>OW121701.1:32906615-37906615 GCA_933228785.1 Lasioglossum pauxillum | reverse complement strand
GCAATTTATTTGTCACGCTCGATGTCGTTCGTGATCAAGCGTCGTTGCCGATCTATCACGCGAGAGCCGACTTTCTTCGGTTCAAGTCGGACCGCGCATTCAATTAATACCGTTCACATTCGTTCATTGATAAATCTCGTGTTCGGGCTTATGTAACGACGGGTTTCATCATTGCTTTTCTATATTAGTTTTGTTTCAACTATCGTGAGACAATCTCTATTTCAAGCCGGATGCGGTCATCGAGTCACGCTCGCTCCTTCCGGCGCGGCGCGAGGAAACGATCTACTGTATCTGCTGTTGGTAAAACTTGACTAAAATCGCGGCGATATTCCTATTGAAAATGCCGTTTTTAATTAATTTATTATGTTGTATTGTTGTATTTTGTCTATTTACTTCAAGACACAATTTTGAAGAATCTGGAGACCTCATATAGGCATCATCCAGAGCGAATGTGTTAATTAATGTCTTACTCCAAAATGTTTTAAAATTACAGTGCTTTGTTCTACCCAAACTTTACTTAAAATAGCAAAATCAGGACCAGCATACTCATCATTAACCCATTTGCATCGTAAAGAAGAATAAAAAATATCTCCACTTTTTTTAGTATGGTTAAGAACAATTGCAAACAGTAATAAAAAGTATCTACAATACGCCAATGCAAAAATGAACAAAATATTAAACGAACTACTTTATAATTATAGTCATTCATTTCTAAAAACCAGTCCACATTCTCAAAATAAGACAATATTTCAAATAAAAAGTAGCTAGCACTCACAGTTATGCTTGAAATAACATATTGAAACAAATTCTTAAAACCATTCCAAAACGAAAATGTTTAAGGTAGTATTCTGGTTCTTCATATAATCAAGACTTTAAATTTCTTCTGGTTCGAACCATAATTACCTTCATGCAGATTAATGAACAACTTCATTTTTTGTTTCCACATGCTCTATGAAAAAGTATGTGACTCCTGTAATCTTGATTACTTCTACAGAAAAAAAATTAACGCATATAGTTCAAATACCAATAAATAAATGTGCAAATTTATTAGATTTGTAGGAAGTTTCTCAAACTATCATTTGCGTTTCCTACAATTGTTAAGTAATACATTGGTATTTTGTAAAACTTTATACATAGCATAGGTATACGTACATAAAAATAAAATAAATTGTCTTTACTCTTATACCTTTTAAATTGAAATAAATATTACGATTTCGAAATCGAGAGGAAGAATTAATTATTATTAAAATGTGGTACGAAATAGAAAATTAAATATTATTTATTTTGATCATTAAATGAAGTAAATTTCCGTTGTACACAGAAAAGGTAATTTAATTTTAAATTTCTGTTCTATGCAGATATTTTAATGCAAGCTAATTGATGTATTTAAAACAAGAACGAATTGAAATTATCCTTCAAAAAAATAACTAATTGAAATTATTCTTTAAAAGAAGAACTATAGAAATTATTCTTTAAAAACACAACTAATTGAAAAATGAAAGTGTGAGGAAATTTCTATATATTAAAAAATCACAGCGTGGATGAATTTAAAATCAGGACCGTGAACGTGATTCTGAATCACGGTTAGTGATTTCGCAGGCGATCACTAACAGAAGCAGAGACTCGAAACCAGAATACCCCTAAATAAAAACCGGGTATCGAACGGAAGGGTTGATCGAGCAGAATCGCAGAAGAAGCAGCGGTGTTGAGAAGCGGGTTGAACCGTTGGTTGTAAGATGTCGCTGTGGCCGGTGCAAGATGGCGTCCGGTCAATAGGCGAATAGCAGGGAGGCCGGAGGCGCTCTCGAGGTTCGTGGGTGTTCTCAGCCCGGAGCTGGAGAGGCTTTAGGGCCGTGCTTGTGCCGTTGGAATTTTCCTGCACGGTGGCCGTACATCGGTGAGGTACGGTGTGGTGATCTTTCACAAGAGAAACCAGTGGTGTTTGTCGTGTTGTTCGCGGTATCTTTTTGTGGCGATGTACGCGGGACTGCGCGTCGCGGACGCGTCGACCTGAGCCGTCTTCGGCGTGTGTTCAACACCCCGGACTCTCTTCGAAGATGCTGGCGTGCGAGGCGGCGACAGAGGAGGCGCGTTCGCGAAACTGTCAAGAAGATCGTCCCGGCAGTTGTGCGTGAGTCAGTGCGGGTCTCCCGTTGTGGATCGAAGGACGAGACACGCGCGTCAACCACAAAATGGCTTCGGGCGACAATGTGGACGTGATCGAGGTGGTCGAGACGAGCTTCACGGGCCCGGCGCAGACCGCCGACGATCATCTCAGGCCCGAGCTGCCCGCGGACGACGACAGTGAGTACTCCTTCGCTGTACTACCTCCGGAACAAGACTAGCCAGAGAAATACGAGGTCTGATTGGTTATCGAGCGCACATCATTTTTGCTATTGGTCCGTGTGACAGTGTCACCGAGCCAAATTTCAAAAAGTTCGTCTCCTGCTGCTTTACTCTACTAAATGTGGGGTCTGATAACCAATCAGATACACGTCATTTACTATCGGCCCGAGTGACAATGTCAGATTCCAAGCAAAGTGTCAGATCAAATTATGAAAATGTGGACAGTTCTTTCCAGCACTAAACTGTCCACGTTGCTGGAAAGATTGAAGTCCACACTGATTATCAGTAGGCTGCGGATCTTTATGCAAAATAAAAATGTTCTGCATTGATTGTGGGAAGCAGTTTCATCCCTTAATGACTGTATTACGTCAAAGTCAACATTACGATATTCTTGAAATTGTTCTAATCCTTCACTGTTTTATATTTCACCCAACGAATTTCTTCATATAAATGCATAAAGATCCTCAATCTAGTTATTAGTTATCATTTTGTTGCTGGTTTCAGTGACAATATCTCTCGCCCGATTGCTGTCTCGCTAGTCTTCTTTCCAGCAAGGCACTACACCCGTCGCTGCACGTCGGCCCGCGTCTCCCAAATGTCACGAACATAACCTAGAAAATCGGGAGCCGCGATACCAGACGCTCCCACAGATAGCCTCTCTCTCTTTCTCTTTTTACTCGACCCCTGTATCTTGCTCGGTCTTCCCCCCTCTCTCTCTCTCTATCTCTCTCTCCCTCTCGGCCAGGCCAGACGAGAGGAATAGGCGTGATCGATCGATTCCGGACGATCGGATTTTCGTTTCGCTTCCGCATGCCCGCGCCACGCAAACGTCCGTTAGAAACTCGCCTGTCACGCGATCAACCGTACACACTACGGCATACGACCGTCTCTCCCTTAGCTAGGCTAATCCAGTCCGCGATCTGACAGCTGATGGGTGTCAACCGTACTGTCCCCGGACTACCAGAGATGGCAACGAGCACTCTGTACACTCTGCCAGATGCTTCGAATCAGACTAGAACGACCACGGTCTTTTTTTCGTGTGGGCGGTTGTGGGACGAATGGCCCTGACATTCGAATGACTAGAGTCGAAATAGCGTCGACTTTGCTTCACATCTTGATTATTTGGATTGTCTGACGGATTTAGTCTGGCAGCACTTGCATGAATCGTGCGGTTGGTACTATTACATAGGTGCTAGTGGTTAGGGATTCCGTGATTTGTTACTTTTGGATCACGCTGATTTTTCACAGAGAAAGAACATAACTGTGCTTCGCGCAAATCAAAGAGTAATCATTATGCTTTATAATGACAAGATTAAAATAAGATTGTGAGTTATAGCGCATTTTTATCAAATTTATTAGGTTTGTAATACGTTTGTCAAACTATGATTTTTAATACATTAGTATTTTGTAAAATTTTACACGTAGCATATTCATGTATAAACATGAAAGAAATTGTCTGCACTTTCGCGCTATTTAAATGAATATTACGATCTCGAAATCGAGAGACAGAATTAATATTTTATTTTTTCAAATACTGAAATAAGGTACGGGAAAGAAAATCGAATATTTTTTATTTTTATGATTAAATGAAGGGAATGAGTTTAAAATCACGGTTAGTGATTTTGCATTCCATTACTAGTAGTACCGGGGAACTATCGAGGTACATACTAGGAAACTATACTAGGAATTTTGTAGTATTTTAAATTATCCCTACTCATGTTTGTCATAAATGCATAAAATCCGCTGTCTATTTGTCACTAGACCACGGGTACAGGAGCTACATAGACGTTCATTTGTTTTTAAATAATTTCAGTCAGTGGAAAGTAATACGAATATCAGTATCGAAATACCAACGATATTGTCTTCAATTTCTTTAAACCTCTTATCCTTAGAATACGATAGAAGATTATGAATTTTTATAGACTTTCTTTTTTTGTCTTCTGCCAGCGTAATTGAATTACATTCCTTTGTGTAGCACTTCGCGGAACCGTACGAAGTCTCTTTGTGCTTTCAACGGTTTTTTCCCTCCACCTCGTCGTCCAATCGTCGTTAACGCTCCGTAATAGAATTATTTTTCACTTGGCTGGCGCCGCAACCCAGCGCTGAATCAACTTCCACGAAAATCGTAAGGCTCATTGGAAAGTCCTGTTTCATCTTCTACCATTCTTTTCGTCGACAAAGTATATTCCCATAACGAGCCGATTTCTTCACTTTTATTCCAAGAAACAGTGTCTCAATACATGCACCTATGAATTACGTGACAGTCAACAGTTAAAAAATTATCTTCGTATCGTCTGTGTACACGTAACGCATTGCTTAAAATGCTCTTTATCGCGCGGATCGTTATCGATAATATTTCTCATTGCAAATATTATTATGTCGCAATCTTGCATTTCGAAGGTCCACGCGATTGCATATGTACCTTGCAGCGATTACAACTTCTTGGAACTCCCAGATAAAAATCTCTAGACTGATCTGTCTGATAGGGACGCGGTCTGACCTAGAACAACCATCGTCACTGAAGTACCAATCGAAATTAAGTGCAACTATTCTGCAGAACATTAATAATAGTCGCTCACAAATAGACTACGGATTCGATGCATTTATGGAAAGAACTGGTTGGCACAATTTAAAGCAATAGAAAGTTTAAAAGAATTCCGGATTGTCAATATATTATTTCGAACTTATTAATATAATTAAGGTTATTAATTTTTATTGTGCATTAAACCTTTGTCGCACTTTTTTGTCGAGTGTGACACGACGTCGAGAAAGAAAATTTAATTTCTTATTTAGTTAAAAACAAATATAAGTTCCACAAATATAAATTACAACAAAGTTTGAGAGAGCTATATTTAATATAATTAGTAAACAAAATGGTTTCAAATAAGTAGCAGCCAAGGAACTGTCCTTTGAAGTAACTTTCAGATAAAACACTTAAAATAGCAGGGAGTTGATGGTAATAAAATTGTAGAATAATTCAGAATGAATGAATCTTGTCTTTCTGGGGGCAAAGTGATCACTATGCGACCACGATGTAACTTGACCAGCCAAGTTTCACCCCTTCAGAGTGTCGCAACCCCTACAAAAATAGTTTTCTAAGGGTAGTTATCTGTCCTCCTAGTCTTCTAAGGATCAGAAGATTTCCAAAACAATTTACAACGAACATGATCACTCCAATGATTGTTTGGAATGAAATTTCAGGGGATAACGGTGTGTTCGACGTCCCCGCTGTCAATGCACACCCGGTGCGTGTGCACGACTTTCGTTTTTGAACTCGGTTAACGTTCCACTTTCTCGTTTCTTTCCCGGAATATGCATCGGCTTTAACTGATCGCGCGGGCATGCGATTCTCGTTCCACCGCGGGCCGCAACTTAGAGAACGGGACTTCAGTTTCATTCACTAATGGCTGACCGCGTGAGTATGGGTGTGTACGAGAGCACGGGCCGACGGTTACGTGACCCTATTTCACGCGATACACACGTTACCTATGCTTTTCGATATGTTACAGATAAATCCACGGGGGACAAGGTGACGGCGCTTGACGTAAGTTCGAAACTCGAATAGCTCCACGATTATGATTTTTACCAGGCACGAAAATCATAGCTCCTCTCTCCAGGTGCGGTAAGCTAGGGCTGCCATCGTGGCTCGAACTGTTCGATTTATTGCAAACCGGCAAACTTCTTCAACTTGTTGCTGTTCCCCTTGGGGCATTTGATTTTCTCCGTTCGTATTTTTGCTTCTTTAAAACGATGACGGAAGTATTTAAATTTCTACATTTTTGAACTCAAATGTTGCAATTAATAAATTCAAGACATTTTTTAAATTAGGACATAAAAGACGCAGCCTGTCTAGATCTACAAGTTTTATTTAACATGTTTTTATGATCATTAAATTAATCATTTTAATGTTTAATTCATTTGAGGCACGTTTTCAAACTTTGCACAGATTTTTTTTTAATTGTTTGAAACAACCGTGAAAGAAATTCAAAAGTCGAAAATAAACTGATGCGATAAATTAATTCCGCCAGCAACGATAATGAAAAACATTGTGGAAACTTGGAATTTAATTAAAATCTCGAAAGTTCAAACGGCTCCACGTGCCCTAGCTGGAACCTGGAAGCGGACTATAATTCCCGTATGAATTATGAAAGCTTTTGCCAAGAGAAATCGAAGGATACAAGAGAAGCAATCCACCAAGTAGTTCCGAAGAGGGCTATAAACTTCAGTCGACCGGAGAGTGCTATTTTTGCAAGCGCAGGAAATTGAAAATTGATTTTTACATTCAATTAATGTTCCACCGATGGACTTGTAAACTAGGAAACGTGCGTAGAGCGTGTACAGCGACATAATTGAACGTGTTTTTAATCGGTGGCATTTCGTTCCGTTAGGTCGCCGTTGCAGAAATTGTTGAACGCGAAAAAAAGCGAAGCCTATCACAGTGAATTTAAGCAACAATTTAATATCGTGCAGCGTTCACACTTGCATGATTCGGTACGACCCGGTGAGCGGAATAGATAACCGATGTGGGCACATTATCGAAATTCTTGAGGCGTATATCGCTCTTCCGCTCCACCGGTTTGTTTCTATGGCTGATAGGCGAAACCACATAAGATGCGTTCAACGAGAATTTATATTCCAGCTCCAATCAGGACTTTTTCAAACCTTCAAAACCAGTCTGACAACGAACATTTCGTGAAAATAATAATAACAATCTTTCCGTGTTCCAATTAGTTGCTTCAAAGCTTACATGGAAATTGATTCGACAAATTTCTTGGCCTAATTATAAATAAATGGAGCCTTGTCACTTTTACAAGCTAAAACATTTTAATCGCTTTTAGACTCGGTAGGTCGCTTAATAACCATAGCAGTTGAAGAAGCGACTTAAAACAACCAAACAAAAAGGTTCAGTGTTCAATCTACATAAATGAAATTCTAAATTTCTGATAGTAGTATTTAATCGTTAAAGTAAATACAATCTGATTACT
Source organism: Lasioglossum pauxillum (assembly GCA_933228785.1). NCBI lineage: Eukaryota > Metazoa > Arthropoda > Insecta > Hymenoptera > Halictidae > Lasioglossum > Lasioglossum pauxillum. The sequence goes on along the minus strand of OW121701.1, from coordinate 37,899,284 downwards.
AGAAATCAGTGAAAACATTAGGAGAATGTAAAAATACTCTTATTATATCAATTTCAACCTATTGAAGATATTAAAAAAGAAAATGAATGTGTATTTCGTTTCAGTTTGTTGCAAATCGGGTAGAAAATTTTGCATAGAGATCCGCTGTCTACTGATTACAGCGAAGAGATTCGAAACTATTAAAACGATCGGCGCGGAAGAAGCAGCATGGCGGACCGTCGAACGGCGCGTTAATTATAATTGTTAATACTATAGCTGACTCTGTCGCACAATTACTTTCGTTCCCCAGCGTCTAGGCACGATAAATCGCTGGTCGTGACTGAACTCGTTACATAAAAAAGAATTCTGGTTATTTATGTAACCATAGGTGTTCGCATCGGTGCTAGATTTAAATGAAAAAGCGCGGCCAACGAAGTAACGATGCCACGGAACAGATGTAGCTCGCAGACACGGCTGTTATGTAAGAAAAATCCTTGCTATCTCCCGCTGTTCGATTCGCGCATTTTCGCACGTTTCATTCTTGCTCGTCGTGGAATGTCGACGGTGCCGCGTCGATTTGCCGCGTTCAAGGTACACACCGTGTTCGACCGATTGCAATTTCCCTCGGCCGTGGATTCACGAAAAAAGTGAGAACAATCTCTGTCGACACGCGAAAATAGATTCGAATCATTTCGCTTTCGTGAGTTGACGGAATCTCGGATCACGCTGCCGCCGCACAGTCTCTTCGAATTTCAGTCGAAGATCATTCTGGTGATCTTGAAACGCATTCTCGGAAGTGCTTCTTCGTTGATGTAACACCCTGAATTAACACCACAACTAACGTTCACAAATTAATGACGTCGATACACTCTAACATCCGCAATTGGTGTCTAGACTGCGGATCTTTCTGCAATATAAAAATTGTAGAAGTTAACCTTTAGTTGCTCGCATGGGGTCATGGTAATTTCGATGTCTTCATACGTAATTCCGGTCAAGAAATGTTAACAGAGCCCATGCGAGCAATTTTGCATAAATCGAGGTGCGGGTAACTAAAGGTTAACTGTAAAAACCAGAGATTAAATGAAAGTGTATTTCACAAAATCTGGAGTCTGGTGATCATTGTTGTGACACGCTGTTCGGTTTGGAGTTGTCAACGATCGTCAACCATGCGGTAGTTGTAAGGTTAAACGAGTGCAAATTCCCAGTTTGCTCGTCCACAGTTTGCATAGATATCGGCGGCATAGCGATCCCATTGAAAAATCCACACGATCCAGGAATAGCATCATGCACATGCACCAGTATGCGTCACCATTGTCACTCGGTTCTTCAAGGTTCCACCGCCGTTGAGGACCTCGAATACACGGCCGATGGACAGAGACACGGGCTGTATCGATTCCTTTTAATTTCCTGTCAATGGTCGGTCCGAACGCGCCTCACGTCCACTCATTCAGCGGAATCGCAATCTATTTTCGCACGGGAGTGGCGTTAATCAATCTGTCGTCGCCGATACGGTGACGAAGATCGTGACGCGAGATTACGAGCAATTACGCGCGCGCGCGATAAGCATTACTATCTTTGCGCTCCAATCCGAACAACAGTGAAATCTGCAAACACATTTGAACTTGTATGCGACAGCAATTTTGCTCGTTCCCTTCGATCTTTTGGGCCCATAATTATGGAAGTGGTCTAAGTGAAAATTTTAAAAAAGTGAGTTTATTAATCGTTATTTTACATCGCATTGTTTTAATATGGGCATGTATTTAAATCTTTTAAATTCAACTTTCAATCATTATAGTTAAGTCTAAATTCAAATTCAGCATTCAATTATTATATTTAAATCGAAATTCAACTTTGAATCATTATATTTAAGTCCAAATTCAACATTCAATTATTATATTTAAATCGAAATTCAACTTTCAATCATTATATTTAAGTCTAAATTCAAATTCAACTTTCAAGAATTATATTTAAGTCTAAATTCAAATTCAACTTTCAATCATTATATTTAAATCTAAATTCAAATTCAACTTTCAAAAATTATATTTAAATCGAAATTCAACTTTCAATCATTATATTTTAGTCTAAATTCAAATTCAACATTCAATTATTATATTTAAATCGAAATTCAACTTTCAATCGTTATATTTAAGTCTAAATTCAACTTTCAATCATTATATTTAAATCTAAATTCAAATTCAACTTTCAACCATTATATTTAAATCTAAATTCAACTTTCAATCATTATATTTAAATCTTTATTCAACTTTCAACTTTCAATTATTATATTTAAATCGAAATTCAACTTTCAATCATTATATTTAAGTCTAAATTCAAATTCAACTTTCAACCATTATATTTAAATCGAAATTCAACTTTTAATCATCATGTTTAAATTCAAATTCAACTTTCAATCATTACATTTAAATCTGACTTGGACCACTTTCATAATTATGCAAGCTTTCACAGGGACCGAATGTCGAACTTGAAAAGTTCACTTTGAAATAAAGATTGCGCGTTGGCGACGAGCGAAATGTTATCGCGAACACCAGCTTTAACAAGGTGAAACGGTTTTCTGGGAAAAAGTTACGCGAGCAATAAACAATCGTGCACCGACTAACCGTGGTAAATAAGGCAGCGTGATCGTCGCGAGCTAGATAGACAGTAGCAAGGGACAAGAATAGTCGTCTAATTATTCATTCGGATGACGCGTAACTGCTTCCTCTCTTATGTTTGTCTTCTTGCCGATAAATGGCCACGAAGTGTGTCATCGGAGTGACCGCCGAATTTTCCAAGCTCGTTAAATTTCGAAATAGAAACGCAGTTGAATGGAGTGATCAACTTCCATTTGCGAAGGGTTCGTTCATAAGCTAGCTTCAAACAAATTTTTTGCTTATATTCTTCAATTAGAGTGACCTAAGAGTGACAATATGATATAAGCCGATGGTCTACCATTATATGTAATGTACACCGTCTGCCAGCAGTTCCATGAAATAAATCTATTAGGGTTTACCACACCCCTTATGAGTAATGCTGGGTTAAGGGTGAAATCTACCCCTGAGCACGTATAGTGCGAGACCCTCCTCACATTGTCGCACGTTATTGGAACTGTGAAATACAGTGACACCCATTAACATTCGGGCGCTCTCAAAAAACCGATAACTTAGACTAATTAGTTAGAGTAATTAGTTTACTGCATGATGTGAATTGTAGATAAAATACTAAAACGTTTGCGTTTTACAACTTTTTTATATGGGCTCATATAGAAAATTTGGAAAACACGTGTCGTAAATCTACATCAATTAAACATATTCTAAAAATTTCATGAAAATCAGTCGACGTTGCAATGAGCTACAAAGTTTAAAGATGGTAAAAATTGAAATTTCTCACGATTTTCGGCCTCTAACAATTTTCAACGGGTGTGCTGCTCTTTCTGAAAATTTCTCGAACGACTGTTTTAAATTTTTCTCAAAAATTTTGTTCACGTTGTGTAGCAAACCAATTGTCCTAACTTCTCAATACAGTTCAAATTATATGGTCCAATATTTAAAAAGTTATCGTCTTTTTATCAGTGTGCGAATAATAGTGGGAGTCACTGTATATCTATGAAATTCCCTCACTAAAAGATCTCTCCTACTAAATAAAATGTTAATTCGAATTGTCCCCATACTGGGTTGTTTATACTGACGACTAGGACTTTTACATAAGCTGCAAATTCCGCCACAGGTAGCAGCCCCCCACGGATTTAAAGTAGCATCGTAGAGAGGTTAATTAGACCTGTACAGAGCAATCGAGGGATTAAGTGGGGGGTTGAGGTGGTGGTAATCAACGGAGACGATAAGACCTCCGAGGGAAAGCTTCTTTTGTAGACTTGAATTTCGGACTGGCGAGCATCGCTGCTAGAACAGCCGTCGTAATTGTATTGTACTGTTTGCAGAGCTCGGTAACACAGCATGGCACCACGGGGCTCAAAACCCCTGCGGGGGTGTCGAGGAACAAGTCGGAGCGAGAAAGAAAGATTGGCCACAGAAGAGTTGGGGTGGGAGGTGAAATCACGTACAAAAAGGTGAAGTATTGAATTCTGCAAGAACGTTAATCGGTTCGCCTTCAGATGGAAAAGAGATTCTAGCAAGATCAGAGGGTTGCACTTGTACTTTGAAAGAAATTCGCCAAGAAACATACTAACGCGATGAAAGATTTTGAGCAACGAGAAACTTGTTGGCCATTCTTTATCGAATATCCATCGCTAGCAATGTCCTGCAGATTTTATGCATTTCTGATGCAGATGTAACATCTCTGATTCAGTGCATCAAATCTGCATTCATCTCCTCTGTACATCTTGAAGTAATAATATTCATTGTAGTATACAGTATTATAATATTGATTGTAGCTCGTCAATTATTTGAGAATAGAGCTGAATAGTGATTCGTTGCTCGAGCAAAGTACCTACTTGTTCACTTTGATCTGTAATTGCATTACACTGTTGGCTTTCTGTGAACTATTTATGGAATGTTGATGACTAATTGGTATTTTCTGTGATGAATTTTCGTAGATCCAAACGACACAAATCATGGGATCGATACAACTGGGCATACAGCACGCGGTGGGCGGTCTGGCGTCGAAACCGGAACGTGATTTGTTGATGCAGGATTTCATGACCGTCGAAACGACGAATTTCCCCAGCGAAGGCTCGAACCACACTCCGGCTCACCATTTCTCCGAGTTTAAGTTCAAAAACTACGCACCCATTGCATTTCGCTACTTTCGAGATCTCTTCGGCATTCAACCCGACGACTTTTTAGTGAGTAAAACGCGCTGACTCGTTCTACGCGCATGTAGACGGTAAGGCAACGAAGAAATTGCTTGAAATTCCTTCGCCGCTTATCGACGATGCTAATCGATGTTTACAACGTCTAATCGTCTGCTTGAATATTCAGATGTCGATGTGCAGCGCTCCGTTACGCGAATTATCGAACCCGGGCGCTAGTGGGAGTATCTTTTACCTAACCGATGATGACGAGTTCATCATAAAGACTGTGCAACACAAAGAGGGAGAGTTTTTGCAGACCCTTCTTCCGGGATATTATATGGTATCTAATTCGAAACTGACAAACGTACAGAGAGTGTACAAAGTATTAGTACACCTTTGAAAATCGAATACAGTGAAGTCACGATCTAGCTCCCTGAGGATCTCCATGATTAGTGTCCCTTCACCTACCCCTTCCACTGGGGGGCATACCCGAAAGGAGTCAAGGAGCTCGAGCTCGCCGATGTCCTTTTCTACGTTCAGCATCCTTTGTACTTTCGGCGCGATCGACACAGTCATAAAAAATAGTTTTCCTATACGATCTCTGGCCCTGCTCGGAACAGGCGATGGAAGCTAGATCGCGACTTTACTGTAACATTTTCAAACGTGTACAAATACTTTGTACACCCATTGTAGATTGTTTCCAATGAACCTGCAGCTGCTCACCCTCCGATTTCGATGGTGATCGGACATAGCTGTTCTGCAGGTTCGATTCTTGTATTCTTGAATTCTAATTCGTTCGATTGTTTCACAGAACCTGAATCAAAATCCGAGGACGTTACTGCCAAAGTTCTTCGGGTTGTATTGCTATCGTTGTAATAGTAAAAACGTTAGATTAATCGCCATGAATAATCTGCTGCCCTCGTCGGTCAAGCTGCATCAGAAGTACGATTTGAAGGGGTCAACGTACAAACGAAAGGTAGTATTTTTGATGTATTTCATTAATCAGTGGTTTGTTGAATTGGGGATATGTTTGTTTGACGTTCATGGTTCTTCTTCAGGCGTCGAAAACGGAGAGGTCCAAGTCTTCTCCGACGTACAAGGACTTGGATTTCATGGAACATCATTCTGACGGGATCTTCTTGGAGGCGGACACCTACAACGCTTTGGTGAAAACGATCCAGAGAGACTGCAGGGTGTTGGAGAGCTTTAAGATCATGGACTACTCTCTGCTTGTCGGTATTCATAATCTCGATCAGGCGGCGAGAGAAAAGACGGTAAGCGTGCTGTCAAAATTTAGAAGATCCACAGCCTATTTATTTGGGGTTGTTAACCTTTTGCACTCGGAGCGATTTTAAAATTAAACATTTCTTCTGACCTGGAATAATTCTGGAATATTCTTTTTGTAGATATGAAATTGATACAATGCCTCATATAATACTTAAATGTTCAGTAGTTGATTAGATACCGATATATGTAATGGTGACTCCACTCGAATGCTAAGGATTAACTTTTAATTACTCGCATATAGTATCAGATGATTACATAAGTTCGTGCAGAATGTGAAAGAATACAGCTTTATTAATTAATTATGTATAATTTTTTACACTCCGCCGTGCAGTACAGTTTGCGACATCTATGAAAATCGGGCACGAACTTCTGCAATCATCTAATACTTACAATCTCAAAACTGTAAATTTAGTACTTTAAGCATAAAGAAAGGTGTCGACTACACTAGCAAACGTGTATCTATTTTGCATGGAAGTAGTTATTTTATCGAATAAAAATTTCCATGTGACCAGTTATGTAGAAAATGGAGTGCGTTAATGTTCTATGGTAAAATGGTATTGTTTGGTTGCAGCAGGAGCAGAGGTTATCGGCCAGCGGGGACGAAGAGGTCGGCGACGTGGCAGGGGATGCTTCGGGGCCTGCTCAAGCGGAAAGAGAACGGGAGAGAGAGGATAGAATAGGAGCTGGAGCTCTGAACCGATCGCGAAGCATAAACCGACAAAGGTTGGTCGCGCATAGTACCGCTATGGAGAGTATCCAGGCCGAAAGCGAGCCGATCGACGAGGAAGACGATGTACCGTGAGTATCGTCTACCGATCCTTTTTACGATACTGTGCACCACGGATTCTCTAATAACGTGATTTTTAATTGCATTCCTGTTCCCTAGCAGTCCAGGTGGGATCCCAGCTCGCAATGCCCGCGGCGAACGCCTCTTACTCTTCCTCGGTATCATTGATATTTTGCAAAGTTACAGGCTTAAGAAAAAGCTCGAGCACACTTGGAAATCCATGATACACGACGGTGTAAGTACCATTAATTTCTACATCGGCCGAGGCTACAATTTAACACAACTTCACATATTTTCTATTAATTCTGGAATTCATTCAGATTATTTATTCGTACTCTCTGTAGGCCCTATACTTTGTTCAACACGTTGAGTACCACGTCAAGAGTCGCACAAGATTAGAAAAAACACAGTTTATGTTGTAGATCTGAATAAAATTGAATAGACCGTAGTAAATTCAAGTTTAATAAAGAAATTGTGGCACTCAAAGTGTTCAATTCGACTTCTTAACTTCGAAAAGTGGGCCACAAGCTGTGCCCTTCTTTAAAAAATTAATAACATTCAGAATTTTAGTAATTCGACTTGGAAACGTAACAAGAGAATAGAGGATAAAACTACTGAACTAAGGAAAATGTTTCTAATTTTTTAAAAGGCACACTGCCCACCCAGAATCAAGTGCAAACGATGAAACGAATGATTTATTTCCACAGGACACGGTATCGGTGCATCGGCCGGGCTTTTACGCGCAACGCTTTCAAGACTTCATGGCCAAGACAGTATTCAAGAAGATACCGTCACGTAAGTACCATCCTAATCAGCCTCTTCTAACAAACCTGACCTCAATGTTAACACTGAACAAGGCTCATTCCTAATTTGTAAGCGGTCTCCTTTCGATCAGTTTCCAATTCGCGCGGCGTACACGTATCGTTTCGATTGATTTCCTGTTTCTTTCACACCTGTGTGTCTAGATACAGGTACCGCCATAATAAGAGTACGACACACAATTGTTGATTTCGGCTTGTCTCTCTCGTTCGAAGCATAAAGTACAAGTGAAATTCTAGGCTTTAAGTAGAGTTTAGTAGAACTATATAAATAAATATATATACACACGCGCGCAACACACACACACACACATACATGTAAACACAAACATCACGAAAGACAAATTTTTGACGCGCAAGACTGTGATTCGACTATTGGACACGATGCGAATGTTCAGTGTCTTTTATTGGACCGATGAACAATCCAACACACAGGAAACAACAATAGTAGAAACTGGGGGGAAGGGGACAGACGTACGAAAGAAGAAATTAAAAAGGCTCAAACAGCGGTGTACTTAAAGATACGTTACTCTATGCCGTTCACGATTAAGTAGCAACGTACCATTGTCTTTGTTACTTAAGATATTCCAGTTTGTATAGAGCAGTAAGCCATAAGCTAGAGTTACTTATACACACATATATACATATATATTTTTTAGCTTCTTTATTATTATATATACAGACATACATACACATATACGAATCACCGAACGTTTCAAATTCCGTTCGCCGATTCGGATTGATTACGCTTTTAGAACGATTTTACGTTCGGCGACGCGTCGGCATATCGTGTGTTTAGCACAATCTACGATCGAGATCGAGCCAGCCGATCGAGAGAACAGTATACTACATACTGTAGATCTTCTTTTATGTTTTCCCGTCTTCGTCGAGCGTGCGCATCGTTCGCCGTTTCATTTTCTATAGACGATCGAAGCGAGAATGAGCGAGTCTTTGTTTCTATTCTTTCTTTTTTTTTATTTGATTTTCATTCCCCCTCGATCACACATCATCACCACCACCAACCATCATCATCACCATCATCGTCATCATCGCGAGAACAATTTTAACCGTCCAAGAGAGATTCTAACGAACGTAATAGCGACGTAAGGCGTAAGGTAAACGAAAGAGAAACAACAGATCAATGACTGCAGAGAATGCGACGAGTGCGGATATCCGAAAGCTGAGCATGTTATATCAATGCCAAAAATCGAAGACAATGCAAAACGAGAGAGAATCGATATCATTAACATTAATCAGCAGCCCGATGTTTCGGATACCTGCATCCCTACACGATTTACGCTGTCGAAATCATCCTGAGTTTCGGTCGATCATCCGGTTAACACTTCGAGTGCCACGTTTCTCTGCGAGGCGGAATTGTTTTTGCAGATTTATGAATAATCTTCGACGAGTACTTTCAGTGTCGCACATCTTAACATTTTAACTTTTATCTCGGTAACACTGACATATTAATTTAATGCGCTAAAGAAATATATTTTATACAAGTTTAACGCTGTAGAATATATTCCCACCAAAAGGTACTATAGAAAATGCAATACAGAACAAAACAAATAGCCTGATTGAAGAACGTGTTGAATAATCTAAGCTCGAAGTGTTAATCCGTGGGTTTTGATTTGATTCGATTGAATTTTCATTGACTAATCGCTAACACGATATAACTACACATGGTTCGTTCGACCGTTCAGTTTCTCACGACATCCCACCAACGTTTGCTTCTCCATGTTTGTATTATTTTTTGGTTTCGTCACGTATTTTCTCCTTGTGTTCTCGACCTCGTCGTTTCACAGTCAAAGATTGTCTTCGAGCCCGAAAGAAAAAAAGAAACAATTAATTGACGAGCACAAAATGACCAGTCCACTGGTGTCCACATACATAGCTGAGTATTTTATGCATCGGTATCGTGTTGATCATTCCTTTGTTTCGCGGTCTGCGAAATCGTGCGCGCAACACGAAGATTAGGCGTGAAGCGCACCATTGCGAAGACAATTACGCACGTTGCCGTCCTTCGTACGCACAGAAAACTTATCGGTACGTCGAAAATAGTTGCGTTACAGGTTCGCCGGTCGTCGGCTACAGGACGATCGAGGCATTATGTTCATTGAGAACCTCGGTTACCGTAATACCGAGTATAGTTCGTCCGCATAATCGTGTGATTTCGAGTTCGAAGTTCCTTGTTGATAACCACGTGCCAAACGTTCTGTGAGAGCATCGCGAGCCTCGTGTTCCTAGTAGTGTACAGGGTAGACGCGAATTTCGATTTCGAGGGCTGTGATCGAGGCTTCACGTGTCACGGATCGCACAAAATTCGCGAAAGATCCATTGAAAGTTGAGTGAAACTCGCGGAGGGAGGAACTGTGCCGAATAATTGTTATTTGCAATTTGAGATTTTGTGCGATCTACCGATCGACGTAGCCCTCGAGGCGTGTACAGTTGTCGAGAATATTTTTCGGCGGAGCTAGTTCCGGTGTGACAGTGAGAGAAAGGGGGAGAGAGAGCGTGAGAGTACAAGAAAGTGTGCGTGAGAGCGAGAGATACGGTAGAAGTAGATGAATTTCATTTTTATTGTGAAAATATTCAGCTATCGGCTCGACGTGGACACCAATGTACATATTTATATATTTTGCAATAAACATTTTCGCTGTTTACCAACTTCATTTCATTTACAAAGCCTACCCGATACAATTTACTTTTCTGTAGAACCATTTCTGTGTTTTCTTCTCTTCACTCGATTCTGTTTCACTCTTCCCTACCACTGTACTCTGGTCATTGCTATGGCTACGTCGTGACTGGGTTGTCGCAGGAATTCTACTAATTAATAGCTAATTTTCATCTTTAACCACATGTCTTTTCATCCGACTAACAATTTCGAATCTTTTGGCTCGACGAAATTTCTGGAATGTGTTTGCAATGTTTCCTTCACTAACCAATTGCTTTTTTTTTGTTTGGAGTCTGTGCTGCGCGTGACGAGGACATCCGCCCACTGCCCCCACCGTCATTTGCTCCTCCCACCAACCAAACAGTGGGGGTAAAGTGGGAGGAGCTTGGTAAAAAGTGGGGGCAGTTCTCCCGAGCAAAGCACAGTAGTTCATTCAAAAAATACTATTTCATCCAGTACAGCATTTGTTCATCCCCCGATCCCTAGTCGTAGGTTCATCTAAATTTTATTTTATTTTCACTTTGTGTACTGTGTCGATAACGTATCGTGCGACATGTGTTTGTTGTTTGTGTTTCAACGTCTATTCCACTGATTAGAATCAATGAAACTAATCAGAATCGATCAGGGACCGCCCAAAAAATCCCGTTCATTCTTTTATTCGGTTGCTTACACTGCTGCTCGTTAATTTACCCAAAGGATATAAATAAATTCGCGAAAACGAGCGTTGAAAAACAATTCTTAGCATCAAATTAATTTCTGTTAATACATTAGTAAATTGTTTCGCATGAAAATAATTTAACAATTCGCACACTTTCGAGCGGCAGTGTGCACTCAATTTACAACGCTGAATAATTCGCGCAGCGGAGCCTAGATTCGTTCGAGCTGTTTGCAAATCCACAAATTGACCAGTGTGCGCCTAAAACGCGCTCGCGCGACCGCGGTTTAATTAAAACCGAGCGTTTCATTAAATCGTTTAATTAAAACGCCGCTAATCGAATGCAATTAGAAACCAGCGGCTGAGATGCATGGAATTTCGCGAGATCCTCGAAAAAAGAAAAGAAAACAACGGCGAAATGTTAGGGAAGGGGATAGCGGAGGAAAAAAAAGACTCCCCGGGAAACAAGTTGGCGAGACTAACGACGTAGCCATTTAAAGACGAAAAATCATTACAGTATTCTGTGTGATCGAGATCCAGGTCAGTGTTCCGCCGGTCAAGGCAGCCCCGCGGGTAAACACGCTCGAATAATCGAGGATTCCGCAAGGACGGGTCCAACAGGGATCATTAAAAGGGAATCTCGTCCGCGATGATCGGACAGAACGCTGATGACTTGACGGTGACGATAGAGAACGACTGTTGATCGTCGCTTCGTTTTCTCTTTCTTTCCCGCACTGGTGCTCGAAATTCCTAGACACCTTAAATCAACGTTAGACCTCGGATCTTTATGCGTTTATGGCTTATGGAAATGTTGGAAAAAGGCTAGAAAATGACATTATATTTCACATTACAGTTTCTTAAAATTTGTCTAATAGGATTGGAAAATGCATAACATCTGCGGTCTAATCATCATCACCAGAATGAAGGATTGGTATTCATCTTTTTATCGAACAGTACGAATCCTTCACGCTGATGATTTTTACGGTGTCTTCGAATTCCGCCCACCTTTGTACCTATTTTTCTCTCTCTCTCTCTTTCTCTCTTTCTATCTGTCTATCTCTCCCAGTTTCTGTATTCATTTATCTCGACCCCAGCCCGAGGCAAGAACGTGTGGCGCCCGCTTTCCTTAGTTGTTGCTATAACTATTATTCTCGGCAGTCCCCCGGTGATCTATCGTTCTGTACACCGAGTATATATACATATATATTTAAACGTATATATATATATACACACACACAACCATCGTCTAAGTACCGCTATTATACGAAACGTTCGAAGCTAAATGTTGATGTTTTTGTGTCCCGTGCACTTCTTTCCGTGTCAACCCCCAATGACCTGATCTGACCTGCTACCGATCGAAAACTCGAACAATCTGAATACCAAAAGTGGACCTGCCTGGGATTAAGGGGAATCATCGCAAATTCCGTAACCTCGTCACCAGCTACATAGGTAACTTTGTCTGTCTGTCTGTCTGTTCGTCCGTTTGTCTATCTGTCTGTCCATTTTTCTGTATGATTGTACACGTATGTTGAATTTTTATTTTCAATACAATCCTCCTGTATCTACCTCCAGAAACATTAACGAGTCTCTCTTTATCTCTCTCTCTCTCTCTCTCTCTCTGCTTGTTTGTCGCTCTTTCACATTGATTTCATATTTCCTTGGATCCTGGATCGAACTCCATTGATGATTTACCAATCACCTGTATCATCGATTTCCCTCCAGTATGCATCTTCAAACGACCTTCTACGCTTCTTACCCGTTTCTTTTTCTTTTGGCTGGCGTCTCTTTGCTCAATCCCCCGATCTAACAACTCCTGATAACTCGGATTGTATCGTAGACCATTGAGACACCGTTTGATTATTGTGTCGATTGTCGCATGCGAAACTTACGGAGTACGTTTGCCCCTTGTTCGTAGATTTATAGATCCCGTATGTAGGAAGATTGTACACAACTCGTTTTCTCCCGCTGAACGACGCTCTTCGATATTCAAAGTGAACGGTGACTGTTCGTTTGAATATAGAACGTTGTTCCGCCGAGAAATCTTGACTTGTTTGAAACTGTTTGGACTTGTTTGAGCTTGTTTGGACTTTCTGTACTTCCACCTCTTTGTACGTTTCAGCTCCCTCGTTCTTTCACAACTTTTCTACCCTTTCTCTATCAAAACCTGTACAACTTTGCACTCGTGTCTGCGACGACGGGCTGCAACGCTTTTCTTCTTCTCACCCAACGAAACTAACTATAAGTCTTGATATATAGATGTGAGTTTGCGCGCGCGTAAGTATGATTACACAGGTGTAAGGTGTTTGGATACTCGAAAGAGTATCGCGTTTCTGCCGACAATGCGACAGTGCGTTGAGAAATTCGTGTGATTCTTGTTTGTTTTTGGAAAAAGTTTCTCGTTGTCGGCAGGAACGTCGGATTGCATTGTTGCAACGAAACCGATTGATCTCGTGTTACAATTTATACTTCTGCCCCGATTTCTGCTTCTGCGATGCCCGTGGGATCCGTGTGTGCCTGGACAAAGAGTCTCTTCCCCGTTTTGTTCACCACTACTGTCTCACACCTTTTCTCTTTCTATCTTTCTCTTTTTACGCCTCAGACACGTTCACTGTTGAGTCAAGGACACGTTGTCAACAAGTCAACCACCCGAAGAACCTCGGCTTTTTAGGTCGCCCTTATCTCGAGGGGAATCCGTCGACGTTAGAAATTGATTCATTCGCGAGCTTTTCTTTTTTCGCAACACAGCCCCGCATATCATCCCCTTTTCAGTCACAGGGGAGGTTTTCAACAGTGAAGATGCGACTTCAGAGGAAGAAATTTACTAAGTCGAGTTGGAGACACAGTTGAGGCTGTTTTTCATTAATCTCATTGACTATTTCCTTTGTAATTGTCTAGCAGCAGATATATTTGATCAGTTTTTAACTAGAAAATCCATTTCAAACAATACAGTGCTAAAATCGTCCCTGACCACGATCAGCCCGGTCACAGTGACCGCAAGAAGAAATTGAATAAGTAGAGTTGGAGACAGTTGTAATTGTTTAGCAGCACATATATTTGATCAGTTTTTAATTCGAAAATCCATTTCAAACGAATAAAGTGTCAAAACAGTCGCTGACCACGATCAGCCCGGTCAGTGACCTGTTTTCAATGAATTTCATTGACTATTTCCTTTGTAATTGTTTAGCAGCAGATATATTTGATCAGTTTTTAACTAGAAAATCCATTTCAAACGAATACAGTGATTAAAATAGTCGCTGACCACGATCAGCCCGGTCAGTGACCTGCTTTCGATGAATTTCATTGACTATTTCCTTCGTGATTGTTCAGCAGCAGATATATTTTATCAGTTTTTAACTAGAAAATCCATTTCAAACGAATAAAGTGTCAAAACAGTCGCTGACCACGATCAGCCCGGTCAGTGACCTGTTTTCAATGAATTTCATTGACTATTTCCTTTGTAATTGTTTAACAGCAGATATATTCGATCAGTTTTTAACTAGAAAATCCATTTCAAACGAATACAGTGACTAAAATGGTCGCAGACCACGATCAACCCGAACAATGACCACAAGAAGAAATTAAATACGTAGACTTGGAGACAGAGTTGAGGCTGTTTCGATGAATTTCATTGACTATTTTCTTTGTGATTGTTTAGCAGCAGATACATTTGATCAGTTTTTAACTAGAAAATCCATTTCAAACGAATACAGTGACTAAAATGGTCGCAGACCACAATCAGCCCCAACAGTGACCACAAGAAGAAATTAAATAAGTAGAGTTAGAGACAGAGTTGAGGCTGTTTCGATGAATTTCATTGACTATTTTCTTTGTGATTGTTTAACAGCAGATAGATTTGATCAGTTTTTCACTAGAAAATTCATTGTAAACGAATACAGTTACTAAAATGGTCGCCGATCACGATCAGCCTGGTCAGTGACCACGGTCGCGGTCATGGAATGAAATGATCGCAGAAATATTTCCGAAAAAAATCGCTTTCTCTTTATCAGGAGCTAAAAATGGTTCGGAAGAGGAATCGCTGTACTGTTTTCAAGATATTGTTCCTTGCATAATCGAATTAGCAAGACTCACGGTATATCGTTCCGGTCTCGGATCAAACGTCTCGCTGCGTGCCTTAACTCTGTCGCTCATTTCCCCATCGCACGTGTCAGAACACTTTTGCACAAACCCGTGGCATCTCGGGACGCGCCTCGTTCTAGTTAACATGATTATCCGGATTTTAATCAGACCTGAACCACCGGTGAGATATTAGTATTAGCCTCTAGCACACCGGGAGAAACCGCTCCAACCAAGTCTGTCGCGATTTCTATATCGAACTGTCTTCCATGTACGTATCGCATACACACACGTATCGATTAGACCAATGTGAACGTTCTTCTCTTTGCAACTAATCGTTTCAGTTACAGAGGCATGACAGACAGTAAGCGTAACCGTCGAGCGACACACGTAACGATCTTAGAGATCGCACTCACTGGTCGACGAATATTCACGTTCTCTTTTTCTCGTCCTTTTCGTACAGACATGTTCTTTTTGCGACGATGTTCACGTTGATCAGTGTTAGAGAAGACGAAACACACGCTACTCTTGCGGCCTGTAAGTCGGCCGCGAGGGAGCGTAGAGGGCTTTCGGTGTTGTCGGCTTGATTACTATACTATCTCTCTATGTATAGGGTTTGCAGTCGAAATTCGCCCTTTGGCAAATCAATTTCACCCTTTGGTAAATCAATTTGAGTTGCAAATTCAGCCTTTTACAAATAAAGTGTTTTTAAGTAAGTTTTTGTATAAGTAATCAGATCAAATTTAAATTAATTGTTGAGAAATCCACCCTTTTGCAAATCAATTTCACCCTCTTGCAGATCAACCTTTTACAAATAAAGTGGTTTTAAGTGATATTTCAAAAGATAATCAGATCAAATGTAAATTAATTGTTAAGAAATTCAAACTTTTATTTATAGCAAAGATGTACATGAAATACTTATTGACGAGAGAATAGCTCCTGCGAGCAGGTCGATAGTAGTTTTGCGATTTCTTAGAAAATAGAGAATTATTGTAGAGGTATACACACGTCGAAGAAACATAGCATCGCGGTGGGAAAGTTAGACATAGTTCTTGGCAGACAGTGCTGTAGCGAGAAGCGATCTGCGCTGGTGCTTTCGAAGCGTTTGTAGAAACTAAAAATTAATTAGGATCAATCTTAATTATTTTAAAAATCGTTCTAGTAGTTCTAGAATCTTGGTCAAGACGGACAACTTTCTGAAAACGATTAGAAAGTTGAAGAATCGTCAGAAACGATTCTGAAAGCTCCTGTGCAAGCCAATGTTCTAATGAATACGAAAATAAGTCTCTCCCCATAATGCGATTACACAGAGTACTGCGTAGAGTTATTACGCACGCAGAGTAACTGGGATAAACTTTTTTGAAACAAAGTTGAGACGCTTCACGCCCAAGCTAACACTTGCTACGGTACTGACGTCAGCTTTTGTAGCGTTTACTGGTTTGATCTAGCCTAGATAGGTACCTGGCAGACAGAGGGACCTAATGGAAACGTAGACTTTTATCGATTGTACTCGAGTTGCTTGTATCTACATGACCGTAGACGTAGAGAATTGTTTACAAGATATTCAACGATGAAATCGTGTAGTTTGTATTCGTAGAGAACGATCGCGCTATCCAACAATCATTTTCTTGGACAGTGTGATGTTTAGAACAATCGGCAAACATCTGTCACAGATTATTGTAAATAACGTAGAATTGTAAATATTCCAGAAAAAGTAGATTTGTACAGTTTGTAAGCGTTCTATGGTACCCGGTTATCTGGTCGCAGCTCTAATGACAATGACGAATGCGCGTCCAGATAACTGCGATACCAAATATCTCGTAAGCTATCAATTTTCTAAGTCTGAGAACAGTTTCAGAGTCGCAACCTGTGATTCACAGATGACTCAAAGAAAGAAAGTCAACGTTTTAATTGGTTCTTCTTGCGAGACCTCCAACGAATTTTTCCGATCTCCGTATCGATGTCCTTCTGAATCATGTGTTCGCATTCATAACCCTGGCGATTTATGTTTCAGCGTTGAAACATACCCCGCCGAAGAGAAAAAGCATCGGCGGCCCGTTCAGGCCCATGGACGACGACTTCGTTTCCACCGGTGAGTTTGCACACCCGTTCGATAAACATTTCTTTTGTTCCAACAATCTTTATGCTTCACATGGTGGCCACACGTCCGGAAGTTCATCGATTTTCGGAACTTTCCAAGACATTCCAGACATTTTTTCAAGATTCGAGATAGTTAAGATATTTTTAAAACGCTCGAGACGTTGAACACACTCTTAAAACGTTTCAGAGATTTCTAAGAAGGTCATTTAATTCGTTCTGCATTCGATTGTTGAAAATGGCTGTTGTCTGTACAGGCTGTTTCAAACTTACATTTTCGTGGAGATCTGCTACAGAAATGGACCGCAAAATTGACCTTAACATTGAATCCCAAGATCAAAATTATTCTCTATTTCATCGTATAGTACTCATCGCAACGAACAAAAGTCTCGAAGGAATTTTTTGCAACAGATCTCCACCAGGGATCCAGGGATCAAGACATATCCCTAGTAGCAGAAAATATTGTTTAAACAGTTTTTCAGATATTAAAATAATATTTTCTAAGCTACATATTTTACGTTTAATATTAAATAAAGTTTTATTATTTGAAACCAATATTTTATTCATAATATGAAATGTGTATATTATGTAACAAATATTTTTTTCATGATAAATATAGAATATTTCTCGAAAATGAGGGAAAAATATTCTGTTTTTAATATTAAATAAAAATTCATTTTATATTGAGAAAGAAATATCTTTTTAATAATATAAAATAGATATTACCTGTACATCAGGAAAAAATATTCTATTCCCAATATTAAATAAACATTCATTTTATATTTGGAAAAAAATCTTTTCTCGTAACATGCAATACATGTTTACTCTGTATTTGAAAAAAATATTTATTACTTAATGTAAAATAAATATTGTACGTATATTTGAATATTAAAAACAGATTGGATCTCCTTTTAATACAATATTTTGTGCTACTAGGGATAGTTTTGAAACTCCCTGTACAATGAGAAAGAGAAAAGAAATTTCTGATGCCGTACGTAACTAACAAATGAATTGTTTACAATCAATCTGTTTCCTGATCTCCTGGTACAGACAACAGCTATTTGCTAAATCGGCATAGTTCGAGGTGTAATTTGATCAAGGATCGAGTGTGAGATCCTCGGGACGAATTCCGAGGATGAAACGCGATCGTTTCTTTGTTTCGAACGAAAATATACGATCGTATCCGTTCCGAAAATCGTGCGGATGATTCGAACGAAAATCTTCCACGGTTCTATTATTGGCTTTGCGCTGAATTTCACGTGTGTAGCCAGGCACAGCGATCAGTGCAGTAAACTTAGATGCGGCAGTCCCACGTTACCCGCTTCCAAAACGTTCACCATGCTCCCTGTTCATCGTGGAACCAAGAATCCCTATTGAATCATCCCTTATCGGCGTGCCATTCCATCCAGAAGGTACCCTGTCGCTTTTACGAAGATGGCCCGCGCGTGCTTCCACGTGCTAACGACGTACGCCTATCGTGTTTCGTGCTGACAGGTAATTTACTGTCACGTCGCACCGGGTACAATAAAAATCGAGAATCACAAATCGAGACGCTCCAAAAACCTTGGGCGCCAGAACCGTTTCGATTGTACAGGCTGTTCCACCCAAACAAAACCATTGTGCCGTAAAATTTACTTGCCAATTTTTTGAAAATGCTCTCGGAAGTAAATACAGCCGGACGTACAAAGTATTCGTACAGGTTTTAAAAACGAACAACTTTTTCAAGATTGGACCCAACAGCTTGAGTTTTTTTTGAGACGTTAGTAGCATTAGTTTATTAACTAATGTGTACACCATCCTTTTTCTTTTAATTATTATTGGCCGCAATTGCGAAGGACAAAGTGAAGGTCAAGATTTTATAATTTTTCACCTGTGCCCGTAATGAAAATTTGAAACAGGTGTTTTGTAAATCTAACATGATAGACCTCAAAAAAATATTTGACACGTATTTTTTTATAGCTGCCAACATTGATATTAAGAGGGTGAAAAATCCATTTTATTAAATATCTCCGAAACTATTAGGCCTAGACGAAAATCCAAAATCCAATTTGTGCGTCTTTGAATGACGCATCTTTTAGTGTAAACCAATTTTTGAAAATATAATTTGTTTAAAAAATACATTAAAAATTAACCTTTTTTGCGAAGTTTCTGTATAAAATATTACAATTTTTCATGAATTGGTAAAAAATATATGAAAATAATTTTTTAGTTTCACAGTCAGAATAATCATATTATAATGGTCATATGACGAATACTTTCTACACCCACTGTAAGTAAAATTCGTCTAATGGTTTAACTGTTTTAAATTGTACCAGCTCATTGTTGTCATAAATGTTACCATGAAAATTGAGCGAAATCTGAATAAATTCAATCTCGTTACTCAAAGTTTTGTTTAGGATTCGACAATTCTGGTATAAGAAGCACACGCATAAAATTAATGAAATTCCATTTACGTGGAAAATAACGTCATTGGCGTCACGCGTGTGTAACGTCGATAGCAAACGTGTTAATCTTCCGATTGTTTGTTTGCGAAACATTTTGTACACTCGGATTGCTCGGTACATTTGATATACGATTATTACAGCGCTTTACAAATTGAACAATAATGAAAGTGTTTATTGGATTCGGTCCGAGAGAATAGTCTGATAGATTTATTTGAATCTATCGAACGTTGAATCGGCTAGAGTCCCGTTCGATTCTGTCTACAGACGCGAAGACCGTACGTATTATACAGCTTTCTATCGTGAATGTCAGTCGAATGCGCGCATTCCGACCGTTCAATCCTTCTGTTTGCCTCGAACGTCCCTTAAACTCGAATCCCTGTTTCGTCTTGGGACACTCTTCGATACGTGACTGGACAGAGAAACTTCCAATCGATCGGGAATTCCGAGACTTCTTTATGAGATCATCGCTGAAAAACCGTTCCGATCGGTCTTTTTAAAAATTATCAAAATCGAATTCGGACACTTGGGGTGCCTTCCCTTGTTAGGTGTTTCGGTTCTGTGTAGACTGCGGATCTTTATGCATCTATGGCTTCTGAAAATATTCAAAAAAGGCTCGAATATAAAATTCGACAGAATTTTGTACTATTTTTATTTGTGTTAGATCTACGAAGGCTGTTTCAATTAGAAATAGGATTTGATTTCATTCCACTTTCTTAAAATTTGTCTACAAAAATTGGAAAATTCATAAACATCCGTAGTCTAGTTACGTCTTTCGCATTAAAAAAAATAAAATTCACGAAGTTTTGAACAGCATAACTTACTTCGGGAAAACTGTCAAATCGACACGAGGGACAGATGAGGGTTAATCTAAGTTTGCGTTCAGAAAAGAATATACAGGTTTGTAAGAAATTATAAAAATGAGTATCTATCATGAAACGGACAAAATCCGCGGTTTAATTAAATCCGTCTCTCGGAGATCGGAAATCTCTCTGTCCGATCAAGAGACGCACTCATGGTGATACGGTAATGGTACATGGTGTTATGTGGTGGTTTAGCGGTGGCGACAACCGGAAGTACGACAATGCATGCTACGTCACCCACGAAGGCCGGTGAGTCTCATATACAGATCATTTACTTTCCTATCGTCCGTTGTCGTTTCAGTTCTTCACTCTCGGTCTGTATGGAGGATGTCGATGACATTCACAAAAATCTTTCCCTAGACAGAGGGTATCGATCATAACAGGACCGTCGATAGTGGAACTTAGCACGAGTACTTTAGTTTTGATCATGCTCATACCACCCCTCTTTTATATTAGCGATATGTTGTACAACGAGAAATGTAACGCCGCTTCGCTTTTGGTCGCTAAACTTGAACGACCTTGAATGACCTTGAACGACCTTGAATTACGTTGAATGACCTGTGATTTGTTTCTACGATCAATCGGGTGATCTGTTCGAAATGCTCATACCATTCAGCGGATCTTTGTGCAAAATAAAACTGTTTAACCTGAATTTCAACAAACCGGAGTGACATAAATATTAATTTTTCTCCTTAATATGTTCAACAAGTTGAAAATTATATACAAGTATTTTGAAATTCGTCTGACGCTATAAATGTTTTGAATTACACTTACTCATTTTTGTTATAAATGCATGAAATCCGCTGTCACGTGTGAAGTCGTATAATATCAACAGTTTCTGTACATATGACATGAGTTGATAGATGTTACCTTCCCAACAATTTCTGTGGAATGACCTATCACCGACCTTTATGACTCCTCACGTCCCTTTGTACCACCTCTCCCTGGACACCTTGTATATTATTCACATATAGTTCTCAGTACGTTGAACGTTTAATTTCTGCAGTCAACGAAAATGAAACCAGAGTAAATTTCGAGTGCAAAACCTGCACACCAATAGCACGTAAAGGTCAAGGTCCTGGTCGAAAAATTCGAGGAGAATGCTGAAGGCCGAAGCAACGTTGCAGATCTCGCGATCACTCCACAGTCTCACCAAGCTTCTCTGTTTCTCTCTTTCACCTGTCTGCGCGTCACTGTCCGTTCCCCGTGTTGACCCCTTCGCCTCTGTCCGTCGTCGCACGACCTTCCGGCAACCTTCGGGCCACCTTCGTGCGACCTTGGCCGAAAATCAGTGACGCCGACAGACCCAATGATCAGCACGACCAGCACCGCGGTGTCCGCCGGTTCGGCGCCGATTGCCACCTCCACCCCGGTTAACTTCGCCAGCGGCCCGGTGAGCCCGCCCCCGTTGACCTTGGCCTCGGGCCCTGCCCACCAAGAACCAGTCCAGGCGAGTTCAACGGCGTCGAAGGCGAACGCGAACGCTAGTTACCCGGCGGTCCTGAAGGGTAGGACCGCCGCCAGCCCGCCGAACCCGAACCTGGTGCCCTCCGGCAAGGTTCCGCCCCCTGTCCCTCCAAGAGGCACGGGTCAGTCGAGGGCTAGGTCCTCGGAAGAGCACCGTGGCCCCGGGGCGGCCACCTCGACGTCCTCGATCACGTCCAGCCGAGGTGACGAAGCAGACATAATCACCAGATACCGCTTGCATGACCGTTCGAGCTACCCGCACCACCAAAATCCCTCACCTGACAGCCACACCAACGTCACTAACAACAACCAACACCCTGCCAAGGCTGCGAGTGCCTACCACACCGCTAACACCACAACCTCCGACTACCACGCCACTTCATTCACTGCCACAACAACAACAACAACTCATACATACGACGTACAAACGTTGCATGCACGTACGTCGACACCCGCGTACCTACCCCCGAAGTACGACAGCCTGGCGATGATCGAGCGATCGAGGAACGTCGCTGCCGCCTTCGATGCTGTCTGCGAGGAAGACGATCGCTGGGACAATTGGGAAGAGAACATCGAAGAGGATGACGAATTCGTCAGCGTCGAGAGAGTGAACGGATCCTACGTGATCAGAACCAGTCCGTTTCCCTTCAGACCGGAGAGAGGCAACTTTGTGCATCCTAGGGTGGAACCTACGCAGATTCCACCTCCGATGGAGGAGCAGGCGAAGCCGAAGACCGACACCATGGCTAAGTTCACGTACTTCTTGAACCCCGCTTCCAGACCCGAGTTGATGAACTATAAGATGTCCAGGAAGGATAAGAAGCACTCCGAGACGTACTATGAGAGGATGAAGAGGAAGCAAAGGGAGCTAGAAGCTTCTTTGAATACTATCACCACGTTGACAAGACGTAGTGAACACGCGACCAAGATTTCTGAGGAGAAGACGATCCAGAAGGCTGATAGAGCGATCGCTAAGATAGATAAAGTGGAGAGGATCGAGGAGAAGAAGATCGAGAGATTCCCGGAGAGAAGACGAGAGAGCCGATTGCTGAAGAAGATCAGGGAGAAGTCTGCGCAGAGGAGGAAGAAGCTGGCTCCTGAACCGACCCTTGCGATTCAGACCTTCGATGCTTTGAAGAGGATCGATTACAGCTTGAAGGATCCTAGGAAGAAGCCGGAACTGCCTTTGAGACCTAGCTTCATCAGTGAACGTCTGGCTAGATCTACCGGAGATGTTAGAGACCTGCAGGCTGACAAAACTTTGCAGTTGCAGTCGGAGAAGAGGACGTTTATGGTCACTAGAGTCGAGGAACTGAAACGTGAAGGCTCCGGGCTGGTTCATGCTTCCTCACAAGTTAAGATCGAAGGAGAGTCTAGGTTGACGAGAGGAAATGATGAAGAGTCCTCGAAGCATGGAGATTATCATCACAGTAGAGAGAGTGTTGCAAAAGTCCAGGAAGCGAGCACTTCGAAGAAGAAGAAGGACGAAGGGTCGAAGGGCTCGAAGGAGGAGATTCAAGATCGATCCTCTTCGAGCCTGAAGCCTAACAGATCCTTCTTGCACTCGTATCAGCTGAAGACAAAGAGATACTAATTCCATAGTTGAAGAGGAGTTTATTGTAGAAGTACACGGTCTTGAGATGTCGAAGACGTCGTTTCGTTTGAACGTTGAGACAACGGACCAAACTAGAGGATATCAAAGTTTCGAAAAATACCTGTTTAATTTGAAAATTGAGAAGAGGGACCAATCTATAGGAGCTTAAGACTTCGAAGAAGAAAATCGATATCTGTTTAACACGTTCCGTGCCACGTGTACACGTGGTACACGTTAAATTAGACATCCAGGCCTGGCATATTTATTTAACGCGCTAAAAACATACACTCCCGTCTTCAATAAAATGGTAATTGAAGAATACAAGCTTCCAGCTTGATTTGATTGTTTTACTTTGATCAGATGTAGCTATTATACGATAACATTTGAATGCAAAATTAAATATATACATATACTATTTGAATAAATGTTGGACAGCTCTAGAAGCGAAATAGGAGAACAATTACAATTATAATAATTAAAATTTACAAAATATGGGATATTTTGGGCAAACTTAGAAAAGATTAGTAAGTATCATTTTTATTTCATAATAAAGGTCCTTTAATAAGAAAACATCTGCATCCTTTGAATAAGTGCCCCGCGACTTATGGACAAAAGTGTATTTTATAACAAGTTTTTCCCACCAAAAAGATGAGACATTGTGCAGTATAGAACAAAGCACATAAGTTTATTTAATCATCGAGCAA
The DNA here is from genome assembly GCA_933228785.1 of Lasioglossum pauxillum. Taxonomy (NCBI): domain Eukaryota; kingdom Metazoa; phylum Arthropoda; class Insecta; order Hymenoptera; family Halictidae; genus Lasioglossum; species Lasioglossum pauxillum. The sequence goes on along the minus strand of OW121701.1, from coordinate 37,875,097 downwards.
AAACGGCTCGGCACGGAGCGTGTTATTTTAAAAATTGGCACAAGACGTAACCGAAAGTTGTAGAATCTTAGGATTTCGAAGATGAAAATTTCTGAGAAGAGAAGGAGTCTTCTACTTCAACCTGGCAGCTCGACCAGAACGTGAAGGGACCACGAAGATTGGAATTTTTCAGAAGAATCCCAGAACCTGTCCGAAACAGCAACTTTCTCTCGTGCATGCGCAAAGTACACATCACTCGGAGTTACTTTTCGTTCTCGCATCTCATCACTCGATCTCTCGTTGTCAGTTTTGTCACACGGCGACCCGTTCGAACGAGTCTCTTCCTCTATGTAGCATCTCTAGAGAGCGAGGAGAAGTTCAGTGGTTCGACGACTCGCGTCCTCCTCGCCGGCTAGACGCGCTTTGTTGTTAACCGTACCATTTTCTGCACTTTGTGCCGTTTCTACCCTATCGTCGATTTTACGGCGTCGACGAGATCCGCCGTACGTATTTTCTCGGCCAATGTCGAACCTACGATCGGCAGAAACACGAAAGTACCACGTTTTTTGAACTCGTAGTGTGTAAGGGTTGGTTTTCGTTTCTTGTACCGGTTGACAGTGTGTCTTCTGCATGCGTAGACCTTTCTCGTTGATGGGGATGGACGCGATCGATAAATTTATTAACAGTAATGAAATTACAACAATGTTTAGATCTTTTTCTAGAAGCTGTTTATTATATGTGCCTGTTGCTCGGTTTACAGTCGGCGAGGTACTGTCTTCTATTTGTTAACATGCCTTGTCTTGAATGTCTTGGCAACAGCCATATATTATAAACTATCACAGTTTGACCGTATATTATAAATAAACTGCGGAGCTTCATACATCCCTGTTGTATTGCAGCAAAATTGAGAGGATGAAATTCAAAATTTTTGGAAAATGTTTAAAATTTAAGATTCCAATATATGATTTTTCTTCTATTCAAATCGTTAAGGGGGTAGTCTCGTTTCCAGGATTGCAAGGGTGCGGGATGTACCTTCTCATTTTTCGATAATGCAAAGATGCTTCCGAGTAGTGTAAATTACGCCTCGTAAACGTAAAAATAGGACTTTTGAGGGCGATAGCGCCCTAGATTGATCTCTTATCTTGCGCTTTTGACTGCGGAAAAACCCCATTTTTGCATGATCGACAAATGAGAACGCGCAATCCTGGACACCCTTGCAATCCTGGAAACGGGAGTCTATCCCTTAAGGAAAGAAATAACATTTTTATTTTGTAGAAAAATGCGCAGTCTAATCATAAACTATTACAAATGCTTTCCATGAAAGTTAGCTCGATCTTTGATCATTTCGAAGATGGTCGCGTCCATGTCCGAGTCGATCGATCAATTTTCTATTTCCGTCGACACATCGTCGTCTCAACGAGAAAACGGGAAACGATCTTGTAGGGGTGATTGTACGGTGTGTGTGCTCTCTGTATCACAATAAAGGGACGTTCACACGAGTGTGCTCGTTACACTGCAATACCTGTGTTCAGCTAGTTCGCCTACTCTGCTGGCTACGTAGCTTGCTGTTTGTGCGCCTCTGTAGACACGCAAGTAGATGGTAGTGTACACCTCTTTGTTGGTAATCGTTGCTGTTTTGCGGACCTTAGAATGGCTTATTCGGACTGACTTCAATAGGAAGTGATCGGTCTCGAACGTGTCGACAAATCGATGTTGCGACCGAGGACGTTCTCCAATGTAACACGCTTGAGGTGTTGTTAGTGTTACTTGGATCGTGTGCTTAGTATATGTCACCGATAACACAGCGTTGGCTAGTATTAAACCTCTGTTCCCTAATAACGTCCTACAAGCCACAAAGAATTATTTTATCTCAGATTTTTTCAAAAAGAATAGAGATCGAAAGAAATTTTTGACGTAGTCTCGCGCTTAGCTTACTCGTGTCACCGGTTGATTGACTTTTAATTACTCGCGTATAGTATTTGCAATCTGGAAACTTGAAATTTAGTGTTTCAAGCATAAACGAAGGTGTCGACCAAACTAGCAAATATCTATTTTCGCATTAAAGTAGTTATTTGTTTGAATAACAGTTTATTTTATAACCAGTTATGTAGAAAGTATAGTGAGAGTAATTGAAGGTTAATATTGGCTTTCTGTACCGTTTGAATAACTTGTCTGACTGTCGCAATCGGTGACCTTGATCGTCTGTCGTTGCTGAAGGCGGTTTTCTCTGTGCTAGGATCACCGAATCCCTTTAGAACGATCCCTCAGATGACGAACCAACCAAGCACACCGTATTCTGTTCATTAGGGCTAATTGTAGTGCGCTTTTTGTAGGTGGCACCCTTCCTTCCACCTGCTCCACCCCGCCCCCGCCTTTTGACGATGCAGTGCGCTCGAACGACCAAACCCTGGCTTCCGGTGGTCAACTGCAGCAGGGTGCGCCGATCACCAACTTAACCAGCAGTCTGAGCAGTGCTCACTCCAAGCAGAACAAGGTCGTGCACCATGTCACCCTCAACAAGACCTACCACGATGCCGTCAGGTGAGTCAGTCGTCCTTATCTCGATCTTTCCTTTGGTCCCCTTTGATTAAATCTCCACAGAATTATCAGCAAATCTGCGAACCTGCAGTCACAATAGTTGCCCACTCTGTTCCAACAACTTCAAACCTCTAACTTTTACCAAAATCTTTAGTTCCACCTAAATGTAACCACCTAAACAACTGTTCAGGTTATTGTGATGAAAAACCTATTTCTTACTGTCTTCTTACTATTTCTTAATGTGCGCAGTGTCAATGGACCAATGTCTGGCAAGGATTACTCAACGCAAGAGAACATTGATGTGTTCTTCATTTACGGTAAAGGTGATCAGGAGAATGCGGATCTTTATGCAAAATAAAAATGTTCTGCATTTATTATGGGAAGCAGGAATAAAATAAAAATTGATTTCATCTCTTAATGGCTTTGTTACATTGAAAACAACATTACAATATTCTTAATTTTTTGAATCTTTTACTGTTTTATATTTTACAAAACCAATTTCTTCATAAATGCATACAGATCTGCGGTCTACTGATCAGTGTTTGAAGGAACCAATTAGAATGTACAGAGATTTTCCAGACCGTAATTCATTTCGGTTCAAACGGTTAGGTGTCATTAGTATTGTGATCTGATTGGTCTTGGTTGACGACTCTTGGTCAAAGCCTGCGATCTCGATAGACGTCAGTTTTACGTAAAACTGTAATTTTCAAAGACCAAGGTCATTTGAAGGTCATGTTATTATACATGTCGGAATGCATTTATGTATTAAAAGAACACCGATGACCTTGATAACTCCGAAAAGAATGTTCTTGCCAGTTATTAGTCCATTGAAACCATGCACATTACGTGGCCTTACTGAACACTTTACCTGCCGGAAGCCTATTAACAGGATTTTCAATAATTGTGCTGTACCAAATGAAAGCATAGAAATGATCTTTTACATTGCAATCTTAAATGCAATTATTATTCGGTTAGCAAGAAAGTAATTTCGGTATTTTAAGGTGAAATAGAGCACAATTTTTCTATTGAAGCAATAAACTTTAATGAATAAGATATTTTCTCTTGTGTTCGATGATCTTTTACAGAACAGAATAATTAAGAAAATATTTTATTGATTAAAGTTCGTCGTTTGAATAAAGAAATTTGGTTTTACTTCACCTTAAAATACCAAAATTACTTTCTGGCCAACCCAATAGATCAGGCAGTTCCAGTCTATGTATTCCCCTCCGACAACTGCAAGGTCCCCCACCATCGAATCTCTTTACAATGTATGCGTGTGCATCGCGTCATGCGTCGCGCGGCTCTCGTGGTGGGAGCCAGGGGGTGTCGACTCCTTTGTTAAAAAGTGGGAACGAATTTAGTCGTTTCTCGATCGTTACGTTTGGTGGCAGCACAGTAGTGCCCTAGCGTCGACGAATAGGGATACAAGCTGTATCCCCACTCTTTGACGGCGTCCAGCTGTTCAGCTAAATATTCAACCATTTTCCACGTGCTCATCGACATCTGTCGACATCGCTGGACGCAATATTTTCGATTTCCGACTATTGCGGATTCTTGCTACAGGGTTTGGCAGAAATAACTCCCACATTTAGAAAAATCATTGTTTTATTTTGGAAATAAAGTTTCTGGTAATACCTCGTGCCACTATTTTCAATCCTCCTTTGAAATGTGGGAGTTATTGTCGCACTCTGTATTTAATTCTTAGAATTCATATGATTATTTTTATAATATCATAATTTTTATAATAATTATAAGTAGTATAATCTTGATACGTAGTATAATCTTTATATGTAGAAAATTAATTTTCTACGAAAACAGATTCATAACTTTCAATAGCTAGCAAAGAATACGATTACCCGTACATGCGTGGTTAACTATGTGTGAGTACACGTTTGTGTGATCACCACACACATATACGTTGTAGTTAACTTCCGATCTATAGCCGCGAGGGCGCCCTGAACAGTGCTTCGAAAAAGTACCACAGTCGATACCCCTGGTAGGAGCTTCCCACTATGTACTATACATTATAACGATGAAGTCTAGGAGTGGGGGAAGAACCTAAACGGGGAAGGTGCCTCGAATAGCTCCGGAGCTACTCGTTTGAACTGCCTGCAATAGATGATGTTATTGAGGGTGACTTGTTAGTTGACAATGAAAATTGCTATTGAAGCTTCCATTAAAAAGTGTTTAGCCATGTACCATAGATTTTTCAAATCGCCGGTCGGTAATGTGTCAAATGGACCACCATATAGTGAATTAACCCAATTGTCATCCCTAGTATTGTACACTATCGAGTGGAGATGTCAGATCGCAGATAGCAAGTCGAATGAACGTGTTCCAGTATATCCGACGTGCATTTGGAAAGCAGTGGCAGTGGAAGTGGTAGCGGGGGAAGGGAGACCAAGTCGTCATTGAGTGTCGAAAGCGGTGGCAGTAGTCGCGGCGGTGGTGGTCTCACCTGGACACCACCTGCGGGCAGCAACGAGGGCTCGACACCTACTTGGACCGAGGGCACTCCGTCCTACACAGAGAGCTCGAGCAGCGGTGACGCAGGTAAGTTACTCTACGCGCTCAGCATCTACTACAGCTCCTGAAGGGCCCCGCTACGTGCCTCGAAGACTCCTTCGTTTTCTTCTTCTGCTTCTTCTTCTTCTCCTTCTTCTTCTTCTACTTCGTCGTCGTCGATCTTCGCGGCGAACGGATTTGCATCGGGCGTTACTGACCGGTTGATTGTCCAGTCGATCATTCCTTCAGGTTATCGTTCGCTTAACCTCTTGCGTTGGTGATTGAGATTATTTTTTATATCATTAATATATAGATCAATATTGATCCTAGAAAGAGCTGAAGGCTTCAGAGCCTGTCTCAGGACAGTCGTAATCAAACCTGGAGATTTTTGGAGAATATTGATGACGTTTTTAGTGGAGATTCCTATTCCATGTGTATTCAAATACACGGGTACTATTTCACGTATATTTAAATACACGTGTGTCAACGTATCCGCATTTTAATTCGTATTCATGTTTAGGATACAGTTACTAATTTTCGAAAGCAGAATATGGGTATATAAAATAGATAGAAAAATTAATTTGAAGACCATTCCTTTTAAAAAATGTAATCAACCAGCCCTCTAGTTTATCAGAGAAGAATCTGATATGTTTTAGTGTTCTGACGATAAACGACTTCTTTTGGGATAAAAATATTCATAGTGCTGTGGTTGATATGTTTAAGTTGTTGTACCAACAACCGCGGAATTTGTGAAACCATAGTCTCGATAGATAAATGAATATCAACGTTCTAAAAATTATACAAATTAAAATGAGGATGCATTAATGCACGTGTATTATTAATACACGTTCAAAACTACGATCTCTAGTTTTTAGGAAAATTGATCTTCTGCGTACTTCTCTTTTGTATTCATTTTTCGAGATAGGTTTCATTGAAAACCAGGATTAAATAGACTACTCAAACGAACAGTAGATAGAACTATAACAAAATATAAACTAGAGGATAGAGGTCACCAGATTGTCTTGAAAGGTGGACTATATTTTTACTAGTAGCTTTTACAATCTCACTCCGAATTATAAAACTTTGGTCCACCGAGAATTATGCCTTCGACTAGCTAGTCACTTCGTATACAAACTAACAAATCAATACCATAAATAACGTCACAGACTCCAACTCAGGGGGTTAAAAAACCGACAGATCACTGTTTTAAGGAAGAAAGGTTCTTGAAGGAGACGGTTGTTAATTAACCGGAAAAAACGTAGCAGAAGAGAACTGCAACTGAATGATCGGTGCAAGGGCGTTGTAATTAATACGCTGCAAGGCCAGCTGGGCGAGGATAAATTAAGCGAAATAGACGTTTTAATCGAGTAACGGGCAATCAACGCGGCTCTCGCGCCAGCAACCTGAAGTCTGATTAACGTGCCACGATTTTGAGGTATAGTGTTCGAAAGAAAAAGGAAGCTAAAAAGAATAGCAACAATCAGCATCGTGTGTATCATCGTTAAATTCGAGTAGCTCGGAGCAACCGCACACCGAGAAAGGGCATTCAACCATTATTAATTATACGTAGAGACGTAACAAGGAACCATAATCTCTGTAAGAAAAAACGAATCCTTCTTCTATGTAATAAGCGTGTATGGTAAGCCATGCGATTCAGATATCGACATAATCAAATGTAGCTATGAAGACGATGTAACCATGGTAACGGAGAATGAATAGCTTTTGCCACTCACGCGAATCGTAGCTGTACCGTAGCATCAACCATAACCGAGACCGTCGATCTAACTCGGTCGGTGCAACATCACTATTTAGTAGCTACCTCAATCGATCTCGATCTATCGCTCGAACTGCACCGACACACATCAGGCTTGGGCATTGTTCGGAGAAACATGAATTCGCCTACTTGTTTCTGTCATAAACGCACAAAACATCCTTTAACCAGTCTAGTTGCTGTTAGACTGCGGATCTTTATGCGAGATCAACATTTTCTGCGTCAATTCCGAGACACAGGGGCCAAACTTTTTAATAATTTCCGCCAGATTAAAATAGTATGTCTTAAATCTACTCAGTTTTCCGATAAATGCGTAAAATCCGCAGTCTACCTTATTTTATTTTGAGTCGAATCAATTTTTACTGTAATCATTTCGTAGCGAAAATCTCTTTTAAGTCACTAGACTGCGGATCTTTATGCAAAATATGATTTTCCTGTGCTAATTTAATGGAAATAGGAGGCACATAAAAATGTATATTTCCTCTTCAGATAATTTTAATTTGCCCAAGTAACGTAAATTAAATAACTTAAATTTTTCTGAGCTAATTTAAAGGAAATAGAAGGCACATAAAATGTATTTCCTCTCCTGATAATTTTAATTTGCCCAAAGTAACGTAACTTAAATTTTTCTGTGCTAATTTAAGGAAATAGAAGGCACATAAAAATGTATATTTTTTCTTCTGATAATTTTAATTTGCCCAAAGTAACGTAGCTTAAATTATTTTGTACTAATTTAAGGAAATAGAAGACACATAAGGATGTACTTCCTTTCCTGATAATTTTAATTTGCCCAAAGTAACGTAACTTAAATTTTTCTGTGCTAATTTAAGGAAATAGAAGGCACATAAAAATGTATATTTTTTCTTCTGATAATTTTAATTTGCCCAAAGTAACGTAGCTTAAATTATTTTGTACTAATTTAAGGAAATAGAAGACACATAAGGATGTACTTCCTTTCCTGATAATTTTAATTTGCCCAAAGTAACGTAACTTAAATTTTTCTGTGCTAATTTAAGGAAATAGAAGACACATAAAAATGTATATTTCTTCGTCTGATAATTTTAATTTGCCCAAAGTAACGTAGCTTAAATTATTTTGTACTAATTTAAGGAAATAGAAGACACATAAGGATGTACTTCCTTTCCTGATAATTTTAATTTGCCCAAAGTAACGTAACTTAAATTTTTCTGTGCTAATTTAAGGAAATAGAAGACACATAAAAATGTATATTTCTTCTTCTGATAATTTTAATTTGCCCAAAGTAACGTAGCTTAAATTATTTTGTACTAATTTAAGGAAATAGAAGGCACATAAGAATGTACTTCCTTTCCTGATAATTTTAATTTGCCCAAAGTAACGTAACTTAAATTTTTCTGTGCTAATTTGAGGAAATAGAAGGCACATAAGAATGTCCTTCCTCTCCTAATAATTTTAATTTGTCCAAAGTAACATAACACAAATTTTTCTGTATCTCACTCATTTTTGTCATGAATGCATAAAATCCGCAGTTTACACGCAACACAGCATGGATGTCTTCTTGACAGAATATTTGAAACGAGAACAACCTCGAAAGAAATTGTTCGAACTTCCTACAAAATATTGTTCGTTTATATCTCGTTCGATCAGAAGAAAAAACGAGCCCAAGCCTGCCAACGTAACCGAGGGGAGCGTGTTAGTGTTCGTCCAAGTTCCATCAGCTGCATTGTGTTCATAGAATGATTAGAGCTAGTCGGATCCGTCGACTCGAGCCGGAAGTTCCAGTGCCTAAAGTTAATCTCATTGTCTATGTGTTCTAGATTGTAGTTCAAGGTTGTCGCCCGTAAGTGTTACTTCGGAGAGAATCGGACACACGAGATCACACTTGAACGCGTCGCATCGTGATCGAAGGTGCTCGTCGCGAAACGGTCGAAAAGTGAAAACGCGATTAATCCGAGGCAGTAATTAATCCACGTGGCTGGCGAACACCTTCGACGATACGCAATCTGTCTACTCAATGAACGTGTCCTGCAAAAAAAAAAGTACAATCGAGCAAACACAGTGTCTCACACATACACACACATACACGATTAGTCCTGTCTAGGTAACTACGTTGAAAATGCCTTGTCAAAAAAAAACACTCTTCGAGAATTTTCTTTTTTTCTCTCTCTTTCTTTCTCTCTATCCCCTTTTCTCCTCGACAATGAGAGCGACAATAAAGCGACAATTGCAAACAACACCGGATCTATCACTATCATTAACGAAACCCCAGTTTTCACACGCACCCAGAACTTTTTACTTGGCCGTACGCACTCGAAACGACGACCGGTGTGATACCTCGAGAGATAAGTTTCGATTTTTTCTCTCTTTTTCAATCTTTATCTATCTACTCTTCTCTCTCTGTACTCGTTCTGGCTATTAATTAATACAATTAGATACACACGCTTCTTGTCACCTGTAGACACGGATTCCGTAGGTTCTGCACGCTTTTCTACTCTCGATCGCATCTTGGTGACATTGACTGTCCGGGGGACCACTCTGCTGACCAATACTGACTCAAACTATACTAAATCGGTATCAATCAACCACGAGATTCAACAGTTTCGACTAGGAAAGTCACCATTAATTTTGTACGAATTCATTCGTGGACTCTTCAACTTATTTATGCACACACAATCTGTACACGTTTACTTCATCTTATGAATCTGCGGTAAACTTGTCGAAATGCATTTATGACGATTACCTTTGTTACCAAATCGTGTTGAAGACGACGAAACCATTTGAGGATCCACTTAATCATTTATTTTGTATGATTCATATACTTTAAGCTAAAGCATCGTCTCTTTGAAGCGAAGCATTTCTTCCTTGGGTTACCCTAGGTTGGTCGACAACTCATTTGACCGACACTGTTTTCATTGACGATTTGACCGTGTTAGTGTCGGCCAAACCGTGTCGATGAAGACATTTGTCGACGATTTGACCGTATAGATGAAAACATAGTGTCGACGAAAGTTACTGTTGGTCCAATCGTTGATGAAAACAGTGTCGGTCAAATGCGTTGTCGACCAACCCAGGGTAATACTTCTTCCTTGACCTCGAGAACGTTCTTGAAATTGAAATGCAGAGAGTATGCATGTTAGATATGTTGCTTATCAGTAGACAGCGGATTTCACGCATCTATCGCAAAAAATGAGTAAAGTATATCCCACGAGAGTATACCCCACGGAAAGACTAGTATTCGTTCGTCTTTGCGCATCTTTGCCCTAATTGGTTCAAGAAAGTGGAGAGTGGGTAGTGGAGTGAGAGATGATAGGCTCGCTGCGCCCCCACCATCTTCTAAGCTGCGCGGAACGGGGTTACTCTCTCGTGGGATATACGTTAGGTGTAATTTGAAAAAGTAAAAGCATTTCTTGCAGTTCAGGTAGATAAGTTTTATTTTATGTAAATATCCACTGTCTACTTCTTGCATAGTTCTGTCATGTTCTTTTCATTTTGAGGATCGACACTTCTACATCACTAATGGTGAGGGCCACGAATTAATTCGTACACCCAACACATTTTTTATTTAACTTCCTTTAGTTAGTCCCTGAAGAATTGAAGGCTTGAACAATTAAAAGCGATGACTCTTCAAAGAAGATTGAAGAAGTCTGACCAATACGAAGATCAGAGTGTAATTTATGGTCAGTAGAGTCATCAGAGTGATCCTACCGGAGCTGAACACTTCAGTCCACATTTTCTACCCCCTAGATTGCCGACTCGACGCGAACTCGACTCGAACACAATCGCTAGGCAAACACGTGTATCTGCGATCCGGTGACCGTCCAGCTGCGACCGGCGCTGACCTTTCTCTTTTCTCTTGCACTATGACGACTAACGATCATTTTAGGTTGCCCGACGACGCCGATCAGGGGTAGCCAGCGTCAGGAGGACGGGGGGAGGATCGCTGCCACCGTCGAAGAGGCGCTAGCCAGTCTCACTACCGAAATGGTAAGTTGGTAATCGTAGCTTTGCACGATCGGTCAATCGGGAAGACAGAGTCAAGCATCTAGATTCAAATCATCACCCTTCTGCCTTCAATTTCCTCTCGATAATCAGTTTTTCGAAACTCCACCTCTGGCAAAAACATTCATGAACTTCAACGTGATAAAATTGAATTTCATGGCTCAGAGTCAGAGCTGTGTTGAATTATAATTTAATTACTTCACGAATTATAGCTACAAAGTAGTTCAATTACATTGTCGAAACTGTAGTCGCTTCATTTAATTAAATTACAATTAAATTTGTAATTCTGGTCCTCGTACAATTCAATTACAATGTAATTCGTTTTTACGATTGAAATGCAATTGCAAAGTACAGAAAAAGAAAAAAATTGGTATCAGTGATGAACATGATATTATTTGGCATGATCAAAAGTATACTTGTTTATCAAGTAATTCAAATACTGTGTATATAAAATACAATGTAATTACAATGTATTTAAATTAGCACAACTCTGGTAATGTACACATTGAGTAATTTATATTATGCAGGCTGAGTCACCTAACGTTATCACCTCAAATATCTTTGTTGTCTTCAAAGATACATTAAATGTCTTGAGGACAAAGTTGAATGGTAAAATGGGGCTCATAGGACACCAAAAAATTTTTGTTTTTATGTCGTTTTTTTTTAAGATATCAAGGTCACCTTCATTTTAAAAATATGGAACCACTTTTAACCATCTACGATGATAGCCCTTTCCTTACGAAGAAAGTATAATTACTCAAGGTTATTCAAGGTCACGGACAGAAAACACTTGATGAATTCCTGATGTAGCGATATGTGAAACGGATGAAATTTATGTCGGGCCAGAACTTTTATTACGCTACTTTGACTCACGCTTGCTTCTCGGGCAATTTCTCTCGTACTCACATGTGGATTTTAGCTATAGCTGCTAAAATATTAATTTCATTGTCTTCAGTAGTCACGGGATTCTTTCGTTTACGCTTTCGTACACCTACACTTCCAGTATTTCTAAACAACTTGTAGATATTAGTAAAAGTCAGCCTAGAAAGAGTGTTTCGCTCAGGGTACTTTCTTCATAAAGCAATCGGGCCTGCAATGCATTTTGTCTACATTCTACATTCACAGTAAACCGTTATAATGTCACACCTTTCAATCACTGAGTAAGGCATAGCGGAATCGCGTTTGGAAACGTACTGTTAGTAAATAAATCACGCGTCATCGGCTAGAGGATGTTTGAAAACATTCCATAGCATTGGAGGATGTTTATTACAAGTCTCACTGGCGATAAACATATTCTGCTTCCATATTTTGGTTTTATACGTTTTTTCTGTCCGTGACCTTGAATGACCTTGAGTAATTACAGTCATTGAATTCGTAATGAAAGGGACTATCATTGTAAGTGTTTAAAAAAGGGTGGATCCATTTTAAAAAATGAAGGTAACATTCATATCTCTGAAAAAAACGGCATAAAAACAAAAACATTTTTGGTGTCGTATGAGCCCCATTTTACCATTCAACTTTGTCCTCAAAACATTTTAATGTATCTTTGTCACCCTGTATTATATTTCAATTACATTTTATTTCAAATACGTTGTACTTCGATTACACTCGTGATTGGAAATGAAGAGAAAGTTTCGATTATCTGTTGCAGTTATAATGTAATTCATATACTGCGTACATAAAATACAATTTGATTAAACTACGTAATTCAAGAACAAAATTAGCACAACTCTGAGTTAGGGGCAAGACTGCATGAATTAATTCCGTTTTTCGATGCGCAATCTTGCAAGTTTGAAAGGGTAGCAAAATCGCTGAAGACTCTGTCCTCCCCGGCCGATTCCACCAGAGGGTAAGTGCACCAAAGTCGGTGGCCGATCGATCGGACTGTGTAAATGTTTCCCCGAGTGGCCGAGGGTTTCTTTGTAACTAATAAAACAGCCCCCCGTAAACACGCCGACGCGCTGTCAAGCGAAAAGAATCGTCTGCATCGCTCAACGCTGTCGTCGTCTAGGCAAGCGAAACATACCGACGAACGGTGGCACGCTTCGAAAGTCAGCATTCAATCGTCGTGCTTATAGTCTCTCCTGTTCAGTTCCCTGTCTCGTAGAATCCCTGATGGAGCGCCGCTTCAGTCGCGACTAGAGCGTTCCAAAGCGATCATTCTTCTTCATCTCAGAACAATTTCTCTCGTTTAGGGTACTGGTTGTGAAAGAGTTTCGTGATCTTCCTCTTGGCTTCGAGCATCTTGGGCTTAGTCTTGGCTTAGGACAGTTTCTTAGCTTCTTCACCAGAGCAATGTCTCGATTTATGTGCTACAGAAATGTCTACAATATTTGTTACCGATGTGTCTCCACTCTTTTTGTTTCATGACACTTTCACCAACGTATTTGGTAATTCACGGTTTAGTAGAACCTCGATCACACATATATCGAGGCATTACTGTACTTTCGTACTTCACCGAGGCGTCCTTTTAGAGGATGTTGCATGAAGATGGTTCGAGGAGCTCTGTTTGTTTCTGTGCCTGGTGATAAGCTTGGGGCTTTTCTCAGAAATATCATTGTTAAACCAGAAAGTTATTTTAAACAGCAATTTGAAGACTCGAGTGACTATAAACAATTTTGTTAGTCGACTTTAAGCTAGAAAAAAATGACACTTTCCAAGCTTTACAATTGTAGGAGGCTCGAAGTCTTTCTAAAATTAATTTATAGAGCTAACAGGTTTATCTTCAACCCCTTGCCCTACAATAATATATTTCCTTTAAACCGAGATGAAATTCTATTTTGGTTTCGTTAATGTGCAGTTATTGAAACATTTTTAGGAAATTACGAACTACAAATCGCTAAATCTATTCACTGAAACCGTGAAATAAATTGTAGGACAAGGGGTTAAATTCAAATGAACTTGAAACTTTCAATATTGAACGAAACGTGGATTGTTGCGAGTTATTGTGAATTTGGGAATTGAGGAGCTGTAACCTCTTTTGAATTGCTGAATCATCGAGTCTAGTCATCGACGATGGGGTCGAAGTTCCTCGAACCAGCGCACCGGGCAAATGAACGTTTTTCCACGCAATACCAATTTTTTCTGTGCCGCGTCACGCCACGTCGTACGCATCCTCGAATTTCTGCATGCTTGCATCGTAGTGTACGCAACCGAAGACAACCGTATCAGCGATTACTTCGATCTTTTTCGCTAGTCGGTGCATTATTTCACGATGCGCACGCAAAGCTCTCGGTTCGTCATCGTCATCGTCGTCGTTGTTTAAAGACTTGCGACACGCGAAAGAATGCTGTGTACATTGCGGCCGCGTGAAATTCTCCCCAGGTAATTCCATATTAACCCAGTATCACTTCGGGAACACCTAGCGAAGCATTTCGAACGATCTTGTTAGCCATACAACTCCGACGCATAACTGCAAACTGTGTACAGGGTGCTTCGACCTGTTTTATCACCACGAGATTTCTCTAGAATTAATTTCCTATTGTCTCAATCATGAATTTCTTCATTGTTCATTGTCAGGTTTATGAATCTTTTCTATTCATTGTCAGGTTCGTGAACTTTTCTTTTGTATAAAACATCTTTATTTTAAAGTATAAAGACATCCATCCTATTACGATTACAGTGAACGAGTAAATTCATAACTACGAATCTCAGAATTGTCTTTATTTTTAATTTCAATTTTAAATATTATTGCTGAAAATAATGGTTCGAATTCAATGCATTCACGAGTATTACGAGTTTAATAGAAATATTTTATTCGATGTAGTAATTTTTGAAAATAGCATTTTATTTTAAGAGTAATGAAAATATTTTATCTTTATCTTCAATTTCAATTTTAAATATTATTGCTGAAAATAATGATTCGAATTCAATGCATTTACGAGTATAGATAGTTCAATAGAAATATTTTATTCGATGCAGTATTTTTGAAAACAGCATTTTATTTTAAGAGTAATGAAAATATTTTATCTTTATTTTCAATTTTATATATTATTGCTGAAAATACTAATTCAAATTGAATACATTTGTGAGGATAAATAGCTTCCTAATGATATTTTATTTTGGGGTTGAGATTGTTAAAATAAAAATATTTTATTCTCGAAATTGTGTATGTCATTTAAAATACGATGTTTTCTAAGCAAAGTAAAACCTAAAATGTTAGATAGTATAGTATAGGAAAAATCTGCTAAAAGTCGGTGATCTCTCGAATTGGAATTTTTCGGCCAGCACCGGTGAATCGCCCTGTACACCGTCTCTCGGAAATTTCGAACAGATCCAACGTTTTTCTCCGGGAAGAATTCTCGCGTGACGAGACACGCAGTTGAACAGAAATCATTCGCGTTCCGGTTTCCAGAGAATCGCGATTTCCGCGCCGAAAGCGAGACGAACGCGCTTTGGAACGCTCGTTCGCGGGTAGTAGATCAGCTGCGATCTGAATGCTTTCTCTCTATTTCCTCAAATCAGGAGATACTGCAGCGCGAGTGAATGCACACAACTCGTCCCTCTAATCCTCCGTCGCGGTTCCGTGTGCAGTTTTGGATGGCCTGCAACCGTCGTAGCAACGAATCTTCGAAATACAAGACGATGAACGGGAAAAATAAAAAAAAGAGAAAAAGAATGGGAATAAAACAACGGATACAATTAATAAACGTTTGAACGAACGAGTGGGTGGGTGGGGAAGAAGGATTTTTATTTCTCTTTCTTTTCACGCGAGTCAATTCGCATTCTTCTGTGTCCTAGACGATACAATTGTATATTCCATGCTCTGTACTTAAAGATTTTTCGACTGGTTCTTTGAGGGAATCGATCCCCGAGCTTCATGGACTATTAATCATCCGACTTATTAATCTTACATGTATTCGCGCGTGATGGACGATTTTCGCGAGAGTCATTTTCGATGAAGGGTCGTTTTTCGGAGGTTTTTCGAGGAAACGCTGCTTGTGTATCGTGATACACGAAACCACGGCCTACAGTATTACAGGACTGTGTATTAGTCAGGATCCTAGGATTCATAGTGTCCGTGGACGTTTGTTATTTTGTATGTCGGGCCAGTTCGCCGGGTAGAGATTCACGGTTTCTTGTCGTTGATGATATTCGCGCGTCGAGCTGACTGTGATGATTCGACTGCGGATCTTTACGCATTTATAGCAAAATTGAGTAGATGACAATCAAAACAGTAGGAAAATTTTGAAAATTAAAGTCGTCAATACATGATTTCTCATCTATTAACACTAAATCTACCAAATACTAAAAGCGATTAAAATGTTTTAGCTTACGAAAATAACGAGGCTCTATTTATTTAGATTTTGTGCAACTTTAATTACAATATGTCTAAATATATGCTTGGATAAAGAAATTTATCGAATCAATTTCCATGTAAGCAACTTCGTAATTTTAATAATAGTAAGACGAAAAATATAAAACCGGTCATTTGACCGGCAGTGGTAGGTTTAGTGTTAAAATTATTAAAGGAGGAAATAACATTCTATTTGGTTTCTATTTCTCGCAATCGACGCAGACAATTTCTATTTTGCATAAAGATCCGCAGTGTAGCGGTGATTAAATGATCTTTATGCAAAATAAAAAATGTTCGTAAAAATGTCTTTCTTCTTTTAATTTTCTGATTCATCTGAAACCCGTACGCTGATGTCTGTAAATCATTTTAATTTGTCCACTGTTTTTTTGTCGTAAATGCATAAAATCCGCAGTCTAGTGATGATAGTGGATGTTAAAAACGATCCTTGTGTCATTTGGAAATATGTTTTAGGAATTTACCAAGAGGAGTAGACTTTATTCAATTTTATTGAATAAAGTGGTGAACCTTCAATGTGTGACGCGCCCATCAATTTCAATGATTTTTGGATATGTCATAGAACGAGATATTTAATTGTTTATTGAAGACATTATGCTCATTATTTAAAAAAAAATACATCGAATTAAACGTAATTTTTGTTGTACTTGTCGAAAAGTTATAACCACATTGATTTCGACTTGGTTGAAATTAGGTTCGTGAGGAGCCTAACGTTCAACCATATCTTCTCTTCGAGATCCTGAATATGTTTTTTTATATTTTAATTACAATAATTATCGTTCAGTGACAGCTTGTACGAGAATAAAGTTTACTTTTAACCTAAAAACGTAAGCTGTTTCAAAGCTTCTTTAAGTTCAAGATTTTCGATTTGGTGATTTCATCAATGATTTGATTGATTTTGAATCATTTGAAATGATTTTCAATCAAGTGTTGACTTCTACGAGATATCCAAAAATCATAAAAATCTGTAAGAGCGTCATACATCGAAAGGTTGGCCATTTTATTTTCTTCGCTAACGGGCTGAATGTGTGAATCGAGGGAAAGCGTTTTAATGAACTTTCTAAATTGCGATTTTGAGAGAATTTATACGAGCTGTAAATCTGTGGAAATTTGTACATTGTTGCTGGGTTGTTGCGGGATATTTCAAGCTGAGTATAAATGATCTTCATTGGTTATTGCCATGAATCTAGTTATCAGAGTCAGCTCGACGAGGCAGCGAAACAATCGAATCGAGTCGCTCAGGTTCAGCGTGAGTCGTCGAGAGGATTTATCTCTACTCACCACCCCCTTCATCGTTACTAACAATTACCTCTTGTTACATACATATGTATATCGTTTAATAATAAATTAT
Source organism: Lasioglossum pauxillum (assembly GCA_933228785.1). Classification (NCBI taxonomy): domain Eukaryota; kingdom Metazoa; phylum Arthropoda; class Insecta; order Hymenoptera; family Halictidae; genus Lasioglossum; species Lasioglossum pauxillum. The sequence continues at coordinate 37,857,664 of OW121701.1, read as the reverse complement.
TGTGAAACGCTGATCGAGGCCGCGCTCACGCGCACGACAACGGACGACAAAACGCAGTAAAACCGAACGAAATGGTATAAAATATGGAAACAGATATATGTAAATAATTCCATTACGATCCAATTAGGACGCAGCCTTCAGTCCCATTTTTATTACGATTTAACAGTAGAATCGCCCGTAAGCGGCTGTACCTAAGTACTACATGTACCTATTAATCTATACATATATGTGTGTGTCTTGCATTGTTTCTGTCTTCTTCTGTACGTATAAAACTATACATACGAATCTATACATAATGCGCGCGCTTTTATTGAAAGCGCCCGCACCACGCATACTATATCGGGTGGCCAATGAACTCCTGGGAGTGTGCTGAAGGCCGAGGAGTATAATGCGCGAACTATTCCATTCAATTCGCTTCTCATTTTCACAGTCGTTAATCTGCAATCTCATTTTAATTCATTAAATACACGATGCTCGACGACGATCCTCTTTTTCCGGCGGATTTATATCGTTCGCCATTTTCAAAGGTCAATGAATATAGAAGAAGGGATTCAAAATTATTAACGAGCAGTTTTTTAATGAGTATCTAAATTTTGAATGAGTATTATGTGAATGTATAGCTGTTTTTGGCCAAACTCGGATAGTGCCTTTCAATTTTATGTAGTTTACTATATTCACACTTCCAGCAGAATCTTGATCGAAAATTGCCATTATTTTACGAAGAGTATTATTAGGATGAATATTAAAAAAGGGATACAAAATTGTTCATGTGTATTCTGCGAACATCCAGCTTCTTTTGGTGAAATTCGGATTACTGTCTTTCAATTTATATCGTTCACCATTTTCACACTTCCAGCAGAATCTTGATTGAAAATTGAAATAATTTTAAAATCGGGGTGAACTACTAACATTCTTGGATCAATGAATAGTAAAGAAGGGATGTAACATTTTTTTAGATCGCTGTGAAGCTTGGATTACTGTCTTTCAATTTATATCGTTCATCATTTTCACATTTCCAGCAGAATCTTGATGGAAAATTACAATTATTCACGGATCAATGAATATTAAAGAAGTGATTTAAAAATTTGTGTGGATCGCTATAAAACTTGGTTTACTGTCTTTCAATTTACATCGTTCACCATTTTCACACTTCCAACAGAATCTTGATTGAAAATTGAAATAATTTTAAAATCGGGGTGAACTACTAACATTCTTGGATCAATGAATAGTAAAGAAGGGATGTAACATATTTTTAGATCGCTGTGAAGCTTGGATTACTGTCTTTCAATTTATCTTGATGGAAAATTGCAATTATTCACGGATCAATGAATATTAATGAAGTGATTTAAAAATTTGTGTGGATCGCTATAAAACTTGGTTTACTGTCTTTCAATTTGCATCGTTCGCCATTTTTACACTTCCAGCAGAATCTTGATGGAAAATTGCAATTATTCACGGATCAATGAATATTAAAGAAGGGATGTAAAATTTTTTTTGAATCGCTGTGAAACTTGGATCATTGTCTTTCAATTTATATCTTTCACCATTTTCACACTTCCAGCAGAATCTTGATTGAAAATTGCAATTATTTTACAATCGGGGTGAACTACTAACATTCACGGAACAATGAATATTAAAAAAGGGTTGTAAAATTCTGTTTTACCCCGGTTTAGTGTCGCTGATAGCAGTTCTACCCCGTTTTCCGCTATTCTCGAGCAACTCGCTTCGGCGAACGTGTCGGTAGAGATGATTGATTCGCGACAGCCCCCCGGTATAGTGATTTCCACGAGTCTATCGCTAATCCGACGGCGTTGCACCCCCTCTAAACAATTCCAGGATTGTGTCTGGTATCCTTGACGCAAGGTCATTTTCGTTCTAGACGTTATTGAACGAGTCGCTTCAGGTTCTACCGTAGAGAAAACGAACGTTTGTCGTCGGAGAAGTATCATTGGCCATCCAGACGCATATTATACATAACACACGACTACGCAAAAAAAAGAAAGAAAACAAAATAAGAAACAAAAAAGAGAACTGTATTATACGCGATACGACAGACGTTAAACAACGTTAACCGAGTGATTGCCGGGATTCCGATGCTACCGTGTACGTATATACATAATTGAACGAGCAAGATGTTTATACATATATAGTAGAGATGAGAAAGAAAGAGAGAGAGTGAGAGTGAGAGAGAAGAAGAGAGTGAAAAAGTGAGGGAGAGAAAGGTAGAAAGCGAGAGTGAGAGAGAGAGAAAGATTCCAGTAGTCGCAGAGAGCAAACAAAAAAAAATATGTAAACGCGTTGCTAATATTTAATAATAGACGTGAGAGTTATCGTGAACGTTTTGAAAAACCAAAATGTTGTTCAATTTCACGTATTACATGTACGTGTACGTACATATGGATTATGGTATTGTCCTTGAGAAAGCGCTTTCGACAGTCGATAAATATATATATATAAATATATTGTATTTAGGAAGTGGTGGTAAAAGAAAAAATGAAAAATCTAGTCGCAACTCGGTGATCGGTCCGCGTTCCTCTTTCTTCGACGGATTTCGTAGACTTAATCGCGTTGTTTCGCTCTCTAGACTTTTTTCTAACCCTTTGGACTCGAAGCAATTTTAATTCCAAAATTAATCGAAGACATTTCCTTCACCCCAGATCATTTTTATCTCATGGCATCTGTTTTACTTTGTGCAAATCGTACAACTGTTGAGCTCTCTGCAATTCATAGAATACAAGCGAATTGTAGTATTAAAAATGCCACCGTTCGAGTGCAAAGGGTTATTCTCTTGTTTCTTCTTTTTTTTTAAGTTTTTTATAGTTTTTAAAGTCATTCTAGGTTCGTATAGTCTGTCGATACTCATTAACTTTTTCGTATGTAGGCTTACTTTGCTCGGTTCTCGATAAGTCTCTCGTAAATCGATCTATACAACGATTATTGTGTAAGATGTTTAATGGGTTTCGTTTTTTTTCCTGCCTCGATTCATACTCGCATAATGCGGATCGAGCGGCCGAGAAAGAGAGAGAGAGAGAAAGAGAGAGAGAGAAGCTTGATAAACTCGTAGCTTTGTTAACTCGATACTCTTTCACGAGTACCAATGTATTATGATCATCGTTGTTATCGTAGCTATTGTATGAGGGGACAGTACGGTCTTTATTAGCGATCTTGAAAGTGTGATATTTTTTTAACGAACATATCGCAACCTAACGTTCCGAGTTCGGCGAGTGATTTCAATGCTTGCTGCGTAGAGAACGATCTCCGATTTCGGAGGATTGAGAGAGGATTAAGAAACGGGATCGATGGTGCAACGATCAGTGTTTATACCTTTTTCTTCGTGGTCTCTCACCTTGGCAACCAGAGAACTCTTTTGTCTCTTCTTCGTTCTCGTTCATTCAGCTTTCTCTAACTTAATTCGTTCAATATTAACCCTTTGCAGTCGGAGCTATTTTAACTTGAAAATTAAACACTTCTTCCTAGCTAGAATAATTCCGTTTGTTCGATTTTTTTTCATTTTATGGATATGAAATTGATATACACTACTGTGCTGAAGAAAGGAGCACCCAGTATAATTATAAGATATAATGACAAACAAATAAAATAAAAAGTCATCATCATCATACAGCTCTGGATCGGTGGACATTTGTAAGAGAAACTTGCCGCAAGATTGTTTATATCAAAGAAAATTGTTGTTAAAATTGTTGTTTACATCAACACCTTCCACTAACCCAGAAAAGAAAAGTTTGAAAGAAGCCACATGACTGAGTCACCCCTCGACTGCTAAGGGTTAATAATTTTTATATGTTAACATTGGATAACTAAGCTGGCTAACTGTCGTGCTTGGAAATTAAGAATAATTATGTAATTAAACCATTTACATTTAGAAATGCAAATATTTTAGAAGACGTAAATGTAGACTGCGGAAAAATTTCAAAAATTGAAGAGGTCGATATATGATTTCTCCTCTATTAAAATCATTAAGGGAAGAGATAACATTAAATTTGGTTGCTATTTCTTGCAATCGATGCAGGCAATTTTTATTATGCATGAGGATCTGCAGTCTACGTAAATGTTAAGGGTTAAATTATTTGAATTGGTTGATCCGAAGCACCGTCGATTAGAAAAGTGTTAAGAATAAAGATCTGCTGTTTGAAACGTGTATCTCGTAGTTTAGAAGTTTGTGACGATTCCAATAGTAATTCCAATGCATTGAAAAATTCTCAGGGAGAATAAATCTTCGATTGCCAAGCGTTAAATAGAATGATTCCAGGTTAATCGAAGATCCGTCGCTTCTTACGCTTCTCTTTGCCGCCACATTTCGTGCTTGTCGATGATCGTTGAGCTGGCAAACCGGCATTTCTTCTCTCGTCCTTTGTTCCGTGTGTGCTTTCAACAAACAATTCAACAAGAAGAAAACGAGTGCGCACTAACATTGTTCAGACATTAACCGTCCATCGTTGATTAACATTGATCGTGGTTTGTGCTCTCTCACCGTTCACGCCCTGTTTTTGTGTGCTTCCTGTTACGTCCGTTTCGGCGAACACTAAATCGTTCATGTGGCACAACTTTCGGAATTCAATTGCAAACATTCTTTCAATTACAATCCCTTCACTTCAATATTAACAAATTGGGGATCTTGTCTAATTGAAATTTCTTAGTTGGATCATTTTTTATTTAAAAAGGATAAGAGCAATTTTACTTCTTCTGCAATTTCAGAAAATGTTCCAAAAATAAAATAAAAGAATTACTAATTGATAAATGACCGGTTTTAGATTTTTTATTTATTGGAATTGAGTGAATATTACACGATAAAAATCGCACAGAATGTAAATAAATTTAATCTTGTTATTTTTACTTTTGATGGTCGGTAGGTTTAGTGTTAAGAAGAAATTAAAAATTTCATATGGATATGATGACTAAGCAAAATAAAAATATTTTACTTCAATTGCAACAAACTGGGCTGAAAGGAGAATTTATTTCCTATCTTAATATATTTAATATGTTAAAAATAATATAATAACAATGTTACTGTCTCAAATTGCGCCTATTCATTTTTTTCATAAATGCATAAGATACAAGAATTACTAATTAGGAAGAAATTAACACTAAACCTACAGAGTTCTAAAAGCGATTCAAATGTTTTAGCTTACAAAAATTACAAGGCTCTATTTATTTAGATTTTGTGCAACTTTAATTACAATATGAGCTTGGACAAAGAAATTTGTTGAATCAATTCCCATGTAAGCAACTTCGTGATTTCAATTATTGTAAGACGAAAAATATAAAACTTGTAGTGGTAGGTAGCAGTGGTAGGTTTAGTGTTAAGAATTTTCGGTGAAACAATACTTTGACTTCGCGTGACTTTTTGGGGTTAATTGCCCAGTGAAGGGATTGAAGGGAACGTTCATTTAGTGGTTAACGATGTTGTCTGTCCAAATTGTGAATGTGAGAAGGAAATAACAGGAATCTGAGGACTGATCTGTTTTGTGCTCGTGTTCAGAGGCGAACGAGTGACGCCGCGATGGATCACATGGAGCAAAGATCATCCCTTTCGATGTACAGACAAGTGAGAACGAGTTTTAAACGCGTCATCGCGAACCACGTGCCGGTCATGCGGAGCAGGCAAACAGTATACGTTGTTGAGGATCGGAAACCATGAAGGATCCGAACGTGTAGAATCATAGGAATTTCGTACACATAGAATTAGATTCTACGATTCTAGAATTCTAGCAGGATCTCCGCGGACATAGAGGATCAATTCGCGATCAGTTCTGAGAACCTCTTGACGATTCAACAAATTCTGACAAATTTTGATATTCGGAATGTTGGAAAAGACTCTCTAGGAACATTCGAAATGAGTTACCTCTATTTTGGATCCGCCAGCAGCTGTTCGAGTTTGCTCAGCTATTTTCTATTTTTGTAAAACAAAATTCTTGCTGACCCCTTCTAACAATAACTATCATCTCGATTCTAGCATTCATTCTACGATTCTCTCAGTGACAAATTCCTGTAGTTATCACTAGACTGCGGATGTTTATGCAATTATCAATTGTTTGTAAGTGAATTTTAAGCAAGTAGAATAAAATAGAATCTTATTTCCAGTAGAAGTCGCCTTTGCAGATCTGAAATGAATAAAAATTGTACTAAATTCTATCGAATTCTATATTCTAACCTTTTTTAAAAATTTGAGGTGCCACAAAAATGCATAAAGATCCGCAGTTTAATTATCCTTTTCGGAGGAATAAAAACCAGACTGCGGATGATTATGCAATTTTCAATTTTTTTAAAGTAAATTTTAAAATAGTGCAATAAAATAGAATCTTATTTATTAAATAAAAATTGTACTAAATTCTGTCGAATTCTATATTCTACCACTTTTTGAAAATTTTCAGAAGCCATAAATGCATAAAGATCCGCAGTTTAATTATCCTTTTCGGAGGAATAAAATCTAGACTGCGGATGTTTATGCAATTTTCAATTTTTTGTAGACGAATTTTAAGAAAGTGCAATGGAATCTTATTTCTAGCGGAAGTCGCCTTACCGGATCTGAGATAAATAAAAGTACTAAATTCTGTCGAATTCTATATTCCACCCCTCTTTGAAAATTTTCAGATGCCATAAAAATGCATAAAGATCCGCAGTTTAATTATCCTTTTCGGAGGAATAAAAACTAGACTGCGGATGTTTATGCAATTTTCAATTCTTTGTAGACGAATTTTAAGAAAGTGCAACAAAATGGAATCTTATTTCCAGCAGAAGTCGCCTTACCGGACCTGAGATAAATAAAAGTACTAAATTCTGTCGAATTGTATATTCCACCCCTTTTTGAAAATTTTCAGATGCCATAAAAATGCATGAAGATCCGCAGTTTAATTATCCTTTTCGGAGGGATAGAATTACAAAGGGAAGAATGAAATTGTTTTTGCAAACAATTTTTATTTCGCATGAAGATTATGTGCACGAGGATAACTCATTGAATGATGCGGTAGCGCAGAGAGGCTTTTCTAACGATCACACGGAACATCGAGAAATTGATGCCTGTTTCCAGTTTGATCGACGATTAGGCACAATTTCGGTCTTAATCCTCTCGCGACTGTAGCTGATCGTCAGCCTTGCGTCTAAGTGTCTACTTAACTAACCGGGTAAGCCTTCGTTCATCTTATTCTCCGTTTCGGTTGCGGCACGCGTTCCCCCCGTAAATTCTCGCGCGACCGTAGAGGAGAAATCAGCGCGACGTCCAACGGGAATAAAAAATGTGAAAGCAATAAAAGCAGGATCGTCTTCGCGTTGCGAGGGATGTCGCGTGCTCGCTCGATTGGACGACCTCGCGATTTCGTAATCCTGGCGAAAATCGTGCCAAGGAATCTGCAGGACGATCCGATCGGACACACGGCTCGCTTCGCGATTACTCTCGTTCGTCCTTTTCTTTTCGCGTCCTCGGGACCATTTTTCTTCTCCTCGCTGACGAATCCTTTAGCAGAGTCGAACATTGGACTAATTTTGACCTTGCTTTGCGAACAAACACGATGAAGCTCGATCTTCTCGATTTTTCAAAACTGGAGAGAGTAAACTAAAGAAATGACAGTAGCATAGGAATGTCAGTGGCGTGGGAGTACAGCAGACTCCCGTGTAACGCGACCAGAAACTTGTTTAAAAAGACTGTATGTTGCAGAAATTGTACAAAACATTGCATAAGACGACTGTACACCAGAGTTAGGATGATTGAGAATGATTGAGAATTACGATTAATATAAAATCCAATTATTAATCGTGACTACTGATTACCAAATAATCAGTAATCATTGATGAATGAATAAGGAAGTAATCATTGATGAATGAATAAGGAAGTAATCGGAAGTTGTTGTAATTAATATCCATGCTAGCTTTATTAATTATTAATCATGGAATTACTACATTTTTGATTGATTTAATCTTGCTGTAATAACAACGCTGTGAATATAGTAGTAGCATTTTCCGAAAATTTTCAGAAGTCATAAAAATGCATGAACATCCGCAATCTAATAATTACTAGACTGCCGATCTTTATGCATTTATAGCAAAATTGAGTAGATGAAATTCAAAATTGATTTCTCCCTTTTAATAGTAAAATTATTAAGGGAGGAAATAACATTCAATTCAATTTCTATTTCCTGCAGTCGATGCAGGCAGTTTTTAATTCAGTCTAATAATTACATTTACCACGAGTACATTAAATAAAATCGATTACAAAATAATGAATTACTGTCCAACTCTGCTGCACACTTACGTATTTTTAAACAATATTTCCATCGCGTTATATGGAAGCCTACCGTAACGATAATTTCAGGAAAAAGATTTAGCTCGAGACTAAACGAGTAGCTGCAGAATCTTGTCACTAGCGAACGTGTTTAATTATTCGTCATTTAAAGTAAATCGATCATTTCGACGATGTGGTTTAAAAGAAAAGGCAGAGTACTATCTGAATAATTTTTCAGTATGTTCGCCGCGGTTTTCATTCGTTCGGGAAGATTGTACTTTTGTTGGAGAGTCGTGATTTACTCGTGCCTACAACCACCTAGAATGGGTTACTGAAAATTCTGTTGAAATTTTCCGAATGAACGTTTCATGCGAAGCGAAGAGACGTCGTAGAACCAATGTGCCATGGGAAAGGAATTAAGTGTGCATGCACAATTGGGGTTGGAAGAACTGATGCGAGCGAGCTGGGGTTTTAGAACTAATTAACCCTTTAACGGATTTACTGTTTCTATGAAGAGAATGTTCATAGGTGAATCACTAGACTGCGGTTCTTGATGCAAGCTCTCGTGTTTCACTGCATAATCTTACGGAATAATGTTCGACTTGAAATAATGTTCACAATAAACTTCACTCGTGCAACAAGGCGAGCAACATTTCCGCAGTCTATAAATGTTCTAGTCTGAATCGGTGATGAACACTAAATAAAATTAAAGCCTCGACTCTTTGAAGGTTTAATTTTATTTTCAACCTGTTGAGATCCTTGACGAAATACGGATATTTCTTTTGTCAAATTATTATGGCTCTGAGCTTGCACTGGCAATCATAATTCTGCCCATAATTACGAAAGTACCATTATGTAAAATATTGTTTACATTATTAGATATGTTAGTATCTAATCAATCATTAAACATATACGTATTGTATGAAGCACTGCGTCAATTATATCCGCCAAATTTAAACAATTATTGAGAATGGAAATATTCTAGGTCGGAAGAAATGTTTAATTTTCAAATTAAAGTAGCTCGAGTGAATCTTGGAATAACAAGCACTATCTAACGGTTCATTATTGACAATATCGTAAAGATTATATTGAACTGATTTAGTGTAAAATAATTCTGGAATAATTTCGACTTGGACCACTTTCATAATTAAGGGCAGAGTTAACACATTCGCAGCAATTCTTCTCTATTCTTAAAATTAAGAGAATTGAATAATCATTGAGATTAATTGTACATTTATTATACATTGCCAGTGGCTGCGAACGTGTGAACAATGTCGAAAAGTGCGAGCTACGGAGCGCATATTGTCGTATAAAACGAGAGTTGAAGGGTTAAAAGGGAAGAGCGAAGGACAGCGATGGTCTGGGGTCGCAGAACCTAATCGCCGGCCACCTTGTCGGCCGCCATCTTGGTTCGCACGAACGGAAACGCTTCGGCCCTATTTTTATTAGCTGGGGAGGTTGTTTCTCTTCGAGCCGAAGGCGAATATAAATATCGAGATATCGCGGCGACCGGTCCATTTCTGTCCGACCCTGATATCCGACCGAAAACGAACTATTCCACGTTTGCCATAGAAATTCGATGAACAAACGTCGCCGAAAACGCGAGAACGCATCCGAGAATGCTGTTCACGAAGCGAGCTGTCGCTCGAGCGAGACTTCCGGCAATACATATTACGATTATTACCATTACCATTATGATGATTACTATCACCATGATTACTGATATTATTTAAATAAAGCAGTTACTATTATTCTTACGATTGTTTCTGTTGTACACAACGAATCGAGCTGAATTTTATTCCAAACTGTGGAAACACCTGATTGGTTTTTCCTGTCGATCAATTTTTTTTTGTTGCCTTTGTATAATTGCTTTGTTTCACGTTTGACATTGTCTTTTTACCCCGCTGGCGAGGACGATCGATCGATCGTCGATCGAGCAATCCACCCACCGTTTTCCACCCTCGGCGCACTTTATTTTTACTTTCTTTTCACCGACATTTTTTTCTTACCCTGGTTTCTTTATTTGCACCCTTTTCAGACCCACCTGTAGCGAAGCGAAACGAAGATAGTTCTGTACAAAGACAAACGAAAAAGAAATAACGAACACGAGTACACAGAGATTGTTGTATGTACGTGAGAAAGAGAGTAAAAGAGAGATGGAGAGAAAGAGAGAGAAATTGACTGCAGAGCCCGTGAAACCCCCGCTCTGTTGGCGCATTTAGAAAACCCTCCCCCTACGGAATTATCGTGAAAATGCATTAGGACGTCGATGTAAGTTCACCAAACCACGTAGGCATAAGTGAGCGGAGCTTAAAGTTATATTTATAGGGTGTTCCGAAAATATCCGACCGAGGAAGCCGCTTCGCGTTTCCGACACGCGTTACTACGGATCTTTACGTCAGAAATTTTTAAAAATCGTCTCCAACGCCTTTTAACCTGTCCGAATTTTACAAATTCGAAACCAATTGCTATCTTAACTCTTGGTTTATGGAGCAATGGAAGTGCAAATTCATTGTCAAGCTTCAGTGTCAAACAGGACGGAAGACACAGTAAAAAGTGAGTTCGGATAATTTCGGAACATTTTATCTTTCTAGCGAATAAGCGACCGACCCGAGACGGCCATTTTGTCGCCCTCGATATTTCCTAGATGTCGATCAACTCAACTTAAACTTTGCGTTCTGAATTCCTTCTCAATTTTGTCCTGAATATTTTCTGTTATTTCAGTTAAATGATAAAAACATTGCTTAGCTAATTAAACGGGGAAAATTAATATTACATTTTTAAACTGACTATTTAAATGATAGTAAGAGTTGCAATGTCGTCTCGGGCCGGTGTTAGACGACCGAAAATTAATTTCATCTTCTCAGTTCCAATCGCTGGAACAAATATTTCCTCCTCGGAATTCGAAATCCGAAATTCCTCTTTGCATTCGAAATTCACCCGTTTGCAAGTCAAATTCAACCGCGTGCATATCAATTTCACCTATTTGTAAATCAATTTCACCTTTTTGCAAATCAATTTCACCCAATGAAAATATTAAAAATGTATACATATTCATTTAGACACTCGTGAATATAATACTTCATTTTTAAAATGTATTAATCAGAAAAGTATTTGACGTACATTAATAAAAAAGCGTAAGAAATCAAATAAGAACACAGTAAGTTTCGAAAAAGGATTCCGCTGTTTAATTGAATAGTTCTGAGAATATATATTTGTTATTACGGATCGTATAATACTTTAAATGCAATAAATCAATCATTGTAAAATACAATTTCTACATAAAGATATTGTTCGTCATTATATCTTATAATTATACGGGGTGCTTCTTTCTTTTGCAAGGTAGTGTACATTTTTGCAAGAAATCAAATTTTGAATTTCTTAACAATTAATTTACATTTGATTTGATCTTTTTTACGAAAACTTACTTTAAAATTCTTTATTTGTGAAAGGTTGAGACTGATTTGCGAAAGGTTGGAATTGATTTGCGAAAGGGTGAACTTGATTTGCGAAAGGGTGAAATTGCTTTGCACAAGGGTGAAATTGCTTTGCACAAGGGTGTATTCGACTTTCAAATTTCGAGTGCAAAACCTGTATCATCGTTCACTTCCTCTTTTCCCCCGGTTCGAGCGTCTCGCGGAGCAGATAATCGTGGAATCTCAATCCGCAATACTTACGAAACGATTACAGATCCCACGCGGTTCGGTTTCGTGGCTTTTCCACGTTTATTCCGGTCATCTCGCCTCTCGCGGATCGTGTTTTCGTTGTACACTGCCCAAAAAGATAGTCGCACACCGTCGCGTTTTAGTCGTTGCGTTCAACGACGACGTCCGTTATCCGCAATTGTCCTCAGAGAATTGTGTATCGTTTCTAGAAAGACACTCGTGTCGCGTCCTAGTTTAGCCAGTAAAATTCGTGCAGCTATTATTTCAATCGCGAAGTCTTCACTCTTGCGAAAATTGTGGTGACGTGATCAATTCATTCCTTAGCTTAAAGCTGTGTCTCGTAGCTGTCCTCTTCGAGTTCGATTTCTTGTCGCGAAGCCAGACGCGGGGAACAGATTGTTTTATAAACTGTGCACACGACCTTGGAACCGAGCATCTACCGTGGAAAATTGCGGGAAGGTTTTATCGGTTCTTTCTCGATGCTATCCGTCTTTACGATTAGGTATGACGCGCATCGTCATCGATGAACAATTATCTCCTGTGATAAGACGCTTCTTCATTTTGCTCTGCAATCGAGAACTCTTGGAATTTGTCTATCAATAACGCGTTTAGAAAATGAAGTATAAACAATGTAAACAGTGTTTTAGTAGGTAAATTATCGTTTGAATGAAGCTAGTCTGGCTGAATAATCATTTTTTAAATTCATGAATAGTTCGATAAAGATAAAACAGAACGTCTTCGTGCAAGGTCCAATAGGATCAAGTATAAAAGAAGCAAACAGTGTTTCAAATTCATCTTGTTTTTAACTAGTCTGGCTGAATAATCATGTCTTCAATTCATGAATATTTTGAAACATAAAACAGAACGTCTTCGTGTAAGGTCCAGCAGGATCAAATATAAAAGAAGTAAACAGTGTATCAGATTCATCTTGCTTTTTACTAGACTGGCTGAATAACCATTTTTTATTGAATTCATGAACGGTTTTAACAAATAAAACAGAACGTCTTTATGCATATCTAACAGGATGAAGTATAAAAAAAGTAAACAGTGTTGCAAATTCATCTTGTTTTGAATCAGACTGGCTGAATAATCATTTTTTAAATTCATTAATAGCTTTGAAAGATAAAACAGAACGTTTTCGTGCAAGGCACAACAAGGTCAAATATAAAAGAAGCAAACAGTGTTGCAAATTCATCTTGTATTTAACTAGCCTGGCTTTATAATAATTTCTTAAATTCATGAACAGTTTTAACAGATAAAACAGAACGTCTTCGTGCAAGGTCCAACAGGATCAAGTACAAAAGAAGTAAACAGTTTCTTGTTTTAATCATTTCTTACATTCATGAATAGTTTGATAAAGATAAAACACGAAACAAGCTAGAGGAACAACATACGTTACATTATTATCGTATGAGTAAAATTGTTTTTTCGCTTTCGAAAAACGATTTCACAAATCATTCCTTAAATTCATGAATAGTTTGATAAAGATAAAACACGAAACAAGCTACAGGAACAACATACGTTACATCATTATCGTACGAGTAAAATAGTTTCTTTTACAATTTTATAAAGCGTCCGAACAATTTTTGAACAAATGCGAGCCCGCGAGCACAGTTTACGGAACATTCTGCGTGCCCCACGGCTGGCACATCGAAAAGCGAAAACGGTAGATCGATGCAGGCTGCAATAATCAGTATTGCAGTGCTGCATCGTAATAAATGGCACCATTGGATTCTTGTAGAAGAGCTCGATGCGCTTGGCGTCGTCCAAGCGTCTCTCGCGACGTTCTTCTCTGTACATATTTATTTAGTGGATATTCCCATACATGTATAAAAGGAGAACTATATATACATATGTTTATATAAATCTGTACACACGTAGATGGGTTCGTCGAGTGTATGTATACGTCGAATGCATTTATAATAGATACATATACATATTACGGAGCGATCGCGCGCGTTCCTGCATTTTCCTCGCGGCGTTTTCGTCCCGATACCTCATTCTAGCGCGTGCAAATGATCGCGGCGGGTGTACGATACATATATACGTATATATATATTATATTAAGGGAGATGATAAATTATTATTATTATTGTTGCGTTCTATTTATTTAACCGGGGGGAGCTGGTCCTCCCGCGGAGAGAGAGAGAGAAAGAGCAGGCGCGATTTAGTCGAAAGGTTTTCGCTCGGACGTCCCGAGGGACGATCTTCCTGGCAATAATTAATTGTTGTAACAATAAAAATTTGCGAAGATAACACAGGCCTATAATAATCTCCTCTTCTCGAACATACACCCTCTCTCCTTTTTATTCTCGTTTCACAGATCTTCTTGGCGAGGTTTTAAGGTAAGTGTTGCATGGAGATTCTGACGCACTCCCATTCGCCTACTCGGCGAGCATGACCGTGCTCGTGTTTTGAAAATCCTCGAAACCAACCGGGATTTCGAGGAATTACTAGGTCGCGTCGCAGATACCATCGCGGACGACGGAAATGGACTAATAAGTCTTGAAGAAAAATGATGGTGCCTGAGAGCCGGTCGTCGAAGCCAGCGACGGTGGAGAATTTATGATAAACAATGTTAACTGTACAGCAGAGAAGAGAATATGTTATGCACACCGTCGATTTAACGAGGTTCAGCATAAAGTTCAGCTACGATGATCGTTTTTATAGTTTATGAATTAATTGTTCTCTTAACGAGTTCGTTAGGGAGTGTAGCGCGACGTGAAGAAAAATTGTGTGCTTATTTGCTGGGCGGTAAGAATAATTTTAATGTGCCTTGCGAAGAAGCAAACGTAAAACTAACTGGTATATGGTGGTATCTAATCAATAGACTGCGGATCTTTATGCAAAATAAAAATTTCAAGCATTAATTTTAAGAAGAAGGGGAATCGTAAAAAATTCTTTCATCCTTTAATAATTTTAGTAAGTTAAAAATATTATAGTAAATTCATGTTTCTAAATTTTCTTAATCCTTATTCTATTTTAAATTGTACCTACCCATTTTTGCCATAATTGCATAAAATCCGCAGTCTACTAATCAATTATGAAACATTTAAGTATTGTGTAAGATATTACATGGAAGTATTCTAAATGTTTAATTTTCGAGTGCGAAGGGTTAACTTATTTCTTTCAATAAGATAGCAAAATTATTTCCACAGTAGTCTAGGAAGAAACATGACCAAAGTTTAATGAAATCACGATAGAGACTCGATCGCAAAAAGCATCTTACGGATCCGGAATTAATTAGTTCTGAAACGGTTCCATTAATAACTCATTTCTGTAGGTCAACGTGAAATGAAAAAAAATTGTGTAGCTGTTCAATCCGCTGGATAAGGATGCTGCGACCAGGAAAGATGGGATAAAAATACTTTCGCATGGTCTATAGTCGAGGATTGCTGAAGATCCAAGTATAGTTTCAAAGAGTCTTGTCGATACGCATTTAATTTTTTCTTTTCGATTGAGATAATCGATCATTGAAGTTATTGACGTAAACGTGTAAATTCTAGAGAAGAAATGAAATTGTATGACAAAGTAGGGGCGGCTAACGAGAAGGTGACTCAGCTTACTTATAAAGCCTCATGTCGATAAGTAGAATTAGGACAGAAGGTGGTCCGACCTCGCCGGTGCAATATATCCTGCATAAGGTAAGTACTAACTAAGGACACTCACGTACATATATGCAACAGTATGCACAGCGATATAATGACGGACAGTGTTATAATAAGCAGCCTAATTGTCCAAGGATGTCTGCCTTGCTAATTGCGGGAACGCCGAAATATTAGGTCGACCGTATGCAAATCAGTTTTTTACTTTCGAACAATCGATAATGTTGCGCAAAGCCTTAAAACGAGGCTTTCTCTCTTGTCTCCGAGCTTCGTCAATTATTAAGAACAGGATTAAACACAAAATTAAAATTGTCTATCTCAACTGTAAAAGGTTAGAACCTAGTAGACATTTGAACAAGAACTAATGGTGAAAAATGACTTTCCATCTTGTCTTCAAGCTCCGTCAATTATTACGAACAGGATTAAATACAAGATTAAAATTGTCTATGTCAATTATCAAAGGTTAGAACCTAGAAGACATTTAAACATGAAGAACTAATGGAGAAAAATGAATTTCCCTCTTGTCTCTCAGCTTCGTCAATTATTACGAACAGGATTAAACACAAAATTAAAATTGTCCATGTCAATTGTAAAAGGTTAGAACCTAGTAGAATTTTTGAACAAGAAGAATTAATGGAGAAAAACGACTTTCCCTCTTGTCTTCAAACTTCGTCAATTATTACGAACACGATTAAACATACAATTAAAATTGTCTATGACAATTGTAAAAGTATAGAACCTAGTAGACATTTGAACAAGAACTAATGGTGAAAAATGACTCTCCCTCCTGTTTTCAAGCTTCGTCAATTATTACGAACAGGATTAAACACAAAATTAAAATTGTCTATGTCAATTGTAAAAGGTTAGAACCTAGAAGACATTTGAACATGAAGAACCAATGGAGAAAAATGAATTTCCCTCTTGTCTGCCAGCTTCGTCAATTATTACGAACAGGATTAAATACAAAATTAAAATTGTCCATGTCAATTGTAAAAGGTTAGACCCTAGAAGACATTTGAACATGAAGAACCAATGGAGAAAAATGAATTTCCCTCTTGTCTCCCAGCTTCGTCAATTATTAGGAACACGATTAAACACAAAATTAAAATTGTCTATGTCAATTGTAAAAGGTTAGAACCTAGTAGACATTTATACAAGAAGAACTAATGGAGAAAAACGACTTTCCCTCTTGTCTTCAAGCTTCATCAATTTTATCAAAATTGTCTACGTTAGTTGTAAAGGGCTAGTACCTACCTCTACGTCAATTGTAAAACTTAGTAGCTATTTGTTCCTTTTATGAATAATTTAATTTCTAATCTTAAAAATCTTGAAGACTTTGAAATTAAATTTCTGAAAAAGAAGAGCCAACGAAGAAAAACGACTTTCCTTCTGGTCTCCAAGCTGCATCAATTATTATAAAAATTGTCTACGTCAATTGTAATAGGCTAACAGTCATTTGTTCCTTTCCTGAACAATTTAATCTCTAAATTTAAAAATCCTGAAGATTTCTTCAAGCTTCACCCATTATTATAAAAATTGTCTACGTCAATTATAAAAGTCCAGCAGACATTTGTTCCTTTCCTGAATAATTTAATCTCTAAACTTAAAAATCTTAAGAAAGAACCAAAAACAATGAACAGAATCGACTTTCCTGTTCGTATCGGGCGCATCGAGGTTTATAGGAGCCGCTAATTGATTTTCGAAAAGCAAGATCGGCGTAATTAATAAATACTTCCGCGAAAGTAGCTGTCCGTGTAGCAACGTTTCGCTGTTGAGGAGCGAAGATCGCAGATAGCGAAATCCTGCTCGAGTTCGTTCTAGTTTCCGATGGCTGACTAGACCGGTGTTCACTGGCGTCGATCATCATGAACACGCATCATATTCATTTGACTGTTGGCCGGTGATCGGTATTTAAAAAGTGTGTGCTCGTAGACGCGACGCGCGCCGACCAGGCCGGTACTTAAACAGGCGGGTATATATGAGTCAAGGCTGCGCAGGGACCCTTACCTACTTTTTCCTTTTATGGTTGTGAATCGGACCCGATGAACGTATAGGATGTGGCGACGACCGATCTTACGCAAAGGACTTCATGCAGCCGACAAATTGCGGCGCGCGAAAATTTTATTGCTCTCCTCGAATAAGTGGAGACTGACAAACGAGTTGCTTATCGTTTCTGCATCAAAGATCGGCGCATTGCAATGTTATTAGAAAAAGGGATTGTCGAAAATGTTGATCAGGATTTCAAAGGATCATCGCGAGAAGGAAGACGCTCGAATTATTTGATAAATCGCGGAATAATTGCGCAACCGCCAGGCTAAAAGCGTTGTCCGACTCATTGCGAATTGACCATGACACGAGTTGACTCAAGGAGATCGAGTGAGGTGCCTATAACCCCAATGCCAGAATTACCGCTGCCTAATATTAGGACTTTCCTGCTGGACACGTTCGTCGTACGTTTTCGCGCGTCCATTTCGCTTAGTTTGATAGACACACTTCCTGGTTCACCGCAAAATTGGGTTGGTTAATTCGAGACTCTGGGAATATTGTTCATTTTTGTCAGAAATGCAGCCAATCTGCAGTACGTTGACCAAGTATAAAATAAGCATTAACACTAAATGTAGCGAGCTCTAAAAATGGCTGGCATGAGTTGCCAGATATTATAAAATAAATAGCCGTAATAAAAATGACATCAAATTTGTATAGATTATCTGTGATTTTTAATTTAATATGTGCTTGGATAGAGAAATGCGTATAATTTCATATAATTTCAATAATCGTTACATATTATTAATTATAAATTTTAAAGAAAAAGTCGTGCGCTGTTTAAAGAAAGGATGTACCATTGAATTACCATTTTTTCGCTTTCTTCAACATTTTTTATGCGGTGCAAATTTCATTTCGAATAAAGACGTGAAAAGTCGTATAACCCAATTTTTTGCTAATTGAAACCTGAAACTAGAAACTAATAAACAATCGCAAGAGAGATCATAGAACAAAATATCATAAAACTTATTCTAAATGGTAAAAAATTGGCTTTCATTTGATCGACGGTTTAGTCTTCTTTAATTTAATTTTAATTGAATTTTTTATCACGCAATCCAGGTACCTCGAACATTTCAAAAGAAGCGCAAAATGTCCACTTCGTTGTTTTCTGTAAAACAATTTGATCCGAAACAGTATCTCGGCGACCTTTTGCCGTGAATCACCAGCTCAGCCTTTTCTAGACCATTAATTATGATGGATCTTGTCCCCGCACGAAACTCTCGCGCCATTTAGTTGTAATTTATTTATGAGTCGGTACCAGGTCTAACGTGTCATTAGTCGCTTTAGCGATTGTTAGGATGCTGGTGCATGCGCAAGATAATCATTCGCCCGATAAGTGCACGGCAACCTTGCAAGTCCGCGTGACTTTGACTTTGCCGGGAACTAGATCAAGGAATCAACCGGCGCGATCTCGGATGGATCTTTTTCCTCGGACGCGACGCGCGAAACTATTCACTTTCCCTATCGAATTGCAATATCCTAGATTCGATACTCGATCCCGGCCGGTCTGGATCCACTTTTACTATTCTGTTCGATATGCATACAGTGAATTCCTCTACGATACCGCAGAGATAGAAGCATCGAAACTTTCCTGTCGTTATTTTGCTGTAACCCTTATCACTGAAGTCATCGAACACAATCGAGCAGTCTATTGCAATTGATAGCATTGTTATCAGAATTTTTGCGTTTCGTTGTTCAGGACGTTCCATTTACGTTCAGTTTGATCGACCATGTATTTTAGCCATACACTTTCAAAAATTATCAACTAATCGCAGGTAATGTGTTTGATCATTAGACAACGGATTGTTTGCATGTATAACAAAAATGAGTAAGTGTAATTTGAAGCAATAGAAATATTAAAAGAATTGAAACATATTGTTATTAAACATATTAAGAAAAAAAATAATTTTCTATTTCTTTCCAGTATGTTGCCATTCAGGCAGAAAATTTTTATTTTGCATAAAGATCCGCTGTCTAATCATTAGACCTGAATTGAACGTATATACAGAGAGGATCAATTTCTATTTCACTCCAGTTTGTTATAATTTAGGTAGAAAATGTCTATTTTGCATAAAGATCACCTGGAAAGGGTTAAGCCACTGTAGACTCTGCCAGCATCCGATCTCAGTATCTCCAGGAAGATCCTCTATTTTCCTCCTTTCGGATCCTGTTTGCCGAAGAGCATTCCACATCCCTTACCTCGTGTATCGCTCGGAGGATCAGCCCATAAAAGCCGCTCGAACATCGACGTACCCCGAAGAGTCTGGTCTCGCATCATCGGAAGCCATTGTTTCTGTGTTTCTGATCCTACTAGGGTAAAGGTACCAGTGACGACTCGAAAGTTTTTCATTAATTTGAAGACACTGTGTAATTTATTTTGCATGATTTGCGATAAACGATCGATTATCAAATCATCAAATTAAATTCATTCGATATTTACACAGTTTCACGGATGCGATAAAATCCACAGGCTTTCAATAACGCTAATTACTAGACAGCGGATTTTATGCATTTATGACAAAAATGAGACGCTGCAATGTAAAACAGTAAAGAGATTAGAAGAATTTCAAAATACTGTAATATTATTTTCAACCTAACAAACGTATCAACCAAGAAAATAAATTGCTACCTCGCTTCAGTTTGTTGCAATTCAGGTACAAAATTGTTATTTTGCATAAAGATCCGCTGTCAACTGATTACAATGATCTCTTCAGGACCCTACGTGTCTCCAGTTTCGCGAGAGAGCACCGCGTTGGCCTCTCCAGGCCATCATCAAAAAATAGAGTCCTGAAGACGAGGCGGCTCGGTGGGCCCGCGTCGAGCCCGTGTCGCCGATTCTAAAGATAAATTCCGCGGCGGTGTACGTTTTCACAGGCCCGTACGTAGGAAAATCGTGGGCGAGGGGTTCGTCGGGGGGAACCAAACCGGAGAGAGAAGGAGAGAGAAAGAGGATCGCGTTCTCTCGCGAGGGGCGACGTCATCCTCGTCTTTTACGATCACGAAGAGCAGAGGAGCAGCCCCGCGAGAAAAAGGTGGGAGCCCCGAGAGCCGTGAGTAGCCGTGGCTTTCAGCGACCAGTCGAGACTTAGCCTGCGAGTCAGACGCATCCCGGACGACGAACGAACCTGAGCACTTGCCCCGTGAGTAAGCATGTGCATCTAACTATCTTTCTGATCCTCCTCTTCTTGGTCCCACGATTCCTCAACCGTTCCTCCACCATTGAACGCGCGAGCGGGTTCTTCAGGAGTGAGTGAAGGAAAGTGACGTGAGGACATGCTTCTCGCCGTTGTGGCTACGAAAGTGAGAGATCTACCAGCATCCGAAGTTCCGAGGACTTCGGGGTCTAAGTAACATTCAGCTCCCAGGTACCATTCTAGAGAGACGTGATAGAGATATTTCTTCAGCATCGATCTTCAGGGATTCGGTCTTCTAGAGGAGTCCAAGTAACATTTGGCTCCCAGGTACCATTCTAGAGAGACGTGATAGAGCTCTTTCTGCAGCATCGATCTTCTTGAGATACCGTTCTAGTGAGACGTAGAGATCTGTAGAGATCCTCGTTCACCAAGCATCGATCTCCAGGGACTCGGTCTTCTAAAGGAGTCCAAGTAACATTCGGCTCCCCAGGTACCATTCTAGAGAGACATGATAGAGATCTCTCTTCAGCATCGATCTTCTTGAGGAGCTTCTTACTAGGGATGTCCTAGTAACTTTGCCTCTCCAGACACCGCTCTAGTGAGACCTAGAGATCCTCGTTCGCCCAGCATCGATCATCAGGGTCTCGGTCTTCTAGAGGAGTCTAAGTAACATTCGGCTGCTCAGGTGCCATTCTAGAGAGACGTGATAGAGATCTGTCTTCAGCATCGATCTTATTGAGATACCGCTCTAGTGAGACGTAGAGGTCTGTAGAGATCTTCGTTCGCCCAGCATCGATCTTCAAGGATCTTCTAGAGGAGTCTAAGTAACATTCGGCTCCCCAGGTACCAAGAGATCTCTCTTCAGCATCGATCTTCTGGAGGAGCTTCTTGCTAGAGGTGTCCTAGTATTTTTGCCAATACAGATACCTCTCCAGTGAGACGTAGAGATCCGTAGAGTCTTCTATAGGAGTCTAACATTTTAGAGACCTCTAGAGATGTGTCTATTTCTAGCGAGAACCAATGATAGTTTATTATTGTGGAGTGTTTTGCTCCCGTCTCGGGATCATCGTTTCTCCATTGCGAATTTTGAGCATCGGTTTTATATGCGACACGAGTTCGTCGAGGACTGTGACTCATGAAAAATTTCAGGCATTCCTGGTTCGTAACCGTGTGACAACATTGTCCGGACTGCGCCGATCTCCTTTCGACGCGGCCAGGAATTTCTGCGAACGACCGCGGCCGACACCATTGTCCGGATGCGAGCTGATAACCGATTCGCGAAAGAATGCGCACCGGTGCAAACGTTGCGCTTTCGACCACCGCGAAACAGCGATGAACAAAGCACGACGGACGTTTTAATCGGAGCTGGCGATAGATACTAGAATAGATCTTATCTGGTTACAAAGTGCTATACTATTTTTAAAACCGTCGCGATGCCAGTGCAAAATCTACTCGAACGTTCCATTTGTCTTCTTATTATTGAATTTAGAGAGATCGTCGAAATTTGCATTTTTGACGATTCAAACACCGTGAATGTTCGTGTACAGGAAATTTTTGCAATATGATTGTGGATTTGTTGAGGAAGGCGTAACTAGACACCGATCCGCACGCAGTAACGAAGCTCTAACCCGAAAAGGTTCGACGGCAGAGCCACGATTCCACCCTCTCCTCTCCCGCGAGTAAAAATAACCCTCTCGCGCGATACGCAAGCTTTTCGGAGCCACCGCGTACGCTTATTTTTCATGTTACGCTATTTCGAACTCACGATCGAACGCTGTCGATCCTCTTGTCTCCCACTTCAAGGAATAAGGGACTTTGACCTCCATTTTGGTCCGACATACTTTGACGCTCAATCAACATTTTGTTCCTCGAGAAAAACGAGTTTCCCTCTTGTCTTGAAGCTTCATCAATTATTAGTATAATTGTCTACGTCAGTTGTAAAAGGCTAGTAGATATTTAACTCTTTCCTGAATAATTTCATCTCTGAACTTATAAATCTTGAAGACTTCTCCGAAATGAAATTTCTGAAAAGGAAGAACCAATGCAGAGAAACGACTTTCCTTCTTGTCTTGAAGCTTCATCAGTCATTATTAAAATTGTAAAAGGCTAGCAGATATTTAGATCTAATATCTAAACTTACAAATCCTGAAAACTTCTTTCGAAATTAATTTTTTGAAAAACGTAAACCACTGGAGAAAGAGCATTGGTCTTAATGAAATGCAATCGATTTTTATGGACCTTCGGAAAATTTTGTGTGATTTCCGACTTCAAGATGTGGAACTACGCGTGACCTCCATTTTGGACCCATTTATCTTTAACCTCCTGCGGTGTCCCATTTCCTAGACATCATTCAGAATTTGTGAGAGGTGCTCGTGACCTGCATCTTGGCCTATGTTTGAGTTCTTTTGGAATGTTATTGATGGTCATCACTGATTTTGAAGGATCTTTCAGAGTTTCTCTTTGTAGAGTTGAAAGGAAGAGCTAAGATCAATAGTGAGATCATCGCTTCTAGGATTCCGGGTCCGTACAATCGCGCTGGAAGTCCGTTTTCCTCTCCCTTACTGCTTACCCAGCATCTCTGATTACCAGCGAGCTCGGAACCGCGCACATTCGCTCACATGGATACCAATGACGCGGCTACAGGAATCTACGATACCTTGCAATGGCGTAGATTCAATAGTCGGTGACCAACCCTTCCATAAAGTCTATAGTATCATCCGCAAGATAGTATTACATGTTCCTCACAAAAGGGAGTTTGTTATTTTAAAAGTAATAATTGACAACTTGTTAATTTACATTTAAACGTGTTCCTCGCTTACTTACCTTCGACTGTGAAGAATTATTAGCAAAATTAATTGAAAATTTGGAAAAAGTGATGGCTTGTAATCAAACGAGGAATTCCAGAGTCTCCAGTGTCTGCTTAGTTGTCCAGCGAGAATTAAATTACAGCATCTTGCTCGTTTTGCGGCAGAACCCTCGCAAAACGGACCTGCCGTTGCTCCTTGGCGAATGTATCCAACCAGTCCTGAATAAAACCATTTGAAGAGATTTCCTGAGATCAACGCTGTTATCAGGGGTGGTGCGAAATCCCCTGTTGATGAAGAGTCGACCCGCGAAATGATCGGATTCACGTTCGCGACCAACCATTCCAAGCAAAACCATATTTAAACCTCCTGGTAGAGACATTCCAAACTTTCTGGGAGCAAGGCATACATTTCTGAGAAAAGCAACCCAATTTAAACCGACATTCAACTCTCTGTCATTCTATTTAAATGTAAATTCACATTCAACTTTCAATCCTTATATCAGTTCTTTCACATCACATTATTTTAAGCTAAATGAATTTAATCTTTACAATATAATCTGACTTCAATCTTTACAATAATCTTTACAATATTGTCAAAAATGTTAGATAGTGCTTGTCATTTCAACTTTACATAGAATTCATTTAGTGTTAACATCCTTTTTCTTTAAACATCCCAAAACAGGAAATACATGACTTACACCACTTCAATTCAATCTTTACAATAATCTTTACAATATTGTTAAAAATGTTAGAGAGTGCTTGTCATTTCAACATTACATGGAATTTATTTAGTGTTAACATCCTTTTCGTTTAAACATCCCGAAACAGGAAATAGATGACTTACACCACTTCAATTCAATCTTTACAATAATCTTTACAATGTTGTTAAAAATGTTAGAGTGCTTGTCATTTCAACATTATATGGAATTCATTTAGTATTAATATCCTTTTCCTTGAGACATCCCGAAACAAGAAATGCACGACTTATACCACTTTCATAATTATGAGCACAATTATCGGGAACGGTGCGAAATTCCTTGTCGTAAAGGGTTCGGAAAGGGCGAGCTCGAGGAATGTTTCCGCGAAGAGAATTAACCCGTTGGTCCCAGCGAAGCTCCCTGTTCTGGTTCGCGACGTTTCACCGCGGCTCTGCTCAGCTCGGAGAGAGAGAAAGAGAGGGAGAGAGGGAGAGGGAAAGAGAGAGGAACGAGCGCATAAAATGCGAACGGTGCCGGCGGAGGATCCTCTCGATCCGAGCCGGTGTTCGTCCTGGAGGATCGCATACCTGAGCGGCTGACGTCACTTTCGCGAGGAAGAAAAAGAAGAAGAAGAACGAAAGCTCGCGTAGCCCCGAAGAAAGATGTTCGATTTCATATGTACACATACACACGGACACGGTACAGAGGCCCGGGCCTTCTTGAGCAAGAACCTGCCTCTATAAATAGGATATCCGGTCGTTCGCTAATTATACTTCGATGCACACTGTCCGCGGTTGCTTCGCAGGCGAACGGCAAAGCGAATCTCGGCCGGTCCCAGAATTTCCACGGCAATTATCCCGCTACCGCGGAAAGTAGACAGACGGACAGGGAAACGAGGAACTAAAGAGAGCAATTAAGACGAGTCGCCGTTAATTGCGAGGCCGTGATATTGTCTCACGGTCGTTGAAATCACCGGGTGCTAAAGCAACGAACGCCGCGTGCCGACGAGGTGGGATTCCGTCTTGGGAATCGATCCTCCAGGCGATCATTAAAATGTACAATTTTGCTGTAGACTAGCGCATGGGAAAGTAACGACCGATCTCTTCATCATTTTTCCAGATATCCCCCTTTTTTTCTCGTGAACGAGTAGCGAAACAACACCGCCGCCATGGACGCGATCAAGAAGAAGATGCAGGGAATGAAGCTGGAGAAGGACAACGCGATGGACCGCGCGTTGCTCTGCGAACAGCAGGCTCGAGACGCCAATGCCAGGGCCGAGAAGGTAAACAGCTGGCAGAAATTGATGCATCTTTCAGCAAATTCCATGAAAAATTACTTAACTTTAAGCCTGACTAATTTTAATTAAGTTTGGGCTTGATGGATTAAGAATTCGTCGAAGTTTAGGGCGCGGTATAAACTGATTTATCGTTCATGTTTTTCGCTAAAAATTGACTAAAGTTTGGGCTTGATGGGTTCAGAATTTGACGAAGTTTAGGGAACGGTATAAATGTATTTATCGTTCATCTTCTTCGTTAAAAAATAACTTAACTTTCAGCCTGATCAGTTAAGAATTTGACGAAGTTTAGGGCGCGGTATGAATTGATCTATCGTTCAGTTTCTTTGCTCAAAAACGAATTAAGTTTGGGCTTGATGGGTTAAGAATTTGGCAAAGTTCAGGGCGCGGTATAAATCGATTTATCGTTCATCTTCTTCGCTAAAAAATGACTCAACTTTAAGCCTGATTAAGAATTTAACGAAGTTTAGGGCGCGGTGTAAATTGATTTATCGTTCAGCTTCGTTACCCAAAAATGACTTGACTCTAAGCCGGATTAGCTTCTCTGCTAAAAAATGATTAAAGTTTGGGCTTGATCGGTAAAGAAATTTAGTGTCTTCGCTAAAAAATTGCTGGAGGCTAGACCGTGATATAAATAAAAAAGAGTAATTTGATATATACCATAATTCCGAAACAGCCTGTTTACATTTCCACCAGACGAAAATAGCGATGAAATAATCGCGCCGTAGTAAAAATGCAATATATATTTGGCAGTGGTTCAAGAATTTCAATTATAGATCTGGAAGTTTCGCATTCTTCGGTTTACTACACCGTGTTGTATTCCTGTAATGTAATGTCTTGTAATGTACGATTAAGTGAAGGGATGATTGATTCGAGCGTTTGTTGTTATTGGAAAGGCTGAGGAAGAGGCGCGTGCTCTGCAAAAGAAGATCCAGACCATTGAAAATGAACTTGACCAGACCCAGGAAGCCCTCATGCAGGTCAATGCTAAACTGGAGGAGAAGGACAAGGCTCTGCAGAACGTGAGTACAAAAACAATTACTAAAAAATCGACTGCGATCCACAGTCGATAATTATTTGTACGTAGACTGCAGAAGTTTATGCATTTATGAAGTATCCTGATGTATGGAGTCTGCAAAATGAACGTTTTAGTCAAACATTACTTAAAAAAGAAAATATCGTTTTTATACAGACATCAGTGTATGAGATTGAAAATGGATAAACACTTGCAGTTCATTCGTAATGGACAAATTGTTCAATAAATGTTCCTCAGAAATCGAAAATTTCAGTGTAAAACGTAAAAACCTTGGAAAACAAGTCTGTAACATTAAAGACTGTAGTAAATGCAACATGAAAGGGTGGGGTTAACCCTTTGCACTCGAATGGCGACTCTGAGGAGCCAGTCAAAATTGTCATATCATTGTTTGAAGCAGTTTTTAAATTATTCAATTCTTCTGTATTCTAGAAATTGCTAAAAACTCAAATGTATGAGAAAACAGACAAAAAGATTATATGGAATAAAAACTTTTCTAGGTTGAAAGATATGACTTGATTTCGGAATTAAAATTGCTTCGAGTCCAAAGGGTTAAATACCAAAGGATTAAACACGAATTTTAGACTGAACGTTCAACGTTGAAACAGTGGTTTTTCACTATGAGTCTGTGGACGTTGGTCAAGCAGAAAACATTTTAATCCTCTATAACGTCATGATAAGTTTCAAGTCAGATTCGAGTAAAAAAAGAGTGTCTTACGATTTAAAATTTCTCTAAACAGAAACCCAGTACATACTTCCCGAGAAGATCTCTCAAAAGTGGTTTATCCAGACTTAAATCAATTTCTAATTGATTATCCTAGAACATGCCGTGCGTACAGCACTCAATCTTCAGAATAAGTGGACTCAAAGAGATCACGTACACACGCGAACATACTTACACATTCTTTACGCAATCTTCCAACGGGAGAACGCTAGTTGTCCTACAATACGGTGTCTAATTTCAAATTGAAACGCACCAAGCGCGGGAAGCTGTCCAGTTACCCGTGACGCCGTTGTTACCGACGACGCGGGTGACGTGTTCCGATTGGTAGATGTCGCTGTGGTAGCGCGCAGCCGCGGGTGTGCGCGTAGAAAGATTTCAGATTCGCGGGCGAAGTGGAGGTGTCCAGTCGAGCGTTAGTACGCGTGGCCGCCGTTTCGTGTGGCGCTCGCGAAAGATTTGCAATTGGAGGCGCGGGTGGAGGGGGTAACCTGGTTCCTTGGATAGAACCATTCGAGAGAGAGAGAAAGAGAGCGATAGAAAGGAGGATAGAAATCAGAGTAGGACGGTGCAGAGAGCGGAGGAGCAACGTGTGTGCTCTCGTGCATGTTTCTATCCGCGAGGCGCGCGTCGTGCGTGTGCGTGCCACACTGAACGAGAGAAAAAGGGAGGGGGGTGACAGAAGCGCACAAGAAAGAGACACATAGATAGAGCGACGGAGGTGGTGGGGGGGAGAGGGAGGCGCGAACAGAGATAGAAGGACGTATGCGTGGCGCGGTGAGAAACGTGTTACGAACAGTGACAGACAAGATGGCGGTGTGCCTTGTGCGGTGGTAGTAACAGTGGTGCGTGTGGCACGTTGAGAGCGAAAGAATAACACGACAGCACGGTGCAAGGACAGGGGTTGGAAAAGGGTTGGCAGTTGGATAACGTGGTATGGAGCCAGCTCTTGCGTCGACCACGAGACGTCGCGGTCATCAGCATCATCCGCGATACGCTACGCGCCGACGTCTCGACGCCTCCAGCAGAGGACCCGCGCAGTGTGGCCCTGCTGGCACAGTTACAAACACAACGACCGATGTCGAGGAGACGTCCTCTTCGTCGACACCGGTCAGGCTCAACGAGAAGAGCTGTGTCACCGAGAACAAGGACTCGAACATCCTGGTGACACGAGCGGCGACCGTCGGCGCGAGGTGGCACCGAAACACGGCCACGGTACCAACGATCACCAAAGAGACAACATCGAAGGATAACGTAACGACGACGACGGACATCCGACAAAGGCTCGCGCAGTGTAGCCCGGATGTCCAAGACGAACGACGAGAACATCATCCACATCCTCCTTCTGCCAACCGGTCCTCCCAACGAAAGAAACACGACGATCACAACTACGACAGCTTGGAGGCGTACTTGGAAGCGTCTTCCCGTGCCAGACCACATGGCAAAGACACGTCCGATGACGAGCTTCGGGAACGAAGAAGCAAAGAAACTTCGCCGGAGCCTGAGCACGCGGTCGCGAGGGCTCGCGGCGATGGGAACTCGGATGACGACGAGGATCCCGAACTGGTTGAACTTGCCAAGCTCAGATGTCCCAGCGAGAGAGCCGAAGTCCAAGCTGAGAAGGAAGCGAGAAGAAGAAAGAGATGCGCTGATTATCCTGGATTAGCATTCGGCTCCTCCATATTCTCCAGCGAAACCATGATTAAGTTCCGGCTGATTAAGAACGAACTGCAGAACACTATGGGCAACCAGCTGAAACGGGTCAGTATCGCATGATGCGGCCGGTATGTAGACGCGTGGGAAGGTCACCCGCGTGACGTGACCTTGACGGAACCGTGACGTCGGGCAGCTAGGGGTCATTCGGCGATTGATAACGAGCCGAGTCATCGGTTAAAGTCCTGCTTTCTCTCTTCGTCTCTCTTTCTCTCCATTTTTATTCGCCGTCGTCGTTCGTTCTGCGTTTAGGTACTGTGACTTCCAATATTCGAATGACGAATGTTTTAATACAGTTAAGTAGTTCATTCGATTTACGCGGTTAATTCATTCGAAAAACCGCGTAAGTCGAATAATGTCTGAGCACCATCGCCGAATGGTTAAATTGTATGCATTAATTGCAAGACATATTCTCTGTAAAATTGGACGTTGTCAGCTACGAACGTTTGAAGATGGTAGAAATCGTAGTTTTCCACGATTTTCGACCTCTAACTGTAACGCATCTAATCGATACAGATCTACAAAACTTATTTTTGTCATTTTCAATATAGACCTACATGAAAAGTTGGAAAATGCAACTTTTAGTATTTTCCCTGCAATTCCGACCGTTAGCAATTTTTGAAAAAATTTCTTTCCGCATCATGCAGTAAACTTATTGCTCTAACTTCTCAAAAAAATTAAAATTGTATAGTTAAAATGTATAGTTAAAACAATTTTTTTAGAGCGTCCGAATTTTAGTGGGCGTCACTGTACCTCCGTGATTTCGAACATAGTTCATCTACATGCAGAGGCAGCGGGTAAAAATGCGAGTGGCTTGGTTAGGTGATCCAGCGGTTAGCCGCCGTGACGTTACGCGGACTATTAAGTCGAGAGCCGTGTTCTAGATGGTAATTAATACCGTTGTTACTGCATATCACTCGTTTTAAATGAGTTCTGGTAGACTAGAAAATATCGACGACCTTGAGACTGATTAGAGAAAGGCCGATCCTCGCAGCCAGTCCACTGAAAATCGAAATCATCCAGTTTCATGAATAATGCGCCGCGGCTGTCGTGATGTCCTGCAATAATAATTAAGAGGCCATTAGGAGCGGTCCGAGCGCCAATGGACTTCTCGCCGGTCTTAACGACGCACGAACACCCGACAAAGAACACTTATTGTTAGGGTTAGTGAACGGGGACAATGGGTTAAGCGTGATTCTCGCGCCCGTCACGGTATAAACGGCATTCTTGTATGTGTTACCGGCCAGACGATCTATGGATCGAGTATCCCTCTGATTATTAACGAGCTCGTGTCGACGTGCCGAGGCAACTGTGTTTTCACTGGTTCATTTTTGGAACGCAGCCACACCTTTCGCTAAACATGCCGTGCCTCGGGTGCAACGTTACCAAACTTGGCGGTATTATCAGTTCGACGAAGCGGCGGCACGCTTTCGATACGAAAGCAACGTAATCTCCGAGATAACGACAATGTCTTAGATAAACCAGTACAACTTTCGAACAGTTTATAAATATCGCGAACATAATTTGTACCAGAGAATAAAACTTCTGACGAAGAGGGACAGACTGCTCGGGTCTAGAAACTGGTTGCTAGCCTGCGGTGTTTCCACGGGATAGGATTCTTTGTGGTCGTGTATACGTGTATTTACGTACACGTGCATTAATCCATCCTCATTTTAATTTGTATACTTTTTAAAACATTAATATTAATTTATATATGATTTCACAAATTTCGCGGTTGTTCGTACAATAATGAATTTAAACATTATTTTTAATAATGGGATTGAATGGTATTGCCGAATCTTTATGTAGACATTTCAGATTTAATTGCAATTCAATTGTAATTAAAAACCGGCAAGAAAGTATTTAAGCATATCCAACAGCTAACAAGAATATTGTTACCCCAAAAATAGTTTCTCGTCAGAACATTAAAACATATCAGATTCTTCTCTAATAAAGTGGTGGGTTAGGTTAGGTTACATATTTTTCAAGGGAGTGGTTTGCAATTAATTTTTCTATCTATTTTATATATCCATATTCTGCTTTCGAAAATAATCAATTGATGCGTTGATACACGTGAATATACGTAAAATAGCATAAAGCAGGGATTTCTAGTTTTGAGAGGAGGGGATGTGGAAGGATCTTGCGTTGATCGTTCCGGGTGCAAGGCTTTCTTTTGGCTCGCTGCTGTTTGAAATCCTGATGTAAACCAAACACGCGAGCGGCCGTCAACATTCTAAAAATACGTGGCGACCCTGCACACGGATCCAGCAGCCTTTTATTCGGCGCTCCGAAGAGGGCATTGCGTAAGCAACGCTCCGGAACCCGCGCTCCCACAAATCCGGCTTGTTAACAGCGTTTAAACCAACGGCGACGTGTTACGGTATAATAAAACGTCGTTGCAAAACGTCCGTTCCGTATTGGTCGCGAATTTGGAACACGTTCCGTATAGCATATCCGTCGACGACCTTTGGAATGTCGCGCCGCGCCGATCGGATTCTCTCGAATCGTATCTGCGACGCGACGTTTATGCGTCGCATTCCGCGATTTCGCGCGATCATGCTGCCATCTGTGCCGGCATTGTTCATTCCTTTGCCAACTGCAGAGATTCTCCTGTAAAATTCAATTTGAATCCAACTGATTGCCCTCGATTCGACTCGGTGGTTACTTTTGACATTTGAATTCCGAGTTGGATCGCGGAATGCTAGATGGCGCTACCGTAGCGAAAATTACTCGAGGATCTAGCGCGCATAATCTCGGAGACTCCAAGTGTCGAATCATTCGAAAACATAGTGAGGGATCTAAGTTTTTGTACAGCCACGAGATTTGATATTTGGTGTATTATAATTGTGCGTTATTCAGACGAAAAACGTTTATAAATGTAATAAAACGGGAACCTTGTCCTTGAGGAAGAATTAGACAGCGGATTTTATGCGTTAGAAGTATTTACAACGGTTATATTTTTCAGCTGTATTGAAAATATTAAGAAAGAAAATAATTCGAGTAGAACATTTTTATTTTGCATAAAGATCCGCTGTCTAGTAGTGATCATTATGAATTATTCGAATTGTGTTTCTATACAGCTACGTTATTTTACTGTACACATTCGAAAATATAGGAAATACAGTTATTTTTAACGTTTCTCCAGTACAAATTCTTCCACCCTTCACTATATGATTTAAAGGAACAGTTTATCATTTCGAACTCTGTCCAGTTTTAAATATTTCAGCGCTGACGTCACGATTCCATTCAACCTTACCACTTATCAACAGAATAAAACGGTCGTGTCACTTTTAATTTCCGTTTACACGGCGCAGTCGTAGATGGCGCGTGCATATGTATTTTGTACCGTTACAATCTACGCTAGAAACCGGTCGAATAATTACAGCACAACACTTTGATCATCGTTAGGGAACATCGGCCATCAAAACAGACGACGTATGCTTGAAAGTAAACGTCAAATCTGTCCCCGTTTTCATTCACTTCGATACAAAACCTGCCGTTTCGAAATATCGGCAGTGGAAACATGAACGAGAGATAGGAATACTTCAATCACCATATGAAGTGTCTGTCACACAAAATGACATAAGTCGTGCGGCTCTATTTTTGGGATGGTCTCGTCCGAAACATATAAATGTAGTTTATTTGAATCTATATGATTGTTACAGTAATCACTTGGTATAAAACTTTTCCTTGTTGAGAACGAGGTACTTAATTCAACTGAAATTTTTGAAGATTTCACTTGTAATTGCAAAAACATGCGAAGAGATAATGTCTGCGATAAGGTTGCTCTGTTGGCAATAAACCGTTGATAAGGAACTGATCTTATTTTCATGGATACGAGGTTTCCACATCGCCTTGTAATTAAAAATTTCAAGCTTTATTATTATTAACATACTATTATTCAAATCTTTTCTATGAGGACACGAATCGGTACCATAGCGCTCATTCAAACATATAGAAGTTTGTCGATGACATTTGGGCACCTTAACATTATAAATTTTCGGGCCCCGCCCACCCCTACTGGGCGGGGGCTGAAATAAGTCCTCTTAACCCATATCTTTCGATTTTGATTCCCATTGCAAAGAGCGCTGTGATGCAAAACCCGTTCCAATCGATACGGTAGGAAATAACGCGAAAATGATAATGGGGCAGTGGTCGTTCCGCATGAAACAGATGCATCTATATTTCGAGCGTAGCTGAAAGAAAGGAAGCAATCGGCATCGATATCAGAAGAGGGAGACGCGCTGACCCTAGAAACGGATGGCGAAGCAGGATCATGCATCGAAACAACGCAGGGATGACATTTGGGTACCGAACATTATAAATTTTTGGACCCCGCCCACCCCTACCGGGTCGGGGCTGAAATGAGGACTGTTAGCCCATATCTTTCAATTTTGATTCCCATCGCGAAGAGCGCTGTGGTGTAAAACCAGTTCCAATCGATACGGTAGGATGTAACGCAAAAATGGTAATGGGGCAGTGGTCATCCCGCATGGAGAAGATGCATCGGTTGATTGAGAGACTTCTACATTTCGCGTGTAGCTGAAAGAAAGGAAGCAATCGGCATCGATATCAGAACAGGGAGACGCGGTGACCCTCGAAGCGGATGGCAAAGCAGGATGATGCATCGAAACAACGCAGGGATTGTTGTCGAGCGTCCATTCGAATGGTTGGGCGCGCTCGGGACGGGCGCGGTATTTCCGGGGCTTTGCGCGCGACGACACGTCGATCGGCGTAGCAATACTCGGCGTGCGGCGTCGCGATTCGTGACGCGGTCGCCGAACCTTGCAAAAATCTTCGTACCACTCACTCTAATCCTCTTATCATGGACAATCATCTAGCCCATCGTACGATGATCATTCTCCCATTGAATCCATCCGAGATATTTCGAAGAATTTGTTGAAAGGGGCACGGTAACATCGATGGGGAACTATTTGGCGTCCGCCGAACGGCGCAACGCGCATGCGCTTGTCGACCGGGGGCGGCCATCTTGCTTTCCAGCGAACAGCAGCCAGTGGTCGTCAGTGCACGACAGCTCGGAGGCTACGAAACTCTCTCTCTGTCGCACGGGTGCCGGTCGCCTCTCTTAACCACGAAGTACACATTATTCTCGATTTCTCTTGTCTCGTCGCGTCGCG
Organism: Lasioglossum pauxillum; assembly: GCA_933228785.1. NCBI lineage: Eukaryota > Metazoa > Arthropoda > Insecta > Hymenoptera > Halictidae > Lasioglossum > Lasioglossum pauxillum. The sequence continues at coordinate 37,823,581 of OW121701.1, read as the reverse complement.
TAGACCGTAGCCGAGCTTTGTGTCTGTTCATACTCGAGTGCCGAGTCGAAGAGAAGCCGCGAGTTCCGAAGGCTCGCGAGAATCGCCTTGTTTCGAGCCAGTGTCAGAGGAGGAACGCTACACGCGCCATCCGGCCAGCATGTCGTCCCAAATGCAGGGCACCCTTCTCGACGTGCTCAAGAAGAAGATGAGACAGACCAAGGAGGAGATGGAGAAGTACAAGGACGAGTGCGAGGAGTACCAGAAACGGCTGCAGGTGGAAGTGATGCGCCGCGAGGAAGTGAGTGAGAGAAAACCGCTTCTTCTCAGCGAACCACCTTTTCGCCATTCCACACTTCCCCCGCGCGCGCACCGTCTAGCCCTCGTATCTATACCTTGTGTGTACCCCGGGTATCTCGACCGGGTTCCGATTATTCGAGACTCCCCCTCCCCCTCTGTGTTGGTTAATTCGCAAGAGAATTCCGCGACGAAACACCTTCATGGAAACGTGAACCAAGCTCTGGGACGCTGCGCGCAGATATTCTGTGGTTGTCAGGAAGAACGCCGCATGTCGCATATTTTCACTTTTGAGATATCGCCGTTGAAAGTTTTCATCGGTACATAATGGTTTTACGTTGGACATCGGTTAAATCGAATTTGTTTTCGTGACTTTTCTCTGGTAAATACGTACATCCTAGTATGAAGCTCAATTAAGGGGGCAGACTCGTTTCCAGGATTGCAAGGGTGCGGAATGCGTGTTCTCATTTCTTGATAATGCAAGAATGGGGGTTTTCAGTAATCAACAGCGCCAGGTATCACTCAAAAGTCCTATTTTTACCTTTAAGTTATTAAATCATAAAGCTGCGCATGTAGCTATTTTCCTAAAGCTGGAACAGCTACATGCTGCCGAATAATGCAAATCATGCCTACTAAACGTAAAAATAGGACTTTTGAGGGCGATCGCGACCTAGATTGATCTTTTATCTAGCGCTTTAGACTACTGAAAAACTATATCTTTGCAATCCTAGAAACTAGTATACCTTCTTAAAGTTTTGATCACTAATGACGCGAGCCTTTCGAATATGTTTTCATGACTTTTTCTCTGGTAAATACGTAAATCCTATACTCTGAAGCTCGATTAATCACCGGATTAATCACATTTACCGTAACATACAACATAGAGGGTGTTCGACTTGACATTCAACGGCCTTTGACAATGCGAAAATCAACTGTGATCAGATCGCAATCCGACTCCGTTCTCGAGATACCATCTTCCTGATAATGGTGGCTGTGGCGTCGGACCTGTGCCACAGGATCAGACAACGCGAAAATGTGCCGGTGGTCGAATTGCGAACCGGCTCCGTTTTTCAGATGGCATCTTTCTAAAGGTGGCTGTAACGTTGAACCCTGCCGATAGACTATAGGTGGGTTATCGACTTGTAGGGTAAATGTGCCTTATCTCGACCTCTACCCGGTAGTCGACCTCTCTGTAAATAAATTGCTAATTCATTTCTAGAGATTCGAGCGAATTCAATTCGCGTTGTGGTATACAAGATTTTGGAAATAATGTATTAATAGTGATTATTAACCTAGACTGGTTCTCAGATTTTAAGACTTCCGTTTGACGCGACTAAAAATCTGTTTAAAAACACTACATGCACGCCTATGTGGCAGTTGAAGTACGGCGAAAATGAACAAAACCAATTGCTCGAATGTAGGAGAAAATTTCGGAAATAGTGTGTGAATAACAATGCTTTTGAAGACTTCCGTCTATCGCGATTAAAAGTCTGTTTAGAAAGACTATATGCACATCTATGTGGCAGTGAATGTACAGGAAAAATGGCCAGAAACAGGTTTGGAATGTCTGTTCACTTACTATCACAAAAATACATACACACAGTTGCTTTTTTTTATCACGTTGTACGGGGGTCTGCGGAAGTCATAATAACTGTCCACTCTGCTCCCGTGTTGTACATTTGCAGTAATAGGAGTGCGGTGGACAGCTATTATGACTATTTTGATGTGTCTTCTGAAAAACAGTTCTATACGTCAGTAGCGTTGCTATAAACACCTCTGGGACACATCATGTGTTCAACGTTGCCAACAACCGCCATTAGCAAGATGTTTATATCTGGAAAACGGAGTGGTCGGATCGCAATTATGTCGTTGTTTGTTTTCGCATTGTCCCAGTCGTAATAGCTGTCCGCCCTACTCCTGCGTTTTAGATTTCAAGTAACAGGAGTGCGGTGGACATCTATTACGACTGTGGGTGTTCTTATTCGAAAAACGGAGTACGACAGCTTGCTGTCAGAATTCAATTGTTCCGGCGTGTATCGATCTACAGTTTCTCGTGTATACATTCGGAAAGTTAGTGAGTGGTAGGACAGATGTACAGATATACGCAGAATTGTCTCGGGACAAAAGGGTTAGCAGCTAAAGTCCGCGAACAACGCCGGTAGCTCTCTGTCTCTGTCGCACTGGTAACGTCACTGATTTGACTGGTGAGCCGATGATTCAAACGCGGCAGCGAAACCGCAATTTCCTTGGGTTTTCAGTTGTCTTAGCGTCGTCAGCGCCTTTTGAATATTTATTGCATCCCGAGTGGGCTTGTGCGGCAGGCACAGTAACTTTTTTAATAATGGACCATGCAATTGGAACTTTTTTGAGAAGTTAGAACAATCGGTTTGCAACACAACGTGAACAGAATTTTTAAGAAAAAATTGCAACTTGTCGGAATTGCAGAGGAAATACCAAAAGTTGTGTTTCGAAACTTTTCTATGTGGGCTTATGTGGGAAATTTGGAAAACGCGTTTCGTAGATCTGTATCAATTAAACATATTCTGAAAATTTCATAAAAATTGGTTGACGTTGCAATGAGCTGCTGTTTTTCACGATTTTCAGCCTCCAACTGCAATAAATCTAAGGATTCTTAGATCTTTGAATGTCTACAAACCGTATTTTTGAAATTTTCGATATAGGTCTACATAAAAGAGTTGTAAAATGCAACTAATATAAGTTATATGGTAACTAATATAGGTAATATAACCTATTTTCTCTACAATTCGGACCAATTGAAATTTTTGAAAGACTATCTCATCACATCACGTAGCAAACTAACTGCTCTAACATCACAAAAAAGTTCAAATCGTATAGTCGAATATTAAAGATGTTATCGTTCTTTTTAGAACGTCCGAATATTAATGGGACTCACTGTAGCTTAGACTTTGGAGCCCGAGAATTAGGAAGAGATTGCAGGGTCAGCGAAAGGAGAGTTGGAGAAAAAGGTAGCCAGTGCATTGTCGTAGGACCCGAGGACTATGAAAAATTGTAGGGTCCGCGAAAGGAGAGTTGAAGAGAAAGGGAAGATACTAGTCAGGACGGTTCGAGCGACGTTGAATGCGAATGGTAGGGGGTGAAGGGACTGATACAAGGTTGCCGGGGCCTGAGAGTATAGTGACGCGGTTCTGACGATATCTAAACACCCTGTGCTCTCTCGATATTCGTTTCAAACTCTGTGTTCGTTGTATGACGCGATCCCGTCGGTTTCACGACGGATTGATTCGTCTCACGGTCAATTTCATCGTGCACACGCACCGTGTACGCACCGCGGCGTGCCTCTACAACGGAAATACGGTGCTCAACCTCGCAGGACACTCGTTCGGGAAAAGTATCGATCCCCGGCGATGCCCGATGCGTCAGTTTATTCACCCGGGAACCCGGTGATTTTCCGATACGACCGCGATCGCCACTCAATCGAAAGAATCGAGACGCGCTGGTGGAGGCACCTTTATATTGGGAAACAGAGGGATTCTTACACAATCAGTGGAAATGGAAATGATAATCTTGCTTCGACAATCGGCAAGAAAATATCATTAGATATGTCGTGGAAAATAAAAATGTTCTACCTGAGATACCACACGTTTCTTTTCTTTGTTAATGCTGATGGTAATACTTGAAGAATTGAGCTTGATAGAACGAGTTAGAGGGTTCACGCGACTTGGGAATAGATGGAATCAGTAAAACTTGACATCCCCACAGATCACATTGTGCTTTAATTGTGTTATTGTAGCTAGGAACCAGAGAATCTGAAATTAATAACTGGTAGCCCGAAGAACACTTGAGAAATTGAAGTTAATAGGACGAGTTAACAGGTCGTACCTCAATTAAAGGATTCATGGGATTTTAGGGTAGATGGAATCAGTAAAACTGGACATCCCCACAGATCACAGTTAGCTATTTTAGCTAGGATCCAAAGAATCTGGAATTGACAACTGGGAGCCCGAAGAATACTTGAGAAATTGAAGTTAATAGGACGAGTTAACAGGTCGTACCTCAATTAAAGGATTCATGGGATTTTAGGGTAGATAGAATCAGTAAAACTGGACATCCCACAGATCACAGTTAGTGATTTTAGCTAGGAACCGAAGAATCTGAAATTATCAACTGGGAGCCCGAAGAATACTCGAGAAATTGAAGTTAATAGGACGAGTTAACAGGTCGTACCTCAATTAAAGGATTCATGGGATTTTAGGGTAGATGGAATCAGTAAAACTGGACATCCCCACAGATCACAGTTAGCTATTTTAGCTAGGATCCAAAGAATCTGGAATTGAAACTGGGAGCCCGAAGAATACTTGAGAAATTGAAGTTAATAGGACGAGTTAACAGGTCGTACCTCAATTAAAGGATTCATGGGATTTTAGGGTAGATGGAATCAGTAAAACTGGACATCCCCACAGATCACAGTTAGCTATTTTAGCTAGGATCCAAAGAATCTGGAATTGACAACTGGGAGCCCGAAGAATACTTGAGAAATTGAAGTTAATAGGACGAGTTAACAGGTCGTACCTCAATTAAAGGATTCATGGGATTTTAGGGTAGATAGAATCAGTAAAACTGGACATCCCACAGATCACAGTTAGTGATTTTAGCTAGGAACCGAAGAATCTGAAATTATCAACTGGGAGCCCGAAGAATACTCGAGAAATTGAAGTTAATAGGACGAGTTAACAGGTCGTACCTCAATTAAAGGATTCATGGGATTTTAGGGTAGATGGAATCAGTAAAACTGGACATCCCCACAGATCACAGTTAGCTATTTTAGCTAGGATCCAAAGAATCTGGAATTGAAACTGGGAGCCCGAAGAATACTTGAGAAATTGAAGTTAATAGGACGAGTTAACAGGTCGTACCTCAATTAAAGGATTCATGGGATTTTAGGGTAGATGGAATCAGTAAAACTGGACATCCCCACAGATCACAGTTAGCTATTTTAGCTAGGATCCAAAGAATCTGGAATTGACAACTGGGAGCCCGAAGAATACTTGAGAAATTGAAGTTAATAGGACGAGTTAACAGGTCGTACCTCAATTAAAGGATTCATGGGATTTTAGGGTAGATGGAATCAGTAAAACTGGACATCCCCACAGATCACAGTTAGCTATTTTAGCTAGGATCCAAAGAATCTGGAATTGACAACTGGGAGCCCGAAGAATACTTGAGAAATTGAAGTTAATAGGACGAGTTAACAGGTCGTACCTCAATTAAAGGATTCATGGGATTTTAGGGTAGATGGAATCAGTAAAACTGGACATCCCCACAGATCACAGTTAGCTATTTTAGCTAGGATCCAAAGAATCTGGAATTGAAACTGGGAGCCCGAAGAATACTTGAGAAATTGAAGTTAATAGGACGAGTTAACAGGTCGTACCTCAATTAAAGGATTCATGGGATTTTAGGGTAGATGGAATCAGTAAAACTGGACATCCCCACAGATCACAGTTAGTTATTTTAGCTAGGAACCGAAGAATCTGAAATCATCAACTGGGAGCCCGAAGAATACTCGAGAAATTGAAGTTAAGTGGACGAGTTAACTCGTCCCACCCCAGTTAGAGGGTTCACGAGACTTAGGGGTAGATGGAGTCAGTAAAACTGGACATCCCCACAGATCACATTGCTTTAATTGTGTTATTGAAGCTGGAACCAAAGAATTGTAAATTAACAACTGGGAACTCATCCTACCCCAGTTAGAGGGTTCACGAGACTTAGGGGTAGATCGAGTCAGTAAAACTGGACATCTCCACAGATCACAGTTAGTTATTTTAGCTAGGAACCAAAGAATTTTAGAGTAACAACTGGGTGCGCGAAGAATGCTGGAGAACCCGTGGATTCCAATGTATTATTACAACCACGAACCAAAAATCTTGAACTAACAAATAGGATCGCGAAGAACACTTGAAGGTGGAGATCGATAGAACGAACGAACTCGTGTTACCCCAATTTTCACGGGACTCGAGAATGGTGGGAACAAGTGAACGTGGCATTTCTAGGAAGACTGGGGCCTTGGTCAGAAGAACAACAGGATGTGATCTTTTTCATAACGATGGAAACGAGCAGAGCCGGCGTCCACACGGCTTTAGAATCGATCGTGAGTGTCAGGCACGTCGTCAGCCTGGGTTGTGGCTCTGGAAAGAAGAAGCGGGGGGAAGGGGGCGAGGGTTGTGGTAGGGACACCACCGACTCGACTCGCACTCGAGACATTCTTGATACAACGAGGACTCGCTTGGAAACTTACCTCTCGGTATATTCCCTACCGTCTGCCAACAATCCGTACACCTGAAAATATTCGAACTGTAACTTGGGGAGTTGATTGGTCTGCGCAATGCGCCGAGCGGGTCCCGTTTTTTCCCTCGTGTTTCTATGCGATTCTTTCGAAGCGGAGCTGGGTCGATTTCTGCACGCGAACGAAGCCCTTGCCACGGGGCAAAATAGAAAAAGTATCGACTAGATGAGGGTTGCAACCCCCACGGGGGGCCTGAGTCACTAGCTAATTCTAATCTGACTGGGCACAAATGAGCTGATTTGGCGAGTTGATTAACCTCACGAACTGAAGAATAGGGAGGACTGGCGGAACCCTGTGTACACGTTCTTGAAAGTTCTTCAACAATTTTTGTTAGTCTCAGAGTTACCACTAAGAATTGCTACATCATCGTGTTTAGATTATCAAATGTGATGGTATCTAATCAATAGACTGCGGATCTTTATGCAAAATAAAAGTTTTCCAAATCAATTACAAGAAATAGGAGCATCACAAACATTAATTTTTTGTCTTGATAATTTTATTAAGCCACAGGCAACATAATTGCATTTTTCAAATCGTCAGATATTTTTACTGTTTTGTGTTTCAGCTAAACAGTTTTGTCATAAATGCATCAAATCCGCAGTCTACTAATCAATTACTAAACATTTAAGTACTGTATGAGGTTTTATATCAATTTTATATCCATAAAATGAAGAAAATGATATTACAAGATGAGGCTCCTAAGACTTATACACCGAAAATATCTCCGTTGTTTTTAGCAAACAAGAAAATGTTTGGTCCAGTAGCGCGAATTATTGTAACGGTGCAGTTTTTTCTTTCTCTAGGTCATATTTTCCAATAATTCAAGGTCATCGTCACTTTTTAAATGGAACGACATACTTTGATTAGTGTAGCATTATAGCTAATGAAAAGGTAAATTCAACCATGTATAATATGTTGACCTTCAAATGACCTTTGATGGAGTTATTCTTCAAAAAGCACAACTTAACGTACGAAGACCATATTCATGCTTACCGTACTCTACCAGAGTTCCGTTGTAGATTATAATCCTAGAGTTATACGGAGTTTGTCCCAGTGCTCAGTTCTGTTTAAACAATAATTAAGCAACGTGTACTGGTACCTTCGAATGTTGAGCTAGTCGAATTCAGTGTAAATGTTTGCAAAGAGTATACAGCAGCGAGGCGAGCATTGAATTTCCGCGGTCTGAGCGTCCGTTTAACGGATTCGCACTATAATCTCGCTATTTTTGCTCCTTTTTTCCTCGAACAGTGCGGAACGCGCTGCTCGGTAACGCCGTTGCAAGAGATGTTCGAGTTCCTGAAGCACTTAAGCCTCGAATAAAATTCGTTTCGCGAACCCAGCTTCAGCACCCATTTATTTAAACAATTCTACAATCCAAGAATCAACGGCGAACCCAAAAAATTAATTACTCCGTTCAATATTTGAATTCTTTTTAACCTCTTGCTCGGAAATTCAACCTCTCTAATTCAGAAAACAAAACTTTCTGAAATAGTTAGAATTCTTTTTCTTGAATAAGTTATGGACGCCTCTCTACATTCGCATTACGCATTTGTATAATTACCAGAGCAACGCACGAAAGATTTAAACCTAACGCCGTTCCCACTGGCCGTGCTCGAGTACTCAACGTAAACACTCTCGTCCTAGCATTCAGGATCCGTTGTAAACGCACGAACGCATAATAAAGCAGATTCCCATAATTCCGGATACGTGAATATTCAACGACGTCTGAATACATTCGAGTAAACCCGGTCTCTGTTCTCTCGCCTGTGTGAGTACATACTCGGATAACTCAACCGGTTGATTCACCAAGAAGAAGAAGAAGAACTCGTTGAAATTCTATGGCCGACCATCGGCTTGGTAGAAATTCGAGTAGGATGACGATGCGCGACCGACGGTACGTGCTCACGTATCCGAAATCGTTGTTTCCTTTTTGTATAGCTGTCGTCCCCCACCCGGTAACCTTTATTTACACCGGTGACGTGCGCTGTCTAATGTTTAAGGTCGAAATAACATTTTCCCGTGACCTTTTTCTTGTATCGAGGAAACCAACACTTTGATATCCTGTTCGCTGCTGAGCTATCGATTAGAGCTGTAATTAAAGGAGACGTCCTCGTGCGAGTATCGTTTTACGTGTTCGTCGTAGAAACTGTTTCGATAGAAACACGTGTCTGCAATGCAGATGTCTCAGTTTTATTCTTTTCGCTTTAAGCAACGCCTTCATGAACACCCCTAAGTGTTCTCCATTTCTTGCAGATGTTTACACAAGTATCGAGGCAAGGATAGACCCATTACGTCCGATTACACCATACAGATTAACCTTGGATACACTCCAAAAAAAAAGAAAAAATGTCAACGTGGCCCCGTGACAGCGCCGCAGTTTATGGCAAACGCGGCTAGTCCTAAAAGGCCAGCGGGTTCAAGCTCACCGACGCTTCACTAACTAGCTTTTGTCATCGAGCAGTGAAGTGCACTGCCGAGGCAGACTCCTTTTTCGTTTCCTTTCGCCTAACTCGATAACTGGCCGACACGCGCCTCGGTATAGCGTTTATTGTCTCACCAGGGAACTACTCGGCTTAGCCCCCTTCTAATATTGACGTCTTCCCCTGGGATTACGGGGCACCACACCCTGTTTCTCAATATGCGCGGAACGTTCGTCATGGATTTTTAAATTCCTTAAAACTAAACATCTTTCAAAATTGCAGACATGTATCTCATTCAGTTATTATGTATCATGTTTCTCTTTGTACCGAGCACAAAATGCTACTGCTATACGTTGTTTTATAAAAATAACAATACTGAATTTAATTAAATTTCTTGCAATTTTTATAAAAATACGCGCTTGAATGAAAAAACTCATTTAATAATTTTAAGTTTGAAGTTGACATTAACACCGTACCGAGCACAAAATGCTACTGCTATACGTTGTTTTATAAAAATTACAAGACTGAATTTAATTAAATTTCTTGCAATTTTTATAAAAGTACGCGCTTGAATGAAGAAGCTCATTTAATAATTTTAAGTTTGAAGTTGACATTAACACCGTACCGAGCACAAAATGCTACTGCTATACGTTGTTTTATAGAAATGACAATACTGAATTTAATTAAATTTCTTGCAATTTTTATGAGAACACGTGCTTGAATGAAGAAACTCATTTAATAATTTTAAGTTTGAAGTTGACATTAACACCGTACCGAGCACAAAATGCTACTGCTATACGTTGTTTTATAAAAATGACAACACTGAATTTATTTAAATTTCTTGCAATTTTTATGAGAATACGTGCTTGAATGAAGAAACTCATTTAATAATTTTTAAAGGAATTATCCTTGCAACTTCAACGATTATAAAGTAAAAGATGTGACACCGGTCGTGGTACGGTTAGTGTTAAGAATTTCGGGAGTTGGTCCCACTCCTAAAAACGAACCTTCTCCATTTTCCAGCTCGAAAGCTTTCCAAGAAATGATTTTTGACGTGTCGGCGCACTGCGAATCGCATTGAGCTTCGAAGTCAAGAGACTCCGATGCACCGATCATTTATTTCCACCACTGCACGTCAAAATCAGATGGTAGACAGGTGGTTTGCGCACCCTTTGTCAAACGAGGCTCTTTATGTCTTCGGGTATCGTGGACATGAAGCGTCTGGTTCATTGATTCCCTCGGCGTCGACGGATTTAGCTCGAATCGTGAAAGTGACGTTACGTGCGAGCCTCGACGAAGGCACGTGGCGGCTTTATTGACTGGTTTACATAATCCAGCGCCGATTGACTCCGGCCCGTCAGCGAATTTATTAATAAACAAACAAACATCGCGACATGCTCGTGTTAAGCCGATTAAGCTCGTTGATGCTAGGTAATTGGTCAATGCACGTTACATTTGTGGTAGATACCTTCGATCTTTTGCAGTCAACGGATTAATTCATTCATTAGCGGATGTTATGCATTTATGACAACAATGAATCGGTCGAAAAACTGAGAAGACGTTTTAAATTTTTGAAGTGATTGGAAGAGAAAATTGCCTTGGACAATTTTGATTTTTCATGAAGTTTGTCTATTTATTAAACCTACACGAAGTACATTTACTCCATTCATGAATTTCGGCTTGAAAAATATTTATTGAAGATTATTGCATTCATTAGCGGATGTTATGCATTTATGACAACAATGAATCGGTCGAAAAACTGAGAAGACAGAATATTTTAAATTTTTGAAATAATTGGAAGAGAAAATTGCCTTGAACAATTTTTATTTTTCATGAAGTTTGTCTATTTATTAAACCTACACGAAGTACATTTACTCCATTCATGAATTTCGGCTTGAAAAATATTTGTTGAGGATTAATGCATTCATTAGCAGATGTTATGCATTTATGACAACAATGAATTGGTTGGAAAACTGAGAAGACAACGTTTTAAATTTTTGAAATGATTGGAAGAGAAAATTGCCTTGGACAATTTTTATTTTTCATGAAGTCTGTCCATTTATTAAACCTACAAGAAGTACATTTGCTCCATTCATGAATTTCGGCTTGAAAAATATTTATTGACTCTGAGTAAACATTGTCTAGCGACTGCCGTCGTCGAATAATTATATTCGTGATTATACGAGGCAATGAGGACAGTGTCAAGTGTATAATTTTTATAGTATCCAACACGTTTTCTTAGTACACGCCAGATGTCTTAATACCCGTGGGCGGGAATGCAAGGATTTAATTGCGAGTCGGGTATCGGCGAATGACAATCGTATCTTTGACTCATTAACCGCGCGATTTTTGATACTCGATCGACCGCGGAGGTAGAATTCGAGATGAAGAATGTCCCTCGGCGATATTCGTGCGAAAATTTAGGTCGCGGAGTCAAACTCGTGATTAAGATTTTAAACAAAGTCTAACAAGTATAAATATTAAGCCTTTCTTCTTCGATGAAATAAAATCGGATTCGTTTGTAATCAATACTTGAACATTAAAATAAATGTAACCATACAAAGGATATACATTTTCTTTTTTCTAGCCAGAGTTGGGCAACAATTTTGAATAAAGTGGATTTTTTCAAGTGGGTTCTCAACTCAAAATTTTTATTTGAATAAAATTTTTATCCAACTCTGTTTCTAACGAATTTAATTTTAAGGATGTCGAGATATATTATTTTAAATTAATTAAGATTATTGACGAAAAAATAGAAATTTTATTACGTCTTCTTGCAATTGATCCAAGCAATTTTTATTTCGCATAATGATCCACAGTAGACTGATTTTACGAAACGAAGTTTCTTATTTCATGTACAGAATTTACTCGTATAAATGTAGCCGTACAAAAAAATATATTAATTTTCTCTTCTACGACATTTTTGGGGATAAAGACGTTTTAATCGCTGTATCTGTAGAAAATATATTATCACTGAAAAATAATTTTATAATTCTGTTTGGATGAATTTCGAGCCCTCACTGAAATAAAATTTCAATCTTGCCTCACCCATCTCGTTGAAAAACTTTCTGCCACCAATTAGGCTACTTGTTCACAGTTCTCATCCCCGAAAAATTCCATTGATGCAAAACAAACTCTGCATCAAGTTCATTTCAGTTTCGTAGGGAGTAGATTAATGGGCAGGAATTTCTAGAAAAATTCGCGACAGTGGCCGGCGCCAAATTAGCAAAGCATAATGGAGTCACCAGAGGGTGATCCATGGCGGATGTTTGGCACACTTACCAACATTGCCGCAGATATAATCGTCGCGACCTGTTCGACTATGGCATCGCGCTGGTGGGCGTGTCAGTTTCCTTTAAAACACAAAGTCGGTGCAACGTTGACGAGCTAATTGCCAGTTAATGAGGAATCGTTAGACACGTTACACCAGCGATTGAATTACTGTAATTCGATAATCATCTAGCTTTGACTTGCCGCTGATCTGATTCTAACCAGAGATATACATAGTATATCAGAAAATGTCAGTGAAATCATTGGACAAAAAAGATTCAATACTGTTTCTCTAATTATTATAAATGTTCCACGAGTTTTTGTCATGTTCGTCGTTGTGCAATGCCTTTAATGTTATCCAAGCAAGGTTTCGTTGAACTCCTTTACTCGGTCAACGAGCATTTAACGGGACCCTACTAAATACACTCCAAGTTCACAACATATTTCTAGTTTCGTGACGAATGATTCATTGTCCTGCGAAGTCATATGTGTTAGCGACTTGTTAAAGAAATGTTCAAACTTCTACTGACAATTAATGGACAGCGGATTTGATGCATTTATGGCAGAAATGAGTAGGTGTAATATAAAACATTCAAAACATTAGGCGAAGTTCAAAATACTTTCATATCATTTTCAACCTATTGAACATATTTGCACTTCGAATTATTGTTCAATTTTCTTGGCGACAACTCCGTACTATTTTAAGTGCTTCATAAACAATTTTGTTTACTAGGTACATTAAATATAACTCTCAAACTTTGTTGTAATTTGTATTTGTGGAGCTTGTATTTGTTTCTAACTAAAAAATAAGGCTATTAAGTAAATAAAGGAAGAACCAAATACATATAAAAGTCCGTTTTATTAACATTTTTCTTTCTCGACAAAGGAGTGCAAAGGGTTAAGAGAGAAAATAATCGAAAACAGGTGAAAAATGTTTGTTTTGCATAAAGATCCGTTTTATTTACATTTTTCTTTCTCGATAAAGGGGTGCAAAGAGTTAAGAGAGAAAATAATCGAAAACAGGTGAAATATTAATATTTTGCATAAAGATCCGCTGTCTACCAATCAAACACGATTTACTTGAGAAGAAGTCGCAAGAATAGATGCAATAAATATTTCATTTTAGTGATTGAACCTGAGACTTAGATTGTAATTTTCCTTTGAATTACTGAGGTTCGTTCACCGAGTTCGCGAAGATGATCGGAGGCGAATCGGTTCTCTGTCCGATGACTCCTGCCTGATTGACAGGGGAAAACTAGGCGTGTCGGACTGATCCGGATGCGAGGACCGTAGTACGTGGCCGGGAAACAGTAACACGTGCATAAAAGCGCGCGTAACGCTCGGCGTACCCGCGCGATGAATTCGAATTGAACCGTTCTGTGTACACAATCGCCGCAGGTGCAGCCGGTTAACGGGGACAAGGGCCTGGAATTGTGTGTATACCTCGTGGTACACGTGTAATCGAGCGTTAAGTCATTTACATTTGTAAGGGCCCACGGTTCGCCTCGTCTGACGTAACACCGAATAAATCCCTTGGACACCGACCCGAATCCACGCAAGTTCGATCACCCTTCGTCACTTCTACCATTTCCTGATTCGTACTTCTCATTTCAATTATTCACAACGTCGAACACGTTTTTTACGAGCTTCTTTATCGAGCTGTCTTGCAAGCTATTAACCTTTAGCACCGTCCGTGTTACACAATGTACAAACATAGTCCACACGCTAATGGGCAGACTTTTTAAAGGTAAACTGCAGAGTGAATGTAAAATTTTTCTACTAAACCCGAGCAAATAATTACCATGCTCGCATATGGATGACACAACGCGTTAAAATGTGACAATACTACTTTAGCGATAGGATTATCTAGCGGCTTAACTAACGCTCGCTGTCGCGTCGCTGGCGTGCGAGCTCACTTAAATACGAAGCGCTAAATGTGTCAGCACTGTCAATGCACTACTCGGATTACAATTAAAGCCCTTATTAGACTATAGGTTACCAGAAAATAGCCATTTCGTTGTAGGAACCAGAGGAAGCAAGATAATTCTATTCTATTTTATCGTTTTAAAAATATTTCTCACTAAGGGTAAACTTTACTTTACCGGACTCAAAATTAGTACCTTCCTCCTACGAATTATGATGTATTTGGTATGTAATCCAGTAGATTTGTACCCGACGCGGATGCAGATCGAAGTTTCGGTTTTCTAGGATCAATAGTTGAGGAGCTATGGTCGCTTGAAGTTGAGCCATCTGCAGTGTTTTTGACAGGTAAGGGCGCCGCCACATCGTTGAAATATGCTCAACTTTAAGCGACCATAGCTCCTCAACTATTGATTCTAAACGTTCGAAACTTTGATCTGCATCCGTGTCGGGTACAAATCTACTGGATTACATACCAAATACATCATAATTCGTAGGAGAAAGGCACAAATTTTAGGTCCGGTAAAGTAAAGAGCAGCCTTCACTAATGCTGGTGTAGAAGGCATTCGGCAATACTGCTGCAGTATTCTAGAATCTTCCAAACTAAGGCCAGAATTAAATGTCTATCTCTCGCACGTTATTGGCAAAATCTCCAGCAAATTGCCATTTCGTTGTGGGAACCAGGGAAAGCAAGAGAAACCCTATTCTGTCGCTTTAAAAATATTTCTCACTAATACTGGTGAATGTAAACGTTGACAAAGAATTCGGTAATACTGCTCGAATATTCTAAAATTTTTCAAACTGGGCCATAAATAAATTTCTATCTCTCGCACGTTATTCGCAAAATTTCCAGCGAATTGCCATTTCGTTGTGGGAACCAGGGGAAATAAGAGAAACCCTATTCTGTTGCTTTAAAAATATTTCTCACTGATACTGGTGTACATAAACATTGAAGAAATAAATGTCTATCGCTCACACGTTATTCGCAAAATTTCTAGCAAATTGCCATTTCGTTGTGAGAACCAGGGGAGGCAAGAGAAACCCTATTCTCTTGCTTTAAAAATATTTCTCACTAATACTGGTGAACATAAACATTGAAGAAATAAATGTCTGTCGGTCACACGTTATTCGCAAAATTCCCAGCAAACTGGAAGCGACACGAAAGCGCACTCGTTCCAATTCCAAGCAGCTTAGAATCGCGATCGCATCACGAGACAGAATAGAAACACGTCTGAATTTAATTAACCGAGATTATTCGTAATCGACTTTCATAAAAGACATTAGAAGCATCTTGACACCTATTCCACACCATTGACCGTTCAACGTTTGATAAGTGCGAATTTCGATGCGTTTTCCGCGAAGGAAAATGGCGCGGATGCTGGGAGAATTAGTGACGCGCTCGCTGACCCGTTCAATTAAATCGGTTGAACACGAGCGCTCAAGGAAGCCGTGGGTCATTGATATGCGAACGGAGCGAAGACCTTGGCGATCTCGTCACGGCTGTTCCGTTCTGACGAATCGCAATCACGTGTCGCACGTTTGCATGCCGGGTTCTCTTCGTTTTCTGCGATCCGGAGGAATCCGCGGCGAATCCTTAACGCGAGACGGTCTGACCCATATTTACGCTTCTTCTTCTGCGAAATTGTTTCATCAATTTGTCCGTGTCTGGAAACGCTCATTTTTATTCATTCGTTCGCGGTACGACTGCCAAAATGCTCGGACCGAACCATTTCTGGACCTCCTCTTCCGCGAAATTGCTAAATGAATTTGTCCGTCTCTGGAAATGTTAATTTTCTTTAATTTGTTCACGGTGGAATAAGAATAGTTGGCACCCTCGGCTTCTTCTTCAGCGAAATTGCTAAATGAATTTGTTCATCTCTGCAAATGCACATTTTAATTAATTCTTTGCCACTAGATCTACCAGAATGGAAACGATGATCCACTTTAGAACATGATTGCATACGTTTGTAAATGTTCATTTAACTTCTTCTTCATAGCGGATTTTATGCATTCATGGCAAGAACGAGTTTAAGAACGTCGATATATTATTTTCAACTGATTAAGATTATTGTAGAAGAAACAGAAATTTTATCACGTCTTCTCGCAATTGATTTAAACCATTTTCAGACTGATTTCACGAATCGAAGTTTCTCATAACTATGTAGAAAATTGAATCGCCCGTAAGTGAACACGAAATCGCAGTACAGTTACACGTAGGTGTCGCATCATATCTCGAGGAATGTGCCCCGGCGATTTCGACGGGTAATTAAAGACCAGTCGGTTTAGCTGCGCGGCACTCCTGGAGTTAGTGAAACACATTACCGGAAGGTAGTTAATAAGCCTCTTACACACGAGGATTTACAACCGAGAACCTGTTGGCCAATTTTTCTCCGCTGCGGCTAATTTCAAGTGCGAAGTAATAAATCAGTTCGAACAACAAATAGCGCGTTGTCGTTGTAGAAAAGCTATTTAATAGGAATTCATTAAATCCTTGTTGGAACGTGTCGTTCGCGACGCACTAATTGGCTTTCAAGTGGCAAAATGTTAACGCTCCGTCTGTGATCCGTTACTTAGTATAACTTCGAACGCAACGTTTATTTAATTTGAAATTTCCGACACGCTACCAAATCGTGAAAACTGCAGACTCGTGTCAGAAGACAGCTCGTATTAATTGGAGAACATTGTAAGATTGAGAAGACGAGGAAGCCCGCAGGGTCAGGAATGATCTGTGGATGTTTAATGGCTTTGTTTAGTGTAGAACAACGAGACGGTCACATCCGAGGTTGAATCACTTAATAAACAAGCAACCACTCTGTGTCAACGTAGATACCGTATCTTTCTCTTTATCTTAACTCTGTCAGTTCGTTTACGCGCTGACAAATACTAGCTTGCAGTTTGCCAGCTGAGGAATTCTTGAACGATAACTGGAACCGTATGTGTCCCGATATTCCCGGAACATATGTACCATTTTTTTCAGGAAGAACGAGCTGATTTGGTTGGTGCTTCGTTATCTTGTACTAACCCGACGACATTGCACAAATCCAGTCGATAGGACTGTGCACACTTCTCTCGCAATTTGTCTGGCTCCGATTTGTGTGAACACACCTTTGTGCAGCCTCTTTGCGAAGTATAATGACGAGCAGAATGATTTTCTTCTGTCATTCTTTCATATTTTTTCGTATTTATTCTAATTCAATTTCATTGCTAGTTATTAAATTGTGAGTGTTGACCTAACCCAGACGCTTAGCAACGTTCCAGACTTGCTATTGCGAAACACATTCGTAATCGCGTCATTATCATATCACCGTTGCAAGTAGCTCCGTCGAGTGCCTAATACAGTACTGATAGCATATCACTATTAAACAATGAGTCAGTACCTCGGAGATCAGTATCCAATCTATCGGGGCAATAACTATTCCAACCAGAAGAATTCTCATGCAAATATCAATCGGAGTAGGCGATGCAACCATGTATTTTAACCATGAACACAGGTTACAATTCTGATAACGAGGCTGGTTAATGGTTAACAATTATCCTCGGAGAGAAAAATGTCTACTTTAATAACAAAGGTGCATAACTGACCACGTCCACAGAATTACTCCTCCGGAAATCGTTAGAACGACGAGCTGATAAACGCAGGTTCCGATTCGAACTGCTAGTTTAATGATATTTTCCTGCTCGAAATGAAAAAAGGCGACCGAATTAATTCGCTTTCTTGTTTGATTACAGGCTGAATCCGAAGTGGCCGCCCTGAACCGTCGCATCCAACTGTTGGAGGAGGACCTTGAGAGATCCGAGGAACGCCTCGCGACCGCCACTGCTAAATTGGCAGAGGCGTCTCAGGCCGCCGATGAGAGCGAACGGTAAACGACGCCGCATTATCGTCTTCATTTCTCCTCGATGACGAGGCGGCCGAGCGCGTCCGACGTAATTTTTATAAATACCCGTCTAACGAACGGGGCCGAGCTCTCTGTGCTATGCCCCTTAATGAGCAACTTCTCTCAATGGGTATTTATAAAGAAGCTAACTTGCGTCGGAGACGTGTGGCCGCCCTCTGGTTCTCTGAATGGGCAGATAATAGCAACCGTGGGACTTATCGATTCAGGAAGAGCACGGCGCACTTTACTCCGTCGATCTCCTGCTCTTTTTATATTGGAAACGATGCGCCTTGAATGGGTGAAGTTGCAGTGTGCTCTGCATTGCGGATACACCTTCATTCAACTTCCGTTTGTGTTCATTTGCTGATGGGAATGCTGAAGAGGGCCAAAGATCCTTAAAAATTCTCAGTTCCCATTAGAAAAGCCGAGGGACGATAACATTTCAATTGTTAATTGTTCACTTTGATTTTTGTCCTACTTTTTGAGATTGAACAATTGTGAGTAGGACAATAATTGTATGTTATAGCTAGGCACCGGATTTTATGTATTTATGACAAAAATGAGTAGGTCTAATTCGACACAGTGAAAACATTAGGAGAATTTTAAGAAACTGTTATATTATCTTTGTCCTATTAAACATATTAAGGAAGGAAATGAATTTCTATTTCGCGGTTGCAATTCAGGTTTAAAGATCCGCTGTATAGTTAGGGCAGAAGCTGTGTAGCACTTTATTTAGAGAAAGTCACAATCTGTTTCGTATCAATTTTAATCTACTGAATATTCATACTAGAAAGGCTACTAACGACGTCCTTTTTATCGTTTGCTGGAACGAGAAATTGCTCTGGATGGTTCCTCTGCTATTATCTACCCTGCAAGAGTAAATAATGAATTGTTTTCAGGTGTGCTCCGCTGAAGTTGTTGTAAGGAAGATTAATTCTATGAATTCTTCAAAATAGTATATTTCTACTTATACTCCTTCAAAATACTTTACACTTAACGACAAAAATGTTTTACCTTGTAAAGAAGAAGCATTTAATGTTAAATTTATTAATTGAAAGATTTTGTTTAGGGTTAAAAATGTTTCGAGATCATATCCTAATCACGATTTCTTTAGAAACAAAATAAATACTCAGAGTTGCTTTTTACCCATTGCAGAAAATGATGCTTACTTTTACAACAACTTCGGCAGAGATTCTAAAGGCTTGCGTGAACGAGCACAGAATCGAAATCAGCATCGGTTGTTCAAAGAAGTCGAGTCCAAAGGCAGCTATCCTCGAAATGAAGTGTTCTCGATCAGATCTATTAATAAATCGCAATACAGAGCCGCGTTATAATCATTCTGAAACGACTTACACTTATCTAATAATCGAACGCACGCACAAGCGTGATTTTTCTCGGTAGAGGGCACGAGGCCACAGGCAATACAGGTAATTACCGATTTCACACGAGGTGGGCGTTTAATTAGAAAATCATGTAAACACTGCCTCGACGTTTGATTCAATATCGTTCGATTCATTATACAAATTGCTGCAATTTTTCTTCCTTCTCTCCGTGATCGATGGACTGGCAATGTTTATGCAGATGCCTAGTTTCAAAGCTCATTAAACATTTATCGACTCGATTGTTATTTTTCGAAGATATTGAGAATGGTGGAGTTAGTTGGTTTAATTTTGTCGCGACTTCGTTTGAACAACAGAATGCTGTTTATCGGTGGGACTAACCTTTCGACGTTGAAAGAACTTCGAGATTACCGTTCCGGAATTCTCCGTCGCGATTGTTGCCCGTTTCGATAAGGATCGTCGATTATCAAAGCGAGTTTAAAGTCCTGTTGGATCTATTACAATCGTGATTTCACGTACGAAAAGTAGTTGACTTTTTACAGAGCAAAATGCTTCTATATAATTCTACGAAAACCGAGGAAGTAGCTTTTCGTGACGGATCTTTTTTGGAAACGGATCCAGAATTTCGCGAGATCGTTCAACCCTTTGCACTCGGAGTTATTTTCATTCTGGAAGCAAATTTTTCTTCTGACCTAGAATATTTCTGATTAAACTGATGTAATTTACACGTAGAATACTTGAAATTTTTAGTAACTTATTAAGTACAAATTTGATAATGTACAATAATGGTACAACAATTTTTAATGGCACTCTGAAGTCGCCACTCGGGTGCTAAGGGTTAAAGTAAGAGGATCGACGAGTCCTTTAATCGTATTTCTTTCAACGACGACTAAGTAGACGCTAAATCTCGAATGATAATCGATCGCTAGGATACGCAAGGCACTCGAAAACCGTACCAATATGGAAGACGACCGGGTATCCTTGCTGGAGCAGCAACTAGCACAGGCTAAACTGATTGCTGAAGAGGCGGATAAAAAATACGAGGAGGTGGGTCAACTGCGAAACAGGATTTGCCTATTGGAGCGAATTTACGATACTTTTTAACGAACCGGTTCGCATCGATGATCAACGATAATTGATTTATTCCAGTGTCCAAGTTCTTACAAGAAATCTTCACAAATATTAGATGATCGCATAAGTTCCTGCTCGATTTTCATAGACGAGTGTAAAATAAAAGAAATTATATATTCACCATTCTTTTTTAATTGTAGAAAAGCATGATGACTATAGAATTGATTAATAAAGCTGTATTCTTTAAAATTTAACCATTGAATTTTATTTTTAAATCGGACTTGAACTCCTGCAATTATCATTTCTAATTGTAGAAAAGAATGGTGACTATATAATTGCTAAAACTTAACCATTGAATTTCATTTTCAAACCGGGCACGAACTTCTGCAATCATCATTTCTAATTGTAGAAAAGAATGGTGACTAAATTGATAAAATTTAACCATTGAATTTCACTTTCAAATCGGGCACGAACTTCTGCAATCATCATTCTAATTGTAGAAAAGAATGGTGACTATATAATTGCTAAAACTTAACCATTGAATTTCATTTTCAAACCGGGCACGAACTTCTGCAATCATCATTTCTAATTGTAGAAAAGAATAGTGACTAAATTGATAAAATGTAACCATTGAATTTCACTTTCAAATCGGGCACGAACTTCTGCAATCATCATTCTAATTGTAGAAAAGAATGGTGACTAAATAATTGATCAACTTTAACCATTGAATTTTACTTTCAAATCGGGCTCAAACTTCTGCAATCATCATTTCTAATTGTAGAAAAGAATGGCAAAAATATAATTGCTAAAATTTAATCATTGAATTTCATTCTCAAATCGGGCACGAACTTATGCAATCATCTGATACAAATTTCGAAGCTCAGTTCTTCGAGAAAACAATTGTCGAACATCACGTAATAGCTTCCCAAGTGAAAAGAAATGAAGTTCTGAATTCTTGGTTGCTTATAACGTTCAAATAAGGTTCGTGAAAAATATTCGCAGATTCGCTCGGCCAAATTGCGCAATTTCCATGTGTCTAGGTCATGATTAGCAGCGGGTAGCAGAGCAGCGTAGTTCCGGAGCGGGTGCGGATCGTTTTAATTTAAGTCTCCAGCCGATTATCGCCTGTACAATATCGTGTATCGTTAACTCGATTCTTTGTGGTAATTATTAAAGAGCCCGCAAGATTCTTGAGAATCGCAGCTTGGCCGATGAAGAGCGTATGGACGCCCTCGAGAATCAGCTGAAGGAGGCCAGGTTCCTCGCTGAAGAAGCTGACAAGAAATACGATGAGGTTCGCGAGCTCACGGGTCTGACTTGTGCTGGCTGCAGTGACAATGATAACGATAAACATAATAACGATCACGGCGACGAATTGATTCTAGTCGATGATCGAGATAATAGTGCCTAACCCCGTAACTCTCTTGTCTTCTCTCTGTGTGCTCGAAACCTCGCGTGGCCCGGATAGAAATCTCGATCGATCGATCCATCTGTCGTCGATCGATCCTCGATTCGAATTCTCTGATCCGCGAAGCAACGCATCACTGGTGAATCCCCCCGTATCACCGCCTGTTTAATTAATTAAAAGAAAAAAAAGAAGTGATTCGAAACAAGGGAAGTCGTGAGTATAATGATCGTCTGTGATTTTCAGCAAAGTGAGTCGACTGTTAGCAAGTGCAGTGTTCGCGCGGAGTTAAAAATATTTGAAAAAAAGAAATTTGTTATATATACACACGTTGTTGTCGCGTTTGGGAGGAAGAGAGAAAGCAATTTAGCAAAATGGGGGAGAGAAAAAGTGGTGATAAACGTGTAGATATATCAGTGTCACGTGTTTTTGAGCGCGACTTAACGTAGAACTAACATATATCTGTGATTTCCGAGTGTTTGTTCGCGGAACAAAGGACTTAAATAGAGTATATTATATACATATATATATATATAAATCTATGCAGAAAAGTATATGCATAAGTTTCTCAAGTGCCAGTTTCGTAACGAAAATTCAGAGAGAGAAAAAGATGAGAAAAATTAGTTCGTTTGATAGGAGTTTTTTCACCGCGATTTCGAAATCATCATCGTCCCTCGATCGTCGATCGGCCCGCGTGTTGTTCGGTTCAGTTCGTTTCACGAAACAGAAACTGGCCCCCGAGTTATGGTTAACTCTGTGTTGTGATACGCAAACATGGGACCTGGTTCCTGGGTCCTGATGCAATAATGGTGCTGCTTTTGTCCAAAGACCTTCCCCCCCGTTCTCGCTTTGCCGGAATTTCGGAAAATACCTCCGAAAAACCAAAATCCATCCGTTATGGTAGGTGGAGATTATGATCGCGTCGAAGTTACTGCAATCGGACTGCCGATCTTTATGCAGACTAGACATTTTCTTTCATTTTAATAAAATCATACTGTTCTAAATTTCACCGGGTAATTTTAGCAATCGATGCATTAAATCTGCAGTCTGATCGTTACGAACCATTCGCATTCCGAGCTGCTTCCTCATTTTTTTACAATGTAGGCTGCTTACGCGAACGTAATCGAGTCCCGAGGTATTTAATTCCGAAAAGATATTTTCGTAATCATTACGTTTTTGTAATCCGTAAAATTTTAAAGGTTTCGTTCACAATTTCCCAAAATTCAATAAAATTATGCGAAATATTATTTTCAGTAGTAATAGCCTTCGCTACTCAAAAGAAAATGGTAGCTTGAATTTTTTTACATTTTTGTAAAAAATAACATTTTATTCGGTCATTTTAAGGAACCGGACACACTTTTCCAAATTTCCAAAATGCAATAAAATTGCGCCAAATATTATGTTCAATAGCAATAGCCTTCGCTAATCAAAAGAAAATGGTAGCTTGCATTTTTATACATTATTATAAAACACAATTTGATTCGGACATTTTAAAGGATTCGTTCACAATTTTCCAAATATCCAAAATGCAATAAAATTTCCCCAAACATTATTTTCAATAGCAATAGAAATAGCAATAGACAAGAAAATGGCAGCTTGCATTTTTCTATATTTTGTAGTCCGTAAAATTTTTTATTCGGACATTTCAAAGGATCCGTTCACAAATTTTCAAAATGCAATAAAATTACGTCGAACATTTTTTTTTTAATAGCAATAACCTTCGCTAATCAAAAGAAAGTGGTAGCTTGCATTTTCATACATTCTTATAATCCGTAAAATATTTTATTCGGAAATTTTAAAGGATCCGTTCACAAATTTTCAAAATGGAATCAAATTACGTGAAATATTATTTTTCATAGCGATAACCTTCGCTAATGAAAAGAAAATGGTAGCTTGCGTTTCTTCACATTTTTATAAAACGTAAAATTCTATTTTGATATTTTAAGGATCCGTTTACAATTTTCCAAGAAAGTCACCAACAATGTCCGATCAAGCTTGTAAATTTCGATGCCCGTGTTTACGGTCACGCTAGAAGCAGACACTTAATGGGGACCCGATTACGCGACGGTGAAATTCGGTTTCCACTTCGACGAAATCAAAATTACAATATTAAAGAAACCAGACATGTACCGATAAGCACGAATGTATTACAGGTCTGGCCACACGTGATATTAACACAGTTGGTAGCGTTAGCCGGGCAGAAAAGAAAGCTCGGCCAACGTGAAAACAGAATCGTTCGGTATGTTTCGTGCCACTTGTTCTCTGGTTTTCACTAGAATCGATACACGAATGGTTATCTAGCTCTCATGTTTCCACGGAATTCGAACATCGTTGTAACTTCGACGTTGATCTAGATTCTATCTTCGCGAACAAGTTAACGAGTTCGCTTTAAATCATCCTGAGAACATCTTGCTCTGTTCATATTTTTCTATTAACCAGATAGATCGATGGTAACCAAGTTGTGTCGTTAATTAACATTTTGATTGCAGTGGAGTGGAGTTCGCTTGTAATAACGATTTAACAAAAATTATTGCAGAAACCGTCGGGGAACGAGAACCTAACAGCAACCACGAGTGTGATCATTCCTTTCCTTTTAGTTCTGTTCTATCGATTAATCGTTTACCGTTCCACGGTGATGCGCGAGCGTTACGCAAATCACTTGTTAAATGGTAAATTTATGCTGATGTTGTTACGTCACTGGGATTGCTGACCGGTGAAAACGTTCACTTTGAAGCGTCCTTATGTGGAAGGATTAATCATTGCCCACGGCCCTTCGACGCGGAGAATCATCGTTCTATCTCGTTTCTTCCCGACATAAATATTGCCTTTTATGGCGTTGATTTCTGGACGTTGGAACCTGATTGGAAAAAATGCTCCGGCATTACAACCTCAAACATTGCCGAAATTGGTCACCGAAAAGATCCTCAAGTCCTCCCTTCATTAAACTCAAAGAATTTTGCCTCCACAATTTTACAAAGGCCTCTGAATAGCCCTTGAACAATTCCACAGCATTTATGAAACCGAAATTCATAAAAATCGGATCCGATTGGGAGAAATTCTGAAACGAGTAATATTATAACTTGAAACATTGCCGAAATTGGTCACTAAAAAGTTCCTAAAGTCCTCCTTCCATTAAATTAATAGTAATTTTGCTTCCATAATATTTCAAAGGACTCTGAATAGCCCTTGAAAAATTCCTTAGCCTCACGAACCCACAATTCATAAAAATTGGATCCGATTGGGAGAAATTGTGAAACGTGTAATATTATAACTTGAAACATTGCCGAAATTGGTCACTAAAAGGTTCTTGAAGTCCTACTTCCATTAAATTGGAAGTAATTTTGCTTCCATAATTTGTTAAGGTTTTCAACTAGCCCTTGAACAATTCCACAGCCTCACGAACCCACAATCCATAAAACTCGGATCCGATTGGGGAAAATTCTGAAACGAGCAACATTATAACTTGAAAAATTGCCGAAATTGGTTACCAAAGAGTTCCTAAAGTCCTCCTTCCATTAAATTCAAAGTAATTTTACCTCCACAATTTTTGAAAGGACTCCAACTAGCCCTCAAAAGCTTCACAGCTTGATGAACACGCAATTCATAAAAATCACGTCCAGCAATCGTTTTCTCCAATCATTTCCAACAACCGTTTCGAACGACCACTTCGAACAATTAAAAATCCCCAATTAGCATAGAAGCAAAGCGAGCTGCAATCAAAAGGGTCCAACGTCCTGCACAAACAAACGCTACCGAGTGCATTATCGATAATATCTCAGCGTCCGGGGGCCAAAGGCAGCTGCATTCGATAAATTCATTGCGAGTAGTCGATCGAGCCATTTGCTCGATAGCTTTCATTAAAGCTAGCACAGTGTGCTGCCTGGCTAGTGGAGCCATCAGGAAATTCATTACCGAGTAAAATTGACGGGAGGAGCCATTTTCCCGAGGCAGATTGCGTCACGCTCGTCTGTTACATGCATGATCGCCGTGGACGAGAGCGAAAGAGAAGAGAGCCCGGGCGATCGACAGGAGCCAATCGAACAGCTATCGATTTCGAGGTCGACGAGGATTCATCGATTTTTCTGCGGCGACCTCGGTTCTGTGTGTTTTCCATCCGCGTTCGTGTCGATCGCCGGCTCCAAGACGCGAAACAAGTCTGCTTTTATCTGCTGGCTGGTCCTCGAGAGAGAATCTGCTCCGCGACTCGAGCTTAGGCTCGTTTCGATAGCAATTATCCGCGGTCCGTGCTCGCCAGTGGACACGAAATGTTCAACATTTCGTTTTGTTTATTCCTTTCTTGATCCTTGTGGAAACTGTCCCAGATACCTCTGAGACCAGAGAATTCAATTTTGGTGGATGTTGAAGTCGTTGTACCTATTATCTACCTACAATGTACCTATTACTGCGATATTTTCTCCAAATGAGGTTAAGATACGTAAAAATATATATTTTTTCCAGAATAAATTTGTACGATTCAATGAGAATGTATTCTTGTTGGCAAGGCAAACAAAATTGTCGATAATACTCATATTGTCATAATCTCAGGATTTGGAATGCCATTCTTCATAAAAGGTACCTACATACCTCTTTGACCAGAGAATTCAATTTCGATGGACGTTGAGGTCGTTGTTCACGTAAAAGAACAAATCCTCCTTCATAACTTCTCCGGTGTATACCACAACTCGAATCGACCACCTTATGGTCCGAGAATTCAGGTTTCTCGGATCTTACGAGAGCCTCTATCGCGAAGGTGGACATCAAACACGCGTTCGCCGTGCATTCCTCTCTTGTTCGCAGAGCGAGGACAAAGCTCGTTCTCCGAGTACAGGCTTCTCTCTAGTCCAATATTTGCGATTCCATCGCGAGGAGTATTGTTAACCTAACCCAGACCTAACCCTTAGGGGCCTCCGTGTTCACCGATGGAGATGTTTGCGATGGAATGCGGTAGATTTCTGCGACAGTGGAAATAGAAACTCCGCGATTCTTGTGTGCACTTTCCAAGTTTGTTGGTTCTCGCTCCGAGATTCTCCATGATAAAGAAGATCAATGGCCGCTGCAAATTCTCATTAAATCCTTCGACGTCTGTCAATCGTGTTGTTCAAGTCTTCTGCTCTGGCAGCTGTTGAGGCTCTTAAATATCTTAGATATTGATTTTTACAAAATTATCCGTTGATGATGAATAATCAAAATGATCAAAAATACGTCTGGGTTGCAATTTTAATCATAGAGAACATTATTGATTCTTACGAAATTACGCGTTGATGATGGATAATTAAAATGATTAAAAATACGTCTGGGCTGCAATTTTAATCATAGAGAACATTATTGATTCTTACAAAATCACGCGTTGATGTTGAATGATCAAAAATATCAAAAATACGTCTGAGATGCAATTTTAATCATGGAGAAAATTATTGATTCTTACAAAATCACGCGTTGATGTTGAATGATCAAAATGATTAAAAATACGTCTGGGATGCAAGTTTAATCATGGAGAAAATTATTAATTCTTACAAAATGGCACGTTGATGATGAATTATCAAAAACATCAAAAATAGAGGCAATTTCTCTGATCCACTGAAAGCATCCCAAACCCCTTGAAATCCTTCTTTCGTAAAACAACAGAAACACTATTCTCCAGCACATTTCCACGAAACAATTCAAGTGCGGCTCCCAGAGTAGATCAAGATCAAGAGAACGATCCTCAACTGATCTCTATCGCAGGCACACAGCATCCTCTATTCTCGAATAACCTTCACGATCATTGTCTAGACTCTAGACTAACCAAAGCAATTCCGTGTGATTCGCTTAACAAAATCAAACAGCTCTCTCAACATCCACTTGACTTCCGACATGTCCGCTGTGTTTCTCAACACATTGTTTACCGGTGAGAACGAATAGGCTACCGGTAGACAAAGTGTTAACATAAAATAATGAAAATTCCTTGAAATCTTGATGGAATCTGCGAGCACGGTCACAGCGATCGGACGTATAAGGATCGGAAACGTCTTCGTAGATCGCGGAGTCCTCGAGTCGCGGAGTAGCGAGATCGTCGATCCGAGATCGAGAGGCTGGGATCGTCGATCTTGGCCCAGATACTGGCGAACACGGCTAGAGAAAGAGGCCGGAGAGGCCGGGAGAGACGAAACGCGCGATCTCTTTGGAGAAACGTTTCTGTATGTGTCGTTTACACAGGTCGCCCGTAAATTGGCCATGGTTGAGGCCGATCTAGAACGCGCCGAGGAACGTGCCGAGGCCGGAGAGTCGTAAGCATCCATTTTTCAAAACAGAAAACAGTTTTGCATCCCCCCGCAAACCTGACACGCATCACCGAAGTGCCCAGCGAGTTTTCCGAATCCCTGTTTTCTGCCGATCGCACCTAATTCCGCGTCTCTAGGACGTGTCAAGCACTCACCCCCTTAGAAACCTTAACGAAATCATGTGTGAGGATGTTCCATAACGTGTTTTATCTTCTTTTGCCATGTTAACATCCCCCAGTTTTAGCTAACGAGAGTAACGTTCGATTGAGATTGTTTATAAATGTTGGTTTTCTACCTTATTTTCGCGGCCAAAGGGAAACCGAATTTCCCTTTGGCCTCCCATCCAAGAGAATAAGTTCACGTAAATAGTCTGCCAGTGAATTAAATTAAATGGCACAGATACAAATTTTAAAATCGTTACCTCTACTTTTCTCTTCGCAATTACGACTACATTTAAAAAAGAATTATTTACACATTAGCTAGTAAACTAATCCTAACGTCTCAAAGAAACTGAAGCTGTTGGGTCCAAATTTGTAAAAGTTACTCGTGTTTAACTTTTAATTACTCGCATATGATACTCTTACAGTCTCAAAGCTTGAAATTTAGTGTTTCAAGCATAAAGAAAAGTGTCGAGTACACTGGCGAATGTTTCTTTTGCGTTGGTGTAGTTGTTTTATTCAATAGAATTTTATTTACGTTGTAATTGAAGGTTAATAGCGATTATTTATGGTTCAGATTAGCCCCTACTCGTATTAGAGTCCATAATCATTCTCTTGGATAGCGGAACAGGTTTTCAGAATGCGGACTCGAGCGGTTCAAGGACAACGATGCTGCAGACCCAGGACAACGTTTTTGCATGAGACACATCGCATATAATTTTTCTGTTCTTTCTTTTTATTCCACTTTTGTAATGATTCTCTGTTTTGTTTTTAAGTTCCTATTGTCCCTTGCTTCTTTTTCGCATGACACGTGTGGCTGTTGATCACAGGTCGCCAGAAAACTAGTCATGATGGAACAGGATCTCGAGCGAGCCGAGGAGAAGGCAGAGCTATCGGAAGGGTAGGTGGTTACATTTCTGCATGAGCTGTTCCCCATTTTCGATCCCTTGTCCGACTATGCTTGTCTGACGTGGACGAACACTGGTCCCCGAAAAACAACCATCAAATATTTTGCTGACTTGAACATTTTAATTATTCTCACCATCATCCTCAAGTGGATGTTTTAAATTTGAAGTCTTCACAGTTCCATATTTTTCCTAATCATGTTTGTCACGAATGCATATTTGTAATTTTATTCAAAAGATCACAGAGCAATTGTTTCAAGTCTTGATTTCGGTGCATTTGTGATTCCAGTGCTCTCGAAATTTGAATTTTAAAAATGTTAGAAACGTAAATTCGAAGACAGATTAAATTCCGAGGAAAGAACCATGAAGAACCATGAAATATTTCTCAAAGACTTGAAAATTTTAATTATTCTCACCATCATCCTCGAGTGGATGTTGTAAATTTAAATTCTTCACAGTTTTTCACGAATGTATAAAATTCACACTCTACTTACGACGAATAAAAATGCATAGAAATGCATATTTACAATTTTATTGAATAGATCACAAAGCAAATGTGATTCAAGTGCTCTCGAAATTTGAATTTTAAAAATGCTGAAAACATAAATACGAAGACGAATATCGATCGTGTTGTCGGATGATTCGAATCGGTTTTAAACGATAGTATAAATGGAACGGGGCCAAGTGTTCGTCCCAAAGGAAGAAAACTCGCTCAGGTAGGAATCGCTTCGGCGCGGTGGATCGAGATCAGGATACTAAATGTTGGCTCGTTTTACAGGAAGATCGTCGAGCTGGAGGAGGAACTGCGCGTGGTTGGCAACAACCTGAAATCCCTCGAGGTCTCCGAGGAGAAGGTAAGCGCCACGGACGATTTACAGTACAAAAATATTCTATTCACTTTCTCTTCCTTTCGAATTCACTTTCGACGGAACCGCGACAAATACACGGAGACGAACGTGTTCTTCTTGGTTTAACGAGCGCGATGAACCTCCGACGTGATCCAAACGTTTCATAGTAATTCGTTGAGTTCGACTATTAGCGGATTTCATGCATTTATGACAAAAAAATTACAGAATAAATCTTTACTTAGCTTCATTCCTATACAAATTATGTATGAACATTTTGTTTTGCATGAAGATCCGCTGTCTACTGATTACATCGCGGAGGTTCTGACGTACAGAATGTCGCAGAATTAAAGGATTACAGTTCGTTAGTCAAACTATTTTGTGGTTAGAAAGCCGCATTTTCATTGATAAAGTATGCCTATCTAATTTTGTGGCATCCTGTATGCTCTTGTCACAATTTATGTTAAACAGAATCAAATTCTAAAACCCTTTGATAAATTCAATTCAAAATACAATATTAGTTTTCATCTGGTTCTTAAATAAATATAAAGTATAAAAATAATTCGATAGCAGACAAGTAGAGGTCTGGTTCTTCTTCAAATATGAAATATAAAAATAATTCAATATACAATATTAGTTTTCATATGGTTCTTCAATAAATATAAAGTATAAAAATAATTCGATAACAGACAAGTAAAGTCTAGTTCTTCAACAAATATGAAATATTTTACATTTGTTGAAGAATCAGGCTCTACTTGCCTGCTGTCGAATTATCTTTATATTTCATATTTATTGAAGAGCCAGATGAAAACATACAACATATACAATATTAGTTTTCATATGGTTCTTCAATAAATATAAAGTATAAAAATAATTCGATAACAGACAAGTAGAGTCTAGTTCTTCAACAAATATGCAATATAAAAATAATTCAATATACATTATTAGTTTCCATCTGGTTCTTAAATAAATATAAAGTATAAAAATAATTCGATAACAGACAAGTAGAGTCTAGTTCTTCAACAAATATGAAATATAAAAATAATTCGATAACAGACAAGTAGAGTCTAGTTCTTCAACAAATATGAAATATAAAAATAATTCAATATACAATATTAGTTTTCATCTGGCTCTTCAATAAATATGAAATATAAAGATAATTCAACAGCAGGCAAGTAAAGTCTGGTTCTTCAACAAGTGTAAAATATAAAAGAATTGGATAGCAGACAAGTAGAGTCTAGTTCTTCAACAAATATGCAATATAAAAATAATTCAATATACATTATTAGTTTCCATCTGGTTCTTAAATAAATATAAAGTATAAAAATAATTCGATAACAGACAAGTAGAGTCTAGTTCTTCAACAAATATGCAATATAAAAATAATTCAATATACATTATTAGTTTCCATCTGGTTCTTAAATAAATATAAAGTATAAAAATAATTAGACAGCAGACAAGTAGAATCTGGTTCTTTAGCAAAAGTAAAATATAAAAATAATTGGATAACAGACATGTAGAGGTCTGGTTCTTCTTCAAATATGAAATATAAAAATAATTCGATAGTATACAAGTAGAGTCTTATTGTTAGTTCTACGATCTCTCGATCGGATCGATAATTTGTATTTTCGAGATGAATAACAGTCACGTTACTGTACATAGGCCAACCAGCGCGAGGAGGAGTACAAGAACCAAATTAAGACCCTTACCACTCGCCTAAAGGAGGTACAGATCCCCTTTTGAGAGTGTTCGATTTTTTGCACCCCGTTTTCTCTGGCCAGTGTGTGATTTGTCGTCGCAAGATCTATGGATCGTTAACCGCCTGATCACACTCACCCCCAACAAACCACACTACTCTGTCTTTTCTAACCGATTTCTCTTTTCTTCTTCTTCTTTCTTTTTGTTTTTTTAATTTTTGTAATCCTAACGTGAGCTCGTTTTTTTACGCTTGACTAAAAATAGGCGACACAGAGAGAGGAGACTTTCGTCGGACAGGTCAAGATTCTGGATAGTCAATTGAAGGAGGTAAGTAAACCGGAAGTTGGGTCGCGAAATTTCAAAAGAAAATTCGAGAAGACAGTCAATTCTTTTTGTTATCGTTTTAGTTGATCAATTTTAAAATAGTAGTCGTTGGTAGCACCTCTTTTGTACAGTTTCCTTTTACATTTTTGCACACCTTTCACGGTCCAGTTACGTAATAATGTTTTCACAAGTAGTCAAGATAATTACGGTAACGTTTCTTTTAATTCACGATTCGTATTCATCGATATTCAATATTGGAGATTTGTAATCTTGGCGGAGGGGTAGAAGGAATTCGCGATTACGAGGTAGGAGTGTTACAGTGTGGAGAACACCGAATTGATAATAGAGCCAAATAACGTGTGTAATTAACTAACGAGTTGATTTTTGAGAATAAAATTGAAGCATGGAGTGAGGCTTACTAAAAGAAATAATCAGATCGTATTTACTAATAAGAATCTTCGAAACATTATTCTGATTCCGTCGATTTTAAAAGAGGCAATCTAATTTTTGTTATACTAGTCGATCAAATATTTGAAAATATTATTATTAAAACTGATTTGCTTTTATTTCATTTATCTTTATATATTTCCATGAAAAATTTCTGTCTGAAAATTTGTATTTGTTGACTTTAAAAATCCTCGTAGAAGTAGAAGCACGAAGTTTTGAAATCGACGACAAATCATATGAGATTACGACTTTATCCATGTATACTAATATATTTTCTGTGGTGCAGGCTGAAGCTCGTGCTGAGTTCGCGGAAAGATCCGTGCAGAAACTCCAGAAGGAGGTCGACAGGCTCGAAGGTGCGTATTCAGACAGCATTATGTTCGATTCATTTCTCACTAGGTTTTGTCGAAACTCGGTCTCACAATTTTCTTCAGTTGTTTAAGTTCTTAGCAATGATAAACATAGATTAGAAAGCAATCTCCTAGTATACAAGTAGAATTTTTACAATCACGTTCTAAAAAAGAGAGAGAGAACTGCTAAACGAGAATCACAAATCGAAGATCCTTCTGAGAGGATTGAGATAATTATGTTAGGAAATCATCGACGACCACTTTACTATCCACTATCAAATTCGTGAGAGATATTGATCTTACAATCAATAGGAAGAAAAGATGTCCTAATCGTAGACGATAGAGTGCAACTCGATGTGAAACATAAATATTTGCAGTTCGACCATGATCATTTTAAGGATAAACATCTCTGTCGTCTGCAAAAATTAGAACATTTAGAATCTTAACCACAACCCTAACAACCCTCAAGGTAGGAAAGCGTTGTAACAACTTAGAACATAAGACGTACTATCAATGTTTACTGTGCGAACATTGCCTATAAATCAATTTATTATATTAGGTTGACAAGTAAATTCGCGACCTTTTGTTTCGTAATTCTTTTATTGTACAATAAATCCTCATTTACTGTCGCCTGTGCGATCACTGTCCAATGTCTATCCACTCCACTGCCGGCCAACTGATGATTGATCTCGTTTCGGGTATATCGGTGTGAACACCACTACATTGACACCATGAATCGAATGATCAAACTTCTTAATGTTCATTATTCTTTTATGGGACTTTCACTAACTTATTTCTGGCGTTTTTCTGATTAAAACAAGACCAAACACGATATAATTTCAATTGTATTTAGTGGTTTAATCGACGATGAAAGTTTCGAACTCAACGAGGAACAGCGTATGGGACATTCTTTGAACTGTGCCGGCGACGACGACTCTCCGCGTCTCTTACTTTCCCATACGCTGTCCTTCCTTGTGCCCGACATTTTCATCGTCGATTAAACCACTAAATACAGTTGAAATTATATCGTGTTTGGTCTTGTTTTAATCAGAAAAACGCCAGAAATAAGTTAGCGAAAGTCCCATTAAAAAATATGTAATAAAAAATAAAGCATTTGTAATTGGCATTACATTGTAAGAACACGCGGGCCTTTAAACTGTGCCGGCGATCCGTATTTCATTCTGTCCTTCTCTATGTTCGGCTGTCTATTGGAAGTCTCGGCGCGGTAGACGCAGTCATAAAAAAATAGTGTTCCTATACGATCACTCTCCCGGCAGAACTCGGCTGTTGGACAGTAAGAGAGGATTTACTGTATCATTATAACCTCGTTCAGTGACCACTTTTGAACTGTATATGTATCATTGGAAAGCTCTGAATTTTTCGATTAATTTGATATAAAATACTCGTGCTCAAAAAATATACATAAATGACATTGTTTGAGAAAATGTAAAGGTCGCGAACTTAGTTGCCAACCTAAAATATTGCAGTGATCATGTCATTATTGACAAGGGGTGTGCACAAAATTTTGCTGTACACTCCGCGATACATGCGCATGAACAACAATGAACAATAACTTCATTTACCGGCAGCGTTCGTCCAGGAAAAACTACCAAAAGTGTGCTTACCCGTCGAGTTGTTACAAATCACCTGAAATTGTTTTCCTCCTTGAAAACGATCTAATACCGCCAACAACCGGCGAAGACCGCCGAGTAAAATAGCAAAACGTGTGCAAACCTGATTGACTAACCACCCCGCGGAGTGGATTTTCGCATCGAACTAGCTTGGCGTGTGTGCGCTTTCCTCTAACAAGTAATCTTTCCAGACGACCTCGGCGTCGAGAGAGAGAAAAACAAATTGCTCCAGGAGGAGATGGAAGCCACCCTGCATGACATCCAGAACATGTAGATCGTGTTTCGGGCCGGAGAGAAAC
This sequence comes from Lasioglossum pauxillum, assembly GCA_933228785.1. Classification (NCBI taxonomy): domain Eukaryota; kingdom Metazoa; phylum Arthropoda; class Insecta; order Hymenoptera; family Halictidae; genus Lasioglossum; species Lasioglossum pauxillum. Next base: position 37,788,759 of record OW121701.1, on the reverse strand, counting down.
ACGACTTAAAAATAAAAAAATTAAAATGAAAAACACACACACGAATCATAGAGAGAGAGCGAATGTGGGAGGGGGAATAGAGAGTGAGAGATACGAACAAGAGAGAAAGAGAGAGAGATACGAACAAGAGAGAGAGAGAGAGAGAGAGAGAGAGAGAGAGAGAGAGAGAGAGAGAGAGAGACGTCGGTCGGAGAAAGGGTGAGAGAAACGATCGCAGAAGTAAAATGGCGAAAAAGAACACGCGGCGCGAGCGTTTTCGTGTGTATGGTGCACATCATCCCCCATTAACTTCCACGGACAAAACCGCACGCAGTCCCTTTTAGGCTAGAAACTCGCGCGTCTCTCCCCTTTCTTATTATATCAGCAACAAGCCGGTTGCGCATTTCTTTTTCATGATGTATGCCTGTGTGATTCCGATCGTATGAATCCTGCTGCACGCGTGTGTGTCGTACGGGTGCGTTTGTGCTTTGCGCGCAGCGAATGCGAGACTATAACTAGAGAGAAAGATAGATAGAGGCACGATGTCGACGCATAAACTTGGGGAGGAAAAAAGAAGGAAAGATAGGGGTGCGTTTCGTCAAAGGGACATTATCACAAAACCGTTGTTCTTCTTCTCTTTGCTTGACAGCAGTCTTCTGGTTTTGTTTCTTTCGCATTCGTCGTCCGAGTGGCTTCTTCTTTCCTTTTCCGCGAATCGACGTTCCCTCGACGACGATCAGACACACGGATTCTCCGCGAGCGTAACGTTGCGAAAGGATCGAGCGATCGATCGATCGCGCGCACTCGTCGAGGAGGAATTTCCAAGCGGCTCGGTATTTGCTGTTATCGACGTGTATCTTCTTCTATCGGGTTGGAACGAAAGTTCGTAGCGTTTTTAAATTAAAATTCAAAGATAAAAGTAGGATATTTATACATGGATTTGTCCAATAACATATTTTCCATTTTCTTCTATTACTTTTTGCCATTTTTTAATCATGTTATTCAATAATGTGGATATATATCGTAATTTTATCTTTGAATTTTCATTTAGAAACGCTACGAACTCTCGTTCCAGCTTAATACTTCGCCTCAATCATGCTACGCTATCAGGGTCTACTCAGTTTTGTCATAAATGCACGAAATTATGCGTAACTTTTGTAAAGTGAACGATTCAATGTTCAATTTACTGGTTCGATTTCGCAGAGAGATTTCTTCTCGACCGCTCGCGGGACTCCTTCTTCCACGGCTAATCGTTCTTCCATCGTTGATATTCCATTATTTGTTTATTTCTTATGAAAAAGAGTAACAACGCTCACTGCCAACATTCCTAGATAGAAGACGATTCGACTGCTTGGTAGAATAAAGTAGATGTAGCTAGCTGAATCGTATCTCAGCCCGCCACAGCCTGAAGTTTCTCATTGGTACCGCTAACGGCGACGTTCTACGATCAAATTTTGTACATTTCTACTCGGAATCTAGACGACAGACCTCCAGGAGGCGCGATTCGATCGAAATAAGCCTGTCGTACGATTCCTCGCGAAACAACAACTCTGAGAGTCACCACTAAAAATTGCTGCACCATTATTTAAAATATTGTTTCCAATATGTCAGTGTCTAATTAATAGGCTGCAATTTTCAATTTTTCTAAATGAATTTGAAGAAAGTGGTACCAAGTAAAATTTTATTTTCATTGGTAACAGCACTTGCAGATCCAAAATAAATAAAATCGTACTCAATTCTGTTTGAATTTAATGCTCCAGCATTTGTTAAACATTTTTATAAGTCATAATAAATGCATAAACATCTGCAGTCTTCTAATCAATTATTGAACGTTTAAGAGTTGTACGAAGTTATTATTTAAAAAATTTACAATTATTTAAAAATATTTAAAACATCATATAGAATGGAATTATTCTAGGTCGGAAATTCAAAGGGTTAATAAATTCTTTCCACATTACAGTAATCAATTCTTGTAATAAACTCTTAACCCTTAACAGTCGATGGGTGGCTCAGAGAGTCACCACAAAAAATTGCTGTACCATTATTCGACAGATTGTTTACAATATGTCAGTGTCTAATTAATAGGCTGCAATTTTCAATTTTTCTAAACAAATTTGAAGAAATTGGTACCAAGTAAAATTCTATTTTCATTGGTAACAGCACTTGCAGATCCAAAATAAATAAAAATCGTAACCAATTCTGTTTGAATTTAATGCTCCAGCATTTTTTTAACATTTTTATAAGTCATAAACGCATAAACATCCGCAGACTTCTAATCGATTACTGAACGTTTAAAAGTTGTACGAAGTATTATTTAAAAAATTTAAAATCATTTAAACATATTTAAACAATCAAATAGAATGGAATTATTCTAGCTCAGAAATGCAAAGGGTTACTAAATTCTTTCCACATTACAGTAGTCAATTCTTATAATAAATTCTTAACCCTTAACAGTCGAGGGGTGGCTCAGAGAGAGTCACCACAAAAAATTGCTGTACCATTATTCAAAAGATCGTTCACATTATTAAAAATGATGGTATCTAACTAATTACTACACATTCAAGTATCGTACGAGGTATTTTATCAACTTCAGATTCATAAAATGAGAAACAATCGTGTAGAATGGAATTATTCTAGGTCTGAAGAAACGTTTAATTTTCTCCAGTTAAAATATCTCCGAGTGCAAAGGGTTGAAGCACGTGTCAACAAAATTCTGTCGACATTTTCGTCGCAGCGTTTCGCGAGGACTCGTTCGAGCCTGGCATCGAACCGCGTCTTTTAGGATTCGATTCTGTAGCTCGCGAGCCTCGGATCATTCTGGCAGATGATTCGAGCTCGTCTCGGCAAGATCAGCCTCGATCGAGAACCTGTGATATCACGGGACACATTCCTGGCTGGTGAGCATACGCATTTAACGAAAATCGATCGGCTCAGAGCTGACGAGCGAATCGACGTTCAACAATCGTGCCTGTACATATTTATTCTAGGTGTATAATCGAGCGGGGAACGCGATTTCGTATACGAACCGTTGGTAGAGAGAAAATAATCGAACGGTAAAAAGAGAGAGATAGAGAGGGGAGGGAAATACAGAACTTCCATTCCGCGACGCATACTTATTCGCATGTTAGGTCCGTCGTTGACGATTCTTGTCGGCGAGATACACTCTCTTCTCTTCTTTGTCACTCGAAACTGCCCCGAACCGTTTCCGAACGCGGTTCAGAATACTCGACGATCCTCGTTGGTGCGATTTTCATAGTGCGTACACTCCTCGATTGTCTTTTTGAAGTATGTTCGCGGTTTGAACACGCTGCTAACATCATTGGAGCTGTTTCTTACGTGTACATTATTTATATGCACGTTTATAGACTTTCGTAGTCAATGTGAAACTTATACTCTCTTGAAAAGAGACATTTTTGGTTGAGACAACAGCGAGGTGATTGAACAATCTGATTCTAATAACCACAACGAAAGTGTGTTTGCAGTTTGATCACGTTGCTAACATAATTGGAGAGGCTGCTGCAATTTAAGACAGAATTGAAAATATACTGTTTCTAACGTGTATATTATTTTATGAATAATGCAGTATTTAATATGCACGTTCATAGACTTCTCTATTCAATGTGAAACCTGTACCCTTTGAAAGGGACATTTTTGGTTGAGGCAACAGCGAGATGATTGAACAATCTGATTCTAATTACTACATACAACAAAAATATGTTCGCAGTTTGAACACGCTGCTAAAAATTGAAAATATACTGTTTCTAATGTGTATATTATTTTATGAACAATGCATTATTCAGCGAGATGATTGAACAATCTGATTCTAATTACTAAAACGAAAGTCCTCCTGATTGCAGCGAACTTCAATTTGTAAAATACTTCGGTAGATACAAGTTGAGTTTATAGTATTCGCACAGGTACCGAACGGTTCCGTTTCAGTATGATTAATACTTGTTTCTAATACGATCCGATATGCAATTATTGTAGACGTATTTTAAGAAAGTAGAGTCAAATATAATTTTATTCTCAGTGGTAGTAGCCTTTGCAGATCTGAAATAAATAAAAATTGTACTAAATTCCGTCGAATTTTAAATTTCTAGAATTTTTTGAAAATTTGCAGAATACCATTTTAAGATTACTATTTTTTTTAGATTTATTCAACATTCTCTATGTGGTGCAAACTGTATTTCAAATAAAGTCGTAAGAAGTCATATAACTGAATCTTTTGCTAATAGAAAACAGATTCTACGAGCAAGGGATCGAGGCCTGAAAAATCACAAAATATCATAGAACAGAATGTTATAAAACTTACTCTAAATGGTAAAAAATTGGCTCTCATCTTCCCTTGAGAAAACGAAATGACTTTGAAAAATGTTTGATCAGTACTGAACGGAACCACCGCGTGTCTGTGCGGATAGTACAAATGATTTGTATTAAAAATTAATTTACACCGAGTTGTTTATATTCAGAAAGACATTTCGAGGAGGTCGTACGTTCTAAGCACGACGATCGAAACGAACAGAAAGCACAATAATTAAAGGATTATCTCGACGCGTCCTATACCGTTAACGAATATAACGATTTTTGTTATTCCGATTTTTCACCGAAGAATGGCTGAGAGAAAAAAAGAGAGAGAGGAAGAGGAAATATAAAAGAGAAAGAATGTGTGCGAGAAAATTTGCGTGTCTGTCTCTGTATGCGTGAGAGAGAAAGAGGGAAGAGTATAAAAAAAATATAAACAAAGGAAACGCAGATACTTGAGTTCACGAGAGAGTTTTAGTTTATTAATTTACTTAATATTAATAAAAAAACGAATGGATCGATAATAACACTAATATCATTGTAATGATAATGATTATTATATATATTGCTATTATTATAAAACTGTTTATAATATATATTTTAATTTTGAAAAAATCAGTGTGTCGTTTTGTTTTTCTTTTGTTGTTACGTTGTTGTTATGTCAAGCTAACGTTAATCCACTACTACCGTTCTCCACCAACCCCTAGCCCAGCTACCCTAAAACCTTCGACAACCTTTTCTCGAACGTTAACAACTGACTGCAACGTGTTCCACGCGAATAACAACGCTGCGTTGTGTTAGACAGTCGTGTGTAGTTGTTGCATGCCTCGTACCAACACCAAGGACCTGTGGTACGTATCAATACGGAAACAACGGTGAGTAAAGTTGCTTGTTCTTTCTCTTGGCTATCTCCCCACGTCGGGAATTAATACGTACTCGCCTTGCATGACTCCGCCCACTTCCGGTTTTCTTCGTTCTCCGAACCCCTGTTATTTTTCTTTTCAATAGTTGAAGTATTTTCGAAGCTGCTGGACATTGCACTATCAAACTCATATGACAAGTTAGCTGAATAGCTAATGTTTAAATGTTCAACAATGGATATTGTATCCTTGAAGGTAGAATATTATTTTAAAATTGAAGTTACAGTGCCTAGAACAATTACCACATCTATCAATTTGTTAAATTATGCTCGACCAGTTGTAGCAACTTTCTAGCTCTGCTAGTATTGACATGGGACAAAAATTTATGTGAATTAGTAAAATTAACCCTTAGCACTCGAGTGGTGACTCTGAGGCACCACTAAAAATTGCTGTACCATTACTTAAAATATTGTTTATATTATTTTTTATTGTTTACATTGTTTACACTATTAGATACGTTAGTATCTAATCAATTATTAAATATTTAAATGTTGTATGATGTATTATATCAATTTCATATCCACCAAATTTAAAAAGTCATTGAGAATGAAAATATTCTAGGTGGGAAGAAATGTTTAATTTTCGAGTTAAAATAGCTCCGAGTGCAAAGGGTTAATTTGAGCGCATGGTACTGCATCCATCGTAGACGCAGTCCGGAGAATCGAAATTATCAGAGCTTCAAGTCCACAGTTTCAAAAATAAAAAAGATAAAATGTGTAACGATTTTTTTTTCAAGGAGTCCTAGTTTCGCAGATAAAAAAATTAAATTCTATAGTCTAGAATCAGCTCTCATTTGATGGTTCTCTCAACGTAAGAACCGCCAATTAGGCAATCAAATTTCCATAGACAACTGCATGAAAGAAATAGCATAGTCTAATTGTAAGGATAATTGTAGATTTCATGCAACCTCTCGATCAACACCGATTCTAGCCAATTAGAGGATTCTACGTTCTAGACGTAGTAGATAGAAACAAATAACAATCTAGAGAGTACTTTGCACATCACACGACTAACAATTATAAATCTATGTGATTCTGGGAACTGGGACAAGTTACACCTCTTTTTTAAGTGGAAATAGAAAGAGATGATCCTAACTTCCTATGAGCTTATTTTTTATATTATTTTTTATTTTACATGATGCAACTGTCAGGTGCAGTTGCACTTGATTCTTTAATGCAACCCAGTTCTTTTTGTTAAAACAATCGATTTATTACAGGTTTTAAACCACAATTAATTTTCGAGAGAGCGAAATTAATTTGCAAAAGGGTCAATATGCAACCCAATTTTTTTGTTAAACCAATCGATCTCATTTATTACAGGCTTTGCACCACAATTAATTTTCACGAGAGCGAAATTGATTTGCAAAAGGGTCAATATGCAATCCAATTTTTTTGTTAAAGCAATCGATCCCATTTATTACAGGTTTCGCACCACAATTCATATGCGAGAGAGTGAAATTGATTTACAAAACTGTCAAATTGATTTGCAGAAGGGTTTATTTGACTTTTCAAAAGGGTCAATTTGGCGTGCAAATCCTCTAATAAAAGGGATCCATTGGCTTAACAAAAAAATTGGATGGATTAAAAAATAAAGTGTTACTGCAAAAGATAAGTTCATAGGAATTTTTCTGTATTTTTTCTTAGAAGAAAGCAGTAACTTATCCCAGTTTCCAGAACCACCCTGTACAGTATACAATAGTTTTAATGATTTACTGGACGATGTTCGACGTTTTCAGGAGAATTTCACAGACCACCGATCGATCTGATTCATTTCAATCCCTGATCCTCGTTGACAGACTCGACTCGAACTCCCCTAAAATCCTCTTCACAAATTCGTCACAAGGCTTTATTCGAACACAGAGCTTACTAAAACGCTACGAAATCGAAACTACTGCTCACGAATCTGCACGATTCACGAGACAACCGGTGCAGACGATTACAAAAACGAATCGTGCGAGCCCGCGCGAAAACGCTTTCGAATAACATTGCGAATACTTGCAGATGAAATGGTGGCTGAGAAGGAGAAATTCAAGGAGATCGGAGACGGCTTGGACCAGGCGTTCCAGGAGCTCTACGGCGTCTAACGAGCCAACTAACCGCAACCCTCCTAACGCTTCGATCAAATCATCACATATCAAACAAAACTATATCGATCATAACATTTTCATAGTCTCGCTTGCTCTTAACAATCTTAATCTGTAAGTTACTCGCGCTACGCTTTTTTTAACACGACTTTCTCATCGACGCCTAACCGATTCATCCTCCACAGAGTCGAACATAAACAACAGCCTTATCGTTGAACAGCGGATCTTCATGCAAAATAAGAGTTTTACACCTGAATTTATTCGAAAATAATGTAACAGTATTTTGTAAATTCTTCTATAGTTTTTACTGTTTTAAATTGCACTATCAATTTTGGCTATAAATGCATAAAATCCGCTGTCCACTTATCATACTGACAACCCTCATCGATCAGCCATCTTTTTTTCGCGAACTTTTTTACTTCTTGCCTTCTTGTGCGTGTACAAAGTATTAGTACACCTTTTATAAACGAATAACTTTTTCAAAATTCGACCCAACTTGAGTTTTTTTTTTTGAGACGTTAGGATTAGTTTACTAATGTCTATATAATTTTTAAAAAATTGTTATTAGTCGCAATTACGAAGGAAAAAGTGAAGGTTACGATTTTTAAATTTTTCATCTGTCCTTGTAATACAAATTTCAAACATGTATTCTGTAAATCTAAGGAAGTTATTATACCATACACGTACAAAGTTTCGTTGGACCCGGTGACGCATAAAATAGCTGTGGGCATTGTAAGATGTAAATATCTTTAAATTTTAATTATTTTCAATCAAATATATTTCAGAACAACCTTAATCGATTTTGGTGAAACTTTGTATGTGTATACACCTTACTTAGATTTACAAAATATATGTTTGAAATTTTATTACAGGCACAGATGAAAGTTTAAAACATCTATTTTGCAAAACTAAGTCAATTTCAATGGACCTTACACCCTAAATTCAGATAAAAAATTTAAAAATCGTGGCCTTTACTTTTCCCTTTGCAATTGCGACCAATAAGAATTTTTTAAAAATGATTTACACTAAGACTCAAGCTGCTGGATCCAATTTTAAAAAATTCATTCGGCTTTAAAATGTGTACGCACACTTCCTACACCCACTGTATTTTATTCAAATCCATGAAATTATTTTTCTCGAATTTTTCAACCCACATCGCAGGCCCAAGTTTTTTAAATTTTTCTAGCAAAGACAAGAAGTTCGTTTTTGCCCTAATTTCCATACTTCACGAGGTGCGGAGGACTAAACGAGTTCCTAGGACACAGACACACCTTAATCATAAGAACGAAATTTTTCTGGGCGTGTTTTCTCTGTTATTCGATCATTAACATCGCCGTTTTTACCTTGCAGACGAGCTTGTACACGAGAAAGAAAAGTACAAATACATCTGCGACGATCTGGACCTTACTTTCACCGAATTGATCGAGAAGAATTAATCGATAGTCGGCGATCGAACGTGTCCACCGGCCGTCGAGGATCAATTGGCCGCCATCGCAAAAATAACGACCGGATACGATCATGGTCGTTTCACCGAGCCAACTCGCTTACGTGTAACTTTGTTATTGTACCCAACAACAGAAAAGAAAAAAAAGAAAGGACTGCGTTTTACCGAAAAGAGAACCGAAAAAATACGCGATCAATCCGGGTCTTCTGTATTTTTTATTTATTCGGCGACGACTCTGGTCTTCGTTCTATGATTCGTTCGTTCTCGTTTATTTTTTCGTTTTTTGGTTTTTCCTCTGTTCTTTTTTTTTTTTTAATTAATCGACTCCTTCGATCTAGAATCGCAGTCACGGTTTGTGGATCCGTCGTTTTCGGTATTTTCTATGTTCTCTATCCCACGTGCTCGGTAAGTCACTCGCTTACGGGATTTTCGTACGGATATCGAAAGGAAGCGTCGATCCATTGTAACCGGACACAGGCACAGGCTAATAAAGATTCAGCCCAGAAACGATAATTTTATTCTATCAGCGGATTATCATCCGAAGATTATTGTCCAATCGACCAACAATTATCTTGCAATAAAAAGATCTGAGAATTACGTGATTGTTCATCTTGAAACACCTGAACTCGATCGCATCCCTCTCCGGATTCAACCCTCTGCACTTCGTTGCGAGTTACGTAACACAGTAATACACTCGATGGTAATAATTACCATAATATTAGATGATTGCATAAGTTCGTGCCCGATTTTAACATAAAATTCAATGGTTACATTTTAAAGAATACAACTTTATTATACATATAGTCACCGTTCTTTATCAATTGTAGAAAATTTAACCATTCTTTAATTTCTATTTGAACAATCTTTAACCAAATCTTAAAAATTTAACCAGTGAATTTTATTTTCAAATCGGGCACGAACTTATGCAATCATCTGATATATTTATTTACACAGTAATGTCGCGATTCAGCTCCCTGAGGATCTCCACGATCACTGTCCCTTCGCCTACAGCAGGGCTTCCTACTAAACCGTGCGCCGCGCAATGATTAAAATTATATAAAAAATGAGTAAATTATGAAATAAAATTCTCTATATAAACCATTAAAATAATTGGCTACCAAAATATATGCATATATATAATAGGTGCACCGCGATTTTTTCATTTGCTGTAAAGTGCGCCGCGAGTAAAAAAGGTCGGGAAGCCCTGGCTTACAGTAATAAAAAAGTAGTTTCCCTACGCGATCTCTGTCCCTGCATCGTGACTTTATTGTACTGAAAAAGCGAACTAATAGAGGAAATAAAAATTTATGAGCAATTTTGTCCAGATAAGAGAAAATAGTTATTTCGAAGTGCTGAGGATGAACTCTTCAACAACACTAAGCTAGTCTGTAAGAATGTCATTTTTAAACGTTCTCCTATGGGGAAGTAGATATAAAAATGTAAGAAACCTATCTCGTTAGTAATTATTGAAAAGTTTCACTTACTAACGAACCCTACTAACGACGTCAACTTGTTCCTAGCTCCCTTACTAATCTAAACACCTCTCTCTCTCTTTTTTACGCCCTAAATAATAAAACGTACGTTCTTGTGTAAACTTAGGAACTCTCACTAATTTCTTCTTAAGTTCTAATTATCTCGTAAAATATTTAAGAAGCAATTTTCATCAAGAATCTTTGTGTACTGTTCCTTTAAAAAATATAAAATTCTGTTCCGTAGATTTAGTGTTACTGTTGCCCAAAGTTGTGTTGAGTTGCAATTGAAATACTTCACCTCACTTACTCCGAACTTCGGAAAACCCCTTCGAAACCCAATTAACAAAAACATCTAACACCGTCCAGACTAATGCCAAGTTCCCACCCTTTTTGCATTGCAGATGTGGTGGTAAACGAGCGCTGTAAGTACAAAGCGATCGCCGACGAGATGGATCAGACGTTCGCCGATCTTGCCGGATATTAGCAGCCTTCAAGCAGCATCTGTCTCTCTCGAGAAAATAACGGGGGCGTAAAATACGTGCATACACACGTAAACACAATACACAAACACACATCTATAATTGCGTATACCTAGACAACAAAGAGAAAAAGAAAACGGACGAAAAAAAAGATATATCTAATTATACGAATGAACCATGTTACGATAAAAGAGAGACACTGCCAGCACGCGGACCTTTCAACGCACGACGCCCGAAAATGAAAAATATTCTTCATCCTCAAAGACAAGAAACAAAAGGACGCCTGGCGTCTCCCAAGTGACACCTGCACAGCGAGATGGATCGCCGAATTCTTTACATAATTTATTCTTGAGCGAGAAAGAGGAATTAAGTCTTGAAGATTTTTTAGCAGTCCAAGATAATTCTATTTCCTTGTTTGGTGATTGAATTTTTAATGGTAGTCTTATAATCTTTTGTTGTCGAACAACATTAACGTGTTGTGTTTGGAGTTGCATTTAGATTCAAAGATTGAGCATTCCATGATGGTTCCATTTTTAGATTTGATATCTTGGGACATGATTTTTAATATCTATTCTCTTAGATCCTTTTTTTCTAACTTTTACACTCGATTATATCGGTATCTCGAGAATTGATTTAGGTATGTAGGAGTTAGCTGAGTTTCAGACTGAAGTCCTTCCGTTTCTTCAACAAAGACTGCATTGTTAATTTGTGCATTGTTAAAGTAGTAATGATTTTCTGAAAAATTACTTTCCTTTACCGAAATGTTCTTGTAGCTTTTGTCAAGAGAATTCCGTTCTTCCTTTATTTTATAAAGACTTGTACCACGAACATAAAGAGTGACTGCAAAACCATATTAACTATTAAAAGTGGCATGCTGTCTCTGTCAGTATTTTCTTCTACATCGACTTCTCTCATTATGTGAACTACACACTCCTTTCTCATTTAATGACATTTTCATTGTAAACGATAGCTTGACACGTTCACAATCCCTTGTCCCATACTTACACGATGATTTGGAGTACAATTTTAATATGCAGTGGGTGTAGAAAGTATTCGTACACATTTTAAAAACAAACCAAATCGAGTTAACTTTAAAGCCTATTTAAAATTTGTAGAATAGAATAGTGTAAGCGACTTAACCTTTTGCATTCAAATGAAACGTGTTTTTATTTGTACTTGGTTCTTCCTACATTTATTTAAGTCGTATTTTTTAGTTAAAAGCAAATACAAGTTCCACAAATATACATTACAACAACGTTTCATCTATATAAATAAAAATGCAAATGTTGGTTTGTTCATAATATTTAATATAATTAGTAAAGAAAATTGTTTAAAATAAGTGGCAATCAAGGAACTGTCCTTGTTGAAATTAGCTTATAAAAATGACGTGACTCTATCGATTTAAATTTTTCCGCATTGTTGTTACAATATATGCTTGGATAAAGAAATCGATCGAAATAATTTCCATGGAAGCAACTTAATAATTTCAATGATTGTGAAATGAAAAATATAAAACCGGTCATTTGACCGGCAGTGGTAGGTTTATTGTTAAAATGGTACGGAATTATTGGCAACAAAATTGAAAAGTAATTCAAAGTGCAAAGGGTTAAGAGAAGACTTGTCATTTTTAGAAGAGTCATTGACTTCCTTTGGTGCTCGAGCTTAGGACTGTGAACGTGTTGAGGACAGTGAACCTGTTCACATCTCGTCGAACAAAGGTTCTATCTGAATCCATTGAGATTCATCGCTGTGTAGGCAAGCCCTGTTGCATTTCACCCCTAATCGCCCACGGTTCCACGCTCGCCACCGAGTTGATCGTTCAGTATAGCTTGCCACCGCACCATTAACTATGTCGTCGTCACGTACCTGCGCCATCAGTTCTCGCCCTGATAAAACGGCTTTACTTCGTGCCAAGAAAATCCCGCCAGCCTCCGTGCGCCGGGAGCAAGGGTTTAACCGATGTCCATATCGTCACGAAACGAGACTCTCCAATTAGCGAATACATAGGAATGATAATCGAAGGAAGTCTGATAGCGTCGCGACAAACTGGAAAGTCGAGTTGCTAGAAATTCGTCTCGGAGAATCGCGTTCCATCGAGGAAGGAAGGTAAATGTCAACGAGCAACACTCGTGGGTTTCATCGGTGCGATCGAGGAACGCGATCCATCGATCATATCAGCCGTGTCTTTTATCGTTTAAGTTCGCTGTTGCATCTCGATCCCTAGACTGCGAATCTTATTTTTGCAAAATTTAAATATTGTAGGTTTTGCGATCGGAATTCAAGATTTTTGCAAATCAATTTCACCCGTTGAGAATATCTAAGATTAATTATTTATTTATTTAGATTAAATTATATAGTCTTTCCTGTAGTAACACTATCCGTATAGATGAAATTCACACTATGCGAGGGAAGACTGGGAAAAATTTATTTAGACACGCGTGAACATAAATACATATGTTCTTTCATTTTTAAAATGTATTAATCAGAAAATGGCTACAATGAATATACATATCTACATAGTTTTCATACAAAGTTAATGTATTGGTAGTTACTTTTAAATATGTACATTTTCAATTTCTTTTGCAAAAGATTGAAATTGATTTGTAAAAGATTGAAATTGATTTGCAAAAGATTGAAATTGATTTGCAAAAGATTGGAATTAATTTGCAAAAGATTGAAATTGATTTGCAAGGGGTGAAATCAATTTGCGAACGGGTGAAATCAATTTGCAAAACCTGCACAAATTTTCTGCGTCGCTTGCAAGAAGCGAAGAAAAATAAACTTTAATAATTCCAGTGAGCTGCATCGGTACTAATTTCTGTAATTGTTTTTGCAATAAAATTCGCAGTCTTTCGATCATGCACGTGTCGTCGTTCCACGCTTGCTTCATGTCGCCAAAACATTATATTTCGCGAAAAAAAATTTTTGGATGCTTCAGATTCTGTTGTCTATCGATCGAGGCGTTGATTTCTAGGTAAATTGTCGATCGTTGCTTTATTACAAAATTAATATGGCGGAATTAAAAAGATAGTTTCCACTTTAGATTTCTTGTTAGCTGAATTTTTCGATACCCAGACGCGTCACCGCCGATTGCCAAACGCGACCAGCTGTGCGACAGAATTGGGCATCTCGGATTCTGTAATCTTTCGTTTTTTTTGATTGTTCATTAGATGAAACTGATCGTGGGAAATATTCGTTTCTTTGCCCAAATCTGTTCCACGCAGCTCGGAGTCTAAAACGCGCACCGATCGCTGCGACTTCAGTTTTATACAACATTAACCCGTCTACTGTACTTATATCACTTTCAATAAATCTGCATTTTTTATACCTGAATGCTGATCCTGTCCATTGCTGTTTCTGCTACGTTGTAAAAGTGCTCATTCGCTGTGCTGCTTCTTCTGTTCTCTAACATTTTGCATTGTCATTGTTCAGAGCCTGATTCACGTAATAATGTTTAAAAAGATTCTCCTGTTCCAAAAAGTATCATTTCAATTATTAAATTGCCAGCTGTACATAGACCTTTATGTTCAATTATTGGACAGCGGATTTTATGCATTTATAACAAAAATGAGTAGGTGTAATTTGGTACTGTAAACAAAAAAAGATAATTTATTCATCCAAAATGAAAAATATTGGATATTCAGTACAGCAGCAAATGATTTGTGCCGCTTTTCCCATCAGACGCAATGTTAATTCCGACACGAATTATTTGCTCTTCCTTTTTTTTTTTATTTAAGCTTTAGAAACATCCGTACAGCACCATTTCGTGCAGCGGCGAAACGCTCAAACTGTTAGCCAAATGTAGTTCCAAATCTACCGCTAGATGGCACTGTTACCGACCTGTAGTCTGTCGGTAACATTTGGCTAAAAGTTTGAGCGTTTTGCCGCTGCATGAAATGGCGTTGTACGCACGTTTAGGAAGAGCAAATAATTCGTGCCGGAATTTGCATTGTGTCTTATGGGGAAAGCGGCACGAATCATTTGCTGCTGTAATGAATATCCAATACTCTTGATTTTTCATCACTAAATATCAAATAGTCATGTAAATATAATGTGTCAGGGAATGAATAATAACCAATTAATTTCTGGCAGAATTTACTGAAAGTTATTATGATTAGAAATTATTTACAGATATTTATGCAAGCTCCACGAATGTTGTAATACACATGTACGGCAGAATCCAGGACCGAGCTCCTTCCATCTGTCCGGCCAAAACCGAGCATTTTGCTTACTGGATAGACTTTTCTGTTTAATTATACATAAAAACAATGTTCGAATGTGAGAATGGATAAAATCGGGAAGGATGTGAGATCGATAATGAGTGTCGACACGTTTACATAACATATTCATTGTTTATGATCTCGTTTCATAATATAATATTATCTGCTTTAAACAACACTAATATATATATCTATATATATATTTCTGTATGTTTCTCAATCATAATCGTAGACCGTCTCGTCGGCGTTCTATTAATTACAAAAAAGAAAGAAAAAGGAAAGTATCGCTAACACGTTTCCAAAAATATGAATACATATATCTCTCTGTCTCTGCTCGCTGTATCACGAAGTATCGAACGACGGTCCCATGAATGCGCTCGTTTAACAACACTTGCTGATTACCCGATCCATTTCTCTCGTCGTTTTACAATTTTATCTGAAACCTCCTATTCTCACGTAAGAAATCCATGCGATTAACGTTTCTCGAGGGCTAGCGAATTTTCACAGAAAAACTTGAAACAGTCAGTTTAGGAAAGAAGAGAAAGAAGAAAGAAGGAATCTCCACGATGGCGGTAAGAAAAACTCTCCGTTGACGAAGAACGCTCCTCGATCTTTTACAATTATTATCTGTACATCAACTGGACGTTAGGCGAGTAGAAAACTATTCTATGAAGATCGAGACCATCGCGGAGATCACTCTCGTATTTAATCTGGATCCTATTATGCTGGAACTTGTTCCAGAAAGCGATCGAATCCTTTCGGCTCTGTTTCTTGTTCGAATAAGAAATTGTACAAAATAATTTACAGATCATTTATCACATAATTTACTATGTAAATTTATTTATATCAAGTTGTATAAAGTTAAATTTATTTATATCAAGTTGTATAAAGTTAAATTTATTTTTATCATCCAGTTCTTTCGTTTTTGTTCGAACAATATGCAAACGTAAAATTTCGTTGCAGAATTTCCTGCAGACATTGTTCGCCACCATCAAGATGGCGTCACCTGTTAGCATGAGCTCCGGTGATTTCAATGCTAGGTCAAGCGTCGTCGTCGAGTCTAACATTTTTATAGTTTATTTGAATTATCTGTCATCAACGTCCAAATATTTTTAATAACAATATTTTAAACATGCTGTTTGTATAAAATTAAGGCACATACGATGACAACAATGATCGTGGCTTAATCTCCAAAAGTATCTGATGAGTAGACTGCGGAGCTTTATGAAGAATAAAAACTTTCTTTAATGGGTTTAATGGGTTGAAAATAAATAATATGGTAGTATATTTAAATTCAATTATTTTGTAGTATATTTAAATTCAATTATTTTATAGTATATTTAAATTCAATTATTTTGTAGTATATTTAAATTCAATTATTTTGTAGTATATTTAAAGTATGCTACTGCTACTACTTACTGCAGTAGTAGTATATTAAAAGTAGTGAAGTAGTAATATAAAGGTGGTAGTATATTTCAATTGAATTAAATTCTTCAAATTTCTCTACTGTCAGAAATTAGACCTACCGATTTTTATCACAAACGCATAAAATCCGCAGTCACTTATTCAGGGTGTGCGAAATTGCTTCACCCCGAACAGTAGCAAGTTAAATCGAACAGATCACAGTGAAAGTATCCGAAAAACAGGACACCGTATCTCCAATATCTCTATCCAGAGCCGAAACGATTTTAGAAAGCCGAAGAAGCATACCTCGCGTGATAAAACTGCACAGCTATTAGGTAAATGCTGGTTAATGTCGTTAATTAATTAATCAGAACAGCGGTAATCAAGTTTCCAACGGTCGTTACTTTCCTCCGTAGTTCGTCGTCGAACAGGCAAAAATTGTAACGAAACAACTCTCGTATCAACAATAACATCATTTAACAAGCTCACATAACAAGCTTATTTCGTTAACCTAACTAGATTTCACTTTCAAAAAATATAGTCCTATGTAGAAAAAAGAGAGAAAATTCGGGACAAGTAGAAAGAGAAAGAATAGAAAGAACGATGATACAGGTTTTTACACTCGCGGGCCACATATAATCAACAAACGGACACGTTTCTTTCCTCGTTTGATCTGGATCAATCCTGGATCGTTTCTAGTTAGGGATCTACGTATATAAGGCACATTCGTTCCTTCTCGATCACAATGAACGGTGCGGCGCAGCGCAGCCTGCGCCATTTCCTTGTTAAAAAGTTGACACGTTCGAATATTGTCGGTCCCTCCGATAAATAATAATTGTTTGAACGTTAACAACATACCGTGGACGGTTCACGAACAATTGGCAACGTTCCCACGACAATGGACAGAGACTGATGGGCGAAAATCATCGAGGATCATCGACGATACGTATGCGCGTAAGAAATTCTGCGTCCGTCTCGCGATTTCGTGTTCTTAACCCTTGAGCGAACTATACACATCGGTACAGTATACAATTTTGAAATCCTCTAGCAGATAGGCGTGAAAACATTACAGGAATATTTGCGAAAACTTGAAGGTGACCTTGAAAAGTCATGAAAAGGAGGAATTGACAAAAGCTTTGCTATAATCACGTACAACTCTCTTGAAACTATGCTACATCTGATAAAAACATTTTCGATCGGACTGCTAATAACTACACTGCGGATCTTTATGCTTTCATGAAGAAATTTTGGTTCAGTGAAAAATTTAAGAATATCGTGATGTTGTTTTTAGTGTAACAAAGTCATTAAGGGACGAAATCAATTTTGATTTTATTCCTGCATCCCACAATCAATGCAGAACATTTTTATTTTTCATAAAGATCCGTAGTCGCCCTGTAGAAAATACTAAAAATCAAGGTAAAAACAATTTGAAACGAGTTAGTCTTCCAAATTCATTTTCAGAAGTTCGCTGGAGGGTTGAAAAATCGAAACAGGACCAGAACGACAACAACGGTGTAGAATAAAAGAAAAACAGATAAAAAGAGTGGAATCCTCGAAGCAGCGGAATGATCTCAACAAAGCTCGCAATGAGTAGCGGCTACACTAAAAACAATGGTGTTTCGTCCGGTTCCTCGTGTAGTTCGTGAAAGGCACTTTTCCGAGGTGTTTCGGGCGAATGCGTAATTGGTCCCATACGTGGAATAGCTCCTCCAATCGACGACTTGAATGCGAGCACTCGGTTGCCCAGAGAAAGAGAGAAAGAGTACTGGAGAACGATCGATTCTTTGTATCGCGAAACAGTTTCGATCCCCGAGTCCTTCAAAACACTCTCCAAAAATGAAGATCGACGATTTCGAATTAAAACAACGGACGGGATGGATCGAGACAACCCATGTTCTCGATTCATCGATCTGGGACTGAATTCGCAGATCTCTCAGCTTTGGATCTTCTCGCGAAGAGATCTCTACAACCAGTCTGATACCATTTAATTCGCAAACCTCGTTTCGCAGATCTCTGAATTATGGATCTCTTCGCGACCGATCTAGGACTATTCAATTCGCAGATCTCTGCGACTGGTCTAGAACTATCTAGTTTGCAAATCTCCCGGTTTTGGATCTTTTCGCGAAGAAATCTCTACGACTGGTTCGGTACAATTTAATTCGCAGACCCTTCTCGCAGATCTCTGAATTGTGGATCTTTTCGCGAAGAGATCCCTGCGACTGGTTTGATACTATTTAATTCGCAGACCTCTCAATTGTGAATATTTCCGCGAAGAGATCACTACAATGGTCTGGTACGATTTAATTCGCAGACTTTTTTCGTATATCTCTGAATTATGGATCTCTCCGCGAAGAGATCTCCGGAACCAGTCTAGAACTATTCAATTCGCAGATCTCTCGGTTTTGGATCTTTTCGCGAAGAAATCTCTACGACTGGTTCGGTACAATTTAATTCGCAGACCCTTCTCGCAGATCTCTGAATTGTGGATCTTTTCGCGAAGAGATCCCTGCGACTGGTTTGATACTATTTAATTCGCAGACCTCTCAATTGTGAATATTTCCGCGAAGAGATCACTACAATGGTCTGGTACGATTTAATTCGCAGACTTTTTTCGTATATCTCTGAATTATGGATCTCTCCGCGAAGAGATCTCCGGAACCAGTCTAGAACTATTCAATTCGCAGATCTCTCGGTTTTGGATCTTTTCGCGAAGAAATCTCTGCGACTGGTTTGGTACAATTTAATTCGCAGACCCTTCTCGCAGATCTCTGAATTGTGGATCTTCTCGCGAGGAGATCCTGCGACTGGTCTAGAACTATTTAGCTTGCAAATCTCTCGGTGTTGGATCTTTTCGCGAAGAAATCCCTGCGACTGGTTTCATACTATTTAATTCGCAGACCTCTGAATCGTGAATATTCCCGCGAGGAGATCTTTACAATGGTCTGGTACGATTTAAATCGCAGACCTCTTTTCGCAGATCTCTAAATTATAGATATTTCCGCGAAGAGATCTCCGCAACCGGTCTAGGTCTATTCAATTCGCAGATCTCACGGCTTTGGATCTGTCTCGCGAGATCTCTGCGACTGGTCGAGAACTATTGAGTTCGCAGATCTCTCGGCTTTGGATCTTCTCGCGTAAAGATCTCTGGTACTATTTAGTTCGCAGATTTATCGGTCGTGGATCTTTTCGCGAGGAGACCTTAGCGAGTCCCGCGCCTGAAAACCCAGTTAGGCGACCACGATCGCGGAGATTCGAGCGATCGTCGAGCAACGGGAAGGAAGACGCGTCGATCGGCGCGCGGCTTCCGTCGTCTTTTCTGATCATCGTCTTCCTTTTGGCAGAGCCTTCACCCTGTGCACCCTGTTCACTGTCCGTCTATGCGCGGTTCACGCGCGCGCCACTTTTGTCGTTCGCTCGGGTTTCATTTTTCTTTTGTTGCTCTTCTTTTGTTGATGAGGACACGTAACACTCGAAGGATGATTTTCCTTCTTTGATTCGTTTAGATCTGAGCCGGCTCGACGTAGTTCGCTGGCAGCATGCCGTGGCGACCCGTGCGCTGCACCAGACCGGTCATCCAGCCCTCGTCGATGGCCGTGCAGTTCACAATCAGATCACCGTCGCAGAAGCTCACCTCGTCAAGGTCCTGGGCCTCGTAGTCGTACATCGCTCGGTACACTCGCTGGAACACAGAATTTTTGTTAAAACTCCATCAAATCATTCTATGAAAAATATGAGGCTGCTCTTTTCCTCGCATAAGCCAGAAATGTTTGCCTTTTCCTATGTTATCCAGTAGATTCGGGCGAGAAAACGCGAGAAATCCAAGTTTCGATTCTAGAAGATCAATGGTTCAAAAGTTATGAGCGTTTGAAGTTGAGAGATTTACAGCATCTTGGCAAATAAGAGCGCTGCATAACTTTGAACACTCATAACTTCTGAACCATTGATCCTCCAGAATCGAAACTTGGACTTCTCGCATTTTCTAGCTTAAATCTGCTGGATAACATAGGAAAATGGTTACACAAGGAAAAGTTTACCCGTTCGTTAACTTACCCCGACGTTGGCGGGTGGAGGTGGCGGCGGTTGATGTTGTGGAACATGGTTGTTGTTCGTGGCGGGCGTCAACGATCCATAGTACTCGTTCAGAGGGTCTATGTCCGCAACGGAGCCGATCTTTCTGGTTGGTGGATTCGTCACTAGAACGAGTTCCTTGATCATTTACCGAGCATACCCATCAACCAACATAATCTCGTTGATAATCATCCTCGGAAACCAACAACCGACAGTGAAACCAGCCGAGAATCTCATGTTAACAGGCTCGAAAACGGTGTCGAACCACTCACTGTTCCCTGTACGTACTGTGCAACGAAAACGGTGAACAAACACGCCGCGAAAGCGGTGAGTGCGCAACAAGATAATGAAAATATGAAGGATACTTTTACACGGAAACGAGAGAAGTTTGTACTGTCCGGACCAGCCACCGTTAACCACAGAAATATGTACTCCCTTGAAATATTCGGACGCTCTCGAAAAAACGATAACTTTTTTAATAATGGATTGTACGAATTGAACTTTCTCGAGAAGTTAGAGCAATCAGTTTACTGCGTGATGGGAAATGAAATTTTTTCAAAATTTGCAATTCCTCGGCATTTTAGAGGAAATACTAAAAGTTGCGCTTTACACTTTTTTATGTGGGCCTACGTTGAAAGTTTTGGCAAAGTTTCCGTTTACGTCCATGCTCAGAATTGGATGAAATTTTGGGAATAGGTTCTTTTTTGACTAAAATGATGATTATCAGAAGGATTTTTGGGGACTCGAAACAAATTTTTTACCATTCCAATGTCACTCCCTACCTTACCGACACCACTGCTATATTCCTGTTGTAGATATTCAATTAATTCGTTTAACAATTGGAATTTTGAAAATATTTTATATTAATTTCCAGAATGTACATATTTAATATCTTTAATTAATTGCAAAAATGGATCATCACCAGCTTTGTTGACCTCATAGCGCCATAAAAATGCACACATGCGATCTATAATGGAGCATTCTTAATGCCACTAGGACCGGCCATCTGGGGGGTGCGGCGAATGCTATGCACCGGGGCCCCGCGATTGAGAGGGCCCCAACATGATCAAGAACTAAAATAATGTAATTTTTCTGAAGTAATTAATGTATTAGCAAAAACAAAATCACGCATTAAATAAACATGCATTAGTAGTATATGATCGTTGTTGTAATTTTTTTTACTTTACACCAAATTTGGGGCCCCAAATGGTTTCTTGCACCCAGGCCCCTTTATAGAGAAGGCCGGCCCTGAATGCCACCCCTACTTAGACTCTAGAGTGACATTAAAATAGTAAAAAAATTTGTCGGTAAGGTAGAGACTGACATTGAAATGATAAAAAATTGTTTTCGAGTAGCCCAAAATCCTGACAATCATCATTTTAGTCAAAAAAGTACCTATTCCCAAAATTTCATCCAATTCTGAGCACGGACGTAAACGGAAACACAGCCAAAGTTTCATCGAAATTGACTGTTAAAGGCAAAAAAACAACAGACATTGAAAGACTTAAGAATCCATAGATTTATTGCAAAA
This sequence comes from Lasioglossum pauxillum, assembly GCA_933228785.1. Lineage (NCBI taxonomy): Eukaryota > Metazoa > Arthropoda > Insecta > Hymenoptera > Halictidae > Lasioglossum > Lasioglossum pauxillum. The sequence continues at coordinate 37,766,857 of OW121701.1, read as the reverse complement.
TATTTATAGCGAATTTTCAGAATATATTTAAATTTTCTTCTTCTTCTAATTTTATCTCTGCAATTCTAACCACTTGCAATTTTTCTGAATAATTTTGTTCACGTTGTGTAACAGACCAATTGTCCATTATTTAAAAGGTAATCGTCTTTTTAAGAGCGTCCGAATATTAGTGGGGGACGCGGTATATGAACTGCACACATACACAAGGAATGGAAAATAAAACAAAAAGAGAACTGACCGAATGCAACGAAACGAAACGAAATGAAACAGAGTGTGCACATGTACATTCGTGTATTAGAAACGCAACATCCAAACGATAGGCGTTCGAGAGACCCGGTGTGCATTGTCCGCGGGAGAAGGTATATAATTGACGTTACAATAGGAGCGACCCAAACCGTATCCACCTATTCGAACTAATCCAATTAAAAGCCGATCTATTGAAACTAACTGCTACCGGTTGCGCAACCAATGGCCAACCCATATGGCCACTCACGGAATAGGGCCAGCAATGATACACACCGCTCGACTATTGTTTCACTCGGTGTTCCATTTACCGCGATAAACATGTCCGAACAAATTTCAGTTTATTTACTTGTTTCACATCGCATTAACTGCTATGGTCATTTTCATTTTGTTTTCGAAAGACTCGTTTCAACAAATTCTATAAAACTTGTAGTACGTGGAAAAGATCAACCTGATATAAGGGATGAATCAAGATTTAAGGGATGAATTAAGATTTTATTTATTTGTTTAACGTGGCATCAACTGCTATGGTCGTTTTCACTTCGTTTGAAAGGCTCGTTTCAACGAATTCTATTAAACTTGTAGTACATGGAAAAGTTCAAATTAATATAAGGGATGAATCAAGATTTAAGATTCAGCATATTCATCAAGAAAATCAAAGAGTCCTGAAAAGATCGACTTCCTAGTTTCTTGGACCGACGTCCATATTTTATTTGAAATAGGGCCAGCAATGATACACAGCGCTCGACTATTGTTTCACTCGGTGTTCCATTTACCGCGATAAACATGTCCGAACAAATTTCATTTTATTTATTTGTTTCACATCATATCAACTGCTATGGTCATTTTCATTTTGTTTTCGAAAGACTCGTTTCAACGAATTCTATAAAACTTGTAGTACGTGGAAAAGATCAACCTGACATAAGGGATGAATCAAGATTTAAAGGATGAATTAAGATTTTATTTATTTGTTTAACGTGGCATCAACTGCTATGGTCGTTTTCACTTCGTTTGAAAGGCTCGTTTCAACGAATTCTATTAAACTTGTAGTACGTGGAAAAGTTCAAATTAATATAAGGGATGAATCAAGATTTAAGATTCAGCATATTCATCAAGAAAATCAAAGAGTCCTGAAAAGATCGACTTCCTTGGACCGATGTCCATATTTTATTTGGAATAGGGCCAGCATTTATACACACCGTTCGACTATTGTCTCACTCGGCGTTCCATTTACCGCGATAAACATGTCCGAACAAATTTCATTTTATTTATTTGTTTTACATCGTATCAACTGCTATGGTCATTTTCATTTTGTTTTCGAAAGGATCGTTCCAACAAATTCTATAAAACTTGTAGTACTCGGGAAAGTTCAGACTGATATAAGGGATGAATCAAGATTTAAGATTCATTCGTCAAGAAAATCAAAGAGTCCTGAGAAGATCGACGTCAAAGTTTCTTGGATCGATGTCCATACTTCGAAGATCGGCGAGAACTCACCTGGTTCCATGTCGCATCAATTTCATTTTATTTATTTGTTTTACATCGTATCAACTGCTATGGTCATTTTCATTGCGTTCGAACGGCTCGTTTCAACAAATTCTATAAAACTTGTAGTACTCGGAAAAGTTCAGACTGGTATAAGGGATGAATCAAGATTTAAGATTCATTCGTCAAGAAAATCAACGAGTCCTGAGAAGATCGACGTCAAAGTTTCTTGACTCGATGTCCATATTTTGGGGATCTATCAACGCGTTATCAGCGAGAACTCACCTGGTCCCTTGTCGCTCGTATAGATCACAGTGGTAGCGGCTTGTCTGGCGGAATAAGGGCTGGGTCTGGCCTCGCTAAGGGGATCGTAATCAGCGATCCTACCTGGTGTCCTCTGCACCGGCGAGCCAGCGCTTCTCGCCGCCGGTGGATTCGCGTTCACACCTGTTGTAGGCGCGATCGTACCGTCCGTGTACTCTACGTACTCTAGATCCAACAAATCACAAGCTGCCGGTTGATCTCGACGAACGAGCTACGCCGGGAACTAGACTCTATCTCGAGATCGACATGATCTACGCGCAGATAGCTCTTACAGTCTAACTAGCTTTCGATAGAGGTAGACAGTGTAGGTAGACTACAGGTTTTGCACTCCGTATTCACCTTTTGCAAATTAAATAATTTCACCCCTTAGCAAATCAATTTCACCCTTTTGAAAATCAATTTCACCCTTCTGAAAATTAATTTCACCCTTCTGAAAATCAATTTTACCCTTCTGAAAATCAATTTCACTCTCTTGCAAATCAATTTCACCCTTGATTGAAATTGATTTGCAATTCGGAGTGCAAAACCCATAGCTAGTGCAGGCGTATTCAAGCTGGAGCTCCTGGGAGCCAAGGTGGGCGTGGCGTGACACGCCTCCGAGCATGGCCACGCCCCTACAGAGTAGATAGAGCGAATAGACTGTCCCGCACAGACATGTCCAAGCGTGAACTCCGTGGGAACCAGTCTTAACCTTTTCTAATTATGATTTCATAAATCATAATCCCAATTTTTGGGATTATGGTCCAACATTTAACGTGTCAAGGCTATAGTTCTTCGTCTGGCTTGTGAACCAAGGCTTTGCTTGGACATGTCCGGTCATATGTACATCTGGGGATCTAAAGTATCAGGCAGATTGAAGAAGAATTGTTTTTAAATAGATTACAGCGTGAAAGAGACTATCAGTATAGGTCATTCTATGTTAGTTCACTGCATTCTCCGATCATACAGTACGTAGGTGTTTGCTTCAGATAAGCCGACAAGAAACGATCTAGCATTAGTCGATAGTCGAGTGGAAAGTTCGATGATATTCGCCTCTCAAGGTTCAACTGTCCTCTATTTAACCTCGCCACTTGGTAGCGGAGTGGGGGACGTCCTTGAGCAGTAAATATGTTCCACCCTCATCGCGATCTACAGATTCTACGTATCGCTCGAAATATGATAGAGAAAGGGAGGAGGAGGCGCACGTAACGACAGCGATTGCAACCTACTTTCTCGGTGCTAGTGTCGAAGATAAAACTATGTTCGAATTCCTCGCGTGTAGCAAGCGTCGGCGGTCATTAATTTGCCGGAGAAAAACTATGCGAAGCGCTGCAAAAATCGTGATACAAGGTAATTTCCTCGTTGGAAAAGTAGGCTCGCTTGTCTCGGTCAGTGTGATCCGTGAAAGTTGTTTCTTCGGGATTAAGATTTCAGACGTGTATAACAAATAACACCGTGCGCACCGAAACCAACCAGTCGTTCACTCTTGTTAGACAAATGTACCACAATTTTCACCACGGTTATGCTTACACGTTAACGCTACGCCGCGGTGAGCATGAAGTTTAGATCTCTAGACTGCGCAAATCATACTTTTTGGTTGCCCTTACCCAAATCGAAATCGATATTCTTAAAAATCTCAATATTTCCCCTAAATTTTTTAAATTATTAAGTCATATTAAATGTTTTATCAAATCTTATTTACTGCCATCAGGGTGTCTAGACTGCTCAAATCATACTTTTGGTTGCCCTTACCAGTGGCGCACTCAGGATATAATCTTGGGGAGGCTGAGTTGAACCCAGCCCTAGATTTTGCGTAATGACTTTTTTTTAGCCAAAATATCCGTCAACGGTACCCAGGGCTATTCCGCGATTTTAATTTTGGAAGCTAAACATTTTTTTCTTGGGGGGGGGACATGGCCCCTTGTTCCCCCCTGGATGCGCCACTGGCCCTTACCCAAATAGAAATCGATATTCTTAAAAATCTCGATATTTCCCCTAAATTTTATTAAATTTATTAAATTATTCAGTCAAATTAAATGTTTTATCAAATCTTATTTACTGCCAATCAGGGTGTCTAGACTGCTCAAATCATACTTTTTGGTTGCCCTTACCCGTGGCGCACCCAGGATGTAATCTTGAGGAGGCTGAGTTGAACCCAGCCCTAAATTTTGCGTAATGACCTTTTTTTAGCAAAAATATCCGTCAATGGTACCCAGGGCTATTCCGCGATTTTAATTTTGGAAGCTAAACATTTTTTCTTAGGGGGGACTTGGCCCCCTGCCCCCCCTGGATGCGCCACTGGCTCTTAACCAAATCGAAATCAATATTCTTAAAAATCTCAATATTTCCCCTAAATTTGGTTAAATTTATTAAGTTATTAAGTCAAATTAAATGTTTTATCAAATCTTATTTACTGTCATCAGGGTGTCGAACCACAAAATGTCTTTTCGCTCCGGGCTACTGATGAATTAAATCGTTCTGGAATCAATGCGTTAGCTTCTGTAGCGTAGGCCTTTGCAGTCTAGAGACCTATCGAACGGTTCGACTAAGGAATCAATAAGTCGAATAAATCTCTACGGATACGTGTACCATCGAGAGCACGTTCAGCAACACATCGAGAATGTCTGAATGGTCCCGTTCACTCAGACCGTCGGAATGGATGCAAACATTGAAACGACAAAGAAGCGCGTTCACGGGGCAGAGAAAGAGAGAGAGAACATGCAGAATGGAAGAAAGAGAGAAACAGAAAGCCAGTTGGAGTAGAAAGAGAGGACAAGAAAAAGAAAGAGGTAGAGAGAGAGAAAGAGAGGAGCTTGACTCACCAATTTGTTCGCCATTCTCGCCGGTCATCGTCCTTTTCTGCTCCATGATCGCCTTCTTCTGGAGCTCACCGTGGTACGCGACGTTCGAGATGATCTTGCTGTTCTGCTTGATCCTCAGGGTCTCCGGGTCGTCCGCCACCTGGGTGAACTTACCCTTCGCCTTCTCGAACTCTGCGTGGTACTTCACGTTGCTCTGGATCTTCGTGTTCTCCGCGATACGCTTCAGCTCCGGCGTCTCTGCCATTGTCGTGGCTTTCGCCTTTGGTATGTGTCTGCAACGTCGCCAAACAAAATTATCAGTCACACGAACATCGTGCAAGGTAAACATCATACGAGAAGGAATTGCAGAGAAATAGTAGTTCAGCAAATTTCAACACATTCTGGGACCTCTTCGGAAAAGTTCTCTGAAGAATCTACCCAGAAAATTAAGTTTAACCTTTGTGTGTCAATATCTTGGTCAAGGTTCCTCTAAGAATATTATAAAATTTCTCTGAATGTCCGTTCCTCGCTCGTTAATATATTAGCTCGTTCGGAAAGTCATTACGTTTTCTCCAGGGACAACGAGAGTCAATTTTTTACCATTTAGAATAAGTTTTGTAACATTTTGTTCTACGATCCTTTGCGATTTTTCGCAAATTATTTTCGCAAAGATACGGATACCGTGCTCGTTGCATTTCTGTTTTGCGTTAGCAAAAAATTGAGTTGATAAAAGAATAAAGAAAGTCCGCGGTCTAGTAATAACTTACTTTCCGAACGACCTAATATTAATTAATAGTCTTAAGAAAAAGGTTTCACATAATCTAGATATTTTGACTGGGTACTTAAGGGTTAACACTAAACCTACTGATCATTACAAGTGACTAATGTGCATTGTATTATAAAAATAACAATATTAAATTTATTTATATTTTGTATAATTCTTATTAGGAAGAAGAAAGAAAGAAGAAATGTGTTCAATCAATCCTCATGCAAACACCTTAATAATTTCAATAATTGTAAAATAAAAATCTAAAACCGGTGATTTGGCGCACAGTGATGAATTCTGTGCGAAAATCAAAGAACTTTCGGTAGAAATGAGATAGAGCGATGATTTTTTAAAAATTAAAGCTGAAATATCGCAGAATATGGGAAAATTGAAACATTATGGTACAAATGTTTGTTAACCTTGGAAATCTGTGTTAAACTTGCAGAATTTCAAGAAAATTGCTACGTGGTTCCAACTTTTTGCACCAATTGATACAATTTTGTGTGAAAATCAAAGAGCTTTCGAAAGAAATGAGATACAGCGATGATTTTTTAAATTAAAGCTGAAATATCGCAGAATATGAAAAAATCGAAACATTATCGTATGAATGTTTTTCAATCTTGGAAATCTGTGTTAAACTTGCAAAATTTTAAGAAAATTGCTACGTGGTTCCATCTTCTTGCACCAATTGATACAATTTTGTGTGAAAATCAAAGAACTTTCAAAAGAAATGAGATACAGTGATGATTTTTTAAAATTAAAGCTGAAATATCGCAGAATATGGGAAAATAGAAACATTATGATACGAATGTTTTTAACCTTGGAAATCTGTGTTAAACTTGCAAAATTTCAAGAAGATTGCTACGGGTTCCAACTTCTTGCACCAATTGATACAATTTTTATTATACGTAAAGAACCACAGATCGCCGATGGATCTTTGAGCGAATGATTTCAATTTCCCGGAGCAGCAGCGACAGACGTTGACAAAGTCGAGCAACGTTGTTGAGTCTGTTATTGCACAGCGTTTCGATGATTCAATCCCGTTCAATTCAGTTCCTCCTCGTTCTACGCACTCTGTCGGACCGTTATCAGAGTAGTTCTGCAAAGGATGTGCGCGATAGGGAGCCAGCGTCATTGACCGCTTGTCGTTCTCGCTCGAAACACTTCATCCCGCCGATTTCCATATATTTTTCTTCGCGCAGGAAGTTGCCCGCTGAAAATATCTCCTGAATCGCATCGCGAGCGTGTTCGTTGCATCGGACCGATCGTAATCTCGATACGGGGTGCTCTTTCAGCCGTGGATTAGGCTCCAACATTATTGTGTTTAACGCGTCGGTGCACCGACGAATCGCGTCGGGATTCGATCGTTGCATCGTCTTGCTAATTGTACAAAGGCTGGTCCACCTAAATTTCTTCTTTATTTTTGATGAGGCTAATGGCTACGTTTAGGTGGGTCTTTGTGCAGAATAGAAATTGTCTGCGTTTTAATCATTATTTTTGAAGTGGAAACTTGTTTAGACGCACCGCGTATTCAATTGCTGGGCAGTAACCGAGTCTGATCCGTCACGCTTCGAGGTGAAACGCTGTTCGGGTGAAATCGGAGCCGAGTATATGCGAGCGAGCGAGAAAGTAATACAACAATATTTTTAACACTAAACTCACCGAGCATTAAAAGAGTTTAACACTAAACTCACCGAGCACTAAAAGAGTTTCACACTAAACATATCACTGCCGGTCAAATGACCGGTTTTATATTTTTCATCTTAGAATTATTGTAATTATGAAGTTGCTTACATGGAAATTGATTTCACAAAATATTTATTTAGACAAAATCTAAATAAATAGAGCCTTGTCATTTTTGTAAGGTCGAACATTTTAATCGCTTTTAGTGCTCGGAAGGTTTAGTGTTAAAATGTTTTAACTTATAAAAATGACAAGGCTCTGTATAATTAAATTTTGTGCAATCTCTATTCCAATATGTGATTGGATTAAACAAATTAATCGAATCAATTTCGAAAAACATAAAACGGTTCATTTGATCGGCAGTGGTTTAGTGCTAGAATGTATAAATATTTTCACTAACAGCATTCTCGACAGGCAAATTAAAAGGCGTCCAGCGATTTTCAATAAAAACCAACCGAAAAAAAGGAAAAATGATCGACCAGTAGCAAAGAAAGACTCGCTAGACCGTGATGAAGCCGACCAGGATCGCAGAGTCAATCTCTCGAACACAAAAGGTTAAACATTGAAACTGAATTATCATTCGATCGAATTGATAGATCTGGATCTAGAAATGCACCGTGAAACCTGGTGAAAGAAGCCTGACGCAGACTCATTAATCTCGCTTAAGTCTCCGGGCTAACCGGTAGCTAATCATCGACACACTAAACGCATCGTCATTGCCAATCTCTCTGGCAATTAAATCCCTGCATCGCGAGCGTAATTCTGCTTTCTTAAACGCTTTCCACCGTGAATTCTAAACTACCCCTACTGTATCCGATCGACAGTTTCATTTCCGTGTGTTCCGAGTTGTGGAACAGGTTGAAACATGGATTGATTTTGTTTTTCATCGAGGCATTGTACATTTAGCTGGCTGATTAAATAGGTGATTAAGTATAGTGATTTTTGCTATCGACAGAAACAAAATTCATTTTTCCAACGATCACACAAAAAGCAAGTCATGTAATATATTGTCATCGACATATAAAACTTCATTTCTCCAACGATCACGCAAAAATCAATTCATACATTGTGATCGACATATAAAAATTAATTTCTTCAACAATCACCCAATTACCAATTATCACAACTTGCCATCGTCAGATACAAAATGAATTTCTCCAATAATTACACAAAAATCAAGTCACACATTGTCATCGATATATCAAAATTCATTTATTCAACAATCACACAATTACCGATATCACAAATTGACATCGACATATCATTCATTTTTCCAATATTCACACAAAAATCAAGACCTGAAAAAATTCATTTTTTCAACAATCACACAATTACCAATTATCACAAATTGCCATCGACAGATATAAAATTCATTTCTCCAATAATCGCACAAAAATCAAGTCACATTGCCATCGACAGATACAAAATTAATTTATCCAACAATCACACAATTACCGACATCACAAATTGCCATCGACATATAAAAATTCATTTTTCCAACATTCACACAAAAATCAAGACATAAAAAATTAATTTCTTCAATAATCATACAATTACCAATATCACAAATTGCCATCAACAGATGCAAAATTCATTTCTCCAATAATCACACAAAAATCAAGACCTGAAAAAATTCATTTTTTCAACAATCACACAATTACCAATTATCACAAATTGCCATCGACAGATATAAAATTCATTTCTCCAATAATCGCACAAAAATCAAGTCACATTTCCATCGACATATCAAAATTCATTTATCCAACAATCACACAATTACCGATATCACAAATTACCATCGACATATCATTCATTTTTCCAATATTCACACAAAAATCAAGACATAAAAAATTCATTTTTTCAACAATCACAGTTACCAATTATCACAAATTGCCATCGACAGATGCAAAATTCATTTCTCCGATAATCACACAAAAATCAAGTCCCACATTGCCATCGACAGATACAAAATTAATTTATCCAACAATCACACAATTACCGATATCACAAATTGCCATCGACATATAAAAATTCATTTTTCCAAGATTCACACAAAAATCGAGACATAAAAATTCATTTCTCTAACAATCACACAAAAATCAAGTCCTTGAACTCTTCTAACCCTCACGTATCAGACTATACACTAGACGAGCAGCGAAAGGATCGAATCTTAATTCAGGAATTAATTCGAATAATGAATTCCAGCTGGAAGGGATCGAGAATAAATATTTTCTAGACGATAAACCGCGGACATGAGAAAATCTGTCTGTGGATTCAACGCGCGTGAAGAATTCGGTACGCGGGACCGTGAAAAAATTTTCCGCGAACGAGCCGCGTGGTATTTCTGTAATTACTGGTAATTCGTGCGCGGTCATTTTGATTCTCTGTAATTAAGTCCGAACGAAAAGGAAAGCGCAAGGACGGCCAGATGAGGAGGATGAGGAGGTGGAGATAAAGAAAAAGAAGAAGAAGAGTGGAGAGGACAAGCGTGGAGCGGCGTCGCAATTAAAATCGCAAGCTTACTGATCGGTCGACGTTAATAAGCCAGGCCCGGGCCTGGATAGAAACGTTTTGCTGAACAAGCCGGCCGATTGAATCGATACTGGCTCGTATCAGGATCGAGATCGACGAACACGTAAGATCGACATGCGTGTCGGTGTATTTGGATTGCTATACCGTGGATATCGACGAGGTTATCTGCGCCGAGGGCCGATTCCGAACGTGACGCAACTAATTCCAATGAGAATCGTGCGAACGAGTAAAAATTGCCACTTTAAAATTCTCAAGCTTGGTTAACACATTATCCAACGGCGATTATGTCACAATTTTTGAAAGTGTGGTCCGTGACTAAGGATTTTTTAATAGAAACCACAATCACAAACTAACTACTCAAAATATAAAACGTAATCTATAGACTACAAATCTTTATGCAATTATGGTATTTGAAAATTTTCAAAAATTGCTACGATATAAAATATGACAGAATTTAGTACGATTTTAATTTATTTCAGATATAAAAAGGCTATTACCACGGAAAATGAGATTCTATATTATTCCACTTTCTTAAAATTCATTTACAAAAATTGAAAATAATCATTTCGTTTTTAATTACTCTGTAAAAGAAGATTTTTAGGCTCCCTTTTGGTACAGCTCACAATTATTGAAAAGGATTCCGGTAGATAGTGTTAATGCATGAAATTCTGAAGGAAAATGCAGTGTCCGATTTCGAATATTTACAATAGAAAAATATCAGTGTAAAAATAAGTTTAACAGAACGAAGAAGATTTGAGCGAGGAAGATTAGCTGCAAGTTTCGATTGGATATAATTGTGTCGATGTATCGTGTGCAAAAATTGCCAGCTTAAAATTCTTAAACTCTGTAGAGTCATTTCAATGCAATTATGCATCAAATTCTGAAGAAAAGTGCAGCTTCCTATATCGAATGCTTTTCACAATAAAAACAGATTAGTGTAAAAGTAAGAGAATAGAGAAGATTTGAGAATAAAGGATTAGCTGCAGGTTTCGATTGGAAACAATTCCGCCGGTGTATCGTGTGCAGTTCTATCGATTAAATGTCACGACGGGAGCTCACCGACGCTGCATCTCGTTGATGCAAGCCGGAATGTGATCCGAGAGGGAAAACCCGGTGACAGGAAGTGTTCTAAGCATGAAATGGTGGCACAATGTAGGGGCGCTAACAACGGCAATGTTTCGCGGGCCGGGCCGGGTCGGGCCGGGCCGGGTCGGGCCGGGCCGACAAAAGGCCCGAGGTGTACACCTATTATTCGTACACCGCGCAACAACGTGTTACGTAACGCCGCTGGCACAATTACCGGCTGGTAGACAACGTTATGGTTACCGTATATGGGAAACGAACTCGTGACACAAATCTCGATTACGCTTGTGTGCGGCGGAGTAGCTCTCGCCTTACCTTCGCGTCTTCGAAGAGAGCGCACCGGGAGACAGATGGAAACGTACTCGCGATCCGTGCCGCGAATTCGAAACGCTAACACTTTTTATTGCCTTCTAGAAAATCGCGGATCAAGCTTCTTTCATCGTCAAGTTAAAAAAAAATCGCGAAGCTCGTCGGAATTTAGGCCACGAAATTTAGACCGCAAAATCTGCTGTCTAATAACGTTTTTTAAATTACTTGCGTCCAAAATGATTGTTTTAATTAATTGCGTCCAAAACGATGGTTTAAATTACTTGCGTCCAAAATGATTGTTTAAATTACTTGCGTCTAAAATGATCTTTAAATTGTTTGCATCTAAAATGATGCTTTAAATGACTTGCGTCTAAAATGATGCCTTAAATTACTTGCGTCTAAAACGATACTTTAAATTACTTGAGTCTAGAATAATTTTTTTAATTACCTGCGTCTAAAATGATGCTTTAAATTACTTGCGTCTAGAATGATTTTTTTAATTACCTGCGTCTAAAATTATTTTTTAAATTAATTTTTTCAATCCGAATCATCTCTTTTGTTTCAGAACAAAAGTCATGCAGTTTCATTATATTACAATATCCTAATTCGGCATGTTGCACGCGATGCAGTTGCATAAGATGTGGAAAGATAGAACGCTCCAGAGGTCGTTGAAGTACATATAGAGTCACTCCAATAAATTATTATAGTAGACGCCACGAGAAAATTTTTATCTATACTGAATCTATACTTGAAGAATGAGCTAATCTGTGAGTCACTGTATCTGCAACGACGTCTCTAGAATCTATAAAAATTCAATTTGCTTGAATAAATCGCAATGAAACTTGATTCAAAAATGAAATCTGCATGCTTATCCAAAACGACCATCGCGTCACTTTGACACAGTTTTCCTGAAATTGGTTACACTGTCCTGTTATTTATAGGTAAGTTTACCCGGAACTCCGTGACTTTTATTTTCTTAATGCGAAACACATGACTATCATCACATGAATATCAATTTGATAAAATACGTCGAAAGATAACCGTTTAGCTTGTTATTTCATCGATCTTTTACCACTGTGTCATTTTGACACCGAGAGACAGATTCGGATCGTGAAATGAGGGACGGACGAAGGTTACAGTAAAGTCGCGATTCCTGATGGTCCCCACGAGCACTCTCCCTTGGCTACCCATTCCACTGAGGGGCAACGCCGCACAGTGGGGAAAAGTGACTTGCCTTTCTTCAAAAAGGAATAACTTTCGATAGAAATGAGGTAGAGCGATGAATTTTTTTTAAAAATTAAAGCTGGAACTTTGCAGAATATGGGAAAAATAGGAGATTACGGTACGAACGGTTTTTAACCTTGAGAAAATTCGTTAAACTTTCACAATTTCCAGAAAATGTGGTTTCTGCGTTACCACGGGCAGAAAAAAATTTTTTAAATTTTTGCTATATATCATTTCCCGTAGATTTTTCCACGCTGATTTCAAATCTGGTCTCAAAATTTGTCTACGACCTCAGGATTTTACAAGAAATCGATTTTTGTGAACGAATTGTTTAACGAATTTTCTCAAGGTTATAAAACGTTCGTACCATAATCTTCCTATTTCCCCGTATTCTGCCAAGTTTCAGCTTTAATTTAAAAAAAATTTCATCGCTCTACCTCATTTCTATCGAAAGTTCTTTGATTTTGTCTCCGATTTGGAAGAAAGGTCGCACACTGTGAGGCGTAAGTTCCACTGTGCGCCGTATCCCATGGAACGCCTCACAGTGTGGGATCTTTCGTCCAAATCGGAGACAAAATCAAAGAACTTTCGATAGAAATGAGGTAGAGCGATGAAATTTTTTTTAAATTAAAGCTGAAACTTGGCAGAATACGGGGAAATAGGAAGATTATGGTACGAACGTTTTATAACCTTGAGAAAATTCGTTAAACAATTCGTTCACAAAAATCGATTTCTTGTAAAATCCTGAGGTCGCAGACAAATTTTGAGACCAGATTTGAAATCAGCGTGAAAAAATCTACGGGAAATGATATATAGCAAAAATTAAAAAAAATTTTTTCTGCCCGTGGTAACGCAGAAACCACATTTTCTGGAAATTGTGAAAGTTTAACGAATTTTCTCAAGGTTAAAAACCGTTCGTACCGTAATCTCCCTATTTTTCCCATATTCTGCAAAGTTCCAGCTTTAATTTAAAAAAGAAATTCATCGCTCTACCTCATTTCTATCGAAAGTTATTCCTTTTTGAAGCGAGGCAAGTCACTTTTCCCCACTGTGCGCCGCAGGGGCCACGAAGCTCGAGCTTCGGCTCGATGCCTGGGCTCGGGTCGGGTATATCGTTGTGAACCACTACTAATCTAATTACAAAACTTCTTCATTTTTCATTATTTTTTTATGAGACATCCACCAACATGTTTGTGGCATTTTTCTGCCTAAAATAACACTAATCACTATATAATTTCAACTGTATTTAATGGTTTAATTGACGATAAAAGTTTCGGGAGCACGGAAGGACAGAGTATGGTAGAGGTGTGCGAGAACCCAAAATATCGAGTCGGGACGGGAACACGACATTTTTTCGGGATCGGGTCGGGTACCCGAAAATTTCGAGATTCTCGAATTTATCGGGATTCCCGAAAAAAATCAGAATTCTCGAATTTTATAATTCCCGAAAATTTTGAGAACCCAGTAATTATTTATATTCGTTTTCATGAATACATTCATAGTTTCGGATTTTTTTTATTCTAGATGTTTTCGAGATTGAAAGAATGTTGTCCATCACGAATTCTTTTTAAGAGTGTCTTATGTCATATTCTCGAAATTTTCGGAAATCTCGAAAGTTTCGGGAATCTCGAAATTTTCGGGAACCCGACCCGACCCGACTCGACCTCTTCTCGACTCGTCCCGACCATCGGGTTCCCGATATTTCGGGTTCTCGCACACCCCTAGAGTATGGGAAAGAAAGAGACGCGCGATCGGCGCGGTCAGAAATAGTGTCCCTACGCGATCTCTCTCCCTGCTCGGAACCGGCGATGGGAAACAAACCGCGACTTGACTGTATGTAATTAGGATATCGAACGACATTCAGTTAAATGAAGAAGCCATTCGACGCACGTAGTTGGAAACACGGCAAACGCAGTACCAATTTGCATCATTGGTAGACAAAGCTCGTTATCGCCGCGGTCGCATCCAGTGTCCAATAATTTGCACGGCTCTGAATAATAGTGGGGTTGCGCTCGCGCGCGCTCAAGTCGGCGCAAAATGGGACACGACAAATCGGTCGCTCGTTATACTTTCATCGCGGCTCATTGAATTTCCCTCGGCTCGGGTTTTATTAGATATGCATCGTACGCGAGAGAGCCCGCATAAGAATGCAGCGAGAATTCAAGTGTATCTGCAACGCGACAGAACACGTTAACGAGCCTTCGAGCGGCGCTGATTAGTCATTGCGTTACCATGCGCGGCATAAATTATATTCAGCTGTTTTATGAATCACCCGGATCGGTTCGCAGCGATACCGACGCCATTTTTCACAGTATTTTTATCTATTTTGTTCGCGAACTGTCCGAACAAACGCGTACACACGCCCACATCGCATTTTCCTGCGCGAATTCATTCACCTGATCGGCTACGGTCGCATGACTCTCGACGAGTACGCCAGCGGACACCGGGAATATGTATTTAATAATCCAATTTGCGCGTAATAGTATTTAATCGATCGATCGAGTTCAATCTCGCGGCCGACGACCTGGAGGATCGCAGATGTCTCCGACCGACGGTTGAATGAAACTTTGTCGAAACCGACGCCATTCATAGATTTTACTTTCGTCGGGCCGGAAGAGAAGCGTTTAATTAATAGTCGCTCATTGTTCTCGGTAATTCATTCTTTCGTGGGAGATTACTGCTCGCGATCTAACAATCTTCACGGGGTAGTCTCGTTTCCAGGATTGCAAGGGTGCGGATGAGCCTTCTCATTTCTCGATAATGCAAAGATCGGGGTCTTCAATAGTCAAAAGCGCTAGATAAAAAATCGATCTCGGCCGCAATCGCCCTCAAAAATCCTATTTTTACGTTTGCGAGGCGGAATTTCCATTATCCGGCCGCGTAATTTGCGTTATTCGGAAGCATTAAACGAAAAAATGGGACTTTTGAGGACGATCGCGGCCTACATTGATATTTTATCTAGCGCTTTTGACTATTGAAAACACCCATTTTTGCATTATTGAGAAATGAGAAGGCGCACCCCGCACCGTTGCTATCCTAGAAACGAGTTTACCCCTTTAACGCTAAACCTACCGAACACTTAAAGCGATACAAATGTTCTACAGAAGTGGACAAAATTTAAGGACGCACTACAAAAAGACGATAACTCTTTTAATATCGTACTATACGCTTTGAATTTTGTTGGGAAGCTAGAGCATTAGTTTACTACAGGATGTGAAACGAAATTTTTCCAAAAATTGCAATTGATCGGAATTGTTGAAAAAATACTAAAAGTTGCAGTTTTTACTTTTTTATGTGGGTCTATACCGAAAAATTTAAAAAATACGTTTTGTCGATCTGTGTCAATTATATGCACTGTGAAAGTTCCATCGAAATCGGTTGATGCGGGAGAAAACATTGAACGATGTAAGAATCCATAGATTAATTGCAGTTAGAGGCCGAAAATCGTGAAAACATGCAAATTATCTTTAAACGTTTGTAGCTCATTGCAATGTGGACCGATTTTGACGAAATTTCGAGAATATGTTTAATTCACACAGATCTACAAAACGTATTTTTAAAATTTTCAATATAGGCCCACATAAAAAAAGTTATAAAATGCAACTTCTAGTATTTTTTCAGCAATTCCGATCAATTGCAATTTTTGAAAAAGTTTCTCTTCACATCCTGTAGTAAATTAATTGCTCTAGCTTTCCCAAAAAAGTTCAAATCGTATAGTACAATATTAAAATAGTTATCGTCTTTTTTATAGCGTCCTTAAACTTTTGTCCACTACTGTAGCTTACGAAAATTACGAGGCTCCATTTATAAAATTAATTAATAAAGAATATTGACAAATAGACTGCAGATCTTTATACATTTATGAAGAAATTGGTTGGGTGAAACATAAAAAAACAGTACAGGATTAGAACAATTCAAGAATATCGTAATATTGCATTTAATGTACAATAACAAAGTCATTAACGGATAAAATCAATTCTTATTTTATTCCTGCTACTCGCAATCAATGCAGAACATATTCATTTTGCATAAAGAAAATCGGGTCTATTTTCACGTAAGCAACTTCATCATTTCAACAATTATAAGATACTTGTTAATGACAAGTCACAAGACGCACAAACGAGTTCATTTCCTCGTTTAATCGTTTCGACCCGCGACAGAAAGTATTTTCGAGCGGTGGGGAATTGTGGATCGTCGGAAAATCGACAAAAGACTCGCACAATGCGGGCGACAAGCGACGCGAAATGTCACGGGTCACGCACCGCAGCGATATCGAACGAGAAACAGCACGGTGCTCGTCCGCATTCCGTTGCATTTATGCATCTTCGAGCGCAGCATGCGTCCGGCCGCGCCAGCTGAAGTTCAAACAGCAAGTTCTCTTCCTATCTCTCTTGGGAGAGAGCAGCACAATGCTCGAAGTTCGACGGATTTACATACTCTGAGCGTGGAAGCGTCGCGCGGGTCGTATCGATTCCTCGCGACGCTTTCCTCGCGGGACGATAACCAGGTGCAGCTGCACTATCATCGCCGGTGCATTGGCTGCTAGAGACAGGCAGCACGCATGTGTCCAACCGTCCCCCGATTCGATAAATCACGTGGTCGCTATCGCTGCTTGTAAACAGCTTGTAATCCAAGGAAGCTCTTTAGTCGATGATTATACGATACGGTCTGCCGTGACCTGATAACGGCAACCATACTCGCGATTACCGCGAACTCGCAGACGTATGCATCTGGATTCGTTTTAATCATTCCGTTGAATTTCTTGTTCCTTCTACAGAGAAGATATCGTGGAATTAAGTTGGGAACGATTCCCAGTGGTGCTGGAGTTAGCGTGGGCATAGATTGCCCTCTGGGCACTGCTCCGGTTTCGTTGAAATCGGGAGCAACGAAGCCACGCCCACTGGGAGGGAGAGAAACATATTTCTTTTTTGTGCTGTAATTTGTTCTAAAAGCATTGTCCCAAAAGGGAATGTAGAGTACTAAGCCTTGTCTTTGATAATTTTGCGCACTGCCGAGTTAACGTTGAGAAATATTATTTTCCATAAAAGCAAAGCCACGCCCACTGGGAGGGAGAGATAGATAAATTTCTTTTCTCTGCTGTAATTTGTTCTAAAAGCATTGTCCCAAAACGGAATGTAGAGTACTAAGCCTTAACTATGCTAATTTTGTACATTTCCGAGTTAATGTTGGAAAATTTTATTTTCCTTATAAGCGAAGCCACGCTCACTGGGAGGGAAAGCAAGATAAATAGTCCACCATTTCTTTTTTCTGTTGTAATTTGTTCTAAAACGTGTATCTTGAAAGGAAATGTAGAGTACTCAACCTTGTCTTTGCTAATTTTGTACACTTCAGAGTTAACGTTGGAAAATTTTATTATTCTTATAAGCGAAGCCACGCCCACTGGGAGGGAAAGCAAGATAAATCGTCCACTATTTCTTTTTCCTGATGTGATTTGTTCTAAAAGCATTGTCCCAAAAGAAAATGTAGGGTACTAAGCCTTGTTTCTGCTAATTTTGTACACTTCCGAGTTAAAGTTGGAAAATTTATTTTCCATAAAAATCCGCAATTCATTTCAGAAGCTCGCAACAAGTGCGACGATCGCGCGAAGCTTGTATGAACTTTTTTGAAGAATTATAATAGAGGAAAGTAGCTCATCCCGAGAATCGATTGCAAAATGGCGTAATTAGAGGCGCGCGGCGTGCCTGTAATGAAACAGGTATCGTTCGGCCAGGCAAAGAAGAACGACCACAAGGTCTCCTTTTTCCAATGACGTCTTGGCCGGAGAAATTTTTCCGAAACTGGTCTTATTGGATTCCGTTACTGCGGTTAAGTCCGCGAATGGCTTCGGAACTTGCCGGCGCGCGCCGTTCTACCAACGGAACGAAACCCTACTTCGACCGCATTACTCGAATTCCAACGAAGGCCGAAACGAGATTGCCGGTTTTTCTCGTTGATCCGCGGGATCGCTTAAAAATATCGACGAGTGCACATTCCGCTGGGAATTAACGCGTCCCGCGCGTGCCTAGCTCGATCAAAGATCGAGCCGCGTGGTCTATATCGAAGTATAAAATACTAGCTGTCTTGTGATGTGTTGAGTGCGGATCTTTATGGGTTTAAGGCATACGAGAATTTTTAATATTTATTATTTAGTTTGGATCTATTGTACAAAGACTGGCCTCACTAAATATAGAATTTTATTTGATTCCACTTTCCTAAAATTTGACTGTATACATCGAAAATTGCGTGAACATCCGCAGTCTAAGGGATCTTTATGCATTTCATTTGTAAAAAAATGGTAGAAGATACAAGTCGATAGAATTTTTATATATTTTGGATCTACAAAGGCTGTTCCCTCTAAAAATAGAATTTTATTTGAGTGAAAATTAAAAATTACATAAACATCCGCAGTGTACGGGAACTTTATGCATTTCATTTGTGAAAAATGCTAGGAGATAAGAATCGATAGAATTTTTTATTATATTTTGGATCTACAAAGGCTATTACCACTAAAAATAGAATTTTGTTTGATTCCACCTTCCTAAAATTTGACTGTAAACGTTAAAAATTGCGTAAACATCCGCAGTCTAAGGGATCTTTCGTGTTTAATTTGTAAAAAATGCTAGAAGATAAACGTCGATCGAATTTTTATATACTTTGGATCTACAAAGGCTGTTACCACTAAAAACAGAATTTTATTTAATTCCACTTTTTTAAAATTTGACTGTGAAAATTAAAAATTGTATAAACATCCGCAGTCTACGGGATCTTTATGCTTTTAATTTACAAAAGCTGTTACCACGAAAAATAGAATTTTGTTTGATTCCACTTTCCTAAAATTTGACTGCGAAAATTAAAAATTGCATAAACATCCGCAGTGTACGGGATCTTTATGCATTTAATTTGTAAAAAATGCTAAAACATAAAAGTCGATAGAATTTTTATTATATTTTGGATCTACAAAGGCTGTTCCCACTAAAAATAGAATTTTGTTTGATTCCACCTTGCTAAAATTTGACTTTAAACGTTAAAAATTGCAACAAACATCCGCAGTCTATTGATATGCTAGCACAAGAAGACAAGTGCACTTGTTAAAACAACAGAAAATGACGTAAACTGTGGATCTTTCTTTAAGGCATACGAGAATTTGTAAAAGATGTTAGAAAATAAAAATCGATAGAATTTTTACTTATTTTGGATCTACATTGGCTATTCCACCTAAAAACAGGATTTTATTTGATTCCAAAAACAGAAAGAAAAAAGCAGAATTGCAATTAGATCTGATTAGCATGAAATTCGAGCGAGTTTCCCGAGGCCTAATAACGCGAGACGAATGTCGTAATTATGACAAAGTTTCGTTCGAACAGATTATACGAGATGTAAATTTGCGAGGCAATGTAATGCAACCGGTTCCGCAGCACCGATCAACATTCGGACATTTAAACCCCATAACGTTCGCGATTTATGCATCTAGTTGGCTCATTTGCCGCAGCATTTCACGATCCATTACACGAAACCTCCACAGCCACCGATCTCGATCGATATTAACAGTTTCCGTTCGACACGAACTATGTCACGCTCTTCCTGAATGTCTACACAAAAGCTTTCCTTCAATTAGCACGCGCGCAACATGCATTAATTAGCGAGCTGTTTCGTTTCAGCTCATGTGCGACGTTCGGATGTTTTCGATAGGTTGCGAAGAATTTCCACAGACTGGGAAAACACGCTGTCTTAATTACTCTAATCAACGGCGGCATCGTTGAGGCAGTCACTTCCTAGTGTCGCGTTGCATACTCCACGGCAATTAACGTCTCGTAAACAAATTTCGCTAAAACAGACCGCCATTTTCTATTTATAGAGGTTCTCGTCCCGGGATACTTCGATGAAAGTTGAGATTAATTAGTATGCAATCTTCTTGGCTTCCTGTTTTGCTGCTGGGATTAAGAATCGTGATGGAAGAACATTAAATAACAGGAGACAGTAAACCAAAACATTGTAAAAAGTATATGAATATTCTTCAAGAATATTGAATATTCTTCAATAGACTTCAAGAAATGTCAGAAGTGATTCAAGGCACATAATCCCAGCAAAATATCGAGACAAGTGTTTCAAGCCACGCTACAGGCGTCTACAAATACAGTGGTCCGTTTAGACCGTGAAATAAATCAGAAACACGAACCAAAAAATTAAAAAAAAACATCTGAACAAATAATCCTTAAGAATCGAGAGCAAGGGAGAGAACGAGAGGCAACGAAAGTGATTCAGATCGCATAATCCCAGTAAAACGTCGCGTACAAGTATTTCGAGCCACGCTACAGGTGTCTACAAATACAGTGGTTCAATTAGATCGTAAAATAAATCAGAAATACGAACCCAAAAATTTTTGACGAAATATTTGAGCAAATTATCCTTAATGATGAAGAGCAGGGAGAGAACAAGAGGCAACGAAAGTGATTCAGAGCGCATAATCTCAGTAAAACGTCACGTACAAGTGTTTCAAGCCACGCTACAGGTGTCCACAAATACAGTGGTCCATTTAGACCGTAAAATAAATCAGAAACACGAACCAAAAAATTAAAAAAAAACATCTGAACAAATAATCCTTAACATGTTCGCTACCATCGTCACAAATATGTGACATCCATAATCTGACAGTTTATTTAAAAACAGTAAAATTAATTTTATGCCCTTCGTTATCTAAAGTCATAGTAGAATGCATAATTTTCAGCGAATCCGTGACTTTCTTCTGCTAAACTGTTTTAATAATTCAAAATTGGGTACGTCGCATTTAATAAAACTTTCGAAGAAGGAAGGTAAGCAACGAAACAAATGCTGGTAGCGAACGTGTTGAGAATAAAGAGCAGTAGAGAGAACAAGAGGCAACGAGGAAAACATCGAGGAGAACCGGACCGATGCTTGTGGACGAGAGTGTAAGTCTCGCCGTCTCGAATCGTACCAAAAAGAGCATTATTGCTTCAAGCAGCATCCTTGTGTCTCGCAATGCACCGCGCCTCGCCGGTTGCAGAGCAGACGGCGAAGTGCAGCGCGTGTGACACACAGGGTTGTAAAATTACATACTGGCTGGCATGGTGGGGCACGGAGGTGCATTGTGGGACAAGGTCGGTTCACCGTAGCCATGCAGCCGGGTCACGCTACGCTGGCCACCCCTTTTACTACTAGCTGTTAAATTGCTCCAAGTTAAAACTGCAACGCGACAGACGACGGCTATACTTCCGGCCCCTTTCTTCCTCCGGCCGTTTCTCACGTGAGCCACTTAAAACCTCCTAACAGTCGCCTCTTCTTTCGCGAACGAATCACCGTTACTTCGGAGGATCCTCAATAATCGATCGCCAGTAAACGATTTTTTATAGTCATTTTCAATACTAACACTAAACCTACCGAGCCGTAAACGTAACTCGTACATGTTCCCTTATAAAAATGACAAGATTGATTTTATTTAGACTTTGTGCAGCTTCTATTCTAATATGTGCTCCACTGAAGATATCCACATATACAATCATTTCTTATGAAATTATTTTTATTATACCAATAACCGTAAAATAAATTAGAAAATGTATAAAAAAAACTTTTTAAAAACCACGCTTATATTAAAATGCACTAAAAAGGAGAAAATAATTTTTTTAGACATTCGTGACTGTAAATAAAAGCGTGGACCGCTAAACTATATTGACGTAATCTTCGTGGGCGCTCCACGCTTTTATTTATAGTCACTAATGTCTAAAAAAATTATTTTCTTCTTTTTAGTGATTTTAATATAAGCGTGGTTTTTAAAAAGTTTTTTATTTTCTACTTTTTAGTCTTTTTTAAATGGAACACAAGATATAGTAATACTGGTATGAAATAGTAAGATATAGAAACGCAAGATATGGAAATACGCGTGATAGAATGAGGGGATGACTCCGAGAGACGACGTCTCTTGATGGAGACCGAAATTGTCCGAAATGGAACTGAATGAACGGAACACCACACTGACTGAGCTCTTTCGGTGCGAAATGGGTCAGTGGAGTGGGAATGAGTCGGAGTGGGAACGCGTAGTGGAGTAGGGAGTGCTGGCGCGCGTAGTGGGGATCGCTGAACGCGATGACAATACTACCGAGCGTCGCGCGACGAGGTGTGACGGTTAATATCAAAACATTTTTTCCTCCTGAACGCACAGGTATTTTTTTAATTTGTTTTTTTAATATTGCATTGTCATCCAGTTCTGAGCTATGTTTAAAGTTACAAGTCTCTAGCTCATCGGGAAGTGGTTTAAAATTCGATTACAAGATTTGACGCATACAACAACAACGACAACTCGGCAAGCTAATATAAGCGTGATAAAAAATCTGGTACCGGTCATTGTGACCGGTGATGGTAGGTTTAGCGTTAGAGTTCAAGAAATATCAGTTTCAATAGAAGAGTAGGAGTTATTAAGAACAATATTCATTTTCAATATCACAGTTCACGTCGAGCTCCAAGTGGGGATTATAAGAAGAGTGAAGATTATCAAAAAAAATGAGAACGTCACTCGATCGCCGAGTAAACGATTTTCAAAATTCATTTTCAATATCATAGTTCACATCGAGCTCCGACTGGATAGAAGAGTGAGGATTGTTAAGAACAATATTCATTCACTCCAACCGGTTAGAACAGCAGGGATTACTAAGAACAATGAGAGAGAATGTTGCTCGATCGTAAAATTCATTTTCAATATCAGAGTTCCGTCGAGCTTCAAGTGGGGATTATTAGAAGAGTGGAGATTATTAAGAACAATGGGGTCTCGTAAAGACACTTCTCTAGCGTTTTAGTAAATAAATACCGAGTACGACGGGAAATAGCGGATCACGCACTCGCACGACCCAGAGAATTATCTGTAAGTGGTCTTACATAAGCCTTCATTATTTTACTAATGATGTCTTAAGCGCGATGATATCACTCTTATCGCATCTATTCTATTCCGCGACTTGTAGAGAGAATGTCTCTTCTAACGCGTGTGCAGGCTTGACGATCTGGTTACACAAGTGCCAACTTGTAAGGACGACTCGAAATGATCGATGACCATTCATCAAAATGGCGTACTTCATCTATTTATGTTATAGTGGGAGGGATTGAACCTTTCAGATAAATAAAAAGAGCCGAGGGAAGTCGCAAAGTACAAAATCACAAAGCGACTAGAGACAAGAAAGGAATTAAACGATTGTAAAAATAGGCTGAACAGCGAGTCTCGTAGCGAAAAACACGTTTCGCCGTGAGGATCGTTCAAAATGGCGCCGAAGAGGCGCGTACACGCGTAATGACCGGCGTTTTACGGTTCTCGAGTTTCCCTCCGCGTCAGATTTTGTTCTCAAAGGCCGGCCGTGTCTTATTACACTAATCGTCACATTCTTTAGCCGAGTTGCTGTCAGCGGAAGCGCGTGTCTCTAACTAAGAAGAAGAAGAAGAGGAGAAAGGAGGAAGAAACAAGCGGAAACAAAAAGAAGTTGTAAAAACCGCGAAACGGTTTTCACAGTGGTGTACTCGCGGCCGGAATCATCTGAATGATGACGGGATGACTTGTGATAATTAGAAACGTTTATCGCTGTTTGAGGTGAACCGCACGCATTACAAAGCACACGACAGCCTCCTCTGCGTATTCTAAATAGGGAGGAACGAGGGGAAGTGACTCATTCGTGGTGAACCGATGACGATCCGCCTCGAGGATGACATCATTCTCCGGGGATTTATTAAAATCTGACGCTCGATCCTCGATCGGGACGGAATCGTCGGTCAACTCACTATGTATGCCCTATTAGGAAAATTACAGACTCGAAAATCGAGTGAGTCAAGCTCTATTTTTAGAGAATTTTCATTCGAACTCGGGGATATTTCTATCAGTAAATTCAATGATTCCGGAGTCAAGAGACTCAAGCTCTATTTTCATAGAATTTTAATTAAAATGTGGGGTTTTTGTATCAGAAAATTGGCTGATCCTAGATTCAAGATGCAATCACCCTGTTTTTATTGAATTTTAATTCAAACTCTGGGATTTTCGTATCAGAAAATTGACTGATTCCAGAGTCAAGAGAGTCACGTTCTATTTTTATAGAATTTTAATTCAAAATCTGGGGTTTTGTATCAGAAAATTGACAGCTTCCAGAATCAAGATAAAATCGCCCTGTTTTTATAGAATTTTAATTCAAAGACTGGGATTTTTATATCAGAAAATCGACTGATTCCTGGATCAAGAGACTCGAGTTCTATTTTTATAGAATTGTAATTCAAAATCTGGGGTTTTGTATCGGAAAATTGACTACTTCCAGAATCAATATACAATCGCCCATTTTTATTGAATTTGAATTCAAACTCTGGGAATTTTATATCAGAAAATCGACTGATTCCTGGATCAAGAGACTCAAGTTCTATTTTTATAGAATTTTAATTCAAAATCTGGGGTCTTGAGTCAGAAAATTGACTGTATCCAGAATGAAGATACAAACGCCCTGTTTTTATAGAATTTTAATTCATGCTCTGGATTTTTATATTAGGAGATGGACTGCTTCAAGAATCAAGAGAATCAAGTTGTATTTTCATAGAATTTCAATTCGAACTTTGGGATTTTCGTAGCAGAAAATTATCTGCTTCAAGAATGAAACCACGCTTATATTAAAATGCACTAAAAAGGAGAAAATAATTTTTTTAGACATTAGTGACTGTAAATAAAAGCGTGGACCGCTAAACTATATTGACGTAATCTTCGTGGGCGTTCCACACTTTTATTTATAGTCACTAATGTCTAAAAAAATTATTTTCTCCTTTTTAGTGCAATTTAATATAAGCGTGGTTTCTAAAAAGTTTTTCATTTTTTACTTTTAAGTCTTTTTTAAATGGAACACAAGATATAGTAATACTGGTACGAAATAGTAAGATACATATAGAAACGCAAGATATGGAAATACGCGTGATGGAATGACAGGATGACTCCGAAAGACGACGTCTCTTGATGGAGACCGAAATTGTCTGAAATGGAACTGAATGAACGGAACACCACACTGACTTAGCTGGGGTTTTGAATCAGAAAATTGACTGCATCCAGAATGAAGATACAAACGCCCTGTTTTTATAGAATTTTAATTCATACTCTGGATTTTTATATTAGAAGATGGACTGCTTCAAGAATCAAGAGAATCAAGTTGTATTTTCATAGAATTTCAATTGGAACTCTGGGATTTTCGTACCAGAAAATTGTCTGCTTCAAGAATCAAGAGACTCAACTTCATAGAATTTTAATTTGAACTCTGGGATTTTTTCATTAGAGAATTAACTGCTTCTCCAGAAACGAGCACTCTGGCATTCTTGCATGTGCGGGTCACAGTAACGGCAGAAATCTGACGGCGAGGGAAAATCAAAAGGAATCAGCCGAGCAAAACCGGCGGAACACGTGTTACCTTTGGCCATAGGCTGAGGAATACTTAATTCACCGCACGTCGTCTCGGACAGCTTGCAACCCGGAACAAGTGTCCACGCGCATTTGTAAGTAACAACAGTACATACACTGTGCTCCCATCGTTCTTGCAATTTCAATCATGCTTTGTGCTAGTCTAGACGAGGGGAGAATCACTGGGACACTGACACGGACTAGTCTTGAGCTATTGTTTCGCGACACATAATACCTAAATTGGATCATTGAACATCATCGTAAATGTTGGTTATTGACATGGGGGTTAAATCGAAATATATTCTCTTACTTCCATATATAAATATAGAAGTATATTCTCTTACAAGAGATTAAGAAACGATGTGCTAATCGTGACAGCGATGAACATGAAACACGAGGAGATAAGAGGATCCCACAGGAAGCTACGGAAGGCGGTGAACTTCGGGTATCAACGTGGAAGGCATTAATTCACTGGACTGTACATCCACAGAGGACTGTCTCGCTTGATTCGAATTATTTTCGTCGGTCAACGACGTGGGAAACATCTGGTGGAAACATCTAGCACGGTGCGAACTATACTGGATATACTGGATCATAGAACGCAGACCAGTTTGGATTCAAATAATCCTCGGGACATCCTGCTGAGATGCATTTCGGGAGATCATTGCTGCATAACTTCGAAATCTAGAAGATTTTATTAAATCGAATTATTTGTTAACACTAAACCTGCCGAGCTTTAAAAGTAGCCGGTACATCTTAGCTTATAAAAATAACACAATTGAATTTATTTGAACTTCGCGCGGTTCATATTGTAATATCTTGTATTATTTCAATAATTGTGAAATAAAAAATCTGGAACCGGTCGTTTGACCGGTAGGTTTGATGTTAAATATTTATTAAAAATGTATCAAGTAACGAATGAGAATAAGAGTTCGCATAAAGTGACAAGAATGTCTTTGAACGGATAAGATTGATGCTTTTCATCGGTTCGAAGGGAAAATTTTCATCGGGCCGGTCGATGCTCACGAAGGAGGTCATCGAGCACCGTGCATCGGGTCGCAGCCCGTACATACGGGCTTATAAAAATTAAATGAACGATGGACAGACGCGAGAAAGGGGGAAGATAAAGCGCAAGGGAAATGAAGGCGAGGATGCGCGCGGGACCTCGAGGGGGCGGCTACCAGACGAATGAATGAATCTCACGACTCACACGTGTTCTGCTTTGCTTATTCGGCCCATCTCGTCTGATTCGACACGCATTGCCGACATATGCGTCGCCGGCTGGCTAAATACCGGTCCAGTAATTCGCGAATCTTCTAAATGCATACAATTTTTCTGCATCTAGTAATAATAAACAAAAAGATGAATTTCTTTGCTCGGAAAACTGATTAATTCCTGAATCAACAGATTCATGTTCTATTTTCACAGAGTTTTAGTGCGATTTTCGCATCAGAAAATTCACTGATTCCAGGAACAGGATACAAATGCCCTATTTTATAGAATTTTAATTCAAATTCCGGGATTTTTATAGAATTTTAATTCAAATTCCGGGATTTTTATATCAGAAAATGGACTGCTTCCAGAATCAAGAGACTGAAGTTCCATTTTTATAGAATTTCAATTCGAACTCTGGGATTTTCGTATCAGAAAATTGACTGCTTCAAGATTTAAGAAACCCAAGTTCTATTTTTATAGAATTTTAATTTGAACTCTGGGATTTTTGCATTAGAAAATTGACTGGTTCCAGAATCAAGAGACTCAAGCTCTATTTTTACAAAATTACATCTAATAATAAGCAAAATGATGAATTTCTTTGGAATTTATATTATCACCGGCACATATGATCCAGCAGTTGGAAAGAGAGGTTCCACGAAACGTTCGCAGCCCTTCCGAAGAAGAATCTTCCCGGCCGTGAATGGCGGAACGGGTTACGCGGCGAATTACGCGGCAGCGGGCACGTAACAGGAGAGAAATGCAGACTCGAAACCCGATGGAAAATGATTTCGTCATCGCAGATGCTCGAGCGGAATACTCCGCGAGTCACCGGACCCGTTTCACGGTGAAACGTTGCATACCGATGTAACCGGCCCCCGAGAAACCGCGATCGATCGATTCCCACTCGCGAATTAAGTTGTCGATAGACTGAGGACCGGTAATCCTTATTTAGACATTGAACGAGACATATGCTTGGAGTACTTTCAATAATCTCTGTACAATTGTCTTTGGATCGTACGATCATCAAAATTCGATGCAACACAAACGATGTTCAATCAACGACCTACAAATTTTCCGAGCCAAACGCTCCACCATGCACATTTATTTGTTTATTTCGTTCACACATTTTTTTCTTCAGACATTTTGCCTCGCACTCATTATTACACTGCGGATTTTTATACACTTATGGCATCTGAAAATTTTTTTTATATTCTGGTATCTGAAATTTTTTTAAAAATTCTAACATTTGGTGGAATTTGGTACGATTTTTATTCATTCCAGATCTACAAAGGCTAGTACCACTGAAAATAAGATTTCATTTAATTCCACTTTCTTAAAATTCACCTACAAAAATTGAAAATCGCATAAACATTCGCAGTCTGCTCGTTATGGTTGTTTCTTACACTCGTCGCACATACAGTGGGTGTACAAAGTATTCGTACACTTTTTAAAAACTAATAACATTTTTATAATTATACCAAACAACCTGATTTTTTATAATCAATTAGAAGCATTGGTTTACGAAATGATATACAAAAAAGATTTTCCAAAAATTATAATTCACAAGGTTAAATGCAAAAATAAAAACGGCATTTTTTAAAACTTTTTTATTTGGGTCCGTAATCAAAATTTAAAATGTATGTTTTGTAGATCTATGTTAGTCATACACATGTTGAAAATTTCATTGAAATCGATAAACATACACACGAGCTACAAGCGGTTAAAAATGGTGAAAATAGTAGTTTTCCACGACATTTGGTCAGTTTCTGCTTAAAATCCACAGAATCGTGCATCTTTCGGCGCCTGTTGTTTTTTCCTGCGTCAATCAATTTCGATGAAATTTCCAACATGTGTATAAAGAACATGGATCTAGAAAACATATGTTTTAAATTTTCATTAAGGGCCCAAATAAAAAAGTTTTAAAAAATGCCTTTTTTATTTTTGCCTGCAACCTTGTAAATTGTAATTTTTGGAAAATCTTTTTTGCATATCAGTTTGTAAACTAATGCTTCTAATTGATTATAAAAAATCAGGTCGTTTGGTACAATTATAATAAAGTTATTAGTTTTTAAAAGGTGTACGAATACTTTGTACACCCACTGTATGTATTAACAATGAACACATCTACAAGAATTCGCAGGTTAATGAAAATTATGTTGGCGATGTTCTGGCCACTTCGTCGAATGCTGAAGGTATTGTGCATGATTCTATTGTGCCAGAGGTCATCACAAAGTAGCGTTAGACTACGCACGCTCCTTCCTCGGCCCTCGGCAAGGTGGAAACCACCATAATTTCATGTACGTCGGCGACGCGAAATTGTACGTGGCTCGAGCTCAATTTCGTTGCATCGTCCGACGACGATTTATCAGTGGAGAACTTTCCGATCGGTGGGACCGGATGCGTTCGTTAAATGATCGATCCAGCAATTGAGCCTATCGAGGCCACAGACTTCGTTACTCGTTACTCATGGGCGTTGCTGATTTCTACAATACACTGCGAATTTTTGTGCATAATCAAAATCGTGTGCAATAGTTCAAAGATACTGTATGTATGCAGAAGCTGCATACATATTTATCTTTTGCTTCCATAATCGCATTACTCGATCAGAAATAACACATTTTTAAATCTTTAATTCAAACTACATCTAATATTTTTCATAGATTCCAACACTGACAATAATAAATACAAGATTTATAAATTCTTGAAATCTGTGTTTGAAATTATTTTTTTCCTACTACTCGTGGTAAGTTCTGCAAATTTATTTCAACTTACTTCGATGAACGTTCAAGCTACATCTAATATTTTCATAGACCCCAACACTGATAATAAAACAACGTTTTCAAATTCTTTAAATCTGTGTTTGAAATTATTTTTCTCCTACTGCTCGTGGTGAGTTCTGCAAATTTATTTCAACCTATTTCGATAAACAGACGTTCACCTACATCTAATATGTTTCATAGACCTCAACATTGATAATAATACAACATTTTTAAATTCTTTAAAGTGATTGAAATTATTTTTCTCCTACTACTCGTGGTGAGTTCTGCAAATTTATTTCGACCTATTTCGATAGACGTTCGACTACATCGAATATTTTTCATAGATCCCAACACTGATAAATATGATTATTTACCACACCTTCCCCAACTCTATTATGAACGCGTAAAGACCACCGGTTTACTAATAAATTTCGCTTTACGATAATCTTGTGTCACAAGCTTTTCATATAACGGAAAATGGTAGTGATAATCATCCGCAGGATGATCTCGCATCGCCTAACGACGGCTCATTTATCAGCCGGATAAGATAGTATGTATCACCGAATCGGGCGTTCGTTAATATTCTATCGGACGGCTCGTTATTAGAACGTATTAAGAACTTCTCCGGCAAAGACTCTAATTATCTTGTGCGCCTGATTAGCGAATACAGCTACTTTGTCTCGTCATTCATATTAGAATATATTAAGAATGAGAGAGATGCTGTATCGCGTTCCTATTAAGCTCCGGAAATAGTGAAATAAAAGGATTCTTGAATGTCGATTAAAAATCTTATGTATCAGAACTTTCCACTTGGTGCTAAGCTAACGATTTCCTGGGTGTAAATCAAGTGAAAAAGTATGTATGCTGGATCATTTATCATCCTCGAAACCGGTACACATTATCGGCCCAAAAATGATGTCGAGCTTTGCAACTAATCGTGCCGCTTGTTGCAAGGTTTATCATTAAGGAAATTATAATGTACCCTTACGCGTTTTTATTGGTTTTTTATTATCCGATTGGTCACGCTGTTCGAATGTACAATTCCAATTGATAAAAATGAGATAGAGTAAAATAATTATTGATGGTATTTTGCGGTGAATAAGTTACGTCTTCCACCAAGTAATTAATAAAACGTTTCTCAGAAACATCGACAATAAAAGTTTCTCCAGCGCGCGTCGCTATCGGGGAAAAACTATTTCGAAATTCCCAGTGCGGGTATTTACATTTTTCAAGCATTAAGCATTCCATTAAAAAACCTTCGGATACTTTCGTGACTCAGTGCGTGCACCATTATCCTTGAAGAAATTAAGAAAGCTGAGGAATACTGACTCAACCTACAAACAAACTTTCGCAGAAATTGGATTAATCGATCATGCCATGAATGCATCCTCGGAGTTTCATTAACCGCAGGTTGAACAATTTTCAACTGTCCACGGAATTTGTACGATAAAAATCGGACGAAGTCTCGAAGAAACTGCTCCAATAATTTCAACTGGCGTGATCAATGTATGTATCCGTGTTTCTAGAGTGAAAAATAGGCGAATAAAGGAGCAGCTGAAACATTTCTCGGAGCAATCCGAAGAATAGACGCCGCAGAAGGTGAAAGAGGAGAACAGTCTGTACATTTCCCGCGAGCAGATCTACAGGTCTGTCCAGCATCCCGGTGCTTTGGGATCCTTTCACCAGGATCCTCGAAGGAAACGTTACTGTTAGGCCACTCTCCGATGCACCGCTACCGTGGACGCACGGCAAGGACGCGAGGCCGCGGTCGGTCGAAAGGAGCCCACGAGGATAAAAGAGGAGGATCCCTTGGAAAGCTACGACAGCCGTATATTATCCTGACCGCAGGACCGCTCGCTTTCGCTGCATCGACACGCTTGGCATGCGTTTAACTATCAAAAGACTCGCAATACCGCTCGCAGGCGAACGATCCCGACCTTCTCTCCCGTCTGCAACACGCCTCGAAACCCGCGTCTCGTCGAATTCCAGTTTATTAGCCAGTAAATTGCTCCCTAGGACAATGATATCAGCCAGAGTCTGCACGCGAATCCTCGGACCGTGCTCTAACTCGCTGGCGAGTACGATTTGCAGAATTTTTCGAGGGGAGACCGATTCAAAGAAGCTTATGAAAGTTTGCAGGCTTATTCGCACATATTTGAACTATATATGTGAATTTTTTTATGTCGTCAGCGTTAAAAGTGTGGTACTTACTAATTAATGAAGGTACGAGTGGCACAGACAGGTGTTAGGGTTCGAGGTAATTTTTCTTTTAGAGGCTGCATTTTGAGAATTTTTTTTAAGAAAACCGACCGGTATACTTTATTGAAACTTTGCAGGCTTGTTGACCCATGTTTCAACTGTGCACGTGAATTTTTTTATGTCGTTAACGTTAAAAGTGTGGTACTTACTAATTAATGAAGGTACAAGTGGCATAGGCAGGTATTAGGGTTCGAGGTAATTTTTCTTTTGGAGGGTGCATTTTGAGAATTGTATTTAAGAAAACCGACCGATAGATTTTATCGAAACATTGCAAGCTTATTTGTACGTACATACATGTTCAAGCCACATTTACAAGATTTTTCATGTAACTATCGATAGTAAGAAATTAACTAGAAAGAAGGTTTTTTAAGTAAATATCCATGACGCGTTCTGAAACGATCTAGCGATAATATTGTGTACAGATTAGGGTTGAGAAGCAAACAGGCGAAGTAGGTGCGACCCGAATAAACTCGGGAGCGCGAAAGGCAAACAAGACAGAGCAGACAGACTGTTTTACTTACGCCTCACAGTATGGCTGTTTGTTGAACCCTTTGTATGTCCGCATGTTCAGGATCATCCCGCAACCCTGACATTTGAAGCACTGTTTGTGCCATATCTGAAACAATAAACCAGTACAAATTACTATGATAAAATAGAAAAGTGTACAGAACAGTTCTGGCAATTTTATTTTTAAAAATAGAGAAATAGTATTTTAAAAATTTTCAATGTAGGTTCACAGAAAAAAGTTGTAAAATGCAACTGGTAGTATTTCCTCTAGAATTCCGACGAGTTGCAATTTTTGAAAAAATATCTCCACATCGTGTGGTAATAGTAAATTTATTGTTATTCTTATAAAATTTTAAATTGAAAGTAAATTTTAAACCAAAATATAAATTAGCAAATTTATTGGGATTTACATAAAATTTAAAATTGAGGAGAAATTTTAATAGGGTTGGCAGGAAAGTAATTTTGGTTTTTCAAGGTAAAACAAAACCGAATTTCTTTATTCAAGCGATGAACTTTAATCAGTAAAATATTTTCTTATTTACTCATTTTGGCAAAAAATCATCGAACAAAAGCGAAAATATCTTATTCGTTAAAGTTTATTGCTTGAATAAAAAATTGGGCTCTCTGTTTCACCTTAAAATACCGAAATCACTTTCTTGCCAGCCCAATAACGACTCAAAAAGGTTCAAATCGTATACGTTATCAATTTTTTCAAAGGGTCCGAATATTAATGTTTCAGCATTTGAATATTTAAAACCAGAGAGCAGATGATGGAAGATCGCGAACTGGAATCGTGGACTATCACGGACTTTCCGCTGCGCGATCCGGCGAAACAAAAGGATTCAACGACCTTTGTAGCAGTGTTACTCATCGCGGGCATCTATTATCTGCCGGTGAATCCTCGGTGGCGTGCGTTTTCCGTCGTGCCGCGGCCATAGATCATAGTCGATGCACTCTCCGGTGCTCGCCTACGCGCGTTAGATCCGTTTCGAGCACGGTAGACAGGCTCGGTGAAATACGATCGTTTAACGTGCTCGATAAGATCGTGGACCGCGCGATCCGGCCGAGTGAAAAGCGCAATTATCGTTTGATTCCGGTGGCCAAGGTCAGAGAACCAACTTCTCTCTTTCTCTTTCCCTCTCTCTGAAGGAGAGAGAAAGATCTCTCGATGGGTCAGCTTCCCCTGAGGACCTTGAACGGCGGCCTCACCACCACGACCGACCACGATTCGGTCCCAACTATATTTACTTTGCTCTGCACTGGTCTCCGAGAAGGGGACTCTCGGATTTGAATTACAATTAGCCACGTTCTAAGAACCGCTGTCGGTACATCGATACACGGTGTCTCGGTTGACCCAGAGATAACCGAAGGCCATCGTAGGCGCTCGTTGTTCGCCGATAATTGGCAAGGCTGCCCGGCTGTCGGATATGTCGAATAAGGTCGCGGATCTACAGCCGAGAACCGATCCGAAGGTCTCTGTCTCTTCTCGACTGAAACTCACACACACACACACACACACACACACATGGTAACTCTGAACTGAGTCACGAGCCAGTGAGTCAACTTTGAGCACCACAAAGGGTTGGGACTAGTCGCGGATTTCTTGCGATTTTGTTTAACCCTCCGCGGTTCCTGAGATACATAAATAATGGATTGATGGTTGATTGACTCAGAGTCACCACTAAAAATTGTTGCACCATTATTCAAAATATTGTTTACATTAAATATGTTGGGATCTAACCAATTACTATACTGCGGATCTTTATGCAAAATAAAAATGTTTTTCATTGATTATGGGAAGCAGGAATGACAAAAATTGATTTCATCCCTTAACGACTTTGTTACATTGAAAGGAACATTATAACATTCTTGAATTTTTAAAACATTTCACTGTTTTATATTTCGTCCAACCAATTTCTTCATAAATGCATAAAGATCCGCAGTCTACCAATTACTAAACATTTAAATATTGTATTAGGTGTTATATAGAATGGAATTGTTCTAGGCCGGAAGAAATGTTTCATTTCCGGGATAAAATAGCTCCATTGACATTATTAAATATGTTGGGATCTAACCAATTACTAAACATTTAAATATTGTATGAGGAATTATACATATTTTCATATTTATAAAATGAAAAAAATCATATAGAATGGAATTGTTCTAGGTCGGAAGAAATGTTTCATTTCCGGGATAAAATAGCTCCATTGACATTATTAAATATGTTGGTTGATCTACCCAATTACTAAACAGTTAAGTATTGTATGAGGAATTATACATATTTTCATATTTATAAAATGAAAAAAATCATATAGAATGGAATTGTTCTAGGTCGGAAGAAATGTTTCATTTTCTAGAATATTCTAGATAAAATAGCTCCGACTACAAAGACAACTCCGACAATTCTTATAAGAAATTCTTAACCCCATTTCATTATTCATTCCATTATTCCCATTCCATTATTCAAAATATTGTTCACATTATTAAATATGTTGAGATCTAACCAATTGTACTAAACATTTAAATATTCTATGAGGTATTATATCAATTTCATATTCATAAAATGAAAAGATCATATAAAATGGAATTGTTCTTGGTCGGAAGAAATGCTTAATTTTCATGTTTAAAACAAAAATTCATGTTTTAAAATAAGGTTTAATTGAGAACATATGTAGTATTCGGTAAAATAATTTTTAATCTTCTTCCGAATGTAGTAACTATATTGCGTAACGATCGACGAGCAATCGTTTCGCAGCGCCGAGAAGAAAACGGCAGGTCGAAATTGCAACACCGGACTCAATTTTCTGTCCAGAACGCGGCGCCATTGCAAAACCTGGAAAACAAGAGACCGGAAACTGAAAGGCGGGGCCCCGATCCGCGTTAATGATCGTTTCGAAAAGTGCGCTTGGCCAACAGTTACGACATTCCACCGCTAATCAATAGTTAAACGCGATCAACTATCATCGTTTAGATCGACCTGTTCGCCGACTAACTTTCCGTCGTTAGGAACGTGTGAACAGAATCGGATCCTACAATTAGCATAATTATCAAGAGTAGCTTCGTGTGAGTAATAAATCATCCAAATAACTGATTAGACACAGAGAAACGTAGGTAATCAGCTATTTAACAAACACGAATTAAGATACGCGCACGGTAACGACATGGTAAACGATGTTTACAAAGAACAGTGAGCAAATCGATAATTCTACAAGTCTGAAGTACACTGTTGCTATCTAAATAAATTAACATTAATGGACAGGTACTAAATAGTTGTACAAACATTTCTTGAACGAATAAAGATAACGATTGTTACATAAACAGTTGATAAGAAAATGCAGAAAAACTTTCTTAATGAATAATTACCACAATTCATAACCCAGCGACGTATAAAAGTCACAAACATAGTTCAAACGTACACAAACACGTCCAGAAAGTTCCATGAAGCTATCTCATTTAGTTTCCCAGAAAAAATTCGCACAGTGCACCCTCCGCCAGATGAGATCAGAAGATGAAAATGATGTTTCGTAGCAATAGAATGTTAATGTCGGAGAGATCGCGATGATCAACGATTTAGTAAGTAAAAGATCGAGCAGGAAGGATCGAGAACGATCGATCAGAGGAATCCTCGGCGTCCAAAAAAAGGAAAAGAAGAAGGAGAGAAGTACTGCGCGTGCAAGTACCACTTCACGCGCCGGCAATGGCGCATTCGCAAACGCGGCACGTTTCGATTTCTAGACGATGCAGGTCGTCAGTGTCAATCCGTGAGCCGGGTCGGCGGAATGCAGCGTGCACCGAGTGCAACGGTACCTTATTTGTATCGCTCGGCCAATGTTAATCGCGCGAGGAACACGGCTGTTCCCAGCGAACGACGTTGAATTCGATCCGGCGCGGCGCGACGACGTCCGACGCGCCTGTGCATCGAGCACGTGGATCTCGTTGCTTCAATTTAGTTGCAATTAGTTGGCCGCGATTAGCGGTAATTACCGTGGTCCCGCTTTTCGAGTCGTCCACGGAACAGTTAGCCGGCGGCCGAACCCTCCGGCTCGATCTCCAAATTGATTTTCTTCAAGTAGAAACAATTTCAGCAACTCGTGCTCAGACTTCGAACTCCAGAACTTAATTGTGCAATTCTTACACTTATGAATGGACTGCGGATTTTATGCATTTATGACAAAAATGGAGAGGTGCAATTTCAAACAGCGAAAACATTAGAAGAATTTAAAAATACTATTACATACAATACATTATTTTTGACCTATTAAATATATTAAGGAAGAAAATAAATTTCTATTTCACTCCAGTTTGTTACAATTCAAGTAGAAAATTTTTATTTTGCATAAAGATCCGCAATCTACTTATGAATTAACAAAGACTACACCTTTGAAGGTAACCGCTCCAAAAAATTCACAAATACAGTTCGAACATTGGTCAACACGCCTGTAAATTTTCAGTAAAATCTATCTGTCGGTTTTCTTAAAAATAATTCTCAAAATGCACCCTCCAAAAGAAAAATTACTTCGAACCTTCAAACCTGCTTGCACCACTCGTACCTTCATTAATTAATAAGTACCATACTTTTAACGCTAACTACACCAAAAAATTCATATATACAGTTCAGATATGGGTAAACACGCCTATACATTTTGATAAAATTGTACCGGTCAGTTTCCTCAAAATAAAATATATGTTCAAACTTCAGTATTTGCTTGAGCAATTCTTTTGAATTAACAAGTACTGCACCTTTCGAAGTAACCGCCCTAAAAAATTCACGAACGCAGTTCAAACGTGGGTGAACAAACCTATAAATTTTGATAAAATTATACCGGTCAGTTTCCTCAAAGAAATTTATGTTCATACCTCGAACTTCAGAATTTGCTTGAGCAATTCTTTTGAGTTAACAAATACTGCACCTTTCAAAGTGACCGCCCCAAAAAATTCACAAACACTGTTAATACGTGGGTGAACAAGCCTGTAAATTTTCGTAAAATTCTATCGGTCAGTCTTCTGCAAACAAATTCGCAATTCTTACCCTAAGGGACGGAAATGCTTTTTTTTTACAGAAAGACTTCAATCGAAATTCTTTAATCGAAATTCGGTTGACCCACGTGGAAAGATTCCGGAGACTCGTGTCCATATCGGATTGTGGATCTCTGGTGTCTTGCGAAACGAGGACCGGGTTGTAGAACGACCGAAAAACATTCCAAAAACGAGTGAAAGTGCACTCTGTCGGCGTTTCGCGCCGCGGTCTGTTTGTAAATATTACCTGGATACGAGTGCAAATATTGTAATTGAGTAATCGAGCTGAATCACCGCGGATCCTCGTGTAGCCGTTCGATTGCGCGAATTCAATCATCGGCGGGAATGACGAATTCAGACGGTCACGTATGTATACATACGTCCATACATTGACGAAATCGTTTATTGCCTTTATCTTTATCGCGAGACCCCTCGATGATTCAATTAACTCGGCCGATCTGCCTCCGCTCGAGAGAGGAGCAAATAAAGTCGGGGGCCATTGTGCCGGATCACGATCCGAAGATGATGCGGCACGCTGCTGTCAATTGGAAATTCATTTTTTTGTGAAGTAATTCATTTTTCAGATTAACCATATTTTGTATAGCTCTCCGATAGAACCGCCATAGCGTTGCAAAAAATGACAACGCCTCGGCGAAAAAATTTGCGAGTACTCTTCAAGGATTCAGAAATACGACCAGAAAATTTCAAGCCGGTAGCGTCATTAATTTTGTCATAAAAAATTCTCAAAATCACGTAATCTCATTACATTAAGTATTCAGACTTTCCATTTCAATTTTGTTTAGAGTAAACGGAGCATGTTTTCGACTAGCATGCATTCTACGGAACGCTGAAACTACGCAACACTATGTTCCCTTTGTGCAAAGAAGACATTAAAAAGTAATTGAACAGTTTCGCTGCATACATTTCTTAAAGTGGTCAATTACGTTTAATCACCCGGTATTATTCTCGGTTAA
Source organism: Lasioglossum pauxillum (assembly GCA_933228785.1). Taxonomy (NCBI): domain Eukaryota; kingdom Metazoa; phylum Arthropoda; class Insecta; order Hymenoptera; family Halictidae; genus Lasioglossum; species Lasioglossum pauxillum. Next base: position 37,728,287 of record OW121701.1, on the reverse strand, counting down.
AGAGGCGCACGCATAAGTGCTTCCAATCTATCTGGAATCTTATCGGGAAGAGTAATTGTATAAATCAAATGTATAATGATGTTAGGGGTCGTTGCTGATTCTTTACGCAGATAAGTATTATATATACGTTTGTGATTGTTTATCTGCTGGTAGAATGATAACCGGCAGACGGAACCACAGTTTATAACTCGTATCGTGATCTATAATTTTCTTCTTCGACAAAATGAACAAGTCCATTCTGCCGACATGTAAGCCGCCAATTACTCGACATCATTACTCGAATGAAAGTTCATTCTGCTACCGTAACTTCCAATCAAAATGTTCATATTGAATCGGTACATTAAGGAACTTAAAAAAATATTACACAGCCAGAATTTTATGAAAGCACGATTGTACAGTATAATCTTTAGAACAGTTAAATTTGCAGTGCAACAAGTGTTAATGCAATTTCGCATAAATGTTGAATGGAATAATTTCTCTGGTAGATAAGACTGGCTCATAAAAATCATTGTGATTTTTAATCGGTACATTAAGGAACTTAGGAAAATATTCACCCGCCAAAATTGATGAAAGCACAAGTGTACAGTCTGTAGAACAGTTACGCTTTCATTCAGTGCAACAAGTGTTAATGCAATTTCGCATAAATGTTGCATGGAATAATTTCTCTGGTAGATAAGAGTGCCTCATGAGAGTCACTGTAAAAAAAATATGACTCACAAGAGTCACTGTGCCCAAAAATATTTTCGTTCGATAAAGCTGAAGTGAACTCGGCAGATTGGAACTGGCTGCACTGGTGGTAGTGCGCAACGTTTGATATTTAACGGGTCGCAAAGGTCGCCGGAGATCATTCGGCTGTCATTGTCGCGGACGAGCAGCAACCATAATCCGGCAATTTGCTATAATACGATCGTGCTTTCACTTTCGACGACGACGGCGACGACCATGTAGATTTGGTCTCGATATACGTAATTCCGCAGCGCACTTTTACCAGCTGATCCAATTTCCTGCGATGCACTTTCTTCGTCGGGTGCAACGGCCGCCATTCTTACTGATCACGGTTATTTAACGACTGATTACGCTTCTCACGGGATTATTGTTATTATTTCGTCGCTGTTACCGGCTTTTTCTTCCTGCAACACGTATTTCGAATTTATCCGACTTTTTTAAGCCGTGCACGATATAAAAGATTATTTCTAATAATCTCTTCAAACAATTTTGAGGCGTGCACGCTAAAAGATTATTTCTAATGAACTTTCAAACAATTTTGAGGCGTGCACGGTAAAAGATTATTTCTAATAAACTGTTTTTCCTCTTTCGACAAGATCGACACGTTCAAAACGATCATCAAAAACAAAGCAATTTCAGTGTTTTGAAATTCCTCTGACATTTTTACCGTGTCTTATGTCACCTGTAAAAAACTTGTAAATAAACATTGCGAATTTATGTTGCTCCGAAAAGCGGCCGACCATTCGACGCAAACATAATCGATACGAGTTTCTGAAACTCTCCGTAAAGTCGATAACAAAATGAACTCGTGACTGTTTCGAGATAGGTAATTGGTAAACTTTTCCGTGAAGAAGATTTACGAGGAGAATTCCCGGATCTTTTTATTCCTCGCGATCGTCGGTTATGTATCATCGTTTGTAACACATGACAAGGAGACCATTTTTTTCCTGGTAGGAGGTGTCTAGTAGACGTTACTCGCGTACGCAGAATAATTATACGCGCTTTCGCAATAGACAGTGGGAAACAACCGGATGCCGCGTCGCATCGTTGGCATAACAGAAATTTCTAATGGCTGAAACCGCGCGACTCGGGGATCCGAGAAAGTAAAAGACTTCTATATTCCCGTAGAATTCCCGGTTGTTGCCTCAGACCGTTTGTTACACGATCATGTAATCTTCTAAAAATAATCGCTGCGAATTTCTCGACGACTGTAATCAAAATCGCGTGAACCTGTTCCTGAAACAATTTCTTTGATCCTAGAAAATCAAGTGCGATTGTCATGCTCTGAATTTTTAATTTTAAGGCTCGACGGAATTTCTGTTGCATAGAAAAGCGGTCAATCTTCACGACAATTAAGTGTAAAAGTCGGTTTAGGTTTGGCTCGAGCTACAATCAATTTTATTTCATTAACAAAGTTGTAGGTTTATTTCTGTAGTAGGTTGGAGGGAAAGTTCTGTCGTCTTTTCAATAAGCAGGTAATTGTTGAGAAAGTTTGAGTAATAGATTGGGAAATAAGAATTGGCAGGTTACATGAAAGATGGCGACAATATTAAACATATATTTTTATATATTGATGCAAATGTTTACTTTAAAATACGACAGAACTTTCCCTCTAACCTACTATTTCTATTGCAACGATTATTAGATCATATTTTTGCAGATAAATTTGAAAAGATCTGATAAGGTTAAAAAACAATTATGTCTCCAAAGAGGTTCTACATGGATAGTAAACAGTTTGAAATAAAATAAAACAGTGTTTCAACTTCAGCTTTTCTGCCCAGAAGCGTATTATAATTCTTTAATTGCAGCTGGGCGCGATCTAACGCGAAACTGCAATTGCGTGGGACCCGGTACAGTTGAATAACATGAAATCGCACGAAGTGAAGAAGTGGTCAAACTAGTCTTACGGGAATTAATGTATCTCCTTCGCTTAATTGACAGTTCTTGCTTGGCTAATTAATAACCAAACAGCTTATCGTAAGACGGTCGCTCGGTCCCCGCTGGTTCACGTTGAACGAGCAGAGACGAGAAAGATGATAATAGAAATCGATAGTAGAAATGTTCGAGTTCATGCGAACCGGAACTAGAATCAGTTCAGACGTTGTGATCGAAAATGTAGATGTTGTGTGAGAGCGACGCGATGTATTTTTGATACGACGTAGGCGCAACAGGTTGCGAATGGCTCCCACCTGTTGCAATCGTACGCCAGACCCACGCAACGAGCAACCTCCGACTGGAATTCGATTACAATTTCACCGAACTCTGTTATTCTTGGGAACCATAACCCGTGGCTGCGATACGGTCCAAGGAAAAGTTCACTTTCCAACGGAAGGATACGTTTCCTAGCATATTTTTTGCTGTGGATATCCACTTGTTGGACGCCCGCCACTTCCTGTCAACGCTTCGAGGCACGAGATCGAATTCAGCTGCTATTCTGACGAGTTATGACATTTCACAACATTTCTAATCCCTATTGGATGATCGCGAAGATTCAGTTCCGTTCAGTTTGTTGAAATTGTACGAATCGGAAGAAAATTGTGGTGAATATATGTACAAAATTTTGAAGTTAATAATATTGTTATTTTATAATGTAGCCACTTATTTTTCATTTTCAAATCGAGCACGAACTTTTGCAATTATCTAAGATTGTGGTTGTTTATACGAAATAAGAGTTGTACGCGTTCGTTGTCAGATACAGACTGATTTTAATGAGTTGAGAACTCTGTTGGTCAATGAAACCGTGTTCGCAGGGCCGAAAGGCGCGTCGAAATAAATTATTTTTTCACGGCCACGCCTTAATTCGATAGCTGCGCACACAAAAAGGGACAGCAACAATATCGTGGGTAGTGGATAAAAAAAGAGAAGCGGCGGGCGGTTCCTCTTCATTAATGGGACGTGGATTAATTGCCGCTACACCAGGATGCGTCTGGCGCATATGCGGGTCGGGTAAGTCGAAACAAGACGCTATTCGAGCGCGGCGTTGTACTGGATTATAACGAGGATCGAGCAAATAATGAACCTCCTCGATAAAAGTACTGCCACGTTGTAGAAAATACAAACATAAAAGTGCATATGGTTCTAACATAAATAATAGACTAATCTGATTGTTTCGAGCGACTGGATTAGTCGCAGGAGGCTTCTCCGACGCGAACAGAGCCGCGCGTCTCGCGAGTAAAAACGAAAAACAAGACGCAGCTTCGCCTCGGTTTTAATTATTCGTTGGTGCGCTTTAATTCGCCTGTTCGCTCCGTTGACCGCGCTCCCTGAGCGAACGTTTCACTCTTTCGTTCGTGGCCCTCCGAGGAGGGACCGAGAGGAACGGAAATGGCGGACGAACGGCCGAAGAAAGAGAGAAAAAGGGAATGAACGAAGAGGGCGGGATGAGAGACAGAAAGGAGGTTCTGTACGCCATTCACAAGCGTGCGAGTACGAGCACGAGCGAGGCGAGTAACGAGTAGCCGCAGCAGACCAGGGACAGGAAAAATCGGCGAGCGTGCTAACGGACCAACTATCTTTCGCAGAAATAATCATTTCATTCTTTGCGAGCCGTCGAAGTCGATTTACTCTCGATTTCTCGGATCGGAACTTTCCAAATTAAATTAACACTAAACCTACCACCACCGGTCAAATGGCCGGTTCCAGAATTTTTATTTTACGATTATTGAAATTATAAAGATGCTTTCGTGGTAGATGATTAAATAAATTCAATCTTGTTATTTTTATAAGGCAACATGTACTGGCTACGTTTAAAGCTCGGTAGGTTTACTGTTAAAAGAACTGCGTCGCTCCTTCGAGGATGAGGATAAAAGAAGAATTAAATTGAGCAAGGGGTGTTACGTTTAGTTAGTATTGTTTGGAACTGATAGCCTGAGAAATTACCCATTTTCTATTGTTAAATAGTCTAAAATTATTTGTCTCTCCAAGATTACATTGCAATTTGGTGCACAAGGTTACTTCCTCCAAGAAGTGGAGGCTTGATGCAATGATTGATTGCATTCGTCCTCGATGGTTTTTAATTTCGGAAGCTCGCAACTAGGAGCGACCCATTAAATCTTCAAAGCGCGAGGTACAGGCGCGCCCTACAGAAGGCAACCAAAATATACAAGATGGCGATAGGAGTTACATCAACATCTTAATAGGCAACTACCGCAGATTACACGTAAGGCATAGAACACTCCAAAAATATACGAGTCGACTACAAAGAGGCGTGGAGGTAGAATTTAGAAAACCAACGTGGCGATTGCGTATCTCGATACATCCAAATTTAGGAGAGGTCGGGGGGTTCTCTTCTTGACTCGAGCCTGTTTCCCGCCTACGCGGTTCCAGGTTCCTTGTTAGAATCTCTTATGGTTCTTAAATTGTCCCTTTCGGAACCAAGAGAGAGATTAAATATACGGTGATCGAATGATGTTAGTTGCAGAATATTCAACACTGTATTTAACACGGAATTGGTTGTTACCATTCCACGGAAAGCGTCGAGCGCAAATATTTGTCTTGCCAGCATACGTTCCGCCTGCAAACAGCAGGATGACGCGTTTTCAAAGACGCGTTCAAGTGCTCCGCGACGACGCACGGTCGTTAACGAGTTCACTTCGGCGGAAGTGTTTTGCGTATAGTGCATCGTGCGCTGTAGGAAACTGCACGTGCCGAGTCCGTTGCTATTGACGCGCGGCAGCTCGGGTAGCTAACCCACTGACATTTCCACAAAGACTTTTCAATGACTCGGTTGTTACTGGAACCGACTTCCCCGACGAGTCCTCAACCCTTTCAGTCGCTAGACTCGCCAGTTTCCTCAGACGAAAGTGGACCCTATGGATCCTCACTGGAAGAATACAAATTCTCCGAAGTAGTTACGAGAAGCGGGAGCCGAGTAGAAGCGTATTTCTCCTTTTAAATGTTCTTAAAATACTGGCAAACTGTACTGACCAACGCTTTCAGATCAACGAACCAGTCCAGGTGATCGAAATTCAGTTACGAGAAGCAGGAGCAAAATAAAAATGTATTTCTCCTTTTAAATGTTCCTAAAACTTTGGAATTTTGGTATTGCAATTTCTATACTGACTAACTCTTCCAGATCATAGCCAGAATTCCAACAAAATCACGGAATTGTTGACGGACTAATAATATTCATTAAACAAACCCGTCCAGGTGGTCGAAATTCAGTTACGAGAAGCAGGAGCTAAATAAAAATGTATCTCTCTTTTTAAATGTTCCTAAAACCTTCGAATTTTGGTATTGCAATTTCTATACTGACTAACTCTTCCAGACCATAGCCAGAATTCCAACAAAATCACAGAATTGTTGACGGACTAATAATATTCGTTGAACAAACCAGTCCAGGTGATCGAAGTTCGAATAATGGAAATTTCGAAGAAGGTCCACGAAAGGGTCCCATGTATACTTCGACGCGTTTCAGTCTCGTAAGATTAGCCAGAGGAAGGAGCCAGGTCATTTCTGACCTGCACTAAAATCTTCCATTAGAGTATTTTCGAATCCCATAAAAATGTTCATCTTCCCACGGGGAACGTGTATACGAAGCGACAGGTGGAGAGGAAGCTCGACAATTTAAACCCACCACGATTATTTTTAACAATTCTTGTACGCCGTTCTAACTGTATATTTTATTTCGAATCCTTAAAACGACGAAACCTTTGACGAACACGCAAATTTATTTCTACAAGAACGCACACCTGTAAAAGTCGCTGGATCAAGTTTAATATTCCAGCTGAATCTCCGGACGAAATAAAAATGTTTCGCGCAACTTCCTATTAAACATATTTGACGGCGAGTGTGGGATAGGTTGACTGGTGCTGGGAGTATTTTTTCTGGATATGTTAGGCAGCTCTGCGCTTCAGTAAGCGGAACTGAACGGGAACGGTACATCCAACGATCTGTTGCAAAAAGGTCTGCACACCACGCGATCCGCTCGCGCAGCGGGACGATTCTCAAAGGATCCTCCAAGAAAAGGACGTGTACCCGAGAACCAGCAGGCAAACGGAACGAGAGAAAGGACCTCTATTCGTGGTCGAATATATCGAATTGCTCCGTGCATGTTCGTCCGAAGGAACATATACGAAGATAATGGCTCGAACCTTATCTCGCGATTAGAGATTACAGTTTTAATTATCAGCGCAAAGTCCGTGTCGTGCGCATCCCGTGTAATTATGACGTGAAACGGTTGTACCACGGTATCAGAGTGAAATAAAGAATAGAAATAGCGGTTGAGAACCTTGCGCAACCGGAGGCTCAAGGAGATTTTCATTGACGACCAAAAAACAACTATTATATTTGTCTTGAAGTATACATTCTTCCTTTCCGGACCGTTTAATTATTAACTCGAAAATTAAACATTTCTTTCAACCTAAAGTAATTCCATTTTATACAATTTTTTTCATTTTATGGATACGAAATTGATATAATACCTCATATGATACTTAAATGTTTAGTAATTGATTAGATAGCGACATATTGAATAATGTGATTAAACGTAATGTGTTCTTGCAATCTGTTTTACAAAAGAAGATATCTGAGGTTCATCAATGGTCACTGTCACAATAACTGTCCACCCTACTCCCGGCACAAAACATGTGTGTTACCGGAACCCGGTGGACATCTAATATGACTGTTGACGCGTCTCAAGTTTCTTATTTCAAAAAACAAATCACAGTTACAGTGTTGTATCTAATCTGACTACGTTCTACGTATACATATGTTACTTCATATCTACTTATCTATAGCCTTCTTAATCTTTTAACACTCGGCGTGGAATAATGTTTAACAAAACCCAGCAAGAAAAATAAAATTGGAATTCCACTGACGGAGTAAATAATAGTTTTTCGTTTCCATATTGTCCCTTCGGTAATTATTCTATTGAAAATAAATACTGCGGGGTCTGGGTAGCAATCGCAGAGGCGAAAAATAACCCGCGATCCATCGATCGTAATCAATCGTGAAACCAAATTAAAAATCTCCCTTGAAACATTAAACCAATAAAATACAATATGTATCTACAAACTTTTCAAGAAATTCCCTCGTAAAGATCATGTATTCACAAAGAGAGAACACGATACAATCAACTGACGCTCGCGTCAACTTCCCGAGACCTGTTTCGTCAGACGCAACAATGCTACTTGCAGAGAACGAAAGCAAAGCGTCAGTTTACTATTTACACTTTCGAAGAGATCGTTTCCTCTTGCACGGCTCGGGCAAAATGAATTAAAATGATCACTAGACAGCGGATCTTCATGCAAAATAAAAATGTTCCACCTGAATCGCAACAAACCGAAGTGGCATAGAAATATATTTTCCTTCCTAACATGCTCGACAAGTTTGAAATGATATAAAAGTATTTTGAAATTTGTCTAATGTTTTTAACCTTCTTTTACAGAATGGAATAACTACTTCAATGCAAAATAAATATTTTCTAGTGTGGTCGACACTTTCGTTTTTCAGATTGTAAATACCGTATGCGAGTAATTGAAAGTTACACCTACTGATTTTTGTGATAAATGCGTGAAATCCGCTGTCTATCTGTAAGACAATCAATTAATTCAAACTTAATTTTATAAAAATATGCTGTTTACGGTGAAAAAATACCCCACTGTAATCGTTGACGTTAGGATACGGTCACCACTTATTTACTCTTGTATGGAAGCTAATTATTACTTCTTAAAAATATTGACGATCACTGTTTTCGTATTCTGGTGAAAAGACGTACCTTGTCGAGGCACTTGAGCTCCTCGATCGGGTAGACCGTTTTCTCGCAGCGGGCGCACGTCTTGCTCATCTTCTGCTTCTTCTTCCTCTCCTCTTCTTCGTCGTGGCTTCTCCGTCGATCGTTCGAAGTCGCAGTTCCGCGTACGTGTGTATCTCTCTTCGTATTCTTCCGTCCTCACGAAACACTGCGCGTACGTAAAAGGAACACGTGCAACACTAAGGACACATCAGCGCGCGGCCCAAATCGCGTCGCTACCGATCCAGAGAAATCGACGATATTTATCGAACACCGCGATCTGCGATTGATCTACGATCGTTCGCGTTTGCTCGATCACGGAACAACTAGCTCAGGAATATCCACGCCAAACAGCAAATCGAGATCAGGATGCACGGGTGCCACAGAGCCGCACCAAACTGTACTGCCCTCTCGTCCTCGTCTAGCCACAAAAACTCCTTGAGTGACAGTAATGGTGGAGTACCACGCTAGTCAAACCACCGTCCAACACTCTTCTCCAAGTTCCAGATCTAGGTTGTTCTTATAAAAAGAGGCGCTACATCTGGACATTCGATTAACTGTAACGCGTAAGACCGATTGTTATAGGTTTCGAAACAATTTCTATTGGGTATTTATTGTCGCTAAACTTGACTATCCACGCGCTGCTGAATCGGTAACGTAGAGCAACTGGAGAATTCTGGATAACTGTAAATAGAATTTATAGAATTGTTTGTTTGGAATTTGGAGTGTTAGATTGACAAGAGATTGTTGTAGGGTGTGCGAATTTAATGGGTGAAACTATAGAGGAATTTTTAAAGAGTATAGTTTGAGTGGAAAATGTTGTATAATCAATGGAATAATGCCCGATGTGCGAATTTATTAATGTTAGTATTTTTACGGTATTAGATTGTTAATGGACATTTATTGATGCGTTTGTATATTTTAAATAAATGTATGATATTTTAAATAAGATGTTCATAAATGCAGGAATATCGATAAAGTTGTTTCCTGCTAAACGAATACAAAAATGGTGCGCGAATGATCACTGACCATTGGTCAGTAGACGAAGCTGATTAGTAAGATTTTCGACCTACAGGTGGTGTGAGTTTAAGTTTCTGTGACGGTAATAAAAATTAAAATTAAACAGTAGTGAAAGAGAGAAAAGAAAACTGAGATAGAATGCTAGCGTTGCCATATCATCAAAACCATTTTGTTTACAAGGTGGATCATTCCACGCAAATATTCATCGCGAAATGAAAATGGTAATATGGTTACGTCAGAGAGGAAATGAGAGTGCTCACGCTCGGGGTTTGGCCGTGCCGCTTTTGTCTCCACATCATGTTTAGCCTGGAACAGCTCCTACATCATCTTTAGCATGGAACAGAACCTACACCATCTTTAGCAGGAAACAGAACCCATTTTACTGTTATTAAATCTGTGGCATGACTCAGAACTGGCTTCAACCACCGATCAGATACTATTATTTAATAGTTAATATCATTTAATAGTATCTGGTCGGTGGTTGAAGGTAGTTCTGATCCATTACACAGATTTAATAACAGTAAAGTGGGTTCTGTTTCTTGCTAAAGATGGTGTAGGTTCTGTTCCATGCTAAAGATGATGTAGGAGCTGTTCCAGGCTAAACATGATGTGGAGACAAAAGCGGCACGGCCAAACCCCGGGCGTGAGCACTCTCATTTCCTCTCTGGTTACGTGGCCCCACAAAAGTGAACCGCGAAAGTACTTTGGATGACTTTCCGTCCTTCCCTTTCCGGGAAGGAAACATTTTAAATCGCCCGCCACTCGACGGTACAGTAGGAAACTTCGGAGTCATTATTGATTTTCCATTTGTTGTTTTTAAAGGTCCCGAGACGTCACGTGGTCAGTATCCGGCTTCGAACCGTCACATTGTGACAATGGCTGCTCCGGTGAAAAAACGTGATATTCAACGAAACACTGAGGACAGGAGTAGCGACGACGATGATCTCAATTCATCGAACAGCGACGACAACGAACAGAACACAGTAGGGGTAAAGGTAAGACTATTTCAATCGTTTTAATCATTTTTCTGCTCGCAAGTCGTCACTACTTCGGCTTAACCTTACTTTCAAACACGCGGTCATCGATACTTGTTTGTTTTTTACTGTTCATTTACAACAATTAATAATCGTGATGTATTAAGTACCATTGTCCGAACTGACACGGAATTTATGATACAGTAGAAGCATGCAAAAACTTTTGTTGAATTGCCGTTGCAATCAACGTGCATTGGAAGATTGTTGCAACAAAGTAAAAAGTTGTTTTAAAGTATTCGCGCAAAGATATTTTTAGGCATTCTTCAAGATCAAGCTTAAGCGACGCAGGATTTAGTGCCGTCTGAACATGCATCGCTTACTTTGAATCATGCTTTGCCGTTACGTTAAGTACATCTTAAGCGACAATGTCATTATGTAGATATTTAAGGATCCATATGTTGGATGTATTCGTGCGATTTAAGTTGAAAATTTTCTATAACCAGGGAATGAAAATACAAGTGGACTTAGAAGGTAGAAACCCGTTAGACCCAGACTACCATGGGATTAAGACGCTTTTACAGCAGCTGTTTCTGAAAGCGCACGTCGATTTAGGTGAACTGACAGATTTAATTATTTCTCAAAATTATGTGGGTACCGTGGTCAAACAATCGGACGACACAGAAGAATCTGATGACGAAGAGGATGATGACGATATGAACAATGTATTCGGTGTTACTACAGTAATTAATTTGTCCGGCGAACAGGTAAGAACTTTACTGTTGATATTAAAACTTCACGATTCGATTTGACCTGGAAATTGATTTCAGAATCGTGACTGCGTCCAACAACTCAGGGAATTATTGACACAGCTAGCCAGCGAGCATGCGACAGATACGATCAACGCGATTATAAAACAAGGCCTCGAGAACAAGTCCGAAGCACTAGGTTTATTAATCAACGAACGATTCGTGAACATTCCCGCGCAAATCTCGGTGCCCCTTTTAGAAGACTTAACTTCCGAGATAAAGAGAGCAGCCAATAAGAAGATGCCGTTCAGCTTCAACTATTACGTGTTGATATGCAAGTTGTACAAAACGGAGAATCCGAAAGTCGGGAAGAAATCGAAGAGCAGAAAGAAAGCCGGCGCGGAGGACCCGCTGATATTATGGAGTAATCCGGAGGAGGAGATTTTCGCGGAGGAAGCAACGTTCAGCTTTGAGTTTTCCGTGGAAAAGGAGTCGGACAGTGGTTTGTCGGGATCGTGGAACGAAACGGACAATGAAATGGTTCCTTACAGAAGGGTGTTATTGTTCGAAGCGACAAAACTGCAGCCAATTATTGATAAAATCAAACTGCAGCTGTCTCTCTTGGAATGAACTGTATCGTACATATACAGGACATGTAATCAGCTTTTTGTAATACACCTTTTTTCGTAACGCTTACTGCAACCTGTTTCCGTCACTTCTCCCTCACACAACTTTTTCATTCGCTTCGCTCTGTACACACGGCCGCAGAAAAACAACCTGGTTCGTTCGATGGTAAAAAATTTATTTTACGTCTAAATAAATAACGACATAGTAAACCTTACTCTCGTAGAACAGCACTTTGATTTAAAGATCGCAATTAACAGGTGGCACGTGGTCAAAGGCTCGCGTGACATTATCGCGCGCTTCACTAACAAATAGCAATTACGGGGATGCGTCCGTCGTTTGGAAGGGTTGCTTTATGGGTTTGGCTCTTCTTCTCATGGTGCCCAGGATATTCAGCATCTCGGAGACCGCCGGTGGTGCACTTTCCGCTTCCTGTCGCCTCCTCCTTTCTTCCTCTCTCTGTTTCTGCGGAGGAACCATGTTATATGAAACCCCCATCAACCATCAGTAAGAAAACAGTCAATTCATTCACTTACGTCCGTCTGTTTCAATGTAAATCGCCCTCCTTTGATTTGGTTGATGATGTCGTCGATGACTGAAACGATTGCAAAAGCAAAATATAATGTAACTAAAGATAAAGTCGAGTTCAATGAGTTCAAGATCGGAGTTTCAGTTCATACTGATTTACGGGATGCTCTAATCCTCTAATCTAATACCTCATCAACCTCATCGTCAACCCGAAATCCCAATTACCTGGTTGTTGAGCAACCGTCGGTGTCTTTTTCGCGATCCCAAGCATGTTCTCCATGTCAGCGACCGCGTCGCGCTCCGAATTCATCTTCTCCTTCGTCAGCAATTTGATCGATGATTGTGCACCATTAGCGAACATCGGTGGCGGGGGTGGAGGTGGCACCGGAGGTGGAGGTGGTCTAGAAAGCTTCTCTTCCATTTCATCGATCTTTGCCTTCAAACTCTGAATCACGTTCTCTAAATCCTCCATCGACTTCTCTGCCCTTTCCGCCCTCTGCGTGGCCATGTCCAGCTCGGACTCCGCCAACTTCAGCTTCTCTTCGACTATCTCGAACTCCACGTTAGATTCCTTCTCCTCCAACTTCTCCTCTAGCATCTGTATGTGAGATGCGTGGCTCTGTTGCTCCTCTTCTAGCAATCTCTTCAACGACTCCACCTCTTGGAGAACGGTCAACAGTCTTCCGTTAGCGTCGTCGCCGACCTCCGCCATCAGAAGTGCGCTCTGATGGGCCAACACGTTCCTTTCCTTTATCGCCTGTTGCGAATAAGACAATCGTTCAGTTAACAGACGAATTAAACAAACTTACGCGCTTCGTTCTTTTCAGTCGGGGACAATATTAAGGGGACACTCTTAAAATATAATGCTCTGAAATATATGCTTTCAACGCATTAGATAAATATGTTGGCGTCTACCACCGGCGGTACAAACATTTCTTTTTAAAAAGCACGTGCTGGTAAAACACTCTCACCCTCTCTGCCTCTATCTTGATGATCTTCGCGTTCTCCCTTTCACGATCGCATTGCACCTTCAACGCCTGCACCTCTTCGGCGACCATCTTCGTCACCCTCGCCATGTTCTCCTTCTGCACCTTCATCTCGTTCACCTTCTCCTCATCTGCATCAAACCAGTTACCAATCAGTTTCTTCCTAAATGTACATTCTATCGAGAAACACTGATTCCCATACATTTTTGCCTGAGAGTCCTCTCCTCGTCCAACTGTGTCGTCAAGTGCGTCACCTGCTCTTGCGCCTCGAACTCTTGCAGCCTGGCCGAGTGCAGCTCCGTCTGCAGTCTGGCTATGTCTTTGCTCAATTCTAAGGAACATACTCGTTCAAGTCCACGTCGTGATTAGCGAAACGGTAAACTAGCAAAATATTACCTTTCACCGTTTCTCGAAGCTGATCGACGTCCTCGAAGTTCGAGTCGACCTCATCCGACAAATCGAGATCCAACGACCCCTCGGAGTTGTTCTGCATCAGCTTCTGCGTTATGATCTGAGATCTTCGTTTCAACTCGCGGTTCTGTCTGTACCACTAAAAATATTCCCAGTCGTTGATAAATCACGAACGCGATAGCGAAAAAGGACAAACAACTGTGTTTAGTTTTTACCTGCGACGCCTGTTGCATCGCTTTGTGCATCGCGCCCGTCTCCACGTCGTACTGGTGCTTCAGCTGCTCGTATTCTTTGCACACCGCCTCGGAAACTGCGAACAACACGTTATTTGCAAAAAATATACAGACTGAACCACGAATCGTGATCAGTAGAGATTAGTTTCAAGAGAGCTCTTTTCTTTTCATGTCACCTTCAATTTTTTGCAAATTTTTGAGTCTACCAGGTCAAGTTTCAACTTGTTTTGCTTTAAGTGAAAATTATATGAATGATTCTTGCGTGCCATATTATTCTACACTTAACCTGTTCTTCAAATTGAAATTTCCCAAAAATTCTATAATTCTATCAGAGCCTATTACTAATTACTAGTCATTGAAACGCAAACTTAGCATTAGATAGTGTAATTTCTTTTGGAATGATTGTCCAAAGCGATTTCGAAAGTGCTAATATCCCACGAATTTCCATCTTTTTAATTTTGAAATAAAAATCGGTGTACCCGTGCGCATTTTCTGCAGCTTCTGCTCCTTCTCCTGCACCTGCGACTGCAGAGTGTTGTTCTGTCTCTGCAGTTGTTGGAGTTTCTTCTCCAGATCGGCATGGTCCCTGTTCGCTGTAATTTTAAAGGCTTATTTAGCAAGATCATTCATTGGGAACGCGGTCCGCACACCCCCGTTCCTTAAGTCACCGATTTATTTTTATTAAAGGACCTATATTCTGAAATAAAAATGGTACTTACTAATTTTTTCTAATATAGAAAACATGTAAATCATATTTGATCAAAATATCGTATATTTTCTATTTTTTTAAATTTAAGTGGGTCAGTCGTTTTCAAATTTCGCTTCTGGAGCTGTCCATAATCATCCCACAATTTCTCAATCTCTTTTTTCCAACATTTATTAAAAAAAGTGAAACAATAAAATCAAGATGGAAGCTTGTATTCTTTAATTACCATTTTGTTGAAGATAAGTGTCCGGTGATTTATGGACGGGAGTGCATATTCTATATGTTTCTACACGTAACCAGCTCCCCGGCGACATTTAATTCCGATCGATTTATAATACTATCGCGTACGCCTGCTGACTAATCAAACGTCACGGCGGTGGTTGTTTCGCATGCACGAGTGAATCACGACCGAATAATGGTCAAGTTGCATTATATATGATCGGCCGTGAACTATAATCACGCATCAGCCACTTCCCTTTCGCCGTGTATCCTCGTCGACGCCTCTGTCTCTTTACGTAAGTCTATTACAGACACCTCGAAGCGTCCTTACAATAACAGATCAATAGATTGTGGCTCGCTTCCAAGGCGAATCGAACACGAATAAAAATTCTAGCTGTGCAAACTCGCCCGAACAGTTGGCATGCAGAATAACTCTAAAAAAATTCCTTTCGTTAACCCTCGTCCGTCCCTTGTGTCAATTTCACACAGTTTTACCGAAATAATTTGCCCGAAACTTCGTGACTTATTTTATCGATCTTTTATCACTAGACAGCGGATTTTGTGCATTTATAGCAAAAATGAGTGGGTGTAATTTAAAACAGTACAAACATTAGAAGAATTTACAAATACTGTTATATTATTTTCAATTCTATTAAACATATTAAGAAAGAAAATAAAGTTCCATTTCACTCCAGTTTGTTGCAAATCAGGTAGAAAATTTTTATTTTGCATAAAGATCCGCTATCTATTTATCACTGTGTCAATTTGGAATCAAGGGACATATTCAGTTCCTGAAATGAGGGACGGATGAGGGTTAAATTGTTTATATAAATTTTTTCCGCTTCCATAAAATAATTATGGAATTAATCCGAAAATGTTCTCTGTATAATTAAACCCCTTGTCGCATGATTTTCTTCGGAGCTGCAACTTTGTTCTTAATTATCGATACCAGAAGACTCGAAAGAAGAGAATAACGCTCGTATCTGCTATATCAAGGTTAATAAAATCTGATTAAGACATTTCGATCCATCTTCTTACGATTCTGCCCGACAAGCTATGCGCCGTTCCATGTTCGCTCGCCTCTCCGTGTATCGCGCAGCCGTTCAATCGAATTAACGAGCGCAGTGTTTCGTCAGTTCGCTAACGACGACTAATGAGACGCTGATTACGCCCGCGTTAACTTTCTTACGAATCGTTAATTACCGGCCTCGCTCTTCTGCAGCAATAATTTCCGCCTCTTCTCCGATTCCTCGTACTTGCTTTTCCACTTGGTCTCGAGACTATTGCTTCGAGACAGTTTCGGCATCGAGTCGCAGCTGGTCTTCCAGTGGTTGACCGAGGGCCTCTCCTCGCTTCGCACCTCGATGCTCGAGGCCGACAGATTGTTGTTCCTCGGTCGCAGCTGAACGGAAGCGTCGAGCTTCTCGAAGGACGCCTTTTGGGCCGCCACCGAGACGCCTCTGGACAGCTTCTCGAAGGATCCTCGCCGGGCCGGGGGACACCTCTCCTGGGCCTTAATCGCGTTCGATATCCTCGGCACCGGTATGTGCGAGTGAATTACGCTCGAGGCCGTCCGTGCCGGCTCCGAGCTCAGGACAATCTTCAGTTCCGTTTTGTTCATGTCGTCTCTGCGAACATAAGCGTGGCAATGCCCCTGTTATTCGAGCTATATGCGGATCCGACTCCGACTGCTTTCTCTCTCACTCTCTTCGCGTACACACGCCCGCCCTGAATGACAACCGCCACATTTCAACTCGACTTTTACCCTTTGGACTCGGAGCCGTTTTAATTCGGAAATCAAGTCTCCTCTTTCAACCCAGACCATTTTTATTCTACGTGATCTTTTCTACGTTGCGCACTTCGAATTGAACCTGTTTTCTCATACGACAGTCGAGCTTTTTACAATATATTAGATCAGTGGTTCTTAAGCTTGTGTAGTCCTCCTCCCCTACGGGGCCCACCTAATGAACAATATTTTTTTGCGGGCCCCATCCCAACCTTAGGCATTTTACGTAGTTCTTGAGACTTAACTTGAAACATGAACATTTTCTTTTTTTTTAGCAAAAATATCTGTTAATGTCAAAATTACCACAGTTTAAGAACCACTGTATTATATGATTGCATAAATTAAATTTTAAAGAATACAGGTTTATTAACCCTTAGCACTGGAATGGTGACTCTGAAAGAGGCACCTCTAAAAATTGCTGTACCATTATTCAAAATATTGTTTACATTATGAAGCATATCGCTATTTAACCAATGGACTGCGGATCGTTATGAATTTCTAGCAAAATTGAGTATATGAAATTCGAAATTGTGGAACAATTTTAAAAATTGAAGATACCAATTGTATAATTTCTCCTCTATTAAGATCATTATGGGAAGAACTAACATTCAATTTAGTTTCTATTTCTTGCAATCGGTGCAGACAATTTATATTTTGCATAAAGATCGGCAGTCTATTAATCAATTACTAAACATTTTGGTATTGTATGAGGTAATATATCAATTTCATATCCATAAAATTTCAAAAATCATAGGGAATGGAAATATTTTAGATTGGGAGAAATGTTTAATTTGCCAGTTAAAATAGCTCCGAGTGCAAAGGATTAATCAATTATATAGTCACCATTCTTTTCTACAATTAGGAAAGAATGGTGACTATGTCATTTTCTTTTCGCACTCCGCCGTGCAGTACAGTTTTGCGACGTCCATGAAAATCGGGCACGAACTTATGCAATCATCCGATACTTTTTATAATATTAAAAGTGTTTTGAATAATGGTATGGCCATTTTTAATGGCACCTCAGAGTCACCATTCGAGTGCAAAGTTATACCGACCATACCTGCTTCTATACACCTAACACTTTGCGACCCCACCCGCCAGTTACCGAGCACAGATTAGCGCGTTTAATCCCCGGTTAACCCCCTTGGGGTGACTTCCTCGCTGACTTGAATGGACGCTCTCGCGTACCTCGATAACTATACAGAACGAGTAACACGACGACTTCAAACAACTTGTAAGTTACTTGTTGTTCGAACAAATTGGTAATTCATGCATAAAAGGTTACACCTCATCGATTTTGATGAAATTTAAATATGTTGTAAAACTCAACATTCTGAACAGCTTTCTCCTATACATGTATTCAAAAATCATCGAAATCAAACATTGCATTGTTTGCAAGGGGACGTTCCTTCTTACCTTCCCGGCATTTTCCAAAATTGGGGAAAGTATGTATGTTGATACATTTCTTCACAAAGAAAACTGCAGCGCGTGAAAAATATTAATAAATATCAACATTTTTAGCTATTGCGGCGCCGCCTATGATTTTACTCGAATTTCGCTTTCACCGTATCATTTCCAATAGAAATCCAAGTAATTTTTATCGTATCATTATTTTTCTAACGAATAATCACTACGCTTAGCCTGGTAACACGTTTGAAGTTCGTCACTGGGGATGAAAGAGGTAAGAACAGATTCCTATCACGCTACGAGGAATCATGTGCTATCATGTTACATACAGAGTCTCGTAACGTGACGATCTCAAATAACTCGCAAGTTATGTGTTGCACAAAAAAATCTTTCGAACAAAAGTTGCACGGTTTCCTGGGGGACAGTGCTCTAATCCGTAAAATAATTCTTATGAAAATAAACGTTATGAATAAACTCCGTAGTCTACGATTTTTATGCATTCGTGAAGAAATTGGTTGGATGAAATATAAAACAGTAAATTAGAAAAATTTCAGAATATCGTAATGTTGTTTTCGATATAACAAAGTCATTAAGGGATAAAATAAATGTTTATTTTATTCCTGAATCCCACAATCAATGCAGAACATTTTTATCTTGCATAATGATCCACAATCTAGTTATGCAATTATTTCATATCAAATAACTTACTAAACAGTTGAGTATTGCACGAATAAATTGCATAAAATGGAATAAATAAATGTTAAAAAATGGAATAAATAATACGCATAAAATGGAAAAAAATCTTCCTTTGAAGAAACGTTTAGCTATCATGTTAGAATAGTTCCGAGTGCAAAGGGTTCAAAATGACTCAGCCCCTAATCAGGGGTAGCTTCGTTAACCGTTTCAGAGGCACTCGGCTCGCTAATGTGTTTCTCGAATCACCAGCCAGCTATATTCGTATTCATAAATGAGCAATTACGTTTGTAGGATCGATGAATCACGAGATTCGCTTCAATAGCTCGACAAGGAGAGTACCGTGAATGATCCGTGCGGCTCTATATTTAGCCGGGAAAGAGTATTTCTATTGAAGTGTGCCCGAACCGTCGAGGGGGTTAATAACATCGTCTTTCCCTAAAAATATATCGGTCGCGCACCCCCTGCAGCCGAGAGTCGGCTTCGAAATAGCCGTGTTTGTCAAAACGCCTCCGTGACTAATCTCGATTCCCTGAATCCCGGAAATACTTGTAACCGCTTATCGCGGTGCTCATTCGCGGATAACTTACCGGAAAATGATACCCGTTGCTAGAAACAGGTCACGAGTCCGATTTCGGTATTACAGTCTCCCTCGAACCGGTTGCAAGTGTGCGGAATAAAAGTGTGGCCACGGCTCCACTGTGTCAACATTGACCCATCAACTTGATTACAAAACACTTTACTCACTCTCGGTACTCTTCCTATCGCTTCTCCGAAGTTGCTCGACGCTTTGAACGTTCACCGGCACTACTTGGAACTAGAAACAGTTCTGCGTTTAAACGAATCGCTCGAGAGACCAATGGGAAAGACTTCAAAGGTCGACTTTGAGCGTTAGCCTATGTCCTAATTGAATGTCGCGGAGCTATAGGATTCTTGTTATCCGATCGATCGACCGCAACGCAATAGGAAACGAACGAAGCACGTGAAAGATCAACAACAATTTTACTCGTTGCACGACATTCAATTGGGGCAACGCCGTTTATCCCACGTGTCTTGTTGCTCGTCTGCGAATTGTCCAGATGTAAACACCGTGTCGCGATGTCGACGGTTTAAGCTTGATTTATGTATATTGGGTTGGCGAGAATGTAATTTCGGAATTTTAAGGATGTTCTGAAGGTACAATGGGAGACAAAAGTACAAGAAATTCGAAATCCATTAATATATTGGCAATGAAAGCCATTCATGAGTATATTTTGCATACTTTTTTTACACTGTTGTCGCGTTTCCAGGCTAGTGAGATGACAACACATCTTTTGTTTTGTAACAGTTTATAATTTTTTGTTCTGTAACTGTTTAGTGAATCCTAATAAATTTTGAACATAATTAATTACATAATTTATATATAAAATATATAAAAAATTTTAAAAATATATTAAAAAACTGGAGTTTCTAGTTGCATTTTTTCAAGGTTTAAATATGGTTGAAGTGGAATTTTATGACTTCTCCATAAGAAGTGTTAAAATGCGCAAACTTTAAGTTGTTATAATTCTTAAACGGTGCAGTGAATCGAACTCAAACTTTGGTAATTGCATTAATTTGGTAAAAATTATATCTTGTCAAATTTTCAAAAATTTTGTTGCGTTTTTATACACCTCCAGAACATCCTTAAGGTGAAATGAAACCCAATTTTTTCTTGTTCGATGCTCTTTTGCAAATTCTGGTCCTTATCGGCCGAAAACTGATCCAAGTGCGATTTCAGATCATCATCATTAGTGAAAGTTCATTGTATGAATAAAAAGAAATGGGTTTCTTATTTCACCTTAAAATACCGAAATTACTTTCTTGCCAACCCAACGTTATCCGCACAGACATGAAACGTATCCGATCAGACAAATATTCCTCAATGCATTTGAATAGAAGTGTTTATACCTATCGTATCGGAACGGCACAGTCGGTGCGGTGCGGATAGTATGCATACTGCTAGTCTTTCTTTTGGACTAACTGCTTCCTTGAAGTGCGTGTTCTCCTTCGTTAAAGTATTTTCAATTTTTCCCGAAAGGATATTGAAGTTGTATCGTGACAAAATATTGAACAAGTTTTTCTTCGTCGTCTGTTAATCTTTTGTAGAGTCTCCAATATTCTCCTTCAATTTTTCTTCTCCTTAAACACTCGTGCACACCAACACGCCGACACGATTCGTGTCTGTGCGGACAGCATAAATCGACCTTTTTACACGGTTTCACATCACAGGACGGCTGTTTACAGTTTACAGCGACCGAGACGAAGAAGTGCTTGCATGTAGATCGGTGTCCGACGCGAGACTACGCACGTGGTGGTTGGCCGTCGTCGTGGGAGTCAGCCAAGATCTCCCGCAAACAACCGAACGCTAATTCGCTGGAATGCGTGCGTCACCGTCACTGTGGATGATCGTTAACGGGACTCCGGCCGACGTCATTCTGGAAAGTCTGACGTTTCGGCCACTTTCGCAGTAAGTCGTTGGATAAAGGCCAATAACTATGGCCATCCAGATAGCCGCGGTTGGCTCTTCTGCCAACGAAACCATCAACCTAACGCGTCCCCCCCCAGAACGTTATCGCCAGCCCTAACTCGAATATCGATCTCAAATCTTACGTGTGCTCCACTTAAAACGTCGTTTGCACGTTCGAATGTCGCTCGCACCTATGGTTCCCTTCCGACTACGTCCCCTTTACATTCTACCGACTATTGATCATTCCTACTTTCACTTCTACTTCGTTAGACCGCGCGTTAATTCACTAATGTGGCGATCGTACATGCGTTCCCCTCTGTCAAACATTTTATCAGATGGAAGCAGGCAGAGTTCGGCGCAAAATAAAAATTAAATATGTTGTAGTAACCAATTATATCATTTTCATATCATAGAATTATTCTAGGTCGGAAGAAATGTTTCATTTTCTAGTTGGAAGGGTTAATAACTTCGAAAGATCTCGTACTTTAACCATTGCTGAAAGCTTTTTTCTGAGGCAATAGTGAAGCTTCGATAACGATGACCTAACAACGGAAGGACTTCCGAAGCGAATGAATGTCGATAAAGAACGCGCCTAATAGCCTAATCGATACGGAAGGGAAGTTCGAGCGGCCCTCGAATATCGAACTCGAGTAAATTAATGTCGTCACAAGGAAACTTCGCGCGAACAGTCTCTTAATGACTCGTTCGATTGATAATGGTTCCGCGTAATCACTGTTTACATTCCGATGTTCCTCGTTTTATCAGCCCGGCCGCGGTTGTTTCACATGGTGGAAGCACAGCAAAAGCAGAGGCGGATGGTTTCATGGGAATACCGTGGATTCCGGGGGCCGTTTTTACCCGACCCCCGACTATTTTTAATTCACGCTCGGCCTCGCGTGAATCCTCGCACGACGACGGCCGCGCATTTTATGTACATTCACGGTTCAGGAAGAGCGAAATGATAATTTCGAACGTGCCGTGTCATGCGAGGAGCCTCTCGGGTCGCGACTCGCGACGGTCACGTAGATCGTTGCACTTCTACGCGTGCGACGCGACGTGCAACCATCGCCACTTGCGATTCAATCGATCACCTTGTTCGCGTCGTTTCACCATTTACGATCCACGACTCGGAACGAACCCGAGGTTCTCCTCTCTCCTTGTCGATCAGCAACGATTTCTATACTGTACGCGACGAACATCGGCGGCAGGTCCGCTCGCTACCCGCCGAGTCAAGTGAACGGGTCGCGATGTTTGCTTTAGTTACCAGCGAGTTTGCTGCACCCGCACTGCGGATATTCCCGCGTTTATAGTCACCGTGCACGGCCAAATGGGTTCCCACAGCTTTTGAGACCGCTCGATACACAAAAGTGCTCGTTCTTAGGGAATCCGAGTCGTTCAACTTCGTTTTAACCCTGCTACGGTGTCCGGTTTCCTCGGATTGCGAAATCTCACGCAGGAATCTTTCGGGAATGTTCAGAAAAATTCATTGAAATACCTCAATCCAGTAGATTTCTTTTTGTAACTATTGTATGAGGTATGTATACATACCATATACATACATATATGTGCCCATAATTATGAAAGAGGTCTAGATCATTGCATTTCCTGTTTCTAATAAATGAATACTAAATGAATTCCATATAATGTCGAAATAACAATTATGGGCACATATTATTGAAAGTTGAATTTGAATTTTGACTTGAGCATAATGATTGAAAGTTGAATTTGAATTTTGATTTAAATATAATGATTGAAAATTGAATTTCGATTTAAGTTGAGTCGCTGAGAATTGAATTTGTATTTATATTTAAACATGATGATTGAAAGTCGCTGAGAATTGAATTTGAATTTAGATTTAAATATGTGCCCATAATTCTGAAAGTTTCGAGATTTTTTTTTACTTAGACTACTTTTATAATTATGTTCACACATATGTATGATCAGTTTCATTGCAAAGAACCGAAAGAATCGCGGCAATATTATAGGTCAGTGAAAAATACGAAAACAAAGTCTCAACACTTGCATGATGACCTAATAATCACACGTATTCAAAACAAGGTCCGCGGTTATCGAATTTCGTCGAGTAAGAACCAATATTACACATTGTGCAACAACGCCATCGAAAGATTCAACAAAACTCAATCGAGTTGCTTCAGAGTTTCGCAGGCGGTGATTTCGCGGGAATCTTTTTGTCGCGACGTCGATCGCGATCCTTCTCGATCAATGGTACCACTGTTCCGCTCGCTGGCACGGTTCTTTTTTCTCTTTCTGACACGGAAAAGCAGTCGGTAGAACGATCCAGGCAGCGATTGAGAAAATAATCGCAGTTTCACGCACGGATCTACGGAGTCACGTGCTCTATCGCCTCCGCGGAAAGCCTTTGGGTCCTTTCACTTTTCCCGGCGGTGCTCGAACACTGTCAAACGTTGCTGGATGACCGTCTGTACTGTTAGTAGTATGTTCTTCATCGCGGTAACTCGTTATTCGCGAGTCGGACGTTTATTAATAAACTGCGGATCTTTATGCGAAATAAAAATGTTCTGCATTGATTGTGGGAAGCGGGAGCAAGATAAAAATTGATTTCGTCTCTTAATGATTTTGTTGCATTGAAAACACCATTAGAATATTTTTCAATTTTTCGTATCTTTTACTGTTTTATATTTCACCCAACAATTTCTGCATAAATGAAGAGAAACTGCTCTAAACTACTCGATATTTAAATGAAACTTTTACCTTCTCGATAAACTAAGATCGAATCAACGTTTGGCATCGAAAAACTGAAATTCTAACCGAGGCTGAGTTTGTTTAATTAAAGCAATCAAAAAGTCCATGGCGAGGATGTAATGAAAAACGATGATGAACACCTCGTCGCTTAAAGTCGATTAGGCACACAGGTGTACACTTTGAAAATAAAATGGAACACTCGGAGGGACCCGCTCGAAACTAGAGATCGCGTTTTTGAACGTGTACTAAAATACACGTGGCACAATTCGATAGAAAAACATAATCCATCAGTCACGTGAAGCAGAAGTGCACGGGTATTAGTTATTACACTGATTGAGATCCGGATTCACGTGAAATAGAGATCTCTGCTCGAAACCGAAGGAAATGAGCGTGGTCTTACGAACCTGGATCGCGCAAACTGTTGAAAAATCACTCGGTCACTGCATGTTTAATAATGGCCACCGACGACGAGGTTCTCCAGAACGATCTTCGAACGAGACAATGGTCGAGTGAAACAATACTGGAACGAGCGGGACAAAGACTCGCGGATAGAAGGAAAGAAGGTGCGCGTTCTCCGACGTCCGCGCGCATACTGCTCTCACACGGCTGACCGTAATGTCACGTTGACTCCGGAGGTTCCAGGCGAGTAGAAAGAGAGCCGAGAGTGCGTGCCCTTCCTTTAATGAAACCCGTCCCCGTGTGAGTGCGCGCCAGCAAGGTTTCCTCATTGTCAGCAAAAATCGCAGCCGTAAGGCGCGCACGCACACGTCCGTCCACGCTTTTTCTTCGCGAACGATTTCGTGGGTGTTGCGAAAGAAACGTCGCCGCCGAGCTGCCAATTAATTCCATTGCGGTTAATCGGCCTTTGTGCCTTTTTCTCTCTCCGCCAGACACTTTTCTTCTGCAATTGATCCAGCGAAAAACTGGCTACTTCAATGTTCATGTGTGACCATAATTGTGAAAGCGGTCTAAGTGAACATTTAGAAGAAATTAGTTGGACCACTTTCATCATCATGGGCACATATTTCAATCAAAATTGAAATTCAACTCTCAGCAACCCAATTTAAATCGAAATTCAACTTACAATATTCAACAAATATGTGTCCATAATTGTTATTTCGACATTATATGGAATTCATTTAGTGGTGATATCCTTTATATCACTTAGACCACTTTCATAATTATGATCACATATGTATATCGTCCAATTGAACGCACAAGTGTGGAGAATAGGTGGAAATCTTGTGAAATCAATTTTCTACGGGTTCACAAAATTAGAAGTTTCGAATAGGACATTCCCGGTTTTCAAGCGAAAGGCAGAGCATGCTAATGAATTCTTAGAACAACGTTAGCTGAGTCAGTGACACGCTAATTACTCTCTCAATGATCCACTCCTCAGTTTCCTCCGATTCCCGTAATTCGATAGAGACAACAGCTGTTAAAACAGCCTGAGAAACATTTCCAACAGACGTTTTTGCGCCACGCATTACGCAGACCGCTTTAATAACGCTTTATCGGCGAGTGTATCAACCGTGAAAGACACTCGAGCCTGCGTACAGTTGCAGCGGAGAGTTTCATTGGAGAACGCGTGGCAGTTAGGCGTTGCCTGCGACCGTAAATTACACACGTCCCCCTCTGTAAACAGCAGAAATCTGTCTGATACCGTTACCTAATCGCATTCTGCATTCCCCAAAAATTGAAGGTCACATTCAGAAGATTCCGTAGAATTTAGTCTTGCATTTCATGCAAGATATTTTGCGTAGCTTCGACTGTTGACCTTTCAATTAATTTATTCGACATTCGTCTTCGCCTTCCTCTTAAAGAAATTTTTCGTTTTCTTGATTTGATTAGTGCACATTCCGGAATCAGTAGCGGCTCAAGTTAAGCGGAGGCCCCAAGCGGTAAAAAAAGTTTTTTACATAAAAAAACAAATTTTAGTCTTTAGCATAGTAGCCTATGACGTTCGTGGTATTGAAAATAAGCATAATTCACAATTTAAAATTGAAAAAATTGTTTTAATCCTTTGTAAATATATTTAATTTTTATGTAAAAAAATGAATGCTGTGAAATTCGGTGCCCTATGGTGCCCCAGGTCCCACGCGGCCGCTTAGTCCGCTTACTGCTCCGAATAATTGAAAGTTGACGTTTTTCGGAAACTGGACTTTTCAAATTGGCGTGCGCGGGATGCGGGTTGATGAGCGGTATCGCGCGACGGAACTCAAGTGTCTCAATTCGCTGGAATTGGTCTCCTCCGATTGTTGGGCTTGTTCCACAGCTGTTCACACATTCGCGAAAAGAGTAACCGAGCGAACGCGGACGCAGCGTCTACGTATGTGAGCTTGAGTCATGATTTCTGAATAATCGTCGAAGCGAGTCTTTGTCCCGCGTTCGGTTGCCACGGAATCACGCTGACGCGTTTGCGGTTCAACTGTGTACAATCTACAAGCTACAGTACCGTGGTTACAGAGGATTAGGTAGTCTCTCGTACGCCGAGGCCAGCCGGCGCAGTTTCTTTTGTCACCGATAATAATAACTCGAAAGAATCTCATCTTCGTCGCGTTTGCTCGTCAGAATTCGTTCTTATCTAGCTTCGCCGAAAGGACCCGATCCCCCTCGTTCCTAATAACTAGACTGCGGATCCCTATGCAAAAGAAAAATGTTCTACTTTGATCGTGAGCAGCAGGAATAAAATAAAAATTTATCTTATCCCGTAATCACTTTGTTGCACTAATTCTTAAATTTTTCTAATCTTTTACTGTCTTACATTTCACCCAATCAAAATTTCCTTCATAAACGCATAGAGATCCGCAGTCTAGTAATAACTCATCTCGAACCGTGGCAGGCTGGACGGTGGCGGTGATCAATTGACTTTCCATTCCTCCGAGCGCGCCTATCTATCCGGAGTAACTGCGCAGCGAGGATCTACTGCGCAGGAACGTGGCAATTCAAAATGCAGCTTTCTCTTCGGACACCAACGCTCTCTTGAACCCTAAATGTCTTTCCTCTCAGGTGCTCCGTCACTTTAAAACGATGTTGTTTCTGCTGCTAGCAAAATAATCACTTGTGCGCAGCAAAGTAATTGAAAATTTATCTTCGTTTATCAACGTTCTCGTGAACTTTTAACGGTCGATCATCTAATCCGGGGTGGCCAAACTGTGACGCTTCTTCTTTTGAAGTAGGTGCCATAACTGAATTCATCTTTATATTTTCAACACCTGAGTGCTCTCAGTTCAATTCCTTCTTCCTCATCAGTTCCTCGTACTCTCGTCCGAGATCATTTCTCACTATTGTAGATTGATGCTTCGATAAACGTGTGTCTTTTGAACTGGCGTAAATTAAATAATTTAGTTGCGTGATTGCGTTATCGCTTTTGAACGTAAGAAGGTAGAAAAAATGGTTAAGTTGCATGGCGCACCTGAATTCGTACGTGGACAATATTGACGCATGATGCGTAAAAGATTGGCTACCTCTGATCTACTCCGTCGCAAACACACCTCGAGATTACATCTACCGCTAAAAAAATCTAATCCCCGGCGTTATCACTCGCTGCGCGCCTCGCTTATCGTCGACTATATTTTACGTAAGATCCTCTAATTGCTCTTGAGTAACGTTTCTGCTTACCTAGATCACTGCACTCGAAGGGAACAAGCAAAACGCGAGAAAGAAGAAAAACGCGCGCGTGTCCAGCAGCGCGTGGTTCAAACTCCCGCAGCGGGCCATCATTAAACAGCTTTATTGTCTGGAATTATCCCCCTACTCCCGTCATAACTAAAGAGTCGTGAGTCACGTTCATTAAGTATGTAACGGGTGGGCTGTACGGTTCGCGGATACTGGAAACGAGATAAAGGAACCGGGATTTAAGATTTCGTCGCGGAGGATTCGATTACACGACCGAGCCTCTCCGGTTTCGCTCGTCTTCGACCCTTTTTCTCGTTACACCGCGAGCAGAAAACCGCTTTTTCATCCCTATGCCCTATTCGTTTGCGATTTTACGCGCTCGACCGATTCGTTTCTCACGAACGAGCATCGTCAACCCGGAAATTCGAAAACATTTCGGAAGAACAGATTTTTCTTCGAAATCGAAAATGCCCCACACGGGAAAAGTTGTGGTTTGACGCCCCTTTTTTTACGGCAATGTCAGCTATTACTGCGTCTCACCTGCCTCGCCACGGGGCAGCACGCCGTTCTAGGACATCGTAACTAAAACGGCAATACTTGTAGAACGAACGCACGTGGTTCGACGCCTTAATCTTGGATTTTCCCTAAATTTTCAAACTTTGAGCTGAATGCGCACCTGAATCGCACAACTTTGGGATTTCGATCCGTCATTAGGTTGTCGAATCACAACTTTTTCCGTATGGGACGTTTTCGATTTCGAAAAAAATATTCTTCCGATCCGGTCTATAACGTGCAGTTCTTAATCTTGTTGAGTTCAGACTAATCAGTAATTTGTGGATTGCTCCTTTCAGCAATTGAACATACATTTTCTTCATTTTTGTATTGTACCCAACAAGTAGAAAATCTAAAAATTAAACGTTCATTTTTAGTTTGAATTCGTACTGTAACAAACGCTTTGTTTAAACACGTAAAAATTACTTAATATTAAGAATATTACAATATTTATAAATGAATAGGTGTTAGAAATATTTTTTTTAGTGTGCTAGATTTGTGAATTCGCAAATCATGAATTTTCATTCCACAGTTTCCTCAATTTCTGTGGTTGGCGGTTGGAGAGGTCCCTTCAAAACGTTCTACGACGTTTTTCTTTTATCGGTGGGCAAACATATTGAGCGATGGCAGAGACTTGAATAACAGAGACGTCTTTCTGGGGACAGAAAACCGCGTCGCAATGGGAATTTAAAACAGTTGTTGAGTCAAGATCGTCGGAAAATTAGCATGTCTCCGATGGATCTTGTTAAGCAAATTCGATGCAGTAGGATGGCTTGTTTTTGTATGTCAAGAGCGTGGCATTGACGACTCTGACTATGTCTTTCGATCGGCACGAACTTTAAATCGTTACTTGGATTATACATTCTATTATTTGTTATTAAAAAGTTCACGAAATCTTTAATCTATTTGGTAACTTGATGTTTGGTTACTAAGGTTACTTTGATGTCGATCGTTCGTCCATAGACCATATATACTTACAGACCCAGCTTCAAATAACATGCCGTATTCCAAGATTACTTCATCTATATACCAGATGACGGATAATCTGTTCAGAAGTCGCTAAAAACTCGTGAAAAGTGACCAAAAATTATTTTGCAATTCTTTCCATAAAATCCTGCCACTGTTATCGTCGAAAAATCCAGGTATTCACAATATCTTGTCTATTTTTATACGCGAATACATCGAATGAGAACACACTTCGCGAAAAACTCGTTTTCTTTCGAAATGTCGCTTCTTGTATCTCCACTTTTTGTAGCGGACGATTTAAAATGTGTTCACGCACGGTGTGAAAAATAAGCAAAAATAATTTCGTAATTCTTTCCATAAAATCCTGCCACTGTAATCATCGAAAAATCCAGGTATTCTTAATTCTCCAATATTCACAATATATGTCTATTTCAACGATTATATATGCGAATACATCAAATGAGAACACACTTCGCAAAATATAGGTTAGATATCGTTTTACGAGCAGCAGTTGGCTTGCCTGTTTCTCGGTAGCGTTTCTCGCAATACAGCGGTACGTTCACTGCATAGTCTGCTATTTCTGTCATTATACTGTGACAAGAAAAAAGCTTGGTGTCGGTCGGTCGTGGGAGGAATTTTTCCAAAGATAATAGAGTTATTTTATAATAATGTAGCGACATCGCACGGACACAGATAAATCTAGAGCTAGGGAACAAGATAGTTCCCATTGCGTTCACGTCAGTGCGTTCAGTGAAAGGGAACGATGAAATCGTGTCAACAGTAATAACAGCATTGAAACGAAAGCAATAATACACTGATTCGATCTTGATGTTCTTCTGGCTCGATCATGACGCGACTAAGAGGCAGAGCCTCTTTAATGGTAATCGTAATGATCAGCTTTGCTCTGCTGATCGTTACTTATCACATTCTCAGTAACGAGGTCGAGGATATCTCGTCCAATAAGTTAAATCCACGATTAAAAATAGAAGAGGTTTATCCGTTGAGCGACCTCACGGAGAATCCTGGCAACATTGCGAAGAAACAGCAAATCGAGGCTCACATTCTGGGTAAGCTGAAGAGCGGAAGCGGTCCACTGTTCAACGACATTAATTACCCCAAATCGTATGAGAACAGCACGCCCCTGTTCAAGGGCCACAAGATCGTGCATCTAGATTTGAAGGGTGCTCCTCCGAAAGTGAGTTACTACAAGTACCTGTTCAAGTTGCTCAAGAAGTTAGGCGCGACAGGCGTGCTCCTGGAGTACGAAGATATGTTCCCGTTTGACGGGAATCTGAGGAACATCAGTGCCGGCAACAGCTACTCCAAAAAGGATATCCAAGACATCCAGGAAGAAGCCGAAGACAACAAGCTGTTGGTAATTCCGCTGGTACAAACATTCGGTCACATGGAGTTCGTACTTAAGCTGGATACGTACAAAGATTATCGAGAGGTGTTGCATTATCCCCAAGCTCTTTGTCCCACTAACAACAAAACCCTTCCGTTGATTTATGAAATGATCGACCAAGTGATGGCCGTTCATCCCAATGCGAAACACTTGCACATTGGGGCGGACGAAGTGTATCAGATCGGAGAATGCACTAGGTGTCTGGAGACAATGGTCAAAAGACAATGGGGAAAGAAGCAGTTGTTCTTGGACCATGTGTCCAAAGTAGCTAGGTATATTAACGATAAGTATCCAGGGCTCAAAATCCTCATGTGGGACGACGAGTTTAGAGAGATTTTCCCACAGGAGATTATAGACAGAGGACTGCATTTGTTGGTGGAACCGGTTATTTGGAAGTACACTACCGATCCTGGAGCTACGTTGACCGATCAGCTGTGGGAGAGCTATGCATCGATTTGGAAGAACGTCTGGGTGGCCACGGCCTTCAAGGGAGCTACAGCGCCGGACAGATACTACACGGAGTTACCCTATCACATGGAGAATCACCAACGCTGGTTAGAGATCATCAGCAGGTATTCTAACCAGGTGACGTTCAAGGGTGTGATGCTGACAGGTTGGCAACGGTACGACCACTTCAGCGTGCTCTGCGAACTACTGCCCGTTGCTCTGCCATCGTTGGCTGTGAACCTGGCCATCCTGCGATCCCCGGACCTCAATGGTTTCCCTGTAGACGTGCCTGCATCTGTGATGCAAGCATTACGCTGTGAGGGCATCATTTCCCTGACCATTCCGGAGCCTCAGTATGGCTGGACCAAGTGCAGTTATCAGGGCGTGGCGATCTACGCCACCATCTTGCGACTGTTCTCGTTGACCCAAGAGGTCGCCAAGATGGAACAAGACAACACCTTCAAAGGCTGGCTGAAACCGTACAACATCAAGCACTCTTTCTCTAGCCCTAGCCACGTGGAGCGCGCGATCGCCGACCTGAACAGGCATAAGATGGAACTACTGTATATCGAAAAGGAGATGAAAACCGCCATGGAAGATATCTACGATGAATATACGATTCAAGAGTGGGTAGAAACGTACTTGGTCCCGTTGAACGATAAATTCACCGAGCTCTGGGAGGCGAAAACAAAGATACTCGAGAAGAACGTGTGGCCCAGGAGACCACTGAAATACTCGGAGTTGTAGCGATGATAAGAGTTGAGAGGGTGTAGGTATCATGCATACTCGCTGTCTCGTTTTAGTCTTTCTA
This sequence comes from Lasioglossum pauxillum, assembly GCA_933228785.1. Lineage (NCBI taxonomy): Eukaryota > Metazoa > Arthropoda > Insecta > Hymenoptera > Halictidae > Lasioglossum > Lasioglossum pauxillum. Next base: position 37,696,485 of record OW121701.1, on the reverse strand, counting down.
CACAGTATTAATTTTTAGCGGTTGTTACTCGTGTTCATTTCAAAGACAAACGCGTGGAAAGACTGAAACGGTACACCGTTGATTAAAAAGAGACTGAAGATCATGTTAGAGTAAGTTACACGCGCCGCAACTTATCGTTAGAGTCTCGATTTTCTAAAAGTACGAGCATCAATCGATGGTATCATGAGATCTAATCCCGGAACCATAATTTTTGCACCTTGTACGTTTACTGTATAGAAACTGTACCACTGTACTTCGATTCGAACGGGTCACGCGAAATCTTTATCGACTGCACCGTCCGCGAGTTATCCTCGTTCATCCGATCGCGAGCGATAAGCAAACGAAATCTGTTTTTATTTGTCTCGTTGTTCAACGAAATGTGCGTTTCGTTTTTTTTTAATGATTAATCGCAACTTTTATATACCGACGACCTGTTTTACCTGATTTTTACCGACTAATTTATATTCCTCGTATTTATTCACACAGTTCAATCGTATGCTTCCGATTTTTCCATGTACGCGTCCTCTCGCGAAACCAATTGTTATGTACACGCACACACCATGCCCTCAGGCCCGTTTGTTTTTCTTGTTAGCTGTCATTGTTCTTCTCTTGTTGAATACTCTATGTTTACGTTTGTCGCGTACATTTGCGTTCTCGTACATGTAACGTTTGCATGATTAGTGCCATTGATGAATATATAGATCATAGAGAAAGTTCTACTCGCGATTTAGAAAAAGTATAGAAAGTTCGGCGATCTTCCGTTCCACCATTCTACATACCAGTGTTCGATCATTGAATTTCATTCGATTCGATGACGCCGAAAGCGGGCGCGACGCTATCCTTCTCTCCGGCAACGCGCAATGGGCTCGAATTGCAAAGAACAATATCTCTTTAACTATACATTATTAATTATGAAAATTTACAAAAGGTGCTCGAATATAAAATTCGATAGAATTTAGTAAGATTTTTATTTGTTTTGGATCTGCAAAGACTGTTTCCGTTAAAAATAGAATTTTATTTGATGCCACTTTCTTCAAATTTGTCTATAAAAATTGAAAATTGCACAGGTTTTGTCTTCTACTTGACATGAAATTGTCAGACGAACTTTTCAAGTGAAAATCAGTTATTTTGTGAAAATCGCCCACTGTACGACGATCGACGAGCATTTAACTCACCGAGATCGAGAATCGTAGCGCGCGACGCGATTATGTATACGTTTCATCGTGCGCATGATATCTTATTATCATTGTAAAGGAATTTTTAACATTGTTACGTCGCATCGCTATTAACATTAATTGCCACGAGTAGTAAGATTCTATTGATAAATAAATCTGTTTCTAAGTCTATTGCGAAGACACCAGTGGTTTTATTGCCTCGACAACCTCGAGATGGTAGGAGAGACGCGTCAGGTAACAATAGAAGAGAGTTTACGAAAAATATTTCAACATCTTATGTACAATAGTCGCGACGTGCCGCGGTACTGTGCGTGAGAAAATCGTTTTTCAAAAATATTTCATCGATCCTCATTGCAACACGCACACCGCCGATTTCGACTGCGGGAAATGGGGGTGGAAGGGTATGTGGCTTTGCTTTTTCGTCGGGATTCTCTTCACCACTTTCTGGATGGTGCTCATGTCCACCGTGTCGCCTATCTCCGCGATGATTATGGGTTTGTGATAGTCCTGATCGGTTTTCGTCAGTCGCACGCCCAACACCTGCGCTGCCAAGTTCACTATGCACAGCGACAGCTGAAACGAAATCTCTCTTTCAGACACAACAGAAATATTCATAGAGGATGATAGAAAATGACGAAAAGTTCAATTACTCTCGTTGAACCGTTCTGTAGAGAATAGGGAACGACTAAAATAAAATTATTTACTCGAGATATATGACGCGAAAGTTACAAAAGAGTAGAAGTTGAAAATAATGTATCTACATTCTTCTATACTGCTTTATATTTCGATCACTTATTTTTCGCATAAATACATGAAATTCGCAGTCTAGGGTAAAGGTTTCCAGTTACCGGATATTTCGTGACGACTTGGAAGTTTTTTATTAATTTGAAGACATTCCGTAATTTATTTTGCATTATTTGTGATATACAATTAATTATCAACCTTTTTTCTGTATTGTCAAATTTTTCTGGACGATTTTGTTAAAATGCAAAAGAAAATATTAACGAAGTTTTGGTCCTATTTACCGGACACAAGAAATTTGTGATAACAAATTAGTTAATTAATTTTTTTATGCCGTAGCGTAATAAATTCATTATTTAATTTCGTTTATATTAAGATATAGTAAGAATTAGTTAAAAACCCTATTTCCCGAGACAACGCAAATTTTTCGTTTCGAAATCCAGAAGATAATGAATGAATGATTTTATTGTGCTACGGAATAAAAAAAAATTAATCAATTTGTCATCACTTTGGATTAAAACTTCGTTAATATTTCTTTCACCTTTTGATAATAAATCCCAAAGTTGATAATAATCGATCATTCATCATAAACAATGCAAAATAAATTACAGAATGCCTTCAAATTAATAAAAAAACTTCGTAACTGGTACCTTTACCCCAGTTATGCCCGTTCCGCGACGTACACGTCCCACATCATCCGCTATTTTTACAACTTTCCTATCGCGAGCCAGATAAACATGCATCTCCGGTTCTTTGGAGTGCACAGTATGACACTTTGTTATTTCGACGATTTTCTAACTTCCTCTTTTCATTGTTCAAGTTTTCTACCGCTTCGCCGGTCCTCGCGGATACGTCGTGCGATGGGAACCCATTGTCAGCGGCGAATTTATGGCTTCGGTCCCTCTTCACCGATCTTTGATGTTCCATGTCGCACTTGTTGCCCACTATAGCCATCAAGGGTGCCTCCTCGAAGGTGTTGTTCATTTTTCGTATCTTGTCAATCCAATCCTCTAGAATTTCGAAGCTGAAAGTATTCGTCACATCGTACACCAGAAGAATGATCTGAAAAGAACATGATTTTATCGAGATCGTTCATCTTCTTGACGATTTCTAAGGGCTGTCATTTTCCTTCGAAGGTCGACGATTTTGAAGCTTCGATTTCAGAAACTGCGAAGGTGAAGTAGTCTACGGATTTTATGCATTTATAACAGAAATGAGCGAATGCAATTTAAAATAGCATGAATATATTATTTTCATCACATTAAAATTATTAATGAAAAATATAAATTTATATTTAGCTCCTGCGTCTTGCAATTGATGCTCAAACTTTTTATTTTGCATAGAGATCCGGAGTCTAGTGATGAGAATCGAGTTTTCGAAATTCGAACCTCCGTAGTAAATTATTAGAGGATTAAAAGAAACGGAGTTACGAAGCTTTGAACTTCGAAATTTCGCTGCTAAGTTATATTTGATACAATAACAGACACTCCTACATTTCAAAAAAATACGCCACCACAGCTAAAAGATCGATCAAGTTATAACTTCATACGATTCAAAGACTTCGAAACTTCGTGCACTTCGAAGGCTTCGAAACTTCGTACACTTCGAAATTCCCTTCGTTCCTTCGAAGAGTCGAAGCTCCGGAAAAGTAACAGCCGCAATATCTAACAGTTTCAACTTACATGAGCGCCGAAAACGTATTTATCCAGCATGTTACCATGAAGAGCGAGGCCACCCACGTCCCACAGGTGTAGGTTCACATTCCTGTAGTAGCCTATGCTCAAATTCTTCAGGAAAAAGTCGATTCCAGACGTCGGCGTGTACTGTCTGGTGAACTCGTTCTGGCAGAACTTCTGGGCGATGCTCGTCTAAACAGGGATCCTTGAATCTCAGTTATGGTGGATCGGGTCGCGGAAAAAGCGACGCTCGGAACGCAGAATATCTCGATTGCCTGGCCAAACAGGAATTCCCCGTGTCGAATCGAATTCGCGTGCCTCGTTCGCTGTGCAATTAACTCTGTGTCGCATAGTCCCTCGGAACAATCAAAGAAACAGCTGCTCGTTAATCGAACAGCGAAAGACTTTCCGCGACACGAAGATGCAATTCAATTTAATTTGTGGTTTCCCGAACGGAAATTGAATCGTTCTCGCACCGCTCCACTATGCTCCGGAAACTCGCTTTTTGTGGTCAATTTTTCACGATGAAATATTGGACGAATTTGTTTAATACCTCGTGCAATACTTAAATGTATAGTAATTGATTACATGCCTACAGAGTCACCACTCGAGTGCTAAGGGTTAAGAATTTACTATAATGTGGACAGAATTTATTAACCCTTTGCAGTCGGAGCTATTTTAACTCGACAATTAAACATTTCTTCCGACCAAGAACAATTCCATTCCGTATGATTATTTTTCATTTTATGAAAATCGATAACGATCGAGTGCTAAGGGTTAACTTTGAATAATCTAGTGCTAAGGGTTAACTTTGAATAATCTGGTGCTAAGGGTTAACTCTGAAGTAACGCTAAAATACTTTTGGCCACAAAAAGCGGGTGTCCAGACCATAGTGTGCTCGCCAATTTTCTGTGCAACGCGACGCCAACTCAAAATCAAGTGGAAACGGGTGGTTTTCGTGCGAGAGTTTTCCATTTTATTCGAAAACGGAGGGGCGGCAGCTGTGCGTGTCTGAAATCGTGTGGCAGTGACCACTACGCGCGAAAGAAATAAATCGATACCCACGATGGCACGTTCTTCCGAGCACAGGTGAACTCCAAACAAATGCTCGGTGTTCTACGCGGTCGAATTGAACACTTTGCATTCGGACAGTGTCCTATACAACGACTTAATCAAATTTTATTCATACAGATTTGACGAAATGAAATGTTCGATCTTGCAAGTTGTACCATAAGCGCGTCTTTTCAAGTCCCCTCAAAATGGACGGTCCGAATTGGTCACTGAAATCGTGGCAGTGACCACTTCGCGTGAAAGAAATAAATCGATATCCACGGTGACACGTTCTTCCGAAACAAATGCTCGATGTTCTACGCGGTCGAATTGAACACTTTGTACTCGGACAGTGTCTTTGAATCAAATATACAACGACATAATCAAATTTTATTGATACCGAGTTGACGAAATGCAATTTTCAATCTTGCGAGTTGTACCATAAGAGTGTCTTTTCAAGTTCCCTCAAAAGGGACGGTCGAGTGCAAAGGTTTGAAGTTTGAAAATTCACTGGAGGACCGGTCGGTCTCGGTGAAAACGCGATAAGAACGGAGACACACTTTGAAACTCACTTTCCCGGACCCAGAATCGCCGACCAGGACGATTTTGAGGCCCTTTGCGACCATCTCCTCCTCGACGTCGGACATTGAGGAAGATCGGGATGGGAGAACGCGACTGGGAGACGCCCGACGATCAAACTTCCGGCAATCATGCGAAAAGTCGTTGCGGCCACGACGGTTCTGCGTCGACTATAATGTAACATATAAACGAAGGGTCTGGCATGTGGCTAGAGAATGAAATCGAGCGAATCGACCGACCAGCCGTGGCCAGTGCGACGTCGTCGTCGTCGTCTACACGGCTGCATGAATAAATTAGCGAATAATCGATACGGCGAACGCCGTCGTGCGTGGCGGGATCCGTCGATATTGCTTCTCGAATCAGTTTTTCTTCGCCCGCCCTGATTAATTAACGAACGCGTCGCGCGACGCAATAAATCGTAGCCTCGACCTTTTTGCTGTCAAACTTCTGTTCATTCATTTTTTCTTTTACAATTACACCACCGACATCGGGAATCGTCGAATTCGAAAAAGAAACAGTTGCGCGGTCGAAGTAACATCGTTCGTTGGCAGTAGAGAAATGTTTCGCGATGTTGGTCGCGTATGTACAGGCTCAAAAACGGTGTATAAAAATATATATCTTGTATCTTGCTCGTTGTCTTAATACTCGGAATAATCGGATTCCTGTTCGTCGTCTCCGTTTGTCCAGGATCTGCAACGAAATCTCATTATTCACGGCGTTTGGAAATTCATGTTCTATAACTGTAGCCAGCGGATCTTTATGCAAGATCAAAATTTTCCACCTGAATTGCAACAAACTGGAGTGAAAAAGAAGTTTATTTTCTTTCTTAATATGGTTAATGCATAAATGCATAAAATCCGCTGTCTGTCTATAACACAATCAATTAATTCAAAGTTGAATGGTATTTCACAAAAATATAGAATACGAAAGCTAATTAACTTCTTAAAAATATTGATGATTAATAAGAGTGTCCCTAACGCATCGAAATGTTACCTGGTTCGGATTTCTGTTGCTCGGCAATGCATCGTGTGGAACAAATACTCGTATCCCTCGCGTTTATATACAAATATACTTATAGAATAGAAAAAACGAATTTAATTGAAGACCAGATCCTTGTAATTAGCTAGGAGGTAGTAATTGGAGACTCTGCAGCAGGTTGTCGTCCTGACGACCGTCAGTCTGTCGGCTCGCTCGAAATTCGCCTTGACGATCTCGTAGTACCTTCCATCGCTGGAACACGTCAAACTGATCATCGTCTCCCTTATCGTTGGCTCGAAACTCTATCCGAGTTACCTGAGGCTTAGGCAGCGCAGCTTGATGCACTTGACGCGCAGAATATCGATAGCCTTCTGACTCTTGTCCGAAAATCGAAGATTCTCCGGGTCCCAGCGGAGCTCGAGTCGCTCCAGGTTAGGACAATTGTTTGCGATGCCGTCCATCAGCTGGTCCACGTGAATGTTCACACCGAGCCTCTCGTTCGTCCCCATTACGAGAATCCTGGAAAAGTATAAACATGGTCACCCCTATTTTCGTCCATACGACAACTACGATTCACTTGTTTTTATATTTTCCTGTTTATACAAGATGATTCTGGGAACTAGGACAAGTTACTGCTCCATTTCAAGGAATCTAGACTCACTTAGCGTTGGTCAATATTGGCAGAACGCTCTGCCACAGCTGATCGGTGATGTGTGGCATGCCGCACAGGGAAAGACCCCAAAGCTGATGGCCGTATCTCGACAGAAACTTGTGCAGACCGTCGTCGGTTAAGTTATCCGAGCTGCCCAGATCCAAGGCGATTAAATTTCGAGGATTTCCGAGCTCGGCCCAGGCTTTGAGCACGCTGTCGTTGAATCCGTTCAACTGTCCCGCGCTTAGAAAACGAAGGCTGGGGATCCTGCTGAGCATGTCGATCAAACACTCCGTGGACAGGTCCGTGGCGGTGACGTCTAGCTCCTGGATGCTCGATTTCTCCCACTCGACTTGCATCACGTACTCGCTTTGAAGATCTGTAAAAGGAGTCGTAATCACCTATCGAGCTACAAAGGTAACGAGGAAGTTGGTCGGATCGTACTTGTCCCCTCCATCAGAAGACACTTGAGCCTTCTGCTTCTCTGGAACAAAGTCTTCATCGTCGAGCCTGTAACCTTCGAGCAGAAATTCACCGCTAGGCACTCGAGCTGGATGCAATTCGAGGAGAACGCGTCGATGTGAGAGTCGTCGACGAAATTGATCCCGTAGAGGTTGATCACCCTAAGATTCGGGGTGGCTGATTTCAGCTTGTGAACGTTTATCACCTCGTAGATCTCCTCTTCTTCTTCCTCCACCTTCTCGTACGTTCCTGATAGAATAGAGCAAATTGAGAAGAGCGTTCGAAGAATGTTTGAAGGAGAATACGAACCTATAAGATGTAGGATCTCCAGACCGTTGATGAAGTTGTAGATCTTTCTCATGAAACCCTCCATGAAGATCACCTCGGACAGACAGATGCACATGTATTTCAGCTTGGTGGGGAACGCCTGCATCTCGGAGAAGTCGTGCAGCTGCATAGCGGTCGAGAAGTCGAGCAGCATGTGGGTCAGATTCGGACACTTGTTCGCCAACTCGTGGAGAACGGTGTGCGTGATCAGCTCGATCGGCAGCTCGATGTACCTCAACGAAGCGCCGAATCGCGTGCTGTTACAATAAACGATCCATCGATTACACCCTCGTTCCTGACTCGTTAAAAAACGATCCTGTTTCGCGGTGAGACAATTTGGCAAGCGGGACGAATCTCAGACATATTTCGGGAACGAGCGTTATCTGCCAAAATTCTCGAGACTTTTTCGCCGATCGACAACGATACCGTCGACTAACCTGATCAAGTGCAGCAGATTGTCCAACGAGCTGACGTGCAACCCGCTGATTTCCGGTCGCAGGGAGACATGTTTCCAGAGACGCGTGTCATAAGCGATCTGCCGCCACCTTTTGCAGACACGCGCGACCCTGCAGATCTCGCGGTGCGACAGGTAGCTGAACGCATGGAGGATGATCTTGTCGGGCAGCTTCTCTATAGTCTGTAACAGAGCGAGCGTCGCTCGAATTAGAGATCATTGCCAGAACCATCGCCGTCTGGATCACACATGTTTCGAAACTTGTTTGATCGTCGCTTCAACCAGTTCGCTAACTGTTCCGTCGGATTTCTTGTTGAACTTACGGTCCCCGCGAAGCGACTTTTAATCACACCGCCCTCCGAGACGAACATCTGAGACGTCTCGACGGCGATCTGGCCCCATACGTCCACACCCCCGAGATCCATCTTGCCGTTTGATCAGGAACAACCTCTGGACACGATGATCTTTCGACGAACAGTATCACAGAACGTGCCCCGATCGAACGATCGACGCACAGGCCCGATTCGATTCTATTTTCGATCAAGAATAGCTGCTGAACAGTATGATCGTTTCACGATCAATATCATAGAACGTGCTCCGATCGATGCGCGAGCCCGATTGCCTTTTATTCTTGATCAAGAACAACTGCTGAACAATATGATCGTTCGATGAACAATATCACGGAACGTGCTCCGATCGGTGTATAGGCCCGATTGCCTTTTATTCTTGATCAAGAACAACTGCTGAACAATATGATCGTTCGACGAACAATATCACGGAACGTGCTCCGATCGATGCACGGGCCTGATTGCCTTTTATTCTTGATCAAGAACAACTGCTGAACAATATGATCTTCTACGAACAATATCACGGAACGTGCTCCGATCGATGCACAGACCCGATTGCCTTTGATTCTTGATCAAGAACAACTGCTGAACAATATGATCGTTCGACGAACAATATCACGGAACGTGCTCCGATCGATGCACAGACCCGATTGCCTTTGATTCTCGATCAAGAACAGTTGTTTAGCAGTTTGAACAATATGATCTTCTACGAACATTTTCACAGAATGTGCTCCGATCGAACGATCGATGCACAGGCCCGATTTCCTTTTATTCTCGATCAAGAACAACTGCTGAACAATATGATCGTTCGACGAACAATATCACGGAACGTGCTCCGATCGATGCACAGACCCGATTGCGTTTTATTCTCGATCAAGAACAGTTGTTTAGCAGTTTGAACAATATGATCTTTCGACGAACAGTATCACAGAATGTGCCCTGATCGAACGATCGATGCACAGGCCCGATTAGATTCTATTCTCGATCAAGAACAACTGTTGAACAATATGATCTTTTGACAAACCGTATCACGGAACGTGCTCCGATGGAACGATCAATGCACAAGGCCCGATTGGATTCTATTTTCGATCGGACTCCACGATCTCGGAAATCGGTTCTACTTCGTCGGAAGAAGCTCGCTGCACGCGCACGACCTTGCACCGATTTTTCTCGGAGGGAAAAACGAAACGGTAGGGAAACTCGAGAACACAGTTTTTTTCCCGAGGGTCTCGCCTCGGGAGCGTGAAAATCGCGTCGCACAGTCGGAATTCGGGGATACAGAGAAGTTCTAAGTCTTCACGGCATTTCTAATCGGATCGCGCCTGCGCGTCGTCCTAAATATAAGCCTTGGAAGACCCGTCTGCGCTTTAATTTTAAACTCGTCACCTGCAGCCAAGGTGCATTTTCCCTGTGTCTCTCCCGTGAAACGTCAAATTCGAGATGAAGTTTACACGCTCCCGGCGGCGGAACTCTTCCGCGGATCCCTGCGAACTATCGGAAATGCCTGAAATCGATAGTAGCTAGTGAAGAATATTTTCGTACGATCTTTCTCTTGGATATCGATTTGTCTTTTCTGTATTGACGGTTGAAATCGGTCGTGTGGTATCTTTGTTTGCTAAATATTTGCCAGGGAATCGGACTTGGAACGTATCCGACACGAGACCGAGTACGTACACGCACGTGGCGAACAAACAGCGATAAACGTGAGAAAAATTCGACATTGTTATAATTGATAAATTTTCTTAATAGGGAAAACCACCGTTTACAGGTGTTCTCAAGTGTCTCGATTAAATAGCGAGACAGATAAGAGGTCTATAGATTCGTGAAACAATGTATATCTTCTTTCAATACTTGTATTTCCTAGAGATAGTGGATACTGTGAAAACGTAATCGATAACATGGCGCTTGGAGAGCCTCGCCGGTTACCAATCGGATTGCACTTGACTTTGGTAATAGTTACAGCATCGGCAACGTGATTCACAATGCTCGGCAGAGGGACGGAACATGTTGAGGCTTTTTCAACATTGTTTGTTCATTTCTGTTGCACAAGTAACGGATTTATTCTGTTAACTAAAACATTTCTTGATGAAATGAAATAGAAAATGTTGTAAGAGTTGCGGAATCAGGAGTAACGAGAATCTTCGTGCAAATTGCATGTGGCTCGTGAATCCAAAGAGTTAATTACGTCCGCAATCGCGGAATAAACTCTTAAACATCAGCAACTTCTTGAAAATTGAATTTTTTTAAGATGTTAGACCGATTAGCTTGCTAGAGAATAAGAAAACAAAAATTGCTTTAGATTGCAATTGGTAGGAATCATGCAAAACTTTAAAAATTATGTTTTCTCAACTTTTTTATCTGAGCCTGTAACGATAACTTAAAAATGCGTTTTATAGATTTACAATCAAGGTTTAAAGATGATCGCATACGGGCGAAATCTCTAACAAGTCCGAAAATCTGCTAAAATGTCTAAGAAATCCGATGCTTATGACTCTTGATCATTTTTTTAAAACCCTTCTTAAAGTTTAAATTGTTAGAAATTTTACGTTGTTCATATTGCAGTATATAAACCAGGTGATATTTTGTATTTCTGTGTTTTAAAGGGTTGCCATTTAACAGCAAGAAATGTGTTTTCAATATACGAAACTTGAGAAATCAACTTCTGACCACGAAAAACGGGATTCCAAGTTGTAACGATGTCAGTGTACAAAAGACTTGACGAGTAACAATGAAGTTCTGTATTGTTAAACAATTACCGCAGTGTGCACGATTCTCGGTCGATGAACATGAGTGCCGATGTCCTCTCTGGATATAGCGCTGGTGGCATGCTCCACGTTCAAATGATGCCAGGTGCTCATCGCGACACACCGATTTCGATTTTTCTCCGAGTCGAAAACGAATCGATCCGGACAGTTCTCAATGAAACTGGATAATCAACGAAACCGCGGATCACAAGACACTTTTGTTCATGTTGACTCGCGTATCGACAAGCAACAAGAGAAATCGAAGTGTTTCCTGATGCAAACGAGGAAAACCAATCTGTCAGAACGCTGCTGGTTGACTGGACCATAGTAGGATACACTTCGAACGGCGTCTAGCTTAATTAGTTATAAATAAAGACAAGCCGTCAGGCAACCGGACGAGATAAGAATAGGTAGAACCCATTAGTATACCGAAGCGACAGGAGCTAGAAAAGAAGTCTACCTCCGGGACGCGTCGTTCTACCGTGGTTTTGCAATCGGGTTTTGCGTAATTGAAAACCGTCAATGGAAAAATCGGAATCGATGTTCCAGCGAGTTTTAAAATCGATTTACCGTGTTCGGTCGTCTAATAATCTCGCCGTTGTCTCCTTCGAAGGTGTTCAACTGCTGAAGGGCTGCCTCCACGCTGAGGACGTTCCAGTTGGACATCCGTCGCAGATCCATGGTGTTCCAGCATCAGAAAACTGTAATTCGGGAAAAAACGAGAGTCATCGACGCACTAACACCGCACGAACAGCGAGAATCGTTTTCTTTTTCGGAATGGATAGAAAAATGAATCGGACACAGTACCACGGTGTTGCAGATTCCCTCCGGATTTCCGGATTCCGAATGGTCGGATCACACACCGATAATCACGATTTATTGTGCAACGTGAGTAATTCTATATTCTCTCCTTTCCCGAGAAATGTATCGTCGTCCCGCGTTCCACAGATTTTTCGAGTATTAGGAATTACGTAATCGCCCTACTAAACGATTTTATATTTTGACGGTTTTGTTCCGTTTGTTCTTGCCTGTGCACGCGCGATCCTCGACGTACGTAGAAAAATCGACCTACTGGCACATCGTGATGCTCTTGTGCTAAGCACTCTGCTGCTTCTGGTTCGGAGGTAAAAAATGTAACTGAAATAATCTTAACTTTCTGTCGATTCCTAAAATAGAGCCGCTGGAGTGCTCTGCTACGCAAGGATGCACGCACAGCCAACCGGGGCCGCTGTGGTGCGTTGCGCGACTTTATGAAAATTCGAAAAAGGACTATAACAGTCCTTGCGTAGTTCCATTCATCCTTGCAGAACGCTGAGGAGTCGCGTCCTGCTGACACAGATAACATTAAACTGTCGCACTGTGGGCTGGAATACCGTTTTTCGTGGGCAAAAGTGAAGTTTTCAAGTTTCGTATATTGACCCATTAAAATACCCAAACGCAAGTGGGCTAAGCGATATAAGTCTTGTTTTGAGATATTTCAAGGTAAAGGATATTAACACTAAATGAAATCCATATAATGTCGAAATATGGGCACATAATATAACGACTGAAAGTTGAATTTGAATTTTGATTTAAACATAATGATTGAAAGTTGGATTTGAATTTAGATTTAAATATAATGATTGAAAGTTGAATTTCCATTTAAATTGGCTTGCTGAGAGTTCAATTTGAACTTTGATTTAAATATAATTATTGAAAGTAGAATTTCGATTCAAATTGGGTTGCTGGGAGTCGAATTTAAATTTAGATTTAAATATAATGATTGATAGTTCAATTTTGATTTGAATATAACGATTGAAAGTTGATCTCAATTTAAATTAGGTTGCTGGGAGTCGAATTGGAATTTAGATTTAAATATAATGATTGACAGTTCAATTTTGATTCAAATATAACGATTGAAAGGTGATAAATATAATTATGGATTAGGTAAAAAAGTTTAGGGAAAAAACCACGGAATTTCGACTTCTCGAGAAAAATTTTCGACAAGTGCCGTGTACACACGACAGTTGTTGAATATCCTTTTGATTGCAGGCCAAATAGGTACCATTTGGCTGAGCGCCATTAGCAATTTGATTAATTAAGGCCACATATATTGTCAACGTAGCGACGGTCGGGGCTTACAGAATCTTGCTCGTCGTAAATTTCCTGTACACATATTGTTTACAAGTGCATGATTAATATGTTAAACATTTCCTTCCACGAAAGGAACTGAAAACAAGTACGTAGTTCCCGAACGTTGATATCATAATTATTCACTTATTCTCTGTGTATCTTTATTTATTAACATCTATAAACAATGTTTATAAATTATTCGAAAACGTACGACTGCCAGAAGGTTTCTCAATTATTGAGAAAGATGGCGTTATTGGTCCCGCGTTACCGACAGCAGATTTGCGGGTCTAACGCAAATGAAAAGGTCTTTATTTATTAATTTCTTCAGGTCTTTATTTTATTCAAAGGTTCTGTATTTATTCATTTACAATCCTTCACTAATTGTTTACGCAATGTGTATTGAAATGAACGTTTAGCCAGATGGAAAATCTCGATTTTCATCGCATCGAGTCACCAGAAAGGAAACGAAATCGCAACGCGTTATCAGTATCAACTTCATTGTTTCCGCTCTTTGTCTTTTTGTTAAACTTATCAGTAACAGCTATTGCACGCCGATTGTTATCGAAGTAAAAGTGTATGTTAATGAATCGTCAAAATGGCGGCCGGGGAAAACACTGTTCAGTGATAGAAGCGTGATGACAATAACAAGAAAGATCGCGTCTGTTACCACATCCTGTTCGCATGACTAAATGATCTCGGTACTAATTACATCGAGCGCATTATCGCACCGATTTCTTTTTTCCATCAGAAATATTGATTAGAACACCTCCTTATCATCGCGAGACTGTCACCGCGTGATATCGACCGATAATTTTGCACAAATACACCGATAAAAAACTACTAAAGATGTCTACGAAAAATACAATTGCCACTCTAACCTATTTTGAAAGAAGCTGTGCATTCGATTATAGTTTATATACGAACTTCAAGTCGATTCTCTATCTAACTTTAGAGTATCGATTTCGACGCTCGGTAATGGCGATTTATTTCTTTTTTGATAATCGAAATCAGCTCATCCTTGACGTTAAAATGATTTACAATCTGGAGAAACATTTGTACAGGCTGTACCACGGAACTGGGACAAGCTTTTCACTATTTATACAATATAGTTCATAGCAATGCGTCATGGAAATTTAAATTAACAACTTGAACACAGAAATATGTACCCAACTACATTTTTATAGAGGACCATCCAAACATATATGTACCGTGGGTTCGATTGAAAAGAAACGATGCAACTTCAGTTCAGACTTAACACATTACCGACTGGTGATTATTGCATAATTTTGAAAAAATCTATGGTGCATAGCTATTGCGAACTAACAAGTCATCCTCAATTACATCATCTAATAGCTTCATTTAAGATTGCAATGTAAAAGAAAATGTCTGCTTCTTTTAATAGAAAACCCCATTAATAGACTTCCGGTAGGTAAAGCGTTAATTGCAGAAGACCCATCATCCAATACCGTTTAATTAACTCCTGTAACATTTTCATCGATCTTTATTCATTTCTAAAAAACATCTCGTCTCATTCACGTTAGGACACCCTGTACATATCGACGTACTCCAAGTTTATCTTCGTCGTGTTCCCCCACTCTGCCTTCTATCTCCTCTCTCCGTCGCACCTTCCCCCACCACAGTTTCGTCCGAGCTAGCGCAGCGCCTCGGTTTCTATAAAAGACTCAACTTTGGCCGTAACGCGCATTATCCGTTGCGTCGATATGCAGAGCAGGTGACTTCACGTTCTTGAACCTAAAAATACAAACAACAACAACAACAACAAGTGCGATCCAGATCACCGAAACCGAACAGTGTAACCTCTATGAACGCGAAAGGGGTGGCTTACTCCAGTCGCACCTAACCTAAAAAGCGAGAGGAGCGGGAGCTTGAAAGTGCGTTGTATCTCGTGTCCAGTCGTGACCGTGCATCCTGTAAACTTGACTGGTTCGATCGATCCTGCGACAACACGCAGTCGTTTAAATCAAGCTGCCAAAGAGGCGAACGTTAGAGAAACCTCTGAGAAAAATTCTGAGTGACTTTGCGCCGGCATTCGTCGATGATATGAGACAGGATCGCGTCGAAGGTGAATCGAACGAGGTAACAAAGAGTGGAACAAAGAGGTTGGAGAAAAAGCAGAGGCTATAGAAGAGGAAGAAAGCGCGGGACCGTAGTAGACAGCAAAGGATCATCTCTTGATTGGAACGCGTGTCTTGACGGCCGTTGCCCGCCTAATCATCGTCATAGGTCCGATTCCGGTACTATTGTCCCCGCATTGCGGCACTATGGAATAACGAGGGGGTTGATTTGATCGACGAAATCGGCGAGAGTAAAGGCGGCGACCGCCTGATTCGTAGCGTCCGTGCTCAGTCCTCAGTGTAGGCTAGTCGGGCGTACGGTAGTTGTGGTCTCGGCGATATCACGCGACGCTCATTTTGCGTTTCGAACGATTTTTCGCGCGCTATTCAAAGCCGTGAACGCCTAACCGACTAGAACAACCCTGATCTGCTGTACGAAAGAGAGGTTACATCTGCGTAAACAGACGATTATAGACTGAGATTACACTGTGATCGTTCCGGATACTCGGGTGTACGGTAATTGTGGTCTCTGCGATATAACGCGACGCTCATTTTGCGTTTCGAACGATTTTGCGCGCGCTATTCAAAACCGTAAACGCCTAATCGAGTATAGAACAACCCCGAGTTGCTGTACGAAAGAGAGGTTATATCTCTGCGTAAACAGACGATAATAGACTGAGAATACTTCATTGATCACCACGATCGAAATCATCGAAGAAGAACAGGAATACTCGTCGAAGTAAATAATGGCAGCGAACATGAGCACGGAATCTACCGGATTCCTGTATGAAATCGTCGCCGAAGATTTATGGACACCATGGGAGTCCACGGTGGAATATTTCGAATACACCCCGTGGGTGTTTTCCCTGCTAGGCAGCACTATGATTGGATTGACTGGCATCTTCCCATTGTTGGTTATTCCTATCGACGAAGGTGCCGATCTGAAAACTGGAGGTAATTTATTTGTTTATAAAATACAATGACCGATGACTGGGCATGTCTCTGTTGACGTTTGTCAACTGGGAGCGTGAGAGTACATACTTGATTTAAAATCGTATGTCGTTTACGACTACCACGGAGTCGGTGGGTATCGCTGCGATGGGAGGTTATGTTATGTGTATCTTTTAAACGCGGGAAATTATTCGCAGTAGGTTAGTACGAACGTGCCAATCAGAAGAGATGTTATATTACAACTGTGCTGTCTACTTCCCAAACACTTCGTCAGCTTGCGTTATTCAGATTGATGGAATCTTTGTTTCTGTAATGACCGTGGGTGTACAAAGTGTTCGTATACGTTTTAACACTATATGAATTGTAATGTTGAAATCACGAGCATTATCTAACGGCTCATTTTTTATAATATCGTAAAAATTATAATCTGGTTTGAAATAATGTAATGTGTCAACAACTGATACTCATTTTTTTTTATTTTCGCTTGGATCACTTTCATAATTATGGGCACATATGTATAATGATTGAAAAGTCAATTTCAATTTAGATTTAAATATAATGATTAAAAGTTGAATTTGAATTTTGATTTAAATACAATGATTGAACGTTGAGTTTCGATTGGGTTGCTGAGAGTTGAATTTGAATTCCGATATAAATATGAACTCGTGCTTTAGAAATGGCGTTTACTACAATTGCTGGGGAATCGCTAACGTGAGAAAACTGACTGTACTCGTACATGCATATTTATATTCACGTCTAGCGTTGGTATAGAATCGTGTTCACCCCTGACCCAAATGTTAACGTCATTTGCACACGTGGAATTACAAACAAAATGTTGTTTTATTAATACATTCGCACCGAATGGCGGGTATATAAACTTATACAATCCTCACTACTGTCTTAAAATAAATGGATAAAATGTGATCTACATTCTCCAATTTCGCGAAGTGCCGCAAATTCGTCCGGCACCTGCGTCAGAATGTGTTAACGCTTCGCTCGCTGTAGTCTATCAATAAAATCCTCAATGATCGTACTACATCAAAAAGTAAACTACAGATTTTATTTTAAATAACGATGCTAGAAAAAATAATTTTTGCTAAAGAACCATTCGTTTTGTTTGTCACATTCATTCTGCCTGCTCGATAATAGCGGATCGATCTGTACACACGATTAGTGTCTAGAGCCCGGAGTTCGATTACTCAGGGAAAAACCGACATGCTGATAACGCGTTGAATGGAATTATGATCTCAACCCCAACTGTATTACGCATACATTTTCCTCGTGTGACGAATTCGTTGTTCCAATTAAAGCTAATCGGACGAAATAGGAAATGATATGACAGGCGCGTAGACGAGAAAATGAATTTTTACACGGTGATATTTTTTTGTAGCGAACGTTCCGTATCGTTAAACGGCTTTTGCATCGTTGATGAGACAGATATTTATCGCGACAAAGCTTCGCGGTATTTACAATGACGTTCCGAGTCAAGGACCGTGTCGATGCTCGATTAGAGCGCTATAGTTGAAGCCTTGCGCAATGGGATACAATTGTGGGCCACGATTTCACTAGAAATCTCTGAACGGATCGTGTCGGTCTCTTTTCTCAGAAAAAATCTGTCGAATTGTTGCGACACTGGTGTGCAACTTTCCTCTTCAACTATTATCGACGGTGTGTTTGCGACACATTTTTTTTCGGACCGTGCATTTTTAACCGAACTGTATACACCTTGGTCTCTCTTTCCTCTCTCTCTCTCCCCTTTCTTTTCTCTGGTTTCGACGATTCACCGGCTTAGGTCGCTGCATTGTGACAGCAACGCAGTGTCCGGAATCATGTCGGGATAAAAATAATGATGTGTTGTTATTACGTCAGATAGGATTCTCGGATGCTTAAGAGAAACGCATTCGGCCACGTGGAGTCACTCTGCTGCGCACATTGTTCTCAGCGTCGAATAGCGTTGCCAAACCGTTCTCCGTAAGCATATTCTTATCTCTTAGAAAGAAATAACTCCAATCGATCTTTATATTTGACAATGAGGATAAAGAAAGTCTTAGATCTTTTTTTGCGAAACACTCGTATAGTTTTTCCACTTCCGAATTCACCCTTTCACAAGTCTCATTCAACTTGATGCAAATCAGCTTCACCCTTGTGCAAATCAATTTCAACCATTAAGAATATTTAAAATTAACTATTTATTTATTTAGGT
Source organism: Lasioglossum pauxillum (assembly GCA_933228785.1). Lineage (NCBI taxonomy): Eukaryota > Metazoa > Arthropoda > Insecta > Hymenoptera > Halictidae > Lasioglossum > Lasioglossum pauxillum. The sequence continues at coordinate 37,677,959 of OW121701.1, read as the reverse complement.
TCAATTATATATGTTAGACCCACGTGAACGGTGTCATTACTGCTAGGTAAACATAAGACTCGATACGCCTCGACAAATATGTATTATATGTACTTGCATTCTTAAAATTTATATTAATCAACTACAATGAATATACACTGCCGCTCAAAAGTATGTGGACACTTACCATGTTCATGAAATTTGTGATATATAATGTATATTTTTATTATCAAACAATATTTGTTGCTAAAGTCTATTATGAATATGTATGTAATGTATTCTAATAGTACCAAAATAAACAATTTAGTTATTGAATTTTCTTAAATAAATAAAAGAAAAACTATGGGATCACATAGATAGATAAGTCCGAAAACGATGTCGCAAGTCTGAAAAACATTTGTGGGAAATATTAGAATCTGAATGGAACCTTATTGAAAGTGAAGTAATGAAAAAGTTAATAGCCAGAATGCCACGACTAGTAAACGCGGTGGATATGTAGACGAAAAGAAAATATAATTATTTTTTATCATTATCGGTGAGATATTTAATAAATTATTATTAAAATATGTTCTCCAATACTGTACGAACTGAAATACATACAAGATAATCAAATTTACCAAAGATATCATAACTATTTTCAGGTAGTTATAAGAATTAAGGAAGTGTCCACATACTTTTTGAGCGGCAGTGTACATATCTTTCATACATTGCAAAGTTAACGAATTGGTAATTACTTTGAAATAAGTATTCGATGTACAAAATACTTTATCTGCGAAAGACTGAATTTGGAGCGCAAAGCCTGTAGTTTTTCTTTTTGTGCAACCAGACAATGCGGTTGATGTCGAAAATCCAGAGACTCTCATTAATGTTTAGACACTCCAGAATAATTTTCTTCAAATGTCTTAACATTCCTGAGCAGTATTTCATGACGAAGCATTAACTACCGCTGGTCTATGTTTACAAGACTTCGCGATGTTATTCTTTCGGAAGCATTCAGTTTTCCCGGAGTTCGTTTCGCAACCGAACAGTTGCTCGAAAACTAAGAAACTGCGTAACCGGCAATATTGAGTTGCCTCGCATCGATATTTTGCCCGAAGGTCGTGAAACTTTCTGGACACAATCCGGAGTGAGAATAAAATTTCCAATTGCATCGTACATTGAACGATTGAACACACACACATGAGCATCGTTTCGAACGACACCTGCAAATTCAAGGGCGTCGTTTACGAGGTTTACACATTCTGACGACGATTTTGTATTATTCAGCGGAAGCAAATTGCATAAGAAGACAGCTGCATGCGAAAAGTTTTGCCCAACTGTCCGCGCATTCATCGAACTCGTTGACTCTTTAATCGGCGACGGCTTCCTGTATGCGGAGGCTCGATAATTATTACCGTCCACGGTGCTGTTAACCATTACATAACTGACAGGCATTGTAAATATTTGTTTAACTATACCTCATTAATACGATGCGTGCACTGTACACGCTGAAAAGCGATATTTTCCTCTTTCCGCGATGGGGGAAATGGACGATTCTTTAACAAGGTGGTGGCCGGTGACGTTAGGGAGGGACGGGAAGATGATTTGAAATATATTTAAAACTAAAGTCTATCCCACGAGAGAGTAACCCCGTTTCGCGCAGCTTAAAAGATGGTAGGGGCGCAGCGGGCCTATCATCTCTCACTCCACTACCCACTCCCCACTTTCTTGAACCAATTAGGGCGAAGATGCGCAAAGACGAACGAGAACTGGTCTTTCCGCGGGGTTACTCTCTCGTGGGATACACTGTAGTTGTTTGCAGCGCGTGTCTAAAAATGCGCACAATCAGCTCCGAACCGACCGATTATTTACAACCCCTGCATTCCGACAGATAGACAACACATGCGACAGACCCACCGAATCAGATCACTGGGATCATACACACACACACATACTTTTATATTATATATATATGTAGATATGTTTTGCACACAAGGATTAACCCTTTTCACTTTGAAAATGTAAATGAAACGAGTTTTTATATGTATTTGGTTCTTCCTTTATTCATTTAAGTCGTATTTTTTAGGTAAAGACAAATATGTATAAGTTCCACAAATATAAATTACAACAGAGTTTGAGAGAGCTAAATTTGATACAATTAGTAAATAAAATTGTTTATGAATGTTCTGGAGGTATTTAAAAACGCAACAAAATTTTTGAAAATTTGACGATATAATTCTTACTAAATTAATGCAATTACCAAAGTTTGGGTTCGATTCACTGCACCGTTTAAGAATTATAGCAACTTAAAGTTTGCACATTTTAATACGTCTTCTTATGGAGAATTCATAAAATAAGATAAAGAATAAAGATAGAATAGAATAAGATAAGATAGATAGAATAAAATAAGAGAATTCATAAAAACCTTGAAAAAACACAACTAGAAACTCCAAAAAAAATACACTCAAAAACAAAAATATACTCATGAATGACTTTCGTTGCTAATATATTGATGGATTTCGAATTTCTTGTACTTTTGTCTCCCATTGTACCTTCAGAACATCCTTAAAATAAGTAGAAATCAAGAATCTGTGCTTTGAAGTAAATTTCAAATGAAACATTTAAAATAGTATGGAGTTGTTGGCAACAAAATTGAAAAATAATTCGGAGTGCATAGAGTCGGTTTGGAATTAATAATTCCCCGAATTGTTGCTACTTGTGTAACCCAGGATGTATCAAGATAATTCAGGTCCATAAATATTTCGAATAGCAACCACACTTATTTGTCTCTAAATAAAAAAGAAAATTTTAACAGGATCGATAAACGACATTACTTTCCGAACGACGTAATAGAATCTCATAGATGGGAATATACGCGGGGTCGAAGTGTTCGTAGAAGGCCTAATAATAGTCGAAACATGCCGATGACGATGAAGCCGCGTTTCCGAAGAAACGGGATCTGGTCGCAAAAGCGGAACGGAATAAATACGTGCCCGGAATAAAACAGATCTGCTGTCTTCCTCACGAAGATGTACATAAAAACTGAAATGTTGGTCGCTACACAGAAACCCGAGACCGCCGATCTGTCAGATGAAAGGGCAAACATGTCGATCGATAGATCGAAGAGAGGTTGGCGCCCGTATGCAAACGATCGCTGAAAAAACGGATGGCGCAAGTTTACGTCACCGATACCCGGAGTTTCATAACGAAAAGCGGGACATCTCTGGTCCCCCGTAGTTCGTGCGCGAGCGAAACGCAGGGAAGAAGAAAAGGACCGGGAGAAACCTGTTCTCAAAGAAGGTCGACTACTTCTTCGGGGGATGATGTTGGAACGCGCGCCGAGACAAATGGAAAATGGCGCGAACAGGGAAAGCAGATCGGCATTTGGAGAATTGGGTGCTGGATTTAATCGGATCCAGCGGCCGGGGTCTCCGATGTAATCAACCATTGAAACGACCCGGCCGGCAACGGTATCGATCGCGCTCGAAATAATACATCCTGAAACGCAGGACCCACGCGGATCGCCGCGCCGGATTCCATCGAAGCGACAATGCTGAACAGAAAGCCCCGCGATAACTGCGACTTTCGAGCTTCCTCGGCTCTTCTCCAGGTGCAACCGAGCGAACCATACCTTTTCAAATGTTACACGGCGAGGGGAATCTTGGGACGCCATGGGGAACCCTCGTCCGTTGGGGTAACTCGATGGGAACTGTCTAGGAATCTGTCGACAGGGCCGTGTGGCAGATTTCTCAGTATGATGCAAGTCTTCGAAATGTCTTCCTCTTAATGTTTTTTCTTTAACATATTCCGATGGTGCAATGGTTTCTCTTTAACACCACCGATGGTACACGTTAAACTATCCACTCAGGCCATGTGTACCACTGGTAGTGTTTCACAGAATATGGTAACATTTGGGATTAGGGTTGCCAGAAATGTTTTATCCAAATATAGAAGATGTATGGAAAACTGCAATTATGTATATACGAGATAGGCTCAAAATTTAGGGCTTCAAGTAAAAGAGGTACACAACACATTTTTAATTTTTTTATTCAAACAAAGATTTTTGAAAATTCCTATAGGTACGTAAAGATCAAGTTCAAATATAGAAGATCTGGCAACCCTATTTGGGATACATCGCGTAATTCTTCTCGAACATCATTTGCATTTATATCCGATTCATTTTCGACCGGAAGTATTGACTGGTGCAATAATTTTCTAGCGTTTTGTCATGTACCTCCTTGAGTTCTAAAATGTCACGTAAAAACTGAACATTTTTCTATGGGTTTCCAAAAACGTGGATCGTTCATTCAGAGAATTAAGGGTAATATGTCATCTACCTCTTGCGTAAAGATTTTTAACTATTGAACGATTCAAATTGTACATATTTTGAATTTGCTGCTTATGCCGCTTGATGCGGCCGCCATTCTGTACCATAGCACAGCACGGCCCTGTCTGTCAACCCTCTTTCACGGTCCAGAAGGCGTCTTCGACTCGCTGGATTTCTTTTTGGAAGATCATGTTAGAGTTCCGTTACTATAGCTACAGTCAAGTAACTGTTCATCAAATTCACAATGTTCGAAGCACTATCGTGATAAATCCTGGCATAAGCACATGAGTAACTAGGATTAGCAGAAATGTTTTATCCAAATATAGAAGAAATAGTGAAAACTGCAATTATGTATATATGAGAGGCTCAAAATATAGGAGTTCAAGTAAAAGAGGTGCACAGCACATTTTAAACTTTTTTATTCGAACAAAGATGTTTTTTTATTCAAATATGATATAGGAGATCAAGTTCAAATATAGAAGACTCATATCAAATATAGAAGATCTGGCAACCCTATGGGTAACAGAACTGCATCTGTTTATTAATTTTTGGATGGACATCGATTCTCTGCAGGGATGAACGATTCTTCTACGCGTCTCGATCAACGATTTGTCCGCAGAAATTCTGGAAGCTAGCGACGCGTTAAATTACAATTCTGCCGGCCTATCACGCCAACGACTGTTCTCGAATGAATCCATTATCAAGCCAGTTCCGCCCACGAACATCATCGCGCGGAGATGCCGCGTTCATTTCTTTTTCGATCCGATCCGATCCTATTGCAACCGGATCCGATTCAATCTGAACCCGTCATCGGACGCGTCCTTTAATCGCCAATTGTACACACCCTGTAATCTGCGTCTGAACGGTTTCGTCGTGTGCATTCCTACGCGATCGATTTTTCTATTTTAAACCTGAAACAACGGTGCCCTTTGTAACCGAATTTCGTGCGGCACGAGCTACCCCCGCGAATATCTTATTGCTCGTTCGCTTCGTTTCTGTCCCGTTTAACCCTCATCCGTACCTCATTTCGCGAACCAAATTAGATGTTATTTCTTCCCTTAACCTTTAACTACCCGTGCCATGAATTTCCTCGTAATTATTTAATAATATTGGTGTACTTTTTACACCAGCGCGGGTAGTCAAAGGTTAATGATTTTAACACTAGGTTCGCGGGACCGTGAAAATGACGGGTTCTAATATTCTTAACACTAAACCTACCGAGCCTTAAACGTAACTGGTACATGTTCTTATAAAACATGTCCTTATAAAAATGACAAGATCGATTTTATTTAGACTTTGTGCGGCTCCCATTGTAGTACGTGCTCTACCAAAAATATCTATACAATCGTTTCTTGTGTGAAATCATTTGTACTATTTCAATAATCTATATGTATAAATAAAAATGTAAATCCGCATTCGGAAATGTCCATTCTTTCAAAAGTTGTGACGTCATTAGTGACCAGAGACGACTTTTTCGCCCTCTTTTGGGCACGTTTCTGCTTATAACTTTTGACTGGTAGCACCAATATTCAATTTGAGGTACTCATTGGATTCAGCTCGCCGAGTTCTTTCAAATGGTCACTGACCCGGTTCTGTAGGTTGCATAGTTTAGGAGTTACAACACAAAAAGTGTGCAGTTTCCTTAAACTTTTTTGTTTACTGACTTTTTAAACAGCTGTAGCTTTAGCTGCAACTGTAGCCAACAGACTGAGCCACAGCAACGCGTGGCCGGGTACAGCTAGTTATAAAATAAAAAATCTGGAACCGGTCATTTTGCCCGGTGGTGGTAGGTTTAGTGTTAATTTGCGATTATTAAGATTGTAAAGATTCTTCCCTGAGAAATTATTTACCAAATTTATTTCTTTGGGTATATATTATTGGAAAAATGGTCGAAAATTTGGATAGACATATTCTTGTTATGTTTATAAAATAATGTGAAATAGTTACTTCTAGAGTTCTGTAAACCTAGCGTTAATAGAGGAGAAATCATATATTGACATCTTCCATTTTTTAAATTTTCCGCAGTCTACATTTACGTCTTTTAAAGTATTTGCATTTCTAAATGAAGATGGTTCAATTACACTAGTGTCCTTAATTTCCAAAGACGACAGTTACCCAGCTTACAAGGGAAGGACCCCAAGTGTCCGACTTCGATTTTGATAATCTTTTGTGAGACGATGGTACATGGATCCCTAACGATGTCTGCAAAGTATTAGGTGTAGTTACTCAATAGTTTTAAAGATATAAACAATCGAACTTCGAAAACTTGAGCTGCATATCATGGTATATCAACAAGGTATGAAACTTTATTTGTTCATATCTTTAAAACTATTGAGTAACTAAACCTAATATTTTACGGACATCATTAGGGACCCGTATACCACTCTCACAAAAAATTATCAACATCGAAGTCGGACACTTGGGGTCCTTCCCTTGTTAGTTATCCAGTGGTAACATGTAAAAATTGTCGACCCTTAGCACTCGAGTGGCTAAAATATTGTTTAGATTATTAAATATGTTGGTATCTTATCAATCAACATTTAAGTATTGAAGAGGAGGTGTTACGTCAATTCCATATCCATAAATGAAGAAAAGAAATGTCCAGTTAAAATAGCTCCGACTGCAAACTTTTTTTCGGTCACAAAATGGTGTACTGCGTTCAAAGTTACTTTCCAACCTCTTGTATAATATTGAGCTTTGGTCGCGAGTAAAAGAAACTGCGATTCCAACGATTTAAAAGACAAATCGCGATGTCGTAAAGCTTCCGCTGTTTGCAAATAGCGTCTCGAGACTGGAATTACTTAAAATCTATAAAAAGCCAGCCACTGTGAAAAAGTGATTATATCAGCACGCTATACAATTGATCCGACCAAAGGACGCTCGAACGCGCCACTTGTAGATTACCGGTAGAAAGTTCAGACGGTAACAGATAGTCAACAGTTCGATGTGATTCTATCACGTGTTCTAGTTGCTTTCCGTCGAATTCATATCAGCCGATTGGCCGGAAATTTAACACGTGCCGATCAGAACAATGCATTCGTTATCTGTCGGTAAACAGGTAATTAAAACGCTCGGGTGCCGTTCGCTGTAATTTCACCGACGATTTTTCCATCGCGGCTATCACGCGCACATTCTTCTTTATCACGGGAATCGAGGATATTCTTTTATTAAACAAGAAAAGAAATGGAAGATAACGCGACTATCACTTCACCATCTTCCGCAATTGTTAGATACGACAGCCGCAACGTGGTACGTCTTAAAAATAAGACGGACAGCGTCGATAAGGCGCCGATGTTGTTGATAACATTGCTCCGGTAACTTGTTTGTTCTGCAAAACGCTTTTCAGACGTCAAATATTTTCGGCGCCGCTAGTTTAACGGAATCGACGCGACGCCTCGCGCACAATGAAACGTGAACGCGTAACATTAGTCAGTCCTTTGCTATGCAGAAGGTCGCAGCTGGTTATTGTCAAGAAATCGTAAAAATGCGTCACCAACGCCCTTTTTGCATGAATCGCTTTGGACTTTCACCCTTTGCACTCGGAGCCAGTTCGACTGGAAAATTAAACATTTCTTCCGACCTAGAATAATTCCGTTGTGTATGATTTTTTTCATCTTATAGATATGAAATTGGCATTATATCTCGTGCAATACCTAAATGTTTAGTACAATGTAAGTACGCTTCGTGAGAAGAATGTAATCGTTTTTCAAAGTCATACAGCATTACTCGAATGTTTTCCCAGGTGTTTCGGATCCATCTAAATGTTTAGCAATTGATTAGATACCGATATATGTATTTAATGATGTAAACAGTATTTTATAATAATGGTACAGCAATTTTTAGTGGCGCCTCAGAGTCGCCATTCAAGCGCAAAGGGTTAATAGAGGAGAAACCATATACAGAGTCGAACCACGATAACTCGAATCTCAAGGGAAGAACTAAAATCTTCGGGTAAGAGAAGTATACCCTACGAAAACTAGAGGGCTATTGTTGCTCGCTCGCTTCGCTCGCTCGCGAGTAGGGTTGTTTTTGCTCGCTCGCTTCGCGAGCTCGCGGGTAGGACTGCTCTTGCGGGAGGGTTAGTGATACGCATGGCTAATAGGGCTTACTGATATTAATGTTTTTTATTTGGTGTGTGACTCTCCAAGAGTCACACAAAGAACTTCCCGATTCGTTACTCCTTCGCCAACATCGCTAACATTGTTTTTTTTTGTACTTTCATCGATATTCTCCCAAAATGTATTCTTGGGGGTAGAGATGATAAATTCACTGTTGCATTGGAATAACTTTCGATTATTCCAAGCGGTAACATTAGCATCAGTTAAAAAAAAATTTTTTTAAATCTAAAAAATTTTTTTAAATCTAAAAAATTTTTTTAAATCTAAAAAATTTTTTTTAAATCTAAAAAAATTAAGAAAAAATCTTTTTTTATGTAATTGCGTTTGGTTCTCTGGTGGAAAATTTTCGTCCTCCCTTATAAATTGCATTGTAGAATCAACTCTTTTCGAAAAAAAAATAAAAATCTAAAAAACTACTTGACCAATATGGACCAAAATCTAGTCAGCTCTAAGTTACGACGGGGCACATCGATTGCATCATTCATCATCCTGATCGCGTTGTTACTTTTTCTGAAAACGTTAACGAAAAATTTGATTACATAGAAACGGACATACGCACACACACACACACACACGAACATTTTGCTGAAAATAGACTAAAATGACTGCAATGACCATGAAACGTGAAGATCTGCTAAAAAATCGATTGTCGATTTTCGGGGTCATTACAATAATTCCCTATAAAATCGGGAAGTTAATTCGACTTACAGGGGGTTTTATAGAAAGATAAGTTGAATTTTTGGAGACGAGTTATTTATTTTATACATACATATTATTAGATTGCAAAGAAAGAAATGCAGGGTTTAAATCTATGTTTTTAAAGTGTTATAATTAGATTGCGGATTTTATGCATTTATAACAAAAATGAGTGGGTGTAATTTAAAACAGTAGAAAGGTTACAATGATTTAAGAGTGCAAATATATTTTCCTCAGCTTGTTGAAATTATTAAAGTAAGAATAAACTGTTTATGTGGCTCCAGTCATATGCAATTGGTGCAAGCAATTTTTATTTTGCACAAAGATCCGCAGTCTAGTTATAACTCACATAAAAAACAATTTTATTAAAATTGTTTGAATAAAAACAAAAATATGAAAATCAATTTTATAGAAAATTCAATATTGTTTAATGGTAACATTAAATTATTATGAGAATTGATTTTAATATTATTGAGGGGAATAGTATTAAAATTAATTTTACAGAGAATTTAATATATATAATCTTTATTCTCAAATATATGCCTTTCGGCGTTACATTTTTTCTCTTCCTCCTGCATTACAACAATTCTTACATAATTACATTTTTACATTTTCTTATTTCTAGCTTATCCTAATATTTACAAAACAATTACACACTGTGTATCTCTTTGTTCCTCTCTACTTTTTCTTTTTTGTCCCTATACAGAGAATTTAATATTATTTGGAAATATAAAGCTGTGCATTTGTTGATACTTCCTTCGCCCCATACTTCGTTGATATTCCGAGCCGCTTGAGCGACACTTCGGCCTAGTTTGAACTCGTAGAAAAAAATAATGCGAAAATCACGTTTTGACATCCTGAAATAAAAGCCAAATAATTTAATAAAAATTTGAATAAAAGTAAATATCAAAAGCATAATTAAATAGAGCGCAAAACAAGCTTTAAAATGACATATCACTCATTAAATTAAGGTAAATATTTATTCGTATAAAATTGCAATTAAATATTAAAACGAAGGAACAAAAATTCTGCATTTCTTTCTTTACAACCTAATACTATTGCAAATTAAAGAAATCTGTGATTTTCTACTCTGCGTTAATTATTACAGATTGTTGATCAATTAACAACGTTAATTGGCTGTTTTGGCTTGTTTAGCTCCACACTTGTGGAAAACAGTTCTAGTTAAAGGAAGTTTTATTAAACTGCAGCGGCAGGGAGTGAACAAAATTCTCGTCTTATGAAGGCTTCCGAGCTATCGAGGTTTGACTGTATCGACATCTTCAATTTTGAAACTTTAATTCGAATTTCATCATCTCAATTTTGCTACAAATGTCCTCAATTATCGACTCTCTGGATACTCGGAGCATCAGCAATTCAAAGTGGTTTTTACTGACCGATGCAATAATGGTATTTAATCGGAGACTCGACTCGAAGATTACCGTTCGCTGCAACACAAATAAGATGTTGCATCATGAATGAGGAATGAGGAGGAAAAATTGTAAAGAAACAAAGAATAATGTAATAGTTGAAGGAATTGCAATGTCGATTAGAGGTGTACGGCACGCGCTGATTCCCGGAGGAAACAGGGCGGCGTGCGCGACACAGAAACGAAAAGTTCGCCGCGGAACCGTTGTTTTTCGCGATTCGCTGATTTATCATCGCGTGCACCAGCTCCGGAGAGCTTGTCCGCGACGGATAACACGGATTTATCGCTGGTTACGCGTCGCTGGACATGCTCATCCCGAGTGAACTAAATTTGTATCTGGAAACGGATCTGTTTCGAGACTGCTCAGTTTTCTCGAGGGGACTCGATCAGACTTACGAGAACAACTGCGTAGTCGAAGAACGCGACGATCCGCATTTGTAGGATCGTTCCTTGGATTGATCGTACGCAAAGAACTACAAACGTCACGTTCTATAAGCTCGTTACTATTTAGTATCCACTTTATTATACGTTCCGTAAATGTGGATCAAGGTCCGTCACGGCATCATCTTGTCGCAGCAGCAGCAACGTCGTTGTCCGCGTTTAAATTTCGAATTTGTTGCTACCGATTTCGGCGTGATCGAATAAGTCGAAAGTAAACCGGCAGAAACAATTATTAATAGACAGCGGATTTTATTCATTTACACTGCCGTCCGTATATCACCGGACACAAACTTATCTTCAACAAGATGGTAATCAAAGAATACAAGCTCCCAGCTTGATTTGATTGTTTTATTTTGATAAGATTAGAAAATTAAATAAAAAAGCAATTGAGAATTTGTGGGATGATTATTCAAACAAAATGGTAATTAAAGGATACAAGCTTCCAGCTTGATTTGATTGTTTTATTTTGATAAAATTAGAAAATTAAATAAAGAAGAAATTGAGAAATTGTGGGACGATTATTCAACAAAATGGTAATTAAAGAATACAAGCTCCCAGCTTGATTTGATTGTTTTATTTTGATAAAATTAGAAAATTAAATAAAGAAGAAATTGAGAAATTGTGAGACGATTATTCAACAAAATGGTAATTAAAGGATACAAGCTCCCAGCTTGACTTGATTGTTTGATTTTGATAAGATTAGAAAATTAAATAAAACAGAAATTGAGAAATTGTGGGACGATTATTCAACAAAATGGTAATTAAAGGATACAAACTCCCAGCTTGATTTTTTTTTATTAAATATACATATGTAGCTATTATACGATAATATTTGAATGGAAAATTAAAATTAAACTATGTTGCAACGATTGTGGGCAGCAAGAGTTAAATAAAAATTCAGTTCATCCCTTAATAAATTGTAAATTTGTTTCTTTATAAATATATATTAAATCGAAGAACTAAATCCTTATTATAATTTTAAAATACTGTTATATCATTTTCAACCTATTAACCACATTCAGAAGGAAAATAAATGTCTATTTCACTCCAGTTTGATGCAATTCAGGTAGAACATCTTTATTCTGCATAAAGATCCGAATTATTCAGCATGTGAAATGAACGAGGATGAAATGAAAAACATTGTAACAAAACATGAGACGACCTATTGCATACACATGCGGGAAGAAATAGCGAGAAAAGTAGATGATTTTGCTTAATTAGAATTGCAACGAGATGTGTGTCGATCAGATCGATACATAATCTCGCGAGACTAAGAATAATTATTCTATACTCGTTTCAAATGATAACCGAGGTTTACGCAACTTGGTAAGCACAGTGGATTAATCGTTAAATCACACGACAAAAAAAACGAGCACAATCACCGCTTTAATTGTTACACATATCGATACGTAATTGTTATGCCGTTGACGCCACACAGATTAGATCCGATCTTTAGCGATAACCGAAGGTACTGATTAATTTTCGTATGTCTCGATTGGTTCCTTCTCGTGCGTCTGAATTTGTGGTTCTAGAATTAGCTAATTAAAAGAATGGTGTTCACTGAATCGTAACTGGGAACAAAATCGATCATCGATCTGATGCTTCAGTTGTTCACAGCGTAATCAACGCATTGATTCTCCGCGAACGCAGCCTTTAGACGTCGAGCGATGTAAATTCTAGATCTGGAGGCATCCGTGAAAACATGAAATGTTTTTCGGAGCGTACGTTGCTCAGTTGAAATACGACTGGGGTTGCAAGTCGAAGATATCGGACCGACTCGATCGTATTTTAACATGGTCAATGATCCCTGAGCGCAAAGAAGTCAACCGAGAGTGAAATTGTTGCCGTTGCGGGAATTTATCGCTGGGCGACATGCGAGAGAAATTTATTACCTCGACACATTTGTGTGGGAAGAAGATTATTAACAGTGTCAAAGACGAAACTTCTTCTATGCTAACACATTAGTGTTCCATCGATCAACCGCCTACGGGTTCGCTCTTCTAACGGAGAGGAGACTCGGAAAAATATTTGTTAGTCCTTTGATGATCGAGATGGAAGAAACATGGTCATATTTCGATTTTTTATGAAGGTATTTTTAAAAATATGAGTATGATTGTCAATTTTATTTGCCTCGCCAACGAGAATACATTTTCGTTGAATTGTACAAAATATCTATTTTTACGTATTTGAATCTGATTGGAAAAAAATGCCGCAGTAATAGGGTAAAGTGTCCAAATATGAACCACTTTTTGTTGATGTAATTTTTTGATTATTTTAGAATGCCATTTTTCGTCCAAAAAATTACCGGTTGTAGATGCATTTCCTCCCAATAAGATTCTGAGGTCAAGTTTGTTCAAAAATTAGTACAGCTTGGGAAAAATATACAGGGTGGTCCACGCAACTTGCACACCCATAATAACTTCCAAAGTATGTGTTGCACGAAAAAGTTTTGTATACAGTAGTTGCATGGTCTGAAGGGGTACATTATGTAGTGTATTTATTTTTTTTACAGGTGGAGGCGTTTCGGAAATTTGGAGGTCGACTTTGTTTTTTTAAATGGAACACTATATATTTTATACCAGAATATGGAAGAATGTCAAATTCTGAGTGAAAAAGTATTGACCTTCATTAGCCCTAAACCTAATAATTAACGAGTAAAATTTTCAGGAAATAAAGTGAAATTACTTGTTAATTGTTAGGTTTAGGGCTAATGAAGGTCAATACTTTTTTACTCAGAATACGACATTCTTGCACATATTGGTATAAAAAATATAGTAATCCATTTAAAACAACAAAGTCGACCTTCAAATCTCCGAAACGCTTCCACCTGTAAAAAAATAAATACACTACATAATGTACCCCTTCGGACCATGCAACTTCTGTATACAAAACTTTTTCGTGCGACGCATATTTTGGAAGTTATATAGGTGTGCAAGTTGCGTGGACCACCCTGTATTTTTTGTGGTGTGTCATTTGCAGGTTCCACCGAAAGGGGTTCTTAATATGGTACACCTCGAGTCCCCAATGAACCACTCTTTGTTGATGTAATTTTTTGATTATTTTAGAATGCCCTTTTCGTCCAGAAAATTACCCGGTCTAGATGCATTTCCTCCCTATAAGATTCTAGAGTCAAGTTTGTTCAAAAATTAATACAGCTTGGGAAAAATATTTTTTTGCGGTGCGTCATTTGCAGATTCCAGCGAAAGGGGTTTTTAATATGGTACACCTTGAGTCCCTAATATGACACCTAGTGCCATATTGGGAACTGCACGTGGACTGATAATACTAGCTACTGACAAAGAGAAAATGAATTTCTGCCCAAACCAACAGTTGGCAAATATTAATATAAATAAACTGAAACTACAGATATGTTCAAACATTTCAAAATCACTGACCTCCCTCGAAAAAGATACAATCGAAAATCTAACCACAAAAATATTCAACACGTGGAGACACAACTGGCGGAGGATCGATACTAACATTTACATATACAAGAATGAACAAGAATAAACATGGTAAACTATTATTCGAGGATTTTCTCACTAGAGTGTGACTTCTCCTTTACAAGATATAAGGTGGTGCCATAATAGGCGACTATACCATATTTGGGCACTTTACCCTAGGTACATTTACCCTAGTCTTCGAAAATTTAATTATAGCTTATAAATTAATCATTAGAATTTTTTTAGTAAATAAAATTTACTAGAATCGTATAAATTTAAAAAATTTATTTTATATATGAATGAAAGTTTTTGGTAAGCAATTTAAATTAAATACGTAGTGCGGTAAATTTAGTGCCATCTGATTGGGAAAAGACCGCAGTAAAACGTACTTTCCACAGTAATGGGTACATGTACCCTATCATATAATCTTTTCGGGTGGAAGGTTCACTTAGCGAATTACGAACTTGTTAATCTATTTGACCAGTAATGCGTATCGTGGTTACCCAATATCCTCCGTTATATTATGTAAGTTCCACCGGCGTGTACTAACATGTTCGCGTATATTTCTGTTGCAGACAGCGCTGGTACGCTGAAAATACTGTTGAGCTTCGCAGTCGGCGGCCTTCTGGGTGACGTTTTCCTGCATCTGCTGCCGGAAGCATGGGCGAACAGTTCGTTCAAAACAGGTGAGAAGGTTGTCCAGGTCGGAATCGAACGGTTTACCTCGGGTACGACTTCGATCCAAGCAAATGGAAACGTTCCTAATAAATTATTGGCAACGATGGCGGTGTGGCGGCATCTGGCAACAGAGGCGTTAATATGACTCAAAGATGATGACGAGGGAAACATCAACCGCGCGAATCATCTTCGAACGAAATCCAGTTTGCTCGCATCCTATCTCTGGATTTTACACATCTGGATTTTACGCATTTATGGCGAAAATCGGAAGGTGAACCTTGAAACAGTAAAATCGTTTAGAAAATGTAAAAATACGGAGAAGTTATTTTCGATCAATTGAAATTATTTACACGAGAAATAAATCTTTATTCAGCTTCATTCCCATGCAAATGATGTATAAACATTTTATTTTGCATAAAGATCCGCTTTCATCAGCGATAGCTGACTTTCTCTTTCATTTAACTGACATTTTGTACATTTCTTTGGTGACCCGGCGAGAAAAATTGTTGTACCATTATTCGAAATACTGTTTACATTATTAACACTAAACCTACCGAGCCTTAAAAGTAACTAGGACATATTCTCCTATAAAATTGATAAGATTGATTTTATTTAGACTTTGTGCAGCTCCTATTGTAATATGTGCTCCAGTAAAGATATCTAAATAATCATTTCTTATGAAATTATTTTTATCATATCAATAATCGTAAAATAACAAATCTGGAACCGGTAATGATTGGTTTAGTGTTAAATATGTTGCACGAAGTGTTATATCAATTTCATATTCGCACAAAGGAAAAAATTAATATACAATGGAATTATTCTAGGTCGGAAGAAACGTTTCATTTTCGAGTTAAAGTAGCTCCGAGTACAAAGTACAAAGGGTACAATTATAAATACATTTGTTTTTCTTTACGATCCGAATAGACGCTCGAGTTTCCAATTAGATACCCTCTTAGACTTTTCAAGACCAAAGAGTATACGAATGAGAATCCGTTCCATTTATTTGTTTACAAATGCCGACACGCAGTGGTGACAACAACGTCAGCAGGGTCAGGACAATCTCGCGCGATTTCCAATCGTTTGCTCGGGAAAGCTTAGGGTCGCAACAAGAAACAGTTCCGGTTCAAAGGTTCCAGACGCTTCGCGGTATTGCATCGATTGATCGACGGCGTTCTCAGTATACAACTCGAGTTCTCTGGATCGCGGTTAATCGTATATGCACGTTTCATACGCTGCGCCTGCGATTCGCATTCTGAGACGAGGTCGTCTTGCCTCCATTCTAACAGATTCGTGGTCCATCGACCTTTAACCTTTCCTTCTTGGAAGATCTTCTTCGAACGATCGTCAATTATTTCTTCAACATATCCTCGATGGCTAGGCAAAAGATTCTACGACGATCTTTGATGATTTTTAATATAATTCTTACTTACACAGGGTGTCTCAAAAATGTTGTACTTCCTTGAAAGGGGATGATTACAAAGGTAATTTGAAGTAACTTCTTCCTTTACGAAAATGTCCTCCGTGGCTTTGTTAAGGAGTTATCAGCGAAAACGGCGGACCAATCAGAGCGCGACTATTAGCGACTCGCGTATGAGCCAGGCGTTGGCATTGGCCGAGCCAGACGCGGACAACTGTAGCCGCGCTCCGATTGGATCCATCTTTTTCGTTGATAACTCCTTATCGAAGCCTCGGAGAACATCATCGCAAAGGAAAAAGTTACTTGAAAGTACCTTTGCCATAATGTATAAATGTATAAATAATAATCATCCCTTTCAAATGCACCATTTTTTAAAAAGAATTGAAACCGGACATTCACTGCGATTCCTTCTCGATCGTTTGTCTAAATTGTCCAGCAAGTCGGCAATTGATCGTATTAGATCCGCGTTAAACAAGTCTTGGACCGCGCGGCAGAAGCCCAGTCGTTCGTGCTTTGTGAACAGCTCAAGCAACGGTTACAAAACCTCCATTGTGCGTCAGTTGGGAATTTCAATTGCCGGCTGTCCTCTTCTGAATGAAACCGTCTCAGTCCTAGACCACTGGCCAGCGCACTATGCGCTGGGAACCCGGTTTTTGTGGCCAAAACTATTGTACGGTAATGTCCCATTTCAAGTCAATTCTCGGTTCTGTGTTCTGACATAAATCGGAATGGGACACTATTTTTTTGTGGCTTCTAAACAGCGCCTTCGTGCGGTCGAAGGCGCAACAAAAAATAGCGTGTCGGTGAGACAATACTAGTGCAATACTGAAACTTCTTTATTTTTTACTTATTCTTCATGAAATTTTTTACCGATATACTTGTGACATTTTTCTGATTCAAATGACACCGAACAAGATACACTTTGACCCATATTTACTGTGCATGTGAAGCATAATTTGCTTAAAGCGTGTCCATTCTTATGTAAATTTTAGGTTATGATTTTTTTTGTTATGTTTTCTTTTTGTTTTTATCAGTTATACTGTAAAAACTGTCTACATTTGTATAAAAGGACCTCGGTCCGTATAATATAATAATAATAGTAATGATAATAATGTATCATTTATCGTATATTTAACATATGCTATATATAGAACAACTTAACATCTCGAAAATATGTTTTTGAACGACTTATTTTAATCAGAAAATGTAACAAATATATCGAAAAAGATTGTATAAGAAAAAAGTTGAAAATAAAACAAGTTAACATCGCATTGGTATTTTAAACAATAAAATAAGTTTCGAATTTTTGCCGACCGTCGCGGTCGCTGTTTCTCTTTCTTTTTCGTGGGACTCAACGGAAAATCGTTTCTGTTTCAGCGTCGAATGCTGGTCATCCGTCGATGGTTTCCGGATTATGGGTCCTCAGCGGTTTTCTGGTGTTCGTCATAGTGGAGAAGCTGTTCTGCTTCGAACAGGACTCCGAAGCTGAAGAGGAAGCGACGAACGACGAAGAACCGAGCGGCGAGACGAGCGTCGAGCCAGAGAAAGAGATGGAGAACAATAACTGCATCATGCTGGTGAACGGGATCCCGAAGAATGGGATTTCGAAGGGATACACCAAAATCAACGATGTAATTAAATATGTAGTAATTTCTGTTACACATGAAATTGTCCGATTTTGAAATGCAATTCTTATGAAGCATTTGTCTCAAGAAATACTATTACAGCCTGCAGATTCATTAATTTATCATTTCAAGGCACAAAGCTGATTATTTCATCCCTTGCACTACTATTTAGTTTGTGGTTGTAGTGATTGAAAATTCTTCGTCGTTCAGAATTTCACAGAAAAAAAAAAGTTCATTTTTATTGTGTAGCCACATAAATATCTCCTTTATTTGTGATGCAACCGAGAGTTCACTCCGATCATGTTATTAATATCTCTGAATGAGTTTTGATCTCAACTAGAATATACAAGGAAAAGAAATTTACAGTTACACAAGAAACAATATCGATGACCTTGAAACTCTGGAAAAAGTGACCTTGAGAAAGAAATAACATTTCCGAAGCATTCACCTTCTGACACCATTTACATTGCATTAACACATTTGTTATGTCATCACTAGACTGCGGATCATTATGCAAAATACAATTTCCTGCATCGATTGCAAGAAATAGAAACTGCATTGAATGTTATACTAATGTACTCAATTTTTCTATAAACGCATAAAGGTCCGGTCCGCAGTCTAGTCATCGTAAATAAAGTATGTAGACTGTGTATGGACTACAACGAAAATTAATAATATACATATATTTATTGGGCTCTGTTCAGAATCTTCATCGCGAGTCTGACTCGATATTGTAGAGCAACGGGTCAAAAGGTTTCATATAAAAAAAATAATGCTTGTTTAATATTACTGTTACAAGTCGGATAAATTCATATGCGCCAACCATAACATATCATCGTGTTAAGCATAATTGAAGCTAATTCGTGGAATTGATTTTACAGATACAGCCATTTTTGGAGAAAAAGAACGTCTACTCGCACTTGGCCGACGAGTGCAAGAATTCCCACAAGAAGAACGGTTTCGTCAGCAATGGTATCAAGCCGGTGCTAATGTGCAACGAGTTCTCCAATTCTCTGGGAGGACTCTCGATAGAAGAGGCTAAAAATTGTCTGCAGAACCTGACGAAGATCAATAGCTTCTCTTCCGGTTTGTCGAAGAGCTGTTCCGAGAAGAAGTTGGTCGGCGTCGATGCTTCCAGCAATAAAAAGACTGTCAAGAAGGAGAAATCGAAACATATAACCGGCTATCTGAATTTGATGGCCAATATAATCGACAATTTCACTCATGGCCTCGCGATTGGAGGCTCTTTCCTCGTGTCCCTGCGTTTGGGGTTGCTCACCACCTTCGCTATACTCATCCACGAGATACCCCACGAGGTCGGGGATTTCGCTATTTTGCTACGTAGCGGATTCAACCGATGGGATGCTGCGCGGGCGCAGCTTCTCACTGCTTCCGGTGGCATTTTTGGTGCTATGTCTGCAGTACTGTTTTCTGGCGGTGAAGTAGGTACGTTCCCTGCTGAATATCAGAAATTTAGACGCATCCCATTGTTTTAACAAAAACGTACCCTCCGATGAATCTTTGATTGATTTCTTTTATCTCATGTGTACACCAATGAAATAATTCATAAGTTATTTGTACGAAAAAATGTTTCCAACAAAAGTTGCACGGCTTCCGGACTAACATAGAAATTTGTTTTCTCTTTTAATCTGTTCATTAGGTTGAAAATGATGTAAAGGTATTTTTAAATTCGTCTAATGTTTTTAGTGCTTGAAATTATTCATGCTATACCATACAGTGCCATACAATAAACATAAACATGCGATAAAAAATAATCAAACGTAGATTCGTCAGAGGGTACGTTTTTGTTAAAATAATAGGGTGCATCTAAACTTCTGATACGCACTGTATAAATCGATTTGAATAGGTTGTAAATAATATACCAACAATATTCACCTCATTCCATGTTTCTTCTATTTTGTACTTCGCCTACTCATTTTTGCTATAAATGCATCAAATTCGGTAAATTTTTCATGGTAATGAATTTTCTTTTCAGGAGCGAAGACGAGTTGGATATTGCCGTTCACGGCGGGTGGTTTTCTGCATATCGGCTTGGTAACCATCCTGCCCGAGTTACTTAAAGAGTCTAATCCCAAGGAATCAATGAAACAACTGTTCTCCTTGCTCTTGGGCATCGCCGTGATGGCATTCTTGACGGTTCTTTGCGACTAGGATGGTCTCATCTTTTTTCTTTCTTTTTATTTTAACCTTCAATTACTCGCACTCCACTTCCTATGTAATTTTTAAACCAACGTAAACCAATCTGCTAGCGCGGTCGACGCTTTTGTTCGCGCTCGAAACACTAAATTTCAAGTCTTAATATTGTAAATATCGTACGCGAGTAATTGAAAGTTAAATATCGTTATTTTATCATGTTTTGCGCGTACTGGAAGCAGTTTGGTTTTTTTTATGTTAATACTCGGTACGTGTCGGAACGATAAGTCGAGTTGCCATATGAGAAGAGCATTATTCTTTTGTAATACTTGTTGCTCAATAGAGAATGAGTCTGGGGGACATAAATGAGTCTAGCGGAAAAGATCAAGAACGATGGTCAATGACTGATCAAATCTATAACGAAATTGCGTAACGGTGTTGTACAGATATTCGCTTGGAATGAGTTGGCAAATACTTCTACTCGAGATTATACGTCATCCAATATGTCTTTTTCTGTGATCATGTTGAACGTTCGTTACAATTGCACTCCGATATATAACGTATTTCCGGTTACGCGTTCTATACGTTCTAACGAAAACATTTCACGTTCCTTTTGAGATTAATCGTGATCGAGACCATTCATACGAATTCCATTTCTATATTTCTCGATTGCTCATCGGAGGAGTTATATTTTATCAGAGTGCTCGGCGTTATCGATTTACATAAATACTTTAAGAGCGATTGTTAGAAGCCTGACATAGTTTATACACGCGAGAATATGTACGTATGTTTCTCTGTAAAGTATTAGTGAAACGAATTGTCCCGCGAGAGAACAAAACCATTCCGTCTCCGAAACCATCAACGTCCTTAAAATACTTTCGTGACGTTGAAGTTGCACGCCGCGGAACGAACATTCGATTATGTGAAACCAATCATCCTGTACATAATGTTTATACTTCCTTTGTTTACTGTATAAAGACAAAGAAAAGACAAGTTACAACAATCATACTGAGAATTTCTATATGCAGCCACGTGCCCCGAGAGAGATGTACGTTTCAGTTCCTGAAGAGATCATTGTAAATAGCGTTATTAGTAGACTGCGGATTTTATTGCATCCGTGAAACTGTAACAAATATCGAGAGAATTCAACGCTTTGCCTATTAACCCCGTTGCCCTACAATTTTTGTTTTACGATTTCAATGATTAGAACTTTTTTTGTTCGTAATTTCCCGAAAAAAGAAGACATTTATTTATCCATCTATAAAGTAGAATTTTATTTCTACTTTGTTTACACATTGTTTACTTTATAATTATTGAAATTATAAAGATGCTTCCATTAGAAATTATCAATAAATTTCTTTATTCGACCGTGTATTATTATAAAACTTGTGATAAATCTAAATAAACTCAATCTTGTAATTTTTATGAAACGAAATATATCCGATACATTTTGTACCTGGTGTAGTTGGTGTTAAAGGAAATGAATACATATTTATTAGATACTGTAGGGCAAGGGGTTAATAGTTTCTTTGATGACTGTGCCATATATATAAGAAAAAAGCTTAATAATTTTCTTCCAAATAACAATTCCAAAAGGAACTAACAAACTATGCTAAGATAAAATTGATCAAGAAGACCTCATTAGCAACTTATAAATACTATTAAGTAGAGAAACAACTTTGCAAATCGATGCTGAGAACGTTCATTTGGCACGAAGATCCGCAGTCCAGTTATTAGATTTATCGATTTTATCATAGAGGTAACAGAAATAAAGATTACTATTGCATACGCTAAGGGAAACTAAGAATGTAGATCACACAAGTAATATAATTGGCAGGAAGATTGCATAAAAAAAGTTTGTAAAAATTGGTTTTTTGTAGATTTCCAATTGCTGTGTCGATTAAAGAATTGAGAAATTTTGTGAAATTGATGCAGTTTTAGAGATGATTGTACGATTATGTTGTTTATCGGGACACTCGAAATTTGTCTTTCGAGTGTCCCTAAGGGAAGTGCATATTTTCCAATATCGCACAAATATAAACGTAATCCTTGTACTTAAAACATAACAAGGCATTCCTACTCTATTAAAAAAAAAAGAAAAGAAACATTTGATGTATGATCGGTCTTTTTCAAGTAACGTGTATATATTAGAAATGCTAATCTTACGAAGCTATGATTTAGTCAGCGACCTGACGAGTATATTTTCTATGAATTACGACTAAACGAACAGATCATTCATATGTAATCATTATAATTTGAGAATAAAGTATGTTATTCTGTAATCCATGGCTCACGTCGTGAACTGGTACCACTTTTTAGAATTTTTTAGGATTTTATACAGAATGGTCCACCTAAATATCTCCTTTGTGATACATGAGTTTTAATTTAAAAACACTACGAACTTTTCGTTCCAAAGTATAATCTGGAGCAAGGGTGGGCACGGTTGGGGTTGGGGCCCCTCAAATTCCTGCTTCTCCCACCAATCTCCCATTCATGCTTGACGCCGTCGTCGCGAAGCGCGAGATCTGTGCACTTGTATTTTGTATCAACTTGTATTTTGTATGCACTGCACTGCGTAACGCGTTATTGACAGGTGACCGAGGATGGCTAAATATTCAATGAAATTGTTATTCAAGGGCTAAAAAAATTGGTGGGTGTATACTAGAGAATCCTTTGTGTCTGTATTATACAATAAAGATAATTTATTCATGCAAAATGAAAAATATTGGATATTCACAATTATTACATCAGCAAATGATTCGAGCCACTATCCCCATAAGACGCAATGCAAATTCCGGCACGAATTATTTGCTCTTCCTAAACGTCCGTACAGCACGGAGTTTTGCCGCTGCATGAAATGGCGCTGTACGGACGTTTAGGAAGAGCAAATAATTCGTGCCGGAATTAACATTGCGTCTTATGGGAAAAGCGGCACGAATCATTTGCTTCTGTAATGAATGGCGCTCCTCGCGACTCCAATGCACTTGGCCTGCGCACTGCTTGAAATTGCAACTTGCAACTTGCAACGGAAGAAGCGTGTCGTTCAGTGTCGTTCCTTCATACTTCATAGTAACGACAGATGCTGGTGGGGGACAGTGGGCGCTACGGTGGGGACGGTCTTGTCTCAATTGAGACAAAAATGCACATGCCCAATCTGGGGCCTAGGACGGAAACACTCCCTCTTGCACCACTTGAGCCGCCACCGAAGAAGAAAACAACGATATAAACAGTATAAAATAATTTATTAAAGAATCACGTTTCAGAACACAAGCAACACAACGATTGTTCAGTGTTACATATTACTACGGTGACCATCCCTCCTGTATTTTTTGAGTCCCGTAATTTTTCTTTTAAACAATTCTCCGTTTTAAGATTTAGTTTCATAAAATGTTTTCTTTTCTATTCCTTACAATAAATAATGTATTAAATCGTTCAATACAAAAGTTTCCTTTCTTCGAAAAGTATGGTCACCGTAGTTACTACAGACTGCCGACACATGCACGCCTTACTTACACGCTACCTATGTACAGAGATTACACATACAACCACACACATACATTTATCTTATAATACATTGTACACGCATTCATTACAAAAGACAATCACATTCTCTGACAACCTATTTGCAAATGGCTAAGTACCGTTCCTGTTCAAATGAATGACATCGTAACAATTCTATAATTATCAAAAAGATAACGATGAGAAATGCAAGATCCGTAACAAGTTTCCCAGACACGTTAACAATGGATCCACCGCGATCATGATTTTCCTTATGCATAAAACTCTTTGTACAGTTTACAATTCTCCGATTAGAAATGAAAATGTTGGAGCTACTTTCTCGCTCATAACTCGTCGTGAGGTATTTCGGTAACAGTCGTTTGAAGTTTCTCGATCAACAGAGTAAGATTTTTCAAAATTTCATCGTCGTCTTGTTCCAATGTGGAATCCAACTTCTGATAAAAACTCAATAGATGCTCTATCGTGCGAAGCATCGAATCTTTGTTAGTTTTAAACTGGTGTTTACAAACGGGAGCAATGGTGATCATACTTTCGGAAATTGTTTCGAGGAATTCGTAGTTGTTCGTCTTGAATTGATTAGTCGCCTCGCCTTTGAAACTCTTTACCATTAAGTTACTTAAATGTTTACAGTACTCGTACGTCAATAATTTTTGCTCTAAGTCGACACTTGTATACGCTTTTGTTTTTATCTGCGACTGTTCGGTGTTCGTAGTTTCTTGTAAATCTTGCCTCTCGATGATCAAATCATTGACAAGCTTCATGACCTTTATCTGTATTTGTAACTGGTCATTGACTAGAATCTTCCCGAATATCTCCAATCCACCATGATTGATCCAAACTTTCTGAGCTGCTGGAAATTGTCTGATTAAGGCACTCAAGGCGTAAAGACATCTGCTCTTCACTTCCGTTCGAGTGTTCGTTGACAATATGTGCAAAAGCTTTTGGACAATGTCGTTCTCCAATGCTTTCAGCTGGACTTTAGGATTCGACTGGACCGCTGCACCCAAAAGCCGCAGTGCTTCAGCTTTTATTTCATTGTTCGTTCCATTGAGACACGGAGATATAATATTGGTCATGCTGAAATGTTAGAAAACATATTAGAAATTTATTTCGCCATTTGTCGCGAACTTAAGAGATTTTTAGAGACAGTTACCCTTGCATATCTGCAAAAACTTTAGCATTGTCGATGTGGTGAAGTAAATATTCTAGATTATAAAGGATATCCAAAATTTCTTCTATCTCTGTAGACATCAGAGTCCCAGTAGTAACTGCATTTTTGTGTGGTTGAAACTTTTGGAAGTAGGTGTTTAGTAATTCCCAGTTCGTCGTAATATTCACTTCTAAAGCTTTCAGCTCTTTCTTCAAGGTTTCGTAATCCCGAAACTTTTGCTTCACTTTCTTTGCATGCTCGTCCTAAAGATATTCATCAAATGAATAAATACTGTTTATATGGTAAGTCCTCAACTTATACGGTTAATTCATTCCAGCACTTTCCGCGTAAGTCGAAGAACCACGTAAATTTGTATATACTATATGTATGTACTTGTTTGTGAAAGAAAAATTCAAATAAACCGATCATGCTATAATAAACAACTATAAACGCTTATCTTTATGCATTTATGGCTATGCAGAAAATTTTTAAAAAATACCAGAATATATCCTTCGACAGAATTTAGTCAAATTTTGATACATTTCAGATCTAAAAAGGCTACTACCACTGAAAGTAATATTTTATTTGGTTCCCCTTCTTAAAAGTCGTCTCAAAAAATTGCAAACGAATTTCACAGTTTGGAAATTAGTTTACTGATTCGCTTCTAAGAATCCATGTGTCTACAAATCCACGTAAAACGAATCGAATAGTTACATTTAATTCTGGGGAAGTTTCTGCTTCGTCTTGCTTAATCTTCTTCAGTCTAGCTTTTAGTTCCTCCAAAGGATAATCGAACACGTTTGTTTTTTCTGAAAATATCGGAGGCTCTTCGTCTTCAGAGATTGCTTTCTCAGGGTGCAGGGTCAAAGAGTTGGAATTCAAATTTTCGTTGGAATCCTTCTCCTCTGTTTCTTCGCTGTCCATCAATTTCGCTTCTGTAACTCCGGTTTGAAAATTGTGGCGTACATGCAACCCCTCAGGAATAGGAGTACCTAAATCAAAAATGATATGTAATACAAACCGATTTAAATTAAGAAAGGTATTCGTCATTTACGAATACCTTTAAGTTACATTCTATGTATGTACGTCTATGTATGTAACTTCGTACATTATCATGAACAATGAGATAAAAAGATTTTTCACAAATTTCTCAGATAAACTGTCATCTTGCACTTTTCTTTTCGTAAAATATAACAATATTGGAACTTGTCGAAGGAAAGCGAGATATCAAAGACTGACGTGGTATTCGGTGAAGCAGGATCAGTTGCGTAAAAAGTAGTTCCCGAAATTGTAGATTTTTCACATGAATCTACAGGACAAATATTTACTCACCCTTTTTCACGACTTGCCACTCGCGAGTCGGCACAAACGTTGTTTCATTCTTTTCATCGTTGCCGTAAATCGCCGGCAACAGATACAAACAAGACAGAATAATTAAGAGCCGCATTCTGATCAGTTCCTGTCGTCAACCGAGAGCTACCGTCTATCACAAGACACACCGATGACTCTTTTCTATGTATAATTGTTTAAATACTTTGTAAAATTGTTCCTCTCGCAATGAACTTTTCGAATTCTCTACAATGCTCTTTCGTCGCAGTTTCGTTCGATTGAAGTATTATTCACGTGTTGCGCCCGATATTTATGCAGTCGGTTCGTCGATGCTTGTTTCATCATTTTACCACTAGGGCCACGTAGACCAATCAGCATTGAACAAACATTGCCAAATGCTTCATTCAAATGTATATTAGATACTTTCCATCAAGCATCTACCAGTAGTGATGGGCATTATCGACTAAATTCAACTATCGGCTAATTACTATTTAGTTACTACTTACTACATACTATCGAATATTTAGCCGATAGTTTTTAGTCGACTGAAATTCCGTTTTAGTGGTTACGTCTAGATTGCAGTCTATACTCTACGCCTACGTATAGATCTCATTTCTCACTAAATAAATATAATCAATAATTTAAAAATGTATATAAATTATTATTTATCTTTTAATAATAATGCAATATAAAGGCAAAATGTTAATGAATTTTTTAAAAAAATATCTAATATCGATAGATGTAATTATAAAATACTATTTTTTCATTAGGTTAGGTAAGTATTTATTGTTATTTAATAATTGTATAATATTTGTAGTATAATAATTGTTATTTATGCTAAATACACATACGAATTATTCGGTATCGCTAATGAGTGAATGGATTTGATAGTAAATCTTATAAAATTCAACCAATAGCTGATTCAGTAACTGAATTTAGTCGATAGTTTTCAGTCGACTGAATTGCTTTACAGGTTATTCTCGTATTTACTCTTATTCTCGATGTTCGCTAGTTAAATAAATAGTAGGACAGTACAGATATAGTAAACGTGATCGATTTTGTCTGAATCTGTCTTTATTTAATAATAAATTCATACACTATGTTATAAATATAAATATACACAATTTATTTATATCACATATATAGTTTATATCGTATAAATAACAATAAAATTTTAACATCTAATAGGAATTAAAGTATTGAAATATCTATTATATTTCATTACTTGCATATTTGCACGTCCTGTCATAATCTTGTATTTCTAACCTTTTCGTTTCATCGTCTGACACTGACATTAGAAATTTCAAGATGGCGACGTGTAAAACAGTCGACTGAAAATAGTAACCTCACACTACTAAATTCAGTCGATAGTTTAAAAAATCAGTCGACTGAAAATAGTAGTTCGCTACTATCGATTTAGTCGATAGTTTTTAGTCGATGGTGCCCATCACTATCTACCAGTATCTGCATATCTTTACATATAGATTCAAGACATGCATCGTATGAACCCTGTTTAATGTTTTATAAAGGTACACGACTGTACACGACCCAGATAGCCAAGCGATCCTCGCGCTCAGATCGAGCTCGGCGTGTCGGGGCCTGGTAGACGGTAGACGGGCCGAACGTCGCTTGAATGGGCAAAAGGCACACGATGGCTATAATCTGAGGAGGGCACTTATGACCGTGAGGGCTCGTAACGTTCCCTCGGCGCAAACCCGGCACAAGCTTCCCCTCGGCCCGTCGGTCCTGATTTCTGCCAAATTTTAAGTAGGTCCGAGATTGTAAGAGGACAGCACGGTCGCATTAATGTGGCGAACACTGATATATATACTATGGATACGAGATGCTGTGAAACATATTGAAGTGGCTTTACATGCCAGCGCTGCGAAGAGGACACCGCTGTACTATATTCCCCCGTACTCCTCTTCACCCCCGTAGTACTCTACACTTTGCCACTCTTCAGGTGGCGTTGTTCGCAATGTAGTTGCGCGTTGGGGAGAACGACCATTTTTAACCACTTTGGTTTACAGCGTGGTTTGGAGCAGGCGTGTATTTTACTGTTTATCGTGTTTTGTCGTGCATATTTAGTGAACTTTCGGAGTTAGCAGGTATGTTAACATCATTTAAATTGAATATTAGAAATAAAAGTATGATAAATTGCGAGGAAACTATTATGGTCAGCTATGTAGCTGTATGTGAATCTGATCATGCTATGTTTTATTGCAGTTAGGGACCATGGGTAAATGCTTAGTTTGCGGAAAGTTAAGCAACAATAAAACAAAAACGTCGTTACACAAGTATGTAAAGATAACCTAACCTCTTCCAAATTTCGTAGTTAAATTAATTTTTTACTCATTTATTTTATTACTCAATTCTTTTTGTTTACTGTTTTTTTCATTCTCATATGATTTTGCATAGATTTCCTCGAAATGAAGCATTGTGTAAACAGTGGGTCAAAGAAATAGGTCGGGAAGGATGGATGCCTACAGACAGTAGTTTCATCTGTACTGATCATTTTCATGAAGATAGCATCGTGGTACACTGTAAAAAAAAGCTTTGATGCCTGGGAGTGTGCCCACGATTTTACCGAAACAGTCAAGATGTGAACCACAGAGGAATATCTTACGGGAAAGTAATGGTAGAGGTAAGACACTTTGTCTTTGTTAATAAAGGGTTACGAAGTATATAATACATACTGGTTTCTTTTCAGATAATAATGATGTTCTGGCAAGTTTTGCAACAATAGAAGAAGTCCCAGAACCACTGATTGTTGTAGAATCTGTAACCAGCAACCAGACACGTAAGTTGAAATAAGTTTCAAATATACAGAGTATCCCATTTTAATCTATAAATGAAATTAGCTCTTCCAATTTTTCTTATTCATAAAGCAAAAACTTACTTTAATATATTAAAAGTAGCATATAATGTTACTATTTGAGGATTAAAATCTGTCTACAGTACTGAACAATATTTCCCATTGCAGTTAGTAAAGATTTCTCTTCACCATGCACATCAAAAACTGCAGATGTAAGGGAGAAGCGTCAACGTGCTACACTGCATGAAAAAGTACTGCATGATCATCATTACCACAGTACACCACGAAGTATGTTGAAGAAATTCTGCAGTATGCGAACAAGATTGCAGTCCACGATGCAGAAGAATAGATTACTAAAGCAGCGGGTCACACGACTGAAAAAAAAGGTACACTCTTTACAAGATGTGATACGAGGGTTGAAGGAAAACAGACTTCTGCCTGATGGTGCATACTATTGCCTTTCTGCTAATGCCGATGCTTCATTGGAATTGTTCAACCGCATGCTTAAAAACAGGAAAAACATAGGCAAACTGACGCGAGACAAATACCCTCCAGCACTGCGCGCGTTTGCTTTAACGGTGCACTTTTATTCACCTAAAGCATATTCATATATAAGAAAAACCTTTAATTTAGCGCTTCCGCACGCAGATGTCCTCAGAACGTGGTATACTTGTGTAGATGCAGAACCAGGTTTTACTGAGGAATCTTTTACAACGTTAAAAGAAAAATCTGAAGAGTTAAAAGAAAAGGGGCAAAGACTGCTTTGTGCAGTAATATTTGATGAAATGGGCATAAAAAAGGGATGTCAGAGGGGTCGCGACGGGATAATGCGGGGGCATGTTGATTTAGGTATCGGTATCAGTGGTGGGGATGACCTCCTAGAGGCCAAAAATGCCCTTGTAATAATGGTTGTTCCGCTAGACAGTAATTGGAAACTTCCAATCGGATATTTTTTAATTACGACTTTAAACGCCGAAACTAAAGCCATTTTATTGCGAGAGGCATTCATTCGCCTACAGAAAGCGGGCGTGACGGTATGCAGTTTGACGTTAGACGGTCCATGTGATCATTTCGCCGCAGTAGAGAAATTAGGTGCCCGAATGCATGTCGATCCGAGAAACACAGGGCATGACAATATTTATAATATATTTAAAGCTCATTTCACACATCCTGTGCCTGGCGAGCCAGACGTTAACGTAATATTCGATGCTTGCCACATGTTAAAGAACATCAGAAATTGTTTAGGCGAGTATTTAGTTCTATTTGATGGAGAAGGGAACAAAATCGAGTGGCGATATATTCAAGCACTTGCTTTACTACAACAAAAGGAAGGCCTACGTTTGGGTAATCGGCTTCGTACGAAACATATAAACGTTAAAAGTTTAACAGAAATTAAGATTCCTCTTTATTTACTAGATTTGTAGTCTACATTCTGTAATCACCAATAATACCAGTGATGATGAATGGTACTGAATTCTGCCTCCCTACATTGCTTGGATGACAAAGATCATGGTTCATGATTGGACGTAAAAGAGTAAAATTGAATTCATTCTGTTTAATTGTACGTATTTATACTTTAATATTATTATAACATATAATTGCACATAAATGAAATATTTATATCACATGTATTACTTGTTTGTAAAGTAATTAATAAATTTATTTAAGTATTATTATGTATCTAATTTCGTTTACTCCTTCTCTTAAAACGTAAAAAATACATATCTCCACTTCCTTTATTTATAACAATGAAGTAAATGACAATAATGTTTAGAAACATTTTTAAAATTACTATTCACTTTCTGCAAATTCCAATAATCATTACTCCTGTTTCTTTTATATTATATTTATATATTTATTTCACTATTTTCATAAATATTATTTTTTGCAACCAGTTTTTTTAATTTTAACCTTCATACAAGCAGTTCGTATTATTGTGCTATATTAATATGCGTCCCTTGTAAATTCAATCTTTCAAACTTCGCGCTAGTTCCGTTAGTACAGCGGTGTCCTCTTCGCAGCGCTTGCATCTAAAGTCACTCTTCAATATGTTTCAACTGCTGTACGGCTGGCTTATGGGAATCTCGTATCCATAGTATATATATCAGTGGTGGCGAATGTCGTAAAATTTGGCAGAAATCAGGACCGACGGGCCGAGAGCAGCTTGTGCCGAGGGAACGTTACGAGCCCACACGGTCATAACTGTCCTGGCCAGAATCGAGCATTTTGGCTATCTGGGAATCATCTGTGTGTATATACACTGAATATTGCAAATAATTAAAGAAATAAAAGGACAGTAATACAGTAATGTATACGTAGTGTGTCCCACGAACTCTGTCCACTTGACTATCTTGGTTATTTCAAACAATACGAGAAAATGTAAGGACAAAATGGGTGAATCATACATGGGATGTCAAGTCTATTCAATACATATATGTATACATCTTGCTTAACAAAGACATTAAATAGAAAAGGAAATATCTGTAACATTTACATTTGTACAAATGAATTTGAAATGCTTATAGTCTACTATGTGTTCGTGGAAGCGTCACGCAAATGGCCCGAACAATCGGAACGAGGGAACGACGAGCATTTCCCTTCAGCTTTCATGCGAACAATGTCCGGAACGCTGCGTACACGTTCCGCCCGGAAGTCTCTCGTTTCATTGGTTTGAACTTCGAGATGTCCAGAATCCTTGTGTTTTCCCGCATGACTAGATCGTATTTTCGCTATTAATTTACCATCTCCGCAAGAATCGACAGTGTCCTGGCGATTCGAAACCCTTCAAACAAATTAAATTGAATTCCTATCACGATTGAAAAGAATAAGAAAACCGGAAATGGATTTACCAAGACGACGGCCATCTTGCTATCTCTTTGTCAGATTTCGTCGAGCTTCGCTCAGCTAATTTGGCAATAATTTTCGCATCCACGTTAATTAATTTAGGCTTCTGCATGCCGCTCTTCAGTTTCTCTATGTTCAACGTAAGGTGTTCTATTTGCACCCTGAGCGTCGCGTTTTCATGAACCAATCGAGCGTTTCTCTGAACCACCTGGCAGAAAATAACAATTCGAACAATTCAAATTCGAAAATTAATCATACGGAATTGATTTCGAGCGATTCACTTGTAGAAATTTCGCTTTGCTCAGAGGCAAAGGTTCCTGGAACTTATCCGATACAATGATGTTCAGTTCATCCCTTCCTTCGTCTAACTTTTCCATCATGTCTGCCATCACCTGCAGATGCTCTTTCAACAATTGATCCAGTTTCTGCCTCAACGAATCTTTCGCATACTTCATTCGCAGAAATTTTATACACAAATTGTACGTCGTTCTCGCTTTCTCGCTCAATTCCTCCCGGAGAGATTTGTTCTCCTCTTCTAAAGCTTTTCGCGCGTTTTCAAGATCTGTTCTCTGTCTGTACAGCCTCGTCGCTCCACCGGTAGACTTCATTTTCTGCAACTCGTCGTTGAAATAGTCTTTTTCTCTTTGGTAGAAGAACCTTTCGTCGTCCAACTGCTCTAAAATGAATTTGGTAGATTTGAGGGTTACGATAAGCTTATCGAAATTTGCTGCTAGTCTTGTTACGTTTGATGTTCCGGACGCATCTTTGCTGCTTCTTCAACTCTGCTGATAATCGTTCGTTGTCGCGTCGCATGTTCTGTAGCTGTACATCTTTCAGTTGTATCGTGTTCTCTAAAGATGAGACTGTCTCTTGCAGATTCGATACCTTCGGAATAAAATGTATTGTCGATTAACAAGAAAACAAAAATGATAACGGGACGTTTTCTCTACCTGCTGACGTAGATCCGCTGCTTCTTTCTTGTTAATTTGACATCGCGAATTCGTGCAAGTAACCGTCGCTTCTGTATGATTGCTTAAACTACCGTTTGAACCGATATTCTGCATATCATATTAACGATTGTTACATGCTAACAGCAAGTAGCCTGGGGATTGAGATTACAAATGTTTTCCGAGATACACAGAGTGTAAGGAGTGGCACGATTGTAATTCTAGTAATGTGGGATCGATAGCTCACCTTAATTTATAGAAGATTTATATACGAAATTTACAAATTTGTTAGGTTGTGTTTATTCGCAGACAGATTCAGGATCCTTAATACAAAGTATAGGACATGTACTTTTTACAATCTGAAAATCATCGCCATGTTTTTAATCGTTACTACGAGAACCGTGCGAACGAGCGACTTCTTCGGATCGCATTAATGACGAACGATCGCTTTCGACCAATCACCACCCCTCGCAGAAAATATTCTACTAAATAAAGTCATAACGAGATTCTTTTAAGGATTATTTCGCCGTACATTATAAACAGACTGCGGATCTTTATGCGTTTATGGCTTCTGAAAATTTTGTAGAATTTTTATGTATCTTGAAATTGCAAATTGCATGCACATCCGCGGTCTAATTGTAAATGAAAGACGGAAGAGTAAATAATATTTGAAAAACAAAATATCGATAAAACTTCGATTAGTTATTTGTTGTACGGAAAAAATGTTCAAACAAATATTGCACGATTCCTAGGGGAACATACAGTGCTGCAGTCTGATTTTTAATCAAGATATGAAGATCACCTTCACTTTTTTTTTGTTCGAACTCTGATGAAGATGAAAATTCTGCGTAAAAACGTATTGACCTTCGTATATCATCGTATATATCATATATGTACTTATCATATGCATATTGAAGGAAAATTATATCGATAATATCTCGTTAACTACTAGATTTATAATATGTGAAGGTCAATACTTTTTTACGCAGGAGTTCGAGCAAAAATGTTGGGCGTTCTATTTAAAAAATTAAAGGTGATCTACATACCTTGATCAAACATCAGATTGCAGCACTGTATGCCCCCTAGGTTGTTTGAGCATTTTGTTCGTACAACAAATAACTTACGAGCTATTTGAGATCGTCATGTTGCCATGCAGACTCACCCTGTATACATATATACGACGAGATCTATTTTTGTAAATACTCTTTACTAGGGGTGGTATCGACAGTGCGAAAATATCTTAACAAAAGACAGACGTCTTACGCTAGATTAGTTTAACCTACGTGAACTATTTTAACATTAAGTCTGAATGATCGAACTTTACGGTGAATTTCCCGAGAAATCGTGGACCACAACATACATTCGTGCACCTCTCTCCGTTCGATGAAAGGAACGGCCGCGGAAGAATTACGTCGCAATACTGATTAAAAGTTGTGAAATTTTTTATTGTATCGTATATGTACAAAATAGGTGTACAGACTACTTATCAATCGTACGGGCGTGTTTAGTTTTCTTTTTTTGCACACGCGTCGCATATGCATTTATTCGCATATAACACTGATGTAAGAGCAATCACATTGTGTAGTACACCTGTAACCCCCTCTTCTGTAATCTTTCATCAAATGGAATGAATGTCGAGACTTGATGCGTAAATATGTTTCGTTCTTTTCATTGAAATTCTGAAACGTTATTATCATTGTATCCCCTCGTTCGCAATCATTAATAAACACACTGGCGCAAGGGCTTCCGTGACTATTTACCCTTTCCCCCATCTTGTACACACGAAAATAATAAATTACACTGGAACGTTATCTTCGCAACTAGTTCGTACATTTTGCTCTGGTTTGTTTCTTTTCTCTCGAGGGATTAATCAATTAATTCCTTTGTCTGAATCGCGCGTTTACATGGCTACATTAGAAATAGGGTACCTCCGCATATCACTCGAAGCGTCTCGCTGTTGTGAACACGGCGTCGGAAAAAACGAAAAAAGGAAATAAAATTCTGGTTCACGCTTCCCACAAATTCGATGGAACGACAACTGGGCCAAATTGTTTTCACTTTGAATCTCTCTTACGTTGAAAATACAATGGGAGTCTGTGAAACATGATCGAAAGAAAATTGCTTGAAAGCACTGCATACAGTCTTACAGTCTTTTATAGTTCTACAGTCGTTTCAAGCAATTTTTTTAATCTTGTTACTTGGAGTAGTAGCAATTTGTTGATCACGTCGCACGAAGTCTCGTTTCCCTTTCGAATTTAATTACATTACAAGCTGAATCAAAATTACAGTGCGCGATCAGCTCTCAGAGGAATGCCTTCTGAACTTCAAACTCCGTACGATTGTTGTCAAAAAAATAATTTTCGATTCGTGTTCATTTTGATAGAACGTAGAACTTGTCTAATATGTTTTCAAGGGCCATTCCTCTGAGGCGTTTGGAGAGAAATTCGACTGGTAGGAATCTTTGTGAAAATAGTTGGAAGCAAATGGTAAATTATGTTACTCTTTTTCATGTTTCTCGGTAAAAGCTACGTGCTATTCATACATTCGTTGGTCCAGTTGTGTCGCAAAAACGTGGAAGGTAATGGTTGTCGTCTAATAAATCTGATGAAACGATACTAGATTCGCAGAAATGCGGATGATAATGATGGACTTACGCTTATTAGCCTAACTTAAAAGTTTGTTGTATTTCCATAATATTAAGGCTCGCGGCTTATTTTTTCTTGTTCTTATTAGCTTGGTTTTTGTATTTGGCTGCGGTGGTTAATTTGGCATTCTTCTTTTTAGGTTCGTCGTCGTCGTCTTCATCGTCTTCAGGCTCCTAATATATTGAAATCAGAAATAGAATATAGCTTTGTAGAAACGAACAGTATTGTACGGAGCACAAAAAATGTTAGTGGTAAAAATGCGGTTCGTAGAAGCTGGAGAGCTTCTTCGTTATTCGAAAAATAAAAAGATTGTATTACTGACATCCTATTTTCTTTTTATTTTTTGGTCTTCGTTTCAGTCAAATTTATTGTAAACGTAAGAATGGAATGAATCAGGTACCAAGACGAATAAAGAATAAAAGCAAGTGTTTAAAAAATGGGATGTTTTATTATGCAAAAAGGAAATAAAACAGACACACATGGAATGAGAACACAAACGCAGAAAGTATATCGTCCACGACTCTTATTTATTGCTTAGACAATCTTCAGAGCCCTCCCTCGCACGAATCGTAATATTAAAGTAACGTCACTTTAAAAGATTCTTGATAAATTTCATATTTTTGTTTGTTTGTTTGTTTGTTTTTTTTGGGGGGGATATTTGTATAGCAGCATTCTAACATTAGCATTCTATTTGTCTCCAGCTTCATCCATCCTGGCACGCTTGGTGCCATTTTTTTTACCCTCTGCAGAATGCTTTCTTTTCTTTTGTTGTGCCTGAAATTCGTATTCCTAATATGTAGAAAACGATAGACTATTGCTTCCAACAATACACACAATTAACATTATAGTAAACACTATAAACTTGAAACGTTTATAGACTCGATATACATTCAGATAAAGAGTTCTCATCGAAAATATTCTGCATATTTATCTCGGATCTCACGATTTTCCATACGGTTCGTTCAGAATGTCAGTTACGAATACAATCTTTTCGATGTTAGTGGATTTTTCGACAAACTACTTAAACACGAAGTCGCATGCATTTCTCTGATCGATCTACTTGAAATAATTAGACATTTAGTTGTACCTTATCATCATCATCATCATCTATGTTCTCCTCCTCCATCTCATCATCCATATCGTCAAACTCCTCCATGTGTGTACCTAAAAAATTAAAAGCATCGTTATGTAAATTTTAGTCCCAACATATCTCAATGCCTTCGAACAAATATCAGTGCAATCTTTGTGCATTATAAACGCCTGACTTTTTGTTTCTTCGAATTATCCTTATACAGGAAACTCGTTACTTTTACAACTACACGTTTCGACAAAAGGCAAACAACAAAGGCGTCCAATTAGAATTATCGCCCTTCTAGATATTCTAGCGTTATATTACAATAAAGTGCTGGACTTGAAAAATTTCTTTGTTAGAGCAGAATTTTTTCTGCGAAACAACGTTAAGGTGTTGTAGAATTTTTGCTATTTATCATAGTTTGGTATAATATCGGTACAGATTCTTACCAAGAAGATTATGGCCTACTATGTGAACAGGGCCGCTGCCTTTAACCAAAGTGAACGTGACTGGAGGATCCGGAAAACTGAGATCCAAAATAATCTGTGCTGTTTTTCCCATTTCCAGCAAAGCGATCGGTGTTTTAATGGGTCCTTTCAGTCCCATCGCTTCCACCTGTAGCACGTTCAGCTCGCCAGGCTTAGCTTCTGGTCCTAAAAGTGCCTATAAAATAAAAGCAAACATTATATCATCAGAAGAAACAGTCATGTTACACATCAGCGCCAATGAAAAATTCCTTGGAAAGGTGAAAACGAATTTTCATATTTGCTCACAATATAGTATCACGTTACACGTACCCAATATGCACACATGCATATTTAACAGAACAATTTCCTGTATAAATCCAAACGATTCTCGCATTCTCTTCGAACAACGAAAATCAAAGTTCCGACGTTTCGCAGCTTCTCGAAAATTCGTCGGTACGGAAAGTGGGGTTAACCGAAAAAAAGCAAGGTTATAACAACGAGTAATTTGCGCGTAGACTGCTCTATCATGGTTAAAAATTCGCGCGCGAACGTAACGGGAGGCGACGAAAATGCATTGAAAAATCAAGAGTAGCAGCGACGCCGATATCGGTCGTACAATTTTACAAAATCGAAAGAATTCCACGGGAAAATCCTGCTACGTTGTTCAGTAGAAATCTAAGAAGGCTTGAAGAGGAGCTAAATCGAACATTCTATATGATGGACCGGAGAGAACCGTTGCCGACTGAATTGTGGGATAACGAGTAAGTATCTGCCGCTCGTAACGGCAGAGTATGAGAAAATTCATGAAAATTATGCATACACGCGGTACGTCGAAAAGCGTCGTGATAAAAATTCGATATTTTATTACGGCTATGTCTATAACCGAACGATAACATCTCGACTTACCATTTTAATAATAAGCTTCTGATCGGCTCCGAAATGTTGGTTCGTGCTGTCTGCGTCGTCATTCTTGTGTTCCGGGTCCCATACCTCGCTGGAGTTGGCTCCTTCGAGGGTGATTCCTGGACACACAAATCACAAGAGTACGCACACGGAATATTTTGAATGCTTGCCGTTGTGGTATAGCTCGAAAAATTTTCGCTAGCTGTTTCGACGGGGACAATGGGGACTGGTCACAATGGCCGAAAGCCAGCCGGCGTCTCGACGGTAGTACCGCTCGGCGTCGAACGGCCAACAACGTCGAAAGTATTCGCGTACGACGCGAAATAATCCTGCCGTAATGCTCGCGGTACCACTGCTGTTGATATTTACCGTAGAGATATTCCTCTGCCATGACGATCGTTCGGATATTAAAAGATTCCCGGTTGAATGGACGTATGGAGAGACCCCTTTGGAGTGTGCGTGCCGAACGAGAGTGGAGAAGCCAAAGACGCCGCGCGCACAACGGTCGCTGCGCGAAGAACAGTGGTCGCACGTGTTAGACGAACGCGTAGTGAATGATGTTCGCGGTCTTGGACTAAGCGCGCCCAGAACTCGTTCTTCGTTCTGATTGGCCGATACGGCCTTACACTGGCGCGCGCGGCGCTTAGATCAGCCAATGACGCGCACCAACGCTAGAAACGAAACTCCGCCGTTTTTCGAAAACCGATTCGCAACGCGCATGCGTTCATAAGTGGACTCATTCGGAACGTCGCTAATGTCAAAATGCGCCGACGCATATACTGTAATATTTCGATCATTCATTCGAAAATAGAAAATTCTGAAAAAATTTTCATGGCATTCAGATGAAAAAAATAAACCTCAAGAGAACTCTTCTGCCTGCCCAGATAGCACCGTATGTCCGTGAGACGTCCGTTTATACGTCCAGTTTACATCCACGTATCTACATCAGGCATGGCCAGTTTCTGGCCATGCCTGATCTACATATGTGGACAATACATATATATATTTATTTATTTAAGTTGACATATTTGAAGGGTAAATTTAGAGTGGAAAACGTGTACATAGAATATATTCTACATAGAAAGAGTTCTACACAGAAAATATACTGATTTAAGTGTATATATATATAGTATATAGTCTAAGAGAAAATCTCATTATATATATAGGTCGTATATGATTTTTAATTCTCTGCCAATCTATGTACGAGACATTGCAGCATTGCCAGATGGCACCACTGTCCCTATCAATTCGTTTCCATTCATTCAATAGTGAAGTCAAGTGAAGTTTACACCGCGGTTGGTCAAGGACTTCATTTAGTTTTCACATCGAAGATCTGAAAAGACATCTTCTGCAGGGAGACCCTCCAATAGCAGAATGAAGGGTCTATTACAGTTAGCTTTAAATATGCGATCAGCACGATTGCTAGTCTGCGCGGGCATGCTCTTTGCGTTGTGTCAAGTAGCGGTTTGCTTCGAAAATGATCATTCTCACTGTGGTCAAGGAATGAGCAGGCAAACGAAACAATCGGGAAAAAATGATTACTGCACAGTGGAGAATGATGTTTCACACATGTACTCGGGAGAAAGATCCGATCGTCTGAGAAGTATGGCGAAAATAGATGCAGACACTTTTTCGATTGGAACTAACGAACCGGTGTTTGCCGCTGATGGCGAAGCACCAAAACGGCAAGTACGTCTTGATGCTTTTTACATGGATGAACTGGAAGTGAGCAATAGCGATTTTGTGGCGTTCGTTGACGCGACCGGCTATTTAACGGAGGCCGAATCATTCGGTGATTCGTTTGTGTTTGGAGGTTTGTTGACTGAAGATGTTAGAACGAATTCGCCGGCTGCTGTCGCTCGAGCTCCTTGGTGGTTACAAATTAAAAACGCGACTTGGAGGCATCCGGAGGGTCCCGATTCCGATTTAACGCGTACGTAATCTCTTTTGCTTTTTTTCCGCATAACCGAACCAACGTTTTGTTTTCGGAAACACAGAGCATTACAGAGGCGAAACCGCAACAATTTTTGCGTGAACCAATTGTCAGCGTGCATGCGTACGCAAGATTGTACACGTGGAAACTTAGACTATACAATATACTTATAGACCCGGCATAGGTAAGATAACGGAGTATCTACCACAAATCACGTCACAAGATAATTAAAAATGGTGGATAGCGATATACAATGTCAGGCATGGCCAGAAATAGCACGCGTGCTAGTGATTCTCAAGGAATACCCGTGGAATACCCCCATTTCTCCCGGCCCCGCGTCTCGCTCCCCGTGGCGGCCATAGTGCTCGGAGCAACTATGGCCGCCAAGGGGATTGAGACGCGCGGCCGGGAGAAGTGGGGGTCTTCCTTGAGAATCACTAGCACGCGTGCTATTTCTGGCCATGCCTGAAGTTGTGAGGAAATAAATACAGATTTAAATTATAAAATTTAACTTTCTGCAAATTATGATCGACAAAATGAGTTAACCATATTTAAAATAATAAGAGTCAAGTAAAAATGAACGAGTAATAAAATCAAATATATATTACAGTTACAGTTTTCATAAATATTTATATAGAATCAGATACAGCGGCAATGGTCTTACTTATTTGTGATTTCGCAACAGACTATAGCACTTTGCCCACATCCGTTATCTGATAGATGAAGTAATCTTGGAACACGGTATGTTATCTAAAGCCGGGTCTATAAGTAGATATGGTCTAAGGGTCCTGTGTTGGATGTAGCAACGGATTAAAATCGAATGATCCAGACAGGATGGATCATCCCGTTGTACACGTATCGTGGAACGATGCTGTCGAATATTGCAAATGGCTAGGGAAAAGATTACCTACTGAAGCAGAATGGGAAGTAGCGTGTCGGGGCGGGCTTTCTGACAGGCTGTATCCGTGGGGCAATAAATTTGTTCCCAATGATAAACACAGGTAAACTGAATTAACCTAGTAGGACAACTGTACCAAGTACTCCGGTATCATGCTTCGATCGTACTTTATTATTGAATATTATTCTTAATTTATCATGAAATAATAATTTGTGTTCTGAGTACAAAAAAGAATTGGAATAACTTAATAAAACATATGAAAGTATTCGAAAAAGAAATCGATAACATTTTGTACCTATTACTGCGGGGCGACAAAGAGCCATGTACCAATTACTACGTACCCATTACTGCGGATTAGAATTCGAAATATACGAGCGTACTGAAATCGCCTTTCAGGCGACTTACGAAAATTTTAGAAGTATTCGTATAAAAATCTGAATAAATTGTAGAGCGAACACCTGGCAGGGTGATTTCCCGAATAATAACACCGTAGAGGACGGATACGAAGGTACAGCGCCAGTTACAGAATTCCCGCCGAACAAATACGGATTGCGCAACGTGATAGGAAATGTATGGGAGTGGACGTCTGATTGGTGGACGATCGATGGCGCGAAAAAGGGCGGGTCTACGAATCCTGTACGTTTTCAATCTGTATTTTCGCTTCCCTCTTATAGCGATATTTATTCAGAAACTAAACTGTATTTTCAGATAGGGCCACCTAATGGCTCGGACAAAGTGAAAAAAGGTGGATCCTATCTTTGCCACGAGAGCTATTGTTTTAGATATAGATGTGCCGCCAGAAGTCAAAACACACCTGATACTTCGGCTGGAAATCTTGGCTTTAGATGCGCCCTGTCAGCCTGATTCCTGTGGAAAATTTTTTCTCCAAATAAATTTTTCATATATATGTCTTTCAACATTGTGTTTTTTATTTTCTTGATCTTATCGCCTGACTTGTGAAAATTAAACGGCCGTGAACGTATTAAAAATAATGTTCAGATGTGCTCTCCCGCGCAAGCATTTGAATGTCGCGTTTAAACAGTTCGGACATGTTCGACAATTATCGATATTTCTCGGCTCAATTCAAACAGTCGGGCGTCGGCTTGTGATTAATTATAGACGAATCGGTATGTGTAAATGCAACTTTATGTTTACATTTACAAAGAAACGGGTGAAACTTTTCCGTGGTACTTGGACTATTTTTGTGGCTTAAATTCGGTATATTTTTACAGACAGTTTTATCGGTTTCGTCACGAAATAGAACTGTTGTTGACAAGTTTGATCACAGTATCTACAACCTAACCTATCTCGACACAAGGAGGGCGTAAGTAGGGCGTGAGCACTCTCATTTTCTCTTTGGTAATTTGTTATACAGTCATCTCGTCCCTCTATTTTTCTCGTATAACTAGTTTTGACTATTTGTCTATTTTTCTAGCGAGCGTAGAATCCCATAACCTTGCATCCTGCAATTATGGTACGGAGTGTACGTAGCGTACGCAGTGTCAAAACGACACCATGGCATCAAAAGCCAATATTGACACATGCGTATGTTCTCGACATACAAAGGGGTGCTATGTTCACTGGAATATTTGCAATGGTACGTATTACGCTTCGTAATTGTTTAACCCTTTGCACTCGGTGCTATTTCAACTCGAAAATTAAACATTTCTTCCAACCTAGAATATTTCTATTAAATATCAATGATTCTTTCAATTTAGTGGATACGAAATCGATGTAACAACTCATACAGTACTTAAATTTTTAATAATTGATTAGTAGACTGTCTTTATGCAAAATAAAAATTGTCTGCATCGAATTCAATTTTTCAAATTTTACAATAATTTTGAATTTAATCTACTTGATTTTGCTATAAATGTATAAAGATCTGCA
Source organism: Lasioglossum pauxillum (assembly GCA_933228785.1). Taxonomy (NCBI): domain Eukaryota; kingdom Metazoa; phylum Arthropoda; class Insecta; order Hymenoptera; family Halictidae; genus Lasioglossum; species Lasioglossum pauxillum. Next base: position 37,635,261 of record OW121701.1, on the reverse strand, counting down.
GTCTATTGATTAGATACCAACATATCTAATAATGTAAACAATATTTTAAATAGTGGTACAGCAATTTCTAGTGGTGCCTCAGAATCACTGCTTGAGTGCTAAGGGTTAACACAGGGGTGACCAACCTTTTGCATACCATACGTCAATCTTTTTCACATATGAGTTTGAATGCGCCATACAACTAGAGCACTCTTTCTACCTTCCTACGTGTTAAAAATGCAAAGATGGATTCAGTTGTGGCACCTACTTCGAAAGAATAAGTAGGCGCAAGGATGCAATGCGCTATAGGCTGGCCACCCTTGGTTTACAGCAAACAAATGTTTAAATAGATTTCTAGTAATCAATATTTTTCTTCAGTGTTTAGCTGTTTTCACAGTTTGTACAGCGATATTTGATCTTTACTGTCTATCTCAAGCTGCACCAGGTTCAACGCATTATGGATACTACATAATATCGTATGAATTCGTATATGTAGGCAATCCGCATGGTAAGAATAATATATAATTCTAAAATTTCATAGAATAAGTCAGGCCTGGGCAATGTTGGCTCACGAAACAGATGCGGCTGTTTCTCCTCTTTGCTTGGCGAGTCACTCTCCATCACATCCAGTCCGACGCATTGTGTTGCCTAGGCCTGGAACAAGCAATAAAGTATAAGTGTACAAAAGATTTGTCTGTTGTCTTGTTCCAGTTCGCAATGCCCTTGTAGTGTTCGCACTGTTTTCCATGCTTGGTGGAATAGTTATTTTTGCGACGTCTCTAATACTGATACGTGCTTTGCGGAAAGAGCACGAGAAGAAAATGGTGCCTTGGTTGTATAGTTTCGCGGGTTTCGCTACTTTCAGATTATTTGCGTTTTTGTTCTTCAGTACGGTAAACGATATGATATTCGCTTACAACGCCATGATGTGTTTCCTGTGGTCCGTATTTACTTGTATTTCCATTTACGGATGGTTAATCGTGTACTCTCTGTACATAGAGTTGAGCGATCTCACAAGATTAGAAGACCTCGCACATTTGAGAGTAAGTTTCCTATCGGACAAGCGCATCTTTTCTTTAATAGAACGTTTATAGAACGAATTCTAATTTTCAGATTGGCACCATGCAATCATTGAACGCGTCCACCACGCAGTCCATCGCTAGTTCGCGACCAACGACCCCACACAGCGCGGTATCGACAATGCCAGCTAATTAACCAATTAAATGTCTATGTAGGGTAAGCGACTAAACTTAACTCGATGACTATGCCGTCCCAATATTACTGTTGAAATGTTTTTACTTTCGCATCGAGTATCTAAAAAATCTCTTCCGTAGATAAGTAATAACGGAAACTGAAATTATCTCCGAAAAGGTTAATATTATTGATGAATAGTAGCTTTTTATTTAAAAAAGAAAGTAAAAAGTGGCGTACAAGATGTATGAATGTCATTTATAGCATTTATGGTCACGGTCTAGCGTGACTTCTCCACGAGAACATGCCATGCGAAAGGCTTTGTCCGTGCACGTCACGTATGCACTATGAATTATGACCTCGCGGCACATTCAATGGAATTCTGACACTGCCTTAGCGCAATGAACAGACAAACCAATCCGTCCATTTTTATTGAAATCCGTCCGAAGTAAGTAAAGGCGTGGTCGTGTGAAACACGACTTTTATATGACGAAAGTATTGCGAAAGAGTGTGTGTATCTCTGTTGTAACGCTTAAGACATTGTAGAGAAACAGATATTATTAGGTTGTTATTATTATATATAGAATAATTCTTACATAATATAATGATTTCTATTACTTTTCTAATAAATCTCTTCTTTTTTTAATAAATCTGCTTACATGTATGAACTCGCATACTCTTATTCCGCAAGATTTTTCAACATTTACATGAAATCCATGTGTAACCGCTTTATCGAAATTTTTATTCAACTTGAAACATTCTGCGGTGAACTCAGCTGGTTGGCCTAATCGTCTGGTGGTCATTAGGATTGGCAGCGGGTTCTTCCGATTGGTATGCCATTAAATAGGCTAAAAATCCTACCGTATTACCGAGAATCGCTAAGAGGAATATACCGATCGCTATGACGATGTGCCAAATTATACCGAAAGTGCCGGTCAATATATACAAGGCAATAGCAAGACACATTTTTCATTGTTCTTGTAGGTTTTCGCAGATCGAAGTTGATTGTACTTCACTAAAAATCATTTAAACATCAAGACCCCAAGGAAGAGACACTCTATATATTGTACAATAAAAATATTTTCTGAAAGAATTTTTGTGAACCGACTATAGTTGACAAAGTTCACACGGTACGATCGAAAACAAGAAAATATAGCATAACTATACATAATAGATTAAAATGTTTTAGCTTATAAAAATGACAAGGCTCTATTTATTTAGATCATGTGCAATTTTTATTAAAATATGTGCTCGGATGAAAAAATTTATCGAATCAATTTCCATGTAGGGCCCGGTTTCCAACCTTTATGCTACTACGCCTTCCTATTTATACCCGAATTTGTACTGTTACGTTACGATGTGAAGTTTATTTATTTGTATACAGGGTGGCCCACATAACTATGAACAGCTCAATATCTCCGTTACTTTTCGTTGTACAAAAAACCTTCGTATGACAAAGTTACACTGTTTGAAGGGCCACGTATAACGGTGTAAGGGAAAAAAATTTCAAGGTCATTTTTATGAGATTTCAAGGTTATCGATGTTTTTTTAAATGGAATGAGGTATTTTTTAATACATCAATCGATGCAGCTGGACATTCTTTATAAAAAAGTACTAACCTATGTATGTCGAAAAGTTAGTAGTTCAGTAGATATTTCAATTTAAATAACTCCAAAATACCATTACTGTCGTACTAAGGCGTTACACAAATAAGTAAACACTAACGCCTTAGTACGACAGTAATGGTATTTTGGAGTTATTTAAATTGAAATATCTCCTGAACTACTAACTTTTCGATATACATAGGTTAGTACTTTTTTATAAAGAATGTCCAGCTGCATCGATTGATGTATTAAAAAATACCTCATTCCATTTAAAAAAACATCGATAACCTTGAAATCTCATAAAAATGACCTTGAAATTTTTTTTCCCTTACACCGTTATGTGGCCCTTCAAACAGTGTAACTTTGTCCTACGAAGTTTTTTTCTACAACGAAAAGGGACGGATATTGAGCTGTTCAGAGTTATGTGGGCCACCCTGTATATTATAGTATGAATATTAATTTTTTATTAAATATTTTGGCGCCTCCCCTGGGGGCCGCGCCTCCCAGGTTGGAAACCGCTGATGTAGGGTAAACTTTACAATGCTTGGCACCCTAAGCCAAAATCGTAGTAAAAATCGTTTCATCTTTTTTTGAAATGTTTTAACGAGCTTAACTTGCTATTATTATAAGCTAATAGAGATTTTTCAGCAAAATCGAACAATTTGACGAGTCATAAATATTTTATTATAAAATATATTCAGTGAATAACAATCGTAAGACAAATAGTACAGTCACTGGCACAGTAAGAAGTAAACGTTAAACAGGCTATTTGTTTTATAATTAAACATATACGCGCTTATTACATCTGTAGCACAGTCCGAAATTAAGTTATAAAGCGATAAAGTATACTTACTCGTAACGAAAATTTTAATAAAACACTATTTACAATGCATTGTGGTCATCCGTCGGTCTTACTGGATGTACCAGCGTTGCTAACAGTCATATGTGGAACTGTTATGCAAATTTACAACGTTGCTTTGAAATATTAATAAGAAGCAATATAAAATGATTTTTTATATCGGGAATTCTTAATATTCGCAGCAATAGTACAATTTACCCTGTGCAACTTCATAATCTGATTAATAATGAAATGAAAAATATAAAACCGGTCATTTGACCGGCAGTGGTAGGTTTAGTGTTAAGCGAATCGGACGTCGCATAGATAAGAATATTTAATCGGCGCGAACGAAAGCAACGCGTTCTACGAAAGCGGAGGAAAGCGAAGAAACGCTTTTGCACAATTGCATTTCCTGGAGGACGCCGAAGCGTGGAGGAGGAAATCCACGAAAAGTTGTGTACACGCGTATTTAGACTGTTGTGTCTCGTTAGGGAACCGCGGGCGTGCAGCGTGCATGCTAACGGCGATGAAGTGGTGCGGAATTATGGGGAGGCTACGGAGGAAACAACGCAAGAATAAGAGGGGGGCCAGATAAAGCGGTTGACCCTCGCTCTTTCAATGACCCACGTGATATCGCTCCACTAAATTCACTGACGCGCCTTCCAGTCGAATGCGTGCGTGGCCTCATCTACCACAGATCACATTAATCGGTCTTCTTCCGCGCGTTCGATTCCGGGGTATTTTTTCGTGTGTCAAGCCAACAGGAAATGCAACACCACATACCGCTGTTCTTCCTCCTGTGCTGCGTTTTCGGCAGCCGGTCCGACGACCTCTCGGTGAAACCTATTGGTGAGTAGGCCACGACGTTTCCGTGTACAGCCCAACATCCTTTTGCTAATACGTCCAGCCAATCCACCGAGTGCAATCGGGCCCAGGATGACACAGATCGATCGTCACACGGACGTTGCTCAATCGACAAGATCAAAGGCCGATTCCCGAGAAATGCGACGCTGTTTACGCATATATACGCCGATTTCTCAATGAAAACAGAAGCCAATGCGTCCGAAAAGATTAATTAATGCTTTGCTACATACTTATATCTTTTCAAATAGCAATATGCAAGAGCTAAAATGCGTATTTTCCGACAATACAGTGAAAGTCATGTTAACCCCTCGCCGTACCATTTTCTTTGCAGTTACAGTGATCAAAACGTCTCTATCCCGAAAATGTCGTAGAGGGGAAAAGAAAATTTGTATTTTTTGTATGGCTACATTTATTTTAAAATAATTTCCCTTCTACGATATTTTTGAGGATAAAGACGTTCTAATCACTTGAACGGCAAGGGGTTAAAGAACATATGGGTAAGATTCAGTAACTTTTAACACACGGATTTTTGGTAACACGTGAAAAATGATTGATTTGATGTCAGATTACCATTTATTTCGAAGTTTACAAAACTCCTTGAATGATAAAACATTCGCTAACGATGATGAAGTAAAATCGCACTTGGATCAGCTTTTTTATAAGGACCAGAAGTTTTACGATCCTGGAATTATCAAGCTACCAGAAAGGTGGCAAAAGTTCATCGAACAAAATGGAAAATATACTATTGATTAAAGTTCATCGGTTAAATAAAAAATCAATCATTGCTTCAATCAAAAATACCGAAATTACTTTCTTGCCAACTCAATAATTCGCTTTTGTGAAAATGACGGGGGTGCGCGGCTAGGTATCTTGTATTATAACTGGGTGTAACTGCATTTATTTCTATGTATAAAATTGTCGATAACGGCTTCGCAGAGAAAAATGACACGGCAAAAGACATCGCACTCGGTGAAAAACGACTCGGAGATCATATTCGCGCGATCTTGAAGCACTATCAGCAAGAGGATCCGGTGGGACTACCTGGGGCGCCGATACCGGACCCCATGCCAGTGCCGGATATGACTCATTCCTTCTCCATGTACACCATGAACTTCAAGCAGGTCAAAGTTTACGGCCTCTCGAAATTCCGGATCGTGAATATACAGTCGGAGCTGGCTTTGATGCAAGTGAGTGTTCTGAAACTGATGACTTACAGAGTTCCTGTGTCCTCCCATCCCGTCCCCCCATCCGATATCCCATATGTCCCCTCGTAGAGCAATTTTGGCGAAAATTTTGTCCCCATTCTCCACCCCTGAAGGGTTACTGCCCGACAAAGCAGAATAGATGGTTTTAGAGAGGTCTGACCGAATAGCGAGGCGGAGGAAGAGTAGAGAGTATACAGGCTGCACCAAAATCACCGGAGACATTTTTAAGTTTATTTAGTCGAAGAATTTACAGAAGAAATAAATAATAGCTAACTAAACGTTCGTCGAATATGTGACCATACGTGTTATCACTATAGACACAGGATCTGTATGCAAACTAAACATGTTGTACATACCTGAATTGCAACTAGTGTTCTTTCTCGCGAATTCTTTCTCGAGAATTTCTCGAGAAATTTTATAATTGGTTATTTCTCGAGAAATAACCAGAAATCTAGGAAAATTCTTATGAATCTCATTTATTTTATAACATGTTTTCGGAAATGAACAAATACGTATGTCCTACCATCAGTCAAAATATGCAACATTTTAATGTAGGTATTTAAATATCTCTGTTTGTGATTATATGAAAAAATGTCAGAGGAGAAATTTGCACTGTTCAATAAGGTAAATATAATGGCAAAATAAAAAAATTTTTTGGAAATCATATTGCGAAATTTCAAGGTCATTGTTATTTTTATTTAATGGAGGTCATATAATTATTCTATATTCCTATTCAGAAAAAAAGACATCCAACGATGTGCCATGTTCCATAGTTAAGGTGAATTTCACAATTTTCAAAATTTTCAATTTAAGTGCGCCACCACGTCATCCTTTTATCCGATCGATCTCAAACTTTGCACAAATTTTTTTCTCACCGAAAGATACTGGACAGTTGCGTGCATTGTATCTCGATAAAAATTTCTCTCAAAGTATAGCTTAGGTCCACCCTAATGTACATATTGGACAGGAATAAACATTGAGTTAATGTTTTTTGCGCTTTCGATAAATATTATCAACGATATTCCAAATCCGTCGCTAATGACCATAGCAGTTGAAGCGACGTTAAATAAATAATGATGATGATGATGATATTCCAAATATCATATCAAGTTTTCCAATACTTTTTTATTTTATTAAAAATTCTCGAGAATTCTCGAGAAATATAATCTTATTTCTCGAGAAATGAAAAATGTTGAGAAATCAGGAACACTAATTGCAACAAACTATACTAGAGTGAAACAGGAATTTATTTTCTTTCCTAATATGTTTAATAGGGGTTAAAAATGATATAATAATATTTTTAAATTCTTCCAATATTTTTACAAAAAACTGAAAATAGCATATATATCAATTAAAAAAAATTGTAAATAAAAATGGATTTAATGTTTAATATTTGACTGTTTTAAATTACACCTACCCGTTTTCGTCATAAAAGCATAAAATCCGCTGTCTAGTTATCATGTAACAGATTTATGAATCGATTCTCGATGAGAAAGATCGGATTTCCCATTTGAACTCCGCTATTTTGGCGCATCCTGTATAGCTAAGGGGAGAAAGGTACACGAAACGGATGACAAGAGTATACGAGTAAAGAGACAAGGATATACGAGTAGAGAGGAAAGGATATCTGTTATGTTCTTCAAACTCCTCTCAAAGACTATCTCTGTTGACAGACAGCACTCGTATGTCTTTTATCTATCATCCTCATCAAGGTATACAATTGTAGTCATGTTCTAGTTGAAATAGCGACATTCTAAAACGCTGACTAATACATAGCTGAGACATCATCCAATTAAGTTACGGCGAGCTGACACTCGGTGCCAAAATTGGCTCGCGTGCGAATCAACTTTGAAATAAAAAAGGAAACGTTCGATTCACTGACAGAGTTGTGTTGAATTACAATTGAATTATTTCGCGAATTATAATTACAAGGTAATTCAATTATATTGAATTAGTTTGTAATTCGAAATTCGGTCGCTTTCTTTAATTAAATTACAGTCTAATTTGCAATTCTGGTTTCGCATTCAATTAAATTACAATGTACTTCGTGTTTACAATTGAAATACTATTACAAAGTAATTTTTTAAAAATTGAGAATAACATATATGTATCAATTTTAAAAAATTGAAAATAAGTCGCACATCAATTATAAAATATAACATATATATAGAATATAACATGTATCAATTTTGATAAATTGAAAATGACATATATCAATTTTTGAAATAACACTGTATATCAATTTTACTAAATTGAAAACAACATTGTATATCAATTTTGGGAAATTGAGAATAACATGTATCAATTTTAAAAAATTGAAAATAACTCATCAATTATAAAATATTGAGTGTACCATGTATCAATTTTGATAAATTGAAAATGACATATCAATTTTGATAAATTGAAAATGACATATCAATTTTTAGAAAATTGAAAATGACATATATCAATTTTTAAAAAGTTGAAAATAACATATACCAATTTTTTAAAAATTGGAAATAACATTGTACATCAATTTTGAAAAATTGAAAGTGGCATATATCAATTTTAAAAAATTGGAAATAACATACCGAACTGTATAAAATTGAAAATAACATATATCGAACCGTATAAAATTGAAATTAACATATTATATATCGAACAGTATAAAATTGAAAATAACGTATACCGAACGGTATAAAATTTTATCAACGCGAATATAGGTCGATCATATACTGAAAGCACGTTTGACGTTGCTTTTTGAGACCGTGTAGCAACCCTTTTAATTTCTATCCGATCTTTTTACGCAGGTGTCCGTTTCGTTGAATATCCGGACCCTGGAAGTCCGCGGATTGTACACATTGTCATCGTGGCTATCGCGATCGACTGGCGACTTCATGGTCGTATTGACAGGGGTGAATGTGCAAGGTGTCGCTAGGCTGGAGGTCGGAAACGATGGCAAGTTGCAAGCCCAGAACATCGACATGGACCTGACGTTCGATAAAATCGACATGGACTTCAAAAACCTCGGCTTCTTGGGCTCCGTTTTCCAAGGTCTGATCAACTCTGTGGGGACGTTCATATTCGACAGTATTAAGCCCTTCATATTGAAGGAAGTCAACACAAACATGCGGTAAATAAATGGATTTTTTCAAACGAACTTTCAGGAGACAGCTTAATATCGTACTTCTCTTAAACCGTTTCCAGGGGTGAAGTGAACAAGCAAATATCGCAACTGCCTCAGTACTTCCCGAACTCCATATCACCGTTCGATATGGCCGTCGCGGAGGCTCGCCGGCAAGTATCTGACCTGGGGTATGACCCGTATCAGGTAAGGAATTACAGCCAAACAAACGGGCTATTTGTCATGACGTCGACGCATACCTGGGTCACCGGCCTGGCGAGTTTCTACAGGATGGGGAACATCACGTTGACCATGGAGAACAGAACAGTAAATATTTTGTCAATTCTCCCTGTCTTTCGCTTCGCGGAGTTAGAGCAAACGCGCATTTTCCATTGCGCGATTTTTTTTTTCTCCTATTGTTCCTTTAATAACAAAAAATCGTCCGCATCGAAAATTGAATAAGCGTCCGGTGACATAATCGTTCGAAGACGCGTGCATCAGTCCGATTGTTCATCTTTGGACGTCGTTCCGCGGTTGCATCACACGCCCATTTGCGGATGCAGAGGTAGCAAAACCAAACAGCTGATTACCACAGTTATATCATCTAATTACGTCGCACGTATTGTAAATTGAAAATACATCGGCTAATCAGCTGTGAATTGGTATCGGTAATCGATCGTGCGCATTATGTCATCGATTCGGTGGGCGTTAAAAATATCCTGTCTCGATTTCCCTTATAAAGGTATATGCAACGATCGACGTTGGGACTCAGGAGATTGAAGGAAAAACCCATTGGGAAGTGGGCCTGGTCGGCGGGTTCCTTTCGAGGGCCGGATCAGTGTCCTTCACCGTGCAATACTTCAGGGTCCAGGTGAAATTGGGCCAGCCCTTGGACACCCGGAAAAGGCCCAATCTCGAAGAACTTAATCTCGAATTGGGCAACATTCAAGCCAGAGTCCACGGAGCTGGTACTCTCGATTACTTAATGGAAGCCAGTATTAACGTACTGCCAAACCTTTTAAGGTTCGATCTTTTGTTTTACAATTAGCTATATATATATATATATATAAGGAAATGCTTGTTTCAAGCAAAAGAATTTTTGTATCAGGTATCAAATAATGGATGCCATAGAGGAGCCGCTTAAAAGACGCATACAGATTGAGCTAAATAAGGTGGACGTCGAGAAACTAATTTACGAGAAGATACCGGATATAGAGCATCAAGCTAGATACATTCAAGGTTTAATTCCTTCCGAAGAGACCATTCTAGAGGAGCCAGTGCCGCCTCAGGATCAAGACGAACAACCATTCTCGGATAGCGAAGAGAATCGAGGACCTTCGTAAACCGTGCCAAAGATAGAATATAATTTAAAGATTAGATTATTTATGGTTAGCCAATAAATCAATTCTGCCAATAATTCATCAATGCGAATACTCGTATTCTGATTGACGACGCATGCGCTGCATATTTTCTTTTTGTAAATATTTTTACATTTTACCAAAGTGGAAACTTCTTAAATATATAATATATATATATATATATATATATATATATATACTTCGTTCTTATACAAAACTAAATACTCGTAGTTTTATTGATTCACATTTATTGAGAAAATTAACAAAAGCACAGTAGTTACAGTCGAAGACAATACTGTCATAAGCAAATTTAAGTAGATGTGTGTATATAATTTACAATACTAAATCATACTGTTATTATACGTAACACGCTCTTCCCTGTGTAGCCGTGCACTATGCTTTAAGTAAAAAAAAATAAGATCCATTTTGATCAAACTTCGGTTACAATGACAAGATTAATCACATTTCGGATAGTGGCGGCAATTGAAACCTCCCTTACATATCTAATATAACAGTGCGTATAAATAATAATAATCTTTGAACATATAACAAACGAAAAATTTGTAAATCGAAGTTATGGAATCTCGGATTCCCGATTCACCGAAATAAAACATAAGAATTCTTTAACCGTTTCAACATAATAAAGTGAGTTTTCTATTGTCGAAAGAGAGAATTTCGACGGATATTATCACTTATTCGAATATTAAAGCTTCCCAATTGAAATTTGAGTAGGGGAGGTTTTACTTTATGTTCTGATCGCTGGCGCGTTGCTTCGTGTAACGACTATGATTCTTTCGCCAGGAGCTGGCAAAGCGAGTTTAGGAGCAGTGATCGTAAGGACACCATCGGATGATAAACTTGGTTTCACGTGGCCGATATCGTAGCCCTGTGGAAGAGCGTATCGACGCACGAACTGTCTCGATATGTAGCCGTGCTGGTCCTGCTTCTCTTCGTGTTTACCCTCGATGGTAATGTATCTGTCGTCTGTCTTGACGGTGATCTCTTCAGGGGCGAATTGTTGCACGTCGACGACCACCTGGAACTTGTCCTGACCCCTCTCGACCACCTGCGTCGCGCCGCCCACCTGTAAATCAAATTGCGAAATTATCAATAAACAAATCGTCAATTTGTAGAAGAAAGACATTCATTTATAAGAGAAATTATTGAGCTATGAAACGATTAAACAGCGGAATAGTAAAATACAACTTTTTCTACTCGAATATTTTTCTCTTCTACTCATTTTTGTTATAAATGTATAAAATCCGCTGTCTAAACATAAATAGTGTTAGCAGGACTTTGCGGCAACAACTTTGAACGCAAAAAATCACAGTCGTCAGCTGTTAGAGTAACAGGTGAGCCCAGCCAGTTGTAAACACTGTGCCCGGGCATGCGTAGCTGCAATTGATCGCGTGATTTGAAAATTCTTTGGCTCCCATATTTATTGGTCACGTACCTGATGCTCGAGTTCTTGCATCATGTCCTTCCATGGTCGGAAGCGTTCGGCGAAGGACGGAATTGGTGGCATTTCCCATAAACCGTCTCTGGTGCTCAGACGTTTGAAATGTTCCTCAAGTTCGCGGTGATAACGATCCATGTCCTCCCACCAATTACGGAAAAGATTCCTCGATACTAGCGCCATGTTGCACGGTGTTCGATCTGTCGAATATAACGCAATTTATGCAGTGTTCGCCGATTATCCTACACCGAATGCTAGATTAACCGACCAGACATCAAGATAAGTTTAAAAAAATAGAATAAAGATTTTCTTCGTCAATTGCACGAATCAGAAACCATAGAAACATTTCTCCCTATCTTTATCAATTTTAAATAATTGAAAATCACATATATCAATTTTAAGAAATTGAACACAACATGTATCAATTTTTAAAAACTGAAAATAACATTAATATCGATTTTCAAAATTTGAAAATAACATATATATCAATTATAGAAAATTGAAAATCACATATGTCAATTTGAAAAAATTGAAAATAACATATGGACGTGTCTTCGCTGTTTCAAATTACGTTCAATTCTTATCACAAATGCATGAAATCCGCAGTACAGTAATCACAGAGTCGACTATCTTTACGCGTTTCAGGTATCTATTTTTAGAAGCGCAGGTACGCTTCCTGCCAATGTTTACGCTGGCAAGGACTCGACATTTACGAACGTTTTCGAAGAACGTAAGACCGTTTACATCGTTCTAACGATTACGAAGAATAGTCACATCGATTGCGAAATTTTCTACTTATTCAATTAATAAACAATGATTTGATTTGCGAAATGAATAAACTATGACGCGTTGACACTGTAACACACCATAACAACGTACAACGTCGTAATGCACGAAACACCAACAGTAAACACGTTGATATATATGTACCTTACGCTTGAAAACGTTTGCTTCTAATCACAAATCGCACTTGTCGCCGGAATTGCGTTCGATTGTTCGTGAAATATGTCGTTCGGAATTCGCTCGGAAAGTTTCGGCGAAGTTGTCGCTTCGAGTTGCACTTTCTGAATGACTGCGCAGCAACCGGAGCTAACACGTTTATATTTGGTTTCGCGCTCTTTTCGAGATTCTTCGTTCCGTGCATGCGCAGTCAGCTCACGTTTCGAATAATCACGTAATACATCATGTTCGATTCCCCCACCACGAATTCGTATTCTCAGTCTGACGAATCGTCGAGCATGTTTCCCGTTCGTTCCAGCAATTTCTTGATCCTTCCGTTGGAGCAGTGTTTAGCATCAGTAACGTACAAAGTTGGGCTAAAATGTACTTTGGTCACGCCGCCTAATTTCACAAACTTTCTTATAATTTAATTGGAAATTTGAATACATAGCATATCGATGTCATTTGCAAACATAACCCTGACCATGCATCAAGATAAGTTGAAAAAAATTAAAGTTTTACATAAAATAAAAATTTTCTTCGTCAAGTACAGGTACGTTCCAAGCTTTGGTCGCGCATGAATGTGGAGACTGTGGAATGGAAAGTGCACAACATCTCATCACTGCGTTGGAGCGGTCCAAGCCATTTGGTGGCGTCTTCTATGTTTTTCTGTATATCTCTTGATCTAGTATATATAGGAAAGGATTGTTTATGTCATCGCGATCTCCTGAATCGTATCTCAATAGTGTATGTATAATCAATGAATCGAACGTCACCTTATGCTGAAAACATGAAATGAATATGCGATGTGGAATATAAACGAAAGGATTTTAAACTGATCGAAATTATGTTCTATATATAGTTTATGTGCGAGATACTTCTCGTTCTACTGAACGTATTCTTTGTCCAATCATTTAAACAATAATTATATAACCTAACTTTCCATAACTGGATACAGATAGATATTATTTCCATGTATCAATTATTGTTTATTTACTGTTAGCTGAGAATTGAAAATCATATTCGATATATTTGGTACTCCGAATAAATGAATTATGCAAAACGTAGATATTTCTGTTTAATGAATTAAAATAGTTCCTGGTAAGGTAATTTCAGGATCGATGATGCATACATGAGATAGACATAGTTTGACATACTATAAATATAAATTTCTGGCGGGCATGTTAAATCGATGACGAATAAATTTATTCTGGGGCATTTGTTCGCGCACATACACATCGATTTCTATAGATACAAGAAGAAATCGAATAATACCGATGTTTCTCGACTGAATTCGATGTATGCATGCGAGTTGTGTATCGATATAATTTGGACTTTGGTCGGAAATTATCGCGTACAGTACTGTACAGGATGATATAAATATATTTGAATGCAAAATTAAACATGTACTATATATTTGAAATAAATGTTGGAAGCAGGAGATTGAGAGATTGTGGGATGATTAGGGACAGCTCTAGGAACCAAATTGGAAAACAATTGCCAGAAATTAGAAAAAATATATAAAAATAATAATTAAAATTTAGAAAATATAGATTATTTTGATCAGATGTAAAACAAATTGGAAAAACATATGAATTTTAAAAAATTATAAATAACCTATATTAATTTTAAATAATTGAAAATAACATATTTCAATTTTAAAAAATTGAAGAAAGATTAGTATAAATACTATTTTTATTTCATAAAATATAGGTCCTTAATAACAAAAATCGTTGCATCGAAATTTGAATAAGTGTCCGGTGACTTATGGACGGGAGTGTAAATAATTTCATTTAAACATTATTTCCATTTTTCATATTTACAATATAATCTATAAATCGTTCGACTGGACGATAGCGACCTCTGCACGGCCATCTATACAATCTCTACCAATTACAGAATCGATAAAACAGGTTCCAACTGCGTTCATTCTTGCACATGCGTGGTATATCAATGCATCATCCATTACATATATTTATCCCGTCAACGTTCAACGATCTATTTTTACAATACATTCATTTAAAATCAAATTGTTCTTAATCCTTCTACCCAGCGTCCTTATTTAAGAACGAATGAAGAATTGAGATAAATCAATTTTGCAACAGAGAAACATAACAGATCTTGTGAGCGTTGATATGTTAAAAACAAAGCGTTTTTTATTAAAGTTATATGTACATCATTGTATTTTGTACCTATGAATTTTTTAACGTTTACCTTGTTCATGAGGTAGAAGTAATTTTTAATTGTACACAAGGTAGAAGTAATTATACTAGACAGCGGATCTTTATGCAAAATAAAAACTTTGTACCTAAATTCCATCAAACTCGAGTGAAATGAAAATTTATTTTCATTCTTAATATGTTTAACAGGTTGAAAATGATCCTAACAATATTTACACATTTTTAGAATCTTTTCATTGTTTTAAATTACACCGACTGGTTTTCGTCGTACGCATTTATACGCGTAAAAATCCGCTTTCTAGCGATTACGAGGCTGCCTTGACCGGATGTAGAACTTTGTACGGATTGAGAATACCGTTCGGATCCATAAGCTTCTTGAGGTCGTGCATCAGCTCGATCTCGGACGATGATCTACTCATATGCAGGTACTTGGTTTTGGTAAATCCTATGCCGTGTTCAGCGCTAACGCTGCCGCGTAGGCTGGACACATATTCGAAGATGAATGGTTGCAATTGCGCCGCGATGTCGGGTTCGTAGTTCGGTATCGAAATTTGCACGTGAATGTTTCCGTCGCCTGATTTACACAAAAGATAATCATTACAACACTAACACCGTTGTCGGCCGATCAATTTGTTAAGTCATACCTAAATGGCCGTAACCAGAGATCCTTATGATGCGAGGATCGCGCACGCGATCCCTGAGCACCTCGATCACCTTATAGAAGGACGGCAACGGTATCGAAACGTCGTATTTGAACACGTATCCTTCCCGTAGGACTCCCTCGCTAATACGTTCTCTGAGCGCCCATATATTCTGTGCATAAAACAAGGCGAAACCATTTCTTATATCGTCTGTGAAATGAAACTTCTCCGGACACGTTATCTTCGTGGGAGGAAGGTTTGATCGGCATGCTATGGTAGACAAGGATAAGTACTCGATGGAATTCTATTTCTCTGGGTATCAGGTTCTGTGTTACTCGAATTACTAACTTTTACTTTAGCAGGGTCCGACGTTAACGTGCCATCCTCGATCACATCATCCGCGAGCGCCTTCTCCACGAAGAGCGCGAGCTTCTCTTCGTCGTGAGTCGCGTTGCTACCGGAAGTCTCCAACAGGACATAAAAATCGTGTCCCCCGGGCACCGAGGTCAGCGGACTTTTCAAGCCGAACGCGCTCATCGAGGAGTCTAACGACAACTTATCCATCATCTCGTAGGAAGACAGAATCTCGCCAAGTTCCCTCTTCGCTAGCTGAAACGCTTTCAGGATCTTGTCGAAACTGCTCAGACCTGGAAGCGCAACGGATATCTCGCGCGTTATCGACGAACAAACGGAGGAAGGCGTTGAAATCTTTTCTCCGGTCTAATACCTAAAAACGCGACGTTCACCGCTTTCGGAAGAGGAGGACATTGGATGGCGACTTTCGTCACGATTCCCAGGGTTCCCTCGGACCCTATGAACATGTGCTTCAGATGGTAGCCGGTGTTGTTCTTCTTCAGCGTGTTCAAGCAGTCGACCACGTCGCCGTTCGCCTTCACCTGGAACAAACATCGTCTCGAGACCGTGCCGACAATCGATAGATGTGCGATCTATGGTGGATTTTATGGTTTTCGCTGTACGTTTCTGAGGCTCTAGCGAAAGTTTTATGTTTTATCTGCCGAATACTTTGGGAAAACTCACAGCTTCGAGGCCAAGCACGTTCCCGTGCAGATTGCCGTAGCGAAGAAGTCTGAGACCGCCAGCATTCGTCGACACGCAACCACCGATCAAGCAACTACCTTTAGCGCCGAGATCGAGTGGCATCATCAAGCCGACGTTCGCCAAATGATTGTCCAGCTCCTCTAACACGCAGCCGGCCTCGCAGGTTAACACCCCTACCGTTTTAAGTATCGTGAGGAAAGAGTAACGGTGGGATCTCCTAAAGGTGTCGGAGTCTCCTACGTCTGGACGCAGCGGTTTGCGATCCATACTCCATTCGTCGTATCTCCCTGCTGTGTGTTCAGACGCACAGCATGAACGGATTATGGATCGCAAAACGCCGCGTTCAGACGCGCTTAGGAGATCCCGCCAGGGGACAGACTCTTGTTTCCAGGATTGCAAGGGTGCGGGATGCGCTAGATAAAAAATGTCTCCCTCAAAAGTCCTATTTCTACGTTTACGAAGCGTAATTTAATTACGTAAATTTAATGTTTAATGATATGTTTAAATATTTTCTTGTCGGTTCTACAATTCTCAGATGCTTCACTTTCCGCCTCTTTCGTTTGCAGTTGCTGGCTTCGAATCGTAATTAAATCTGAAATTTCTGCTTAAAGATTCGGCAATACCATTCAATTCCATTATTATTTAGTTTGTTACTCAGTTGTACGTGGAAATTTGTGCTTGCATTGTATGATGAGAAAAACGTGAGATGCAGCACGCTGCAGTCTCCCTCAACAGTCCTATTTTTACGTTTACGACCATTATGCGCAGTTTTATGATTCCGCATAATGCAAATTACGCTGCTGAATAATTCAAATTACGCCTCGTAAACGTAAAAATAGGTCTTTTGAGGGCGTTCGCGGCTCAGATTGGTCTTTTATTTAGTATCTTTACTGGAAACGAGTCTACCCTCTTAAAACGATTCCTCGATCGCTCGACCAGCCAAACACGCTCTCTCCCGAGTCGCGATGCAATTCTCGTAATGTACGTTTACCAACCTGCCAACTCGTTCGTTTCGATGATCTTATTCATCAGTTTCATCGAAACAACGATCTCGTCGAATACTGGCACGCTGCCCCCAACGAGGCCAGTGTTACCGCTTTGAGGACACACGGCCAACCGATTCTCGTCGCAGTATTTCAATATGGCCGACACTTCCTCCGTGGTCTTCGGTTTTAAAACCAGACTACTCTTCCCTGCAATCAGACGTTGCGGAAATGTTTGTCTAGATCGAATCTACGATAGTAATCGCGATCGTGATGTTACACGTCTGATTAAATCTCCTTCTTCTTTCTCTTATCTCGAACCAGTTAAAAGTGAATTGTATTGTAAGCTTGTTTCTTCCAGATAGGATCTAACGACGCGATTGTTTTCGTCCGCGGAAAATACGGAGACTTTAGTAATTGGTAATGTATGTATGGTTAAAATATCGTTATTGTGTCGTTTGTTTGGTTCCTTCGTTATTCTTCTTGGTTTCGCGGTTTCTTTTATTAAACTACGTGAACTCTGTCAGATTAATTCGATAGTTTCCATCGTTTCACCTTACCTCTGACGATTTTCGAGTAATCTATGTTGTAGCCCTCGCATTCCTCAGGGTCCGAGATCACCCTGTTCCGACCGAGCAGATCGTTGAAGAAGGACACATGCGTGTTTTGGATGTTCGTGTAAGGACCCCGTTGTATTTGGTACCTGTCGGAAGTGAACGCCGGCTTCGCGTTCGCGGAGAACGAACGGAAAGCCGAAGTGGTGCGAAACGTACGGGACAATCCGCGCAGACTCATCGTTTCTGCAAAAAAGATTTCGTATTCTTCTTTTCAATGGAACACCATCTCAGAATATCCACCCTAGGCTGTAGTCGATCTCTCATTTGCAAATCTGACGATCGTCGCTACAGGCGCGCAAGGGAGGGACCACGCGACCCCCGAACGCGTCTTCATGATTAATCGGTCCCTCGTTCTTGTCAAGCTTTCCCGATAAAAGTTGCCCTCGTTGGCCGCGGTTCATATTCCACGGTTTCGGTAAATTTAGGTGTCCGGAATGGTATTCTCGGAACGAGGGCTCTCCGCTAATTGAAACGTGACATTTCTGTAACGCGGCTAAAGATCGCGCGAGGCGAAAGTGATTTAGGACGATCCGCGAATATAGATCCTAGAATACCGATTTCTCTTGAATCGCAAAACAAATATCGATATCGTTGAATTCGATAATCGTTTCGTTGCAGCGGTAATGATCTAAACTTAATTAACCCTCATTCAGCCCCTTTTTCAAATTGACACAGTGACTAAAAATTGATAAAATAACAAGGTAAACAGTTATTTTTCGATGTTTTTTTTTATTAAAATTGTTGAGTAGACAAAATTGAATATGTCAATATGCGACCTCTCATCTATTAAAATTATTAAGGCAGGAAATAACATTCTATTTGGTTTCTATATCTTGGAATCGAGGCAAACAATTTTTATTTTGCATAAAGATCCGCAGTCTATTGATGAGTTAACATTTACATCTTAGGTTTTTAAATTTACCTACGAATTACAGAACAGTATAACTTATTTCGGGAAAAACTGTGTGATGTTGACACGAGGGACGGATGAGAGTTAAGAGATTATTGCGACGGATTATCAGAGCGAAATGTTATATAGACACGTCCCGTGTGTTTTAACAACTTGGATCGGTCGGTAAGATGTATAATGATCCTTTTATTTGCGGAGCAAATTAACAAAATCCTATTTACCGTGAAGCATACCGTTTATCCTTCCATACTTCTTTTTTTAAAAAGAACCCCGAGGACTCCATTAATACTTCGATCGCCTATTGAACTTATCTCTTGTAGACAGCGGATTTGACTCGTTTACGACAATAATTAATAGATGTAATTTAAAACGGTGAAAATGTTGGAAGAATTTAACCCTTTGCACTGAAGGAATGTTTCATTTCCGAGTTAAAATAGCTCCGAGTGCAAAGGGTTTCGAAAGAAAATTACTTTCTATTTGGCTCGCAGTTTGTTGAAAATGTTTATTTCGCATAAAGATCCGGAACGAAATTTTTCGAAATGAATCTAGAGGAGACCTGATTTATTTAGTTCTGAACGGAAAGGTCGGTTGCCAGACCAGTGTCCCCTTTCGAAGGAAAGAATCAACAGGTTCGTTCGACGTAGCTAATGTACTTAACTTTTAATTACTCGCATGCGATACACAGTCTCTCAAAACTTGAAAAATTTAGTGTTTCAAGCATGCACAAAGTGTCGACTACGCTAGTAATTATTTCTTTTGCATCGAGGTAGTTATTTTATCCAAATAAAAAAATCTGTATACATTTGTGGCTTCTGAAAATGTTCAAGAAAGGGTAGAATATAAAATTTTACAGAATTTGGTACGATTTTTACTACCACTGGACACAAAATTCTATTTTATATCCCACTTTCTTCAAATTCGGCTACAAAAATTGATAATTGCATAAACATCCGCTGAACTGGAGGTTCAAATCATCGGTATACATTCTCGAACGAATACTTTCCGCGAAAATATTCGCGGTATGCTAACGATGTTGCGCGAGGGTTACTCGGCGAGATTAATATTCGATGCCTGAGTTTCCCGGGTTCGACAGGATCAATGAAGAAACTGTTGGACCCGAGAGGTCTGCTCGCGAGCAATTAAAAAGACTAAACGAAAGAGCGATGGAGGGTGCGTGATCCTCAAGATCGAGAAAAGGAAGAGGGAATGTTCGTGTTGGAACAGAGGGATCGCGGTCGCATGTGGAGGACCAGGCGTGGCGTAATTACGTGCCCCCGGCTGCTTCCATTTTCTACACGCTAACTCCTGATCGACGGACATCGAATATTATAATCCACGATTATGGGCAACTCCCCTCCTCCTCCTACTCCCTCTCCTTTTTCTTGATCGCCGCGCCCCCCCACCTTCGACGCGTGTGTGTCGTTCAAGAGGATTCGCGAGGAGGCGACGCGTGGTTGAATTACGATTCCCGCGTGAAGAACGGTGGGGAAAATAAGGTCAGGGGTAGAGGGGTTGAAAGTCTGACAAGGAAGACTGATCCGCGAGAGTGAGAGAGATGAACGGAGATGCAAATCCGTATCGGGTAGAGGGAGGGGGAAGAGGACAACGCGAATGGAAAACAGAGAAGCCAACAAGGAGGCTAGAGTGGGAAGGGGACCAATCGTCGCGACGACTGAACGCTGTACGTTTCTTTCTCTGTGTGAACGTAACCGGCTTCCCGATACGTCCTGTGTCCGCTCTATATGTGTGTACGAAACACGCTCGCACATGTCTACTCCTTTCGTGTGCATGTATAACTCAAACATTCGAATGGCTCCTTGATTGTAGCACGGGGGACCAACACAACGACCAACGAGTACTCACACGAATAATACGACTGTATACATACACAGGGGGAAACGGTTGCGTATAGATAGGAGGAATGGGTGTGTATATTGGTGTTGGCCAGTATACGATATACATAGCGGTTCTCGCACGGGGGGGACGCATGCGCGACACCGCCGACGGGACCGCGAACGCTAATTTCTTAGTGGCGGCTCGAATCATTAACTTGTTACCTTGGCAACCCCGGTCGACCTAAACCATTGGCTGCCACGTTCCCCCACCTTCCCCCGTTCACACGCTCTATCGGTCGAACGAGAAACTAGCGTGCCTCGCCGCCACGCTTCCTCCCGCGGAATATATTGTAAATTTCTTAACCTCGCTGCGAACCGGACTATAGGCTGTTGCCGTTTCTCTCAGCCCACGCGCACGCACACACTCACCCAACCCCTTTCCACGAACGATGTACTCGTGTGTGTGTTAGAAAGGGTGGGAGCGAGGGAGCGACGTTGAGAGAGGGAGAAAGAACATGCCGCCGTAGGGACGTGGTTGATAGAAACTGGCGCGGCCACGACTCTTCCTACCCTTCGACGCGCCAACGTCCTACAGTCCTGTGTTTCTTTGTCGAAATCCGTGACCGGTATTGGAAGATCACTGATAAATCGCGTCTCGATCTTTTCCAGACTGCCCCCCTCCCTGACTTTTCTTCCTCGGAAAAGTTCTGTATAAATAAGAGATTATTTTTCCACCGATATCGATGAAATATCGGGAAAATTTAGTATTCTCGTGGATGCGAATGATACTCGGCGGCATATATCGGACCGATACGGTCGAGTAGTCCGAAAATAAGTCTGTCGTTAGAACCAATTAAGATCTCGAGCTTCAGATCGATACGGGATAAGAATTGTTATGGCGTAACGTGTAAGATGTCCTTCGACATTCCCCATTGGAATCACGGTTTTAGCGGGCCAAGTCCGACGATCGAATACAGGACATTCCAGGTAGTCGATATGTATTCGCGCAAGCCAGTATCGCCTTTCGTTTTCTGAATGGCGACAAAAATGCAGGACACACTTTCTACGGATTGGACAGACGTCCACCACATAGACGCGGAAGACCAATCGCGAACGAAATCGCTGGACGGGGTTTCGAGCAGGGCTGTAGAAGCTCGGCTTAGAAACAGCTGTGACAGGAACGTAACTAGCGATCTTGAAATCTGGGCGCTACGTGTACGAATGTGAAACATTAATTCAAAAATATTTCATCGCGCTGTGATCGTAGCTCGAGAAACTTCGAACGAACAGATATATTCAATTTTAATGTATTGCATTGAAAATGTAATGTAAATAATTATCAAATTTTGCATATGTATTACGGTGTTCTATACACGATAGTGTTCTATCGGTCTTTACAACACACAAGAGAAAAAATGACATTAGTATTCGACGATTTGATTCTTTGAATTTTAATTTTTTTGCATAAATGACTTTACTGGCCGAAAACGTGTACCTACCTGGCGTTAACACGAGAAATAACGAGATGCAAATTTTCCTGGATAAGAGAAGAAACGATGGAGAAACATTTGCAGATGTTCCAGTGTAACAAATAAGAGCGATCGATACGAACGAGTATAAACAAAAATATGGTGTCTGTCCGGGGTGAGCATTCGGGTTTGTTCGTCCCTGATGGTATCGTCGAGTATACTGCGAAATATTCCGCGGACTATAATCGCGTGTACGTGCATCGGGGAGCGTGCACGCGTGTTGGTCGATGGTATCTGTGTGAGGCAGAGGTGAGAGTATGAGTACCGTTACGGGGCATGCGCCTGCAGCCACCATATCCAATAGCCCCGCCTTTCACAGCGCAAACGATGCCTTTGGGATTTGTCCTCGCTGGACCAATGGGCGAACGAGGATACCGTACGGTACGGGAGAGGTGAGGTTATAAGTGTTGGTGTGGTGGGGTGGGCTTGACGGGAAGAAGGGGAGGGAGGAACGGAGAGAAGCGAGGGGTTCCGTGGATCGTGTGGGAGCAGGGAGGCAGACAACGAATGCGACTACGAATGCTCGCGACGTCAACGTATAAGAAAAACTTTCTTTAAAATTCGTCCAGTGTTTGTTGTTATTTTTCTCGAAGACGATAGTGCACGATAGAAAAGTTCGGCCGTGTTCACAGTGGATCAGTGGTGGTGGTGATTGTCCACGGCGTGTTCGAAAACGTGATAGGTGTGACTGCGCAGTCGCCATGTGAGTACCTGAAACAAGTTCCTCAAACTCTCTGTGCCAGTCTCGTGCGGTTTCGATACTTTTTAATCCTCCTGTACACCCGTATCTGTCCCTGCTTTCCGAACCGATCAATCGTCATGTGTACTCAGGCATAACCTCAACGGATACTTGCCGAGAGACAGTCATCGAGTATATAACGACTACGGTGTGTTACGTCCCGCCGGATCTTCGAACGTGCTTTATTTTGTAATCCAATATGTCGGCGTTAGGGACGCGCTGTACCGTTCTTGGCGAGACGCGATTCTTCTCTGTGTTCTTCCGCGTATCACGGTTCCTTCGACATTGCAAAAAACACGAGAACGCCGCGCGTGTTGTTATTATCATTGTCCCTCGTTATTACCATTATGGCGAAATCCATGTTGTCAACCGCCCCCTATCACGAGTTGTTTCTCCCCTTTTCTCTCTCGCTCTCTCTCTCTCTGTGTGTGTGTCTCTGTCTCTTTCATTTTTCTTTTCCCCCTTCTGCTTCCCCTCCCCCCCTTCAGCCCGCCTTTCAATCGTATTTCCCGCTCAGAGTAATACTCTCCCCTCTCCCGTCGACCCTCCTCGTCATGCCACTAATTATGGTGGTACATACTGGCGGGACGACATTTTGTTCCTTCATCTCCGATCTCAAGATGGACCGTGTTCGTATTCTCAGTTCGTCGATATTTTCAAAGGTTTTTCGCCAACGCAGGTCCCTTCCTTACCGTTCGAGAAACGGTTTTTTTAGACTTGCCTATCTGAGGTTTACTGTCGTTTGTTTTTACGGCCCTCGGCGGACCACGGATGCTTATGTGAATTTGTTGTTTTAACTTTGAATTACTCATATATAATTTAATTACAATATTGAAACATTAAATTTAGAAGTAGTTATTTTACTCGAGTAAAAATTGATTTATGTTTGGAGTCTGTATAGAGTTCTATGTAAACAGTTCTGTAGAAAATGGAATACGAGTAACTGTAGGCTAAGAAGCAGTTTCTGTTTTTATTATATTTTATTGTTGTTACGGCTCTCGGTGGACCACGAATGCTTATGTAAATTCATAGTTTGAACTTTTAATTACTTGCATATGGCACTTGCAATCTCGAAACATTAAATTTATGTAGTATGCCGTCCACGCTAGGAAATATCTGTTTTGCATCGAAGTAGTTATTTTATTCGAAAAAAATTGATTTATGTTTGGAGTCTATATAGAGTTCTATGTAAACAGTTCTGTAGAAAATGGAATGCGAGTAACTGAAGGTTAAGAAACAATCTATGGAAACGAATTTGATTTCGTTCAGAACTATTTAAGTATTGTATTATTTAGGATGCGATCTCTCGGTTACATATTGCTCTATGTTTTACAGGTTAGGAGACGCTCTATGTGTACATAAACATTCGATATTCTATACATATAGTATTTACGAATAAATATTTCTGTTCTAATGTACACCCACTTGTTCAACTGTTTTATATATGTCTCACAATTATTGTCGTTATTGTAAGTTATTATACAAAAAAGCTGAGGCAATCGATGTCGCAATTAGAATTTGAAAAGTAAAGAATTTGCAAATTGTTTCCAAATCTAATGAAATGTGCTCGGTTATATCGTACGACTCTATATATATATATGTAAGAGAAAATCAATTTCCAAATCCGAGCGATACATGTTTTCAGTTTTAACTTGCTTTTTAGCTTAATAACTGTACGGATAAATAATTAAACGATGTTTATTACCGAAAATTCTTGTTCTCGTTGTTCTTGTAGAATTTCTGAACATTGCCTGCAATACCCGTTTGAAGGTTATCTCTGATTTTTATGGCACAAAATACTTGTAAAAATTCACTATGTATAAAGTGAAAAGAATATTTATCAGTTAGCCAAGGAATGCTAACGTTGATGTACAAACTTGCATATTTAGTTTTGTAATATACATGATGATTTCGTACGAGAATGCGAAAGGTATCGCATACAAAATTTCATACGTTCGTGTAAAATTAATTAATCTCTATTTCGTTGAATATTTACGAAGGACAACTATTCGCAGAACACTTACATTGTTTAGTAAAAAAACTGGTCACTTTGAACACCTCACTTTCGCACTTTTCTCGACAGTATAATCGAACACTTGTAATACACTGAGATTCGAATTTAAACTGGCGATACTCCACGTGTATTTTGTATAGCTGAAATATTAAGGTTATGAATGATCACTATCACAGATATATCTTATAACGTAATGGAATATTTTCTATATATCGTAACACGAATCATGAATGGTACTGCATTGCAAAATCTGTCAGTTCGACACGCGTGTACGATTGTTTAATGTTTTAACAATCTGTACATAGAATTGTATAAGATTTAAAATATGAATACAACTACATATGTATGAATATAATATAAAAATATGCATGAATAGTAACGAATCATAATGTAAATAGATCCATGTATAGATTGTTTAATGTTTGAACAATCTGTACATATTTAGAATTGTATAAGATTTTCAATATGAATACATACTTATTTTTTATAATTTTTTGCTATAAACGCATAAAGATCCGCAGTGTAATAATTACAAATAAATTCATAGAATACACATTTGATCGCTCTGGTCATGCATAAATGATTTGAACATGCTTTATTTTTATAATGTGTTTTTCCGCTTTGAAATGAATCAAAATAAGAAAGAACAATTTTGTTTCCAGGTGCTGCAAATTGAAAAGATTAAAAGTGATAATTTAATGAAAAACATCTATGTACAATGGCAAGGAAAAAAGACATTCATTTGCTGAAAATTTAATAACAGAGAAAGAAACACTTCTTTTCGAAAGGAAGTTCAATTCTAAATAATAAAAAGGTGTAGGAAAACATGACAGATGTTAAACCAATTGGAATCTCTCAAAATCAGCCACAACAAACGCAACAGCAACAACAACCTCAACAACAACAGCAGCAGCAGCAGCAACCTCAACAACAGCAACAACAACAGCCTCAGCAACAAATGATGATTGCAACCCATGATATACAACAACAACAAAATGTACAGCAACAGCAGCAGCATGTTCAGCAACAATCTGCTCAACAACAGCAAGTACAACAATCCCAGCAACAAGTACAGTCTCAGCAAGTTCAGCCGCAACAACAAATTCAGCAGCAAGTGCAATCACAACAGCAAATGCAAGTTCAGCAACAGGTTCAACAACAAGTTCAACAGCAAGTTCAGCAACAAGTGCAGCAGCAAGTTCAGCAGCAGCAACAACAGCAGCAACAACAGTCTCAGCAGCAGCAATCCAATAGCGGACAGCACAATGTTGTTCCCACGCAAGTGCAAGTTCAGCCGCAGGTAGCGGCGATTATGCCTCAGCAGCAGGTGAAAATTAATGAATAAGAAACAAGCTTTGAACGTACCAGGGTGGAATTTGTAAAATTATCAAAATTTTATAGGGTGCTGTTGCGGTATCGATGCAACATCAACAACAAGGTGTTGGTGGAGTATCTATGACTTTATCAGGTCAACCAGGAGCAACGACTATTACTACTATGGCTGCTCATCCGCAAGCGGTACAAGTTATTCAACAACCTATGCAAAACCAAGCATATCATTTACAGCAGCTCTATAATACTCAAGGAACTCCGCTATTAATGCCAGGTAACCTGGCTCTTCATCCTGCAGGAATCAACCCTTCGTCTATACAGGTACTTAAACTCTCCGGCGATACTTTACTATCTTATAGACTCGCAAATTCTCTTCTAAGTAAGATACTTTACAGGTGATAACAGCTGGTAAACCGTTTCAATCGGCTGCTCAACTTACGCCTCACATGTTGACTACTGCGTCGACACCGGGTCAGGGTGGTGGTCATCCTGCAGGCGGTGGTACTAAAGTACAAGGATTTCCTACTGGTTACTTACCGGTACCTACTTCCGCTACACCAGGAGCAGGACAGACCTTAGTGTTCGGGCAACTGGGTGTATTAGGTTCTCCGCAACCACCTCCATCCTTACAACAACAACAGCAACAACAGTCTGCAGCCAAACAAGATCAAGTACAAAAGGTACTACTGTGCATCAACTCTTAGTGTCATATACAGAGTGGGTCACCAGATATTACAGTAATGTCCTACTGTAAGTTTTGTTGACAGATTAGCTGTATGTCGCTAACTGCCATTTCATTGCACATTCGCCAAGCAGTGTAAACACGCCGCGTAATCCGATACCGGGCGGGTATATCGGTGTGAACTATTAATCCAATTAAAAACTTCTTTAGTTTTCATTATTTTTTTATGGGACTTTGGCCAACTTACTTATGGCATTTTTCTAATAAAAATAATACCAAATATGATATAATTCCGATGATATTTACTTGTGTAATGAACTATGAATGTTTCGGACGCAAGGAAGAACAGCGTACTTTTCTTTGCGTCGAAAACTTTCATCATTCATCACCCATCAAAAAATAATGAAAAATAAAGGAGTTTTGTTATTGGATTAGTTATGTTTACACTTCTCTGCGACAGAGGCCTCTCGAGCTTCGCTGTGCTTTTCTACGTTCGGCGCGGTCTTTGAAGTCACAAAAAAATAGTGACATTAGTAATGTCAAATTACTGTACTACCTTGATTTACCTCATTATTATTATACTTGGCGAGAAATGTTTGGATCGAGATCAAATAGTTTCAAGAGATACACATACCGATGTTATTAGTTTTTTCATCCAAACAATAAATCAAGGTGGTAAAATCTGGCGACCCATCCTGTACATATATATTTTGCACACGTTCTATGTTTCACGCGCATATTGTTCCCGATTCTTTTTAGTATACCACATGCCCAACAGCTACGCAGCCCGGCGGAAGAGGTGGCATGCAGTTCGCACCGTGGCAATTGACGCCGCAAGTAGCATGGACAGGAATTCAACCGCCAGCATTTCTTACAAATCAAATATTCATACGAGGTCCTAACCAGCCCGATATGTTCATACAGAGTCCGCAACCGATTCAAGCTCACAATGGTTAGTTTTAGCGTTCGTGTCGAATATATCGTACGATCGAGACGCAAGATAACATGTTCCTCTTATAATTCTAGCACTAGCGACGCAACAACAAATCCAGGGAGTGCAACAGATTGCTTCGGCGAGCGCGAAACCAAAGGTAATGGATATACAACAGCAGCAGCAGCAACAAAGTAAGCAAAGCACAGGTGGACAACGACCGTTGAGTATTTTGCCGTCCTCCCTGCAAGCAGTACAAGCTGCCAATATACGAGCTGCCAGTTCCGTTTCCACGCAAACAGTTCACGGAGTTCAAGCCACGGTATATGCACAGGTTACTATGAACAAGCAATAGTTGAAAGAGTCGGTTTCAGCTGCTGCGATTATTCGAGTCGCCTGATTCAAAGTTCTTCTTCTTCTGTTTGCTTGTAATGAAACGAAAAATGTTTGCTTTTGTATGTTCTATATAACGTAGAGTGGAAAAGGAAGTAGCGGCGGTAAAGGCCGCGGTAAACCACTACAATCGCCGCAGCAACCGCAGCAACAGTCACAGCAAACGATG
The DNA here is from genome assembly GCA_933228785.1 of Lasioglossum pauxillum. Classification (NCBI taxonomy): domain Eukaryota; kingdom Metazoa; phylum Arthropoda; class Insecta; order Hymenoptera; family Halictidae; genus Lasioglossum; species Lasioglossum pauxillum. The sequence continues at coordinate 37,606,710 of OW121701.1, read as the reverse complement.
CAACAACAACACCAACAGGTTTTTATTCAACAGAAACAGCACACGCAGCAGCAACAGCAAATGCAGCAACAGTATCAACAGCAACAAGTGCAACCGTCGCAACAGCAAATTCAGCCTAAACCCATTATGAGTCAGTTTACATTTTCTATACGTGATTATTTTTAACCCTTTACACTCGGAGCTATTTTAACTAAAAAGTTAAAAGCATCTCTTCCGACCCAGAATATTTCCATTCTCTATGATCTTTTTAATCCTTTGCACTCGGAGCTATTTTAACTGGAAAATTAAACATTTCTTCCTGATCTAGAATATTTCCATTCCCTATGATTTTTGAAATTTTATGGATATGAAATTGGTATAATACCTCATACAATACCTAAATGTAATTAATTAGATACCGATACATTTAATAATGTAAACAATATTTTGAATAATGGTACAGAGCAATTTTTAGTGGTGCCTCAGAAGGGACAACCGAGTGCTAAGGGTTAAAATTTCGTGGATATGAAATTGATATAATACCTCGTACGATACTTAAACGTTTAGTAACTGATTAGTAGACTACGGACCTTTATGCAAAATAAAACGTGTTCGCGTTGATTACAAGACAGAGGAGCCAAATAAAAATTGTATAGTCTTCTCTTAATTATCCTATTAAGCTGAAACTAATACATTGATGTCCTTAAATATTTTTAACATGTCCACTGCTTTAAATTGTACGTGCCCATTTTTCTCATAACCGCATAAAATCCGCAGTCTACTGATTAGACATCAACACATCTAAGTTTAGCAGATTCGTTGAATGTCTAAACGCTGTCCATTTTCCTTTTAGCAAACATGGCCATACAGCAGCAGCAACAGCCTGGTGTAGTCCTTGGTGGAGAACGGCCGATCATGCCTGTGGTATCCGTAGGCGGTGTAGGGGTTGGTGTTGGAGTTGCCACCACGTCTCAAATGAGTCAAGTACAACAGTCACCGATGTCCACAGTACAACAGTTACCACTACAGGTAATGAACAACATTGCATTCTTTTCTATTAGGTCACTCACATGCTTCATTTACGATATTGTCATCTCTATTTTGTAGTTCTTTTTACATTCTGCGATGAAATATATTTCAGGCGATCAATTCGACAATAATTGGTAGTCAAATAGTTAGTGGGACGTCACAGGTTCAAACAATGTCCATGGTAAACCAGTCGACGGATCAGCAAACCCATGATAATAGCAATTCTACTATAATGATCACATCGCCCGATCGTAACCATCAAACAGAGTGTTCCTTAGTATTACCAGGCACTACGAATATCACAATTACTAACGACGACAATATTAAACAACTTGTGAAGAAAGAAGACACCATGCCACTTACGATAGAAGAGATCACAGTACCGCAGCAAGAAGCAACAGGTTGGTTTTAACGAGACACAATATATATATATATATATTTCATGTTCAATGGAAATTCTTACGTATACGTTTTGCACAGACGGGGACCAATGTAAAGCAGCTATTAAGGATGAAGAGAATTCATCCGCCAAGCCAGAAGATAAACCGTGCAACAATCCTTTGGCAGGATTGGCGAACACAATTAATTCCATAACGAACGGTGTCAACAGCGAAGAGTCTGCAGCGCTACCAATCTCGGTATCGGTTACTGCGAACAGTAAACATGTGCCTCCGAAAGCAATGGTTAAACCGCAAGTTCTTACGCATGTAATAGAAGGTTTTGTCATACAAGAAGGTAAAAAGAACCGAGTTGGATAAATAATATGGAATATACGATTTATAATATTTATCCTTATGAATATGTCTGTTTCAGCGTCTGAACCATTTGCTGTTAATCGAACGTCATTAAATAATACAGTTAGTCAAGAGAATAATAATATTTTAAATCGTAATAATAGTTCTTCGGAGAAAGAGAATCACGAAGAACCGCCGAGTAAGTTTTTAAAAAGCTAATATATATTTTTTCTGTAGAAATTCATATTGAAATCGTGTTGTTTAATGAAATGTTTTATTCCTCGCAGGAAAAAAGCATGCGCCGAATTATCCCAGTGATGAGGACGGAAGTAATGCTCAAATCGGAAAGTGTGAAACATGCGGTAATTTAGTGGACGAACAGAATATTAAATTCAAGAAGGAGAAGCGTTTCTGTTCCACTGGATGCGCAAAGAGGTTCGTAGAAATACAGAGGCAATCAGGAAAGCACACTCCCATAAGTCGCCGGATACTTATTCAAATTTCGGACAGACGATTTTTTGTTAAACTACAATTCTTACTAAAATTCTTTCTAACATAGAGAACATGCAAATTAAATCTGCAATTACATAGTACTTGTTAATTCTTTTTCCAATTTTCGAAATATTATCGTACAGTAACTACGTCTAATAAAAATAAAACAATCAAATCAAGCTGGAAGCTTGTATTATTTAATTACCATTTTGTTGAACGGTAAGTAAGTGTGCGCTGATTTGTGGACGGGAGTGTATATTAATTAGATTAGAAATTGTATAAACGTGCAAATTAATGTAAAGTAAGTTTTTGAGTTATTTCGAACATTAATCATCATAAATTATGAATGAAATAGCAAAAAACGCGAGGTGAGAGACCGGGACGGAGGAGAAAAACAGTGGACTGAGATGGAGACTGAATCAAAGAACATCGACGGAGATATGATCAAGAAGAATGGAGAAGAGAAGTCATTGTCTACCACAACTACTACGTCTTCTGTCGACGAAATACTGCCAAAAGTTAATCCTGTTAAGTGGACGGTAAGAATATCACGCACCCATAGTTTATAGCTAAATAATACAATTCAGATAAATAATACAAGTACCTTGTGTGATACATAATAGGTTGGTGAAGTATGCGACTTCATACGCGGTTTGCCAGGCTGTGCGGACTACGCGGAAGATTTTGCTATTCAAGAGATAGATGGTCAAGCACTTATGTTACTCAAAGAAGATCACCTGATGTCAGCTATGAGCATTAAATTGGGACCGGCGTTGAAAATTGTTGCGAAAATCGACTCGATGCGCGTCGAATCATTATCGAATTCTAATCCTACATCTAACAACTCATAAATGATTTACTGCTTGAGATTTTTATCTTCAAAATTTCAAGTTGCAGCCTATGGGCTACAGGGTTTGTGCAAGTATTCGATCGGATTATAGATTTAAGATTTCTAAGAAAAGCATAAGATGTTTTTTTATGAACATACAACTCTTTATATTTCATTCTGGTTTCACTCGATTCCGATGAAAATCCTTTTCTCGTTTCATAGATTGGTATATCGATTACTAAGAGCATTAGTACTTCAGAATATACCGATATGGTTTTAAGGTCGATCTCTGTAAGACGATATTTCGAGCCTCGTACTATTTCTTGGTATGCTAAAAAGGCTTCGTTGGAGTTTTCGAATTTCATTAAAATTATTTTTTTTATTTGGATGTATCATATTGGTAAAAGCACAGATTTATGATTCTTTTCTTTTCGATCGGTCTTACATTGATTGATTTTCGTATGTGTAAATAAAACTCATTCTCCTTGTTTTTATTAATTTCAAGTGTATCTATATCGCATCTAAGAAATTTTGTAGACTACCATTTTACGAAGTATGGTTGGCTAGAACTATCAAGAAACTGAGTACAAATTATGTCCATTACAAGAGAAAGAAGAAAAACGTTGTATATATACTATCCGGCATATAAGCGATGTATTTTGTACTCGAAAATTACTTTTTGGAAGGTGTACAAAAATTTATTGCCTTCTGTAAGACTTAACAATAATTCTGAAAGAAGATCAGGCATTTTTAAAAAGAAAAAAGAAGAAGTTAGGCTTTACGATGAATAGTAATTTATGTGCTTGACAATTTCAAATCGAGATGTAGGACGTTTGAAGCAACATAATTAACATTATCGACCATGTACTTTGTAAATGTATCATATGCACTCACCTTGCATACGTGTAAATATTAAACATAAAATGTTTATTTAATATACAAATTTTATAACATGAAATTTTAGTTATTAACAGAAGTACTCCTACCATTTATAGTGATTTACTTTCGGTTTAAGTCATTGATCGCTGTAAATGAAGAAAGATATATTTCTATTATTTGTATAAAATACGATGTTACGCGAAATGCAAAAACAGTAGATTTATAATCTTATGTAATATTCGATGAACGTCTATCGTGGAGCAGCGTGTTCATTGAAATTGAAAAAGGATATCAATGTGTTATTTATATACTCGTTCTTTACGATTATGAACAGTGTAAATAGAATATTTATTCCCTAAGCATTTATTCGGTACATATATATATTTAATTCTGCATTGAATCACACACGTCTCGGCAACTATATTACAAAAAAATAATTTTAAAAATCCAACACGATATTCGTATGCATAACGTGCATAGTACTTTTTTCTTTTCATATTACAACTTTTACTTTTGCTTTACGAGAGCGAGATAATTAAGAAATTATCGACAACATAATACTTAGGTAAAACAGCACTCATTACAAAACGAAATATATAAAGCACATTCGTTCTATGTCAAATTTGAAAATCACTCAGGGCTTAATCACACGATATGCCTTTTTATACTCATTTGAAAGACATTATGTGGTATGGGATGTATACAATTCTGACTTCTCAAATAAAACACATTTTTTCAAATAGTTTATTCATGCTACAATTTCTATATTTGGTAAATTAGAAAGTATGAAACGTACTGTTTCTTTCAATCGAAAGAAAAGAACCTCTGGTAAATACTACTTTTAAATACAGTACTCGGAGTAGACTTGTTTCTAGGATTGCAAGGGTGCGGGATGCGCCTTCTCATTTCTCAATAATGCAAAGATGGGCTTTTTTAGTGAAAAGCGGTAGATAAAAGATTAATGCCGCGATCGCCCTCGGAAGACCTATTTTTACGTTTACGAGGCGTAATTTACATTATTCGGCAGTATAGCTGTCGCAGCTTTATTATAATATATTATTATAATTATGCTTCCGAATAATGCAAATTACGCCTCGTAAACGTAAAAATAGGACTTCTGAAGGCGATCACGGCCTAGATTGATTTTTTATCTATTTAGCTTTATTTATTTTCACTACTGAAAAAGCCCATTGAGAGTCTACCCCCTTGATGCATATGTTTCTTGAACTATTATTTTATTATAATTTATTATAACATAATGTAATATTAATTTTCATACATCTAGACTTGCAGATTCGTGTTTATTATTATGATTATTGTGTTATTTCAGCAGCTATGTCGGCTAGAGGTCTTCCCTCAGCCAACAAGCCTTCTTCGGTTTGCAATCTCATTTTTTTATGTTCCGGTCGTATATATCGAATATATTCGTATACGCTATAGACAAGCATTGCGCCAGTTACTACTGAAGTAGCTATGCAAACATTTACAAATCCTCTGTGCAATTTATCCAAAATATATTCTCTCTTCCTATGTTTCGGCAACATATTTTGTTTATCGAAACTAACCTTTTACTTCAAACTTCCGGCACTTACTGAAAGCGATAAATAAGTTCATGAATTCATTGAATTCTCAAGATTTGTTTAGATTTTTAATAAATCTTGAACGTAGACGGAAGATAACATTATTAATTAATATAAATTATTTATAACTTACTTGATATCAAGTAATACCTGTATTTAGATGAAGTAAAAAATAACCGAATATATATATATTTTCGAAGTACGCTGTATGTATTCAAGTTGCAGAAAGCTATTATTATTTTCTTTGAATCACTTTATTTTTGGTTAGAATTTCGTGCGTCTTTCACGAATGTATTTTACAGTATGTATTCACATCACAGTGTCCAAATCGAACCTAACCTATGAAAAATAATCGTTATGTAATTTTTGTTTTCATAATTCGATGAGAACTAAAATAAATCGAACGTAGAGTATTTTATGTACTTATTATGGGTACTTATTATGAGCTTAAGAATAAAATTTCTGTAACATTGTTATTTATTTCTTGAACAATATATACATAATCTGTAATTTAAAAAATAAATTGTACATTTTCACATTTTTCGATATTTACATGATCAGTTGAATACTTTTAATTATAAAAGATTGTATTCTAGTTTTCTAGGAATTCGTTGAATGTTGTCGCATCTACTTCTAAGTCTATCTCGTCTAAGGAAGGCCCCTCTTGTGTCACTGGTAGCTCTGCAAATCAAAAACATTACGCTCAATTGATATACGATATACAGATATTAAGTTCTTCTGTACGACAGATACGTATGGTAGAAGAAACATACTACGTATCGACCCTGTTGTTTTATACTCTGCAAGTTGCTGTTTAAACACTTCGTCGAATGTTTCTTGTCTTTCCTTCATTGTCTTCTGTTGCTTCTTTTCATGTTGTGATACTCTTTCGACGTGCTCATCAGCTAGCTTTGCTAAAATAAATTGTATGGTAAATTGTTTCATCACGCATATCCCCAAAGTTTCATAATTTCCTAAATGTTTTAGTTGAAAATCTTACAGTATTACTGTGTGACATACCTTTAACAATATTTAACTCTGCCAGTTTTTTCTCTTCGTACAGAGCTAACTGAAATCTATGGTCCAGTTGTCTACTCTGTAAATCTAATACTTCATTTAAGTTCTCCAATCTATAAATAGCTTCCTCTACATCTTCGAACACCTCTTGCAATGTTCCTATAAGATTTAGAAAAAGGATTGCATATTATTTACTATTACTACAGGTTTCGCACTCCAAATTCATCCTTTTGCAAATCAATTTCACTCATTAATGGGGTAGTCTCGTTTCCAGGATTGTAAAAGTGTGGGATGTGATTTCTCAAAAGCGCTAGGTAAAAGATGTCTCCCTCAAAAGTCCTACTCTTACGTTTAAGAGGCTTAATTTGCATTCTTTGGCAGCATGTAGCTGTTGTAGTTTTATGAAAGTAGCTATATGCACAGCTTTATGATAGCTACATGCTGCTGGAGAATGCAAATTATGCCTCGTAAACGTAAAAGTAGGACTTTTGCAGGAGAAATCTTTTATCCAGCGCCTTTGGCTATTGAAAACCCCCATTTTTCACCCCCTTGATGGGTGAAATTGATGTACAAAAGGTTGAATTTGATTTGCGAGAGGGTGAAAGTGATTTGCAGAAGGGTGAATTTGGAGCGCAAAACCTATAGCATTTTATTGTACTTTTTGCGATCGAATATACCTATTTGATCCATTAGATTTTGGATTGAATTATTAATTTTGGGTATGTAAGCTAAAGTACTATTCAGACACGTAATATTCTTCCATTCTTGCTCAAGTTTCTCATAAATTGCTCCTATGAGTTTGTCCGCTTCTTGAGCCTTTCCTGCATTTTCTTCTGCGAGCTCGTGTAACTCGTTCCATTGTAACTGATACCTATGCAATATGTCAGCTCCAGCATGATAGTTAATGTTTCGTGTGTTAGTAGACTTCTTGTGCCTTGGATTCTCGCTAGTAGTTAATCCTCTGATACTAAAATAATAATAATCATTTTACCTGTTAAATATATTATACCCAATCGAACGAACAATTTATATGAAACATTTATGTCTACTAGATTTTGGATTTAGTAGAAAGATAAGAAAATGATGAATAAGGAGTTGTTTACCTAGCCGAGATACCCTCTTGCACAGTTTGAAACTTATTACGTAAAGTACCGAACATGATTGTGAATTATAGTATCGACGATGTAATTAAAAGAGCGAATAATTTTGCAATGAATTATAAGAAAAAGAATACGGGTGTTATACTCTTTATAGATATCATAATCTTATTAAAGCATATCTCTTACAAACATATTCAACGGTAATAAGCTAGAGGAGTAGAGTTTCGCAATTTGATTAATTATGGATAGCTTATTACAGTTTCTAAATAATAATTTGAATTGTGTAGAATGGATTCACTGAGATAACCTCTTCTTTAAATTTGCTAATGGAATTATTATACAAGTTTCTGCGTTTCATTAGCAAGTACGAAGGTAGTATTACGGTAATTGCCAATTAAACCATAAGTTCTTGAAATGATAATTCGAAAAACAGACAACGAACGCAATGTAAGTGCTAACGGCAATTGAATCGAGTAAAACGTATTTATATAGTTTATTTGCGACACTTCGTTAACACATTTTCATTATTGCAAAATAACATACGGTTACGCGTATTGTTGATAAACATGCGTTATTTTTATGTTTTATGAAAAATACATAATAACGCGGCGTAGTCTTTTCTTTATAAGTTGGTATCACTGGTTGGAATTGGAAGTGCATATACCGCAGAGGTTGATTTTGTTAAAACTTTTATTTGCAATTTTAATTGGTTATTTACAATTGTACGAATGATTGGAAACATGTACAGTCGAATGAACGTATGCTGTAAACATAACGAACGGTAACGATCAATTAACTACAGTGATAATTATTTATTTCTTTTCATATATATGGATCAAAATGGATATTTGATTACAATGAAACGTATAATAGCGAGGACTTGCCAATTATATGGTGTATTTTATTGAACAAGAATAACAATAATCAAGAGAAATGTAAAATAATATGCACGAGTGAAAAATAAATGATGCAGGTCGAGAATATATGTATAACCTTCACTGCCTCTGGACAGGATCGATTTTTCAAAAAAGCGGTGTCCTACTTTCAAACTGCATTTTTTCCGTGCAAAATAATTTGGCAGCATTGCGAAAGTTAAACTCCCTCTCCTTGACAAAATATATATATATATTGGTGCCTAGCAACCATTGAGGTCAACAAACGAGGTCAAAGTGCAAATTGTCTGTATAAGAAAATGTGAAAGATATATTATCTATTATAACATAATTCACACATAATTAATGTAGAATTATACGATAGCTTTTCATGAAAGATTAGAGACTTCAAGTATAACTTACACAATCTAATTATTAATGTTCGAACAATAACGACAGAGATACAAAGTGTAATAACTCCTGTGCTGCCATAAGTGCTTTGCTCTTATCTAACTCATGACTAGACTGCAGATGTTTATGGAATTTTCAATTTTTGCTTAAAATTTTTCTTTCGTAGATCTGGAATAAATCAGAATCGTACGAAATTCCATCGAATTTTGCAGGATTTGTTTGAAAAACTGTTCAGACGCCATAAACTCATAAAAAACCGCAGTCTACTCGTGACTATAAGTACATACGCTTTTGTCTATTTATATACATGTTTCATCTTTGTCGTGTATTGATTGTTCGTGTCGGAACGAATGCGAGAATACGCGTTTGAAATTACAATAAGCATTCGTCGCTGTATGACATCGGATAATAATGAATTCAACAGGGAAGCGAGGATGAAAAGCTTCGTCAGGTTGGAGTCGCAGTTGATCCGCTGATAAAGGAAAAGCTTGTGAAGTACCGTTAACCAGAGCCACCATCGAGCCTTTATCTTTTTCTCCCTCCTACTAGTCCTACTACGCGTGCAATGAGCATAACTTGAACGAAACGTCATCGGAAGAGGCTCTCGAGCTTAGAAAGTTGTGCGCAACTCGTAGCGAAACCAGATATCGTGGGTGGAAGTGGCAAAAAGGGGGAGTAGTAGTCAGCGATGTTGGGTCAACGTACTACGTATCCAAGTATCCCCTTTCTCCTTGCATCAAGTTAGACCGCTACTATATCGTGGTGAATTCGCTCCTCCATAAAGGCGATTACGTTTCTGCGCACACCAACATGGCTACTGCGCATACTAGTAGGAGTTGCCAACCAAAGGACGAGATGTCCATGGTAGGGATGAAATCAATAGTCAAGTATTCTGTGGAATGAGAATATCAACTGGATATATATATGTATGTATTTAGCTATTCAATTGCTTGCTTGAGCTTTATTCACTGGAGAGGAAGCGATAGAAATAGTCAGAAGCGAATCCCCTCCCCTCGTTACACGATATTTTCTTTTTTTCTTTCTTACAATACATTGAATTTATCGTGACTAAAAGAGAATTCTGATTCATGAAATGCTCAACGAATTCGAAGTACATATTATTGATCGAATATATAAATTAATTGAAAATATGTTACGAAATATATACGTGACTATAAACGAGTTTCGAAAACATGGGTGGGGTTCTAGTTGATAACATTGGTTTTACTGTAAAACGAGTCGACTGCGGAATCCTGATTGATCTAAATATAGAATTTCAAGCATAGGTTGTTTGAGTATTTCCGCAGAATATAGCACGGGGAACCTGCCACGATCAATAGATGCCAGATTCGGCCGTTTTCGACATGTTCCGTTAAGTTCCCCTACTATATTTGTTCCCGTTGACCTCCAACCATTCCGGCCACGCCTTGTTCACGTACGTTTTTCCAATGAAACCGGTTATTTCAGGCACGCGAGGTTTGGTGTACGGCTTCACCATTGAAAAAGCTGCACCGCGGAGGGCCCGGTGTACAGTAGTTGTACATACATATGTCGGCGTTGAGTACCGATTGTTTCTCTTTTCTATTGAATCGCCATGTATCGTTCGGCGATAGTCGACGCTCGAGCGAAAAATGGCAAATAAATATTAAATGATCGCATAAGTTCGTGTCCGATTTTCTAACTGTAGTGAAGAATGGTGACATAAATAAAATGATTAATCAATTATATAGTCACCATTCTTCTCTACAATTAGAAAATCGGGCACAAACTTATGCGATCATCTAATATTTATTTGCCATTTTTCGATCTACCCGACGCTGATATAAGAGACGCCCGAGCATGATATAAATAAAATTATTAATCAATTATATAGTCATCTGATATATATACATATACTCTGAAAAGTGTACACGGTTAGATCTGTTGACTGTAATTCAAAGAAATGCGCGTATAATATCTGAACACGAATCAAGGAAGGATTGTGCGTTGTCACGGTGGCTCATGAAACCGGAAACGCTTGCACGAATTATGGATATAAATGGTCGCGGAGCTGCGTCACCGTTTAGGTACAATGGATGACAGGTGGCAATTGGATAGTTAACGTTGACGATTTTGTTGGAGAATTGTACGGACTGAGGGATACCTTGGAACATTGGAGGGATAGCTGAAAAGAAAAATAGGGGGGGAGCAGAAGATTAGAGGAAAGAGAACGGCATCGGGGGAAAAACGAGAATAAGAGAATCGCATTAGCGAGAGAGGGAGAGAACGAGATGCTAACGGCGGAGGGAATGGAATGAAGAATCGTAGAGAGAGTAGGGAAACGTGTAGAGGGAGCGAGAAAGAAACGACGGAGCTTTACAGTGATGTTCGAAATGCGCCTGCGTCGGTAGTACTTGCTATGAGCGGATTGGCTCCCTACTCATACTTGAGTGCACGTTAGGTTCACTTAATTTCAATTCGAGCTCCTTCTCTCTACTTCCCCCTCCTCCTACTACGACTGCAACATGCATCTCCGTCAATCCCTTTTGTATTTGTTGGGATTTTGCTCGAAGGGCATACCGCGATGGCGTGCAAGTTTCTTTCTGTATATCCTGGTTGACTGAGAGAGAGAGAGGGTGCGGAGGGAGTGAACCCCCTTATCTCTCTGATAAAGGAAATGCGGTAGTGCGGTCGTCGAAAAAAGATCGACAAAAGACAATATAAAAGAGAGGGAGGGAGGGAAGCAGAGAGAGGGAGAGAGAGAGAGGAAGTGGATAAAGGTGGTGATGGATAGTGCAGCAGAGGAGAAGTTAGAACACACGAAGAAACGAGAGACGACACGAAACGACCAGAAGTGTGGAGAGGAGAGGAGAGAGAAGAGGAGAGGGGGCAGGCCGGCATTTGCAGCGGTCGGCGCACGCTACCCCGTTCGCGCGCGCGCGTCCTTACAAAACAACGCATCTGAACACTGAACCCGTCTCTGAACGCGCCTCAACAGTTCGGCACGAATTCACACTGAGTTGATTATCCTGTCCGACGCGCGGGTTTCATCGCGACGCCGCCATATTGGCGGCTCGATATAACACGTACTAATAATAAGTTCAAATTGGATACGGTTGGCATCGCAGTTGACGCGCCGATCTCATCTTCGTTGAATGTTGCTACAACAAAATGTGCCATAACAGCGCAGTGACCATATCATAACAATTGGCAGCCATAGTTGACGAAATAATGCAAGAAACCCCGGGGAACACTAAATCGGCTAAACTACGACTGAAATAATATACATATACACGTACACGTTTTTCCTCTCTTTCTAATTTCTACACACGAGTCGAATAAGATCGTGGATCTTGATTTTCAGTGTTTATTATCGGAACAACAAATCGGACGTATACTTACTTACCGACACTTATAATTACAGTAGTCACCGATCGTAGGAAGTAAACTTTAATCTGTATATTTGGTATTTCTTTCTTTTTTGCTTGTTATTCGAACAAGGTCAACGAAGTTCGATGTATACGTTTACGTAAAAACTTGCGTTACGATTGGTTTTAATTTGTCCTGTTTACGATCTACGCGTGACCATCGATCATATAAACATTAATGACCATTCTTCCATGAATTCGTATCACCTTGGCGGGACTCTGGTTAGCTTCTATTTGTTTCTTTTTTGGTGAGACCGAAAGACTGTTAGTTACTCCTGTGGGAACAAGTGTAATCGTTAATTAGTACGATGGATTGTGTTAATGTGCGTATCGATATCGGTAAACGATCCCGCCGCGTTCTTCGATGAAGTTCATTGTTTACATCAAGATAGAAATTCTTGTCGGTGACCTGATATAATTTGCATTGTTGATAACAATGCCTGTAAGTATACGACATAAACAGATAAATGAAATTCTGTACGATATTATATGTTATGCCTTAATAAAAAAGAATTACGAAAATACGATTGATATTTTGTGCACAGATTGGAAATGAACAGTTCATTGGATCAAGACTTTGAGGAATTTAGATTTACCGACAAGAGGAGCATTTGTAACGACGATACGGAGGGCGATGTACAAACATTTGGTATGTCCTTTTCCAAAATACTGAACGAGATACGTCACGAGACAAAGTCAACACAAATATACAAAAATAATATTAAAACTCGACGAAGACCCCTTTTGTACTTGGATTCGATGCATTATTAGCATCGACATTTCATTTTTCATCTGTTTCCGTGATTTCGGTAAATTTTCTTCTTAGAAAGAAGAAAATGCAAGCGTAACGTGCTAGTTTTCGTTGAACATTTTTCTCTCGTGCCTGCGTAAGAAACATTCAAGAATGTAAATGAAAGATCTACGCGAATTACGGATTTATTTTAATTCGCTTGTACAAACTTCTACCGAATACCGTTGATCATAAATGAAAATTCAATGCCGTACAGAAACCGTGACAGGTTAGGTATACCAGTAACTAACAAACTCGGAGAAAAATCTACGAGATTTACGTTACCGATAGATCAACGTAGAGTGCGGGAGAACGCTATACGTCCTCTATTTAGTATTCCATGAAACGTATACGGTTTGACGTTTCATCTTTTCGCGATAAAATGGAGGCTGTATCGTTCAAACCCGTACTTTAAACGATGTTTCCATCTTTTTCGCGGTTGGTTTATCTCATAACCTTCAATTACTCGCACTCCACTTTCTACTACGTAACTGGTTACACGAAACTTTATATCACTCCGACATAAATGAATTTGTATTCAATGAAACATCGAAAGAAATATTTTGCTAAATACTGTCGTCGACACCTTTATTTACGCTTGAAACGCTGAATTTCAAGTTTTCAGATTGCAAATACTATAAATGCGAGTAATTGAAAGTTAACCGAACGTACATAGTTGTATGTGGTTTCTCTAAAAGACAATTCGCAAATTTTTGCGACGGCTATTACACTGGAAATCGCATTTTCGGTAGGTGCGACGTTAGGGCGGGAATCCCATGGTAATACGAAACCGGCCAATGATATTCGTTCTTTAGGCGATATCGATTCGGCGAGTCCTGTTTTCAATTCTCGGCAAAAGCTTGGGCAATTATCCCGCCTGCGCTAGGTTGTCTGCTGGCTACGATTATTTTGCATGATCACTTGCTGTTGCTGCTGCATATACATATCAGCATCGATTGTTTACATCGGTTGTAACACGGGGAACGCGGCTGTGCTGCACCGAGCAACCGTTCGAAACAAGAACCGTGTATGGATATTGTCGATGCGGAAACTCTTGCGTACAACGAATAAACGGCGATATCGGTTCAATCGATTTGACAGAAGATACGAAAGCGCGGCAAACTATTCCGAATATTTAGCTGTCGCGACGTTCTTTACAAAGAGGTGGTTAGATCTACCTTTACGTTTCTCGTTTGTTTATTAACCCTTTATTAACTCGAAAATTTCCATTCCCTATGATTTTTGGAATTTTATGGATATCAAATTGGTGTAACACTGGTGTAACATTGGTGTAACCTCATACAATACCTAAATGTTTAGTAATTGACGTAAACAATATTTTCAATATTGCTGGCTCCAAAGAAAACTAATTATGTAGTAACGTTGCAATGATCCTTTTCTATACATCTGATTTCAGGTGAAAACGTAGACAATCAAAATTCTGTGTTCGCCCAAAATTCCTTGTTGTTGAACTGTGAAATTTGTGGACAGCAGTTTGTGTCGAAGAAGCAACTACGTTTGCACATATACACTCACTTGGGATCGCCTCGAGTAGTTCTAAGAAGGCTTACAAATTTGAAAACTGTCAAGAAGAAACGTAACAGTACTTACTGGTTGGATCCGGAGAAGAAGGGCTCTTTGAAATTAACGCTGAAGAAACAGACCTTCTCAGATTCTCTTAAGCTTACGCTGAAGAAATCATCAAAGTCGAAAGACTTCGCTGTGGTAAACAGCAATATTAATCTGAGTACAGAGATTCATCGTCAAGGAGACGTGGCTGGAACAAAGGAGAATGATCAAAGACATGACAAAGATACAGAAAGTTCGATTGATCAACCATTCGAAAACGTGATGGTAGAGCAACAGGTACATACGTTACATAACCAGGAACAAACAAGCTACGTTTTCTTTAGTATGTATCGAAATGTCTTCGCAAAGACTTTGAAAGCTCATGTCGGCCGATAATATTTTTACTAAATATCATTTATTAACTTCAAGTACTTAGTATGTGGGAATATAATTAATATTTGGCAGTATGTAGCTATCATAAAGCTGCACATGCAGCTATTTTCATAAAGCTATGACAGCTACCTGCTGCCAAATAATGCAAAATACGTAAAAATAGGATTTTTGAGGGAGATAGCGGTCTAGAATCTAGAAAATCTTCCACATTCCACACAGAAACGAGTCTACCCCCTTAATTACATTAAATTACTAAGAATAGTTTCTCATCGCTATTGGTAAAAAGTTCTATTGTTCGTAGGATGAATATGGGAACATTAAATTCAACACCGATGACCATAATTCTTTGGAAGAAAATGATAGACCATCCATAGATGTAAATGAAGGTGATTCGGGTGTAGGGAGTGATATGGCAAATCCATCTGAAAAAGAAGATCAGAATGTTGACGATCTGCAAGGCACGGATCAGTATGAAAGCTCAGAGAAAAGGTTGTCTGAGACAGAAGATCACGAAGAGTCGGACGCATTAGAAGCAACATGTCGAGAAACAATTGAAAACTTGAAGAAGCTTGGCGAACAATCTGGGTAAATGTTGTACATCAAACGATAAAAGGTATCCTTTTCTTTTTTAATTACAATCTCATTGGTTCGTTTTTCAGTTCGAGATCCAGGAGTCAATTAGCCGACACTTCGGGTATCGAAGAAGATGAGGAGAGAGAACAAGAATCCAATATGATACATAATTTGGAGGAGAATCCAGCCATCAGTATTATTTCGAAGTCTTCGACATATCCGAATCATTCAGCAGATTGCTCGGCAGTGTGCCAGGATGAAGACAAGTCGGAGGAGACAACAGAAGGGACGACAGGTTTCAATTGGAACCAGTTGTCCACTAATCTGTCCAATAAAAATAGTGAGACTTCTAAAGACAATGATGAACAATCTGAACACGGAGGTGATAATAATATTGAAAGTGCTGGATCTCTCTTACAGAACTTGATCGACCATCAACGACATAATCAAAACGATACATTATCGAATAACTTACCACCAGAAACAGAGTATGTTTCGCTAGAAAAGTTGGCTGAAACTGTCAGTACCTGTCGTGTCTGTAACGAAAAGTTTAAAGATATCGCTCACTTGGACGAGCACAGAAGCAAAGCTGGCCACTATCAGTGCAACATTTCAGAGTGCATTAATCTTATTTTCAATTCACCAATGGAGGTTTCTATGCATAAAGCTCAAATGCATGGGACACCTTTATCTCCAAGCGTGAGCCAACTGTCCCCCCATTTAAATACAAATTCGCCACATTTAAATCAGAACTCGCCCCATTTGAGTCAAGCCTCTCCGCAAATGAATACACATTCACCTCATGCGGTATCAATGGAATCTCCGAATACACCGAACTCTCAGCAAATAAGCAGAAATTCGCCATTGACCTCTCCGCATCAAACAAATTCTCCCACGTATAATCCGGTGCCTAACGCTGGACAACAAATAATACCACCTGTTAATTTCGAGCAATTACCTGCACCCGTTCAACAGTTAGCTCAACAAGTACAACGTATGCCACTTCCGCAAACGCAAATGCCTCCGAGTCTTCCACCAGGTGCTAATACAATGATCCCTGGTCCAAATTACTTCGTACCAGGAAGGCCACCACTGTATAGAGTTCCTGCTCCACAGGGCATGCATTATCCTCCTCATATAGCACACTTATATCCGCAGTACGGACCCGGTCCATATCCGCAAATGGCTGCACCACCACAAATGCATCCCCAATTGTCTCAACAAATGTCACGCGGAAGATATCCTACTGTTGCACAAAGTAGTCGGCAAGTATTATTCATCACAAGTATTGTTCATTTTCAGTGTGTATTCTGTAGAACAGAGTTGGGCATTAACCACTCGCACGGCCGCCACCGGGTCTCTCTCGACCCAGAAATTTTTAGTATTCATTCACTATTCAAATAGTAAAATTGTTGGAAAATTTTCAAAATTAACGTTTTGCACATGGAGCTATTTTAACTTGGAAAGTAAACATTTCTTCTGATTTAGAATAATTCCATTCCATATGATTTTTTTCTTTTGATGGATATGAAATTTATATAATACCTCGTACAATACCTAAATGTTCAGTAATTGATTAGACACCAACATACTTAATAATGTAAACAATACCTTGAATAATTTTTAGTGGCAACACACTGAGTCACCGCTCTAGTGCTACAGATTAAGGGGTAGCTTCTCATTTCTCCATAACGCAAAGATGGGGTTTTTCAGTAGTCAAAAGCGCTAGATGAAAGATCAATCTAGGCCGCTATCACCCTCAAAAGTCCTAGTTTTATGTCGCAGCTTTATGAAAATAGCTACATGCGAGAATAATGCAAACTGCGCTGCCGAATAATGCAAATTACGCATCGTAAACGTAAAAATAGGACTTTTGAGGGCGACTTCGGCCTAGATTGATCTTTTATTTAGCGCTTTTATTTTTATTTTATATATATATGTACCACGGATACGTTGCGGACATGACACGGAGATAAGTTAATGCTATCAGACAAACCACAACTGAATAATGGAAAACCTTTGTATACAGGGTGTTCCACGCAACTGGAACAGGCTGTACCTCCTAAACGGTCGGGAATAGAGGAAAATGTTATAAGAAAAAGTTGAATGGCATCAGATGGTGCATACTACGCAACTAATTTTATGCACTTTTGTGCATCGGTTTTTTTAAAAATGGAAACCTACATTTTTGACTGCACCAATCGATGCAGCTTGTTGTGCTCTACATAAAAGTACTAACATACCTATGCCCTAAACTTATTCGTTAGGAAGTTATCGAAGCTAATAGTTCTCTGATTTATAATGGAACATAATGTAGGTACTCTGGAACACTTTTCGAGACCAAAATAATTCAGTGAACTTTTAGCTTCGATAAATTCTTAACGAATAAGTTTAGGGCATAAGTATGTTAGTACTTTTATCTAGAGCACAACAAACTGCATCGGTTGGTGTAGTAAAAAATGAAGGTTTCCATTTTAAAGAAAAAGTGCAGTTGCATTTTTCTGATGCACCGATGCACAAAAGTGCATAAAATTAGTTGCGTAGTATGCACCGTCTGATGCCATTCAACTTTTTCTTATAACATTTTCCTCTATTCCCGACCGTTTAGGAGGTACAGCCTGTTCCAGTTGCGTGGAACACCCTGTATACAAAGGTTTTCCATTATTCAGTTGTGATTTGTGGTTGTGGTTTGTCTGATAACAATAACTTATCTCCGTATCGTGTATGCAACGTATCCAGGATGGCATATATACGTTGCCTCCTGTTTTGGGAGCCATTTCAAATCTTACTGTGTTCGAAGTAGAGTCTATGATTTTGAATGCGTACAGGAATTTTCAGTTTGAAAGAACGCGGAATCTGTGAACAGTGTATTTGCGAGTTAACTGTAGTTATTAATTGAAATCCAAACAACTAGCGACGATGTATAATTCCGCTTTGACGCATTTTTTTTCAACAGATAGAGAACGTTACTATACCACAGTTGAAAATCGTGTCAAAAACCCTAAGTTTAAAAACAAGCGGTAAGAAAAATGAATTGATCCAGAGGATTAAAAAATAATAATAATTGTGATATATACAAAAGTATTCCATTATACTGTTGTGGTTTGTCTGATAGCATTAACTTATCTCCGTGTCGTGTATGCAACGTATCCAGGATGACATATATGTTTCCTCCTGCTTTGGGAGCCACTTCAAATCTTACTGTGTTCAAAATAGAGTCTACGATTTTGAATGCGTACAGGAACTTTCAGTTTGAAAGAACGCGGAATCTGTGAACCGTGTATTTACGAGTTAAGTATTCGTGTGTTTAAATGTGCGTGTAATTATGAATTCTATTCGAAGCAACTGATGCGTTTTTGCTTTCCCAGGCCGTGCAAGTGTTAATCGTTAATCATTAATTTGTCGAATGCTTATTCTGGTCATATATCAATTGTCATAGATTGCATTGAACATTTCCCAACTCTGCCGTAGAAATGTATAAGCCATAATTTAGCATACTATTATACATGAGTTTACCAGTTTCAATCAGAACTTCTACGTTAACGTACAGCTTGTACGAAGTAAAATTTCTGAAATAAATAGTTTACTATGGAGCTGAATGTTTACATACATGTTTATAGGGCACCGCGTGCTCCGCAAACTGGACCATCTCCGCGGCAACGAATGAAACGTCCTATACAAACGATGCAAGTACAACAGCAAAATAACTCTGCTATGAAACAACGACGATTGGATGTTCTGTTACCGGACAGGAACGAAGACGCAGACTGTCACGTTATCGCTCAACAAAAACGAAACGATGGTTTGCCCGTCATACAGAACGTTCAAGGAGCTACCACGCAACAAAGTAGAAATGATTCTACTATACATCTGACAGACTCTATAACGCTTAGCGTACGACAACCAGGTACTATAAATGTATTCAAAGAAATGTATATGTATATATATATATATATTGTGTTTTCATTTACATTGCGAATATCATATGCGACAGTTCTTTTCTGTTGAAGCCTCTTCTAAGAATTAGTTCCTTGTTTTTCATATCAAGCTTGGTTTTTTTACTTCGCATAGATTTTATTTTGTATACTTATTTCGGCATGAGACAAAATTAAACACAACTACGATATAACTATTCGTGGAAGAGGTAGACTACGGAAATAAAGAAGACATATTTTACTAATCTAAAGGTTCCGCTCCAGCTCAAGTGCAGAACACGTCAGGTACTGGGGGCAAGAAGTCCGATGCAAAGGCTGTAGCTAATGTCCTGGCAGCCAGAGGTATTACTGTTACTCCAGCTGCAAATAAAAATAAGACAAGCGAACAAAACAAACAGCAGATACCTTCCCAGCAACAGAGGACTATGCCTTCACAGCAGCCTTTAAATGTTACAGCGCTCACTCTGAATTCTGCTATTTCTATCATACCAGCTAGTTCGCAAAAAAAGCAACAGGAGCAAGGCCAGTTTGCTGTTCCTCAGAATAAACAGAATAAAACGGCCGTGAACGAAGTGGAGCGACCACCGAGACCGCCTACTGTCGACTTAACGCAGGATGGTCCGCCGCAACTACCGGTGGTTAGACGTGGAAGACCTCCACGGTAAGGATCAACGACACAGGCTTTGTATTCGAAATTCACCCTTTACTAGATCATATTCGCTTTCTTCCAAACGAAATTCACCCTGAGTTCTGAAGAAGGACGTAGATTCTAAGGTGAAAGCACCAATAGTTGAGAAGAATTCTCTATGTGAAATAATACTAAATGCCTTTAGCCTTTATTAAATATAGAGAGACTCTATACCGTGAAAATGCTGTTTGAACTTCTTATATTGCGTAGCAAAGCTAACTCTTTGAAAGTAATCGTATTATTCAAGTTTTATAGACATTTTTGAAAATTCAATAATTGTGTCGGAAGTTGAGCATTCTTGAAAACTAGGAAACTACTAATTGGTCATACGTTAGTTAGTAGTTGGTCACCTATACCTAGTAAAGCCAGAAACAATAAAGGCGGTGACTTTGATGTCGTTTACTTGCGACAATCAGTGCAAATTACAGGTAAAACGGCAAATACAAATGAAAAGAAGTTAATACCATGCAAAATCGAATTTAGGAATAGAGTAGGTAAATGTTTCGTGGTTTGCTTGTTTTTAATTAATACGAGAAACTATATTTATTGTCCAGAAACATTATTTATTCACGTTTTCCTAAAAAATGGTCAATTACTGGTGCCTTTACCTTCTTTCACGTTGACCCGATAACCCGAGACTAACATGCGCTGTTGCAGGTCCATGCTCACTTGTCAAGTGTGCGATAAAAATTTCCAGAATCAAGAAATGTTGACACAACACATGGCCACGCACCGTGCGCCAAGCAAATTGCTTCACAAGTAAGTTCGTTGATCCTCATCCGTCCATCGTTTCACAAACTGAATCTATTCATCGATGTCGAATTGACACGGCGATAGACTGCGGATCCTTGTGCAAAATAAAAATGTTTTGCATTAATTGTGGGAAGCAGGAATATAGCAACATTAGAACATTCTTGAATTTTTAAAATCTTTTACCTGGTTTATTTTTCACCCAACCAATTTCTTCATAAATGCATGATGATCCGCAGTCTGGTGATAAAAGATCGATAAAATAACAAGGTAAAGTCATTTTTCGATGTTTTTTTATTCGAATTGATGAATTAATGTTTACATCTTGGGTTTCTCGATTGTGTTTCGCATTAACGGGGTAGTCCCGTTTCTAGGATTGCAAGGGTGCGGGATGCGCCTTCTCATTTCTCGATAATGCAAAGGTAGGCTTTTTCAGTAGTCAAAAGCGTTAGATAAAAGATCAATCTAGGCCGCGATGCCCTGAAAATCCCTATTTTTGTTTACGAGGCGTAATTTGCATTATTCGGAAGCATAAAGCTACAACAGCTGCACGCTACCTAGGGCGATGTCGGCTCCGAGCACTACGACCGCCACGCGGCCAGGAAAAGTGGGGGTGCCCCTTGAAAATGCCTCCGATCGAGCAAAAATTTGCCCATGCCTGTTGTACATGTTGCCGAATAATGCAAATTACGTCTCGAAAACGTAAAATTCTGACTTTTGAGGGAGACTGCAGAGGGACTGTGTGAAGTTGACACGAGGGGACGGATGAGGGTTAAACAAGCTCCTCCCTATGACACACGGATGACTAATAACATGATAACGTTTGTTCGCCAGGTGCAATCTCTGTCCCGCTCAGTACCCAACAGCTCAGGCACTGATAACGCACAAACAAGCGTATCACAAGGAAGTAGATACTGTAGCACAAAATGGTGGTGCAGAGTTGGCCTTGCCGGTTGTGGATTTGAAATCCCCGCACGTTTTAAGTCGTTTGTCGAACCTCGGTATACAAAGTTATATACCGTTGTCGCAGCTAAGTGCTCAAACCGGCGGTTATTTCGGATTGCCGATAATTACAATAGACAGTGCAAGAAATCCCAATACGTGTAATTTAGGCGCACTCGGTGCTACATCTATTTTAAGTTTGGGCCCGCTGAAACATTTGTCAAACAGGTAACTGTGGACGATTCTGCGTTTGGCCTACGTTTCGTGTAATCCTATTCATGTCTTCATAATTTTCGTTGTTACGCGATGTCTTCGTATCAGTATCACGTTATTATTTCGGTCTTACGACTGGTTCTTCCTTAAATCATACACTGTGAACGATACGAGTTTTCGACGATAGACGAATTCCTTCTATTTTTTTTTCTTTTATTTTTTCAAGTCTTCGGTTCGTTCTATTTTTTTTCCTGTTAAATTTACTTGTCTACTATTAGGTTATTAAATAGTCTTAAAGCAATACAGTATTTGTATAAAAGGGTTGAAGGGGTGTTCGCGGTAATTTAGAATAATGCAAAACAAGATTTGGGATATACAATCATTGAGAAGATAGTATGCATATACATATATATGTACATATGTACTATGTATACATACTATACATACTATACAATATATATATATATATATGTCATATATCATTATGAAAAAAAAGGTTTTAATACGAGTTTCGATTCGTGCGTGAATCATTGTCACTGCTAGTATATTTTTTTTAAATAAACGTCTTGAATAATGAACAAAAAACATGCCGAACCGTATTCTTCGGGAGTAACTCTTTGAAAATATACCGCACTGGTAAACTATCGTTCCGTAAAGCATAGTGCCACTTTACTAACATTACAGCAAATTATGTGTTTACTGTTCGATTATATAATATAACGAAACTGTTAATATCTTGTCGCGCACGATATTAAAAGAGAGATGACGATTTTGTTGATTTTTACACACAGAAGCACATGGATACTTTTGAATAAACGAACTGCGGAATACAAGAATTTTCGAATCCGTTATTGGGAACACTAAATGTGTACATGCGTGTACGCGTGTACCGCGGTGAGAGTTACTAAAGTACCTAATAGTTAGATTCGTTCAGCTAAGGAGAAACAGAAAAAAAGAGAAAACTTATAAAAGATCCTCCGTACAGTAAATAATCGTGTTACGCAGTGTTACAAAAATCTAAGATCCGTTTCTCGAATGGAAGTTGTACAGAGTATATTCTCTAGGATTAACTACCATTTCTCGGATACTTTTTTGATAATGTGCGAAGGAGTTTTGAACAAAAATGACATCAAGCGGTATGTCCAATTTTCGTTTGAAACATTCCTCTTCCAGATTATCGTAACCGTTCGAATAATGGTGGTTAATGTTGGGGGATTCGCCCTGCGTACGATGAAACGTGCAGTGCAAGTTAAAATAAAGAATTAAATATTTTGTCGAATAGTTTTCCGTTCACGGTTCAACAATAAATTATCGAGATGCACTACCGGTTGTATATGTATTTTATAAAAAGGGAGAAAGAATAGATTACGATTGAAGCATATGCTCGTTTATACTTGAAATGTCTTTATAAAGAATACTAATAACTGTGTAAGTGATACTTAAAACAGCTAACGTTAAAAGTATGCTGTCGTCCACTTAACATTAGACTAGAAAACATGCAGTTTCTAGCTTCGATGCTGTGTACCAGACACTTACTCGACATCAATATCATTTCACTACTTCGTTAGAACAATTATTATTACTGGATGAGCATGAAACTAATGGATTAATTAATAAGTAGTCTTTTCGCGATAATCCAATAACAAAACTTTATTTTTCATTATTGTTGTACGTGGCATTTTTCTAATGAAAATGATACCAAATATAATGTAATTCCAATGATAATTTACTTGTGTAACGAACAATGAAAGTTTCCAACACAGAGAATTCATTACTAGACGGCAGATTCGTTTATGACAAAAATGAGTAGGTGCAATTTCAAACATTAAAAACATTAGACGAATTTATAAAATACTTTTTCAATACTTTTTTCAACCTACCGAACCAGATACAATTCTACTTCAGTTGAAAGTCCCATAGAAAAATAATGAGGAATAAAGAAGTTTTTTATTGGATTAATAGTAGTCTGCTGGTCTCACACCGATATGGGATATACCCCACGGTAGTGGGACAACCATAAGCCAGACATTTGGGACATTTACCGAGAAAACACTGTATTGGCCAATCGAGCGTATTAATTTTTCATTATTCATTGCATAAAAAACAGTGCAGAATGGTACCAGCGAATAATAATCTCGTTGTTATTATATGAGAAACGCTCGGTCCAGTGTTGAGCAATATTTAATAATGAACAATAGGTGATTAAATGTTTAACTTAGCTGGTACATAGATGCAATTAAATAAAGTAGGTGCACAGACTGCGGATTTCATGCGTTTGTGGCCAAAATGCGTGGACGTAATTTGAAACAGTAAAAACGTTAAATGTTATTTTCAATTTTTTTTTAAATATTCGAAGAATTTGAATATTTTTTAAACCTATTAAATATATTAAGTTTGTTGGAATTCAAGCAGAAAATTTGGTCTATTTTGCATAAAAAGTTTAAATATTTGATGATTAAATCAATTATGATATTTTATGTTTAATTTTTTTTGATGATGAATAATAAATTGAACATGTTGATGTTGGTCTGATGTCTTCCAATATGCTGTGCTGTCAAGTGGGCGACGGCCTTAATTCTCATGGATATCACACGCGATCTTTATTTATTACCATTCCTGTTGAACTATTGCTGTCTGTAAATAATTGTCACTCTTTGTGTACTGTGTACATTTTAAAGTAAGCAATCCGTTCCGTTTAAATTATAAAATATAAAAGAAACGGTTACTAAACGCGCAAGAACTGATTTAAACTAACGATATTGTATATATTTGTATGATAATAAAAGAGAACAATGAAGTATATGATAATTTCAGTGAAATCCAGTTATAGTTATATGGTGCAACTACTAATACATAGGGCATTAGATATTGTTCTTCGTTTATCGTCAATTTTGTAAGTTTAAACAGCTTTATTATTGAATAGTTATGTCTACATAGTATGGTAAATATACTTCACCAGTTGATTTGTTTGTTAATTTCTTTAAAAGAAAAGAAAAACGATTCGTTTTAAATGACTAATTATTAAAATCATAGAAATATATTATGGTAAATCTTTAAAGGAAGAGAGCGGAAATAAATCATTGAAACGTTTATTATATCAATAATTTCATATACCCAGACAGCACAGCCTGCCCGAGCCCACCACCGGCCCAAACCTCCCGAGGCCCGTGACCTACAGGTTACTATCTAACACAATGCTTGGATCGGCTCGAGGCTGATTCCGTTGGATCCGTTCCTGGCATGGGCTCGAGCCCACAGCCTGCCGGCCGTGCCAGATTTCAGCCAGATTTCAGCCAGAGTCTAATGTGGCCAATCAGTGCTTCGATTGAGCCCAACTTTTCTCGCGCATGCGCGTCACAGTGCGGGTCGCATGGAAATGAGGATTGCAAGGGTGCGGGATTCGCGTTTTCATTTCTTAATAATACAAAAATTTGATTTTTCAGTAGTCAATAACGCTAGATAAAAGATCAATCTAGGCCGTGATCGCCCTCGAAAGTCCTATTTTTACATTTACGAGTCGTAATTTGCATCATACGGAAGCGTACAACTGCGCATGTAGCTATTTTCATAACATATATAATGCAAATTACGCCTCGTATAGGAAAAAAAAAGACTTCTGGGGGCGTTTGCTGCCTAGATTGATCTTTTATCTGGCGTTTTTGACTACTGAAAAAACCCATGTTTGTATTATCACGAAATGAGAACGCAAATGCCGCACCCTTGCAATCTTGTAAATGGGCTGAAATCTGGCTGAAATCTGGCACGGCCGGCAGGCTGTGGGCTCGAGCCCATGCCTGGCTATTTCCGGGCCATGGCGCGCATAAAAAGCAGGCCCAAATCGAGCCGGTGTGCTGTCTGGGTATAGGCATACAATAAATTTATAAATTTTCTCCTTTTTCAGGAAATTGCGAACTACAAAACTGAAACCGTAAAATAAATCGTAGGGCAAGGGGTTAATGATTTTTTCATTCGAGTATCATTCGAAGTAATTTGGTCCTTTGTGTAACACCCTAAGGTCCGAGAAAGGTCCGCGCTGGTCCGCGCTAAAAGTGTTCGTGCGAATGTACGCACGCGCAAGCGTAATTGCATGGAGGTGTTCTGTAAAGAGACCTGTAGACTGTAGACAGCACTAAAGATTCATTCGGTATCGTTTCATTTTTTTACAGTTCGTATTAATTCTATAATTGGCTTCTCCGTTGTTGAATGTTCGAACGGATTTTCTATTTATTAAGGATCAAATGATTTTGTGCGGTGCTGTAACCTTTGCCTGGAATTATTCATCAATTAATCTTATGGTTGATCGTCTGATTGTACGTATATATACATAAATGTCATTCATTCATTATTTCATGAATTATCATATTTCATTATTGCAGATAACCTGTTTATACTAGTTCGAAGATTTCGTTATGAGTGCTACTTTAAGCTCAAGGGCTGAACAATATTTCTATAGCATAAATCCTCTGGCTCAAAGAATAGGAGAAGACATTACGGCAACGAAGGAGGCTTATGAGGGTCTATGGAACACCTTAAGTCTAGCGGAGCGTAATCAGGCGATAAACGAAACCATTATCCAGCCAGAGGTGGCATTGAAGTATACGTTGAAGAAAGTTGAACTTACTAAAGAATTGCCGGAATGGTATCCAAAGTTGCGTATTCAAACTGGCATGAAGTACGTCATCGACGAGACTGGTAATGTAAGTATATTGTTGTCCCTTTTCCATTAAAGCGTTACGCGTAGTAGTTTAGAGTTCTGGATTCGCAATATTAATTCTTTGATTGCGATAAATTTATTCATAATAAAATAATGATATCGATATAGTCGAAGGACTAAATTACTCATTCACATAAAACTTACGCTATCCTAATGTTACAGACGCTACGATGGAGAGACGAGCACTCTGCTCCATTCTCATTCATGACCCAATCTCAGATAAATCTTAGTATAATAGATTCGACGGAAGACACCAAGTCCAAGTTGATAAGAGCTCAATTTGGAGAGACACAGCATTTCTCGAGCCCCTCCAAATCGCAGAGAAACAATTCGAACTCTCTGAACGATACCTATGCTTCCCATCAAGTTAGTCGTTTTCAAACCGATCGCTTCATAAGCAGTATTTACGACGATAAACAGCTGTTGAAAAGCAACGGGAACGATCATACCGAAAGTATATTCACTAAGTTAATAAACAAGACTTCTCTATTGAAGTTACAAAATAATTCTGACGACGACATGGAGAGCTTAGTCAGGGAGAGGGACTCCGATACCGACAAAAGTCTATCGAATACATTAGTTGTAATGTCACGCACAAAATCCAGCGATATTAACGAGTCGACCGCGCTATTAGAGACGCCTAGTTCTTACAGTAGCTTTCAATCTTCTCAACTGAATCAGGAGGACGAGGAGAGAACTATACCAAAGACTGGTTTCGAATTTCTCGATAACTGGTAACTGACTGAACGTTAACATTTTATTTAATGATTATCACAGCGATCTTTATTTAATGTTAAAGTTTGCGTTAGCAACGGTTTCCATAACTTTAGTTCCTGAAATAATAATGCTTCTTTTTTTATCAAGATATACGGTTTCGGTATCTATACGAATTCGTAATGATCTCAAATTTTAAGTGTACACGATCGTGTACATTTTGTGTGCTATGAAAGAACGTGCTAGTTATGGAATAAGTATAGTATTAGAGATAATCTTTTACACGCATATCGAATCTAATGAATATCTACGATTTTTATAAGTATCTATTGTCTTTACAATCGTTTTACAAATGCTGAACTTTTCGACAATATTTATCTAAGTTCCTCCGAGGACAGGTCATGATTATCAGTATTTAGAACTTAGAAATCTCTCAGATGCGACGAAAAGTATTCAACAAAGACTGAAGAGGCTGTTTTTATTTGATCTTATACAATTCATTGTCAACGTACTCCTCGAACGAACAACAGCGGAACATTTGATAAGAAACAATTACCAAAACTATAATCCGCGTAGAATAGCTAATTCTTTGGTACATCATTGTAATCCATAGAATACATATTCTTGCCACTCATCGAACAATTAATGAACGAAACGATGTTTAATCGTAGTATGAAAATGTGTATGTTTGCTTGTGTAGAATCGGTTGTGCCTGAGTGTTCATTAACAGAACCTGTCGAGAGACATTTATAATAGAAAAAAGTATATACACACACACATACATACATATATGTATATACATGATACAGTATTAAAGCATTTATTACTATATTCGAATACATGAATTCATTTGCTGTTGTTGCGCTCTAGGGTGAATACACATCCATCCTACGCACCGATTACGATAATCTTTCGAAAGCTCTGTCTTTCAAGTAGTCCAGAATCCGGATAGCCATACTGATCGAAGGAAAATAGAAAATATTAATTTGTTCTTCGAATTTCACACGCCATTAGCAAAATTGTTGGAAAGTGTACCTTCTGTTCTAGGCGATTGAATGATAGTTATATTCTCGTCCCCGCCGCCGAGTTTCGCAATTTTCGAGTTGTTGTAGTAACCAAAGATGTTTCGATTCGCCTGGGCGATGCAGTAGAACTCTTCCAGGTCGGTTGTTCTCGTCAACTTGGCTTCTGATTCTTTCTCATAGGGTGACACCAGTATCAGACGCCTTTTTGACGAGGCTCGTACTGAAACTGGAACGATTCTTTCACGGTACTTATTACGAATTTATCATTTGTTAACATTCCTTCCGACGGTTGTTCGTTTATTCGTTTAACTATTGTTTTGTTTCAGTTACACAGAGTGGTACGCGCAGATCATCATTCCGTTCTTTGCTATCCAAAGGAATATGTTAGACTTTGCATAGCTTATACAGGGTGGTGCACCTAATATCTCCTTCATTTGTGAATGGTATCGCAATGCGAATGCTTCCAAAATTGTATTTTTTTCTCAAGGTCTTTTTCTCCAGAGTTTTCAAGCTCATCGATATTTTGTTTTCTCGTAAATGTATGTTTTCTGTCCTTGCATATTCTAGTTAACATTAAAACGCATTCAAAGATATTAATAACATGACCTCGAAGTGAGCTCTGACTTTCATTCTAATTTAAATTTTAGAAGTCATAGGTCATGTTATTAACACGTCTAAATGCGTTTTAATGCCAACTAGAATATGCAAGGAAAGAAAATATACATTTACAAGAAAACAAAATATCGATGACCTTGAAAATTCCGAAAAAAGACCTCGAGAAAAAGATAACATTTGCAAAGTATTTACCTTGCGATACCATTTGCATTGCATTAAAAACATTTGTTATATCATCACAAATAAAGGAGATAGGTAGACCACCTTGTCGAATAGATCGAATTGATTTACGTAATTTCAATATTATTTAAATTCAATTTAATTTAATCTCGTGTTATCGCATACTACATTTTATTTACTTTTCTGTAGATAACAATAATGGGCTATCCAATTTACAAAGCAGGTTTCATAAAATAATTTGATGAGAGTCTGTGGCGTTTTCACTTGATTAATGGAAGATTATACTGCAAGACTAAAGATGACCCTTGGATATTAGAAAGCGATTTCGAATAACAAGGTATTCAAGATATTCTGAGAGGATCCGATATTTACCGCTTTTGTTGATCTTGTCACCTGATGCACCCTTACATGTGTTTTTCGATCTGTAAGAGATTTTTTGGGACAGCGTGGTCAGACTGTTCGACAGGACGGTTGTCCGAGGGTTTTTATCTGTCGAGGTTCGACCCTGCAACCCCGGCTCGTTTTTATTGTCAGCCTGCGTGAGATTTACTTGCCCGTGCTGGAAAGAAACTAGGAACGCGTATACAATAATTAATGGACCGTGAGTTGATTTCACTAGCGAATACGTAATTATAAGCTTGCAATGTTCGTCGAGCTGAAAGTCACATTCCTTTATTTAACCCTTAGCACTCGAGTGGCGACTCAATCACCACTAAAAATTGCTGCACCTTTATTCAAAATATTGTTTACATTATTCAAAATATATTGGTATATAAATCATGTAAAACGGAATTATTCTAGGATGGAAGAAATGTTTAATTTTCAAAGGGTTAAAACTGAAGCGACAAAATGACGAAGCAAGATTTGATATTCAGCTCGGAGAAGACTGCAAGCTTGTAAAACGTCCTGTACAATTCTGTGGTTGCAAAAGGAAAGCGTACCTAAGCCACAACACGCTTTCACTTTCGAAACGCTAACGTTCAAAGTATCAGGAATCGCGTTCTTCATTGTCGACATCGGTACCATTGCAATCAGTCGCCTAATTGATTGTACAACATTGACATCAGAATTACTTTTCTATAAATCGACCAGAAAACGATTTCAGTTTTCTGCCAAGCTAGATAATTCTAGTAATTCTAATGACAAGAATTATGCGACTAACTGTACTGTGTTTCAGAGAGAATTCATCCTTTACGTCTGAAACATTTTTTGGGCACGCGTGACTCATGACTAGATTGCGGATCTTTATGCAGAATAGAAATGTTGTGCATCGTTCGCACGAAAACGGAAGTTGCATCGACATTGACTTCTCGTTTTAGTAATTTTAATAAGTTACAAATAATAGGGTAAAGGTACCAGTTACCGTGCCCCACCCGGTTATCGGACAGAAAACAAGCTTTCTCCAAATTAATAAAAATAACATGAAGTACCTAGTATTACTTTATTTTGAATAATAAAACTGATGTTCCCCTTCGTATAGAAATCAAAAGTATTACGATAATCTTTGTTTAAGTTACAGAAAACATTAGTTAAAAACCTTATTCCCCGAGACAACGCAAATTTTTCGTTTCGTGATACGTCAGAGGATAATGAATGAATGATTTTATTGTGCTACGGCATAAAAAATTAATTAACTAACTTGTTATCACAAATTTCTTGCGTCCGGTAAAAAGAATCAAAACTTCAGATTATAACATTATTAACGAAATCATTCAGAAAAATTTGACGATACAGATAAAATGTTGACAATCGATCGTTCATCACAAATAATGAAAAATAAATTACAGAGTGCCATTAAATTAATAAAAAACTTCCAAGTCGTCACTATCTGGTAGCTGGTACCTCTACCCGATATTGGAATTCGCAGAAACCTTTTTATATCGTCACAATTTCGTGTATCACTTACTCATTTTTCTGATAAATGCATAAAATTCGCAGTCTACTGACGGTTTCCTTTGCAGCCACAGAATCGACGATAAAAGTGGTAACCTTTTCCCCCGCTCTCGTCCTTGTTCGCTGGGCTGCACCACCCGAAACCGGAACACTGTTTCCCGTCCGAGCAGTTCGTTTTATCCTTGGAGGAGCTCGACGGCGAGCCTGCTCCGATCTGTTTATCCTCCTGCGGAGCCGAGCTGTCCTCTGGCACGTTTCCACAACCCCTGTACTGTTCCATTGCCTGACGCTCCAGTTCCTGTGTTCAAATCGCCCCCTTCTTCGTTAAGAGAAATTCCATGATGTATCCGTCTAATGGAGGATCCTCAAGGTAAGAGAAAAATAATTACTTGATACTTGAGCGCCAGCGACTCCTCCGAAGTCCTGTACTGCTCCATTGCTTGTTGCTCCAGTTCATCGTATCTGGACCAAGGAGTTTTTTACACTGACACGGTTTTGTCGTTGTTAACCCTTTGGACTCGAAGCAATTTTAATTCGAACAATCAAGAGATTTCCTTCAACCCAGATCATATTTATATTCTATGTACTCTTTTTTATATTGTGCAGATCGAGTTAAACCTGTTTTCGAGTTGAGGTTTTTATGATTTATAGAATACAGACGAATTGAATAATATTCAAACTGTTTTGAATAACAGTATGGCAATTTTTACTGGTGCCACAGAGTCACCGTTCATTAGAACTACCCGTCAGAATCATGGATTTTTTCATTCACAAAATTCGTGAAGTTATAGAAATTTTTTTAATATGTGACGATAATTATGGAAGTGGTCTAGGTGAGAATTGCTCAAAGTCATTTATAGGTGATTCAGTAAATTTTGAAAATGGTTGAAGTCGAATTCAAACTTTGAAAACAACATTTTCGTACGAGATTCACAGAAAATATCACATTCGTAATCAATTTTCATCAATCAAGACTAATCAAAGTCTAAATTCAAATGTTACATAATATGAAAAGATATTTTTTTATTTATTCAAATGTGATCCTTTAAATATCTGGAAACAAGAAGTATATGATTTGGACCACTTTGATAATTATGGGCACATAATATTCAACTTACACGTTACATTATTATACATGTTACATTACTATTGTACATGTATTGTAACATATACGTTATTATTATACATGTTAGGCCTCGTACAGACTAGAACATTTCGACGAACTGCGCCGCGAACCGCGCCGCAAACCGCGTATTTCGACGAACTTTTCGACGAACGGCGATCGGAACGGATTTGTGCTATTTCCAGATTTCCTTGCGGAACAACTATGGGAGCTGCAGCGGCGTATACTACACAAATAAATACAGAAAATGTTGGCAGTTTATTGAGTTGTAATGTTCAAGTCTGTACGAAGCTTCAGATTCGAGATTAAATGACTTGAATTTGTGAGATATTATGACATTTCGGCGCGCATTTCGACGAACATTTCGACGAACGGTGCCACGAACGTCGCCGCGCGCATTTCGGCGTGCATTTCGGCGTGCATTTCGGCGTGCATTTCGGCGCGCATTAGTGTGAACGGTCGATCCATCAGCTCTGGGAACGCCGCCGCGCGCATTTCGGCGCGTATTTCGGCGCGCATTTCGACGAACATTTCGACGAACATTTCGACGAACGCACGAACGCAAACGGGTGGCACTTACAAATCTGTTTGCAGGATAGATAGCATATCCTAAATATTCATAATAAATGTCAAGAAATAGGCAGAAATTTATAAACAAAGACATCGGTGATTTAAATTATCTGGAAAAATTACATTTCTATTTCATAATTTGTCTCAAATTATTAAAGAGGCCCTTGCTATGAAAACATTGCATTCTTTTCCCGAATATTTTACGGGAATTCTGAACATTTTCGGGAATCTCGCACACCCCTGCAGAAATCCCGAAAAAATTCACGGGAAACCCGAACACCATCGGGAATCCCGAATATTCTCGGGAAAACTCAGGATTTGTGGGATCCCGTCCCGACATGATACGAGGCTTCCCATCCTGTTCCCGGCATCGGGATTCGGGAATTCCCGGGTTTTTAGCGGGGTTGCCTCCAACTTTTTCTATAAGAGAACCCTACATCTCTCGATATTTAAGAAAATGTATGTCTCTTGACAGTAGCAGCAAATACTAGAGGTGTGCGGGACTTGACGGGAATTCCCGAATCCCGATGACATTTATTATGAATATTTAGAATATGCTATCCATCCTGCAAACAGATTTGTAAGTATCACCCGTTCGCGTTCGTAGCACCGTTCGTCGAAATGTTCGTCGAAATGCGCGGTTCGCGGCGCAGTTCGCGGCGCGGTTCGTCGAAATGTTCTAGTCTGTACGAGGCCTTACACTATTATATGTAGTATTGTTATCATTATTAGACTGCGGATCTTTATGCAAAAATAAAAGTTGTCTGTATCGGTTGCAAGAAATAGAAACCAAACAGAATGGTATTTCTTCCCTTAATAATTTTAATAGATGAGAGATCTTCAATTTCGAAAATGTTCCTACAATTTCCATAATCCTACAAATGCATAAAAATCCGCGGTCTAATCGTTATAAAGGAATATACATCAGTCTCGTTTAGTGTCCGAGACTCAGAGTACATACGTAGAGTACCTTTTCTCGAAGACGTTCTCGAACATAGCCTGGTTCGCCGCGGTGTTCGCCAGAACGTCCCTGTAGAGTCTTCTTCTGCTCCGGGTGTCGCCTTTCTCCCTCTCGCCACTAGATTTCGCGGCCACCCTGTGTACGCAAATTCCCGTTTCCGGTCTCGGACGATCAACATTCTTCCAATTGTCCTTTTCCCGTTTCGAGCTAGTCGCTGCCTTCCTCTCGGCTTTGCCTTCGAAGCGTCGTAGCTCAGGCGCCAAAGTGTTCGCAGCGATGAACTCTTTTGTTTTCGATGTACAGCCCTTGTCCAACCATCGGAGTACCTTCGACTCCGACTTCGTCGTTCGATTCCTCGTTTCCAGTACGTAGGAAGTCGGTGGTTTTAATTGGGCAGGTTTTGACAAGCCTCGTTGCGCCTTCATAGCGTTCTTCGTCAGCAGAATCAGATTCTTGAAGTCCACCCCTTGATTCTTCCGTTTCTGACCGGTTTCGTGATACAATTCGACAGGGTGTTGGTAGACTGGTATCGGTATGGGATTCGATTGCAGGAACTTCTCCTGCACTTGCAGAGGATGATGAGTGATGGTTGTTCGCAAAGGTTGCACCGTGGTGCAGGTTGGCGATGCACCAGAAGACGTTATTTGAATCTGCGCGGCCGCTGGTATCCTTTGGTACCATTGCTGCGGAGGACGGACGAATGGCGTGGCTTCTGTTGCCGGCAGCAGTGGCATGCCAGTGCTCTAAAATCATTCTATCATTATGTCCTTTTTATGGCTCCAGTGGGCTTTTAACAATTTAAAACGTGGGAGCGATTCGATACAGGTTTTGCTAATTAATTTCACCCTTTTTCAAATCAAATTCAATCTGGTGCAAATCAATTTCACCCATAAAGGATATTTAAAATTAATTATTTATTTGTTTCGACGCACGTGAACTGTGCCATTACTGCGAGGGAAACATTAGACTCGATTCTCAATATTATTTAATACTATTCAATCTCGATTAAATACATGTGTACTTCCATTTTTTTAATTTATTACAGGTTTTGCTTTTAATAATCTTTTTTTGAAGATTAAGATTAAAAGAAGATAAATTTTTAAAATTTATTAATAAGAAAATGGCCAAAATGAATATACATATCTACACACGGTTTTCATACATTACAAAGTTAACGAGCTGGTAATTACTTTAAAATAAGTATTTGATGCACATCTTTGCAATAAATAATTTGATTTCTTTTACAAATAAAGTATTTTCAAGTTTAAAACAAACATCAAATTATTTATTGCAAAGATGCGCATCAAATACTTATTTTAAAGTAATTACCAATTCGTTAACTTTGTAATGTATTAAAACTGTGTGTAGATATGTACATTCATCGTGACCATTTCCTGATTAATAAATTTTAAAAATTAAAGTACATATGTGACGAAGGGTGAAATTAATTTGTATGAGGTTGAATTTGACTTGGAAAATGACGGAGTGAATGATGGGCTGGTCTCGATTGGATTAAAGTTTCACGCGGAGTGTTTCGTGTGCTAATCTTTGACCATGTTTCGAATAAAATAAAATTTGTGAATCTGCAAACCTGGTAGAGGCAGCCAGCGTTCTCGTGAGCCCTATTGTAAGGGAACAGTTCGTTCTGGTAGCTCCTCTCGTTCAACGAAGGAAAATACTGCAGTCTGCTGTTGTGTTGCTCCTTGTTGAACCGGGCTACTGAAATTTTCGGGAAGAACTCCGGGACTTCGGGGCTGAGTACAGGAGGCAAATGTTTCCTGGGCATTCCGTACGTTTCCGTTCGCGCTGTTTGATACTCCGCCCTGAGTATTAATGGCCGATACTGGAACGCGTAATAGAATTGCTGCTGCCGTTCTTTCCCATGGCAGTTCTGATCTCGTGAGTTGACGGTGGCTGCTGTGGCAACCGGTTGCGGATGATGACACGGCAAACGCGTTCTTTGCTGATGAGCGAATTGTTCCCGATTGTTGCCAAGCTTCCACAAACTTCGAACAGCTTCGCTGGTCACGCGAATGTGCAGTTGCATCTCCATCGAGTTCTCGATGGTGTATCGCTGATGTCCGTAACATTCGTCAGGCTTTCTCCTGGCACTTGATTCTTCGAGGGTGCATGAGAAAGGTTGATGAACAATTTGTCAGAGTATTCTGTTCGTTCACGAGAGTAGAGAGCAGAAAGTAGAATTTTTATGATTTTAACGATTGTCTCCTTTTAGTACTTTGTACAGCAATGAAAAGTTTAACGCGTCAGGAATAAATTTAGTATGAAATGAAGTATCTGAATAGAAAGTAGACAGTTTTTCATTTTTGAAGATAATCGATCGAGAACGATCTTCGAAGCATGTCTGCGAAAGAAACCGCGCGAAGCATCCATGTCCTCAGTTTCCAATATGGCCGCCATTTTCTCTCGCGTGCCGTTCAATTCGCCGGAGAATCGATTGAACGGTTCTCTTGCGATGAATGTTAGATCTCGTTGAAACTGACCAGTTTGTTTAAAAATCCTGGCCTTTACTTTTTCCTTCTCAATTGCAACCAGTAACGATTAAAAAACAAGACATTATTTACACATCAGCTAGTAAACTAATTCTTCTAACGTCTCAAAAAAAAAACTCAAGCTGTTGGGTCGAATTTTGAATACGTTATTCGTTTTTAAAGGGTGTACCAATATTTTGTACACCTACTTGTATGAATATAGGACTCATCGATACCGCAGAGAACATCTATGCTTTGGATAGTGCTTCTGATATTAGTCAATGAAATATTACCGATTAAATTAATCTCTTTAGCCAAATGCGACTCGCTTCTCGACTCGTGGCTTGTCCCGATTTTCTTTTCCGTTGGGTTTAGCTTTAGCGGAATGAAACTGCATCCAATCTTTGATATGTCCTCAGGTCCTGGCGCCCTTATTGTTGAGCTCCTTAAAGATCAAGTTCAAAATATCTTTAATAGTTTTGGTTGAATTAGTTTATCGAGCTCATGCACAGGTTTTTTCTTGAATTACTTGGAACAACTCTGGAGAATGCCGTAAAAGAAATTGTGACATAAACTTTTGGCAAGAGTAAATAAGAAAAATACAAGAGCCACGCATTTCACAAAAATTTATAGAATTTTCCTTTTATTTTCTCCAGAAAATATTTTCCAGTCAGCAGAGTGAATTTTGCTGCTCGGCTGGTTTTGAAAAATTTTGTTGAACTGTTTAATGACAAAAAAAGGGAAACGTGATTGATAATGGGTTATTACCCGGGGTAGTTAATGTAAGTTGTAATTAACAATCGCAGAGAGTAACATAGCATTATCTGTAATTGTCGTCGTTTGAAAACTAACAATTCTCGAGTCGTTTCCGGACTGTTTGAAGTTAACCAGGCGAAGAGTTTCTCCACATCCGGTAGCATCCAGGGCTCTGCGACATCCGTCCAACAGAAATTTGTGTTTGGAATATTCGTGGCATTGTCGTGGGGTTTGTAAAGGCTCTCCCGTTCCTCGTTATACTCGTAATTGCCATAAGCTGCCAATCGAGACTCCGGAATCACGTCGTGAACACGTCGTCTCCGTCGATTGTTGCTGTTCTCTTTGTACTTTTCTGTCACCTTACAATGCTGCAAGAAAGTTCTTTTTCCCCTTGAAAATCTCGCTTATTCCGAAAATCGTCCGACTAGAGTTTT
The DNA here is from genome assembly GCA_933228785.1 of Lasioglossum pauxillum. Taxonomy (NCBI): domain Eukaryota; kingdom Metazoa; phylum Arthropoda; class Insecta; order Hymenoptera; family Halictidae; genus Lasioglossum; species Lasioglossum pauxillum. The sequence continues at coordinate 37,569,054 of OW121701.1, read as the reverse complement.
TCCGTATTCTTTCATTTTTACAGACTTTGCAAATCAATCGGTGACCGAGGCTTTTCCTTTTTCACAAATTGAACTCGCACTACTACTAGGATTTCACAATTCTTTTGCAAATCAAGTTCAATCTTTTGTAAAACAATTTCATAATACACACAGTGGACCACAAAAGTGTTCGTACGCCCTTTAAAACAGAATAACTCTTATATAATTGTATCAAACGACCCGATTTTTTATAATCAATTAGAAGCATTGGTTTATGAAGTGATATGCAAAAAAGATTTTCCAAGAATTATAATTTACATGCAAAAATAAAAAAGGCATTTTTTAAAACTTTTTTATTTGGGCCTTTAATGAAAATTTAAAATATATGTTTTGTAGATCTGTGTTAGTTATACACATGCTGAAAATTTCATCGAAATCGGTTGACGCAGGAAAAAACGACGATCGAAAGATGTACGATTCTGTGGATTTTAAGTAAAACTACGATTTTCACCATTTTTAACTGTTTGTACCTCGTGTGTATCTGAATCGATTTCGATGAAATTTTCAGTATGTGTATAACTAACATAGATCTACAAAAGATATATTTTAAATTGTCATTAAGAGCCCTAATAAAAAAGTTTTAAAAAATGCCTTTTTTACTTTTGCATATAACCTTGTAAATTATAATTTTTGGAAAACTTTTCGCACAGCATTTAGTAAACCAATGCTTTTAATTGCTTACAAAACATCAGGTCGTTTAGTGCAATTATAAAAGAATTGCTCTGTTTTAAAACACTTTTAGAACACTTTTGTGGGCCACTGTACATACTTTTGTTTTTAAATTAATTTATCAGAAAATGGCTGCAAATGAATATACATATCTACACACAATTTATCATACATTACAAAGTTAATGAATTGGTAATTACCAATTACTTTTAAATAAGTACTTGATGTGCATCTTTGCAATCTGTAGATAAAATTTTTAAATTCGTAACAATTAATTTACATTTGATTTGATCTCTTTTACAAAAACTTACATAGAAATACTTTATCTGTAGAAGGTTGAAATCGATTTGCAAAAGCGTGAAATTGATTTTCACAAGGGTTTGTATTTGACTTGCAAAATGGTGAATTTAGAGTGCAGAACATGTGTTTGAAAATGAACGCGTGTGTTTAAAGAACAATTACGAGATAATATTATCACAGAGTTTGTACTTGTTATTTTCGGAATATCAATGAAATATGAGAATTTGCAAGAAGCGGAGAACGTGTTACCTGATGCCACAAAGACTGATTCAACTTTTGAAAGGGGTCCTCCTTGTCGAAAGTCCAAGCTTTGTCGGCGATTAGGCTAATGTTCGCATACGCGCTGTTCAAGGGCTGCTCTTCGTCGTACGATGGGAATGAAGATATCATTATCTGAACATGCTAAGTTTTAGTAATCAATTGAATGGAATCGAAATAATGTTGCGCGTCGGAACGAAAATAGTTGAGAATGAATAATTCGAAATTAAAATAGTTTTGCATCGGTGTGTCATTTAATTGACGGCTCGTCGTTCTCTTGTGACAAAATATTCAATCGATACAGGAAATTGAAGTGTGTTCAGGGCGGAGTTTGCCGTTATTCGAAGGAATTTTTATTCGGGATATTTTCTCGATGCAAAATTCGTTTCGTTATTCGCCTTACTATAAATCGAAACTCTTAAACGTGCTTTATACGATATTTCTACGATTATTCATCGTCGGCTGTATCATTTTTACGATAAGCTTGTTCTTTTTGCATGAAGGCAGCCGATGATCGATTACTCGGCAATCAGAGCCCAAGTAAAAATCTTTATAAACATTTTTTAGAAAGACGATAAAATTTTCAATATTTTTTTCTGCTTTTATGTAATTGACACGGATCTACAAAACGTATTTTTTAGATTTTCAACACAGGCTCACATTAAAAAGTTGTAAAACGCAATTTTTGTGTATCTTCTATCCAATCCCGACCAATTGGAATTTTTGAAAGAATTTCTTTTCGCAACATGTATAATGGTAAACTAATTGCTCTAACTTCTCGAAAAAAGTTTTTTGAGAGTGTCTGAAGTCTTCGCCTATCTAAATCAGGTCAACCTGGTCCCTACCGCCCACTAGTGGGCGTTCCGCTTTCATGGTGGGTAGGGATTTTGTCAGATACTGAAACACTTTCCTTTCTTTTAATTTAATTTACTTTTACTATTTGGTAAGTAATTATCATTATATGCTTCAACTTGCTGTAACTCTGCTTTATAAATTTTCTAAAGTAAAGTTGCTTCCCTACTTTATAAATTACTATCACTCTGGAACCGGTGGGCGCACAGTGGTCTGGAGACCCTGTTTTCGTGGCCAAAATTCAATTTTTCAACTTTAATACATCGAAAAAAATTTTTTTTCCTATAAAGCAACAACCCTTCAAAGCTCCCAAATCCAAAATATTATTCGTTTTAGATAATTCTGTGATGAGATACAAGAAAATTCAAAGTAAAATAGAACGTTTTAGATTTTGATCATCGAATATCAGAAAATAGATTTGAATGATGGCTTTATATATGTTAGTAAGCGCATTTGAAATATTTAATCCATTTTTAAGCATTGTTTAATCCATACACGAATAGTGTAAATTAATAGCATTTCAAACTTTGAAAAGAATTATACAAAAACGTTTAAGACCGCTAAGTATCGGACTTGTTTTATATGAAAGCTTGAACATTACTGCAATCTCCCGCAATCTTGAACTCTAAACGGATTTTAACAAATACGGGTCCGCGGTTATTCGACGCCTGGATACGCAGTTCCACTTGAATCTTGCATAGCAGCTTGGAATTACAATGTATGTATGTTTTCTCTGCACCAGTCAGAGACCCCGAAAACCTCTCATTATTAGATTTCGTATAATTCTTATGAAGGATTCAATCTTAGTTACCTTTCCGCGATTTCTACACAATAGTATGCATTGTATGAATTGTTAACAAGATTTTTCAAATATTTCCGATGATCTGATAAAAAAATGTTTCCAACGAAAGTTAGTCAGTATTCACTTTTCTACAAACGTCAATACAAAAAGTTAAAGAAAAATCTCTTTTTTTATAAAAAATGAAGGTCACCTCAATGATTTAAATATTAACATACATTTTTTACTTCATAATATTCTAACTGGTATCAAGACGAATCCAACGACCTATAATAATATAACATTAAAGCTTGAAGTAACGCTGCAATAGTTTTGGCCACAAGAAGCGAGCTACCGGACCACTGTGGGCGGTTAGAAAATTTGACTACTAACAGAGATACGAAAGTGGGCGGTAGGTATAAAAAAACTACCCCTGATCCAAATGAACAAAATGCCCAAGTTTAAATTGTAAAATCATGAAAATCTGAAATCTCTTGGTGACAGAGCAGCGTGGGAGGACGGTAGAGAAAAGAAATAGATCGACAGTTTTATTTTAAAAATGTTTCTTTCATTACAAATACGTTGATAAGATAGTACATACATACAGGCGGGGTCATTCACACATTTTGTACAGCTCAGACGCACGATTATTTACAAAGAGAAAAACGGTTTCGCGGTAGTTTACAATATCTCGACGATCCACGGTGAGAAAGATGGGGGCCTACGATGGCGCTCCGATAGAGCGAATGAAATCAGTCTGGTAGTTACGTCTCGTTCAACGTTTCCGATGCTTTCTTCTTCCTCTACAATAACAAAAAGGAAATACATTTCCGGTGACTTCCCGAAAACGTTGATTCGAGGTGTAGAAAGTTCCTCGCGCAGCCACTTCGCCCGCCATCGACGAGTTCCGAAACGCGATCGCTTGTTATCGCGCGACCGTATCGAGATTATCTGGCACGGGCGCGTCGAAGTCGTTTATATACACGAGTTGTCAAGTTCAGAAACCTATTTAACCCTTGGACGCCGGTGGCCGGGTCCGTTTCGCCCTATCCTAAGTGGTCAAGTTCTATTACGTACAGGTTTTGCGCTCCAAATTCACTCTTTTCCCAACTAGCATTTATGGTTGACATTTTGTTGGACCTTCGTTGCAATGTTGGTTGGCAATTCGTTAGAAATGTCACCCTTTTTTGCAGATGGGCCAATTGGGCCCGTTAATATATTATTCTGATCTTCTTTTCTACGGTTATTTTTACAACAATGTATGTCTTTGAAAAAATTTCTTTTCACATCATACAGTAAATAAATTGCTCTAACTTTTCAAAAAACTTCAAATCGTTTTTTTTAGGGCGTCCGAATATTAATCGGAGTCTCTGCATGCATTGTATATTTATTTAGACACCGTTCACGTGTGTCTAAATAGCTCCCATCGCCTGTTCCGGGCAGGGACAGAGATCGTGTAGGGAAACTATTTTTTTACGACTGCGTCGACCACGCCGACTGTGCCGAAAGTACAAAGGATGCCAAACGTAGGAAAGGACAGCATGTAAACACAGACCGCTCGAGCTTCGTGGCCCCTCGCGGTGATGTCCCCCAGTGGAAGGGGTAAGCGAAGGGACAGTGATCGTGGAAATCCTCAGGGAACTAGATCGCGGCTTTACTGAATAATTTGATCGAAAGAAATAAATAATTAATTTTCAATATTCTTAATGGGTGAAATCGATTTGCAAAAGGTTGAATTTGATTTGCGAAGGGACAGTGATCGTGGAGATCTTCAGGGAACTAGATTGCGACTTTACTGTATAGTTTAATCGAAACAAATAAATAATTAATTTTCAATATTCTTAATGACTGAAATTGATTTGCAAAAGGTTGAATTTGATTTATGAAGGGACAGTGATCGCGTGGAGATCCCTAGGAAGCTTTTCTTTTTGGTTTTACATCGCTTCTTCAACTGCTGCGGTTATTAAGCGACGTTGAATTTCATTTGCAAAGGGTTGAATTTGATTTGCGAAGGGACAGTGATCGTGGAGATCCTCAGGGAACTAGATTGCGACTTTACTGTATAATTTAATCTAAACAAACTAATAATTAATTTTCAATATTCTTAATGAGTGAAATTGATTTGCAAAAGGTTGAATTTCACTTGCAAAGGGGTGAATTTTGAGTGCAAAACCTATATCTGGCATTGTAACACATTTCGAAGGTTTAATTATTGGGGAGACAGTCCTCCTTAATAGGAACCTTAAACGGAACCAGCTCCTGAAGAACGTCCGCCATCCAAGGGTTAATACAGTGGTTCGAGTGTTCTCGGTACAGTCGCGCAATGTTACCGCCGATCATAAACTCGCGGAGGAACTCGCGGCCGACAGGAGGAATTCTCTCGGAAGTCCGTTCGTCGAGTGCCTCGTTTCAATGAGAAAAGCCGCGGGTGTATTTACAAAAATTCACACGTCGATGATAAAAGAGAGTCGATCGCCTCGAGGATCCTATTATTATGGCAAGACACGGGTTACGTCCTCGGTTCTCCGGGTCGATTCCGATGATCGACGAACCGAAGGCACGCGTCGATTCGCTTACAGAATATCTAAAAGAACGTCCATCGTTCTGCTCTCTGCTTTCGCGGCTCACGATAAGCCACGTGATTTCACTGTCGATCGTTAATGTCGTTTCCGCTTTTTTGGTCGTTGCACATTCCCGTTGAGCACTTTGAGTTCTTTCGTGCGAGGCACTTCTACTGTTACACTGAAGTCGCATTGGTAAAACTATGACTTGTAACGCGGAGGGGATGATACAGTAATCCCGCGATCCAAGCGCGACGCAGCGTCCCGATCTAAGCCTGTCGGGATTACTGTACACGACACTTGCGAACCGCACCTTCTTTCGACGGAACAACAGTCGTACTTTACAAGTTTTTGGTGATTCTTATAGTTCGTTACCGTCCCACTGTTCTAAACGCGTTAACCCTCGCACGCTCGACAATGTGTTCCGAAGGTTGTCGAATCCTCGACGGAATGATCGTACTGTATTCTCCACGAGACTGTGGATCTTCGTGGAAAATTAGCATTTTCTAAACGAATCATATTAAACAGTATTTCCCCTTCTAACAACTTGACTAAGTCAGCTTCGTATTTCACCTATTCGATTTTCCGATTAATGCATAAAATCCGCAGTCTAATGATGTCAGGTTGCTCCGATTTATTTATAAATAATTTCATGCATTTATGAGAAAAACGAGTAGGCGTCATTTAAAACAGCAAGGCCGTTAGAAATATTTTAAAATACTGTTGTATACCAGCAAAGAAATTAAATTCCTATTTCGTCGAGTTTGTTGGAAAGCAGGTAGAACAATTTAGATTTTCCATAAAGATCCGCTGTCTATTAACACCGTCGAGGAACGCGCGAGAGTTGAACAGTCGCTAGAGTTCGTTTCACCCTCGAAACGGTTAAACGTACTCCTCCGATGGTTTGGGGATGTTAGCTGGCAGCCGAAGGGTGCTGGGTACTCGGTTAGCGCTGTCGGGCAGCTCCGCGATGTCGATGAACACGCCGACAAGACTGTCGAAGTTGAGTCCCCAGTTGAGGAGGTAGTCCCAGCTGAGGGCTGTGGTGGTAGTGGATGGTGATCCGTTGCTGGATGGTCTGTACAATCCGCCCATGTGCGTCGATAAGTCATCATCGGAGGCGACCAATGTGCTGAGCGATCCTCGGAAAGAGCTGTCGAATCCATCGTAGTTAACGTTCGGTGGAAGGGGTGGTTTGCTGGTCTGCGAGGACTCGTTGCTGCGTTGGTTGACTTCTTCGTCGTCGGGCTTGGCGAAAGGATTATCGGACCTCTTATCCCCTACCAACGAGGTATTATCGTACTCGGAGCAGGTGAAGCTGTCGTTTCCACTCTCGTCCGTGGTCGACGAGTTCCTGCGCTCGAGTCTCTCAACTGGTGGCGTGTGTCGCCTGTGAAGATGCAGAGGACCATGAGTGGGAGGTCCTCTGGCTTCGCTGGACGAGCTGACAGCATCCAGGGTCGACACAAGACTGGAGGTCCTGGGTCTGGAGTTCAGTCTCTCGATCTCTTCAGCGGTGAGGCCCATGGGCCCCGAGGATACGTTGTTCACGGAGTTCTCGTTATTCGATTGAGGTGCTTTCCGGCTGGCCGTTGATCCAGACAACTGGCTCATGATCGGCGAGTTCAAGCTCCTCTCGCTGTTCGAGTTCAACGCATCTTTTCCGACGCCTCCCGACGACGATGTGGTAGCCAGCAAGGCGCTTTGCAGAGGTTTCCCGCTGATGTCGTGTAGCGTTAGTATCCTCGGTTGCTGCGCGGACAGCTCGCTGCTGGGAGACAATCTCGCCAGCGGGGTACTCTGCAACAGCTTTTGCGTGGGTCCGGACGGTTGACTCACGTTAGGAGGTGGTAGAGCTCTGGGCGGGAACGGGCCAGCGTGTCTGTGCTGTTGCCCGGTGTGTTTGTGATGGTTGGCGTAGTTGCTGATGGGCGGCGGAGTGGCTTTGTACTTCCGCATCCCGTCCCGGTAGCCTTTGTAGTGATAGACTATGTCGATGTCGCTGGGCGCGATGGAGCTAGCGTTCTCCAGGTCATAGTGCTCCGGCATGTCGGGTTCTGGATTGTGTTCGTGGGAGTGTAGCGAGGATTGAGCGGGCGGTGGGAGCGGAGGATGTTCATCCCGGATAGGAGGTGACTTGGTCACCTCCCTCTCGATGATGTCCGGCCGTTGTGGTCGGTGTTCCGAGGCTGCGTTCATCTCCCTCTCTTTATATTTCTTCGAGATCAGTTCCGGACCCATGTGTCCCACTCCGCGAAGGTCCGAGGTGTCCGAGATGTACGTGTTCTCATGTCGAGACATCATATTGTCGTTCCCAGTGCCGACCAACGGGTTCCCGGTCATGATAGCGTTCGTGTTCTTGTTCACCACCGAGGGCGCGCTCTTCTCTTTATTCTGCCGTCTCAGACGGAACACGATGAAGCTGACTAAGATCGCGATCAACAGGATCACGAAGAACACTATCACCAAGGTGATCCCGATGCTCAAAGGATCAGCGGTAGCTACAGCGCTGATCCCTATAGGTCCTCTGCAACCAGCGCTCACTTTCCCGTGATACAGAGCGTCTTTGAAGATCGACCCGCTACCGTTGAACGGCTGGATCTCGTTGTTCACGGTGAAGTTCGCCAAGCAACCCTCGAAGCTTCTGGCGCCAGCGCTCTGAGCGTGGTACAAGTCTTGGCTGACTCCTCCGATCGACAAAACGGAGAGGTACGGGTCGAGGAAATCGTGCACGCCGGCCGAGTCCAATTCTTCGCCGGTCTGCACACCGTCGATCAACAGTCTCAGCCCGCGCAAGTACGAGTGCAACGTTAGATTATGCCAGCGACCGTCCGCTAGGCCGCCTTCGATGTTCGCTGACATGTTCACCGGGGAGCCCAGCAGCGACGAGTAGAACAGCTGCCCGTGTCGAAGCTGCAACATAGCATTTGTTAGATTCATTTTCTTTATCTGGGTTCTGAAGAACCTCTTTTCGAGAGAATAGGATTAAGAAATTACCTCCACGGACGTGAAGTGTTTGTTCGTGGCGGCGTACACCAGCACACCATCCGATTTTACTGTTCTGAACATCAACCCGATCGTCTTCAACGGCGAAGAGTTGCTTATGAAGCTCGTGTCCTCCGCGGTCGATCGTGTCACTCGATTCTTGTGCCACACGGTCGATCCGCCGTACAGATACTCCAGCAATTGCATCCTCCTGTGCTTCTCCGAGACCTGCGAAAGGAGACGTTTCATTTCACAGATACAGTCGTTGAAGAAGAAGTTATTCGTTTTTAAAATGTGTACGAACACTTCCTACACCGAGTGCATTTGAGGCGATCTTGGATCAAAGAACCTCGATCTGAGAACTGTGGGGAATAAGGAGATGTTTCTCGTACCTTGAACTCGACGAATCCACCGTCGCTCAGGGTAACAGGTTCAACGGCAGAGTCGCAGTTGGGCGCAGTCACCGATCCACACTGACAAGTCACTTGATGCCATTTGTCGTAGCACTTGGCGTTACCACCGCAAACGGAGACAGAGTCCTTCGAGTCCCTGAGACAAGGGCTCTTGCTTGATCGAATGCAGGTAGACTTCACCCCCCGAGAGGATAGGGGATTCGACAGGTTCAAAGCTCTGCCGTTTATGGACACGGAGTGCACACAGCCGACAAAGTCGTCCGAGTGCACCTGGCCCGGTCTTTCGAGCACAGGGTCTGCATTTTCCAGGCCACCGACCAGAAGCGGGTTGTTGTTGAAGTTCAGTGTGCTGCGAATGAAAATCGCGGGAATTAAATCACTTCTGCAGGTCTTGCACTCCAAGCTCACCCTCTTGCAAATCAATTCCACCCATTAAAAATCTATAATCATTAGACTGCGGATTTTTATGCAAAATAAAAAATGTTTGCATTGATTGCAAGATACAGGAGCCAAGTAAAAATGTCTTTCTTCTTTTAATTATATTTTATTAAGGTGAAAATAATACACCGATGGCCTCAAACGTTTTTGATATATCCACTGTTTTAAATTGTATAAAATCCGCAGTCTAATAATCATTCTTCCAATCATTCTCGAAGACTCCACAATAAAAGGAGTCGTCGAAAACACAAAAGTAATGGTACTAACCCTGTGGGACCAACGTCGTCCGCATAGCAAGCGCTATCTCCGGGTCTACAGTCGTCGCAAATGTCTCCGTGTTCTCTGCACGTGGAAACGCTCAAGGACACGACTCTCCCGTTCCTCGTCGCTGTCACCTTCCTCCATTCTCCGTCGGACATCGACTGTTCCGTTCGGATCGTGATCGAAGCAATGGCACTCATCGCACCACCGTACGAGAACACCACTCTCCCGTTCACCAACTCCAACACCACGAAGTCCGAACGTCCTCCGGTTTGCGGAGCATAGTTATACAACAGCAGCGCGTCCGGTTTCGTTGTTGCGAACACGATCGTGATGTCGTTCGTGTTCGAGTCCAGAGCGGGGAAAGTCATATAGGAAAGTTCCTCGAACCCGAACGTCGACCTTTCGCAGTGTCTTCCGTACCTTCCCTCCGGGCAACTGCATCTGTATCTGAATGGTTCAACCGGAAATCGATTATGATAAATGCTGGGGGGTGTGGGAGGACGAGATTGAGTCTAACAAGGGAGGTTAATGAAATTTTCGATATTTGACACGTATTTTTGTATAGCTGCCAATATTCATGTTGAGGGGGTGAAAGTAGCCCTGAAAGTTGGGGTGAAAATCCATTTATTTTATTGAATATCTACGAAACTATTAGGCTCAGACTAAAATTTCAAAATCCAATTTGTACGTCTTTGAATGACGAATCTTTCAATCCAAACTGATTAAAAAAAAATAATTTGTTTAAAATATATGTTAATAATTACGTCGAGGATGGGGCAGAGGTTTGTATAGTGTTTTCGGTGAAAAACAGGAAGTCGTTGATATAGAATATACAGGGTGTTTCGTCTAAAACAGGACACCAAAATATCTCTTCAGGTTATTGTAATGCAAAAAATATTTGTTACGTAATCTGCATGGTGTCAATGGACCAAATATCTGGCACGAATATTTTTTTCCGAAGTTCATTTTTTTCGGAGTTATCAAGGTCATCAATGTTTTTTGATACATAACTACATTTTTATTTTATTGCACCGTGTAACTGATCGAAGCTTGAGCTTGATCTGAAGATAAAACTTTAATTTTCGAAGATCAAGGTCATTTCAAGGTCATGTTTTTATAAATGTATGAATGTATTTTTCCATCAGTTACCCGGTGCAATAAAATAAAAATGTAGTTATGTATAAAAAACATCGATGACCTTGATAACTCCGAAAAAAGTGACTTTCGGAAAAAATATTCGTGCCAGATATTTGGTCCATTGACACCGTGCAGATTACGTAACAAATATTTTTTGCATCACAATAACCTGAAGATATATTTTGGTGTCCTGTTTTAGACGAAACACCCTGTAGAATATAGAATATAGAATATAGAATATAGAATATAGAATATAGAATATAGAATATAGAATATAGAATATAGAATATAGAATATAGAATATAGAATATAGAATATAGAATATAGAATATAGAATATAGAATATAGAATATAGAATATAGAATATAGAATATAGAATATAGAATATAGAATATAGAATATAGAATATAGAATATAGAATATACAATATAGAATATAGAATACAGAATACAGAATATATTGGGTTGGGAAATAAGTTCGTTCGGTTTTTTACAGTGGAATAAATTACAAAAACCGAACGAACTTGTTTGCCAACCCAATACAATATAGAATATAGAACAATTAAGATTATGGAAGCATAGTTAACCTGGAGTTCGAAGACTACGAATAAGAATGTCGATGAAGGGAACGTACCCAGGTTTCTCCCCCACGCACAAGCCTCCGTAAAGGCAAGGATTCGGCCTGCAGGAGTCGGTGACCGCCTCGCAATGGTTCCCTCTGTAGCCAGCACGGCACAGACAGAAGAAACTGAAGCTGTCGGGACTCTTCCTGCAGGAGCCACCGTTCCGACACGGATTGCTCGCGCAAGCATCGCCTCGTTCCAATTCGCAGAGCTTCCCATCGCGATCGATCGGGCAGATGCACTGGAAATCGTATCCCAGACGCCGACACTGTCCACCCTGAAGAGTATCAGAAGATTACAGCATTATCAATAACCTCGGTTCAAAAAATTGGAGGAATTTTTTTGACACTCACCAGTAGACAGGGATTCGGAGAGCAAGGGTCCTGCCTCTTCTCGCATCTCTCGCCGGTGAACCCGTCGCGACACTTGCAGGTCATCTCGTGCATCATTCTCGGCGACGTCAGGATCAACGCCTGACTGTCGATGATCCTCGCATCGTCGTAGATCACGAGTTTGTCGCTGCACGTGCCACCGTTCTCGCAGGGGATGTGCTTGCACGGCGAGTAGCCGATGGTGAACGTTCTTCCTTCGAGGAGAGACCTGATCTTCTCGGCATTCTGATTTAGCAGCTCGATCACCTCGTATTTGCTACGATAGCCTGTACGACGGACCAACAATTTCTTCATTACAATCAGTCGTAATGCTTAATCAAAAGTTCAATTAAAAAAGTATCTTCATTTGAGAGTGACAGTGAATTGGAATGTACTTGATGCAATCGACGTGCATGATCCCAAATGGGGAGGATGTTCCTCATGGTGCACAACGGGTCAAGGGCTAATAGAACTTCTCTTGTCGACTGCAAGAACCTGCCGCGTCTCGAGACTAAGCAGAAAATTTGAAAGGAGATGAACGTTACCTTGAGACGTCTGCACTGCAAGGTGAACGTTCAAGTCGGACGCGTTCTCTCCGAGGCTGAAGATCCTCAATATGTCTCCCCCTTTCAACACTTCCTTCTGCAACACGTCCAACAGGGCACGGTAGTTCTGACTCAGAAAATCCCTGGCGGAAAGCTTGGACACCTGCAAGGTGACGCTGTTCTCGATCGTGGTGTTCTTGAACACGAGGAACTCCACCGAAACCGTGGACACCACGTTCGGATGGCGACCGTCGCTTCCGGAAACTGTCAGAGAGTGTCCAGTTCCTACATCGAAAGCAGAACAGTTAGAAATTCGCGTCTTTGAAAGATCTGCAGGGTGTTCACGAAGTAAAACATCGGAGAATCCAACCTGGAGTGATTTTCTTCGTGTGAAGGTCGCAGGCGGTGGGAATGCTAAGGATGTTGGCACTCGATTCTTGAAGAATTTTGCAAGAATAGGAACCGGTGATGTCTGGATCGCTCGGATGGACATCGGCGATCTTCCCCAGGGGTATTTCCTGGTTGAAGGAGTGGACGATCACGTGAACCGATCTGGGCGTCGATGGACTGTCGTTCTGATCCGTCACGATCACCGTTATCGTGTGCTCGTTCCTCATTCGAGGAACTCCCGAGTCCTCCACTTCAACCTGAAAAAAACCAAGCAAATTTGTCACCTTTGAGATACGTGTCCAACTGAGAGTTCAGTTGCTCTCGAGAGTATTCTGAATATTTGAGAATACTTCAGAAACGTTTTGCTCTCGGAGATTGACGCGAGAGTCAACTCTTGGAAAGTCCTCTCAGGCGTGTGGCCATTTGAATTTCATTTGAAACCGCAAAAGCAGGCCACTGTGGGAAGCTTGCGCGCTAGGTTGATCTTTTATCTAGCGATTGTGGCTACGGAGAAGCCCCAACTTTTCGAGTTGCAGCCACATTCACGCGCAAGAGGAGTCTCCCGCCTTAATAAAAGCTAACAGTACACTCACCACAAGATCCAACTGGGGCATCACTTCCCTGTCCAAGCTCCTAGTGGTCTTCAACACCCCGGTGTGCTTATCCAAAGTGACCATGTCGCTCTGCCTACCGCCAACGATCTTATAAGTAAACGGTGCTCCGTTCGGAGGTAGGTCAGGATCGGTAGCGCTGAGAGTCATCACGATCGTGCCAGCAGGTTCATTCTCGTTCACATATCCGACCATCTCTGGCGGATCGAAAACAGGTCCGTTATCGTTGATATCGAGCAACTCGATATGAACCACAGCGGTTCCTGTTTGCGGCGGTGATCCAGTATCGATGGCTCCCACAGTTAGATCATAAATGGGTATAGTTTCTCGATCGAGCTGTTTCGCTGTCTCAATGTCTCCAGTCTGTGGATCGACTTTGAACGCTTGGCCAATGTTCCCGCCGATGATGGAATAAGAGAACTGATTGTTCTGAGGCCTGATGTCCTTGTCGATAGCTCTGACAGTGAGCACTCTGGTGCCATGAGCTGCTCCTTCCGACACGGTAGCGTCGTAAGAAGTTTGAAGGAACTCTGGCGGATCGTTGCCGTCCTGGATCGAAACGATCACTTGGGCCTCGTCGGTGTCATTGCCGCGAATCCCACCTCCGTTCTTCGTCATCACGGTCAGCACCACTCGGTTCTGCGTCTCTCGGTCCAATCTCCTCGAAACACGGATGATCCCAGTCTCGGATCCGATCGAGAACCCGCGATCGTTCGACGATCCAACGAATAGATAGTAGACTCTACCGTCTTCGCCAGTGTCCTGATCGGTAGCCTGCACCAGACCCACCGACGTGCCAACTTCAGCACTTTCCGACACGTCCATGTGGAACACTGGCTGGATGAACTTCGGATAGTACTCGTTCACCCCTGTGATGTGCACCGCCACTGTCGTGAACCCGACCATCTGTGGATTCGAGTCTGGATTCGCTGCGACGATGTCCAGCGTGTACTCGTTCGCTTCTTCGTAGTCGAAACTGATCTGAGAAACGATCTCTCCCGTGTCCTCGCGAATCCGGAAGTGGTCCTTGCCGGTGCCGCCCAGGATCTTGTACTGAACCACTGCGTACTTGGGGGAGTCGATGTCTTTGGCTACCACCTGAAAATTTGACAAGTTTCGTGAATCTCGTTTTTTTAAATAAAACACTTAAAATAGTAGGGAGCAGGGTTACCATATTCTAGTCTCGCCAGGTCCCTTACCCTTCCGCGCCTCGCCCAGCTGCGTAGCGAAGCCCGCCTTTGCTTCCCCCACTCTTCCCACTAACTATAGACGTACGGTACGCGTCAGCGTTAGTGGAAAGAGTGGGGGAAGCAAAGGCAGGTTTCGCAGCACAGCTGGGCGAGAGGCGGAAGGGTAAGGGGCCTGACGAGACTAGAATATGCCAACCCTGGTAGGGAGTCGTTGGCAAAGGGTTAAACCAGTGCCGGAAGAAATGTTAGCGTCCAGCTGTTTATTTACCTTGTAAACAAAGCTGTTCGGTGGAGAGTTCTCCGGCAAGTAAGCTTCGTAGACGCTCTGATTAAACGTGGGCGGGTTATCATTGATATCGGACACGTTGACGATCAGCGTGGCAACAGCTAGCTTAGGCTCGAAGCCTAAATCCGTGGCGGTGATGTTCAGCCTGTACTCCTGCACCAGGTCATAATCGAGAGGTTCGAGTATAGTGACCGCGCCGGTAATCGAATGAACGAAGAATTCGTTTCTCTCGTTGCCAGCGGATATTTTGTATCTGATCATGCCATTGGGCCCGTAGTCTCCATCGGTGGCGCTCACTGTGAGAATGGTGGTGTTGACTGGTTCGTTTTCTGGTACTCTGACCTGGTATCTAGCCGCTGCGAACGTGGGAGCGTGTTTGTTCTCGCCGGAGATGACCAGGGTCAACGAGACCTCGTCCTTTTGCGGAGGGACGCCCTTGTCGAAGGCGCGAGCTTTCAACGAGAAGTTCGTGCCGACCGGTACGTTGACCAAACTGTTCCGAACGTAGACCCAACCGGTTGTCTGGTCAATGTAGAAGTACTCGGTGCTGTTCACGTTCACCAGCGAGTAGCTGATCTCGGCGTTGACGCCGTAGTCTGCGTCGTCGTTGGCGACCAGCTGGATCACTCGCTTGCCGATGCCATAATTTTCGGGTACGGGGTACAGGTAGGATCTCTGCTCGAATCTGGGAGGATTGTTGTTAGCATCCACTATGCTCACATGGACCACCGTTCTCGATGACATCGGCGGTTTGCCGTTGTCAGTCGCGACCACAGTCAGCGAGTACAGGTTTTCTGGAGACGATGGACGATGGGTGTGCTTGTAGCGCAACGTTTTCTTGCTGAACACGTCTCCCGTCGCTGGATCAACCATGAACAGGTCGGACGGCTGCAGCAAGCTGTACGATATCACCGAGTTTGGACCCTGCTTGTCCCGATCGATCGCAGCCACCTGACCAACGTGCGCAACAGGCGGTTGCAACTCCGGGAAGTGGAAGTGGTACGACTCCGAGTCGAATTCGGGAGCGTTGTCGTTCTGGTCTTGGATCGTTATGGATAAAGCTGTTGCGCTCAGCCATGCTCCGTCTGCTGCTACCAACTGTACACAAGAATGGTCAATTAGTGTTCCGTTATCAGTAGACAGCGGATTTTATGCATTTATGACGAACATGAGTAGGTCTGATTTAAAACAGTGAAAAGATTAGAAGAATTTTGAAGTACATAGCATATTTAGAAAGAAAATAAATTTACATTTCAAAGTTTGTTATTGGGTGGAAATTCAGTAGTAACAGCAAGTTGAAAGAGGACAGCGAGGAAACCAGAGGATGATGAGGCCTACCTTCAACAAATACTCGTCCTGTTCCTCCCTGTCTAAATGTCCGTCCACAGTGACGTTGCCGCTCAAAGCGTCCATGGAGAACTTCATCCCAGGGTTATCGGTGAACGTGTAGGTCACGTTTGCGTTCTGACCGATGTCTGGGTCGCTGCTGGTTATCCTGATGACGAAGGTGCCGATCTCTGCATTCTCTGTCACGTTCACACTGAACAGTCTTGTGAAATGAGGCGGGTTGTCGTTCTTATCCAACACGGTGACCAACACCGTAGCTGTACCAGTCAGTGAGGGTTGTCCTTGGTCTCTGGCTTCCACTACCAACTCGTAGGAAGCGATCTAGAAGGGGAACAAGGGGCAGATCAGGGTTAATTTGTTATTGGTCGCTATTGCGAAGGAAAAAGTGAAGGTACATCAATCTAAGCAATTAAGTGAAATCGGTTGACGCGTAAAGAAGCTATGGACATTGTAAGGTGTAGAAGTCTTCCAATTTTTCCTATTTTCAATCGATTATATTTCGTAACAACCATGATTGATTTTGATGAAACTTTGTACATGTATACAGGTTGGTCTACCTAAATGCAACTATCTAAGTATCTCCTTTATTTTTGATGACATAGCAAATGTTTTGAATGCAATTTAAATGGTATCTTTTTCTCCGGAGTTTTGAGTTTCAAGTTTTTACCTCTTCGCGATCCAATTTCGCGTTCGTGCTGATTTCCCCGGAGTCGGGGTCGATGATAAAAGTCTCCGCGAAGTCGTTGACCAGGTAGTAAGACACTTGTCCATTCTCTCCGGAGTCTCGGTCTTTCGCAGACACTTTGCCAACGAACAATGGCGGGTATTCATCCTCGGGCACCGTCGCGTTGTAGATGGATGCTTCCATGATCGGTGCATTGTCATTCGCGTCTGTCACGTTCACTAACAGCTGAACGACACTCCTCAACGCTGGAGTGTCCGAATCGCAGACCTCTATCCAAGCTTCATAGTATGGGGCTGTTTCGTAGTCGAATCCCGAGGCGACCAACACCTGAGACAACATAGAGAAAATCGTTCAGATATAGCGTTTCGATGAGTTTTACTTTGCTAATGCAATTGATAAAACAAACTGGTGCACCGGTTAACTTAACAATATTATTCAGCTGATAACAGAACTCGTTAAGAAGAAGAAGTATACCTCTCCAGTATGGGGATCAATTTTGAGGGCATCCCCCACGTTTCCCCCAGCCATCCCATAAACGAGATTGCTAGCGGCGCCGACTTTCGGCGTGGCTGCGCTCAGTTTAGTGATCATCCGTCCTTCAGGTACGTCCTCCGGCAATGTGAACCTCGTGTTCATGGTGGAGCGGAAGCTTGGGAACAGCTGTTTCTCCCACAAATGTATCACCAAATCCGCGGTGACGGATTGCGGCGTCGTCCCACAATCGGACGCTTGGATTTGCAGTTGGTACGTGGTCTGGTCGTTCGCCAATTCTTGCGTCGCCCTTATCACACCGCTGTTCGTGTCGATCGCGAACTTTCCCGCGTCCATCCCCTGCAGTTGATACACGATCCGCGAGTTCTCGCCGTCGTCATCGTCCACCGCTTTTGCGCCGAACACGAAATCACCTTCCACACAAAAACACCGATTAAGTCGCTGGAATTTACTCACTTCGGGAACAGTTTCCGGGGTCTCAGTGTGCAGCTTCAGAAAGCTGAAATGCTCGAAGTGGGTTAGAGATTGAGTAGTTGTATCATAATTGTCGTATTAAGGGGTAGAATCAGTAAAGAGGGAGTTTTTCAGTAGTCAAAGATCTTTCAAAAATCCTATTCTTGCGTTCTGGAGGTGTAATTTGCATTCATCGAAAGCGTAATTTGAATTATTTGGAAACATAAAGCTGTGAATGTAACTATTTTCATGAAGCTACGACAGCTACATGTTGCCGAATAATGCAAATTACGGCTCGTAAACGTAAAATTCAGACTTCTGAGAGTGATCGAGGCCTGGATTGATCTTTTATCTAGCTTTTGACTACTGAGAAAGTCGATATTTGCATATTATCGAGAAATGAGAAGGCGCATCCGCACCCTTGCAATCTTAGAAACGAGTGTACCCCATAATCGATGATCCCTAAGAACATCGGAATTGCTGTTAACTAAAAATAGGACTTTTGAGGGCGATGGCGGCCTAGATTGACCTTTTATCTAGCGCTTTTGACTACTGAAAACCCCCATCGCATGCATTATCGGGAAAAAGAATTCTCATTGAGAAGGCAACGTTGCAATCCTGGAAACGAGTGTACCCCATAATCGATGATCCCTAAGAACATCGGAATTGCTGTTAACTAAAAATAGGACTTTTGAGGACCATGGCGGCCTAGATTGACCTTTTATTTAGCGCGTTTGACTACTGAGAAAGTCCATCTTTGCATATTATCGAGAAATGAGAAGGCGCATCCGCACCCTTGCAATCCTAGAAACGAGTGTACCCCATAATCGATGATCCTTAAGAACATCGGAATTGCTGTTAACTAAAAATAGGACTTTTGAGGGCGATGGCGGCCTAGATTGACCTTTTATCTAGCGCTTGTGACTACTGAAAACCCCCATCGCATGCATTATCGGGAAAAAGAATTCTCATTGAGAAGGCAACGTTGCAATCCTGGAAACGAGTCTATCCCCTTAAGGGTAAAATTGCTGTCGGAGGATTAATAAAAAAAATATCTAAAATGGCCGCTTTACGAATTAATATTGATGTATCAACCCATTGCAGTCGGAGCTATTTCAACTTGAAAATTAAAGATTTCTTCCTAGCTAGAAAAATTCCACTGTATATGATTTTTTCATTTGATGTTAGGAAGTGATGTTTCGATTTTACCAAAGGGATCAAAAAAAGATGATTCGATTGGATTCGAAGGGATTCAAGGATAATGTGAGAGGATTTTTCGGTTGGATCAACGAACCGAAGCTCGATCTTACCTGGTTTGGTCGCACCTGGCACGTACGCGGTGTATCGCGGACTGGAGAATCTGGGAGCGTTGTCGTTCATGTCCGCGACGTAAATGGTCAAATTGACGGCGGAGGCTCTCGGCTCGGTCGGGCTGGAATCCTGAGCGACCAGTGTCAAGTGATAAACGGAAGCTTGCTCTCGATCCAGCGGGAATACCGTGAACACCTCGCCGGTATCTGGATCCGCGGTGAAAAGTTCCGACTTTTCACCCAGGAGACTGTACCTGCTCGAATGTCACAGCGTTTAGAACACGTTGGGTTGTTCGATGAGTGCTCATGAACTTGTACATGCATATGTATATGTATATGTATGTGTATATGTATATGTATATATGTATGTAAAATGAAAGTGTGAGTACAGTATAACCTCCTCTATTAATACTTTACCTACCGGAAGCCTATTAGTTAGCCTTTAAATATTAATAGGTTTCCTTAGTCTCACTGAACTGCATGTAAAACAAGCTGAATAATTTTCTTTCAAACAATAATGTCAGAAGCAGGTGTTACACTATATTGATTTGAAAAATTGGTTAAAGTATAGACGACATTGCTGTTGCTTTCAAATAATTTATTGAGGAATTCTCAACTGTTGATCTTTCGTTTTTAAAACGCTGTTAAAAAATTGCCGGCAAGTAAAGTGCTTATTTTGTTTCGGTTTCAAGGAAATTAATAATATTCACTACCGTGCAAAAGAAAGAAGCACCCGGTCGTATTTAGTAGAAAAGCGTAAAAAATTAAATAAGAACACAGTAACTTTTGGAAAAGGATTCCGCTGTTTAATTAAATAGTTCTGAGAATATGTGTTATTGCGGATTAATTTCTACATAAAGATATTGTCTGTCATTATATCTTATAATTATACTGAGTGCTTCTTTCTTTCGCAGAGTAGCGTACATACAGTGGGTGTACAAAGTATTCGTACACCTTTTAAAAACTAATAACTTTTTTATAATTGTACCAAACTACCTGAATTTTTATAATCAATTAGAAGCATTGGTTTATGAAATGATATGCAAGAAAAATTTTCCAAAAATTATAATTTACAAGGTTACATGCAGAAATAAAAAAGGCAATTTTTAAAACTTTTTCTTTGGGCCCTTAATCAAAATTTAAAATAGATGTTTTGTAGATCTATGTTAGTTATACAGATGCTTCAAATTTCATCGAAATCGATTAACATAAATACGAGCTAGAAGCGGTTAAAAATGGTGAAAATCGAAGTTTTAGACGACTTTTGATCAGTTTCTGCTTAAAATCCACAGAATCATTCATCTTTTCATGCGTGACGGTTTTTCCTGCGTCAACCAATTTCGATGAAATTTTCTGTATGTGTATAACTAACATAGATCTACAAATAATATATTTTTAAAATTTTGATTAAGGGCCCAAAGAAAAAGTTTAAAAAAATGCCTTTTTTATTTTTGCATTTAACCTTGCAAATCATAATTATTTGGAAAATCTTTTTTGCATATCATTTCGTAAACCACTGCTTCTAATTGATTATAAAAAATCAGGTCGTTTGGTACAATTATAAAAAAGTTATTAGTTTTTAAAAGGTGTACGATTACTTTGTACACCCACTGTATTTAGTAGAATCTGTTCGAGGGTTGGCTGTACTAGATTGTCATTTCGTTTTTAGTCATTGTCGACACAGGGGTGTGTCGTTGGAAAACCCTTTAACTTCACGCATTCTACACACCTGATCTTCGCGTTGAGGCCCTCGTCCTTGTCCGTGGCGTGCGGTTTAGTGACCCAGGTCCCGGAAACTGAGTTCTCGGTGACCGTCGCCTTGTACTCCTGCCTGGTGAACTCCGGACTGTGATCATTCACGTCGAGCACGACGATCCGGACGATGCCTGATCCAGTCAACGGCGGAGAACCTGCGGAACAGGTTCGTTAATCGTAGATCGATCGTTCTATGATTACATAAACATACTCCTATAATTGATGCGCACGGATATTGGGGGGACCCTTGACACTCCGCGATAATTCACGATTAGTGCATCATCCTTTCTTTTTCACCTATTATTTCTATATATGGATAGGTCGAACACTATTGTTGAATTCAAACATTATACATAATAATGTAATTATTAAGCCCAATATATTGGGTTGACAAGAAAGTAATTTCGGTATTTTAAGCGGCGCCTAGACGACCAATACTATCTTCGATATATGGCACAATGCACAATATATTGCACAATAATATTGCCGGCTCACCCACACGAGACAATATTATTGCCCAATAAGCAGAGTTGTGCAGAATTACAATTGAATTACTCCGGGAATTATAATTACGGAGTAATTGAATTACATTGTAATTCAGTTATATTGTAATTTATAATTCAGATCTTCATTCAATTAAATTACACTGTAATTCGTAATTGTAATTGGAGTACAATTATAAAATACTTTGTAATTGAATTACAATGTAATTCATAATTGTAATTGGAGTAGAATTATAGAATACTTAGTAATTAAATTACAATATAATTCGTAATTGAAATTGGAGTACTATTATAAAATACTTAATAATTAAATTACAATGTAATTCGTAATTGAAATTGGAGTACTATTATAAAATACTTAATAATTAAATTACAATGTAATTCGTAATTGAAATTGGAGTACTATTATAAAATACTTTGTAATTGAATTACAATGTAATTCGTAATTGAAATTGGAGTACAATTATAAAATGGTTTGTAATTAAATTACAATGTAATTCGTAATTGAAATTGGAGTACTATTATAAAATACTTAATAATTAAATTACAATGTAATTCGTAATTGAAACTGGAGTACAATTATAAAATACTTTGTAATTAAATTACAATGTAATTCGTAATTGAAATTGGAGTACTATTATAAAATACTTTGCAATGAAATTACAATGTAATACGTAATTGCAATTGGAGTACAATTATAAAATAGCGTTCCGCATTATGAAGGAGGACGAGGAATAGAAACTATGCCGCATAGACAGCAATCAAGTATATGGAAGAAAAACATAAAAATATATCGCACTTCTTCAAAGTTCTGGGGTATTATTTGGAGAGCTGTATTTTAATTATGTTGTATTTCACTTATATTGTATATCAATTATATTGTATTTCAATTACACTTCTGATTAAAATACTTACTAATTGAATTAATTGAAAGATTTGAATTATGTAATTCAGTTACGACGTAGTTGAAGTACTACAAAATTGAAATACAATGTAATTCAATGGTGTAATTGAATTACAATGTAATTGAATTAGCACAGCTTTGCCAATAAGTTAGTGTACGACTGATGACACTGCAGTTAGCATGTGGAATTAAAAGGAAGCAAGTTGCGTGACCATTGCATTAGTTACAGCTTTAAAAAAGAAGGAGAAAAAGAAGTGGTGGATGAAGGATTGGTTTAAAAAAAGAAATGAGTATACTCATGAAAATTTGTTAAGTGATCTAAGAATAAATGAACAAACTGATATTCCATAAAGCAGGTAAGTTCTGATACACCACGATACATTCTACAATGATTTTCTTTCTTCCTCTTTTTCACAGACGAAGCAATATTTACGAGATCGTACAATAAAATTCAAACTCTTTTTGATTAACTCAATATATTTCGCAATCTTTCAATTTGATTTACAGACGATCAATATTATTCAATATATACAATATCAATCATTGTGCAATATATTGACGATAATATTGATCGTAAAGGAGCCGCTTTAGGGGGAAATAGAGCCCATTTTTTTTATTCAAGCAACAAAGTTAATAAATAAGATATTTTCCCTTTTGTTCGATGCTTTTTCGCAAAAAAGAATAAATAAAAAAATATTTTATTGATTAAAGTTCATCGTTTGAACAAAGAAATTTTATTTCACCTTCACAAATACCGAAATTACTTTCTCGCCAGCCCAATATACACGGTCTAAGGGTTCGCAAGAGGCAAAGGACAAATGAGCCGCGTTCCTCGTAGAGAAACCCGACAGGGCTTTGCTGAAACGGCTTTAACAGGTGTATACCTGGCGCGAACCGCACAATGGCCGGCATTGAAAGGGTTAGTCGGTGGTCTACCGAGCAGAGAATATTTTTCCGGCCGCCCCTCGATGACCGGTCTTGGCCTCTGTGTAAACTGGTTGCGAATTAGTGCGGACAAAGGACTTAATTATGTCGGGTTCGGCACTTCGGTTAAAAAACTCGTAGGAGAGACGAGAGCGAAGGACGCACGCCGGATAAAAACGGGCTCTCTAGCGTGATCGAACACGACGCGTTATGACCTCTTTAAAGACTAAATCAGG
Organism: Lasioglossum pauxillum; assembly: GCA_933228785.1. Taxonomy (NCBI): domain Eukaryota; kingdom Metazoa; phylum Arthropoda; class Insecta; order Hymenoptera; family Halictidae; genus Lasioglossum; species Lasioglossum pauxillum. The sequence continues at coordinate 37,545,736 of OW121701.1, read as the reverse complement.
TCCGCGGCTACCTCGGACTAATTTATACACCGTACAGCATAATTATAGAACCCTGTCTCCGATGGATGTCTGAAATTCTTCAAAAATGCGTCAGACGAGACGCTTGACAACGGACAGCTTCGGTGACAACCATGACACAGCTTCCGAAAGTTTTTAACTATGCTGAACGCTACGATTTAAACATTTCACTGTTTCAGAATTTTTTTCGACTCTTTTGGAAACCCAGAAAAGTAAAAGAAGTTCGTCGTGCATTTGCGGTTGTAATACTTTCACTCTGGAGATATTGCTACTTAAATCTTCTTTTCTATCGATCGTATATTTGTTGATACAAGATGTATGGATGCTCTCGGGGCACTGGTTCGATCAATTTTTACTTAAAAGCAATTTTGCAATTTAACAAATTCAAATTTTGACGTTTCGATCTATGTTTAGATCATTTAAAGAAATTCCAAAGTATTTAAGATGTTTTCATAAAGCAAGTGAGTAACAGATTTCATAATTAGATATTCAATGTTTAATTAACTGATGTCAGTATTCAATACAATATCATTTTGTTTCATAATTTACAGACGCAATTACTAATTTCTTGAAAATGATCTAAACATAGATCGAAACGTCGAAATTTGAATTTGATAAATTGCAAAATAGCTTTTAAGTAAAAATTGATCTGCAAATTGTATTGCTATTTAAGTAGTTTAGTACCGCTAATTAGTACATCGGTTAAATTGTTTTTTTTCACCCTTTCGAATTTGTTTCCGTGACTTTTTCTCTGGTAAGCTCGTAAATCCTATATTTTACAGCTCAATTAGTGCGCGAACTCGAATTTATTGAAATTGTCACACGCGGAGTTTTTATATAGCATTTATTATGTGTGCAAATAAGTTCCTTCCCCTTTTTTTCTACGATCATAACTTTCGACTGAATGCGAATTACTCCCGATTTTGGTGCCATCTGAAAGAGCGTTCTTTTAGTTTTAAGAAGTGTCGTGATGAGCGCTGTAAGAGTTTCCAGCCGTATGCAACAATTTCAAGCAATATGGCATGCGAGAAGCATCATTTGCGTCACTGCTTACTCTTTGCATTCCAGCTTTGGAGATCAGCTGTTGAAGCTTTTGAAATTGTTTGTGCGGCATTGGGAGAGAACGCTGTCTTCTTACAGAACATGCAGAAAGTGGTACCGAAGATTTAAAGCCGGAAATTTTCATTTGGAAGACGACGATCGTTCAGGTGCATTGAGAAAGTTTGATGACGTTGAGTTAGAGGAATTGCTCAACGAAAATCCGATCCAGACGCAACAAGAATTGACAGAAAGATTGGGAGCCACATCAGACAATATTTTATTACATTTTATCCATGTAAAATTTAATAAAATCTTGAATTTGGAAAAAAGGGGAAAGAACTTATTCGCACACCTAATAGCTTGCAACGGAAAATATTTGTAGAGATCGTCGTGCGCGCGGGGTTAATATCGTAAGCTCATTAGGGTGTGGAAGGGAGCCGGCCACCACCGAGGGTATAAATCAGGCTAAGTGGACGGTTCACGTGTGAACCGATCGTCCTCCCATTCGTATCGCTTTCACGGCTGTTCCTCTAACACGTCGATTCCGTGAAGGGCGGGGGTGCGCCGAAATGTCACCCCCGCGAAATAGAAACAATAGACGGACGGAATATATGGGATGGGTTTAAGTAATGAGCGGTAATATACAAATTGGATATAAATTTGTAGGTTGTTCGATGAGATTCTTTAAGCGGTGGGCAGTTCCTCGTCGAAATCTTTTTATCGTTGGTTCCCCCGTGCCTCCCCCGTGTGCCGGAGCCGGTAGTCCCCTGCGAGAGGGTGCCCCTCGTCCCCCTTCCACCCCCTGGGCCTGCTCGGGGGGCCCTCGATGGCCCAATCGGTCCCCGCCGAGGTAGACAAGCCCGCAGAGTTATGACGCGCGATTATGATAATCGCTCTCAAATGCCTTCCTCTGCCTGGACGCTGGACGCTGCACTCTCTTTCTCCCCACCCCCGGCTTTTCTCTTCGTCCCCCTGGCCCCCTGATCCCCTGGCCCCTGGCCCCCTGGTGCCCCCAGCCCTCGTTCCTCGCTTTCTTCCCTCGCCTTATCCTTCTCCTCCTCCGCCGCCCCCTCGGACACCCTCTCTGCCCCCCTTCACAGCCAGCTTTCGCTTCTTGGACGTTTTGGAGTCGCCGAGGCCCGGTCTCTTTCCCCAGAGAGATCCTGTGCTTGCTCGCTCGCTCGCTTTCTTTCTTTCTTTCTTTCTTTCTTCCTTGCTTGTTCGTTCGCTCGCTCGCTCACTCGCTTGCTCGCCCGGCCGCGCATTATATTCCTATTTTATTCATACGTAATGGCTGTCGCGTATGCGCGCCGGCTATCGCGTGTTCACCATCCGAAAACCCGTGTCCCTACCAGGCGCTAACTAAGGACCCAGCTTTTGTTGCACCCGAACGGGTCCCAGCCGTGTGGTTTTCGCGGATTCCAAAGCATTCGCCGGGAAACAAGTTCGCTGCAATTAGGGGAGGCGATTCTCTCCAATAGTCTCGACGAATAATTCGCCTTTCGCTGTTCTAGACGTCTTAATAATTGGAAAAACGAGTCGATTTCAAAGAAACGCTCGGTTAGCCTCCTAGAAGTTAGCCCCCCATTTGCTGAATTAAATCGTTTCATCAGTTGTTCCGAGTTTCTGCAGCATTGTACTCGAATATTAAAACTATAATATAAAGGATAAGATAAATATTGAGAGAAACGATTTTTTCAGTAGCCTCCACTTTTCATTTTTTAAAATTTTCTCTATTGTGCTATGTTGTTACTTTTAAAAAATGATAAATAATAGTTTTGGACATGCAATTAACGTTTAAGTTAGTCACAGTAATCGAAACAGCATATTACAACTTGTAGAAATTCTGCAATTAGTTATGATAAATTGTTACAACAAAAAATTTAGCTTATCTATCTTGTAACAAATAAAATAAAATTCCTAGAAGAATTGTAGAAATTCTACAATTAATAAATTCTTACTCGGTAACATAACTATTGAAATGTAAAATAGATATGTGCGAGTGTAGCCGACAGCTTCGTTTATGCTTGTGCTAAATTTAAAGTTTTCAAATTGTGAGTACTACATGCGAATGATTAAATGTTAATGGTTACAGAATAGAAATCGATGCTTGTAATTACACTGTTTATTAATTGGCGGATACGGGGGCTCGGCGCAAAAAAAAAAAAATAGCGGAAACGGCCGATTTCCGACCTATGGTAAACTTCATTACTTACACGTTGGGAACTAATGCTTGAACGGTACTCGCAACGTCATTAAACGTAATCAAATTAATTAATTGGCGATCCGACTCCGTTGTCGGACTGTTAATCCGTGTTCAAGAGTATCCGAGTATCGAGCGATTCTTTTAATAAACCGGTAACGTGATTCGAACGCCAATCTTCTTCCCTTTCCGATCAGTTCGAAGACGCAACAATGATCGTTCATCGGCGAAAACGACTTGTTGGCATCGAATGTTTCTATTTCTTCGGCAAGTATTAATTAGGAAATGAACTCGCGGAGAAATACTTGCGGAACGTAGTCGATCATTATCGTCGAAAAAAGGAATTCCTCGGAGGATGTAACCGCGCGTATCACGTTTACAGACATTAAGACATCTACACTCCCGTCCATAAATCACCGGACACTTGTCTTCAACAAAATGGTAATTAGAGAATACTTCCAGCTTGATTTTATTGTTTTGTCTTTGATCAGATGTAATGAATAAAAGTTGGATACATGAGAATGCATGTTGCCAATGTTGTAATGAATAAATGTTGGATACATGAGAATGAATGTTGAAAATGTTGTAATGAATAAATGTTGGATAAATGAGAATGAATGTTAAAAATGTTGTAATGAATAAGTGTTGGATAAATGAGAATGAATGTTGATAATGAAGTATAATAAATGTTGGATAAATGAGAATGAATATTGAAAATATTGTAATGAATAAATGTTGGATAAATGAGAATGATTGTTGAAAATGATGTAATGAATAAATTTGTATAAATGAGAATGAATGTTGAAAATGATGTAATGAATAAATTTGTATAAATGAGAATGAATGTTGAAAATGATGTAATGAATAAATGTTGGATAAATGAGAATGATTGTTGAAAATGATGTAATGAATAAATGTTGCCCTAGAAGCGAAATTGGAAAACAATTCCTCTGGTATTCTGGTTAGATTTGATTTGAGAAAAAATTAGTAAGTACCATTTTTATCCTATAATACAGGTCCTTTAATAACGGAAAAATCGTCTGCATCCAAATTTGAGTAAGTGTCCGGCGACTTATGGAAATGAGTGTACACATCGTATCTGGGAGAACACGTGTAATTGATATTACGCGATTCGCGCTGGTATTTCAATTGTACACTAAAAGAATTATATTGGTGTAATCGTTTCCCCTACAGGAAATCAGTGTACCGAGTACTAATGGATACTATAATATATACGAGAAGCAACATAAAGCATGTAGCTATTTTCATAAAGCTGCGACAGCTACTGCTGCCGAATAATGAAAATTACGCCTCGTAAACGTAAAACTAGGACTTTTGAGGACGACTGCGGCCTAGATTGATATTTTATCTAGCGCTTTTGACTATGGAAGAAGCCCATCTTTGTATTATCGAGAAACTAGAAGGCGCATCCCGCAGCCTTGCAATCCTAGAAACGAGTCTACCCGCTTAAGTAATATGAAAGGGGGCCAAACAGGAGAAACGAATGGCCGCGAGGGTCCGGTGGGGTCTTGAATACGTTCTTGGTGGCTGATAATATAATAAAATGAAACGAAGGGGTTGAGGAGGGAGGAGGAACGAACTTGGCTGTTGTCCCCGTTGATTAAGCAGACGAATAAGGAGAATACTTGGCTAGCACGAGGCTCCGGTATATTTGTTAGGGATTGCCCACCGGGGAACGCCGCCTATGGTGGACCACACCATTGTGCCGCGCGATTGTTGTGCCCGTGCCCTCCCCGTGAGAGGTCCGCGTGATTGAACGATATACGCTTATAGGAGGCGCGTGGCCCTGGGCCACGGCATCGCGGGTACAATGTACCTGCTGCAATCAGAGAAATCGGGTCCCACCGGAGAATAATGGCCTGTTTTAGGCGGCGCAATTAACTCGACGGTACCGGGGGCCGGCTGATACTTCGTGAAATCGTTAATTTGTCTTCTTTAAGACGTTAGACCCCGATTGGATCGGCGGACCGACGCCAGCCACCAGGCATCTTTCCATCGAACCCGTTCCGATTCGCGCGGAACGATACAGAAAACCTGTATACACCGCGACGAAAATTATGCCGCGCCACGCAGCGCGAGTGGGGCTTGCAATCCGGCAAAATGGGATTCGCGTCATTTTTTGATCCCGCATCTCCGTAAATAGATGATGCGATATCCCGGAAATTTTCCGGTACTATGCGTGTTATGAAAATTCCGTGAACGACGACAAGCAATTCGTCTTAAACGTGTAGAGGCTGAACGAGCATTTTCCAGGATATCTTTGTAATGGCTTGAACAGCAACCTAGGAGTCTTTGCTTTTTATATTTTCAAAGTTCTACAAATGAAAATGTTGTCTTATAATTTGAACATTTTTTCTTCTGATTTTAATTCAATTAAAGTTATATTTTAAACAATTTTTATCTTTACTTAACTTCCTTAACTTATTACTTTTTAATACTTTGCTTAATTTCTTTAATTTGTTGTTTGAGATCGTCATGTTACGAGACTCACCCTGTATATTCGATTGAAGAACTAAATTCTTATTCAAATAAATCCCACGAACCCTCGAAGTATATTGCTAATGAATGAAATATTCGAACTGGTGCAACGAGAATTGAATAGACTACGACAGGAGACCAATTGAAAATTGACAACGAAGTGATTCGTTGCATCATGTAGCAAATGAAAAATTTCAAATGGAAATTCCAACGTAAATTCGAACATAAAACGACATATTTCAATTCCACCCAGATAATAATGTTGTTAATTTTGAACTTACCAGTGTCCATGGCTACCAGAGTGAAGGTGTATTCCTGTACCAATTCCCTGTCCAATGGTCGAAGCAGAAAGATGTCTCCGGTGCTGGCATTGATTTGAAACAAATCGGTGTCACCCTCCTTCAGGAAGTACCTGACCTGGTCGTTGTAAGGTGGGGTGTCGGCGTCGTAAGCTTTCACCTGTACAACAGTGACGAAAGGGTGAAATCTGCTTCATTGTAAAAATATCCTTCGGATACCTAGGAGAGACCCTAGTTTATCCTATCACGTTTGATCTTTTTCGGTTCTCTTGTCGATTCTTTGGTCTTTAAGGAGTCGAAAGTGCTGAACATAATCGATCGATCATCTTGGACTATCCGCCACTATTCTCTTTGTCTCGCTAGATCGTTTGTGGCATTAATTATGAAAGTGGCCCAAGTGAAAAATTTTGGTTTACATTATTTTAAACGAAATTCGTACAATGTAATTTTTACGATATTGTGAAAAATGGACCGTTAGATAGTGCTTGTTACATTCAACATTATGTGGAATTTATTTAGTGTTAGTATCCTTTTCCTTGAAATATCTCGAAACAAGAAATACAGGGTGGTCCACGCAACTTGCACACCTATAATAACATCCAAAGCGTGCGCTGCACGAAAAAGTTTCGTATACAGAAATTGCATGGTCTGAAGGGATACATTATGTAGTGTATTTATTTTTTTTACAGGTGGACGCGTAAAGGACATATGAAGGTCAACTTCATTTTTTTAAATGGAATGAGGTATTTTTTAATACATTAATCGATGCAGCTGGACATTCGTTATAAAAAAGTACTTACCTATGTATGTCGAAAAGTTAGTAGTTCAGGAGATATTTCAATTTAAATAACTATAAAATACCATTACTGTCGTGCTAAGATGTTACACAAGTAAGTAAACACTAACGTCTTAGTACGACAGTAATGCTATTTTATAGTTATTTAAATTGAAATATCTCTTGAACTACTAACTTTTCGACATACATAGGTTAGTACTTTGACTAATAAGTTGACCTTCATATGTCCTTTACGCGTCCACCTGTAAAAAAAATAAATACACTACATAATGTATCCCTTCAGACCATGCAATTTCTGTATACAAAACTTTTTCGTGCAACGCACACTTTGGATGTTATTATAGGTGTGCAAGTTGCGTGGACCACCCTGTATATCACTTAGACCACTTCCATAATTATGGGCACATACATAATGATTGAAAGTTGAATTTCGATTTAAATTGGGTTGCTGAGAGTTGAACTTGAATTTAGATTTAAATATAATGATTGAAAGTTGGATTTCGATTTAAATTGGGTTGCTGAGAATTGAATTTGAATTAGGTTTAAACATAATGATTGAAAGTTGGATTTCGATTTAAATTTGGTTGCTGAGAGTTGAACTTGAATTTAGATTTAAACATAATGATTGAAAGTTGAATTTGAATTTAGATTTAAACATAATGATTGAAAGTTGAATTTGAATTTAGATTTAAACATAATGATTGAAAGTCGAATTTGAATTTAGATTTAAACATAATGATTGAAAGTTGAATTTGGATTTTGCTTTAAATATAATGATTGAATGTTGAATTTGAATTTAGATTTAAATGCATAAAGATCTATTCATGACAGTAATCTGGATCCTTCGTCAAATTTCCACAAAAAGACATTTTCGATATCATAGATCGTGAGTCTCTAGTACAGAGAATGTAATTGAACTATGCCACCCTGGAGGGATCACGAGCGACAAGTTAACCGAAAGGACCATAAACCGTTTCATACCTGTATCACGAACCCACCGCCAGGCGGAACCATGTTTTCCATGACATGGGCCAGGTACGGCGAGTCCAGGAAGACGGGAGCGTTGTCGTTTATGTCGAGGACGGTGATGGTAACCTGGGCAGTGTCCCCTCTGGACGTTTCGCCGACCTCCGACGCGCAATCCTCTCCACGAATCGTCAAATGGTATCTAGACTTTCGTTCAAAGTTCAGATTCTTCGCTACCCTGATCACACCGCCGTCTTCCGACACGGTGAAGTCCCGGTTGTCGTCCCCCATGGCAATGCTGTACCTCACCCTACCGTTTGCACCCTCGTCCCGATCCATCGCTGACACCTGTCACCAGACGACACCATCGTATTTATCTTTCGAACATGAACGCCGGATATTTATTAATTTTCCTAGACATTCCTTTAATCGTGGATCTGTAGACCCTTCACAATTTTTAGGAAGCAAGTAGGAGAACAGAAAGATGACAGAACTTCAAATTAGTTACAAAATCTGAGCTTCTCGATCCAATTATAAAAATGCTGTGAACAAGACAAATTTTGTTGGAGTTATTAACACTTGACCTACCTAGCACTCAAATGTTTTAGCTTATAATTTTCCTAGATATTCTCTTTTTATCGTGGATGTGTGGGCCCTTCACAATTTTTAGGAAGCAAGCAGGTGAACAGAAAGACGACAAAACTTCGAATTTGTTATAAAATCTGAGCTTCTCGATTCAATTATAAAAATGCCATGAAAAAAACAAATTTTACTGGAATTATTAACACTAAACCTGCCAAGCACTAAAACCGATTAAAATTTTTTAGCTTATAAAAATGACAAGGCTCTATTTATGTATATTCAGTGCAATTTTGATTACAATATGTGCTTGGAATCAATTTTCACGTGAGCAACTTCATAATTTCAATAATTACGAAATTAAAAATATGAAACTGGTCTAGATTTAATGCTGAATGAATAAAAATGAAAAGTTCTGATTGCTTAGTACTCCGAAAATTGCTAGAAAATTAGCAAACAGATAAATCTCGGAGGCGACACGCGACAGGTTGGGTTAGATTGGATGATAGCAAATACTTCTAATAATATTCTCGTTAGAAGAACGAGAAACAAAATTTCACAGAAGTTGGTTAATGGAACGGCGAGCTTATATGGACACAAGCGTCGTTTTCCGAGGGTTAATTCCCTGCCACTCGATCCCTCCTCGATTAACCTTTTCCTTTGGGCGAGTGATACGCGTAATTCACACCTCCCCGAGGTAGTAAATCATTAAGACGCGTTTCAGGTCGTCGAGGCAGCCGGACGGAAGGTTAAGCCTGATTCGCACCTGTGGTTCACGGTACTCTGCGGGACCAACGTTAAATATTACTCGATGCTCCTCAAACAGATCAATTAACACCAGCATTCACGCCTTGGTCTCGTGTTTTCGGAGGTTGGGCTGCGTTGTTTAATCACTCGCCGATACTTTGTACTAATTGACACGCGCGCGGGCGATCAACTCGATCGATGAACTTGCCGATTTACATATTTTTCAAGCGGACTTGAACATCGTTTAGCCATAATCATCATAAAAAAATGCTTCTTAAATGAGCCAGAAGCTTGTGCATCGGAATTGTAAAGATTATTACTGGAGGAACATTTGAACTGTTTGATTAATTCTTCTTGGAGGATGATCATGGTCGTGGGTTTCATTGAAGAAGGATAGCCATAATTAGACTGCGGATGTTTATACATTGTCCAATGTTTATAGCCAAATTTTAAGAAAGTGTAATGAAATGAAATCTTATATTTAATAGGAGCAGCCATTGTAGGCCCAAAAGATCAAATTTTATATTCTAACCTTCTCTAAACATTTTCATAAGCCATAAATGCATAAAGATCCGCAGTCTAGCCATAATCATCATGAAAACTGATTCTCGAATCAACCAAGGGGCTTGTGCAACAGAATTGAAGGAGGTTGAAACTGACAATTGTTCTGGCAGGATGATCGTGATCGTGGGTTTCATTCAAGAAGGATAGCCATAATCATCATCAAAAATAGTTCTCAAGTCAGCCAGAAGCTTGTGCATTCAAAACAGATTTGAACTGTTTTAATAATTGTTCTGGGAGGATGACGCTGTTAGTGAGTTCCTTTGAAGAAGGATGGATCGATCAATAAACTTGTCGATTTACATGTTTTTCGAGCGAACTTGAACATCGTTCAGCCATAATCATCATCAAACATGGTTCTCAAATCATCTAGAAGCTTGTGCATTCACAACAGATTTAAACTGTTTGAATAATTCTTCTGGGAGGATGACGCTGTTAGTGAATTTCTTTGAAGAAGGATGGATCGATCAATAAACTTGTCGATCTACATGTTTTTAGAGTGAACTTGAACATCGTTTAGTCATAATCATCATCAAACATGGTTCTCAAATCATCTAGAAGCTTGTGCATTCACAACAGATTTGAACTGTTTGAATAATTCTTCTGGGAGGATGACGCTGATAGTGGCTTTCTTTGAAGAAGCATGGATCGATCAATAAACTTGTCAATTTACATGTTTTTCGAGCGAACTTGAACATCGTTCAGCCATAATCATCATCAAAAATGGTTCTCAAATTGGCCAGAAGCTTGTGCATTCAAAACAGATTTGAACTAGTTGCATAATTCTTCTGGGAGGATGACGGTGTTAGTGAGTTTCTTTGAAGAAGGACGGATCGATCGATAGGAAGAAAGAGAGAACAAACCTGAAGGACGCTGGCGCCGATGCTGGCGTTTTCGGCAACGGTGGCGGAGTACTGTGTGGGGTCGAAAACCGGCGAGTTGTCGTTCTCGTCGAGGACCGTGACAGTGACTGTCGTCGAGGACGATCTCGCCGGTTCGCCGCGGTCCCTCGCGGTTACGTCCAGGCTGTAGTTTGACCTTAATTCGCGATCCAGTGAACCAGATACACGCAACAGTCCATCAACGGGGCCCACGGTGAACGGGAGCGACGTGTCCTCCAGGGAGTACTCGACGTACCCGTTCCGTCCTTCGTCCCTGTCCACCGCCTTAATGGCCATCACCACCGTGTTGCTCGGCGCGTTCTCTATTATCGAAATCCTCGTCGGCGATATGAACTCCGGCGACATGTCGTTCACGTCCAGCAACACCACCGTCACCTATCGACCACACAATTTCATTTTAACCCCTCCCTGAACCCAGCAGTGGAGCCTCGCGGATAACAACCTTAATCCATTAGTAATTTAATTCATAATACTATTATATAAATATTCTATATATTCTAAATATAATAATATTTTCTTTACAGCAGTCAATTATAATCATAAAGTAAATTATAAAGTCATTTATAAAGTAAAAAATCATAATTACACATGTAAAATCGTAATCATAAAACAGAGTTACCATCGGTCGAAATTGTACAAGAGAAATGGTTAATTCTTAGTTAATATCTTTTATATAAGATGCTGAAAAATGCCGCAAAACCAAATTGATTTTCAGTTGGATTTAGTTTATTTGATGGAGCTCCCAACCCGCTGCGACAAGTTTCAAGTCATCACACCTACCGTAAGGGTAGTTACACGGTGAACATGGTTTCATGAATTATTTCTTCGGTTCTGCTCGACAAAAAAATTACGAAAAATGTCACAAAATCAATTTTTAAAGAAAAGTGCGGAAACATGAAATTGCCGATTTTATATTGAAGTCTTCATGATACCACGTTTATACATATTATTATGTTAGTTGTGTGTCTCATCCTGATTATTGATGCGTATTTCTTTCAGATTTTTCCGATTTTACGAACAGGTTTAAAGAAAAATTGAAAATGCATAGTGCATCGTAGTTGATACAAATAAAAATCAATTTATTCGGTGTTTTTTCTCATTTTTGTGGGTGTATTTTGTAATGTTGATCAGAAAAATAATGTACGCTTGAAATGTAATATTATTACATCATATCAGTACATTATTTTTCTGAAACGAATAAAAATCATTTTATTCGATGTTTCTTCTCATATTTGTCAGTATGTACTATGTAATGTTGGTCAGAAAAATAATGTACGCTTAACATGCAATATTATGGCGTTATGTTAGTACATTAATTATTTTTCTGAATGTAAAAATATTCAATATCGAGAACGTAAAGATAAATAGAGGATTTTCTCGATTTTTTCAGAGATAGAGACGCACCTGAACGGTGGAAGACAGGGGCCTCGCAGGTGGTAGGGGGCTGTCGGTGGCACTGACTACCAAATTGTACAGGGGCTTCCGTTCCCTGTCGAGCAGCTTCCTCGTGAATAGAGTGCCGTTGGTGGCGACGCCAAAGTCGCCGTTCTCGTCACCGCCGGCGACAGCGTAAATTACTCGGCCGTTATCTCCGGAGTCCAGGTCCTGAGCTGCCACTGATAACACAGCGGTACCGATGGTCGCGTTTTCAACGATGTCCGCGGCGTTCGGGCCTGCCTCGAAGATCGGCGCGTTGTCGTTCAGGTCGACCACGTTGCAGTAGACGGTCACGGTCGAGGAAAGCGCCGGGATGCCGGCGTCCGTCGCCTGGACAACCAGAATGTAGTGCTGCACCTGCAACAAGGTAAGTGCCTCCTTATCTCACCCATTTCGTCGTTTACAATCGCTTGTCCCGCGCTCCGAAACACGCTCATAGATCCTCTTCCTTCTGTCCACGCATTTTTCGAATTTCCGGTGGTGCTACACGCCAGATTTTACTGGGGTGACTACTTTTCACGGAGACCTTGAGATCAGGTTCTACATTATATCAGAGGATTGCATAAGATCGCGCCCGATTTAAAAACAAAATTCAATGGTTACATTTTATAGAATACAGCTTCATTAATCAATTATATAGTCACGATTCTTTTCTACAATTAGAAAAGTGCAGTACTGTTTGCGACATCTATGAAAATCGAGCACGAACTTCAATAGTGGAACGAACTAAATAAAATATGTTGTAGTCCATGCGAAATTAGGGGGTATTTATAAATTTAAGTTACAAATTACAGGCCTTCAAAGTTTCCAATTTCTGTCCATTTCGGCGAAAACGGGCCTCACGAATTTTTATTTGAGGAACTGTTTGTCCGAGTGAGTTATATTTCTTCTGTTTTATTCGGGAAGAATTGGGCCATTGTGAAATGATTTGTTCAACCTCAATAATTACACATTTATGAGAAAGATATTTAAAGAATTTAGAAAAGAAATAAATGTGCACTGCACCTACTGTATCGTATAATGACCGTAGACGATTTAGTTTAGAACGATACGAAGCATGACACAATTTGGAATTTTTTCCAACTCGTACGATCATGCTGAAGCAACGTTTTAGTATCACTTCTGAGTATGCAGTGAGCAGGATCAGCGTTTCCGAGGCAATTATTTCTTAGCGTGTCTGGCCTGTTCCCCTCTCTCACCCCCTTGGCTACGGATGCGAATACGCGTAGACGGCGCGAGCTGCCATTAAATGCGTCCGTCGATCGATCTGTCGGACTCTGTTAACGCTAAACCCTAAATTCTAGCGTTGCCTTCTAGTCGAGAGCTAATATAATAGGTACGCTCGGACCTGAACGCAGAGGCGTGTTCCGTGGTTAGAGATTTCTTGCCTCCGGGCAACTACGCGTTTTATCGCATATACATACAGTACCGGTCAAAAGTTTCGATTTCCCTGCAGATCTTCAATATTGTGCCCTCTGAACATTTCTTGCGCATCATTTTCAACATTCCAACTATTAAATTCATGTGAAAAATAACTGAAAGAAAAATAAATCGAATCGTGCCTCCTAGAAGTTAGTCCCCCACTTGTCGAATGAAATAATTTCAACAGTTGTGCTGAGTTTGTGCTACATTGTGCTCGAATATTAAAACTATAATATAGAAAATCGAGAAAAACGATTTTTTCAGTAGCCCCCCACTTTTTTATTTTTTCCAATTTTCTCTATTGTGCTAAGTATTATTTTAAAAAGATAATAAATAAAGAAGTTGTGACAAATAATAGTTTTGAACGTGCAATTAACGTTTAATCGAGTATCGGTGTGCACTCAGGGATCGGAAACTTTTAACTGGTGATGTACACAACATCGTGATTCCATCTTTCGTCGAACGCAGCACGAAAATCCTCCGAGGTTTCGAGGGAAGAACGCTCGACTCCTGCGAAACCCATTATAATTGATTCAACTCCTGTGTTACGGTTCATTTAGTTGCCATTATCGCCCGTGGTTGCCGGCCAGCTAATTATTTCCAGCAGCTTATTTAGGCAGTTCATGCTAACTATCGGTAATCGTGCAAGAAAAAATATTTCGCAGAAATCAAGCCTGCCTTCTATATAGGTAACTAAGCAAAAATTAACGATACTCTCTCTTCGGTCTCATACAAAACGGAAGAAAACGATTTTTCTTAAACGAAGGGGGTAAACTTCGTCGAAACGTCACTTCCTGTGGATTTTATGCATTTATGACAACAATGGATGCATGGAATTTAAAACAGGAAAAACATTGAAACGATTTAAGGACTTATTCGTATCTTATTTTCAATTTATTACAATTGTTAAAGATAGGAAGAAAGGATCACGTGAAATGAGTCCTCGGCGAAAATGGCTGAACTTGAAATATGTTGTACCTTTTGGGTCACTGAACAAATGTATGTCAGGCAAAATGTTAAAAAATGGACAGTTTCGTTGTTTCCACCCTTCAAAAGCCTGACGTCAGACCAGCAAAGATATCACTTTCGGATCAATACGGTTACCATTATAACTATTATAACTATTAGAAACAGTTAAAGAAGTAGTGATAAGTTTCACTATCAGTTATTTGTTTATTGCTTATTTTAAAACAAATAATGCGTTAGGAAAGCGCTATCCGTTATGATTTTTCCCACTTTAAATCATCAAGCAGTTCTTACAAATAATGACATTTACAAATTGTTTAAACAGTACTGTCATAAACAATTATTCTTTAACTATTTTGTTCACTAAAAATTCATATTGTTCCCTTATAATGGTAACCGCATTGATCCGAAAGTGATATCTTTGCTGGTCTGACCTCTCAGGCTTTTAAAGGGTTGAAACAACGAAACTGTCCATTTTTTGACATTTTGCCTGACATACATTTATTCAGTGACCCAAAAGGTACAACATATTCCAAATGCAGCCATTTTCGCCGAGGACCCATTTGACATGGTTTAGTGCGGGGTCCTTTTTGTATGGTTCCTGTATCTTGTAAGTGACGAAATAAAAATTTGCACAGTAAAGTCGCGATTACTGTCCACTCCACTGTCATGCTGTCCTTCTCTACGGTCGACTTTCTTTTGAACTCTCGGCGCGGTAGATACAGTCATAAAAAAATAATGTCAGTATGCGATCACTGTCCGTGCAGAACACAGGCTTTTGGACAGTAAACACGACTTTACTGTATCTTGCATAAACATCCGCAGTCTAGTTATGAATCTCGACCATTCTGAACACCTTTTTCCTATAGCAATAATAGGCGGTCTCTTTTAGTATTCTTTTTTAGATATTTACAAGAAAGCTGTTAGTTCGATTATAGCGAATTCCATCGTTATATTTAAAAAAAATTGAAAATAACGTATATCAATCTTAAAAAACTTTTAGGGTTATTTTTTTTGCTAATTACCTTAATTAGTGCCTAAATATAAAAATAGTTTGAAAAAATCTCCGTGTAAAGCAAAATAGTTTCGCTTTAAATCGTTTCTTTCGCCTCGTGTAAAATTTACTTTTTTTGGACTTTGGCAATTTTCATATAAAGCCGACAATATGGATGTTCTTAAATCGATTTAATGCATTTGTTGTTTCAAATGACGTCCACTCATTTTTGTCACAAATGCATAAAATGTGCTGTGTAGAGAAAAATTCCGTAAGAATGCGGAGCGTACACCCGTTACAGTTTTAAAATAAGGTTGTCCCGGGGTGTACCGTCATCAATTGTCAACGTACCTGCTCGTAATCGAGGCTGGCCGTCAACGTGAACACGCCGGTGCTCGGGTTCAGGGAGAAAACGTCGTTCGCCCAATCGGATATCAGCGTGTAGCTCAATTGGCTGTTGGGACCGTCGGCGTCCGCGTCCGTTGCTACCACCTGACCGATCCTGCTACCCCTCGGCATGTTCTCCGGAACGTCGAACGAGTACGCGGTGCTCTGGAACGTCGGCGCGTTGTCATTCGTGTCCGTCACCTGTAAAACAGATCGGGTTTCTTTCCTATTAAACCGCAGCAACACTAATCCTCACCCAGTTCTCACTAATCTTCCTCGTTTCGACCGCACCCATTCTGACAAGGCTATTTCTAATCCCGTCAACAAGTTACCACATCCTGGGTAGTCCGCGTTCTCAATTCACATAATTCTTCAAAAATCTTAATCGTTCTAAGAAAATGAAAAACAAGTCCAGCGAAGATCAGCGAATTTTATAGGGGGATTTTCATTTACAATTCTTCTGTCGTAATCAGAAATCAAGGATGTTCGTGAGTATATGAGGACGTCCAACCTCGGCTTATAGAAAATGATGAATAAATATTAATACATGAACACCGAGCACATGGATTGTTCAGGCTGCTTGCTATTTTCCTGTACAAAAAGAATTAACTACGATTTATTTTACGGTTTCAGTGATTGAACCTTTTTGTAGTTCGTATAATTTTCTAAAAAAGGAGGAAACTTACAGTAAGGAGCATAACTGATTCCACACACTTTAAATCAGAATAACTTTTATAATAATAAACCAAACGACTTCAATTTCTCTCTAAGGCTAGAAGAATTAGTTTAGTAAATGACGTCTAATAAATAAGTTGAAAAAATGCATTTGGTCGGAGTTGTGAGAAACAATACTAAAAAATTGATTTTTACAACTTTTTTCGCTGGCCCAAAAACGAAAATTTAACAAATGTGTTTTGTCAATTGGTATGAATTATATACGCTCTGAAAATTTCATTGAAATTGGTTAATTGGTTTACGAGTTATGAACGATCAAAAGTGGTAAAAATCGTAATTTTTCAAGATTTTTGGCTTTTTTACCAACTTTGATCGATTATAACTCGTAAACCAATTAACCAATTTCAATGAAATTTTCGGAGCGTATATAGTATAATTTATACAAATTGACCAAACACATCTTTTGAATTTTCTATTAATTTAATTTATTTTTTTATATATTAATCAATTTTTACTATTGTTTTTCACAATTCAACATTTTTTACACATCATTTATTAAACTAATTCTTCTAGCCTTACAGAGAAATTCAAGTCGTTTGGGCCATTCATAAAAAAGTTGTTCTGATTTGAAGTGTGTGGAATCGGTTATGCTCCTTACTGTATATCTAATGTATGCTTGTACATTCTCCGGTAGCTGTACATTAACAAAACCAAAATAGAATTTTATTTCGGTTTAAAGGAAGTTAATAGCATACATATATTTATTAGACTCTGTTCAGAATTTTCATCACATGAGTCAGACACAATATTGTAGGAGAAAGAGTTAAATATAATGTAAAAGAAATTGATGAATGAATTGAATATCCTTGCTATTTTCTTGTACAAAAAGAATTAATCTGCTATTAAGCATAATGAAAGAAATTGATGATAAGGACATTGTTTTTTATGCAAATGGATTAATAATGAAACATGGATTCCGGTGCGAAATGTGAACGCAACAGAGGTTGGTACGTAAGAGGAATAGAATTTCCCTTCGGCACGCGTTAATTAAAAAAAGACCGATCCCTCTGAGCCGTGGCAAGTGGCAACATGGCCGACTTGGAGAGTTGATGAGCATCGGGATTCTCGACGGTATAATTCATCCTCCTCGAGGAGGGTACGCCCGATCAGGAGGGAAGAGGAGAAAGGTAGCGGGCAAAGATAAACAATTGGGGAACCGAGTCTGCCGCTCCTGTTCCCTTTCAATTGTACTCGACGTCGCTCCCGAGTAAACACATTTCAATCATCCCCGCGAAATATTCTCGGACGCTAACGGGTGACCACTCTCTCTCTCTCTGTTTCTCTTCCTCTCCGCGAGTCCAGTCATCGGAATTGCGGATCTCTCGAGACAGCAAAACCTCTTTGAACGTCTCTGACCACCAGTCCCTGTCTACCATTTCGTCAGGTATGAACACACAGAAAGAAATTGTAAAGAACAATGACCCGCGCCAATGCCGCGGAGCAGAATGCTGGGAATTCACCTCAGCGAGGCGACTGCGCCAAGTCATTATGTCAACAATTATACCGGCTAAACGAGGGAGAACCGGACGATTTTATGAAAATGAAATTTTAGCGTTGAACGTCCACCGTTCGGTCGAACCACGTTTACGCAAAGAGAAATTTGTTTGTTAGTCGTAAATAATGCGCGCCGTTGTTCGAACCACTTTTAGCAAAAGGAGAAATTGTCGTTGCGGAATGAGTTGGCTCGAACATCTTTTTCAGGATCATCTTTTTATTCGTTATAACTGAAAATGACGAAGATGTGTTTTGCAAAGATGCTAAACACCAGCGTGCGTTCTCTTAGTTCTATTCTACTTAAAAATATTAATAATATAGAAAGAAATAGTAGGAACATTTTTTTATTCGTCACAACTGAAAATAACGAAAATGTCTTTTGCAAAGATGCTAAATAACTGCGTACGTTCTCTTATTTCTATTCTACTTAAAAATATGAATAATATATTAAGCTTTTTCGAAGGTAAAAAATCGAAAAAAATTAATTTTATAGAAAATTTTGATAGAAAGAAATAGTAGGGACGTCTTTTTATTCGTCACAACTGAAAATGACAAACATGTCTTTTGCAAAGATGCTAACAAGGGAAAGACCCTAAGTGTCCGACTTGGATTTTGATAAGTTTTTGTGAGACGATGGTACATGGATCCCTAATGATGTCTGCAAAATATTAGGTGTAGTTACTCAATAGTTTTAAAGATATGAACAACTAAACTTTCATACCTTTTCGAAGTTCAATTAGCCGTGTAAGCAGGTTGCTTGAAAGTTCAATTGTTCATATCTTTAAAACTATTGAGTAACTATAACTAATATTTTGCAGACACCATTAGGGATCCATATACCATCGCCTCACAAAAGATTATCAAAATCGAAGTCGGACACTTGATCTCCTTCCCTTGCAAGCATCGTAACCCCTAAATTATTGATAGGGGTGTACCTAGCCGAAGCGAACCGAGAAGAGGATTCTCTTATTTCGTATTTTCCCAAATATTACGCAACAAGACTGGCGGATACGTTTCCGGAAGGCATGCAGATATCATACAAGTGTAACAGCGATCTAACCAGCACGAAGTACAGCAGTTCGAGGATCAGTTGGAATTTGAAGAGGGGCTTCGAAGGGGGATGGGCAACAAAGTTGTGGATTCCTTGATGTGACCCCTTAAAATTCCAGCGGATAGCGCGTATTCTCCGGGCGATCGGATTTTTCGGGTGGATGGATGAGTCCGCGAGAGAGAGCGGATCGTATCACGGTCAGCTCGTTCCCGTAAGTGGCAGGCCACTCTGCTCGGCCATAAACGGCAGCGGGTCTATGGTGGAAGGTTGGTGCGTGCCTGAACGCGTCCGTCGCTTAGGTCCTCGGGCCCTGTGGGCCCTTCTGGTCCCCTTTGGAGGAGGCCCCTGGTCGGAAGTCGGCTCGCGGTGCCGTGTATATATATACGTCCGGTGAATAGGTTTCCCCGGAGAGGAGCAGAGAGCGCGCAGAGCGTCGAGAGGGATCGACACACGCGGTGCCGGTATAAAAGAATAAAGCGGAGGTGGGCACGGTTTGATTAAGGAGGGTTCAGAGACGTTTGCAAAAAGTGACGGTTGCCCCGAGACGCGGTGGATGACGAGAGGAGAGTAGAAGACCGCGATCACCGGGCTCCGAAGACGAGGATCACGACGACGACGACGACGAAGAAGAAGAAGATGACGCGAAGAGTCTCTCTGTCCCTCGAATTGATGAAGAGGAAGGGTGAACAAGGACGAAAACCGGAGGAGCGAGAAGGACGAGGGCGAAGAGAGAGAGAAAAGGGGAGGGACTCTGCGCAAAAGACTCGCCGGGTAGGAAGAAGGAGAAGGTCGGAGGAGAGAAACTGTTCTAAGGTCGAGAGAGCTGCGAGGAAGGGGGAGGGGGATGCAAGGGGCCAGAAGGGGCAGATTCCGCAACTGTCGGCAGCGGGCCTCTGTCATGGTGCCCCAAAGAGCCGAGCTATGATCGGGACTGGCATTCCTTTTGCCTTTAAGAGACCCGGATAGAATAACGGACGGCGGGCACCGAAGAACCTTAAAAGAATTCCAGCCATTACACGTCATAAGGATAATTTTTGCGATTGTCTCCGATGGATCTTGCTCTCGATGAGCTCTCGGGAGCCCAACCGCCGCCGCGCCGAGCCTATCATGGATCGAGCGCGCGTGGATCCACCTTCGTTAAATCGCCGTGCTGTGGGCCATCCTCGGCTATTCTTCTTCTCTTTTTCATCGAGCCAACTTGCTTCGCCGGTAATTCGTTTATAATGAATTAGAAGGCGGAACGCGCGCGCTTGGGTACCGTGCGA
Organism: Lasioglossum pauxillum; assembly: GCA_933228785.1. NCBI lineage: Eukaryota > Metazoa > Arthropoda > Insecta > Hymenoptera > Halictidae > Lasioglossum > Lasioglossum pauxillum. Next base: position 37,525,374 of record OW121701.1, on the reverse strand, counting down.
TTTAGCTACCGGCGCGCGGTGATCCGGAGAGATTGCAGTTTTATGATCGCGGGAACGCGTTATTCGCCGTTTCGTCGATTTTAATGCCCGCGGTCGATGGATCGAATGAAACCGGTAGAGGTGGCGGTGGTTCGTAGAGAAATTAATGATCGGTACGGTGTTTTGCCATCGTCTTCCACGTCACGAGGCTGGCCGTCGTCGTTAGCGTGCGAACAATGTTCCAGCATCGCGCCGCTGCTACTTTCCCGACGTCGATTCGTCATAATTGTTAATTGATTCGACGGTAATCAATAGTGGCTGAATAACGGGACCGCGGATCGTAACGGGCGGGATAACAGGAGCGTCCGATATAATTGCGGGATGATCATTCCGCGATGAGCACTCGGGAAATATAAGCTTCGACGGTGCACGCGAGACACAGTCCCGCGCAAACCTTTCCGATTCATCTCGCGGAGAGAATGCGCAATCAGATGGTTTGTTGACTTGTCGTATTTTATGCAGGGTGTTTCACACTGAAGTTAGGAAAAACATTTGCTTACAAAAATTGTTCGGTATGAAGGAATTCATACGGTGTAGTTTTTTTCAGGATTTGAATTGGTGGGGTTGGAAATTTCAAAGTCAAATTAATTTTTTTCTTCAGTTAACTACGTCACGAGATATTTCCGTTTTCAGATAAACGGAACACCCTGTATACGTACATTGAGTCAAGCTTGCCACTGTTCTTTAAACCGAAATAAAATTCTATTTCGTTGCTGTCGATGTATGGCTATGGGGAATACACAGGAATAGAATAAGCATAAACTTCCTCCTAAAAAAATGATAAACGTCAAAGAAATTTTAATCACCGTAACCGTAAAATAAATCGTAGTGCGAAGGGTTTAGTCACGCAGCCCGTGACGTGCGTTTCTCATACAAAAGCGGTAAAAAACTATCGAACATCTGAAAATTTCGTTATTTATGGAAATTTAAAATACCATGTCGATACTATCTCACGTTCCTGGCATAAATAAACGTGGAATGATTTATCGACTGTCGTCGCGTGTTCCGTGGCAGCCTATTACGTGACATTTTCCGTAGGATAGTTATAAACGAGCCGGGTTCGGTAGCGTTTCTCGGATAAAACGTACCTGAACGGTCAACGTGACGTCGGTGTGTTGCAATCCGTCATCGGCTCGAACTCTCAGGACGTATTTCTCTCTGGTCTCTCTGTCGAGCGCCTCCGCGAGAGTCAGTTGTCCCGTGGTCGGGTGAAGCTTGAAATGACTCTCGGCTTCGTCCGTGGAATCGCTGCCAGGACGATGATTCGGCACCAGGGTGTAAGTCAACGTGCCGATTGTATCCGGGTCGAACGCTTTCAGGACGGTGACAACGGTGTTCGGGGACGCCTCCTCGGATACGTTGAATTTCCAGTTGCCTGTCCCCCAGGTCGGCGCCACGTCATTCTTGTCGAGGACCGTCATCCGAACCTGCAATTTCAACGGTTGCTTTAGTACACCTTCCTTTCCAATTTACCTATCTGCTGGAAATTGATACCTCAATTCTACTTTGTTAGATTACATCTACGAGTTCTTACAAAATATAAGCCACCATAAGGATCTGAGCTAATCAAATACGTTAAACCCATTTAGCAATTTTTATTAAAGCCATTGGATCCTGCAATACTCTTCTGGCTTTAATTCAATAGTTATCTTAAGAATACATTCGTTTCCAATTTGCGTATCTGGTGGAAATTGATACCTCGATTCTACTTTGTCAATTTATATGTAGGAGTTCGAACAAAATATAAGTCACTATAAGGATCTTCGCTAATCAAATATGTTAGACGGTTTTACCAACTTTTACTGAAATCATTGCATCCTACAATACTCTTCTGGCTTTAATTCAATAGTTATTTGAAGTGGACCTTCATCTTCAATTTGTGTGTCTGGTGGAAATTGATACCACGATTCTACTTTGTCAGATTATATCTACGAGTTCGTAGAAAATGTAAGTCACCATAAGGATCTGATCTAATCAAATATGTTGTGCACCTTGAACAATTTTTAGTGAAATCATTGCATCCTACAATGTTCTTCTAGCTTTAATTCTACATCTACAACGTTCTTCTGGCTTTAATTCTACATCTACAATGTTCTTCTGGCTTTAATTCTGCATCTACAACGTTCTTCTGGCTTTAATTCTGCATCTACAACGTTTTTCTGGCTTTAATTCTGCATCTACAATGTTCTTCTAGCTTTACTTCTGCATATACAACGTTCTTCTGGCTTTAATTCTGCATCTACAATGTTCTTCTGGCTTTATTTCTGCATCTACAACGTTCTTCTGGCTTTAATTCTGCATCTACAACGTTCTTCTGGCTTTAATTCTGCATCTACAATGTTCTTCTGGCTTTATTTCTGCATCTACAACGTTCTTCTGGCTTTAATTCTGCATCTACAACGTTCTTCTGGTTTTATTTCTGCATCTACAACGTTTTTTTGGCTTTAATTCTGCATCTACAATGTTCTTCTAGCTTTACTTCTGCATATACAACGTTCTTCTGGCTTTTATTCTGCATCTACAATGCTCTTCTGGCTTTTAATTCAACAGCTATCTTTGAATTCTACAAGTCGAGCAATAATGTATGGAGGTGTATCGCTAATGATCTCACTTTCCGTAATAAATTTTGAAATATACCTGGGACAAAGTGTATAAGGTACAGACGTCGTTTACGAGGGGTTGAAAGAAAAATGGTAAAACGTCACATTCTCGACATAACGATGGGTCATCGGACAGTAGACAACGAAGATCAAAGAAGAAACGGGTTGATCTGTACAGAGGAAAGAAGCAGGGCTGCGTAGCACGTTCCAATCAGTAGATGTCGATTGAAAGACGTCTCAATTCGCAAGGATAGACGCGAATCGGCGATAAATCGCGGGGCGAGGGGGCCTGCACGTTTGTTTTCTCGGTCGTCAGGATATAATTATGCGCAATCAATATAAATCTACGGGCCGTTGTTACGCCGAAGTCACGGTATGCATGCGAAGAATCGTGAGAAAGTCAGTTTTTCGAACCGACTCGCGCGATGTCTCATTTCATTAAATTCTCAGTCACGTCAGCGGCCGAGGTTTATGTGACCACCAGGAGCCAGTGTATCGAAACGGTCGAAGGAGAGAACGGCACGGCAGCGGAGCTATCGGAAAACCGTTCTGTCGTCGTTTACGTCCCCTGTTCGGCCATCCTTCTCGCACACGCGAAGAACAAAAAAAAGAAACCTGCGCCTCTCAGAAGCGGCACTTCCTGTTCCAGAAACAGAAACTTCAAATTCCGTGCGGTGACCGCGGCGCGGCCGTCTCCCTTTTCCTGTTTCTCCTTCGCGAATCCGTACGAGTTTCTTCGCAAGGATTCCTTGAAATTTCAGTTATCCCGCATTTCTCGAATAGGTGATACGAAATCCCGCAATTCTTTTTGAAAATGGCGCGAACGACGACAAGCAAGATGAACTTTGTCGATGTTTTGCGTCGATACTGAACGAGCTTCATCCAGGAAAATATCTTTGTAATGACTAGACTGCGGAGCTTTATGCGAATTAAAATATTCTCCATTGATCGCGGGAAGCAGGAACAAAATGAAAATTGATTTCATCATTACCATAATAAGACAACATTACAGTATTCTTGAATTTTTCTAATCTATTACTGTTTTATATTTCGCCGAATTAACTTCTTCATAATTGCATAAAGATCCACAGTCTAGTAATAACTTACTCAATATGAGTAAGTCTAGTAATAACTTACTCAATATGAGTAAGTCTAGTAATGACTTACTCAATACTTACTCAATAATTTCTAATCATTTTCCTTACACAGCTTCATAATTGTGCTTCAAGTTACACATACACACAATTGTTGTGTATAATATAATTAAATTGAATGTTAATTAACAAATACCATAATCCATTATGATAAGAGAGCAGTGATAAGAGGGGTTTATCGGTTGTGTTTGATTTAAATATAGCGTCTTCGCGGTAGGTCATTATGTACCAAGTACATTGCCTTAGCACGAACACGTGTCTCATTAAAATTAATATTATGAAATATTATTTTACACTGCACTAAGCAAGTAAGTAGCTTCTGTTCCTCTTGTTCTAAATTCACATAATTTCTGAAATATAATATCGATTACTATTTTACAGACGTAATTTTTGAAAATTTCGTGAGAATGATCTAAAAGTAGATCGAAACGTCGAAATAAAGATTTTGTGAAAATTTGCAAATAGTGTTCGTGTATAATACTTGATCGAACCAGTGCGCTGAAAACATTTAAAATATCGTTTTTTTACTCAATATGCTTCAATAAATACATGTGTAGTTTCATTTCTAAAATATATCACAGATTTCGCACTCCAAATTCACCCTTTTGCAAATCAAAACCCTGGATATTACATCGAAGAACTAAATCCAGCCGAATTAGAGACATTCTTTATGAAATCGTAGCCTAGACCGCGTAAAAATCGATCTACTGGAATTGGAAGTGATTCGAAACGGTTGCGACAGGGGTCTCGTCGGGGAACATTCGAAAAGAGAAGGGTGACGAACAGGTTGCGGACGTTTATGCAAATTCGCGTTTTTACAGAGCAATTTCCAACAGAAAAAGTTACACGGGATTTCACTCTCTTTATCAGAGGTATATTTTATATCAGGTCTCGGACAAAGTCTCCATTAATCCCCTCGAAAGAAATGTGCTTTTAGCGTGTCCGACGCGTTCCCGAAATAGCTGTAGAATTTTAGTTTCATTGTTTGCTGGTGTCATGCGAATCGTAGATTTTCCACAATTTTTTCGTTTTAATCGAACATTTCGTACGCTCTTCCTTGCGGCGATGAAATATATTATTATAAACGACTAATTGCCCCATTGAACAACGACTAATTGCCGGTACGGCAACTAGTACGAATACACCGGGCTAATTAATTATGCAATAAACGGCGGAGCATCCGCGACGCGCGGTGATGAGCAAACCCGAGGACTCGATTTCAACGTAACACGAATAATTTTCGGGGTCTTATGCAATCACTGGCGAAACGCATCGATCTTCTTAGTAATTAGTCGGACTTCGGCCGTCATTGATAAAGTGCGTGCCATCGATTACTGCTCCCTCGAACCGTCTAGGCGTGCCACGGGTCCCCTGCCGAATGACGAAACAATAGTCCGGTCCCGTGCTCTCTTCCAAGAGAGAGGGAGAAAGAGAGAGAGAGAGAACCAGCGAACGTCACGGGCCCGAACGAATTTGACTTTTTAATTATTCTACAACGTTGCTCTGACCAGCTTCGAGTACCAACGAACCGAAAATACGATTAATCATACGCGGCGCGATCGTTTTTCATTAAAAACTCGATCACACCAGGAATGAGGACGTTTCGAATCATCGACGCGTCCCGGAGCAATGGACGGAAGCTCGCGATTGTTAGCATCGTTCGCTGAAATGTAATAGTAATAATTGGACAGCGGATTTGATGCGTTTACGATTGAAATGAGCAGACGCCATTGCAGCGCCCGCTCTAGCGGTTACGTCGCCCCGGACAAAAAGACAAATTACCGCCCCTTAAGAATATACACATATTGTTTTAATAAAGGTACATAGTTTTTATTTTCAATAAACATCAAATCATTTGATTGAAATTTTAATAAAAGCATGTATTTAGAAACATATAACATTAACATGACATTGATGATCAAGCAGTAAAGAACAGTAGAAATTAATTAAGAAATATCAGTACACAGATTGTTAACCATATAATTTTTTACATTTTTAAATGCTATTAAAAATGTGTATTACTGCACAAACAATTAAAATTCCATTATTTTGAAAATAATACAAGCTAATATCAACTACGCTAAAATCAGAAAAACTTTCTTTTCTTACTTTCAGTTCTGCAAATTTTTTTATCACATCTTTTAAATTTACTCGATCAGCAATTTCATGCTCAATTGCCAAAATGGCCGAACCATTAAGACGATTTTGTGTAGTAGTCGAACGTAAAAAGTTCTTAATTAATTTTAGACTACGCACTGTAAATTTTTAGCGAACGAAAAATTCGATATGTGAAATTTTCTATGAATTGGGTCTTTAACACATCAATATTTTTCTCACACTTACAGCCAAAATGACGCCCCTGAATTTTGGCGCACCGGACGAATGTCCGGTCCCTGACGCCTTTTGAAACAGTAAAATTATATTCTCAGCCTATCAAACGCATTAAGAAAGAAAATATATTTCCATTTCACTCGAGTTTGTTGGAATTCAGGTAGCACAATTTGTTATTTAACTTCCCGATTCATAGGGAAGTTACTGTAATTACCCCGAAAATCGAAAATCGATTTTTTAGCAGATCTTCACGTTTCATGGTCATTGGAGTCATTTTAAACTATTTTTATCAAAATGTTTGATGTGTGTGTGTGTGTGTGTGTGTGTGTGTGTGTGTGTGTGTGTGTGTGTGTGTGTGTGTGTGTGTGTGTGTGTGTGTGTGTGTGTGCGTATGTCCGTTTGTATGGTATCAAATTTTTCGTTAACGTTTTCAGAAAAAGTAACAACGCGATCAGGATGATGAATGATGCAATCGATGTGCCCCGTCGTAACTTAGAGCTGATTAGATTTTGGTCCATATTGGTCAAGTAGTTTTTTAGATTTTTAGTTTTTTTTCGAAAAGAGTTGATTCTACAATACAATTTATAAGGGAGGACGAAAATTTTCCACCAAAGAACCAAACGCAATTACATAAAAAAAAATTTTTCTTAATTTTTTTTTTAGATTAAAAAAAAATTTTTTTTTTAGATTTAAAAAAATTTTTTTTTTTAACTGATGCTAATGTTACCGCTTGGAATAATCGAAAGTTATTCCAATGCAACAGTGAATTTATCATCTCTACTCCCAAGAATACATTTTGGGAGAATATCGATGAAAGTACAAAAAAAAAACGATGTTAGCGATGTTGGCGAAGGAGTAACGAATCGGTAAGTTCTTTGTGTGACTCTTGGAGAGTCACACACCAAATAAAAAACATTAATATCAGTAGGCCCTACTGATATTAATATCTCTCACTCTCGCTCTTCGCGAGCTCGCGAAGCGAGCGAGCAAAAACAACTCTACTCGCGAGCTCGCGAAGCGAGCGAGCAACAATAGCCCTCTAGTTTGCATAAAGATCAGCTGTCTAGCAATAATAAAAGTCGTAATAATCATTTTAAGACGAAGATTAATGGTTAAGGGCCTCTTGATCAATTTTTCAGTGCACATTACGACTTCGTTTGTAAGGTAACAATTGCGTCGAGTAACAATATAGTCTAATCTGTTCTGCTGGGACTGTTATGCGAAAGACAATTGATATGAAACTATGGATATGGTTGAACGATTGATACGAATGAGCTGACATGAATCAACTGGAGCGCACAATCGAAAGACAATAAAATTCCGGATTTTCTCGTGACTTGCGTTTCGACAGTGGGCTTTCGGATCCGATCGAATCCCATGAATGCGCAAGCTAGGTCCGTCTAATCTCGAGCTAATTGGATAACGAGTTACCAATTACTGTTTAATCTGGAGCAATTTGAATTCTATTAGTTCGAAAAACACTCCGCCCCTCGGCGCGGCGGGCATTCGGACGGCTGATGAGTGATAGGAAAGACGGCGCGGCGAATAGAGACGGTGATCATTGAACGGGAACAGTCATCGAACTTTCGCCGTTGTCTCTCTCCTCGGTGGATCACGATCTCGCGATCTCGCGATCGCCGTCCTCGGGAATCATCGACGAAAACGCATCCGACGAATTTCTCAGAACCTTCGATCGACTCGACTGCTCGGCGAAACTCTGTGGTTGTCGGGAACAACGCCGTTTAAAGTTTTCATCACTAATGCCTTGACATAGGACATCGATTAAATTGCATTTTGTCGAGCCTTTCGAATTTGTTTTCGTGACCTTTTCTCTGGTAAATACGTAAATCTTGTACTATGAGGCTCGATTAACCCTCGGACAACGGACGATTTTTATAGCTACAATTGACAATGCTTAGGACCGATCACAGCTCTAATTAATAATAAATATTTCATTTTATCGATAATATATTTGTTAATAACACAAATTGTATATTATATTATGTATTATTATATATTAGTGTATTAATGCTATCGGCGCACTGGTTCGATCATTTAAAATTTCAAAGCAATTTTACAAATTGTTACATAAACTTCGACGTTTCGATCTTATTTTAGATCATTTTCATGAAACTAATTAATAATTATGAAAAATTTACTTTTGGCGATATCTCGCGTAGACAGAATAGTCTTGCCGATATCCCCGATAAAACGACTATTCAATTATTTTAATTGCCATGAATTGAGTATTCACATGACAATTTGGATGTTAGGGAGTAGACTCGTTTCCAGGATTGCAAGGTTGCGGGATACGCCTTCTCACTTCTCGACAATGCGAAGATTTTTAAAACTAAACACCTGCAGTCAAGAGGTTAATGTGCGCAAACTGGAGTAATTTTGAAATTGTGACATGCGGCGTTTTTCCCGGCAGGTACAGAACTCTGGCCGGAAGAGGGGACAGGTGACGGCGAGGATGCGATGCGATATGCTGCACTGCAATCGGGAATTTCGCATAGTCGGGGAGGGTCGGTGGAATGTCGGTGCGCGGGTTATGGTCGCGTCATCGTCACGATCGGAGAACAAGGAGACGGGAACGGCAACAATAAGCAGACAAATCAGTGCGGTCATATAGCTGTCTCGGATAGAATATTCCCTCTTCTTTGCTCCTCGCGCGGCTTCGGAGCAGCCTCTTGGAGAGTCGAGAGCAAACAAGAGGGAACAAGAGGGAAGGAGAGGAACCAAGGAGTAAAGAGGGGCAGAGAAAAAGAGAGAGAGAGAGGGCGAGGTATATGGGCGGTAAGAAACGCCCGGAGAGCATTCGGAGTGCAAGGAAAGATGGTATCTGCGTCAGCGCGGTCGGGGATCAGCGGATCGGATCGAGTCGCTCAGCGGGGGTTTCTTTGGGTCATGCACGAAGTGAGTCCCATTCTTCTGTTTACCCCTTCGCCCTGCTCTACCCCACGCCCCCTCTCCCTTTCTCTCGTTCTCTCTTTCTCTTTCGTTCGCGTTCCACTCTTCTGTCTCCTCTCTTTCTCCTCAGGCTCTCACAACAGAGAACGCTTCTTCTGTCTTCTCTCAGGCTCCGGTGCTCGTTCGCGATCCGCGTGTCTAGCCTCTTCCTTGTTCAACTTCCTGCCAATCCCGTCCACCTTTACTCTCTCTCTCTCCCTCTCGCCCTCCCCGCCAACCCCACCCGGTGCCTTCTCTTTTCTTTTTTCCCTCGTCGTTCCTTTTACCGAACGGGGTCCTATGGGTTCTCTATGAGGGGTCGAACCACTGACATCGCCCGATTAATAACGTATCTTCGTGGGGGCCCCCATAGACCACGAAGACGAGCACGACGACGACGACGACGACGACGACGCCGGCTGCCCGAGGAGGACTTTAAACCTACGGAATTCTGTGTACCCATCGGGGACAATAAGATATATATCTACTAATAATTCGTCCGATCCCGTCCCACTCGCCCTCTCTTTCTACTTCCTCCGAGCAACCCCCTCTCTTCTTCTACCTTCTTTTCGGTATTCTTCCATGGTGTCCGGCGAGATAGAGATATTTAGTAAATGGATGTGCATTAGCTCGATCGGTCTACTACAATCCTGCAGCATCCTTTTCTAGCACGAACGAAATGTTTTATCGCAGGGAGCTTTCGGTGAGAAACGGACGCGCACGGTTTTCTCATCGTGATACTTGTTCGAGATACAATTTTTTTAAAAATGTTTTGTAGCGACGTTCTGCGGGAAAGTCTCACGTCACTCGTTGGTCAACCGAACAATTTTTCAGGGAATCCGGGGCTTTTTCAGGATTCTGCTTCGCGCAATGGAAAATCTTTCTTTGCCTGAGAAATTTGTTACGATTGCGTGCTACGAACGATACTAGACTGCGGATCTTTACGCGTTTATGGCGTATGGAAATGTTTAGGAAATGCTAGAATATAAAATTCGAAGGAATTCGGTACTATTTTTATTTATTATAGAAGAGTTTAAGTTAACCGCACCTCGATTTGTGAAAAATTGCTCTCACGTCTTGTAGAACTTCAACATAATAATCTTTCGATTCAAATGAAACAACCAAAATGGTTGTTAATTAATTATTCATTTACGTTATTAATTAATTATTCATTTACGCCTAATTAATTATTCATTTACGTTAGTTAGGTCTCTGTTAACATTCTTTGACAGGAAGATTGACAGGAATTACGCATTTATGAAATAAAAAGAAAAGAAAAATAGGATTTGATTTCATTGCACTTTCTTCAAATTTGTCTATGGAAATCGGAAATTTTAGAAACATCTTTGCCCGAAAAATCTGTTATGGCTGGATGCTTCGATCGATACTATATTGCGGATTTTTACGCGTTTATGGCTTACGCAAATGTTCAAAAAATGCTAGAATATAAAATTCGACGGAAAAATTTGCACTATCTTCAAATTTGTCTATAAAAATTGGAAATTGCAGAAACATCCGCAGTTTAAACGATACATTCGGTTCTTGTGGACGATCTCCCTCTCTCTCTCTTTCTTTCTCACATTCTGCCAGTTTAGGAACGACGCTGTACACACGGCGGAGTTAATAACACACCTACGAGCGGACTCCCATAGGGTACGGCGCAGGGCTAAAGGGTACGCTGTAATTCCGTCTAGCGGCTGGAGACAATACGATGTATGTATACCTACGGCTTTTACGACTAATAGCTTTGTTTCCTACCCGTGCCACGACACTGAGGACGGTCCCAGCGACGACGAAGACGACCACGAGTAGATCCGTCCACGTCGAACAGGCCCCCAAGACACCGGCGGCATTCCCTTCCGTCTTTTAGAACTTTGAGTCGCGTCGATACCGAGAAGAATGACCTAACGACTTAACGGAACGAGTACACTGTACATGCCTTCGACCAATCCACGCTGTTCTTCTCATTCTTTTATCTCTGACTTTTATTCCGGGTAAATTTTACTTTACCGGACTCGAAATTTGTGCCTTTCTTCTATAAATTATGATGTATTTGGTATGCAATCCAGTAAATTTGTACCCGGGACGGCTGCAGATCGAAGTTTCGATCCAGTAGGACCAATAGTTCAGGAGTTATGTTTGCTTAAAGTTGAGCAATCTGCAGTGTTTTTGATAGGTAAGAGCGTTGCCATATTGGTTTGTAGTGACGACCGCGAGCCGCGTACCTTGCCGCTCCCCGACCTAATTGCCAACCAACTACCACCTAGCGGCTCTGCTCGGTGCGCGACACTACAACATCTGGCGCCATTACCTGTCAAAAACACTGAAAAATGCCAACTTTAAGCAAGCATAACTCCTGAACCGTTGATTCTACAGGATCGAAACTTTAAAGAACAGCCTTTATTCCTCGTTTCGGACGCTCAGACATCTTTTCCAAACGAGGCGACTGAAGAAAATAAAACGAGTACGAAAAACGTACAATATCGGAAAGTGTATATAGGTTTTGCATTCCAAATTCACCCTTTTTCAAATCAATTGATATATACACATCCCTCGACTGCTAAGGGTTACAGGAAGAAAATGATTTTACTACTCAATCGTAACTATATAAAACGGTGGAAACTAATAAGAAAATGTCTAACCAGAAACCAGCCAAGTTTACTGTTGGCTCACATAGCTCGGTTTAATTGAATTTCGCCACGCCCGTTTCCTAAGGAAGCAGATAAAATTTCAGAAAAAAAACTCCGCGGAACAGTTACTGAAACATCGGCGGGAAGATTTACGACGCCATATACCGAATTATCGCGCACCTCCTTTTTGCCAGGTTGATACTAAAAATCAATATCCTGCGCGCACCGTACGTTTTCCGTGAAGAGTTTTCCGCATGGTATATCTGCGGCGTTGATTGTCCGCGCGTTAACGTTAACGAGCATCGGTGAAACTCGTTGATCGTAATCATCGCGGCGCGCGGCGGTTCTCGTCCTTGATCTTGATCCAAGCCTGTTCAATATTTCATGACCGGCCCGAGGATTTTCGCACATCATCCACGACTCTTGGAAACTCAACTGAACTGTTTCGAATGTTTCGCTTTTCATCTGGACTCCTAAGAACCATTAGGACTCGCGTTTTTATAAGTGTTTTTACTTTAAACGATGATCCGCAGTCTGCTGATCTTTAATGCCTTGTCCTAAGATTTATTTTACGGTTTCAGTGATTAGAACTTTCTTTGCAGTTCGTAGTTTCCTAAAAGTGGAGAAAATTTGTAATTATATATTGTATGCCTACATGTTTTCCAATAACAATACATTAACGAAACTAAAGTAGAATTTCATCTCGGTTTAAAGGAAATTAATAACATACATATTTATTAGTAGACTGCGGATCTTTCTGCAAAATAAAAAATAGATTTTGCATTGATTGCAAGACACAGGAGCCAAATAGAAATTTCATTCTTGTCTTGATTATCTTGTTAAGGTGAAACTAATACATTGGCGGCCTTAAATATTTTTAACACCACCACTGTTTTAAATGCATTAGATCCGCAATCTATTTATTAGATTCTGTTCATAATCTTCATCACAAGTCTGACACGATATTGTAGGGCAAGGGATTAATCCCACTAATTATTATAGTTTGTGTAAACAGTTGCGTAGTTATTGAACTCGTCTTGACATCAGCTACAGCACTATGAAGTCAGGAACGTATACACCTACCCATTTTTGTTATAAATGCTGTACCATTATTCACAATATTGCTGACATTATTAAATGTGTTGGCATCGAATTAATTACTGGTATCAAATCACATATACACCTATCCATTTTTGTTATAAATACATAAAATCCGCTGTCTAGTGATAACCAGACTGCGGGATCTCTATGCAAAATAAAAATAAGAAGAAATAGGAACTAAATTGAATGTTATTTATTCCCTTAATGATTTTAATAGAGGAGAAATCATATATAGACATCTTCAATTATTAAAATATTTCAACAATTTTGAATTTGATCTCCTCAATTTTGCTATAAATATCTAGTTATTACTAGACTGCGGATCATTATGCAACATAAAAATTGTCTGCATCGATTGCAAGAAATAGGAACCAAATTGAATGTTACTTATTCCCTTAATGATTTTAATAGAGGAGAAATGATATATTGACATCTTCAATTTTTTAAATATTTCAACAATTTTGAATTTGATCTCCTGAATTTTGCTATAAATGTACCTATGTTATAAATATCTAGTTATTACTAGACTGCGGATCTTCATGCAAAATAAAAATTGTCTGCACTACCTCTTCCCTTAATAATTTTAACAGAGGAGAAATCATTTTTTGACGTCTTTAATTTTTCAAATATTTCAACAATTTTGAATTTGATCTTTCCAATTTCACTATAAATACATAAAGATCTAGTAATAACATCTTTAGGTCCAAAATAAATTAAAATTGTACTAAATACAACTCTGTCGAACTAGAGACTCCAGCAGTTTTTGTAATGTACTTACTACCACATCCATACGTACATCTTTGAATTTCATCTACTCAATGTTCCTATAAATGCATAAAGATCCGTAGTCTAGTAATTACAAAAGGAAGCAATGTCGTCTCTACACGAGAAACGAAATCGCTTCCCGAACGACCTAATAATTCAATAAATTACTTTGGTTTCAATGAATTTTCGTGCTTGCATATCTTTGGTAGGGAAAGTGTGAATGTCGATTGTTCGGTTGCGTCGATCGGACAGATTTTTCACTGCGTTCGCCGGCCTTGATCTTGATCCTGTTGAATATTTCATGGCCGGCCACAAGGATTTTCGCACATCATTTTCCACGGGCAGGGCGTAGAGATAAAGGCTGCTGGCGAAAGTAGGGGGAGAGGTTTCGAGGCCGCGAGCGTAATAAAACCCGACGATGATTGAGGAACCAGCGTAACGCGTATTAATGAGAGCATTCTTTATGCACGTACGGCACCAGATCTCGCGGCTTCCCTTATGTAACCGGTCGGTCAGTTACACGGTGCCTCTTGTAGCTACGTATCTTTATTACGAATGATATGTTGGTCGGTGTACGCGAGTTTCGCGCGTACACTACGGGTTCGCGAGAGAGGAATTCTCTTCTCTCCTCTCCTCTACCGCTTCTCTTTCACCGTATAACACGTACACGCTTTGATCTCACCTGCGTACACACACGCACACAAGCCGAAGATTCAAGATATATCGAGTTACCGTACGATTAACTCGTGAGTGGTGACGTTAAATTCTCATGCGACACTACGCTCCGTGATAAACATACTAATTTATAGCCGGCCGGGGCAACATAGCAAACACGTTAAATTAGGAAACTCAAGTAGCCCTCCTGGCAGTGTACGTGCTACACGGACGACCGGGTTCAATCATCCCCCGAAACCAATACAAGTCGATCATCCTCTTTCATTTTTCTTCTTCTCAAATTCTTTCCCAACCTTCTCATTTTTTTCGGGATTTTTGTTTCGTCTTCGCTGTTTCTGCCGATCACCTGGTGGATCGGGGGGAGCTATGGATCTCGTGGCTCGCTGTTGAGCTGACCCTTTGAGGTCCGAAGAATTTTCTTTCTTTCATGTGACCTGCTTCGACATCAATGGAATGCAATTACATTTCTATGTGTTTCTTCGGGATTTTCGTTTCGTCGATCGTTATTTTTGGCGATTATCGAGACGGCCGGGCCTCTCGAACCTTTTTCCGAGGCAGAGTTGGGCATTAATCGATTAAAGTTTTTTATTCAAGATTGATTGATTAATGTGTACGATTAGAAAAGGTAATCATTGAAAAATCGACGATTGATTCAATCGTTCGATGAAGTTAATCGTCAATTAAAAAAAGAAATCATCGGAAAAAAATATAACAGCACGTAGACTGAGTTTGTATTATAGACCAAATGACAATACACCTAAACTCAGTTTACATTTCTTCCAGTATTCATATAGTTTCGATTTCGCGTTTCATTTCGAAATTTCAGCAGTTAATTATTAATCAATTATCCGATTGACGATTACAACCGAAAGGAATGTAATCGTTAATCGTTATTCGCAATTAACGATTAATAAGTATTTAATCGTTAACTGCAATGAACGATTAATAAGTATTTAATCGTTAACTGCAACGAACGATTAATAAGTATTTATTATTAACCGCAATTAACGACTAAACTATGAGATTAATTGTTAATTGCGATTAACGACTGAAGTCAAAATTTATTCGTCAATCGTTGATTAAATTTTTTCCCAAATTTGTTCTGAGAGAACTACCACCTGGTGGATCGTGAAGATCTATGGATCTCGTGTCCAGCTATCGAGTTGACCCTTTGCGGTCCGAAAAATGTGTTCCTTTTAATTTTAACTTGCTTCGGCGTCAATGTAATTCAATTACATTTCCATGTGTTAAAATTATACTCATTGTTACATACCACAAACTTGTAGAATTATCGACGTGTAAGAATTTGTTTGTGTTGAGAAGATTACAAGATTTACAGTTTCATTTGCAAACTCGTTACTTTCACGCGACGCTGTTCTCTGACACGACTAACCGAAACCGTGGATATTAGTTCGATTCGACATCGATCACGAATATCTTCGAAAATGGCAGACTACCAAGCCCAGTAACGTAGCAAACGGAATCGGTGTTTTTACGAGCAAAATGCCGTAATCCGCCATAAATCCATCCCGACCGCCTCTATGACCCTGGGGTCTTGCACTTTCCTTATTAATCGCAGCGCCGCCGTGGTTCTCCGTGACGCTCGAGCGATCGAGGATCAACTGGATCCACGGAGAGATCGGTTACGAAACGATCGGGCCCGATCCAGGGATCGCAGAGCCGTTTTCCTGGGTGAACAACTCGCCGATATTTTATTCGGCTAACTAATAATGAATAAGAAAATAATGTAAATAGGGACGGGTTCTTAGAGTGACGAATCAAATTTTATTCGAATTCGCGTAACAGATAATGAATAAGAAAATAATGTATTGGAAAAAGATCCGCGCGATAAAACACGCGGTTTCCGCCGTGTCTGAACGGGCTCTTAGAGTGACGAATCAAATTTTATTCGGATTCGGATAACAGATAATGAATAAGGAAATAATGTAAAAAGATCCGCGCGGTTTCCGCCGTGTCTGAACGGGCTCTTAGAGCGACGAATCAAAATTCAAATAAATCTGTGATTTCAGGAAACACGCCTCATGTCACAGTTTCAAAAAATTCAGAATTTACGTATTTATCTGCAAAAAAGTCATGTAAATAAATTCGAAAGGCTCGAGAAAATAATGCAAAGTCCTGTATCAAAGCATTAGTGCTCGAAACTTTAAACGGAAGCACAGAAATATTCAATCGAACGAGAATTCAGTTGAATAATTATGTTAGAGAAATTCAAGTACAACGACTTCGGATACGAGACATCCCTAACGCCAAACCAATCATGCAGAAAGAAACCGAAGATCGACCAACGTCCTCGAAGGGTTAATGCAACCTGCCGAAATACGTCACGTTTTCGTCCCCGTCGAAAGTCTGTCGTGCGCGGGGGAGGACAGGGGTAGGAGGAGGAGGAGGGGGAGGGGGAAAGATGCACCTTGCGTTCACGTGGCCCGGCGTGCATATGGGATCCTGTGACGAGGACGACTTTTTTCCGCCGCCTCGATCCTCGGTCGTAATTAAACGAAAACGAAGAAAAAAACCGGGGAAACGAGCCGGTCGATGGGGGTTGGGGGAGGAGGGTCCAGGGGGGCGGAATAATAAGAGATGGGGGTTACGTGTATCGGGCGACACGACGCGGAGAGAAGCCATCGAAGTTTCTGGCTGCGCTGCGGTCGGAGCTCGTCTTCTGCGATCCGTGCTGAATCGCTTCCTTTTTTCTACCCCCTCCCACCCCTCCCCGTTTTGTATTGCTAACCCCTTCCGAGAGATCTCTCGTGACGCGACCGACTTTTCGACACCCGAAGGATATTGAATTCGAAACCGGCGAGACGCTACGGTCTCACCGCAGCCTGCGGGTTAAGTGTCCGTTACGGCGGGAATATGTCACGGAAAATGGCCGTGAACGAATCGCCGGTTCCCTCGCGTTTTTAAACCTCCCCTGTCGGTTCCCTTGCACCGTTAAATTCGACCAATATCTCTCTGATTTGCTGAATACCCCCGCTGACGAATACGAAGTGTTTTATCTTCACTTTCATTCAGTTTAAAGGTTCTTGAAAATTTGTAGGATGAATCACTGTGATCTACTTGAAAGAGGACTCGTTATTGTCACCCTGTTGCAAAGCAAATTCAACCTTATGCAAATCAATTTCATCTTCTTGAAAATCAATTCCACCTTTCTGCAACTCAATTTCACCCATTAAGAATAATTTAATTTTATTACAAAAACTTACTTAGACATATTTTATTTGTAAAAGGTTAAAATTGATTTGCAAAAGGGTGTATTTGGAGTTTAAAACCTATAAATAAGTATTTGATGTACATCTTTGCAATGAATAAAATTATGAATCTCTTAACAATTAATTTACATTTGATTTGATATTTTCTTACAAAAACTTATTTAAAAATACTGTATTTGTGAAAGGGTGAAATTGGCTTGCGAAAGGGTGAATGTGGAGTGCAAAACTCGTATCCAAGGCATTTGTGGGAGGAAGAAAATTTAGTTTCACCTTCAACACAGTATACATAATAATGCAGTGTGCCCATTTGTAATTCATCCCTAAAAATGTAAATTTATCTATCTGAATGGGCTGGAAAATAAGATGAAGGATAAGAGGAAGCGTACTGTTCGATGGAGAGAGCGTTACAATTGACGAACTTACATTTACATTTGATTTGATTTTTGTTACAAATCTTACTTAAAAATACTTTATTCGTAATACTTGTGTGTAAAGGGTGAATTTGGAGTGCAAAAACTGTATTGAAGGTATTTGTGGAAGGAAGAAAATTTAATTTCACGTTCAACAATATACATATACAAATAATGCAGAGTGCCCATTTGTAATTCATCCTTAAAAATGTAAATTCGCACAGACTCCCGCAATTTCCGTCTGGTCGACTCGTACATAGAGAACGTAAATTTATCCTATCTGAAGGGGTTGGAAAATAAGATGAAGGATAAGAAGAAGCGTACTGTTCGATGGAGACAACATGGTGGGGGTTACAATAGACGAACGAGACAGTAGAAAAGGTAGCCATCGGACGAACCACGCTGCAGGGAGAAGACGGATAGAATAAATAGAGTGATCAGGGAACTAATGGCAGGATCGATGGCGCCTCGATGGCCGGTAAACGAGAAGCGTTGTTCGTTTACGGAAGGGCACGGGCGTATCGAGCGTGTTCGTCCCCGGAATTATCATGATAATACGCGGGAACTTTTTTTCCCCGTTGAGAAATGTTCGACGTACACGCCAAATCCTAATTTAGCAAGGCTGCTCCCCACCGGAGACCGCTCGTTCTATCTTGGTCGTTCTCGAAGCAGAGCGGCGAGATGCGTCGGTTAGGCAGATGTTCTTTGTGCGAGATCCGTCGGGGCGTCGGTGATGGATCGTCTTTTTCAAAATACCGGCCGGTACCAACGTACTTTTATTTCCTCGGTTCGTGGAATTCGTTAAAATTATATTACAATACTGCTCAAACGAAGAGTAATGAACGCTCGATGGCCGGCGGCGACGAACACGCGCGCGCCACGGTCGGAGACAAAAATGGCGGACGCGGAAATCAACCGCGAAACACATCATGTCATTTCTTTTTCCGCGACACTTCGGCTCCATTTTCATTTCATTATTAGCAGAAATCGTAGTATGTACAAAGCTCGTACCGCATGATTACAAAAAGACCTGGAGTATCGAGTTCGATGGAATTGAATTTAGTACAATTTTGATTTATTTTGGACCTAAAAATGTTATTACTAGGCTGTGGATCTTTATGTGTTTACATTCTTCGGTTTTCATCCGTTTTGTTGACGGTATATTCAACTCATTAAAAAATAAAAAAATCAATCAGAAAATGCATTCATCTGCACAATTGTATTATTATTATTATTAGACTGCGGACCTTCATGCATTTATAGTAAAATTGAGGAGATGAAATTCAAAATTGTTGGAAAATTTGAAAAATTCAAGATGTCAATATATGATTTCTCCTCTATTAAAATCATTAAGGGAATAAATAACATTCAATTTGGTTTCTATTTCTAGCAATCGATGCAGACAACTTTTATTTTGCATAAAGATCCGCAGTTTAGTAATAGCTAGATATTTATAGCATACATTTATAGCAAAATTGGGAAAATCAAATTCAAAATTGTTGAAATATTTGAAAAATTCAAGATGTCAATATATGTTTCCTCCTCTGTTAAAATTATTACGAGAAGAAATAACATTTAACTTGGTTTCTATTTCCTGCAATCAATGCAGACCATTTTTATTTTGCATACAGATCCGCAGTTTAGTAATAACTAGATATTTATAGCATACATTTATAGAAAAATTGAGGAGATCAAATTCAAAATTGTTGAAATATTTGAAAAATTCAAGATGTCAATATATGATTTCTCCTCTGTTAAAATTATTAAGAGAAGGAATAACATTCAATTTGGTTTCTATTTCTTGCAATCGATGCAGACAACTTTTATTTTGCACGAAGATCCGCAGTCTAGTAACAACTAGATAGTTATAGCATACATTTATAGAAAAATTGAGGAGATCAAATTCAAAATTGTTGAAATATTTGAAAAATTCAAGATGTCAATATATGATTTCTCCTCTGTTAAAATTATTAAGAGAAGAAATAACATCCACTTTAGCTTCCATTTCTTGCAATCAATGCACACAACTTTTATTTTGCATGAAGATACGCAGTCTAGTAACAACTAGATATTTATAGCATACGTTTATAGAAAAATTGAGGAGATCAAATTCAAAATTGTTGAAATATTTGAAAAATTCAAGATGTCAATATATGATTTCTCCTCTGTTAAAATTATTAAGAGAAGGAATAACATTCAATTTGGTTTCTATTTCTTGCAATCGATGCAGACAACTTTTATTTTGCATGAAGATCCGCAGTCTAGTAACAACTAGATAGTTATAGCATACATTTATAGAAAAATTGAGGAGATCAAATTCAAAATTGTTGAAATATTTGAAAAATTCAAGATGTCAATATATGATTTCTCCTCTGTTAAAATTATTAAGAGAAGAAATAACATCCACTTTAGCTTCCATTTCTTGCAATCAATGCACACAACTTTTATTTTGCATGAAGATACGCAGTCTAGTAACAACTAGATATTTATAGCATACGTTTATAGAAAAATTGAGGAGATCAAATTCAAAATTGTTGAAATATTTGAGAAGAGGAGAAGTAACATTCAATTTGGTTTCTATTTCTTGCAATCGATGCAGACAAATTTAATTTTGCATAAAGATAGAAAATACGATTTCATTTGGCACCACTTTCTTCTTTGTCTACAAAAATTGAAAATTCCATAAACATCCGCAGTCTAACGATTACACTGTGACCACCCCGGCAGCATTTATTCGATCGTAAATTACTACAGGTTTTGCACTCCGGGTTCACCCTCTAATTAGTCTCTGCAAATACTAATTACTAGACCGCAGATTTTATGCATTCATGACGAAATTATCTTCAACAATTATTACAGTACGGATTTAATTAGCCTTCGAGTTGGCAACTCAAAAAACTTAAAGCCTCGGAGTGATTTCGAGACCGGTGGCGTTAGGGGTGGTTTGGTGCGCGCGAAATCGACACGTGGCTAATTACCGAATTAAGAGGAGCGTTTATTAGATTCGGCGGATCGCTGGGTAGCTTGGGTGGTCTTCGGGTAGAAACGACGGATCATCCGAGTAGGAGGGATCGTCCTTTCAACGGAGATCTCGTTGGCGGCGGGGTGGCGAACTTCGAACCGAAAGAGTCGTCTCGCTGGAGAAATAGTTAACGGTACCGGGGAAGGGGATGAAGGGAAGAACGAAGAAGAAAGAGAAAGAGAGAGTGAGTATCTCTGGGTGATCCCTGGGTGCACAGAAGGAAACGAGACGTCGGCTGGTAGGAGAAGAGGAACGAGAGACGGAGGATGAGAGCAGTGTGGACGAGGATGAGGAAGGTGGAGAGAAGTAGATGGGGGATGGCGATGAGAACGGGTGAAAAAAGAAGGTGCAAGGTAAGCGGTGTGACGTGCGTGGAAGTAGAATAATGAGAGAAAAAGAGATAGGTGGAAAGGGATGACGAGGTGGGGATTGTCTGGCCGAAGGAACCTCTAACAACCTATGATCACGTTATTAATTGAAAGAGGACCGCCGATGCTACCGGTTACGCCACCGACTTTACGTGCCGTGTTATGGCCATGCGGCACCCGGGCACGGGGCCCATTCTTTCACGGAAACATTTTCGTCGATACACACGAATCTCGGGACTCGCTGCCAGTTCTTCTTTCTCTCTCACTCTCATCCCCATCTTCGTACACCCCTCAACCCTGTTCGTACGCCCCAGATGGCGCCTCGTAAACGACTCCGAGATAAGGCGTTGATTTGCGAGACACGACGCGACGCGTGTCGCGCTCCGTGACTCGATATTAATTTATCGCGTAGCTCCGGCGTAAATCCAGCTTGTAATTCAAGCGGTCGATACCGGAGTAATTACTGTGACGGGCCGTGGTTACGGGTTACGGTTCGCGGGACGATCGCCGCTGTTATTTACGGCCCTCTTTTTCCAGCGAACCTAGCCGATAATCTCGCGCGATCGATCGCTAGTGAACTTTCAATGGAATTAATTCGATCGGAATCCAGGCCTCGCTCCTGGATACCTCGAGCGGACATTCCGCCCGGCGAGTCACTGGGGCAAGGTAAATATTCCGTCTTCCTCGCGGATCTCTTAGCAATTATGTTCTTTATACTCGGACGACTTCCTCTGCCCGGCTGTTCTTCTAGTTTTCGAAATTATCAGTGATCAATTTTGAAAGTTTTCCATCTTCATTCTATTCTGACCTTCTTTTTGTTGGTGTATTTCGATCGAGTGAATTATGCAGCCCTCGTCCGTCCGAATTTTGTACAATTTCTATTTCTTTCGGATCTACAAACGGTGTTCCCATTAAATATACGATTTTATGTCAATCTTCTTTCTTCAAATTTGTC
Organism: Lasioglossum pauxillum; assembly: GCA_933228785.1. Classification (NCBI taxonomy): domain Eukaryota; kingdom Metazoa; phylum Arthropoda; class Insecta; order Hymenoptera; family Halictidae; genus Lasioglossum; species Lasioglossum pauxillum. The sequence goes on along the minus strand of OW121701.1, from coordinate 37,503,145 downwards.
GTCAAAAATTGGAAAGTCCATGATCGTCCGCAGTCTAGTTATAACTGTTCTGTTATTCGAAAGTAAGTTTGCCCGAAACTTCGTGACTTTTATGTTTTTCAATGCGAAACTCATCACTAGAATGTTGTAATGTTGCTTTTAATGTAACAAACTCGTTAAGGTAACTCGTTAAGGTACTCGATAAACAGCTTTAAAAAGTGAACTAAAAACAATGAAATCAATAACGACAATAGCAGGAATGATGAACTACCCAATTATGGTTTGAAAATGCCGATCTTTTAAAACTACGGAAGCACGTGTTAAATATTGGTTGTAATAAAAGCAAAAAAGAAAACAACGTGCTCTTGTACTTTACATAATAAAGGTCTTTACTTTACCGGACTCAAAATTTGTGCCTTTTCCTACGAATTATGATGTATCTCGTATGTAATCCAGTAGATTTGTACCCGGCGCGGATGCAGATCGAAGTTTCGAACCTCTAGGATTAATAGTTGAGGAGTTATGCTTGCTTAAAATTGAGCAATCTGCAGTGTTTTTGATAGGTAAGAGCGTTGCCATATTGGTTTGTAGTGACGACCGCGAGCCGCGTAACTTGCCGCCCCCGCCACCGACCTAATCACCAACCAAGTACCACCTAGCGGCTCTGCTCGGTAAACGGCGCGCGACACTACAATATGGCGACGCCCTTGTCAAAAACACTGAAAAATGCACAATTTTAAGCAAGCATAACTCTTGAACCATTGATCCTACAGGATCGAAACTTCGATTTGCATCCGCGCCGGGTACAAATCTACTGGATTACATACCAAATGCATCATAACTCTTAGGAGAAAGGAACTAATTTTGAGTCCGGTAAAGTAAAGTTTACCCTAACAAATTACTATTATAAAAAGATTTTTGAACTACAGAAAACAATTGTTTACTTTTCGCCAGGTTTTCGGTCGAACTCTGTACACCGTGCGTCGCGTCGTCGATCAGATTGCATTTAACCGAGGCGTATCGGCGAAGGATCGGCGGATCGCGAGCCGGTGTCCACGTATCGTCGGTTTAATTTTCCGATTTCGACGTGGTCGGTCGGGATCGTGGAAGAGTCGCAATAAATCGCGAGTGCCGCTCGATCGAGAAGCGTTCGGGCCGGGTGGGCTCGACGGTATCGTGCTTCCCGGGAGAGAAAGTCGCGTCAATTATACGCGGGGACGTGGCTTATGGCTGTACGAGTCTCCTTGTCCTTCTCTCTCTCTCTCTCTCTCTCTCTCTCTCTCTCTCTCTCTCTCTCTCTCTCGATCTTTCCTTTAGCGGATTCGCGAACGCGCTTCGTTTACGTGGGATATGACACGCGGGTCCCTGGCAACGGAACACGGAGAAACAGAGAGATAGCGAAGAGAGAAATATAGAGAGGGAGAAAAGAGAGAGGTGCTCGCCACAGAAAGGGTTGGCGTTTCTCTTTTTATTTCTCTCCGTCTCTTTTTTCTCCCCTTTTCATTGGCCCTCTCTTTTCTCTACTCCGTTTTCGCTCCCTTCGCCACCGCTTCTCTTTATCATTCCTCCGATTTCTTCCTCGCCGGATCTTTCTCCTTGTCGCCAGAAGAGAAACGGAGATAGTAGGAGGAAGAGAGAGAGGGGAGGAACGACGCGAGAGAATAAAAAGAACGCGCCGGTCGAACAACTCTTGCACGACAGTCACGAGTGTAGGTACGTATGCGTATATGAGCGTGCAGGCGCGTAGAACACGTTCCTCGCCCCGCGGGGGAAAGGGTAGTAGTTACTCGAAAATATGCCTGGCATGCGTGCTGTCACTTTTTCATCGGTGACCGATGCCAGGGCATTTTCGACTAACCCCTTCCGATCCACGTTCGCCTGATCTCTGATCGATAGACCGCTGCGCCACCGGCTCGATAACGATTTCCGATCGGCCCTCCGACTTTGGACCACTTCGAGACCTCTTTTTCGACACGATCTCCACGGGCGAGCTAGTTTTTCGCTACGGCCGTATAACAATCCGAAATACTCGCCCGTGGGAATCTCTCGAAATTATTTATTTATTTAATTATTCGCAGTTTATAACAAGTTTAAAACTATTGTTATAACTGGCCAGCGGATTGTTATGCATTTATGAGAAAACTCAGTAGGTCCAATTTAAAACAGTGAGCACATTAGAAGAATTTACAAAAATACTTGTTACATGTATTTTTTTCAACCTATTAAACATATTGAAAAATAAAATAAATTTCTATTTCACTCCGGTTTGTTGCAAATCAGGCAAAAAATTTCTATTTCGTATATATTTAACATGTAATTTGTAAAAAGGACTACAGTGAACATTGACGTTAGGATGGAAACGATAGCATAAAGTTATACAGTTAGGAGCAAAACTGATCACACACGCTTTAAATCAGTATAATTTTTTTATGAATGGACTTCAATTTCTCTGTAAAGCTATATGAATTAGTTTAATAAATGACGTCTAAAAAATATTTTGAAAAAATGCATTTGGTAAAAATTTACTTTTACGACTTTTCAAAGATGTGTTTGATCAATTTGTATAAATTACATACGCTCCGAAAATTTCATTGGAATTGGTTTACGAATTATAAACGATCAAAAGTGGTAAAAATTGCAACTTTTTAAGATTTTTAACCTTTGTACCACTTTTAATCGAATATAACTCGTAAACCAATTAATAAATTTCAATGAAATTTTCGGAGCGTATATAACATAATTTATACAAATTAACCAAACACATCTTTTAAATTTTCTATTAATTTAATTAATTTTTTTATTTATTAATTAATTTTTACTATTGTTTTTCACAATTCCGATCAAATACATGTTTTCAACGTATTCTTTAGACGTCATTTACTGAACTTATGCATCTAGCCTTACAGAGAAATTGAAGTCGTTTCGTTTATAAAAAAATTATTCTGATTTAAAGTGTGTGTGATCAGTTTTGCTCCTAACTGTAACTACACTACGGATCTGTATGCATTTATATGGCTTACAAAAATGTTGAAAACTGATCCAACCATGTATGATATGTTGGTCTTGAAATAATCGTCGAAGGAGTTATTCTTCAAAAAGCATAACTTAACGTACGAAGGCCATGCTGGGACCGTTGATGGAACGTTTCTGTCTCGCGCGACAGAATTCACGCGGGGAGGTTTTTTCATTTTGTCGAGGATCCGATCGGCCGATCAAAGCCGCAGAAATCGTTCGATCGCGGGACGGCGACGCGTGCGTGGCGTGATCGGCGATTCTCTCCGAGAGGAAAGCGTGAAACATCGTGAATCGAACGAGGGGAGAGAGAGGGAGGGATCGGCATTGTTCCGGTCGTCTAATAAGTCTCGCGGAGAAAGACGACGCTTGTTGCCGGCTGTTTCGCGGCTACGCCCTTGTAATACGCGCGGCGCGTACGTATTATATCGGCTCTGCCTGGTACGTTTCTCGCATTCGGCCGGAGGCTGTGGGCTGCGCGATAATGCACCGACATGCACATGCACATGCCTCGCGATTTTCTGCGTCCCCAATAACGTGGGCCGTCTGTATTATATCTGTTGCGAGCAGACAGCCAAACGACATAAGTCACTGAAAAATAACTCCGGCCTCGTTTACACCGTAACCGAGACCGTCACCACTTTCCGGAAAACTGTCCTTCGACGAGCGTTCATCGCCAAATCGAACGCAAGAACAATTTTCAGACGCGAGCCGTTTCATCTTCTCCTTCTAGATGAGCTTCCTATCTTCGTTTTGGTCGGGGCTGTTTCAGTGGTGTTTTTCTTGTGAATTTCGAAATGTTATCCAGTTCCGATTTGGGTTTTCTAGCATTGACTCTTATACTGTGCGAACAAAAGAGATAAAAGAGAAAGAGAAATAGATGCTGGTCCAAAGAGTGGTACGAAGAAACAAGAAGGCTTTCAAACTTTATTAGAGCTGGTTAGGCCCGACGTCCAGAAAAAAGACACTGTTATGCACGAAGCTATCCCTGAAAACACTGCCCAACAAATTTCAACTTTTTTTTATGTTTCCAATATACTGTTGGGTGGATCTTATAGATCTGCCCTTAATTTCTCTCCTACACGCACAGTTTTTGAGAAACATGACTTTGAGAAAAAAGGTATTTTTCAAATTTAAACAAGTATTGTGATGTTATTATAAAAGATATTGAATTGTTCTTTATAGCAAAAGATTCTGCTGACTTTCCTGAATACAGTGATATCCAATATTAATACATTATGATTGTTTAAACATGTTTAAACAAGCATTAAAGACGGCGAGACGCCACTTTTGCACCAATTTTTGCGGACATTTTTCAATTTATCTCAAGAAAGGTCATGTTTCTCAAAAACTGTCTAGGAAAAGAATTAAGGACAGATTTGGAATCAGCGCAAAAAACTCTAAAGAACCACCCAACAGTAATTGTGAAACAAATTTGGTGTTGGACAGTGAAATCAAAGACTTTCTATAACATTGAGATAACTAGTGTCTACCCGAGTCTAATAACGCTGTAATAGAAAATTTGTTTGTTTTACCCAATTGTGGATTCACGGAGCGGAGAAATTCGCCGTCGTCCTCACGTTGCGCCGTCACGTACTCACAAGAAACTGATATTGAAGGAAATATTGACAATAAACCACCTAGACGTTCAAACGGTTCCTCAATATTGACAGAAAATATAATTTTATATCCGTCAATATTGATAGGACGCTTCAATACGCTCCTAGACGACCAATATTTCCATCAATATGGTCCTCAGTTAATATTCACGCGAATATTGACAATACTATTGATCGTATAGGGGCCACTTAAAAATTGAAATCTATTTTGTTGAAAAATAACACGGTACAACACATTTCAACTTTTTTGGGGGATTTCGATTCTCGCTATGCAATTCTTATAGAGTTTCTTACGCTGATTCCGAATATGTCCTTAATTTTTCTCCTAGACGCACAGCTTTTGAGAAATTTGAGTTTGAAAAAATGACCTATTTTTCAACTTTGAACAAATATTGTGATGTTATTATAAAATATATTGAATTGATCTTTACAGCAAAAGATTCCTTAGACTTTCCTGAATACAGTGATATCCAATATTAATACATTATGATTGTTTAAACATATGTAAACAATGATTAAAGACGGAGAGACACCACTTTTGCACCAATTTTGACGATATTTTCGAATTTATCTCAAAAAATAAGAGTCCAGCAGAAAATCGAATTATACCACGCGATAGAGCAGAATATATTCGCCCGACACGAGCCAGTGGCGCTTACCTCTAGAATAGGCGTTCCACGGGATACGTCGCGCCGCGCGCCGCGGCGAACGCCCGTTGTAGTGGTGAGCGGCACTGGCGGCAGTTCGTTTTGGGCAAAGATATTTTGCTTTCTGGTTCGGTAAAAACGTCAACGTTTCAAACTTCAAAGGGGGGTTTCTCAAGATAAAAGTCTGCACTATCGCATGATATAGTTCGATTTTCTGCTGCACCCTTATTTTTTGAGATAAATTCAAAAATATCGTCAAAAATTGGTGCAAAAGTTGTGTCTCTCCGTCTTTAATGATCGTTTAAACATGTTGAAACAATCATAATGTATTAATATTGCATATCACTGTATTCGGGAAAGTCTAAGGAATCTTTTGCTGTAAAGATCAATTCAATATATATTATAATAACATCACAATATTTGTTCAAAGTTGAAAAATAGGTCATTTTTCGTCTAGGAAAAAAATTAAGGACATATTCGGATTCAGCGCAAGAAACTCTATAAGAATTGCATAGTGAGAATCGAAATCCTTTTTGGTGTCATCAGAACAGCAGTGGCATTTAATTTTATTGGATCCCCTCCCATAAGGGTATTCAAGGTAACGAACTTGCGGTCAGTTTAGCTAAATCAGCCACAGAAGGCTGCAGTGCCTCAACATTACCAATTCCATTTACTGACTTGTATGAGGAGTTAAGAGAAATGCGGATATACAAACCAAAAAGATTATAAAAGAGCAAAGCTTGATGAAAGGGAAAATATTTTTCAACCAATATTATACTGGAAGGTCTAAGCTATGGTTTAAACACGAACGTCTCTCACGAGAATTTATTGTAACTATTAATCGGTGCAGAGCCAATCATTATAGTCTTAATGCGTCACTATTTCGTGTAGGAATTGTTACATTACGGACACAGTAGACAGGATATTAATCATATTATTTGGCAATGTAGCCTCTTCGATTTACAGCGATCTGGGCTAATTCAACAGTTGCGTGAAATTAAGCTTCAGTTGGCCTTGAGCTTGGAAATGTTGGTTGTCCGACCCAATGTTGGGGCTTGTTTTCTTATTTTTAATTTCTTGAAAAAATATAAATTGCGAATTTGATTTGATTTAGTGTGGACTTGGTATGTGCGAATGTGTATAATGTATACCGTAATTTGTTTCAGTGCAGCAGAAATGGATCTCGACTGAGATCTGAAATGCTTAATAAAAAAAAAAAATTGAAATCGAGTAGCAGCGGAACTCGAACTTTCCGTTAAAACAGCGAAATATCGTAGGATGTTTATCGGTGTTATTTGAAAAGATTGATTTGATCAATATTCGAGAGCATTTTAAACGGATCCGCCGATGAATGGGAATCAATGTCGATCGATGTTCGATGTGCAAGTCGCATTGCGAGTTGTTTTGCGTGGAAAATCGGGTCAATCGGTTGTACTTCCGTGAAGTTTGATCGGAATTCGCGGATTCGAAATGGGATAGCAGACTGACAAGAGTAGAGGTTGTCGGGATCGCAGCTCGGCTGGCCATTAAATCGGGGCCGGCTCGCCGCGGCGCGCCGTTCGGCCCAATTAAATCTCATGCTCGATCGAGCCAATCCAACTTCCTCGACAAACCTCTATCACTTTCGTAGTCGAACGAGATCGATCGTTCGACGCGGATCACGATCGCGTCGGCGCGTTCGCGCGACTTACGATCGGCAGGGCCAATAGTTCGTAGTCGCACCCACTCTCCGATATGCATATTAACCGGCATAAATTGTCATAAAAGGTTAATTGAAATTCCACGAGATCTGATAATTCGGCGGAACGACAGACCGCTGACCAGGCCGGTTTCCGTCCTGCGGATTTCGCAAAACACCGTCGATTCCATCGTGCCGATCTACGATTCCGGAATTTCTCCGGAGCTATTTTCAGTAGGCGACCGGCAAGAATAGACGCGTTTCCACGTTCCACTCCATTATTCCGCGTCTCCGGGGGCTCGACGGCTCAAGGATACTGAGTTACATGGGGATAAATCGGGTCACTTTCACGATTAACCACCGGAATCGAATATTGGGTCGACGAACCGGTCGATCGCCGTTCAGAATGCGCGATTCCGATGCTGTCTCGCTCGCGAATCTCTCCAAACCACTCGAAATTTCTTTTGTTTAACCTCTCCGCAATATTATTCTTCGGTCTCCATACTGACTTACTTAGATAATGACGTTTTAATCAGCTTTGCTGACGGTTTATTCAACTCATTAAAATATATAATCAATCTCGAGTTGTTGCAGAGAGAAATGTTTCAGTCCAAAACTCAGTTCAATTAAAACATTCAGTCATCTGCACAATTATATTATTATTAGATTGCGGATCTTTATGCATTTATAGTAAAATTGAGTAGATGAAATTGAAAATTGTTGAAATATTTTAAAAATTGGAGATGTCAATGTATGATTTCTCCTCTATTAACATCATTAAGGGAAGAAATAACATTCAATTTTGTTTCTGCTTCTTGCAATCAATGCAGACAATTTTTATTCGATTTAAAGATCCGCAGTCTAATTATTATTACTAGTACGACGATCAGAAATTTTTAGAATTTCATCTTAGAACGTCGATTAAAAAATTCAGTCAACTACACAATTGTACTATTATTTGCACTCCGAATTATTTTTCAATTTTGCATTTATATTTGCACTCCGAATTATTTTTCAATTTTGCATTTATAATAACATTGAGTGGATGAAATTGAAAATTGTTGAAATGTTTTAAAAATTGAAGATGTCAATATTTGATTTCTCCTCTATGAAAATTATTAAGGGAAGAAATAACATTCAATTTGGTTTCTATTTCTTGCAATCGATGCAGACAATTTTTATTTTGCATAAAGATCCACAGTCTAATTATTATTAATAGTACGACGATCAGAAATTTTTAGAATTTCTTCTTAGAACGGTCGATTCAAAAATTCAGTCAACTACACAATTGTACTGTTATGAACCCTTTGCACTCCGAATTATTTTCCAATTTTGATGCCGACAACTCGCTACTATTTGAAGCGTTTTGTTTAAAATTTACTTCAAAGCACAGTTCCTCGACTGCTACTTATTTTAGACAATTTTGTTTACTAATTATATCGAACATCTCTCAAACTTTGTTGTAATTTATATTTGTTTGAACTAAAAAAATAAGCCAATTGAATAAGTAAAGGAAAAACCAGACACACATAACAACCCGTTTTATTTACATTTTTCTCGACAAAGCAGTGCAAAGGGTTACAGAGATTAGAAATTTTTCGAATTTGTTCTTGGATTAGAATGGTCGTTCTGAAAATTCCACGCAATTGTAAAAATGTGTCGGTGAAATATGTTGTTAGGAAGTTAGGATGAATTGGGGTTCCCAGGGAACATTAGAAAATGTTCACGGAGACGAAAAGTTTCGGAAACACCGTGTTAGCTGGGAGACATCGATCCGATCCTAATCTCGTCCCGGCCAGGAAAGAGAACGAGAGAGGGCCGGCTGGACTTGAGAGCAAGTAAAAAAAAACGCTATCTTTTACAACTCAATTAACTAGCACCGATGGCGTATAAAATTTCCGCGCCCGAATTCCCCGGCAAGAAAACAGGTGGTTAATATCGGACACGGGAGGAAGCAATTTGTAAAACGATCGAACGATTCCGGAGAAAGTTTGTCAAAAGGTATCATTCGGTGGCGATTCATTTCGTGCTATGTCTGTGCATGACTGCATTACACTACTGTGCGGCAGAATTGCTCTGCGCCTAGAATCATTGAAATGCATGGAACACTGTTGTAGTAATTGAGTTGAATGGAAACACTATTCCATCTAGTGTCATAAAACAGAATGCTACTGCTTTCAAACAATAGTAGTTAACTCCATTTCTCTTTATATGTTCCAACGGATTATTCCCCATCTTATTTCACATCTTTATCTGTGTATATTTTTCTTGAGAAAGTAGATGTGTACGTACATAAGTGTCGGTAGCGATACCTGTTGACGGTGAGGAGTATACAGTTAGGAGCAAAACTGATCGCACATACTTTCAATCAGAATAACTTTTTTATGAATGGATCAAACGACTTGAATTTCTCTGTAAGGCTAGATGAATTAGTTTAGTAAATGACGTCTAAAAAATATGTTGAAAAAATGCATTTGGTCGGAATTGTGAAAAACAATACTAAAAATTAATTAATAAATAAAAAAATAAATAAAATTAATAGAAAATGTAAAACATGTATTTGGTCAATTTGTATAAATTATATTATATATTCTCCGAAAATTTCATTGAAATTGGTTAATTGGTTTCCGAGTTATAATCGATCAAAATTGATAAAAAGGCCAAACTCTTGAAAAATTGCAGTTTTTACCACTTTTGATCGATTATAACTCGTAAACCAATTAACCAATTTCAATGAAATTTTCGGAGCGTATCAATTTGGTTAAATAATGCAGTTTAACCAAATGTCCTATGTCAAAGAATTAGTGATCAAAGCTTTAAACGGCAATATCTCGACAGTGAAAGTGCGATCTTGTCAAAATAAGACTATCAAAAACGTAGGTTCTGGGTTCGAAAAATTACGGAGAGGAGAGGAGAGGGACACGCGAAAAGAAGACTGCCTCGGCCGGGGTAGGAAGAAGCCCGGCGCGAGATTATTTACGGCACGGTTCACGGTTTTCTCGGGTGGTTTTTCGAGGTTTCACGTTCGATCCGTGCAGGTAGGAGAATAGTTTTCTGCGTGGCGCGGCGCTCGCTCGCGGGAACGTAGAAAAATCGTCGCGACGCGTTTCGTGGGAAGAGGCGAACAAGAGAAGGACGAGGAGGATGAGGATGGAAGCTCCGAGGTGCTGGTGGAAGCGAGAGGACGCTTCGGCGAGAAAGAGAACCGGAAAGAGGCGCGAGTCTTGGAATGCCTTTTCGAGTTTCTCGCCAAGTGGCCATCAGTTCGGAGCGCCGGTCATCCGAGCCAGCCGGAGTCAAACGAAATCACACGGATTTACATATTATGATTTACATCCTTGTCCTCTCTGCCCCCTCCCCTTCCTTCCTCTTCCCTGACCCTTCTTCCCCCTCTGTCACTCCTTCTCTCTCTCTCTCTTTCTCTTTCTTCGACTGTTCCTCGGCGGCCTGTTCTTCCAGGCCCTCGGCGTCGAGCCGCGCGCCGCTCCGCTCTCTTCCCTTTTGTCTCTCCGAGCCTGTCTCTCTCCGGTTTACGTTTTCGAAAAACTTTTCTCTCCCGTGTACCGACTTGCCCGCAACAATCATACTCCACCGGTCGAGCACGCCACGCTGATGTTCGCGCCGATTCGTAGCTACGCCAATTAAACAGAACTCTAAACGGACACTTTAAACATTTCACCAATGTTAGGTTGATTCACATCGAAAAATAACTGTTCACCTTGTTATTCCATCGATCTTTTACTACTGTGTCAATCTAACAACGAAGGACGAGGGGTAACCCCTTGTCCTTCGATTTATCTTATGATTTCAGTGATTGGAACTTTTTTGTAGTTCGTACAATTTCTTAAAAAAGGAGAAACATTATATCTGTCGTTGTAGGGAAGAACGCCTAATGTCGCATGCTTCGACATTGGTTAAATTTTCATGACTTTTTCTGGTAAATACGTGAATCCTATATTGTAAAGCTCAATGAATACATAAATTGAAAATGTTTGAAATTGAAAAAAATTCATTCGTGGCCTTCGCAATTATTATTTGTAATTTTGTTTCATATCCAAACGTTTTACTGGGATCTTCAATCACACCTGTAAAAGGGTGCAACTGTATGGAGATAGATGGGGACTATTTTCAAGACTTGAGTGTGTTTTGGTTGTTTGTAAATGGACACCGAATATGTGAAGACGAAGTCACGAATTAATTTGTACAGCTAATATATTCTCCAATAGTTGTACATATATTAACAAAACCAAAGTAGAATTTGATTTCGGTTCGAAGGAAATTAGCAGCACACATATTTACTAGACTTTGTTCCACATATATGAAGACGAAGCAACGAATTAATTTGTATAGCTAATATATTCTCCAATAGCTGTAAATTAACAAAACCAAAGTAGAATTTTATTTCGGTTCGAAGGAAATTAGCAGCACACATATTTATTGGACTTTGTTCCAAATATATGAAGACGAAGCAACGAATTAATTTGTATAGCTAATATATTCTCCAATAGCTGTTCAGTAACAAAACCAAAGTAAAGTTTTATTTACTTTTGAAGGAAATTAGCAGCACACATATTTATTAGACTTTGTTCAGAATTTTCATCACGAGTCAGACAAGATATTTTAGGGGTTAAAATTCGCAGTCTAATTGCGATAGTGCAATGAACGATGTTTCAACCCTCGATCGATTTAACCCTCGACAATGAACGATGTGTATCTTGTTAAGCTGAATCGTGTGCCGACTCGCAGGATCAGTATGGCGAACAGATCTTTCCAGCGTAAAGTTCTGCCTAAGTAGGCGAGTTGAAAACGTGTCTCGATGATTCGTTGCGCTCAGCCTCCGCGCGCGAAAATGCACAGATACACGAAACTTTTAACCCTCGGAGTACTGCAGGCGGATATTTACGGCCAGCAAAAACAGTCGGCAGCCTAAAGGCGCATTTATCCGCTCAGAATGAAACGTTAGCTATGGGTAATGGCAGATATATGGACTCGGTAATTATCGTTCCGATTTACTACTACGTCTCGGTGCGCCTACGAGCGAAAAGTGATTTCTATCGGTTTCTTCGACGGAACAAAAACCGCTACGTTGGAACCGCCTTTCGGAAACGTGTCTCGATAGAAAAATTCACGTTCAACCGTTTCCAGAGGAAATACATTTTGTTCTCACGGGACGACGTGCAAAATGTGTACAAGAGAAAAATTATTCTGGTGAAATATTAACGCTAAACCTACCAAGCACTAAAAGCGATTCAAATGTTTCAACTTCGAAAAATGACAAAACTCTACTTATTTCGATTTTGTGCAATTTTTATTCGAATATGCTCTTAAATAAAGAAATTTATCAAATCAGTTTCCATCTAAGCAACTTCATCGTTTCAATGCTTGTGATATAAACAGTCTGGAACCGGTCATTTGACCGGTGGTGGTAGGTTTAGTATTAAAAAGTGACGTTCATGAAGAGAATTATTAGACCACTACTAGTGGTTATTAGACCTATTAGACTTATTAGACCATTATTAGACCACTTCGACTACTTTATGCACGTATGGCTTCTGAAAAGTTTAAACAAAATGCTAGAATATAAAGTTCCACAGAGATCAGTACCATTTTCATTTATTCCAGAACTACAAAGGCTACTTAGTACTAAAAATGAAATTTTCCACGATTCCACTTTCTTCAAATTGGCCTAAAAAAATTGCTATCCACCGCTAATGAACAGTTTCATTTCCGTGTTGATCGAACAAGGGAAGCTCGAGTGTATTACGTTTCCCCCGGACGTTTTCGATTTCGACCAGCTGGAGAATTTTCGTATTAGCTTGCAATTTGCTGGCCACTTTGGCGATCACTTTGGTCAACGACCGGTCCCGGTCCGATCGGTCTTGTTTCGCGTCGATGCGGGGCTTCTTTGCGAAACTTGTACGGACTCGTACGTGGCTCGTAGCCAACGCCTCTCGGCCTGGCCAAGGACACCGTGGAATATGGAATTCAATTCCGACGAACGTGAAAAATTGCAGCGGCCTCTCGGGTTCGTTCATTTGACGGCATATACGCGAAACTCTGCCGCCGCGGTATCGCCTATCTCTTCTCTCTCTTTCTTTTCTCTCTCCAGGACTCGCGATTCAACGCTCGGCTGTCACGTGGTCCAGCGTGTGGGTGGCATCCACTGCCGGCGAGGATTTAGAATCGTGTCCACTGAGTTATTATTTTTCAATTTTTCCTTTCGTTTTGCGGAACGAGTTTCGCAGAGTTATCAGCCGCGTACTAACTATGGGATCAGCGTTTGCGAAACGATCAGCTGATCGCGAACAATGTAATCGAGGCAATAGTGAAACTGGCAAATAATGTACAAATTGTACTAATCGTTCAGAATCCATGAATATTGTGCCAGATTGTTTTATGTGAGGTTTGCTTATTTATGTGTACCACGTAAATTATGTCCAAATTCTACTACCGATACAGAGTCGATGGTAAATGTGGCAGATTGTTTGTATCAAGCATGTATATTTATGTGAAACTGGTAAACAATGTACAAATTGCACTACTTGTTCAGAATCGATGGAAAATGTGCCAGATTGTTTATATGAGGCTTGCTTATTCATGTGAAACTGGTAAACAATGTGCAAATTACACTACTCATCCAGAATCGATGGAGAATGTGCCAGATTGTTTATATGAGGCTTGCTTATTCATGTGAAACTAGTAAACAATGTGCAAATTGCACTACTCATCCAGAATCGATGGAGAATGTGCCACATTGTTTATATGAGGCTTGCTTCTTTACGTGAACCAGGTAAACAATGTGCAAATTGCACTACTTGTTCAGAATCGATGGAAAATGTGCCAGATTGTTTATATGAGGCTTGCTTATTCATGTGAAACTGGTAAACAATGTGCAAATTGTACTACTCATCCAGAATTGATGGAGAATGTGCCAGATTGTTTATATGAGGCTTGCTTATTCATGTGAAACTGGTAAACAATGTGCACATTGCACTACTCATTTAGAATCGATGGAAAAGTGTGCTAGATTGTTTATATCAGGCATGTTTATTTATGTGAACCAGATAAATAATGTACAAATTGTACTACTCATTCAGAATTGATGGAGAATGTGCCAGATTGTTTATATGAGGCTTGCTTATTTATGTGAACCTGGTAAACAATGTGTAAATTGTACTACTCTTTCAGAATAGATGGAAAATGTGCCACATTGTTTATATGAGGCTTGCTTATTTATGTGAAACTGGTAAACAACGTGCAAATTCTACTACTGATTTATAATCGATGGCAAATGTGCCAGATTGTTTATACGAGGCTCGCTACTTGAAAGTGAAAAGGGGAGAACGTTAACGTAGGGGAAGATGATTATCCAGATAGCCTAATCACAGGTGTTGAGAAAGAAAGTACGGCCGGGTGATCTGTCGAACAAAACTGACCAACGCGAAATTTCGAACTTTCTCCGCGACGTTTGGTAAAAACGACTTTCCACTCGGAAATGCAATGTAATTTTTACGATGCGGAGAATCTAGATGATAATTACGTGCATCCGTTATTAGGTAGCAGTAAAGGAGTCATTTCGAATGGATAAATGCTTCTCCGAGGGTATACAAGGTGATCTTCGAACAAGGGAACGAGTGGAATATTCGATCAGGTACTTGTCTGGTCATTATCTGCTGTTTCTACTTATTCGCAACACAAAAATGTCGAGCATTAGGTTGGATGGAAAGTGCTGTCGTATTTTTACTTGTAAGTCAAAAACACATGTTGCTGGTGAATCATTGGGAAGATGGCAACAAGTTTTTACAAATATAATGGAAATTATATCATTGAGTAATATTAACCCCTTGCTCTACAATGTTGTGTCTGATGAAGATTCTGAACAGTGTCTAATATATATATGTCTAATAAATATATGTAATAAATATAAAAAATATATTACATATATTTATTATATATGTAATAAATATATGTAATAATATAAACGAAATATAATTTCCTTTAAACTGAAATAAAATTTTATTTTGGTTGTGCCACTGTACAGCTGTTGCAGAACATATAGACATATAAATGTTCTCCTTCTTTAGGAAATTACGAACTACGAAAAAGTTGTAATCACCGAAACCGAGAAGTAAATCGTAGTGCAAGGGGTTAAAGTTTCTTTAAAATCCGACAGAAGTTTCCCTCGAGCCTAACAATACGAAGAAGTTAAATAAACAAGAACGTTCGTGAGAACGATATCCACAGGAAGGATATTATTCCTCTGATACTTCGCTGGGCCAGTTTTTACGAAACACTCCGGAACATTAAAAATCGCCATTCGAAGTATGAGGACGCGGCGGCAACGCGCCGGAATACATTAACATCAACCACAAGGGACAATAAAGTTCGGTATGGATCGGGAACGATCGTGCTCCGCCCTTTGTCCCGCTGTCAACGATCGCTGGCATCGTGTGGCGAAACAACCACCGTCGGCCATCCGCCCTCTTCTGTAAAAACGTCAAAGCAAACGAACGAGGGCCCGAAATATCTTGCGTTTAAAAACCTGTGGGAGTGGTGAAAAATATGGCCGAGTAAATGTTAATTAAACGATCTGCACTCCAACTCTCACTCTCTCTCCGTTCCTCCTTGCCTCTATTGGTTCGACCAAGGTTTCTCTCGTTCTCCGTTGGCGCGCGTTTCCTCGTTCGGTAGCCAGGATATCGCGATAAAGAAATTACAGTGGACGGGGGTCCGGGCGAAAACAATCAAAACGAGCTGGGACCGGGCCCGAAGTCGAAAGGTTTCGAAAAGAAAAGAAAATAAAGGAAAGAGGAGGAAACGGGCCACACGAATCTTTCTCTCACTCTCTCTCTTCATCTCTCTCTTTCTCTCGGTCGGTGCCTCGATCAATTTACGAACCAATCGCGAATAAATATCGGAGCGAAGGGGATCCCGGGGACGGACGAAGATATCGCACGCGAAACTAGCGTCACGTATCCCGGGGATTAACGTGTACACGTTAGGGGATCCCCTGCTCCGTCTTGACGATGAAGAGAAGCCACGGAGAGAGCCCTGGCCCGGTAAGTATGTATATATGGGCTCGCGTGAAATTTTCGATGCGCGGCGGCGCGGCTCTTGGCTCTTGGGGGCTCTGGGCTCTCGGCTCTCGGCGTATCTGCCAGGGTGGCTGCGGAAACAGAAAAAGAACGGTGAAAAACGACGAAAAAACGAGGAGATACTGTGTATGCACGAGTGTACGAGGAAAGCTTCACAAAGTTATAATCAACGGCAGCGGCGGGGACCGGTGGGGCCAGGGGAGGCCGGCTCTGGTCTAAAGGATCGCGTACGAAAAGCAGCGCACGAAATTCAGGCTGTCAGGTTGCAAGATGCATAATTAAATGTAGCCGGGGCGCGGAGAGGAAACCGCGGTTGCTCTCCGCTGTGTATCCTTCGATCTCTCTCTTTCCTCCACTCCGTTTCATGTTGCTCTTTCGCTTTCTCCACGTCGCGTCGCCGCCGTCGTCCTCTTCTCGTTCTCCTCTTGTTCGGCGTGTGCAACGGCGAGAGGCAGTTCGCATGCTCGCGCTCGAGCAGGCTCGCGCCGACTCGCTCGCTCGCGCGAATATGTTGCACGAACTCGCGTGTCGCTCGTAGCCAACGGCTCGCATAGTCAAAGGCAATATAAAAGCTATAGAGTGTGGAATTCAGGCTCTCTCAGCTTGAGACCCGGGGTCCGGGCTTGACTCGCTTCTTCGAGACTCGATTCCTCCAAGACTCTCTCTCTCTCTCTCTCTCTCTCTCTCTCTCTCTCTCTCTCTCTCTCTCTCTCTCTCTCGTCGGTGGAGAGAAGAGAACGGGAGAGAGAGAAGGAAAGAAGGAAGGAGAGTCTCGTTCGGTTGATGGTGGAACGAAGCATTCTGGTTCCCGTCATGCTAGCCGTAGGCTTCGTGAGCCAACGTTGCCCCTCTCGTCCTCTCGTCTTTCTCTTTCTCTCTCTTCTCGCGTCGTTTCTCTCGCATGCTGGAGAACTCGAGAGACTCTCTCCAGGCTCACGAGCGAGCGAGACTTTGGCTGGCCCCGACCGGACAGGGGATATCCTCTCCTCTCTCCGGGGCTTGTCCGGCGAGCGGTGGTTCGTTTTAAATTGATCGACGACCCACCGTCCCGGCGTATCGTTCAAAATATCGAGATTTAAAGTGGACGAATAGATTACGATGGAATGTCTCGCGCACCGCGACCCTTCAAAGAATTCCAACCATTTCTTTCTTTCTCCCTCTCTTTCTCTCTCCCTCCCTCCCTCCTCGGTCTCTCCTCTCGCTCGTTCTATCCGTTTCCTCGCGCCAGCCTCTGACTTCTTCTTCTTCTTCTTCTTTCGCCTCGTCCTCTTCTTCTACGTCTTTTTATGGTGCTCGCTCGTTCTCTTTCTCTCTCTCTTTCATTCTTTCTTTCCTTGTATGCGCCCTCTCTCGCTCTCTCTCGCTCTCTCTCTCTCTCTCTCTCTCTCTTTGTCGATATCGACGACGTATCTGCCCCATGTCCGATCGCCACGGACGCGTTTAATTCCCCCGACGATCTTGTTTCTTTCTTTAACGACGGAGGCAGATTTTGATGTTTCTGTTCGTCTCGTTTTGCCCGTGGCAGCTCTCGCTGATGCTACTCCTCTTCCGTTCCCCGAATCGATCGGAACAACCCGAGAAACCGCCGCACGGACGTCCGTTCGCACGGGATCTTCGCGGAACACGGGGAAGTATACCTGAGGATCCCCTCGTTTATTCTCTCTTAATCCCGCCGCGATGTGTCGCGACCTCTTTTCCCGAGCGTCGCCGACCCAGATCAACATCCGCAAAGATGGAACCGAAATCGACCCTTGCAAACGATCACAAACAAAAAGACAGACCACGTTCCGCAGGTTACTACTTTTCTGGATTCATTTATTTCGATTGCTACCGAAGAGAAACTTGTTCGATCTTTATCTATATGTATACTGGCGAGCGACATCCAGTTATCTTGAACATCCTCCTCGATGGGGTGATATCAACCATTGTTTTGAATTTGAGATTTTTAATGATTTCTAAACGTTTCTTTATATTATGATTTTGAAAGATTTCTTGAGATTATGACTTTCAAGGATTTCTTTAAATTGTGATTTTTCAACATTCTTTTAAATTACAATTTGTAAACATTCTTTTAAATTATGATTTTTAAACGTTTCTTGAAATTATGATTTTTATAGATTTCTTGAAATTATGATTTTTCAACATTCTTGTAAATTACAATTTTTAAACATTCTTTTAAATTATGATTGAAAACGTTTCTTGAAATTATGATTTTTATAGATTTCTTGAAATGATGACTGTCAAAGATTTCTTTAAATTATGATTTTTCAACATTCTTGTAAATTACAATTTTTAAACATTCTTTTAAATTATGATTGAAAACGTTTCTTGAAATTATGATTTTTAATGATTTCTTGAAATGATGACTGTCAAAGATTTCTTTAAATTATGATTTTTCAACATTCTTTTAAATTACAATTTTTAAACATTCTTTTAAATTATGATTGAAAACGTTTCTTGAAATGATGACTGTCAAAGATTTCTTTAAATTATGATTTTTAAACGTTTCTTTAAACTACGATTCGTAAAGACATCTTTAAAATATGACTTCCGAAATGATCGACAAAGAAAATACATTTCTCTTCAACTTTTGTGTCCTCCGGTCGCGTCGAACAATTTTTATTTCACGGATCCACAGTCTAGTGATCGTATGTATGAGACACTAACAAAAAGTGAGTATCATAGAAATACGTATATTTCATAGTGCTACATCGTTCTAAGAGCGCGTAGAGCCAGCATGTGTCACCTGTGAAAGAGAGAAGACACATTTTCCCCGACCGGGTTCCAGGAACGCATAATTCAGAGATTCTCACGGGAGAAAATGAAATTAATTGGCATCGGACAGCTTAGGGCCGGCTACAGAGCATCAGCAATGTCGGACTGTGAAAGCAAAACCCACAAGAAGCGGGGAAAGGGTAGAGGACCAGAGAGAACGTGAAAGATGTCACTTTTCTGTGGCGCCAGTTTCGAAACCGCAGCAATATCGTTACTATGATTTATTCGGAGCGCCGTGCGCGCCGCGGCATGTTTCGAGGTGGGGATATTAGAAAGGACGATAATCGAAGATCAAGTGTCGGATGATCTCTCTCTCTCTTTCTTTTTCTCGTTTCGCGTTGCTTATCGGCCGAATGAAAGCTGGTGTCGATTACGCGAAAGCGAACTGGGAAACGGGACAATAAAACAGGGAAAACGAGGTTATTCATCGCGACAAACTCTGTCCGAGCACGGGATCATGGGAAATGGAAGATGGGACGAGAGAAAGATCAGCAATAAATTTAATCATCGCGGCCGAAATCGATCAGTCGAAAGTAAAGATTAAATATTAGCCCAGAGGAAAGTGAAACTCTTGATAATAGCCAGGAATTATTTCGACACGGCCGAACAAACAGGTACCTTAGCATTATAGTGATCGTTTAATAAATTTTAATGAGACTTTTTCTTTGCTCCTTATGAAACCCCTGCGAACGACGATCATCGTGTAAAAGAACATTTCTTAAGCTTCCATTTAAAACAGAACAATTATTGAAAAGACTTTTCCTTTGCTCCTAATGAAACCCTTCGAAAGACGAACAATCGTACAAATTAGATCATCGTGTAAAAGAACATTTCTTAAGCTTCCATTTAAAACAGAACAACTATTGAAAAGTAGGTGGACGAAGTCTTAAACTTTGAAATAAAAATGACCGAGCAATTCTCTCAGATTTAGTACAATCGTTTGTTTGCTCTCTGTGTTCGTAAATTAAATACTATCGTGTAAAAGAACGTTTCTTAAGCTTCCATTTAAAACAGAACAATTATTAAAAAGTAAGTGGATGAAGTGTTAAAATGTGAGATAAGAATGGTTGAACAATGTTCTCCGCTTTAGAAGCAATGATTTGTTAGCTCGCTGTGTTCGTAAATTAAATATTATCGTATAAAACAACATTTCTTAAGCTCCCATTTAAAACAGAACAATAATTAAAAAGTAGGTGGACGAAGTGGTAAAATGTGAAATAAAAATGTTTGAACAATCTCCGATTTTGTGCAATCATTTCCGAGGAATGTTCGGCTAAGCCTGTTCCTATTGTAGCGGTTTCGAGTAAAAAGTTTGTCGGCTATTCGAACAATACCGCGTTCCTTCGAATTCTCGTCGAATTGTACCGTAACCTGTTCCATCGAAGCAGAAAAATTTGCAAAATTTTCGCGTCGCGTACGTGTCCAGCGTACAACCGTTGCCTCGAGGGTCTTAACCGAAGAAACCGAGAAATTTTTCTGTCGCCAGACGCTCGGCAAGGATCGAGGTCTCGCGTCGTAAACGACGCAAAGAATTCCGATCATTTCAGCAACAAGCGAAGGGATTAGCTGTCGATAAGTTGCCAAGTATAAAACGCTAATTGTTTCCGTAGCGAAACAGAAAAATCGATTTACAGCCCTCCGAGGGTTCCGAGTGGTGACCCCTTGGCCACCGCGACAACGAATTATTGCAACATATGGTTGGGAAGAGTCAGTCCGATAGAACTGCGAAATGTACTTTTATAGTCGGGGGCACACTATGCGGAAGCTTTCACGATGCTCCATGCCATTTTTCAAAAATTTTATCACTCGCAATAAGCCGAACACGCCGCGTGAGCTTATACCGGATCATCTTTAATATTAACGTCAGAATTTTTCCTAGCGCGAATGCCAGTAAATTTATTATAACATGACGAATGGCTGTGGGTTTGGCAATCTTCGACTAATTCACCCTTCGGGGACGATTTTTTCAGTGCACTCACTCTAAATGGTTTGTAGACTGCGGATTTTATGCATTTATGACAAAAAGGGGTACGTACAATCTAAAATAGTGGACATATTTAAAAAATGTAACACCAACAATATATTAGTTTCATCTTAATGAGATAATTAAAAGAAGAAAGAATTTTTTTTTGACTCCTGTGTCTTGCAATCAATGACACTGATGATGATTTATGACAAAAATGAGTTGGTGTAATTTAAAACAGTGAAGTCATTGGAAGAATTGAAAATTGACGTTGTTTTGCAGCCAATTAAATGTCTTTAAAAAACAGGATATTATCCTACTTCACTCCAGTTTGATGCAAATCAAGTAGAAAATTTTGATTTTGCATAAAGATCCGCAGTTAACTAATAAATAGACTGCGGATTTTATGCATTTACGAGATACTTAAGTGGGTGACATTGAAAACAGTGAAGAGGTTACAATATTATTTTCGACTCCATACAATTTTTAAAGAATGGAAGATATTATTAATTTGGCACCTGTTTCTTCCAATTTATAAAGAAAATTTTGATTCTGCATGAAGATCCGCAGTTACCTAATATATAGGCTGCGGATTTTATGCATTTATGAGAAAAATAAGTGGGTAAAATTAAAAACAGTGAAGGGATTACAAAAATTTGGGGATGCCGATATATTATTTTCAACTCCATACAATTTTTAAAGAATGGAAGATATTTTTTTTGGCTCCTGTTTCTTACAATGTACATGTATAGAAAATTTTGATTCTGCATAAAGATCTGCAGTTTACTAATAACTAGACTGCAGATTTTATGCATTTATGAGAAAAATAAGTGGGTGAAATTGAAAACAGTGAAGAGATTACAAAAATTTGAGGATGTCGATATATTATTTTCAAGTACATACAATTTTTAAAGAATGGAAAATATTTGGCTCCTGTTTCTTACAATCTATAAAGAAAATTTTGATTCTGCATAAAGATCCGCAGTTTAATAATGAGGTAAAACACACTTCGGTGCATTGTAAAAAATGCATTTACCAAAAGTCTGAATCATCGATTACGATAACATTCTACAGGGCGTCCGAAATATGTTATACTTAATGGTTAATAACCATCCATGTGGGGAATTGATCGGCCAGGTGAGAAGACACCGTTGTTCACGGTAATTGTCGTGGCTCGGACACGTTTCGAGGCTGTTTTCGGGCAGTGGCACGCACGTGTACCGATCTTGTCCACAGTAGAAAGTGTCTACAGTCTACGGCCTACGGTTTCCGGGCTACCGTGTGCCACGGTTTAGACACGCGCGCCAAGGGTATTTACGAGTTCGTTTTATGACGTTCAAACGACGTCTAGAAATCAATTTCGTCCGCGCGTAATTGCGCCGAGGATTTACGAAGGACTCGCGTCGATTAACCCTTGCTTGGCAATCGTTGCGTCATTTTCAGTCGACCAGTCACTGTTCACAGTTCTACTTGCAGAAGTTGCTCTTATCGCGAGGAAGTTAACATCTTCGACCAGACCGTGTCGCGGTTGCTCGAGAAAATCATCAATCCCACGAGACCTTGACCCTAGTACGCTAATCTTCGAATCGGCTGGCTCGCATTTTTCTCACTTCTCGAGGATTGATGACAATTTTGAATAAGATAAGCAATTCGTGCTCGATCATTAAGGAAAATTTACTATTTCTGACCCTTATGATAAGTAATTCATGCTGGACCATTGGGAAAAATTTGTGACCCTTCGAGTTGGCAACTTGGAAACATGTTTTCTGTTATATTTTTCGATGATTTCTTTTTTTAATCAACGATTAACTTCATCAATCGATTGAATCAATCGTCGATTATAATTTAAAATCATAATTTAAAGAAGTCTTTGAAATTCATAATTTAAAGAAACGTTCTGAAATCATAATTTAAAGAAATCTTTGATTGATTAATGTGTACGAATAATCATTGAATGATTACCTTTTTTAATCGTACACATTAATCAATCAAAGATTTCTTTAAATTATGATTTTTAGAAACGTTTCTTTAAATTATGGTTTTTCAACATTCTTTTAAATTACAATTTTTAAACATTCTATTTAAATTATGATTTTTAAACGTTTCTTGAAATTATGATTTTTATAGATTTCTTGAAATGATGACTTTCAAAGATTTCTTTAAATTATGATTTTTAAAAACGTTTCTTTAAATTACGATTTTTAAACATTCTTTTAAATTATGATTTTTAAACATTCCTTTAAATTATGTTTTTTAAACATTCTTTTAAATTATGATTTTTGAAGGTCTCTTGAAATGATTTCTTTAAATTGCAATTTTTAAACATTCTTTTAAATTATGATTTTTAAATATTCTTTTAAATTATGATTTTTAAACATTCTTTTAAATTATGATTTTTGAAGATTTCTTGAAATAACTTTCAAAGATTTCTTTAAATTATGATTTTTAGAAACGTTTCTTTAAATTATGATTTTTAAAAACGTTTCTTTAAATTACGATTTTTGAACATTCTTTTAAATTATGATTTTTAAACATTCCTTTAAATTATGTCTTTTAAACATTCTTTTAAATTATGATTTTTGAAGGTCTCTTGAAATGATTTCTGTAAATTACAATTTTTAAACATTCTTTTAAATTATGATTTTTGAATATTCTTTTAAATTATGATTTTTGAAGATTTTTTGAAATGATTTCTTTAAATCACAATTCTTAAACATTCTTTTAAATTATGATTTTTAAACATTCTTTTAAATTATGATTTTTGAAGATTTCTTGAAATAACTTACAAAGATTTCTTTAAATTATGATTTTTAGAAACGTTTCTTTAAATTATGATTTTTAAAAACGTTTCTTTAAATTACGATTTTTGAACATTCTTTTAAATTATGATTTTTAAACATTCCTTTAAATTATGTTTTTTAAACATTCTTTTAAATTATGATTTTTGAAGGTCTCTTGAAATGATTTCTGTAAATTACAATTTTTAAACATTCTTTTAAATTATGATTTTTGAATATTCTTTTAAATTATGATTTTTGAAGATTTTTTGAAATGATTTCTTTAAATCACAATTCTTAAACATTCTTTTAAATTATGATTTTTAAACATTCTTTTAAATTATGATTTTTAAACTTTCTTGAAATGACTTTCGAAGATTTTTTTAAATTATGATTTTTAGAAACGTTTCTTTAAATTATGATTTTTAGAAACGTTTCTTTAAATTATGATTTTTGAACATTCTTTTAAATTATGATTTTTAAACATTCCTTTAAATTATGTTTTTTAAACATTCTTTTAAATTATGATTTTTGAAGGTCTCTTGAAATGATTTCTGTAAATTACAATTTTTAAACATTCTTTTAAATTATGATTTTTGAATATTCTTTTAAATTATGATTTTTGAAGATTTTTTGAAATGATTTCTTTAAATCACAATTCTTAAACATTCTTTTAAATTATGATTTTTAAACATTCTTTTAAATTATGATTTTTGAAGATTTCTTGAAATAACTTTCAAAGATTTCTTTAAATTATGATTTTTAGAAACGTTTCTTTAAATTATGATTTTTAAAAACGTTTCTTTAAATTACGATTTTTGAACATTCTTTTAAATTATGATTTTTAAACATTCCTTTAAATTATGTTTTTTAAACATTCTTTTAAATTATGATTTTTGAAGGTCTCTTGAAATGATTTCTGTAAATTACAATTTTTAAACATTCTTTTAAATTATGATTTTTGAATATTCTTTTAAATTATGATTTTTGAAGATTTTTTGAAATGATTTCTTTAAATCACAATTCTTAAACATTCTTTTAAATTATGATTTTTAAACATTCTTTTAAATTATGATTTTTAAACTTTCTTGAAATGACTTTCGAAGATTTTTTTAAATTATGATTTTTAGAAACGTTTCTTTAAATTATGATTTTTAGAAACGTTTCTTTAAATTATGATTTTTGAACATTCTTTTAAATTATGATTTTTAAACATTCCTTTAAATTATGTTTTTTAAACATTCTTTTAAATTATGATTTTTGAAGGTCTCTTGAAATGATTTCTGTAAATTACAATTTTTAAACATTCTTTTAAATTATGATTTTTGAATATTCTTTTAAATTATGATTTTTGAAGATTTTTTGAAATGATTTCTTTAAATCACAATTCTTAAACATTCTTTTAAATTATGACTTTTAAACATTCTTTTAAATTATGATTTTTAAACTTTCTTGAAATGACTTTCGAAGATTTTTTTAAATTATGATTTTTAGAAACGTTTCTTTAAATTATGATTTTTAGAAACGTTTCTTTAAATTATGATTTTTCAACATTCTTTTAAATAACGACTTTTAAACGTTTTATTAAATGATGATTTTTAAAAACGCTTCTTTAAATTATGATTTTTCAACATTCTTTTACATTATGATTTTCAATCGACGTCATGAATTAATCGTCGATTTTCCAATGATTACCTTTTTCAATCGTACAAACTAATCAATCAATCTCGATTAAAATTCTAATCGATTAATGCCCAGCTCTGTTTCAAACAAGCTACCCAATAATTTCCTCTAGCTGAAGATTAAGATTAGCAGGTTACCCACGCCATACAAAAAAAAATGGGTTAATTATTTGGAGAGACTCGCCTAGGAAGATCACAGATGAGCTTCACCGGCGAACCAGGGTGAGAAAGAGAAGCAGCGCAACAGGAACACCTTATCAACGGAATCCCCGTTATTCCATGACGCGATCGCGAGAAGAGATTCGTCGTCGTCTTCGAGGCGACGTTTCGCGATACAGTTTTACAGGGAACGTCGGCCCCGGAAAGAAACCAAGCGGAATATTAATCGTCGTGCCTCGCGGACAGCAATGGAACTCTCGAGAGAGCCTGGCGACTTCAATCCCGCGAGAAAAGGACTGGTTGCAATGAGATAGAGCAGTTGTCCACGGAAATATTCTACCACGCATGAACTCTGCATAGATTCAACGACCGTAGACTTGCTAAATGGTTCTTCGCCAGTCGACCAGTTCTGATGGTGAGCGACCGTCTTCTCTTGAATCGCGATCATCGAACTTATATTATAAATAAACGAGGAATGCGGTATGCACAATGTCCTCGAGTCAAAGAAAATTCACTTCTTTCGTAAGTATCCATTGCTGACCATTTTTGCTCACGAACACGCTTGGTCAGATCGGTATCTTCGCGCGAACCCTGTATTTTACGTGTTTCCGGTGTCGGCAAGACGACATGCCACCATTTTCTTGCGGCTCGGCGGCGCGGCGCTGATTTCATTTCAGATAGAAATCATTTGCATTGTATATTGATCGATTGTTTTTTTTTCGAGAGGTTCTATGAGCTGTGCACGAGATCTCATTCTTCCTCGACTGTTTTATTTTCTACGGTTATTCGATTCTGATCGTTTCTGTAAGTGAACTTAATTCGGGGTATAAGGAACAACATCGGCATAACGAAGGAGGAACTGTTGTATTATGTGAGCAGAGCATTAGGGTTAAACGGTCAAGAGGCTGATTTAAAGCATCCAGAACTTTCTCCGTTACGTTTGACGTGCCACTTTCGCTAGGAAGTGCAGGCAAATTTTTTTATCGCTCAAATGATAATTACTAGGTGCATAGGCGTATACGTGCTATTTAGTCGTGTGGACCTCCGTCGCATACACTCTGAGTTCAAAACTATTATTATTATTTATTTATTGCTTTAAATCATGTGCCACAATATGACTTACAATGTTAATGACGTCTTTGAATGACGAACCTGTTAGTGCAAACTGATTTTTGAAAAACTAATTTGCTTGAAAAATATGTTAAAAATTAAAGTTTTTGTGGAAACCATTACAATTTTTTCATGAGCATTTGTATACGGGGTGGTCACAAAATATGTACACAAAATATGTTTTGTGTACTATTTGAATGGTTTGAAGGAACCATTATACTGCAAACAATATTTTTTCTGAAGGTCATTTTTTTCGGAGTTATCAAGATTATCGATATTTTTTGATACATAACTACATTTTTCTTTTTATTGCATCGTGTAACTGATCGAAAAATACATTCAGATATTTATAATACATGACCTTGATCATAGAAAATTAAAGATTTACCTTCAGATCAAGGTCAATGTCATGTTATGATACACATCTGAATGTATTTTTCTATCAGTTACATGATGCAATAAAAAGAAAAATGTAGTTATGTATTAGAAAACACCGATGACCTTGATAACTCCGAAAAAAATGACCTTCGGAAAAAAATAATTTTTAGGTGGAAGAAATATTTAGGTGGACCACCCTGTATACAGTCTAGACGCATTGATAAAAAATCGGAGGCATTCAATAAAATGGATTTTTCACCCCCTTAACACGAATATCGACAGCTATAAAGAAGTACGTATCAAATATGTAATATAAAAATCACCGTGTTATCGAGTAATTCCCTCGTTAGCACAATTCTTAAAAATATCAATTTATAAACAGAACAATGTCAGATAAAGCTGACAAGTTAGAATCTATTTACATCTCGCCCTATCTCTATTGTAATACACGTCCGAGAGAAGGATCCGAGTTGTTTCCCATGAAAGGATCTCCACGAACGCTTAAGTAGAAAAGAAAATGTGTGAATAAGGAAATCCATTGAGAGTAGGTAATCGAGGAGCATAATTAGTTCACGGTAGCAGTTCCCCTAACATGTTGTTAGGTACAATTCTCCAAAATATTAATTGATAAACAGAACAATGTCAGATAAAGCTGAAAAGCTAGAATCTATTTACATCTCGCCCTATCTCTATTGTAATACACGTCCGAGAAAAGGATCCGAGTTGGTTTCCCACGAAAGGATCTCCATGAACTCTCCAGTAGAAAAGAAAATGTGTGAATAAGAAAATCCATTGAGAGTAGGTAATCGAGAAGCATAATTAGTTCACGGTAGCAGTTCCCCTAAAATGTTGTTAGGTACAATTCTCCAAAATATTAATTGATAAACAGAACAATGTCAGATAAAGCTGAAAAGCTAGAATCTATTTACATCTCGCCCTATCTCTATTGTAATACACGTCCGAGAAAAGGATCCGAGTTGGTTTCCCATGAAAGGATCTCCATGAACTCTCCAGTAGAAAAGAAAATGTGTGAATAAGAAAATCCATTGAGAGTAGGTAATCGAGAAGCATAATTAGTTCACGGTAGCAGTTCCCCTAAAATGTTGTTAGGTACAATTCTCCAAAATATTAATTGATAAACAGAACAATGTCAGATAAAGCTGAAAAGCTAGAATCTATTTACATCTCGCCCTATCTCTATTGTAATATACGTCCGAGAAAAGGATCCGAGTTGGTTTCCCATGGAAGGATCTCCAGGAACTCTTCGGTAGAGAAGAAAACGTGTGAATAAGGGAAGTCGTTGAGCAGCGGCATCATGTCGACGGTGAAGTAGGTAATCGAGGAGCATAGTTAGTTCACGGTAGCAGTTTCCCGAAAATGGTGTTCGGAGGTAGAGCCATTAGGGGACATAAAGGGTTGCGCGAATCGGTTGGGTGCTCGGCGCGTTAACGATTCGCGGACGTCGCCGCCGCCGTCGAGGGGTTTCGTCGGAATGCCCGAAACGCGGCGTCGTCGGACGAATAAGAAGGTAATCGACAGTCCAGGTGAAACACGGTCGGGATGTCAAGTGAGTCTGGGAGAGGAGAGAAGCTGGGAGAGTTGGGAGGCGGCGTGGCGCGGCGGCTCAGCTTCTCGCGGACCGTTTTCCAAGGCCTCGTCCGCGCCAGTTCCACGAGGTCACCTCTTCGTTGGCTCATGCCTCTTTCAGGCCTGAAAAGAGGTTCGCAACAATGCCAGTCCGCGGCAGCAGCCCCGGCTATACAGCCTCTGTTGAGCAAGAAACTCGCCGGTATCGTCGAGTCGCCTCCTATATCTGCGTTTCTTTCGTTCGCCCCCCGCCGTCGTCCCCTGCCTCGCCTCGCGTCGCCTCTCGCCTCCTGTTTCTCTCCTTCTCCATCGTTCCCTCGTATACCGGGTGTAAAAGTAGTTTTTTGCCCGGGTGGCCGGAGCCATAGCCGAGGCAACGGCCAAGCCGCGCCGGCTCTACCGGCCGCCACGTCGTCCACCATCCCTTTTCTTTGATCCGTCTTCATTTCTCCGCGTCCGCGAGAAATAATTGTCTCTCCGCGCTAATTAGAATCGGAGACGGGTTTTCTTCTACCGACGACCGGCCGCCGGAAGCCGTTCCATTATTCGATCGGGAGCAGATAGCCGAGCTTTTTGCACCGAACACCTCCGATCCGAATCCTCGACGATTGAGTTACACGCTCCTAACACTCAATAATATGCGACCGCAAATGGATTCGCGACCCGACCCACGTGAAATTACTACTTTACCCGGTACCCTGACCGGCTGGGTCGCTCGCGACCCCCGCACCGTGGCTGAGAGATTACGGTCACTGCCACATTGGTCGCACATACACTGCTGTGCAAAGGAAAGAAGCACCCGGCCATAGTTAATAGAATAGCGTAAAAAACCGAATAAGAAAACAGCAAGTTTCATCATTGAATTTATATAATTCGTTTACATTTAGCAAGGATGTCAAAGTTTTATTGGTATTACCCGGTTTTGTTGAACAATTACTATAGCTTGCAGTATTTTACAGTCGCAAAATTTCTCTTGAAAATGGTGCACATTTGGATCGAAACGTCGAGGACAATTTAAATTGCAAAATTGCTTACTAAGTAACATTTGGTCGAACCTGTGGCGCCGTAATCATTAAATTGTTTAAGAACACAGTAAGTTTTGGAAAAGGATTCCGCTGTTCAATTTAATAGTTATTGCGGATTATCTAATAGTTTAAATGCAATAAATCAATCATTGTACAATACAGTTTCTACATGAAGATATTGTTTGTCATTATATCTTATAATTATACTGCGTGCTTCCTTCTTTTGCACAGTAGTGTAGGTTAAACATTAACCCCTTGCTTGTAGGTACCATTTTCTTTACAGTTACGGCGATTAGAACGTCTTTATCTCGAAAAATGTGAAACGGAAAAGAAAATGTTTTTTTTTTGTATGACTACTTTATTCGAATGCTTAAATATTGATTACGAACGAATAAAATTTTATTTCATCTAAACAGGAACACATAACATTCATACTTGTTAGACTTTGTTCAAATCTTCATGACAAGTCTTACTCGTTAAAATAGGCAAGGGGTTAATTGTTGAATTTCATTAGGACTTTGATCCTTTTCTATTCAACGTGTTTCCTCTCTCTCTTTTACTTCAAGACTTAGAGTCACGGTTAAAAATTCCTGTAAAATTATTCACGATATCGTTTGCATTAAATATTTTGGTATCTGATCAATTACTACACTTTTAAGTGTTGCATGAGGTATTGCCTCCATTCCATATTCATAAAATGAAAAAACAATCATATACAGTGGGATTGTTGGTATCTAATCAATAGACAACATATTTTATGCATTTATAACAAATATGAGTAGGTGTAATTTAAAACAGTGCAAACATAAAGAAAATATAGACTTCTATATCAGTTCAGTTTGTTGCAAATTCAGGTAGAAAATAAAGAAAATAAAGAAAATAGACTTCTATATCAGTTCAGTTTTTTGCAAATTCAGGTATAAAATTGTTATTTTGCATAACGATCCGCTGTCTACTAAATTACAACACATTTAAGCATTGTATGAGGTATTCTATCAATTCCATATTCATAAAATGAAAAAATCCTATACAAAGGAATAATAATTCCATTGCAGATTCCAATAGGAGTCTAATCAATTACTACACGTTCAAATATTGCATAAGGTATTGGTATCAACGTCATGTTCATAAAATGAAAAAAAATCCTATACAAAATAATTATTCTAGCTAGGAAGAAACGTTTAATCTTCGAGTTAAAATGGCTCTGACCGCAAACGTTCAAAAAGACGTGTATAAAACAGGTGGTGATGATCAGAGTCGCTTGGAATGCATGAAATCTGCAGCCTAGAAGACTCTAAGAAACGAGTAAAATGATCTCGCGAGTTTAACGAAGACGTATAAAATAATTGCAGATGATCAGAGTAGCTGGAATCCGTAGTCTCGAAGCATTGTTGTCTCGAAAACTTCCGGCAACGATCCGAAGAAGAGTGTTCTCTCTTCTTCGCGAGCCGTACGAATAAAATTTTTCCACGCGCCGCCGCAACCGACATCGAAACAGCTTGTATGCTTGCAGGAGGTTTGCGATAAATCAATTTTTTAGTGATACCATGGTAGAATAGAGGGGGCAGCGGGGTAATCGGTCGTTTCGGGAAACGGGCAGTCATATAAAGCGAAACGGAGAAATGGTGATTTACAGTTTGAACTCCGATATAAACTTCGGTTTATAGCCTGATCGCGCGGCACGGCGGCCCGTAAACACGCAGCGTGTCCTTAACCTGAACAGCACCAGGCTCGACAAAGATGTTGGAGAGATATCTGGAAAAGTTGGCGAAAACGGTATCCTCCTCGCAGAGACGAACAACCGGGCGCCCTCAAAATTGTTCGAATGGTGGTCTAAATCATCGAAAAAAATGTTCTCATGTCGCCAGAGTAGATTGTAAAAGTGTTTCTACATTTTAATCATTGCACATGGAAGAAAAACTTGTTTGAAAAATGTCTGCTCTACAAGAATAATGGTGATTTTAATCCTTGAAAAACTGTTTTCATGTCGCCAGAGTCGATTGTGAAAGTGTTTCTACGTTTTAATCACTGCACGTGGAAGAAAAACTTGTTTGAAAAATGTCTGCTCTACAAGAATAATGCATTAGAAAAATATACGAAAAACTAATTATTCAAATGGTGATTTTAATCCTGGAAAAAATTTTTTCATGTCGCCAGAGTCGATAGTAAAAGTATTTTCACATTTTAATCATTGTACATGGAAGAAAAGCTTGTTTGAAAAATGTCTACTCCACAAAAATAATGCATTAGAAAAATATACGAAAAACTAATTGTTCAAATGATGATTTTAATCCTCGAACAAAAGTTTTCATGTCGCAAAAATCGGTTGAAAAAGTATTTCCACATTTTAATCACTGCACATGGAAGAAAAATTTGTTTGAAAAATGTCTGCTCTACAAGAATAATGTATCAGAAAATATACGAGAAATTTATTATTCGAATGATGATTTTAATCCCCGAACAAAATTGTTTCATGTCGCCAGAGTCGATAGTAAAAGTATTTTCACATTTTAATCATTGCACATGGAAGAAAAATTTGTTTGAAAAATTCCTACTCCGCAAGAATAATGCATTAGAAAATATACGAATAATTAATTGTTCAAATGGTGATTTTAATCCTCAAAAAAATTGTTTGATGTCGCCAAAGTTGGTTGAAAAAGTATTTTCACATTTTAATCATTACACATGGAAGAAAAATTTGTTTGAAAAATGTCTACTATACTACAAGAATAACGTCTTAGAAATTATACGAAAGAGTAATTAATTTTGAAAAAATTGTAAGAAGTACAATATTTTCACTGTTTGATCATTGCACACAGAAGAATAATTTGGATGATATAAAAATGATTGAATTGCGGGCATCGAATGAAAATTGAGGACAGAAAGGGGAGGATCGGCGTTTGCCAGACGAAATTTCTGGCGAATACGGTGAATCGATGCAGCGTCGGCGCAGCGGTGATTTCAATGCAACCCCTTGCATCGTAACCCTGGCGAGCACGGAGGAGACTTGTCTCCTTGCGATCCAAAAGGATCTTGACACCTACGCGAGTCGGACTATTATCGCGGCACGCCACCACCGCGCCGGAACAATGGCCGGTCAACGGTGTCTGGGCTAAAAACAGGAATAGTAATGAACGTGATTGCCGGTGGACGTAAGAAGTCTTCGTATATAACAATTATGCGGGCACGGGCGGACGCGGACTGAAAGCAAAACGAGCATGTCCCAGGAAGACCAGGGTCGTCGCTCGGCCTCGTGGCCTTCGTGCCCAGAGAACCGTTCCGAGCGCAACCTTTTCCGAGGATTTCGCGGATGATCGCGTGGCACACGCCTTGCTACTTCGATCCTTGCAACCGCGAACTCCCACTAAACGATAACAGGCCCTTCCGAAGCGTTCAATTTAAGAAGAACAATTCCCTTTTTGAAATCAATGGCTAATATCAAATTCAAATAATGTTACACACTTCACGGACTGATAATAGTCGTGTCTTCAGGCCTGGACGGTAAAAATATTGTAGACATTCCTAATAGAAACCCCTATATCACGTTTACAGAAATAAACGTGGCTCGTGAACCGTGGAATAAGGATTTAAGGATCCGTGTACATGAATCTGCGAATACAGATCCGTTCGGCACATTCGAGTCCGACAACTGATGCGTCATTGTATGTCGATCGAATTCTTCTCGATCCGTATTCACGGATCCATAAATTCGTACTACACGGTTTACGTACCACGTGTACACGTGTATTTTTGTACACGTTCAACACCGCGATCTCTAATTCCTAATTGCTTGCCGGTAATGCTACGAGTCCCACACAAGGTTTTCATCTTACAGTCTCCGGGGCGCAACCTTCTCCGAGGATTTCGCGGATGATAGCTTTGCTATTTCGATCCTTGCAACCGCGAACTCCCCCTATACAATAACAGGCCCTTCCGAAGCGTTCAGTTGAAAAAAGAACAATTTCCTCTTTGAAATCAATGGCTAATATCAAATTCAGATAACGTGTTAACACTTCACGGACCGATAATAGTCTCGCCTGAACGTTGTCGAAAAAGATCGACATGCATAGGTCTCCTATAAAATTATTGTAGACATACCTAATTGCCTTCTAGTAGTGCTACGAGTCCGATACAATCATCTTATGCAACCGCGAACTCCCCCCAAACGATAACAGACGCTTCCGAAGGGTGAACCGTTCAGTTAAAGCACTGAAGAACAATTCAATCTCTGGAATCAATGGCTAATATCAAATTCAGATAACGTGTTAACACTTCACGGACCGATAATAGTCTCGCCTGCACGTTGTCGAAAAAGATCAACATGCATAGGTCTCCTATAAAATTATTGTATATCTAATTGCCTTCTAGTAGCGCTACGAGTCCGATACAATCATCTTATGCAACCGCGAACTTCCCCTATACGATAACAGACCCTTCCGAGGGGTGAACCGTTCAGTTAAAACACTGAAGAACAATTCAGTCTCTGGAATCAATAGCTAATATCAAATTCAGATAACGTGTTAACACTTTACGGATTCATAATAATAATCGTGTCGTCAGGCCTGAATTTTTAAGATTATTGTAGACATTCTTACAAAGGAAGGACCGCAAGTGTTCGACTTCGATTTTGATAATCTTTTGTGAGCCGATGGTACATGGATCCCTAATGATGTCTGCAAAATATTAGGTATATTTACTCAATAGTTTTAAAGATATAAACAATTGAATTTCATACCTTTTTGATATACCATGATTTGCAGCTCAAGTTTTCGAAGTTCGATTGTTTGTATCTTTAAAACTATTGAGCAACTGCACCTAATATTTCGCAGACATAATTAGGGAACCATATACCATCGTCTCACAAAAGATTATGAAAACCGAAGTCGGACTCTTGGGGTCCCTCCCTTGTTAGTTGCCTTTTAGTAGCGCTACGAGTCCGATACAAGGTTTTCATCTTGCAGTCCGTGGGACGCAAGCTTTGTCCGGACCTCGCCGTTGCGGTGAGTAAAGTGTTAAATTTGATTATGGTCTCTGGAGAGCTGTAGAACGTTTATAACCTAGTTATAATATCCGCGTCGTAGAACAAGGTTTCACCTCGGATCCGCCTCGAACGGTTCCGCGGTCCAGCGCAGCACAGCGTCAGGATTAAAATTCTTTGACGGGACAAAGCGTAAGGAGCTTTCTACAAGGTGAGCGTAAAGGAAAAAGCTGTAGAGTGTAGAGGATAGAGAGAGAGAGAGAGAGAGAATGAGGGAGTGACACACTCGACTCACTCTGGGAGCATGCTCGTGCGGCAGGATCGGGAATTAGTCCGTTTTGTAAGTGGCTGTGCCGGGGCGGAGGATTTTTTTCGCTGGCAGTCCTCTTTTTGCGCACGAAAAAGTCTCGCGGGCCACAATGGCCGGCGAGGCAGCATTGTGCCGATTGCACATTTAACCGGGGAGGCCTTTTTGTCTCGCGGCGCTCTAATTCATGCCTGCACAAAAGTTCGCCCCGTGTCTACCCGCTGCGAACGACCTTCAAAACGGAACCTTTATTAATGAGGGTATTCTATGTGGCCCTCTCTCGTTTTTTCCCTTCCCGTAACCGTCTTTTGCTCACTGACACTCTCTTCTTGGCCCGCCTTCGGACTTCTCTTCTCCCTTGCCAGTTGCCTTGCTATATCCGAGCCACACCGCGCCACGCCAAGAGAGAGAAAGAGAGAGAGAGAGAAGTCGGCCTCTTCTCTTTTTCCTCGAGGATCTTGTTTCCTCCCGCGTCCCCGACGCGTTTCGGCCATTCCTTGTCTTCGAATCGTTAACACGATATACAGCCCGATAAAAAAAGGGTCTAAGACTCTCTGGGAGCTTATACTACCCATCAGCACGAATAAATAATGTCTAATCAAGATCGACCCCGAAATCAGCCCTTTCGATGGAAAACGTAAAACCGCGTTCTCGCATTCGTTACCCGCGTTCCTCCTGTCCTCGTTCGTCGCGCCGCAATAACGATTTCGGGAGCTTGTACCACTCATCCAGATACCGAGAAATCAGCCATTTCGATACCGGACCTGGGTCCGTTCTGACCCGCCGCCGCTACAAATCGTTCCATTCAACCCCCCGCACACCGGCAAAATTTGTCCATCTGGCGTCGAAATCGCGTGGAGGTGAAACATCAATACGATGGCGCGACTATACAATAATGGGAAACTAACTTTTATACAATATGTTAGGTTGGCAACTAAATTCGCGACCTTGTTTCCTAATTCTTTTATTGTATCATTATAATCTCGTTCAGTGACCATTCCTCTTGAACTGTATGTCATCGGGAAGCTCTGAATTTTACGATTAATTTGATATAAAATACTTGTGCTTAAAAAATACATATACGAATGACTTTGTTTGAGAAAATGTGGAGGTCATGAACTTACAAGGGAAGGACCCCAAGTGTCCGACTTTGATTTTGATAATTTTTTGTGAGACGATGGTATATGGATCCCTAATGATGTCTGTAAAATATTGGGTGTAATTACGCAATAGTTTTAAAGATACAAACAATTAAACTTTCATACCTTTTCGAAGTTCAGTTAGCGGTGTAAGCAGGCTGCGTGAAGGTTCAATTGTTTATATCTTTCATATTTTGCAGACATTATTAGGGATTCATATACCATCGTCTCACAAAAGATTATCAAAATCGAAGTCGGACACTTGGGATCCTTGCATTGTTAGTTGCCAACCTAATAAAACTAATTCTTATGTAGCCAACCAAAATGTACAGATTATTTAGAACCCTTTGTGTTTAACGTATCTGCGAAACTCTCATTTTAAGACTATAATATTATATATTAGCGAACAAAGAATGAATATCCAGCATTGGAAAAAGATTCCATGTGACGTCTAAACTATGGTGCCCAAGATGGCTCGGGGCTAGGGTTGCTTGATATGTTGATTGATATGACTCTCCTATATTTGAACTTGATCTCCTATATCACATTTGAATAGCATATAATTTTCAAAAATCTTTGTTTGAATAAAAAAATTTAAAATGTGCTGTGTAACTCTTTTACTTGAACTCCTATATTTTGAGCCTATCTCATGTACATATACATAATTGCAGTTTTCACTACTTCTTCTATATTTCGATAAAACATTTCTGGCAACCCTACTCGGAGCCCACCTTAACAAACTAGACACAGTGCATCTTTATGCAAAATAAAAAGTTTGTGCATCAAGTACCAGGCGCAAGAACTGAATATAAAATATCGTTCATTAATCATTTTAATGTGGTGAAAATAATATATTAATACTCTTAATCGTTTAATATTTTCACTGTTTCAAATTGCACCTCCTCATTTTTATTATAAATGCATAAAATCCGCTGTCGGATATAAAAAAAATAAAAGAAATGGATGTCCAGAGAAATTTTGTACAATATTCTCAGTGTAACATTAACAAATTGTGAATGGGCACCCGGGTAACCATAAAAATAAGAGAGCAACCGAATCAACTTGAGAGAGACGAACGAGGATTAATTCGAAGACGGTGAATGAAGGTTCACAGCTGATTCCTCCACGAGCGCGGACTTCCAGAGACAAGAATCTCCGAACAGCACGTGTTCAACAACGAGTAGAGCGGATTTTATGTCGGCGATCAAACGAAGAACCCGTTTCAATTTTTCTATAAAGTTACGCCCGACCATAAGCTAGAAAAACGGTGCGCTGCCGTAGGAATTCGTTTCTTCGGATCCGAAAAAAAGCCGGCGAACTTCACGGGCAACCTAATAAACCATTGATACCGGCAATAAAAAGGGTAAACGAACTCGGTAACAAGATGGTATCCAGGCTCCGGAGGAAGTCGTTCGTTGCGCAATTTTATTTAAAAAGAAACACTCACCGGCCGGAATGTCAAGAGCGTCTTAACAGCGAGAAAGAAAGGTATCTCTATTAGGAAGGTGTGGCTCGACGGTCGCCGCGAGAGTATTGTACCTAGAAGAATCTGCGAAACGGATTCGAGAGAGAGAGAGAGAGAGAGAGAGAGAGAGAGAGAGAGAGAGAGAGAGAGAGAGAGAGAGAGAGAACAGAAAGAGAAAGAGAGGGAGAAAGGCGACGAGAGAAAAATTTACTCGTGTTTACACGATGTTTAGCACGATCGAATAGCTACGTTTCAGAGATACAATTAAAAGGAGTGGGAGACAGAGAGAAAAAAAGGCGAGAGGAGTCGAGCGCGCGCGGGCTCCGCCCTCTTGGGTCCTTTCGGACCCTCGTGGCACTCGCGAGCGAGAGGCCCAGTTCGTCGAACGCGTTCATTCAGGGATTTCGACCTGTCCGATGTCCGCTGGAATCGATGCGTTGCCACGCAGGAACATTAAATTTGTTTCCCGTCCGACAACTTCCCAAGCTTTCCTACTCCGAGAGTCTTCCTGTCCGCATTCCTCGCCGAAAAAGAAATACTGACTCCGAGCGACTTCGCTCCGTCATTAGGCTGCAGGTCTCACGCAGATTCCAGTTTCTAAGCACTCCAGCCGGATGATTTCTACTTTGATTAGCTTCACTGTCAAGTGGAACTCCTTCGCGTAACAGTTGCAGACGCTAACCAAATTGAACAGACACTAATTAAAAGGATCCTCGTACTAAATATAAAGAAGCAACGAGATTCATTTTTACTTTGATTAGCAACACTTTCAAGTGGACATTAACACCTTCACATAACAGTGACAGGCACTAATCAAATTGTACAGACACCAGAAGAAATTTTCTTTTGCTAATTAAAAAGATCATTCTAATAAATACAAAGAAGCAACGAGATACATTTCTACTTTTATTAGCTTCATTGTCAAATGGGCGTATTAACCTCTTCGCGTAACAGTTACAGACACTAAACCAATTGTACAGACTCTAATTTAAAATATCCTCCTAATAAATATAAAGAAGTAACGAGAGACACTTTTATTTTTATCAGTAGGCAACGGATCTTTTTGCAAAATAAAAACTTTGTAGCCGAATTGCAACGAACTGGAGTGAAGTGGAAGTTTATTTTACTTTTTAATATGTTTAATAGACTTTTTTAAAATAATGTGAGAGTATATTTAAATTTTTCTAATGGTTTTACTTTTTTAAATTACACCTACTCATTTTTGCCATGAATGCATATTATCCGCTATTTATTTATTAGCTTCACTGTCAGGTGGTTATTAACCCTTGATGAAACAGTTACTAACCTAACCTAACCAAATTGCGCAAACACCAAAAAGAATTTTCTTTTGCTAATTAAAAAGATCATTCTAATAAATATAAAGAAGCAACGAGATACATTTCTACTTTGCTTAGCTTCACTGTCATGTGGAACCAAATTGTACAGACACCAGAAAGAATTTTCAATTGCTAATTACAAAGATGCTCGTAATTAATACAAAGAAGCAACGAGATACATTTCTACTTTGCTTAGCTTCACTGTCATGTGGAACCAAATTGTACAGACACCAGAAGGAATGTTCTTTTGCTAATTAAAAAGATCCTCGTAACTAATACAAAGAAGCAACGAGATACATTTCTACTTTGATTAGCTTCACTGTCATGTGGAACCAAATTGTACAGACACCAGAAGGAATTTTCTTTTGCTAATTAAGAAGATCCTCGTAATAAATATAAAGAAGCAACAAGATACATTATCACGTGCACAATAGACCGCGCAAACGCGATTAAGTAAATAAAGAATATTATTTAGTACATAATAAACTGGTTTCCCGTAGGCTTATAAATATTATAGATATTTATGTGATCCGATTTACGTTCTTAACCTTGCTGATAAGTGTGCTAGCCGAGAACGAAACGCAATCCTTTTTCCTTTCTTTTCCACGCCCCTTTCTCTCCCCCTCTCCACTATCTTTCTCGCATCGATTTTAACCGCTGAATCATTAATCTTGATTAATGCGCAGGTTTACTCGCGTTTTACCAATTTGCATATGCTATGTATGATCTTGGAACGATTGGACTGAGGTCGTTAGCTATCTCGATCATCGGTTTAAGTGCCCGAGTCTCCTCTTTTAAAAAAGTAAACCAGAAAAGGGGATCATAATAGTGCGAAACACGCTCGCAAACTTCCGGAGTTCGACTCTGTTCTTTCGTAACGAAATCCTAGCACTTTTTAAACGTACTGATAAAGATAGTAACAGTCTCAATTTTTATTCTCATTCACGTTAGAACACAATTTTTATTCTCCTTCACGTTAGAACACAATTTTTATTCTCATTCACGTTAGAACACAATTTTTATTCTCATTCACGAACAAAATTTTTGTTTCTCAATTGCTTCGCTGTAAAAATTCGACCCACCGAGGGTTGATTCTAAAATTCACACACGATGGCCCAACCGAGAATTTGTTAATTCTTCTTTCTCGACAGCATCGCTAGAAGTGTTAGCTACAGTATACTCTCGGTATAACTCGATCAAAGAAATTGTTTAAGAATACTGGCAATAAATGTACAGTATAATGTACAAACAATTATTTATAAAGGCTGCTTATTTATAAATTACTGCCACAGAAGGTTTTATATATATTTATAGACAATTTTTTTGATCGATGCTTGGTGAATTAGTTTTTGTTTCACAACTCTCAGGAATTACTTTCCACAGTCTAAAGCTCGCAGAGTCTGCCCGAAGGTTTTGTCAAGATCTCGGTTTAACGAGATTATCACAGCAATCGGACGACCATCGTCCAGAGTTGGGCATTAATCAATGAGAATTTTAACCAAGATTGATTGAATGATGTATACTATTAAAAAAGGTAATCATTGAAAAATCGTCGATTGATTCAATCGATTGATGAAGTTAATCGTGAATCGTTGATTAAAAAGGAAATCATCGAAAAATCGGAGACTGATTTAATCAATTGTTGAAGTTAATCGCCACACGGTCTATCCATAAATTGTAATAAGAAGGAAGAGAGAGACAGCGAACGGAGATGGACAATTGACAGAAATATATCTCAACAAAAATTTAGTTTACATCTTCTTCAGTATGCATACAGTTTTGATTCCGTATTTCATTTCGAGATATCAGCAGTTAATCATTAATCAATTATCCGATTGACGATTACAATTGAAAAGAATGTAATCGTTAACCGCAATTAACGACTAAAGCAGGAGTTTAATCGTTAATTGCGATTAAAGATTCAAGTAGAAATTTATTCGTCAATCGTTGATTAAATTTTTGCCCAACACTGCCATCGCCGGCGCGATTGCATTAGTGCGATCACGCTCGATCGCGAAACCGCGTCAACGCGACGCGTTAATTTTTGCGAGAAACGAGTCTCGCTAACTGAAACGCGACGCTGACGCCTGTCGCTCCTTAGAGGATAGTTAGAGCGATGCAATTAAAATCCCTGACAGTCGGACTCGAGCGCCAATGACTCGCGGGGCGCCCCTAGCAACACGGAATTCAGTTCGTTCGCATAAATATCGCGAGAATGACGCACTCGCGTCGCGCGAGCGTTTACTTTCACGGGAACGGTTAAATCATCGCGCCGCGCCGCGGCACCGTTTCTTTCACCTTCCGATAACCTTTAATCACACAATCGACGAGGTCTCCGTGCGAAATGGTTCCCTCGCACACAGCGATGTTCACAGAGCCTCGACATATTATATTTTTGCTCCGGAATCGTCGCAAAGATGTTTTACATCTCAATATTTTTTCCCGCACGTTTCCTAACTGTTTCTCCATACATAATTTTATTCATTAGAATTAATGACTATTCCGTTCTAATTTCTGCCACCGTGGCATTTCTTAAACGCTGGATATCGACGATCCATGTTTATTGTCGCAAGAAGCACAAGTATCGCGATGTCCTATTTCGATGCACTCAACTTACGTTTTTGTACAGAGTGTATAAAAAGTAATGGTCATCCGTTCTAGAGGTGAATCTACACCTCTGGATCGGTGGACATTTGTAAGAGAATCTTGCCGCAAAATTGTTTATGACAAAGAAAATTGTTGTTAAAGTTGTGTTTTAGATCAACACCTTCCACTCATTGTCAGTTAGACGAGAAAAAGTTTGAAAGAAGCCATGTGTCGCAAACAGTTTCAAAATTCGAACACTCTTAAAAACACCATAACTTTGTTGATATTGGAATATACGACTTGAAATTTTTGGAAAAGTTAGAACAATTGGTTTTCTACACAACATGGCAAAAATTTTCAGAAAAAACTGCAAGTTATCGAAATTGCAGAGAAAATACTACAAGTTGCATTTTACAACTTTTTTATGTGGGTCTATATTGAAAATTTAAAAAGTACGTTTTGTAGATCTATATGAATTAAACATATCCTGAAAAATGCATCAAAATCGGTCGACG
Source organism: Lasioglossum pauxillum (assembly GCA_933228785.1). NCBI lineage: Eukaryota > Metazoa > Arthropoda > Insecta > Hymenoptera > Halictidae > Lasioglossum > Lasioglossum pauxillum. The sequence goes on along the minus strand of OW121701.1, from coordinate 37,461,332 downwards.
TTGTAATGAGCTATAAACGTTTAAAGATGGTAAAAATTGCAATTTTTCACGATTTTCGGCATCCAACTGCAGTCATTCTAAGAATTCTTACATCTTTCAGTGCCTGTCGTTTTTTCCCGCATCTATGAAACTTTCACAGTTCATATAATTGACACAGATCTACAAATCGTATTTTTTTAAATTTCGATATATGACCGCATAACAAAGTTGTAAATGCAACTTTTAGTATTTTCTCTACAATTTCGACCAAATGCAATTTTTGAAAAAATCTCTTTTCACATCCTGTAGTAGACTAATTGCTCTAGCTTCCCAAAAAAGTTCAAATCGCATAGTCCAATATTAAAAAAGTTATGGTGTTTTTAAGAATATTGAATTTTTAAGAATAAGGTGTCCGAATATTAATAGGATTCACTGTACATATAAGTTGTTAAGGCGGCCCCTAGACGATCAATATTATCATCATATCGCTGCTCCGAAAGTATAATGACGCAATTGTAAAATTTTGTGAAACTGACTTTATTGTGTTGGCGGGCTCAAAAATGCATTTGCTAGATGTTTGTAAATCGAGGCTGGTATTTATTATTTTATAAATTGAAATAACTTAAAAGTTGCAATAATAACCCACAATATCTATAAACTAGTGTCATAGAAGAATTAAACCGAATCTTCAATTTTTGCAGTTAGTCATATTATACTTCCGGAGCAGCGATATCAGTATATGGCACAATATATTGCACAATAATATTGCTGGCTCACCCACACAAGACAATATTATTGGCGAATAAGTTAGTGCACGACTGATGACACTGCAGTTAACATGTGGAATAAAAAGAAAGCAAGTTTTGTAGCTAGAAGATAGAACTCAGCCAATATTGCTCAATATTACCCACAAACGAAGCAATATTTACGAGATTGTACAATAAAAATCAATCTCTTTTTGATTGACTCAATATGATCAATATTATTGTATAATATCAATTATTGCGCAATACAGGGTGTCCCAAAACTCCTGAACATACCGGAAATGGGAGGTTCCTGAGACCATTTGAAGCGACATTTTCCTTTGCAAAAATGTTATCCGCGGCTTTGTTTAGGAGTTATTAACGAAAAACACGGACCAATCAGAGCGCGACCTAGACGCGAGTTGACACAGTCGGCCCGACGCGCTAACAGTCTAATGGCCGACTGTGCCAACTCGCGTCTAGGTCGCGCTCTGATTGGTCCGTGTTTTTCGTTAATAACTCCTAAACAAAGCCGCGGGCAACATTTCTGCAAAGGAAAATGTCGCTTCAAATGGTCTCAGAAACCTCCCATTTCCGGGATGTTCAGGAATTTTGGAACACCGTGTATATTGACGATAATACTGATCGTCTATTTAAAGTTTTTGACGACGGAGGAACAGAAGATTCTGAAACATTTGTAAGTACCTATACTTGACATTTGTATTTTATAATGTATAGACTGCGGATCATTATGAAAAATTAAAATTGTCTGCATCGATTGCAAGAAAGAAAATCCAAATTGGGTGTTGTTTCTTCCCTTAATGATTTTAATACAGGAGAAATCATATTTGACATCTTGAATTTTTCAAATTTTCCAACAATTTTGAATTTTATCTACTCAATTTTCCTATAAATGCATAAAGAACCGCAGTGTAGAAACTATATTGAATGTTATTTCTTCCTTTAATAACTTTAATAGAGAGATCATACATTGACACCTTCAATTTTTCAAATTTTCCAACATTTTTGAATTTCATCTACTCAATTTTCCTATAAATGCATAAAGATCTGCAGTCTAGTAATGACAACTTTTTTTTCAACTCGAAACGAACGTGCATACAGAAATATCAATTAGGTTCGGATTGCGAACGACTCTGTTTGACTCAACTTTTTTCTATTTTGCGATTCCAGTTTGCTGGGATATGAAAGAAAACGTAAAATATGAATTGGATTCGGATTGGGAACAACTCGAATTTCAGTAAGGGAAATGCGGTGCAGCGGCGACGCCAATTAATCGACAAGCTGCTGCATCGAATAATCGATATCTCGCGTTGGATTTAATATCGCTGGCGAAGAAGGAATGTGTAGCATTCCCGGTGAGACGCTAATTGCCTGCTTGTGACCGTTCGTTCGGACGGAAACCCTTCTATAGACAAAACTGAGAAGTGATAGGCGCGACCGGATACCAAAGAACTGCCAAAGAACAAAGATATCCAGTCAGACTGGTTGTCATTGCCATATGTTTCATAGGCGATCGCCTTCGCTCGTGGCGATTACATAAAAGAAAGCCCACGAGAGAGCCGGGACACGGGAAAGGGCGAAGATCGACGGCAGCGCAATAACGATTTTTCGTTCTTCGAAGACGAAATCGCCGGGGAATGACGCGTGGAGTCGCGTTCGCGCGCCTAACCGACTACACGCCGCAGCTGGCGGCGCTTTTACGATCTCATCCTCGTGGAATTCCTTCGGCTACAATGTTCACGGGAACTACTGCCGTACGATCGAACGGCCGACCTCGACCGCGATGAATTCCGCGGGATTTCGCTGGAACGGAAACGGGAAAAACACGAAATCCCTCGGCCGATCACTATTCTACTCTCCAACGCGAAAAATCGATCTTTCCCATTAGTGGACCACATTTCTCGTTAACGTCGCCACTAGGGTGAAGCAGAGTTGGCAAACGCTAGTCACAATTATGATTATTGACTAATAACTTCATAAGCTCTACCAAAGTGACTAATAATTAATGACTAAGTCAATACTTGAGCTTGACTATGAGTAATGACTACATAAGTATTTGAGCGTAATGACTAATGAATAATCACTAAATTTTGATTAAGGATGAATATTGAATACTGACTATAATGGCATAACTAATGACTACATACGCAATGAGAATTTCATTATGACTAATGACTAAAAATGGTTATAAGTCAAAATAAGACATTATAATAACAAAAAGATATCCTATTAGTTTATAAACATATAAAATACAGATTATGACACCTTTGGTCACTGTAAATTCCAATATAGTTTAAGTATACATATTGATGTATGTTAATCGCACAATAGTGACTGATGACTAAAGATTGATAACTGACCATTTAAACTAACTAATGATTAATCATAACTAATAAGCAATAACTAACGATTAGTAAACAGTAAAAACATTTAAAAACTGTGAAAATACGGAGACGTTATTTTCAGTAAATTGAAATTATTTACACAAGAAATACATCTTTATTTAGCTGAATTTCCATGCAAACGATGTATGAACATTTTATCTTGCACAAAGATCCACACTCTACTAATATAGCAGATCTTTATGCAAAATTAAAATTTCTTACCTGAATTGCAACAAACTGGGGTGAACTAGAAATTTATTTTCTTGCCTATTCTGTTTAGTCGGTTGAAATTAATATAATATGTAGTATATGTCTAAATTTTACTAATAATCTTGCTATTTTCATTACACCTACTTATTTCTGTCATAAATGCATAAAATCTGCTGTCTATTGGTTACATACCAATAATTCCATTCCATATGATTTATTTTTTCATTTCATGGACATGAAATTGATAGAATACCTCAAAGCTTAAACGGGTTTATGCTAAATAAAAAGGTTGAAAATAATATAAACGTATTTTAAAATTCTCCTAATGTTAGTACCGTTTTAAATTACACCTACTCATTTTTGTCGTAAATGCATAAAATCTGCTGTGTATTGATTAGATACCAATAATTTCATTGTACATGATTTATTGTTTCATTTTATGGATATGGAATTGATAGAATACCTCAAAGCTTAAACGTGTTTATGTAAAATAAAAATTTCCCTGAGATTTCAATTGGTTGAAAATAATATAAAAGTATTTTAAAATTCTTCTAATGTTTGTACCGTTTTAAATTACACCTACTCATTTTTGTCATTAATGCATAAAATCCGCAGTCTAGTGATAACAAATTAAGTAATTCATTTTTCTATTATCCTCTGGTGTACCACAGTTTCTTAGCATTTTCTGTAATCCGAACATCCACCAAAATTGCTAGATTATATTACACGAGATACCTCGTCGATCTACGAACAAAAACGGACGAATGATGAGTGAAATGAAACGCTACGATACACTTTGAATTTCGCCTCTAGAATATGAAGTAGGTAGACCGTCTGGCAGACAATCTCTGCACGCCACTGTCTATCAATCAACCGATGTTTTCGAGATTGGCTAAATTGTAACGAAATTAAGTAAATTGGCTAAATTGGCTAAACTGTCCAACGGATCTCTCCCAGAAAATAGTGGACCGATTATTTTCCCCTTTCGCACTGTCTATCCAGAATATCTACCGCTGTCGATAGTTTCGTAACTTTGATTACACTCGACACCTGAGAATCTTACATTCCCGCCCGTTTTGTAAAACTATGTATAAATTCGTGTTAGTATTACAGGGAACACCAAGATTCATAACATTGAGAAAAATGTTCGAAACAAGTTTTTCTAGCCATTGAATAAACCGCTAACTAGCCGTAAGTCAGCGAGGATGTTCAAATGACGTTACATACGAGAACCTATAATCGCGAGTGTAATAATCATTTGAAATTTTGTATCGGAAGCCAATCGAAAGATAAGCAAAGACGTGGTGCAAAACACCAACATTCTATCGGTTTTTTAAGGATTAAAAAACGTTATGTGGCGAAGAGGATTGAAAAAATTCGAAGTTTGCGCTGGAAGTCGCTTATCGTGGTCACTTTCGCAACAACGTTGACGGTCATTATAGGCGTGCACGTGTGGTCCCAGCGTTTCACCAGCCTGGGCATCTGATCAATGATCGATGATTATTTGCGGAAAATTATTCGCTTCCGAGTCGAGAAATTATAATGCTGCGAAGAGTCGCCGGAATGCGCTGGATCGCGGAGTTGCCACTAAAAATTCTTGTACTATTATTCACAATACCGTCGACGTTATTAAATGTGTCGGTATCCAATCAATTACTACACGTCTCAGCTTTGTATGAGGTATTCTATCAAATTTATATCCATGAAATGAAAAAATAAATCATATATTTACATTGGAATTATTAGTATCTAACCAACAGACAGCGGATTTTATGCATTTGTAACAAAAACGAGTAGGTGTAATTTAAAACAGTACAAACATTAGAAGAATTTAGTAATACTTTATATGATTATATTATTTTTAACTCCATTAAAACCTCAAGAAAATATTTATTTTGCCTAAACGCATTTAAGCATTGAGGTATTCTATCAATTTCATATCCATGAAATGAAAAAATAAATCGTATATTTACATTGGAATTATTGACATTTAACCAATAGACAGCAGATGTGATGAACTTATTGCAGAAACTAACAAATTGGAACAAATTAGGAGAATTTGAAAATACTTTTATATTATTTTCAACCTATTGAAACCCCAGGAAAATTTTTATTTTGCATAAACACATTTAAGCATTGAGGTATTCCATCAATTTCATATCCATAAAATGAAAAAATAAATCGTATACAATGGTATTATTGGTATCTAATCAATACACAGCATATTTTGTTATTTATGGCAAAACGAGTAGGTGCAACTTAAAACAGTACAAACATTAGAAGAATTTGAAAATACTTTTGTATCATTTTCAACCTATTGAAACCTCAGGAAAATTTTTATTTTGCATAAACACATTTAAGCATTGAGGTATTCCATCAATTTCATATCCATAAAATGAAAAAATAAATCGTATACAATGAAATTATTGGTATCTAATCAGTACACAGCAGATGTGATGCCCTTATGACAGAAACTAACAAATTGGAACAAATTAGAAGAATTTGAAAATACTTTTATATTATTTTCAATCTATTGTATCTTCAGGAAAATTTTTATTTTGCATAAACACATTTAAGCATTGAGGTATTCCATCAATTTCATATCCATAAAATGAAAAAATAAATCACGTACAATGAAATTATTGGTATCTAATCAATACACAGCAAATTTTATGCATTTATGACAAAAATGAGTAGGTGTAATTTAAAACGGTACAAACATTAGAAGAATTTTAAAATACTTTTATATTATTTTCAACCTATTGAAACCTCAGGAAAATTTTTATTTTGAATAAACACATTTAAGCATTGAGTTATTCTATCAATTTCATATCCATAAAATGAATATGATGAATAAATATATATTTACAATGGAATTATTGGTATCTAACCAATAGACAGCAGATTTGATGCACTTACGATAAAAACTAACAAATTAGAAGAATTTAAAAATATTTTTATATTATTTTTAACCTATTGAACGTATTAAGAAAGAAAATAAAATTCTATAACAGTTCAGTTTGTTGCAATTCAGGTAGAAAATTTTTCTTTTGCATAAAGAACCGCTGTCTACTAATCAATTACTACAAAATTAAGCATTGAACGAGGTATTCTATCAATTTCATGTCCATAAAATGAAAGAAATCATATACAGTGAAATTATTCTAGGTCGGAAGACAAAATTAAGCATTGTATCAATTTCATGTCCATAAAATGAAAGAAACCATATACAATGGAATTATTCTAGGTCGGAAGAAATGATAAATTATCAAGTAAAAATTTCTCCGACAGCATAGGTATAGAATTACAAGAATGGTCCCTGGGAGATGAATAAAATACGGCGGGAATTAGAATTTATTTTCAAGGCGTAATTGCGCACGGGGGGAAACACATTGTAGACGGGAGAATCAACGGGGTTTCGTGTTATGCTTCGGAGGCATCGTCGTCGGACGTCAAGTATCCGCGTGTCGCTCGTACGGTTCATGGTTTATTCGAAATTATCGAGAGCCCCGTACAAAGTTTCATCCCGCCGGATCGTAACGAGACAGACGCAACCATATCGATCGTGATCTACGAAGTATTTAAAGGAAGAACGAGTTTCGCTGGGACTCTGGAGCCGAGTTTCTTCTCGAACTTCTGGCAACGCGCCGCGGCACTCTCTTCGAAGGGATCTCTCCGAAGTATGCGGAGCTTTTTAAGCTTGGCACCTTTCGAAAAAACGAGACAGAAAAAATATATATAGAGAGAGAGGCAGCATACCACCGCTACAGGGTGAAACGCTCGAGGTGAAACCGCGCTCTCGAACGGGAACACTTAAATATCTCAGTTATTTATCGTCGCGCGAAAGAACTCTCGAATAAACTTGCGCGGCCGCGGCCGCCGTAAAGCGTTCGCTACCGGCATCGCAAATGCGCCGATCACGATCCCATAATTTACTAAACGAAGTCGCACTAATTTTATTCGCGTTGTTGTTCCGAATTTATCGCTTCCTCTCGTCAAAACCTTCGCATACCTCGCGCGCAGGATAAAACGAACGGATCGACAAATTTTCAGAAGGAACTTTCGGGGGGAACATTTTATCCGAGATACACGTGCAAGACCGTGGTCTCCAGTGATTTCAAATTTTCTGGCAGGTTAGCAGACACGAGCATTGTCTCCCGGTACAATATTGAGAGGTTCGAAAGCTGCGTCGAAGGCCCGCGGATCTCCTAAATAATTCTGGTGGTTACTGCGTACTGTCTTTTTGAGCCGGTCGTATCAGGTATGTAAGATCGTGATGTGTAGTACCTTCTTTTTGGGGATCTGTAGCTTCGAAGATCAATTCTTGTTAATTTATTTGCGAACAGGTTGCCACGGTTCGCCTCACGGCGTGCTACACGCTCTCTCACTCTCTCTCTCTCCATCTTATTCTCTCGTAAACCGAGAGGCGCTCGCGTGCTCGAAAGCGGCTAAAAGTTCGCTGGAGCTTTATCACCGAAACGGAAGCGCGTTCCGACAGAATTCTCGAATCTTCCGGGCGCGTCCGATCGTCTCGATAAACGCGCAAAAATTCGAGGATCCGCGAGGGGGTCCGGAGTTATTATTGTCCGTAACGTAGGAATCGATTTAATCGCGGGCCGACTCGTTCCAGAAATTTTTCTGGCTCGGCTCGTTGCTCGCCTCGGTGCATCGCATTACTCCGCATCGGATCGCGTCTGCGGCTCTCTACGCCTCTCGATAGCACTATTAATTAATTCAATCGACCAATTTTTCCCTCGGCGAATTCTTCGAGGGAGCTCGTCCGATCCGCTCCGCACCGCTCCGCGTCGTCCCGTGCGCGCATCGGTGCTGTGCTCGCGCGTGATTTTTCCCTTTTTTATTTTACTTTTCCCTCTCTCTCTCTCTCTCTCTCTCTCTCTGGCTCTCCGGTTTTTTCATTCTCTCCTCTCGGGAGAGCCGTACACGCGCGAGCAACACGCACACGCTGGCGAATGCGAGTGTACGCGAGCGAGCACGCATTTTTGCGTACGCGGAGAGCACAGAGATAACCGTGGAGCGTTTACGTATGCCACGTGTGAGGACGGGCTCTAAATCCGACGTCGTGTGTGAGCATCGAGCGTGTTCCCGCGCCCGGCTACGTGTGCGTGTAACACGTAGGCAAGAGTTCCCGCGGGGCTCAATCGTTATCGCCGAGGCCTTATCTCGTCTTCAGACTTCTTTGCAAGAGCAACGCGAACGGGGCCCTTCTGCAATTATCCCCCTGTCCTCTCTCCGCCGCTCCGTGCTCCACACCGTTCCCTCCCTCTCCCTCTCTCTCTCTCACTCTCTTTCTCACTCTCTTCCGCTCCGGACAACGCTTTTGCTCCGTGTTCCTTCTCCCTACCAGCGCATGTACACGTACACGCCACGCCGCGCATACTAACACGCCCAGCTCCCTCGCGCGATCCAAGAATTCGATTTTTCCGCGGCGAGCGTATGCGATACGTCGATGCCCGAGGAAGACGTCTTCCTTGGTATTTGTTTAATTCGAGGTGAAACACCATCGTCCGCTTAGCTCGCGCGAAACCTCTTCCGCAGATCGCGAGGTTCGAGCCCCTTCGTTCGATAATTTACGAACGAACGTCGTTATAGTGATCGCGTCAGGCCCACGCATCTCATCCATGAACTTGCAAACAATGTTAACTCGCTCACGACCACCGTCATGTTCACCTTCGATGTCTTGCTATTATCGACTAGAACAGGCTTGGCCAACCCAAATGGTTTCACGGGCCACTTTGATGACGCGTAACGTTATAGCGCGCCGCACTTTAGGTAAACACGCTTTTAAAAAATATAAGACAAATACAAAATGAATAAAACTTTACTGTTATACTATCATTCAATATAATTAACTCTTGAGTCTTAATTAATGAGATATTTGTTTAAACTTTCTTTCACTCAATTCTTGCAAATCTATATTTCTGTTCGACGTGGCGCATCTTAGCTGGTTTTCTAAATTGGCGTCAGTTAACGCAGCACGCGATGAACTCATTGTAAATTTCATCTTCGAAACAAATGTCTCACAAACATATATAGATCCAAAAGCACTTACAACTCGCTGTGCAGAATACCTTAAGTTGTAATATGTCTCGGATGTAATATAAGTATTGTAAATTTTTGATGTGGACGCAAAAATTTATTTCATTTCATTGTTGCATTATAACTCAATTATATCAAAGATATCCAATATATGTAGAACTGGAGTTCGCATATACGCCCCGAAAATTTCATTGAAATTGGTTAATTTGTTCACGAGTTATAAACGATCAAAATTCGTAAAAATTTCATTTTTTCCAGATTTTCGGTGTTTTTACCATTTTTGATCGTTTATAACTCGTAAACCAATTAACCAATTTCAATGAAATTTTCGGAGCGTATATAATTTATACAAGTTGACCAAACACATCTTTTAAATCTTCGTTATTGGCCCAGCTAAAAAAGTAAAAATCAATTTTTACTATTGTTTTTCACAATTACAACCAAATGCATATTTTAACATCTTTTTTAGACGTCATTTACTAAACTAATTCTTCTAGCCTTACAGCGAAATATAAATCGTTTGGTCCATTCATAACAAAGTTATTCTGATTTAAAGTGTGTGTGATCAGTTTTGCTCCTAACTGTATATAACGAGAAACAAAAGTTTCAATAGAAATATAAAATCGTCCGGCGAGCCGCATGTAGGCCAGGCCTGAACTAGAAGAAATATGTATGGCAAGTCTTTCACATTTTCTGTATCATGTGCTCGAAAATGCGCGGCTGCAAATGAGAACGATGCAGCTGTTGATAAACGTTAAATATTAGAATGATCGTCGATCAATAAGGATCATGTCAGGCCAAGCATTTCATCCCTGAACTTGCAAACAATGTTAACCCTCGCAAGGTAAGGTCTAATAACTAGATTGCGGATCTTTATGCAAAATAGATATTTTTTACCTGAGTTGCGATAAACTGAAGTGATATACGGGGTGTCTCAAAATTCCTTCAACAGCCGGAAATGGGAGCTTCCTGAGATCATTTGAAGCAACATTTTCCTTTGCAAAAATGTTATCCGCGGCTTTGTTTAAGAGTTATTAACTAAAAACACGGACCAATCAGAGCGCGACCTAGACGCGAGTTGGCACAGTCCCGGCGCGCCAACTGTAGATTGGCCGACTGTGCCAACTCGCGTCTAGGTCGCGCTCTGATTGGTCCGTGTTTTTCGTTAATAACTCCTAAACAAAGCCGCGGATAACATTTTTGCAAAGGAAAATGTTGCTTCAAATGATCTCAGGGAGCTCCCATTTCCGGCTGTTGAAGAAATTTTGGGACACCCTGTAGAAAGTTATTTCCTTTTTGAACATATTTAATAGGCTTAAAATAATAGAGTAGCGTTTTTAAATTCTCCCAATATCTTTGCCGTTTTAAACGAAGCTTACTTTTACAGTTATTTCTGTTAAGGCTTTCGGATGTAAGCCGTGTCCTAAAGGAAGAGATTTCCCAACGTTTCGCAAGCATTGCAGCCAGCTTCATCAGGGGGTCGGAAGACACACTGATACTGATACTTGGGAAATCTCTTCCTTTAGGACACGGCTTACACCCGAAAGCCTCAACAGAAATAACTGTATGATGCCGGGCCGTGAAAGCCTCAAATCTCTGATGAAGCTTACTCTTTTTTGTTATAAATGCATAAAATCCGCAGTCTACTAATAACACATAAATAGTAAGCTGAAGGTTTAGGCCCCGACAAATGAATTTCATAAATAGCCCCGTTTTTAATAAAGGGATGAAGAGTAACACAGGATAAGGAGTAAACAAACCGATTTAATTTCATTCATATAAAAATTCTTTTTAAAAATCTGAAACTGGAGTATCTGAGATCGCTAATTACCTTGCGAAGGTTAACTCGCTCACGACCACCGACACAATGGCGTGCGTGTTCAAGCAGTGGATGGAGTTATCAATATTTATAAACGAACCATTTATGTAACAGAACATGTTACGTGGAAAGCAACCCCTAGGCGATCAATAATATTGCTGGCTCACCCACACGAGAAAATATTATTGCCCAATAAATTAGTGCACGACTGATGACACCGCAGTTAACATGTGGAATAAAAAGAAAGCAAGTTGTGTGGCCATTGCATTAGTTATAGCTTTAAAGAAGAGGAGAAAAAGAAGCGCAGCTGGATGAAGGAATGGTTTAAAAAGGAAATGAGTACACTCATGAAAATTTGTTATGTGATCTAAGAATAAGTGAACCAACTGATATTCCATAAAGCAGGTAAGCTCTGATACACCTCGATACGTTCTAAAATGAATTTTCTTTCTTCCTCTTTTTCCTTCGTAGCCACACCTGAAAATTCGAAGCAATATTTACGAGATTGTACATTTAAAATCAATCTCTTTTTGATTGGCTCAATGTATTTCGCAATTTTTTAATTTGATTTACAATACCAATTATTGTGCAATATATTGACGATAATATTGATCGTCTAGGAGCCGATTAACACAAACGATGTTCAATCAACGACTGCCAAATTTTCCAGACAAAGCGCTCCCTTATGCACGCTCATTTTCATTTATTCCGTTCAACCAAATTCGCTTCGTACATTTTAACTCTCACTCATTATGCTTCTTTCTCATTTTCGCCACACATAAATCTACCTCATTCATTGTGTTTCATTTTGATAAAATGATTTGATAGAATGATCGTCGAGTTATTAAGAATTACGATTTCCACGATTACGCACAGACTGAGAAAGTAGGTGATGTCTGACCAACGACCATCCCATTCTACTTGCTCTGTTTTCGCGAGATGTGCGTCGATATTAACCGATTAAAAATCGCTGTAATCAGCAAATATTCCGCGAGATCATTACGGAATTATGAATCGAACATCGTAGAGCTCGCAGAAGCTCACGATTAACGGACAGGACTGGCCATCGTCAGTGTCGCGAAATATCCGCTGACAACCGGTTAACCGTGTGAGCAGAGTGTCTTCGACTTTTAATTAGGTCTTATCGAGCAGAACGCTCTATCTACTAATAAGTTCTGCGCTCTAAAGGCTAATGGCTTTGGTTTGTACTAACATAAGTACCGTTCGGATTAGTGTAAACACAGGTTTATCAATCGTATTTTAATATGAAAGTCGGTTCACATGTTCGCGGATATTTACAGATAAGTGTTACTTCATAGTTAATAACTAGACTGCGGTTCTTTAAGCAGTTATAGGAAAAAATTGAGTAGATGAATTTCAAAGATGTTGGAAAATTTTTAAAATTGAAGATGTCAATGTATGATCTCTCTATTGCAATTATTAAAGGAAGAATTTATGGAAAAATTAAAGGAAGCATTTATAGGAAAATTGAGTAGATAAAATTCGAAATTGTTGGAAAATTTTTAAAATGGAAGATGTCAATGAATGATCCCTCTATTAAAGTTATTAAAGAAAGAATTTATGGAAAAATTAAAGGAAGCATTTATAGGAAAATTGAGTAGATGAAATTCGAAATTGTTGGGAAATTTTTAAAGTAGAAGATGTCAATGAATGATCCCACTATTAAAGTTATTAAAGGAAGAATTTATGGAAAAATTAAAGGAAGCATTTATAGGAAAAAATTGACTATATGAAATTCGAAATTGTTGGGAAATTTTTAGTTGAACATGTCAATGAATGATCCCACTATTAAAGTTATGAAAGGAAGAATTTATGCAAAAAATTAAAGGAAGCTTTTATAGGAAAATTGAGTAGATGAATTTCAAAAATGTTGGAAAATTTTTAAAATTGAAGATGTCAATGTATGATCTCTCTATTACAGTTATTAAAGGAAGAATTTATGGAAAAATTAAAGGATGCATTTATAGGAAAATTGAGTAGATGAAATTCGAAATTGTTGGAAAATTTTTAAAATTGAAGATGTCAATATATGATCTCTCCTCTATTAAAGTTATTAGAAGAGATAACATTTAATTTAGTTTCTATTCCTTACAATCGATACAGACAATTTTTATCCTTCGCAGGGTAATGTGAGATCTTCAGATAGTTTGAAGCCCAGCTTCAGATTTTTTAAAAGAATTTTTACACAAATAGAATTAAATCTGTTCGTTGACTTTTTATCCTGACTTTTATTCTTTATCTCAAAATTAAAATCGAGGTTATTTATGAAATTTATTTTTTGAGGTCTAACATGGGAAGGTCTAACCCCAAGTGACCGACTTGGATTTTGATAATTTTTTGTGAGACGATGGTATATGGGTCTCTAATAATGTCTGCAAAATATTAGGTGTAGTTACTCAATAATTTTAAAGATACAAACAATTAAACTTTCATAACTTTTCAAAGTACAATTAGCCGTGTAAGCAGGTTGCGTGAAAGTTCAATTATTCATATCTTTAAAACTATTGAGTAACTACACCTAATATTTTGCAGACATCATTAGGGATCCATATAACATCGTCTCACAAAAGATTATGAAAATCGAAGTCGGACACTTGGGGTCCTTCCACCTTGCTATTTATGTTATTAGACCTTACCTTGCGAGGGTAATTTTCATTTTCTATTCCGTTCGAGAACTGCATCCAATCGAATTGATGATCGAAATCCGATTGGACAGGGGTGAGAAGCTAGCAGAGACTTATCAGACAGACGCGGCGATCCCGAGGGATGAGACGATCGGGATTTGTCGTGGCCCCGGATCCGTATTTTCGCGGCACCCCGTATGCGCGCAATGCACATGCAAGAGGGGTGCGGCGGTACTGGGCTGGTCGGCGGAGGGCCTGACAGTCACTCAATGAATTATTGGCCATAATAGCAGTGGCAGCGAGGTTGGGCCTGTTCTCTCTTGCGTCTCGGGCCCACGACTCGGTACCCAGGCCCGTAACCCGTTGGCGTTCTACCACCAGACGATACGTATTGTTGCTGTGCGCACACAAAGTCTTTCTCTCTCTTTCTCCACTCGCTCCGTCTACCGTCTATCTTTCTCCTTCCCTGTCTCCGGTCACTCTTTTCTCTCTCCCTCTCTCTCCTTCTTCCCTCTGTCGTTTCTTTCTGTACCTTTTTCGCTCCTATCTCTCTGTGTGCGCGCAGTAGGCCAGACTCCATTGTACGTTAACCGTGGAATTCCGCAATCAAGCCAGAATTCCGAGACGGGAAACGAGCCTCGATTATCTCGGCCGACCGACCACCTCCCGCCCCGCTTGTGTATCGCATGTAGGACAAAGCGGCCCCGCGATTTCTCGCGAGAAATCTGACGACACCGGCAAAAACCGACCGCCATTATATATCGAAAATACGCTGAACTGTCCTCTCCCTCTGGCTATCTCGCTCTTTTTCACCGAGTCCGAGGGAGAACGATCGAGTCGGCACGGCGGCTGTGTGATTCGCATTGTCCTTTCGTCGCGCGACGGAATTCCGACGCGAAAAACTTCGGCTCGTCGATCCTGCTCCGCCGCGCGCTGACACACGTCAAAACGCAGAAAGAACAAGGGTCGGAAGGTGACTCTCGTTTTCCGAGGCCCGTTCGCCATCCTGGAATCTCGGACGGAATCATTCTTTCGCTCTATATCTAGTTTTCTTGCTACCCCTCGATAAACGAATTCTTCCTGTATTTTCTTCCTCCAGTCATTTCGTTCCGAGGAATGTTCGAAAAGTCTAGTCCCGCTTCGAACAGCACAGCCGGGTAAGATGCTGAGAAGAAAAGACTCTACCGAGATTCAAGTCGGCACCCCTACCACAAGAGTAGCTATTTCTTCGGTTCCGTTCAATAAAATATTACGAAAAAATTTATGGACGTTCTACCCAATAGCACGCACGACAGTGAATTATCTCGGAATTGTTGGTTGCGAGATGATCGATTTTTAAACAAATCCGCAAGTATAAAATTTCCTTTTTTAGACCTGTTCGCGAAATTCGAGAAATCTGAAAAAAATACTGTTACCACTAAAATGGTACTTCTATATTATTATGTTAGCTGCGTCTCCTCGTGATTATTAATGTGTATATTTTTTCAATTTTTCGAATTTTGCGAACATGTTTTAAAAAATTGTATATCCCCAAAACTTCAATACGAAATCGGCAATAATGCTTGCGGATTTTTTTAAAAATCGATGTGGCAACCAAAAATTCTGAAATAATTCGCAGTCGTGTGTGCTATTTGGTGGAATGTTCATGAAATTTTTCGTAATTTTTTGGTGAGTAGAACTGAAGAAATAAATCGTGGAACCGTGCTCACCCTGTAACTACCCTTGAGGTAGAGATACCGCAGAGTTGGGCAAAAATTTAATCAACGATTGACGAATTTTCTACTTCAATCGTTAATCGCAATTAACAATTAATCTCCTAGTTTAGTCTAAATACTTATTAATCGTTAATTGGGAATAACGCTTAAATTTCTACTTTAGTCGTTAATTGCGATTAACGATTGCATTCCTTTCAATTGTAATCGTCAATCGGATAATTGATTAATGATTAACTGTTGAAATTTCGAAATGAAATGCGGAATCAAAACTATATGAATACTGAAAAAAATGTGAACCGAGTTTAGGTATATTGTCGTTTGGTCTATAATACAAATTCTGTTTACGTGCTTTTATGTTTTTCTTTTGATCATTTCTTTTTTTAATCAACGATGGATGATTAACTTCAACAATCGATTGAATCAATCGTCGATTTTTCAATGATTACCTTTTTTAATCGTACACATTAATCAATCAATCTTGATTAAAATAGTAATTGATTAATGCCCAACTCTGGGATACCGACTTGAAGCTTGTCACAGAGGGTTTTCATTGGTCCAACCAAAAATCAATTTGGTTTCGAAGCATTTATTGTGGTCAGCTGTTCCTGCAATATAAACGCTGTTCGTTTATACATCCTCGTTTACTATTTGGATTGAAAAAACGAAATCGGGTTACGGTGGGAAGGGGGGGGGGTTAATTCGTTCCGTTCGATGAACAGGATCAAGCTACCGGAGCATAATGGCTATTTTATTTTTCAATTTTCCGATTAATCGCCCCTCCCCTTCCCTTTCTCCTATGGTTCCATTCCCATCGGATGTCGCTGGCATTATACGATCGATTCTTGCCGCTACTTCAACCTCGATAGCCTACAATTATCCCGGAATAAAACGATAATTCTGCATAAAAAAATCGCTACGATTGCAACCGATTATTATTAGCGAATTTTTATCATCATTGCTATTATTACTAGCATTACGTTTGCCAGGCTATTACCGCGCGCTCTGTTGTGGACGCAAAGGATTACGCTCTGGTTTAACCTATTATACAGTATATGCTGCTCCGTCAGGCGCATAATATAGTAATCATTCCGTGAATTTTCTCGTAATTATTCTTCCATTTGGGCTGACGGTTTTCCGCATGTCTGAGCCGCTTTAACCTACAGTGCGTGTACAAAGTATTCGTACACCTTTTAAAAACTAATAAATCTTTTATAATTGTACCAAACAACCCGATTTTTTATAATCAATTACAAGCATTGGTTTACGAAACGATATGCAAAACAGATTTTCCAGAAATTATAATTTACAAAGTTGCATGCAAAAATAAAAAAGGCATTTTTTAAAA
Organism: Lasioglossum pauxillum; assembly: GCA_933228785.1. NCBI lineage: Eukaryota > Metazoa > Arthropoda > Insecta > Hymenoptera > Halictidae > Lasioglossum > Lasioglossum pauxillum. The sequence continues at coordinate 37,444,414 of OW121701.1, read as the reverse complement.
CTTCTTTATTTGGGCCCTTAATGAAAATTTAAAATATATGTTTTGCAGATCTATGTTAGTTATACACATACTGAAAATTTCATAAGAATCGGTTAAAGATATACACGAGTTACAAACGGTTAAAAATGGTGAAAATCGCAGTTTTACAAATCCACAGAATCGTACACCTTTCGATGCGTGTCGTTTTGTCCCGCATCAACCGATTTCGATGACATTTTCAGCATGTGTATAACTGACATACATCTACAAAACGCATATTTTAAATTTTCGTTACGGGCTCCAATGAAAAAGTTATAAATGGTGCCACTTTTACTTTCCCGTGTAATTCTTAGCAATTGCAATTTCTTCAAAATCTTTTTTGCATGTCATTTGGAAAATAAATTCTTTTAATTGCTAAAAAAAAATCAAGTCGTTTGGTCCGATCATAAAACAGTTATACTGTTTTAAAGTGCATTCGAATACTTTCTATAATTATTAATAATTATTGATCATCAACAAAATGGTAATTAAAGAATACAAGCTTCCAGCTTGATTTTATTGTTTTATTAGGTTCTCCCAAAAGTTTCTTTCGGAATGTGTTCCTTTAATGTTGCTAAATAAATACAAACAATGCGATAATCTTTATGTTAACGTTCTAGTACTTCCTAACATGAATTTGCATTATTCTTGTTGTCTAATTCTACACATTGTCTGTATATGTGAATACCTGAAATCGCACTTGGATCAATTTTCTGCCGATTAAAACCAGAAGTTTTATGAACGCGGAATTCTGAAGCTACCAGAAAGATGGCACAAGATCATCGAACAAAATGGAAAATAAAATGATTAAACTTCGTTGCTTGAATAAAAAAATTGGGTTCCATTTCACCTTAAGGATGTTCTGGAGGTATATAAAAACGCAACAAAATCACTGCACCGTTTAAGAATTATAGCAACTTAAAGTTCGCACATTTTAACACGTCTTCTTATGGAGAATTCATAAAATTCCCCTTCAAACCCTATTTAAACCTTGAAAAAACGCAACTAGAAATCCCCCCAAAAAATACACTCAAAAACAAAAATACACTCATGAATGGCTTTGATTGCCAATATATTGATGGATTTCGACTTTCTTGTACTTTTGTCTCCCATTGTACCTCCAGAACATCGTTAAAACACCGAGGAAAAGAATCACGTTCTAGCTGACCAAATAGAATTATTTCATAGAAACGTCCAGGCAGTGTTCGCCGGTAGGCAAAGTGTTAAGTTGAAAAAATACCGAACACGTGAGTGTTGGCCGCGTTCCGCGATGTTCATTGTTGGGATTATTATTGTTATTCTACGGCTAGAACCCTCGGGTGCCCTCGCAAGGGGTGCCAGCCAGTCGGGTGGAAGAACGAGGCTGTTGCGATGGTGATGAGGATGATGCTCGACTTGAGAGTCGGTGATGGAGGACAAGGAGATGGGTGGTGCAGCGAACGATAAAAGAGAGAAAGAGAGGGAACCGCGAGGAATAGCCGGTGGATAGAAGAGGACGGAGAGATTCGGAACGCATGGGAGAAGCCGCAGAGGAGGAAGAGCAAGGTAGCAGGTCGACGGTGGAGAGAAGAGGGCGAACAAGGTGGAGAAAGAGAAGCAGAGGTGGAGGTGGCGGTAGAGAGTGGGGCAGAAGGGGGCAGAGTGGGGTGGGGGGATGAGGGGAGGGAAAGAGGGAAAGAGTACCTACGCATTGCAGCAGACATTATGCTAATCTGCGAGCGAGGATGTATGCCCGATAAGCCGGCTGTGGCCTGGGTATATAAGTCCCCTTCTGGCAGCGGTGAAGCCCAGGGGCCCCACGCCCTCGATCTCACGTACATGTACATTACCGGACGATTGTGTGCGTGCGTGTGTACCCGGTGCGTGCGTGCATGAATGCGTGCGAGCCCGAGCGTGCGTGCCTTACATTACGGTTACCTTGCCGTTTCGAACCCCGGCGTTATCTTCCTTTAACGAAAATCTGGAAGAGCATTTGGGTGTCTCTCCGGGGCCCCGAGAATTGTTTTCGCGGGCCCCGACGCGACGCGCCGTGCGACTTGCTCTTCTCCGTGCCCCTTCAACCTACCATCTTCTGCGGAGCTGGTCCCGCGTCGCCTAAGCTTTCGCCGAAATCCTAACGTGCCCTTCGAGTCTGACGTTAACGGCAATTCCGATGTTCTTGGGGATCATCGATTGCGCGGGTACACTCGTTTGTATTAGGTTGGAAAGAAAGTTCTTGTGGTTTTTATTATAAAATCAAAATAACAAAAACCGTAGGAATTTTCTTTCCGACTTAATAGGATTGCAAGGGTGTGGATGCGCCTTCTCATTTCCCGATGATATGCAAAGATGGAGTTCCTCAGTAGTCAGAAGCGCTAGATAAAAGATCAATCTAGGCCGCAGTCGCCCTCAAAGGCCCTATTTTTACGTTTACGAGGCGTAATTTTCATTATTCGACAGTATGTAGCTGTCGCAGCTTTGTGAAAAGAGCTAAATGCGCAGCTGTATGCTTCCGAGTAATGCAAATTACTCTTGAAGGCGATCGCGGCCTAGATTGATCTCTTATCTAGTGTTTTTGACTACTGGAAAACACCATCTTTGCATTATCGGAAAATGGAAACGAGACTACCCCCTTAAGGGGTTACGCCACCCTGAGATTTTTAAAAAATCGATTTTTCAAATTTTCCTTTAATTGAGAATTCAGGGAATAATTTGAGCCATGGTAGATGCAACAGCTCCCAAAAATAGCGAAGTTACAGCGCTTAGAAGTTCGTGCAATTTCCCTTCTTTTGCGTTTATCTCGAAACTACATTTTCACAACTGGTGTAGAAAATATCTCGGAAACTATACGTCCGATTTACTTCAAATTTGATACACGTAATTTTAATAACATCCTCTATTGCGTAGCATAGGATTTTTTTGATACGATATCTCAATTGTTTATAACAGTCGTTTAAATATTGATTTTCTGGGTAAAAATTGAATCATTTTCTCACTGAAAATTGTTCATTTTCATTTTCCTCGCATTTGTACAAAAATGGTTTTTTTTCTTAAAATCCCTATGCTACACGATAGATAATTTATCAAGGAACAAGAAAATGATGAGTTTTTTTCATTTCAGATAACCCTGGGCATCACAATCCGTGACACCGTCTGCGCGTGTTTCGACGGAGGAGCTTTACAAGACAACGGATAACTCGGCCATTTTTTAATATTTTTTAATGAAATTTTCACAGTATAACCTTTAATGTATGCCCTAACAATATATAATAATAAAATAATTGTCACATTCATAGTTTCGTAGAAAATAATTCGTAAACTTTGATGTAACCCCTTAAGTCTACATTTTGAACATTTTTCGTGGAACAATTACCCTGGTGGAAACATTGGAGAGGCCAAACGAGAGAAAACCTTGTCTAATTTCATTTCTACGAGGCTGTAAATTTACGGGAACTCCGGCAATCGATCAATAATAAAATCGTGGGGGAACGGTAGGGGAGCAAGAAATTCGAGGGCCCACGAGTGGCGCAGGATTAAGCACTCGCGCGGGGACAGCTCTCGCACGGCGCGTTTAATTTCAAGCAAATGGAGCATTGTATTGAAATATTCGAGGAAGGTTCTCGCGGAACCGCGTTCTCCCTGGCTCGGCTCCGGCGCTCTCCGAACGTATAATTCCTGAAGGGGCCCCGCGGAAGGGGGCGGTGGGGGCAGCTCGTAACTCGGTCCGGACGGAATCGACCTCCCAACGATATCTAAAGAGCTATCTTCGGCAAATTAAGCGACACCCGGGTCGGTGGTACGGAACGGGGCGAACGGGGGGCCGAAGGGGTCGAGGGGGGCCCGGCGAGTGTGGCGCGCGCGTAATCACCCGTTATTTACAAATCGCGCGGCGGGTAGACGCAGAAGACCTCTCGAGTCTTGGGATCGAGTCGGGCCGAGTCGAGTACTTCAGACTTCTCGCGACGAGGGGGCCGGGCGGGGGGCGGGGGCCATTCTCGTCTGTTTCGTAGAGACGCGAAAGAAGAAACAGTAACTTCAGGTTAGAGCAGTTAAAACTTTTAGTTCAGCACGTTTTAATTGTTATCGTTGAAGTAAAACAGTTCTGGAAAAAGCTGAATATCCAAGAATCAACCAAACATGGTTAAATAAGTTCTTTCCCCTCTTTTTCCAAATTCAAGATTTTATACATAATATGTAATAAATAGACTGCGGATCTTTATGCATTTATAACAAAATTGAGTATATGAAAATCGAAGTTGTTGACAAATTTTAAAAATTGAAGATGTCAATATACAGGGTGAGTCCGAAGAAACATAACACCTAAGTATCTCCGTTACTTTTCGTTGTATAAAAAACTTCTTCGTACAAATTTACACTGTTTGAAGGGCCACATGTAACGGTGTAAGGGAAAAAAATTTTCAAGATCATTTTTTACAAGATTTCAAGGCCATTGATATTTTTTTAAATGGAATGAGGTATTTTTGAATACATCAATCGATGCAGCTGGACATTCGTTATATTTTTATTATACTTTTTAGTACTAACCCATGTATGTCGAAAAGTTAGTAGTTCACGAGATATTTCAATTTAAATAACTCTAACACACTCTTACTGTCGTACTAAGGCGTTAGCGTTTACTTGCTAGTGTAAATTGAAGAGTTGAAATTGAAAAATTGAAGTTGAAGGGTTGATATTGAAATTGAAGTTGAAATTAACGAAGTGAAATTGAAAAATTGAAGTTGAAATGGAAGAGTAAAAATTGAAGTTGAAATTAAGGTGAAATGGGAGAGTTAAAATTGAAGTTGAAATCAAAGTTGAAATTGAAAAATTGAAGTTGAAAATGAAGTTGAAGAGTTGATATTGAAATTGAAGTTGGAATTGATATTGATGTTAGCGTTTACTTACTTGTGTAACGTCTTAGTACGACAGTAATGGTGTTTTAGAGTTATTTAAATTTAAATATCTCCTGAACTACTAACTTTTCGACATACATAGGTTAGTACTTTTTTATAATGAACGTCCAGTTGCATCGGTTGATGTATTAAAAAATACCTCATTCCATTTAAAAAAATATCGATGACCTTGAAATCTCATAAAAAAATGACCTCGAAGATTTTTTCCCGTACACCGTTACATGTGGCCCTTCAAACAGTGTAACTTTGTCCTAAGAAGTTTTTTTGTACAACGAAAAGTAACGGAGATATTTAAGTGTTCTGTTTCTTCGGACTCACCCTGTATAATTTCTATTGTATTAAGATCATTACGGGAAGAAGTAACATTCGATTTAGTTTCCATTTCTTGCGATCGGCGTAGAAAATGTCTATTTTGCATAAAGATCCGCAGTCTAGTAATAAATGAAATGTAATAAAATCTTGTCTGGTGACTTCCAATCTTCCTGGAAATTCTTCTCGCGTCTGGTTCGGATTTTCATTGAGCAATTCCTCTAACTCACCGTCATTGAACTTTCCCGGTGCACCTGAATGATCGTCGTCATCCAAACTAAAATTTGCGGCTTTAAATCTTTGGTACACACAAACCATTTCCGTAGCTTCAACAGCTGATTCAACAACAAATGATGCTTCTCGCTCGTCATATTGCTCGAAATTGTTGCATACGACTGGAAACTCTTAGAGCGTTCATCACGATTCTTCTTAAAACTAGAAGAACGCTCTTTCAGATGGTACCAAAATCGGGAAGTAATTCGAATTCAGTCAGAAGTTATGATCGTAGAAAAAAAAAGGGAAGGAACTTATTTGCACAGCTAATAAATAAATGAATAAATCCAAGAATTGTTGCGGTGTCGTGTATATGCTGTTACAATGAAATGTGTAATAGTAATTAATAGTAATCAGCAGTCGAAATGAGGTATGACGATCGACAGACGAAATGACAAACCGGGATCGAAACTAACAATTTCATTTTGTACTACTATCAAGCAAAAACTGTTTAATTAATTTACTACATTTGTTGTATATTTACTGCCGCATGAGATACATGCATACGTATATGCATTCTTTTTAATCAGCTTGTGGTCGCGTTGTATGGGAGCCTAATGTAGACGGGGCTTTCTCTCCTTTAGCAGTGCCTGTGGTAAATTGCAAATTATTAGGTCGGCTCTTGAGTAACTTCCGCTTATGAGAACAAATTGTAATGATGCATTTATACATCCTAATGAATCGGTATACTTGAGACGCGCGAACGCTCGCGAGGACGTAACGCAAGGCGGAGGGAGTTATGTTAACCCCTTGTGCTAAGATTAAGATTAGAAGAAAAGAATGTTGCGTATGGCGACAGTGTGTTACGATGGCTGCAGACAATTTTTATTTTGCATGAACATCCGCAGTCCAGCGGTGACGGATGTAAATGACGAGTTCATTCAGGTTATAAGTAGTAGACTAGGTCAAAGAACATAACACAATGGCACCAGTAATCGAGCGAACGAAAATGCGAGCGGGTTAAGTGTTGTCAACAGCAGGTATTGGATTAACTTTTCATTAATGTTTTCGGCGCACAGCTTCTGTCCAATTTTAACTAACAAGCAATTTTGCAAATTTCTAAATTATTCTCAACGTTTCGGTCCGGATATGGATACTTTTCAAGAGAACTTAAGAGGGAAGTTCGAGAAGTTAAACATACATTATAATATACGGTTTTTTACAGACGCAAGTTCTCTTGAAAAGGATCCATATCCGGATCGAAACGTTGAGAACAATTTAAAAATTTGCAAAATTGCTTGTTAGTTAAAATTGGATCGAACCTATGCGCCGAAAACATTAATGAAAGGATTATTTAGTAAGCTACGATCGACAAACAGGTATTTCTATCAGGTATTAGATTTATAGTCTTAAATTTATGTCAGGTTGTTCGGAAAGCAATTTCGTTTTTCGTGTAGAGATAGCATTGCTTCTATTTGTTATTACTGGACTGCGGGTCTTTATAGTTTTTAAGATAAGAACTGTGCAACGTTCCCAATATTCCTCCGCAGTTTCGTACTGTGTTGACACGTCGCACAGTGTGACGTTTCGATCATTTCGGAGCATTAAATTCTTAATGATGTTGTTTCTTTTTTTGTTATCATGTATTTTGTTAAAACTACTCAAAATATGGTGATTTCTAATTACTTTAACAGGACTTTTGTTGTATTGACCGAAAATACGTATTTTAACTCTTGCAAATTACTATTTGAAAGGGTATTTAATTTAAATGATATAAGGAAGTTGTAAACACAGTCTTACATAAATATATTCAAACTTTTAATAAACTAAATACATGTAGAGAAACACTAAACAAGCTTTTTGTGAACAGTACTATATACACATGTACATTATCTATTAATTTTCACTCTCAGAACCGGAGTCGACTTCATCGTATTCAGACGAACTTTCATTATTGTCTTTTGTATTATGTAATGTAGGCACTGCAAGTAATTATAGTACTTCTGGGATAAGAATCCCTTTTTTTGTGGGAATGTGTCTTAAACTGGTAATCAAAGGGTCCTACGATATGAGCAGCCTATTAATGAGGTTTATATTTGTGGCAATCCGTGAAATTCTTCTCGTGAAAAGTTCACGAAAGCTTCTGTTAATAATCGCGAAAATAAACAATATGTTAAATAACAGTCGAACAAACAATACTAAACAAAAGACGAAAACTATCAAATGTAATAAAAATCAAACACAACAACAATTAAACAATAACAATTGAATAGAATAAAAATCAAAGTGCAGGTTTGTGAATATCAACAGAAACGCTCTGGCTCGGATAAATTGCGTTAGACAACTGCACGAGGTGACAGCGTAAGGCTATTGAAAACAAATGAAAACTCCCATAGGTGCAGACGGGCGCAAAAATTGTTTTCGTAGCTGACTAAAACAAGCCTTCAACGTATACATTCAGTGTAGTCTCAGGTCCATATTCGCTCATATAATAAAATTTTACGGTTTAGAATACTGACTTTTAATTTTACGGTAAATACTGAAAAGTTCTTCGATTTTGTATGATTATTAACCATAATATATTATATGTATAATATTTAGGACTTAAAAATATTGAAAACACATGACAAAAAATTGAATAATCACAAAAATTAAATACAATAACAATTGAAGTTCAAATACACACACGTTTATTCAGGTAAAGTATCACTGACGATTGATGTAGTTTCATCATTTGTATAGGCAGAATTTGCACATGAGGCTTATTTTTCTTATCTGAATGCGATGAAAAGTTAAAACCAATAGTGATTCTGGGTTACGGAGGTATTGCTTCAAGGTAAGAGTAAATACGCAACTTTTAAAAAATTGTTCAATTTCGGAATTAAATTCCCTTAAGGGGGTAGTCACACCTCTGGTTATAACTAGAATCTTACTAGAATTTGGGTCGAAAATATGGGTCTGCAACTTAACGTTGTTTGACCTTATACGAGCATATTTTGAGCTGGGTGAGGGCTCATTCTAAAGAGGAACGTTAGATCTAGAGCGCTCCAGTCATGAGGTTAACGAGATTATGATATCTAATAATATGAGGGCCCAAAGTAGAGAAAAAATCTAGGCAAAAAACCCACAGATTTCAATGTATATTCTGTCTTTAAAAGACTTTTTTGACTTATGTGATGACCGGAGCGCACTAGATATAACCTTCCTCTTTAGAATGAGCCCTCACCCAGCTCAAAATATGCTCGTATAAGGTCAAACAACATTTTTTCGATCCAAAATCTAGTAAAACTAGAGGGCTATTGTTGCTCGCTCGCTTCGCTCGCTCGCGAGTAGGGTTGTTGTTGCTCGCTCGCTTCGCGAGCTCGCGGGCAGGACTGCTCTTGCGAGAATGTTAGTGGTATGCATGGCTAGTAGGGCCCACAGCTATTAATGTCTTTCATTTTGTGTGTGACTCTCCACGAGCCACACAAAGAACTTCCCGATTCGTTAGTTGCTGTATATTATTATTATTATTTATTAAGTGTACGTTTTAAGAAGATTATACGTTTTCAGGGAAATTCAATAGTTTTCTACTTATCAAAATGTTTGCTATATGGCGTCGCATTAAACCAATATCGTATGCTCGTTGCTCGCTTGGTTCCTTGTTATAGCATACTAATGTTGCAAAATAAATTGTCTTAATTAGTTTTTCGCAAACGATACAACTCATCATTATCCGGGTTTGCAGTATTGATCTTGGTTTTCTTCGATACTATTAATTTAAATTTTCTCAAAATATATAAACCGCTCAATTTTGAAACTCTGCTCAGTGCTACATACAACATTTGTAAAGTTCGTATTTCTGATGTTTTAAAATCCATACATACTTTCTCGTATGTTTGTCCCTGACTTTTATGAATCGTAATCGCTTCAGCAGGAACCACTGGAAATTGACTACGTGTAATTTGTTATTTTCCTTCACTCGAAATATTTACTTGATTCGATATTTTTTTATTATTGGTGTTAAATTTTGATTTATATTTGCATTTTTCATATAATCACGATAACGAGTTCTTACTTTCACTCCTACTCTGGCCAATTGAAAATCTAACCACAATATAGACGGAATTTTAGTATTTTCTTGAAAAGTAATAAATTTTAATATTCCGCATGCTCCATTAACCAATTCGTCTTCAACGTCAATGTTTTTAATTATCATATATTTTATATTAATTTTCAATTTAATCTCAGTTAACAATTCGTTTTGAACTCATTGTTTATTTAAAGATTGTAATATAAATGTTTTTGTACTTTCATCGATATTCTTTGAAAATGTATTCTCGGCGATGATTAACTCACTCTTGCATTGGAATAATTTTCGATTATTGTAAGCGGTTACATTAGCATTAGTTGCATAATTGGAAAAAACATTTTTTTTAATTAAAAAAAAAACAAGAAAATTTTTTTTTAATTTTATAAAAAAAATTTTTTTTAATTTTATAAAAAAAAATTTTTTTTTAATATATATATATAGTTACGTTTACTTCTTCGGTGGATACGCCTTTCGTATAAATTGCAATGTTTAATCAACTCCTTTCGAAAAAAACTAAAAAACTACTTGACCAAAATGGACCAAAATCTAATCAGCTCTAAGTTACACCGGGACACATCGATTGCATCATTCATCATTCCGATCGCGTTGTTACTTTTTCTGAAAACGTTAACGAAAAATTTGATACCATACAAACGGACATACGTACACACACACACACACACACACACACACACACACACACACACACACACACACATACCGACATTTTGATAAAAATAGTCTAAAATAACTTCAATGACCATGAAACGTGAAGATCTGCTAAAAATTCGATTTTCGATTTTCAGGGTAATTACAATAACTTCCCTATAAAATCGGGAAGTTAATTCTAGTTATTTGCTAATTTACTAGAATCTTACTAGATTTTGGGTCGAAAAAATGGGTCTGCGACTTAATGTTGTTTGATCTTATGCGAGCATATTTTGAGATGGGTGAAGGCTCATTCTAAAGAGGAAGGTTAGATCTAGTGCGCTCCAGTCATCACATAAGTCAAAAAAGTCTTTTAGAGACAGAATATGCATCGAAATCTGCGGGTTTTTTCCCTAGATTTTTTCTCTACTTTGGGCCCGCATATTATTAGATATAAACATAATCTCGTTAACCTCATGACTGGAGCGCACTAGATCTAACCCTCCTCTGTAGAATGAGCCCTCACCCAGCTCAAAATATGCTCGTATAAGGTCAAACAACGTTAAGTTGCAGACCCATATTTTCGACCCAAAATCTAGTAAGATTCTAGTTATAACCAGAGGTGTGACTACCCCCTTAAATTCTCGAAACGTCACACTGTGCGTCGTTGAATGAAGAAAATATACAAAATATCCAACAGGAGGCAACAAGGTTCGAATATCATTGGCATCGATTGAAATAGGTCTGCGGTGGCCGCGATGGCGCGCTTAAAGGGTTAATAGACGTTAAGTTTCATTTACGATTTAAACAATAATAACAGCGACCGCGAGTCGCTCGGAGCGATCGTTGGGAATCGTCGTAACAACTCGCCGCACGATAAATCGTAACGCGTACGAGAGCCGAGGCTCATGCTGAGGCTGCGAGCATGCTCCTTGCCTCGCATCGCATCGCATGCGCATGCAGGCTCTCATTGGAAGAGGTCCTGGTTCGCGAGAGAGTCGCTTTCACCAAGGGTAAGAAGAAGAAGAAGAAGACGAAGAAGGTTGGCAGCAGCCGGAGCGTCGATCCGTCGTCGTATGTATACGACCGGACGTATATACTCGCCACGGGAATGTTCCATCGGCGCAGGGTTAAACGGCGACTCCGTTTATCGCGAATTAAGGGCGGACGGGGCCCCGCGTTATTACACACGTCCACGCCGCCGTAAAGTATACAAACGTGCTTTAGATTACGCTACCCCCGGCTACCCCGTTATCTCATTTCAACGAATTTCTGGAAGAGCATTCGGGTGTCTCGGAGATTTAAAATGTTGCGGCGCCGTGTGTCCAACCTCGATTCCCCCGGCCGACGTTATCTTTACGCGCGGATAGGGGAGGACGTATGGATATCCTCCTCTTCTTCTCTCCGTTCGCCATTTCGTCCCCCTACACTCACTCCCGCCCTTCTCGACGTTCTCCTTAAACCACCAAGGGTAAAAACATTTCGCGACAATTGTTTACCCCGCACCGCCGCGCCTCCGCGCACCGACGACGCGACACATACTGTGTGTGTGCGTGGACACGCGAGTCATCATGTTCCAACGGAAACGGTCGGCCGACACGCATTCCACGGATGTCTCGCGTGCGTTTCTCTTTTCGATTCAATGTTGCATTATTATTACTATTATCAGCGTCGTAAACAGAACTCCAGAGAGACCGTTAACCTGTTAATCGGGCGTCGTTCGAAATTTCTTCGGCGATTCGCCGGCTGAGTGGCCGCGACGTAAAACCTTTATACGTTCTCTCATTGTCAGTTATGAAAGTATCCTAAAATTATAGTTTTTATACCGTAAACGTATGTTCATAAAGATCGTCGCGGTACGATCCTGTAGTTGGACAATAGCGAACTCGACGGAGACGCGAGTCGATTGGAGAAGAAGAGGAGAAGATGATTAATAAATAGACTGCAGATTTTATGCATTTATGACAAAAATGGGTACGTACAATTTAAAACAGTGGAGGTGTTAAAAAGATTTAAGGCCACCAGTGTATTAGTTTCACCTTAACAAGATCAAGACAAGAAGAATTAAATGTTTACTTGGCCTCTGTGTCTTGCAATCAATGCAAACATTCTTTATTTCGCATAAAGATCCGCAGTCTATTAATAAGCGACGCGAATAATACAGACTGATGGGAACGAGCGATTCGCGTTGTGTCGAATGCGTACCAGTCGCGTTTCTTTCAGTTAAGTATCTTACAATTATAGTTTCTATGCCATGAACGCATGTTCAGAAGTAAACGTCGGTTTGTACGCATTTATGAGAAAAATGAATAGGTGTAATTTGAAACGGTAGAAATATTAGAAGAATTTAAAAATACTGTTCTATTATCCTCAACCCATGAAACATGTTAACCCCTTGCCGTATCATTTTCTTTACAGTTACAGCGATTGTAAAACGTCTTTATCACCACGAACGTCGGCGAAGAGAGAAGAACATTGATTTTGATGCTTAAATATTGATTACAACAAATCAATTTTTTAATTTCATTGAAAAAGAAAGGCGTAACATTCATATTTGTTAAATTTTTTGTTGCAGTTCAGGAAGATAATGTTTATTTCGCGGAAAGATCCGCTGTCTATCCGTAAAGATCGTCGCAGCACGATCCTGCAGCTGTACAATAGCGAACTCGATGGAGACGCGAATCGATCGGAGAAAAAGAGGACAAGATGATTAATAAGCGACACGAATAATAGAGACTAATGGGAAAGAGCGATTCGTGTCGTGTCGCCCGGACGCCAGACACCATCGATTATGGCCGCGTGAGCGCCACGAACGAGCTCCTTGGGTGGTGATCAATAAATTTTCATAGGTTCTGCCCGAAATTGTCGGATTCTGACGCGGCGAGCTCGCGTCCTACGAGCGAGCTGGCTCATTTGAATACAATGCTTGCCGAGTATCCATCTTCGCGCGTTCTCTCGGCCGCGAAATTCCGTGTCCTCTTTTCTAGCCGCGGGCCTGGTGACATCGATGCCTCCGAATTCGGGAAGCGGTGTCGCCTCGAATCGAATCTCCGGCCACGGACAAGGCGATCTCTCTATTCCGCCAGCTGTCTTTCTATCTGATCAATCGATCTCTTCCTCTACTTTTATCGAGTCCTTGATACCGCTGTGCTCGTACGTTGTCGCATTGATTTACGACGAGACACAGTGGGTCGATAGGTAATAAAGGAGCTCTCAAAGTTATCGTTTTATCGGTCGAAACGAAAGAATATTTAACACTGGAACTACCGAATGGGTCGAAATGACTGGTTCCTGATTTGTTCTTTTAGAAATATTAAAATTATAAATATGTTTTTCTGAGAAACTTTTTTAGTAAACTTCTTTACTGAGGCAGATATTTAAACAAAACTCAAACGAAATCTAGGTAAATGCAATTTTATCATTAATATAAGGCAATGTATGCCAATTGCTCGGTAGTTCTAGTGTTAGGAGACTCTCGTTTCCAGGATTGCAAAAGTGCGGGATGCGCCTTCTCGTTTCTTTTTCAACAGTCAAAAGCGCTATTTTTAGGTTTACGAGGTGTAATTTGCACGATTCGGCAGCGTATTTGCATTATTTGGAACTGTAAAGCTGCGCATTTAGCTATATTCATAAAGCTGCGACAGCTACACGCTGCCGAATTATTGCAAATTACGCCTCATAACCTAAAAGTTTGGGGTAGCGCTGTTACTTTCCTTCGAAGGTCGAAGATTTCGAAGCTTCGATTTCAGAAACTTCGAAGACGATAAGAATATATATTTGTTATAACTGTGTGGCTGTATTTATATTCTGTCAAAATTCTGTTAAAATTTTGTTTGCAAAGTATTATTTTTTAAGTACATTCGTGATATGATCCCGAAATTTCTTAACAGAATGCAATTTTTTTAATTTAATTTAATTACGAAAAGTCCAAACGGAAAGTTCAGTGTCAGTCACCGGTGACTGACATGGCGCTTAACGTATTAATATTTTCATTTATCAAAAATCGTGACATGGTATGAAACTCATAAGTTACAACTTCGAAGTTCCCTTCGTTCCTTCAAATCCTTCGAATCTTGGAAGAGCCGAAGCATCGGAAAAGTAACAGCCCTAGTCTTTCATCTAGCGTTTTTGACTAATGAAAAACCCCATCTTTGCATTATCGAGAAATGGGAAGGCGCATCCCGCAGCCTCGCAACCCTAGAAACAGCAAAAACACGGTCTTTCGCAACATTTCGAAAAAAATGCTATCTGCGGGCGTCAGGTTTTTCCAATAAAACACAAACAGCAAGGATCTCGACAGATTGTTCCACGAAGTGCTTAGACATACCGGGTGATTCACGAGAAACATAACACCTAAACAGCTCCGTTAGACTTGAAGATAGAAGAAAATGTTAAAGAGAAAAGTTGTACTATTAAAAGCGGCAAATAATGGTGATATAAAAGCATGTTCCGATTGTAGTCGCTTTCAAACCCTTTCGAAGATCGTCGATGATCTTTAAACAGCATGATGTAGAGACGAGTTCAACGATGCGGTACACTACGATCTTGAAATGACCTCGGACTGAGCTGAATAAATCAAATCCGCCATTCTGCTAAAAATTTATATTACGCAATTTTCCGTTAAAAAAAATCCTCGGGGAATTACAGGACACTCGTCGAAGACTTAGAACCGTTTTGCAACAGCATCGAAACGATCGGAGCCAATTAGTCGGAAAAAACTTGTCCAGCCCACTCCCCGAAGATCTCCGAATCCTCCAGGCATCCCGTGGCCAGATCATCAAGGATCAATCGGATTTCCATAACAAGATCTTCAAGATTATCACTCATATCCTGGGACCGTGATACTCGAACACTTTCGCGACAGATAGAGGGGGAACGGGGACGGTTGTCGCGAGCAACTTTGGAAGAAGAAAGTCCTCTAACGAAGAGGACGAAGAAGAAGAAGAAAGATTCGCGAGAATTGGGAGAGAAGAGGACACGGGCTGTTTGGTTGGCGTGGCTTGGCGCTGAGCAGGGGACAGGAAGAACGGGGTGGAGGGGCGGCGAAGGGAGGGAGGGGGGCAAATAATATTTTAAAATTAATGTCATGCGGGGCCTTCCAAAGGGGTCCGGTGGGTTCCGCACCACCTTCCTGCATAAGATAAGGACCCGTTGGCCACCGCGCGAGAGACAGAGCAGGGGAGAAAGAAAGAAAGAAGGAACGAACGGGGCAGCAGCAACGTGACCACGCTGCGAGCGGGCCTCGGGTTCGCCTAAGTGGGGATGGATATATGTCTATGGAGTGAAAGAGGCCCGGAGTGCGGGCCCCGAAGAGACGAGGCCCGCGTAGAAACGTTCGCGAGTTGTCCAGAAGAGACGAGGAGGGAAAGAAAGAAAAGGGAAGAATGTAGGAGAGAAAATACAAGGGGATAGAGCAGGAGGGCGTTGGGAAAGAGGATAAACAGACCACCGGAGGAAACGAAGAAAGAAGCGTGTTCGCGAGGGGGAGGGGGCACTGAAAGGGAGAGGAGGAGGAGGGGTTCGGAAGGCAGAAAGAGAAAAGTGTGAGGGAAGTTCTCGAAGGAGACGGTAAGAATGCGTGAGGAAGAATGTAAGAAGCGAGTAAGAGTGTATCGGGCCACGGCGCGACGAGGAGGAAAGGTGTGCAGAAGGGATAAACGCGCGTCCGTGTACAGCCTCGAGTGCGAGCGTGTGCACGCGTGTATATGCATAGGCGGCCGGAGAGTGTGCGCGCGTATACTGCTCGCAGCGTGTAAAATGAAGAAAGAGTAACAGGGAAGAGACGGCGGGAATATGCGAGAGGAAGAACGTGTGCGCCGCGACGGAGGATGAAAAGAACGAGCAGGAAGAGAGCGGAGCGTGTAAGATGGAGAATAACAGTGAGTAAGCGTGCATGGAAGGAGCGAGAGGCGGAGGACAAACGCGACGAGAGTATCCTGCGTGTAAGGTAGACTAATACCGAGAGTGGTCCGAGCGAGGTAAAGGGCGAGAGGAAGAGGAGGACCTCCGGGGGCACGGGGGGAAGGGAGGAGCACAGAAGAGAAGAGTAGAGGAGGAGGAGGGGGGCGCGACAG
Organism: Lasioglossum pauxillum; assembly: GCA_933228785.1. Classification (NCBI taxonomy): domain Eukaryota; kingdom Metazoa; phylum Arthropoda; class Insecta; order Hymenoptera; family Halictidae; genus Lasioglossum; species Lasioglossum pauxillum. The sequence continues at coordinate 37,428,188 of OW121701.1, read as the reverse complement.
ATTGGTAGGAGGATGAGGAGGAGGAGGAAGAGGTGCAGAGGAATGAAGAGGATGACGCGGAACGGTGACTTAGGAAGAGAGGGAAAAGGGAAGAAGAGGGCCCCGATAGAGAAGAGGCCCCAACGAGGGAGACAAACGAGACTCCTCCGAGAGTCCTCCGGAGAATCTAAACTCTCGGGGTTAACCCGTCTCTTCGCCTGTCTTTCTATTTTTCCTCGCCGCTTTCCATCTCTCTTCCTCTCTCTCGACTCATTCTCTCCATTCCCAACGATCCTCTCTTTCTCTCTCTCTCGCTGTTATTTCTCCGTTCATCGTGCCCTTTTTGTCCAACGGCTTTACCGCTTCTTCCTTGGCTTTCGATCCTTTCGTCCTTCGTCATCTTTCTCCGCCAGACACACCTGCTTCTTTCTTTTCCTCTCTCCTAAGACCGTCTCGCTCTTTTCGCCGCCCAGTGTCCCGCATGATTCCCGTTTAATTCGAGCCGCACGCCACGGAAAAATCGCGTTTCCTTCTTTCTTTGCTTCGAGGCTGCTCTCCGGTCGGTCTTGCCTCTGGCCGTGTGCTGCCCGGTGCCGAGGATCTTCTCCTGCTTCTTCCCCTCGTATCTTCTTCTTCTTCTTCTTTATTTCTTTCTGGACTTTTTTGCTCGTTTCTTCCTTTCCGTAGTCAAGCTTCACTCGGCCAGGCGCGAACGAGCAGACGCGTTTCTTTCCTCGTACCCTCGTTCCGAAGTTAATTCACGTTGACGCTTCCGAGGACTCGACAAACCGTCGACGGATGTCCCTCGTCGTACCAACCTGCCGCGATTCGCGATAATAAAAATGTTGCCACTTTTCTGAACCGCCCGAAACCCCTGCACGCGATTTCACGGCACGATTATTAACGTTTCCGGAAACCGGGAATGTTTCATTCTTTCTCTATTAAAGTCCATCAAGCACACCTACGTGTAGTTTCAAATTTGCTCGTACACATTATTCACAATATTGTTTCCATTATTAAATATGTTGGTATCTAATCAATTACTACACATTTAAATATTGCACGAGGTATTGTACTAATGTCATTTCCACCGAATGAAAAAAATAATATACAGTGGGTGTACAAAGTATTCGTACACCTTTTAAACACTAATAACTTTTTTATAATTGTACCAAACGACCTGATTTTTTAGAATCAATTAGAAGCATTAGTTTACAAACTGATATGCAAAAACGATTTTCCAAAAATTATAATTTACAAGGTTGCAGGCAAAAATAAAAAAGGCATTTTTTTTAACTATTTTATTTGGGCCCTTAATGAAAATTTAAAACATATGTTTTCTGCATCCATGTCCTTTATACACATGTTGGAAATTTCTTCGAAATCGATTGACGCAGGAAAAAACAACAGGCGTCGAAAGATGTACGATTCTGTGGATTTTAAGCAGAAACTGATCAAAAGTCGTGGAAAACTACGATTTTTACCATTTTTAACCGCTTGTAGCTCGTGTGTATGTTAATCGATATCAATGAAATTTTCAACATGTGTATGACTAACATAGATCTACAAAACATACATTTTAAATTTTTATTACGGACCCAAATAAAAAAGTTTTTAAAAATGCCTTTTTTATTTTTGCATTTAACCTTGTGAATTTTTTTTGTGTATTATTATTTGTATTATTTTTTGGAAATCTTTTTCGTATATCATTTCGTAAACCAATGCTTCTAATTGATTAAACAAAATCAGGTTGTTCGGTACAATTATAAAAATGTTATTAGTTTTTAAAAAGTGTACGAATACTTTGTACACCCACTGTACAATGGAATTATTGCTACCTAATCAATTACTACACATTCAAATATTGCACGAAGTTGAAATTATGGGTACCTAATCAATAGACAGCGGACATAAAGAAAATAAAGAAAGTAGATTTCTATATCAGTAGAAAATTGTTATTTTGCATAAAGAACTGCTATGTACTAATCAACTACTACACATTTAAGCATTGCACGAGGTATTGCATTAATGTCATTTCCACCAAATGAAAAAAATAATATACAATGGAATTATTGGTACCTAATCAATTACTACACATTCAAATATTGCACGAAGTTGAAATTATGGGTACCTAATCAATAGACAGCGGACATAAAGAAAATAAAGAAAGTAGATTTTTATATCAGTAGAAAATTGTTATTTTGCATAAAGAACTGCTGTCTACTAAGCAACTACTACACATTTAAGCATTGTATGAGGTATTGTACATACAATCAACTCCATATTCGTAAAATGAAAAAAATCATATACAATGGAATTGTTGGTATCTAATCAAATACTAAACATTTAACCCTTAGCACTCGAGTGGTGACTCTAAGCCGCCACTAAAAATTGCGGTACCATTATTTAAAATATTGTTTACATAATTAGATATGTTGGCATCTAATCAATTATTAAACAATGAAGTATTGTATGAGGTATAATATCAATTTCGAATCCAGCAAATTTAAAAAAGCATTCAGAATGAAAATATTCTCCGTCGGAATAAATGTTTAATTTTTCAGTTAAAATAGCTCCGAGTGCAAATGGTTAAATATTGCACGAGGTATTGTATCACTGTCATGTCCATGAAATGAAAAAGTCATATACAATCTAATTATTGGTATCTACTAAATTACTACACATTCAAATATTGCACGAGGTATTGCATCAACGTCGTGTCCATAAAATAAAAAAAAGTCATATACAATGGAATTATTCTGGCTAGGAAAAAATGTTCAATTTTCCAATTAAAGTGTGCCCAACGCTATACACCGCATAAATGCACAGAATCCGCAGTCCATTAACAAGGATAATGGAACTAATGGCAGCACGAGCGTCCAATTTCGAAAGGAGGCCGAACAGGTAAGCGACCAGAGCGTAATCGCGCGATTAATAGATGATTTGTAGAATTTCAAGACGTGGGTGGGGAGAAGCTTGTAGTAAGAGGGGGGAGGGAGGTGGGGGTGGGGGGATAGGTTGACAGATGGAATTGCTTGGAAGCCCCGGTAGACGTGTAGGGACTCGTGTTCCTTGTTCGAGTGTTTGTCTAGGGCCTAAATAAATGTAAATCAACCGCGGCAATCTCGCCGGTGCGGTGGTTGACGTCGGGCCCGGGGACCGAGTTCCCGATGCCTATGCATCATTCGATTTCACGTTATACGGCTCGGGCTCGGCTGTCCGATCCGACCCGACCCGACCTTCCCGCTACCTGCTTCCCTTCGTAGGGACGGAATATTATGCCAGGCATTCCGGACCAATTCATCCCAGTCATCGAATACCCGTCGATAAGAATAATACAGGATGCCCCCGCGATCATGTTTTTACATCGAGCCCGTTCGTCTGTTTATCCTGTCGAGGCGAGCCGAGGAAACGCTGTTGGCTATACCGCGGAGTTTTCTCATCGAATTCGACGTTCTGATACGTTCTGATCTTAACTGTTGTTATTATTGCCCGCTAATGGGCCAAAAAATCGGTTCCTCTTCTCCTTGTGTAACCAGAAATGTTTGCATTTCTCTTATAAATTTTTGTGTTTTTCCTATGTTATCCAGTAGATATAGACGAGAAGGTGTGAGAAATCCAAGTTCCGATCCTGGAGGATCAATGGTTCGAAATTTATAAATGTTTCAAGTTGAGCGAGTTCTCAAGAATTCCTTATACTGATCTGTACGAACTATTCATGGAAGAAACTTTTCACAACACTTCCATCATAATTGAAAACCAAGGGTTATATAAAGGCAAATTTTACTTCCTCCATTATTACAGGGATAACCGTCATCCTTGGTTCAAACGTATAAAACTATCCCGTCATTTGATTGTCTCAATAAACAGAAGCAAAACCATCTCACCAGTGATGCCAGATGCGGGGAGTCACGGTGACATGATGTACCCTCTCTCTGATGACGGGGAATGAGCGGGGCGAATGGGAAATACAATGGAGTGTACGCCTGCGCACGGTGCTGGAATGGAATAGTGGAAGGGGTAAGGAGGAGAGTACATGAGCTCCGTTTGGAGCTCATTCTGGCATCACTGCATCTCACTGACTCTCTCGCCCGGATTGGCATCATCGACCAGAGTTGGGCAAAAATCAACAAATAATTAAAAATGACTAATAGTCTGATTGATTGTTAGTCAATACTTAGAAAAGTTAGTTAAAACTTTTTGATTAGTTAGTCATAACTACATGGCACTAGTTAGTCACAACTCTAAGTAACCGTTAGTTATTGCTTATTAGTTATGATTAATCATTAGTTAGTTTAAATGATCAGTCACTATTGTGCGATTAACATACATTAATATGTATACTTAAACCATATCGGAATTTGCAGTGACCAAACGTGTCATGATCTGTATTTTATACGTTTATAAACTAATATGACATTTTTTTGTTATTATTATACCTTATTTTAACTTATAACCATTTTTAGTCATTAATCATAGTGAATTCTGATTACGTATTTAGTCATTAGTTATGTCATTATAGTAAGTAATCAATATTCATCCTTAATAAAAATTTAGTCATTATTCATTAGTCATTACGCTTAAATACTTATATAGCCATAAGTCATAGTCACGCTCAAGTATTTAATTAGTCATTAATTATTAGTCACTTTTGTAGAGCTTATGAAATTATTAGTCAATAATCATTTTTGTGACTAGCGTTTGCCCAACTCTGTCATCGACAACCCTATGCGCAGATGCAACTCCGAGTGGGAAACTCTCAATCACGTTCTTTGGTAGTGCAATTTATATGATGTGCAAAGATTATTATTGCTGAACAACCTTTTTAAGTTAAGATTTGAACTGCCTCTAGACGTTTCTATGTTTCTGACTGGGCCCAATGTTAAAGTCTGCCTTCATATTCTCTCGTTACTAAAAAATTGTAACCGGTGTGTTTAAGGGAACCAAACAGGGGGAAACAATAGTGGGACACCCTTATGTTTTGTTTGTAGAGGTTACTCGTTCTGTATACTCCATCTATGTTTACACCTAATTAATAAATGTTGTAATAAATCTCTTCCGAGATTTTCTCAATAAAAAAAAAAAGTTGAGCGAGTTCTCGCGTATCCTCTTCAGTATCATTTCAAGCAAGATTCCAATGGCACTGTGTACCAGCGTGCATTTTGTCGTTTTGTAAAATATGAAAATGTTCATTTTCGCGGTAGCAGTAATAATTTCAATCGTGAACCATCAAGACACTCCCTCTGACGTAATCTAGCTGTTTCTTTCAGGATTGTTGGACCAGAGAGATTTTTAAGCTGCCTTTTCAAGTAGCACAATTATTGGGGATACTGTTAGTACGCTCGAAATAGACACATCATTAGAATACATGATTTTATACATGTATGACAACGATGAATAGATCAAAGACAAAACTGCAGGTACGAAGAATATTTTATAATTAGACAGCGGATCTTTATGCAAAATAAAAATGTTCCAGCTGACTTGCAACAAACTGGAGTGAAATAGAAATTTATTTTCTTTCTTATTGTAGTATGTTTAATAGATTGAAAATACTGTGACAGTATTTTTAAATTCTTCTTAAATAAATACGTAAACTCCGCAGTCCAATGATAATATTAGTAATAATGATTTCCCAACGGTAGAAACGATACATTGCCAGTCAGAATGGCTAGATATCTTCGAGAACGAAGAGACTCGTGAAATTCTCTGGTAGTTTGTTTAAGCTACCACTTACACGACGATAGATCGCAACGGAGTAGGATAATATTGACGTCCATCCGGTTCTCAATATTCACAGTACTCTAAAGGTGTGACGTGGAGGGCATATACTCTCGGAAGAATATCGATTCTCCTAGGACAAACAGTCTCGAACGTATCAGGTACGGCGATTTTTCGTCGTCGCGGCTGTTGGTGGAAATCGTATGTCCCATAACCGGAGGAACTGTTCTGTGTTTATCTAGCACGGTTTACCAGGCGGGCAAATAGTTGCAAACAAATTGCTGTTTTCATTGGATACCATGAAAATATACTGAACGTTCAGAGGTGTACGAGCAAACTGAAACATGCGAAAGCGAATATTGAGGAGGAACATCATCAAAAGTGCATCGTACACTGGTTCACTAAAGTGTTCGTACGTTCTCTAAAACAGAATAACTTTTTTATAATTGTGCCAAACGACCTGATGTTTTGTAAGCAATTAGAAGCAAAAATTATAATTTACAAGGTTACATGCAAAAATAAAAAAGGCATTTATTAAAACTTTTTTATTTGGGCCCTTAATGAAAATTTAAAATATATGTTTTGTAGATCTATGTTAATTATACACGTGCTGAAAATTTCATCGAAATCGGTTGACGCAGGAAAAAACGACACGCATCGAAAGATGTACGATTCTGTGGATTTTAAGTAAAACTACGATTTTCACCATTTTTAACCCCTTGTAACGCTTATAACTAACATAGATCTGCAAAACATATATTTTAAATTTTCATTAAGGGCTCAATAAACAAGTTTTAAAAATGCCTTCTTTATTTTTACATGTAACCTTGTAAATTATAATTTTTGGAAAATTTTTTGGCACATCATTTAGTAAACTAATGCTTCTAATTGCTTACAACACATCAGGTAGTTTGGTACAATTATAAAAAAAGTTATTCTGTGTTAAAGGGCGTATGAACACAACGATAGGTTTAAATGAGTGTACTCACTAGGGTAAAGGTACCATTTACCGTGCCCCACCCGGTCATCGAACACAAAACAAACTTTTCCCAAATTAATAAAAATAACATGAAGTACCTAGTATCACTTTATTTTCAAAAGTAAAATTCATGTTTCCCCTTCGTATATAAACCAAAAATATGACAATAATTTTTGTTCAAGATACAGAATACATTAGTTAACACTAACCCTTACCACGATCAAATGATCGGTTTCACATTTATTATTTTTTAATTATTGAAATTATGAAGATGCTTCCGTCAGAAACTATTCAATAAATTTCTTTATTTAATCATGTATTAAATATTATAAAAAATGTGAAAAATCTAAAGAAGTTCAGTCTTGTAATTTTTATAAAACAATGTAGTTAGTGTTATAAACCATGTTCCCCGAGTCACCGCAATTTCTAGTTTCCGATTGTAGAAACTGCATTATGAAGTCGTTTTTATCATATCAATAATTGTAAATGGTATTGTCGAGCAAGGGAAAAAATACCGACATTCAAGAAAAAGAAAAAGAGAGAGAAGAGAGAAAGAGAGAGAGGGTGCAGGCCGGTTAATGGACATTGAGTCCGGCGATAAAGGAAGGTGTTCGGCTGGTTATATTTTAACGCGAAATGGAAACTCACGAATTAGCAAAAAAGTTCTACGAAAAGAGGATCGGCGAGCGATGGGGGACGAAGGGGTGGAGATGTTGGAGGAGGCGGCGGCGGCGGCGGCGGTTGAAGAGGAAGAAGAGGGTTCTGGGACCGTGGGGAGAGAAACACTCGCGGATCGAAGGAACGCGGCCGCGGAGATACGTGAAGGTCTTCCCATCGAGTTCCTTCGTGGGTAAAAGCGGGCCAAACCGGGCCCGAAAACGCTCCGGCTCGTATCGGACGGTCATTAGCGAGCGCGCGCTTCCGAGCCGCGAGATAAAAACCGGAGGACCAACCAAGTAGTATTTTACCGGGGACATAGTTCCCAGGAATGATCACTATGCGAAGGTCGGACGATTATGAAAGGATACGGCGCAGCCTTCGGGGAATCGTTCGTCTGTACCCTCTCCCCCTTGCCTCGGAGAAGCACCTCCCCGCACCTCGTGCCCCCGACAGTTCTGCGTTTTCCCTCGAACCCTCCCCGTTCTCGATTTATGTGCTCGCGCGAAAAACGATGCTCGCCTGAAAATGCTCGGGACCAAACGCCGCGCCGCGGCGCCATTCTTTCGTGCTTCTTTCGCTCCCTCGGTTTGTCCTCGGACTGCGAGTGGAGAGGGCGAATTTAGATGATCGTGAAATTGGTCGCTCTGACCCGGTAATTGGACCCCTGGTTTACGGCGCGGGCGAATAATAGATCCACCGAGAGTTAAACAAAGAAATACGGATTTTAAATTATTCCTCGCGTGCACGGCTTTCCCGCAATTAGAGATTCCAGAGAGCACGCAGCGTCTCGTGAATATTAAAACGATGAATCCTTCGTTACAAAATTTAATTTGTCTTCGGGGAACCAATCCGCGCGCTTTGTAAAGCCCGCTTGGCGCGAATAATGATTAGGAATTAAAGACTTGACAACATGTGTGATTCGCATCGGCAAACAATCAGCACTTAATCGGAGAACTATTTGGTTGTTGCATATGAAATGTCCGATTTCAGAATGTAAATGTTCCAATGCGGTTTGATCAAGAAATACTATTACAGTTGGCAGGTTCATTGTACGTCGCTTTGAGGTACAAAGCTTGCGATTCTATCTACAATTGTAATCTACACATATAAATTTCCTTTTAAATAGATTTAGTTTCGACGTCAATCAGCGCATTTTTCGCGTGCTCTTTTTGTATGTCTGGAAAAACAACATATTGACGAGAGCATTATGTGATATTCGGTGAAAATGTGGTGACTAATCAATAGACTACGGATTTGATGCATTTATGGGAAAAATGAGTGGCTGCAATTTAAAACAGTAGAAAGGTTACAATGATTTAAGAGTGGTACTCTAGTTGTCTCAGCTTGTTGAAATGATTAAAGTAAGAATAAACTGTTTATGTGGCTCCAGTCGCTTGCAGTTGGTGCAAGCAATTTTTATTTTGTAAAAGGAACTACAAAATAGAGATGACAATCTTGTAAATGCAGAAATGAAGCATGTGAATAACAAAGAAATTCAATGTCTACCATAATACAATCAAGAAACGTGTGATTCTTTGATGCGGTTTGTTGCGGTTGTTTAAAGTTATTGTTTAGAAATCGGCCATTTCACATGCAACGACCTAATAGTATGAAGATCGAGGATCGAAGCGACCATGTTCCTGCTGTGACATGACGACATTTGTCACCGACAGGCTTTTCGTAAGAACGAGCCCGACTATCCACGAAGCTCGAAGCGTCGTTATCCTCGAATCTAAACCCGCCGAATTTCTCGGTGCATCGCGTTCTGATACGAGCGGGGCGCGGCTATCTCGAAACTGCAGCGATACGAAATATTGCGGATGTTATGAATTATAATTACAGGCCACCCTGTATAATTTCCGTGCTCGGGGGCCCACCTTACGGCGAGCGATACTCGGAATGATCGGGGGCCCCAGCGCGCGGCGGATTCGATGACGCGGGGCACGTTGCAGAATGTTACGGGGAGAGATCCGCTTATCGCGCCGGGCTATAAACAGCGAAACGCTACCGACGGGGTTAATTTCGTTTTCTCGGGAACCGCGGGGCCCTCCCGGGAAAAGGTAAACCCTTTAGGGCGGCTGATGAAAGCGTTTCTGCTGCACGGGCATCGAGATAACTTCATTTCGCGGTTTAGGGCACCACGAGAAAATCGGAACTGTTCGGGGACTTCCGACTGGTTTGTACAAATAATGGTGAAACTGCAGAACATGTATTCGATGATTTTTCCTCGCGTTATAAATAGTGTTGTAGGTTTTGCACTTATGCAAATCAATTTCACCCTTTTTGTAAGTCAATTTCACCCATCAAGAATATTTAATATTAACTAAATATTTATTTATTTCGATTGAATTATACACACATTTATTTAGACACACGTGAACAGTGTCATGACTGCAAGGGAAATATAAGAATCACTACTCAATACGCTTCAATAAATACGTGCATGTACTTTCATTTTAAAAATTGATTAATCAGCAAAATTTCTACAATAAATATACATATCTGCATAGAGATCACGTAACGATTTCGATGATTTTTCCTCGCGTTATAAACAGTGTTGTAGGCTTTGCACTTGTGCAAATCAATTTCATCCTTTTTGTAAGTCAATTTCACCCATCAAGAATATTTAAAAGTAACTATTTATTTATTTAAATTGAATTATACATTTGTTTAGACACACGTGAACGGTGTCATGACTGCGAGGGAAATATAAGAGTCAATACTCAATACGCTTCAATAAATACGTGCATGTACTTTCATTTTGAAAATTGATTAATCAGCAAAATTTCTACAACGAATATACATATCTACACATAATTGTTTAGTGAAAAACCTGTAATAATTCAGACACCGGAGAAGTTAAAGACCACAGACCTATATTTTTCATGTAACGCGACTGTTAAGGGTGGCGATCTGAACACACAATGATTTTCCTATTTTGATATTCTGTGAGAGATACCTTCAAGCTCACTCGATCCAAAAATCAATGTTTTCTTAGTGCGAAACCTGTAATAATACGAACACCGGAGAAATTAAAAACATGTAACCTGAACACACAATGATTTTCCGATTTTGATATCCTGTGAGAGGTACTTTCAAGCTCACTCGATCCAAAAACCAAGTTTATTTAATTCTCTTCAAGTGTAAAACTGAACACTTCGAAATAACCTGATATGAGAAGGGAGTGTAGCCCACTAAATAAAATTGATTTTTGGATTGTTAAAAATGAGATCACCCCTATAAGTACCGACTGTATTCGGCGTAGTGGTGGCCGACAGTGTTTCGCGAATATCTGAAGAAAAACTTGTCCGAAACATTGAGATCGATAACTTGTCGAGAAATCGTCGAAACCGAAGGGTGGGTAGCTGTTGTCTTGTAACCATCGTTAATCTCGCTCGGGGTAAAGAAACGTTTTGCGGTTCGGGAGTGGACGTTGCACGAATGCCACCGGGCATATTCGGTTCCCTGCGGGACGCGTTTACCGGTCCAGAAGGGACAGGGACCATCTCGAAACAACAACGAGGAGAGTGAAGGGGGTTGGTCTCTCCGGCCAAGAGAGAGAGAGAGAGAGAGAGAGAGAGAGAGAGAGAGAGATAGAGTAAGAGCAAAAGAAGAGGGGGCGGCCCAGGGCACAGGTTTCTGGTACGGCAGAGACGGCAAAGCGTCCCGAAAGCGCAACAAACCCTTAATGATGTCATAATTGAATAATGCCCATAATCTTCCGCGTATTCTGGCCTTTTTGCCGTTTCTTACGTGGCTCGTCGAGCTCCCCGATCGCTTTAATTCGAAGCAGTTACACGCGAATACGGCCGAATAAAAAGGCTCGTGACGCCTCGTAAAAACGTCGATGATAATTTGCGTCCCGTACCCCGCAAATTGATTGTTTCCGCACGCTTCTGTTCTCGTTTCCAGAATCGTTAACCCGCTCGGCCCGGCCCCGGCGCTACGAGCACGCGCGCTACCTGCAAACGCGCGCATCAATTCACTCCTGCTGACTTCCGGTGCTGGACCTCTCGCGATCATTCGGGATTTCAACTTGCGAGACACGATGCTCGCGAACGCCTTCTCGCACGTGTATCGCTGTTCCAGAATAAAGGAACGCGAATCTTTGCAAGAATACTGTTTGCTAGTCACTTAGGGTGGTGGACTCGTTTCTAGGATTGCTAGGGTGCGGGCTGCGTCTTCTCATTTCTTGATAATGCAAAGATAAAATAATGATTACAATTTATGGATAGACCGTGTGGCGATTAACTTCAACAATTGATTACATTAGTCTCCGATTTCTTCTTTTCATCAACGATTGACGATTAACTTCATCAATCGATTGAATCAGTCGCCGATTTTTCGATGATTTCTTCTTTTCATCAACGATTGACGATTAACTTCATCAATCGATTGAATCAGTCGCCGATTTTTCGATGATTTCTTCTTTTAATCAACGATTGACGATTAACTTCATCAACCGATAGAATCAATCGTAAAAATATATTACAATTATTATTATTATTACAATTTATGGATACACCGTGACGCGATTAACTTCAACAACTGATTAAATTACACTCCGATTTCTTCTTTTAATCAACGGTTGACGATTAACTTCATCAATCGATTGAATCAATCGCCGATTTTTCAAACAAACAATCTTGATTAAAATGTTAATCGATTAATGCCCAACTCTGCGTTAAAGCAACGTTAGATAAGCAGACAGAAAGAATAAATTTTGAATATGTACAAAGCGACAGAGCAGCGAAACGAATACTTAAACGGACACGCGTCGCATCTGGGAGCAGGTTGGCAACTGCCTAATATTATGCAAGGGAAAACAGCATTAGAAACGGACATTAGTGGTAATCTTTGGGAGCGGATCGCGACGGGGGTTGCAGAGGTAGGACAAAGGGCCCGGGTCCCTTATGATTGCAGATAAATTCAGGCTGGTTGGTCTTGATCGTAAAGCTGGAGGGAGCCTGTGCCCCGTGGCAGGCGGTCGCCGGTGTGTGCCAGAGCCCCGGAAAAATTATACGGTGAGAACAGGTTGGTCTCTCGAGAGTGCTCGTGTCGGACGTCCACGGAGACATCGGAAAAGCAGGTAGAGATTACGAGGAACACAATGGGAGTCGCGCTGCGTGGCAGAGAGTGTCGCTTAGGGCCTGGCCTGCCGTGGCGTGGTGTGGCGTGGCGTGACATGGCGCGGTGGCCGGTATCCCCGTGCGTTTTCAAAGCCGGACGAGTGACAGCAAAAGCGTAAGTCCTTTAAAGGATCCCATACCCAACGGGAGGAAGAGAGAGTGGCGCGGCGAGGAGTGTAGAGAAACGAGCGAACGTAAAGAGACAGAAGAAGAGGGAGAGAGAGAGGAAAAGAGAGAGAGAGAGGAGAAGCGGAGAGGCCAGGAAAGAAGAGATCGAGAAGAGATATCCATCCCCACGGGGCACGGAACGATCATCCTATGGAGAAACGGTATGCGGTTCTGGAATTTCGTCCTTTTTGTGCGACCGGGTGATTTCAATAGACGAATCTCGAGGTCGGTATTGGTCCCCGCTGCGCGTATTCTACGGTGACATTTCCAGAGGACTAACAAGAGTAATATTTCATTGGGCCCTTATAAGCATTCGTTCGTTCATTGGCCGGTCGATCGGTCGGGTCGGATCGGTGCCACCTCGCGGCGAAGGAATATTATTGCATCTCTCGAGGAGCCCGGATCTCTTATTGACGCATCTGCCTAGGGAAAATATAGCACGGAAGGCCCTGGGTCTTGGTCGACCGAATCCTCGATTATCCAGGTATCAGGTTACACCTTGAAAGGCGCACGAACCTTTGCAACATTCTTTCGTCCGCGAACGGGGCACGGCTGAGAAAGATTTGCCGGATAACGACACCCGCGATCTCGAAATGGATTTTCATTTTAACTCTTGTGCAGTCAACCGGGTAAACATTTACTGTATTTCTTTCAACAGTTTGTTAACCCCTCGACGTTTTGCATGGCTACATTTATTTGAATGCTTACATATCGATCACGAACGAAACAAATTTTATTTCGTTGAAAATGAAACGCGTAACATTTGTTAGATTTTGTTAAGAAACCTTCATCGCCACTCTGGCTTTATCAAAATACGGCAAGGGGTTAATGTTCCTCTAAAAAATATTACAAAATTTCTTTGAATGTCCATTCTTTACTCCCTAATATATTAATTTATAGTCATATAATCGGACTGCGGATTTGATGCATTTATGACAGAAATGAGTAGGTGTAATTCGAAACAATAAAAAGATTAAAATAGTTTCACAGTGTCGTTATACTATTTTGACCATATAAAAATTATTAATGAGCAAAATCAATTTTTACTTAGCTCTTGTAGATTGCAATTGATGTATAAGAATTTTGTTTTCCATAGAGATCCGCAGTCTACTTATAATGAGAATTTGCGCAAACCTGTTAAATACAGAAAGGTTTTAAATGATCTATACATTTTGTTTGACTACGCAAGAGTTAACTCGAAGGTTAAACATTTCTTCCGAGGCTAGAATAGTTTGATCGTAGATGATTTTCGTACAATACTTGAATGTGTAGTGATTGATTAGATACCAACGTATTTAGCAATGCAAACAATATTGTGAATAATGGTACAGCAATTTTTAGCGATGGTGTAACTCGTCAATGTTTCATTTAATTCTGGCAAACACTGTGGGGAAACCGTGAACGCTAGGAGTACCGACCCTTCCGTTTATTAACCCTCGAAAAGCAGACGTTGTTAAACGAAGTACCATTATAACTGCGATTAAAAAGTACGAGTAAAATAATTTTATGCATTTTACGTATTAAGATAAGGATTTGAGTGCACGAACACCCGCAATCTAATTATATTACTGAACCCTCGGCGCTGCTAAACCCTCGAAAAGCAGACGTTGCTAAACGAACTACTATTATTATAACTAGACTGCGGATCTTTATGCATTCATAGCTTCTGAAAATTGTCAAAAAATTCCAGAATATATTCTTCGACAGAATTTAGTCAAACTTTGATATACTTCACATCTACAAAGGCTACTGCCACTGAAAATAATATTTTATTTGCTTCCACCTTCTTAAAAATAGTCTCGAAAAATTGCAAACTGCATAAACTTCCGCAGTCTAATTATAACTGTAATTATAATAGTTCTTCTGCGATTATAAAAAGTACGAGTAAAATAATTTTATGCATTTCACGTATTAAGAGAAGGATTTGAGTGCACGAACACCCGCAATCTACTTATTACAATAATTATCTTAATCCTCAGTAGACTGTGCGAGTCTTATCAAAAAATAAAAATTGTCCAAGTCAATTTTGTACGAAACAGAAGTGAAATGGAAATGTATTTCCTATTCTAATAATCGTAGCAAGTCGTAAATAAACCGACAAATAAATTGAGCAAGATGAGTTCACTAAGCGATGAAAAATTGGACAACGCATGGGCAGAAGGAAGGTTTAATCACGTCGTCTCTGTCTTCCCGATTGAATTACAACGATTGACAGTGACGGAATCAGGCGAAGGAAGAACGAGAAAAGCCGACCGCATCGGGGACAAGACAAATTCAGGGCGTGCGGTCCACCCCGAGGGCTAACGAAACGAAACGAGAGGACAGAGAAGAGAAGAGAAGTGAAGAGGGAAGGGCGCAGATCAGCTAAAGAAGAAAAAGAAAAAAATAGGAATAATCAAGAGAGCGTTACTTAACGAGGGAGGTTTAAGCTGCGTTCCGCCCGCGCGCTCTCTGACCACGCCGAACGATATTTCAAGAGATATGATCCTGGATGAGCTTGCACATTCGAACAAAAGTCGACGTATCGATCTCGGTCCTTACACAGAGGGACGCGGTCCTATCTAGAGTTTCCCGAGGACGGGTCGTAAATCGATTTAAAAAAAGGGAGAAGCAAAAAGAGGAGGAAAGAGAGAGAGAGAGAGATCGGGAACGAACGATCAAGTCGATTGGAGGGGAACTTGAAGGACTTAACCAATGGATGATGGGATGCTGGGTACGTTTTGACTATAGATTTTTAACCCTCGTACGCTCCTCGGAAATAGCTGCATTAACTATCGTAGAATAACATTTTTCCTTTACGCTTTAGATGCGGATTTTTATGCATTTGTGAATTATAAAGTCGCAAAAGATTTTTAAAATCTAGGTATTAACGATTATCGATTTTTATTGAACCGCTTCTTCCCAAAATCGATACAGAACTGTTTTATTTTTCTTTTTTCAAGATCCGCAGTCTACTAAAAAATTTTGACATCCTCAGCTTCTGGTTCTGAAAATTCATTTTCGTTGCACCCCTTCTTCCCAAAATCGATGTAAAACTGTTTTATTTTGCAAAATTATCTGCTGTCTTGCAACTCTTCTTCCTACAATCAATGTAGAACTTTTCGATTTTCCTTTTTTTTCAGAAAGATCCGCAGTCTATCAATAAATTTGGACATCCTCAGCTTCCGGTTCTGCCCGGAAATCAATTTTTATTGAACCGCTTTTTCCCAAAATCGATGTAGAACTTTTTGATTTTCTTCTTTTTCAGGAACATCCGCGGTCTACCAATAAATTTGGACATCTTCAGCTTCCGGCTCTACCCGGAAATTCATTTTTATTGCACCCCTTCTTCCCAAAATCGATGTAAAACTTTTTTATTTTGCAGAATGATTCGCAGCCTATCTTTAAGTTTGGACATCGTCAGCATCCGGTACTGCCCGGAAGTGGCCTACGACTTTCTGAGGACAGAGAGGGGCATAGATGGAGTAGTTTGAAGTCGGTTGACTCCAGCTGCTTCGATTCCTCGCGACCGCAGATTCGATTTCTGCGACCGTGTCGTTTCGTTCCGATTGTTCGCGCTGCGCCCTCTAAAGAAGACGTTGAAAAATGAACAGGATGACAATTGTGATTACCAGGGGACGAACAACGGGCAACGGGAATAAAGGGGCGGGAGTAAGAGGGAAAGAGAGAGAGAGAGAACAAGATAGCGGAGAAGGGTGTGAGGAAGATGATGATGATGATGATGATGAGCGAGTAGAAGATTAGCGTGGCATTAAAGGTGCCATCCCAGGCGTTCCTTTATTTCGTGCTCCGTGAAGGATCGACCGGCCGGCGAGCGAACGCGACGAACTTTATAAATGCGCTCTTGTAAATCATTTTGCCGCGCACGCCTCGCGCTCTCCTCCCTTCTGGGAAAGAAGGTGCAACCACCCGTGGACAGGTAACGCGCGACGACAGCAATATCACGGGCTAATCTAAACGCCGCCGGAAAAATCGCGAAAGCCGTCCGCCAAGGCTGAAGGAGGATACAGTTCAGGATATTGCAGCTCCGTGGTTCGAGCAATCCTAACGTTCGATACTGTAAAACCAGCGGTTTCCAACCTTTATGCTAAACAAATTTTTTTCTGATCCTTCCTAACATTTTTTAATAGATGTAATAGTATAGACACGTTCTAACACGTCCCGTGCCACGTGTGCCTTCAGGCTGTATTTGTTTAATTGATTTAATATTCATTTATTTAATGCGCTGAAAACATATATTTTATAACGAGTTTAACACTGCAGAATATATTTCCACCAACCGAAGGAGGCATTGTAAAAAATTCAGTATACAGGGTGTCCCAAAATTCCTTCAACAACCGAAAATAGGAGGTTCCTGAGATCATTTGAAGCAATATTTTCCTTTGCAAAAATGTTATCCGCGGCTTTGTTTTGGAGTTATTAACGAAAAACACGGACCAATCAGAGCGCGACCTAGACGCGAGTTGCCACAGTCGACCAATAGACAGTTGGCGCGCCGGGCCGACTGTGGCAACTCGCGTCTAGGTCGCGCTCTGATTGGTCCGTGTTTTTCGTTAATAACTCCAAAACAAATCCGCGGATAACATTTTTGCAAAGGAAAATATTGCTTCAAATGATCTCAGGAACCTCCCATTTCTGGCTGTTGAAGGAATTTTAGAACACCCTGTAGAACGAAGCACATAGGTCTTTTGATTGCCGAGCAAAAACGGCCTCGGCACGGAACGTGTTAAATAATTACCAATTTATTACAGGAAAGTGAAAACTACAAATTAATTTTTTATTGAAAAATTTTGTGAAATGTAACGTCTCAAATGAGTTTAGTGTCTAACAAATAAGTTCTATTTTATTGATAGAAATATTTGGAGCTTGTGCAATGTTCCTGGATGACAGTTAAGCAGACGTATTAACGAACATTAGACATGATAGAACATGATAGACTGGATAATTATAGAAAATTGTATGCATTCTCTGGATCAATTATAAAAAGAAACTAGAGGGCTATTGTTGCTCGCTCGCTTCGCTCGCTCGCGAGTAGGGTTGTTATTGCTCGCTCGCTTCGCGAGCTCGCGGGTAGGACTGCTCTTGCGAGAGGGTTAGTAATACGCATGGCTACTGATATTAATGTTTTTTATTTGGTGTGTGACTCTCCAAGAGTCACACAAAGAACTTCCCGATTCGTTACTCCTTCGCCAACATCGCTAACATCGTTTTTTTTTGTAATTTCATCGATATTCTCCCAAAATGTATTCTTGGGAGTAGAGATGATAAATTCACTGTTGCATTGGAATAACTTTCGATTATTCCAAGGGGTAACATTAGCATCAGTTAAAAAAAAATTTTTTTAAATCTAAAAAAAAAAATTTTTTTTTAATCTAAAAAAAAATTAAGAAAAAAATTTTTTATGTAATTGCGTTTGGTTCTTTGGTGGAAAATATTCGTCCTCCCTTATAAATTGCATTGAAGAATCAACTCTTTTCGAAAAAAAAGTAAAAATCTAAAAAACTACTTGACCAAAATGGACCAAAATCTAATCAGCTCTAAGTTACAGCGGGGCACATCGATTGCATCATTCATCATCCTGATCGCGTTGTTACTTTTTCTGAAAACGTTAACGAAAAATTTGATTACATAGAAACGGCCATACGCACACACACACACACACACACACACACACACACACACACACACACACACACACACATACGAACATTTTGCTGAAAATAGTCTAAAATGACTGCAATGACCATGAAACGTGAAGATTTGCTAAAAAATCGATTTTCGATTTTCGGGGTAATTACAATAACTTCCCTATAAAATCGGGAAGTTAAAAACGTACATTGATAGAAATATGTGGAGCCTGTGCAATGTTCCTGGATGACAGTTAAACAGATATGTTAACGAACATTAGACTATACATGCTAGACTGTGGATAATTATGGAAAATTGTATGCATCCTCTAGATCAATTATAAAAAGAAAAAATGTACATTGATAGAAATATTTGAAGCTTGTACAATGTTCTTGGATGACAGTTAAGCAGACATGTTAACAAACATTAGAGTATACATGATAGATTTGTTGATGAAGTGGATTTTTATGGAAAATTGTATGCATTTTCTAGATCAATTACAGAAAGAAAAGTGTACATTGATAGAAGTATGTGGAGCCTGTGCAATGTTCCTGGATGACAGTTAAACAGATATGTTAACGAACATTAGACTATACATGCTAGACTGTGGATTTTTATGGAAAATTGTATGTATTTTCTAGATCAATTATAAAAAGAAAAAATGTACATTGATAGAAATATGTGGAGCTTGTGCAATGTTCTTGGATGACAGTTAAGCAGACACGTTAAAAAACATTAGACTATACATGATAGATTTGTTGATGATGTGGATTTTTATGGAAAATTGTGTGCATTTTCTAGATCAATTATAAAAGGAAAAGTGTACATTGATAGAAGTATGTGGAGCCTGTGCAATGTTCTTGGATGACAGTTAAGCAGACACGTTAAAAAACATTAGACTATACATGATAGATTTGTTGATGATGTGGATTTTTATGGAAAATTGTGTGCATTTTCTAGATCAATTATAAAAGGAAAAAATTAACTTTCTTAAAATGTTCGAAGACTGTTTTTCCCGATAGAGGTATTTTTCACAATCGCATTCAGGAAAAACCGATCGCCCACCACGCTGATCATCATTACACACCGGTATCTTATTTTTTCGAGCCGGAGGCCAGGCACCGTTGTTGCAACAACAAAGTCTAGTCGGGGCTTGTAAAAAGCCCGTAACATGAAAACCGTCGATCGAACGGCTGCATTCTGCGGTCGAGAACGGTACCCGCGAGGCGTTCGACATATTTCCCATACAATTTCCGTCAAATAATCGGGTTCAATGAATCATTTATGTAACGTTGGTACGCGAGAAATTTTAAACGCGGCAGAGCAGGAGAGAAGGAGGGAAACCGCCGCGCGGTACACGATGTGTATACATTTAGTTCAATTGGTACACGATGAAATCGTACACCTGTATCGCAGGAAATCGAATTCTTAATTACAATTTTTAATACGTGTAACAATTTTATGCATTTATGACAAAAATCAGTGGGCGTAATTAAAAACAATGAAGTCATTGGGAGAATTGAGAAATGTCGTTGTACCATCCGCAGCTTATTAGAAGTATTAAAAAAGAAAATAATATTCTGCTTCGCTCCAGTTTGTTGCAATTCAGTTAAAAAATTTTGATTTTCCATAGATGTACAAAATAAAATGTTCGTACATCATTTACATGAAAATTGAGCTGAATAAAAATGTATTTCTTGTGTAAATAATTTCAATTGACTGAAAATAACGTCTGCTTATTTTTACATTTTTTAAATGTTTTTACAAGGCATAATACATTTTTTATGCGATGCAAATTTCATTGCAAATAAAATCGTGAGAAGTCGTATAACTTAATTTTTTGCCAATAAAAAGGAGAAAATCTACGAGCATGGGATCAATCGAGTTGCCTGAAAAATCTCAAGAACGAGCGAATAAAATAGAATTTATTTCTTGAACACTGAACAGCTCGAAGGCCCTTTGCACTAATTCGTCGAGTGCGACTCGACAACGGAGAAAGGAAATTGTAAATAAAACGTGTTTTTATTTGTATTTGGTTCTTCTTGTATTTATTTAAGTCGTATCTTTCAGTTAAAAACAAATATAAGTATTCCACAGATATAAATTACAACAAAGTTCGAGAGAGCTATATTCAATATAATTAATAAACAAACTTGTTTGAGATAAGTAGCAGTCCTTTGAAGTAAATTTCAAACGAAACACTTAAAATAGTAGGGAGCTGTCGGCAACAAAATTGAAAAATAATTCGTAGCGTAAAGGGTTAATCGTTTGCGAATGGTTGGGATTGAAATGGCGTGTGGTAGAAATAAATAAAATAAAAGTACAATGCACATATGTTGTGTAACATTGGAAACGAAGATAATTAAGTCGAGTCGAATTTGCTTGAGCCTTTCGCGGGTATAAGGAGGGGCGTTCGAATAAAAATGTTCGCTGGAAGAGTTACAACGACGCGTGGCAAGACAAGACTAGAAAATGAACGGTCCGGGCTCTCGCCGACTAGTTTCTCCGGCGCAAAGTGATGGCGGCCACTCGACGCTGAACCAGACGCCGCCGCCGCCTGCACGCCGACGAACGAGTATATTAGCGTTAATAACCCCGTTCTTTTTTTCTTTCCTCGCGATTCGAAACGAGTGATAAGAGCGCGCGCCGGTGATGCATTAAACGGTTGTTGCATGGATCGGGTCCGACTTCCGATCCGCTGGAACGTTGCGCTCGGAACAGAGGCCTTGTAAACGGAGAAATTACGGGAGATCGTATCGAAATAATTAACTGGGAAACAGAATTCCGAGGCTCGCGGGTTGCTTCCGTCCGCGAGCCTCTATCTCCTTAATGCGGAACACAACTTATCAGAAGCTCGTCCCGAGGCCGCCGATACGCCGATTTCTCGCGCTGTGCCAATCGATGATTTCTTGTCTAGCACTCTTGCACACTTTTCCTATCTTCGACGCTAATTACAATGCCATAATCGCGAGAAAACTGGAATCGAGAGGCTCTCATCGCCGCCCGGTTTCCCCCATCGCCGTATCTCCGCGATTGTGCTAATTCCAAACGGAAGTCAGCTCGCGCTATCATTGTAGAAGAAATGATCCCCATAATTGATTAACGCTAGGACTACCAGATCAGTCAAAATGACTGGATTTGCAATTTCATTTTTAAATTTCTACTTCATGTTATGTACATCTTTTTCCCACAATAATGTAATGACTTTTATTATTTATATAATGATTTTAATATTATTTTTATATAATGAATTTTATTTTTGTTTTATTTATTCTGAATCAAAATAATGTTGTATCATGGCTACTTATACCAATGCTAGTCGTTTGAACTGGTACTTCTCTAAGTGGAAAAGTATTCAATAATTTGTTTACCGAACCCGAAACCGTTTATTAGATATTTCGATAGATTTATTGATGTTTTGCGCAACGTCTTTTTTTGGCGCCACAACGTAAACATAAATATAGTTGCGATGTAACGTAACATAGTTATCGATGTTGTTTCACGTGGTAATTTTGTATACCATAATCGTTGGAATAGCACCTAATTCTTTTTTATATGACAATATTTGACTAGCCCTAAAAATGGCAAAATGATAAAAAATCTCTGAATAGTTGCAAAAAGTGAGCAATATACCAGTGGAATGTTCTAATATCGAGGATGGGGAATTGTATGAGCACGAAGAAAGTAAATCAGGAGAAAATGAAATTGAACTTTACAGTGATAATGATAATAAATAGGGTAAATGTTACGTTTAGGAGAGGCTGAATAGTAATAATAGGACAAATAGTAATAATGAGATTGTAGAGATAAAGAAAATGTTCAGGAGTCCACGGAAAGTGAATTAAAAAATATTTTGAATTTACGTAAAAGAAGACGTGTTTGTGTGCCTTCAAGTTCTGAAGAGGAAAATGAAAGTATACAAAATCCAGTTGGGAAAGATAAAAGGAGGGTCTAAAGCTGGAAGATTACCGCTACATAATATTTCCAATGACATATTCGGCCCCATATTCCTTTTGTAAGATAGTAATCAGTCAATAAATATAAAAATATTCTATTATTACATATTTTTTAAAGACCAGTCATTTTGACTGGTTTTGAAAACTAGCTTCGTCTTAACCTCGGTAGTTCTAGTGTTAAAGCATGGAAAACTTTGTTCATCCCGAGTCGGGGGTAATTAGCGGAGTTAGTAGTACTAAGAAGTAATGTTACCTGAACTATGAACTAATGTTAGCAGTCGTTTGACGAAAAATATCCTTGGGAACTACATATACGTACAGGATGAGTTATGCGATAAATTGTTGTCTCTTAATTAGTGACTGAAGGTGTACATGTATCGTAGAGATATCGAAATATTTACTGGCTGGACTTTCAATCGATAAATGTGTATTTTATCGACGAGCAGCAATTCGATGCGACTGGAATTCTTACGCAGTTATAGTCGAGAAAGTACTCATACTCGCGACGTTCTTGCGCAAGATTTACTTATAACATTTTTTAAAACGACTTCGCATACGCAATGGCTGAAGAATCGAGTCCAGGATGGGGCATAAAATCTATGACGCGATAAATGCATCCGTTACAACGTATATTCACACTCTTCTCATCGTTTTTAAAATGAATGTCAACATGCTGAAATTTTAAACAAATTGTTCCATTACCGAAGAACAACCAGTCTTCAACGCTGCGCTGATAGGAAATAACAAAGAACCTTCCGTGCTGGAATGGTTAACTTGAAAATGAAGCATTTCTTCCGAGCCTAGAATAGTTCCATTGTATCCCAAATAGCACAAAGACATCTCAAAGACGTCTGTTGTTGGACATTCGGGCGTCTTAAAGATGTCTTGAAGGTCTTACAACGGACGTCTGAAATGAAACGTCTCGAAAATAACGTCTTTCAAGACGTAAGACGTTCAGATCTAAAATGGACGTAAAAAAGACGTCTTTCTATCATTTCGTGAATCGATGTAATACCTCGTAGGAAAATTTTTGAAATTGAAAATGTCAATATATGATTTCTCCTTTATTAAAATCATTAAGGGAAGAAATAACATTCAATTTGATTTCTACTTCTCGTTATCGATGCAGACAATTTTTATTTTGGATAAAGATCCGCAGTCTAATAATAATATTGATTGTCCCTCCTTATGCAAACCAATTTCTATGTACCTGAACGTGTTTTGAGATCTGGAGCAGGATTTCAAACACTTAAATCCAAATCCACGTATGGATGAATAAATCCTATAAATCGCATTATTGCAAACTCTAACACACTATAAAATAGTATTGATTTTTTAATGGATCGTTACACACATTCAAAAGAAAATCACGCACGATTACCAGATAATGCCATACCTGTATTCCAACAGTTTTGTACATGTCCCCTCTCGGTTAAATTACGTTAATTCTTTTTGTTATTCTATTGTAAACATTTGTGTAAAAGGACTTCGGTCCGTTTAAAATAAATAATAATAATAATGGTACAGGAATTTCAAATGTTGACTCTCCGAGTCGCCCGTCGACCGCTAAGGGTTAATTGAGTTGCTGGGTATTACAAAGCCACGCTGAGAGTCCGTTCGAGAATTAAATACGACTAAAGAGATAAAAGAAGGCGAGGTTCGCGTGGTGAAACGTACGGCAAGAGAAACACGAAACGAAAACGCGCTGGAAATCGAGAAAAGGAACGTGTCTGTTGAAGAACGAGAAACAGGGTGAAAGGAACAGTGTTGTAGTTAATTGACCGTTTATCGCGGTTAAACGAGAACCATTAATCGACACAATTATCATCGACTATTATTAAATTTGCCGCGGCGGTGGTACGCGTGCCTCGATCCAGATATATATATATATGTATCTAAGCGAGTGAGAGAAGGCAACGAACGAAAGAGAAGGAAAAAATAAAAAAGGAACACGGCATGGAGGAAACATTACGCCTACATTTCGCGCGAGCCCCGGACCCACCCATTGCATCGTGGGCCTTCTAACTCTCCGGTCTCGAGCCGCGATACATCAAGATCACGTTAAAGCCGCTTTCCTGAATCAAACGCCATGTGCCACTTACTTCATTTATCCGCGTTTCCCCCGTGCTATTTTTTCACCCCGTTCTTCGCTCAACCGTGATTATCATATTCCCGTTGAAATCGAAACTGTTTGATCGCTTTTGTTCGCGCCGTTTAATCGACGCCTCGCGAGCCGAGATTCAATAACCGCTCAACGTGTTTCCTTGTTCTGACTTTGACAGATTCTTCCAGTCGCACTTTTTTTACTCTAATTTTTATTTGAACATTGCTACCTCGAAAGGTGGGATTTAATACACTGCTTAAACCGTCTCCTTTGTCCAACAATTTCTACAAATTTTTCTACTCGCCCTTCCTTCAACTTTTATTTTGAAAAGGTTGTTCGGAAATATCATAGACAAATTCGCTGTTTATTTGTTACCTTGCTAGATGAGATTTAATAACGCACACTGCTTAATCAGTCTCCTTCGTCCAACAAATTTTACAAATTTTTCTACTCGCCCTTACTTCAACTTTTATTTTGAAAATTCGCTGTTTATTTGCTACCTTGTTATGTGAGATTTAATAACGTACACTTAGAACAAACTTTTCTTCTAAAAAGGTTGTTCGGAAGCATCATAGACAGATTTGCTGCTTAATTGCTACCTCGTTAAGTAAGATTTAAAATACACTACTTAAAATAAAAATTAATAAAATAAAGATTAATTTTTGTTTTAAGGAGCTTGTTTGGAAACATCATAGACAGATTTGCTGCTTAATTGCTACCTCGTTAAGTAAGATTTAAAATACACTACTTAAAATAAAAATTAATAAAATAAAGATTAATTTTTGTTTTGAGGAGCTTGTTTGGAAGCATCATAGACAGATGTGCTGTTTAATCTTACTAGGTGAGATTTAACAACGTACTTATATGTGTATATACAGTAAAATTTTGTTACTGAAAATGAAATAATGAATCGATGATCTCGAGAGTCAATTGAGAATCTTATTAAGTAATCCGTAGACTTCTGAGAGGAGGAGAAATATTCTAATTAGAGCCGGCTTATTATTCAATTAGGGGGGCACCGTACATTGTCGGCGCGTGCATTATCGGCCGTATGAGCTAAGCCCGAGGTAATTACGCGTGAAGTAATTAATCATTTGTAAACACCGTAAAAGTCTCGGGGCAACAATGAATGACAACGGGGAGAGATACACACGGAAAGAGATTAATGAAGAAAAATTGTGAAAGCATAGAAAATAACGGATCGAAGGTCCGATTCGGACGATCGAGAAGAGCGGACTTCATCGATCAAAAAACGATATTAAATTATTTCAAGTCGACGAACGATTACGCTACAGTGAGTCACGAAAGTATTCGAACGCCCTTTAAAACAGAATAACTTTTTTATAATTCTACCAAACGACCTGATTTTTTATAATCAATTAGAAGCATTGGTTTATACAATGATATGGAAAAAGGTTTTCCAAAAATTATAATTTAAAAAGTTGCATGCAATAAAATATATAAAAAACACTTTATAAAAACCACGCTTATATTAAAATGCACTAAAAAGGAGAAAATAAGTTAAATCTAAAATCCAGTTAAATGATTAATAATATTTTCCCGCAAAATTTTAAGCAATTAGTTCAAAATTTCTTCTGTTATAAAATTAGTGTCGGAATAGATAGAAAAATTTAATACAAATTTAAATAAAATCATGACATTAGTGACTATAAAAATAAAAGCGTGGACAGCTAAACTATATTAACGTAATCTTCGTGGGCGCCCCACGCTTTTATTTTTATCTATTCCGACACTATATAATTTTATAACGGAAGAAATTTTTAATTACTTAAAATTTTGGGGGAAAATATTATTTATCATTCAACTGGATTCGGTATTTTATGGGGAACCAGGGAAAAATTATTTTCTCCTTTTCAGTGCATTTTAATATAAGCGTGGTTTTGAAAAAGTTTTTTTAAATATTTTATTGCATGTAATCTTGTAAATTATAATTTTTGGAAAACCTTTTTTTAAATATCATTTCATAAACCAATGCTTCTAATTGATTATCAAAAATCAGGTCGTTTGATACAATTATAAAAAAATTATTCGGTTTTAAAGGGCATTCGAATACCTTCGTGGCTCCACTGTACGTGTCGGAAGAATCGTGCTAGCGACGTTCGGCGGTCGTTTGATCCGGAATGTTTTATTTAAATTATGGATTTGTCCGATCTGCCGCGTTCAAGCCCCGTGCAGAATCCATGCAAAAGCGTGGAACGAATCACGATTTCATCGAGGCGGAAAGGAGACCGTGAGACGGGCCGAGACGCGTCGATCTCTCGCCCCGGACCAATTTGACGCGTATTATTTACCATTAATTGTTCTCGTATCATTAGCCGTTTTCCCCGCACCGGACGCCGCGCCAAGCCTGCCCGTAATTATTACAGCATCGCGTTAATAACACCGTGTTACGAATACAAGTTGCGAACGGGAGTTTAATGGCGGTAATTAAGCGTGTTAAAGTCGCGCGCTCGCCGGCCAACGAAATTGAATAACCGTGTGCCAGGGGTTGAAAACCGATCGGGCCCCGAAACGAACCCTAATTTTCTTTTCCTCGGGACCGAGCCCGAGACCTCTCTGTTCATCGACTCGTTCCTCCAGCGCTCGGTGCGTAAGAACCTGAAGACAGAGCTGTGAGAGAACCTTAACACTAAACCATTGAACAAACTAAATTGAAATTGCAAAGATGTTTTTTTTATGATAACTAATTTCGTAAATATATTTAGTAGAGCAGATATTATAATATGAACAGCGCAAAGTTCAAATCAATTTAATCTAGTTATTTTTCTAAATCAACATTAGACTGCGGACCTTTATGCATTTATGGTTCATAAAAATTTTCGAAAAATGCTAGTGTATCAAATTCGACAGAATTTAGTTATTACTAGACTGTGGATGGTTATGCAATTTTCAACTTTTGTAGGCAAATTTTAAGGAAGTGGAATTAACACTAAACTTACATTTTTCTACATTTACACTTTTACACATTTACATATACACTTTTTTAAACCTTTACATTTTTAATTTTATAATTATTGAAATTATGACGTTGCTTTCATGGAAAATGATTCGATAAACTTCTTTATCCAAGCGCACATTGCAATAAAAATTGCACGGAATCTAAATAAATAGAGCCTTGTCATTTTTATCAGATAAAACATTCGAGCTTTCAGTGCTCGGTAGTTTTAGTGTTAAATAAAATCTCATTTTCAGTGGTAGTAACCTTCGGAGATCCGGAATAAGTGACGAGTTTTTGGTAAATTTTCAGATGCCATAAATGCATAAAGAGCCGCAGTCTAGTTTTAACATTTCGGGATTCGCGAATCTATCAGAGAAGCGAATGGTTCCGAATCATTGAGAGAATCCCGATGTATTAGAGAATTCCGAAATTTTTCTGAGCATCTCGACATTTTCGAGAACCCGTCCCGATCCCGAGGAAAATCCTCGGAGACCCGACATGTTCGGGTTCTCGCTTGCCGTTAATGAAATCGGTCAACGATAGAACGACGATCGTGGGCGACCGAAAAGCTGAAGCGACACAGGTGAACGACGAGCTGTTGGAAACGGGGGACGACCGGATCTGTTAATTTTTTCCTTGGAAACGATGCAAATACAATTACGCCGGGAGAATGTTCTAATTGACGGTGCGATCGTGTTCGTCAGCGCGAACAGTTTCGGAATGTTGACCCTTTAATGCGTAGTATATCTCGGTAACCGGGAATGTTTGCGCTACCTGGAGGTTTTGTCGTTATTGAGGAGGTAGACTCCTGTTTCCAGGATTGCAAGGGTACGGGATTCGCCTTCTCATTTCTCGATAATACAGACATGGTGGTTTTCAGTAGTCAAAAACGCTAAATAAAAGATCGATCGAGAGCGCAACTTCTCTCAAAAGTCCTATTTTTTCGTTTGCGAGACGTAATTTGCATTATTCGGAAGCATAAAATTGCGCATGCAGCTATTTTCATAGCTACATGCTGCCATTACATTAAAAATTCACAATCACAAATTTTCAGGACTATCTGTATGAAAACGTGACGTATGTACGAATCCATCTTAAAAAACATGGTATATTGACCTTTCTTTTTTATTTAAATAATTCTCGTTTACGAGGCGTAATTTGCATTATTCGGAAGCATACAACTGCACATGTAGCTATTTTCATAGCTACACGCTGCCGATTAATGCAAATTACGCCTTGTAAACGAGAATTATTCAAATAAAAAAGAAAGGTTAATATACCACGTTTTTAAGGCGGATTCGTACATACATCACGTTTTCATACAGATAGTCCTGAAAATTTGTGATTGTGAATTTTTAATAGTCACGAAAATACTTGTAAGCTTTAAAACGGAAAACGTTACAAGTATTGGCTTGGCAAATAAGTTCGTTCGGTTTTTTAGAGTGGAATAAATCACAAAAACCGAACGAACTTATTTGCCAACCCAATATTTTCATAGCTATTAAAAAATCACAATCACAAATTTCCAGGACTATCTGTATGGGGTTAGAAATCTGTATGGGGCTATGAAAAATTATTTTATTCTTTTTGGTCAGTCTTGAAAGTGTTGTATATTAAAAATTTTATTTTCTTTAAATAATTATTTTCTACTGTTTAGACGAACAGACAGGAAAGCGAGTTAATATTGCATTGTAATCCAGTCCTGAGCTATGTTTAAAGTTTCAAGTCTCTAGCTCATTGGGAAGTTAGTTTAAAATCAATTGCAAAATTTCTACCGAACAGACAAACAGACAGACAAGAAAGCGAGTTAATAAAACCGTGGTAAAAAATAGGACTTTTCAGGGAGATAGCGCCCTAGATCGATCTCTTCTTTTCTCTACCGTTTTTGAAGAAATCAGAAGGCGAATCCAGTACCCTTGCAATCCTGAAAACGAGTCTACCGCATTTAACCTGCGTGCGTGTGCGTGTTCGAATGATTGCTTGTTTAGCAGAGAACATGGATTAATGCCTGCTGTCGATGAACTCTTTGCGACCGGATGCGTTCGCGATTTCTTCGTTTAAAGATCACGCGGAAGTCTATTGATCGCAGGCTAAATGGTTCAGAAAAATGTACAGTTTTTAGTTGACGAAATTAAACGATTGGAATTCCTAATTGCGGCCAATTATTTCAGTACTAATCCAATTGAATTGCGTTACGCGTCATTCTTGTATACGTTCACGAGCACGGTGTACAGTTATGACGTTTATGGAGTACTCAGGTATTGCATTCAATCTAGACGAAGCGAAGGTGTAACATACAGAACGAATCTTTCATGGATCATTAAAATATCTATCTATCCTAATTAAATATCGAATCCTAGGCGACGTGGGACGACGCGGAATAATATTACTGTCAATCACACCTCAGATTAACTTGATTCTAGTCAGTCGGCTGGACGATTACGCTGCAATTCTTTTTATAGCGAAATTGATTTTTCTAGTGGATTTTATTACTGAACGTTCGTCGTGATTGATCTGTCGATTATTCGACTGCTGATCTTTATGCAGAATACAAATTTTGTTCGTTGATTTTAAGGAGGGGACACGTAACAAACTCTTTCATCCTTTACTCATTTTAATACGTTGAAAATAGTAAATTCACGTTTCGAAGTTCTCTTAATCTTTATTCTGTTTTAAATTGTACTTACCCATTTTTGCCGTAATCGCAAAAAATCATTATTATTATCAACTGATATAATTGATAACTAATTATTATCAACTGATTAAAATTATTAATGGAAGAAAAAAATTTTTACTTGGTTCTAGTACCTTCTAACGAATTCAAGCAATCTCCTAAGTCGCATAAAATCCGCAGTCTAATTACTATCAACTGATTCAAACCATTAACGCAAGAAACAATTTGTTACTCGGTTCCAGTACCTTCTAACGTATTCGAGCAATTTCCTAAGTCGCTTAAATTCCGCAGTCTAATTATCATCAACTGATTAAAACCATTAACGGAAGAAACAAATTTTTACTTGGTTCTAGTACCTTCTAATGTACTCAAGCAATCTCCTAAGTCGCTTAAATTCTGCAGTCTAATTATTATCAACTCATTCAAACCATTAACGCAAGAAACAAATTTTTACTTGGTTCCTATTCCTTCTAACGTATTCAAGCAATCTCCCAAGAACTGTTTCTTCCAGAATTTGATCCACCACATGCGAGTAGCTACCCGACAGTGAAATTTCATTTCCGATGACAAGATACCGAATCGATCTTCCCACCCGGCGAATCAATGTCGATGACCCGTAGCATTCGGAAGCTTTCCAATCGGGAGTATGCTCCGATGCAGATCGAATTACGCCGTCGATGGAATGTTCTAATTGAGTGGAGGGGTCGAGGGGATGCAGAGAAGGTTGGGAGACGTTGCGGGGTTGGAGCGGAGGGGACGCGGGGAAGGTTTAACAAAAATGCCAGGCGATCCGAGACGACATCGGTACGAATATATCCCCGGCTTTCATCCCCGTGGCCCGGCAAAAAGTCGATGATACGAAGTCGATGGCCGAACGTAGAAAAAGATGAAGGGGGCGGTGAGAGGGGACGGGGGAAGTATCCGAACGGAGACAGAGATGCTGCGCGAGGATCGTGAGGAAACCAGCGAAAAAGAGAGTGAGAGAGAGGAAGAAGAAAAGAGAAAGATCAACAGAGAGAAAGAGAGAGAAAGGGACGGGACAAAAACGTCCGAACCGGAGAGTCGGTTCCCGAACAGAGTCACAGATCCCACAGCGAACGATAAAGGTTCGGGCTAACAGAGACGAGGAAGACGAGGACGAAGACCGAGGGACAGGCGGAAGAACCGAGAAACGGAACGAAACGGAACAGGACGAGAGGATAGTAGTAGACGAAGACGAAGAGGAGAGAAGCCGGGCAAGAGCAGAAACGGCTTCGGCGCGCGGCACGGCGCGGCAAGAGAGGTATGGGGAGAAGAAGGATGAACAGGGAATGTTCAGAAATGAAGCAGCAGTCGCGCCGGGGGTAGAGATGGACCGACTTTTACCTACGTCCGGGCTGTTTGTATGCGTTCGTCCGAGATCAAGTTTTTCTCGAGTTCTGAATCTCCGGCAGCGGCAACGGCCACGGCAGCCCCGTCTCGAATCCAACTTGATTTCCTGGCACGCGGTTCGTCTTGTCGTTTACTCTCTCCCTCTCCTCGTGACTCTCCTGCTCTCTCCTACAGCCCCTCTTTCGATCCCCCACCAACCCTTCTCTGTCGCATCTCTTTCTCCCTTTCGCTTTTGCTCAATCATCCCCACTAGGGGTCGAACGAACCGGGGGGGGCGAAAGTAACGTTGCGAAATCATTGAGATGATGCTACAACTATTGTCAAAGTTGTAGTAGTTTGTAATATACATACACTATCGCGCTCATACGTGTTTAGGCACTCCTCTTTTCGTATAATTTTATTGGTACAGAATTATGTTTACCAAAAAACACTGTTATAATATTATATTACTATACTATTTATTATTATATATATTATTATATCGCACCTCCGCAAGAAAAGTGACACAACTCAAAATTGCAGCATTGGAGAAAAATCAGCTTAAAGAATACTATAAAACTTATACATATTTTTCAATGACATAACCTCAAAATTGTCATTTTTTTATTTGTGTCACTTTTCTTGCGGGGGTGCGATATATACTATTATAATAGTTATAATATATGTATATTTATACTTATCTAAAATGCAGTTCAATTATATAGACACACCCATTATATCGGATTAGTTTTGCTACATTTTAGTTTTCCATTTTTTTTTCACATTTTTCCTGAGTTTTTATACGATTTAGACTCTTATTGAGAGTGCCTAAACACTTACGAGCGGTAGTGTATGTATATGGCCGAACTGTAATAGTTTATAATGTATGGCTGTGCCAAGACATGAAGACAAGGCATGTTAACAAATAGACGCGTATTTAATAAACGAACACATTATCTATCGGTGATTGTTTCGCGATGAAGTTTATTCGAGAGTCGAATCAGAGCTACACGCATGAAATTCAAATGGCCACGTGCCTGAGAAATTGTGGGATGATTACGGGCAGCTCTATAAGTCAAATCGGGAAACAATCACCGCAGTTAAATTTTAAAAATTAGAAAATGTAAGAATGATAATTAAAATGTAGAAATTACAGAATATTTTTTGGTCAGATTTGTGATCTACATGTTCTCTACATTCGAAAAAACGAGTAATTTTCAATTACGCCTACTCGTTTTTGCTATAAACGCATAAAACCCACTGTCTATTAATGAGTTTGCCGATCGCTGCACTGGTATGACTATTCGATCCACCCAGTAGATCGGGCAGGAGCGATCTCACGAGGAAGAAGCAACAGCGTTTCCTAAACGCGACGCGAGGCGCTCGCAATCGGTCGAGCCGATCGGGAGGCCGACCATCGGATTTATCATTCCACTCGGATATTGGGCGAATCGGTGATCATCCGAACGATTCCCAGAGCCCGGCAGAAGCATCGGGCACCGATAAACACCGGTCGATCGGCCATTGAACACCGAGAAAGGAACAAAGAAATGCGAACGATAGGATGGAAAGCAAGGTGGTCGCGTCTCGGGACCACTTTCCTCGGTCCATTAAGATATCTCCGAGGCATCGGAGAATCGAGCTGTCTCCCTCCCTTCCGATACGACATTTCTCACTGAAAATTAGCCTCGTCGTCTGTGGCTTCCTCCCGGAACACCGTGTATACCCTGAAGGCTTATCAACCGACGAAACCGGGAGGTGGAAACTCGCTTTGAAATTTATTTTCTTTTCATAAGCCACGTATTCCTGGCTCTCGACCACCCCCGATTCGAAACGAATGTAACAATTTAATTAGCCATGGACCAAAGACGTTTAGGTACACGACGATTTTTTCTTATTAAAGGACCTGTAGTGGCCGAAATTTCTACAAAGTCATCTTCATTTTCATGGATATTTTAAAAAATATCACCATTTTTCTTAATTTATCGTATCTAAAGTGTGCATCTAATGTGGTGACTACTCAATAGACTGCGGATTTTATGCATTTACGGCAAAAATGAGCGCGTGCAATGTAAAACAGTGGGAAGGTTACAATGATTTCAGAGTGCTAATCTATTTTTCTTTCAGCTAGTTAAAATGATTAAAGTAAGAATTAACTGTTTATGTGGCTCCAGTCTACAAATCGACGCACTATTCGTTGAGAGTAAGAAGAATTACAAAATAGAGATGACAATCTTATTAATGAAGCCCGTGAGTGACCAAAGAACTCAATTTCCACCATAATACAATCAAGAAACGTGTAACTCTTTGATCAATAAGAAATAGTTGTGGTTATTTAACGTTAATGTCAAAAATCGGACATTTCGTATGCAACGACCTAATAGATCTTCCGCATTTTTCGTTTTATTTCAATTCAAAGTTCTATCGCTCTCGTTGAAAGACCCTCGATAATTTTGCGAGTGATGCAGCGAAACTCGATTTCTGCAGCGAAACGAGTGTTTGAACGACGAGCAGCTTGTAGACGCTGCCATGTTGCGCCGGTTTCCCGATTCCCAACAGCCGGGCCGCCGACTCTCGATCGTGGATCACTAATTACGCCGGGGCTATTGTTACGAAACGCGGATTCCCAGCGAAACGAATTATCGCGTCACGCCGTAAGACGGGAAGCTTGGTTGAATCGCGCGCATCACGCGACCCGAACTCTCGGATTAATAAATCCATTCGGACGCGTTCCGCTCGTGACAAACGAGCCCCGCGAATTGGTATCCGCGCGCGCTTGAAACCGCTTCGCAAGCCGATTCCGCGTGCCTCCGTTCGAGCTGATCTTTCTCGAAAGCGGCTGGAAACGGCGGAGATTCCAGCGAGGTACTTTCGGGTCGGGAACGTTAAACGACCGGTATTATTTATGGCGATGGAATTTCCACCGGGGAACGTTTGCTTTCGTAACGATCGGGTATCAAGAGTGGTATCCGTAAAATACAACTCCGACCACTCTCGGAAAGTTTCGTGGCGCGCGGTGCGCTGGTAAATACAGTGTAATCGCGGCGATTATTCTAACAATCTTCGTCGATCTTCACCCGTTCGATTCACCTTGGGTGTTACCCCGGCTGAACGCTCGTAATGAAAGCATCCAGCACCGTTTCCACTCTACTGATCTTTATACGTACTAGACGCGGAGGGCGCGATACACCCAAGCGCTATTTATAGCGGTTCAATTGAATCCGATTTCGCCAAGATTTCGAGATTTCGCCAATCGTATACTATAATTGTAACCATAGTACCAGAGTTGGGTATTAATCAATTAAAATTTTAATCAAGATTGATTGATTGATGTGTACGATTAAAAAAAGGTAATCATTGAAAAATCAGTCACTTCTGATGGTCGGTAGGTTTAGTGTTAAATTACCCCTTTTCCTTAGTGGTTTCATTAAGTTGTACGAAATGTGTTGATGCTATTAAATACTTTTAATCTTTTTGTCGTTTGAAATTACCCCTCCCATTTTACCATAAATGTAAAAAATTCGCAGTCTAGAGATGTTCTTTTAGACTACGTATCTTTATGAAAAACATAAATTGTTTGCATTAATTACAAGCCATAATAACCAAATCGGAATTTGTGTCTATCTTTAGCGGTTCTAGTAAGTTGTACGAAATGTGCTGATGCTATTAAATTTTTTTAATCTTTTTATCGTTTGAACCCTTCCCAGTTCACTATAAATGCACAAAATTCGCAGTTTAGGGATGATTTTTTAGACTACGTATCTTTATGAAAAACATAAATTGTTTGCATTAATTACAAGCCATAATAACTAAATAGGAATTTGTGTCTATCTTTAGCGGTTCTATTAAGTTGTACGAAATGTGCTGATGCTATTAAATTCTTTTAATCATATTATCGTTTGAAATTACACCCCCTCATTTTACCATAAATGTACAAAATTCGCAATCCAGGGATGATTTTTTAGACTACGTATCTTTATAAAAAATATAAATTTTTCAGCACATAGGAACCAAATAGTTTATTTACCTCTTTCGTAGTTTTACTAACGATAAGTTAGAAACAACGTGTTGATATATTCAAATTCTTTTAATTCTTTTAGTGTTTTAAATTACATCCTCTCTTCAGTGGTTTCATTAAGTTGTACAAAACGTGTTGGTACTACATTAAATTCTTTTAATCTTTTTATCGTTTGAAATTACCCCTCCCCTTGTATTCATAAATGTACAAAATTCGCAGTCTAGAGATGATTTTTATGAGAAATAAGAATTATTTGCATTAATTACAGTGTTAACAACAACAAGTAATAAACTAAGTGTTGATATCTTCAACACTTTTCATGGTTTCTAATCACACCCACCCTAATCTGTCATAAACTAGAGTTGGGCATTAATCAATTAAAATTTTAACCAAGATTGATTAGTATTCATTGAAAAATCGACGATTGATTCAATCGATCGATAAAGTTAATCATAGGGAAATCATCGAAAAATCAGAGACTGATTTAATCAAACCACACGATCTATCCATAAATTGTAATAAGGAAGGAGAGAGAGACAGAGAGCGGAGATGGAGAATTGACAGAAATATATCTCAACGAAAACTCAGTTTACATTTTTTTCAGTATGCATACAGTTTTGATTTCGTATTTCATTTCGAGATTTCAGCAGTTAATCATTAATCAATTATCCGATTGACGATTACAATTGAAAAGAATGTAATCGTTAACCGCAATTAATGACTAAAGTACGAGTTTAATTGTTAATTGCGATTAACGATTCAAGTAGGAGTTTAATTGTTAATTGCGATTAACGATTCAAGTAGGAGTTTAATTGTTAATTGCGATTGACGATTCAAGTAGGAGTTTAATTGTTAATTGCGATTAACGATTTAAGAAGAAACTTATTCGTCAATCGTTGATAAAATTTTTGCCCAACTCTGTGTAGTACAATCAAAATGCTTAGAATTCATTCACGGAATATGTTGATTAGATGTTCACTTTGATTAAACTATCCTTTCAGACCGCGTGTACCATTGGTGGTACCCGGTGAGATATTTATTTAACGCTCTCAAAAGAAGTATATTTTATAACAAGTTTCAGATTGCAGAATATATTTCCACCAAAAGAACGAGGCATTATTTAAAAGCCAGTCATTTTATTCAATAAAACAACCACTTTAATGCAAAATAGATATTTGCTAGTGTGGTCGACACCTTTCTTCATGCTTGAAGTACTAAAGTTGAAGCTTCGAGATTGTAAGTACTACATGCGAGTAATTAAAAGTTAATGTTGCTGTTCAAAATCCCTCATTTCCTATACGACAAGCCTAATCGAATGGTTTCCCAAAAATCTCATTCTGGTCTGAATGAACGATAAACCTAACATCACAGATCGCCGAACAAACAGCGTTGTCCAACAGAAAAGATTTCAATAGTTTCCGATAATTCCGCACCGATCGGACATCGGTTACTCGCTGAAAGATCGAGAACGAAAGCATGCAAGAAACCGCGGCGGTATCAATGATCGTCCCAGGCGATCCCGAAAGTATGCAACCTATGCGCGCGGATGCGCCGAGACAAAGGCTAGCCGGAGGTCTCGCGATTTCCATCCGCGAGAAAGAAGGGGCACAAAGGACGAATCCGGCGGTGCTTGCAAAAACCGGCGAATGACTTTCAGAACAGAGAGGCGGACGATCATTAATATCGCCGGGGATGATCAATCAAAGAACGGTTGGGACTTACTTTGGTGGACGTCGTACTGGGCCTGGTACCACCAACACCGATCGCGTACAGCTCCACCTCGTACCACTGGATTCCAGTTTCCCTGTCGAGCGCAGCGGCCGTCGACAGTATACCTGTCTTCGTGTCGACGTCGAATAATCTGTCGACCTGCGGACCACCGCTACCAGCGGTCACGTTCGTCACGTAATATTCGACATCGATGTTGGATCTACGGCTGCGAGCTGGCACCCTAAGAATGCTGGTGCCGATCGGTTCGTTCTCGTACACACTGCCCTCGATTTGACCGCGGTGTTCCCAGACCGGTTGATCCTCGGTGGCGTCATCACCGGGTACTATCAGAGTCAGATAAGTCTCGGTAGATCTTCTCTCAGCTTGTACAGCTTCGTCGGTGGCTCTGACGCCGATCTGATACTTGGACACCTTCTCCAAGCTGCTCTTGAGCGACCTGGACAGCCTCATGGTCAGATGTCCGGTGTTTCTATCGATTCGAAACATGTCCGAGTAGTTGACGTTGGATCGTAGCAGCTCGTAAGTGAGCTTCCCGTTCGTGCTAGAATCCAAATCCCGGGCGACCAGCTGGCACACCGTCATCTCCTTTTGATACTGAAGATTGCCCCCTTTCAGCGGCATCACCACCGCGGACATGCTCACGAAGATCGGCGCGTTGTCGTTGATGTCCTCGACTATCACGGTGACCAGCTTCTCCGCGGAGAGCCTGGCGCTAGGTGGTTGGGCGCTATCCGTAGCTACTACCACCAGCTTGTACGTGTCGACTTCCTCCCGATCGATCGGCAGCAAGGTGTGTATCACCCCCGTGTTTGGATTTATACCGAACCGTCGCACTTGATCCTCCGGGTCCTGGCTGGCGATCGAATAAGTGACCTCGCCGTTCTCGTTCGAGTCCGGGTCCTCCGCGGTGGTCGTGACGATCGGCGTGTGAACGAGGATCCCCTCTCTGATCTGCCTGGCGATCGCGGTGTTCGGGAACACCGGCGGATTATCGTTCGCGTCGATCACCTCGACGAGCAGCGTCGTCACCGAGCTGAGCCTCGGGTGGCCACCGTCGCTGCACCGCACGTTCAACGTATACTTCTCGAGCTCCTCGTAGTCCAACGGCTTGCGCAAGTACAACGTGCCGGTCAACGGGTCTATATAGAACGTGTCCCGTCTGTTGCCGGCCGATATGGCGAACGTCAGCTCGCTGTTGGGTCCGAGATCGTTGTCCGTTGCTTTGAACCGGAGTAGCTCCGTGTTGGTCGGCGTGGTCTCCAAAACGGAGATTCTCGACTTGTTGTCGACGAACTGGGGCTGATTGTCGTTCTCGTCGAGCACCTCGATGTGAACCGTGGTGTTGGAGGAGAGACGCGTTTCCAAGCCAGCATCGTGCGCCACAACGGTCAGGACATAGTGATCGGCTGTTTCTCTGTCGAGCTCCTTCGTCAGAGAGATCTGCCCGGTTGCCTCGTCGATGGCAAAGTGTCCGTGCTGGTTTCCATCCTCCAACGAATAGAACACGTCCCCGTTCAAACCCTCGTCAGCGTCCGTCGTGTATACCCTGAGCAGCTGAGTACCGGTGGCAGCACCCTCGTTCACTTGCACCCTGTACGGCAGCCTCTGGAACTGGGGAATGTTGTCGTTCACGTCGGTGATGTAGATGACGACCTTGACACGATCCCGAAGCCTGTTCACGCCGTTGTCAGTGACGGTCGCCTCCAGCGTGACGTAGCTGCTGCCGGTGTTGCTGACCAACAGCTCCCTGTCGAACACCCTGAGAGACTTGATGAAACCGTTCCTCGGATCGACGACGAAGTCCTGCTGACTAACCGGCAGGGAGAACATCAAGTCAGCGTTCCGTCCGACGTCGCGATCGGTAGCCAAAAGCTTGCCGACGAACGTGTCCGGTGGCTCGTTCTCACGTAGATGGAAGATGAAGCTGGCGTTGGTGAACTCGGGCGCGTTGTCGTTCTCGTCGATGATGTGCACGACTACCGGGACCACGGAGCTTCTAGCGGGACTGGCTTGATCGGCAGCGGTCACTTCCAGCGCGTAATAGTCCTGCTCCTCCCGGTCGAGAACATTCTTCACGTACAGTTGTCCATCGGGGAATATCCCGAACCTAGCCTCGGCATTGCCATCGGTGACGCTGTACAAGACGCGACCGTTAGCGCCGAGATCGGCATCGGTGGCCGTCAGCGAGAAGAATCGGTCGTTGACCGGCGTCGACTCCGGCAGGGAGGTCTCGTAGCTGGTCAGCTTGAAGACCGGCGTGTGATCGTTCACGTCCTCGATCGTCACCCTGATCTGATGCTGCGCGGACAGCGGTTGGTTTCCGGAATCGGTCGCGGTCACCTCCAGATGCAGCACGGTACCCGGTGGAGATCTGATCGGTCTGTCCAAATAGATAATACCCGAGTTCTCGGCGACACGGAATTGTCCTCCGGGATTGTGAGTCAGGGTGTACACGATTCTAGCGTTGGCACCTGTGTCCCGATCCTTAGCGCGAGCCAGACACACCTCCTGGCCTACAGCAGCGTTCTCCTTGAGGAACACCTCGTCCCCTATCTCGCCTTTGGGGAATCTGGGCGGGTTGTCGTTCACGTCCAGCACGATGACGTTCACGGAGGTCTGCCCGTAAGCAAGGCCAGCCCTGGCGGACAATTGCAGGCTGTGGTAGGCCACCTCCTCGCGGTCCAAACAGCCAGACGTGGTGATCGTGCCGGTGTTCTCATCGATCTTGAAGTTGCCTTTGGGATCGCCGTACACGATCGCGTACGAGACCTTCGCGGCGTTGTATTGCTTCACCTGGACGGTGCCGACCTCTCTGCCGAACAGGTTCGTCACAGAGCCGCACTTGTCCCTGTCCTCGGCTATGCGGAACTCGTATCCGTTGTACGTGTCGAATTCCAACACCTCCAGATCCTCCTCCCGAATGATCTCGACCAGAGCGTTCCTCGCTGCGGTTTTGTCGCCGGTGTCCTTCGCGGAGATCTTCAATTCGTAGAGAGCAGACCTCAGGGAACCTTTAAGAGAGATCTCTCCGGTTCGCTCGTCCACAGCGAACAGTCTCTCGCCGCCGGATTCCAGGGAATACCTCACTTGCGCGTTCTCCCTGGCGTCAGCATCGGTTGCCGTCACCTTGCCCACCGTGGTTCCTGGCGGGGCGTCTTCCGGTATGGGCATCAAGTACCTCCACGGGTAAAAAACTGGCGCATTGTCGTTCACGTCCTCCAGAGTCAACACCACGGTCGCCGTGGACGATTGTGGCGGGGTGCCTTGATCTCTGGCGATCACCAGGATCCTGTACTCCGCGGTGGTCTCCCGATCGAGCGGGATCTTCGTGGTCAATTGACCGGTCAGCCCGTCCAGCGCAAACGTTTTCGGATAGTCCCTGGAAACACTAGAGTGGAAACTGTACGCGACACTGCCGTTCGTTCCTTGATCGTTATCCACCGCTGTTAAAGTGGCAACCAGACTCTGCGGCGGGGTGTTCTCCGACAGAGTCACCTCGATCACGCTCTGCGAGAACCTGGGAGCCTCGTCGTTCTCGTCGAGGATGGTTACTTTCAGATGCGTCGAGGCGTACTTCGGATTCGGTCCGCCGTCCCTGGCGAACACGTGCAGCTCAATGCTGCCCTGCACCTCCCTATCGAGAGTGGCAACCGTGGTGACCAGTCCGGTATCCTGATCGATAGCGAACCAGCCTTGCTCGTTGCCCAAGTCGAAATCATAATAAATCCTGGCGTTGAGGCCCGAGTCGGCGTCGGTCGCCGAGATACTGGCGACGAAGCTGCCGGTCGGCGAAAGCTCCGAGAGCACCGCCGAGTACTCGCTCTGCTGGAAGACCGGTTCGTGGTCGTTCACATCGTTCACGTGGATTACCAGATAGGCGGTCGCGGATCGCGGTGGCGTACCTTTATCGGTCGCCACCACGGTCAGATTGTATTTCGGGATCTCCTCGCGGTCCAGCCGGCAGTTCACGCGTACGATATCGAAGCTCTGCGTATTGTCCAGCCGGAAATGGCCGAGCTCGTTTCCGGCACGGATCTCGACCGATGTCTCGCCGTTTAGACCCTCGTCGTTGTCGATCACGGCGATCGCCGCGACGATCGAGTCCCTCGCCGCGTTCTCGTCGACGGTCGCGTAGCCGGGCGTCGACGGGAAATAGCTGAATTTAATTTCAGGATCGTGATCGTTCGCGTCCAATAGATTCACCGTTACGTAGGTACGACCGTCCTGCCGGGGCGAGCCGTGATCCCTCGCGAACACCGTTATCACGCAGCTCTTTGGACAACCGCCACCCGGACGAGCGCCGATCGTGCAGCTCTGCTGAGGACAGTCCAAAGGCTCGACGGTGGTGATCGTCCCGGTCTCCGGGTCTATCGTGAACTGACGTTCCGAGTCCGGCAGGTAGTACGTCAGCTTCGAGTTGTCTTCGGAGTCCTTGTCTGTCGCGTGCACCGTCAACACTTTCGTACCAACCGGCGCGCTCTCGTTCAACGCCACCACGTAGTCGCTCTGCTGGAATATCGGCGGATTGTCGTTCACGTCGAGCACGGTCACGTTCACAAGCAAGTAACCGAGCCTGGCCGGCCTGCCTCCGTCCCTCGCGCAAACGTTCAACGAATAGTACTCGACCTGCTCCCGATCCAGTTTACCGGTGGTCTCCAAGTGTAGATAAGAGGTCTCGCCGGTGGGGTTGCCGGTCACCTCCAACCGAAACTTTCCATCGGTGTTACCGTCCACGATGAAGTAGTCGTTGACGACCCCGTTCTCGGGCGTGTCCCTGTCCGTCGCGGCGTCCAGCAACAGCTTCGTGCGGACCACCGCCGATTCCGAGAAGCTGACCGCTATGCTCGACTCCGGGAACTCGGGATCGTTATCGTTGATGTCCAACACGAGGATCCTGACCTCGATCGGGTATGTCGGCTGGCTGGACAACACGACCAGGTCGAACCTGTCGCTGCTCAACGCCTCCCTATCCAAAACCTTGGCCGTGCGGATCTCGCCAGACTTCGGGTCCAGCACGAACTCCTGGGGCGGCTCGTTGAAACGATAAGTGAATCCCGACTTGACCGGTATCCCGCCGACCAGCGTACCCTTCGGCTCGCCCTCTCTGACCTGCAACGGAACCCTAGTGTCGACCGCTCTACTCTGCATCGCCAAGCCCATCGTAGCGCTGTCCTGCGGCAGCATCGGCGACCTACGCGGCACCAACCGCGTCACCCTCTGCGATATCTTCCGGGTGAAATAATACTCGACCCCGTCGCGCGGCTCCTCGCTGCTCGCCTGGCCGCCATTTTGGTCCACCGATAACAGTCCCAGGACCAGGGCTAGGACCATCGATCTTCTTATGATCATCTCTTCTGTCCCTCGAACGGGCCCCCTTCCTTAACCAAATTTCTCTCGCGGTTCGACGACATATAAAGGTAACAAGGCCTGGGTGCGTGCACTACCTATCATTCCTCGTCCTCATCGTCCACGGCAATTTCATTCTCCTCCGGGTTCACGTGACCGGCCGTGTACAGGACATGGTACCGTGGATCGGATCAACGTTCCAACCGGTCGCGCGAATGCCTCGCGGATTCCATGCTTTCCTCTTCGTCTCTCGTTCTCTCTGTCCTTATTTCTCTCTCTCCGATATCTTTTCTTTCTAATGGCCTCTTTCGGAGCCGACTCAACTCGAAATCGGCTTAAGCGCGATCTTTCGAGGAAGGTGTCCGCGCACTCGATATCGCTCCTCTCACTCTTCTCCCCTGGGTTCCCTCGGTTTTCGTCTCCCTCGCGGAGCAAGAAAGTCGGGTACGCGAGGTACTCGAGCCGACAGAGGGGGCAGTGACCCGCGCGCTCGCGCCGAGCCGCGCCTCCTCGCGAAACGCGTGTACCGCAGATGCTGTTGCGGATCCGAGAAACTTTTCCGACCCGTGTGCCACCGATCAATTAACCGATCGGTCGAACCAACGGATCGAGAGATCGCCAACGGGATTATTCGTCACCTCTCTCTCTCTCCCCTCTCGCTTATCCCGTGCGTGTCACTGACAACACGCTACCTCGTTCGTTTTTCCACGATCCGACACTGACATCGGCTCCACGCGACACGTTACCGAACACACTCGCCTGCTGCAGCACACCGAAGTCCACGGATCCAGAATCCGAACTCGCGATCCACCGATGATCGTGTTCCACGATCGTTGGCTCTCCGACGACGACGGCGACGAAGA
Source organism: Lasioglossum pauxillum (assembly GCA_933228785.1). Taxonomy (NCBI): domain Eukaryota; kingdom Metazoa; phylum Arthropoda; class Insecta; order Hymenoptera; family Halictidae; genus Lasioglossum; species Lasioglossum pauxillum. The sequence continues at coordinate 37,384,923 of OW121701.1, read as the reverse complement.
GGAGAGCGCAACCACTAAAGAAGACACGGGCCCCCTCACGCACTTGAATCACGTTCACGCGGCCCGGACTCGACACGCGGATCGATCTCGACGGACCTCTCTGATGTTGTTTACTGGCCCTCTTCACAGAGCTAGTCACTTGAGACACAACGGGGAGGTACGGCCCGGGAGCACACGCTCGAACGTTTCGCAGCCGTTGCGTTCCGATCGCTCGCCAGAATCGGGATCCATCGATCCGGAGCTATCGGAGTCGTAGTTTACCTACGATGGAATCTCACATTCACGCGCGCGCGCGGCGGCGGCACACATACACACGGTTTCTCGCGGCGCGGCGGCGTGTCTTCTCCGGTTTTCGCTTAAGGAGCGGGTGGTGGATGTAGGATGAGGAGGAGGATGATGATAGAGGGGGAGGGGGTGGATGGCGGAAGTTATGAAAATCGAAGGACACACGGTGGTTTTTTTTTCGATGAACGATTCGGGGAACACAGGACAGAGGACCAGCGAAACTGTGTGTGCAACAAGGTACGGTACACCGCAATGAAGAAAAGTGCGAGAAGAGGGAGTATAATAACGTGGGCCGTGAGCGCGACGACGTAAGACCCCGAGAACGTACCACGAAGAAAATCACCTTCCCGAGGACTGACCTGACTCGACTGAACCGAGACGGTCCCAGAACCTTGCTGCTGCCGGGAGAAGCATTCTTCGGGCCGGCCGACACGCCGTCCCTCTCCGATCCATTGGGCCCACCGTATGCTTCCGTTTCTCTCGCTCTTTCTCGACTCCTCCCTCCCCTCCCGCCGTTCACGCCCTCCCCCTACTCTCCGCGGCCTGCCTCGACCCTTCCATCGATATCGCTTTTTCTCTTTCTACGAAAGAAACCCTGACCGTCCTTCTCCCTCCTCCGAACGCGCATAGTCTTTCGTTCTCTCTCTCCCTCTCTCGCCTCTCGCTTTTGCAACCCTTTATCGATATCTCCTTTCTCCCTTCACCTCGAGTAACATTTCATCGGTGATCTCGCTCGCGCTCGAACCCCCAGGCCCCTCTCTCTTTCTACTTTTTTCTAGCCTCCATCCTACTCCGTTTCGCTTTTCCCTACCTCGAGCATCGATACGTCTTTCCTCCTCTGCGGCTCAACAGGCATTTTAGAGGAACTTCTCTTCTAAAGCCCGTCGTGTACCACACACACACTCTCTCTCTCTCTCTCCTTCTCTCGTCCTCTGTTTTGCTATCGTTTCTATACCGTAACTGTCTGTCACGCTCCTCCACGACGTCCCTCTCCAACGAACGCCTATTCTGTCGAACCACAGATCGGTGCCGTTTTGCCTCTTCGTCCAGCGAAGCATTCGCAAGGCCCTCCTTTTCTCAAGCCAACCGTCTCTGTTCGTTTCTCACCGGGCCCCACGCGCGATCCGTCCTTGTCCCCATCGGTAGTCTTTCTATCTTGTACTCCCTTCCCTTCGCACGCGCGGTCCCACTTCCCCACCCCCTCTCTCTCTCTCTCTCTCTCTCTCTCTCTCTCTCTCTCTCTCTGGTCTGCTATCTCTTTCTAACCTGTTCGCTAGGTGGTTCGCTCTCTCGTTTCAGCGAAGTTATTCGCGGACCCTCTTTTTCTCAAGCGGTCTCCCTCTTTCGCCTCGGGGCACGTTGGTCCGGCCGGGACTCCGGTAACCCCTCCGTGGGTCCCAACCAACGGGCCCCGTACCCCGTGCCGCAGCGAATCGCCCCTGTTCCCCCTCCTGCCCCCGTACCCCCGCCACGGCCGTTATCCTCCCACCTTGGGACTCTCTATCCTCGCGCATCCCGGCGTCGTCTCGCGCTGAGATATTCTCCCTTTTGCCCTCGAGGAACGAGCAATGCGGAGGCTCAGGTATGCAAGATGGCCGCCGTTCGAGGAGCGCTCTCGCGACGAACAGCGGTGAGGACCGCTCACGGGCGAGAGCACGAGCGAGAGGGGCCACCACAGAGTAGGAGAGAGCCACCAACAGAGAAATAAAGAGAGAGAGAGAGAGAGAGAGAGAGAGAGAGAGAGAGAGAGAATGAACGACGACCCGGTGGAAGCGGGACCGAGAGGACCAGCGTTTAGAACCGGCGGGACAAGGATCAACCTATCGAGATGAATAATGCGCGGGGGAGGAGAGGAGGTATCGGAAAGGGGGCAAGAGAGAGAGAGAAAGAGAGGTGGGATGACAGGGGTGTGGGACGAACGAGGAAGAGTAGGACCGGAGACGTTCGAACGAAAAGGCCCCAGAAGACCACGATGCCGTAGATATATATCCGCGTATAGGCCCTATAGCTACTTTTATAACTAATCCGTTACCACGATCGAACGCTTCGAACGCTTCGACTCTCCAACGTATCTCCAACTCTCCTCGTCCCTGTTCCCCTTCGGAACAACCCTCCCCTGCCCCCTAACACCCCCTTCCTCGTGCTCCATCGACTTGCATTTTCGCCTGGCAGCGAGCCACGCTACACAACCGACTAGATTCTCCTCGCTGTTTTCCTTTAATCTAGTTTACTAGGTACCCGCGATCTGTATGGTCACCGGCTAGCGATGGGACGAACCCCGTTGCGACCAGCGCAACCTTCCGAACCTACCGGTTTAAAGGGACCTGCGCTCCTTTTGCAAGAATCAGCCCGAAATTCTTCCGCCAATCATCGATCTGTCAGTCTTTCTAGATACTATTGCCAGCTTCTGATTTTATTCTCCGATGAGGAAAGCTGTTGGAGCTAGCATGCGGGTTAAGGTACTCTACGAACACTACGATCGTTCTTCTCCCATCAAAACGACGGTATAATTCGAATTCGTCCGCGATACCTGCCATTGGTGCACCAAAATTACAACAGTCTCGATACCAGAAGACCGTTTTAACTTTTAGTATACGCTGAAGTTCGGATAACGTTTCAACGAACTGTTACACCGCAGATACCATCGTGAAAAATATCGCATGAATTGTTCCTTCGATGAAAATCCGATTCGCAGTTCTTGTAGAACATTCTATAATCGACTCAGGTTCGACGAACGTTGAATTTGGTCCCATCGCTAGTCTACCAGCGATATATCAGACCGCGGTATGAGTACCGGGTGTTAGAAAAGTCCCTTCGCGGCGCGCTTATCGGAGAACAAGTCGATACACGATCGTACCACTTCGAGCCACGCGTTTTCTTTCGAATCGTCGATTCCGGATCGCGTAGGATATTGCTCGGCTGGTCCCCTCCCTCGCCCTCTTTGTTGATGTACTCCGAACTCTCCGGAGGTTGGAGTTTTCATGTTCTATCTGTAAGAACGCATTGCTACGTATGGATTCGAATAGATTGAGCCACGAGTGTCACGAGAGATCGTCAGGAATTTGCTCATCGATGCACTCTTCAATAAGTTCTGGAGAAATTAACATTTAAATAAGTCTCCAGAACTTATTGAGAAATGCATCGATGAACAAATGTTTCTACAGGTTTCGAAACGTCTACTCGTATGCACAATATGCTCCATAATCGATAAAATCCATAATCGATAAATATTGAACGATAATTACTAATTGTTCTCATTTAACGATCTTTATAACACAAATAAATGTATAATTTCATTATGTTATGATTCGAAGTGTTTGTGCAACTATTTCTGTGTTTGTACGGTTACTAAATAAATGATTTCGGGTACCGTATTAACTATTTCCGAACATATGACTTTTTTCCAGCTAGATCAGGAATTTGTCCCACTGTGCGACGAGACGAATTCAATATATGTACATGTATTTCACTGTACTACTGTAAGACGCGTCGGCTGACTCTCCACGGTCATTACTACTTGTTTTTCGCGGCTCTCACTACCGTCCGTACCGTCGTGTATAATTAATTATTCGCGCCGCGGCGCGTAATAATAAGTGATCGCCGACGCCCGATCGCACGCGCTTTACAGAAAGAATATGGAATAGAGATTCTATTCCGGTCCATTGCCATTCGAATAAATGTCAGGATCCCTTCTCGTGTTTCGGGCCCTGCAACCTTTCTAATAACGCGAGGGTACCAACGAACGGCACATGTACTGCTGAACGTCGAATATTAATCACGCGCGTACCGGCCGGCCACTTCGCCGCACCCTCTCTTGCGACAAATACTTCGAATTAACCCTCGCCAGCCGAGGACCAGCCTTGTCGAACGTGAACGCGACTACGAGGATCACTATAATAATTAGACTGCGGATCTTTATGTATTTAAGGCTTATGAAAATCTTCAAGAAAGGATAGAATATCAAATTCGACAGAGTTTTGTACAATTTTTATTTGTTTTGGATCTACAAAAGCTGTTTTCATTGGAAATACAATTTTTTTTCGTTCCACTTTCTTAAAATTTGTCTATAAAAATTGGAAAATGCATGAACATCCGCAGTCTATTAATAATACAATAATTAGATTGTATTTTGAATTGTATTTTATATACACTTTAATGTGAAAGCTTTAATGTGAAAAATATCTTTTATTTCTATCCGTGGTTTCTTCCTTTCACATTCACAGGCAACTCAATTTGATGTTTATGTTTATGAGGATGTTTTCTTATGGGACAATCTTAGTGACAAGATGTTTGAATAAAGAGTTTTCATTAAAATTAATTTATTTGCTAAGTGATTAGTGCCACACGAAGAATATCCTTTTTTTTGAGTTTTTCCCACTTTAATACATACCAACCATTTTCTTTTTCCACCTCTTATTCTTTATATATATAGCTCACAACTACACTGTACTTTGTAATTGTATTTCAATTGTAAAATCGAATTACATTGTAATTTAATTGAATGAGAGACCAGAATTGCAAATTACATTGTCATTTAATTGAACGAAGCGACTCAACTTTTTCAAATTGATATATGTTATTTTCAATTTTCCTTTGTAATTATATCTCAATTATAAAATCGGATTACATAATGTAATTTAATTCAATCGGAGACCAGAATTACAAATGACATTGTAATTTAATTGAACGAAGCGACTGAATGTCGAATTAACACTAAACCTACCGAGCTCTAAAAGCGATTAAAATGTTTTAGCTTATACAAATGACAAGGCTCTATTTAATCAGATCTTGTGCCATTTTTATTACAACATGTGCTTGGATGAAAAAATTTATCGAATTAATTTCCGTATATGTAACTTTATAATTTCAATAATGATGAAATGAAAAATATAAAACCGGTTATTTGACCGGCAGTGGTAGGTTTAGTGTTAAGAAATAAATAAATACAATATAATCGAATTACTTTGTAATTATAATTCATGAAGTGATTCAACAGAAATCTGTTTGGGGGTGTACGATGATCGTAGAGAGGGGATTAGCCGGGCCCGACGTGACGTGTGTCGGCGAATCACGGCTCATAAATCTTATCTGGCTGGGCATCGTGATCCGTGACGGGCCGGGTCGAGGTCCGGAAATCTGATCGTTTTCCGCGTAGGTAAGCGTAACGATCGCCAACGCTCTGTTTATCTGCCGGTCTGCGGAGCGAAGAAGGATCGCGGCGAGACCTCCTAACGACTGATTTCGCGGGGCGCGCGCGCGTGCGAGCAACCGAACGAGCGCACAGTGATAAATTCGTGGCCGCGATCGTTCCTCACTTGGGAAACGGCGTTTTGCGCCCACTTGTTTAACATTATATTTCGAGCACCGGCCATATACGGGCCAACATCGGCCGTGAAACAGTAAAATTCTATCTGGCTACTCGGCCGCCACGTGGGCGTTTACACGCAACAGCTTCATTGTTTCACCAAACAATAACTGTAACACGTTCCGCCGGTTTATCTTCGGCTGTTCCGCTCGCGCAGAAGACGTATCGATTCGCGCTTCTGAATCGCCCCACGGAGGAAACTACCTCGTGAAACCGTCGCCCGGGATCGTTTACTGCCTCCCCGAGACGATAAACCATACGGGGCAGCCTTACATACGGTGGTCAGACTTTGGGATATGGGAAAAGATCGCCGGACTACGTTATTCTCTAGGCCAATAAGTAACCCGCTATCTTCCGTTATATCGGCGTTCCCTTTACCGGTGAAGTTGAAGGTGATGCGAAGGTTTAGCGCAATCGATGCAGGAGATGTAGATACTTGTTACATGGCTCGTTCACGGCGTACGCTCTGAAAATATGCTAGCATTCTGCGTTATACTTTTCATACAATTGAATACAATTTATATGATCACTAGACTGCGGATCTTTATGCAAAATAAAAATTGTCTGCATCGATTGCAAGAAATACAAAACTAAATAGAATGTTATTTCTTCCCTTAATGATTTTAATAGAGGAGAAATGATATGTTGACACCTTCAATTTTTTAAATTTAAAAAAAAAACCACTTCAGAATGTCTACTTCCCCTTAATTGTTTGAGCAGGTTGGAAGTAATGTATTGACACTTTTCGATTTTTAAAATTTTGTCCTGTTTCAAATTACAGGTACCCATTATTGTCATAAATGCATAAAGATCCGCAGTGATCATCTTCAAGGTGTCATTAACTTCTTCAGCGTTACATTTCGATTCCTGTGACGTTTTCTATGAATTGTTAATTATACGCGAGACACGTAAAAACACGTTCTTCGCATACCATCGATTTAGAGTACAAATACAAGTTAGTATATGGACGATTACACCATTTTGCCTCAGTGTCTACGTAACATCATCTTACGTCAAAGTGTTAATAGCCAATGAAGACGGATGGGTGGGTCCCACTGCTTCCGTGCGTCTCGCTGTATCTTAAGAGTCGCGTGACATTATAGAGGAAAAGCTATTGTAGTTTCTGAACTCAAGTTCTGACTTGAAAAATATACGCTCTCGTCGATAAAACATGGATTTTTATTAGAGTTTCTTGCGCAAGGAAAAATGATTTAAACAGTTATGTTCTGGGTGCTCCGTAGGCATCGGGCATTCTCTCTATGGTGTACCTGTGCTGCGAAACATACATTATAGGCACACCAGGAATTTTTCGTATCCGCCTTTTCAAGTCTTTGTCGTTCGTAGCCACAATGTAACATTTGTGCTGAAATATATTCGATATTTAGGTATTGTTGATATAACCTTTTTATTTCTAATAGCAGACACACTTACCTGAGTCACTCTATTAACTATACAGTCATCCGCGTAAGTGCCTTTGTGCATGCAATTTAATCTTTCGAATCTAGGGTCCTTTATAATCTTCAACGCTATTTTGTACTTCTGTCCAAGCTTCTCCAGCTCGGCCATCACGCAATCCGTTACATATGGTATGCATTTAGCGTACAGACATTGCATCATATTTTCTATAACATCTAATTTATTTTTAATGGAGAAATTAACGAAATTTGTGTCTATCAATATGTGGTAGGGAGGACCCAATTGTGTATTATATTGGAAGAACAACGCCGAAGATTGCTGGGGCCTATAAAAATTATGTTTCCATTACAATTAACCAAAACTATTACACGCTCGATAATACTTACGCCTCTGTTATTTTAAGCTTAGTCGCATCCTCCTTTTTAGGTTTCTTCGGTCCTATTCTTTTCTCGGGCTTTCTACAAACGATAAACTAACATTTTGTAACTGGTTTAGTAAAAATTCTGTTAAAACCAACCTTTGATAGAACCAAAAAGTTCACTTACATTCTAGAATCGTTTAAACTTATCATCTTCTTCATTTGCGCAAACTTTTGCATAACAACTTTCCGGGTCTTCTTGTTTTTCCCCTGTGTGTAACAGAAAATAACTTTAAATATTAATTAATTAAATTAATTATTCAAAAGAATAATCTAGAAGAAATGATCGACATATGATGATTTGACGCAACAATATTTTACAGTCCGATACCGTTCAATTTATAGAATTCGAGAAGTACTTACCATTGTTACTTAATGTTTCAAACACTTCAATATTTATTCACGAATCTGCACACACACTAAATACACTCCCGACAAGTAATCTGTCAACTCAAAACATTTCGGACCATGTGCGTACAGTGTTGGGATATTGCACGGTTTCTTCGCGCATGCGCGACCAAATACAGGAACGTATTGCGTCCTAAGTTTTTGGGGAATGTAGTGGGGAACTATTGCCGGTAAGAAAGTACCGGAAGAGATCAGAAGATGTACATATTATATGTACATACACATTAAATTTTAATATAACATACGCATGTTAAACATCCATATTTGAAAATCGGAAAACAAAATTTTTCAAAATTATACGGGTTGACCAAGGTACCCCATTTCTACTTGCGTCAGTGCCGCCAATCGTACACTTTATTCAAACCTGATTTTTTTACAGATCAAAAAAATTTGTTTTCGATATTAGTAGGTGATTTGGACGATATATCAAGAATTATTACTTGATTTTTTATTGTACTTTACATAAATTGAATTAGTTGGAGCTAAATGCAACTTTTAAAAAATATAACAAAGTGCATAGAGTCTGAAGGGGTTAACTTTGAACTGACCAAGAATCATTTACTTGCTCTAAATATTCTATTCATTCTATTCGAAAGAGAGAATCATCACTAAAAGTTTAACAGAGAAAAATTAGACAGTATAAACGGATATGTCAGCGTTCAAGTTGACAGGTTTTCTATGTACCCGCGCGACTAGAAATGCAGTATCTTATAGAAAATTATTTAAAAGAGGTTATGTGCAACAGATTCTTAACAGAGAATCAAAAGAAATACATCCTTACAAACAGATACATCCCTGGCGATCGGTAGCCGAATTTTCAGACGATCTACTTAGCAATGTTATTTATAACGGAGGTAAGTTTGTATACGACAAGCGACACGAAGATTCCAGCGTAGTTACATATTTACAGAATTGTTTTACAGATGGGTTAGTAGCGTTGAATAAACCTTACGGTATATCTCATAGAAAAATAGACCTGAATAAAGCCAAATATTTTATACCGAATGCTGTAGAATATACGTTGGACGATGCCTTGCCGTATATCGCTAAGAAGTTAAATTATTCAAACTTATTCGTAGTCAGGAACCCTGAAAAGTAAGCATAAATTGATCGATAGAAGTTTTCATCTAAAACCACTAATTTATTAAATTTTAAACAGATATATGACTGGTGTAACACTTTTAGCTGCAGATCCACAAATCCAGGATAACGTAGAACTTGCGCTACGCCGTGGTAATTATTTTACAAAAACTTACTGGGTAGTCACAACCATGACGCCAAATCAATTGAAGGGTAGAGAAAAATTGGCATTGGAGATGAGAAGCTCGGGTCAACAAGGTGACCGGAGAAAGGTAATTTCATTAGATGGTTCAATGGTGACTTTTCTTTTTGCAGCTGTATTAATGTTATTCACTGGTTATTTTTTAGGCAGTATTAGTTACGTCATGGTCAAAAAATTCATGGAAAAAAGGAGATGTTAAAACCTTAACTTTTGACTACAAAGTTTTGACCACTTCTACATCCAATTCGTGTTCCTTGATCGAAATGAGAGCATCCTCTAATAAACAACATGCAATTAGACTTTTTGCAGCAACATTTTTATACGCTCCAATTTTGGGAGATAATCTAAATGGATCTCGGATTCAACAAGTTGGGAATACTTATGTTCAAGTTGACCCATTTTTAGAATTCGCAAAGTTGCCACCAGTATTGAACAAAACTATCTTTAGATTGTTGGACATCCAAACGAATCAACAACATATAATTCCCACTCATATTCATTTAAAATCAATTGGTTTACCATCCTTTATCGGAAAAGGAAAAGATTTTAAGATAGAGGCGCCGTTAATGCCACCCCTAGATTGGACATGCAGGCAACTCAAATTAAACTACCCAAAGATACAAAGATAGGACTATTTTTTGTTGTGAATTAATGTATATATTTTATATATCTCTATATTACATTATTTACCAGAATCACAAACAGTGTACTTGATTTGCCATGTTCCTTTTTAATAATTCTTAATGACTAAGTACATGTCTACCTTTTAATATTCTTCTCATAAGTATTTTCCTACCACTAAGCGTTGCCATTCTGGCATAAAATCCATGTCGTTTTATGCGGCGACGTTCATTAGGATGAGGAAAGTGATATCGTATTTTTGTTCTACTTAATGTAAGACTCCATAGATTTGTTATTGCCGGTATGCCAATGATCGACGAACCATGTTGACCCACTGATACAAGTCGCCTACGAACAAATATAACCTTGTTCTTTTCAAAATATTTACATACGTACAAATCGTAGTTAGAATAAGAAATCTACAAATTGATTACGTACGGGAGGTTTTGGTAAACATTGGAAAATAATCTACCCAGCATATCGTGCCAATTAAACAAATAATCCTGAAATTACAATTAACAACAAGTCTCATGGACAACGACAACACCAGACAACACTGTTGGTAATTAATTCGAGTATGTGCCGCAGTGCCGCTAGGCAGCACCGATTCGTATCATAATCTTAGACCATATATATATTCTCGAACGTAGAGAATCGCGATTGAATGAAAGTAAGGCATATTTACTATTTATTGTTATTACACTACCGTTACAGTTATCAATTCATGTACATAGCCTTGCACACCAAGCATTCCGAAATATCGATTGTCACAAAAATTCTAATTCTTTTTATCTTTGCTTGGTTTTTTAGTAATAGACAATCTAAAAGATCTGAAGATACAGCATAATAAGTCACAGAATAATCAGGAAACTGTGCAGAGCATTGGACAGGTGAAAAAAAACTAAATTTTACATTTAATAGTATTTTTTTGATAAGTACAATTAAAATCCTACAAGCACCCATAACAGATTTATGTTTTAGACAGTTGGGGAAGTATTGAAACCATTGCTGTATAACATGTCCCACAAAGATCCTGGTGATGTTACGTACAATGTAAACAGTGGGCTAAGCGAACAAATAGGAGAGTTGAAAGAAGTTATAGAATTAGCGCTACTAAATCCAGAATTATTTCAAAGAGTGGGCATTACTCCGTCCAAAGAATGTCTTTTGTACGACCTTCCAGGAACTGACAAAACATTATTGGCTAGAGCAGTTGCCAGTCAATTGGACGCAAATTGTTTAAAAGTTGTATCCAGCGCAGTTGTCGATAAATATATTGGTGAAGACGAGGTAGATAACAGCGAGTATCGATACGAAATAGCCAGATTGCAGAGCTTCAAAAATTGGCCTGTGCTGCACATCATAGAGCCGAAAAGACTTGCAGCTGCTGGATTTTATTACACAGGTGAAGGGGACAAAGTAAAATGCTTTGAATGTCACGTGGAAATATGTCAGTGGGTAAAAGGCGATAATCCGATGGTCGATCATCAACGTTGGTCAGCAAGATGCAGATTTATTCGGAAAATTAATTGTGGCAATGTCCCGATTGGAGTAGATCCTAACATGCTTTTACCACCGAGGCCGAGAAGTAGAGACGTATGTGGCCCTTACGGAGTAGAATATAGACCTACTTCTGGTCCAGACAATCATAATTTAACGTCTGAATTACAATTACCAAGTACAGCGAAACTAAACTGCTTAGGTTTAGGAAGAGCTAAAGGACCAGTACATCCCGAATATGCCAGTCATGATGCTAGATTACGGACGTTCGAAACATGGCCAAAAAATATGGCACAAACTAAAGAAGAATTAGCGGATGCTGGTTTTTATTATACTGGTAAAAGCGATCAGACTCTTTGTTATCACTGCGGTGGCGGTTTAAAAGATTGGGAACTGGAAGATGACCCCTGGGAACAACATGCAAAATGGTTCTCGAAATGTTATTATTTGCTGATGGTTAAAGGGCAAGATTATGTTAGTAAAGTAACGGGTCAGCATATATCGCCGCCATCGAAAGAGGTACATGGAAAAATGTTAAATTTTTCGATTTTCTCTGTACATAGATTGTCGTTACTATATTATTTTGTTCCAGGAAACAATGCAGATGAATCTACCAAGTTTTATTAAGAAAGTTCAGCCTGTATTAATGAGCGTAGAAATGAGGGAAGACGCGGAAAGTAATCCTGGTCCGTGTTCTCAATTCAGTTCCATGGATAGTGGCATAGAAGGCATCGTATCTGTCACGGAATCTGTGAAAGGAAGCATAGAAGATCTATGTAATGCGAACATGCAAAACAATAAGCCCATAGACGATGCGAGGATGTGCAAAATTTGTTACAACGAAGAATTAGGAGTATTATTTTCACCATGTGGACATGTAGTAGCTTGTGTTAGCTGTGCTCCTGCCATGACAATTTGCGCAGTATGCAGAGAGCCTGTTACCAAGAAGGTGCGAGCCTTCTTCTCATAGCATTATACAGTGTGTACGCATGTGTGTGTATGTGAGGAGAGAGAGAGTGTGAAATTTGTGTAAGTTCTTTCAAGTTCTTTTTACCATTGACGAATAGTACATTAGTTAATCACTATTACAATTAATTTTAATTAAAGATAGATTATTAAGGATTATCTTTGTACCTGAAAGTTGTATAAGGATGACCAAAAAATGCTGTACTTTCTCGAAAGGGATGATTTCTCAGGTCATTCGAAGTAAATTCTTCCTCCGTGAGAATGTTCTCTACAACTTTGGTAATAACAATCCGTAACAAAGACGTTACTACAAACAAAAATAGAAAAAGTTACTACAAACAACCTCAGGAATCACCCCATTCAAAGAGGTACAACTTTTGTGGGACACCCTGTATAATAAACCTGTAAATAGTAATACATATGTAGCATTTCTTGATTGAAACGGTTTACAAGATATGTATTTTAAAACCGGACAATGTTCACATGCAACAACCTAATACAAACGAAACATAGAAGATCAGATTATTTTTTGAACTCTTTTCTTCGATGTTGCAAAATACTTAATGCACCAAACATTTCACATATTGTCAGTGTTGATTGGCGTTAACAACATTTATCACTACGCAACGGACTGTTATATGTATTATTAGTACTTATAGTATATTTTCATACGTCGCCTTAGTACCTGACAAATACACCTATACCTCGCTTTAAGGCCTAGATACGTTCCGGAAAAGTTGGTCGTAAAACGAAAAACCGTATAATGGATCAATTATTTTTATACAAACCCATACAAATTCAATTGGATCTGTTACAATTTTTTATACAATAATGTAGTTTTTAAATAGTTTTTCTGGAACTCTCGCTGAGCGAGTAAACAGAAGGTCGCTGACATCACAGCATTTTTTTGGCCGTATAACGAAACATTGTGTGCGGTAAATCGGAAAAGTGCCATAATTAAAAATGTCCGTTATAGCGAAATGCCGTATAAAGAGCGGCTGTAAATATAGCGAGGTATGGGTGTACTGTAAAAGATTAGGAATATTGCTACCATTTTCATTATTGTATATTTTTTTATATTTATCATCATTAATCATTTACATTTTGTATATTTTTATAGAAAAATAAAAACAGTTCTATTTTGTGTTTTCCAGCGAATTTTCTATGCCTCCGATAGTTTAGCCACAGCCTACTCTAGTACAAGCCATGCTGAAGGTAAAAACGGCAACACTGCGAGAGTCCGATTGATATATATATACCAATATACCTAACCCAACCCACTGAATCAGACTCTCAATCTCCCCTACCGGCCTCTCAGTTTCCCGCGTAGTTTTCAAATTTTCTCATCAATGTGTAGTACATATCGTGTACTAATTATTATGTAGTATAGCTAATTTTCGAAAATAAAAAAGTGCAATAATGGAGATAAGTACTATTTATTAACTGTTTAGGTCATTATCTTTTTGTGTAGCACATTTACTTAATAGAATCTATTGTTTTTTCAATACATTTCAATTTAGTATTAATAACATTTTAATAATATCACATCTAAATTTTTACAAAATCATATGTATTATATACATACAGAGTTTTTAGAAAATTTGTTTTACATAGTTCTTTTCACAAGTTTTATAATATATTTATTAGTTAATAATGCCACGGCGTTGTTGTGTCCCCACTTGTAAGGGAAATTATGATAGTACGCTGAAAGAAAATAATTATATTTCTGTATTTAAATTCCTCAAGGATGAGCAATTGTGGAAAAATGGATGGCTATTCACCGTAAAAATTGGACACCAACAAAATATTCTGCAGTTTGTAGTCTGCATTTTGCAGAAACTGATATCCAAAGGTAACAGAATATTCCATCTCCTAACGATGTACTGGAGAATGTTTTGTTCAGATATCCAAGACTTATGATAGAGCGCAGGGAAAGAATAATTGAAGAGCATGAAAATTTAGTTATAGAGTTTATTGATTCTGATTTAATTAATGGTTTCTTAAAATTAATGAATAATTATAAAGAAAAGCTTGTAATTTCGCCCCATTGGGGTATTAAAATAACAAATTCAAAAATTTATTTTTGCATGCTTGTATGTAGCGATACTTTTGATTTCTTGGTACTTAAAACACAGATTGTGATTAGTAATGTCACGAAATTACAAGTTTTTCAAGAAAGTAATGAATTAATATTTCATGAATTCCGATGATGATAATACTGATCTTCATAATCTTTCTGTTGATGTAAGCAGTTTTTAAAAAATTCTTGACACTGATTATTTATCCACTTGTATTGTTGATGATTCCATTAAGATTTATATATCCAGTTATGGGTTCCATTCTGTTGCAAAAAAATTAAATTTTAATATATATAAATTATTAATTATGGAGGATAAAGGTACAATTGTAAATAATGCATATTTTGATCATTTACAAAGGGGTGGTCTTTCCACTCCTACAGAAGATGTAACAAATGTATTTACTCACATGTGTGCAATAATCGAAGCCATAATAAATGTTCCCAATTTGGAATCAGATTTTCTGAAAACTGAAAATCATAAACACATTTTATATAAATTAACATATTAGTCAGATATACATCATTTAGCATTTTTAGATAGATGCATTTGTGGTAAAGATTATCCCAGTATTTTGTGTAAATTATTATAAATTTTTTCTAATATTTTACTACATAAATGATTATGTTATAACTATAAACAATAGTCAATTAGAAATTAATGCACATATAATTTCCAAAAATTTACAACAATTATAAAATTATCCTTTATAAGACAATATTATAATATATTACCTGCACAACTTCTCTCTTCAGTAAGTGATTACCCAACCTCTTTGACGTATACATGCAGTCACTTAACCTCTTCGACTTCGTCACAATAATTTCGTCTATTTCGGGCTTCTATTGACTTATATATCCCTTCATTCATTTTCAAATGTTGCATTTTAGTCCAAAGATGATTTCCCATTGCTTCATGCTTGTATTTTCTTAAAACCACTGGAAATATTTCAAATATTATGTATCACAACACCAAACTGTTCCGAGAGTCCACAAAATGTATACCGCATTTATAAATACTAGTATGCTTTAATATCACTTCTACTTACCATAGTTATAATAATTACACATTGCTTAAACATAATCAACAATAAACTGTGTATTTTAACATAATTTTCTATGAAAAAAACGTTAATTATAATCTCAAACACAAGACTCCCATTATTGAAAATCGGACTCTCGAACTGTAAACACGACAGTGTTGTCAAGTTGTACAGCACGGCTTGTACTAGAGTAGGCTGTGGTT
Organism: Lasioglossum pauxillum; assembly: GCA_933228785.1. Lineage (NCBI taxonomy): Eukaryota > Metazoa > Arthropoda > Insecta > Hymenoptera > Halictidae > Lasioglossum > Lasioglossum pauxillum. Next base: position 37,369,339 of record OW121701.1, on the reverse strand, counting down.
TAGCATAAAATGCTTCGCGTCGTAATGACCATGCCAGACAGTGATGTGATCTTGACCCACCGAAACTCGCGCATGCGCGGCCAAGACAGTAGCGTATCTACAATGACGCAGGCGAGCGGCCAGGGCCCTGACGCCTTGAGGCAGTTATTCTGGCGGGAATGTACCAGTGTTATTTCCTTGTTTTATTATGTATTCTTTTGCGTAGTTATTGCAGTGCTCTTTCCCTATCCCATCCTCAAAATAAAGAATAAGTTTCAATTATAAAATTCTGCGTGGTGCTCAAGCTACCCGATTTCATCGAAATAGTTACGTTACTGAGGCTGAAATTGCCGCGCATGCGCGAGTTACGGTGGGTCAGATCACATCACTGATGCCAGAGAGTATATCCCCAGACAGCACACCGGCTCGATTTGGGCCTGATTTTTATGCGCGCAATGGCCCGGAAATAGCCAGGCATGGGCTCGAGCCCACAGCCTGCCGGCCGTGCCAGATTTCAGCCAGATTTCAGCCCATTTACAAGATTGCAAGGGTGCGGCATTTGCGTTCTCATTTCGTGATAATACAAACATGGGTTTTTTCAGTAGTCAAAAACGCCAGATAAAGATCAATCTAGGCAGCAAACGCCCTCAAAAGTCTTATCTAAGACAGATTTAATAACAGTAAAGTGGGTTCTGTTTCCTGCTAAAGATGGTGTAGGTTCTGTTCGATGCTAAAGATGATGTAGGAGCTGTTCCAAGCTAAACATGATGTGGAGAGAGAAGATGTCGCGAGAAAAGTTGGGCTCAATCGAAGCACTGATTGGCCACATTAGTGTGACCGTGCTGCCCTCTTAAACTCTGGCTGAAATCTGGCACGGCTGGCAGGCTGTGGGCTCGAGCCCATGCCTGGCTATTTCCGGGCCATTGCGCGCATAAAAATCAGGCACGGATCCAACGGAATCAGCCATCAGCCTCGAGCCGATCCAAGCATTGTGTTAGATAGTAACCTGTAGGTCACGGGCCTCGGGAGGTTTGGGCCGGTGGTGGGCTCGGGCAGGCTGTGCTATCTGGGTCTCTGACCATGACAATAAAAACTATTAGCGTAGCAGTAGACAAAATTAATTCGAACGATTTACCTGATGTTTATAATTACATGGGATATACTTTATACCATTATACCAAAACCAGTAATGCACAGCTCTTGGAAGTAAGAAAAATTTCTTGTATTTCAAACTATAATGAATAGATTGCGAATCTTTATGAAAAATAAAAATTGCCTGCATCGATTGCAAGAAGTAGAAACTAAATTGAATGCAATTGAATATTATTTACCCAAGTAGCCACGGTCGTTCGTAGAACGTACGTTTCACGGCCAGTTTATGCCCAGAAGTCCTACGTCCATTCTTCACATTCGAAGAATGACCCTAGGGCTTGAATTCTGGACGTTCTAGGAATCTCCGTTTCTTAAGTTTTACGAATGACCCTAGGACTTGAATTCTACAACTTTTTAGGAATGTTCGTTTCTTAGGTTTCACGAATGTTCCTAGGCGTGAGCAAGGGTACTTTCAGAGAGGATAAGAGAGTGCTCACGCCCGGGTTCTGAGCTGCCACCGGTATAGTGCTGCCACCACGAAAATCTTAGCCTGGATCAGCTCCTACACCGAAAGTAGAGCGGATTTCCCCCTCCCACTTTTAGCCTGGATCAGCTCCTAGACCGAAGGTAGAGCGGACGCTTAGCCTGGATCAGCTCCTAGACCGAAGGTAGAGCGGACGCTTAGCCTGGATCAGCACCTAGACCGAAGGTAGAGCGGACGCTTAGCCTGGATCAGCTCCTAGACCGAAGGTAGAGCGGATTTCCCCCTCCCGCGCCAAAGAAGATGAGATCTTACATCATTTTTCAGAAAGAGAAATTAATAGTTTTAAATACAATCTCTCTCTCTCTCTATTTCTAGATTTAATATACAACTTGGAGAAAAGTTCCCGAGAGTTAGAACACATTTTACTCTGAAATTAATATATATTTTGCGTAGTTTTCTGAAGAACTTGGCATAAAAATATAAATTAATTTAATATTCAGCATAGGATAGATTATACTCTAGTTGTATGAGATAATTCAAACCGTTTAATATCAATTTAAGTGTTAGTAATTACACTAATCGCGAATAATCGTATCCAGATAGCACACTACGTTTTATACACGTCGTTATTACGTCTTTTTTAGGTCTGAACGTCTTACGTCCCAAAAGGACGTCTTTTAGACGTCTAAAAGAGCCTTTTTGGAGACGTCGTTTTACTGCAGAACGAAAACGCCTTTTAGACATCTCATTTCAACCGTAAAAACTTAAAAGACGTGTATTAGACGTACCGTTTTGTAACATAGGACATTCCAGCGACCTTCCAGCGGTGTTCCAGCGACTTTCGAGACGTCTGAATGTCTTGCGGCAGGTATCTAAAGTATATCTTTTAGACGTCTCAGCGCCATTTGGGTAGTTGAATTACATTGTAATTGAAATTTAATGTATTTGGAGCACAATGTAATTGAAATAGAATGTAACTGAATGATTCAGAATCAGACTTCGAAAACTGTTTAATATCGACTACGGTTCCTAAAACAGTTAAGAAGAACTTTTATTTCGACGAACTGTTTTACGAAGAACCGAAAGGGTTTTTCAGGATAAGTATGGTCCAGCGGCTCTCACTGCAATTTTTATGGATATCATGTGCAAAAACCAATGCTTTTAAGTTGAAAGAAACGAAAATACTCGAACTTACATCGTGCATTTTATATATTTGTTTACGCAACTGTGAGCAAATTATAAACTGTAGAAAAAAAATAAATTTTTTTAGGGGTGCAGATTCCAAGCAATAGAAGCTGCTGTGTCAAAGATTGACGATGTCCCGGACGAGTTGTTTCCATTATCTACTCCTTATTCTTTTCGTTACTTTGTATTTTGAATAATATAAACAGTATTATAAACAGTAGTGACGGCCACAGTATTGTGTCATAGTAATCTCAGAATCATGATTACGGTCGTGATTTCGTAATCTAGAGTGAATTTGCTTATTGTCATCCTAATTCTTCGTATATCATACAAGATATTCTTACCAAAGGTTGAAACCATGCTGTATTTCAGGGGTGGCCAACTTTTGTGTACATAAGATCTACTTTTTATCTTAAAATGTAATCGCGATCAACTTGTTGTCATAGGCGTAGTCTAAGTGGGGAGAGGGAGGTGTGAAATACATACTATGTTTATACACTGTGTTTCAGTACATAGATTATTTAACGGGCCAAAAAAAATCGTCCAGGGGAATTGAAACAACATGAGTAATTATTAACAATATTAGTTCAAATTAGCTACAGATAAAGACAGATTTAGAATTAAAACCTTTTTTTATTGCCTTAACATTAATGGGAAGACTGAGTTTTCATGTCTCTAACCAAGCAATCATAATTAGGTGTATATCCTGATAAAGATAATAATAATGAGTCTACAGTATGGGAATCAGTCAGGACAGAAGGTTGTTTATTTGATAACAGATTAATCACTCACTGATCACGATTCGTGGTTCACCCTGTACACATTATGTTAGACATATACAAATGTTTATTCTTTATGTTGTACTACCTTATTAAAATAAAGCATACAAATAACAATTGTATTGGGTCGTTCATTTCATCATTTTGCCGATTTCGAATTTTTTGTTAGAAATGACAGGTCTTCGAAATTAACAATTTTGGCCCATTTTGGCGAAAACGGACCTCACTTACGAATTTTTATCTCGGAAACTGTTTGTCCGATTAAGCTACATTTTTTTCGTTTTATTCGGGAAGAATTGGGCTATTATAAAATATTATTTTCAACCTCGATAATCAGCTTTATAATATCGAAAAATTTAAACAAACTCTTTTATTACGTTTTTTCGGTGGAGGCCAGACTGATTTTTTTGAGAAAAATATGATTATATTCCTTGCAGTTTCCTTGAAAAGACTGGCGATTTAAAAAAAAGGGCGCCGTGTACCCCCGTTTCAGGTAGAGGCGTGTCAAGTGCACCGCTATTATGGTTCGTTGTCTATACCGCAGGTCTCGGGAAAATACCAGGAGACTGTATACGACTAAATGGCCCTCTTTATGTCTTGAGAACAATATTAGAAACCACTCTTGGCCAACGACACCTTTTTAATGAAAGGTTAAAGAAAACCTTGAAACTCTCATCGGTTTCAGTGGAATAAAATCTTAAATCTTGTTGGGATCTAGAAAATATGCCAAAAGTGTGGACATTACTAAAAACAGATTATAAGATGTAAAAGAAACATTCCTAAACAAACCAACTGACACTAGGCCTTCATTTTCGTTGCCTTTCAAGTTTTTAAGTTTACTTTATCGCTATATTCCTTTTTCTGCCGACTCTAACAGAATCAGAACCGTAAATAGAACCCAGATAGCCAAAATGCTCGATTCTGGCCAGGGCAGTTATGACCGTGTGGGCTCGTAACGTTCCCTCGGCACAAGCTGCCCCTCGGCCCGTCCAGGGCCGAGCACCTGGACCGACGGGCCCAGGGGAAGCTTGTGCCGGGTTTGTGCCGAGGGAACGTTACGAGCCCTCACGGTCATAAGTGCCCTCCTCAGATTATAGGCATCGTGTGCCTTTTGCCCATTCAAGCGACGTTCGGCCCGTCTACCTGACCCCGACACGCCGGGCTCGATCTGTGCGCGAGGATCGCTTGGCTATCTGGGAAGGTATGGTTTGAAGGAAGGTAAGGTTTCCTATATATATTCCTATAAATTTTCGTATCGTACACTTCCAATTATGTTTGCCGTTATTTTTGAAAGTGGAATAAGTCCACTTTTGGACAAAAATGAGTTAGTTGTAATTTTAGTAAGATATAGATATTCTCTTTCTATATTTATAATCATACATTTTCAATGGAGCACGATTTCTTGATAAAGTAATCAAAAGAATTTTAGCTAAAAATGTTATCACAAAAATACTTTTTTTGAAAGTGGAATAATTCCATTTCTAATAATTAATCATAGTTAAAACAACTTTTTAATTGCTTTGTCAAATTACTGTATGCCTTGGAAATTATCGCTCGTTGGGCAACACTGTCTTTGAGAATAAGCTCCAATGCGAGCATGCGCAATTATATACTGCTCATGACTATTATAATAAAATAAAGAGTTGCCGAAAAAATAGGTTCATTTTGTATGGAATGAAACGAGAAGATTTTGTCTCAACCAAATCTCTAGAAGAGGCAATATCAAACAGGAAAAAGAATACGGATAGAGAAATTATGAAATGGCTGAAAATATGCTGGATGTGGTTAAGAGCCCGCGTGCGCGTCAAAAACGCGCGGATTCCGCTGTGTCTGAACGGGGTCCCCTTAGGGTACGCGCACAGTGGATCCGTTTTCGTCCTACATCAGACATCAGCCCACACAGACGAGTGTTCGGTAGGGATGTGTTGGTGTCTTTTCGCCAGATTTCGTCCGGCAAGGTGCTCACAGTGGGCCAGACACCGGACGAAATGGTCAAAGTCAACGGGGAGCCGAACCTTTTTCGAGTGCTTCGAGAAGGGTAACAATGGACAAACCCCATGGGCCCTCGACGCCGGACGATGTAGGAGGAAAATCAAATGATTTTGTTTTTCGTCCGGCGTAGGACGGTGCAGCGTTCACTTCAAATAATTTTCATGTCGCCAATTTTCAAGTATCTGTATTTTTAAAAACGGGTCCTTAAAGAGGACACTTGGGGCTATATTATCATAATTTTTATTTTTTTCAATTTTCTGGTGCTATGACAGCAATGGACCTGTTTAAAAAAAATTGCAAAATGAACTATGAAAACAAATATTTTTTCAACTGAAATCATTTTTATTAAATACTCTAATGGTTACACTATGATATAATTTAATGAAAAACTTGTGACTTTGGGTATTCGGATAGTGTTTTCATTTTCTTAGTTTTAAAAATCTTAAGCTTAATAAATATGGATTTGAAAATATCGTTTACCTCACACTTTCTAAAACCATTGTGACCTTATTTGCAGATAAGTAACAACAAATCGCAAATTTTTGGATTATAACCAAATAAAAATCGGTGGGACCCAAAGGGTCTCATTAATATGTATACAAATAAAATTAACAATTAGCTATGCATTTTTTATAATTTAAAGTAATGTACTCACCGCAATGAATAATACTTACACTATGAAACCTTTGAAAATCAAGGAGTGCATATACACAAAAACAACAAAGAAATGAGAAAAAATTTTTTCCTTCAATAGTGTATGTCGCAGTTGTTCCCAATGTCAGTGTTTAGGTTCTATTATAATCTACGATCGATGCATTAATACTGCAACGTATTAATACTGCAATGTATTTCAATACACATAGATTTTTTAAAATGACATTACCATAATAAACGAATTCTTGCCACGTCTTGAGGATTTTGCACCACTGTGCGATGTACAATAGCGTAGCGGCTATCGGCACGTGCAATAAAACATTGGGCATGCAAATGGACGGGTCATTTTATTGGGAGATCGACAGTGTAGCTATTTTTCAGAAAGCTGTTTTTAGCGCGTCCAATTCATAATTTTTTACTGTAAAGCAATTTGAAAATTACTTTACAGTTAACACGCGTTGTACGAGAAAGTGTTGACTTCCAGCTCAATAGTAATGACCTGTCATAAACCTCTCCATAGAGAACAGCCCCGGGAACGGCCAGCAAACACGGGTTCAATAAACTCCGAGTTTCCAAAACGAGGCCCGTCCTGTCGGTCGATGCAGGGCGAAATAGAAGGGTCTCACAGACGGGCCTACCTGGGCCTACTCACACATTTGAAATGTCTGCCAGACGGCTCTGACGTCACCAGGTCTGCTGACGTCGACCCACTGTGCGCGTACCCCTACAATTAGTACGACAGTAATGGTATTTTAGAATTATTTAAATTGAAATATCTCCTGGACTACTAACTTTTCGACATACATAGGTTAGTACTTTTTTATAACGAATGTCCAGCTGCATCGATTGATGTATTAAAAAATACCTCGTTCCATTTAAAAAAATGAAGGAGGCCTTGACAATACTAAAAAAAAAGAAAAAATTCTAACTTTTTTTATTGCCAATGTATAGCCAATCGAAGACTGATCAACTTTTGTTTAAAACATTTTTTTGTAAGATTATCGCAAGTACTTGAAAAATCGTGAGAACTGTTATGTGGGACACCCTGTATATAATTTTAAAGAGTATTATGAAATTATATAATTTAAATTGTATTTTTATATTCTTCTTTTTGTTGAAATAAGAGTTAAAATGTTATTTCTTTTTATTTTTAGTTAAATAAAATTATCTATTTAATTAAGAAAAGATTGCGTCGTCGCTTCCCAGATAGCACAGGACGACTTTAAGTTGCCGTTTTCATGTCCGGTCTACATCTTTACGTCTCACGTCTCAGTAAGACGCATTTTAGGCGTCCATAAAGGCACCTCTGCTGGGACGCCGTTTTCACGTTAGAAATGAGATGCATAAAAGGCACCTGCCTTCGAACGTGAAAACGTTGTCCCAGCAGAGGTGCCTTTAAGGACGCGTAAAAGTTGCCTCTTTCGGTACGCCGTTTTCAGGTTAGAAATGAGATGCATAAAAGGCACCTGCCTTCGAACGTGAAAACGTCGTCGCAGCAGAGGTGCCTTTAAGGACGCGTAAAAGTTGCCTCTTTCGGTACGTCGTTTTCAGGTTAGAAATGAGATGCATAAAAGGCACCTACCTTCGAACGTGAAAACGTCGTCCCAGCAGAGGTGCCTTTATGGATGTGTAAAAGTTGTCTCTTTCGCAACGCCGTTTTCACGGCAGAAACGATTGAAGTACTTACGAAAATATGTATATCTCTTAATCGTTAATATACTGATACTATACTTCATTAAAAAAAAGTAGTTTGATTTTTACCTAAAAAATATTTTAGGTAAATAATTAAATAATTAGGTTACATAATTATTAGAAGAGATAAACTTCTGTTAAAATATTTTTTATATAATAATATATATGATTTGATATGATTTGAGCGTATAAGAATAAAAAGTAATGAATCTAACAGTAAAGGTTCGCATGGCTCAGCGAGGAAACCATCATGAAGTTAAATGGTAGGCCCGAGTTCGATTCCCGCCCAGAGTATGCTTCATAAAAACTAAATTGTAATAAGGTTTTTTCGAAGAGACAAAATGGAATATTCTCTCTCAAGTGTACATGAAACTAGTAATATATATATATATATATAGATTCTAATTTTTTCTTAAATTTGAAGATTTTGTACGTCTTTTCAGATGTCCAAAAAGGCAACTTTTTTGCATCTTAAAGCGGCATCTTAAAGATGTAGAAAAGACCTGTGAAAGGCGACTTTAAGATGCACAGTTTTGTAACAAAGACCTGTTAGAGTTGTACACAGTACGTGGAAAAGATGTGAAAACGACGTGCCACAGACGCAACGGACGACTTAAAGATGTACGTTACGTCTTACGTCAGGCAACTTTTAGGCGTACTTTAAGATGTCCTTGTGCTATCTGGGTTTGTCGAATCAAAAATGTCAAAGCGGTTTCTTGTATTTGCCTGAGTCACAATAAATAAATTATATACATATACGCCGATTCTACCTTATTTATTAATATTTCCCTTTTATATTCCTTTCCATATTTTCATAATTCAAATTTTTATCCAAAACCTTGAAATAAATGTTTGATCGGGAAAATAAATTATGTAATAACGAATAATTTACACATAGAATATAGGCCATGTTAATTTTTATTGTAGTACTCGGCCACCGAGGCAGTCTGAGCTCGTAGCTTCAGGGCTGAAACCTTCGAATAAATCCGCGGATAACACTGCTAGATACAGTCCTATTTGTACCATGTTTACTATCGTTTTAATCAGAAAATGTCACGAGTTAGTTGGTACAAATTCCATAAGAGAATAATGAAAAATAAAGAAGTTCCGCAATTGAATTGGCAGTTTTTGCACATCGATATCTCTCACGACTCTTCGAACTCCGAACTTTAAAGACTAGCGCCCGACCAACAGCGTACAATGAAGCTGATAGAGAATCGAGCATTATTGTCAACTTAAACTTTTGTAATTTTAATACTAATAAGTTGTAGAGCTTATCCCGATGAAAATGAGACCAAATACGACATAATTTGGACTACTTCAATAAAATCATAATTTTTATCATAACACTACGTATCAATAAAAATTGTTTCATTACACTCGAGTTTGGTCCCCATTTTCATCAGGAAAAGCACCGCAATTAACTCGCAATAATTTTATGTAGGGGAGTATATTGAAAAATCTAAAAGTTTAAACTTTCATTCGTGCATGATTCCCCATCTGCTTACATTGTTTGTTTGTTACGTTCGTTAGTCGTTGGGTCTCTGACGTTCGGCACTCGTCGGACCTCATCGCCTTTTAATCGAGCTGCCCAGATAGCACAAGACGTCCTAAACACATTCATTTTACGTCTATTTTAGGTCTGAAAGTCTAACGTCCTAAAAAACAGTGTGGTTTTTATAAATAGCCATAATCTAGCAGAAAGTATTAGCATTGGTATTATTTGTTCGAGTTAGAGTTTTTGCTTCAATTTCAATTTCAATATCAATTTCAATTTTCATTATGATTTTAATTGTAATTGCAATTTTAATTTTTATTATGTTTATTGTGATTTTAATTGCAATTGTTACTTTTATTACACTTTTTATATCAATTCCACGCGCGTTCTTCTAATAAAGTTATTTATTAATATTAAATTTATTAGAATTATTACCGCATCGAATTTTAGCAATTTCCGAGACATGGTTATATCGCCCGAAGCATCGGTTGAAGCTAGTTCTGATTTATGCCACAGGCTAGCAAAGGTTCTGTTTCATGCTAAAACATGCTGCTGCATGGTATGGTCGCTGTTTTGTGGTAAAAACGGGCTCTATCTTCGGTGTAGGAGCTGTTCCGTGCTAAGCGTGAGCGTGCCAGAAAGTGGTGGCAACTCAGACCCGGGCGTGAGCACTCTCTTATCCTCTCTGGTACTTTCACTCAATGTATTTTTCTGTTAGCACGGAAATCGAGCGCCATCTGAATTGAAAACGCGGGAATTTAAAATCCATACTACCCATTCCTTGATAATTTATAATATTTATTTAAAAATAAAACAAATTAAAACATTTTACTACATTTTAAATATAGTTTATTGAATATTATAAGAATTATAAACAGTATATGTACAACTTTTTACTTATTAATAAATTGAAACCATATTATCAAGCGCGATAACACTGTTTCATTACAAATATCGCAAGTTATACATTATTTACAAATTTTTTCATAATAAGAATACATCAAATGCATATCACAGCAATTAACAATGAACTGGCTCAAAGAAAAGCGCAAAACGATGTATAACACACATCCACATACATCGAGATCGTACAACACACATCGCATATCGCAGAACATTTTAAAAAATACGTTTTGTAGATCTGTTGAATTATATGCACTGAGAAAGTTTCGTCAAAATCGGTTGATGCGGGAAAAAACGACAGGCATTGAAAGATGTAGGAATCTTTAGATTTATTGCAGTTAGAGGCCGAAAATCGTGAAAATCTGCAATTTTGACCAACTTTAAACGTTTGGAGCTCATTGCAACGTCGACAGAATTTGACGAAATTTTCAAAATATGCTTAATAGGCAAAGATATACAAAACGTATTTTTTAAATTGTCGATATAGGCCCACGTAAAAATTTGTAAAATGCTACTTTTAGTATTTTTTCTACAATTTCGATCAATTGCTACTTTTGGAAAAACTTTTTAAAGATCTTATAGCAAACAAATTGCTTCCCAAAAAAGTTCAAATCTTATAGTGCAATATTACCAAAGTTATCGCCTTTTTAAGAGCATCCGAATATTAATCCGGTTCACTGTATGTATATCTAAGAATTCTTACATCTTTCAATGCCTGTCGTTCCATTCCGCATCAACTGATTTCGATGAAACTTTCACAGTGGATATAATTGGCACAGTCCAAAGAGCATACTTATTAAATTTTCAATATTTTTCAATATTTCTGAAACTGTCTCGATCAAAATTTCTTTTCACATCCTGTAGTAAACTAATCGCTCTAGCTTCCCAAGAAAGTTCAAATCGTATGGTACAATATTAAAAAAGTTATCGTCTTTTTTAGAGCGTACCTTTAATTATATACAGTTACTCAAATTCATATTCGGACGCTCTAAAAAAGACGATAACTTTTTTACACGTCCTGAAAATGTCATTGAAATCGATTTAGACGCGAGCTATAGAGGATCAAAAGTGGTGAAAATCGTAGTAGACGCTGTTTGTCGGTGGTCGTTTTCCAATGCTGTTCACAGTGTTTTCTCGACAAATGTCCCAAATGTCATCTGGCCTGCCTGTCTCAGGGACCCACTGTGTATTATAGACGTGTTACGACTGGTTCCGACTGGTTACGACTAAGCACCTCTGGGAGGTTGAAGTTTTGTGATAGCAGAGAGGAAATCTGGTGATAACTATTGTCATATCATAACTATGATAGTATTTTGGGCAATTATCGAGAAAACACTGTACTTGTCATTTTTGGGTCGGCGAGTTTCCTAAAAATAAAAATTTTTTATTAGATTCCATGCTTAGAAATACATACTTCCATATTTAGATTCGTTTACATAGCTTACCAATAATTACAGAATTCCTCGGAACCTCATTTGTCCGATATTGTTTAATGCATCTATAGCCCTGTCGCTGCATGTACATGAAAACAATAATCACGGTTGTCATACCGATACAATGATTATTGATGGAATATAATTAAACAATTAGCACAATTAGTAGCATATTTGATTTTGTATTCACATACCTAACTCGTTCAGTCGTTTTGATGCCAAAGGCGGAGGCAACATCGAATCGGACTCGTCATCGCTATCGTTCATCGCTTTTATTTTTCTTTTGCTTAATTGAGTCTCTTCTACTAATCCTGACTGCAATTCTTTTACCTTGGCCCTTGCCTTTGGGCGAACATCTGAAAGCAGTTTTAAATAATGGGCAAGAATCTGAAAGCAGTTTTAAATAATTTTAAATAATACTATAAGGAGTCGAGAGTCTCGACTACGCGTGGCTGGGTCAAGTCGGCGCAGCCTTCGGATGATTACCAAAATCCGAAACTGCGATAAGAATCTACAAATTACATTTTTTTTTAAATTTCCGTTTCAACTTTACTTGTTTATAACTTTGTAATACATAAAGCGTTTCTGAGCAAACTTCAAATAACATTTTTTTCTTATTTCCACTTGTAGAGTATGCTCCCAAAGTTTGTCGATTAAAACCCGGGGGTGGTTTAGTATATTGACAACGCCTGCGGTGGTGGGTGGTAGGCGCGTATGGTGCGGGAGGAGGGGGGTGATATGAAACCGAAAAAATAATATTGCAAAAATGAACGGTTACCGAGATATTCGCAAAAAAGTGGGGTAATTATTTAGAAATCCTCTCCGATTTTGATGAAATTTAAATATGTTATGCAGCTACACATTTTGAACAACTTTTTCACATATTTTCCTTTTCGCATATGAGGGGTCTCTTTTAGTTTTCGAGATATTCGCAAAAAACTATTGCTATTGACCTGGATTTTTGTATGCGTGTCGTGCCGACCCTCTCCACCACTCCGAGGACCTAACCACAACTCACTCTGTTCATATATGTAATCTTCTCATTGTAGATGTCATCCAGAATTTGTAGATTGTTTAGACTAATAATTTGAATAAATACGGCTTAGATTTATTATATGTTACACAGTAACAATAAACCTCGTTCAGACCCGGCGGAATCCGCGCGATTTGAACCAATTTGAACCGCGTACCTTATGTATAAATATTAGCGTTTATGTATTCGTTCACACGCAACCGCGCGGTCGAACAATCAAAAACAAAAATCGCGCGGTTTCCGCCGTGTCTGAACTAGGGCGTAGCAGTTTCTTGCGAATATCTCTTCATTTCCGCAGAATAATTCTTTCGGTTTCGTATGTTCGAATCAACCGATATGGTACAAGATTTCACGCGCATGCGCGGCCCAAACAGTAACGTATCTATTAATATGAAGATCTGTTAAATCTAATCTGTTCCGGACAAAACATGGACAAAAAGACTTCAGGACGTGTCCTACGAGTTACAAAATATACACAAATACACATGTTATACATTCATTTTTCAGATTCAAATAATAACAATTTTTTAAAATTCTGCGGGGTGCTCAAGGTACCCTATTCTATCGACTTCACTGAAGCTGAAATCGCCGCCATCGCGCGAGAAATCTTGCACAATATGTGACCATACCGTACGCCGTACAGCGAATAATTCACGCGAAAACCTAACTTATAAAGTGAAAACGCGGTCAATGCCGAAGAAGAAAAATGACGGTACTATTTACACGGCGCGCAGAATATCGACAAAGTAGATGATGAATCCTGGAAATCCAAGATGAGGAGTATTCTCGTCTGTGACGAGCTGTGACCATTGGACCATATGCAAGCGGCGAAGAAGTCAAAACGAAGGAAAACCGTATTGTGTGGGACAGAAAATAAAATTTTACCCACTCCCCTAAGTTTGGGGAAGAAAACCAACATTGGTATGTAGATACAAAAAAAATCGCCCTACATATAGAACATTAAATTATTACATTCATAACTGTACATGTCATTCTATTACTGTAATTAGTATATCTTTTTTCTTAAAAATATATTTTATTTTCAGCCGCTGCTACCAGCGTGGAATCGCTGACTGTAAAGAGGCCGAGAGGAGTTTGAAAGAAGGCAGCAGGAAGAGGAGCGAGGAAGTTGCAGCAAGATTGGTATGTAGATACAAAAAAGATATCGCTCTACATGTAGAACATTAAATTATTACATTCATAGCTATATATCTCATCGTATTACTGTAATTAGTATATCTTTTTTCTTGAAAATACATTTTATTTCTAGTTACTGCTATTAGTGGAGCATACGCCATCCCCCCGAAGAGACACAGAGTGCACGTAAGAAGGCAGCAGGAAGAGGAGCGAGGAAGTTGCAGCAAGATTGGTATGTAGATACAAAAAAGAAATCGCTCTACATATAGAACATTAAATTATTACATTCGTAGCTATACATCTCATCCTATGACTGTAATTAGTATATCTTTTTTCTTGAAAATACATTTTATTTCTAGTTACTGCTATCAGTGGAGCATACGCCATCCCCCCGAAGAGACACAGAGTGCACGTAAGAAGGCAGCAGGAAGAGGAGCGAGGAAGTTGCAGCAAGATTGGTATGTAGATACAAAAAAGAAATCGCCCTACAGATAGAACATTAAATTATTACATTCATAGCTATACATCTCATCCTATTACTGTAATTAGTATATCTTTTTTCATAAAAACATATTTTATTTCTAGTTACTGCTATCAGTGGAGCATACGCCATCCCCCCCGAAGAGACACAGAGTGCACGTAAGAAGGCAGCAGGAAGAGGAGCGAGGAAGTTGCAGCAAGATTGGTATGTAGATACAAAAAAGAAATCGCCCTACAGATAGAACATTAAATTATTACATTCATAGCTATACATCTCATCCTATTACTGTAATTAGTATATCTTTTTTCATAAAAACATATTTTATTTCTAGTTACTGCTATCAGTGGAGCATACGCCATCCCCCCCGAAGAGACACAGAGTGCACGTAAGAAGGCAGCAGGAAGAGGAGCGAGGAAGTTGCAGCAAGATTGGTATGTAGATACAAAAAAGAAATCGCCCTACAGATAGAACATTAAATTATTACATTCATAGCTATACATCTCATCCTATTACTGTAATTAGTATATCTTTTTTCATAAAAACATATTTTATTTCTAGTTACTGCCTCCAACATGGAATTGCTGACTCTAAACAGATCCAGAGAGTTTGAAAGAAGACAGCAGGAAGCGGAGCCAAGAGGTTGCAGCAGTCGGAAATAAGAAGCAAATCTCCTTACAATCTTGTTATGTTCGTAAATGTCAATATAATCGTGTAAAATCTTGTTTGTTACATATACCCAATGCAAAAAAATTATAAAATAAATGAAATTTTAAATAAATGTTATTTCTTTAAACCTTTACAAAATGTCCAGAAAGCGTTCACAAAAAGTCCAGAAAGCGTTACTTTCGAACATCCTAAAAGCGTTTTTTAGGAACTCCCAGAGAACGTTACTTTCGAATATCCTAAAATTTTCTAGGGACGTCGCCACTGAACGTTTATAAGGTATACCATTTTGTAACATGAACTTTCTAGGGACTTTCGTAGAACCTTACTAGACCGTTACTAGAACATTTGGGATTTGCCTGTACATTTTCCGTACACCGGAATGTCCGAAGCCGGCCTTCTCTGAACGTAAATAGGATATTTCTGTGCTACTTGGGTAGAACCTTTCTGTGTTTCCCAGATAGCACAGCCTGACACAGCCTACCACCTGACCAAGTCTGCAGGGCCCCTAACCTACAGGTTACGGGCCAACACAACGCTTGAAGCTGCTCGAGGCCCAGGAAGGTTGATTCAGTCCGGGTTTTTATGCGCGCATTGGCGCGAATATCACCTGCATGGGGCTCGAGCCCAGGGCCTGACGCAGTGTGCCCAGATGGGACGCTTTTTTTCGCGCATGCGCGGCGTTTTCAGCCTCAGTAAAGTACGCTTCGCGAGGAAATGTGGCACCTTGAGCGCCATGCCGAATGTTAAGAAGTTGATATGAACTGATTATGAAAAACGAATTAATGACAAGTGTATTTGTATATATATCCGTATATACATATGAAATATTGAAATATTATTAATTATTATATATAATTTTAAATTATCGTTACAGGCCCAGACAAAAAAGTGATAAAACATCATATTTTAAAATTTTGTATAATTCCTACCAATTGCAATCGTAATAAATTTTGGTTTACTTATTCTCTAGCAAACTAGCCGGTCTAACATCTTAAAAAAATTCAAGTCCTTTGGACCAATTTCTAAAAAGTTATGCGATTTTTAAGCGTGTCCACTTATTATCGCCGCTGACTGTAGCTGCCTCAGGGCTCTGCTACATCATCGCCTCGGCCGCATCATAGCTACGTTACTGTTTTGGGCGCGCATGCGCGAAAAAAAGCGTCCCATCTGGGCACACTGGCCTGACGGCCGGGCCGGGATTCAGCCTGTTTTTGAAAAGGCAGCACGGTCACCAGGTATACCATTTTGTAACATGAACTTTCTAGGGACTTTCGTAGAACCTTACTAGACCGTTACTAGAACATTTGGGCTTTGCCTGTACATTTTCCGAACAACGGAATCTCCGAAGCCGGCGTTTTCTGAACGTATATAGGATATTTCTGTGCTACTTGGGTATATATCAGAATATCTTCTCTAAATCTGATATAAACAAGATTCATTCAGACATCATGTCGCGTTTTCACTACAGTCCAAATGAGATGGACAACTTGAACAATTTCGAGCGGTGACACCCGCGCGTATGGTGGCGTATTGTATCATTGTATCTTTACCATCTATATACGAGCTTTATACTACCAGTTTTGCGAGATCTGTTACGCGAAACATCTCTATACATATTACATATACATATTGATACATATATCGTATACATTGTCAGATACGACGATTAGACAGCAAAATAAGGAGAGTAAGCGTTCATCATGCAGGCGATCAGAGACAAAGCTGTGCAAGATTACCGAAAAAAGCTTCTCGAACATAGAGAAGTGGAATCGCGATTGAAAGAAAGTAAGACACATTTACTATTGCTATTACACTACCGTTACAGTGATCAATTCATGTACATAACCTTGCGTACCAAGCTATTCCGAAATATTGACTGTCACAGAAATTCTTATTGTTTTTGTCTTTGCTTGGTTCTTTAGTGCGAGACAATCTGAAAGATCTGACGAAACAGTATAATAAGTCAGAGAATGATCTGAAAGCTCTGCAGAGCGTTGGACAGGTGAAAAAAAACTAAATTTTACATTTAATAGTACATTTCCGATAAGTACAATTGAAATCCTACAAGCACGCATAACACATTTATATTTTAGATCGTCGGAGAAGTATTGAAACAACTCACGGAGGAAAAATGTAAGTATACAACTACGAATAATTAAATATTCCCAATTGAATGTTTCCGATTAAATGTAGTTTTGTGTTTCTAGTCATAGTAAAAGCAACGAATGGGCCACGTTACGTCGTCGGTTGTAGGCGACAGCTCGATAAAAATAAATTGAAATCTGCTACAAGAGTTGCACTGGATATGACTACTCTCACCATAATGCGTTATTTACCTCGCGAGGTAAAATTCATTTAAATATTCAAGGTTCATTTTATTTTGAAATTCATCTAAATCACGTATCCTTTAATAATCTGTGTAGGTCGATCCGTTGGTGTATAACATGTCCCACGAAGATCCTGGCGATGTTACGTACAATGTAATTGGTGGGCTAAGCGAACAAATAAGAGAGTTGAGAGAAGTTATAGAATTACCACTACTAAATCCAGAATTATTTCAAAGAGTGGGCATTACTCCGCCCAAAGGATGTCTTTTATATGGCCCTCCAGGAACTGGCAAAACATTATTGGCTAGAGCAGTTGCCAGTCAATTGGATGCAAATTTTTTGAAAGTTGTATCCAGCGCGATTGTCGATAAATATATCGGCGAATCGGCACGATTGATTAGAGAGATGTTTAATTATGCACGGGATCATCAACCTTGTATTATATTTATGGATGAAATTGATGCGATCGGTATGAACGTTACACACATATATATAGTAAGGAGCATAACTGTTTCCACACACTATAAATCAGAATAACTTTGTTATGAATGAACCAAACGACTTCAATTTCTTTGTAAGGCTAGAAGAAGTAGTTTAGTAAATGACGTCCAATAAATAAGTTGAAAAAATGCATTTGTAAAAATGTAAAAATTGATTTTTACAACTTTTTTAGCTCGGCCAATAACGAAAATTTAAAAGATGTGTTTTGTAAACTCGTAAGAATTATATACGTTCTGAAAATTTCATTGAAATTGGTTTACGAATTATAAACGATCAAAAGTGGTAAAAATTGCAATTTTTTATGATTTTCGGCCTTTTTACCACTTTTGGTCGTTTATAATTCGTAAACCAATTAACCAGTTTCAATGAAATTTTCAGAACGTATATAATTCGTACGAGTTTATAAAACACATCTTTTAAATTTAAAAAAGTTGTAAAAATCAATTTTTACTATTGTTTATCACAATTCCAACCAAATGCATTTTTTCAACTTATTTATTAGACTTCATTTGCTAAACTAATTCTTCTAGCCTTACAGAGAAATTTAAGTCGTTCGGTCCATTCATAAAAAAGTGATTCTGATTTAAAGTTTGTGGAAACAGTTATGCTCCTTACTGTATATGCATATGTACAAGAATAACAAAATTATAGTTTTGCTTCAAATTCGTTTAAAATCATATACAGGTGGACGCAGATTTTCCGAAGGAACAAGTGCTGACAGAGAAATCCAAAGAACCTTGATGGAACTTTTGAATCAAATGGATGGTTTCGACTCTTTGGGCCAAGTTAAAATGATCATGGCAACGAACAGACCGGACACCTTGGACCCAGCTTTATTAAGACCCGGTAGATTAGACAGAAAAATTGAAATACCTTTACCTAACGAACAAGCACGTTTAGAAATTTTGAAGATTCATGCTGCACCTATATCCAAACACGGAGACATTGGTAAGGATTTATCTTTTCATCTTTGTTCATCTTAGTTCACGATATGGTATGTTATTAATTTGAGTTCAATATAGATTACGAAGCAGTGGTTAAACTCTCCGATGGATTCAACGGAGCCGATTTGAGAAATGTCTGCACCGAAGCAGGATTATTTGCGATAAGATTAGAAAGAGAATATGTAGTGCAAGAGGACTTTATGAAGGCGGTAAGAAAAGTTTCGGACAATAAGAAACTTGAATCCAAGTTGGACTACAAGCCAGTCTAATTGATATGGCCACTTGCCGATTGATTATTCGCTAATGAATGTGTGGTTTCAATAAAACGAATTTACTTTGTTGTAATATTATTTGTATTTTATAATAGAAACACATGTTTAATAATATGGCGTCATTGGTTCAGATTTAATGTTACAAACTGTAAAGCTGAATACAACATTCTTTTGCAACAAACAAAACAATTGTCACTCAACAGCGCTCGAAAGACGTGTCTTTTTCCTCTCCAAATATTCTTGTACATTGTCATACTTTCTTTTATACAAAATTGGAAATAAATTCTGCTTAACGGAATCTTTCTTCAATGATTTCCAAATGCTATTTAATCTATTCAGTTTCAAATTGATCGCGTCGCTAGCAACCAAATTATTTTCTTCGAATTTGTATACTTGAAATCCTACTTGGTTCAATAGCCAAAAATCTCCCTTGTAAAAGTGGCATTCCATAGGTTCGTAGTTGACAATTATGTTTCTAATGTACGTAGCTTCAAATGTTGATTCACTGGTGCCGCTGATAGTATAAACCAGTAACAATGTGTTATCGTAAAAGCTCATCACAGCTAAAGATGACTTGCTATCCAACCTGGACAGCCTTAAATGTTTAACAGGTAAAATCTCTACAGTTTCATCCAAGTGGCAATCGTGAAGCTTTCGATTGAACTTCTCGATAGCGATTTGAGGAATTTTATCGCAGAAATCAACCGATAATAGTTTCTTTCCACTTTCGTAATTCCACAAAATAAAAATTCCATCCCCTCCGCAAGATACCAAAGTACTTTTGTCGTGAGGTAGTTCTAAAATGTTTGTTACAAACTTTTTATGTCCTAAACAGTAGGACATGATATTATACGCATTTGGAAACATCGAGACTCTGATCTTTTCGTCTCTATCCGTGGTAACGATGTACTTTTCATCTTCCGTAACTATTACGTCGAGTAACATCGATAAATGACCCAACAATAATATTGTGTTATCGGTTTTACTATTTGGGAATAGGTAAGCATCTCCAGTTTTGTCTGCGACAATTATATCGTTACCAGGTGTAAATCGTACTTTGCTGGCTGCTCTCGTTAAAATACGATTCGATAAAAGATTGTAGTTTTTCCTTTCGTACAGACACAGTTGTTTGCGATTCGTACAAACGAAAAAGTATTTACCATCGTTTGAAAATGTTATGTTTGTTATAGTGTGAAACGTTTCAATATTTACATTATTATGCGAATCAATAGTTTTGTCCGCTTGAAGTGCAGGTAACTGGATCGTTTTATCAGTATCGTGTTTGAAATCGTACACAACAACTTGCTCATTGGTACATAGAACAATGTCGAAGTCGTATATACAGAAGCTCATAGTTGATTATTATTGTAATTCTTTGGAACAGACTCGCATACATAAATGTATATACACAGAGCGGATATATGCATACGTAACTTTACGCTCAGAACGTTGCACGTAAATGCATCGTAAAGCGGATGGGTCCCGGGGAATTTATTATCTAAACGACATATTTACGAACGTATATTATTTTAAATAAAAAAGACTGATCAACTTCGTAACCGCGAGATGTACTCCACGTGCGCAGTAAACATTGCACACATCCAGAGTCGCCAAAAAGCACCAGAAAGTGACCAAACCAGCACTCGAGGGGAATACAAGGTACCCCCTTTCTGATGACCAGGTAGAGTAATAATATGTGACACGTTGCGCGTGCGCGGCGCATCTCTACTCTACGCAGGTCATCAAAGAGGGGGTACATCATCTCACCGTGACTCCCCTCATCTGGCGACACTGGGCTGTGCTGACTGGGTATATGTATATCAATGTATATATAATGGTATATAGTATATATATAGTCAAGCGAATTTATCTTGAAAAATTTCTAAAAAATTCCTCTCTGTTCAAGGGTCAAGTTGCAATTGTACATTAACATCTGTAAACGTAGAATCAATCTATGTAATATATAAATTATATAGATTGTAATAAAATAAATATTCTTATATATAACCATGCACACAGATATATGTAAATAGATACAAGTGTTTCGTTATTGCGTGTACATTCGATCAATCATGTTTGCAGTGAAAAGAGTATCTAATATTGTTCCAATTCGATTGTTTAAGGCGTATTCAACAAATTCAAAAATTATTGATGTTACGCACGAAGATGGTACAGGTAAATAATGATCGATTGTTTCTTTTCGTATTGTCTTTCTATCCGAATGAATATTTTCGTTAACAGGTATTACTACGATATCGATGGCGCGCCAACCAGTAAATGGATTAAATAAAGAATTATTAAACGCTTTAACAACATCTTTATTAGATGCTCAAAAGAATCGTCCTAAAGGCGTTATATTGACGTCTGCATTGCCAACTATATTTTCAGCAGGACTTGATCTATTGGAACTTTATAATCGAACCGAAAATCAATTAAGCGAATTTTGGCAAGCGTTACAAGATACTTGGTTGACTTTGTATAGTTTGGAAGTTCCAGTAGCTGCTGCCATCAATGTATTATTTTATATTATTTATTAGAATGTGATATGCATGTACAGTGCTTTAATTTTAAGTCAAACAACAAAATTATTTTCAGTAGTATATATATGAAGAAATGGACTTGGTTTCACATTCTACTTTCTCACTCATTCAATTCAATTTTCTTATTTAAGCAATGAACTTTAATCAGTAAAATATTTTCCATTTTGTTTGATGATCTTTTGCCATCTTTCCAGTAGCTTTATAATTGTGTGTTCATAAAACTCCTGGTCCTTATCTCCAAGAAACTGATCCAAGTCATCCACAAATATTTTATTGATTAAAGTTCATTGGATTTTATTTCACCTTAAATTACCGAAATTACTTTCTTGCCAACCCAATGTATCTGCTTGCCGTTTCTATTCCTAGCTGGCTTATTTCCAGTATTATTAATATATAGACTACGGATCTTTATGCAAAATAAAAATGTTTTGCATTGATTGTGAGAAGCAGGCATAAGATAAAAATTGATTTCATCCCTTAACGACTTTGTTACATTAAAAGCAACATTACAACATTCTTGAATTTTTTAAATCTTTTACTGTTTTATATTACACCCATCTAATTCCTTCATAAATCCATAAAGATCTGCAGTCTATTAATATATGTTTTTATTTCTAAAGGGTGCCTGTCCTGCTGGAGGATGCATGCTAGCACTTTCTACCGAGTACAGAGTACTCGTCGAAGGAAAACATACCATGGGACTGAACGAAACACGTTTAGGAATTACAGTTCCTAAAATGTTTAAAGATCTATACATTGATGTAATAGGATACAGAAAAGCTGAAATAGCATGTTTACGGTAACTAATTTGCGATGAGCATATAATGCATAAGAGGAATTATTTATATCGATAATAATTTTAATCTATTTAAATGTATTTATTCAGTGGATCTTTGTTTCCACCAAAAGAAGCGTTACAAATTGGACTTGTAGATGTATTGGCTACCGACAAAACGGAAGCAATTAATAAATGCCAAAAATATATTGAAGAATTTAAAAATATACCTGGTAAGTTCATTAAACTGAATATTTCAAAGAAAATGGATTTTTCAAAATTTCAATATAGCTCTAGGTCGATCGAAAACAAAATTGCTATTGAGAGAATCCAATCTGCGTTGGATGAAAGAAAATCGGGAGAAAGATACTAAAGACTTTGTAACGTTCGCTCAATCACCAACTGTGCAGGCTGCTTTGAAATTTTATATTGAATCGTTGAAGCGGAAATAGGGATACTTTTAAATGTTACAAACTTCTATATTGCTGCTAAAAAATTCGCTATTTTTATATATATTAATGTATACCATGTAAATCTATTAATATGTTAACAGTGCTGGATAATTATAATTTTGTAACATTTTATACCGTTTTTACACTGGTCATTTTATAATAAAGTTGATTATATTATCGAGATCTACTAAACTTTAATCGCCAAGGGCTCCTATGGCTTCCACGTCATCAACATTTATATTTAATTTTTGCAATAACTTCATTGAAGAAAACTCCCTTTGTTGAGAATCTGCGAAATGTGAGATTTCCAGTATTTGTTTGTTATTTCTTTCATTTTCTCCTCTGTAAAATTGAAACAATTTTACAGCTTCAGGGTCTGTATAGTTATAGATACATATGTATGCAATAGGAAAGCATAATACTTACACAACTAATTGTTCCACATATCCTTCGAACCAGTTTTTCAAACGACTTACCATAATTTCTTCTCTAGCATCAATTGCCTGCAATTAAGAAATTCTATATGTTCATTAATTTGGAAAGTAGAAGAATTATACCTGTAAATGCTTTTCATGAGAGTTACTAAGATTCGTAGCTAAAGTATCTTTGTCTCCACATAAATCTACTAGATGTTTTGGTAGTTTTGCATCGTCTCCGATACCACTTAGATAATATAAGACCAACGCGTTAATAGTGTCATTGTATTCTGCTTCACGGTTTCGCAGCTGCGAGAAATGTCCTCGGGCAGCTGTTAAAAACGTATCCACCATGTCTGACATATTCAGTCTAAATACTTCGTTTACATCCTTCGAAATATATATGAATCATTATTTACTGTTTGACATTAAATTTTTCTGTCGAAAAACATACTTCAATTTGTTCATGTAATTCCATTTCAAGAGACATCGAGTTTGACCAACCGTCAGTAACCATGTCATTATATTCGTCGGCAAGTTCTTGTACTTGTTCTGTTATTTCTTCGATGATAGTATTATCCACGTCATTTTGTAACTTATTTAGCAGGGGATTAATGCTCGATAAAAATTCGGTTTTCTTCGTTAGTATGTTATTTACGATTCTGGAAGTAGAAATGATGATTATTCTAACGATTTATATTCTTTTTAAATCACTTACAGTCGACCTTGATCTTGCGAAGATTTTTTCCCATCATTGAGAGCAGTTGTAAAAAGATTTATTTCGTTAATTCGTTTTTGGTGTTCTTGTAGGCCGAACTCACATAATTCTTGGCACAATACTACAAAACTTTTCTCATACTCAGCGAAAACATTTTGAGCATCTTCAGTCACCATAGTGAATTCTTTACCCACTAAATAAATACGTGTTTCCAAAATTATCTTATTATTCTTGTACTACTTTTATTTAACAATCTCGATAGAATAATTAATATAAGACCTCTATCGTCTGCAAACATCTGATGAAATAGGTAATCTCCGTCAAGATGTTCTACATACGCAGTAGTAAGAAAAGCTAATTTTTTTTCATATTCTTGCTGCGCGCTCAATTCTTCTGTCTCTCTAACTTCTTTTTCTTCCAATGTATTTAAGAGCCTACTAACATGATGAAATAAAAATGAGCTTATTAGTATTATAAGTGTTATAAATAGACTGTGGATCTTTATGCATTTATAGCAAAATTGAGAAGATGAAATTGAAAATTGTTGAAAAATTAGTTTATATTTCTTGCAATCGATGTAAACAATTTTGATTTTGCATAAAGATCCACAGTCTAATTATAAGTGTTATCATTGTTTTGTAATTACTAATGCTTCTCCGCAGCACTTTTCCGTTCTTCGTTCGTTACCATTTTATATTGATAATAAAGCAGTTGAGGTATAACCGCGAATATGTATTCAGAATATCCAGTTTCTTTAGTACACGGATTCTCATCCATATTTAAACTACGAAGATTCTTAAATTTCCGTAAATAAAGTGCCTGAAATGAGAACTTGATAAATAGAAATATTAGAAGTATTAATGTGCTTTTAGAAAGTATCTGTTGCGAGTATTACATGTTCCCAATCTGTTATGAGATTATTACCAATGCTAAAAATCGTAAGATTATGTAAATCATCTATATTCTCTACTATCGCAATTCTATTATTGTATAAAAGTAATATTTCCAATTTTGTTAAGCAATTTAAATTCTCCATTAGGTATATCCGATTGAAAGAAAGATCTAACTCTTTCAAGTGGATAAGAGCATCGAAGTTTTCTATTTTTTCAATAGTGTTGTGCGATAATGACAACTTTACAAGATTCGGCATCGCCCATAGATAATCAATTTTTAAAATATCTGAAACAGAAAATAATATATATAGGAACACGTAAAATTATAGAAATGTAGTTCAGATTATTTCCTTTCACGCACTAAGAAATTCTATCCGAATTTCTTTTGTTTCTTCTACATTAATTCCGTCCTCGAAGAAAAGTTTGCCAGCTTCTCCCTTTGGTCCTTGCTCAATTATTAACTTTATAAGCATATCTTGATTTATTATCCGAGGCTGCACAAATTCTTTGAGGATAGTGGGCAGGCCCTCGTCGACCAGCATTTTTCAATGTTTTTTTTATTGTTGAAATCAATAAATAAATGATTATTATCAATATAATAGCGTAGTATACCACGAAAGCGGTGCTTGATTTTCCTATTTCAATCGGTTGCCATGCAACGAAATCACATTCCTACATTTTTCCTACAGAGGACTCTTACTCGAAATTCTGATGTTCAATAAATGAATAAAGAATAGCCAATTAACATGATAACAAATACTTTATTTGATATCTAAATTATTAGAAATAAGTACGAACATATACAAAAATTCATTTCAATAATATATTAGTTTACGACTTATTTGTATAGAATTAGTCTATTCACATAACGTTCGAAGAAAAAAGTACTTAGAAGTACTACGACTTCACGAGGACTTTCTTCATGTACTTATCCATGAATTTTTTCTTCGGTTTCTTGTTCACAGAGTCCATTGAAGTGTCTAGTGTGTCGAGACCTTGTAGCGATGGTAAACTTATCGATTCTGTGATTTGATTATAGTCTCTCGTATTATTCTCCGGTTTCGGGATCAATTTTTTCATAAATTGTTGCAAAGAATTACCAATTCTTTTTAGATTATTGTTATCTTTTGGATCGTATACATTATCATTCGAATTCGGCAAACTCTCTGGTATGTCCTCCTTTGTAGTTTTCGTAAGGTCTTGGTTTTGCAAAGGTTCTGGTTGCTTACTATTATGTTTCACAAAGTTCTCCGTCACTCGACTCGGAGTTCGAATAGAGTCTCTCAATTTTCCCCAGAAATCGTACAAACCTGCCCTGTTGTAATCTACAACGGACACATAACTTAACTGCGGCGGTAATTGACATTTTTCGTAAAGGCACGGTATAATCTTTCTCTGGCATTTTTCTGGAATGAAGGAAAACGTAATATTATGGTATTATATAGGACCGTATAATTTTACTTATTAAAAGCGTTAATAAGACGTACCAATGCTCAGTGCTTGAGCATAGTTCAAAAAGAACTTATTTGCCGAACTTTTCAAGAAATTCGATGTAACTACCACAATTAATCTGTTACACCTTTCGGAGATTAATCTCATGACAGCTACGTGCTCAAATGTAATACCCGCAATTAAATCTCGATCTTTTATACACAGCTGAAAAAGGATAGATAAAGATTAAACTTATAAATTCTTGTTACAATTATGTATTCGTTTTACTTATTTACCTTCAACTTATGCTCGTTTTCTAGTTTGTTCATCATTTCAGTGGCAAAATTCAGATCTTCGTCTGCGTATAGTAAAAACGCATCGTAATTCTGATTGTCAAGACCTTGCGGTACTCTGAGGACATCATCTGTTAAAGAAATTGAACTTTTTTAATATTGGACCATACGATTTGAACTTTTTTCAGAAGTTAGCTATGTACTTGCTACACAACGTGAACAAAATTTGAGACCTTCAGACAGCCTCAAGGAGTTGTTTGTCTTTAATTTGCATTATTTGGCAGCATGTAGCTGTTGCAGCTTTATGAAAATAGCTACATGCACAGATTTATGTTTCCGAATACACCTTGTAAATGTAAATATAGGACTTTTGAGGATAACTGCGGCTTAGATTGATCTTTTATCAAGAAATGAGAAGGCGTAAATCCTAAAAACAAGACTACCCCCTTAAGTTACTATGTTTTAGAAACTTTACCTCTAGTCAGAAGGTTTTCGTCAATCTCATTTATAATTTCATTGGCTGTTGTTCGAGATCTTTCTACTTCTTCTAAATACTTCTTAGCATCCCTTTCTATAACAAAAATGTAGAATGAGACATGTAAAAATAGCTTTTAAAAGCAGCAATATTTTCAACACTAACCAAATAGTTCTGAAGTATCGTCTAAAATATCCCATCTGTCCAGTTCTTCCAATATTGCTTGGAAATCTTTAATCGTTACATTCTCCTGTTTCGTTTGCCAGGAAGTTAGAATATAAGTAGACGGATCTGGATGCGCTGCCAACAATGCCATCACCTCTCCACCCAAATTGGATAGATGGGCAAGACCTCTCCAATCTCTGTAAAATTACGTACTCATTGTAACAGATGCAATCAACAGAATGCAAATTTTATTAGATTATACAGAAATGAATGGGTGAAGTTTTTCTTCTTCGCATGCAATTAATGCGAACTTTCTTTTCGAATATACTCGTAATTAATTAATCAACCTGGGCAATCCATTCTCGGTCGGGATAACTTTTTGAGGGTTTAATAACGTGGAGATCACTTGTTTGGACACTGTAGATAGAGCAACAAGTGGCACTGCTGACAGGTCACCTGACATTTCTTCTTCCTGACTTAACCTCGAACTATTTCCATTGTAAACACTGGTAAACATTGTTCACAGCGTCCATGGACCATGGATATAGGAATATAGGGATGGAGCGTGAGCTAGCACTTTAGACAAGGGGGGTGGTCTAAGTTTGCGGAGGAGGCAGGGTACCAAATGACGCACATGTTTGATTGGTGGTTTTTCTGCGCATACTCTGTACCGCCAAGTATGAAAAATGTTTACAGATTGCTTACATATATCTGACAAGTTGAAACTAGAAAAAAATGTGATGGTTAACCCTTTGTCCTGTAATAACGTATGACACTCGTGATATGAATTATGTTCCAAATATTATAATGAACGTTGTTAAATAATTAAAAGTGAAGGAAATGAAAAATTGTATAAATTTTCGATAACGGCAAATCTTCTACATTTTTTAATTTTATGCAATTAGTAGTTATTTACATATTTCATGTTCTTATGTACAATTTCAAATAATTCATAAATCTGTAATGTGAACAAAATTCTAGAACGAGGGACTAAAAAAGAAAACTGAAATTAGAGAATATAGAAAGGAAATTAAAACGTGCAACACGAATTAAAGAACATACTAATTTTACATAATTTGTTATTTATATTTTAAAATCATTATTTTTAGTAAATTAAAAAAAAAAATAGGTGTTATATATTTAATAATTAATAAATATATCATAAATGTCATTTTTTCTTATAATTAAAAATAGGGTACAATAAGTTTTTACACATAATAGGTTTATATGTATGTATATCTTTATTTAAGCCTTTTGGCCAAGAAATCAGTTTTACAAGATAATTTACAGGCTTCACAAAGAATTTATTGCCCTCGAAATAAAGTCAATTTATTCAAAAAAGATCTATGGCTATTTGCTTTATCGATTCTGTTAATCGCTACATAGTGCAATCTTATTTTAATATATCTTTTAGCAATCAAACGTATGAAATGTGACGTATGAGTTTTCATTAAACCCTGATCGTTATTGTGATCTCTTAATTTGTTAAATATATTGGCATTGATAAAACGTTGCAGTACTCTATTCATTATTTCAAGTTGAATCAACGGTTTCTTAAAATCTCCGAAAACTTTCTTAAAAATAATGGAGCCAAACGTTATAAAAGGGTGTTTGCGACCCTGGCGATTGAGCTCCGTTATTTTTAAGAAAGTTTTACCAGTGGGACTTTCGGTCGTTCCTGGGTTAATTGTTAGAGTCAGGCCCTGCAATCTAAGTATATTAGGTTACTATTTTTTCGTGAAAGGAACATACTTACTTAGTACGGTTCTGGCTTCTCGCTCAATGGGGATTGTCGGATCATCAATCCCGAGGTGCGATTCACAGCTGTTGGGGACTTTAATTATGGAAAAGATCCTGGGCTTAGATTTTTTATGAGACTACCTCTTCAACAAATGCACCCTGAACTTTGTCGAAGAATCCTTCGTAAAAATGATTTTCATGGTCGTATTCCTTGAAAGAAGCCGTTTGTAAGCAAAGTTAATAAGCAGAAAAGACTACATTTCGCTAAAAAACATGTCAGTAAAAATAAAGATTTTTGAAAACGTCACATACTCTCACGTTACTCACGTTACTCTGGTCATCAGAGAGGGTTACATTATTTCTTCTTGATTTCTTCGATTTCTCCGTTCTGGCATTAGAAGGTTATGTAACTCTGTTTCAATGCGTGACGCTGCATTCATAATGACGTACTGCGCTTGCGCCGGACACAGCCAATGAAACATGTGCGTCTTTTACCTCGTCCCCCCCTAAAAATTTGCCCACCCCGCAACGACACGCTCCATCCCTATATTCCTATATCCATGCCATGGACCCACATGGACCTAACCCGACCTAACCCCACTGATATATACAGGGTGTCCCAAAACTCCTTCAAGTCCGGGAAATGGGAGGTTCCTTAGGTCATTTGAAGCAACATTTTCCTTTGCATCAATGTCAGCCGCGGCTTTGTTTAGGAGTTATTAACGAAAAACACTGACCAATCAGAGCGCGACTTCGACGCGCGATGGTACGAACAGCCCGGCGCGCCGGGAGACGAGCGTGGTGTAACACCACTATGCCGCAACGAACAAGAGTTTCTCGAGATTAAGTGAATCCTCCCCGATTTGGCTGAGCTTTGGATATGTTGTCAAGACCATGATTCGGAACAACATTACCCTTTACAGTTTTTGTCGGCCGGCTTTAGTTTACGAGATAAGTGTAAAAACTTGTAATTGTAAATCGATCGATGTACTATCTTCTACCCGAATTCGATGAGCTTTGGATATGTTGTCAAGACCAGGATTCTGAACAACATTTCTCTTTGGACTATTTGGCGGTCGGCTTTAGTTTACGAGATGATCGTAAAAAAAGAGAAGAAGCAGAAACTGATTGTATTAAAAACTCACTTATTCAGCCGTAAATCCATTTGCTGCTTCGAAATGTGTGTCACTGGGTCACTCGGTGACGAACTGCACAGATGTCTTCAGGTATACGGCAGCACCGAAAGGTAAGGGACGTACGGCCAGGTCGACGAACTGCACAGCCGGTGGTAGATAGTAATAAGGCCTAAGGGATGCGCGGTCAAGTCGACGATCCAGAATTTCACTTTCACTTTCGAATCGATAAATAATTCGTATGTTTATTTCACACAGGTGCCTTGAAATTTTTCCACACTCACGATCACTGTTCACATTTGTCTACACAAATACCCAGATAGCACAGCCTGCCCGAGCCCACCACCGGCCCAAACCTCCCGAGGCCAGTGACCTACAGGTTACTATCGAACACAATGCTTGGATCGACTCGAGGCTGCTGCCGTTGGATCCGTGCCTGATTTTTATGCGCGCAATGGCCCGGAAATAGCCAGGCATGGGCTCGAGCCCACAGCCTGCCAGCCGTGCCAGATTTCAGCCAGAGTTTAAGAGGGCAGCACGGTCACACTAATGTGGCCAATCAGTGCTTCGATTGAGCCCAACTTTTCTCGCGACATCTTCTCTCTCCACATCATGTTTAGCTTGGAACAGCTCCTACATCATCTTTAGCATCGAACAGAACCTACACCATCTTTAGCAGGAAACAGAACCCACTTTACTGTTATTAAATCTGTCTTAGATAAGACTTTTGAGGGCGTTTGCTGCCTAGATTGATCTTTATCTGGCGTTTTTGACTACTGAAAAAACCCATGTTTGTATTATCACGAAATGAGAACGCAAATGCCGCACCCTTGCAATCTTGTAAATGGGCTGAAATCTGGCTGAAATCTGGCACGGCCGGCAGGCTGTGGGCTCGAGCCCATGCCTGGCTATTTCCGGGCCATGGCGCGCATAAAAAGCAGGCCCAAATCGAGCCGGTGTGCTGTCTGGGTATTTGTGTAGACAAATGTGAACAGTGATCGTGAGTGTGGAAAAATTTCAAGGCACCTGTGTGAAATAAACATACGAATTATTTATCGATTCGAAAGTGAAAGTGAAATTCTGGATCGTCGACTTGACCGCGCATCCCTTAGGCCTTATTACTATCTACCACCGGCTGTGCAGTTCGTCGACCTGGCCGTACGTCCCTTACCTTTCGGTGCTGCCGTATACCTGAAGACATCTGTGCAGTTCGTCACCGAGTGACCCAGTGACACACATTTCGAAGCAGCAAATGGATTTACGGCTGAATAAGTGAGTTTTTAATACAATCAGTTTCTGCTTCTTCTCTTTTTTTACGATCATCTCGTAAACTAAAGCCGACCGCCAAATAGTCCAAAGAGAAATGTTGTTCAGAATCCTGGTCTTGACAACATATCCAAAGCTCATCGAATTCGGGTAGAAGATAGTACATCGATCGATTTACAATTACAAGTTTTTACACTTATCTCGTAAACTAAAGCCGGCCGACAAAAACTGTAAAGGGTAATGTTGTTCCGAATCATGGTCTTGACAACATATCCAAAGCTCAGCCAAATCGGGGAGGATTCACTTAATCTCGAGAAACTCTTGTTCGTTGCGGCATAGTGGTGTTACACCACGCTCGTCTCCCGGCGCGCCGGGCTGTTCGTACCATCGCGCGTCGAAGTCGCGCTCTGATTGGTCAGTGTTTTTCGTTAATAACTCCTAAACAAAGCCGCGGCTGACATTGATGCAAAGGAAAATGTTGCTTCAAATGACCTAAGGAACCTCCCATTTCCCGGACTTGAAGGAGTTTTGGGACACCCTGTATACTCTATTCAACAGGAGAACCGTACCGCGTGAAGACCAGTTTTCGTTCGTCGCTGCGCATCTTCACCCTAATTGGTTCAAGAAAGTGGGAAGTGCATAGTGTAGTGAAAGATGATAGGCTCGCTGCGTCCCCACCATCTTTCAAGCTGCGCGCAACGGTACGGTTCTCTTATTGAATAGGTTGGTAGCGCAAGTGGCGCCAACGAGTAGCGACAGGCTCGAAGCAATGTAAGAAGACAGTAAGAAGAGGACTATTAGGATCAGCGAATTACATTTCTTTGACGATTGATAAGTATTATCACAGCCTACTCTAGTACTAGCCGTGCTGTACAACTTGACAACACTGTCGTGTTTACAGTTCGAGAGTCCGATTTTCAATAATGGGAGTCTTGTGTTTGAGATTATCATTAACGTTTTTTTCATAGAAAATTATGTTAAAATACACAGTTCATTGTTGATTATGTTTAAGCAATGTGTAATTATTATAACTATGGTAAGTAGAAGTGATATTAAAGCATACTAGTATTTATAAATGCGGTATACATTTTGTGGACTCTCGGAACAGTTTGGTGTTGTGATACATAATATTTGAAATATTTCCAGTGGTTTTAAGAAAATACAAGCATGAAGCAATGGGAAATCATCTTTGGACTAAAATGCAACATTTGAAAATGATTGAAGGGATATATAAGTCAATAGAAGCCTGAAATAGACGAAATTATTGTGACGAAGTCGAAGAGGTTAAGTGACTGCATGTATACGTCAAAGAGGTTGGGTAATCAGTTACTAAAGAGAGAAGTTGTGCAGGTAATATATTATAATATTGTCTTATAAAGGATAATTTTATAATTGTTGTAAATTTTTGGAAATGATATGTGCATTAATTTCTAATTGACTACTGTTTATAGTTATAACATAATCATTTATGTAGTAAAATATTAGAAAAAATTTATAATAATTTACACAAAATACTGGGATAATCTTTACCACAAATGCATCTATCTAAAAATGCTAAATGATGTATATCTGACTAATATGTTAATTTACATAAAATGTGTTTATGATTTTCAGATTTCAGAAAATCTGATTCCAAATTAGGAACATTTATTATGGCTTCGATTATTGCACACATGTGAGTAAATACAATTGTTACATCTTCTGTAGAAGTGGAAAGACCACCCCTTTATAAATGATCAAAATATTAATTATTTACAATTGTACCTTTATCCTCCATAATTAATAATTTATATATATTAAAATTTAATTTTTTTGCAACAGAATGGAACCCATAACTGGATATATAAATCTTAATGGAATCATCAACAATACAAATGGATAAATAATCAGTGTCAAGAATTTTTTAAAAACTGCTTACATCAACAGAAAGATTATGAAGATCAGTATTATCATCATCGGAATTCATGAAATATTAATTCATTACTTTCTTGAAAAACTTGTAATTTCGTGACATTACTAATCACAATCTGTGTTTTAAGTACCAAGAAATCAAAAGTATCGCTACATACAAGCATGCAAAAATAAATTTTTGAATTTGTTATTTTAATACCCCAATGGGGCGACATTACAAGCTTTTCTTTATAAGTATTCATTAATTTTAAGAAACCATTAATTAAATCAGAATCAATAAACTCTATAACTAAATTTTCATGCTCTTCAATTATTCTTTCCCTGCGCTCTATCATAAGTCTTGGATATCTGAACCAAACATTCTCCAGTAGAGATGGAATATTCTGTTACCTTTGGATATCAGTTTCTGCAAAATGCAGACTACAAACTGCAGAATATTTTGTTGGTGTCCAATTTTTACGGTGAATAGCCATCCATTTTTCCACAATTGCTCATCCTTGAGGAATTTAAATACAGAACTAGAGGGCTATTGTTGCTCGCTCGCGAGTAGGGTTGTTTTTGCTCGCTCGCTTCGCGAGCTCGCGGGTAGGACTGCTCTTGCGAGAGGGTTAGTGATACGCATGGCTAGTAGGGCCTACTGATATTAATGTTTTTTATTTGGTGTGTGACTCTCCAAGAGTCACACAAAGAACTTCCCGATTCGTTACTCCTTCGCTAACATCGTTTTTTTTTGTACTTTCATCGATATTCTCCCAAAATGTATTCTTGGGAGTAGAGATGATAAATTCACTGTTGCATTGGAATAACTTTCGATTATTCCAAGCGGTAACATTAGCATCAGTTAAAAAAAAAATGTTTTTAATCTAAAAAAAATTACCAATATACCTAATATACCTAACCCAACCCACTAAATCAGACTCTCAAATCAGACAGCAGGAAACAGAACCCACTTTACTGTTATTAAATCTGTGTAATGGATCAGAACCAGGGGGTATAAGCTGAAATGCAAATAATTCAACCACTATGTTTCGGCCCCGGGAAACAGGCGGCGTTGGTGTTCCCCATCACGTGATGGGGGCGCATGCGCAGAACGCTTGCTTTGCTCTGTAACCTGTAACTGACGCTGACTGACGCTAACCTGCGCTAACCCGCCATTACATGATTACAATCCTCGTATAGCGTCTATGTACATTGGTTCATACTGGAATTGTGCAAAGCGAGTCGAAGTAAAAAGTGAATAGCTATGGTTGCGAAACTGTGTGTTGTTCGTAATTGCCCCGGCAATTATAACAACTTATACAAATTTCCGAAGGATACGAAGTACGAGAAAAGGATCTCTAAGTGGCTGTCTGCGACTGGGAACGGAGAATTATTGTATTTGCCAGAGAAGCAACTTTTACAGCGGGCAATATGCAATTTGCATTTTGAGGCCAAACATTTTTTTCGGCGAGGCCTCTCTCGGTCTGCAGTACCAAGTTTATATTTACCAGGTATTTATATATTATGTATTCATAAATAAATATAGTTAAGAAATAATGGTATAAACATGTGCGATAATATATCTTGTCTCTATATTCGCAGATCCTATCGAAGTTCCACAGGATCATTTTTTGTGTATTCAAACGGGAGGTGAAAATGATGAAAGCAGAGCCGATGATGAACCTTCAACGAGCGGAAGTAATAATATTACTGAAGGTTAGTAGGAGCAATCTGTTCTTATTATTTATACCAATTTGTATTAAGCTTTATAGTAACAAAAAATTTTTATTAGATGTTCAGGTACATAGAAATATGAAGCGTTCCAGGGATGAGAACAATGAGAATCAACGAAGAGTAGTATCGACAAAGAAACTGAGAAAAGGTAATTATGTTATTTCAAAAACTAGTATTTTATAAACGAATATGAAAAGTACAAAATATTATAGTATTTTCTTATTCAAGAACATTTCTTCTGCTGCATTTCAATGAGGCAATAACTGAAGAAAAAGAATCCCTTAAGAAACAAAGTAAGAATTCTTGTGTACAGAGGTGTTTTGTGCGCAACTGCAGCATGATAGATGCTTGTATAATTTAAGCTTCATATTTCATACTTAATGCTTAAATTCCCAACTTACTTTTATTCATTTCTGTCAAGTTCTGTGTGCGATTATGGTAAAATATTTCATACTTAATGCTTGAATTCCCAACTTTTCTTACTTTTATTCATTTCTATCAAGTTCTGTGTGCGATTATGGTAAAATATTTCATACTTAATGCTTGAATTCCTAACTTTTCTTACTTTTATTCATTTCTATCAAGTTCTGTGTGCGATTATGGTATAATTTTCTGGATTTGTACTTTACTAAATGAATGCACAAACGGAGTGAATGCGGCGATTGTCTTTGGTAACATATAATTTAAATAGCACAAATACAATAATTATATTATATTTTTCAGGTTCGATTCTGAAAGTATTCAACACGACAACTATCAGCCACCTATCCAGGGAAAACAAGAAACGCTACCAGGCAATGGTGGACATCCAGAGGAAGTTAAAACAGTGCAAAATACAGAAGCTGAAATATAAGAAGAGGCTAGAAATTGCAGATAATTTTATCAACCATAATTTCTGGAAAACCGTGCCCGAGTATATTCAAAATATATTTTTATCTTATCACAGAAATGTAAATAGAAAACAATGTAAAAGGACGTTCACGTTGCGGGAAAAAATAATAGCATTGTCTATTTGGAAGAAAAGCCCCAGAAATTATAGGTTTTTCCAAAATTTGTTATTGTTGCCTTCTATGGTAACATTGAAAAAATTAATTACAGAACTGGATATTAGTCCAGGAATATGCAGCAATGTTTTCGAAGCCATTAAAAAAAATATTAGTTCCTTCTCAGCTAAAGAAAGATATTGCGTGTTAATTTTTGATGAAATGCAATTATCTGCGGGAGTGGATTACAATGCAATAACTGATCGTGTAGAAGGTGTATACATTGATAGGCAGGGGAATATACAATTTGCAGATCATGCGATGGTATGGATGTTGAAAGGCGTATATGGTACAAAACCATGGAAACAAACTGTCGCGTTTACTTACAATAGTAGCAGTAGCACGTATTTAGACATCACAGAAATGTTCAAACAAATTGCAATAGCAGCAGAAAACATTGGTCTTCAGGTCATTGCCTCTGTTTGTGATCAAAATTCAAATAATGTAAAAGCCATAGATGCATTAGTAGACAATTCACCAGAACAAACTATTCGTATTAATGATCAAGAAATAATTCCTTTATTCGATGTTCCTCATCTAATGAAGTGCATAAGGAACAATTTGCTAACAAAGGATTTACAATTCTCCCTCGATGGCGTTCATCAACTAACTGCAAAGTGGGAACACATTGACAGCACTTATGAAATGGACAAAACTAATGGACCCAATCGTCTTTTGAATAAAATTACAGATCAGCATGTAAAAAAGGGACAAATTAAAAAAATGAAAGTAGCTTATTGTACACAAGTTTTCAGTTCAACATTTGCCAAAATAATTCATTTTTATTGCAATTACAAATCCATTCAGGGAGATGAAAATACGGTATTACCACCAAATGCTAGCCATACAGCAGATTTGTTACGGTTTTTTAATAATTTATTCGATAGCCTTAATAATTTTTATAGTGAAAACTCCAGCAGGGGTACATATTTCCATAATATGAAAATTTGGCACGAAGCAGTTAAAATAATTTCATCCATGAAATTTATAAAGAATAAACCGATGGATAAAACGCATCCTGTCGTATTAAAGAATTGGATATTCACGCTAAAAAATATGATTAAATTAAATTGTAAATTAAAGGTTGTAGGAATTAATTTTACTGGCAGAAATGTTAACCAAGATGCATTGGAAAACTTTTTTAGTTTAGTCCGTAGCCACGGAGTTAGAAATGTAAATCCTACGTGCACATCATTTGAAAATTATTATAAAAGTATTTTTATTAATAATTTTGGTAGGAGGATATCCTATAAAGCGAATTGTGAAGATGATTGTTCGGAATATTTTGTACATACTAAACATATAATTGAAATGTCAAGAAGGCAAGATGTGGAAATTACACATACCTTTACCAATTTAAACATATTTTTAAACAGTGTCAATGACAAACATATAGTAGACACATTAGCTGCTGTTGCAAAGAACTTAAAGTCCGAGTGCAAAGACTGCAAACTGTTGTTCCGAGTTTCGGAATTGAACAAATTATTCGATAATGCGTTGTTAATTGATATCTGTCACTCGATCATTACTAATAATATTTGTGAAACTAATTTAAAACAACGAGCTATTAAATATTTGCAGGAAAATGTAATTTTTAACACCGAGCATGCCGAGCATGCCGCAATATTACAATACAATGTTTTTCAAAATGTATTTAATTACATTTTAAATATATATATAAAATATGTTAATAATATATTGACCGGAAAGTTAAGAAATGTTCCACATTCGGAATCGCCTTTGTTTGAGATAGCGCGTACCTATTATACGAAACATAGTAAAAGGAAATAAATAAATATTTATTTTTATTTAAAACTGTTTAAATTTCTATCCTTTCCACTTAAGAGATTAATTGTACGCGTGTACATTAAAGTACATATAGCTACGGTATATAGAGTTGTGTGAGTCACGCGAGTATCTGTGTGTAAGTGAGTAGCGTTTATATCTATATATACTGCCATTAGTTCGGCCCCGGGATACAGGGTGCGCTAAAATACTGGACACATTTTTAACACGGCAGCTTATACCCCCTGATCAGAACTGGCTTCAACCACCGATCAGATACTATTATTTAATAGTTAATATCATTTAATAGTATCTGGTCGGTGATTGAAGCTAGTTCTGATCCATTTCACAGATTTAATAACAGTAAAGTGGGTTCTGTTTCCTGCTAAAGATGGTGTAGGTTCTGTTCCATGCTAAAGATGATGTAGGAGCTGTTCCAGGTTAAACATGATGTGGAGACAAAAGCGGCACGGCCAAACCCCGGGCGTGAGCACTCTCATTTCCTCTTTGGTATTATAATCCTGTATATACTTATACTTGACTCAAAATAAGAATGTATAGTTACTACATAGCGCGGTCCTTTTGTTTCCTTCTTTATTTATTATCGTTTTGCGTTGTTTTTCCTGTATTCTTTTCATTCATTCTCCCAGCATTCTCCCAGATAGCACAACCTGACCGAGCCTACCACCTGACCAAGCCTGCAAGGCCCCTGACCTACAGGTTACAGGCCAACACAATGCTTGGATCGTCTCGAGGCCAAGGCCGGTTGATTCGTGCCGGGCTTTTATGCGCGCATTGGCCCGGATATAGCCAGGAAGGGGCTCGAGCCCAGGGCCTGACGGCCGTGCCGGTAGTCAGCCCGTTTTTGAGAAGACAGCACGGTCACACTAATGTGGCCAATCAGTGCTTCGATTGAGCCCAACTTTTCTCGCGACATCTTCTCTCTCCACATCATGTTTAGCCTGGAACAGCTCCTACACCATCTTTAGCAGCAAACAGAACCCACTTTACTGTTATTAAATCTGTCTTAAATAAGACTTTTGATCTTTTGAGATTGATCTTTTATCTGGCGTTTTTGACTACTGAAAAAACCCGTGTTTGTATTATCACGAAATGAGAACGCAAATCCCGCACCCTTGCAATCTTGTAAATGGGCGGAATCTGGCTGAATCCCGGCACGGCCGTCAGGCCCTGGGCTCGAGCCCCTTGATGGCAATATCCGGGCCAATGTGCGCATAAAAACCAGGCCCAAATCGAGCCGGTGTGCTGTCTGGGTTTGTATTACGGTTTTGTCGTTCCTTACAATTTTTTATGCAACAAGTTTGCACCATTTTTCTAAATGTTTACGAAACAATGCATAATAATATACTTGTATACCTCGAGCACTTGTATATCGCTATCCATCATTTTGAATTACCTTGTGACGTCAGTGTGTGGGCACCACTGATATATATCAGTGGTGGGCACCACATACTCAGTTCGACTCAGTGTACTTGGAACACTGCGTCCTATGCATATCCTATATCTATATACCTATACATATATACCGGGTCTATAAGTAATATATGATCTAAGTCTTTAGTACACGTAACATACATCCATAATTTATACATTTATACATCCATACAACTTACATAGTCGAATACCTATAAATATGAATGTAGATTTTGGGAAAAAGAGGAAAAATTTGAAGTTTGAAAGATAAAGTTACAATAGGTTACAATATGAAAAAGGATGTTTTATGACATAGAGTGCGCTGTTTTTCAATGTATGGATAATCGTTGTTCTAGTCCGTTGCAACTTGCAACGTTCCAAATAAAGTTTGAGCAAGAATTGTCACGGTATTTGTACTCGTTTCGATATTTGTACATACGTTACATACGTACGTACATACATATATACATACAAACATACGTTACATACGTATAGATAGTTGTAAATAGTCTGAATCTTATTGTAACGAAACGTCGATTACATCTGTACAATGTTCTTTGCTCGAAACGTCAACTTTATACATGGTGATCAGTATAATATTCCGAGATCAACCAATATGGCAGTACGTACGAAAACTACGTTTTGCTCGTATGGCGGATAATAATATATATTATGATACATGTAAAAATCGAAACATTGAAATATAGTTTCTGAAAATAGTCCGTATAGTATAAGACAAGATAAACGATGACATACACGTAAAGTATGAAATTATTTGAATGTGTAATATAACCGGAAGAGCTGTAGGACGACACAACCGATCGGCCATCGCCGACTCTTGATTGACCAAGTTTGAATCTTGTAACGGTCACGCAGGTGCATAGGTAAGTGTAAGTATTCTTTGATAGAGCATAGTCATATATGGTGTTCCAATTATGAATTCGCATATCGGTTAAATGATTCTTGTAAACACGCTTGCGTGTAGGTATTTAGATGAATCTAGTTTATTTTCATCACGACTATTTACTCTCTCTCTCTCTCTCTCTCTCTCTCTCTCTCTCTCTCTCTCTCTCTCTCTCTCTCTCTCTCTCTCTCTCTCTCTCTCTCTCTCTCTCTCTCTCTCTCTATCCTTCTGTATATGTTTGTATATTTATTGTAATCTCTAATCGTGCTTAATTGAATTGCGACCCTTGTTTCGTTGGTTACATTAATGACAGTCCTATTTGATTGGATTTCGTAGAAGCAGACCGTGTTAGAACAAAACAAGAAATGGAGGATACAAACGACATACTGGTATGCGCGACAGAATTTATAAAAGGTAAACTGTGTTTGAAATCATTCTTTCAATTCATTATGTTTCAAATTATTATGGGTGGTTCAATGAAATCCTTCATAGACATATGGTGTATTTTTTTCCTTATTTTTTTAGATCGATTATATTTTATAACATTGAGAACGACGATAAAGCCAAAGAGTACTCCAAACACACATTATTTCAGTATCGACGACGAATTAGTTTATGAAAATTTTTATAATGATTTTGGCCCATTGAATCTTGCGATGTTATATCATTACTGTCAGAAAGTGAATAAAAAGCTGAAGGCGGTCACCTTAAAGAAGAAAAAGATTATACATTACACGACCATGGATCCGGAGAAG
The DNA here is from genome assembly GCA_933228785.1 of Lasioglossum pauxillum. Classification (NCBI taxonomy): domain Eukaryota; kingdom Metazoa; phylum Arthropoda; class Insecta; order Hymenoptera; family Halictidae; genus Lasioglossum; species Lasioglossum pauxillum. The sequence continues at coordinate 37,328,445 of OW121701.1, read as the reverse complement.
AGATTGAACGCCGCTTTCCTTATTGGAAGCTACGCGGTAAGATTGTTTCATGGAACATTTTAACTAAACATTATATAATATAATAATGAAACAATATTTTTTAGATATTGTATTTGAAACGTACAGCCGAAGATGCGTTCAATTGTTTAACTAGCAGTCCCAATTGCCCGTTTATCATGTTTCGTGATGCTTCTGTTGGTACGCCGTGCTTCCAAATATCGTTGAGCGAATGTCTAAGTGCCATATACAAGTGCCACAGACTGGGATTTTTTAATTTTCAAGATTTTCGTGTGAAAGAATACGAGTACTTTGAAAGAGTTGAGAACGGAGATTTGAATTGGATCGTTCCTGGGAAATTCATTGCATTTTGCGGGCCTTATGTTAAATCTAAAATAGAAAACGGTACGTGTCTGCGGTGTTCTTCGTATACCAACGTACAAGATTATTTTTCTTGTACAATACAGGCTTGAATACTCTTATATTTTCACGTGTTTGCAGGATACCCTCTTCACGCACCGGAATCGTATTTTACATATTTCCGACGCAACAACGTATCTACCATAATACGTCTTAATAAGAAAATTTATGATGCTTCGAGTTTCACGGACGCAGGATTTGAACATAAAGATCTATTTTTCGTTGACGGTTCTACTCCGACGGACTCGATTATGCGTCAATTTCTTAAAATAGCGGAAAACGCGAGCGGCGCCGTTGCTGTACATTGTAGGGCAGGGCTTGGTAGGACAGGTTCTTTGATAGGCTGTTATATCATGAAACATTATCATTTAACTGCTCACGAAACGATCGCATGGATAAGAATATGTAGACCAGGCTCGGTGATCGGACACCAACAACAATGGTTGGAAAAGTATGGATCTGTCTTGAATAGTAGTATATACTTGAATTTTCCACGTATACCCTCGCTCAAAAGTATGTGGACACTTATCGTTGAAATTTGTGTACTATAACAGAGCTGGGTAAAATAGAATTTGAAATAGTAAAGTATGCGTACCACTGAATATGTTTTGGAACGTATTTTAAGGGGGCTTGTGTAACTTCAGTGAAAAAGTGATTTTTAAGAATATTTTTAGAACATCTATTGGGTATATGGCCTTTTCTAAATGTAAACAGATAGTCTTGAAGTACAAGTGTTTTTGTTTTAGTGTTCGATAAAATTTTAGGTCCAATCCCTAGAGAAATGTGTAAAGAAATTCAGTATACAGTATATGATTATTAGACTGCGGACCTTTATGCATTTATAGGAGAATTCAGTAGATGAAATTGAAAATTGTTGGAAAATTGAAAAAATTGAAAATGCCAATGTATGATTTCTCCTCTATTTAAATCATTAAGGGGAGAAATAACATTCAGTTTGGTTTCTACTTCTTGCAATAGATGCAGACAATTTTTATTTTGCATAAAGATCCGCAGTCTAGTGATTATGATATTATTGGAATAATTTTTTCCAATACTGTATGAAGCAGATCGCATGAAATTCGATTAAATTCATTGAAGATTACTTTTCTTCCAGGAGGAGGATTGAACAAGTGTCCACATACTTTTGATCGGGGGTGTACATACAATTGGTCCATGAGTGGTACATGAAAACCATGACTAAAAATGAAATTTTATTACAGGAAGGAAGCGTACCTCCACTCTCTATTGAAAGAGCCTTTGCAGCTGGATGCAGAAAATGGGAATCCAGTACACAAATATGGAATTTATTCTATAGTTGGCAGACCGAAGACAGTATTCTTGTCTAATTTTAAGGAATCTCACTTGGTGCAGGATAATGTTTCGGGAATAATGCATCGGGTAGATGGGATCACGTTGGACGATCATACTCCTGCTGCTGCTGCTGCTGCTGTTGCCGCTGCTGGGACTAGTACAACAATATATATGCCATTAACTCAGGGTGGAAAATTAAACTTAATTAAAGCGAAACGAAGGAGTTTACCAACGAATCACAACATTAATACAACAACCAAACCTTCCACAGTTGCACAGTAAATATTATTTCATATATTCTTTTTAGATGCATATATGTACATATATATCTGTTCTTTACAGAGAGGACGAATTATTCATAGATACATACTATATTTTTAGCCCTTATTTAAGACCGTTATTGCAAGCTAGGAGTCAGAAGAGTACAAGTAATGCGTTAACTAGAAATAAGGAAAAGGATTCGACTAAGAAGGTTCTACCTAGATCCACGACAACAGCTATCGCTAAGAGGTGAGAGCAGATCGGTTTTGCTTATTGTTAGATAATTGTTCTTTAACTGCTTACGTTTATTGCCTCCTTTTCTTTGTTTCTGCTTTCTGCTTTGTTGCTTTCTCCTCTCTATAATACTTGAATAACTTGTCGCGTCTTTATTAACATCTTTCCGCATACAGGGTGGTTGAAAAGTTCCCGGAATTTTTTAAACCATTTCAGCAGCATACAAATACCGCACAAACGAATGAATCCACACACTTGACCGAATAATAAGTTTTATTAATTCATTAACAATGAAATGAATCAAAAACATTTACAACAAATGTTCGAAATTGCCTCCTTTTGATTCGATACATTTACGGACCCGCTTTCTAAAATTCCCGACGATGGTCGCGTACTCTTCCACCGTAATCTCGTCTCAGGTACGCGTCAACGCCCCTTTCAGCTGTTCCACCGTGGCGTATCATCTTCCTGAAATTTTTTGCTCCATGACGGACCATACTGAGTAATCCATCGGGTTAAGATCCGGCGAGTTCGGCGGCCAAACATTCTTTCCCCAAAAGCCGGGAAACAGCTCTTTGAAGACGGCGATAGTGGATTTGGCGGAATACGCCGGCGCCCAGTCCTGCTGAAGCGTGAATCCGCCCTGGCCGAAGTGTCGCGTTGCCCACTGCTTTAATTCTCTCCGGAGGACACGCTCCTGGAACTCGGCGGTGTTGATTTTTACGTTTCTCGGGATGAACACCAGTGACGTCTTCCCGGTGGTGCAGATACCGGCCTAAGTCATGACCGAGGCTGGAAAATGCCTGCGGCCGAAGTCTTCTGCTGGCCCTTCTTGAGCAGCTGGCGGTGATTTTGGCGGATGTGTAGGGGTTCGACCGTAAAAATTTTCTCGTCCGTGAAAAGAACCTTCTTCAGGTGATCACCAGCCAGAGTTGGGCAGGAATTAATTACATGAGTAATTAATTACATCTTCAATTACAGTTACATGTAATTGTAATTGCAATTACTTGACGAATCACTGTAATTGTAATTGTGGTCCGCAATTACAATTACTGGCTGAGCCAAAGTAATTGCAATTACAATTACATGTAATTGTAATTGTATTTCTTCAATTCCCAAGTAATTGTAATTGTTAGCTGCAATTCCTTTCCAAATAGACGACGGACGACGGTCGCGCGTGAACACTCACACACCGCTAGGGTACTCTCACACACCGCTAGACCGGTGTATGAGTGTTCACGCGCGACCGTCGTCCGTCGTCTGTTTGGAAAGGAATTACAGCTAACAATTACAATTACTTGGGAATTGAATTACTTGGGAATTACAATTACATGTAATTGTAATTGTAATTGCAATTACTTTGGCTCAACCAGTAATTGTAATTGCGGACCACAATTACAATTACACTGATTCGTCAAGTAATTGCAATTACAATTACATGTAATTGTAATTGTATTTCTGCAATTCCAAATTACAGTAATTGGTAAGTAATTGTAATTGAAATTACATTTTGCCCAACTCTGTCACCAGCGACCATCGTCGGGAATTTTAGAAAGCGGGTCCGTAAATGTATCGAATCAAAAGGAGGCAATTTCGAACATTTGTTGTAAATGTTTTTGGTTCATTTCATTGTTATTGAATTAATAAAACTTATTCGGTCAAGTGTGTGGATTCATTCGTTTGTGCGGTATTTTTATGCTGCTGAAATGCTTTAAAAAATTCCGGGAACTTTTCAACCACCCTGTATTCAGTTTGTATCTCGTGGACGTATTAAACTTGGCTCGCGTTCGAATAAACGCAGCACATTATCCACGTAAACAAAAAAGGATCACTATCTTTACTAAAACTTATAGAAACAGTTGGCTGGTCAACAGTACCTGTGATCCATCTTCGCGTCGTGTTAAGTCTACTAAACCAGCGACACAGATCCATAATATCAACAACAACAACAACAACACAACTACCGCTACTTCCGTTACGTCAATATCTGTATCGAAACCGGTGACAAGGGCCAGTATAAGAACTTCCTGCATCACAGAGACTCGTACTTCGCACGAGTCTACAAATTATTCGATCTCGCAACCCCAACAAGGCATGAATATGATTCTCAGGTCTGCGGATCGAGTAAATCGCTATCATTCTCTAAAGCAGTAAGTCTTCATAACTGTTACTCTAAACCTTCCGCTAAGTAACAGTTATCATAGCCTCTCTTCATATAACAATTTCATGACTTCTGCACTTTATTGTAACATATTGCTTTACTTCATATTCTGTATAAAAATATGCTCCACCTCTGCATTGTATTATATATTTGTAATTTAGCTTCTATCCTTTTATTCAAGTTTTCACTAGGTTACGCAAACCTAGGCCTATATAATGCCTGAATAACATCACAAATCTATATTTTTTAATGTTATATATTGTAATATTATACAGGGTGAGTCCCCTCACGTTTTCACCTCAAATATCTTTGTTGTTTTCAAAGATACATTAAATGTCTCGAGGACAAAGTTGAATGGTAAAATGGGGCTCATACAACACCAAAAAATTTTTTGTTTTCATGTCGTTTTTTTTAGCGATATCAAGGTCAGTTTCATTTTCTGAAATGGACTCTTTTTCAAACATCTACAATCATAGTCCCTTTCATTACGAATTCAGTGACTATAATTACTGAAGGTCATTCAAGGTCAAGGACTGAAAAAACGTATAAAATAAAATATGGAAGCAGAATACCTGTATTTCACAAATATTCGAAATGATGGTCTATCATCTACGTCGATGGATGCCTGTAAACGGGCTCTGAGGGAATGTCTGTGACCTTGAATGACCTTGAGCCAGAGTTGGGCAGTATTTAAATACTTCTCACCTCGGCTCTACAACGCCATTTCTGTACTACGATATGGAGTAACAAATAAACCATTAACCAACCAATTGGAATAAAAGATACATAACTTTTATTCGTTATTCGAAGGTTCGAATAAAAAAATATCTTTCATTCGACTTTTATCTAAATAATTTTGTATTCGGCGAGAATGTATTCGATGAATAATATTTCTCGGCGAATACAAGATTATTTAAATAAAAGTCGAATAAAAGATACTTTTGTATTCGAACCTTCAAATAACGAATACAAATTTTGTATCTTTTATTCGTTATTTGAAATTTGTATTTAAATACAATTTAAAGACGATGTATTTAAATACAATTTTTGCCCGACACTGCCTTGAGCAATTATAGTCACTGAATTCGTAATGGAAGGGACTATCATTCTAGGTGTTTAAAAAAGGGTGGTTCTATTTAGAAAAATGAAGGTGACCTTGATATCTCTAAAAAAGACATGAAAACAAAAATTTGTTTGGTATCGTGTTAGCCCCATTTTACCATTCAACTTTGTCCTCGTGTATCTTTGAAAACAAGAAAGATATGTGAGGTGGAAACGTTAGATGACTCACCCTGTATATACAGGGTGGCCCACATAACTCTGAACAGCTCAATATCTCCGTTACTTCTCGTTGTACAAAAAAACTTCGTAGGACAAAGTTACACTGTTTGAAGGGCCACATATAACGGTGTAAGGGAAAAAAAATTTCAAGGTCATTTTTATGAGATTTCAAGATTATCGATGTTTTTTTAAATGGAATGAGGTATTTTTTAATACATCAATCGATGCAGCTGGACATTCTTTATAAAAAAAGTACTAACCTATGTATGTCGAAAAGTTAGTAGTTCAGGAGATATTTCAATTTAAATAACTCCAAAATACCATTACTGTCGTACTAAGGCGTTAGTGTTTACTTATTTGTGTAACGCCTTAGTACGACAGTAATGGTATTTTGGAGCTGAACTACTAACTTTTCGACATACATAGGTTAGTACTTTTTTATAAAGAATGTCCAGCTGCATCGATTGATGTATTAAAAAATACCTCATTCCATTTAAAAAAACATCGATAACCTTGAAATCTCATAAAAATGACCTTGAAATTTTTTTTCCCTTACACCGTAATATGTGGCTCTTCAAACAGTGTAACTTTGTCCTACGAAGTTTTTTTGTACAACGAAAAGTAACGGAGATATTGAGCTGTTCAGAGTTATGTGGGCCACCCTGTATATATTTATATAAGAGGATAGGAAGCAGTACCAAAAACTATAAAACGTGACTGATCGCTAATATCAACATGCATGTAGCATGCACTAAGAAACTTTCATTTAAGGCATGTAATTAGATTCTTTATAAGATAACATTAGGCCTGGACAAATAATAATAATAATAATAGTAATAGCAATAGTAGTATTAATAATGATAATAATATACTAAGAATAGAGAAATTAACTTTATTTATGAATTTTATAAATGTAAATAGCATTTAAACTAAATTAATTTCGTGCGTATTACGTATTATAGAAAATTAGATGCGCTATAAAAATAAAAATACCTTTTTTATTAGATTGGATTACTGTCCAGGCCTGTCAGCTGTGTAAGCTACATTTAGAGCTTAGGGATGAAGTAGCTCCTGAGGTGGCTAACAAAGTGCTCCCTTTTATTTCTGTGATTTGCAGTGCGCGCACAAGCAAAAGTTATAAAACTGCATTTATCAGATGACTAACCGATATTCTCAGTGGCGTTGGAGAGGACAATCCAGTAATTCGAGCATCTCACCAGCGCCGAAGATCTCATCGCTTAAATCCAATTATTCAGTAGACCATCCCACTGATCTCCGATCTTCAACTCGAAACAACTATTCTTGCTTGCCCGTGCTTTTATCATAATCAACGAAAATCAAATAGACACGCAATAGACTTTATAACTTTGTCAAGGTAGTATTATTTCATTTTTACATTTGTATTTTGGGTTATAAGTTTCTTCGTAATGGCACGCAGCTATTTCTAAACAACTCTTCCATGTCCTACGATACATTTGACACATACGTACAAAAGATCAACACGATTTCAATCAGTTTCACTTTATTCGATCATATTTCTGCTGGCCAGAAGAAAAGCAAAAACGATACTATATAAGAATATCTTTAAATGATAAGATGTTTAACTACACTTGTTCGTCCGTCACTTTTGCTTTCATCGTGTCCGACAGAAACTTTGTAAGAATTTCTATTTATCTACGAATAGAATGATCGTACCTGTAAATACTGCATATTGTCTTATAAAAATATTCTTTTTGAAAAGTCGTCATTTTTTTTTCTTCTGCCTTTCGACGTTTGTGAAATTAGATGTCAACGATGCCGGATTATGTGTTTGTAAACATGTAATATTTTCTCTGTTTCATAACGAAACGAAGGATGCAGCAAGTAGAAACTTAAATCCCAATGTGCATTATTACTTATAGCTATGTGATTAACACACTTTATTTGTTTTCGTTTAAAATGTTTAATATCTACACGTACACATCTCTTCTTCATCTATCTATTGAATCGGAAAAAGAATATATATATACAGGATGAGTCACCTAACGTTATCACCACAAATACCTTTGTTGTTTTCAAAAATACACTAAATGTCTTGAGGACAAAATTGAATGCTAAAATGGAGCTCATACGACACCAAAAAATTTTTGTTTTTATGTCAATTTTTTTAGAGATATCAAGATCACCTTCATTTTTTTAAATGGAACCACCCTTTTTTAGACATCTACAATAACAGTTCCTTTCAGTGACTATAATTACTCAAGGTCACTCACGGACAGAAAAAACCTGATGAACTCCCGATGTAGCGATATATGAGACGGATGAAATTTATGTCAGGCCAGAACTCGTACTACGCTACTTTGATTCATGCTTGCTTCTCATGCAATTTCCCTCGTACTCCCATGTGGATTGACAGCTATAGCTACTATAATATTAATTTCATTGTCTTCAGTAGTCATGGGATTCTTTTGTTTACGCTTTCTTACATCTACACTTCCAATATTTCTAAATAACTTGTAGATATGTATTAGTAAAAGTCAGCATAGAAGGAGTGTTTCGCTCAGGGTACCTTTCTTCATAAAGCAATCGAGCCTGCAATGCATTTTGTCTACATTCACAGTAAACCGTTATAATATCACACCTTTCAATCATTGAGTAAGACATAGGCAAAATTACATTTGGGAACATATACCGTTAGTAAACAAATCTCAGCGTCATCGGCTAGAGGATGTTTGAGAACATTCCATAGCATTGAAGGACCTTAGCATGTTTACTACAGGTCTCACTGGTGATAAACGTATTCTGCTTCCATATTTTACTTTTATACATTTTTTCTATCCGTGACCTTGAATGATCTTTAGCAATTATAGTCACTGAATTCGTAATGAAAGGAACTATCATTGTAGATGTTTAAAAAAGGGTGGTTCCATTTTAAACAATGAAGGTAACATTCATATCTCTAAAAAAAAGACATGAAAACGACATGAAAAGCTGTATGAGCCCCATTTATTTGAGGTGATAACGTTAGGTGACTCACCCTGTATACACTGCTGTGTAAACGAAAGAAGCAGCCAGTATAATTACAAGATATAACAAACAGTATCTTTATGTAGAAATTATATTGTACTGTAAAAGTATTAGATAATCTGCAATAACACATATTATCAGAACTATTCAATTAAACAGCGAAACCCTTTTTCGAAACTTACTGTGTTCTTATTTGATCTTTTACGCTTTTCTATTAAATATGGCTGGGTGGTTTTTTCTTTTGCACAGTAGTGTATATATATAATAGCTATACATATTATTTTAAATCTGAAATTGGAACAACAGTTTATGATGAGATATAGATTCTAAAGAATTTTTTAGGCTGCTAATTAGTCTACATGTATTCATAATGAAATTTTTATGGAAATGAGAATGTACGTTCATTATGTACCGATAATGAATTCACCCGCCAAAAATGCTATAAATGTAATAGAAAACAGAAATCGGTTGTACTATCGTGTGTAGCATCTTTAACTGTGTCTTCGGATGTCTGTTCATTGATGCAACTGCGAAAAATGCCATATTTTTTTATGTATTTTTAAGTACTAACGTAGAATAACTTCGACATAAAACATATCATAACGTTGTGATTGAAAAGTAACAATTATAATATTATACATTCATTTACACAAAGATTTAACTTTTTGCGACTTACATAAACCTGTATCGAAAGTTTTTTGGGATGTTTTATTCATCTTTCGTAACTAAAATTTGATTGATTTTTGGTCTGCTAACCATTTGATTTTATTTTGTCATGCAGGTACATATACATAATCTGAAGATACAGTTAAAAGTTACAGTTTATACTTTTCGTAGCACCGCCGCGTACTCTGTGAAAAGAATATGAACATTTTCAATATTCGAAATGCAATTGTCAATGTAATTATTAATGTAAGAGGATAAGCTGTTACTATTATAAATATTTACCTGTTTCACATTTATACGTACTTACATACCGTTTTAGAAAATGCACCGCTTTGTAATTATCCCCAGTCGTAGCATCTATTTCTACGAACGAAACAACACCTAGCGAGTTTGATTTATGCATTTTGTCACGTTTCTCACTTATGTTATCGTTGTTTATCTTTATAATCTCAAACATCATATAAAAATTGAGAAATCTGGAGAAATTATTTCGCACTACCACCGTACAGTACTTATAATTCACTATGAAATGTTATTCTCTAATCGTATATCGGAAAATTATGCAATGTACATATATCGAAGTGATCGTTTAGATAAGATTTTGCTTACAAAAAAGTACTATTAAAAAGATATATCAATGACTCTGAAATACTTGAGGATAATTGTACAAACTTTATAACGATGTTAATTATGAAAGTCAGTAGAAAGACGTTTGAATATGATGTTGTACGATACGATAATATAACGTACAATGCGAATCATGTACAGGTACTGTTTTATTAATTTTTATCGGTGTAGAATATGTAATTAAATTAACGGATACAGACACTAGTAATTAAGGTACAACGTATAAATATGATTGTAATATTTTAGTTAACGCGAAACGTTTGTTCACAGAAATATAAATGCTTCTTTATATGTGCTGTATATTGTATATAGACCACGTAAAAGTAAATACATACATTATAAACGACATACAATACGATATATGTATTTAAAAGAAGAAAACAATGGATTTATGGATTTATTGTATAAGAGTGTAGGTATATATATACATTGAATAGGAAGTTTATTTTTGAGAAGTTCCTGATACAATTTCTTTGTATTAATTCCTCCATACATAGAAAACTATAGTAAATAGTATCTTTTATTATTGATACTATTCCTTTGAAAGCTTGATATTCTTTCTTTTTTTAGACAGCATCATAAATTGCAGAAACTCAATTATAGCACAATGTATCGCTCGGTGTATGTATATCTGTGGTACATTTATATATAAATATATGTATAAATATATATACATATTAATCTGTATAAGATTATATAAAGGTTAATTAATATTTTAACGAATTAATGCATTTTTTATAAAAGAAGTGTCATTAATGTTTAAGAACAAAGATATTTTAATAATATAAAATTATATATTATATATATTGCAAGTTAGGTATAAATACCGAAAATTATGGAGAAAGTAAATATACATGTTTTAATTGAGAGAGAGAGAACTCGGATAAGAGATTGTGAAATCAATTATGAACCGGCTGTTTACTAACATATGATTTAATTTAAATTGTATAGTAAATGACGTGCAACATTGGTAAATTGTACAGTCAAAATCAATCGAAAGATTTGGTTATTATCATTCAGAAAGTTGAATATTGTTGGGAAAAGCGTAATATGTATGAGCATTATTAATTTGATTCTTGTAAAATACTTATATTCAACAGATTTTATCTTTACGAAGCTGAATGTATTCATGACATAGTAATTTATCAAAGATGATAATGCGTAAAGTATAAAAACCATATGTGACATTTACAATTTTGCCTTAATATACGCAATAAAAACTCACATGCATTTTTTTATATATTTTATGAAGAAAAATATATCTAGACGAGTCATTCAAAATTACTCTTCTTTCTAGATTTCTAATTTTTTATATATATATGTATGTATATATTGAATATATATACGGTTGCGGACAAAAGTTTGTACAGCTGTGTATATATCTTAATATTATATATGTGCGTACTATGTTACATGCACAAACATGGTGTTTTATTTCAGTCGAAAAGCATTGATTTTGATTGAAAAAATAACTTTATTCGTTGTTATGATTACATTAAATTTAGCAAAATACAGTTTAATATTATTTATATAAAATATTATATAATGAAGTATTATTTGACAACTATATATCATACATAAGACTTCTTATAGCAATTAAATAATAAATCGATTATAATATGTATGTTTTTTACACACATGCAAATGCAAATATACCTTACTATCCTTCCCCCTTAATTCTATTTTAGACTATTTTTTGCGCTTTTCTATTAAATATGGCCGGGTGCTTCTTTCTTTTGCACAGTAATTATATGTACTATGTTACATGCACAAACATGGTGTTTTATTTCAGTTGGAAAGCATTGATTTTGATTGAAAAAATAACTTTATTCGTTGTTATGATTACATTAAAATTTAGCAAAATACAGTTTAATATTATTTATATAAAATGTTGTATAATGAAGTATTATTTAACAACTTATTATAGCTGTAAATCTCTACGCGTTTGTCATCGTTATATACTAATGACTAGACTTCATGTTTTTGTTGCTATTTGTACTTTTTTGTGTAAAGCACATTTTCTCTGTTGCTTTCCTGATTAGTCCAATGATGTGGACGACACAAATGTACGAATGTGCAAATACCCAGACAGCACACCGGCTCGATTTCAGCCTGCTTTTTATGCGCGCCATGGCCCGGAAATAGCCAGGCATGGGCTCGCCTGACGGCCGTGCCAGATTTCAGCTAGATTTCAGCCCATTTACAAGATTGCAAGGGTGCGGCATTTGCGTTCTCATTTCGTGATAATACAAACAAGGGGTTTTTCAGTAGTCAAAAACGCCAGATAAAAGATCAATCTAGGCAGCAAACACCCTCAAAAGTCTTTTTTTTTCCTATACGAGGCGTAATTTGCATTATATATGTTATGAAAATAGCTACATGCGCAGTTGTATATGCTTCCGTATGATGCAAATTACGACTCGTAAATGTAAAAATAGGAGTTTCGAGGGCGATCACGGCCTAGATTGATCTTTTATCTAGCGTTATTGACTACTGAAATATCAAATTTTTGTATTATTAAGAAATGAGAACGTGAATCCCGCACCCTTGCAATCCTCATTTCCATGCGACCCGCACTGTGACGCTCATGCGCGAGAAAAGTTGGGCTCAATCGAAGCACTGATTGGCCACATTAGACTCTGGCTGAAATCTAGCTGAAATCTGGCACGGCCGTCAGGCTGTGGGCTCGAGCCCATGCCTGGCTATTTCCGGGCCATTGCGCGCATAAGAAGCAGGCACGGATCCAACGGAATCAGCCTCGAGCCGATCCAAGCATTGTGTTAGGTAGTAACCTGCCGGTCACGGGCCTCGGGAGGTTTGGGCCGGCGGTGGGCTCGGGCAGGCTGTGCTGTCTGGGTAGCAACATACAGTTGCAGCCAGTGATGCCAGAATCGTGGACGCGAGGACGTTTCCCCTCCGGCACAGGACCCCCCACTCTGACACCGTGGACGCACCGTCCTCGCCACGTTGCTTCTGCTGCGCACGCGCTACACACGAACGTACTTCTACTCTGCCTGTGTGAGTGCCTGCTCGATTGCACGCGCGCTACACACACAAGCGTACCTCTACCCTGTCCGTGTGGACTACCTGCTACCTGCTCGCTGGTCGACGCCGACGCGTCCCTTCGATTTTCACGTTACCGAAGTTTCGGAAGCATGAGTTTGAAAGTCGGCATCTGGAGACAGCGCGCATTTGAATCCCGGCCTGGCACGGCGCGGCGCAATCCACATTTTGCTATAACTTTTGATCTAAAAAAGATATCGAAGCGATATTTGGACGAAATTTTTTTTTAAAAACCGGGTTTAATGGTCCATCCTAAAATATGTTTTGTATTTCTTAAATAATTTTCTTCGTTGATTTTTGAAGTTAAGATGGTCCAGCGGGCCCCCAACACAAATTGATTTTTAGTCGAACCATGCTCAATAAACAATTACCAAAAAATTAATAAATATTCTACCCAATACCACACATGACTGAGATTTTTTTCAGATTTTTCAGATTATGCAGACATGTTTAAAAAAATTGAAAATCTCCAAGCATTCGAAGAAAATGCATATTTCGTATTAAACTTTTCGAGATACGAGTTTTATAAAAATTCAGTAGTCAGATATTATTGAAACAATTGTCCTTAATTTTTTTCAGAATTTTTTATAAATTGTATCGGTGTTAAAAAAATCCAAATCAATTTTTTCGATACTTCTTTACTTTTTTGTAGATGTATTATGTAATATCGAATATTTTTATAATCAGAAAAGTAATGTACAGACTTAATAATGCAATATAAAATATTTTATTTACGTTATATTTCAATATGTGAGCAAAACTTCCAACACTTTCGGTTGGCGTGGGCGGTAAAGTCTTCGGCTGCGAACTTTTTGGCCCTTGATCGAATCCCGCACCGAATAATTATTTTTTTCCTTTAAACACTTTTTTTTGTTCTTTGTTTACATTAAAGTGTTGTAGTAACATTTCAAATATATATTTTCAAAATGTTTTATGCAATAGTTTCTCTGACTACGAAAATCCATCATAATGGCTCACAATTAGTTGCAATGTCTTTCACATTATGTACTATTTTCATTTATTGATTCTGCTGAATGTGAAATGGTATGCAACTTCATATTTTACTATTGTCGTATGTTAGTTAGTTTCTTTTCATTTATCATTAGAAGAACTCTTAATTTTCAAACATTAGACATTTTGGCGTTTTGTTATCTTCGCAATGGCAACTGATGTATCATAAGTCCACAAAGTTTGATGTCCTACGATTTCGAACCATTTATAGCTGTTGTAACACTCAAGAAACGGCAAAGTACCAACGGAGAAATAGATAGATGGTCATGTATGGTATTTGTGTGTAAAGTGAAGTCTTTGAATGTGACGAACAACGAAGTCAATGGGAAATTAAATGAATCCGACTCAAGTTCCGATCATTCATCTAAGACAGGTTCTGCGGATGACAAAAAAGTAGAAAGTGAAAGTGAAGTAAAACAATCTCAGATAATTACAATGATGTTAAAAAGAACAGAAAACATAAGGATGTTCAGACTACCGATAGCGATATGATAAAAATATGGAGAGATCCATTAATATTGAACGATCCCACAGAAAAGGATTCAATTGAATTTTAAGATGCACGCGTTGAAGAGAAAATATCGCAACTGCCAAAACAAGAAGTCGTAACGTTCGACGACGATAGCATTGCTAAAGATACACTATCGCTGCAATTATGTAAATGTGAAATTAATAAAAGAAGGACAGCTGTATATAAAAAGAAGAAAAAGGTCTTTAAATCAGAATTTAAAATTACGGTAGATGAACAGAAAATTTCCAATTTTAATGATAAAACTAGAACCGAGTCTACAAAGATTCGAACTCTTCTTGCCAATCGTTCAAACAATGGTAATCCAAACAGGTAATTAGAAATAAAACCATAAAGGATACAGTTTCACAGGAGTATAATTCACAAGAATATAATTTTTTAAAATGATAATAAATTTTTACTATAAAGATTTACTATTATTTTTACTATATTCCACCCGGAATTTAAAAATAATAATAACACTTTAAAAATATAAGTAAAATGCCATTGCTATAATTATATGAAAAACAAAGAACAAAAAAAAGTGTTTAAAGGAAAAAAATAATTATTCGGTGCGGGATTCGATCAAGGGCCAAAAAGTTCGCAGCCGAAGACTTTACCGCCCACGCCAACCGAAAGTGTTGGAAGTTTTGCTCACATATTGAAATATAACGTAAATAAAATATTTTATATTGCATTATTAAGTCTGTACATTACTTTTCTGATTATAAAAATATTCGATATTACATAATACATCTACAAAAAAGTAAAGAAGTATCGAAAAAATTGATTTGGATTTTTTTAACACCGATACAATTTATAAAAAATTCTGAAAAAAATTAAGGACAATTGTTTCAATAATATCTGACTACTGAATTTTTATAAAACTCGTATCTCGAAAAGTTTAATACGAAATATGCATTTTCTTCGAATGCTTGGAGATTTTCAATTTTTTTAAACATGTCTGCATAATCTGAAAAATCTGAAAAAAATCTCAGTCATGTGTGGTATTGGGTAGAATATTTATTAATTTTTTGGTAATTGTTTATTGAGCATGGTTCGACTAAAAATCAATTTGTGTTGGGGGCCCGCTGGACCATCTTAACTTCAAAAATCAACGAAGAAAATTATTTAAGAAATACAAAACATATTTTAGGATGGACCATTAAACCCGGTTTTTAAAAAAAAATTTCGTCCAAATATCGCTTCGATATCTTTTTTAGATCAAAAGTTATAGCAAAATGTGGATTGCGCCGCGCCGTGCCAGGCCGGGATTCAAATGCGCGCTGTCTCCAGATGCCGACTTTCAAACTCATGCTTCCGAAACTTCGGTAACGTGAAAATCGAAGGGACGCGTCGGCGTCGACCAGCGAGCAGGTAGCAGGTAGTCCACACGGACAGGGTAGAGGTACGCTTGTGTGTGTAGCGCGCGTGCAATCGAGCAGGCACTCAACAGGCAGAGTAGAAGTACGTTCGTGTGTAGCGCGTGCGCAGCAGAAGCAACGTGGCGAGGACGGTGCGTCCACGGTGTCAGAGTGGGGGGTCCTGTGCCGGAGGGGAAACGTCCTCGCGTCCACGATTCTGGCATCACTGGTTGCAGCAGAGAGGAATGAGAGTGCTCACGCCCGGGGTTTGGCCGTGCCGCTTTTGTCTCCACATCATGTTTAGCCTGGAACAGCTCCTACATCATCTTTAGCATGGAACAGAACCTACACCATCTTTAGCAGGAAACAGAACCCACTTTACTGTTATTAAATCTGTGTAATGGATCAGAACTGGCTTCAACCACCGATCAGATACTATTATTTAATAGTTAATATCATTTAATAGTATCTGGTCGGTGATTGAAGCTAGTTCTGATCCATTACACAGATTTAATAACAGTAAAGTGGGTTCTGTTTCCTGCTAAAGATGGTGTAGGTTCTGTTCCATGCTAAAGATGATGTAGGAGCTGTTCCAGGCTAAACATGATGTGGAGACAAAAGCGGCACGGCCAAACCCCGGGCGTGAGCACTCTCATTTCCTCTCTGGTTGCAGGTACAGCTTGTTACGTTTCAGACAAAACTATTCTGAAAACTTGATTACAAAGACCAGTATGAGCAAGTATCTTACCACTCCTCTACTCATGATATGTTGCGCATTTGTAAGAATACCTAAATATATTTATATCCCGAGTAAACAAGCTGCTGGTACTGGGACAGCAGCTGCGTCCGCACACTGCTTGCAGCACGCTGGCACCAAAAGCGGGAATGCTGCTTCGGTTAAGATGACAGCACAGTCGCACTAATGTGGCAGATGTCGGTAAAGTAAATTTTTATCGTACGAACGTGTAGCAGTCTTCCTTTTTACCGACAAAATTGATATGTATTGATTTAAATTCATATTAACTTTCCGATACATATATGTATTTAGTGCAACGCCAGGAGGAAAAAACGTAAGACAAATTACAACAGCGAAATAAAGGAAATCTTATCTACTGTACACCCTTTAAATGTATAACTTTTTAATTTCTAACGAATATTTTTATTTGTAATGAATAATTTTTTAATAACTATACCAATATTTACAAGTATTTACTTTACTCTACTCTAAGATTATGCAAATTCCAAATTTCAGATTTCATTCGGATATTAGTTCGTAAATGAAAATTTATTTACGTAAAACGGTTGGTCAACTATAAATTGAATTTTGAAATTTCTTTCCGTATTTTAGTGGCGAAGATGTCGCTGATGTCGAACACAATACATAAATACGTGAACGTGAACGGAGAACGTGACAATACTACAATGGTGAATTTCAATGGTATTTGCGATGACTGTTGGTTCAATACGATCACGATCGTATAACATATAACAACACGAATCGAATGCGAGTGTAGTGTGAATATTTAATGTCAACAAAAGTTGGTTCTTGATTATATATTAACATGAACGAGCATCAATAATGGGAGACTTATTCGATATTGCAAATTTAATTACCGCTGTCGGTGTGGATAGAATTAAAATAAAGCCGGAACCTGGAATACCAGAGAAATCATCGAATGAAATACTAACAGAGTTGTTTAGCACGTTCGATGCCGAAGAAGAAGTAGTATCGTCAGAGAACACTGATCAACAAGTTCCAAATGCCAACATCAAAGTTGAAAAGCCTAAGAAATCGCAGGTTAAAAAGAAGAAGGCGAAAAAGAAACACAAGCACAAGGATAAAAAACATAAGAAAAAGTCGAAATACAATTCTTCCGACAGTAACAGTGATCCAGAAAATAATAGTAAGCTGTCAATCAATTGTAAATTGTCATGGAAGATATGTATATCTTACATATCATATTTGTTTTCAGTTTCATTTCAATGTAAATAAAACACAGTTCTCCTTTATATATTTTAACATACAGTTGCAGATTATTCTTCATTCTAATAATACGCTAGATAATTGGAATTCATTAGGATTACTTTCTGTTAGCAATGGTTTTGTTGCGAATGTTCTTTCCATTAATCGTACCTTTTCAACGAATAGGTATAAAAAAGAAGAGGAAACATAAAAAGAAAACAAAACGGAAACATGAAAATAATTCAAGTAAATCATCAGATTCCGACGAGCCCAAAAGCAAAGTGTCTAAACTCGGTAGTTCCTGTGATAACGCGAAAGGAAAATGTCATAACGACGACAATGGATTGGAGACAGTGAAGAAGGGTCTTGACACCGGTACGAATATCGAGGAAATGGTAACGATTAAAAAGGAACCAGAATTGGAAAATACTTGCACGAACAGTTCTGGAAGTCCTCAACTCCCACCAATTTCAAGGAAAATTCAGGAAGAAACGGAAGAGCCGCTAATACCTAAAATGCTCGGTTCGTATAGTTT
Organism: Lasioglossum pauxillum; assembly: GCA_933228785.1. Taxonomy (NCBI): domain Eukaryota; kingdom Metazoa; phylum Arthropoda; class Insecta; order Hymenoptera; family Halictidae; genus Lasioglossum; species Lasioglossum pauxillum. The sequence continues at coordinate 37,310,037 of OW121701.1, read as the reverse complement.
AATGAATTCTTGGTCTTTTTATTATATTTTATTATATTGTGTCATTTTTATGTACAGAGAAGCCGAAACAATCGATGCAAGGGAGAATCTTAATTAAAGATCTAAAGAATAGCACAGTTTACAACAATACAGTGAAGGAGATAGAAAATAAAGTAAAGGAAAAAGCAGCACGAATGGAAGACGGAGAACTATCCGATAGTAGTATAGACAATAGAACTCCAACTTTAAGTCCAAGTCCGGTACGAAGTAATTCGGTAAGGTCGCCAACAACGAGTCCAAGTTTAGAAAAAATCGAGGATAGATTGTTAAATTCAGTGAAAGGAGGGGTAACCGCGAGGAATGATTTGAGATTGATTTTGAGGGAGAAAGAAAAGAAAAGACTGGAGAATATGGATAAAAGATCGGACGATATAGAAAAGTCAAAGTTGTACATGGATAGTGAATACAAAGAGAAGGAGTACAATCATAAAACAACAACGAATAAAGAGAGTAAGAGTAGCCACAATTGTCGTTCGCACGATAAGAGACGGTCCGAATCTCGCTCGCGCACAAGTTTCCATAGAAGTAGAAGCAGAGGAAGAGATAAACGAAGAGACAGAAGCAGAGATAGACGTGCAAAAAGTCGAAGCAACGATAGACGAGAGTCTGTTAAAGCTAGAGAAAAACGAAAGCACAGAAGCCGTAGCGATGAAAGAAGCAGAGATAAATACTCGCGAGGAAGAAGTAGGAGCAGAGAACGAAAGTTAGTAGTTAGTTATAGTTTAATTTTCATAGTAATACGTGTACATACTTATTTACGTGTGCTTATACATTTTCCAGAGAAAGGATAGAAATTGATAAGAAGAAATTATTAGAGATCGCAAGGAGAAACGCGATAAACATGATTAAACAAGGAACACTACCGTTAGCGCAACAGGATAAGGCTATCGCGGCGATACAGGCTGGTGGAAAAACAGTAGACGAACTCACAGGTAAATTACTTCTGTACTTCGGTACGGATATAATAAAAACGTTTGTAACATTTCTCGTCAAAACATGGGTTTTCTATTTTAGATTTTTGCAAATCGTTATCAAAATCTGAAGCGTTAGGTGAACTTTCTAGTATCTCTTCGGAAGAGGATGGCAGCGATACAGAGAAAGGTTTCCACCATCCTTTCCTGCTCAAGGGACGACCCAATTCTATTATTATGAATATTCGGGTATAAATAATTTGAAATATTCTATGCATCTTTACTACTTTAATGTACTTATTCTCATTTGTAAACATCATATTTTAGGACGCAAAGCAGTTACCAACAAAAACGTTCCAGGAGAAAACGGTAGAGTCGTCGAATCAATTACGTTTACAATTTCCTGTATCGAGTGGACAACATCATAGAAAAACTGGTAAAAATTCCGTTACAGTTAATATACGCATGTGTGTATATACAATGTGTGTATATCATTTTACGTTCTGTAGAAAATGAATGGGTACCAATTACTTCGAAAAAACCGGAACCAAAGAAACAGTTTACACCAGCTGCTGTTCCAAGTAAACCTCCAGCTGTAATACCCATACCCACACCACCAGTACATCCAGTGCAGTCAACAGTCTTTTCTCCACCAATCCCTACAGAAGTACGGCATGGAAAGAAAGATTTTGGAAAATATATTTTATCTTATTATCATTATTACGATAAGCATTATATTTACAGCCAATAGATATCGGTTCGATAGTGTCTCAAAGATTAGCGGCAATGAGAAAATTACGGGAAAATCCAAATGACGTATGTGCTCAAAATGAAATGTATCGTGCGCAAAATGAGGTAATATATTAAATTTTTATATTATATTGTAATATATTATATTATATTAATTGTTGTATCACAGATGAGAACATGGGCTGAAAGTAAGCAAATGCCAGGCCAATTTACAGGCAGTACCGGAGCCAAAGTGCTCTCTCCCGCAGAACTTACATCAGGTTACCAAGCCTGGGCTCGTAAGGTAACAGTATTATTATTTGCAGTTTAATCACGTTCCCATCGTTTGTCACTTCATATTTTGTTATATCACTGAAAGTTTTGATCTTGATCTAACAAGATATTTACATGTCAGATCGCAAAATTCAATCTGAAATGTAGATCTACGTATGTATTTTACATGTTGACACACACGTGTTTCGTATACATCACAATTTTTCGTTTTATCGTCTTTTCTTTTTGTTTTTTTTTGTTTTTCTTTGTTCTCTTTTTTAACAAAACATTGTCCGATACTGATATGCCTGTAACAAGTTTTCAGGTACAGTTTCCATTAAGATCAACTTTCAATTGATCCGATAGAAACTGTAACGTAGGCACAGACTATTTCTTGGATAGAGGTAGATTCTGTGCCTGCATGGACACAGGAGCACCGTTATTTTAAATATCAGTTATTTTCTATAAACTATAAAGTTGAAACTTGTAATTCACAAGATATACAATAGTAAAAAGATATAATAACACTGTGCGGAAACACAGTAATTATTCGTTATACATAATATTTTTCTATAATGTGCTCTTGTGAGATTATTGCTAATTATCATCAGCTTCCTATCATAGGACTTCATCGGGTGTTACTGAATCTTTCTCTCATAAAGCTGGGATATTTAGCATTAGTCTGCATCCACCTGAGGGTTTGTTACAGGCACGTAGCTACATCAGAGAAGAAACAACTTCAGCGGCGTGATGACAAATTTATAATTTATTTGGTAAGTATCCTCACCTAGATAGTATTAGAGTTTTATACAGTCGATTATTATTACTACATTGTAATATCATGATTGGGCAAAGATTATTATTTTTACTACTTTTTTGTTACGTATTGCTGTCATTTTTCTATATTAATTTGATCGATTCTGCAACATTCATTGTGTAGCCTAATCTAAATACCTATTTAGGATCAATTAGTATCGGCACAACCTGTTTCGGGTGGGATGGGTATGGCTTTACTGCAGAAGATGGGTTGGCGGCCAGGGGAGGGTTTGGGAAAAAATAAAGAAGGCACTCTTGAGCCGTTGCAGCTTGAAGTCAAATTGGACAAAAGGGGGCTTGTCTCTGAACAAGACATTGGCCAAAAAATAGGAAAAACTACGAAACCGTTGGTACCCGCCATCAAAACATTGGAAGGTATGCATAGAATACAGGCAATACTTTCTTTGCGCATTGTAATGTTATAGATCTATTTTTATATATAGGTTTTGCACTCCAAATTCCAAAAGGGTGAATTTCAAGTGCAAAACCTATACTAGATACGATTCACGCTAACGAATATACAATATGTATTCCAGGGAAACATCCAGTATCACTTTTAGGCGAATATTGTTCGAAACGAAAACTTGGTGCCCCAGTATATGAACTGTGTTTCGAATGTGGACCAGATCACAGAAAAAATTTTCTTTTCAAAGTATAACAGTTCATAGCTTGATTTATGCTTTTACTTTTCTATAAAATATCTGCGAGCGCATCATTTATGTTTAATATTATCTTTCAGGTGAAAGTAAATGGAATTGAATATAAACCGAGCGTAGCAAGTCCTAATAAAAAACAAGCAAAGGCAGAAGCAGCACAGATTTGTTTGCAAACATTAGGGTTGTTGCCTGAACCTAATCCTGTGCTTGCTTCGGAAGCTTGAAGTTTATACTATTACGACTTTATTTGTTACAGTACATCGATCGCTGTACAAGCATCGTGATATGTGTAATGTCACATAAACATGCTTTAGACTTTGTATACCTTGGTTCATATACATATAAAGCACATATTACAATAGAGTTGAAATAAAACAATATGTACAGTTTTAAGATACCAAGCTGTATAAGTCGGATACGACCGAGTAACAAATAAATCATACCAGCACAAAGTACAGGACACATTCTACTCCTCATTGTCAGTCGAGGTATTGAAAACTTTCAAAAAGTTGTTTCAAAAAACGATGTTACACAATAATGTATTATCGATAGGTTTCTCAACTGAAGAATGTAATCGATCCTTTTTAACGATCTTGTGTACATATAAATAATCTGTGTAAGTTTCGCATCGCGATGCATTTCATTTTTACTCGAAAAATAAAGATTACATGCATATAGTGTAAATAAAACTGGATTATAACACTAGATACTTTTTTTCGTTTCTATCATTGTTCTGGTACACATTGGTATGAATATATGTATCTGTATACAGTAAGGTTCCAATCTAAGCGCGACTGAAGTGACCGTTCTAAGTTAATTACAAAACTTCTTCATTTTTCATTTTATGGGAATTTCACAAACTTATTTGTGGAATTTTTCAGATTAAAATGACACTATTTACACACGATATAATTTCAACCGTATTTAGTGGTTTAATTGATGGTATGGAGTAACTTTAGGATATATTGGGTTGGCAAGAAAGTAATTTCGGTATTTTAAAAAAATTATTTACGGATTAGCTAGCAAACCATTCCTTCTATCGTTTCAAAAAAATTCAAGGCGTTTGGTCCACATGGAACCAAGTAGTTGTCTTCAAAGGATGTGCGAATAGTTTTTACACTGACTGTACGTGTCAGCTGTTTACATTTGTTTGTTAGGTTAGGTTATTTTCAAAAGAAGCATTATTTAAATAGAAAGTGTATCCGGTAAATTTTAGTTTCTGTACGATAATGTACGATTCATGTAGAAACAGTTTTCTGGAAAGAACATCATGAGTTCTACGGATCTGATAAATAATTTAAGGAAAAGACTGTATACGAAAATGTCAACATTTAATTACCATGGTGTACGCCGCTGACAGACCGGTTCTTTAATTTCTACTCCTTTTTATACGTATAATAATGGACGATGTAGAAGCTCCGATTTTTTACGATGACGAGGGTGATTTTATTGGACACGGCTATCTCCAAGATACAGATTATGAGTACGAGTACGAGGAAAATACCGAAAAGGAAACATTGCTGGAACTATACCAGTATTGTCTTGGTCCCACAGTTTACGATACAGCATCGTATATATCACCCTTATTCATTTCCATGATTTTATTTCGATTATGTGCCCGTTCTCGTAAGATACAATTTTCTATACAGTATATAATTGTACGAGCGAAACATAGAAGCTCAGATTATTCTTTAAACTCTTCTCTTCCATGTTGCAGAATACATAACACACCAAACATTTCACGTATTGTCAGTGTTGATCGGCGTGTATAACATTTATCACTACGTAACGGAATGTTTATATATATTATTAGTACTTAGTATATTTTCATATGCCGCCTTACGTGTACCTAACAAATACTGTAAAAATTTAGGAATATTCCTACCGCCCCTTTTCATCATTGTATATTGGTAAGTAGCTTCTTGAAAAAATGAAAACAGCTTAATTCTATTTTTTGTTTTGGATTTCCAGCGAATTTTCTATGCCTCCGATAGTTTGGCATAAAATACGTAGTGTTGTAATGACCATGGCAATGAAAACTATTAGCGTAGCAGTAGACAAAATCAATTCGAACGATTTACCCGATGTTTATAGTTACATGGGATATACTTTCTGCGGTGTTACATGCGTATTTGGTCCGTGGATATCGTTCAAGGATTATGTTTCGATACGGCACATGAATCATCAGGTATTAAACATTTTTCTTGTTTACAGAAGATTTCTCTCTTATAATCAACGAGAATGCGTAACTCCCTTTTTTAATTCTAGGATAAATGGTGGATGCTGTACGCGGCTCAATGTATGTTTTTATCCTTTTTGTTTTTAACTATGTCGAACTGTTGGACCCAATGGATAGTAATGGACAGCTCTTGGAAGTAAGTAAAATTTCTTGTATTTCAAACTATAATGAATAGACTGCAGATCTTTATGCAAAATAAAAATTACCTGCATCGATTGCAAGAAGTAGAAACTAAATGGAATGTTATTTCTTCCCTTAATGATTTGAATAGAGAAGAAATAATATATTGACATCTTCAATTTTTAAAATTTTTCAACAATTTTCAATTTCATCTACTCAATTTTTCTATACATTATTATAGAAATATGTCAAATTTGATATTATTTCAGGTGGCTATTAGCTTACAGAGATGCGCTGTCTTTTCGAACGTCTCATTACTTCATTTCGTATGTAGCATCCACAGTACTGTTAATAGGAGGATTTCCATATTCTCTAGCTACTTTGGTAAAACCATTGAAAGTAGAATTCCCACGATCGCTCGTTCAAGTAGTTATTTGTTGGAATGTACCCATGCATTTCTGGTTGAAGACATGTATGTAATCATATCCGATGTTCTTGAGGCACGCTAACATTTTTCTCCATACAATTTAGCATATTTCGTAATAATAAACTGTTGATATAAATTTTTAGATATATTCCGTCCCAGTATTAGATACTTAGGAAAATTCGGAGCTGTAACCATGACGTATTTAACAAGCGCTCTACTACACGGATTAAATTTTCAATTGGCAGCGGTTTTACTTAGTCTTGGATTTTACACGTACGTAGAATTCCAGCTAAGATCTATGCTTGCAAATATTTTCGACGCGTGTATAGCGTCCAAGCAATGTGCTAAAGCGAAATGTACACATACGTGCAACAGTCAGAATTCTTGGTGGGTCTTTCTAACAAACCTGATGTTTTCTGGTCTATCGGTTTTCCATTTGGCGTATTTAGGTCTTATGTTTGATACATCCGAATTACAAGAGACAGGGTATAGTTACATTCATACTATCGAAAAATGGTCTCAACTTGGATTTGCTAGCCATTGGGTAATTTTTGCTACGTACATGGTATACTTTTTAATTAGGTAACTAACTTAGGTACGTAACTAAACTGTATTCGAAATCTCAATTATCTTTAAACAACTCGATCGTAGCTAGATCTGCTAAACAAACGAATTATTAGCATTTTAATATTTCAAGTCATACAAGTAACTTATAATATTCATCCTTTTGATACATTTTTATACCACTTGCAATCAATAGATCATAATAAAGGTAGAAAATGAGTGTGTGTGTGTATGTGTGTGTGCGCGCGCGCGTGTATGTGTGTGTTAGAAGAAAATATTAGTAGAATTCTAAAAGTAAGTAAAATACATAGTTTTTATTAGATGTACAACACAATATAAGGTATATTTGCATTTGCATGTGTGTAAAAAACATACATATTATAATCGAATTATTATTTAATTGCTATAAGAAGTCTTATGTATTCTAGTTGTTAAATAATACTTCATTATACAACATTTTATATAAATAATATTAAACTGTATTTTGCTAAATTTTAATGTAATCATAACAACGAATAAAGTTATTTTTTCAATCAAAATCAATGCTTTCCAACTGAAATAAAACACCATGTTTGTGCATGTAACATAGTACATATAATTACTGTGCAAAAGAAAGAAGCACCCGGCCATATTTAATAGAAAAGCGCAAAAAATAGTCTAAAATAGAATTAAGGGGGAAGGATAGTAAGGTATATTTGCATTTGCATGTGTGTAAAAAACATACATATTATAATCGATTTATTATTTAATTGCTATAAGAAGTCTTATGTATGATATATAGTTGTCAAATAATACTTCATTATATAATATTTTATATAAATAATATTAAACTGTATTTTGCTAAATTTAATGTAATCATAACAACGAATAAAGTTATTTTTTCAATCAAAATCAATGCTTTTCGACTGAAATAAAACACCATGTTTGTGCATGTAACATAGTACGCACATATATAATATTAAGATATATACACAGCTGTACAAACTTTTGTCCGCAACCGTATATACAGGGTGGCCCACATAACTCTGAACAGCTCAATATCTCCGTTACTTCTCGTTGTACAAAAAAACTTCGTAGGACAAAGTTACACTGTTTGAAGGGCCACATATAACGGTGTAAGGGTAAAAAAATTTCAAGGTCATTTTTATGAGATTTCAAGGTTATCGATGTTTTTTTAAATGGAATGAGGTATTTTTTAATACATCAATCGATGCAGCTGGATATTCTTTATAAAAAAGTACTAACCTATGTATGTCGAAAAGTTAGTAGTTCAGGAGATATTTCAATTTAAATAACTCCAAAATACCATTATTGTCGTACTAAGACGTTACACAAGTAAGTAAACACTAACGCCTTAGTACGACAGTAATGGTATTTTGGAGTTATTTAAATTGAAATATCTCCTGAACTACTAACTTTTCGACATACATAGGTTAGTACTTTTTTATAAAGAATGTCCAGCTGCATCGATTGATGTATTAAAAAATACCTCACTCCATTTAAAAAAACATCGATAACCTTGAAATCTCATAAAAATGACCTTGAAATTTTTTTCCCCTTACACCGTTATATGTGGCCCTTCAAACAGTGTAACTTTGTCCTACGAAGTTTTTTTGTACAACGAGAAGTAACGGAGATATTGAGCTGTTCAGAGTTATGTGGGCCACCCTGTATATTCAATATATACATACATATATATAAAAAATTAGAAATCTAGAAAGAAGAGTAATTTTGAATGACTCGTCTAGATATATTTTTCTTCATAAAATATACAAAAAAATGTATGTGAGTTTTTATAGGAGTGAAAATATAAGAATGTTAGTTTTAACTTTTAAAGTACAGTGTGTGTGTGAAGAGAGAGTGTGTGAAGTTCGCGTAAAGAGAAAATATCGAGATTGATTAGATTGATTCAAATGAGAATCAGAGCGAGCGAACCGCGATGGTACTGCGTGACGTGAGGAAGAGTGATAGGCATTGACATTTGTAATTGTGAAACTTTAAAATTAAATTATTTAAAAATTCTACAATACTATAACAGAAATTATATGTACATATAATGTAATCATTTTCTATCACAAACTATGGAATACTATGAGAAGAAGGCTCGTACGCTCATGGTAACCGTTTCTCTGCACACTGCACATGTTGTCATTCCAGGAGCACACTTCACGCAAGCTATTATGTGTCCACATGGTAGGAATAGAACTCCTAACTCTCCATTGTAACAAATTTTGCACAATCTCACATCGTCTATGGGCTTATTGCTTTGCGTGTTCGCATTAGATAAATCTTCTATGCTCCCTTTTACAGATCCGATGCTTTCTATGCCACTATCCGCGGAACTGGATTGAGAACTCGGACCTGGATTACTTTCCGCGTCTTCCCTCATTTCTACGCTCATTAATACAGGCTGAACTTTCTTAATAAAACTTGGTAGATTCATCTGCATTGTTTCCTGGAACAAAATAATATAGTAACGACAATCTATGTACAGAGAAAATCGAAAAATTTAACATTTTTCCATGTACCTCTTTCGATGGCGGCGATATATGCTGACCCGTTACTTTACTGACATAATCTTGCCCTTTAACCATCAGCAAATAATAACATTTCGAGAACCATTTTGCATGTTGCTCCCAGGGGTCATCTTCTAGTTCCCAATCTTTCAAACCGCCACCGCAGTGATAACAAAGAGTCTGATCGCTTTTACCAGTGTAATAAAAACCAGCATCCGCTAATTCTTCTTTAGTTTGTGCCATAACTTTTGGCCATGTTTCGAACGTCCGTAATCTAGCATCATGACTGGCATATTCGGGATGTACTGGTCCTTTAGCTCTTCCTAAACCTAAGCAGCTTAGTTTCGCTGTACTTGGTAATTGTAATTCAGACGTTAAATTATGATTGTCTGGACCAGAAGTAGGTCTATATTCTACTCCGTAAGGGCCACATACATCTCTACTCCTCGGCCTCGGTGGTAAAAGCGTGTTAGGATCTACTCCAATCGGGACATTGCCACAATTAATTTTCCGAATAAATCTGCATCTTGCTGACCAACGTTGATGATCGACCATCGGATTATCGCCTTCTACCCACTGACATATTTCCACGTGACATTCAAAGCATTTTACTTTGTCCCCTTCACCTGTGTAATAAAATCCAGCAGCTGCAAGTCTTTTCGGCTCTATGATGTGCGGCACAGGCCAATTCTGATAGCTCTGTAGTCTCGCTTGTTCAAAGCGATAATCTATGCTATCGACCTCGTCATTTAACGAGTGAGTGGTAGGAGGGGTTGGCGGTGTTAACTGCGAATTTGCTGAAGACTTTATACTTGAATCGCTTCCCAACTCTCTACGATGTTCAAGAATACCAGTCATCGTGTTCAAGCTGACTTAGAAGTAATGTGTGGTTTTGTAAAGGTATCCTTGACTATGTATTTCAAAAACCTATAGAAAGTATTGAATTTAATGTATCTAATGATCCATCGTTATAGTTGTTTAAAAAGTATTATTTTTACAATCATTTGAATTTTTTTTTCGTATTAGACTCTCGGCAGTGATTTGTAGGATGCTCGAGAATACATATGTTTACGTTTAAATTTTAAACGAATTTCGTAGAACGAAACTGCGTGACATATGGCACCTACATATATGACGTAGCGCACAACATCGACGGACGCACGATTGTGCTGCACATTTATGGAAAATTAATTTAGCACACACGGAGAACAGAAAGAAAGGGAATAGAGAGAAATAGAGAAAGAGAGAGAAAGAGATTTTAGTAAGTGGGACTTACTAGGCTGGTCGCGATGCCGTTATGATTCGTGAATGAGTATCGTAGGCTTTTCTCACACAGCTTTGTAACGTCGAAATAACGCAACCTACATATCACACACAACAAGAACTTCCCAGAACGGGCTTGGGCTCTCGTTTCCTACGATTAGTTCTCAGAGATACACGTAGACGCGCACACAAGGACAGCTGTAATACAGAGTCGCTGTTTACCACCCTGTGGCAGTGTTGTGAACTGGTACGGGAAAACTCGCGCATGCACGGCGAATCCAGGAACGTATCTGCGTTCTACAGTCCGTAGCTTGTGGGGCAAGTTGGGGCGAACGATTTATTGACGAAAATAGTGAAAATCTGCAATTTTTACCATCTTTAAACGTTTGTAGCTCATTGCAGCGTCAACCGATTGTAACGAAATTTTCAGAATATGTGTAATTGACACAGATCTACAATACGTATTTTTTAAATTTTCAATATAGGCCCACATAAAAAAGTTAAAAATTCAACTTTTAGTATTTTTTTAACAATTCCGATCAATTGCAATTTTTGAACATATTTCTTTTCGCATCCTTTAGTAAACTAATTTCATAAATATAAATAAATAAAAGTTCAAATCGTATAGTACAATATTTAAAAAGTTATCGTCTTCTTTAGAGCGGTCTTAAACTTTTGTCCGCTACTGTATATATACAATTAGAATATATTTATATATTACATGTACATACACATCAAATTTTAATATAACATACGCATGTTAAACGTCATGTTTGAAAATCGAGAAGAAAAGATTTTGCGAAGCTATGCGGGGCAACCAGGATGCCCGATTTTGTACTTCAGTGACGCTAGAATCGTCGCGCATGCGCGAGTTTTCCCGTACCAGTTCACAACACTGCCCTGTGCGACGTTGCCGCTTGTATGGCCCGTATTCTAACTTCTCTTGTTGCATTACACCAGTGCGAGCTCATGGGAATGAAATGTATCGACAAGGGCGTAGCAACTGTTTCTCATTCTTTCGTCGAGTTATAATATTTCATTAAACATTCTGGACGTTGTATTTTCTCTATTTTCAAATTATTTCTTCGACATTGAATGTTTCTTATTTATTGAATTTATGAAGAAATGTTACATAAATATATACTTGTACAATATGTGTGCAATTAAAAACTTGCTAAATTTCTTTGTGTAAGTATCTAAATTATACTTTATTTGTTGTATCGTTCAGGGTACCAGTAGATACGTCGATTTGTATTAAGAACGTCGTATACTATCAAGAAAATGCAGTTTATATAGGGAACCAAACCGGTTTGCTACGGCTCTGAGTGAGCTGGAAATCTACAGTGAATTCCTTTCTTCCCCCTTCCGGAACACACACACTTTTGTAATGGTCTTTTCATGTGAAATGAAGCCGCAAATTAATCATACCCAGAAATCTTGGAATTGGCGATAGTGAAATAGTATCGCGATAAGGAAAAGAGTGAATGAATGATCGCTTTTCAAATACAGTTTAAAAATGACATTTTTCATAGATGAATCTATTTAAAAACGTTTTACGTTTTACTGGATTTCGCAGATAATATCCGTCTTTGTATGACAATATAATATGAATGAATAATGAATATAATACAAATGAATAAAACTGTGAACATAAAACGTCTATGATGGAGCGAAATCTTTTATTTTCCCCTGAACTTTCACATCTGTTTAATTCGAAACATCTGGCAACGTCGTGATGGGGAGCAACAAGGCAAGCACGGAACGGAAGTTGGATTTGGATACGAGCAGCACAAATCCAAACTGGTCAATTGTTTGCATAAGAAGGAAAAATTTGAATTTGCCCTTTATATTATGATTACTTTCTTTATCTTTGTTCGATTTTTACAAAAAAAAACATTCTACATACTTAAAAGTCAGGCAAAAGGTTGACAATTTTTCTGGCGTAAACATTCTTCAACTCGTGGAGAATATTTTGTCGTTAGTAATTAACACAATATTACTTTCATATTGAATATTATTCTCGAACCGAGATATGACTTCTCACCCGTGACCTTTTTTGTATACATATGATATATACATGTAATCATAAGTAACATACCAATTTTCAAGATTAACAGGAAAGTCTCTTGGTGAACACACATGCACTTTATTCTTGGTTTGCTTCTTGTGATCAGGTGATTAATTCTTCCGTTAATTGGTAATTTCACGAGAGCACAGAAAGTAACTAAATATGTAGTTGTTTTTTGTCGAGTACTACATTATTTGATTTCGTTCGAACGATATTATTGTAATAATTTAATAAAGAGACTTGTTTATTGACACCCTGTGCTTGACTTTCACTGTTTCTTGATAGTTTTTGATGACAATAACAGCTAACAGCAATGGCTTCTACTTACTTCGCTGTGCTTCTTCGTCACAGCCAGTCCCAGTCCCAGTCACAATCAGTGTCGCCAGGTCGCAAGCAATCGAGGGGAACGAAGTACCCCCTCTCTGATGACGGGGAATGAGTGAGGCGAATGGGAAACACGTTGTACGTGCGCGATGGGGACCGTGGAGTGTGCGCCTGCGCACGATGCTGGAATGGGATAGTGGAAGGGGAAAAGGAGGAGAGTAAATGATGACCGTACGGTCATCATCTGGCGACACTGGTCACAATCCCCACTCGGGTTCGATGGGTTCGATCCGATCAAGGCATTTTACAGAGCAGCAACCAGCAGCAACTACGTACAGTAATGCGTTCTCTCTCCCTCTTCCTCTTTCGCTCTCTCTGTCCGTGTGTCCCTCCTGCCCCTCCCTCTTTCGCTATCTCTGTTTTCAACTACGCGTGTTAGTTCAATGCGTAACATTTCATAGGAATTTTTATATTTTTCAAACCGTATACGCAAAAGCATATATCTACGCTCTATCATAAAATCAATACATTTATTACTTTCGTACAATTTTGAATTTGTATGTAATATTTTTACATACTCAAATGATTTTTCAATTACTTCTGCATGTATTTACAATATTAAACAAAACAAGAGAAAATATAATATGGAATTACAGAAATTATATCACTTTCGTACGTCTTAGAATGTAAATAACATTATGTATGCAGTTATATTTATGCATATATATACTCGATCGTCAACGCGTGGGATTCAGCACGTAAGCAAATTTCACGCGAAAAAAACTTTTCGTAATAAAATTGAATTGAAGTTTCTTGATCTTATAATTCTATCGCGTTTTCTTCTGAATTATTTCAGTACGTGCAATTAATTCTTAGAATCAGTCTTGATTATTGTTTGTCAAGTCATGCAGTGTTTCAACAATGAGTCAGTTATTAGAATACGCGTATAGTGTCATTGCATTGTTTTGAGTAGAAAGAATTTATTGAATGGTATAAGAGACGAATACGAATGCAATTATTCTTTACAACAAGTATTTGCTGTAGAATTATTCTTTAGAACAAGCATCGAAGACAAGTTTATCATTATATTCTTTGTTATAAAAATATGTTGTAACTCGGATTAAGCAACACGATTACTAATTATAATGTAAATTTGCTCAGCTTCTACTTACCTTCAGAAAATGCAAAGTTAACACCGCGCATACTATGTTCAACTGACTTAGCTGCACTAGAAACTATCATGTTATTATATATACTTTGAGTTATCTTTCGTTTATCTTTGAGTGTACTCTTATAAATTGCGAAGAGTTCATGTGTGAAAAGAAACATGATAGATTCCGATTATTGCAGTATTGCTAAAGCGTCGAATGATAATATTCTCCTTTATATGTTACTCGTGTTGTTTTAAATCAAATGTATAATTTACTATGTACAAGTAATTAATTAAAACATGTTATATTTATGTATAATTTAATTAGAAACATTAACATAACAATATGTATCTGTACGATCAATTAAATCGATTAAATATGTAAATAGTGCTTTTTTAATAAAATCTTCTATAATTGTAGTAAACAAAGGAAAACATTTACATTTGTAATACAGTTTCATTTCACTGGTCGAAATAATCCAAACAATGGTAAACATTATTCTAGAACACTGTACAAGAAACACATTGCAACTTAGTTTATGATAAAAATGTACGAACAGTAGCATGAATTTCTTGTCGACACATTTGACAGTGAGTAAGGGACAGAGCACAGTGAATACAAGTTGCCAAGTGTCCGCATGGTAAAAATACAATAGCTACTTCTCGATCCATACAAATTTTACATAAACGAGCTTCCTTTAATGTCCTATTTTCTTCCTCCAAGGATGCTAAAACAAGTGTAGTAATATAGTAATGTATTATTAAAAAAGGTCGTAAAACTATCGCGCATAGAAACTCATTGTTGCCACTTACCATTTTCTTCCGCGTCGGGTGGTTCAGAATTCTCCTTTTTGTCCGAGATTGGTTCATCGTTTTCCTCATTTAGGAGGGTTTGCCGATGATTAGTTGCCTCGTTATCGTTGCAACTTTCTTTGTTGTTGTCGTCTTCTTGCTTTGATATTCGATGATACAATCTGAGGATCAAAGTATTTCTGTGAGTCATGTAAACCATAAAACCTATTTATCTTACTTATCATCTAATATTATTAGAAGTAAGCTGGTTGTGCAGCTTTGTTATATTTATGTACACGTATCGATTTATGTACTACATAATTAACATACAATCGTTTTGACGAGAGGTCGTCTTCTATTTGGGGAGAGGAGTTGGTATGTAGAGTTTCAATCTCTTCTGCTTCTGTGACATCTTGCGTAGAGGATGAAGCTGTGCAAGTTGGAGCGGGAGATATTTCTATTCGATTTGTACGTTCCTCTTCTGGTACACCCTCAAAAATCTGTACAAGTAAATGAAGCATAATTTATAGTCTCTTGTAGATATGTATTGTACAAATATAACCAAATAATACTTACCGATGGAAGTAACGGTGGTCTGTTATCGATGCATTCTTGAATGAATTTTCGTCCTCTTATAAGATTTACAAATTCACATTTAGGAAACCATCTCGCATGCTCTGTCCACACATCATCAGTTACTTCCCAATCTCTTAAACCACCGTCGCAATGAAAACATCTGACAAGATCTCTTAATCCTATTATGATCGTTAATATTTCGTATTTAAACGTATTCGAAGCAAATCAAATTTGTATCGAATCTTTACCTGTGTAAAATTTACCTGTGTAAAAGAAGCCTGCTCTGGCCAATATTTCTGGAGTTTGTTTTAGATTTTCTGGCCAACCATAGAAAGTACGTAATCGTTCTTCGTATGTTGCATGGTGCGGCTGTTTTGGAGCTGCATGCGTTTGAATCCCTAATTCTGTGAGACTCAACGTTGTACCAGGCATTAACTTTACATTGTTTAGATATAAGGTATCTATGGAACAAGAGGGTTATTATGAAATAATTGTCGTAGATTTACAAAATGATCTCTCTACAAATAAATACATACCATCTGTGTCTTGATGTAAATAGAAATCGCATTTGGGAAAATGTATTCTGTGTTCTTTGTCTGGATCATCGCCAGATTTCCATTTACCCAAAACACCTTTACAATACTCGCACTGTACCTACAAATGCGTACAAATGTGTAAATGTGTGAATACCTGATAATTTATCAGATATTGCAGTACTTTGAGTATTCATTACCACATCTTCGTGTAGAAGATAATAGAATCCAGCTTTGGCTAGCTTCTCAGGCGATACGATAGAAGGAATTGGCCAACTTTCAAAAGTTTTTAGCCTTTGAAAGAATGTGTTAAATTCGCCTCGTTGCTCGTCGCAAAGATCTCTATCTCTATCATTATTTCTTGATAGTAAGTTAGTGAACGTTGAAATTAATTCGTAGTAAGCGCTAGATCTTGGTACTAATGGAACGTTGTAAGTATGTGACTGTTGCAAGTTGAAAGCGGATGGGATCTGGTTCTGAATGAAAAAGCAATCAGGTGCAGCTTCGCGATGACGAGTAATAGCTTGATCGCCGTAATTCCAATCAGAGATTTCTATTCCGCATAAAAAGCATTTTACTTTTAGAGCTTGTCCACTGTAATAAAATCCTGCTCTTGCTAATCGTGTGGCATCGATAGGAGCATTTGCTGGCCACTCTCCGAATGTCTGTAGTCTATTTTCCTCGACGTTCATTTTTAAACTTCGATTGTTAATGTTTCTTCTGTTTGACGGCAAACATATTCTACCTACATTATACTCGGAATGTACAATATTTTTATACTTTTTATGAAGTACATTGCGATTTAACGTTCTATGCAAACAGACCGAGATATTACTTGCTCGTCTTGTAAGCACTGCGCGTTTGGTTTGATGTGGTATATGGTATGAAGTAAAAAGTAAAATTAAAGATTACTGTACGTGCATAGAGTGTAGTGTGCAGATTACGTACACTATTATCAGTATCAGCATCTTTATATATATACATAAATACACAAGTGTTTACGCGCACTGTATCTGCTGCGCGTGCGCGATATATGCGATATACGAATGTATCAGGAACGTACCTTTTTCAAGGCGCTAAATTCTTTTAAATATTTTCAGGAATATTTTGTTCTTTGTAAGAATATATGCAAGTAGCGAATCAGGTAAAAAGAACAGCTGATTTTGAGGAGGAAAAACATGACCGTGTACAGCGAAAATAAGCAATTTTATTGAATGCGACGAATAGAGGAAAGCCCTGGTTTTCAACTCAAATGCACCAGTGCACCGGTTTTGTTGTCGCGATGAGTTGGAGCTGATCTACACATAATACTGCCACATGAACGTACAAGAAGAATTAAAAAAAAGACAAGTTTATTGTATCAATCAGTTTCCTTATGTACATGCACATACCTTATTTTTAAACATTGAATACAATAGGTGCGACTGTACTCCATAGTACGATGACGTTGTTAAAGAATATAAGGAATGTAAGTCATTAAACCTTCAACTGTTTATAAATGATCGAAATAACAACGAGAAAGTCACTTTCATTATGAATTAATGTAAAACAGATTACATAATGATTTTGGTTTTTTTAGTATGATTTATAAAAATGCGAATAATTGATCAGTATTATAGAAAAAATGTAACATTACATTTGTAAATATTTTCTTCCAGATACGATTGATTTCTCTGCGATCGTATGTTTCCACGGCAAAGTTAAACGATGTAGTTATAGTCAGTGCAGTTAGAACACCGATGGGGTCGTTTCTTGGAAGTTTATCGAGCGTACCTGCACCAAAACTCGGAGCAGTTGCTATACAAGTAAGGATTAATATGTGTATACGCTTACGTGATTTTTAATTAATGATATTAAATATTTATTAGGCTGCGATCGAACGTGCTGGACTCTCTAAAGAAGAAATTCAAGAAGTATATATGGGAAATGTTTGTCAAGCTTTCTTAGGCCAAGCACCAGCTAGACAAGCTACATTGTTCGCAGGTTTGCAGTACTATTTTCTTTGTGTCTTATTGGTTACGGTTGGTAATGAGAATAATATACATACTGTTAAAATAGGTCTTCCTAAATCCACTGTATGCACAACGGTTAATAAAGTTTGCGCGAGCGGTATGAAAAGCATTATGCTTGCTTCTCAGTCTTTACAATGTGGACATCAAGAGATCATTGTTGCCGGTGGTATGGAGTCAATGTCGAATGTACCATTTTATCTTGCACGAGGAGAAACTAGATACGGCGGCCTGAAGCTTGAAGTACGACAAATAATTTGAAATGTATATTTGTAATACTCTACATTATTTAATTAGTTGTATTTATATGACAGGATGGTATTGTATTTGACGGTTTAACCGACGTTTACAACAAATTTGCTATGGGCAATTGCGCAGAAAATACTGCTAAGAAACTCAACATTACTCGTGCAGAACAGGACGAATATGCTATCAACAGTTACAAACGCAGTGCAGCAGCTTATGCAAACAAAATATTTCAGGCTGAACTTGTTCCGGTGAATGTACCGCAAAGAAAAGGCAAACCTGATGTAGTATTCGCAGAAGACGAAGAGTACAAAAGAGTTGATTTTGACAAGTTCTCTAAACTGAATACAGTTTTTCAGGTATAATTTGGAAATCTAATGACAAGCAAATAATTGGGTAGCAACTTCATTTTCTTTCAGTGATTTCGTTAATTTATCGTAGAAAGATAATGGCACTGTAACCGCGGGAAATGCATCGACTCTAAACGATGGTGCAGCTGCATTAGTATTAACTACCGCAAGCATTGCGGCAAAAATGAATCTGAAACCTTTGGCACGAGTTGTCGCGTTTCAAGATGCTGCGACCGATCCTATTGATTTTCCCATTGCACCGGCGTTCGCGATCCCTAAGGTATATGTACATGTAACTGTATACATATAATGCTATTATATTTTCGTTAACCAGACGCATATTTATTTGTAGTTGTTAGCAAATGCAGGAATCGATAAAAACGACATAGCTCTTTGGGAAATTAACGAGGCATTCAGTGCAGTTGTGATTGCAAATCAAAAAATGCTTGATCTCGATCCTAGCAAGGTGAACGTTCACGGTGGCGCTGTATCTCTTGGTCACCCTATCGGGTAGGTATTTATTCGATTCAAAACCTATACCTACCTTAAAGAAATCTATTGAATGTGTCTGTCTATTAAATAATTTTAGAATGTCTGGAGCCCGTATCGTGGTGCATTTGGTACATACTTTAAAACCCGGGCAGAAGGGCGTTGCGTCAATTTGTAACGGAGGTGGTGGCGCCTCTTCGATTTTAATCGAGAAGTTGTAAGTCCTTTTGTCGTGTTGACGAGTTTTATCTTACTCTTTTATACTAAAGGATATAAGCTATATGCTAGCCTGTTACATTATAATAATATTCAAGTAATGAGATTTGCTTAAGAACAAGAACAAGTAAGTTTTACGATAAATTTAAATCAGGAACCATACCTATCATGCATTTTAAAAACGATCAGACATCATATTGGCTGTGATACACGAGTCGACTGATATTAGCTCTTAGTCTTAGTCGCCAGGCAATATTTTTGTATACAACTAATTGCGAAGAAGATATTTTTTTACCATGCACGAAAATGTGTAATTTAATTGTTAATTATATTTAAGAACATCGTCTTTTTATATCAGATGTTTACGAAAAATAAAGCATATTATGTATAAGGTTTTTCTCTTTCATTCTGTAGGTGTCATCCGATATCTTCTCCACCTACTCTAACATTGTACACGAAAAATCCGTGTC
Organism: Lasioglossum pauxillum; assembly: GCA_933228785.1. Lineage (NCBI taxonomy): Eukaryota > Metazoa > Arthropoda > Insecta > Hymenoptera > Halictidae > Lasioglossum > Lasioglossum pauxillum. The sequence continues at coordinate 37,290,261 of OW121701.1, read as the reverse complement.
CACTTTGCGACGTTTTAAAGAATGAATTACGAGCGAAATTTTGTGATCGTTATCGATTGCAAGAAGTTGACATTACAGCGCCAGGAAACGAACGATTTCTTGAACTCTACAAATACGACATTCCAGTTCTTTTTCTGGAGGGGCAGTTTCTTTGCAAGCACCGTTTAAATTCAGAATTGTTAGATAGGAGATTGAACGATTTGATGTCGTGAATGAATAACGTTGAACAATTTTTGTATTTTTTTCATATATCGAATGAATAAAGAAAAAGAATCAATTGTTCGTAAATACATATACATCGATTAATCGTGTCACGAATTTACTTGTATTCCGTTGTACGCACGGAACTGAACCCTCTATTAATTACAATGACAACAACAACAACAAAGCAAAGATCGTGCAGTACGGTTTCATCGCATTTCATATTCTAATTGTAAGTTGTATTGTTGGGTAAATGTTTGAGTTCGCTCGTCCGCTATCATTTATTACTTGTATTCCGTTGGACTCACGGAACTGAATCCTCTATTAATTACAATGACAAAAACAACAAAGCAACGATCGTGCAATACGGTTTCATCGCATTTCATATTCTAATTGCAAGTTGTATTGTTGGGTAAGTCTTGGAGTTCGCTCGTCCGCTTTCGCCTGTTCTCTCTTTGAGTTGGCTATTCTTTTTCACCCTTTCCCTATGTGCTGCCTCTTTCCTCTTGATTCCCTTTCTTTCTGCCATTGGGTCTATGCATACGGTCTTTCCGATGGATAAGCAAGCGAGCGGTATGTAGAGGTAGAAGCAAGCCAGCAAACAGACGCAGACAGGCAGGTAGGCAGGCAGACAGGCAGGCAGGCAAGTCAGGCAAAGCAGGCCAAGTCAGGGCAGCCCAGGCCAGCCAAGGCAGGCAGACAAACACGCGCACAAACACACCAACGTACACCGAAGATCAGTAGTGAATTGGTGAATGCACGCATCGGACTCTCCTTGCCGACGTTCGTTCTTTCTCAGTGCGTGCCTTACTCGGATACCGTGAAGTATATCTCACTCGTTTCGTATCATCTACGTGGCGCGTTGTAGCGAATGCTTCGTCGAGTTCCCGGACAAAGTGCATACGCGTTCAACAAACCTGCTGGAAAGACAAACATGTGTTCTTTGAAATCTCCTAAATGAAATGAAACTGGTGGTTGGCTGGTTCGTTGCTACGATAGTGCCATCCGCAAGTCGATCGCCAGTGCCCTATGTATTTACCCGATGTTTCTCGAGCGACCACCGCGTTGATCAGTGCCAAAAATAACAAAGCAATCGAATTCAAAAGTGGAGCTCGAACCCGAACCGTTCAAGCAACGTACACACCGTGATGATTTTCGATCGATTTTCTGGATACGTAGGAAGCTGTAGAGACCGAGCAAATCGTGATCGATCAAGAGTGATGAAAGTTGATTGAGAATCCCATAGATCGAGGAAATACCATTGGAATAAAGTCGAAACACCCGGAGGGTTTTATTTTTGGGAAAAGCGATAATCTGATCCACCCAAGTTTGCGCTGAATAGCCTACCTAAAGATTGTAAGGCCTAAATCATTATTTACTCGAGTTCGTCGGCGTGCAGGGAGGAAAAAGAAGGAACAAGAACGGTAGAAAAGTTTCTTTCTATTTTGATGGGCTCGCTTCTGGCCGATTGAGTCAGTTTTATAATATTTTTAGATGGCGTTATGCTCGGTCTCGATCAGTTTACGAATTTCAGAGAAAGAAGAGACCGTTGCATCCCGTACCGTGTCCCGTGGCACATTTTTCAATCGTGTTGATACAAGTGCATTTCTTTTGTAAAATGCGACAACGGAGATGTGAAAGTGTGAAACGCAAGAAGGGGCATAAGAGTTTTGTGTTTTTTCAAATATAATCACAGGATTTTCAGTGCAATAATTGCGTATACAGCGGTGTCAGTGTTTTTGTGTTCCTTGCGCGTCCAAGAAAATTTTCAGGAAAAATGAAAACTTGGACTGCTCGCACGATTGTACGACGGCATAGCGACGACGCAACACTTCCGATCTGTGGGCGATCTTTTTGAAAATTCAACGGAGCTAAGGGTACGCGTATCAGCTTCTTCAATGTTTATAGCATAGTATAACATACCGTGTATATTTGGGTGGCTTGCAAAAAATAACAATCGGAAACAAGAAAACAGATTTAAAATAGCACTGATCGGTATACATACATAAGTACGTGTAGGAGTAGTTGGCCTTCGAGCGTGTATCGATAGTCGTCGCGCATCGCTCGTATATCGGAATATCATAATTATTTGTTTGTTTGTACCGAATCCCGTTTTCTTCGATTTGATGTTCTACCAAGTAAGCAAGTACTTACTATGTAGTTGATCGGATTTCTTGTTGGAAATAAGCGAATATCGCGAATGAAATGCGTTGGTGCGGTATAACGTTGATAAGATAAACACTGGGGAACGAATTTCCTGGAAACTTCGAAACCGACGTTTTCGTTAATTATTGCGCGCATAATCATTCTTTCACGGTATGTACTTCGATATTTCTGTTAAATACGTGGACATATTCATATGTATCTGTTCCCATGGGTCTGTCTACAGTCTACAGTCTCTATATACACGACAAAGTCCGTTACCGTTACTTTCCGCGACCTACTTGACTTCGGGGTAAAAAGCTGTGGAACGAAGTTTACATAAATAAATTATAGTCGCGTTATTATCATTTATTTGTCACGAAAGATGAGACGAATTATAATGAATCAGGATTATTGGTAATCTTATGTCCGTTGGTCCGAAACTTCTATTTTAGTCAGATCAATGGACTCTGATAAGAATGTCCAGTAAAATCATAATTGGAAGAATTCAGGTGTGTACATATGCATAAAACGTCGTGTTGGTAATTTTAAATACAAAATAGTGTATTTAAAAAATAAATAGATTTTGCAATTTACGGAAAAATATGTGTATATTATGGTAAATGTGATTAATCCGGTGATTATGTATAATTGCCGGTTATTATACAGGGTGAAACACGAATCGTGACCAGTAGAGATTACTCTGTTATTAGCAGTCCAATCGTAAATGTTTTATCACATATAGCATGGTTTCAAAAGAGCTTCCACGTGATTACAGCAAATTTTTTGTACAAAAAAAGTAATTTTTTGTTTTTCTTTTTATTACAATTAAACAAATTATAATATATATTATACAAATTAAACAATTACATTTTTATAATTTTCAATTAAAAATTCAATAAATGGTTAGGTCTGTGTTTATTCAATAACTTATCACATTTACCAAATTTAAGGGTGATTATAATAACCGGCAATTATACATAATCACCAGTTTATTACATTTACCGTAACATATACATATTTCGAGTTTCTTTCTGGTCGTCCATCAGGTGATGTCCATCGACTCGAAACTCAAAACGAATATTCTCGAGGCGTTGTCCTGGTTCGTGATTCACGAACGAACTATGTAGAGCCGTTGCCAGCTGAGAAGGTCCGGTTACCGGTTACCGGTTACCTGTTACCTGTTACCTGTTACCTGTTACTTGTTTGTTACTTGAACATGCGTGCTGGCATCGGACTCGTCCCAACGCGACAACGTATCGACCGCGACAGCATCTTGGTTCCAATTTGCAGCCTTTTGCAGCAGTATTTCCGATGGATCACCGAAAAATTGTTCGAGGTTGCTCTCTCGCGTGCTCGTTGGGCGTCGATGTCACCGATCTCCTCCCGCGCACACAGTACTACGTACATATGTATACTAGATACGTACCATACACGCTTGCCGCTTGCATACGTTCTACGGGGTGTCCAGGAACCAATGACATATCTCGAGAAGGGAAATGTTTCGAAAAAAGGGAAGAGACAATTTTCATGTTGTCCCACAGGGTTTGGGTAAATATTTTCTACGTTCTGCCCAAGATTCATTGCAACTTAAGGGGGTAGAATCGTTTCCAGGATTGCAAGGGTGCAAGGATTGCAAAACGAGTCTACTCTCTTAATAATATACACGTGTATTTACGTACACGCACTTTAGTGTGTGTCATTTTAAGTACACGCGTACAAATGTACTAGTTATAGACTGCGTATCATTATGCATTTATGGCTTCTAAAAATGTTCAAGAAATACTAGAATATGAAAATAATGTGCATAAACATCCGCAGTTTAACTATTTCGCGTGCATCAATGCAACGAATCAATGAAAAGTGTCTACCCCCCTAGCGTGATCGTTTACTCGTTTGGTTGGCGCTGGCGGAAACAAGAAGAGAACACTTTAATCCAGAGCAAGCTATTTCCAACCGACTCGGAGAAATATGGCGAATCGGCAGTAATGTACGCGACCTTTCCTACTTATTCTCGCAGCGATCAATGAAATTGGTTATGCCTTGTTCCAGAGTCGCGTTCAACACGCAGTTCGTTGAACTTTTACAATCGTTTAAATCGCTTCGGAGAAATTGACTGGATCGCCTCAAAATCGTAGTATGTGCCACGCGCAAAGACATGAATGAACGCACGTGACAAACCATAAACTCGCACACGATAACCGACGAATAAAATTGTACTTCCGTTCGAAATATCGATGCGATACGATGCTGGCCGTGAAGAAATTGTTTTCGAGTTTCGAGAATGATGGGGCCCTTCTTTCGTGGATTAAAGGGGTGGGGAAATCGAACGCCGAATGCTGAACGTCAAGAGCGCTTACATACACACATGCATGCAATTAGTGTCCACGGAAGTATGGACACGACCCTGGTTAAGCAAATATTTTGGATGAGTTTCTTCGAAACAATCGATGTGCGCGGATCGTATATTAGCATCGCGTCGTTAATAACGTCTAATAATAGTGTAACATCGTCGTCGAAACTCCGGCTAATTTTTCTCGAGCGTTCAGCATTCGGACGCACCTCTCCAAACGGTAAACTGCTATGCACCGGTCGGTACCGTTTCGACTTGGCAATTAATTGGAGCATGACACCCGGATGGATTTTTCGTAATACCCTTCGGTACTTTGCGGACGGTGAGTCGTTTCCATTCAGATTACTTGCCTTGGATTACAATGTTTTTTGGATTACAAAATTATTGTTAGAGGAACAGTGTCGCTGCTCGATGATCATCGGGACGTGGCTAATGTCGTGGCTAATGTAATGGCTAATAATAAAATGACGATGCTATTCAGTAAGCGGACTAAGCGGCCACGTGGGGCCCCGGGATATCATAGGGCCCCGAATTTCGCAGCATTTATATCTTTTTACAAAAAAATTCGATTTATTTACAAGAAATTAAAACAATTTTGTCAATTTTCAATTGCGAATTATGCCTATGTTTAATACCACGAACGTTATAGGCTACTATGTTAAAGACTAAAATTTGTTTTTCTATGTAAAAGATCAACATTTTTACCGCTTGGGGCCTCCACTTGACTTGAGCCGCCACTGATACTATCTACTAGAATTTTATTGAAATCGGGGAGATGCTGCGGATCGAGTACTCGTTGTTTGAACGCGTTGTAGAACTTAGATCGGAAGACTAGATGCATCCAAATGTGGGGCAGATCGAAACGGCTATAAGGGAAAAACGTAGCCACCTTTATCGTGAGAAGAGGAATTTCATCGTTTCTGTTCGACCGGAACTGCGATTTCGTAACAATTAATGATTAACAATTAACAATGATGAAGGGCCAATGGTTAAGGGTTGATCCGAACGAGTGTTTGGTCCATAGTAAGCGTAAATGTTCTGGTTTCAGAGGCAGCCCGGTGGAAAATGGCGTCGAACGAGGACGGAGACTTGATCGATCTCGGGAACGAGGACGTGTGTGTGCAGCGGGTGTCGGTTGCGGAGTTGTTGCCCGAGCAGGAGCATCTTCTAGACGTGTGTCCGCCGAAACTGGAGGAAACCCTCTCGCTGACCAGGAAGCAAGAGCAAGTGCAGGACGTTAGCGACAGCACAGACGTGCTGGTCACTTTGGGTCACGACCAGGTGGTGCCTATCCGCAAGAGAATCGACGTTGTCTCGTCCGACACGATCAAGCGAGTCCGCGACATCACGAAAAACCTAGAGCCGGTGATAATGAAGACTTGTTCCGAGATGAATGAGGAGCACCGGGACACCGTAGATCACGGAAGTGCGATCTCGACGAATCTTGAGAACGGCGGTCGTCTGTGCTCCGAGGGTCACGAGTATGAAACCTTCGAGGCACAGGAGATCAGCAATGCTTTCGACTTTCTCGCGGAACACGAGGATATCGAGCTTGATCAGTTAGACCCGGCATACGAGCGATGCGACACGCTCGAGGGACTCTCCGCGCGAAGCGCCTCCGAAAACGAGGATCTGTTGAACTGCCATCGCAGCTCCTCGACGACCTTCAACCGGAAACCACCGGACAAGCACTTTTTCCGAGACGATTTCCGTATTACCGACAGAGGCAAGTCGACGTTTCAGGACCAGGATCGGGATCAGGATCAGGATCAGGAACTGAAACTCGAACTCGAAGAAAGCAACGGCGTCACTGCCGTTAAGAAACGCTACGAGGATGGGTCGTTCGGTCGAACGGTGGGAAGAGCATCCTTTCAGGGAGCGCAATGTAAATCGTGGACGGAAGGAGCTAATCTAAACAATGGATCCAGGGATGCGTTCTTGCGGTTCGATAGGTCCATCAGTTTGGGGGATTACAGTAGCAAGCCATCGACTTCTAAAGCTGCTCGTAGGCAGTCCAGCTTTATTACAAGGTACGAGGATACTGACTGCAGCAGAGTCTGCTACTTTTGTTGGTAGCTCTAATCGTGGTACAAGTCTAATACGATCGTGTAGCATTTGTAAATGGAAAATGGTAAATGGTGTCGTCGCGGAATACTCGTAACGAGGTGAGAGCTGCTCGATGCTGGTCGTATTACGCGTTTCAATCATCACCGTCGAGTGAACTATCATGTTGTAGTCAGATGCGCTTACTGTGATGAACCATTTTCCGTTGTTCCGTGCGTTGCCGGTCGTTATTAGCGTTCCCTAGTAAACACGGATCGGCTTTCTTGTGTCGTTTCGCGCGACAGATTGCGTTACCATGAGAAATGCGTTTCAGACGTCCAGAACAAAACTGACTCGACTAGTTTACCACCATTGATTCGGCAGTAGGATAACGTAGTCTGTGAATCGTTTCTAGATATTCCGGGGACAACAAGTTGGGCGAGGAACCGGACGATGAGCTGGACGAGGACACGAACCCCCAGGACGGTCGTTCGGAGTGTTCGGAAGTAGACTGGTCTTGGCTGGAGGAAGTCGAGTGCCCGCAGACCGCGGCCGCGGACCCCTCGTCAACGCTGGTTGCGGTTGATGCGGTTCAAGAGAGCACCGAACACCATCGAGGAGGGAGTGCATCCCCCACCAGAGAAAGCGCAAGGCGCAAGCGCGGCTGCGAGCACCGTGTTACCGATGCAGGCTGCAGTGCCGCGATGTACGCCTCCGAGACGGCAAAGTCCCCGGTGGTCGGTGATTCGCGATGGTCGACCACGTCCGACCAGCTGGTCGCCGATTTCGTCGAGGCGGTGATCGATCGCGATGAAGCGCCACGCTGTAACGCAACCAACCTGAGCAATGAGACCACCCGCGACAACAACCCTGCCACGCTGGTCAACTCCTGGCTTAGAGCTTCTATGAGACGGCTGCGACACTTGAGACTACCGGACGGGGCTGAGCGACAATGCGGCGGCAGCGATTCCGGCAATCGGCGAGGATTCGGAATCGCGACGATCACGAGCGCGACAACGACCGCGAGTGCGACCGAGAGCGGGACCGGGACCGGGACCGGGACCGGGACCGTGACGACAACCGCATCCGCGCCGAACTCGCTGCCGGACATAGCGCTGATCGGGCCGGAGATTTTGGCGGCGCAGACCAACGGTGCTTCCGGCACGCTTCTCAGGCCATCCAGCGCTCCTGTCAGAAACGTAAACAGTCTGAACGCGGTGCCTCCCCGACGAGGTACTCGGCAATTCAGGGGAAGCCGATCCCAGATCGGGAGGAGCTGTCGAGAATCGTCCTCCAGGCAGAGCAGCGTTCTGTCGACGACCACCGGTAGCGATACCACCGCGTCGGGAACCACAACGTGTTCCAGCTCTTTCGGCGATGCTTCCACCAGTCCACCTTCGAGCACGGTTACCAGTCCGCAGCGCGTTGCTTCCAGACGGTAAGCGCTCATTCTTTTTCATCGACCCTCTTCATGACATCCTTCTATATTCATTGCGGCGCGGCATGGTGGTTCGGTATGGCGATTAACCAAAGAAACCGAGAACGGAACAGTTTGCTTAAACCGTTGCGCGGCGAAATTCGCTTTGTTGTTATGAATTTCCAAATACATACGTATAACGACTGCGAAACCCGATTTCGAAGGGAACGGTGGTCCATAGAATGTCTAACGATAACGACGAAAGTACAAGCGACTGAAACTCGAATTCGGCGGAGTGTATTCAGAATAATCGACGAAGAAAATTACGGCAGTTCCTGTTTAAGGCATGACAGCGGTCTGTTCAAGGCTTGCGTATTTTCTGTATCCGCAATGAGCGTGCTCATAACCATTCGCGATTGACGCAATCTTTGGTGTTGCATCGCGTGCTGTGCAATCAAACCGAAACATAGTCTTTCCCGTGCGAGTCGATTTAGAATATTTTGTTGGTTTGCGCGGAACGGTAGCGATACCGAAAATGCTGTTGGTTAACCTTTTTCTCTTCGTTTCATCTTGCCAGGTACCGTCCCCTTATTTCATAATATTGTGTATCGATAGGTTTTCTTGTGGACCAATTTCGTTTTCGCTTTCGTTTTCGTTAACGAAGGTGCTAAAGAAATTGTAGTATGTAGACAACGCAACTTTGCATGCGATTCAATGGAGCCTGCGGGGGCGATGATCCCGATCGCGAGATCGTGCGATCGCGCGCAATCGCTCAGAGATTGTTTCACCGTCGATGAACCGTGTAACCTGTTGCGCAATCTACAAACAGCGCCACGGAGCAAAATCTCCCGACAAAGTCGGAAGCAGTTCCGTGTGCGCGTCTCCGATGCAAGACAACAGACAGCGGTTGTGAGACAACGCTCGTATAGAGCGCACTGAATTCAAATTCCAAAGATTCGCCTTTCCATCGAATTTGAGCGATTTCGAATGATTCCCGAATCATGAAGATTTAAGTTACTGTCTCGCTAACAAAAATTTATTTAATCGATTGTGAATTGAGTATTTGTAACCGTGCACCGGGTACACACTGGGTATTGACATGGTCAACGTTCTGGTAGGTAGTTTAGCGAAGCGATGAGCGAGAGAATAACACAGTTTCTCTGTCAATGAAGGACGATTCCATAATCGAGAAAGTGCAAAGAAACGTTCGGCTCTGGAACCATGACCATCGTACAGAAGCAACCGTAAGGTATATTTGTTCGATTCGTTGGTTGCCCACGTTTCAACAGAAACAGTGGTAGTACGGGAACAGTGGTAATACGGGAACACCACGAGACTTCGGGTCAACGGTACTGTCCGATGTAGACTCCTTAACGGTACACGGCTGTAATAATTGTAATTGCATCGCGTTTGCGTTCTCCCTCGAATTTTCGTAAGCGCGTTATGTTCGCGGTGTGGGGGAAGTTTGCGATCGCCGTCACAGCTTCGCGCCGTTTCTAGTTGCTAGTTTATAGTTACTAGTTTCTATTTTACCACGTTTTTATTAGCTCGCTTTCTTGTCTGTCTGTTTGTCTGTTCGGTACTTTACAATTGATTTTAAACTAACTTCCCAATCAGCTAGAGACTTGAAGCTTTAAACGTAGCTCGGAACTGGATGACAATGCAATATTAACTCGCTTTCTTGTAGACTAAAAAGCAGAAAATAATTATTTAAATAAAGAATATTTTTAATATACCACGTTTTTAAGACGGACTAAAAAGTATAAAATACTTTCTCCTAGCCCCATACAGATGGTTCTGAAAATTTGTGATTGTGAATTTATGAAGCCCACGTTTCTCGTTTTAAATCTTACAAGTATTTTCATAGCTATCAAAAATTCACAATCACAAATTTTCAGGACTATTTGTATGGGGCCAGGAAAAATTATTTTATACTTTTTAGTCCGTCTTAAAAACGTGGTATATTACAAAATTTTTTTTTATTTAAATAATTATTCTAGTTTCTACGGTTAACATTCGCATCTCGCACGTATACACATTACCAATACAGGGGCGAACAACAAACGAACGAAAATATTTCCATTCGTTTCGTTTTATTAAATAACATTGTTGCCTCGCTCCAATTACCTCGATGCAATTCTGCTGTTTTGCGCATACCCTGTTATCAAGTCGATTATTTGTTCTCGTAAATTCGCGTTTCAAAGCCGACACGGAAACATCGGGAACAAAAGTTCATCGCGCCCGAACGATAACGCTTGTCAAACTTGCCTAATTGGCCGGAATCGTTTGGGAACCGTCTCGCGTCGCCGCTGATCTAGACACGATTCCAACTTTTCCAGAATATTTTGGCAGACGTTACCTCGCTGAACGTAACTGGGTATAATTTTTCTTCGTTCGTTCGTTTTTGGCCTCCCGATTGGATCTAACTGAAAAGAAAGTTCGAGGAGACCTTTAGCATTTGCTAAGCTTTGAGATCGGAAAGATATACAGGGTGAGTCACCTAACGTTTGCACCTCAAATATCTTTGTTGTTTCTAAAGATACGTAAAATATGGCAAGGACAAAGTTGAATGGTACAATGGGGCTGACGCGATGCAAAAAATTTGTTTTTATGTCATTTTCTTAGAGATATCAAGGTCACCTTCATTCTTTTTTAAATGGAATGATGTATTTTTTAATACATCACTCGATGCAGCTGGACATTCGCTATAAAAAAAGTACTAACCTATGTATGTCGAAAAGTTAGTAGTTCACGAGATATTTCAATTTAGATAACTCTAAAACACCATTACTGTCGTACTAACAATTAGCGTTTACTTACTTGTGTAATGGTGTTTTAGAGTTATTTAAATTGAAATATATCCTGAACTGCTAACTTTTCGACATACATAGGTTAGTACTTTTTTATAACGAATGTCCAGCTGCATCGATTGACGTATTGAAAAATACCTCATTCCATTAAAAAAAAAATGAAGGTCATCTTGATACATATCTCTAAAAAAATGACAGAAACAAAATTTGTTTGGCATCGTGTCAGCCCCATTGTACCATTCAACTTTGCCCTTACCATATTTTACGTATCTTTAGAAACAACAAAGATATTTAAGGTGCAAATGTTAGGTGATTCACCCTGCATATACACTGCCGCTCAAAAGTATGTGGACACTTACCACGTTCATGAAAGTTGTGATATATAACGTATATTTTTATTATCAAACAATATTTGTTGCTAAAGTCTATTATGAATATGTAAAGTGGGTGTACAAAGTATTCGTACACCTTTTAAAAACTAATAACATTTTTATGATTGTACCAAACAACTTGATTTTTTATAATCAATTAGAAGCATTGGTTTACGAAATGATATACAAAAAAGATTTTCCAAAAATTAGAATTTACAAGGTTAACTGCAAAAATAAAAAAAGCATTTTTTAAAACTTTTTTATTTGGGTCCTTAATGAAAATTTAAAATCTATGTTTTGTAGATCTATGTTAGTCATACACATGTTGAAAACTTCAGTGAAATCAATTAACATACACACGAGCTACAAGCGATTAAAAATGGCGAAAATCGTAGTTTTCCACGACTTTTGATCAGTTTTTGCTTAAAATCCACAGAATCGTACATCTTTCAACGCCTGTTGTTTTTTCCTGTGTCAATCGATTGCGATGAAATTTCCAACATGTGTATAAAGAATATGGATCTAGAAAACATGTTTTAAATTTTCATTAAGGGCCCAACAAAAAAGTTTTAAAAAATGCCTTTTTTATTTTTACCTGCAACCTTGTAAATTGTAATTTTTGGAAAATCTTTTTTGCGTATCAGTTTGTAAACTAATGCTTCTAATTGATTATAAAAAATCAGGTCGTTTGATACAATTATAAAAAAGTTATTAGTTTTTAAAAGGTGTACGAATACTTTGTACACCCACTGTACGTAATGTATTCTAATAGTACCAAAATAAACAATTTAGTTATTGAATGTTCTTAAATAAATAAAAGAAAAACTATGGGATCACATAGATAGATAAGTCCGAAAACGATGTCCCAAGTCTGAAAAACATTTGTGGGAAATATTAGAATCTGAGTGGAACCTTATTGAAAGTGAAGTAATGAAAAAGTTAATAGCCAGAATGCCACGACTAGTAAACGCGGTCATAAAGCACGCGGTGGATATGTAGACGAAAAGAAAATATAATTATTTTTTATCATTATCGGTGAGATATTTAATAAATTATTATTAAAATATGTTCTCCAATACTGTACGAACTGAAATACATACAAGATAATCAAATTTACCAAAGATATCATAACTTTTTTCAGGTAGTTATAAGAATTAAGGAAGTGTCCACATACTTTTGAGCGGCAGTGTACACAGTGTACACAGACAGAAGTTTAAGGTCGCTCTAAAAAAGACGATAACTATTTTAATATTGTACTATACGATTTGAACTTTTCTGGGAAGCTAGAGCAATTAGTTTACTACAGGATGCGAAAAGAAATTTTTTCAAAAATTGCAATTGATCGGAATTGTAGAAAGAATACTAAAAGTTGCATTTTACAATTCTTTTTTGTGGGCCTATATCGAAAATTTAAAAAATACATTTTGTCGATCTGTGTGAATTATACACATTCTGAAAATTTCGTCAAAATCGATCGACGTTGCAATGAGCTATGAACGTTTAAAGATGGTAAAAATTGCAGATTTCCACGATTTTCGGCCTCTAACCGCAATGAATCTAAGGATTCTTACATTATTACATCTTTCAATGCCTGTCGCTTCTTCCCGAATCAACCGATTTCGATGAAACTTTCACAGTGCATATAATTGATACAGCTCGACAAAACGTATTTTTTAAATTTTCGATATAGGTCCACATAAAAAAATTGAAAATGCAATTTTCAGTATTTTCTCAACAATTCCGATCAATTGTAATTTTAAAAAAAATTTCTTTTCACATCCTGTAGTAAACTAATTGCTCTAGCTTCTCAAAAAAGTTCAAATCGTGTAGTACAGTATTAAAATAGTTACGTCTTTTTTAGAGCGTTCCTAAACTTTTGTCCACTATTGTATGTGTGCTCGAGGAAATAGAACAATGTTCGTGATAAAAACGGAATATATATTTGAACAATGAATTATACAATGGGAAAACTGCATCTATCGACGGACAGTTGCTAACTGCACTCCCGCTAGACGCGCTTTGCTTCCTCGATCGTTTTTGAATTTTTGATCGTCTTTTGGATGTTGATTGTCTTTTGGTTTCTACAGGGCCGTGCTCACTTTTACTGGGCCCACATCGCACGCGCTTTGTACGCAGAGTATACGGCCCTGCGTCACTCTCCACATAAATCTAGATTTTCCAGATAGTTTTCCTCGAATGGTCGATCGATTCGGTAATTGTATAATTTTTTCTGTGGAACGTGAGATCGAATCGAAATATTTTCATTACTCGATAGAAGGATTGCCTCGCGTACCAGGGAATGCACTCGAAACCTCGGGTCGACTGGTAGAGAGGCAGGCGAGAGTTAAAACTGTTTCTTACCGCAGTGGGTAGCACACTTCTTACTTACTGTATACCGTACTTATGTTGGACGCCCTTGCTGATAAGAAAGAATCGTTAAAACATACATATATAGCAATTGGCGTTTAGCAGAGGTCTCGGGACTCGGGCGTCTGCTACCTGATTGCATGCCTGGTCTGGGCTGACTTGGTCTGGTGGTTTGGTCTGGTGGTCTGGCCTGGCCTGACCGACGAGCTGAACTCGAACAAAGCCAACGGCTCTGCTTGGAGAAATAATCGATAAGGAGAAATGTGCTGGCATACGGACGTGTACATGCTAGAGCTGTACGTAAACGGTGACCGTGCGATCGTTTCGAGAAATACCTGTACGAATTTCTGTATCGCTATTCAAACGCGAAACCTCGGTGCCTATGCTAGTGTGACAAAACGCTGGTTGGGAGTCTCTTGGCAAGCAATCCTTCCAGCTGCGGTTACCTATTTCTAGCCTCGCCTCTTGTCAGCTCTTAGACTTGGGTTCTAGTAACCGCTTCTTTGAACCAGGGCTTCGGAGTCGGAATCGGAGTTTGGGAGTAATTGCTGATCACTGAAGTCGGAGCCGGAGTAAGAAAAAGCTATACAGGGAGGTCCGTTTAAGTACGAACACCAGATATTTCGGTTATTATTAGTCGTACAAAAAATCTCCACAGAATAAAGTTGTACTGTTTCAAGGGGCGAATTTGATGATGGTAAAAATTTTTTCTCAAAGTCATTTTTTTACAAGATTTCAAGGTCATTGATATTTTTTTTAATGGAATGATGTATTTTTTAATACATCAATCGATGCAGCTGGACATTCGTTATAAAAAAGTACTAACCCATGTATGTCGAAAAGTTAATAGTTCAAGAGATATTTCAATTTAAATAACTTTAAAATACCATTACTGTCGTACTAAGACGTTACACTAGTAAGTAAACGCTAACGTTTTACAATTAGTACGATAGTAATGGTATTTTAGAGTTATTTAAATTGAAATATCTCTTGAACTACTAACTTTTCGACATACATGGGTTAGTACTTTTTTATAACGAATGTCCAGCTGCATCGATTGATGTATTCAAAAATACCTCATTCTATTTAAAAAAATATCAATGACCTTGACATCTTGTAAAAAAATGACCTTGAGAAAAAATTTTTACCATCATCAAATTTGCCCCTTGAAACAGTACAGCTTTATTCTGTGGAGATTTTTTGTACGACTAATAATAACCGAGATATATAGGTGTTCGTACTTAAACGGACCTCCCTGTATATCGACTCCCGGTGCCGGAATCAGAGTCGGAAAAAAATATATCGACTCCGACTCCGACTCTGGCTCTTTTGTTTTTAAATCATTAATAGATTTATGTATACATAAATAAATTGCTAATTTCGATCTACAGTATAGACGTATTGTATATGTATATACCAGGCCTGACCAACCCAAGTGGTTCCACGGGCCACTTTAATGACGTGTAACGTTACTGCGGGCCGCACTTTAGGTATACATGCTTTTAAAAAATGTAATACAAATACATACAAAATGAATAAAACTTTATTGTTATACTATGATTCGATATAATTAACTAGAGTCTTAATTAATGAGATATTTGTTTATCCTTTCTTTCATTTAATTTTAGTAAATCTATATTTATGTTCGACATTGCACATCTTTTCTTAGCTGGTTTTCGAAATTGGCATCAGTCAATGAAGTGATGAACTCTTTGTAAATTTCATCTTTGAAAAAAATGTTTCACAAACATATGTGGATACAAAAGCACCTACAACTCGTTGTGCAAAATATCTTAAGTTGGAATATCTCTCGGATGTAATATATAAGTATTGTAAAAATTAATTTTTGATGTGGACGCAAAAATTTGTTTCATTTCTTTGTTGCACTGTAACTCAATTATATCAAAGATATCAAATATATGTAGAACTGGAATTCGTAGTCGCACTGGCGCACTATAACAATGACAGTTCATTTATTTAATATTTTTGTATACATACAATGAAAAACAAAAGTTTCAATAGAAATATAAAATCATGCGGCCCGCGGGCTGCGTGTTGGCCAGGCCTGGTATATACCATGGCACTATGTAGAGGAGAAACAGTTAAAGTTATGGTAGTAGTATTTTCTAACTATTTCCTGAAAGTGAGAAAGTAACAGTCGTGTTGTGTTGCATCAGAGTTATCTGTTCCATATTCTTAGACTTTAATACAATATTTCAACTATTTATTCAGTTTTACTACAACTCTTAATTATTTTGAGTACATATTTTTTCAATTTGGAGAGTCGGAGTCAGAGTCGGAGGTAAAAAAAAAGGGGACTGGAGTCGGAGTTGGAGTTAAGAATTTTGTCTACCGACTCCAAAGCCCTGCTTTGAACGCGAGGACATCCCCCCTCAAAGTGGGTACAACCCAGAGTTGGGCAAACGCTAGTCACAAAAATGATTATTGACTAATAATTTCATGAGCTCTACAAAAGTGACTAATAATTAATGACTAATTAAATACTTGAGCGTGACAATTATGACTATGTGACATTATGACTATGTAAGTATTTAAGCGTAATGACTAATGAATAATGTCTAAATTTTTATTAAGGATGAATATTGACTACTGACTATAATGGCATAACTAATGACTAAATACGTAATCAGAATTCACTATGATTAATGACTAAAAATGATTATAAATTAAAACTAGAGGACTCTCCAAGAGTCACACAAAGAACTTCCCGATTCGTTACTCCTTCGCCAACATCGCTAACATCGTTTGTTTTTTTGTACTTTCATCGATATTCTCCCAAAATGTATTCTTGGGAGTAGAGATGATTAACCCATTTTTGCATTGGAATAACTTTCGATTATTCCAAGCGGTAACAATAGCATCAGTTAAAAAAAAATTTTTTTTTTAAATCTAAAAAAAAATTAAGAAAAAAATTTTTTATGTAATTGCGTTTGGTTCTTTGGTGGAAAATTTTCGTCCTCCCTTATAAATTGCATTGTAGAATCAACTCTTTTCGAAAAAAACTAAAAATCTAAAAAACTACTTGACCAATATGGACCAAAATCTAATCAGCTCTAAGTTACGACGGGGCACATCGTTTGCATCATTCATCATTCTGATCGCGTTGTTACTTTTTCAGAAAACGTTAACAAAAAATTTGATACATACAAACGGCCATACGCACACACACACACACACAGAGACATTTTGATAAAAATAGTCTAAAATGACTCCAATGACCATGAAACGTGAAGATCTGCTAAAAAATCGATTTTCGATTTTCGGGGTAATTACAATAACTTCCCTATAAATCGGGAAGTTAATAAAGTATAATAATAAAAAAATGTCATATTAGTTTATAAACGTATAAAATACAGATCATGACACGTTTGGTCACTACAAATTCCGATATAGTTTAAGTATACATATTAATGTATGTTAATTGTACAATAGTGACTGATGACTGATTTTTAGAGTCATTTTTAATTATTAGTTGATTTTTGCCCAACTCTGGTACAACCTCTCTTCTTATCGCAATTGTTGCAAAAAAACTGTGCGATGCAGCAGATATCGAAATTCACCGCCTTCCCACGTCGATACTAAAGCTGTTGTCACAGTGACATCGAGACGAACGATTACTTTTTAGAGTGCGTGTGCGGATTTTCAGTCGGTGAAGGGACTGTTCTGAATCGCAAGCATATTTTGCGCGTATGCGTGACACGGTGACATGACAGTGACAATGACGATGACGACGGCGATGCACACACTCCCATCGCATAATAAGTTCATCGAGGCTTGGCAAGCATGGCTGTGTAAGTTTGCTTTTCTTTCTCTCAGTCTTCCCTCTTTTTGCTATCCACTCAATTTTCTTGTGTAGTGGCCAGAGTGTGTAGCCGCGGTTCACCTCCCTACGCACTGTCATTGTCTCTGTGCTGTAGCATACGTTCAATGCAACACGGTACACGTGTCTTGTACGCATCGGCGCGGCGCGGCGCGGCATGGCAAGGGACGAAACATCGATAAAAACCCGAATACGAGAGCGACGTTTGCTAAATTCTACCTAGCGCAAGTCTCGTGCAGACGATTGATAATTTTCAAGCATTCGAAATGATTAAATCCAACATATTTTACTAATTGAAGGGGTGGATAATAAGATAATAATAGTAAAAAGATAATCTTCACCTAAAAAAGATTATCTTCATTCATCAAAAAAGGACAACATATTTTGTTAAACACTCTTTTACACAAAACAGACTTGACACCTTTATACATCCAGCCCTTCAATTGTAAGACAGATGCGTACGACGAAACAGTCTCCGTCTTATAATTACATGAGATTCGAATGAATTTTCACGAAAATGCGCGGAACGAGAAAACTTGAGGTGAAAATTGCTGACCGGTCGTATTATGCCCGGTTTCTGGTCATGTTCGTTTTCGTTGCTTATGTCAGGATTAGTATGGAAATGTTCCGCGGGCATTTTTCGCGGTCGGGAGAACGAGAATAAGAATGAGAAAGAGAACTAGAAGAAATTGAGACGAGAGTTGTCTCGTGTCTGGCTTTTGCGGTATTATCGCCCCGTACACTTGTGAACGAATCAGCTTTGAAAGGTGTTCTCACTTTGAAAGGTGTTCCGAGCGATTTCAACTGTTGTACGCGTGCACTGCCTTCGTCGGCGTATATGGCGCCCGTTGACACTGATTTTCCGAAAACCGTTTCACGATTCTCTAGATAATCGGGCCGCGCAACGATCGCTGGATCGTTTTCGCTTACAAAACCCAAACCACCACCAATGGCATCGACGACACGTGGAAATTCGTCGATGCTCAACTTCGAACACAATTCTGTGGACAAACCAGCTCGATTGAAGGGTAACAGGCCCACAAACAAACCGATCACGATTCGTTTTGGTCCCATTATAACGATTTATCGATCGCATTGTCGTTATCAACGGGCGACGAAAGCGAAAACGTTATTGAATCGTGCGGGTAATGATGAAAGAGCGAAAGAGAGAGAGAGAGAGAGAGAGAGAGAGAGAGAGAGAGAGAGAGAGAGAGAGAGAGAGAGAGAGAGAGAGAGAGAGAGAGGCGTCTCGCTATAAATAAAGTTTGCGGTGCACTTGCACACCGCGTCGATGTATCGGTTGCAGCACGCGCAAGCGGCGCACGCCTCCTGTCTTTGCTGCTATCCTGATACCGCGGCACGGTTGCACCGACGCCGACGTATCGAATCACTGTTGTTCATACGGCAACAAAAACCGATCGACCGATCGCAGATTCTCGACCAAGTTACAAGTTACAAGGTTCAATCTCGCTTTCGAATGATATCGTTCGGATCGCATCGGCACGGTTCTTTCCAAACACCACGGCGTGGATCCTCGATCATCGTGCTTTCTTATCTGTCGCGGTGTTGCGACATCGATGACGCGTCTCACAATGTCACCGAAGAATATGAAATCTGATCCCAATGGTTGCGTCGAACAAAACAAACCTCGCGCTACGCGATTGGTGAATCAACGTCCTGCATGATTAGTCAGCGCAACCGGAGGAAAAACAAAACTGACCGATTTGTGCAGAAAGGACTGTTGTGTGTAGGCTGAATCGCGACGTTCACCAAATGCCCGGCAATGTCCATTCATTTACGAAACATCAATTTTCGTTGGAAGCCATATGATCCGAACTTCTTACGAGAGTAGACTCTCGTTTTCAGGATTGCAAGGGTGCAGGGACGAGGAACTAAGGAGCAATGCGAAAAGTGGAGGCCGTTGGTTCTTCATAAGCTCGGCCATCGACTGCTTAGTAGAGGGGCCGTCCATTGAACGCCCCGGGGGTGGGTGTTTACGGGGGTTCGCCCTCGGTTTTAGCCTCCCCTTAAGAAAAAAAAAGGATTGCAAGGGTGCGGGATATGCGCCTTCTCATTTCTCGATAATGCAAAGATGGAGGTTTTCAGTAGTCAAAAGCGCTAGGTGATACATTAAAATATTAAAATCACATATTGAAAGTCCTATTTTTCTTTTACGTTAACGAGCGTAATTTGCATTATTCGGAAGCATAAAGCTGCGACAGCTACATGCAGCCGAACAATGCAAATTACGCTCGTAAACGTAAACAAAAATAGGACTTTCAATATGTGATTTTAATATTTTAATGTATCATCTAGCGCTTTTGACTATTGAAAACCCCATCTTTGCATTATCGAGAAATGAGAAGGCGCATATCCCGCACCCTTGCAATCCTAGAAACGAGTATACCCTTTTAAGGGGTTATGTTACCCTGAGGCGTCCGAAATGACATCAAAGTTTACGAATTTTTTTCTCCGAAAGCATGAATGTGACAATTTTTTAATTATGATATAGGGTTACGGCATATCAGTGGCGCACCCAGGATTTAATCTTGGGGGGGGGGCGAGTTGAACGGACAAAATTTTGTGGCCTGGTGCAAGAATTGCCAATGTACAGTTAGCGCGTTATAACTAGTGATAATAATATGAAACACAATGAATCACCTTTTTTTTCGTTTTTTAGCCAAAATATCCCCTAACGGTACCCAGGGCTGTTCCACGATTTTGCTTTTAGAAGCTAAACATGTTTTACATACAGGGAACCGGATTAATATTCGGGCGCTCCAAAAAGACGATAACTTTTTTAATATTCTACTATACGATTTGAACTTTTTTGGGAAGCTAGAGCAATAAGTTTACTACAGGATGTGTAAAGAAATTTTATTAAAAATTGCAATTGATCGGAATTGTACAAATAATACTAAAAGTTGCATTTTACAACTTTTTTATGTGGGCCTATATTGAAAATTTAAAAAATACGTTTTGTAGATCTGTGTCAATTAAAAATATTCTGAAAATTTCGACAAAATCAGTCGGCGTTGCAATGAGCTACAAACGTTCAAAGATGGTAAAAATTGCATTCCCACATCAACCGATTTCGATGAAACTTTCACAGTGCATGTAATTGACACAGGCCTACAAATTTTTAAAATTTTCAATATAGGCCCACATACAAAATTTCATCAATTGCAATTTTTGAAAAAATTTCTTTTCACATCCTGTAGTAAACTAATTGCTCTAGCTTCTCAAAAAAGTTAAACTCGTATAATACAATATTTAAAAAGTTACCGTCTTTTTTGGAGCGTCCGAATATTAATCCGGTTCACGGTATGTGTTACCATAGTTATTTAAGCTTTCTAATATTGTCTGAGATATGTTTTTCCTGTAGTATTTGTTACAGGAACAAATTGTAAGAATTGTTCACAAAGCTTGGTATCATTTTCTTCGTCTATATACCTGACACACAAGGAAAGTTGCTCAGTGGTAGAAATGTCACAAGTTTCATCAGCAAGAAGTGAAAAACATTTCGCCGAATTAATTTTTTTAACCAAATGTTTCAAAATGACTTCATTACAAGCATTTATGATTTGATTTTGTATGTTCCAGTAATGTAGGTAGCGTTTTTAGCAGCATGTTTAAAATGTTCAGTGAGGTTCTCATCGCCCGCATCGACTCTCATTCTTAATAAAGCTCGAAAATTGCCTTCATTAGCGATTGGTTTCTGTTCAAATGAAATTTCTCCATAATCGCGATGTCCTCTCAAAGGTATATTTTGTCGACCACATAAAATTATTGTTTTTATAATCGGTTCCAATCGTTTCCGGTTATCTGCAGCTTGTGATATCTTGCTTGCGTCAATTTGTCGATCAACTGAAAGACATTTTCCATCTCTAATATTTTGTAGTTTTTCGTAAGTCATAACAGCTTCTATGTGATATTTTGTGTTTTGATGCTTATTAAATTTATCAACGGCTTTCTTCCAGTTGTTATATCCTTGTGTAACATGGGGAAAGGTCAGGCCCTTTTCCCATTAACCATCCAATAGCCCAACTATCAGTGTAGCCAACCCACGTATACAAAACTCTTAATTCGAAAATTCATTTTTTTTATTTTTGGCCACGTTTTGGAGTAAATCGACCACTGTGCGGCGCAGCGGCGCGGTAGGAGCACCAATACTGACGCGTACACGGCCGCAGACGCACAACAATAGGCAGAATTCGGTATTCTAGTATTGGCAGTGTTTGCAAATATCTTGGAACCCAAGCAAGTACATGCCTTATATGTATCGGGTAAAGTTGTTCAAAATGTTGAGTTTTACATATAAAATATCCAAAAATCATCGAAATCGTAGAGGAAGCAGCTATTCTACAGTTTGACCAATTTTCCAGTGTCATTATTCTTGGGGGGGGGGACTTGGCCCCCGGCCCCCCTGTGTGCGCCACTGCGGCATATATTGAAGGTTATTCTGTGTAAATTTCATAAAAAGATATTAAAAAATGGCCGAGTTATCCGTTTTCCTGCATAGCTCCTTCGCGAAAACACGTGTAGACGGTGTCAAGGTTCCTTGATAAAATATCTATCGCGAAGCACAGGGATTTCAAGAAAAACCCATTTTTGTACAAATGCGAGGAAAGTGAAAATGAACATTCAATTTTTTTACCCAAAAAATCAATATTTAAACGACTGTTATAAACAATTGGGATATCATATCAGAAAAATCCTACGCTACACGATAGAGGATGTTATTAAAATTAAGTGCATGAAATTTGAAGTAAATGGGACGTATAGTTTCCGAGATACATACGTGTTACACCAGCTGTAAAAATGTAGTTTCGAGATAAACGCAAAAGAAGGAAAACTGCACGAACTTCTAAGCACTGTAACTTCGCTATTTTTGGGAGCTGTTGCAT
Organism: Lasioglossum pauxillum; assembly: GCA_933228785.1. NCBI lineage: Eukaryota > Metazoa > Arthropoda > Insecta > Hymenoptera > Halictidae > Lasioglossum > Lasioglossum pauxillum. Next base: position 37,267,809 of record OW121701.1, on the reverse strand, counting down.
CTACCATGGCTTAAATTATTCCCTGAACTCTAAATTAAAGAAAAATACAAAAAAATCGATTTTTTTTAAATCTCAGGGTGGCGTAACCCCTTGAGATCTTGTCTCAAAAGTTGTCCCGAAACTTTGGGCTCACGTCGTCATATCCCAATTCTGTTGCGACGCACGACACTTGACGTTGCCAGTTTCATGTGTGACGTTTGACGTTTGACGTTTGACGTGTGACGCGTGACGCGTGACGTATGACGTGTAACGCGACGCGACGTTGCTATTGGGTCTGGGTTATTAGACTCCGAAGAATCGTTTGGCCCTGCAGACAGATAATCGATCGGTAGACGTTGTCGATGGCAACAAGGCGAAATTACGCTTTCCTGGAACCAAATAGGCAGCAAATTAAGAACCCATACGAATTACAGACCATTCCCTCGTCGACGATTCCATTCACGATTTTATTCATAAATTAACATCAACGAATTCCTCTAAACGGTTCTCCAAACGAAGAAAAGAATTTTGATCGATCACAATCGACTACTTCAGCGGAGGGATCAGTCTGGCAAGAGTACACGTGCGCTCTTCTGCCTATCTCTGTCGTCACGTGACTCTGTCCATGTACAGTTATACAGCGGCTTCAGACTTCGGGCGAATTCTACGTACGCGCAAACAGTTCACAATGGTTTGGTAGCCAGTACAGTAGCTGCTGGAGCCGGTGCTGGAGTCGATGTCGATGCCGGTGTCGGTGTCGGTGTCGGTGCCACGAATTCTAGTCGAATCTCGACGGATCGTTTTATCGTGAAAAACCGCGATTTTCGATCTGAATGCGGCGTTAGCTAACGCGATTGTTCAGGCCGGTGAACCTTCACAATACATTTGAAAAGTGTAAAAAAGTGTCATCAGTTTCAAACGATAGGTGTACACGTGTAGGGCTGAGACATTCTAAAGATTCCAGGCTGAATCTTGATAATTGGATCGAGGAAGTAGATCGTTCGAAAAACTGTCTTTCCGCATGGGTATGCGGATCTTTTCGTAAGACCCACTCGCCAAGGGCTACGGATGAACGACCTGGCCGCGCCGGCACGCCACGTTTCCGCGTCTGCTCCGTATCGGATTATACCGGAGAATTGGAGAATCAAACTTGATGTAAAAATACCTAGTACACACAGTGCATAAAAACTGGAAAAAGAATCGATTGTCAACAATTCTTGAAATTTCATCTGACACTGGAAGCCGATCGCTCGATTTCCCAAGAAGTTTCAGCTCGCGGCGCAATTCCGAAAGCGCCGGTAGCCGTGCATGGCCGAAACGAAGTCGGTCTATCAACGATCACGTTTGGAGTGTCGTATTAGTCGTCGGTAGATCTCGGTAGAGCGAAGATTGCTTGCTTTTCGAGATCGATCGTCTGTCGTGTACTAGCGTGTCTCGTCGCGTCGCGACTAAAGTATTTATTTGCGGGAAGGTATTAACCATCCTTGAAAAGCTTTGCTTTCTCGTTGCAATCGAGAATCGTTCAATTAGACCCGACTCGAAACGTTGCATAACCTCCGCGGATATCTGCCGATCGAGATCGGCTGCGATCGAGCCACGATCGATCGCGTCGACTGCATTGCGGCGAGTGGAGTTTCGAGCTGACCGCGAGCCAACTGAAAATATTTTGAAGATCGAGCTCAAGCGACGAACCGCCTGGAAGACGAACTTCGGCGCGTGTTGACGTTGTTGCATATTATAAATGTGGAGCTTGGGGAGGCAGCGGCGAGGCAGAGAGGAGCCTCGCGAATGGAGGAACGTTCGGAAAATCGTTTCGAGGCCGGAGAAAACGAATAGGTAGATCACTGCGACGGTCGAATGAAAAATAACGAGCAAAATACATGTATATCGCGAGAACGGGAGAAGAATCAAGAGGTTTCCCGATCGAAAATCGTGACGATAGAGAGGAGAGAACAGAGAAAAGTGACCAAGTTTGTCGGGAAGAGAGCGGAGAGCGAGGACGAAACTCTTCGTCTTCAAATTCGATTGTTCTTGACTAGCTGAGTTGACGCCGACGCCGACGCCGACGCCGACGCCAACGCCAACGGCGACGTCCACATCGACGACCAGACAGGTGTGTTTTGCACGAATTTTCATCGGCGTTGCGGCGTGGTGCGACGTTTCTTCCGGGTAACAAGAAGATGACCCGCAATTCTACGAAAAAGTTTCGAGGAAATTAGAACGGCATCGTGTTATCTTTTTGGACTCCAAGGTGGAGATTCAGGTGGACATTCAGGTGGCTATTCGGCTGGACATCGAGGTGGCTATTGAGTTGAAAGAGCTTCGGACTAGTTGGTGGGTGGGAGGGGGGCGGCGCAGGAAACGCGGAGATCGAAGGCACAGGAAAATCGATAGGTACCGTGGAAACGGACTCGACGAGGCTCGGTCGTTGACATCGTTGTCGTGACATGAGTACAAGATGAACCACGACCCGACGATCTGCCGGCAGTATTTTTACTGCAGTCAACGCAGACAACGAATCAGGTACCGGACAATTACGATGCTCAAAAACTTGATATTTCTTTCTTTGTACATTTATGCGTATACGACAGCCGCTGGTATCGAAATGCGGGTACAGTTGCTCCGTTGCATCCCTGGTTTTCCTGGTAAATATCACTGCTCCGGAAGTATAATGACGCAACCGTAAAATGTTGTGAAATTGACCTTATTGTGTTGGCTGGCTCAAAAATGAATTTACCACAATGTCTATAAACTGCTCTCATAGAAGAATTAAACCGAATCTATAGGCCATTCTATTAAGACATATTGGAATTATTTTTCTTTTGCTTGTCCTGTAAAATTTCAATTTTTGCAGTTGCGTCATTATACTTCCGGAGCAGCGTTATGAGCTTTCGCAAGCTACGCAAGTACGAGAATCGGTTATGCCGATTAACAGTAGCGCGTTATAACTAGTTGGGGCCTTGGGCAAAGTAGAATTTCGGGGCCCCTAACTCCAACTAAATAACTTTATGAGAAAAACGTAGAATTTGGATCTTAGATCATAGCCCCTTTTTGCTTGGGCCCCGGGCATTTGCCAAAATTGCCCATAGGGTACAGCGCCACTGTCGATTAATCAAAAGATCAGAGTTCGATCGATTCTAGTTGGTGCTCGATCGATCATCGCATATGCCCTCGGCAGGGAACCAAAGAACGCGGCGATACGTAGTACATAGTATCATTACGCAATATGTACTATTCATTTGGCTGGAAAAATATGAAATCGTTTTCGGCACGACGGAAAGGATTTTCCACCGAATACGATACCCAGTGGTCGAACGAGAAATACGCAGGATCGTTTAATTTCCGCTGCAACGATTGAAAGAACCTTTTGTCGAGTAACAGTCAAAAGGAACTGTCGATCGTCGATGACTCGTTTTCCTTGAGACACCGTGCCGAGTCCCTGTGTCCCTGAAACGAAGTAGTTGTGCGTTCGATCAAGGTTCTGAAACTAGCATTCGTAGGCCGTGGGTCGTGGGGGATAACCATGGAGAGACCGTCGCGCGACGCTCCCACGACGCCGCGCCGCACCAGTGACGATGACGACGACGCGGCACCGAGGGATTGAGAGACGGCGCGCAAACGCGCGGTATTTCGAGCGCTACCGATAAACGAGAATCAAGGCTGTCGAATAGATGGTGCGAATTGGACGACTTTTGACTTTAGAAGGACCGAGTCGCGGCAACCGAGCTCGTTTCATCTTTACGCGATGGTTATAGCAACGCGTTAAGGTGGGATCTCCTAAGCGCGTCTGGACGTAACATTTTTTGGTTCTGGGTTCTCTTATACTCCATTCATTGTGAACGCTAACTAGTGCGTGTGGACACGCAGCAGGAAGTTACGATAAATGGATTATTTTTGTTACCATGCTTATATTAACTTTCCGTGTTGTTGTTGTATGCGTCAAATCTTGTAATCGAATTTTAAACCAATCTTGCTGAAATTTTGCATACACACTTGCTTCCGATGACAATAAAAGTAGAAAATAAAATATATAAAAAGAACTTTTTAAAAACCACGCTTATATTAAAATGCACTAAAATGGAGAAAATAAAAATACCGAATGCAGTTATTTTTCCCGAAAATTTTAAGCAATTAGATCAAAATTTCTTCTGTTATAAAATTAGTGTCGGAATAGATAGAAAAATGTAATAGAAATTTAAATAAAATCATTAGTAACTATAAAAATAAAAGCGTGGAGCGCCCACAAAGATTACGTCAATATAGTTTAGCGCTGCACGCTTTTATTTTTTATAGTCACTAATGTCATGATTTTATTTAAATCTCTATTAAATTTTTTTATCTATTCCGACACTAATTTTATAACAGAAGAAATTTTCAACTAATTGCTTAAAATTTTGGGGAAAAATATTATTAATCATTGAATGAATTCCAGATTTAACTGGCAGACCAGGAAAATATTATTTTCTCCTTTTTAGTGCATTTTAATATTAAGCGTGGTTTTTAAAAAGTTTTTATATACATTTATTATTTAGGAGATCCCACCTTTATGGGGAATCGACGCGATGCACCGAGACTTCTCGAGTTCTATTTCCCGGGATAAGTTGAACTCGAAGCATCGAGATCCCGGTGATTTCAACGAGATAAGCTTACGCTCGAACAGCGTTCGTTCCCACGGTGTGATTTCGACTTCCGACAAACAGCATCGAATCACCTGACAGTCTTTTCGATAGCATTCCAAAAGCTTGGTATTTTTGACGTGTGTGACATAAGAGCGTGCCTCTTCTAGACACGGTCTAATTGTAAGGCTAACAAATCAATATCGAATTTCATGTATTTCGCCTTGAAATTTGATGCCCAGCGACCGAAGAAGTAAGATACGCGATGAGTAACCATCGACCAATTATCATACTGGAGGCATGACGCGGCAAACCCATAGACGTAGACGTAGACTGTAGACGATGGTTAGACAGAGTGCTTCTGAACTAGCTGTACATTATAGTATAGAATATAAAACATAATGATTATTTAAATAAAAATAAATGTTTAAAAAATACCACGTTTTTAAGACGGACTAAAAAGTATAAAATAAAATTTAAAAAAACGCCACGTTTAAAAACGGACTAAAAAGTATAAAATAATTTTTTCTAGCCCCATACAGATTCCTAACCCCGTACAGATAGTCCTGAAAAAGTTAAAACGAAAAACGTGGGGCGCATGCAATAGATAACACTGTCCAACAAATTTCAACTTTTTTTATGTTCCCTAATTACTGTTGGGTCCTTCTTGTAGAGTTTTTTGCGCTGATTCCGAATCTGTTTTTAATTTTTTTCCTATACGCACAGTTTTTGAGGAACATGGCTTTGAAAAGAAGACATATTTTTCAACTTTAAACAAATATTGTGATGTTATTATAAAAGATATTGAATTGTTCTTTACCTCAAAAGATTCTGTGCACTTTCCCGAATACAGCGATATCAAATATTAATACATTATGATTGTTTAAACATGTTTAAATAATCACTAAAGGCGGAGAGACACCACTTTTGCACCAATTTTTGAGGATATTTTTCAATTTATCTCAAAAAATAAGGGTCCAACGGAAAATCGAACTATACCAGTCGATAAAGCAGACTTTTATCTTGAGAAGCCACCCTGTCAAGTTTGGATCGTCGACGTTTTTTTCGAACCAGAAAGCAAAATATCTTCGCCCGACATGAGTTGCCGCCAGTGGCGCTCAGGACGAGATACGGCGCAGCGACGGGATACGGAGCGGCGAACGACCGTTGTAATGGTGAGCGCCACTGGCGGCAACTCATGTCGGGCGAAGATATTTTGCTTTCTGGTTCGAAAAAAACGGCGACGTTTCAAACTTCAAAGCGGGCTTTCTCAAGATAAAAGTCTGCTCTATCGCATGGTATAGTTCGATTTTCCGTTGGACCCTTATTTTTTGAGATAAATTGAAAAATATCCTCAAAAATTGGTGCAAAAGTGGTGTCTCTCCGCCTTTAGTGATTATTTAAACATGTTTAAACAATCATAATGTATTAATATTTGATATCGCTGTATTCGGGAAAGTCTACAGAATCTTTTGATATAAAGAACAATTCAATATAATTTATAAAAACACTACAATATTTGTTTAAAGTTGAAAAATATGTCTTATTTTCAAAGTCATGTTTCTCAAAAACTGTGCGTATAGGGAAAAAATTAAAAACAGATTCGGAATCAGCGCAAATAACTCTAAACGAAGGACCCAACAGTAATTAGGGAACAAATTTGGTGTTGGACAGTGTAATTGATGCATGAACACCTAAATCACTAACAATTTTATTGCACTGCAAATGATATGAACTGTTTTGCGAGTTTCCTCAGCGGCAGCTCCTTACTATGTATTATCTTGCGCCCCACGTTTTTCATTTTAAATCTTACAAGTATTTTCATAGTTATTCAAAATTCACAATCACAAATTTTCAGGACTATCTGTACGGGGTTAGGAATCTGTATGAGGCTAGAAAAAATTATTTTATACTTTTTAGTCCGTTTTAAAAACGTGGTATTTTTTAAAAATTTATTTTTATTTAAATAATTATTTTCTGCTTTTTAGCCTTATATGTGTGAAATTTTACAATCGATTTTGAACATTGTGATGAGATTATAACAGAGACATGTAGTAAATTTCAGACGGTATTGCGACGCGTCATATTGAAAACGAACGCCGTGGTAAAATGTCAAAGATAAAGGTTCGACGGAGAATACCGGTGTAACTGTTCTTTCGCTTGGTAAACAAACATTATACTATAATAATACGTAGTAACTTTGTAAACACCGCACGGAGTTCGAACGCACACTGACGCACACTGAGCTCCTTCGGTGCGAAGCGGGTCAGTGGAGTGGGGATGAGTCAGAGTGGGAACACGTAGTAGAGTGGGGACGCTGAACACGAAGACGTACTACGTCACGCGACGGGGGGGGGGGGTGCAAAGGTTCAAATTATTAATAATTTATATCTCCTGAACGCATAGGCTTCTTTAAAAATTTTTTAAAAAATATTGCATTGTCATCCAGTTCTGAGCTATGTTTAAAATTTCAAGTCTCTAGCTCATCGGGAAGTTAGTTTAAAATCAATTGCAAAATTTGTACCGAACAAACTGACAAACAAGAAAGCGAGCTAATAAAAACGTGGTAAAATAAATAATGTAAAATATACAATGTACAAAACGTAGAACCTGAGAAGGGAGGAATCTACGATTCGAGCGAATAGCTGTTCCTTTCTCGGCGATTTTACTTCAGACTTCAGACTTGGCTGGAACCACTGGCGAACCACCGTGCTATCGCGACAAATCTATCGTTTGCGTGTCTCTAATCGCGTGCATTATTAGTACACACCGCTGGCTGGAAGTATCGTGGTCATTAGAAGCGGTCAGTTTTATCGATTAATCGATAAGATATCCTGTTTCTATTTTCGGTGTTTCACGAACGTTCGTGGTCAGTCTTTGTATTTTCAAGAGTATTTTCGCCTTCCGCGCGGTGGAACTGACTCGTCCTTCGTCCTTCAAGGGAGTTGACTCTCGTTTCCACGATTGCAAGGGTGCTTCTCATTTCTCGATAATGCAAAGGTGAAAAGCGTTAGATAAACGATCAATCTAGGCCGCGATCGCCCTCGGAAGTCCTATTTTTATGTTTACGAGGCGTAATTTACATTATTCGACAGCGTAGTTTCCATTATTCCGAAGCATACATCAATTTTCATAAAGCTGCGACAGCTTCATGCTGCCGAATAATTCAAATTACGTCTCGTGAACGTAAAAATAGGACTTCTGAGGGCGATTGTGGTCTAGATTGATCTTTTATCTAGCGCTTTGCAATCCTGAAAACGAGTCTACACCCTTAAACGCGAAGGATGGACCACTTGCACAAAGTTACGCGTCGAGTTCCATCGAAGAAACGAGCTCATCGATCGTTTCACTATTTTTCGGAATGGATCGAATAGTTCGGTACAGCGTTCGTAATGCAACGGCCGCTACGACGGCCAAGACCACGACCACGGTGACGAAAACGTACCGTACCATGATTCCGTATTCCCCGAGCGAAACAAGGTCCAGTTTTGTCTTTAAGGTGGATCCCTGTAGGAGCGGTTGGCCTGGCCTCTCATATAAGCATTCGCCTCTCTATTTCACGATAACGGTACCGTCGCGATCCTCCGTCTATTATCGGCACAGTCGACCAGTCTGCGACTCGTACTCGTGGCTCGTTGCGATTTATTTGCCCGCCGCGCCGCCGCACCTCTCGATTTTCTGCGAACCTGCAAAACTGTTGCCGCAACGCGCGTTTCGCGCGCCCTCCGAACAAATTGCAAATTGCTGTATCTCCGTTGTGTCTCGGTAGTAGTAATAGTAGCATTTATTTATTTTGGCCTCTTGGCCAAGAAATTGGACTTGGTTCACAATTTTTCTTTATGTCACTCGTCCCTCCATCCATCCATGCTCTATACCTTATTATCTATATAATCGATGCTAATCTATCCCAATACCTTACATCATCAATAGACTGCGGATCTTTATGCATTTATAGCACCTGAAAATTTTTAGAAATTCCTGGAATGCAAAATTCGATAGAATTTCGTACGATTTTCATTTACTCCAGATCTACAAAGGCTACTACCACTGAAAACAAGATTTTATTTAATTACACTTTCTTAAAATTTACCTAGAAAAGTTGAAAATTGCATGAACAGCCGCAGTCTAATCGTCAAATATTGCCTCTCCTTCTCTCTTTTTGGTTATATCTTTCCTTTTCCTCCCGATACTCCTAAGCAGGGTCCGCTCTAGGGGTAGGCAACTCGGACATTTGTCCGGGGCGCCATTTTGGCTGTAAGTGTAAGAAAAATATTGATGTGTTAACCCTTTTAGTGCTGGGCGAAAAAGAGGTGCTTATGCGAAGATAACCGGCCGAATTTTACGATTTTACTAGGATTTGGAAAAAGGCTCATAAAAACCAAACGAAAAGCAATATTTACATAATTAAAAAAGCATTGTATTAAGGACAAAATAGAGAATAAAACAGTGACGCTAATTTTTCTATATTCATTGAAAATTACATAAATAACAAAGGTATAAGTGATCAAAAAAAAAAGAAAAATTGAGTTCTCTGTTTCAAAACGTAATTGCACAAGGTGTGGGCCGATATATCGGCTCTGGCACTTTTCGCCAGTGCAGCGAGGGCCGATATATCGGCCTCCGGCACTAAAAGGGTTAAATACCCAATTAACAGAAAATTTGCATTTATTAAAATTTAAATAAAATGATTTGATTTTTATTGAAAATAAAAAATATGTATCTTTATTTTAAAAATATATACATTCTTAAGGGGCGGCAATTTGTCTTTTTGTCCGGGGCGACGTAACCGCTAGAGCGGGCGGCTGTCCTAAGCGAGTCTACTATTTCTCCCGCTCTTTTATCTTGTACTATCTTGTCAATACTTATATTTATTCTCTCTACAGCTTCACATTCCTCTGCCAGATGTTTTAGCTTCCGCAGGTGTCTCTCGCATATCAATATTTGTTCCTTGCTTCCATATTTCCACATTTTCATCTAGCCACCACACTCCTATCTAGTCTATCTAGACACATCTAGTCTCCTTCTCCTTTCTGTGCCTCGGTAGTAAGAGTTTGTGAGAGTTTCAAATTCGTAAATAAAAATCCGGCGTCCCACTCTGGTTATTGTACTTTAACGGGTTCTCGTTTTTCCATGTAGGATATGCGAAAGGCAAAGAGATGTCGACAGGGATGGAGACAGAGGGGAGGATGAGGACGAAGACGGAAACCCATTGGGGAAATGGCCGCATGCTCTCAGTCCTGCGTTGGCCTGCCTCAGTTGTACTCTTGGTTTATTCAACATAAGTAGATTCTCCATTCTTAGCATACAATTCGGAGGTGAGTAGGTCCGAGTAATCTGTTCAAACTTCGAAAACAGATGATCAATTCTGAACAGACCCATATCAAGGGTGAACGATTCATTTCCGTTTTCTTGTTACAGCGAACTTCATTGTACAGTTTCTGATATTGTCTCTGGTTCTGGGCATTCCTCTGTTAACGTTGCACGTTTGCCTCGGACAAAGATTGGCGGCTGGTTCCGTGGACATGTGGAAGATCTCTCCCCTTTTTCAAGGCGTCGGCATAGCTCTGCTAACCGCACAAGCGTTTATCGGTATCTACAGCATCGTCGGCGTGTCCTGGATGTTCGTGTACTTCAGGTACGTACTAACTACCTAACCAAAAACGTAAGAAAACGAGAGAAAAAGACGTTTCAACTTTTTAGGGATTCGTTCATCACGAAGCAGGACAAGTATCGATGGGCAGAACCGTTTTCTTTGTACAGGGTAGACAAGGCCGCACAAAACGACAGCATTACGATACACCAGCTGTACGAAACGGTGCCGGATTATTTCAGTGGCGTCGTCCTACAGAGACACCATTTGAGCGAGCCGGATCCCGGTGTAGTCACGTTGAAGTTTCAAGTCGCTTTCAATTTGGCTGTCGTCTGGATGATCGTGTTCGTCTGTTTGAGCAAAGGTACTGCGTGAACGAACGGCTCGAGCCTGACGATGAATACATACGGTTACCCGAATTAGTATTCGGATGCTCTAAAAAAGACAATGACTTTATTAATATTGTACTTTTTGATTTGGATTTGAACTTTTTGGGGCAGCTAGAGCAATTAGTTTACTACAGGATGTGAAGAGAAATTTTCTAAAAAATTGCAATTGATCGGAATTGTAGAGAAAATACTAAAAGTTGCATTTTACAACTTTCTTGTGCGAGCCTATATTGAAAATTCAAAAAATACGTTTTGTAGATCTGTATGAATTAAACATATTTTGAAAATTTCGTCAAAATCGGTCGACGCTGCAATGGGCTACAAAGGTTTAAAGATGGTAAAAATGGCAGATTTTCACGATTTTCAACCTCAAACTGCAATAAATCTAAGGGTTTTTACATCGTTCCAATGCCTGTCGTTTTTCCCCGCATCAACCGATTTCGATGAAACTTTTACAGTGCATATGATTGATACAGATCTACAATACGTAGTTTTAAAATTTTCAATATAGGCCCACATCAAAAAGTTGTAAAATGCAACTTTTAATATTTTTCTACAATTCCGACCAATTGCAATTTTTGTAGTAAACTAATTGCTCTAGCTTCCCAAAAAAGTTCTAATCGTATAGTACAATAATAAAGAAGTTATCGTCTTTTTTTAGAGCGTCCGAATATTAATTTCTTTCACTGTGTACAGGGTGGTCCACGCAACTTGCACACCTATAATAACTTCCAAAGTATACGTTGCACGAAAAAGTTTTGTATACACAAGCCGCATGGTCTGAAGGGGTAAATTATGTAGTGTATTTATTTTTTTTACAGGTGGACGCGCAAAGGACATGTGATGGTCAACTTCATATTTTTTAATGGAGTGAGGTATTTTTTAATACATCAATCGATGTAGCTGGACATTTGTTATAAAAAAGTACTAACCTATGTATGTCGAAAAGTTAGTAGTTCAGGAGATATTTCAATTTAAATAACCCTAAAACACCATTACTGTCGTGCTAAGATGTTACACAAGTAAGTAAACACTGACGTCTTAGTACGACAGTAATGGTATTTTAGAGTTCTTTAAATTGAAATATCTCCTGAACTACTAACTTATCGACATACATAGGTTAGTACTTTTTTATAACGAATGCCCAGCTGCATCGATTGATGTATTAAAAAATACCTCATTTCATTTAAAAAAATGAAGTTGACCTTCACATGTCCTTTACGCGTCCACTTGTAAAAAAAATAAATACACTACATCATGTACCCCTTCAGACCATGGAACTTGTGTATACAAAACTTTTTCATGCAACGCATACTTTGGAAGTTATTATAGGTGTGCAAGTTGCGTAGACCACCCTGTATATACGAGGTCTGATAAAAAAATACGCGAAATTTTAGTTTTCCTCAAAAAATCGATTCATCGATATTAATTTTGGCCCCTACAAAGTACTCCCCTTCAGATATAATACACTTATGCCAATGCCTTTTCCAATCTTCGAAGTACTTCTGTGAAGTACTATGAAGTACTTCTCGAACGCAATTTTCGGTATGGTGTTTCGCTCCTTTAGCAAATCTGTCTTTATCTCTTTAATGTTGTTGGCAAAGCGTCGTCCTTTCATGGATCGTTTCAGTTTCGGGAATAAGAAGTCCAAAAAATCGTCGTGGTGCAATTGCAAAAAGAGTTCACCTAAACACGTGTAACTTTTTCGACAACCAACAACAGACTAAGCATCCAATATGGCCTCCTATGTCAACATACGTTAAGGACAACTGTACTGACACAACAAAAAAACATTGTAGCAATTGGATTCATGCAGCCCGAGAAATTTACAAATTCCGCGTGTTTTTTTATCCAACATACAGACACTCGAATTAATATTCGGGCGCTCTAAAAGAGACGATTACTTTTTTAATATTGTACTATACGATTTGAACTTTTGTGGGAAGCTAGAGCAATTAGTTCACTACAGGATGTGGAAAAAATTTTTTTCAAAAATTACAATTGGTCGGAATTGTAGAAAAAAATACTAAAAGTTGCATTCTATAACTTTTTTATGCGGGCCTATATTGAAAGTTTAAAAATACGTTTTGTAGGTCTGTGTCAATTATATGCACTGTGAAAGTTTCATCGAAAGCGGTTGATGCGGGGAAAAACGACAGGCATTGAAAGATGTAAGAATTCTTAGATATTGGCCGAAAATAGTGAAAATCTGCAATTTTTACCATCTTTAAACGTTTGTATATTTAACAATTCAACGTCGACTGATTTTGACGAAATTTTCAGAATATGTTTGATAGGCCCACATAAAAATGTTGTAAAATGCAATTTTCAGTATTTTTTCTACAATTCCGATAAATTGCAATTTTTGAATAACTTTCTTTTCACATTCTGTAATAAACTAATTGCTCCAGCTTCCTAAGAAAGTACAAATTGTATAGTACAATATTTAAAAAGTTATTGTCTTTTTTAGAGCGTCCGAATATTAATTCGAGTAACTGTAGTTCGGCAACGACAGCTCGTACATACGTACATAATCCGTTTCGATATCGATCGATCACAAATTCTTTCAGGTTTAAGATCCTACGGGAAAGTGGTCTACGTGTTCACGCTGATACCCGTGTTCGGCACTCTGGTCCTTTGCACAAAATTGCTCGGTTTGACACCACCGGGCTCGCTACATCAGCTCTTCCCCGCCACCGTTGGCACAGAGTTTTTTGTCAATGGCAAGTCGTGGGTAGCGGCATCCATCGAGGTGTTTCTCACGTGGGGATTGCTCGGTGCAGCCGCTATGCAGGTACGTAACGGTCACCGGGGATAATATGCATATAAGTAGCAGATCGAACGATCGAGGCGCTCCAGAATCGATTTAAAAGAATATTTTACCTCTATTTTCCAGATAGCAGCTCACAATAAGCACAAGCATCTTCTGCAACGGGACACGAGCCTCGTGATAGTGTTGACGATAGTGGTTCTACTTCTCGCAGCTTTCCTGGCAAACACTTGTGTGCAGATCCTCAAACATCACGGTTACGTGTATATTCCGAGTTCGTTCGGTAAGTATAGTCCCGAAGCCCTGTCGCACAGTGGTCCGGATAGAGAAATTCAGTGACATTTCGCCTAAAATGAAGTTTGAAGATGAAGAATTGAAATAGCTTCCGAAATGTCCGTAGGCCTCGAAAATGAAGAAATTATTCACGATAAAAATTTCTCCTCTTTAATACGATGCCCTGACGATCCTATTTAATATTTTCTCTTGTTTTTCTTCTTTAAATTGAAGAGCAGACTTGTAATAAAAAATTATATCTCTATTGTTAATTGACGTAAATACTCTATTTAAAAAATAATGTTCAATGCGATAAGAAAAATTTGTGAAGTTCTTTCTATTTAAGAGGGTATACTCTTCAAAATTAAGCGAGTTTAAGTTTCCAACAAATCGGAATATTTTTAGCACACCTTCCTTTAAATGATCCCAGAAGAATCATTTCCCGCCGCTGACGACTTTGTAAGTCATGAATGATTATTGGATCGAGAGATTTGGTTACTCTTGAACGATCAGAGATATCGGGATGAAATTTAATAAGAGATGTCGGGCACTAAAATTCATTGAAAAAATTATTCCTATCTACTAAAAAATTCAATATTTAGATCTGGAAGCGAAGGAATTAATAATTAATTTAACAGAACCACTGTGTGTCGCCCTGTTCTGTTTTATTTTTAAGTTTAAGGACTGTTAGGAAAAAATGCATTTACGCACTAACGTTTCCCCTAAAGATGGCGGTTGGGGGAAAATGTGGGGCTCGACACGGTACCCTCGAATGTACCGGGCCCAAACCCACTAAAATACCTAACAGTCCAGGACTCAAAATTAAAATCTGATCCACCTCCTACTGGACCAAAGAATGGCGGCCACTGCGACCCGCTATACGCATTAGCCCAGTGCTTACATAGCTTTGAATCTCTTCCATGCCTGTTCTTGTCTCACGTCGCCCTGTAGCCCTGTAGCCCTACATTCTATACGCGTGATTTCGCATTACCGAAACCAGGGCTATCGACACGACTAACAGACTGGCGTATCTCTAGCACATTATTCTAAAGATAGCAATCTTGTATTTCAGAAAGAATATCGTCGTACGTGTTCTTGAGGCCAACAAACCAGCCAGCACCGCCAGGATATAACAGCATGCCGGAGAAATTTATGGCTCATGCGTCGTTCATCGTCGGAGAACGCGTAACGCGTCCCGGCGCGGATTTCGGCGAATCTGGTTACCAGGCACTGAGACTGTCCACCGAGTTAGTCCCCGCAACGTTAGCTTTGCTGGGAACCGAGCAAGTTTCCCCATTCTGGGCGGTCCTCTTCTACTTTGTACTGATACTCTTTGGAATAGCGCAACAGGTACAATAAATTTTCAATCTTTACGGGTTCGCATACGAACTAGAGATCTCTGTTTCACGTGTATACTATAAATACACGTTCTACGTAAACCGTGTATGTAGTAAGAATTTAAGGATCTGCGAATACGGACCCCTTCGGCATGTTCAAGTTGAGACAACTGATGTTAGACTGATTGTTAGATTGCGGATTTTATGCATTTATGAGAAAAATGAGTTGGTGCAACTTAAAGCGGTAGATAGATTGAAAGAATGTAGGAACGTCGATGTATTGTTTTCAATTTATTAGGGTCATTAACCCTTACGTAGTCAACCAAAATGTATAGATTATTTAAAACCTTTCTGTATTTCACATGTTTACACAAATTTTCATTATAAGATTATAAATTAATATATTAGCGAGTAAAGAATGGACGTTCAGAGAAATTTTGTAATACTTTTTAGAGGAACATTAACAAATTGTTGAAAGAAATACAGTAAATGGGCATCCGGTTGATTACACAAGAGGGTTAAAGAACAAAGGATATGTTAACGTGTCTTTTGTTTCTTGCAATTGATAAAGACAATTTTTATTTTGCATAAAGATCCTCATACGATCTAGTTATTGTTTTTCGAACGGATCCGTATTCGCAGATCCGTGTACACTGGTACGTGATCATTAGTACGAACCTTTACTCGGATAAAAAACAAAAAAGAAAAAACAGTTTCTGTTGTATCGCAGTTGGCGATATGGCACTGCGTGATAACCGGTATCATGGCTATCAACACGAAACTGATGAAACTCTGGGAAACTACTATCACCTTTTTTAGCTGCGCCTGCGGCTACATACTAGGATTGCCGATGGCCACCGAGGTAAGCGAATACATTATACCTCTAATCACTAAAAAAAAAACCATCTCTCTAAGGGACTTGAAATCCTCTACTCGCCCACACCGATAAAAGCGGCCACTGGGTTCTGCTGTCCGCAATAAATCTCCAGTGACAGCTCTGACGCATCTTATTCCGTCACCACGGACGTTAGGTCGGTTTATATTAGCTAGCCAGACGTCTGGCGCAACACCTTTTTTTTGTGCCACGCACAGCAGGGAACCGTCAACACGCTCGAGCTAGATGGACCGACAGTCTCGATAAGAAATATTGGAAAATTGAAGAAATGTGGAAAATACTTGCTACAAAACCAGGGTAGTAAGGTGCTGCCGGAGTGGCCCGGACTGGCTAAGATAAACCGATCTTTATTCACTTCCAAAAACATTTTACCTTATACCAGGGTTTCCCAAACTGTGCTCCGCGGGAAGGTAGCAAGCAGGGACCATAACTGCTATAACCAAAAAGAAAAACAGTAATAGGATAACAAGTATTGAATCGACTAAAATCGCATTGGTCATATATAAGGATTATAACTTATAATTTATAACTTATAATTTATAAGTAACCGAACATTTTTTCTCTTGTTGCTAAATGTTATCGTTGAGAGAAACTCATTTCGGTCACTTATAACTAGACTACGGATTTTATGCATTTATGACAAAAATGGGAAGCACAATTTAAAGCAGTGGACATATTAAAAAGATAAGGACAAGATTAAGGACATCAATGTATTAGTTTCAACTTGATAGGATAATGAAAAGGATACAATTTTTATTTGGCTCCTGTGTCCTGCAATTGATACGAATATTTTGTATTTTGCACAAAGATCCGCAGTCTACTTATAACAGTTATCAATGAGAGAAATTTATTTCGATCGCTCGTAACAGTTATCGATGGGAGAAGTTTATTTCGGTCGCTCATAACAGTTATCGATGAAGGAAATTTGTAATGGTTATTATTAAATAGTACAACTTTCACATGGTAAACAATCAATTATTTCATAAATTTTTTATTCGTAAAATTAATTGCTACAATCAAAATTGAATGTGACAACCAAGCAGATTTTGTGTTGTTCTTATGGTCTGTTGACTCGTCTTGTTGTACGAAACCTTCTCAATGAATTTCACAGGCTTGCTCCATCCGAAAAAGAGTAGACAACTCAATAATTAAATAAGCAACCAAAATTAATTTTCTCATCAACAATTATTATGAACAAGTGAAAAGAAATTCGACCATCGATAACTTTTATGAGCGATCGAAATTAATTTCTCTCATCGATAACTGGTTTGAGCAATCGAAACAGTTTTTCTTCGTTGATAACAGTTGTCGGGGAAATGCAATTTTTTGAACACTAATAACTGTTATTTGTAACCCAAAATATAAAACTCGATATTTTTTAATCATTTTGTTCTTTGAATTTTTTTCTTTATATATTCTTTACATTATCTTAAATTTCAATAATAATCAACTTTTTATTAATGATTTTTATCGTAGAAAATTTTAGAATAACTGTTATTTTTGGTTCCTGGTAGCACGTGGTAGCAAAGCTTTTTGTTCTACATTTTCACTATAATAATTTTACGTATGAATAATTCATGACATTCACATTGGCACCACAAAACGTCACGCAACAAGAAACAAGTATTTTTAATTTTTCTAAGATGTATTGATTATGTGTGCCATTACTAGAGACTCCGAATGTTTATGCACTTTCCAATTTTCGTAGACGAATTTTAAGAAAGTGAAATGAAATAGCATTTTATTTTCAATGGGGCAGCCTTTATAGATCTAAAACAAATAAAGATTGTACAAAATTCTATCGAATTTTATATTCTAGCCTTTCTCGAAAATGTTTGTAAGCCATAACTGCATAAAGAACTGTACAATAAAGAACAATAAAAAACTGCAAGGAGCTCCATCAAAGTTCAAGGACCCTCAAAGTGCTCCATCAGAGAAAAAGTTTGGGAAACCCTGCCTTACACAAACGCTGGTATTTTTCGAAAGATAGATCATAACTGCATAAAGGACTGTACAATAAAAAAAACTGCAAGAAGCTCCACCAAAATTCGAGGACCCTCAAAGTGCTCGATCAGAGGTTTGGGAAACCCTGCCTTACACAAACGATGGTATTTTTCGAAAGATAGATCTACGATATACGAATCTTGCTTTCGGACCGGTGATTGTTGAATCGACGAGGATTTCGAAATACAAATCGCTGAACAAACCTGGTCCAACACGCCCCTACGATTTCGAACGAAACGAACCGTTTATCGCGGCTCGTTTATCGGTGCAGCGAGGCGTCGGGTTGTATTTCGTCAAAGATAACCGCGATAACGGTTATCTGGTAACGTGATTAGTCGTCGTTTCATCGTTATATCAGTATCAAGCGAGAGATTCATCGCGTTGCTTCCGAGGATGAGCAACGAAATCGATTCCATGGTACGCCGGAGCATACCGTGTTACTTTTGCAACGAGTTTCTGGACCAAAGGCATCTGTTCGACCATGTGAAACACTGTGGATCGGTACTGATGGAATGTCCCCATCGGTGTGGAGTCTACGTGCCCCGCAAAACAATGGAGGACCATCGAAGATCCTGCGATAAAAATGCGTCGATGCGGCACAGTCGAATCAGAGAGGCACAGGACAGTTTGTGGAGGAACAAAGTGTTCTCCGCGTTAACGTTGCTCCGATCCGCGATCCACAACGAGGAGAAGGAGCGCAACGACCTCCAGGACAAGCTGAATCGGTGCGTCGACCTGCTCCGTTCTCAGCAAGAGTCGATCGACACGTTACGACTGCAAATCCATGAAACACGGCACGACGCCGCGTTGGAGGAACGTTTGAATCGATTGGAGATTTGCTGCGACAACATGGAACACCGGAACAACCTCAGCTTCCAGCAGATTTCTCATCAGTTGAGGCTGCTGCACGACGATCTGATCCACGAGCAGGACGAACGCGACCGTGCGCAGAGCAACTGGAGCACAGAATTGAACGATTTCAGATCGTTTCTAACCCAGGAGAAGCTTGAAACGAGCGAAGCCTGGCAGGAGCAACGGCAACTCATCCATGACCTTAAGTTGGAACTAGAAATGCGATGCAAAATCTCGAACGAATCAACGGAGCGACAGAACCTTCTGACGGAGAAGGTGGACGTTCTGGAGGAAGAAGCGCGAGCGCAGAAGGCGACGCTGGCTGAACAGAAGACCATCGTCAAGGGGCTGAAGTTTCAAGCGAAGGAGAACCTCGAGTACCTTGAAGAATTGATCAAAGAGTACCAGAAGTGTTCGAGCGTCGAGGTGACACAGTTGACAGAATGTCCGTGCGATCACGATCGCGAATATTCCGGCAGATTTCCAACGAACGGTCGACTGTTGTGGAGGATCGACCGGTACAAAGAGAAGATGTCCGAGGCGAAAGAGAGCGAGGCCGTTCTTTATAGTCCCAGATTCTCGAACAAAGAATACGGATACGATCTGAGAGTCGAGTTATTCTTGAACGGATTAGGAAAATGGAAGGGTCGACATATTATCGGGTGCCTTCGCGTGGAGAAAGGAGAGTGGGATCCTTTGTTGGATTGGCCCTGTATTCTTCGAGCCGCTGTTACCTTAAGGAATCAAGAAGATCCGGCGAAAGACGTGAAGAAGCTCGTCAAGGCCGTGGGTCGGGGTAAAACAGACTTGGAATGCGTCAACAGAGAATCCGGCGTTTATATGTTCGTTCCGCACACCACGCTGACTCGATACTCTGGATATGTCAAGGACAACGCGATGTTTCTCGATATCCATGTGACAGATATTAGAACCGCGTCTACGCAGTCTTTGGTAGCATGAGTAGTTTGTTGGTAGTCGATGGAGATCACTGATGCGATCGTGGATGTAAATATGTAATATATTCAGCAGCCTCAACTGATGTAAATATGAAAGAACAGTATCTACGTGACTACTTTACCGTGATTCTGACACAGTAACTGTTTCCTTCTGTTTTCGACCGTATATTGTTGTAAACGAAATTAATAATGATTTTGGCGCACTGGTTCGATCAAGTATTAAAGATACACACTATTTGCAAATTTTCACAAACTCCCTATTTCAACGTTTCGATCTTTATTTAGATCATTATCAAGGAATCTTTAAAGAATTGCGTCTGTAACACAATAATTGTTGCAAGAAAACCTTTTCAGTTTATATGGATTTAAACTAATGTGAGAAAAAAGCTACTTACTTGCTTAGTGCAAAATAATTTAATAATTCATATTTTAAATTTTTCGAAAAACACGTGTTGGTGCTGTGGCAATGTACCATGTAATGAAGTATACTTGAATCAATACGACATATAGAAACGGAACTAACTTCATATCGATCGTTAATACGTAGATCGAAATTTGGCGCTAAATTCAAATCACACATAGCCAATATAATCCTCATTCTTCTGCTCTCATACCATATTATAATATGGTAATTATTAATTAACATACAATTTCATTATATTATACACAACGTATGTGTGTATGTGTCAATTGAAGCAATGAAGCTGTGTCAGGAATTTGTTTAGAAAAATGGTACAGTATTCTGCACTTCTGGATCGGTGGAGATCTGTTACAAAAATGTACCGCAGAATTGACCTTAACATTGAATCCCAAGGTCAAAATTGATTTTTATTTCAAAGTATAATATTGATCGCAACGAACGAAAGTCTCAGTCAAAGGAACCATGTATCTCAATTCAACCGTTCTCTTAGGAAACGACTTCAACACCTTGCCCTAAGATTTACTTTACGGTTTCAGTGACTGGAAGTTTTTGAAGTGAAACTTCTTTGCCGAGGGGGCTACAATTTTCTAGCGTCACGGAAGTGACGCGGTCGAGCGTTACGGAAGTGACGAAATTTTTCGAATAACCTCGAATAGTTTGACAAGTAACATCTTCATAATTAATTTACTAACTTTAAAGACTTCATTGGTGAACTTTTAAGATTGTAGAAGGTAAAATGAAGCCTTGGCTACATTCCCATTTCAGTTTTATGCAGGTTTGATGCTTAAATATGGTTTGTGTCACAAATATGTGACATCCATAATGTGACAGTTCACTTAAAAACAGTAAAATCAATTTTATGCACTTCGTTGTTTAAAGTCATAGTAGAATGCTGTATTAATAATTCAAAATTGGGTACGTTGCGTTTAATAAAACTTTCGTAGCGAACGTGTTAACAAAAACAAAATAGAATTTTATTTCGGTTTAAAGGAAATTATTAAGATACATTTTTATCAGAATTCGATAGTCAATCGATTCGTGATACAGAAAGTAGATCTTACCATTTAAAAAAGTCAAGGTGACCTTCACCTTACCTTGGAGTGTCCATCGGGAAAAATAAAAATCCCACCACACGATGTTCCCCTCGGTACTGAACATCTTTCATCTCAAACATTTTTGATGTAATCAATATTTTTGGAGATATTCATATATAACGCTTTATAATGTTCACTCTGTACAATTTTCATTTGACGCGTCGCGTCGTTCTCGAGAAAATTGACGAAGTAGAATGAGTCGGTGATGAACAGACGCGTCAGACACGATTCCTATTGAATTGAATTGAATTTTCAAACTGAAATCTCTCGGAAAGAAAAAGACAAATGAAAATGATTTGTTCTATATTTTCCCATGTAGCATCTTCCCTTCCACGATTATACCATCTTGGGACACACTGTAGACACATGAAGTTAAATAGTTTCCTAAGAGAACGGTTAACACGAGATACATGGTTCCTTGAAAACCAATTTTGGCCTTGGGGTTCAATGTTAAGGTTAATTTTGCGGTCCATTTGTGTGACGGATCTTCACGGATCCAGAGGTGCAAAATCATGCTATAGTGATCACGACATATAATTTTGAAACACCTTGTACTCGTTGTCTTGTAAGTAGACTATAGTAGTTCTTTGTTTTGTTTGCTTATAGCTGGGTATCCACGTAGTTTATTATTTGGATTACACGATCGGCGGCTCATGGTGGATTATGATCTTGTATCTGGTGCAAGTCGGGGCTGTGTTCGCGGTCCGAGGTCGTCCGCACAGCGGCGAAGCAGTCGTTGCTGAATTGTTCCCACCAACTGGCCGGTGTCTTCGACATTGGGCTGGGCCGCTCTTGTCTTTCACTTGGAACGTCGTGCTGCCTGTTATCCTTATGGTTTGTAGTTTGTACCAATAATCTGTAGCTACTCTGCCGAAACGAGGAAAAGTAATATGACATAAAAGATGCGGAATGTGAAAATCTACAGGTTTTGTCAAACACAAATTTGATGCGATAAGTAGTTTAGAAGATATTCGGGCAAAATGAGTTTACAATTAATGTTTTCACAACAGCAAGAGAGCAAGATTAACCATTTTCTCGTCTTTGTACAGTATAGAATAGTATAGTTATACAGTAAATCCTCTATAGACGCAAAAGCCTCAGGGAGGTTCGTTTGCATCGTTCGTAGACGGACACTTTTATTTTAAGAACTTTCATCGTCAATTAAACCACTAAATACAGTTGAAATTATATTGTGTTTGGTCTTATTTTAATCAGAAAAATGCCACAGATATATTGGTGAAAGTTTCATAAGAAAATAAGTAATAATTAAAAAGGTTAAATATTGGTGGTACATTGTGAGTTTCCGCGTCGCATTAGTAGTGGTTCACACCGATATACCCGAGCCGAGATCAGATTACTACAGTGAAGGGGATATTTTTTTGCGTCCATCGTGTACCACCTTTTTGCGTCTATAGAGGATTTACTGTAGCATAGTATGTATTATGTTGTACAGAGTTGGGCAAAAATTTAATCAACGATTGACGACTAAATTTCTCTTTCAATCGTGTTTAACGAAATTAATTGCGATTAACGATTATTAATCGTCAATCGGATAATTGATTAATGATTAACTGCTGAAATTTCGAGATGAAATACGGAATCGGAACTGTATGAATACTGAAAAAAAATGTAAACTGAATTTAGGTGTATTGTCATTTGGTCTATACATAATATGTACGAACTCTGTTTACGTGCTGTTATGTTTTTTTCGATGATTTCTTTTTTCAATCAACGATTGACGATTAACTTCATCAATCGATTGATCCAATCGTCGATTTTTCGATGATTTCTTCTTTTAAACAAGAATTGACGATTAACTTCATCAATCGATTGAATCAATCATCGATTTTTTGATGATTTCTTTTTTTAGTTGTACACTTCTTTAATCAATCAATCATGATTAAAATTTTAATCGATTAATGCCCAACTCTGGTGTTGTAAAGTGCTTTAAATAGGTGTAACTTTTACGGGGTAAAATATAATCCTATGGTTGTTTCGATATACACAGGTACTTGGTATCACGGTATTCAAGAACGCCGGGTTTCGAGAACTGTACTCCTATCGACGCACCAACAAAGATTACTGGTCGGTGTGGGCGAGGCAGCTGGGAGCTGCTGTTCAACTGATTCCGATATTAACTATACCGGCTGTAGCTATTATACAGACCTGTCGGTACTTGAACAGCGGTCCGCCGGATATATTTGACGTAAGTATTTGTCCCGATAACGTTTCTTTCGCGCGCGATGGCTGCGTGAAAAATGAAGCATTTTTACGCCCCGACTGTGAACACTAACCGTACCGGTCAAATTATAAAGATGCTTCCATTAGAATTTATTCAATAAATTTCTGTATTCGAGCACGTACTATAATTTTTATAAAACGATACATTTTGTACCCGGTACGGTTAGCGTTAATTAGGTACCCCGGTGTACATTATAGCTAGATACTTCCTCTTGTTGTAATCTCCCTAACAATCAACTCGAATCAAATTTATCTTTCCTCTGTTTGTGCCAACCGCAGAGCAATCAAACGGAAGCGAACGTAAATCACTGCGAGCAGTGTAACGGAGTAAGTTGTGTCGCTCCTATTCTAACGAAACATTAACACAGACTTGTAGAATTTTACCATTGCTGGTCTCGCTGAATAAATGAACGTGTTACCGTATTGCAGAGAATTCAGCTGCTGTATCGGCCTTCTTTGGAGACGGACGATCCACGGGATGGTCAAACGCAGATTGGAACCGAAACCAGCACCAGTATCCACGGTAACGGTATCGTGACGGCGACTACGGAAGTGCCGTTCGAGGATCCGCCTCCGAAATACACACCTCCGCCTAGCTATACCACTGCGACGGGAGCAAGGATCGCGAAGATGTTGCGACAGAGTTTCCGGAGGAGCGTTAGGCGGATAGCGAACGTGTTAGGGGAGAGCAGTGTTCCAAGGCAGAGGCCCGCGCTACAACCCCCGCCTCCAGATTACGCGACGGTCCTCGTCGAAATGAATCAGGGAAGACAGCGTCAAGATGTGGCGATTCACGTGACCGAAGGACGGATCGAGAACGTTGACGGTGACGAAGGTGGCGACGAGAGCGAAGGAGGCGATGGCGACGATGCCAGCGGGAACGGTAACGGCAACGACTGCGCTGCAGTTGTTAGGAATTATGGCAACATCCTTGATAGACACAGGCCCAACACGATAGACAGAACGACGAGGATCGGCAGTCGTACCGCATCGGCGGTTGGGCCCTCCGTCGAGCGGATGCATTCAACTCTCGAGAGGACACGCACCAGACCCTCCACCATCGGATCGTCGAGCAGTTCGAACTTAACCGCGGTCGACGTCGCAAATTTACTTCGAAGTAGCATCAGGAGAGGGACTGCGCGAACCCAACAGTCCCTGCGTAGAAGCTTTTGCCACGACGAGCCAACGACGGCGGCCTCCGTCGAAAATCTAGTCGAGGCCGCTGCGCCAATCGGCGAAGAATCCTTGGTCCTCCCGAAGGACGTGTCTCTAGTCTCTTCCGTTCAGCAGGATACCGTTGATAGCAACGATAAAAAGACTGCCGTGGAAACGGACAACTCCGTTTCTGTGATATAACCCGTTTTGTGTGGCCTATAGACTATACCTACGTATCTAGGAAAAAGTTTTAGTAAACGAAAGACTCTGAGAATCGCACGCGACGTTGCGCTGTTTATCCTTGATCTTATCAGATCCGTATCATAGTATCTATCGTTTTATCTCTCGTTTATCTTGTTTCAACGATATTGTTTGTGTTCCGCCAATCTGCTAATCCGCTAATTAGCGCAGACTAGACGAGTCAAGCTGTGCCACGACGAGCACCATCGGATTTATCGTCGCTTCGATTCCAACTGGTGATTCATTTTATCTCTTAGACTGAACACAGTATTTCTTTTTCTCGTTAATCTTATCACTAGACTGCGGATCTTGTGCATTTATGAGAAGAATGGGTACGTACAATCTAAAACAGTGGACATATTAAAAATATTCAAGACCACCAGCGTATTAGTTTCACCTTAATCAATGCAATTCAGTCAATGCAAAAGAAAAATTGTCTGCACCGATTGTAAGAAACGCAAACTAAATTGAATGTTATTTCTTCTCGTAATGATTTTAATAGAGAAGAAATCATATATTGACGTCTTCAATTTAAAAAATTTCTCAACAATTTTGAATTTGATCTACTCAATTTTCCTATAAATGCATGTAGATCCACAGTCTACTTATCACTCTCGACGATCAATCGCGTAATTTACTCGTCGCTCTACGTACCGTACGATAAATTTTTGCTATGCGTCAACGAGCATCGGATAGCGGCGAAACTCGCAACGCAATCTGATTTTAGGTCGTGCTTAGATGTTCGACATTCGTGGAATACAGGTTTCCGGCTGTAACTCTGAAGTTTTAATATTCGCGCGTATCCGAGTTGAGTTAATGTTCAACTCGCTTCGAACCAGTGCACTCCACAGTGATTTCACACATTCGCTGCTATCGTCTCCTGCTAATTTTATCGTGGTAATGTATATAATAGCGATCCAACGAAGTATCTTAAGAAAAATTTGCTTGTTAAGCGTTAATGTCGTTCATCAGTCCGTCCAGCGTTCATCGAATATTATCATATTTTCGGTCAATGCGCGTACAAATATCGCGATGTTTCTTTTTGTCGGATATTACGTATGATATGTACACACAAGCTGTTCGATTACGCGCGTCAAATCTTGTAGGGAATGGTTCTCCAGTCGATCTGAGATGAAAATCAGGAATGACGAAATTATTAATGATTAAAGTCGACCAACAGTTCTCTGTCTCAGCCTGTTCCTCTCTCTTTGATACGATACAAATTAAACAAAGCCGTTGCGTTATTATACGATTACAGTGAGAAATTAAAATGAATTGCAGAATCACACCCCTTAAAATATTTAACGCGTGTATGTATTTCAGGGTGAACTATGTACGTTTAAGCGTAGCCAGCGACACAATTGAAACGACCAGAACCGAAATCCGACCAGAATAAGAACAATGTAAAAAATGTATTATTATTATTATATATGTATAAACGATTAAGTAGTTATATAGAGTGCCGCAAATATTTTAACTAAATCTCATACGTGTAACTGCTATACCTGATATTATGGACCATAATAAAGTTTTTATGTTCTTTTATAATTCTCGATATTTTCATTCGATTAAAAATTTTAATATTGTTATCATCTATTTTGGTATCCAGGTGCCGCGTAATTACAAGCCAACGGGTAATAACGCTCGTGTAGCACGGTAAGTTTCTTTATTCAGATGCCATTGAAATAATATAAAATTCAACAGTACTTTAGTACTTGCGCCGAAGCAAACGTAATATGTAACTTTGTTACAGAAAGCCTTTAATTTTCGAACGTATACAAAACTAAATAAACTATGTATATTACAACCTCTTTCATCGAAAAGACAATCGCCTGCTATAGACACTCTTTCTTTCTCTCTATTATGCTAATCGTCGAATAGAGCGATTCTTTCGAATTGCACGTTGCATGATGTGCAGAGAAAACAAATCTTCCGATTTGCGTTAAATAAATTTTTTTACCATATACTCCTACATATATATATATATATTTATTTGTTACATTTGGGTGTAATGGGCAAACGTTTGTCCACCAGCAATCGAATGCCATGTTATGCGAACATCTAGTGTACTATTCTATTATAATTAAAATGAGTTAATTAGCGTCGTAGTTGTTAAACTCGATAGCTCATAAATAATGATAAACGGACAGATATAAATAAATATCGTTACGATATCTTATCGCTATGCGTCGGACAGGAATTAGCATCGAAGGGAACCAGAAGTTTGCCCATCCCCGAACTCTACTCGATAGGTTCCGAATTATTGTAAATAAACGTGGAAAACGGTATCGGTTGGTTAGCCGTTAAATATTTGGTTCCGATAACCGATTACTCGAAACGTCTTCGCAAAGTCTCGAAAGGCTCGCTCTCGAAAACAAATCAACTATAATCATTAGAAAGGTAAGTTGGTTAATTCAAAGCGGTGGATGTGAGTACGGCGACTCCCCTCTCGTAAAAACTGTGAGGATCTTGACTAGGAGCGATATTTAAGTCGACGGTGAAGAGCAACTCTGTACGGGTGCTGTTCAGATAAACCGGCAAGGATAGCTTTCCCATGCGGACTTCGTCGGTGGAGGATCGTATCCACCTCAACATGGTAACTGGTAAATCGGTCATAATCGTCGAAGTCAAGTACAGCTGATTATCCTTGCACTGTGCTCCTTGCAGCTTTAAGCCAGTCACTGCGAACGAACAGTCGTCGGTTGCGATGTTGTCACCATCCCCTATGGTCACGTCCAATTGTAGCTCCTCCAGGGACCAACTGTTTGCCTGCGCTATGCACTGTCTCGTTGCCGTTATGTATGCCTCCGGGTTCAATAGACCTCCGAGCCAAACGGGGAAACTCTGAAAATTGTAGGAGCGTAACAAGCAATACTAATATGTAAATTGTGAATCTTTATGGTGAAGAAAAATTGTCTGGGAGTCATTCCATGCCAAATCGATACTTTTTGCAGGTACCATCGTCGATTTTGTTCTAAATGAAATATGTTGTAGTCCATGTGAAATTAGGGGGGTTTTAGGTCATCATTTTGTTGGTTTCGAATTTTTTTAGAAATGCCAGGTCCTCAAAGTTTTCAATTTTTGCCCATTTTGGCGAAAACGGGCTTCACTTACGAATTTTTATCTCTGGAAGTGTTTGTCCCATTGAGCTACATTTTTTTTGTTTTATTCGGAAAGGATTGGGCTATTACAAAATAATTTTTTAAACCTCGAAAATCAACTTTATAATGTCGAAAAATTTAAACAAATTCTTTTTTTACGTTTTCTCCAATGAGGGGTCAGAGTGATGAAATTTTGAAAAAATATGGTTATATTCCTTGAACTTTCCCCTTTAAAATGAGCCCTTGAAAAAGATGGAGCCATAAAAATAGGCGTCACAATGAATTGGTAAAGGACGTCGTGTACCCCGTTTCAGGTAGAAACGAGTCGAGCGCATGTCAACGGACCATAACAGCCGTTCGCTCGACTCGTTTCTACCTGAAACGGGGTACACGACGTCCTTTACAAATTCATTGTGACGCCTATTTTTATGGCTCCATCTTTTTCAAGGGCTCATTTTAAAGGGGAAAGTTCAAGGAATATAACCATATTTTTTTCAAAATTTCATCACTCTGACCCCTCATTGGAGAAAACGTAAAAAAAGAATTTGTTTAAATTTTTCAACATTATAAAGTTGATTTTCGAGATTGAAAAAATTATCTTGTAATAGCCCAATCCTTTTGCAAATAAGACAAAAAAATATAGCTCAATCGGATAAACAGTTTCCGAGATAAAAATTCGTAAGTGAGGCCCGTTTTCGCCAAAATGGGCAAAAATTAAAAACTTTGAAGGCCTGTCATCTCTAAAAACTTCGAAACCGGCAAAATGATGACTTAAACCCCATTTCACATGACCTACAACATATTTCATTTAGAACAAAATCAACGATGGTGCCTGCAAAAAGTGATCGATTTGGCATGGAATGACCCTTGGATCGATTGCAAAAAATAGGAACTAAATTAATATTTAATTTAGGTCCTACTGTATTTAAATTTGAAGAAAATCCGAAATTTTACTCCAGAAAGTGTCTGTTTTCGCGTGGAATGACCCAGAGAAGATATCGTATTTTGACATTTTCAATTTTCAATTTCATCTCTCAATGTTGCTATAAATGCGTAAAGATCCGCAGTCTAGTAATATATAATCCTGATAATCGGCGAAACATCTCGTCTAGACGAACCTTAATCTCTTTGGCTCCTCCTTGAGACACTAGTCGTGATACTTCTTGCAATTGCGACACCCTATGACTAAAGTCCGTGATCCACTGTATCACGGTGCATCCTCTTGGGACAGTGTATCGCCTCCAGCCACCCGGTAAAATTCCTTTCACCAGTTCCGATAGCATGGTTCTATGATAATTGGTCTGTTTCTTCTTACCCTAACGGAGGAGACGATTATGATTAGCAACAAATAGAATAGATTAGACGAGACGAGAATAGAATAGAATGTTGGAAAAAGTACCTGACAAATCAGAACAACGTCTTCTAAATCATGTATCACGTCTTGCAGCAGCTTGGCGCCGCTGTTCACTTCCCTCTCGAAGTATCTATAGAGCGGGTCCTTGATGTTCTCCACTGTTCTCTTCAGAATCGGCAGATTCTTTGGAAGCAGTTGTAACCACGTGGATGCTGAATTATGCAACGTCCTCATCCACGACGGTCGTCCATCCGCTTCTGCCTCCCTGGGAGTGTCCAAAGACTCCTCGTTCGAGTATGCCAATTCGTCTTCGTCTTCCAGTTGCTGCATCTTCAACAACTTAGACACCAAATCCGTTCCTCTAGTAGTGAGCAGTACTTTCTCCGCGTTGTTGGGCAACCCGAGCCACGATGGTGTCTGCCTATCGGACAAGGACTCGATCCATTTAAGAAAATGATCTCTCCTCGTGCCGTCAGGCATAGTAATGTGTCTCTGGTTGCTTTGTAAACCGTCGATGTTGGCGACCAGCGCAAAGTCGGTCTCGAAGGACCTCGGAGTGAAGAGTTTCCGGAGGAACGAAGCCAACAATCGTTGGTCAAAGTCGTTGTCGATCTTGCCGCCGTATATGCATTGAGAGAGGAGCGTGACTAATGCGTCCCAAGGTACCTTCTCCGGTGGCAAGTTGGTCCTGCCCATCGCGGTAGTCTCGATCCAAGTATCGAGAGTGTCGCAGGCGACTCTGAGGTCGCTCTCGTTGAATTCGTAGTGCTTGGCCCAGCCGAGGGGCGCGTACCGTAGACGTTCCTGAACGATAGCGTGGAACCAGGCGAGCAAGAAGTACAGCCGGGCCCTTTCGTTCGGCGCCTTCATCATTCTCGAGGCGGGTACGGTGCTGAAAGTTCTGAGAAGGTTCGCTCTGATGCCTGGCGGTGGCTCGAACACGAATATCCGGCCAGCTCGGAGGAGGTTCACGGGTACCTTTGGGCTGATCTCCATGGTCAGGAACAGTCTGAAGCTGGCGTGCGGCTGTAGGCTGTGCAGCTTCTTCTCGAGCTGCACCAGCCACTGCGGTGCCAGGTGGACGTTCTTGAGCAAGACCCATCTGCCGGCTTTGACGGCCATGTTTATCGCTCGGTCGGCCTGATTGAACCCTTCCGAGGACCCGATCGCGATGCTGGCTATCTGTTTGCCTGATTCAGCGGCAAGATCGTCGACACGACCGGACGCGTCGAATCCAGGAACCGAGCAAAGCAACGCAGGCACGGTGGCCTTCAGCTCGTTCTCGACAACGGAAGCGAAGTCGAGTTCTGCTTCGGCGGCAGCCATGAACGAATCTCCCAACGCGGACGTGATAACCAAGGACGCCGCGGCTATCACGCGGTCCGGTCGGAACGCTTGGATCACCAACAGCTGGTGCATAGCCGTTCCCGTCGGCGTCAACGGCTTCTCTTCGTCCCAGAGCTTCGGCACGCCCGTCTCCGGAGTCGGCGATTGCATCCACGAGTTGAATTCCTCGTTCTCCTGAATCTTCTCGGCGAGTTTCTTGAAAGCAGGAAGTCTCAGACTCAACCGCAGCATCGCCTCTTGCTGTTCGGAGGTCAGGTTAGACAGATGTGGACCGCGAACGTTCAACACACCCTCCTTGCCGCGCAAGAAGAATGTGAATTCGCTGTCGTACGTTGACTCCGCAGCGATTCCCTTCAGGTGTATTCGACAGAGTAACAACGCGAAAGTTAGTCGATCGATGTGCAGCATCCCGCGCGCGATCCGCTCGTAACAGGCGGAGAACAGGTTGCTCGTGATAACCGAGAGTCTTTGCGTGTAGTCTGATAGGTTGGACAGTCTCGGGTTTTGGCTTAAGACGGACGTGAAAACGTCCAAGAACATCTTCAACGAGTACTGATAGAGGAAGTGCACTTGGTTCAAACTGTCCATGGTGAAGTACATGTTCGAACAGGCTTGCGACAGCGGCATGTACTGCTGAGAAACTGTTTCTATTTCCGCTATCACCTTGTCCGTCTCTTCGACCTTCTTGCTGATGTCGGCTGCCTCTTGCTTCAACGTTTCTAGGGTTGTTATCACAGAATCGTCGTCGAGAATCTTTCCTTTGGCGTCGTTCAGAGCTTGCAGCAACGATTTCTCCAGTTGCCGGAGCCGCAAATGGAACTCGCCCTGCAATTTCAGCAGGTCCGATCTCTTCTCGTCGATGTCCGGTCGTTCGGCCTTCAGCACCTGGTTCAAACACTGACTCTGCAGCGAGCTTCTAGTCACGGTGAAGTTGACGAAGGTGACGCGCGAACAAATATCCGGTGGGAATTCCACGGTTGGATCTCTCGTCGACAAAAAGATGACGAACGACGGCGAGAGATCGATGTCCTGGTCGCCGAGAGTGATCAACACCCGTCCACCTGTTCTCCTCAGTTCTCTGTTTAGAACTGGATTCAAGATAGGATCGTAGTTTTCAACATCTTGCACCAGCAGAGGATTACCGAAGCGCAACGCGCTCTCGAGATTTTTTCTGAACGAGTCGTCCAAAAAGCTGGTTTTCGTGATTTTCCGATCCTTGAATTCGTTCATTATAAACTCGGTCGCCTGTCCGGACGGGTCTATGATCAATGGGTACCTATTGAATCGCTTCAGCATGATCGCATTCTCAGTGCAAAGATCGTCCGTCGGCAGAGCGTTTGCTTGCCATCTCAGCCGCTCGTCGGGATTCGATAGATATTCGGTTCTAGCGATGTCCGGTCGGAATTGCAGATTGGCTAGCTGCAAATGCTGGCACCAAGTGCTGAATAGATTTTGCCGGTACTGAAAACAGAACGAAACAAGCGTAACCTTGAATCCTGTCTCCCTCCTCGAACGCCTAACATTCTGACTGCTCGCTATTATCACTACCATTGGGTCATCCCATGCCAAATTGATCACTTTTTGACGTCAACCACGCCGATTTTGTTCTAAACGAAAGAAGTAAATTTTACAGGAGGCGAAAAAAAAATCGATTTAAAGCGAAACTATTTTGCTTTACACGGAGATTTTTCAAGCTATGTTCATATTTAGACGTTAATTAAAGCAGTTAACAAATAAAAAATTACTCTCAAACCGTAGAAATTGAAGTACTTAACAAGGCGAAGCTGAAAACCCAATTTTCATAGAAAATAGGCTTCCAGATCGATTTGGCATGGAATGACTCCATTATCATTATCATGGTTGCGTTATCGATGCTTACGTGCTGATCGAAATATCCAGCATAAGCCAGAAAGGCGGAAGACAATAGAACGTCTCCGATAATGGTGGACATCTGGCTCTTGAAAGTCTCGCTGGTCGCCTCCCAACGTTCCCTTTCGATCACCAACGATTTCAGTAACGCTATAGAACGGTCCACCTTTGCTTGTACACTTTCCAAATCTGCTTTAATAGCTTGTGCTTGAGAAATCAACTGAGCATATTCCTCTTTGTACGAGGCAATACTTTGTTCCATTTGAGCGATCAAATTTTTCACTTCTTCGCCCTTTTGTTTGTTGGTCTCCGCCTGTCTCTCCAGAGAATAGAGCTCGTCTCTGAGTGGCTCGACACGCTTCAACATGTCCGCGTACTCGATCTGAAATTGAGTTCCAGTTAAAATTAGTAAATTGTTCAGTAAATCGTAAATGGAATGAATAGTCTTACCTGCGCGGTAGCCCATTTGACGAGAGGTCCGCAAGCCAGACTGGCTCGGTTTACTTTTTCAAAGTTATAGTCGGGATTACTCAAGTAGCGACTCTTCATCTTTTCTCTCACCTCGTCCCTATTACAAAAATATAGATCAGAGCACAGCCCTTTGATTATCCATATCCAAATACCTTATTACGAAATTATAGATACGCTTGGTTAACGAACGAAAACCCCGAATTCTCTATCGCATTTTAATCGCTATGGTATTACACACGTAACTTTCGGGTTAGTAACAGGATTGGTAACGTTTGTCGTTTGCATCATGCTACGAGTAGTAATTATTGTGCTTTGTGAATTCTTTCGTGAATGAATTTTTGTTTCGTTGGTCTCTCTAGATTTGAAATCGGCAAGCACAGAGATCGAATTAGTTTGTAAGCACATTCGTGTAAGAACAAGTATTAGTGGTATACGAGTTAGGCTCGCGACGTGCATAGAATGTAGAATGTTTCGTATGGATTGAACCGTTGCCATTTGAGAAAACGTGAATCGCCGATTCTTTTACCGATCAAAGTCAAGGAATTCGATCGTTCGTCAAGGAAAT
Source organism: Lasioglossum pauxillum (assembly GCA_933228785.1). Taxonomy (NCBI): domain Eukaryota; kingdom Metazoa; phylum Arthropoda; class Insecta; order Hymenoptera; family Halictidae; genus Lasioglossum; species Lasioglossum pauxillum. The sequence goes on along the minus strand of OW121701.1, from coordinate 37,234,290 downwards.
AGATGAACATTGTATGCATGCTTACGTAATATCCTCGGTACTGAAATTAGAGACGATAGTATTGATAAAATTGTCCCTCATGATGACAGCGCGGATAGATTTCCAGTCGCTGGCATTTTCACCGAGCAACAAGCAGATAGATTCCAGCGCGACCTTCACGATAGCCGGCGGATTCGCCATGGACCGAACTTCGACTAAATGTTGTTTCTTTATCGATTTCACCGCTATACGGACAAAACGAAACGAATCGTTTAGATGTGATTCACAACAGTGGGAAATAACGTGTGCGGGCGTGGTGCAATTAGAGATAAGTTACAAGTTACAAAGAGACAAGCTTCGCCGGGGGCTGCGCATCAGTGTACGCCGAGGACCTAAAAAGTTATTTACAAGATAATATTGTACAGATATTTATAGCGAAAGGGCCGATTCAAATGGTTTTCGCTCTTGTGTTACAAGAGAACTCACATACATACATATACGCGCATAAACGTGTATTGTGGTGAGATGACAAGAAGGTTCTGGGTTAGGTGATCGTGATGATCCTCATGGAGCTAAATCGCGACTTTACTGTAGAAGGGGAATGTAGAATGGGGATAGAAGTCTTGCCCCGGAGACGTTCTCGTCATCTGACCATACGTCGGCCTCATATGAAAACTGCCTAAGTCAATTGTTTAAAATTTTTTAATATTGAGTTTTCAGCTTCACCTTGTTAGGTACATCAAATTCTACGGTTTGAGAGTAATGTGAATTTGAGGGTTCAGCGATAAGTTAGGTAGCACCACAATATCAGAATTTGAAAACTGCGCTGTAAAGCAAAATAGTTTTGCTTTAAATCGTTTCTTTAATTTACTTTTTTGGATTTTTGGCAATTTTCATATAAGGCCGACGCGTAGTAGGTTGGTTTACGTTTTTACACAGGCAAAAGATAGAACATGTATGCGAAGCGGTTATCGAACTCGTTTCTGCCTCGGTGAGTTCCCATATAATTCCGAGTATCGGACATTCAGCAGATCCTAGATAATTGTATCCTTACGTGATGTCCTCCGTGTTAAAGTTGACGATGGTCGGTATGAAACTATCCTTGGTCATTACGGCGCGAATCTGTTTCCAATCGGTCGCATTCTCTTCGAGCAACAGGCATATAGATTCTAAAGCCAGCTTTACGATGCTGGGCGGATTTGCCATCGAGCGAATTTCGACTAGATACTGCCGCTTAATCCCCTTGACAGCTACACTCATTGGGTCTCAATGTATGTACTCGTGCGTGTAGTATCGTATATACATATATATTCTATTTAGAATGTAACGAACGAACAACGATCGCAGAAATGTTCGACACTGCGACTTTCTGCGATGGTCGCCAAACACGCGTAGAACCATAAAAAAAAAGAAGAAAGCAAGTGAACAACGGCGTTGACACGCTGTACCTACCGTTTTGTGCGTCGATAACGGCCGGCTCGACTTGCGCCAGATCGGCCATCACGTCGTCAGTCTTTTGATTAATGGCAACCGTTTGTACCGCCAATTGTTGTTGAATCTCCTGACTCTGTAGCTTCTTCATCTCTGCCTCTTGCTGGTCCATGATCATTTGCTTCAATTTCGCGTTCGCGGCTTCATTCTTCGCGTGCAACTCCTACAAACGAACGATTCTCCGTTAGAAGATCGAATTTTTTTACAGATCGACAGATCTGTGGTTGTTGGGAAGAACGCCGCATGTCACATACTTTCACTTTCGAGATATTGTTGTTTAAAGTTTTCATCGCTATCGCATTGACATAGGACATCTTAAAATTGTGACATGCTGCGTCTTTCCTTGCAACCACAGAGTTCACGGTGGCGAAGATTTCACCTGAGACTTGATAGCCAAGCTCTTCTGCATCTCTTCGACCTGTTCCACAGTCTCCGCGATTTTACTTAGACCAACGTTCAGATGCAACTGTTGCTCCTCCAGATCGCTCCTCTTCTCCTGATACAATTTCACGAAATGGTTGATAAAGTCGAGGTAATGACGCGGCGTGATCGCCATGGTCCTGCTGCCTCGTTTAGCGAGTCTCGCGTTAGCTTTGTGCAAAGTTTGATGCACGTAGACGCACGCGTTGATCACGGCGTCCCTATGCGATGGTTGGGCCGGTATCAGCGAGCAGACAGACGGGAAGAAATCGGGACATTTCCACACGGGTCTTTCCAAGTCGACGCGACTGGTAAACTCTTTGCCTACTTGGAAGAGCGCGTTGTCGGACCAATCGCCGAACCAGTTCAACACGCATCTGTTAAAGAGAGCGGGGGATGTCGCGGCCCGATCCTTTAACCCATCCGTGCTTGGATTCATCGTGAAAACAACGTGCAAGTTCTTCATCACTTGACCAGTGAACCATTTGTACAGCTCCTCGTTCGAATCCAACATTAATCCTTCGCGCTGCGCTCCCTCTTTGCACTGAGTCATCAGCGTTGTATACTCATCGCCTTCGAACAGTCCAGGCACCTCGCCGTTCGCAAGCAACGTGTTCATACGCTCGAGAAAACCGGAATCCAACACGTTCGACTCGTCCAGTATGAACGCTATTTTCTCATCTTTACAACCAGAACGTCTCAACACCTGACGCAAATCCTCGTCAAAGTCTTCGCCGGTGTACTTGTTGTGCACCTGTCGGAACGAAGCTAGCATTGATATTCAGTCGATTCGAAACGTTTTATCAAACGCGTTAACTCGAAATAGATTGTTCGAGAGCTTGAGAGCCCATACCTTGATTTGGAATATCGACAAACCGTTCATCCACGCAACAAATCTAGACAGAGTCGTCTTACCAGCGCCAGAGACACCGATCAACAGTAAATGTCCCTGAGGCTGTCGGAAGATTCTGTCGATTCGTAGAACGTGTTCCAGAACTTCGTCGAACAATACTAACGGCACGTCCAATTCCTCTTCGTAAAAGACTTTCAGTCTCGCCCTGACATAGTCGCGTAGCTCTTGCCGGTTAACCGGCACGTAATCCTTGGACAACCAGTTGCTGTATAAGATGGGTCTAGCCAAGGCTTTCTCACGATCGACGCTCATAAAGTGTTTCAGAGCGACGGTATCTATGTTCTTGTTCGTCCAGGCTCTCTCGGAATCTTCCACCAGCCTGTCTTGGAAGAGGCGAAGAGCCTCGTGAGCCCACAATCGTACCAGACCCTCAACCGACAGGTTGTCGAGAGGTCTGATCGCTTCGCAAATTCCCCGCACCCATCTGGTCATCTCACGCGGTGAGTAAACGTAATGCGGCTGCATGTCTTGAGTAAATCTCTCTTGCGAAGCTAGATAGAATTCCACCATCGCGTTTGTCAAAGGCTCCGCGTAGCCCCTCAGCGAAGGCGTTAGACTGAAACGTTAATTAAGCGTTAATTTTTCTTCTGTTACAACCTAATGCTTCGCACAGACCTGAACATTTCGCCGAACGGAACGCAAAATCGACCCAGATAGCACACGACGTCTTAAAGATTCCACGATTTTTCACACTTACGACCGATAACTGCGGTTTGTTTTCAAGAATTACAATTAATTGGAAAAAGAACAAATGTTACTACTAAATAAGTAACAAATAAATCATTTGAAATATCGTTTTAAGAGAATAAAATTTCAAAAATTAATTCCCGTCGCCGTTCGGCGAAATGTTCAGGTTTGTACGAAGCATAAAAGAGTTGAGAAGAATTGTCCTTACCGAAGCATGGCGCGCGTGAACGTGCCATAGATCTGTTTCAGAGAAGTCTCGCCAGGATAATCGACGTAAATCACCGGAACGTGTCGTAGGAATCGGTGACTCAATGGTTTTCTGCCTGGATCTGTGGGAGGATTGCAAGCACCGACAAATTGAATTCTTTCCAAAGTGACCCAAGCTTGATCGCTGGTTCGATAGAAGCCTCTGTGCTCCACAAGTTGTCTAAGGAACGAGATTACGCGCTGTGTCCCGTAATTATCCATATCGGGTAGATTGATCTCGTCGCAGAACAGGACCAGCCATTTTCCCAGTTGTACCGGAGAAAGGATCACACCGTTCGGAGTCTTTCGATACTCGCAATAATGATCGAAGGTCTTCAGTAGCAGTTCCGGAGTGGTGGCCGACGAAAAGTTTAGTCCGACAACTTCCATATCCGGCAGTGCTCGCAACGCGGAGAAAAGAGTCATTGTTTTACCGGAACCCGGTGGTCCGCAAAGCACTAGAAACGAAAATGTATACTGTATTAGTCTGTCTCTGGTTTAGATGCTTTGGCCTGTGCAAAGTAATGTATGTATATACAGTGTGTCCCACAAACTCTGTCCACTTGAATATCTTGGTTATTACAAACAATACGAGAAAATGTTACTTACAGAAGTTGTAGGGTTTAAGAAACTACTACATTATGTACTTCTACAAGTAACATGTTCTCGAAATGTTTGAAATAACCAAGATATTCAAGTGGACGCAGTTCGTGGGACACACTGTATGCATCTATGTATGCGTGTATATAAATATATTCGCTGGGTTGACGTATTACCGATTGGTTTGTGTTCCGCTAACCACGTGTACAGCAGACTCTCGTGCCTGACTGTGTCCAGAGTCGGCACAACGATGTCCGGACTGGCGACTTTGTGCGTCTCGACTTCGATCTGGGGAACCTTGTTGCTCCACGGCAACCATTCGCCGTGAATACTTACTTCAAAGTCTATGATCGGGATGTTGTTCTGAGACGGCAGTGGTACGGTCGTGATAGATCGAACAAAGTCTCCGGAATCGGACCGAACTTTGAGCTTGGCGTCTCCGGCGAAACTCCAGAGTAACGCGTATATCAAACATTTTGGCATATAACGTTCCAGTTGTTCGCTCGGCAATGGAAAATCTGTGTGCGCGTGATTGTATTGCAGAACGTTGCGCACCGATTGATTCAACATGGAGAACAGAGAGCTCAATGCTCGTAGACGGGTGAAATCCATGATGTGCTCTTGCTTCATAGCGTACTCCAAGCATCTGACGACCATGCCATCCGGAGCAAAGTAGCTCTGCAAGATGCTGGCAACTTCTCTCTGCACCGAGAGCGCCGGTGACACGGCGTCCTCTTTGTCTGACGCTTTCTTGTTTAGGTTCTCCTCTTCGCCGTCCTCGAGCGGAATGTTTCTTAGCCGCAGCATGTAGTTCTCGAATATCATTTCCGTGGAGAGCACGTCTTCCGAGAACCAAACCATACCGCAACGAGACACGGTGGCCAACGTTGCGTATTTCAAATCTTGTACCTCGAACATCACCCTCACGTTTGGAGGCAGACTGAGTCGCTCGCCGTTCGGCAGGGTTAACAATTTGTTGTCGTCCAGCACAGAGTTCAAGTTTTCAACCCATTCCGGATCGACGTCGCCGTCGAATATAATCCATTGTCGTTTGTTTATCTCTCCTCTGACGTTGTCGATAATCTTACGGAGAATGTGCGTAAACAAACCGTCGGTCCATTCGCGTGTATTCGGATCTAACACGCCGTACAACGTTTCTTTGCTGATCGCTTTGGGATCGATCACGTGCGCGACGCCTTCAACTCCTTCGAATCGCTCCAAAGCTTTCAAGAGTACCTTCCACGCCATCGTTTTACCGGAGCCACTGGGTCCGACCATCATCAGTCCGTGATTTAGGTTGCAGATTTGATACAGTTGGAGCACCTAAACGAAACTATCGTTAGAATACTATCGCGGGGAACGCCGCACAGTGGCTCAGAATCGTCAAAACGTGGCTAATAGTTAATTTTTCAACTTTCTCGAAAAAGAATGAAATTTTTTAAAGTTTTGACATAAATATAAATTGCTATAAGTCGCCCGTTGTCTTTTGAGAGAAGTTTGAAAACAAGCAAAGTCTTATTATATAATTATCATCAACCCGAGAACCCTCGAAATACCGATGTTCAACAAAATTGGAGTATGTCTTCGATTCTTTGGCCACGTTCTGGCGATTCTGAACCAGTGTACGCCGTAACAAGACACGCACAAACAACAATGAGAATCGTGTGAGTTTACGAGACTGGATACACGTACATATGTATGTATGTATGCGACACCTAATCACCTAATCACAGTTTTCTTTTTTCCTCACCTTTCCTAGCCAGGTCCCACCGACTATATCCTGAGAGTGAGAGCGCGTACAATAAATACAGTTTATTCATTAAGAAAATTCCTTCACTTTTGTCGTATATTATAAATTTTGTACCAAACAAAAAGACAGAAAGAGAAAATAGTGGGACAGAAGGAGTGGCAGTGAAGGAACGTAAATACAATTATCACTAAATTACTTTCGCTCTGTTCGTTTCTACCGATCGATTTCGTGCAATTGTATCCGATTTGATGGAGGCGAATTTGGTGCTGGTACAATGATGATTGTAAACTGATCGAAAACGATAATTACCTTCTCTTGCCATGCGCCACCTTGTTCGTCACCTTCGCCGCAAACAAGATACTCCTCCATGCACACCTTCCTGATTTGGTCTTTCAATCCTGAAACCGAGCGTTTGATTCGTGAGAAAAACGTTGATTCAAACTGGACGACGAGATTTAAATTAAGCGCACACTATAGGATTACCTTTCATCTCGGCCCGAGTATAATTCACATTCGGGAACACGTCGTTCAACAGGCTGAACAGCAAAGGTATATCTTCGGCGACCAACTTTGGCACCATTGTCTCGCAAACGGACTGAATAAGGATTTCTTGCTCCGGTAGATTCTCAGCGATCGATGCCTCGTCGATGTTTGTCTCGCCACGGTTCTGCATACCTTCCTTGATCTTCTGTATGCGATCGCGTTTCACGTTACCGGCGGAGATCAGCACCGACTTCAATGCTCGAAGACCGAAATCGTAGTGAGACTGATCCGAAAGTTGCTCGTCGCACAGTCTATTTAGAACGTGACGTATTGTTGTAGTTGAAAGATTAGGAAACGCGACAAGAACAATGATTACCAATAGACTGCGAATGTTTATACAATTTGCAATTTTTGTAAACGAATTTTAAGGAAGTGGAATATATCAAATAAAATCTTATTTTCCGTGGAATAAATCGTACTAAATTCTGTTGTATTTTATATCCTAACATTTTTTGAAAATCTTCAGAAACCATTCCGCAGTCTAATTATCAATAATATTTTCATAATTTACGATTGTCGTTCATAGAGAATGACTTACTTGAAGAATGGCACAATCTTGCATGCTAATTTCTCAGCAGATCTGAATCCTTGACTGAAAAGCATCACTTCGGCGATCAACTGTCTGTCCGGAGTAGTCATGGCCAAAGATCTGAATAGTTTCTTCAGATTGTCGGGAAGATTCGACCGTCCGGCATAGCCGGGATTCATCGTGATGAAAATCGCCATGTCCGTTGATACTTTCACCTGTTTGCCGACCAGCTCTACGCAAAGAGTTCCTTCTTTCTTTCCTTCCATTTGACTCTTCAATGCTTCCTGAATGGTCTGCACTTGTTGAGAGACAGCCGAGAGCATACGCTCCTCTAAACGATTGAACTCGTCGAAGCAACCCCATGCACCGACTTGGCAGAGACCAACAAAGATGCGACCCATAGCCTGCAAGAGAAAAGAATCAAATGAAGAAACGCGTACGTACACACGGGTAAACAGAAAGAAGGAAGATAGATGGTAACTATAACTATGCACAAGTAACTGCTACTGCAGGCAAGAAAGTATATAAAAAGAAAAGGAAGAATGCCGCTGCTGCAACAGTGGACTCTTTTACGGGTTGGAGATGTTACCTGAAAATCGAAAGTCTCGTCGCAGTTGAAGACCAGCACGAATCTTCCCAGCTGATGGCCGAGAGCCTTGACCGACTCGGTTTTGCCTGTTCCAGCCGGTCCGAACGGAGAGCCTCCGAGCCGTGCTTCCAAGGCCTGAGTCATGGTCAAGTAGCATCTGTCTGTCAGAGGAGTTTGTACCAATCTATCCTGTACTCCCAAGTATTCGAAGCCGTAGAAGAATTTCGCGTTCGCCATGTGTATAGTGAGCTGTTGCAACACTTCCGTCTGCCTGGGATCAAAGTAGAATCTCATCTCGCAGAGCCACTCGAACGCTTTCGGATTGGAGACCTTGTTCGAGATCAATCTCCTAGTTACGGTGCGTTTGTGCACAAACTCGTTGATCAAATGTTCGAGCTTTTTCCGTCTAAGGGGAGGCTGCTCTTGTAAGACCGAGTCTGCTAACACGTTCAAGGTACCCTCAACTTGTATCAAGACTCTTTCCAAAGGGTCTTTGGTCGGGTCGGATTGCGCTTCGTGCAGTGCCGCCTCGACGTCCTCCGACCATAAGATTTGCGCCGCCAAGACTATAATCTGTGCCTGATAGTTGTCGCACCAGGTCATGAACGCTTGCGGATTCATGTTGCCGTCTTTGAATTGTTTGATATCTTGGACCGCCCGCGCGAGACTGGACGCCAGCGTGACCCTCATCTCTTTCTCGACGAGGGTCAACCATTCGTTGATCTTGGGATGGTCGACGGTGGACACTGGACTTTGGAAAAGCACCTCTTCCCCTTCCCTCGAGGCTATGCCGGTGATCACGGTGTTGTCCTCGTTGAGTAGAATAGCTGCCACACCGGCAAACATCTTCTTGAAGTGTTTCTGCAGTCTCGCGATGTTCTTGCTGTTGCCGATGATCTCGAGGAGATCCTCGTCACCGACAAAGTAGAATCGGGGGAACGAGGTGCGTTCCCTCTCAAGGTACTCGCCCAAAGCTTTCTGAATCTTTCCAAGCAGATCGGCTAGACGCTCGAGAGCCCTTTGCACACCAGGAATGTTCAAAACGTCCATGACCATCGGGGATTTCGATACCTTCTTCATCAAACCGAGAAACTCGGAACTGATGCTGTGGAACCGCGAAGTTTCGACTGGCAGCAGCGTTTTGATGTCGGCGCTGCCCGAGAAGATACCTTCCAGGTAAACCCAGCGTCTCTGCACGTCTATCCAGACGTCGAACAACGCGTTGATCCTGTTCAATTTCTCTTCCCAGGTCAACGCTTCCTCCTCGAATACTTTGTAGTACGGCGACAGCTTCATCGCAGCGACGGAGTTGATGTGCTCTTTGACCTTGTTGAAAAGATCGTCCCAGCCGCGTATCAACTTGCATTTGTTCTGATAATTGATCAAGTCGAGTTCGTAGGTTTGCCAGGACTCGCGAACTTGCTTCAAGAACTCCTCGAGCGCCATTTCACCCTGCGCCACGAGGATTATGTCTTTCACTATACTCTCGTTTTTCTGGAGATTCACGTCCCAAACTTGGCCGAGGGTCAGCTCGCTCAACACCCAGTTGACCCGGAGCTGTTTCGTCAGCTGTTTCCAGTGTCTCTCTTTGAGCGCGTCCGATTTCAACTCGACGATCAGCATATTGACCTTCGTGTAACTCTGCAGCATCTTCTTTACGTACTCGTAAGAGGAATACTGCCTGAGCCGGGCCGGCAGCTCTTTCAGTTGCGCCATCATCGTGTCCAGCTGTTGCCGCAGTTTTCTTGGTTGTACGGAGAGCCACGGTTTCTCTCTGGTTTCGTCGATCTGTGCCCATATCTTCGACAACTCCGACCAGACACCCCTCAAGTCTTGAAGCTCTTCGAAAACGACTTGCATCCTGTCTTCGCTGGTGGAAACGCCTCCGGGTTCTTGCAGCTCCAGAGCTTCCTTCGCCTTCGCCACGTTGTCTCTCTCCTCCTTTAACCGGGCGAACTTGCTCTCGAACAGCTGCAGTTGTTGAAGCGCGTCGTCCGGCCGCAAGTGACCTTCGACCGGCTTCCCTCTTTCCCAATCGGCCAAGAAATCGGTGGTTCTTATTTCGACGGCCTTGTCCTCGGCGACGATCTTCATCTGCAGCGACGCCACCTGCGTTTGTATGCTGGTGTCTTTCCTCTTTAGTATCTCGTTGAACGCGCCCCATTCACCTTCGATGTTGTCGACGTGTAGCCAAGAAGATGGGAACTGGAACCTTTGACGCTCCAGGATCCTCTGACCCTCGCGATACACGTCGACCTGTTTCTCCCAAGCTTTCATCTTACGTTTCAGAGACTGGACGTACGTGATCAGTCCGACCGCATCGGACGTGCTGGCAGCTTCGATCGATTGCTGTTCCAGACCGCTTCTTGACTTGGACACCTGCGAATGGAAGCTCGCCATCTCGTTGCCGAGGAGAGTTCCGAATTTGCCGAGCGTCTCCTTGTGCCACGAATCGTATTTCAACGACACTTTGCTCTGCACCTTTGCGTAATCGATGATCACAGGACCAAACTCGCGTCTGGTGTCCGACGTGTCGAACGTGGTCCTAGTTTTCTTGATGTCGTTCAGACATTTCATCCACAGGTTGATATTCTCTCCGAGTTTTCCGTACAAGTTGTCCGGCTGCAGGTCCCACAGCGCCTGATAACGTAACCACTGGTCCACGTAATCAGCGACGTCCTTCATCTTGGACTCGACCGCTTCGTAAGCCGCTTCCAACGGTTGCTTCCCAGCGGGCAGTTTCGTCAGTAGATTCCGGTAAGTAGCCGATTCGGGTTTTTCCAAACCAACTTGGTATCTCGAACTTTGGAGACGAACTTGAGACGTGACTATGGCTTGCCAGGCAAACAGTTGCTGCATTATCTGGAACCTCGCGTCCTCGATGCTCGGATACAGATACATCGTTTGATTCGTTATGCGGACCTCGTGAATCTGATTCTGAATTTTCGGATCGCCGCCGGGTTTGTGCGTAGGTTGAGACGGAGCGTCCGTATCCATGCTCAAGTCCACTTCCTTCTTCTGACCGGTGAGCGCGTCGGTCCAAGCTTTGATCCCAGCCTCCAATCGAGCTGCCAAGTTCTTCTCTACCTCCTCGTCGAGCCTCGACACCCAGATGTTCAAATTTGAATAATTTTTCAGGGACAGCTCGTCCACGGCTTTCTGGATCTTCGAGAGTATATCGGCGAACGTGTTCGCCGAATACGGACAGGTTTCCAGGGAACGAACGTCGACGTCCAGCTGCTCTTCGACCACCACAAGATCCTCCACTTTCTCTTGGAACGAAACGACGGCATCGGACAAACGTTGCACGTACGGATCTAGTTTGTAACTTTCCCAAATCAGGGCGATTCCCTACGATACGAAACAACAAATGTTTTTCAATTATACCATGATCGATCGAAGCTTCCAAACTAATCAAATCTTACCTCGCAAAACAACGATAACACATCGTTGCGCATTCCAGCAACCAGCGGTACGATGCTGGCCTTATCCTCGATCTAAATAGAAATATCAAACGTTATCGGACACGCGTTCGCTTCGAAATTACACCGACGGCAGTAAAAATACCAATACTGTTTGTACAACATAAATTACAATTTACCATTCAATGATGTACATACAAAAGATGCAAACAAAAGTTTCACGTGTTCATAGCAAATCCTAAATAAAAAAAAACTTGAAATACGTCGAGTCGAGTCGTTGCGTTACGGAAACAGAAAAAAGATACAAGATGTCACCATATCGAATTACAAGCAACTCTCAAGAATATGCGGATGATCTAACTTTTCAACACGATTCGCAACTCAAGAATCGTAACTAAATTCAACCTGGAGCGGTAAATGATATATTGGCGAGGGACTTGACAAGTGTTCAGGGATGGACGAGCGATCGTCAAATTAGAAATTTGTAAGCTTCGAAAAACACCGGATTTCGTTTGACAACCAAACCAAAAAATGAAAAGATTTCTTCTTTCCTGTTTTTATTATCTACTAATTCTTCGAACAAATTTAAGCTAGTTTCTCCCGGTTGTTCATTGTACTAAAACAAAATCATGTTGCAGTACAGATTGTTCTACGAGAGCTAAGCAGGCATTACATTAAATTCGCATAAGTAGGCAAGATGCATAATTCCTGAAAGCATCATACATGACTACCTTCAGTGCGGGGCAGTGGGAACTCCGATTGGTAAGCTAAACATGTTGGAGATCCAAGAAATTAGAAATATCGATATGTAACTATAACAATATATACCCTTAAACTGGCACTATTCCCTAGTATTTTCTATTCAGTTAGATTCGATATTTTCAAGGCGTCGAATCACTTTTTTAATCAGAATCTTGATGCAGAAACATTGAAAAATCGAAAAATTAGTTTCTACGGGACGACGGACTCTCTTTAAAAGTTTACACGAATTTTCCGTGTTTAGAAACCGTTTCGCCGAATATACACATTACCAACACGATACATTACCTTTTCGAGCGTTCTCTCGTAAGTTCTGATGCTGTCGATCAAGCTGATCGCGAATGGGTACAGCTGATTAGCTTGGTGCGCTTTGTTCACGATTGGCAAGGGTACGCGAAAACCAAGATTTCGCAGATTTCTTACTTCCTTGGATAACGTGATAATCTCCGGGAGAAAATTCACTTTCAGCTTCAATACGTTCCCACGACCCGTGCGAGATCGTACATTTTCTATCGCGAAAATTCTTCCGGTAACACCCAGACTTCTCTGTTGCACTTTTCGTGCCCAATCATTAAAAATTTCTCTGGTCGACAATTTCATACGAAAACTGTCCCCATCCGCTTTCAATTTTTGTCCTTCGATGTGACTCTCCCATCCTTTTCCTGCGAAAAGAACCAAGAGACAATGAAAATCATTAGAAAATTTACCAAGGATATACGAACACGAGTTTCATGCAAATACAAATACGTACCTAACACGTCTTCGACTCGTTTCAAATACATTGTAAGCTGGTAATCTATTTGCTTCACCCAAATAATGGAGCCTGCGACGGGAGGTAGATCTCTGACTGTACTCATTTTACAGCATTTACTTTGTGCGTATTGAACCTAATAATTATAGCAATAGTAGTAGTAGAATAACAACAACAACAATAATAATAATAATGACAACAACAACCTAAAAGTAGTATAAAAAGTGTTTATTCTATTTCTAATAAGTAGACAGCGGATCTGAATGCAAAATAGAAATTTTCTATTCGAATTGCAACAAACTGGAACGATATAGAAATTCATTTTCTTTCTTAGTATGTTTGTTAGGTTGAAAATTATGTACCAGTATTTTTAAATTCTTCTAATGTTTTACTGTTTGAAATTACACCTACTCATTTTTATCATAAATGCATAAAATCCGCTGTCAACTAGTAAGTATTCATGATGGTTTCATTGTACCTTGAACTTTTCGTGTAGTGCCTCGATATCGTCTTTCACTCTTTGTATCAGTTGCGTTTGATATTCTCTGATAGCACCGCGTATGTGCGGTCTCACGAAGAGCGCATTGAAACGTGAAAAAATTCGAAACATCTCGTTCGCATTCTTCGCGGCGCCCAACTGATCCCTCAGATGCGCTGTTATCCTTGCCTCGACCCTTTCTATGCGCTCCTCGTATCTATCGACAGCAGCTTTCCAAGATTCTTGACCCTCTTTGCTGATGTCGAGGCAGTCGATTTCCTTCACGTTCTCGTATGCTAGATTAACTTCGCTAATCGCGTTCGCATCCGCGGCATCGAAAGCATATTCGACTTTTACGTTGTCGGCATCGGGAGTTTCCATTGTTGTGTTATTGTTACTCTGGACAGTAGGTCTAAGCACGCGAACGATCACTGTCCTGAGCTGTTCGTGTTGCAGACGGAAATGACGCATATGCTCCATTCTATTTTCCAACTTCTTGTGAGTCGGCGAAACCCTCCACAACATTTTTATATGTTCGTCGCGTTTCTTTTTGACAAGATCTCTCAACAATCCGGTCAACTTTTCGTACTCCTCGTCCCACGTGTTGAACACTTCGAAACATTGCGCCATAACTTTTTCGAACTCGTCGAATGGAATGTGCATCAATCTCCTTGTACCTAATACTTTCAGAAGCTGCTGTCCTAGATCCCTCGAGATTGCTTCCATCAATCTCAATGCTCTTTGAATAGGATATTTTGTGCTTCGAATTTTTCGAAAGTGAATGAAAATTTGCTGAACGCTGGTTTCTATTCTTTCGAGTTCGGTGGCGGACAATAGATCGTTGATAGGGAAATCTTTCATTAAAGGATTGTAATCGTTGACGGTAGCCAACGCTTGTTGCAGACCAGTATCCGTATCGAAACTAACGGTCGCGTGAAATCTTTTTCCATGCTTCAGTATATCCAATGTTAAGGAAATTTCTATGCTTTCTCGTTTCTCCTGTATTCGATGTAACGCTCTTTCCAAATTCAACCAAAAGGAGATCTCCTGAAGAGCGGTGCCTGATTCTGGGTCGCGATTCAGTTTAGTAACCTAGAAGCAAAATGTCAATGATACAGCGTATCAGTATAAGTATCAAACTACCGATTATTTACCTTTTGGATTTCTTTTATCCATCTGTTAACGCCGTTTTGCAGTTGGTTCAAAAATGTAGAGTCTTCAACTTTATCGCCAAAATCTGCCACTTTTGGCTTACGATTCTCTTCGGCACACTGTTTAATTACTTGTGCCACGACTGGATGAATTTGTAAAGAAATTTCTGGAATATCTATATTTTGTTGTAAATGCAACAATCCTGTCTCTAATTCTGCTATTTTCTTTTCAACCGTCGGTGCCATTTTATCTCCATCTCTATCGGCACGACCAGTCTCTTTCACGTAACTTTTAAAATACGGAGCGATAGTTTTACTTATAGCGTGCAATGTTTCGTATGGTGGCCCATCCGAGAAGGTAACCAAACGTAGTTGAGAATGAATAGACTTATCGGCTTCGACTATTGTTCCCCGTTTCGTTAAAACTAAGGAGGCCATTTTAGTGTTAGTGAAATGTATCTCGTTCGATATATACAAAACAGTATTTTCTTTTTCTTCATCGCCTTCATTGGTGTCTTCTTCTAAAAAAGTAAGAGATCAAATAAAATACAAGTTACTAAATAAGTACGAATCAAAATAATTGAACTACATATTGTTGTTACAGAAATTATGCAACAGCAAATATCCCCTTTAAAAACGATTATCTATCGTCGATTTATGTAGAAAATATACTCCTAATCGGTGAAAATCGATACGCGTGACGCGCGTGAATTTCTTTCTGGTAATTTTTCTGTGAAATATTTCGTCGCGAGGAGGAAACGCGAAAGTGAAACCATAATCGTAACGATACGTAAGACTTTTCGCCGGCATATTTTCATAAGTTGCATCGCGATGTATGTAAGTACGTATGTATATAGAAAAGGAGAATAGATTCGAAAAAGAAAAGAATGCGAAGCGATCGTTGGATGTATCGGCTATATTAAAGGATGAGTCATATATAGAAGTGTAGATGTAAATGAATCGTGCAAGTGGCAAGTAGCACATTAGTTTTCAGTATACGTTTCCGTTGTCGCGGTTTGATGTACCGTTGTATCGAAAGACCGCAATGGAGGATATCGCGAGAGGGCAGAGTGCAAAAATTTTCCAACGGCTCTTAGGCGGTTAACGATTTATCATGTATCACGTATCGCGTATCGCCTATTACGCTTACCTTTGCTGGAACTTCTTTGTATGTAAAGCGCCCACACCTGGGAATCGCTCAAGAATTTTCTAATACACTCTTGGTTATTCTTGTCTTCAAAAGCAGAGTTGAACGCGGGTGGTAGCACATCTTCGTCGGGTAGTAGGACCATTATCACTTTCTTTAAATAATTAGCAAAGTCCCAATATCCTACCACTATAACGATTTGAGACTCCGGGGATGGTTCCCCGGAGCCGTCCAAGGAGTCACCCATCCCGCGGTAAGCGGTTTCGCAAAATCTTGCAAATCTTGTGAATCTTGAGCGGGTGATCGGTCGACCCCCGCTCTCGGATCAACTGTCACACGCACGCACACGGTACACGGTACACGGTACCTACACGGTAGACGGGCCACGGGCAACAACGGGCAATGACGATCTATACCAAACATAGACTACAACCGGCTACCTATAACGTACACACGATTACATTATGTACCAATGATTTGCCAACGATAGCGCCACTTTTCTAACCGCTGCTCCTCTATGTTCACTATTTTATCGACTGTTTCGGCTCGTTTGCACGTTCCTTTTCTTTGCGAATACTAATACTGATTACAGTGGATGTAATTTAATACAGTAAAAAACATTAAGACGATCTAAGGACATCCATATGTTATTTTCAATTTATTAAGATAGGAAGAAATTTTTATATGGTTCCTGCGTCTTATAAGTGACGAAAAAATTTTTATTTTGTTTTTATTTTTAGGGATCGCGTGTTCCAAGATAACGAAGCATCTCATGCCCACAAGTCAGGTCGCAAAATAATTCAAAATGGTGGATAGCGATATAAAATTTAATTTTAAATTTACACGTTATATATACAGATGTGTCAGATAACAGATAACTAATTCAATCGAGATGAAGATTGAGCAAATTCACTCTAGATTAAAAAATCACGATCGCAGCGTGAATAAAGTTAAAATCATTACCGTAATCGTGATTCTGCGATCACTCTGATAAATCACGGTTTGTGACCACAAACCACATACTTCCAGAAACACATGATCATATATGATCAAAGAGTATACTCTTCGAGCTATGGCTGTGACCAGAATCCAGAATAAAGATTTTTCCACGAATGACAGTGTTTATCTACTAAAATAATGTTTTTCGATGTTAATAATTTGAAGGGACCCACGGATCGATTTACTAAACCGCAAATTGTTGGTAGTTACAGTATCCAAGGTGACAGAAGCTACTGTAGTGATTTATCGCAACTAAAATATTACAAGGAACCGGAAAACGTTTACTTTAACCTCGATGACAATCCACCAGCAAACTCGCAAATCGAAAATGAAAAATTGGATTTCTTGTTGCGATGGATGTCAGACAATTTTGATCAGATTAAAGCGCAACATTCGGATAATGCAACCGAGAGATGGTTCGCTATATTTTGTCGAAATGAACTAAATATGTATAGATTCGCGAAATAGATTATTTGTATTTACTTATTATATGTTAGGCTAGAACCAGAGATTGCTTGCTATCGCGGCCTATTAACAACTTTGTTTTCCACACCGTACGATACGGAAGGATGGATCGTGTGCGCATCAAAATTTAGAGGTACAATATATTTATGTGGTTTCGATAGTGATGCAAAGAAGCTACGAATATCCAGGGAAACTAGTCATCAAAAAAAATGTTGCTCTTGGGGTCGTAAATTTGAAGAATACATGTTAGCAGGTGCGTAAACAATAAATAAAACAAAATGTTTTATCTCAATGTTTACTCGTGACAAAACAATTCACAGTTTGTTCGTGTGCGTTCCGTTAGATTCACCTTCCGAGAACCCAGCCTTATCCATCCCTCCAAACGGAGAACTATGCTGTATGTTTAAATCTATGTTCGGTGGTACAACTTTCTTATACGGTGCTGAAATAGACGGTATTCGTTCGTCCCATCGGATAACAGATACGCGAATAGGAAAAGACGTTGAACTTATAGAATTGAAAACTATAAGTATGAGAGCTATTACTCGCCACGGTTATATCAAATATAACAGAGCCAACACAATACTGAAATGGTGGCTCCAAAGTTATTTGGTGGGTATACCAAGAATCGTATGTGGCTGTAGAAACGATAATGGAATCGTCACAGAGATACGCGAATATAAACTGGCTCGATTGGCAGACGGTTTTAAGGTAATTCAAATGTCTGTTTCGACTTCAACCGAATGTGTACTTTGAAATGAAATAGTTTTGTTGCCTTTACAGCATTGTTGGGATTTCGAAACGTGTTCAAGTTTTCTCACCGCACTTCTAGAACGTATAAAGGCAACTGTTGTCCGTAATTACGACAAATGCATTTATAAATTCACATACCACCCAGAAAGAAAAACCATCGAAGTTGACGAATTGAAACCTTCCCCAGACTTGGAGTATACATTTTTACATTCGTGGTACATCGACGCAGCGAAACGCCACTGTGAAACGGAAGACGAAAGTACATACGAATGATTTCAGTTCGTCAAACAACAAACGGGTAACAATAGAATTGAATGCCGTAATTTATATCTTATATTTGGCAAGTGATATTGTCCGACGACCGGTGACAATATACAGTATTACACAATATTCCCTTGTTAACGTTTTCGCCTGTTTTAGCTATCTTGATAGGCTAACATGGGAATACCATACCTGTACATATAATACGAATCTGACTTTTCGGTACATTAGAAGCGAAGTTTCTAATTAGAAATAAAAGTTTTTACATTGACAAAGAACTTGTATAATTTTAACTGTTTTCACCATAGATTTGCTTTATCGCAGACATTTCTTTATGAGACATAGGCTGTAACATTAAGCCTGGAACAGGTGGGTCCATTTCCAAGTCACGTATTTCATTTACTTTTATTTTGAGATTACTTCTTAACTTGTTAATCTCGATATTGCATTCTTCCTGATCTGAAATATACGCGTTCGAAATAAAGTTGAATATTATTTACTTCATGGAAATATAAATAGAAAGGGAAGAAGCTGCAACCTTTCGCAAGTAATTCCTGTGCAGTTTTGGATGGCATTTTAAACAACAATGGTCCTAGGGTCACCCAAGCTTTCTCAGATTTTTCCTTTTGCAGCGCTCTCATTCCAACTCTGTCATCGTTCCTTCTTATGTCCAAAGCAATTATTTCTTGCCGATCTGTGAGAATTTCACCTGCTTTTTCTTCTACCTGTTCTATGTGCTTTAACGCTTTGTCCTGGTCAAAGTTGATCTGCAACAAAAACAGATAAGGATGTTTTTCTAGATAAAAGAAAGACAGTAAATACATATAGTTCACTTACACATTTTACAGCGATAGCAAATATAAAAATTACACCGTATTCAGTCTTTAGAACACAATGAAATATTAATTTGTAATTGTAAAAGTTCTAGATGTTATTTTAAGATAAAGCGATACGCAATACTCTTTCCTTCCTAACTTCTCTATTTAATAATTTTTCCCTATCTTTCTTCTTGAAGCATTTCTGTTTGGACGATTTAGTATCGTTCACTGCTGCAGGATCTCCAGGTTTGAAGTGAGTTACTCTATATTCTTTTTCGCTTGTTTGACCGAATCCCTTCCTATCGTTTTTTAGACAAGTTTTAATAGGATACTTTATTCCTTTTCCGAATGGACCGAGACCACCTTGTTCGTCCCATCCAGTGTTTAGAAGCATTCGATAACCTTTGTTTTGTTTCGATATACCGTATATGGCGTTCGGTAATTTTGGTTTACTATTAAATATATGAAGCACCGATGTTTCATGTTTCTCCCAAGATGTACAATAAAAATTTACTTTACAAATTTCACAATAAAACCCTGAATTCTCTTCTGACCAACCATTTATATTATCTCTAATGTCCAGCATTGTATCCTTGTGACTCTTTAAAAGTTGTTCCTTTGAGTCTCGAGTATCGATACTTGTTCTTAGATTATCTCTGGACTCTGTTTTCTTTTTTAGTAAAGCAACAATAGTTAAATAATTCTTTTTCAATGCCAGTTGCGCAGCAGTAAGGCCAGATTTTTCTCTCGCTTCTCTACTAGCTCCCAAATTTAATAGAAATTCTATGATGTCCAAGTGTCCGCAATAAGCAGCTGACATTAAAGGCGTCCAACCAAAATCATCCGTGGAGTTCACATTTTCTTGCGTTACGTGTTTCGATAAGAATTGCAAGTCCTTCTGTTCTATCGCTTTGAGTATAGCGTTGGTCGACACTGGTTCCTCCGGACACAGATATTTTCTGTTGTTTTCATTGGAAATGACTGGCTTTGCTACTTCATTCTCTTGGACAACACCCCTCTTCTGTTTACGGTTCTTCTGCTTCTCCGTCGGTTCTATCGAATTGCTTTCTTGATTTATAATTTCTTCGTAAGCTTTCCTTGCCTTGCTCCCTTCGAATCCTAATCGGTACTCTTTCTTTTCTGGCAATATGTTCGGAACGTCACGAGATTCTCGAACAAACGCTTTCCACCACGTCATATCGATATTACGTGTAGAAAAATTGTTTTGCTCCAACATTGATGCGGAATATTGCTCGAACGCTCGAACTTTCGTACTTAATTTTCATTTAGAATCATTTCGATTGTTATCTGACAAAAAGCATTGTCTGTTTTGCGAGTTTAACTTTATTTCCTTGTAACATATTGAGTCTTCGTTGACTAATCAACTAATTAATTAATTGCAACAATCTATCACGATAATATGTTTTTAATGTAGAACAACAATTACCTTCTGTAACATGATCGTAGACTTTTACGTCGACCAATGTCGACTCTGTTCGTGTGAAATTGGAAATGCGACAACTTTGTTGTATATGTACAGTGTAATCTTCACTCTTCGTACCCACTCGCGCATGCGCGTCCAAAACAGTAACGTATCTATATTATGATGACGAGGTAGTGGAAGTGGAGCACTGATATATCAATGAAGTGGATCCCTGGGGCAGTTATAGTTCCCACAGTCACTGTATATTGGCGGGAAAGTACCGATATTTTACGCATTTTACGGGGTGTTCAAGGTACCCCATTTTATGCCGCGCATGCGCGAGAAACCTTGCACAATATCTCACCACTTCGCAAATACCTTGCAAATTGTCCGTTGTCTTCGCTCGCAGCCAATGATTAGGCCGTGACGTCACACATGTTAGCCAATCATTCGGCTAGAACCGAAAGTGCAAGTGAAACGACCCAATCGGATGGCTTGCTGCCGTATTCCTTTCGAATTCCTGCCAGGAGACAATTGGAGACAACTTGTGAGACACGGAGAATACGTTTATTTACGTTGTACATTGTACAGGTTGTACTCTGTTGTACTCTTCGACCTTAGACCATACTTGTTAACAGATATCTCGTCGGTGGTTTCGTGTCGCACGATCTGAAATACCGACATCGCTAAAAACCAGCCGATTTCTTACGCCCTCTACGCTGAAGAACAATAAATTTTGGGGGGAACTAGATCCACGAGACCGATACAACTCTGGCCAAATAAAAATTATTACAAATGAGTGATAGACACAGCACATCATCCTGGATCAGATATAGAAAAAACTGTTGCGTGTATCGACTATTTGTACAGAGTCGATCGATATACCGTAGAGAAGAGACTAGCACGGTCCATCTATTCTTCGAATGCAGTAAGTTTGTATTTTCGACTATTTTATAGATAACGATAACAAGCAACACCGCTGAAGAAACTATTGCGCTCGTTGTTTTTTGCGATAGTTTCACTTTTTGTTCTTAACCCCTTCGCCTACAATATCGTGTGAGAGACGTGATATGTCGATCGGGCCAAACGTAAACAACACGCGTGATAGACGTGGTATTTACGTCGTTCGGGTTACACGCGACAAACTAGAACTACCGAACTAGTAAAGATGACTGAAACAAAAAAACAAAAAAAAACATCTTGCAAAATAAAATTAGTTGTACTTTGCATATGTATTTACATATCAAAAGACGTGTGCAATTGTCACAACTTCGAACGCTCAGCCAAACCGAAAATGGCTCGACGTGTAACCGACCTTGTTGTTGTTTACGGCACGTGCTCTCGAATCGTAAGGCAAGGGGTTAATCAAATTCTGAAATGTTCGCGTTTCTGCGACCCTTCCAACAGAAGGTAATTTCGAAGGAAGCGTCTGAAATTTTGGGAGTTTGATTTACAAAGGATTTCATCGAATTCCTGATTCGCCTCTGTCTCGTATAATAATAGGTTCACGGGAGTGCGTTGAATCTATTTCAAGTTGAAAACATTTTTAAATAGCTCTCGATACCATTGTTCCACGCTCATCGCTCCCTGGTTGATTAGCGCTGACGCGCGTAAAAAGAAGTCGTGTGAAACGCGAACAAGGTGCGTCAACGAAACCACGAGAGGTTTCCAAGGATACTTTTGTTGTTTGGTGGACGATCTTTTACCCTTTTACCCTTTTACCTTTTCACCCTTTTACCCTTTCACCCTTTCACTCTTTTACTCTTTTACCCTTGTTCCAGCTCGAAACGGAGAACGGGTTTGCGCCTTGAGCTGCTCCGCTTGCAAACGAAAAGAATAAGCGCGGAGCAAAGGAAAGAGCTGAGAAGACGTCGCATCTTCTCGACTTCGATATCGAGTTCGAGTTCGGTGTCGAAGTGATGCGTGACGTCTGAAGAGGGGTGACGGAGGAACGGTGGGAAAGGTTGAATCGTTAAGAAGCGTAAAGGACGATGTTAACAATAGGGCACAGCAACGAGGACGAATAAGCCTCGAGAAGAAGGACGAAGATAGGGACGATAGGCATGAGGGTAGAGTAGGCGAGCTTTTTGGCGGACACGCTCGGCGGCGGGGGCAGCGATAGGGAAATGGTGCGGAGAGAGAGAGGGGGTGATATAAGGAGCGCCAGGGAGGACCGGTCAGAGAGAAAGAGAGAGATAGAGAACGAGGGTGAATCGGGGTGAACCGGGTGAACTGGGGAGAACCGGGAGAGACAGGAGAGCCGGGAGAAATGGGTGTCGGGGGGTGGTGGCGGGTGGCTTGCTTGGTGGGAGAAACAGGAGACCCGGGCAGTGCAAGTCGGGCAACCTGCCTGACGATATCGTCGTTTTGGGTGTCGCGATCTCCATTAAAATTGTTCGTTCGTGGCGAATTTTCTTTCGAGCGTTACTTTTCATTTAGTTTTACATGCGTATGCTTTTGTTTTTCAGCCACGCAGAGACGCGTACGGGTACATTTTCCACGTGAAAACATAATAATTGCATGTACGGTACGCGCGTCATCGCCTCACGAAACATATGTGTTTAGAAGACGGACTCAGTCGTCGTGAAACAGGAAACCGAAAAGAATTTAATAGTCGCTGGATGCGCGGGTGTATCGTTGTGTACGTTCGCTGAAATACGAGCACGTGTATCAATTCGAAGGGGCAGCTGAATACGAACGCACGACAGCACGACAGCACGGGAGCACGAGAGCACGAGATCGCGAGAACACGATAGCACGGGAGCACGAGAGTCGGGGAAAAACGTACGCACTTGCCCGCCCGACGCGACGAGTGCTTTCGCAGCGTTCAAGTAACAGGTTGGTCATTCGGACTTCTCTCTTCGCATGTAACTTAAACCTGCTTTCGCGCGCTTCCTACCGACCTATCGAATCGGTCGTCTCGACTGTCTCGATCTCCACCGATACCGATCGCGAGACACATTTATCAATATCTTGATGTGTTTCTGATTTAACGAAACAATATACTAGAGCGGCAATGAATCGCGATGAAAATCTACTTAGTAATTATAATTTTATTATTTTTTCTCCTCGATCCGGTTTCGTCGAAAATATTCCGAATATCACAGTTTCGTGTTTGATAGATCAGGAATGCAGACATCTTCGAAACGATCGCATTATATTCTGTGGAATGTGGTTTGCCGTGGAAACCGAGCCACGCATATGCAACGTGATTTCGAGATGGATTCGATACCGTTTTAATCGACCAATTTCCGTCCTTATTTCCTCGATTCCCAGGAACGTTCCATTCTGTGCCCGATCTCCTCTTCTCGAACGTGCTTCGTACATTATCGTTGCTTTTACCTCGCTGCATCCACGATAGATCGACTCGAGGAAAAATTGATGGAACTTCTGCCGTCACCGATAATTATTCGGCCTGTCCGTGGAATAGCGTTTCGTTCGATGTTTATCGCGCAACGAGGTTACGTTTATAATCGATTTTCGGAAACTGGTTTTATTTAGCTGATTCGTAATTTTGGTATTGATCCGGCTTGTTGCGCGTTCTCTCGTTATCGATGCTGTATCACACTTGGAAACATTCCGATCCGTCGAGATTCCGCGATTCTTTTTTTGTTTCCAGTTAGTAGTAGTAGCTATTACCCTTGTTACAAGACGGCGGATTTTATGCACTTACGACAAGAATGAGCAGGCACAATTTGAAACAGTAAAGACATTGGAACAATTTAGAAATGCTATTGTACTATTTTCAGCCTATTGAGAATGCATTAAGAAAGAAAATAAATGTCCATTTCACTCCAGTTTATTTCAATCCAGGTAGACATTTTTATTTTACATAAATATCCGCTGTACCGCCAACGAGTATACAATCCGAAATGAAAACGATCGATAGTAAACGGAAGTAAAAGATTCGTTCTGGAAACAACGCGCACGTTATTGGGTTAGTTTACAAATAGCTGTATCTCGATTTATCCTCGATTTATCTCGAAGAGACCTTGACCCGAGGTCCACCACTGTGCTAAGCCTCCCAGACGTCTAATTCCCGGTGGCCGTCCAGTTTCGATACTCCCTCCTTTTCATTACTGTGGCCAATTGGGTTCTATAGGTTCGACCAGTCCGCGCAAACAGTATCGCCGTTGCTCCCAGCCTCTAATCCGCTGGCTAGTTGTATCGCTTTGCACCAGCACGATGGGTCGTATCGAACATCTGTTTCTTTTCTTTCCTGTTGCATCTCTCTTGTTTTTCGTCGTTTTCTCTTTGTTTCCCGAAACAATACGCACAGAATGCATTAAATTGATGTGTCGATGGTTTCGTTTAGAGTAGTATGTAGCGAATATCTCTCTGAATTGTGTTGACACGCAGGGACGTTTCCAATAGAATGCAAAGTGCTGCTCTTCTGCAACAATATCGGATCGATCGATCGAATTTTCAACTATCTTAGAGCTGACAGGCAGAACTGATTGACATATATCGTATTCGACATACGTATATGTACAATATGCGTATTAGTTATATTAATATTTTTTCATCGAATTGTCCCATCGAACGAAGAAATGGTGACAGAGACAGTTCTGTACGATAGAACAGAATACAGTATATACATATTATACACATGTACATATCATATACATATGTATGTGTACATCTACGATGTCTATAATGTAAAGTAATATCGTAATAGAAAGCGGAAGCAAAAGCGAAAGTGTGGACGCGAGTTGCAAGTCTACAGTTGTTTAATTTTCGAGATGTTATCGCAACTCGCAACGCTAACAACGCGAGCAGCGTGAGAGTCACGCGAGATTGCTTCGGCCTTCGACGAACCTGCGAGAGGGACACCTTTTGCGACCATAACTTTTCAATGAGTTAAGCAAACATCACCAACGATTCACGAGTCACGAGTCACAACTCACCAACGCTCAGCAAACACGTGAATTCACCTGGACTGGCTATAGCTTATCAAACACGGATCGGACCTTCGACCCTTATTAAATACCTCCGTTCGTACCTAACCCAGATTGGATTGGGTCGGATCGGGTCAGATCGGATAGGATCTTTTCTATCATTTTTTATGATAGCCTTATCTCCTGTCTTGGTTATCATTCCCCCGTCCTTTCTCTGTAGAAGTACCATTCGATTTCTTCCATACGGTTTTTTGTAGAACAAACGGCGCTCGTTCTTTTGCTTGTACATGCCATATACAAGTATGTACACACCTCAGTTTTAATTAGACAATGGATCTTTATGCAACATAAAAATGTCCTAAATTGCAAAGCGGAATTAAATAGAAATTCATTTTCTTTCTTAATATGTCTAATAGGTTGAAAATAATGCAGAAATTCTTCTAATATTTTTACTGTCTTAAAAATTGCACCTATTCATTTTTGTCATAAATGCATAAAGATTATTTGTTAGCCTTGTGTTACTCGTTGTACGTTACGCGTCCAAGATCTGTCCGTCGCTGTATTCGTGCTCCATCTCGCCGGTGATATACTTACTCGACCATTTGAATTATCGATGGAAAGCCTGGGAAAGTATTTCATGTTTATTTCGAGCTCGACCGGTCCGATTATTTCGTTCGATTCGCATCGATTCGGTTTCCGAAACGTCGCGAACGCGTGGCCGATTCGAAGGAACGCGCAACTACGAAATTCTAATATAGCGGAAACTTGAAATCCGATCGATATTCGCTGCTGTTGGAACTTTATCAAAATAGACCACCGTTTGATTTCTCTTTGAAATATTTTGTCGAAATCTCTTAAACATCTATTGTAACGGTTATGCGCAGGAAGAATTTTTTAAATAATTTTACATTGCGTAAAACGTCCCCTGATGACGGTCCCGACCTATGAATAATTTATCGCTTCTTGGAAGCCACGCGCTTCGCTTATACGAATCCATCGTCAAATTGAAAATTCCAAAGTGCGGAGCATCGCGCGTCGTTAGACTTTGATAGTCGATTTAAAAAGTGGACGAAACCTTTGTCGAATGGAACGTTTTCTCGTTCCTTGGCGTTTCGGCGTTGTTTTAGATTTACGGCAATATAGTATGAAATTGCGATATTGTCGACAGATGCATCGAAGGAGTTTTCGAAAATGCTTTTGGGACTTGGGTTTGGAAACGATCTGCAAGGTACAGATCCCGGTACGGGATTTTGATTGCGAGTTGCAGTACTCGGAGGGTTAACCGAGTAAAATGCAAAAGAGAGACTACGAAGACGGAACGTGTCGAACGTGATTTTTGTACATTTTCTTTCGATCGATTATTTCCTCGAGAACCATTTCATTTCATTTTCATATCTCCATAGAAAACATTATTAGAATGCGAAGAAATGCAAACCTACGAAGAGCGAGAAAATTGTTCGGTGAGTCAAGGAAACGGCTAAAAAGTGAATCCAACTGCAGTGAATTATGGAACGAAATGGAGGATAATAGGATTGATGAAAGGGTGAACGTGGACAAAATAAACCGGACGTCGACGCGGACAACGGCTCGTAACGGATGTAAGCTTACAGCGTTTTTCTGGTAAAGCTCTGCCCGGATAGAAAGGGGATGACGGGAAACTTGACTACACGCACTCGGCGTCGCCCTACCGATCAATAGCTACAGGTGGCAGCCATTTCCTAGCCAACCGCTGCTTCCACCCTCCCACCATAGCTCTCCGTTTCCCTTTAACTGTATCATTTGCTCCTTTTTCTCTTGCCGTTATCCTCCGTATCCTCGCTGTCCTCGCTTTCTCTAACCTTTGTCAGACCTTCCAGGCTTCCTTTGTAGCTCTATTTTTTTCAATGGAAATTTCATTTTGATTTGGTCTTTGATGTTTCTCCTCCCACGAACTGGGACGGAAACGAATTCGCGAACGGGATAAGAACAGAACGGCGCCAAAGCATTCAGCGGTTTGAAAATGGCTCGATTAATCTCGTAACTAGACTGCGGATCTTTATGCAAAATAAAAAATGTTCGCATTCATTGCAAAACACAGGCGACAAATCAAAATTTCTTTCTTCTTTGAATTATCTTATTAACGTGAAACTTGTACACTGGTGGCATTAAATCTTTTTAAAAGTTGGCAGGCTTGAATCGAAGGGCATGAAAAATCCTTGGGCATCAGGATAGACTGCAAAGCTTTCGTTCTAGGTACCGGAACAATTTCCTATGACATTGAAATTTTTGTCTCGTTTGTCTATCGCTCTAATTGTGTTCGATTGATTTCGAACAGGAAACCATACTTTTTTATTCATATTAAATCATAAGAATTCTTATTTTCACATTCGAATTTCAGGCGATTCATAGACCGCGATAGCGGGGCGTATTACCATAATTATACGAATCAGTGGAGGGACGCGATATGCATTATTCATTTCAATTATCGGAACTTCTTTCGCTGTTAAATATTAATACAACGTTCTTTGCGTTTGCCAATTTGGATTGATGCATTTACGAGGGTCTGCCTGTACATTTAGGTCATTGTCATATTCGTATATTACATCTTGTTAGGTTAGGTGGTCGGTGCTTGTTCCACTTAGATTTTATTTAGACGCATAGACATAGGTATGAAATTGAACATATTTTTTCCTTTTCTATGTTTCCCCTCGACCTTTCAATTACTGCCACCATCTACTCCTGCTGGTATACTCAAGTCGAGCATACTGCACTGCGAACATGGTCCTCGAAGAACCTTTTCCCTGTCCGAACAGACTCGGACGAGTCGTTACGCGACTCATAACCCCAATATGACGCGACATATTGATCTAACCGCATATATCGCGATCCATATCCTTCCTTGAGCTAACTAGAGCAGCCAGCGGGTCACTGGAACAAATCCTTCCCACTGAAACGAATATTCCCGGTAAAATGAATACGCGTGCGCGTGCACGCGTAATTGTATGAACATTTTCCGAACGATGGAATAATCTATTATAGTAGACTGTATTCAGGTCAGAGAATTTGTTACGGAGCAAACAGATTATCTCGATTACTTTTCTAGCTGCAACAATCGGACGTAAAGATAGCACTGTTGTTGAGTCGAAGTAATCTTGGAAATAATGAATAATGAATAATGAAAATAAAGGAAAGACTAAAAACTTTACGGGATATGTAGTACATAATAGATAATAGATAGTGATGGTAAAACATACATAGGTATAGTAATGTGCAGCAGCACGGTAACAGTAACAGGTTGCGCGGTTGCAACAAGTAGTAGAAGTTCGCGTTTGGTCAGCCGCCAATGGTAGTTTCGAAACACGATGATCTACTGAATAACCTACGACGCAAGACGCTTCGCGTAGCTCGAGTGTACTCGATAATTGAACAAATACACGCATGGGATACGGGATTCGTAGGTATTGTATTTAGCTGCTGCGCGTTATACACGACTTTCATCATTCTAATCGAGAATCGATCGGAGTATTGTGAAATCCATGACTCGTTGCGTGTTGAAAACAATGTAGCTTCTTCTCGAAACACTTTGTTTCTATTCCTTCGCGATTATTCTAATATATTGGGTCGTAACATAAGTTCTTTTTTTTATTAAATTGTGTACACCATTCTGAAGTGATTTTTCCCCTCTACAAGCGTGTTCCAATCGTTATCTTGAATAACGTAGTCTTGAGTAACGTAACATAACCTAAAATGGAATTTCCGGGCGGCGAAAATCATCATTTTCGACATCTATTGTTTTTCGCTTTTCATCAAGGCCAGAACGCCACCGAAGCAGCTAGAAATATCTGCGCCGTGTATGGAGAGGGCGTCATAGGAGAATCTACTGCACAAAAATGGTTTGCCAATTTCAAAAATGGCAATTTTTGCCTGGAAGACACATCACGTTCCGGTCGACCTCCCAAGTGCAACCAGGAACGTCTTAAGACACTTTTGAAGGAAGACGACCGTCGAACGTGCAGGGACCTGGCCAAGAAGATGGCTAGTGCTGCTATGACAATCTCTCGCCACCTTCAAACAATGGGATTTGCTCAAAGACTTGGAGCATGGGTGAACTCAAAATATTCAATAAAAAGGATTAATAAAAACACCCTACGAACTTATGTTACAACCCAATACATTCTAGCGAATGTCTGCGAACGTAATACCTGTTCATACTCGAATTTGTTCTTGCTCTAACGATTTTATGCGGAGGGTGAAGAAATAGTCTTCCATCGTATCCTACGATAGTTTCGAGAATACTGATGGAAAAAGCGAATGCGGAGTTCAGCCTCTTCGGCTGTAAAGCCACATTTGCCGAGTATTGGTCGGAATGCTCGATTCATTTAGAAAAGTGCTAGCACGAACGAGCTACACGGGGCATTAGCGTAGCGTTTCCCGTTCGATATTGTAGTTGTTTTCGTTTGGAATACTTTAGAAGATACTTCTCGCCGTGTCGGCAGCACTTTCGATAGTCAACGATCGAGGCTTTCGATGGATCAGTCGGGATCGCTGTTCGGCCAAATCACATTTTTCTGTCAAATTTCTGGTAATAGTGGTACCGCAAAGTTGCGATCTAGCTCCTTGAGGATATCCACGATCACTGTCACTTCGCCAACCCCTTCCATTGGGGGCATCCCCGCTAGGGGCCAACCTTTGTTCGTTCGGCATCCTTTGTACTTTCGCAGCAGACGACGCAGTCATAAAAAATAGTTTCCCTACACGATCTCTGTCCCTGCTCAGTTGTAACCTCGGTTTTTCATGAATGAAGTTAAGAGTGGGAAATGTCGCGTTTGTGAATTGGACGAGAGTGTATCGGAAGCAGAATTGCCATATTCTAGTCTCGCCAGGCCCCTTACCCTTCCGCCCCTCGCCCAGTTGCGCAGCGAAGCCCGCCTTTGCTTCCCCCACTATTCCCACTACCGCTGACGCGTACCACTTGGAGCAAGCTAAGTTAGCTTTAGTGGGAATAGTGGGGGAAGCAAAGGCGGGCTTCGCTGCGCAGCTGGGCGAGAAGCGGAAGGGTAAGGGGCCTAGCGAGACTAGAATATAGTAATCCTGCTCGGAACAGGCGATGGGAGCTAGATCGCGACTTTACTGTATTTCGAAAATCACTTTACTCTCACGAATGCGAGTGCACTAAGTAATCCTGTGTAAAGAAACGACTAATGATAAAGCAATTACGAAGTGGATCCCGCAACGACCACCGCGCGATACTGTGAGAGGCTCGAATGTAAATAAAATGCGAAAACGAGGCTTGGCTTTTTCCAGACGAGGAAAGAAGTAGAATATACCCGGATACGGCATACGTGGGAGACGTGGAATTTGAAGCGCGAGTCTCATAATGGTCTGGCACATATTAGTTTATCTCGTAATGATGCCAACGAAGCGGTAGACACTCCTCCCCCCTAGTCCACTCCATTCCTTTGCTGCATTGCCGAGTGTGCTGCTCCAAGGAATTTCTTCAGAATGACCTCGACACAGGGGCAACCTGTCACTCGCGACTACTTCTTCGGACCGGTTAAATATAAGTCGATGAATAACAACGGGTGATGCAACCCACGACATTAACGCGTTCCGTGCCGAGCCGTCCTTGCTCGACAATTAAACAAACTTATGTGTAGACTGCGGATCTTTATGCATTTACAACAAAATTTAGTAGATGAAATTCAAAATTGTTGGAAAATTTAAGAAATGGAAGATGTCAATATATAATTTTTTTCTTCATTAAAATCATTGAGGGAAGAAATAACATTTACTTTAGCTTCCATTTCTTGCAATCGATGCAGACAATTTTTATTTTGTATAGACATCCACAGTCTACTTATATGCTTCCTTCTATACTGCATTTTTTATAATGTCTCATTTTTTTGGCGGAAATATCTGTGGTTTGTTAGGAAGGACGCCGCATGTCACGTAATTTCACTTTCGAGATATAGCCGTTTAAAGTTTTGATCACTTTTGACATTCGAATTTATTTTCATGACTTTCTTCTGGTAAATACGGTAAATTTTTTCTGGTAAATTAATGGTAAGTCCTATGCTATGAAACTCAACTAATGCATAAACTCAAATTTTTTGAAACTGTAACATGCGGCGTTTTTCCTGACAACCTATTCTGCAGTGTTAAACTTGTTATAAAATAGATGTTTTTAGCGCATTGAATGAATATTGTCGGCGTGCACCGCCATTGGTGGTACACTTTTAGTCGTCGTCGCTCTTCGTACGAACTTTGAAACGTCAAATTTATGAACGCCGTTACTTTTAATAAAACATTTTCATACATTCTTGGAGATTGGTGATTCTTAAATAAGACGCACATCGTGAGAATTTGTTTCATCGATTAAAATGACGTGCAGCGGGTTTACGAGCAAGGCACAAAGGTACTTAGAAGGTACAAGTTGTGTTGCGGATTAAAATAACGTGCAACCTACTAACAAACATCGAAGACCAGACAGTTTCGTTTCACGATCCTACGACTCTATGATAAACACGACATTTTTAATAATGTTCCAGGTCTCGCTCCACCGTAGAATTTTTTCAAGCAACAGAGTTTCGATGTCACTTGGATACGCAGAGAAGGAGTTCGAAGTTGATGGGATCGCAAATGGGTTTCTGGCTAAAGAGTGAGCCGAGCGGCTCATCCTGTGCGTTGGCGTTCAGCCGATTCATTCGGAAACTCTCTAGTTTTCGGTGCATCGAGAATACCGTTGCAATCTTATCGTCGAGTATCCGAACACCATCGACATCTGGCCTGATCCGATTCTGAGAAGAAGTTTATGCCGGTTGCCGAGATCGGTGATCAGTACGCCGGACGAGGTGCAACAGGAAGCTAAGACTACTTTTTTCTCAACTTTAACTTCAATTTCAATTTCGACTTCGACTTCAAAATGTTGCGCGATAACGTGGTGTCCTTTGTTAAAAAGGTAAGTAGTTTTCACGGTTGTTCGTGCCTGGCTTTTCGTATGAAATGGAACTACGAGTTGTACTCGTACGTATTGTATGTACGAGTTTGCTAAAAAGTTGTTACGGAACTTGAACGGAGCGGTTGTGTTTCCATTTAAGTCGACAGTGTCGTGCGTGAATTGTAAATTCTGAACTCTGAACAGACATGTTACACCATGTTTGTCGTACGCGACGCTAGGGACCGTGACAAGAGAGATATTAATGGGGTAGACTCGTTTCCACGATTGCAAGGGCGCGGGATGCGCCTTCTCGTTTCTCGATAATGCAAAGATGGGGTTTTTCATTAGTCAAAAACGCGAGATAAGAGATCAATCTAGGCCGCGCAGCTGTATGCGTCAGAATAATGCAAATTACGCCTCGTAAACGTAAAAATAGGAACTTTGGGAGCGATCGTGACCTAGATTGATATTTTATCTAGCGCTTTTGACTACTGAAAAACCCTATCTTTGCATCATCGAGAACCACCGCACCATTGTAGTTCTAGAAACGACTCCACATTAGTTGATGTCAAGGCAGTGGCGGATCTAACAGCCCCGGGATACTATAGAGCCCCAAATTTTAAATAAATTTATTTAATGTGTAACGGCATGAAACTTTTCATTACTATTCTTTTTTGTTAATAAGTTTATGAGAGTTTTCTTGCAACTTCTATTTCTAATTTGAGTTTGAGGGCCCCAAAATTTTTAGCGCTTGTGGCTTTCACTTTACTTGAGCCGCCACTGTGTCAAGGTGTGAGAGCAATCGTGTCAAGGAACATTTGAATTTTTCAGAGGATCTCGCAAAGACGCGCGATCATTTAGGTATTACTTTGAGATTAGACTGTTAACACATATATTCGTATATGTTATAGTCGCATCATGTGATCTATGATGCAAGTGTGTAGACTGCTCCGTGGAATTACCTATTATGAGATATGGCGAAAGAAGGACAAGACACGCGTACATGTTTCTAAACATTACAGATTGTAAATTATAGATTATAGTTAATAGATTACAGATTATAAACGTATGTAGCTAAACTGTACATACAATACAATACACGCCCCGTATTCGACTTATTTCGTATGAAATGCTAACGCATACTTTGATAATAATTAATCGGTTGATGAATAGAAATTGTTCGATAGCTCCCCGGGTCGCGGGTGTGCGCTTCTATGAAAATCTATATCGGATAGACCTGTGCATTGTTCATCAAATGGTTTATTTGTTTGTTTATTATTTAGATAATGCCGAACGCTGCGGCACAACCAGATTCCGGAACAACCGGATCGGTTTTACCGGATGAAGGCAGCAACACCTTCAGGAAATGGAGGCAGCTGGGAGGCGATGTGATACGAGACGGTAAGTAGTTGACCTATTCTCAACGTCAACTGTATCAACGTTCCGTAGCAAAACGACGAATTTCATACCTTCCTTTCATAGTCCTTTTTGAAAGGACGCTAGATGGTGTTATGTTTGCGCAATGGAAATTCGAGGAAAACAACTGCTATCGACTGTACATAATGTGATTGCTTTTTCTCCTTTTCGTTTCCTTTGCAAACAATTATTGTTTAGTGGGAAATATCTACGAAACAATAGGAAATCGGAATCGGGTCGTACAATTACATACATATTTAGGTATAACGCTACACGATTCGCTCGAGTCGCATCGTAGTCGTAGCATGTACAGTATATTCTCTATAAACGCAAAAACCTCAGGGAGATTCGTTTGCACTTATCGTAGATGGGACACCCATTGTTTTGAGCTTCAAAGGCCGAGCCGAACGTAAAGAAGGACAGCGCGTGTAAAGAGAGACCGCACACTGTTCTCCGCGTCTCTTTCTTTCCCATACGCTGTCCTTCTTTGCGCCCGAACCGTTCATCGGCAATTCATCAACCAAATACAGTTGAAATTATATCGTGTTTGGTCTTATTCTAATCAGAAGAATGCCACAAATATATTGGTGAAAGTTTCATAAAAATATAAGTAATAATAAAAAAGATTTTATATTGGTATTACATTGTGAGGACGCATGGGCCTTTGAACTGTGACTCTCCGCGTCTCTTTCTTTCCCATATGCTGTCCTTCCCTGCGCTTGAACCGTTCATCGTCAATTACACCACTAAAATACAGTTGAAATTATATCGTGTTTGGTTTTATTTTAATCAGAAAAATGCCACAAATATATTGGTGAAAGTTTCACAAAAAAATAAGTAATAATAAAAAAGATTTTATATTGGTATTACATTGTGAGGACGCGTGGGCCTTTCATTGTGAGGATATACCCGAGCAGAGATCAGGTCACTACAGTAGGGGATATTTTTTATGTGTTTATCGTGTACGGCCTTTTTGCGTTTATAGGAGATTTACTGTACATATGTTCATATTTACTGTTAGGTGGACCGGCTATACACTTGTACCGCATCAACCAGTTTGAAATCAAGTCGTTAGTTTAATGACTCGCGATTTCTCATGTCCTACGCGATTTATGTGACACGCGACGAGAGTGTCTCGTACCCAAGATTCCGAGAATCAAGTCAAACTGGTATTTCCCTTCCTTTTCGTTTTAGTGACAAAATTTGGTCCCGCAAAGGTTACATCCGCCGAAGAAAACCAGCCTAAGGAAGAAGCGTCTACGGAGGCGACGAAAACGTAAGTGTTCTGAAAACGTTTCCAACAAAACAACAAATCGTAAACATTGCGAGATATAACTATACTTTGATTTCTTTGAAACTCGAATTGTTCGACGCGTTGGAAAATATTGTTTCGCGTGAAACTGCGAGAGATCAAGGTTGAGCCAACTTGGACTCGAACGTTTCAGAAAGTCAAAAACCGGAGATGAGTGCAGGGTATGTCGCAAGTCCTTTGCACCCGAAGAAAACTCGCGGATTTGTTGCGAGTGTCAACAAAAAGTTTGCGACGATTGCGCCAGCTATTCGACGACCACGAATTCCGATGATCCGGTAAGACTTTCTCGTGTAATTCTCAGAATATTCAGTTTCACGTTAACTGCTAAAGAACAACTGGTCGAACGGTGATCGTTGATCTTTGCTTATTTTGTCTTTGGCTGAACAATACTCCGAAGAGATGGAGCATTCTATTCTACGATACATAATAATCGAATAATCAAGAATAAATAAATAAGAAACGTTTACGAGCCGTTGACAAAGTCGGACAGAGATGATCGTTTATTGAACAACTTTTTGATGAAATTGGCACATTCGGAAAACTAAAATATTGAAAACAAAAACGTTTCCAGTCGTCGTGGCGATGCAGCATCTGTCGGCGGAAACTCGCGTCTCGAGACCAGCCGATCATGACACAGGAATCAACGGACTCTCTGTTGGAGGTCCCGGTCTTGGAAGCCTTGCAGAGGAGACACAGCGACGCTAGACTCGGTTGTCAAAGCGGAAGTCAACTCGGTGGACTCGGTTCCGGACTGCTTCCGTCGAGGAGTCCGGAATGGAGAAGACATTCGGACGCGTCACCAGCCATTTTAAAAGAACTCGAGAAAGTGAGTACGTTATTCGAACGTGCTTGTCGAAAACTCAACGACGGCGAAGTCTATCGAATAATCAATTATACTGAAAATCTTTGTTAAAAGTCTCAAGTTGTTAACAATCATGCTTTCATCGCTTTGATTGTATGTCAATGTCACAATGCCAATGTCAATGTTAATGCCAATACCAAGGGACACGTATGTATTATAGTATAATGCAACGATACACGCGGATACTCGACACAGCTGTTAGCGATAACTTAGATTCGCAACTGTTCGCGTAGTCAAAGTATTCAGACGTGATACTTTATCGACGGCTCCGGTCTAAGTGACCTGCGGTTCAAGATGAAACACAGTTCTCTTATCAGAAGATACGCATGCCTTCCCCGATTTTTTGGAAACAATCCCGATTCTTGATAGATAGGTTGCTTGATAGCTTGACAGCTTAACCTGTTGACTTTCACTCACCGCATCTGTCATAAACGTTCTCGTGCCGAGCGATATCTGGATGCTGGAATGCGCTCATGTGCCGACGCTTATTGACAGATCTGCTTACAATTAATCTCGTTCAGCTTCTCTCAAGACCGCACGCGGGTTAAGAATTAACTTACCATGAACTCTGCAAAGATCGAGCCATCGGCCCTCAATTTTCTTCGAAATCTCGTTGGTGCTAATTATCAAATACATCAAATACAGTATAGTAGGGCACAGGAAGGGTTAGATTCCGGGCAAGAGGAAAATTTCACAAGAAATAAGCTTGTCAAGTTTTTGAATTTTAAGAAGAGACTGGATCAGCTTCCTCCAATCGATAGCATGCAGCGATCCTACCTGACGTTGTTAAAGGAAGCTCGTGACGCAGACAGGCAAATTACAACCGAACCCGAACTCGGAGATAATACCTTGCGACGAATTGATCGGGTATAAAACGGTATTGGAACACCGCTTCGCGTCGTGTCGCGTCATTGCAATTGGGACTCGAAATCTGAAAATTAGATCCCGCTATTCCGTTAAAGTCTGTCGCAATTTCCTCGATTACATCTTGAATTGGATCAGTCATTTGCTCGCTGGGTGCTTTTACCCTGGCTAATCGATCGAACAGTAGTTACGGCGAATGTCAATGCCAATTGATAGGAAGAATAAGATAAACAACGATGCAAATCGATCGACGAATTGGGTCGAATCATGATATTGATGTACTTATGGATTGCAGATATTTACGCTGTGCCACGTTGTCGAATCGCGGTCGTCGTCGTCCGTAGATCCAATTAGTCAAATTGATCGTATTATACCGTCCACGGTTATCTTTTAGCTACAGTTACAGGGATTTTTAACCCCTTGCCCTACGATTTATTTTTCGGTTTCAGTGATTAGAATTATTTTGTAGATCGTAATTTTTGTAGAATCTAAAACAGGAGAAAATTTATATCTAGGCAGCGGATCTTTATGCGTTTATGGCAAAAATTAATGGGCGTAATTTAAAACAGTAAACGTATTATAAAAATTTAAAGATACTGTTACATTATATTTAATCTATTGAACATATTACGAAAGGAAATAAATCTCTATTTCACTCTAATTCGTTGTAATTTACATAAAGAATTTTTATTTTGGATAAAGATCCGCTGTCTATTTATATCTATTGTATGCCAATTATATTCTCTAACAGCTGTAGATTAACAAGTCCAAAATTTTGGTTTAAAGGAAATTAATAACATACATATTTATTAGACTCTGTTCTGAATGTTCATCACGACATGACACGATATCGTAGGGCAAGTGGTTAATGACAATTTCAATTCGTTTACTTGGAGAATCCGAAATCTGTGAAATAAGACCAGCTTTCATTTGCTCGTAGCTTTTCGCATCGGTAAACAACAGTGTCCGTACAGCGAGTGTTGTTCTGTCGCCAGCACCTTCGCAACTTCATCACGCAATGGTGTCATCATCTGTGAGTCTCTAATACTCGTGTCGTAATGTTATAGTTTCGGAAGGTTGCAGGAGAACGTCGTGATGACA
Organism: Lasioglossum pauxillum; assembly: GCA_933228785.1. Taxonomy (NCBI): domain Eukaryota; kingdom Metazoa; phylum Arthropoda; class Insecta; order Hymenoptera; family Halictidae; genus Lasioglossum; species Lasioglossum pauxillum. Next base: position 37,196,747 of record OW121701.1, on the reverse strand, counting down.
TTCGATGGGAAAGGGATTTGGACCGAAAGAGCAAGTCTAGAGCCACATCGCCGGATCGTCACCAGGTCGAAAGAGGACGAGCTGGGAGTACGCAATGGGGTGCCATTGACCCTCCTTCTTCAGCCGTGTCTGCAGTTCCCGTTCCTCTTCCTGGTAAGGACATGTTTCTACTTACTGTTTTTACTTACTTTCTACATATTATTGTATACTGTATACCAGGGACTTCCAACTTGTTCCTCTCCAAGAACCGCAAGATCCCCACCATTAGTCAAACCTCTTCCCACTACAGTATAGTATAGTCGTAAATCTTGTCAAACAGCCTGTGTTCTGCACGGACAACCATCGCATACCGACATTATCTTTTTATGACTGCGTCTACCGCGCCGAGAGTTCAAAAGAAAGCCGAATGAGTGGGCATCTGACAACTATCGCGTATGCGGTCGTTGACAAATATCGCGACTTTACTGTACTACGTACAGCCGTAGAGTTAGTGAGTGGCACGGGAACACGGACGAAGTTCTACAGCAACGATGAAGTCTAAGAGTGGGGGAAGAACCCAAGCGGAGAAGGTGTCGCTTATGACTCGCGAGCTACAAGTTGGAACTCCCTACTGTATACATACTGTATATTGCATCCTTACGCGCGTCTGTACCTGTAATTTGTAATATCGCCATGGTGTAATATCGCCTTTACGATAATACTGTCGTAGATTATCGTACGACGTACGATATAATGCAACGGTATATCTGTGGTTGTAAGACCACAACAAAATGTGAGTTTATGCATTGATTGAGCTTTGGAGTATAGGATTTACGTATTTACCAGAAAAAAGTCATGAAAACTTTGAAAAGCTCAGAAAATAATGTCCTACGTCAAAGAATTAGTAATCAAAACTTTAAACGGCAATATCTCGGAAGTGAAAATACGCGACATGCGGCGTTCTCCCTTAGAACCACAGATGTATCGTTCGTCCTAACTCTCTCGCTGAAAAGTAATCGGTACGATTCTATTTAGCGCAAACTTACCCAGCTCGATCAACGTATCTACATATGTATTTGCTGTACGTTTAATCCATTAACGGAACCACTGTTAACCGGACCCATGCGCGATGATGTTTAACGTAGACGATGAAGAAGAACGGCGAAGTCGTGGTCGCTGGACCGTAGGTGGGCGTCCTCCGCCTCGCATGACAAGGCAACGATCCTACGACGACGAAATGAAGAACGCCGATCAAATCAAGGAGCCTTGCCTCAAGCTTCCGACGATGCTGACGAGGCGCGTGTCTGCCTATGACGTCTTGTATACTGCACCCGGAGGTGGACCCGATGCTGGTGTTGGTGCTGTTGCTGGGGCCGGTGCTGGCGTTGGAGGTCTGAACGCTATGGCGATCATGGCTACGCAGCAGAGAGCATCGATCTCGGCGCAAGGTAGACAAATCGTTCGTGATAGCGTAATCCTGTTTTAGTGTAGCAGCAACCTTCGTGAATCCGAGAAATATCTTTTCGTTGCCAGGTAACAGGAAACCTGGGATGCCATACGAAGTCGGTTCGGAAGATGAAACCATGATGAACTTGGACCCTGTGCTCCAAGTGCCAGTCGTTTCACCCACGGTGGTATCGCAACAGCCAATTTTACTTCCGGATCAGGAGCGACGCAACAGACGTAAAGGCTCACAGTTGTAAGTACCCTGCATCGCGTATGACCAGTGTCGCCAGATCGGGAGAAATTCAAGTTACGTGACATTGTGACACACGGAATGGGACAATGGTGTCGTATAAGGGATACAATAGAGTTAGAGACAAGTCTTAAACTGGCGACGCTGCGTATGACGCAGTACATATACGGATACACAGACTACAGGGTGAGTCGCCTAACGTTATTACCTCAAATATCTTTGTTGTCTTCAAAGATACATTAAATGTCTTGAGGACAAAGTTGATGGTAAAATGAGGCTCACACGATACCAAACAAATTATTGTTTGTATGTCATTTTCTTTAGACATATCAAGGTCACCTCCATTTTTTCAAATAGAACGACACTTTTTTGAACATCTACAATGATAGACCCTTTCATTACGAATTCAGTGACTGTAATTACTCAAGGTCATTCAAGGTCATCGACAGAAAAAACCTGATAAATTCCTGATGTAGCGAAATGTGAAACGTATGAAACTCATGTCGGACCAGAACTCGTATTACGCTACTTTGACTCATGATTGCTTATCAGGCAATTTCTCTCGTACTCACATGTGGATTGACATTTATAGCTGCTGAAATATTAATTTCATTGTCTTCAGTAGTCATGGGATTCTTTCGTTTACGCTTTCTTACATCTACACTTCCAATATTTCTAAACAACTTGTAGATACTAGTAAAAGTCAGCCTAGAAGGAGTGCTTCGCTCAGGGTACCTTTCTTCATAAAGCAACCGGGCCTGCAATGCATTTTGTCTACATTCACAGTAAACCGTTATCATGTCACACCTTTCAATCATCGAGTATGAACATAGCGGAATCGCGTTTGGAAACTTACTGTTAGTATATAAATCGCAGGCGTAGTCGGCTAGAGGAAGTTTGAAAACATTCCATAGCATTGAGGGGCATATTTAATACAAGTCTCACTGGTGATAAACGTATACTGGTTTCATATTTTAGTTTTATACGTTTTTTCTATTCGTAACCTTGAATGACCATGAGCAATTACAGTCACTGAATTCGGAATGAAAGGGGCTATCATTGTAGATGTTTAAAAAAGGGTGGTTCCATTTAAAAAATAAAGGTGACCTAGATATCTCTAAAAAAATTATATAAAAACAAACATTTTTTTGGTATCGTATCAGCCACATTTTACCATTCAACTTTGTCCTCAAGACATTCAATGTGTCTTTGAAAACAACAAATATGAGGTGATAACGTTAGGTGACTCAACCTGTAGTCTATAATATACATTATTATAATAACATCGGTGAATTGTATGTTTATACCGCCATGTACAGCACCGCGTAAACAATTTCTATTTTCTATGAGTTGTGTTGTATACGCCTACGAACATACGATACGACGATATATGCAACTCGAGATGAAGATAACGCGTCAAGGCGTTAAATGACGTAAATTCACTGCAACCCTGTGGTCGGTGCTAAAGTGCCAGCATTTTTCCGTTGGACGACTGTTCGCTGTTTCAGCGTGTTCCGCTCTTTTCTTCCCTATTGAAGATACGCTTGCTTGCGCTTTGCTGGTAAGCCAGCAAAAGTCAAGTAGAGTGCAAACACGGCGGCGTTCCCGCCACTACATGGAGGAATAATTAGTGCCGTGCCTATGCCACGCAAGCAGTTACAAACACGCGCTTCGTGTGTAACTGTGAACTGTTACGCCTGTTACATCGTTTATTACATGTCTCATCGTTTTTATTTTTGTGCGCGTTTCTGTTGTTGCCCCACGTTTCACGAATTTCTACCTGAATTTGTTGGGATTGCTAATCAAGCTCACGCCCCACGCGGTCCCTTTGATATTCGAGTCATCGATATCCGATTAAAGTTGGTTCGAAACGGACAAAAATTATTATCCTTCTATGATGCATATTATAATGTACATATTATTATGTATTTTGTTCAGACCGGATATAAAAGCGATAAAAGCGTTGGCATCCGCGGTTCCCGGAGCGGTGAAAGTTCCTCCACCGGTTGTGAACAGAGTTGCAGCGGAAGATCGCGAATTGACCCGGCAAGGCAGTCTCGTGGACGGGGAAAGTATCAAGATCGTGATCCACCATGCGGACAACGACATGGGTAGCGGTAGCGGCGTCGGCGTAGGCGGTGCTGGTGGTACTGGTGCTGGTGCTACCGGTGGCGGAGGTGTTGGTGCTGGCGGCGGCGTTGGTGGTGAGAATCTCGTTGTCGGTATCTGACAAAGAGTATCATTATTTGACTGCGGATGTTTATGCGATTTTAGATTTTTGTAGACAAATTTGAAGAAACTGATGCCAAAGAAAATCCTATTTTTATTTGTAATAACATTTGTAGGTCCAAGATAAATAAAAGTCGTACCAAATTGCATTGAATTTGATACTTCAGCGATTTTAAAATTTTTAAATACCATAAATGATCTGCAGTCTAATCGTTATCATTGTCAGAGTATAGAAAATACAAAAATACATTGTTTTCAGAATAGAAAACAATGAAACAGAAATAGTACTACAGAATAGGATAGTCGGAATTTAGGTGGAGCAACTTCAAGTTATACAATGGAAACGGTAAAATGATTTGTAACTTGCTGGAAAATATAAATTCGTGGCTCAAGATTCTTTTACAGAGTCTTGGGCTGCTCTTTACTTTAACGGACTCAAAATTTGTACCTTTCTCCTATAAATTATGATGTACTAGGTATGTAATCCAGTAGATTTGTACCCGGGGGGGGGGGCTGCAGATCGAAGTTTCGATCCTGTAGGATCAATGGTTCAGGAGTTATGTTTGCTTAAAGTTGTGCATTTGTCAGTGTTTTTGGCAGCCATATTGGTTTGTAGTGTTGCGCGCCGCTTACCGAGCAGAGCCGCTAGGTGGTAGTTGGTTGGTGATTAGGCCGGGGAGGGGGGCGGCAAGGTAAGCGGCTCGCGGTCGTCACTACAAACCAATATGGCGGCGCCCGTACCTGTCAAAAACACTGCAGATTGCTCAACTTTAAGCAAGCATAACTCCTGAACCATTGATCCCAGATGATCGAAACTTCGATCTGCAGCCGCCTCTGGTACAAATGTACTGGATTGCATACCAAATACCTCATAATTTATAGAAGAAAGGCACAAATTTTTAGTTCGGTAAAGTAAAGTTTACCCGAGTCTTGAATAGATTCGCGGCGGAAACAGTTTTTCTTGGATCGAAATATTTTGTAATCTTCTGGGGATGTAATTCGAAAGGATTTGCTCGCGAAAGTAAACTCGAAAGTGAAAACCTGTAATTCACGGAAGGTAAACGCAATCTTCCGATGAAAGCTCTTGTTTGGTATACATAGAGAGGAATCTAAAATTTGATCGGTTTACAAGTTGACTTTGGGCAGCTTGTTATAAAAAGCCGTGGACTGCTTCTCTGGAATATTGTTGCGGTAAGATTCGACTTTGCACTAGATGTAAGAAAATCGACGGTAACAGGATCGCTATCTCAAACGTCCGAGGATCGCTAGTTTCGATGAAGAAGGTAAAGCTATTTCGTATTTGTGAAAGAACAAAAAAAAACAAAAAAGAGAAGCGAAAGACTAGCTACAAAAAAGATTCGGACACCGGACACGCAAATTCAATTTCTGCAAGAACGAGCATCGATCGAGGTTGGAGTCGAGGGTATAAACGAAATCATCTCTTTGGTTCGTCGAGCGGAAGTCGCGCGATTGTGCAATAAACTATAAAAGGACAATGGGCAAATTTTTCTTTGTCACTCAAAAATTTCACTTCGTTATCATTTTGTTAGCATCCGATTATATTGACGATAAAGAGGGAAATTGTCGAATATATCGTACATATTGTTTAGAAATAATAATAATTGAATTCTAAACATAGTAATAGAGCTGAAAATGATTTATCGTGTTTTCGTTGCAGTGCTAAGGATGAACACCAAAAGGAGGCTAAAACTCAGGAGAAACCCAGCTTTGGACAAAGGGCACGGAAGTAAGAATACACATTTTATGGCATCATATAATACAAATACACATGTATAATATTGAGTTGGCAAGAAAGTAATTTCGGTATTTTAAGGTGAAATAAAACCGAATTTCTTTATTCAAGCGATGAACTTTAATCAGTAACATATTTTCTTATTTATTCTTTTTGGTAAAAGATCATCGAACAGAAGGGAAAATATCTTATTCATTCAAGTTCATTGCCTGAATAAAAAATTTGGACTCTGTTTGACCTTAAAATACCGGAATTACTTTCTTGCCAACCCAATATTATATGTGCAATATGATACAATACAGTTAGGAGCAAAACTGATCACACACATTTTAAATAAGACTAACTTTCTTATGAATGGACCAAACGACTTGAATTTCTCTGTAAGGCTAGATGAATTAGTTTAATAAATGACGTCTAAAAAATATGTTGAAAAAGTGCATTTGTTCGGAATTGTAAAAAACAATAATAAAAATTGATTTTTACGACTTTTTTAACTGGACCAATAACGACAATTTAAAAGATGTGTTTGGTCAATTTGTATAAACTATATACGCTCCGAAAATTTTATTGTAATTGGTTAATTGGTTTACGAGTTATAAACGATCAAAAGTGGTGAAGAGGCCAAAGATTTGGAAAAATTGCGATTTTTACCACTTTTGATCGTTTATAACTCGTAAACTAATTAACAAATTCCAATGAAATTTTCGGAGCGTATATAATTTATACAATTTGACCAAACACATCCTTTAAATTGTCGTTATTGGTCCAGTTAAAAAAGTCCTGAAAATGAATTTTTACTATTGCTTTTACAATTCCGATCAAATGAATTTCTTCAACATATTTTTTAAACGTCGCTTACTAAACTAATTCTTCTAGCATTACAGAGAAATTGAAGTCGTTTGGTCCATTCATAAAAAGGTTATTCTGATTTAAAGTGTGTGGAAAACAGTTATGCTCCTAACTGTATAATTAGTCGATGTTTGCCTGCTTTGGAATACAACCTGTTTATAAAACATAATACAACACATTTCATCTCGTAAGAAAAATATGAAATTCTTCGCGACAATGGAGAATTCGCACACGTATGATTTTGCGGCGAAGTAAAAAATAGTAGGTAACACGGATACGATGATATTTATAGATACGAATCCATCGGACTGAATAAGCGAGCTGAAACGAGGTCATAAAGGTTGATAAAGAGCGAAGGCAATGAAAATAACCGCGCGGCGCGGCGTTCCTAGTAGGCGTGCGAATGATGCTTAATTACTCGTTGCGCTTTTAGATAGGTTTGCTCACTTTTCATTTCTCTAGGCAGAGTCGTCCGGTAAATTGGTTATTGCGACGAGTCGGGCAAGCACAATAGAAACAGGGAAACCTAATATCCTATGTTCTATACCGTATCGTACCATACGCGTACCAGTACGAATCAGGATTACCGCGTGTAGTAAGTAGTTCCCGTGTTCGTACCGCGTCCATTCTCGTACACAACTTTGATCGATGCATACATTCCACGAGGATACAAAAACGAGGTTTATATATACAGTAGCGGACAAAAGTTTAAGACCACTCTAAAGAAGACGATAACTTTTTTAATATTGTACTATACGATTTGAACTGTTTTTGGGAAAGCTAGAGCAATTAGTTTACTAAAGGATGTGAGAAGAAATTTTTTCAAAAATTTCTTCTCACATCCTTTAGTAAACTAATTGCTCTAGCTTTCCCAAAAACAGTTCAAATCGTATAGTACAATATTAAAAAAGTTATCGTCTTCTTTAGAGCGGTCTTAAACTTTTGTCCGCTACTGTACATATAATATGAAAAATTACACTCCCATTTCTGGCCAGTTAACCCCTTGCTGTATTTTAACGAGTCAGACTCGTCATGAAGATTTTAACAAAGTCTAACAAGTATGAATGCTGCGCCTTTCTTTTAAGATGAAGTAAAATTTGATTTCTTTCGTAATTAATAAACTGCGAATTTTATGCATTTATGACAAAAATGGTATAATTTAAAGCAGTGGACATATTAAAAATATTTAAGGACATTAATGAATTAGTTTCAGCTTAATAGAATAATGAAACATTTTTATTTGGCTCCTGTGTCCTGCAATCGATGCAAACATTTATTTATTTTGCATAAATATCCGCAGTAGGGTTGCCATATCTTCTATATTTGATATGAGCCTTCTATATTTGAACTTGATCTCCTATATCATATTTGAATTTTCAAAAATCTTTGAATAAAAAAGTTTAAAATGTGCTGTGTACCTCTTTTACTTGAACTCCGATATTTTGAGCCTATCTCATATATACATAATTGCAGTTTTCACTACTTCTTCTATATTTGGATAAAACATTTTTGGCAACCCTGATCCGCAGTCTAGTAATCAATATTTAAGCATTAAGATAAATGTAGCCATACAAAAAATATAAATTTTCTTTTCTCTTCTACGACATTTTTGATACTGCAAGGGTTAAATGCTTTTAATTTGTCGACTGTTTTAAATTTCATTTTGACGTATTTTAACGTGTCACACTCGTCATGAAGATTTTAACAACGTCTAACATGTATGTATGTTACGCTTTTCTTTTTAGATGAAGTAAAATTTGATTCGTTTGTAATCAATATTTAATTAAATGTAGCCACACAAAAAATATAAATTTTCTTTTCCCTTCTACGATATTTTTGGGGATAAAGACGTTTTAATTACTGTAACTGTAAAGAAAATTGTACGGCAAGGGGTTCATTAAAACTGAACAATTCCTTTGTGGCTGTCATAACTCCTGACGATTATCGTTAAAGGAGAAAAAATCCATTCCACTTCGATTTATAATTCTTTTCGTTAATAGTAGCACCGCTGATCGCAGGATTAAAACTATAACGTTTTCATTCTTGCACCTGCTAGTCTGTATTGCAATTTCTGACATTAAGATGTCTAAATTAAAATTTTACAGCGACTGGATTTGGTTTGAGAGTGGTAGGCGGCAAAACGGCTGCCGATGGGCGTACTTTTGCATACGTGATGTGGGCTGTGCCGGATGGACCAGCAGCTAAAGCCGGCATACAACGGGGCAATAAGGTAAGTGGTAAACGCGTTGTGTTCGCATGTCGTTTCGAGCGTATGTCTGTAGAATACGGTATCGTTACAAGTTCAAGCTATCGTTTCTACCGTAAAGAAGGTTTATCGCGTGTAAATGGCTTTTCCTTGTTGCAAAATTCGACGGAAATAGGAGAATACGATACTCCTGCACCTCGTCAACCGTCAAGCGTTGAGCGTCAAGCGCCAAACGCAGCGCGTTGAGCACGAGCGGTTAACGCGTACCAGTATCGACAACTACCCCTATTCTCTCCAGTTGTGATTTTAATGAAGTTATCGACAGCAGCGCAGATTGGAAATACGATACAACGTTACCATATCATTTCCCCCTTGATACCATGTAACATCTGTAGAAATAATTTTTATTTGCAACACATAACTTAAGTAGATGTTATTCAGAGTTGGGCATTAATCGATTAAAATTGTAATAAAGATTGATTGATTAATGTGTACGATTAGGAAAGGTAATCATTGAAAAATCGACGACTGATTCAATCGATTGATGAAGTTGTTACGAGCCAAGGTTCAGGCAGCGATGCGGGAACCGAGGGGAGTTTGGATTTTAGAGATATCTTGGGCCTAGGTAGGAAGGGTACACGTAGGACTGGCCAATGTCTATTTCACCACTGGGTCGCCTCGTGTGGTATATAGGAGTGGAATAGCCGGTGTCTATCTCACCACCGGGTCGCCACTATAAAGGTACACGTAGGACTAGCCGGTGTCTATCTCACCACCGCACCGGGTCGCCTCGTGTGTGGAATACGGAAAAGTGGACTAGCCGATGTCTATTTCACCACCGGGTCGCCACTATAAAGGATAGGGTCGTGGTTCCGCTGTCTCGTAACTTATTGATTTGAATAGATACACCTCGAGCGGTAAAGGTGTATCGTCATAGGATACTAGCTACTGGAAGATCGAAAAGGAATATGCCTAATGGGATTGAACTCCGAATAGAGTAATACAAATAATATATTGTTGATAGAAAAAGGTTGGATACAAATGTTTAGTGTAATGTGTCGCGGTCTCGCGGACTAAACTCTCTCAGTTTTGACGCACCGAGAAATGCGAGGGCGATCTACTACAGAGTGGTAGGCAAGAACTTTAACAACCGATCTAGCGCGAATTAACTTTCGACGTGGAACGGTACGTACTGCGCGTATTCACTTGAATCAACCCAACTAAATAGGAAGGATCCATGCCCTTATATAGTACCCAAAATCGGATCTAGCGATGGTGCGGGCCACGTGCTACTTCTGATTAGAAATGAATTCTTAGAAGTTCTATCGCTTGCAAGAGCCCCTCTATGATTCGATTTTGAGTAAGCCCTTTGTTCTTAAATAGGCCCTCTGTTTCGACACATATCTCCGGAAGGGTCAAGAGTCACCAACGGTAACGTCTGCATACGTAACAAAGTTAATCGTCAAACGTTGTTTAAAAGAAGAAATCATCGAAAAATCGTAGACTGATTCAATCGATTGATGAATTTAATCGTCAATCGTTGATTAAAAAAAGAAATCATCGAAAAAAATATAAAAGCACGTAAATAGAGTTTGTATTATAGACCAAATGACAATACAGCTAAACTCAGTTTACATTTTTTTCAGTATTCATATATAGTTTTGATTCCGTATTTCATTCCGAAATTTCAGCAGTTAATCATTAATCAATTATCCGATTGACGATTACAATTGAAAGGAATATGATCGTTAATCGCAATTAACGACTAAAGTAGAAATTTAATCGTTAGCCGCAATTAACGATTAATAAGTATTTAATCGTTAACCGCAATTAACGACTAAAGTAGGAGTTTACTTGTTAATTGCGATTAACGATTGAAGTAGATATTTGTCAATCGTTCATTAAATTTTTGCCCAACTCTGAAGTTATTCGAGGTGATTCGAGTTAGATGCCTCGCCCTGTATTATACAAGATAATATATTATAAAATATCTTTCCTCGGAATTGTAACATACACGTTTTGAACACGCAATCGTTGATTGATAATCGTTGTTAGCCTCGCTGACTAAGAATTAGTTTCTCTATAAAATGACATCTTTTGTTACAGGTATTGGAATGGGCTGGGGTATCTTTGGTAGATCGAAGCTTCGAGGAAGTCTCGCAGATCACCGATCGTGGGGACGATGTGGTAGAACTGGTGGTCGAGCATGTTGCCGACACGTAAGTAGAATACAATCAAATTATTGTAGTTGGTAGATCGAATTCCGGCGAGTATGAGCCAATCGAATTATCGTAATCAATGCATCTGCACGTTCGTGAATGCAGCGGGGATTTGCTGGATGATCAAGGTACGACGGTACCGTCAACGGGAAAAGTACCGGGAAATATGGGATTGCTGATGGGTGAGTACATCGAATAAAGTCCATCCGCGTACCCGGCGTACCCTATCAGATCGTTCTCGTTCTCGTTTGTTCGAAAACGAATCCGGTTCCGAAGAATACATTACGAAAGAATGAATTATAAATGGTGGACGTCGCCACTAGAGCGCATATTTCGCTTTCCAATTGATAATTAACAATTGCTACGATATTATGACTCGCGACTAACGGGCCGAACTACCGAACCTGTTCCAAAAAGAAAAATTACGCTTCGAGTTACGATACGTTCAGTTTGGGATTCCAAAGTCGGGGATTTTTGTCGGATATTCGTAAAATACGTACGAGCTATAGTTGCGACGCGAAATATATCGAGATTACCGATAAACGGTCATTTCGAATGGAATTGTCGTTGGTTTTATATCAGAATCTTAAAGAGGCAGACTCGCGTTTCTAGGATCGCAAGGGTGCGGATTGCAATACGCCTTCTCATTTCTCGATAATGCAAAGTTGGGCTTTTCCAGTAGTCAAAAGTCCTATTTTTAAGTTTACTAAGCGCAATTTGCATTATTCAGCAGCATTTAGCTGTCGCAGCTTTATGAAAATAGCTGTATGCTTCTGAATAATGGAAATTACGCTGTCAAATAATACAAATTACGTCCCGTAAACAGAAAAATAGCACTTTTAAGGGCGATCGCGGCCTAGATTGATCTTTTATCTAGCGCTATTAACCTTTAACTACCCGCGCCGTGAATGTTCACGTAACTATCCGCGCGGTGTATTTAGTACACCACATGTATCACTGTGTGACTGAGTACTGTGCGGAGCACGAGAGAAAACTAACGGGCAGGGAACGGGGAAAGAAGATTGCCTTTGCGTTCCTCTTGCCTGTTCCCCTCCTGCTAGTTTTCTCTCGTGCTCTGGACTGTACATATATTATTGTATTGGTGTACTTTTTACACCAGCGCGGGTAGTTAAAGGTTAACACTAGAACAACCAGACCAGTAAAAATGACTGGTTTTACAATTTCATTTTAAAATTCCTACTTCATGTTGCATTTTTCCCCGCAGTGATGTAATGACTTTTACAGCGATAACTAAAAGAGTAATATAATGAATTTTATTTTTGTTTAATTTATTCAGACTCAAAACAATTTTGTATCATGGCTACTTATACAAATACCAGTCACTTTAACTGGAACTTCTCTAAGTAGAAAAGTATTCAATAATTTGTTTACCGAACTCGAAATCGTTTATTAGATATTTCGATAGATTTATTGATGTTTTGCGCAACGTCTTATTTTAGCGCCACAACATAAACATAAACATAGCTGCGATGTCACGTAACATATATAGTTATCGACATTGTTTCACGTGGTCATTTTGTATACCATAGCCGTTGGAATAGGACCTAATTCTTTTTTACATAACAATATTTTACTAGTCCTAAAAATGGCAAAACGATTGAAAATCTCTGAATTGTTGCGAAAAGTGAACAATATGTCAATGGAATGCTCTGATATCGAGGATGGGGAATTGTATGAGAATGAAGAAAGTAAATCGGAATAAAATGAAATTGAACTTTACAGTGATAATAGTAATAAATGGGGTAAATGTTACGTTTAGGGGAGGCTGAATAGTAATAACAGGATAAATAGTAATAATGAGATTATAGAGACAAAGAAAATGTTCAGGAGTCCACGGAAAGTGAATTAAAGAATATTTTGAATTTACGTAAAGGAAGACTTGTTTGTGTGCCTTCAAGTTCTGAAGACGAAAATGAAAGTACATATACAAGATCCAGTTGGGAAAAATAAAGGAAGGGTCCAAAGCTGGAAAATTACCACTACATAATATTTTCAAAGACATATTCGGCCCCATATTCCTTTTTCAAGATACTAATCAATCAATAAAAATAAAAATATTCTATTATTACATTTTTTTAAAGACCAGTCATTTTGACTCCGAAAACCCCATATTTCCATTATGAGAAAGAGCATCCCGCACCCTTGCAATCCTAGAAACGAGTCCACCCCCTCAATCTAGCGGTTTAGGTGAAAAGTTTAGAGCAGCGGTCGGATTAACTTACTCGCGACGGCCGAGTTTCGAAGGCTACGCCCATCGTCCCGGCCGCGCGTCTCGCTCCCCGTGGCGGTCCTAGTTCGGAGCTCCTCAGGCGTGTTCCATACTCGCTATTGGTGGCACCTAGGAGAACTAGGACCGCCACGGGGAGCGAGACGCGCTGCCGGGTCGAGGGGGCGTAGCCTTCGAAACTCGGCCGTCGCGAGTAAGTAAATCCGAACGCTGGTTTAGGGGAAAGATCAACGGTTTAATCGATGCGTTTGCTATTACACGGTGCTATAACCCGGACTGTTTAAGACGTGCGTCGATGCTAGCCTCCTCACGATATCTCTGCAATGTTTTACAGAAGCGGAAACGGATAAAACACCGTCATCACCGACGCGCAGGAAACTGCCAAAGACGCCGGTATAACGAGTTCATAAATTGACACCTACATACATGACCGTTTCTTACTGTCTTTCTTTTCTATCTTTCTCTCGTTTCCACGCAATGTACACGCATACGCATACGCATACGCATACTCATACGCATACGCATACCCTCCATACCCTTACCCATACCCATTGCACCAGAACAAAAACAAGTCTCGAACAGATCGAGTTTGTTAGTGCAATGGACAAGGGCGTGCATCGTACATCTTGCAATCTTCCACTCTGTACTCTTTGCTTGAAAAATCAAACAACTATAACATTCATCGGCTTCCTTGGTCCGTCGCTCTGTATATAGATGGAATATTATAATTCGTTTAGGATGCGAGTATCGTCAAGCTACCGTGCGTTTATTTTTTGACGCAGTTCTTACCCACGTTACATAGGCACCAAAGTTGAATGTGTAGGAAACGAAAACAGAAAATTAGTCACGGCGACACGATAGAGCGTGTAAAACATTGCCTTCGATGTAAATATAATACGATAGGGATAGCATGAGTATATATGTATATATTTCACTACTACTACTACTACTAATAATAATAATAATACTAATGATAATACTAATAATAATGATAATGATAATGATAATGATAACGATAGGCTTTTTGGTACAACACGAACCGCAAAAGCACAAACGCTTTCCACCGACTTGTCCGGAAGGAGAACGGAGAACACTGACAATCGAAATATTTCACCTTTCTCTGTTAGAATATCCGTTATTTTCTACAGTAAGAATAACGCGAAGGAAGATACGACTGAAAGTTTCGTGTAATTTTCATTATTTTATTCGAAGATGTACCGTACGATAGAGTATTATACGTGTAAGTATAATCGCGCATCGAATAATAATAAATCCCAATGAGAAATCTGGGAACGTTCGTTCAGCGTATCCAGAAGTACCATCCAGTTTGTATATTTGTAATAACCGATGTAAGCTGATAAAACTGTTTAGATTTTTAGAAATTGATCGGATGCAACACAGAGTTCAAAACGGACAATCAATTTTCTATCTAAGCATACTTTTGATTTGTTTTCAGCCGGAATTACGTACGTGAAATGAATAGGTAGATAACTCTGTTCTCTGTTCCGGAAAAGTTGCCAAACTAAATGGTTCCGTCGCGCTGTGTCTTTAGTTTCGAAACGGAGTAAAATGTAGATCAGGTGGATATGTATAGTGCTTATTCCTGACATTTTCTTTCGTCTGGGGACAGCTTTGTCTTCTAATTGAGACAAATGTTCCCAGCACTGGCGTAGAGCGTAGAGCGTACGGCGTATGGCGTAGGGCGTGTGGTCAACCATTGTCTCGCTTCGGAACAGTTTTGCTACGGTAGCTATTACTTTTCTTGTAAAAGTACTGTTTTAGCTGCGATCTGTAAGCCATATTTACAATTACAAAGTAGGTGTCGCTTTTTAGGCTGGATTCGCGTGAAACTATACAGGGTTCTTGACAATACCTAGGCGTGTACCTGTCTTTCGTATAAGCGCAAACACTTTTGAGCTCGGCAATATCCGACCACGACTACGACCACAGCCGCGAAACGTCAGTCAACTTTTCATGGACAGCGCTTCGAAAGTGCTTCTACACGCGGAACGATACTTTGCGAAAGAAGAACGAAGAAATTGATGTGCCTCCACGTATTGCCACTTATTTCCGCGTGCTATCTACACTGTTATATCCGTGGTTGTCAGAAAGAACGCCGCATGTCACATACTTTCACTTTAGAGACATTGCCGCTTAAAGGTTTCAACTAATGCTTTAACATAGGATGTTGGTTCAATTGCATTAGTTTTTCGAGCCTTTAGAATTTGTTTCCATGACTTTTTTCCCGGTAAACATGTAAATCCTATACTATTGGGTTTTGTAATAAATTCCCGCGTTTTTTGCATTTTATTTTTTTCCCGCAATTTTGTGTTTTGTTAGATATGGTATTCGGTTGGCAAATAAGTTCGTTCGGTTTTTGTGATTTATTCCACTCTAAAAAACCGAACGAACTTATTTGCCAACCTAATATATGCATTCGCAAGTCTTTTTCTTGCTCTACAAACCTATCTGCTCCAATTTTTCGAATTAATTAATTTTAATCAATTTTCAGGCTTTTCAATGGAAGTTTCAGGAGGCAAAAAAATTCTTCATCTCACTCAAGCTCCATGGGCTTTACTCAAAAAGTTGGAGCTTGGGTGCCACATAACTTGAGTGTGATGTCGAGCGGATGCCGAAAATGAATTTTTCTGCCTCCTGGAAATGATATTGAAAAAGCCTGAAAATTGATTAAAATTAATTAATTCGAAAAATTGAAGCAGATACATAGATTTGTAGACCAAGAAAAAGACTTGCGAATGTATATACAGTGGTTGTACAAAGTATTCGTACCCCTTCTAATTTGTAATTGTACCAAACGACTTGATTTTTTATAATCACTTAGAAAGATTTTCCAAAAATTATAATTTACAAGGTTACATGCAAAAATAAAAAAGGCATTTTTTAAAACCTTTTTATTTGGGCCCTCAATGGAAATTTAAAATATATGTTTTGTAGATCTATGTTAATTATACACATGCTGCAAATTTCATCGAGATCGATTGACATACACACACGCTACAAGCGGTTAAAAATGGTGAAAATCGTAGTTATACGCGACTTTTGATCAATTTCTGCTTAAAATCCACAGAATCGTACATCTTTCGTGTATAACTAACATAGATCTACAAAACATATATTTTAAATTTTCATTAACGGCCCAAATAAAAAAGTTTTAAAAATGCCTCTTTTATTTTTGCATGTAACCTTGTCAATTATAATTCTTGCAAAATCTTTTTTGTATATCATTTCGTAAACCAATGGTTCCAATTGACTACAGAAGATCAGGTTTGGTATAATTATAAAGAAGTTATTAGTGTTTAAAAGGTATACGAATACTTTGTACACCCACTGTATATACTTTACATAACAAAACCCAAATTGCGGGAAAAAAATAAAATACAAAAACCGTGGGAATTTATTACACAGCGCGATATAAAGCTCGGGTAAACTTTACTTTACCGGACTCAAAATTAGTACCTTTCTCCTACGAATTATGATGTATTTTGTATGTAATCCAGTAGATTTGTACCTGGTGCACAATGGAACTTTTCGTCCATTTCGGAGACAAAATCAAAGAACTTCCGATAGAAATGAGATAGAGAGCCGAAATTTTTATTAATTACAGCTGAGACTTCACAGAATATGGGAAAAATAGGGAGATTATGGTACGAACATTTTTTAACCTTGAAAAAAATCGTCAAACTTGCACAATGTCACGAAAATTGTGGTTTTTGCAGTACCACGGGTAGAAAAAAAGTTTTTTGTAACATGCCATACATCATTTCCTGTAGATTTTTTCATGCTGAATTCAAATCTGGTCTCAAAATTTGTCTACGACTTCAGGATTTTACAAGAAATCGATTTTTGTGAACGAAGTGTTTAACGAATTTTCTCATGGTTATAAAACATTCGTACCATAATCTTCCTATTTTCCCATATTCTGCCAAGTTTCAGCTTTAATTTTAAAAAAATTTCATCGCTCTACCTCATTTCTATCGAAAGTTCTTTGATTTTGTCTCCGATTTGGACGAAAAATTCCACTGTGCGCCGTATCCCATGGAACGCCTCACAGTGTGGGATCTTTCGTCCAAATCGGAGACAAAATCAAAGAACTTTCGATAGAAATGTGGTAGAAGGATGAAATTTTTTAAAAATTAAAGCTGAAACTTTGCAGAATATGGGAAAATAGGAAGATTATAGTACGTTTTATAACGTTTTATAACCATGAGAAAATTCGTTAAACAATTCGTTCACAAAAATCGATTTCTTGTAAAATCCTGAAGTCGTAGACAAATTTTGAGACCAGCTTTGAATTCAGCATGAAAAAATCTACAGGAAATGATGTATGGCATGTTACAAAAAAATTTTTTTCTACCCGTGGTATTGCAAAAACCACAATTTTCGTGACATTGTGCAAGTTTGACGATTTTTTTCAAGGTTAAAAAATGTTCGTACCATAATCTCCCTATTTTTCCCATATTCTGTGAAGTCTCAGCTGTAATTAAAAAAAATTTCAGCTCTCTATCTCATTTCTATCGGAAGTTCTTTGATTTTGTCTCCGAAATGGACGAAAAGTTCCACTGTGCGGTGCGGATGCAGATCGAAGTTTCAATCCTCTAGGATCAATAGTTGAAGAGCTATGGTCGCTTAAAGTTGAGCATTTTTGACAGGTAACGGCGAGCCGCTTACCTTGCTGCCGCCCCCCCCCTCCGACCTAATCCTAACTAACTTAGCAAGCAGCGTGCGACCGTCACTACAAATCAATATGGCAGCGCCCTTACCTGTCAAGGAACTAGAATATGCTCAACTTTAAGCGACCATAACTCCTCAACTATTGATCCTAGAGGTTCGAAACTTCGATCTGCATCCGCGCCGGGTGCAAATCTTCTGTATTACATACCAAATACATCATAATTCGTAGAAGAAAAGCACAAAATTTGAGTCCGGTAATGTAAAGAGCAGCCTAAAGCTCAATTAATGCGTAAAATCGAATTTTGTGAAATTGTGACATACGGCGTTTTTCCTTGCAACCACAGATATCATAGTATTGTAAATCGGCCACGAGTCGCGAGAACTGTCGAGGTCGAAAAACAAAGGGCTGACAGACGCGTCCCGAACGCGGACAGACGCTGTCCTTCGAACACCTTCCCGTCTCGTACTTTCGCTGATTGAGAAGCTTTAAGCCGTATTATCGTGCGTACGCTTACACTGTACTGGAGAACGTTAAATGAGTGTGTCAGTTGGGACAGATGGCGTAATCAATGTTCTCCTGCTTTCTTTCGCTTTGTCTCCCGTGCGTTTCTATTCCTCGATATTTATCGTTTCCGGACAACACGAACACGTCGGCGACCAAATTCCGACATTGAGTCGTCGCGACGCGTCGCGTCGTCTGCTCCCCCTTGCTCTTTTCTCGCTGTGTTTGCTTTTGCCAGGTCGTAATCGGTAATTAACACCAAATTGGCTATTACAGAGCGAATAGTAAAAATATTCGACGACACACCGTAGGTTCGATCCGACGACGCGACGATCACTTATATCCACGCGTTGTCGTTCGCTGAATCTCTGTAACCGGATGTAAAGATAAACGAAATGAATTGAAACACGAAAGAAATTGCAGTTCTTGTTTTTTCTCTTATTTTCCTTCATACCACGTACGCTTAGTTGGCACAAGTTTCACGTGATTAGGACAGCAACAGAAAAACTGTTTCGTATCCGAAGACATTTCTTCTTCCCTCTTTTCTTCTCTTTCTCTTCCTGGTTGTCTATTGTGTCCCGTACGAACTATCGTAAAAATCGATGTGTCGCTCTTGCACGATAATTTCCTTTGTAAGTTTACGCGAGTGTGAAAGTGTACGAATCAAGAAGAAAAAAACGATTCTATAAAGAGGAAGGTGGCACAAGTGCCACACGCGCAGGTACATACACACGTACATGCATTCATAAACATATACTTATACATATACATATGTATACATATAGATATACAGTGTGTCTCGAAAATCCTTCAACATCCGGGAATCGGAGGTTCCTGAGGTCATTTAAAGCGACATTTTCCTTTGGAAAAATGTCGTCCGCGGCTCTTTTTAGGAGTTATTAACGAGAAACACGGACCAATCAGAGCGCGGCTACAGCGGATTGATTCTGGCTCGGCCAACGGCGACGCCACGCTAAGCGGACCTGTCGCCGAGTCGGATTCCGATCGCTGTAACCGCGCTCTGATTGGTCGGTGTTTTCCGTTAATAACTCCTTAACAAATCATTTTTGCAAAGATAAATGTTGCTCTAAATGATCTCAGGAATCTCCCATTTCCGGATGTTGAATGAATGTCGAGACACCCTGTAGATATACAGGGTATTTCACCTAACATGACCACCTTGAATATCTTTGTTGTTTTTAAAGATACGCCAAATGTCTGCAGGACAAAGTTGAATAGTAAAATGGGGCTCATACAATACCAAAAAAATGTTTGTTTTTATGTAATTTTTTTAGAGATACGAAGGTCACCTTCATTTTTTTAAATGGAATGAGGCATTTTTTAATACATCCATCGATGCAGCTGGACATTCGTTATAAAAAAGTACTAACCTATGTATGTCGAAAAGTTAGTAGTTCAGGAAATATTTCAATTTAAATAACTCTAAAACTCCATTACTGTCATACTAAGACGTTAGCATTTGTTTACTTGTGGAACGCCTTAGTATGACAGTAATGGTGTTTTAGAGTTATTTAAATTGAAATATTTCCTGAACTACTAACTTTTCGACATACATCTTTATACATTTATAACGAATGTCCAGCTGCATCGATGGATGTATTAAAAAGTACCTCATTCCATTTAAAAAAATGAAGGTGACCTTCATATCTCTAAAAAACTTACATAAAAACAAACATTTTTTTGGTATCGTATGAACCCCATTTTACCATTCAACTTTGTCCTTCAGACATTTGACGTATCTTTAAAAACAACAAAGATATTCAAGGTGGTCAAGTTAGGTGAAATACCCTGTAGATTGTATGTACGTACTGTACATGCATACATAAACGCATAGATACGTATACACAGATATATGCACTACCTGTACGTAGCCACTGGCATATAATACATGCGCATACATATAAATATACATGAGCAATACGCGTGTATGCGTACGCAGATGCGTGATTGCCTATTTATGGATGAACTGATAGAAGCGTGTCCCTTTTGGTATCCCCTATATGCCCTATGTTATGTACGGTGTGGGCCTCCTTATCCGTCACCTTGTGCAACGTTTGTCTCTGTCGAACTTGATCTTGAAAGTGTTTTGAATTTCTCTCCGTTACATCATTCGCATTCTACAAGTATATTCTATTAGATGATTGTATAAGTTCGTGCCTGATTTGATCTAACTAATCTAATTTGAAAATAAAATTCAATGGTTCAATTTGAAAGGACACAGCTCTATTAATCAATTACAGTAAAGTCGCGATCTAGCTCCCAGAGCATCTCCACGATCACTGTCCCTTCGCATACCCCTTCCACTGGGGGCATCCCCGCGGGGGAAATGTGTTTATATCCTGTCCTTTTCTACGTTCGGCGTCCTTTGTACTTCTTTTGTCGACGCAGTCATAAGAAAATAGTTCCCCGACACCATCTCAAGATCGCAACTTCACTGTATACAGGGTGTGGCCGGACGGGTGGAACAACAGAGCGGGGGGTAATACTACATGTAAAAATATGTCGAGAAAAAAGGAATAACATTTTTTCGTTTGACGCTTCGTTTTCGAGAAAATCGAGTTTCTTTAGTATATGCCAGGCCTCGCCAACCGAAATGGTTTCACGGGCCACTTTGATGACGCGTTACATTACAGCGGACCGCATTCTAGGAAAACATGCTTTTAAAAAATGTAATACAAATACAAAATGAATAATACTTTATTGTTATACGTCGCATTATAACAATGACACATGCAAATTTTCATTTACTTCATATTTTTGTATACATACAACGAGAAACAAAAGTTCAATAGAAATATAAAATCGCCCGGCGGGCCGCACACAATTTAACGTTGCGGGCCGCGTGTTGGCCAGGCCTGATATACAGGGTGAATTCGATAAAGCAGGACATCTGAATATCTCCGTTACTTTGCGTTGTACAAAAAAACTTCGTAGGACAAAGTTACACTGTTTGAAGGGCCACATATAACGGTGTGAGGGAAAAAAAATTTCAAGGTCATTTTTATGAGATTTCAAGGTTGTCGATGTTGTTTTAAATGGAATGAGGTATTTTTTAATACATCAATCGATGCAGCTGGGCATTCGTTACAAAAAAATACTAACCTATGTATGTCGAAAAATTAGTAGTTCAGGAGATATTTCAATTTAAATAACTCTAAAATAACATTACTGTCGTACTAAGACGTTAGTGTTTACTTACTTGTGTAACATCTTAGCACGACAGTAATGGTATTTTAGAGTTATTTAAATCGAAATATCCTGTGAACTATTAACTTTTCGACATACATAGGTTAGTACTTTTTTATAACGAATGTCCAGCTGCAACGATTGATGTATTAAAAAATACCTCATTCCATTTAAAAAAACATCGATAACCTTGAAATCTCATAAAAATGACCTTGAAATTTTTTTTCCCTTACACCATTACATGTGGCCCTTCAAATAGTGTAACTTTGTCCTACGAAGTTTTTTTGTACAACGAAAAGTAACGGAGATATTTAGGTGTCCTGCTTTGTCGAATTCACCCTGTATACACGAAGTAGAATTGTTTGATCATGGTCAGACGCGTCAGACGATTCCTATGCAATAGCACGTGCATTCGTTGCATTTTCAAACTCGATTCTCTCGAAAACGAAGCGTCAAGCAAAAAAATGTTATTCCTTTTTTTCGACTTATTTTTACATGTAGTGTCACCCTGCTCGGTTGTACCACCCGTCCGGCCACACCCTGTATATTTACCGTTCTTTTCTACAGTTATAAAAGAATGGTGACTGTATAATTTTTTTTACACTCCGCCGTGCAGTACAGTTTGTATTACATTATGTATTTAACACTAAACCTACCCTGGTACATGTTCCCTTATAAAACTGACAAGATCGATTTTATTTAGACTTTGTGTGGCCCCTATTGTAATTCGTGCTCTACTAAAGATATCGATACATCCATTCCTAATGAAATCATTTTTATTATTTCAATAATTGTAAAATAAAACATCTGGATAGGTTTACCGTTAAATAAACCTCACTTTATATAAAGTAAAGTAACTCAACAGAATTTATTCGATAACAAGAGAAGCACAAGCAAACCACGTTTTCTACGATTTGAATGTGACACGTCGAGTGAGGATCATTCGGGCTAGAAAATTCACGAAAACTATAACAAGCATCTAACGGTTTTACAAACAAACCGAAACAGACTGAAATTGAATCAATCGTTCCTTGTGTGGAATAATAGATTCATTTTGTTTTTCAAAGTATATTTCAACGGCTTGCAACATCCATGAAAATCGGGCACGAACTTAGGCAATCATCTGTAGACTTTTCTATAGAGTATCGACGAAGCTGCGCCAAACACTTCTCCGTAGTTTGTATCTTTCAATTCGATTAGGATTTGTATTGGTATCGTTGTTGTCGACATATGTATTTTACACATTGTAGTATTCTACACGTAGTTTCGCGACTTTACGTGTACGAGCAGCTCCGCGGAGACTCCGCACCAGATCCAGATCCAGCTCCAGCTTCGAGCAGACCGTGTACTCGTTCGATACGATACGATATAATATACGTAGATGTAAATTCTCCCTGTTCGAATTCGTTTGGAATTCGTACGAAAAAGAAAGATGCGTGATATACGAATTTTGTATCAAGTTGCGTATCTTAACGCAACGATTATTTCCATTGAAAAAAAGCTAGAGGATTTTTAAAAGCTGGAAGGGATACGTCGCATTTTCCTCGCATAGCTCGCGTGGCATCCGTGACCTCTGTGACTTCTGTGACTTCTGTGACATCCGTGACATCCGTGACATCCATGGCATTCGTGGATTGGAGGTACATACTCGTACATACAACGTTTGTCATATATTCTATTCGACCCTCCGTTGCTTTCTATGAACGCCCCCCGAAACAAATTGTTTGGTTATGAAAACGAAAGAAACACAGAAAAATAGACCCGCTGACGAAACAGAAAAGAAAGCGAAATGTAAGTTGTCCATTTTGAACGAACTTAGCGTATTGGCCCTTCATGCTATACTTTCTCCCAACTGGCACGTCTCTAGCTTTTCTTTTGCGACTCGTCCCTTTGCGTCTCCCTGAATCAATCACATTTTTCTTTTCGTTTCTTTGCTCCGTGTTTTATTTCTCTCTCTTCCATTTATCTTTCTTCTCGTATAGCTACTTCTTGTTGTTTAGTCGTGGTGATTAGTTTGTTACGAACGTTTACCAAATCGGGCCTTGTTTCCATGAATCCCATTGGCTTGCACCTTCGTTTCACAAATTTAGAGCTACTTTTTCGTAACGCTTGACTAAAGGCATGTTACCGTATCGAACACAGATATTTACGTAATATTCGGCGGACAAAGGAAATCGTCTAAACAATGTAAATACCCACATAGATGTACAGTCAGTCTCGTAGGTATGCGTACGCCCTTTAAAACAGTATCACTTTTTTATAATTGTATCAAATTTTCATTGGTCTACTGAATGATGTGCGAAAAAGATTTTCCAAAAATTACAATTTACAAGGTGGAATGCAGAAATGAAAAAGGAATTGTTTAAAACGTTTTTATTTGGACCAGTAATGAAAATTTATAATATATGTTTTGAACATCTATGTTAGTTATACACGTGCTGAAAATTTCATCGAAATCGGTTGACATACACACGAGCTATACACACGAGCGCACAGTGGTCTGGTAGCTCGGTTTTTGTGGCCAAAACTATTGTAGCGTTATTTCAAGGTTTAATGTTATATTATTATATGTCGTTGGATTCGTCTTGATACCAGTTAGAATATTATGAAGTAAAAAATATATGTTAATATTTAAAACATTGAGGTGACCTTCATTTTTTATAAAAAAAGTGATTTTTCTTTAACTCTTTGTATTGAAGATTGTAGAAAAGTGAATACTGATTAACTTTCGTTGGAATAATTTTTTTGTTAGATCATCGGAAATATTTGAAAAATCTTGTTAACAATTATCACAATGCATACTATTGTCTAGAAATCGCGGAAAAGTAGATAAGATTGAATTCTTCATGGGAATTATACGAAAACTAGTAATGAGAGGTTTTCGAGGTCTCTGACTGGCACAGAGAAAACATATACATACATTGTAATTCCAAGATGCTATGCAAGATTCAAGTGGAACTGCGTATCCAGGGGTCGAATAATCGCGGGCCCGTATTTGTTAAAATCCGTTTATAGTTCAAGATTGCGGGAGATTGCAGTTAAAATTTACATGATCTTCTTAGTAAATGTTCAAGCTTTCATATAAAACAAGTCCGATGCTTAACGGTCTTAAACGTTTTTGTATAATTCTTTTCAAAGTTTGAAATGTCATTAATTTACGCTATTCGTGTATAAACTAAACAATGCTTAAAAATGGATTAAATATTTGAAATGCGCTTACTAACATATATAAAATCATCGTTAAAATCTATTTTCTGATATTCGGTGATTGAAATCTAAAACGTTTTATTTTACTTTGAATTTTCTGACTTTGTCTTTAGAACGCTGTATCTCATCACAGAATTATCTAAAATGAATAATATTTTGGATTTGGGAGCTTTAAAAGGTTGTTACTTTATAGGAAAAAATTGTTTTTCAATGTATTAAAGTTGAAAAATTTAATTTTGGCCACGAAAACAGGGTCTCTAGACCACTGTGCAGCGGTTGAAAATTGTCAAGATCGTAGTTTTTCACGACTTTCGATCAGTTCCTGCTTAAAATCCACAGAATCGTAAATACATCTTTCGATGCGTGCCATTTTTTGCTGCGTCAATCGATTTCAATGAAATTTTCAGCATGTGTATAACGAAACATACATTTTAAATTTTCATTAAGGGGCCAAATAAAGAAGTTTTAAAAAATGCCTTTTTTATTTTTGCATGCAACCTTGTAAATTGTAATTTTTGGAAAATCTGTTTTGCACATCATTTAGTAAACCAATGCTTCTAATTGCTTACAAAACATCAGGTTTGGTACAATTATAAAAAAGTGATTCTATTTTAAAGGGCGTACATCTACATGTATGGAACGAAGGGTTAACCGCTTTTCCTTCTTTCGGTCCTTATTATTTCTTTTTTTTCTTTAACTAGGTCTATACTTCTTACTCTGATTCTGTTTCGCCTCTGCTCCCCTGCCACGCTCTACTTTCTCCGATCTATCTATTTGATGTGTCGGTCTGTCCGTCTGTCTGTCTGTCTGTCTGTCTGTCTGCCTATCAGTCTGTCTGTTAGTATGTCTGTTTAACAACTTATCGAATTACCGATACACAAACAGCAAACTTGTTACAAAGCGAATAATCGCGTGGTAAACGTCTGTGCCCTCCGTACGGATTGGTTCAAAGTGACTCGACAAAGAAATCGCGAACCCGGATCGCTCGAACAAGCTCAAATAAGCTCAAATAATAAATAAGCTTTCCCTATTTCCGAGTTTTCAATCCGTTAGCACGAAACAGTTTTTTAGCGTGGAAATATCGTCTAACAGATTGATTCTCCTTTCGAATCGTTAAATATGAAACTATTGGAGACAGTGGACGTGCCAGGAATCCGCGCAACGTTCGATTCAGAGTAATCGATTTAGCAAGAACCAGGAGAAAGTTCATCATCGTAGCTTATCGTCGCAAAAGTTTATCGACGTGGAACAATCAACGATTCTTCCGTTTTCTATTCGAATTTCAAGGGATATCCACTGTGTCAATGGTAACGTTAAGGCCGAAAGTGTTGGGTTGGAAAGAAAGTTTTTATCGTTCTGAAATTAAGAATCGAAGATAAAATTAAGGTATTTATTCATATGTTTATTCAATAAAACGAGAAGTTACCTCGAAAATGGCAAAAGGTAATAGAACAGAATGGGAAATGTTATTCGATAAATCTACGAATAAATTATATCTGAATTTCAGCTTTCAATTTTAATTTCCAAACACTTCGAACTTTCGTTCCAACCCAATACATACAGGGTGTATAAAAAGTTTAAAAAGTAATGGTCATCCGTACTAAGGGTGAATCTACACCTCTGGATCGGTGGACATTTCTAAAAGGAACTTACCGCAAAATTGTTTATAACTAGACCGCGGATTTTATGCATTTATAACAAAAATGGGTACGTACAATTTAAAACAGTGAACCTATTAAAAAGATTTAAGGCCACCAGTGTATAAGTTTCACGTTAACAAGATAATTAAGAGAAGAAAGAAATTTTTATTTGACGCCTGTGTCTTGCAATCAATGCAAACATTTTTTATTTTGCATACAGATCCGCGGTCTATTTATAACAAAGAAAATTGTTGTTAAAATTGTTTTTTACATCAACACCTTCCACTCACCCCGAAAAGAAAAAGTTTGAAACAACAATAACAATAGTTATTGAGATATAAGCTGTTGAAGTTCTTGCAAAATTTGATTGTGTAGAATTATACGTATAGACAAAAGCCTACTACTACAGTCCATACGACCGTGTCAATGAGACCGAACAACAAATTAAAAGTAAAAAGTAAGAAGTAAAATACAATTTTAACAACAATTTTCTTTGTTATAAATAGACCGCGGATCTTTGTGCAAAATAAAAAATGTTTACATTGATTGCAAGACACAGGCAACAAATAAAAATTTCTTTCTTCTTCTAATTATCCTATTAACGTGAAACTTATACACTGGTGGCCTTAAATCTTTTTTATACGTTCACTGTTTTAAATTGTACGTACCCATATTTGTCATAAATGCATAAAATCCGCAGTCTAGTTATAAACAATTTTGCGGCAAGTTTCTCTTAGAAATGTCCAGAGGTGTACATTCACCCCTAGAACGGATGACCATTACTTTTTATACACCCTCACACATCGCATACTACATATTTACACGGTGCACCCGACACGCAAACGGATACAAAGTTTGTATTACAAACACACGGGCACGCGTATATGCTCGTCGCTTGCATAGGTTTGTAAGCGCATTCGTAATGTCGACTGGCAATGACATAGGTAGAATGTAAAACGCTGTCAAACTATCATTATTAACTCGACCATTTACACGTACACATACGACCGCTCGTGTTCGTTTCAATTAGTCGGCCATACATACAAACGCACGCACGTACACAATGCGACATCCTCACACAACAAGTTGCTTTTGCATGTGAGAATGGGTCTGCCTTTCGTCTATCCACTTGTAGGAGTTCCACGTGGTAACACAGACGCCGCAATCTCACGGGCGATACTACACCAGCCCATTCTTATCGAATTTATAGTATTTGTACCGTGCGTTCCGGTTCGTTTACACAACTTTACTCGAAGAGCGAGCGAATAACCGCGTCTGTGTTCGATTGTAAACTCGGAGCAACGTTGTCGGTGTCGTCGGTGACAACAGTCGTTGTTCGAGGCGTTCGGAGACGAAAGTTTGATTTTTCTTGATCGTAGGAGCAAATTGCGAAGGAGAAACAGGTGTCCGGTAGGGTTCAAATTCAACTCGCGTACGAAGCGGATCGTAAAGAGCTGATCGTTACCGTTTTCATGGCCGACGATTTGTGCGCGAGGGAAGACACCGGCTACGGAACTTTACCGGAAGCGTACGCTAAACTAGTCCTTGTGCCAATGTGGTAAGACTCACAATAGTATACAGTGTTTCGCGATCTTCATGTTTCAGCGATTCGACATGAAAAGCTTCTGTTTTCGTTACAGCGGCGACCAAACTACTTTGAAAACTGTGGTCGCGGAGCCGAGTCAAAAGCCAATTTGGAACGCGACGTTAGTCTTCCCCGGCGTGGACGGAGAAAGCTTAATGACGCGCGCGATCGAGGTGACCCTATGGGATTTCTGTCCTGACGGTGACAACGTTTTTCTCGGCGAGTGCACCATCGACTTGCAACGCGCGCTTGAAAACGACAGAGCCGTGTGGTAAGTATCTGTTGTCAATTGTCATTGTTGGACTGCGGATTTTGTACATTTATGAGAAAAAATTAAACCGACTTCGAAAAAACGCACTAAAAAGTATAAAATAATTTTCATTTAATTTATGCGAATACACACGAACTTAAATACAATACAATCTTTTCGGAGGCGGCGCAAAATTGAAAATTTTCCAGTGTCGACTGGAAATTACGAAAATCTTTAAATTCTTCGATATGCTTTCGCATATTAATGCATCTTCACCAGAGTTGGGCAAAATGTAATTTCAATTACAATTACAATTACTTACCAATTACTGTAATTTGGAATTGCAGAAATACAATAAAACAATTACATGTAATTGTAATTGGTAATTGCAATTACTTGACGAATCACTGTAAATGTAATTGTGGTCCGCAATTACAATTACTGGTTGAGCCAAAGTAATTGCAATTACAATTACAATTACATGTAATCGTAATTTTATTTATGCAATTCCCAAGTCATTTTAATGCTGTTACGAGCCGAGGTTCAGGCAGCTATGCGGAAACCGAGGGTATTTTGGAATTAGAGATTTTAGAGCAAAGTAGGAAAGGTACACGAGGACTAGCCGATGTTTATCTCACCACCGGGTCGCCTCGTGTGACCAAGGGAGTGGACTAGCCGATGTCTATTTCACCACCGGGTCGCCACCTATAAGGCATAGGGTCGCGGTTCCGCTGACTCGTAACTTATCGAATTGAGATAGATACACCTTGAGCGGCAAAGGTGTATCGTCGTAGTATACTAGCGACTGGGAACTCGAAAAGGGAATATGAATAATTGATATTTGAACCCTTAATAAGTTCACACACAATAATATATTTTGTATTATGAAAAACGTACAAATGTTCAGTGTAATGTTGTCGCGGTGTCGCGGACTAAACTCTCTCAGTTTTGACGCACCGAGAAATGCGGGGGCGATCTACTACAGAGTGGTAGACAAGAACTTCAACAACCGATCTAGCGCGACTTGACTTTCGACGTGGAACGGTACATACTGCGCGTATTCACTTGAATCAACCCAACTAAATAGGAAGGATACATGCCCTTATATAGTACCAAAATCGCCCTTTGTTCTTAAATAGGCCCTCTGTTTCGACACATATCTCCGGAAGGGTCAAGAGTCACCAACGGTAGCGTCCGCATACGTAACAATGCAATTACAAGTAATTGTAATTGTTAGTTGCAATTACAAGTAATTGTAACTGGTAGTTGCAATTCCTTTCCAAACAGACGACGCTCGCGCGTGAACACTCACACACTGCTAGGGTACACTCACACACCGCATGACCGTGTATACGTACGCGAGGATTGCAAGGATCCGGGATTCCACTTCTGATTTCTCAATAATGCAAAGATGGGGTTTTTTAGTAGTCAAAATCGCTAGATGAAAGATCAATCTAGGTCATTGTTTGCCTCAAAAGTCCTTCTTTTACGTTTCCGAGCAATGGCTTTGCAATATTTGCCTGCATGTTGCCCGTCGCATGTTGTCCGTCAGATGGCGCTGCAGTCACGCCGGCGCGGCGTAGTAGCCTCTCCGACGGGCAACATGCAGCCGAATATTGCACAACCATTGCTCGGAAACGTAAAAGGACTTTTGAGGCAAACAATGGCCTAGATCAGGCATGGGCAGAAATAGCACGCGTGCTAGGGAATTCAAGGAATACCCGTGGAATACCCCCACTTCTCCCGGCCGCGCGTCTCGCTCCCCGTGGCGGCCCCAGTGCTCGGTGCAACTACGGCTGCCAGCCGGGAAAAGTAGGGGTATTCCTTGAGAATCACTAGCACGCGTGCTATTTCTGCCCATGCCTGGCCTAGATTGATCTTTCATCTAGCGATTTTGACTACTAAAAAACCCCGTCTTTGCATTATTAAGAAATCAGAAGTGGAATCCCGGATCCATGCAATCCTTGCGTTTGTATATATGGTCTAGCGGTGTGTGAGTGTTCACGCGCGAGCGTCGTCTGCTTGGAAAGGAATTGCAACTACCAGTTACAATTACTTGTAATTGCAACTAACAATTACAATTACTTGTAATTGCATTAAAGTTACTTGGGAATTGCAGAAATAAAATTACAATTACATGTAATTGTAATTGTAATCGCAATTACTTGTGCTCAACCAGTAATTGTGAAAGAAGTAATTGCAATTACGTAACACAATTACAGTAATTGTAATTGAGTCTAACAATTACTTCAGTGTAATTGTTCTTTTAAACCACTAATTTTTATGTTTTGGACCATTTCACCGTTTTCTTATTGTAATTATAGTCCACTTTTGCACATGTAATTGAAGATGTAATTAATTACTCATGTAATTATTTCCTGCCCAACTCTGATCTTCACTTCCCACCTACCAATTTCCAAGTTAACATCTGTCATTTGAAAAATTTTCAATTTTGCGCCGCTTCCGAAAAGATTGTATTGTATTTAAGGTCGTGTGTATTCACATAAATTAAATGGAAATTATTTCATACTTCTTAATGCATTTTTTTAGCGCGTTTTCTCGAAGTCGGTTTAATTCTCTTTTTATAAAATTTTTTTATTTCACACTTTTTAGTGGAACGAACAGAATTTGTAGAACACCGTTGTTGGTTATTTGCAATAAAAATCGCAAAGAATGAGAAAATGCAAAATTTGTTTTCAAGGGATCAATCGGGAGACATACCCTACAAAATGCAGAAGGTTTCGTTCCGAATGGTCCATCTATCTCGGCGTAATCGGTGAACATACATAGAAAAAAAAGCGAAAAAAGACACATGCGGATCGAATTGAGTAACCCCCTCCTTTTTCGAAGTCGGTTAAAAAGTAGTGTCGCTATACGATTACTCTCCGTGCAGAACACGGCTGTTGGACAGTAAATGAGGATTTGCTGTATCAAGAAATGAGAAGGCGCACCTCGCACCCTCGCAATCCTGAAAAAACGAGTCTATCCCCTTAACGAATGAATTTTTCTTACCGACAGGTGTCGCCTGGAAGATCCGCGAGGACTCCGTGCAAGCAAATCACCGTACTGTTCTCCTCGTGGATCTCTGTCGATGGACATCGCTCAAAGATTTCTACGAAAGACAGAGTTGCGCGAGAGGAGTTACAGCGACGATACGCAGAGCGACAGTGGAAGCCCCGAGCACAGCTTTCTGCATCCGAATCACGCTTGGCATGCAAACTCCAGGAGAGGTTCCAGCCAATCCGAGCAACTGGAGGTCGAACCGTACGAACTTAGCAGGGATTACAGTAGATCTTTGCCCGGTAGCCGCAGAAGCAGTTTCCAAAGCCAAGGTGGCACCGACAGCAAACGTAAGTGCACGCGTAGAATGAAGCTTCAACTTTGATTTCGCTTCGATTCCACGACATCGAGGATTGGATGCCGTAGGTGGAAGCATGGGAGAAACCGATATGCCGGTCATGCAGAACATGTCGCAGTACCATCGAGATCGCCGAAGAAGTTCGGTTTCCAGGACGTTACGGGGCGACACGGAAGACTTTTTAGAGGATCTGCGTAATCAAGGGCAACGTATGAAGACGGTGAAAGGGGAACTCGGCAGAACGATGAGTGTCTCGGGCGACAAAAGACGCGAGAGCCGTGAGTACGATTACGTCGCTTTTTTCGGCCTATCATTTTCGCCTAACCATCTGCTGGTCCGTCCGTCGTCGCATCGGTTCGTTCATCCACTCCTACAAATGTTTGCCTATCTGTATATTTCTAAATCTCTACCACACCACACCACCCCACCCCACCACCTCTCTTTCTCTCTCGTTTTTTCCTGTATTCGCTGTCGCTATAATCTCTACATGTGTAGCATGGCTGGGTGACCGGTAGCTCGCAACCATCGGCCCTTCGAACCGATACCCTATTACCGTAGAGAAAAAATACATATGTCAGATTCTATACCGAGTACTGTCCGGACGATAGTCTTAAACTTGAAGTACTATCGGTACGTTGTCAGTAGACTGCAGATCTTTATGCATTTATGGCTTCTAACAATTTTCAGAAAATGTTGGAATAGAAAATTCCACAGAATTTAGTACGATTTTTATTTATTTCAGAACTACTAACACTACTACCGCTAGAAATAAAATTTTACATGATTCGACGTTCTTAAAATTTGCCAACGAAAATTGAAAATTCCATAAACATCCGCAGTCTAATTATTAGACTGCGGATCTTTATGCAAAATAAGAAATGTTTGCATTGATTGCACGACACAGGAGCCAAATAAACAAATTTTTATTCTCTTAACTACAATATCTTATCGAATTGAACCTAATGCACTGATGTCCTTGAATCTTTTTAATATGACCACTGCTTTGAATTGTGCGTATCCATTTTTATCATAAATGCATAAAATCCGCAATCTACTAATTATATTATTAGGCAAATACATATACAATGTGTAGAAGGACACGTCTACGTCCTACAGTTTGCAGCACATAGTACACAGCATGTGTACGTTGTATGTGTACTGTTGCCAACGTACAGTCTCCCCTCCACCATCGGATTCCCCTATCGCGACTCTGCACGAGGCACGTATCAGTGGCGCGAGGGGATGCGTACGTCACATTGCTCCCACCGCGAGGAGAATCGGGCCACGTTTAGTTATCTAGGGAAAATATATCCCCTGCGGCAACGGAGAGTGCAAGGGATCCTGCTCGCGAGCAATCGGTTGTTCAGACATGCTCTATCCCCTCTACATCTCTATATACAGTAAAGTCTTGATCTAAGAAAACGGGAGTTTTAGGATCTAAGAAAATTGCCTATCCCTTCCCAGAGGGACCAAGAAGATTGAGTTGCCTCGGTCGCCGAGCAGTGTAAAGTCTAAACATTAACACTACTAATTCAATTACAACACTTCTTTATTTTTCATTATTTTTTTATGGAACTTTGACCAACTTATTTGCGTCATTTTTCTTATTAAAATCACACTATACACAATAGAATTGGAACTGCGTTTAACGGTTTAATCGGCGGTATGTGGTAAGTTGTTGGCAACGCGGCGAAGTAGAACTACACGATCTAAGAAACAGCACGGACCCGAGGGTATCTTTAGAACAAGACTTTGCCGTATCTGTTTATCCGTCTATCTCTTCCCGTCTCGTACGCACGTTCAGTTTACTTCAACATCACTTTTTGTGTCTTATCTTTCTCACCGTCACTGTTTCGATTTCGATCTTCGTCCACCAGCCAATCAGCAGATCGAACCTTCCTCGTCGGCCAATCCCGTGCGTATCGTACGCATGTGAATAAATAAATCTATGCACCGACGTACATGCATATTTGCGTAGAGTTTGATTAGATTCATTAATATTTCCTGCGAATCGAAAATATCGAAATTGAACTAATTCGGTATCTTTACACGAAACAATCCGACGCTAACAATAAGTATCGACCACGAATACGTATTGCTCGTAATATCGTTCCGAACGAATGTATACTTGCTTCGCGACATGCAGTTTGTATGTATGGAGGTCCGTAGGATTTTTACATGTTTTTGTACATTTATTCACAAATGTCACATCGTTCGATAATAAGCCTTTTTTATAATCTTTATACTTGTCTTTCTGTCTGTCTGTCTATCGTCTGTTCGTCCGTCCGTCTGTCTGTGTGCGCGGGTGTGTTCCCCCTATGTAACGCCATGCATACACCTTCGTTTTTCTTCAATCTTCTTACTCGACGCGTTTTTGTTCTCATTGTTTCTCCATGTTCCTTGTTCCGTGTACCTTCGTGCAATCGCTTCTCATCGAATCTCGAGCGATTTGACCGAGCGAACGCTTAGAGTATCCTGGAAATTTCGGATAGATTGCCCATGCGAGAACGACGTAGAGTTTCGTCTAGAGAAATATCTTTAGAATTTAGAGAAATTCTGGGTTTGATCGAGTCGGAAGCTGGATTGGCCTGCACAAGCTGAGGGCAGAATGGAGGCAGCACGGACCTGAATTCTGCCTTCGTTATAGAGGGCTGCACGTAAGTGCCACATTACCACCATGTTACTGCGACCCGGTGTCGCCAGAATCGACTACTTTTGGTCGATCTTTCCCTCTCCTCCTTTTTCCCTTTCACTATCCCATTCCAGCATCATGAGCATACTCCAACATCCCCCACTAAGCCCGTAGACTGGTCGCGTATTAATCTGGTTATCAAAGAGGGGGTAAACTGTATTCCCCTCGATTTCCCCGATCTGGCGACACTGGTACGACCTGCCCTTTTTTCGTTTAAGGGCGATGGGGAAATGCATTTTGCGCACACCCCCCTCCGGCTGATGGTCGGAGGGTTGGTGGTAGTGTGGGACTCACCTTGTTTGGGATAAACAAGAGGCGAAGGCATACCCATGAAAACCCCACCGCCCTTGTACTCCAGTACTCCAGCGGGAGGCATGCACAACTGGACGATTTGGGAGCGAGAGCTCTCGATTCGGCTCGTGAGCCGGTCGCGAGCTGGCTGGTAGGGATGGGATCAAGTTCAATATGTACTCACGAATCCGAGTCAAGTTCAATAACCAAGTTTCAGTTCATGGGTTTCGATTGCTACTTAACACTTTACCTATCGAAAGCTTATTATGTATGTAATAGGATTTTCAATAATTGTGCTGTACCAAAAGAAAGCATAAGAATTTTCTTTCATATTACAGTCGTAAATGAAAGTATTAGATGACGTTGTTGAGGATGACTTGCTAGTTCACAATGAAAATTGCTGTCACTGTTGAAGGTTCTATTTAAAAGTGTTTAGCCATGAAGTAGAGATTTTTAAAAATTATGCGATAATCACCGGTCGCTAATGTGTTAAAAGCAATAAAAGTTTCAATGATTATACTTGAAAAGTATTCATTGTATACAAGTAATTATCGAACCTCGGAATGAGTACTTACAAATTTCGAAAAGATACTTATACTTCGATGTTGAAAGTAATCGAAACTTTCACAAGTAATACTCGAATCTTGGAAATCAAAACTGCATAGTTGGTTTGAAGCACTTTCTGTATTAAATTCGTAACTATTTAAGAATAATATTTCATTTACAATACTTGGTTTTATTCTATTTCTTTTTTTATCCATGATATTTCCTGCTTTTGAAAAAACTCTTTCTGAAGGTACAGAAGTGGCCATTATACAAAGATAGTCAGGTGCAATCTTTGATAAAATGGGGTATTTGATTGAATTTTCACGCCAAAATAATAACGGGTCTTCTTTGCGTTCTAAATATTGTGATTTTAGATAATTTTCCACTTCTAACACAGCAGACGATGAGATAGATATCGTATTATTTGTAATTGCTATTTCATTGTCAAAGGATGACCAAATTGATAATTCGCTATTGTGTCGATTTTCGGACATCTGCGTCTGTGGACTATCACATGTTGTAGATGAATTATCATTATTAACCCCTTAACCTTCAACTACGAGCTATGCCCGATCATCATACGATGGAGAATTCATAAAATTCCACTTCAAACCATATTTAAACCTCGAAAAAACGCAACTAGAAGCTCCAGTTTTTTTATATGTAGTAAAAATTATGTAATTAATTATGTCCAATATTTATTAGGATTGACTAAACAGTTACAGAGCAAAAAATTATAAACTATTACAAAACGTCAAATTTATCGTGTTATCTCTCACTAGCATGGAAACGCGACAAGTGTAGACCACTGAATATAACTACAGAGGGTACAGTATTCGCAAAAGTTTAATGCAAAATATACTCATGAATGGCTTTCATTGCCAATATATTGTTGGATTTCGAATTTCTTGTACTTTTGTCTCCCATTGTACCTCCAGAACATCCTTAATATAATTAGTGGCTATATCAGTCAAGGCATCCCGTGCTCGAGGAATAGATTCATCTTTAGAGAAAACTAATGTTTTGAATCGTGGATCAAATAATGCAGTTAACATATACAAATGATTGTTCTCGACATCACCAGATAATGTTCGATATAATATATCAGTTTCTGTCGCAAAGTACATTCCAAACTACAATCACCGGTAGAAGCACGTAAAATTATGAGACCCCCGTTTTCTCTCTCATCTCCACAGCGTGTTTACAAAAAAAAAGTAAAAAGACGCTGCACCAGAACAGCCTTACGTTGCTACGGAGCGTGCAAGAATACGGAAATTCGTAACGATATTCATAAAAATTTCGAATGTTTCAAAACTGTTCGACCAAGATTCGAGTATATTTGCAAGTATTATTTACGTTTACCACAGTACTTGTAAAGGGTTCGAAACTGTCTGGCAAAGGTTCGAGTATACTTGGGAGTACTATATTTTTTCGAAGTACTTATAGAGAGTTCGAATTCCATCAATCAAGGTTCGAACCTGTTTGCGAGGTACTTGATCCCATCCCTACTGGCTGTCACACTGGTGGGGAGAACTGCAACAGCAGTCGCTCACGAGCCGCTCTTGTAGCTACGAGTTGTGCATGCCTGATATACACTACCGTTGGCCCGCTATTCGCAATTCTACAGGGTGAATTCGATAAAGCAGGACACCTAAATATCTGCGTTACTTTTCGTTGTACAAAAAAACTTCGTAGAACAAAGTTACACTATTTGAAGGGCCACATATAATGGTGTAAGGGAAAAAAAATTTCAAGGTCATTTTTATGAGATTTCAAGGTTATCGATGTTTTTTTAAATGGAATGAGGTATTTTTTAATACATCAATCGATGCAGCTGGACATTCGTTATAAAACAGTACTAACCTATGTATGTCGAAAAGTTAGTAGTTCAGGAGATATTTCAATTTAAATAACTCTAAAATAACATTACTGTCGTACTAAGACGTTAGTGTTTACTTACTTGTGTAACATGTTAGCACGACAGTAATGGTATTTTAGAGTTATTTAAATCGAAATATCTCGTGAACTACTAACTTTTCGACATACATAGGTTAGTACTTTTTTATAACGAATGTCCAGCTGCATCGATTGATGTATTAAAAAATACCTCATTCCATTTAAAAAAACATCGATAACCTTGAAATCTCATAAAAATGACCTTGAAATTTTTTTCCCTTACACCGTTATATGTGGCCCTTCAAACAGTGTAACTTTGTCCGACGAAGTTTTTTTGTACAACGACAAGTAACGGAGATATTTAGGTGTCCTGCTTTATCGAATTCACCCTGTATACAAAAGTCTGTCCTCCGGCTCTGGAGCCACCCTTGTTCTTGGCTCTTATGGTGCGATCTGCCCTGTATACATAACGGCATCCGCCACATTAGTGCGACCGTGCTGCTCTCTATAACGAAGACAGAATCCAGGACCGGACTGCCTTCATTCTGCCCTCATTCTGCCCTCAGACTGTGTCAGCATAAAGCGATACTTATTCGGACGCAGATGTATGGTATTCTGCTGGCACAGCCTGCTGTCCAAAATCAAGAATTTTGCGTACTGGGTATGTATAGCATAATTTGACTGCTATTCGATATACATAATCGTTTATCCGCGTCGAACGCAAAGATGGATCTTCCACGTGGTCTCTGCGCGATTATCCACTCTATACGGTATTTCAACGCGATTTCTATGCGATTTCTATTCGCGATGAGATCGAGACGAGTATAGATCACTCGAAGAAAATATAGGGAATACGGTTCGAACGGATATAATCAAACCGGATGCCCCCTGCGTTCGGATTGTGCGAAATCGCATCATCCTACCACTGTCTGTCTGTCTGTTTACCTATTCATGGAGAGGCTGGCACCCTGAAAGAAATCACTTGCCGCAATACATACATATAATGTGTAAATACTCTTTGCTCGTCTTTGTACGATCACTGTTGCGCTGTTCCGCGACATTGCGCTCCGCTGTTTCGCGTCGCTGCGCTGTTGCCTGTCGCTGACAATGAGTTTCGCCTATGCCAGCTTGAGAACACCAACGACCCGACAACATCCAAAAACCGAGAACAAAGAACGATCGACAAAACAATTGGCAGAATCGATCAAAGTATATCGTGCTACGTATATGATATATGTACCAGGCATGTCAAACTCATTTATCTCCAAGGGCCTCATTAAGTATTATAAATTAATTCGAGGGCCGCAATAAAAAAAGCAGACTCGAGATAAAGAAGAAACACATTTCTTTTTATTAACATTGCAGTTACACATACAAAATAACATAGTACAAACACAACGATATTACAAAAATACATATAAAGTATAAAAGTTGTTTTTTCATCAAATTTACTTAATTTGAATAAAATTATTTCAATTTTTTGTTTCGAAGACACTTGGCAACGGCTTTTAGTAACAAGATTTTCAAAATTCGGTTGAATTTGTTGAGTTGTAATTATTTTTGAAATCGATTGCACACGCTAGTCTGTTAATCTTGATCTTTCCTCAGTTTTATTTTAACGTTGAAAACAGTGGGTCGCACATAGCCGGGGCCCGCTCTACGGGGGAGCAACCCGGACATTTGTCCGGGGCGCGAATATTTAGGGGCGCCATTTTGGCTATAAATGTAAGAAAAATATTGATGTGTTAAATACCCAATAAGTAGATAATTTGCTTTTATTAAAATTTAAATGAAATGATTTGATTTTTATTGAAGATAAAAAATATCTACTTTTATTTAAAAAATATGCATACAGGGTGTCCAAGAGCACCCGTCCAGGGGTGTTAACTTCCTAGATAAGCATATTCGATAAAAATGTTTGAAATAAAAGTTGCAGGAATTAATGGAGGACATATATTGTAATTGACCTTCGGACCCATTTTCATGGTTATTTGGAGGTCAGTACGTATTTTTTAAATGGGAACCCCTACTTTTGACTACGGATTCTGAAAGAGCTTCAAATTTCACATTCAGATATGTACTTATATCCTAGATTAAAATGACTGCTAGAGGCCATTCAGAGGTCAAATGCGGATCTTTATGCAAAATAAAAATTGTCTGCATCGATAGCAAGAAGTAGAAATCAAATTGAATGTTATTTTTTCCCTTAATGATTTTAATAAAGGAGAAATCATATATTGACATTTTCAATTTTTAAAATTTTCCAACAATTTTGAATTTTATCTACTCAATTTTTCTATAAATGTATAAAGATCCGCAGTCTACATACAACATACTGGGAAATCAGATGGTTCGTCTACAAGTACTCTGAGGCCCAACCAGAAAATTTGAAACTGTTGCTGACAGATTTACGACTGGAATTAATCAAAATGCACTCTGATTCCATAAAAATTAACTAAAATATATGTATGTATGCACCATACTTAATTTTACGGAATCACACTGCATTTCGATTAATTCCAATTATAAATCTGTCAACAACAGTTTCAAAGTTTCTGGTCGGGCCGCAGAGTTACTTGTCAACGTGCCGCGGGTTTGACATGCCTGCGATATACGAATAATACGAGTAGATTCGACCTAGATAGAGAAGACAAGCAAGGGAGATGAGAAGGATCGCATAAGATACTTGTAAGATCAGATATGATCACACAAAAACGATGGTTTCTCCTCTCCCGCTACAGCTTCCTCAGATTTCGCGTGCGAGAAAGTAACGCACAATACAGCATACAGTATACAGCATACAGCATACAGCGACATATGTATATGTAGGCAGTTTGGTCAATTCACACGCGTCGTGTTCGAAACACACGACACACATACAGGCAAGAGATCCCTATTTCACGTGTATACATAAAATAAATACACGTTGTACGTGAACCGTGTAGTAAGAATTTAAGGATTCGAGGCCGACAACTAAATTTATACTATGCATTTATAAGAAAAATGAGTTGTTGCAACTTAAAGCGGTAGATAAATTGAAAGAATGCAAGAACGTCGATGTATTACACTGTCCAACACCAAAGGCCCTAGGGGTGTAAGCATAGTGAATTTGCCCTTGAAAGATGTCGGCACGATACTGAGAGGATTTTTAGGTACTAATGAGATAATAAGATCCTGAAAGTTTCAGATCTCTAACCCATTTGGTTTTTGAGAAAAAGCAATATATGTAAAAATCAGAAAAAATGAAAATTCTCTGAAACGCGTGAATCGATTTATTTGAATTTTGGATATGTTTTGGGGGTTGATGGTAGCTTCTAGGAAAAAAATTATGAGCTATATCGGTTGATAAAAACCTCGAAAAAAATGACGCTTTTGTTTTAATTTTGATTTTTAACTATGATACGATCCTGGCACAATTATGAAACCATTTTTTTCGAATTCCTCATCCATTTTTCTATGGATTTATGAGCTTTTAAGATTTTTAAAAAAAGTACGCCATATTGCAAAAAAATAAAAACCATTTTTTATGCAAATATTCACTTTATTTATGTATTTTATGCCTAAATCTTTATTTTTGTCGTTCATATATATCTTTTAACCTCATTTTAAATAGTCATTTCTAAATCAAAAATTAAATTTTAAAATATCAATGAATATTAACTAAAATATTTTAAACATTGTGCGCTTATAACATAAGAAACAGATTTTAGTTGCTAAATTATAAATAAATAACAACAAATGTTTGAAAGGTATATTTGGAAGAAAAAGTTTATGATCATATTTTGTCAGTCTTCATCACTATCATCTTCGATCACCGGCGCAACATTGTCTCTATTAAATAATTCGCTTAGTGTTTCAGCAGGCCTCAGAATTTTTGTCAAATATCTTCCGTGTGACAAGTAATAAATAGTAGCAGCAACGTGAGAGCAACATCCAATTGTTCTAAGACCATTTGCACACTCACAACTATGCCTCAATATGCTTTTGGGACCAATAGCGTTTTTTTTATACTCAATAAAACATCTATAAACCTTCTTATTGATATGACGGGATTGAACTTGAGCTTTGAGTATGTTTGACTGGTCTTTTACATATTGAATAGTAAGATTACCTGTTTCATCAAGCATTTCTGCTAAATACGACACAGCCTGCTTCAATTGATAAGAACCGGTGAAAAAGATTCGCAGATCTTTTTCCGTCATTTCTGGAAAGTCTTCTAGAGCTTCAGATGAAATAGTTTGAAACGGCAATTTTTTACGTTGCCAGCCATTTTGTTGAACTTCATTAGCTAACGTATTTTCTACACTATTTTGTGATTTCATTGTTTCGACGACTTCATCCAAAAACTCTGAGTCGGAAGTAAGACGCTTACTGTACGTATTATGTAGAAATGAGGCAATTTTGAAAAAACTTCCAATTCTCGGAAGCATTTTATTGTCAATTCTTTGATCAAGTAAATGATATTTTTGTTTTAACATTCCATGAGTTGCCTCTACGGGCCAACGAATTTTAGTTATATATCTTGAAGCATTAGAAAAATAAAGATTTAGGCATAAAATACATAAATAAAGTGAATATTTGCATAAAAAATGGTTTTTATTTTTTTGCAATATGGCGTACTTTTTTTAAAAATCTTAAAAGCTCATAAATCCATAGAAAAATGGATGAGGAATTCGAAAAAAATGGTTTCATAATTGTGCCAGGATCGTATCATAGTTAAAAATCAAAATTAAAACAAAAGCGTCATTTTTTTCGAGGTTTTTATCAACCGATATAGCTCATAATTTTTTTCCTAGAAGCTACCATCAACCCCCAAAACATATCCAAAATTCAAATAAATCGATTCACGCGTTTCAGAGAATTTTCATTTTTTCTGATTTTTACATATATTGCTTTTTCTCAAAAACCAAATGGGTTAGAGATCTGAAACTTTCAGGATCTTATTATCTCATTAGTACCTAAAAATCCTCTCAGTATCGTGCCGACATCTTTCAAGGGCAAATTCACTATGCTTACACCCCTAGGGCCTTTAAGCATGTTTAAACGATCATAATGTATTAATGTTGGATATGACTGTATTCGGGAAAGTCTGCAGAATCTTTTTCTGCAAAGAACAATTCAATATCTCTTATAATAACATTACAATATTTGTTTAAATCTGAAAAATATGTCTTTTCTTTCAAAATCAAATTTCTAGTAGTAGGTAGATTCGGAACGTCGATGTATTACACTGTCCAACACCAAATTTAAACATGTTTAAACGATCAAAGTCTGCAGAATCTTTTTCTACAAAGAACAATTCAATATCTCTTATAACAACATCACAATATTTGTTTAAATCTGAAAAATATGTCTTTTCTTTCAAAATCAAATTTCTCAAAAACTGTGCGTCTACACTTGGTCCCAAATAATAAGGTGCTTGTTCTGCGCATGTTGTTGCGCGTCAGCGATGAAATTCATGGCATCAGACAATGATCGCGTGGTCGGCGGAGTACGAGTAGGGGGATTAGCCAATGAACGAGTTCCATTAGAGTCATATGTGCAATAGAGTCTTAAATTCGTCGGCTAGTAAGTACCTTCTTATTTGGACTCAAGCATAGGGGAAAAACTAAGGGCAGATTCGGAATCAGCACAAAAAACTTTATAAGAATCGCCCAACACGAAAAAAGTTTGATCTTGTTGGACAGTGTTGTTTCCAATTCATTAGGGTCATTCAAGAAAAAAAAAGAATTGTTAATGTGTCTTTTGTTTCTTGCCATTGAAACGGACAATTTTTATTTTGCCTAAAGATCCGCGGTCTAATTATTGTTTTCCGAACGGATCCGTGTTCGGAGATCCGTATTCGCGGATCCTTAAATTCGTACTACACGGTTCACGTGTACACGTGTATTTTAGTACACGTTCAAAGCCGCGATCTCTGATACAGGCCCAGGCCACGTTTCTCGTTTCGCATCGATACACGCCAAGTGCCAAAAGCTATGCGCTGATCGTTCTCCACTATTGAGTGTGTACGTCTTCTTTCATGATTCGCTGACGGAGAACGTCGCGAGTATTCTTTGCATTGCTTCTTTGTTGATTTTCTTGATCTCCTTTCTTGGTCGGCGCCGTTCGGCAATCTTTCGCACGCATACGGCATACGACATATGGCATATGGTCGATCAAAATGCTCGGTTCGCTCGGTCGAAACGCCACAACTCCGACCCCGATCAATGGCGAATCGTGGGCTCGATCGACCGATCAACCAACTAACCAACCAACCAACTAACCAATCTACCAACCAACCAACCAATCAATCAATCAATCAATCAATCAATCAACCAACCAACCAACCAACCAACCAACCAACCTACCACCACCATCATCGATCAACGACAACAGCGTGCGTAGCCCCAAAGGTTACTGTGTGGCAGTGCGAGCCTGTATCTCCGAGGACCGGTAAATCGGCCTCCTTCCCACTGCCGCACTCCATACCGCCTCGATAAATAACCACAGGGCACTGTGGACCACCGTCACGGGCTTCCGGTAAGACACAGTTTTCTCGCTTTCCCTCTATCTGCCTTTTGCCGACATGTTTGCCTTGCGTATCAGTTTTGTCCATTTTCATCCGTTTTCGCCTTCCACTTGGACACGATACGCCAGAGTTACCTTCTTCTTTTCATTACACTACAACGCTCCAGCAGACAACTTCGGCGTTCCTGCGTTTTCGTTTAGGTTGTACGGTCCAGTTTTTCTGTATTGTTTTTTCTCTATCGTGAGAAACTCCACGATGATTCGTCTCACTGATTATATTCGTACCAAGATGAAAATTGGAAGCTGATCTTTTCCTTGCGTAACCAGAAATTTTTACCTCTCTCCTATGAATTCTTACCGTTATCCTATATTATCCAATAGATTTGGGCAAGAAGATGCGAGAAATTCAAGTTTCGATCCTGCAGGATCAACGATTCAAAAGTTATAAATGTTTAATGGGGTCTTTTCCAGCAGACCACACACCGCTAGGGTATACTCATAGGCGGGTCAGTGGCTCAGGTGGTAGAGTGTCTGATTCGTAGCAGGAAGGCCAGGGTTCGATTCCCGGGGTGGCATAAATTTCCGAGGTGGTTTTTTCTCCTGCTGCGGGTTCAGTGCCTACTGTCGGGGTCATGAGGCAACCAATGGCAACGATTTCCCCTTTATCCAGGGAATCGGTAAACTATTGGGAGCCCAAGTTGGCCATCCCGCCTCATAAAGGTACCCGCCGGCTCTATCTCCTCTGTTTGGGGGATAGAGTAAGGAAAGGGGGTGGTCAGCGAACAAATGGTACTACTGAGGAGAAACTGGGCATGGACCCTACCAAAAAACGGAATCAAAAACGCAAACGGCACATCAAT
The DNA here is from genome assembly GCA_933228785.1 of Lasioglossum pauxillum. Classification (NCBI taxonomy): domain Eukaryota; kingdom Metazoa; phylum Arthropoda; class Insecta; order Hymenoptera; family Halictidae; genus Lasioglossum; species Lasioglossum pauxillum. The sequence continues at coordinate 37,152,332 of OW121701.1, read as the reverse complement.
TAGAAACCTTTAAGGGAAAGGCCGGGTGGACGGAACTAATAGCTGAACACCGACCAGAACCGAGGATGGTGGTCACATCCGAACAATCAGCCATATTTTCTAGGATGTGTCAAGCCCACACAAGAAGGAAGATCCCGATGAACCTGATATCAAATCTCTCAGAAGACAGATTTCGGTGAAGTTGGTGAACCCTTCCTTCTCAACCCCATCACGAGGTAGGTCTTCAGGTGAAGACCGAATGGAATTGATATCTCGGCCCAGCCGAGATTTCGATGAAGTCGGATTGGATCCGAAGTAGCAGTGACTTCTTCCCAATGGTCAAAAACAATACGCGGTCCCTTGCATTTGTACTCCCAATAGACTCACAGCATAGGCGGAGGGATTAGCCCTAGGGGAGGGTGTGGGCAGGGGACTATCTGGAAACAGAATAGGGACGGGCTTCAAACACTTGACACATTCGATATGAAAATATGGTGAAGTGGGGGAGTCTGAAAGGGCAGGCGAGACACCCTGCAGGTCTGAAGTTGAGGGGGCCCGACGTTCACACCGAGCCGTAAAACAGCTCAAAAACTCACAAAAATTAGGTAGCATGGCCCGCTCATCAATGATGACCGACCCGTCTAGTAAGTCGACGACTCTGAAAATGGCCCGGGCCGAATAAAACAGAGGGGACGGCTGAAAAACGAGGACAATTGCAACCCGCTAAAGGGCCGAGTGCCGGCAGCGCCAATTGTGATACTGGTGATGAAAGAACCGGTGTACCCTAAGGAAGCGAGGGGCGGCCGAACCGCCCCTCCCCGGCAATAAACACTACTACTACTACTACTCTACTACTACTACTACTAGGGTATACTCACACACCGCTAGACCACGTACACTGCCGCTCAAAAGTATGTGGATACTTCCTTAATTCTTATAACTACCTGAAAAAAGTTATGATATCTTTGGTTGATTATCATGTATATATTTCAGTTCGTACAGTATTGGAGAACATATTTTAATAATAATTTATTAAATATCTCAACGAAAATGATAAAAAATAATTATATTTTCTTTTCGTCTACATGTCCACCGCGTGCTTTTATGACCGCGTTTACTGGTCGTGGCATTGTGGCTATTAACTTTTTCATTACTTCACTTTCAGTAAGGTTCCACTCAGATTCTAATATTTCCCACAAATGTTTTTCAGACTTGGGACATCGTTTTCGGACTTATCTATCTATGTGATCCCCTAGTTTTTCTTTTATTTATTTAAGAAAATTCAATAACTAAATTGTTTATTTTAGTACTATTAGAATACATTACATAATATTCATAATAGACTTTAGCAAAAAATATTGTTTAATAATAAAAATATACATTATACATCACAAATTTCATGGACATGGTAAGTGTCCACATACTTTTGAGCGGCAGTGTATACGTACGCGAGGATTGCAAGGGTCCGGAATTTCACTTCTGATTTCTCGATAATGCAAAGACGGAGTTTTTTAGTAGTCAAAATCGCTAGATAGAGATCAATCTAGGGCGCTGTTTGCCTCAAAAGTCCTTCTTTTACGTTTCCGAGCAATGGTTTTGCAATATTCGGCTGCATGTTGCCCGTCGGAGAGACTAGTGCGCCGGCGTGACTGCAGCGCCATCTGACGGACAACATGCGACGGGCAACATGTAGGCAAATATTGCAAAGCCATTGCTCGGAAACGTAAAAGAAGGACTTCTGAGGCAAACAATGACCTAGATTGATCCTTCATCTAGCAATTTTGACTACTAAAAAACTCCGTCTTTGCATTATCAATAAATCAGAAGTGGAATTCCGGACCCTTGCAATCCTCGCGTACGTATACGTGGTCTAGCGGTGTGTGATTGTACCACACATTCACGCGCGAGTGTCGTCTGCTAGGAGAAGGGGCCCTTAAAGTTGAGCAATTCCCAGTGTTTTTGACAGGTTAGGACGAGAAAAAGGTAAAAATTTATAGGAGAAAGGCAAAAATTTCTGGTTAAGCAAGGAAAAGTTTACCCAAATTGAAAATTTTAAATTGTGTATATACTCTCCTCGAATAAGTCGTAACGAGAAAATTTTTGCCTCTCCTATAAATTCTTACCGGTTTCCTATGTTATCCAATAGATTTGGAAGAGAAGATGCGAGAAATCTAAGTTTCGATCCCGCTGGATCTACGATTCAGAAGTTATAAATGTTTAAAATTGAGCAATTTCCAGTGTTTTTGACAGGTTAGGACGAGAAAAAGATAAAAATTTGTAGGAGAAAGGCAAAAATTTCTGGTTACGCAAGGAAAAGTTTACTAAAATTGAAAATTTTAAATTGTATGTATACTCTTCTCGAATGAGTTTTCTCTGTAGTCCATGATAAGTTGAAACGAAATCGTTTTACCGAGAAGTTTATTTAACGAATATAAACGACACCGTCGTTCGTTGAACTGTTTAGCAAGGTGCACAACTACAGTACATGGAATGGTAAATAGTAAATGGTACAGTCCATCCAGCATTTTTCATGAATCGAACCCGTTGCCGCATCGGTAGTGCTTTGAATTTTTTCTATTCGAATATCTGCTTTGTGCTGTAGTCTCGAGTAGTTTACTACTTACCTGCATATACATAGATTATAGTTCTTAACAAATTACAAGTAGTTCGTTTGTAGCAGACCCCAAGGAAACAAGTATCGTTGAATGCATTTCGCGTTTCGTATGTAAATTCGATTAGGAAGAACGTCCCCGACGTCGCGATAGTTCCGTCGAAATATACTCGTGTATCTAGGGTTAGTTTATGCTAAGCTTTTGTGGCTCGTAACTATTAATATACAGGGTGAACATTATAAAGCGGTACAGACGAATATCTCCAAAAATATGGCTTATACACAAAAATATTTCAGATGAAAGTTGTTCAGTACCGAGGGGCACATCATGTGGTGGGATTTTTATTTTTCCCGATGGACACTCCAAGGTGAAGCGAAGGTCACCTTGATTTTTTTAAATGGAAACTCCTACTTTCTGTATCATGAATCGATAGACTATCGAATTCTGAGTAAAAATGTATCGACCTCGATATGTCCTAAATCTAATAGTTAACGAGATATTATCGAAACAATTTTCTTTCTTCTTTGGATCATATCTCGTTAACTATTAGTTTAGGACATATGAAGGTCAACACTTTTATACTCAGAATTTGATACTCTATCGGTCTATGGTATAAAAAATAGGACATTCTATTTAAAAAAATCAAGGTCACCTTGAAATGTCCTCTATGCCTCCACGCACGCAGAAAATGTTTGTGTCACAACATGTACCCCTCTGTACCGTGCAAATTTTGTCCATAACATTGTTCCATATTATTACAAATAATGGAGATATTCAAGATGGACATATCTATTGCCCTACCCTGTATACATAGAGATTTCAAGGTCACCTTGATTTTTTTAAATGGAAACACCTACTTTCTGTATCGTGAATCGACAGATTATCGAATTCTGAGTAAAAATGTATCGACCTCGATATGTCCTAAATCTAATAGTTAACGAGATATTATCGAAACAATTTTCTTTCTTCTTTGGATCATATCTCGTTAACATATTAGGTTTAGGACATATGAAGGTCAACACTTTTATACTCAGAATTTGATACTCTATCGATCTATGGTATAAAAAATAGGACATTCCATTTAAAGAAAGAAAGTTGACCTTCATCTCACCTTGGAGTGTCCACCGGTGAAAATAAAAGCCCCACCGTATGATATCCCCCTGGGTATTGAATAACTTCCATCTGAAACATTTTTGCGTATAATCAATATTTTTCGAGATATTCGTCTGTACCGCTTTATAATGTTCACCGTAATGTTCAATTAACGCGAGTAAAAACTTTTTTTTTTTTTTTTTTTTTTTTTTTAATGAAAACTTTGTCACTGGTCAGCGAAGAAAGAAGGACAACTGCAGGCAACTTCTAGACACGCAATGTGTGTTTGCGTACACGTAGATGCATACGTACGCGCGTATCGCAAATTAACCACGCAATCAACCATTGATTTCAGCACTGTTATAGACTTCTAGTAGATTCCAAACATGGTATCGGAATTCGTATCGAACGCGCTTAACCATAGATTTCTGACGTATTTCCTGCATCCTTAAGAGTACATATCGTAGATGCAGTTACTACCCACTACTGCAACTACAACCACAACTGCACGGAGTGTAGATGTCCGAAGCTTAGGCAGCATACGCAGAAACAGACGTAGAGGAAGTTAAAATTAAAAAATCCGAAGCTTGCACGTTTCCTAAAGCGGCTTTCCTATTTTTCGCACCAAAAGGAAAAGAAAAAGAAAGAAAAAGGAACAGTCCGACGATACACATGCATACTTTGTCGACGATAAGCAGACGGCGAAAAATACTACGAAATTTGAAATTGAAACCGAACAATTTATTCGAAGGTCTATCGTTCGTTTTCAACTAAAATAACGATTTCTTGCTATTCGTCGAAATGCATTTGACGATAACGAATACAAGAGATTCAGTAACCTTAATCCGAAACGATTAAACGTATGTCGGAACCTAATAGAATACATAATCGCGTTAAACTCGGTACCAGAGGTATTGTATCCTCTCGACTCGATTAACGTTGCTGGATCGGAAGAAGAACGGTTCCACATTCTCGTACGTATTTCGATAATCTATCATCGTAGCTGCTCGTAGCATCCGTTTCACGTAGATCAGACACATTCACCGCTTCAGGTAGCACACCACTAGAGATAATAATAATATGCACCTAGAGAAAGCTGTTCAGCATCTGCCCGAACGGCCAGGTATTTTTTTGCGTTGGCCATACACAGAATGGCGGGCACGAAGCCACGCTCCTGCGGGCAAAGCTGCATGTAAATATTTCTGTGGTCCTCGAGAAAAACGCCGCATGCCAGAATTTCAAAAAATTTGAGTTTACGCATTTACTGAGCTTTATAGTATAGTGAGTAACGGACATCATGTAGTCTATAAATAGTCCGTGGTTTTTGCCTGGGAAGCATCAGACTACCCAGCTTTATAGTATAAGATTTATGCATTTACCAGGGAAAAAATCATGAATATAAATTCGAAAGGCTAAAAAAATAATGCAATTTAATCGACGTCCTATGTCAAAGCGTTAGCGATCCAAACTTTAAATGTTGAAGGTCTAATCTTTCAGAAAACCCAAGTTTGAATGCTGGCGTTGCTCTTTTTAAAACTCTGCCTTTTATATTGTACTTAACTTTATATCTTTCGTATATTGATTGAAACATGGTTATATTATAAAATATAGTACAAATTTTCATTTCAGCATTGTGTCAGAAATAATTAAACTATTTAGTTGTTCCTGCAATCTCATAATTTTGAACTTCAAACTAATATTTTGAATTTTGAGGTTTTAAAGTGTTCTTATTTGAGGGAAACAAAGATTTTGTTGAAATTTGAAAGTCGAAAAATTTAAATTTTGGCCACAAAAAGCGGACTCCTGGATCACTGTGTGCCGTCGCGTTCGCTACTGTTTCGTGTCTTCGTTGTCCCACCACAGGGCTAGGCACATTTGCCTCAATTGAGGCAAAACTGTCCCCACCAATAGCGCCCACTTTCCCCTTCCCTTTTCCCTTCCAGTAAGCGCTGTTATCGCGTCGCTTGGCGCGAGTAGCTACAAAGGTACGTACAGTGGAAGGTTGGCAGGGGAATCAAACGTTGAGGAGTCCCAACCGCGCTACGATGGGGCCGGTTTTGTTTTAATTGAGAGAAATGCAGTGTCACCAGAATCGACCAAGACTGGCCAATATTTCCTCTCACCCTTTTCCCCTTCCACTATACCATTACAGCACTATGAACCAGACTAGGGCAATCATCAACTAATATTTAAAAATTACTAATAGTGTTTTTTAATGTTAGTCGTACCAAAATAGTCATTAGTCAAAATTTTTTGATTAGTTAGTGATAGCTAATTAATAATATTAATGTATGTTAATCTCACAATAGTGACTGACGACTAAAGATTGATGACTGATCATCAACTACTAATTCACTAATAAGCAATAGCTAACGATTACTTAGAGCTGTGACTAATTATTTGCCATTTAGTTATCACTAACTAACCAAAAAGTTTTGACTAATGACAATTTTGCTATGACTAACATTCAAAAAGACTATTAGTCATTTTTAAATATTAGTTGATTATTGCTCCACTCTGCTATGAGCATACTCCAACATTCCCCACTAGGTCCGTAGACTGATCACGTATTAATCCGGTCATCAACGAGGGGGTATTCCCCTCTATGCCCACATATACAGGATGAGTCACCTAACGTTATCACCCCGAATATCTTTGTTGGTTTCAAAGATACATTAACCCCTTGCCTTACAATATCGTGTCGGACTCGTGATGAAGATCCTGAACACAGTATAATACATAAATATGTATGTTATTAATTTCCTTCAAACCGAGATAAAATTCTATTTTGGTTTCGTTAATGTATAGTTATCGGAGAACATGTTGACATACAATAAATATAAATTTTCTCCTCGTTTAGGAAATTACGAACTACAAAGAAAGTTCTAATCACTGAAACTGTAAAATAAATCGTAGAGCAACGGGTTAAATGTCTTCTACATATTTATAATTAATAAATCGCAGGCGTAATCGGCTAGGGCTAGAGGATGTTTGAAAACATTCCATAGCATTGAAGGACCTTAGCATATTTACTACAAGTCTCACTGATGATACTTCTGCTTCAATATTTTAGTTTTGTGCGTTTTTTCTGTCCGTGACCTTGAATGACCTTGAATAATTATAGTCACTGAATACGTAATTAAAGGGACGATCATTGTAGATGTTTAAAAGAGGGTGGTTCCATTTAAAAAAATTAAGGTGAACTTGATATCTATAAAAAAAATAACATAAAAACAAACATTTTTCTGGTGTCGTTAGAGCTCCATTTTAAAATTTAACTTTGTCCTCGAGACATTTAATTTATTTTTGAAAATAACAAAGATATTTGAGGTGATAACGTTAGGTGACTCACCCTGTATAGAGGGTGTCCCAGCTAACTTAATCACCTTGAATATCTTTGTTGTTTTTAAAGATACGTCAGATGCCTGAAGGACAAAGTTGGATGGTAAAATGGGGCTCATACGATACCAGAAAAATTTTTGTTTTTATGTAATTTTTTTTAGAGATATGAAGGTCACCTTCATTTTTTTAAATGGAATGAGGTATTTTTTAAAACATCAATCGATGCAGCTGGACATTCGTTATAAAAAAGTACTAACCTATGTATGTCGAAAAGTTAGTAGTCCAAGAGATATTTCAACTTAAATAACTCTAAAACACCATTGCTGTCATACTAACAAATTAGCGTTTACTTACTAGTGTAACGTTTTAGTACGACAATAACGGTGTTTTAGAGTTATTTAAATTAAAATATCTCCTGAACTACTAACTTTTCGACATACATAGGTTAATAGTTTTTTGTAACGAATGTCCAGCTGTATCGATTGATGTATTAAAAAATGCCTCATTCCATTAAAAAAAATGAAGGTGACCTTCATATCTCTAAAAAAAATTACATAAAAACAAATATTTTTCTGGTATCGTACGAGCCCCATTTTACCATTCAACTTTGTCCTTCAGACATTTGACGTATCTTTAAAAACAAGTTAGGTAAAATACCCATAACTGCATTCCCCTCGATTTCCTCGATCTGGCGACGCTGGAGAAATGTGCCCAGCACTGCCTTACTAACAATAAGTCACTTGCCCGTAGCTTTGCCCGTAGCTGTGACCACGGGCATCAGCAGGCGTCCGCGCCCTTGCCCGCTAATAGGCATGTTGAGTAGCTCTGCTCTAGCAGCATGTCGTAATAGCAATGCGAACCTTGTACTTCTCTAACTCGCAAGCATCGAAGAAAGAGGAAAGATCAAAGTACCTGTTCGATACTTAGCTAGAGTTTTTCCACAAGTAGCTAAGAAAAGCGTAAGTAGGAATCTTAGAAGTAGTACTTTGATGTAATTGAAGTAATCGTACCATTTGCCGACCTTTCCACGTTAATGCTTTACATCCTTTCTTGACTGTGCGATATGCCGATCATGTTAACAAATGTATTATTATGCCTTTGTAATCATTTTACTCTTCACGTAGAAGATATCGTCGTAGCCATCGTAGGATACACGTGGTTTTAGCATAGTGACGCAAGACTCGACGAAACGGTACTTCAAGACTAATCTGACAGCATAACCGATAAATAGGCACTCGAGTAGAATTTTCTTGGAGACTGAAACTCGGAGTACAAAATAATTTTCTTACAACATTTTTGACATTCTCGTACAAAAGAGATCACTGTTTTATATTTACTACTTCTTCCTCTATCGCATCACAATTACGATTGCTATTACCAAGACCATTACAAAGACGATTACGAGGACGATTACCAAGACCTAGTAAAACAAAGCGAAGTAAAGTAAAGTTTTATTCGCGAAGCACGGATCTGTAAGCAGATGGTGTAAACGAAACAACCGTTTTTTTCTTTTGCGAACTGTTATTACTAAAGAAGAACGAATGCAAAGATCGCACGCGAACCGCTGAACAGGTAATTGTTGATGTACGAGTTCCATAAAGAATAATAGTTTCCTCTATCTCGCAGGGCGGGGTGAGCGCAAAGACAGTATAATGAATATTCCGGAGAGATTTTACGATCGCAACAATGAATCGGACGAGGAAGACAAATGGGGGTAAGCAAGATTAAGCTTTCTCCGACTGTTTCTTTCTCTAGATAAAAGAAAGATTAGCTGACCATGGTTCTTCTTTTTCAGTCAGCCAGCGAGGAACGAAAATGGTATCGATACAAGGTTGGGTCGCGGGCAGGTGTCACCGAAAGGATTCAAGATGACCGCTGGTAAAGAATAGATAATATTTCATGAATCTCAATTTGAAATACTCTTTCTTACTGTAGAAAAGCTGTACAGCTGTGAGCCACTGTGTAAACAATCATTATTTGGTGAATACGTTATCTTTTCGTGAATACAGGAACTCAAAATGGCGAAGCGAAGTTGGCGATGGTGAAGTTGGCATTCTGCTTGAGCAAAGGAACACTCGAGGTTGAGGTTATCTGTGCCAGAGACATTTGTCCGATGGATAGAGAAGAACCAGGTAACCCTTTTTCCTTTTCGTATTCTCGTCGACTCTCGTTCTTCTTTATGTCGTGCATGTGGATTGTGGCTGCTCCTTTCCTTGCGTAATCAGAAATTTTTTCCTTTTTCCAGTTATTTCCATGTTATTCAGTAGATATGAACGAGAAGATGTGAGAAATCCAAGTTTCGATCCTGCAGAGTCAATGGTTCACAAGTTATAAATGTTTAAAGTTGAGCAATTTCCAGTGTTTTTTGCAGGAAACACTGGAAATTGCTCAACTTTAAACATTTATAACTTGTGAACCATTGATCCTGCAGGATCGAAACTTGGATTTCTCAAGGTAAGAATTTATAGGAGAAAGGCAAAAATGTTTGTTTACGCAAGCAGAAAAGTTTATCCTAGATTGTAGACATATCGCGTGATAACGTTAAAAATGAATTTTCTGTTACCTCGTAGATACCTATGTGAAGACGTATCTGCGAGACAGCGACAAATGGATTCAGAAACGCAAAACGCGTGTAGTACGGCACAAGAGAAACCCGGAGTACCGTCAGACTATCAAGTACAACAGATGCGACGTTATCGGCAGAAATCTTCTGGTGATGCTGTGGGAGAAAAAGCAGGCCTTCGAGAGTAATCAAGGCTTAGGTGGGGCGGAAGTGAACCTTGACCTTCTTCCACTGAGTCGGCTGACCGTCGATTGGTATCCGTTGCTCCCGATCCATACGCTGGGCACCCAGACCGCGGACTCTCCATGATGGTTCAGGGAAAAATGGGCCCTCGAAGCCGACGAACTCGACCTCAGGCTGAGCCTTCTGCTCGACAACGACGACGACGAGCCTCCCATCAAAATAATCGCATGATTTGGTGGAGGAACTCGTCTCGTCGCGTCGGTATCACCTGACCGTGTCGCGTCGCGTCCCCTTATCAGTTTTATTCGCGGCACCATTGCATCCGAACAATATGGTAAAGCACAGATTACGGGCAGAAGTTCGCGAGATCCAAGAAAATTGAAAAACAAAAACTGTTATAATTTGCTACATCTTGACTTATACTTGTACGCATCTTTTTCCAAGAAACAAACAAAACGCATGTAACAAGAAGAAGAGAGAAATTGTAAAGAATGCGTTGCGTTGCGAACGCGCAATCGTCGAAGGCAATCGTAGTCGGTGATCTTGGCAAGTGGGGGTCACGCTGGCAATCAGAGTAAATCTATGTTCTGTTGCCGAACGCGTACCTACGAACGCCTAGTATAAATCGCACAGGTACGCCCTGTTTGTGCGTCGCGAGCTCATAATTTAGTACAAGCCGAATGACAATCGATGGATGATTTATCACTATTCAATATACGAGAGTATTTACATTGAAGTAGCAACAGATAGAAGCAGAAACTTTTTACCTGGTTCTTTTCGTGATATTCTTTCGTGGAACACGAGGACGTCGATTGCCAGCATCGAGAACGGTTTCACGGGTTCGTGGCGACAGGTGATGCACGGTTCTTCGACGGAAACCGAGAAAATAACAAGACAACCGAAAAGATAAATGGTCTCGCTTTATCAAACATTTACTTGAGTTTTTCTTCGAAAGAGTTACGATCAAGCCGTAGCTCGTCGAAGGGAATCATCGACCAATCTCGAAACCTCGACTTCCACGAAGGTTCTAGCAATAAGAGTGTATCCGTTCAACGGTAAACGATATATCAAACGAAAAAGAAGTAATTACGACGAAAAACGGTGCAAGAGAGATTCTATTTTTTTCGAAGCGGAATATAAGCGAGAGAAGAATTATTCAAGCTTACGTCCCAGGACGAGGGAGACGACGAGGGTCCATTTTTCCAATAAATCAACGATCGACCACGATCAAGGAGAAACGATCAAAATCTATCGCGAACACGAAACGAATTCTGGTTGATCCAGCGCAGCGTTGCGATTCGATTGAATCTCATTACGAATTTGCAAAACCGATCGCATTGAAAATTTCTTGGTCGAAAGGGACGTCTCGAGACAATCATTTTTCGTTTCCACTCTTTGCCTGTCTCTTCGCTCGTAACGGATAATCATGCGTTTTCTAATTTCATTCGAGCAGTTTCTTGCACGAATAAAATTAGGAAACACGCTACGAGCTCGATCGCGTTTATTTTTTCTTCGTCTTAGCAGACGTTGTCGTAGAATGTTACAATTATATGCATAATCGTTGACGGCAGAAATTCTGAATCGAGACGACCGTTCCGATTTCTTGAATCGTTTAAACGACAGACAATCGTTCCGGAGTTCGCTGGCCGAGCCCGAAGAAAACAATATGTAGTCGGTACACGGTTACCAAAACACGACTTTACGGGCAACATGAATGACCATTGACATCTCGATGTATAGAAGTCACACAATTTTTGTAGCTCGTAGACTGACAAAACGATTCGTTCAACACTTACAACTTTCATATCCGAGATGAAAAGAGAATACAAAAACACGGCTACAGCATACACACACACACACACACTCTCACACACACGCACACGCTATATGTACGTATACACACGTGTATATTCCGTGTCTCGTAACGCGGCACTCGGAAGGAATGCGAAAGGAATTTGCAAAGATACCGTCTGATTGTTTAGGCGCATACAATTGAATCACTTGCATTCTCACTATATTCGCTAAGAAGATTACCACTACATTACCACTACTGCTTCGCTACGAGACACGGACGGTATATATGTATGTGTACGACGCGAGCGATAAATCGTTCGAAAGCATGTATTGCGCTTACCCCGCCCGAGTTAGAAACCGAAGCTACCTTGTACCGTTAGGTAGAAATTATTCGATGCATGTATATAATTCTAATGTACTTAAGCGCATATGCGATTAATGGTATATAGAAATCAATGATTTCGCTCGACCAAATCCTAACCGGTTGCAGATTTAACCTTCATCGTAATTGACTCTATAGAAAAAGTATCGGATGGATGGAGATAGTAGGTGGAAAGTTTAGCTCATTTACATCTGGGTTACAGGATTGATTTATTGTTACACTTCTAGTAAATTATTTCGTGCGCTCTCGCTCTCGCTCTCTCTCTCTCTCACTCTCTCTCTCTCTTTATATATATAAAAGAGGCTAAATTTCAAAAAATTACACGCTGATCGTACGTTTTCCCGGAATTACAATAAAACGTTTCGCGTGGATCGGTCAGGTATCTACAATCTCCTGAAGCAATAAACGATCACAGTAACAATGGACCATTACCGCATCTCATTGTCAGTCTCTCGTACGATCAAGGTTAACGTCTGGTAAAACCGAAACTCTGAAAAGTTATACTATAAGTTTCACTGTTCTATCGAATTCTACCGAGTGCAATAGCAAACTCAGTTTTGCATTTCCTCGTGCGATGTTCTGTGCACGTAGGACACAGTTTCTTTGACTGATCCGCTTTCACATCCCATTCGAAAGATGTCGGTGATCCAATTGAAATACATACACGCGATCGTTTCGTAGGATGGTCTCGCGATCGTTCGTCATCTAACAAATCGGATGAGAAATTATTTGTACTTGTTTTCGGCCAATCGAATAAGCGAGACAATACGAAGCGATCGAACAGCGTCGAACGGGTGACGGTGGCCCACAACAAATCCAGATCGGAATTCGATTATTTCGATCTTCCGAGTTTTCTAATAATGAAGCGGGATCGTGTGCTCGTAAAGAGAAAAGAATGCCACGACTGCGAACTGTGCAAAACATTTGCATTAACTAATGTAAAATCAGATCGGCCTACAAACATATCCTAACAGTTGTTTAAGGGTACGTTAGACACGAAGAGACTTTCGGTGAGAGACCTTCACGAATAAGCTTTCTCGTCATTGAACAGAGTTTCCTTCGAAAGTGTCTTCGTTCTATGTTAATCGCATGGACAATCCTCTCGAACGAATGCAATCATCTAACCTTGTAGATGAGCAGGTTCTTCCTTCGTAAATTTGATTAAGCTCGTCGTTTAGGCACGGTTGTCGACTAGATTTCGGAAAGGGACAACCGTCTATCTACCTATCTGCGCCTATTGTCGTTGCGATTCGTCATGATCGAGTTTGAAGTTGCGTAACTTTGTTGTACCGGTGCCAACAATGATGCGGTGTCGGTGAAAGAATCGACGATATTGCTACCTTCCTGAAAATCATTTTTAGTAAATGATTCTCTGCGGTTCTTGTTTGCCTGAATGTTTTTAACGAAATGATGATGTATTTCGTTGTCGGATATCTTTGTTATTCACCAAGGAGGCTTCCTATTAGAATTCATTGGAAGGACCAACATTTTTTACCCCGCGAGTATTTCAACCGACTGCCCTTCTATCTTTTAGATTTTCGACCCAATTCGTCGGACGTTTCTTTTGCTGAATATTCCTTGACGATTTCTTGTCTGATCTATATTTGTGAAAATCTTTCTTTGTTCGCCGACACGAGAATGAAGATTATTTGTTTTCACGGGAACAAAACGGAAAAGATCTTTCTTCCCACAATCATTTTAGCTTTACTTCCAATTACGTTTTCATATTGAATTCAAATGCATAGTTATTCGTCGTGTTAAACTATATGACGGATATTGTAACGTTTCGAGATTACATACAACGGTAATAGTGCCACTAACGCTACTACCACTACTACTACTACTACTATTACTATTACTGTTGCTACTGCTACTACTATTACTACTACTACTATTACTGCTGCTACTACTACTACTATAATAATAATAATAATAATAACAACAATGGTGTAGTAATACTAATAATAATGATAATAATAATAATGATAATAATAATACGTGATAACGATGACGCCGACGATAATAACAACAGGACATTCGGGCGTTGATCCAAGTCGATTCTTTCATTGTTGTCACCGCAACCACAACAAGGCATCTGACTCGTATGACCCGCGAAATCTATTGAAAGTAATTATTTATTATTTGCCATTTCCTGTTTTTTTCACAAACACGTATTCCGCGCTTACTGGAAAAATCGTAGAGCCGGTTAAAGCATTGATTTAAGCTTCCTATAGTGCAATATATCGAGATCAAGATCGAGATCAAAGATATAAAAGAATATGAATACTTTCCTCTCGCTGCGACGTATTTACTTTTCTTTTGAAAAATAGTCTCAGCCTTTCGATGTCGAGTATAAATCAAGTCTGCCTAACTATGTGACTACACTATCGCCTAAACAAAGAATATATAAATATATAAATAAATAAACAAATAAATATATATTTATATATACAATCGTATAGTAACGTAGGTATCTAAAGAGAAAATATATATATATGAAATACGTATCTACGCGTATTACATCGTATTGAAATTGACAATCGAGATCATTGATCCAATTATATGTATGCTACGAATCTTTTAGAAAATATCTCGCACAGCAGATAATCATAAATTTATCGTGACACACTCTCGTGTCAAATAATCGTAGAGCGGTGTGTAGGTATAAATATTACTTATATGTATTACATTACATAAGATTATGTATTGTTTTGCGTTGAGCAACGTTGCCTTGTATTGTATTGTAATTGCATTACATGTCGTTAGATTTTATTATTATATATATTAAATTGTATTATGTTATACTATTGTATGTATCGTTTATGCTATATATTGTTATATTACATTATATTATGTTACATTATATTATATAACATTATATTATGTTACATTATATTATATAACATTATATTATGTTACATTATATTATATAACATTATATTATGTTACATTATATTATATAACATTATATTATGTTACATTATATTATATAACATTATATTATGTTACATTATATTATATAACATTATATTATGTTACATTATATTATATAACATTATATTATGTTACATTATATTATATAACATTATATTATGTTACATTATATTATATAACATTATATTATGTTACATTATATTATATAAAATTATATTATAATTAGTTATATTACATTATATTGTATTGTATTGCATTGCATTGCATTGCATTGCATTGTATTGTATTGTATTGTATTGTATTGTATTGCATTGTATTGTGTTGTATTGTATGGTATTGTATTGTACTGTATTGTATTGTATTGTATTGCATTGTATTGTATTGTATCGTAACGTGTCGTACTGTACCGTATTATACCATATCATATTGTATCGTAACGTATCACATTGTATTCTATTCTATTCTACTGTATTCTATTATATTCTATTGTATTGTATTGCATTGCATTGCATTGCATTGTATTTTATTGTATTGCATTGAATTGTATTGTATTGTATTCTATATTATATTATATTATATGTATATTATTATATTATATTATCTCATAGTATATTGTATTATATTATCTTATATTATATTGTATTGTATTATTTTATATTATATTATATTATTATATATTATATGTATTTATATAATATTATTGTCTGTATATACCTTGCGAATTCTTGCCGACCTACCCGTAGATGCAATTTTAAAGATGCAACGCGATAAGAATGATCATCCCCGTAACATCTGAAAATGGCTCGAAAATAACATCACCGACTACCGACTGGGAAATTATAAAGAGATAAGTCTGTAGAGGCACTGACAGGATACTCGTCAAGTAGAAGAAGGATGATATAGTATAGAATGCTCACATTACCCATTCTGTAATTGCCTTATAATCCTATCACCGACGAGATACTATCTCGTCGGTGTCGGTGGTTCCGCACTCTTTACCTAAATAGAACCAGAGAATATATGACATTATTCACACGCGGGGTGAACCAGCTTGAATAATACATATATTTTGTTCTGAAGGAAGGTGAAATTGCAAAATGTTATGGAAAACAATAGGTATAGGAATAAAATTTATTGAAAATCAACATATTTATTAAATGTGCAGCTATTAGCTCGATATTATTTCTTTATTCATAAGACACTAGAAGTTCTTACAAATAGAGAATAATACCGATTGCCCAGGTCTCACCACCAGGAGGTTGCTGCACAAGAGACCCGAAAAAGAGTCAGAACGAATGTAAAAATCGTTACGGAACCATATTGATCATCATGAATTGTTACATTCTATACCGAGCAGATATTTCAGACGATGTTGGTTTCAATAGGACAAAAAATTCCTAGAAATATTGAAGCATAATTTTAGGAAAATCAACAATTCCTATTTCAAATTTTATATGAGATACCTCAATTTGTAATTTCAAAATATTTCATAAACGATAATTATTACCTTCCACTTTTTTATACATAAATGTTCCAAGAATCGATCTGTGAGAACAGAAATATGTTGAAAAGATTTTACTGTAAAAAATTAGATGGCAAGGTGGTCAAGGGAGTGCTTGTCCACATCGTTGACAAAAGGAATTATTATAAACATTAATTAGCTAGAATTAATAAATTTATCTGCGAATTGTATTGAATAAATTAATGCATGAGAATGTTCATGGTTTAAAAGTTATTCCGTATCTCGAATACGGATTCGGAAGGGATTGCTTGTGGACATCGCTGTAAAATAGAATTGTTATAGACACTAACCAGCTGGAAATGATAAATTTATCAATAATTGTAACGGCGATCGACATCGATCGATATTCGGCGGGGTGGGGAACGTCAAGCGTCGAGCGTGGGGGGCATGCCCGAGCTCGACGAGAGAGCTCCGTCGGTCAGTTGGGCCGGGGGGCGACGTGAGCGGTCGGGTTCAGTCGGGCTCCGGGAGTCCCGGACCGGGACCAGTGTTGTTAGCTGGTACGGGAAAACTCGCGCATGCGCGGCGAATCCAGGAACGTATCTGGGCTCTACAGTCCGTAGAGCCCTGAGCTTGTGGGCCAAGTTGGGGCGAACTGTTACTGCCGGGAAACCGGATGACGCACGACCTGATATTTAAATATCGATATGATATTTATATATTACATGTATATACACATCAAATTTTAATATAACATACGCATGTTAAACGTCATGTTTGAAAATCGAGAAAAAATGATGATGCGAAGCTATGCGGGCAACCAAGGTGCCCGATTTTGTACTTCAGTGAGGCTAGAATGGTCGCGCATGCGCGAGTTTTCCCGTACCAGCTAACAACACTGACCGGGACCAGTGTGCCCAGATGGGATGCTTTTTTTCGCGCATGCGCGGCGTTTTCGGCCTCAGTAAAGTACGCTTCGCGAGGAAATGTGGCACCTTGAGCGCCATGCCGAATGTTAAGAAGTTAATATGAACTGATTATAAAAAACGAATTAATGACAAGTGTATTTGTATATATATCCGTATATACATATGAAATATTGAAATATTATTAATTATTATATATAATTTTAAATTATCGTTACAGGCCCAGATAAAAAAGTGGCACACATATTTTAAAATTTTGTATAATTCCTACCAATTGCAATCGTAATAAATTTTGATTTACTTATTTTCTAGCAGACTAGCCGGTCTAACATCTTAAAAAAGTTCAAGTCCTTTAGACCAATTTCTAAAAAGTTATGCGATTTTTAAGCGTGTCCACTTATTATCGCCGCTGACTGTAGCTGCCTCAGGGCTCTGCTACATCATCGCCTCGGCCGCATCATAGCTACGTTACTGTTTTGGACGCGCATGCGCGAAAAAAAGCATCCCATCTGGGCACACTGTCCGGGACCAGGAGGACCATAAGAACCAGGGACTTACCAGAGATGGACCAGAGGTGGACCAGGGGTCATCTATAGCTACCCTGGCCTACCTTCAACTATTCATTCAACGAACAACGGTAAGTTTTATTACTACTTTTCAAAGCTTCCTTTGTCTACCCTTGGCCCAATTTCAACAAACCTGTCCTTCATACTAACTGTTAGACACGATCAACGGTCTTTCAAATATTCGGCGCCGCGCGAACCCCCCCTCGTTGTCCCGACAGTATCGCGGCGAGTAGATACCTCAAAGCGAGCTCCCATGTATGTATGTACGGTGGGGATACCCACCGATTCCTGTAAATAGGACCCCCAGCCGTAATATTTGAATTCCGTTGTAACCTCCTCTGCGAGCACACACGCGAATTATACAAGTCCAAGCGAACCTTTTAACCGGCCGGCATAGTCTCTCCTGCGAGATAACCGCGGGTTTAATAAAGAACCTCTTCCCTGCGAGAGTGATTCGTGACGCGACCAGTACCACGCGCAAGTTGTATATAAAATAAAAACAAGTGGTGAAACGTCACATATAACTTTCCAAGACTCAGTTCGGTGATTTACAGTGGTTTACACCTGATTCCCGAGCGTTCCCTCGATCCACTTTCCGCACTCGATCCTGTGTATTTTTATTTCACGAACTCTCAAACACGACAAGGGTCGCTGATACACTAACTGGAATTTTCATCGAGACTTTCGGTATTGAGTCTTCTTCAAATTTATCAATTTTATTCTTCATCGAATTTATATTTTGAGCGCCCCACTCGTGTGCGGGATTATAATTGCTCTTGTGAACTGCTTCGCTGGTTGTATTTGCACTTCTGTGCGGGGTTACAATTGCTATATTTGCTCTCGTGAGCTGGTTTCTGGTTGTATTCGCACTCATGTGCAGGATTATAATTGGTCTTGTGACCTGGTTGTATTCACACTCATGTACAGGATTATAAATTATAATCGCTCTTGTGAACAGGTTGTATTCGCACTCATGTGCATGGTTAGGTTTGCGCTTACGTGCGGGTTTATATTTGCTCTCGTGTGCTGGTTACATTCGCATTCGCACTCGTGTGCGTTATTTAATTCTGTATTCAACAGCATTGTTTCTAAATACGAGTAGTCTGTTTCCGCTCTGTAATCTTACAACAGCCGGCTGCTAACGAAGACGACACACCGAATGAAGAGGACACACCAACGAAGAGGAAGAAGACTAGAGTGTATTTTCAAGTTGGTTATATTAAGATTGTATACCATCGTTGTAAATATGTCGAGTAATTATTGTCGTAACTTCACTTTGCTCATATGTAGTTTGTACCAGACCGGTTGGTACGGGTGTTCGCGGTAGATAATATTAATGGGGGTAGGCTTTGAGAGATGTGGTTCGCTCATGTAAAACCTCTCTACTGTAAATTTATTCCACCCATGTCCGTCTCTGGCGGCAGGTGGTTGGGAGAAATGGGTATTGCAGCTTGAGCTCCTCTTGGCCATTCGCGTGTCACCTTCGTTTTTCTCTTTGAAAGAATCAGAGCCATCTGCCTGATTCGCCTTTCATCCCCCGTGGATCGGAGACTTAATCTCCGATTCACATCTTTTGCTCCGCGATAATTACTCGACATATCTGCGTAATTTAGTATAAGTCCGTCGTTGTAAGAAAGAGAGCCAGAAGGAATATTACATTCGTTCTGACTCTTTTTCGGGTCTCTTGTGCAGCAACCTCCGCGTGGTGAGACCTGGGCAATCGGTATTATCCTCTATTTGGAAGAACTTCTAGTATCTTACGAATAAAGGATAATATCGAGTTAATAGCTGCACATTTAATAAATATGTTGATTTTCAATAAATTCTATTCCTATACCTATTGTCTTCTATAACATTTTGCAATTTCACGTTCCTTCAGAACAAAATGTATGTATTATTCAAGCTGGTTCGCCCCGGGCGTGAACAATGTCATATATCGTCTGGTTCTATTTAGATAAAGAGACGAGATAGTATCTCGTCGGTGATAGTATTATAAGGCAATTACAGAATGGGTAATGTGAATATTCTATACTATATCATTCTTCTTCTACTTGAAGAGTATCTCGTCGGTGGTAGAACTTTTGGCGATGTGGTATTTCAGATTACTGTAAGTTCCACGTTATCCCCGCTCTCGGTCGCACCCGGTTACTGGTCCCGCTGAATAGCACAGGGGCTGGCAGTCTTTAAGCACCGACGAGGTACTATTAAAGACTGCCAGCCCCTGTGTTAAACAGCGAGACGGGTAAGTGGGCGCGATGGGCGCGGGGATAACGTAGAGCTTACAGTGAGCTGATATACCACATAGTCAAAAGTTCCACCACCGACGAGATATTCGTCAAGTTGAAGAAGAATGATATAGTATAATAGAATGCTGACATTACCCATTCTGTAATTGCCTTATAATACTATATATAATTCTCTTATTGCATTCTTATTTCCTTATTATTACCATTGTAATAATTGTTTTACAGTATAATCGATAGTTTATAGATGTAGGAAAAATGAAAGTAATTACTACGTAATATTCTACAAATTTATCGAAATTCAAAAGTAATTTGAACGTTATTGCGTTATATATAAAATAATTATTTTTAAAAAATATTCTGTTACATATGTAATGACAAAATTCAATCGTTCTTATTAAGATCCTTAGTAGGAAGTAGAAAATTAATTTTTTTACTTATTTATCGCATACTTGTAATGCTCGACAGAATTGACTGCAATTATTATATAGTAGAGGAAGTAACAATAAGATAAAAGTATTAACTAATTAAACTAATTTTCGACGGCTCCTATCCATACAATGTTATTTAGAGGGAGTATTTCGTACGAAGATATCTAACAAAATAATTCTATTTCACTCTATACGAAAATTTCTTGCAACATGACGCTATTTAAAAAGTGCGTGTAACATGATTTTATTTCATTCTGAACTGAACACCACTTCCTGAAATATGAATCGCTTATACATTGTATACATTGTGCGACGAGGCGAAGAGCTAGCGAAGTAAGATAAAAAAATTCTTTTTTCGATTTTTTTAAAATTAGAAAAAAAAATTTTTTTTTTTTAAATCTTTTTTTGTACCTTACGATGATGTTTCCGCTTACAATAATCGAAAATTATCCCAATGCAAGAGTGAGTTAATCATCTCTACTCCCGAGAATACATTTTCAAAGAATATCGATGAAAGTACAAAAAAAAATTTATATTACAATCTTTAAAAAAACAATCAGTTCAAAACGAATTATTAACTGAGATTAAATTGAAAATTAATATGAACTATATGATAATTATTAATAACAGTGATGTTGAAAACGGATTGGTTAATGGAGCACACTTGCGAAATATTAAAATTTATTACTTTTCAAGAAAATACTAAAATTCCGTCTATATTGTGGTTAGATTTTCAATTGGCCAGAGTAGAAGTGAAAGTAAGAACTCGTTATCGTAATTATATGAAAAATGCAAATATTGATCAAAATTTAACACCAATAATAAAAATATCGCATCAAGTAAATATGTCAAGTGAGGAAAAATATCAAATCACACGTAGTCAATATCCAGTGGTTCCTGCTGGAGCGATTACGATTCATAAAAGTCAGGGATAAAAAACATACGAGAAAGTATGTTTGGATTTTAAAAAATCAGAAAGGCGAACTTTACAAATGTTGTATGTAGCACTGAGCAGAGTTTCAAAATTGAGCGCGGTTTATATATTTCGGGACAATTTAAATTAACAGTATCGAAGAAAACCAAGATCAATACTGCAACCCCGGATAATCAGGAGTTGTATCGTTTGCGAAAAACTAATTAAGACAATTTATTTTGCAACATTAGTATACTATAACAAGGAACCAAGCGAGCAACGAGCCTGCGATGTTCGTTTAATGCGACGCCATATAGCAAACATTTTGATAAGTAGAAAACTATTGAAATTCCCTGAAAACGTATAATCTTATTAAAAAGTACACTCTATTAACTTCCCGATTCATAGGGAAGATACTGTAATTACCCCGAAAATCGAAAATCGATTTTTTAGCAGATCTTCACGTTTCATGGTCACTGGAGTCATTTTAGACTATTTTTATCAAAATGTTTGTGTGTGTGTGTGTGTGTGTGTGTGTGCGTATGTCCGTTTGTATGGTATCAAATTTTTCGTTAACGTTTTCAGAAAAAGTAGCAACGCGATCAGGATGATGAATGATGCAATCGAAGTGCCTCGTCGTAACTTAGAGCTGATTAGATTTTGGACCATATTGGTCAAGTAGTTTTTTAGATTTTTAGTTTTTTTTCGAAAAGAGTTGATTCTACAATGCAATTTATAAGGGAGGACGAAAATTTTCCACCAAAGAACCAAACGCAATCACATAAAAAAAATTTTTTTCTTAATTTTTTTTTAACTGATGCTAATGTTACCGCTTGGAATAATCGAAAGGTTATTCCAATGCAACAGTGAATTTATCATCTCTACTCCCAAGAATACATTTTGGGAGAATATCGATGAAAGTACAAAAAAAAAAAACGATGTTAGCGATGTTGGCGAAGGAGTAACGAATCGGGAAGTTCTTTGTGTGACTCTTGGAGAGTCACACAGCAAATAAAAAACATTAATATCAGTAGGCCCTACTAGCCATGCGTATCACTAACCCTCTCGCAATAGCAGTCCTACCCGCGAGCTCGCGAAGCGAGCGAGCAAAAACAACCCTACTCGCGAGCGAGCGAGCAACAATAGCCCTCTAGTTTCATTCTGAACTGAACACCACTTCCTGAAATATGAATCGCTTATACATTGTATACATTGTGGGACGAGGCGAAGAGCTAGTAGTCGAAGTCGGAAGTCGAAATCTTAAAAGAATGACTCTCCGCGTCTCTTTTTTTCCCGACGCTGTCCTTCTTTGTGTCCGAAACTTGCGTCGTTCATTACACAAGAAAATATCATCGGAATTATATCATGTCATTTTCATAAAAAAAAATTCACCAAATATGTTAAGGAAAATCCTATAAAAAAATAATGATAAATAATTAAGTTTTGTTGTTTGATTAGAATTCCACGGCGACCGAAGCTCTCGAGCTTCGCTTGCCTTTTCTCCGTTCGTCATCACAGAATAGCGTTTTCTGAAAATTGAATGTCTCTGGCCAGACTCAAGGTTTCGACATTTATAGGAAACTTGCTATAATCGTATTTTATTTGTCAAAATTTAGTTTTCTATTTAAAATATTTTGTTGTTAAACTCATTAATAGTTTTATATAGTACTTGAAATATTTAAAATGATATTGAAATATTGGAATATTACAATTTGGAATAAAGGGCCTAGCCCTTTATATAAGCTAGTCCTTCGAATTATTTAAACAGCCGTTGCGCCATTCAATTTTTGGTCAATTTTTCCCATTTACTTGCACTAATTTAATCATTTAATTGCATATAATTGAAATGATATTTGAGATTTCTTCCGGATTTTTTGGTTCAAAATGTTATTTACACAAAGTGAAAATACGCAAAAATTCGACAAATGCAGGTTTTTTTAGAGAAATTCAAAAATAGCATTGATCATATTTTTAGACTAGCAACATACCAGAACTTTTTTTTACGACAGCGCGTAAACGACAAAGAGGGACTGAGGTACGAGGCAGCTGGCACAGTTCAAAAGGCTGAGTACCGATTACGTCAATGCACATAGAAAAGTTTTTTATTTTTCATTCTTCTTTTACGGTATTACCAACGTATTTGTGAGATTCTTCTAACTAAAATGAGTCTAAATACGTCATAATTTGAGCCACATTTATTTATTTAAAACGTGATCATAACTCGCAATGATATAGGTTATTATAATAGGTCATTTAATATAATAGGTCATTTAATATAATATATTTATAATTATAAATATTAGGGATGTGTGGGCCGCTCGATGTTCGGGTTCGGGTCGGGTCGCAGAAAGTCAGGCGGGGCGGCCCGTTGATTCGACTTCGAATTCGTCGGGCGGGTTCGAAAAGAATCGAAGTTCGAGCGAACGAGTTATTGCGATATCCGAGTATCAAATACTCTGCGTTCTTATGACATAGATAATGGTAATAATGGTTTTCTTTCTTAACTTATAACGAGATTTTTAATATATGTACTAGGTTTTTTTTATAACTACACTAGGTATATTCGGTAAACGTGTGCCTGCTCTTTATTTGCATTAAAGCTTGAAATAATACACGTTTCACGTGAAAAATATTAGTATGAATAATATCTTTAAAATATCTTTACTGAGTTATAATACACCTAGAAGGTATAACAATATAGTAAAGTATGGCAATAATTAAAAACGAAATATAAAAATAAACATTATATGTATTATATTTCGTGTTCATATTTTATTCTGTATTATCTATAGGCTTTATATAATTTTTTGTTTTATATGATTTTATTTTAAGTTAGTTTATATTTCATTTTATATTGTATATTATATATTATCTTTTAAGAATTTGTGTAGGGTTAATGATAGTTAAGTAAGTAGGTTACTTAACAGTTAATAAAAACATCACCCACTAAAAAGTTATCATAACTTATTACATACCATGTTGTAAATATTTTCTTATAATTTTTTCACGTGAAACGTGCATTATTTCAAATTTTAATACAAATGAAGATCATGCACATTTGTGCCGAATATACCTATAATGTAGTTATTAAAAAATCCAAGTACATACATTAAAAATCACATTATAAGTTATGAAATAAATACGTACCATTATTATCATTATCTATTTCATAAGAACGCAGAGTTGATTTTCGGATATCGTGATAACACGCTCGCGCGATCTTGTTCTATTCTTTTAGAAGCCGCCCGACAAAGGTGAGTCATGGGCCGCCGGATGTGTCTGATGTATCGCGTATCCGACTCGAGTCCGCTTGAGCTCGCTCGACGCCTCGACTGTCTGTCCTGTCAGTGCTCCGACTTGACGATTCGTACGCCTGAAACATGACTGTTTCGCCTGATATTTTCTAGTGCAACCTGGCTGTATTATTATTATTATCCGATTTATGCCGTGTTTGAGCTTATTTTGATTGGGAAAACATTTTCAATCGATAGGTGGTGATATCATTATGATAACGTTCATAATGAGTAATATTGGTTTTAGTTAGTAAATGCCAATACGGTGTGCGTTACAATGTTGCTTCTGATGCTGAATCACGACCGTATCGACTCCGAGAAAAATAAAGGGCTTACTGACTCTGAGGAAAATAAAAAATGTAATAACTCTCAGTTAATAAGCAGTCTCCAATGCCTCTTAAAAATGCAATTAATCGTGTAGGGATTGATCAGGTGTTTCTCTCTATATTAAAAAATATTTAAAAATCCTTTGACAAATTCTATTTTATGGCGTCAGGATGTACTGCTTTCGATATTCCATCACAGTTTGTATAGTATATATTATTTCTCCTCTTTGTTTCTAGATAAGATTTAATTATGATCCTCCATTAGTTTAACGCCCCGTTCAGCGGTATCATTGACCACATTCAGTCCATGTTTCAGTCAGACTGCTTATTATTCATAATAACTTCTTTTTCCGATATTAGAACTGTTTTTTTGTAGATTGGAGCGTATTAATGAATTTATTTAAGGGAGTAGAGAGACTTCCAGGATTGCACGGGGTTTTCCACTAGTCAAAAACGCTAGATAAAAGATCGATCTAGGGCACTATCTGCCTCAAAAGTCCTATTTTTTCGTTTACGAGGCGTAATTTGCATTATTCGGCAGCATGTCGCTATAAAAATAGTTACATGCGCAAAGAAAAAACAATTTTTCAAAGTTATTATTTAAAGTTTTTAAGGTCACGGATGTATTTTCTGTCAACAACTGTTTATACTGTATATGGACTCTTAAACAGAAAAAAGACAAATTCAACGATATATCATAACGTCTATTTATGACAAGATTTAAAAAATTCAAAA
This sequence comes from Lasioglossum pauxillum, assembly GCA_933228785.1. Lineage (NCBI taxonomy): Eukaryota > Metazoa > Arthropoda > Insecta > Hymenoptera > Halictidae > Lasioglossum > Lasioglossum pauxillum. The sequence continues at coordinate 37,126,556 of OW121701.1, read as the reverse complement.
TTTTCAAATTTGCTGCGCCTCATTTTCCCATGATCCAAACGGCCCCAAAATTTTTCCAGAACACTTTCTCAACATTTGTTACAATTCTAGTTTACGGGACCAAAAAAATTTCATCGTCGAAAAATAAGATCAACCCTAATATTACATATACGTAAATTACGAGAAGCAGTAAAGAGTGCTTAACGTCGAAGACGAAAATCCGGGTAACTAACACTTAATATGTACTACATTCCACGTTATTAGAATAATTGTAGATTAATTATGATGAATATCAACATTTGTTATTTACACCTATAAACGCCACTGCCTCGGAAGGAAATGGATATTTGAGAGAAGCAATGAAATTAGAATATCATTGCGAAAAAAGATGAGTTTGCAATAACCTCAATATTCTATGAAATTCTATTATAATTATAATTACGACGGTATTTTTTTATTATAGGAAGACAGAAGATCAAATAAACTTGTGTATGCTAGTAAAATCAATTTATATATATTATCCAATTTATTCTATTATTTGTTTAACAACTAATAAATCTATAAATTGTTTCATAAACTAAAAAATACTTTCTGCATTTTCGTATTCTCCAATCAGTCCAAATAAATAACATCAACCGGTTCTCATATAACAATTTTTATTAATGCAATTATGACAGTAACAAAACGTTTCTATTTAAAATGAATACATATTTTGAACATAGTTTTTACGTTTTTAATTTTTTGCAAGGTTAAAAATGTAATTAAAAAAGTAATGAGAAATAAAAATAAAAATCGCTGCACAGGGATTCGAAGGCTAGCTCCAGATTGCGATTCATACGCTCGACGGCTCGACAGCCGAATTTCAGTTTCGTTTCTGTAGAGCAATACAACACGACAAGTGCTAAAAATAGATTGTGGCTGGCGCAAGCGCACAAGCAGCGCACACGGATATAGCAGAGGTACGCTCGTGTATGTAGCGCGCGGGCACGTTGGGAAAGGAACGTTCTGGTTCTCACTCCAGGCAGAATATATCCTAGAGGGCGTAAGAGAACACCGAAAAATTCGAGGCACACCAACTCCCATAAGGCTGGCAGTCTTTAATAGTATCTCGTCGGTGCTTTAAGTCTGTGGATGAAGCGAAGTAAACTTTGTTTCGTGATTTTGCCACAAGTGACGCCATTATACACATCGATAAAGAAGGAATTTACGCCATAACGATTTGTTCAGATACCTCTCTATATTTTCCACACATACTTCGACTTCGCGCAACTGTCAGTCAACACTGTTGACAGTCAACTAGTCTATTTCGGTTGTAGTTCCGATGCGTATATCGTAGAAAACGGTTGTTTTGAGTAAATGAAAAGCATTAATATTCTAAAAGATGAGTCTCGTTGCATACGGCAGCAGCGATGAAAGCTCTGACGAAGAGGGAAACAATTGCAATACGTTCGAGATCGTTAATGAAACACCCGAGGAACCTTCATTTAAACAAACAAATGAAAAGCTGTGTTTACCTGCTCCGAAACATGACAAAATCGTAGAAGAGGTTATTGAGAATGATCTCAAAATACATTTCGACTTTTTACCCAAGCCGCAAAGCTTGGCCGTATCGGAGGATATTGTAGAGGATGACAACATTCCTCTGAAAAGAGAGGATGAAGTGGAACCTGAGAAACCGATCAAAAAGAATCGTGCTCCAGTTAAAATAACAGTTCCTTCTTTATCCGACGTAAGCATATTGATCATTAGATCATAATTCATTTCATTTCATATGTTAATATTCGTTAAATTACTCGATCGAATTCGTTACAGTTCAAAGATATTGAAGAAGAAAATGAAACTAAAGCGAATAATCCTATTCGCCGTAAACCTTCTACCGTGAGTATATACAAATATAAATACAGTGTGTCCCACGAACTCAGAGTCTGAGTCTCTCAGACTCAGACTCACTCAAGAGTGACTCGAACTATACTCAGAATACGCCAATCTATCGATATCAAGGATAAAAAATTGGACATTCTATTTAAAAAAAAGAAAGGTGACCTCTGTATCTTCTGTACACCTCCACTTACAAGAATATTTATATCATATTATGTATAGTTTCTGTGTAAGTAACATTTTCTTGTATTGTTTGAAATAACTATGATATTCAGTGGACAGAGTTCATGAGACACACTGTATGTATCGGCCCTGCTAGCTGTCCGTTGTTATTCTCACCATAAAATAAATGTTTATACATAATTTCAGAAACGCACCATGCTCTTCACGCTATTGCCAGAACCAAAGGGAGCCGCGGTCAAGGCTACTAATAGTTTGATTCCTAGCATTGTTAATAAAGCAAAAACAAATCCGTCTAAAACTCTGACGACTAACGATAAAGACACCAAAAGTTCTATCGTTGATAAAACTGCTGCTACGAAAAGTTCCATAGGAATTGATTACGATTCGAACTCCGAGGACGAAGATGGGATCGCTGTTAGTGGTACGGATTCTGGTACAGACTTCTTTGCTCTATCTGTCACCGATACTCCTGTTGTATCTGATGCTTTAATGGAGGAACTAAGCTTAAAGTTAGACACAAACAAATTTGATCCTCCGACTAAAAATAGTTCAGGTAGCAGCTATCTACCTGCCAATTCTACGGTAGCTGTTCCTCAGAAGACATTAGTGAGTAATATCATGAACTTACCGAAGGAGGAAATATTACTTAAAAATAAAGCAGAGGTGGGTCCAAAATTGCCTGTACCCGAACAAGAGTACAATGTCGACACAGAAGGGAATGTGGCTTTTGACGAGAAAGCTATCGAATACCTGTGCGGCAGACGAAGTATAAAGAGGAAAGCTAAAGAAATCGACGAAGCGAGTGTTATCGAAATAAATGGAGAGGATATCAAACCAGACGAACGGGAATGGCTGGTCAAGGCATTAACGGAAGAGCCTGTACAAAGACCAGTCTCCATGATGGGTGGCGTAAACTCCCAATCGAAGAAAAAGCATCAAATCACGTACTTGGCGCACCAAGCTAAAGCAATGGAAATGGAGTTGAAAAATCAGTGGGCACAAAACAGGATGACCAGGCAACAAACGCAATCGAAATATGGATTTTAATCGATCATTTGTATAAAAGATATAAATATAGCATTCTTTATTATTATAGAAAAATCAGATAACTTACACAAGAGACTTACGTTAGAAATAACTGGTCCTCTTGGAAAACATTTTCTCCAATGTTTCATATTCCTTCCGCTTAGCCTCGAGCAATACTTTTGCTTGTTATAGGTAATAGTTTATAACTAGACTGCGGATCTTTATGCATTTGTGGCTTCTAAAAATTTTCAAAAAATGCTGGAGTATTAAATTCAACAGGATTTAGTACTATTTTTATTTATTTTGGGTCTACAAATGCTGTCACCAATAAAAGTAGAATTTTATTTGGTACTACTTTTTTAAAGTTTGTCTACAAAAATTAAAAATTGCATAAACATCCGAAGTGTAAATAGTTATAAACAAAACAGGATGACCAGGAAACAAACGCAATGAAAATATAGATTTTATTCGGTCACACATTTGTATAAAAGGTATAAATATAACATTCTTTATTATTATAGAAAAATCAGATAACTTACAAGAAAGACTTACGTTAGAAGTAACTGGTCCTCTCGGAAAACATTTTCTCCAATGTTTCGTATTCCTTTCGCTTAGCCTCGAGCAACGCTTTCGCTTGTAACAAGTTAGGTGGCAAATCCCCGTATTGACTAAGGCATTTATCGATTTCCGACAGTTCACCACACATTTCCAAGTATCTATCATATTTATTTAGGATATTCTGTGGATAAAGATCATCGACCTGCATTTCCGTTAAATCGACTTCCAACTTCTTCACAGTTTGCTTATATTCATCCAATTTTGTCATCAGAAAGACTTGATTACAGCGATTGTCTTCTTCATCTTTCTGACTTTCTTCTACGAGTTCTTTGATATCGTTCACGACCTCTTGCAGATCGGTCAGCTTCGCTGAAAATCTAGTATATTTTCTGTAAAGATTATCATATGACAATGCTAACTGTTTCTCTTCCCACTGTCTCCTCGCTTCCTCCACTTTCTTTCTTTCAAAAACAATCTTTAGATCGGTCTTGTCGAAGTCTGATAATTTTTCAAACTTCAATATCGAGGCTACTTTTTGCAGTCCATCCTTGATGTTGCTGGACAACGATTCCGGTTCCAGATTTAATTCCGATAGTAACGGCAGGATATCTTTCTGAAATGTAATATTCTCGTCGGTCATTTCGGTGATTCCTTTCTGCACGAATTCAAGTAACGACTGTTCTTCCGACGAAATACTGTTCTCACGGTATTTTAGATTTGAAGCTGTACTGGAGACAGAATCATTCTGTGAGGACGATGGCACCTGTAATTTCATACTTTTATTAGAATTATCGTGTAACGCAATTTTCTTATGTTAACTGTAACTTACTTCACTCATAGAATCCATGCTAAATCCACTCCCTATGTAAGTACATGAATTCTTTTGAAAAACCGGCAATATTTGAAAACTAATTTACTGTGCGCATGTGTGTCAAACCACAAACAGTGTCAAAGTGTCAAAGTTCATCCATCGTGAACGTAGCTGCAGAACTCTGAGCCAGTGTGGCCAGAATGAAGTTGGTTTCAACTTCATTTCCCCCTCCAGGCTCTCCCCTTCCACTATCCTATTCCACCTTTCAGTCCCTATCACCCTATCAAGCAGTCGCGCAACGTGTCACATACATGGATATAGGAATATAGGGATGGAGCGTGTCGTTGCGGGGTGGGCAAATTTTTAGGGGGGGACGAGGTAAAAGACGCACATGTTTCATTGGCTGTGTCCGGCGCAAGCGCAGTACGTCATTATGAATGCAGCGTCACGCATTGAAACAGAGTTACATAACCTTCTAATGCCAGAACGGAGAAATCGAAGAAATCAAGAAGAAATAATGTAACCCTCTCTGATGACCAGAGTAACGTGAGTAACGTGAGAGTATGTGACGTTTTCAAAAATCTTTATTTTTACTGACATGTTTTTTAGCGAAATGTAGTCTTTTCTGCTTATTAACTTTGCTTACAAACGGCTTCTTTCAAGGAATACGACCATGAAAATCATTTTTACGAAGGATTCTTCGACAAAGTTCAGGGTGCATTTGTTGAAGAGGTAGTCTCATAAAAAATCTAAGCCCAGGATCTTTTCCATAATTAAAGTCCCCAACAGCTGTGAATCGCACCTCGGGATTGATGACCCGACAATCCCCATTGAGCGAGAAGCCAGAACCGTACTAAGTAAGTATGTTCCTTTCACGAAAAAATAGTAACCTAATATACTTAGATTGCAGGGCCTGACTCTAACAATTAACCCAGGAACGACCGAAAGTCCCACTGGTAAAACTTTCTTAAAAATAACGGAGCTCAATCGCCAGGGTCGCAAACACCCTTTTATAACGTTTGGCTCCATTATTTTTAAGAAAGTTTTCGGAGATTTTAAGAAACCGTTGATTCAACTTGAAATAATGAATAGAGTACTGCAACGTTTTATCAATGCCAATATATTTAACAAATTAAGAGATCACAATAACGATCAGGGTTTAATGAAAACTCATACGTCACATTTCATACGTTTGATTGCTAAAAGATATATTAAAATAAGATTGCACTATGTAGCGATTAACAGAATCGATAAAGCAAATAGCCATAGATCTTTTTTGAATAAATTGACTTTATTTCGAGGGCAATAAATTCTTTGTGAAGCCTGTAAATTATCTTGTAAAACTGATTTCTTGGCCAAAAGGCTTAAATAAAGATATACATACATATAAACCTATTATGTGTAAAAACTTATTGTACCCTATTTTTAATTATAAGAAAAAATGACATTTATGATATATTTATTAATTATTAAATATATAACACCTATTTTTTTTTTTAATTTACTAAAAATAATGATTTTAAAATATAAATAACAAATTATGTAAAATTAGTATGTTCTTTAATTCGTGTTGCACGTTTTAATTTCCTTTCTATATTCTCTAATTTCAGTTTTCTTTTTTAGTCCCTCGTTCTAGAATTTTGTTCACATTACAGATTTATGAATTATTTGAAATTGTACATAAGAACATGAAATATGTAAATAACTACTAATTGCATAAAATTAAAAAATGTAGAAGATTTGCCGTTATCGAAAATTTATACAATTTTTCATTTCCTTCACTTTTAATTATTTAACAACGTTCATTATAATATTTGGAACATAATTCATATCACGAGTGTCATACGTTATTACAGGACAAAGGGTTAACCATCACATTTTTTTCTAGTTTCAACTTGTCAGATATATGTAAGCAATCTGTAAACATTTTTCGTACTTGGCGGTACAGAGTATGCGCAGAAAAACCACCAATCAAACATGTGCGTCATTTGGTACCCTGCCTCCTCCGCAAACTTAGACCACCCCCCTTGTCTAAAGTGCTAGCTCACGCTCCATCCCTATATTCCTATATCCATGGTCACATATTGCTCTGGTCATCAGAGAGAGAGAGAGAGGGGGTACTTATGTGTTCCCCTCGATTCCTTTTCGATTACCCCTGTCTGGACACACTGCTCTGAGCATCGAAAAAATAGGAAGGAGATTTAAAAATATTTTATATCGATGATTTTTCTTCGTTTTACATCGATTCACGTTATTTTCTGTCGGTAATTGAAAGCTTCAGCATTTGTCAAATTCTACATAATACCATTTTGTCGAATAAGATTTTTATATGTAAATAAATTACGTTATATTCTGTATAATTATTATTACTCGGAATACTTTGAAAAGCGCATCACAACGTACTGGAATTATTAATACATCTCCAAGTAATTACAAATTAATAATTAGGTAGTGGATCTTTATGCAAAATAAATATTTTCTACCTGAATTGTAATAAACTGGATCACAGTAGAAATTAATTTTCTTTCCGAATATGTTCAATAGGTTGAAAATAATATAACAGATATTTCTAAATTCACAAATGCACAAAATCCGCTGTCTACCAATAATACTCCGAAGATCTGAAGTTACAACCCAGACAGCACAGCCTGCCCGAGCCCACCGCCGGCCCAAACCTCCCGAGGCCCGTGACCTACAGGTTACTATCTAACACAATGCTTGGATCGGCTCGAGGCTGATTCCGTTGGATCCGTGCCTGCTTTTTATGCGCGCAATGGCCCGGAAATAGCCAGGCATGGGCTCGAGCCCACAGCCTGCCGGCCGTGCCAGATTTCAGCCAGAGTCTAATGTGGCCAATCAGTGCTTCGATTGAGCCCAACTTTTCTCGCGCATGCGCGTCACAGTGCGGGTCGCATGGAAATGAGGATTGCAAGGGTGCGGGATTCGCGTTCTCATTTCTTAATAATACAAAAATTTGATTTTTCAGTAGTCAATAACGCTAGATAAAAGATCAATCTAGGCCGTGATCGCCCTCGAAAGTCCTATTTTTACATTTACGAGTCGTAATTTGCATCATACGGAAGCAAAGAACTGCGCATGTAGCTATTTTCATAACATATATAATGCAAATTACGCCTCGTATAGGAAAAAAAAAGACTTTTGAGGGCGTTTGCTGCCTAGATTGATCTTTTATCTGGCGTTTTTGACTACTGAAAAAACCCATGTTTGTATTATCACGAAATGAGAACGCAAATGCCGCACCCTTGCAATCTTGTAAATGGGCTGAAATCTGGCTGAAATCTGGCACGGCCGGCAGGCTGTGGGCTCGAGCCCATGCCTGGCTATTTCCGGGCCATGGCGCGCATAAAAAGCAGGCCCAAATCGAGCCGGTGTGCTGTCTGGGAACTTGCGCTCGTTCAGAAAAGTTTCTACTTACGAATTTCTAGCAAGAAATATAATAAAATACAGATTTGAAGATTCGAAAATGGCAGCAAAATTGATTCTTCGAATGCAAATAAGTAACATCCATAGTTGAAAGAAGATCAACACGATTCCACGATGACAATGAAAAGTTTTAAGACCGATTTCCACGTGGAAGGAGCGCGACCGTACGAGACGGAATTTTTGTTTGAATTATATTTACCGACCGGATATAGGCATTACTAATAGCAGATTTGATGAGAGATCGCTTACATAAGTTGACAAGCGGCCATGTGTTTACGAATCGTTATTTAAACTGCGATTTTTATCGCCTCTCGCGCGTCATGAGAATTCACACCTAAGATCAAATTCCGGTAACGGCCATCTGGAAACGCGTGACCCTGCACGAATCGTTGTTGCTGTTTGCTGTTTCTCGTGTACGCTTTCATTGACAGTCATTTGTTTTCGGTAACAAAGAAACATTACGGAGAAACGTGATCATCCTACGAAGTTATCCGAATTGAAATTAGGCTAAACCAAAGGAAATCAGTGTGCGCCGACTGCACTGCGTATTTCACGCGTTTGTGTGGAAACGTGTGTTTGAAAGGTGACCGACAAAAAGTGGTTAGAAACGGCGAGAATGAGCAACGATCAAGGAAATGAATTGTCTCGGACAGTTGAGGTAAAAACAGAAAACAACAACGTCTACTCGAATTATTTCGATCGCACGACGGTGTATATCTCGTATATATGTATAACTAATATTTTATAACTTTATATAGACTGCGTATCTTCATGCATTTATACGAAAATTGAGTAGATGAAATTCAAAATTGTAGGAAAATTTTAAAAATTCAACGTCAATAAAATTATTGAGGGTGGAAATAACATTAAATTTCGATTCTATTTCTTGCAATCGGCGCAGACAAATTTTTATTTTGCATAAAGATTCGCAGTCTATTAATAACTAGTTTAGAAACGTCTAAATAAAATGAGTTTGTAAGTGTACAAGTAGAAAAGAAAACATACCGTAAAGATTAAATTTCTGTTAACCCCCCGCCCTACGATTTATTTTACGGTTTCAATGATTAGAACTTTTTTGTAGATCGTAATTTCCTGAAAAAGGAGAAAATTTATATAAATTGTATGCCTGTATGTTCTCCAACAGCTGTATATTGACAAAACCAAAATGGAGTTTTATTTTGGTTTAAAGAAAATTATTAACATACATTTTTATCGGAATCTGTTTAGAATCACCAAGAGTCAGACACGATATCGTAAGGCAAGGGGGTTGATAGTGTACTTAATATTTCATGGTATACCAACATATTTAAAACTGAAAAACAATGTATTTTATTGTAGTTAACGTCAAATGACATTGAGAAGTTAGAAGAAGCTAAATTAATGGCAAAGTTTCCTAATACTGGCCGTCCGATCAATGGACACTCGGCGTTCCTACAGAAGAGGCTAGCTAAAGGGGTAAACACACGAATCTTACATATTTTACTTCTTTCTTTAGGTTTATTTACGAATCGAAATGTTTATGAGAATACTATTAGAATAATTGAGCATGTTAAACATCACGCCAGATCTTAGGGACCAGCTGTAGAGTTTCCGTTTATGCTGCACCAGCTTTTTTTTTATAAATCCAATTTGAATCTCAAGGAACAGATTTTGTAGTAGTGTACAGATGTTTCAATACATTATAAGACTTTATACAATACAATATAAATTATAAACAATCGTATGCCTATTATACAAGCAGTTTAAAGATGTACCCTTGCTTATGTGTGCAGCACTTCCCGGTCGAAGGTAGAGCGTAGAGTACATAGAAAGGCAAGCGACATAGGCTTGGCGTTTAACGTGTTAACAGCATATCGACAGAGCTATAATATTTGTATTCGACACAAGAGGTGAAAACGCATAGCAATGTAGAATCATTCTTACGGTAGCTGATAATTAGACAGCGGATTTGATGCATTTATGGCAGAAATTAGTACTTGTAACTTGAAACAGTAAAAACGTTAGGAAAATTTAAATACAGTGTGAACTACGAATCGTGACCAGTAGACATTATTCTGTTATTAGCAGTCCAATCGAAAATGTTTTTATCACATATAGCATGGTTTCAAAAGAGCTTTCACGTGATTATAGCAAATTTTTTGCAGTCTTTTTTATGTTATGCTACTTATCGAATCCACCTTGAAATCCTCTAATAAATAGGCGTAAAAAATTATAGGTGCTCGCAAAAAAATTGAAGGTGACCTTGAAAAATAATGAAAAAAAAAAGAGTTGACAAGAAATTTGGTATAATCATGTGAAAACTCTCATGAAACCATGCTATACCTGATAAACATATTTTCGATTGGACTGCTAATAATAGAGTAATCTCTACTGGTCACGATTCATGGTTCACCCAGGATATTAAAAAATTAAATAAATTTCTATTTCACTCCTGTTTATTCTAATTCGTGTAAAAAAGTCTTATTTTGCATAAAGATCTGCTGTCTGCTGATAATTAACCAAATTTTTAACTAATATAAGAAAGGAGATCGACTAATAATTAAACACGAGGTTGAAAATGCATTGGACACGATGTTCGTTCGATGTATTTGTTGTGTCCTGTATATGTAAAAGACAGCAATGTTGAATCGGTATTAAGTGTGTCGATAAGTTGTTGATAGAATAGTACATAGAATAATCGACAGTTTGTATGAAATCTGTAAAAACTCTTTCAGCAAAAATATTTTGATTCCGGGGATTATCAAATGGCGAAACAAAAATATACAGCTAAACCAAAGCCAGCTGGTGTTTTGCCAACAGGTGATGCTATACCTACGCCTGAAACAGTACCGCAACGAAAAACATCGATAATCCAACAAAAATTTAACACTTCGAGTACTTCATAAGTATTTTGTAAGATTATTCAGAGTATTACAGAATTTCTGGTGATACAGTGCGATCGTATGCAATCCGAATTTTAAACAATCCAATGTCTTTATATTTGATAGATGGTATTATTTTAAAAAATATTTAGGTTTTGTAATGTTTCTTAGATGTTTGTGTACAACGATCAGAGTCGACAGAGTCGAGTGCAAAAATTTTCTGTTCACAGTCCGTAGTATGTATAAAAATTCTTTCGTGTCGCACGTGTGCCATTCTTTCTCAATAGTTCTTTTTAAGGCACAGTTGAAGAAAATGTAAGGAAAAACAAATTATAATTTATAACTGCGTATTAAACATTTATATTCTAATTTTTGTGATTAAGTATGGGTGTGTAGGGGGCACATATGCAACACGCGCACCTTGTTTATAATTATTTGAGTTATTTTTCTAGGCAGCAATAAATTTGGATCATAGATTGAGGAGTGCACGATAGTAGGGTTCCAAAATTTGTTGTATAAATAAGCAATGGGGCTAGGTATTTAGGAGTACAATGCAAACTACAATTGGTAAGACGGGATATTACGATGTAAATGTAACCACTTGTATACGCAATAGAGATTCAGGATAAGACATTTTACAGATCTGCATTTCCAAAGTTGCTGTGATGTGCTTAGTAAGACTATTTTCTTATAAGATGTCAGGTTGTCGTAAGAATCTGTATGTAGCATAAAACAATCTTAAATATAGCAGTTGTTTTGGTTATTGTAAACTATATTAGTAATATATTGCTATTTAAACTTAATAAATATTTATTCAGTTACCTATCCATTATTACAATAACGAGACAAAAGAAAAAGAAGATAGAGTAAGCGTTCTACGCATTGTAAACTTCCGTTAATTATGTTTACTATAATCTACCCGTGCGTTGAAAGCGTGTAGAAAGCATAATAAATTTTATTTTGTTGTATGACTAATAAGCTGAGTATTTAATAATATGTTCACCTGTACTCGAAAGATATGAATCGAAATATATTCAAAAATAACGAAAGTGCACTTACGAATAAAAAAGATTTGAAAGAACTTGCTTGTATAATTTTTATTATAACATCACCGATGACTTTAGGCTATATTATACATGTTGTTTAAATAGTGTGTTTGTTCGTCGCGTTAGCACTTAAACGTATAGTAACAGCAGAAAAAAGTATGTGCACATTATTTTTTAAGTGATCACTTTTGGAACAGAGTTTTTTTTCATTTGCCTTAGTTCGTGAACAATATTATACGTTTCTTTACACTAGCTTACTCGCATACCAATAAAATATATTCAGTCAAACAGAAAAATTAGCAGTCCCATTTTTCTATTTTCCCCAACATAAGTTATTTTAACATACGTACGACTTAAGTAACATTTCCCATTTGATGTATTAAACATTTTTTCTTTTTATAAAAGTGTAAGTGTAAATAGTATAATAGTACTTAGTATATATTAATTCTATTAAATACTAATATATTTATTATTTGTACTCGTACACACAGAGGCACTTATCTATATTATCATTTTTTCAAAATTTTCTAAACCCCGCTTATATGTTTACTTTTTTCATTTCCTATCGAAATTTTCAACAAAAGGTGATTCAAATTTTATTGTCATAAAAACCGATGCATTCAGTAACAAAGTACTTTGGTACCAACACATTTCAATATTTTTATTATATATATATATATATTAAAGGATATATAAAATTTCGTTTATAACATTCGTTTAGGACACATTTCCAAATACATCCTAAATATATTTTCAAATATGCTACATACGGCCAATTATTCAAAAATAATTTACACATACTTCTCAGTTTAATGTAACAATAAAATTCCTTATAAAATATACAACTATTTATACTCAAGATTAGTTTCTTTACGTCGATGTATAGACTAATTTTGGACAGTGCTGTTCGATGCAAGAGAAGGTAATTCAAATTGTGCTCTAAAACGTTAATTATTGGACAAATGTGAAAAGTAAATTGCCGTAAAATTACATTTTCTTTCTTCTTTTTTTTTTCTTTACTTGTATAATATCACAATTATTTTAAGTATTAAAGCGTTTTACATAGGCTGATTGGCAGTTGCTTCAATATGTGTTTTTCTGTGATAATATTGGAACTTTTTTTTTGAAAGGACACATTCAGCACTTTTCTTTTTTTACGTAACATATTTACTTGTACATGTCCTCTATCAGGTCCGCGTACATTTTGTGAATAACGTTCCTCTTAAGCTTAAGAGTTGGTCCTAATTCACCGGTCGGTACTGAGAAATCGTGTGGCAATATTTGGAATTTCTGAACTTTTTGCGCATTGCTGATAACTTTTGTGTTCGCTCTTTTAACTGCCTGATCGATTTCTTTATATACCTGAAAGAAATATTTCAGGTAAATATTTAAATATTTCGATATACCGAATTATTGAACAGTGTTATTAATTATTAGTAGCAATCCACTTACAAGAGGATCACGAGTTTGTATTAGTTCTGTAACTGTTGTTGCCTTGCTTCCAATAGATTGCAACCATTTCAAAGTATCTGGGGTGAAATTATCTTTTGGCGCACCCGTTTCGTTGTTCATCTCAGTCTGAAAATGAATTGTCAAAGGTAATACTCGCGCGTGATTGACAACAATAACATTAAGTATAAATACCCTTACCTTCAGAGTAACCAACATAGTAAGGTACTTTCGCTTATCACCGATTAGTACAGCATTGCTCAATGCAGGTAATTCGGCTAATACTAATTGTTCAATATGAACTGGGGGTACATTCTCGCCACCAGCAGTGATAACTAATTCTTTGATCCTTCCTAAAAATTCATAAAATAATGGGAAATTTGGATATGTTGCAGCCTTCTTTGTGAAATATAAACGAAATCTTACCAGTCACATACAAAAATCCATCTGTGTCCTCCGTGCCCAAATCACCGGTGTGCAGCCATCCATCTTCATCGAGTACTTCTGCAGTTTTCTCGGGTTCGTTCAAGTATCCCATGAACACGTGCCTGCCACTCATGCAAATTTCTCCTTCCCCGGTACTGTCTGGATTATCCAATTTCGTGGCGAATCCGGTCAGTGTTGGACCAACAGCGCCAAGTCTAAGTACATAAAAAGTATAATTAAGGGGACAGACTCTCGTTTCCAGGATAATGCAAAGATGGGGTTTTTCAGTAGTCAAAAGCGTTAGATAAATACTCAAAAGTCCTATTTTTATTCGGCAGCGTAATTTGCATTATTCGGAAGCATAAAGCTGCGCATGTAGCTACATTTTTATAAAGCTGCGACAGCTACATGCTGCCGAATAATGTTAATTACGTCTCGTAAACGTAAAAATAGGACTTTTTAGGGCGATCGCGGCCAGATTGACCTTTTATCTATCGGTTTTGACAGGGTGTTTAGCTACAGGTGGGAGAAAATTTAAGGGGTGGTTCTCGACGACAATATAAGACGAAAATGAGGAATAAAATATTGCGATTTCGGCTTCGTTATTTAGTTATTAACAGTTAAAAATCTGCCCAAAATGTGGCAACTTTTCAACAGAGGTGCACGTTGCGTACGTCACACAGGCGTGCGACGGTCTCGTATCAAGTGACAAATGCATGCATACCTTGGTTCTCATTTGGGACCCCAGCGAGGTGAAAATGTTTAAAAAATCGTTGGACGACATTGAACCTATCTACTCGTTAAAATCCACAAGGGCATTTCTCACACTGATTCAAGACAGCTGATGTGATCAATGACACACACATGAGATATTCGCGGTCACAGACAGAATGAGAAAGAATCGCGAAATTCGTGAAAACAGGATAGACAATGTATTGGTATAGCAACGCGCGATGTTTGGGCGGTAGTTTGCTTGTAAATCTTCATTTGTTTTATCGATCTGGCATCGACCTCATCAGATGTCTTGAATCAGTGTGCATACGGATGCTAAAGCTTCTTTACGGACGATTCTTCTCGCACGCGTCGAAGATTTCCGTTCGCAGAAATCACACGACCTTAAGATTTCCATTCCGTCTCTGTGAGCGAGTCTCGCGAAGTAAATCAAGTTCAAAAAAGTGTAGTGTTTCAACATTAAAGGATTACCAATTCTTTATATTCTCCTGATTCCCCTCAGTAAACTTGTACTCTCTGTAAACTCGTAGTGCGTGTGTATGATATTGTAAATAGTGCTAGAGCATATCTGTGGTTTGTTCCAGTGTATTAAGTATGGTGTTGTGAACAATTATAGTGCAGGATAAGGATTTATGGTTATCTGTGAGAACAATTTAAAAGTGAAAGGGCATTGACCCCTTCTACTCGATAATTCCATAGGGCGGATATTAGAATTGTCCTTGTGGATTTTAACGAGTAGGTAGGTTCAATGTCGTCCAACGATTCTTTAAACATTTTCACCTCGCTGGGGCTGGGGCCCCATTTGGGAATGAGAACCAATGTATGCATGCATTTGTCACTTGATATGAGAATGTCGCACGCCTGTGTGACGTACGCAACGTGCACCTCTGTTGAAAAGTTGCCGCATTTTGGGCAGATATTTAACTGTTAATAACTAAATAACGAAGTCGATAGTCACGAAGTCAAGAACCACCCCTTAAATTTTCTCCCACCTGTAGCTAAACACCTGTAGACTACAAATTTTTAGGCAAAATAAAAAGGAACTTATTGAGCGAGATAGAGTTAGTTATTAGGGGTGGCAGAGTTAAACGAAACACCACCCTTTGTACTATTTTAAATTGAACCTACCCGCTTTCTCCATAAATGCATAAAAATCTGCAGTCTAATATGTAATAACAATCTAACTATATAAGTGGTGAATTCTTACCTGCAACGGTCATTTGTACTTAAAGTATGCGCACCACCGCATTCCGACATTCCGTATGCCTCCAATATAACAATATCCAAACTCAGGAAGTACTGTTTGATTTCTGTACTCAATGGCGCAGCTGCAGTGACGCATACGCTACATCTATCCAACCCGAGTGCTGCCTTCACTTTGTTAAACACTAGCCATTTAGCGAACAAGTAGCCCCAGTGCTTGAAATCGGTGCCTTTCAGTTTATTCAGATTATAATAGAGGCCTTGCGCCTTCGCCCAAGCAGCGATCCAGCTTTTGATCATGCCATTGTTTCGTGCGACCGATTGCATCCTTTCAAAAATTTTCTCCCACACTCTGGGCACACCTACGAAGACTGTAGGTCTTGCCACGACTAGGGTCTCGACTAAGCTACCCTTCAGTGCATTCTTGTCAGCGAAGTACAGTGTGCCAGCGATTGTCATGCAGCAGAATATATCGATCACCTGAAATCATCTAGTGTTATGCGCGCTGGTAATTATGGAAATGGTGTAAGTCGAAAAACAAAAAGAAGTGTCCCGCTAACTCTGTTATCTAACTATGTTAAATTTGGATTTGTTTGAATTTTAGATCGAACGCAAGCTTACCTGTGCTGCAACGTGAGACAGAGGTAGATAGCTAACTAAGACCTCCGTAGAATTTTCAAATTTACAAGCGTCGACCAAATTCTTCGCATCATACACTAAGTTATCGTGATTCAGCATTACAGCCTTTGGATTTCCAACTGTACCTGACTAAAAGCAAAATGTATCAGTGTATCTACCATTTTCTATAGACATCACTCCATTTTCATGAAATTTCAGTTTTCGTACCGTGTAAACCAGCGTACAGCATTCATTCACACCAATAGTTTTCAGAATTCCATTCAGTTTATCTTCGGACTCCGATTCTCCTATTTTGATCAAATCGTTCCACTACAATAGAAGAGTTTTGATTAGGTCAAGTTCCACAGCAGATTGTGTATTCAAAAATGATGGAAACTGACGCTCAAGACATCCTTGTCTTCGGGTTCACCCTCGTACATGATGATCTTTTTCAAATGAGGAAGGTCTTTCTTTATTTTCTGTATTTTCTCCAACTGCTTTGTGTCTTCTACCACTATTATATTGGCTCGACTGTTGTCAGCACAATATTGGCACGCTTCCGGGGAGTTTGTGGTATAGACTCCAACGGCGAATCCTCTGAAAAGACGAAAGTATTAATTGATGTGAAGTGGTCGAATAGATTCAGATAAAATTGTGTATGTAGAGTATTTACCCTGCATAAATTGCTGCGATATCCGAGATAATCCATTCTGGACTATTAAATCCTAAGATACAGACACCGTGATAACGTTCTAAACCCAGTTTCAGGAAAGCCTTGGCTACGGTTCTCACTTGCTTCTCGTACTCTCTGGAAATTGAGATCCAACAAATAAATACATTAAAACGACAATTGCATAATATATTTGAAAAATTCTATTAAAATCAATCAAATTAAAATCAAAGTAATTTGTAAAGCTTATTACTAGTTTACAGATATTAAGAAGCATTTTAAGACAGAATAAAACAGAATCTTATTTTGCGTGGAAGTAGCCTTTTTAGATCTGACATAAATTGAAATCATACTAAATGTCTGTCATATTTTATATCCCAGCATTTTTTGAAAATTTTCATTAATTGCAGATTCGCAGTCTCCTTATCACAGCTGGTTGAATTACCTAGGAATCTTTTGTTGTTAATGACTTTGTAACGAACCTAACCAGCTAGACAAGTTGAAATCTCAGTATAAACTCTACCTTTTTAAAATTGGTTCAATGGACTTGAATTTTTTTTTCGATGTTAGACCGACTGATTTGCTAGAGAACGAGTAAACAAAAATTTGTTTAGATTGCAATTTGTAGGAATCATACAAAATTTTAAAAATTATGGTTTTTCAACTTCTTTATCAGAGTCTGTAATCTACGATTTTCACCCTTGATCTCTCATCTTTAAACGTATGTAGCTCATTGCAATGTTGACCGATCTCGATGAAATTTTCAGTATGCATATAAGTTACCGAAATCTACAAAACACATTTTTTAAATTATCGTTACGCAGCTCAAATAAAAAAGTTGACGGAACATCATTTCTTAAATTGATTCCTACCAATTGGAATCTAAACAAATTTTCATTTACTCATTCTCTAGCAAACTAGTCGGTGTAACATCTTAAAAAAATTAAAGTCTTTTGGACCTATTTTTAAGAAGTTATGCGATTTTTAAAAGTGTCCACCTAATATTATCCCCGACTATTAGTTTGTTCGATAGCAGAAGAATCATATCAAGCGAAACACATACCTGTAAGTATAAGTTTTCCTATTTCCATTAGCGTCGGCTCTCGTTACGAATGCAGTATGATCACCATACTCACTAGCTGTTTTACTTAACAATCCAGGAACCGATATCGGCGGTACAGCATGAATACCGCCCCCGCTAGTTAATTTAATTGTGACGCGTCCATTTGGTTCTGTTGCGGTGTGCGAATCTGCCTTCAAGATTTGATCCGGTCCTGCAGCAGCAACAACAAATGAAAAATTAATGATACACTTCGATAGAAATTTGCTCTCGCTCAGCCTCGTTAAATAAAAGATTTTGCGAGTACATACCATCCAGGCCGGTCATGCTGTAACTCGCACAGTACGTTCCCTTTTCCATCTTGTCCTAGTGGAATGTTAATCGAAAGATTAGTTAACGAAGCGATTTGGCTTTTCTTTTATTCATTTTTCACAGTGGTATTCAATTGATCTTACCTTTTCATCCAACGCGAACCCTTTTACCGCCCCATTCGATTGGATCGGCTGTACAGCACTCATATTATCTGAAACGAGAAATAATCACCGTGTATGTTAATTAACCGGTCGAATTAATAATTCACAAATTGGTAGTATATGTATAATCTGTAAGAATTCGGTAATCATTGAATGTGTTCATGCTACTCGAGTCAAATCTCTGGATAGAGTTGAAATGAAAGTTGACGAAAGCAAATTTGAGAATTGTTGGATTCAAAAGTAGATATTGTTAGTTTAAATATTTAATACATATCCGGAAATTGAACGAGTTAAAAATAAAACTAGAAAAAAAACAAAATTTAAATAAAAGAAGATACAGAAAGAATTCATTAATGAACGTGAATATTAATTAGATTATAGTACTGTGGCAAATTGTTCATTAATTAAAATCACGAACATTTTAATGTACTCGATTATATTGAAACGACCACAAGTTTGATTCATCGTTATACATATATATATTCTCGTGGTTCCTCGAGGAATGCTAAAGGTCATCAACGATGACTCTTTCGCGCGAAGATTATCGCGAATACTATTCGTTTCTGAGGACGCAGATAATTAATTTCCGATTGTGTGACGAATGTTTACCGAAACGAGAAAACAACAAATTCGGGTACAAACTTAGTGAAACCAAGAATTTCTTTCCGAGTGGCACACGTTGAACTTCTGAAACCAGTATGAGCGTTGAATACCGAAGGTGAGATAAAAAGAGAAGTTCCGTCGAAAATCGGATAAGATTAAACATCGAGTGGTAATTGTAAGAAAATGCTGATACTTCCATCAAACTACATGTCAGTGTTCCTTCACAGCAAGCTGAACCGTCTAGTCGTATTAAGTATTGAGTATTAAGTATTAAGTGTATTGAATTAAGTATTAAGTATTAAGTGTATTAGTACTTCAAATGATTAGGGTGTTCGATCGAATAGTGAAAATTGAGTAGATGAAATTCGAAGCTGTTGGAAAATGTAAAAAATGGAAGATGTTAATATATGATTTCTGTTCTAGTTAAATTATTCAGGCAAGAAATAACATACAGCTTGATTTCCATTTCTTGCAATACCGATTTTGATTTTGCATAAAGATTCGCAGTCTAAGGCCTTGTACAGACTAGAACATTTCGACGAACAGCGCCGTGAACCGCGCATTCCGACGAACATTCCGACGAACATTTCGACGAACATTTCGACGAACGGCGATCGGAACGGATTTGTGCTATTTCCAGATTTTCTTGCGAACAACTATGGGAGCTGCAGCAGCGTATACTACACAAAGAAATACAGAAAATGTTGGCAGTTTATTGAGTGAATGAGAGTTTCAAAGTGAAATGTTCAGGTCTGTACGAAGCATTAAAGACATCAGATTCGAGATTAAATGACTTGGATTTTTAGAGATGTTGCAACATGATGAATTTTCGTCTTTATATGATTCTACGATACATATTTGGAATAAAAACGGAAGGGTTAAGTACCGAGAGCGCGTTTCGTAAACAACAAGGTTGGTCACACATCGAGCCCTTTTCGATTTGGCTGAGCGTTCTAAGTTGTGAAAATCGCACACGTCTTGATATGTAAATACTAGAGGTGTGTGGGACCCCGGGAATTCCCGAATCTCGATGCCGGGAACGGGATGGGAAGCCGCGTATCATGTCGGGACGGGATCCCAAAAATCCTGAGTTTTTCCCGAGAATATTCGGGATTCCCGGTGGTGTTCGGGTTTCCCGTGAATTTTTTCAGGATTTCTGCAGGGGTGTGCGAGATTCCCGAAAATGTTCAGAATTCCCGTAAAATATCCGGGATTCCGTCCCGATCCCAAGAAAAATTCCCGTCCCGACCGGAATCTCGCACACCCCTGGATTTCTGATACTCTACGGAATCTTTTAATATTGTTTTTTAGTCTTTATCTATGCTACAAGAGTCTTCATTATAATCTCGGGCTAAACAAAATAAACAGATTTGTAAGTGCCACCCGTTCGCGTTCGTGCGCGCCGAAATGCGCGCGGCGGCGTTCGTGGCACCGTTCGTCTTAATTAATGTTCGCCGAAATGCGCGCCGTCGTTCCCAGAGCCGATGGATTGACGGTTCGCACGAATGTGCGGCGGCGTTGCACAGTGGTCTAAAACAGTGACATTTTGCCCAAAAACCAACTGTATCATATAGATATCTGTTGAGTGTTTATTGCTTTCTAAATATCCATCAACCTCGAAAATGAAAATATTAATAAAATTTAATAAAAACCATTACTGTAACAAACAGTTAAAGTTGGAAGTTTTGAAGACAGCCTTTCTCATGGGAAAAATTGCTTTTCTTCTTTAAGATGTCCTGACAATCCTTTTTAATATTTTCCTTCCACTTTCTTTTTAAATGAAAGGTTTATCTTTAAGCTGTAAATTACCATTTGTCAATTAAAAATTAGTATTTGTAATGCATTAAAAATGTTACGCTAAATGTAATGAAGAAAATTTTCAAAATTATCAAGACTTCACAAGGAATATCTTTTGATTCATAAGAGGTCATAGAATTTGACAAAATGGAATATTTTCAGCATACTTTCCTCTATGTAATCATGCAAGAATCATTTCCTAGCTCGTCCTATATCAAAAGTTATTATTGTTTAAAGCCATCCGTGCGGTTGTGCGTATTGGTTCTCGCATCCATCGTCGGGACTCCGTGACGACTAAGAAACACTTTAGACTCTAAACACTTCAAATCTTTATGCTATGCTACAATTTTTTAAGCATTACATTCCATGTTTTTTCCTTTTTATTTAAATTTTGTTTTGTGTAGTTTATATTTAGTGCGTACCAATATACTTTATGCATTAGTTCAGTATTACCATCGTTTAATACAGTTTATATTAATACACAAGGAGAATTAAGTATAATTCTCCGAACGTTGTATACGTTTTAAACAATCATCTTATACGACCGTTTCTCCCGCCAAATATTCGGAAAAAAATTCTATCGATGAATTCGGTTGACCGATCGTCAATTTCACGCTTACTCCAAACTTATATTATTGTCACTTCGTTCATCATCACATACTCATTGCAACATACTTTAACTCAGCACGAGCCATACGTTGTTTACAGTAATTTATCTATTTGTTATATATTTTGTGTTTGTTATATTGCATGTTTGCGTTTATATTTTGTGTTTGTTATATCTCATTCGTGATAAAACATATCGTTCTACTAATATTTGGCAAGTACATAAATAGTTGGACATTTATTACGTTAATTATTTTCCGTGTTCAAAATTTCTTCCTTTATTATTCAGGTATTTGTTATTTATTAAGAATGGAGGCGTTTCGTACAAACCTGAATTTATTATATCTATTATTGTTTACATTTCACTTTGTGCTTTGTACAGGTACCATACATTGTGAATTAATAAGGATCAGATAAATTTTCTCCGGAGGTTTTGAAAAATCAAGAAACAAATTTTATTCAAATAGTGATTTCTCAAAAATTTAGAAGAATAATATATTGACTAAGCTGAATGTATTCCGTTTCAAAACAATTTACTAAAAGTTGTTAAATTTATAAATATATTTAAAAAATAGTAAAAAATGCTATTAAATAAACGAAAAGTGTACCACATTATACATTATTAAAACAGATGACATGTTAATATCCTACACCCTAAATTTTACGTCGATATCTTTAATAGCATAGAAGTTATACCAAAATGTCACTTTTCGCGTTTTAGACCACTGTGCGTCATGGCACCGTTCGTCGGAATGTTCGTCGGAATGTTCTAGTCTGTACGAGGCCGAAGATGATTCTATGCGACATTCATCAAATTCAGAATGGCAACATCGTTTTCGAATTCATATAGAAAGATCGTAAGAAATCGATTAAACAAACACATGGCGAGTGCGATTATAACAAACTTACAGAACTCGTACTTGGACCTTTGACTCTGAATAGATTAGTTTGTTAAAGATCTTTGCATAGCGAATGCGGATATGTGAATTTCTTTTTATATCAGGTTTGGAAATATATGCTAATGTTGAACTGCAGATGACGTCTTTTGCTTAAACAGCGGCATCCATTACATCTGCACCTAATTAGATGACGCAGTGTAACATTATGTTATCGATGTAGCTATCTAGTTTATTTAAATAATTACCGAAGCAAAAAAGCGTTACTCGAAGTGCGGACTTATTTGTCGATATTTCTCCTTTGTTTCAAAAAGTAACAATGCAAGGCGAAATTTAATTACATGCATCATGTGATAGAGCAAAACTTTGGACAATGGCAATGGAAGTTATAAATTGTGTTCCATTTCGAATACCACAGTACATATCGCTTGACAATACGTGAAAACCAGAAGCAGCGTCGCGTGGCTTACCAATGAATTCGATTCTACATAAAACGAAACGAGTTTTCAAACTTCTACGGGACGAATTATGTATTTATGTGTTATTTATGTGTTTATGTATTGATCGTTTAATGTACAGTTACATCGCTTTGTTCCGGAGAGTCCGTGGAAAAATTTTGAAAGAGATAACGCTAATCAATCTTTCAATTTCCTCTCGGAGATCCGTTCTCAAGACACAACACTGATCTCCAGTATAGCACAATCAAAAAATTGCTTAAAAAGACTGTGTATAGTCATTTCAAACAATTTTCTTGTACAATTACTGTACATTTACTGCCACGTACAAAATCGGAAACGGATGACACGCATTGTCTCGAAAATATTGTCACCACAATTATATTATATTATATCTGCACGACTACGATTTTTCTAAATTTTTGTTCCATAAAACAGCGAAGAGAAATTGTAGATTCAGTTTAAAGCATTTTCGTTCACGGAAAACATTTTTTAACGCTGTTACAGGCATGTCAATGCGCAGTATTCTCGGAGCACGTGTTTTCAGTTTCTCGTCTGCTATATTATACATATTTTTCAAAAATATCCTGGAAAAAGAATGAACTATGAAACGGATATTGAAAAACAAAGAATAATTGTTCGAATAAGAATCAGACATGCAATCAGTTATGCATTTACTCTAGGAAAGCAAGTGCAATTTAATGCGGTGGACAGAAAGAATGAGATTTTTGCTTGGCTCCTGTTTTGTGCAAAACGATTTTCTAATTAGTAAGTTACCGTGCAATATTCGTCGAGCCAAAGAGCATGAACGTGCCGGTGCGGTGAAGGGTCGTTCATTATCGGCGGTGTTTTGTAAATTTCACGTATCGTTCCCTCATTTTTTCTGTCTTTTCTGTTTTAACACTTATCCGTGTGTCAGGCGATGCACGGGCAAAGTACAGCTCGCTAGATATCACCGTTTACGGCTTACGGGCATATA
This sequence comes from Lasioglossum pauxillum, assembly GCA_933228785.1. NCBI lineage: Eukaryota > Metazoa > Arthropoda > Insecta > Hymenoptera > Halictidae > Lasioglossum > Lasioglossum pauxillum. The sequence goes on along the minus strand of OW121701.1, from coordinate 37,102,803 downwards.
CGCGAGCCGATTACGTAAAGTAAAATATCGATAAATCATTTGCACGAGCAGCACGCGCTAAAAAGTTCCAATAAAAGAGAGAATGTCTATCGGACTATTCTTGTTCGAATAATGCAAATTACGCCTTGTAAACGTAAAAATAAGACTTTTGAGGGCGATCGCAGCCTAGACTAATGTTTAACCCTTTGTACTCGGTTGTCCCCTCTGTGGCACCATTAAAAATTACTGCAACATTATTCTAGCAAAGGGTTAATCTAGCGCTTTTGACTAGATAACTATTGGACTGGAAAGAAAGTTCGTAGCGTTTACAAATTAAGAATCGAAGATAAAATTAAGGTATTTATTCATATGTTTATTCAATAACACGAGAAGTTACCTCAAGGGGGATCTATACCCTCAGATTTTGGGGTATTTATCAATATTATCAACCTCTGTGCAGAAAAAATGTTTGGTGACATTGATAAACACGCAACTGCCTAATGAACACGAGATGGAGTTGCTTGCTATTTCCATATTCTATTCAGCTCGTCGCAAATGCAGTTATACCGGGGCAGGTCGCACTAATACTAGTGTCATCAATGAGAATATGTACTTCGTCTGTGTCAGTTTTGCTATGATTTCACGTTGACAGCAGTGCAGCAGTGAAATGTTGCACAATATCGCAGCACTGATTGACAGTCCTCCTGATTAGGCGCCATCTCGTCTAAACTAACTGAACTAAAATTGGCTCTAGACTGGTTCTGCATCAGATAGGACCTCTGTCTTCATGAACGTAATATGGGGAAATCTCTGCTATGTGAATGAAATCACGCGCCTCGATTTTTTGTCCTTATACGAGCATATTTTGAGCTGCACAAAGGTTCATTTGATAGAGGAAGGTTCACCGCGACGCGCTCTGGTCATCACATCAGTCAAAAAAGTCTCTTTGAGACAGAAAAATACATTGAAATCTGCGGTTATTTTTCTCGATTTTTTCTCTACTTTGGGCACTCATATTATTAGATATAAACATAATCTCGTTATATCAATAGCAGAGCGCGCTGTATTTAACCTTCCTCTATGGAATGAGCCCTCACCCAGCCCAAAATCTGCTCAAATAAGGACAAAAAATCGAGACGCGCAAACCCATGTTTCGACCCAAAATCTAGTAAGATTCTAATTCCTTTGTAGTTACTTCAGTAGAGTGCAGATCCCCCTTTTGTACTATTTTAAAACGAACCTATCTCGCCCTATCTCGAACCTATCCGCTTTTCCCATAACTGCATAAAAATCCGCAATTTAATAACTAGACTGCGGATCTCTATGCGTTTATGGCGTACGAAAATGTACAAAAAAGGCTAGAATATAAAATTCGATAGGATTTCCTACAATTTTTGTTTGTTCCAGATCTGCAAAGGCTGTTCCCATGAAAAATAGGATATCATTTAATTCCAATTTCTTGAAATTTGTCTACAAAAATTGAGAAATCCGTAAACATCTAGTAATAACCAGACTGCGGATCTCTATGCAAAATAAAAATGTTTTGCATTCATTGTGGGAACAACGTCACGATATTTTAACACATTTCTAATCTTTTACTACGAAAAAGGGCTGTGTGAAATGTTTAAAAAAGGCTGGAATACATAAGAAGAATATGGCTAGATTACGTAAAGTCTCGGTAAACCATTTGTACGAGCAGCACGCGCTAAAAAGTTTCGACAAAAGAGAGAAGGGAGAGAGAAAGAGAAGGGGAATGACTATCGGACTATTCGTTCGGGACTGACCCTGACTATGAATGGTCCAGGGTCGTTGATCGTGCATCTCGATCCGCGAAATCATCGTCGCGCAGCGGATAGATTGCTCTGCCCGTTGCTAGCTGACCTTGCATCGAACACGTTCATCTATTGATACAACACCGAAGAACGTTTATTGTTCCGAGTCGTTGACATCGTTGATACTTGCTGCCGCGCGTTACCGTCAACGTGGCATTGCCAATCGGATGAAACTGATCGATCTCAATTAGTTTACCGAGGCACAGTGGACTAGAAGCTTCAAAAAGAATGGCGAGAATTCGCGATTTCAACGGATTTCTCCGAAGCTTGATAACCGAGAGCTTTCGAGGTCGCTGATAACGTGGCCAACACCAATGCAATTCAATATTCAATGCTACCAGTTCAATACTAAGGAAGCTTATTGTTATTGCGTATTGGTCACCTAGTGGCTTTTTTCCCATACAGTATTGCCAGAACCGCGGATCGACTCTACGCAAAATAAAAATCTTACTGGGAATAGAAGATACAGTGTAGTTTCTTCTTTTATCAATTGTAGACATTTTTCTAGTATCTTTACTCTTCCGCATTTCATATTTTTTGTCGTGAATACGCACAAAATTAGCGATCTAATTAGTACCGGCTACGAAATGTGTCGGACATATATACATTCTTTTATAAAAATTACAAGACTGAATTTATTTAGATATTTCACAATTTTTATAGCAATACGTGATTAAATAAAGAAATTTATTGAATAATTTCTGACGGAAGCGCATCTTCATAAATTAAAAAATAAAGAATGCGAAACCAGTCGTGGTACGGTTAGTGTTGATTAGCTGGAGGATTTTGTGCATTTACGACAAAAATCAGTAAATCAAATTCGAAGCAGTGAAAATATTGCAAGTATCTAAAAATATTGTTGTGCTATTGTTGGCTTGTTAAGACGATTAGGAAAAGAAACAAATGTATATGTTAGCTGCAGTATTTTGCAATGAATGCAGACAATTCTTATTGTGCATAAAGATCCATAATCTAATTATAACATCTATAATCTGCTGTTTGTATAATGCAATTGTTGTTTCGTAGGAAGAACGTGCCGCTTTCTAGACCACTGCGCTACCGCTGCGCTGCTGCGTCGTGAATCAAATATTTCGTCGGAATCGACGTCGAAAGATTTTTTTTATACTGAAACTGAATGCTTGGGTTTCTCCTTGAAATTGCTGCCTCGCAAATACTGATACATACTTCTAGCATGGTCGGGGACTCGGTATAACAACATGCTATAGTAACCTGCTTATTTATTAAATAACTATCGCGGCTGTGTTGTATAATGGTACTCGCTGAATAATTTCGATGTGGGTGTTACGCCGTTACCGTGTTAATGGGTCACAGAAAGCCTAGATAATCAAACTGAATTAGATTTGCTAGATTTTATAATTATTCTATTTGATTTTATTGTATTAGTTTCGATGTTGCTGCAGCGACAAATGATTCGCCGAACGATCACGAACAGATTAAAAGGCACAATAATAATAATAAACGTCTGGAGATTTGTCGACACTTCAGTTTTGCATAAAACTGAATAAATATGTCTAATAAATATGTGACTCATTAATAAATTACTTCGAATTCGTAAGATAAATCTATACATGTCACACGCGCTCTCTTTTCACGAATTAATTACGAAAAAGCTAATTAACACTTTAGCTACCCGGAAGTTTATTAATAGACTTCTTAACGATCATGATATGGCTAAAAACAGCTTGATATCTTTCATACTGAACAACAAGCACAACAAATCCACGAAATCGCGTTGCCAAATACAGCTTATTAAGCTTGTCATTTTTGCTGAACAATTTGTTTGAAGAAATTCTCGATTATTTACCTTTAAATACTGATACATTGTTAAGTAATCGCCGGCGAAGGCAGAGCGGTAATTTGTCCATTAATGCAACAGCGCTGAACTGTTTGTGGTGAACAATCGCGAGGCGAGCTGTGGTCTGATGCGTAGTTATTAAATTTTTAATGTTAGATTGTACGATCGAATAGTGTTCATGACAGGGCCAGCCCTTCGCAAGCGAATATATCTGTGTTAGAACGTTAGAGGCAGTGTGTTACCGAAAGATTTTTATGTATCTCCAAAGAAAACGCTTAGCTGGAGATCGACAGACTGTTTGTTGCAATTTAGTTAAAGGAATAATTACCTTTAAACAGTAGAATAACCATCTTGGCGGCTTCCGAGGTAACGCGTTAAGATTCCACGAGCGAAACTGACGGACTCGCCAAAATCAATAATAGAACATCACACCACCTTTCGGCGGCACATTCAAACACAAAATGGATATTTTCCGGCGTTCACGCTTTGCTTTTTTAGAAGAAAAACTGTCAGACACGTTCGCAAAGTGCATCAAATGATCTATCGTATATCTAAAACACTCCTGACACATTCGTTTCTCATCTATGACAGTGCGAAAGCAATAACTATTCTGTAATCTTGCTATGAAAATTCTACAGTGTAGAACAAGTCATTGTCAGAAGCGAATTAATTGTTTTTCCTTTTGAATATCGATGAAAGAAGCGAATTAGTACTCATGTTACAATATCGAAATATTTTGTCGATTGTTCGCGTAATTGAAACGACGCCATTTCATATCCGTATAATGATGCGATGCTTCCGTGAGTCACTTTAAACAACTGGTACACGATCTAATCAATATAGGGTCGGTAAAGAGACACCGAGCTGTTCAGCTTTTTAGAAGTAATCAATGCAAAAGATTTCATTATCAACAATTTGTAGGAACGCGGAACGAGAAAACGGAGTACAAAGAAAGAGTATAGTAAAAAACGATATCTATAACTAACTACTTACAGTGACTAGTGGTACAGCGAATCTTGTAGCTAAGTAAAAATTTATTTAGCTCATTAATTATTTTTATATGGACGAAATAGTATATCGCCATTGTGAAAGTCTTTTAATCTTTTTATTATTTTGAATTACACCTACTCATTTTTGTCATGAATGCATAAAATCCGCAGTCTAGTGATTAGATTATAAATCTCCGTGTAAAAATTGTTGTAAACACAAACTTCGACCTACGAGATAACTCGTTGTGTTAATTACTTTTTTCAACGCGATAAGAGGACAATGAATTATTGTTTAAATTGTAAAAAAACCCGCGCACTGTGCTCTATTAGATGACACGCGGGAAGCACGGTAACAACCGGCTTCGACTCGTTGCATAACGAATTCAGAAATGTTGTATACTCCCTATGAATATCTAACTAGCCGGTACGAAAAACCGATATTAACTTTTCATTGAAATGGAAATAAAAAATTAGGTATGGAACGAATCATTAAACGTGCAATCGCGTGCTTTACGTCATTGGATGCAGGATGCAATAACGCTGACGTTCGATATGACCTGCGCCCGGATGAAGATTCAGGTGCGAATTATGCAATTCGAAAATACGGTCTCAAGGTCGACAACGTGAAAACATTAATATTGTTTTTGGTGTTACGGAACACGATTACCCAGCAGAATCGCCTTGTTCGTAAACATATGTATACACGATAATCAATACACTAAAATTTAAATATAACTGGATATTTAACAAATTGATAACGATATCGCTGCACAAATATGTCCGCTGGTTAAAATGTTGGATAATAAACGGAACTGTCGAGTAGCAGTAAACAGAAAATAAGAGATGTTACGAGAATTTCGTGATTAGCTGGTAAAAATATGTATATTGGCCGATAATTATAAACGGATCGAACGATAGATGGGACTGCGATTACAAGATATTTTTATCATTGCCGAGATTCGTGTTGGAAGAAGAACGATGAGCAAAATAAGGGAACGGTGGAAAGTTTAGACGAAGGCAGGATATCAATGTGTAACTCGTCGAATTATTTGAAAATTATTGAAGAATGTCTTGCAATTGATGGAGACAGTTTCGAGTTCGCACAAAGATCCGCAGTCTAAGTTTCAGCTGACGATGTAGGCAGCAAACTTTTCTTCTATTGTGATTTTCTTCCTCTCTGTTCCGTTGAAGATGGTACCGTTAAACGCCCGGTGATTCGTTTGAACGCGGAAAGTGGGTCTACGCGCTCGAATAATTTGCTTTATGGAATTACCGAACCAAGTCCAGTTACCAGTATCGACGTGTTGCCGATAGCAAACAAAGAAGCTCGGGGATAAATCAGTCGAACATCGAACAACCACCGAAAGTATTTTTAACACATAGCCTATCAATCATCTCGAAGAAAAGTCACAAAATCAAGTCATTTTATCATCGTTAATCAAAAGTGCAGAGTCGACGCGTTCCTCGCCCACTCAGCGTCCACGAAAATTGGCTAAAATCAAAGCAACTTATTTAACAAAATCAAAATTGAGAATTCAAGATTTATGGTAGTGTTAATCAGTTCGTCACTGGCCGTAAGCAAAAGCACTTATTGTTATCAGACTACGAATTTATATGCAAAATAAAAATTATCTGCAGCCATTACAAAGTGATAAAGCAGTATTTTAACTATTTTTCTATTCATGAAATATTTCCAATATTTTACCGTTTTTATCATAAATGCATCAAATCCGCGGTCTAATTATTATTACCTAGAGTAGACGATTAAATCGTAGATCTTTATGTGGAAATAAAAATGTTCTGCATCAATTTCAAGAAAGAGGGTTTTCATAAAAATCGATTTTTTTCGGGTTTCTATTAGAAACTTTCTAATCGAACCCCTACCGTTTATGTTGTAAATGCGAGAATGACGTTGAGGTAAATGAATGCGTAAAATTGTGCTTCTTAACGAACAGATGTTAGTGAGATCAGCTGCTCCTTGCCCGCGTGAAAAAGAATACTCGCGTAGCTTATTACATATTATTATTATTCAAACGTTTGACGTAAATCTTTTACATTTGACCTAAATCTTACCTCCGGTTGTTTAGGTATTCTACGAATATATTATATTATTGTCTTGAAACAAAATTGTATCGTACGATTTGTATAAACCAACCATTTCGATTTAGCTGTATCCGTGAATACTACAATTTATATTTGTTACAATACTTTTTGATACTGGATTTACATTTGTTAATATTGCAGGGTTCTACAACAGGGTCCTAGATAGCATATTATTCCACTCTGACAGAATTGATAGAAGTAGCACAATTATTTAAAAATGGAGTGTTTGCGACACTATAATACGTACTGTAACAACACGACGGATGTTTAGCTTGTTATTGTTATAGGGTTCAATTAAATATTAAAAATCCGAGTCATCGAGTTGTACGTAACAATTCTCCATCTACAATTACCCAGCATCCCTGAACTTGTCGCCATTAAAGCTTTGCCTTGTATAATTAGAGCTTGTACAGCTATTACGTCGCAACCTATCGAAAGAGCACGGCAATTCGTGTTTTGTTTACTTTGAAAAATGCGTCGTTGCTGCTAGACATCGTCTTTCAATTCGTTACATTAACAACACTGTCCAACACCAAATTTGTTCCCCAATTACTATTGGGTCCTCCGTGTAGAGTTTTTTGCGCTGATTCCGAATCTGTTTTTAATTTCTTTCCTATACGCACAGCTTTTGAAAAACACGACTTTGAAAAAAAAACATATTTTTCAACTTTAAACAAATATTGTAGTGTTATCGTAAAAGATATTGAATTGTTCTTTATAGCAAAAGATTCTGTAGACTTTCCCGAATACAGCGATATCAAATATTAATACATTATGATTGATTAAACATGTTTAAATAATCACTAAAGGCGGAGAGACACCACTTTTGCGCCAATTTTTGAGGACATTTTTCAATTTATCTCAAAAAATAAGGGTCCAGCGGAAAATCGAACTATACCATGCGATAGAGCAGACTTTTATCTTGAGAAACGCCGCTTTGAAGTTTGAAACGTCGACGTTTTTTTCGAACCAGGAAGCAAAATATCTTCGCCCGACATGAGTTGCCGCCAGTGGCGCGCTCACCATTACAACGGTCGTTCGCCGCTCCGTATCCATCCGTATCCCGTCGCTGCGCCGTATCTCGTCCCGAGCGTCACTGGCAGCAACTCATGTCGGGCGAAGATATTTTGCTTTCTGGTTAAAAAAAAACGTCGACGATCCAAACTTGACAGGATGGCTTCTTAAGATAAAAGTCTGCTCTATCGAGTAGTATAGTTCGATTTTCCGCTGGCCCCTCATTTTTTGAGATAAATTGAAAAATAACCTCAAAAATTGGTGCAAAAGTGGTGTCTCTCCGTCTTTAATGATTGTTTAAACATGTTTAAACATTAACAATGTATTAATATTGGATATCACTGTATTCGGGAAACTGTACAGAATCTTTTGCTGCAATAAAGAATTCAATATCTTTTATAATAACATCACAATGTTTGTTTAAAGTTGAAAAACATGTTTTTTTTCAAAGCCATGGTCCTCAAAAACTGTGCGTATAGGACAAAAATTAAAAACAGATTCGGAATCAGGGCAAAAAACTCTATAAGAAGGTCCCAACAGTAATTAGGGAACATAAAAAAAGTTGAAATTTGTTGGACAGTGGCAATCACGCTATTCTGAAATTTTTCAACTTTTTTGTACTCGATTTTCTATCGAGAACAAAGGGACTTATGAATTTGACTTAAACATCGGATTTTGGAAAATACAGTTCGTTTCTTGAACAATGATATTTTATTTTCATTGCAGAGATAAAATTAAACCGCATCTTTCGGAGGCTGTCGGTTAATTGTTATCTCAAATATGTATGCACAATGTCCGTCTTCATTTTTAGATTCTTTTGTTTATACATTCTGGTTTTAATGTTCTGATAAAAACAACATTATCTTGCAAAGTATGCATTGATACGCTGATCTGTGAGTGAAAACAAGATCAATCTTTGGTCAAAGATTTGCAGATTACACTGTATACATATGTATCCACAGTCCAAATATCAAATATTTTGAATAAGACATAATTCGTGAGAATGCTATTTCATGATTTATAAACATTAGACCATTAATTAATTTATATACCTAATATATTGAAACGATTTATGTAATTCTATCGGTTGTTGTTAGCAATTCCTCGCGTGTGTAGTCTAGGTGAATGCAGTGTCGCCAGTTGAGCTCCAAACGGAGCTCACACATTCCCCTCTTTTTCCCCTTCTACTATCCCATTCCAGCACCATGTGCACACTCCAACGTCCCCCACTAACAATAAGACCGTAGACCACGGTGACGTAGACTGAACTGGTCATCAGAGAGGGGGTACCTAATTCCCCTCGACTTTCTCGACCTGGCGACACTGGGTGAATCAATCATAATGTTTACTAGCAATAAATTGTTTGCATCAATTCTTTGTAACGATATTGCATAAAACTGCAATTAAAACGATAATGCAAATAAATTATACGAATTGATTGGCTCGTATGAATACTGTTACGAGCCACCGCATACATTATATTATATTTATAATTTATACCACTTCGATTAGTTGGGCAGCAATTTCAATGAAAATATAAACTCGAACTATGAGTTGAGAAATTCTAATCACGTTGATATTTAAAAATCAGTACAAATAGATAATGTATAAGAATCATCCAAGGTACAACATTATGATTGCTGATAACATTGTTATATTCAATCTTCGTTAAAAATATGGCGATAGGGATGCTATATCATATATCATTGATCGCTGGTCGTTCCGCGTCACAGAAAATTGCATTCAAACAAACAAAAGCACAATTGAATTGTTTCTTACATTTTGTATTTTTCACGTAATAAATATTCTTATTTTCCCCATACTTTTACATAAAAGTTTTTGGAATTTTTATAGCTACATAATATTCCACTTCTTTTATCATAATCGTATGTTATATAGTTATTATCATGTAATATCACTTGTTCGTTTAAGTTTGTTTCGAATCCAGAGAATTGATTTAGTTTTTATTTAAAAGTATTAATAAAAGTACAACTGGTCCGATCGTTCCTTACCTGAACAGATAAGGTGTCTAATTTTAATGTTAATCTACGATGACGGTTCGTCAGAGGTTAAAAGTAGGTGCACCGACCTCCACGAGTAATAAATGTGCATTTTTGTCGAAATGTCGTATCGGAGCAAAAAATTCATACTTATTCGCGCATTAAGATTGTTGAAATCGTCGTTTTTACAGCTTTTTGGCGTGTTTAGCGAGAGGTATACTGCCGTACGAAAAATGATGGGCACTTGCGATACTAAAACCGAATCGACAAAGTAAAGTCTCTAACAGATGTGGCGGAGACTCGTTTCCAAGATTGCAAGGGTGCGGGATTCGCCTTCTCATTTCTCGATAATACAAACTATGGGGTTTTTCAGTAGACAAAAACGCTAGATAAAAGGTCGATCTAGGGCGCTATCGCCCTCAAAAGTCCTATTTTTTAGTTTACGAGGTGTAATTTGCATTATTCAGCAGTATGCTTCCGAATTTCCTGAATATGCTTCCCCGAATATGCTTCCGTTTTTGACTACTAAAAACCCCCGTGTTTGTATTATCGAGAAATGAGAAGGCGAATCCTGCATCCTTGCAATCCTGGAAAAAAGAGTCTACTCCCTTAAACATCGAATCGCAGTAATTCTATAATATAAGGTTGAAGAAAGTTTGCTGTATTATACTGGAATAGCAAACCAGCAAAACCAACTATATATAAATTCTTGACTGCGGATTTTATGCATTTATGACAGAAATGGGTAACACAATTTAAAGCAGAGAACATATTAAAAATATTTACAGACATCAACGTATTAGTTTCAGCTTAATCTGATAATTAAAATAAGAAAGAAATTTTTATTTCACTCCTGTGTCTTGCAATCAATGCAAACATTTTTTATTTTGCATGAAGATCCGCAGTTTACTTATTACAATCTGGAACTTCGAAGAGTCTTCCTCGAATCCAGTTTTCTCGAATAGTAATGCAATGAACCTAATCAATCGATCGACTTGTAATTTCATACAGAGATACAGATAAGTGTACTTCGCAGTACATGAACACATTAATGATTTGAAGAAAATAAGAATTGCTTTGTTCACTGCAATACCGAATAACTAAATACAAAAATGAATGGTCGTGTTTAATCGAATTTTGCTTTGATACGAGGCCAAATTATGGTTGAAGTTACGAAGTTACGATAAAGATAGTAATACATTCCACCTGTTTAGATAAGAACTTATTCAAGAACAACTATTCCATAATTACAACGATCATCGTTTTTAAAATTGTAAAACGTTCATAGTTATGTGAAAGTTTGTTAAATATTCGCAAAAAACAACATAGTCACGTTAACGTGACATTTTCTTGAATATTTACAAAAAAAAACGAACATCAACGCTGTCTTTCTCTAGATCATTTTTGTACAACGTACAGTCGGTGTACAAAGTATTCGTACACGTTAAAAAAACGAATTACTTTTTAAAAATTGGACCCAACAACTTGAGTTTCTTTTCAGACGTTAGAAGAATTAGCTTACTAGCTAATGTGTAAATAATTTTTTTTTAATTGTTATTGGTCGCAATTGCGATGGAAATAGTAAAGGTCGCGATATTTAAATTTTTTATCTGTACGTGTAATGGAAATTTAGAAGGCGACTTTGGTAGGTCTAGGTGGGCTAGGTAAGTTATATACTTGTACAAAGTTTCATCGAAATCGATCAAGGATGTTACGAAATATAATTGATTGAAAATAGCAAAAATCGTAAGAATCTGCGATTTAAATGAATCGCAAACCGTAAATTCAAAGATTTTGACATCTGCAATGCCCATAGCTTTTTAATTTATCCGTCAACCAATTTCAATGAACTTTGTACACATATATAACTTACTTAGATTTACAAAATACACGTTTTAAATTTTCATTACGGGCACAGATAAAAAATTTAAAAATCGTGGTCTTTACTGTTCCCTTCGTACTTGCGACCAATACCAATTACAAAAAAAATTATTTACGCATTAGCTAGAAAACTAACTCTTCTAACGTCTCAAAAAAATTCAAGCTGCTGAGTCCAATTTTGAAAAATTTATTCGTTTTTAAAAGGTTTACGAATACTTTGTACACCGACTGTATGTGCCAGGTAAAAATCGTGAATGAATCTACCGTCGACTTGAAGATCGAAGCTTGCTCTCTAGAACGAATGCTTAAAACTTATTTAGTGTTCGAATACTTTCCGAATTCCGAAAAAGAGCAGGGTTACTTTTGGTTTTAAAAATTCGTTTGGCTTGGTCAGGATCGCTGTGTAGGAAGAAAATCGCCGAAGCAGTACGGCCGACAAAAAGAAAGGTTAAAGAACGAGCACGTGTTGACCGTGAACACGTTCCGCGACCCGTCCATGGGAAGTGTTAGCGAGCTTCTCCCATTTTACTACGACGTACGTGATATCCAGAGTAAACGTGAATAGTATGTATGACAGGTGGAATCATTGAGTTTTCCATTGACGTTGTGCGACGCGATTGGTCGATTCCTGATGCCGGTTCGAACATCCGATTCCGGGCAACCGATCACGTTAATCGACGCGCCAGTCACGCTTTTCCTTCTAGAATCGCGAACGGTCGGTCCACAAATGTTGTCTCTACACGAGATTTCTAAAACTACGGGCCCGTAGAACGCGGTAATATCGTTCCCAGATAGTTTATAATGCTCGAGATAACGCGATAACCGCTGCGAATCCTCCGCAAAGTGGGGAACGAACTTACAACCCGTTACCGGCGATCACGCCACATCGGAATCCACTGTTTTGAAATCACTGCCGTAGCCATAGTTTGCAGTTTGCAAATCCTCATCTAACAACGCCATATCATCAATCGAAACACCGTGTAAATGAGTATTATCCATTGTATACTCGACATACAAGGAACGTCCAAAAATGACGAATCGATTTAGTCGACGTGTAAATGTTTGCAGGCCTAGTGTCTTCTTTTTCAATTTATCATTAATTAGCAAAACAGCGTGTAGAGTTTAAAGAATAACTTGAGCACAGAAAAGCTCGAAAATTGACGAGTCGATTTAGTCGACGTGTAAATGTTGCAGATATAAATTATAAAGAGTATAAAGCGTACCGTTGAATATATATACAAAAGTTCGAAAAATGAGATAAATGTTTGCAAGTGTCCTCCTCGTTTATTCTCCTCGAGTGTAGAAAGTATGCAGATAACGTTCAAATATGACGAGTCGGTTTGGTCGACGTGTAATGTGTTCGAAATGTTTAGGGTTCGCCTACTTTTCTTCTTCCAAGAAAGCGGTATTTTGGAAGGTGCAGACGATCGAGGTGTACGACTGAAGTAGAAGGTAGGTGAAGTGGCACGCGCTTACCTGGTATGACGTTCGTTGAATCGTAATTTTATGGTGACCACGGAACAAACGAACGCGAAAACCGTTTTCGCGTTGACTCTCCTGTGTGTGCCTCTGGCTCCTTCCGGCCGACAACTTCCACGCGACACGAACGTTCTTGCGATACTGACGTCGGGAACACGCTGTGCCCGCCGTGATAATCCACGCTCAACTCGCGATCTACACGGATCCACACTGATCCACACGGTGTACACTGCCGCTATTCCGTAAGCATGTGGCGGGGATCGGCAGGCTGTACTGTTGCCGGTCGACCAACACGGTTTTTTCCTCCGACGACTGACTGGAAAATTCGGTGAACAGGAATTACATCTCTAAAATCGAATACAAAATATATGTACTTGAGGCAGTCTGTCGAGGAATCTGTCGTGTTTTTAATCAAATTAATCTGTTTTAAGATGAATAAAACTGATCGCGGTTGTTTGTTTGTCCTTCTTTTCGTACAATGTATCTTTTAAAAATACGTACAGGTTGTGTCCTCTAAGTTAGCTACCATTGGCAGTAGATGATGAAATTATTAAAAAATGAATAACATCTTTTCGTTTGTATATAATGTACATGCAGAAAGTAGAATTGGTTGGTCATGATCAGACGCGTTCAGATAATTTCGATTTTCTCCAAAATGAAACGTCGAACGAAAACATCTTATTCCTTTTCCTCGACTTATTTTTACATGTACAATCATCCCCTGTCCGGCTCTAACACCTTGTTATAATTGTTTCCTTTCTGTATACATATAAAATGTTATTGTTCACTAAAGAAGACATTCTATAACACCAACTGACTATACTAAGACATTCCCTATTGTACAAACAAACTGAACTATGTATATCAGAAAAGAGAGATTTCATTAATATTATTAAATGCTCAACCAGTAATCGAATGGAACAATTTCATGGAGTAAACGAGGAATAAAATATATCTCATAAATTCATTAAACGATAATTCAGTGGTGTGACAGAAATGGACACGGTTGCGCTTAACAACTTAAACGATTATTTTCGTAGAACAATAAATTAACTGTACAAAAGAATTTTTCTTTGATTCGAATTCTGTAGAACAAACAAATTTACACGATCTGCTGCAATCGCAATGTAAAATGCAATCCAAAATGTACATTTTGCTACTACTGTTAACTGTAAACATTTTAGGAGGGACAAGATAATCGTGCATTCGAAAGGTATCGGATACAAAATGATTATTTTAAATAGTAAAAAGTAGCGCAATTTAAAATAACTGTAGAATGGCGCCGAAGAAATCCACAGATGCATGCGCAGTCGACATCGCGAGCAAGCGAAACGATATTTTTTCTTGCGCGTAAGTTTGTTATTACCGACCGCATAGAATCTCCGAGAGATTAATCGAGTTTTCGGTACATAACGTTCTCGACCGATTGATCAAAATGCCAGGCACACCGATGAAAGAACAAAACGATACGTTGGAGAAGCTGGACACAACGGAACGGCCACCGAACGCGAATAGCGGGCCTGTTGTGCGGGAAATCACTCAAACCGACCGACTCAACAAAAAACTGTTGGTATCGCTTTTACAACGAATGAACAAGTCAAACGGTGAGTTCGACAAGTTCATGGAGAAAGACAGCTTCGATCGCAATTCCCAGGATGATAGCGAGTTTTAATTAGTATCTTAAACACAGTTGCCGTAAAACATAACCTAACGTACCGTTCGACTGCAAAATTACCGTTACGTGTGCAATTAACGTTCACGAGGGAAAAACATGGTTTAAGAATTTCTCCTGTACAGACTTGCAGTCAAAGATTTGCAAAGCATTTCTTTTTTTCTTACTGTTATACGTCGACAACAGTAAATCAAGGTTTTATTACTCTTTCCACTGTAGTAGTAACCAATTATACGCTCAAAATCATTCCACAAAGTAGTAATCAACATATTCAGAAAGGAATTGCCTTACCATTTTATGTTGAGAATATGCCAACTTTATCAAACGCCTCTGATTACGACGACGAGGATAATATAATAACTGAATATGAAAGACGCGATTCAGAGGCGGAACAGAACACTGAGAACAGAGATGCAGGATCGGAGAACGAAGAAGAGAGCCAGGGTAAGAACACAGCAAGAAGAGTGGATCCTTCGACTTCTAGAAAAACTGTAGTGAGAAATCCAGTGCCGAAACTAGACACAGAACGTTTGACAGGTCCTAAGGGAATACATACTATCGAGAAGTATTTCGAGGGATTTAAATTTCAAGGTAAAGGACAAGAGAAATTAGATCTGGATAGAATTCTAAAGAGAATGGAGCACTGGGGACATAGACTGTTTCCAAAATTAGAATTCGATAGTTTCTTGGAGAGACTAGAGAAGCTGGGTTCCAGAAGAGATCTTCAGGTGTTTATAAAAAAGTATAGACAAGATATGGTTAGCTCAGACGACGATGCGATCCGTCGGGATATGGTAGACGATGATAGCGAGAAGGAGGAACAAGACGAGCCGATAGATGAGTTTGATTTATTAATTGCCGAACAGATAGAGAAGCAGAAACAAGTTAATCAACAGTCGTCTGATACGTCCACAGCCGATGCTCTGTTCGATAAATTAATGTCGCAAACAAATAATAAAGCCTCTCAACAGTCTCAGCCCATGAAAGAAAGTACTGGTCCCTCCCAGTTAAGCGACGAAGTGAAAGAACAAATAGAAAGGAAAAGACAAGAAGCTCTTCGAAGAAGGGAAGCAAGACTGAAAGCTATGGA
This sequence comes from Lasioglossum pauxillum, assembly GCA_933228785.1. Lineage (NCBI taxonomy): Eukaryota > Metazoa > Arthropoda > Insecta > Hymenoptera > Halictidae > Lasioglossum > Lasioglossum pauxillum. The sequence goes on along the minus strand of OW121701.1, from coordinate 37,086,948 downwards.
AGAAGAAGCTAAGAGAAAGAAATTAGGAGAGAGTAATGATACAGAATGCAAAAATAGTTCCAGCAACGCACAAGTATCCAGTGATACTCCAAGTATGGAGATCGACGATTCGCGCAAAGTAGAAAATGAAAAAGAGGAATAAAGTCACTTTTATAAACTAGAAGTTATTGCGAAGAAATTTTGTTATACATAAAAAGTATCGATCGGAGCGTTTAGATAAGAATAAGTATACTAAATAAAAAAGACTTTATTACCAAAAATAATATAGTTTCTCTTAAGAATTTGTATAGGTGTTATTAATAAAAACATAATCGAAATTATACATTCCTTTTTTACTTAGGTTCTTCGTTTTTGTGTACTTATATATAATACATTATTACCACGAATGAAAGCATCGCCGTACTTGTCTTTCAATTGACCATTCACGTATTCTTCCGTCTGCTCAAGCGCGATATTCATGTAGCCATCGAGACAAGCTAGAACACCTGCAAAATGTGAATGAGTAATAACGTAGCATAAAAATATTAAAAACAAATGTTTCACCTCTGTAATCCACGCCGCTGTTTAATTTTACAACAACCGGGCGTCCGTGAATTTGTTGAATAAACTGGGATAATGCTTCTTTGCGACTCATCTGTAAATTAATATTCCATACAGAATGTTTTTTACAAATATATTTATAAACAAGTGTCTGTAAGTAAGGTTAGAATATGTTGCTAAAGCGTTTCGAGTCGTACTTTGTAGTTAATAACTTAATATACGTATGTATGTGCTTTATTTATAAAACTCAGAGCACTATCCTACTACTTAATGTTTATAAACAATAATCAGTGACTGACTAAAAAATACAGTGAACGAGCGGTCTCTACCGTCTACTGCTGCCGTCTGTAGTCTGTATTGATGGGCACATTGGCACATTGGCACATTTGCCGCTTGCCTCGCTTCAATCTCCAATTGAAAACAGATTGTATATGCAGTAAGCACCGTTACCATGGAGAAAGGACGCACATCGCCTGTCACGAGCAGTTCTAATATAACAATTATTTTTTGACTTTTAACTTTTCTGTTCTAAGAAAACAGTTATAAATCCACTGAAACTTTTACTCCATATCTGTATATGCTTAAATAGAAAATTTTTACTTTTTCAGAAATGGGAAAAAGTTTCAGTTGGACAGTGATAGAGTTATTCTGCTTTGAAAAATTTAAAGTACTTTCAAACAAATTTACAGTTTAGTATTACATAGGTTTACCAGCTCTGGTATTACGTATATTACAATTTCATTCAATAGCCCTGGTTTGAAGCACTGCTTCGATTGTGCCCAAATTTTCTCGCGCATGCGCGACGATTTCAGTCTCAGTAACGTAAGCTTCTCGATAAAATGGCGCAAAATTTTAAAAAATTTATATGATTTGATTCTGAAAAATGAACGTATAACAAGTGTATTTGTGTATATTTTGTAACTCGTAGAACACGTCCTGTAGTCATTTTGTCCGGTAAGATTATTTCGGTACAATCCCGCCAATATAACTGCCTCAGGGCTCTGGCCGCTTTGCCACCCAATAGTAGAAACGTTGCTGTTTTCTCGCGCCTGCGCGAGAAAATTTGGGCACAATCGAAGATCTGGTTTGAAGAGCCTCAACCGTGCCCAGCACTGGTTTATAGTCTACCTTTAGGGTAGAGAAACGTTTTCCTATCCGTTCTCATTGGCTAACGATTTACTGTTCTTCACTCTTACTGGCCAACCATTTTCCGTTCTCTGCTTTCATTGGCTAACAATTTGCTATTACGTCAGAGGCGTCAGAGCCACAAAGCATTCTTATGGCGATTTCTTTCGATCACTTTCTTAATTTGATTAGAAATAGCTATATTTTCATTGCTCAACACATAAACAAATTAAGAATATTTATAACATACAATATTAATATATATAAACACCGTTAGCCGTTCAAATAATCGAACCAATCGAAGAGCATACAATTTGCTCATAAACAATGATCTAACGGAAGTTTATAAAAACTTTGTTTGTTGAATTGTTGAAAAAATGACGCACACGAATTTTTGAAAATTTCACTATTACAATTAATGGTTTACTTTGTATGTGTACAAGCTCAATTTTGTATCAATTTTGATTTTGCTTATAAATTATGTAAGAAATGAGCAAGCAGTCTATATTTTGATCATATATAAAGTTTGACATTGTTGAATGAGGATAGCTTTGAAATGTTCGTAATGAGTATTGTCTATCGATTGGTATGATTTCACTATCTTTTCTTATCATTACCGTTTGCGTCGAGTCCAGGTCAACGCAAAGTGGAATTATTGTTTTATGTGTATAGATATATATTTAGTTCTGGGCACTTCGGCCGTGAGTACGTTCGCTGTCAGCAGTCTGTGTACATATTATAAACGCGATAAGAAATTTGAATCTCTTTAGATTGCTTTAGACGAGATTTTATGTTTCAAAAATTTGTCATTACTCGGGATAATTAAGGATTGTGCGGTTTATAGTATTTAATTCTGTATTCTCTATAGTTTGATTGTAGTCGAATTGTAATTACATAAATTGGTGTCTCCATTCTTCCATTCAAGGGATACTGTTTTCCTTGTAAACACTATTAAATTACTGCTATTATGGTATATTGGCTGCCAAAAAAGCGTTTCAAAAAAAGGTACTATCATTTTACTCAATTATATATTCTAATCTCGGTATTATAGTAATTATTTATTTGCTTGCAATTACTAATCTTTTGATCCTGTAACTTAACGAGCAATTTACAATAATAAAACTAATCCTCTAATACAAATAATCAAGTGTAATTATTCCCACTAATTTGAAAATCGTGAAATTGCAAAAATAACAAAACGATTTGTTGAAAAGCTATCGAGATTAATGAAAGTTCTACATAAATAGCTATAAACATTTATTCGATGTACGTGTTTCCATTTACGTGAGCCCATATGTTGTCAATTATTAAAAACTTTGCATAAAATGGTATGCTGTTAAATATATGTATATAGATATTCAAGAATTTTTTAAATATAAATGATGGAGCCAAATTATTCATTTAGGTAATTATCAATGTTACATAGTCATTATTATATACGTAAATTTTAATCGTTAAATATTTTTCTCTTTTGCCGCAAACAACAGCAATTTTGATACACAAATATTTATATCCTTATCATACTTACTTATGTAACCAAATGATTTCATAACGATGCCTTTTCACCATTAGGAAATAATATGCTACAAAGTCCAGTCTGTATATAGGGAAATAATTACACTTTCTCATGATAGAAAATAATATGCAATCTTTATTTATTTATATTTATTTTCTATGTATCATTATCCTGTAGTAGTTTCTTCGAACAACTTTTGCGTAAATAAGTTACCTTAAAAGGAGGAATTAGAAAGGTGCCTTAGATTTGGTAGCGCTAACAAAAATGCAGGCTACCGATCTACTATTAGCAGCAGTGGCACCATTCATCATTCTTGATATTGGGTATACAGGAATGTAAGTTGCTCTGTTGTACTCGATACTCGGTCACTTGTTTGTTTATTTAAAATTTAAATCGATGTTCTCACTTCTCATTTTTTGCTTTACGCTTATGTTTATCATATGTCGCCGATACCGTTGGCCATTTTAAATCACTCTTAGTTCACGTTGCGTTAAGTGGAAACTTCATTAAATAATTATACCGCTTTCGATGAAGCAATTTCAAGCTAGCTGGGCATACAAGTACTCCTTATTTATAAATGAATGGGTAATAAACATATTGCAACACTTTATGACTCATCACCTGTGCAGAAGATTTTCTAATGCTAACAGACACTTTTACATTACATAATACAGCATTATCTAATATCGACGAACAACAAATAATATTTGTAAGTGTAGCCCGCAAACAGTATATTAATTAAGTTGATCGAGCAAATCGACTAACAATTTCAGAATGTAATGGGCATTCTATTGTAAAATTTTCTTTATTTCTGTGTTTATTGCTTTTTTAATTGCACATTCTATTCTTTTGCAAGTTTCATAATATCAACTACTTCTCTTTTTATTACATCTCTCCTGTTGTAGCACTTAAACTTAATGTATAGTGCAGTCGATACACATTTTTAGGAGTCGTACAATAAAAGGATAAAGACAAATTTTTGAAATGTTTCATTAAGCATAGAAAATATAACGTGTGAACTGTTTCATTTGCAAAAGTTTCGTTTCTGTGTTTAAATCTGTATACGAATTGATTATTGATTTAATTCTAATAAACATTTATGTACATCAAACTGCTATGAAATTCGGAAGGTATAATTTCAGAAATGTATTATGTCCTCGTTGCTATTTAGTTAATGGTTTGTTGCGAAAATTGTGGTGTTTTTGTTATGTTTATTTGTAACTTACTTGCATGTTTCAACGATAAACGTTACTAAAACTTTTCTCTAAAAATTACAATAAAAAATTTGTACTATAGAATATAAAAACGTACGCAAGTTTTGTTCGCTATATATACACTGCCAAATTTTTTAATTTACTTCTTTACGGTGTTAATGAAATATCATTATAAAGTATTAACGGTAAGATTAATTTACATTGCAGATATTTATTTTGGATGATGAAAGCGTCGATAATAACATACCTTATAATATTTGGGCTTTTGCCTCTTATATTTCATTATTCTTACACTATACAGAGAAAAATACTCTTTTTAAATTTTTGTAAGTATTTCGATTCAAATATACATTGTTAAACGAAGGAATTCTTTATGAGAATGTTTCGCTTCGAATACAATTAACTCCCTTTTCTACATTGTCTTTTTCCTATTAGTAAAATGGCCACTTAGTGGGGACATAACGAAGCCAGAGTCAGTTGGAATGAAAGGTACAAGAAACTTTTATCTAAATACTGATCAGAATGTAAAGATAGGAGTATGGTAAGTACACATGAATAATTTAATCTTTTTATGCGTTCACTTTATATATTCATTTATATGTTATTTCCAGGCAAATACTACCTCAATCGTTAATAAACGATTCCACTATTGTAACTGATGATGATTATGACAATGTATTGAGTCATGCCAAGCAACCTGTTTTTCTCTATATGCATGGTAATAGTGGCAATAGAGCAAGCGGTCACCGCTTAGAATTGTATAAACTTTTTCAATCGTTAGATTATCACATAATATGTTTCGATTATAGAGGTAAGATTAAGATGCTGCGATTATTAACACATTTATTTGTTAACGCTAGGTTTATGGAATGCTGAAAGCGATTATTTTACATTATTTTCTAAAAAACCTAGTGTTAAACATTTATTTAATCACTTCGAAATTTATCTTTCCTGTTTCATAAAATTAGGGTACGGGGATAGCGAGTCGGCTGATCTTTCTGAAGTAGGTGTGGTAGCGGATAGTAAGTTTGTACTAGAGTGGTTGTTGAAAAAAGTAAATGGTTCGTCTCCTGTATTTGTATGGGGCCACTCTTTGGGTACTGGGTAAATATTTTGAATTTCTTTTAAAAAAATATTGCAAGAAAAAGAAGAATATATAAACGTTATAAGATGTTCCACTTCTTACAGTGTTTCTACTCATGTGTTAGCATTATTAGCACAAGAAAATATTCAACCAGCTGGTTTGTTCCTCGAATCACCATTTAATAATATTGCGGACGAATTAAGCGAACATCCATTAGCACAGGTATAGTATGCTATAATACAAAAATGTTCATATATATTTTTGAATACATTATATTTTCCTTTTTAAGATCTTTAAACATTTACCATGGTTCCACTGGGTCATTGTGGAACCATTTTATGAAAACCATCTGCGTTTCGAATCGGATAAACACATAAAAAATGTTCAGTGTTCAGTTATGATCCTACACGCGGAAGATGATAATGTAATACCATTTTTCTTGGGTGAAAAGGTACGGAAATATTTCATATCCAAATTGTGTAACGATTAAGTAGCGATAAATTTATTTGCATTTGCAGTTGTATAAAGCAGGTATAAGTTATCACGGCAACGATACCAATCAAATTCAATTTACGCGAATAGAGGCGTCGCTCGGTCTCGGCCATAAATACATATGCCGGTATAAAGAACTACCTAATATAATTAGGTACGTTCGAATTATAATTTTATTAGAATGCTGATAATATGTTTCGATAATACAATGTTATTGACAATACAATTCTTTTTCAGATCGTTTGTAGCAGAGGCAAATAAGAATCAGACTGATTAAATAATGTATTGACGAGAGTAACTATATCACAATTCACATATTTTTACTATAGACATTAGCAGTTGACTCATATAAATAATATAACTTGAAGTTGCAATGAAAACAGTGATTTGACATTTTGAATGTTTCTGTTTTCATCATTAATTGTCATATTCCTAATACATTAAATACGTCGCACTTTTCTTTAAATGCATCAATTTGTAAAATTTATACAACGTTGAAATTTCGTTGGACAGTTTCTATTGTTCAGTATTAATGAAAGTTTAAGTGCACATAAAATATGTTGAAACTTTACTATTCGTTTTAGTGGTAACAAATGGAACTTTGTTTAAGAACACTAACATGAAGGATTTTTATGTATATTGTGCAATAGGCCACTTTGTGATAATGGAGTCTATGCTGTGATAGCTATTTTAAGGCCATCAACAGTATTTATTATTTTGTACTTGTCAACGAGCGTGACAGCTTTATAAATCCGTGAATACTCAGCAATGTTAGGTTTTATAAAATAAGGTGGATAAGTTTTCGAAACAATTATGTGCATTATTTATAATGTATTTCAAAATATTTCTTGTATCAGTACATTTCATGTTCTTTGTACAAATAAAACAATAACGAATGGCGATGATATTGTGTAACATTGCTCGTTGAATTTTTATGAATCTGTACTATACATTAAGAACGATAAATTACATGAATATTTAATTGGCCGGTTATTAATGCTTTCATCGGAACTATACAGTCATTATCATAACTGATGGCGCACAGAGTAAAGACCCGTGCTACAAATAGTAGAATCGATTATAGTCTATTATTTCCTTATCATTTCTCTCTTTTCATAAAAAAATCGAAAAAGAATACAAAATATTTTATTATCGATACAAAAATAAGAACACTGAAAAGATTTCATAAAAGCGTGGTCGGCAGAATGCGAAATAAATCTACAAACAAATTTTACGGTGCATAATTTATCCAGTATACTAAATGGAGCAGGAGTTAGTCCCAAAGATGCTTTCGACAAATTGCATAGCGTCTGTTTTAATGCGGAAGGGAAAAAACAGGACTTTTGAACGATTTCCATAAGGTATATAGGTTTTACCATTAAGTAAAAATTGCATACTTTAAATCATAATTTGTAATTATAACGACGATACTTTGCAAAGTTGAAAAGTTGGTGTATTGGACAGCTTACAGGATATTCTGGACTTTTTTAATAAAACATGTTATTCATCTGACGACAAACAATTGTTGTAAAATGAAAAATGCCTTCGAGTATGTGTTTATTTTATAAATAAATTGTATTTTACTTTTCTATTATAAATGCTTCATTTCTAATATAAAATTTAGAGGAACATGAGGGTTGGTACAAATTTTGAAATGCCCGCCACGGGTATTTAGTGACAACACGTTTCACTAGAGAATGCTCGAGTCGTATCAACAAAATAGTATGTGAACAGTAGTGTAGTAGGCAGTTTTCCTTATCTTAGCAGAAAACGTTGGTAAAATATTTTTATTTTTTTATTATATATTTTATTGAAAGTTATTTTAGCTCCCTGTGCTTCCCTAATCCCCAAAATAAAGGAAAACTGTGAAATATATACATATATATTCACAGTTATTATATATTTATACATTATACGTATATACACATGTTAAACATTCATTTTGCACAATAGAGTCGTAACAAGTTTTCCAAAATTACGCAGGGCGATCAAGCTACCCAAATTTATCCAAACATTTATATATACTTGCTTTACTGATGCTAAATTCAACGCGCATGTGCGAGAAAAAAACCCGTCCCACATCTCATTACTGTATTCGGGTTGAATCTGCATTGCGAATGTACACTTATATATAACGATAACGTTGTGGAAATTAAGGTCACCGTGCACACGATAGTAACCTGGAAATAATTATAAACATTCACTGAAATCGACGTATTTCCGGGTTGTCAATCGTTTTTTGTGTTCCGTTGAGCGACACGAATTTTTGCCGAACCTCGATCGGCTCGATCAGCAGTTTCGAGAAAACTTTTTGTGAGCGTGTAAAGTGCCCTTTAGTTGGGCACAAGAAAGAATGACGTTTTTTCCTATGATTCCACAAGAAGACATGCCAGACAGCGGGGCTGTTTATCAACCCACGACAGTGGGTTACACGTATGGCAGTGGTGGTGACGGTGCTGGAGGAGGCGGCGGTTTCAGAAGTAGTTTCTGGAGGATCATATCCCGGCACAAACTAAGTTCCAGAAAATGGTTCGAATGGGTATTGCTTTCAGTTGCTTTATCATTTACCGCTGCTGCTTTGACTACCATGCTGATCTGTTTAGTATCAGATGACACGCCACAGGAAAATAAGACAGAGGTAATTTCAACATTGTTTATCAACCTTTACGATACAGATACATCTTGCTTCTTGTGTATGTCAACATCTACCTTCATTATTCTCCAACAATTTCATATTTAACATTTTAAGGAGGTAGACTCGTTTCTAGAATAACAAGGGTCCGGGATGCATCTTCTCATTTCTCGATAATGCAAAGATGGGGTTTTTCAGTAGTGGAAAGCGCTAGATAAAAAGTGGACTCAAAAGTCCTACTATTACACCTCGTAAACGTAAAAATAGGGCTTTTGAGGGCAAACGCAACCTAGATTGATCTTTTATCATAGTTTTTGACTAATGGAAAACCCCATATTTGCATTAGTGAGAAATGAGAAACAAGTCTACTCCCTTTAGTGCACGATACGTTCGAATAGTTCCCAAAACAGTATAATAGGTGCTACACGACATCGAATCACCCTTACATCTTTCTAACGGGTTTCTTTTATTAGCAATTTAATCTTAGGGAGTTACCATGTATATTTCTTTCAAATGTCTACTGTCGTTGGTTCTGCTTTTTGAATGAAGCAAGCCAGAAGAACAACTAAGGTAATAAATTTGAAAACAAAGATTGTCGATTTATTTCCTAGTTCAGATCTGTTTAAGTATAATTTAGATAATAAACCTAGACATATGGAACGACCATTATATTTATAACGTTCGTTCGACCCGTCAAAACATTCTCAGAAACAGCTCCATCTTAATTAGTTGCTTTTATCTGTAGTTTCTGTATTTCCGTGTTCCTTGTTAATCGTGCACAAGATGTAAATTAAGATACAATTGTAGATGAAGGTGGACGATCATCCAACATCTGAAACAAACATAGAAGAACACAAGAAAGGTGGTGCAACAAGTTCCATAGCACTAGGTGCCGGTATAATGCTGGTAGGAGTGTTGTTCGGCCTCGCCTGGGCTTGGCTTCGTTTCTTCCGTCGCGAACAGTCTCCGAGAAGCGAAATGGTCGGAAGCAGTGGTCAGGTAGGCATAACATTTTTTGAGTACATTTTATGTTTTGAGTTTTGTTTTATTTACCGGAAGCGATGCATGCTCTGGTTGGTACGTTCGTTTCTTTATCTTATATACGCGTTGCTATGAGGAAAGATGTTGGGCGGTTTGAATCCATCGACTGACTTGCTGGTGGGTTCCACTTCGCAGTACGGGCCAGTACTTACGGAGTTGCCGAGCCAACTAAAGCTGAAGCAGTCGAGTTCGCACGACACTCCGGCAATACCGCTTTCCGATCAGGAAGAAGAGACACGCACTCTAATGCAGGACTCTACGATTCCTCCAACCATTTCTATCGGCCCTAATACTATTGCTAATCAGATTCCAGGTTGAGTACAAAAGTTACACTGCATCGGTGTGTAGTAAGAACACATGACATGGACACTGTTTACGAATCTTTAATTTTTATGCGAATCGATCGGAATCGCAGTCTTTGCCAGTTTGCCATTTACTTTGACTTTCTCGTGAACAAAACATTTACTGTTTTCCAACCTTTTTTTTCGGTAGCTATTTTAACATTAATCCTATAAGACTTATACAAACACTTTTCATTTGCTTGTTCAATGAAAAAAAAGATGTAAAAAGTTTTGTTTTTATAGAGTATCAGCACAAGTACTTACTAATGTAAGAGGTTTCTATGTCCATACTTCTATTACTTAAAATTTTATCTATTTCTGTTTACCTATGCATTTCTCCACTCCGTCCATTATCATTGGTGATATGTTAGATAAGCATTGGATCCAGATGTTAGAAACGTTCGAACGAAATGGTTTCAAATGTATTTTCCAGAAAGTTCTTTTCGTTACTGTTTAAATGCATAGCATGTTTAGTAATAATAGCAATACCAATCGGTTCGGTGTGGTAGTAAGTTATAGTTGTAAAGTATCCGTCTTTGAGAAAGACCATTTAAGAGTGCATGTATAAATAAATAATATTTTATTCTGTCTAAATTGAATGTAACGGCAGCGTTAAGTGTGACTGACAATATACATAACAAAATATTTGCTCATCTGTATGTATATGATGAAGAATGAGCGATATTTACAAAGTAAACGGATATGTATACATATAATTAGAGTAACTTAACATAAATTATGGCATAAAGCAATCCTATCTTCTGAAATTAAGTGAAGAAAACAATGCGATAATGGGGCAGTGAAGGGAAAGCACTGCACAATTTTTGTTATATTACTTTACCAGTTTTATACTTGTGTTATTTGTAATTAATAAATCGAGTTACATACAGTTTAATTAGCACGTATGTATGTATATTATAATAACAGGTACATTTTTTATAATACAATATTTTATCCTTCAACGGAGGTTTGGAGTTAGTTTTACTAATTTTTCATATTAATATTGAGACTGGGTCATATTGTGTACATATGATAAGATAATCTATACACGCAATCCGGAAAGATTATCGAAGTATTTCTAAGTGAAAAATTTTTTATTTATATGTGATATAATTTTACTTTGTATTAAAATTACATTTACGACGAAAAAGACCAATTTTTCTCATATGTATAAAATATAATTATTCGTAAGTATCGATATAATTTATCTTAATAACTTATAAGTTTACTGTAACCAGTTTACCGAAGCCTTTTACGACTCTGAAGTCGGAGTGTTTTAATTGTTCGTAAGAATTTATGAATCGGTATATTTTGGAGATGGTCGAACAAACTTCTGAAAACTTTATCTGGATTCAATGCTATCATAGAACGAATATGTATATGTTATTACTTTTTCAACAATTTCTGTAAAATCCAAGCTGTAGAAGTTATACATATAATTTATGCAATTATTTGTGTAAGTATTCTCCTTATATAAAAAGAATAAATAATTGAAAAATAATATTTTCGGTCCGATGTTTTCCTTTTATTGATTTTTCTTCGTTTAATGTAAATATCTTAGGTTTATGTAAGAAATAGTCATTAGGTACTTCTGTAGTCGCACAAAATTTGAATAATTCACACGTGTGCGTTCATTCGTCAATTTTGACATTAATCGTGCGCATGTGCGGCTCCTTGCGATTCAAATTTGAAGTTTTTGGAAAACAGTGTGCGGAAGGTTATGTTGTCTTGCAAGCATGGATGTACATACATAATTAGTTTATAAATATCTGTTAGTTTAAACGGTAATTTCGTTTGTATGTCATTGCGTTATACTCTTTTGAAAATGAGTAAAAAGTTGAAACTTAATACGCTTGCATCAACGAGATTGTTACGATCTGGAAATAAATCCGGTAACGAAGATGCATCGAGTGCAACTTCGAAGTATTTCGATAGTGAAGAAAACGTTACATTGCCACGAAAAACTGCGAAGAGAAAGCGTACACCGGTAACAATAAAATACGAAGAAACAGGGAGCGAAGATCAAGTGAAAAAACAGGATGTAAAAATTGAAAATTTAAAAATTGCAAAGGAGGAGATCACGATGGATGAAAACAAATGGATGCCAGCAAATTGGGAAACTACTTTAGAGAACATTAAGGAAATGCGAAAATATGAAACAGCACCTGTGGATGAAATGGGTTGTCACAAATGCGCAGATCCTAAAGCTCCTGCAAAACTTTCTAGATATCAATCATTAATCGCATTGATGCTCAGCAGTCAGACTAAAGATCAAGTTACACACGCAGCTATGCAAAGATTAAACACCTTCGGATGTTCTCCAGAAGTACTAACAAATATTCCTGATGAAGTTCTTGAGAAACTTATATATCCTGTTGGATTTTATAAGGTATAAGTTCTTTCAACTTAATAAATCTATAGTCGATGCAGAACTTTTGCATCGACCTAATAGAACTAGTACTATATAAAATACCTATTTAAAATGTAACAATGCGTTTCAGAGAAAAGTGGAATATATTAAGAAGACATCCAAGATCTTGATAGACAAGTACGGAGGTGATATTCCTGACACAGTGAAAGAATTATGCGATTTACCTGGCGTAGGACCAAAAATGGCTCATATTTGCATGCAAATCGCATGGGGACACATATCCGGCATCGGTGTAGACACACACGTTCATCGCATTACCAACAGACTAAAGTGGGCAGAGAAACCAACCAAAACTCCAGAAGAAACCAGGATCGCATTGGAGAATTGGCTTCCGAAAGATCTTTGGAAGGAGGTAAATCATCTGCTCGTTGGTTTTGGACAGGAAATTTGTTTACCCAGATTTCCAAAATGTTCCGAATGCCTTAATAAAAATATATGTCCGTCTTCCACGAAACGCGGAGCAACAAAGAAGACTTAATTTTTTCAAAATATTTATTACGAACTATGTTTATTTACAGTATTAAAAAAGTGAAATAAAAAATCCTCAGCGATTCGACGTTTTCTTAAATTTTCCACTACGCTTCTGAGCTTTCTGTGCTCTCTTCAATTTTCTCATACTTTCCTTTTTATTCTTGTTACGTTCTAACTTTTGTTTTTGTTGAAACGCTTTACTCTTTTGCACGTGTTTCAATGCAGCTTTCTTAATCTCTCGTTTTATATCTTTCCTAGTACCAACTGTTTTATCTTTAGAATTAAGTTTCGAGGTTTTAACTTGTTTCTTTTTGTTCAATGTCATTCCTACAATTTCTTCGTCGTTTTCTGAATTTTCATTATTTTCCTCCTCTTCTTTGTCTTCTTCTTCATTAAGACCCTCGTTCTCGCCAATGAACGCATCTTTTTCTGCGAGATCTGCGACGTTTAGCTCTAAAATGCTAACAGTATGCCCTTCTGTTTCGTATTCTTGTTGAGACAATAATTGTTGAATTTCTGGAATGTCTCTGCTAGACACTAAATTTTTATATCGTTCGCGTGCCTACGAAAACGATGTATGTTATTGTAATATTAAAGAGATACGGTTTTGTACAAATACTTACTTCCTGTTTAATCTTTTTTCGTTCTTCTTTCAACTGTTGTTGCAATTCCTCTTGAGCTTTCTTCTGCCGTTGCACTTTTCTTTTATGGAATCCTGTCAAAAATTCTCTGTATTCGGAAGTGTTGAAATGTTCACAGTGTTCATAACCTATATTTATTATTTCATTGATTTAGCTTCGTAGGTAATTACCGTCTTTTCTTTTCATCAAATACAAGGGTTATTTTTCTACGTTTTTTCGGTTGACCAGGAATTCGATTTACGTTGAGTAATTTTGGTTGCATTTTTCCGTGTAACACCATGGTTGTGATTTAGGTTAGGTCTGCACAAGTTTCGAGTTGCTAAACAGCTTCACGAGTTATGTAGTTATGGCTGGTTATGGCACCGGAAAGCACCGGTATCATTTTTCAAAGTCTCTTCTCTATATAGTCACTAGTCACTCTAATGAATTTCATGAAAATAGTTTTTATTAAATTCATTAGAGAACTCTTTGGAATAATGGTAGGAAATCCAATATAATATCGATATCATTGATTACATTTTTTAAATATTGGGATCTTCGGAATACATTTTCACTAAAATATTTGCTCCATTCATTCAGGGCAATTACATATTATAGAAGCGCTCGATCGACTAGGATTTTTCAAAATAAATTGCATTGATAGAAATTTGAAAACCTCGCCGTTCATAATGTAGTAGTAAAACATTTTCGTAGAGGGTGCTCGTGTAAACTTCAAGTAGTCTATCGAGTGCCTTTACTTAGTTGCGAACATTGTTTGCAAAAGCATTCTTTAGTTTTCCTTTACAGCAAAATTTGTTATTTATATATGCGATGAAGTAAGACAACATACAAAAGAATTATTGCCCGGTGTAGGTTGTAAATATTTTAGATACTGCTAACCGAAAGAAGTTATCAGGTAATAATAAAATAGTCGTATATACAAACTTCGTAACACATATAACATTTATGAATAAGGAATAATAAATATACGTATAAGGAGCGGCAGTTTCAAGAATATTATATATATTAGCCGCAGGTGTTCACCTGGTTCGTTAAATCGATGATAATAAGAAAATTGTTGAAAACACAACAACAAATAACACGTGGTGCACTCTTTAATATTGAAAAAAGCCAGAATGCTCATGTACATAATATATGCGTATATATAGATGTTAATTCTTTACGTGGATAATTATGGTTTAATAGTTCGCCTTCTCTGAATGACAGGAACCGACGAGAATCCTTGTATACTTTGAAGATTGTGATTCGTGCGGTATCGTGATACTTGATTTGACATAACTCGCGGTTCTCGTGAATTTTAGGTACGAAAATATCTGCGGGAGGTTTGACGAGAGTCCCTGGTTCGAGGTCTGGTGGGCCGCGACGCATGCGTGGGTAATCCGTTTCATGAAAAGAATCCCTCAAACTGGGCGAGAGATATACCTAGCACACGATCCATGGGACATGTGCGTAAGGAATGGTCGTGCGTGGTGAGTGAAACCGTGTCCCGTCCCGTCATTTCCAATGTGAGAATGTATCGGGTATAAGTGATTGGTTCTTTTCACGACGAGGAAGATCCAACTCGGGAGGCGGGCAGTTGTAGGGCGGGGGCTCTATTGATTTAAATTTGGTTTGCCGGTGCGCGTGTCAATAGTCAACATACTGCCGCGAAGAGCGCGCGCTCGAGCACCTGCGCTTACAGTTTGCTCGTGTGTTGTGCAGATCGGAAGGTTAGGCCCTTCGCAGCGCAGTCGATAGGATATGTCGACTATTATGAAAACGGGAACGGCCGAGGATGTGGAGAATTTAAATGGACCCACCAGTTTCGAGAGCGTCGTGCCGCAGAATAGGTCAGTGTTGTACCGGCGATTTCTGGTTTGCGTCGGTCCCCAAAGTAGAATAGTACCGCGAGGGCTCAGCCTTGCGAATTACCGTGGCTCTGCTGCGAAACCTTTGTTCAATTTATTTGTCACCACGCCTTCGAGCACCAGCTGACTCATCGGCAGATATGTGGCTAATTCAAAGCACCCCTTTGCGCTATTCGTGCACCGGGCAGATACAAATCGATCGATAATAGTTATTCCCGTTTCTCTATTTGTCGTGATTCTTTTCCGACATTGTTCATTCACACGGTACCATGGTCGAATAAGTCGGATTTTTCTTATTTTCTACTATATAAGCTTTCGAACTGTTCGTTATTTTCCTTATGAAAGTCGAATCGTTTTATCGGATTCTTGCTCGCTATCTGAGAGAGTTAACACTTTTCGCTGATTGGTCAGACGATCGGTCACGTGGTACACGAAATGCGCGCCGAGAACGTCGCAAATTTTAATTTCAAATTACTTTCGTTTTCTTCTCGATGTTGGATCGGTTTTTTAAAACTATTTTTTTAATGGTAATTCGCGTTGTTAGTAATGTATAATCATTCGATTGTTTCTCTGAATGTTTCAAGGCAGGAATTACTGAAGTGGAATGGCTGGGGATATAAGGATTCCGAGTTTCGGGTTAATAGCAAGGATATCCTCGAGTTTACCGGTAATAGGTGAGCGTTTATATGCATATTTATGTTTACGTAAATATCCTTCAACGAATTAATGGTAGTTTCCAACAAAAAAAGAGGACTGCATTTTTTGGTGTACTAATCACATCCATTGACGTGACTTGCAATATTTGTGTTATAGTTAAAGAGGTAACTTAATAGTTATGGCTGAAATAAATGTCCCTGACCTAAGAACGAAATTATGTCTAATTTATTCGAGAGATAGCTGTCAATCATCACACTATCGTTTTAAACGTTTTAAAATAAAAAATGTAACAATAGTTTTAACGCACTGTGCTACTCATATAAAAATTACATGTACAATGGAAAAATTATAATAGAATATCTTATTTGCGACTTGTAAATTTAATTTGACGCGACGAAAAGATGCGTTAAGCAGAGATCTATTGGGAAAGAAATTTATATAAGGAATATACGAAAACAAATTCTTGTTTGTCGGTAAACTTGTTATACATGCAGATGTTCATCACGTAAAATATGCATATAATTTATATTATAATGATCTTTATTCATTCAGCCTCGTGGCACGGAATCGAATTTGGTTTCCGTATAATTTCTATATTTGCATGTAAATAACAAAGCAAACAACCAAATTGATGCTTACAGCCAGCTAGAAAAAACTTAATACTCGATTTGAGCTAGTTTTCAAAAAAAGATCGATAAAATTGTAATTTACAGGAATCGCGACAAAAATTATAAATATTGATTCTGTAGAATTTTCATCTGGGCCTTACATGAATTGCTACATGTTATAAACAGTTGAATATATTGAAAAAATACTATAAAATTTTCGTGCTACATCGATAAATACGAAATGTTCGGAAATTATTCATACCGCGTTCTTTTTTAGTAGCGCGAGCATTTCGCACGATAAACTGTTTTATGGTAAAGTTTGTAGTTTAATAGCTTCCTTTCTATACACTTTGTCAGTTAAATTTCGTGAATGTTTGTGTACCTCCCAAGCAGATCTATATGTATTCTTATCTTCTCTAAATTTTGATAACCCATATCATATATGTAGCCTGCTTTTCTATTTGACTTTCTTACCCATTTTGATGCAGTTCATTCTCTTCCATTCGTTAGTCTCTCGAAATAAGGAGAACAATACAACTCTAACAAGAAAACAATAAAATTGTTTCACTCTCCTTAGGATTAACCTTTCCGTAACACTCCAAAAATTTCATCCGACCTCGAACATTTTATAAATGAAGGAAATCAAAAATCATTTACTCGTACTGTACTTGAATTACTTATAAATTCGTTGAATAACAACACATTTTAAATGTTGGGGAAATCGAGCTTTTCGGAGGATCAAAATTTTCTGCGGCGTATTCGCGTGATGGTAATGTATAGTTAAAGGGGCGGTGTGTGAGCCTAATCATCGGCTCGCCAGTGTTACGCGGTTGCAAAGTTCCATCGAAGAAATGTACAGACAATTGTGATAGAAATAATTGACGATACATCTTAAAATTCTATTTTTTCTAGCTGTGGTAGCGGCGAGTAGTAAACGTACTATTTGCCGATGCATTAGATTTCTTGGGAAAATGCCGGAGCAAAGAAAAAAGGAATTCGTGATCAATATTTGTCACGCACTTCTCAGAAACTGATCGTTAGATTTTCTCGGGTCCCCGTATTTAGATTCCGAGCGCACGCGGTATCGTTTGTTTGTCCGCCACGGTAAAAATCGTGAACGTGCCACTGCAAATATTATTTTTGCAGTAGAATGTCCTACGTTGCGCAAGCCATGATCGTAGTACTTTACGAACATCCGAGGTCAAACGACAATTAGTTACTTTTATTTCGTATTATGTGCAAACAATCCCCGATGTTTTATTGTATTCAGATTTAGACATCGTAAACAATGTTTCACTTATAATTCGATGAAAAAATATTCGGACGATCAAAATTCACGTAAACGAAATTATTAAAGAAATACTGCGAGTCACTTCTGGTAGAGGCTGATTTAATTTTTGTGAATTATTGTTTGGCCACTCGGTTTGTCGAGGATGGGGATTTATGTTCTTACATTATGCTAATTTATGCCACTGATAGAGCATACTTGCACGGGAATTTTAGAAAGTCAAAACTGTCGGGTTTCAAAAATTTTTACACGTTTTCGTAGTCTTTTCTTTTTACTGGATTGTTGACTTGTTTACAACGGAGAATCTATGAAAAGAACATTTTTATTTTTTACCTTGAACTTACAAAAACGAAGATGCTAAAATAGCGTACGATTTGTTAGGGGAAAACAGCGAAGATTCTTGAGACAACATAGACATGCCAAGTTGTCTTCGAGTAAACGTAAAATATTTAAAAGATGATCAATTGCTCATTAGTACGATCATTATAATTTATTCGAATTTATTAATGAGCGGAAAGGACTTCGATCATTGCGCATAACATTAACGCGCGTACGATAATTCGCGCGCGCATGTGAAAAACATTCGCTTCATTCCTAAATTTATATTTCGGACTTAATTATTGTCGAATACATGTTGGAATTATTGTTCTCATATATTACCTTGCTCGGACAGCTTGCTTTACCTTATTACAACTGAATCAAAAATTTCAGATGGAGTTTCACGTGAAAGCTAATTCGTTCGATGTACATAGAAAATAAAAATAATATTTTAAAGAAAATTATTGCAGGAAAGAGTTGTACATACATTCGAAATGTTAGCGTGTTTACGTGTAACATTTCCGATAAGAAATATCAGTATTGTTAGCATATACAGGTGCACTACTTAATAATTAACAATTATTGTTCTCGTATATTATCTAAAACAACAGAGTCGCGTTACTTTATTACAACTGAATGAAGAATTCCAGATAGAGTTTCACGTAGAAGCTAATTCGTTCGATTTACATAGAAAATAAAAATAATATTTTCAAGAAAATTACTGCAGAAATGAATACTTTGCAAGGTTAACACGTCACAGTTTCACATAGTTGTACGTAAAATTGTTGGAAAGCAGATAATGACATTTCCGATAAGAAATATCAGTATTGTTAGCATATACAGGTGCAGTACTTAATAATAATCTACTGACATAGCAGCCGCAATTAGCACGTTGACGCAGCAACACGAATTTTGCCTTTGGACCACGATCAATTAATATTTTTAAGTTATTACTACCTCAACACACTGCTTCGATTAAAACATGTCAGAATCCTAAATAATGAAAACGATACGAAGCGAATAATTTTAAAACGAGACGAATAATTTTCTTCACGCATTATCTCGTAAATCAATCGTTCTAACACGTTAAAAACGAGCTCAAGCTGCTGGGTCCAATTTGAAACACGTTATCCTCTTTTAAATGATATATTAATGATGCTTTGAAATTCTGTGAATTTGGAAAGAACCGGTATCAAAGCTAATTCTGTACAGTTTGACCTTAAATACCTCATAAAATAAAACAACTGTCATCGAATATATTTTCGCCGGAGTTAGGAATATAGCGAAATCAGCCTGTCCCTTATTCAGCAAATGAATTCTAATGAATGCGAACGAACGCTGTTACCGAGCGATCCTGCACGTGTTAATTTCCAGACAGATACACGCGTTCCTTTTATGGATTTTTGTGGTATGCATTTTTCACACCGCCATAAGGGACCTTCAACAGAGGCACATAAAGAACCGAGGAAAAGCCATACAAGGGTCAAAAGTGCTATTGAACCCAGTTCCGCTCGCGACGAACCTAAACCGAACCATTACACACGCACACAGTGCTACAATTATATAATTTCGTATCCGTAGGAAACCTCTTTTTTAATTTTACGTTTAATCGACACCCCGTTTAACGTCATCGTTTGAAAACAATTCCTTTCAACGAATGGATTAATATTTATGGAATATATAAAGTGGTTTAACAAAAACTATCTGGTTCATTTCTAGCTGTAATTTGTGTCCACGAGCAATTATAAGAAAACGTATTACACAGTTTATTTAATTAAATGCATTTATTAGAAATATGGGCGTAAAAAGATGAATATTTTGTGTGCTGCAATTATCAACATAGCAGAATCATCGACGCTATGAGAAAAGAAATAGACACTCGTTGAACTTGAATCATTGCGAACGACGTTGTTCTTTATTAATTCGCACTGTCGCACAGTGCGCTGAAATGCCTGTTTCTTGGACAAAATTCAATAACTTTTGTTCTGTTTATGATAGAGACATGGAACAAAGTGGGTTTTTTTATTTATATTGCAAGCAATCTCAATATGATATTATTATAAATATAGTCATTTATTTAAACATTGAAAAACGATATTTATAAACAACATTTTGTTTTATTGGTTGTTTTCAGTAGATGAATTCGCAGTTCTGTTCTTCCGAAACTGAAACTTCGTGTTGAATTAAAGTTTTTTCATAAATAGCAACTGATCGGAATTGTAGAAGACTTCTTTACAACTTCTTTATGTAGGCCTATATTGAACATTTAACAAATACGTTTTGTAGATTTGTGTCAATTGAACATATTCTGAAAATTTCGTCAAAATCGGTTGATGGAAGAAAGTACGACAGGCATTGAAAGATGTAAGAATTCTTAGATGTAGGCCGAAAATCGTGAAAATCTGCAATTTTTACCATCTTTAAACGTTTGTAGCTCATTGCAACGCCGACCGATTTTTACGAAATTTTCAAAATATGTTAAATTGACACAGATCTGCAAAACGCATTTGTTAAACTTTCAATATAGGCCCACATAAAGAAGTTGAAAAATGCAACTTATAGTATTTTTTTCTACAATTCCGATCAGTTGGTATTTTTGAAAAAAAAATTTTCTCATCCTGCAGTAAACTAATTGCTCTAGCTTCCCAAAAAAGTTCAAATCGTATAGCACAATATTTAAAAAGTTATCGTCTTCTTTAGAGCGTCCGAATATTTTTGCGAGTAACTGTAAAAAGTAGATTAACTTTTTTTTTATAACTTTTTTATAAACAACTACCGCCGAGTAAAACATTTACAACATTATTCGGAGTGATGATCTGGACAACATATTAAAAAGTCAGCGAGATCGAAGGGTGTTACCTTCTTGTCAATGATTGTCAATGATTATTAGGACATTAATTTTTATTTATTTAATCGTATCTGTAATTAATGTAATATCAAAATTCTTTTATTTATTCAATAACTACAGTCAAACCTCATATTTCTACAAGTGGATATCCGCGTACTCGCTTGCTGGCCAGTTCTTGCTACATATTTTGTTAAATAACTCTGATATTTGCAAGTAGTAGCAATTCTAATTTATATAATATCAACATATATGTACTATCTTACTAATACGACGCAATCAAAATCCCAGAATTACTCGAGTCACTTTTTTTTATCCTCTTCTAAATATTAGGAAAACCAATAAAACTGAATAGTTTCATTTCAGGTTAATTATTATGTTGCATATAAGTATTACAAAATTTTAGAAGGTGAATTACAATTAGCCAACCCTTAGCCATCATTTTCTAAAAAGATTATTTCTTACAAACGTCTTTTGTTCATAACACAACGGAAACAAGTTACGATATGAACTGATGTACTATTTGATCTTCCTAAAATTCGCTTACAGATTCGCTTGTAACAAATTTCCTACTGAATTGTTTAAATTTTGTTTTTCAAAAAAATGATTTATTTGGACATTTTGGCATAGTATAAACATAGTTTTAAATCGATATGAAGCAGTGACTTTTTCGATTTTTGTCAATGGTTCTGCTCACTGTGCGTCGCGTCGCGTTTCAAAACAGAGGAAATATTCAAAGTTGAACGAAAAATCTGTCTGTAAAAACTATTCATTGACCACTAACTAGATAATTTATTTTATTCTTCCTTTCATGTTTTTTCTTTATGTGATAAAAATTGATTTCGCTTTTCCTGCTTGCAAAATTAAAACCGAGGAAATGTTCACAGTTGAACATTTCACTGTAACTTCGTCACACGAAATCTCTGTCTGTAAAAACTGTTAGTTCACCACTAACTAGATAATTTATTTTATTCTTTCGTTTTGCTTCTTCTTTATTTGATATGTCACTTTATTATACGAAATCTATGTCTGTAAAAGCTATTAATTCACCACTAACTAGACAATTTGATAATTATACATATAGAAGTAGGGCTTCCTCTCTGATTTTAACGACCTTGAAATATCTTGTCAAGATCATCATTCTGAACAACTTCTACCTGTACATGTTACCGCCGCTCGATTTTAGTTTTCGAAATATTCGCAAAAAACTATTGCTACATAATACTGTATTGAATTTTCCGTATTCTTGCACGCTGCGTGACACCATAAGCCTGTCACGGCGCGGCGTTTGTTTACTTTTTGTTTCTAAACACGCTGTGGAGATGAGAGAAAAAACAGGGTCGCACTCTGGTCATACATATTGTAGAGTGAGCTTTCAATTTTGAAAGACTACTCCAAAATTTTCGTATGCGTGGTCGGACCGGATCTCCGCCCCCACCACCTAATCCAAACTTATTCTGATCGCATGATTTTCATTACTAGTTCAAATTCTGTATGATGAATTTGAACTAGTAATGAAAATCATGCGATCAGAATTAGTTAGGATTAAGTGGTGGGGGAGCGGAGAGGGCCGCACAGTGGGCCAGGTCGTACATATAAGTAGGAGGAAAAAGATCTGAAATTATATTTATATCAACGGCAATGCTACTGTTTATGTATTTTGTTATTTTAAATCGATTGTGACAAAAATTAAATCGATAGAATCAGTAGTTTACAAAATATGTTTGTAAAACTCATAAATTACCGATATACTCTTATATACATTATAATTTACACAGTCTCCGCATCATCAGATTTCGTATCCACATCCAGCATACATGTATAATCTCCATCAGGAATACAGCTTTCATAATTTTCTTCACGTTGTGCATCTTTTGGAAGGAGTATTAATTCCACAGCTTCCTCTGACAAAGGCAAGTCTCGTTTATAATTTGGGACTCGCATATGAGCTATTAGAGGATCTGATGCAAGTATCAGCCTTTTTAACAGATCTCCATTTGTTGCTAATCTATTATTTTTTCTGGTATTATGTTCACGGAAGTACCTAACGTCCTTATTACGGGATTCCTGTGCTTCCTCGGACATGTTCCCAATTGGTAACAGAAAGTGTTTTATTACATCATGCCCGTGCAACAAAATTTTATTTTTTATTTTTATTTTTATTTAGTGTACTTAGTTTCTAGTAATATATATATATATATATATATAACTTTTATTTTTGATCCCCTTGGGGTTACAAATTATACAAAAATCTTCTCCTGACTTCGCCGCTCGTACAAACTTAACTTAACAAATAACTTAAAAACTAACTTACATCTATCTTTAACCTAAAAGAGAGAGAGAGAGAGAGACACACGCATAAATATACAAAAGAACTTATCATCTAACTTAACCTAGTCCCCCCACAACCCCTTTCCCGCATCCCCTATCAAACCCCTTATCAATCTTTTCTTTCATTCCCATTCTCCATTCATCTATCAACCTCATCCATTCCTCCCCTCCTCCTTCATCTTCCAACACTTCCCACATCCTCTCCTGCCATCCTTTTACTTCATCCATCCTCATACAAACTTCCCACACATGCTCCCACGTTTCGTTTTCCCATCCACACACTCTGCATTTTCTCCTATCTTCATTCAACCAATACCTCTCTCCCATCATCTCATTTCCTAACCTAAATCTTACCACCCTCTGCCACCTACTCTCCCCCATCCTTTCTTTAGGTAACCCGGTAATCCCTCCCCCTTTACCATCCCATATGTAGTGAGTGGGGAGTTAATAGAAAGAGAGAGGAAAATTCAAAGAAAGAAAAGGTGGGAGAGGATAGAACACTCGAGGTCAAACAAGTGGTATGGGAGGGTAAAGGGGGAGGGATTACCGGGTTATCTAGTAATTTAACCCGGCGTTAGTTAGGTGGGGTCTCACAGACCCCAGAGATTTTAGATTGATTGTAACATTGTAAAGATGTTTCATTAGTTAAGTATTTTTGAATAATAAATAAAAATTTAATTTCGTGGATCTACGTTTTTACTCTGATAAATTGCAAGCCTCTTAAGCAATACCTAATCTTATATTTATGAAAAAGGTATTTATTTCTATAATACAATATATTATTTCGGTGGGTCTGTGAGACCTCACCTTACCACTTACGATACATTTTCCGACCTTACCAACGCCGAGTTAAATATCCTGTGGCATTTAATCCAGTAGCGTTTTAGAACTATTGTAAAAGACACATATTTGTCAAGACCAGCTTCCGAAAAATTTAAATTTTGTAATTTATTTTGTAAATAAATAATAATTTGCCGATTTTTTGTTGTAGTGGATTGTATTAGTCCTAATTTTTGCAGATTAAGTACCATGTCGCGTCGAGTTATAACAGGTTCACGATATACCAACAATATTATTTCTCATAAAATGGCAACTGTAGGCAAGAAACTTTTGAATTTATATCAAGTATAAGAATGTTACTATCGACTAAAAATAGTTTCAATCAGTAACATTTAGTAACTTGGGCTTCGCACTTTACAAAAACTTACAAGAAACGGACTGTCAAGATTTCTCGAAATATAAACAATGATCTGAACCACCAAATTGAGATAAATCTGTAGTTCTGTACTTAATTTCAATGGTTGAATTCATGTTATTATGAATATAAAAGTCTTTGCTAGATAATCACAACACACATTCTGATACTCAATATTTCGCAGCAAACGTTCGAATTGCCTTCGTCATTTGTTTTACTGTTGATAATACTAATATCAGAGGTCACTTTACGACTCAGGGGAATGTATAGTACATAAAATATTCACCGATACTTATGTTTTTTTCCTCCTACTTATACGATCTGGCCCACTGTGGGCCGGTTCGACCACGTATACGAAAATCCAGGAGTAGTCTTTCAAAATTGAAAGCTCATCCTGTATATGTATGACCAGAGTGAGACCCTGTTTTCTCTCTCATCTCCAAAGCGTGTTTAGAAACAAAAAGTGAACAAACTTCAAAATGCAGTATTAGCGATAGTTTTTTGCGAATATCTCGAAAACTAAAATCGAGCGGCGGTAACATGTATAAGGAAAAGTTGTTCAAAATGTCGAAATTTATAACATATTTAAATTTCATCAAAATCGGAGAGGAAGCCCTACTACATAATTACTGAGAATTTATTTTATTTTTTCTTTTCTGGTTTTTCTTTACTTGATACAAATTGATTTTCCTTCTCCTACTTGCGAAATTAAATGCTGCGCGTTAACGCACACAGTAAAATCCATAGTAAAACATTGGTTATTTTACTCGTTCATGGAATGGACCCTGATGCGCGGTTATTACCATTATTATGGAGGAAGAAGCAGCCTAACTCGAGAGCGGCAATTTTACAGAATAGGAAGATC
Organism: Lasioglossum pauxillum; assembly: GCA_933228785.1. Taxonomy (NCBI): domain Eukaryota; kingdom Metazoa; phylum Arthropoda; class Insecta; order Hymenoptera; family Halictidae; genus Lasioglossum; species Lasioglossum pauxillum. Next base: position 37,061,466 of record OW121701.1, on the reverse strand, counting down.
GTGCGGTGATCATAAATTGCAGACGCGTTAGGTTATTGCATCAATATCTGCCGTGCAAACTTTCGACGTATGTTCTATGCATACGTAAACATTAGGCGTCGTTTTATGTAAAACCGTGGAATGTTCAACAGTAGATTTCATTCAGCATATTAAACTTCTCATCATTCATACTGATTTATTACCTTTTCACAAATCTTTCACATTTTGTCTATTTTTAACATTTAGAGAGACAATTATGCTCATTAGCAAGAACATCAAATCTATTCAGACTAATCTGAGAACGCAGTAACAATTAGAATCCATTAGAATTTATTAACATTATTTACTGTCGTTCGGTGTCTGAATAATTCTGATCATTAAGTAGCGAACGGATTCCAGAGAAGAACTGCAAATAGCTTAGAAGATTGCTATTTTGCAAGCACTCTTAAGTAATGGAGAATTTCTTAATCGGGAGATTGATTGTCAGAAAATTAGGAGAAGGTGGAAAATAAGGCGAAAGTGATTGTTCCTCGTAATCCCGCCGATTACCTGACTGACAATCACTCAAACATGCTGGAATTGCTAGATGATGTCTACGCTGACATCACATGCAATTATAGACACCGACGCTAGTATGTTAACTCGCGACCGAACATTTTCTTTTTTTTTCTGCATTTATGACAAAAATTAGTAGGCGTATAATGTTACATTATTTTCAACTTATTGAAGATATTAAGAAAGGAAATAAATCTCTATCTCGCTCTAATTTGTTGTAATTCGCGTAAAATACTTTTATTTTGCATAAAGATCCACTGTCTAGTTATACATATTTCATCCGCACCTCTAGAATTTTTATAAAAAGCAATGCAACTCTCAGGAATCATTTTAAAAAGTGTTCTCAGGGAACAGGTAAAAAAGCAAAATAAAAAGAATCGGTCCATAAAAAAGACTGAATAAAATGCATCTTACTAAGTCGTACATTTAAAAACTGTAAAAACTACTCCCCTTGTATTATACAAGAATTTACCTGACACGCGATTAACAAATTGTAAAGAAGCAACGAATAAAGAAACAAATAAATAAATCGACATATCCCTCGGTTTTAAGTAAACGGTTTGTGTTCTATTCTAAGAAGGCGAAGTTCCATTTTCGTTCAAGAATTACTTACAATTAGTCAATACCGTCAACAGTGTCTCGTAAATTTGTTTGATTAGCTATCCTCTCGACTAGGAAACGCTACTTTGTTCGAACGCATACTGCAATACACATTGCGGAAAATCGAAATGAACACAACCTTGTCGTCATTTCGATAAGGTCAAACATTTTAGATGCTTCGAGTGCTCGGTAGGTTTAGCGTTAGATGCAAAATTCGAAATGGAAACAAGATCAGCTCTTTGCACTCGGAGCTATTCTAACTCGAAAATTCTTCCGTCCTAGAATAATTCCATTCGATACTATTCTTTTCATTTCATGCATACAGTGGGTGTAAAAAGTATTCGTACGCCCTTTAAAATAGAATAACTTTTTTATAACTGCACCAAATGTCCTGATTTTTTATAATCAATTAGAAGCATTGGTTTACAAAATGATATGCAACAAAGATTTTCCAAGAAATATAATTCACAAAGTTACGTGCAGAAATAAAAAAGGCATATTTTAAAACTTTTTTATTTGGGTCCTTAAAGAAAATTTAAAATATATGTTTTGTAGATCTATGTTAGTTATACACATACTGAACATTTCATCGAAATCGATTAAGATACACGCGAGCTACAAACGGTTAAAAATGGTGAAAATCGTAGTTTTACACGACTTTTAATCAATTTCTGCTTAAAATTTAAAATCTACCGAATCGTACATCTTTCGATGCGTGTCGTTCTTCCCTGCGTCAATTGATTATAAAAAATCAGGTCGTTTGGTACAATTATAAAAAAGTGATTAGTTTTTAAAAGGTGTACGAATACTTTGTACACCCACTGTATGAGATTGCTACAATACCTCATACAGTACTCAAATGTGTAGTAATTGTTTACATACCAAAATATTTAATAATGTAAACAATTTTTAAATAATGATACAGCAATTTTTAGTGGTGAGTCAGAGTGTTACTAAGGGTTAGAAATTAAATTTCCACTTTTCCTTCAAAGATTGTTCTACGTGACTTGATTTGCATTCAGTTAAGTCACGTGTTCGATAGATTAAATCGACCGGAATTAACGCAAACAGCTATCAAGATAATACTACTTTATTACTTGAGACAAGAAATTAATTCGATTCGTTTCGTCTATAGAGTTTTTTTTTTTTGTTTGTTATTTAACGTCGCTTTTTGAACTCCTTTTCGGAATTATTTCACGACGGGACCTACAGTTTTTATGAGGTGGGTTCCGAACCACCTTGGGCACCACAGTCTACAGAGCACATGGAGTATTCCAGTCTATAGAGTTGAGAGGCTGCTAATTAGAATAAAAGCATCGTTTAAATTGTCTATGTTTTATGACTGTAATGGATACTTTATTGAAAAAAGTTATGATCGATGTAGTAGTTGGAAAGGACATCCAGTTACTGATCAAATGCGATTACATTCATGAGCTATCAGATAAGATACACTTCTTAAGAATACGTAATAAGAAACTAATATAATTGACTTAATGTTGCATTATTATTCACGGTATATCTAATTATAATGTATAAGCGATCAATTTCTTGTTTACTGCTATTTATTTCTTCTTTTATGCAAACGTAAGAATATACGTAATACATAAATGCTCCTTTGTTATGAATAATCATCTATGCGATCGTTGTGACGTGCCTACCCATTCCACTGCCTGTCAACGCCGAGTCGGCCGAGTCGCTCCGCACGGCGGCAACGATTGATGTCGGCTCGGGTATATCGGTGTGAACACCACAACATTGACTCGAGTAAATCGAGTACTCAAACTTCTTAATTTCCATTAGGCTTTTATGGGACTTTCACTATCTTATTTCTGGCATTTTTCTGATTAAAATGATACCAAACACGATAATGTAATTTCAACTTTATTTAATGGTTTCATTGACGGTTATGGAGTACTGTAGGACATGGAAGAGGATAGCAAGTGAAAAGAAAGAGAAACTGTAATGTTTAAAATACGAATTCGATGCTAAGAACATATTTTCAAGATGTTAAGTTGTTTATTTAAACATATGCTATATATAGTATGTGTTAAATGTATGATAAATTATTAATTATGCTTCACTTGTAGAGTAAATATTGGACAAAGTATATCGTGTTTGGTATCATTTTAATCAGAAAAATGCCAGAAATGAATTAGTGAAAGTCTCATAAGCCTAATGGAAAATGAACAATTCCATCATTGCCATTACAGTAAATCTTCAATCGGAGTCCTGGGTCGCCTATCTAACCGTAGTCCAGTGCCTACTCACTCCACTGCCGGCCAACGCTGCGCCGCGCCGTAGGGCGGCGATGTTTGATCTCGGCTCGGGTATATCGGTGTGAACACCACACATTGACTCGACTGAATCGAAATCTCAAACTTCTTAATGTTAATGATCGGTTTATGGGACTTTAACTAGCTTATTCCTGGCGTTTCGCTGATTAATATGGTACCAAGAACGATATAATTGGGCCAATATTTAGTGGTTTAATCGACGATGAAAGTTTCGAACGCAACGAAGAAGAGCGTATTGGAAAGAAAGAGACGCGAACAGTAGCTGCCGCCGGCACAGTTCAAAGGCCCGCGTTGTCGATGTTCTTCGTTGCGTTCGAGACTTTCATCGTCGATTAAACTACTAAATATTGGCCCCATTATATCGTATTTGGTATCATTTTGCATTAGAAAAATGATACCAAATACGATATAATTGGGCCAATATTTAGTAGTTTAATCGACGATGAAAGTTTCGAACGCAACGAAGAACAGCGACAACGCGGGCCTTTGAACTGTGCCGGCGACGGCTACTGTTCGCGTCTCTTTCTCTTCAATACGCTCTTCTTCGTTGCATTCGAAACTTTCATCGTCGATTAAACCACTAAATATTGGCCCAATTATATCGTTCTTGGTACCAGTTTAATCAGCGAAACGCCAGGAATAAGCCAGTTAAAGTCCCATAAACCGATCATTAAAATTAAGAAGTTTGAGACTTCGATTCAGTCGAGTCAATGTGTGGTGTTCACACCGATATACCCGAGCCGAGATCAAACATCGCCGCCCTACGGCGCGGCGCAGCGTTGGCCGGCAGTGGAGTGAGTAGGCACTGGACTACGGTTAGATAGGCGACCCAGGACTCCGATTGAAAAATTACTGTACATACATTGTGAGAATTCGCGGGCCTTTAAACAGTCCCGGCGACGACGACACGTTTCGGTCACGCGATCCGTATTTCACTCTGTCCTTCTCTATGTTCGGCTCTCTATTGAAGTCTCGCTCGGCGCGCTCGGCGTGTATCTAGACCAGTGCTGCCAGATGAGGGGAATCACGCCGATATATGATGTACCCCCTCTTTGATGACCAGAGTAATATGTGATGCGTTGCGCATGGTCGACGGGGATTGAGTGGGGCAAATGGGAGACACGTTGCGCGTGCGCGACGAGGATTGAATGAGGCGAATGGGATAGTGGAAAGGGAAAAGGAGGAGAGTATTTCCGAGAACTGTGGCTCCGTTTGGAGCCGCCTTGGCAGCACTGATCTAGACGCAGTCATAAATCAAAAATAGCGTCCCTATTCGCTGGTTGCGAACTCAAACCCCGGCCTTTTCACAACAAAGGAGAATTTACTGTATTATAATATATTTATACGTAAGTATATATGAAAATTCTAAATAAGAAGATTAAAAGTACTACCCCATTTTATAATTTTTATTTTTATAATTTATCGAGAAAGAATGAAGTTTCGATAGGATGCCGCGTATACATAGTGCAATATAATATACAGTGGCCCACAAAAGTGTTCATATGCTCTTTAAAACAGAATAACTTCTTTATAACTGTACCAAACGACCTGACTTTTTATAATCAATTAGAAGCATCGGTTTACAAAATGATATGCAACAAAGACTTTCTAAGAAATATAATTCACAAGGTTACGTGCAGAAATAAAAAAGGCATATTTTAAAACATTTTTATTTGGGCCCTTAATGAAAATTTGAAATATATGTTTTGTAGATCTATGTTAATTATACACATACTGAACATTTCATCGAAATCGGTTGACGCAGGAAAAAACTCTGTGGATGTTAAGCAGAAACTGATCAAAAGTCGTGAGAAACTACGATTTTCACTATTTTCAACCGCTTGTAGCTCGTGTGTATCTCAATCGATTTCGATGAAATATTCAGTATATGTATAACTAACATAGATCTACAAAACATATATTTTAAATTTTCATTAAGGGCCGAAAATAAAAAAGTTTAAAAAAATTCTTTTTATATTTTTGCATGTAACCTTGTAAATTATAATTTTCGGGAAATTTTTTTGTTATTCTGTTTTAAAGGGCGCACGAACACTTTTGTGGGCCACTGTATAATATTTGTTCGTACAAGCTGTTAATTGACGTCCTCGCAGGATGAATAGCTATCTGAAGGTTCTCTAGAATGGTCGGCTGTTATCTCCCCTTGGTTGGTTTCGTTTCCTCGCTGCTTGGAAGTCGAGAGTTAGAAAAATGAAGTTTCAGCGAAACAGAGAGAAGCATAGTTGAACATTTGCTCCATGAACTGATGCGAAAAACAGTGGTTCATTTATTGGAGCGTTTACCAACAATTCTCTGCACGTTCCCAATTTAATTTCCCAATTTAGAGAGTTGTTCACAACGAAATGAGTAAATATAATATTCCGAAATAAACAGTCAATCGTCCATAGAATGTGTACGCAATGAAATGTTTGAATTATTCTACATAGATGTGTGATCATATCTTAACATTTTACTTATAGGAAGCCTGTTAATAGGATTTTCAATAATTGTGCTGTAGCAGAAGAAAGCATAGAAATTTTCTTTTACATTGCAATCTTAAATGAAACTATTAGGTGACGTTATTACGTGGTGACTTGTTAGTTCAATTGTCAACTAACTAATTGTGAATTGTTTTTATTGAAAAATTGCTGTTGCTGTTGAAGGTTCCATTAAAAAGAGTTTAGCCATGTACCATAGATTTTTCAAAGTTCATTTTTGATTTTCACAGTTCAATGCCTACCGGCATGGAAACAGTTCACTTTAACAATTTTCAAATGTAATTTCTCTGTTATAGCAAACGCAAAAGTTATCTCTTGAAAAAGATCCACATCAGGATCGAAACGTAGAGTTTCTAATTAATTTGCAAAATTGCTGTGTTTCATCACTGATCGAACCTGTGCACCGAGATCATCACAATTTGATTACCAAAATTACGATCCATAATCACATCTAATTTAGATTTTTCAGAATTATGCAATAATCACTGGTCGGTAATGTGTTAGCATTTGACTGTAGAATTATTGAATAGTTATTATCAATAGAGAAACAATAAAGCCATTTAATGAATTTAAAAAACACTGTGGCTTCCCTGTCTTGCAATTAATAAAAATTTGATTTTCCATCAAAATCCGCAGTCTACTTATATCAATGAACCTACCATACGCACGTGTATGTGTGTGTGTGTTCGTGTGTGGTTATCTTTTCCACTGAATCAACAAATGTTTCCAGGTATCCAATCGGCAACCAGGAATTACCGTACTTTACACAATGGGTGAAAGACGTATTAAACGTGGATATACACCGCAAAAATACAGCTCAGCCGGTGCCAACGAACCTGCCGGATTCGGTTCTATCGTCGGAACTGTTAGAGGCGATTCAGGAAACGAACATTGAATATTCGACGAAAGGTATCGACCGGCTTATTAGAGCACACGGGCATACGCTAAGGGAGATATTTAATCTGAGGTACGGATCGTTCCAGCGGATACCAGACATTGTCATCTGGCCGAGTAAGTACCACAGGAATACTTCACAAAGAGTACAGCCGGGTATAACTTTGATTTTAAGATTCTGGAATTTTTTAAAAATTGATTTTCCAATGAAAAATTCGGAAAAAATTCACAGTCGTATGTACTGCTGGGTAGAACGTTCATGAATTTTTTCGTAACTTTTTGTTGAGCAGAACAGAAGAAATAGAGCATTTATGACTTCTGAAATTTTTCAATAAAGGGTGGAATATAAAATTCGACAGAATTTAGTACAACTTTTATTTTTTTTTTTGAGATCTGCAAAGGCTACTGGAAATGAGATTGTATTTTATTCCACTTTCTTAAAATTCGTTATAACAAAAATTGAGAATTGCATAAACATCCGCAGTCTAATTATCATAAACTATCATATACTATTATAGGGGTATATTATACTATAATATTATCCGGCTATATCTTTCGCATATTCATTCTACAGTGACCATCGAGTTACTTAAAATTCAGTTGTTTCATTTAATTACACCGTTCTTGAACCGAGTAACCACAATATTCGGTTCTTTACCATAAATTACACTGTCCAACAAATTTCAACTTTTCTTTGTATTTCGAATCCCACTAAGCGATTCTTCTGGCGTTTTTCGCGCTGATTCCAAATCTGTCCTTAATTTTTCTCCTAGACGTACAGTTTTTGAGAAAATTGAGTTTCAAAAAAGCCATATTTCTCCTGAATACAGTGATATCCAATATTAATACATTACGATTGTTTAAACATGTTTAAGCAATCATTAAAGACGGAGAGACACCACTTTTGCATCAATTTTTGCAGATATTTTTCAATTTATCTCAAAAATTAAGGGTCCAGCGGAAAATCGAACTATACCATGCAATAGAGCAGACTTTTATCTTGAGAAACCACCCTTTCAAGTTTGCGTTTTAGAGTTTTTTGCGCTGATTCCAAATCTGTTCTTAATTTTTTCCCTATACGCACAGTTTTTGAGAAACATAACTTTGAAAAAAAAAACATATTTTTCAATTTTAAACAAATATTGTGGTGTTATTATAAAAGATATTAAATTGTTCTTTATAGCAAAAGATTCTGTAGACTTTCCCGAATACAGCGATATCCAATATTAATACATTATGATTGTTTAAACATGTTTAACAAGCATTAAAGAGGGAGAGACATCACTTTTGCACCAATTTTTGAGGATATTTTTCAATTTATCTCAAAAATTAAGGGTGCAGCGGAAAATAGAACTATACCATGCAATAGAGCAGACTTTTATCTTGAGAAACCCCGCTTTGAAGTTTGAAACGTCGACGTTTTTTTCGAACCAGAAAGCAAAATATCTTCGCCCGACATGAGTTGCCGCCAGTGGCGCTCACCACTACAACGGTCGTTCGCCGCTCCGTATCCCGTCGCTGCGCCATATCTCGTCCAGAGCGCCACTGGCGGCAACTCATGTCGGGCGAAGATATTTTGCTTTCTGGTTCGAAAAAAACGTCGACGATCCAAACTTGACAGGGTGGCTTCTTAAGATAAAAGTCTGCTCTATCGTGTGGTATAGTTCGATTTTCCGCTCGGCCCTTATTTTTTGAGATAAATTGAAAAATAACCTCAAAAGTTGGTGCAAAAGTGGTGTCTCTCCGTCTTTAATGATTGTTTAAACATGTTTAAACATTCATAATGTATTAATATTTGATATCACTGTATTCGGGAAAGTCTACAGAATCTTTTGCTGCAAAGAACAATCCAATATCTTTTACAATAACATCACAATATTTGTTTAAAGCTTAAAAATATGTTTTTTTTCGAAGCCATGTTCCTCAAAAACTGTGCGTACAGGAAAAAAATTAAAAACAGATTCGGAATCAGCGCAAAAAACTCTATTAAAAGGACCCATCAGTAATTAGGGAACATAAAAAAAATTGAAATTTGTTAGACAGTGTTATTAACATGAAACTGTGATGATCTTACGGGAAGTTCAACTATGGGGATGATCCTTTTAGAGAGCGATTAATTCCACAAGCCAAAACAAGATGATGATCAAGAGAGATGAGACGGCTTTGTTTTCAAATAATAATTAGCAATTTAAAATGCACCAATAGCTACGCGTGAATCGAGTCACGAGGAACGCTAACAGTGACGTACCTTTACGAGGGACAAAGATTTGGTGTCCTAGAATTTTTTCGGAAACGTCACACGCACATCGTTGCACGACATCAAACTCAACATCACTTTCAACGAAATTACGTTCACCGCGCACTATTTTTTAGTCTATATACATCAAGTGTAATAATGTTAAAACCCCACCGAAAATTAGAAATTAGAGCTAACGCTATAGCTGCGAGTGAGCCGGGAAATGCTGACTATTTCCTACCAAGAAATATTTCTTAGAGTCTGCTCGTGTTGGCAGCGGTTGCCAAACTGAAATGTTGGTCAAATCTCGTGCGAAATACTGAAAAGTGTTACGCAGGTCGGATAAACGGTAAGAGAGTTGCACAACTGAAACGTTGATGCTTATTCTAAATAGTCAGCGATCGCGACAACGCTGCAGGGACATTTCTATTGTTGATCATTTGAAGACAAAGCGGAAACTATATAATTAGACAGCGGATCTTTATGCAAAATTGAAAATTTTTCTTTCTTAATGTATTTTTTTCTAATGTTATTAGCAGTTTAATAAATGCAGAAAATCCGCTGTTTAACCATAATTCGTTTGCTTTTGATTATTCACAGCGTTTTGGCACATCAAACAGCAACACGATAATTGTCCCACCATTATATAAATTATCTATAAATATAACGGTACAGTTTCCTGGTCAATGTTCGCAACGGGGACCCAGCTATTTTTTCAATGTTAATGTCAAGCTTCGTTTTCTAAATATTTTACTGTTTTACTTGTTTTTAAATACCGTCTTTCAATTATACTCCACGATAGTGTCTTCTCATTTGAATTTCCTTGACTCTACACATTTATCGATTGGTATAAACGAAACAAAAGAGTTCCCAAGCCTTGACTTAGATATACACTATAAGCATGTATATTTCCTGAAACCATACATCTACAATGTGCTAGACATACATGCGAATACATTGAAAAATTAAGTAGCTACGTTACAGTAACTCCTTTATCGTTGTCACAATTTTAAACATACTTGCAAGGAAACGTATTATTACGAATATATATGTAATAATTTACGAAAGAATCGGAATAAAACAGAAAGTGAAATACAGGTACTCGGTGACGTTACTCTTTCGTCGATATTTAATTAATTAATAACGTTAGAGCAAACAATGTTTAATACATTTTTACTTGAAAATACTCTATCGAATTTGACCATTTAAAAAAATCTAAACGCCTCCACTTATAAAGAAGTCGTACACATAAATCAATTTTTTCTACAACGCATAATTTACAAGTTATATTTGTATTTTAATTTCTTCGATAAAGCGATCTGAATCTCCTATTAACATGGATGCATTACATTCTCAGAGTGCCACGACGATGTAGTAAGAGTGATCAAACTGTGTACTCGTTATGGGGCTGCCTGTATACCATTTGGCGGTGGAACGAGCGTCAGCGGTGCGTCATCTTGTCCAGTGAATGAACAGCGAACAATCATCTTGCTGGACACTTCCCAGATGAATAGAATATTGTGGGTAGATAGAGAAAATTTAATCGCTTGCTTCGAGTCTGGAATCATTGGCCAGGACCTTGAAAAACAGCTACGTCTTCAAGGGCTGACTTCCGGCCACGAACCCGATTCTTATGAATTCTCTAGGTACGCAAGATCACATTTTGAATGTTCCCGAACATTAACAGATTATCTACCGGCAATTATTCTAGTAACTACACTCCACAAAAGAATTAAGGGATCACTTCTGCGAACCCGAAAAATTGTTCCCACACTACGTGATCATAACTCCGACAAAAATTGCTGTATCGATATCTCTGAAACCTCTAGTTTCAGATGCTCTGTTTCACATTGTTGCTATGTTAGCTTTTTATAAAGTTATAGCGAGATGAAGACAACATTGACGGTTAACAAAAATTTTGTGCAACTATGGAACATCACACGGGGAGCAACAAATTTTTTTGATAAATCGCGTTAATATCATTTGGAAGGGCTATCTTTTCTGTGTAAATTGTGTGGTTGTTGAATATTGTGCGATTTTTCTTATTTGAGTTATTCAACATTGAAGAGATGTCAGGCAGCTGCTGTACGTGGCGCGCTAATTTCTGCGAAGCACTAACTTCAAACACAGCTGCCGTAGGTAAAAAATTGTCGCAGCGAGTTCATGGGGTACTCGATCGAATCGGCAGAATCTCTGCTTCAATCTGACGTTCGGATCATGGTATTACGATCATTTCTCGCCGAGATACAGCGAGTTAAAAGAAAAATGGAAATTGTGCATTTTTTCAGCATATTTTCAGAAACACCTGGTATATCGAAATGTTAACGAAATTGAAAAAGCACAGGGAGTGCTTTGAAGAGAAAGAAACGCTCTTTCTATTGCTTTTTTGCACAAGATTCAACGATAATTTTTTCGCTTTCTGGAGCCAGTTAAAGTTAAAAAGCCCACATTTACTTCAATGTTGAATAACTCGAATAAAAAGAATCGCACAATATTCAACAACCACACAATTTACACAGGAAAGATAGCCCTTCCAAATGATATTAACGCAATTTATCAAAAAAATTTGTTTCTCCCTGTGTGATGTTCCAAAATTGCACAAAATTTTTGTTAACCGTCAATGTCCTCTTCATCTAGCTATAACTTTGTAAAAAACCAACATAGCAAGAATTTGAATCAGAGCATCCGAAACTAGAGGTTTCAGACTTTCAAACCATTGTTTAACGATATCGATACGGCAATTTTTGACGGAGTTATGATCACGTAGAGTGGGACCAATTTTTCGGGTTCGCAGAGGTGATTCCTTAATTCTTTTGAGGAGTGTATTATGGTAGAGGTAGATTTTTAAGCTTCGATTTGGTGCAGCAGAATTATTGGGAAGCCTGTTAACAGGCTTTAGAAAACCAGCTGTTGTATAGAGAAGACATTAGGAAACATTACCTCAAACTTGTAAACAGTTTCTTTCAAAGCTACATTTTTCAAACGAGAAAAGAATACACAATGCAAAGCCTTTAATTACAACCGACATAATCGTGTTTTATTTTCGGAAAGAACAGTTTAGGAGGATGGGTCGCGACAAGGGCGAGTGGTATGAAGAAGAATCGCTATGGGAACATCGAGGATCTAGTGATACGAGTGAGAATGGTTACTGGCAGAACAGAGGATCCCGAGATAACGTTGGAGAGGGGTATCATGGTACCAAGAGCTTCGTGTGGCCCAGACTTCGACCACATGATCCTTGGCAGCGAAGGGACGTTGGGTGTCGTCACGGAAGTAGTAATGAAAATTAGGCCGTTACCAAAAGTAGTCAAATATGGTAGTGTAGTTTTCCCAAATTTTGAGACTGGTGTAGCGGCGTTACGTCAGGTAACTATATCTATCGTACTGTTGCTACAATGTGACTTATACTTTTCTGTGCTCTCTGCTAAAATGTCACGAGCCCTGACGCTAATCAACTTTTCCATTTACCGAATAGGTAGCCAAAGAACGGTGCCAGCCTGCTAGCATACGCTTGATGGACAACGAACAGTTTCAGTTCGGACAGGTGTTGCGACCGGAGAGCGGTTGGGGTAGTTTAATTTTGCAAGGGTTGAAGCAGGCGTACATCACGAGGATAAAGGGTTTCAAGTGGGACCAGATATGCGTGGCAACTCTGTTGTTCGAGGGTAACACGGCGGCGGAGGTGGCAGCGAACGAGCAACAGATTTACAAGATCGCGAAGGAACACCGCGGTGTGCCGGCTGGTGAGACGAACGGTGAACGTGGCTACGTGTTGACGTTCGTGATAGCGTACATCAGAGATCTTGGTTTAGATTACTATATCTTAGCGGAGTCGTTCGAGACGTCGGTTTCTTGGAATCGTACGTTGTCGCTCTGTAGGAACGTGAAGTCGCGCGTGGCCAGGGAGTGTTACAAGAACAAAGTCGAACATTATTACATTTCTTGCCGCGTGACGCAGACGTACGATGCCGGATGTTGTATATACTTTTACATGGCGTTCAATTACCGAAATCTCGCGGATCCGGTCGAGACGTACGAGGCCATTGAACACTTTGCGCGCCAGGAGATACTCGCCAGCGGTGGTTCCTTGTCCCATCATCACGGCGTAGGTAAATTACGTGCCTGTTACTATGCGGACGCCGTTGGAGAAGCGGGAGTGTCGTTGTACAAGGCTGCGAAAGCACACCTGGACCCCTGTAACGTTTTCGCAGCTGGAAATCTGGTCCCAAATAGCATATCGAAACTGTGAGCCTTTGAAGAAACACTGACGACACTCTGGGGATCATTTTTTAATTTGGGATAATCATAGTTTTTCTTAAAAGGAGTCCGGTAATTAACAAAAAGACAATCGGTGACGTCACAACTTACCAACATAAGTTTCAATGGTATATGTATAAATATATTATACATAAGTGGTGGTGAAGAAAGAGGCTAGTATTACGATATATAAATAAATATGCACCTTGGTGTTATTTGGTACAAATACGGAATTGTAATTGTATCGATGTTTTTATAAGTTATTATAAATAAACAAAACTCGCTTACTTATAGTACATAATCGATCCGACGGCTTATTTACTTCTCGCGAGTTTCTTTCTACTCTGTTAACGAGTAGCTTGAACGTAGTTTTCCTTTTTCCTTCTAATAAAAGAATATTTATTTCATTTTCAGTCCATTGACATCACAGGGTAGAGGGTAGTTCTCTGTGTGTGTGTGTTTTGTTATTGTTCTTGCTCGTTATTATACTCTGGCGCTTAGGTGTACGGACAACTTCACTGGATTATTTACGTGCTCGGTAATACAGAATTATCTTAAATGAAAAGCTCACTGGGCATCAGCCTTTAATGTCGAGAGAAATGAATCGAAATCGTATTCGTCGTCATACTGTTGCTGTTCCCATAATTCCGGAAGGATTTCCAGAATCGAACGATTAACGCCTGGCGTACCACCGATTTTTGATGCGCATTCTCCTTGCTTGTCTGGCCTTTTTCCTTTGCTGTTCTCCAACGAAAACAAGTCTAGTAACTGTAACGAAATTGAAAATAATAATTACAAGCGTGGCAGATCTTTATACGAAAATATCTTTTTCTGTATTGAAAAAGCATTTGAGAAAAAAATATTTAATTTTTCACTGAAAAATTTCATTGGAAACTGTTTGAAATATTTCACAAAATCCTTGCGTTTTTTTCTAACTGCTAATTTGACAATTAAGAAAAACTTTATTTATCACGGCTCGCTAAAAAATATTTCGACCACCGAGAACGTTGTTTAAACGATTAAAATTTTGTTGTATTTAATAAAGAACTAAACATTTAAATATTGTATAAGTTACGATATCAGTTTCGTACGCGTAAAATGAAAAAAAATCATGTAAAATGGAAATATTCTAGGTCCGAAGAAATCTTTGGAGTTCAAAGGGTTAATTTTTACATTGTTCGAAACGACATCCAGCCATTATCTTAAAAAATTCGAAAACTCCGCAATTTACTAGTGAATCTTACCTGGTCGGTAGCCATAGTTTCCAAAGAAGCGTTCTCCGTCGAGATGACGGTGTTCGCTGTGAGAAGTTTGAACTTCTGAAGACCCATAATCTTCTCCTCCACCGTGGACCTCGTGATAAGCCTATAAACATTAACAACTTTCTTTTGTCCGATGCGATGCGCTCGATCCATTGCTTGAAGATCTTTCATGGGGTTCCAGTCGTGCTCCACGAATATAACGGTATCCGCACCGGTCAGATTCAATCCGAGACCACCGACTTGAGTTGTCAGTAAAAGTACATCGATCGAGGGATCAGCGTTAAAACGCGCTACCACAGAATGCCTCTGGGTTGCTGGTACGCCACCATCGAGACGTAGATACGTAACAGTTGGCAGATGCGTGCGAAGGAGATCTTTCTCCACGATGTCCAGCATAGCTTTCAGCTGGCAAAAGATTAAAGCTCGGTGCTGACTGACTAACTGTTGGTGCTGCGGCGATTGATTCTCCGGTGGATTGCCGATGGCTACGCAATTGCGATTTTGTTGCGGTTGTCCTATACCGCAATCCAACAACAACTGCTTCAGCGCTGGCAATTTAGCTCCGTGCTCTATTTCGGCTAGCGTGCTCTTCTGTTGCTTCAATGTGTTCAGTATCTGAAAGAAATGTAAAGAAAATGATACGACAAGTGGTTAACACGTCGACTGCCGCGCCGCGACTCTTTGGGTCTAGCAGACTAAGATTGGTCCAGCGGCTCCACCCACAATTTTTATTGATATTGTGTGGAAAACAATGGTTTTAGGTTGAAAGATAACCCCCTAAAATTTTAAGTCGTTAACCCTTCGTATAAGGATGATATGAGGGTAATACCCTTAACTGCATCATTTTTTTCTCGGTTGTTAACTAAGATATTCACATAAAAGAAAACAAAAATACTCGAACTTACCTCCTTCATATCATATATTTTTTTCACTATTGTGATCAAATTATTAAGGGTAGAAAAAAATCATTTAATTTTTTAGGGGTGAGAATTTCAAGCATGTGGTCATTCTAAAAAATTAAATGATTTTTCTACCCTTAATAATTTGATCATAATGGTTAAAAAAATATATGATATGAAGGAAGTAAGTTCGAGTATTTTCGTTTTTTATGTGAATATCTTAATTAACAACCGAGAAAAAATGATACAGTTAAGGGTATTACCCTCATATCATCCTTATACGAAGGGTTAGCGACTTAAAATTTTAGGGGGTTATCTTTCAACCTAAAACCATTGTTTTCCACACAATATCAATAAAAATTGTGGGTGGGGCCATTGAACCAATCTTAGTCTGCTAGACCCTTTGTGTCTTGTAGCTTTAGCGACAATAGCACCTACCGTCTGATACAGCGGATGTCGTGGGTTCAGAACTAGTTTAGGATGATTGCACACGTTGCGTAGATACCGCAACGCCTCAAACACGTGACCACTTTGAGGATCGCTTGCTGACGAAGTGCCCGACGTGGCGGACAAAAGAGTGGAGGAGTGTCTGCTGCGGAAGTCTTCGTACAAGGTCCGTTGCAGCGGTGATAAATCGCAATAGTAATCTTGAGTGATTTTAGGCGGCAAGTCTTGCAGAACATCTTCCTTGTTTCGCCGCAGTAGAAACGGCAGTACCTGTTCGGAACGAGTTATATTATTGAACGAAGGATTTCCAGCAATGAGAAATAGCAGAAAAATTACCTGTCTATGCAGCGCTTCCATAGCCAAAGCCCCCGCCTCTTGTTCTTTGGGCCCAGCTTTCGGTTCCCTACAAGCCAAGATGGGACGCGAATATTTAGCTGCGAACTGTTTCTCCGTACCCAGAAAACCCGGCATCAGAAAATCGAACAAGGACCACAATTCGAGCACGTCGTTCTGGATCGGAGTTCCCGACAATATGAGTCTATGGTTGGCGTGTATTCTTTTCGTTGCCTTCGCGCTCTTTGTCTTTCCGTTTTTAATAACATGGCCCTCGTCGAGCACGCAGTAATTCCATTGCCGCCTCTCGAAGTAGTCGATGTCCTTGCGTACTATGTCGTAGCTAGCGACTACCAGTCTATGGTACGTGACTATCGGTCTTAATTTGTCGCGATCGGGCGGTGTACCGGCAAACTGTAAGACTGACAGATCCTTCGTTTCGAAGAATTTTTCTGCTTCGTACACCCAGTGGCCTGTTAGAGTAGGCGGACACACTACCAGACTCGGTGGAGCTTGGGGATTACGATGGTGATCTACCGCCAATATGCAAAGTGTTTGTAATGTCTTTCCGAGTCCCATGTCGTCGCACAGGACGCCGTGAAGTCGATAA
The DNA here is from genome assembly GCA_933228785.1 of Lasioglossum pauxillum. Classification (NCBI taxonomy): domain Eukaryota; kingdom Metazoa; phylum Arthropoda; class Insecta; order Hymenoptera; family Halictidae; genus Lasioglossum; species Lasioglossum pauxillum. Next base: position 37,044,605 of record OW121701.1, on the reverse strand, counting down.
CGGTTTAAAAAGTTTAGCCAGTTGAGGCCTTGTCGCTGATAAGACCGCAATTCCGCTGCTACTGGAATCGGTAGGTCTGTGTCCGGAATACTACGTGGATGTAGCAGTTGTTCTAGGAACCGTCGCTCTTGAGTTTTCTTCTCTCTGAAATATATTTAAACGTTACGAGATGGTCATACGAAAAAATTCACGAAGATTCCGCCTAATAGCGCACACGATTATCAATTTTTATCCGAAATTTTTATCGCAAAATCGATTTTTAAAAATTCCAGAAACTCAACATTGCTGGTTTTATACAGGGTGGCCCACATAACTCTGAACAGCTCAATATCTCCGTTACTTTTCGTTATATAAAAAAACTTCGTAGGACAAAATTACACTGTTTGAAGGGCCACATATAACGGTGTAAGGGAAAAAAAATTTCAAGGTCATTTTTATGAGATTTCAAGGTTATCGTTGTTTTTTTAAATGGAATGAGGTATTTTCTAATACATCAATCGATGCAGCTGGACATTCTTTATAAAAAAGTACTAACCTATGTATGTCGAAAAGTTAGTAGTTTAGGAGATATTTCAATTTAAATAACTCCAAAATACCATTACTGTCGTACTAAGGCGTTAGTGTTTACTTACTTGTGTAACGTCTTAGTACGACAGTAATGGTATTTTGGAGTTATTTAAATTGAAATATCTCCTGAACTACTAACTTTTCGACATACATAGGTTAGTACTTTTTTATAAAGAATGTCCAGCTGCATCGATTGATGTATTAAAAAATACCTCATTCCATTTAAAAAAACATCGATAACCTTGAAATCTCATAAAAATGACCTTGAAATTTTTTTTCCCTTACACCGTTATATGTGGCCCTTCAAACAGTGTACCTTTGTCCTACGAAGTTTTTTTGTACAACGAAAAGTAACGGAGATATTGAGCTGTTCAGAGTTATGTGGGCCACCCTGTATATCAAAGTTATCGGATGATCGCGTTTATACACTCTTCAAAAGAATTAAGGGATCACTCAAAGGGATTTGATTTCAAATCTGGTCTCAAAATTTGAAATCAGCGTGAAAAAATCTACGGAAAATGATATATAGCATGTTAAAAAAAAATTTGTCCGCGTGTGGTATTGGAAAAACCACATTTTCTTGAAATTCTACATGTTTAACGAATTTTCTCAACGTTAAAAAACGTTCGTACCATAATCTCCCTATTTTCCCATATTCTGCAAAGTTTCAGCTGTAATTTTTAAAAAATTTCATCGCTCTACCTTATTTCTACCGAAAATTCTTTGATTTTGAATCTAGTTTGGTCCAAATTTTCCACTGTGGGCAGGCGCGGCGCGGCGGTATATTCAGAGATGTCAGGCAGCCGCTGTACGTGGCGCGCTAATTTTTGCGAAGCACTAACTTCAAACACAGCTGCCGTAGGTAAAAAATTGTCGCAGCAAGTTCATGGGGTACTCGATCGAATCGGCAGAATCTCTGCTTCAATCTGACGTTCGGATCATGGTATTACGATCATTTCTCGCCGAGATACAGCGAGTTAAAAGAAAAATGGAAATTGTGCATTTTTTCAGCATATTTTCAGAAACACCTGGTATATCGAAATGTTAATAAAATTGAAAAAACAAAAGTTGTGTCTTGAAGAGAAAGAAACGCTCTTTCTATTGCTTTTTTGCACAAGATTCAACGATAATTTTTTCGCTTTCTGGAGCCAGTTAAAGTTAAAAAGCCAACATTTACTTCAATGTTGAATAACTCGAATAAAAAAAATCGCACAATAATCTACAACCACGCATTTTACACAGGAAAGATAGCTCTTCCAAATGATATTAACGCGATTTATGAAAAAAATTTGTTTCTCCCTGTGTGATGTTCTAAAATTGCACAAAATTTTTGTTAACCGTCAATGTCGTCTTCATCTAGCTATAACTTTGTAAAAAACCAACATAGCAACTATTTGAAGCAGAGAATCTGAAACTAGAGGTTTCAGGCTTCCAAACCATTGTTTAACGATATCGATACGGCAATTTTTGACGGAGTTATGATCATGTAGAGTGGGACCAATTTTTCGGGTTCGCACAAGTGATCCCTTAATTCTTTTGAGGAGTGTATTATTACGGTACTAGATTTTTCGGATTAGGCAAACATGACCCTTTTGTTTTCAACTTACACTAGATCCGGTGGATCAGCTATCGAGCCAGGATCGAGGGGTAGAAGCTGAACAAGCGTAGCAAAGGTTGCGCTGCAAGCTAGCCTTACGGCTTGATTTTGATCGCTCATACGTCCAAGTAAGGGAACCATAAAAAGCACGGCGTACGGTACAATATAAACACCTAAACTCTCGACAAGGCAAGTCAACGCTTCGGCTGCTCCTTGCCTTATCGAATCCACCTCGCGTGGAGTTGTTACAGTTGTCGAATACAATTTCTCACCACCGGTGGCTTCTAGAAGTGGTATCACTGTTTGCGTGACATGTACTATTACCTAAAACGTAAAACACAATTATATATCACTAACAAAAGGATTACAGAAAAATCAGGAGGAACGAAAATTTTACCTTTTCCGTGTCTAAAGTAGCCAGCACGGACAAACACCGTGACGCCATATGCCTAACTGCTTTGTACGGGTGAGCTAACAATTTACACAAACACGGGAGGTATTCTAGGACTGGCGGAAGCAAAGCTTTATTCAGACTCGGTGTCATAACTTCCAGAACTTGCAAACCAAAAATCAATTGATTCACTTCTTCTTGAGAGCTCTCGTGTCCGGTGCTCTTTTGTTCTTCTTTTAACACGTTCGGTAGAATCAGCTCCCATAAATGTGGCAGTCGAGTTGGCAGTTGATCGCCGAAATGAGTCGCTGTGATAATAAACAGAACAAATAAATTATTTTTAGGGAATAAGAAATATACAAAGAGGTCCGTTTAAATAAGAACACCTAAATATCTCTTCAGGTTATTGTGATGCAAAAAATATTTGTTACGCAATGTGCATGGTGTCAATGGACCAAATATTTGGCACGAATATTTTTTTCCGTAGGTCATTTTTTTCGGAGTTATCAGGGTCATCGATGTTTTTTGATACATAACTAGATTTTTTTATTGAATCGTGTAACTGATCGAAAAATACATTCAGATATTTATAATAGCATGACCTTGATCTTCGAAAATTAAAGTTTTACCTTCAAATCAAGGTCAAGGTCATGTTATTATACATATCTGAATGTATTTTTCGATCAGTTACCCGATGCAATAAAAAAAATGTAGTTATGTATCAAACATCGATGACTTTGATAACTCCGAAACAAATGTACTTCGGAAAAAAATATTCGTGCCAAATATTTGGTCCATTGACACTATGCACATTACGTAACAAATATTTTTTGTATCACAATAACCTGAAGAGATATTTAGGTGTTCTTATTTAAACGGACCTCCCTGTATATAGCAATTTCATGATATCCAACCTATCGCTATTAGAGCCAATGTTGCTCCACGACGTCGTGTCCTAGCAGCTTTAGCTTCCGGTTCTTCGCAAGCAAGCAATTCTTCCAAAGGGATTTCGGTATTTGGTGGTCGACCTGGTCCCCTTCCTCCACCGAGTCCACTGTTCGCTCCTCGATTATACGCTATTCTCTCAGCGTGTTTTTGTCTATTGCTTAAAGTAAGGATTCCATCGAAAAGATCCGTATCCGTTTCACAATTTACACGAGGGGTGAATTCGCTATCCGAGCATAGGAATGTACATAAATTGGTCGATATCTGTGACAGAAAATTCTCGTGACATTATTCGACAGGAACTGAGTTTGTTTCGTCGACACGACGTAAATTAAGTTAATTAACCCTTTCACTACAATGGACGAGATATCTCGCTTTCACGATGTCAAAGAAGCTATAGATAGATAATTACAACAGATACCTTTGAATTGGGAGACGGTTTTCTATCGAGACAAAGTTCCACCAGATACGACAAATGCTTTGCAGCCAGTCTCTGCAGCTCTTCGTTCTCCTCGCGTTTAATAGCTTCCATCAGCGGTTTCACTAACGGATTAAGAGGCTGCGGAGATGGTGGCAAACAGTGCAACATCGTTGCAGCACCAGCCAATGCTGACATCGACATAACATTGTAAGCAAGCTGTTGCGCCGCAGTGTCGTTAGCACCCAATTCCAAAGCTTTTCGCCTTTCTTTCAAGCTCTCAATCACCTTTGGCTTTAACTTAATCGTGCTAGGGCTGCTGCCGATGGTTCCGCCCGGACCTCCTGCGTTATTGCTCATGGCACAAAGGTCTGTAATTGGTTTCGCAGCGAGGTTCGCGATTTGATCGAGCGTCATTACTCCCGATGCATCTGTTTCGACAGGAACGGATAATTTATAATGTTTGAGAGTCGCTATGTAATCACGGCTGTCGTGTAATAGTCGAGTGAAAGATGCGGCGATCTCATCATAGTACACACATTCGTTTAAACACCCCAAGAGCTTGTCCCTTTTAAGCAAATACATCATTACATAAACATTACGTTATACTTGAACAACAGTCAGATTTAAGGCCGAGGTCGCGCGAACGTTGAACCGACGGCCGTTGTTATCGTCCATCTTATGGAAGTTATAGGCCAAGAATCACGAAAAATTGCAATTTTTTCCACTTTTGAACGTTTATAATTCGTAAACCAATTAACCAATTCCAATGAAATTTTCAGAACGTATATAATTTACACGAGTTTACAAAACATCAATCAGTAAAAATCAATTTTTACTATTGTTTTTCACAATTCCGACCAAATGCACTTTTTTCAACATATTTATTAGACGTCATTTACTAAACTAATTCTTCTAGCCTTACAGAGAAATTGAAGTCGTTTGGTCCATTCACAAGAAAGTTATTCTGATTTAAAGTGTGTGTTGATCAGTCATGCTCCTAACTGTACTCGTGAAATAGGGATCTCTAATGGATAAGCCGCACAGTGGGACCTTTCGTCCAAATCGGAGACAAAATCAAAGAACTTCCGATAGAAATAAGATAGAGCGCTGAAATATTTTTTAATTACAGCTCAAACTTGACAGAATATGGGAATAATAGGGAGATTATGGTACGAACGTTTTTTAACCTTGAAAAAATTCGTCAAACTTGCACAATGTCAAGAAAATTGCGGGGTTTTCAATACCACGTGCGGAAAAATTCTTTTTTTAACATGCTACACATCATTTCCTGTAGATTTTTTCACGCTGATTTCAAATCTGGTTTCAAAATTTGTCTCAGAACTTTGCAAGAAATGAATTGGTAACCCACTAATTTGAAGGAATATTGTATTCTCATATATAAAACATATTAAAAATAATCATAATGAAGTATTTGAACGTTTACTTAACGTATATCACTTGACATATTGCTGCGATTGTTGCTGGCACTCCTTGTAGGCTATGTGTGACTGTAATGTAATTTAAATTAGATATCTATTTTCCATAACTATATTTTCATTTACACAGGAAGTAAGGTAAGTATTTCATTATTTTAACTTGCTTATCTACAACGAATTTTTTAACTACTGGTGATAAAAATAAAACAATAAGGTATCACCAGTACATAAAAAATTCGTTGTAGATAAGCAAGTTAAAATAATGAAATACTTACCTTACTTCCTGTGTAAATGAAAATATAGTTATGGAAAATAGATATCTAATTTAAATTACATTACAGTCACACATAGCCTACAAGGAGTGCCAGCAACAATCGCAGCAATATGTCAAGTGATATACGTTAAGTAAACGTTCAAATACTTCATTATGATTATTTTTAATATGTTTTATATATGAGAATACAATATTCCTTCAAATTAGTGGGTTACCAATTCATTTCTTGCAAAGTTCTGAGACAAATTTTGAAACCAGATTTGAAATCAGCGTGAAAAAATCTACAGGAAATGATGTGTAGCATGTTAAAAAAAGAATTTTTCCGCACGTGGTATTGAAAAACCCGCAATTTTCTTGACATTGTGCAAGTTTGACGAATTTTTTCAAGGTTAAAAAACGTTCGTACCATAATCTCCCTATTTTTCCCATATTCTGTCAAGTTTCAGCTGTAATTAAAAAATATTTCAGCGCTCTATCTCATTTCTATCGGAAGTTCTTTGATTTTGTCTCCGATTTGGACGAAAGGTCCCACTGTGCGCCGTAGGATTCCAACGAAAAGTCAACGCTCCTGCTACCACAGTTGATATGACGTGCAATAAAATTCACGTCCGTCGCTCGAACGCCTGCGCGACTCCGGCCCAAAAGGTTCATCTCTATACCTGAGTATATCTGGTATCGCAGGTGGTTTATTATTTACAGTCGCCCAATGGGACATTGTCAGGCCAGCAATGGTGCGTTGCAACGCTGAACGCGAGTTCAAGTGTGCCAATAATACTTTAGCGTAACAAAGTGCTGGACTAGGTATATCCGGTGTGTATGTGACACCGGGAGCCGGTTGCACTACGTAATGCGACAGCAATCCTAACATACGCGTGGCTCTACAACGAGCCGGTATTACGTTTGATTTTCTTATACTCTGAGCTACGGTTTCGATCCCGCCGATGTAAACTTTCAACTCGGATATCGATTTCGCATTTCCAGGCGCGGCATTATTGTTCCCTCCGTTCGTGTCCGTTGTTTGACCGTCACAGGTGCCAACGAATTGATTAGTCTTGACCCCTTTGCTGGCCGTACTTATCGTCATCAATAAGTTCGGATTGAATGGCACATGTTCCGGCTGCATAGCAAGACAGAGCCATGTGCTGACAAGAGGACACGCTGCGTGCAGTAACAATTCGAGATCGCTTTGTACGACTAGATTCTCCCAAACACGTTCGGCTACGTCTTGTATGGCAGTTATGTGTTCGATGAGTACACGTTGAAACACATGGCGAAGCGCGTCTTGCAATACTAGACCACCTGCTTCGCCCCATAATTCCTTTTTGTCCGTGGTCTGAGCCCCGTCGTCTCCCGTCAACGTCTCCAATGTTTGCAAAGTCGCTTTGCGTACGCTTGAACTAGAATGACTGAGAAATGGCCATAGTCGCGGTAGAACCTGCAATTATTTTGTCTCGTATTAACAAGAAAAGTAGGCATCAAGCGACAGCGATGCTCGGTTAAATTCAAATCAATTCAGAAGTGTAATAAAAGAAATTTCATTTTCAGTAATTGTTGTCTGACTTGTCAGTAATTGTCGTGAGGAGGAAAGTTACACTTGTTGGATTTACCGCGGGTGTATATTAAGTAATCTTTAACATTATTACATTGAAACAAGCAATTTTTTGACCTAAGAAATGTGATTTAAGAGAAAGAAAAATTATATTCTGTGCAATATATACCAGAATGTTCGTAGCGCTTATAACATTGCACTAAAAGCGAGCCATTCAAATTTAACCGATTTAACGACTGCATAGGAAATATCCTCGTTCCGTTATACCTGTGATAATGGCTGAGGTGTAAGATAACCGCGCGCGGTAGGTAGCGAAAGTATAGCAGCTAAGAGACCCATGAAACTATTACATGCCGCAGCTAGATCGTCTTGCTCTCGCAGAAGTTCCCATAAGCGAGTTACAATTGCTTCTAACTCGGACGGTTCTAATAATCGAGGGAGAGCAGACGCCACTGGTATAAGCGCGCTGGCTGCAGCAGCCCCTACGTCATCAACTGGATCGGAAAGACCTTTCACGGTGGCTGGAAAAATCCTTGGCAGTATGTCGTCCAAGAGATCGTCTCGCACCGCAAGCAAATACTTCAATGCGAGCAGAGCACCGTGCCTCGCTTCCCATTCGTTGTGTTCCAAGAGTTTCAGCATAACCGATATGATCCCTATGATGTCCTTATTCTTATTTCCATTGTCCTTTTTATTGTGCACCAGCAACAAAAGGGAACCTAGTGCTTGGGCGCACGTTTCGCGCACGGGCGCGACAACTTGATCGGAAACGAAGTCCCCGAAGCGATCTAATCCTAAGACGCATAGCAGTCGTAGAGCTGCGTCGATGATCCACTGATAATGGCATTCTTCCATTTCCTCCACAGTCTGCAGTCTCGATTTACCTGCGCCTATGTTACGTGTCGATAAAAATTGTTCTTTTACTTTGTTATTATCAGACAGCGGATTTTATGCGTTTACGACAAAGATCAGTACAGCGAAGCCTAGTCTGTGAAATAATTCCAATTATACTGTTGTATTATTATTAAGGAAGGACACCAATGTTTTTGTAGCTCCTCTAGCTTGAAATTAACGCAATTTTTATTTTGTAGAAAAATCCGCAGTCCGGTTACTAGTAAACGAAGGTTCGCTTACCTTTTCCATGTAGTTTTACAAGTTCTCGTAGAGCAGTTGCAGCTCCATGCCTCACTTCCCACTTTTGACTAAACAAGTCTTGGCGAAGACTATCTGCAAATGGCTCCAGAGGCCAGTCTATCGCAGAGTCTGGCCAACAACCTGTACTGTCCGGTACTCCGTTGTTTGATTCAGTCTGCACATTACTGTTAGGTACGTTTGTGTCCGTTGAAATTACTTCTTCTAACTTTATCTTTTTACAGCCTGATTCTCCTGTACTGTTAGTAGGAGATTGGGCGTTCGAGTTGCTGTGGTACTCTTCGTTGCTGCGATGGTCGTCCGGTTCTCGGGAACGTTGCTTCGAAACTGATTGCCGCGCCTAAATTCGAGAAGCGTTAATAATATTCGGAACATAATAATTAGACTTGGGATTTTATGCGTTTATGATCGAAACTGGTTGATACAATTTAGAACAGTAGAAAGATTGAAATTTTTCTATACGACTCCAGATACAATTGCTACGGACAATTTTGGTTTTGCCTAAAAGTCCGCAATCTAATAGTGCATAGCAGTATCGTCGTTACCTTACGCCGAGCTCTGTTTATTTCTCGTCTACTGAGTCCACCGCTAGGTTGTTTCAGAGTTTCACCTACAGAAACCTTAGCCTGTGTGCTAGAAGTAGGTGACAATACTACAGGTGTAAGATCCTCGGCAGTAAACAATTCTGATGTATCGACACCCATCAGCTGAGGATGTAAACCTAATTTAGCAGCGATCAATTTCTCCTCTTGATTAGGAGTCGACACTTGTTCTCCGTCAGCGCTAACTAAATCGTATTCGCTGCCTTCCGATCCAGTGAGGTGTGAACTACGTGCCAACACCTTTTCCATATCGAAGTCTTCCAATTTTAGTCTATTATTTGGTATATGTTTCCTCGTTTCCCCATCTGTAATTAACAGGATTTGTAAATCAATAGCTATGCGCATACATAGGACATACTGTTTCTGAGATATAAACATGTTTGTACATTAGTAGATAGAGAAATTGGTTGGGTGAAATATAAAACTGTAAAAGATTCAAAAAATTTAAGAATACTGTAATGTTGTTTTCAATGTAACCTTCTTGATCTTCTTTCTTTATGGGTTCCGGATCCCAAGCAGGAACTTGAGCTAATATAGCTTGTACAGCCTGCGCAGCGGAAATTCTTGTATCCCACTGCGGAGATTTTAACAGAGTGGCAACTCTCGCCAGCAAATGATGTAAATCGTGAGGGTGTAATTTCTGTGCTTCTCCTAGTTGTTGCGCCGCAGCCTTTTTCGTTACCGCATTGGTTCCTGTTTCCAATAGTATGAACAATCGATCCAACCTATAAAAACATCGATTACCAAGTAGAATATGTTACAGAAGTTATCGTTATCGTTATACAAAGTCTGTTGATTACAATCGAAGTGAAACTTATAAATAATTGAATATTTTACCTTGATGTCATGTTTGCGACCAGTGTTAATTGTGGAACAATCGTTAATATCTGCAATGAAAAACAACAATTTGCACTGTATCTTTTTACAAATATCATAAAATTCATAACGATGATTAATTTGTTGTAGAGTTTATAAATAATTATTAATGATATCGATCTAACATGAGTGTATTCCGAAAATAGCGATGTGTACCATTATGAAACATATTTCCTCTGATTAGAAATATCTCGTAGGTAATACATTAAACGCTCCAGCTGTGTAAAATAAAATGGAGTGCAAGAAATGTTTGGATCGTTCGCAATGTCATTTATCGTTGGTCCCGCGGATGTTTACGATAATTCGTGCGACAAGATCGAATTGTCAAAACCGTGGATGAAAGTCTCCTGCTGCTAAAGTTGCTGAGCTGGAGATAATAGATGACATCTGTAAAGAACGCGTTCCTCGAACGCTTAAACGATTCGCGTGAACGGCTGTCTCGAAATTCAAATACGATATAAGAATTTCGAGCGAAGGAAAATATATACACAGTGCGACGTTCGGTTTGACGATGCGGTAAAACGGAGTACGAACGTATATAAATAAATAAATAGTGATCTAGAAGCGCGTCTAAACATACCTGATTTTAAAATATATTGTGTCTACCCGTTATTCTTCAGCTAACCCGCATAGCAGTTTCCCACTGTATTGATTCCTCAAAAATCACATTACGATGTACATTTTGAAAAAGTCGACAGATAGACGGACTATTTGTCAAATATTTCGGAGAGAAACGCATGTTACAAGCATCAAATTTATACTGACAGCCATATTGCAGGGGAACCTGACTTTTGTCCCCCAATTTTGCTCTCATTGGCGGATCAAACGTGTTTTACCGATCGATCGACCAATCAACGGTTTCTTCGTGCACCGATCGCATCGAATTGCGCATGCAGTCCCTTTCTCATAACGTTGCGCGGTCCCGGAGACGCTGCGAAACATTTTGGAACAGAAGGTCTTTTATCTTTGTTCCGATTGGCTGGCAACTTTCTGATCGGTCGTGCACCTAGATGTTATCTATATACAGGGTGTCTCAAAATTCCTCCAGGACCCGAAAATGGGAGGTTCCTGAGATCATTTCAAGCGACATTTTCCTTTGAAAAAATGTCGTCCACGGCTTACGGGCACTTATATTATACATATATTATACACTTATATTATACATATATATATACTTATATTATACATATATTATATTATACATATTAAACATAATCTCGTTGATCTCATGACCAGAGCGCAGTGTGATGAACCTTCCTCTTTAGAATGAGCCCTCACCCAGCCCAAAATTTGCTCAAATAAGGTCAAACAACCGAAGCGCGCAAACCCATGTTTTCTAGTAAGATTCTAGTTGTAACCATAGGGTAGACTACCCCCTTATGCTCAGTCCTGTAGGTCCATGGGTTTATCCCACTGATATATATACTATGGATACGAGATGCTGTGAAACATATTGAAGTGGCTTTACATGCCAGCGCTGCTAGGAGGACACCGCTGTACTATATCCCCCCGTACTCTTCACCCCCGTAGTGCTCTACACTTTGCCACTCTTCAGGTGGCGTTGTTCGCAATGTAGTTGCGCGTTGGGGAGAACGACCATTTTTAACCATTTTGGTTTACAGCGTGGTTTGGAGCAGGCGTGTATTTTACTGTTTATCGTGTTTTGTCGTGCATATTTAGTGAAAATAAAAAAAAATAAAATGTTAAAACATTAAACACTAAATGTTTAATGTTTAGAAACATTTTTAAAATTACTATTCACTTTCTGCGAATTCCAATAATCATTACTCCTGTTTCTTTTATATTATATTTATATATAAATATATTTATTTCACTATTTCCATGAATATTATTTTTTGCAACCAGTTTTTTTAATTTTAACCTTCATACAAGCAGTTCGTATTATTGTGCTATATTAATACGCGTCCCTTGTAAATTCAATCTTTCAAACTTCGCGCTAGTTCCGTTAGTACAGCGGTGTCCTCTTAGCAGCGCTTACATCTAAAGTCACTCTTCAATATGTTTCAACTGCTGTACGGCTGGCTTACGGGAATCTCGTATCCATAGTATATTGGTTTATCCCACGGTGTATTATAGAGGTGTTCCGACTAAGCCCTCTGTAAGGCTGAAGTTTTGAAAAAGATAGCGCTGGGTTCTCTCTGGTCGCCGCCAGATGGATCCGTGTTCTAAGGTATCATTGTATCAGTGTATCACGTTGCCTCCATTGCACTCCATTGCTGCTCCATTATGGAGTGCAATGGAGGCAACGTGATACACTGATACAATGATACCTTAGAACACGGATCCATCTGGCGGCGACCAGAGAGAACCCAGCGCTATCTTTTTCACTTTCCCGAGAGTAGCCAGAACACCTCTATAATACACCGTGGTTTATCCTTATACCTCGTAGGCAGTCGTGGGTGATATTATTAGAGTTTCGCCTCTATAAGAATCCTTTTTGTCTACGCTACGACCTTGTTTGAACTGTATAATTTATTTAAAGACTCCCAGACATTATTTTAAATAGTCACGTCATTACGATATTTCACATATCTTACATTATATGAAATAAAACTTGAAAATTTGAAAAAACGAGTAATATGTTTGAACGCGTAAGAATATATATACATGCTCTGCAATTTTGTTGAGTTTAAAAGATTTTCACTTTCCTTTAAAATATTTTAAACGATAATAGATTTTCACCCTTTCTTCTTAATTTAAGTTATTCAATACAAGAATTTATTATGCAGCGTGAGCGTCGTTCGCTGTAATAATTGTTATTCATATATATAAATACTCTGTTATATACGATGAGCATTTATTAATTTCATGTTAGATGAAAAAGATATCATTATACCAAATTTTAGAAATGAATGTGCTTCTTTTTCAACTTTGGCAGGTACATAGAACGATTGATTGAAAGTAACATAATTGATATATTTAGAATACCAAGAATGCCGCGTGCATTAAATTGCGGCGTGAGTTTAAGCTGCGATCTGCAGTAACGTTTCAAATTTGGTATCGTCTGCTGTAAGTGCCCGTAAGTGCCAGGCATTGTATAAATTAATGTCGGTCGTATACTATTTTGTAAACTTTTCGAACGATTGACCGTAGAATAAATTCGGCAGAATTATTAATGTTGCGTTCATACGTGTTTCGTGGTCGATCACGTACGCGATTTAATAAATAATTGTCGATTTTCTGGCGAAACTTGAACTCGTTGCAAAACTGGCTTGATTCAAGGTGTTTTGCACTTTGTATTATGGATGACGAACTCGAAGACAGGATTTTGTATCAGGTGACAAGACAATAATTGAAAGTAATTTTAACTAACACACTCTTTAAAAAATGATTTTCTACAAGAAAGACTTTGTTAAAAATGTTGTCATAAGCACATGATTGTCACGTAATTCGTATTCAAAAATAGTCTCGGTTTAACTGCTTCCACATTTTTCTAACATACACTTTTAAAGAAAATTTGGTACAATAACGTTTCTTGTTCAATTGTTTAACAACGTACGGTAAGATTTAATAATTAATAATACGAGTAAATACCTTATTGTTGTTGTTTCAAAACATACTATCGTATCAGAGTTGGGCAACAATTAATGCGATTGATAACAAACGATTACGAACGAATTAATTTATTATTAACTCAAGTCCACGATGAAATTTTCAATTCAACCGATGAACAGTTCGAATCGATTAAAATAGATAATTAATTATTGATTGAATTTATTTCATTTAAATCTGAATGCATAACATTTGGTGAACCACCCTGTATTTACAAGTTGTATTTATATATATTTCTAATTACAAACCAGACCTATGTGTCACATATGAAGCTGGTATCGAAGTTTGCAGTGGGTATTCCCACTGGATTAAATGCTGGGATAAATACTCCTTTGGGTTATTTTTGGAGAATCATGAGAGCCTACGCGCTAAAGCCAGAAGTATTAATTTGTGGAGCAGTTTTGGCGATTATCATATTTTACATACAAGCAGTGGACGTGTGGAGCCGATCGGTATTAGGAAGAATTCAATATACACTCGGCCGTACCACATCAAAGGTAAATCGCTTGTTAATTATTCTCTTGTAATTATTATTGCGTTGTATATTCGATTAACTTAACCATAAGGCATTTATGCGATAATCCATTTTAAATAGGTATCAAAACTACAGTTTTTAGTTAATGACTCCGTTAACAATGGGGTGAAGCTCAGTTGGGAGTTGAAACAGGGACATATCGCTGCGTATGCTGTTCAAGGTCATAGGCCTCGTATGGAAGATCGTTTTGTTATAAACGAAGATATGAATAACACAGGTGTATCTTTGTTCGCGGTGTTCGATGGACACGGCGGAGAAGTAAGTTCGATATTTAATAGTCTGACTTTATTACAGAGACCACTAATCCATGAACAGAATACTTCTTACAATGTAATGTAAAATATTTTAATATTAGACTCACTTAAAAAATCCATCCAAAATTACAGATTAAAGAAACGGGGATAAGGTAAAGAAATCATAAAAAGTGAAAATAGATTTTGAGACTGTAGTGCGTTTATACTGTAAATCTATAATTCAACAAATTATTATATTATCTTTTACCTTGTTTATTATTATACATATAGCGAATGCTCCACTTAATTGTAATTGCTTAGACTACATAGGGCAACGGAGAAGTATTATAGGTTACAGAATGTTTCGACAGAGACAGAATAGAGCATGCAACAATTTAGAAAAGTGATGATGTGTTTATTAAAAATATAGTGTGGTTCATTTGAATATAGAATAGATGGGTATTCTACCGATTTGGAGAAAAACTTGCGAATAACTAGATAAAGTGCACTTTAATAATGATAATACTATAATTATATTATAGATAAAATTATTATCGAACTGTTAGAATTATTTTTTAACAATATTAAAAAGGACTATCGTGCGCAACACAAAGTATGCATAGTTAAATGATTTAGTTACTACTACATAGACTCCAGATTTTATGCATTTATGATAAAAATGAGCAACCATAATTTAAAACAGTGAAAATATTTAAAGACCTTAAGAGTATTAATATATTATTTTCACGACGTTATAAATTTATATTTAGCTCCTGTGTCTTGCAATTGATGCACAAACTTTTTATTCTGCATAAACATCCAGAGTCTAGTTATTACTAATGTTGCGAATGTATTTGTTTATTAGCGAGCATAAAATAGAATTAGAGCAAATTTCTTTTCACAGTTTGCAGCAAATTATGCGTACGATCACCTTATCTCGAACATTAACAAAAAAGTGATCGAATTGAAGGACATGTTAGCTGGTAAAGTACCACGTGTTCAATCAGATGAAGAAACGGATACATTTGACGACAACTCGAAAGAAGATAAAAACGATGCGAATCTCGAACGTAAAAAGTCTTTCCGAAAAACAGTCAGTACATCCTTAACAGATGACTGCATGAAGAAGAACGTTGGCGTAACCGATCCAGAGTTACTTGACAAATTAGACAGCTTACAGAGACCAATTACAAGAGAGGTATAATGGATATCTTAATATTAACAACAACAATCTTAAAACGACTAATTTATTTCTATTGAAATTTGCAGGTAAGGCCATGCAGGACAACAGAGAAACCACAGAAAGTAGATGTTACAAATTATCTTGATGGAAATAGAATCAACTATGGCAAATTGCTAACCGATGAAGTGTTAGCAGTTGATCAGTTGTTGGTTAAGGCAGCTAAGAAAAATAGGGATGTCGCTGGTAATCAATTATTTGAGGCACGCATCGCTTCGTTTAACCCTTGGCACTCAAAATATTGTTTACATTATTAAATATATCGGTATCTAATCACTTACCCAACATTTAGGTATTGTATGAGGTATTATACTCATACAATTATATTAAAAAGAAAATATAAACTAGAGGGCTATTGTTGCTCGCTCGCTTCGCTCGCTCGCGAGTAGGGTTGTTTTTGCTCGCTCGCTTCGCGAGCTCGCGGGTAGGACTGCTCTTGCGAGAGGGTTAGTGATACGCATGGCTAGTAGGGCCTACTGATATTAATGTTTTTTATTTGGTGTGTGACTCTCCAAGAGTCACACAAAGAACTTCCCGATTCGTTACTCCTTTGCCAACATCGCTAACATCGTTTTTTTTTTGTACTTTCATCGATATTCTCCCAAAATGTATTTTTGGGAGTAGAGATGATAAATTCACTGTTGCATTGGAATAACTTTCGATTATTCCAAGCGGTAACATTAGCATCAGTTAAAAAAAAAAATTAAGAAAAAAATTTTTTTTATGTAATTGCGTTTGGTTCTTTGGCGGAGAAGTTTCGTCCTCCCTTATAAATTGCATTGTAGAATCAACTCTTTTCGAAAAAAAACTAAAAATCTAAAAAACTACTTGACCAATATGGACCAAAATCTAATCAGCTCTAAGTTACGACGGGACACATCGATTGCATCATACATCATCCTGATCGCGTTGTTACTTTTTCTGAAAACGTTAACGAAAAATTTGATTACATAGAAACGGCCATACGCACGCACGCACACACACACGCACGCACGCACGCACACACACACACACACACACACACACACGCACACACGCGAACATTTTGCTGAAAATAGTCTAAAATGACTGCAATGACCATGAAACGTGAAGATCTGCTAAAAAATCGATTTTCGATTTTCGGGGTAATTACAATAACTTCCCTATAAAATCGGGAAGTTAAAAAATAGTACCGAGTGCAAAGGGTTAATTGTGTGTGAAAATAATCATGAAAGCATTTCCAATAATTCATAGGTACAACTGCCTTGATCGCTCTGTTAGAAGGTAACAAGTTAATTGTAGCAAATGTTGGAGATTCAAGGGGTGTAATGTGCGATGGCAAAGGGAACGCGATACCTTTATCTTTCGACCATAAACCTCAACAAGTAAATTCTTTTATTTTTCACCTTCTTACTTAATCGTACCGTTTGCTTTTTATTTTTGTAATGAAAATTATTCATAGGAAAGAGAGCGAAGGAGGATAAAAAAAGCAGGCGGTGCAGTAACATTCAATGGCGTGTGGAGAGTTGCTGGCATCTTAGCTACGTCTCGAGCTTTAGGAGATTATCCATTGAAGGATAAAAAATTAGTAATCGCCGATCCTGATATTCTAACTTTCGATCTGAGCGATCATAATCCAATGTTTATTGTTTTGGCATCCGACGGTTTATGGGATACTTTTACGAACGAAGAGGCTGTGGCGTTCATTAAAGAACGGATAAACGAACCACACTTTGGAGCTAAGAGTATCACGTTACAAAGTTACTACAGGTAATTAGACAAAGTATTATGATAGTATTGTTATTCGAAGAATTTTTTACTGTACACCTTTTGTTCCATTTTTATAGAGGTTCTGCAGACAATATTACCGTGGTTGTTATCAATTTAAGAGATCGTAAATTCGCAATTGCAGAGGCCAAAAAAACTGAATAGTGTTTTAATTGTACAACGAAACTAGGATCTTTTCCCAAAGATATACTAGTCACTAAATTGTATATTAAACATATGTTGAAAATGTTACTTGTTATACGAATTACATTTATACATTATGTTCAATATGTTGTGCAATCATTGAAAATCGATAATTAATACTAATAGCGTCTGTTTCTTGAAACATCAATTTTTCTACATCATTGGACGGTAGACGCGCGAGTACAAGATTTATATACACTTGCGTAAGTACATTACACGTTAACAATTGCAAGTGCGATGTATACAAAATTCAACTAGTATATGATTCTATATGAGTTTCTTATACGAATGTGAATATCTGGGGATATTTATTTTTTCAATGAACGTCTAATAGTAACGTGTATACGTTAAAAGAACAACATTTGTATGTAATAGTTTATACTTGTATACATTGACGATAGTACATATGAAGAATACAATGCAACTTTGAACAATTTCAATGAATTTCTTAACATATACGTAGCCTGTCCAATAAATATGCGAATTGAGGTCGTAAAAACTTCATTTTACAAACTTTAGCGTATATCAATCTTATCCCCTTCAAAATACTTCTCATTTGTAGCAATACACTTGTCCCATCTCCGTTTCCATTGTGCAGAACATCCCTGAAGTCCTTAGAAGTTAGGCTCTTCAACTGCCTCCTTATGCAATGGTGATAGATGGAGACTGCAGCAGTGATTGTCCGCGAATTTCTGTTCCGTAATTCGATTATCACGCTAGATCACCCTCCCTACTCACCAGATTCAGCCTCCTGCGATTTCTTTTTGTTCCCGAAATGCAAAATGGTCATGCGGGGACATGTAGAGATGATAAAATGTGAAATGACGTGGCAGCTGAAGAGTATAACGTCTGAGGATTTTCAGGGATGTTTTTAACAATAGAAATGGAGATGGGACAAGTGTATTGCTACAAATGGAGAGTATTTTGAAGAGGATAAGATTGATGTATCCTGAAGTTAGTGAAACGAAGTTTTTACGACCTCAATTTGTGTATTTATCGGGCAGATTATGTACCTAGATATATACATATGTACATGTTCTTCGGAGTTAATGAATTGTACTGTAATAAAAATAAAATGTACGCTATTAGGAACAACTCAAATAAAACAGTATTATTTTGTAAGTACGAGTTAAAAATATATCCTACAAATGTATAGTAAACATAGTAAAATCTTATTTTATGATACTGAAATACTGTACCGAACATATGCGAATAAAATAGCCTCTTACAACCATAATTATAAGGTCTTGTAATTCAGTATGAAATCGCTTGGAGATTTCAAAATTCATTTTATTACATAAATTTTGGAATACAGAAAATCTTACGAGGTTTAAATAAATACAGTTTATCGTTTGTAAAGTGCTGCCAAAATTTTTTACCTTAAATATATATCATACTATAAAATATTCGTTTATTGAAAAGTAGTCTAATATTTAAAATTGTATGTTTATTTAATTATATCACATAATCGATTAAGTTTATGTATATATATATATATATATATATATATATATATATATATATATATATATATGTATATGGTCATAACAAGTGTTTAGGAAACTGGGGATTAATCAATCTTGTATCATTTTTTAATAAATTTTATAAAACTGTAGATATACTTATATTAAATTCGAATAGATCTCATTATAATGTTAATATATTCAACTAGTCACACGTAGTAACATAACAATAAAATCATTTTTCAAGCAGGCTTAGAAACAGATACATTATTCGTTATACATTATATAAAATTTGATAATTACATTGAACTTCAAACCACAGAATGATCTTATAGTTTAATGTATTTTTCGTGAGTATTTAGAGTTATATGTACAAATATAATGTATGTCTGATAGTTATGAACAATAGTTAGTTATACACTTCGTCACGTTGTTGATACAATTAATATATATGGTACAAATTAATATTAATTTTCCCCCTTTCTGTATAAATGTATACTAATCTTTTTTATTTGATCGATTAAAGGCATTGATATTTTGAATTTCTGTATTTCTCGTTTCAATGGTACAAGTCTTTCTGTAAGTCTTGAAAATAAATAATAATGTATTCGAATTGAAAATATGAAAATTGAAAACTTCACTCTTGCTCCCTGAACACATTTCAAATTCTATTGTACATTAGTGCACGGTCAAGACTCTGGTGCCCATTATTTGCTAAAGAAGGCAAAAACATTTTAGGGACATGAGTGTTCCTCGATTTTTTGATTTCACTGTTTTGTCGGCAAATAACAAGTAGTAACGTACACGTGATGTCTCTATACAAACGATTTCTTCGAGATTTTTGCAAGTAATATGTATATTTTTAAAAGTTTTATTACAAAAGATCGTGCGTAAACTATTTCCACACATTTATATACATAGCAGTTAAGCTTGCGAAACTGTTAAACAACATGATAAAC
Organism: Lasioglossum pauxillum; assembly: GCA_933228785.1. Classification (NCBI taxonomy): domain Eukaryota; kingdom Metazoa; phylum Arthropoda; class Insecta; order Hymenoptera; family Halictidae; genus Lasioglossum; species Lasioglossum pauxillum. The sequence goes on along the minus strand of OW121701.1, from coordinate 37,024,842 downwards.
ACTTTAAAAATTAATATATCACAATTATACTTTGAAGAAACATAAATATATGTATGTATCGCGTTCCCTCAGCATAACAGCCATTTGTATTTGACATTAGTTCATTATCATTTAATTAAAGTAGCATATAAATTAATATTAGTGTAATTAGTACATATACATAGATAAGTACATACCACGTTGTAGGCAAAATAAAATATCTCTTTACGCGGAGCCATATTCTAGTATCAAAATTTACATATTATATTAACAATATGTAGATCACTCATGTCCGAAAAATTTCAATATAATTAATATATACAATGTTTTTATTATTTGGTATAAATTATTTTATTTTTTCACCACCTAGCACTGCAACAGCACTAGTTCGGTTCAGGACTGTATATTCAATGAATAAGGATATTTTGTTTCAATGCGTGTCAGTGAACTATTCAAGCTATTATATACATGTTTTCTGATATTGCGTAGTGATATTAATTGGTGATTAAATGTCAACCAAGTAATTCAAAGTCCTCATCAGACGTATCACACTGGGGATCTAGATGTTCAAAATCTAGAACTATAAGAAGTTATATTAAAGCAAATTATTTCAATTCTAATTTATTGATTAAAATATTTATAAAAAGTGTACTCGAGAGATGACAATGGATTTGGTTCGTGAAAAATTCAGTTCACATCTTTTTTACAGATTGTGTCATTTATCGATATCTCCTAAATTTACTTGCAAACTATTTGATATACTATCATTTAAATTGTACAGTTAAATGGCCCTATACATTATCAACCCTGTAATTGTTCGCCGGTGTCACAAACTTCAGTAAAATTTTCTATATGTAATGAATCTCGAAATAATTGCAAATATGGAATTTATCTAACTTTCCTTGAACAATTTAATTATGTATTCGTAAAGTATAATAAACAACATATGTCATATCTATAATACAAGGTATTCTAGGAAATTTTTATGAAAAGAACAGTCTGCCTTCGCAGAATTAATGAATCATTATGAATTGATTTTATAGAGTAATAAGGTACTTACAACTTGCAGCTGGTACTGCTTCCGAAGCAGCGTCGTCAACTGAGCAGGACCACTGTGTCAATCTCTCGGCGCATAATTCTAAAAGGGGTTGCTTTTCTGGGGTAATCAGTTCATCTTGAATGGATTTGCACAAGGATCTGAAGTCTCTTTCAGTTGCACAAAAGAAACACTGGAAAAAAGAAGAACGTTGTCTATTTGTACAGGGTGTATAAAAATTATATGTCACGACCACCATAGCGTGATTCTAGACCTCATGATCGGTGAAGATCTGTTAAAAAAAGGTTCCGCAAAATTGTCCTCGACCTTGAATTTCAAAGTCAAAGTTTTTATTCTTGCATTGTATTCTACGGATCATGTGGATGAAAAGTGTCAAAGGAACCATGGGCCAAAACTCAATCGATTTGTCAGAAATTGATGCACAAGTTCTGTCGGCTGTAAGATGAATTTTATTCATAGAAGGTGAAGATTTCAAATTAAAATGCTAGTAGTTGACATAAAAACAGTCATGGCGAGAATGAAAACACACCGCTACAGCGTTAAAGGATACATGAATACAGTTCGAGTGACCTCTACTATCGCGATTTGGTTGCTTTGCTTTGATTCAGAACTCGGAATTATTTACTCGCGACGGCCGATTTTGGAAGGCTACGCCCCCCGATCCGGCCGCGCCCTGCTTTGATTGATATCACATTCGTGTAGGGATACGGTCGTGTGTGTATGTGTGTGTGTGTGTGCAGGATCGGCGCAGAGCGGCGGTGACGCGCCGCCTCGCTGCGCAACATAGCTGCCAACCAAAGGATCCGATCCTGTCATCCGAAAGGATCGCCGATCTCGTCATCGTAAAGCGGCAGCCACCAAAGACACCGAAAACGTCCTTTGGTTATTTTTCGATTTCGGTAACTGAAAAGGAATGTAAGGGCGAGCACCGCTTTATGATGACGGGATCGGCGATCCTTTTGGACGAAGGGATCGGATCCTTTGGATGGCAGCTATGTTGCGCACCGAGGCGGCGTGTCACCGCCGTGCTGTGCAGATCGTGCACAAACGCACACACACCTGCGTATCCCTACACGAATGTGATATCAACCAAAGCAAGCGCGGCCGGATCGGGGGGTATAGCCTCTGAAAATCGGCCGTCGAGAGTAAATAATTCCGAGCCCTGAATCAAAGCAAAGCAATCAAAATCACGATAGTGGATGTCACTCGATCTGTATTCATGTGGTCTTTAACGCTGTAGTGGTGTGTGTTTCATTCTCGCCATGACTGTTTTTATGTCAACAACTAGCTTTCTATGAATAAAATTCATCTTACAGCCGACAAAACTTGTGCATCAATTTCTGGCAAAATGGTTGAGTTTTGACCCATGGTTCCTTTGACACTTTCCACCCCCATGATGAGTAGAATACAATGCAATAATAACAAAATTTGACCGTGAAATTCAAGGTCAAGGACAATTTTGCGGCAACTTTTTTTAACAGATCTTCACCGATCAGAGGTGTAGAATCACGCTATGGTGATCGTGACATATAATTTTTATACAGCCTGTACTAGATACTAGTTGCTACTAGTTCTTAAGATTCGTAGTCTCATTTCTCGATTTCAGGAATCAAAAGCGCTAGATAAAAGATCAATTTAGGCCGCGATCGCCCTCAAAAGTTCTATTTTTCTGTTTACAAGAGTAATTTGCAATATTCGGAAGCATACAGCTATTTTTATAAAGCTGCGACAGCTACATGCTACCGAATAATGCGAATTACGCCTTGTAAACGTAAAAATAGGACTTTTGAGGACTTATCTAGCGCTCTTGACCACTAAAAAACCCCGGCTTTGGAAATCCAATCCTTGAAAAACGAGTCTACCCCCTTAACTAATAGATTCAACATATACTTACCAAGGCTACAGAAGGATCTATTCCCGTAATAGGAGTACGACTAGCAGATTTGCAGTGATAAGTCGTATCCATTTCAATTTCATCCTCCTCTAATTTTTTATTAACACTGCCGGATCTTTGCGTTGTGTGGGGATCTAAGTAAATTACTTCGTTTCCTGTAAATATAGATACTGTTATTTACTTTTCGTCATAGAAAATCTGTACGAAAATATTGGAAATATGTGTTTGTGTACCAATACATCCTATGAAATACAGTGCAAGATTGGGTTTTCCTCCTATTACTCCTAGAGATTGTGGGATTTTGAATGAAGTCTGAAAAATTATAGGTATGCATATATTATCCTTCGCTTCATTCATGTTTTCAGTCCATCTTTAGGCATTCATGCAAGAACACATTTCTTTATTACTTTAAGCCCGTTAATGTAGATGGGATTAATCTCGCTTAATCCAAGGCGAAGAGGTATTAAAAGTAATAAAGGCTTCCATTGGCTAGGTGCTTTCAATGGTACGTTATCATCTGCTTCCGCTGTAGTACCTCCTTCTACTCTACATTGCCTTACTGTAAAGATTAAACTAAATTTTACACTTTCGTATAAAATTATGTGGATCCCAAGAAACTACTATATTTCTACTTACAAACGTCATTAACTATTAACGTATTGTCTAGAGCCACATGTATCGTGATCGAGCTCCAATCATCGTACACAACTAATTTTCTGAAAATTATCATTTGATAATGCAACGCATCGTTCGTATATATCAACGCATCTGTACGATACAACAAATATGTACTTTAATACTTGTGCTATTGTATTAGGACCAAACCATTGGCCAACTTCTTTTCCTTCCGAAGCTCCCGTTACAGCAATTTGGTGAATCGAGTAGGCTGCTGTCTTTTTGTCTTTAAAACGCTCCAGAATTTTCAAGTACGTACTATTTCTAGTTTCCGGTGTCCATTGCCAATCTTTACCTGTTACAATATATGTATTATATAACGTTCAAAGTTTTTCAAGACTCTCGACGAAACTATAATTAAACTAAGCTGAGATTACCTAAGTGTAAAGAGATTAAAGCTTGTCCGAGGACCATTTGTCCACATCTCAGCATGCAACCCCATCCTTTGTCAGACGTAAACGTGGTGCTGGATTCGCCAATCGGTACAAAATTTTTCCGATACGTGAACCATAATTTCGACCTTATGTCCCTGCGAATCGTGTCGAGCTCTGAAATTGAAGATCTTATACATACAAGCTATTAAAAATCTCTTTGTCGCTGCTGTCTATTGAACCTTTTATGGCATTGTATTTTTTCCCAAGAACCCAAACTGGCTCATCCGTTTGCGGTATGTCCACTGGTTCATCCGTGATGTTTTGTGTAAAAAGGCTGTCCATTTTAACAATTACTACTAAAAACTACTTATACTAAATAATCGGTAATCTTCAATGTATCATATGGTTGAAATGCTTCGTTCTTTTATAAAGTGTCGGGGGAGGTGGGGAAGAAAAACAAACAAAATCGGTGCTGCCTCCTTCAACGAAAAAAAAAAAAATAAATGATCTTTCGATCTTTGAAAGTTTTAAACGTTTATCAAAGGATAATGATATTCCATGTATAAAACACAACCAACATCAACTTCGCTAAACAGCATTGGTTATTGCTCGTCCAGCGGAGATTTCATTGTTTCCACAAATGACATATACGCAACGTTGTCTCGTTTCCACTTTACGAAAACATCAACAGTATTATGATAACAGCACTGCAACCGATTAACAAAGCATTTAACAGAAACACGAGAGGCGCGGAACTATTTTGATTCTTACGAAGAACTACACCGAACAATGAACAATAAATGAAACTAAATCGAGCGCGTGTTTTTATGATTAAAAGAATTTTAGTTTAAAGAAGGTGACTCATGGAATATTAAATCAAACACGTATTCAATCTCGCGTGTTTGTCATTTTTATGCATCATAGAAAGCCCGTTTCGATTACCTACTCTTCGCGCTAGATGGCGTGGCCATTTTCACATCAAATAGATACATAATAAATGTCTACATTCTACATTCTACCAGATTCTATAGTGTACCTCTTACTTCGAAACTGACCGGTGGTTTCAATAATGCATTTATCACAAATCATTATTATTACAAATAATGTTACACATCTTATAGTGCTACAAGTTTCCAAAATTGACAATTACAACTTATATAGTCTAAATTCATGTATACTTACCTTAGACTTATAATTGTTGACGAAAAGGAAACTTTAGATGAAATAATTAATTAGTTAATTAATCTCTTTGTCCATACCATAGAGTATACAGAGTATGGAGGATCTGAAAATCAATTTAGAGTCGCGGTATTGTCCTCGTTCCTTATTTGTAAACTGTACGATGTAAAAATGTAAACGATGTTTATACAATATCTTTATTCTCTTTTAAAATGTCGAAAAGCGCGCCAATATTTGAAATGCAATGTAAAAGAACCATGATTCATGAGTAGAACTTTATTCGAAGTAAGCAAAATAAGATTACATTACAAAGATTACAGTTTACGAAAATTTATTTGAAGAGAATTCAAGGGAATGCGCGGGAAATCGATGGGTACGAAAAATTTCAAATAACCATTCAAAAGGAAACAATCGTTAAGGTCAAATATAGTCGTGCGATACGGAACTGAATAGTTGAAATAAAGCAAATAAAGTAATTGAAGGAAGGCAAAGATTGAAATGATTATTATTAGCTGAATTATCAGACCTTGCCATCGACCCTCACGGTGATTGAAGTTGCCTTGTTGAAAACGTTAAATAAACCAAGCGATAAGTAACTTTAATGTGGGTTTAAGTAGAATAGCTTATTGTGACCGACAGGCGAATTCTGCTGGATTTAATCCAAATTGGGAATACAAGATATCCTCGTATAAAAATAACAACGAAATAGAATAATATGTAGTAAAATTTCAAATATCAATTTGATCATTTAATCAATTACCAATTGATCATTGGTAAATTAAAAAGCACAGGATGCCGACGGATGAGTCGACGGTGACACTGGACGACCGGATACGACAAAATATTTTTGCGTTACCGCACAAGATTACGATTGCATAATATTCGAACCATTATGCCGGTGATACGGTACTCCGATTGGCGTGGAGAACAATTTCCAGTCTCCTATATGTTCAAGTTCTACCTGCACTGTCGACTCTACTTACCCACTTAACGTTTTCCGTTTATTCCGGTCAGTCGCTCCATGCTGCATAGTGTCATGACCATTCTGTGTTTCGGATTTACGGAATCCATTTTACAACAATAGAGCAAGAAACATTTTTATTCTACGGTAACACGAATTCCCAATAGTTATTATTCCTATTTTATTTATTGTGAATTTCTAAGTGTATACGTGATGATACGACAGTAACATCCCCGAATCTATGGATCAATAAAATATCAAATAAAATTAATTAATTACGAGGTAAGTGTTCTCTCTGTATTTTTAATCTTTCTTGGATCAAGCTAACCGTTCGAAATTTCATTAGTGTTTCTTCTGTATCTTAATCTTGGATCTTCTGTATCTTAATCTGGTGCAGCCTTAACTTGGAAAGTTTTTTATCTGGGCTAGGTTTAACGACAGCTTAGTCGCTGTGATTAGTCCTTGCGTATAACATTGTCCCGATTGCTGCATTTCCTTTTATTTCTTCATCGTGTTGACTTTGATCTCAGTTTACCGTTCTTCAATGAAATTCTTTAGTTTTACTTAAAAATTTACCGTACCACTATTACTAGATTTTATACATTTATGACAAAAATGAGAAGGTGTAATTTAAAACCGCGAAAACATTAGAAGAATTTGAAAATACTGTTATATTATTTTCACGAAGAAAATTAATTTCTACTTCACTTCAGTTTGATGCAATTCAGGTATAAAATTTTCATTTTACATAAAGATCCGCTGTCTAATTATTACTACAGAGTATCATCATATCCGATTGTTATTATATTTTCACACACTGTACACTATTTACAATACAATAAACGCGATCACTGCATCATGAATAAATATTTAAATATTTAATGTTCAAATTCATACGATATTATAACATTGCATACAATTATAGTGTATTATAAATAAAACTGAATTGAGATTGTAATATAATTTCTGATCATGTAAAAAAGTTACTTTTAATTGATGGCGCATATCCGATCATGCTTCAAATACCTTTGGTCAAATGTCAGCGCGCATTTTTTAACGAGCGAAATCTCCTGCAATGCAATCTCCTTTCATAAACTAGATTTCCTTGAGACTTTCTACATCTATGTTACTTATGCACTCTTACAAGCAATCATATTAAAGCAATCAACCAGGAAGCAATTTAATTTCCCTGGTAATATTTCCGACGACACAATTATCGATCCATCCAAATAATTATTTATTTAAACTATATCTATCTATAAACAGTATAATATAGTTTGAGTTCAGAATACGCGCGCAATGACTCATTGCACTCGTAATATGCACTGCAGTCGCTCATTTCTCACGTTTTTATGACGTTCAATGCTAATTAGTTTGACAGATTTATCTTCCGGAAAATTGTGACAAATTTCGTTGTAAAATAGGGACAACTGAATCCGTTTTTCAACGTAATACGCGACCAGTATGTTTTGATAACAAATGAGTGTTGTTAACAGACATAAGGATTAAAGTATAAAAGCTGATAACGTGCCTGTACACGGAAAGCACTTAGGCTCGGCATGACCGCAGGCGTCATGCGCTAAGTTTAAACTTTAACGTATTTTTCTATAAAAACAAATTGTAATTCTACAAGCTAATAATCTTTTGTTTAAACTCGCAATTTCTGAAGTCTTGAAAATCTCGCATGATGTGGGAAACATCTGTGACGAGTTCGTGCTACGATCAGTGCAAGTAGATCCAGAAAGCAACGATCAGACACGTTCGAAGAAATTCAGACGTAGTTTTCTCGAAAAGGCGATCAGCTACAAAAGAAATTGTGATCTACATTCGAGATGACTTTTAAATCGTTATGATTCTACCAATTTTGAAAGTTTAAGTAATTTTGGGTAAACTTGTCGAAATGTCGCTTTCTCACGGATTCTCATGAAATTGAAATATGTATGGTATAAACAGACTGCGGATCTTTGTGTAAAATAACAATGTTCTGCACTGATTGTGAGTAGCAAGAGTAGAATAAAAATTGATTGCACCCCTTAATGATTTCGTTGTATTAAAAAAAAATGTTACAATATTCTTAAATTTTTGTAATCTTTTATTGTTTTATATTTCACCCAGCCAATTTCTTGAAAAATGCATAAAGATCCGTAGTCTAGTTATAAATCTCGAACAACTCATCTCTGAACAACTTTTTACTATACAAACAATAGGCGGTCTCTTTTACATTTTTTTAGGTAACTACGCGAAACTGCTAGTTCGATTATAGCGAATTTGACCAGAAACGAGTTTAAGTATCTCGAAATCGAAGGCCGAGCTGTGGAAATTTCGACAATACAAGACTGTATTCAAGAGCTGGATTTTTCGACATAATTTAATTTAATTTCTATCAATAATAATTGAGAATAATATGTGATAAAAAGTGCAGTTATATTTTTTATATTAAACCAGACTTAACTTCAAAAATATTTTTGCGAATATCTAAAAAGCTGGAAGAGACAGCCTACTATACAGGGTGTTTATTTTATCTTGAATACCTAAATTAATTCCGCTACTGTTAAAAGTAAGAAAAAATAACTAAATAGGATGTAGATGTGTTCAAGACGCGCATCAGATGGTAATAAAAAAAAATCCTTTGAAGGTCATTTTAAGAGTTTTTTTAAGGTCACTGTATTTTTTTGCATATTAACATGTATTTTGCACTAACTTCAAAGCACTAACTTCAAACACAGCTGCCATAGGTAAAAAATTGACGTAGCGAGTTCATGGGGTCCTCGATCGAATCGGCAGAATCTCTGCTTCAATCTGACGTTCGGATCATGGTATTACGATCATTTCTCGCCGAGATATAGCAAGTTAAAGGAAAAATGGAAATTGTGCATTTTTTAAGCATATTTTCAGAAACACCTGGTATATCGAAATGTTAACGAAATTGAAAAAGCACAGGGAGTGCTTTGAAGAGAAAGAAACGCTCTTTCTATTGCTTTTTTGCACAAGATTCAACGATAATTTTTTCGCTTTCTGGAGCTAGTTAAAGTTAAAAAGCCCATATTTACTTCAATGTTGAATAACTCGAATAAAAAAAATCGCACAATAATCTACAACCACACATTTTACACAGGAAAGATAGCCCTTCCAAATGATATTAACGCGATTTATCAAAAAAATTAGTTTCTCCCCGTGTGATGTTCCAAAATTGCACAAAATTTTTGTTAACCGTCAATGTTGTCTTGATCTCGCTATAACTTTGTAAAAAACCAACATAGCAACAATTTGAAACAGAGCATCTGAAACTAGAGGTTTCATGCTTTCAAACCATTGTTTAACGATATCGATACGGCAATTTTTGACGGAGTTTTGATGTCGTAAAGTGGGACCAATTGTTCGGGTTCGCGCAAGTGATCCCTTAATTCTTTTGAGGAGTGTATTAATATGCAAGAAAATGCAGTGACCTTGAAAAAACTGTTAAAATGACCTTCAAAGGATTTTTTTTATTACCATCTGATGCGTGTCTTTAAATCATATACATCCTATTTAGTTATTTTTTCTTATTTTTAATAGTAGCGGAAATAATTTAGGTGTTCAAGATAGAATAAACACGCTATATGTATAGGAGAAAAGTTATAGCAAAATTGAGTAGATGAAATTCTAAAATGCTGAAAAATATTCAAAATTCAAGATGTCAATGTATGATTTCAATATATGATTTGACTAAAATTGAATTTAGTTTCTATTTCTTGCAATCGAAGCAGACAATTTTTATTTTGCATAAAGATCCGCAGTCTAATTATCACTTCGACAACATATTCCAATGTCATCAAAACCCGAGAGGAAATAACGTCTCGACAAGTTTACCTAATTCTGTATTCTAGATTTCTAAACTGGAATTCGACCTCGAAGTAGGGGTACGGGTTCCTGAAAATTAGTAACGAAACTGTGAGAGGGAAACGTGGCGCACCATGGGCAAGCGGCGATCAATAATCTCGAAGCGCCCGCCCGAGACTGTAGTCCTATCGTTTGAATCGTGATAATCGTTTCGCCGTCGATCGCGAGTGCAATCCGCGATTCGAAATGTTCCATCCTCAACAGTGCGAATTGTTCATTCTTGTGACAAACGCGTTGTGAATTTCCTCGATGATCCGCGCAAAGAGGAATTTTTACGAGTAAACTCGTAGAACGCGGAAATAAAAATGGAACTGGTTGAACCAAACGTTTTCCTCTAGTGAAGACCTTAAGAACGATCAAAGATACTTACGGATAACGCATCAAATCGGCGATCTGCTTATTCTATATTCACAATCGAAGCTTTATAAAAACAGCTGGTACGTGTAGCCTCCTAAAAACGGCAAGTTGAAATTCGTCCTCTATGGTTTTCGCAACGTGTTTTATCGTCAGACACCGAACGCAATTTAAGAGTAATTACTCCAGCGATCATTATTAACACTAAACTTACCACTGTCGGTCAAATAACCGGTCTTAGATTTTCAATTTTATAATTATTGAAACGATGACGTTACATGGAAATTGATTCGATAAATTTATTTCTCCAAACACACGTATTGCAATAAAAATTGCACAAAATCTAAATAAATAGAGCCTTGTCATTTTTATCAGATGAAACATTTTGATCGCTTACAGTGTTTTTTTCTGTAGTACGTTAACTCCTAGCGGTGACCCAATTCCGTAGCCATCCATCACGTTCGCTGTTAACCTTTTTCGGACACTATCAAATTAGAAAGTCGCGAAGCGTCGCCGTCTTCGCGAAATCACGGTTCATCGTAAAACGCACGATCGAATCGTTTTGCTGAGGATACGGAGAGGAAGTTCGAAAGTGATTCTGGATGGTGATCAACGGACGAAAATCATCATAGACAGAAACACATTCGAAGGACAGTTTTAGCTGTTGGTTGTCACCGTTGTGTTTTATGGGCAAGTCTGCGGTAGGAAGTATGTCTTAACGCATTCTTATCGTTTTGCGGGCGCATTTGAACGCGAGGTACCAGCTGGCAAGTCGCATGGGAGGCACCACGTGTATACACAACTGTTGCTTTGCGTAACAGGTTGTCGCGGTTGTACCTGCGCCGAGAATGTCGCGCGAGTACATATGCGTCGATAATCTGCCCATGGACACCAGCGTACTCGAAAAATTGATAGTGCATTCGGACGAGGTACTGGACGAAACGAGGAAAATTATCAAATACCGAGGAAACTCTTCGTCCTTGAGGACTGCGATCCTCAAAGCGCTGCAACGTTGCGTTGCAAGTCGCGAGAGTTCGCGTTCCCTTGACAAGAATACTACATTACATTTCATCGGAATAATAATTTCGTGACGAAATGATTTTATCGTAGAAAGTGTCGCGCAACTAACTGGCAGTGCAGGAAAAATATAGTGACTCCCACTAATTTCGGACACTCTTAAAAAGGCGATAACTTATTTAATATCGGACGATACGATTTTAACTTGTTTGAGAAATTTGAACAATTGGTTTGCTGCACAACGTGGAAAGAAATGTTTGCCAAAAAATTGCAAGTTGTAAAAGTTGTATTTTAAAACTTTTTTATGTGGGCGCATCGATTAAACGTATTCTGAAAATTTCATCAAAATCGGTCGACGTTACATTTCAATGCGTCATATCCGTCAAACATTATCTATTATGTTAATCAAAATATTCTAACGATTCGATCGATGTTCGGCAGACGTGGACAAAAATTGCAAGAACATTGTTCGAAAATAGGATTAAAAGTATTAACTTCGATGAAAAAAATATCTTGACACAATTGATGCATTCTCGGTTTAGCGATACAGCTACGGAGATAGATGACGTGATAAATAATGTAGTCTTATCAAGCAAACGGAGGTTTTATTATATATAGATTTTTCTAATCTCTTCTTGCAATTTTCTTCCTCTCGTTTCTAAGACGATAATATCGAATTGATAACGTGATTTCTGTTGTTCTCCACAGTGTGTTTCTCTGTCGAAAATACGGCACTTTCTACTTTCGTGGCACAATTATTAGGTCACTGTGGTTACTTCTGTGTCCTTTCTCTGATATCCGTACTTTCTCGTTCGATCTCGTCATCTTACGATGCGTTAAAGAACAGATATTCTTCTCGTTAATAAAATATAAATCAAACAAAATCTCCGTTAAAGATTTGCAATCTAGCAAGAACGTATCCGATTGCTATAGGTTCTAGGGAAAGTTTGCGCGAGGATTAGGCGTGCATAAACAAAGGCGTAGATATATGTATATCGTTCGATTGGTTTTTCTATTTCGCGAAGTATAATAGAGTTCACTGAGCTGTGTTTCAAACCAGTCACCTTTCAGGACACAATGGAGAGAAAGAAGTCGAGCTCGGTCGAGACCGCCAAGGATACCGAGTACGGGACGTGAGTTTTACATGCAACTGCAATATTACTTCACTGTAGCTTAGTTTATTTGAAAAAAAAGAAATTCCACTCACATCGAACTTATTGCATCGATGAGACCAGTAGCGGTGCGCTATTAACTTTCTCGATGCAATGTTAGTATAATTACTAGACTGCGGATCTTTATACAAAATAAGAAGTGTTCGCATTGATTTTGGACACAGGAGCCGAATAAAAATTGTGTTCTTCTTTTAATTATCCTATTAAGCTGAAACTAATACATCGATGACCTTAAATATTTGTAACATGTCCACTTTTTAACATGTCTTCTTTTAATTATCCTATTAAGCTGAAACTAATACATCGATGTCCATAGATATTTTCAATACGTCCACTTTTTAACATGTCTTCTTTTAATTGTCCTATTAACAGGTTGATCGCCACGTCACCCATATCTGGGTGACGGGTATGCTTCCGTGGGGGCCCCGTCACCCAAATATGGGTGACGCTCTTCTTGTTCGAGTTAATTAAAAATAGGATATTATATATAGGATATATAATATGAATTCCCGCTTTTCGCACTATTTTCGTTCTGTGTACCGACCGTCGGATTTGGGCCCCACGGGAAACTTATTGTTAGCCGAATTACGCTGGGCGATCAACGTGTTAAGTTGAAACTAATACATCGATGACCTTAAATATTTTTCACATGTCCACTTTTCAACATGTCTTTCGTTAATTATCATATTAAACTGAAACTAATACATCGATGTCCGTAAATATTTTTTGCATGACCACTTTTTAACATGTCTCCTTTTAATTATCCTATTAAGCTGAAACTAATACATCGATGTCCATAAATATTTTTCACATGTCTCCTTTTAATTATCTTATTAAGCTGAAACTAATACATCGATGTCTATAAATATTTTTAACATGTCCACTGCTTTAAATTGTACGTGCCCATTTGTGTCACGAATACATAAAATCCGGAGTCTAATAATTACCGAGATATGAAAAATTGAAGCTTAAGAGAGTTATTCTTGAGGATTCATACATGTTTACTTTTATTTTCGCGGGCCTATCGCTAATAGTGTGAAGTACGAAGACGAGCTTGTATCATCATGGAAATTTTGGAAAAAGAGAAGATACATAGTGGGAGTATTGGCGTTCCTGGGATTCTTCACCTCGTACATCCTTCGCGTGAACTTGAGCGTGGCTATAGTTGCGATGACTGCGAAAGTCGAGAAAGTTGATGATGAAGGAAACGTTACTTTTGTGAGTAATTTTACACTTTTAGTCTTCTTTCGCAGAAAATTCCTCTCCCTCTGTATATGTATACAGAGGCGTGAGAGTAGAGAAACAAGCATACAATTATATTATCAGAACGTGTTAATCGATCGAATGAAAGATTGGTAACGTGGATAGATCAAACAAGAGATCTTATCAGAGATGATGTATTTACAAGTTGAATGAGGAAGATTAAGTTGTGTTCGTTGATAAACGCTTCTCTGAATCATTCATCGGTTTTTTGTCAATCTGAGATGTCTGCTTAATAAATATACCATAACTTCTGATATGCCGTGTGTATCTTATTGTTCGTTTTTACGACGCGACGAAAGATACACTGGTGGTCAAAATGATAAGGCACCACAATGTTTTTAGCAATGAACTTCCATTTGTACATATTGTATACGCGTAGATAGTGAATATGCAACAAAATAAGGTACTAACTTTTATATAATGTACTAAAAATTAAATAACTCGTTCTAACCATTTATTATATCTAAAAAAATTGACTTTTAGTGTGGGCAAAATGATAAGGTATTTTGAATATGAAATAAGAAAAGTATTGGAATTCAACAAAATTACACAATTTTTGGCAGTTTCAGTAATGCGTGGACTGCCCTTTAAGTTGTACCACTTCAGTCATTCTTCTTGGTTAACTTCTATTAGGTCGTTCGGAAAGTCATTTCGTTTTCTCAAGGGAAATTCGAATAAATAATTTGAATAACTAATTTCAGAATAAGTTCTGTAACATTTTATTCTATGATCTTTAGCAATTTTTCAGGAAACTTAAAAATCTCATGCTCGTAGAATTTCTGTTTCTTATTAGCAAAAAATTGAGTTATATGATTTTTTATGACTTTATTTGAAATTAAATTTGCTCAGGAAACAAGATTGTATTTTATTCCACTTTCTTAAAATTCGTCTACAAAATTTGAGAATCGCATAAACATCCGCAGTCTAGTAATAACAAATCGAATCAATGCCATCATTATACGAAAAGCGAAATGACTTTCCGAACGACCTAATATATAGATTTTTTTATATCATTTTGATGTATGCTTTCCCAAGCTTCTAAAATTGTTGATTTCAGTTCGGATACTGTACTGTACTGCTTTCCACCTTCGTATAACTTTCTTAACAGTCTACCCCAAACGTTCTCGATAATGTTTAGATCAGGAGACCTTGCAGACCGATTCAAAACCTTTATACTTTCCGCTTTTACATTAGAGGTAAATCGTTAGCTTACGTGCATCGACCGACGGTCGACAGCATTCCGATGGCCGCAGTCGAATCGGCCGTCGCGTCGGTCGATCAAGAACGTAATCAACTCAGAATAATATCATATGTAGCACCTTTTTGGATTTGTCTCAGTACCTGCTATTATTTTCTGAAGAAAAAGTATAGTATTCCATTAAAAAAAAATTATTATTATTATTATGTTCCACCAATCCAATTCCACCAATGTTCTTGAAGTTTTTGGAAGTGGTCACTCGAAGGGTTGATTGCAATCCCCACCCCCAAAACATTAAATGATTTTTTTCTACCCTTAATAATTTGATTACAATTGTGAAAAAAATATATCATATAACGGAGGTAAGGTCGAGTATTTTCGTTTCCCACCCCTAAAAAATTAAATGATCTCTTCTACCCTTAATAATTTGATTACAATTGTGAAAAAAATATATGATATAAACGAGGTAAGTTCGACTATTTTCGTTTTTTTTCATCTGAATATCATAATTAACAACCGAAAAAAAATGATACAGTTAAGGGTATTTACCCTCGTCAGAGTTGTGCTAATTCAATTACATTGTAATTCAATTACGTAATTGAATTACATTGTATTTCAATTAATAGTAATTCAATTACATCTAAGTATTTTAATCAGATTTGTAATTGAAATACAATATAATTGAAATACAATGTGTAATTGAAATACAATATAATTGAAATATAATATAATAAAAATACAGCTCTCCAAATTATAGCCCAGAACTTGGAAGAACTTGCGATATATTTTTATATTTTTCTTTCATATACAGTAACCGCAGGGTTAACTGTCGAACAGCCGTGTTCTGCACTGACAGTATTCCCGCAGTGACATCATTTTTTTCACAATGTAACACCAATATTTAATCTTCTTTATTTTTCATTATTATTTTATGGAACTTTCGCCAACATATTCGTGGTATTTTTCTAATGCAAAATGGTACCAAACACGATATAATTTCAACTGTATTTAGTGATGTAATCGACGATGAAAGTTTCGAACGCAACGAAGAAAAGCGTATTGGAAAGAAAGAGACGCGGTTGTCGAGTCTTACATTGTCAAGAATTACATTGTAATTTAATTCAATGAAGATCTGAATTATAAATTACAACATAATTGAATTACAATTTAATTCAATTACAATGTATTTTATAATTGTGCTCCATTGCAATTACGAATTACATTGTAATTTAATTGACTGAAGATCTGAATTATAAATTACAACATAATTGAATTACAATTTAATTCAATTACTTTGTAATTATAATTCTGGAGTAATTCAATTGTAATTCTGCGCAACTCTGACCCTCGTATCATCCTTATATGAAGGGTTAGCGACTTAAAATTTTAGGGGATTATCTTTCAACCTAAAACCATTGTTTTCCACGCAATATCAATAAAAATTGTGGTCGGGGTCGCTGGACCATTCTTATTATGTATTAGTTTCTTTTCATCCGTGAATATAATTCGTTTCCACTGAGATTTCACGACATATATGAAATTTTGTGTGTGTACAACGGTGCCTTATCATTTTGTCGACCAGTGTAGAACTCGGAAAGAGAACGACTCTTTAGAACGTGTACGAATGTTTTCTGTTTTACATTTATGTATTCAGACTATTGTTCGCAGGAGCCAGAGTTCGACTGGGATACTAAAACGCAAGGATTGGTCTTGAGCTCATTCTTCTACGGATATTTGAGCACGCAATTGCTCGGGGGATGGCTCGGAGCACGCATAGGCGGAAAAAGAGTTTTTGGTCTTGGAATCGCGGCTACGGCATTTTTTACAATTATCACTCCGCCATTGGCTAAGATAAGCGTTTACATCTTAATTGTTCTGAGGATAATCGAAGGAATCTGCGAGGTAGGCATATACTCATTTTTAGACAGATAATTGAGGAACTGACATTGAAAATTGTTGGAAAATTTTTCAAATTCAAGATGTCAATATATGATTTCTCTTCTATTATAATCATTAACACGTTCAATGCGGGTCAGTTCTGAAAACGCGAACACGCGAGTCAGTTCTGGATTTACCACGCGAGTCGTTCTGAAACTGACAAACGGACCTAGCGATTTGAGCTCAACATTTTTGAGAAATAAATGCATTTATTTCATAAAAGTAATTTCCAGAGAGGTAATATTTAGATTTCACAAAAAAAAATAAAAATTAAAAAGATTCGCGTTGGGGCGAATTAAAACTAAAGATCGTCAAAAACACATTCGCCACTGGTCAAAATGACCGGTTCCAAATTTTTTATTTTACAATTATTGATATGGTAAAAATGGTTTCATGAGAAATGATAGTGTAGATATCTTTATTGCAGCATAAATTACAATAGGAGCCGCACAAAGTCTGAATAAAATCAATCTTGTCATTTTTATAAGGGAACAGTTACGTTTAAGGCTCGGTAGATTTTGTGTTAAGGGAAGGAATAACATTGAATTTAGTTTCTTCAGATTAAAAATCCGCAGTTTATTCATTTTACATATTTCTGTTTGTTCAGAAGAGTCCACAGAATAGTCTGATGCTTGATAGTCGATTACTGTTAATGTTAATGCATGTAATGCATGGTCGAATTATAAAACATTTGTGGTAACACCAATTTTCATAAATCATGCAAATCCAATAACGCATATTCTACCGCAAACGCTACTCCATGTGGCAGCGTTGTTTCAAATTCATCCAGAAAAATACCACACGTAAAATAAAAATTGTAAGAATTTCTTTTATAGTTCCATTTATACGAAATAAACTGAACAATTTTTAACCGGCTTAACCAGTTTTTCGGAAGTAAGTACTGGAATTTGACCGGCTCTTTTCAAAGTCGATTCTGTATAAACGCTACTACAGAAAAGAACTGGTCTGGAACTCCTCTTTCGTACAAAGAAAAAAAAAAGAAGCGAGGTTGACAGTCGAACCTCGGAAACACCTCAACATTAAAAAATGCTGTTCAACCTGTTCGGCGCTTCCGTTGTTCTTGTATCAACTTCGCGAGCCTTTCGTGCTTCGCCGTTTTCTTGGTGGAAAAGACTCGATCGCGGTAAAGGGCAAACGAAACGCATAAATTGATCGCACAAGAAAACTGTTTTTAAGGGAATTCGATCTGAATGGTTTTGCTTCGTTTACTATGAAGCAATTTCAGGAACTTTCTTAATCCAACCACACAGTAATAGAACATTATATTTCTTCGATTTCATATCGGCAAGTTGTAAATTGTTTGCAGGGCGTCACTTATCCTTGCATACACGCGATATGGGCGCAATGGGCGCCTCCTTTGGAAAGGTCAAAGTTAGCAAGCCTCGCGTTCTCCGGAAGTTTCCTTGGCACAGTGTTCGCTATGCCTGTTGCCGGTTTAATGGCCGAACACCTTGGCTGGTCGTCCATTTTCTATGTTTTCGGAGCCGCTGGCCTCGTGTGGTTTGCCTTATGGTGGATCATCGTCAAGGACAGACCGGAAGACGATCCGTACATCTCTCAAGCGGAACTTGAATATATAAAAAGTAGCCTTGGAAATAGCAACAAGGAAGAGGCGAGTATCCATCGGAATTTAATGATAAAGTAAAAAGTCTTTACTGCTTGGACAAACGGTTTGTTTATCTATAACTTTCTATTTTCCAGAAAATCACTCATCCGTGGAAAGCGATGCTCACTTCTCCGCCGGTGTGGGCGATCATTGCGGCACATTTTAGTGAAAATTGGGGCTTCTACACTATGCTCACACAGCTCCCGAGATTTATGAGCGGTTCGTACAACATATTATTTTAGTTTCTGGATCATTCCATGCCAAATCGATCACTTTTTGCAGACCCTATCCATACTTCTTACCATAAACCCTCCTTATCCCTCCCTGATGGAAGAATACCACCACCTTCTCGTGGCTTCCATTGAGCAACACCTTTTTTGTAGAACATATATGATTCCTATAAAAACTAATATCTATAAATGAAGTCATGATTAATTATTTAAATAAAAATAAATTTTTTAAAAATACCACGTTTTTAAAACGGACTAAAAAGTATAAAATAAAATTTTTAAAAACGCCACGTTTACAAAACGGACTAAAAAGTATAAAATAATTTTTTCTAGCCCCATACAGATTCCTAACCCCTGAAAATTTGTGATTGTGAATTTTTAATAGCTAAGAAAATACTTGTAAGATTTAAAACGAAAAACGTGGGGCGCATGCAATAGATAATTGATGAATGAACACTAAATCACTAACAACTTTATTGCACTGCAAATGATATGAAGTGTTGTACGAGATTTCTCAGCGGCAGCTACTCTCTACACTCCTTACTAT
This sequence comes from Lasioglossum pauxillum, assembly GCA_933228785.1. Taxonomy (NCBI): domain Eukaryota; kingdom Metazoa; phylum Arthropoda; class Insecta; order Hymenoptera; family Halictidae; genus Lasioglossum; species Lasioglossum pauxillum. Next base: position 37,005,498 of record OW121701.1, on the reverse strand, counting down.
GTATTATCTTGCGCCCCACGTTTTTCGTTTTAAATCTTACAAGTATTTTCTTAGCTATTAAAAATTCACAATCACAAATTTTCAGGGGTTAGGAATCTGTATGGGGCTAGAAAAAATTATTTTATACTTTTTAGTCCGTTTTGTAAACGTGGCGTTTTTAAAAATTTTATTTTATACTTTTTAGTCCGTTTTAAAAACGTGGTATTTTTAAAAAATTTATTTTTATTTAAATAATTATTTTCTGCTTTTTAGTCTTGCATGTGTGAAATTTTATAATCGATTTTGAACATTTTGATGAGATTATAACAGAGACATGTAGTAAATTTCAGACGGTATTGCGACGCGTCATATCCAAAACGAACGCCGTGGTAAAATGTCAAAGATAAAGGTTCGAAGGAGAATTTCGGTGTAACTGTTCTTTCGCTTGGTAAACAAACATTATAGTATACTAATACGTAGTAACTTTGTAAACACCGCACGGAGCTCGAACGCACACTGAGCTGCTTCGGTGCGAAGCAGGTCAGTGGAGTGGGAACCGAGTGGGCACTACCGGTCGTCGCGCGGGGACGTGTAACGGTTAAATTTTTAATAGTTTATATCTCCTAAACGCGTAGGCTGTTGTAAATTAAAAAAAATTTTTTTTAAATACTGCATTGTCATATAGTACTGAGCTATGTTTAAAATTTCAAGTCTCTAGCTCATCGAGAAGTTAGTTTAAAATCAGTTGTAAAATTTGTACCGAACAGACAAACAGACATACAAGAAAGCGACATAATAAAAACGTGGTAAAATATTTAATGGCATACCTGGTGATTTGGCGACTTCTCTGTGAAAATCATCATTAACGAACTGCTCCTTCTTTTGTAGACATTATTTCGAGATTATAACAGAGACATGTAGTAAATTTCAGACGGTATTGGGACCGCATCATATCGAAACGCCGTGGTAAAATGTCAAAGATAAAGGTTCGACCGAAAATCTCGGTGTAACTGTCCCTTCGATTGGTAAACAAACATTATAATATAATAATACGTAGTAACTTTATAAACACCGCACGAAGCTCAAACGCACACTGACGCACACTGAGCTCCTTTGGTGCGAATCGGGTCAGTGGAGTGGGGATGAGTGAGAGAGGGAACGGGTAGTGGAGTAGGGAGCGCTGTCGCGCGGCGTGGCGACCGTTGAACGCGGTGACGTAGGTTTCGCGGGGGGGTGAAAAGGTAAATATTTAATTGTTATATCTCCGAAACGGATAGACTTTTTAACAATTTTTTTTTTGAATAATGCATTGTCATCCAGTTCTGAGCCATGTAACCGATTTCAAGTCTCCAGCTCATCAGGAAGTTAGTTTAAAATCAATTGCAAAATTTGCCACCGAACAAACAGACAAACAGACAAACAGACAAACAAGAAAGCGAGCTAATAAAAACGTGGTAAAAAGGTGTTGTTGGCCAAGAGTGGTTACTAATATTGTTCTCCAGGTATAAATAGAGTTATTTAGTCGTCTATAGTCGGCTGGTATTTTCTCGAGACCAGCGGTATAGTCAACGGACCGTAACAGCGATGCGCTCGATTCGCCTCTACTTGAAATGGAGCTACACGGCGTACTTTACCGGGTCATTGTGACGCTAATTTTAACGATGCCATCTTTTCCAAGGGCTCATTTTAAAGGGGAAACTTCAAGGAATATTTCCATATTTTTTTCAAAAATTAAATCTGCGAGCCCCATCATAAAAAACGTAAAAAAAGAATTTGTTAAAATTTTTCGATATTATAAAGTTGATTGTCGGGGTTGAACAAATTATTTTGTAATAGTCCAAAAAAAAATATAGCTCAATCGGACAAATAGTTCCTGAGATAAAAATTCGTAAGTGAGGCACGTTTTCGCCGAAATGGGAAAAAATTGAAAACTTTGAAGGCCTGTCATTTCTAAAAAAATTCGAAAACGGCAAAATGATGACTTAAACCCCCCCTAATTTCATATGGACTACAATATATTTCATTTAGAACAAAATCGATGATGCCTGCAAAAAGTGATCGATTTGGCATGAAATGATCCTTCTTTATTATCAATCTGCCTTTTCGAGACTCAAGAATTGCACGCTCGATTGCACTTCGTTTACTCGGCTAAATTATATTCTATTAGATTATATATTATTCTATTAGATTATATATTATTCTATTTTATTAGAATTAATATTCTATTAGATTATATTATTCTATTCTATCAGAATTATTATTCTCTTAGATTATACAGGGTGTTATAGACCGAATATCTGGCACGAATATTTTTTTCCGGGGGTCATTTTTTCGGAGTTATCAAGGTCATCGATGTTTTTTGATACATAACTACATTTTTATTTTATTGCATCGTGTGGCTGATCGAAAAATACATTCAGATATGTATAATAACATGACCTTGAGCTTGATCTGAAGGTAAAACTTTAATTTTCGAAGATCAAGGTCATTTCAAGGTCATGTTTTTATAAATATCTGAATGTATTTTTCGATCAGTTACCCGATGCAATAAACTAAAAATGTGTTTATGTATCAAAAAACATCGATAACCTTGATAACTCTGAAAAAAATGACCTTCGGAAAAAAATATTCGTGCCAGATATTTGGTGCATCGACACCATGCACGTTACGTAACAAATATTTTTTGCATCAGAATAACTTGAAGAGATATTTAGGTGTCCTGTTTTAGACAAAACACCCTGTATTATTCTATTCTATTAGAATATTCTATTATTCTATTAGTAGAGTATAATTCTATCAGTAGAGTATAATTCTATTAGAATATTCTATTATTCTATCAGTAGAGTCTAATTCTAGTAGATTATTAATCTATTAGAATTATACTAATTTTACCATTATGCCATTAACTTTAACGAGTGAATTCACTTATTTTTCAGATATTCTCGACTTCAAGTTGGACAAGACTGGATACTTATCCGCTCTGCCGTATTTAGCCATGACTCTCGTCGTTCAAATTTCTGGACACTTAGCAGATTATTTGAGAGCGAGGAAAATCATGACAACCACACAGGTCGATTAAATATTTATTACGCGTATTTATCGATAATTAATTGCACGCTGACAATGAGTTCAATACAACAAAAACTTATCGTAATCGATTCTTTTTTGTAGGTTCGAAAGTTATTTAATTGCGGGGCTTTCATATTCCAAACAATATTTATGACGAGCACAGGTTTCATTCACACCCCTGCAGGAGTGGTTATTTGCATTACTATAGCAGTTGGTCTGGGCGGTTTCGCGTGGTCTGGTTTCGGGTAATTTACTTGTTGTTAAAAACTGTACGAAAATTTGTATTCTGTATTTTTCTACATTATGTTCCCGTTTTTAGAGTAAACCATTTAGACATTGCTCCTAAGCATGCAAGTGTACTTATGGGAATAGGAAACACTATCGCAACTTTGCCTGGTGTTGTTAGCCCTATCATTACAGGTTACATTGTCCAAAATCAAGTAAGTTCATAGCACAATGTGTGTGCTTACTTTTATATCATATTTGTCAATTCTCATTTCGTGTAATCAATTAATCGTGTCTAATATATGAAGTGGGTGCAGAAAGTATTCGTACGCCCTTTAAAACCGAATAACTTTTTTATGATTGTACGAAACGACCTGATTTTTTATAATCAATTAGAAGCATTGGTTTATGAAATGATATGCAAAAAAGATTTTCCAAAAATTATAATTTACAAGGTTACGTGCAAAAATAAAAAGGGCATTTTTTAAAACTTTTTTATTAGGGCCCTTAAAGAAAATTTAAAGTATATGTTTTGCAGATTTATGTTAGTTATACACATACTGAAAATTTCATCGAAATCGGTTGACGCAGGACAAAACGGCACGTATCGAAAGATGTACGATTTTGTGGATTTTAAGCAGAAACTGATCAAAAGTCGTGCAAAACTACACGATTTTCACCATTGTTAATCGCTTGTAGCTCGTGTGTATGTTAATCGATTTCGATGAAATTTTCAGTATGTGTGTAACTACTATAGATCTACAAAACATATATTTCAAATTTTCCTTAAGTGCCCAAATAAAAAAGTTTTAAAAAATGCCTTTTTTATTCTTGCACGTAACCTTGTAAATTATAGTTTTTGGAAAATCTTTTTTGCATATCATTTCGTAAACCAATGTTTCTAATTGATTATAAAAAATCAGGTCGTTTGGTACAATCATAAAAAAGTTGTTCTACTTTAAAGGGTGTACGAATACTTTTTACACTCACTGTATGTTATTGTCATGATACATTAATAGAATAATGCATTCTACAGACTCATGCAGAATGGCGCATAGTGTTCATAATTGCTGGTACAGTTTATTTACTGGGTGCAGTTATTTATGGTCTATATGCATCGGGTGAGAAACAAAGTTGGGCAGACGAAACGCAGAGGACAGAAAAGGAACCAAAACGATCTTATGAAAATCCTGCAATGGAAGTAGACAATTTATAATGTACAAAAAATACATTGATCATCACGAAACTAGTATTGTCAAAAACATATTACTCTCAATGAGTATGTGTTTCATATACGCATAATCTATGCGTATGGTCGCCACACTATCAGTATTTATAATACTGCGTATTTTTATACGCACTTATGGCATTTAAAAGATTCCAAAATATTTTTATTCTTTTTTAAAATGATGTATGCAAATGAGAATTTGCGTAAAAATCTGTAGTAAGAACTGTGAAAATTAAATAATTTTATACTACAATTTGGATACAGTATTTAAAAAATGACACTATAAAAAAGTGCAATTAGAGAATATTAGAATATTTTTCCAATTTTATACTTGCCAATTAATTATGATAGAAACAATGAAGAAATATACTGTATAGTTTAGTCTTCGGATTGTTAGTAATTTCCATTTACTTTTCGTTAATTAGAAAAATGTGACTTTTAAATACATATACATTTGTGAAGTATATGTATTAATGTATATACCTCACCACTTATATTATTTATTTTAGAAGAATTATTGTTTATATGAACGTAAAAAAAAATTTGTTGTTTAGTAGAGCAATTAATATTGAAAAAAATAGCTATACATATAAAATAACTCATTTAGAAATTTAACTATGAATTTCAATACATTAAACCATAATAGAACAATTAGTTTAGTACAATGAAAAATTGTTTTATAACGTAAACTTGAATGTGTTTCGGTAAAATCAATAAATGTTTACAGACAGAAATTTTATTAATTTGCATCAAATAAAGATATTTAGTTCCTACTACAATTTTGTTCCAAAAGCCTAATACCCAGACAGCACACCGGCTCGATTTGGGCCTGGAATCTGTGCGCGCATTGGCCCGGAAATAGCCAGGCATGTGCAGTGATGGTATTGTTGGCGCTTTTCGCGCGCATGCGCGACGATTCTAGCCTCAGACGGCCTCAGTCAAGTACGAAGATCGGGTACCTTGGTCGCTCTGCTAATTTCCCGCCATATACAGGGTGGCCCACATAACTCTGAACAGCTCAATATCTCGAAAACTATGCCATCGATTTTAAAGTTCTTAGTCTTAAATTGCATGGAACTGAAGGGCCTTTCTGACTACATAAACGTGACGTGGCCTCCCTTCCCCTTTAACGGGGGAGGGGAGGTACCTTTGTAATTTTAAATGGAACCCCCTATAAAATGTTACATATTTAGATTCTACCGGAAAAAACAAGTCAATTTTGTCTGAAACATTTTTTTGTCAGATACTTCCATGATGAGATATAACAGTTTGAAGTTTCGAGTTGTAGGTACTTGAAGCGCTCGGAAATAGCGTTATGGAATTATACGCGCTTGAGTCCTTTGCTTATTCGTGAAAAAATAAAATGTACTTTAAATTAAATGTTCAAAATGTCCACCACGGGCTTGTAAACATTTATTTACTCGAAACATCAAAGTTGTTCTACCATTTTTTAACATTTCGGGAGTCACTGAAGCGCAAGCGTCACGTATTCTTTGTTTCATATCCTCTTTTGTCGTCGGTGGTTCAAACGTAACTTTGTCCTTTACATATCTCCATAAGAAAAAATCTAATGGTGTTAGATCGGGGGATCGAGGAGGCCATTGACGAGGTCCCCCACGACCTATCCATTTGTTCCCAAATTTTTCGTTCAAAAATTGCCTGGTGATGATTGCAAAATGTGGAGGAGCGCCGTCTTGTTGGAACCACATTTCTCTTCTAACGTGCAGTGGCACATCTTCCAAAAGCGCAGGCAAATGATTTTTTAAGAAATACAATAACTTGCAGATGTTACAGTTTCTTGAAAAAAATAAGGTCCAATCACAAAATCTCCTATTAGGCCACATCAAACATTTAAAGACCATCGATGTTGAAAGGGAACACATCGCATCCAATTTGGGTTTTCCACGGCCCAATAATGCAGATTATGTCTATTTACATGCCCTGAATTCATAAAAGTGGCCTCATCGGAAAAAAGTATTTTGCACAAAAAGTCATTTTCCACAACACCCTGCAGCCACTCACAAAATCTTACGCGGTGATCGTAATCTGCTATCGAAAGCTCTTGTGATAAAACCATGTGATATGGATGATACTTTTGCCGTTTCAAAATTCGTTGAATTGATGAACGACTAATATGTGATGTTTGTGCAAGTGTACGTTGACTAATATGAAGATTTAATGTAATTGCAGCAAGAATACTGGCACTATTATTTTCATTAGTGACAGCTTTAGATTTATTGCGAGTTTTTTTTACACAATTCACCGTGCTCGCGAAGCCGCTTTTCTAAATTATGAAATGTTGCATGACATTTTTTGATACCATAACGTTCAAAAAACATCACTGTTGCACGCCGATAATTTTTTTGGCATTCACCTAACGTTAATAACATATTCACTTCTGTGTCAAAAGTAGCCATCATCACAATGTTACTGCTTGAATAACAGCTCTAAACTGAAAACGTTTTCATAGATAAGTGAGTCAAACTCAAGAATTGTAAATATTATTGTTTGTGTTTCTTCATGAATAAGCAAAGGACTCAAGCGCGTATAATTCCATAACGCTATTTCCGAGCGCTTCAAGTACCTACAACTCGAAACTTCAAACTGTTATATCTCATCATGGAAGTATCTGACAAAAAAATGTTTCAGACAAAATTGACTTGTTTTTTCCGGTAGAATCTAAATATGTAACATTTTATAGGGGGTTCCATTTAAAATTACAAAGGTACCTCCCCTCCCCCGTTAAAGGGGAAGGGAGGCCACGTCACGTTTATGTAGTCAGAAAGGCCCTTCAGTTCCATGCAATTTAAGACTAAGAACTTTAAAATCGATGGCATAGTTTTCGAGATACTGAGCTGTTCAGAGTTATGTGGGCCACCCTGTAGTTTCGTACTACTTTCCCCCCAATAGTTCCCCACTTTTGGACGTAGACGTAGATACGGGCCTGATGAAACTCGCGCATGCGCGCGAAAAGCGCTAACAATACCATCACTCAGTGATGTGATTTTTACCCACCGAAACTCGCGCATGCGCGGCATTTCAGCCTCAGTAACGTAACTATTTCGAAGAAATCGGGTAGCTTGAGCACCACGCAGACTTTTATAATTGAAACTTATTCTTTATTTTGAGGATGGGATAGGGAAAGAGCACTGCAATAACTACGCAAAAGAATACATAATAAAACAAGGAAATAACACTGGGACATTCCCGCCAGAATAACTGCCTTAAGGCGTCAGGGCCCTGGCTGCTCGGCTGCGTCATTGTAGATACGCTACTGCTTGGCCGCGCATGCGCGAGTTTCGGTGGGTAAAAATTACATCACTGCCATCACTGGGCATGTGCTCGAGCACAGGGCCTGCCGGCCGTGCCAGAATTAAGCCTGTTTTTGAGAGGGCAGCACGGTCGCAAGGGTGCGGGATTTGCGTTCTCATTTCGTGATAATACAAACACGGGTTTTTTCAGTAGTCAAAAACGCCAGATAAAAGATCAATCTAGGCAGCAAACGCCCTCAAAAGTTTTATTTAAGACGGTTCTGTTTCCTGCTAAAGATGGTGTAGGTTCTGTTCCATGCTAAAGATGATGTAGGAGCTGTTCCAAGCTAAACATGATGTGGAGAGAGAAGATGTCGCGAGAAAAGTTGGGCTCAATCGAAGCACTGATTGGCCACATTAGTGTGACCGTGCTGCCCTCTCAAAAACAGGCTGAATTCTGGCACGACCGGCAGGCCCTGTGCCAGTGATGTGATTTTTACCCACCGAAACTCGCGCATGCGCGGCCAAGCAGTAGCGTATCTACAATGACGCAGCCGAGCAGCCAGGGCCCTGACGCCTTAAGGCAGTTATTCTGGCGGGAATGTCCCAGTGTTATTTCCTTGTTTTATTATGTATTCTTTTGCGTAGTTATTGCAGTGCTCTTTCCCTATCCCATCCTCAAAATAAAGAATAAGTTTCAATTATAAAAGTCTGCGTGGTGCTCAAGCTACCCGATTTCTTCGAAATAGTTACGTTACTGAGGCTGAAATGCCGCGCATGCGCGAGTTTCGGTGGGTAAAAATCACATCACTGCCCTGTGCTCGAGCACATGCCGGCCAATGCGCGCACAGATTCCAGGCCCAAATCGAGTCGGTGTGCTGTCTGGGTTACTGCGGGGGGGAAGCCACTTTTGGGGAGCGGAGAACGACGGTCACGTGCTATTCTGGTGACCCATTGACGATTGGTTGTGATCGCGCAAGCGCATTCGTACCAGTGATGGTATTGTTGGCGCTTTTCACGCGCATGCGCGACGATTCTAGCCTCAGACGGCCTCAGTCAAGTACGAAGATCGGGTACCTTGGTCGCCCTGATAATTTCCCGCCATATAGTCTCCCACTACTTTCCCCCCCCCAATAGTTCCCCACTTTCGGACGTAGACGTAGATACGGCCCTGATGAAACTCGCGCATGCGCGCGAAAAGCGCCAACAATACCATCACTGATTCGTACTTTTAGAAGACGCTACGCGAATTTGAAGTGAATTGTAAGTTCTAAAAATTATACAATGCCGCTGTGTATCGTAAAAACGTGTAAAAATCGTACGAGACATCGTCCGATTGTGGGAGAAATACAAGTAAACAATACTAATAACTTCTCATATCATCGGTAAGAAAAATATTCTATTTATGTATACATACAAATTATATTGTATTATCAAAATGAGACAAATGATGTAAAGTTACACACTGAATTAATTTTGTAATAGGTTTCCAAAGGATGGAAGACTAAAATCGCTTTGGGCAGATATAATGCAGCTAAATGTAGAGTTGATTCCAAATGGAGCAAGAATCTGTTCCACACATTTTATGGAAAATGACTTCAAGATTGTACATGGTAGAAGTATACTTGCACCAAATGCACTACCACATATAGGTATGAAATAATGTTACTATTATCAAAATTAGGAAATAGATTGGATTCCCATATAACACGGGGGATACATTCCGTGTTAAGGGAGATTTATACAGGCCAACGAGCTATACATGTATTTCTTAATGAATAGTCAGAAATAATATGTGTTTTGATGGTATATCTGTTTTACTCGGATACCACAGCTCAACTTATGCATTGCTTTATACAGTATCTTTCGTATACTTGTTTAGAACGTGCAATTGAGAATACTCAAAATGATATAATTATGCTGTCAACTTCTGCATCGGATACATCTAAAGTAGATAGAGCAACATCTCCCATCCCTGGATGCAGTGGCTATAAGGAATATTTCATTCTATATGTCTAATAATTTTCTACAAAATTAATATTTCTTATGCATTATATTTTTAATACTTTTTAGTTGTGGATCAGTCTACGAGTATGTCACCGAAGAAAGAGGAAAACTCTTTAGAAAAAGAATACCTTCAAAAACAACTGCAAGACACAAAGAAATTTTATATAAGAAAGATAAAAGATCTGCAGCAAAGCCTTCGACGAAAGAAATCAAAAATTTGCTCTTTGAAGGGAATCCTGGACTCATTGAGGGAAAAGCATATGTTAGCGACTGAAGAATTGCAGATGTTAGAAGATATAGGTGGGCCAAATTGAAAAATAGTTGAAAGACAGTTACGGAAGAATAGGGGTATAAGTGTCAACAAACAGTTTAATAAGCAACTAAGAACATTCGCTTTGACATCTAGTGATGTGATCACGATTTGCATTGCATGCGAAAAAATTATTGAGCAAAGTATGCTCGAGAATCATATCGTCCACTTAATTAGGTGTATATGTGCCAAATATATAAAAATAAGATTATTTTATATTTTTCTAAAGAAAGCATGAACCACTCAGAAAGTATGCGTCATGTATATAACAAACTAATTTTGTTTAGGGGCAATAATGTAATATATTAACCAATAAAATTGACAAAACCCAATTTTGTTACGAAAATTATTAATAATACATCCTAATCCCTTTTATGCTATAGATATTAACAATTGTACAATTTAATATTTAAGTAATTGGATTAGCATTTTATAACATTTTTGATATTTCATTATAAAACTAACCGATATTTACTTAAATAGCACATTCGTTAAATCACATTCTTAAGCGCAGAAAAGTGAAAGATAATCTCCTAGTTATTCCTATTTCTAAATAACAATGTTTTATGTATTTGTAAAATTAAATACCAAACAGATAAGATTTTTCATATCTATAGATTCTAACTTTTGACCGTTTAATTTTGACATGCATTTATAAATAAAACACGTTGTTTCTTTATTTTATTGAAAATATTGTATCTTAATTTATAATTGTTAACAAACTAATATCTCATATTCAAATTTCGCGAATATATGCTAGAACCAATCACTAGTGGGGCACCAGAGTACCACGTGACCGTGCTCCCTGCTCCCCGGAAATGGCTTCACACCCCTCGCCTATTTAAAGTAAAGGTTTATGTCAGTTTATGTTCCGTCCCCTTATTTCTATGTCCATGATTGAAATACATCGAACTCGCTCGGCTTATTGTTAGTATACAGAAGTATACAGTATACAACAGTATTGAACAGTGTACAACAAGACAAGCAACAACAAGGTCGGCTTACTCATGGACGTATTGCGCAAGAGGAACTTTTATATTTTCAAACGATTATTTGTGTAAATTGTTTGAAATAAAATATACACGATTTACACCAAAATTTTCTTCTGTCGGAAGTGGTCTCTGCGATTTTAGTATGAATAAAATTCTTTAAGTATTACCAATAAATTTTAGATAAAAATTAATATCGTAAAAGGATGTCTACCACAGTGGAAGTGCAAAATCCTAGCAAGGATGAACAGTCGATAGAAAATAATCTGCTGTGCAAGGAACGTGCAGAAAGAAATCGTCAGAAAGCATTACTTTTAAAAAAATCCAAGATTGTTTCTCATCCTTACTCCAAGAGGTAGGTAATATATTTTTATATATTACTTTATACATTTTATATATTATTCGTACATTGCTAAAATGTCTGGATGTCTGTCTTTTAAAGGGAGAATGGAGAAGCGACGACTGGAAAAACAACCAAGGGTCAAGACCAACGTGTTATACTCAGCGGGGGTGGTTTTCTTATAGAGGAGAACAATGATTTGGAAGAAGAGATGGTAAATAAAGAGTTAAAAATCTTTTCCATAATATTCAAATTATTAGAAGACTAATCATCATCATAATTATTTATTTAACGTCGCATCAACTGCTATGGTCATTAGCGACAGTGAAGACTAATGTATTCTTTGTTATAGTTGAAGCTAACAGCGATTCCTGCCCCCATAATTACTGATTTACCTCATTGCGAAGAATGCCAAAAAGAGTTTAAAGACTCCTACCTACTGCAGACCTTTGATCTATCTGTATGCGATACATGCAGGTAGAATCATTGCCTGAGAGTTAGTTGAATCGATCGATCGAATCGAGTAAAGCTCGAGGAATTAAGTTATTTGATTTTACAGAGACCTACATGGGAAACATTCTTTGATCACAAAAACAGAGGCCAAGCAAGAGTATTTATTAAAGGATTGCGACTTTGATAAGAGGGAGCCTATATTAAAATATATCACAAAGAAGAATCCCCATAATTCGCATTGGGGTGAAATGAAATTATATTTACACTTGCAAGTAGAACAGAAAGCGCTGGACGTTTGGGGTACTGAAGAGAATTTGGTGAAGGAAAAGGAATTGCGCGATACGAAGCGGGAGGGAACGAAAGTGAAAAAATTTAATAAAAAGGTACAAAAGATATCTAGAAGTTTAATGTTATTCTTACGTTAAAATTATAAAATATACTCTATCTCTCGTGAATGTTTCTTAATTAACAAAGAACCGTTTCTTTCTGTACAGATCAAACAATTGCGGATGCTAGTCAGAAGCTCGATGTACGATAAAACATCAAAAGCTTCTCATACCCACGAATTTGGAGGAGATACATATAATGAGGAAGATGATACGTACACACACACCTGCACCACTTGCGGCTATGAAGAAACATATGAGAAAATGTGAATTTCAGATGTGTCGATAAGTTTTAGTAAAAGAATTATCGATTGCACGCGGATTGAAAGAAAATCAAACATTCGTCGTTTTTAGAATTATTAATTTATTATATATTTCTTTTCATCGTACTTTTTTTTGTCAAATACTTTTTTCCATTAGAATTGAATGTGTTTGTACTCGAATAAACTTTTGTACATTATAATACGTTTACATTGATCAATGATCTCGCCTAGTTCTTCCGACCACTCAAAACATTTCGGGAACGAACGATAGAATTCGAGCTTTTTATTTGCACTGTGATAACCATAATTTTCTATACATATATGCCTCTATTTTTCAGAGAACGTTCATCGGTTTGATTGTACTCAGTATACTACATAATGTACTGTTCGTGATTACATTATATCTCTTACTGTTACATCGTAACGATCTGCCTGATTAAATAACTATATCTAAAAATTAATATTGCACTATGTAAACATATGATTCTGTACGTAAAAATAGTCCTCGCGTGAATCGCTAATTTCATACAACCATTTTTGTGAATCGCGCAGTCCTTTTGCGGAAAAAAAAATATTATCCCTTGTCTACAAACGTATGTCATCTGCATAATATATTCGAAGTACTTTGACAGTTTTAGTTTCTATATCACTGTGTTTTCATTAAGCCCTGTCACTCTTTCTCTCTCTCTCTCTCTCTCTCTCTCTCTCTCTCTCTCTCTCTCTCTCTCTCTCTCTCTCTCTCTCTCTCTCTCTCTCTCTCTCTTTCTTTCTCTCTGTCTTTTTGGTACAATACATACATATACATATATAGATCCTTCCACGTACATAAACGAAACATTATTTCTTTGGAATATTACGCTGAAGCAGTTGTACGATCACCCGTACGTAACATTCTACTGCAAGATCGAACCGAAACCAGTTTATGTACGACTAAGGCTAAGACTTGTCTACGAACTTCTTACAAACGTTTTGTACAGGCTGCAAAGTTGGCACAGTCAGTGTATCTCCCGCTTTAGTCTGAGGTACCGTCAATGCGTTCGATACCGTGGTGGTTGATCTGAAACGAGCGATTAAAGTCATTCAAATTATTCATTTCGAACAAAGCCGTATTATTCTCTCTGTCCCACATTGTAGTACACATTTCAGTTCTATTAAGCTGCATAGGAATGTTCGATTTGTGACTCAGAGTCGCCTTAAAAGTTGCTGTACCATTATTAAGAATATTGCTTACATTATTAATAGACCGCGGATTTTATGAATATACGACAATAGTGTAAGAAAGCGCGTAGCATGGAAAAAGTAGAACTCGGACAATTTGTATGCAACAATAAAACACGCCTGATTAAACAATTCTCGAGAAATGTCTACCATTGTACCAGAACAGAGAGTGTAAAAACATAATTTCTCCTTCCTACCTGTTGTGCCTAAGATGGCTTTTGACTAAATGACCGGCGGTCAGTGCAGCCATTAGTGACAATTCACCGGCGAGTACTGTAGCGCATACGATTCTAGCTAATCTGCTGGCGTTCTCGCCAGGTTGATTAGTATTTGCTCCTTTAACCCCTAACATAGCTAAGCACGCCCCTTGCGCTGGAAGACCTGTTCCACCTCCAACAGTGCCTATCTCTATACTTGGCATCGTGCAAGATACATACAGGTCTGTGCCATCGGCTCCCCAGGGTTCCATTAGAGTCATACAATTACTACTGCCGACGTTCTGAGCAGGATCCTGACCGGTGGCAATGTAAATAGCAGTGACAATGTTCGCGGCATGGGCATTGAAACCGCCTACGCTGCCAGCTATGGCGGAGCCGATCATGTTCTTGCTTATGTTCACATCGACCAGAGCGTGGACCGAGGTTTTCAGAACATTGGTGACCACGTCAGCAGGTACGATCGCCTCGCAGACCACACTTTTGCCTCTGCCTTGGATCCAGTTGACGGCGGCGGGTTTCTTATCAGCGCAGAAGTTGCCGCTCAACGATAAGATCTCCATATCAGGGAAATACTCCTTGACCGTGTGCAGAGACTTCTCCGTGCCCTTGGACAGCATGTTCATCCCCATAGCGTCGCCGGTAGTCGCCACAAAGCGGATGAACAAGTGCCTCCCGGCAATGCGCACGTGGATCTTGGACAATCTCGCGAATCTGCTGGTCAGATCGAAGTGATCTTTCATTTTCTGAAAGTTCTCTGGGTCCTGCATCCAAGCCATAGCTTCGCTGGCTCTGACGATGTTCGGGAACCTAACTACAGGTCCTCTAGTCATTCCGTCGGCTACAACGCGACTCGTCACTCCGCATTTCAGCAACGCCCTGCTGCCACGATTCGTCGACGCTACCAAACATCCCTCGGTCGTTGCCATCGGCACGTGATAGAACTCACCGTCGATCAACAACGGGCCAGCGATACCGAGCGGCACCGGCACATATCCTACAACATTCTCGCAACACGAACCCAACACTAGAGAGTAGTCGTACTCCTTGTACGGCAAGTCCACCAAGTCTTCCGTGAACTTGCCAGCCTCCGCAATTATCAGCCGTCGGATCTTCACACCACGTTCCATGTCCCCGACCGCTTTCTCCAGCTGGTACGCGGCTATGTGCTTCTGCTTCACCAGCTGGATCACCTCCTCGTCCGTGAGCGCGCTGGCTCCGAGCTGGAAACACGAGAATTAGAATTCAGTTTCCAGAAGTGTTAGAAAATCTTCTTAGAATGTTAACCGGTAGCGGTATATTCCACCAAGCTCGTTGCGCTTGAAACTTTCCACAGCTAGTCCAGTCAATGGATGCTCATAAGGGGGGGTGTAGAGGGAAATGGAAGGAACACAATTTTTAACTTTGGGACTTTTTTTGGACTAGTTAAGAGATAAACATACTAAAAATCCCTACTCCTAGAGTGCAGGGGGGCACATAGAAGTCCCCTTTTTCGGTTTTCCGCTTATATCTCGGAAACTATGCGTCCCAGCGATAAGACCATTCAATACAAAATTAAAGCTGACAAAATGTGCGACAAGATTGATTCGATTCAGTTTTTCGCTATCTCGCATAGTTTTCGAGATATCCGCGCTCAAAGTTCACTAATTATGAAAAAGAAAATAGCCGGGTGAAATACGCCCCCTGCGGGATTTTAATCGAACTTGACCCATTCGATAACCTACCCAAAAAGACCCCTCTCTGACAAGTTTCAGCCCCATAACTCATCTGTAAGGGTAGTTATTGAGAAAAATCGAAATGCCAGTTTTTAGACCATTTTCCCTATATATTGGCAATTAAAAATTCTGAAAAAAATCTGAAACATTTCGGATACCAAGCCACATATTATATATCATTTCCAGATTTTTCTGTTGCAAACTATGGTTGTAAAAAATGAAAAACACGAAAAAAATCGAAAAAATGCAATTTCATATAAAAGTAGGTCTCGTACCACTTCAGAATTAATTTAGCAAAATGAGATATTATCAAAAGTATTATGCTCAATTTTTTCAGATTTTTGTGAGTGGTGCAACAATGTTGAAACAAATAAAAACCACTTTTTCCGGCGTTTTTCCTAAGTTACACTTATTTCTCTGAGCGAGATAGTGAAAAACTGAATCCAATCAATCTTGTGGCATATTTTGTCAGCTTTAATTTTGTATAGAATAGTCTTATGGCTAGGACGCATACTTTCCGAGATATAAGCGGAAAACCGAAAAAGGGGACCTTCTACGTGCCCCCCTGTACCCCGCTCACCTCCTAGGAGTGGGGACTTTTAGTATGTTTACCTCCTAACTAGTCCAAACACAGACCCAAAGTTGAAAATTGTGTTCCTTCCATTTCTCTCCAGAACGTTTCGTTGACTGGACTAAGTTGCCGGTTAACGGGTTGAATGCTACAAGTCTCGATTATTTCATTCGTACAAGCGATCAGCGTTATTAACTGGTTGCAGTAATCAGAATTTCTTTATCGTTCATAGTTTTTTAGAGGAAGAAAGATGGCTCGGTATCGACAACGGCAAAGTAGAATCTTAGTTCGATTTGTAGGAGATTAATAACATACATATTTAGTAGATTCTGTTCGGAGTCTGACTCGATGTTACAGCGAAAGGAGTTCAGGGCAATTGTTAGTTACCGGATAATGGAGTTCTCACCTTACACTACAACCTAGTTCAATCAACAATGATTTTCAAGCAAATGTCACCGGTGACCACCATGACACGGTGAACGTGTCAAACAACTCAAGGAGTTTTCACTCTACGTACTCTTCAGCGTCGCTTCTGTGTACATTACCGTTCGCTACATATGTCATCGATGAGCTAATTAATACAGCACAAGAATCACGCGCGCAATGAAAATCCGCGAATTTTGCTGTATACGAATCAACCAGCGGGCGCGACGTAGAAAAATCTCAGTACCACTGGAAACGGTTGAACATTAAAAATGCAGAGTAAATGCGAGTAGCTCTACGACTGGATTAGGTTCTAGGATTCTCGAGTGCAACACGTAGAACTTCTATAGTCGATAGGATAGCACGTTAAAGGACGAACTTACCAGAGTAGTACAACAACAAGTGAGCTACTATTTTCGATATTGCTCCGATTTCTCTCGTACCGCCGATATTCAGAGAAACGAAACGACGGTTTGTTCGCGTCACAGCACACTGTATCACAAGATATACAACAAAACGGCCATAACTACCTCAGACTTGTATATTTCAAGACATTCCTGGATGTGTCTAGGAACCGTGGACTGCAAAGACGCGGCTTCGCCGTTGGACAAGTCGACACTGGATTGTCTGCTATCGGTTTGCACCTCTTTATCAATGAACTCCAACTGGGATTCGTTCTCTACCTCTATCCATCCACCGCCCACGCCGGATAAAGGGAAAATAGCGGATCGTATAGCGGGATGAGTTTCCCCGAATCGTTCGCGCAACGACACGTCCATATTAGCAGTTTCTACGAGCTCCGTGTAGTCGGTCTCAGCCTTTTCCTCGTTGTCGTCCTCCTCCTTGAACCGTAGTTGCTTCGCAATGTCGCCCTTATCCTCGAAGAAGATGAACTTGATGGCCAGTGCGAGTAGCAGTATCAGTATGATAATGTTGTCCGCGCTGACTGACAGCCAGTTCATAAAGTACGCCTTCACTTCCGTCTGGCTCTCCGTCTTGTTGTAGACGTTCGCTACGATTCGAGAATTCGCGGGCGATACCTTGTCTTCCACCGTGCGGTCGTTTTCATCGTTCTTAAAAGGCCAGCGGCTGCAACACCAAGGTATTTCGTTCGAACGGGTGGCGGTGTTTACGTAATTGTCCAAACTTATGAATTAACATGCATAGTCAAGCGAGCCGAATTTTATTTTAATCTAATGGAAATTAATTCTAATGCCATGCAATTGGCGATTATGAGGATTTGTTTGCCACAAAAGCTTTTAAAAATGAATATATATATAACGAAATCCAATTTTATACATATGCATTATATATGTATATATATCCGCCGTGTGTCTTTCCATATTATCGCCGGCCTACTATTACCGAATATTAGTCGACTATTATAATTGTATATATATATATACATATGATACCGCTACATATCGCTAATAGTCAACCTGGGATAATATGGAAAGAGTCACGACGGATTTTTGCATACAACATTACGCGCACGATATGCAAACGACACTTGTTTGTACATTTCTGTATTCTAAATACGCCGATGATATTATATTGACGGAAGTCTCAGAACACATTACAATGCGTCGCGATGATCATTTACATAAACTCTGTATTCCTCGTCTCGACAGGTCCTCCCCGATCTAGGAAACTATTTCGACAGAGTCCTCGGATCCGGCAGCAAAGGAATCGATAATTACCGACATTCTTAACCAGCCACCGCCGAGCAATACACTGCTTCCTAACATAGCGCCCGAAGGGTTAAGGAGTCCAAACCCCTCCGCGATAGTATCTCCTTTTTCCCGGGGAATTCATTGTCCATGAATTAAACATTACGGCTGGTATTACTATGTAATAAGTTGAACCTGACCCCGCGGATGTTGGGCACAAGAAAACTGCCAAACAAGAAGTCGACGCGTACGATCAGCGAGGGGAAAAAATAAAGGAGCAGAAAAGAAAAAGCATAGAACCGTAGGTAGGGGGCAGATGCGAGATAACATTCTGCCGTCGGTTCTTCCACCGGTTAGGAGGCCTTGCGCGGTTAGGCAAGCCTTGCGTATCTGATGTAGAAAATATCGAATCCGTCTCGGTCGGCACGTGCACACGCTCCGTGAAAAAGAGAATTATAGCTGGACAATATGCGGTACCTGTTAGCATGTACCACAAATAGACCAGCGATCATGATCAACTTGACGCGCTCCACCACCGGATTTGGCTTTTGATCCTCCTCGTTCAATGGATGAATCATGAAGATCTTGTCGGGGCTCAAAGGCTTCATGCTGTTCGTCCCGCGGGAAAGCTGAAACACGATGGTACGCGTCAGATTGCTGCGCTAAAATACGACTCTGCTGGTTGCCGATCTTAACACTTAGACTCTTGACAGTGCGATCGACGCTCGATTGTACGTGGTAGTCTCTCTAAGGGTCATAGCAAGCTGTGTACAATGCTAAATCGACTATAATTATCTATACAGTAATGTCCCACTGTAAGTCATTTCTCGGTTCTGTGTGGTGACCTAGATATGAGCAGGACGCTATTTTTCGTGGCTTCAACGTAGGGCTTTTACTTTCCTTCAAAGCTTTTGTAGCTCCGCTGTTCTTCCTTGCGTCCGAAACATTCGTCGTTCATTACACAAGTAAACATCATCGGAATTATATCATATTTGGTATCGCCCGGTATTGGATTACGCGGCGTGTTTACATTGCTCGGCGACCGAGGCAGCTCGAGCTTCTTGGCCCCTCGCGGGGTATGCCCTCCAGTGGAACGGGCAGCGTAGGGACATACAGTGAAGCTTTCAGCCGGTCTCACAGTCGGACATTACTGTATCTCGGTAAAATATCGGGACATCAAAGAACGCGAGACCGTTAACAATGATCACGACTTCCTTCGGTTGCGTTACGTAGATTGTTTCATCGACTGGGTACGATTATGAATGTATTAAACGACAGTGAATGTATTAAACGTGGCTAATAACCGGAATTACCTCAAGGATGAGCGACAGACAGGCAGGATAGAAGGTCATGAAAACGATATAATTAACGAGAACTCCGAGGCAGGCGAATCCACATAGTATTTCCAGTCTTCTGACGCCGGACAGTGAGCCTATGCTGATCAGCAGGGTCTCGACCAGCGTGTCCAAAGTAATGGTCGGCCCCAAAAGAGACATGCCTCGAGCAATATTCGCTCGCACTTCCTCCTGACTTCTGGAGCTGAGTGCCAGCTGGGCCAGTATCGCGGCCTTGGAGAGATCGATGATGAGCAGGAAGAAGAACAGCGCGTCCCTGAAAAAAAAGGAGAGTTGTTGTCACTGCCGAAAGAGGACGAAAGGGAAAGCGAAGCTTATCGATGCAGATGCACTTACTTCAAGTCCGAGATGTCGCTGCGCCCAAAATTCACTACGCTCGACGTGAACACAACGCTGGAGAACACGGTGAACAGTCCCGCGATACCTGATCATTGAAAATTTGAAAGTTTAGCAGGTTCGTTTGCTTATGCGACACGCCGCGTCCCAGGAGTCCGCGAGGATTTTTTTTCGCGATTAGATTTCATGCAGATGCGCGACCATTGAAATGTGACTGCCGTCGCGCGTGTGTGTTTGTTGCCACGGCACGAAACGCTGTCACTTTCTATGGTGCAACTTTCACTGACACTGAAAGCTTTCACGCGTGCCGCGAGAAGATCCGGCTCTACAGAAATGAGTATTATACGCAGGCTCGTGAAACGCGTCGATCGTGATCTAGTCTAGACCTCCTCGGGATCTAGATCCGAAGGTTCATGCACCTCGGGCTCACCTAAAATATATTTCGAGCCCAGCCTCTGCAGATTGCGGAACTGGTGGTAGGTGAAGAGGATCGCCAGACATCGGATGATCGTCATCACTATAATGTCGGCTGCGTTCAAATCCTGGAAACCGAGGCGTTACAGATTTATTTACAGATCGTGGTTTTGAACGTGTATTAATGACACACGCGTATCCTCATTTTAATTTGCAGATTATAATCTAGAGCGGTGCTTACGTCCGCATTGCATCTTCCGGCGCGGCAATGCGAGGACACGGGCAGAGCCTCGTCCCGTGGCTGTCCGCTTCCGGTTTCCATGTTCAGGATGCATGCCGTCAGAGTAAAAGTGGACACGATCACCTCCAAGGGATGGCCGGCGCAAAACCGGCCGTGGATTTCGAACAGATGCGTCAACATGACTCTCGTTCGCGGTGACTATTTACAACCTGCAACATCCAATTCGTTGAGCCAGTCCACACTCCGATTCGTCGGTAATCTTCGCACTCGTTTCATCACAGCGGTTATTCAACGATTCGCAAAGATCTCACGGCTGGAGATCTCTTAGATCAGTTTTTCGACAACTCTGATTCACCACCGAGAAGTCAAGATCCATCGTTCGTTCGACGGAAGTGTTTGCTTGGTATCCTTTAGAGATAGAAGGAGGTCAAAGAAGAGATCGAGGAAGAAAATGTAAGAGACACTTCGGTCCCGAATTGTTCGCACGCGATCACGCATTCCTGCGATCGTTACAACGATAAAATAAATCGGGCTGGAAGGAGTGGAAACGAGAGGAAACCGAAAGTGCTCTCGGTGAACTTGAAAGCATCGCCGTCGGGGATATTCGGTGAAATCGTGAGGGAAAACTCGTCGGATAGCCTCGGTTGCGTTACAAGATGGGAGAGGAGACGAGGGTGCTGTGAAGTTGCGGGCCAAGGCGAGCGAAGATGAAGAGGTCTCGCCGGACTTTGGGGAAAGCGTACGAGGGACCGGTTATTGCAGCACGACGCCTTAGCCGTGTGTCAATAATGCTCCATATAGACATAATACTTTCGATTGTGCAACACGATCCGGACACGTGGGCAAACCCACCTCGGTTTCCTTCGATCAAATCGAAATTCCGTTTCTACTGGAACCTTCAGGTGTCGCGGCGCGGAGGCTTGGGTAACACGAAAGCCGCGATGGGGACATCGGTGATCAGTTATTCAAATTCTATCTCTAAAAATAGCGGCATGTTTCCAAATATGTCGACTTTACATCGTGGACCCCTGCCTTTCTAATCGGCTATGAATTATTCGTCGGTTTTAATTGTGCTCGGTGAAGAAACGATTCGATACAGCGTTTGGCGTCGAGCACAAGTGTTTTTTTCAACTTTCAAAATGCACACTCGGGTGCTTTCAATCATTTTTTTAGTGACGACTAGACTGAAATACCTAGTTGAAATATTAAACTGCAAGGTCAGAAAAAATGAACAAAGTTGCCCATTAGAATTTCAAACAAAAAACAATTTTTGCAGAATTAGAATATGCAAATACATAAACATTATTATGGAAACTTGTATACTGGACACAACGTAGACGTTCCAACCGCAACGTGAACAAAGTTCTTCCAACATAATGCAGAATTCAATATAAGAATTACAAACAAGAGACAATTTCTACAGGAGCAGAACTTTTAGGAGCAAAACTGATCACCCTCAACCATCGCACAAGGAATTTCTCCGTAAGACTAGAAGAATTAGTTTAGTAAATGACGTCTAAAAAATATGTTGATAAAGTGCATTCGGTCGGAATTGTAAAAAACAATAGTAAAATCGGCTGGGCCGATAACGAAAATTTAAAAGCTGTGTTTGGTCAACTTGTATAAATTATATACGCTCCGAAAATTTAATTGAAATTGGTTAATTGGTTTACGAGTTATGATCGATCGAAAGTGGCAAAAATTCCGAAAATCTTGAAAAATTCCAATTTTTACCACTTTCGATCGTTCATAACTCGTAAACCAATTAACCAATTTCAATGAAATTTTCGGAGCGTATATAATTTACACAAGTTGACCAAATGGGTCAACATACACTAAGACCGCAGCTTTTAAAAAATGACAAAGGCAAGCCTCGACATTGGGTTTGGCTATTAGCAGCGAAAAATTCATAGATAAACTGAAAGTTGATTTTACGAAGCTTCTCAATTAATTTTAGTCTTTCATGATTATACAAATTACATTGAAAATTACATAGAACATGGTACAATCAATGTAGATCATTTCTATTTCGCACACAGATCCGCAGCGATAAAGAGTACACTGGACAAGAGCGCGCGTTTTTTGAACGCTATACTTTTGGTGCGTTCAAGATTGAGAAAAATCGGCTTCTAGCGCGAGAATGCGCTCCCGGCGAACGGAGTGAGACCTTCGCGAGGCGAATATGTGCTCGCGTCGACGGGAATCCGCGAAAAGCGAGTTAATTGAACGGCGGATAGTTGTAAGAATGAAATGTCTGCCAAGGTCGGTAACTTTCCAAGAGCTGGCGGCAACTTTTGTACACTCGACTGACCACTGACCTCTTCTCATTTTGAATGGGACTGGCGCTGAAAGCGCATCCACCTCCATTATTTTGCGCGGTGGGCATTGTTATTTAAATGAAGCCCGCGCGCGTCGAACGTTTCCGGGAACCGGGCCGCGGCGGTCCCGCGAATAGATCGGCTCGCGGATAAACCCGGAGGAACTTTCGCGATGGACCACGAGAAACGTCGAGCAACCGATTTTCAGGGTCCCAGACCTCGGGATCGTCGGGGGAGATACCGAATTCTGCCGGTATGGGAATCCTCGAGCGTGTTCGTGCGCGGTTTTCGCGATGCGCGATCTCGAAAGCTGGTCACGATCGAAAATAAATTATCGCCGGGATGTATATTTGTTGTGCAAATGCTCGCCGGATTTTCCAGATCGCCTCCGGACCGAGAATAACCGGCGAGAGGCCACGGAACGAGCGAAGAACACGGCGGCTGACTCGCGATTGTTGCTCCGCTGCAAAAAGATGATCGAGGAACCGGCCGTGAAAGCTAGCAATCCGAATCTTCGGCAAATAGCTAGAAAGTATGATACCGAGGGAGACATACGTACTCTTTCCGATCGCTCAATGACCTCGTTCTTCGAAGAAACTACTTTTGTTCTTCGCCTAATCGCACGGAGGAACAACGGCGGAGCTAACTCCTTCATGCTCCCGTCTATATTTAAACGATCGCTGGGTCGATATTAAAATACTCTCGAAGGAGTTGTTGGGAATCGGGCACGGTGTCCTTGGGATTTTCAACAACCGTTCACTTCCGGTGAGATGAAGCGCCTCGGAGCGTTCTTCTTCTTTGAGTAGGTAATTAGGTATCGGTCTACTCGGAGAACACGGGCGCGGGATCAAATAATTTGTAATAAATAATGCGGAGGACATAGTTAAGTCGAATGGAATGTCCTGATTACATGCGATTAACTAAGTGGGTCGTCGTTTTTATCGGCACGTAACTTCGTACTTCGCTGTTTGCGACTTCTCGGACAGTTCGAAAGTTTGCTACGATGAATCAAGTTTTCTTACAGCGAAGAACAAGGACAAATTGGTTCTATCGAGGCTTTCGAGCGACGAACGAAGACGAATTGAAGAAATTGGCGGAAAGAGTAAGTGGAAATTTTGACGAGACTTCGAGAAGTTGGATTTCATTGAAAATGGACATGATAGATCTGTGCCAGGGTTTCAACTTGTGCTACGCAAACGCTGGAATTATTTTGCAAACATCCGCCGCACGGTGGAACGAAATTTTCTATTTTCCTACATATTTCCTTGGACCACGAACGAATGTTTTATTTCAGAAAAGAACGGATGATCGTGAGATCTTGTGGAGAATAATACTGAAAGAAAATTCTCTGCCATCGCCATCGGTCACTTCGTCCGCAATCATTTTCAGAATAGTTCACTACTTTCTTTACCGGATTCGCTGCGCATCGCCTTGGAAACGCGGGAAAATCGTAACGATAATAATAAAAAAAAAAGAAACATTAATTGTTTGAGAATTTAGAGCGGGAAATCCGAGTTAATTCGTCGGCTATCGTTATTTACTCGGTGACACTCCCTACTAGACACTATCGCCCCTTGTTCGACACGATTAACGACTGCTCTAACAATAAGTCCTCAGATGTCTACTGGCAGTCACGACTCGACAGTCACAGCTTACAGCAGATTACTTAATCTTACTGATCGAAGCACGAGGTAGCCAACAAATTCGCAACGCACAGAAATAAACAGGGGTGGGTTCAGTGAGCAACAGTTGCGTCCAGGAAGCGAATTAAACCATTAACTATTATCAATCGAATTTTATCGAACTTCTAACAAGGAGAAGGCACGGTCATGGGGTCTCGGATTTTCTCGAAACTTTACATACTGGTAGATTTCGTTCTCCTGTTTATGAAAATATAGCATTATAGGGTCAGATACTCAATAACTTTGGAGATATTTACAATTGAAATTTCATTACAGTTTCGGTTGAAGAAGATATTGTCAAGCGCCAAGCGGCGTGGTGATACTAGATTGCTACTAGGGGAAGGCCAGGGTTCAAATACCTTGTCCTCTTTTTCCTTTCTTTTCTTTTCAGTTCATCTATTTATTACATTTCATTTCTATGTTTATTGTATTTTGCATGTAATGCATGGTTTTCGTTATTGTTCTTTCCTTTTCAGGCACGGTTGATGGAGTTAATGTTAATTTACATATTATATTGCTTTTCAATAAAATTTTAATATCATGTTTCCTATAGATATTATGAGTGCATTTTTCATGTGTAAAATCCAATCAATTAAAATAGATAAACTGGAAATGAAATAAAAGGAAAAAGAAGACATGGATTTGAACCCTGGCCCTTCCTAGTACCAACCTAGAATGTTAACACCACGCCATTTGGCACTTGACGATGTTTTCAACCAAAACTGTACTTAACTATACGAAACTGTAATGAAATTTCAATTATAAATATCTCAAAAGTTATTGAGTATCTGACCCTATAATGCTATATTTTCATAAACAGGAGAACGAAATCTACCAGTGTATAAAGTTTCGAGAAAATCAGAGACCCCATGACCGTGCTTTCTCCTTGTAAGTTCATTCATTACTCGACTGCGGATTTGATGCATTTATGACAAAAATGGGCACGTGCAATTTCAAGCAGTGGGCGTGATAAGAATATTTAAAGACATGAATCTATTAGTTTCAGTTTAATAGGGTAATTAGAAGAAGAATATACAATTTTTATTTGGCTCTTGTGTCCTGCAATCAATGCGAACATTTTTATTTTGCATAAAGATCCGCAGTCTATTCATTACGTTAACCATTTTCACTGGAAATGCAACATTTTCTTGTTCTCTTGCAGTTCTTCGGAGTCGCAATAGCGATATATGTGAAAAATATGTGACGAAATTGGATAGGTTCAATTTCACATAGTAGAGATTATCTTCAATCTATAAAACTGATTAGAAGCAAGAAAATATTTTAATCTTGCTCCTGTCTCTGCATAGGAAGTGAATTCGCGTTGTACTATTAAACAACAAGACTGCGGCGAATGTTGATCGCTGAGAATCAAGATTCAGCCGTTCACAGAGCGATGAATCCTTTCGAATTTTCTTAGAATTTCCGGCCGAATGACTCGATCAATTTAATTTACCCCATTGAAGATAAAGTTCCCCTCATCCGTTCTTCATTTCGCGAACCGAAAGTAAACAGTTATTGTTCAATGTTTCCGAATTCAAATCGATGAGTTAACATCCACAAAAAAATGAGGGTCCCCTGCAAAATGCAGAACGGTATAACGTATTTCGAAAAAACTGTGTGAAATCGACACAAGGAACGGATAAGGGTTAACAGCCTCTAACAACGAATGCCACTGAACGACAAAAATGAAGGAACAACTTCTCAAGTAAAAAGTGTGAAATAACAAAATTTTATAAAGAAAAATTAAACCGACTTCGAAAAAACGCACTTAAAAAATGCACTAAAAAGTATGAAATGATTTCCATTTAATTTATGTGAATACACGCGAACTTAAATACAATACAATCTTTTCGGAGGCGGCGCAAAATTGAATATTTTCGACACTGGAAATTACGAAAATCCTTAAATTCTTCTACAGGCTTTCACATATTAATGTATCTTCTCTTCCCGCGCCTACTGATTTCCAAGTCCCCCATATTCCAATGAAATCATAATCAGCAACATCGGTCATTTGGAAAATTTTCAATTTTGCGCCGCCTCCGAAAAGATTGTATTGTATTTAAGTTCATGTGTACTCACATAAATTAAATGGAAATTATTTCATACTTTTTAGTGCGTTTTTTCGAAGTCGGTTTAATTCTTTTTTTATAAAATTTTTTTATTTCACACTTTTTAGTGGAACGAGCAGTATTTGTAGAACACCGTAGGATGGTTTTACGGTCTTACTGGTTATTTGCAATAAAATCCACAAAGAATGAAAAGATGCAAAATTTGTTTTCAAGGGATCAATCGAGAGATATACCTTACAAAATGCAGAAGGTTTCGTCTTGATTCATCCATCCGTCTCGGAGTAATCGGTGAACATGCATGAAATAATTCATTTTTCGCAAATAAAATCGTAAGGAATAAAAAATGCAACATTTTTTTCAAGGGACCAATCGGGAGACATACTCTACAAGATGCAAAAGGTTTCGTTCCGATTGGTCTATCCATCTCGGCGTAATCGGTGAACATACATAGAAAAAAAAGCAAAAAAAGGCACATTCAGATCGAATTGAGTAACCTCCTCCTTTTTTAAAGTCGGTTAAAAAGGAATGCGCGCCCATCGATTTCGTCTACAGTTTCACTTCTGGAGCTAATCGATCAGTGACACGTGCGGCGGAATTATCGGCTGGATCCACTGCACAGCTAACGAATGTACGCGTGCACCTGTCAGCCAGGCGAATTAGTTACGATTGCATAGTAAATACTTCTACAGATAATACGTAGATACATACCGCTAATAGAAAATTTAACCGTAAATATTTAGCATAGCAGTAAGTATTTAGCATAAGTCGGTGCATCAAGATCGAAGAAACACGGCGGGAGCGATAACGCCGTGGCCTAGCCGTCATAATGATTCGCTAAATTACTCCTTAATTATAGCAATTAGTAAAATGCGGTCGGCGTACCTTGCACAGGTGCACTTGTTGACGGAACGTACGCGCACGTGGTCACGGCGAAACAACGAAGATAAGAAACCCTCTGACGATCGTTTACATGACGACGATCTAAAAAAGCTGTATCTCTCGCGAACCCGAGATCGTTGAAAAAAGTCCTTTAGTTTTTCTTCTTGGTTTTTAACCAACCGAGAAGAAAAAAAAATGTTTGCGTGCCACGTCCCGACCGCGACTCGATATCGCACGCCGGCTACCGGACACGCTCGATGGCAACAATAAATTTGAGGTGACAAGAAAAAAGATGATACGAAGAAATACCCGACAGCACGACGCACGCCGACTAACGAAACTGCGCTCGCACGCGAGTAGGCCGATCGACCCTTCAGAAAACGATCGTCTTTTTTCGCTGGTACTCGGCAGTCCTCGCTTCTCCGCCTTTCTGTCGCTCTTTCACCGATCCACCGACCACGTGGTTATTTCGTGGATCGTCTGCAACCCTGTCGATCGAAAACAGGAATTTCCGCTCCACGCGACCTCGCGAGATCATCTGTCGCGAGAATCGCCGATTCCCGATTCTACGCATGCCGGAGCAGCGTCAAACGGTATCTTTTCTAAGTATCGAATACCGATGATGGGCAAATCCACTTTCTAGGGTTCGATACTGTACCGATCTTTGCTTCAACTTATTGTCGATCCGTTTTCCGAACATATTTGTTTGTGATTTTTGATCCTACCGCTGTCTTCGAATTGTCATGAAATTGTGAAACGATCGTTCAACTATGTTAACCCTTAGCACTCGAGTAGCGGGGTTAAAATGTTTTCATTGTCAGACATGTTGGTATCTAACCAATTATCAGGTACTCAAGTATTGTATGAGGTATTATATCAATTTTTCATATCCACCAAAGTTAAACGATCATAGAGAATGGAAATTTTCTTGGTCGGAAGAAATGTTTCATCAGCCGACTTCAAAAAAGGAGGAGGTTACTCAATTCAATCTGTATGTGCCTTTTTTTCACTTTTTTTGTGGTCCCTTGAAAAAATGTTGCATTTTTTTATTCCTTACGATTTTATCTGCGAAGAATGTTCACAGATTACTCCGAGACGGATGGACCAATCAGGACGAAACCTTCTGCATTTTGTAAGGTATATCTCTCGATTGATCCCTTGAAAACAAATTTTGCATCTTTTCATTCTTTGTGGATTTTATTGCAAATAACCAGTAAGACCGTAAAACCATCCTACGGTGTTCTACAAATTCTGCTCGTTCCACTAAAAAGTGTGAAATAAAAAAATTTTATAAAAAAAGGATTAAACCGACTTCGAAAAAACGCACTAAAAAGTATGAAATAATTTCCATTTAATTTATGTGAATACACATGAACTTAAATACAATACAATCTTTTCGGAGGCGGCGCAAAATTGAAAATTTTCCAAATGACCGATGTTGCTGATTATGATTTCATTGGAATATGGGGGACTTGGAAATCAGTAGGCGTGGGAAGAGAAGATACATTAATGTGTGAAAGCCTGTAGAAGAATTTAAAGATTTTCGTAATTTCCAGTGTCGAAAATATTCAATTTTGCGCCGCCTCCGAAAAGATTGTATTGTATTTAAGTTCGTGTGTGTTCACGTAAATTAAATGGAAATTATTTCATACTTTTCAGTGCGTTTTTTCGAAGTCGGTTTAATTTTTCTTTATAAAATTTTGTTATTTCACACTTTTTAGTGGAACGGACAGAATTTGTAGAACACCGTTGGATGGTTTTCCAAAAAAATGCAAAATTTGTTTTCAAGGGACCAATCGGAAGGTGTCGTCCATATTGGTCCATCCGTCTCGGAGTAATCAGTGAAATAATTCATTTTTCGCAGATAAAATCGTAAGGAATAAAAAAATGCAACATTTTTTTCAAGGGACCAACCGGGAGACATACTCTACAAGATGCAAAAGCTTTCGTTCCGATTGGTCCATCCATCTCGGCGTAATCGGTGAACATACATAGAACAAAAAGCGAAAAAAAGGCACATACAGATCGAATTGAGTAACCTCCTCCTTTTGCGAAGTCGGTTAAAAATGTTGTTTTCATTATCAGATATGTTGGTATCTAATCACTTACTAAGTATTTAAGTATTGTACGAGGTTTTATATTAATTTTTCATATCCACCAAATTTAAACGATCATAAAGAATGGAAATTTTCTAGGTCGGAATAAATGTTTCGTTTTCGAGTTAATATATAATAGGTCTCGGCGATAAACTGCGTTATTATCTATTAGAAAAAATTCCCATCGCGTGCGTGAGTCCAGACGATGGAAAATCACCGAATAAATTGAAATTATTATTATAGAATAAAATTTTTAAGACTATTAATTGTTGCATCTCCTATGTCACTCCCCAGTCATTACGAAGATTCCCGGAAAAGGCTCGTTCAGAGATGTCAAGATCGGACATAGATCATCTTGCGCGTTGTCATTCGCGCAATTTTGATTACATGTATACACAGTCCCGCAAAATTTTCGGGATTTGCATCATCTATTCAAGAAATGCAAGACCAAGAAAGTGTCGCGAGATCATGCGGAATTGTAAGCCCTAGTCGCCTTGAGTTTCCGGTTGGACGTTCGAAGTGAAAATACTCTCGCTCGAGAATGATTCATTGTCGAGAAGCAACGCGAGCGTCGAGCTCGAACACTCTTGCGGCTGACTTTACGCTACCGTGCGAGAGTCGCATAAAGCAAGCGCGGTTCAACTTCCGGTCGCGCGACCCTAACGGGAGAATCGGCAACGGCGAAAGCGCGTCTCGCGATTTTCCAGCGTGTTCCACTGAGGATTCGTAACCGATTATCGCCGATGCCACGCGATCGAATAAGCGAACAGGTAAAGTAGCGAAAAAAGTATACTGGAAACCCGTTTCTCCTGGCCAAAATTATTTTAGCGTCTTTTTCAGGGTTTATGGCTGCAATATAATAGATCGTCGAATTCCTCTCGACACCGGCTAGAATATTATCAAGTAAAACATATTAAAATTTTAAGAAAAACGGGTTTCCAGCCCACTGTGCATCGTTCCGCCAGTTTCGCACACCAGCTCTCACAACTTGTGGCGAAAACAAGCTAGAAGAGAAGAGGAATGCAGTTAAACGGTGCGTCTCGCGAGATGCTTTTCGATTTCCGACCAATTCGAAAGTCGCACAATAGCTCGACCCAGTTTCCACGGAACCGGAGAATTCGCGAAATTTCCAAAACGTCCGCGGCATCGCGAAAAAGTTCCCAGCGAACCACCCACGCCTGCTCTCCGCCTCTTCTATTGCTACATTGTTACGCGTACGCAAATAAAACCGCTAATGGATCCGCAGAGGACGTTCTCGAAAAGAGGCGGGTTTACTTTGATATACAGAGTGTCTGAATTAAATGGGATCACCTAATTGTCTGTCTTATTTACTGTTCTATCGAAAAATTAGAGTCATATTCTTCAATTATGCGGTTATTACAAGAGCTGCCAAACCTCGTTTTCAACCCCCGAGTACAGAACCTTTCAGCATAGACAGCGGATCTTTACGCAAAATGAAGATCTTCTACCTAATTTGCACCAAACTGGAGTGGAATAGAAATTTATAAATTTGTTAAAATTAAATTTAAAAGTGTTCGTACGCCCTTGAAAACAGAATAACTTTTTTATAATTGTACCAAACGACCTGATTTTTTGTAAGCAATTAGAAGCATTGTAAATTATAATTTACAGAATAAGAATATGCGAATACATAAACATTATTATGAAAACATGTACAGTTAGGAACAAATCTGATCACACACACTTTCAATCAGAAGAACTTTTTTATAAATGGGCCAAACGACTTGAATTTCTCCGTAAGACTAAAAGAGTTAGTTTAATAAATGACGTCTAAAAAATATGTTGAAAAAATGCATTTGGTCGAAATTGTGAAAAAGAATAGTAAAAATTGATTTCTACGACTTTTTTATCTGGCCCAATAATGAAAATTTAAAAGATGTGTTTGGTCAACTTGTATAAATTATATATGCTCCGAAAATTTCATTGAAATTGGTTAATTGGTTTACGAGTTATAAACAATCAAAAATGGTAAAACTTGCCACTTTATGGTACACTGCAAACAACCACTTTTGATCGTTTATAATTCGCAAACCAATTAACTAATTTGAATGAAATTTTCAGAGCGTATATAATTTATACCAGTTGACCAGACACATCTTTTGACTTTTCGTTATTGACCCAGCTAAAAAAGTCGTACAAATCAATTTTTACTATTGTATTTCACAATCCCGACCAAATGCATATTTTCAATATATTTTCTAGACTTCAATTACCAAAGTATTTCCCCTAGCCTTACAGAGACATCGAAGTAGTTTGGTCCATTGATAAAAAAGTTATTCTGATTTAAAGTGTGTTGAATCAGTTATGCTCCTTTCTGTATATCCTAAGAATATCTACGATAATCTGTCAGTCTTAGCAGCGGGCTAAATTAAATAAAAGCGGAAGTTAAACATTTTTCTAAAGCGAAGTTTAGTCTCGATTCGAAACAAAGATCAACATATACTGCGTATTTATGAGTTGTAATAAATTCCTGTAGATAATGGCGGTGCAATATTGTTAAATTTATTAAAATTAAATTTAAAAGTGTTCGTACGCCCTTGAAAACAGAATAACTTTTTTATAATTGTACCAAACGACCTGATGTTTTGTAAGCAATTAGTAGTATTGTAAATTATAATTTACAGAATAAGAATATGCAAATACATATAAATTATTACGAAAACGTGTATACTGGACATAGTGTAGACATTCCAACCGCAGAATGAACAAAATTGTTCCAACATAATGCAGAATTCGATATAAGAATTATGAACAAGAGACAATTTTTTTACAGAATAAGAATATGCAAATACATAAACATTATTATGAAAACATGTACAGTTAGGAACAAATCTGATCACACACACTTTAAATCAGAAGAACTTGTTTATGAATGGTCCAAACGACTTGAATTTCTCCATAAGACTAGAAGAGTTAGTTTAGTAAATGACGTCTAAAAAATATGTTGAAAGAATGCATTTGGTCGGAATTGTGAAAAAGAATAGTAAAAATTGATTTCTACGACTTTTTTAGCTGGGCCAATAACGAAAATTTAAAAGATGTGTTTGGTCAACTTGTATAAATTATATATATGCTCCGAAAATTTCATTGAAATTGGTTAATTGGTTTACAAGTTATAATCGATCGAAAGTGGTAAAAAGGCCGAAAATCTTGAAAAATTGCAATTTTTACCACTTTTGATCGTTTATACAAGGTTACATGCAAAAATAGAAAAGGCATTTGTTAAAACTTTCTTAATATAATATAATATAACTAACACAGATCTACAAAACATATATTTTAAATTTTCATTAAGGGCCCAAATAAAAACGTTTTAACAAATGCCTTTTTTATTTTTGCATGTAACCTTGTAAATTATAATTTTTTTACATTTTTTGCACATCATTTAGTAAACCTTCTTTAGTAAATGCTTCTAATTGCTTACAAAACATCAGGTCGTTTGGTACAATTATAAAAAAGTTATTCTGTGTTAAAGGGCGTACGAACACTTTTGTGTGCCACTGTATGTTTAATAGATTGAAAATAATATAACAGTATTTTTAAATTCTTCTAACGTGTTAGCTGTTTGAAATCACGCCTACTCATTTTCGCCATAAATACATCAAATCCGCTGTCCGATGACAAGTAGACTGCAGATCTTCATGCAAAATAAAAATTGTCTGCATCGCTTACAAAAAATAGAAACATCATCTACTTCTACATTCGTCTCTACATTTATCTATTCAATTTTCCTATAAATGCATAAAGATCTGCGGTGTACCGATAAATATGGTCGAATTAATTATCAGTTTAAGTTGCTCCACGGAATCTCCCACCTCGCTAGGCCGAGGGTTAAGAACTAAATCGAGAATGTCGGTTTATTTGCGCCGCAGAAGATCACGGCGTGGAACCGAGCACGGAACAATTACAGAATTCGGTGGTATACGTTAAAATGATGGGTTTAGCCGGAATCGCGTTCGCAGCTGGCTTCGCGCGCAACTTACCCTTCCCGGAACTATTTTAAATATAAGGGAAGCGCGCGGAGACCCGGTTCGGGGAAATACTTGAAACCATAATCGCTCGCGCAACGTACCACGGCGGGTGCGCCGCTTACGTGATCCTAATCACGATCGACCAATAGGACAAGAGTTCTTGTCCCATCTTCCTTGAACACGCCGTCGAATATTAATCCACCGAAAATGCGTCACGACGAACAAGCACGTTCTCCAATCGATCATTCGTATTCCCTTTGCCGATCTTTGCGGATCGTGATACTAAATCTCGGCCGAAAAAAATCGCTTAGGTTTTCTAATATGTACTTTTGGTCCGCGCGCAACTATAACTCTTCTTTCACAAGAGTTTAAGGTCGCAGTAAATGACGAACCAGTAAGATTTATATACGCTATAAATTATAGATCGGTGCTTAAACTTATCGGAGTAACACGTTTACGCAACAAAAACAGAGAAAACAATGCAGCCCCAAAGTGGAGTTTATCGATCTGAACCCGTGGGAAGCTCATTAAATAATGTTTTTAATAATAGCGTCACCGCCTGAGGCAGCTCGACGTATCTAAACCCTCTTGAAAAGGGCTTGAAAACCCCTCGATTGTCTTTTCTCTAATTTTCTGAAAACCTCTCAAGCTTCCGGTTAATATTCAATCTTTACATCTTATAATATATGTATATGTTATAAATATTTAAAGAAGCCAGGTGGGTTGTTTATTCTTTGCCTTTTAAAGAGTCTCAAGCTATCGGTGCCAGGTAAGGCGTTAAAAACGTCTTACCTAAGCGTCCCTTCCGGTTAGCATGCAACATTTACATCTTGACTAGCCGCAAATAAAAGTTCCGGTATAGATATTTATAAAAGCCGAGAAGATTGTTTACTCTCTAAAATTTTTAAACGAGCTTTTTAAGCTCGCCAAAAGCGTGAAAAATAGATACATACAATGGAACAGCGTGGACCAAAATGGCGGAGATCATACGCGTCAGATATTCAATCGTTTGGGCGCAACGTGACTCTATTCGCATATTCCATGCGCTTCGTCGACTCATTCACGATGTTTTCAATGGGAAAATGCGAAATGCGCGTAACGCGATCGTCAGGAGGCGACGTCGGAAACGGAATTCCTCGGTATTTGCTTTGTGGATCATGATTCGGTGATCGTTGTCTCTTCTGTAAGAATAATTCGAAGTCCGTATGGAGAACGGCACGCGTGACTTTATAAACGCAAAGTATTTGCGCGGTTTCTCCCGAGAAACGCGACCGGCATACTCATTCACCGTGTCCGTTCAATGTGCATGGAAATCCTGAATCGACAGACGGAAAATCCTACGACTCGATTCGAAACTAATTATTTCCTAGCATCTACGACCCAATGTTCGTACGCGCTGCTGAAAAAAAGAACGGAAATACAAATCGAGTTGTTTAACATTGTTCAATATTCTGATCGGTTTCTCGTTTTTGCGTCGGCTCCACTCGAAAAACGTGTTAAATATTTTATACAGCCGGTTTTTACGATAACTTTGTCATTGGCAAACGCTTGAACTTGCAAATGAAAATCGCGTTGAATTAGTGTCCATGCACGAGACATTTTCTATACTCGACGCAAGAATTATAGTTCATCCGTAGACTGCGGATCTTTATGCAAAATGAAAATGTTCTGGATCAATTGTGGGAAGCGGGAGTAAAAGAAACATTAGTTTCAGCTAATATTCTGAAATTTGTCTAATTTTTTACTGTTTTATAAATATCCGCAGTTTACTTCTCAGTGTTGTTTTTTAAATGTTAAACGATAAACAAGAACGCAACGACTGTAACGCGTGTCCGGCCGTATAGTGTCCTACATTATTATATGTATGCATATATGTACATACATACAACTAAAAACGTAACATATTTTAGGGGAAACTAGCTTTCAAATATTCCGCTTATTCGAACGATAAGAAGCGACTGCCGAGCTTTCGGGATCGGTTACGATAACAAAAATAAACAGTCGCAAGTAGGAAAATTGATTTCTAGAAGCGAACGAAGTTATGCAAACACCATACATAAGCATAACCTATGAAGAGTATCAATGCCGAGATGTTCAACGTACCGTAATTATACTTGTCCGAAGGAAACTAAAACACGCTTCTGACCGGGATCATCCTTTAGAAATCTGCATGATGGCCAATTCGTGTTCTGTTTTCTTTTTCATCACAAGTTCACATATTAATTAACATTTTACACACTGTCTCCCTGGACAGCATACTGCACTCTCTAATGCGAACTCAACGACATCTAGACCGTGTCACGCGAACAATTTATTCGAACAAACCTGCGCTGCGGCCGCAGTGTTGCGATTTGCGATATGGTGCAAGATTTCCCGCGCATGCCTGGGCAAAACAGTAACGTATCTATATATATTAGCATGATGAGGTAGCAGAGCCAGCAGAGCTGAGCAGAGCTCTGAGGCAGTTATATTGACAAGAATGTACCGAAACAATCTGTTCTGGACAAAAAGACTCCAGGACGTGTCCTACGAGTTACAGAATATACAGAAATACACATGTTATACATTCATTTTTCAGAATCAAATCGTACCAATTTTTTTAAATTCTGCGGGGTACTCAAGGTGCCCCATTTTGTCGGGAATCTTACTTTACTGAGCTGAAATCAGCTGAAATCGCCGCGCATGCGGGAGAAATCTTGCACCGGCACGTGACCGGCATCATATCGCATCACTGCCTGCGGGGTGATTAAATAGTAGAACGATTTATTATAATTTTTATCTGATAAAACAATTTTAAGATTATTAAGACTTACTAATTAATAGACAGCGGATCATTATGCAAAATAAAATTTTTCCATCCGAATTGCAACAAACTGGAATGCAATATAAATCTTAAATTCTTCTTTTTTTCATAATTGCATAAAATCCGCTGTCTACTAATTATCAATTATTTTTGTACATCAAATTTTGGATTGAACTGAACAGGATAGAATACACTTAGTCTACAAAAAGCAACAACATTCATCCGCTAATATTTCACATGTATAGTATTATTCAATATAACTGATATTTTACAGATCGAACATTGTATACTATTCGTGGTACGCCATTTCTTAAAATAACATTAAATCATATTAGTTTGATTTTTGCGTATCGCTGGAATGTCTAGCATGATGCATCATAGACTCTACTCTATTAGCAGTTTCTCTTACAACATCGGATATTTCATCCGGTAAATGATCTAAGGTAGGGATATGCGCGGATAATCTTTTGTACACGGAGTCTCTATTGCTGTCCTTCTTATGCCTACGCTGTTCTTCATATTTTAATTGTTGTTTAAAGAATATCGCGCTCTTGATAAACTCCAAGGTATTTTCGAAACTTTTTCCTGCACCGTGCATCGTTTTTACGGCGCTGACAGCGTATTCTACATCGTAACATCTACCTAGAAGCTGTTGCTGAAGGGCTAATACTTCAACCCTCTTCTCCACCATAGGAGGTAACGCTTTTCTTACGTGTTCTTGGAGCCTGTAGAACGCAAGAGACGGCTCGTTTGCAACTATATGCATGTTTTCGGATATTCTTTCGGTCGCTGTGAAAGAAGTAAAAGACGTTTCAGTAATTAAAAAACAGTGGTAGATGATACGGTGAACCCTCCTATAACGCGGAGCAACAATTGCGATTTGTATCAAATTTAATTTCATTTAATTTAAGGGGGTAGACTCGTTTCTCCAGTCTCCTTCGATTGCAAGGGTGCGGGATGCGCCTTCTCTCAGACGAACCGACAACTCGATGATTCCATCTACCATACATACCATTAACGTTTACTCTGGATATCACGTACGTCGTAGTAAAATGGGAGATGCTCGTTAACACTGCCCATGGACAGGTCGCGGAACGTATTCACGGTCAACATGTGGGGACTTTCTTCCTACACAGCGATTCTGACAAAGCTAAACGAATTTTCAAAATCAAAAATAGCTCTGCTTTCTTTCGGAATTCGAAAAATATTTGAACACTAAATAAGTTTTAAGCTTTAAGATTTGTTGTAAAGAGCTAGCTTCGATCTTCAAATCGACGGTAGATTCACTCACAAACAAATTTTTTAATGTTTT
The DNA here is from genome assembly GCA_933228785.1 of Lasioglossum pauxillum. Lineage (NCBI taxonomy): Eukaryota > Metazoa > Arthropoda > Insecta > Hymenoptera > Halictidae > Lasioglossum > Lasioglossum pauxillum. The sequence continues at coordinate 36,967,689 of OW121701.1, read as the reverse complement.
CACAGACTTTTTAATGCGACTTTAATTTTTTTACCTAGTACATACGTCGTACAAAAATTTGCTAGAGAAAGATGGACGATGCGTTGACATACGTTTTTTTATGAATGTTCAAGAAAATGTCATTTATGTTGTTCTTTGCAAATATTTAACAAAATTACATGTAAATATGAACGTTTTACATTTTTAGGAACGATGTTCGTTGTAATTATGGGACAGTTAAATATCTTACTTCTTATCTAAACGCATGGAATGTATTACTATCTTTAATACTTCGTATCTTCAAAAATAATTTGGCCTCCTGTCAAAGCAAAATCCGACTAAACACGACCATTCATTTTTGTCTTTAGTTATTCGGTACTGCAGTGATCAAAGCAGTTCTTATTTCCTTCAAATTATTAATGTGTTCATGTACTGCGAACTACACAATTTACAAGTCAATCGATTGATTAGGTTCATTGCATTACTATTCGAGAAAACTAGATTTAAGGAAGACGCGTATAAAGTTCCAGATTGTAATAAGCAGTCAAGAATTTATACATATATAATTGGTTTTGCTGGTCTACTATTCCAGTATAATACAGCAAACTTTCTTCAACCTTATATTGTAGAATTACTGCGATTCAATACTTAAGGGAGTAGACTCCTTTTTCCAAGATTGCAAGGGTGCGGGATGTGCCATCTCATTTCTCGACAATGTCGATGGGTTTTTCCTATGTCCTATTTTCCATATTTCCAAATGTCCTATCTTTACATTTACTATTTTCATAAAGCTGCGATAGCTATATGCTGCCGAATAATTCAAATTGCTCCTCGTAAACGTGAAAATAAGACTTTTAAGGACTTATCTAGGGCTTTTGACTACTGAAAAACCCCATCTTTGCGTTATCGAGAAATGTGAAGGCGCATCCCGCATCCTTGCAATCCTGGAAACGAATCTACCTTAATCTAATATGTACTAATTCTGTGTTTCTCGTAACACAGTTTCCATATAATATGGCAGGCCTGGGCAATGTTAGCTCATGGCAGAGATGCGACTGCTTCTACTTTTTGCCTTCTTAGCGAATCAGTCCCCATTGCGTCCACTTTGACTCTTCCTTCAGCATAAGTTACAAGCCCCACGATGCTGCACAGAGAGGCATATTACTCACCGCTACTACGTATACATGTACATATGACCCTCGCTTGAACCGACACCAATAACATTTACAAATTTCTTTAATTTTTATGATAGAGATTCAGGTACAGATAAAGAATTCGCAGAGCCGGAAGAATTTGTGGGGCTCGTGCTGAAGGAAGAGTTGAATCTGTTCCGTGAGCCAGCAATGCCCAGACCTGTAATATGGTACGAATTAATCTTGTCATAGGAGGGTTGACTGTATTTATTTAGAAGCATTTTATCCAAGAATATTCTAACCTCTTTTAACTCTCGTTTCCAGTTCCTGATCCGATTGATAAACCTTCGCAGCCATTGCTTATAAACGCGTATAACAATGTACGATAATAATATTAATATACTAATGATACGCTCATGTAAATATTGCGGACGCAGGTTTGCAAAGGTGAAACTATGCAGAAGTACATATTTGTTGACAACCACACGATGCGAGGCTTGAAATAATATATACAAATCATGTGTTGTTATTCAGGTATACACTCGATGACAACATGTTCGTAAAATATTTTCTTCGGTGTCGACAAGGTTAACGTAAACACTCGGTGACAGATCGATTCGTTTTGGCCGCCATTTTCTGAAACGGTTGTTACCGGAAGTCCAGCCCGTCCACACAACAGTGTGTTCCTTCATCGAAACGTGGCAGGAAAATGTGTGCTGTTGGCACTTCTCTCAAATGTGTTTTCTATACTCTTCTTATGGTGTGATTGTTTCGCTGTCGTGAGTGACACGAGTTCCGTCGAAGAGCAAGGTAAAACTTGATGAAACCGTGAAATTATTCGATCAAAGTGCACCGTTCCGACCGTAAAACTTCGAATCAGATTTTAAAAGATATTTCTCGTGGAAATTCGAGCTCGCGTTCGACACGTTTAAGTGATAAATCAACAAATCACTCCGCCGAACGAGATAAGTTAGCGGCTTTTTCTGAATAAAGTGTGCACAGCTTCTCCCGTCGCGATATAGTTGATATTTTTCTCGAAAATAAATCGTTTCGTTCAGTAATTTCCATTCGATGTTTCAGCATGAAGTGGCATATAGCATTCGCAGCGTTTGCTGCATTAATCCTCACCATACATGCCGAGGAAGAGGAGGAAACTGCAAGATTGTTGGTGTCGAAGCAGCTACTTAACAAATACCTCGTCGAGAATATGGACATAGTAATCAAGGTAATTATCAGGATCATTTAACAATCCAATCGAGCAATCTAATCCAATCCATTCCGTTTAAAGTACACAGTACATAATGTTGGAAACTCGGCTGCGTTGGAAGTAGAGATCACAGACAATTCTTTCCATCCTGATCACTTCACTCATGTGAGCGGCGAACTGAACGCAAGGATAGACCGTGTTCCACCCTACACTAATGTCAGCCACATCGTTGTCGTGAGGCCACGTAAATACGGATACTTCAATTTCACATCTGCTGAGATTTTGTATAAGACTAAGGAAGATGCACCCAGATTACAATTCGCTCTGAGCAGTGAACCCGGCGAAGCGATCATAGTGTCGTTCAGAGATTATGATAAACAATTTTCTTCTCATGTGGTAAGTAGCTATATAATTTCTAATAGATATAAGTATTATTCTGAAATTTTTTCCAGATCGACTGGGCAGCGTTCGCTGTGATGACCCTACCATCGTTGGCTAGTCCTTTCATGCTGTGGTATTCGAGCAAAAGTAAATACGAGAAGTTACTGAAAGCATCGAAAAAACATTAATCCTATAGATTCGTATTAAGTTATTTCGAAGGAGGTTGTTTTTTCACGCATTTGTAAGAAAAGCCAGACTGTTCCGTCATGTACATCTAATTTTATAATAAATATTACCTCTAAAGAATCAACACCACCGCGTTGAAACCGGACTAGTGATTATTCCAAACCACGTAGAACACTCGTCGGGTTAAAAAGGTGAGCATATAAATACCTACTAGAAAGTACTAGAAAACATCTTTAATTTTTACAATGTATAATACATGTCGTTTGTATAGTCGTACTTACATAAGATTGTCTACTTCTATCTTAATATGTAGATGGAAATTGTGTTTACGTTGTTTGTTCAATGTTTATAGCAAAATATATAGAAAATCGTTTAATCATCGAAAAAGGCAAATCATAATAAAATATACATGTATGTATGTATAAAAAGAAAAAAGAAGTGTAATGCAAATGCTATGATTTGCATTGTCACACGAAAGCAAACGTACTGTAAGTTTAAGATTATAGTATCATTGCGATCACATAAATTATCAGCTATATGACTAGGAACCATATACCTCAAATTTCTACAAAAAAAAAATATAACCGAACGCATCCTAGAAATATATCTGCATTAAAATACACTGCCAGCTTTTCTATCAAAGTATAAAATTGTACAACTTAAGAGTCTATATCGCAGAATGTACATACACTTTACGTGTCCGTAAATTAGCATCTCTATCCGTACGGTCGCTAGATGTCGGAAAACATCTTCGAGTCTTTTAATCGATTTCGTAATGAGAATGAGTTACAATGGCAATTAAGGCACCAGTTTCTGACAATCAAATGTCTGTTTCAAAATGAAACTAGTGTAAGTATAGCGTACCTTCGCGTTCGAGTTTATTACCGCAGCACGTTCAATTAAGTGTTCAACGATCTATTTCGTTTGCTTGCCGAGTAAAATCCACGGGGATCGCCATAAACCGGGTCGAACGCCGAAAACGGTCTTATAGGTGTTATCGGAGTTCGCGGAGTAGACATATTTGTACTGTTCATTGTAGTCGAGCATGGGGTGCTAGTTTTCTTCAGTTGCGGAGGACATTTGTCAGCTGTAATATATCGATATTATTATTATTACCAAGCAGCATAAAATAACGTATTTTGAAGCAATCAATTACGTACCGAAAACTGTCCTGTTCTTTATATTCAAGTCAATATTCGCCATTTTATTCTTCCATACTGTTTCGAGAAGAAAGAAAATATTAATAAAATACACGCGTACAGAAAATGAAAAACATTTCAGTTGAAACCAACGGAGTACGTACTGTAAAAGCAAGTAATCACAACGATCGCAAACGTTCCGAATGTGTAACGATGGAAATACATATAATCCACCCAATGAATTCCAGACAGCGGTATGAAATTTTCGTACTTTGTAACACGCACGAAAAGCTGGATAAAAAGATATGAATTATTAGAGAAAAATAATGATTAACTACTACGTTGTCTAACTACTTACAGATATATTCTGTTTCGTGACATCATTTGCGACGATAACTTTTTGTCCTTGAATTTCATCATGATTGTGCATTAAACGTAACTTATACTGCATCGTTGACTTTGAAATATACTGGCGTGCGGTTACGGTCAATCCGTTCGGTACATCGATCTAAAAAAAAAAGGAAATATTAAACGTTCAAAAATATACTCTTGAATCATATTCTTCAGAAAAAACTTCAACGTACAGTGAGATGATCCAACACAGACTGCAGGCCGTAGATTTCAAGCGTCGCGGTTGGAATTGTCTGAGAATGAGTGTTAATAAAAACAACTTCTTTAGCATCTATGTAGACCGGTGGTAGATATGCTACCTCCAATGGCGCAGCTTCGATGTCTTTGCTTTGCGCGCTTACTTGAATGCGGCTTTCGAACGTGCTAGAAATTATGTTCGGAGAGCCCATAGGTATTACGTCGCAGTAATAAAATCCTGCAAGGAAAGTGCATCTGTAGAGAAAAATTAAGTGCTTCCACATTTTGAACTTAAATACCAACCAGTTGATATATCGAATCGTGGTTTAATGAGGAACAAATCTTTCACTCCCACGTTCGAAGCGGTTGGAACCAGTTGTACGTTACAAGTGTAGGGAAACGAGTTCAAACTGAACGAAGTAAACGTTCTGCAACCACCTAGACCTCTGGACAACACGTTGTTTTCTTTAACTTGCTCGTCTTTACTCTTGAGAACAAGAGGAACGCTGAACGTTTCAGTGCCAGTGATGTTTCGACCCCTCAGTGGGACGATGGACACCTGTAGGAATAAAATTCAGTGAGAAATAATTATAGAAAAATTAGTAGGAGTCAGGTATTTTTCCCGGGTTCGGTTCGGGAACCGAAAATTTCGGGTGCTAGCCCGCCCTTAAAAGTTAGCCACGGGGATCTAAAGGTATTTAAATATTTTCAAGTACAGTAAAGTCGCGATTTAGCTCCCTGAGGATCTTCATGATCACTGTCGCTTCGCCTACCCCTTCCACTGGGAGGCATCCCCGCGAGGGATGTTGTCCTTTTCTACGTTCGGCATCCTTTGTACTTTCGACTAGGGCTGTAATTTTCCTTCGAAGTTCGAAGATTTCGAAGCTTCGATTTCAGAAACTTCGAAGTTTCGAAGATAAGTTGCAGCCCTACTGAATACGTGAGTTTTGTCAAGCGCCAAGCCTGTCTTGCCTTTCTTTCCATTTAGTCCGCGATATCCGATTTCACCGAATTTAATAAAACTCATTAAAATTTTGTTTGCAGAGTAATATTTTTTAAGTACATTCGTGATATGATCCCGAAATTTATTAATAGAATGCAATCTTTTAAATTTAATTTAATTACGAAAAGTTCAGTGTCAGTCACCGGTGACTGAAAGTTCATATTTTTATTTATCAAAAATCGTGACATGGTATGAAACTCATAAGTTATAACTTCATACGTTTCGAAGACTTTGAAATTTCGAGCACTTGGAAGACTTCGAAGCTTTGAAAAAGTTACAGCCCTACTTTCAACGCAATCATAAAAAGATAGTTTACCTACACGAATTATCTGTCACTGTTCGGAACAGGCAATGGGAGCTAGATCGCGACTTTACTGTATGTAGTAGTGACAATCGGTACCTTTGCAATAGGCTGAATATTGACTTCGATTTCGCCCTGCATGTGCGTTGCAAGACTATGTTTCACAACCGCGTAACCCACGTTCTTTGCTTTTCCTATTCCCGTGATGGGATCTACGGTCAAGACATCGGGAGCCGATGATTGCCAATAGCCAGGATCGCCATCAGAAGATAGAAGCGGCATCGAGAAGCACACTATGTCACCCACAGTCAGCGTCGTCTACAAATATAGAATAATAAGTCAGTGTAAAAGTTCAATGATGTGAAATAATGTAAAATATTAAAAAATTTCGTGGACCACCTTAGTTGGGAAGACTATATCTCCAATCATCATGTGCACGTAATCGAACATTACGTTGGGGTGTTTCTCATTGAACGCCTTCACAACGAGATCTCCGTTTTCAATAAACTTGGCGGAGACAACATTCTTACTGTTTATAGAAATTGAGGTGAGATCGGCGCGGTTTAGCATTGTTTTAGCATTCACTGCTGCAGCGTGGAACTTCGTTCCAATGTTGTCGTAATACTCTAGCGCGTAGTCCAACTCCATACCCTTTGGCAACATGTTCAGTTCCTCTCCGTTTCGAATTCGCAGAATTGTTTTCAATGACAGCATCATGTAGTGAACTGGCTTGATCTGCGACAAGGTAATTTGGTTAAAAATAATCTTTATATTTGGCTCGAATCATGTATTCTGAATGTTACCTCAACAATAATGATCATCGACTGCTTCAAGTTGTACGCCTCGGTGTTCGTGACGGATATGATTATTTTTCCACAGTTCTCGCCGGCTCTAATAACACCGTCTTTGTCAACGGTTACAGTCTTCCATGCTGCCGTTAAATGCGTGTCCTCCGAGTCGTTACTATGCATCGTTGACAATATCTTGTAGACGGTAGAGCCATGTCTATCACGGTTCGTTTGCAGTTTCAATACAGAATTGGGAGACATCAGTATCACCGGCACAGTTGATGGCAATGCAGGATACGTTAAACGCAGCTCTTCGAAGATCTCAACCTTAACGAACGTAGTAAACGTTACATCGTTCTTGAACCCAGCTAATATATTACTGGGCATAGTAACATTTAAATAAATCGTCGCTAATCCAGGTCCGATCGCCTTAGCCCTCAAAGACACTTCGTTCTGGTACCTGATATTAATACCAGTCCCTTCGTACATATTGTGTAGAGTGACCAAATTGGAGTCGCTGGAGGACCACATGAAGCTTAACGGCAGTTGCATAGAGCCTATGATGAGCGGCGTTAAGTATTCCGGAATTCCGAAAGCCCAAAGAGGAAACGTTGCACCAATTGTCACTCTGCTTGTGGGAACAACAATTTTTATACCTTCGAGGTACAACACATGTATATCGGCATAGTCCTCAGAGTAGATAACTTTGTTTCCTTTAGCGTTAAGTCCGATGGCTCTGACAACCAGCTGCGACTGTCCCACCGCCTTTCCCTCGAATATGCCGTAACGATCGACGCTGAGAATGTCATTGTTTTTAACAGAGAACTCTATCTCTGCGTTCGAAGGTCCTCCAGTAGTCTGGACTTGATAAACAGTTCCCACTAGTATCGTTAAGTTCTTCGGGAAAACTCTCAGAGGGAGGAAAACCTGAATAGTTGGCGATTCGCTCTGAATTTCTCTGTCGCCTCCTTTGTTAATGAAAGTTAGTTGCGATTCTCCTTCTGCCATGCCGTAAATCATGTACAACAGTACGCTGTAAGGTGGATTGCCGTGCTCGCTAGCAGACAACTGTTTAACTTCTACGCAGTCGTTGTCGATCTCTGCTTTGAATTCTAACGCGTTCAAAGATGGCAATTGTATGATGTGACCGTTTGTATCGAACAGCTTCAATCCAGCTTCTATGCACTTTCCTTTCTCAATTTTTTCGACCGTCTCTACTTGTATAATCGCAAGCTGCTGTACCTCGATGATAGCCTCGGCCGGTTTCGATGGCAAACAGAGGTCCACCAAGGCTAAGTTCAGTATCCCCGATTTCTTCGGAACGATGCTAATCGCTTTCGTTGACTCCAAATAGCGAACATCCGCGACATCGTCCACGCTCAACACGAATTCGTAGTAACCGGAGCCCTGGCTGACTTGTAAGTAATATTTTGCGGTGGGGTCGTTCAGCACCATCAGTTTGTTAGGATTGATGGTAGTGTCGTTGACTAGAACTATTTCTATGGATGCTTGTATACGCGGAGTCTCGTAGATCCGTCTTTCAGTCTCGATTGCAAACGGTGGCCACTCGGGAATGATCTTCAACTTACTCAGAATGTACTTCTGGTAACCAGTGACGGTGGCTATTAACGCTAAAGAACCAGAATGCTTTTTAAAGATAACGTTTTGGTAATAGTGCTTTGGTAAAACCACGTTCATGTCCGTGACCGTCTCTTCTATCGAACCCGAAGACATTTCTACGGAACCTATAGACGTGGGCTTCAAATTCCAGTCTATGTGCAAGCTGGTGATGTTGTCGAAGGTCCTACCCTCTTCGTCTTTCACGAGCACGATCAGTTTCAAGCTCTTATCGCTGTGCGCCATTATCCTTTCCGTGTTGAGACTGATTGGGCAGTTCTTGCTATCTTTAAACTCGGGCTGCAGGTAAATGTGTCTCGGCTTGCCGCAGATAATCCTCACCGTTTGCGTGGCGTATGTGCTTTTGCAATTCGGTAACAGAGGAACATTTGATACGGTGTACGTTAATACTACATCGCCCAGAGCCTTGCACATTACCTCGACCACCGATATCTTGTACAATCCACCCACCAAATCCCCGTGTTCTGTTACTTCGATAATTTTCTTTTCGGACACCTGGACCTTCCGCAAGTAGCTCTGAGGTTTGTTGGACCACGGATGAGGTCCACCTTTGAAAATGATTTTTCTAGAAGAGCCCACAGCCAACACGGACTCTCTGCTACTCGGATGCACCGCCTCCAAAGGCTCGTAGGCCGACACGGTGACGTTATCGGTTAAATATTGACCGTTAGCGTTATATACTACTGTTATCTCGGACGTCCCAACATCCTTACTCGTTACCGCTATCACAGCACACGCCGTGCTAACGGGGTCTACAAGTTTACTGCCGTTCTGCCTAAAATTACCATCCGGAATGTACGTTTCAAAATTAATATCTCCACAGTCGCTGAAAGGTATCTCCTTCGAGTCTGTCTCGTTAATTAGCTTCCCGTATAACGCGATATGGAGATAAATCAGTTCTCCCACCGCTGCTTCCATGTTGTACTCCACCACTTTCAATTTCGACGGTGGGAGAACGTACACCTTCGCAGTGTCTTTATTGTATTGATTCCTTGTCATCGCGACACTTATATCTGTAGCACCGGCTGCCAAAATTCGAATTCCTCCATTCTGGGAGACGGTTACTATGGACGGATGCCTGCTGGACCATACGTACGATCCGTCACCTCCGCTTGCTTTTAGCACTATATCGTATCGGGATTTCGCTTTGAAGTCCCACGGAACAGCCAATATTTTAGGCTGAATGACGACCGGAGTGTGAATCAGAAGCTCGGCCCTTGCGGTTGGATGCGAAGCCAGGGAAATCTTTTTACCGTGTTTGTCAATTATACCGTAAAGAGTAGCTTCGACAGTCATTGTTCCGCACATGATAGGCACACCTACGGCGTACGTACCATTCTGCGTTATCATTTTCGGGTCGAAATGCTGCTCATCTATCTTCATCGACACCTCCACGCCTTCTCCAATGTGGAACTTATGGTCTTTATTGTCGTACAACTCGACCACGATCTCGTGAGTGTGGCCAAGTATCAATCCCCAATTTCTGTTAGGCAATACTGCGAGAGTAATGTAAGATACGTAGTTTACCGTGACCATAGCGGATGGCAGTATAACAGGATACTCGTCGCGGACGTTCTTGTCGTGCAAAATCACTTTGGTACGCCCTAGGGTTCGAGCATACGCGAAATCGTGGTCGTTGTCGATTTCTAGTATGTCTGGGTTCTCGGCTTCTAGATAATACTGGCTGGATGGCAAACTTATCTCTTCTAAACGGCCCTGACGAGCTTGCATTATTTTGTATTTGAAACTATCGTGTGCCATCACCGTTATGTCCGATGGAATGATTATTAAATTAGCTATTACGATCAGTTCTACTTCTATCGAAGGTACATGCTTGTATTCCGGATGCGGCAGTCTCACCGAAACTTTCGCCGTTCCAGTTTTGATCCCCTCTAACAATACTATGTGACCCTTCTTGTCGATCACATCCAAAGCTGCGACTGTAGGAGGAGTCTCGTATTGCGACTCCTGGTAAGTCATGAACCTTAAAATATTGTTCGCGGTTTTACCATCCGACACACGCTTGTCGGCGTTCTCAATGTTCCAGACAAACTCCACTCCGGCTAGAGTAGTAAACTCATTTCCTGTGGAGAAAATCCTTAATTTAACAAGTATAATAATTAGAACGTTATACCAGGTTCATCCTGGGAAAATAACGTATTGACGATAGCATTGTGAGATTTTTAGTCAACATGTGGTGATTACAATCTTATAAATGAAGAACATGGGTAACCAAAAAATTCAGTTTTTACCGTAATGCAATCAAAAAACTTGAAATTCGATTACAGAATACTTTGGTTTTTAAACCCCTTGCCTTACAAATCGTGTCAGACTCGTGATGAAGATTCTGAACAGAGTATAATAAATATATATGTATGTTATTAATTTCCTTGAAACTGAGATGAAACTCTATTGGGTTCGCAAGAAAGTAATTTCGGTATTTTAAGGTGAAATAGAGCCCAATTTTTTATTCAAGTAATGAACTTTAACACGTTCGCTGCCGAGCGACATTTTCAGAAACGGTTCCACCATGCCAACAAATTTTAATTAATTGTAAAATAAAAATACAAAACATGTATTTATGGGAAAGATATTGAATTTAGATAATTTTTAATTGCTTTATTAATATCGTAGTTATATCGTAAGTAAAATACGAGTTATATTGTAGTTGGTTTTAGCAATAAAATGTTTTATGACAGCCTAAACACAACTTCGACCTACGAGATAACTCGTTGTTGGCAGCGAACGTAATTATGAATAATATATTTTCACTTTTGTTCAATGATCTTTTGCCAAAAAGAATACATAAGAAAATATTTTATTGATTAAAGTTCATCGCTTGAATAAAGAAAATTCGGTTTTACTTCACTTTAAAATATCAAAATTACTTTCTTGCCAACCCAATATTTTGGTTTCGTTAATGTATAGTTATCGGAGCACATGTAGTCATACAATAGATATAAATTTTTTCTTTTTTTAGGAAATTATGAACTACAAAGAAAGTTCTAATCACTGAAACCGTAAAGTAAATCATAGGGCAAGGGTTTAAAGATCGGACATTTTATATACAACAACGTAATATCTTCAAGCCTAACGGAGCTAGTTAGGTGGCCTGTTTCTCGTGAATCACCTGGTATATAAAATAGATTTAGGTGAAATTATTTACCTTGTTCGTCGTAGGCTCTCACTTCGAACGCTTCCGGCGCTTCTTCTATGTACAATTCTCTAGTTGTTGTGACAAGATTCAAAGAATAGATTGCGTCGACTATAACATCGCATCTTAAAAACTGTCCTGTATTCACATCCTCCGCTAATACTATCGCCGTGTTTCTACTGGACTCCCTGGTTATTGTTTGGATCAAAATAGCGGAAGAACAAGTTCTCTCGACATTTTCATTAATGGGGATTAGCTGAATGATATCTATGCGTGACGTTGACCTGAAATTAACATATATGCTCTGTCGTAACACCTTGTTGAATAGAATTTTTTAGTTTCATGGTATCGAGTTTAGAACGTACAATAGTTATATCACAAATCGCAGTCTCTTTTTTCATATGAATTCTTAAAATAAATATTACGTTTACAAACTGGTGAAGGTTAGATCAGAAGTTATATATATACATGTATGAAAACAAACTAGAAGACTAAAATAACGATGGTAAAATTGTTCGGAAGCGAACGACACATTTCTATGCGAGTAAACGATAGTTCAACGAAATTAACATAACAAAAGAAATAACGACTACCATTGATAACAAGCACCGTCGGTGACTTCTAGCGTGAAATTCACAGCGAAATCATTAAATACGGGCAACAGTACTCTTGGCACGTTTAATCTGTGCACCGTAGCATCTGACACCACACAAAATAAAACGAAAAATACTACTAATGACATTATTTTAGCGGACACTGCCACTTCAACGGTAATGCTCTCACGTGTATTCACTACGGCCTGCTAAAGTTGGCGGTCTCTAAATAGCTTTCAAACCATAATGCATTTCTCGATATGACTATCGACGCTTATGGTCGATTACTCAAATCGTAACTTATGTTTCGACTCTGTTCAACTTCAGCAGATTCCGATATGCAAATTCGATTATATTTTGAAATGTCTAATACATTGTCGTATTTTAAAATCAATTCCGTCTTTAATTTAACCCTCATCCGACCCTCGTGTCAATCTGACACAGTTTTCCCGAAATAAGTTATACCTGGTTATACTGCTCTTTTATTTGTAGGTTTCTTGAAACTTCGTGACTTTTATTTTTTTAATGCAAAACCCATAACCGAAAAACCTAAGATGTAAATGTTAACTCATCAATTTGACTAAAAGAAATATCAAAAAATAACTGTTTGCCTTGTTATTTTGTCGATTTTTTATCACTGTGTCAATTTGACACCGAGGAACAAATTCATTTCGTGAAATGGGGGACGGATGAGCGAACGTTCAAACATTCTTATGTGTGGAAAGGCATTCTAAAATTAATATACTATAACCTCATAAAATTCAGTAGGATTTGTATGTATTTGTGTATTTAAATATACGGGTACACGTGTATTAATTAATATATTAACGTATCCGCATTTTAATTCGTATTCATTTCTAGGATGCAGTTACTAATTTTCCAAAGAAAAATATGGGTATATAATTTGTGAAACCATATATAATTTCGATAAATAAATTAATATCAATGTTCTAACAATTATACAAATTAAAACGTCTGCACGTGTACCCGCTGTACTTAAAATAACACGAAAAATAGCACGAAATGTCAAAATTTAAAGATGATAAAAACATTGTGGAGGAATCAGAATTTTCAGGAGAGAACCTGCGGTATCTATCAAGTTTAGAAATAGCGTAATAAGTAAATAATTAACAAAATAGCCATGAGTGAATGATTCTTGCCGAGCTGGCCATAAGAGACTGTATAAACGGTGGCCAAAATCATTTGTTCCTGAAAACCTTTTTACATAAACGCTGATACTGTTAGCCTTTACCGACCAAGGCAAATATTACAAGTTGCATCATCTACCAGCAAAATTTGGGACGGTCAGTAACTTAGGCTACAAAGCTACAAGTTCGAGTTTTTTGCCATTGCAGTTATGTTTATATTTCTTAGAAAATAAGGCACTGGATCGCAACTGCTCCATAAGATAAAAATACATTGCGTTGTCATAATACGTACTAACTTATAAGTACACATATATTGCACAAGTAATTGCAGCATTGTTGAATTAAATAATATGAAAATATAGTATATTTAGAGAGTAGTGGCACTTCAGGCATAAAGTGCTTCACAGGTACTTCGTCTTAGAACTTACAACAAGTTAAAAATGTTAACTGTACCACGACCGGTTATAACCATCGAAGTTACAAGGATACAAATCCATTAAAAGTTATTAATGAATTTCTTCATTCAAGCATGTATCGTTAGAAAAGTTGCAAGAAATTCAAATAAACTCAGTGTTATCATTTTTATAAAACAATGTACAGCAGTCGCATTTTGTGCTCAGTACGGTTAGTATTAATTCGAAAAACAAGCTGCACCGAACGTATAGTAATGAATTGGAGACGAGTTTCCCAGTTGGAACGATTTTGGGCCCTAAAAAGGGCCATTTTTATATGTATGTAGATGCTATGGACAAGTTCAAGCTTTCTTGTCAGTCTTCTTGGGCAGGAGGGCGACCTGGATGTTGGGCAGCACGCCTCCTTGCGTGATGGTGACGCCAGACAGCAGTTTGTTCAGCTCTTCGTCGTTGCGTATGGCCAACTGGACGTGTCGCGGAACAATTCTGGATTTTTTGTTGTCCCTAGCTGCGTTTCCAGTCAATTCCAACACCTCGGCAGCCAAGTACTCGATGACCGCAGCCAGGTAAACTGGTGCACCAGAACCCACACGTTCCGCATAATGACCTTTCCTCAGCATTCGATGAATGCGGCTTACCGGAAACTGCAATCCAGCTCGGTTGGAGCGGGACTTTGCCTTTGACTTAACTTTGCTACCTTTTCCACGGCCAGACATCCTGAACTTTCACTGAGAAACAAAGGACTTGAAGAATCAACTGTACGTTGCGTCGTCTCAATCGAGCACGAATGATACAACACGCAGCGCAGACACTTGGTATTTATACCGTTCTGCGTGCTCGAAGCTCCGCCAATCAGAAGCGAGCAGCTGTTTCATTGGAACGCCGCTGGTCGCTTTCTGTAGTCCGTTTATTTGTTACAAGGTTTTGTGATAACTATTATGTTTTCCAATGTGGTACTATAGCAGTTATCTACTGCACAATTTTTTAAGTAATATTTATTATTGTAGATTGGTAGAAAAGAGACTTAACTAGATTAGATCAGTACAATGTAGGATGTTTCTTTCTAGAACGATCATAAAAATTTACACGTTCTATTTGTTAGATTATAGTTTGTTGAATAAAATTACAGATGACTGAATTTTATGGATTATGTATTACAGGGTTTTGTAATAACAATTATGTTTTGCAATAAGGTGTTACATTTCTTTTAACTGCATTAGTTATCTACTGCACAATTGTTTTAGTAGCATTTATTATTGGTAAAAAGGGGACTTAACTAGATATTATTAGTACAATATAGGATGTTTCTTTTCAAAAGAAACAGAGTAGAATAGACTAGATTATAATTTGTTGAACAAAATTACAGATAACGTCTGAATTCTATGCGTTATGTATGTATGTTTATCGTACTCGGACATTAGAGGTTTCCGAGGACTCGTGCATTCCTTTTAGACTAACGCCTTTTTATAATTACAAGATAACTTGAAAAAACAGTAGTACAACAGAATGAGCATATCATGTTCGTATAATATTCTGTTAGGCTATCCGTATGGGTTCACGAAATAGACATGTGTTCCGAATCAGTACAAAGCCATGTGGAACTCACATCTGCTTCTTGCCTACGGAAATGCCCCATAGCTGCTCCAAAAACCATAAACGAATATACTCGTTTGAAACTAATGGAAATATAGACGTATTCTTTTACAATGTTCTAGACTCTATAATAATAACGTTTCATATATTTATGCACAATTATAGCAGTGGTTAACATTATACATTTCTGAAATGTACATATTATAAATAAATGAATATATTCATTTAAAATGAATGGAAATAAAGACGCATTCTTGAACAATGTTCTAGATTTTACAATAAGATTCTACAATAATCTACAATAATAGTGAAAACAGAAGAATTTCATGAGACTGTTATACTATATACGACCTAATAAACATATTAAAAAAGAAAATAAATTTCTATTTTGCTCCAGTTGATTACAAATCAGGTAGATTTATATTTTGCATACAGATCCGCTGTCTAATAATAACGTTTCACTTATTATGCACAGACATAGCAGTGGTTAACATTATACAAATCTAAAAGCTGAAAGAAATGATTCTCTTTGTAATATTCTCAACGATTTTTATCGTAGGAAATAAACGTGTAAATGGTTAATTTTATCAACCAGATGAATTTCATCCGAAACAATGGAGTTTTACGAATATTTGTAACAATACATTTACTAGTCTCTTGTTCTACACAATTCTGATTGTTATTAGTCTGGCCAACATTATACATCTGCAACATCACATAAACGTGAACGATTGATAGAATAATTAATATATTTTAAATTCCGCTCTATAATCTTCGTTCTGCTCCGAATTAGTTCAAATTCTGTATAATTATAATATCAATATAATCATTTATAACAGTGGCGATATTCTAGTTGCCATTCTTGAATAAAAGCTTTAGAAATTTATTGCACACGTGGTGCAGCTGAGTATACGTATAAAATCAATTGCATTGTGAGAGTGCCACGGAACAGCAGCGCACCAATCAGGTTGGAGAGAGTTTCTGATTGGTTCTCCGTTTGGCTACGCAAACCACATAAAAGCCGGCGGCGGACTTGGCCATCATCATTCAGCTCTCTGACGAGTTCAGAATACAGTGTTCCTTTCGTCGATCTTACAAAATCGTTGAATTCTCACCATGCCGCCGAAAGTTAGTGGTAAAGCCGTGAAGAAGGCTGGAAAAGCCCAGAAGAATATCAACAAGACTGACAAGAAGAAAAAGAGGAGGAGGAAGGAGAGTTATGCGATCTACATCTATAAGGTGCTCAAGCAAGTCCATCCCGACACCGGAATCTCTAGCAAAGCTATGAGCATCATGAACAGCTTTGTGAACGACGTGTTCGAACGCATAGCTGCTGAGGCATCGAGGTTGGCGCATTACAACAAGCGCTCTACCATAACTTCCCGGGAAATCCAGACGGCAGTCAGGCTTCTTCTTCCTGGGGAACTGGCGAAACACGCTGTCAGCGAAGGCACCAAGGCAGTCACCAAATACACCAGCTCGAAATAAGCTGATTCGCTTCGGCTATACTTTAACGGTCCTTTTCAGGACCAACAAATATTCCATACGCTCGAAATTATTCCTGTTTCACTATTTGATATCGTTGTACCTTCTGTTACACCAGTGGTCGGCAAACTGCTGCTCCGGAGTCGCGAAACACGAATCCCGTGTTTGAACTCGGTTCATTTGAGTTTAATGGTATTTTAATATTATTTTTAATCAGTCAGTGTCTTACATGTAAATTCAAATAGTTATATGTGCTCGTAATTATGAAAGTGGTCTAAGTGCAGAGCTGGGGAAATAGTATTTTAAATAGTAAATAATCCCATTTATTTTACAGTCTCTGTACAACGTTGAAAATAAAATATTTTATTTGATGCAGTAATTTTTGAAAATAGTATTTGAAAATAGTATTTTATTTTAAGATTATTGGAAATATTTGGACTTTGTCTTTATTTTCAATTTCAATTTTAAATATTATTGCTCAAAATAATGGTTCGCATTCAATAGATTTCTGAGTATAAATAGTTTCCTGGTGATAAGATACACTGTATGTTTATCAACAAACCTCAGTAGGCAGATGCTGTGAACTGAAGTGGATATACGCAGTTTCGGAATAGATTCGGACTTCATGAACCCGATTCATGTTAGTGTTATGCGATCAAAGAAGTAGATGGCTTTGTTTCCTTTATGTCATACAAACATTGCAGAATTAGAATTATTTCAATATTTGAGCGATAGTAATACACGATTTGAAAGTATTGCAAAGTACAAATACATGAAAACATTATTTTTAAAATAAAACATAGCTATTCCGTCCTCTGCCACAGTTGAGAAACTTTTTAGCTTTGCTGGACTGATTCTGTGTCCTTGAAGGAGCACCCTAACAGATTCCAATTTGGAACGCTGAACCTTGTTGTATGCGAATAGCAGCAGTCAAACAAAAAAATTAAACGAAAATGTGGCAAATGATATAGTTTCTTATATTAAGTGCCATTTCTTCTTTAAATTATTACTAAAATAAAAAATATTAAATAAGTTATACGATCTCTGAAAGCATTAGGTATAACGATGCAAAAAAAAGAATATTCTATTTTGTGTTTCAGATTATTAAAATAGAAATATTTTATTTTGTGGATGAAATTGTTCAAATAGAAATATTTTATTTCGAGGTTCAGATTGTTGAAATAAAATACTATTTTCTTTAAGCAAAATAAAATCTAAAATATTGATAGTATTTCAAATATTTTTTTCGAGATATTTCGAGGAGAAGGGTATTAACATTAAATGAATTCATTTTAAGAAACTATATAATATGGTATAAATGGTGTTCTTGTAAGTGGGGGTGTACAGAAAGAAGATACTGAGGTCACCTTTGTTTTTTTTTTAAATAGAATGTTCAATTTTTTATCCTCGATATCGATAGATTGGCGTATTCCACTGATATATACGTATACATGTAACATCCATTTTTGTTAATCCTTTCTAGATGTATTTTCATTTAACGGATCCATAGGTGGCGGCTTATCATTGCCACACAATGATCCTATCCATACTTCTCACCATAAACCCTCCTTATCCCTCTCCGATGGAAGAAAACCACTACCTTCTCGTGGTTTCCATTGAGCAACGACACCTTTACTGTAGAACATAAAATTCGCATAAAAACTAACTATTAAAAAGGTTTTGTTGGCCAAGAGTGGTTACTAATATTGTTCTCCAGGTATAAATAGAGTTATTTAGTATACAGTATTTAGTATACAGCCTGCTGGTATTTTCTCAGACCAGCGGTATAGGCAACGGACCATAATATGTACATAGCGGTGCGCTCGACTCGCCTCTACCTGAAACAGGTACACGGCGTACTGTACCAGGTCATTGTGACGCCAATTTTAACGATACCATCTTGTTCGAGGGCTTATTTTAATGGGGAAACTTCAAGGAATATAACCATATTTTTTCAAAATTTAAATCACTGAGCCCATCATCGAGAAAAACGTAAACAAAGAATTTGTTTAAATTTTTCGACATTATAAAGTTGATTGTCGGGGTTGAAAGAATCCTTACCGAATAAAAAAAATGTAGCTCAATCGGACAAACAGGTCCTGAGATAAAAATTCGTAAGTGAGGTCCGTTTTCGCCGAAATGGGCAAAAATTGAAAACTTTGATGGTCTGGCATTTCTAAAAAAATTCGAAACCGGCAAAATGATGACTTAAACCCCCCCTAATTTCACATGGACTGCAACATATTTCATTTAGAACAAAATCGACGATGGCGCTTGCAAAAAAGTGATCGATTTGGCATGGTAGAAAAAACTATACTATACAATACAATGTACACAGAGAGTATCTCTGATTACTTGTTCCCGTGAATTTGATATCTGATCGAATAGAGAACAGTACAACTTCGATATTTTCAGAAATGTGAAATCTTTTTCGCACTACAGGGCCTAAGAAATAATGGTCAAGTCAGTCCGAGTCCGAGCCAGCCTACCGAGCTAAGTAACAGCTCTCACAGCATCTAAAGTTTCTAACCGTCAATAGTTCCATTTCAATGTAATAGTTATAAAGTGTCATATTGTGTTATTTGCAAACAGTACTTAGTATTGTAACTCGCAACTGATAGACGCTTATTTCATTGTGTAGTGGAGTTTGAATAAATACTGAATATATAAGGTTATATTTGATCTCTCAACCTCGTTATCCCAACATTATCTATTCTTTTTGTTATGAACTCGTGAAAGCCCATCTTTCTCGTTTTATTTTTTTGAAAATATTATTAACTTCCCGATTCATAGGGAAGTTACTGTAATTACCCCGAAAATCGAAAATCGATTTTTTAGCAGATCTTCACGTTTCATGGTCATTGGAGTCAATTTGGACTATTTTTATCAAAATGTGTGTGTGTGTGTGTGTGTGTTATCAAATTTTTCGTTAACGTTTTCAGAAAAAGTAACAACGCGATCAGGATGATGAATGATGCAATCGATGTGTCCTGCTGTAACTTAGAGCTGATTAGATTTTGGTGCATTTTGGTCAAGTAGTTTTGTAGATTTTTAGTTTTTTTCGAAAAGAGTTGATTCTACAATGCAATTTATAAGGGAGGACGAAAATTTTCCACCAAAGAACCAAACGCAATTACATAAAAAATTTTTTTCTTAATTTTCTTTTTAGATTAAAAATTTTTTTTTTAACTGATGCTAATGTTACCGCTTGGAATAATCGAAAGTTATTCCAATGCAAGAGTGGGTTAATCATCTCTACTCCCAAGAATACATTTTGGGAGAATATCGATGAAAGTACAAAAAAAAACGATGTTAGCGATGTTGGCGAAGGAGTAACGAATCGGGAAGTTCTTTGTGTGACTTTTGGAGAGTCACACACCAAATAAAAAACATTAATAGCAGTACGCCCTACTATCCATGCGTATCACTAACCCTCTCGCTAGAGCAGTCCTACCCGCGAGCTCGCGAAGCGAGCGAGCAAAAACAACCCTACTCGCGAGCGAGCAACAATAGTCCTCTAGTTTCTTCATAAATCGTACAAAATGGTTGTTTCATAAAATCTGCGAACAGCGCTGTTCTTCGCAGCGGCAAAACGGTAAAACTAGTGGACGACGTTACCGACAGACAAAAAGAATTAGTTATTCAAGAGTGCGGAAATAGATGAAAATAGGTGAAAATTGAAAATAGAAAAAATGATAGGAATTGATCGGTAAACAAAGCAAATATTTATGAAAATAAGGAATCCGCCACCAACAAGCGAATGGTGGCGCCATCTAGCGGAACTTGGAACATGCCGTTCACGTCACTCGATCTGTAATACCGACTTCGGTAAAATTCAGTGTCTTCTAACGCCCTCTATCTAGAAATTGAACTTTACGATGTGATCTAGGGGCGCGTGGAGGGGATCTAAGGAAGAGGGGATAGGGGTTCTAGAGAAGTGACACAGATCCCTGTGGAAGTGAGGAAGGATGGAGGGGATCTCGGGAAGAGTGCAGAAGAGGAGGGGATCTGAGGAAGCGTGCGAGGGGTCGAGAAGATCTATTTTATTTGATTTATTTGTTTTACGTCGCATCAACTGCTATGATCATTAGTAGACAGCGGATCTTTATGCAAAATAAAAACGTTCTATCTGATTTGCAACAAACTGGAGTAAAATAGAAAATTGTTTTCTGTCTTGATATGTTTAATAGGTTGAAAATATAGTATAACAGTATTTTTATATTCTTCTAATGTTTTCACTGCTTTAAATTACCCCTACTCAGTTTTGTCATAAATGCATAAAATCCGCTGTCTAGTCATTAGCGACGGGACCTACAGTTTATTAACACTAACCGTACCGGCTACAAAATGTGTCGGATACATACATTGTTTTATAAAAATTACAAGACTGAACTTATTTAGATCTTTCACAACTTTTATAATAATACGTGATATTAAATAAAGAAAATTGAATAATTTCCGATGGAAGCATCTTTATAATTTCAATAATTAAAAAATAGAAAATGTGAAACCGGACAGTTTTAGATATCACATGAAATTTTTTCCAATGAGAAGACTGCATTTGAAATTAGAGAAGAAAAACTAAGAAGGCAAAAGATAGAGGAGGACAGCGCCCGCTCTAGCGGTTACGTCGCAGCGGACAAACAGACAAATTGCCGCCCCATAAGAATATACAGTGTGTCCCGTAGCTGGTGGTACAAGCGAGTACGGTGTAATTCTATGTGAAAAATTGAATCGAAATTGTAGAATAAAATTTCTTCATATGAGATGATTCATATTCATATCCGTCGAGCTGAAGCTGATCCAAGTGCACGCGTACTCGACAAATTTTCAAACTTATTTTTTTTCGAAAATGAAGCGTTATATGAAATAATTTTATTCTACATTTTCGATGCAATTTTTCACGTAGAATCACCCCCTACTCACTTGTATCACCAGTTACGGGACACCCTGTATATATTTTTTAAATAAAGGTACATATTTTTTATTACCAATAGAAATCAAATCATTTTATTAAAATTTTAATAAAACCATATATTTAGAAAGAAACATATAACATAACAACATTGATAATCAAGCAGTACAAAACAGCAGAGATTAATTAAGAAATATCTGTAGCTAGCTACAAATTGTAAACATGTGTATTAGTACACACATACAATAATTATTGCACAAACAATAAAAAGCCATTATTTTGAAAATAAAACAAGGTAACATCAACTACGCTAAAATCTAAAAGAGCTTCTCTTACTTTCAGTTCCGTAAACTTTTTTATTACATCCTTTTTTACTTGATCAGCAATTTCATGCTCAATTGCAAAAATGGCCAAACCATTAAGACGATATTGTGTAGTAGTCGAACGTAAGAAGTTCTTAATTAATTTTAACATGGAGAAACTCCTTTCGCCACTTGCTACAGTTATTGATATCGTTAGCAATATTCTTAAAGCAACAGTAAGGTTTGGGGCAAAATTTAACTTTGTAATTAAGCTCAGTACATTGCTTAGGCTTTCTTTTTTGCCCGAAAGCGCAGATACTGCTTAAATTTCCTCTGTTAATTCTACGTAATGTGAAATTTTCTATTAATTGGGTATTTAACACATCAATATTTTTCTCACATTTCAGCCAAACCCTAAATTTCAGCCCCTAAATTTTGGCGCCCCGGACAAATGTCCGGGTTGCCCGTCCCTAGAGAAGGAAAAGGATGGAAGGAATAAATATCGGCGATATAATAGATTCTCCAGGGTCCACCAGGGTCCATCTGCGACCTCCAGGTCCCCGTGTTACCTGGAGCTGTCGAAAGACGGTCCCCAGGGACTCCTCCGAGCTCCCGGAGGAGCTCCAGTTACAAGCAATTAATCTGCAATCAAATAATATGGTTGTCGGCGCTTTTCCCACGCATTCTCTATTCACATAGAACTGCAGTAAACTTTAGCTCGAGAAAGTGTAGACTGACATTATGTAAATCCCGTAAAAGCGATTTCGAAAATGTGTTATTGTTCTTGAGAATGTTCAATACGGAGTATGATCTAACGATTATGCGCGAGAGTCCATGCGCGATTGAATTAGGTCAGCGACCGCATTTGCTAAGAGACCATTGTTAACAGACCCTCTGCATCCTTATCGCTATTTTTTAAATTGTGATTTCCGTCCGTATCCCATAGAAAAAAAACAGAGAACTATGATATTTAATTACCTCGGGCCAGATCGTCTTGAAACATAAACATGCACTGTTTAGTGTTACTATTTCTCAACACACATCGATACAGAAAAATGTCTTAGAGAGTTTAACTCTCGATGAACAACATTTTTCGGTTGTCCTTTTCATTCTAGAAGATTCGTTGGACTCCATTCTTAGTTAGATCTCCGCCCGTAGTAATCCGTAACAATACATAATTTGGTCCATCGAACATTACGTCCCGGCGATTCACTCACAACGTCAGCGATAGAGAGTGAATGCTCCCGCGTGAACAATGGCCTAATAAATCTTTCGAGAGGCGGGCTTCGTCTTGGTGCAGTTTCTGACAACCGCAAACGGAGACAGAAGTTAATCGAAAAAGGGGGAATCCCGTGGACCAAAAAACGAGGAGCAATGCAGACGTCCGCAGAGACCCCGCTGTCGCCTTTTTCTCAAGAGTCGGAGATGGTGGAGAAACGAAAAAAAAGAGAAACAAAAAATACAGTACATATTGCGGCACTGTCTACAGGGACCACAGTCTCTCGTTTCTGTAAGAAAAAATTGCTGGAACGAGACAATGTGTATCCAGAGTCACTCGAGCCACAGTCTGCTGACTGTTTACTCAGCTTGTAGAAGGCTCCTTTTTATTTAAACATTCTTTTCTGTTTCAAGTCGCCTCTCACATTGATTGTCTTGCTCGTTAACAATTACGTACACTGGCGAACGAAATTAACCCCCTTGCCTTACGATTTATTTTACGATTTCAGTGATCAGAACTTTTTCGTAATTCGTACAGGCTAAACTGTACTATTGCTGGCAGTGCACTAGTTATTGGCACTTTTGATTTAAACAAGCTTCTTAATATTTTAGCAAATATTAAGAATTCCTGGTACAGAAAATCATTTTATATTGCTTTTTATTTATATTTCGAAACAACGTTGTAAGTTTCCATAACAGAGTTCCACATATGACTGTTAGCAACGCTGGAGGACAATCAGTAAGACCGACGGATAAGCACAGTGCAGTGTAAATAGCGTTTCGTTAAAATTTTCGTTACGAGTAAATATACTTTATCGCTGTATAACTTAATTTCGGGCTGTACTACAGATGTAATAAGTGCGTATATGATTAATTATAAATCAAATAACCTATTTAACGTTTACTTCTTACTGTTTATCAGACATAACCTCAAATTTTCAGGTGCCAACGAATGGTTCATTTATTTGTATAGAAGTTTAATTAATTGGCACCTATGCCAATTACTAGATATACAGTTTTGGATTTTTTTTAATATTCGAAAGATTAATGCTTTGAATCATTAAAACAAATTAGAAATATGACTTTAATTCGTTGAAAGAAGTCTTATTATCAATTCTTGGCACTGCCAATCATTGTACATTGAAGGGGCCAATCACTATAGGATAAGAAGGTGCCAATCATTGCAATGGACATCAGAGAGTCAATCATTGTACTATTTATTTACCCACGTGTGCAAATCACTAATATTCTTATATGTGACCAGAATTTCGTAGTTATTACTTGAAGCTGTTAGCATTTTTAATTTGTTTTATCTGTTTGTGTATTTAGAAAAGGCTGCAGTAGAAAGAAAGAAGCTAAAGATCGTATTCGAAATGGTTGTTTCACCATTTACATTATATAAAGATCTTCTCTTAAATAAACAAAAATAAATGATTTCAAATTTACACAAGAGGAAGATTCACCACAGAAGGAAGAGTTGAATCGGATGACTCATGTGAACCTTAAAATATTTTTCTGTTTTTTCTTTGAGCATTATCTTCGTCTCTTAAGTTATTTCTACATATTAAGCTGATGATATTAGTTCAGACGTAAATTATACATTATGTAGAATTTAAACCTACATGCAGTACAAACTATCTGCATTATTTATCTTTATTTAGTTAATAATTCATATTCAGTTCTTCAGTGCCAGAAACTGATACATGTTGTGCCAATAACTGTACCAAATGTGTCAATGACTGTACTATTTGTCTTACGATTGTTATTCAATGAATATATTTTATAATAAAAAATTCATGACTCTAAAAACTGTCTGATTTTGTAGAAAAATGTCTAGTATCTTATAATAATAGCAAGTTAAGCTCGTTTAAACATTACTAAAAAAGATAAAAAGATTTTTATTAAGATTTTGGCTTAAGGTGCCAATCATTGTACAGTTTACCCAACTTTCTTTTTTTGGAGAAAAATCTATTGTGAGCTTACATGGCTTACATATTCTCCAATAGTTGTACATTGACAAAACCAAAGTAAAATGTTATTTCGGTTTACATTCATCATCTTCATCACGAGTCGGACACGATGTTGTAGGGGAAGGGGTTAAAAGACATAAACAGCTTCGATAATTAAACGTGTAACAGAGGAATTTCTGAATTTAAATGATAGAGTTTGGATAGAGGATATAGTGGATAGAGTTTTACTCGGACGAAATTATAATCAGCTACACGATGCAATAACAAAGATTATCTTGGGAAAGAAATCTCGTTAGCATACATTGCTTCTTCAATACCATTCGCTTCGGTAAACCTAATAATCTCGTACAGTTTCTGAAAGAAGTTTTATATGAATTTGCACTCGTTGATTACTGTTCCATTCGAGCTTTCTAAACGGAGCGAAGGCTGTTGAGTTTAAGTTGGCAAGCACTTTTAATGAAATAGGCTAACTTTTTGGCGGATTAAAAATTTGCAACGTTATCGCGCAAATAAATTGTTTCGGAAGTTCGCGGGCGATTTTCTTGGAAGAATGTTTTCGAAATGGGTCGCTCGCATGACTGGGTTAATCCTTCGGCAATTTATCTGAGATTCTTCGAGGGTTTTAATTGGATCATGTTCTGTTGCGTCTGGAAAATTTCCGGTGGAATAATTGATTATCTGCTGAGAAGAATATTGATTTCTTTATCGAATTGTTTCTAGCATTATGTCTTTATTTGTACGTACGAAATTGAGTGATCAAACTGCAAGACATAAAACACATTGCAATCGAATCCATTCAGCAGGTAAAAATGTGATCTTTTCGTTATCTTTTATTTGTTTCTTCGAGTTCACAAAATGTTTAAACGATTTTAGGTGATAAAATAGGTGATTACTTAATGTATAGAAGTAATGCTCGCCGAACAACTTATACAAGAGACATGAACGGTCAGTCGTAAAAGTCTACATACGTATACAGTTCGTAAATCTCAAAAATTGAAAAAAGATAAAATACTGATTACCTTCTTTAATTAAGAAATTATGAAAAATGATTACCTTGAATAAGTCACGAAATATATTGTACAGCCGGAGGGAGCGTATTAAAATTCCTAATCATTATTATTTTGATTATTATCATGATTGTAATAATGAATTTTATATATTCTAATATATGTATATCAATTCTACAGATTTTCATATGTTTCTGTTTTATTTACATTTTCTCCCAAGAACGAAAACATTATTTACTCTAATTCCAAACAACAAAATGAACAAACGTGCAATATGAAATATGTAAAATCGTGCATCTTTATTCGAAATATTCCTTTGGCAAAAATATATATATAGACTTTTGTAACTGACAGTGGTATGCACAATCGAATTCATACGTACTACAATCACACGCATACGCGCGCACCTATGAGTCACATATATCGCATAAATGTTTACAATTGGCGCTTACTTAAAAACATGGAAAAATTTACTTTTTTACATCGCTAAACGATCGATATTACGATGGATAAATACTGCTTCCTCTGTGTCGTAATATTCTGCGAAATGAAAGATCGACGTTTGTTACGGGACGATCCCGAACTACATAAATGATCGAGTCGTGTAGAGACTTGTTCCTATTATTGTACTTCTTGAACAGCGTGTAACTATAATAGTAACTATAATGTAATTGACAACTCTCTCAAATGAAAATCAAAATGTACCTCTACGATTCAATGAATTGTTTGGCTGCTGAAATGAGGTCTTCACGATTATTTATGCGCGACCAATGCAAATACAGTGAATCCCATTCATATTCGGATGCTGTTAGAAAAACGATCAGTTTTTTTAACACTAAACCTGCCACTGTCGGTCAAATGACCGGTCTTACATTTTTGATTTTATAATTATTAAAATTATGATGTTGCTCACATGGAAAACGATTCGATAAATTTCCAAAAATCCAAATACATACAGGGTGGTCCATTTATCTTGAGACAGCCAATTATTACGGAAACCAGCAGGAATATGAAAAAATGTTTTACTTAAAATATTCTTCATATGAAGGGGCACATTTAATGGCGCTATGACATTTTTCCATAATGGCCCTTTAAGGATCAGATGAAGGGCAACTTCGTTTTTTCAAATGGAAATCCTTACTTCTTATTTTATATTTTTATTCTAAATCGAAAAATAATATTTCATATAAAACATTTTTTTCCCGAACTTACCACTTTTTAACGATACCATGATAAATGTTGCAAAGCTTGCATAATGGCATACAACATGTATAGTGAATCTTCATCTAGTAGGCGGCAATAACGCCACCTACGATGCTCAATGTACTACACACGTATTCCTGTCACCGCTTATCAGATTTTTATGACTTCTAATCAAACTCAGTATTTTTTTTCATTACAAATATTGGGATATTCACTACAATTTGTTTAATAAACCGTGCACGCTAGGAAAAAATGCTTTATACAAAATATTATTATTTTTCGATATAGAATAAGAATATGAAATCAAAAATATGGGTTTCCATTTGAAAACAGGAAGTTGCCCTTTATCTGGCCCTTAAAGAGCCATTATGGAAAAATGTGCATAGCGCCATTAAATGTGCCCCTTCATATGAAGAATATTAGAGTAATTATATGCATTGTAAAAGTTTCATCGAAATCGGTTGATGCGGGAAAAGACAACAGAGATTGAAAGATGTGAGAATCCTTAGATTTATTGCAGTAAGAGGCCGAAAATCGCGAAAAATGCAATTTCTACCATCTTTAAACGTTTGTAACTCATTGCAACATGAACCAATTTAGATGAAATTTTACAGATCTACGAAACGTGTTTTATAAATTTTCCATATAAGTCCACATAAAAAAGTTGCGAATTACAGGTTTTAGTATATTCTCTGTAATTCCGGCAATTTGCAATTTTTTCTAAAAAATTTTTGTCACGTTGCGGAGCAAACCAATTCTTTTAACTTCTCGAAAAAGTTCGAATCTATGATTCAATATTAAAAAATTTATCGTCTTTTTAATGCTTGCTTTTGATATTCGAAGAGCTGGCAATGTTCTGCTCTTAATGTTCAATTTATAACAATAAGTGTTGAATTTTGTTAATAGAATGGAGAATGTAAACATCTGAAATGCGTTAAGAATTGGAAATATAGCGATTATGTCGACTAGTTGATCATGCTGCAATGCTTGGGTAAACTTTACTTTACCGGACTCAAAACTTGTGCTTTTCTCCTATAAATTTTAATGTATTCGGTATGTAAACCAGTAGATTTGTACCCGGGGCGGCTGCAGATCGAAGTTTCGATCCTCTAGGATCAATGGTTCAGGAGCTATGCTTGCTTAATGTTGAGCAATCTGCAGTGTTTTTGACAGGTAAGGGCGCCGCCATATTTGTTTGTAGTGACAATCACGAGCCTTTTACCGAGCAGAACCGCCAGCTCCTTGCTCCCTTTACTCAGAACCTTGCTCCCTCCCCGACCTAATCACAACCAACTTAGTAAGCGGCGCGCTACCGTCATTACCAATATAACGGCGCCCTTAACCATCAAAAACACTGCAGATTGCTCAACTTTAAGCAAGCATAACTCCTGAATCATTGATCCTACAGGATCGAAACTTCGATCTGCATCTGTCCCGGGTACAAATCTACTGCATCACATATCAAATACATCATAATTCGTAGGAGATATGCACACATTTTGAGTCCGGTAAAGTAAAGAGCAGCCAAATGCTTTTCTAATTGTAGTGTTTTGATTATCACTGGAAAATCGGGAAAGACCTCGTTCCACGGATTTGCGAATAACTTTCTAAAAAAAAACGCGAGTACGTCATGATTTGATTCACGATTCATGTGAGAGGCCAAAAGCAGTATTTCCACTTGTACTTACAAATTAATTTCCTCTCGTATGACATTAATACGACACTATTATGTACATCACACGACTTATTAGGTATGAATCGATTCTAGAACTTCTGTTCAATGTGTTGAATATAAATATTATTCTTGATAGATATTAGATTGACATAGAGCTGTTACATCGGAAACACTTACATATCTTTAGTCGTTATAGATCCTTTCTTTGTAAACGTATTCTTGTAACGAAAAATATTAGAATCAACATTACAGACGTCGCGTCGTGTCAGACTTGTTTTAACGTGATACTGTTAAATGGTAAACAAACAACAGGAATTCGTACGAAATAAAAATGTTAATTACACACTGAAAGACATTAACATTTAGAATTGAATGAATCGTTTTATTCTCTGATCGTGTATAAATCACTTGGTAATCGAGGTCGACATATATTTCATTGTTATACATACTGAACATAATTCTTGGTATTATTGCAACACTACCTCGAAATGAAGGATATTCGATTACAAGTGGCTGGGAGCCACAAATTCAAAGGAAACGGCAACGAATCGAAGTTTACGTGGCAATCTGTATCTCGTTCAGATAAATATTAAACGTTTCGCTTAACACTAAGCCTACCATCGCCGAACGAACAGTTTCAGATCTTTTTGTTTCGTGATTACCTACTGAAATTATTTTATGCTTTACTCGCACAAGGTATGAAAAAATTTAATCGTGTCACTTTTATAAATAGACTGCGGATTGTCACGCAATTTTTAATTTTTCTAGGCAAATTTTAAGAAAGTGGGAACGAATAGAATCTTATTTTCAGTGGCCTTTGTAGAGCTGGAATAAATAAAAATCGTATTACATTCTGTGGAAATGTTATAAGCTATGAATGCATAAAGATCCGCAGTTTAATTATAAACCACAGTAAAGTCGCGATCAGTGTTATCAGACAGGGGGAATCGAAAAGGAATCGAGGGGAATACAAGTACCCCCTTTCTGATGACCAGAGTAATATGTGACACGTTGCGTGACTGCGCGACGACAATAGAGTGAGGCAGAGTGAGGCGAATGAGAGACATGTCTCGCGTGCGCGATAGGGACTAAACGTTGGAATAGGATAGTGGAAGGGGATCAGCTCCTATCACTAGGGAAGGGATCAAGTTCAATATGTACTCACGAATCCGAGTCAATTTCAATAACCAAGTTTCATTTCATGGATTTCGATTACTTTCTTATGTTTCAATGATTATATTTGAAACGTATTAATTTTATACAAACTGATATCGAACCTCGGAATGAGTACTTACAAGTTTCGAAAAGATACTTATAAGTACCTCGATGTTGAAAGGAATCGAATCTTTCACAAGTAGTACTCGAATCTTGGAAATCAGAACTGCCATTAGCAGGTTTTAAGCACGTCCCGATAGATTATGAAATTATAGTTATACATGTTGAGTTAAATTATGCATTAGAATATGCATTAGAGGACAACATAATTGATTTTAAAGGTAAAAAAATAATTATTAGAAAAATCAGAGAATTTCCGGTACGATATTCATAAAAGTGTCGAATCTGTTCGACTAAGATTCGAATATATCAAGTACTATTTCCGTTTACCAAAGTACTTGCAAACGGTTCCAAACTGTCCGGCATAGGTTCGCATATATACTTCAGAGTACTATTTTTTTTCAAAGTACTCATAGAGAGTTCGAATTCAAGCAATCAAAGTTCGAACCTTGTTTGCGAGGTTCTTGTTCCCATGCCTACCCATCGCCTGTGCCGAGCAGGGACAGAGATCGTATAGGGAAACTATTTTTTTACGACTGCGTCGACCGCGCCGAAAGTACAAAGGATCCAGAACGTAAAAAAGGACAGCTATGAGATTACCCGGCATGTTTACACTGCTCAGCGACCGAGGCAACTCGAGCTTCTTGGCCCCTCGCGGGGATGCTCCCCAGTGGAAGTGGTAGGCGAAGGGACAGTGATCGTGGAGATCATCAGGGAGCTAGATCGCGACTTTACTGTAGTTCCAGATCTTCTTGTTTCGCGATTACCTACCGAAATTATTTTATGCTTTACTCGCGCAAGTTCTGAAGAAACTTAATCGTGTCACTTTTATAAATAGATTGCGGATTATCATGCAATCTTTAATTTTTCTAGGCAAATTTTAACACGTTCGCTACCAGCATTTGTTTCGTTGCTTACCTTCCTTGTTCGAAAGTTTTATTAAATGCAACGCACTCAATTTTGAATGATTAAAACAGTTTAGCAGAAGAAAGTCACAGATTCTCTGAGAAATTATGCATTCTACTATGACTTTAAACAACGAAGTGTATAAAACTAATTTGACTGTTTTCAAGTGAACTGTCAGATTACGAATGCCACATATTTGTGACGGTGGTAGCGAACATGTCAAGGTGCCTTTGTAGATCTGAAATAAATAAAAATCGTATTAAATCCTGTGGAATCTTATATTTTAGTATCTTTTGACAATTTTTAGAAGCCATAAATATAAAGATCCGCAGTCTATCTGTAAACTACCCCGTATATGTATAAGTGACTTTTGATGCTAGGTAGGTTTAGCGTTTCTTCTTCCCAAGAAATCAATAAACCGATAATAATCATCGCGATCGAAAGACAAAACATAGCAGCAATCAGTTAGAGTTACGATTAACAGCTTACGCAAGTATCGCGATAATACTGATCCTTACAATATCTGTACGTGTAAATACATACATGCATACGGTTGTTCTCTCGTAAATCAATAGGAAACAACATTACGTATAAAAACGTAGCGTTCTAGAGAGAATGGCAGCAATTTCCATATTCCTTTTTACGACATCACTGTAAGTCTGTCAAATAAGTTTATGTATTTGAGCGTCGGTGTTACTCTCTAATGCACAGGGTGATCCCTTTAACTCGTAATCCCTGCAACGCGACTACAAAAGCGGCAACAACACATACAAGAATACTTTCGCTACTACTATACATTCAAGGTACCGACTGCTGTTCGTGTATAAAAACCTGATGACACACGCTCATTCTTTCAGAGAGACAATCGTCGTTCGCCATTTTGTGCTCCTGCAAATGATCCGTTAATGTTTACAGAGCTTTCCAACAGAAACTATATAACCGTTAAAACGTGCACAATAATAGAACGCAACGAAACTTTCAGGTCGTTGTATCAAAATCGTCCTTACTGCCTCGTTTTCTATGTATTTGGTCGTTCGAATATAATAAGTTCTGTGACACCTCGTTCTATGATCTGTTGCGATTTTTCAGGCAACTTAAAGATCCCATGCTCGTAGAATGTCTGTCTTTTATTAACAGAAAATTGAGTTACACGACTTTATTTCAAATTAAATTTGCACCGCATAAAAAATATTGAAGAAAGCGGCAGAACAAAACAGCACTCAATTTTTTCATTCGTGCACTGCATTTCTACCGTTGCGGTAATAAAAAGCAAAAGGTGATGGAAACGCGAACTTAGATTTTGAAACTGTCAAGATGTTCCACGATTTTACGATTTAAAATGAGGTTAAGTAATAACCAGACTGCGGATCTTCATGCAAAATATTATAATAATGGTCTGCGTCGATTGCAAGAAACAGAAGCATGTGATTTTAATCGAGAAATCATATATTGACATCCTGAATTTTCAAAATTTTCCTACAACTTTGAATTTCATCTACTCAATTTTCCTATAAACGGATGAAGATCGACAGTCAAGTAATAACAAATGTAACTAGACTCTACCCCACGAGAGAACGGATTCGTTCTGCGCAGCCTTCTGAGCTGATCTAGATGGTAGGGGCGCAGCGAGCCTATCATCTCTCACTCCACTACCCACTCCCCATTTTCTTGAACCAATTAGGGCGAAGATGCGCAACGAAGAACGAAAACTGGTCGTTACACAAGTTCGTTCTCTCGTGGGATAGAGATTACGCGAAAAACGAAATAACTCTCCGAACGACCTAATAAACGTGAACCAGGATTCAAATGCTATAAACAGTGCTCAGCAATATTTTCTCTTGTTCTACTCTTGTTCTACGCTTATGATTTACAGTAATGAAGACAACGATTTGATTCTACGTCATTCATTGCTCTGGAAATGGTATCAATAACCCTTTGCATTCCAACTGCAAATCCAAAACGTAGATTATCATAAAAATTCAACGAATTTTGCCAAAGAAATATCAAATTCATAGAACGGAAATATTTAGGTTCTCATAGCTACTGTAAAACAGCTTCGAACACAAAGGGTTATGATACACACAATTGCAACGTCCGCGTAAAAAATACGACATAGAAAATCTGCCAGGGAGATCTTTTGTTAAAACGTTTTTCTTTAATATTAATCCGTCCTTAATCCACATACGATTCTATCGATACAAAGTACAATTCATACGTACATATACGACTATCGAAAAAGATCTTCGCTTGATATTTCGTCCATTTTTATTCTACATTTTCGCCAATTTTCATATCTACGTAATTGCATGTCGTAAATAAATCTATCAAAGCTGCTGAAATTAATTCGAGAAAAATTAACGGTGCTAATTCTCCGTGTTGACGGGCAGTTAATCAACATTTTTTTAAACAACCTGTGTACAACTTGTTTCAGTTAAACAACCTGTAGTGCACGGATTAGTTTACAATTCGAGAAAACCGACCAGCAGTCTATCCGTATTCAAATTAGTCGGTCGTTAGCAGTTAGCATACATCCACTTGATGCTCGAGTAGTTGGTGAACTATTAATTCTGGTAGAACAAGCCAATAGTGTAACGCCCCTCCAAAAATACCGAGAAGGAAATCATTTGCGTTAATAGCGTTGCCGTGGAAACTGGCGATCTTAACCCTTTGCCCTCGGAGCTGTTTTAAATCAAACATTTTTTTCAATCTAAAATAATTCCATTTTATATGATTTTTTTTCATTTTATGGATATGAAATTGATATACTGCCTCGTTCGATTAGATACCAACATATTTAATATAATTAGACTATATGGATCTTTATGCAAAAAATAAAAAATGTTTGCGTTGAGAATTGTTTTCATCATTTATCTTATTAAACTGAAACTAATACACTTTCTGATGTCCTGAAATCTTTTTAATATGACCACTGCTTTAAATTGTGCGTAGCCATTTTTATCATTTATTTATAGTAAACGCTTTATAATGTCCGCAGTCTATTAATAACGTTACAGCAATTTTTAATAGCGGCTCTGAGTCACCGCTCGAGTGCTGAGGGTTAAATCGTTATTCTCCGAAAATATTGTCCCGGTTCTCGATTGTTGCAACAAACTGAACACTGTTAACACAAACAATTCGAAACAATGCACCTTTGTGCTAATTCAAAGAAAAATCTGTTACTCTACGCTTCTCGTCGAAATAAAATGGCCATAAAATGGTCAAACAGGTTGTTTCAACTTTTGTAAATAAAAATACATCTTGTAAACAGTATCCTCGACGAACGGAATTAAATGCAGCTTTAACCGTTACGCTTACCTGCGATTTGTGCGATCACTATGAACAATGTACCCGTGGGAAATAATAAATATGTGCGTTTCATTGATGTGTCGTCTTGCTACCGTCGCGTCGTTTAAAGCTACATCGCTAATGTATATCCAGTACTCTACAAAATGTCCTAGTTTCCTCATTACTTTCATGTAATGTAAAAGGGTCGATTCTAAAAGAACTCCACACGTTGATCTACGGTTTTATCTATCCATTGTTGGTATTGTTAGTGCCGAAGGCAGTTACTTTGACGCCAATGACAAACGACGAGAAACAACCGTGCTCCTCCCGATCCGTAGGAGCACGGTTTTATCGGTGTTCGATTGGCCAATGATACCCTATTATATAAAATTGTTAATCACTTCTTCTTTTTTAATAGGTAGTAGTAAGGGTCATCGATAAACTCGCTTTGATTCGGCAAAGTTCTCTGACATACCTAAACACGTCCCTTAGATTTAATACGATGTAAGTACCTGAGATTATATAATATATGTATATATATATATATATTTTGTATATTAATTATGTTCAAGGTCTAGAATCAGATCAGGCATACTCTTGAAACGAGTATAGTCCGAGCGGTGTCGATGATCGCGTTGAATTTGTGCCGTTTCTTCAACTTCCGGTGGCCAGTATCCGGCCGCCGCCAACGAAGATGAATTGTTTCGAAAATTGTCGGATGACCGTTGTACTTGGTGAACGTCACGAACTGTTGGGTGCCATTCTGCCGCCGCCACGCTATACTAACTAACTTGAGTCGGGGACCGTAAATCCTCAGTTTGCGTGGCAGCATTCCGACCTGCGAACAGAAAACTCGATCAAACACGCTCCCCAAACGCCAGATCGCCGAGTCTTTTCCGCTCCCGGCCATCAAGCTAACTCCGTTTCATCCGACACTAATTTTTAGACAACGCATGATGCACAAGAGCGTTATTCAATTTGTATATTTCAAGAAAATAGTGACGAGACATCATCGGACACCAACCGTCGATCGTGAAATTGTTTTATTTGTTCGGTTTTCTGGACATTAAGATAGCGTTGCAGAAAATTCGATGAAATCCTACTTCGATTGAAAAATTACCTTACTTTGGTGCAGTCTACAGTGGGTGTACAAAGTATTCGTACACCTTTTAAAAAACTAATAACTTCTTTATAATTGTACCAAACGACCTGATTTTTTATAATCAATTAGAAGCATTAGTTTACAAACTGATATGCAGAAAAGATTTTCCAAAAATTACAATTTACAAGGTTGCAGGGAAAAATAAAAAAGGAATTTTTTAAACTTTTTTATTTGGGCCCTTAATGAAAATTTAAAACATGTTTTCTAGATCCATGTCCTTTATACACATGTTGGAAATTTCATCGAAATCGATTGACACAGAAAAAAACAAGAGGCGTCGAAAGATGTACGATCCTGTGGATTTTAAGCAGAAACTGATCAAAAGTCGTGGAAAACTACGATTTTCACCATTTTTAATTGCTTGTAGCTCGTGTGTATGTTAATCGATATCAATGAAATTTTCAACATGTGTATGACTAACATAGATCTGCAAAACATACATTTTAAATTTTTATTACGGACCCAAATAAAAAAGTTTTAAAAAATGCCTTTTTTATTTTTCCACTTAACCTTGTGAATTATCATTTTTGGAAAATCTTTTTTGTATATCATTTCGTAAACCAATGCTTCTAATTGATTATAAAAAGTCAGGTTGTTTGGTACAGTTATAAAAATGTTATTAGTTTTTAAAAAGTGTACGAATATTTTGTACATCCACTGTACGTGTTTAACCCTCAATGAATGAGAACGTTTGTTATTTTCAGTTGCAAAAATTTGATGTATTAGGTCTGCAAATAAGTTTTTTACCCTTCTTTTTACAAATTCAAGATTTTCTTACATATTATCTAATAAAATCTTGTCTGGTGACTCCCAATCAAGATTTTCTTACATATTATCTAATAAAATCTTGTGTGGTGACTCTCAATCTTTCTGCCAATTCTTCTTGCAGCTGGGTCGGATTTTCGTTGAGCAATCTAATTGTGACTAATTCTAACTCACCGTCATCGATCTTTCTCAGTGCACCTGAATGATCGTCGTCTTCCAAATAAAAATCTCCGGCTTTAAATCTTTGGTACCACTTTTTGCGTGTTATGTAAGATTCAACGTTCTCACAGTGCCGCACAAAACATTTCCGTAGCTTTAACAGCTGATTTCCTAATATTGCTTGATATTGTTGCATAGGACTAGAAACTCTTAGAGCGCTCATCACGATTCTTCTTAAAACTAGAAGAACGCTCTTTCAGATGGCACCAGAATCGGGAAGTAATTTGAGTCCAGTCAGAAGTTATGATCGTAGAAAAAAAGGAGGAGGAACTTATTTGCACACCTAATAATTTACGAATGCGTTAATTTTATGAAAAATGATCCGTTAATTCGAAGATTCCTTAAAATAAAGATATAATGTTACTCATTGTTTTATTAGTATACACGGTGTACAGTGTTTTAGAATTCCTACTTTGATTGAAAAATTGCGTTACTTTGGTGCAGTCTACGTGTTTAACCTTCTACAAATAAGAACGTTCGATATTTTTAATGGTAATATAAAATATATAAAAAGAACTTTTTGAAAATCACGCTTGTATTAAGATGCACTAAAAAGGAGAAAATAATTTTTTCTGGTTCTCCATAGAATACCGAATCCTGTTAAATGATTAATAATATTTTTCCCCGAAATTTTAAGCAATTAGTTCAAAATTTCATCTGTTATAAAATTAGCGTCGGAGTAGATAGAAAAATTTAAATAAGATCATGACACAGTGACTATAAAAATAAAAGCGTGGAGCGCTAAACAATATTCACGTAATCTTCGTGGGCGCTCCACGCTTTTATTTTTATAGTCACTAATGTCATGATTTTATTTAAATTTATACTAAATTTTTCTCTCTATTCCGACGCTAATTTTATAACAGAAGAAATTTTGAACTAATTGCTTAAAATTTTTGGGAAAAATATTAATCATTTAACTGGATTCGGTATTTTATGGAGAAGCAGGAAAAATATCATTTTCTCCTGTTTAGTGCATTTTAATATAAGCGTGGTTTTCATAAAATTTTTTTTACATATTTTATTTTCTACTTTTATCGTCATCGGAAGCAAGTGTGTATACAAAATTTCAGCAAGATTGGACTACGGGAAGAGGTTTAAAATTCGATTACAGGATTTGACGCATACAACAACACGGCAAGTTAGTATAAGCGTGGTAAAAATTTTATGTAATTTGTAAATGCGTTAATTTCCTGAGCAACGATTAATTAATTCGAAATTTTTTAAAATAAAGATAATGTTACTCATTGTTTTATTAGTATGCACACGTTTTAGAAATTGCCCTCTCGTAAATGTACGAAGATATACACTCTGCCCGTTCCTACGTGTAATGTTGCTGGTATTTTATTGTGTGTAATTTATCAATTTAACTTTCGCTTCAACTAGTTTATAAATGGCACGTGAATATCACACCGTATACTATAGTGCTCGCTATTATCCGTGGTTTCACGTAACAGCGGTCGGTTCTGGAACGTATTACCCGCGGATACGGCACTACCGTACTTACTACTACCCACTACGAACTTGCAAATTGCCATTGTTGCACGTCGTGACGTCCTAGTTCGCTAATACTTGCAGTATACAAAGGTCGCAAAGTATTCGCTAATGTAAAGGGCGTGTGCACTCTGTTGTTGCCAGAACGAGAGCAGCTTAATTATTCGAAAGAAACATCTATTCGAACGATTTTTTCACATAAATTTCAATCGAAACATTTCGATTTCATTTGTTACTTGCTCGATTATCTTCGATCCACTTCCTATTACAGGAACAACGTATTCGAAAGATAATATGATTGATCCATCCCTCGTGCCAATTCGACTCAGTTTTCCCTATTTTCCCAAATTCGTGATTTTTATTCTTTCAACGCGAAACACATAACTGAGAAAACCCAAGATGTAAATGTTAACCCTTTGCACTTCTTTGTGACTCGACATTGGAGGAAGAAAAATGTAAATAAAACTGGTTTTATTTTTTTATTTTTTAGTTAAAAACAAATATAAATTCCACAAATATGGGGTAAACTTTACTTTACCGGACTCAAAATTTGTGCTGTTACGAGCCGAGGGCTGGCGGATAGACGTGGCCGCGGTTTGTTCTTGTAAACAGGATGGTCGTGAACTAGCTGGTGCCTGTTTCATCACCGGGTCGCCACTAGGTTAGGAAAGACAGAGGGTGTCGTGGACTAGCCGATGTCTGTTTCATCACCGGGTCGCCACTAGATGGAAGGTTGTGAACTAGCCGATGCCTGTTTCATCACCGGGTGTCACAGGATGGGTTTTCATGGACTAGCCGATGTCTGTTTCACCACCGGGTCGCCACTAGATAGGGAATGGGTTTTCGTGGACTAGCCTATGTCTGTTTCACCACTAGATGGGAATTCGTGAACTAGCAAATGCCTGTTTCATCACCGGGTGTCACAGGATTTTGGAAAGAGATAAGGTATTAGGAAGTTCAGCTCTCGTAACTCTATATAGAATAGTTGATAAACCTCGAGCGGTAAAGGTTTTTCGATATGGGTGCAATGGTAGTTACTGGAGTTTAAAGGATGCAGTAAAGATATTGGAGACTCTCAATTATCTAATATGAAGAGTACAATATATTCTTTAGACAAATGGAAATACACATGTAATGTGTAGTGTGGTTCGCGGAAGCTAATTCCCGAGCTCTCGTTTTTCACGCACTGAGAAATGCGGGGATAAGTGAGTTGACTTGACTTAAGAACTGCGTTTCGAAACTTCTTTCAAGTTAAAATGATCGAAAGGGAATCAGACCCAATCTCACTATAGACGCATACAGATTCGTGTTCAGTCTTTAACTAAGCCCATGATGACCAAGCTCGAGCCCTTTATATACCAGTCAAATTGTTCAAAAATGGTAGTGGGGGTAAACGGAAATCTGGAAAATTGTCTACGTTTCCCAGATGTATGCACTTTCCCATAAGGGGAAAAACTTTATTTGGGCATGCGAGCTAGACCACCTGCATGGACACGTGGTTTCAAGAAGGGAGCAAAAGTCACGCAGGCAAAGCCTCCGTAGGTAATAGTGCCTTTCTCCTTCATAGGAGAATAATTCATATTATAATTCATATTATAATGTATTTGGTATGTAATCCAGTAAATTTGTACCCAGAGCAGCTGCAGATTGAAGTTTCGATCCTGTAAGATCAATGGTTCAGGAGTTATGCTTGCTTAAACTTGAGCAATCTGCAGTGTTTTTGACAGATAAGGGCGCCGCCATATTTGTTTGTAGTAACAACCACGAGCCGCTTACCGAGCAGAACCGCCGGTCCTTGCCGCCCCCCCGACTTAATTACAACCAATTCGATAAGCGGCGCGCTACCGTCACTACCAATATGGCGGCGCCCTTACATGACAAAAACACTGCAGATTGCTCAACTTTAAGCAAGAATAACTCCTAACCGATGATCGTACAGGTTCGAAACTTCGATCTGCAGCCGCCCCGGGTACAAATCTACTGGGTTACATACCAAATACATCATAATTCGTAGGAGAAAGGCACAAGTGTCGAGTCCGGTAAAGTAAAGAGTAGCCCAAATATGAATTACAACAAAGTTTGAGAGCTATATTTAATATAGTTAGTAAACAAAATTGTTTAAAACAATTAGCAGTCAAGGAACTGTTCTCGGAAGTAAATTTCAAATAAATCACTTAACATAGTAGGGAGTTGTTGGCAAAAAAATTGAAAAATTCCTGTTTACCATGTTATTTCATTGATCTTTTACTGCTGTGTCGATTTGACACCGAGGGCCAAATTCAGTTCGTGAAATGGGGGACGAACGAGGATTGAAGCGTAGGATACTTCTAGTTTGTCTTTATCACGAAGATAAATCGACGTAGCTCGAGCATTAACAATGCATCTGGAAAACAATTTATCTTGATTTTGAAACACGAGGTATGATATTTGCAGGGTAACGCCGTGCATTGCGACTGCACTATCATTGGTTCAGCACTTCATTCATACTTGCTTCCTCGTTGAACGATAACTGAAACCAGATTGTTGGATGGAATATCAACGAACACAGATGAATCGAACGTTGTCTGCTCGAATGCTTTCGTTTGTGCTTGCTCGTATCCGTTGCCGTTCATTCGCGTGCGTTCATGCTCGCACGTTTTGTCTTTCTGGCTCGTTCGCTCTTCAGGTATGGACCCTGCTCTGCTTTGCTCTCCATAGCAATCGGTTGTGCGACTTGTGCACACGGTATACGTAGCAAAGTATTACTAGACGAACGTTGATAAACAAATCTCTCGTGTCAGAAATTTCCCCAACACTCCTACTTGCATTTTCGATTGTTATCAAATGAATTTCGTTGTTTGTGAAACGAATAAATCCTTCTCAAATTCACACATACCTCATTTTGAACAAAATGTTTGATGGGAATCGACGGACTTTTTCGAAGCATGCTACGTTCGTATTACTTTATAAGTTATCTTAAAGAAAATTATTATCGTCGTAAATGATCAACATTACGCTCTTGATATTTAATTTTATTAAAATTTTTATTAAATTATTTGGCTTTTATTTCAGGATGTCAAAACGCGATTTTCGCATTATTTTTTTCTACGAGTTCAAACTAGGCCAAAGTTTGATGGGAATCGCCGGACTTTTTCGAAGCATGCTACTTTCGTATTACTTTATAAATTATCTTAAAGAAAATTATTATCGTTGTAAATTTAATTGTAAGATAATTAACAAAAATTGTAATAGTTTATAAATAGACTGCGTATTTTATGCATTCATGACAAAAATGAGTAGTTGCAATTTAAAACAGTGGATAGATTTAAAAATTTTGAGGGCATTAGTATATTAGTTACAGCTTATGAACATCATTAAAGAATGAAAGAAATGATGGCCCTTGTGTGTTGCAGTAGATGCAACCTTTTTTTATTTTGCATGAAGATCCGCAATCTACTTATAATATATGGCTGAGCTGTGATAGTTTATAGTCCTATGGCTGTTGCCAAGACATTCAAGACAAGGCATGTTAAATAACTTGTATAAAAAGCCTGATGTCAATGTCAATTATGACAATTATGACAAATGTCAATTACTGAAAGACTACATTCAGAATTGAATGAATCGTTTTATACTCTGATAGTATATACATTGCTCGGTAATTGAGATCAACATATGTATATTTCACTGTTATAAATACCGAACATAATTCTTGGTATTATTGCAACACTGTGTGAAGTGACTGTAAGTATATTTAAAACCCCACAAAATTAATTTACTTTGAATGAACACAATAGCCATTTTTCGAGTAAAACAGGAGAAGAATGAAACACCTACAACCGATGCGTTCGCGTGATGACGGGTAAATGTATGATCCGATAATTCGCGAGGACTAATCGTTCCGAGAGAAGCCACGTGGCCGGAAATGCAGCAGCTAGATCAAATTGCACGGCACATGTCCTCGCCGGAAACTGCAAACGGAACCGGAAAGTCACGCGGCCGAGCGAAAACTAAGGCGTTGTGGACGCCGCATAGATGGTAGTTGCGAAACTTTTACTATTAACGTTAGAAACGAGCTGGCAATAGTCCTCGAAAATGGTCAGGCTAAACCCGGTTTACACATTTATAGATAACTATGCACCCGACCCTAATGTTCCCGAAGACGAGGACTCAATTTAAAGTTTGACCCTTGCTTTCGCATTACAAATAGCTTAACGCATTATCCGCTAGAATAGATCGGGTTTCGAGTCGACCTATTACAAGTTAGCTACTCGTGTTTCAGTTAACTAATAATGGAGTCTGGTTTATCGAAACGTCTATTACCGGGTCTTTATACTCCACGGAGTTATTTAATCCTTGGTTAGGGGAATTTCCCGATTAAAGATGATTGGAATAATTATGGCTTTGTATGGCAATTTTTTCAACTATACATATGTACAGTTTGGAGCAAAACTGATCACACACTTTAAATCAGAATAACTTTTGTATGAATGGACCAAACGACTTGAATTTCTCTGTAAGGTTAGAAGAATTAGTTTAGTAAATGACGTCTAAAAAATATGTTGGAAAAATGCGTTTGGTCGGGATTGTAAAATGCAATAGTAAAAATTGATTTTTACGACTTTTTTAGCTGGGCCAATAACGAAAATTTAAAAGATGTGTTTGGTCAACTTGTATAAATAATATGTATACGCTCCGAAAATTTCATTGAAATTGGTTAATTGGTTTACGAGTTATATACGATCAAAAGTGGTAAAAATGGCAATTTTCCAAAATTTTTGGCTTTTTACCACTTTTGATCGTTTATAACTCGTAAACCAATTAACCAATTTCAATGAAATTTTCGGAGCGTAGATAATTTATACAAGTTGTCCAAACACATCGTGTAAATATTCATCTTTTAAATTTATAAAAATTGGAAAAATCAATTTTTACTATCGTTTTTCACAATTCTGACCAAATGCATTTTTTCAATATATTTTTTAGACGTCAACTAATTTTTCTAATTCTTCTAGTCTTACAGAGA
The DNA here is from genome assembly GCA_933228785.1 of Lasioglossum pauxillum. NCBI lineage: Eukaryota > Metazoa > Arthropoda > Insecta > Hymenoptera > Halictidae > Lasioglossum > Lasioglossum pauxillum. Next base: position 36,924,559 of record OW121701.1, on the reverse strand, counting down.
AATTCAAGTCGTTTGATCCATTCATAAAAAAGTTATTCTGATGTAAAGTGTGTGTGTCAGTTTTGCTCCAAACTGTATCCAGTAGTGAATTAATGTGAACACAAGTGAAATATGGAAAATGATCACTTATTGGTCATTAAACAGAAAATCAAATACAAAGTGGTATATACAATATTTTAATTGTTTTAATATAAGATGTGGCCTCCCTCGGCTTGTATAATTTCTTCAATACGTTTAGGCATAGAGTCAATAAGATTTTTGCATTTTTAACTTCCCGATTTTATAGGGAAGTTATTGTAATTACCCCGAAAATCGAAAATCGATTTTTTAGCAGATCTTCACGTTTCATGGTCATTGCAGTCATTTTAGACTATTTTCAGCAAAATGTTCGTGTGTGTGTGTGTGTGTGTGCGCGCGTATGGCCGTTTCTATGTAATCAAATTTTTCGTTAACGTTTTCAGAAAAAGTAACAACGCGATCAGGATGATGAATGATGCAATCGATGTGCCTCGTCGTAACTTAGAGCTGATTAGATTTTGGTCCATATTGGTCAAGTAGTTTTTTAGATTTTTAGTTTTTTTTCGAAAAGAGTTGATTCTACAATGCAATTTATAAGGGAGGACGAAAATTTTCCACCAAAGAACCAAACGCAATTACATAAAAAAAATTTTTTTCTTAATTTTTTTTTAGATTAAAAAAAATTTTTTTTTTAACTGATGCTAATGTTACCGCTTGGAATAATCGAAAGTTATTCCAATGCAACAGTGAATTTATCATCTCTACTCCCAAGAATACATTTTGGGAGAATATCGATGAAAGTACAAAAAAAAAACGATGTTAGCGATGTTGGCGAAGGAGTAACGAATCGGGAAGTTCTTTGTGTGACTCTTGGAGAGTCAAACACCAAATAAAAAACATTAATATCAGTAGGCCCTACTAGCCATGCGTATCACTAACCCTCTCGCAAGAGCAGTCCTACCCGCGAGCTTGCGAAGCGAGCGAGCAAAAACAACCCTACTCGCGAGCGAGCGAAGCGAGCGAGCAACAATAGCCCTCTAGTTATAATATTTGTTCGTCTCGAAATCATATCTGAATTACAGCCCTATCGGCTTTGTCTTTAGCCCACAGATTTTCAATAGGGGTTTACATCTGGCGAGTTTCCTGGCCAATCTAGACAAGTTATATTTTTCTCGTTTTTGGCGTTATATCCATTTTCCGAAATTGTATACAACAACTCGTAACGGTTTAAAAGGTAATTTATAATAGACTTATCCACTAACGACGCGTCAATACCTCTTAACAGGTCTGCACAGACTACAAACGTACAACAAAATGACCGCTATCATTGACATAAAATATTGGTGTGTTCACATTGATTCGCACACTACTGTATGTATAAGCTTGTTGGTATATTTTTATCAATTCTGCTAGATAAAAAATTGATTATTGCTACATGTTGCGAGATTCAGAGTATAATAGGATTAGTGTGTAAAATTTATTGATGTGCTCGTCTGTGTAAGTCCAAAGGCATTGTTCCACACATGCAACATACTGTTCGTGGCCAACTTGAAATCTTCAGAAGGGTTTGAAAGGTGTTTCAAGTGGCTGACACTCTAGCAACCCGAATCGACCATACGTTTGGTAGCCGACGACTCCAAAATCCATTTCCCCGACTCTCAAGAGAGCATACGAACATGGCGATCACAGATTTTTGCATAGAAGTTGCTAACAAAATCACGCCCTTTAAAACAAAAGAAGACCACCTGAATCATATTAAAGATATTAATCCCTCGAAAATGCTTGTTGAAACGTCTGTAAAAACATTAAAAAATTTTTCTGGTAAATGAATCTACCATGGATTTAAAGATTGAAACTCCCCTTTTATAATGACATCTTAAAATTTTACGTGCGATTTTTTGTTACCAAACTATCGGTCTTTCAAAGAAAGCTGTTGTCTTGTCTTCGAACAAGTAAACCTGTTCCTCATTTTTGTTCCAAAAAACACCTAAAAAATCCTAGATCAAATTTCAAGATATCGATGCAAAGAAGAAGCTTGATTCTTCTTTGCGGTAGATTCATTTGCGAAAAACATTTCTTAATGTTTGTACAGATGTTTGAGTGTGCAGTATTTTTTAAACAAAACATGTTTTGAGATTTTCACTTGCTAGGTGATGCAACGATATGCTAGGGAAAAATGAATGCTAGATGAATGGAAGTAGAGGCTTCAAGCTTTAAAATGGGTCCACGTTTAAGAATGTACTATTTTAGTTAACGAAATTATCACAGTTTGAATGTCGACTATTTTTTGACAATCGGAAATGTAGGAAATTGCATAATGAAAAATGAATTGTTTACAGTACCTCACGTAGGCGTGGCATCGCTATGTGCTATGTGTCCAGTTTCCCATGGGAGCGGTAGCGTATTAGTTAACGATGAAGAGGAACACCGAGCCATTGAACATCGATCTATTGAACACCGCTCCAAACCTGGAACAAATAACGTGCAAGATGTCTTGTTAGCAATCAAATAAACTGTTCTTTAACAAGTCGACTGTCGTGACACCCGTATTTAGTTGACAGAATTAATTCGCGAGACTTGGAACGTAACATAGAGAGACTTAACAATAGAAATCTGAACTTCTCACTGTTTTATCAAATAAATTGCTTCAATTGTACTGCATTCCTGCGGTTAATATTAGGTTGTAAAGAAAGAAATGCAGGATTTTTGTTCCTTTGTTTTAATTGCAATTTTATACCAATAAATATTTATTATGCTTCTAATATTTAATTTTATTCAAATTTTTATTAAGTTATATTTTATTTCAGGATGATATTTCGGGAAGATATTTTTTTCTATGAGTTCGAGCTATTACCTTCGCACCATACTTCGTCGATATTCCGAGCCGCTTGAGCGGCACTTCGGCCTAGCTTGAACTCGTAGAAAAAAATAATGAGAAATTCGCGTTTTGACATCCTGAAATAAAAGCCAAATAATTTAATAAAAATTTGAATAAAATTAAATACCAAGAGCATAATTAAATAGAGCGTAAAATTAATGTATATATTTATTGGTATAAAATTGCAATTAAAACAAAGGAACAAAAATCCTGCATTTCTCTCTTTAGAACCTAATAATAAACTGTTCTTTAATAAGTCGACTGTCATGTATATACACAGAATTATTTCTCGAGCCTTGGAACATAACATAGAGAGACTTAACACCAGAAATCTCTACTTCTCACTGTTTTATTCAATAAATTGCTTGAATTATACTGAATTCTTGCGGTTGCCGACCTCGCAGTGCACGTGTCAACGAGTTCACGAATTGTATTTAGCTAATTCGATTTTGAACAAAGATCAGAACTTCTGTTATCGATTATGGAGACTCAAGATATGCGTTTCAGTGAACCGTGTACTTATTGTATACTGTGGTTGGTTTGTAGTTGGAATATAGTAATGCTCCGATAATTTACATACCTGATAAGTCAACACCGGCCATACTGCAAACATCAAGACCGCCAGTGCTCGTCGCGCAACAGTGTTGCTTCGATCCCAATGGCTTTGGTCTACATACTCTACATAATATCTGCGCAAACACAAGAAACGAGAACTGTGATTTGTGAACCCTGAAAACTGTAACCATCAAACTCGTTATAGTCTACAAAAATAAAAAAAAGAAATAACATCGAATTTTGTGGCTCTCCCTGCTGCTTTTGCGCTGCCGAAACTATGAATATACGAAAAATAAAATTCTATTTTATCCCGACGATTCTTCTCTGTAAAAATTTCCATATAAATCTCCGTGTAAATATCGATTAAAATTTCAAGCGTTTTTATTCTAATGCAACCTACGAACCATCCCGCAAGAAGTGCGCGAGTTTCTCAATGTGAAATAAAAATTGTCTGCATTCGTCGCAACGTGAACTGAAATTTATGAAATTTATTCCACGGTTCTCCATAAATGAATTTTTATAATATCGATAATTGTAAAATATGCGAAACCGGCCATTTGGCCGTGGTAGGTTTAATGTTGAATCAACGTAGAAGATTTTTATTCTGTCGAACAGTTGGTCGGCCACGAGCACACTCGTTAAACATTCTAGCGAGCATCGCGAAAAGTTTATTCCGCCGTCGCGAAGTAGATCGATCGGTTTTCGATGAAGTATTCTAATGAATAATGATTCCGATGCCCGCAGGCACATCAGCAGCAAGTGAGTGGAAACGTGTACGGTCCTGGGGAGAGTAGAATTTACGGGGCCCCGACAAGCTTTTCGGAATTCATGGGCTGTAAAGTCGAAGCACGAAGATATATGATCGTTACTGCGAGGGTCAACGTAACGTATCGCGACATTGCTGAATCAGTGAATAGCAAGAAAATGGGTGCAAAGCGCGAACGAAAAGAAGCTCGTTAAATTGCAAAAAGTGTTAGCTCCGCGTCGCGTCGTTTCGTCGAAACCGTGTACACACCGATCCAATAAATCGCTGTGCACAAACGTTTTTTGATCCGTTTATCAACGCGCACACTTTTTTTTTCATTTCAAACCACCGCGCAATATCGCGCTGCAATATTTTCTGCGTCTGTTAACGAGCGACATTTATTGCAGTCTACATTAGCATCGAAAATTCGGAGCTTCTCCGAAAATCTCAACTTTTCAGGGAAGATGAGTCGATACGTTGCTTAAACTTTTGCACGTAACATTTTTTTTTAGTTAAAAACAAATATAAGTTCCACGAATATAAATTACGACAAAGTTAGAGAGCTGTATTTAACATAATTAGTGGACTCCGGATGTTTATGCAAAATAAGAAGTTTGTGCATCAATTACAAGTCAGAGGAGCTACATATAAATTTATTAATTTAAAGTCTTAATATTTTCACTGTTTTAAATTACACTTGCTCATTTTTGTTATAAATGCATAAAAATCCGGAGTCTAATAATTAATAAACAAAATTGTTTAAAGTAAGTAGCAGTCAAGGAGCTGTCCTTTGAAGTAAATTTTGATACAAAGCACGTAAAACAGTAGGGAGTTGTTGGCTACAAAATTAAAAGTAACTGTAAGAAACTGTGTCTAAAGAAATCATTTCATAAATCTTCGTAAATGAATCTTTACGTTCTGAATAAGTTAGAAGATGTGGCGCTCAAGACTGGCTGCCATTTTGAAAATAGTTGACTCTGTCCATTGTTAGTTGTAAACACTTACTTTAGTGTAAAGAAGTTCTCTAGAAATCCGGCGAAAATGATTGTTGAACAGCCAGTATAGAAATGGATTCCAGAAGCTGTTGGATAGGGCCAGCCACGTGGAGAGAAAGTCGAGGAATGGCGGTGGTTTGCTTCCGGTACACGCTGCAACAACTTCCTGAATCGTCCACGGTGTGACCATAACAATGAATCCTAAGCTCATCGCCGCCATTGTCCTTGAGGCAGAAGTTGACAGTCTCCTTTCGTGATCTACAAGCTGAAATGTGTACACGATGCATGCGCTTGTTTAATGTTACTAAATTAACCGTAACCCATCGTCCCATGAATGAACAGTAAAACTCTACTGCTTTATTTATCACAATTAATTATTTTATTTCCACTGCATCGTCAATTAACCCCTCATCGTAACAATTTCTTTACGGTTACAGTGATTGTCTTTATCCCCAAAAATGAAAAAGAGGAAAGAAAATTTATATTTTTTGTATGGCTACATTTATTTTATTTGTTAGACTTTGTTTAAAGTCTTCATCACGAGTTTGACTCGTAAAGAAATATATAAAAAAGAAACTTTGTAAAAACCACATTTATATTAAAATGCATTAAAAAGGAGATAATAATTTTTTTGGACATTAGTGGCTATAAATAAAAGCGTGGAGCGCTAAACTATATTGACGTAATCTTCGTGGACGCTCCACGCTTTTATTTATAGCCACCAATGTCTAAAAAAATTATTTTCTCCTTTTCAGTGCATTTTAATATAAGCGTTGTTTTTAAAAAGTTTTTTTATATATTTTTTATTTTCTACGTTTTAGTCTTTTTTAAATGGTACGCAATATATAGTAATTCTGGTATGAAATAGTAAGATATAGAAACTCAAGATATGGAAATACGCGAGATAGAATGAGGGGATGACTCCGAGAGACGACGTCTCTTGATGGAGTCCGAAATTGAACGAAATCGAGCTGAATGAACGGAACACCACACTGACCGAGCTCCTTCGGTGCGAAATGGGTCAGTAGAGTGGGGATGAGTCGGAGTGTGAAGGCGTGGTGGAGTAGGGAGCGCTGGCGTGTGGAGTGGGGATCGCTGAACGCGATGACGTACTACCGAGCGTCGCGCGACAAGGTGTAACGGTTAATATTAAAATTCTTTTTCTCCTAAACGCACAGGCATCCAGTTTTGAGCTATGTTTAAAGTTTCAAGTCTTTAGCTCATTGGGAAGTGGTTTAAAATTCGATTACAAGATTTGACGCATACAACAACGACAACGACAACTCGGCAAGCTAATATAAGCGTGGTAAAAATACGGTGAGGGGTTAAAGAAATATTCCCCTTATTTTAGTTTCCATAAAATCAAGCTTTAAAAAATTTAGATTCGCATAGAAATCTGCTATCTAGTAATAAGTAGACTGCGGATTTTTTAAAAATCTTTTGATCTTTATTCTTGATCTTTTTGCGGTCATTCATTGCAAGTAATAGGAGCCAAATAAAAGTTTCTCTCTTCTTTTAATTATCTTATTAAAATGAAACTAATACACTGGTGTCCTTAAATCTTTTTACTATGTCCACTGCTTTAAATTGTACGTACCAATTTTTGTCTCAACTGCACCTAACCCGCAGTCTAGTAATAAGTTTAATAATGAAATACTTGGGTCTTTGATTTTGCACGATTGCAACTAAGCTATATTGTAGCAACTGTAATAACCATTTTGTAGTCGAATAGTAATCTGATTAGAAACGAAGGATTCAATTTCTTGCGCCCGTGTCTGTAATCTAATAAACCTCGCCTAATAGCCACTCTTCAAGATTCATACCTCGTCATCGCGTCTCCGGTTACAAAGTCCAGCCAATTAATGCAGCTTGATTAAATTAATTTAAAAGGAGATTCATCCCCCCCGACTTCGCAAAGTTGCTTTCCAGAACTTATTTCCTAGTAGCTGCATTGGTTAATGGCTCGGAACATCACGGTTCATTAGCATTGAATATAGTGATTGAATTAATGATATCACGCTAGTCTTCCCTGGCTCCTCCTCACCTACCGGTTGATTATATTACTTTCGTAAAGTACAACTTCTTGCCAAATAAATTTCAATGAATGAAAAACTTCGGCTGGAAATTGCATGGAAGATGCGCTGCTGAATTGCAACAACTTGCGAATATACATATAGTGGTGTCAGAACTGTGCCAAAATCGTATACAGAATGTCTCGTTTGACCGTGACTACCCAAGTATCTTTTTCAATTCAAAAAATTCATTCAAATTCTGACGCATCGGTCTTATTTTCGAACCTACTGATGCGTGATCAGTAGACTGCGGATCTTTATGCATTTGTAGCAAAATTGAGTAGATGAAATTCAAAATTGTTGGAAAATTTTTAAAATTTAAGAAGAGAAGAATATATGATTTTTCCTCTATTAAAATTTAAGGGAAGAAATAACCAGAGTTGGGCAAAAATTTTATTCAAATAAAAATTTCGAATAAAGTGGGTTTTTCCAAGTGAGTTTTAAACCCATTTTATTTAAAGTTTTTATTTGAATAATATCTTTGCCCAACTCTAGAAATAACTGTTTCCTTTATCTCGATCGACAATTTGTTAACAAAGTATACAGGGTGAGTCCGCAGAAACAGAACACCTAAATATCTCCGTTACTTTTCGTTGTAAAAAAAAACATCTTAGGACAAAGTTACACTCTTTGAAGGGCCACATGTAACGGTGCGAGGGAAAAAATTTTCAAGGCCATTTTTTTACAAGATTTCAATGTCATCGATATTTTTTTAAATGGAATGAGGTATTTTTAATACATCAATCGATGCAGCTGGACATTCGTTATAAAAAAGTACTAACCTATGTATGTCGAAAAGTTAGTAGTTCACGAGATATTTTGATTTAAATAACTGTAAAACACCATTACTAAGAAGTTTTTTTGTACAACGAAAAGTAACGGAGATATTTAGGTGTTCTGTTTCTTCGGACTCACCCTGTATTGACGTTTTCAGCGCACTGGTTCGATCTGATGTTACTAACTAAGCAATTTTGCATATTATCACAAAATTTTCAACGTTTCGGTCTATTTTTAGACCATTTTCAAGAAAAAATTTTTATATAATTGCGTTTGCTAAGTGAACAAATTATTTTAAATTCTTTACACTTTTATAACCACGTGTTGGCTCCATGCCCGTGATATACGAACTGAGTTCGTAGAATTTAAAATAATTTGTTCACTCAACAAACGCAATTAAAAATGGTCTAAAAATCGACCGAAACGTTGAAAATTTTGTGGTAATTTGTAAAATTGCTTAGTTAGTAACATCAGATCGAACCAGTGCGTTGAAAACGTCAATATACTCTGGAAATAACGTTTAATTTAGTTTCTATAATGTTTCTATAATATTTCTTGCAATCGATGCAGAAAATTTTTGTTTTGCATAAAGATCCGCAGTCTAGTGATCAGCATCGATATTATTATTGGAATTAATACAGATAGTTTGTGGCTTGAGCTGGGTACTAGAAAATTAGAAGATGTACGGTTTGAACTGTCTACTAGAAGATTAGAAGATTAATGATTTCAGCCTGCATCTTATAGATCGAGAAGAAAAAGATCTTGTACCGCCGATTATCTGCTCGACTGCAGGAACATTGATATTTGCATGGATTTTCAGCCCTGATCTCGCGCAGTTATCGAGGTTGTTACTGTAATACGCAATTACTGCCGCTCCTCGATCGAGTATCGGCTGCCTGGGATTAATACGTATACATATAGTATTACGAGTTGATGCGGATACATTATCCCCCTTAATAACCTATAATACAATAACAAAATTCACCAATTGACTTGCTTCGATAGGGAATCACTAAATATTATTCTTTACTGTTTTATTTCATTTACAAAATTAAACAGACGTTTACCGATACGAGAGTGAAACTATAATCTTCGTAGAAATTGTTCATTTGATGGAAAATCAAGATCCTGGTTCCTGTAAAAAATTTTTTAATTAAATCATGAAATTATTAAGTTCTCGTACTCCAGTAATTGTTGAGGTTAACCTCTTTTTTAAGAATTCTCGAAATGTTCATAAACGTGGCTCTACAGAAACCAAAATGAGCGACAGCGCGAACGGATTAACGAAGAAAATGCTCGTCCCGTTGGCGCGAGGTAGAATTTCCAAAATTACTAGGGCAAAAGCTTGTCAAATTAGTAGACAAAATGCATTAGAACGCAGTAATCACCAGAGGTTTATTTCCGAGTAGCAAGCACCACGCGCGATCCCCTAATAAGTCCATCCAGTTGAAAATTAGGCGACACGTACAGAGGTGTTTAACAGTTCGGTACATGCAAGTTGCCTTTTACATTTACAAGATAAGACGCGAAGGTGATCCACCTTTTAGAGGAGCTTAACATAGTCCCGAAAGTCACGAAGCGCTAAGCTCATCAACCCTAAAGCTTTGTATCTGCGACGGCAGCGAAGGGATTACGGATCAGCTTACTTGGACGAATCCCTTCCTTTCCGTTTCGTCCTAAAATTATATACTTCCCTCTCCGCTGGCCTCAATTTTTCTTTCCTCTGCCCGTTCCGACCATTTATTCAAACCTTAAGCTCCGCCCTAATAAAACTCGTCCTCCATTAGGCTAGTTCTAAATGAAACCTCCAGCGACTAACATGTACGAACGCGTTTATTAACCCTTTGGTCTCGGAGCAATTTTAATTCCGAAATCAAGACGTATCTTTTTCTCACACTATGCACATGAAATTGAACCTGTTTTCTCATACGCCATCTGAATTTTAGCGATTTATACATTAGAATACAGAAAAATTTAATAATTTCGAAACTGTTCTTTCAACCTAGAAGATCTTTATTCTATGTAATCTTTTTTCACGCTATGCACATGTAATTGAACCTGTTTATTCATACCACATCTGAATTCTTAGCAATTTATACATAGAATACAGAAAAATTTAATAATTTCGAAACTGTTCTTTCAACTTAGAAGATCTTTATTCTATGTAATCATTTTCACGCTATGCACATGAAATTGAACCTGTTTTTTCATACCACATCTGAATTCTTAGCAATTTATACATAGAATACAGAAAAATCTAATAATTTCATAACTGTTCTTTCAACCTAGAAGATCTTTATTCTATGTAATCTTTTTTCACGCTATGCACATGAAATTGAACCTGTTTATTCATACCACATCTGAATTCTTAGCAATTTATACATAGAATACACAAACATTTAATAATTTCGAAACTGTTCTTTCAACTTAGAAGATCTTTATTGTATGTAATCTTTTTTCACGCTATGCGCATGAAATTGAACCTGTTTTTTCATACGACATCTGAAGTTTTAGCAATTTATACATAGAATACAGAATTTAATAATTTCAAAACTGTTTCAAAGGTTTAATATCCGACCGTCAAATGAGGAAACCCTCAAAAAGCAAAGTTAACATATTAAGAAGTTGCAAGAAGCAATTTTTAGTATTTTCTCAAATTTCTAGAATTTGATCCAAATTCTTATTCGCATCATGTGGTAAACTAACTGTTTGAACTTCTAAAAAAAGATCCAAGCGTACAGTCCAATATTCACCAAATTCTCGCCTTTTTATGTGTCCAAATATTAATGTCAGTCAGAGTTGGGCAAAAATTTAATCAACGATTGACGAATAAATTTCTACTTCAATCGTTAATCGCAATTAACAATTAATCTCCTAGTTTAGTCGTTAATTGCGGTTAACGATTATATACTTATTAATCGTTAATTGCGGCTAACGATTAAATACTTATTAATCGTTAATTGTGAATAATGGTCACATTTCTACTTTATTCGTTAATTGCGATTGACGATTACATTCCCTTCAATTGTAATCGTCAATCGGATAATTGATTAATGATTAACTGGTGAAATTTCGAAATGAAATACGGAATAAAAACTATAGGAATACTGAAAAAATGTAAACTAGGTTTAGGTGTATTGTCATTTAGTCTATAATATTATACAAACTCTGTTTACGTGCTTTTATGTTTTCGATGATTTCTTTTTTTAATCAACGATTGACGATTAACTTCATCAATCGATTGAATCAATCGTCGATTTTTGCAATAAATACCTTTTTTAATCGTACACATTAATCAACCAATCTTGATTAAAATTTTAATCGATTAATGCCCAACTATGGTATACATCTTATTGTCGGCAAAGACTAATTAATGTCTAAGTATTATCACTAGACAGCGGATCATTAAGCAAAATAGAAATTTGTCACTAGATTTGCAACAACTTGGAGTGAAATAGAAATTCATTTACTTCCTAAATATTTTCAGTGGTTTGAAAATAATGTAATAATATTTTCTAATTTTTCCAATAAATATACTCTTTGAAATTACACCTAGTCATTTCTCGCATAAAATCCGCTGTCTAATGATCAGACGCCAGTGTCACCCACACACGATGTGAACGAACGAATAGTCCCGAGACATAATCAAAGGTTTCCGAGCGGAACCTATCGAGCAGCTTCGAATGAAACCGTGAATGCGGCCGGATGAGACTTCATCGGGTGCATCGCGTCTCGATCTTCCCATGAGAATTTTCTCGAGAGTGCAGTGAAAAGAACACGAGTTTCGGTGTGTCCGGGCTCTCGTAGAATGTAAGGAGACTGGGGGTTCCTTCCTCGATGGCTCGCTTTCAAACCGTTCTCTTACGTCATACTGAAGCGAACGAATAGATGGCATAGATACATTCGATTCGGCGAGGGGTAAATTACTCATGAAAATAACGACGTCTCAGGTACGGCCAACTGGTGCTGTTGGGACAATCGAGCAATAATGCACCTCGTTCTGAGGCTGTTTACGGGGACTATAATACTATACCTAATACTACAACCCCAATCCTCGCAAATGAGAATCAGCCGGCATGTGGCTCGAACCGGGAGATTGTTTGTCGTGAGCTATCCTCGGCTCCGCATAAACCACGCAGCTAAATAAACATTTGTGTTTCGTTTGTGAACAATACAAATTCGCGTTTCACCACAGGGAAATAATTGATAAATAAACGCTTAACCTATCATGGACGGTCGAATTAGCCGATATCAAATTTTAAAATTGTGTCCCTAATTGTGAAAGTTGAGAGATATTGGAAGGAAGAGGATATTATCAGTAAATGAATTCTATGTTATGTTCAAATAACAAGCACCATCTAACGGTTCATTTTCACAATTTCGGAAAAATTACGTTGAACGAATTTAGCTTAAAAGAATGTGGTGTGAAATAACTGATAAACTCATTTTCTTTTTAAATTTTCACTTAGATCACATTCACAATTATAGGTATATATGTATAATGATTGCAAGTTGAATTTCGATTTAAAGTAGAATGATGAAAGGTTGAATTTGAATTTTGATTTAAATGTGTGATTAATGATTGAAAGTTGAATTTGAATTTCGATTTAAATATGTATAATGATTAAAAGTTGAATTTGAATTTCGATTGAAATATTTATAATGATTAAAAGTTTAATTTTAATTTCGATTTAAATATGTGTAATGATTGAAAGTTGAGTTTGAACTTCGATTTAAAGTAGAATGATTAAAAGTTGAATTTGAATTTCGATTTAAAGTAGAATGATGAAAGGTTGAATTTGAATTTCGATTTAAATGTGTAATTAATGATTGAAAGTTGAATTTGAATTTCGATTTAAATATGTATAATGATTGAAAGTTGAATTTGAATTTCGGTTTAAAGTATAATGACTGAAAGTTGAATTTCGATTTAAATTGGGTTGCTGAGTGTTAAATTTGAATTTCGATTTAATTATAACGATTGAAACTTGAATTTCGATTTAAATATGTGCAATGATTGAAAGTTTAATTTGAATTTCGATTTAAATATGTGTAATGATTGAAAGTTGAATTTGAATTTCGATTTAAATATTTATAATGATTAAAAGTTTAATTTGAATTTCGATTTAAATATGTGTAATGATTGAAAGTTAAGTTTGAACTTCGATTTAAAGTAGAATGATTAAAAGTTGAATTTGAATTTCGATTTAATTATAACGATTGAAAATTGAATTTCAATTTAAATTGAGTCACTGAGAATTGAATTTGAATTTCGATCGACATTTTCATTGCTTCGTATTTCACCTATTCAATGTTCCGATAAACGCATAAAATCCGCGGTTTAATAATTACCGATATATGTATGTATATTCAACGAACAAATAAATGTTGACATAGTCAAATGTTGGAAAAATTCGTGGATTATTGCAGCACCGTGTAAATCTCTGCATCGGAATGTTCATCACCGAAGACATGCTTTACGGCAAAGCCGAAATCTTTAGGAGAGGCATCCTTCATGCAGCCCGGGTAATGAATTGCACACATTCAAATTAAAATCCGACGTGCATATAGAGAAATGTAAAGTTACGACGTCGCTAAAGCATGTTTATGTGACTTCCGATACGACTATGCACGTCCAATAACTGTTGACAAATATACAAATTCCTCTATATCGTCGTTGACTGTTGGATTCATGGATTTCACCGTGCCAAAGCGTATAGCGTGATAAAACGAGTCATTGATCTGCTCAATGGCCGCAATTTCGACGGTCAAGCATCCTAAATTTTGCAACTCTTATGTACTCTCGCAAATCGTTACAGCGGCATGTGCACCGATCCCATAATAATTAACCATTCATTACTTACATTAAGCTACTCATTATTTTTACAGGCCTTTTATGCAGGGTGTGGCCGGACGGGTGGTATAACCGAGCAGAAGGTGATACTACATGTAAAAATAAGTCGGAAAAAAGGAATAACATTATTTTGTTTGACGCTTCGTTTTCGAGGAAACCGAGTTTGAAAATGCAGCGAATACACGTGCTATTGCATAGGAATCGTCTGACGCGTCTGACCATGAACAACCAATTCTACTTTGAGCATATACTAAAGCACGCGAACCTGGCGGAAAACTCGATTTTCTCGAAAACGAAGCATCAAACGAAACAAGATGAGGAACAACTCTCGATGCAGTATTTGCAGACATTTAGACAAAATTGAATCAAGAATATTTATATCATATTTTAGCTATCAGAAGCCAATTGTTTCAATGATAGAATCATAGAAAATCATAGAAAAAATAATGAACCATCAAAATTTGCGACGCAAAGAAGGAGAGCGTAATTCTCTTTCTTTCCAATACGCTCTCCTTCTTTCTATGATTTTCTATGATTCTATCATTGAAACAATTGGCTTGTGATAGCTAAAATATGATATAAATATTCTTGATTCAATTTTCTCTAAATGTCTTGCAAATACTGCATCGAGAGCTGTTCCTGATCTTGTCGTCGCTTCATTAGGATTATTTACCATTTCCAATCTTAATTTACTTCTAAACATTACTAGACTGCAAGAAGTTTCACTTCTGCCGCGCGTGGTTTTCCTGACACCTGTCAAAATTTTTCAGGTTAGGTTAGAACAAGGGTTTGGATAATTATTTATAAATCTTTCAGTCGGAACAAAATCCGATGAGGAACTACATATGAAAGTAGCTGGAGGTTGATTCTATGTTATCCAATTGCAAATGTTCACAAATTAACAGCTTCATCGTTAATAAGACGTATTCGCGAAAATGGCAGTGTCCACTTGATCCGACGGAGGAACAGAAGATTCTGAAAAATTTGTAAATACCTATACTTGACATTAGCATTTTATAATGTAGGATTAATATACTTATGTGTAACAATGGATATAAGGTATTCTTTCACATTTTGGAACCTCTTTATGATTCGAATGGACAGGGAGAGGATCACTTTTTTGGTACGGGCCTATCGACGAATGTCCCTTTAAATTTCGTTTGTCTCGAGGCACGCACACGATTATATTCTGTCTCATCGTTACGGTCGGGTGGACTGTAGTAGTAGGCTTTTGTCTATACGTATAACTCCACGCAAACAAATTTTGCGAAAACTTTAACATCTCAATAACTATTTAGTTGCGACATGTGGCTTCTTTCAAACTTTTTCTTTTCTGAATGAGTGGAAGTTGTTGATGTAAAAAACAATTTTAACAATAATTTTCTTTATTATAAACAATTTTGCGGCAAGTTTCTCTTGCAAATGTCCACCGATCCAGAGGTGTAGATTTACCCCTATCACTTTTTGTAGACCCCGTACAGTAAAAATCCACAGAATACCTTGCACAGTATAAATAATATAATGAACACGAAATTAAATTATAAATTGTTAAAATTGTATGTTTATGTGAGAAACTGCGATGAGATTACGTCATCGACGACTTACGCGAGTTTAGTCGAAGGTCCACGTAATTTAGCTTCCGATACAGCGAGCTTCCCAAGTTGGAAGCTATCAATACACGCGCGAATTGTCAAGTACGAACGAAAGTTCGAACACGAAAGGGCAATACTGACACGGCAGCATGCTCATATTTGTTTCGGTATATCTGCGTCCCGAAGACACTGTTCGGAAGAAAGCCGGATGTCCTGTGAAACTGACACGACAGTTTCACACTGATACGAAAACAGGTCGATAGCGGCTCAATAACGCTCGATGCAACTGCATTTGCAACATTTTGCGAAAACCGACAAAATAATATTGCATCGAGCTAACCGAGAAATACGCTAACCGACAATATCATCGCGCGGCATTGTCCGACACGATTGTTTCTCAATTATTCCGAAATTATTGACAACATAAAAAGATATTTTTGAACGAGCCACGTGTTGCAACAACCGGTTCCATTCTTATTGTAATTTCCAATACAAACGGAACGCGATAACAATACAATTTTTGCAATCGTATATTATCATACACCGACCACTTCGACATCCGCCGTGTAATTTATTGTTATTGTAATTTCCAATATAGAAAAATGGGATACAACAATTTTTATCGTCGCTTATCGACACCTCCGGAATCCACTATTAAATTGTATAATTTATTGCAACTGTGATCTCAAACACAGAGAAACGAGAGAAAACAATTTTCGTTTCGTATCGACACCCTGTGAAATTCACTTTGAAATGTATTTTCGAGAGATAGTAGATAAAACAGTAATTTCTGAAACTAAGTTTATCGAGGATAACGTTCCCCGAACAATTACACTGATTTGTAACCGGAGCGGAGGTGTCACGGCTATTCGGCTGGTTGTGCATATATAAACAAAGATTTTATCGATTTCAGAGCACTGATGAGTTTCTACTAGTTTTTATTGGTTTCGTTCCCTTGTGTGTAATCGAACAAGCGGAGCGATTTTATCGAAACATCAAACGCCATCGACCACGTTCAATTGTCGCCTAACCGCTGGGCTGTTATGCGATTGATCAAATTTAATGCCGAGAGCAGCTTCCATCGCAGGTAAAAGTAATTGGTCAATTTATCGTTGAGTTCAACCGTTTATTCGGAAATTATTTGGTGTGCTTTTTATTTGGTGTATTTTTTATATCCAGATAGATTTTATTACAAGATAAGGTATCGGTATTATGCAATTATTCCGCGACAATGTTTGCATATTTGAATAAAAATCTGTCTTTAGTTAGAATTTTGTTTATTGACTCGAGAAGATGATCATCCGAAGAAGGCAGAGAAAAATATTTGTTGTGCTTTTTAACGAACATTTTTACTTTTTATATCGAGAAAGATTTTATTACAACATACGTTACCGATATTATGCAATTATTCCAATTATTTTTGCGTATTTGAATAAAAATCTGTCTACCGATAAGGAATCGACGAATCCTTTTCTTTTTAGTTAGAATTTTGTTTGTTCGACAAGATGATCATCCGAAGAAGGCAGAGAAGTTGGGAACTTACGCTAGATCGTCAGAGTACTTAGAGAACGAAAGAATCTCACGCGACTCGTAAAATGGGCAAAATTACCCAGCAGAACCATTTCGAGAAAGGGGAAGGCTTGCTTTATGATCCTGGAACGGTATACATTATCTCTTGACATCGATCTTTAGCCGCAACTATGTCGGAAACTTCGTTTGAAACTTTAAACGCGTTTTTCTCGAATCCACCTTTTCTAAAATGATCAAACGTATAAACTCGGGAAGTAATTTTCTGAAACTTATTCATTTAGAACAAGGATCATTCCTGCAGAGATTGATTGTAAATGCTATACTTGATATTGTAGAATAATCTTTTACTTACACTGCATTTTTCGACTATGTCAGGATAATTTATGCATTGAGAAAAGTTAATTTCTCCACCAAGCGCTAGAACTTTCTCAATTCCTCATGCTCCTTTTTAGAAAGAGGTGTATAATCTCCGCGTAAACTATCTAACTTTGAGAAAATCTTTCTTATTTTTTCCGGTGGCTGAGATGGATGCTGCACTAACAAGTATTTCGCTGAAAATAGCTGCTGTCCGACAAAGAATAAGAGCAATTAAGTCGGAAGATATCTCATTATAATATAACCGGCAAAGATAAGTTATACTTTCATTATCAGCGAGCAAAGTAACAATTTTAATACATTAACATGAAAGTAAATGTAACCGTACCTCGAAATTCATTTTCTTAATTGGTAGACCATGGATTTGATGCGGATTTATGGGAAAAATCAGTGAAGAATTTATAAATACTGTTAGTATATGAATCGTTT
This sequence comes from Lasioglossum pauxillum, assembly GCA_933228785.1. Lineage (NCBI taxonomy): Eukaryota > Metazoa > Arthropoda > Insecta > Hymenoptera > Halictidae > Lasioglossum > Lasioglossum pauxillum. The sequence goes on along the minus strand of OW121701.1, from coordinate 36,906,739 downwards.
ATTTTGAAAGTGGTGTAAGTCCACTTTTGAAAAAAATGAGATATCACGTAATTCATGCTTAATTTCATGTAAATAAAATTAAAATGAAAATAAAAAACAAGAGAAAATGGACTTACACCACTTTCAAAATAAACGGTCCAATGTTCCTAGCCTGAGCTACAACAGACAAATATGTTAAGTAGACATTTATGTCTCGTTTTCATCAAATCCGTATTCTAGTTATTATTAGTTTGCGGATATTTATGCATTCATGAAGAAATTGGTAGGGTGAAATATAAAACAGTAAAGGATTAGAAAAATTTAAGGATATCGTAATGTTATTTTTAATGTAACAAAGTCATTAAGGGATGAAAACAATTTTACCACGCTTATATTAACTTGACGTGTTGTTGTTGTTATTTTGTATGCGTTAAATCTTGCAATCGAATTTTAAACCTCTTCCCACAGTCCAATCTTGCTGAAATTTTGTATTACACTTGCTTCCGATGATAATAAAAGTAGAAAATAAAATGTATAAAAAAAACTGTTTAAAAACCACGCTTATATTAAAATGCACCAAAAAGGAGAAAATCATTTTTTCCCTGGTTCCCCATAAAATACCGAATCCAATTAAATGATTACTAATATTTTTCCCCAAAATTTTGAATGGATAGAAAAATTTAATGTAGATTTAAATAAAATCATGACATTAGTGACTATAAAAATAAAAGCGTGAAGCGCCCACGAAGATTACGTCAGTACAGGGTGTCCCAAAATTCGTGAACTTCCCAAAAGGGGGTGGTTCCTGAGAGCATTTCAAGCGACATTTTCCTTTGCAAAATGTTATCTGCGGCTTTTTGTTTAGGAGTTATTAACGAAAAACACGGACCAATCACAGCGCGACCTAGACGCGAGTTGCCGCAGTCGGCCAATAGACAGTTGGCGCGCCGGGACGACTGTGGCAACTCGCGTCTAGGTCGCGGTCTGATTGGTCCGTGTTTTTCGTTAATAACACCTAAACAAAGTCGCAGATAACGTTTTTGCAAAGGAAAATGTCGCTTGAAATGGTCTCAAGAACCATCCCCTTTCTGGAAGTTCATGAATTTTGGGACACCCTGTAGTTCAGCGATCCACGCTTTTATTTTTATAGTCACTGATGTCATGATTTTATTTAAATTTATATTAAATTTTTCTATCTATTCAAAATTTTGGGAAAAAATATTAATCATTTAACTGGATTCGGTATTTTATGGAGAACCAGGAAAGAAATTATTTTCCCCTTTTTAGAGCATTTTGATATAAGCGTGGTTTTTGAAAAGTTTTTTTTATATATTTTATTTTATTCATGCTTCCCACAATCAATGCAGAACATTTTTATTTTCCATAAAGATCCGTAGTCTAGTTATTATATTCTTCTCGGTCTATTAAACGTATTAAAGAAAAAAATAAATATTTCACTCCAAATTGGATAAAGATCTGTTAATTTCGATAAAAAAAGTCGTAAGCAGTGATTGCAGGAAGCAGTGTACATATGTATGTACATTCCGTTAATTGCGTTATTATTTGAATAACCATGAACGTTGAGGAAAATCGAGCGAAGCCAACGCGAGTCGGTGAAGGAAAAAGGATTACATCACGTCTAAATGGAGATATGTATGCTAAGCACACACAGAGGGAAGCTCCGCGTGGGTGTATTTAAATCGCTGGCATTATGGCGGCCGAATTACAGCGACGCGATGCGCGACGGTCAGCCCTGGTCAGAATTTTTGAAGGGAGATTACTATTCATCTGGCTGGACGATAACATTTATCCTGGAGAATATTCGCCTAAATGGGGCTGGCCAATGTCCGCCTAGTTCCTCGATCCTCTCGGAACTGGGACACCGCGCACCGGAGAGAAAAATGGTTAACGAGAAACTCTGTACTCCGAACGAAGACGATCCTTCCTTTCATCTATCGCCTATCGTATTTCTATTCGCGCAAACCGTTTCGCGATTTATTGCCTCCTTCGTCGCTGTAATTTACATCGTTTACACATATATTTTACACTTGACGGGTGGAAAGCGTGTACTGGGCGATTCACGGATGTCTAACAGGTCAGAAGTGTTCTTTTTCGGTGAAGTTGGAAGAAAATGTCAGAGCGGTGGAAGATAAATGCTGCGATGCAGACTGTACGTTCACGGTGATATTTTATTTGTGAACGCAGAGATGCACCTGCAGTTTGAAACTGCTTCCTGTCCAGTGAAAATCTTCCCCCCTTTTTTCGATCTCGGCTGAATAATCTTGTTAACGCTAAAATGCCGTCGAACAATGATTAACGTAAAAGATATTTTCTCGTATTACCTTCTTCGCAGGACAAAATTTGTGCCTTTCTCCTATAAATTGTTATGTATTTGGTATGTAATTCAATAGATTTGTACCCGGGGCGGCTGAAGATCGAAGTTTCCGTCCTGTAGGATCAATAGTTCAGGAGTTATGCTTGCTTCAAGTTGAGCAATCTCCAGTGTTTTTGACAGGTAAGAACTGCCGGTCATTGCTGCCTCCCCCCCGATCTAATCACCAACCAACTAATTAATTAGTCAGCTCGGTAAGCGGCCTGCGACCGTCACTACAAACCAATATGGCGGCGCCCTTACCTGTCAAAAAACATTACAGATTGCTCAACTTTAAGCAAGCATAACTCCTGAACCATTGATCATACAGGATCGAAACTTCGATCTGCAGCCGCCCCGGGTACAAATCTACTGGATTACATACCAAATACATCATAATTTGTAGGAGAAAGGCACAAATTTTGAGTCCGGTAAAGAAAAGAGCAGCCCTTCTTTTATTTATCGAATGTCTACTGTTACCTTAGTGCTTCAATATTGGTAAAAATAACTAAATCGTCCGAATTAAAACATATTGATATTTCCAAGCGAATTTAGAAAGATGAAACGAATGCGGGAATTTTATTTTCTCCAGACGCATCCCTGCGTATTTATAAAGAAAGTATTTTCCGAGGTCTGTAGTCTGCATCAAACCATCCTTCTTTTTCCTCTTACATTGTTTTGCAACTTTAACCAACAAAAAGATATAGCCCGCTGTTACAGTTAAGCGAATCACCTTATTTATACGTATGAAAACGGAGTATGACAATGCACAGGAAAATGGAATAAATTTGCTTGAAAATAGAATTCTGTTTCCTACGGTTCTCTTAGAAAATGTTCGTTTATGTCCCGTATAAATTCACACTCTGGCAACACGCGATAAAGCACCGAATAATATTTTTAGACGGTTCTGCAATGATGATACGAAATAGTTCAAAGAATTTCCCGGATCTCCAAATAATCTTTTCAGATCCAATTTCCCAATTAAACGATTCCGTAAAATTTTATTACCGCTTCACATTCCGGCAAGAATTTTTACAAAAATGTATAAAAAGAACTTTTTAAAAACCACGCTTATATTAAAGTACAGCAAAAAGGAGAAAATAATTTTTTTCATGGTTCTCCATAAAACACCGAAATTTTTGAACAATTAGTTCAAATTTATGTTCTGTTTTAAAATTAGTCATGCATTCCTAAATTTCAAAATATTCTCAATGAAATAATTTTTTACAGACGCAATTCTAGTAAACCCTGAAGGTGATTTGAATAAAGATCGAAACGTCGAAATTACTGTAGTGGTTTGCAAAATTGTTTTGTAAATCAAGTAACAAATGATCGAACCTTTGCGCCGAAAGCATTAGTAGTTTAATGTTACAAAAATTAATGTCGGAATCGATAGAAAAATTTAGTATAAATTTAAATAAAATCATGACATTAGTGACTATAAAAATAAAAGCGTGGAGTGCCCACGAAGATTACGTCAATATAGTTTAGCGTTCCACGCTTTTATTTTTATAATCCCTAATGTCATGATCTTATTTAAATTTATATGAAATTTTTCTATCTATTCCGATGCTAATTTTATAACAGAAGAAATTTTGAACTAATTGCTTAAAATTGTGGGAGAAATATTATTAATCATTTAACTGGATTTGCAATTTTATGGAGAACCAGGATAAAAATTATTTTCTCCTTTTCAGTGTATTTTAATATAAGCGTGGCTTTTAACATTTTTTAAAAATATTTTATTTTCTACTTTTATTGTCATCGGAAGCAAGTGCGTATGCAAAATTTCAGCAAGATTGGACTGTGGGAAGAGGTTTAAAATTCGATTACAAGATTTGACGCATACGACAACAACACGGCAAGTTAATATAAGCGTGGTAATAACGGATAAACTTTGGAACTTTTACTTGAATTTAAGCGGTGGCGAAACGATATTCGATAATCGAAAGAATCCGAACAATTGGAGAATTGCTTCCGACCGATACCTGTAACAGTTCACCACAGGAACGATTACTTTCTCTTGGTTCTGCGAAATTTCATTAAAGTTCGAGAATTTCTAGAATTTTTGGTAGCATTCCACATATGCATAATAATTCTGAGACTGAGTTCGAGTTTTCATCAAATTCGCAACCCCTTATCGTTGTATAGTAAAGAATTTCTTATAATCACATTTATCAGTCGAATGAACAGCAATTCTCGATAATATGTTCGCAATAATCTGCAACGATTCTGAAACTGAAAAAAGTGAAAAAACTGAAAAGACTTGTTGAAAAAGATGAAATGAATAACGCGCGAAGCAGTTTTCACGGAAAATGTTAACGGAGAGCGTTGTTAACTGAAAGAAATTACTGAAAATACCGGTTGGACAAATGTGACATTTTTCTGGAACCTCTTTTTCCCCGTATCTCATTTGCATGCACAATTTTTCCGTATGCGCGTTTCCTCGTTTTTGTCGGCGCCTCCGCCAGACCGAGTACCCGAGTACTACATAGTTGCGAGTAATATACGGTTTTAATCAAAATTTTACAAATTCCGTAATAATGACTCTGCCGTTCTCATTCTTTAGCAAATCTGGCACTTCCTTGTTCATGCGCGGTAGACCCTGTACGGTTAAACTCTCCGCGAAGTCGCAAGTATTGACTCGATTGAAGGCGTTGTCTACTCGGCCGTAAGTGTCCTTCAGTCCTCGTGTTCTCGCATGTGCGATGCCTTCCAGTCTTTCGAGATGCTTGGAATCCTTAAAGCGATTAAATTAAGAGGCTGCCGAAAAGAACCGAGCAAACTCGTCCGGCTGGAGGGAACCTCAAAAACGTCAACCGAAATCAAATAATCCACCTCCCCAAGAATCCACGGAAACTCGAGCATATTTTACGACACATTCGTTCTCCATGCGAAACGCCTTTCAAGTCAGAAGGGTACAGAAGTTGAAAATATATTCTTTCCTCTGACAATTTTAACAGGTTGAGAATAATATATGTATAATTTTTAGACTGCGGATTTTATGCATTTATGACAAAAATGGGTATGTACAATTTAAAACAGTGCACCTATGAAAAAGATTTAAGGCAACCAGTGTATAAGTTTCACGTTAACGAGATAATAAAAAAAAATTAAACCGACTTCGAAAACACGCACTAAAAAATGCACTAAAAAATATGAGATCATTTTCATTTAATTTATATGAATACACACGAACTTAAATACAATACAATCTTTTCGGAGGTGGCGCAAAATTGAAAATTTTCGACACAGGAAATTCCGAAAATCCTTAAATTCTTCTACATGCTTTCACATATTAATGCATCTTCTCTTCCCACCTACTGATTTCCAAGTCCACCATATTCCAATGAAATCATAATCAGCAACATACATATGTCATTTGGAAAATTTTCAATTTTGCGCCACCTCCAAGAAGATTGTATTGTGTTTAAGTTCGTGTGTATTCACATAAATTAGATGGAAATTATTTCATACTTTTTAGTGCATTTTTTTAATGCGTTTTTTCGAAGTCGGTTTAATTCTTTTTTATAAAACTTTTTTATTTCACACTTTTTAGTGGAACGAGCAGAATTTGTAGAACACCGTAGGATGGTTTTTCGGTCTTGTTGGTTATTTGCAATAAAAACCGCAAAGAATGAAATAATGCAAAATTTGTTTTCAAGGGACCAATCGGGAGACATACCCTACAAAATGCAGAAGGTTTCGTCCTGATTGGTCCACCCATCTCGGCGTAATCGGTGAACATATACAGTAAGGAGCATAACTGATTCCACACACTTTAAATGAGAACAACTTTTTTATGAATAAACCAAACGACTTTACTTTTCCTGTAAGGCTAGAAAAATTAGTTTAGTAAATGATGTATAAAAAATATGCTGAAAAAATGTATTTAAACGGAATTGTGAAAAACAATAGTAAAAATAGGTTTTTACAACTTTTTTAGCTGGACCAATAACGAAAATTCAAAAGATGTATCTGGCCAACTGGTATACACTATTTACGCTCTGAAAATTTCATTGAAATTAGTTAATTGGTTTACAAATTATAAACGATCAAAAGTGGTAATTTGTAGTGTACCATAAAGTGGCAAGTTTTACTATTTTTGATCGTTTATAATTCGTAAACCAGTTAACCAATTTCAATGAAATTTTTGGAGCGTATATAATTTATATCAGTTGACAAAACACATTTTTTAAATTTTCGTTATTGGGCCTTTTAAAAAAGTTGTAAAAATCAATTTTTAGTATTGTTTTTCACAATTCCGACCAAATGCGTTTTTTCAACTTATTTATTAGACGTCATTTACTAAACCAATTATTCTAGCCTTACAGAGAAATTGAAGTCGTTTGGTCCATTTATATAAAAGTTATTCTAATTTAAAGTGTGTGGAATCAGTTATGCTCCTTACTGTACATAGAAAAAAGCGAAGAAAAAGGCACATACATAAAACCTACTCCTCCTTTTTCGAAGTCGGTTAAAGCAGAAAGAAATGTCTATTTGGCTCCTGTGTCTTGCAATCAATGCAAACATTTTTTATTTTGCCGCAGTCTAATAATTACGTTAATTAACTTAATGCCTTCGCGATTTTGTGTTTCTTTCGTTCGTTATATCATGAATTTATTCTATAATAATATTCATTGAATAATTTTGCCAACGTTTTCGCAGTTTCCATCGTCCGACTTCTGTTTAAATCTGCAGATTACTAACTAGACTGCGGATTATATGCGTTTCAAACATAATTGAGTAGGTGTAATTTAAAACAGTACAGACATTACAAGAATTTAATATTAATAAAGAACATAAACATCTATATTACTCGAGTTTGTTGCAGTTCAGGTAGAAAATGTTTATTTTGCGTAAAGATCCGCTGTCTGTTAATAACCGACGAGCGGCCGAGTCACTTTGGAAGCCGGTCGATTCTAGTATTAATTTTCCATTCAGCAAATCCAGCGAATTAACTTCGAACGAAGTTCTCTCATTCGAATGTTCATGCTCCGGGGGTCTAAAAAGATGTGAACCGGAAATGTATTAGCGAGCGAATGAAATGTACACATCGAAGTTCGTCGACGTTGAACGACGTCGAACGACGACGACGACGCCGGGACCTGCAAAAATTCCGCGGTATCTCGTCGGGAAGTGGTGCGCGAAAACAAAAACAAATGCACGACCACCGTGTTCCTTTGAGCAAGCAATATGCGCCACTCGAGATTATTGAATCGAAGAGATATCTCTAGTAATCTGTTCCTTCGAGTCTGGAATCCTGCGGACCGTTGAAGAGACTCGCGTTTCCGTCGGCGCGGCCCGGTACCGCATTAAAACGTCGACGACGGTTTCTGTCCGACCTATTTTGTAAATGATCCGCCTCGCCGCCGGTGTTTGTTCACGCCGAAGCGCGACATTTTTGCTGCCATTGCGAATATTTCGCGGTGATCCCCGGAACCCAGTTTTTCCACCGTATTTCGCAAATAACGTCTGAATGCACGACGGCAAACGGAGAGGAAACACTTTTGTTTGGACAAGTGCATAGCCGCTTGCGATTCGATAATAAAACACGGGCGGCAACGTGAAACGCTGCTATGATCATCATTATACGTCAACCGCCGAACTATTCGCAGGCTTCTTAATGATTCTACTATATATGAAACAAGTCTTATAACTGGACAGCGGATTTTATACATTTTTGAAGAAAACGAGTTTTGAGGTGTAATTTAAAATAGCAAAAACATTAGAAGAATTGAAAAATGCTGTTATATAATTTTCAACCTATTAAACGTGTTAAGAAAGAAAATAAACTTCTATTTTACTCCAGTTCGTTGAAAATCAGATAGAAAGTTTTTATTTTGCATGAAGATCCGTTGTCTACTAATAACTAGACAGCGGATTTTATGCATTTATAACGCAAATGGGCACGCACATTTTAAAGAAGTGGACACGTTAAAAATATTTAAGGACATCAATGTATTAGTGTCAGCTTAATAGGATAATTAAAAGAAGAATACAATTTTTATTTGGCTCCTGTGTCCTGCAATCGATACGGACATTTTTTATTTTGCATAAAGATCCGCAGTCTACTAATAACATTCCTAATAATAACTTTACAAACAGTTCCTATATATTATTCGAGACATTTCGATAGTATGTACGTGAATAAAATTGACTCTGACAAATTTTCACTTCTTCATTTGTGTTTTATTAAGCAAATTACCATAAACATTTTTGTTTTTTATCATTTCTTTATTTAACTTACTATTTCCTCGTGACACTGTTACCAGCATATTGAGAATATTTTTTTTGTTAAGTTGATACTGGACCAGAGTTGTGCTAATTCAATTACATCCTAATTCAATTACACAATTACATTGTATTTCAATTATATAGTAATTCAACTACGTTGTAACTGAATTACATAATTCAAACCTTTCAATTAATTCAATTACTAACAAGGGAAAGACCCCAAGTGTTCGACTTCGATTTTGATAATTTTTTGTGAGATGATTGTATATGGATCTCTAATTATGTATGCAAAATATTAAGTGTAGTTACTTATTAGTTTTAAAGATATAAACAATTAAAGTTTCATGATTTGAGCTGTAGTTTTCGAAGTTTCATTAGCCGTGAAACTGTAATTGTTTATATCTTTAAAACTATTGAGTAACTACACCTAATATTTTGCATACATAATTAGGGATCCATATACCATCATCTCACAAAAAATTATCAAAATCGAAGTCGAACATTTGGGGTCCTTCTCTTGTAAGTATTATAATCAGATGTGCAATTGAAATACAATATAATTAAAGTACAGCTCTCTAAATTATAGCCCACAACTTTGAAGAAGTGCGATATATTTTTATGTCTTTCTTTCATATACTTGTTTGCTGTCTATGCGACGTAGTTTCCATTCCTCGTCCTCGTTCATAATACGTAACGCTATTTTATAATTGTGCTCCAATTGCAATTACGAAATACATTGTAATTTAATTACAAAGTATTTTATAATTGTATTCCAATTGCAATTACGAATTACATTTTAATTTACTTGAATGAACTGAATTACATTGCAATTCAATTACTTTGTAACTATAATTCCTGGAGTAATTCAATTGTAATTCTGCACAACTCTGTACCAGACAAGATACAATTTGGATATCAGATTTGCTTGATTAATTCACGATTTAGTAGAACCTCGATTATTCGAACTAAACAGTTGAATCGTCAGCTGCAGCAATTAAAGTTAACGCCCGTATTGAAATGTGCCGGTGCTAAACGGTTAGGATGATTAGATGCGAACGTTTGTTGGATATTACGAATGTTTGAATTATTAGCTACCGAGGTAGCGTGCAAGAAATTAACGAAGGGGCTTACATATACATGCGAAATTCGCGCGGGCGTCGAGCAATTAATGATGCATAGAATGAGCTTCAGCGATTGTGTAAGGCGATTTGGTGAACTGCTGCTCTTACGTTCAATTCGTTGATTGGAATTTCAAGTGGAACTAAACTTACCCTCTCCATGTGGCCTCCCCTAACGACTTCCGGGGTATTAATGCAAACCACCCTTTTGAGCCGCAGTTTGTTAACATGGAAGGCTGAGCCGTAGCAGTACATCAACACCATCGTCGTAGGAAAGTAAAAACAGCAGCACGCCAGGATCCTGGGAACGAGAAAACGCTAGGTTTGATCGTGTGCTTTTCAATAATAAAATTAACGAACCGTACAATTATAACAGACTGCGGACCTTTGTCCATTTACCGCCTTCGCTAACTCGTCAAACAAAAAAAAATCGTCTGTGTCAACTAGAATAATTACTAGAACTATTAAATCAGTAAAAACTGAAGTGTACATTTTTTTTATTTATGTGTGATTAAGTCGAGTTTGTGCCCATAATTATGAAAGTGGTCTTATTTCTCGTTTCGAGATAGGGTAAACTGTACTATTGCTGGCACTGCACTAGTTATTGCCACTTTTGATTTAAACGGCAAATATTAAGAATTCCTGGTATAGAAAATCATTTTATATTGCTTCTTATTTATATTTCAAAGCAACGTTGTAAGTTTTCATAACAGTGTTCCACATATGACTGTTAGCAATGCTGGAGGACAATCAGTAAGACCGACGGATGAGCACAGTGCAGTGTAAATAGCGTTTCGTTAAAATTTTCGTTACGAGTAAGTATACTTCATCGCTGTTTAACTTAATTTCGGACTGTACTACAGATGTAATAAGTGCGTATATGATTAATTATAAATCAAATAACCTATTTAACGTTTACTTCTTATTGTGTATCAGACATAACCTCAAATTTTCAGGTGCTAACGAATGGTTCATTTATTTGTATGGAAGTTTAATTAATTGGCACCTATGCCAATTACTAGTTATACAGTTTTGGATTTTTTTTTAATATTCGAAAGATTAATGCTTTGAATCATTAAAACAAATTAGAAGTATGACTTTAATTCGTTGAAAGAAGTCTTATTATCAATTCTTGGCACTGCCAATCATTGTACGATGAAGGGGCCAATCACTATAGGATAATAAGGAACCAATCATTGCAATGGACATCAGAGAGCGAATCGTTGTACTATTTATTTACCCACTTGTGCAAATCACTAATATTCTTATATGTGACGAGAAGTTCGTAGTCATTACTTGAAGCTGTTAGCATTTTTAATTTGTTTTACCTGTTTGTGTATTTAGAAAAGGCTGCAGTAGAAAGAAAGAAGCCAAAGATCGTATTCGAAATGATTGTTCCACCATGTACATCATATAAAGATCTTCTCTTAAATAAACAAAAATAAATGATTTCAAATTTACACAAAAGGAAGATTCACCACAGAAGGAAGAGTTGAATCGGATGACTCATGTGAACCTTAAAATATTTTTCTGTTTTTTCTTTGAGCATTATCTTCGTCTCTTAAGTTATTTCTACATATTAAGCTGATGATATTAGTTCAGACGTAAATTATACATTATGCAGAAGTTAAACCCACATGCAGTACAAACTATTTCCATTATTTATCTTTAGTTAGTCAATAATTCCTATTCAGTTCTTCAGTGCCAATAACTGATACATGTTGTGCCAATAACTGTACCAAATGTGCCAATGACTGTACTATTTGTCTTACGATTGTTATTTAATGAATATATTTTATAATAAAAGATTTATGACTCTAAAAACTGTTTGATTTTGTAGAAAAATGTCTATTAACTAATAATAATAGCAAGCTAAGCTCGTTTAAACATTATAAAAAAAGATAAAATGATTTTTACTAAGATTTTGGCTTAAGGTGTCAATCACTGTGAAAAGGTTGTTAACGCTAACAAGTGAATTCATTTTTCACAATATCGTAAAAATTGCATTGAATTGATGTATAATGATTGGAAGTTGAATTTGTATTTCGATTTAAATATGACGATTGAAAGTTGAATTTCGATTTGAATTGGGTTGCTGAGAGATGAATTTCGATTTGAATTGGGTTGCTGAGAGTCGAATTTGAATTATGATTATGGACACGTTTTTATCTGGAGTTAAGCAAAATAGATTTCTTGTATATTACATTCAGCGATACATATCAGATGATTGCATAAATTCGTGGCCGATTTCAAAATAAAATTCAATGGTTAAGAAATGGTGACTGCATAATTAGTTTTTTACACTCCGCCGTGCAGTATGAAAATCGGACACGAATTTATGCAATCATCGGGTATATTACATCGCTCTATATTTCGTGTAAAACATGTCCGAGAGAAATGCTCGACTAAGAAATTTCTTTTACGTTAAACTTCAAAGCTGTCTGCATTCCTTTGATTAATGCTACCGACTTAAAGTACACTGGCGTGCATACAGATTTTAATATCGCGAAGTTATGTCTTGTTACGTCAAAAGAATTCGTGTTGCCTGCAGGCACGATGGACTTTAAATATTTATTGAGCTGGCGGATGAAAATCCTTCGCTAACAAATATCATATTAATTTTTAATCGATCATGCTTTTGATAAAAATTGTAAAACGGATGTTAGTACGAGAACCACTTCAAGCTTGATGTATAATTTATCGTATGCGTTGGAATGGAGAATAACCAACGATAATTTAGTATGCATTACGCGTTTGTGTATTTTAACGTTGGAATTTTACAAACGTGTGTACAAGCAATTTTTCTCGGAAAAGTTTACAAATTCAAGCAACTTTCCTTCGTTTTAATCACCGAAACTGTTCCACCTGAAAACTTCAAGATGGCTGATTTCAGCTCGATGTTTCATAAACTTCCGACAAAGAAGTATATGTTCGGGAGAACTTTAATTGGCCGCGATCGAAGGAGGAAAAAAATGTAGGGTGTACTATTCCACTCCGTCTACAAGTTCCATGAGTACCAGCACGTCTATAAAGCACGAATACTCTGCGGTGCACATTATTATTCCTTCTGAACTGGGTCTCGGATTCTCTCTTTGACTTTGTTAGCAAAAAATCAGAGTATAACTGCTATTTCTATAATATGTACATATATAAATGTATAATAAGTTATACTAATACGAGACATACCAAAAATATTTTGCGATATCCACTGGCTGATTCTTATAGAGTTTCTCATTATTATACAGTGGATGTAAAAAGTATTCGTACGCCCCTTAAAACAGAATAACTTTTTTATAATTGTATCAAACGACCTGATTTTTTATAATCAATTAGAAGCATTGGTTTATGACTTATAAAATTATATGCAAGAAAATTTTCCAAAAATTATAATTTACAAGGTTACATCCAAAAGTAAAAAGGCATTCTTTTAAACTTTTCTATTTGGGCCCTTAATAAAAATTTAAAATACATGTTTTGTAGATCTATGTTAGTTATACACATACTGAGAATTTCATCGAAATCGGTTGACGCAGGAAAAAAGGGCACACATCGAAAGATGTACGATCCTGTGGATTTTAAGCAGAAATTGATCAAAAGTCGTGGAAAACTACGATTTTCACAATTTTTAACCGCTTGTAGCTCGTGTGTATGCTAATCGATTTCGATGAAATTTTCAGCATGTGTATAACTAACATAGATCTACAAAATATATTTTTTTAATTTTCTTTAAGGGCCCAAATAAAAAAGTTTTAAAAAATGCCTTTCTTATTTTTGCATGTAACCTTGTAAATTATAATTTTTAGAAAATCTTTTTTTCATATCATTTCGTAGACCAATGCTTCTAATTGATTATAAAAAATCAGGTCGTTTGGTACAATTATGAAAAAGTTATCCTATTTTAAAGGGCGTACGAATACTTTTCTTACACCCACTGTATGTATACAGTGACCTTTTTTAATATTGCATTATACGATTTGAACTTTTTCGAGAAGTTAGAGCACTTGGTTTACTACAGAATGTGAAAAGAAATTTCTCCAAAAGTTGATCGGAATTGTAGAGAAAATACTAAAAGTTACATTTTACAACTTTTTCATGTTGGACTATATTGAAAATTTAAAAAATACGTTTTGTAGATATGTGTCGATTATGTGCGTTATGAATGTTTCATCGCAAATTAGTTGATGCGGGAAAAAACGACAGACATTGAAAAATTGCAATTTTTACCATCTTTACTGCAGCTGATTGCAACGTCGATCAATTTTAATGAAATTTTCTATGTAAGTCCACATAGAGAAGTTGCAAAATACAACTTTTGCAATTCCGACAATTTGCTTTCTAATTATTCAAAAAAGTTAAAATCGTATGGTCCAATATTAAAAAGGTTATCGTTTTCTTAAGAGTGTCCAAATATTAGTGGCAGTCACTGTATATTATATTACGTCGTTCGGAAAGTCGTTTTCTCAAAGGAAATATGAATAAGTTATTTGAATAACTAATTTCAGAATAAGTTCTGTAACATTTTGTTCTATGATCTTTTGCAATTTTTCAGGAAACTTAAAAATCCCACGCTCGTAGAATTTCTGTTTTAATGTGTATTACGATTTTAAATTACAATAATTTCCCTATAAATCGGGAAGATAATAATGACCTGCACAAAATCAATTCGATTTTCCCAACGTGAGATATAATAGTCGTTTGGAAAGTCATTTCGTTTCCCCAGGGGAAATTTGAATAAGTTATTTGAATAACTAATTTCAGAATAAGTTCTGTAACATTTTGTTCTATAATCTTTTGCAATTTTTCAGGAAACTTAAAAATCCCACGCTCGTAGAATTACTGTTTTACTGTGCATTACAATTTTAAATTACAATAACTTCCCTATAAATCGCGAAGTTAATAATGACCTGCAAAAAATCAATTCGATTTTCCCAACGTGAGATATAATAGTCGTTTGGAAAGTCATTTCGTTTCCCCAGGGGAAATTTGAATAAGTTATTTGAATAACTAATTTCAGAATAAGTTCTGAAACCTATTGTTCTATGATCTTTTGCAATTTTTCAGGAAACTTAAAAATCCCACGCTTGTAGAATTTCTGTTTTCTATTAGCAAAAAATTGAGTTACATGATTTTTTATGACTTCATTTGAAATTAAATTTGCTCTGGAAATAAGATTGTCTTTCATTCCACTTTCTTAAAATTCGTCTACAAAAATTGAGAATTGCATGACCATCCGCAATCTACTAATAATAAATTGAATCAATGCCATCATTATACAAAAAGCATTATACTTTCCGAACGACCTAATATTTTTCACAATAAGTCGCTGACAACTAATTTTATGCATTTATAATAAAAATGAGTGGATCAAATATACCTAAATCACCAATATAAAAATGTACAACAAAATTTCTTTAGTATAGCTTCCACTACACGGTATTGTAGTTGTCTGAAAACAATTCAGTTGACTTCCTTTGAGATTTCTCCTTAGAAATTGTGCGGTGGATGGCACTTGCGGAAGATCGAAAATTTGTTGTACAGTTGTAACAGAACTTGTCGGAAGCAATCGGTGTAATACATGGTTTAGAACGATACCTCAGAGATGCTCTGGCGAAGAATGGATCGCAGGCGAGCAAACCGGAACCGTTGAAGTAATAACCGCCTCTTGGAAGCACGAGAGCACCGAAGATCGCCACACTTGCTATCCACGTGGTTGAAATCACGGCCACGCAACCCTGCCGCATGTAATACTGCGTCACATACACAGAAAACAATCATTCCTCTGCTGTTTTATCCGGAAATCGGCATGTGCATATTAAACATAAATGGTAAAAGTAAGTTAATGTAATTTCTTTTATCATTAATGGTCCATCGTTTCTCCATTATTACTACGCTTATATAATTTGACGTGTTGTTGTTGTAAGCGTCAAATCTTGTAATCGAATTTTAAATCTCTTCCCATAGTCCAATCTTGCTGAAATTTTGTATACACACTTGCTTCCGATGACAATAAAAGTAGAAAATAAAATATATAAAAAGAACTTTTTAAAATCCACGCTTATATTAAAATGCACTAAAAAGGAGAAAATAATTTTTCTCCTGGCTCTTCATAAAATACCGAATCCAGTTAAATGATTAATAATATTTTTCCCCGCAATTTTAAGCAATTAATTCAAAATTTCTTCTGTTATTAAATTAGTGTAGCAATAGATAGAAAAATTTCATATAAATTTAAATAAAATCATGACATTAAATAATAATAAAATAAAACTAAACTATATTGACGTAATCTTCGTGGGCGTTCTACGCTTTTATTTTTGTAGTCACTAATGTCATGATTTTATTTAAATTTATATTAAATTTTTCTATTTAGTCCGACAATAATATTATAACAAGAAATTTTGAACTAATTGCTTAAAATTTCAGGCAAAAATATTAATAATCATTTAACTAGATTCGGTATTTTATAGAGAACCAGGAAAAAAATTATTTTCTCCTTTTTAGTGCATTTTAATATAAGCGTGGTTTTTAAAAAGCTTTTTTTATATTTTTTTACCATTCTCGAAAAGTACATTAACATTCTTGTATTGAAAAATAGATTAGAAAACGACATTACACCTATGGGATGACCTAATTCTTCATAATAGCTTTAACATTATAATCGACGCACTCATGGAAAGTTGCAATGGTGTGAAGCGCGCATATCAACGCAATGCGAATTACAACGCGTGTGTCACTGCTAAATACCACGCGTTCGAACAAATGGACAATTTATTATTCATTCAGAACATAATCGAATGTTCGATGGACGCGAGCGACGAGGAAGTCAATTAAGAGAAAATTAATAAACGAGTGCGTGGAACGTTGCACCATTGATTCAATGGTGGTATCGAATTAATGCAAAGCCGATATCGTTTTAGAGACGGTATACATACAGTGTCGATATAAAACCGCCGCAAAACCGATCCAGACCATAACCGGTATAATAACACAGGCTGTAAAATCATAACCGGAACCGATACAAACGGGCACCTTTTCATTCGTAATTGTTATAACGCCGTTTCGATTCTTACGGCTATTTCGGGAACCGGAAACGACGTCGTAACCATTTTCAGCCACGGTTGCTATGTATAAATTAATTTTATGGTGAAAAGTTTCGACAGCGTGCCCCGGTTTGCGAGAAACGATTGCGAAGAGAAATACTTATGTTTTTTGAACAAATTCACGAATGTATTTTCCGAACAAATTCTAATACTGTACAAGATGTTTAAGCTGCGATGATTTCGTTAAGAAAAATAGTAGAACGATAATCCTGGGCGCATTTCCAAGCTTGAAGCCTCTACTTTCGCAATTCTTGGACAATCCACTGTAGATTGTTTCACGTTATGTTAAACTTCTTTCCAGCTTCGTTCCTCTCGTATCTCTTTACTCCTCCACTCGTGACTTTTCTGTTATTTAATTTTGTTTTACCACTTCGCATTTCGTTCTATTTATCCTCGGTGCGGAATTTGCGGTTCTCGAGAGGGCTGACTTTTCTACTTCTTTGTTCCTGGACCACTCTTCACTTGGTCGTGAGTGGCTCAGTTTAGGGGTTGGGAAGTGGTTCAGTTTTTTGCTGGCCTTTCTCTACCATTTCATTTCATTTTATTTTATTCCATTCTATTTGCTATCGCGTATTTATTTCAATTTAGATTGGCGTACAAAAATTTGGGAAACGTTGGCTCAATTTAACTATGGAACATCTTTGATTTGTATCGATTAGGGATATATCAGGCGTGCAAAAGTTCGTGCCCGATTTCTTGTTGCATTCCAATATGAAATCGAGCATGAACTTTCGCACCGAGCTAATATTATGTCATAAAATATAAATCAAAGATAATTTCTACTAGGTAGTCACGTGATAACTCGATTGATAACGCCCCCTAATTGTTTCTAAGGGTGAAACATCTTCCTTTGAGTAAGCTCTCCTTACAGGACTAGGAGGTGCTCATGTTCAGTCAGCCCGTTAATTGCTACGTCGCCTCCTGAGGTTTACGACACGTCAATTGCTATTCAGTTGCTAGTCCAAACGCCATATTGCAGGCATTTGTCAAATAACATAGACATGGTACTTACACTGTAGCCTGTACCATAGTAACACAATATAACTTCTAAACCCTGCTTGACGTTTCAGCGTTCTCTGCTTGCTTGCTACTTTGAGGTATGCTTCAATTAATTTAGCTTTTAGCTCTTTGGGGATGAATATTATCATACTGGCAGCATCCTCAAGTCCATGTATTCAATTCCCGGAATACTAAACTTTCTTTAGACTTGAAGGGAGCACAAGGATAAATTTTATCTTTCGAATTTTGATTTCACTATGCTATCGCAGGTTTGCTGGGTCTTTAGAGGGTAGGGGTAAACTTTACTTTATCGAACTCAGAATTTGTGCCTTTCTCCTATAAATTATTATATGTATATTTGGTATGTAACCCAGTAGATTTGTACCCGAGGCAGCTACAAATCGAGGTCTCGATCATGTAGGATCAATGGTTCAGGAGTTATGCTTGCTTAAAGTTGAGCAATCTACAGTGTTTTTGACAGGTAATAACCGCCAACTAGTTAATTATTCTGCTCGGTAAGCGGCGCAAGACCGTCACTACAAACCAATATGGCCGCGCCCATACCTATCAAAAAACACTACAGATTGCTCAACTTTAAGCTAGCATAACTTCTGATCCATTGATCCTACAGAACGGAAACTTCGATCTTCAGCCACCCCAGGTACAAATTTATTGGATTACATATGAAATACATAATAATTCATAGGTACAGGCATAAATTTTGAGTCCGGTAAAGTAAAGAGCAGCCGAGGGTTGGTTAGTTCGGTAACCAACGCATTCAACAAATTGATAAATTAGATTTTGCAAGGATTTTTGGGGATAAATATCAACATACTGGCAGCATCCTCAAGTCCATGTATTCAACTCCCAGAGTACTACATTTTCTTTAGATTTGAAGGATGCACAAGGATAAGTTTTACCTTTCCAATTTCGATTTCATTAACTGTGTGCTATCGCAGGTTCGCTGGATCTTTAGAGGGTTAGGGTAAACTTTACTTTACGGAACTCAGAATTTGTGCCTTGCGGGTAGATTTGTACCCGGGGCAGCTGCAGATCAAAGTTTGGACCCTGTAGTATCAATGGTTCAGGGGTTATGCTTGCTTAAAGTTGAGCAATCTGCAGTGTTTTTGACAGGTAATAACCGCCGTTCATTGCCGCCCCCCCGACCTAATCACCATCCAACTAGTTAATTATTCTGCTCGGTAAATGGCCCGCGACTATCACTACAAATCAATATGGCGGCGCCCTTAGCTGTCAAAAAACACTACAGATTGCTCAACGTTAAGCTAGCATAACTTCTGATCCATTGATCCTACAGGACGGAAACTTCGATCTTCAGCCACCCCAGGTACAAATCTATTGGATTACATATCAAATATATAATAATTTATAGGAGACAGGCACAAATTTTGAGTCCGGTAAAGTAAAGAGCAGCCGAAGGCTGGTTAGTTCGGTAACCAACGATTCAACAAATTGATAAATTAGATTTTGCAAGGATCTTTGGGGATAAATATCAACATACTGGCGGCATCCTCAAGTCCATGTATTCAATCCCCAGAGTACTAAATTTTCTTTAGATTTGAAGGATGCACAAGGATAAGATTTACCTTTCCAATTTCGATTTCAATAACTGTGTGCTACCGCAAGTTTGCTGAATCTTTAGAGGGTTGGTTAGTTCGGTAACCACGCATTCAGCAAATTGATAAATTAGATTTTACGAGGATCTAGTCGCCGGTAATTGTACAGATGACAGAAACATCCGTTTTCGAGGGGTCGGACGCAAACCTTGACACCGGAATAGAAGCCTTCGTCTATCGCGTTTCCTTCCTGAATCGCAGAGAGCGACGAAAGCTGAATGACCATTCGGAACGTTCGAAGTTCCACGTCTTTACCGTGCCACGCCATGGGAATCGGAATGGGGAGGCCGATCAGCCCCTTAACTACGGAAATCGTCCATAGACGTCAGAACGCTCGCAGTCGTTTCCACATTTGGCTGACTGCTAAGATAGAGCGAACGTTGCTCCCATCTTCAGGTTTATCTTCGTCCCCTCAAATTTTCCTACGGGTTCCCATCACCCAGACCAACATGAATTTCTTCTCTGTTCATCTTTCTCTCCTTCAACGCATTTTGTAACTAGACAGCGGATTTTTTGCATTCATGACGAAAATCGGCTGGTGTAATTTAAAACAATAGACACGTTAGAATAATTTAAAACCACTATTACATTATTTTCGACCTATTGAACATATAAGAAGTAAAATAAATTCAAATTCCCTCCAGCTTGTTGCAATTTAGGTAGAAAGTTTATATTTAGCATGAAGTTCGCCTCTCCTCAAGTTTCATTATCTTCATTCATTTCGAATCGGAGAAACTTCTACGCATTTCTGCAATAAATAAACTCATTCGAATTAATTCAAGTAAGAACGAAATAATTGACTGGAGCGTCGACGCGAAGATTGAATACATTCGGAGAACCGAGAGTAAGTTAGCGATCTATTATTTTTGGTTATACGCCGCGAGAGGAGCAAACGGAGACCTGTGCTGTGGTGCGCCGAGAACGTCTACGAGTATGTTTATCCGGTATTTGCATAATTTCCGGCGAGTACGGCTAATTGTTAATTCAATTAACGGCTTCGTGTTTTCGCCTTTATCGTGCTTTGTCTGGCAAATCTCGAAATCGTACGCCGCTTTTCCAGCCACTATCCCTGCACGTCTTGCGCTCGAACTAACTTCGTGTTTCTCTATTCTCTGCCATGTCTCGCTCTCACACACTCCCGACTGTTCTCGGACAACTCGTCTGACGGTGGGGGGCAATTGTCTAATTGGCCCACCTGCCGAACTTCCAAACGCTTGTTCGCACCCACACCTCACTCACAGGTACACGCTAGACACACTTACATGCGCGCGCGCATGTATACACTCAACGTTTGCATCTCGCCGCGAATCGGGTCACAGACCCGGCGCGGCGCGTCGCGACGCGGCGACACTATCGACGTCGCGTTTTTCGAGCAACACTCCCGTTCGATTCCGCATTAACTGTCGGAAAATGAGCGGTTCCCGTTGCCGCACAATTACCGATGCCAATTAGCATTTAGACCTCGCCAATTAGGTATCTTTTTTTTGCATTCTTTAATTATTTCTTTCAGGACGTCCCCTTTTCGAATTTAAACAGATCCTACATCAATCGATGAGAAAGCAACGAATTTTCAACTTTGAAAACGTCCCCTGCTTTTACTCTAAGAATCATGAAATTCTGACTGAAACAATGTAGTTAAACCCTTCGGGGACGACATCCGTACGTCATACTGAGTCTAAGACTATTTCAAAATTGATTATATTTTAATATTAATAAATTGATTATAAATATCAAGAAAGCAAATGACGATCGCCGTCTCTTTTGGAAAATGATCGAAGTAATACTTGAAGTGAAGGTCTACAGACTTCGATCTGATGGAAGGTGTCTGATCTCTGATCTTGATGTTTTTTAACCAATTTTGGAAATGAGACATGTGGGAGAGATGACGAAATCATTTCTGTGTCGTTTCCAAAATCTAAACGATAATATAAACAATATTAAACTACGTCGTCTTCTTCAGAAGAGTACATTGAATACATTGAGGGGATACTAGTTTATAATAAATTCTTTTATTGTGAAAATAATTTTCCAATTACTAATGCCAATTAGCATTTAGACCTCGCCAATTAGGTATCTTTTTTCTGTATTCTTTAATGATATCTTTCAGGACGTCTCCTTTTCGAATTTAAACAGATCCTACATCAATCGAGGAGAAAGCAACGAATTTTCAACTTTGAAAACGTCCCCTGCTTTTACTCTAAGAATCATGAAATTCTGACTGAAACAATGTAGTTAAACCCTTCGGGGACGACATCCGTACGTCATACTGAGTCTAAGACTATTTCAAAATTGATTATACTTTAATATTAATAAATTGATTATAAATATCAAGAAAGCAAATGACGATCGCCGTCTCTTTTGGAAAATGATCGAAGTAATACTTGAAGTGAAGGTCTACAGACTTCGATCTGATGGAAGGTGTCTGATCTCTGATCTTGATGTTTTTTAACCAATTTTGGAAATGAGACATGTGGGAGAGATGACGAAATCATTTCTGTGTCGTTTCCAAAATCTAAACGATAATATAAACAATATTAAACTACGTCGTCTTCTTCAGAAGAGTACATTGAATACATTGAGGGGATACTAGTTTATAATAAATTCTTTTATTGTGAAAATAATTTTCCAATTACTAATGCCAATTAGCATTTAGACCTCGCCAATTAGGTATCTTTTTTCTGTATTCTTTAATGATATCTTTCAGGACGTCTCCTTTTCGAATTTAAACAGATCCTACATCAATCGAGGAGAAAGCAACGAATTTTCAACTTTGAAAACGTCCCCTGCTTTTACTCTAAGAATCATGAAATTCTGACTGAAACAATGTAGTTAAACCCTTCGGGGACGACATCCGTACGTCATACTGAGTCTAAGACTATTTCAAAATTGATTATACTTTAATATTAATAAATTGATTATAAATATCAAGAAAGCAAATGACGATCGCCGTCTCTTTTGGAAAATGATCGAAGTAATACTTGAAGTGAAGGTCTACAGACTTCGATCTGATGGAAGGTGTCTGATCTCTGATCTTGATGTTTTTTAATCAATTTTGAAAACAAACATGTGGGAGACATGACGAAATCATTTCAGTGTCGTTTCCAAAATCTAAACGATAACATAAACAATATTAAACTACGTTGTCTTGTTCAGAAGAGTACATTGAATGGATACTAGTTTATAATAAATTCTCCTATTGTGAAAATAATTTGCGGTACCCGAGCGAAAATGTATGCATAGCGCATCCATGAAAATTTATTCATGGAGTTCTCTTACGATTGAAACAAAAATGAATAAAACTCGTAGGAACGAGTATTTTATAAAATTAATTTGTAAAATATATTGGCCATTTGTTCGAATGTGTCTATTGTAAATTACTAGATTTGAAATTTCTAACATACCTTTTTAGATGCGTGCTTATGGTAATGGTGAGGATGCAGCATACAAACGTAACGATCAATTGCCATGCAGACAAGAATAACGGCACTTTGTTGAGTCAAGGCTCCTCTAAGGAGTGCCTGAAACAAAACAGATAACAAATATTTAAAAATACTTCCGAAATAAATTCAATCTTCTCAATTTTATAAGGCGTGTCACTTTTACATGTTTCTTGCTTGGTAGGTTTAGTCTTAAGGCGGTAGACTCGTTTCCAGGATTGCAATGGTGCGGGATTCACCTTCTCATTTCTTGATAATGCAAACACAGGTTTTTTCAGTAGTCAAAAACGCTAGTTAAAAGATCGATCTAGGGCGCTAACCCCCTCAAAAGTCCTATTTTTTCGTTCACGAGACGTAATTTGCATTATTCGGCAGAATGTAGCTGTCGCAACTTTATGAAAATAACTGTACGCTGCCGGATAATGCAGATTACACATCGTTATCGAAAAAATAGGACTTTTGAGGGAGATAGCGCCCTAGATCGATCTTTTATCTAGCGTTTTTGACTACTGAAAAACCCATTGTATTATCGAGAAATGAGAAGGCAAATCCCGCACCCTTGCAATCCTGGAAAAAGGAGTCTACCGCCTTAAAAGCGACGCGACGCGGCTTCGCTACAGATTCAGTACATTTTCCACGTTGCCCGCGAGTGGCTGTTTTATCTTCGGTATCGAAAGTGCTATAAAAGGTAGTAACATGGTCGAGAATAGAGCGTCTTCCGTTTCTCGAGAGGAGAGGAGTGAAGTAGCCAGTCCGAAATCAAACGCGGTTTCCGCCAAAGGCGACAACATGATTTTCGATAAATCCGCGTCGCTCGTATATTAGAAATAGCGACCGCGAAAAAAGAAGTGCGAGCTAAGAAAGGTTCGAGGATAGTATACGTTTAAGATGGTCGCCATGGTAACCGTTGGCGTATAGCCAGGAAAAAGCCCTGATAATCTAGAGAGGCCAGGATCGACCTGACCTCATTTCAAACGATCCTTGAGACAGTCACGAAAGACTTTAACCGAGGATTTTCGACGCAAACGAACTTACTGTATCATGTTACGACGTAATTTATAATTCCCGAAGCTCTCGCCGGCCATTTTGTCGGACAGTGAAACTGACAGTAACCATCTAAGTGGAAACAAGAAAATCTAGCTCTGTTAACACATTCTCTCATTTCTTTTACAATCGAAGATTAAGGGTTGAGAATTTTTCGATAAATCGTTCGAAATCGACAGCAATTTTATTTATAATTCAACAAATTTTTCGTCGAAGAACTCGTTAATTTAATAGGCTTCCGGTAGGTGAACGCTGTGTACGTGACGTCAATATATTCATTTTTACGATTCAGTTTTCTCAATAAATAGTCTGTGTCTCGAGTAGAATAAAAACTGGATTACGGTTTATTAAATCTCTGTGACGAGGATTTTCGGAGAAATATTGCAAATATGTGCGCTGGAGAACTAAATCATACACAGAGCTTTCAATATCTTTTTAATCACTGTTCTGTGTTTTGGAATATGAAACATAAATGTCGAAAGACACGTTTCAAAATTGATGGAAACATCGATCGCGAATTATTTGTTTTTAATCGAGATTGAAAAATTGGTTTCGTGCGTGGATTTTCCGGATGGTGGAGGATCAGTTAAATTCTCGTCTATCTTCAAATATTTTATAAAATTATAGAAACAAACAATCGAATAATATCAACGAAATGTTCATTAAATGCAACATTGATTGTTTCTTGTAATTCTGACATTTGTCCCAGCAATATGGAATCTTGTAATATGTTAAAATTAATTCTGGCTCGCAAAGGGTTAATGAAAAATGCGCGGAAGGAATCAGAGGTTTTTTCGTTTAATCTCCGCGCGAAAGTTCTCTTGATATTCGCGTGATCTATGGTGTGGATAGGCGTGCGTGGCACGCAAGTTATCCCGGAGGCAGATTCATTGTCATTAGCAGAGACGGCTCGTCAGTTTGGCTTAAACAGAGATCGAACGGCTCCCGCGAGAATCACTCATTACAAAATCGAGTATACGACCCCGGTGCATTCTACCGTATCCCAGGCTGTTATCAACAACACCTCCAAATACATACAACTCACGGCATTAACGATTAAGTCTACCGGAAAGTTCTGGCCACAGTCGATAGCAGCGGGTATTAAAGCTTCGCGCACACCATATTGTATAAGACAGGTGCAGCCAGACGAAAAAGAACTTCGCGTAGTACGCTGATTTGTGTAATGGCTTTATTTTTTTCCAGCTTCGCAGAAAGAGTAAAAAATTACAGTATTGATCTACAGTGAGCTGTTCGTTCATATATTTTTCACTGGGAAATATCCAGTCTGAAAATTTGTATACGACTTTGATGCGTTTATTTATTCATTTGCTTGGTTCAATATCGTTTTGTGATATTACCACGCTTATATTAACTTGCTGTGTTGTTGTTGTATGCGTCAAATTTCGTAATCGAATTTCAAACCTCTTCCCATAGTCCAATCTTGCTGAAATTTTGTATACACACTTGCTTCCGATGACAATAAAAGTAGAAAATAAAATATAAAACGAAACTTGTTAAAAACCACGCTTATATTAAAATGCACTGAAAAGGAGAAAATAATTTTTATCCTGGTTCTCCATAAAATACCAAATCCAGTTAAATGATTAATAATATTTCTCCCCACAATTTTAAGCAATTAGTTCAAAATTTCTTGTTATAATATTATTGTCGGACTAAATAGAAAAATTTAATATAAATTTAAATAAAATCATGACATTATAACTATAAAAATAAAAGCGTGGAGCGCTAAACTATATATCATGATTTTATTTAAAATATTATATTTTTCTATCTATTGCGACACTAATTTTATAACAGAAGAAATTTTGAACTAATTTCTTAAAATTTTGGGGAAATATATTAATAATCATTTAACTGGATTCGGTATTTTATGGAAAACGAGGAACAAATTATTTTCTCCTTTTTAGAGCATTTTAATATATGTAAGCGTGGTTTTTGAAAAGGTTCCTTTTATTTAACATTTATGCGCGAATTTTCCGTTTACTATTCATCTGCAATCATTTTGAATCATTCGGAAAAACGAACGTGGTAGTCGATTAATCGATTCTGTTTTCATTTTAATCGACAAATGTGCGAGCGCACGGAATGCCATGGATGAGAATGTGTAATGAATGTATAATAAATGACGCATGTTTCAGATCTTACCTGAATTTGGCAGACGACTTCCCCATAGGGCCAGCATCCGTAAACAGCTGGCAGGAAACCGAACGGAGTAACCAGGAGTCCAATGGCCAAGTCATTGCTTGCCAGACTTGTCAGCAAATATCTCGGCTGCAATCAAGGTGAAGAGAACCTGTTGATCATTTACATAACATTGGTGGCATGTTATTTGTCTTGCAAAACGAATTTGGGATCGGATTTCCTGAATAAAAATCATCTCGTGGCTTCATAACTGAGTAGTTACAGACAGCCTCGGTCAGACGTTCTGTTAATTTGCCAACTAACATTTTGATAAGACTTCTTTCACTCTTCTTGGAACTTTCGTGCCAAGATATTTCAATTATCTCGTTCCATGAATTAAATTGCGAAACCCTCTATACAGGGTGTCTCAAAATTCCTTCAACATTCGGAAATGGGAGGTTCCTGAAATTATTTGAAGCAACATTTTCCTTTGTAAGAATGGCGTCCGCGGCTTTATTAAGGAATTATTAACGAAAAACACGGACCAATCAGAGCGCGATCTAGACGCGTGTTAGAGATCGCGCTCTGATTGGTCCGTGTTTTTCCTTAAAATTTTTGCGAAGGAAAATGTTGCTTCAAATGATTTCAGGAACCTCCCACTTCCGGATGTTGAAGGAATTTTGAGGCACCCTGTATATCAATTTAGATTATTAACAATTCTAATTTAATGTTGATCAACTTGCTTAAAATTGGCGAAGTACGAAATACGTGTGCACTTTAACACCAAATCAAATATCCAAACAGTTTATTTCTAAAACTTCTACAATCTCTGGAGAGATTTTTCAAATCGAAGCATTTTTTTCCTAAGATGCGACTTCTTCCAGATTCTTATCGTTTCGTCACGCATTGTGTTATAAATAATACAGCTTCGCGTAAAAGTATAGAGCTTTTGATAAAGCGGTGGGAAACCGCGGCAAATTGACGGGTAAAACGAGCGAGGGGCTTTAAAAGTGCGAAAGGGGTGTGAGGTGCGGAGTGTGGGAAGCAAATATAATAAAATGAAATAGCTGACGAAGAAAACGAAAGGAAGAGACCGCGCAGGAAACCTTGGGGAAAGTGGTAAAGCCATAAAGAGTGAAAGTACAGGGGTTGCCGAGGGCTTGGTCGATAAACGTACACCGAAGTTTTCGAGGCTCACACGAGATCTTCGGGGGAAAGAAGCATGAAAAAGGGGGAAGTATTATGGAGAAAGTTACGGGAAGTCACGGGGTGGAAAAAAAACCTCGAGAAACGCGGAGAAACTACGAGGACATCGTTGATAGGGGTTAGAGGATGCTCGATCGCCAAATGTTTACCGTGGGGAGAGTAAAGAAAGAGTGAAATCGAAAATTCGATCATGGGGACGACGAAGACGTGACTGCTGCGCAGTGGCTATCACCCTGTAATTGATATGACGAGTCACAGATAATTTGCCACCCTCAAATTACAAATTGCAATGATGCAAATCAAATTCTTCATTTTATTTGAACACTGGTCACGCCAGCTATTTTTTATTTTATTGTTAACTTAGATTCATGAATTATTACTGCACCAAATGTCTTAGGCAGGGATGGGATAAAGTTCAATATGTACTCACGAATCTGAGTCAATTTCAATAACCAACTTTCATTTCATAGGTTTCGATTACTACTTAAAAGCAATAATGTTTCAATGATTTGTATTTGAAAAGCATTCATTTTATACAAACTGATATCGAACCTCGGAATGAGTACTTACAAGTTTCGAAAAGATACTTATAAGTGCTTCGATGTTGGAAGGAATCGAATGTTTCATAAGTAGTACTCGAATCTTGGAAATTATAACTGCATAGTAGGTTTTAAGCACTTTCTTTATTAAATTCGTAACTATTAGGTCGTTCGGAAAGTAATTTCGTTTTTCGTGAAGCGATTTAACTGCTTCCATTTGTTATTAGTAGACTGCGGATCTTTATGCATTTATAGCAAAATTGAGTAGATGAAATACAAAATTGTTGAGCAATTTTAAAAATTGAAGATGTCAATATATGATTTCTCTTCTATCAAAATCATTAAGGGAAAAAATAACATTCAATTTAGTTTCTACTTCTCGCAATCCATGCAGACAATTTTTATTTTGCATAAATATCCGCAATCTACTTATTAGTTAACCGTATTTTAAACCGCGAAATCTTGGTATATCTTGACAGCTAACATTTCGACGAAATTGGCTTTCATTTTCCCTCGAGAAAACAAAATGACTTTCCGAACGATCTAAAATGTCTTAGATTTACAAAAATTACAAGACTCTATTTAATTAGATTCAGTGCAACTTTTATTACAATATCAGCCTGAGTAAAAAATCTATGGAATCAATTTTCATGTAACCAACTTCATAGTTTCTATAATTGTGAAATGAAAAATATAAATAAATAAATATAGATAAATTATATTAGTTATACATGTTGAATTAAATTATGCATTATAGGACAACATAATTGATCTTAAAGGTAAAAAAGATAATGATTAGAAAAATCAGAGAATTTCCGGTACGATATTCATAAAAGTTTCGAATCTGTTCGACTAAGATTCAAATATACTTCCAAGTATTATTTCCTTTTACCAAAGTACTAGTAGAAAGTTCGAAACTGTCTGGCATAGGTTGGAGTATACTTAGGAGTACTATTTCTGTTTTTCGAAGTACTTATAGAGAATTCATATTCACATTCACTTATTATAGAGAATTCAATCAATCAAAAGATGTAATGATGCTCTCGGCGCACTGGTTCGATCCAATTTTACTTCAAAGCAATTTTGCAATTTGAATTAAACTTTCGACGTTTCGATCTATGTTTAGATTATTTTCATTCAGTAGCTTGAGTCGGTAGCTTGTGTCACGGCATGGGAACAGCACATGTTTTGTTGTTCCAAAGTAGTTAAAATAATTTCATTAAGCAAACGCAGTTATTATTTCTCTTGAAGATGATCTAAACATAGATCGGAACGTCGAAAGTTTAATTCAAATTGCAAAATTGCTTTGAAGTAAAATTGGATCGAACCAGTGCGCCGAGAGTATCATTACCATTAATACTGAATTACATATAATACTAAACACAGTCAAGCTGGAAACATTATCCGATCGAAGAACAGTTTCCGGCCAGAGCTTTATCTTTAATCTGATAAATAATAATATAGATTGTCCAGAACTCCTGAGGCAAATAAATTTCTGAATTTCAAACAATGAAAGCCAAATCCTCATATGGAGTAATAAATCCATTAAATCGCCAAATCCTCATATGGAGTAATAAATCCATTAAATCGCATTATTGCTAGCTCTAATATATTTTATAACAACATTGATTTTTTTAATGGCACGTTACAGGCATTCAAAACAAAATTGTGCAATACTATTAGTTAATCGTACCTGTATTTGTTTAGTTTAGCGCGGTCCATTCTTATGTAATTTTAGTTTAAGACCTTTGTTTGTTATGTTGTCTTTTTGTTTTGATCAGTTATACTGTAAAAACTGTATACATTTGTATAAAAGGACCTAGATCCGTATATAAAATATATAATAATAATAATAATAATTACATCTTTTATAAACAATTATACGATCGATAGAAAGGAACATCAATCAATCAAAGTTCGAACTTGTTTGCGAGGTACTTGATCCCATCCCGTCTTAGGTTCATTGTTGAAAATATTCTGAAATCGTGAGAAATGATCTATATATCCATTCTGAATATTTATCCTGTCTCGCAGATGATCGACAAAGTCGGCAACAAACTTCAAATGATTAAATTTAATGGCGGCTACTATTACCACCAGTACAGTTTCGAAATTTCAAGCTCTGGCGAATCTGTCTAATTTGTTTTCCGCGGTTTTTCGCCTACTAATGCAACGCATAAATTTCCTGATATACCATAATCTACGGCACGCTCAACAAGTTGGTTGACCTGCTGTAAATAAACGCACGTAATGACTATTTAAGTGGAACAGGGTTGGATTAGTCAGACAGAACAAATAGCTGGGGCTGCTACACCTATCGCGTGCTTAACACGCTCATGTTTTCTTTATTCGTGGGGACACGATTCGTTCAATCGACTGCAGCCCTGTTTTTACAGAAGGTGTTCCACCAGATTTCAGATAGTCTACAATGTTGACTCGATAGCAGAGAATGTGGACTCTACATCTACCGTTGTTAATACAGCCTGGCGAATATATTAGATGTGTAAATAAGTCCTTTCCCCTTTTCTTCCAAATTCAAGATTTCATTACATGAAATGTAATGCTGGTGGTTCTCAATCTTTCTGCCAATTCTTCGTGTGTCTGGGTCGGGTTTTCGTTGAGCAATTCCTCTAGCTCACCGTCATCGAACTTTCACGACACACCTGAACGATCGTCGCCTTCCAAAAAGTAAAATTTTCGGCTTTAAATCTTTGGTACCACATTTTCCATGTTCTTTGAGATACAGCGTTCTCTCCCAGTGCCGCGCAAACAATTTCAGTAGCTTTAACAGCGGATTTCCCAAGCTGGAACGCAAATAATACTTCTCGCTCGCCATATTGCTTGAAATTGTTGCATAGTTTAGTTTAGTTTATTAAAGAACCAAGGCTTTAGACCAAGTTAGATCCATAAACTGAGAACACGTATTTGTTAATAATAGGACTGGAAACTCCTAGAGCACTCATCACGATCTTTCTAACAACTAAGAGAACGCTCTTTCAGATGGCACCAAAATCGGGAAGTAATTCGAATTCAGTTAGAAGTTATGATCGGAGAAAAAAGAAAGGGGAAGGAACTTATTTGCACACCTAATAATCGATTAAATTGGATCATTTACTCCAAATCAAATTGTTCCATAAGGAAATCACATTCGAACTAAGCCAGTAAAAGTAAGATTAAATATCTAAGTGAAAAAATGAACGTTGACTCATTCAAATTATAATACATTTTTACTAACCTAACAAAAAATAAGATTTAATATCTGCAATGTCGAATTCTAAATCAAATTGTTCCAAGAGGAAATCACATTCGAACTAACCCAGTAAAAGTAATATTAAATATCTAAGTGAAAAAATGAATGTTGACTCGTTCCAATTATAATACATTTTGACTAACCTAACAAAAAATAAGATTTAATATCTACAAAGTCGAACTCTAAATCAAATTGTTCCAAGAGGAAGTCACATTCGAACTAACCCAGTAAAAGTAAGATTCTATATCTAAGTGAGAAAATGAATGTTGACTCGTTCCAATTATAATACATTTTGACTAACCTAACAAAAAATAAGATTTAATATCTGCAAAGTCGAACTCTAAATCAAATTGTTCCAAGAGGAAGTCACATTCGAACTAACCCAGTAAAAGTAAGATTCTATATCTAAGTGAGAAAATGAATGTTGACTCGTTCCAATTATAATACATTTTGACTAACCTAACAAAAAATAAGAGTTAATATCTGCAAAGTCGAACTCTAAATCAAATTGTTCCAAGAGGAAATCACATTCGAACTAAGCCAGTAAAAGTAAGATTAAATATCTAAGTAAGTGAAAAAATGAACGTTGACTCATTCAAATTATAATACATTTCGACTAACCTAACAAAAACTAAGATTTAATATCTGCAAAGTCGAACTCTAAATCAAATTATTCCAAGAGGAAATCACATTCGAACTAAGCCAGTAAAAGTAAGATTAAATATCTAAGTAAGTGAAAAAATGAATGTTGACTCGTTCCAATTATAATACATTTTTACTAACCTGACAAAAAATAAGATTTAATATCTGCAAAGTCGAACTGATTGCCGAAGCTAATTTCGTTCTTCGATAAAAAAAAATGGTTAACTTTGTGTCATGGATAGTCCGCGACGGTTTCTATTGCGAAGCAATCACAACGTGTGCACGTGTTTTAATAGATATTCGTAGACGGGACAAACCCGACATACGAGTGTGCCACTTTTCCGGATAAAATTGTGTTTTGGAAATGACATTCACCGCCTGTACTTGAAATCCCGTCCAGTGGGTTTTGATATGTGCTCGTCGATTTTCATGAGTGGACAGGTTTAATATCGTACCACCTGACGCGTGTGCTTTTTCGCTAGTTGCTAATGGCGAAATCTTAAATGATCCGAAATGGATAACAACGCACACTCATTCTATGTATAAACGCGATTGTCAAAGCGTGTTACATTTATTGCGAAAAGTATTGTTGCTTCAACACGACGATACGTTGACTGTTCCAACAATTTTCTACGTCACGAAACATGTTTTAAGACAAACATTTCTGCGATTTTGTTAACCCCTTGCCCTGCGATTTATTTTACGATTTTTGTGATTAGAACTTTCTTTGTAGTTCGCAATTTCCTAAAAAAAAGAAGAAAATTTATATCACATGTTCTGAAATAACTATACTATCTCGGTTTATAGGAAATTAATAACATACATATTTATTAGACTCTGTTCTGAATCTTCATCAAGTCTGACACGATATTGCTTTCTACTAGGAAATTTTTGTCCTGGATCAGAGGTTTCCAGCCTCTCGCAAGCACCAATTCCTTGCAGTGCTCTTCACAGATCCTATTTCATCGGTTCTCAGCAATCGGGTAATAGTTCAAATATCTTACGAAAAACCCCTAAAAGTTCAACAACCCCTTACTGACCTATGCAGGTTCATCGATCTCGTTGAGAACCCCTGATCTACCTCAACCATTCAGAACGCTGCTGTGTAAAGCCGCAGGGTGGTCATAGTTTCGATTACATCCGTAAATATGCATCCTGAATGGTAAATCTACCGACCGTCCTCCAACGATGGACGGATCATGCTGACCGATCTGCCACATGCACACTCATAGATTGATAGATTGTTACGCATCTGGTACACTTGATCCAACCCGTACACGCTTCTTTCAGTTGTTTACAACTTTAAAACGATACTCATTCCACCGTACACTGTATCAAACATTAAATCTGACGCAACAGTGAAGAGAGCTTTTATATTTATTGGTCCCTCGTAGGTACCGCTAAAAATCACTATACTACACTTCAAAATGTATAGAGTTAGGAGCAAAACTGATCACACACACTTGAAATCCGAATAACCTTTTTATGAATAGACCAAACGACTTGAATTTCTCTGTAAGGCTAGAAGAATTAGTTTAGTAAATGACGTCTAATACATATGTTGAAAAAATGCATTTGGTCGGAATTATGAAAAACAATAGTAAAACTTGATTTTTACGACTTTTTTAGCTACGCCAATAACGAAAATTGAAACGATGTGTTTGGTCAACTTGTATAAATTAAATACACTCCGAAAATTTCATTGAAATTGGTTTACGAGTTATAAACGATCAAAAGTGGTAAAAATTGTAATTTTTCAATATTTTCCGAATTTTTACCACTTTTGATCGTATATAACTCGTAAACCAATTATCCAATTTCAATGAAATTTTCAGAACATATAATATTTATACGAGTTGACCAAACACATGTTTTTAATTTTCGTTATTCGCCCAGCTAAAGAAGTTGTAAAAATCAATTTTTACTATTGTTTTTCACAATTCCGACCAAAAGCATTTTTTCAACATATCTTTTAGACGTCATTTACTAAACTAATTCTTCCAGCCTTACAGAGAAATTCAAGTCGTTTGGTCCATTCATAAAAAAGTTATTCTGATTTAAAGTGTGTGTGATCAGTTTTGCTCCTAACTGTACGTGTTGATCTTAGGTATCAGTGAATGATTATTAACACGTTTTCTACCGGAAGCCTACCAATAGGATTTTCAATAATTGTGATGTACCAAAAGGAAGCTTAAATTGTTGAGTGACTTGTTGGTTTACGATTAAATTGTTATCGTTAGACAGCGGATTTTATGCATTAATTACAAAAATGAGTAGATGTAATTTCAAACAGTAAAACCATTAGAAGAATTTAAAAATACTGTTATATTATTTTCAACCTATTAACTATGTTAAGAGAGAAAATAAATTTCTATTTCACTCCAGTTTGTTGCAATTCAGGCAGAAAATTTCTATTTTGCATAAAGATCCGCTGTCCAGTTATCGTTGTCGACGGATCCAAGATCCTGAGCTGTGAATACTGTCGTCTTTCAAAAATTAAGAAATGATGTACAGTGGCCCACAAAAGTGTTCGTACGTCCTTTAAAACAGAATAACTTTTTTATAATTGTACCAAACGACCTGACGTCTTTAAGCAATTAAAAGCATTGGTTTACTAAATGATGTGCAAAAAAATTTTTCATTAAGGGCCCAAATAAAAAATCCCTTTTTTATTTTTGCATGAAACCTTGTAAATTGTAATTATTGGAAAATCTGTTTTGCACATCATTCCATAAACCAATACTTCCAATTGCTTACAAAACATCAGGTTGTTTGGTACAATTATAAAAAAGTTATTCTGTTTCAAAGAGCGTACGAACACTTCTGTGGGCCACTGTATGTAATGCGTCTTGACAAAAGGTCTGCGACTAACCTGTGCATGGATATATTTGCTGTATCGTCGGCTGTTAATGACGCAGATCACCAACAGGTTCGCGCAAAGGATGCCGAGGCTCAGCGAAAGAATTAACGTCGCTCGGAGCAATTCGCCTAATCCCGGCGCGGTCCAAGCGGCCTCGGATGTGTCCCTTCGCCAGCAGCTGCTGTTGCTCAGCGCAGGTGCAAGCATAATCGTCTGCCTGTGCTCCATTTTCCCTTTGACTGTCTTTTCTAATATTTAAAATTACTTTCGATCTCCAAGCCCAGACGAGACGCTGCTGTCTCGTGCGAGGCTGGTCTGGCGCATCTGTTCCTCGATAGATTTTCATCCCTGCTATACCATCGGTCTTGCGAGGCTCGCTTTTTCGTAATTTGTTACGATCACCACGGTCCTCTTCATTGTCGCAAGAAAAGCGGCGGGAGACTGCGTACTGTTTTGTTTCTATCACCTTTGCAAAAAACGCTCAAGGATTCTTCGTTTCCGCGCGCTCCGCGCGGTCCGCTTGTCGATTTTCGCTATGATGCTGCCCGGTTGACTGGCACATGACGTCAAGGCACGACTTGTTATGTTTCAGTGGAGATATCTGTAACACAAAATCGATTTGCGACTGTTCAGAATTGTTGCAAAATCGAATACAACGGTTGGCTGCTCTTTACTTTACCGGACTTAAAATTTGTGTCTTTCTGCTCTAAATTATGATGTATTTTGTATGTAATCCAATAGATTTGTACCCGGGCGGCTGCAGATCGAAGGTGCATTTTTCAGTGTTTTAGTGTCGCGTGTCGCTTACCGAGCAGAGCCGCCCAC
The DNA here is from genome assembly GCA_933228785.1 of Lasioglossum pauxillum. NCBI lineage: Eukaryota > Metazoa > Arthropoda > Insecta > Hymenoptera > Halictidae > Lasioglossum > Lasioglossum pauxillum. Next base: position 36,871,353 of record OW121701.1, on the reverse strand, counting down.
CTAGCGGCTTTTGGTTGATCACACTGTCCAACAAATTTCAATTTTTTTTATGATTTCAATATACTGTTGGGTCCTTCTTATAGAGTTCTTTGCGCTGATTCCGAATCTGTCCTTAATTTTTCTCCTATACGCACAGTTTTTGAAAAACATGGCTTTGAAAAAAAACATATTTTTCAACTTTAAACAAATATTGCGATGATATTATAAAAGATATTGAATTGTTCTTTACAGCAAAAGATTCTGTAGACTTTCCCGAATACAGTAATATCCAATATTAATACATTATGATTGTTTAAGCATGTTTAAACAATCATTAAAGACGGAGAGACACCACTTTTGCACCAATTTTTGAGGATATTTTTCAATTTATCTCAAAAAATAAGGGTCCAGCGAACTATACCACGCGATAGAGCAGACTTGTATCTTGAAAACCCCCCCTTGGAAGTTTGCAACATCGACGTTTTTACCGAACCAGAAAGCAAAATATCATCGCCCGACACGAGTTGCCGCCAGTGGCGCTCGGGACGGGATACGGGGCAGCGACGGGATAAGGAGCGGCGAACGACCGTTCTGGTGGCGAGCGCCACTGGTGACAACTCATGTCGGGCGAAGATATTTTGTTTTTTGGTTCGAAAAAAACGTCGACGTTCCAGACTTGAAATTGAAAGGGTGGTTTCTCAAGATAAAAGTCTGCTCTATCGCGTGGTATAATTCGATTTTCAGCTGGACCCTTATTTTTTGAGATAAATTGAAAAATATCCTCAAAAATTAATGCAAAAGTGGTGTCTCTCCGTTTTTAATGATTGTTTAAACATGTTTAAACAATCATAATGTATTAATATTGGATATCTTGTATTGTACTGTATTCGGGAAAGTCTATAGAATCTTTTGCTGTAAAGAACAATTCAATATCTTTTATAATAATATCACAATATTTGATTAAAGTTGAAAAATATGTTTTTTTTTAAGCCATGTTTCTCAAAAACTGTGCGTATATGAGAAAAATTAAGGACAGATTCGGAATCAGCGTAAAAAACTCTATAAGAAGGACCTAACAGTATATTGAAAACAAAGGTATTGGACAGTGTCATTGGTCGGGCGGGGACAAGGTAAGCGATTCGCGGTCGTAACTACAAACCAATATGGCGGCACCCTTAACTGCCAAAAACACTGCAGATTGCTCAACTTTAAGCAAGCGTAACTCCTGAACCATTGATCCTACAGGATCGAAACTTCGATCTGCAGCCGCCCCGGCTATAAATCTACTGGATTACATACCAAATACATCATAATTTATAGGAGAAAGGCACAAATTTTAAGTCCGATAAAGTAAAGTTTACCCCAACAGTTGGACAACCGGACGAGCGAAAATCAGCTGATTTCTGCTACTATTATTTATATTAAAATCATAAAAACGTTCTCTATATTACGATCTTTCGTCATAATTATCTTAAAAAGAAATATAGTTTGCAATTCTGTTCTTGTTACATACATGTACATTTTATGCAAACTTTTAAAACGAATGTGTTATTAAATTTCTACATCAAACGTATCAAATTGTCGAATTTTTTCACGGAACTCATTCCGAAATTCATAAATTTACACGTGCCATGGAACGGCGTCAAATTACAAGGTAGATGGTAAGTCAGGTTATTCGAACGAGTCTACAAAGTACCCTGCAACTGCTGCTGCAACAAGGAATTAAATGAGCTCCATGTTCAACAGCTACAAACATAGTACGCGCTTGGAGTATATTTATTGCAATTATCATTTCCAAGTTTCCGTTATTATGCCATCGTTTTACCAGAAACATTTCATAATTGAAGTATCAACAGAAAGTATAAATTGTATGAAGTTCAGAAATGAAGTAGAGAAACACGAAGACATGAATTGAAATATTGTTGCATTGTTTTGACATATTAAAATGATCAAAAGAAAGAGTACAGTTTGTTTTGACTTGGAAAATTGTTCTTTCGAATAAAGATCCAATTAGAAGTCGGTCTGATAATTATAATGACGTACACTTGATTTGTTTGAATAACATTTTCCAGGTGTAGTGCTTTTGGGAATGTCTGGACGATAAATTTCCAATGTTGAATCGTTTCGAAAGAAGATGTGAAAATTGAGAATTCCGAACCGGTTACAATACTCAGTATACCCGGACGAAGAAAAATCGATGGCAAGGGTTGAATAACGAGGACGTACATACGTAGTTAACGAGCGGGAACGAATCTTGGCGGTCGTAGGTTTCGTTATAATTAAAAGGGGGCCGTTCTTCCACGACTCGCCTCCGGACATTCATTTTGTTTCATTTCACTTTTCTAAAATTTTCTTTTCAGCCCCGCGATAATGCTTTTAGAAACATTTTAAAAGCGTCGGAGAAAAGAGGGATGGAAGGGAGCCTCTTTCTTCGACGATTTACATATTTTGTCCAGTTTTCTCTTATTCCATCGTTAATGCACATATACGTGTAATTTATTCATGGAATAAACTGATAATCGCCTTTCCAACGTTAATTCCCTCATTATGCGAGAAAGAACGTGTAATATTTTTTTTTTGCTGAATGGACCGAAGATATTAAATCCAACAGAGACTCTTCTGCCGGAGTAGCAGCATTAACTCTCCTATTGTGTTCACCTGATTGCATTTGTATCCGGCTTCTATGTAATTATAGTCGAAGCGAAAGGTTAATTGGAAAATTCATTAATCTGTAATTGCGTCGCGACGCACGGGGGAAAAATTTGTATTTTGTTTGGAAGCTTATGTCGAGCGATTAATGGAAAATTTAATGTCAAAGGAAAACCGTGCGAGAATTTATGTTATTCTGTTGGTGTAATGAGGATCAACAAATCGCTTGCATTATTAAAATTTATAGTACATTCATCCACACTTCATTTAACCAGATAATGATTATTTAAAACAAACTACTTGCATTACTAGATTCATAATTCAAACATTACTTTGTTCTATTTATCTAGCCCCAATAAATTCCTAGAAATTCACCATTTAAATACTTTTCAAAGACATTTCTAGTAAATTCATGCACGTTTCATTTAACCAGAAAATTATTCTTTAAACAAACGAGCCCCAATAAATTCCCAGAAATTCATCTTTTTAATACGAACAAATTCTTAAATACTTTTCAAAGACATTTCTAGTAAATTCATGCACATTTCATTTAACCAGAGAATGACTATTTAAAACAAACGAAGAACTTATGTAAAATCAACTTGCATAACTAGATTCCTAAATAAAACATTACTTTGTATCTATTTTTCTAGCCCCAATAAATTCCCAGAAATTCACCATTTCAATACGAACAAATTCTTGGATACTTTTCAAAGAGCTAGTGATTGTGAAAGTTTCATTACAAGTGGCAAAACCTCTAGAAGGTAAAGGTTAAAGTAGGATTTCACTTACTTAGCGCTCTACTTTAGCGCTCCGTTGTAAGATGAATTTTTTAACAGCTACTCGGGAGGTTTAAAGCAAGTACACCTGAGTTCCCAGCGACTCTGTTATACATACTTCCACGAAGTTGACAATTTTTCCGCACAACCAAGGTAGCTGTCGAGCAGCTTGGAATGCGATTCACGGTTTCTTATCGCGTACGAAAAGTTCAGGGTGGAGGAAAAAGTCACCGGCGGGTCTTCCCTCCAATGACCCAAAAGGGTGAGTTCGGTCGTTGACGCGCGGCTACCGTTACCCCCAACCCGTCGCTTCTCAGGAAGCGTGGGTGCGTGTGCACTCGCCACCGAAAATCGACGATCGATCGGAAATAAGTACAAATTTCCACTGTTGCTACATGTACGTGCAATTGTCGCGGTGGCAAGAATCAACTAATGAAAAAGAGTGCAATTGTTTCACACTGTTTACTTCAGAATGCGTCATATTGTGGTAAAGCTTTTCGATGAATTTTTCGGGTGAAGCTTTCCGATGAATCTTTGGTGAAAGCTTATTGGTGAAGCCTTTTGATGGACATTTTTAATGGGGCCTTTTAATGGAGTTGTTTTGAAAAACCGTCCTCGTAGGTGCGTGTGCACTCGCCACCGGAAATCGACGATCGATCAGAAATAATGTATGAATCAACAAATCAAAAAGAATGTAATTGTTCTCCACCCCCATCGGGACTGATAACTCCGAATACTTCAAACTGTTTGACACTACTTCAGAACACGTCATAATGTGGTGATGATTTTCGATGAATTTTTGTCATCTAGTTTTTCGGGTGAAGCTTCTTGATGCAGCTTTATAGATAAAGTTTCTTGGTGAAGTATTTTGATGGACATTTTTAATGGGGCCTTTTAATGGAATTGTTTTGAAAAACCTTCCTCGTAGGTGCGTGTGTACTCGCTACCGAAAATCGACAATTGTTTGCTACATGCACGTGCAATTGAGCGAATTAAAGAGAATGCAATTGTTTCATACTACTTCAGAATGCGTCATGATGTGGTGAAGCTTTCACATGAATCTTTGGTGAAAGCTTTTTAGTGAACATTTTTAATCGTGCCTTTTAATGAAGTAGTTTTAAAAAACCGTTCTCGTAGGTGCGTGTGCACTCGCCACCGAAAACCAACAATTGTTTGCTACATGTACGTGCAATTGAACAAATTAAAGAGAATGCAATTGTTTCATACTACCTCAGAATGCGTCATGATGTGGTGAAGCTTTCCCATGAATCTTTGGTGAAAGCTTTTTAGTGAACATTTTTAATCGTGCCTTTTAATGAAGTTGTTTTAAAAAACCGTCCTCCTCGGTGCGCGTGCACTGTTGCTACATGTACGTGCAATTGCCACAGTGGTGGGAATGAACAAATCAAATAGAATACAATTTTTCTCCGTCCCCATCGGAACTGATAAGCACGGTTTTTCAAAACAACTCCATTAAGAATCCCCATTGAAAATGTCTATCAAGAGGCTTCACCGAGAAGCTTTATCGAAAAAGGTCCATCAAGAAGCTTCACCACATTATGACACATTCTGAATTAGTATGGCGCAATGTGAAGCAACATGAAGCAATATAGAGCAGTGTGAAGTATTGTGAAGTGTTTTACAAGCATTGCGAAGTGTGTGTTGGGAACTCCTACCCTGTGCTGGGCACGGTTGGGGCGCCTCAAACGTTCGCTCCCCCCACCAACATTCGTCATGTTCGCTTGGTGTTTCGTGTCTTCGTTGCCCTACCGTAACAGCGCTTAGTGGAAGGGGTCAACGAGCGCTGCGGTGGGGGCTAAGCAAGGTTGGGGTCCAAAGGCCAAGAATAGGAGTGGCGCTAGCCGGAACTATAGCATGATTTAGGAGTAATGCGAAAAGCTGGGCCCTAAATTATGCTCTCTCGGGCACGATAGACGTGTGGTTTTTAATGGGTATTGGGGACACCGACCACCTGTGTTCCCGGAGTCCCACACTACTCCTTCTGGGTGTACGTAAATATATTTTTCCCATGTCTTTAAAGAAAAGAAAAAAAGGTACGGTTGGCGCCCCTCAAACGTTTTCTTCCCCCACCAACATTTCTTCCGTGTAGAGTGCACCTTCGTCGTGTTCGCTAAGTGTTTCGTGTCTTCGTTGCTCCACCGTAACGGCGCTTACTGGAAGGGGACAGCGGTCGCTGCGGTGGGGATGGAGTTGTTTGAATTGAGACAAATGTGCCCAGCACTGCCCTACGTGTTCCCATAGACGGGTGGATGCTGCTCCAATAGCCCTGTCTTCTCGACCAAGGTCGTCTTTGACGGTACACGAGTCGATTAACCGCAACTCACACGACAGGTGTAAGCACCTTGACCCACGATACGGGGCTACCCGCTAACCAGCACGATGGTCTAACCTCATCAATCAGTGGCAGAGCAGTGCAGAGCAAATCAGATACCCTCATCCTACGGTGCTTGAAAACGACGGAGACTAGGCACCGACCACTCGTGGTGCTCGCCCACTTTACCCAGCAACTACTACCCGTGCTACCATTTAGGCTACCATTTAGATTTTCCCATCGTCAGGTCCACTGGCCACACTTCCAGTTAAGTTATCTTGAATTCTTGGCTCCGATAGATCGGCTCAAGTAGTTCGGACTCGCCGCCCTATACCACTGCACAGCGTATGCCTCGCGAGATGTATCGCAGTAATGGGGCGGAAATTTCAATTAGGTCGTTTGTCCTGCACTTATGCAGAATCGGAGGTGCATGAAATATACTGGTTTCCCAGTGGTAAATAGTAAATAATCTATTTTGTCTCTAGTTTCATTTCAGCCATTAATAATAATCGATAAAATCAATCCTGTATAATATACGTTTTCTGAATTTCTTTTTATATTTGCTCTAATAATATTGTACGGGAAATAAAATACTTGTTTCTTTGAATAAGTTCCGAAATTTTCGTTGACTTTACTCGAGCAATAAAATAAATGATTCGCTATTCGATATCCGAGGACTGATAAGATTCAAATAACCTGGGGACTAGAAAATCAAACAAACAATAAAGTAGATTGTTCGCCGTTTCAAAATTAGTACTAAATAGCTATAGAAATGTGTCACGTCCGGTGGTTCAGCCATTAATAATAATTGATAAAATCAATCATGTATAACATACATTTTCTGAATTTCTTTTTATATTTGCTCTAATAATGTCGTACGCGAAATAAAATATCAATTACTATAATTAATAATTAATATCGAACTATCGTATATTATACCACATTGCGAGCGATAGAATTAAGGAAATCTCATAAGATATATTTCGCAGTTGGTTACATGGAATTGCTAACCCATGCGATTTATTTTAAACTTAAAACTCATCTTGAATTTAAACCTCCATTAAACATATGAAGAATACAGCGAGATCTATTTTATTAAACAAATAAAATATCGAATACTACAATTAATAATTAATATCGGACTATCGTATCGAATTATTTCATTTGTTTAATAAAATAGATTTCGCTGTATTCTTCATATGTTTAATGGAGGTTTAAATTCAAGATGAGTTTTAAGTTTAAAATAAATCGCATGGGTTAGCAATTCCATGTAACCAACTGCGAAATATATCTTATGAGATTTCCTTAATTCTATCGCTCGCAATGTGGTATAATATACGATAGTTCGATATTAATTATTAATTAGAGTAGTAGGTATTTTATTGCCCGTACGACATTATTAGAGCAAATATAAAAAGAAATTCATTATCAATTATTATTAATGGCTGAACCATCGGACGTGACACACTTCTGTCGCTGTTTAGTACTAATTTTCAAACGGCGAACAATCTATTTTATTGTTTTTTGATTTTCTAGTCCTCAGGTTATCTGAATCTTATCAGTCCTCGGATATCGAATAGCGAACCATCTATTTTATTGCTCGTGTAAAGTTCTCAACGAAAATTTCGGAAATTATTCAAAGAAACAAGTAGTATCGCGGAAAGTAATACGAGAAGAATTTGAGAGTAGGGACCGGGAATAATGTGAACTTGCACATCACATGTGAATGGAAAGGAAGAAACGGGTGGAAACCAGACGAGGATTTACTTAAAATGATTTGACTGCGTGAGAAACTTGCATAACGAACAACTCCCGAACATCTCGCCAACTGTACAAGTTAAGTCATAACTGCACCGAATGTACTCGGCTAGGCGAGCTACTCTCTTTTTTATTTCATATAAATCCGTGCAACTGCATCTGCTTTCGCCTAAAAAATTTTTCCCACGGGAGAAAGTAGAACACGCGATGAGATAATGGCTTAAAATGCACCTCGTCTCCTCCTTTAGAAGGATGTTCCTTCCCGTCAAAGTGTTCGAGCATCGGACCAACGAGACGACTTATAAAATCAGGTCAGAAATAATAGTTGCCGCTGGAATAGCAATCGAATGCCTTCTTATTCGTCATTTGTAGACCGTGCAAATTTTTATGCAGTTGTCGGTACACTAGGAGAAAGAATTTTGTAATAACAATTACCCAGGGCATTTTTCATTTATTTTTATCATATCCGTCTCCGGGAAATCTTTTCATCTAAATTTTAATTTCGTACACCTTGACATTTGCATGAATTTCGCCAGTTTCTGTATTCTCTGGATAGTATGTTTTAACACTAGAACTAGTCAAAATGACCGGTCTTTAAAAAATATGTAATAATAGAATATTTTTATATTTATTGATTGATTAGTATCTTACAAAAGGAATATGGGGCTTTGAAAATATTATGTAGTGGTAATCTTCCAGCTTTAGACCCTCCTTTTATTTTTCCCAACTGGATCTTGCATACTTCCATTTTCGTCTTCAGAACTTGAAGGCACACAAACACGTCTTCTTTCACATAAATTCAAAATATTTTTTAATTCACTTTCCGTGGACTCCTGAACATTTTCTTTGTCTCTATAATCTCATTATTACTATTTATCCTATTATTACTATCCAGCCTCCCTAAACGTAACATTTACCCTATTTATTACTATTATCATTGTAAAGTTCAATTGCATTTTCTTCTGATTTACTTTCTTCATGCTCATATAATTCCCCATCATCGATATCAGAGCATACCATTGGTATGTTGTTCACTTTCCGCAACAATTCAGAGATTTTCAATCGTTTTGCCATTTTTAGGGCTAGTAAAATATTGTTATACGGGGTATCTCAAAATTCCTTCAACATCCGGAAATGGAAGGTACCTGGGACCATTTGAAGCAACATTTTCCTTTGCAGAAATGGCGTCCGCGGCTTTGTTAAGGAGTTATTACCGAACAACAAGGACCAATCAGAGCGCGACCTAGTCACGTGTTAGCACAGTCGGCCCGGCGGCGCGCCAACTGTCAATTGGCCGACTGTGCTAACACGTGACTAGGTCGCGCTCTGATTGGTCCTTGTTGTTCGTTAATAACTCCTTAACAAAGCAGCGGACGCCATTTCTGCAAAGGAAAATGTTGCTCCAAATGATCTCAGGAACCTTCCATTTCCGGATGTTGAAGGAATTTTGGGAAACCCTGTATAAAAAAGAATTAGGTCCTATCCCAACGGCTATGGTACACGAAATGACCGCGTGGAACAACGTCGATAACTATGTTACGTTACATCGCAGCTATGTTTGTGTTTATGTTGTGGCGCCGAAATAAGACGTTGCGCAAAACATCAATAAATCTATCGAAATATCTAATAAACGATTTCGGGTTCGGTAAACAAATTATTGAATACTTTTCCGCTTAGAGAAGTACCAGTCAAAATGATTGGTATTGGTATACGTAGCCACGATACAAAATTATTTTGATTCTGAATAAATTGAACAAAAATAAAATTCATTATATTACTCCTTTAGTTATCGCTGTAAAAGTCAATACATCGATTGCGGAAAAAAAATGTAACATGAGGTAGGAATTTCAAAATTAAATTGTAAAACCAGTCATTTTGACTGGTCTGGTAGTTCTAGTGTTAACAAATACGTCTAACTTGTAGAAATATGTTTAACTCGTGCAACAATAATTATACAATGCAGTGCTGCCGTCCAATGTTCGCACTCCATTGAAATTGTGATCTGGGCGATCGTATATCATTTCTCGAAAAAGTCAGACGCAAATCGCTGCACAGTATTATACCTGTCTGCTAGATACAATGTATTGCACGAGCGCATATTAATACTTGCTCTACTGAGAGAATGCATTTTTCGGTACATAAATTTGTCATCATATATCAGCTACACGCACTGTAATTCTCAGCATTCGCAAGTGTCAGTGTGCGCTACACACAAAGGATTTTCTAGTATGCTTTACAAATGTTTTATACCATGCAAAAATAGAAGACAACGGATTTATGAAAACGAACGGGTTCGTCGGATTTTTCGATGTATCTGATGCATACTAATCTTTTTTTCTGTACGAACACTGGAAAAATCATCATTTTCGTTGAAGTAAAATGTAGACTCCTCTCCAAAGAATTTACATTATTGTACAAGTTGTTAATGAACCTTCGATATGGTGAACGATTTCGATTCAGAATAAAGTTATAATTAATTCACTAAGAGAGCCGTGACGATTAATTTATGCGTTTAACCCCTTGCCCTACAATATCGTGTCAGATTCGTGATGAAGCTTCTGAACAGAGTCTAATAAATATGTATGTTATTAATTTCCTTCAAACCGAGGAGAAATTCTATTTTGGTTTTGTTAATGTATAGTTATTGCAGAACATGTAGGCATACAATAGATATAAGTTTTCTCCATTTTTAGGAAATAGCGAACTACGAAAAGAGGTTTTAATCACCAAAATCGTAAAATAAATCGTAGGGCAAGGGGTTAATTTAAATTTGCTTGATAAGCAAGGTCGATTTAATTTAATTTAATTAGAGAAAAATATATGGGTCTGTTCAAAACTAATTCGAGAATATAATATAAAATAAATTTGGTATGGGGAAAACAGAAAAGATGAGCTTAACAATTCAGATTGACATATAAAACATGTAATCTTCCAAAGCAACGTTGATTTATCCCCTTGCCGAACAATATCGTGTCAGGATCGTGATGTAGATTCTGAACAGAGTGTCATAAATATGTATGTTATTAATTTCCTGTAAACCGAGATGAAATTCTATTTTGGTTTCGTTAATGTATAGTTATCGGAGAAGATGTAGGCATACAATAGATATAAGTTTTCTCCATTTTTAGAAAATTACGAACTACAAAGAAAGTTCTCCTCACCGAATCCGTAAAATAAATAGTAGGGCAAGGGGTTAATAGATGAAATGTAGACGATCGAGGGAAGTGTGATAAACAGAAAAATTAAGATTGAAAAAAGGGAACCAGTTAAATTGATTAATCAAAATGTTTCAGAAATACTGTAACTTCTAGTTCTAGCTTGATTAGATAGTTCGGTGTGTCAGAAAAGCCAGTTAGATCTCTTTTTCCGTACGAACACTGGAAAAATCATCATTTTCGTTGAAGTAAAATGTAGTCTGCTCTCCAAAGAATTTACATCATCGTACAAATAGTTAATCGATCTTCGATATAGTGGTTGAACGATTTCGATTCAGAATAAAGTTATATTAATTCATTACGAGAGTCGTGACGATTAATTTATGCGTTTAATAGATGAAATGTAGACGATCGATGGAAGTGTAAAAAATAGAAAAATTAAGATTGAAAAAAGGGAACCACTTAAAGTGATTAATCAAAATGCTTCAAGTATAGTGTAGCTTTTAGCTTTATCAGATGCAGTGAAATGAATTATTCGGATGAAGATGAAACTGTCACAGTGCATATGTAATTCACACAGATCTATAAAACGTATTTTTTAAATTTTCAATATAGTTTTCTACAATTCCGATCAATTGTAATTTTCGAAAAAATTTCTTTTCGCATCCCGTTGTAAACTAATTGCTCTAGCTTCCCAAAAAAGTTCAAATCTTATAGTACAGTATTTAAAAAGTTGTCGTCTTTTTTAGAACGTCCGAATTAATTCGTTTATTGTAGTTCGGTGTGCCAGAGTAAGCCAGTTAGATCGACGATTGTTTTCTGCATTATGTAGTGTGACGCGGGAAAATTTGAGCCATGGCAACCGAACACCCTAAATACAGAACTCTATGCCCCATGTCCGCATGAATTTGAATTGATAACATAATTATAGGGAGCAGTGGTCATTACTGTGCCAATACGATCATTGGATGGTAGTTCGCTTCTACCTTGTTATCCTTCACGTATTGCCAACTAGCTCGGTATTATACTCGTGGCGGTGATACAATTATAGTGGGCTCGCTAAGTGTGATTATGGTGACAGAATGCTGTATGCTTTCACGAACTGACCAACGGCTATCTTGTCTACCCAGAAACTTCTTGTCAAATTTTTCATTTCGAAGATCTTTACACTTTCTTCGACACGACAAGCTAACGTGACAACCGTAACAGGACAAGAAACTATGATTTTGTTTACGAAAAATGTGGGTTTTATTCATTTAAACATTTTCAGAGACACAGAAAAGCAGAACTTTTTGCATATATATAATTTTCTTATTTTCTAATAAACAAATCGATGATATTCATTGAATATGCGTATCTTAGAACAGATAACACTTATAGAAATGTTAATTCAATTTTTTGGAATGTACGTAAATGTGTTCTCGAGTCCTAGAAATAGACATAACACTTTAGAACAATTTAAGTTTGCATAGGATACTCAGGGGTGGGACATTTCGCACCCCTGCAAGAAAAGTGACATAACCTCAAAAATGCAGCATTTCAGAAAAATCAACTTAAAGAATACTATAAAACTTACATTGAAATAGTCTAAGCTTCTTTTAAATTTCAGGTAAGTATGATAAATTGCGAGATAGAGATGTGACGCTTTTCGTGCATGTTGGGGCACTTCATACATATTTTTCAATGACGTAACCTCAAAATTGCCATTTTTTTACTTGTGTCCTGCTCGTGAATCAAACTCAATTTCACCAATCTGTCATTTAAACATTTTCAGAGACCCAAAAAACCACAACTTTTTGGAATCATATAATTTTCTTATTTTCTAATAAACAAATCGATGATACTCATTGAATATGTGTCTCTTAGAACAGATAATACTTATAAAAATGTTCAATCAAATTTTTTGGAATGTACTAGGTTAGCAACTAAGTTCGCGACCTCCACATTTTCTCAAACACAGTCATTTATATTGTATGTTTTAAGCACGAGCATTTTATATCAAATTAAGCGCAAAATTCAGAGCTTCCCTATGATATACAATTCAAGAGAAATGGTCACTGAATGAGAATATACAATATAATATAATACAATAGAAGAATTACGAAACAAAAGGTCGCGAATTTAATTGCCAACCAAATACCTAAATGTGTTCTCGAGTCCTAGAAATAGACACAACACTTTAGAACAAGTTTGCAAAGGATACTCAGGAGTGGGAAACTTGCAACATGCTCGTGAATCAAACTTAATTTCACCAATCTGTGTATGTACATACAACCCCTTTCCTGTATCAAGCTTAGCTAGCCTAACTCCCTTCATAACAGGATCACCTATGCCCCGATCCACCTCAACTACTTCGGTCGCTTTGATCATGGTTTTTGTTTTGGTCGGTCAGCAACTTTTTTGCCCGAAGGTAACCAACCAACTAAACCATTAATTTGATCTGTCCAATTTTACGTGCAGCGGTTGGGCCAAGTAATGAAAACTGTAGTTACACTATTTCAAAGGCTACACGATCATAGTCTACTTCGTTTCAAACCATGTATGCTTTTTCCAAAACAAAACGGAATTGTAAAATTCCTGGCATGTGTAGAAAATCAAACTGAAATAATTACTGGACCGCAGAATTTTGCAAAGTGAACATCGTCTGCATGTATCACGAGAAACGGGAATGAACCGGAAATTGCTTTTGTTTCCAAATAATTTTTAACAAAGGGGACTATGAGTGTCCGAATAAATTCTGTTTGAAGAGTTGAAAATATTGAATAGAGAAGAAAAGGAATGAGAAAAAATTGGAGATCCTAAACAATGCTTTTATCTAACAGAAGTTTTCTCGAGAAGTTTTCGAAAGCACGGTTCCAAGAGTGCTTCGTGTTTTCGGATTGGCGCAGAACCACTGGTTTAGATAATCTCTGGAATCGTATTTCTCTCGCGTATTCTCAATCTCTCGCGCTCTCCGCGGCAAAACATAAACTGCAGCAGAATTGCACACCGTTCCACACACCTGGTTTCGGTGCATTTAAATTAAAAACTTTACGAAAATATTTGAATGGGTAAGATCGCTGAAGTTTCCACAGTATACGACCGTAGCAGCGAGCGGACGAACAGTTCTCAACCCTTCACAGTTATAACATTTTACAAAGTGCCTCTTATAAAACGTGAAGAGAAACGCATACACTGCTCGAAATTACCATAAAGCCACCTGATTTTTTGGTGAAATCTTATGATTATGTCATAGTAATGAGAAGCTGATGCACGATAGCATTTTAGGATTAATAAAAGAAACCATTTACATGATTACATTCATAGATATATTATTATAATAGCATTTACAGAAGAAATTGAGACTGACAATTTCATTTTTCAGCATGATCACGCCTCAATTCATGCATCAAGACAAACAACGGAGTGGTTAGACGACAAAAATATGAGGATTTTGACATGGCCAGATTGTTCGCCAGATTTAAACCCAATTGAGAATCTTTGGGGAATACTTGCAAGAAAAGTATATGGCAATCGTAAACAGTACAACTCTGTTTCTGAGTTATGGATTGCGGTGAACGAAGCGTGGACATCCATCGAAGCAGAAACTCCTCGTACTTTGATTTCATCAATGCCTAATCGAATTTTCGACCTTATTCGAAGAAATGGCAATTACACTAAGTATTAATTTGTAAATATAGAAGAAATTTTCGATAATCTTGATGTTATCTTCTTAAAAAACGTGTGGCTTTTTGGAAATTTCGCAGTTCGTTTTTGGTTAAACTATATAACTTTACGTTTTTCTGTAAATAAATAATGTATCTATGAATGTAATCATGTAAATGGTTTCTTTTATTAATCCTAAAATGCTATCGTGCATCAGCATCTCATTACTACGACATAATTATAAGATTTCACCAAAAAATCAGGTGGCTTTATGGTGATTTCGGGCAGTCACATCGAATCCAATAAAAATCTTTACAGTTCCAAGTAACGGAAAAGCACGAAATTAATTTGATTTAATTAACTCGGCGCCGATTTAATTGGCTACAACCATTCGATCAATTAGTGTAGTTAAAGCTTCCTTAAATTATTACTTATTTACATGACAGATATTATTTAATTAATTGACAAACACCCGAGTCTGAATCTCTTTTTTTTGTGAGGACCGTAAGGAGAATATCGTTGAAAAGGCTATGCCGATCGATGATTCGTTTATAAACGATACTAGATAAGGTTCCGCTATTCTCCCCGAAGTATACTACAATAAATGGACGAAGTTAAGCACAAGAGGCACAAAGAAAACGATTTTTTGACGTCGCGTCGGGACGTCGCGTCGCTCTATCTTTTCGCATGTGTGGGTCAAGACGGAGTGCAACTATTTACACACGTCCCACGCATACATAACCAACGTCTTTGTCCTCGTCGTCGTCTGTAGCACATATCCGTGAGCTGAATCTTCACATTCTAAACACTCAATTCCCTTTGTCGATTTAAAGAAGAGAATGCACTCTGCGGCAATGTCAACGCTTTATTACGCGAAAAATCTTCAAATTTCGCACATTAATGAAAAGATTTGATGAAAATTCACCATTTTCAAGAACACGATGTGCTTGATATTGCAACTTTGAATTCGCAAATGGAAGAGAGTTGACAATTTTGCCCATAATTATGAAAGTGGTCTTAGTGATATATTTCATGTTTCTTATAATTAATTTAATACAATGTTGAAATAACAAGCACTATCTAACGGTTCATTTTTCACAAAGTCGTGAAAATTACGTTGAATGAATTTAGTTTGAAATAATGTAATGTAAAACTACTGATAAACTCATTTTTTTAATTTTTACTTGGACCACTTTCACAGTTTCTTTATTTCTTGTTCCTAATAATTCCATACAATGTTGAAATAACAAGTACTATCTAACGGTTCATTTTTCACAATAACGTAAAAATTACATTTTTTCTCATTTTTTCAATTTTCACTTAGACCACTTTCACAGTTTCGTTATTTCTTGTTTCTAATAATTCCATACAATGTTGAAATAACAAGCTCCATCTAACGGTTCATCTTTCATAATATCGTAAAAATTACGTTGAATGAATTTAGTTTAAAATAATGTAATGTGAAACAACTGATAAACTCATTTTTTTTAAATTTTTACTTAGACCACTTCCATAGTTATGGACAGAATTGTAACAAATATGTAGAACGATGTAAAAGTAGAAGAAACTTAGCGTGCCGCTGTAAATCGCTGAAGTTGCGGAACCTTGAAATTTATTTATTCATTTCAAATAGAGAATTCGACGACTAATCTTATTCGGAGATCGTTAGAAAATTTGGCAGAATGGCACACAATACCACGTGACAATTTCGAGGCAGTCAGTTTAATCGGCACTCGTTTCGTCGATCTGGCATTGACCTCATCAGCAGTCTCGAGTCAGCAATCGATGTCGAAGGTTCCTCTCTTGCATAAATACATCCCCCTCCGTATACCGAAGTTCATAGTTTTCAATTTCGGTGTACAATAGAACCATTATTATCGTAACTGGTGGGGAAACGACAGTGTTCGGATAACAGAATTTTCAGATATAATGGTTTCTCCTGTCCCAAAATTTCGTGTATTTCCGCAGACGAGTAACAAAATTCATCGGCCGCGAAATAAAGCGGAACTTGTTCCTACTCAATCTTCTACATAATGTTTAATCCGTCAAATGGAAATACGTATTTCGAAGTAATAACAAAATTCATCGTCCGCAAAATAAAATAAACATCCCGCATAATTTCGTGCTGAATTGTTAATGTGCGAGATTGAAATATGTGTTTCGAAGTAGCGCGGTTCCGGTGCATGATTTTTTCATGACGTTTTACGTTTGTTTTCACATTTACAAAACATGTGGAGCACTTTTGAACGATCACAGTCCTAGTTTACGCACTCGCGGCACATAAATATCAGGAAACAATTGCGTCGTGTGCGTTAATTGCCCTGTACGTTATTTATCTGAGCAGTCCTGGGAATACAAAGGGCATTCATCCCCTTTACCCGAAATCCCTAGGGCGGATATTAATATGCTCTCGTGGATTTCAACGGTTAAGCCGGTTTACCATCATATCAATGCTTATTGAACGTAAGAATTCGCGATGAGCAATATACTCTCCACAGAAATAATTCAAATCTCTTTCTCGGTCGAATATTAACACTGTTTCTAGCAAAGGTGTCGAAAAAGACATCTTTTAAAATTTTCAATAAACATTTATTTCATTATACTGAATAATCTGGTAGTACAGACGAAAAGAGGATGATTCTACATAAAAAGAACAAATCGAAATAAGTATAGGTAAAAACGCGGTACAAGCAGGGACCATAACTGTCAACCAAAAAGAAAAAGAAAGTCATAGAATAACAAATATTTCATCGATTAAAATCGTATTGGTTACAAATAAGGATTATAAGTAAGCGGATCTTTATGCAAAATAAAAAATGTTTGCATTGATTGCAAGACACAGGAGCCAAATAGAAATTCCATTCTTCTTTTAATTGTCTTATTAAGCTGAAATTAATACACTGATGTCCTTAAATCTTCTTAATTCGTCCACTGTTTTAAATTGTACGTGTCCATTTTCGTCATAAATGCATAAAATCCGCAGTCTAATTATAAGTAATCGAAAACTTTCTCTCTTGTTGTTAAATGTTATCAATGAGGGAAGTTCATTTCGATCACTCATAACTGTTATCAATGAGAGAAATTTATTTCGATAGTTCATAACAGTTATCGATGAGAGAAATTTATTTCAATCGCTCATAACTAGACTGCGGATTTTATGCATTTATGATGAAAATGGCCACGCACAATTTCAAGCCGTGATCATATTAAAACGATTTAAGGACACCAGTGCATTAGTTTCGGTTTAATAAGATAATTAAATGATGAAAGAAATTTTTATGTGGCACCTGTGTCTTGCAATCAACGCAAACATTTTTTATTTTGCATAAAGATCCGCAGTCTACTCATAACAGTTATCGATGAGAAAAATTTATTTCTGTCGCTCATAACAGTTAACGATGAGAGATTTCTATCGCTCATAACAGTTATAGATTAGAGAAATTTATTTCTATCGCTCATAACAGTTATCGATGAAAGAAATCTATTTGTATTGCTCGTAACAGTTATCGATGAGGGAAATTCATTTCGATCGCTCATAACAGTTATGGATGAAGGAAATTTGTAATAGTTATTATTAAATAGTACAACTTTCAAATGGGTAGACAATCAATTATTTCATAAATTTTTTATTCGTAAAATTAATTGCTACAAATCAAAATTTAATGTGATAAACAAACAGATTTTGTGCTGTTCTTATGGTCTGTTGATTCGTCTTGTTGTACGGAACCTTCTCAATGAAATTCACAGGGTTGCTCCATCCGAAAAGAGTAGACAACTCAATAACTAAATAAAAGCAACCAAAATGAATTTTTTCATCAGTAATTATTATGAGCAAGTGAAAAGAAATTCGATCATCGATAACTGTTATGAGTGATCGAAATGAACTTCTTTCATCCATAACTGTTATGAGCGACAGAAATGAATTTCTCTCATCGATAACTGCTTTGAGAAAACGAAACAGTTTTTCTTTATCGATAACAGTTATCGAGGAGGATCCAATTTTTCGAACACTAATAACTGTTATTTGTAACCAAAAAGTATAAAAACCGATATTTTTAATCATTCTGTTCTTCGAATTTTTTTCTTTATATTTGGTGTACATTATCTTAAATTTCAATAATAATCAACTTTTTATTAATGACTTTTATCATAGAAAATTTTAGAATAACTGTTATTTTTGGTCCCTGGGTACAAGAATAGTGTTCAATTCTTTCGAAGATGAAATATATTAAGTGTGCAAAACGGTGCGTACTCGAGTACTCGGCAATTTCAACAATTACCTTCCTTCGCAATTTTCTAATAGTCTTCTCAGAACCGAAGATCAACAGTCGACGATTGTACAGCGAACATTTTCCGATAGTTCTAGCAGGACCTCGATAAAGTAGATTTAACCACTTGCTGTATTTTAACGAGTCCGACTCGTGACGAAGATTTTAACAAAGTATAACAAATCGCACCTCAGCAAGAAAAGTGACACAAGTGAGAAAATGGCAATTTTGAGGTTATGTCATTGAAAAATATGTATAATTTTTATAGTATTTCCTCAGTTGACTTTTCTCAAATGCTGCATTTGTGAGTTGTGTCAATTTTCTTGCGGGGGTGCGAAACGTGAAATAAAATTTGATTCGTTTTCTTTTCCCTTCCACGACATTTATCGAGATAGAGACGTTGTCATCGCTGTTACTGTAAAGAGAATGTTACGGCAAGGGGTTAATAGTAAACAGTTCATTGAAATATTTTAAATAATGAATAACGATCAAATTTATAATGCTTTTATTACGTCCCATATTTTTATTATAATGCTGTTCATAGTTATACCTTTTATAACTGGAGGATGTGGAAGTTTAAGAATTCTCGAAGATGTGTCTGTATACAAGATTCCTATTCTACTTGGATTAGGGTAAACTGTATTATTGCAGGTACTGCACTAGTTATTGGCACTTTTGATTTACACGGCGAATATGAAGAATTCCTGGCATAGAAAATCATCTTATATTGCTTCTTATTTATATTTCAAAGTAACGTTGTAAGTTTTCATAACAAAGTTCCAGAAATTACTGTTAGCAACGCTGGTACATCCTGTAAGACCGACGGATGACCACAGTGCAGTGTAAATAGTGTTTTATTAAAATTTTCGTTACGAGTAAGTATAATTTATCGCTGTTTAACTTAATTTCGGGCTGTATTACGGATGTAATAAGTGTGTATATGTTTAATTATAAAACAAATAGCCTGTTTATCGTTTACTTATTACTGTGCCAATGACTGTACTATTTGTCTTACGATTGTTATTCACTGAATATATTTTATATTAAAAGATTTGTGACTCGTAAAACTGTTTGATTTTGTTGAAAAATCTCTATTAGCTTATAACAATAGTAAGTTAAGCTCGTTTAAACATTTCAAAACAAAATAGAAAGATTTTTACTACGATTTTGGCTTAGAGTGCCAATCATTGTACAGTTTGCCCTACTCGTATCCATTCTTCGAAAGACACAGAACCTTTTTGCCAGGGTATTCGGTATATTTACATCGTTCCTCTAGAGACGAGACAAGTCCAAACGCACACCATTATTGGTCATAATGGCTGTTCACCCTGCCACAATCGCTCAAGACTGATGACATGTGGGCACACGGATTGGGGTGGACAGCTATTCTGTCTGCCGCTGTATCTCGGCTCTCTTCTTTCGAAAAACGAGCCATCGCAACAACTCGATTTCTTTTGTCGAGATAAATTCCATAGAAAGCGTACCGAAATTATTGTTCGCCACTCGAAGAGATATATCGTATCTGTTATTTATTTCGAGTCGTCCGAAAGAAACAACCCGTGGAAGTTCATTTTCTTTTATACGAGGAGATGTCTCCAAATAGGTTCTCCCAAAATATATACAATTGTATGTGTCTGTGAGATCTTTTTCTTCAAATTCACACATATTATATAGAGATTCGTACGAAACGCGTTGCCCGACGTTAGCCAGCCGTCGAGTGCACGTGCACTCGCCTTTCTCGAAGATGGAAGCTCAACCAACGAAATACTACTTTGCACTATTTATTTATTTTGCACACGGGTATTAGGCGTATTCCGAGGCACCCGCTATAACTCAATTTAATAAGCACACCTATAAATTTAGTTTCAAGTTTGAATTATAAGTTACGCGAGAGGTGGAACGTAAACTTCTGCATCATAAAAGAAGAACTTACTTCCACTGTATTGAATCTAAAGAGTGTCTGTGTTCAGCGAAAAGCAGAAACTAATTTACAGTTAAATGTATTGTATGTACGTCGCGGGTTTAAGTTTACGGGTCCTACTCGACTGATTTTACATTGTTTGAAACATTTATTTAACCGAGCAATTATCAGTTTTTGAACAACTTCCACCGATTATTCCGATCAGATAAAACGCCGCTGTTGCACAATAAATAGGATTAACCAACGCGGTCTCTAATGATCCGATGTTAATCACACCTTTATACATAAATAATATTGCAAACGACGATGGTAACGTTTGCGTCTCGTGACATTAGACGATCCATCAAATGCTTCGATTAATAAATTTAGTAGCAAACGGAACGTGAACCCCTTGCATCACCGATTAGAACTTCTTTGTGCATAGTTTCCTCGAAGGAGAAAGAAGTTCACAATTTTACAATTTCATGTCAAGGGAAATTAATAACTAGACTGCGGATCTTTACGTAAAGTAAAAATATTCTGCATTGATTGCGGGAAGCGGGAATAAAATAAAAATTGATTTCATCCCTTAACGACTTCGTTACGTTAAAAACAACATTGGAATATTCTTGAATTTTTCTAGTTTATTAGTGTCTTATGTTTCACCGAGCTAATTTCTTTATAAATGCATAAAGATCCGCAGTCTGTTAACAACATTCAGCAGATCCGTTTCGAAATCTTTGAGGTTGACGAAAGAAAGATTGAATCCGGTGAAAATCAAAACAAAAATACCACACATACATCAAGTGCAAGTACATACCTGTACCTACACAGAAGAGTTCTCGCGAGGCGCCAGCGAAATCATCAACCGTGCGAGGAGCCTCATCGTTCACTGGTGGCAACCAACAACGGTTTCCAATGAAACAAAAAAAAATGAGAAAAAAAAGTCGGCTAAACGATTGATTCAACAATACGAATCGTCACGAGAGCAGCAAGCAAGCGAGCAAGCAGCCTCGGCACAAAACAGCCTCCCCTAGCTAATCGTCCGAGTCCTTGTCCCTCCGAAAGAATTGGTTAACTGTCACCACTGGCCACAACGAGGTGCGAAACACAAACGCCGAGGCGAATTATCAAATGGAGAGTGAGAATCGTTAATCGAATATGTCGCGAGGGTGGAAACCGATTCGTTTTCACTTTGGCGAGAGACACAACTGTTCCGAGAGAGCGGCTCTACCTCTCGGATATTCACGATGCATCCGCGTAACGCTCTCTGTCTCCCTCTCTCTCTCTCTCTCTCTCTCTCTCCCTCTATTCGGAAACCTCTAAACGAATTGGCAAGGGGTAGAAACAAGAAGAAGAAGAAGAAGAAGAAGAGAAGAAGAGTATTGTAGAAGGGGTAAAAATCGGACGCGACGACGCGGAGGCTGACGACGCACTGACTAGCTGCTCCCGACAGTCGAACACTCGAGAGAGAGAGCATTCCCCCACTGCACTGACACGTCCCGTTGTGCCAAAACCCACCCTCCCGCGCAATCCTCCTCGATTACACTCTACACCCCTCGTCCTCGGCCTTTGCTGATCGGAACCGAGTGATCTACTTCACCCAGCGTCAAAAATCGCACAATGACATACATACATACCGTGCGTTTGTGTACGCCGAGTCGAAACTATTTCTTATTTCGTTGGAAAAACCTTCAACTACCAACGGGTAGTCTTATAACATCCCCCGATACTCCCTGTCCGCCGCCACAGTAGGACAAAACGATGAATTCTGTGTCAAAATCCAAGAACTTTCGATAGAAATGAGATTGAGCGATGATTTTTTTTAAAGCTGAAACTTTGCAGAATATGGGAAAAATAGAGAGTTTGTGGTACGAACGTTTTTTAACCCTGAAAAAATTGGTGAACTTGCACAATTTTAAGAAAATTGTGGTTTATCCGATATCACGCGTGGAAAAATTTTTTGTTTCACATGCTACACATCGTTTCCAGTAGATTTTTTCACGCTGGTTTCAAATCTGGTCTGAAAATTTGTCTACGACCTCAGGATTTTGCTAAAAATCGATTTTCGTAAACAAAACTAATGAAATCATTTTTTTGTTGAAATGAATTGGCACATACATGTGATACGTGTCAAGTAAACGTTCAAATACTTCATTATGGTTATTTTTCCTGTGTTTTATACAGGGTAAGTCACCTAACGTTGCCACCTCAAATAGCTTTGTTGTTTTTAAAGCCTAAGTATGAAGTCTACAAATAAGGAGCTTCGAAAATTAGTGAGTGATTAACGAGTAGACTGCGAATTTTGAATGGTTAATGCAAAACAATAATGTTCTGTGTCTGTTATATGGACTAGGACAGGCATGGGCAGAAATAGCACGCGTGCTAGTGAATCTCAAGGAATACCCGTGGAATACCCCCACTTCTTCCGGCCGTGCGTCTCGCTCCCCGTGGCGGCCCTAGTGCTCGGTGCAACTACGGCTGCCAAGGGGATTGAGACGCGCGGCCGGGAGAAGTGGGGGTATTCCTTGAGAATCACTAGCACGCGTTCTATTTCTGCCCATGCCTGGACTAGGAGCTACTTAGAAATTTTGTACGTGCATGGGTAATTATAGTCACTGAATTCCTAATGAAAGGGACTATCATTGTAGGTGTTTAAAAAAGAGTGCTTCCATTTAAGAAAATGAAGGTGATTGATATCTCTAAAAAATCACATAAAAACAAAAATATTTTTGGTATCATGTGAGTCCCGCTGAACCATTTAACTTTGTCCTTCAATCAAACTTTGTCCTTTGACGTTTCTTTAAAAATAACAAAGATATTTGAGGTGGCAACGTTAGGTGACTCACCCTGTATATGAGAATACAGTATACCTTCAAACTAGTGGGTTACCAATTTTCCCTATATTCTGCAAAGTTTCAGCTTCAATTTTAGAAAAAATCATCACTCTATCTCATTTCTATCGAAAGTTCTCTGATCCCACATTTTTTCCAATCTTTCTTGCGGCTAAAATTTCGACAATTCTTAAGAAATTCATTATCGTTTATCACGTTCGCTGTCGTACCAGTGCCCACAATATAAGAATAGGGAAATCTAGATTCATCGCGGTAATTGCGAGTCTTTGTAAAACTTTCCAAGTTTTATGATAGAAACGAGCAGATGAAAATTAGAACAGTAAAACAAAGTTGATTTCGTAGTGGGCATAGTGTATCACGAAAAAGATATTATAATATTAAATTCGTAAGGATTCTGATATCTATGAACGGGAACGTATTATACACGTGTTTTAGTTCGCTGAGAATGTTTTTAATAGTTTTGAAAGTTCTGGTCCGCGAAGAGTTGATTTCACAGCCACCAGCTCGACGCGGTTGTTGATTTCTAATATTATTTAGTAGAGAATAGACAGGGCCGGATTAGGGTGCTTTTACGCTGAGCTCGCCGCGGACGGCCACGGGAAAAAGTCATAAAATTCGAGCGAGCCGACGGGCCCGCTCGCTGTGCCCCGCTGTGCGTGGCACAAAAAAAAAGGTCTCTATGGGATCCACGGTTTCACGGTTCGTTTA
Source organism: Lasioglossum pauxillum (assembly GCA_933228785.1). Taxonomy (NCBI): domain Eukaryota; kingdom Metazoa; phylum Arthropoda; class Insecta; order Hymenoptera; family Halictidae; genus Lasioglossum; species Lasioglossum pauxillum. Next base: position 36,847,325 of record OW121701.1, on the reverse strand, counting down.
GGTAAACTACCGATAGCTTCTCTTTAAGGGTGTGGGTCGGATTTTGACCTTGGTCGTAGTATCGGTGCCCTCCGCATTTGTAGCTAGGAGCGCTAGTGTTTTTAGTCACTGTTTTACCGATTCAGTCACAGTATTGGTAAAATATCGGTAAAATAGTGACTAAAAACGCTAGCGCTCCTAGCTAAAAATGCCATAGAACTAATACTTGCACCAAAATCTCCCGTATAGGGATCTACTTCGTAGATTTCGTTTGCTGTGTTTAAACACGTATAGTTTAACATAATAAAGGTTTCATTGACATTGTATGTGACCCTGAATTCCGGGATGCCTACATTTTGGTCTATAAGAACCCTAAATCTCTCGATATTTAAGAAAATGTATGTGTCTCGACAATGGCAGCACTGTCGCTTCGTCCAATATTTGTGAAACTGCGCTACATGCTGCCGAATAATGCAAATTACGCCTCGAAAACGCAAAAGTAGGCCATATATGGAAGCATCCCGTAATTGTGGGTCTTTTATCTAGCGATTGTGACTACGTAGGGGCCCCAAATGTGCGTTAGAGAGACAGCAAACGAAATCTACGGAACCCTTGCAATCTCGTGTACGTATACAGTATCTATCGGTGTGTTAAGGTACTACCACACTCGCACTCGACCAAGGTCAAAATCCGACCCACACCCTTAAGGCGGGGTAGGATACCTTCAGATTCTAAGTAGCAAATAACTAGAATCTTATTAGAAAAATTGGGTTTGCGAATTTTCGCTTTTTGTCCTTATACCAGCAAACACACCATGTAAAAATTTCTTTTATTTGGTCATAAAGTAATTCATGCTCGTCAAAGCAACTAATCTTTACAACAGCCTCATTTTCAAAGTCAACCAGTAGCCGTTCTTACCCGTAATAAAATTGACGGGCTTGGGACAGAGGCTAACGGACAAACGGTACAACGCCTTTTCTACCTTAATTATTGCCACGTGCCCCATACCTCGCCGAGTGGAAGAATTTACCTGAATAATATCAAGGCAATACTCCCTTTCGGAGCCATTGATTTTGAACAATGTAGGAGATAAATAAACTGTTAGGTCTTTGCGGATAGGAATTCTGATGTCGAATGTTTTCACTATAAACTCCAAAGAACCCATTTTCATCGATTTGCTAAATCAACATTTCATCAAAAAATCATTTCGCGTCCGGCGATTTCGGCAATTGTAAGTGCACGAAAAGAACAAAGTGACATGCACTTACTATGGACGATATTAACCTGTGCACCGCACACTCGGAGTGTACGACACCCCAACAACAAGTTAGGTAAAATAAACGACATCTCGCGTACTCCTTCCCCGCGTTCTGTTTTTTCCCAATGTGAAAGTTGCGATTTTAGGACAAACGCTGTCCTAAAGAATATTCAGCAATCTTATGGACCCGGAATAACAAACAATTCAAACCTAACAGCTGTTTGTGATTACTGGAGTGTTTCACATCTCATGTCTGCCGCACAGTGGCCAATTTGGACGAAATCTGTGCCACAATCAAAGAACTTTCTATTAGAAATGAGATATAGAGCGATGAAATTTTTTTTCAAATTAAAACTGAAACTTTGCAGAATATAGGAAAAATGGGGAGAAAGTTCTTTCATTTTGACACAGATTTCGTTCAAATTGCTCACTGTGTACCGTATGAAATTTTTACATGGTGTGTTTGCTCGTATAAGGACAAAAACCGAAAATTCGCAAACCCAATTTTTCTAATAAGATTCTAGTTATTTGCTACTTAGAATCTGAAGGTATCCTACCCCGCCTTAAAGAGAAGCTATCGGTAGTTTACCTAAACGAACCGTGAAACCGTGGATCCCATAGAGACCTTTTTTTTTGTGCCACGCACAGCGGGGCACAGCGAGCGGGCCCGTCGGCCCGCTCGAATTTTATAAGTTTTTCCCGTGGCCGTCCGCGGCGAGCTCAGCGTAAAAGCACCAGTAGTAAATGATACGGGCCCCGCGCTTCTGTGGGCCACGCGCCATACAAACAGGGGCCCCACACGGGCGCTTCATCGAAGAGGCTCCGGTACACGAGTGCCTGTTTATGCCAGGGGGCACAGACATTTTCTAAACAAAAAAGGTCATTCATTGTATTTGTTGAAAAGGGCACGGCGGCCCTGATACAAAGCCTATGCTTGAGCCCAGATAAGAAGGTACTTACTAGCCAACGAATGTAAGACTCTACTGCGCATATGACTCTAACGGAACTCATTCATTGGCTAATCCCCGTACTCGTACGTTGCCGACCACGCGATCATTGGCTGACGCCATGAATTTTATGGCTGACGCACAACAACATGCGCAGAACAAGTACCTTTTTATTTGGGCCCAAGTATAGAGCCTCGTCATAACATTTGCCGCGGGCTCCGAGCTGGCTTAATCCGGCACTGAGAACACAGTATAGGCCCAGCGCGTCAACTGTCTATTGGCCGACTGTGGCAACTCGCGTCTAAGTCGCGCTCTGATTGGTTCGTGTTTTTCGTTAATAACTCCTAAACAAAGCCGCGGATAACATTTTTGCAAAGGAAAATGTCGTTTGAAATGGTCTCAGGAACCACCCCCTTTCGGGAAGTTCACGAATTTTGGGACACCCTGTAGAGTAGTAGTGAAACTATTCTGTAGAGTACAGAGTATAGAGCGCGACCGGCGTTGTTTTTGGTCAATCAAATATTGTATGATCAATCGAGAGAATCGCACCGATTGCCCAGGTATCACCATCCCACGAGGGGATTGCTGTGATACAGAACCCGCCCACTCTTTTGTTTATTTTATTAACTTTCCATCCGACGGAAAATTGACAAATCAATTCTATCTGTGCGATATATGTATGATAGTACTCTACTTTCGATTACTGTATGCGCATAATTTCCCTCATATTTTGGTTTCTTTCCCATATTCATTTCATATTCTTTCATTTTCCATTTGTAATTTTGTATTGTTTTGTACTATTCCCCATAAATTTCTCTTAGCTAATTAATATTCTACCAACCCGCCTATACGTGTATCGAAAACGTGTAATGGCTAGTTAACCCATTCTGCAATTACAATTAACACGCTGAAATGGACATAAAGTGAATTAAATTGTAGAGCAAATAATAAATGGACAACACACGATACAATTGCACTAATACAATTATATAAATGAAATGAAATGCTATTCGATGTGTTTGCTAAGAATAAATAAATTATCGGAAACAGCAATCTGTCCTCGCATGGGTACATTATAGATCGAAATCGGATCAACAGAGCGTCAGGTATTATTACAGAAAGTCTCAAGTTCCTTGTTCCAATTGCATCCATTCTTCCATTACACTTTTGTCTTCATTCCCATAAAAAAGATAATGAAGAAACAGAAACACAAAATAAAAAAGATACTTTGAAGAATAGTTGCCCACTCGATATACAGATTTTAATTGTATATGAATAGATTGAAAATGGCTGCAATCATTCGGTTGCGATCGAATTCAAGAGAAGAATTATTTATCCTTACTACATCATTACTATTATTTACTCGACTGTTAATTGTGGTTGTAATCGGGTAGTTTTATGAGCCACTTAATATTTGTGAATTGACAAGAATTCCTAAGAATCGACATGGATAGATTTCACATATTTGATTTGGGGGTCTTGCGAGCCTCTATTAATATTTGCGGATCGACAAGAATAAATTATATATTCAATTGGGAATGCTTGCTTGAATTTACAAAATTCAAAATAATGGCTGTATCAGCTGCTGCTTTCGGTCACGAATTATATATATAATAAAAGTAATAATTGCAATTAAAATCACAATAAAGATAATAAAAATAAAAATTTCAATTACTTTGGAATTGAAATAGAAATTGGAATTGACATTGGAATTTATATTGAAATTGAAATTCGAATTTCAATTGGAATTGAAATTGGTATTGAAATTGGAATTGAAATTGAAATTCGAATTGAAATGGAAATTGGAATTGAAATTCGAATTGAAATTGAAATTCGAATTGAAATTGAAATTGGAATTGAAACGGAAATTGGAATTGAAATTGGAATAGAAATTGGAATTGAACTTGGAATTAAAATTGGAATTGAAATAGGAATTGAAATTGAAGCAAAAACACTAACTCGAACAAATAATACCAATGCTAATACTGCTAGATTATGGGTAAGTAAAAACCACACTGTTTATGGTCTTAAACACGTCTTTTTAGGATGTAAGACTAACCTAACCTAAAATAGACGTAAAATGGACGTCTTTAAGACGTCGTGTACTATCTGGGAATAAGGTGCTGATTTTTATTAAATTAGAAAATTACGTACGTCCACAATCCGTCCAAGAGGAATATATGCAACTGGATTCGAAATATTAATGTTTAAGAATCGACGCAGTTCCACAGCCTAACCACACGCGCACACACACACAAGTGGAAAATATGAAACATTTTCGACGTGCCTGGCGCCCGAAGATCTCATTCTCTCGAGTACCACCTGGGCACGCAAAACTATTCAAGCAACGACCATGGATTCAATATTCTACAAATTCTAGCAGAAAAGACTCGTTAGTTTGTCGGAATAACATTCTCTTACACTTGCAAAATGACAGGACTTTCAATCAAAAATTTCATATTTTTCACTCGATAAGCAAACTGTTCACTATTTTGAATATATTTCACACTGCAGACTAATGAAAATTTTACTAAAAGCAAAGCTTCCCGAGGGAAAAGATTACTGGGAATTTGTATCCTTAGAAGCAAGAGTTATTATGGATATTTGAAAAATTATGTTGCTTCTGTCAAAGCAACGTCCCGAAATATTCGCTAGGGAGATTACTATTTTGTAAACTTACTTATAAAATTGTAATTGCTCCGACCTCGAGGATTCTCGTCTGTCGCGAAATGTCTCTCTGCATAAGTACGCGACCTCCAATGCATTCGAGCGGCCCAAACGAGGTATGTAAATAATTGTAAATAATTTGATAAATAATTCTATGAATAATTTCTAAACGTAACAATTTTCAATAAATTCTGCCAGGAATTAAATGGTTATTATTCATTTTTGACACATTATATTTACATTTATCAGAGAGGAAACGAGAGTGCTCACGCCCGGTGTTTGGCCGTGCCGCTTTTGTCTTCAAATCATGTTTAGCCTACATCATCTTTAGCATGGAACAGAACCTACACCATCTTTAGCAGGAAACAGAACCCACTTTACTATTATTAAATCTGTGTAATGCATCAGAACTAGCTTCAACCACCGACTAGATACTATTAAATGATATTAACTATTAAATAATAGTATCTGATCGGTGGTTGAAGCCAGTTCTGATCCATTGCACAGATTTAATAACAGTAAAGTGGGTTCTGTTTCCTGCTAAAGATGGTGTAGGTTCTGTTCCATGCTAAAGATGATGTAGGAGCTGTTCCAGGCTAAACATGATGTGGGGACAAAAGCGGCGCGGCCAAACCCCGGGCGTGAGCACTCTCATTTCCTCTCTGCATTTATTGATGAAAAATCAAAAGAATTAGATATTCATTACAGCAGCAAATGATTCGTGCTGATTTCCCCATAAGACGCAATGCAAATTCCGACACGAATTAAAACGTCCATACAGCGCCATTTCGTGCAGTGGCAAAACGCTCAAACTGTTAGCAAAATTTACTGTCGGAAACATTTGGCTAACAACTTGAGCGTTTTGCCGCTGCATGAAATGGCGCTGTACGGACATGGGGGGCTGCATGCGCTTCCGCGCATTGCCACGGCGCACAGTGAGACGAATGTATCGGAATGCTGGACATCGCGTTTAGCACCCCTTTCAGTTTTTGTGTCGCCTTGAGATTTTAAATATCCATGTTTTCAGTAGTACAGAATACGAATCTGATGTCAAAAAATTTTTTTTCCAAATAATGGAAAAAAAGGAAAAAATAACTTTTAACAGTCAAAACAGTTTAAAAAACAGTACTTTTAATATCCTATAATTTTTCCGACATGTTCTGTTGACAGTTCATACTATAGAACCTCAGAAAATAATTAACTTCCCGATTTTATAGGAAAGTTATTGTAATGACCCCGAAAATCGAAAATCGATTTTTTAGCAGATCTTCACGTTTCATGGTCATTGCAGTCATTTTAGACTATTTTCAGCAAAATGTTCGTATGTGTGTGTGTGTCTGTGTGTGTGTGTGTGTGTGTGTGTGTGTGTGTGTGTGTGTGTGTGTTGTGTGCGCGTGCGCGCGCGTATGTATGTCTGTATGTTATCAAATTTTTCGTTGACGTTTTCTGAAAAAGTAACAACGCGATCAGAATGATGAATGATGCAATCGATGTGCCCCGCTGTAACTTATTAGAGCTGATTAGATTTTGGTCCATTTTGGTCAAGTAGTTTTTTATTTTTTTTCGAGAGGAGTTGATTCAACAATGCTATTTATACGAGAGGACGGAAATTTTCCACCGAAAAAACAAACGTAATTACATAAAAAAATTTTTTATTTTTTTTCATTTTTTTTTATTTATGCAACTAATGCTAATGTTACCGCTTACAGTAATCGAAGGAGTAACGTATCGGAAAGTTCTTTGTGTGACTCTTGAAGAGTCACACACCAAATAAAAAACTACCCAGATAGCACAGCCTGCCCGAGCCCACCACCGGCCCAAACCTCCCGAGGCCCGTGACCTACAGGTTACTATCTAACACAATGCTTGGATCGGCTCGAGGCTGATTCCGTTGGATCCGTGCCTGATTTTTATGCGCGCAATGGCCCGGAAATAGCCAGGCATGGGCTCGAGCCCACAGCCTGCCGGCCGTGCCAGATTTCAGCCAGATTTCAGCCAGAGTTTAAGAGGGCAGCACGGTCACACTAATGTGGTCAATCAGTGCTTCGATTGAGCCTAACTTTTCTCGCGCATGCGCGTCACAGTGCGGGTCGCATGGAAATGAGGGTTGCAAGGGTGCGTGATTCGCGTTCTCATTTCTTAATAATACAAAAATTTGATTTTTCAGTAGTCAATAACGCTAGATAAAAGATCAATCTAGGCCGTGATCGCCCTCGAAAGTCCTATTTTTACATTTACGAGTCGTAATTTACATCATACGGAAGCATACAACTGCGCATGTAGCTATGTTCGTAACATATATAATGCAAATTACGCCCCGTATAGGAAAAAAAAAGACTTTTGAGGGCGTTTGCTGCCTAGATTGATCTTTTATCTGGCGTTTTTGACTACTGAAAAAACCCATGTTTGTATTATCACGAAATGAGAACGCAAATGCCGCACCCTTGCAATCTTGTAAATGGGCTGAAATCTGGCTGAAATCTGGCACAGCTGGCAGGCTGTGGGCTCGAGCCCATGCCTGGCTATTTCCGGGCCATTGCGCGCATAAAAATCGGGCCCAAATCGAGCCGGTGTGCTGTCTGGGTAGCAGTAGGCCCTACTAGCCATGCGTATCACTCACCCTTTCACGAGAGCAGTCCTACCAGCGAGCTCGCGAAGCGAGCGAGCAAAAACAACCCTACTCGCGAGCGAGCGAAGCGAGCGAGCAACAATAACCCTCTAGTTTTTAAGTTAATATCATTAGATATCACTGATTCATTACATTTATAGAATTTAATTTTTGTCATATAGGTTGGTTTGAAACAATATTATTTGGTTCCTATAATTACTTATGGTTATTATAATAACTCTATGAATAATAATAATATACAGAATGGGGCATTTATCCTGGCCACCTGGAGTATCTCGGAAACTAAATTACAGAGAAAAAATATTTCAAATAAAAAATTTAAGTCAAGGAGGGGCTGATTCAGCAATCATACCTGTTTTAAATTTTCATCATGTTTTCAAGGTTATTCCAAGGTCAACTTCATTTTTTTAAATGGAATGAGGTATTTTTTAATACATCAATCGATGCAACTGGACATGGATTTCTTATTTGACTAGTTATTTTCTAATTTACTAGAATCCTACTAGATTTTGGGTCGAAAATATGGGTTTGCGGGAAAGCAAATGCTGTCCTTATTTCAGCAAATTGTAGGCTGGGTGAGGGCTCATTGTAAAGAGGAAGGTTTGACGCAGTGCGCTCTGGTCATTAGGGCAGTCAAAAAGTCTTTCAGCGACAGAAAAATGCATTGAAACCTGCGGGTTTTTTTCCTAGATTTTTTCTCTACTTTGGGCCTTCATATTATTAGATATAAACATAATCTCGTTAGCCTCATGACCAGAGCGCACTGCGTCAAACCTTCCTCTTTACAATAAGCCCTCACCCAGCCCACAATTTGCTGAAATAAGGACAGCATTTGCTTTCCCGCAAACCCATATTTTCTAGTAAGGTTCTAGTAAGATTCTAGTTGTAACCATAGGGTAGACTACCCCCGTAACTATCCCCATAAGAGTTTTCTCCCCCTGGTACTAGCCGTGCTGTACAACTTGACAGCACTGTCGTGTTTACAGTTCGAGAGTCCGATTTTCAATAATGGGAGTCTTGTATTTGAGATTATAATTAACGCTTTTTTCATAGAAAATTATGTTAAAATACACAGTTCATTGTTGATTATGTTTAAGCAATGTGTAATTATTATAACTATGGTAAGTAGAAGTGATATTAAAGCATACTAGTATTTATAAATGCGGTATACATTTTGTGGACTCTCGGAACAGTTTGGTGTTGTGATACATAATATTGGAAATATTTCTAGTGGTTTTAAGAAAATAGAAGCATGAAGCAATGAGAAATCATCTTTGGACTAAAATGCAACATTTGAAAATGAATGAAGGAGTATATAAGTCAATAGAAGCCTGAAATAGACGAAATTATTGTGACGAAGTCGAAGAGGTTAAGTGACTGCGTGTATACGTCAAAGAGGTTGGGTAATCAGTTACTGAAGAGAAAAGTTGTGCAGGTAATATATTATATTTATTATAATATCGTCTTATAAAGGATAATTTTATAATTGTTGTAAATTTCCTCGTAATACCCTAGAGGTATTACTGTGGCGCGTTACTTTTTTTTTATCATAATGGGTGGTTCGCCAATAGCCATATCATCCCATTTTACAAAATGAAATACATTTTTTAAAATAGGAACAAAATAAAACGAATTTTTTTTTAAATAAAAAGAAAATACAAATGAAAAAACATTGAATTTTATAATAGATAACATTGAATAAAATAATCTCGATGATGATTCTATCTTATGATATTCTCTTATATGTGATAATATCTTAGTAGATATTATTTTTAGAAAACAAAAAAATAACTTTTCACATATAAACACAAAAATAAAATATAAAGTTTTCAACAATAATAAATAATCTTTAATATTAATAACAAACCATACTCTGCTATTTTCTTGAAGTACTGCTAATACAACCTTGAGAATCTTGTGTATATATATATATACTAACATTAATAATAAAAATATAAAAAGATAATAAATAAACTAAGACAAATAAAAAACTCTGTTGATGTATTAACTAACACATATTAGAAAGAATAAGTTAAATATATAAAAATTAATGCTTTAAAAAAAGTTGAATTGAAAATTTAGGTTCTATTAAAAGTTTTTATTTTACGATTTTTAGAAATGGTATGTGCATTCATTTCTAATTGACTATTGTTTATAGTTTTAACATAATCATTTAGTAAAATATTCGAAAAAATTGATAATAATCTAGACAAAATACTGTGATAATCATTACCACAAATGCGTCTATCTAAAAATGCTAAATGATGTATATCTGATTGTATACTAATATATGTTAATTTACATAAAATATGTTTATGATTTTCAGATTTTAGAAAATCTGATTCCAAATTAGGAACATTCATTATGGCTTCGATTATTGCACACATGTGAGTAAATACAATTGTTACATCTTCTGTAGATGTGGAAAGACCACCCCTTTGTAAATGATCAAAGTATTCATTATTTACAATTGTACCTTTATCCTCCATAATTAATCATTTATATATATTAAAATTTAATTTCTTTTGCAACAGAATGGAACCCATAACTGGATATATACATCTTAATGGAATCATCAACAATACAAGTGGATAAATAATCAGTGTCAAGAATTTCTGAAAAACCGCTGACATCAACAGAAAGATTATGAAGATCAGTACTATCATCATCGGAATTCATGAAATAATAATTCATTACTTTCTTGAAAAACTTGTAATTTCGTGACATTACTAATCACAATCTGTGTTTTAAGTACCAAAAAATCAAAAGTATCACTACATACAAGTATACAAAAATAAATTTTTGAATTTGTTATTTTAATACTCCAACGGTTCGAAATTACAAGCTTTTCTTTATAATTATTAATTAATTTTAAGAAACCATTAATTAAATCAGAATCAATAAACTCTATAACTAAATTTTCATGCTTTTCAATTATTCTTTCCCTGCGCTCTATCATAAGTCTTGGATATTTGAACAAAACATTCTCCAGTACACCGTTAGGAGATGGAATATTCTGATACCTTTGGATATCAGTCTCTGCAAAATGCAGACTACAAACTGCAGAATATTTTGTTGGTGTCCAATTTTTACGGGGAATAGCAGCCATCCATTTTTTCCGCAATTGCTCATCTTTGGGTAATAAAAATACAGAAATATAATTATTTTCTTTCAGAGTAGTATCATAATTTCCCTTACAATTGGGGACACAATAACGCCGTGGCATTATTAACTAATAAATATAGTATAAAACTTGTGAAAAGAACTATGTAAAACAAATTTTCGGAGAACTCTTTATGTATATAATACACGTGATTTTGTAAAAATTTAGATGCGATACTATCAAAATGTTATTAATACTAAATTGAAATGTATTAAAAGAACAATAGATTGTATTAAGTAAATGTGCTACACACAAAGATAAAGACCTAAAAAGTTAATAAAGAATACTTACCTCCATTATTGCACTTTTTTATTTTCGAAAATTAGCTATACTACATAATAATAAATACACAATGTGTACCATGTATGTACCATAGACATATAGAGATAGACTGCGCCGTCTTATGGGCGAGTTGAAGCACACAATGGCGGCGCGCGGTACAAAGAGTGAGAGAGAGAGCATTAGCCGGGGGGTATAGCGTTCTCTTTCTAAGTGATGTGTCGGTGGGGAAAGATTCCCCTACTTGCTTGCTAGATAATGTAGATTTCTACATAGTATTGATTAATTTGGTTTTTGACATTTATTTGTTTTTTGGTTCCCTACCAACGAATTAAAATAATAACAGATTAGAATAAACATTCAAGGCGTTTAGTTATTGGACGTAATTTTAAGTGAAACCTTATTTGTTACCAAATAAATATTAAGAAATTAATCAATACTATGTAGAAATCTACATTATCTAGCAAGCAAGTAGGGGAATCTTTCCCCACCGACACATCACTTAGAAAGAGAACGCTATACCCCCCGGCTAATGCTCTTTCTCTCGCGCGCCGCCATTGTGTGCTTCAGCGCTTCGTACAGGCCGCGCAGTCTATCTCTATATGTCTATGGTATGTACACACTGATGAGAACATTTGAAAACTACGCGGGAAACTGAGAGGCCGGTAGGGGAGATTGAGAGTCTGATTCAGTGGGTTGGGTTAGGTATATTGCTATATATATATCAATCGGACTCTCGCTGTGTTGCCGTTTTTACCCAGTTTTTACCTTCAGTACGGCTAGTACTAGAGTAGGCTGTGGTGCAAGTATATATGCAGTATATATGCCACCAAAGTCTTATAACAAACAGAGAGGAAATTTCCTCTCTGTAACAAACTTCAAATTTTAATCAATGTCGCGGGTTTTCGTACATTCGTCCCACTGTGCGGCGCTAGTGTCGCCTGGCAATAGCCACATGCGAGCGTCATAGCGAGTCGCCCCTCTGGACCATCGTTTGTCCGCTGCCTAGTGCGATTTCTCGCCACTATTCTTGCTCATTCTAATCTTAGTCGTTTTACTAAGCAGTCGTGATTACTCTCCTTAGCCGTTGCTAAGCGTTACGTATATCTAACTTCCGTTGTTGCCTCGTAGGCCAATACGTGTCTTTACAATCGTTAGTAATGTATATTGTTTACAAGTATACAAGCAGTAGTGAGTCAGATTCAATTCCTCGGCTTCCATGTGCGGTAGGTCGCTTTTCCTACTGGTCACCTAGGGATAAAACCTAGAAGTGATGACCCCGACGTGATTGTCGTTTTGAATCCAAAGAGGACACGAGGTCTGGGACGCTCGTGATTTTTGACATCGTACCTGCTGCCTTGCTACAGCCACGATGTATTTTTCTACAAGAGAAATTTGGCTGCACGTTGCCGGAAGTTCCTGCTTAAATTCGGCCGGCGCCGAATTCCACGACACAAGAAGAAATTCCTGGCGGCAAGCAATTCGTTCGCTGCATTCAACGTTTGCTGTTTGCAGGCAGCGAGCAGTCCGCTCGCTGCATTCAACGTTTGCTGTCTGCAGGCGGCGAGGAATCCGCTCGCTGCATTCAACGTTGCTGTTTGCAGGCGGCGAGCAGTCCGCTCGCTGCATTCAACGTTGCTGTTTGCAGGCGGCGAGCAGTCCACTCGCTGCATTCAACGTTTGCTGTCTACAGGCGGCGAGCAATCCACTCGCTGCATTCAACGTTGCTGTTTGCAGGCGGCGAGCAGTCCGCTCGCTGCATTCAACGTTTGCTGTCTACAGGCGGCGAGCAATCCGCTCGCTGCATTCAACGTTGCTGTTTGCAGGCGGCGAGCAGGCCGCTCGCTGCACGTTGCAGTTAATCCTGTGAGAATCCATTGTCTCCGGCACCACGTGGGTATCGCATCATCGCCGCCATTGCTGCCGCCGTTATCGCCGCCATTGTTTGGAGACCACCATCCACGCCATTGCTGACGCCACGTGGAAGCTACAAGCGGTGACCTTTTATTTTTAAGTGTTTCGCGTGATTTAGTGATTAACCGAAATAATGTCGCTCCCCTCGATCGACGAAAGAATTGCGCAATACTCGAAAAGGCCGAACGACGCGATGACAGCGGTTTTTTGTTTATCTTTCGGGGCCACGGGTACTTGATGGTACGCTTTGTAGAGGTCTAGCGCCGTAAATATTGTTTTGCCGTGTAATTTGGCAGGAAAGTCGTGAAGGTGAGGCACGAGGTATCCAACAGTCGACGCTCGCGCGTGAATACTCACACCGCTAGGGTACACTCACACTCCGCTAGACCACGTTCACGTACGCTAGGATTGCAAGGATAATGCAAGGATTCTTGATAATGCAAAGACGGGGTTTTTTAGTAGTCAAAATCGCTAGATGAAAGATCAATTTAGAGCGCTATAAAAGGAAAAGGATATGGAAAAGGATGACTGGTGTGGGCGTTCAAATAATAACAACTATTAACGGTGAAGCCGCCCGCCAAGAATGCGATTTATTATATAATTTAAATACACTTATTTACAAATTACTTACAAGTAATTCACACGTCGATGTCCGAGTCATCAGACGTCTCCAACAACTCGCCATTTTCTTCCAAAACGGAATCAGTGATATGGCCGAGTCTGTGGTTCTTCCTCCTTTATTGCGTGGTGAATGAAATTTTTCCAATTCTCGGCGGACACGTTTCCGATGGCTTCGTCTGTAAGTTGGCGGACATCTGCCAACGTCGTATTCCATACTCGAATAAATTCTTTTACTTTTGCCTATGCCAGCTCAATGGGATTTAACTCGCAGTGGTAAGGGGGAAGGCGTACCATGGTACATCCATGCTCTCTTTGGCATATTCATCAATGACATAGTTATTAAGTTGCTGATACTTATCAACCAAAGCTAATAGTTGAACCTTGACGTTCCGTGGATTCACCTTTTCCCCCTTACCCTCCAGCCACGCGATTATATCACTCCTTCTGGAGCTTTTTGTAGGATACTTATCCTTCTTAACGCTGTGGTATGGAGCATTGTCCATAATAATGACTGCCCCATCTCGCAGCATGGGAAAGAGTTTGCAGAACCATTCAAAAAATGTGTCATCGTTCATCTCATTATGATAATCGGCTGTGTCTTTCTTCGATTCGAAACAAAGGAGGGCCCCAGGTACAAACCCGTCTGCTGACCCGACGTGCAATATAATTAGTCGCTTACCTTTTCCGGTGGGAGCGGGTATGCCCATCGATAAGCCCCTTTCTTCAGCGTTCCTTGGGCAGCTAACACTGGTGTCCGCCCACAATCTCCTCTTGCAGTCCCCGGCATTGATCCATGTTTCGTCTAGGTAGTAGATGGGACGTCCTTCTGCACGTAGGGTCCTTATTCTTTCAATGAACCTACAATGTAAATTGTAAAGTGTACATTAGTGTAAAAAACATTTTTGAATGTATGTAGATTGTTACTTATTGTTGCCGCCAGAAGACAATACGGGGTTGATCTATCAGGGCACTGTTGCGCTTCCTGACAATGTATTTAAACTCCATACATTTCAGAAGCGTATGGAGTGTTGATTTCTTGAACGATGGGAGTTCTTCATCGTTGTTTATCGCCTGTAGAATATTCTCCAACGTTGGAATCTCCCGATTCAACCAAAAGCTGTGCACCTTCTTCCTAATTGCTCTTCTTGGTCTAATTGGTCTTCTTCCGATGTCTTCTCCAATACGCCCAATCTTCACCTCTTCTTGTTCGGCGATGTCACCGTGCCTGTAGTTTTGTACTCCGCCAGGGTTTTGCATACAGTAATCCGCCCAATTCCTGTCTGCTTAGAAAGGGATTGGACGAGCGACTTGTATGTCATACCTGGGTTTACTGTAAGAGCATGCTTATACATATTCACCAGCATCTGCTTCTGAGCAGATAGCACGAACTAAATAAAGACAAAACCAAACACCAATCATGCATGATAAATAAAACATAGGCAGAAACGATGCATGAGCATGCATGATAAATATTTATAATGCGAACTTACCTTCCCTGGCGGATTTTTCTTTGGTGGTGACATATGGGATGGACCAGGAACTTCCTCTTCCATTTTAAAGGCCCTGAAATCACTTAAATTTCTCTAAAATTTTACCGTCAAAAACAATTCGAAAAACACACTCGGTATAGCTGCGATTCAAACGGTTTGCGGTGCTGCAGCACGTGTCGCCACTTCAGTGCCGCTGCGCGCATGCGCTGTGCATTAGAAAGGGAACGTATGGAGTGGGAGTATTACCAATTAGGACGAAGATGCGCAGCGACGGACGAAAACTGGTCTTCACGCGGCACTACTCTCTCGTTGGATATAGTTTAGATATGATATCCAACTCATATTCTCAACAATTACAAATATCGCAAGTTATACATTATTTACAAATTTTTTCATAATAAGAATACATCAAATGCATATCACAGCAATTAACAACGAACTGGCTCAAAGAAAAGTGCAAAACAATGTACAGGGTTTTCCAATAAGGGCGGGTCGATGTTGAAACGGAATAAAACAAGCTGTGTGTGAGGTATTAACGAAATTTTTTTTTTATTTGAAAGGCCCATGTATGCCATATGTATGAAAAATGACATCGTTCAAATGTCTGCCGCGGTTTCGCACAATGGCACGGATCCGAGAGGTCCAATTCTCAATGACTCTGCCGCATAGATCCGGCTGAATTTGAGCGATGGCCTGGGCTATATTGATTTTGAGGGCATCGGTCGATTGCGGCTTATTGGCATAGACCTGAGACTTTAGAAAACCCCACAAGAAAAAGTCTAGCGGGGTCAAATCGCACGATCTTGGTGGCCAATTCACGTCACCTCCGCGAGAGATAACCGTACCCTCAAATCGTTGATGCAGAATATCCATCGTGGCCTTTGCTGTGTGGCTCGTAGCGCCGTCCTGCTGGAACCACATGTCGTCCAAGTCCATATTGTTTAATTCGGGCCAAAAGAAATTTGTTATCATCGCCCTGTAGCGTTCGCCGTTGACGATGATAGCCTCACCAACGTCGTTTTGAAAAAAGTACGGACCAATGACGCCGCCGGCCCAAAACCCGCACCAAACTGTAACCTTTTGTGGATGCATTGCCACCTGGTGAACCACGTGTGGGTTGGCGTCGTCCCATATACGGCAATTTTGCTTATTAACAAAGCCATTCATCCAAAACTGCGCCTCGTCGCTAAAGATGATTTTTCGGCCAAAATTGGGGTCCTCTTCCAAACGCTCCGAAGCCCAGTCAGCGAATAAACGGCATTGTTTATGGTCATTCATTTTGAGCTCCTGGGTCAGTTGGATCTTGTACGGGTGCAGGCCCAAATCCCGACGCAAAATTCGCCAAGTTAAAGTCTGCGAAATGCCAAGTTCTTGTGCACGGCGAGGAATTGACTGCCTAGGGTTCCCCTGCACACTTTCACGGACAGCGGCGATGTTTTCGGCTGAACGGACGTTCCTTTGTCGTATGGGTGTTGGCTGATTGTTTACCGATCCGGTCGTTTCGAATTTCTCCACCAAACGGAGAGTCGACTTTGAAGGGCCACCGCGTCTGCCATAAAATGGGCGCAACGCGCGCAACGTTTGCACTATCGAACACTCATTTTGATAATAAAATTTTATCATTTGGACGTGCTGCTCAATCATGTAACTTGCCATGGTGATTTGGCATTACTGACTGAATTACAAACAACAGATTTGACCGCCGCCACCAAAACAACACGGCCGCTACAGACTGTCAACATCGACCCGTCCCAATTGGAAAACCCTGTACATATTCACCAGCATCTGCTTCTGAGCAGATAGCACGAACTAAATAAAGACAAAACCAAACACCAATCATGCATGATAAATAAAACACAGGCAGAAACGATGCATAAGCATACATGATAAATAAAACACAGGCAAAAACCATGCATGAGCATGCATGATTAAATAAAACGCAGGCAAAAACCATGCATGAGCATGCATGATAAATATTTATAATGCGAACTTACCTTCCCTGGCGGATTTTTCTTTGGTGGTGACATATGGGATGGACCAGGAACTTCCTCTTCCATTTTAAAGGTCCTAAAATCACTTAAATTTCTCTAAAATTTTACCGTCAAAAACAATTCGAAAAACACACCCAGTATAGCTGCGATTCAAACGGTTTGCGGTGCTGCAGCACGTGTCGCCACTTCAGTGCCGCTGCGCGCATGCGCTGTGCATTAGAAAGGGAACGTATGGAGTGGGAGTATTACCAATTAGGACAAAGATGCGCAGCGACGGACGAAAACTGGTCTTCACGCGGTACTACTCTCTCGTTGGATATAGTTTAGATATGATATCCAACTCATATTCTCAACAATTACAAATATCGCAAGTTATACATTATTTACAAATTTTT
This sequence comes from Lasioglossum pauxillum, assembly GCA_933228785.1. Lineage (NCBI taxonomy): Eukaryota > Metazoa > Arthropoda > Insecta > Hymenoptera > Halictidae > Lasioglossum > Lasioglossum pauxillum. The sequence continues at coordinate 36,829,992 of OW121701.1, read as the reverse complement.
TCATAATAAGAATACATCAAATGCATATCACAGCAATTAACAATGAACTGGCTCAAAGAAAAGCGCAAAACAATGTATAACACACATCCACACACATCGTATATCTCGTAACACACATCGAGATCGTATAATACACATCCACACACATCGTATATCTCGCGTAACATATATCAAGATCGTACAACACATCGCATATCGCATAACACACATCGAGATCGTGTAAGACACATCGTATTTCTCATAACACACATCACATATCGCACAGAACATACATCTACATGGTATAACACACATCGTATATCTCATAACCAGAGTAGGGCAATAATCAACTAATATTTAAAAATTACTAATAGTCTTTTTGAATATAAGAGATTATGGTATCGGCGCCAAGGTTCGATCAATTATAAACTACAGCAAATGTGCAATATTTAATAAGGCATCTTTTACGTTTCGATCCAGATGTGGATCATTTTCAAAAAGAAACTTCTATGCGTTTGCTGTGACAAAGAGAAAAATTTTTAAAAAACATTTTTAAACATGGTTTGATTTAACTGAAAAACATCTGTCTTCAATGGTGGCAGATATGTAACTGAGTCTTTTTGAATATTAGTTATAGCAAAATAGTCATTAGTCAAAACCTTTTGATTAGTTAGTGACAGTTAGTCACAGCTCTAAGTCATCGTTAGCTATAGCTTATTAGTGAATTAGTAGTTGATGCTCAGTCATCAATCTTTAGTCATCAGTCACTATTATGCGATTAACATACATTAATATTATTAATTAGCTATCACCAATTAATCAAAAAGTTTTGCCTTGTGACTATTTTGCTATGACTAACATTCAAAAAGACAATTTAATCATTTTTAAATATTAGTTGATTATTGCCCTACTCTGCTCATAACACACATCAACATTATATAACACACATCGCATATTGCAGAACATACATCGAGATTGTATAACACACATCGCATATCGCAGAACATACATCGAGATCATACAACACACATCGCATATCGCAGAACATACATCAAGATCATACAACATAGACCGCATATCGCAGAACGCGAGGCTCGTCTGCCCTTCCTTTGCACAATCAACGATCGCCTCGGTGGCTAGACCACAACGAAGATCCAAAACTCTTACCAAAGGCACAATTGCACCAAAAGAAAGTCATGGTGACAGTTTGGTAATCTGTGGCCGCTTTGATTCACCACAGCTTCCTGAATCCTGTTGAAACCATTACAGCTGGAAAGGACTGCCACCGATTACCAGGAGAAATGCTTCAAATCCCAGAGAGATGCTGAAACGGCATTCAACAAGTTTGTCGCCTCTAGGACTCCAGAATTTTACCGGAATAACAAAACTTTCCAACCTAATACATTGAGATCGTATATTTTTGTTTACAACGTGCACCAAAATGCTGAAACGGCATTCAACAAGTTTGTCGCCTCTAGGACTCCAGAATTTTACCGGAATAACAAAACTTTCCAACCTAATACATTGAGATCGTATATTTTTGTTTACAACGTGCACCAAAATCAATTCCATCTGGCGGACACTTTGAGAATTACTCTTGCAAGTAGTGACATCTTTATTTTGTGTTACGGTACTAAATTCTTGCTAAGAGTTCTCCTATTAGAGTGACTACCCTGGCTATGGACCTTTTTCCTAATAGCTATTAGATTTTCTTCTGACGTCTTCTCCAATATATTCAATTGTCTCTTCTTCTTCGCCGATGTCACGGTGCCTCTTGATTTATACTACGCCAGAGTTTTGCATATAGTATCCCGTCCAATTCCTGTTTGTTTCGAAAGGGATTGAACGAGAGACTTATATTTCATGCCTGGGTTCTCTGTAATGACATTCTTATACAGATTTACCAGCATCTGCTTTTGAAATAAAACCCATAGCCAAAAACCATGCATGAGCGTGTATGATAAATACTTATAATGCGAATTACGTTTCCTGACGGATTTCTCTTTGGTGGTGACATATGTGATGTACCAGGAACTTCCTCTTCTATTTTAAATCCACTGAACCCACTTGAAGCACTTTAAAATTTTACCGCCAAAAGCACACTTCGAAAAACACACCCCGTATAGCTGCGAATGAAACGGTTTGCGGCGCTGCAGCACGTGGCGTCACTTCAGTGCCGCTGCGCGCATGCGCTGTGCATTGGGAATGGGACGTATGGAGCGGGATTATTACCAATTAGGGCGAAGATGCACAGCGACGGGCGAAAAATGGTTTTCACGCGGTACGGTTCTCTCGTTGGATATAGTTTAGCGATTTTGGCTACTAAAAATCCCCGCCTTTGCATTACAATAATAACGCTTTATTCGTTATTCGTTAGTCACGAATAAGTCCCGGGACTTTTATTGGTTATTTTAAATGACGGCAGCGATTAAGAATAAAGGCCGAGAATAAGCCGGCGGCGTGCCGCTTTTGAGGTATACTTGGGCCCAAATAAGAAGGTACTTGTTCTGCGCATGTTGCTGCGCGTCAGCCATAAAACTGTTGGCGTCAGCCAATGATCGCGTGGTCGGCAAAATACGAGTAGGGAGATGAGCCAATGAACGAGTTCCGTTAGAGTCATATGCGTAGTAGAGTCTTAAATTCGTCGGCTAGTAAGTACCTTCTTATTTGGGCTCAAGCATAGGAACCCGACGTCGACACTCTACACTTGAGGCCTTGAGTCGTCGGCGCGATGTCATTCGATACCTTTATCCGCTCGCTGGCTTATTCGAATAAATTTTTATTCGCTGGGTTTTACGAATAAATTTTCATCCGCTGGGTTATTCAAATAAATTTTTATTCGCTGGGTTTTTAGGTAAAAATTATTATATAAAATTATATTATATAAAATGATATAAAAATTCATTCGAATAAAATTTTATTCGTAATTATTATTCGCTGGGAATTCGAATGAAATTTCATTCGAATAATGTCCAATTCTGGTGTGAGTGTACCCTAGCGGTGCGTGAGTGTTCACGCGCGAGGAAAAGACTACCTTAAGCGACGGTAATCACCGCAAACACGCCACTCACTGGACTTTTTCTTTACAAGGTGTATGAACACGTGTTTGATGACAAGGTGTTTGAACTCGGCCTTCGCGACTGTTAGCTTATCGGCTGTGAGACGTCGTCGAGCGCGCTCGGCAACGGGTAGTATGGTGGTGGAAATGTAATGAAACGAGAGGTGTTGGTTGCTCAAGTCCGATGATTTGAGGGGAACGATCCAAAATATACGCGTACTTGGACGACGGTCCAAGGACGTTCACGGACGAGTGGGTACGACCGGCGATACCGGCAGCGATACAAATACTAGTTGTGCTGTCAATGCCCCGACGCCCCTTGAGGTCGACCGTGAGGCCATAGTGCGTAAGCAGGTCGGCTCCTATTATGGGATACGGGACTGCTGCTACGCAAAAATTGCCCCCGATTGGGCGACGCAATGCCAAATCGAGGTTCACCGTAGGTATTAATACGTGTTAAAGGTGAATTCTTCTCGATCGAAGATTAAATATATAATAAATTTTATGATTTCGGCGCAAGGTTCGATCGTTTATAGAAAACCAGCAAATGTGCAATTAATTAAACATGCTTCTCGAAATTTCGATCCTTATGTGGATCATTCTCAAAGAGACATTTTTTGCGTTTGCTGTGACAACAGAGACAACATTTAAACAAATATTAAAGAGTTACAAATAACCGGACTTTATTCCACGGTGGCAGATGTGTAATTTACATATAAACATGAACATAAAAGTTATTATATATTAATACGTGTGTCGTTCGCGGCGAACAGCTTGAACGAGCTGGGAGGGGTACGCGATTCCGCGGAAAACGGCAACAGCGATAGGTCTGAACCTGTACCGATTAAAAACATGCTGCCTGATTTAAGTTCGCGTACATGAAGACGTTTAGAGGACGCTTGACACACTCCAACAGTCTCCGAGGTGGAGGGTGTTTTTACTTTTCCGGCGCTCGCGGAGGGCCGGACCACGAACTGGGTTTGATATACCTGATCGCACGCTCACCATATTTCGCATGAATTTTGCAAAGTTCCGATGGTTCGCGACTTCGGAAGCGTCTCCGAGATCGGGAACCGGCGACGTTTCGGCTAAAATTTCGTTGACTCGGTCGCGAACAACGCTGATGGGACACCTTGAGACTCGCTAGTTCACGCATGATCTGATTCATCTGATTTTGCACGGAACAGGGTCTCGATGTCGCGGCAGCGACTGTGTGGACGGTTACGGGATTCATTGTTTCGACGATTTTATCGACTAGAAGGGCCAGATCCTGAAGGCCGTCGCATTTAGACGCGGCAAACACAATTACAATTACAGTAATTGTGAAAGCAGTAATTGCAATTACTTAACACGATTACAGTAATTGTAATTGAGTCTAACAATTACTTCTGTGTAATTGTTCTTTTAAGTCACTAATTTTTAAGGTTTGGTCCATTTGACCGTTTTCTTATTGTAATTATAGTCCAGGGTTTGATACACCGGATTGCACGCTCACCGTATTGCATGGATTCTGCAGAATCCCGGTGGATCGCGACTCTGGGAACGTCTCCGCGATCGCGAACCACGCTTGACGATCACGGTGAGGCTAGCTAAATCGCGCGCAAGCTAATCGATTCGCTCCGACATGGAGCTGGAATCCGGCGTCGCGGCAGCGACTGTATGTACGGCTGCGGGATTAATGTTAGGATTATGTACGCGTGGATCGTCGATTCAATATACCAGATAGACTTTTATTTTCAAGTACAAGATTAGATACATGCTTTCGCGTGTAGACACGTTTAGAGTAGAACGCAGACTGGGACGAGAAAAAGGAACGCGCGTCCGAAGGGACCATCCAAAAACAAGATAGGATCGGTCCGTTAAATTATACATTCTCATGCAGATGGCGCGAATACAAAATAAAGGTCGAGTATTAATTCTCAACAATTAATAATTTCGACGATTTTATCGGCCAGAAGAGTCAGTTCTTGAAGGCCATCGGATGTAGACGCGGCTAGGATCGCGCGACATTGCTCCGGCATTAAATTGAGAAAGATAGATCGAAGTACGGCGTCCGGACACGCGCTGTTATTCAAATTACGCATGATCGCGAGAGTATGCGAAGGTTTCCCATGCGACGCGTTTTGTCCCTTCAGTAATTGACGAAGTTTAGTTTTAGCGGACGCAGAGAACGTCGCCATAATGCGCTCCTTAATACGAGTGTACGTATCAGGTCGGAAATAACCACCGCGGTTTCCGAATCGAGACCGGCTATTAGCGTGTCGGCGAACGTAATTTTAATGAAAAGTTATTTCTTACAAAATAAATCAAGTTACATCAGATGTTCGAACTGCGATCCACCTTGTATGAAACAGAACTTCGCTCTTTGTATTATACTCGTATTTTTCGTTGTCGCTATAATTAGGGCGAGACGTGATCTCGTATTGAGACGGGGAATTGTTAGAGCGGGAATATGAATCTGGATTCGTTTCCAGCTAATGGGCCGGGGGATGGTGACGACGACTCCTCGCAGATAATATGTATCTGGTTCGTGGATTATAGTCTCTCCTACGAATTCTGGATAATCGAATTCCTGAGGCGGCTCGAAATTCTCTCTATTCAAATTCCTTTTAATTTCTGCAACTGATAGCGTCGTCCCGCTCGTCGGACTTTTTTTAATTGGAGACATGGGATCTACCTATAACAAATTAATGGTTGATTGATTTATAACATCTATGGTTGAGCGTTGGCATCGCGTCTTGAAGGCAGCGATCATGTGCCACGCCAATCAACAATGATCGCGTGTTTTACCCGCGGTATTATTAGGTTTGCGTACCCATGTCCGTCTCGATACAAATGTGTCTCCCGCCGATTATGTATCAGGAACATCACTGCGTTTACCGGGCGAATTCTTCCTATTGGACGATTATAAAACCGACCCGCAACCGTTCCCGAAAGAGTTTTGGCAGTATATGCGTGCCGTTTAGCTGGTGCATGTGGTACATAAGCGTAATGTTAAGACCTTCGTTTATGACGAATTAGGGTCGTGTTCACATGTGTTCATGCTTGTAAAATCCGTGCGTAGACCTTTAGAACGGCCTTACACGAGACCACAGCGAGCACTTCAGCGCATTTCTGATCGCGTATATTCCATCGAAGTCAATGGCTCACCGCGTAACGTTTCTGTCGAACTCTTAAAACCTGCGCACATTGTAAATGGAGGACTTAAGCCATGGATACAGGAATATAGGGATGGAGCGTGAGCTAGCATTATGGGCAAGGGGGGTGTCCTCTTTTGCGGAGGAGGCAGGGTCCAATTGACACCTGAATTTGATTGGTGGTTTTTCTGCGCATACTCTGTACCGCCAAGTATGAAAAATGTTTACAGATTGCTTAAATATTAGGTGAAGTAAAAAGTTCTGAGCGTTTTTCGCTTTATTTCGACGATGAAATTGACATACTTAGGATTATTCGATTTAGATCAAGTATGCGCCGTTTTGTTCGATAACTTTTGTCCATTCTGAAGGCAATTTCATAACTCCGCGGTTGAAGAAGTCCTCGTCCCTATTGGTAAAAAACTTGACCAGCACATTTTCACAAGCCTCTCTTGAGGCCAGTTTTGTACCATCAAGAAAATTTTGCAAATGCTTGAAAAGGTGATAATCGCTTGGTGCCAGGTCTGGACTATACGGCGGATGCGATAGAACCTCCCAGCCAAGCTCTGGGAGCTTCTGACGCGTCGTTAAAGATGTGTGCGGTCTGGCGTTGTCTTGATGGAACACAACACCCTTCCTATTGGCCAATTCTGGCCACTTCTGGTCGATCGCCTGCTTTAGTCTGGTCAGTTGTTGACAATAGAGGTCCGAATTGAGTGTTTGCCCTGATGGGAGCAGTTCATTGTGGATGATTCCCTTGCAATCCCACTAAACACACAATAAAACCTTCTTGGCCGTTAATCCAGGCTTGGCGATCGTTTGGGCCGGCCCACCGCGATTGGACCACGATCTTTTTCGGCTGTTGTTCTCGTATCTGACCCATTTTTAATCGCTAGTCACCATCCTCTTCAAAAATGGGTCGATTTCGTTACGTTTCAACAAAGAATCGCAAGCATCAATTCGGTCCAAAAGGCGTCAATTCATGTGGTACTCATACATCGAGCTTCTTCTTGAGACCAGCCTTATGAAAATGGTTCTAAACGGTTTTCTGGCTAATCTTCAGTTCCTGGGCAATGGAATAGTGCTCACATGCCGGTCCGGCTCGACGATTTCCATAATTCTATCCACATTTTCGACGATTGGCCTACCAGAGCGTGCCTCATCTTCGACGTTGTTACGTCCTAACAACGTATTATAGATTTGAATAGTTAAAATTGAAATTTAATTTGAATAGATTGAAATAATTGGAAAGATTAGAATTCTGATATAACGCATTTTTTTTTCAATTGTATTTTCTACCGTGTTAACTATACAATGAAGTTTCTGAAGTTGATCTTCAGTAGCAACACCATACAACTTGTTCTGTAAATCACCCAAGAAATCAAATAACCCTCTTCTCTTTCTAATTGGCCCTACTTGACATGTTGGGTACCTTCTGTAACACTCTAACCCGCTCCTATAATCTTGAGTGACACATGTGATATACTTGATACGGTTCCTAAATGATGCACCACACGCTGCAATGCTTGCACTATCGACATTATCACTCGGTGATGTGACAAATGCCCTCGCAGTTATTTAATCCTCGAGATTCATAAAATTTCAGGCCGTCTCCAACACTTTTGCTAAATACCTTTAAAAAAATTAAAATATAAATAAATACTTAAAAATATTTTTATTAATATAAATAATTTTTTAATATTTGGGATACCTACTTGAGCAGCCAGGAAAACACGCATTTTTAAGCAGTTTGAAGGATTTATATGGTTTTCTGTCAATTTGGGGCAAACTCTGAGATGACCAGGATTTGATTGGTCTAATTTGTACATTTTTTCATAATCGGCCCATCGAACATATTGACCGTTTACCTATATGATAAAATTTTACCATTATGAGTTTTTTCCGTATAAATACATCTGAAAGTGTTCGACTGCCCAAACTAAGGCAAGAGACTCTTTTTCTGTTTGACAGTAGCGCTTTTCGCATTCTGTGAGACTTTTATTACCGAAAGCAATAATACGTGGTCACATACATAAATAAATATTTTGTCTATATGGTCTTAATATTCTATGTGATTTTAACGATGGATCGTGGAAATCGAAGTTGGGTAATTTCTTTAATAAATGATTTGATATTTTTATATGTTTGAATAAAAATAAACAAAACTATATTTTAAGCTCCAAATTTCGGATACATAATATTATTGAAATCTTATTATAATTTGTTAGTAATTACCGCTAAGTAGTCTTCTTTTTGGTAATTGTCGTGAATTTTTCGGAATGATTCCGGTTGTTGATGAAAACTTCGGAGGTTCTTGTTGTTGAAATAACTTTTCAGGAAACTTCCTTTTGAAACTTTAACTTTATAACAAAACTAACTGAGATTTTGATAGTTGTCGCACTGTTTAACTGTTTACTTGGTATACTGATTGTACTCTAATTGACTGCAGACTATGAGATTTGTAGACTGATTGACTGTGTACTGTGTAATGAGCTATTGACTGGACTTTTGTAGACTGCAGACTGTGCTCCTAATGAGGAGTCATCCCTTTTATAGGCCAATCAATCCTTTGTTATATATTTCGTCAGGTGATTAATTCGTCACCAATTCTCTGTAATCGCTTGCATCCCGCACCCCCCTCTTAGCTAGATCATATTACTCTGCGCATGTCCTAGATCAATTTCTTCTTATGCTTTCTTCCCTATGACTCCCCTGGCCAGATCGCATTACATCTACGTCACACGTGGGGCGACGAACAATTATTGCTCATCGATTCTTGATGGACAATCTTCAGCGGATATTAGATCACGATTTATATTTGAAAGTAACTCATTCATTTAATGAAATAATTTCGCTACGCAGTTTTTTCGTTCAGTAAGATTCAAATGAAGAACGAGTTTTCCTAATTCTATCGCACGCAATATGGTGTATTACACTATACGATATACAGGGTGTTCCAGCTTTTTCCGGCCAAACGTTGCTAGCGTATTCTACACGCAAAAGTAAGAAAAAAATGTTATATATGGACATATGCTCTTAAATGTTGTATTAACGAGTTATTTCAAAATGACGTCCGTTATTACGAATACAGGGTTGGCATCTAACAAAAATTGACCCTATCGTATTGTTAATTTCTTCTTCATTTTCTCTAATCGCAGCATATTCATATAACATTGTTTTCTTACTTTTACGTGTAAAACACGCTGGCCAAGTTTGGCCGGAAAAAACTGGGACACCCTGTATGTAATATACTATATCGTATATTACAATATACGATAGTTCGACATTGATTATTAACAATAGTATTTAATATTTAGTTTCTCGTATAACATTTGTAGATTAAGCAAAGAAATTCAAAAGGTATATGTTATGCATCATTGATTATATCAATTATTAGCGATGGCTGAACCACCGGACGTGATAACGTCCATATTACCAGAACGGAATCGTTGGAACCACCGCTTTGTTGTTGCATTCGATACTGTATTGGGTCCATAGGCAGCACAAATTTTTTTGGCCGCCTGCTCCGCCTTTTCACTTTGGTCGTAGTGGTACTGAAGAATGTATCGAATTTTCTCTTTTTTTACTTCCATTGTCGAACGCTGTAACACACAACTAGCTTCACCGAACATAAAACTGACAAAGAACGTTTTTGATGCGTAATATCACCTTGAAATCGCCGTATACTATGACTCGATGCGATGTGTACATCGTGAGATATGGCTCACTAAAGACATCTAGCGGAAAACGTTCAGAACTTTTTACTTCACCTAATATATCTGACAAGTTGAAACTTGAAAATAATGGACAGTAATCAAACATCTTGGAAATACCAGCTGTACTTTCAACTACTACTGCTGTAATAATAACAAATATTGTGTTAGTTTAGAAGTAACTGTAATATCAATTTATGTTTTTATTATACCCAAGTAGCACAGGGATATCCTATATACGTCCAGAGAACGTCCGTTTCGGACATTCGGGACATTCGGAGAACGCCCAGGGAAAGTCCAAATGTCCTAGTAACGTTCTAGTAACGTTCTATGGAAGTCCCAGGAAGGTTCATGTTACGAAGTTGGACATCCTGTGTACATACAGTGGCGACATTCCTAGAATGTTTTTGAGATGTTCGAAAGTAACGTTCTCTGGACATTCCTAGAATGTTTTTAGGATGTTCGAAAGTAACGTTCTCTGGACATTTTGTAAAGGTTTAAAGAAGTAACAACATTTATTTAAAATTTAATTTATTTTATAATTTTGTTCGCATTTGGTATATGTAACAATCAAGATTTTATAAGATTATACGGACATTTAAGGTCGTCGCTCACTAGAACGCACCGGCGCCCACCCGGCACCGCGCGGCCTCAGCTGTTTTGGATTTCTTCTATGTATTTTAAATGGATGTGCGCACATCAATTAAAATACATAGAAGAAATCCAAAACAGCTGAGGCCGCGCGGTGCCGGGTGGGCGCCGGTGCGTTCTAGTGAGCGACGACCTTTATGAACATAACAAGATGTTAAGGACATTTGCTTCTTATTTCCGACTGTTGCAACTTCTTGGTTTCGTTTCCTGCTATCTTCTTTCAAACTCTCTGGGTCTGTTTAGAGTCAGGAATTCCTCGCTGGAGGCAGTAACTAGAAATAAAATATATTTTTAAGAAAAAAGATATACTAATTACAGTAAGAGGATGAGATGTACAGTTACGAATGTAATAATTGAATGTTACATGTAAACATGTATATCTACATACCAATGTTGGTTTTCTTCTCCAAACTTGGTGGAGTGGTAAAATTGTCTTTTCTGTCCCACACAATACGGTTTTCCTTTGTTTTGACTTCTTCGCCGGTTGCGTATGGTCACAGCTCGTCACAGACGAGTACACTCCTCATCTTGGATTTCCAGGATTCATCGTGTGAATCCCACTGTGGGGGATCAAATCTTGTGCTGTAATAATAACAAATATTGTGTTAGTTTAGAAGTAACTGTAATATGAATTTATGTTTTTATTATGACAATGAATGTATTTATCAAAAGTATTTTTTTATAAACGTATATACATAGTTGTGTTAGATGATAATGTGTCATTATTATTTTCATCAACTTCATTAGAAGAAGTCCCTTCTCCATTAAGGGTTTTTATTCCATAAAACAAACACATATAAGTAGAAATAAGACATTATTGTTCAACATGTTAGGTATACTCATTATTAGACATACACGTGGTAGGGGGAGTTCCCCTAGTACCGGACACTTAAGGTTTTTCTTAAATAAATAAAAGGAATATTGATTTATTTTTATTTCGTTTGCATTAATTACAAGATAACAGTAATAGAAATGAAGGTAAACTATCAAATAAACCAACATTATTATAATATTTAAATTACATTAACATTAATATAGGTCATTTAGAGTGAGTCTAGAATGGCCCCTAATATCGGACATAGTAAACATGTGTAAATTAACGCATAATACTTTTAAAATAATTTACAATGATCACAAATATAGTCGTCGAAACATTCAGGGATGTCGGCTCAAGCTTCGTGAGCCTATTCTTGGCATTTTGAGCACTGTATCCACTCCTCATTATTGGTTTCCAAACAAACCACACAAACTGTCTCCTCGTTTGTATTTTCCGGTTTCACTGCTCGAGTTTTCTTTATTAACTTCCCGATTTTATAGGGAAGTTATTGTAATTACCCCGAAAATCGAAAATCGATTTTTTAGCAGATCTTTACGTTTCATGGTCATTGGAGTCATTTTAGACTATTTTTATCAAAATGTTCGTGTGTGTGTGTGTGTGTGTGTGTGTGTGTGTGTGTGTGTGTGTGCGTGCGTGCGTGCGTGCGTGCGTGCATGCGTGCGTGCGTGCGTGCGTGCGTGCGTGCGTGCGTGCAACAATAGCCCTCTAGTTTTATTTTTTCTATTCGTTGTTTTAAAGTTACTTTTTAAATTCTTCTTTTCTTCTCTTATCCGTTTTTTATTTTCTTTTTCTTCGACCAATAATTTATGAGATTGTGAAGTAAGCACTCTTTTCTGATTTTCTTTTTCTTGATTCTGATCGCTTTTTTGTTGCATCAGGCAACGGAGACAATTTTAAAATAGATTTATAAATATCAGCAGCAGAGGTACTAGAGGTGCATGCACGTCTAATGTTTTTGCACCTTTCTCACTACGAACTTCAAATGTTGAAGGTGTCTCAGCCGTAACCTTAATTAAGTTTTGTTGATCTCTTTCATCTAACGGAATATCTGTTAAATCAGAAGATAAATAATCCAGATCTGAAAATATGTTTTTATTGAGAGGATAAATCCCTGTGCATTTAAAACCAGACACTGCTATGTCTAATCGGGCTACTTTGATAAACGCTTTGCCAACAAGACCCGCAATGTCGTAGCCTGTTATTCGTGCCCCTGCATTTTTTCTCATCCAGAAACTACATTGTTCGTTATAGGCACCTTTAAATGGCTTCATAAAAGTCCTATCCAATGGTTTGAGTTTATGAGTGGTGTGCGGTGGCAAACTGATCAAGTGAATGTGACATTTTATACAAAAATCTATGACATCCAAAGTTTTATGGCTACCGTGGCCATCTAAAAGGAGATTCCTTCGAAGGACGGGCAAATTTTTTAAAATGTTGAAGCCATTGAATGAAAAAATTGCTGTTCATCCAACCCTTCGGTTGAGCAACGCCTTCACTTTCTGCTGGAGCATTTATCATTAAACGTTCATTCATCCGCTGTCTTGGAAAAACAAAAAAGGGTGGTATAAAATAGCCATTGGCATTCATACAAAATAGGATGGTGATATTTTTGCCCCTTTCAGCTGAAGTAAGTATTCCTACTTGACGTATCGACTTCATGGCTAAGACTTTTTGGTGTTTTTGGACGCAACTGATTCCCGTTTCGTCAGAATTATATATATTAGAAGGAGAAAAATTATATTGATTCATGAGCGTTTCAAGATTGTTAAAAAAATGATATACTTGCGGCTTATGAAACCGACAGCTCGCATCAAGCTCGTGGATTCTGGGGTTCTAAGCGATAAGTCAAGATGCCTAGCCATAGAATTATAATAAAAATGTTTGCCAGCTGATTCTTTCGCAATATTGAAACGGTGAGGAAGCTTAGAGTTCACTGCTGTATCATATGCCAGTTTTAAAAATTCCTTTTTCGTCAGTGGCAAACATCGACTAGCTAGATCTTTTACATGATTTACCAATTGATTTTCATATTCTAATGGAAAAGTTTTGGTAAATCTACCTAGTTTAGGCTCTAATATTACTTCTTTCCCAGATTTTAAAGCCGTTACCTTATCGGATAATGTGCTTTTTGGGATATTGTATCTTAAAGATGCAGTTCTCAAGCTCATTTCTCTTGTAATAACTTTATTTAACGCAGTTTTTAAATCCTTTTCATTCCATAAACCTCGTTTTTTGATGTCCATGTCGTTGCTTAGGTGTATTTTTAACGACTGAAAGTAAGATAATAAACATTATTATAAATACGAACATACAATAATGAGTTTGTTACTGTCCGATAATAGGGGACAATATTTTGTCCGATACTAGGGGACAGTGAACGCACTGAAAAATAATATTTTTCTGAAAAGCAGTTCACTTTATAGAAAAAACAAAAAGTAAATGAAAAAGTACTTACCAGAATTTACAATAACACTGATCAGATGTCTTTTATTCACGACAATTTGATAGATATAACACTTTATAATTTATACGATACACTGCTTTCACGTCGAACGCTAACAGTCGAATGATTTTAATGGCTTTGTTCACGCGACAGAAACGTGCAATTTCCGCACGTCGCACAGTGTGCCAAATGGCCTTTTTAGCTGGACAAAATTCTAAATCGCCTATTTTTCTATATTTATCAATTGATATGTTTACAGTTGTATAAAATATTAATAATTATTAACTTTTTACAACATTTAGTTGGTTTTTGTTAGTTAAACAATATATTTTAAGTTATTTATAATTAAATATAAATTACAACAAAGTTAGTAATGGACCTATATAGCACAGAATGATTTAAATGATGTAATTTTTAATTATGGACAAACAGAATGTAAATATAATTTATTTATTTATTTGTTTTTTGCAGATTCAGACATATTCTAACGGGAAAAATTTATTCTTTGGTTTAGTATAAGGTTTCAATTTACAAATAACAAATCCGGTTCATATTATAGTTTATAATGTTAATACAAATATAATAACAAAAATATAATAACTTAAAAATATAATAACAAAAATATAAATTATACAAAAAAAATAACAGAGATCAAAACCAAAGTATTAAATAGTAACGTTCGGTTGCAGGTACAAACATTTTCTAATAAATAATTATCCAAAAAAATATTAAAAAATTAATCGATTTCAGTATTATAACGAGATTTTAAGGAGAGTATTATAAGGAGATTGCCTTCTGAAACTACGTATCTTCTTCACAGCTCGAATCACCATCAGAAGATTCAAGTTCTGTTAAACAATCTGTTTCTTCAATTCTCGACTCTACATTATCTTCTAATAATTCAAGAACTTCAGGGGACAGAGAACTTTTTTTTTTTGTGGGATTGTGCGAAAACTATTTATTAATGGGTCGGACGTTATTAATAACATTGCTAATAAATCGAAATTGGTATCCGATCTCGACGTTTTTCGTGAATTTTTGTCTCTAAATCTACGACAATCTTTATGTCGTGCTTCTTGCGTCTCCTCTGTCATTTGACCAATTGGAACGATAAACGATTTAATAACATCTTTCGCGTGATAAAATAATTTATGTATCGATACGGGCATGTAATACCATGAATATAACTTCATATATAAATCTTTCGTCGATGAACAAAACTTTGAAAATTTTTTTATATTTATTTTCCGGCCACAGGATAACGTTCGTAATAATATTCCTAAATTTTTAATTAATGTTCTATCTACTCCGGTTATATCTGAACTTTTTTCAAAAAATTTAAAAAATCTTCTGGCTGTATTGCCATCGTTGGACGTGCCAAATCCTTGTTTTGGTTGATCTACTATTAAACCCATTTCCTTTTTAAATCTTTGTTGTATTAATAATTTTCGTGCTTTAAGATCTACTTTCTCCACTACTTTCCTTATTTGCCATTTTTTAATATTTAAACGATAACTTATATGTAATAGACATTCAAAAGTGCGGATCCATAAATGTAGGGTTGATAACCCAAATTGATAATTTTCAATATTTACATTTTCTTTTTTGGACTCATTATTTAAAAATTTCGGTGTCGCTCCGCAAATGTAACACGTCATCGATGAAGATGTTTCTGTAACTACATTACACACCTTCCCATCTATCATGGTCAGAAAAAATTTATACTTTATTGTTACTTCTTTTCCATCAATTTCTAATTTTGTTGGGTTTAAATTATTTATTTGATTCTGAAAATTATCTATTTCGCTTTTAATTAAACTATCGCTTTCTTTTTCAAATAGGAATTTGTGCGGGCGGCAATATCTAGTTGAACCAGGGCTCGGATTTTCCCAGACTGAATGTGCTTTATTTGACATTTTAATGGACACAAAAGATATTAAAAATAAAAATTGATCGTTTCCTTTGGTGAACGTATATTTTTGTTTATATGCGCTGTGCCCTGCGCTCCCGTCACATCCCCATTTACAAAATAGTTCCAAATTATCTTGATCATTGAATATAATTGTATTACTATTTAATAATCGGGATGTCCAAAGATCTAATCCTATTTGTAAGGGAATTTCTGCACTTTTTTCCGTTAAAATAATGCTGTTTGCAGGCGGTAGACAATTATTCTTTGCTTTTTGGACTTCATGATAGGACGGATGCATTTTATGCCCTATGCTTAAAGCTTTTTCTCTATTTATTTTATATGCATTTACAGTACTTTTTGTATCTATAAACAATGCTAAAGCCTCTTCCGGAGTCATTGATCTTTGCTGTGTCTTTTTTTCCCTTAAATACTTTAATTCTTTTGTAATCGATGAAGCATTACCTACTACACTTGCAACACTTCTTTTTCCTTCTGCTCGTAAAGCGACTTCTGTAGCAAACGTTAATTTACTCGCAGAATTTTCTTCGACAAGTGTCGAGACCCTACGCTTTTTAGTTTTATTAGAAGCATCTTCGAAAGATTTCATTTTCCTTCCAAAAGAGCTTTGGGGGGGGGGGAGTGTAGAGTATAGGGCCAGGTAGGGCCAACATGCGCTTCCGCGCATTGCCACGGCGCTAGTGTCGCCTAGTGCGATTCCCGGCCAAGCCGCCATTACTCAATAATACTCACCCTCATTCGAATCTTAGTCGTCTTCAGGTTGTCTCGTAGGCCAGTACGAAAGTATATTGTTTACAAGTATACAAGCAGCAGTGAGTGACATTCAATTCCTCGGGTTCCATGCGCGGTAGGTCGCTTTCCCTACTGATCACCTAGGGATAAAATCTACTTTCTGTACATTTCATGCAGGGGCAAAACCACTGATATATATATACTATGGATACGGTATCTCCCTTAGACCATATATACTTCTAGACACGGCGCAGATAATTTTGCCTGTGGCAAAGATCATTCAGATCATGGATAATGTGACGTCACAGTTTCGAAACATGTACAAGCTATGCTCATCGACAGCGCCTACGCTTCTCTTATGAGGGCGAGGGGGGTATACCCGAAAAGAATGGACAGGATAATTTCAAAGAATTTGGCATTTTATCATGAAATAATCATTATATAAAGTATATATTTGAGATACAAATGTTTATTCTATATGTTTTATTAAGGCATTACAATGAACTATTTTAGGAATCGATATTTGATTCTGAAGATTAACAACTTTCGCATATTATGCAGGTGTTACGTCCTGAGGTGGACGTATTTTAGATTTTGAATAGTAAAAATTGAAATTACGTTTAAATAGATTGAAATGATTGAAATGATTATAATTGAGATATAACGCAGTTTTGAACCTACCTGCATTCACCGGCTTCGGTTCGGGTAATCGAGGATTTCTTTAATATTCTAAGTGATTTTGATTGTGGAACTGGTTCGAAGAGATCGAAGATGGGTATACTCTTTAAAAATGATTTGAAGTTTGGATTTGTTTGAATAAAAATAAGCAGAACTATATTTTAAGCGTCAAATTTCGGATACATAATATTTTATAAAATCTTATTATAAATTGTTAGTAATTACCGTTCGCTGGTTCTCAATCGGAATTTGAAAAACTATCGCTTCTGGTACAAGGTTAAAGATGATGATGATGTTTCAATCCGGCGGGTGTACACGCCTTGAACCTTTTTTTATACTTCACTGATTAACTTTTCGAAAATTTACTTTGACGACTTTAATAGGAACTGGACAGATCTGAACATAAACTGAACTAGAGATTTATGAAGAGAGTGTGCTTGAGTGCGAGAGTAAGTGCAAACAAGAGTACGAAAAAAGTGCGCTTGAATGAGCTCCTCCTGAGGAGTCATCCCTTTTATAGACTGATCAGTCCTTTGTCTCGTCAATTTTGTCAGGTGATTATTGTCGTCATAATCGTCATAGCTAGATCTTATTACCCTGCGCATCTCCTAGATCAATTTCTTCTTAGCTGCTTTCTTATCTGTAACTCCCCTGGCCAGATCGACTTACATTTACGTCACACGTGGGGCGACGAACAATTACTCATCGATTCTCGATGGACAGTCTTCAGCGGATTTTTGATCATGATTTATTTTTATTTTGTTCTACTTTTTATTTTATTTTGTTTTACTTTGTTCATATTCCGGCCGTTTTTCGCGCAGTGCTCGGCTCAAACGCATCAATTGTCGTCGGTAGACTTCCCCTGTGATCGTTTCATTCGGTTTCAACAGCTCATAATAGATCACACCCAGCTGGTCCCACCAAATACACAACATAACCTTCAAGCCATGAATATTCTGAACGGCCGTCGATGATGATGCATGGCCGGGGTATCCATACGTTGCTCGACGTTTTGGATTATCGTAATGGACCCACTTTTCATCGCCAGTGACAATTCGATGCAAAAAACTTTTTCTTTTGTGCCATTGAAGCAGTTGTTCACTAGTGAAAAATCGGCGTTCGACGTCTCTTGGCTTCAATTCATAAGGCACCCAATGGCCTACCTTCCGGATCATTCCCATTGCTTTTAGACGATCGGAAATGGTTTGTTGAGCGACGCCAAGTGATTTTGCAAGTTCTGCTTGCGTTTGGGATGCATCTTGGTCGAGCAATGTCTCCAATTCGTGATCTTCAAACTTTTTTGGCTGTCCGGGCCGTTCATCGTCCTCCAAGTCAAAATTGCCACTTTTAAACCGTGCCACTTAATACCACTTCTGGCACGTACGCTCAGCTAGAGCATGCACACCATACACTTCCACCAAAATACGATGACTTTCGGCAGCCTTTTTCTTCATATTGAAGTAATGAAGAAGAACTCCCCGCAAAAACACTTTATTCGGCACGAAATTCGACATTTTCAGAGTAAAAAAAGGATGGTTGTTTACGCTTCAGCTAAATGACACGTACTGATTCTGAAACTATATAACAGTAGCTTTCCAACTCATATTTGGAAAGGTGAATCACTGGAATAACAGTCAAGTTACGCCATCTGGTAGAAAACCGCACGAACTCACCGGTACTACTATTAGTACTGCTATTTTTACATAATTTACATTTACCTCAATTGTGATTAGTTATTATTAGAATGCGGATCTTTGTGCATTTATAAAAAAAATGAGTAGTTGAAATTTAAAATTGTTGAAAAATTTTTAAAATTGAAAATGTCAACATATGATTTCTGCTCTATTACAATCATTAAGGGAAGAAATAACATTCAATTTAGTTTCTATTTCTTGCAATCGATGTAGACAATTTTTATTTTGAATGAACGTTACATAAAAGTTACACATACTTATTGATTACTAAATAATATTGTTTTAGTTAATCTACTGCGTATTTTTGTTCTATTTGCTACTGTACATTTTCCAATATGGTGCAATCTTAAATTACAGTATTTAAACGCTATCATTTTAATTAATAATACAATATGATTAGTTTGCATGCTTGTATCAAACATATGTTCCGTATAATTATTGAATACTGTAGTGCGAACGTTGCTTAAAATTGTTGCAATTAATTTTGGCATGAGATTTTTTTCCTGTAAGCGGTCTGTTTTCTCCATGAGGCGTATTTGCGCCTCAGCAATTTTGCAAATATGTATGACGTCATTTGACGGTACAGTTAATGCCTGCCTATGGCTACTGTAATTTTTCAAATTTATGAAAATGCACATTGATTTCTCATTTTCTAGTGCTCGCAAGCACACCTCGCATTCAAGATTGTTCTTTAAACTCCGAATGACGAAACCTGCTATATATTCTACTACGTCGTTTACGTAGTCGGATAAACTATTTGACGCAACTAATGAAGTTATAAAATAATTATGTTCGTTACGAATTCCTTCGAGCAATTCATCATTTCCGGAGCTTCTTTTAGAAAACTATCGATTGTTTTTATTCTATTTTTTTTAACCACTTGTAGCTAAAATAATTGTTGGTATTTGCTCAATACAATTGGCTTGTAAGGAGCCAGTGACCCCAGTATGAATTAGCAATTCTTTGTATGCTGCTTGGAAAAGTTTTGAGGTAGGATTATTATTATATCCTCCCATACTTCTTACAGCACTGAAAAACACTTCAAGGTGATATAAATTATAAATATGATATCGGCGCCAAGTTCGATCAATTATAGAAAGCAGCAAATATGCAAAATTAACTAAAGCTTCTCAACGTTTCGATCCCAATGTGGATCATTGTCAAGAGACAACAATTTTTGCGTCTAAAAAGAAAAAGGAGAAATTGAAGGTAAATTTTTGATCCAAAAAATATATAAAACGTTTTACTTGTAGCACAGCCAAAAAGATTATCAAAATTATACGTACTTGCTGTGAAAAAGGACAAAACTGTATAACACATAATACTGAGTTACAATATCGACTCTACCTCATGCTGGCAATAATGTAACTGAGGCACTGAAACGTGCTAACTCAGTCCAAAATAAAACATGTCTGTGTGTGTGTATGAAGGACTCGGCTAGATTGGTCGATCGTTATCGATCAATGGTGGCGATCTACAAGTATTGGCGGCAATATTTGAAAACAGCATAACATGAACGATCAATTATTGAAGAAGAAAAAATAATAAAATTTTTTTTTTTTTTTTATATAAACTGAACAAAAACTGCATCTCATTGTAACAAGAGAAATACAAAGAAAATATTTTATAATTGCTGAAAAATAAAATATATATACTTATAATAAAGAAATTAGAAATTTTTAAAGGTAGAATCTAATGTAATATTGGAAAAAAGGTGAACTTCAAGGTGATCTTGGGAAAACTTATATGTTAATAAATATCGTAATTTCTTGTTTGCTTCATTATCTACATATCGATTGAATATTTGCACGAGAGTGCGTGAACTGGTTATAAATCCAACAAAACCAGTTTTATTTCGACTCAAGTGCAATGGAACTCTGTTTGGTCCATATGTTAACGAAGTGATATATTTGATCACTTCGTCGATTCTTTTAAAAATAGAAACTTTATTATACTGCTGTATACCAGCTTTGAAACCTTCAGCCAATACATTTCTACCAGAGCCGGAACTAGCCGCTTCGGCGCCTGTGGCAACAACCCAGATAGCCAAAATGCTCGATTCTGACGAGGGCAGTTATGACCGTGTGGGCTCGTAACGTTCCCTCGGCACAAGCTGCCCTCGGCACGTCGGTCCTGATTTCTGCCAAATTTTACGACATTCGCCACATTAATGCGACCGTGCTACCCTCTTACAATCTCGGACCTACTTAAAATTTGGCAGAAATCAGGACCAACGTGCCGAGGGCAGCTTGTGCCGGGTTTGCGCCGAGGGAACGTTACGAGCCCTCACGGTCATAAGTGCCCTCGTCAGATTATAGCCATCGTGTGCCTTTTGCCCATTCAAGCGACGTTCGGCCCGTCTACCTGACCCCGACACGCCGGGCTCGATCTGTGCCCGAGGATCGCTTGGCTATCTGGGAATCTGGCATGCGCCCCTACCATCTATGTAGTATATGTAATGGGAAAATATATTGAACTCAAATATTTTTCCATATCGTATAATTATTACAAATGAATGAAACATACGTATAAATGTATAAGCCTTTACAAAATTTTTGGTAATAGATTATTCATGTCAAAACTTTTCTAGACTTCGCTTCCGCAAATAGGTTGATTATTTCATCGTAATTGAGGCGGGTTGCTATTTCTTTCTCAATTGACGAAATAGATATATTCGCCAATGTTCTTGAGCCAAAGAGGAGCGCAGATATGATTTAATAAGCTTCAGCTTGCTGAAGGAACGTTCGCATGTAGCCGTCGTCACAGGCATGCACAAGAATATTCTCAAACCTGTGATTATATTAGGATATACATTTTCAAACGATAATTCGTATATTTTCTCCAATACTTGGAAATGGTTCATACTCCTGTCCTTGAGGTCGTTCATTAATGTCGTGGCTTGGAATTTGAAACTCTCAATTTCTAATGAAAATTCATACGGATCCAGGTCATTTGGATATTTGAGAGCAAGATCGGCTGCCGTTTTGGTGAGTTGAGTAACGTCGGTGTCAAGAATCGCTTGGCCGCTCAGAAATGCGAAATCATCGGCAACTTCATTCAGAGCGACGAATCGGGTATTAATTTGGGTAATCATCGAGTCAATAACTTGTGTAAGTCCTATTTTAAATTGAGTTTGGGCACTTATATGTTGAGAATCATCTTTCGCCTTTTCTCCTGCCATCATCTTCTTTTTCCGTTTTCGAGTGTCTTGAAAGTCTGGTGTTACTTCTAATTCTTCAGCTGTCACAACAGATGATTGCAAAATTGTTGGGAAGAAAGTTTCTCTTTATATTGTCAATTGTGACAGCAAACCTTTAATCTTGCTTTGTGTCCTTATTAACTGTCCACGATTTAGGATTATTGAAATCAACATCAATCGAATTTTCTACTACGCAATCATGTTCTAATCTTTGTTGATTTGCGGAATTATTCTCAGTAGGTATTCCGTTTGAGCTGTTTGGATTCTACGTTTTGTACAATATTTTCAGGCAGATTGAGTTCTATATTTAGTTCGTTATTTGTGTTTTCCGATGTCGATGGTAGTTCTCTTGGGAAGAATTGCTCTATATTACCGCTGTTTTTCACAGCTGCAGCCTTTTTCGCCTCGCGAATCTGTTTGAACTGAGCACCTGATAATTTCTTCTTTGGTGGCATCCCTATAAACAAATACATATATACAAAGGAATGTTGTTTGATTTCAGCGTGAATTTTGAACAATTTTGCTCGAACCAGTCAATATACTCATTTGAAACTTTCTTCTATTGACGAGTGAAGCACCTATCGGCAAAGAATCGGAACGGTGATGTTAATTGTTATAAATTTCCATACGTCTACATTTTTGAACAGCTTTATAAAATTCTACAATTTGAATGTCTAGTTCTGGCTGACTTTTTAAATTATTTATTGGTAAAGTTGCCTCTCCTCCAATAGAAATGCTTTCTATTGGCAACAATACTTCAGAATCACAGACATTTAACATTCTAAAATTATCATGTTTAAAAACTTTGATTTTATAAAATAATTTGCTAATATTCTTATGAACATTTTACACTCTTTGGCAATTGTGTGTATCTTAATTTTGGATGACTGCAAATTGATATTAAAATCATGAAAGTGTTTTAACATATAATGCAAAAACTCTAAGTATGGCCATACTCTAAGTATGGCTTATGGCTAAAATTATGTGTAAATTGACAATATATACTATCTCTATTTAAATCATCTACCTGTTCTAGGGCAAATAGATTATGCAATGGTTGCCATTGGTCTAGAATTCTCGCAATACAATTTACTTGTACTAGCCACCTGGTTTTAGATGGACGCAGAACCTTTCGCTTTTCTAGCTGCATTAATTTTTGAATGTCATTTAGCAATGCTGACTTTTTGGCACTCTGCGAAAAATACTTAGATATATCCTCTAACATGCTATCGACAAAATCAGGTATACATTCAGATGCGTGTACAGCAACTAAATGCACACTATGACATAAACATGCAGATGTCAAAATTTCAGCATTACTATCTCTAAATCTAGACATGACGGAGTTGCAACGCCCTAACATCACGCTGGCGTTGTCAACTCCTACCCCAACTACTTTATTAATTGACAAATTAAAGTTATTTAAGCTATTTATAATACATTTGAATATATTATCAGCAGTAGCATCTTTTACTGAAATCAAATCTAACAAGTGCGTTTCTAACTGGTTGTTATTTACAAATCTGATTAAAATACTTAAATTTTTAATATTGGAAACGTCTGTACTTTCACCTATGACAAGAGAAAAATATTTTTCTTCTACTAGTTTTTGTATATCTAAAGCTATATGTAGATCTATTTATAACATTTTTAATTATAGCTCTAATTTTGGTTCTACCGAATTTTATGGATAAAAGTGTTTGAAAATTTGGACTTGCAATATTTTTATGGAATGTATTCAATGATTGAAGTGTTTCAAAACTAACATTGTGTTGGATAGCAAATAAACACTATCTAATCTCTAATATTTTTAATTCATTTTTGACTACTAAATCTGAACTTGTACCTGCTACTGCTGTATTTTGTTGCATAATAACTTTAACCTGGTGACGAGAAGAGTTTGAGTGTCTTATTAACGCACCCTTACAAGAATTCATGCTGAAATGTATTTTACATATGCTACACCATGGACGTCCGTCTTCGTGTTTCCGCAACCACGTAGATAATCTTGGGTCTTGTTGCCATTTTTCTATAAAATGTCGTACGGGATGTGGCTTTTTGAGTGGAGAAATGACGCTGCTGCTGTTGCTGTTTTCGTTGTCGCCCATATCTTGCTGATCAATATCTATGTACATGAAATATTCATTATTATTATATATCCTAAGTAACTATTCTTTTATTTATTATTAAATAACTACGGAGAGGAAAATAAGGGGTGGAAAGTAAGGAGAGGAAAAAATAAGTGGTGGAAAGTAAGGAGAGGAAAATAAGGGGTGGAAAGTAAGGAGAGGAAAATAAGGGGTGGAAAGTAAGGAGAGAAAAATAAGGGGTGGAAAGTAAGGAGAGGAAAATAAGGGGTGGAAAGTAAGGAGAGGAAAATAAGGGGTGGAAAGTAAGGAGAGAAAGGTCAGGTAAGGACATACGAAAAGATGGAATTGCGGAAGGATGCTATAAAAATCGGAAGGAGCGGAAAAAGTCTACCGCCTTAAAATTTATTAAGCGATGTTTCGGGGAATATTCTTTAATTACATTGTCCAACAAATTTCAACTTTTTTTTTGTATTTCGATTCCCACTATGCGATTCTTGTAGAGTTTTTCGCGCTGATTCCGAATCTGGCCTTAATTTTTTTCCTATACGTACAGTTTTTGAGAAAATGGAGTTTAAAAAAAAGACATATTTTTCAACTTTGAACAAATATTGTGATGTTATTATAAAAGATATTAAATTGTTCTTTACAGCAAAATATTCCTTAGAGTTTCCCGAATACAGTGATATATAATATTAATGCATTATCATTGTTTAAACATGTTTAAACAATCATTAAAGACGGAGAGACACCACTTTCGCACCAATTTTTGACGATATTTTTGAATTTATCTAAAAAAATAAGGGTCCAGCGGAAAATCGAACTATGCCACGCGATAGAGCAGACTTTTATCTTGAGAAACCCTCGCTTGAAGTTTTTGCGATACCGACGTTTTTACTGAACCAGAAGGCAAAATATCTTCGCCCGACATGAGTTGCGGCCAGTGGCGCTCACCACTAGCGCGGTCGTTCGACGGGATACGACGCGGCGCGCCGTAACGGCGATGCAGTCTCTTTAAGCGCGCAGTTATGTCAGCTTATTTAAATGTTATATTTATTATTGTTATTTATTATTTTTTACTCTATATATATTCCCATTCTATTAATATATTGATTCTTTATTTATTATTTTATAGTAAAAATAGAGGAATTTATGAAATAGAAAACATACCTAAAATTTCGTTCTATTTGACTGACGTTTGTAAGATGTTTCCGCTTCTGTCATTAAATTCCAACAATAGTCTGCAAGCATGGTTGTACTATCTTTTCCCAAGTATCTTGTTTCCATAACCAAAATGTCTTGATGGAACCTTTCACCGTGTTCATCACTCACATCACCAAGGTTGCACGGAAAAAAGTCTCAATGCGAATGTAAAAAGTGCATTTTGAGAGACATATTACATCCCAACTTATAGAAGGAATCTATTAGTTTTCTCACTATTTGAACGTAGTTTGGTGAGCGATTCTTTCCCAGAAAATTTTTGCAAACATTTTGAAAAGCTGTCCAGGCACTTTTTTCACGGTCACTCATTGTGTTGAAGAATTCTTCATTGTCTAAGAGTGTTCTTATTTGTGGTCCTACGAAGATTCCTTCTTTTATTTTTGCTTCGGATATTTCTGGAAATTTTGTTTGTAAATATTTAAATGCCGGTGTATCATTATTTATGGATTTGACGAATGCTTTTATTAGACCTAATTTTATATGTAATGGAGGTAAGTATACTTTATTTGGATGGACTAAACGTTCGTACTTAATATTTTTCTGCCCTGGAATATGGGTCTTTCTTACTGGCCAAGTTTTTACTGTATAATGCTTCGTTCTAGCCCGGCTATCCCATTCACACAAGAAACAGCAATGTTTTGTGTATCCAGCTTGCAGTCCCGTAACAATTGCAATCACTTTCAAATCTGCGCAAACGTGCCAATTGTAGTTAGTATAATTAATTTTTTCGAATAACATTTTAAAAATATCGTAGGTTTCCTTTAATTTGGCGCCGTATGCAATGGGAATTGATGGATAAATATTTCCAATATGAAGCAATACTGCTTTTAAACTTCTTTTCGATGAGTCGATGAATAGCCTCCATTCTTCCGGTCGATGTTGAAATTTTAATTCTCTGAATAATGCATCTGTATCTGGACAATAAGACAGATTGTCATGTACTAAAAAATGTTTTTGTAAATCTTCACTTCGTTTCCGGAAATGTGAAATAGTCGTGCTATGTTCTAGGAGATTCCACTGTTGAAGTCTGGAACCTAAAATTTCTGCCTTCTCCTTGGTCAAATTCAAGTCTCGCACTAAATCATTCAATTCTGGTTTAGTGATCAAATGAATTTCTGTGTTCATATAGTCATCTAAAACGTCGGATGCGACGTCCGATGAGTTACTGTTATCACATGTGTTTGAAGTTATAGCAGGCTCAGGCGATACATGCATTTCGTCTTCCCGAACAGGTCTTATAGCTGATAAAACATTGGGATATGTCATTTTCTTCCTATCGTTTCTTCTATATCCAAAGATTTTCGTTAAACAAAAGTAACAATCCGTTGAGTGATTGGATGGCTCTCTCCATATCATCGGCACAGTGAAAGGTATCTTCTTTTTCCCACTCTTTTGATTTCCTGATATGACATCGATTAAAAAGTAGCCTACCGGCAGCTTCCACCTATCGTTGACGCAATTTACTAAAAATACGAGTGCTTCCTTAGCCTCTACTGGTGTATCACTCTGCTCATCCATGCCGAAGTCCACATACCTGCAATGGATAATTCCTGCATGTATTATTGGAAAACTCATTGACAACAAATCATTATTATGACTTTATAGTGTGTGTTTTGTCGCGAAACTGTAGGTTCGCGAATGTTCCGGACCACTGCCCGCCAAGTTAATCTTGGGCAGCTAATTCGATGTTATGATGATCGCAAAGACAATTATCGATTCGCGTGACAATGTGATACGCATGAATACGTTAAAAGAAGCATTTCGTCCCGGACCTGCTAGTGGACTCGTCAGTAAGGCTGATCTAGCAGGTCCTGCCTTATACGCGCGCAGGTAATGATATAATGATTCGCGTTTCTAATTGTAACGCATGCGACGGATCTCGATTGATGGTATCCGGTACGCGAGGGATCTTGACCGACGCGATCCCGTTTTGTCGAGTGTCCTAATAGTTAGACACGGAACTACCGTGACGCTAATTTTACGTGTGATTAAACGATTGACAAGACAACGGCTCGTGCGTTGTACTTGTCTACCCGAGGACTGGAGAATGTCGCGACGTTAGAGTGTAAAACTCAACTGACGAACGCGGTCTCAACGCGATGTTCGTCAGGCTTCTCGAGCAAGAAATAAGATGCACTGATTGGTTCCTGCCGAAAGTTGCATTTCCCAATCGGTACACTTTTGACTACTAGGACCTCCTTCCCGTAGCTCTGAAGGAGGCCCTGGAAGGAGGAGTGGGGTAATCTCTTACTCGGTCGACGACGCGACGGGTCTCGGCAAACGGTCACGAGCAGTCCTTCGGAGGGACCAGATTTATGATACTTTGTATTTTCGAGGCCATACAAAAACTGAACATTAGCCAGATGTCTTGACTGGTCGCCGAATGACCCTAGTTTGTTTAATCCTTGAAGAGGATATTTAGACACGAACGTACCACAAATCCTGGCCGAAGGAAACACACGAATATTGTTCCTGCACGACGGAACAGTGTGCAAAAGTACGTAGACTTGAAATATATTCTTAAAACTCACCCAATAAAATTTTCACCATCCCACTCAATCTTTTTATGGATTGCCATTTCATCAGCATTAAAGCACAAACACATTCTTTACCTTTAGCAGCTAACTCAGAAACCTTAATTTTTAACGTGTTCATGGATTCTTTGCTAAAGCCAGGTTTGCATTCCACTGAAGAGTACCACCTCTGCAAAGTTCTTGGATGGGGTAATATATTTTGAAATGTTTGCCTAACGTAATTGTAGGCTTTAGGATGTTGTTTATTGTTAAGGTATGGGTGTAAGAGAATGTAGTCTTTAGATTGAAACAATAATAATCTCATATATTTGGTTAACTGAGTGGACTCGCGTGAAGTGGTTTTACGTGAAGTAGATTTACGTCTGAGATGTTATAGCCTAGACGTGAGTCATTATTATGTGAATACAATTATAGATGTCACCTGTTACACATTGCATAGTGGTGATCTACTTTATCAACTGAGAACGTGCAGTTATATTTAACATAGGAGAATAAAAATTCAATGTTAGTGCAAAAGTCTTTAGAGTAGCAGGATATACAGCATGATGCGACTCTAACAACTGTTTAAATAGTGTTTTAGTGCATGCAGGTAAACTTTCCTAATGTTGGAATGGGCGATTACGGTGTCAGCGTTTATTATATAAAAGGGAGAGTACGCAGTTAGACAAGACTTTAATATAGACTTTAATATAATACGTCTTTACTACATGAGGTACACTTTGAGAAGAAGAAACCGCGCACAGCGGCGACACGCGTAGCCGCTAAAGGCACGCATACACATTAGGGCCGAGTGCCATCGTATATAGGACGCACGGAATAAACAACTCACAATAAACATCAGAGATGTCGCGATTAATACGCTTGTGTAAGAATATGGGTGAATATGGTCACCAAAGCAGAGACACTTGTTCGAAAAAAGGAACAAGAAAATCCATACTACGTGTTGAGCTTACTCTCAACCGTGAATAAAGTCCAGTACACTCACGAATCACAGAGTGTGTTTGATATTCGAACTCCCCGCTAACTGTAATTCCGCGAAAGGCGTTACATAATTCGGCGTCGCGGGAGCGCTACGCGACTCGATTACGAAAAACTGTGTGTCGACCGCTCATCGTCATAATATTTGGACTATTGTCTTCGACCCAGCGGAACACGACATTATATCGAGACAAATCGTAAGAAACACACGCGCCTATCGCTCCTACGTTGTATTCTCGGTAAATCGTTAAACGCGTACTCCTCGAGTTCCGGAATCTGCAAGGTTCTAACGCACGCTTATGCATTCTAATTTACTGTTTCCGGAGTGTTAAACAAGTTGTGCTTTTACAATAAACTCAAACTCTGGTTAATTCGAAGGTTAATCGACACGTGGTTTTCTTTGTGCTCGTCGCTCACTGTATATCCTCGTCAGGATAGTTCCAGTTATCCTCCTGAAAATCTCTACACAAACAGAGTGAAAACGTCAAAGTTTATTTGTATAATGGATATACAAAACGTACACGAATGTGTGTTAAACAGCACACAATTATTACACACTAGAGAATGTTCGAGAGCAACCAAAGGAGATTTAGTACAATGTGAATAACCGCTGAGCAGAACATGCTCGCCAGAGCGTCAGAAAACGAGAGAGCCGTCGAATCGATCCGCACATCGATTCGCCTAGCAACTAACTGTGCGCAGGCACAGCAGCTCCCCACTGCGCACTAGATGCGCAGTGGCAAGCGCGACCCCTCACACTCCCCCCCTAGTGCGTTACCACAGGAACGCATGATACTACACAAGGTGTTGTGAATATCACAACAGGTACAGAAGGTGGAGGAACTAACCACGTTTACTTGATATACGGTTTAATATATGAAGGTGTGTACAACGTCTCTTACTGAGACGTGAGACGTAAAGACATAGAACGGACATGAAAACGGCAACTTAAAGTCGTCCTGTGCTATCTGGGTAATAATGCCTGTCACTCCGAAAACTCTTCGCCCCTGCCCGTGCGCGCTCGGCCGCGCTCGCCTGGCAGCCACGTGGGACGACGTTTTCACGTTCGAAGGCAGGTGCCTTTTATGCATCTCATTTCTAACGTGAAAACGGCGTCCCAGGAAAGATGCCTTTATGGACGCATAAAAAGCGTCTTACTGAGATGTGAGACGTAAAGACATAGAACGGACATGAAAACGGCAACTTAAAGTCGTCCTGTGTTATCTGGGTAATAATGCCTGTCACTCCGAAAACTCTTCGCCCCTGCCCGTGCGCGCTCGGCCGCGGTCGGCTGGGCATGCGCGTGACCCCAACATCTTCCCTCTTTGGTGGGTTACAACCGGGTATAGGACTTGGCGTGAGGGTCCAATATTAGCCGACGTGGCATCGCTCGGTTTCGGACAGGTCTGGCCGGCGTCGGCTGAGAAGCCGGGACTGCCGGAGTTTGGACCGCCGATTGTTGTTCCTCCAGTACAGCGTCAGGTAGAGAGGTTGGCCTAGGCGCTGTCCTTGGACGGATTTGCGAGGCTGCTCGGGACGCAGTCTCTGGTCGAGTGGGTGAGGTTGACCGTTGATGAAATGTCCATTCACCCTGATCAGTGGGACCTGAAACAATAGAACCAGTATCGTCGACAACACTCAGGTCTTCGCATCGTCTGCGGAAAGGCTGCACGTCTTCTGACACCAACATGTGCCAATTGTTTTGGCTGATTGCCTGCAAGACCTTGTTCAGAAGAGGATCTTCCTTGGTGGCCATCCTCAGGTTTTGGCGAAGTTCCTTGCCGAAGAAGTCAATGAATAGATTTCTGATTTGAAGAAGCTCTGTTTCCACGGCTCGGACACATGCCACTTGTAGTTCCTCTGCGTTGTCGCGCCGGAACTTGTCGATAAGGCGGGAGAGTGCATCCGCTTGGCCAAAATCTTGTGTGCGAATGTATTCTATTTGGAAGTCGTAACCGAGGAGTCTCAAAGCCCAGCGTTTTAGACGGGCCGCTGTGGTTGGCTTCAGACCTCCGGTGTTTTCGGTTCCCAAGAGTGCGATGAGAGGCTTGTGATCCGTTTGCAAGACGAATCGCCGGCCCCGAACGTATTTGTGGAACCGTTCCACTGCCGTGACGAGCGCCAAAGCCTCTTTTTCCAGCTGCGAGTAATTTCTTTGCGAGTCAGTGAGACTCTGCGCCATGTGGTAGGCAGCTCGCTCGTATCCGTTGGCGTCTCGCTGAAGCAGGACCGCACCGATGCCTGTGGAACACGCGTCGGCAGCAACTACAAGCGTCTTAGACGGATCGTAATGCTCCAATAAAAGAGGGCTGAGCATTACCTGCTTAATCTGCTGCATTGCTGTGTCATGTTTCCGACGCCATTCCCATGGGCAGTGCTTGCGCGTCAGCTCCTACAGTGGTTGCTTTAACTGATGCAGATGAGGGATGAACTTTCCATAGTGGTTCACCATACCGAGGAGGCTTTGCACTTCCGTGACGTTGGAGGGGTTTGGCATGTTGGCGATGGCTTTGATCGACTCCGGGTCAGTCGATATGCCTCTTGCATTTATAATGAGACCCAGGTACTTGATTTCTTCCAAGCCGAACCTGCATTTCTCACGACGGAGTCTCCAACCCCTTTCTTCCAAACGCTGCAACACCGTCTTCAGGCGTTGGTCATGCTCCTCGCGGGTACGACCTGAGACTATGACGTCGTCCATGTAGGCCTCTACGCCTTCCAGCCCTGAGAGTGTATATTCTATTGCCTGCTGGAAGGTGGCCGGTGCTGTTTTAATGCCGAATGGCAGACGTACGAAACGGAAGAGGCACTTCGGAGTCACAATCGTAGTTATATCCCTCTGGTCCTCCGCAATCATTATCTGAAAAAAGGCGTCCTTAAGATCTAGGATACTAAGAAGACAACTTCCATTTAATTTGGACATGACCCCGTCGACATTTGGCAACGAATGCCTGTTGTCATGCAGAGCATGGTTGACACCGGTCGAGTAATCTGCGCAGAGTCGGATTTGCCCGTTCTGCTTTTTTACAATTACTATCGGAGATGACCAGTCTGAAGTTTTGACTCGTTCGATGATTCCTGCAGACTCCAGGCGGTGCAGCTCATCCTCGAGCGGTTTCTCCATCGCATAGGGAACGGAGCGACATGGGATCTGCACCGGTTGAGGATTGTCTTTGAGCCGGAATGTTGCTCTGAAGTCGGTGCACGTGCCCAGTTCATTTGAAAAAAGCTTGGGAAAGCTTTGGCAAATGTCTTCGATCGACGATCTGTTGCCTATGCACGACGCTTTCCCACTTTTCGGCACCGAGCGCGTCGAATTATCGTTTACTTTCGCACTGTACGACGAATTTCGTATCTCGACACACGAAACGGAGTTTTTTGAACGGAGTTCGTTTAGCGGCACTGACCAAAGCCCGAGACTGTCTATTGCATTTAACCCGAAAAGATTTATATTATTTTGCGCGGCGACGTCGATGTCGACTTGTGCAACGCGACCGAGCACGCAGATCGGAGCGCGAAATCTGCCGATCAGATTGAGTTTTCCGCCACCGGCGTGTTCGACGATTTCCGCCGTCGATAATTTCGGCGAACCTAATCGGTTCCACGTGTCTCTGCTGATAATGGTAATGTCCGAACCCGTGTCGTATTGTAGGTACACATTTTTGTTTCCGATAGAGACCGCGACGTAGCGTCTTCTACTTTTACCGATCGCGGAAATCACCTGTGTCCTGACCACGGTGCATTATAGAGGTGTGCCGATTTCCCTCAGAAATTGAGATAGATTGGTAGTAATTCCCCGGCCGCCGCCAGACGGCGCAGGGTCGTAGGTTCCGTACGTGTGGGAATGGGATTGTGTGTATTCGGATGCGCTGCTGACGTAATTGTCATAGATGGGTAGTAATTCTCTGATGGCCGCTAGAGTTTGCTAGTGTCCCAGAGTCCCAGGCACAGCGGTATGTAGGGGAGACAAGTACATTCATTCCACGCCGAATTGCCGAACGCAACTGAAATAAAAACATCTCGTCCGTCGCCAGTAGCGACCGTTCAAATAATCGCGGGGATTGCGGGCGCGCTGCTGAATACACACAATCACACTCATTCGCACACGTACGGAACCTATAACCATGCGCCGTCTGGCGGCGCACAGTGGGGCATTTTGACCAAAAAGCTGGCCAAAATTATTTTATAATAGAAAACGATTCCACTGATGTTGTTTTGTTACAAAATTACATTTTTCCTTTTGTTTGAACATTTCAGGTGTATTGTTAAATTAAAAAACAGTGTTTATGTATAATAAATTTACTTTATTTAAAACTCCTCGTCACTACTTTCTTCAGCAGGTTCAGGGTCAATAGCTCCGCTCGGTTCAGGAGGCAATAGTAATTCCATAGTATCCTTTGAAAAAGGTTTCATCTCTTTTTTCGGCTTTCGTCTCATGCCAGTAAGGAATGGATCAGATGTTAAGAGCAACTTGTTTAAAACATCTAAATTACACGCTTCCCGCGAACATTTCCTAGCATAATTTAGACGATATGTACGAAAATGCTTATTTCGAGCTTCTGCAGCTTCTTCTGACAGCTGCCCAATAGGAAGCAGGGCATTTGAAATTACTTCCGGACCATGTATTAAAATTTTGTGCATGGTCGGAGACATTGGGTGCCATGAGTACAGTTGAACATAGAGAACCGCAGTCTCTCTCGTATACTGTTCAAATTTTTCAATATTAATTTTGTGCCCACTTGATAATGTCTCTAAAATAATTTTCAACCTGTATAGCAAATTTATATCTACACCAGTTGTACTAGCTGATAATTCATGATTTTCAAAAAATCGCCTGCTGCTGTTGCCGTCATTGGTATTTCCGAACCCAGCTTTGGGAACGTCAACTATAAGTCCCATCTCATTTTTAAACCTCTCTTGTATTTTCTTTTTTCTTTGCTGTACTATATCTTTGTCCGTTTTCGATCTAATTTGCCATTTTTTAACGGGCAATTTGTACGATAAATGAAGAATGCTTTCAAAAAAGCGTATTCTGGCATGTAAAATAGAAAGGCCAAAACGTAAAGTGCCTTCCTGAACGTCTCTTTTCCTTGTGAGGTCATTAAATGTTTTCGATGTTGCACCACAGATGTAACACCTCATTGTTGAATTTGTATGACATGCAGCATTACACACCTTTGCATCTACCATGGTCAAAAGCATGGTGTGTTTGACTTGGACATCTTGAAAACAAGTGTTATTGAGGGCATCAACTTGTGTCTCTATATAACGAATCTCTTCGTTTATGATGTCCACAGATTCGTGTATAAACCTTATCCTAATGGGTCTGCAATACCGTGGTGACGAAGGTGTCGGGTTTTGCCAAACAACTTTTTTCTCCTTACCACAAACTAGCTGTAATGGCACCATGGAACTCTGGAATATATTGGCGTCTGAATCACATACATTTCGAAATTTTTGTTTATACTGTGCTTGTCGAGACCCATCGCACCCCCACTTAGAAATTAATTCCATTGCTAGTTTATCTTCTCTTGTAAGTGTACGCACAACCTCTTCTAAATGCATAAGCAATTTTGTAGCTGTGTGATTTAACAAATTTTGTAATCGTATCTCGGCACATGTAGCTGTAACTGTATACGATTCCTTGATGGGATAGCAATCCGTTTTTGCATTTTGCAACATCTTGTAAGAAGGCAACTTGTTTCTCATGCTCGTTCTAATAATCTCATATTGCGCCCGTGACAGGCCTGCTTCAACATACATCGACAATGCCTCTAATGGTGAAAGATGAAATTGCTCCTCATGGCTCTTGTCAATAGCTGTTCTACATTTTCTTGCACGGGTTGGGCTTCTGGTCAGTTCTTTTATAACATGTGCAGCGTCGACTCTACCCGTTGAGCGCAATTTCATGTGAGCAGCGTATGTCAGTTCATCAGCATCAACTGATCGGAGTTCCTCCGTTTTTCGTCTCTTGCTTCTTTCGCTTGAATCTACAAACGATTTTTTTGGACGACCAGCATTTCTTGCTGGAAACAATTAAACAAACATAAATTCATGTTTGCACAATATAAATGTAAAAATAATTAAATCATTTTAAGAACTATTATATTCATTTATTATTTAAACTTTACAATTCCACTAACATCTCATACATATAGGTACAGTTATGGATCCATAGAGCCAATCATGATTGTATTTTTCAAACACGAATTGCTTTTTATGCGCTGCTAGCCATCTGACTTTGAATTGATGCTTTACCGTAGATAATATATGCTTGAAATCTTTTCGTTGTTCTTCGTCCAAACAATACTTGTCAAGAAGATATTGTTCCATATATTCAAGTTTTTTGTCAAAACTTGCCTCCTCTGACTCGACAATTAAATTGAATATTTGTTTTCGAGTTATAACCGTGACACCTGAAGGTCCTGGAAGAGACGCCCAACAATAATTGCATTTTTATATATTTCGAAAAATGCCACTTGCTAAAGAAAGAAAATTATAAAAAATACATCCGCGGTTATCCGACGATGGTATACTCGTACCTTAGCAGCCATTTTGGGAACGGCTTCACGTCGTCACCGGAACCGTATGCGTATTTTTCCACACGGGTGCTTAGTTAATTGTAAAGATCAATCAACGATTCTTGACTCGTTGAAGTGAACGGTTGTCCTCCTGTCCCCCGATTGTGCAATTGTAGCTCGAGGAGACTTTGTACTGCTGCTGTGAGAGCCTTTATCTGCTCCGATTGATTCGCCATTATGGTCGTGCGAGCACGTTTTCACTCGCGTACAAGAAAAATTTCGAGAAACTCGTTACACTTAAACTCTGAGTACTGAGTCCGATTGTCCGCAGCGCCAGTGTTGTGAATATCACAACAGGTACAGAAGGTGGAGGAACTAACCACGTTTACTTGATATACGGTTTAATATATGAAGGTGTGTACAAAAGGTAAAGATGGATAATCGCGTGTCGCGTGTGTAATAATGCCTGTCACTCCGAAAACTCTTCGCCCCTGCCCGTGCGCGCTCGCCCGCGCTCGGCTGGGCATGCGCGTGACCCCAACACAATGATATCATCCTTTGCAATGAGGGGAAAGCGCGACGAACGCAGTGAATTGACGTCTTCCTTTGCAAGGGAAGAAAAACGCGACGAACGCTACAATTGACATCTTCCTTTGCGAGGGAAGAAAAACGCGACGAACGCGGTACAAAACCTCAGGGAGAAATCGTGAGGAAGAAAGAATTCCCCTGGAAGGCGCAGTGTCGTCCCGAATATGAACTTCGCCGGAGAGGCGTTCGTATCCGAGCGGACATGCGACCTCAGACCCAGAAGGACCGTCGAAAGCGACTTTGTCCAGTCAGCATCCCGATGACACATTAACGCAGCCTTCGAAGGGCGGTGCCAACGCTCTATCAATCCGTTCGAAGCCGGATGATAGGCCGTAGTCCTAATTCTCTCGCTTCCTGTAAGCGACAGAAGCGCAGAAAATAACCGCTTATCTGGCCACACATATCTGTGTCTGATTAGCTTGTCAGTGACTTGCGGACCAGTATGTGCGGGCGCGTGAAAAATGTTAAACGCAACTCGGCGTAAACTCGCCGGAATATAAGGCCGAATGGCCTCCCCCGGAATCTCGCAAAAAATTGAGGTATGCTCAGGGCCTTATGATATGGCTTTGAGAACCAAGGAGTGACTGGACGACTTGCGGAGCTCCGCCAGTTGTTCATCATCCTTCTGAGCGTTTGCAAGATCAGTGAGACTGATCTCACAAGGGAGTCGAAGTGACTCAATCAGAGAAAGGGCATCAGCCACAACATTCTCCGGGCCCTTCACATACTCAATATTAGTAGTGAATTGCGCAATCAGTGAGAGCTGCCGCAATTGACGCGGAGAGGCTTTCTGGGGACGCTGTTGAAAAGCGTAGATTAACGGTTTGTGATCCGTTAACACCTTGAATTCGCGCGCTTCCAGAAGATAGGAGAAGTAACGGATCGCTTCATAAATAGCGGTTAGCTCCCTATCATAGGCGCTGTAATTCAATTGCGAGGGAGTGAGTTTCTTCGAAAAGAACGCGAGGGGTTCCCAGGCTGCGTTCGACCCATTGAGCCGAAGGCTCTTCTGTTCCAAAACTGCGCCTATCGCGCGGTCGGAGGCATCAATGACTAAGCGTAGCTCAGCACCTGTCCTTGGATGAACCAGTAGAGTAGCTTTTGCAGAATCCTGATTGATTTTGTCGAAGGCCTGCTTGGCCTCGCGAGACCATATGATCTCCCTCTTATCATTTTTCTTAGAATCAATGAAGTAAGCATTCAAGGGAGCCTGAAAGGTGGCTGTATTGGGAAGATTTCTGTGGTAGAAATTCACCATGCCCAAAAAAAGTCGCAACTCGACTACGGTTTTGGGCTTAGCAAACCCTAAAATAGCTTCAACCTTGCTGGCCAAAGGGCGAATGCCCTCGGCACTTATGGTATACCCTAGAAAATCAAGTTCTTGGTCTGCAAACTTGCATTTATCTACATTGAGACGAAGGTGATATTCCTTCAGTCTCTGAAATACAATCCGAAGATGTTTCATGTGCTCCTCCCGACTGGAAGAAGCTACAAGTACAGTGTGTTTGATAAGACAGTATACGGCGAAATTCGAAAACTGTTAGGGATAGGGCATTGGAAAAAACACATGTACTACGTGACATATGTAAATCGCGATGCTTTATTATTAATAAGTTTTCCAGTCGCCTCCACTATTGATAATTGCTTGGCATCTTCGAGGCATACTTTCTACTAATTTTATACAGTAATTTCGGGATAAGGACCTCCATACGAGTCGAATCTGTCGAAATAACTGCTTGACATTCCAAATCTGTTTCCCTCGGAGCTTGAACTTCATGAGTGCTCAAACATTTTCTATGGGATTCGCATCTGGCGACTGTGCCGGCCAATCCAGTACGTCAACGTCATTCTCTTGTTTCCACGCAGTACAAAGGCGACTCCGATGTTTCGGGTCGTTGTCCTCTTGCAGCAACCAATTTTCATTTTTCCTCATAAACCACCTTTGGGCAGTTGGTAATAAAGCTTTCTGGTATATTTTGACCATTTTGACAGCGTTTAAATTGTCTGTGAAAATGTGCAAATTGCCAAATCCCTGTTCTGAGAAACAGCCCCAGACGTGTACTTTTACCGGGTGTTTAACAGTGCGCTGGACGTATCTACTGGTGCAGGTGGACCAGGTATGGCTGATGGAGGAACGTGCCCAGAAAGAAGCTTCGTCCGAAAAAATTACGTTGCTCCAATCGCGGTCTAAATTTTGTTTCGCCCAAGCGAGTCGTTTCTCGACGTGTTTTTCGGACAATAGTGGTTTCTTCACTGTGCTTCGAAATTTCACGTCATGGGCTAATAAACGTCTTCGTATGGTATCACATGATATATTTAGACCCTTTTTACGCAAAATCGCTTGTCCGCCACGCAATGATAGACGAGGATTCTTCTCAAACATCCGTAAAAGCACTCTATCGTCTGCTTTCGACGTTTTTCGTACAGTGCCACGATTTGGTAAGTCATCGACATTTTTGACCTCGGAATAGCGTTTCACCCACTTACTTATAAACGCCTTCGACTTTTTCATATATTTTGCAGCGGCTCCATACGACATTTTCGGCCCTTTCGGATGTAAACACAAGAATACGGCTTCGTAACGTGATGCGTACGCGGCACTCATTGTGAAAAGTCTTTCGCTGTGACCGAGGTCGAACGACAACTGAAGCTTTCTATACAAAGCGTCTATGTGGAAGGATCCCACTACTTACTCGCGTTATAATCTACTCTCTACCAGTTTTCAGGAAAAAGTTACGCTGTACACACTTCTGTCAAACACACTGTAAATTATATATTGGCCATTCCGTTCCAATACCTTTTGCCATCTTTCTGGTAGTAGCATGATTCCACGCTCATAAAATTTTTGGTCTTTGCTGGCAAAAAACTGATCGAGGTGATTTTTGACCTCCTCCTTTGAAGTGAAGGTTTTACCGTCTAAAAAATTTTGCAGTGACCGGAACAAATAATAATCCGAAGGTGCCAGATCTGGAGAATATGGTGGGTGTGGCATTGTATCCCATGCAAGCTGTAAAAGCTTTTGGCGAGTGACCAAACTTGTATGAGATCTCGCATTATCTTGGTGGAACACTACACCTTTTCTGTTGACTAATTCTGGCCTTCTCTGGTGAAGTGCATCATTCAGTTTGTCCAGCTGATGACAGTAGACTTCCGAATTAATGGTTGTGTTATCCGGTAAAAGCTCAAAAAAAAAACGATTCCTTTAAAATCCCACCAAGCAGACAGCATCACCTTCTTTTGATGGATATCGGCTTTGGAAGTGCTTTGAGCCAGTTCATCTTTTTTGCTCCATGATCTCTTGCGTCTGACATTGTTGTATGCAACCCATTTCTCGTCGCCAGTAATGATACGCTTCAAAAATGGATCATTTTTGTGACGTTTGAGAAGCGAATCACAGACGTCAACGCGACGACACAAATTTCTCTCCGTGAGAACATGGGGAACCCATATATCGAGCTTCGAGGATAAACCCAGGCCTTTCAAGTGGTCATGAACAGTTGAATTTGATAAATTTAACCTCTCACCGATTTCACGTGTTGTTATTCGCCGGTTTGCATCAACTAATGCCATTATCGTGTCATTATCAGCTTCAACCGGCCTTCCAGAACGTGGTGCATCTTCGACATCAAAATTGCCAGATCGAAATTTTGCAAACCAGTTCTGGCAGTGGCGTACTGTCAACACATCTTCTCCATACACATCGGTCAATTTCTTTCTGGCTTGAACAGCATTTTTACCTTTTCTATAGTAAAAGAGTAAAATATGACGAAAATGCTGCTTATCGCTCTCCATATTTAAAAGGGCACCAACCAAAAACTACTGCGTAGAATCAAATGAAATTTTTCACACACAAGCCTTGCTATATCAACTCTCAAAACATATAATGGTTATGTGGCTTAAGTGTGAAGTTGAGTGCAGAAAAATACAATTAAGCCATCTGTCGGGAAAAAACGAAATGACTTTCCGAACAACCCAATATTAACTATATTTTAGGAATCGCGCGATATTAGATTCTGAAGATTAACAACTTTCGCATATTATGCAGGTTACAAAATGGTGTTTTACGTATAAATTGATCACATTTACAACATTTTAAGGTAGTACTGCTAGTTTCACACAATTTACATTTACCTCGCTTGTGATTAGTTATTGCTAGACTACGGATCTTTATGCAGTTACAAAAAGAATTGAGTAGATGAAATTCAAAATCGTTGAAAAATTTAAAAAATTGAAAATGTCAATCCATGACTGCTCTATTACAATCATTCAGGGAAGAAATAACATTGAATTTAATTTCTATTTCTGGATTTCTGGAACAATTTGGAATCACTACAGAAAATTCACACGGAGCAAGTGTACAATGGCGTAGTGTCGGCGTCGGACTGCTGTTTCAGCCATTTTGAAATTATCTTAAGACTTATCTTGTGACGTCACACCGTCTGTTTATCTTTGCCGAGCTGCACTCTCGGTTTTCCTATACACATACTATACCTATGCCGGGTCTATAGGTATATATGGTCTAAGGGAGTTACCAATGATGTCCACGTCTATATAGTCGGTAGCCGGGGTCACCAATTATAGGAGAATGGTAACTGTGAGATAATCCCAAGGATATTCAATATCTCTCACCACGTGTTGCCCTATCCACAACACGGGGAATAAAGCTTGTAACACGTTCAATTCACGTAGTGAAAACGTCACTGTTTATTAAACAGAATCTACGTATGTTAAATGTACAATATACTTGAACGCGGTGTGTATAAATAATACAATTATCACACAAGCTTACAAAAGCGGACTCAACCGTTAACATTACAAACGGAGCAACCGTTAAAGAGCAGCAAAGATGTCGGAAGACGAGAACGGACTGTAACGAAGTGAATCGATCCGAGCATCGATCCGCTTAGCAACTCGGTACGCGCAGGCGCCACAGCTCCCCACTGCGCACTCGATGCGCAGTGGTGCGCGCGACCCCACATCCAGGTTGACAGTCCTGGGCCTTGTCGACCTCTCTATGTTTTATCTCGGGATCCTGCCTTCTTCCCGCCTCGAGGTGCTTCTTCTCGAGGTCTCGTTGCTTTTTGCGTCGAAAGTAGAATTTCGGTCCCCGTCGGGATCCGGATACGGTCCTGTAAACTCTCGTCGCGCAAATTAGCGCGATATTTAAAATATTAATATTCGGCTCTTGGGTCTTTCTCGTGCCCAGGGAGAGCGCTCGCCGCGGCCCTTATCGCGATGCTTGACCAGAGGGTGACCCGGTCCTTCGTTAGGGAGGTTAGAGTGACGCAGGCAACACTACCACGTCACAATGAATATAAAATAGTTTTGTATGACATTTATTGCACAATGATCACAACAATAGTAATGGTGTGTCAAATATTGACTAACTGCATGTACATTGATTCGATGGATAATTCTGCAAAAAAACGAAATATGTTGGATGGGAAATAATTGGCAAACTATTTTGCATTAAACTATTTTCAATTTACCTCAATCATATTTCCAGATATATCTCGCAAGAAAGTAATTGCATTTCTGTTTCGAGAACGTATTTCTGTTATTTGTCGTGGTATTTTAATCGAAACTTTATGTCATAAACTAATAAATCTGCGTCACTAAGCAATATTATTGTATCTTTTCTCCTGTTTCATGCACTACAAGGATGAATATTCCTCAGATATCCTAATAACTATCTTGTAAATAATCCTCTATTCTAACCTACACCTGTCGAACGATATACATAATTTACTCATAAACCTTCCAATCGGCACGGCGCACAGTGGGCCCAAACGCCAATCTAGCTGATAAAAAATCGTAGTGATCAAACGCAGCTTCCTATTGCAACTTGTGTGGAGTCGTTGTAACCGGGAGACTTCAATCTTTAAATCTATGGTAATTTGGACCACAAAAAATTTTTTTTAAACTTTTTATAGTCATTAATGTAATTTTAGAGAGAACAAGTATGTCCGCGGAAATTAAAGTTACTAGCGTTTTTAGTCACAAAATGAACTGAAACCAACACTAAAATAAAAACCTTATATATTTACAATCATTCACACTTGATTAGTTATACATACATCGTTTCAGTTTTGTACACACATCCATGCACTGAATACACACCTACACTATAACAAAGAGAATACATATATATAAAATAAAACTTTAGAGAGCTATAGAGAATACATATATAGAAAAAAAACTAGGTTCCACGTCAGAATCGATATTATTGTTGTGGTCAGAATTGTCAGAATCGTCATCACTTGTTGACGGGACATGTACAGGTGAAAGTTTCGGATCAGCTAATAATTTGACAACCTCTTGGTCTAGAATCGTTTCTTTCTTCCAAATCGTTGACGTTTTTCTTGAAATTGTAGATATGATAGGATCTGACGAAAATAATATGATGTGGAACAAATCTTCCATTGTTTGTTCTCTTGACATCTTTCTGATATTTCGTTCCCGGTATTTTTTAAAATCTTTATTCCTAGATTCCAGGGCTTCCTCTGATAGCATTCCTATGGGTAGAATGGCTTTTCGAATTATGTCTGCTCCGTGGATCAATATTTTATGTATGCTAGTGGCATGTTGTACCATGGATACAGCAAAACGAATTTTTTGGCCGTATCCTAGCAAAATCTGGTTGACGACGGTCGTGGGTTATTCCACAAAATTCGGTTGTCTTGTGTCTGCAATCTTAATGGAACAAGGCAGACAGCGAATAAATACGCATCACTCTGTAATGTAATGTTTTCTTGTCCGAATGACTGCTTGTAACTTGAGTGAGCTGCACTGCCATCACAACCCCACTTATATATTAAAGTTAAATCCTGCAGTAAACCTATTTTTTCAAATACTTCTTCTTGAATCATTGCCAGCCTTGCAGACGTGTGATCTACAAGTGATTGCAATTTTACTTCCGCTTCTACCCCTGAAAAAGTTATGCTGTCTTTGTTTGGATAGCATGCTTTTTTTTGCATTTTGTATCGCCTTATACGATGGATAAATGTCACAGTTGCGTGCTTTGGCTCCGGATCTCATTAGCACGTACGTATGTTTCGTAAGACGTCCATCTACATATAAAGCCAAAGCTTCTTCTGCTGTATACTTTATTGGAGCCGATGATGCTGAAACCTGAAGTGTTTTCTTGATAGTAGTGGCTGTGTTTGAAGAATCGACAAAAATAGCTTCGCTATTCGCTCGTTGCGACCTCAACTCCCTAGCCTTTTCACAACGAACGAGCATTTACTGTAGTTCGTAAAAAGTGAATTTGAAATATTTGCAAAGTTTTGTCGTTTGCTTTATTATTTGGGATAAAGGAGACGTAAACAACGCAAGGTCGTTGTTATGTACATAAAGCCTTAAGAGAATACGTAAATGCTACATTTTGTTACAGTAAAGGTATCTATTGGTGAGCCCAAATTATTGTTCGCGTTAGAAAGTTTCGTATGTTCGTCCCAGTAAGCGAAATTGCATACTTTTTCGTTTCTGAATAAAGACGTAGTTCTATATAACTATATAATATAATAATAATTTTAATAAGCCTATGTGTGTGGCTGATAAATTCCTCGGCGCTGAACATTTGAACATTGTGGTTCTCCAGCTCAGGAAAAAGCCTATGATTTTCAACCACCTGTTGAAAAACCCGAATGGCCAGAATAGCAGGAAAGCTTGCTTCAACAGGTGGTTTTCCGGAATTCATATTGCATGCACGACGGAAGAGAGACTCTGTGGTCAAGCAAATTTGCACAACACTGCTCGACGGTATTACCAAGTAGCCGCGCGTAATTGCTGCTACATATGCAGCAGGATTTTTTTATGTATTAAAATCTTGTCATTGTCCGTTTCATGGCATGCAAGCAGGCACTAAATGCATTTAATTTTTCTCTTTTTTTCGATTGATAAAACTAACCAACCCGAAATATAACCAATAGCTTGCTGCGAAAATTCATTAATATATGGCGATTGTCCCCATGAGAAATTCAAAAATTCACTCATTTCTGCAAAGCTTGAATTATCGGTTATATTATTCAGTCCGTACTTTTCCGCCACTGTCGTTGTGTGGACCTCATCGTAAACGTTCAGATTGTAACGATCAAGCCTTGCACGTTTTTTTTATTCTCCTGACGATACGTGCAATATCCGCGTGTTGTCAATGGCCCTTGTGTTCCCCGTGTTTATTGAAATATCATGACGAATTAGTAGTCTCGCTTATAGGCAGAAATAAATTGACTAACCGTAGGGTTTGGACACCAGCCACCTCTAGCTCTAATAGCGCAAAAGAATAGTTCAAGATGGTCTTGACTGGTTTTGTATGTTAATAAATATTTCATCTGAGATGTAAGTGGTTTGACGTGTGAATCGAAAATATTGAATGTAGATATGACGGCGGTGAAAAATCCTACGAATCCCGCTTTTCTTCTTGATCTAAACATAGGTTTCCCATTTTCCTCTGTTAGTTTAGCTAAGTAAGCGATCTCTGCAACTAATTTTGGGCGCCAAACATTTTCATTGTCCCGTCTTAG
Source organism: Lasioglossum pauxillum (assembly GCA_933228785.1). NCBI lineage: Eukaryota > Metazoa > Arthropoda > Insecta > Hymenoptera > Halictidae > Lasioglossum > Lasioglossum pauxillum. The sequence goes on along the minus strand of OW121701.1, from coordinate 36,785,492 downwards.
AGGGCTTTTCGTATGTTTGCCCCAAGGGTTCTAACATTAAGAAAATCAAATATTGTATCAACACACCTCAAAAAACGCGCAGTTGCTTTGCAATCTTGAAATTCCGGTAGTTGTAGAATGTCACAACAAAACTCTAGACTGTCGGCAACACTGGAACTGAGAGTTTGCGCAGTTAAAAAAACTTTCATGATCATTTTTCGGAATTGAATGTGCCTAAAATGTAGTCGGTTACCTAGGCGCAAACCCTCACTTTCTTGCAATAATGCGAGCTGCTCCAGATAACGCCATTCGATTCTATTTTCGTCTCCATCAATTAGAACTTTGTATTCGTCCAAACAATTTCTGATATTTTTCAGCATGTGACATGCATCAAGAATTACATTGATATCTGGCTCGCCATGCGTGGGATGTGGAAAATTTACTTTGAATATGTCATATAGATCGTCAAATGTTTTTCTTTGCTTTTCCACATGCATTCAAGCACCTAGTTCCTCAAGCGCGGTAAAGTGGTCAGTTGGCCCATCCAGTGTCAAGGAGCATACAGTAACATTTGCTTGTTGTAATCGGATAAAACTCTCTCTCTCTCAATAAGTTTGCCTTGGTCTCAGCATTCATTGAATTTATTAAAATGTAGCCGATTGGCAACTTGCCATGAGTGTCCAACATCACTACCATTATCACTATTGCGCTCGTAGCCTCGAGGAGGTCATCGCCATTGCTTGTGCCTACTCCTAGATCTACATGACCGCGCATTACACCGTCTCGACCCCTTTGGCAACCTTTCTTAATAGTCATCTCATCTATGAGCACTGAACACAGTAATTTCTTTCCTTTTTCCCTTAACTGACTCGACATTTCTTTTAGAGTTCGAAATGACTCCTCTGTGAACCCTGGTTCAGTATCGACACTGTTGTACCATGTTCTAAGCACATCAGGGTGCGGAAGTGCTAAATCGAACGTCTTTCTAATATAGTCGTATGCCTTCGGCGAATAAAAATGGACAGTTAACGCAAAAGCCCTCAAATCTGCAGGATATTTCTCCCTAGTAAGTTTGCCTCTATTCTTCCTATTTTCAACGATTCGATTAAACAACTCCAAAGAAATGTCTTCATGCGGAGACAGACAATAGAAAGCATTTTCAGGCAATAATTTTTCGTTTTTCAATGCTTTTACCACATCCCGCAAAAAATTTACCTTCGTTTTAAGGCATCGTAGGGTAACTGCACCAGTGAATGAACATTTAAGAAATTGTTCAGGAAAATATTGTATTTAAAAAAAAATATGTGAATTAAAGGAATCTCATATATGCCAAATGGCTCCCCATACTTCATTTGTCAAAAATAAATGAACACAAATAAAATGAAATTATTATTATTTGTCTTTATTAAACGTTAAATAAAAAATATAGAAAATACCAGTTAATGAACACTACATTCTAGTAATTGAACAATGATGGTCCAATGAATGAACAAAATTATTAAACAATATTCTCCTATTTATTTAACTCTTTAATCACAAAAAATCCCCTAGATGTAGGAAAATAAATGATGCTAAGGAAAACACCGGTGGTAGGAACCAACTTCTTTATTCTATCAAACACGTCTGACGCTGGCTACGATCGCACAAAGAATGCCCCCGAAGCTCGCTGCATCGGCAGGAGCCGGCCACTCGCCACATGCCGCCTTTAGGCGATAAGGTCTTTCGTCAACCTCCTCGCCGTCTCCAGGAACCGATCAGGTTTCAAAAGACAACGCCGCCAGAGTCTCTCATAATCCGCCGGCAGTCTCCTACAATCTCGGCCACTCCTGACCCCTGAGCCCGCCCTCGGGCTCTTATTTTTATTATCTCATTTACTATTTGCTTATATCTATATTTTTTTTTTTTTTTTTAGTCTTACGTGCTACGCTCGCATACACTCGTAACTACAAACAGACAGATTTTACACATGTTAACACACATAACTATATATATATACATATACTCTTTCCTAACCACTAGGCTTACTTAGCCGCCGGAATACCACGGTCGCATGTTTGCCGACGCCCATGTACCTTCGTACGGTCTCTGACTATGCTGGAAGCCCTCTATGTCAGCTACCACGTACCGGTCGTTTCTTAATTTTCTAGTGACCTCGTAGGGCCCCTTAAATTTCGGAATTAATTTCTGGGGTGCTCCGGATGTACATTCAAAATTTCGTAACATAACCTGATCTCCGACTTCATATTCATGGGGTGACTTATGTTTCTTATCATATTGTAGCTTATTGTAGTTCTGAAGTTTGGCGTTGATTTCTTCAGCTTTGCGTCGGCAGGTTTCCAAATCTATGACATCTCTGCCCGTTTCTCTTTCAATATAACTCCTAATTGCATCTGGGACCTTTCCTCTTTGGTTAATTCCAAACAGTAGTTTGCACGGTGTTTCGCCCGTAGCTTTGCTGACAGTATTATTTAACGCATACTCTACCTCCTCTAACACATCATACCATTGTCTTCCCGAACGACTTTCATTTAACTTCGCGACTGCAGGGATAAACACTCTATTCATTCTCTCTACCTGACCATTCGCTTGCGGCGATGCGGTAGCTATCTTTGCATGTCTAATATTGTTAGACGACAAAAAATCTTCAAAGTCTTTAGATGTAAACGCACTACCCCTATCCGAAATAATCAACTCGGGTCTGCTATAATAAGAGAAATATGCCTCTAGACAGGAAATTGCCTCCTTAGCATTAGTAGATTTAGTCGCATACAACTTTATGTGTTTAGTAAACGCGTCAATTACCAGAAAAACATACCTTTTCCCAGTAATTCTTTTATCAACTGGACCCAAATGATCTATGTGTAGTGTAGCAAACGGAACTCTTCCCTTAGGTATATTGTGTAATGACCCTTCAACCTTCCCCGCCATTGGTGAATATGAAATACATTTTAAACAGTTCTTTATATGCTCGCCCACTTTTTGCCTTAACCCGGGAAACCAATAATTTTGCAATATAGTATTACTAGTCTTATCCATCCCCAAGTGTCCCATTTCATCATGGTGTTTATAAATAACATTCTTTTCCATATTCTCGGGCACATAAAACAACAAGTTTCCACCTTGTTTTCTATAGACTAACCCATTACGCATCTCGAAGAGTTCGTCTTCCTTCGACTCTAATTTTTCTCGTATCTTAATAATTCCGGGATCCCTATTCTGCACTAACGCTAAACTTGTTTCAAATGAATTCCCCTCCAATACAAGAATGTTAGTGGATCTGCTCAAAGCATCTGCATGTCCCATACGCCTGCCCGCCCTATGCTCCAACACGTAATCATAATTTTGAAGCTCCAAAGCCCATCTAGCAATGCGTGGATTTATATCCTTTTTTTCCAACGTCAACCGAAGCGAGTCACAGTCAGTCACAATCTTGAACTTTATACCGCTTAGATATATTCGGAATCTTTTCAATGCATAAATTATGGCTAATACTTCAAGTTCAAAACTGTGATATTTACTTTCCACCTCGGTGGTTCGCTTTGAAAAATAAAATACCGGGTGAAATTTTGAATCATTTTTCTTCTGCATAAGAATGACTCCAAATCCAATCGAACTAGCGTCGCAATGTAGTTCCGTTTCATCCTTGGGACTATAAATTGCCAACACAGGGGCCTTCATTAATTCCGTTTTCAGCCGGTTAAAGGATTCTAGCTCTTCCCTTCCGAATTTAAATTTTGAATCTTTTTTTAGCAAATCGTATAACGGTCTAGCGATAAAAGCAAATCCTTCTATGAATTTTCGAAAATAGCTGCACAACCCCATGAAGCTCCTAACATCTCTCACATTTCGCGGAACTGGAAAATTCTCTACAGCGTTCACTCCGTTTTTCGGAGGGCTTACACCTCTCTCGGACACGACATATCCCAAGTATTCAACCTCAGTATACAAAAACTTACACTTGTCCAACCGTAACTCTAATTTATTATCCACCAACAACTTAAAAACGCGTTTCAAAATTTGTAAGTGCTGATCTATATCTTTGGTTGCTATAAGTATATCATCCATGTACACCACAACATCACCCGAATTGATCAAATCTACAAAAACTTCGTTGACAAACCTTTGGAATCGAGATGGGGCAGTTTTAAGACCAAAAGGCATGTTCAAATATTCGAATTGACCCAACGGCGCACAGTGTGTCCAAACGGCGAAATCGTGGTCAAAACCTCATAACTCACTTCAATCTGGACAAATTTGGACCAAAATTGGTATATGGGGGTTTTTGGGGTCGCTGATTACGAATCTGAACTTAAAAGTTTAAAAAACAAAATGGCGAATCCAATATGGCGGACATGTATAGCAAAAAATTGTTTTTTCCTCTAAAAAATTTGTACAGGGTGGTGAAAAATTATTGGTCATCCTTTTGGGAGGTAATAGAACTCGTCGAGATTGCCAACATGGCATCATAAACATGGCCCCGCAAAATTACTTTTCAAGGTGATTTTCAAGGTCAAAAATTTTTACTGGCTTAATCGATTCTACTCGTCGAGCTGAACAAAAGTCTGAAAGGGACCATATGCCGGAAATCAATATTTCATAGAGAAATCTTCGTTTGAAGTTTTTTTTTTTGCCTGAAATTTCAGAAAATAAATCTGATGCTTATGAAGTTTATAAAATCATGTTGTGAACATCCTGATCATGATCAGCGAAAATCAGCCCCCAAAACTGACCCTGAAAAATTTGTTTTCGCGGTATAAAATCTACTTAATCTTCTACTCTTAGCGCTACCCAGGAACAACGACGTGGACGTGGTAGATTTCTGTTCCCTTCGGGGTGACTTGATTATAGTGAGTTCCCCTTGCCTCTAACTTCGGGGTGACTTGATTAACAGTGAGTTCCCCTTGCCTCTCACTTTATCGTCGTCGACGCTGCCTAGGGACAAACAGAACTGACCCATTGGCCCCAATAGCTCTGAGCAGTTGTGCCTGTTTGCCAGCTTCAACGTGATGACCACCGTTACGAACGCAAGCTTGGAGTCTCTCCACAAAATTATCTCGCACTCTACGGAGCACAGTTCGATTTTGTGCTAAAATGGCAACCGCCTCTTCAATTCGATCTCGTAAATCCTGAGCCGTCCTTAAAATCCTGCCAGACCCATAAACAATGGCTTTCAGAGCACCCCAGAAAAAAAAGTCCAAAGGGTTTAGGTCAGGTGAACGGGGGGGCCATAAGTGTGGCGCAGGATTACGACCGATCCATCGAGTTCCAAAAACTTCGTGTAAAAAAGCGCGGACTGACCTGCCGAAATGCGGTGGAGCACCGTCATGCATAAAAAAAATGCGATTACGGATATGCCTCGGAACCATATGCTGCAGTCTATTCAGGAGCGTATGTCGTAGAAACCGCCAATATTCAACGCTTGACAGTCGGTTTGAGAGAAACACAGGAGCCATATAATCATTCCCGAGTATCCCTGCCCAAACATTAACTGAAACACGACCCTGCTGAACTCTTTGGACCATTGCGTGTGGATTGCGGCTGCCCCAGATGCGAACATTTTGTCGGTTCAAAATCGAAGTGGTGGAAAAACTCGATTCATCAGTGAACACTATACGTTTCACAAAGTGCCTATCTCTTCGGATCTTGCGAAGCATCCACCGACAAAAACGAAGTCGAGCTGTGCAATCCCCAGGTCGTAGCTCATGGACAGTCTGCACTTTGTAGGGTCGTAGACCTTCCTCATGGAGAATGCGCAAGACGGTTCCATGATGGATCCCTACTCGCGCGCCTATTCGTCGTGATCCCATGACAGGATATGTTCGAGCTAGAGCGATCACACGTTCCTCAATTCTCCAAGACACACGAGGGCGACCTGCCCTACGGTGGCCAGAACCGGCAAAATTTATTTGCTCCTGATCATGGAATCGTTCATCGAGTCGTTGAAATTCTCGACGATCAGGCACGAATCCTGGACGTAATGGTCTGCCATTAGCTTGGCGTCGCAACCAACTAACATAAAGAGCTCGTGCTTGCGTGTAATTACTATGAGCACGATCAATTGCTCGAAGCATCAGACGTTGGTCACGTCCATCTCGAAGCGCTCGATCACGACCACCACGGCCACCACGGCTACCATGTTGAGGCATACTATAGCAATGTTATTCAACGCAAAAATTGCTTGAGAATTAAAACGGAAAAGCACAAATTAAAATATTTTAGCACAAATAATGGATGTCTTATGGAACGATATGTTATTTCTCTCCGAGACAAGTAACTGTTGCTTCGAGACAGCGCGGTGTTTATTTACAAGCGGCAGCCGAGAATCGAAGTCTCCTCGACCCGGTCGCGCGTCTCGCTCCCCGTAACGATCCTAGTGCTCGGAGCTGCTCATACGCTCATACCATAACATGGGCCTGATTATATGGCTCCTGTGTTTCTCACAAACCGATTATCAAGCGTTGAGTATTTGCGGTTTCTACGTCATACGCTCCTGAATAGACTGCGACGTATGGTTCAGAGGCATATCCTTAATCGCATTTTTTTATGCATGACGGTGCTCCACCGCATTTCGGCAGGTCAGTCCGCGCTTTTTTACAGGAAGTTTTTGGAACTCGATGGATCGGTCGTAATCCTGCGCCACACTTATGGCCCCTCCGTTCACCTGACCTGAACCCTTTGGACTTTTTTTCTGGAGTGCTCTGAAAGCCATTGTCTTATACCAAGTTACCACGTCCGCGTCGTTGTTCCTGAGTAGCGCTAAGAGTAAAAGATTAAGTAGATTTTATACCGCGAAAACAAATTTTTCAGGGTCAGTTTTGGGGGCTGATTTTCGCTGATCATGATCAGGATGTTCACAACATGATTTTATAAACTTCATAAGCATCAGATTTATTTTCTGAAATTTCAGGCAAAAAAAAAAACTTCAAACGAAGATTTCTCTATGAAATATTGATTTCCGGCATATGGTCCCTTTCAGACTTTTGTTCAGCTCGACGAGTAGAATCGATTAAGCCAGTAAAAATTTTTGACCTTGAAAATCACCTTGAAAAGTAATTTTGCGGGGCCATGTTTATGATGCCATGTTGGCAATCTCGACGAGTTCTATTACCTCCCAAAAGGATGACCAATAATTTTTCACCACCCTGTACAGTAATGCTCTTAGGTCGCTAATTATTAGTCGAAATTCATTTTTTAATATAAAATTTAAAAAATTGTCACATTTAAAAATTTCAGTGTACAACTTGCAAATCATAAGTTTCTTTATTTACGGATAATAATATTATACAAACTATAATACATAATTACAAAGAAATAAATGTAAGAAAATAAAAAATAAGAAACTACGTTAATCTGATGAACTGTAACACGTATCATCATCTACAATATCCTCGGTTTCTTGAGGGTTTCTCGCTAGAAATACAAGCTTTAATGCGTCTGGTGTCAATTGTTTAATTTTTTTCTCTTGGTGATTTCCTAAATGTGAAATGTATGGGTCGGACGATACCAAGAGCCGCAAGAATACATCTTTCATCGTTTTTTCACGAGAAGATTTGCATGAAAAATCTTGACGATATATTTTTATGCATTTATTCGTATGCTCTTGAGCTTCTTCAGACAATTGTCCAATAGGTAATAATGCCGAATTTATTATCTGTGGACTATGAATTAAGATTTTGTGAACTGTAGTTGGCATGTAGTACCACGAATATAAACTTACGAACAGTTCAGCTGTTTCAACGGTGTATTTTTTAAATTCAAATAAATTAATTTCGTGACCACTTGAAATAGCTTGGAGAATGGCATAAAACCTTATAATTAAACGCTCGTCGACTCCAGTAATTAATGCCGATATCTTATGATTTTCAAAAAAACGACGAGCTGTATTCCCATCGTTCGTATTACCAAACCCAGGCTTTGGACGGTCCACTATTAGCCCTAACTGAGTCTGGAAACCCTTCTGGATTATTTCTTTTCGGTCTTTGACTAATCGTTTCTCTTCCGTGCTACGTGCTTGCCATTTTTGTATCTGTAACTTGTATGACAAATGCAAGCAACATTCAAAAAAACGTATCCACGCATGCAAAGTCGAGAGACCGAAACGTAGTAGATGGGTGTCTTTTATATTTTTGCTTCTTTGAAGCATTTCCATAATGTCGTTGAATTCTTTTGACGTTGCTCCGCACAAATAACAACGTTGAGTAGACAAAGTACTCGAAATTGCATTACAAATTTTGCCATCGATCATTGTTAACACGAGCTTATAAGCTATTGTAATTTCCTTCCCGTCTACAATTGTATTGAATGGTACAAGTCTTTCAATTTGTTTTTCGATATATTCTACCTCACTCAAAGATACTTCACTGGTCTCATGCAGGAATTGAATTTTAATGGGCCTACAATATCGAGGGGAAGATGGCTTTGTATTGCTCCACATTACAATTTTTTCCGCAGATGCAAGTTGGAGTGGCACCAATGACGTTAAAAATACATCAGTATCTGTTTTTGTTTGGTCCGAAAATTTCTGTTTGTACATGCTTTGGGAAGAACTTCCGTCACATCCCCATTTACATAGAAGCTCCATGTACCGTACCTCTGCCGGGGTCCTTCTTTTAATAGTATCTTGCTGTACCATTAAAATCCGTTGAACAGTGTGATCCAACAGAGATTGCAGCTTAACCTCTGCACATGACTCCGTAATTGTAATCGCCGAAGGATAACATCTATTCTTTGCCCGTAACAGTGATTTATATGGGGGTAACAAAGTACAATTGTTTTGTGTACCCAAGTTCCTCAATGCTATGTACACTCTCGCTGATAATCTATTATCAATTAATGCTGCGAGAGCAGCTTCATCGGATAGACTTCTTTCGGTAACAGTTTGCATAGCTTCTCTATAATCCTGAGCCCTTGATGTGCTCGCTGAAGTTACGTCTTTCACAATTTTAGATGCATTTATATTTCCTTCAGCCCGTAAACTCATATGCGTGGCATAATATAATTCTTCTGATGAAAAATTTGCTCGGAGTTCCTCAGTTTTCCTTCGTTTTGTCCTATCGCTTGATGAGGTAAATTCCGAAGAGGGTCGACCGCCTTTACCTTTTGATGTCTCCGGAATTACCCTAGGTATGCAGAACGCTACTGATACCTCAAGCCATTTCTCAAAATGTTTGAAGAACCTATTTTCCGTACGGTTTGCCTCTTTCCATTTTCGTCTCATTTTAAAAACCAAATTCGACAAGGACGATCTCATTTTCTTGTCAGTAATTCGCACAGAATAACCTGTCTTCTCAGTCAATACGTTCTCTAGGTTTTCAATAATGACAGGTAGGTTGCTTTGTAAATGGTCTTTGATCATGAGAAATACTTCTTTTCTAGTAAATCGATATTCACTATCACAAGATCCTGAAAGTGAACGAAATTATATTAATTACAATACAATTTAAAAAGGAGAGAGGGCGAGAGATTATTTTTGAACTACTGAGTTTGTCGTATGAACAGTTAAATATTTTCTTAGAAAAAAATAATATAATAGTTATATTAAAAATACTTGACTAAAAAAACTATGATTAATTGTAAAAAAAACAATCTGGTCTTTTAGATATTATTTATGTGGAAATGAAAACAGCGCAGTCTGGACAAATTTGGACAAAAATTGGACAACTTGCAAATCATGAGTTTATTTATTTACGGATAATAATAATTAATTAGATATAATATTACACTATAAAAAACTATAGAAAGTTGCGTAAACTTTGGCACAACCCCCAATCAAAGCAGAAGAATATCGCTTATAAGAGACCGTATGTTTATATTAAATACGCTAAAAGGAAATAAATATAAAAAAATCACAAATAACAAACTATGTTGAATCAGATGAACTATAATAATCATCATCATCTTCAATATCTTAGGTTTCTCTCGAGTGTTTCTTGCTAGAAAAAAAAGTTGTCTTACAAAAAATGTTCTTACAAAAAACGGGTTCAGTTGGGGCAGCTAATTTTTGCAAATACTGAAAGACGACAGTGTTAACTACAAGTTCCAACAAAAATTATATCCGAATATTGTGGAATATGCAACTTTTACTCTACATGTTCAAAATTTGTCCTTAAAACTTTTCTGTTCACGTCTTCTAATAAGGTTTATAATTATACAACGTAACCATTAAGTATTTCAGATGTACTAGTAGTCAGAGACATTCTACTTACTTCCAGGAGCAGCATCCATTTTATAGAATTGAAATTAAATGAACCGTTTTCAAATTATGCACTTTTCACTTTTTGCTTACACACAGTTCCTCACAGCAGGCTTACTGTACGACTAATGAACGAAAACTTCGAGCTCTCGCCAATTTTCAGGTATAAGTAATAAAACCTTCGCACCTCGGTTTTTCCGTAGGCACATTACTAAAGAATCTAAAATGGTACTTACCATATCTCCAACGAAAAGTTCATTTTTGAGGTTTTGGCCACGATTTCGCCGTTTGGACACACTGTGCGGCGTGACGAATGAGGTATATTTTATTGAGTCCTCCGATACACGAACGTGGTGGAACCCGTCCTTTAAATCTAATAAACTAAAATATCTTTTTCCCTCTAAGGCATCCAACTGGTCCTCGATCAACGGCATTGGATAGTTGTCACGTGCAAGAGCTTTATTAAGGACTCGAAAATCCACACACATTCGAAGCTCACCGTTTTTTTTCTTTACCAGAACTATAGGCGACGCGTATTCCGAATTACTCTGTCTTATAATTCCCTTATCCAAAAGTTCGTCCAATTTTTGTCGTAACTGTTCTTTTTCCGCATACGAAATTCTACGCGGTGTAGTGTGAAACGGCTTGTTTTCATTTAAAATCAATTTCAACTCTGCATTGACTTGAGGTAAAACAGGACGAGGCGGTTTTATGTATTCCTCTATAAACTTCTTTTCGAATTTCACACGTACATCATGGTTTGTTTCCGGATTTATATCTAATGTCTCCGCAATGCTATCAACTTCGGGATGTAACGAAATAGTCATAATTTCACGTGCAAAATCTTCGGTCTCGGGAATCGAAAGTGATATTCCCAGCAACTTTAGCGCATCGCGGCCTAAAACTACGGACGCTGCCATGGTATTGTCTGGAACTACTAGAAGTGATACATTTTCGCATAAGGTATTACTAAACTTAACTGTGGTATGCACCATTCCAATCGGGTTTAGCGGCGATCCATTTATTCCTACAAAACGGTTAAATACGCAGTTTTTAATACTGGCATAGTTGCCCGGAACGCATGACTTTTTAACAAAACTTACCGGGCTCCCAGTATCTAACAGCGTCTCTAACTTAACTTTTTTTTCGTCCATTATATAAACAATGTCTCGCTGAAACTCATCCTCCTGTTTCGGTGGTGGTTGTACACAGGCGATCTGCGAGGCCGTCCTTTTGGGGCATGCATACAATAGGTGTCCCATTTCTCCGCAACCGAAACACGAACCCTTCTCTCTTCTTGGCTGATTACATTCCAAAGAACGATGGCCCATCCGATTGCAGTTATAGCAGCGTACTTGCAGACCTCTCTCCTCTGACCCCCGGGTCGCCGATACTTGTGGTGGAGGTTTCGAGACCTTCGGTGGCACGGCTGGTAAACCCAGCTTCAATTTAGAAGGCAGCTTAATATTATTAAAAGCTTTTAACATTGCCGGCGGCGACACGAAACTACACATACGCGCTTGGTTGCGTAAACTATCATTTGGAATTCCATCTATTAAGCTGTCAACGACTTCATCTGCGTCGACGGGAACACGATTACCCAGAATGAGTTTATCGTGAAAATATTCACTAAAGTTTTCGTCCACCTTCCACTCTCTTTTCTCGAACTTCCTGCGCGCCTCCAGTTTAGTTTCCCGCTGACCAAACATAATTTCCATCTGATCAAGTAATTGATCTGTTCCAAGTTCCAGATGTTCCGGCTTTGAATGAAACCAGGTCAATGCTTTCCCTTTTAATTTGGTTCCAATTAATATTTTCGACAAATTTTCATCTAATTCGTAGGTCCGGACTAGCAACTTAAACTGCCTCTTCCAATTTTCAAAATATCGATCACTCCCATCGAATTCGCCCAGAAGCTCACTGATCGTTTTCACACTTACACTCAAACTTCTTGATTCAGAGCCCCGACTTGATCCAGGAGAGCTTCGTAACAAGCTATTCTCTCGTCGTAGTATCTCCATCTCTCGCACCATCACATCTCTCTCCCGGCGAGCAATCTCAAGCTCCATACGCATTAGCCGATCCTCGAGTGTAGTTTCGGTCCTTACGTTTGACATAGTTGCCGTATTTATGCGTACAGAATTCTCCCCGTGCGATATAACATCCCCCTCGCCGGACGGGAATCCCTCCGTTGTTTCGTCGTCCTCTTCTCCTCCAGGAAGTCCTGCACAATTCCTTACCCATGACCGATCTGGGAATCTATCGTCGAGCCGCTGCAACAATTCGGCTTTGTTTCCCGTCGTCGTCATACCATACTGCCGTAGGGTCTCTTTCAGGTCGTTAAGTAGAAATTCGCCCTGACTTTTCTTCGTTCCTTTAGACATGACTGAAGATAATGTCACTCAGAATAATGTCACTCAGAATAATGTCACTCAGAATAATGTCACTCAGAATAATGCTACTTGTATCCTAGTAGACTTTTTGCACTCAAATCGTCGCGTATTCCAGGATCACATCCCACTTCTGAATTTGTAGGAAAATAAATGATGCTAAGGAAAACACCGGTGGTAGGAACCAACTTCTTTATTCTATCAAACACGTCTGACGCTGGCTACGATCGCACAAAGAATGCCCCCGAAGCTCGCTGCATCGGCAGGAGCCGGCCACTCGCCACATGCCGCCTTTAGGCGATAAGGTCTTTCGTCAACCTCCTCGCCGTCTCCAGGAACCGATCAGGTTTCAAAAGACAACGCCGCCAGAGTCTCTCATAATCCGCCGGCAGTCTCCTACATAGAATTAATTTTCTTTGGCCCCGTTATCTTTGTTAAAACATCCTGTCTCTTGTACCAAACCGTATCTGGAATCTCTGGCTATTTCCATATCTTTCCTTTTTCACATTCTACCATTGTTATCACTTCATACTCTTCGTCTTCTTCATCGATTATTTTGCCAGGAAAGTATTTCTTGTTGCATCTCACAATAACGAAATCATTTACTTCATATTGGGTTTGATTTTCCGGATTCTGAATTTTTTTGTCTTCCTGAGTTTCGTGATGTTCGCTGTCAGAATCACTTTCTTTAGAACTGGAATTAGGAATTTTTCTCTGTTTCTTTTCGGTAATGTCACCCGTGTTTTCTTTTTCTCTTCCGCTTTTCTTTTTCTGCATTGTTTTCTTTCCATTCTCTAGAAACCAAAGCGAAAGGAACACTCTGTTCATTTACTGGGCTATCAGTAATATCGTGGACCAGTGAATAGACACAACGAATTTTTAACGAAATATTCATTTTATAGCTATTTTTGTGATTTATATTCAATATTTAACCCTCGTACATCTATATTGTTAGTAACTTTTATCTCATGTGTAAAAGAAAAGTATAAAAACTCATGTGTAAAAGAAAAGGTCGTGTATACATACCTTACTAGTTTTAGCTCTGTTGCACACACTCAACGCACTTGGTGAAAATAGGTCATCTTAGAAACTAATGGTCACGTGACCAATATAAACCAATAGGAATACAGCTACGAAAAAGAGTCATATATTCCATTGGCCCAAGAGTCATTATCGCTAGTATGCCGTGTGGCTTAAAATTTGTTGAAATATACAAAAGCGTTCATTTACTGGTGCCCGTTTATTCACTGGTGCAGTTACCCTACTGTTTGTTTCAATGTTTTGTTTGCTTTCCTAGTTTCGTCCAATTTCATGCGTGCAACGTTTAATTTCCTCTTTGTAGTTTGTAGAAATCGTCGTAGTTGTGGTCGTGGAAAACTGTATCACGCAGTGTTACGCATTGAAAGGGCCTAGCCGATTAAGATGGCCAAAACTGCCCTTAGAGCTTTTTCAATGGCTGTTGAACCATTCGAAAGCTGACCAAGAAAAACCCCTCTGAGTAAAATTTCAGCCCTCTAGCTTGCCCGTGAGGGTAGTTATAGGGTAAAATAGATTTTGCGTTTTCCGGCGTATTTTCTTGTCTCAAATGCGTTCTAAAATTCTGAAAAAAATGTGACACATTCCGGAACTTAAGGCGCATTTTTGAGAATTTTTTCAGATTTTTTTGTTGCAAACTGTGGTCGTAAAAAATGAAAAACCTCAAAAAAATCGGAAAAATATGTTTTTCTCAAAAATATGAAAACATGCTATTTTACTGTTTGATTCCCTGATAAAGTACTATAACAGGCAATGTCGTCAATTTTTTTCAGATTTTTTGTTCGGCTGCATCATTGTCAAAAACAATAAGAACCGAATTTTTTCGGCGTTCTTGCTGTGAGGAGGGAAGTTACACTTGTTGGCTTTACCGTGGGTGTATATTAAGTAATTTTTGGCGTTATTACACTGAAACAAGCAATTATTTTAAATAAAAAATGTGATTTGAGAGAAAGAAAAAATTGTATTCTGTGCAATATATACCTAAATGTTCGCAACGATACATCGCCGGTTGGCACAGCGGTTAAGGGAGCGTTCATACCGAAGCCCCCGCGTGACTTTTACCGCGGGGTTTGGGACTTTTGCCGCGGGGATGGAGCACGCGGGTAATAAATTTCGAGCGTGTTGGCGGGCCCGCTATGCCCCCGCTGTGCGTGGCACAAAAAAAAGGTCTCTAAGGCTTTCCTTTAAGGGTGTGGGTCGGATTTTGACCTTGGTCGTAGTATCGGTGCCCTCCGCATTTGTAGCTAGGAGCGCTAGTGTTTTTAGTCACTGTTTTACCGATTCAGTCACTGTATTGGTAAAATATCGGTAAAATAGTGACTAAAAACGCTAGCGCTCCTAGCTAAAAATGCCATGGAACTAATACTTGCACCAAAATCTCCCGTATAGGGATCTACTTCGTAGATTTCGTTTGCTGTGTTTAAACACGTATAGTTTAACATAATAAAGGTTTCATTGACATTGTATGTGACCCTGAATTCCGGGATGCCTACATTTTGGTCTATAAGAACCCTAAATCTCTCGATATTTAAGAAAATGTATGTGTCTCGACAATGGCAGCACTGTCGCTTCGTCCAATATTTGTGAAACTGCGCTACATGCTGCCGAATAATGCAAATTACGCCTCGAAAACGCAAAAGTAGGCCATATATGGAAGCATCCCGTAATTGTGGGTCTTTTATCTAGCGATTGTGACTACGTAGGGGCCCCAAATGTGCGTTAGAGAGACAGCAAACGAAATCTACGGAACCCTTGCAATCTCGTGTACGTATACAGTATCTATCGGTGTGTTAAGGTACTACCACACTCGCGCTCGACCAAGGTCAAAATCCGACCCACACCCTTAAGGAAAGCTATCGGTAGTTTACCTAAACGAACCGTGAAGCCTTAGAGACCTTTTTTTTGTGCCACGCACAGCGGGGGCATAGCGGGCCCGCCAACACGCTCGAAATTTATTACCCGCGTGCTCCATCCCCGCGGTAAAAGTCCCGCGGGGGCTTCGGTATAAACGCTCCCTTAGAAGTCGCTTGTATGCAGAAACAAATTGACTGGCTGTCGGATTTGGACACCATCCACTTCTACCCCTAATCGCACAAAAGAATAGCTCAAGGTGATCCTGACTGGTCTTATATGTTAGAAAGTATTTCATTTGCGATTCTGGTGGTTTAATTTGTTCATCAAAAATGTTAAAAATCGATAAGACGGCGGTGAAAAAGCCTATAAAGCCCACTTTCCTTCTCGATCGAAATATCGGTGTTCCATTCTCTCCTTTCAAATTTGCTAAATATGATATTTCTTCAATTAATTTTGGGCACCAAATATATTCATTCTCTCGTCTCAGAGGGCTTTTAAAATTTTTCCCCCAAGGATTTCTAACGTTAAGAAAATCAAATATAACATCTATGCATCTTAAAAAACGGGATGTTGCTTTACAACCTTTAAATTCTGCTAATTGCAGAATGTCGCAACAAAAATCTAGGCTGTCGGCGACACTGGAGCTGAGGGTTTGCGCAGCTAACGAAACCTTCATCACCATTTTGCGAAATTCGATATGTCTCGAATGTAGCCGATTGCCTAGGCGCAAACTCTCTCTATCTTGTAATAATGCAAGCTGCTCGAGATAACGCCATTCGATCTTATTCCCGTCTTCATCGATAAGTACTTTGTACTCTCCTAAGCAATTTCGAATGTTTTTCAGCATGTGACATGCATAAAAAATGACATTAATATCTGGCTCGCCAGGCACGGGATGTGGAAAATTTACTTTAAAGAGATCATACAGATCCCCATGGTCTTTCCTTGATTTATCTAGATGCAATCGAGCACCCAGTTTTTCAACCGCGACAAAATGGTCACTTGGCCCATCCAGTGTCAACGAGCACACGGTTACACCTGCTTTCTGTAGCCGAATAAAACTTTCCCTCAATAAATTTGTTTTCGCTTCAGCATTTAAAGAATTTACTAAAAAGTAGCCGATTGGTAATTTCCCGTGAGTCTCTAACATTACGACCATTAGTACTACTGCGTTCTTAGCCTCAAGCAAATCATCTCCATCGCTTGTGCCTACACCCAAGTCTACGTGACCGCGTATAATGCCATCGCGGCCCCTTTGGCAACCTTTTTTTATTCCCATCTAATCTATTAATACTCCACAAAGTGAATCGCCGAAGCATATTGTTTTGTTGCCGCATATATACGCAATTCCATGTATTGTTTAATTATTGTTTTTATAAGTCTATTAGTGTGACTTATAAATTCATCGACACTGAACATTTCCATGTCATGTTGTTGCAACTCTAAGAATAGATTATTATTTCTAAAATGCACGGGAAGTTTCTTTCTATGGGTGGTTTACCTGAATTTGAATTGCAGGCTTTACGAAAAAGCGATTCTGTAGTTAAACAAATTTGTACAATACTATTCGATGGAATAGTCAAATATCCATGCGTAATTGCCGGATGAGATCATCTCTTCTCTCCAGTTGATTCTTCTGTATCTTCTGTACCTGATCGCTCGTTTTCGTTTTCTTCTTCTGCTTCTGAGGACTCTTCACAGAACATTTCGTTTCCGAATTTATCGATTTCTGAACCAGACTCTTTACTTTTATTTTCTTCAAACTTTACGTCTCTGGACAGGACTATTTTCCTCGCTGCGTCATCCCACAGCCGATATGCATTCGGTGCATATCCTACGAGTTTGTATTCTCTACTCCTTTCGTCTAGTTTCTTCACAGGAGTGAGCACTTTTGCAAACGCTCTACAACCAAACATTTTTAAATTTTTTAAATCGGGTTTCTTGTTCATCCATTTTTGAAAAGGCGTCACTTTTAGAACCTTCGTTGGGCTTCTGTTAACCAGATAGATAGCCGAGTGCACAGCTTCTCCCCACATTTCTTTTTGTAGACCAGATTCGATGAGTAAGGCTCTAGTCTTTTCTATTATAGTTCTGTTCATCCTTTCCGCTCGGCCATTCAATTGTGGTGTATATGGCGTGGTACAGTCCATCTGAATTCCCTTGGATTTGCACCAGTTCATTAATTCTTTATTTATACAGTGTGTTTGATAAGAGAGTATACGGCGAAATTCGAAAACTGTTAGGGATAGGGCATTGGAAAAAACACATGTACTACGTGACATATGTAAATCGCGATGCTTTATTATTAATAAGTTGTCCAGTCGCCTCCACTATTGATAATTGCTTGGCATCTTCGAGGCATACTTTCTACTAATTTTATACAGTAATTTCGGGATAAGGACCTCCATACGAGTCGAATCTGTCGAAATAACTGCTTGACATTCCAAATCTGTTTCCCTCGGAGCTTGAACTTCATGAGTGCCCAAACATTTTCTATGGGATTCGCATCTGGCGACTGTGCCGGCCAATCCAGTACGTCAACGTCATTCTCTTGTTTCCACGCAGTACAAAGGCGACTCCGATGTTTCGGGTCGTTGTCCTCTTGCAGCAACCAATTTTCATTTTTCCTTATAAACCACCTTTGGGCAGTTGGTAATAAAGCTTTCTGGTATATTTTGACCATTTTGACAGCGTTTAAATTGTCTGTGAAAATGTGCAAATTGCCAAATCCCTGTTCTGAGAAACAGCCCCAGACGTGTACTTTTACCGGGTGTTTAACAGTGCGCTGGACGTATCTACTGGTGCAGGTGGACCAGGTATGGCTGATGGAGGAACGTGCCCAGAAAGAAGCTTCGTCCGAAAAAATTACGTTGCTCCAATCGCGGTCTAAATTTTGTTTCGCCCAAGCGAGTCGTTTCTCGACGTGTTTTTCGGACAATAGTGGTTTCTTCACTGTGCTTCGAAATTTCACGTCATGGGCTAATAAACGTCTTCGTATGGTATCACATGATATATTTAGACTCTTTTTACGCAAAATCGCTTGTCCGCCACGCAATGATAGACGAGGATTCTTCTCAAACATCCGTAAAAGCACTCTATCGTCTGCTTTCGACGTTTTTCGTACAGTGCCACGATTTGGTAAGTCATCGACATTTTTGACCTCGGAATAGCGTTTCACCCACTTACTTATAAACGCCTTCGACTTTTTCATATATTTTGCAGCGGCTCCATACGACATTTTCGGCCCTCTCGGATGTAAACACAAGAATACGGCTTCGTAACGTGATGCGTACGCGGCACTCATTGTGAAAAGTCTTTCGCTGTGACCGAGGTCGAACGACAACTGAAGCTTTCTATACAAAGCGTCTATGTGGAAGGATCCCACTACTTACTCGCGTTATAATCTACTCTCTACCAGTTTTCAGGAAAAAGTTACGCTGTACACACTTCTGTCAAACACACTGTATATTCGCGCCCGTTGTCGCACCTTAGTTTTGATATTTTAAGATTCCACTTCGCTTCTACCCATTGTGTGTATTCTTTAAACCTTTCTGTCACTTCAGTTTTAGTCGCTACTAACAGTGTTACTGCAAAGTGTGTGTAATCGTCTAAAAACGTCAAAATGTATCTCTTATTGTCCTATGTATTAGGACTTATTGGACCGCACAGATCAGTATGCACTAGCTCCAATGGTCTCGTTGCTCTGCTTCTTTCTTCTCCGAATGGTTGTCTCTAGAGGTAAAATTGAATTGTCCTCCTTATTTTCATTAGCAGTGTCTTGACTCACTATTTTAACTCTAAAATCAATTAAATTTTCCACACTCCTGATGGTAGGTTTCGTTCTTAAATTATGATCTAAAGGTATAAATAAAGGTATAAAATCATGCATTATACATAAGAAAAAATGGGATTAAAAGCAAATAAATTATTTGTAAATATAAAATCATATTTGAAAAAGACTTGTAATTTCTGATTTTGAAATCTTCATAAGTATTTATACCAAAAGATGTTCCTCCAATTTGAAGCCAGTATTCAAAAAGTCCTTTCTTCTCAATATTGCCTACGCATGCAGAGAGGCTGTAGGTACAACATAGCAAACTCAACGTCCTCCAAGCGGATAGGAGGCGGCTCGGGGAGGAAGCAGTGCCATACTCTGTTCCGATCTTTGCCGATGGATGAAAGAATAGTCGCCATGCATATTGGCATTTGGACAACCGGGTCTAAGTGAAAACGAATTTGTTCGTTTAAATATTGGGGGGTGGACAGCGCGTAGGACTCTGGAGCAACTTGCGTAAGACGTGCATCAACGCATCTTGAATAAAAGAGGTACAAGGATACTCTATAGTACTGAAATATAGTATATATTTCATTTATTGCGGCAAAAGACCATGTTGTTATCATCTTATTATACTACCTATTACTACCAAATAATTGGTGCCAGGCTAGAATCAACAGGTCCATGGAACATGGGACAAGCAAATTATTGTACCATAAATACGGACTTCTGAAAGGGTAGTGTACATAATATGAGACAGCTTTATAATTAATAAAATTACGCCAGAATCCTAATCGTATTTATTTAATTACAATCTACGACTTTTCAGCTTTCGATTAAGTTATTTAACATCTTTTAAGATAATTAAAATTTGTAAATATGCTTAAAACAAAAAGCTAAGTGTATTCGTATTTCAGCTCAGAGTAAGCTAAGTAAGGGTATAGCCGGATAAGCATGGGCCAGCGGCCCCCGCTCCGATTTTCCTGATTCCTGTCTTCAAACATCGTTTTATGTCTAAAAAAACATTGTGTAAAATTTCAAATGTCTACCCCCACCGATAGGGATGATATTGAGGTAAATTCCCCCGCACTTAAATGCAATTGCTCTAAAACGAGAAGAGATATCGTCATGGAATAAACGGCAAATACAAGATATAGATACACTCTATATTTCAGATGTTTTTCAGAATTTTTTGCTAATTATTTATAGTTGAAAATAATTAATTAATTTTTTGGGAATTTTTTTAACTATCTTCCCCTGGGTTGACACCTACCAAAAAATTCTAAAATATTGCTATGATTCTAACCTATTTTGTAAAAAAACCTCAGAAGTGTCCGTTTGGTGGAACAGTGTCAAAAAAAATAAAGTATGCCGGCGAACGCTCGGTTTGATCAGTAACGACGCAGCGACCGATTCCCCTTGCGGTGGCTAGTGACGGGAGCGAACGGGAAGTCGGCGCTTGTACGGAAAAGCTGATACACGTAAAAAAGCGATTAAATCTTCTAATACACGATTACAGTTGGAAGTCTAAACAATTATATTCTAGGAAATAGCTTACATTGAAGAAGAAAAATACGTGTAAAGTCCACTTAACAATTCATCATTGCATAGTTTGTTTAGATAGTGAAAATTGACGTGACCAACGCCCTATGCCATTTTTCCTTTTTTGTCATATTATTTTTTGTCAGTAAATTTGCACTTACTTGTTTATTCTTATTATCAGTGACTAAACTCGATATATAATACAGATCGTCTCTTTTGTTTGCTACTGCAATTAATACATTTAACGGATTATAAATTTTTAGCTGATGACCATATGAAACTATTTTATTTTTGTAAGTTATTTTGAAGTAGCTAATGAGATTCTTTTTCATGTTTTTTACATAGAAAACATTATTTAGTGTTACGCTAACATCACTTCCATAGACTTGAAAAATTGCTTTTATTTTACCCACTTTTGTTGCTTTTAATATATGGCCGTCACCTTGTTTTACATCTACTGGTTTCTTTAATTCTACATATTCCTCGAAAACGTTATCTACGTTTACTACATGATCTGTACACCCGCTATCAATGATCCATTCTATAAGATTCTCTGATCCTGAACTAACCTTTCTTTCTATTTGTGACTCGTTTATTTCGGTTATGAACGCGTTTCCTAATCCGCTATGTTCGTTGTTTCTATCCTGGTGTATCAGCCACGAGGGGTTGACTGCGCCTCGTAGTCTTCCTCTGCTTCGTGCGTAGTTTCCGCCATATTGAAAATATCTTGCATTTCCTCGTTCGTGATTTCCGCTATATTGAAGATTTCTTCCGTTGCCTCGTTCAAAGTTACCGCCATGTTGGAAGTTTCCTCTGCTTGGCCCTCTGCTGCGAAAATTTCCTCGTCCACGGCCATGTTGCATTGCTCCACGTGGACATAATGCTTGGATATGCCCTTGTTCACCGCACGTGTAACATTTTCCACGCATGCTTGTTGCGAAGGCACTTGATGTTTGCTGTCCTTTTATATTCCTTTCTTCTTTTTCTTTTAACTTTATCTTGGACATTAAATATTCAACCGTTCTTTCTCCCCTAGACAACACGTCTATCAAATCGCCGATGTGGCTGTATGACGACGGTAAAGCTTTAACCATGTATCTGAGTTTTTCTTCTTCAGTTTGTGGATTGAACACAATAGATTTTTGTAAAAGAAAGCTTGTATTTTAATGTAACACAATTCTGATTGATGTATTAATAATGCAGAAAATAAATGAAATTATATCTCGCACCACGTGCTCTCGCATATAGGAATATCTCTCTCTTTCTCACTCTCACTCGCATGGACTCTCTCGCGTATAAACATCAACTCTCGTCGGCGATTGACAACATACTCTACCCATCGCTCACTCGTCACTCTCTCACCTCACATTCAGTCATCGGTCATCTCGCAACCTAGATCCACATTCACATACATCCTTATGCCTCATTCTCACGCCATTCATACCTTAAAACCAAGTCCACACAGTTATTATTCCCCCGGCCAATTTTACTTCGTTGCACGCCTTCTCGAATTCATTAAAGAACGACGTCGCGTCTTCATAGTTTGTTAATTTTATCTTTTCCATATTGTTTCTGCAAACAATCTGCAGCGAGGTTGATTGTCTCAGGTATAGCTCATCAAATTTTTGTAAGTCTTTAAATGCGGTTCTTTTGTCTTCAATGTACTGCAACTGCTTGTTGGATATCGAACTGTATATGTAGTTCATTGCTTTCGCATCCTTGATTTTCCATGCGGTTTCATCGTCCGCAGCCACTTTCTCTCTTAAAACTGTTTCATGACACTGCTTGAATTCCATAAACTTTAGTATTCTCTTTTTCCAGCTTGGATATTCTGATCCATGAAATATTGGAATAATCATATCGTCTACTTTCACATACGCCATGTTCTTTGTTTGTACTTTCGGCCACGTTTTTGATTATTTGTTTTTCGCACTTTTTCTTCTTCACTTAATTTATTCATAAATGTTATTTGTGGAAGACTGGATGAAGTGGAAATAAATTGTGGTTATACTTATAATATTATTTTTTATTATAACTATAGACTCACTTTCACGCTTTACACATAACTGCTTGTATGACATTTATTACAACTTCCATACTCTCCCTTTGCTAGCACTTGCCGAAGTGACGCTGTCCGTTTGTTCTCGCACTCACGCGCTTACACATGCCTAAAGGCGAATCCGCATGACTGTTAAGATGTAATGCATTATTCTCAACAATAAACCACAGACTTCAGCAACCACGCTTAGCTACCATGTTGGATTTGAGGTCCATTAATGATTGTGTGGTTTTGGCGAAAAGCACTTTGTTAATATTGAACAAAATGTGTTAGGATTATGTACGCGTGGATCGGAAATTCAATGTACCAGATAGACTTTTTATTCTCATGTACAAGATTACATAGATACATGCTTTCGCGTGTGGACCATGGATATAGGAACGCAGACTGGGACGAGAAAAAAGGAACGGTCCGTTAAATCATACATTCTGGTACAGATGGCGCGGACACAAAACAAAGATCGAGTATTAATTCTCAACACAATGTGGGAGATATACTTATACACGTCCATTAGATTCGTTAGATTCAGAACAAGTAAGGTGTTAACGGTTTCTTTCCGATTACCTTGAAGCTCAGATGTTGCCACACTTTCAACTACTACGCGAGTCAAATGTATTACATATTTAACACGAGTGATCGGATGTATCGCCATTCTATTTTCTGACCATCGCCATCGATAAGAGTGTTATACTCTCCCAAACAATTTCGTACATTTTTTAACCTGTGGCACGGGTCAAACACGACATTAATGTCTGGTTCCCCAGACACAGGATACGGAAAATTAACTTTGAAGTTCTTAAACAGATTTTGTTTCTCTACGCTTCCGTGCACGTTCATGATTGCTCCTAATTTCTCTACCATAGCAAAATGGTCACTTGGACCATCTAATGTCAGGCTACACACAGTTACTCCCACCTTGTGTAAGCGAATTAAACTTTCGCACGCCAAATTTGCCTTTGTTTCGCTGTTTATAGTGTCTATTAAAAAATAGGCGATTGGCAATTTCCAATTTCCAACTAATGGTACCACCATGATAACAAACGCGTGTTTAGCTACTAACAAATCATCTCCATCAGAAATTCCAGCACCAAAATCTACGTGGCCACGCATTTTCCCATCTCGGCTCCTCTGGCAACCTTTTTTAATGCTCATTTCGTCTATGATTAGTGATGTATAAAATTGTGGGCTCGATCGTTTTGTCCTCACGTACGAATTCGTCGTTTTAGTCGACGTTTCCACGTGTCGTAGAAATAATTGATTTCCACTGTTTAATATAACAAATTTATTTCACACTTGGTTTACAACCAGACTATTTCCACGTGCTATTTCAAACAGTTCGTTTGCACGTGCCTTCACGGTGAATGCCGAAACAAGAAGAGAAATAATAATCGCTCGTCGTGCTCATCGTGTTTCGTATCGGTCAAGTCTGGCACGTTTTTTCTTTTCCCCTGAGGACACGTGCAGTATTCGCGTGTTGTCCATCGCCCTTGCGTTTCCCGTATTTATAGAAATGTCATGACGTACTAATAATCGTTTGTACGCAGAAACGAATTGAGTAGCTGTAGGATTTGGACACCATCCACTTCTACCTCGAATTGCGCAAAAGAAGAGCTCGATATGGTCCTGACTAGTTTTATATGTTAAAAAATACTCCATTTGAGATCCAGGAGGTTTTACGTGAGCATCGAAAATATCGAAAATTGACAGGACGGCGGTAAAAAACCCTATGAAGCCTGCTTTCCTTCTAGATCTAAATATGGGTGTTCCATTTTCTTCTTTTAATGTGGCTAAGTAGATAATTTCTTTAATTAGTCTTGGGCGCCAAATATCCTCATTGTCTCGTTTTAGAGGACTTTTTAAATGTTTCCCCCAGGGATTCCTCACATTCAGAAGATCAAATATGGTGTCTATACACCGCAAAAAACGTGAGGTTGCTTTGCAACCTTTAAATTCAGATAGTTGGAGAATATCCGAACAAAACTCTAAGCTATCGGCAACACTAGAGCTAAGAGTTTGCGCAGCTAAAGACACCTTCATAACCATCTTCCGAAATTCAATGTGTCTAGAATGGAGCCGATTACCTAGACGCAAACCCTCACTCTCTTGTAGCAATGCAAGCAGCGGGAGGTAACGCCATTCTATCCTGTTCCCTTCTCCATCTATAAGCACTTTATACTCTCCCAAACAATTCCTAATATTTTTTAACATGTGACAGGGATCCAGAATTATGTTAATGTTTGGCTCGTCAGGCACGGGATGAGGAAAATGTACCTTGAAGACACACTGATAGTATATATATCAGTGATGTTACCTGGAACCACGGTGCATTATACAGGTGTGCCGACTTCCCTCAGAAATTGAAAAAGATGGGTAGTAATTCCCCGGCCGCCGCCAGGCGGCGCAAGGACATAGGTTCCGTACGTGTGCGAATGAGATTGGTGTATTCGGACGCGCTGCTGACGTAATTGTCATACACACAATCACACTCATTCGCACACGTACGGAACCTATGACCATGCGCCGTCTGGCGGGTAGTAATTCTCTGGCTGCCGCCAGACGGCGCATGGTCATAGGTTCCGTACGTGTGCGAATGAGTGTGATTGTATGTATGACAATTACGTCAGCAGCGCGTCCGAATACACACAATCTCATTCCCACACGTACGGAACCTATGTCCTTGCGCCGTCTGGCGGCGGCCAGAGAATTACTACCCATCTATAACAAAACGTCAACGTTACTGAGATGCTAAGTCGGCACACCTGTATAATGCACCGTGCCTGGAACCACAAGTGTTGCCATCTATATAAAGTAGCGGGAACATTTAAAATGTACAAATGAATCACGTATATTCACCGCATATTTTAAGGTGATTCTAATTCTAAGTCAATTGTGACATGCGTAATAATGTTATTTCTATTTACGTATGTCTTATCATAAAGGATATATAAATGTTTTGAAAAATTATCAGTGATTTTATAAGAAATATGTAAAGGATCAATAACAACACGATGTACTTAATGGCCAGAAAATAATATTAATTTATTAAAATAACTTCTCTTGCTAATTGCAACATTATTTTTTTGTTTACAAATATGATTGTACCTGACTTTTACATAATGATTAATAATACACTTAATCAGGTGTATTCTATGATCATATAATACATGCTGATCATTACAATGGTTTAGTAAACTCACAAATGAATTTTGGATGCCTATTTTTCTTATGATTTCATTACAAATATGCGCCACTGGTGGCAACTTATCTTTTAATGCATAAAATCTGACTATTTTTTCTGCCCGCCTACAAATTTCTACTAAATCTTCTGCGGGATAGGCCAGACCCCCCGGATTTGTAATTCTATTAATTTATAAATTCGATTGTCCTCTTGCTGCGATTTCAAACATGAAATGCATTCTAAACATTTTAAAGTTGATGACAATTTTTTGGTTATAAAACCGGCTATATACACAACGACACGGTCTACAAATTCGCTATATCGGAATGAATTTTCTGCCGTGTCTAAACTATAGCAATGAAATTCTAACAAAATGACCGCGACGCGTGCATGGACGCGTGCTACAGACGCTACACTAGTATTTAAAGTCGCCTATAGAGCGCACCACATGTGGTTCCGACCAAGATGGCCGACATGGTTGATACCCCTTCCGTCTTTTCTTACGCCCCCGCAGGCTTATGCTCAGTCCTGTAGGTCCATGTGGCCGACCACCAACGACGGTGTCCGAAGCGAACATCCATTCGTGATCGAATAACTATGACTACTGTACATACTCTATGACTATTGTACAAGTGAACAAATTAATTTTTCCCCGTTTTCTATTAATTTCTCTGACTTTTCTTTCAGTGTATAAAATGATTCGTCCGTAAAACCTGGTTCCGCATCCACGCTAGTGTACCAGGTTCTAAGGACGTCTGGATGTGGCAACGCTAAATCAAATGTTTTCCGTATATAAGAATAGACCTTTGGAGAGTAAAAATGTACAGTTAATGCGAACGCACGCAAGTTTGCGGGATATTTATCCCTACTTATTTTCCTTTTTCTATTTTTTAACATTCTATTGAATAACTCTAAAGTCGTATCCTCGAGAGCCGAAAGATTAAAAAACGCATTCTCAGGCAATAATTTTTGTTTCCTCAACCCATTCGCAACTTCCTTTAAGGTATGTACCTTTATTTTTAGACGTTTTAGTTGACGCTTCAACAGCTTGTTATCCTTCAGGGAAGAGTCTAGTTTTCGCCGGATGTTACTTAACTTTTTCAGGGTACTCGTCGGGGTTCTCTCATAGTGGTGTTCATGACGCATGTTCTCATATGCCGTCATGGGCTAGAACTTTATTACATTCTTTTTGAATTCTCCGAGGTTATTAGCACTGGTTCTTGGTTGTATGTTCAATTCACAATTTTCATAGCTCTTGCGGAGGAGACTTTTTTGTTTCATCCTTCCCTCAATTTTCTCCTCCAGCTTTCGTTCCTGGATAAGGAGAATTAACTGATCTAGTAGTTCGTCGTCAGTTTTTGTCTTTGTTGCTTCTGTAATTTCCTTATTCAACCTTTTACGTCTATTCATGTTTTGTGATTGTTCTACATAGTGTTGTGGTCTGTCATTGAAGTGATTCCTTGTGTATTTCGATTTCATGTTGTTGATACCGTATTTTTGCTTTGTATTTTCCAGTTCCCTCACTCCTTGTTGTTCTGTTACTTCTTCGTTCTCTTTATTAAGTGCTTCAAATCTATTGTATGTCCTACTTGCCCATCGCTGTTCATATATTCTTCCTTTTGTGGGGATATTTCTAGAGTTATTATTGCTGCCTTTGCTATTATTACCGATTTGTGATGAATTTTCCCGGGGTCGATTGGAGACCACATCGGCCCAGCTGTCTCTGCATAGTTTTGGTTCTAGAGATTGGTTATATTGTTCGGACTGACCTGAGTTGCGTTTGATAAAACTGTAGGATCCATCTCTGGATTTTTGTCGGTTACTAATGTCCAATTCCACTGGACCAGTGATTGTTTCCCAGTATTCCGTCCTATTTTTTTAATAAGGGGTGGAAATTTTGAGTTACGAATTTCTTCTCTCCTACCATAGCTGTCGACGAACTGTGGTTATCGGACACTGTCTTCCGTCTGGTTTGTCTCATGAAATGCGCCAAACGAGGCCCTTTCTTTGGCCACTTTGTATGGGACATTTTTATATGCCATGATTTTTTTTATTAATTTTTCTTTTTGATTTATTCTGTAGTCCTTTGATATGCTTGTATGATCTTCCCCGCAGTTAAGGCATTTTGGGCTCTTTCCTTGGCTTCTGCATTTTGGTTGAGTGTACCCGAATCTTAGGCATTTGTAGCTGTTGGATTTAAGGTCTATTAATGATTTTGTGGTTCTCGGCGAAAAGCACTTTATTAATACTAAATAACAATGTGGAAGATATACTGATACACGTCTACTGTATTTGTTAGATTCAGAACAAGTGGTATGTTAACGGTTTCTTTCCGGTGTTACGAGCCAGGGCCGCGAGCAACACGAATGGCCGGCGAAGGAATTTGCTTGGTGCAGTCGTCTAAAGAAGACCACACATCTGCCATGCCCTCGGAATAGTGTATAGGAGCTGAGGTTTTATCCTCAAGCTGTGGAAGTTCTTTCAAATCTACGCTATTCTTGGGGGTAGTCATTTTGAAGGAAAAAGAGCTTTGCAAATCTCGTTGCAAAATTCCATGTGGCTACCGAAAGCTCTAAGGAATGTCTTCACCTCCTCCGACGGATCCTTCGCGGTGATCCAGGCAGTCGTCTGGTCCTCGATTTCGCGAACGACACATCGAAACGGCGCGGTCGCTTCACAGGGCCTCATTTTGATTGCAGACGGTAATTGGCGACAGGCGTGAGGCTAATAGCAGTCCAAGAGAAGTTCGTTTCGCACTTCGCAATACCGCTTGTAACGTGGATCCTCGATGCAAATCTGGTTCAGCTGCGGAAGGTGAGGTGTCTTAGTCAAAGGCCTCAGTCTCCACGGAAGAGTGACAGGTACAGCGGGGGTCAGCGTTGCTCGTAAGATGAAACGAATCGGCTTCACCAGGATTCTGTCTCTTCTAATTCGGCAATGTCCTTCCTGTCGTGAACCAGCTGCGAAATCCATTGCTGTCCTCGACTTGTCGACTTTGATCGACACTAGCTTCCGCGTTGAAGTAGCCCTGCCTTTCACAACTCTTCCTCCCTTTGCTGGTTGATAAGGTCGAGGGATGATGATTCGTTCTGGCCTACTTTCCTTTCCAGAACACCCAATCTGTCCTGCTTATAATTTGAAAATCGAATAGGCCTGATGGGCTTATTTTTTAATACCACTGTCCCATGGTAATAAGAAATTTCTGCTTCTTCCTGTTGTAAAAATGGGCTTCCTATAAGTCCATCTACTTCTATTGCAAGGCGGTTCACTACGTAGAAAAACGCAGGAGCTTCGTGTATGTGCAGTATCGTACTTCCTAGAGTGCGAATTGAATTTGTAGTAAAACCAGTTATTTCAATTTCTTCGCACAAAACAATTTCTACTCCTTTTCCTAAAACGTCAAGAACTACTAAATTTACGGATGCTCCACCATCAATTATAAATTCTCCCGTGCCTGATTCCAGTTCTGGGATTTTGAAGAGCAGGACCGGGCGATGGTCAGAGGACAAGTCTTCTGAAACCTCGCATTGGCAATTGGTTAGTGTATCAGCCAAAAAGAAATCAATTGTAGTTGGGAGGCAGTTAGGTCGGAAATAAGTGTGAGAAGGTGGAGAAATCATTGAATATTTGTTATTTACTATGTGGTTATCAAGCATTCCGCCATTGGTATTGGTATTGTTACCTCTGTTATTCCAAGCCGTATGCTTTGCATTAAGATCAACACCCGCAATGAATGGTATATCGAATTTTGAGATTGAATCGAGTGCAACAGGGTCGAGGGATTGGCTGGGGCAGTATGCCGAGATTACTATTAGATTAAGGCTGATTAATTTCACAGCAACCGATTCAAGATTATTGCATGCGGGGAGATAGAGAGGATGGAAGCGGAGATTTTTATGTACTAGGATGGCAACACCCCCACCGGATCGTCCATTGTTTCTGTCTTTCCTTACTATGTTATAATTAGTTAGTGATATGTCGATAGCTGGGGTTAACCATGTCTCCTGGATGCAGGCGACGATAACATTGTTTGTGATAAAAAATCATTCAAGTTCGTTAAGTTTGGAGTATATGGAACAAGCGTTCCATGTCATAATGGTTCCTGGTATTTTAGGAGTGAAGATAGTTTATGAGAATAACTGCTGGGCAGCATCAAATAACACTTCCAGTTTGTCAAACATTGTGGAACATGAAGCTAGTTTGGGTTTAATGGTTTTGATAATGGGCATGATTCTTTTGATGAAAAGGATTGCTTCCTTGAAGAACTCCCCCGTTTCAGCAGAATCGGGCGAGGTTGAAATGGGGATGGGGCTTGGAATGGGGTGTTGACCCCGGACAACTTCGCTAAATGAGCGACCATTATTTACTATTAAGTTTTGGTGTGGATTGGGATTTTCATTAGAGAAAGTTGGATTCTTCAAAACGGAGCGGGGGGTGCGAGGAGTAGATTTTTTGTTTGTGTAGGCCAGGAGACTCGGGCATTGCGAATAATTCGCTATATGATTACAAGCACAGTTCGCGCATTTGGCAGGTGCTTCAGCTGCCTTTTGGTTAAGTGGTCCAGACCACACTTGACACATCTGGGAATTTTAAAACAGTTAGCACTAGCGTGCCCAAAGGATTGACATCTAAAACATTGTGTATAGTTCTTGGATTTAATGTATTTTTCCCAATATACTCGACAGTGGTATATGAATCCTATTACTTTTATTTGAGAAAGTTTCGTTCCCGGTGGAAAGGTGATTTTGTATAGAGAGCTGTTTGGTGATGACTTAAATGCGACTACGCTCAGTGAGTTTTGATCTTGGAGATTTAGTTCAGCAATAATTAGTTCGGTGTCTATTGATGGAAGACCCTTCAGGACAACCGTAATTGGCTTTTCATTTGGAAGTGCAAAGGTATGGAACTTTAGACCAGCTTTTTGGAAAGCTATTTTGGCCTCAGAAAAATATTGGGTATTACTGAAATGAAGCCTAATCTGGTTGCCCAGTTACTTCAGATAAAAGTTTTTACCTATTTCAGCTTCGAGTTCTCTGCTGAATTTTACTACTTCGTTCTCCGCAATGCGAATATAGATGGGAGGGGGTCGAACTGACATTTCGGAGTGAGACACTGCAGGGTTACCATTTGTTTTCTTAGATTTAACACTTATGTCACTATTTGTTTGACCCGTAGAGTCTGAGAGGTTTTGAAAAGCCTTTGGATGAAAAAAGTTCAAACCTGTTTGAGGTAGGCACATTTACTCCGTTTATCTTGTTCATGTTACGGTGTTGGATGGGCATGTTGTTCGTTTTCAGTCGCTTGGTCCCTGATGAGGTTAGGATGTCGGATGTTAAGGAATCCGGGCAGTTGTCGTTGACTTCCTTGGGAAGTTTTGTCTTCACCCCGATCATGCGGTTGGCATGGCTGGATTGGAATTGACCCACTTCTGCTTCTGCGTCGGAGTCCTCTATTTTTAATAAAATTTGTTGAAATGGAGCGTTATTCTATTGTCTTGAGAAAGACAGTTTTTAGCGTACTGCAGAGTATGCAGGCACTGTCGCTGCGAGTATAGGTTAGGAACGCGGCGCGTAACGAACACTGTACCACGAAACTGACGAGCACGAGAGCTCGAGCACGAATGAGCACGAATGAGCTAGAATGAGAGCTGAATGATGCACGAATGATGAGATGCAGACTGACCGCCTCTTTTTTTTTAAACAGGTGAGCCTGTGGGTGGATCATGAGAAAAGTTTATAGAGGGCTCCTGGAGCAGAGTGCTCCCTATCCTTCTAACGTAAGGAGCAGTTTGGTTGAACAAGTTGAACGGGTTGAATTAGCGTAAGCTAAGGGGTTGAAGTAGAAAAAATAAGAAAATTTGCAAAAAACTTATTAACGTGAGCTAGAATAGCATGGAGGGGGCGATAACAATCGCCTTTGAGTATATCTGAATTCATTGTGTTGGAATTGGTGGTGAGGAGTTGTCTCCAGTTCAACTTCGATGGGCCTGAGGCTGTCGCTGATGGGATGTCGAGATGGGGCCTGTAGGATGTTCATAGGCGGTCCAGGTGGTCGACGTGGTGAAGAAGACCACCGATTGGAGAGCGACGGGCTGGCGCGGAAGAAGAAGACGAGGTGCCGAGGGCACTGTTGGTAGAATTCCCTGAAAGGTCTGACCGGAGGTCGAGCGGAAATCGTACTTTTGGTGAGTAGGGGAGAAGATCCCTGCTGAACTGCGCAGTGTTACGGATCAGAGGGTTGGAGTGACTCGCTGATTCGTAGTTGGAAACAAGGTCATAAAACACCTTGTTAAGTAGTGGTAGATTTGACCGGAGGTGAATATCGGCTGTGGAGTGATCCATGGGTAGCTTGAAGGATGACCTTGATGGCCTTGCTCTGCATGCGTTGCAGGGGAAGGAGGTGAGACTTGGCAGCATTGTGCCAGAGGTGAACTCCATAAGTAATGACGGAGCGAATGCATGTTTTGTATAAGAGCAACTTCAGATGTGTGTTGAGTCTGGATTTGTAGCCAATGAGAACAGTGGATGCAGCCAAGGCAGCTAAGGCCTTTTTTCTTCTGTCCAGCACAGCTGGACTCCAATTGAGTTTAGAGTCGAGCTTGACCCCTAAGTATTTAACCTCTTTTTGCCATTGGATCTGTTCGTTATTGATGGTCAAGGGAGGGAGGACATCCAGCTGGTGCTTACGCTTCCTGGTAAATAATATGGCTTGGGTTTTATCTCCATTGATAGTAAGTTTCCAGTTTGTTAAAAATGAAATCAGGGTGTCGAGATTTTGTTGGAGAATTTTGATGAGCTGGTGGAGCCGAAGGGAAGCCGCAAGAATTGCGGTGTCGTCAGCGAATAGGGCTAGAGAGGTATTGGCATTTTGCGGAATGTCATTGATGTACAATGACGTAGGAATAGCAGGGGTGCCAGTCCTGAACCCTGGGGTACTCCAGCTTGGATGGTGTAAGGGATAGATTTCCCGTTGCCGACTTGGACGAAGAAGGTCCTACCCTCGAGATAATGGTGGAGAAGTTTAATTAATCTCGGGTGGAATCTGAGTTCAATCAGTTTGATGATTAGGCCATTGTGCCAGACAGAATCAAAGGCTTTGTTGAGGTCCAGGAGAATCATACCAGAAAATCGATTGGTATTCATGTGATTCACATGGAACTGGGTGGTGCGAATTAGCTGATGGATAGTAGAATGGTTGGAACGGAATCCGAACTGGGAGTCAATTATTATCTTGTTATCGGTAATATGAGAGTAAAGCAGTTGATAGATAACTTTTTCAAATAGTTTAGATAGAACAGGCAGCAGACTGATGGGCCTGTAGCTGACAGGAAGTTTAGGGTTTTTGCCTGGTTTGGGGATGGGAATGACTTTGGCAACTTTCCATGCCTTGGGAAAGTAAGCTAGTTGGAAGCAAGCTGTAGATGTTTATAACTCGTAGACTGGTTACATAGGTTAATCGCAGTAGATAGAATCCTCTCTGGTAGTCTATATATTGTCACGTCGTCCTAGATTTTCTTTGCTAGAAGAGCGAAAATCCCAGCGACTCCGGGCTTTTATAGACCTTTCGACCGGGCCGCGTTCGGCCGCGCGAAACGCGGTCCACCCGGGACAAAAATTGTTCGCAGGCTCGTCGTTTCTCAGTTCTTAAAATAAAACCAAGTTCGGGCGCCAGGCACGGAAGGTGCCACGCTAAGCTTCGTTAATACGAGCACTCTGAGAAACGATAGTACGAGCCGGCGACAATCGAGATCGAGAACAAGACACTTCGCGAACGGGTACAGGATACTACGCGAATCGAACACGAGGCATTCCCCGCGGCGGGAAGGTTTCTCACTACAATGATGACTTTTAGACTTTCGGTTAACCAAATCTTTATTTCTCCGTTGTTACAAATACGATACCGGCAGCAACCGGCAGCGTTTCGAGGTTAACCGGCGCGTAACAGGTGGTCGGCAACGAAGATCGTCCTACGCGCTATTTGTCCTTCACAGGACCTTTCGGAGACGCGTCAAACCCGGCAGCAACGTGGTGACGACGTTGGCGTACGCGATTTTCACGTTTCACGCCCGGATTCAGATGGAAAACGCGTGGTACAATATTCTTCTCGTCGGCGTAACAAGTCGCGGACATACGACGCGAGCACGAGGCGGCGACGCACCGTGGAACGAAACGAGGTTCGAGTGAAAGGTACGACGACGCACGGATCCTCGCCAAAAATAAAAATAGGGCTGAGCCCTCGCAAATTAATATTCACCGCGCGACCGTCGCTCGACGGATTCGTCTCGTCCGCAAATTTACTCTGCAACCGGCAGCGTTTAAATCACGTCGAACTTTCTACGACGCGATCGCGAACACGACACGTACCGAGCCAACGCGAAAAGATCACTTGTTCGAATTGAATTTGACAGAAGCTTACCCAGGGGCAACTCTCAGCCAGCGGTGTACTATGGCGTCCTGTCCCTCTCGTCCGGCAGTTGGTTTTGTAACAATTAATTAGCTAACGCAATCGTTAAAATCTCTAATCTCCCGACCTTACTCGATACGAGCCAACGAAGAAGTGATCTGTCCGTTGATCGCTCGGGAACGCGGAAGTGAAGCGTACCCCCCCGTTCCGCTTTCGTTCCCCCGCGTAGGATTCGGCCTATCGCTGCTCGATTTTCGGACGGGGCCTCGCTCCGCGCGACGGTCCCTGACGTCCGGCGATTCGTCGGCTCTCCGGCAACGCTGCTCGTGGATTCGCCGCTTCCCTGCGAGGTGATCGGCGCTAGCCAATCCGGCAGCTGGCCAGGCTTCTCTCCGGTTGAGGCGACGGCGAGGCAGCTGAGATTCTTGGCTTGGATTCCCCTGTCCTCGTCGGCGCCTCCAGGTTGTCTCTCCTGGGCCACGTCGATTCCTCGCTTCTTTTAGGGTGTGATTTTCACCGATGCCGATCCTTCTGCCTCCTTTCTCGGCGGAATAAGTGCTCCGGGTCCCCCCCTTGGGACCCGGGTACGGTCCTGCAGAATCGCGTCGCGCAAATTGGCGCGACGCTCAAAAATATTAGAACTCGCCCATGGGTCTCGCTCGTGCCCAGGGCGAGCGCTCGCCACGGCCCGTCTCGCATGTTTTACTGCCAGAGGGTGACCCGGTCTTCCGATACTCGGTATCGGGGGACGTAGGCAAAACTGCCCCGTCACAATATATATATATATATATATATATATATATATATATATATTTTGAACGATACACTTTAGTAAATACGAATGACTGTTCGCACGAGCGGTTGTATACAGAGTGAGGTGATGTTCGTCACGTACGCCTTATTGGTTACATAATTACATACTTCTAGTGAAGATGTCGCGATTGATCGGTAATACAGTTTTTCTAGTTTCCAACACAAGCTTTATAGATGTAGTAAAGCTACACAAAAGCGTTTCTGGGTGCCTCTATTATTAGGCTGGGGGAGAAGCCATCGTATCCGCATGCTTTACGTCATTTGAGGGTCTTGGCTGTTTTCTGGATTTTAGAAGGTGAGATAAAGTTAACAATATCAGAGCAAGAGGAAGGGGAGAAGTACTCCTTGCGATGAAATTCACGTACTTTAGTGTTAACTGGGACCTGGAGCGGTGGTATGGTGTTGAAAGCGTTATTGTAAATTTTGCAGAAGTGATCTGCCAATAGTTGGGCTTTAGAAGGATTGGTATCTAGAAAATTCCCTGAGAAGTCTATGAGAGGAGGAATGGAGATAGGCTTCTTCATAATTCTCCTGAAAACAGGCCAGAAGGTGTGGGAGGTTTTAGCGTTCGCGATTTCGGTTTGTATTCGCTGCCCGTTGAGGAATCTCACCCGTCTTTGGATGCTTTTTGAGAGCTGCTTATATTTATTATTGCTCAAGGGTAAACGAATGAGAATTTTGAGTTCAGAGTGTGGCTTGATATGTTTGTCGGGTGCGTTGATGAACGAAGTGGCCTTGAAGAAGCAGGATTTGAGAAACCTCTGTAATTGAGTCACCTTGCGGTCAATATCGTCGGTTGTGTTGATATTGGATGAAATGGTTATCTTGTTAGCGAGGTCACGATAGGTGTCCCAATCGGTGACTGGGGAAGAGGTCGCGAATGAGTGCTTAGACTCAGGCAACAACAACACTGGGCGATGGTCTGAGGAAAGGTCGTCGGAGGTTTCACATTTTTGTTAG
Source organism: Lasioglossum pauxillum (assembly GCA_933228785.1). Lineage (NCBI taxonomy): Eukaryota > Metazoa > Arthropoda > Insecta > Hymenoptera > Halictidae > Lasioglossum > Lasioglossum pauxillum. Next base: position 36,749,312 of record OW121701.1, on the reverse strand, counting down.
CCAAAAAGAAATCTATTGTAGACGGAGCGCAGTTAGTTCGAAAGTGAGCATGAGTTAGCGGAGAGATAATCGAATAATTGTGATTCAGCAAGTGATTCTCGAGTATTTTGCCATTGTAATTGTTGGCTTTATTGTTCCATGAAGTGTGCTTTGCGTTGATGTCAACCCCAGCCACGAAAGGAGTTTTAAAGTTGGTGATGGTGTTTAAAGCAGCATCATCAATGAATTGTTTTGGACAATATGCTGATATAAGAACTATGTTGAAGCTGTTAAGCTTGATGGCAACCGCTTCAAGGTTGTTGACAGAAGGCAGTTGAAGAAGGTGGAATCGGAGGTTCTTATGTATGAAAATATCGACTCCTCCCCGGGCTTTGCTATCGCTTCTGTCTTTACGAACAATGTTATAATTGGAGAGTGAGATATCCGTGGCTGGGGTTAGCCACGTTTCCTGGATCAGGGCGATCAAAATGTTGTTGTTGATCAAGAACAATTCAAATTCGGGCAGCTTTGGGAGAATGGAACCAGCGTTCCATGACATGATTTTGCCTGGGATTTTACGGTCGAAGGTGATTATGAAAAGAGAAGTTGAGCCGCGTCGAAAATGACTTCTAACTTGACGAAAATTGACATGAGGCTAGTTTTGGCCGAATGGCTTTAACTATAGGGATAGCTCTCTTGAAGAAGAGAATTGCTTCCTTGAGAAATTCCCCTGTTTCTGAGGAGTCGAGGGGAGCAGAATTGATATTGGTATTTGGAGGAGGAGCCAGGCCACTGACAACCTCGCTGTAGGTACGGTTACCGTTGCTGTTGTTAGAAAGAGTGCGCTTGGTAGGTTGAGTCGGGTAAATCGGATCTTGAGAGCGACGATTTGAGGTTGATCGAGGAATTCGAGCAGCAGATTTTTTATTAACGTATGTCAGAAGACTGGGACATTTCGAGAAGTTGGCTGTGTGGTTGCCAGCACAGTTAGCACACTTAGCTGGGGCTTCGGCTGTTTTGATACAGTCCTTGGTAAGGTGGTCAAGGCCACATTTCACGCACTTTGGCGTTTTGAAACAGTTTGCGCTGGCGTGGCCGAAAGCTTGACACCGGTAGCATTGGGTGTAATTTTTTGATTTAATAAATTTTTCCCAGTAGATTCTATACTGGAATAGAAACCCTATGGATTTAACTTGTGACAATTTTGTTTCGGGGAGAAACGTGATCTTGTAAATTGGATTGGTTGGAGAGGTGCGAAAAGCAACTACGTTCTGTGGTTTGAGGTTAAGAGCGATAAGTTCATTGACTAAGGTCTCGGAGTCAATTAGGGGGAGACCCCTTAATACAGTGGTGAGAGGCTTCTCGTTGGGAAGAGCAAACGTATAAAATTTCAAGCCAGCTTTTTGGAATGCCGATTTGGCTTCAGAGAAAACTTTGATATCAGTAAAATGTAACCTGATCTGGTTACCCAGGAATTTTATGAAGAAGTTTTTGTGACAAAGAATTAAATGTATATTTAATTAGTAGAAAGATATTGAATGAAATATATATACTGTAAAGTCTATTATAATATCGTATCGCGACACGTGTTCTCGCACAGCGCACTGTCTCTCTCTCTCACTCTCACTCTCACTGTAGGTATGTACTCTTAATAACGCACGTCTATGTCTGTACTCTCTCATATCTCGCGACACACTCTCTCGTTCGTTCGACTCTCGGTCGCTCCGCAGCCAAACATAAACAATATCCTAGATAGAAGGACTTCCCTATATTGCGATTCTCATCTACATTCCTATGTCCCATCCTCAACTCGCTTCGCGCCTAAAACCTAATCCACAGTTTTTACCTATTTCGGATTCAAGGAGGTTGCTGAATTTGAGGACCTCATTCTCAGCGATTTTGATGTATATTGGGGGAGGGCGGACAGTAGAGACTGAATCAGCCGAATGAGTATTTGAGTTGTGTTTGAAGTTAGTTTTGGAACTCACGTTAATGGTGGTAGAGTTTTCAGTTTTGTCAGCGGAGTCTTTGAAGGCATCCGTGTAGATCCCGGGTTAGGGTTCAACATGTTGGCGGTTTTTAGCCTTTTAGGTCCCGTAAGGCTCAAAGAAACTTCCGAAGGACGGACTGGAATGGCGCCAGTCTCGTCGGATGAAAACTTTTGCTTCAAACCGACCACGTGGCCATGTTGGTCGCTGGTGGCAGGAACGAGGCTCCCGACTGGATTACTTACTTTGAGTGAGGTTAGATGAGATTAAGTTGGAAGGACGTTGTTTCTTGTCTTGATAAAGACAGATTGAAAGCCGAGGCGAGCCAAGGCAAGAGAGTCACTAACACCAATTTGATATTTTATTTGGAGACACTTCAGTAATGAAATGAAAAACCGGAATTCATTACTAACGGCGTTCCGAGAAGGATGTACACGGGCTCTACGGAGAGCAGTAGCTGCATATACGACGCGCGACCGAAGCCGAAACACGAGGTATAGATCGAAATGATAAATGGAACAGAGCGATTACTTGGACGCGCCACTTGTAGAAGTTTATAACTCGTAGACTGGTTATATAGGTTAATCGCAGTAGATAGAATCCTCTCTGGTAGTCTATATATATATATTTTGAACGATACACTTTAGTAAATACGAATGACTGTTCGCACGAGCGGTTGTATACAGAGTGAGGTGATGTTCCTCACGTACGCCTTATTGGATACATAATTACTTATTTCTTGTGAAGATGTCGCGATTGATCGGTAACGCAGTTTTTCTAGTTTCCAACACCACTCCTCCACGAGGTTTCCCGTCATTCCTATCGGTTCTGATGATGTTATAGTTGGTGAGAATAACGTCAATGGCTTGAGTCAGCCAGGTTTCCTGGATCATGGCGATCAGTACGTTGTTAGAAGTCATAAATAGTTCTAATTCGGTGATTTTAGTGTGAATGGAACAGGCGTTCCAAGTCATGATTGTCCCGGGTAATGGGGGAGTGAAAGCACTTAAGAAAATAATTGCTGTGCAGCATCAAGTAAAATTTCGAGCTTGTCGAACATCGTGTTGCATGAAGCGAGCTTGGGGCGAACTGCTTTTATAATGGGCATAGCCCTTTTAACGAAGAGGATTGCTTCCTTGAAGAATTCTCTAGCTTCTGAAGACTCATGAAGGTCTGAGATAGGGGAGGGGTTAAGGTGAGGGGGTTGCCCTTTTACCACACTACTAAAAGTTCGATTTCCGACATTTGAAGAAGCAATACGAGGAGTTGAAAACTCCTTGATTGGTGAGCGGCGATCCACAGCGTTACGAGGGGATCGGGGTGCTGATTTTTTATTAATATATGCCAACAGATTTGGGCATTGAGAGAAATTTGCAGTGTGAGATCCACTGCAATTTGCGCACTTCGCGGGAGAGTCCGCAGGCTTGGAACAAATGTATTTACATTTTTACGTATTATACACTGTTACGTCCTGAGGTGGACGTATTTTAGATTTTGAATAGAAAATATTGAAATTTAATTTTTAATAGATTGAAATGATTGAAACGATTATAATTGAGATATAACGCAGTTTTGAACCTACCTGCATTCACCGGCTTCGGTTCGGGTAATCGAGGATTTCTTAATGTTCTAAGTGATTTTATTTGAGGAACTGGTACGAAGAGATCGAAGATGGGTATAGTCTTTAAAAATGATTTGAAGTTTTGATTTATTTGAATAAAAAAAATATAAGCAGAACTATATTTTAAGCGTCAAATTTCGGATACATAGAGTTATTGTAATCTTATAATAAATTGTTAGTATTTACCGTTAGCTGGTTTCGCTCAGAATTTGGTTTTTTAGAAATCGCTCGCTGTGTCGGTCGCTGTGTCGCTCGCTGTTTCGCTCGCTGGCGGAGTGTATCGCTTCAGCAACAAAACCCAAAAAATGATGATGATGAGATGACGATGTTGACGTTATTAACTTCACAAATCCAGCGGGTGTACACGCCTTGAATAACCATACAATTTCGTCGAACCTCCAAGATTTAACTCAAACTCTGAATTTTAATGTCTCTCGACCGCAACTGAACACATTAGAATATCGACTCGACTGGCTCGGACTTCTTCAAGAGCCATCCCTTTTATAGATTAATCAATCCTTTGTCTCGTCAATTTCGTCAGGCGATTGTTGTCGTCATAGCTAGATCTTATTACCCTGCGCATTTCCTAGATCAATTTCTTCTTAGCTGCTCTCTTATCTGTAGCTCCCCTGGCCAGATCGAATTACATTTACGTCGCACATGGGGTGACGAACAATTATTACTCATCGATTCTCGATGGACAGTCTTCAGCGGATTTTAGATCATGATTTATTTTTGGAAGTGATCTGGTCATTTTATGAAATAATTTCGCTACGCAGTTCTTTCGCTCAAGACGATTCGAATGAAGTATGAATTTCTTAATTCTATCGCACGCAATGTGGTATAATATACGATAGTTCGATTTGATTTTAACAAGAGTATTGAATATTAGTTTCTCGTACAACATTATTAGATTAAACATAAAAAGAAATTCAAAAGTATATGTAATAGATTATTGATTATATTTAATTATTATTGATGGCTGAACCACCGGACGTGACAACACATAAGCATATACTTACAGAGTAAAATGCCGAGCTGCTATGCGAATTACCACTTTTTTTATTCTGGTCATATATATTTTTGTATGTTCTGCGTAGTCCAGCAAGTTTTGCAGAACGTTGTACCCCAGTAACTGGATAATTTGCCTCTTGCAACTCTTTAGCAATTTGATTCCAAATTCTATTATGTCTTTTCATTCCGTTTTTGAATTCATTTTCCTTTTCTCTATATATCTCTATCAAGAGGAGTACTGCCACATCGGGCCATAAAACCCCTTAGACTTTTCGCCTCCAGCAGTAACGTCAGGAACGTTATCTGAAAAAAGTAATTTGTTGTCATTACCGTTACAGACAAAAAAAGGAATAATGATCGTTACAGAAAAAAATAAGTAATGAAAACCTTCTTGTCTAGCAGCATTTCGTTTGTATTCTGCCACCAAGTTTTGTGCAAACTGTCGATCTGTAAAATTATCGTTCGTTACTTTTGACGTTATAATTTATATGTAAAATATATATTAATTGTATATATTTATACCTTGAGTAGCCCTCACGGCGGTTTCCTTCGTCAAGCAACAACGTTACGAGTTCGTTCGCTTCTTCTAAAACAATCGGAAACTGAATTTTCTCCGTCTTCACAAAGTTCTTTGTTCGGATTGCTTTGTTTGAAGCTTTCGAAAGTGCCGCTGAGTATAACCCTACTACTGCCCCTACTGCATCGACTTCGCACGAAACACTTCAATTCTGAACTATGTAGGCTGATGCACGGTTCATGCGGGAGAAGTGGTGGGAATCTGGGGAATTCTGTGTGCTCTGACATGCGCATTGAATGAAATGGAACCATCGACTTCGTACGAAACACTTAAATTATGAATTATTGTAGCTGATGCACGGTTCATGCGGGAGAAGTGGTGGGAATCTGGGGAATTAATTCTGTGTGCTCTGATGCGCGCATTGAATGAAACGGAACGGTTCTCTATGCAGAGTATGCCCATTATGCGTGCAACGGAACGCACCCTCGTACGAAACGAACGGCTTGCATGATGGAGTCGACTCGCAATAAATTCAAGCGTAATATGACATGGTGCGAGTTATAGCGGGAAGGTTTGCACATCGATATTATCAATCATTTTAGTATATTGAAAATGCTAAATATTTGGGATGTTTTATTATATATTTTGATAGTAAAATGGACATATGTTGAATAATGAAAATTCAGAATTTGTGTTGTTACGTCCGATGACGTATTGCATAGGTTAAGACTGTATAATTACAAATATATTGGAACGTTGCCCTTTTTCGCACGGGTTTCTGGCCGGCGAAAACGATGAACATCCGAGAATTTATAGCCGCTGAGGACGGGCCGTGCGCGGCCGCGCGGACACGGTCCTCTCGGTACAAAGGTGACTGACGAGAAGATTCGAGAGAGAACACCAATAATTGTTCGGGCGCCAGGTACACGGAAGTACCACACTAAAGAACACCAAGGTCTCGTGTTCGAGGAAGTCGAACACGCGCTTCGAATCTTCTCGCGTTCACTGGCGGAATTTTACGACACGAACGGCCAGGAGTTCGGACTCAGGGAATAACGGGGACAGTCCTCGCGGCAGGACGGATCTCGCAGGTCGGAAATAATATCGAGAATTTAGGGCTCTAACGAATTTATTCGTAGTCAAAGATAATTACTCTTGAAAGGCTGGAACCTTCGCCTTCGGTTCCGAACTCGCGGTACGCGGCAATTCTGACGCGGAAATAAAACCACCCGCGATGCGTACTAACTTTGGATTAGGCGGAATTCGTACGTAAGTCAGCGAGACTTCGGAAGTAGAGGTAGCTCATTCGACAATCGGCGCGACAGTGATAAGCGGATTCTCAACGATGGAACGCATCGATTCTCGGTCTCCCCACTCCTTTCGTCCTACCGAAATTCCCTATGGGCGCACCCGCAACGCAACTATCTTTAGCCGCAGGATCGTACTCTCGGAACAGGTCGTCGGGCCCCCGACCTTCCAAACACCAAGTAACGGCCGTCGTTGACGACCGGGGAGGAGAAATCCTCCCAGACGCTCCGGCGCACCACCCACGCCGGGGTCAATTGTAGGCAGGGTGAGACGACGGTGGGACCACCAACATGCTCGAACTTAACGCATTCATGACCCCATCGTCCCACGTCTTCGCCTCCGGGTTTGCTGGCCCGTGTGTGCAGGTGACTCCTTTTCAGCTCCTCCAGCTGAAGGATATTTTGGCCAATCGTTTGTCCTTCGGTCGATTCTTGGTTGCGGGGCGCCTTACGGTAATTGTCGCTTCCCAGACACGTTCCTGAAAGTAGCCACTCTCGGCGCGTGCCATAGATGGCATTAGGAGCGATCTTCAAACTGAACATCTTCCTTAAGGAGTGCTCAAAATTGCGGGTGGTTCTCGCAATCGCTAACGGTCGGTCCGGTCCACTCCTGATACGGTTGTTTGACCGTTTCTCAAACGGAGAAGTGACGTCGCAGACTTGCAACGTCACAATGTACTTATTGCTAACGATATATATATATATATAAGTACACAACCATTATAACACAAACACAATAGTTTATAAGTGCATATTCACCGTCGTGCGTAAGCGTTCCACGCACCATCTATTCTCTACTCTATCTTCCATTTTTCTTTCCCATTCCACTCCCAAAATCTATTCCAAGTACAACCTCTTCAACTGTCCCCGTTACCACGCGACGCTCGGAGTACGTCATCGCGTCCAGCGATCCCTACCCCTCGCGTTAGCACCTCCCAACCTGCCGCCCACTCCCACTCCTAATTACCCTACTCCATTGACACCTGGACCACACCTCAGCGAAGAACAATCGATCAGAAACGTTGGGACGCCACCACACATCTGGACAATGTGACTTGTTACGAGGGGACAGGCTACTCTGCGGCGGACAAAGATCTGCTCTGCAATGCATGCAGCTCCGCATACCAAGCCCGAGATATCCTCGAAATCCACGGCCACAGTTATGCGACACACGACCCGCGATAGAGTGTTGGCTATGTTTCCTCGAAGCCGAGGACGAAATAGCAGAATGGAGGGCTCTAATGAGGGCCATCCTGGAAGAGGAGGAGGAGGACTCAGAGAACTAATAATGCGTCACTCTTCCCCCACTTCCTCGCAAGAGGAAGTTGATAAGACCAGGCATGGTAGCGATAAAAACAAGTATAAGATGACGCTCGAATCACGACAGGTACAGTCATCGCGCGACGCCCACAACATGAAGACCTCAGCTCTCTTCATCCTTGCTCTCTTCGTCTTCGCACTTGTGCGATCAACATTCGCCCTCGTTGGGTACGACTGCGGGGGCAGCACCCTCAACATTACCACGTTTTCTACGATCGACCAATCAAGATGCGACTACACGAGCGAGTCCCCGATACATCAAGATCTACAGATCCAACTATTGCAAATGGTGGTCTACAACGACGCGAACGTCCTGCTGTGCAAAGTTGAAGTCGACCGTACCATCTACTATTGCGGGATGCACTTGCATTCCTCAGTGGTCAGCAACGGACGACAACAATACATCCTAGCTACGCCCCGAGAAGTGTTCAAGACGATGCACGAATACGGTATTCTATTTCTGTCACCATCAACACAAATTTCAGGCCTCCTCAGCAACACGACGACTTCAAGAAGCGTAACATTGGCCGGTTCCATCCAGCAAGACGGTACGTGTGGAGGTACCACTTACAGCGACCCGTTCGGACCCTGGGATAACGTGATAGCCCAAGCTATCATTCGAATTACGCTAAAAGAGCGCCAAGGATCAGTGAAACTGGCGAACAACGAGATCATTCTGCCCTCCGGACAACACTGTGCATTGAGCAGGGAATACTGCCTGGACACTGAGGATGGATATTTCTACTGGACTTCTATCCCCAGCAGCCAATGCAAATTCAACGAATTCGACGTCTTGTATGAGGGTAAAGGCGTCAAGACAACGACCAGAAACGGTTCGACGCCCGTCTATACAGTCACCTCCGGTGACACAGCTTTTGCCCTTACAAACACAGGACACACCGTAGTCTGCGGCTATACGTTAAGCAAAACGGAGCACCCGAAACTACTGATAGTCGAGACGGACAAGGAGGGAAAATTCAAGACGGAAAAGAAGACTCGCCTCACCAACATTGATATATTCTCGTACATCAACACGAAATTCGTTTACACCGAAAAGCACATCAAGGGCCAGATAGTGAGCATGTACAGGGGCATCATGCGACAAAAATGCGAGGTGGAAAGACAAGTCCTCAAGAACGCACTTGCACTAATTAACACTTCACCCGCCGAGGTCGCCACAACATTAGCGAAGGAGCCGGGATACATGGCCATTCAATCTGGAGAGGTAATACATATAATTAAGTGTATTCCAATTCAGGTGACTGTGAGGAAGATATCAGACTGCTACGACGAGCTCCCGGTCCTCCACAGAAACGAGTCGTATTTCATTACGCCTCGACACCGGATCCTGACGCGAATCGGAATAAAGAGGGACTGTAATGAGCTGATCGCACCAACGTACCGGATCCATGGGACATGGTACCGGATGACGCCACGCCCGGTAGAAACAGTCCCACCAATACCTCTTCAACCGCTGACTGAGTCCGCATGGCAATATACTAATCCCGCCAATCTCGCAAACGGCGGAATTTACTCACAGGACGAGATTCGTCCCCTTGCGGAACATATAATGTTCCCAGTGGAAAAAGCTGGCGTCATCAACTCAATAGCCCAGGGAGCATCAGGACGGATATACGCCAGCGAATCGGTAAAAATGTACAACCTATTGGACGAAGATACCCTGACGAAAATAGCCGAAACCACGCGAGAAAAACTGTGGGAAGGCTTCGTTGAGTTCGGCTCAGCCATGGCTGGCATCATCGGCATCTACACGGCGGTCAAGGTCATCAAGATGTGCATCAATACCATCCTCAACGGTTTCGCACTGCACAACGCCTACGGATGTGGTATTCAGTTACTAGCAGCATCGTGGAGTGCGCTTACCCATTTCTGATTGTTCCTAAAAGACAGAAGTGCCGCGAGTGCGTCTCCGATTCCGCTATGAACACCGAAGTGACTAGCGAAACCGGGAAAGAACTAAGTGAATTAGTAGTTGATAAGCAAAAACAATTTGTTAGTTATAGAAGAATGCCTGGCATTAACAATGAGGAAAAATAATTTTTCTTTTGAAAAAAAAAATTATTTTTCTCCCGTAGGAGGGAGGTGTTACGTCCGATGACGTATTGCATAGGTTAAGACTGTATAATTACAAACTTATATATATCGTTAGCAATAAGTACACAACCATTATAACACAAACACAATAGTTTATAAGTGCATATTCACCGTCGTGCGTAAGCGTTCCACGTACCATCTATTCTCTACTCTATCTTCCATTTTTCTTTCCCATTCCACTCCCAAAATCTATTCCAAGTACAACCTCTTCAACTGTCCCCGTTGCCACGCGACGCTCGGAGTACGTCATCGCGTCCAGCGATCCCTACCCCTCGCGTTAGCACCTCCCAACCTGCCGCCCACTCCCACTCCTAATTACCCTACTCCACTGACACCTCCAAAATGAAGGAGCTCAATGGAACATCGGTTGCATTCAGTTCCTTCTCTGACTCCACCTGGAGTCATCCCCTCACTTTCTGCTCGCGTCTCATTAACATAGCATTTTATATCTCTCGCGTTAGTATTAATAAGTCTTCAGTGTTGCCGTTCAACGGCATATTCCTTTCGTATTATTATTATTAAAGTTCCATTTTTCTACAATTAAATCGATCCCCGATCATTCCGACTCCTTTACATTCGTCGCATGTAATATTGAACTAATTGTCGCATTGCTCATACGGATTCCCTGTATTGTACGTCTGAGCCCACCAGGTAGCTCGGTACGATAGACGGATTCTGCACTAAGCCAGCTGTTGCTTCTATTAACGTAAATTCACTGTTGTAGTTGTACAATATTACATGCCACGCCGCGCCGGCCGTAAGTATCAATTACGGAAGCTTCTACGCGACTACTTTCGTGAGGAGGCCGTTAAAGACGAATTCACTGGAGTCATCGGTGTGCGTGGAATTCCGATAATCATTCGCGACGTGGTATTCACGCGGAAGGTTCGCATCGTTTCGATTCAGAAGGAGCAGATTCCTTGGAGGACGCCCGCCCGACTCTCGTTACAGGGCGTCGACCTTGTTCGAGACCGATCTTCCTATCGGTCAGCTGAGCACGCGGCGTACCCGACTCCCGAGACGAGCCAGACCTAGAGGAGTCATCTTACGTAAGCGACGGCTCATATCGTTATTGCCTAGGTCAAGATCCGGTGAGTGTTATCTGTAAACCGTAGGGAACCGTTGCGTCGTGACCCGAGTTAGACACGGTTAGACTCGCCGTGTGGACTCAAAAGCTGGGTTATTTATTAGCGTCTTGATCCGCGAGTTCGTAAATTGCCTTCAGCGACAAATTCGAATCGCGGGACGTAACATGTAACCCTTTTATTGAAGATATTTATGCAATAACAACTATTTTCTAGATTTATGTAGATATGTTAAGTAGATATGATCAGCAATGAGCATTATTTTATTAGTTTTTGTATGCATAAACGTACTCAACTGACGAGTGTACAAACATCGGTGGTATTAACTTTAAGTGGTAAATCTATCCTCGGTCTAGTGTACAGTACTGTACAGTCATAAATAGGTGTCATCGCAAAATTATATATAATGTTAATAATTAATGTGTATTATGTAATAGTGAACATTTTTGTATTCAGAAAAATAAAGTACAAACTCAAAAAAATGCAATGCTCTCAAAAAAATAATTTAAAAAATATTTTATTTGCCTATATGTCAATATATGAACAAGACTTCCAGCAGATACGATTAGTGTAGACGGCAAGGTCTCCTGCTGCAAATCAGGTAACAAGAATTGCAAACGACATCTCAATCGGTTTCAATAAAGAAATGGTAACGGTCATGCTCCTACTGGATATAGAGTGTCACGTTAAACTTTTTCCGACGGGCGGTTTGACACGCGGAAGCCGGTTAACTTCGGGCCTCGCAGGCGCTGAGACCAGGCCGCGTGCAGGCCGAGTACACGCGGTCCGCCCGAGACAAAACGAGATTCGAAGATTCGACGATTTCCTCACGAAAAGCGAAAAGTTCGGGCGCCAGGCACCGCAAGGATGCCACACGAAACGCGGAATAGTCCTCGAGCTCGGAGAAGCCAAGGTCGAGAATCGAATCTTCGAAATACGCTAATCGAGAGTGACGTCACGACGAGGCCAGAAGGTTCGGACACGGGGAAACTAGGACAGTCCTCTCGGCAAGACGGATCTCACAGGGAACGTAATGATTCGACGACGATATGGTCTCGAGCTATTTATTGTAGCAGTCGTTAAAATACAAAAATCTGCGGCCACGTGGCCGCGACCCGAGAGCCCGCGCTCTTCATACAGGCAAGCGAGAGATGTTAATTCGCAGCGCGGTTGTCGTATCGTTTTTCCCTCGCGGCAATACCGCTGAAATTTATCGTCGTTTCGTTCGACACGAATTTTCGAAACGCGAGGCGCAGATGATCGGCGAACTACGAGACTGCTGCGATGACTTCCGCACGCGAGTCGCTACAACGCGTACTCTAACGATTACGCGATCGCACGCCGACGGAAACAATACGATGCGCGGCGAGAAACACAGGATTCGAGAATACGCGAAACTATCGCAGAGATTACTCTCCTGAAACGCGACTCCTCTAGGATACTCTTTCGCACGCAATTTAAGAAGGAAAACTCTCTCGAAACGGTCCCGAAAATCTCAAAGCATTCCCGAATGTACGCGAGCGAATTATCGAGGACGGAACGGGAAGCGTTCGTCCTCGCGCGGCAAAGGTCGAGCCGTCGCGCTACGAAATACCGAAATAGATCACAGTTGCGACTCACCGTTTCTCGTTTTGAACGTCTCTCCGCTAGTTCAGCTCCTGATAGAGCCTAGAGCACGGCCGGAGCTCCGATGGAAGTCGTCCTAAGCGCTCGAGAACCTCCAACAGGCACTTAGCACTTCGCGACGCAAAGACTTTTTTGTTTCGCAACGCGAGTAGCAAGGAACTGTACGTGATGCGTTAACGAGGGCCAGCGCGACAGTGATCCATCGATTTTCGGCAAGCTAGCGGATCGAACCCGGCTCCCCCCACTCGATCGCTTTTCCGAATTGCCTATGGCGTGTTTCCACGGCGCGAACTCTTGGGCTCAGGAGCGTTCCCTCTAGCGTCCTAGGGCCCCGGACTGTCACGAAATTGACCAAGGAGCCTATCGCTCTCTTGGTCGGCGGAGGGACTTCCTCTTCTTGGCTACGAGGGCACCGACCCCGGGGCAGCTCTCCCTTGACGGGGCGAGACGGCGTCAAGATCTGTAATAAGTCGCCGTGGACGTGATGGCCGATAGAGCTGCTGTCCTGACGTCCCCTCCGGTTTGTTTGCCGAGTGTCCTCGCACCAAGCTTACATCTCGAAAATGGCCATTTGCTCTCGGTCGGGCGCTTCCTGGCTGCGGGACGTTGTTGCATTCCCGTGACAATTCGGACGATCGGTGGTTCCTTCAGCGCGCCCCATATACGGCCCTGAAACTTGCCGTTCTCGGCGCGCGCGACAGATGTCAGTATGTGATCCTCGATAATATCGGAATCTCCTAGAGGAGCGCTCTCGAACCCTGTATTTTCGGTGTTGTGCCTGTTAGAGGGCGGTCCGTTCCTTTATCGCTTTCAACTGCGCCCGAAATGAACGGAGAAGTGACGTCGCAAATTTTGCAACGTCACAAGAGAAAGCATTTGACAGAGTATGGTTAGAAGGACTATTATACAAATTAATATTACAGAAGTACCAACCCACGCTCATTAAATTCATAGCGTCATACCTACAGGACACACATCTAAGAGTACAAGTATAAGTAATACAAAATCTAACAGAAGACTGATTAGAGCAGGAGTTCCTTAAGGCTCCGTTCTAGGGCCAAAACTATTCAACGTATACCTGAACGACATACCCAAATTCACTAAAACAAAATTAGCTTTATTTGCAGATGACACAGCCATTTACGCATACTCCTACAATGCCATAATAGGTGCGAAGTAAGTACAAACTCATATGACAATACTAGAGCCATTCTATAGTAAATGGAAAATACAACTCAACGCAACCAAAACAGAAGTACAAGTAGTATTTTCAAAGAAAAAGGAACGTAAAAACAGAATCTTCCAACCGATAACAGTAAATGCACACAAAACAAGCCTAACAAACACAGTTAAATACCTAGAAGTCGACCTTGATGCTAAGACTAATGTCAGCCCGCAGAGACAGCAGAATCACAGAATTACACAAACACACAGAGATCCCACCCATTGAACACTATATTAAAGATTTAGCATTAATATAAGTTTCTATAAGTATCAAATAGCCAACAGTGACCTAACTAAAAATCTTACAGAAATTAGGGACCACAATGTGCCTTTTAGCTTTAAGTATAAAGTACCTTACCAAAAGTTATGTATTTAGTATCAAATTGACTAAAGAATATGTGATAGATACTGCAATAACTAGAACTTCAGGAAATCTAAATTATAAGCTATGCGCAATAGGATCTAATCTAAATTAGACAACATGCAATATTAGTACTACTGACAGGTACACATTCAGGTGTAAAAGTGATAATGAAGAAGGGTCTTTTCCTAATATAATTTTCCCTCTCAAAAGCAAAATATGTACTAAGTACCGCAGTATTAAACAAATACACTAGAATTAAGAGATAGTATATGTACCGACTGACTAACAATAGTAGTAGGTTTAACATAAATTGTAGGAACTACGTGCAAACTCAATTGTTGAAAATGTTTATAATGTTTTTATTTTGTTATAATCCTCAATATAAATATGTTATATAATAAAGAGATTTTACAAACAAACAAAACCCGCTGCGAATCGAATCTCCGGCCCTGGATAGAATCCCACACCGAATGATTTTCTTTTTCGTTAAACTCATTGTTCTTTTCTTTATTCTTAACCATATAATTGTTGTGCAGATATTTCCAATATGCATATACATATTGTCAAAGCAAAATGTATATTCCAATTTTTACGTTTGTCAAAAATGTTCAATATTACAGAATATACATACAAACCGTAAAGAAATATCGAAAAAATTGATTTTTATTTTTTTAAGCACAATGCACCACTATAAAAAAATTAAGAAAAATGGTTTCGACAATATCCCATTACTGAATTTTTATAAAACTGGTAAATATCTCCCATAGTTCAATAGGAAATATGCATTTTTCGAATTTCTGGTATTTCCAATTTGTTTAAACCTGTTCGCAAAGTCTGTGAAATCTGAAAAAATACACATTGTAGCCATGAGTAAGGGATTAATCAGAATATGCTGGACAAACAGATTTATTTTTGGGTTAGGAACAAGGGTACAGGAAAGTGAGGTATATGTATAAAATTATTCAATTGCTCGAATTATATATCACAATCATGCAAACTTTCTCTCATCCCACGTATACTCTAGCTAGGTTCCGTGTTATTTTCGCAAACGACCAGAAGATGCTCTGTCCTCTCTCGCTCGACAAGGCGTCCAGGTATTATCGCCGTACTCTCCTTGTCGAGACGAGCGGCCAGGAACACTCTCCCGTTCCCTCTCGACAGGCGTCCAGGTATTGTCGCCGTACTCTCCTGCCGAGCCCTGGGCGGCCAGGAGTTGACCCGTCTCTCTCGTTCGACAGGCGTCCAGGTATTATCGCCGTACTCTCCATGTCGAACGAGCGACCAGGAACAGACTCCCGTCCTCTCCCGTTCTCCCGACAGGCGTCCAGGTATTATCGCCGTACTCTCCTGCCGGGGTGCTAGTGCTAACCAAGAGCGGCCGTGGTCCTTACCTCGTCCTCTCTCTCGGAATAGCAAATAGGCCGAGTCCCTCCGTGAACCCTCTATTTATATAAATTCGTTACTATCCGCGAACGTGAAATCAACACCCGGTCGTTAAGCGTGATTCGACTTTTCGAGCGCTCCCCTCGCGTCGCTTCCCCGCGTGATTGCCTACAAACTACCTTCGAGAAGCTTCTAGAAGCTTGTCGGTCCGCGTTTTGTTTTATTTTTTTCTTCTCGAATTTTCTATACATGCTACAATCTCCCCCTCTGGACACGAAATCGCCCCGATGAGTAGTCCAGGATCTTAACAGGTGACGTCGTCGGAACTGGGACCGGCTTCCTCCACCCTCCTTCGCTTTCGTGGTCGTCCGCGTCTGCGGATGGGTACCACGGGTGCAGGTAACTGGTCTCGTTCTCCAGTGTAAGGGTGGAGTGCTGAGGTGTGATAAACTCCAATTATCACCGGTGTGACGTCTCTGGTCTGCATCTCGTAACTGCTCGCTCCGATACGCCGCTTCACAGCATACGGTCCGTCTCGTCTCGGCGCCAATTTAGACGAGTAATGACAGTGTCGCTTGCTCAGCGTGTGGGTGGTTATCCAGACAAGGTCACCAGGCTGGTAGTCTGGACCTTCGCTTCGCCGTTGATCCGCATACTGTTTTCGACGATCCTGTCGATCCTCCTGCGTCAGCTGCGCTACTCGCAAGGTGTCCGCCAAGGCGAGCAGTTTCGGAGTGACTTCAGGCAAGAAGTTTTCTTCGTGAACGATCGCCCTCAGGTCATAACCCGTGTCATCTGGGGTCCGCAACTCTCGTCCAAAGGTGAGATAGGCTGCCGTGTATCCCGTTGTCTCGCATTTCACCGAATTCATGGCGAAACGTATTGCGGGAAGTCTGTCGTCCCAGGATGTGTGGTCGTTCCGCACATAGATTCCGAGCTGCGCTTTGAGGTCTCGGTTTTTCCTCTCCACTGGATTTGCCTCCGGATGATAAACAGGGATGAATGATTGTTGAATCCCCAAACAATGGGAAACTTGCTGCATGACGCCGCTTATAAACTGCGTGCCATTGTCGCTAATAATTCGGCAGGGTAGACCAAATCGTAAAAACACCTCGTTGATTAGGACGTCTGCACATGTCTCCGCTGTTGCTTGCTGCAACGGAAATATCTCCACCCATCGGGAAGCGGTGTCTTCGATGATCAGTATCCAGTGGTTTCCCTTCTTTGTAGTTGGTAGAGGTCCGAAAAGGTCCAAGGCCAGTACCTCAAATCGACGTAGCATCACAGGTGTTTGAATCAAGCCGGCTGGTTTAACGTTACTGGCCTTATACCGTTGACATTCGATGCAGGACCGGACGTACTCTGCAATTTCCTTGGACATCCTTGGCCAGAAGTATCGATTTATAATTCGGTGTAGAGTGTGTTGGATTCCATAATGTCCGGCTGTGGGATCATCATGGTAGGATCGTGGATGTCTTGTCTTTCGTGTGCTGGTATGACCAGTTGTGCTTCTTCTGAATCCACGTTCGGGGCATGTCGATATAACACACCATTGTGTAGGAGATAGCCTCGAGTGGACCATTTCCTCATTTCGTCGTCGTTGTCCGTAGATTCTATGGCCTCGATGATTTCCTTCAGGTTGTCATCCTTGAGCTGCTGATTCCTGATTTCGGTAGGACTACGCATTGGCATGTCGACGACGAGGCCGGCGAGATCCGTCCTTTCCTGATCATCCCATGATTCTGTTGGAAGTCTCGAGAGCATATCTGCCACCACATTGCAGTGCCCGGGAATGTACTCCCGGGGATGTTCTCGTTCCGTGGTCGAATAGTTCTTTCCTGCTGGCGACAGCAAGCGACTGGCATACTCCACTGGATGCTCGGTGCCCTCCCCCTGGAGGAGAACTGCTCCGATAGCGTAGCTGCTGGCATCAGTTCGAAGTACGTATGGTTTAGTCTCATTGGCCGTCTGCAGAATTGGTGCGTTCGTCAGGGCCCTCTTCAAACCTTCGAACGCCTGCTGCTGTGGTGAAGCCCATTCCCAGGTAACCTTTTTCCGTGTTAATCGTGTAAGTGGCTCTGCGATACTGGCGAAATTCGGTACAAATCGACGATACCAGGAACAGGTCTGCAAAAAGGATATTAGTTGTTTTAGATTCGCCGGCGCCTTCATATCCAGTATGGCTTTCGTTTTGTCGGGGTCCAGTTGTATTCCTCGTGATGTAAGGACGTGGCCCAAATATTTGATATTTTGGCAACAGAATCGACACTTCTCACGGTTCATCCGAAGTCCGAATTTCCGAAGCCTGGAGCATACAGCTTTCAGATCCTCTATGTGTTCTGCGAAAGTTGACGAGAGTACCAGTAAATCATCCAGGTATACTAGTATGTTTCGCAGTCCGAGACCCGACTTCAAACGATCCATCAGACGCTGGAACGTTGCTGGGGCATTCTTCAACCCGAAAGGCATGCGTTTGAATCGGTAGATTCCGAACGGGGTGGTGAATGCTGTTTTATCCCGATCCTCGGTCCGTACGCCGATCTGCCAGTACCCTGACTGTAAATCCAGGGCGGACGTATAGGCTGTTTTCTTGGCCGCATGTAGTAGATCGTCGATTCTTGGTAGCGGGTACGAATCGCCGACTGTTATGGCGTTTAGGCGTCGATAGACGACGCATACTCCAATACCTCCGTTCTTCTTTGATACCAAGACGACTGGTGCGGCCCAGGGTGATTCACATTCCTCAACGATGTCGCCGGCTAGCATCTTATTCAGTTCTTCCTGTAGCAGCTCCCTTTTTGCAGGTGGTAGGCGGTAGGGTGGAACTGCGATCGGAGAATGGTCACCGGTGTCTATTCGGTGGATTGCCTCAGCTGTCGGGGGACCTGAACCTTGGAAGAGATCGTGGTTTAACTCAAGCAAAGTTCGGAGCATCTCTTTCTCTTGTGGCGTTATACTTACTGCTTCATCCTCCCTTAAATCATTTACCTCGACGCCGGCAATATCTGTTCGAGTCGGCTGGCAGTGTCGTTGACACCGTTCAAACAGTCTATCGATGCCAGACCATTCGGTTTTGGCCTCTGTTCGATTGTGTTCACACATCTGGGAATTTTGTAACAATTAGCACTAGCGTGCCCAAAGGATTGACACCTAAAGCATTGTGTATAGTTCTTGGATTTAACGTATTTTTCCCAATATACTCGACAGTGGTATAAGAATCCCACTACTTTTATTTGAGAAAGTTTTATGCCCGGGGGAAAGGTGATTTTATACAAAGAATTGTTTGGTGAAGCCTTAAAAGCGACTACGCTTAGTGGATTTTGATCTTGTAGTTTAAGCTCGCAATAATTAATTCTGTGTCTATAGAGGGGAGACCCTTTAGGACAACCGTAACTGGCTTTTCGTTTGGGAGTGCAAATGTATGAAATTTTAGTCCAGCTTTTTGGAAGGCTATTTTGGCCTCAGAGAAATATTGAATATTATTGAAATGAAGCCTAATTTGGTTTCCCAGATATTTCAGATAAAAATTTTTCCCTATTTCAGCTTCAAGTTCACTGCTGAATTTAACAACTTCGTTCTCCGCAATGCGAATGTAGATGGGAGGGGGTCGAACTGACTTTTCGGAATGAGACGCTGAAGGGTTAACATTTGTTTTTTTAGATTTACCATTTAATTCGTTATTTGATTGACTTGAAGAGTCAGAGAGGTTTTGAAAAGCTTTTGAAGAGAATAGTTCAAACCTATTTAATGTAGGCACATTTATTCCGGTTATCTTGTTAGAGTGTTGGATGGGCATGTTGCTTGTCTTTAGTCTCTTGTTCCCTGATGAGGTTAGGATTTCGGATGTTATGGAATCCGGGCCGTTGTTATTGACTTCCTTGGGAAGTTTATTCTTAACCCCAATCATGCGATTGGCATGGCTAGTTTGGGATTGACCCACTTCTTCTTCGGTGTCGGAGTCCTCAATTTTTTAAATTAGTTGAGATGGAGCGTTATTCGTATGTCTTGAAAAAGACACTTTTTAGTGTGCTGCAGAGTATGCAGGCACTGTAGCCTCGACAATGAGGGACGTGGCACTATACTAACACTGTATCACGATACTGACCGCACGAGAGCTGAGGGAGCTGAATGAAAATTGTCGAGAGCAGAATGAGAGCTGAATGAATGTTGACTGACTGCGTCTTTCTTTTTTAAACAGGCAAGTCTGTAGGTAGATCATGGGGAAATAATTTATAGAGGGCTCCTGGAGCAGAATGGTCCCTATCCTTCCAACATGAGAGTGAATTGGTTATGCAAGTGAGAGGGTTTGGATTAGCATAAGCTACAGGGTTAAAGAGTGGAGAATAAGAAAATTTTCAAAAAACTTATTAACATGGGTTGAATGGGGTGGGGTGCGATGGTAATCGCCTATGAACGAATTCGACTATGAACGATTCGTTGGGGTGGAGTTTGGGGTGCTGAGTTTTCATCAGTTGGGTTACGCTGGGCCAGAGGAAGTTGTTGAAGACGATGACGATGGTGATGCGTCGAGATGGATCCTGTTGGGCGATCGTGGGCGGTCCGAGTGGTTGTCGTGAAGACCGCCTCTCGGAGGGCAACGAGCTGACGCGAAAGAGGGAGATGATGTGCCAGAGGCACTGTTGGAATCATTCCCTGCATGGTCTGGCCGAAGGTCAAGTGGAAATCTCACTTTAGGTGAGTAGGGGAGAAGATCCCTACTGAACAGAGCGGTGTTACGGATCAGTGGGTTGGGGTGACTCGCTGATTCGTAGTTAGAAACGAGTTCATGGAAGACCTTGTCAAGAAGTGGTAGTTTTGACCGGAGGTGTATATCGGTTTTGGAATGATCCATGGGCAACTTGAGGATGACCTTGATGGCCTTACTCTGAATGCGTTGCAGGGAGAGGAGGTGAGACTTGGCAGCCGTGTGCCATAAGTGAACTCCGTAGGTGATGACGGAGCGAATGCATGACTTATAGAGGAGCAACTTCAGGTTTGTGTTGAGCCTGGAGTTATTCCCGATGAGAATATTGGAAGCTGCCAGGGCGGCTAAGGCCTTTTTTCTTCTGTCTAGCACAGCTGGACCCCAGTTAAGTTTGGAGTCGAGCTTGACCGCTAAATGTTTGACTTCCTTTTGCCATTGAATCGGAACGTTGTTAATGATCAAGGGAGGGTGGTCATTCAACTGATGCTTGCGCTTCCTGGTGAATATTATGGCTTGGGTTTTATCGCCATTGATGGTCAGTTTCCAATTTGTGAAGAAGGAAATCAAAGAGTCGAGGTGACTTTGAAGAATTTTTATGAGTTGGAGAAGCCGAAGGGAAGCAGCGAGAATTGCCGTGTCGTCTGCGAAAAGTGCTAGAGATGAGTTTGGCTTTTGTGGGATGTCATTGATAAACAGTATGAAAAGTAAGGGAGCGAGTCCTGATCCCTGGGGTACTCCCGCTTGAATGAGGTAGGGGGTGGATATTCCAGTACCGACCTGGACAAAGAAGGTCCTGCCCTCGAGGTAATGATGGAGGAGTTTGATTAATCTAGGATGGAATTTAAGGGTGTGGGTCGGATTTTGACCTTGGTCGAGTGCGAGTGTGGTAGTACCTTAACACACCGATAGATACTGTATACGTACACGAGATTGCAAGGGTTCCGCAGATTTCGTTTGCCGTCTCTCTAACGCACATTTGGGGCCCCTACGTAGTCACAATCGCTAGATAAAAGATCCACCATTACGGGATGCTTCCTTATATGGCCTACTTTTGCGTTTTCGAGGCGTAATTTGCATTATTCGGCAGCATGTAGCGCAGTTTCACAAATATTGGACGAAGCGACAGTGCTGCCATTGTCGAGACACATACATTTTCTTAAATATCGAGAGATTTAGGGTTCTTATAGAAAAAAATGTAGGCATCCCGGAATTCAGGGTCACATACAATGTCAATGAAACCTTTATTATGTTAAACTATACGTGTTTAAACACAGCAAACGAAATCTACGAAGTAGATCCCTATACGGGAGATTTTGGTACAAGTATTAGTTCCATGGCATTTTTAGCTAGGAGCGCTAGCGTTTTTAGTCACAGTTTACCGATATTTTACCAATACAGTGACTGAATCGGTAAAACAGTGACTAAAAACACTAGCGCTCCTAGCTACAAATGCGGAGGGCACCGATACTACGACCAAGGTCAAAATCCGACCCACACCCTTAAGATCGATCAGTTTGGCGATTAGGCCATTGTGCCAAACTGAGTCGAATGCCTTGTTAAAGTCGATAAGGATCATGCCAGAAAATCGATTTGTGTTCATATGGTTTGCATGGAACTGGGTGGTGCGGATTAACTGATGGATAGTGGAGTGGTTGGATCGGAAACCGAACTGCGAGTCGATTAAGATTTTGTGTTCGGTGATGTGAGTGTAAAGTATTTGATAGATGATCTTTTCAAATAGCTTGGAAAGGACTGGCAACAGGCTGATGGGCCTGTAACTTGCCGGAAATTTTGGGTTCTTCCCATGTTTGTGGATGGGAATAACTTTTGCTACTTTCCAAGCCTTAGGAAAGTAGGCTAGTAGGAAACAGGCCTTGAAGATGTAGTACAGTTGAACAAAGATGTTTCTGGGTGCCTCTAAGATTAGGCTAGGGGTAAAGCCATCGTACCCGCTAGCTTTACGTCTTTTGAGGGTTTTTGCTGTTATCTGAATTTTAGCAGGTGAGATAAGTTTGACGATGTCAAAGCAAGAGGAGGGGGAGAAGTGCTCCCTGTGATGAAAATCGCGAACTTTGGTGTTGACGGAGACCTGAAGAGGTGATGTTGTGTTGTAGGCATTGTTGAAGATTTTGCTGAAGTGGTCAGCCAGTAGTTGGGCTTTGGAAGGGTTGGCATCTTGATAATTCCCAGAGAAATCAATGAGAGGAGGAATGGAGGTATGCTTCTTCATAATTCGCCTGAATACAGGCACGAAGGTGTGAGAGGTTTTGGCGTTTGAGATCTCTGTTTGAATACGCTGTCCTTTGAGAAATTTGACGCGTTTTTGAATGCTTTTTGAAAGCTGTTTATATTGTTCAAAGGAAATCAAGTCTGATGAGCGTTGCCAGCGCTTCCTAGCTGAATTGCGTAATCGAATGAGAATTTTGAGGTCGAGGTCAGGCTTAGTGTGTTTTTCCGGTGTGTTGACGAAAGACGTGGTTTGGAAGAAGCATGACTTGAGGAACCTCTGTAGTTGGGTCACCTTGTGATCAATATCATCAGCTGTGTTGATGTTAGGAGAGATGGTTGTTTTATTAGCAAGGTCGCGATATGTGTCCCAGTCAGTGACTGGGGAAGAGGTCGCGAATGTATGTTTGAATTCGGGCAATATCAATACTGGACGATGGTCCGAGGAAAGGTCGTCGGATGTTACACACTGAAGGTCGTTGAAGGTGTTGGCCAAAAAGAAATCAATTGTAGATGGAGCACAATTGGTTCGAAAATGTGTATGAGTTAATGGAGAGATGATAGAATACTTATGATTTAAGAGGTGATTCTCAAGAATTTTGCCATTGTGGTTGTTGGCTTTGTTGTTCCAATAGGTGTGTTTAGCATTAGTGTCAACACCGGCCACAAACGGAGTTTTGAAGTTAGTGATGGAGTTTAGTGCCATCTCATGAATGTTTTGTTTAGGACAATATGCTGATATGAGAGTCAACTTGTAGCTGATAAGTTTGATGGCAACGGCTTCAAGATTGTTGGTAGAGGGTAGTGGAAGAGGGTGGAATCGGAGATTCTTATGTATAAAGATAGCGACTCCTCCTCTGGCTTTGCAATCGCTTCTGTCATTTCGCACAATGTTGTAACTGGTGAGTGAAATGTCGGTGGAAGGGGTCAGCCATGTTTCCTGGATCAAGGCGACCAGAATGTTATTATTGATCAGGAACATTTCGAATTCGGGCAATTTTGGAAGAATGGAACCTGCGTTCCATGACATGATTTTACCAGGGATTTTTCGGTCGAAAATGACTATGAAAAAAGCATTTGAGCCGCGTCAAAAATGACTTCTAGTTTGTCAAAGATGGATGTGCATGAGGTTAGTTTGGGGCGAATGGCCTTTACAATAGGAATAGCTCTTTTAAACAAGAGTATTGCTTCCTTAAGAAATTCGCCAGTTTCAGAGGTGTCAAGGGGAGCAGAATTGAGGTTAGTGTTTGACAGAGGAGTCTGACTGCTGACAACCTCGCTGTATGTACGGATTGAGTTGCCGTTGTTGGCAAATAGTGTTGGGTTTGGAATTAGGTTTGAAACTCACGTTACGAGCGGAAGAACTTTCCTTGTTGCCATTGGTGTCATTGAAGGCATCCGTGGCAAAGATGGCGAACCGGTTGGTTGTCAGGATGCTAGGGCTTGAAGATCCCGGGTTTGGGTTCGGCATGTTGGTGGTTTTAAGCTTTTTAGGATCCGTAAGGCCAGAAGGAGATTCCGAGGGACGGACTGGAACGGCGCCAGTCTCGTCGGATGAAAACTTTTTCTTTAAACAGACCACGCGGCCATATTGGTCGCTAGTGGCAGGAAGTAGGTTCCCGTCTGGGTTACTCTCTTTTTAAGGCTGTGAGAAGAGAATAGTTTTGGAGGGACGTTGTTTCCTTGTCTTGAAAAAGACAGATTGTGCAGGCCGAGGCGTACCAGGGCTAGAGTGACACTAACACCAAGATGAGAACACGTGCTTCAGAAACGAAGGACGGGCCCGATATCCATTACGGGTGAAATTCCGTTATAGGAAAACGCGTGCTCTAGGAGAGCCTTAATTGCCCGGCGGCACACGACCGAGCCAAAGTCGAATTCGAAATTGGAAAACGAATACACTAGACTGAGCACTGACTGAACACGACCGAAGTCAACGGTTGCCCGAGAACGAGTGAATGTTGACTGACTGCCTCTTTTTTTTGGGCGGGGGTTTTCACTTCGGTGTGAGTATTACAGTCCTTGAGGATGAAATCCTTTTAACCTGTATAACACATGAGAAAAATTGTATATTAGTGGCGGCATGTTAGATAGTTTTAGGTCACTTGACCCTCTTGGATGAGTAATAGGGGAAAGTTTCAAAAACCTGTATGCATGTTAGGGAGGGGGGGATTTTAATGTTGGCAGGTTTTGTTTTGTAGGATATTGAGGAGCATTCTAGGGGTGTAGCTGTTCCTTCTGTGGCGTGAGGGTATTTCGTCTGGGTTATAGTTTCCAACTTTTGCTATAGTGGGGTTTTTGTGTTCGAACGCGAAGGTTTTTGGGAGTGAGGTTATAATGTATTGTTGTATTGTTGGTAGTTTGAGAGTTTCGTGGAGAATGTCTATTGGAGTGTCGTAGTCTGCTGCTAGAATGATTCTAAGGAATTTATTCTGTAATCTTTGGATGTTTTGGATGTAGGTTTTGGCTGTGGTTGCCCAAATTTGGTGTCCGTATAGGAGAGCTGATCTGGCACAGGCTAGGTATAGTGTTCTTTTAATTTGTTTTGTAAGTGGACTTTTTTGGTTTATGAGAGGATATAGGAGTCTTATTAGTGGGTAGGTTTTTTTGATTCTGTTTTCTGTGGCTTTAGACCAGTTTAGTCTGTTGTCGAGGGTGAGGCCCAGGTAAGTGACGTGTTTGGACCAAGGGATTTGTGTGGAGTTGATTTGGATTGGGGGAGGTAGAGGATTTTTGAGGGAGGTGTGAAAGAATATGGTTTGGGTTTTATTTTCGTTGAGTTGGAGTTTCCAGTCTTGGAAGTATTTTGATAGGATATTGAGGTGGTTTTGTAGGTGTAGTGCTGCTTGGGTAGGTTGCCAGGAAGAGGAGTATATCGCAGTGTCATCTGCATATATGGCCAGGTTAGTTTTGGGATGTTTTGGGATGTCATTGATATATAGGTTGAAAAGTAGGGGTGCTATTTGTGAGCCTTGTGGGACTCCGGCTTTGACATCTTTGGGTTGTGAGGAGGTGCCATTGACTGAGACTTGGAGTGTTCTGTCAGTGAGGTAACTGTGGATTATGGCTATGAGGTTGAGAGGGAGTTTGATTTGGTGTAGTTTGAATAGGAGGCCCTGATGCCAAACTGAATCAAATGCTTTCTGTAGGTCAAGGAGCACCATGCCTGTCGATCTGTTTTTGTTGTATTCTAAGGTGATGTATTCTGTGACTCTGTGTATTTGTTGAATTGTGGAGTGGTTCTGTTTGAAGCCGAATTGTTCTTGGATGATGATGTTGTTTTGGTCAAAGTGGTTGTTCATTTGTATGAGGATTATCTTTTCGAGGATTTTACCGAGGAGACTGAATAAGCTGATTGGTCTGTAACTGGAGGGGTCTGTTTTATTGTTATTTGGTTTTTTGATGGGGATTACTTTTGCTGATTTCCAGGGTAAAGGGAAATAGTTTAGCTGTAGGGATTGTCTGTAGATGTAGTATAGTTGGAGGATGATCGTTTTGGGGCAATTTTTAATTTTCGGGGAGGTAATATTGTCAGAGCCTGGGGTTTTGTTAGGTAGTTTTTGTATGATGTCCCTGACTTGGGATGGGGTTAGGAGGTTGTTTTGCTGGTATGTCTGTGAAGGGTAGGTGTTTAGGAAATAATTGTCAATCTGGGGTTGGAGAGTGGAGGTGAGGGACGCTGAGTAATTATGGACTTCTTGAAATGTGTCGGCTAGAAGTTCGGCTTTTTGAAAGTCTGTCGTGGCTTCGTTTTTATGTACGTCTAGTAGGGGTGGAATTCTGGGGTTTTTGGGTTTTAATGTTTGGTAGGTTTTCCAGAGGGAGTTGTCTTTGATTTTTAGGGATTGTAATTTCTTTTCCCATAGGAGGTTTTTGGATTTTGCTATTTCCTGTTTGATTTTTCCAGTGAGGAGGTTTCTGAGGAGTTTGTGGTATGGGTTTTTGGATTTTTGGTATTTCCTGCGGATTTTATTTCTTTCTTGGATTAAGGAGGTGATGGTGTGGTTTTGGATTTTCGTATCTGGGGTTTGGTGGTGCCAGGTGGTGGCTTTTTTGTAGGCATGGTTCATGGTATTGGTGAGTAGTTGGATTTGTTGGTCTATTTCTTTGGGAGAGGTGAGAGATGGTTGGAGTGGGTGTTTGTTACAGAGTGCTCTGTATTTTTCCCAATCTGTTGAGGGAGATTTTTTAAAGTGGTTATTGGGATTTTTTAGGTCGATTTCTAAGATGACTGGTAAGTGGTTGGAGGGGAGGTCTTGGGTAGTGTAGCATTTGAAGGTATATGGGAGGTTGGTGAGGAAGATGTCGATGGTGGAGGGTTTGCATTTTGGCTGATGGTGGGTGTGGGAATTGGGGTGAATGATGTATGTTTGGGAATTTTCAAGATGGTTTTTGAGGTCTACTCCTTTTTTGTTTCTGGAGGTGTTGTTCCAGAGTTGATGTTTGGCATTAAGGTCGCCACCAGAAGGTGGTGGGAGTTTGAGCGTAGGAAAGCAGAGAGGTCGTGGGGTAGGATCTTTTTGTTTGGTGGTGAGTAAAGGGAGCCTATTGTAATTGGTGGGTTTGTTTTGGTTTTTAGGAGTATCGCTTCGATGTCTTGGAGTTGAGGTTGGGTGGAACTCTGGAATTGGGTATTTTTGTGGATAAAGATTGCTACTCCTCCTCCGGAGGAATCTCTATCCTTCCTTATGAGGGTGTAATCGGGAATGTAAGGGTGATCGTTTGACTGAAGCCAGGTTTCTGTGATTAGGGCAATGTCGATTTCGTGAGTTTGTAAGTATGTGTGTAGTTCTGTGATTTTGTTTCTGATGCTACATACGTTCCAGAGGAGTATTTTAAAAGGATTCATTTTGAGTCGAGGGTTTGTACTATGAGGATTATGGCCTTAACTTTGTCAATTGAGTTGGTGCAGGGTAGGTAGTGTTTCTGGATTAGGTCAAGGATGTTTAGGATAGTGTTTAGTTCTCCTGAGGCGTTAAGGGAATTAATTGTGTCGGTGAGTGTGTCTTGTTGGGGTGGGATGGGAGAGGGGGTGGTAGTTTTGGTGGCTTGTGCGTATGTCATTTGAGTCGGTGGATGGGGGAAGGAGTTTGATTGTGTAGAGTTTCTTGGGGGTAGGATGGGGAAGGAGGTTGGTGTTAAATTTGTATTGTTTTGGGGAAGAGGGGTGTTGGGAGTTTTGTTGGCAGAAGAGAGATGTAGTTGGTTTTTGTTTTCCTTTTTGGAAAGGAAATTGATGAGTGCTGGGCACTGGCTGTAGTTGGCTGGATGGTTTCCTTTGCAGTTGGCACAGGTTGCAGGAGTGTCCTTGGATTTAGAGCAGGTGCGGGTGTCGTGATCCTGACCGCACTTGAGGCATCGGTATGGTCTGCTGCAGTTGGCTGAGGTGTGTCCGTGTGCTTGGCAGCGGAAGCATTGAATCATCGGTTTTTTGGAGTCATACCTTTCCCAGTATGTTCGTACGGAGTTGATGTATCTAATTGATTTAACCTGGGTTAGGGTGGTTCCGGGAAGGAAAGTGATATTGTAGATTGGATATTTTGAGGGAGTAGGGATTTCTTTGCATTGGGTAGGATGAAGACCCTGTTTGGTGATTTCTTTAAGTATTTCTTGAGCGGAGAAGTGTGGGAGCCCTTTTAGAACGACTGCGAGGGTTTTTTCGGTGGGAAGGGAGTATGTGTGTATGTGTAGGTTATTTTGGAAGCAGTCTTGCTTAAATTGGGTGAAGTGTTCTAGAATGTTAAATTGGATTTTGAGTTTACCATTTGAGTATTTTGTGTGGAAGTTATTGGCGTACTTGGTTTGGAGCATGGATAAGAAGGAGGGGTAGTTTAGATTTGAGTTGTGTAGGTAGATGGGGGGGGGTTTGATAATTTTAGGTGCAGTGTTGTTAGGAGTTTGGGTTGGGTTAGTATTAGGTTGAGCAGGTGGGGTGTAGGAGTTAGTTTGGTTGGATGATGGGGGAGGGTCTTCATCCTGAATAAACTATTGGAATATACCATATCTGTTTGAGGTGGGTATTTGGGGAATGATTTTGGTTTTTTGTGGTAATGGATTGGACATTATTGTAGTTCGTGGAGAGTCTGATAGGAGGACGGGTTTTCCGTGGTTTTTCAGATGATATGGTTTCCCATCTTCTCTTGGGTTTTTTTTTGTGGACCAGGGTCCGAGTGAGGTTTGGGGGTTTTCAGACCCCAGGATGAGGGGTGAGGAGTTTGGATAGTTGGGTGATTGTGCACGATAGGGTTATATTACGCGGATGAGTTTGTTAGGATCCTATCCGAGGATACGCGTATACGCGCGCGGAGGCGACACCGTGTAACTTACGGACGACGTGTATTCGATTTTCTCCTTGAGAGAGGTGTATGCGAGGTTCCGGCCGCTTGACTGTACTAGATACTACGATCCGCACTGTGCCGTGGTCCGCGCTAGACTCTGCTCGACACCCTACTGACTGCCTCTTTTTTTTTTTAGACAGGCCAGCCTGTAGGTACATCATGGGGAAAATAATTTATAGAGGGCTCCTGGAGCAGAATGCTCCCTATCCTTCCAACATGAGAGTGAATTGGTTAAGCAAGTGAGGGGGTTGGGATTAGCGTAAGCTACAGGGATAAGGGGTAGGGAATAAGAAAATTTTCAAAAAACTTATTAACATGAGTTGAATGGGGTGGGGGGCGATGGTAATCGCCTATGAACGAATAGTGATTCGTGGAGTTAGGAGTGCTGAGTTTTCATCCGTTGGGTTACTCAGTGCCAGAAGAAGTTGTTGAAGACGATGAAGATGGTGATGCGTCAAGATGGATCCTGTTGGGCGATCGTGGGCGGTCCGAGTGGTTGTCGTGAAGACCGCCTCTCGGAGGGCGACGAGCTGACGCGGAAGAGGGAGATGATGTGCCTGAGGCACTGTTGGAGTCATTCCCTGGATAGTCTGGCCAAAGGTCAAGTGGAAATCTCACTTTAGGTGAGTAGGGGAGAAGATCCCTACTGAACAGAGCGGTGTTACGGATCAGTGGGTTGGAGTGACTCGCTGATTCGTAGTTGGATACAAGTTCATGGAAGACCCGGTCGAGAAGTGGTAGTTTTGACCGGAGGTGTATATCGGTTGTGGAATGATCCATGGGCAACTTGCGAATGACCTTGATGGCCTTACTCTGAATGCGTTGCAGGGAGAGGAGGTGAGACTTGGCAGCCGTGTGCCATAAGTGAACTCCGTAGGTGATGACGGAGCGAATGCATGACTTATAGAGGAGCAACTTCAGGTTTGTGTTGAGCCTGGAGTTATTCCCGATGAGAATATTGGAAGCTGCCAGGGCGGCTAAGGCCTTTTTTCTTCTGTCTAGCACAGCTGGACCCCAGTTAAGTTTGGAGTCGAGCTTGACCACTAAATGTTTGACTTCCTTTTGCCATTGAATCGGAACGTTGTTAATCATCAAGGGAGGGTGGTCATTCAACTGATGCTTGCGCTTCCTGGTGAATATTATGGCTTGGGTTTTATCGCCATTGATGGTCAGTTTCCAATTTGTGAAGAAGGAAATCAAAGAGTCGAGGTGACTTTGAAGAATTTTTATGAGTTGGAGAAGCCGAAGGGAAGCAGCGAGAATTGCCGTGTCGTCTGCGAATAGTGCTAGAGATGAGTTTGGCTTTTGTGGAATGTCATTGATAAACAGTATGAAAAGTAAGGGAGCGAGTCCTGATCCCTGGGGTACTCCCGCTTGAATGAGGTAGGGGGTGGATTTTCCAGTACCGACCTGGACAAAGAAGGTCCTGCTCTCGAGGTAATGATGGAGGAGTTTGATTAATCTAGAATGGAATTTAAGATCGATCAGTTTGGCGATTAGGCCATTGTGCCAAACTGAGTCGAATGCCTTGTTGAGGTCGATAAGGATCATGCCAGAAAATCGATTTGTGTTCATATGGTTTGCATGGAACTGGTTGGTGCGGATTAACTGATGGATAGTGGAGTGGTTGGATCGGAAACCGAACTGCGAGTCGATTAAGATTTTGTGTTCGGTGATGTGAGTGTAAAGTATTAGATAGATGATCTTTTCAAATAGCTTGGAAAGGACTGGCAACAGGCTGATGGGCCTGTAACTTGCCGGAAATTTTGGGTTCTTCCCATGTTTGTGGATGGGAATAACTTTTGCTACTTTCCAAGCCTTAGGAAAGTAGGCTAGTAGGAAACAGGCCTTGAAGATGTAGTACAGTTGAACAAAGATGTTTCTGGGTGCCTCTAAGATTAGGCTAGGGGAAAAGCCATCATACCCGCTAGCTTTCCGTCTTTTGAGGGTGTTCCGTCGATTACTTGACGGGAAATTGCCGGTGAGGACGAACGGGACGATTACGAGAAACTTTAGACGAATTGCACAACGACTCTTGACACGTATATTTACACACATAAATATATACACGAAACTATTTACAATATATATACACTCGACGCGTGGGCGAGGTATGAAAATTCCCGCAGGGCGTGAATTTGTATCTCGTGATAATCGCGGAGAGGTATCGCGATTCGTGAATAAAGATAGCCGCTCAATCGTCTCAATACGCTCGCTTTCTCCAAAATCTACTCTCCGCGCATCGGTGCGCGGTTTGTATATATCACCGCCTTCCTGACGCGGGGAAGGGGTGTCGCAGTGAACGCGTTGCCGAGCGGTTCGGCAACGATCGGCGTGTTTGATTCGAAAACGCCCGGTGCGTGCGACCGTTTTTGTCGACCGCGCGAGTTTGTTTGGAACTGTGGCGGTCCTTTCGGTCTCTCGGTCGATGCTCCCGCTTGTTGTCGGGCGCAGCCGACGGTTGAGCCCGAACATTCCGCCCGCCTCAGCTCCGCTGACGTAAGTCTAAGCTAATATAAATATATATACAAACAAAATTTTTTTTTTTACTGTACAACAGTGACACGCGAATCGGGCATACGCCGCCCGCCGTGTAGCGCTACGGGGTAGGACGGGAACGTCATCGCCGTCACTTAATTTGCCGCCCGCCGTGCATCACGGCGACGCGACGCTGCGCGATGCACTTCGGTCGCTACTGTGCCGTCGCCGAAGACGGGGATGGGTCCCCGGGCGTGTCCACGGGCAATCGAACGAGCTGCGCGATCGGTCTTTTAAATTTTCCATCGGCGGTACGTACGGTAACGACGCGTACGCGGTTGTCCACGCCGGGGTGGAGGGTTTCCACGCGCGCGAGCCGCCAGACAGCTGGCGGGTTGTTCGGCTCGCGAATCACCACTAGCTCTCCTAGCCGAAGGTTGGTTTGAGTGCGCCACCACTTACTGCGTTCCTGGAGAGTATGTAGGTACTCTCGTTGCCACTGTTTCCAGAAATCCGCGCGCATGTGCTCGACCACCTGCCAACGGGACAGTGGGGTCGCTGCGCTGTCCGGAAGGAGTTCTCCGGGTAGCGTGAGGGTCGGGGCCCCCGACAAAAAATGCCCAGGAGTGAGGGCCGCGTAGTCGTCCGGATTGCGCGAGAGAGGGGTGAGGGGGCGGGAATTAAGGCATGCCTCTATTGCGCACAGTAATGTCGCCATTTCCTCGAATGTGAGGGTGTGTGAGCCCACGACTCTCACGAGGTGGCGTTTTACGGCCTTAACTCCCGCTTCCCAGAGGCCCCCGAAGTGGGGTGCTCCGGGTGGCGAGAAATGCCACGCGATCTCCGCCTGCTCGAGAAACGAAGTGACCTCGGGGGAATTGACGGCGCTGCGGCTCATCGACGCGAGCTCCCGAGCGGCTCCACGAAAATTGGTCCCGTTGTCGGAATAGATTTCCGAAGGCCGGCCTCGTCGGGAGACGAATCGGCGCAGCGCGGCCAAAAAACCCTTGGTGGTACAATCGCTTACGAGCTCCAAGTGGACCGCGCGCGTCGCGAAGCATACGAAGACCGCAATGTACGCCTTCTGCGATTTGTACCCCCGTCCCTTACCCATGCGGGTCCAGAGGGGGCCCGCATAATCGACTCCGAGGTGCGAGAACGGACGAGAGGCTGTTACCCTTGCGCGTGGTAAGGAGGCCATTACTTGGGAGGCTGGCGTGGCGCGGTGGCGGGCACAGGTCACACATCTCCACAGCACCTTCCGAACGAGCTCGCGGGCTCCTAGTGGCCAGTACGTCCTCCTTAGCACGCTCAAGGTGAGTTGCGGTCCTCCGTGAAGGGTGGTCGAGTGCACGGAGTCGACAAGGAGCTCGACCAGCGGATGTTTCGGTAGGATGACCGGGTGCATTTCGTCGTAGGAAAGAGATGACTGCGTGAGTCTTCCCCCCACCCGAAGCAATCCCGTTGCGTCGACAAACGGGTTCAGACGCCTCAGGGGTGAGTCTTGCCCGATTAATTGGTGCTTCTCGACGCGGTTCAGTTCGGAGTTGAACGCCGTCTGTTGTAACCACCGGAGCCACAACGTCCTTGCCCGGCGTATCGTCGCGGGAGGGTCGTAGGGAGCCGAAGTGCCTAATTTCCGCCGAAGGGCCGCGACGAACCTGTAGCAATACGCGGTGACCCGAAGCAATTTTGCCCACGAAGAGACGCTGTAGGGGAGGGGGGCCAAGGGGCTCTCCTCCTCGTCTCGCACGCGTGCGGTGTGTACCCGGACTTCGAGGACCGGTGCCTCGAGGGTTTCGGGACGAACCTGCGGCCAGCCGGACCGCGGGCCCGAAAGCCACGATGGCCCCCTCCACCACAGGGTGTGGTGGAGCAGTTCGTCGGCAAGGAGCCCACGGGAGGCACAGTCTGCGGGATTGTCAGCAGTTCCGACATGCCGCCAGGGCGTGCCAGGTAGTGCTTCGTGGATAAGGGCCACGCGGTTCGCCACGAACACCGTCCACGTGGAGGGTGTCTGGGCCAACCACGCGAGCACTACCTGCGAGTCTGACCACGCGAAAAGGTCCAGGTGGCCCGCGAGGGTTTCGTCGGCGATACGGCGTAGCAATTTGGCCAGTAGCGCGGCCGCGCAGAGCTCCAACCGAGGGATGCTGACGGTTTTCAGTGGGGCGACCTTGGTGCGCGAGGCAACGAGAGTTACTCGAGTCTCCCCGGAGTCGCCCGGTGGCGATCGCGAGACCAGATACACCACGGCTCCGTAAGCGCGAGATGACGCGTCCGCGAATCCGTGCAGCTCGTACCGATCACCGTCTCGCGGTATTTGTCGCACGCCGAACCACCGAGGAATGCGCACGCTGCGCAGAGTGGGCAATTTGTCGACGATTGCGCTCCAGGTCGGGCTGAGTTCGGACGGGATAGGGTCGTCCCACTCGGACCCTCTCAGCCACAGCTCCTGGAGCATAATTTTGGCCTTGACCACTACCGGAGCCGCCCAGCCCAACGGGTCGTACAAACGAGCGATAGTGGACAGTACGTCCCTCTTCGTGACCGACGACCCGCGGTCGGGTTCCACTGAGAACCCGAAAGTGTCCGATGCGGGGCTCCAGTCCACCCCCAACACGGGGTGGTTGGAGGGAGCGCCCTGGGTCAAGCCCACAGCTCGTGAATCAGGCCCCTCGGCCAGCACCAGAGGGGTGCTGGCCGCCCATTTCCCGAGTTCAAATCCCCCTCGTAGCATGAGTTGCCTAAGCTCGTCTCTACATAACACCGCGTCGTCCACGGTGTCGGCTCCGAAGAGGGCATCGTCAACGTAAAAATTTTTTCGAAGGACGGTGCATGCTCGTGGGAACGCGTTTCCCTCGTCTTTTGCGAGTTCATGTAAAACCCGTTGAGCTAGGAACGGGGCACACGCGGTTCCATAGGTCACCGTGGTGAGTCGGAACGCCGTTGGTTCGAGGTGAGGCTCGCGGCGCCACACGATCCGTTGCAGGTCAACGTCGTCGTCGTGCACGCGAATCTGCCTGAACATTTTCGCGATGTCGGCCTTAAGGGCGATTCGAGGGAGTCGCCACCGGAGTAGGACCGCGAAAATGTCCAGCTGCAGCTTGGGCCCCGGTAGTAGGAGGTCATTGAGTGACTTCCCGTTGGAGGTGGGGGTCGAAACGTTGAAAACGACGCGAACCTTCGGGGTTCCGTCGTCTGCCCGTTTCACCACCGGGTGGTGGGGCAGATACACGGCGAGGGTCTGGCCTGAGGGGTCTGGCGCCTCCTCCATGTGGTCCAGACTCTCGTACTCCTCTAAAAATTCACGGTACGCCGCCTCCAACGGGGGGTCGCAGCGGAGTCGACGCTCGACTCCTCGGAGGATCGAGAGGGCTCGATTCCGAGACGCACCGAGGGGGAGGGGACGCCCGCCGTGCCACGATGGCCTTAAAGTGCTCCTCGCACCTCGTCTCATCGGGAGAGAGGGTGGAGCTGGGAATCGCTTCCTCGATTTCCCAGAATCCCCGCAGCTGCTGCTTCAAGTCGTCGTCTGCGCAGCAGTGCAGAGACGTCGCGACGGCGGGGGTGGAGTCGGACCGTGAGCGTGTGGGGCCCGAGATAACCCATCCAAAAACGGTTTCCTGCGCGATTGGGCCTCCTACCTTTCCGCGACGCATACCGGAACGCAGTAATGCACCGTAGTGGTCAGCGCCGATGAGGAGGTCCACCGGAAGTGGTCGTCTCGGGTCTGGGTCCGCGAGGGTGAGGCCGCGTAGATGCGGGAACGCGCCGATGTTCGTTTCGAGGCGTGGGGCGTAGGACGTGATCCGTGGGAGGACCAAGGCCGTCATCGCGAGCGTGGGTGACGCCCGACCTGCTCCTCGAATCGCGATGTCCACTCTCGCGTTCACTCTGCCCACTGGAGCGTCTCCGGCACCCTTCACCGTAGTCGCCGCGGGTCGCTTGGGCAGCCGTAAGGCCTGGACGAGGGCCTCAGAGACGAAGGTCGCCTCCGACCCTTGGTCCAGAAGGGCCCGCACCGCGCGCGTCCCCCCGTCGCGTGTCTCGACCCATACAATCGCGGTGGCGAGGAGTACCGAGTTGGACGAGCTCTGCGGAAAGTGAGCCGTGCAATTGAAGACCGCGGCGGGGTCGTCATCGCGAGCTACGCCTCCCGTCGCTCTGTTCGTGACCGTTTCGGAGGGTGAGGGGGTCGACGAGGCCTGGTGCAGCATCGTAAGGTGAGGCCTGCTGCATTGCGAGCATCGGGAAGCGGAGGGACAACTGGTTGCGGAATGATTCGTCCGGAGGCAGTTGAAGCAGCACCCGCGGCTTCTCACGTACTCCCTCCTTTGCGCGGTCGGCATGTCCCGGAACACCGGACAGCGGAACAGCAGGTGGTTCTTGCTGCATTTGGGGCACCGGACCGCAGGTTTTGCGGCTGTGACCGTGTGCGATCGGACGGGGGAGTTTTCGATTGCGCTCGCGTGCTCTCCCGCAACGGTGAGGCGCTCTTCGGCGGCGATGTGAATTGCCTCCAGCGCTCGAGCACGCGCCTCGAGAAAATCGTCGAGCTCGCGGTAGGTGGAGGGCTCGCGAGACGCCCCAAGGGAGAGTTCCCATTCCTCCCGGGACTTCTGGTCGAGGCTTCGGACGATCAGCTGGACGAGCAGATCGTCCCATTGGTCGGTGGGGCAGCCCAAATTGGCCAGATGGGCCAACGTTTCCGCGATTCGGTCGCGCAGGCATGCAAGCCCTTCCCCGCTTGCGTCGGTCAACGGCGCGTAGCGTAACAGCTCCCCCACCAAGGCCCCTATGATCATCCTCTTATTTTCGAAGCGCGACTGGACCGCTTTCCACGCGGGGGCGAAATTCGCGGCGGTCACCTTGACATGGGAGATCACGGACGCCGCTTTTCCCTCCAACGCGCCCTTGAGGTGATACAACCGCTGCACGTCGTCGAGGGTGCCGTTCTTCACGACTAGGGACGTGAACAGGTCGCAAAACGTCGGCCACGCGGAGTAACGGCCGTCGAATTTGGGGACTTCGATGCGCATCAGTTTCGTTCCGCTCGACACGCACGCGGCTGTTTTGTTAGCGGAGGACGCGCCTAACGAGGTCTCTGTCGCGACTTTTTTGGTCTCTATGAACTCACAGAAAAAGTCGCTAGCCTGCTCAAACGCTTCCTCTGCTCGGTCGAAGTGCCCCTCCTTGAAGTAGGGCCTGGTAGAACGGTCCTCAGCGGTGGCCTTGAGCTCCAGCTGAAGGTGGATCTGCTGGCAGCGCTCCCACTCGACCCGCAGACGCCGCAGACGTTCCTCCGCTGTTGCCTTGGAGAAGTTGGTCTTCCCCATCTTCTTGTAGTTCGGCACGACCCTGCCGATGCTGCGAGCAATGATCTCCTGCTCCTTGAGCAGTTCCTCCATCTCGGCGAAGTCTGGTACAGGAACTGGCAGCGGGTGCAGTTAACCGGGACTCTCGATCCGGTGGAGGTTGGAGAAATGGGTCAGGTGACCCACGAAACGCAAGGCGTCGATCGACTGCGTGATCGACGTGCGGGGGAAACAGGGTTCCCTTCTCTCGATCGTCTTCGTGATCCGGCTCGAAGGACCAAATGTTCCGTCGATTACTTGACGGGAAATTGCCGGTGAGGACGAACGGGACGATTACGAGAAACTTTAGACGAATTGCACAACGACTCTTGACACGTATATTTACACACATAAATATATACACGAAACTATTTACAATATATATACACTCGACGCGTGGGCGAGGTATGAAAATTCCCGCAGGGCGTGAATTTGTATCTCGTGATAATCGCGGAGAGGTATCGCGATTCGTGAATAAAGATAGCCGCTCAATCGTCTCAATACGCTCGCTTTCTCCAAAATCTACTCTCCGCGCATCGGTGCGCGGTTTGTATATATCACCGCCTTCCTGACGCGGGGAAGGGGTGTCGCAGTGAACGCGTTGCCGAGCGGTTCGGCAACGATCGGCGTGTTTGATTCGAAAACGCCCGGTGCGTGCGACCGTTTTTGTCGACCGCGCGAGTTTGTTTGGAACTGTGGCGGTCCTTTCGGTCTCTCGGTCGATGCTCCCGCTTGTTGTCGGGCGCAGCCGACGGTTGAGCCCGAACAGAGGGTTTTTGCTGTTATCTGAATTTTAGCAGGTGAGATAAGTTTGACAATGTCACAGCAAGGGGAGGGGGAGAAGTGCTCCCTGTGATGAAAATCGCGAACTTTGGTGTTGACTGAGACCTGAAGAGGAGATGTTGTGTTGTAGGCATTGTTGAAGATTTTGCTGAAGTGGTCAGCCAGTAGTTGGGCTTTAGAAGGGTTTGCATCTTGATAATTCCCAGAGAAATCAATGAGAGGAGGAATGGAGGTATGCTTCTTCATAATTCGCCTAAATACAGGCCAGAAGGTGTGAGAGGTTTTGGCGTTTGAGATCTCTGTTTGAATACGCTGTCCTTTGAGAAATTTGACGCGTTTTTGAATGCTTTTTGAAAGCTGTTTATATTGTTCAAAGGAAATCAAGTCTGATGAGCGTTGCCAGCGCTTCCTAGCTGAATTGCGTAATCGAATGAGAATTTTGAGGTCGAGGTCAGGCTTAGTGTGTTTTTCCGGGGTGTTGACGAAAGACGTGGCTTGGAAGAAGCATGACTTGAGGAACGTCTGTAGTTGGGTCACCTTGTGATCAATATCATCAGCTGTGTTGATGTTAGGAGAGATGGTTGTTTTATTAGCAAGGTCGCGATATGTGTCCCAGTCAGTGACTGGGGAAGAGGTCGCGAATGTATGTTTGAATTCGGGCAATATCAATACTGGACGATGGTCCGAGGAAAGGTCGTCGGATGTTACACACTGAAGGTCGTTAAAGGTGTTGGCCAAAAAGATATCAATTGTAGATGGAGCACAATTGGTTCGAAAATGTGTATGAGTTAATGGAGAGATGATAGAATACTTATGATTTAAGAGGTGATTCTCAAGAATTTTGCCATTGTGGTTGTTGGCTTTGTTGTTCCAATAGGTGTGTTTAGCATTAGTGTCAACACCGGCCACAAACGGAGTTTTGAAGTTAGTGATGGAGTTTAGGGCCATCTCATGAATGTTTTGTTTAGGACAATATGCTGATATGAGAGTCAACTTGTAGCTGATAAGTTTGATGGCAACGGCTTCAAGATTGTTGGTAGAGGGTAGTGGAAGAGGGTGGAATCGGAGATTCTTATGTATAAAGATAGCGACTCCTCCTCTGGCTTTGCAATCGCTTCTGTCATTTCGCACAATGTTGTAACTGGTGAGTGAAATGTCGGTGGAAGGGGTCAGCCATGTTTCCGGGATCAAGGCGACCAGAATGTTATTATTGATCAGGAACATTTCGAATTCGGGCAATTTTGGAAGAATGGAACCTGCGTTCCATGACATGATTTTACCAGGGATTTTTCGGTCGAAAATGACTATGAAAAAAGCATTTGAGCCGCGTCAAAAATGACTTCTAGTTTGTCAAAGATGGATGTGCATGAGGTTAGTTTGGGGCGAATGGCCTTTACAATAGGAATAGCTCTTTTAAAGAAGAGTATTGCTTCCTTAAGAAATTCGCCAGTTTCAGAGGTGTCAAGGGGAGCAGAATTGAGGTTAGTGTTTGACAGAGGAGTCTGACCGCTGACAACCTCACTGTATGTACGGATTGAGTTGCCGTTGTTGGCAAAAGGGCGCTTGGAAGACAATGCCTGGTAAGACGGGTCTTGAGAGCGACGAACTGAAGTGGTTCGGGGAGCACGAGCAGAGGTTTTTTTGCTAATGTATTTGAGGAGACTTGGACATTTTGAATAATTGGCTGTGTGATCGCCATCACAGTTTGCACATTTCGCTGGGACATCAGTTTTTTTGATGCAGTCCTTGGTAAGGTGGTCAAGGCCACATTTCACGCACTTAGGCGTTTTGAAACAATTTGCACTCGCATGCCCGAAGGATTGACACCGGTAACATTGGGTGTAGTTCTTAGACTTGATGAACTTTTCCCAGTAAATTCGACACTGGAATAGAAATCCAGTGGATTTGACTAGGGACAATTTTGTTTCAGGGGGAAACGTGATCTTGTAAATAGGATTTGATGGAGAGGTGCGAAAAGCAACTACATTCAGGGGTTTGAGGTTCAGTGCGGTTAGCTCGTTGGCTATGGTATCCGTATCAATTAGGGGGAGGCCCCTTAGTACGGTGGTGAGAGGCTTCTCACTGGGGAGAGCAAACGTGTCAAATTTAAGGCCGGCTTTTTGGAATGCCGATTTGGCTTCTGAGAAGACTTTGATGTCGGAAAAGTGTAACCTAATCTGGTTACCCAGGAATTTTATGAAAAAATTCTTCCCTATTTCAGATTCTAGGAGGTTGCTGAATTTTAAGACCTCGCTTTCAGCGATCTTGATGTATATTGGGGGAGGGCGTACACTAGTAACTGAATCAGAGAGTTGAGCGTGAGTGCTGGGTTTGGAATTAGGTTTGAAACTCACGTTACGAGCGGAAGAACTTTCCTTGTTGCCATTGGTGTCATTGAAGGCATCCGTGGCAAAGATGGCGAACCGGTTGGTTGTCAGGATGCTAGGGCTTGAAGATCCCGGGTTTGGGTTCGGCATGTTGGTGGTTTTAAGCCTTTTAGGACCCGTAAGGCCAGAAGGAGATTCCGAAGGACGGACTGGGACGGCGCCAGTCTCGTCGGATGAAAACTTTTTCTTTAAACAGACCACGCGGCCATATTGGTCGCTAGTGGCAGGAAGGAGGTTCCCGTCTGGGTTACTCACTTTTTAAGGCTGTGAGAAGAGAATAGTTTTGGAGGGACGTTGTTTCCTTGTCTTGAAAAAGACAGATTGTGCAGGCCGAGGCGTACCAGGGCTAGAGTGACACTAACACCAAGATGATAACACGTGCTTCAGAAACGAAGGACGGGCCCGATATCCATTACGGGTGAAATTCCGTTATAGGAAAACGCGTGCTCTAGGAGAGCCTTAATTGCCCGGCGGCACACGACCGAGCCAAAGTCGAATTCGAAATTGGAAAACGAATACACTAGACTGAGCACTGACTGAACACGACCGAAGTCAACGGTTGCCCGAGAACGAGTGAATGTTGACTGACTGCCTCTTTTTTTTTTATTTTTTTTTAAACAGGACAAGCCTGGGTTTTGAACATGAATGTTTGGGTATGAGAGGCTCCTGGAGCTAGGTGCTCCCTATCCTTTCACCATAAGGATTAAGATTGTATTCATTATATGATGGTTATCGTTATTGTTGTGTAACTTGAGTGTTAATACAAGAAAAGTTTCAAAAAACTTATAAGCATCGTATGCAGTGTTCTGCTTCATCATACGTAGAGCTGTTTCGGGCAGTAATCAAGCCCTGAGTGTCATCGGCCAGTTGCGGCCTAGTGATCCCCATGCAAGGATGGCACCATCGATGCCGGGTCCTAAAGGTTGTCCAAAAGATTGAATAGCTGGAGAAATCCACCGGTTCTCTGAAGATTCACGGGGGCAGACGCAGGCACAAGCGCGCTGGAGGCATCAGCGCTGGGTGCACCGACGGGCTCGACCACGACACGAACAAGCGTCTCGGCCAACGGTTGCTCCGGCAATATGTCCAGTGGGAATCGCACTCGAGGGGTGTAGGTCAGGAGTTCTCTTTTGAATAGTGTTGTTCCATGGACTAGTGGGTTGGGGTGTCCTTCAGATCTGTAATTACTTAAAATTTTGTTGAAGACTTGCTTCAGCATTGGTAGCCCCGTCTTAGCGTGTATTTCAGCTGTAGAGTGATCCATTGGTAATCTTAATATGATTTTGATGGCCTTGTTCTGTATCCTTTGAAGAGTACCGATGTGAGTGTTGGCTGCGGTATGCCATAAGTGCACGCCATAAGTGATAACCGTTCGAATGCATGATTTGAAGACCAGGAGTTTAAGATGAGTTTTTAATTTGGAATTTTTTCCAATCAGTACATTTGACGCTCCCAAAGCCGCCAACGCCTTTTTTCTACGGTCCATCACAGCCGAGCCCCATCTAAGCTGAGAGTCCATCACAACCCCCAGATACCTGACCTCCTTACTCCATTCAATCCTTTCACTGTTAACTATTATGCGAGGGATTTCCTTTACTAGGTGCTTCCTTTTTCTTGTGAAAATGATGGCTCGGGTTTTTTCACTGTTTAATTTGAGCTTCCAATTCTTGAGGAATTCAATAATCATGTTTAAATGGTTTTGGAGAATTTTGATCAGGCGAATGTGATTAAAAGACGCTGCCAGGATGGCGGTGTCGTCCGCATAAAGCGCCAGTGATGAGTGCTCAGTATTCGGAATATCATTTATATACAGAAGGAAAAGAAGGGGTGCCAAGTTAGAACCTTGTGGTACTCCAGCCCTTATGTGGATGACGTTTGACTTGTTATTATTAATTTGAACAAAAAAGTATCTATTTTCCAGATAAAAATGGATTAGCTTGATTAACCGGGGGTGAAATTTTAGGAGAATTAGTTTTGCAATCAAACCGTTATGCCAAACCGAGTCGAACGCTTTGTTTAGGTCAAGTAGGATCATTCCGGAGAAACGGTTAGCGTTCATATGATGGGCGTGGAATTGGGCTGTACGGACCAGTTGTTGGGTAGTAGAATGATTATTACGAAATCCGAACTGCGAGTTGATTATTATATTATTGTTTTCAATGTGCGTGTTTAGTCTTTGGAATATAATTTTTTCAAATAATTTTCCAAGGATGGGCAAAAGGCTTATTGGTCTATAGCTAGCAGGAAATTTGTGGTTTTTACCAGGTTTGGGGATAGGAATGACCTTGGCAATTTTCCAGTCTTTAGGGAAGTAAGCCAATATGAAGCATGCTCTGAATATGTAGTATAACTGTACGAAAGCATTTCTAGGGGCTTCCTTTATCAAGTTCGGAGAGAAGCCATCGTGTCCACAAGCTTTTTTGCGCCTCATTCTACTAGCAATTTCTCTAATACTCGACGGCGAGAGGGTGCCGATAATGTCTGTACACGAGGACGGGGAAAAATGTTCTTTGTAGTGAAAATTTCTAACAGTGTTATTAATATATGTTTGAAGTGATGATTTAGCATTAAATGCTTCATCGTAGACCCTGCTAAACTGTTCAGCCAATAACTGCGCTTTACTATTGCCAGAGTCATGGAATGCCCCCGTGCAATCCACCAAAGGAGGAATTATATTAGCCTTTTTAGTTATTTTCCTGAAGACAGGCCAGAAGGTGTGGGTGTCTTTAGCCCCAGCTATCTCATCCTGAATATATTTGTATTTGAGGTGTACAACACGTTTACGAATACATTTATTAAGATGTTTATAGTATTCTAGAGAAATTAGATTAGCAGTACGCTGCCATCTTTTCCTGGCAGCGTTACGAAGGCGGATCAGAAATTTGAGATCTTTGTCAGGGGAAATGAATTTACTCGGTGTATTGATAAAGGATGTGGCCTTGAAATAGCTAGATTTCAAGAAGCGCTGAAATACATTGACTTGGTGGTCTATGTCTTTGGTTGAACTGATGGTTGGTGTGATTGTAATTTGATTTGCCAGATTGCGGTATGCATCCCAGTCAGTGATAGGAGAGGAGGTAGCGAAGTATTGTTTTGAGTCTGGCAAGAGTAAGACCGGTCGATGATCAGAAGACAAATCCTCAGAAACATCGCATTGGCAGTGTGTCAGTGTGTCAGCCAGGAAGAAGTCTATTGTCGTTGGTAGGCAGTTAGGTCGGAAAAACGTGTGAGAAGGTGGGGAAATCATTGGTATTTGCTGTTTTCAATATGATTGTCAAGTACACAACCGTTGGAATTGGTATTGTTACCTTTATTATTCCAAGTTTTATGTTTTGCATTTAGATCTACTCCCGCAATAAATGGCATATTGAATTTAGTTATTGATTCTAGTGCTGCAGGGTCAAGGGATTGACTAGAGCAGTAAGCCGAGATTACAGTCAGATTGAAGCCAATCAGTCTTACAGCAACTGATTCGAGATTCTTGCAAATAGGAAGTAGTACCGGATGGAAGCGAAGATTTCTGTGTATTAGAATGGCAACACCCCCACCGGATCGACCATTGTCTCTGTCTTTCCTTACGATATTGTAGTTTGTTAGGGAAATGTCGGATGCTGGGGTTAGCCAAGTCTCCTGAATACAGGCGACGATAATATTGTTAGTGATTAAAAATAGTTCAAGTTCATTGAGTTTAGAATATATGGAACAAGCGTTCCATGTCATTATGGTTCCAGGTAATTTAAGATTGAAGGTAATTTATGAAAAAAGCTGCTGGGCAGCATCAAATATCACTTCCAGTTTGTCGAACATAGTGGAACAAGCAGCTAATTTGGGTTTGATGGATTTGATGATTGGCATGGCTCTTTTGATAAAAAGGATAGCTTCCTTAAAGAACTCGCCAGTCTCTACAGAATCAGACAAGGTTGGATTGGGAATGGTACTTGTAATGGGGGGTTGACCCCGTACAACTTCGCTAAATGAGCGACCGTTATTTATCATTGAGTTTTGGTTTGGTTTTGGGATATTGTTAGAAAAGGTAGGATTCTTCATTAATACTCTAGGGGTGCGAGGAGTGGATTTCTTGCTTATATAGGCCAGGAGACTCGGACATTGCGTATAATTAGCTGTGTGATTTCCAGCACAGTTTGCACACTTGGCAGGAGCCTCAGTTGTTTTGTTACAATCCTTAGTTAGGTGTTCCAAACCACACTTAACACATCTTGGGATTTTATAGCAATTAGCGCTAGCATGTCCAAAAGATTGGCATCTGAAGCATTGCGTGTAGTTTTTAGATTTGATATATTTGTCCCAATATACTCGACAATGATAAAGGAAACCCACAGCCTTTATTTGAGAAAGTTTAGTGGCTGGGGGAAATGTGATTTTGTATAACGAGTTATTAGGAGAAGCCTTAAAAGCGACTACGCTTAGTGGGATTAGGTCTTGTAGCTTAAGCTCGGCAATAATTAATTCAGTATCGATATTGGGTAGACCCT
This sequence comes from Lasioglossum pauxillum, assembly GCA_933228785.1. Lineage (NCBI taxonomy): Eukaryota > Metazoa > Arthropoda > Insecta > Hymenoptera > Halictidae > Lasioglossum > Lasioglossum pauxillum. The sequence continues at coordinate 36,705,002 of OW121701.1, read as the reverse complement.
TCAAAACAACTGTTACTGGTTTTTCGTTTGGCAGAGCGAATGTGTGGAATTTTAATCCCGCTTTTTGAAAGGCTACTTTGGCCTCAGAGAAATATTGTAAGTTGTTAAAATGCAGTCTAATTTGATTCCCTAGATACTTCAAATAAAAATTTTTTCCAATTTCGGCTTCTAGTTCATTGCTGAATTTAATAACTTCATTCTCAGCAATGCGAATGTAAATGGGAGGAGGTCGGATCACTTTTTCGGAATTAGACACTGAAGGAATAACATTTGACTTTGTGGATTTACCCTTTAACTCGTTATTTGGTTGACTTGTAGAGTCCGAAAGATTTTGGAAAGCTTTTGATGATAATATTTCTAACCTGTTTGAAGTAGGCACATTTAATCCAGTTATCTTGGGCATGTTGCTTGTTTTCAGTCTTTTGTTTCCTGAAGAGGTTAGAACTTCGGATGAAATAGAATCCGGGCCGTTGTTGTTAGCTTCCTTGGGAAGTTTGTTCTTAATTCCAATCATGCGATTGGCATGGTTGATTTGGGCTAGACCCACTTCTTCGTCGATGTCGGAGACCTCAATTTTTTATAGAATTGGTTGATGTGTAGCGTTGTTATTGTCTTGAAAAAGACAGTTTTAGTGCGCTGCAGAGTATGCAGGCACTGTAGCCTCTACAATGAGGGACGTAGCACGTAGCACTATACTATCACTGTGACACTATACTACCCGCACGAGAGCTCGAACGCGCGAAATTGAAATTGTCATTGAATGAATGTTGACTGACTGCCTCGATGTTCTTCAGCTCTTTTATACCAAATCGAAGTCACCCGAATCGACCAATCACGAGGTGGGTTTTTGACGGTCGCCGCACCACGGTGACGAGATCGACAGTCTTTTCGGTGAAACAGTCACGGTGAAACAGGCGCGGCGTGTCGCCGCCGCGTTGTGCCGCCTGCGTACACAGACACACACACGCCCGTGCGTGTCCCTACAGTACAAACCTGTGCAATGTTGCCTTTTTTTTGTTGTTACTCAAATTTCCGCAATAGACGCATTTACCCATCGTTATATTGCAATAAAACGGAGTATAATCAAAATCACATAAATACTATGGTTTGTGTTCCATTATTTTCTTCTTTTTAGGTCCTCCAGTGGGCCTCCACACACGGGTCGATCGGCGATTCGGTCGATGCGAATCCAGTCGCATGCGATTCCTCCCTCCACGTGACTTCCAATGCAAATGAGTGGAAATCGGCTCGACTGAAATCGCCGCGATTCTAATCGCGTGCGATCGGAAGCGAAGTTGGAAAATCGCGTGGATCGTACGATTCACGCGACTCATGGAGGTACGAAATCACTGATTACGCCGAGGTGGATGGACCAATCGGAACGAAACCTTTTGCCTCTTGTAGAGTATGTCCCCGGGGTGGTCTCGTGAAAAAAATTTTGCATTTTTTTATTCCTTACGATTTTATTTACGAATAATGAATTATTTCATGTATGTGGACCAATTAGGACGAAACTTGTATTTTTTTGTAGGGTATGTCTCTCGATTGGTCCCTTGAAAACAAATTTTGCAAACAGCCCTTTAGCTTGCCCGTGAGGTTAGTTATAGGGTAAATTAGATTTCGCGCTTTTCCGCTCATTTTCTCCTCTCGGATGTTTTCTAAAATTCTGAAAAAAATGTGGCACGTGTCAGGTCTTAAGACGCATTTTATAGAATTTTTTCAGATTTTTTGGTTGCAAACTATGGTTGTTAATAATGAAAAACACTCAAAACGTCGGAAAAATGAAGATTTCTCAAAAATATGGAAACATGCTATTTTACTGTTTACTGCCCTAATAAGCTACCATCAAAAGCAGTGTCTTCGATTTTTTTCAGATTTTATGTTGTGGGAGATCATTGTCAAAAACAATAAAAACCAAACTGCTTCGACGTTTTTGCTGCTAGAAGGAAAGCTAGACTTGCAGGTAGACTACTGATTTTCAGATTCACCATATTCTAATGAAATCATAATCAGCAACATCTGTCATTTGGAAAATTTTCAATTTTGCGCCGCCTCCGAAAAGATTTTATTGTATTTAAGTTCGTGTGTATTCACATAATTATTTATACTTATAATTATTTCATATTTTTTGGTGCGTTTTTCGAAGTTGGTTTAATTTTTTTTATAAAATTTTTTGAAAGTGAAAGCGTGAAAACGCGATTCTTGATGTTTGAAAAACACAAATTGACTACAATCGACCCGTGTGCAAATGGCAATCGCGTCCGTCGCATGAATCGTATATGACGATCAAGACGTACGAACTTCACGCTGCGATTACAATCGACCCGTGTGTGGACGGCAATCGTGTCTGTTGCATGAATCGTACGACGATCAAGACGTAAAAACTGCACGACGCACAGTGGTCCCAAATCCCGAAAACGCGGACAAAACCTCAAATCGTATTAAAAAATTATTGGATCTGCTTCAAAATAGATATTAAGGCGATTTTGGGGTCGCTGATTACGAATCTGAACTTAAAATTTTAAAAAACAAAATGGCGGATCCAATATGGCGGACATATACATTAAAAAATTATTGGATCTGCTTCAAAATTGGTATTAAGGCGTTTTTGGGGTCGCTGATTACGAATCTGAACTTAAAATTTAAAAAAACAAAATGGCGGAGTCAATATGCCGGACATATACATTAAAAAATTATTGGATCTGCTTCAATATTGGTATTAAGGCGTTTCTGGGGTCGCTGATTACGAATCTGAACTTAAAATTTAAAAAAAACAAAATGGCGGATCCAATATGGCGGACATATACATTAAAAAATTATTTGATCTGCTTGAAAATTGATATTAAGGCGTTTTTGAGGTCGCTGATCACGAATTTGAACTTAAAAATTTTGGAAACAAAATGGCGGATCCAATATGGCGGACTATACATTAAAAAATTATTTGGTGTTGGTGATCACGAATTTGAACTTGTAACCACTCTGGTTACACACCAACACGTTACAGTATTGGCTCCCGACGAGACAGCCGTGACGTCACGCGTGATCCTTGTCTTAGACGAGGATCGCACGTGTAATGTATCAATAATAGTGCGCACGCGCATTGATCCCCTCCAATCGATTACAATCAAAGGAGGTCGATGCGAGTAAAGAGGATTAGATAGAGGTGAAGGTGCTGTGGCCACTTTTACAGCGCCATCTATTATGTCAAATACCGAACTATACGTTGCAGTTCTATTCAGCATATTTCCCTTCTTATATTTTTCTTGTACACGCCGACTGAAATATGTACGCCATTTGTAATCAAATCGTTGTGAGTGGTTCATTGCTTCCTATATTTCCAAGTATTTTTGGTTTTGTGTTTTCGAAATTAGACAAAAATGCCTATACATTGCTGCATTTGGAAGCAAAAAGTGGAGCAGAACGTTCGTAGTTTGTTTAATATACCCAAAGAGCCACATATGTAAGTCGAGTCAATATGTATAAGTGCTGTAAATATGTATGTATATATGTATACTGATGACACTGATGTATACGTATATTTCTTTTGAAAATAAATGTAAATGTACTTTTCAATTCTATTTTATATTCTTCCTTCCTAACTATATAACCTGTATGTATATGAATTAAGGTTTCAAAATTTTTTAAATTGTATAGTCAGAAAAAAATTTAGTCTTGGAGTTTAATGTAGAGCGAACCGTAAAATGAGGTATAGAGGATGGGACTGTTTTCGGGGTGCGGAGCAAGGGGATAGATGAATAGTTCGGTATTTGACTCGTTAGGAGCGCTGCAAAACGAGCCACAGCTTTTAACATAGGGCTCTTATGGGACCTTCACCTCTATCTAATCCTCTTTGGATGCAAGCATCAAATTCGGCACTCTGTGTCTGGACTCGATCCGATCGACACGCACGAGTCAAAGCGTTCCTGGTGCGAAAACCAGCAAATCATTACATACATATATCTATTGTCTCAGCTTTCAGTTGAAGAGGCGAGGCACTCCATTCTTGGTCATAGATTGCCAAGAGAATATCTCATTACGTTTATCAAACTGTGAGCGTGAATAATATCGCGATTCGATTTAAAATTTAAAGATTAAAGTTGTACTATAGAGCAGTGAAGCTCGATCCATTTTGCGTTTTGCGAATCATTAAAAGAAAGGCGAGTCGCCATGATTGTGTTACAAGCTAGTCATGAAACGTAGATTAAATTGACAGTTTGTTTATACGAATTATATCGAATAATTGTATGCCGTGCCTGTGTAAAGGGCAATACGTATCGCGTATAGAGAAGATAAATATTTTGTTCGTCGGGAGACTACGTGAGAGCGCATCAAGTGTAAACGACACAACGGGTTGCGTTACATAGAATTCTTAAATATTGCATTTTGTTTAGATTACAATTATCTAGTGAGCAGAAGCCGATTGCCCTTCCCGAAATTATTCGGCAAGACCGATCGTTTGTCTGCTTTCACATATTTGATCTGTAACGAATTCTTAAATATTGCATTTTGTTCAGATTACAGTTATCTAGTGAGCAGAAGCCGATTGCCCTTCCCGAAATTATTCGGCAAGACCGATCGTTTGTCTGCTTTCACATATTTGATCTGTAACGAATTCTTAAATATTGCATTTTGTTCAGATTACAGTTATCTAGTGAGCAGAAGCCGATTGCCCTTCCCGAAATTATTCGGCAAGACCGATCGTTTGTCTGCTTTCACATATTTGATCTGTAACGAATTCTTAAATATTGCATTTTGTTCAGATTACAGTTATCTAGTGAGCAGAAGCCGATTGCCCTTCCCGAAATTATTCGGCAAGACTGATCGTTTGTCTGCGTTCACTTATTTGATTTGTTACGAATTCTTAAATATTGCACCTTCGTACTGACTGCAATCACCTAGTGAGCGGAAGCCAATTGCTCTTCCCAGTAATATCTGGCAAGACCGATTGTCTGTCTGCTTTTACCTGTTTAATTTGGAACAATTCTTTAAAAATTGTATTCTTGAGACGCTTACATAGCCGGACTCGACAGTCCGGAAATCTCCCGCGAACAGTTGAGAACCTCAGACTCGCGTACAGGCGACACAGGTTCTTATAAGCATTCCAATTCGGGGAATCACATATATCCGTCTTGTGGTCGTCGCCCTTTTGTTTGGGTGTTGACATCGCGAGTCACTTGTGTGTGGTCGTTGCGTACGACGATAGACGCGGCGTTGTTGCGGTATAATCCGCTGTGACCGAGTTCCAGTGGAGCTCATTATAGTAAACTTTAAATTAACAGAATATATTTTCATTCTACCCGATATAAATTTCCAACAATTATTTATGTTCGCTATCACCTTTCCGCTGTCCAGTGCCTGGAGGCACGAATCCATAACAATAGGGACATCGGGTTTTGTAGCCAACCCGGTGTTGGACTAAAGATTCTCCAAATTCAAGGGATCTAGAATAAAATCACGGGTACTTCCAGATTGCTGCAGAATTGCCACAACCACGTTAACGTGCTCTGCCGATTCTGAATAAGTAGATCTGCGTGTAACTATGAACTACATTGACAGTTCGAGATCGTTCGCCGCTCCTGTGATTATCCAGCAGTGCCGTTCGGTTTTCTGAATTTTGTCAATTAATCCCTTATCCCATTGACAGTTCGAGATCGTTCGCCGCTCCTGTGATTATCCAGCAGTGCCGTTCGGTTTTCTGAATTTTGTTAATTGATCCCTTATCCCATTGACAGTTCGAGATCGTTCGCCGCTCCTGTGATTGTCCAGCAGTGCCGTTCGGTTTTCTGAATTTTGTTGATTGATCCTTCATCCTAGTGACAATTCGAGATCGTTCGCCGCTCCTGTGTTTTTCCAGCAGTGCCGTTCGGTTTTCGGAATTTTGTTACATTGATACCTCCCATTTGCACCTAATACACATTTTGAGGAATTAGTTCATCGAAACGTTCAACTTATACCGAACAAAGACGGTGAGCTTTCCGACAAGTGTGCATTCTTCAACCCTTCAACTCTATTAAAATACCATATAGCAAAAAGGGAACAATAGTTTGGTTACAAACTTAAAATTAAAAAAATCAAACTGGCGGATACAATATGGCGGCACAAAATTATTTGTTCTTCTCAAAAATTGTTTATCAAGATTTTAAACATAGTCATTATAAATAAAATTTATTCAAACAAAAGATAACTTAGTTTTTAATACATAGTATATAATATAAATTAGTGGGTTAAACATGCTGTTTAAGAGTGAAAGTAAAAGCAAAGCATATTTGTGTCTTGGTCGGGGATTACCTGATTACCTGACCACCCCTCTACCTTCCCTTTCGCTCTTTCATATTGAAGTCAACGGGGGGGACGACTAATTCTCGGGAAGGCCAACTCTACCCTTTGTATTGTATAAAGCAGGTATTCGCACTTCATAGTTCCCAAAGAAAGAAGCATTAACGTTACTTTACGTGCAAAACAGCGTTTGTCTTCGAAAAATATAAAAAAATTTCAGATATATTGTATTATTGTTTATAAAAAAACTGGCAATCTGTGTCCTCCATACGTTCTAAGCATAATCCTTCAAAAACTATTTAAATTGTTCAGAAAAACTTAGTGTATATCTCTCAGTTCGAGAAGAAATGCAACGAATGCTCACAAAATACCTACTCTATATTATAAAAAAACAGTGATACGACCACAGGGGCAGAGAGGGGCAGCTAATTTTTTTATAGATTGCAAGATAATAGTATAAACTAGAATCTCGAACAAGTTTTAGCGATGGATGGTGAAGGAAACTCAACTTTTACATTAATCTTTAAAATTTATGCCTTCACTTTTACCCTTACTTTTGCATACATAGTTATCAGTTAATAATAAACATTTGGCACTAAAAACTATGCAACTTACCTCCACAAACAACATCCATAATGCACAATTAAAATCGATACGTTCCAATACAATTTACGCACTGTACAGTTAAAACTCGCACTGAGACTTGGAAGAGTATGAAGGCACTGACTAATGAAACCGAAGTTCGGACTGCGACTGTTGGTCAGGTATAAAAATGGGACCTTTTTACCGTTTACCTCCAAGTAGATATACTCTTAGAGTAGCCAACCCCATAATTAAAACTTACCTAGCTGAAAGTTCATTTTTTAGGTTTTGTCCGCGTTTTCGGGCTTTGGGACCACTGTGCGACGCGATTACAATCGACCCGTGTGTGGACGGCAATCGCGTCCGTCGCATGAATCGTATTTGACGAGCAAGACGTACGAACTTCACGACGCGATTTCAATCGACCCGTGTGTGGAGGGCCTTAATATTAAATCTTAAAGATGGTAACATACCAAGAAATCGCAGTAAATAGTGATATATATATTCGCTCAGTAAACCACGCCAAAGTACGCTGATTACTAACTGCAATAAGACGGCGTATAATCAAAATCACATACAGTAGATGCTCCTTCGTTGTGAAAAGGCCCGGGGTTTGAGTTCGCAACCAGCGCCGCGTGGTTCGCAACCACGCCGAGCCAGTGTTGTGAACTGGTACGGGAAAACTCGCGCATGCGCAACGATTCTAGCGTCACTGAAGTACAAAATCGGGCATCTTGGTTGCCCCGCATTGCTTCACAAAATCTTTTCTTCTCGATTTTCAAACATGACGTTTAACATGCGTATGTTATATTAAAATTTGATGTGTATGTACATGTAATATATAAATATATTCTAATTGTATATATACAGTAGCGGACAAAAGTTTAAGACCGCTCTAAAAAAGACGATAACTTTTTCAATATTGTACTATACGATTTGAACTTTTATTTATTTATATTTATGAAATTAGGTTACTAAAGGATGCGGAAAGAAATATTTTCAAAAATTGCAATTGATCGGAATTGTTGAAAAAATACTAAAAGTTGAATTTTTAACTTTTTCATATGGGCCTATATTGAAAATTTAAAAAAATACGTATTGTAGATCTGTGTCAATTAAACATATTCTGAAAATTTCGTCACAATCGATTGACGCTGCAATGAGCTACAAACGTTCAAAAATTGTAAAAATTGCAGATTTTCACTATTTTCGTCAATAAATCGTTCGCCCCAACATGCCCCACAAGCTACGGACTGTAGAACGCAGATACGTTCCTGGATTCGCCGCGCATGCGCGAGTTTTCCCGTACCAGTTCACAACACTGCGCCGAGCGCGCAGAGCGAGACCAGTGTTGTTAGCTGGTACGGGAAAACTCGCGCATGCGCGGCGAATCCAGGAACGTATCTGGGCTCTACAGTCCGTAGAGCCCTGAGCTTGTGGGCCAAGTTGGGGCGAACTGTTACTGCCGGGAAACCGGATGACGCACGACCTGATATTTAAATATCGATATGATATTTATATATTACATGTATATACACATCAAATTTTAATATAATATACGCATGTTAAACGTCATGTTTGAAAATCGAGAAAAAATGATGATGCGAAGCTATGCGGGGCAACCAAGGTGCCCGATTTTGTACTTCAGTGAGGCTAGAATGGTCGCGCATGCGCGAGTTTTCCCGTACCAGCTACTAACAACACTGAGCGAGACTTCAATCGAGAGCCGAACATAGAGAAGGGCAGAGTGAAATACAGATCGCGTGACCGAAGCGTGTCGCCGTCGCCTGCACAGTTTAAAGGCCTGCGAGTTCTCACAATGTATGTAATGGCAATGATGGAATTGTTCATTTTCCATTAAGCTTATGAGACTTTCACTACTCCATTTCTGGTATTTTTCTAATTAAAATGATACCAAACACGATATAATTTTTTTTTTTTTTTTAAGGGTGTGGGGGAAAAGTATAAAAACCTAACCACACCCGGGACGATCAATGGATCGCCCCACTACAAACTGTCCCCAAGCGACTTACACGGACACCGCTATTCGCATTACTCATGCACTTCGCGTATCAGGGGTCAGATCTTCTCCTGTTCTTTGCTAACCAAACACGATATAATTTGTCCAATATTTACTCTACAAGTGAAGCATAATCAATAATTTATCATACATTAAACACATGCTATATATAGCATATGTTTAAATAAACAACTTAACATCTTGAAAATATGTTCTTAGCATCGAATTGGTATTTTAAACATTACAGTTTCTCTTTCTTTTCACTTGCTATCCTCTTCCATGTCCTACAGTACTCCATAACCGTCAATGAAACCATTACATAAAGTTGAAATTACATTATCGTGTTTGGTATCATTTTAATCAGAAAAATGCCAGAAATAAGTTAATGAAAGTCCCATAAAAGCCTAATGGAAATTAAGAAGTTTGAGTACTCGATTCACTCAAGTCAATGGTGTGGTGTTCACACCGATATACCCGAGCCGACATCAATCGTTGCCGCCGTGCGGAGCGACTCGGCCGACTCGGCGTTGACAGGCAGTGGAGTGAGTAGGCACGTCACAACGATCGCATAAACGATTTTTCACAACGAAGGAGCATTTACTGTAAATGCTATTTAGGCTACTTGTAATGCTTTGTGTTCCATTATTTTCTGCTTTCTAATATTAAATCTTAAAGATAATAACATACCTGATAAGTTGCCCAGATAGCACAGGACGACTTACAGTCGCCGTTTTCATGTCCGTTCTACGTCTTTACGTCTTACGTCTCACTAAGACGCTTTTTAGACGTCCATAAAGGCATCTTTTCTGGGCCGTCGTTTTGACGCACGAAGGAAGGTGCCTTTTATGCATCTGCCGTACAAACGTCGTCCCAGCAGAGATGCCTTTATGGACGTGTAAAAGTTGCCTCTTTTGAGACGCCGTTTTCACGTCAGAAATGAGATGCATAAAAGGCACCGGCCTTCAAACGTCAAAACGACGACCCAACAAAGATGCCTTTATGGACGTGTAAAAGTTGCCTCTTTCGGGACGCCGTTTTCACGGTAGAAACGATTGAAGTACTTACGAAAATATGTATATCTCTTAATCGTTAATATACTAATACTATGCTTCATTAAAAAAAAGTAGTATGATTTTTACCTAAAAAATATTTTAGGTAAATAATTAAATAATTAGGTTATATAATTATTAGAAGAGATAAACTTGTGTTAAAATATTTTTTATATAATAATATATATGATTTGATATGATTTGAGCCTACAAGAATAAAAAGTAATGAATCTAATAGTAGAGTTCGCATGGCTCAGCGAGGAAGCCATCATGAAGTTAAACGGTAGGTCCCGCGTTCGAATCCCGCCCAATATGCTGCATAAAAATTTTTTAATTGTAATAATGTTGTTTCGAAGAGACAAAATCGAATATTCTCTCAAGTAGTACATGAAAGTAGTAATATATATAGAGTCTAATTTTTTTTATAATTTTTTCTTAAATTTGAAGATTTTGTGCGTCTGAAAAAGATGCCTAAAAGATGCCTGAAAGATGCCCGGAAGACGCGTAAAAAGACGCTTAAAAGATGCCTGAAAGACCTCCGAAAAGATTCATAAAAGATGTCCAAAAAGACAACTTTTTTTACGTCTTTACGTACATCTTAAAGACATCGAAAAGACTTGTGAGAGACTACTTTAAGTCGCACAGTTTTGTAACAAAGACCTGTTAAAGTCGTACACAGTACGTGAAAAAGACGTGAAAACGACGTGCCACAGACGTAACGTACGACTTAAAGACGTACGTTACGTCTTGCGTCAGGCAACTTTTAGACGTACTTTAAGATGTCTTTGTGCTATCTGGGTGTAAACGCCACAAAATCCAGAACAAACAATGAATATACGCTCGTCAAACGCACCAAAAAGCACTCGAACACGGCACGCTACGAAATAAAATGGTGTCGATGGCGTCTAATAACTCGATTGAAAGCAGCGTTACCTGAAGGGACGCAAACACGTGGCAAAGTACCCAATCAGCCAATTTCGAGAGCTGCTGCGTCCGAATATGCTAGCAGCACGCTAGCAGCACGATGGCACCCAGTGCTTCGATCGGTCGCACCTTTTCTCGCGCATGCGCGACAATTTCAGCCTCAGTAACGTAACTATATCGATGAAATCGAGTAGCTTGAGCACCCCGCAGACTTTTATAATTGAAACTTATTCTTTATTTTGAGGATGGGATAGGGAAAGAGCACTACAATAACTACGCAAAAGAATACATAATAAAACAAGGAAATAACACTGGTACATTCCCGCCAGAATAACTGCCTCAAGGCGTCAGTGCCAGGGAGCGTAAGCTGCCGTGTTAAAAATGAAACTAGTATTTTAGCGCTCTCTATGTCCCAGGGCCGAACTAATGGCAGTATATATAGATATAAACGCTAACTCACCTATACACAGATACTCGCGTGACTCACACAACTCTATATACCGTAGCTATATGTGTACACGCATACAATTAATATTTAAAGTAAAAAGGGTAGAAATTTGTACAGTTTCAAATAAAATTAAATGTTTATTATATATTTATTTTCGTTTACAATGTTTTGTATATTATTTTGTACAATTTCGCTACCATAGCTACTTTTCACTAAATACACTCACTTTGAACAATTTTACTCAACGATACAAAATGATATAAAGCTGTATAAAGCACTAGACACTACACGTGGATGCGCGTAGATACAGAAGATACAGAACTGAGATTGGCTTCACTCCTGTTCACTCCAATTTACTCGTGGAAGTGTTTTGCGACAATGAGCGAGTTTGGCTTGGCTTCCATGTTAGCTTGGTGCAGCTTGGTGGCTTCACGCCATTTATGATCAGTGCGCATGCGCTGATGCGCCACCAACGCCACCTGTTTCCCAGGGCCGAACTAATTTTACTGGTTGAATGATTCCCATTGCAGCTTACACTCCCTGGTCAGTGCTCTGGCCGCTCCGCAACCCAATAGTAGTGTGATGTCGCCTATAGTAAGCAGCGCCATCCTAGTTAGTATTATGGTCGCGTTACCGCGCGATTTTGAATGCCGGAATGAATGGTAACCGTTCAATTATAATCTCGTAGATATGTAGCCAAAGAATATTGCGATATAGTTAAGAGGTCACTCGAGTAGAGAAAATAACAGGAAAGAAGGCCATCTGCAACCCATACAGCCCTGCGGAATAAGGACCCCTTAGGTGAAGGACAGCGAGGGAAACGGACCCGAGGACAACTCTCTAACTCTCCTCAAGGACTTCGAACATAAATTTCCTGTCCTGAACAAAGGACCCCTTTTTTAGACGAAAGTCGAAGACCCGAGGACAGCTCTCGAACTTTCGTCAAGGACAGGAAACACAAATTCGTCTTCCTAAACAAAAGGCCTTTTAGGAGAGAACGAAAGGCGACGTCCAAGTATGTGACATGCGGAGTACACGTGCACGCGCCTGGACAGTTTCCCTTTGGGACCACCCCTGCGAGGCCTTACGCACCAAGCATGGGAAATTTGGGACGCCCACGACATCACCCATCGCTTGCTACGCGACATCGACTTAGGGGAGGAGACTACCCTTCTCATTGGACCTCACGACGCCCCACCACCGACGCATCCTGGAACCAGAGGTCCGATAAAAGGAACAGGAAACAGGGCAGCGGCACCATTATTATTCTCGAGAATCTCGTTGTCAACTGACCATTTATTCGAAAATACAGAAAAGTTTCTGATCAGCTACGTTTCACAATATTTTATCATCAAATTCCCTTCCCAGTTAGAGCCGCGTTCGGGAGTTTAGTACTTTAGTACTTTCAGGCGTTTGAACCCCTGCCGCGAAATTGATAAGCTAACCGGTCGTGCCATCTGCGGACAAGCTTCGTAATTCCGCGTTACCGGAAAGTACATAACAGTGGTGACAGCGGTGGGATGTGCCAACTTTCGTGCGCGTTTTTTTGAAAGAACACATTTGTGACTTTGAATTCGAACTGAACCAACAGTGTATTTTAATTAAATAAGAACAATAAAAGAGTGCAGGTGAACATTGAACTGTAAACTACGAACTGAGTTTAACTGACAATCGTGCCACTCTTCCCTCCTGGGTTTTGGCGTGGTTTCCCCAGGGAGCGACGGGTGAATACCGGAAGAGGTGATTATCAGCGGCCACGCTAGCCTAATCAACCCTGTAATCACTGGCAATCATTGGATACCTGCTATGTACCTGCTATCCTAATAACTGCTCACGCAGCATCCGTTTGAAGAAGGGAACAACATCCAGTAAACGAACCTACCCCTCTGGAATTCAGTAGCAGCGGACATCGTCAACCCATCAGCAGCTCAAGTGTAAGGCACACGTTCGTTGTTTCTATCTCGAGTGACCAGTCAGGATTAGATTAGTTTTGCATTTAGATTAAGATAGATTAATTTTTTAGAGTAAACATGAGTAACGATAGTCGATCAACTGGCTCGTGGGTTGTCGCGTGCCCGCAGGGAACCTCGCGATCTAGTAGCTCCTCCGATTTCTCTCTTGAACTTAACCCTTGGCGCGGCCCTGAAGTCATGCGAAATGAAATTGACAAACCATTTGTTCGGCCACCGGGGTACCAACCCCCATCGCTTGTGTCTGATCGGTACGAAAATTCGAACATAGAGGAATTATCTTCTACTTCCGCTGTTTCTAATGTCGAATCCGACGGCGGATGCCAAATCTCTTTAAAATTAGCCTCGGAAATTTTACCTGAATTTGATGGGAAAACTACACCGGTGAAGGAGTTTACGAGATTATGTCGCGATATTTGGAAAGCGGTAAAGTTGAACGAACGGCAATTCCTTGTTAAAATAATAGAGAAAAAAAATAATTAAGGACGCGAAAAGTCATATCCGACGACGACGAGACACATATAATCTGGAAGAGTTGCTAAAATCGTTAGAACGTGCATTTACCCCAAGACACACGCTCGACACCCTCCAAACGCGTATGTCGAATATGTATCATGAAACCGGAGAATCCGCACTCAAGTACGGGAATCGAGTCAAAGAATTATTAGACGACATACTAGACGCGATTGATGAAGAATGTGATCCGGATGTCGCATATGGAGTGCGGACTAGGGCCATAGACAACGCTTGCAGTTGTTACATCACGGGATTGAGTAATACAATCGAGACTCAGGTTCGTCAAGGAAAACCCGCGACCCTCCAAGCAGCCATTGATTTGGCGATGGACGAGGAGGAACATCAAAAGAATAGAGCTCGTGTTCGTCGGGAAAAAACCGTGCGATACGATCGTCGCGAACGTGGGCAGGAACAAAGATTTGACACGAGACGTCCTCGCGAAGAAATAGAGACAGTTCGGGTACACGAAATTCGGGCAACACGAGACGGTGATGATCGTCGTTCACGCCTTTACTGCCATACCTGTCGGAAACCGGGTCATGCGTCAGAAAACTGCAGTAGCTTCAAACGGCGGGAGGTCCCTACGTGCACTTACTGCAAGCGGAAAGGTCATAACGAGCTTAATTGTTTTACTAAGCGCGATCGGGAACGACGTAGTGGTAATCACCCATCATCGTACATTGCACCTGGACGAAATTTAAACTCCAATCCCGCTCTTCGAAACAGCGCTACGAAGAGTGTAGCAATAAAAGCGCGACCCGACTCCGCCAAGTTAACTACAATCTCACTCGAACCCGAACGACCCAACTCCCCGTCATAATTTTAGACCATTGTTTTTTTCATAACGATCAGGGTTATTTCCTCATTGATACCGGTTCACAATTGAATCTAATTAAAGAAAGTGCGATCTCTCCAGAGGTTATTGTTAACACTAAAATTTCGTACCATTTGAGAGGCATTGGGACAGGAACTCGTCGAACCTATGGAGAAATTACTCTCAATATGCTGGATGTCGAAATAAAATTTCAAGTAGTTGACCATAGCTTTCCCATAGAACAATCCGGAATTATTGGAATGGAATTCCTCACTAAACAGCAGGCTCTTCTAGCCTTTCGTGAAAAACTATCCAGTTCATTAATCTTAGGGAATAAAGAAATTCCGTTTTGTAATCACCCTTCGTTCGACTTGCCGCCACGAACTAAAACATTAATTAAAATTCCTACTAAAACTCCAAATTTAAGGGAAGGTTATGTTAGGAAAATGGATTTCGGACCGGGAGTGTACGTAGGAGAAGCAATTGTTTCGCAAGATCAGGGCCACGTAAAATTATTCGCTATTAATTGTACGTATGATCAGGTAAATATTACCCTACCTCCGATCGAACTGGAAGATTTTGAGGCCCAACCCCCATTAGCCCGTTCTGCTCGAATCGGTAACCCACCTATAGACAACCAACGCTCTTCTGCCGAGAGACTTTCAAAGCTTTCTGGCCTTCTTAAATTAGATAATTTGAACGAAGAAGAAAGAATTAGTATTTTATCAAGTGTTGCTACTTACGCATACCAATTTCACTTACCAGGAGATAAATTAGAGTCCACCACCACTGTAAAACATAAAATAATTACCGCCGATGAGAGCCCGCTAAACACCAAACAATACAGATATCCTCAAATTCACAAGGCAGAAATTCAGAATCAAGTACAAGACCTTCTTAATAATAAAATCATCGAACCCCCTGATTCCCCATATAATTCGCCTGTTTGGATCGTGCCGAAAAAAACGGATTCGTCAGGCAAACCTCGTTGGCGAATGGTGATCGACTATCGCAGACTCAATGAAAAAACAATCAACGATGCCTACCCACTCCCTAACATTACGGATATCCTTGATCAATTAGGAGGTGCTAAATATTTTAGCACGCTCGACTTAGCCTCAGGATTTCACCAAGTACCTATGGACCCCTCTTCTAAATCAAAAACCGCATTTTCAACCCCTTTTGGACATTACGAGTTTAATAGAATGCCCTTTGGACTTTGTAACGCACCAGCCACCTTCCAGAGGCTTATGGATCGTGTTCTTGTCGGTCTACAGGGAATCGAACTATTCGTATACATGGACGACATTGTCGTCTATGCCAATTCACTCGAAGAACACTCTAGGAAATTAAATACTGTATTAGGTCGCTTGCAAAACGCTGGGTTGGCACTTCAACCGGAAAAATGCATCTTCCTTCGCAAAGAAATAGCTTACCTAGGGCACTTGATCACTAACGAAGGAGTGAAGCCGGACCCCGGTAAAATTAAAGCCGTGAAATCGTTCCCCGTACCCTCGAATACGAAAACAATTAAATCATTTTTAGGGTTAATCGGATATTATCGCAGGTTTATTAAGGACTTCGCGAGACTCGCAAAACCCTTGACTCGATTGTTAAAAAAGAGTACTCCATTCTTCTGGAACCATGCTGCGCAAGAAGCATTTGAAAAATTAAGAGATACTATCTGTCGGCAACCCCTCCTGCAATATCCGGATTTTCACAAATCATTTATAGTTACTACCGATGCCTCCAACTATGCCATCGGTGCCGTCCTCAGTCAGGGTGATATAGGCAAAGATCTTCCTATAGCCTATGCATCGAGAACACTGAACGACACCGAAACAAACTACTCTACCACCGAAAAGGAATTACTTGCCATCATTTTTGCTGTTAATCATTTCCGCCCCTATCTGTACGGCCATAAATTTACCCTTGTCACGGACCATCGACCTCTAGTTTGGCTCCACAATGCCAAAGATCCCACTTCCAAACTAATGCGATGGAGAATCAAATTGAACGAGTATGATTATAATATCGTATACAAGCCAGGACGCGTAAATTCTAACGCGGATGCTCTTTCCCGCAACGTTTCAAATGATCTTTTGCAACAAACGGCAGTGGAACTCGAAAGGGATTCCCACTCCAGATGTCAGGAAAAGATGCTTGTCCGCGCGGACAAAGCACCGGTTACTGATTTCAGAGTGGGTGACAATCCAGGCAGAGTGTCTCAATGCCTTGAATGTGAAGCCTCCGTTGCCGCCTGCTTCTTTGCTAGCGAGAAGTTGGCGGAAGAGAAAGGAAATCTACCCCAGACAAACAACAAACCTGTATCCATCCGAACACCACCCACAACAACATTGAAATCCTGTAACGACATTTGCATTACTACTCAACAAGACGAGACTGTAGATCGTGTCCCGGGGAGTAAAGTGTGGACCCTTCTTCCTGCAACGATGGAAAATTTGCCTGTACGCCATGTCGGTAGTTCCGGTTCTGCGCGCAAATTCCCAGACCGTCTCCAAGGACAGGCTGCAGTGCAACGAGAAGCGACGATGAAACCCGTACTCGCAACGAGGGAAATCTCGCCTGTACGCCATGTCGGAGTTCCGGTACGCGCGCAAATTCCCGTACCGTCTCCACGGACAGGCTGCAGTGCACGCATCGAGGGAAACTATTTATGGGACACGATTGACTCTGACGTTACCCAACCTGACGATAATCCTTGGCCAAAAGAACGAACCAAATCTAACCAAGATCCACTGACCACCGCACGATTCAACACCAACAAATTATACACTTTAGCCTATTCATGTTTTACCTACAGTAAAGATTTCCTAGCTCTAAGAAGAGATCACATAGTTCATTTCATTTCAGCCAACTATGAATTAACTTCTGCGATTAGTAATGAATTACTCGAACAAGGGAAGTTCTCCATCCACGAGTTACGCAATGTAGATTCCAACGTAGGTGAAGCCATTGCCATTCAATCCGGTCGAACCTATATTTTCCACTTAGTTACTCAAGAAACCCCCAACTCACCTACCAGCCTTACAAATATCGAATTGTGCATTCGTAGTTTAAAAAATTTAATGAAGGGGCTCGGCCTCTTTACTTGCAGTGTATCAAAAAATCGTAACGATTTAGATCAAATTCCTTGGATCGATATAGAACAATTATTCAAGACTGTTTTCTCGACGGAAGGGTATACTGTCACTATATGCTCGAACGATATCAAATTTCCTCCAAAAGACGACCAAAGTCGTATCCTTAAAGAATACCACGAGTCTGTGGTGGGTGGTCACAAAGGAATTGCTAAGTTATATAACCGTGTTCGCGAAGACTTTTATTGGAAAGGAATGCGAAAAGATATCGCAGACC
The DNA here is from genome assembly GCA_933228785.1 of Lasioglossum pauxillum. Classification (NCBI taxonomy): domain Eukaryota; kingdom Metazoa; phylum Arthropoda; class Insecta; order Hymenoptera; family Halictidae; genus Lasioglossum; species Lasioglossum pauxillum. The sequence goes on along the minus strand of OW121701.1, from coordinate 36,687,025 downwards.
TTGTTAAAACCTGCCCCAGTTGTCAAAAATTCAAATTAGTAAGGAAAGGGATCAAACAACCCCTTCGTATTACCGACACTCCTCAACAGGCATTCGATAAGGTACAGTTAGACATTGTTGGACCTTTACCAGTAACCGAATCAGGTTACAGGTATCTCCTCACTCTCCAAGATAACCTGACAAAATATTCAGATGCTATCCCTCTCCAAGCAATGGACGCAGTCTCTGTTGCTACTGCACTTGCAGAACAATTTATTTCTCGTTTCGGGTGCCCAAAAACCATCCACACTGACCAAGGCAGAAATTTTATGAGTCAAATAATGAAATGCTTTTGCCGCATCTTCAAAATCCAACAAATTAAATCTACAGCATACCACCCTCAATCATTAGGTTCGCTCGAACGCGCTCACCACGTCTTCATCGAATATTTAAAACATTATTGCACTAAGAGAAATTGGGATAAATGGATACGATTCGGCATGTTCTCTTATAACACATCAGTTCACGAGTCTACAGGTTTCACTCCCCATGAACTCATTTTCGGTAAAAAGGCCCGCATCCCTTCGGAATTTGCTGACGAACAAATACCCCGAACGTTTTCCCAATACTTCGACGACCTTTTCTCCACAATAACAACCGTACAAGCCTCTGCCGCCCAAACCCTTGAGAGAGCCAAGGCTAAGTGTAAAAAATTTTATGACAGGAGCGTCAACCCCCACAAGTTCGAGATCAACGATCACGTGTACCTGCTTCACGAACCTCGAACTTCTAAGTTTGACCCCCAATGGGACGGACCATATAAAATAGTCCGATTATTTGATGATCTCAATGCCGAAATAGCAATTAATCAATCACGTATGAAGATAGTTCATATTAATAAACTCAAATTAGCCCATATTAGGCCTGAACCGCTACCCGATCCAGAACCAAGTCCTTGACATACCTGTAGAATATTAAGTCGAGCATCATTGCAAAGGTGCTCATGTATGTATGCATATGTATTATGAATGCGGAATTTGGGCGAATAATAATATATGCATGTATTTTGTAAATAAGCCGTATCGTTAGTAATACCTATTTTTTTATACTTAGTCATACCACATCCTTTTATAATCATTACCATCATTATTAAGATCACTATTACTATTGTCATTTAATTTCTTTTGTTTTTGTATACATGCATACTTTTAATATAATTATGTAACTGCAGTTCTTTTCTCTAGTATTCTATATATAACAAAACAAAAATATCTGTCTATGTTACTTAGTATTATAGTACCTCTGCTTTCTATAATAAATAGTATTATAACCACCCCCTTTTCTATACTATATTCATACTATACTATATTTTTATTATTACTAGTATAGCAATTGGCGCCTTATTACTATTTTTTTTTTGAGTTTATCGTTAATTATTATTGTTCCACTTAGTTATATATATATATATAGATTAAGGTAAAAGTTGTTACTGCATGTAACATCCTTTTTTCTAAGGGGGGAGGTGTGATGTCGCCTATAGTAAGCAGCGCCATCCTAGTTAGTATTATGGTCGCGTTACCGCGCGATTTTGAATGCCGGAATGAATGGTAACCGTTCAATTATAATCTCGTAGATATGTAGCCAAAGAATATTGCGATATAGTTAAGAGGTCACTCGAGTAGAGAAAATAACAGGAAAGAAGGCCATCTGCAACCCATACAGCCCTGCGGAATAAGGACCCCTTAGGTGAAGGACAGCGAGGGAAACGGACCCGAGGACAACTCTCTAACTCTCCTCAAGGACTTCGAACATAAATTTCCTGTCCTGAACAAAGGACCCCTTTTTTAGACGAAAGTCGAAGACCCGAGGACAGCTCTCGAACTTTCGTCAAGGACAGGAAACACAAATTCGTCTTCCTAAACAAAAGGCCTTTTAGGAGAGAACGAAAGGCGACGTCCAAGTATGTGACATGCGGAGTACACGTGCACGCGCCTGGACAGTTTCCCTTTGGGACCACCCCTGCGAGGCCTTACGCACCAAGCATGGGAAATTTGGGACGCCCACGACATCACCCATCGCTTGCTACGCGACATCGACTTAGGGGAGGAGACTACCCTTCTCATTGGACCTCACGACGCCCCACCACCGACGCATCCTGGAACCAGAGGTCCGATAAAAGGAACAGGAAACAGGGCAGCGGCACCATTATTATTCTCGAGAATCTCGTTGTCAACTGACCATTTATTCGAAAATACAGAAAAGTTTCTGATCAGCTACGTTTCACAATATTTTATCATCAAATTCCCTTCCCAGTTAGAGCCGCGTTCGGGAGTTTAGTACTTTAGTACTTTCAGGCGTTTGAACCCCTGCCGCGAAATTGATAAGCTAACCGGTCGTGCCATCTGCGGACAAGCTTCGTAATTCCGCGTTACCGGAAAGTACATAACAGTAGATACGTTACTGTTTTCTCGCGCATGCGCGAGAAAAAGGTGCGACCGATCGAAGCACTGATGGCACCAAAAGCGGGGATGCTGCTACGATTAAGAGGGCAGCACGGTCGCACGAATGTGGCGAATGCCGATATACACGACAGGTCGCACTAACACAGACATAAGATTTAATAGTATCTCGTCGGTGCCAGCAGCTTGCTTACTGGGTATAGAGGATCACGGTGGCGAAGAGGAGTACGGGGGATTCAGTACACCGGTTGAACCATGAAGGCGCTGGCATCGAATTGTGCCATAGACTTATAGAAGTCGGGACTTTCAATTCGGGACCATTCGGGACATGGAAAAATTCGGATACCGTATCCATAGTATACATATATATCAGTGGGCAAAACGCTCAAACTGTTAGCCAAATTAAGTTCCGAATCTACCGCTAGATGGCGCTGTTGCCGACCTGTGCTCTGTCGGTAACATTTGGCTAAAACTTTGAGCATTTTGCCGCTGCATGAAATGGCGCTGTACGGAAGTTTTAGGGCAAATAATATGTGCCGGAATTTGCATTGCGTCTTATGGGAAAAGCGGCACGAATCATTTGCTGCTGTAATGAATATTCAATATTTTTCATCTTACATCAATAGAATGATATAATACCACGTTTGCAATAAATCTTTTAGCTCTTGAATTGTTTTTTAGTATTTCATGTGACTGCATAGTGTCAGGGAATAAATAATAACCAATTATTTTCTGGCAGAATTTATTGAAAATTATTACTGGAATGTGAAGGATAAAGGAATGAAAGGATAAAAGGATTCACTGGCAGATTGGTCGTAGTAATATTAAAATAAGATTATCGTCTAACCCTAAACCTATCGTCTTATTTATTTCAGCCCTATCCCAGACAGCACAGCCTGCCCGAGCCCACCGCCGGCCCAAACCTCCCGAGGCCCGTGACCGGCAGGTTACTACCTAACACAATGCTTGGATCGGCTCGAGGCTGATTCCGTTGGATCCGTGCCTGCTTCTTATGCGCGCAATGGCCCGGAAATAGCCAGGCATGGGCTCGAGCCCACAGCCTGACGGCCGTGCCAGATTTCAGCTAGATTTCAGCCAGAGTTTAAGAGGGCAGCACGGTCACACTAATGTGGCCAATCAGTGCTTCGATTGAGCCCAACTGTTCTCGCGCAGGAGCGACACAGGGCGGGTCGCATGGAAACGAGAGTGCTCACGCCTGGGGTTGGCTGTTCCACTTTTGTTTCCACATCATGTTTAGCCGGGACAGCTCCTACATCAACTTTAGCATGGAACAGAACCTACATCATCTTTAGCAGGAAACAAAACCCACTTTACTGTTAAATACATCTGTGGCCTGGATCGGAACTAGCAGCAACCAAATCTTCGTGCGCCATTACCATTCATTAGAAACTGCTTTGTGTGATGTTACCATGACGAAGAATCCGTTGAATTTTGTTTTTTGAAGTTTATTTTTTAATCTTGCCAAAGTAGTACATATCGTATCGGCACGTTTGAGTTCGACAACGTTGTTGTTTTTCGATCGACTTCTTTTCTACTGTTTATGTTATAAGTGAGACAATAATAAAGTCGCGGTAAATTCCCAGATAGCACAGGACGACTTTAAGTTGCCGTTTTCATGTCCGGTCTACATCTTTACGTCTCACGTCTCAGTAAGACGCATTTTAGGCGTCCATAAAGGCACCTCTGCTGGGACGCCGTTTTCACGTTAGAAATGAGATGCATAAAAGGCACCTGCCTTCGAACGTGAAAACGTCGTCGCAGCAGAGGTGCCTTTAAGGACGCGTAAAAGTTGCCTCTTTCGGTATGCCGTTTTCAGGTTAGAAATGAGATGCATAAAAGGCACCTACCTTCGAACGTGAAAACGTCGTCCCAGCAGAGGTGCCTTTATGGATGTGTAAAAGTTGCCTCTTTCGCAACGCCGTTTTCACGGCAGAAACGATTGAAGTACTTACGAAAATATGTATATCTCTTAATCGTTAATATACTGATACTATACTTCATTAAAAAAAAGTAGTTTGATTTTTACCTAAAAAATATTTTAGGTAAATAATTAAATAATTAGGTTATATAATTATTAGAAGAGATAAACTTCTGTTAAAATATTTTTTATATAATAATATATATGATTTGATATGATTTGAGCGTACAAGAATAAAAAGTAATGAATCTAACAGTAAAGGTTCGCATGGCTCAGCGAGGAAACCATCATGAAGTTAAATGGTAGGCCCGAGTTCGATTCCCGCCCAGAGTATGCTGCATAAAAACTAAATTGTAATAAGGTTTTTTCGAAGAGACAAAATGGAATATTCTCTCTCAAGTAGTACATGAAACTAGTAATATATATATATAGATTCTAATTTTTTCTTAAATTTGAAGATTTTGTACGTCTTTTCAGATGTCCAAAAAGGCAACTTTTTTGCATCTTAAAGCGACATCTTAAAGATGTCGAAAAGACCTGTGAGAGACGACTTTAAGTCGCACAGTTTTGTAACAAAGACCTGTTAAAGTTGTACACAGTACGTGGAAAAGACGTGAAAACGACGTGCCACAGACGCAACGTACGACTTAAAGATGTACGTTACGTCTTGCGTCAGGCAACTTTTAGGCGTACTTTAAGATGTCTTTGTGCTATCTGGGTTGTTCTACCCCCGCCGTGCAATTTTCTTTACAGTTGCACTGATTAAAATGTCTTTACGAAAAAAAAGAAAAAAAGTGTCGTAGAAGGAAAAAGAAAATTTATATTTCTGGTATGGCAACATTTATTTTAATGCTTGAACATGGATTACAAACGAATCAAATTGTATTTCATCTAAAAAGAAACACGTTACATATTCATATAATTGTTAGACTTTTTACCGACAAAAGTAATATTTATTTAAATTCATACCCAGATAGCACAGGACGACTTTAAGTTGCCGTTTTCATGTCCGGTCTACATCTTTACGTCTCACGTCTCAGTAAGACGCATTTTTGGCGTCCATAAAGGCACCTCTGCTGGGACGCCGTTTTCACGTTAGAAATGAGATGCATAAAAGGCACCTGCCTTCGAACGTGAAAACGTCGTCGCTGCAGAGGTGCCTTTAAGGACGCGTAAAAGTTGCCTCTTTCGGTACGCCGTTTTCAGGTTAGAAATGAGATGCATAAAAGGCACCTACCTTCGAACGTGAAAACGTCGTCCCAGCAGAGGTGCCTTTATGGATGTGTAAAAGTTGCCTCTTTCGCAACGCCGTTTTCACGGCAGAAACGATTGAAGTACTTACGAAAATATGTATATCTCTTAATCGTTAATATACTGATACTATACTTCATTAAAAAAAAGTAGTTTGATTTTTACCTAAAAAATATTTTAGGTAAATAATTAAATAATTAGGTTATATAATTATTAGAAGAGATAAACTTCTGTTAAAATATTTTTTATATAATAATATATATGATTTGATATGATTTGAGCGTATAAGAATAAAAAGTAATGAATCTAACAGTAAAGGTTCGCATGGCTCAGCGAGGAAACCATCATGAAGTTAAATGGTAGGCCCGAGTTCGATTCCCGCCCAGAGTATGCTGCATAAAAACTAAATTGTAATAAGGTTTTTTCGAAGAGACAAAATGGAATATTCTCTCTCAAGTGTACATGAAAGTAGTAATATATATATATATAGATTCTAATTTTTTCTTAAATTTGAAGATTTTGTACGTCTTTTCAGATGTCCAAAAAGGCAACTTTTTTGCATCTTAAAGCGACATCTTAAAGATGTCGAAAAGACCTGTGAGAGACGACTTTAAGTCGCACAGTTTTGTAACAAAGACCTGTTAAAGTTGTACACAGTACGTGGAAAAGACGTGAAAACGACGTGCCACAGACGTAACGTACGACTTAAAGATGTACGTTACGTCTTGCGTCAGGCAACTTTTAGGCGTACTTTAAGATGTCTTTGTGCTATCTGGGTATTAATGACTTTTGAATGGATATTTAGTGCGCATGCAAGGACGGAAAAGGAAATAGTAAGAAAAAAAAAATGAAATTAAAAATAAGTATCGTAAAAGGGAAAAGAAAATTTATATTTTTTGTATGGCTACATTTAACATATTTATATTTCTCAGACTTTGTTAAAATCATTATCGCGAGTGAAAATACAACAATTTTGAATTTCATCAATACAATTTTACTTAGCACTAAATTAATTTTCTTACGCCGCAGGGGGTTGGTGAAGGGATAATATATAAATTACACAAAATTGAGAATTTAAAATTTACTAATATTGTCCTTTATTAAGGCATCAAGGTTACAATCTTTTCATAAACCTAAATCTACTATCTTATGATTAAACCGCTGTTGTATATGCTTCCCCAAACTTGTAGCCAGTAGAGCATGTCCTGGCATAAACTGGATACCTACAAAATACAAGGAAAATCATTAACATATAATATATTCATACTAGTACAATGGCATAATTAGATATGCTTACCATACTAGAAATTGCAGATCCGCCTTTTCCCCGGTTGTCGTGGCTTCCTTTTCCTGCTCATCCTCCTCCTCGGAGCATGTCCCGGCATAAACTAGATACCTACAAAATACAAGGAAAATCATTAACATATAATATATTCATACTAGTACAATGGCATAATTAGATATGCTTACCATACTAGAAATTGCAGATCCGCCTTTTCCCCGGTTGTCGTGGCTTCCTTCTCCTGCTCATCCTCCTCCTCGGAGCATGTCCCAGCATAAACGGGATACCTACAAAATACAAGGAAAATCATTAACATATAATATATTCATACTAGTACAATGGCATAATTAGATATGCTTACCATACTAGAAATTGCAGATCCGCCTTTTCCCCGGTTGTCGTGGCTTCCTTTTCCTGCTCATCCTCCTCCTCGGAGCATGTCCCGGCATAAACTAGATACCTACAAAATACAAGGAAAATCATTAACATATAATATATTCATACTAGTACAATGGCATAATTAGATATGCTTACCATACTAGAAATTGCAGATCCGCCTTTTCCCCGGTTGTCGTGGCTTCCTTCTCCTGCTCATCCTCCTCCTCGGAGCATGTCCCAGCATAAACGGGATACCTACAAAATACAAGGAAAATCATTAACATATAATATATTCATACTAGTACAATGGCATAATTAGATATGCTTACCATACTAGAAATTGCAGATCCGCCTTTTCCCCGGTTGTCGTGGCTTCCTTCTCCTGCTCATCCTCCTCCTCGGAGCATGTCCCGGCATAAACTAGATACCTACAAAATACAAGGAAAATCATTAACATATAATATATTCATACTAGTACAATGGCATAATTAGATATGCTTACCATACTAGAAATTGCAGTTCCGCCTTTTCCCCGGTTGTCGTGGCTTCCTTCTCCTGCTCATCCTCCTCCTCGGAGCATGTCCCGGCATAAACTGGATACCTACAAAATACAAGGAAAATCATTAACATATAATATATTCATACTAGTACAATGGCATAATTAGATATGCTTACCATACTAGAAATTGCAGATCCGCCTTTTCCCCGGTTGTCGTGGCTTCCTTCTCCTGCTCATCCTCCTCCTCGGAGCATGTCCTGGCATAAACTGGATACCTAAAAAATACAAGGAAAATCATTAATATAGAATATATTCACACTGGTACAATGGCATAATTAGATATATTCACCACGCCAGAATTTGGAGGTCCTCCTCTTTTCCAGTTGCCGTGGCTTCCTGCTCCTCCTCCTCCTTCGAGAAACTGATTACATTTCAATAGGTTTCCACATTACCCCGGAGGTACTATTGACAATGCGTTTTTTTTTCAGTGGTATCCCCAGGAGGCCTATTCCACCGTGCCGTTGCGTACTGAACGAAGTGACCAACCTAAAAAAAAACATTCGTTTGCATATTAATAGATCAGATATACTTGCTTTTAGTACAATTTTACTATCAACGCGCTCGGTAGCGCGCGAACGAAGTTCCCCGCCCGCCCCCTCTAAGCTGCCTTATAGGCAAGAGGAACTTGATCCATCCATTATATCACACTTTGATAGGCGAGAGGAACTTGGTCCATTCTTCATATCACTGAAGTGGATGGATCGGACGGGGAACTTGGTTAACCTTTACAACTTTTTGTTTGGATAGTATACTTACAGCACACTCCTTCGGAATCTCCCTGTTGTTATCATTCCGTAGGCGGATTAGATTCGAAACTGTTTGACCAGTTTTCCCTGGCGTCGGCGCGGGCGGTGGTAATTCCTGAAACGGCATCGCCGTTTTGAGATCGGAGCCGCTGTTTTGTCGCCTTCAGAGTAGATCTCGCCGCGTTGGCGAACTCCGCTCTGTCGGGCCTGGGGAACATTTTGCTCCGCAATACAGCCGCTGCAACATTCATTTGAATCGAGATAAATATTGCTAAATAATAAATTAATATAGACAAACAATTAATAATGAAATTAAATTAAATCAAAGATGTGCAAGGCTTACCATACATGGCCTCCATTATTCGCGCGCGCTGTAGTGGCTTCAACCCACTGGCACCCGCCCACACATAGCCAGATAGCGCGTTGCCCACGAAAGTTTCTCGGAAACATTTGTTCACAGCGTCTCGTATATTCCGGCCACCCAATTGGGCCAAGAATGTTACCTGAAAAAACAATAAACATCAATTTGCATATTCATTAATTTGATGTACTTACTTTTACTGTGTGTGTAATGCGATATACTTACAACAATGTTGAAATCCGTTACGTTGCAAGTGTCAAAAGCAGCAATTTCCTCGGAGGAACTAAACGGTAGGTACTTCGACTGTTCCCCCCCGTATTCCACCGATATTATTGACCGTACCTCACTGTTGATTGTTGGAGCAACGAAAAATTAATAAATGACACATCTTTTCGATTGAAATCATTTAAACAAATACTAAGAATGATGTAATACTCACTCCACCGTGCTGTACGCCCGGTCCACGAGGTCCCGCGATTGCGCGAACTCCCCCTTCGCATCTACGAACTCGCCCTTAAGCTCCGCTAGCTCCTCCTTAGCCTCGACAAACTTGCCCTTTAGTTCCGCGAGCTGCCCCTTTACTTCCGCTAATTCTTCTATTATTGGCTGCATGCTAAAACAAATGCAAACATTACACCATGTACTATGAAATGTAATTGCAATTATTACTAAAGAAAATTAATATGCAACTTACCATTGCCGGATTGCTGTTAGCAGCTCATCTCTCGCAGAGGCGGGGGGAAGGGAATTGGGTACAGGGACGGGGGAAATTGAATCATAAATAAAGGCGGGGGAGGGGGCATCATTATAAGGGATGGGGGAAGTTGGATCATCAACAAAGGTGGGAGAGGGGATGGGAATAGCCAGAACGCACTCTGGAGTGACGGCTTGCTGCATGTCTGCTGTTATAGCCGCAATGTCGTCGTACTCTTCTTCTGGTGCGGGCGGCATCCTCCTCTTTTTTATTGGTGCAGTGTTGGTTTCATTGGCAAAGTTAGTTGTCCGAAACTTTTTCGGTTTTCGGATTTCCCGTTTCGGGCGTACACCCATCTGAAATATATGGATATATTGAAAAACATTGAATCCCGTTCTTCATACAGGGTGAATCAGGGAATCAGTACAGATCACTCTGTTATTAGCAGTGCGATTGAAAATCTTCTTATCAGCTTTTGCATGGTTTCAGGAGAGCTTTAACGTGATTATAAAAAACTTTTCGTCAACTATTTTTTAAAATGTTTTTTCGAGGTAACTTTGAATTTTTTGCAAATAAACATATAATTTTTCCACGCCTATCTGTTAGAGGATTTCAAGGCGAATTCGTAAACGTATCATAACATTTTGAAAATTGCAAAAAATTGCTATTTTAACGTTTTTTATAAGAAATTTGCTATACACGGGAAAGTTTCTTTGAAAACATGTATATGTGATAAAAATATTTTCGATCGGACAGCTAATTACATAGTAATCTCTACTTAACCTTCCGTCGGGCGCAATATCTGGACCGCCGAGTTCGGGCGCAATGTGCTTGACGGGCCCACATTCAAAAAAACATGATAAACATCTGATTGAGTTCATTTAAACAACTGCTGTTAGGGAAATAGTGCACTTGGTGCCGTCTATACCCGTAGGTCCGCCCTTTTGGGCCCTCCCCAAGGATAGGGGTGACTATTTTCGAGGTACCTAAATCTAAATCAGCCCAGAATCGAAGACTGCGCCTCCCGCGCGTCTCGCTCCCCGTACCGGCCCTAGTTCGGAGATCCTCAGGCGCGTTCCATACTCGCTATTCGCGCGGCCGGGGCGAGGAGGCGTGGCCTTCGAGTCTGTGCCGCCGCGATGAAAAAATTGCGAGCGCTGATCTAAATGATCGCGCTATGCCTTCTCAAATTGGTTGCGCCCGACGGAAGGTTAATGATCACAATTCGTGATTCTCCCGGTATATCGAAACTAATGAAATCATTTTTTCGTTGAAATGATTCAATAACCCACTAGTATGAAGGTACATTGTATTCTCTTATATGAAACGCAATAAAAATAAGTAAAACCTAGTATTTAAAGGTTTATACTTGATGAGTGAGAGATCACTCGACGAACGAGATCACGAAGGTATATTGTATTCTCATATATAAAATACAATAAAATTAAACATAATGAAGTATTTGAACGTTTATTTGACGTACATCACTTGACGAACGATCACCCGACTTATCGCTGCGATTGTCGCTGGTACTCTTTGTACAACCCCTGGCAGAATGTTTCCGATCGGAGGCATTGATACGGATTTTAGAGAAAAGAAACGAGAAAATATACAAAATGTTACACGGAAAAAAGTTCCCGATGAATAGATCTGCTGGATGAAAGTTTCCGATTCGATCACTACTGCCCATCACCAAATTTGTTTCACAATTACTGTTGGATGATTCTTATAGAGTTTCTTGCGTTTATTCCGAATCTGCTCTTAATTTTTCCCCTAGACGCACAGTTTTTGAGAAACTTGATTTTGAAAAAAAACATTTTTCGACTTTAAACAAATATTGTGATGTTATTACAAAAGATATTGGATTGTTCTTTGCAGCAAAAGATTGTGTAGACCTCCCGAATAAAGTGATATCCAATATTAATACATTATGAATGTTTAAACATATTACAGATGGAGTGACACCACTTTTGCCTCAATTGTTGAGGATATTTTTCAGTTTATCATGAAAAATAAGGGTCCGGCGTAAAATCTAACTGTATCATGCGATAAAGCAGACCTTTATCTTGAGAAACAACTCTTTAAAGTTTGTACCATCAACGTTTTTTCGAATCAAAAAGCAAAATATCTTCGCCCGACACGAGTTGCCGCCAGTGGCGCTCACCATTAGTACGGCCGTTCGCCGCGCCGCACAATGGGCTAAACCGACGAAATCTGTGTCAAAATCAAAGAACATTCGATAGAAATGAGATAGAGCGATGAAATTTTTTTTAAATGAAAGCTGAAACTTTGCAGAATATGGAATAATTATGGAGATTGTGGTACGAACGTTTTTTAACCTTGAAAGAATTCGTTAAACTTGCACAAGTTCATGAAAATTGTGGTTTTTCCAATACTACGCGCAGAAAATATTTTTTTTTAAATGCGACACATCATTTCCCGTAGAGTTTCTCACGCTGATTTCAAATCTGGTTTCAAAATTTGTCTACGACCTCAGGATTTTGCAAGAAATCGATTTTTGTAAACACAACTTATGAAATCATTTATTCGTTGAAATCAATTGGTGACCCACTAGTTTGAAGGAATATTGTATTCTCATATATAAAACATATTAAAAATAACCACAGTGGGCCGGATTGGGGAAAAGTTCGACATTTAGCCCTGAAACGAACTTTCTCGTATCGATATCTAATATATGAATATTGCTTCCCAAATGTCCATAGACCTCGGAAATGAAGAAAATAGTACAATTTAATAAATATTGTATCTGTAATAAACATTGAAAGTTGGACGTTTTAAGAGGAGTGTTTTCCACAAGAAAAATTGCTTCTCTTTGATGCGATGCCTTGATGTTGCTGTTTAATATTTTCTACCGTTTTTTTTTAAATTGAAGAGCAGATTTTTGCGATAAGAAATCGTTTTTTACATTATTAATTGGTCTGCATAATACAGGGTGTCCCAAAATTCCTGCACATCCCGGAAATGGGAGGTTCCTGAGACCATTTGAAGCGACATTTTCCTTTGCAAAAATGTTATCCGCGGCTTTGTTTAGGAGTTATTAACGAAAAACACGGACCAATCAGAGCGCGACCTAGACGCGATTTGGCACAGTCGGCCCGGCGTGCCAACTGTCTATTGGCCGACTGTGGCAACTCGCGTCTAGGTCGCGCTCTGATTGGTCCGTGTTTTTCGTTAATAACTCCTAAACAAAGCCGCGGATAACATTTTTGCAAAGGAAAATGTCGCTTCAAATGGTCTCAGGAATCTCCCGTTTCCGGGATGTGCAGGAATTTTGGGACACCCTGTATATTAAAAGTCAATGCTGAACTAAATGGAGAAAATTTTTTAAATATTTTATAATTGGTAAGGGAGATCTTTCAGGCCCTAGGATATGCCAGTTTCTAACAAATTGGACTACTTTTACTACACATTCCTCTACATAATAATCGTAAAGGAATTAGTGTCCAGCTCGATCCACTTCTCAAATTATTCCTGTTTGAAGCTATTGGCGTTCGAATAGCGAGCGGGGCGCCTGTCGCGTAGCGACCCCTCTTTCACCTCGTAAAGAATTTGTCTTCGTACTTTTTATTGACAAGATTGTAGTCTATCGGCAGAAATCGTATTCTTTGCCTTCCGTATGCCTTCGCGAAGGTAATAGCGGTACAGAGGATCTGCCGTCGTACCTGGGTTTATGATTATTGTATGACTTGGAGACCCTTTTAAAGATTAACACAACCTCGTTATTTGGCGACCATCTGGGACACGGGTTATTTGTCTCCTTGCAATTTACAACATCCTTAAAAACTTAATCCCAGTTAACGGTTATTATATATAACAAAGTTATATATAATATAATATATAATATATGTACATAACAACGATTTTGAACAATTTAGAACGAGAAACACTAGAAATTCTTCCAGAATTGAAACAAACACAGATACATTGCATCTCCTCCTTCTAACTTCAGATCCGTACATGAGCAATATTAGAGTGAAATCGCGTATAAAAAAAGTTAAGGAATTAAATCCAGAAGCACGAGAATTAATAATTAAATAACAAGAAAGGTAATGATAGTGATAATACTACTAATAATAATAATAATAGTAATAACATTGATGTATTTCTTCTTAACTAATCCTTCATTTGACATTACTACATTGTCCAGTCACAGTTTCACGTTCATATATTTTACGAATTAAAAGTTACGAGAAAATGTCACACTTTACCCCAATCCGGCCCACTGTGCGCCGCATCCCGTCACTGGCGGCAATCATGTTCGGCGAAGATATTTTGCTTTTTGATTCGAAAAAACGTCGACGTTGCAAACTTTAAAGGGTGGTTTCTCAAGATAAAAGTCTGCTCTATCGCGTGATACAGTTAGATTTTACGCCGACCCTTATTCTTTAAGATAAACTGAAAAATATCCTCAACAATTAAGGCAAAAGTGGTATTTGTGATATAACATCACAATATTTGTTTAAAGTCGAAAAATGTTTTTTTTCAAAATCAAGTTTCTCAAAAACTGTGCGTCTAGGGGAAAAATTAAGAGCAGATTCGGAATAAACGCAAGAAACTCTATACGAATCATCCAACAGTAATTGTAAACAAATTTGGTGATGGGCAGTAGTAATCGAATCGGAAACTTTCATCCAGCTGATCTATTCATCGGGAACTTTTTTCCGTGTAACATTTTGTTTATTTTCTTGGTTCTTTGCAAAACCACTCCTCGGAAACGTAAAAGAAGGCCTTTTGAGGCAAACAGATAGTTGCTCTGGATTGATCTTTCATCTAGCGATTTTGACTACTAAAAGACACCCCGTCTTTGCGTTATCGAGAAATCAGAAGTGGATTCATGGACCCTTGCAAATCTCGCGTACGTATACGTGGTCTAGCGGTGTGTGAGTGTACTCTAGCGATGTGGGAGTGTTCACGCGCCAGCGTCGTCTGCAGGAGATTCGCCGAAATTATCATGCAACATAGTGGAATAGGCCTACCGGGGATACCACTGAAAAAAAAACGCATTGTCAATAGTACCTCCGGGGTAATGTGGAAACCTATTGAAATGTAATCAGTTTCTCGAAGGAGGAGCAGGAGAAGGAAGCCACGACAACCGGGGAAAAGGCGGATCTGCAATTTCTAGTATGGTAAGCATATCTAATTATGCCATTGTACTAGTATGAATATATTATATGTTAATGATTTTCCTTGTATTTTGTAGGTATCCAGTTTATGCCGGGACATGCTCCGAGGAGGAGGATGAGCAGGAGAAGGAAGCCACGACAGCCGGGGAAAAGGCGGATCTGCAATTTCTAGTATGGTAAGCATATCTAATTATGCCATTGTACTAGTATGAATATATTATATGTTAATGATTTTCCTTGTATTTTGTAGGTATCCAGTTTATGCCGGGACATGCTCCGAGGAGGAGGATGAGCAGGAGAAGGAAGCCACGACAACCGGGGAAAAGGCGGATCTGCAATTTCTAGTATGGTAAGCATATCTAATTATGCCATTGTACCATTGTGAATATATTGTATATTAATGATTTTCCTTGTTTTTTTGTTAGGTACCCAGTTTATGCCAGGACATGCTCCCAGGAGGAGGACGAGGAGGAGGAGGAGGAGGAGGAGGAGGAGGAGGAGGAGGAGGAGGAGGAGAAGGAGGAGGAGGAGAAGGAGGAAGCCTCAAGCCTCGGCAACTGGTATGAGAAACAACAATTTCTGGTATGGTAAGCATATCTAATTACACTGTCCAACAAATTCAAACTTTTTTTTTACTTTTCGATTCCCATGATGCGATTCTTATAGAGTTTTTCGCGCTGATTCCGAATCTGTCCTTAATTTTTCTCCTAGACGCACAGTTTTTGAGAAATTTGAGTTTGAAAAAATTTTCAACTTTGAACAAATATTTGATGTTATTATAAAAGATATTGAATTGATAGCTTCTCTAGACAACGGGCGTTCGCCGCGGCGTATCTCGTGGAACGCCTATTCTAGCGGTAAGCGCCACTGGCGGCAGCTCGTGTCGGGCGAAGATATTTTGCTTTCTGTTTCGGTAAAAACGTCGACGTTTCAAACTTCAAAGGGGGGTTTCTCAAGATAAAAGTCTGCACTATCGTGTGGTATAGTTCGATTTTCTGCCGGACCCTTATTTTTTGAGATAAATTCAAAAATATCGTCAAAAATTGGTGCAAAAGTGGTGCCTCTCCGTCTTTAATGATTGTTTAAACATGTTTAAACAATTATAATGTATTACTATTGCACATCACTGGATTCGGGAAAGTCTAGAGAAGCTTTTTATGTAAAGATCAATTCAATATCTTTTATAATAACATCACAATATTTGTTCAAAGTTGAAAATTTTTTCAAACTCAAATTTCTCAAAAACTGTGCGTCTAGGAGAAAAATTAAGGACAGATTCGGAATCAGCGCGAAAAACTCTATAAGAATCGCATCGTGGGAATCGAAAAGATTTTTGGCTGTTGGACAGTGTTATGCCATTGTACCAGTGTGAATATATTTTGTATATTAATGATTTTCCTTGTATTTTTTAGGTATCCAGTTTATGGCAGGACATGCTCTACTGGCCACAAGTTTGGGGAAGCAGATGCAACAACGTCGTAACAGAGAGGAAATGAAAGTGCTCACGCCCGGGGTTTGGCCGTGCCGCTTTTGTCTCCACATCATGTTTAGCCTGGAACAGCTCCTACATCATCTTTAGCATGGAACAGAACCTACACCATCTTTAGCAGGAAACAGAACCCACTTTACTGTTATTAAATCTGTGTAATGGATTAGAACTAGCTTCAACCACCGACCAGATACTATTAAATGATATTAACTATTAGATAATAGTATCTGATCGGTGGTTGAAGCCAGTTCTGATTCATACCACATATTTAATAACAGTAAAATGGGTTCTGTTTCCTGCTAAAGATGGTGGAGGTTCTGTTCCATGCTAAAGATGATGTAGGAGCTGTTCCAGGCTAAACATGATGTGGAGACAAAAGCGGCACGGCCAAACCCCGGGCGTGAGCACTCTCATTTCCTCTCTGGTCGTAATCATAAGATAGTAGGTTTATGAAAAGATTTAAGATTCAGGTTTATGAAAAGATTGTAACTTTGATGCCTCAATAAAGGACAATATTAGTAAATTTCAAATTCTCAATTTTGTGTAATTTATATATTATCCCTTCACCATCCCAGATAGCACAAAGACATCTTAAAGTACGCCTAAAAGTTGCCTGACGCAAGACGTAACGTACATCTTTAAGTCGTACGTTGCGTCTGTGGCACGTCGTTTTCACGTCTTTTCCACGTACTGTGTACAACTTTAACAGGTCTTTGTTACAAAACTGTGCGACTTAAAGTCGTCTCTCACAGGTCTTTTCGACATCTTTAAGATGTCGCTTTAAGATGCAAAAAAGTTGCCTTTTTGGACATCTGAAAAGACGTACAAAATCTTCAAATTTAAGAAAAAATTAGAATCTATATATATATATTACTACTTTCATGTACACTTGAGAGAGAATATTCCATTTTGTCTCTTCGAAAAAACCTTATTACAATTTAGTTTTTATGCAGCATACTCTGGGCGGGAATCGAACTCGGGCCTACCATTTAACTTCATGATGGTTTCCTCGCTGAGCCATGCGAACCTTTACTGTTAGATTCATTACTTTTTATTCTTATACGCTCAAATCATATCAAATCATATATATTATTATATAAAAAATATTTCAACAGAAGTTTATCTCTTCTAATAATTATGTAACCTAATTATTTAATTATTTACCTAAAATATTTTTTAGGTAAAAATCAAACTACTTTTTTTTAATGAAGTATAGTATCAGTATATTAACGATTAAGAGATATACATATTTTCGTAAGTACTTCAATCGTTTCTGCCGTGAAAACGGCGTTGCGAAAGAGACAACTTTTACACATCCATAAAGGCACCTCTGCTGGGACGACGTTTTCACGTTCGAAGGTAGGTGCCTTTTATGCATCTCATTTCTAACCTGAAAACGGCGTACCGAAAGAGGCAACTTTTACGCGTCCTTAAAGGCACCTCTGCTGGGACGACGTTTTCACGTTCGAAGGCAGGTGCCTTTTATGCATCTCATTTCTAACCTGAAAACGGCGTACCGAAAGAGGCAACTTTTACGCGTCCTTAAAGGCACCTCTGCTGCGACGACGTTTTCACGTTCGAAGGCAGGTGCCTTTTATGCATCTCATTTCTAACCTGAAAACGGCGTACCGAAAGAGGCAACTTTTACGCGTCCTTAAAGGCACCTCTGCTGGGACGACGTTTTCACGTTCGAAGGCAGGTGCCTTTTATTCATCTCATTTCTAACGTGAAAACGGCGTCCCAGCAGAGGTGCCTTTATGGACGCCTAAAATGCGTCTTACTGAGACGTGAGACGTAAAGATGTAGACCGGACATGAAAACGGCAACTTAAAGTCGTCCTGTGCTATCTGGGCAACCCCCTGCGGCGTATCAAAATTAATTTAGTGCTAAGTAAAATTGTATTGATGAAATTCAATATTGTTGTATTTTCACTCGCGATAATGATTTTAACAAAGTCTGTGAAATATAAATATGTTAAATGTAGCCATACGAAAAATATAAATTGTCTTTTCCCTTCTACGATACTTATTTTTAATTTCATCTTTTTTTCTTACTATTTCCTTTTCCGTCCTTGCATGCGCACTAAATATGCATTCAAAAGTCATCAATATGAATTTAAATAAATATTACTTTTGTCGGTAAAAAGGGAGACTGCTACGTATTTGCACAGTAGAAATTTACTTTATCGACATCTGTCACAATGGTGCGACCTGCCCTGTATTCTGTATAATGGCATCTGTATAACCGACACGTTAGTGCGACCGTGCTGCCCTCTTACGGGGCAGTCAATTGACAGGCAGTTACTAGACTCCTTTTTCCGGAATTGCAAACGCCACATTAGTGCGACCGTGCTGCCCTCTTACGGGGAAGTCACTAGATTTTTTCCAGGATTGCAAGGATTGCAAGGGTGCGGGATTCACGTTCTCATTTCTTAATAATACAAAAATTTGATATTTCAGTAGTCAATAACGCTAGATAAAAGATCAATCTAGGCCGTGATCGCCCTCGAAACTCCTATTTTTACATTTACGAGTCGTAATTTGCATCATACGGAAGCATACAACTGCGCATGTAGCTATTTTCATAACATATATAATGCAAATTACGCCTCGTATAGGAAAAAAAAAGACTTTTGAGGGTGTTTGCTGCCTAGATTGATCTTTTATCTGGCGTTTTTGACTACTGAAAAACCCCTTGTTTGTATTATCACGAAATGAGAACGCAAATGCCGCACCCTTGCAATCTTGTAAATGGGCTGAAATCTAGCTGAAATCTGGCACGGCCGTCAGGCTGTGGGCTCGAGCCCATGCCTGGCTATTTCCGGGCCATGGCGCGCATAAAAAGCAGGCTGAAATCGAGCCGGTGTGCTGTCTGGGATGTAAATGTTAATTCATCGATTTGAATAAAATATTGAAAAATAATTGTTTATACACCTTATTGTTACTTCATTGATCTTTTACCATTACCTATGTCGATTTTGATCTTGGACGAGGGTTAAATATATAAATTTCAGAAACAGGAGTTCGGAAGTCCGCTATTATTCATGTGGATAGTGGCGTGTGAAAAAATGCATGTTTACAGAGTTACAGATGTATTTCCAAAGATAATTGCGTTAGGAGAGGTTTTTCGATATATAATCGTTGAAGGTTCTCAACGTCTTCTGCATATCTTCGAATTGGGCTGTGGAACAGGCTTCTTCGAGCGGCAGCCAGCTGAACGCTTGATGTTCGTGCGACAAACTGACAGACTTGTCGTGGTTGATCAGCTCTGCTAGCCAGTAGATGACAATTTTTGGCTGCCCCTTCACAATATAATTTAGCTCTTGTTTCGCGTCTTCGTAGATTTTCAGATCGGTAGCTACCAAGCCTGCTTCCTCTTCTGTTTCACGAAGTGCGGTCTGCATATCCGATTCGCCGGGATCGACATGACCTGCGACAATAATGTCAAAAACACACCACAATCTAGGACTGCGTTTACCTTTTCGCAGTTCGCATTGCAAAATTTCAATCTTAGAAGGTTCGAAATAATAC
Organism: Lasioglossum pauxillum; assembly: GCA_933228785.1. Classification (NCBI taxonomy): domain Eukaryota; kingdom Metazoa; phylum Arthropoda; class Insecta; order Hymenoptera; family Halictidae; genus Lasioglossum; species Lasioglossum pauxillum. Next base: position 36,667,214 of record OW121701.1, on the reverse strand, counting down.
GACCCACAGTCTAATCACAATGACATGATAAGCCGTTGAGAAGCGGATACGCGTGACGAATTTCTCTAGATAAGAGGTTATGTATCGAGATCGTGGAAACACGCGTAGCGGATAAATGACAAATGCCATACAAACCTTTCGGCGGTGTCCAGTGATGTTGGCCGTATGAAACTTGCATTAACAGGTACTCGACGACTCCCTGAATTCGGCGAAACACAACGAAACCGCAAGCCCGCTTTGCCATCTTATGATTCTAATGTCCGGTACGATTAACATGCAACTAACGCGATTAGAGTCGCCATAATTAAGACTTGTTTCCCCACTTTACCCTTCCCCTTCCACGTGTCTGTATTGGCAGAGAGAGAGAGGGGGACTTTTTCCTTTAATTCGAGCGAATTCTCCCGATCTGGTGACTCTGGATAAGTGCGAGGGACAGAGTCGCCAGATGAGGGGAAGGAGCACGAATTAAGGGGAAAAAGTTCAATTTAAAAATCCAGTACCACGACTGAAATGAATCGTGTCGCGTGACCGGCCCGCGGCGGTAGCGTGGGGAATAGCGTCGTAGAAGGGGAAGGTATAGCGAGGACACAAATCTGATGACTCTGAGTAGGAACAGGTTTGCGGTATACAAAATAGTCAAAGTGATTGGCAATAAAATTGACATGTGCACGGGAACCTGCAATCTGTTATTAACACTAGACCTACCACCACCGGTCAAAATGACCGGTTCTAGAGTTCTTATTTTACAATTATTGAAATAATAATAATAATTTCATAAGGAACGGTTGTATAGATACCTATAGTAGGCCCACAAAAAGTCGAAAGAAAATCAATCTTGTCATCTTTATAAGTAAGTAGGTTTAGTGTTAAGAGAAGTAATTTAAAGTCTAAAGTAAAAACAGGAGCAGCAGACTAGTCATCGAGTACTCCCATTCCTCGGACGTATTTTAGCATCCGTTTCTTTCGATCGATTCAAATAACACATGTTTATGGAATGTTATGGAGTTCTTTGTACACATTTAAATTATCTCCTCGAGCTTTTATACATCGCTACCCTCGAAACTGTATCAATTATTCAACGTTCTCTTCGAATAGCTCTTTCTCTTTCTCCGGCAAATCATTGAATCAGCTTTTATCTTTACGAAAAATAGCAAACAATTATAGCAAATTCCCAGATAGCACAAAGACGTCTGCAGTTGGACATTTAGACGTCTTAAAGATGTCCCGAATGTCCTATGAACGTCTTCCGAACATTTCCTGAACGACTTGTGTTAGGAGACGGTCCGTCTTAAAGACGTCTGTTTGACGTCTAAAGTAAAAATAGATTTCGACAAAAACGAGTTTAAGGTTAAACCAATAAATATCTTTATTAGAAGAACGAATGTGCAATTGACATAAAAAGTGTAATAAAAATGACAATTGCAATTAAAATTGCAATAAAAATAATAAAAATTACAATTAAAATCACAGTACAAAATTGGAATTAGAATTGAAATTGTAGCAAAAACACTATAACTTGAACAAATAATACCAATGCTAATACTGCTGTTTATGGTCTTAAAGACGACTTTTTAGGACGTAAGACTTTCAGACCTAAAATAGACGTAAAATGGACGCGTTTAAGACGTCGTGTGCTATCCGGGAATTGCCCAAAGACTGGGAATTCCTCAAGATATTCGGCGACTGCTGTTTTTCATTAGATCTAAGTGCCAACAAGCGACATTGATGTACCTGATACTCTGTGTCTATGGATCTTCAAAGGCGTAAGATCTGAATTGAATAAAAAATAAAAAAAAACAGTTGTTTTTAATCTTCTTACTGCGTCATTAGGGTCACGTGCCTGTTCCGGCACACGACTTTTAGAAGGAATCTCAGTTGGGAAACGATGTTTGTTACCATTTTATTAGAAACGCTTCTGCTACATTTTGTTGGCTAAATACCGATCACCAGAAAACATTTAGTAAAGCTGTATGTATGTATGTATGCATGTAAGTATGTCTGTATGTTTCGAATGTACGTACGTATCTACAAATTGTCGGATGTATGCGCGTGTGGCCGTGTGTGTTTGTGTGTGTGTATGTATACGTAATTATATACTTGAATGTAACAATATAGAGAGCAGTGAACCCAGTGCGGCCATCGAAGCTCCTTTTGCGGATTTGGGTCCAGAACTGTCTTTGTACTATCTCAAAAACAATCATGTCTAACGGTACAATTAACAGACACAGTATCTGCTCTGGACTTTTATGCATTATAAGTACAATTATATTTTCTATCGTTTTCATCTCGACGTTAATGCGTTAACCCTTAAGTGGATCATTGAGACCCCCGCAGCTCGATGTGTGCTCAGTGTTCCGATATCGTCAGATTTTTCGTACGATGGATGGCCGCTGGTGGCGCTGCGCGGAAAGAACAGTAACGTATCTATGATGACGAGGTAGTGGAGCCCGCGCCCTGCGCCTTGAGACAGTTACATTGGCGCGAAAGTACGGAAAAATCTGTTTCGGACAAAAGAACTTCAGGACGTGTCCTACAAGTTACAAAATATACACAAACACATATGGTATACATTCATTTTTCAGAATCAAATCATACAAATCTTCTCAAATTCTGCGGGGTGCTCAAGGTACCCCATTTTATCGAGAATCTTACTTTACTGAGGCTGAAAGCGCCACCAGCGGCCATCCATCGCACGAAAAATCTTGGACGATATCGGAACACTGTGTGTGCTTCGTCAACTGACTTGACGAGCCCAGTTGTTTAAATTTATTATCCGTAGACTGTGGATTTGATGCGTTTATAACAAAATAGGAATATTAAAAGGCTTTAAGAACGTCAATATATCTCCCTCAACTTATTAGGATTGTCAAAGATACCGACCATTTTTATTTAGCATAAAGATCCACAGTCTACCAATCACCGTAAGTACGTATACTTTATTTTGTTACCAGAAAGCGTTAACAGTGTTTCTATCTTATTCTTCCAACAAGGAATCTTTTAATTGACCAACGAAACTTTCCCTCGATTTTTGTGAAATCACTTTTGAACGTGAGAATTTGCAGGAAGGTCTTCGGTTTAGTTGCATCGATGGACGTTTGATTACTTTGTACGAACACGTTTCACGCAGCTACTAATTAAATTGCGAACAATCGCACCGTCGAGGCTCAATTCGAAAGTCTAGTTAAGGGTAGAGATCAGGGTTACCATATCCTAGTCTCGCCAAGCCCCATACCCTTCCGCCCCTCGCCCAGCTGCGCAGCGAAGCCCGCCTTTGCTTCCCCCACTCTTTCCACTAACGCTGACGAGTGGGGGAAGCAAAGGTGGGCTTCGCTGCGCAGCTGGGCGAGGAGCGGAAGGGTGAGGGGCCTGGCGAGACTAGAATATGGTAACCCTGGTCGAGATCGCTGGCAGACAAAGTTCCTGCAAGTTATAACAAAGCAATTTCGTTTTGCATAAAAATCCTCCTTTCTCTATTCACTCAGCCGGACCCAACTCCCTTTTTTTTGTGTTGGTCCGAATGGGTCCGCTGCTTTCTGTGTGGTCACTTTCAAGCGCACGTGTGCGCGTAATTATGGCGAATCGATGCAGCTGGATGGATGACGAGCCGTATCGAAGCGGAAACGGGCTTTGAATCGGACTCGGGATCGGTTGACTTCTTTTTCTGGCTTTATTACTTTCATACAAAAATTGGAAAAAACTGTTTGCGGACCGGCGCGAACAGTACGTCCCCCTGTCGTCCGAATGTTTCCCGATCGTCATCCGTTCAGCTTTCGGTTTCTGAGTTCTCGAGAGTTCGAGGATCGTTTACGTTCTCATCGGGTACTATTAATCTTTGAGCGCATCATCATCCTCTCCCCCCGATTCATTATCAGATAAGAAATCTTTACACATTTAACCGGCGAGGTAAGCAAGCGACGAGCGATCGAACAAACGATGAGTGTCCTGGTTTGCCGGCGTTTCAGTATTGTTTGTACGTCTTTTGCAATATGCTCGCGTGTGTCCTGCGTATGTGTGTGTGTGTGAGTGTGTATGCGTACGTAGCGTGTGGCTGTGTAATACGATGTTACAGTATAGAATCGTTTTCTTCTCTGACCTACACGCGTTTTACAGGCGTTGGCCGTGATTAAACGCTATTCGAAGGGTCTTATCCTCTGTAACATGAATTCGTAACTGCTAAAGGTAAACTTCTCTTCTACATCGTGGATCGGGATCGCGGCGATCCCGATCACGAGAATTGATACACTGACACCCGTTTTCCTCGTCTCCTTCGTTCGCTCCTCGGAACGCTCTTCGGCGTCCGCTTGTTACGTTTGCTTCTCCGGCGTACGGAAATCGATGGGAGCGTCTAGTCTCGTTCGAGGTTGCAGTCTGCTTTATTCGAATTCTAGAATCGAGCAGCAAGAATTTCTTCTACTTCGGGGGGAACGGTGCAGGGGGGGTGGTTCTCTACGGCTACCTTCCGATTTCGATGGTTTTTCGATACGTTGCAGAAATCGATATTACGAACTACTTTTTCCGGGTAAACTTTATTTTACCGGACTCAAAATTTGTGCCTTTCTCCTATAAATTATGATGTATTTGGTATGTAGTTCAGTAGATTTGTATCCGGGGCGACTGCAGATCGAAGTTTCGATCCTGCAGTATCAATGGTTATATCAGGAGTTATGCTTGGTTAAAGTTGAGCAATCTGTAGTGTCTTTGACAGGTAAGGGCGCCGCCATATTGATTTGTAGAGACGACCGCGCACCGATTACCTTGCCGCCGCCCTCACCCTCGACCTAATAACCAACTACAACCTCGTGGCTCTGCTCGGTAAGCGGCGCGCGACACTACAAACCAATATAGCGGCACCCTTATCTGGCAAAAACACTGAAAAATGCACAACTTTAAGCAACCATAACTCCTGAACTATTGATCCTACAGGATCGAAACTTCGATTTGCAGCCGCCTCGGGTACAAATCTACTGGATTACATACCAAATACATCATAATTAATAGGAGAAAGGCACAAATTTTGATTTTTCCATTAAACACCAGGGGTGGTCTCGCTCATGTCGGCTCTCGAGATGTTCGTGAAAAACTAACGCCACATCTACAATAAGTTTGGAGCGTCGTATTGGTTCGGATTACATTCAATAATCCGAACTTGAAATCATGCGTGCGCAGTTTTGCGCAGGACCTTTAAGTGACCACCGGAAACAGAATCGATTGTTTCGGTGAAGACAGTTTTTCGCGAGTATTTCGGAGAATCAACGAGACCGCCGCTATCGTGGGTAGGAAAGCTTTGTTGAAAATGTTCAAATTTGTGACTGGACACTGCGGATCTTTGTGTAAAATAAAAAATTGTCTGCATAGATTGCAAGAAATAGAAACTAAATTGAATGTTATTTCTTCCCTTAATGATTTTAAAAGAGGAGAAATTTTGATATCTTCATCAAATCATCTTCTTCTTCAATTTTTAAAATTTCATAACAATTTTAAATCTCATCTACTCAATTTTTCTATAATTGCATAAAGATCCGCAGTCTATTTATGACATATCCAAAAATCATTGGAATAGGAGGGTAGGCAGCTGTTCCGCAGATCACCGCAGGTCACCGCAGAGTGTTTTTGAACCGCGCGCGTCGTGGGAGGAACGGGCAGGTTTTGATGATTCGCGAGCTAACCACCTGTTGCCGCGCGTACAATGATCCGCGCTCGATATCGGACCCCGGAATTCATTCTCCAAGGCCGAACGATCGATCCTCGCGACGGGAAAACTCGGCCGAGGGTACTTAGGTGCTATCAGTCGTTCTTTCGAGAAAAGAGCCACGCATCGGAGGTGCACGCGTCGAGAACAAATACTCGGCGTCGGATCGAAACGTTCAACGCTCGGTGTTTCGGCGTACAGAGCTCTTCCCACGCTAATCACAAACATTATAGCTCCGAAACGTTCGAACATCGGCGAAAACATCATCAGGAGAAATTAGTCGACTTACAGATCTTTATACAAAATAAACAATTTACTGCACGGATTGTAACAAGACAGAATCTAATGAAAATTGTCGTTATTTCTTTAATCATTTCGACTCGATGAAAATTCTTGTAATCCTGTTCGATCTTCATCATTTTTATCGTAAATGCATAAAATCCGCGAGCGAAGTTTCCGTTTACGTCATCGTCAGAATTGGATGAAATTTTGGAAATAGGTTCTTCTTTGATTAAAATGATGATCGTCAGAAGGATTTTTGGAGACTCGAAAAAAGATTTTTTACCATTTCAATGTCACTCCCTACCTTACCGACATCACTCCTGTATTTTCGTATGCATGGACGTTTTTTCATTCATATCAATGAGTATCAGTTGGGCAGTGTTACTTGTTAGTAAAACCACGACAGGAATGAACTCCTATTTGATTCCCAAGCCCTGCAATAAATGCAAACAATTTTTCTTTCGCACAAAGATCCGCAGTCCAATTCGCATAATCATTGAAAATAGTTGGGAAGAATTTCTCCCAATGATATTCTTGCGCAACCCTCTTCGTTTTGAAGCCACAGTTGTAATTGCTTGGGACAGCTTTGCGCATGCGTTTCGTTACGTCTGGCATGTAGCATATCTGTGTACGTATGAGCGCGTGTGTGTGTGTGTACGTGTGTATGCGCGCGCAAACAGCGCGTGTTAGAAACGTGAAAAATGATTCGTGTTCCGTATTTATTTAAATAAATTAGTGATTGCCTATAAGTAATTTACTCGAGATTAATCTTAGGCAAATATAAAAAGTTTCGCGTCACTCGAATCCCGAGGTGTTTTTCCCATTCGTTCGTTCTCCGTTTCGTGTATACGTTATACTCTTCGCCTTCGTTTCTCTTCTTCTTCTTCATCTTCGTCCGGTTTCCTTTCGTTTTCTTCATCTTCATCTTCTTCTTCCTCTTCAGCATCCTCGGTAATCTTGTTCGCGTTCCGTGTCTCTTCGTAGCATAACTCGCGATACGCGTTTTCTCTCGTTCTTTTTTTTATTCGTGTGTTCTTGGTGTGTGAGGCTTTTCATTTTTTATTTGGTTAATTTAGTACCTTTCGTATATTATATTATTTATATACACCAAGTCTCTCTAGAATCGCCTCTACATTTACAATAATTCCTAATTTAGTTTTCATTCAACCGCGAATACATTTGCGAATAAAAGGTTAAATAGCGTAATAGTGTATAGCCAATTACAATACTTAAATGTAATCCTTACATGGTATTCTTTCGTAGAAACAACAGATCTCGTTTATCGACGATGTCGTGCGCGCGTGCGTGTTTACCATCTTATTCTTGTTTTTCATTAGTTAGGTATGGCTCCGGACAATTATTCCCCTTCTCGTATTGTTAGATACATCATGTTTCCCTCGATTTGCTTCGTTACGGAGCGAAGTACTTGCGAGAAGGATTCAACTACGAAGTACTTCTGGAAGGAGGTTCCCATCTCCTGGGGTCGCTGGATCAATTAGGGTAGGAGGAGGAAGGCCATGATCGCCGGGAAGTTGAAGGGACGCGACAGAGACTGGCCTCGGCAATAGAGGTGGGTTCGGAGACAAGGATGACAAAGGCCACGGCCATGATGACAAATTGGTGAGGGCCACGACCATGTTCACGGACCCCCTCGAGCTTACGACGGTGCACAGAGAGAACACTGAAGATCCTCTTGAGCATCGCAGCCTCTGGACGGAAAGTGGGAAGTGGTTACGACGTGGATATCACCGTGGGGTACACTGGATTTACTTTCCACGACCCTCCGGAGGATGAAAGAACCGCCCAAGAATCGCACGACGACGATAATCCCTAAACAATGTTTAAATAATAGTATTTCTCTTCTTCTATCTCCTTTGATCTCGATCTTGTGTCTTATAACATCATTTTTTGTGTACTATGCGTAAAAATAAAAATAATAATAATAATAATAACAATAGTAGTAGTAGTAGTAATAGTAACAATAATAATAATAATAATAAATATAATCATAATCATCGTTACGCATCAATTAATCGGCTAACGTCTGTAGGGGAGTTTGTTGCATATCGTTAAGCTTACTCTCGATAAAAAGAAAGAAAAAAAAAGTAAAAGGGGGTGAGTCGGGGGATAGGAGATAAAGATGTCGTAAAAATGTTCGAAAATGTAAATCGTTTGGCACGCGATGCACCAAAAATACGTTCGCGGGTCCGTCGAAACGGCTGTGTGTGTGTGTGTGAGTGTCTTTCTCGTCGAACGGTTGAATGGATGAATCTCGATATTAAATGTCGTGAAGGTAGTTTCGTTGAAGGGGGTAGGGGATGGTGGATTACAATCCTCTGTTACGCGTTCTCCTTTACAATAGACCGCCCTCTTTCGTTTTTGTTCGAGATGCGTGATCAAACGGTTATTTACAAAAGAACAGACCCCGTTTTGTCGTAATCCGTCGACGGTGTTCCGTGGATGCGCTCGCGGCGAATAATCGAAAACAAGAAGAAAGACTTCGTCGACTGGTTCGAATCGTGGAATCCTGGGCGCGTGATACGATCTACATGTATACGCGCGTTACAATGTATATACTTCGTCGAACGTGTTCTTTGTTGTTGTTTTTCTTTTCGGGCTGTTCTTCGCACGCGGTTGTGTGTTCACACGACCGTCCTGCCCACCGAACAGTACATGCAATACACGTTCGATCGTCTTCACTGCGTGTCAACACGTCGCATAAAAACTTCCTCCGCACTGCACTGCACCGCAACCGCGACCGCAACCTTCTTAACCTTAATCGCAACCTTAACCGCAACCGCAACCACAACCGCAACCGCACCGCAGCACCCCGCGCACCATGTCTTATACATCCCGTGTTGTCTGTCTCGTTCCTCTCGCGGAGAAATTCATTCGGCGTCTCGTTAAATACGCGTCATTAGGCACAGTTGAAGTACAATGAAATCGTGTGGCTCCCCCCGTCGGATCGGTGTGCGTTCGAGAACCCGCTCGCGAAGAGTTCGCGGGGCGCGAGAAGAAAAGGGAAAACGCGAGGCCGAAGGACCAAGGAAAACTTGCCTCGAGCTAAACTTAGAACAATCACAGTAGTGCCCGCTTGATGCTTGCATTCCACGCTCGCGGAACGCCCCCATCGCTTCGTGGGACCGCCCCACAGCTCCGCGGGACGTTCCTGATTCGCTCGCACCGCTCCCCTCCCCGCTCTAGAGGCGAGCGGGAGGAGGGGACGGGGTGGAACGGCCGTATCTGGCCCTTGAACGCTCGCGACACAGCCCCGGAGAGTGCGACCATTAAGCAGGCACTCTGACGTTGCTTGAACGCGTGCGTGCACCGAGACGACATCGATTTTTTGTAAAGTACAGTGTTCCCTCGTTAGCGTCGCGCTCGTCTGCTCGTCGAATCGACAGCCTGGTGTCGACGCGAAGGCGCCTGTCATCGTCGTCGTCGTCGTCGTCGTCTACTACTCGATAGCGTCACGCCGCACGCTGGGAAACGCGCGACGCTAACGAGGGAATACTGCAAGATACTTGTGAACGCGATACGCTGTGACTGCGACGATCGTGTCCTCTCGCCGACGTACACGCGGCTCTGGCAGTGGCTCGCAGCTCTCTTGCGCGATCATGCGAGCCTGCACACGAGGCATTTCAGGTGGTTCGGTTTTCGGTGATGGGACCAACAACCATCGACAAGGAGACGTAACGGGAGAGCAAACGGTCCGCGTGTACGACGAAGGCGAGAAGAAACGCGCGAGTTCGGGTTCATCTTCAGCTTCCTGTCGTCTCTCCTCAGGTTTTCCTCGGGTTCTCCCTTTTTCTTCGCAGTTCTCGCAACACGCGCGTACGCAATTCCATCCCCCGTCCCTCCGCTCTTCTGCTCCCCTAATCGCACCCTAAATCCTGGTACAGCATCCTCGGTTCCCTCTTCTGTCTCTTTCTCTCTCTTTCTCTCGCGGGCGAACACGGTACACGTAATTCGCGAAACCTAAGACCGACGTTTGGTTCCGAATTTTGGCACTCGGGAGTATTTCGATAAACATATATATACTGTATATATGCGTGTGTCTATATATATACACGTGTTCAGCCATGAATATAATAGATCACAGTGTCCCAGTAGAGCAGGTTAGTTTGTTTGTTTTTTTTTTTTTCGACAAAAGACAAGAACGTTTCTCTAGTTTCCGTGGATCCCTTTTTGTGCATGGAGGATCGGCTGATCGGTCGGACCAACCGATCGCGGTGCGACTCTCTTCGCGCGTCTCTCTCTTTTTTTCGTTCGTAGGGTTTCGACTGGGACCCCGGAGAGGTGCTCTCGAGAGATCGGTGTTTTAAACAAAGATTTCTCGGGTGTCGGACGGGGGATCGGAGTCAATGTCGGTGGTGGTGTCGGATGCGGAGCTCGGGTCGAGATCGAGGTCGAGATCGGACTCGGTTTCATCGTCGGAATCGAAACGATAGCTCAAGTCCCAGAAGAAGGAGGAATAGAGAACGTCGTGGTCGTCGGTGGCTGCGAGGAGTCCATGCGATCGGTCAGGAGGGCGTTATGGGTTCTTGGCGCGGGCTGCTATGGAGCCAGTCGTCGGCAGTCACAGCTTCAGTTCGTTCGCAATCTTGCTGGCAATATTTTTAAAACCGATCGACGTGCCTGAGATGCGTTTGAAACGTACGCCGTTCAGCGATAGTCGTGGCAGTTTACAAACTTCGATCTCCCATTGTACTTGGCTGTCTGTCGCCGCGTCGCCGTGCGCGCACAGCAGCAGGAACCTTTCGCGCTGTTCGTACTGACATTTATTGGCGTCCAGTACCTGAAGCGATCGACAATACCGTTAGTAAAGACAACAACAAACCCGCTCGCCGCCGGTGCTCACCCGATGGATTATTACAAACCCGGCTCGTCAAAGTCCGCGCGGCCACGTTCAATCTGCCTCAAAACTTCGGTTCCGATCGACTCCTAACGAACGGGTTACTCTAACGTATAAGCACGCTCGATTCCCATCAAACCCAATAAACTGAACGAGTCCATCGTCGGTGTCCGACCGAATCCATTCGAATTTTTACTCACCAATTTTTTAACAATCTTCAGACCCGCTCCGAGACTGTTCTAATTGCGGTAATTCCTAGTGGAATTATTTTTCAAACGTTTCGCAAGCATCGCGGCCGTTTATAATGAAGAAACAACTTTTTTAGTGTTGGACCGACTTTTTTCGAGAAGTTAGATTACTACGCGATGCGAAAAAAATATCGGAAAAATTGCAATTGGTTAGAATTACAGGGATAGTACTAAAACAGTAAAAATGTTAACCCTTAACACTCGAAATTGCTGTACGATTATTCATAATATTAATTAGATTATTAAATATGTTGGTATCCAATCAATTACTAAGCATTTAAGGGCGGCACTTTACTTTACCGGACTCAAAGTTTGTGCCTTTCTCGTATAAATTATGATGTATTTGGTATGTTATCCAATAGATTTGTACCCGGGGCGGCTGCAGATCGAAGTTTCGATCCTGTAGGATCAATGGTTCAGGAGTTATGCTTGCTTAAAGTTGTGCATTTTTCAGTGTTTTTGCCAGGTAAGGGGCGTCGCCATATTGGTTTGTAGTGACGGTCGCACGCCGCTTGCTGAGTTGCTTAGGATTAGGTCAAGGGGGGCAAGGTAAGCGACCAGCGGTCGTCACTACTAACCAATATGGCGGCGCCCTTACCTGTCAAAACTACTCAACTTTAAGTGACCATATCTTCTCAGCTATTAATCCTAGAGGATCGAAATTTCGACCTGCATCTGCGCCGGGTACAAATCTACCGGATTACATACCAAATACATCATAATTCGTAGGAGAAAGGTACTAATTTTGTGTCCGGTAAAGTAAAGTTTACCCCATTTAAGTATTGCACGAGGTGTTCTATCAATTTCGAATGGAATTATTCTAGGTCGGAAGAAATGTTTAATTCAGGAGTTAAAACAGCTCCGAGTGCAAAGAGTGAACTATTAGAAAATCACCGGCAGATGAAGTGTTGAGAATAGTTTGAACGAGACCGTCGAGCGACTGTCGCCTCGGGCTGGAATCGGATCGATCGGTTCAGTTCGATCGGAATCGAGCGAACCGCATTCGGGCCTGTTTCTTTCGACAGCGATCGCGAACGAGGTTCCAGCGGATCGAATCGGTAATATTAGTCGATCGGACACCGAGCCGAGATTGCTTGAAGACCCAAAGCGCTATTGGAGTTGTTGCGTAGTTCCCGGCGGCGATCGTTGATTTTGCTTTGAAAGCGTGTACACCGGTATCGAATCAAGAGTACCGTGTGTCCCCTTGGCGCGAACGTGCTGTTTTTCGTTCGATCTATTTTTTTTTTTGCGCGTAGAACGATTGCTCGAGAGAGTAGGAACGCGTTCGTTTTTTTTTTCGTTTGGAAAAGCTTGTTTTTGTTTTTTTTTCTACGATGGTTTTGAGGGCAATACCTTTCGTATTTCGGACATGATCTCATTCGGATCTCGACTACTGGTGGTTTTCATACTCCATGTGAATCGTAGACTGCGTGGTTTAATCTGCTCTTCGTTAGTGGTCGCTCCGCTGTAACAAAAGAACGTCTTAAATCCGCACGGATCGAGGTCTACACGCCGATGAACATGCGACAGAGAGAGAACACATTTTTTTTCGGTTTTAGGCGTTCATGTTCGGACTGCACCCGACGACGTTCGGTCGGTATAGAGATGAATGTTTGTTTTCTTTTTATATATTTTTGTTGTTGTTGTTGTTGTTGTTCGGTAATTCGGTAATTCGGTAACGGTGTCGTTGTCGGTCTCTGTTTTCCCATCGTGGTCGGGTGCGCTAATCAAAGTAGAAATCTGCAAGCTGCCGGTAAATCGATGATCCGAAACGGCGCAACGTAAAGAACGTGGAACGGTCACATGCGTGCATACATGCAGTTTTTGTGTGGCATACACACGATTCTGGAGGGGAGGCTCAGTCTTGGGAAGAATGTTAGCCGCGGAGAAAAAGTATTGTGCGAGTACAGTAGTGCACGGTTAAGCGTCCGCTCTTTCGCCCGGTTAGCAGCGGGCTAAATTACATAAGCGAAAGTTAAACATTCTTCTAAAGCGAAGTTTAGTCTCGAATCGAAACCATACGAATTCCAAAAATTCTGACCTCGGACCGAGTTGCGAGCGGCCCGACTGAAACTCGATACAATTCGAGAGTTCCATCTCCTAAGAATTTTAGCAGCGGGCTAAATTAAATAAAATCAGAAGTTAAACATTCTTCCAAGGCGAAGTTTAGTCTCGAATCGAAATCACCCGAATTCCAAAAATTCAGACCTCAGACCGAGTTTCTACAGCAATGTCCCATTCTAAGTCAATTCTCGGGTCCTGTGTTGTGACGGGTCCCATGGAAATCACCAACACAACTTTCCCCGACACGGTTTTCACCGACATTTCACCGACTCCAGATTTGACCGACAACGCCTTTAACCGAAAACGATATTGATCGACAACGAATTTGATCCACAACGACTTAAGACGACCACAGTATGTATTATCATATCGTTGCTCCGGAAGTATAATGACGCAACTGTAAAATTTTGTGAAATTGACTTTATTGTTGTTGGCGAGGTCAAAAATGCATTTATTTTCGTTATAACCCGCATGCTTATTTACCGCAATGTCTATAAACTACTCTCATAGAAAAATTAAACCGAATCTATAGGCCATTCTATTAACACAAATTGGAATTATTTTTCTTTTGTTTGTCCTGTAAAATTTCAATTTTTGCAGTTGTGTCATTATACTTCCGGAGCAGCGATATGTATTATCATACTGTGGTCGTCTCAAGTCGTTGTGGATCAAATTCGTTGTCGGTCAAAATCGTTTTCGGTTAAAGGCGTTGTCGGCCAAAATTATTGTCGGTCAAATCTGGAGTCGGTGATTTCCATGGGACCCGTTGTGACATAGATCGGAACACGTCACTATTTATTTGTGGCGTCGTCGACCGCGCCGGATGTAGAAAAGAATGTAAACACGGACCGCGCGGCTGAAGCGCAACAATCGGTGAGATAATACTAGTGCAATACTGAAACTTCTTTATTTGTTACTTATGTCAATATCTGCGATAGTCTGTCGGTTCCGACTGCGGACGCGTAAGTGTGCGCTACTGTACTATGATGCCTACGAAAAGCTCGACCAAAATGGAGCCCGACGCGACCCGACGTCAGAGTACTCGCCGAGCCCTGCGAAACCCGAAAACTATTTACCCAACGATTTTATTTCCTCGTTCCAACACCTGGTCGTCGTCGATGCTGTATTGTCCGTCGTTTAACATTGTTAAGTACAGTGAGTCCTACGCGTGGATCGTAAACAAATCCGAGACAAAGACAAAGGTTTCGGACAGTTGTTCTACGGACACTGATTCGCGCTGTTAGTCAAGATTAGTCGAACAAACCACAACCGCGGAAATCGAAAAGTCAGTTTGTCGATATAAATATACGATATAGTCGTCGATGAATGTTTTTAATCAAACGGTGAGAACGTGTTTAGCACGGTTACGTTTTTCGGTAGCACAAAGCCCGGGATGTTGTTAGTCGACGTTGAAACCGATAAACGAATTAATATCCACGCGGAACGTCCAAGACCCTTGTTTCTCGAACATCAAACATTTCGCGGATGTACAGTCAGTCTCGATGGTACACAATTTAAATAGGAATAACTTTTTGACAAATGTACCGAACACGACTTCAGTTTATCATTACTAGACTGCGGATTTGACTGATCTGTGACGAAAACTGGTTGGAGCAATTCAGAAACGTTGAAACAATTCGATTGTGTCTATATATTCGTGAGTTACTACCAGAGGTGGGCATTATTTGGCGAAACAAATATTTCAAATACTATTTAATATTTTAGATTTTATTTTGCTTAAAGAAAATAGTATTTTAAATAAGATATACAATTTCAAAAATAAAATATTTCTATTTCAACAATTTGATCCACAAAATAAAATATTTCTATTTTAACAATCTGAATTTCAAAATAAAATATTTCTATTTCAACAATTTGATCCACAAAATAAAATATTTCTGTTTTAACAATCTGAATCTCAAAATAAAATATTTCTATTTCAACAATTTGATCCACAAAATAAAATATTTCTGTTTTAACAACCAGAAACACGAAATAAAATATTTTACTCTTTGCATTGTTATAATACTCTGAGAAACCGCATGAACATACAGTCTATTTTATCGTTAAGAAACGATTTATACTTATAAATGTATTGAATTCGAACTATCATTTTCAGCAATAATATTTAAAATTGAAATTGAAAATAAAGACGAAATATAAATATTTTTAATATTCTTCGAATAAAATACTATTATCAAAAAAATTACTGCCTCAAATAAATTATTTTATTTTCAATAATTACTGCATCAAACAAAATATTTTATTTTCAAAGTTGTACACATTTACCATTTTGCCATTTAAAATACTATTCTCCCCAGCTCTGGTTACTACTAAAAATTCCATTATTCAAGATATAGTTTAGCTTATTAAATAAATTGGTATCTAATCTCACTTACTAAACATTTATATCTATAAAATGAAAGAGAAATGTATAAATTTACTCATTTAATATCCATAAAATGAAAAAAGAAATTACAATGAAATTATTCTAGGTGGGAAGAAATATTTAATTTTCGTGTTAAAAAGCTCCGAGTGCAAAGGGTTAAGATTATTCTTTATTACAGAAGAAAAGAAAAGTCTTTATCGCTAAACCAATCCATCTAGGATACTTGGCAGAAAAAGTGAAATTGTTCGGTGTATTTATAAAAAAGTTATTCTAATTTAAAGCGTGTTCCATCGATCACGAGACTGACTGTGCATGGACTTACGCGACAAATCTCGCGAACGTTGTGAAAGAGTGAAAAAACGCAAAACCGAGCACACGTTGATATACTTATGTATAGTGAGAATAGAACAGTGAAAAACAAACGACAACGACAATGAAGAAAGTATCAAATAAAAAAAATGAACAATACAAAAAAAAGATAAAGAATAGAGAAATAAAAAAATGAAACGTGATTATCGAAGAACAGAACGGAGGAGCAGAATGAGAGAAGTTAGAGCGTATGGATCGTGGTATTATGGTATGCAGCAACGTACCTCACTACTGGGTGCTTTGGGGGTACGGATGGGTCCGTGGGGCTGAAATAACAAAACAAAGGCAGTTGCTAACAAACACTAAACATGATAAAATCATCAAATCAAATTGAATCTATACGTGTAACCACCACCACTCTATATCACCACTGCACACCGATTGCGGGGGGAAACGTTCACGGTCTCAAAAATGCAAAATTCAAGGGGCTGGACGGGGGGGAAAAGTGGGGCGGGCTTCGGGGGTTGGAACAGCGGCAGCGATAAACATTCGACGATTACAAACAGGAGAGAGAAGACATATATTATATGTATAAGACGGTTTCGGACGGTTCTCGGAGAGATGCTCGCCGACTCTCGATTCATCGATTCGATCCTCGGCGAAGAGACGCGGGGCCGCGATTCACAAACACACGGGAAGACGATCGTTCTCGGCTGCCGTTCGCCTACCTCGCCTAATTCGTCTAAAATCTTTTCGCACGATTTTCACCAAAAAGTCTCCTTTCGGCGCAGCAACTTTCTTTCGGACTGGACCGAACCACTCGAGTTTCTTCGGAATATTACCCCTGGCAGAAAATGTTCGAGCTCATTATTCGAGAGTACTTAACGCGTTTTTAATGCTCGTCTTCATTGTTAAAATGTTTAATCAAATTCAGCGTATCTTCTATTAGATGATTGCACAAGTTTGTGTCCGATTTTCATAGATGTCGCAAACTGTACTGCACTTTTCTTTAAAAAAGAAAAAATTATATAGTCACCATTCTTTTCTAATTGTAGGAAAGAATGGTGACTATACAGGGTGAGTCTTGTAACGTGACGATCTGAAATAACTCGTAAGTTATTTGTTGTACAAAAACAATGTTCAAACAAATGTTGTATGGTTCCTGGGGGGACATACAGTGCTGCAATCTGATTTTTGTTATTTCGATTTTTTATCAAGATATGAAGGTCACCTTCTGTTTTTTAAATACAATGCCCAATATTTTTACTCGAACTTGGATGAAACACAAAATTCTACGTAAAAAAGTATTGACGATAATTGATAATAGTTAACGAGATATTATCGATATAATTTCCCATATGTATAATAGCTGTTACCTGGAACCTAGTAGATGCTTGAACTGATATTCCTCAATTTGAATAAATACATATGGAAAACATGTAACCGATTTCAAGTCTTTAGCTCATCAGGAAGTTAGTATAAAATCAATTGCAAAATTTGCCACTGAACAAACAAACAAACACGACGATCTCAAATAACTCGTAAGTTATTTGTTATACAAAAACAATGTTCAAACAAATGTAGTATGGTTCCTAGGGAGACATACAGTGCTGCAATCTGATTTTTGTTACTTCGATTTTTTATCAAGATATGAAGGTCACCTTCAGTGTTTTAAATAGAATGCCCAATATTTTTACTCGAACTCGGATGAAGCACAAAATCCTACGTAAAAAAATATTAACCTTCGTGTATCGTAAATCTAATAGTTATCGAGATATTATCAAAATCATTACCACGTTTTTATTAGCTCGCTTCTCAAAAGCTGAAATAACTCTCTCAAAAGCGAGCTAATAAAACCGTGGTAATGATTTTGATAATATCTCGATAACTATTAGATTTACGATACACGAAGGTTAATATTTTTTTACGTAGGATTTTGTGCTTCATCCGAGTTCGAGTAAAAATATTGGGCATTCTATTTAAAACACTGAAGGTGACCTTCATATCTTGATAAAAAATCGAAGTAACAAAAATCAGATTGCAGCACTGTATGTCTCCCTAGGAACCATACTACATTTGTTTGAACATTGTTTTTGTATAACAAATAACTTACGAGTTATTTGAGATCGTCACGTTACAAGACTGACCCTGTATAATTGATTAATAAAGCTGTATTCTTTAAAGTTTAACCATTGACTTTTATTATCAAATCGGGCACGAACTTATGCCATCATCCGATGCGATGTCGAACCAAATAATTGTAGAAATATCTAAATTTCTAATTGTAGAAAAGAATGGTGACTACATAATTGATTACTAAGGCAGTAGTATTTTAAATTTAACCATTGAATTTTATTTTCAAATCGGGCACGAACTTATGTCATCATCTGATACAATGTCAAGCCAAATAATTGTAGAAATATCTAAATTTTTAATTGTAGAAAAGAATGGTGACTACATCATTGATTAATAAAGCTGTATTCTTTAAAGATTAACCACTGAATTTTATTTTCAAATCGGGCACGAACTTATGCCATCATCTGATGCGATGTCGAACCAAATAATTGTAGAAATATCTAAATTTCCAATTGTAGAAAAGAATGATGACTGCATAATTGATTAATAAAGCTGTATTCTTTAAAGATTAACCACTGAATTTTATTTTCAAATCGGGCACGATCTTATGCCATCATCTGATACAATGTCAAGCCAAATAATTGTAGAAATATCTAAATTTCTAATTGTAGAAAAGAATGGTGACTACAGAATTCATTAATAAAGCTGTATTCTTTAAAGTTTAACCATCGAATTTTATTTTCAAATTGGGCACGAACTTATGTCATCATCTGATACAATTTCAAGCCGAATTACGTCGAAAGCCGTCCGGAGCCATCGTCTTGTATCGAAAGAGAACTGTATAAAGAAATTGAGATAGCAAAGGTAACAAAGCAATAGAAAGCATTTTTTAATATTTTTAACAGTGAAGAAGACGTCACCGCAGAAATGA
Source organism: Lasioglossum pauxillum (assembly GCA_933228785.1). Lineage (NCBI taxonomy): Eukaryota > Metazoa > Arthropoda > Insecta > Hymenoptera > Halictidae > Lasioglossum > Lasioglossum pauxillum. Next base: position 36,648,371 of record OW121701.1, on the reverse strand, counting down.
ATATATTCTGCCCACTTTTGCCCACCCATGTTTGCGATAAATGTATAAAGTCTTTGTGATTAAAAGCTCCCTTAAATCAGCGTTTAATTTTCTAATTCTGTACATTATAGGAAGTTGTGGAAAATCACCGAGTAGTTCGAGTGGTTCGAGACCGTGTACGGGGACTTTCTCGATCGATCGTGTGTGCCCGACGTCGTACGAGACGAACCGTTCAGTCGATTTACAGCATCGCATGCACGAGCGAATCAGCTTTCGAGCCGCACAACGCATAACGCAACCCCCCCACGTTTTCTCACGCGTGAGAACGTCTCCTTCGTCGATGGAGGATTCAGAAATAAATTGGTACCACATATACAAGACAGTTTCAACATTGTTTATTAATACGAAATTATTACTATTATTGCTTCTTAAAATTACTTTAAATAATATTTCTATTCTGTTTTCTATGCATGCTATTTACTGCCCTCCATTCTCCGGTGGAAATCTAAGGCAGACGCTGCGCGTTCCTTCTATGGTGATACATGCATAGTATATCCCCATGATATCGAACTTCGACACTCGTGCCATCGTCCTCTGCCGAAGATACTCGCTTCTCGCGGAACCAAACAGTCGGGGAGGGGGAATCGTAGAAAAAAATAATACGGAAGAACGAAAAAGGACAAAAGAGGAAAATAATAAAGAAAGAACAGGGGCCATTTTAGACACGCGCGCGTGGACGGGCGTAGCGTTGGAGCGCAGCAAACAGCATCGATCCATTTACAAATGCGCTATCGTCATATACGGTTACGTATATCTTTTTCTCATTGTCCGTTTCCCTTTTCTCTTGCCGTGAAGCGTGCTTTTTTTCTCGCGGCTCCCTTTTGCTTCGTCTTTGTGTCGCCACCTCTGCTCCGTTTGCATCGCGTCGCGTCGTCGAGAACAACGAATAAATTTTTCGACGTTCCTTTCTAGTCGCCGGAACATTGCCGATCTACGCGCTCCATCTTCTTCCTGCATTTCTCTCGTTCTACGAACGAACGTCGCGCGATTTTCTCCCGGGTAGGCGTGGCCAATTGCCCCGGGGGGCGGCACTGGGCGTGGTTGAGGCAGAGACTGCGGACGAGCTACGTTATTAATATTTGAACACTTCTGAGAAGCAGAATATTTTTAAAATAAACTCCTTTATTTAACACGTTCGCCTCTCCATTTTTTTCAGTAATAGTCTTCAAGGTTACTATATTTAATCTCGTCATTTAATAATATAGACTGTGGATTTTATGCGTTCATGACAGAAATGAGTAATTACGGTTTTACACAGTGCAAAAATTCAAAGAATCAAATATCGTTCGACCTAGTAAAACGATTAAAGAAAGGAAAACATTCTTAAATGGCTCCTGTATCTTATAAGAAATGCACAAAATTTGCATAAAGATCCGCAGTCTTAAACCTGTCCACATATTAATCCGCATCTTGAACTCCCTCTGCGCAAAGTGTGCTGAGGACTATGGCCACGCCTACTCTACGTCAAGAACGTTCGACTCGTGGCCCCCGGGGCCACTTCGATGGGATGGGGGAGGAGTCATTAACACGTTAAACGCTAAGTCAGTCCTCTGGGGACCGCCTTAATGAATTTGAAAAATTATATATCAAAATGACATATCAAAAAATATGTTCACTGTCTTAATATGTTCGATCGAAACAGATTAAACAAAATTTAGGTGAGCAAGTCGTTTGCTGACGCACATGCGCATTTCTACATATGAATGGAAATGAAAAGTCAGATGAAATCAGCTCCGCCTTTAACGTGTTAGACGTCCAGCTTAGACGCCATGGGGGCCACGGTTAAACGTCCTTGCTGGTCGATCCTCCGAGAGAAACGTGTCGGGAGCGGAGATTGATTTTCCGGCGTGGGAATCGACGTGTTCGGGAACGGTACGCACGTGTACGAGAATCGGTTACAAAATCGGACGATCGTCGCGGCGGAGAGGAACGCGCGGAAATTAACGAACTGCCGATCGGATATCGGTTCGACGTCCACGACATCACGGTGCGTTTTGTAGTCGAGGTGAAACGTAGCCGCGACAGAACGTGGAAGTCTCGATCCGTGGAAGTGGAAATCTCGGACAAGATTTGTCATCCTTCGAACCCCGCCGAACGTGTTTCTTTTCTTCTATGATTCTCGCTTCGGCTCGAGGTAACGCACGGGCTTGCTCGAGGGACGCGTTACAAACATGTTCTCCTTTTTAATCCTTCCGACCCGAAGGACGTACGGTGTACGTCCCCTGATGAATTTTCGTCTTTGCGTGACTCTACGATACATACCCTGAATAAAAACGGTATTGTTTAATATCGTACTCAATCATTTTTTGATTTTTCTTTGTAAATCTTTATTTTATTTATGAATATAAAGACGTCGAGGGGACAGACGGCGTACCTCCGTCGGGTCGGAAGGGTCAACGATGAAGGACAGACCGCGTGTGTGATCCTGCTACATACGCTAAATACTCCGGACGATTCTGGACAGGAAAGCTAACCGCGCGACCGTGTCTTTTCTCCTTAGTTTAGCAAAATACCCATCTCATTATTTTCTTTTCTCGTTTCTTTTCTCTCGGTTACGAAATGTACAATATCAAAAAGAGGAAGGCACGTTAGTTTCGATAAACGGGGTCGCCGGTTTCGTCCGGGTTCTCGCGAGCTACCAATATGCACGCCGCCTGGCAATCGAGACAGTTTATAAACAACAAACGCTATGCACTTCTGTTCCCTCGAAACTCCGTTCCCTCGCGAGATTCGCGATCGAGAGGAACTCCGCGAACCCGTCTCTTGTTCGGAATCGCAGTCTCGAACGAAAAGCGATGGTCGTGGCGGTAGTATCGTTTCCCTCGCCGATCTTTTCTGGAACGCGGAAACCGGCTGAATCTCTCTGTTATCGTCGTAGTCGTGGTCGGCGTCGGTCACTGTCCGAACTTGCGAGTCTCTGTGCATCCTGTATCTCTGTCGATCGACGTGTTTTCGCACGATCGAGTCGGGGTTGGTCTACAATGCGATACATTCAGAGAAACGGGAATTGTTCACCGATTTTTTGCGGAATCGTTCGTGGCCAGTCCGCCCCACCCCATCCCCCCGCGATCTTCGATGCGAGCCGTTGTTACTCAACCCCTTGACGCGATCTTATTCTCAGCTAATTGATCTTTGAAAGGCCTGATCATTCGACAGAGAATCTTTACGCAAAATGAAAATTTTTCACCTGTATTGCAACAAACTGGAGTGAAGTGGAAGTTTATTTTTTATGTAAAATGTAACAGTATTTTTAAATTTTGCACCTGCTTATAATCAAATCCGCATCAAATCCGCTGTCCAATGATCATCGATAGTTTGAATGAATCCGTAGCACGCTCGTCGCGAAAAGTTTCTCGAAAATTGAGCTGATGAAAAATGATGCAAGTCGAAACGCTTGGTCGCGTTTATTGAATAACGAGTTAAGTAAAAATTTTATGAGACACGATAATATCGAAGGACAGGTTTTCATTGAACACTAGGTTTACGGAGTGAAGATAAGAATGCGTCCTAGTATACCGAAAGAAATAAACACGTCGATTATTTCCTCGTGGGCGCATCTTTACAAATCTGAATAATCGTGAATTGACATATTAGAACGCGTGAAAATGAGTAAACCTAGCGTCACACCCTCGAGATGCGGTCTTGAACACAACATTTGGCAGACACTGACTTACGCCACTTTTGCATTGGACAGCTCAATTTTTGATTAATTCGATACTTTGAGTCGAGCGATCGATTTCATACAGTAGAATAGAGCAGCTGGTAGCGGTGTTAAACTAAATCCTCGCCGAACATAGTTTTCGTTCCCACGTCGCTACCACCAAGCGCAATACCGTTTTTTTTCACGCAGAACAGCGGCGAGCCGAGCGAAAATCGAACAGTATAAATCGTACGCGATTTGATAAAAATGTTTTAGTTGGTTTCCGGGTTCCGGTAACACGATTGACGTCCGACCAAGGATTCGTGCAGCTTGGATCGGCGAGACGCGAGTGTATACAAAAGAGAAACTGGAATGACTTAGTCTGTGGGGGATTGAGCTTCGTCGAAAGTTTCCTGTTCGTGCCAACCAAACTGTCGAGAAGAACGGGATCGGATCGTCCGTCGACTTAAATGCAGGGAAACCAAATGTACTCTCGGTGCGCAAAACCACGGTGAACAAAAACGGTTCTTTCGGAGTTGACGACGCGTCGACTCGCATCGAAGGAGAGCGCCAAGGAGCCGCGTACAAAATACTTCTGAGAACACTGCGGCCTTACAGCGATAGTAAGATATATATGTATGTATTACACGCATATGTATATCGCGATATACACGCACATGAACGGGGAGAGAGACGCGAGAGCCCTGAAGCTGAGCCCACGCTCGAACACCATCGAGCAACGTTCTTCTCGTTGCCTTCTCCTTTTTACCGAATACAGTATTCGGTAGACATCGAACAAATAGAAGAAGGGGATGACAAGAGACGAGAAAAAGTTGCTCGACGTTGCTTCGGTGTGGACGCAGCTTAAGGCGGACGGTGGTTCGCCGTTTTCGAGGAACGCGTCCGACGTTGATCGACCAAAATTTACGTTTCGTCGCGCCGGTACGAGGAATCTATGCTGGATATCAACGAAACAAAAATTAAAGAAAATATACATGCTCGTATAGAAGGAAGCGACGGTGGAACGCGCGGTTTTCTTCGACGCGGATTCAGCGTTTCGTTCGTGTGCAAAATAAAAGAGAAGAAACGAAATCGAGAGAGAGAGTGTGTGTGAGAGAGAATAGATAATTGGCGATTCGTGTACACCGATGGGGAGAAGTTCTCAGTTTCACGGCCGGTTGATTCGAGCGTTCTTCTTCTTTTTATCCAACATATTTTCCCGGGGTCGTAAGAATATTACAAGGCGATATCGTTACACTGTATTTGCTTTGTAATCCTACATAATGTTAACAAACGGAAAGACAGCGAAAGAAGAAAGAGAGGGGAAGAGAAGAATATAAGAATTGTTCGTGTGTATGTGTGTTTGTGTGAGTTCGTTTTCGTGTAAGAATAGGAGATAGAAATATAGAGAGAGAAAGAGAGAAAGACACAGAGAAAAAAAAGAACAAAGAGAATACGCAGTGTAAGGAAGTCACGGCTGGCCACTCGATCGGATTTTGTTTAATTACGTCGCCAACGGTAATTATGGCCGGCCCTGTGTGTATTTTGCCGTTGCTCGATATTCGACGTGCGGCTCGGTCTCATTTCGGCTCGAGGGAAACAAGGCGAGACTCGAATCTTCACTTAGAAAACCTGTCAATGCACGAATCAATGGTTTACAATGCGCTCCACAAAGGTAGATATCAACTTTCAAATAATTCGATCGTGTATAAAGATCGTGGTTCTTTGTTAGTAGTTGTACAAATTCATAACACTCTGTCTAAAAGTTCCGCGCACGCCCGCCATGTTGTCGTTCGTCGCGGTTTCGGGCGAGTCAACTGCGGAAATTCGTGGTAAGAATTCGCATCCTTTCCTACAAGTTGCATAGAATTTTATAGACAAACATCTGTTCGCTCTTTGTATAATTCAGCACGCTTTTTCAACATAAATTGGTCTCGTTAAAGACAACTAAAAATTTTATCTGGCCACTGGGTGGCCAACATTTTTTCATTTACAATCGCTAAAATCGTAAGTCGCGAGCTACCAACTACTTGAACAAATAATACAATTATGTATAAATAACGAAAGATCGACGGACTCGAAGTTAGATCACGGCTTTCTATGATTTCATGAAATCATAAAGCTACATCTACTCAAACTCAGACGCGTCTATTCTTTCTCATATATTTTTAAATCTACTCCTTCGAATGTATCTCGATACTGGATCGAAGTTAGAACGTTCGTAACTCCGAATGCACCCGAATCTAGAATTAAACGAACTCTAAATTTGTTCGTTTGGTATCGGAGAAAAATTGATGGAGCTACGTATAATAATAATAATAAATAAAAGACTTTTCTCGCTGCTTCCAGCATCGAGCCGGATCTCACGCGAATTCTCGAACGAAATTCCGCAGTCTGTTGAGCCCGACAATCTCGCAGACTCGCGGTTGCTGAAAAAAATCGCAGTAAGAGAAAAAAACAGACGATTCGACCGCGAGAAACTCTCCGACCGTTCTCACGTTGGTCGCGATCCGCGCGATCATGGTTGTCGCAGGTCTCCCGCGCGCATCGGGGGGTCGAACGAGTGGAGGCGGCGCGGCGCCCCTTCATTCTTACTCTAAGGCTCTAAGGGAAGGAGAAAACGAAGCAGCGTGTGTCTCGCGGGGGTGTGTGAGGTTACAGGTGAAAAACCGGCGTGTACGTATAAAAATAGAAAGAAGATCGGCCGGGTTCTTTTTCTTTTTTCTCGCGTAAGTATATGCGTCGATCAGCGTGCCCGAGGGAGCGCGCATTCTCGCTATCGGTATAGTTGGCAGGTTGAGTTTTGGAAAGGCACGAGTTCCAGTGGTATTTTACGCGTGTCTGCGTCAGGAAGACACTTCGCACAGGGTTTCGCGAATTCTCGGGGAAACCGCGGCGTTCTAGATGATGTGCCCGCTGCAACTGCGCGCGCTGCAACCCACGAAACCAGCGGAAATGCAATTGGACCTTTTGCTCGAAACTAGACGGCGCACAGTGGGGTATTTCGCTGTAAAACGGGAATAGAATATTGTAGCGTTATTTATGGGCTCAGGATCATAAATAAGTAGATCGTTATATTCGTCTTGGCTCCAGCTATAAGATTATGAAATAAAAATTGTTCTTTAACATTTAAAAAATCGAAATAATTCTTATTTTTTGTTGTAAAAATTTTTTTTCGAAATTTTAAATATACAATTTTGTACATGTCTAAATACTTTTATTTTGAACATTCTGTCGTCAGACTATCCGAACTCTTGAAAAGTAGTGATAATTGAATGCTTTGATTACGATGTATGTACTGATTTGAGATAGGTGTACAAACTCTGCACAGATTTCATTCTGTTATCATCTAAATTAGTATTGCTATTAATATTCCAACATAACCAATCATTCTGTAAGTTTTTGTTCGATTTCAAAACTTTATTGACGATTTTGGTAAACCATTGCGCTGTATTGCGCACTCTTTCTTGTATCATTACATTCGATAAAGGTTTACAATCATAGTCCAAAAAGAATTGGTTCCGAATTGTTCTGAATTGAAGAGTTATAACTAATTTGAGTAGAAATGAGCATCAAAAGTCGCGATTTTCGTTCTGAAATTGAGAAAAAACTTACAGAATGATTGGTAATGTTCAAATATTAATAACAATATTAATTTAGATGATAACGGAATGAAATCTGTGAGTGCCCTGTGTATACCTACCTGAACTCTGTACATCGTACACAAAGCATCTCGTTATCACTACTTTTCAAGAGTTTCGGATAATCTGACGACAAATTGTTTCGAATAACAGTTGAACAGTACCTGAACATGTACAAAATTCTATATTTAAAATTTCGAACAAAACTTTTTTCTACATAAAATAAAAAATATTTTGATTTGTTAAATGTTAAAATACATTTTATATCTTTACATGTTATAGCTGGCGTCAAGACGAATCCAACAACCTACTTTTTTATGACCCTGAGCCCACAAATAACGCTACAATATTTTATTCCCGTTTTTCAGCCAAATACCCCGTTGTGCGGCGCGAGCAGGCGAACCTTTTCATTATTCGCCAGGAATTATTTCATAACTCATTCAAGTTTATCCAACCGCAACAACCAACGAGAAAGGAGATTTCTAATCTTCGGTACAACACAATTATTGAAGAGCCTATCGATAGGCTTCCTGTAAAGTGATCGCCGACTTGTTTTCTTTCGATCTCGAACTAGGATCAGTCGTCGAGCCGTCGCCTGCTCGTTTCGCGCAATTTCCATGGTAGAGTTATAGCCTGTTGTTTCGCGAGATTGGCAGCACGTGCAGCAGCCTCTACGTCCGACACGTTGTCGCGGAAATTGCAGTTTCGTGTTCGAAAGTCGGTCGGTCGTTGAGTCGGTAGCCGCGGTTCTACGTTGGTACCGATTAGGGGTGTGCGAAGCTACCCGAAATCACGGGCTCGGGTCCGACTGTTTCGTGTCAGGTCGGACAAACTCGAGCGCACTCGAACTCCTACAGCTACGCCTCTTCCGGACAACTCTAGGAATCAATTTCGACTTTAAAACTCTCGCGAGTCACTCTCAAATCACTTTCCAACTCGCGAAAAGTTTATTCTCAAAATGGATACCTAACTCTACACTTTATCTATCGAAACCTATTAACACTTTGGCTTCCGCGTCTTTTAGAAACGAGAGACGAAATTATTTATGTCCAAATGCAAGTTGCTAAATGCAAAAAGGCGGAGTACTCTGCGCATCATAAATCTAAACATTCCAATTTTTAGAATTCTTAAGATTGCTGGTCGACACTCAAACTGTTAATTCGAAATAATTTTGTGCATGATAATCCCAAACGGAATTATTAGATTACTGAAGGAGAATTGTTGATTCACGATCGAAATTACTATTTAAAGATCTGTTAACCCTTTGCACTCGTGGCTATTTTAAGGGAATCTTTTCCAACAGACTCGCGCGTGAACACTCACACACCGCTAGACCACGTAAACGTACGCGTGGATTGCAAGGGTCCGGGATTCCACTTCCGATTTCTCGATAATGCAAAGACGGGGTTTTTTAGTAGTCAAAATCGCTACGTGAAAGATCAATCTAAGGCGCTGTTTGCCTCGACAGTCCTCCTTTTACGTTTCCGAGCAATATTTGGCTGCATGTTGACCGTCGCATATTGCCCGTCAGATGGCGCTACAGTCACGCCGGCGTACTAGCCTCTCCGACGGGCAACATGTAACCAAATATTGCAAAACCTTTGCTCGGAAACGTAAAAGAAGGACTTTTGAGGCAAACAGGGCCCTGGATTGATCTTTCATCTAGCGATTTTGACTACTAAAAACCCCCGTCTTTGCATTATCGGGAAATCAGAAGTGGAATCCCGGACCCTTGCAATCCTCGCGTACATATACGTGGTCTAGCGGTGTGCGAGTGTTCACGCGCGAGCGCCGTCTGTTAGAAAAGACTCCCTCGACATAAAAACATTCTAAATGATATTTTTCATTTTATACACACGAAATTGACCCTAGTTCTATTCACTCATTCAAGATTTGAATTGCACGCAATGTATTGAACGACATTCTGCTTCAGTAACGTACATGGCGGTCTGAATATTGGTGTGACAATTTGGAACGGCACCTCGATGTCGCGATTCGTGTAAAATAATGCGCAAAATAATCGGAAATGCAAAAGTTCGGGAAAAATCGCGGGCAAACTAACGTGTTCAGGATGGCATATGGAGTCCGCGCGACTTTTTCTGACCTGGCACGAAACAGTCGGGTAGTCGACTGATTGTACGGGCCGCACATCCCTAGTACCGATCGAGATCTGGAACCGATTCTGTCCCCGGTTCCAGTGTGTCGCCCGCCGGGGTACATGCCACAGAATAACGGAGAGCCAAGTCCCGTTTCGTTCACTCGGTTCAACCGAACTCGGTTCGGTTCGGTTTGGTTCTCGGGTTCAGTTTGTCGGTTCTCCAACGGATCTCCTCGATACTCTCCGTTTCCCGGCGTCTCGACGGGGGGCGTGTGTGTTCGACCTTCGAGGAGAACGCTTAGAGAGAATTTTGCCAGTGTTTGAGGGCGGATCGCAATCGAGTTCACGTCCTGCAGCATAGAATAACACACAACACACCGGCATAACATTAGATCGAATTTTAATTCTTTTGGATTTTATTTTTACTCATTTTTTTTGTTTTTACTCAAGGATTAAGCGATGCACCAATGGCTATGCTGCGTTCTTTACTGTTTTCTTTTTTGTTTCTTTTTTTCGTTTTCTCTCAGCCCTGTCTACCGACGATGAGTCCAGTGACCATATCGTGAAAGTGCGAGTTGTTCAACGGGCGAAACGGGATTACGGTTTTTCTCATTTTTCGTTTCTCGTTTGTTGTTTTCTTTTTTACTCTAACTCTTGTTATTCCGTGGCATTCCGCGTGTGTTCGCGGTCGGTTCCAACCGGTCGGTCATATTTTATTAATTTTTCTATCGTTTTACGGGTATTATTCTTGTTTTATCTCGTTTGTTCTCGTTTTTTTTTTTCGTTTTTACGGTTTGTTCGTTTGTCGTTTTCCCTTTGCACAGTGTCGTCGTCCGGTTTTCTCTACGCGTTCTCGACGGTTAAAGCACCGCGTCGTCGTCGCATATTCGCTCGTTTTCGATTATGCTTCCTACTTCTGTTTTTATTACGTTTCGTTTTCAATTAACGCTTTTGCTTCGGTCGGCAAGATCGAAAGTCCCATTTAAATTAGTTTCGATGTTTCTTTTTTATGTATCGTGTGACGTATAATAGAGAGTATATAGGTAGATCAATCAAGGATATGCCTCGCTACGTTCAAGTCAAAGAGGGATGCACAATGAGTATGCGAGGTGGCTCGAACTTGGCCAAGCAGTGTATCGCAGTTCGTTGACGATCGGAGGGGGGGCTCCCGGTGTTAATCGATTAATTAGTTTCTCGTTTGGGTCTCGAGAAATACGACGAAAAGCTGGAGCCCACAGTGTGATAGTTTGGCAATTCTCGTTGGCTTTCGTACGGAAATGAAACGAAATCATTGGAAAAATCTCTTTGTTCAGAATCGTCTGACGAATTCGAATTGGTGGCTCTTCCGGTCATTTTTAATTAGCTTTTTAAACCGTCGTAACGATTAAAGTGTCATTTAACATCTACTTCGAAGTACAGCTAGACTTTGAACCCTTCGATCCTTTATTTTTCCATTATTTTAGACTTTAAGGGAATATTGTCAATGTTCCAACAAAAGCTTCACCGCAAAGGGTTAACGCATTATGGAATCTTTGACAGTGTCGTCGAGAAATCATTTTTAGAAGAAATTATGACGAAGGAAAAATTACAGAAACGATTTCTCACGTCCTTGCGTAGCTTGCGAGACAAGTTTCGAATGCAACAAATATTAACGCTGTACGAATTGGTGTAATCTATTAAAAGTCTAGGCATAGTCCGACACAAATATTAAATTGCATTGTTACGACTAAATTTCTCTAAAACATTATCTTTATGCTGTTCTTCTTAAATGTCCTGTTGCTCATAAAATTGTCCGATAATGATCAGCTATATTTCAAATTTACAATCGTCGATGCTAAGTTTAAAAAGCTGCTAGAACACCGATCGAAGAAAAGGAACAATTGCGAACGCGTCTCGAACAATAAAAGATAACGATGCATCACGCAAACGCCAGTATTTATAAACTGGCACGGTGCAGTAGAGAATCTCGAGCAGTTAATACGCGTTCATAGAGGCACGCGAAGTAAACCGCGTATAATTCTATCGGTAGATCATCACAGACTACTTTATCTAGAGTAATCCTACGTTTCTCCTGACGAAGCAGGTGCTCCACTACCGATTCGCGATTTCACACATCTGGATCACGATCGAAATCCGATTTTGCCCGGCTAGAGTGCTAAATTATCACACTATGGAGCGGATCGAAAATGTGGAACGGATATGCGGGACGATTCTCTATGTATGTCTCTGCTCTTTCGGGATCGGTTTCTCGATGCGAGAACCAAAAGATACAAAAATGAAAAATCGCGATCTACGGATCGTTGGAAATAAACGTTCGCCGTCGTAACAAACAAGTGAAATCAGGACTGCGAATTGTGGACTAGAGAAACAGGGTATAAAAAGAAAGATAGAGAGAGAGAGAGGAAGAGAGAGAGAAAGAGATGCTACGTGTCTTTCGTGGCTTTCACTGATAATGGTCGCTGCTGGCTCATCGGACTGTCGGCCGATCGTAACGCATAAAAATTTGTTTCATTGCAACGCACACACGCGTGTTCCCAATGTGTATAATATTATTTTAGAAACGTATACCATTACAGAGATAAGGTATACCATAATAGAAATGTACAATACTCTTGTATGAAGTACATAGTCATTGTGCATCCTTAAAAAACAATAGAATCGTCAATGTTGCATGCAAACGACAGGTTCGACCGATTTTTTAAAAAAACGATTCCGACTTCGAATAGCGTAACGCAAACGCAGTCCAACGAGTCGTTCCTCTGGTCGAATCGATCGATACACATGCATCGAGAGAAAGAGAGATAGATATATAGATTTATATATATACATATATATATAAAATATAATATATATGTATATATATAGGTCCACTGCAAATAATGCTGTCGTGTTCGCAAAAACCGATTATCTCGCGACCCCGAATTTCTACGCCGAGCTAACAAAAAGGAAAACGAGTCGAACGTCGCGATTTTCGATCTTTCCCCGATTTCTTTTTGGGCAAACGAATTCGAAAAGAAAGTACGCCGGACCCGAGTTCCGCGGAGGAATCGCTCGATCAAAAAAAAAAATAAAAAATAACGATCCGTGAAGATTGCAAACGTAATCGCGGTAGAAGCGATTTTCTTCGATCGCTACGGACACGTGTGTTTGCGGACGAACAGTGGTACTTTACAGTGGTACGTGTACTAGCATGCTGTCGAACGTCGATAACCGACCATTCGATGGAACATACGTGTACTGTGGAAACATGGCAACTTACCGTTTGGTGAACCTCGACGACAGTTTCGAGAAAAAGGACGGCGGTCTCGCTAGCGGGCTGATTGCGGTCGTGTCCTGCGTGCGAGTGTGACCCTGAAATTTCAATCAGATCAGTGATCGCTATCGTTTATTCTTAGCACTAAGTTATTGTTAAACCATTTGTTAAATCCAAGAAAATTTGCATGAAAATCTGCGGTTCGATCATCGTTCTTATTAGATAAACTTGACGAAGTATCTCGAATAAATCCCACGTTATTTCTACATCCGTTCTCTGCAGCGTGACTTTTGCGTGTTTCACACGAAATATGTTATTCGTATAAACGACCGGAGCTGTTAGTAATTATTAGACTGCGAGCTTTATGCATCTATGACGCGAATGGGTAACTAAAAACAGTAAAAACGTTTGAAGAATTTCAATATACTGTTACACTATTCTTCAACCTATTGGACTTGTTAAGAAATTCAATATTTATTTCATCCCAGCTTGTTTCGATTCAGGTTGGAGGCTTTTATTTTGGATAAAGATCCGCAGTTTATAATTACTATTAGTTTGTAATGAATTTTGCACTTCGTACTGTAAACTAGTTAATTTCAGAACAAATAAATTGATAGTGCAATTAGCTTCATGACAATCGTCGACGAAGAACACGCGGCAGAGAACGTGTTATGCGACATATCCGCAGTAGCCGGGAGGTACAACCGAAAAGGGGTGATTCTACATAAAAAACAAGTCTGAAATGTAGGATAAAATTTGTTTATATCAAGCTTGTTTATATCGAGGAAATCGAGTTTGACCCTTTGAAAGAAAAATGAAAATAAAACAGGTTCTTATATGAATTTGGCTCTACCTTTAATTATTTAATTGTCTCATTTTTTAGTTAAAACAAGTATCAATTCCACGAATATAAATTACAACAAAGTTCGAGCAAAATTGTTTAAAATAAGAAACAGACGAGAAACTGTCCTTTGAAGTAAACTTCAAACAAAATTGAAAAATAATTTGGAATGCAAAGATCCATTGGGAATAGTGAACGTAGAAAGTAGAATTGGTCGGTTACGATCAGACGCGAATTCGCTGGATCTTCAAACTGGAATTTCCCGGAAACATCCAGTGAAAAAATGTTATTCTACTCTTTTCGACTTGTTTTTCCATATACAGGGTGTCTCAGCTGAAGGAGGCCACCTAAATATCTCCTTTATTTTTAATAGCAAAAAAAAGAATATTTATGACTCAATTTGACTCAGGAGGAATATCATAGAAGAACAATTACTTTTTGTACGGTTATTTTTTCATAGTGTTTGCAAGGTTATAATTATTTTTTATTGGGAGAACTTATTTTTTTTTATTCCATCTTGTTAATGACTTAAGCATATTCAAATGTATTTTTTTCAGCCGCTATAAGATGGAATAAAAAAGTTATTAATCCCGATAAAAAAATAACGATGACCTTGAAAAAAACTATGAAAAAATGACAGAACGAAAGAAATTGTTCTTCTATGATATTCCTCCTTCGATACCATTTATGTTATACAAGATGTATAATGCTCTCGGCGCACTGATTCCATCAATTATTACTTCAAAGCAATTTTGCAATTTATCAGATTCAAATTTCGACGTTTCGATCTATGTTTAGATAATTTTCAAGAAAATTAATAATTGCGTCTGTGAATTATTAAACAAAATAATATTGTATCGACTACTACCATCAGTAAATTTAAGTTATGCCATAAATATTTTGTGTGCCATTAAAAATAAAGGAGATATTTAGGTGTCCTCCTTCAGCTGAGACACCCTGTAGAATCGACCTCTGTCGCAGCACCGGCCTGTATGAAAAACGTGCAGATAAACGGAGTTTGAACAAGGAATGAAAATTCGTACTCACCCGATCGAAAATTGGCTGATCTCTAGCGGATCTCTGGCCAGAGTGGAACGTACTACGACTTGGAACATTTCGAGGAAATGCTGGTGTTGTAGGTGTTGCCAGTCTATTACTTGGAGATACACCCAGGCTAATTAGAAATAGTATTTCATCGATTATATCAAATTTGTCCATTGCAGTACTTATACAAATAAATAAGTGTATATATTTATAAATAAAAATAAAATATATATATATAGGAAGACAAATAGAGAAAGAGAGAGAGAGAAAGGAAGAGAGAGCAAGATTAACTACGCGTAATTGCTTTGTCCGTGTAGACTCTCCGATAAGAGAGCGTTTGTGCGTTAAATGCGTGAGATCGTTTGTTTCCGTATCTTACGAGTTCCGTTGAGAAAGAAGCAAGAGAGACAGAGAGGAAGAGAGGGAAAGAGACAAGATGCAAAATTAAAGAAACGATTTGAGAGAAAAAATAAAACCATTATTATTATCCCGCGCGGATTCTACAAGAGATAGAACGTTTGTGTAGTGTGCAAGCGATGGTTCTACGTCTTGCAAAGCGAGCTTCGACTGTTTCGGCTAAGAAAGCAGAAAGAACTGCGGACTAATTAGTTTCGATAACGTACGAATCGCTAGACGATCAACTATAGATACACTTACACGGTGCCGGGCGGAAGGTTTTCGACCAGTCGATCATTCTCAACCGTTAGAAAAGCAAATAACAGGAGATTCCTGTGTCCTTTTCATAATCGTGACTTTACATATTATACCGACGTTACTAAAACTTTTGATAAATTTACGAAACTGTATATTTTATTACTCTGTATACAAATTTTTAGTTGTTTGTCATTTTTGCGCGAGCAATTTCCTTATATTATACGAAACAGATTTCGTTTTTTTTCCCTCTGACAATGAGTAATATTCTCTGGTCTGTTCAATTTATTCTAAACTCTTATTATAAACTATTTAACCCTTCGTGGACGAGGATGTTTGAAATCGAGAATATTTCTGTAAAATTTTTCCGGGACAAAGACCAAAATGAATTTCTATCTTTAGTTTATGCACTGCGGATTTCATGCGTTTGCAGCAAAAATGAGTAAGTGTATCAGGGTGTAAAGAAAGAAATGCAGGATTTTTGTTCCTTTGTTTTAATTGCAATTTTATACCAATAAATATTTACCTTCATTTAGTGAGTTATATATCATTTTAAAGCTTGTTGTACGCTCTATTTAGTTATGCTTTTGATATTTAATTTTATTCAAATATTTATTAAATTATTTGGCTTTTATTTCAGGATGTCAAAACGCGATTTTCGCATTATTTTTTATCTATCAGTTCAAACTAGGCCGGTTCGGAATATCGACGAAGTATGGGGCGAAGGAAGTGTCAACGAATACACAGAGCTCATAAAAAAAATAATGCGAAAATCGCGTTTGACATCCTAAAATAAAAGCCAAATACTTTGATAAAAATTTGAATAAAATTAAATATCAAAAACATAATTAAATAGAACGTAAAACAAGCTATAAAAACAATCGCCAAGGTAAAAGTCCTTTCTTTCTTTATTGTTTTTATTATTATATTTATTAAATTCTTTTAATCTTTTTACTATTTGAAATTTGAAAGTTCTTAAACTGAGAGCAGAGTTCTAATAATCCTTAACGAGCCTTAAAAGTAACTGGTACATGTTCACTTGTAAAATAGGCTTTTTAAACATTTTTTTTTAAATATTGCATTGTCATACAGTTCTGAGCTATGTTTAAAATTTCAAGTCTCTAACTCATCGGAAAGTTAGTTTAAAATCAATTGCAAAATTTGCACCGAATAAACAAACAAACAGACAAGAAAGCGAGATAATAAAAACGTAGTAAAATGACATATAACTCAATAAATCAAGGTAAATATTATTGGTATAAAATTGCAATGAAAACAAAGGAACAAAAATCCTTCATTTCTTTCTTTACAACCTAATATTTTAAAACGGCAGAGATATTAAAATGGTTCGAGAACATCAATCTACTATTTTTAACTCGTGTGAATTATTAAGCTGAGAATTACATATCTGGCTGCTGTCTCTAGCAATAGAAGCAGACAACATTTATTTTCCACAAAAATCCGCACTTTTCTTGTAGAAAACGAACGCTGCTAGCGAACATATCGAATAATTTGAAAAAGTGTAATAAACTCAAAGTTAAAAGTCCTTCCGACCTAAAAGGGTTAAACAAAGGTTGTCGTAAACGAGAGACGGGAAAAGTGGTCGGAAACCATCAGCCCTAAGTGTGCACCGATGCAATTCATTTGTTTGCACATGCTCCGCCGAAGATGAACGATGGAGTAAAATTAGAACCTCATTTTCAGTGACGCTCGCTGAAACGCTACTCGTTTATACTCTTGATCTATTCGACGATAAAACGCATCGATGAACGATCAATTAATTTTTCTTTTTCAAAGAAGAAAAGAACAAACGATCAATTTAAAAAAAGGAAAGAAGAAAAGGATTTGCGTAATTTCGTACAGAAAATTACACGCAAACAGAGTCCTTTTAGCCCTCCTCCGTGCACGAACGTGTTCGTCTATATTATCTCGGTTAGTATACAGAACGAAAATATGATGGTTAATGTATTATCATAAGTTCAAGCGTTATGGTTACACGGATCGTTCTAAACCTCCAAATATCCTCGGAGGTGTGCGCTACTTTTGTAATACATGCGATTACTAAATCAATGCAACGCGATTACACGCTGTGCTGCGTTCAATGTTCTGTAGTCTGAATGGCTGACCCTCTGAACCTGATATAGACGGTTCAGTATGTTCGAGAACGATGTACGAGAAACGAAAAAAAGAAAAAAACAGAACGAAAAAACCGGAAAATAATCGGGAGAACCCAAGCCGATGCGCTGACACTTCAGCAACCCAGCGAGACAAAATTGCATTTTCAATAGCGACGCATAAAATTGCAAATTAACCCTCCGACGGCTGTGCCTGAGTCTATTTTGAACGGGAGCATCCAAATTGTCATTTAAGTACTCAATTTGTGGCAATTAAACTAAGTGAATAGCTGTTTCATTGAGGATATCGGAAAGATTAATTATGTCTCCACGAGATATCAAAAGTAAATTTTTAAAAATCATTAATTACAGCTGTGGACGGTCCTGAGCAATTAAGCAATTAAGAAAATCTAAATAAATTGATTCTTGTTATATTATGGGGCAGCACGAAGCAGTCGCTTCGAATTTTTCGGTAGGTTCGGTATTAAAACTGTTAGAAGAACCATTAACGAAGAAAATGATTTTGCGTTACGATTTCGTAGCATTAATTTGTGTAAAAATGTTAACACGTTCAATGCGGGTCAGTTCTAGAACTGACTTAAACTTTCAATGCGTTTTTGAAATGCGTTTTAGAAATCACTTTTATGAAATAAATACATTTTTCTCTAAGAAATTTCGAGCGTAAATCGCTAGGTCCGTTTGTCAGTTCAGCAATTTCAGAAATTTGTACATCGTCGTTGATGTTAAATCGAAGATTGTTCGATTGTCTCGCTGGGTTGCTGAAACTACGCGTTGTGACAGGGATAGAAAGTAATCAGCGATAGGCGGTGTCATGCAAGTTAGAGGCGAAACGTAAGGCGGATGGAATGTTTCGAATAAATGACCAGAAACTGTCCTAGAGGAACCTACGAGGTCGATTCGAAGACGATGCAACGAGCCGTATGCACGCCGC
This sequence comes from Lasioglossum pauxillum, assembly GCA_933228785.1. Classification (NCBI taxonomy): domain Eukaryota; kingdom Metazoa; phylum Arthropoda; class Insecta; order Hymenoptera; family Halictidae; genus Lasioglossum; species Lasioglossum pauxillum. The sequence goes on along the minus strand of OW121701.1, from coordinate 36,630,098 downwards.
GCGCGCGCATACAAGAAGCAAACGATTCCAGTTACCCTAAGAGAGTTAGTGGCCCAGGAATAAAGTGGATAAACGAATTAACCAATGAACGAACGAATGAAGGAACGAAAAGAAATGCTTTACCGATACGTCTCGGCTGCGCCGAGGGTCTAACGCGCAGTGTATTTTTGTATCATAATGTATTTCCTTAAAAGGAAGATCATTTACATTTCTTTGATGATTTTAGCATTATAATGGTTGGTAGTCCAATCATTTTTGACAATTGAATCGATTGATATCGATTGACAATAACTGACAATTGAATTGATAAAATCAATTTGATTATGCATTTTTCAAAATAGAAGAAACAGGTAGGTACATTATGTACAGCTTGGTAAAATGATTAAGAGAAGGCATCAACGTTTATGTAACTCCCCCTTCTTGTAATCGAATCAGACAATTTTGAATAATGATCCACAGTCTAGCAATGAATGTATTTTGGTTTAACCCCTATGCAGCCAACCACAATGCGTAGATTATTTGAAACATTTTGTATTTAACATATTTGCACAAATTCTCATTTAAAGACTATAAATGAATACATAAGCCAGTAAAGAATGGACATTCGGAGAAATTTTGTAATATTTTTAGAGGATCATTAACAACTTCTTGAAAGAATCTGGTTGGCTACGCAAGGGTTAAAATGTTCTAGAATTTTGTCGAAGGACCTCAGCAGAGTAGAGTTAGATATTACCGAAACCGTAAGCGCGGATAGATTATGATCTGAATATTAGAAATAACTGTGGATCTTCGTGTAAAACAATGAAATACAAAATTGAACCGTTTGCGGACGAACGTCGGACCGACGAGAATCGAATTGTTAACCTTCGCAAGGTAACGTAGGGTCTCAGAGACCGCAGCTTCAGATGTTTGAAAAGAATTTATATCTGAATAAAATTAAATCTCTTGTTTGTTTACTTTTTATCCTGTGTTATTTTTTATCCTAAAATTAAAAACGAGACCTAAGAGGTCTAAGAGACCCCACCTTACGATTTATGTATGCGAGGGTTAACATTGCCAACTAGGAATTGCCCGAGCACAGTAAATAACCGAACACTGTAGGATTAAGCTTACTGGGACTGCTCTCGAAGGATGTTCGTCCGCAAAGTGTATCGATTGGTAGCACGTTAGACCGTCGGCGTATCCGGCGAGTGGAGGATCGCGTTTGTTCGATAAGGTGTCTGATAAGGCATTGGGGGACCTGTACCTCTGTCTAAGAGGGTCAGCAGTGGCGAGTAAGGAGTTGTGGGCGTTGCGTGGTTGAGGGTCCAGTAGTGAATGGTCGCTGGGGGGTACGCCACTCGAGGATCGGTGACCTGCGCTGATGCTCGCAGACTTGGTGTGACCCCGTGTCGGTCTAGTGCCCTCGCCCATGCTGCGCACAAAACTAGTCAACAAACTGCCATGTTCCGGCCCCATAATCCTTTCTACACGCGAGCCATCGACGAACGCTCCGATCAACGGAACGCGGCCGACTCTCTCGCGATTCCGAATTCTTTGGAACAACAGTCAGAAGAAGTAGAAGAAGAAGAAGAAGAAAAAAAAAGACACAAAATGATACTTCTTTTTCGCGTGTCACGACCGAATTCTTGACGAGATTCCCGGGATAGCGGTACCGAACAGCGAAACTTCGTTTTTCACCGAGAATTCTGGGAGCAGGATGGTGGTACGGGGTTCTCTCCGTAACATCGCGCTGCGGCGAGCCGTGATAACACAGTGCATCCTTTCTATTCGCGAAGAAAATGTCAGCCCACATTCTTGGAGGAAATTCAATTTCGCAAAGAAGTGTAACCACCGTGGGTGGTTTTCTGTATGTTATCAGTAGACTGCGGATTTTATGCATTCACGACAAAAATGAGCACGTACAAACATATTTATGGACAGCAATGTAGCAGTTCCTGCTTAATAGGATAATTAAAAGAAGAATACAATTTTCATTCGGCTCCTGCAATCAATACGAACATTTTTTATTTTGCATAAAGATCCGCAATCTAGTTATCAGTAGACAGCAGATCTTTATGTAAAGTAAACATTTTCCACTTGATTTGCAATCAACTGGAGTGAAATGGAAATTAATTTTCTTTCTTAGTACGTTTAATAAAAATTAGTAGGACCTCAATTCACCGGCTTGATCGGTAGGCAAACATCCCAGATAAATCAACACTAAACCTACCGAGCACTAAAAGCGATTAATATGTTTTAGCTCATAAGAATGATAAGACTCTGTTTATTTAGATTCCGTGCAATTTTTATCACGATATGTGCTTGGCTAAAGAAATTTATCGAGTCAGTTTCCATGTAAGGAACTTCATCATTTCAATAATTGTAAGATGAAAAACATAAAACCGGTTATTTGGCCGGCAGTGGTAGGTTTAGTGTTAAGGCCAGATGGATAATGGAGACCCGAAGCGGGGCCCGCTCTAGGGGCGGACAAATATCCGGGTTGCCAAAATTTGAGGACGCCATTTTGGTTGTAAGTGTTTGAAAAATATTAATGTGTTAAATACCCAATTAATAGAATAAAAATTAAAATTTAAATAAAATGATTAGATTTTTATTAAATATAAAAAATATGTACCTTTATTTTAAAAATATATATATATATATATATATTCTTAAGGGGCGGCAATTTGTCTTTTTGTCCGGAGCGACGTAACCGCTAGAACGGGCGCTGCCCGAGAAAATAATTAAAACGTATTCCAAAATATTCCAAAATAAATTTCTTAATTTTGAAAATTGATGTCCCTTCATAATATAATCATATTCAAACTCATATTTGTTTATAATCGGGATCCAGTTAATCGAGGTCCTACTGTATTTTGAAACTCTTCTAATGTTTTCACTGTTTCGAATCACACCTACTCATTCTCGTCATAAATGCATAAAATCTGCTGTCTAGTTATCAGCGACGCTACAGAGGGAACGGCGTGCCGTGGGACAGAGAGGACGTAAACGTAACCACGGGTCCTGCCGGGAGGAGTCTCAGCAGTCAGGATTGTGCACCGTGTCGATGTCGAGAGGAACAGAAACACGACGCTAAAATATTATAAGAATGAGACACATGTATGATGAATGATGTTAATGGTTGTTTCTATGCGCATACGCTCTGCAAATCTAGTATATATTTACGTTTGTAAACAAAAGACAAAGAACGACAAGTCATGTGTGTGTGTGAGAGAGAGAGAGAGAGATAGAGAAAGATATGTGACACTGTGAGACAGAGACTCGGTATGAATATCGACGGTTATTAGCAAGCGAGAAACTGTATTTGTGTGTACAGTAAATTGTATACACTTTGTCTGGATTAGATCTATTCTTGTATCGGTTAAAAAACATCTGTCAAGCCAATAAAGAAAGTGGTCTGAAAAAACGAACGACTGGCAGGCAGCAGCCAAACATGCTAGAGCAACAAACAACAAACAAATCAACTGCCTGAAGAGGGGGGCTTAACGACAGATTCTTGTTGTTATACATGTATAGGTATGTATATATATGTATGTAAAATATGTCTAAAGACCGGATCGTGGTGTGAGAGAAAACGTTCGTTTACATTGGTTTAGTATTGTTTGCCGCACGAGCAATCAATCGCCTACGGTTAGTCGGTGACAATTGAACAACAGTTTAGTCAAACAAGAAACTTCGGGGATAGAACAACCAATTACGGACCGAACTTTTCTTTTTTCTTTTTATTCATACTTTGTGCGCATCGAGACGAGGAAACGAGTAAATATCGACTCGACGGCGCGGACACTGGATCGCTCTATTCATCTTACTATTATTGTCGACGCTGATGCGAGAAATGGCACACTGTTCGACAATAACCGAGACACCTTTGAAGTTACTACAAACGACAAGTGAAAATAAAAATTGTCTACATTAATCTCAAAAAATACACTTATTTCTTGTTCGTATTTAATCTACTGATTATGTGCATTGATTACCATGACTTCAAGGGAACTAAGAAATCATGATATTCTTCCTGATAGACCTTCTGGCATCTGCAAAAGTAACGAATCGTCTCTCAGTGTCCCGCAATTTTGTCGATCAATATTTCTAATTGTAGTTTCCACCGGTCGACGTTCGAGAATATGCAAAATTCAGTGTCCACGCATCGTCGAGATAGAACAGAGAGCACCGGGTCGGTGTTCGTGCGATTTTCTCAGCCGTGTCGAGCGGAATGTAATAATCGACGCTCTGTTCAATATATAAACGAAAACTACAGTAGTGCACGGTTAAATTTACATCAGTTCAGGCGCCAGCAGTTAGGGAACGAGTCGTACGTCCAGACTCGGCATTTCAAGGGGAGCAGAATGAACACGCGACAAAGGGAATTTCATTTTCGGTCACTGTCGTCTTACGTGTATAATCGTAGTATCAAGGGATAGCCGACATTCTTCACGAGCTGCTCGATCTACCCCCACTACCGCACTCGTACAAGTCGAGTAGTGGGGGAAGCGGCTACACATCCACATTAAATCGGTAAAATTAGTCCGATTCGTCTCGCGTTTGGACTCGTTTTAATCGGAAAAAAATCTCAGCCATTCGTCGGTGCTACGATCGTAAAAGTAGAGCGACAAATCTGTGGTTGTCGGGAAAAACGCCGCATGTCACATACTTTCACTTTCCAGATATTGCCGTTTAAAGTTTCGCTCACTAATGGCTGACATAGGGCGTCGGTTCAATTGTATTATTTTGTTGAACCTTCCGAATTTATTTTCATGATTTTTTTCTGGTAAATGCGTAAATCCTATACTATGAAGCTTAAGGATGTTCTGGAGGTACAATGGGAGACAAAAGTACAAGAAATTCGAAATCCATCAATATATTGGCAATGAGAGCCATTCATGAGTATATTTTTGTTTTTGAGTGTATTTCCTTTTTTGGAGTTTCTAGTTGCGTTTATTCAAGGTTTAAATAGGGTTTGAAGTGGAATTTTATGAATTCTCCATAAGAAGACGTGTTAAACTTTAAATTGCTATAATTCTTAAACGGTGCAGTGAATCGAACCCAAACTTTGGTAATTGCATTAATTTAGTAAGAATTATATCTTGTCAAATTTTCAAAAATTTTGATGCGTTTTTATATACCTCCAGAACATGCTTAATTAATGCATAAACTCAAGTTTTTTGAAATTGTGACATGCGGCGTTTTTCCTGACAACCACAGAAATACTTGGAAATAAAATTGTCTTTGTTCCATGTTTATTGTCTCCATCCTTGCCACGTAGCTTCGCCGAGCTCGGAACACTAAATATTAGAAGAAGAGTGGAATGTAAATTTAACCGTGCAGATTCCTATGTAAATTGAACCGTGCACTACTGTATAATGTATAGAGAGACAGATAGAACGAGAGATACGTATAGAAGTGATTAGTTGAGTCACTGTACCTGGGTGCATCGTTGGTTCGTTCGGTGGACGAGGAGGACGTTTTCGCTTGATCATAGGAGATGGTGCTACGTCGACCAACAGAACCAGGGGCAGGTGAGGTGAGAGGCCGACCAGCACCTGCCCCTGCATTCATCGTGTTGCTCTTGCCTGCCCATCCCCTACCACCGGGACTTGTACCCACGCCTAGAATGAACATTGTCACTGCAAGCCTCATTAGATATAGTTCAACACAAAACAAAGCAGCGTACTTGTTTGATATGATTGTTTGTTTGATCTGATCGTTATTTTTTTTTATTTGTTTAAATGATAACGCAGGCGGTTTTTGCAACGATTATGCTGTCGGGTAAAGGAGGGACTACGGTTGAAGGACACCTGAGGGGAACGTCTGATCCGCTTCTTTCTACGAGGCCAAGAGGACTCGAGTTCTCTCGTTCCAAGTTAGAACCATGCCACGGAGAAAGAGCGAGCAGACCCGACGCTGAAACTGCACCGTGATTTTGTTATTTCGATGGCTTATAACTAGACTGCTGCGTCTTACGCGTTTTTTTTTTAGATGCGATACTGTAACGTGTGCTCCAAGGGGCCTCCTTAAACTGATACACGGTAAATGCTCTCTTGGCTGTAATAGTCTGATAACGTTAAACTAGGATCATCTGTCGAGTGGACAGTTAAGCTGCACGATTGTTAATTCATTTTTCTGAGTGCTACTTCTATAAGAAGCCTGTGTCATTGTTCAGATCTCATATTAAAAATTCGACGTAGAATTCAACAAAAAACGGACCAAATCGCTAATGTATGAACATGAATTTCTAATGAACGAATAAAGATACTCCAACAATCAAGGAACGTTTCTGAATAAACAAGTTTGAATTCCCAAAAATGGCCTTGCAATAAGGAGACCCCTGGAAGTTTCACTTTTTTGTCCAATGATTAAAAATGATCCATACTGATAATAAAAGAATTTCTATCATCGGGAGTATCTATCATCATTTCTATCATCTTTCTCTATTTTCATGTTTGTGACTTCTCGAATTGTTTGATAGAAGAAATTGTTCGAATAAAATTGAAAATTTGCAAATCTAAAATACATATTCGTATAAAGATACGCAGACTACTTATAACTTTGGATTACCCTTTGGACGAGATGAGTTGGAACGAATGCAGACGCGTGCAAAGTCATTTCGATGTACAATGGAGTGTTCTATTGTGCGAGTGTATTGCAAAACAGAACTGTGCTTAAAATTTGATGCTAGCATACGTTCTACATATATCGCATAAATAAGTAAAGTATAGTAACATCTAGGACTACGGGTGGGTCAAAATGACCCTGCATTCGCTACACAAGAGGTGAGGGGTGTGTGAGCGCGATGCGTCATCGCAAAACTGGCAACCAAACTATTTAATTGTCAAATAATTAAAAAAAAGAGAAAATGTGTAATAGAACAATGAAGGAATAATAGAACAATCCTTTTAGATTAGTTCAATGTCCCTATAGTGCTCTATTTCACCCAAACGTTCAAACAATTCCACTAATTAAAAAATGAAAGACCAGTCGTCCAACTATGGTTCGGCGTAAAATAACAATGTTCTCGATTCAAGCCATATTGCGATGAGCACACGCGATCATGATTAGACTGCGGACTTTATATATTTATTACAAGAATATGTCAAATTCAAAACAGTAGAAGCATTTCAACAATTTAAATATACTAACTTCAACTGATCGAAATTATTAAGAAAAGGAATTAATATGAAATTGTCATTAAAAGTCTGCAGTCTAGTCACGATGGACAAACCGTGGTCGGATGAAAATGAGCCGCGTACACCGCGAGATACAAAGAAGACGTGTAAACATAATGTAATCACGAGTCGGTCGAAACGTGGACAAGATTTAAGACACAGCAACCCAACTTCCAAAAGCGCACGTAGAGAACTAAGCCTTAAACTTATATTCTAGAAGCGAACGACGGCAACGGTAACGGAAATGGACGAGGATCGTGATTCCGGAGTTCGTGACAGAGGATCGACAGATACTAGGATCAACGAAAAATGTAGGATCAACTCACTGGTGTCTAATTGGCCTGGACTGTTTTTGGGTGCTGAGGGTCGGCTCGCTGACACTCGAGCGCTGTTCTCCTTCATGGTGGCCGCGTCCACGGTGTTCTGTCTCTTGAAATTGCTACCGCCTGTTCCTCCTGTCACCGTTCCCCCGGTGGCCGCTGTCGCGTGATTATGGTTCGTCGCGTTCCCTGGGCTCGACGTTCCACCTGACGAGGTAAACTCGAATGCGATCAACCGAACAACACCAGCTTACCAACGTTCTCGCTCTCCTAACTACGCGAAGCGTCGTTGCTCCGGAGACGGTGCGTCGACCACCTAGAATCTAGGTCCTAGATATACCAATCATGGGGAACGAGCACTGCCCTGGGCTATGTCTACGGGAACCAACACAGTGCATTCAAACAAACTCACGGACTGAATTCATTTCAGACGTACCCAGTAGCATAATCCTCGAGCTGGTCTTGCTAGCCTGAACCTTTTGCTATCCCCTACGTTAATTACATTGATCTTTACCGTGCTCTTCGTGTTTTAATGCGCTGGGGGTTTTTCCTTGAATTTTATCAGGTGAACCAGTAGCGTAATCTTTACTTTACCGGTTGGAGGAGTTAATGCGAATCTTCTGCTACCCCCCGAATGTTAATCACATTGATTTCATCGGTGCAGTTTGTTTGTGTTGTATTTGCGAAGTTAGTGGGTTTGTTATATGGTTGTCACGATTTTTGTAAACGAAAGGGAGAGAACCGCCATTGGTTCTTGTTTCTCAATTTCTTTTTCTAGCTGTACCAGTGACATAATCTTTACTTTACCGGTTGGTATAGTTACTGTGAACCTTTTGCTACCCCCTGTATTAATTATATTGATTTCATTACAGACGTTTGTGCATGTCGAATTGTTTTAGAACACTTTTCATAATTCTCGAGATTTTTGTCAGCTGTACTAACGGCATAATCTTCGCTTTACCGGGGTTGATCTTGTTAGTGGGAACATAGTTGCGTTGATTTTGATGCTGGCGTTTGATCACGAGGCATTCTATGCTCGGTAAGATTTTAGTTGTAGGATATAGGACGATCCACTTACGAAGTGTTTCAAGACCGGTCGAAACCCGTCTACTGGGTTTTGGATTGCTAGCGGAAATACTTCTGTGAACACCTCTGTGCGATGGGCTTTGTACGGCGCCGCCCGTTCCTCCTCCGCTTCCTCCGCCCCCGCCTCCACCTGAGCCCGCCTGCGGCGGAATGTTGCGCAGCGACAACGAGCTGCCTGACCGCGAACCGTCCGATTCCGGCTGTGAACCCAGACGATTCAATTAGTATTAATTGGCTTCACCGTTCCTTTACCTTCGCTCGATCATCCCCCTTGCCGACATCCCCCATAGCTCCGCTCTAGAGCTCCCACTCGCTGCGACTCGACATTCCCTTCAAAAACTGCGTGTAGCTACCGGTGCTCTTCGTCGTCCGAACTTGCACTCGAGAAATCTATTCAGTCGTTCCAAACAGAAGCATGTTTATCATTTCAAGAATTGTGAAACACAAAATTTTCAGACGTTCTGATCTAAATTATCGGACGTGTTAATACAGTTTTATAGACGTTCAGCAACTTATGATCTGAACACTGTACTCGTCGAAATCTGCAGTGTCTCGACACTCTAATGCAATTGTAGGGTATGCGAGTTCAGTTACAGGAGAGAAGGGTGAAGAATTATCGAGCAACAGCGAGAGCCCTAATTCGCTCGGATCAGAGACGTTGAACCCGTGGCCCCGTGGCCCCAGTTGGCCCCGAGTCGGAGCCAAAGCGGAAGAATCGCAAAGATGTAGCTTCTTCGTCGATGCGGTTCTCGTTTCCTCGGATGACGTCGACTCGGGGCCATTTTTTTCTCTCGAAGCCTTCTAGCCCCCAGGGGCCAGCAACTGGATATAGATGCTACTGGCTCGGATTCTACTCACATCGGTGGTCTTTCTTCCTAAGAGTAAGTACGTGGCGAACGCGTCATCGTACTTGGCCTGTTCCAGTGAGTCCTCTATCTGGTTTCTCGTATACCCCATGCTAGCCAGGGCCTCTAAAACAAACAGGCGTAGCGGCATAGTCACAACCACTAAGAATGTCGGCGTGACGCGTCATGCGACTACGTCAACACGAACCCATGCGCTCCGCTATCTCATCTACGATGGGCAGGACCGTGCCGAACAAACATGTAGAAACCTCCGTTTTAAAGAACTCCTCGACTTTCTACTTCTATTCTACTTTTTTCTGCCGATCGAACTTTTTTAAACAGCCGGCTACAGGCTTTGCACTTTACGTTAATCGTTTCGTACAATGATATTCACCATTTTGCACTCCGAAGTAACTTTTTTGAAGGTCATATTCACCCTTGTGCAAATCAAATTCGCCGTTTCTGAAATTCAGCCGTTATAGACGAATCAACGTATACGTCAAATCAATATTTTATGTTCACTGTTATATGCAATAAAATTTTGAATTTACAAACAATCAAACTTATTCGATAAAACTTGATCTGCAAACGGTAGACTTTTAATTTGAGACACGGCGTTGGTCTGCAAGAGGGCGAAATCGCAGTGCAAAACCTGTATCGAGCAGTCATCCTCTGGCTCAAAAATGTTCCATATTCTTTCTTGAATTTTTTCGAAATTCCAAATATGTAATCGAGACTGCGGATATTTTCAATACGAGTCGATTCTAAGAAACAGAAGTTAGGGTGTACTATTTCGGCAGTCAGCCATCCAAAAGATAAATTACTTAAAACTAGGGGATATCTACTAACAATTATATGTAGCACAATGGTCAGCCTATTTCTCACTTTGAATGTACAGTTGCATGTGTCCACGTGTGATAAATTGAAAAAGTAGTGTATTAACAATAACAACGATTAAGATAGCTGACTACTGGGCTGTGAATGGCTGACTACTGGAACAATCACTCCACGTAAAAGTGCATTCAGTAAATTCAATAAGTTCAGAGAATCCGCAGCCCATTTGTTCCAGTGGAACGTGTGAAACAGAGGAGAGGAGGATCGATAAGAATAATAGAACACAGTTGAAAATATTGGGGAGTTCGAACGGCAACTTCGGAACAATAAGATCGTGCTCGAACTGGTTCAAACTTGGAGGAGTTCGAAGTTTAGTGGCAGCCTAAGGGCGCAAACATAATGGCAGTCCATTAGCGTTGCGCCCCCGGCCCGGAGGCGTGAAAATAGTTCGCCACGGCCCTGAAGACAAGAGGGATGTACGGTAAACAAGGGTACATAGTAAACTAAAGGGTTATTCAGAATAAGCCTTGGGTGGGTATTGCCGTGCAGTAAAAAAGGAGGAACACCTACTCGGAGACACCTTCTGGTTAAATTACGATTTACCGTATCGGTTAGGGTTAATCCCGCCACAGTTAGGGCGACAGGTGTCACCGAAGCTACCCGACTAAACAGGAGGACACCTCCGCTTATTGTTGCACCAACGACTTATATCTCTCGAGGTGTATCGAGAATCGTTCGATTTACGACCACCACCCTCGGACGATTCGATGGCACTACCAGCGAATGGCGATGCGGCGCGTTGGTGGTCGCAAACGATGCAACGGTACATTTACATATGTAAAAACAATAAGTAGTAAGTGTTATGTACATACTGGCAGACTCACCTATCCTCTTGTGGTCTTTATAATCGGGTTCGGGTTCTAAGTACGGTTTCAACTCGTCGTCGTCGTACCCCATGTTCATCCATTTGTCTTTCATTATAGTCTACAGAAGCAGCGCGAGAAACAAAAGAAGAGAAAGACGCCGATTAAATGCATCGCCCGTGAATCATGACGATGGAACGCGTTCCACAGGCCGTGACAAACCAGACAACAGTTGCTGCATTTTCGTCTCTGATTTTCCACGCGAAAATCTATCTTTCCCTAGCCAATCGAAGTAAACCGACATTTCTTCCCAATGACTGCGGATTTTTATGCAAAATCAAAATTATCCATGTAAACGTCCAGAATATTTCCATTCTACTTGTACGATTTTTATCATTTCAATTAAACTGATCCAGTCTGATTATACAATAATCAAACATTTAGTAATTTATTCAATTATACAACCAAATTTAATGTACAAAATATTTTGATTAATAATATAGCAATTTTTAGTGGCGTCTCAAATTCTTTACATGTTCTAATAAATTTTTAAGCATGCATAAAATCCGCAGTCCAGCTGTGCCTTTTTTTATGTGTCTTGTCCAATATTCGTCCATCGATTCAAGATTAAATGTTCGAAAACAGAGACTGTCGCGTTGCCTGTATCCGAGAGCCAAGTTTGTGTTTACCTCTAAAGAGGCCCGTTTCGTCGGGTTGAGCACCAGAAACTTCTTCAGCAGATTCTCGCAGTCGGTCGACATGTAGAACGGGATTCTATATTTCCCTCTGAGCACTCTTTCCCTCAATTCCCTTAATGTCGAGCCGTCAAAAGGTAACGAGCCCGACACTAGAGTGTACAGTATCACGCCCAACGACCATACGTCCACCTCTGGTCCGTCGTATTTTCTACCTGTTGACACACATGCAAACAAACAATTAAAATACGGTAAATACTAGTGTTCATCACTCTGTTCTAGTAAATTGTTTTCACGTTTCGCGAAGGTAGTACTTTGCACTTTACGCTTTGGACTCGACTATCTCCTGTGAGGTATCATTCAAAATGACTATACTGTAAGTGAAAACGATTTCTACATTCTGTCTTTATATTTAATAAATTACGATACATATGTACAAAATGGATGAATGAAATGTTTCACATGGACAAAATGAAAATTCTGCGAGCGCAACCGGTTGATAAAACATTTACACTACCGTCCATAAATATTTGACCACCTTCAGTTTATCGAAAATATACAAAATATATTTAAAATAAGGCATCCCAATGTAACTTTGGCCACAGTATTTCTTTTATGCACTCATGTAAAAGTAATAATTAATAATACAGCTAATATTCAACATCAATTACTATAGATAAAAAGATAAAGAGAAAAATTGAACGAAAGCTGGTAGAGCGAACACACTTCAGTATGGTGGTGTCAAGTGTCTCTCCGCTCTATCTGATTACTATTTCCAGGAAGAAACATTAAAAAAGCTTGTTGCTAGATTGCCTCGAATTGTAAACGCCGTCATTGTTCAGCGAGGTTGATATATTAATGAATGAAGCGTTTAATAACTAGACTGCGGGTGTTTATGCTTTTTAAGAAACTTTTTAAGAAAGTGTTACAAAATAAAATTCTATTTTCATTGGTAATAGCATTTGTAGATCCAAAGTAAATAAAAATCGTACTGAATTCTGTTGAATGTAATAGCTCAGCATTTTATGAAAATTTTTATAAGCTATAAATGCATGAAGATCCGCAGTCGATTAATAACTTTCATCTATTTACTGGTAAACTCTTTAACAGGTAATGCATTACAATGCTTCTACGTCAATCATACCGGGTATTTCATCTAACTTGACCACCTTAAATATCTTTGTTGTATTTAAAGATACGTCAAATGTCTGAAGGACAAAGTTGAATGGTAAAATGGGGCTCATACGATACCAACAAAATTTTTGTATTTATGTCATTTTTTAGAGATATGAAGCTCACCTTCATTATTTTAAATGGAATGAGGTATTTTTTAATACATCAATCGATGCAACTGGACGTTCGCTATAAAAAAGTACTAACCTATGTATGTCGAAAAATGAGTAGTTCAGGAGATATATCAATTTAAATAACTCTAAAATACCATTACTGTCGTACTAATACGTTAGCGTTTGCATACGTGTGTAACGTCTAAGTACGACAGTAATGGTGTTTCAGAGTTATTTAAATTGAAATATCTCCTGAACTACTAACTTTTCGACATACATAGGTTAGTACTTTTTTATAACAAATATCCAGCTGCATCGATTAATACTTCAATATGAAAATACCTCATTCCATTTAGAAAAATGAAGGTGACCTCCGTATCTCTAAAAACAATTACATAAAAACAAAAATTTTTTGGTATTGTATGAGCCTCATTTTACCGTTCAACTTTGTCCTTCAGACATTTGACGTATCTTTAAATACAACAAAGATATTTAAGGTGGTCAAGTTAGGTGAAATACCCGGTATACATTTATATTCATTCTACATCAAAGTAACTCAAGTTATAACGTAGATATAAACTTTTAGATTCGATTCCGCCAGGTGGTCAAATACTTATGGACGGTGGTGTAATTCGCGTGGAACAGAATATCGATATTTGGAAAATGAAACATCAGAGAACCCAACGTACCCTGAAAGAGCTCGGGCGCCGCGTACGGCGGTGATCCGCAGAAGGTGTCGAGCTTGTTGCCCGGCGTGAACTCGTTGCTGAACCCAAAGTCGGCGATTTTGATGTTCATCTCGCTGTCGAGCAACAAATTCTCGGCCTTCAAGTCTCTGTGGATGATCTTCTTTTGATGGCAGTATTGCACAGCGGAGACGATCTGCCTGAACTTCGCTCGCGCCTCCTTCTCCTTCATTCGACCGTGCAGCACCAAGTAGTCGAAGACCTCGCCACCGCTGGCGTACTCCATCACCAGGTACAACGTCTTCTCAGTCTCGATCACTTGGAAAAGCTTCACTATGTTCGGATGGTCGAGCATCTTCATTATCCTCACCTCCCGGAATAACTGCAACGCAAACATCGACGATCAGTTACCGAAAGACGAAACCTAATCCACGATTTTTCTAATGGTAGAAAAATATCTTGCTGCTTTCCACAGAAAGCGATCCTAAACAGGTTCGGAGCTGGTAGACCTAAACTTGACTAGATCTAGACCTAGCCCAGACCAAGAAGTAGGTTCGAACTCTTTACAAGCACTCCGAGAAGAGCAAGCGACATTTTCAAGTGTAATCGATCCTTGGTCGAGTGGATGCAAACGTCCCACGAGCACTTGCACCGGGACACTTCCGTTTCCCGTGACTTCTAGCTAATCTTTACAAATTCAAAGGTAAAGAAAAATGTCTGGCGGTCTCTGAGAATCAAATCTTTGCGTTCTATCTGTGTGAATTGTATTTCTTGAAAATGCAAGATTATAAATGGAACGAGATTCGCGAGATACTGCGAATTCGAAGAAGGAAAGAGAAATAGGCGAAGTACTATCGCAGAGTTTGTTGCGCAACGATTTCCGAAGGACGTTGCGAATACACGTGGGTTTAAGCTTGTTCCTCGGGTGAACGCTTACCTTTTGAAGGCTGTTCGGGTTCAGTTGAGTCTTGTCGATTATCTTGATAGCCACTTCTTTCCCAGTGGGCACGTGCTTGGCAAGTTTTACCTTGGCGAAGTTGCCCTTGCCGATGGTTTTGAGTAATTTGTACTTGCCGATGTGGGGTTCCTCCGACGTCCGACTCCTCGACGAGAGCCGACCGACGCTACTCGACACTCCCACGCCATCCCCTGGCTGCAACGAACATCAAACAAAAGAGACACTATTAAAGACTTGCCTGGGTACACACACAGAAATCGCGGTGTCGCGTCGAACGAGAAAACTTTTCCGCACGGTCGCGGTCGCGGTCGCCGTTGCGGGAACGTTCGCTTTTCCTCGGACGATAAACTGCTTTTTACACGTGCCCGCACACACACACAGCCGTGGAAAGCAAGTTGACGATCTCGTAACTTCTGGGGAAATGAATAAAATTGTAGACTGCGGATCTTTATGCGTTCATGACGAGAACGAACCAGAAGACGGTTGATAAAAAGAGCGTGTCTCGCCTGAATTAACCCTTTGAGGGCGAACGTCTCCGATTCCTAAGATTGAAAGCGAATAACTTCAAGAAGGCGTTAAGAATATTTTGGAAAATCATCGTCTGCGAAGGGTGTGCATAAAATTGAATTGTAAAGGGTTAATATCGGTTCATTGAAGGTGAAGGAAGCTTGTAGTCGCGAGGTGTTTCGAACTTGTAAATACCGCGGCACGCGTCGTTTATTTGCGAATCGCGCTTCACGTTTCCAGGAACGAACAGACGATCCTCAATGGAATTAATTGAACCTCGTTAAAGCTGCAAAGCTGCACACCGCCCGGATACGGATCGTTTCGAAAGAAGCGCGACACCACGAGCGTGACGCGTGGACCAACAACGTTTGCGGTGACACGGTTCGATTTCATTTCGCGAGCACACTCGTCAACAAAAGACTTAACTTTCAACGAGAGGCCGGTCTACTTTTCCTTCGAGAGATTCGTTACGCGGTCCGCCTCGTTTCGTTTCGTTTCGTTTCGCGCGAAACAGCTTTTGCCTTTCCATAAGGCACATCGCGCAACACCGGGTCAGTGGGAAAGCGACTTCTCCGTTTTGCGGATGCACAAATCGATTCGCCACCGTTCTTATCGGTTTATTTAATCAATTATGTAATAGCCGGTGCTTTTCCGCGAGTCTCCGCCTCATCGTTCCGCAAGCCTCTTAACTCTTAACCCCTCGTGATGAAACGTGATTTTACTCGATGGAATCTATCGCATATTCGAACACGAGTTTCTTCAGCGTTCATGCGACTGCTGCACCGTGATTTTCCAGCGAGCGTTCTTTCAAATGTAATCGAATTGGAATTTCCAGAGGATTTTCGGTTTTTTCTTTTTCAGCACGTTAACGGAAAACTATTTTTCACTTTCCCACCGATCCGACAGAAACGTGAAATGAACGATCGCATGTAAAAAAGACGCACCGTGTGATATTTCAGCAATCCAGCGACGTAATGCACGTTAAATCGCATCGTGAATTAAGTATTGTAGAAAAGCGAGTTATATCACCGAAAATCAATCTCTTCTCGAGACGATCTTTCGATCCGCTAGATTGCTAACCCTTTGCACTCGACTGTCCTCTCTAAGGGACACCGCCAACCTGTCCGGCAACTTGAACGCCCATTTCGAGAGGACGGGGGAATTGATAGACGCAAATAGACAGCGGATCTTTAAGAGAAATAAAAATTGTCTGGATAAATTATACAATGCAGGAGCCAGATAGAAATTTCACTCTTCCTCTAATGATTTTAATCAGCTGGAACTTTTGGTCTGACTGTCTCGAGTCGCACTTGTTTTTGTCATAAATGCACAAAATCCGCAGTCTACAAACAAACCACTAAAGAATTAAACAGCTTTCTGTTTACCAGTTTCTACATAATAATGAATAGCATTATTCTTACTACGAAGTGCGACTCCTCTCTTTCGCAATTGACATTTAACCTTTCACCTGTCAACAATTTATCACTTTCTTCTGAATGCAACGAATAATTGATTCACTTTACATAGACTGTGGATCTTTATGCGAACTATAAATTTCATGGTTTATTTTATACAAAATAAAATTCCTTACGCATAATGCAGAGACGTCATTAATTTACTTGCTATACAAGTTCCTTTGTATTCAAAGAATGTGCACATAAATGCATAAAGATTTGCAGTCTGGTTACGACAATTCCTATTGTCTCGCGTCCGTCTCTCGAAATGATTGAAAAGTAACTCGGTTAGAAAAGGTTCGAGCAAAAACAGGAGGCCTGCGACAAATATAAATGTGCTTCTCTGTTGCGTGAAATTTTTCAGCAAGAAATTGTACAGCAAGAGGTTGAATATCGGAACACATTTGAACGCCGAACATAAATATCCACACAGAAAAATGAATCACTTCCTCGGAAGAGTGTCCCAGTGCAAAGGGCCGAGATATATCGCGGATAGACGAATCGCTGGATCATCTAGATTGTTACCCGCGCGTGGCCACGAGTGACCATCTTGCAAGAGGTGGCAGCAGCAACTTTCGAGGCCGCCAGCTTGGCTGGTTCGTCGATCGATCTTTTCGACGTCCCGAGGGATAGAAAGAGGTTCGCGTGGCCGTAAAAAAGCGAGCGTCGTCGACGTCGGTGACGATGAAGAAGCGGCTGCCCGCTTCTCTCTGTCTTACGCGACGCACTTCCGTGTCGTTCGAACAAGCTGATCAACACTCTCCGCGTTAAACAAGAAAAGGAGAAGACAAGAAGGTCCGACGATCTGCGCCGGTAAATCGGACACGATCCTCTTCGCGTGTTTCGTCCTGGCTAGCCATTTTTGTTCGAGAGACCCACCGCGGCCCGACATGTCCGCCGACGAACTAGTTTACAGCTACGTATGTACAACGATGGAGGCACGGAACAACGTAATCAACTTGGCGTCGACTTGGTCCTGGGACGATCGGTCATCGTCCTTGGCGATCAGGTACGAGGTTGAGAGCAGAATTTCGACTTGTTTCGAGGGAAAAGAATGCGCGTTGAACAGCAGTTCTGCCTAGCTACATCCTGCGATTTCCTTCGAACAGGAAGAAGAGTAAAAACGAAGTCTGTCGTTCGACAACAGTTCCGCGGTTCACTAGCATAGAACACAGTTGAGCTGGCGTTCAACGACTATTTACATCCGGCGGTTCACTGGAACGCAGATCCATGGATCGCAACACTATGTCAAAGCATCACTGTCGGGGTATCCTTGACACGGAGAGAGCACACGGCGAAGATCGATCGTCGGTGGGTCTGGCGACGAACTTTCACCGAATCACCGTGGCACGTTCGAGTGCACCAAAAACGGGTTCACAACCGGGAACGAACAAACGGGACCGGGTGGATCGATCCAGGTTTTTTCGACGAACGTTTCGCACCGGATTGCCAGCGAGAGAAGGTATGCACGAGTGTTATCGGGGCCGGGTGTACCCGGCAGAACGGATCTGCGGGTTAAATGCTCGGATCTCCGCGGAGGCTGGAAGACGGCGGCTCGTGGAGCTCGGGGGGATCGATGGACGATTGAAACCGTGGCTTCGGAGGCGTGTCGTAGGTGTATCCGACGTCACTGATCCCGGTGCTGGCCGGCGTTGGTCGTAGGGCTCGGCTGGCGGCGAGCAGCGCATCCTCGTCGGCCCGGAACACTTCTCGATCGCGATCGGGAGGAGGTGGAAGAGCGACACGGCTCGAACACCGTTTTCACGAGAAGCGGCTGGCCGTCGTCGAAGTTGCCCGTCCGACGACGACCGTGTCCTCGGCGAGCCGCGAGTCACCCAGCAGAACAGTCCACAGCCGAGGGATGCTTTCCGCGGAATCAATACGCGACCCCACCACCCCCTGCTCGCTGGAAACGTGGCAGCGAAACCACCCTTGAAAGCCTCCCTGCCTGGATGTCTGCCTGTTTGCCTGCCTAGCCTGCCTGGCCTGCTGGCTTGCCTACACCACCTTCCTCACGAGTTGCCCCGACGACCACCAAGACCAATTTTCCACGCATGCGCCGACCTTGTCTGCCATAAGGGTTGGACTGTGCTACCGTCACGCCGCGCCGCGCAGCGTCACCAGTTTTTCGGCGTGCCCTCCCTCCACTCTCCTTCTCCAGCCATTCCTCCACTTACTCCTGAAGGGACGTGCTTGCTTGCTTTGCCCCCCTCTGTGCGCGATCGAAATCGAATTCTATCCCGGTCAGCTGATCGCAGACGAGTCACCGATATCCAACGCCCCGGAGACGCTTCCGAGCTCTGAATGGCGTCGGGATTTTAATTCGCCGAGTCTCTGACGACTTCGGATACCCGAGCGAAATTGAATCGGTGAAACGATCTTTGAGCTAGCCGAGATCTCCGAGTTACCCGTACTGTGCAGAAATCGTAATCTACCGAGCACCTAGCAACCGTATTAACCCGTAGCAGTCGAATTGCGACTCTGAGGCGTCATTGGAAATTGCTACGCCGTTATTCAGAATATCGTTTACGCTGTTAAATTTGTTTTTATTTACTAAATTACCGAGGAGTGAAATAGAAATTGTTTAGAGGATCCCTATCCTCGTAGCAATGGTAGGTGTACGTTGAGTATGCTGTTACGTTCGTGTCCGCTCAGCAACTTACGATCTCTGTACAGCACCAGCTCCTAGATCTTCTCTCGAAGCGTACATACATATCGATCGTACGGCTTGACAAGCGTTCAAGTGTCTTTTAGAAGACGCGAAGGAGGATGTCGATCGCAGCAGCATCCCACGATCATTATACAACGATAGACACTCCACGGGCACGATGAAGCAGGGGAGAGCCTATTACTTCAGCTCGGTGGAACGAGTGTCGGACTGGTTCGCGTCAGGGTTCAAACTCGCGGAAACGCGTCAGCGAGGTACGCTCAAGTATCCCTACGCTCGCACGTCCCTGCAGGGCGAAGCATGATCGTTTCACGGTTTCGAAGTTCAGACGAGCACCGACCTCGGTGAAGACAAAGGACATCGTGGGATACTCGAGGCTCCTAACAAGAGCTACGGAGAAGGATCGAGCCCCCTTCGTTCGCTCCTCCTTTCACGATTACACGAATTTCATTTGCTCAAGATTTACAATACGGACGAGGCTTCTTTGCTATTTTCCGGTGAAACTTTCTCCTCAACGTGGCCGCTAAATTTTGTTCGTTGATGAAGGAAGTAAATTGAAGTCGTAAATGAAGGAGATTTATGAAATACTGAAACTATCCTGCAGAAGATAACCATGACACGTCTGAATCGCGTTCAATTAATTCGAACATCTTTAAGTAAACTGCGAGATTGTAGTCGTCACATATTTGCTACGCTGGTAGCAAACTTGTTAAATTATTTCTAAAAGGATTAACATAATTTGATAATATCGATACCATTTCCAACCGACTAAAATGATTAAAGAAAGAAAGGTTTCCTGTCTCTTGCAATCGATAGAGACAGTTTTTGAAGTGAAACTTCTTTGCTGAGGGGGCTACAATTTTCTAGCGTTACGGAAGTGACGAAATTTCGCGAATAACCTCGAATAGTGTGACAAGTAACATTTTCATAATTAATTTACTAACTTTAAAGACTTCATAGGTGAACTTTTAAGATTGTAGAATGTAAAATGAAGCCTTGGTTACATTCCCATTTCAGTTTTATGCAGGTTTGATGCTTAAATTGTTAGTTATTAACAACTTTTGGAGAAGTGGTATGTTATGTATGTCTGTCCTTGTCGCACAGTTCGACTCTCCTT
This sequence comes from Lasioglossum pauxillum, assembly GCA_933228785.1. NCBI lineage: Eukaryota > Metazoa > Arthropoda > Insecta > Hymenoptera > Halictidae > Lasioglossum > Lasioglossum pauxillum. The sequence continues at coordinate 36,609,613 of OW121701.1, read as the reverse complement.
GTCTTACGCATTATGGGAACTTCCGAAACAATCAGCCCGCGCAACAATTGTTAATAACTAATTAACCAGAGTTAATTTGTGAACATTTGCAATTGGATAACATAGAATCAACCTCCAGCTACTTTCGCATGCAGTTTCTCATCGGATTTTGTGCAGACTGAAAGATTTATAAACAATTATCCAAACCCTTGTTCTAAACTAACCTGAACAATTTTGACAGGTGCCAGGTAAGTAAAAAAACATACGCGTGGAAAACCACGCGTGGCAGAAGTGAAACTTCTTGCAGTCTAGTGATGTTTAGAAATAAATTAAGATTGGAAATGGTAAATAATCCTAATGAAGCGACAACAAGATCAGGAACAACTTTCGATGCAGTATTTGCAAGACATTTAGGAAAAATTGAATCAAGAATATTTATATCATATTTTACCTATCACAAGCCAATTGTTTCAATGATAGAATCATAGCAAATCATAGAAAAAATAATGAACGATCAAAATTTGCGACGCAAAGAAGGAGAACATATGTGAAAGAAAGAGACATAGTTCATAGCATTTCCCATACGGTCTCCTTTGCGTTGCAAATTTTAATCGTTCATTATTTTTTCTATGATTTTCTATGATTCTATCATTGCAACAATTGGCTTGTGATAGCTAAAATATGATATAAATATTCTTGATTCAATTTTGTCTAAATGTCTTGCAAATACTGCATCGAGAGTTGTTCCTGATCTTGTTGTCGCTTCATTAGGATTATTTACTTATAAACATTACTAGACTGCAAGAAGTTTCACGTCTGCCGCGCGTGGTTTTTCACGCATATGTTTTTTTATTTTGCATAAAGATCCATAGTCTATTTATTAGAGGAAGGAAGCCTCAGAGTTCTTCCGGTGTTTCGATCGCTGTCTATCGTAAACCTTGTAATCCTCCACGGTCTTCCACCCACATGACCGTTTTGGGGGACTCGAGGGAATCAAGAAAAACGCCCTAAGCTCGCCATTGGCGATTTTCCCTCCAGCAATGTTCTACAAGTAACTCGTCGAAATTCGCACTCCTTGGGGAGGGGATTGCTGGTGGGGGACACGCGATTAGATTAACTTCGAAGATCAAGAGAACCGAGTCGATTCTCGCATCGTACGCCAAAAATACTCGCGACTACCAGTTTGTTGTGTATTTAATGGAATTATTAAGAGCTAGGCCCCACCACGAAGCTCCCACGAAAGTGCAAGGAGCTTAACAGTCCGCGTCCGTCTTCCCAAGTCAGAGAACAGTGTTTCTCGGTTTGAATCAAGTCCGCGCAATATCTACCTCCTTCTCGTTTTGACTGGCCTTCCGCATGATGTCCGACAGCGGCTTTAGAGCATTGCGGACCGCATTGTTTTGGTGCTGAGGCTGCTGCTGCTGCTGCTGTTGTTGATGCTGCCGTCGATGGTCTTTCTTTCCAACAATAGGAACCGCTCGGGTCTGGTGTGCCCTGGTGTGTGCTCGCAACGATATCTCTGCTTCCTGTCCGCGACGGGTGTCCGAGGCGGTTCTGGACAGTTTCGTCGCGACCTTCTTCACCGTAATCCCCGCGTTCCCCGTCGAGTTCCTCGTCGCGTCACCTCGTTGCAACGGGGAGGCCCTTTTCGTGCGAATTCACCGTCAACACATTTCTTTTTCCGCGTTTCGAAGGGGCGTTTTTTTCGTTTCGTGAATTTATCGCGAGAATTTTCCTAGCTGATCTTCGAGAAACAGAAGCTGAAACCTTGCGGCAAAGTTTCAACGTCCGTGACTGGAAGTTCCGACAAAAAAGGGGGAAGAAGAAAGCACGACGAGGGAACGTTACAGAAGTCGATTCCGATTAAACTTGCGCGAGAAAATCAAGTTAGACTGCGGATTTTCCATATTTACGATAAGAATTAGTAGATTCAAAAATATTTCAAGAATTTAATAACATTGTCAAGAAAAGAAATGTATATTTCGTTTTGTATAAAAATCCGCAGTCTAGTTATCGTACACGACGTTGGGGCCAAGATGAAACTCGAAACACGTTCTCTTAGGTGTCTTGCAAATTAGACGACCCGGGATAAGATTGAACTGTAAATTTTTAAGATTTCTCGGAAAAAAGAAGGGAGAATTTTTGAGATTGCGATCACGTGGAACTAAGAGTCCGAGTACTGAAACGGGCAAAAATAGAAAGATCCGGGTGGTCGGTGAACGCGGATGAAATCAAAATTTACCCCTCGGCCTCGTCATCGGTCACGTTACGGAGCAGATCCTCGTGTTCCCTGTATCGCAGCTGTACTTCCGGTTCGAGGTCCGAGCTGGCTTCCAGCTGACGGGCTCTGGCCGCCAGCGTGTTCTTTTCGATGGCCTTGACCTGCAGCTCCAATCTCTGGAGCATGTCGGTGCTCTCCTCCTCGGCCGAGTTGTCTTTCTTCAAAATCAAGTCAAGGCTAACAGGAATCTTCGGCTTGTCCTCTGCGAGAATGATCGGTTGAACGATCTTCGAGTCCTTGAAGGCCCTCAGCTTCTCCTCGAGGCTGGGGTCTAGCTTCAAGCTCGCGGGCGACATGGATTTGGCGATCGGACCAGTTCCGATGGAGGCTCGTTTCTCCTCGATGATCTTTGATCGAGGACACTGCGGGCCCACGGAAGAGCTCTTTCTCTCGACGACCTTGAGACCACGGTCGCCCTCGACCAGCTCCCACTGCTTCAGATTCTCCAGCGGGGAGTATGGAGGGCGTCCTGGGGACTTGGGGCTGGGTGTGTCCTTGGTCTGCATAGGCTGATGCTGATCGTCCGGGACTATGATCGCTTTGCGACCCGGGGGCAGCCGGAACGAGCCCCTGGCCGGCTGCGTCCTAGAAAACGGACTTTCCCGATTGTCCATCACCCCGACAGGACCCTGGTCCCTCTAAATAATAAACGTAGACGTGGTTCCCTCGACGCGTCCTTCGTCGTCAGGAGGCTTCTGGAGAGCGTTCCTCTAGCAGCGGATAGTTTATCAACATGGAACTCGCTTCCCTCTGTTTGTCTCTCTCTGTGTGTCTCTTTCTCTGTGTGTCTCTATTTCTGTCGGCAAAACATGCGTCCTCGTTAAGGATCCTCTCTATCCCCGACTCTCGCCTGGGACTTCGCGACACACGATCCTCGTCGAACGGAGGGCAACGAAGGCTATCACACTCTGAGCACATTCACATTTACCCGAAACCCCGTGAACAGGACACGACTCCGGCGACCGATCGTTGTCGATACGCCTCGACTCCCCCAGCCAGCAGTAACATAGAAAGATCGATAGAAGCAGAGAAAGCACGTACACGCGTAACGTAACGTGAACGTAAACGCGAACGTAAACGTAAACGTAACGTCAGGCGGCACAGTTGATATGCTAGTGGTGGTGGTGTGAGATGTATATGTAAGAGACGAAAAAGCTTGTCGAGACGACAGTGTGAACGGCGACCGACGCGATCATCCGCGCTATCGATCGGTACGATCTCGCGGAACACTACGCGACAGGTTCGATGGTTAACGATTACGACGACGATGAGAGCCGGGTGTAAGATCACTGGTGACTAGTGTCTAGTCTAGTCGATCGACACAGAACACGCGCGATTCTTTTCGGGGAAACGAGCTGCTTCCGCGGAGACGCGTCGATCATCGTTCGACGAGGAAAACGGAGAAACGTGCGACGATGTGGCGATGGATGCGATCGCGATAAAGACGTGTGTGCGGCTCGCTTGTTTGCCTCGCGCGTGCGCGCTCTTATCGAGGCGTTGGTTCCTTCTCGAGAGCGAGATCGAGAGACGCGCTCGATTGAGAGATCCCCGCTCGATCGAGCGAGCCCCGCTGCTCCCGTTGGTCGATCGCTTTGCGGTTTCGGAGCGGGAGACACGACGTCGAGAGTCCCACCGAGAACGTAGGCGCCTCTCTACATCCGATCCACGATCGATCGGGAAAACAACTGAGAGACAGCAGTGCCGCACGATCCACGAAATCCACGCCGCGTTCTACACTTCGAACAAAAGAAGGAAAACCAACCAGACGTGAACACGAGCGGGCGAAAGCTCGAGCTCGAACGACCGGCCACGAACAACTGGGTCCATTTCCCTCGGGGCCACGATAAGCTCGCGACCGGCCAACTCGACTTCGTCGGCCTCTTATCAGCTCCGTAGATGCTGATAAGCGATACCGTGGCTCTACCTAACGCGGCCGGATTCCGGCGCGGCGATCGCGACGACGAAGACTACCGTCGACGTTTCTACACCCCCGCCGCTAACGTCTCGCCACTTTAGACGTAGAAAATTTTCCTATTTACCGATAGCTGCTCATTGGAGAATTCGCGCCCTTCGCGGAAGGTACAGTCGCCTGAGAAAGCAAGTTAACGCCGGGAACTAAAGTATATCGACTTTTAACCGTCGGCCAACAGGCCCTTTTTAGAACTGTAGCAATCGATCATGATTAGGACTGTTTATAGCTTCTAACGACTCCTGAAATTTCTAGTATAGGGCATGACAAGCCGTGAAATCCTACACCTAGAAAATTCTAGGCACAAAATACCGCGCCTAGGGAATTCTAAGCCCCAAAATTCCACACCTGGAAACTTCTAAGCCTCAAAATCACACATCTAGAAAATTCTAAGCCCCAAAATCCCATACCTAGAACATTCTAAGCCTCAAAATCTTAAACCTAGAAAATTCTAAGCTCCAAAATGCCGCGCCTAGGGAATTATAAGCACAAAAATCCTAAAGCTAGAAAATTCTACGCCCCCCAAAATCCTAAACCTAGAAAATTTTAAACCCCCCAAAATTCCACGCCTAGAAAATTCGAAGTCCCCCCAAATTCGGCACCTAGAAAATTTTAAGCTCCAAAATCCCACACCTAGAAAATTCTAAGCTCCAAAATCCCACACTTATAAAATTCTAAGCTTCAAAATACCGCGCCCAGGGAATTCTAAGCTCCGAAATGCCACATCTAGGGAATTCTAAGCCCCACAATCACACACCTCGAAATTTCTAAGCCCCAAAATCCCACAGCTAGAAAATTCTAAGCTCCAAAATGCCGCGCCTAGGGAATCTAAGTCCCATAATCCTAAACCTAGAAAATTCTAAGCTCCAAAATCCCACACCTAGAAAATTCTAAGCTTCAAAATACCGCGCCCAGGGAATTCTAAGCCCCAAAATGCCGCGCCTAGGGAATTCTAAGCTCCACAATCCCACACCTAGAAATTTCTAAGCCCCAAAATCCCACAGCTAGAAAATTCTAAGCCCCAAAATTCCACACCTAAAAAATTGTAGAACTCAGGCATCCAAACCTCGCGAATCCTAAGCTCCCACAATACTTGAATCCTTAACTCACTTTCCGAGGTGACTGTAGTTAACGCTATGACACAACTGCGTAGAAGAGTTATTGAATGAAGGAAAATGAACCGTCGCGTAGGCAGATATCGAAACTACGATTTCAATGATAGAGTGGTAGAAAACTGTAGATTTAATCAGGGGATCAATTTCCTTGTCCGCTAAGCGTCGCTCAGGGAAGAAGAAGAAGAAAGACAGGAGAGTCTATAAACGTTTAGCACCAACGATCACAGATTGCGAGGCAATAAACAACCCAGCGAATTATGAGCTCGACGATGGGGATTACGATACGGATTTGCTTTTCGTCGGTTTATCAAATCCACGAAACACTGGGAAATCTGACTGGCTGGTTCTCCAGACCTTTTCCCGACTGAAAGCGGAAGGCAACCGCGTGAAGGAGCCAAGGAACGGCCAGTTGCGAGCGGATTAAACGAGATCTTACGTTAATCCATTGCGCAAACCAGTCGCGGTAAGCATGCTAAACCATTATTCGTCGTTCTTAGAACATTTTCCTGCTACTCTTCGGTAAATCGAACGATTGTAATGGTTTGTCGTTGGAAAATCAACGCGTTCACTGCCGAACAAACGGATCAAAAATATCACGGTAATACAGCGAACTCTCGTTCGCTCTATCAATTTTTGTTGTTACATTCTTCCAACGTTTCTGCGTACAATCTACACAGTCAATAGATTCCACAATAATGCTTGAACCAAATTTATGCCTGTTACAATCTACCGAATATCATAAAACGAAGAGAAAAGATAGTAGCGCAGCGACTGCGAGGCTCGGCAACTATTCGCTTTAGAAACAAGAGAAACATCTCGGTATCGGTGAAATCATCGGTCCCGAACCGTGGATGCTAGGTCATTGAACGAGGACTGAAATCGTTCTGCAACGATTACGGTTCGATGACTCGATCCAGGAATTAGGCGACCTGTTCGAAACGACACGGTACATATTTCCATCGGGAATTGGTTTCGGCGTTTACAAAAAAAACAATCTTTACGAGCGTCGTAATCGGCGATAGGATAAGATACGCTGGCTGTTATCGGGGTATGTACGAGTGTTACATGTCTACATGTGTGTACTCGTGTTTGTACACGCTGGCACGTGTTTGTCGATGTTTGTACGCCTGTGTGCGTTCCCGTTCCGTCGCGCTGCGCTCCATTTCGTCGAGACATCGCATCGGGGACAAGCGAAAACTTGCTCGAAGCTGCTCAGAGCTCTATCGGCGAATGGAAATGCGAGAGCCGCGTGTCAAGCTTGCAAATCGGAACAGGTGCTCGCGAAGGACGAACGCAGGAAAAATAAATTTGCGTCGTCGTTCGAGCCGAGACGGATCGATCGGCGAAGCAACCGGTTCGATTCGATTTTCCAACTCGACTCGCTTCGTTCAATCCAGAGACTGTGGCGAATCTTTGCAAGCTCGCCACAGCGTGACACGAGATTCTAGCTTTTTTTTTTGTTTAATGAACTTTCTGTCTTTAAAACTACCGAGCCAAATTATAGGAATTTCTTCAGAATACTTCTTTCGAGGAAAATTGTACCACTTTTGTTAACGGAATTATTAGGTTGTAAAGAAAGAAATGCAGGATTTTTGTTCCTTTGTTTTCATTGCAATTTTATACCAATAAATATTTACCTTAATTTAATGAATTGTTATTTTAAAGCTTGTTTTACGCTCTATTTAATTATGCTTTTGATATTTAATTTTATTCAAATTTTTATAAAATTATTCGGCTTTTATTTCTGGATGTCAAATCGCGATTTTCGCATTATTATTTCTATGAGTTCAAACTAGGCCGAAGAAGTGCTCAAGCGGCTCAGAATATCAACGAAGCATGGACAAAGGAAGTGTCGACGAATGCACAGTGCTCATAGAAAAAAATAATGCGAAAATCGCGTTTTGACATCATGAAATAAAAGCCAAATAATTTAATGAGAATTTGAATAATATTAAATATCACAAGCATAATTAAATAGAGCGTAAAACAAGCTTTAAAATGACATATAACTCATTAAATGAAGGTAAATATTTGTTGGTATAAAATTGCAATTAAAACAAAGCTAATAACATAGTTCAAATATTGAAAATTTCCCGAGATTCGGAAATGTAGTGTTCAAATAATTTTTGTATGTATATCGGTAGATCTATTGTTAAATTCTTTTACTCGACCGGATATCGTGTTTTGTAGTGCGTTCTCCCGAACAAGAACTTTTTTGTTCCCGCGAAATAAAAGTAAGAGCAAATATGGTGGAAAGTTGCGGGATAAAAACAGCGATCTATAGTTTAAGTAGGGCGGTCAGCATTTTTTTTCACAACTCTCTTGAGAAGATTCAAAAGAACTTTCTAACCAACCCAGTGTGAAGCAAACTCGTAGAATAATGAAGATTTTATTGCTTTTCTTTTCCGCCGTACGGTTTTTATCATCGTCGTGCTAGCTTTTTGCACGTGCCATCATCGTAACGAAGTTCTCCAGTGTTACGTTACATCACGATACAATTATGGTGCTTGTTACTTTTTTCTTTTCGAGATGTACGTACATGGCTAGATTGGATCTAATCTATACTTCCTAGTTAATTAATAGTAGAAGTTCTGGCCACGAAGTAGATCGTAAAACGAGGAGAAATGATTTTTACTGGCAGTAGAACACCTGATTATAGTGTTCAACTTTATTATTGAGTTGACCAGGAAGTCTCTTCGCGTGCTTTGCTAGACGTGCGAATTTTCATGCGTTTATGACAAAAATGTGGAATACAAAACTGCGAGGACTAGAATGTATGTGTTATTTTTGGAAGAATCGCTACTGCAGATATTGACAAAGAAGGTAAATAACTCTCTGAACACAGAATGACGAATTCATGGACAGGCGAGAAACATTCTTGCCAAAAGTAGAAGACGATCGATTCCATCCAACATAATTACAACTTCCTGAGGTCTCGTCCGGCAAAGGTCGCGAAAGAAGCTTGTAAAAATCCGTGGTCCGTGAGAAGAATATTACAACAAAAAATAAGCAGTTGCGTGACTGGTTCCCCTACATGTCAGGGTTTTCAAGATGCGCCAGCTAGCCGCGGAGCACGCGTATCCGTTCACGTTAAATTTCCACGTCGGAGCTCCTTTCTCTCACAGTTGTTGCACTTTTGGAGCGAGCAAAACGAACGCGGCACGCGAGCGAGACTCGTTCTCGAAAAAAAGAAAAGTGCACTCCGTGCGCTGCAGGTCGCGTCGTTGGCGAGAGGCGGAGGAGAGAGAAAGAGAGGCAGAGTGCGAGGCAAGAACGAGGCAAAGAGAGCCGCTACTGAAACGATCGCGCGTCCTGCAGTCTACCGGGTCTCCGGCCTTGCCGATCGCGAAGAGCCCGCATCCGGTCCGCGCCGCGAGCCGTGACGGAGCCCCGACAATGCTTTGCCGGTCGACGATCGCTCGGTTGCGAATCCTGCGAGTCGCGAATATAGTAACTGTGTATGTATACTCTTGTTTCTGCGAGCCGAGCCGCGCGCACGAACGTGCCAACGCCGAGCAACTGCGCGCGCGACCGGCGAAAGCCGCGGCCGTGACTCATCGGCATCGAGGATCGAGAGAACTAGCCGGCGAAACCCTCTCTCTCGTCTCGTCTCGTCTCGTCAAGCCTCGCCGCGCTCAGCCTCGAGAGCCTATCGTAACGCGGGCTCAAAGTGCAAGTGCCGATAGCAGGCCCGTGCCAGACCCGACCGGTACCCGCGACACGCCATCCACCAACGGGACGCCTGAATCCAAAAAGAGTCACGCGGATCCGGCCCACCTTTAGGTCGCGGAAGTTCCAGGACGCGGTGAGACGCTGCGAGTACGAAGACCTTCTTCGATTATCTCGAAAACAGCGACAAAATCCACCAACCAGGCAGCGATACGGATAAAAGCGAATACGTTCCTCCCTCCCTTAGGTCGCTCAACTTTGGGAACGCGGTGAAACGCTGCGAGAAGCGGAGACTGTCTTCGATTCTCTTGAAAACAGCGACAAAATCCATCAGGCAGTGATATGGATAAAAGCGAATACGTTCCTCCCTCCCTTAGGTCGCTCAACTTTGGGAACGCGGTGAGACGCAGCGAGAAGCGGAGACTGTCTTCGATTATCTCAAAAACAGCGACAAAATCGATCAACCAGACAGCGATACGGATAAAAGCGAATACGTTCCTCCCTCCCTTAGGTCGCTCGACTTTGTGAACGCGACGAGACGCTGCGAGAAGCGGCAATTATTCTAGTCCTCTTCCGAAGCCGTGATCAAATTTAAATTTACCAACCAAAACGACAAAAATGTTTTTCCTTCTTTGGATCGCAGATTCCAAGAGACGCGACGAAACGTTTTTGAGAAGTGAGACTATTTTGATGAGTCACGATTGGGCGCCGCGAGGTGGTGGGGATGAAAGAGGGCGGTGCTGAATTGGTTGAGCAAACGTGACGCTACAGGGAGGAATTAATGTATGATGTGTAGACTGTGGATCTTTACGCATTTATGAACAAATTGGTTGGGTGGAATGTAGAACAGTAAGAGATTTAAAAAATTCAAGAAAGTTGTAATGTTGCTTTCTATATAACAAAGTCGTTAAGGGATGAAATCAATTATGTTATTCTTGCTTCCCACAATCAAAGCAAAACATTTTTATTTTGCATGAAGATCCGCAGTCTAATGATGTGTACGGAATCGTGTGACAACTTGGGAGTTGTGCTCGAGTGAAATATGGTTTGATTAGTTGTTACAAGACGAGTAGCTGAGATTTAAATCGATAAAGAGATCAAAACATTTTCCGAAAGGACGAGGCAAATTTCTAATAGCGTCCTGTTTCTCGCTATCGACGCGGACAATTTTTATTTTACGATGATACGGGGTTCATCTATTTATATCAAAATGCGCAGGCCAGTTGTCAACAGCCGCGAGCAACAAACGCGAGGTTCAACATTGAACCTCCACTGACGAAACAGAAACGCGAAGTTGTGACATCTTGAAAAACCTCTATCAATAACACGTGCATTCATTATCTCAATGAATCGGGTCCCATGCGACCGCGTTTCCATTTCTCTCGCAGACTTTGCTTCAGGCGCAACTCTTTCTTATTGTTAGTTGCGCGTTGCGATTTATTACCGATTTCACGTGTTTGGGAAAACCCGCTACACACTCGTTTTGTTCGCTAACACCGTTTCGGGGGAATAGATGAGTCGTGGAGACACCGTGTGGTTAATTACGACACTTTCGCCAGGTGGTGAGAAGGATGGGGGACGGAGAAGATTTAATCTCGTGGGACAGCGTGGGACAGCGTGGGACACCGTGAAACAGGAGAAACAAGGTTCTCATCACCTTTCGACGGACGCCGCGATCGTAACGCTCGCGATCCTCTAACTTTCTGCCGGTTCTTGCAAAGTACATGGCCCAGCCACGCTGCTCCTCGTCTCACGAGACGCGCGTCACTGGATCCATCCGGCAAAGTGGACGACGTCGCGAGCTTGTAATTTGCTGCATTTCCCACGGGGACACGAGGGCTTCAACCAACCCGACGACTACGACGTCGACGACGACGGCCAGAAACAGGCGGCAAAAAAACAGAAACGAATATTTCCTCGATACGCGTTCTCCACGGAATAAAAATCTCCGGCGGGCGGCGCACACACCGTTGGCCAGGTGCGTCGGGAGCGTACTGCGCGCCACGCGCTTAGAAAGCGTCTAACCTTCTGCGCGTAATGTGCCGCCGCGCACGAGATACACGCTTCGACGCCCACGTTTAACGCCGGATAAAAATGAAAGTCCGCGAAGCGAGCCGATCGGAGGGAACACACACGCTCCGCAGATACGTCGATACCGAGGGATCACGAGTTTCGACGCGTTTGCGCGATTAAAGGGGCTGCCCCGGTGGAGCTGCTTGAAAAATCATTTTTCTTCTGCAGAAATCTCCTCTGCAGAAGTTTAACGACCTTCGAAAGGAACGAGCCGTCTTTAAAAGGACGAATCAATCCTCATCCAGTGGGTACAACAATATAGTTTTTCTCTTGCACGAATGCACAGTCTAACCCATCGAAAATATCCTCCTGAAAGCGATTAATGAATCTCGAGATAGTTAGGTGACTTTTGCCAATTTCACAACCAAGTCGACATAGAACGAGGAAATTAATACTGAACCTACCGAGCCTTAAAAGTAACTGGTACATGTTCCCTTATAAAAATGACAAGATTGATTTTATTTAGACTTTATGTTCTAATGAAGATATTTATACAATCAATTCTTATAAAATTATTTTTATTATTTCAATAATTGTAAAATAATAAGTCTGGAACCGGTCAGTTTGACCGGTGGTGGTAGGTTTAGTGTTATGCAGAAGACTGACCAGTAGCCTTGCAATATCGATTGTAATACACAGGAGTCAAATAAAAATGTTTACTGAATTATCTTATTAAGCTGATTCGAATACACCGATGTCGTTAAATCTGTTCAACGTGTCAACTGCTGTACAATGTACGTACTCCTTTTAGAACCTACTTTTAGGAACAGCAACAGTCGAAAGCTGGCGAGAGTGATTTTCGGTTCGTTTTCCGATATTTTTCCGTCGAATTTTTGCGGTCCCGCCGCGGCCTTGAACTCGATCCGAACAACCGAGAGGCAAAGAAGAAGGAGAGAACTCGCTTCGACCGCGAATCGCCTGCGGCTCCGAGCGTCCGTGACTAGGGAAACGCGTTTAAACACGCTCGCAACGTCTCGAGATCGCGTTTGCAAACCGTGTCCCTTTCTCTCGAGTGTCGATCATTTCAGCTCGCTGTCGGAATTGCTATGTTACCTCCGTAGCGGCACACTTATACTACTGCCATCTTGTGGAGCACGAATCTCGAGGCAGGTCAAGATGTCGGCCAATAGGACGGAAGAGGAAATAGCTATCGCTGCTCTTGAACTGCTCGCTGTGCTTTCCAAACTATATATACGTGATACCAATGTTTCGAGTTAAAAAAATGATTGATTATTGCAAACTTTATCTATCTCAAAAATCGATGCACAACATTTTTGTTTTGCACAAAAGTCCACAGTCTAATCGTCATCCTCTTTGCTGGCAGTTTTCTATTCCGCTTTGAGCCTCTGCTTCGATGAATTTGAAAAATTTTAACATCGTGACGATGCTACCTGTATGCATTTTATTTAAGATTCGAAACAATGAATTGCCTATTGACTTCGCCTATTCCTTCCAGGTGAGGATCTCTCTCGATCTATGATCTGTGAGGCGTCAATTCTCAGTTGCCAAGTTACAGTATCAAATTTTCCCAGATATCGCGATCGAAACTTTTCCCAGCACGTCCGGTCCCAAACTTTTCCAGTTCAGACAAACGTTCCGTATCTCGTAGAGCGTCTGATAAAACGCTGCGCGTGCAAAAACAATTCCCCGAAAGGCCGTCGAAAGCCGGACTCGTCGAGCCGTTCAAATGATTCGCGAATCACGCGCGAAAATATTTGCATGCGATTCGCGATGCACCGTCGCGCGTCGCGACTGTTGCTCTCGATCCGGGCACGCGCGCTTTTTGCTTTCGTCCGGAATCGATGCGTGCCCGTGGCTGTATTCTCTCGTCTCGCCACTTTTCGATTATGCAGAATCTCGAGGGCTTCGGCCGGACAGTAGGAAACGAATCGAACGTGATTCACCGTTCCGTCGCTCGAACGAATTTCAAATCGAGATCCTATCTGCTGAAGCGTTTGCGATTGACTTAACGAGTTCGTCGATCGTGCAAAGACGCGAAAGCCACACCTGCCGCTTTTCAGGCTATTCCCGAGCTGCTAAGCATCGTTGTTAAGTAGAGCGCACGGAGTACAAGCACGGTGAAAATAAATAGTCCCTTAGTCCCGCGATTTGCGAGTCGACGGTGCTCCTTATCCGTTGCGAGATCCCTTTCTGCACTGCACGAGGGTTCGATCAATTTCGTCGCTCTTCAATCAATTCGCCGAGTAACTACTTAGTTTTTCCAGGCGCTTCGTTCTCCGATTGTTTCTCCGAGTCGCATCAAATGGTTTTTCATCAGCGACGAACACTTCCTCCGTAGCGTCGCGTCTGGCCACTCCCTTAGCTCCGCCCTCTTACCCTCCCCCAACAGAGTTGTGCTAATTCAATTACACAATTGAATTACATTGTATTGCAATTATATAGTAATTCAACTACGTCGTAACTGAATTACATAATTCAAACCTTTCAAATAATTCAATTACTAAGTATTTTAATCAGATGTGTAATTGAAATACAATATAAATAATTAGAATACAATATAATTGAAATACAATATGTATAATTAAAACACAGCTCTCCAAATTATAGCCCAGAAGTTTGAAGTAGAGCGGGATATTTTTATGTTTTTCTTTCATATACTTGTTTGCTGTCTATGCGGCGTAGTTTCTATTCCTCGTCCTCCTTCATAATACGTAACGCTATTTTATAATTGTACTCCAATTGCAATTACGAATTACATTGTAATCTAATTACAAAGTATTTTATAATTGTACTCCAATTGCAATTACGAATTACATTGTAATTTAATTGAATGAAAATCTGAATTATAAATTACAATATGACTGAATTACAATGTAATTCAATTACTTTGTAATTAACTTAATTAATTACTTGTCCCTCAAAGACAACAGCGTTCGCTTTGAACATTATCATTATACATATGGCGAAACAAATGTATTTTCAGTAGTGTCAGAATGACAGGTTCTTAATTTTTCCTTCGAATATTATTAAAACTATGGAAATGTTTTTACCAGAAAATTTCGAATGAACAGGTTCGGTGAAGCATGTATTACAGTGAAAATTATATGAAGTCGGAATAAATGCAGTCTTGTCATTATTACAGTCACATTTATTACTCGGTAGTTTAAACTAGCATTCTAAGAGGACACGTTGCATTTAGAGAGAAATTCTGACACATGTTAATTTTCTTATCGTTGACAACGTTTGCTCTCCAATGCACATTCTCCGACAATTCTTTCGAGCACGCGCTTTATGATATAAAAATAACATTCTACCGTTGCGCGACGAATAACCGGGTAAAGGACTGGCGTTTCTCGACGGATGATTCTTAAAATCCCAATCTCGGCGAGATTGAGGCGCAAAGACGACTCGACTCGAGAGACTCTCGTTTAGGACTCGAGCGAAATCGTTTCGCTGCTGCCGTAGACTGTACGAGAGCACACGGGGCGTCTTTCGAAATGAAATGAAAATATCAGGCGCCTGCGTATTTACTGAAGCATTTTCCGTAGCGTCGCACTCGCGGCGATTGCGACGAGATAACGAGTCGCATCGATTTCTTTTATTCGAGCGTCACGAGCTCGCGGCGCGGCGCTTTGCGTTGATAACTTCGCTTCGGATAACTCGCGGCTCGTATAATTTATTGTCGGAGTTTTCTCCAAAATCCTGGCCGAAAGCGATGCTTTTATACCTGCGGCAAATTGTTCGAATAAGTTGAACTATTCAACGAATTAACACTAGAACTACCGAGGTTCAGACGAGGTTAAGACGAAGTCATAATGACTGGTCTTTACAAAATATGTAATAATAGAATATTTTTATATTCATTGATTGATTACTATCTTACAAAAGGAATATGGGGCCGAATTTGTCTTTGAAAATATTATATTAATCTTCCAGCTTCAGACCCTCCTTTTAATTTTTCCAGCTGGATCTTGTATACTTTCATTTTCGTCTTCAGAACTTGAAGGCACACAAACACGTCTTCCTTTACGTAAATTCAAAATATTTTTTAATTCACTTTCCATGGACTCCTGAACATTTTCTTTGTCTCTATAATCTCATTATTACTATTTATCCTATTATTACTATTCAGCCTCCCCTAAACGTAACATATACCCTATTTATTACTATTATCACTGTAAAGTTCAATTGCATTTTCTTCTGATTTACTTTCTTCGTGCTCATACAATTCCCCATCCTCGATAGTAAAGCATTCCATTGGTATATTGTTCACTTTTCGCAACAATGCAGAGATTTTCAATCGTTTTGCCATTTTCAGGGCTAGTAAAATATTGTTATACAAGAAAGAATTAGGTCCTATTCCAACGGAAACATCGATAACTATGTTACGTTACATCGCAGCTATGTTTATGTTGTGGCGTCAAAATAAGAGGTTGCGCAAAACATCAATAAATCTATCGAAATATCTAATAAACGATTTCGGGTTCGGTAAACAAATTATTGAATACTTTTCCACTTAGAGAAGTACCAGTCACAATGACTGGTATTGATATAAGTAGCCATGATACGAAATCATTTTGATTCTGAATAAATTAAACAAAAATAAAATTCATTATATTACTCCTTCAGTTATCGCTGTAAAAGTCATTACATCATTGCGGGAAACAAATGTAACATGAAATGGGAATTTTAAAATGAAATTGTAAAAACCAGTAATTTTGACTGGTCCGGTAGTTCTAGTGTTAATCGCGTTCTAGAATCTCGAAAGAGAATAAAGAAAAAATTTCGTTCACTTTCGGCCAGAGTTTCACCGAAGCCACGGTGTGCCGGGTCGAAATTGTTTCCATCAAACGAGGCAATGGCGGCTGATCGTCGAATTTCCGCAAGTTCTCCGCACAGGAAACGGCCGGATGGTTCCTCGTTTCGTTGGAAATTCCCGCACCGGCCGAGGCTTGTCTCCGTCGCGTCGACCGATCAGCAAAACGAAAGTGGAACATTAGTCTATTTGCTTGCTCTTTTGACTCATTGACTCACGGAGCCAGTGCCTCTCATCGTTCAGTCTAATTTCGATATGGACTCGTAACGCTTGCTAGCCCGACTTCTTACGCGCTGCTCCGTTTATTTTCGTTGCTCTTTTATAGTGTTTGCCCGCGGGATTATCATTCGCTCGTTTCGTTTTAACGAACCGTTATCTCCTCGCCCCATCTTCATGCTACTTGTTTTTATTCATTCATATCTTTCCACTCTTTCTCTCTCTCTCTCTCCATTGCGAGCGCGTTGCAGCACACTTTTCTGTGATCTGTTCACGTCCCGACGACACTCTGTATTTTCGTTCATTGTTTTGCTTATCGGGAGCTTATTTACGAAGATATTTCTTTTCGCTTTTTCATGTTTAAATGGCTGATTAGCAAGTGCATGTTACGCTTCATGAAATTTACAAGAAGACTTGAAAACAATTTATTTATTTATTTATTTATGGTTTATTTTAACCCTTTGGACTCGAAGCAATTTTAATTCCGAAATCAAAACGTATCTTTCAACCTAGAAGATTTAATTTCTATGTCATGTTTTTTACGCTATGCACATGAAATCGAGCCTGTTTTCTCATACGACATCTACATTTTTAGCTATTTCTTGAATACAGAAGAATTTAATGATTTCAAAACTGTTTCGAATAATGGTATGGCAATTTTGGCTGGCGCCTCACAATCACCATTCGAGTGCAAAGGGTTAATGTGCTCGTATTAACAGCGAGGTCATTAGTGACCAAATGGTTTACAATCGAATATATCATATCTTACATGTTACTTGTGAAGAGGGTTACGGTTACTGTTGATATTATGATAAGGGACAGCAAGAAAAGCAATTTATTGTTCACTGAAAGAAGCGAACACCACTTTAAACAGTGAACATTTTATTTACGTATCAGCCTATTCTCTCATTTCTGTGAATTTCATAAACATTTTGTGAACTCCATAAGTTCAATCTTTACGGTAGACACGGATTCAGACTGAATGTGGAATTTATTCGGTACACTAGGGAACTGTTAAAAGATTGAGACAGTTTCGACACGGGGAAGTCGAGCAATTGAATATTGAGAACAGCTTCGATGTTTTCTTGTTCTCAACAACGCGATCCAGTCTCAGTTTCATCACGGCTACAACCGGATGAATCGAATTATGACGAATTGAATTGAACGCGAATTATCTTAGTCCGCAGCCGCGATTGTCACGCGAGTATCGCGTCGCAAAATGCTGATGGTATCGAGTCCGAGCTGAAGCTACGATTGAAAGGTTGCAGTCTTAATATATCACGAATCTTGATCGATTCGTAACAAAACCTTTTATCGTCGAAAATGACAGACGGAAGCCACGTTATCCCAGCGAGCTCTTAACACTTTCATTGCCCGGTTCGAATCCACGAAATCTAGGAACCTCGTGTTACTCAATTTTCTCTACATTTTGCATTTTACGATGCACTCGCATTGTTTTATCAATTATCTCTCAATTTTGCTTTATCGGATGTACGCTGTACCATCAATTTTCTCTACATTGTAATTTCTTGGCAAACGGTGCACTCGATTAGAATTTCTATTTCCGTCATTCTCACAGCTCCCGAACCACAAGCAGCGCTATTCAACGTACTCTTATGCTAATTTGCATTGTCGGACGAAAAGATGTGCCATCTTTATGCAAAATCGAAACTTTTTGTATCGACTACACAAAACGAAAGTTAAAAACAAACTCATCTCTTCCCGTAACACCTTCGAAATGATGTAACGTCTCCAAATTCTACGTGTTTCTCCCGAACGTGTAAAATCGGTAGTTTCTCAACGAATAACGCAACATAACTAATGATTGGACTGCGGATGTTTACGCAATTTGCAATTTTTGTAGACGAATTTTAAGAAACTCTAATCAAATAAGATCTTACTTTCCGCGATATAGTATTTCATCGATAAATGTCCCAAATGTCTGGCCGACAATTGTCCCAGAACTATCCCCACTCCTGCGGTGTGTACCCCCTTGAGGGGCCAAGAAGCTCGAGAGGCTTTGGTCGCCGAGAAGTATGACATCATACGGCTCAGGTATATCGGTGAGACCACACTAATCCAATGATAAAACTTCTTTATTTTTCATTATTTTTTTATGCAACTTTCACCAACATATTCGTGGCATTATTCTAATGAAAATGATACCAAATATTATATAATTCCGACAATATTGACTTGTTTAATGAACGATAAACGCAAGAAGGAAAACGTATGGGAAGTTCTTACTTTCCCATACGCTGTCCTTCTTTGCGTCGAAAACTTTCATCGTTCATTACACAAATCAATATAATTGGAATTATATCATATTTGGTATCATTTTCAATCGAAAAAGGCTACGAATATGTTGGTCAAAGTCTCATAAAAAAATAATGAAAAATAAAGAAGTTTTGTTATTGTTACGAGGTCTTGTTATGAGGCATCTCGAGCTCAGCTGTCCTTTTCTACGTTCAGCAAAAGTTAAAGAATAGTATCCTCGGTGGATAATTATCCCTGGGGAGACCATTGTTGGGGACAATTATCGATAAAATACTGTAGTAGCCTCTTTAGATCTGAAATAAATTAAAATCGTACTAAATTCAGTCGTATTTTATATCCTAGCATTTTTTGAAAATTTTTAAAAGCCATAATTGCACAACGATCCGCAGTCTACTAATAATGTTTACCACCATTTACTGGTTTATTCATAAATTTTTCAACTTCTCAATAAACATGTTAATCCTTCAGTTGTTCCTAATGCAGCGCTGTTGATTCGATTAATTTGTCACAAACTGAATGATTGTACGATTTCGATATTCCGGGTCAAAATTGACCCGTCCTCCGCCGCCATCAGCGGGGTTACGGTAGATAACCAAGGCACGGTACAGTCCATTGACCATTCCCCCCTGGAAATGTCGCCTAACTCGAGCGTAAACACGTCGCGGTTTGATGCAACGTTAAAATCGTTTTCAATACACGAGGCGAGAGCATCTGTTGGGGGAGATGAGGCAGTCGGATGAAAACGACCTTGATCGAGCTCCCATCGCGCGGCGTTCATGCGATTGATGCGATTCATGCGAGCGTTGCTCGCGACAACATGGACACACACGGCCCCCTCCGACGCGACGCGACGCGACGCCTGTCGCGGAAGTGAATCGTTTAAAGCGGATTCGAGAGCCGCCGCGAACCGGTGTGTCCATCGATATTTTCTCTCGTCGGAGCTTCTCGACCGTATCCATCGCCGGAAAAAAGAAACGAAAAAAGAGGAACAATTACACACTGGCCCCGTGTCTCTCGAAAGCTTCGCGTTCGAGCAACCTTTCCGCTTGGTTCCCGATAAGGCAATCTCTATCCCCGCTCGTATATTTGCAGCGACAAACACCGATCCGGAGTTGCACGCATCAATATTTATAGAACCGCGACGCCGAGCGATTAAAAGAGGAGGGAGAAAAAAAATGAAGAGCGAAAGGAGAACACGCAGAATCCTCCCGCGCGAGAAATTTGCACGTCGAGAGAGGATCTCGTCGCGGAACGATTTTGAAAACCTCCTCGATGCGCGATGGTATCGCGTTCCTCGGAAGCGAGTCAACAATTTTACGTCATCCTGTTTGCCGTCGAAAGCTGCAAGCTCCGCTATCTTGGCGATTATGGGAGTGGCTTTCGCTTAGGTATCGCCGTTTCGTGGATAATCGCCGTGGAGCACGACTCGACGCGAACGGGTAATGTCTTAATTCCAATCAGAAAAGTTCCATACAATCATGGTCAAACGAAAAAATGTTTTAACACTGAATTTGTATTGTCTATTGACTGCACGCTTACGCATTATCTACAGCGTCCAGTAACACTACACGACGTTCTATCATTGGGACGAGAGTCGGCAGCTGGCACTGTCACTGCTCCACGTGGCAGATAAAACATCTCGGAACTGGAAGTTACAATTGCCATACTGCGAGGGTCACGAATTCATTTTGTACACGTACTAATTACTATTCTTCTCGGTTTCAATTGAATGTCACTTTTCGACTAATGTACGCAATTCGCAAACTGCTTATGCGACGATACTCTGAAGAGTGCACAGGTGTTCAACGCGCTGCTATCTGTCGACACAAAGCCACGCAAACTCGGAGCAATTGCTTACCTTGGCAAAAAACAGTCCCCGACACGGGAGTGCCGAGTTTAGGTAAACAATAGGAAAAGAAACGTACACTCGCGAGTTTCGTGCTACACCTCTGGCGAATGTTGGTCACACAGAGATACAAGGTAATAGAATCCGTGTAACTACAACTATATACATGATTTACAAAAATGTTGCTTTTGCTAGAATCATTCAAAGATTGAAGAAAGGTGAAGTTATTCAACCGTTATATTTTTTGTTCCATCTATTTTCTTTCCTGTATTTTCGGAGCAATTGTTCAACGAAGCTTCAAAATTGTTTGCACGATTTGTTCGACCAGAGAAGAATCTCAAATGTTGAGTACACAGATTTTACCACATTTTTATTAGCTCGCTTTCTTGTCTGTCTTTCTTTTTTAGAAAAGATCATAGTTATACTTGCGGTGTGTGTGTGTTATAATTAGTAACCTGCGGATTTGATTACATGGTAAGAATGGACGACTTCCCGAATTTCTACGTAAACCTTGATTTCATAGAAAACTTGATTTAATTAGCTCATTTCTATTCGTATTTTTATTCCCTTGCCGTATAATTTTCTTTACAGTTACAGCGATTGAAACGTCTTTATCCCCAAAAATGTCGTAGAAGGGAAAAGAAAATTTATATTTGTTGTATGTCTACCATTTATTTTAATACTTAAATATTGATTACGAACGAATCAAATTTTATTTCGTTTAAAAAGATGTTACATTCGTATTTGTTAGACTTTGTTTAAAATCTTCATGATGAGTGTGACTTGTTAAAATACAGCAAGGGGTTAATGATCGTCCTATGAATCGTTCTAACAATAAAATGTTAATATTCTCAAATTTACTTGATCCACAGAGGTCCAAAACAATTCGAACTAGTTGAACAGCTATTTTATCCACCGCTTTGTTCTTCTCAAAAGCAGGCCACGGTAAAAATCCGAAAAACTGATCCCGCCGCGTGCTATCGTGACTACGGTTACGCACTTGAAGCCATAATATCTCTGCGTTGTACCCAGTAAATGGAAACAATAGCAAAGTTTCATTCTCCATTTGGTTCCAGGCGAACAGTGGAGCTGTAACAGCGAACAGTCACGCCGGAAACGAAAGTGTCGCGTTTCCTCGAATCCCCGATCTCGCAACCATGATTCGCATTGCGCGGAACACCATTGGCTGTCACCATAGAGCCATAGTGCCGCTCGTCGTCATCTGTTAGCGAGTGCCTGTCAGTTGCGAAACAAACGCTGCCTGTTCAGATCGGAAGGCAACGTCGATCGCATACCTAACAAACAAATTTGTCTCGTTCCACTAACCCAATCACGCGATCGAATCGCGCCTCGAGTTCACGATCTATCAAGGTCGCGTGTCGCAACTTTCGCTATCTCGGCGCTACATGTTTCCACCGTGGCCAACCTCGCGGAAAAATTGCGCTCGTCCGGTCGATGACGTCGCTGAAACGACCACGCCAAACGACCAGAAACCTTCCTCGTTCATCGAACCAGGATTTTTAACACTAAACCCACCACTACCGGGCAAATGACCGGTTTTATATTTTTCCTTTTTACAATTATTGAAATGATGAAGTTGCTTACATGGAAATTGAGTCGATGGATTTCTTTATCCAAGCACACATTGTGAGAAAAATTGCACAAAATCGAACTAAATAGAGCCTTGTCATTTTTGTAAACTGAAACATTTTGATCGCTTTTAGTGCTACGATTTATTTTATGGTTTCAGGAATTAGAACTTTTTTGTAGATCGTAATTTCCTAAAAAGGGAGAAAATTCTCCAACAGCTGTATATTATCAAAACCAAAATAGAATTTTATTTCGGTTTAAAGGAAATTATTAATACAGGGTGTCCCAAAATTCCTGAAAATCCCGGAAATGGGAGGTTCCTGAGACCATTTGAAGCGATATTTTCCTTTGCAAAAATGTTATCTGCGGCTTTGTTTAGGAGTTATTAAGGAAAAACACGGACCAATCAGAGCGCGACGTAGACGCGAGTTGGCACAGTCGGCCCGGCGCGCCAACTGTCGATTGGCCGCCTATGCCAACTCGCGTCCAGGTCGCGCTCTGATTGGTCCGTGTTTTTCGTTAATAACTCCTAAACAAAGCCGCAGATAACATTTTTGCAAAGGAAAATGTCGCTTGAAATGGTCTCAGGAACCACCCCCGTTCGGGAAGTTCACGAATTTTGGGACACCCTGTATACATTTTTAGCAGAATCTTTTGAGAATCTTCATCGTGAGTCAGATTGATATTATAAGGCAACGGGTTACGGGGGTAGACTCGTTTCCAAGACTGCAAAGGTAAATTAATAATGCAAAGTTGGGGTTTTTCTGTAGGCAAAAGCGCTAGATAAAGATCGATCTAGGCCGCGATCGCCCTCGAAAGTCCTATTTTTACATAATTTGCATACAGCTGTCGCAGGTTTATGAAAATAACTAGATGCGTAGCTTTATGCTTTCGAATAACGCGGATTATGCCTCGTACACGTACAAATAGGGATTTTGAGGGCGATCGCGGCCTAGATTGATCTTTTATCTAGCGCTTTTGATTACTGAAAAACCCCATCTTTGCATTATCGTGAAATGAGAATCCTGGAAACGAGTCTACCCCCTTCAATCTATGTTAGTCTCAATTACGAAACAAATTTTTGGAAACGTTCCGAGACGTTTGAGTTCGCAGCATTTTTTAGGAAAAAATTTGCCAAGATGAATCCAAGTCCCGGCATGCACGATTCAAAATCGAGCAGTTTCTGCGTGTTACACAATTTCTTTGGTCTTGTTCTACGCTCGCGTTTTATCTGGCGATTTTTCTGTTTTACGAGTGGCAAGTAATCAAGTACATAATCTGCAGGTTGGCAATTCACCGCGAAAACGAGGCGGCCAGGCCGCAGCCGGACAGGTGCACGTTGCGATCGGTTGCAGGCTGTAGCTTGCAGCAGCCTCGAGCCACGCAATCATCTTGGTGAAAGGACACGGAGGCGTGGAACTTCATTCGTTCCAAGGCGAGCAACGACGGCGGTTCTCGCCGATATTCCGTCAAACGACGAGCGACGATTACACAGAGACTCTCTTGTTCTCGGTGGAGAATCAAATTAACAAGAATTGCTGTTTCATTTGTATCTTATTTGTCAAAATCGTAGTCTCTTTTGTTAAGAACTCATTAAATCATTCATTAAAAACTTTGAAGTATAAGGTAAAAATATTTGAAGTATAAGGGATATTTTGTACAATCAATACGACAATCTGTAATGGTCTGTAATGGTTAGGTTGGCAACTAAGTTCGCGACCTCCACATTTTCTCCAACAAAGTCATTTATATATATTTCTTAAGCACGAGTATTTTATATCAAATTAATCGCAAAATTCAAAGCTTTCCAACGATATGCAGTTCACAAGGAATGGTCACTGAATGAGGTTATAATGATACAATAAAAGAATTACGAAACAAAAGATCGCAAATTTAGTTGCCCACCTAATAGAATCCACTAAATGTTCGTAGTGTAAAGGATAAGGAAAAATTCTTCACGAGCACAAGGGTGAATTTGGCACGAACGAATTAGAAGTGCAAAACCTGTATTTCCAATATGTTGTTGCAACAATCAATATGTAAAATCCACTAAATGTTCGTAGTTTGAAGGACGAGAAAAAACTTCTTCACGAGCACAACGGTGAATTTAGCACGAACGAATTTGAAGTGCAAAACCTGCGTTTCCAAATATTATAAAACGCATTCACGTATGCATACATATACGTTGTCGTTGCAACGGGCGATTAAAGAGACTCTCGGGGAATTGGCGTGGTTGCGTCGCGCCGGTACAGTGCGTCAACGACGAGCCTCTCGGCAGACGTTAAAAACGTCGTCCGTCGACGATAGATTAGATAGCTATTGTTCTCCGACGCCGCGCCGGTGCGTCGCGCTAAGCGGGAAACGAAGCGGGAAGCTAAAGAGGGAGAAGAACACGCGCCGGCGTCGTGCGTGTCGCGTGAAGCGATCGAATGGATTCCGGTCGCGAAAGAAACCACCGGTTTTCTGCACACGCAGGTATAGTATAGCATAGCGTAGGAACGGACGGTTAGGTTCGCCGAGTCAACGAGAGCCCCATTGTTCCGCCGCGCCGCGCCGCGGAGGAAGTAATTATCGCGCGGTGGAGGCCGAGTGTCCCGTGTTGAATCGGACCAAACAGGAATACTGAGAGGCTAGAGAAGGAACCTCGAAGAGCCGAGCGAATACCATCTGCGTCACGAATAAACCATTACCAGGGGCCCAATTATGTCGTTAGGCGGTCGGCCTGTTCGCCGAAACGGCAGATTCGTATTTTTGTGTTTGTGTTCTAATTGCAAGATAAGCCAGACGTAAATTTATTAGCGTCCAAAGGCAATTATGCTATGTATTTGCACAAAGTTTCATCGAAATCAATTTAGAGGGTGCGGAATGCGCCTCCTCATTTCTCGATAATGCAAAGTTGGGTTTTTTCTGTAGTCAAAAGCGCTAGATAGAAGATCAATCTAGGCCGCGATCTCCCTAAAAAGTCCTACTTTTAAGTTTACGAGGCGTAATTTGCATTATCCGCTGCGCATGTAATTATTTTCATAAAGCTACGACAGCTACATGCTGCCGAATAATGCAAATTACACCTCGTAAACGTAAGAATAGAATTTTTGAGGGCGATCGCGGCCTAGATTGATCTTTTATCTAGCGCTTTTCACTACTGAAGAACCCCATTTTTGCAATCCTTGCAATCCTGGAAACGAATCTACCCCCTTAAGCTTACTGCGAACCCATCTCTAGATGTCTAGAAATGGAAAAAAATGTGAGAAACTGCGATTTAAATGAATCGGACAACCCTAAATCCAAAGAGTTTTGCAATTTACTGTACCTATAGCTCTTTTACATGTCAACCGATTTCGATGCAATTTTTTTACATCCACATAACATATTTACACAGATTCGCCAGATTAAGACTTGTTCCCCTTTTACGACGTGTTTCATCCGGCGACACTGTTATTATTATTATTACTGTTAGTATTATTATTATTACAGCGTTGCGTCAGACCCAAGCTTCTCGGAATGCATCGAGGGAAAACGCATGGGATGAATCGGCGCACGGTAAAGCTTCTAAATCGCAGCTGCACCGGGTCAAAACGTTGCACTCGCGCGCAATCCGTTTCTCGTTCGTAACAGAATTGCGTTACGCCGGGAAATCGTTTATCTGTGCATTATCGAGTAACAGTGACGTAACCGGGATTTTTTTCAGCAATACGTTTCTATGCGAAAGCAATGGGCTCGGTAATATTCTTCTAGATGGTGACGCAACACCAGTGATCAGATAACCTTTCGATATTTATTAAAGGACTTTTTTCTTGATAGATGTACCGTTACAACACCGACCGCTGTAAAGAATATACTCTTCATAACGGATGTTGCGTTGTTGGATTAGTAGACTGCGGATTTTATGCATTTATTTATTTATAAAATGAGTCTTGTGTTTCTTCTCCTCATTGTTGTTATAAGTGCATAAAATTCACGGTCTAACTATGAACTAGGATAGAAACGGAACGCTAAATTTCCTCGATTGTGTAGAATTCTCATAAATTAATAACATTTCCGAACTAGCGTATTTGTCTTCGTATTCATATAACAGATTATCGAAAGGCCACTCCCTTAGCCCCGCCCGGTAGCCCTCACCACCTCGTAGCACACCAACCACGCGTGGTAGCGGTCAACGAGGGCGGAGACGGAGCAACTATCGCTGCTCTCAAACGAATTCTATCAAAAACTGTAAATAAACGTGACACTACTTCCTTAACACTTGCGTCGTTTAGCTGCACGTGGGCATTGATTTAAATTTATGATTGTTTAATTGGACGCAACGAGAGGAATCAATGGAAACCAAAAATGTGTGCGATCGTTAGAAACGTCCGATTTTCAAGCATTGCATCTCAGCTAAAGACTTTTTTAAAAAGAGACTGCGTTACACGTTTGAAGATCGATAATTTTTCGATAATAATTATAACTTTCTTTAATATCGCGTGTAACAGTTTTAAGGTTAAGCTCTAGTTGAGAGGTTGACCGAATAATTTTCGTAAAAATGTCTCGGATCGACATTCGACGCTCAATCTCTCAAACAATTAATTCCCGGAGGCTTCCGAAGTTCTGCTCCAGAGAATCTCCGGACGCAGATAGTTTTGATTCTAATCTCGAGGCCGGGGCAAGAAGGCTTACCTGCATGGTAATGCAATGGACCCGTGGCCTGGTGTGTCGTTTGCTGTTGTAGCTGGTTCTGGCCGGGTGCTGCGAGTTAGAAGGCGGTAGAGGAGGCTGGGATCTCCTCGCGAGCGGATCGTTCGCGTTGTTCGGCATCAGCTTGTTCCTGATAGTCACGGTGTTGTTCGGAGTATTTCCGATGGGTGGCTTTGCGGCGCCGGTCCCGGTGCTGGTCACCATCGTGGGTATCGTGGACGGCGGATCCCTGTGGCTCTTGGTCCTCCGAAGAAGACGTCGGAAGGTGTTCTTCACGGTTGCGGCAAGATGAGCACCACCGCCCCCGCCACCTCCGCCGCCACCCCCACGGTCACCGGGCTCGTTCATCGTTTTGTAATCCAACATTTTCGCTTTGGTAGGCATTGGTGCCACTCTATGACCGCCCTCCGTCACGTACATGCCAGCTACACCTGGTCAACTCGATTCTCTGCCTCTTCGCGAAGCTATAGACGATCTGTACTATCTATCCTTCGAGTCTAGTTATCGGGCCAGTTTGTCGGAGCTCTGTGTCCTCTTTCAGCGAGGATCGTTAGCTTCTTTAAGTCCAGTTAGCTTCGCCTTGCAGCTAGAGACCTGGATCTATCTTCTAAGTCTGGTTAGAGGTGCAGATTGACCGATCATCTGCCTCTTTCGACCTGGAGCTATAGACATGGAGGTGTCTAGCTATCCTCTGAGCCTGCTTAACGGTTTGTACCGGCTTGACGGGGCTCTATCCTCTGCCACTGGCTCGATGGCCCGAGTCGTGTCAACTAGCTGACGACCAGGCTCCTCGTGAACCGATCTTCCTGCTATCTTGACGCTATCCTTCGCTGATCGATTGTAAGGGTAGCTTTCCCCTAATCGTTCTAGACTCGCGCCGAACCGAGCACAGATTCGCAGCTCACTGGCACGCTCGCGTGCCGATCGCAGCGGGATTTCTGCGAGTGAAAGAAAGATCGTCTGAACAACCGACCAGCGGACTGGAGAGTGGCAACGCGACCGTTTCGGGGGCCCGTCGATCGAACCGCGTGTCCCTCATCCTTTCTCTCTCTATCTCTTTCTCTCTCGTTTTCACTTTGGCCGAGTTCTACCTTCTACCCTTTCCTCTCCCTCTATCTCTCTCATACACACATACATACACTCGTTTCTCTCGACTTGTCTTTTTGTTAGCGCTACGGTTGCCGAGATTCGCTGCCCGAGGAAGCGGACAATGCTACGAAGACGCGCAGGTGTTGCCGCGGCAGGTGGAAGCCGGCGATCTTTTTGCTCGCGAAACCAGCGTCTCGAGTTTCAGCTGGCGTTTAGGAGATTCGCGGAGGTACCCACTCGCAGTCTTACGATACGCTCTAATTAGATGTCCTTAGCGGACGGAGTCGTTGACGTCGATCGCGTTTCGCGACTACGAAGCGGATTCGAGAGGAAGTTGTGCACTGACCAAATCTACGATCCCTCGTAATCTACAGTCGTGAAGAATCAATCGGAACAGCGAGGTATAGTTCGTTGCTACATTATCTTATTTGTGTGATACGCTTTCGACCAATATACGTCCGACTGGACAACAACGATTTAATCGCCGTGCGACGTCTAATTAGGTCAATATGATTTCAACGAGGCTCGACGGAGATCGAGGATCGAGGCTGTGTCAGAAGCATCCCGTCAAGGAAACGTTTCGAAACGACGCGAGAGATCGACAACCCTAATCACTACGAGAGCTGTAAGGGCGGGAGAACGTTCCTGCTCGAGTTCCTTGAACAGTCTCCTCGGGTTAGAGAAAGGTTGTGCACGTGCTGACTATCGATCAACGACGTAATCCACGGAGGACAAAGGACACGCTCGAGGATTCAATCAAATTAAGCCTGGATCCCGTCGAAATCGCGAGCTTTAATGTTTTTAATTAACGATCGCTGAGATTGCAAAGATGCGTCTAGTAAAAAGATCCATATACCGATTTATTCTACAACTCGGTAACGATTTAGCTCAGCACTGAAGCTAAATAATTATTCTATTGTTCGATCATTCGTGTTCTGGAATGTTAGGTATTTTAACGATGACACGGTGTTCTTATGGAAATGGCACTAAGAAAATGAAATATCGATTTACAAATACTAGTTTCAACGAACAAGTAAACTGAAGTGGTCGTTCAGTGGATGGGTCACCCAATTTGAAATTCAAATTATAAAGATTCTACCGTACATGATATGATAAGTAGACAGCGGATTTTATGCATCTATGACAAAACCGACTAACTGTAACTTAAAACAGTAAAAATAGTAGAAGAATTCAAGAAGACTGTTATATTCTTGTCAACCTTTCAAATAAAATAAAAAATGTTTACAATGAATGCGAGACACGGGAGCCATATAGAAATTTATTTCTTGTTTGAAGTATCCTATTCAGCTGAAACTAATGCACTGATGTCTTTAAATCTTTTTCATACGTCAATGCTTTAGATTGTGCGTACCCATTTTCGTATAAATGCATAAAACCAGCAATTTATATGATAAGTAGACAGCAGTTTTATGCATTTATGACGAAAACGACTAGCAGTAATTTAAAACAGTAAAAATAGTAGAAGAATTCAAGAAGACTGTTATATTCTTGTCAACCTTTCAAATAAAATAAAAAATGTTTACAATGATTGCGAGACCCAGGAGCCAAATATAAATTTCTTTCTTGTTTGAGTTATCCTATTCAGCTGAAACTAATGCACTGATGTCTTTAAATCGTACCATTTTCGTATAAATGCATAAAATCCGGAGTTTAGGACTGGAGTTTCGGAAAGGCGGTGAGGTCCCTAGCTGAAACTCGCTATAAATCCGAGCGAATCTGACTCCGTGGATAACGAGAGTATCGCGACACGGAGTCGTTGGTTCGAGAGGCGGGGGTGGAGAGAGATTTAACGAGTGTTGTGGGTGTATCGCTCGGTGACGCAAGAATCGCGAAACGTTCGATAATCCGGCGATCATCCGTCCTTGCCTCCTCACCTTATTAGATGGTCAAGATTGTACGTGGGGTTACGCAACCAGAAGCGATCGGAGCTAACCACCGCGGATAATGGGAGATTTCATATCGAGAAAGAGAGACGGATCCACTTACGCCGGGATCCGTTTAAGCGCGAACCACCTGTCATTGACTGGAATCAAGCGCAAACGACATCTGCCGCAATTTCCGTTCGAGTTCAGCACAGGATAATCTGCTTGGCCTCGTGCAGTCCAAGAACCGCTCGGACCTGCACCCGCGAATTTTATTTTTCAGACTTTGCGGTCGTCGGTTTCGTTTTATACGACACGGCGCGCTTAGAAGTCAGTCGTAATTCCATTCACAACGCTAACAATTAACGGCGGTAAACCGTATTAAAGCCTCTACTTTATTGCACTTTGCTTATCGAAAACCGTTCTGTATGCCTAAACGTCCGGAGTCCAGTAACGAGCGGTATAAATAAATTAGGCACACAAAGTAAACGCGTGAACGCTACGGTTTTAATATTTATAGTTTGTGCTCATTGAAATTGTAAAGATTCATCGATAAGGAATTAATTAACAAATTTATTTAGGCAAATTTTGATAGGCACATTCTTGCTATTTTTATAAAGTAATGTAAAATAGTCGGTTTTAGTGCTTCGTAAAGCTAGTGTTAAAAGTCGACACGAGGGAACGCACTGTGGTCTAAGAGTCAGTTCTAGCGCGAATAAATTAAAAATACCAACTAACGTAAATCTGTTAAAATTTATACTTGTATGATAGTTTGATATGTATACTACAATAACAAAAGCAAAATTAGTAAATCACATCACCGTATTATTGTTGGCAAGACTGTCAACATTCCAGTAACCACATTTTGTTTTCCTGCGTTAGTCAATTGCTACAAATTATAACCTCAAAATATCGAGTTCTTTCTTGAAGTGTGCATAAATTGTGTTAGAATCTTGTTATATATGATATTATCAGTATGGCTGTAACTGGAAATGGTAGGTTAAGTTAGTTATGAACTGATACTTTTTAAGAAAAATTATTCGAATGTCGTAAGTTTTACAAAATTTAATTTTAATTTAATTTAAAATTTAATTTCATTTGAAAGCTTACTTCATCTCCATAAACGGCAAAGAGAAAACGCGATCCCCCGCAATCCCATTATCATTTTATTTTAATATTTTAGTAAACGTATCTACGATCACCCGCTTAGAGTTGTTCGAAGAATGGTTCAAATTGAAGAATTTGAAACGAAAGGATTGCGTTAGTGGATTACTAGAGGCTATTTTTACCGGAAGGAATTTTAGAGAACTTTATCAAAAATATTGAGAAACGTTGGGAAATAGGCAATAATTATAAAGATAGATTTCTGTCAGAAAATACGACTTGGTTAGAACCGACCATAGTATTCCCCTTTAACGAGATCGACATTCACGAACTTGAACCCGCGCAAGAGTTGGAAGGCCATTAAAATATTTTAATGAATTTAGTATTAGATTAATAATTATTATATTAATAAACAAGTAGTCAGTATTGTAAATTATGTTTTATTTACTTTACTCAAATATTTCAAAGTAATTTTTACAGGAAATGTCAATTTTTCCTCGCACGATAATTAATTCGCACTAGAACTGACTTCTAGACCACTGTGGAACGGGGCGAAACAATATTTTAGCGTACCTGCCGCGAGCGTTAACATCAGCCTTCGCGTATTACATAAAAGGTGACACGTTGTACAGTTACCACAACAGCGGAGCCCATTATATTACTGCGAAACTGTCGTCACAAAGTATTCTTTGCACCTACAAATGATTCACGCCGATTTGTAAAACTCGATTGTTCGCGTTCGCTCACGCGATTCGATCGTTTCGCCAAAAAGGAATGCGTCAGCTGAACAAAACCCAAAATTTCCGTAGACCTCGTCCTCAATGCTGTTCCGTACGTCACAAGTAGACTGCGGATTTAATTCATTTATGGCAACAATGGGCGCGTGCAACTTCGAGCAATGCAAGGACTAAAGACATTTGAGAGTATCGGGACATTACTTGCAGTTTTTAAAGAGAGTAATAAATTGCTGAATGTTTGTTTTGCATAGAGATCGGCAGTTTACTCAAACCCCCTTAGCATCTCGTCGACTCGTTTCACTCGTTTCAGTCGGTTCACTCGGTTCACTCGCGCCGAGCCGCGTCCTGGATCGAAAAAGAAGCGGGACACAGCACTCGCGGGCACATTTCGCGTCGAACCGCGATAGAGAAATTACTATTGCTGGCTATCGTTCCGCCGTGAACAGTGGCCCGCGACGCAACGTGGAATCGCGGCGATTATGGTAGCGAGAGCGAGACCGCGCGACTTCCTAATGTCGTTAAGTTAAACGAATTAGGCCAGTTCTTCGATACGCGGACGACAAGCACGTAACCTTAGGCTATATAGTCCGGCAAAACGGAGGATTGCGTTTCGACTGTGTGACGCACGCTCTCCAGCCACCAGACACCGACCATTGCCAGTTTGCGGCCTGCCGAACAGTTAACCACTTTCCTGCGGTACGCTAACGCGTTCCAAGAACGTACAGAAACTCTCCCGTAAGAATCCTAATCGGCTACCCGAAGACTATACACATCGTGTCCCGCCTTAATCTTAAACTTCTGCTCAGTGCTTCTTTCGTCCGATGGGGAAAAATTAAAACTTCAAAGTGTAAGATCTACATGTATAAATAGATTGCGGATGTTTGTGCAATTTTCAATTTTTATAGACAAATTTGAAGAAAGTGGCATTCAATTAAATCGTATT
The DNA here is from genome assembly GCA_933228785.1 of Lasioglossum pauxillum. Classification (NCBI taxonomy): domain Eukaryota; kingdom Metazoa; phylum Arthropoda; class Insecta; order Hymenoptera; family Halictidae; genus Lasioglossum; species Lasioglossum pauxillum. The sequence continues at coordinate 36,577,391 of OW121701.1, read as the reverse complement.
TGTAACGGGAACAGTCTTTGTAGATCCGAAACAAATAAAAATCTTAATAAATTCTGCCGAATTTTGTGTTCCAGCATTTTTTAAAATATTCATAAGCCATAAATTCATGAAGATCCGCAGTCTTTTCTTAACAAAAGATAGTTTGTAATATTACCTATAATTTCAGCTAGATACAGTTACTTGTATTAATATTCGGACGCTCTAAAAAAGACGATAACTATTTTAATATTCTAATATACGATTTGAACTTTTTTGGGAAGCTAGAGCAATTAGTTTACTACAGGATGTGAAATTTGTTTTCATAAATAGCACGTGATCAGAATTGTAGAAAAAATACTAAAAGTTGAATTTACAATATTTTATGCGGGCCTATATTGAAAATTTGAAAAGTACGTTTTGTAGGTCTGTGTCAATTATATGCGCATCAATTTGCTATTAAAATTGAGTATGAACCATTTATCTTCTTAATTTGAGTTTTACGGGGTGCGTCTACCAGTGTAAGATCAAACAAAAGTTTTTGCAACAGTCGCAATTTGTCTGAATTTTTGTGTTAGATTTTTATCAACTTGGACTTGATTTAAAAAGTGCGAGTACCTACGTGAGTTTTACTTACTAATCAATTCGGATATTTTGCTCTATATTCGCAGCGAGTAGATCCGGTACGTCATGATCAGACTATAAGCCGATTTCTATCTAGACTGGGGATCTTCGTGCAAAATCATTTATCATTTATTCAAAATTATTCATCACTTATCTCATCTCTTAATAATCATAACGAATTACAAATAATAAATTCGAATTCTTACAGTCTTTTGATAACGCCACTATTCTATGTTTTACCTCCTCCTCCTCCTCGTTTTTGTCAGAAGCGCATAAAACCTGCAGTCCATTAATTACACATTTTTCTCGCGTGTTATGTCACACCTCTACAATGTCAACAATTGCAGCACACGGTAAAAAGAGTCTCGGTGTACTTAATGAGTAAAAACCAGCTTGTTTTTAATAAGATTCGCTTAAGTACACAAACCACATGGACGGATTGATTATGCAAATAGGATCCGCGCGCTCGTATTATACTACTGTGTTTGCTCGTTAAAAAGATTCGAAACAATACCGCTGTTCTCGGCTTTCTTTTAATGTACACTGTCGCCGCACAAACATCTCTAGAGACCGTAGAGGGATTAGCTAGATAAGCTCCGAAAACATCTATCTCCGAAGCAAACGAGCGATTAAAAAACGACGCCATCTGAAACTCGTAGAACCGATAAGGGAAAAAAATCAACGCGCAATGCGATTCGAAAAGTCTCGGTTTCTCGAGTCGGTGCAGTTCGCTCTTGTGTAACGCGATCAATAAAAGTGTTTAACCTCTTGCACGACAACATCGAGTCGGATCCGTGATAAAGATTTTGAACAGAATCCAATAAATATCTATGTGAATAATTTCCGTCACACTGAAATCAAATTCTATTGCTGTCAAAAATGTAACTTTTGGTAAATACGAATTTATACATATTCGACGACGAATATATTATTTTTATTATAAACGACACTTAATAACCATATATTATAAACGACGAGAAGAACAAGCCTATTGCTTTATAAAAATTGCAAGATTAATAAATTATGTGCCGACCGCTTTTTCGCAATTTTTCGGAGTCCATGATTCTAACGATGTTTGAATAGATGCTTCGAGAACAACCGTAGTAACCCAGTAACAACCTAATCATGTCGGTAGACAAAGCGTTCAGTTTATTTAGACATTTTCTAATTTTTTGTTAAGAGTGTATGGTTAATTTAAGAAACGTATTCAGTCATTTCCTATGAAAGAGTCTTTATAACTTCAGCAATTCTAAAATAAACAATCTGGGACCGATGAAAAGACGCACGAGTATTACGTGTGGCAGTAAATGTGCAGTAGACGTACAAAGAATTGTTTAAACAGATTGTACACTTCTGCATATGTACATATAGTCTCTGCAAACAATTTCTTGTCATAAGGGAGTCTGTCGTATTCAAGTTCGGAACGACGTCGAGTTCGACCTACCTCAAAGTTACCCGAACGCTGTGAGAACGTGCGTCGCGTATAAATGTTTACGCGAATCGTCGGAAGATTTCAGAGAGCGGACGATCGATCGCGCAATTCCACGGTGCAGCTCTCGTCGACGTTATCGAAGACCGGTTTCGTCAGAATTCACGTCCCGAACGATTACGTTAATCCGCGAGTCGTAAAAACGATACGGAACGAAAACAAACGAGATTTCAGCGTCGAGAAGAGGAATCGATGAAACCGGGAGTGGAGAAAAAAAGATAGAATCGTGCACCGAAACTCCGTCGATGACGCCCCATGGTCGTCGCGGGGCGAACCTGTTGCGTCGACGGACTGCAAATTAAAACGTGACGCGATTCGACGTCTATCATGCAACAGAGACACACGAGAGAGATAGATATATATATATATATATATATATATATATATATATATATATATATAGAGAGAGAGAGAGAGAGAGAGAGAGAGAGAGAGAGAGAGAGAGAGAAAAAGATACCACCTATCGTTCGCAATGGTTCAAGAACCACTGACAGCTCGAACCGATAACCTGCGTGTTGCCCACGGAACGGAAAATTGCGGGACACGTTGGAAATCAATGCCTATTCGTTCGCCACGAGTTGCTCGACCGTGCGAGACCCCCAAGAAATTAACGCATTGTTCGCCGATGACGAAGCGACTCGCGTTTCCTGGCCAACCTGTTGACCAACTCGTTTCGAGCACCGTTCCGAGCCTCGAGTGAGACTCAAGAATTTTTCAAGGAACTGCCATTTTTCATGTATGTGTCTACGTCGTCACGTGTCTTTGATATCGTCAGGAGTCTAAACAGTAGACTGGGGATTTTTATGCAAAATAACAAATGTTTGCATTGATTGCAAGAGCCAAATAATCAGTTCATTCTTCTTTTAATCATCTTATTAAGCTGAAACTAATACACTGGTGGTCCTAAATCGTTTTAATACCTCCACTGATTTAAACTGTACGTACCCATTTTTGTCATAAACGCATAAAATCCGCAGTCTACTAATCAGATATTATATGGGAAGGGGATAAGCAAGTTGTTACCAGTCGTGTAACCTCAATGAAAATTGTCAAATTGCAAACGCAGTGCACATCAACAGAAATAAAATTACATTTTGCTCTAGGCAAACATATTTTTCACAGTGGCGTAAACATACGATGATTCTATCAGGTTCTCGATCATTTTATATTGTAAACATTTCTGCCGACGATGTAGGGAGATTTATATTTACACGCGGGTTCTATTAACGACGCATCTAATCTATTTTTACTAGAACGAATCCCTTAATCGATGCAAACTTTCCTCTTCGCCTGGCGTGTATAAAATACCGCAGAAAAGCAAGATTTCACGTAAAGATTTCTTTTCTTCCTTTGCATAAACTGCGAGTATTTCGCATTAACTACAATCTCTCGATCGATGCAATAAATTTTCTTCTCAGACCCTAAGAAATATCGAAACGAGACAAAAGCATATGAAATCGATTCGCCTCGTTACAAGTTGAATCAAAAGCATTGCTCTCGCAGCGATCGAACGGAGCATCGATCCGATATAATCCGGGGAATCCGGCCAATTATCTGGACAGTGCTCCGGAAAATTAACACGATGCGACCGAGCTGGAAAAATTCCACGGTGGTGTTCGACCAATAAGCAATGCGTCGATTGCGATATCGATCCGCGCAACGCGATAAATGCGGGATACACCGGCGTGCATGATCAGTGTGCAGAAACTGCGGATACTTTCCTGTTCAACGGTTCGCGATCCCTCGCGCAAACATATTAGCCATACAACTGCACAAATTGGTGTCTCACGATGAAACACAGCATCGGAGTATCTCATGGAAATTTCTCCCGACTTGCAAACTTTCCTAGATCCATCATGGTCGGAGAGAAAGAGAGACCAGCATTGAGAGAGAAGAAAGAGAGAGAGAAGAACCAAGAGCATCAAAGCCTCTCGAAGTCAGCGTTCACGGTCCGCGGAGATGCGCAGGACAAAACCGTCGATTCGCCGACTTTCACACACACACACGCACGCGCAATCACAGTCTCCGGCCAAGGCTTGCGCATGATCGACCGACACATTCGTGAAAACCGATAACGTTTCGCGGAACCCCCGAAAATCTCACTTTCGAAGCGACCTCTCGCGCGTTGCCACGTGCTGCACCAGCCCTTTGTTTACCTGGTCAGTCGCTCGACGGATCGAAAGATATCGCGAGACAGTTGCGCGCGATCGATGGCGGTCGGTGGATCGCGATCGATAAGCCGGGTCGAGAAGAGACTCGCGAACGGGTCGAACAAGCGTGCTGCTCGATCGCGAGTCTCGTACCAACTGAACGCGAACACCACGAGGACAAGCGAGCTCCGCTCGAGCCCAGCTCTTTCGCACTGGATCTCGTCGCGACCACTCGGCCCTCGTTCCCTCCCTACCCTCCTCCCGCTGTTACTCCTCCTCGCTCCTCACTCCTTCCACCAAGCCGAAGTCGCACGCGCGCTCTTTCTCTCTCTCTTTCTCTTGTACGCCCTCTCCTCTCTCTCTAGTTGACGCGGCCACGTATGAATACGCGTAGGAACGCATCCGAGGCGCAACACCGTTTACCTCGAAACGCTAGAGTTCCTCCCTAAGAGCGCATTCAGCTCTAGCAGCGTTTCGATCCCCACTTATTCGCATCGATCGTAAAGCAACGGAAGCTCTATTCGACGGACGCCGTGTGAAATCAACGTTCCAGAACGTCCCGCATGTTCAAGATCCACTGCTCCAGAACGTCCCGCGCGCTGCGGACGCTTGTTTGTTTGGAGTTCTGTATCGTCGCGTTTGTATACGCACTGGTCCGCATCAATCACAAGCAACAGGCGTGAAATCGACGTATTTATCTGGTCAGCGTTCTACAAAATCCTTCACATTTCGAATAATTACCAAAACAATGATTGATCGCATGGCGATAACTATACTGCGGATTTGATTAAACTTTTGAGGACGAATGTCGTAACATTGACCGCATCGTGACTATGCTATATATTTTTCTATGATTGAATTCCTAAATTGGAAACAAATGTAATTGCGTATGTTAGTATACCGGGTATTTCACCTAACTCGACCACCTTGAATATCTTTGTTGTTTTTAAAGATACGCCAAATGTCTGAAGGACAAAGTTGAATGGTGAAATGGGGCTCCTACAATATCAAACAAAATTTTGTTTTTATGTCATTTTTTTAGAGATATGAAGGTCACCTTCATTTTTGTAAACGGAATGAGGTGTTTTTTAATGCATCATTCGATGCAGCTGGACATTCGTTATAAAAAACTACTAACCTATGTATGTCGAAAAGTTAGTAGTTCAGGAGATATTTCAATTTAAACAACTCTAAAACAACATTAGTGTCGTACTAACAAGTTACACAAGTAAGGAAACGCTAACGTCTTAGTATGACAGTAATGGTGTTTTAGAGTTATTTAAATTGAAATATCTCCTGAACTACTAACTTTTCGACATACATGGGTTAGTATTTTTTTATATTGATTGATTATATTTATATTGATGTGTTAAAAAATACCTGATTCCATTTAAAAGAATGAAGATGACCTTCATATCTCTAGAAAAAATTACATAAAAACAAAAATTTGTTTGGTATCGTATGAGCCCCATTTTACCATTCAACTTTATCCTTCAGACATTTGACGTATCTTTAAAAACAACAAAGATATTCAAGGTGGTCAAGTTAGGTGAAATACCCGGTATATCTTACATTTTCCCAGCACTCAAGACTTTGATACACGATCTACTTCTCTCAGCAATATATTCTTTAATATTTAAAAAAAATCTTCGTCCGCAAAGGGTTAAATTATAATAAAATCGAGTAGGTGCGATTTCAAACAGTAAACAGATTAAAGGAGTGCAAGAGCTACGATGTATCAGTTTCTACTTATTGAAGCCATTAAAGAGCGAAACTACTGTTTGGCTCTCGTTCAAGATCCACAGTCTAGCGATTACGAAAGTCTCAAAGAAACATTTACTAAATCATCGGGTGAAACCAATACGGAAACAAAGTAGAGCCTGCTCGATATTTCTTTGAATATTCCTCCGTAACGTCGCGTAAGAAGGAGGTCCGCAGACCGGCTCAAGACGACCGATGTTCGTTGTCCGCGCTGCTATTGGTCGAAGGGGCGTCGCTGGGTCACCGAAGCCCTATGACTGGCGCGCCGCGGTGGTGGGGGTAGGGAAGGGCGGCGCGAAGGGCGTGGCCATTCGTAGAAGGATCCGATTCTCGACGATTCTTTCCTCGCATCGGCTCAAAACGGAGAGTATCTTCGTGTTTGAATCGTTCGAGCGACGACCGTCCGCATAAAATCGCGCGTACGTTCCTCGCGTTTTTCGTTTTCGCGATGAGGTCACTAGGTGCGCTCGCTCGATCGCGGAGAGCTGCTTTGTTCTCGTCCTGCGTGCACTCCGGTCACGTAGAGCACCGTTCGACGTGCATGCGTTTCTACGTGCACCGTGCGCCGCCGCTCGAACAGAATAGAAATGAAACGAGACCGAGAGAACCGCGCCTAGATGCATTCGTTGTGCAACGAGCGCGTTTAACGTGGATATCGGTGTAGAGTGAAAGAGGAGAGGAGAGAGGAGGTACACCGCGAGGAGAAGGTAAGGGAAGGTAATGCTGGCCGGAAAGGCAAAGCGACGGATCCATTAGATTAATTGACTTCGGGAGTCAGCCGAGGAGCGTCGTGCAGCATGCACACAGAACAAGCCTCCCGAGACCGGCCCTAATACGTTTAATGTCAAGGTAAATTCGTTCGACTTGTCCCAGCAGCGCGCCGATCGGCTTTTAATAAAAATTCCGCGTTCGGAAATCACTCGCGGACCGGAATGCCCGTCCGGGCAAGACAAAGAGAGAAAGAGAGTGAAAGAGAGGCGGCCAGGAGCCAATTCCTCTGAGCCAGGGTTTCCCAAACTTTTTCTCTGATGGAGCTTTTTAAGGATCTTTGAATTTTGACGGAGCACCTTGTGCAATTTCAAGGGTAGTTTATGCAATCATGGCTTCTGAAAATTTTCAAAAAATGCTGGGATATAAAATACGACACAATTTAGTACGCTTTTCATTTATTAGATGATTGCATAAGTTCGTGTCCGATTTGAAAGTAAACTGCAATGGTTAAATTTTAAAGATTTGGTTAAAGATTGGTTAAATTAAAATTAAAAATGATTAGATTTTCTACAATTAGAAAAGAATGATGACTATGTGTATATAATTGATTAATAAAGTTGTATTCTTTAAAATTTAAGCATTGATTTTTATTTTCAAATCGAGCACGAACTTATGCAATCATCTGATATTTTAAATCTATAAAGACAACTACCACGCAAAATAAATAAGATTTTATTTTATTCGAATTTCTTGAAATTCGTCCAGAAAAATTGCAAACTGTATAAACATCGGCAGTCAAGTAATAACACATGATCAATAAATCTTTTTTCGCGGAGCACTCTTGCTACCTTCCCGTGAAGCACAGTTTGGGAAACCCTGCTCTAGGCGAGAGAGAAACCCAAGTCCCCGAGGTTCCTGCTGCTTTTAAATTCCGCTCGGAAGTGCAATTGCCCGATGACTCGGATCGAGAGCTCGAACGGGGAACGCCGTTTTATCGATCCTCCGGGCCAGGCTTCGCGTATACGTGCATACATCCTTGACACGTTCCCTTTGCGCCGCTCGCGAGGCAAGATCAACCCAGTTAATGCTCGGGTTACGGTCTCTCGTGGCGAGATGATCGCAAAACGGGAGCCAAGGCGTTAAGGCCTTTTGCCTTAAGGAACGTGTCCATCTGAGAGTTTCTGTCGATAGTTGCTCTCGAGAGTACTCTCGATTTTGCGTGTCCATTTGAAAGCACCTCAGATATTTTTTGCTCTCGGAGATTGATGTGAGAGTCAACTCTCGGAAAGTCCTCTCAGGTATGGGGCTATTTGAATTTCATGCGTGTAGCTCTCTCAGATGAATCTCGATAGTTATAAGTAGACTGTGGATGTTCATGCAATTTGCAATTTTTATAGGCGAATTTTAAGAAACTCGAATCAAATGAACTCTTACTGTTAGTGGTAGTAGCCTCTTTAGATCTAAAATCAATTAAAATCGTACTAAATTCTGTTGAATTTTATATTTTAGCATTTTTCAAAAATTTTCAAGATCTATAAATGCATAACGATCCGCAGTTTGGGTATAAATTTGCTGCAATTGTCGCAATGACTTAACACAAAAGAAAGCATAGAAATTTTCCTTTACATTGCAATCTTAAATGAAACTATTACATAGATGACGTTATTGAGGGTGACTTGTTAGTTCACAATGAAAATTGCTGCTGCTACTGAGGTTCCATTAAAGTGTTCAACCATGTACCATCGATTTCTCAAAATTATGCAATAATCACCGACCGGTAATATGTTAATAAGAAAAGAGAATTGTTCCAAAAAGAGGAAATGCTGGAATAATGCGACGCAATAAAATGGGTGCATTTTCTACACTTATACAAGAATTACATATGGAATAAGTTTGATTGAACCGCATTTTGATTGACAAGAAAGTAATTTCGGTATTTTAAGGTGAAATAGAGAGCCCAATTTTTTTATCCAAGCAATGAATTTTGATGAATAAGATATTCACCCTTTTGTTTGATGATCTTCTGTCAAAAACAATAAAAAAGAAAACATTTTATTGATTAAAGTTCATCGATTGAATAGAGAAATTCGGTTTTATTTCACCTTACAATACCGAAATTACTTTTTTGCCAACCCAATACTTGCATACTGCTCTCCGCGCTAGCACTGTCAATACCGTGTACACTAGGGTGGACCTTAGATATACCTGGTGAAATTTTTATTGCACGATTTTTTCACGCCCCCCCCCCCTCTAAAATTGTGCTATTGGGTAAGAAAATAATTCGTGCAAAAGATGAAGTTGATCGGAAAGGGGAAGAGTGCCACATTAGGGTGGACCCTAGCTATACCTGGTGAAACTTTTTTGCGAGATTTTTTCTAAAAGCTTGACTAAAATTTTGACTAAAAACTTAGTCAAATTCAAAGGCCTTTCCTTCAAATGTCCCCATTCCTATAAAATTTTATGTTTCTCGCAAATTTCAACGTCAATGTGGCATGTCTTCCCCTTATCCGATCAACTTCATCTTTTGCAGGAATTATTTTCTTACGCAATGGCACAATTGTAGGTTCCACCCTAATGTGGCACGTCTTCCCGACGTCCGATTGATCTAAAACTTTGGATATATCATTTTTTCATGAAATGAAACAATATTTGGGGAAGGGGGGGGGGGTGTGTGTGCCAAAATCTCTCTCGAAGCTCGAGAGTAACTCGCGACAGTTTTACTCTCAGATGGGCACGTACCTTTACTCGCTCGAAGTACGAAGAACGCCTCGATCGATCGACGCGAGAACGTGCTTGCTTTTGCTCGCTTTTGCTCGCCTTTGCTCGCCTTTGCTCGCTTGCTCTCGCTACGGTGGTGTTACGTTGCCGTTGCCAGCCGCTTTTCCGCTCCAGTTCGAGGAGCGGGTAACGACGCTCGCGACGCGTCTCGCCGATCGGAAAACATTGTTGCGCGGTTATTATGTGGGTCAAAACGGAAACGCGTCGCGGGAGACGGGGAGCCGACCGATCGAGAGAAAGATTATAAATAATGAGCGCGCCGAGCGAAAGAATTGGAGCACAATACGCTAGAAGATTTCTTCAACTTCAGTTTACCGGTGTTCGTAAAGTTTCCAGCATCTGGTCCTTTGATCACCGATGTCGCCAAAAGAAACATTATTGTTCTCAAGCAATAGAGAAACGTACAGTTTCGATTGTACGTGAAAATCAGTGGAACAGGATTGTTCGGATAGGAGAACGATTACTTAGTTTTTCTCTACTGAAGTAAATCCTTGGTGAATCGTGCAGTAAATTGCGTTGCATAGGGACTTGTTTGGAGAATTCAAACAAAATGAATGTTTCTTAATCCAATTGTATTTGCAGCGGCGGATGGAGAAAGGAGAATGACTCGAAATGGCCTAATTTTCGATGGTTTAGACAAAATATTTATATAATTGAGTGCTTGGTGTTCTTGGGGTTCTGAGACCGGGTACAACCACCATTATTTGTTGGCAAAATGATGGGAAAGTTGTAATATTTATTAGAATGCTTTATTAAACTGCGGATCTTTATGCAAAACAGGAATTTTTGGTATCAATTGCAAAAAACAGTAACCATATAGACCTTCCTTTTCTTCTTGGACAAAAATTTTTTTCAATAATAGTGTGGCAATTTTTACCGGTACCTTTAGAGTCGCCATTTGAATGCTAAGGCTAAATTTTCTTCATGTTTTCACTGTTTTAAATTGCTCTAACTCGTTTCTGCCGTAACTGCATAAAATCCACCGTCTAATTATTATTCATCATGCTCCTTAGAAAGTGTAAAAATGCAAATTCGCAAAAAGTTGTATATACCATGATGCATACACCAGAAAAAAAATAGCGAAGGAGCACACGAGGAAGAAAGAATGAGTAACAGAATTATCAAACGTGATAAGAATTAGTCCAAAGTACGCTGTAAAAGATATTAGTGCACCTCAACGAATCGACGAATCTACCTCAGAATAAAAATGTCGGATAAACTATTTCGTAGGAAAGCAAGACTCGTTGTTCTTTTATTTAGCACCGTTAGCAATCAATGCTCGTTATGACTGGCCAGGTTTCTCCGGCACTGAACTATTCCGTATAGCTCGAAAGGCCCGAGCGTTTCAGTGAATGTACATACAGTCGATTAGCTCAACTTTTTCCGCGAAGCTCGTGAACCAGGTAAAGGTGACGCGTTCCTAGTGACCAGGCGCGCGTCATCGCTACCGTTATTACCGTCATTCATCGAATAACGAGTTCCCTGTCAAAACTATGCCTAATGACAACGCACTCGTTCAAACAAACGATTATTCTTTGAGCAATATTGCGGTTCTTAGATTAAGAAGGTTCAATTTTTTCAGGTTGCTGCTCAAATTTTTGGATTTTTTTTCTGGAAAACTACTGGACCTTTTGCATTATGATTTTACAAACATATTTATTGTTATTCACAGTACACGAGCGATTTTTGTCGAGGGGAACTAATAAAAATTGCAGGAGTTTATAATTACAGGCGCGAGTCATCGCTACCGTTATTACATACCGTCATTCATCGAATCACGAGTCCACCGTCAAAACGATGCCTAATGAGAGCACACTCGTTCAAACAAACGATTATTCTCCTGAAAAACCATTGGACCTTTTGCATTATGATTTTGCAAACATATTTATTGTTATTCAAAGTACACAAGCGATTTTTGTCGAGGGAAAATAATCAAAATTACAGGAGTTTTATACAAAACTGCCCAAGTCATACGATAACCTTGGATAAAAAGGTTGCCGATGCGATTCAGAAAAAATTAGGTCTGCATCGATAACTGATATCTTTCTGAGAAACGCTATTTCTTTTGGTTTCATGGATGGGATCGGTTTGGGAACATCGTTTTCCGCAAACGCGAGAGCCAAATGTTCCGTGTAGAACCGAGTCATAACATCCTCGCTATTTCTTGGGGATTATCATTTTCACGTGCCGTTTTTCGCGCGTTGCCGATATTATTATTACTTCACACAGAAGCGCCGCGAGTCTTTACCCTTCGATTTATCGATCCTCCAAACCCGTGTAATCAATGCGAAGTGGGCGAACACCGCGGCCTTGGCATTGCGTTAAGAATAGCGGCCGTCTCGAAACGGTGCACCTCGTTGATCTCGCTTTCGGAAATTAGTTTTCCACCCTTTCACCCACGGGAAATAGAAATCTCTGGCTGCAGGTTTTACGACTTGGGTCCATTTCGATTGCTTGCCAATCTTTTCAATCGTACCTCGGAGCGTTAGGTATCAATCTTCTTGTTTAGAATTGATCGGCTGTCAATCGAACTTTATAAAATGAATACTTGAACGATGTTTTCTTCTCGTTGTCAAGTGTTACAGATCGCAATTGCGTTGCAGAGATTTGCATTAATTGGAAGAATTTAATTGGGAGTCGTGAACGATAATAAAAGTTATTGAATCTGTTGGTCGTACGTCAAGACTTTGTCGATGAACGAAGAGAAATATTGAAATACCAATACACGCATTGTCTTTTTCTCCAAAGTATTCTACACTGTACAACATTGTCTAGTATGTTTTTGTCTTCGCAGAATCTGATTAACAGATGGTAATTATCTTTTTTCACGGAACGATTACATAAAAGTAAGAAATTATACCAATCGTAGCCTGTAAGAGATTAACTGCCTCGAGAACGAGGAAAAACTTTGGCAGTACGTGAATTGCGGAATCTACGCAAACAGAAGTAATCGAAACCTATAGTTTAGCAATTAGAGCTGTCGGGGCGCTCCCGATTGCCTCCGGGGTCTTCAGAAAAAAATACGTCAGAGGAAAGGAACAAGATCAGTGGTAAAATATTGGATATAAAAGATTAACAACGGAGAATAAACAATAGAAGCTCAGCCAAAGAAGATTAGCAGTAGAGGGCGATATATTTTGATGTGTTTCGTAAGACGTGCACTGCGGTGGGTGTGGCGATTTGGCCCTTGATTTTGGCGGAGCCAAACTCGAATAAAAATCGCGAAGTCAACGACGAACTTGCAGTATGTGATCTATCAAGAAGATTAGCGATTGAAGAGGATATATCGTGCTGAGAAGTGGGCGTGACTGTTGGCCCTCGCAGCCAAAAATCGTGAAACCAATAAAAAAAACTTGCAGAAATAGAAAATGTGCAACAGAAGATTAGCTCGGTAGAAGACGATATATCTTGTGGCTCTGCGCACGATGCTCGGAAGTGGGCGTAACGTCTAGCCCTCACAGCCAAAAATCGCGAGATCCCTGAAAAACTTGTACTATCTGATCGAACATGATATCCAAGCGTTTCGATCCGATACCGTGAGATCGCTATTGCGGTGATCTCACCGTGACGACGGTGATTCCGAGAAGGAGAACCGGCTGAGCGTAGTCGAGCTCCGTTACGTAATTGCGCCGGGGAACGATACGCCGCGAGATGAAAAAGAGCCCGAGTTTTCCAAGGCGCGATTTCTCTTCCGAGCGAACCGGGTGCCGATTCCTGGGCCTGAGCTTTCATGATAATTAGCAGCGCGTTTAGGTTCGAGGCTTTTACGGGGCTCGGGCGCGGGCTCGAGGAATTCTCCGCGGATCGAAGGCGGCTCTCCTTGAGATGCGATTAATTCGCAAAAAAATTCCGCACCTCTGCCGCGGGTCGAGTGGGTCTTTCGGAGCGGAGCGGAAGCCTCCGAGCTTCGAGAGTGTGCCGCGAAGCAGTTTTCGATGGATCAGCTCGACGCTGATCCGCAGTTCGGGAAAAAGCGGCGCCGACGATGTTGGTCTTAAAGGGGACCTCGATAAAACGTGGTGGAGAACGACCGTTTAACGATCAAGGAAAGAATGACATTTCCTCCATAACATCACGCGAGTCAGGAGCAACGAGGATCGCTCGGGGTGTCCTGGTTGGCTGACTCGAAGCGGTGGGGATAGAAACGCAACGCTTACAGCGGAGACAAGCGCGACAATACAGAGGGGAAGCTGTTATGGTGGGCTTCAATCTAGGAAGCGCTTCTGCTTTCGGAAAATCGTGACATTAATTGGGGAAAATCATGAAAGTGAACAGCGAAATTTCAGCGAGGACTAACGACGTTATGCATGCGTCCGTTTTGACGGGGTGAACGTGTTCACGGATGTACGAGCGGGTCTCGGCGCGCAACCCGGTTTGCGGTTACCATCTGCTTTCTTACCGCAAATTGCTCTCGAGCCGTGAAAGAACTCGAACCGTGTCGGGTGAAGCCCGGTACGCGTGGTTGATCGATTGTCGAGCACTTTTTCGTCGGCGATTGCGTCGGCGCGATCTTATCCGGCGTGTTTTTAGACGGCCGTATCATCTTTATTGTGTGAACGGAACAAGAGGCGCGCGTGGCCGTGCAAGGTTAGCGTCATAACCGAGCAAATTGGGCTCTATAGCTGCATATCGGAGTCTGACGCTTGTTCCGGGTATCGAGTGCGATTTCACGCATCGTTCAACGTGCCGCGAACAGTCGTCAGAAAGTATTCAACATACAAATTCATTTGCTTCACTCGCAATTGGGCAATTTCTTCAGATAAAATCGGTTGTTATAGAAATACCTAACGCGGCGTATACGAGTTCATCTTTGACGCGTTCATTGCCAAATATGAACCCGGAAAGTCCTACAAGATAATGTAATTAACGGAATCGTAACTGGAAAGTGAAAATTTATCACGAGCTAACAATCGTTGGAAAATATTCGGTGGGCATATTGATTTGTTTCATTCGCAATTCAATGCTTCGTTCGTATAACAATCAGTTGCTATTTCTGTACGTAAAAGGTCAACGAATTTATAGAGGCTATGAAATTATGAGAAGCACAATTTAAACACAGTTCTTACTTAATTTTTCCTAATCTTTATGTCTTGCAAAAACAACGAATTCGCTGATTTCGAATAGGTTCGCAAAGTTCAGGGTGACTCTTCGACGGTCCAATTAAGGGATTAAATAAAGAAGAGCGTCTTGACTGTTCTAGCCGTAACGTGTCCGTTCTTCCGGAGGTCTTTTTTATGGTTACATGGATACCGAGAGGCCATTAGCGGGGCGGTGGCCAGGAATGGCGCAAGGTAAAGAATAAGGCAAGAATAATGTAAAAATAACCATAGGCTGGACCTCGCGTGGAAAGAGAACGAGAGACGAACGTTCTCCCACCTACCTATGCCGGGGAAATCGTGCGAGATTTTCTTGTTTCGCGCGATGAAAGTCTTGGCTCGAGTCGCTTACGAGCCGAGGGAAAACAGGTGTCGATTTCTCTGTTCCACCGTTTTCGATTCTGCATAGTTGCCACGCTCTTGCTTGCGAGAAGAACCAGACTCGAATCTTCGTTGTTAACCTTTTATCTTAAGGAGGTAGGCCCATGTTTCCAGGATTGCAAGATGATAATACAAAGATGGGGATTTTCAATAGTCAAAAGCGCTAGATAAAAGATCAATCTAGACCGCAATTGTCCTCAAAAGTCCTATTTTTACGTTTTCGGAGCATAATTTGCATTACTTGGCAGCATGTAGCTGTCGCAGCTTTATGATATGCTTTATGAATAATGCAAATTACGCCTTCTAAACGTAAAAATTATGTACTTTTTACTAGATTGATCTTTTATCTATTGCTTTTGACTACTGAAAACCCCCATCTTTGAGTCTACCCCCTTAAAATCAGGTGTTCAGTTTTAGAAATTAATAACTTCTTTCTGAGATTTTAGAAGAATTAATTTGCTACGGTGCAATCAATGGTCGGAAAAATCCGAGCACGCCCGAATACCAGAGCCGGCTGCGCGAAACTTCGCGGATTCTTTCGCATAAGCGCGTGGTCGTTCCACGAGGTCAACCACGCCGCGCCGGTTTCCTCGTGTAGGTGTGAGTCGGCCTGAGAACAATTGCCAGGAATCAAGTGGAAGTCTCGTGCGAGAAGCTGCGAGAGTCCGGGGACAATTGATTTTCTACGGTCGTCGGCACTGCCATTTATGGCAGCCACCGCTCCACTCTCCCTCCCCCAATCATCCTGCTACCTGTACGAGCAGTCGGATACAAGGAGATTCGGGCCCGAAGTAAGCCCGTTTTCGTTGTCGCTACGGCCGTTCGATCGTAACTATTCTGAGAATCCGATACACGGACTCGGAGCAATTCAATTCCGCGCGACGATGCAACGCGATGGCATGCGATTCGGCGCGATCGGATGCGATTCCGCACCGCAACCGATAAATTGCAACGTCCTCGGCTTCGTGAACGCCTCTCCCGTTCCTGGGATTCGAACGAAAAGACTGCGATATCGCCATCTAGCGTTGCCTCGGTTCAACGTCGCGAAACCACCAGCCCGCTCGATCGGTACCGGGTATTCGCACGCGGTTCTGCTTGTCGATTAGCGTGGTGATTTTTTTCGAATTTCGATTTTTGTGGTCTTGCTCACCGAAATTACCCGGTAAGAAAATGATGCGTGCCAAATTTGTTTTAATTTTAAATGTGTTAACACATTACCGACCTGTGATTATTGCATAATTTTGAAAAATCTATGGTATATGGCTAAGCACTTTTTGATGGAACCTTCAATAGCAACAGCAATTTTTATTGTGAACTAACATGTCAGCCTCAATAACATCATCTAATAGTTTCATTTCAGATTGCAATGTAAAAGAAAATTTCTATGTTTTCTTTTGGTACAGCACAATTATTGAAGATCCTATTAATAGACTTCCGGTAGGTAAAGTGTTAATTTTAAAGTTAGACGTCTCTACGTTCGTAATCCATCAGCTATTTTATTTTAAAATTTATATCATGATTAGACTGCGGATTTTAACCATTTATGACAAAAATGGGTGTGTACAATTTGAAGCAGTGGACGTGTTAAAAATATTTAAGCACATCAATGTATTCGGTTCGGCTTAATAGGATAATTAAAAGAAGAGTACAATTTTTATTTGGCTCTCGTGTTCTGCAATCAACGCGAACATATTTTAATTTGCATAATGATCCGCAATCTAATCGTGCATTGTGAAATCCTCGAAAAATTTGTTTCGTAAATGAAACTCGCATAGATTTAAAGACCAAAGCTTCCTCTTTACAGCTACATCTTAAAAATTGATGTACGATTTTTTGATAGTCGTTTGATCGATTTTCGAACGAGATCTGTATCTTTAAACGACCGAACTTGTCCCTCGTTAACGTTACATAAAACGGTGAAAAAAATTAAATCAGGATTTTTAAACAGTCATTGGAAAGAGGAGGCTCTAAGCATAAAATATGTAGCAATTTCATTTACGAGAAAAATTGTTGAAAATTTTTGGACGTTTGAATTTACAGCATTTTTTCCAGGCTCGTCGATGGTGTGTCTCTCGAGTAATCCGAGATCTACGGAAGGTAGAACGATTGTTCTCGGGGTGGGCCGAATCTTGAGTCAGGTGAGGCAGCGGCGTGACCGTGGCTCCTCGTTAAATGGACGAGCGACGAACGACAAATGCGTCAGGGTCCGGCGAATTGGCGGAATGCCGTGGACTAAATTCACGCTCAACGAACAATTTTCTGTTTGTATAACACTCCGAAGAAAATGGAATGGCTAAACTTAGGTGTCAGCTAATACGAGCGAACAACGGCCAGCCGATAACCCATTGATATCGATCCAACCCCCTTCGGACCGTGTCGCGACACGTGACAATCGAATGATTGAGCCTGCAGTTCTCCTCTCTTTCGGATAATACAATTTCTCCATTTTCCTCGGATGCTCAATACGCCGAGCAGTTAACGTCGCTCTCGTTCTTCGATTTCAAATTGAACTTTCGAAGCGCGACAACTCTGTTAATGACCGACCGTTCTTCTAATTGGACTGCGGATCTTGTTGGGAAATAAAAGTTGTCTGTATCAATTTCAAGGAGTAGAATCCAAACGAAAATGGAATGAAAAAATTAGAAACTTGTTGGAAAAAATCTGTAGAATGCAATGGTTCTTATTTTCCGATTAAAAATATTCATTGCTAAAAAAGCTGTGTTCCTTTAAAGTTGATACTGGAAATCGAACATTTCTTTCGGTGCTAATGTAATTTTCAGTCTTGAACTTGTTAGAAAATTGTTTGGAATGTTTCGAGCGCGTGTGTCATCGGTGGTGCACGTGCCAGGGAACGTGTTAATTCGTTTAGCGTTCATTCTCGACGAATCGACAAATGAGAATCGAAAACAGTGTGGGATGATAGAGGATTGCTTCGATCCTTAATCCGAACACATTCCTTGGTGTGATCGTGACGATCCAATTATAATGGTCTATTCGAGGGTTAACTAGAGGAACTACCCCAATAAAGAATCAATGTTCCTCTTCCTTCGTTAATAAACTGTAACACCTACGCCCTAAAATCCAAATGTTCAGAATCAGAAAGCTGCCGCATCGATCGTCGATTAAAGTTCGCGTAAACGTATCAAAACTAATAATTGTTGGTAAGTAATCACTAGACTGCGGATTTGATGCATTTATGACAAAAATGGGTAATTAAAAACATTTAAAAACATCAATGTGTTAGTTGCAGCTGAAGAACATTATTGATGAATGAAAGCAATTATTACTCGACTCTTGTTTATTGCAGTTGATGCAAACAATGTTCATTTTGCATAAAGTTCCGCAGTCTAGTAATTACCGAATGACTCGCAATCGCCCCGTTATGCTATCGAAAAGAGAGAACTGTTCCAGCAGTTCCCGACGAAAAAGGTTGTAAAACGTGAGTCAACGTGGTCAAGGGGTTAATAATTCGCAGGGAGAAGGCCGCGTTATCGCTTTAGCAATTGCAGGGTGAAGAACCTGGGTCGTGTTGACCTGTCGAGTGGCATGTAGCAGCGTTGAGAAACTCCTACGCGAGAAGAACCGCGAGTCCTAGAAAACAAGGTAGGTAGAGGTAAGCCGTTGGTCGGTGCCGAGAGGGTGCTACCGGTGGCCACGAAGTGGCTGCTTCGTCGTCGACTAGAATTAAGCTTAACGAACAATTGCGGACTGTAACGATCGAGGAGAAGGAGAGAAGGGAAGATGGAGAGGTCGAGAAGAAGTCGCAAGAAAGAGAGAGAGAGAGAGAGAGAGACACGAGGGAAAGAGAGAAGAGAACCTGCCTCCCCGCGAGTCAAGTACGAATGCATCGTTCGCAAACGACTCGCGGCGGCCATGCGCGGCTTGTTGCTTAATTCGTCGCGATTAGAAGCTCCTGTTTCGTCACGAGAACGAACCGGTAACGCGAGTCGCGCGCCGAGTCATCGAGAGTCATCGCGGACAACACGCCCGTTTCTTTCCTGGAACGATGCGGAATCGCGAGCCACCGCGGCTCGTTTCCTCGACACGACGCTAATTAACAGGGTCGATAGCGACCTCTCTGATAATGTTAGCCGTTCGGGTTAGGGTCAACGTCAACATCCGCGGATCAACTAGACGGGGCAACTGCTGCGACTCGTTTTGGACTTGACGAACGCGTTGCCATCGCGCTTCCTAGTACGGCGATACGGGCTCCTTGCCCTCCGGAGCAACGCTTTCGAATCCGAAGAAGAAACTGCCAAATTTACGGGTTCGATATCACAGATACAGGATTGCAGACCCTCGGTGGGCGTGGCTGCGCGCTATTTAGCTCCTGGGGGCAGTCTTTGCCCTGAACTCCACATCCCCTGACCATCTTACTCCAAAAATCGCATTGTCTCCCTACTCTGAATCGCTCTCCTTATACTAAAAGAATCATTGGATGTCTAGCTTGCACCCTGAAGGCTTCCTTGCTCTTCAGGGTGCTAGAACAATGCCTACATCGAACTGTTTACTTCCTAAAAATGTGATTCAGAAGATTATGTCCACCACTAGGGCGTGGCTTCTTCGTTCCCGATTTCGACACAGCAAAACCAGCGTCAACATGGGCAATGTCCGACCGTGTTTAAGGTACGTGTTAAGGAGTTTAAGCGTTCACCTGACCGATCGGCTTCCGCTCGCGTCGTCGAAGCGGATACGTGGATTTCCTAACCGGTAACGCGGTGGCGACCAGCCGATGTCACCGACCGTACTACCGAAACCGTATTTGGCCGGTGTGCGCCCTATCCAAGGTCTACCGGTGGGATCAAATTGACCATCGACTTTGCGTCGATAGAGTTCGAGCGGATCTCAAAAATTTCATGAAATCGAAGCATCGTGTCGAATGAAATTGAAACGTTAAAATTGATGACTAGACTGCGGATTTCTACGCATAGTAAAAATTGTCTAATCATTTGAACAAGTCAAAGATAATATAACATCGTTCAATTCTTCCGACGTCGCACAGTAGGCCAGAAACTGATCTGTTTGGACAAAAATCTGCCGACAACTCAGTTTTTCATCGATTCAATTGGAATTTTTTAAAAAATGTTCGTGAAGGACTATACTTTAACTGACATAATCAAGAATCCTTATCTACAAAGCCCAATAATTCCGGTATTCATTTTTAACCCTAAATCCTAAACCGCAAAATTTTAGACTGTAAAAAAAATTGTTTAAAAAAATAAATTTTTATTAAAATGTATCCATGGTATAAACTAACTCCATCAGTTCATAAGGTACTGCAACGTGGAAGTGAAGTGCTTGCTACATTTGAACTGACAATTGGTTTGTATTCAGAAGAACAAGAGACAAATAATAGTCTTCGGGAAACCACGAGCTGAAAACTCCCGAATGTGTTGCCGCAAAAAGACAAATATAGATATTATACGGCATGTGTTATTATTATCCGATCCACTTATAAGCTCCCTAAGAATAAAGGATGGCAAGCACAAGGAAGTTCTTTCTCAAGAAGCGAAAACGCTGCTGTTGGATCAATACATTAATGGTAATTCTCATAAGTGCCGAATGTAATTCTATTCAATTGGTAATTCTCAGGGCCAGATTTACAGTTTAAAATTTTGCGGTTCAGGGTTTAGGGTTAAGAAGTGTCGGCAACTCAGCTGGGACATGCAAATTTGTGGTATGGGCGGATAAAGTATCGGAGTTAATGGGCTTTGGAGATAAGGATTCTTGATTGTGACAGTTAAAGTATAGTCTTTCACGAACATTTTAAAAAAATTCCAATTGAATCGATGAAAAACTGAGTTGTCGGCAGATTTTTGTCCAAAAGGATCGGTTTCTGGCCCACTGTGCGTCGTCCCACGAGTTTGTATTCTCGCAATCCGTTTCTGTGATAATTGCATCAAATCCGCAGTCTAGTTATGATCTTCTCGAAGACCAGGTGAGCACAGGTGAACGCGAAAGCTCGCGGGCCTAGTCGGGCCGGGAGAAAATTCGAAAGCAGGGAAGACCAGACGGTCGTGGAAACCAGTTCGACCGACGAGTGGTCTTCGTCGTGAAACATGTCCGATTGATGAAACAGCGTCTACGCTGCCGCTGGCGAAAAAGAGAGGCTGCCAATCGCCGCGTGTATCTCGTCTCGACTGTGTTTTCTTGACTGGTGGTGGCGTTAGTACAGTGCAACACCCCGACCCGTTAACCAAAGACGTCACGAAGCACCACGAAATGACGCGACCGCGCCGCAACGGAACAACACTACCAAATGTATTATTTATGCGCGATCACGACTAACGATTACAATCACGAGTCACGATCTGCTCGGCCCAGAGTTTGCGATAACCGAACGATCCAACACCACGAGTTTTGCTTCTCTTCTATTTTTCTGCTTCTTGTCACGGAGCAATGTCCGTTTCTTTTATTGGTAAATCTGCAGCTGCCTTCCGATTTCGACGATTTTTGGATATGTTGTATGAATCGATACTTTAAACAACTTTTTAACTTCTGACCCCGCTTGGTTTCCGAGATATTCGCGGAAAACTGTCGACACAACTATTTGTGGCACCGTATTGGTTCCGGTTGGGTTTAATAATCCAATTTTACAGTCACGCATACGCGGTTGTGCACGGGACCTTTGTGCAGGCCCGATCCCCGTGTCTAAACAAAAGATAAGTAGCTACGCGACGTTTTCCGCGAAAATCTCGGAAACTAACCGAGACGGCTACTATCCTGCAAAGAAATGTTGAGATTTCTAACGAAAAAAGATTTCCATCGAAAAATCATCGCAATCGAAGGGTAGGTAGCTGTTCTGCAAGCTCGCCCCCTTTTATTTCTCTTCGTTTATCGCGATCATGGTGGTCACCGCAAAATCCGTGCACCGATCGCTGAACCGCGTACCCTCAACGCGTTTCGCGTGACAAAGCACATTATCGATCGACGAAACGGTGACAAGGCTCCCGATGGGACGCGATTCGATTTTTAACCGCATACGATCGACTCCGTTTCGAGAAAGACCGGATGTGGGCGGACACGCGAACGCGACATCTTCGGGCGCCAGACCCGCTCGATCGATTACAACCGTCGCTAATGAAATTCTAGGTGCACCAGCGGCAGTTTTGGCAAGCCTTAACACTAGATTCGCCGGCACTGATTGTGCCTACAGTTGGCCAGTAAATTCGGAGTACGCCTCTGTGGAAATGCTGTTTCGTAACGTATCGAACAAGTATACGACACGTAGGACCCTCGAGGCTCGAACGATTACAAAGGCACCTCTGAGGCGCCACTAAAAATTCTTATATTATTATTCAAAATATTTCTCACATTATACAGGGTGTCCCGAATTTAAATGGCAAAACTTCAGGAGCGTGTAGGGGACCGAAAAACTAAGACAAAAAGTCTTTTAGAGATTTGTTAGTTTTTGCTTCATTTTGGAGAAAATCGCAGAAAAAGAAACAGAACAAGTTTTCATTTTTGTACTTATTTATTTACATTTTATTTACGTTATCATCTATTTAACGTAGATATTGTTCAAAATGTTGCCCTCTTGCAACAATGCAAGCATTACATCTAGCACCGACTTGATAAATTGAAAGCTTGAAAAATTGCAGCTAAACATTGTTCTGGTGATATTTGGTGCACTGCAAAACGAAGCAAACACG
Organism: Lasioglossum pauxillum; assembly: GCA_933228785.1. Lineage (NCBI taxonomy): Eukaryota > Metazoa > Arthropoda > Insecta > Hymenoptera > Halictidae > Lasioglossum > Lasioglossum pauxillum. The sequence goes on along the minus strand of OW121701.1, from coordinate 36,554,773 downwards.
AACAAATCTCTAAAAGACTTTTTGTCTTAGTTTTTCGGTCCCCTACACACTCCTGAAGTTTTGCCATTTAAATTCGGGACACCCTGTATAGAATTTTGTATAAAGGGTGAACCACGAATCGTGACCAGTAGAGATTACTCTGTTATTAGCAGTCCGATCAAAAATGTTTTTGTCAAGTACAGCATGGTTTCAAGAGAGCTTTCACGTGATTCTGGCAAATTAAAAAAAAAATTTAAGAAAGCAATTTTTTGCAACTTTTTTATATCATGATACTTACGAATTCGCCCTAAAATCCTCTAGCAAATAGGTATATGTATTTGCAAAAAATTGAAGGCGACCTTGAAAAATCATGAAAAAGAAGAGTTGACGAAAAGTTTGCTATAACCACGTCAAAGCTTTCTTGAAACCTGATAAAAACATTTTCTCTACTGGTCATCAGTTTCTACAGGTACAGAATGAAAAAATATTCTATTCAATTTGCAAATACTATCAGATGATTGCATAAGTTCGTGCCCGATTTGAAAATAAAATCCAATGGTGAAATTTTAAAGATTTGGTTAGAGATTGGTCAAATTAAAATTAAAAAATGATTAAATTTTCTACAATTAGAAAAGAATGGTGACTATGTGTATATAATTGATTAATAAAGTTGTATTCTTTAAAATTTAACCATTGAATTTTATTTTCAAATCGGGCACGAACTTATGCAATCATCTAATAAATAGTACATTGAAATTCTTCCAAATATTTTCCTGGTTAAATTGCACCCCGTTTTTCTCGAAAATCCTGAATAAAAGTTGGCGAGATTAAAGAAACAAAAAATGGAATCAACCGGAGTGTTCTGTGATGCCTCGGGGAACATTGAGATGGAAAAGGGTTTATCGAGGGTGCCGGGAAATCTAGTGTCAAGCGAGTCGAAAGGTAACAGTTTGCGTTTCAGGGAAACGGTTGTAAGTTTCACCGAGTCGAAGACGTAGTGAATTAGTCGCGCGAGGAACTTCGTCACCGTTTCGGCCCCGAATTTGCAAACAACGAATAAAACGGACATTACTGTAAGCGGACTTTCGCCAAACGGTGGAACTTACTTTGGAGTTTGTGACGTGGTCGGCCGGCACTGATTCTGGAACGGTTTGCAGAGTGCTCCGCATACTAGCGGACATTGTAGGCCAGCCAGTTTCACTGCCTCAAACCCTCCGACGCTTCAACGGTGCGACCTCTTCCCCTACGCCTGCAACAGAACAACGTGTGCACACGTGAACGATCGGCTGACAATGCGCTATCGACATTATCAACGAAGATCATGTCCAGCTGGAAAATCGCGTCCGATCCCAAAAGTTCAGTGAATTTTCTTTTTAAAAAACTCCGGGACAAACTTATAAATTCGTGCACACCTATGCGCAACATAACGAAATCAAGAAAATTGTTTAAAGCGTGCATACATGTGTATCTTGTGTAAATTATATACATACATGTATATGTATACGGTCTTTTTCAACAGTTTCTTGATCGCGTAAGAGTCAAAGGTTAATTGGCTCATTTTCCCGACTTAATTTGTAAGTTCCTCTATCGAGAACCGTGATAAGATAAAACGAGATTGATCCTTGACACTCCGAGCGACTGTGAATGTCATCGGGCACCTCGACAACTTGAGATTAAAGCTCTCGAAAAGCAGAAATCTTAATTCGAAAACGTCGGCGAATGAATCGACTGTGATCGACCGAAGATAAAGGCAAAAGTGACTGTTTTTCGAGGGAGAACGGATTTAACAGAGTCGGCGAGGCGTAACGATTTTTCTGCAGAACATTTCTTTGCGAAATACATGGCAGAAACGCGTCGATTCACCGTGGGTGTCGTCTATCGAGCGAACAGGAAATGATCGACGACGTTCGAAAGGTTCAAGTGCACGTCGAGATACGTATCAGCCGTCTTCTTGCTCGTTTGCGGGCTCACGTGAAAAACAAAGTCCCGCTTAAACGAACGAGCGATAACGGTGCATCCGGTCCATCCGCGATCACCGTACTGCTCTTTATTAATTGGTATGCGCGGTGAACCGTGCGTTCAATTAGAACAGCGCCGTCCTCGCTTCTCGGCCAACGTTGTATCTATGTACATCTCGAGTTTGCCTCGCGTCTCACCACGTCTCGATGGCGAGCGCGCGATCGATCGGAGCCTCGAGCAGAAACGATACCGTTTCACCCACCCGATACGGTGCCGGGTCCGTTTCGACCCGAACATACCCGACATACTCATCGATCGATTCGCTCCACGAAACGCAAAAATATAGACTCGTTTCTATCTCTATCAATTTCTCTCGAATTTTATTCGATCAAAGCGATCGAGTGCTTTGACACAAAACTTCTGAAAAAGACTGCGGATTTTTGTGCAAAATAAAAATTGTATCTGTCGCAGGAAGGAGGGGATCTCTATCGTTTCAGTAATTGTAAAAAATAAGGAATCGGTCATGATTGGTTTTAATTTTCAGTGCGTATTCGAGAAAATCTTGGTCCGCAAAGGGTTAATCGAGTGAACGGTTCTGGAAGGTCGGTTCGAAGGTTCGGGTAAGAGTGAAATTGATTGTTAGGCGAGCGAATTGCAACGGGGTCTCCATTAACCCGGCAAGGTATTCCGCAGGACCAATGGCGTGGCGAGCGAGGGTTAATCAAGCGTCGAAGCAGATTGTAAAAGGGAATGGATCGGTTTCGGGACTGGACGCGAGACAACGTTTTACGATCGGTCGTAAAGGAGGACACGTAAAGGGGCCCTCTGTTGCATTAGGTCAGCCATCGAAACCAGCCGGACGAACTTATACAGGTAGGCGAGCGAGTGAATCATACCTTGTAGTCCGCCATACTACGCGATGGATCATCGGGGGCGACTTCGACTCTCGTTTGTCTGACCGAGTTCGCGATTATTCTACTTCAGCTTAACACGTTATCTACCGGCGGCAAGTATTTCATAATATTTCTGGTAAGTCCGTAGTCGATGATTGAGTATTTTTTGATAGATCTTTCAACAGTAATAGCGAGTTTAACCCTCCGTGGGTAACCTGGATCGTTTACGAAATTTCACTTTTGAATTTATATCTGTCCCCCTAATTCGTTAAACATTTGACATTCCAACGGTTATACCATAATTATTTTTGATCTTTTTAGAAGCTAGAACGGTAAAAATTTAGTCGTGAACATAGACGTTCCAGGTTGCAGGCGGCGTCGATAAAAATAAAGTTGTAAACGGAGGGCTAACACCGAATCAACAAGTCGCCTCCGGTACAGAGGTAAATGATAAATTATAACCTTGCGGTTGACGAGAGAATTTTCAACCCCGAGTACAAAACCATAAGGACATATGGGGTGAAAATCTAATGGATATCTAATTCTCTATAAATGATTTTTAATGCAGGTGATGCTCAAAATGTTATTATAATTAATACATTTGCGTAGTCGATCTATGTACTCGTAGTCAAATAATATAATGTATTAGATGTACACATGAATTTCTGGCCCTCTAATTAATCGCTAGTAAATTTATTTTAAAGTACAGTCTTTTATCCTACAAATTGAACGTCGCACATATACAGCATAAAGCGAATATACAGAATGCGATGAAGATTGTTTTAATTTTAAATGATAAACAAATTCTCGAAAAAATGGCTACGAATTAATACGTACACCTACTACATGTATTCAGCTATTTCATCTCGAATCTGCGTAATAAAAACTCCATGGAAACAAGTTTTTCTTTTGGTTTTATATTTCATCGATTCTATTCGGAGCGAAATTTTTTCCCAGAACTCTTTCGAGCCTCGATTAAAATATTCGAGAGACTCGTAAATCATTTCCGTTTTAGCGTGTCAATTTTACCTATCGATAAAATAATCAATTATATCTGAATCGATCATTATTCGTGTCGTGGCGCGTTTCCATTTATCAACTAGCGCACTAGTATGACTAGTAGACCGAGAATGTTTTTTTGCAACGCGAACATTTAGTTGCAATATATTTTTATACGTGAAATTAAAAATCGTGTTTGATCGTATTTCATGCAATAGCGCGAGATTCAAGTATTTCTTATTACGTAAAATTTATTATTATTTATTTACGAAAAATAAATTAACCGGAGTGAAACTTTTTGGAAAATATTTCTGAGTTTTTAGCAGACGAAGAGTGCCATAAACGCACAAAGTGTGCGGTTTAACACTAGTAAATTAGTAGTACCCGGTTCGATAAGTTCGTCAGGCCATTTCGGAGTAGCCTAAGCGCGCAGGTCAGGGTTAGGCGATCGCGTGAAAACTGGAAGTCGTGGATACGGCACGGAAAACGAAAATACGTGGCCAATCTTGAGTTACGTGCTTGAGTACGCATGCTATCCGCCTCGAACGAAACAAGGTTGGCGAAAGTTGCTCCTCGGCATTGACGGATTATTAATCCCGTCGAGAGACAATTACCTCTACCACCTCGCGTATCGCGTAGAAAAAACCAGCAAAGTTGCTTCGTTTATCGCTCCGTTATCGACAAGTTGTGTGTCGTCGACAAACTTCTAGAGCGACAAGTAACGAACCACGTATGTCGCAGTAATCCATATTGTTTTTGATTGCTGCATCGTTATCGACACGCGAGGCTTTTACAAATATTGCTGGCGTACCTGCGGGAAAACTGATGGAGCTCGAAAACTTTTGTTGCAAACTAACTTCGGAAGACAATTTCGTTTTCAGTGGAAGCTTCGAGAAGCGTGTTGATCCTCGAGTATGAGAGATGTTTTATTTATCAGCTGTGGCTCTTCGAAGTTTTCGTTCTCCGATGATCGATATTATAAAAACGCAAATGCGTCAAGAGAAGTAAATGACATTTTTTGGACATGTTTCAATCAATTTGTTAAAAAGACCGGACAATGTTCGCGACTAGGAAGCAGGTGTCCAGGGAACGGACTGCTAGACGCTTCGGAAATCCATAACGTTTTATGATCAATGTACCGAGGATGAGCGGCCGCCTTGCCGATAGGCGATTTCATGGTCCGTGAACGGAAAAGGAAGCTGGCCGGTCGTGGTCTGTAGAAGAAGATATTTTCGAATTGCAAGAGAGGAACGTGATTGCGCGTAATTTTCTTGCGAGAGTTGTGTGCTGTGCACCCCGCTGTTGCTTGCTTCGTCGCGCCACGCCGCGAAACATAAACAGTGAGAGGACCGACACACTTCCGCCTTCGGTCGACCGCCGTGCAACACAAAAGCCGCAAACAGGTCGGATGTATACGGTATTAAAGCCGTACATAACCAGGAGAAACTCGGCCCGCAGCGTTGTGAAACGGGCCCCCGAATTTAGTCCGCGGACAACGCGAGAAAAATGTGGGCTCGCCGAACCTCCAACCAAAAATACTCGGCGAAAGTGCTCGACAACAAAATCAAACCGATTCGTGGAACACATTCATGGAATCTACAATCTTTTTTGCAATCTTTCTTGGTGATTCGAGTAGTCATTGAGATCTAGAGAATCGACCTTCAAAAGCATATCCGTACACAGGTGAAGTTTATAAAATACACAATAATTCCTGGACGCGGTGACAGTGATTCATAACGGACGATCAAAAGAATACAGACAACGACCCCGAACTTTCGAGTCTAAAATCGTTGATGGATGAAAGCGAATGTGCAAAATTAAAAGAATTGAAGAGTATCTGTGCATTACTCTCGACCTACTCGAATTATTAAAAGAAGAAAGACATTGCTAAGTGGCTTCTGCTTTTCACAACAGATGCGGGTAATTTAATTCGCAGTCTACTGATAAGAAGATCGTGTCCGAAAGCGAGCGTGGAGCACGACATTCCAGCAAGCTGCCCGATATGCCCATTCCTGACATATCAACAGAGTCTGACGATATGAGGACAGAGTCGACGGTGATTCGAAATTGATTGGCCGACATCGGATGGGGGAGCGGCAGCGGGTCCGATCGCGTGCGTCAGCGAAACAGGTGTTTCGAATACGCTTTCATTGGGCGAGCACCTGCGAGACATCGCCGACTAATTATAGCAGCGAGCGCGAGCGTGAGAATCGCTGGGGCGCGTCGTGTCGGCCTCTGCGTAACGGGGAGAAGTTTGCCCGCGAAACTGATTGGGGGCGTAGGCAAACACCGCCAGGTAGAATCGCGTCGTCTCTTAAGGGCTATTCTGGTCTAGAACTTGGAAATGTCAACATTTCGACGAGGACGTACCTTCAAACGCTATTAGGGGTGTGAGCCTACAGTTATAAGACAAGAACAGGCGTGGGAGAGATCCAAAGATATGTGAGTAATGGAGTAATGCGAATAGCGGGTCGCAGTGCTCACCATTCTTTGGTTCAGAGCTGGGGAAAATAGTATTTAAAATAGTAAATAATCCTATTGATTTTAAAGTATATGTACAACTTTGAAAATAAAATATTTTATTTGATGCAGTAATTTTTTGAAATAAAATAATTTGAGGCAGTAATTTTTTTGAAAATAGTATTTTATTTCAAGAATATTGAAAATATTTATATTTTGTCTTTATTTTCAATTTTATTTTAAAATGTTATTGCTGAAAATCATGGTTCGAATTCAGTACATTTATGAGTGTATGTAAATCGTTTTTTAACGATAAGATTGACTGTATGTTTATGCGGTTTCTCAGAATATTATAAGAGTGCAAAAAGTAAACATTTTATTTCCGTTCCAGATTGTTAAAATAGAAATATTTTATTTTGTGAATCGAATTGTTGAAATAGAAATATTTTATTTTGAGGTCCAGATTGTTAAAATAGAAATATTTCATTTTCGAAATTGTATATCTTATTTAGAATACTATTTTCTTTCAACAAAATAAAATCTGAAGTATTAAATAGTATTTGAAATATTTGTTTCGCCAAAATATGACAACCTCTGCTTTGGTCCAGTAGGAGGTGGATCAGGTCTCAATTTTGAGTCATGGACTGTTAAGTTTTTTTAGTGACTATGTGTCCGGTACATTCGAGAGTACCGTGTCGAGCCCCACACTTTCCTCCCGACCGTCATCTTTAGGGGGGATGTTAGTGCATAAATGCATTTTTTCTTAACAGTCCTTAAACTTTAAATAAAACAATCGGGTTCCCGAAAGTGAAAATATGAAAGGCGTCGCACAAGTATGATCAGAAATTCTTAGGATCCTCAAACTCTCTTGACTCCACCCGACTGCAGAACCCGGAATCTCGGGTCCCGCACTCCCTTAAAAAAACGCTGATCGCTTATGTGAATGAAATAGATGACACGCGGCATTAAATGCACAGTAGAATTCTACATGAACATTTACATGAACCTGTCGGGAGACAAGTTGCTTCATACAATACGAGTACACCTGATAGGACACATTATCGACCGGCGATTATTTCGTAATTTTGGAATGTCCATGGAAAAGGACTTTTTAATATGTCCTTAAGCAGCAACAGCAATTTTAATCGTGAACCAACAACTAACCCCTAACAACGTAACTTTTCGTTTGATTGTTTTACGTCGCTTCTTCAACTGCTATGGTTATTAAGCGAATTATAGCAGAATAACAACGTAACAAAGAATAACAACGTAACCAAATAACTTCGTATCGAACTAATACAGAAAGAATGTTTTTTAAGCTTCCCTTTGGTAGAACACAATTACTTATTTATACACGTTGTTGTATAAAGTCATAGTACATAGCGTAATATTTAGAGAACCGACGATCCTCTCTTGCCGAATTGTTTTCATATTTCAAGGGAAAGGTACGTTACATCAATCCAAATATTTCAAAATTCCTCACAAAATGTTGGATTAATAAAAATACATTTTCATTCGGTTTTTGTTAGGTTTCGACAAATTGAAGGTAGCTAGAGAAAATATGAAAAAGTCTGAATCATCAAGAGATTATTGTAACCTCCTTATCATCATATATTAGAACATCCTTGACGTTCGTAATTTACTAGGGAAAAAGTGAAAATTTACATTTATTCTGTACCTACGTATTTTCCAATGGCTACATGCTGACTACGATAAAATATACATAATATCATGTCAATCGAAAGGGAATTAATTGTAAAATAGTACAAGGGGTTAACCCTTAGCACTCGAATAGCGACTCTGAGGCGACATTAAAAATTGCTGTACCATTATTAAAAATATTGTTGACATTATTATATATATAGGTATCTAATCAATTACTGAACATTTAACTATTTCCTAAGGTATTACATCAATTTCGTATCTACCAAATTTAAAATCTCATAAAAAATGGAAATATTTTAGGTCGGAAGAAATGTTTAATTTTCGAGTTAACACTTCACCTACCGATAGCCTATTACATACAAAGTTGGAGGGGATATTTTTTTCGCATCTATCGTGAAAAGAATTTCGCATCTATTAAAATTTACTGTAATAGGATTTTCAATAATTGTGCTGTACGAAAAGAAAGAATAGAAATTTTCTTTTACATTAAAATTTTAAATGAAAGTGTTACATGATGTTATTGAGGGTGTCTTGTTAGTTCACAGTGTAAATTGCTGTTGCTATTGTAGGTTCCATTAAAAAGTATTCATCCATGTACCATAGATTTTTCAAAATTATGCAATAATCACCGGTGGGTAATGTGTTAAGATCGCTCCGAGTGCAAAGGGTTAATAACACGTTTAACCAAAGAAAGTAATCAGTGGAACCAGTAGCGAGCGTGTTGAAAACATTCCGAAAAAGGGCTAGAAATTTAGACAGTGAGCTAGACATGAGCGTCGGCTACAGTAGTAGCCACCTGTGGCTGTCGAGGGTGGCGGACACGATCGGCGTAAGAATGCAGGTGCGAGGCGAGTGCGTGAAGCGAGGCAAAGGTTGCCAGTCGAAACTGGGCTGGTCGGAGTCGCGGAAAATTAGGTGCATGGCCATCCCTAGGAACTGGGTCAGCGGCACAGGCGCGCAGCTGCGAGCTGCGTCTCCTCGATCCTCGCGAATTTCTTCGTTGTTTTACGCGTTCCTATTGCCTCTGTTTCCGCGATCCGTTCTCGAAGCGACGCGAATCGGCACCGACTGGAAAACGGACGTATAACGGATCCGTTTGGAAAAACGAGCAATCGACGAGGCTCTGCCGCGACCAGTTGTTGCTCGAGGAGAAGGAATTCCATCGGGTTCGCTTCGCTCTCCGGCTTGTTCCGCTTGGCGGTCTGGTGTTGCCACGGCGCGAACGTTGTTACATAAACTCGCGAAACCGGGCTTCCATAGCGTAATCCAAGAATAAATCGCCGGCTGTCGGGGTAACGATGAACTCTCCCGCTAAAAGAGACGATTCTGTCCGGTCGACGTATCGAGCGGAACCGGAGAAAGGGAGCAGAGCGTATCGACGCGTTTCGTTTCGTCTCGTTCCGTCTCGTTCCGTCTCGTTCCCCGAGTACAACACCATCGATTCGAATGTCGGCGCACACTGGCTGCCGGAAAACCCGATAATCTTGATCGAGGAGTCAATCCATGCGTCGCGCCGCGTCTCGACGCTTCCCCGGAAGCGCAATCACGCTAATGGCTCTCTGAATGTCCGCCTAGCCGAAAAGTGTTCCGGAGAATACGTGCTTCAAGCATCCCTTTCTTTAGACCTCTGCACATGTTCGACCCGTTCATGTACGCCGTTCTATGGCGCTGCTCTTTGCCGGCTTCTGGCATTTGTTTGTTTGTAGGTGAATGGTGCGATAAACCAAAATAAACGTTCTATCAATATTCAATCTGTATCAATTGCAAGGATTTGGTACCAGGCGGAAATTGCCTTCCTTCTGTAACCCTAAATAACTAAACTGTGCTGCATGAGAATAACGAATATAATTGACATAATGAATATAATTGGATATAATCTATAATATAATTAAACGCTTTTTATTTAGTAACAAAAATACTCCTAAAAGGTGGATCATCTGATCTCACAAGATTAAAATTTCCCGATAGTTATTTTTACGAAAGCTTAGGATAAATTCATAAAATCCGCTGTCTAGTAATGACTATAGAGAGTTAAATGTGCGATCGTTCGTTACCGAATGGGTAAAAAGAAATCAATCGTTGCAGCGTCCGAAACATCAATAAAACTAATGGAGCGGCTAAAATGTTGCATTAAAGAATCATTAGATTAAAATTGCATAGGGTTTCGATGGTCTCAATGGCCCATTCAAGGATTAAACGAATTGTCTGCGTGGACCAATGGTCATCGTCTTCCACTATCAATCAATATTACCTGACTTGAAAGCCTGGATTCAAGGGACCTGGTACAAACAAGTTCTAACTAAAGTTGCATGTAAGATTGCACCCCAATATTTATCTAACGTTTCAGGCAACTCGCTCTTTCATACGAAGTTCGAAAAACCCAGAATGTACAAAACCTTCAAGTTTAAAAATCGGAGTTTTACATCAAACTCTTACATACTGACTAAAAACGAACAGAAATAGCGTGATGTAGCAGGTGTGGTGAGAAACTCAGGACACGTTTTTCCCCAAAAATTCCACAACCCGAAACCTCTGTAAAAATCTACCACAGATTTCAATATTGAAGATTCCCTTTTGCAACGATCACCTAAAATTCGTACAACTTTTTCGGCTGCTTTACAATACAAAAAGATGTATGCAGCAGCCTGATATCGTTGATAAGCGAACGTCCTAGAGAATTTAAGAAAAAGATCCGATGGATGGTAGTTTGAACGGTAACGTTGTCCGAAAAATGCAGTTCAGCATCTAGCGTTCTGCAACGTTTCTACCTTATTCTGATATCGAGAAACGGTTCGTCGCGCGGAGTAGTCGGATAGCCACGAGCAACTTGAGCTGCTAATTATTTACAGTATTTCCGGCAGGGGAGGGGAACGGAATCGCGAGCGTGCAGCCATTTTCTCGGTGTAAAAGGCTCTGGACGGTCGTCGGCTCGATCCAATCGTCGCTCGCACCGTAATTATATCCGCGGGTCAGCTTGGAGCCGTTTCGATAGCAGGATTATCGGAAACCATTACATTCGGAGAGCGCGCGAGCGTTCTTCGCCTTCTTCGGGCTCTGCTTCGCGAATAGCTGCGCCGGAAAATCGATAACGAGCACACGTTTCGCGTACAATTCGCAAACTCCGCTCTGCTATATGTGTTCTCGGTGTGGAAACCTTTGCTAGCGTTAGGGTGCACCTCCGTCCATGTTCGTATTCGCGTATTATTATAGTGTACGCGCGAGACACATACATACACAGGGGCGGGGAAAAAACGATGCGCCGCTTCGAACGAGGCGGATTCACAAAAGGTTACACACGAGGGGAGAGAACGCACACGGTAGCTTAGCGTGGGTGACTCTTGGCGAACGAGACAAAGGGACGGAAGGCTAAATAAAAAAAAGAAGAAAGAGAGAGAGAAAAAGAGAGAGGAAAAAAACACGCAATTCGAGCGGCTTCGGGGCTTCGCAGGTTGCCCGGCGGACACGAGGAAGTGGGCGGGCTGAAGAAGGCGTCCGAGTTGTCAAACGATCAGGCACATATGGCCACGTATGGCCATTATACAACGAGATAGCCGATGCAGCCTGCTTTTCGAGTCGAAGACCCAATCCGCAACGTCGATTATAACCGAAATGCCAATTCGAAGCGAACTGCCCCCTAGATGCGAGCAGACGTTTATTTTACGTAGAAACTTATATTTATTCTATTTTAATTCTTCGGGTTTTAAATCATTCGGGGCATAAAACTGTTCTACGGCGGTTGTAGGATACAGGAATAAAGTGAAAATGTATTTCGGTCAGTAGTCTGAATAAATGAAAAATAATTCTTGAACTCTTCCGATGTCTTCACTCCTCGGTATATCGCTTATTAATGTTTGTCATAAATGCATAAAATCTACAGTCCATTAATCGCTACATTTCAATGTTACTAGCGGCTAGATAGTGAGTTAATATCCGTAATTCTATTACCCCTATTTTTATAGCTCTTAAAAAAAGGGGACCATTATCCCTTTCCTTAATTATACTAGATAAATAGAATAATAATAGAAAGACTAGTCTTCCCGTTGTTCCTAATGCAACAGTCATCTACTTGATTCGATCGCCAGAAATGAAATAACGATTTGAAGTCCTGCTGTCGAAGGGTAAACGCTTCCACCGGCGATGACTTAAAAGTTCTTTAAAAGTCAAAGAGTCACGATCGGGGGCTTCTCCGTAAATTTTTCAACGTATAACCAAAACCAGTCAAACATACTCTTAATCCCATTACCAATAAATGGTTTCCAAGAAAAACATCAAGCTCGCTAAACACAAAGACCAAGAAAACCGAAGGTGCTTTGCGTGGAAAGAATTCATCAAGATTATCGATAGGCAAAATGGAGACGTAGGGAGTGGGGCCAATTTCAAAGTATCCAAAGCCAACCTCCACTTAATTTCCGTATCCCCGTACTGTTCGACTACACACCCGTTCAAAAACCAATCACCCCGTACAACAAACTAACAATTTGGCAGCGCACTCGGTCGAGCAACGGAGAAGATTAACAGCCAATAATGGTTGCTGGTAACGGGTGGCGTCAACGACAGAGACAGATTTGGCTGGCCAGTGACAGTCGAGAAGCGAGAAAATGTAAAGTTGCTAGTACTATACGGCGACTACGAGGGCGAAAATAAAAGGTGAAGCCGCCGGTGAAGAGGTCTACAGAGGGGGAAGCCTTTTCGAAGCCAAATCGAGTGCGTGTACGTATGTCTGTGAGCGTGCAAGCGCGACAGAGAGCAAAATAGACAGAGAGGGAGAGAGAGAGACAGACAGAAAGAGAAAGAGAGAGAGAGAGACCGAGAAACACGGGTAGAGAAAATGTGAGCCGACTTTCCGAGAGCAATCTTTTTTACCGACGCCCGCAACGGCGGCGATGGCAGCTCGCGAAAATCCGTCGTTTTTGTTAATACTTACCAGGGTTACAGTATCGTGCACATAAGCGCGAACAGTCATACATAGGTAGTAGATACGCACGCGAGCGCAGGTACACGGGGTACGTAGACGCGAGCAGCAGCAGCACACGCGCACGCACACACAGCCATACGAACGGGAACCCACACCCACTTACTACCAGTCGGTAGGTAGGACGCGTTCGACGAGAGCTAGCTCGCGGTGACTGTATCACTGGGTGTTTGTCGACCGACGAGGATGATGCATGTAGACACGACAACGAGGCGACGACGACGACGACGACGAGACAAAACGATGTGCAGGCGAACAAACGTATTAAACGCGCGGTAGCGTTTATATCTTTCAGGTAAAGTCTCGGCCTCGATGTCGATGTCGATGTCGATATCGATGTCGACGTGTGCGACGAAGACAGCGGTGGTGGTGGCGATGGTAGCAGCGATTTAAGCCTTGCCCGCCACATGCAGCGAGTCCCCGATCAGAGATCGGCGACGAACGCGAGAAATCCAGCCGGGTGATGGTGATCGCGTACCTCGGTGGTCGCACATCGGTGCTCGCTCGTGTATGGTCGAGTATGCGAGCTTTCCTCGCGTTCGCTCGCTCTTCGTCTTTTCTTCCTCTTTTCCTCTTCAGCCACACGAGCCGCCGCGTCTCTCTCTCTCTCTCTCTCCGCCGCAGAAAAACTGATATCCCTCTCTATTCTCTCTCTCTCGGGCTTCCACCGCAGTCAGTCCACCGTGCTCTCGGGCTTTTCTCCTCTCTCTGTTCCACACCTGACGATATTCTCTCCGTTGCTCTCTCTCTCCGGGTGTCCGTCAGTAACCTAGAAAGCGGTGGCGGCGGCCATTCAGGATTACGGGACTCCGTGGTACGTCCGCTTTTGCTCGGGCCGTTTCGATCGGGAGAAAGAGATCCGCGCACACCGAGGAGCGGAACCCGTTCTTCGGCGAGGATAACAAGCGCCGTTTGCAATCTCCCGCGGACACACACCGCACCGTCTCGTCGTTTCCCTTCGCTCTCTTCTAACCACACGATCGTTACACGTTCACGGGGCGAGGTAGCCGTGAATTTTCATGCCGAGTACAGGAGGGACGGACAGAGACAGACAGAATCGAGAGAGAGAGACAGAGAGAAAGAAAGACAGGGAAGGAGAGAGAGAGAGAGAGCGCACACGCACTCACGCACACAAGCACGCACACACTTTTCGCTCCAAACGTTCAAAGATGCGACATATACAGAACTAACAGAACGTCGGGACGGTACACGCAGCTAAAACGGTCGACTCGGAATCACGGCCACCGGAACCGATATACGCGGGAGGAGCCGTGGCAAAAACGTCCGCGGATAACGAGACACTGTATACTCTCTTCTCTTCTCGCGAGGACGCACGCACTGTGTGTATGTTCACTAGCCGCGATCTCGCTCGAGAGAGCGCACCTTCGCCACGACAGATCGGCGAGAGTACCAGTGGCCAGCTATGGGTGTGCTTCTTTTAACAGCGTCCAGGCGTTTCGGGATTCGCGATAACCACGAGACCGGCCGACCCACGGTACCAGCGACTTCAATGCAAAAGATATTTACCCATTTGTGACAGATTTTCCGTACGAGACGCACCACATTAACGACTGTCCCCCACCTATTACCACATACAGACATTACCACACTTCGATTTTTCAAGATGGCGACGCGCCGTCGTCGAGTCGAACCACGATGCGGACGAACCGTAAATCTCGAGCGCTCGAGTCGCCGACCAATCCGGTCACCGCTTGGCCACAGGCTACGCGTTCTTTCACCGCCAAATTTCAAATCCTCGATTGACAGTCGGAGTCGATATTGTAGCTTGCCCACCACTTGTAAACCATTGCAACAAGCAGATACTTAAACATATGTCGTTTGACTTTAGAGTCTGCGAGATTTAGGCGAGTCTGAATCGCTTTCTGTTCCCAATGAGTTAATTTTGCGATCTAGCTCCCATTGTCTGTTCCGAGCAGGGACAGAGATCGTGTAGGGCAGAGTTTACCAAACTAGTGCTTCAGGGGAGGTAGCAAGTGCTCCGTGAAAAAATATTTATTGATTATGTGTCATTAGCTACCCTTTAAATTACACAAGGTGCTCCGTCAAAATTCAAAGACCTTCAGAGAAAATGTTTGGGAAACTATTTTTTTATGACTGCGTCGATCACGCCGAAAGTAATAAAGGACAGCGTGTAAACACGGACCGCTCGAGCTACCTGGCCCCTCGTGGGGATACCCCCTAGTGGAAGGGGTAGGTAAAGGGAAGGTAAGGTGGAGATCCTCAGGGAGCTACATCACAAATTTACTGTATTATTATAAAAAATCTAACGGTGCCGCGATACAAATCTAACGACGCTATACACTGTACTATTATAAACAATCTAGTACGTAAGGCTTTTAAAGAGATTAGTTACAACTTGCTCCCCTGTACTTTCAGTTTTACTGGACCAACCAACCATCTACGCTTCTCTACTTGTTCTTCTAATCGCCAAGGGTCGCATCAGGGAAAGAACATCCGCGAAGATAATTTTTCAAGTATATTATTTCACACTCGCTCTCATACAGTTTCAAAATGTTCGCACTTGATTCGGTTTGGATAATTACAAAATACGCGCGCCTATTCGTCCGACAAATACATCGTTGCCAAGTCCTCGTACAGGTCCCCATCGCTCTTCAAGAACACACAGAATATGACCCTGTCCAACTGCAAATACAATTCACAATGAAATATGAAAAGTCTCTATTCTAACAAGCTTCTCGTTTCTTTCAAATCTTACCGCGTCGCTTTTCTTTTCCAAGAATTCCTTGACAGTAGTCATAGCTATCTCTGCAGCTGGTCCTTGAGGAAACCCATATATTCCTGTCGATATGCAAGGGAAAGCTATCGAACGCAATCCGTTCTCGCTCGCTAGGGCCAAGCTGTTTTGATAACACGCGGTCAACTTGTCTTTACCGGATCCTTGTGGACCAACCGTGTGAATGACGTCTAGAAGATTACATCTATGTGATTGCTGCTTCTTAAAAGCTGTCCCATATACTAACATTTAGCAGGCAACATATAACCCCCGGTTATTTTAGCTTCTCCTACTTTACATCCTTTCAATGTGGCGCACTCGCGCTTCAAATTTGGTCCTGCAGCTCTGTGAATAGCTCCATCAACTGGAGAATACTGCGTATAGTAAAATTATCTTGTTTACTCGGCTGTTTTTTTTTAACAAATACCAAAAGCATACCCCCGCCACCGCCGAGGAGACTCGAATTCGCTGCATTCACGATAGCATCGATCTCTAAAGAAGTGATGTCACCGCTCCATATTGATACTTTTTTCGCTATTCCTTCGACCTTTCTGACCTTGTTGTCTTTGTCAATGAGCCTCTCTTTGTTTTCGTCGAAGTAGTCCAACAACGTCGGAATCTGATCCAATGTTTTGACAGTTCCTTTGTAAAATTTTCTTTTTTCTTGCGACGGCATCGTCAAGAATTTCTCTATTCGACAAAGAACAATCATAACAATTTGACATTTATTTCGATGTACATACTATTTATGCGTTGATACATATGAAACATCCGGCGTATACATAACCAAAGTATAAACAAAATAATCTTGTGTCTTACGCTTTTCAGCTTCGAACGACATGTTTTCCTCGGTGCCAGGGGTTGTGGCAAGGTTTCTTCCTAGCAATGAATTTTGGACTGCCAGTCCTAATATCGTAGCAATTGAAAATCGATCGAATATCCTTGTCTGAAAATGAAAAAATAATTTCTGCCTCGATCAAATAAAACTGATATGACTTTAGTCACAATCAATTTCTCGAGAGGGCTCTGTATACGCGATTTCGATTCCCAAATTTTCTACCAGATGGCACACTCGTTTCAATATGGCAATCCTCCACATTCTCCAATATTAAAACATTCTATGGACAATCTATATCCTCTCTTGCGCGATCAGACAAATTGTGCACACTGTAAATTTATTAATTCCTCCGGGAATATGGTAGATTTTAGAAAATCGAGAATTAAAAGTTATTCGGTACTTGGTACGCATCGTTTATGAGTGTATTTAGTCGTTCACGTGTACGACGAACATATCAGGATTGCAAATATTCAATCGTGTACTGACAATTTATTTTAGTAGCTACTAAATAATGATAGAATGTGATATTTATAATGCATTAGTTTTGAATGCTATTGAAAACTGTCGTCACACTGCATGTTTTACTCGGCACTAAATTGTAAACCCTTACTCGAAGAGCCAACATAATCTTTCACAGGGAAAACAATCTTTGTCAATCCGTTTCGCGAATAATTGACTTTTAGCAAACTTTCAAGGTTCTGCGACGGATTCACGGGACGGAACGGAACGTAAAATGTGATGTTTTTCTTCTTTTACTTTTATTATCACGGGGGAGGTATAACAGCTTCCCTACCCACTGTCCCACAAGTTTCTTGCGTTTATTACAAGGTGGCGCTTAAATCAGTCTTCACTTTCTATGTCGATAAAATAACCAACCTTCAATGACGAAAATCCATAAGGTGTTGAATTTATCGTGACAACCCTCATAAAATTAGAAAAAACTGTATATCAGTCATTTTATTTTTACGTTTTCCTTTAACTTATATATTTTATTCATACCCACAAAGTTGTTTAATCTTTATTGTAACGTCGTATTTACTTTATTATGTACATTTTGTTAGTGCGTATACATTACACTATATGTATTAATTAATATATATTGTAAAAATTATAAATAGAATAAAATGGAAGATGTATTATCGAATAAATCTATGAATATATATCTAATTTTTTTTTAAATTCTAATTAACCGCTAACCGCGCAACCAAAACCATTTCACAGCAGGGACATAACAGAAAGAATGAAATTTAGAAAATTAACAGAAGCTTACGCAACTGCGTGGGACGTTCACAAAGACAACGTAGCTACAATAATAAATTTTGTCAAACGCCTCATTGTATCACGCCCTCGCAACAACGTTCACTTTCTGCAAGTTTGACGAAGCGGCTCAGTCTGGAAATGGCTGTTTGAACTTTACTCGTATCATGAATCGCCCACGCGTCGTGACGATGCGCCAAACCTGTCCTCGGATGCTATTTCCGGTGCCCTTCAACCCTTACCGGAACGATGTCGCAGCATCATGCCCCCGTTTCCGCAGACCCAAGAAAAAAGCCAAAGTTATCGTGTACCCCGTAAACGTGACAAATTGGAAAATCAACTCCGCGAACACGTCGATACCATCCATTCAGCCGCTCTGACTGAACTTTAAATGGACGATCGCTGACAGTCGTGGTCCGAGTTACATGTGGCACAGAGAGCTAGGGCGTACGACATGAATGAAAAGAAAAACCAACGCAACACGCCAACCCTTTTGCGACGACGCGATCCTGACGCCGACGCCCGACGCTCGACGTCACCGCTCAATTTACACCGAGAGGGACCACCGAATATACTTCCCGTTGAAATTGTATTGACAAGGCTACACATACTAAAACTATTCTCACAAAATTTTTGCGAGAACAATGTATATTTTTAATGTTTTAAACAAGCGTGTACTGCAAGTTGCTAGTCTATTCGCGTCTTATCGCAAGAAGATGACCAGAAATGCGAGTCCGATCGTTTTCTGGGTCGATTTCGATTTGTCGTCGGCGGAAGCGTTCGTATCAGGAAGGGATCGAAGGGAGAGAATGATTCCTCTCCTGTTCCTGTCTACCCTCTGATCTCCGCACAGTATACGCGTCCTACAACGTAGACATAGGCGAGCATCGGCAGCGCATGCTGAAAGCTCCCACTATCGATCCACCTGCGCCCGAGTTTCCTCGCTCGCCTCACAAGTTCCGCGGACGTCGTCTCGACAGAACAGTGTTGCGTGCAACTGGCCGCGGCTAGACGTACCGTTCTTTTTTAAAAATCCTCTCCTTGCTGTCCCGTGGTCTCCGGAATTGTGAAACCAGTCAGCGAGAGGACACGATGGCGCGTCGCGTGGATTACACCAAGACTATCTTCATACTATGTGAGTCCTTCGAGTTAAAGCTACGCGATTTTGGATCTTTGCGACGGAAACTTCTACGGCTTCTCGCGTACTCGCGTCGCAATATAATCTTCCTGTGCTTTAAACCTATCCAACGAAGCCTTTGTCAAACTACCCCTTCGAGAGACGTCGTTTTCGATGTTGACGCATTTCGGAATGTTCTTCGTTTTTAAGAAACACGACCCCTATCCAGCAACCTCGCGTCCACGGGTTTCGGTTTTTTTCTAATCTCGCGATGCGATTGTATTCGGCTGATTAGCCCTGGTAATTAATGAAAATACTGCTGCGTGAGCGGGTTGGTCGCGTGATACCCGCCTCTTGGGAGGCACGATAATGCTGCCTTTTTCATCTGCCTTCGGTTCAGAGTCGAAACTTTAGACCCTGTCGAGAACGAGTGAACTACCTCGCTGAAGGGATTCCGGTTCAAGGAACGGGCGTAACGAGCTCGCGAAAAAGTCATTGTTAAAGACGGGCTTCGTGCCGGAAAAGCGTCGCGTGCAGCGGAAACTGGCTAGCCCTATCGCCTAACGGCTAACGAATGACCTTTCCGCAGGGTGTGTCTCGACTTCGGCGATCAGCGTACCAAGCCCTTCGCCGCTGCCACAAAACTTCGACGACCAACTGTACACGACACGCAGGGCGCCGAAATTGATAATCAGCTTGCCCGCCTCGAAGGCCAGGCAGGTTTCGGTAAGATAACCGTTCTCGGAACGTAAACAACAATCAGCAGCCTTTGTGCACGATCGAACTACAAAACGCAATGCGACCTGTCGCTCCTGCATAGAATGTTTCAGTCGAATTGGGGAAGTCTGCGACGAACTAGTCGGTCGCGATACTTTTCCCCTCGATCGATACACAAGTCGGAAGTTGTAACAATCGCGGAATAGTCGCTGGCATTCGATTGGCAAAATCTTCGGAGAGCACGGGGGTGATTCGATAATTGTTCGCGGTACGGTTTGCTGCGGCAATCCTAAACTAATTAATTGATTGCTTCTCAATGAACTTGATTCATTTACTAGACATTTACGAGAACGTAGAATTTACTTCTTGCGCTTAGGACTTTCTTTGCAGTTTACATTTATAGTTTATCTCGATGTTACAGTGCAATGGGTTATCATTCGATGTTACAGTGCAACGGGTTGAACGGTTAAACATTCGTTGTTTATATACAACATAGTTTATACTTACACCGACACGAGTGTTACGAAATACAGTAAATCGAAAGACTTACCGATTGAATGAAGAAGAGAATTACATAAGAACGTCGAGTTCAATTTTGGCGTACTGAAAGCAACTTTACAATTATTCTACTGTTATTAGAACAAACTTTATAATTGTTGAATCACCTTCGTTCAAGATCTCCGTAGAATATTTGAGAAAGCTAAAGCTTGCCTGTTGCTTCTCGTCAAGCTAAAGCACGCTGCAACGCATCGGACGCTTTCGTAGAAATCCCCTTGCGTATTCTGACGAATGAAGTAAACGGCAAGTTTCGTTTTTGAAGAGCCCAGATATTAACGACAACGATATTTTGAAATTTGAGCTGACAAGCACGACCACGATGCTCATGGAGACGACAACGACAACTCATAGATCATTCTCGACGGAAAAGCCACTATACCGTTTGGACCGTAGCAACGGTCAGGCCTGCATTCTTTTGCAGGTGGATGCTCTGATCTCCGTGAAATATCGCACGAGCCTTGGGGAAGATCAAGTAAGCGTCGATCTCTCTCTCTCTCTCTCGATACGAAGAATTCGTGTTTTTGGTGAATTAATGTGGTCGATATCTTTCACAGGTGGCGGACATTTACGTTCCGAATGAGGCTACAGTGACCGGCAACTGTAACAATGAGAATACGGTCACGATGTCCTTAAAGTGGAAGGCGTTCGTCCTGTTGTGGAGCTTTGCCAAGGTAATCGATTTTAGTACAGCGGGACTCCGTTTATCTGAAACGTCCTATCCGGTGGACGAGACGATTCTGATAACTGAATCGATCCGGCAATAGGAGTCTGCTGACTCTCCGATCCACTATACTACAGGGTCTTTCAATAAGAGCGATAGAAAAATACGGAAGATAATCTAGTACTCACTGCTTTTTATTTTAAAGTGCATTCAAATACAATATCATATAAATGACCACTACGATTGTGTTTGATGGAGTGAATACGACAAACCCAATTTTCGATGACTCTGGCATATAAATCAGGTCTTATCTCACCGATAACACGAATTATGTTTGCTTTAAGATCATTAACAGTTTGTGGTTGATTGGAATAAACAAGAGACTTAACATGGTCCCACAAGAAAAAGTCTAATGGCGTCAAGTCGCAAGATCTTGGAGGCCAATTGACAGCCGCATTTTTCGATATAATCCTATCGTTGAATTTCGATTTTAATAAAGCGATAAATTACAATAATTTCAACGCGTTGAGTACTTACTGAGTACAAATAACATGTGACACTAACAATTGAATAACGAACATGGCTATCGCTCTTATTGAAAGACCCTTTATATGTAGTTTGGAGACCCCTTGTGTAGGCTAACCACAAACTAGTACAGATCGAATGGTCAAAATGTACCTAATCGTTGTCAAATAGTATCTGAACGCTGAATATTTCAGACTCCCGGTGGAGAGCGGTGGTACGTCGAGAAGATCGAGCTGACCTACAACTCCAGCGACCGACACTTCGAGCACATCGATCAGCCAAGTAAGTGACTTCAGTCTCTCTTAGCAAAGCGTCGAGTCGCGTCGTTCCCATTCAACGATCGATCGACTCCAATTTTGTTTCCTCCTCTAGACAAGACGATTCGAGTGAACACCGGCCAGAAGCACAGCGCTATGCTGTTCCCGACACCGGTTGGCAAGTCGTATTCGTGCCCCGGGGAGACGACCGTTACCTTGACCGATGGCAAGCACCAAGCCAGCGTGCTTCTCAGGTAAAACTTTTTGAAATCTCTCAAAATGTCGCAAGGTTTGGTATTTGGCCCGGAAAACCGGGGGAAACTATTCCGGCCTTATTTATAGGTTCAAAACCATAGTAGGTCGTTGACTACAACATCCTATACACAGCTGGTGACGCAAACCATACGATAATAATAATACAAAATCGCTATTAAAAATATTAGATAACGTGCTAATCAACATTTCACAGTAATTACTAGACTGCGGATCTTTATGCAAAATAAAAATTGTCTGCACTGTTTGCTCGAGATAGAAACCAAACTGCATGTTATTATATTTCTTCTCTTAATAATTTTAATAGAGGAATCATTGACATCTTCAATTTTTAAAATTTTCCAACAATTTTCAATTTCATCTACTCAATTTAGCTATAAATGCATAAAGATCTGCAGTCTAGGTATTACTAAACGGTGGATCTTTATGCAAACTACAGATTGTATACACGAATGTGGAGTTCTTCCGGTTCTTTAAATGAAATATGTACTGCACGACACGTCGATTCTTATTCGGTGAAGTTGCGAAAATCGACTGACGGGTACTTCGAAATTCCAGAGACATGAAGCTGCAACCGTTCAAATTCAAGAACAACGAGTTCGCGTCCGAGTTCTCCTGCACGGCGCTGAGCGCGCGCGGATTCCGCGACGAAACCGCACCAGTCGCAGTCGGCTCGACATTGGCAGCCGCTGTCCTACTTACTATCACCGGCTACGCAGGCTACCGCTACTTCAAGGTGAAAAAAGTCAAGTACGACACCATGGAGTAAGGGAAGAAGCATCGAAGGGAGGTCTCCAGCCATCGAGCAACGAGAAGACCCCCATCAGCTTCGAGGTCGTCGGTGGCGATCGATCGCTCACCATCATCCTCATCCTCCGTAGCCAGACCGATTACCATCTTCATCGATCGTCCGCATCGGCTAGATCTCGTCGCGACGTTCTCCGCGATCCGTCAACGATCCACACGACGCGCGACGTCGCGTCGCATCGACGAGGAAGGACGCATCGATTACCCTCGAAACGGCGTATCCTCTGAACCTCGCGAATCCACGGAGCCGGACTTCACAGATTCGCTAGTTTCCCGTCGCGATTTCGCGAACAATATGGCGTCGGTGTCACCGCTATGACACCGATCCGAGAACGAAGCCCTTAGGCAGCTGAAACAATTTTCTCAAGGAACTCCAGTCGATGCACAAAGTATTCGACTTCTTTTAAAAACGAATAACTTTTTCGAAATTCGACCCGACAGCTTGAGTTCTTTTCAGACGTTAGAAGTTTACCAGCTAATGTGTAAATAATTTTTTAAAGAAATTGTTACTGGTCGCATTCGCGGAGGAAAAAGTAAGTCACGATTTTAAAATTTTCTATCTGTGCCTGTAATGAAAATTTGAATCGTGTATTTTGTAAATCTAAGTCAATTATATGTATACATGTACAAAGTTTCGTTTAAATCGGGTGACGTATAAAAAAGCTATGGGCATCGTAAGATGTAAAAGTCTTTAGAAGGGTTTGTGATTCAATCAATTGTATTTCGTAACAATCTTGATCGATTTCGATGAAATTTTGTACATGTGTATAACTTACTTAGACCTAGCAAAGGCACCTTCTAAATTTTCATTACAGGCACAGGAAAAAAATTTTTAAATCGTCACGTTTACCTTTTCTTCCGCAATTGCGACCAATGACAGTTTTAAAAAACCAATTATTCACACAGTAGCTAGTAAATTAATCCTTCTAACGTCTGAAGAAAACTCAAGCTGTTGGGTCGAATTTTGAAAAAGTCATTCGTTTTGAAAATGTGTACGAATACTTTGAACACCGACTGTAGGTCGTTCGTCGATCGATCCTTGTCGCATATCCTGTTTCTCCAGTTTCAACGTATACATAATACTATATTGTTCTTGTTATTATCATTATTACGTATCATACACAGTTAGTCTGCGGATCTTCGCCGCGTAAAGTGTCTCTCGTCAACCGGAAGAATTCCTTGTCGTTAAAATATATCTAGTTTGATAGATGTATACCGTCGAGCTCGGTTAACGTTCTCCACTTTCCGAAAATCCGCAGGCTAATCTTGTCCGACTTGATTTACACGTAGCAACCGTCGTTGTGAGACAAGTCTCTCCGTTTCGAACAACCGTGTCCACGCTGAAGCGATACCGTTGCCATCTTCCTTTTCACAGAACGGAAGATGAAGAAAAAGATGAAGGGAACAAGGGGCGACAGAAGAAGTTGCTTCGGTGTGGACATTGCTTAACACGTTCGCTACCACTGTCACGAATACGCGACGTCTACTATCTTTCAGTTCACTTAAAGATAATCAAATGTGTATACGGCACAATATTTAGAGATTCTGCGACTTTCTTCTTCTAAGTCGTTTCGATATTTCACGAAGGAGGTACGTCGCGTATTATGAAGCATCAATGAAAGTTGGCAACAGAAGAAAGCTTGCAGCGAACGTGTTAACTCCTTGTACTACTATTTATTTTACGGCTGGAACGTCTAGAACGTCTTTGTCGTTGATCATTTCATAGAAGAAGAAGAAAATTCGTATTTACTGCATGCCTATGTATTCTCCAATGGTTATTATATTGACGACGATGGAATTTCATTTTGATCTAAGAGAAATTCACAACTAGCGGATCTTTATGCATTTATGAAGAAATTGGTTGGGTGAAATGTAAAAGGGTAAACAATTTTTTAAATTCAAGAATGTTGTAAGGTTGCTTTTAACGTAACAAAGTCGTTAAAGGATGACATCAATTTTTACGTTATTCCTGCTTCCCGCAATCAATGCAGAACATTTTTATTTTTGCATAAAGATCCGCAGTCCATTCATAGCATACATATTTAGTAGATCCCGTTCGAAATCTTCACCGCGAGTCTGACTCGATGTTACAGTATAATAGTACAAGGGGAAAAGAGGCGAAGAACGCTGTCGTCATGTTTGTCTCCGCACGTTTTTCCACTGTATCCACGTCTGACCTCTTTTTCGCTAAACGCACACGAACACATCTTAATGTCCAAGATTTTCGCCCCGACCCGGTCTCATTCGGTTTCGATCGCTCGCTTTATCGGGATCGAGGTATTCCCGAATGATTTTGCTCTTCGTGGTCCCTCGTTCAACTTGCTACGTGTAACGCGATCGCTGTAGATCGTCTAATTTCGAACGTTTTCCGATCGTCGATGTAATATATCGTGTAAATATGTTGCAGCAATCGGCGAAGCTCGCGATCCGGCTTCCTCGTTCGCGGCGAATGCCAAGATGATCCAAATTCGATCGCAAGATCTCGCGGTCGATCGGCCTCCGTCTTGTCCCGACACCGTACTTTCTTCTCTCGACACCGTCGCGAACTTCGGCGACCGCGAGTGATTTTTTGTTCAAAAGATCCTTTTTAAAAAAAACATATCACGGACGTGCAATCATTGTTAGTCGATGAATAGACCATATCAACGATGTTAAAACTACACGCGTTAATAATCGAGACTCGTTCCCCGGGACGACCGTGATTTACTCCGGAAGAGGATGCGAGAACGGCTTAGATGATCGATCTTTATCACTCCTCGTGCGTTCGAGTTCGATGATTTTTTTCTCGTAGCCCCCATTCCCCTCCCCGTTCGCGGGAGAAATAGCGAGGCAACGGAAAAATTAGAACGAATAGACAACGACGACGACGACGGTGTCAATGAAGTCGAGCGTTTCTCTCCGATCCCGTTGGAAGAAAATGAAAAAAGAAACGTAGCTATAGTTTTAACCGAGTGAATTGCATACTTAAGAGTAACCTGTATGTGTTTCGCGTGTATGCCGGCCGGCGCGGCGCGCCGACCGCTCGCATACGTTAACGTACGCATATCAATTTATTACAATTGTGTCGATATGTACGTAAACATATGAACCTCTGTCTTCCAAAGCGCATATTAAAGTGAACAAAAATGTTGAAACTTCGTGTGTAAATATATAAATACATGCATAACAATACATAACATTAACAGTGCGTGCATACAGTACACGCGTACATATACGTATTATATGTATAATTAAACGAGCGTATCGCGTATCGCGTTTCTGTGTGACGAAGTCAACGGTTGTTAGGATCGCCGGTGCTGCTCCGACACGTCTGCGTCGGCAGAACGGAGGAATGTCTTTTCCTTTTCGCGCGATTCGAAGAATTTCAGAACGAGAAAACGAGAGAGAGAGAGCGAGAGCGAGAGCGAGAGAGAGAGTGTGTGTGAGAGAGATAGATAGATAGATAGATAGACGCGAGACGTTTCGACGTTTGAACTTTTTATGCTACGAGATCGTTACTTACAGGTGCTCCGATCTTACCACGGAGATGGTCTACATGTAATTACGAAGATGTATTTTTGTGCTGAAGCCAATCTTATTATACATAAATATTATCAACGGTTAGGGGATAGACGATCGAGGGCCGCGATCGTTAGACGTACCGGATGAAACGTAATCGAGAGACGACGTTGACGATGCCGTGGCCTGGTAAAGCAAGAGACGCGCACTTGTCACTCGGCAATTTCGGTTTTCGGAACGACCACCAATCGTGTGTCCAGTCACCAGAGAGAGAGAGAGTGAGAGAGAAAGAGAGAGAACGCGACGGATTACGAATCATATCGCTTGTCCTATTTCTGCAACGTTAAGTCTCGTAATAGTGTTATTGTAACGCGTCGCGTGGTGCGAGAAACAGCACGGAACGATCGCGTATTTAAGGGACACGGCCACGGGGTGGTGCGTAACGCGCGTCTATTAAGATTGTAGCATATCGATAAAATAAAGGCTGTTATACAAGTTTCCTCATTGACGCAACCACCATTTCCCGAGCAGAAACGCGAGGACTAGCTCCACCTAGTCTCTCGATACATCTATTAGACTATTTCTGTGGTTGCAAGGAGAAACGCAACAAACAATTCGAATTTATGCATCGATTGAGCTCCGTACTATAGGATTTACATATTTACCAGAAAAAAGGCATTTATATAAAGTTATTTAATTACATCTTCAATTGCTTGTGCAAATGTGGACTGTAATTACAATAAGAAAACGGTTGTGGTCCAAAAAATAAAAATTAGTGGTTTAAAAGAACAATTACACTGAAGTAATTGTTAGACTCAATTACAATTACTGTAATCGTGTTAAGTAATTGCAATTACTCCTTTCACAATTACTGTGATTGAACATGTAATTGTAATTTTATTTCTGCAACTTCAAGTAATTGTAATTGGTAGTTGCAATTACTTAACGTCAAAATGGCAAAAAAAGTAATTAGATACCTACTCAAAGGAAATGTCTAAAAAGAACAAACAAAAAGCATATGTTATACAGGGTGTCCCGAACTTAAATGGCAAAACTTCAGGAGCGAGTAGGGACCGAAAAACTAAGACAAAGAGTCATTTAGAGATTTGCTCGTTTTTGCTTCGTTTTGGCGAAAATCGCAGAAAATGAAACAAAACAAGTTTTCATTTTTGTACTTATTTATTTACATTTTATTTATGTTATCATCTATTCTATTCTCGCTTTCTATTTCTTCTTTTTTCGTTTTTTCTATTTGTTTTTTTTCACAAATACAAGTGTATACAATATACAACAACTCCAGAGAGCAACTGACAACGAGATATTGAATTTTTGCGATTTTCTCCAAAACGAAATCTCTAAAAGACTTTTTGTCTTAGTTTTTCGGTCCCTTACACGCTCCTGAAGTTTTTCCA
The DNA here is from genome assembly GCA_933228785.1 of Lasioglossum pauxillum. Taxonomy (NCBI): domain Eukaryota; kingdom Metazoa; phylum Arthropoda; class Insecta; order Hymenoptera; family Halictidae; genus Lasioglossum; species Lasioglossum pauxillum. Next base: position 36,527,171 of record OW121701.1, on the reverse strand, counting down.
TTTAAATTCGGGACACCCTGTATATTATCCGACTCCAACTTTGAAATGAGGGCCATTTTGAAAAGTAATGATAATCGTTTTTATATTTAATGAATAATAAATGTTTCCTAACATATGCTTTTCGTTTGTTCTTTTTAGACATTTCCATTGAGTAGGTATCTAATTACAGCAGTTGAAGAAGCGACGTGAAACAATAAATCAAAAACAGGTATCTAATTACTTTTTCTAGAGCCATTTTGACGTTAAGTAATTGTAATAAAAATTGAAATAAAATTACAATTACATGTAATTCTAATTGGCAATTGCAATCGCTTTGGCTCAACCAGTAATTGTGATTGCGGACCACAATTACGATTACAGTGATTCGTCAAGTAATTGCAATTACCAATTACAATTACATGTAATTGTAATTTTATTTCACCAATTTCGAATTACATTGATTGGTAAGTAATTGTAATTGAAATTATATTGTGCCCAACTCTGCATTTCAAAGCATTAGTGATCAAAACTTTAAGCGACAATATCTCGAAAATGAAAGTATGTGAGATGCGGCGTTCTTCCTGACAAGCACGGATTAATAGTCATACCGTCTATCATCGTGTACTGGGTCGTTCCTTAGCCGTGAACTACTTTAATACAGTTTGTAGATGCTCGACAACTTGCCACTTCATTTATTTTTATCTGGAATTTCGAGGGTTGTTCTCACCGGGGACCATTTTTTTCCTTCATCTACGAACCATCTGATTTCACACAAAAATCGGCTTGGGTGGCGCTCGAGTATCCTCTTTTGTAAGTTGCCTGTGTAGGACGCGTGTAGGAAATTTTGGAATTTCACGTTTAGGCGAGCCAGGGTGCGTGATTCCGCGATTATCGACGCGGTAGCTGGTCGCGTAAGATCCGAGATTACGAGACGTAATCCTCGGTTCGAAGCGATTTTCTCGACTGGTCGCGCTACCCACAGTTAGAGGGTCGAGCGTGTCTCAGGGACAATGCGATCGGCCTGTTCGAACTATTGTCGCCGAGACGTTTCAATAGGCATTGCGACAATGAATTGTTGACAACCGTGCTAGGCGTTGCGTAAAGGGCGATGGTGGTTCCCTTTTAGTTAGGTTCCCTTCGACGGGTATAAGCCTGCTTGACTGTACATTTCACGCCCTTTTCCACCGACACTGCGCTAGCACGCCATGGAATTATTATGTCGCGTGACCACCCTTCTCCTACGTCGCGGAACAGACATCTGCCGCTGTAAACATTAACGAGTTCATTGCCGGGTCCACGACCATTAACGATCGACCGAATCGAGGCTTTAGATCTCGAAGCAATCGCAGTAGGAATCAACTACTATTTAATCGCCAGATTCTCGAGAAATTGTCAACATTTAAACTACGATATAATAATTTCGTTAACAAACATAGTACGTCATTTTGAACTCACTTTACAGCTGAAAGCCTCTACTTTCTCAGTTTCTCATTCAGTTTTTTTCGAAGATATTTGCGCGTAATGTAGCAGGTGAAGAACCGAGGAGAGGTATTTCAGGTTTTTCTTGCGATTCTGAAAACGAGACATTCCCCAAGGAGCTCCGGGAAATCGCGTACCGGTTCCTCGATCGTCCGTGGATCCCCCGCGGATGTTCGGAGACCGTAGTCTCGGTGCCATACCTTCGTCCAGCCATAATAACGAGCACGCGAACACGTTGTCTCTGTGCCAAACGACGTCGAACGATGACGATCGGGAGATACGGGTCATCACCGTGGAAGGGGTGGTTCGCCGGGAGTATAATTGAGCGTAATTGGTTGCGTTTGATGACAGATGTAATCCCGGCGGAAGCTGGAGAGCCCAGAGGAAGGGCCAGGGCAGAAACAGGAAGGGTGGTGTATGGGGGAGGGGGTTATAGGGGAGGAGGGCAGCCAGGGATTGTGGATGGGGGACGAGGCCGGGGAATGGGGACGGGGTGGTCTATAATTTATAAACTAGGGGCTGTTTTCGGGTAATTGCAGATAACGATGGGGCGGTCCGGATAACAAGCCGACATGGGAGTCACTGGACACCGTGCCACTCCACCATCCACCGGTAACACCATAACCTTCGTTATATACGACTATTCTCTGTATCGCTTGCATCGTCCGCGCCGCGCCGGCCAACGATAAGTTATGGAGCGCGTGACATCGCTGCCGGGGGCGACCGACTAATAAATCGCGGTCTCTAATCTCGCGTAACGATTCCGTGGACCCGGGACTCCTCCGAGGTACAACACCGATTTGCAATCGTTCCGAAGAAGCAGCGAGATTAATCGATCGGGAGCCTGTCCGGTGAGAACGCGTCTCACCTTGGAAATTACGCGTCCGATAGGCTTCGTTCACCTCTTCGACCCTCGCGCGCTTCCCTTTTTCGTTTTCGATACCGAAGCGTTTTTATTCTTAACACTTTGCGCTACCGGAAGACAATTAGTGCCAAAAGGAAGCTTAGAAATCTTTCATATAATCTGTAAGAGAGTCTCAGATGACGCTTCTAGAGGTGACATGTTGGTTCTCAATTGAAACTGCTGTTGCAAAATCCACTAAAAAGTTTTCAGCCAAAGGCATTTAAAAAATTATGAAATGAGTAATAGGGAGCCTATTAATCCTTAGACTCGAAGCTATTGTAACTTCAAACCCAAGACATTCTACACGATTTAGAATGATAAGTTGACCTTATTGTTCCTACTTGCAACACTGAAATTGTATATCAGGATTTCTTCGATACAAGCGAGTAATGTAAAGCTCTTCCGATCATCAGGCGTCTAATCTCGCGTGTACACCGATTGCATTCTATGGACGAAGGTTTGCCGGGAGATACAATTCGGATTTGCAGGAGCAAGTTTAATCGATCGGGAAACTACCGGTGAAAAGACGTCCGTGTGCATCTCCAGGCGCGAAATGCGGTTTTAATGGTCGAATAGGCTTCGTGTTTCCTCTTCAAAGCGTGCTTCGCACCTTCTGCACTGGTGAGGCGCGCGCAACATCGTTCTCTCTCTCTCTCCGGGAATCCATTTAGTCCCGACAAAAGATAGCCCGGCGCGGCGACTACCTGGATTTCGCACCTTCCTCCTCCGGGTTCGTGGGTGACGAACCAGCTTTTATTTTGACAACCTCTTGATTCTCAGGAGCGTCAGCGGTCGAGTGTGAATGGCTTGCCGCGCAGCGCGTGGGAGTTTTGCGTAAACGCGCCCGGTCAAAGAATAACAGAGATCCGTTCTATTTGCGGCCGGTTGTAGAATAGGTCGATGGAAAGTTATTACCAGCCTCCGTTGTTTCCTTTCGAACTTTTATGACTTTTATTACGAATGAAAGTAGCGATGACATTTCACCCACTCGTGCCCGAACATTCCTCCGCGAATAGTCGCGCCAACTTGCTGAAAAAGGCTAAGTGACCTTTAGATATTTACAGTTTTTAAGATCCCATTAATAATATCTGTGGCTGTCAAAAAAAAACGCCGCAGGTCACAATTTAAAAAAATGTTAGACTATGCATTAATTGAGCTTCATAGTATAGGCTTTACGCATTTACCAGGAAAAAAGTCAGGAAAATAAATTCAAAAGCCTAAAAAAATAATGCATCTAACCGATGTATCTAACTCGATAATTCAAAGATGTGGTTTTTCAGTAATCAAAAGTCCTATTTCTACGTTTACGAGGCGTAATTTACACTATTCGGCAGCATGTAGCTAAATTGATCTTTTATCTAGCGGTTTCACAGCTGAAAACCTCCATCTCTGCATTATGGAGAAATGAGAAGGCGCATCCCAGACCCTTGCAATCTTGGAAAAACGAGTCTACCCCCTTAAGTATTGCAGCAGTCGACGCGATTACTCCAAGTATATAGCTGGACACGTAAGAAGAGGCTGGCAAGACAAACGCGCAAGAGGGTTGATCTATTCTAAACAACTTGTTCAAGCACGTCCCGCGTTCTAATCTGCCCTGCACGTGGATCCGTCGCGCAGCCGCTTCCTGGAGCCGTTATAAATACAATTCCAGGAGGTGTAACGCGATAAATGCTCGATTCCCACAGCGTAAGTAGTCTGGCTACTTGGTTGTGATAAGCCGACAAAGGTGCGGCACGGCCTTGGGTTGTCTCTGCATGGTCAGCAAGAAAGTATCGTCGCATAACAGCTTTGCGCTCCCGCTCCGGATACGTCATTTCTCCTCCTGCTTCTATTCTGTCTGTACGTCTACCAATCGCCCGAAAAGTGAGCTTCGATCGATTTTCTCCTAGATCAAGGAAAATCGTTTTTCGAGGAAATTCGTCGAGTTAAGAGGATAGACTCTTTTTTCCAGGATTGCAAGGGTGCGAAGATTATTCGGCAACATGTAGCTGTCGCAGCTTTATGAAAGTAGAATAATGCAAATTACGCATCGTAAACGTAAAAGTAGGATTTTTGAGGGCGATCGCGGCCTCGATTAATCTTTTATCTAGCGCTTTTGACTACTGAAAAGCCCCATCTTTGCATTATCTAGAAATGAGAAGGCGCATGCTGCCGAATAATGAAAATTACGGCTCGTAAACGTTAAAATTGGACTTTTAACCTGGCGTTAGTTAGGTGGGGTCTCACAGACCCTAGCGATTTTAGATTGATTGTAACATTGTAAAAATGTTTCATTAGATAAATATTTTTGAATAATAAAAATTTAATTTCGTGGATCTGCGTTTTTACTCTGATAAATTGCAAGCCTCTTAAGCAATACCTAATCTTATATTTATGAAAAAGGTATTTATTTCTATAATACAATATATCATTTCAGTGGGTCTGTGAAACCCCACCTTACGCCGGGTTAAGGGCGATTGCAGCCTAGATTGATTTTTTTTGTCTAGCGCTTTTGGCTACCGGAAACCCCCATTCTTGCATTATCTAGAGATGAGAAGACGCATCCCATACCCTTGCAATCCTAGAAAAACGAGTCTACTCTCTTAACTGCGATAAAACAAAATATCGAGCAGTATCGAACTATTAAAATATTTTTCTGTATTGTCGCCGCCAACGGGCAAACTATTGACAGTATCGTTGATCGCGTGGATTTCATTTGGAAGGACTCGCGAAAGTAATGCGGCGCGACGAATGGAGGGGGCGCGTCTAATTAAATAAATCTCGGTTGCGGTGAGGGCAAATTATATCGTTCGGAAAGTGTGTGTTCTACGGGGACGGACGATAGTCGCAGAGGGAGAGGGCATTTTCGAGGGTTGATTACGCGCGAGCCGGGGCGTCGCGACGCCTACTGGAAACGTTCTCGTATCCAGGCTTGCTATTGGGGTGCTCGTGGCTCCGGCGGACACAATGATGTAATTCAACACCTGCGAAACTTCGCCCCTCGTTTCGCATTTTTTACCTCATACCACCGCGTCGATACAAGAATTATCATCGAATTACTGCGGAATCCACCTCCCTCGCAGCATTCAGCGAAACTCGAGAGGATTTTTCGAGCGAGCTAGAACGAAGATGTTCCCGTCGATTACTCGGTGAAAATTAATCGGTTTTCCCAGAGATTTCTGCACCTTTTCGAACCGCTCGAATCATCTAGGGCCGAGCGACGAATTTGTAGGGTGGAACCGTGGGTCAAATGGCCCTTTCCAGATTATTTATTGGGTTGACAAGAAAGTAATTTCAGTATTTGTTGAGGTGAAATAAAACCGAATTTCTTTATTCAAACGATGAACTTTAATCAATAAAATATTTTCTTATTTATTCTTTTTTTCAAAAGATCATCGAACAAACGGGAAAATATCTTATTCATTAAAGTTCATTGCTTGAATAAAAAAATTGCTCTCTCTATTTCACCTTAAAATACCAAAATTACTTTCTTGCCAATCCTATATATTGCAATTATTGAATTTATAAAGATGCTACCATTGAAAATAATCGTACACGTTTACACCTAACCATGCGTTATAATAAAAATTGGACAACATTCAAATAAATACGATTTGTTTAATTTTGATAAGGCAACGAGCCATTTTTAGTGCTCGGTAGGATCAATGCGAGTTTAACGCAATTTGGTTTCGTGTGCGGTTTTTGGGTCTCGTTGTAAACGTGTGTAAACGATGTAAACATGTGTCTGTGGTGGTAAAAATTAAGCATTTGAAATATTTTTCTAGAAATGGCAGCCAACGTGGAGAAAAGCTGATAGATAGAAAGGGAGCCACAGTGAAGAGAGACAGGAGCGTGTCGTGAATGGGGGAAGTTCATAATAACGTCGAGGGGGCAACAGGGTACTCTATGCTCAGATGCTCTTTTCAAGAGTGAGAACCCTCCTCGACACGCATTCAAGTGTCCCCGCTTTGTAATACCTCTTAATACCGCTCGCTGTCGTCGTTATTAAGGATCCGGAACATATTGTCGACATAACAGTGGCAATGCGCCTCTATGCCTCTATGGCATGGCGTCAAGCCTTTATTCTTCGATCCCGGATGCGCGGACGCGTTTTCCGCGACGGGAAACGGAACGGGAAATTTTCGAAAATCTCACGAGCCTTTCCAAATGGAAACCACGACTATCCAATATTCGGAGACACAGCAGAATATCGTATAAAAAATTATCGCACACGTCCGAAATTAACAATTTCCTTTACTTGATGGAACAATGTTCAGCTCTTTCTATGGAAAAACAGAAACGTAATATTTGTTTGCTAAATAACCACACTTTCTCCAGGTTGTGTTTATTCAATTTTTGCAATGATCTCCCAAGAAATTCGCAAGACAACGTTTAGGATGACAGCATGGAAGCTGGAGCCTCCGACGAAAACGTAGAGGATCGCCCAAACTTATCTCCAACTACATACAGTAAATGCTCCTTCGTTGTGAAAAGGCTGGGGGTTTGAGTTCGCAACCAGCTATTTTTGATTTATGACTGCGTCTAGATATACTGTATGTATAGTGTCCAAGGAAAATGTCTAAAACTAAGTTTTTACCCTCAAAGGGAGCAGTTAGACTTGCTCAAAAATATCCTAAAACCTAGTGCAAATTAAGTGAATGCCTCAATATTAATAAGAACATCATCCAAGTCATACTACACTTCAATTCCACCAATATTTACCACCAACATGTACTTATAACTATTTCTATGTATAAAGATCTTTTGTAATCATATGTTATAATCATTGCGGTCGCTAATGACCTTGATGTTGATGCGACCTGTATAAATAAATAATTTAGAAAGAATAACGTATAGGAGTTGCATTGTGTTCGAGCAACTTGGAATAAAATCACGATGGAATTTCATAAAATTCGATTTAATCGATTTCATAGAAATTGCGAAATAAAAATCGTCTGCTTCACTTATGGCAGGGAATAGGATTTCGATAAAATTCTATGTCAGTTTTGAGTACATAATTGAATCGAAGATATACAGAAGAGAATATTTTTGCTGCTCCTCGTATTGCACCTATCAATTTATGTGATAAATGTATAATAACTAGACTGCGCATTTTAGACATTCATGACAAAAATGAGTAAGTGTAATCTAAAACAGCAAAAACATTAGACGAATTTAATGCTACTGTTATATCATGTTCGGCCTACTAAACATTTTTAAAAAGAAATTATATTTTTATCTCAGCCCAGTTTGTTGCTATTCAGGTAGAAAGTTTTTATTCTGCATAAAAATCCGCAGTCTAATAATAAGCCTCCGATGTGCGGGTCAAGTTTGACCCGGAGTGTGAAAATCGTCATTCGGTTACTGAGTTTCCGGCGAATTAATGAAACGAACGGCTGCTGCATCGGGCACGATAGAAAGATGAACGTGCGTCTACGAGAAGTAGTACCTTGAAAAATATTGGGTTGGAACGAATGTTCGTAGCGATTGTAAATTAAAATTGAAAGCTATAATTCAGATATTTATTCGTGATTTATTCAGTAACATATTTTCCATTCTGTTCTATTACTTTTGCCATGTTCGACGTAATTTTTCGTGTTATTGAATAAACATATGAATAAATATCTTAATTTTATCTCGGACTTTTAATTTTAAAACGCTACGAACTTTCTATCCAACCCAATACGTTTTAAACGATAGATACTAAAACAGTGAGTGGTCCCAAACATTATCAATTATACGAGTTACAAAAACAGTCGGCTGACCAAGGGCTAAGGGTGAATCTGAAATCGAAAACCTGTAAAATGAGAGGCGTGACGTTGTTGCGTGCCACTTGCCGCGAGATTGCGAATATGTACATACATATGTACATGTATTCGCAGACAGTTTGCATTCGAGCAGCGCGTTTCAAACGCGAAAACGAGTGTGAGAACGAGTTCGTAGGGCCTGCGTCGTTTATGCGAGCAAGCAGGAGTCGTACTTTACCTGCAGATAAATGATGCGAGGTCAGCGAAAGACGACTACTCTGTCCAGAGACCCGCGTCCGCCTTTTTTCCCACAAAACTCACCTGACACGGTACCGCGCAGATAACGGGACGCCCGAATGTGCCAAGTGGCACTATATTAGAAACGCGAACGGATTCTCCCGGTCAGGCGACACCGGCTATCGTTGAATCAATACTATTATTACTGTTATGTCGCCTTTGTTATGCAACAATTCAATGTAAACACCGCATGTAATTAGAATATCGAGCAGGACGAGGCCGGAACCCGGGGCTGTCTCGAAGCAAACCAAAAAATCAACCCCTGCTCACAAGAAACAGGATGTTTTGCATAGGTCTCTCAATAACTAGATAGCGGATCTTTATGAGAAACAAAAATACTCTGCATCGATTGTGGAAAGCAGTACAGTTAAATAAAAATTCATTTCTTCCCTTAATAGACTTTTTACGTTGAAAACAACGTAACAATATTCTTAGATTTTTTATGTTTTTCACTGTTTTATATTTCATGCAGTTAATTTCTTCATGAATCCACAAAAATCCGCAGTCTATCGATGACAAACAAATTATTACAGTTCATTCGCCTCATTCTCGAGATTATGGATGTGGAACTTCATGTACAGGTAAGTTCGTTTGATCGTTTAATTTTATTACGATTGCAAAGAAACAATTAACGATCTCTACATTCAGGTACATTTAGAACACATCTTTTTCTTCGCACAATTCGTATAAATAATTATTAAAAATGTGGAAGACTGCAGGGAAGAGCAAGGATCGGAAGCACCAGTTTCGATGTTTACGCCGCGCAAACAAATAGAAAAACCGTGGAAAATGCGTGTCAACTATTTTCGTCCGGCTCTCGGCCGTGGTTCTCGGATTGCGTTCGATCGCGCCTACCGTTCCCGTCCGGATGGAAACCGAAGCGATATCGGACGTGTTCACCGCCAAATTGTCTTCGCTGCGCATCGGTTCGCAGATAATTAGCCATCGCAGTAAATCACTGTCGCAGGCCTTGTTTCGGTCGGAACGTTTCTTCCCGATGTTTTACGGCGAGATTTTCCCGGGGAAATAAGAAGTCGAGCGTGACGACCGCCGGGGAATCCTTCTGGAACCCTTTCCGATACACCTCGGAACATTCGGGGACACTTGGAGACTGGTCGCAGCGGTCTGAAACGTGCGCAACGCGCGTTGCACCGGGGATGATGACAGTCCGCGTTCCGACTACCCTCAAATCACCGAGCGCGCCTAACTAACCGTGTAATCGACCATTCCAACCTATTACGGCCGTAATGTCCTACGCGCTGCACTTTCCCTCCTAAACTACAGGCGGCCCCCGGCTATTGTTGTCGCGCAATAATAACAATAATTAGCGCAGCTTTTCGTCTCCCGGCGATCGCGCCCTGAAATCAGAATTTTTCTAAAACGAGCCACGCTCTGCGAGCATGATCTCGGCGGAGCTGCGGGACCCGTCCTCTGGCGGCTAATCTTCAAGAGGATCCACGAAACCATAATTGCACAAACCCGGGGTTACTTCTTTCTTGCGCGAATAGATTCCCTGTGCGGATCTTTACGCATACTGAAAAGTCCCTCTCTTATTTAATAACTAGACTGTGGATATTTCTGCAAAATAATAAATGTTTGCATTGATTGCAGGACGCAGGAGCTAAATAAAAATATGATGCTTCTTTTAATTATCCTATTACGCTGAAACTGATACATTGATATCCCTAAATATTTTTAACATGTCCACTGCTTCAAATGGTACGCACCCATTTTTGTCATAAGTGCATCAAATCCGCAGTCTATTAATAACGTTAACAAGTTGAAAACAATGCACTGACGCTCCTAAAATATTAGAAAGGTAAGACACACTCTTAAAATATTCTCATGCTCCTCTCGATGCTCGTGTTACAGATATCCAAAGGAAATGTTTGCATTCGACGCTCGATTTTTCTATTTAAAAAAATGCCGAAGATACATCATTATTAGACTGCGGATCTTTATGCAAAATAAAAAAATGTTTGCATTGATTGCAAGACACAGAAGTGAAATAAAAATTTCTTTCTTCTTTTAATTATCTGATTAAGCTATAACCAATACGCTGATGTCTTTAAATCTTTTTAATATGTCCACTGCATTAAATTGAGCTTATCCATTTTTGTCATAAATGCATAAAATCCGCAGAGTCTAATCATTATAATCTGGTCAAACCCTTTACGATCGAGTGATCGATGACCCAGCAAGGACAGTTTCGCTCGATCGCGTCCTCGGAGTTGGAGGATGCTAGGAAGCAAACTTGTCCCGAGATGAGCGACGAGAACGCGACGCGACGCGACGGGCGAGCAACGCCGAATCGTTGGCATAAAGTGGCCAGTGACACATAAAGAGCATATTTTCGAGCATTAGGAAGATCCTCCGGTGAAAGGGCAGCTACCTGTGTTCACGCCTGTTCGCGCCTTCCTCTCAAGAATCTCTCTCACCGATCTTTCCAGCGGCCCCCTTAATGGGGAAATAACCGACGGATTACGTCGCCTAATCCTCCCGCCAACGCGATCTTATTGTCGCGTTCGGGATAGAGCGAATCTTACGTTTTGTCCTCCCGGATCCAGGCCACTCTTATGTCCACGACCTTGTTCCACTGTGGCCCATTATCGAATGACGATCAGCAGTGACGCGCACGGTGCTCGAAGCTTGGAAAACTATGCCGCGCCCTTGCGTCACTTCTCCCTCGCGACGAAACGGAGGAAAGTGGAAACGACTTTTTATATGCTTTGTCCTCTCTGCGTCTTCGTTTCACTCTATCGTGGGCGGTACTGTTCTAGCAGTTCGTTATCAAATAAGATCGCAGCGAACGACGCTATCGCGGAGCTGTGGTTGCGTCAATTTTGCGGAGGGAACTCTACGGAACTGAATTGTCTACATAGAGAAGCTAGATGGAACGGATGGAACGGATGGAACAGAAAAATTACGGCCGGGATCCCGGTCACCTGCATTCAGCAAGAATGTCAGCCTTCTAAAAATAAACCGAACCGATTGTCAACGGAGTCTAGTTGTCGGTTGTATGCGTTACGCGGGCACAAAGATAGTGGCTATCTCGGCGGGCCGGTGTCCGGTGACGGCCACCAACACGACCGGCAATCGTTTCGACCCCCGCGAGACGAACCCGGTCGCTTTTATTGTTCGCCGGTATGAATTTTATAGATATATGTACATACACATAAGCGCGTACACATGTACCTAGACGGACGAGCCGTATCGACACCGTTTACACCGAAATACGAGAACCACCTGCGCGCGATCGGCGACGATACCAGTCGACGTATGTATCGGTTCGAGCGGAACCGCCACTTCCTCCGAATCGAAAATAAAATTGTTCGCTACGAGGAGGGAAAAAGGGTGGGGGAAAAATCGCTTTATACTCGCGGTAACGCGATAGCCATCGATTTTTGGGCAAATCTGCTTCGAGTGCGGCTCAGTTCTCTCCTCCTCGATGCTCGACTCTGACAAGAGAGAGAGAGAGAGAGAGAGAGTTGCCCTGTGAAACTATATGCAGATGCAGGATTGTCCGGTGAAACATGTTCTCCAGTTTACACGCAACTCTCGTGTTAATCTTGTATTAATCGATAGACTGCGGATTTTTGTGCAAAATGAAAATTGTCTGCATCGATTGCCAGCAACTATTAAATACATTTAGCCCTTCCACCGTTTTAAGTTGCACCTAGTTTTTGTTAGAAACGTATATAGTCTACTAATCAATTATTTGTCACGATATTTACGAAAAAAAGCAGCAGTATCTAATTGGATTGCGTTATACGCCAAACTAAAAACACTCGACGAAACTATCGCGTGTAATACGACTCAGTTACAGTGAAACGAATTAATATTCGAACGCTCTAAAAAAGACGATGACTTTTTTAATATTGTACTATACAATTTGAACTTTTTTGGGAAGCTAGAGCAATTAGTTTACTACAGGATGTGAAAAGAAATTTTTTCAAAAGTTGCAATTGATCGGAATTGTAGAAAAAATACTAAAAGTTGGATTTTACAACTTTTTTATGTGGGCCTATATTGAAAATTGATAAAATGCGTTTTGTAGTACAATATTAAAATAGTTATAGTCTTTTTTACAACGTCCGAATATTAATTCGCTTCACAGTGACACAGTATCATTAGTATTTTTATTTATATTAGAATAAAGTGAAACAATCAAGGAAATCAATTTTCTCGCGAGATTCGCTTCAACCCTTACGTCGATGACCGAAATTTTCGACGATGTTCAATAACGTTACAAGTGTAAATTCATGATCATCGAAGAACATGAAAATCCACAATAATTTTGCTATTTATGAGTGTTGTAAGCGTTAACAATTGAGGTCGCCGATAGCAACAGGGCCGTGCCGCGCTGTGCTACGATACAGAGAGGCGGGACCGTAGGGGGCGGCATAAGCAGCGAAATCAAAGTACATACAATTTGAACCATTCAATAATTCAAAACCTTTGCGCAACGCTTTTCTATATTCGTCTACGTTATTCCAACATCGATGCATACTTTTTATCGTATATTTTAAAATCACAATCGAAGGTTATATCAAAGAAAAAGCATTTAAGGGGCAGTATTTCGGAGACTTGGATTATACTGAGAAAATCCACCGTACGGCCCTGAATGGCAAAACTTATGGAGCTTGCTAAGTGTTAACATTCCATGCATTTGCATAAACGTGCGAGGGTTCACAACGCGACGCGACCGCGGGGATGATCGGTAAATGGGGAACAAGCTGGGAGACAGGGTCGCGAGACGCGGCGGATACAAGTACGCAAACAAAGAGGCGCGAAAATATTTTCCGCTCGGAATCGACTGGTCCGTATACCTGAGTAAAGGTGTATTCCCGTTTGGGGACGCATTAGGTGCAAGGGAAGGGCGAAGGCGGGCAAGGGTGCGAATTCTCGCGAGGTGGGAAAACGAGGGAACGGAGCAAAGCGGAATGGAGCGTGACAGAACGGAGCGCAGAGCACCAGCTTCGACATCGACATCGACATCGGCACCCGCACCGGCACCAGCATCGGCGTCGTATTTCGCTGTACTGCGTTTAATTGCATTCCAAAATGGCTCTGTGCAAAATCGACCCGACGATATACTCTCCCGTTCGTCCTCGTTCAGCCTCTTGAAGTTCACCGACAAACGGTCTGGCATCTTCACCGGCGTAAATTCAGATAAATTAAACCGGACTCGGCCTCTCTCTCTCCCTCTCTCTCTTTCTCTTTGGCTCCTGTTAGATTTCAACGGCAGCCCGACACGACAAGCCCCGGCTACGTTCCCTCTCGCATTCGCTTTCGTATAGTAGTCCTGTCGTCCAACGTTTCAAGTATCTGCCCCGTGTTTCACCTAAACCGTCCCGGACAAAGAGCACAGAGACGAGAGCACACAGAGTTTATAATGACGCGTTTGCCACACCGACAAACGCCGCGCAAAGCTTTACACACCTCTCCACCCACCCACCCCCTCAAACGGGGTTTAAAAACGAAAAGCCAATTGCCGGATAGGACACTGGAGACTGACTCGCCACGCAATCCGTGGTCTGCGTTATTTCTCGTTTGTAACGCGTCTACGTCGTAACGCTGCTGTTCGTTTAATTAAAATTATAACGACATCATTGGAAACATTCCATGTTGCACTCTCCGTTCAACCCCCTTCGGGGTTCTAAAAGATAATCGTCAATTGTTGGACGAGAGACTGGAGAACGACGGCGTACGTCGTGCATGTCGTCGTGCAAAATGAAAATGTTTTGCATCGATTGTGGGCAGCAGGAGTAAAATAAAAATTGATTTCATCCCTTAATGATCTTGTTGCATTGAAAACAACGTTACAACATTCTGAAATTTTTCTAATTTGTTATTGTTTTATATTTCACCTAGCCAATTTCTCAATCTTCTTCAATCTTATAAAGAGCCGCAGTTTAATCATGGCGTTCGTTTAATTAAAATTATCATCGCATCCTGGAAACATTCTACGTTTCCCCGACAAACGTTGCGTTCCACCCCTTTCGCGGTTTGAGAAAGTAAAGTAAATTGTCTTGCAAAGGCTGATTATCGCGAAGCAGCGATAGTTTTTTAACCCTTGTGTAGTCAACCGGGTACCCATCTACCCTATCTCTTTCAACAATTTGTAAATGTCCCTCTAAAAGATGTTACAAAATTTCTCTGAATGTCCATTCTTTTCTCGCTATGTATTAATTTATAGTCTTACCATGAGAATTTGTGCAAACATGTTAAATACAGATAGGTTTTAAGTAATCTATACATTTTAGTTGACTTTGAATGAGAATTTGTGCAAACATGTTAAATACAGAAAGGTTTTAAATAACCTATACATTTTGGTTGACTACACAAGGGTTAAACGATTGCTTTTTCAATTTATGTTTTAACGTTCGTGTCAGAATCGATATGGTGTACCAAGATCGTCCCTGAGCGGTTAAACGATTCGCGAAGCAGAACAAGATTTAGGAACATAATTTTTAAACGGTAGAACTCTAGATAGAAATATTTTGCATCGAACGAATCTGCACTGCAGAATAATTTAAACCTCTCGGGAGGATTCAAAGGAAACAAGTCCGAGCAGCAGCGAGTGAAATCCGCGCGAGACGAGGGTGAGCGATTTTAACGAGCATTAATCTCGCCGGTAATCCTCTAAGGACGTGACGAGAGCGTGGGAGGACGCGGGGGTGTTTCGTAGAGGAACACAGCTCGAGAAGAAGAAGAGGAAGAAGAAGAAGAAGAGAAAAGTGGTGGACTCGGCAGTCCGAGGATCGTTTTGATAAGAAAGCGCATTCCTGTCTTGCGCGAGGGTGGAAACGGGCAAGGGGTGCGGGGGTGTAGTATAAAGGAGGAAGAGGAGGGGAACGGGGTGGGAGCGCGAGGGGGAACAGGGGGAGAGACAGAGAGGAAGCGAGGAAAATGGCGGCTCGGAGGAAATCCGACACCAAATCGAAGGAGACGCCATCGCAAAGCGTGGCGCCGCCCCTCTATCATCGGCTCTTGCCTCTGCCGGCGGTGTCATAGTGCCGATGCCTAGAACCATAGAAAATCCCCGCGAATTTCAACCGATTTGCAATTTATCTTGTCAGCCTTCTTCCGGAGGACTCTTCTTCCACACCTTCCAGACCGGAAGGACGCCGAGCGCTTTCGATCCGAACGATTCGTTCGACTGTCGCGATCTCTGTTCCGTCAGACAAATTGCTGAGAAAGCTGACGGATCTGTCTCTTGTAGGCCTTAGCTAACGATCTCGATTGCCGTCGATTTTTTACGAATTTACGTGACCCTCTGTAATCTACTTTTAGTCGAGTATGAACAAAATAGATAGATCGGATAAACGGCTGGAAGCCTAGCCAATTTTCCTCTTCTAGGCCCTAATTAACAATCACAGTTGCTAAATCTTTGCTGTAGCATTTTAAAATACAAAACAAATTAAATACACATTGATCTGTTATTATGGAAATAATTGGATAATTGGTAAACGGATTGGTAAAACGTGTGGGTTTGATATTGGGAATACGGCGTCCTCAATTAATCTGTGCTTAAAGGGTTAAAAGATTACCTTGGCAGATCTTGTTAGAACTGATCATTCTAGTTTTCAAGTAGATAATAATGTAAGCGCGGAATGACTTTTGAACGGACGTCACGGTTGTCGCGGTCGGAAAATTCTGATTTTCTTCGAGGAAATTCAGCTCGAGCGCGTTTCTGAAGGGATTTCGTCGGTGTCGAGTATCGGGAAGACTCGTGACGAGTCTCGTCACGGTGGTACAAGCTTCGAGCGACATACACGAGGCAATTAGTCGGGAAAGGCGGAGCTGTGGTAAAGGATTGGCAAGGCGTGGCAAACGCGAAGATTTCCGTGGCAGACGAAAGACAACTTCGTTCGTCTGCCAGGACATCGGCACCGATTGATCTACGCAAAGCCGCGCCGCGCCAGGGTGGTCCACGCTATTTTATTCATTCGTCCCGTCATGTCGACCAGTTTCTTCGACTTCCTGTCTACGCAACGAACTAACTATACCGTCGTAGCAATTCTTGTGATTAGTTAATTCTATTCTTCTGATTTTGTACAAACCAGAATGAGAAACAAGTTCAATTTATAAACTAGAACATTTTCTTACGGTGAGCATAAAGCACAGATGCGATTAATGTTTGTTACCATGCATGTTTTCTTGTATTTTAAAAATGTGTGCACGCTATAAATGCATACAGATCCACAGTGATTGACCAGTTTCTTCGTTTTCCTACCTACGCGACGAAGTAACTAAACCGTCCTAGCAATTCTTATGATTACTTCATTCTATTATTCTGATTTTATAAAAACCGGGATTAGGAACAAGTTCAATTTATAAACTAGAACATTTTCTTATGGTGGACACAGATCACAGATCCGATTAATGTTTGTTACCATGCATGTTTTCTTGTATTTTAAAAATATGTGCGCGCTATAAACGCATACAGATCCACAGTGATTGCGATTCACTGGAGCAGCACTGTTCATTAGAAATTGATGATGAAATTTCGTTAGAAATTCATTGGTCGTTTGGCCCATTCTAATGTCCGATTTTCAATGCAACATACAACCACGAAATATTGTTACGTTCTTCGTTCTTCCAGAACGTAATGGTGCAGTCTGCTTACAGAAATAGCACGTTAAACAACGATTTAGTCGAAGCACGAGTCTGGCGAGTTACCTAAGTTTAGATTCGAAAAACTAGTCCGGAGGGGAAGGTTTCGGTTCCTGGCGAAAGGAGAAGGAATCAACGCGAACGAGCATCGAGATAAGGAACGCTGAACAAAGCGGGGAATTGTTGCCGGTTGTTATGAAATTAGTCGAACGCGAGGCGTGATAGCACAGCTTAGAATCACAACACGGTGTACGGTAACGTTGACGAGTTTCGTTTCCGGTGTACGTGTTCGCCGACTCCTGTATATTCTCGGGCGACGGCGACAACTAGAATCCTGAATTCGCGAGACCACACGCATCTGGACGATAGTGCTCAATTAAAAAGATATGCGTTAGACACACATACAGTCTGTTTCACAACTCGCTGTATCTGTGATATCTTCGAAGAAACTCTTCGAGTGAGATGATAAAATAAACATTCGAGGAGTCCCCTAATACGCTTTCGAAGAGATCTGTTGGTGTGATTAAAAACCTTCGAGAGTGAAAAAGAAACCTTTGTTCTCTTCGGAACACGTCGAAAACCGTCTGACGCGAGCTCGCGAAAATGTCAATCGCGATTCAATGATTGGCCATCTCGGTCTCCAGCTACCAATCCAATTGAAAACGTGTGGGATGAAGCATACATGAAGCAAAAGCTTAAAGGAAAATATACTCACAACGTGAAAAGTCTAACGTTACCAAATAAGAAAGATACGGGGGTCACTGCCAGTATCACATGCTGAAAAATTGGTAGAAAGAATGCCAAAATGTTGCGAAGCAATAATCGCAAACGCAGGAGAGTGGACCCACTGTTAAGTAAGAGCGTAATAGTACTCTAAATATACTTTCTAACAATATTATTTATTAATTATTTTTTTCAATATTGTAAAATAAAACATATAAATGTCACATCTGTGACAGGTAGAAACATGCTTTTAAAGAATACTGAGCCACAGCAACGCGTGGCGGGGGAAAGCTAGTTTATCTATAAATCTTCTGCACAAAGTTGGTTTCTTCGTAGATCTCGAGAGTACGCTCTTGTGAAACAGACTGTATATCAGGAGCATGAAGTTCATCGATGAGGAAAACTGCAAGACTTGAACCGTAGGAAAGTTCTTGTCTGCGAGATGAAAATTTCAGAAGACAGAAACTTCAAATAGTGAAAAGATTAAAAGAATTTCAGGATATTGATGTTTCGTCCTCAATCCATTACGATCGCTGAAGAAGGAAAGAACATTTGATTTGGACGCTATTTCATTCAACTGAAAATTGTTATTTTACATGAAGACCCTTATACAGATAACTATCCTCTAATTATAATCGAGAGACAGCAGGATCGCTAGAAAGAAAGAGGTCCGTGCTAAAATCCTCGAAAGACCGCAGCAAAGTATCGGAAAAAAGCTGTGCGAGGATATAGCGGCGGTGATATTCCCGGATGCTAATCGAGAGACAGCGGATCACGCTATAGTAGGGGGTACGCAATCGTCTATCGAACTCGTCGAGGACGTTGCGTCGGCAGGTGAGGATTCACGGTGTTCCACTCGACGGTGGTCGCCGAATGGGGTGGCTTTTGTTGGGGGTAATGGGGGTAGCAGTTTGCGCCGCCCCCGGAGACGACCAATGGGACGAGCTGGCGCGCATCCGCTCGTCCAATGGGACGGAGGATCGCGCCGCTCCGCTCTCTGCTCCTCTCCTTGGCGAGAAAAAAACCAGGCCGAAGGGAAGAGGAAGAGGAAGAGGAAGAGAGAACGCGGCAGAACGTCACCACCATCGGCGACCTAGCCGCTACCAACGAAGCGGCAGCGACTCTCGCATCTGCATCGGCATATCGGCGCTAAAACGATCGGCAGCGGGAGAGACGTCCAGTGCTACCACGAGCGCGTTGCCTATCGGATACTCTCGTCGGATTTAGGATCAGCGTGGACCCCGTGCAGTGTGCGCCGGTGTGTCGGTGTGTGTTTCATCAGTGCGAGAGACTGTGTGTCCGTTTTCGCTGGCAGGGTCCTCGAAGAGAAGGCAGAGGACAGCTGCGAAGCTGGTGGACGTTCTCGCGCGGCGCGCGATAAGGATTCATGAATGAAATATGAAAGTCATGAATGAAACGCGGCCGATCAAACAACCGTCGGGTGGCGCCGATCGTTCGACCAGCGGATGTTTGCTTTGGTCGCGGCTCGGTCATCCGGAATCGTAAGAAAACGCGTGGTTCGTCATCACAGTGCACGGACGCTCGCGATCGAATCGATATCGAATTGTTTCACCGATCAACGGACGCAGCCGGATATCGTGGATCGTGACTTTTCGTTTGTGCTTCTCGAAGGACTCGCTATGCGCGTGGACTGAGGTGCGACGAGGAATATTGAGAACATCGAGAATGTCCGACAGTTCGGATCAACTGTCACCGCCGAACAGCGACTGCAACAGCCAGATGGGAGCTGTGCACCGGAACCCGTCCGCCGGACAGTACAACACTACGTCGATGCAGGGAATATCCCTGGCGCATCATTCCCATCCGCAAAATCTGACGTCCGCGTCCAACGGGAGTCCCCAGTACCCTCAGGAGCTGGCCAGTTGCAACAACGGCAACGGGAACGGGAACGCCGGGAATATCGCCGGACTCGCTTTGGGCACCTCGACCACCAACTTCACGCCCGACCAGATCTCCTGCATGTGCGAATCTCTGTCGCAGAGGCGTGATATCGAGAAGCTCACTAGGTAAGATCTACCATTTTCTGCCTCTTCCAACGGCCGCTACGTATTCACCAAAAATTCTGTGGTTCTTCGGAAGAACGCCGCATTTCATGTACTTTCACTCTCGAGATATTGCCGTTTAATATTTGGATCGCCAATGAATCGCTTTCGAATTTGTTTTAACACTAAAACCATCGCTGCCGGTCGAATGACCGGTATTATATCTTCCATTTCACAATTATTGAAGTTATGAAGTTGCTTACATGAAAATTGATTCGATTAATTCCTTTATCCAAGCACATATTGCAATAAAAGTTGAAAAAAATCTGAATAAATAGAGCCTTGTCATTTTTACTTGTCATTGTTAATGACTAGACTGCTAAACTTTATTTTATGCAGAATAAAAAATGTTTGTATTGATTGCAAGACACAGGAGCCAAATAGAAAATTCTTTTTTCTTTTAATTGTCTTATTCAGGTGAAATTAATACACTGATGTCCTTAAATCTTTGTAATTCGTCCACTGCTTTAAATTGCACGTGCCCATTTTTGTTATAAATGCATGAAATCTGCAGTCAGTTAATGATTTTTTCTCTGATAAATACGTAAATCCTATACTCTACAGCTCATTTTTGTGGGTGTAAGGAAAAATGCCGCATGTTACGATTTCAAATAACTTGAATTTATGCATTAATTGAGCTTTATATGTAGTATGTAATAGGATTTACGTATTCAGCAGAAAGAAGTCATTCAAACAAGTTCCAAAGGCTCAGAAA
This sequence comes from Lasioglossum pauxillum, assembly GCA_933228785.1. NCBI lineage: Eukaryota > Metazoa > Arthropoda > Insecta > Hymenoptera > Halictidae > Lasioglossum > Lasioglossum pauxillum. The sequence continues at coordinate 36,506,666 of OW121701.1, read as the reverse complement.
ATAATGCAATTCAACCAATGTCCTACGTCAAAGAATTAATAATCAAAACTTTAAAAGGCAATACATACATATCTCGTAAATGAAAGTATGCGACATGCGGCGTTTTCCTTACAGTCACAGAATTAGGCAACCAAGCTCGGCGAGTCTTCGAAAGTTGTCGGTATCGTACCAATTTTCTCTTTTCATGTTCCGAAACACCTTCAGCTACAATTATATCAACAATTACCTCCCCTTCAGCTTTTATAATGTCTCGATTTGAATAATTATCGTCAGATAAATCCCGAATCGTATCATTAATCGCGACAAGAGTTTGAACAACCATTCGTTCATTTAAAAGCACCACCTATTTGTAATTGTTGTTTCCCTCTCAAATGCGATGACGTATATCAAAGTATACAAGAGCGTACATTCCTGTTTTGTCTATCGAAGGCGCCTCGATCCTTTTTCTCCGATCAAGCAAAACAAACATTTTCGATCGCTATCGCGTGTATTGCGTGATACGAATTAGTAGAATACGATTTGTTTACACATTATAGCGACCCAAATGTTCCTTCACGGAAAACTGTCCCATTCATTTTTCCAAACTATAACAACTGTTGATTTTATTTCGATTTACGATACTCGGTTGTTGGAAAGCTTGCGATATCGTTTACAGTTCTTCGACCGGAAGCCTCGGATATTGTACACCAACGGAATAGTATTGTATTTCTACCCAGAAAATGGTGGAACGCTTCTGTTTCGAGTAAAATCATCTTTAAGATCTAGCGGAAACAATGTGTAAAACTACCATTTACAAATGAAATAAGTTGACAAGAGAAAATTGAGATTCGGATTTATTTTCTTTCGCGCGTTGCGCGGCTTTTCGTAAAGCTGTTTCTGTTTGCGACGGATTTTACTTCCCCGTCGGACTACTTGAAAAGTCGCCCATATTTAGAGCACAGTAAATGAACTCTGTACATTTGAAATTTTCTAATTTGAACGAGATATATCGCTTTTGCTCAGCTTCCTTTGATTCCGTAAACAAACACATCGTAGATGTAACGTTGAGGTTCATCTAAGAAATATTCAATGGGTCGTCGATAAATCTAACAATAAATAATCTCCTCTACCGTTATTGTGTTACCTAAAAGTTTCGAGTTGATTTTCTTGAAAATGAAGAGTTTCACCACCGGTTAACACTAACCGTACCGAGCACAAAATGCGACTGCTACACATTGTTCTATACAAATGACAACACTGAATTTATTTAAATTTCTTGCAGTTTTTATAACTATACGTGTGTTTGAATGAAGAAACTCATTCAATAATTTCTAATAAAATTATCCTTGCAACTTTTGTTTTGATTATAAAGTAAAAAATGTGACACCGGTCCTACTCTTTTCTAGGATTGCAAGGATGCGGGTTGCGCCTCCTCATTTCTCGATAATTCAAAGATAATGCTAGATAAAAGGTCAATCTAGTCCGCGATCGCCCTCAAAAGTGCTATTTTTACGTTTACGAGACGTAATTGGCATTATTTGGCAGCATGTAGCTGTCGCAGCTTCATGCTTCCGGATACTGCAAATTACGTTGTCGAATAATGCAAATCGCACCTCGTAGACGTAAAAATAGGACTTTTGAGGGTGATTGCGGCCTAGACTAACAAACCAAAATGAGAAGGCGTGTCCCGCACCCTTCAAATCCTGGAAACGAGAGTGTACCCCCTTAAGAACCACTTGATACAAATAGCACATAAAAATCCGAGAAGCTGCGACCGCTGTCAACTGAAATGCATGATTTCGATTAGGTTTCTCTGGTCGCTGCCACCGGGCGAGCTGTTACGGGGTGGCGAGAGCGTGTTGGTAGCGAGGGCGGCGGTGGCCTTCCATCGAGGTGCTTGCCACGAGCTGTACTCGATTCTGGAGAGCCATCCTTTTTCTCCCCGTCGACACCAAGAGCTCCAGGAGATGTGGTTCAAGTCGCATTATCGCGAGGCCGAGAAAATCCGCGGACGTCCGCTCGGCGCCGTGGACAAATACCGATTGCGGAAGAAGTACCCGTTGCCGAAGACGATCTGGGACGGGGAGGAAACCGTCTACTGCTTCAAAGAACGCTCGAGAAACGCGCTGAAGCTGTTCTACAAGAGCAACAGGTACCCGAACAAGAACGAGAAGAAGAATCTCGCGGACAAGATCGGCCTGACGATGACCCAGGTGTCGAATTGGTTCAAGAATCGGCGACAGAGGGACCGGACCCCGCAAACGAGAACGTGAGTCGATTTTCCCGGTCTATATGATCGCTGCATATGAAATGTCCGACTTTTAACAGTAACGTTAAACAACTGTATTTCTCATTGGTCAAAGAATCACAAGTTTCTTGATTGTATTGTGGCAGAAATTGATTTTTTTGGCCACTCTCTTGCTTGCCTTACAAGACTGTCATCTTTATTTTGTAGTTCTTTTTACTGTCAACAAATAGTGCGATGATTGACTGCGGATCTTTATGCAAAATAAAAATTGCTTGCATCAATTGCAAATGACCGGAGCCACATAAATAGCTTATTCTTAATTTAATCATTGTAACGTGCTGAAAGAAATACGTAGATTAGCACTCTTAAATCATTGTAAACTTTTTACCATACATTTTTGCCATAAATGCATAAAATCTGCAGTCTGTTGATTAGTCACCACATTTTCACCAAATATCACGTAATGCTATCGTCAATATCTTGTTTTTCGCGAGCAATCGCATCGATTGGTGTTGAAATCAAATCTATTTGAAAGGAAATATGTGTAAATTGAAATTGAAGATAAGATCGTAAGCTTTGTAACTCAAAGTTACGTACAATGAACCTGTCAACAGTAATAGTATTTCTTGATCAAAACGCATTGCAACATTTGCATTCTAAAAACGGACATTTCATATGCAACAACCTCATATCTTTCGCTCTTTGAGGCAACGCATGCTCTTCGAACACTTGAAAAGATGTTAAGAGGCTTCTCGCGCGGGGGCAACACCTTTGCAGTCCAGGGTCTACAATTTTTATTTTACAAAAAAATCCGTAATGCGTTAACGAGTCTGCAAGAAGTATGGAAAATTAGTTCAAAACATTTCTGAACCCATAAATCGGTGTTCCGCATCGTCGAATGTATAATTACAAAAATGGCTCGCCTTCGGCAGAGTTCAAACATTCCAGACCAGAAGTCTTTAGGCTACGCGGAACAGGGCTAGATTTTCGAAAGGTGACTTCTCCGTGGGGCGCAACACCTTTGCAGTCTAGAGTCTACAATTTATATTTTATCAAAAAATCCGCAGTTCGTTAACGAGTCTGCAAGAAGTACCTTGGAAAGTTAGTTTAAAACATTTCTGAACCCATTCATCGGTGATCTGCATTATCGAATGTATAATTACAAAAATGGCTCGCCTTCGGCAGAGTTCAAACATTCCAGAACAAAAGTCAACGCGGAACGGGGCTAGATTTTCAAAAGGTATCTTCCCCGTGGGGCGCGGGTGGAAACAGCAAAATTGCCATAGTTTTCAGGGTTTCCGAGTAGTTTATGGGGACACGGGGTGTCCTTTATGGCGGACTCGGTGCATGGAGGGCACATGTGCCGACGGGGGGTCGTCGTCTCGACTTTTCCACCGAGCAACAAGTGTTCCGACATGTGTACCGGACCCGTGCGGCATTTTTCGACAGGCACAGCGGGTACAGTGTGCACTTCAGAGGCGGTAAATCATTCTCGACGAGACTGTGTACAGTGTGTACCGCCGATCGTCCTTGCGGGGTAGCAAGCGAGCCACGAAAATCGTCGACCCTCGAGTACCGCCTCGAACGAATCGAATTTCGCCCGTGCAGGACACCGAGAACAACGATCGGGTTTTCCAGCAACGCTGTTCTCTCTCTCTCTATCTCTATCTCTCTCAAACGCTTCTTTACCCGGAACGATTACCGAATCGAGAGGCGAGACGAGACGAGACTAGAAGCAGACCAACCATCAGCTTATCGAATTCCTAACGCCCCAGCCCCCACACGATAATCGCGCAAGGTGTGCGTAAGACTAGAACTCGTCGGGCGTTCTGGTGATTAGTCCATCGATGTTTGTAAACTGTTTGATACCGTACCTGTTGTTTAATCGCTCGTTTATCGCTCTTTACGCGTCGCTAGAGCCGCGTTTACATCAGGCAACTTTTCGTTCGCCGTTTGAGTCGATCGGGTCTCACAATTCAAAAGTTATGACACTATCGTCTTGACATTTTGTTGCTCGATCGTGTCTAGTGCAGCGCGCAAAGAGAGATTGAGGGATGTTTCCCAATATTCGATATTCTTTCACTCAGGAACTGTAAGCGATTTCTCCAGAGTTTCATCATAGAAATCCAGAACTCCAGGAATCAATTGCATTAATTAATCAATTGAAGAAATCAATTGGAGGAATCAATTGCATTAATTATAAAAATAGACTGCGGGTCTTCAAGCAAAATAAAAAACGTTCGCGTTGGTTGCAGAGCACAGGAGCCAAATAAAAATTGTATTCTTCTTTTAATTATCATAATAAGCTGAAACAAATACCTTGATGTCTTTAAATATTTTTAACATGTCCACTGCTTTAAATTGTATCAGATTGCATAAGTTCGTGCCCGATTTTCGTAGATGTCGGAAAACTGCACAGTGGAGCGTAAAAAGATAAATTATATAGTCACCATTCTTTTCTACAATTCATCATCTATCTAAAATTAGAAAAGAATGGTGACTATATAATTGATTAACAAAGTTGTATTCGTTAAGATTTAATCATTGAATTGTATTTTCAAATCGGGCACGAACTTATGCAATCATCTAATACGTGCACATTTTTGTCATAAATGCATAAAATCCGCAGTCCAATTATAAAATAAGTTACCGGTCGTTTGATCGTGGTAGGTTTAGCGTGAAATTGTAAATTGCCAATCCTTCGAAGGTTAATTTCAACTTAATCTCCTCCGTCGCTGTTTTTCTTTTTACAAATTGCAATTTTTGGGGTGTTTTTTTGGGACGCGCGTGCCCGCGTATTCGCAAATCTTCCTCGCGTACGTGCGCGTGTAGGTGAAGCGAGTTCGTTCGGGAAGAAAGACCGCAGAAGAGAAAGAGGAAAGAACGAAGCGTTGTTATGGCTACGACGAGCCTCGGTCACGGACCACCATGGACCTCGTCCGTTGACGCTACTCGCCGACTAAAACACCGACTGTTTAACCCCTAACTGGCTGAACGATGTGCTCGAATTTGCGTCTGTTCCAATTCACTGCATATAATCAAATTCAAAATTCACTCTGACATGGACACGTACCGTGAACCCTTCGCTGCGATCCTAAAGAGAAAACGATCGTGAACGTTGAAGCTGTCGCAACAATTCGAAACGTACAGTAAATGCTGCGCTAGCTGATAGCTAAAACACCGACTGTTTAACCCCTAACTGGCTGAATGATGTAGTTGAATTATCCTCTGTTCGAATTCACTGTGTACATATAATCAAATTTAAAATTCACTCTGACATGGACACGTACCGCGAACCCTTCGCAGCGATCCTACAGAGAAAACGGTCGTAAATGTTGAAGCTGTCGCAACAATTCGAAATGTACAGTAATGCTGCGTTAGCTGATTAGAAGCGCATCGCGTGTCGAAAATGAACGAACGTAACCGATACCGGCATCTCCCCCGCGCCGAATAAAACAACCGACGGCTATTTCAATAGCTCGGCAGATACGACGACCGTAAACGGATCAACTAACGCGACACTACCGCAGTCATCTGGATCGCGAAGGATTTTCCGACGGACGGAGGGTGGTTGTTCCAGGAGAATCGAGGCCTTGAAATCCCCAGCGGATATTCGCTGCTGCATAGAATGGCTACGAGAATGTTCCTTTTCGGAGGCGAACAAACCTAACGCTCGTACGTACCTACGTCCTAACTTTCTCCCTGGCCCCTCCCGCCCGCCCTTAACGTCCACCCTCTGCAAAGGCTCTAGGAAAAGGAAACGCGACGCCCCATTACCGTTTTATGACGCAGCTTCGGTTACGTCTCCCGTTTCACCATTGAGCTGTTCGCACTACCAATAGTTTACTACATAAAGGCCATGACCGGCCCTCCGACGTATTCGCGATTTATCTCGAAGTCCTCTCCGCCTTTCTCGTTTTCTTTTGCTTCCCGTCTTCGTAATTTTTCTTCCTCTCGGCGCGGCACGCGGCGCGGCGGCTGCAATTGCCCGTCGCTTCACAATCGGTTCGCGAATCTTCGAATCTTTTTAAACAACGAAACGAACGATAACAGTTTCTGAAACTCTAAATCCAATGACTCGCGAAACTTATTGTTTCAAAGGACTTCTTCCCTCTAGGAGTTCAAGATCAAAATCGTATGACACTCTTCCGGGCGTTTTCTTTCACTCAGTCTCAGGAGATGAAAAATCCTGTGGAGTACATTAGGGAAATGAAGCAAAACAGTTAACACGTTAACACTAACCGGACCGGGTACAAACTGTATCAGATATATTTGTGGTTGTCAGGAAAAACGCTGCATGCCACAATTTCAAAAAAATCGAGTTTATGCATTAATGGAGCTTTATTTTATTTACCAGGAAAAAATATATAAAAAAAACTTGTTAAAAACCACGCTTATATTAAAATGCACTAAAAAGGAGAAAATAATTCTCTTCCTGGTTCTCCATAAAATACCGAATCCAGTTAAACGATTAATAATATTTTTTCCCAAAGTTTTAAGCAATTAGTTCAAAATTTCTTCTGTTATAAAATTAGTGTCGGAATTGATAGAAAAATGTAATATACATGTAAATAAAATCATGCCATTAGTGACTATAAATGAAAGCATGGAGCGGCCACGAAGATTACGTCAATATAGTTTAGCGCTCCACGCTTTTATTTTCATAGTCACTTTATATTAAATTTTTCTATCTATTCCGACACTAATTTTATAACAGAAGAAATTTTTAACTAATTGCTTAAAATTTTGGGGATAAATATTATTACATAATCGTTTAACTGGATTCGGTATTTTATGGAGATCCAGGAAAAAAATTATTTTCTCCTTTTTAGTGCATTATAGACAAAAAGTATTTTGATGTATTTTATTTTATACTTTTATTGTGATCGGAAGCAAGTGTGTATACAAAATTTCAGCAAGATTGGACTATGAGAAGAGATTTAAAATTTGATTACAAGATTTGACGCATACAACAACGACGCGGCAAGTTAATATTGTATAAGCGTGGTAATAAGTCGTGAAAATAAATTCGAAAGACTCAAAAATCTCCTATGTCAAAGCATTAGTGATCATACCTTTGAATGGCTTTCAATACCTTTGAAGAATTTATTCTTTTATAAAAATGACAAGACTGAATTTATTTAGATTGTTCACAATTTTTATAATAATACGTGCTTGAATAAAGAAAATTATTGAATAATTTCTAATGGAAGTATCTTTATAATTTCAACAATTAAAAAATAAACAATGTGAAAGCGGCGATTTGACTGGTCGCGGTACGGATAGTGTTAATCGGCTGACAAACGGAACAATTACCTATCTAACGATCTAACAGACGAGAAGTTTTGTCGCGATTTAGTTCGCGACAGAACGCGAAACCGCGTGCCACCGAGTTCTCCGGAATCCAGACCTTGAGACACGACCATAAAACCGAGCGTTCCGTGCTTACGAAAGAAGGTCGGAGGGAAGGTTCGGGAGAAGAAGTAGCATGAACGAGCCACGGTCATGGGCGGAGCTGGTTGCGCATGGACCACGCCGTGTGTATGTGTATGCTCGCGTACGCCTGAACGCGTGTAAAGATACAGTCGTCGCCGAGGGGGACCGAGAGGAGAAAGTAAAAAGAAAAAGGAGAAAGAGAGAGAAATAGGCGCGCGTGCAAACGACCGAGGCGTTTGTTTCCTTCGGGGACGGAACAATGTGTGAATATGATGACATCTCTCTCTCTCTCTCTCTTCTCTCTCATTCGTTGGGACCTTTTTCGTTCGGCGGCAGAAAAAAATTCTTGGAAGAAAGACGATGGGGCGGCCGCGTGCTCTCGCGATCCCCTAATCGCTCGGTCGCTGTTAGGCCAAGGGTCACAGGATTTTTTTTCGGATACCGGTAAGACAATGGTGAACCTCTCGCACATGTTTCCCACCAGGGGCCTTTTCTCGACTTTTCCTAGAGGGGTCAAATAGGATAGAGATTTACGAGCGGTCCCGGGCAATTTTTCTCGCAGACGCGTTCCCTTCTTGGACCTGTCGGTTACGCGGGTTTGCACCCTCGTGCGCGACACGGTCGTTCGAATTATCGTACGTCGTTCCTCGTGTCCCTAGCAACCGTTTTCAAGTACCATTCGAATGCCACTCGTTCGTACAGTTTCGACGATCGGCCCTGTGAAATGCAACGCTCGGATTCCGGTTAACCATCCACCGGTGCATCTTCGCTGCACCTCTATCCAGAGGAGTGCTTGGGAGAGTTGATTTCAAGAGACACCTTATCGACAGGATTGCTTACGGCCTACGAAGAACCCTTAACGCGGGGGTATTCTGGTTTCTGTGGCGATTTCTGCACGAGTTTTAACCATTTTTTCAGGGAACCTATCGAACCTTTTACGGTGGGATTTTACACACGTATTTATTGGTATTTCAAGTACATTTGTGATTTTTTAATGTCCAAGTAATCAAAATTACGTCGATTTACGTCGAAATACCGGGTATTTCTCCTAACTTGACCACCATAAATATCTTTGTTGTTTTTAAAGATACATCAAAGATCAAATGTCTGAACGATACCCAAAAAATTTGTTTTTATGTAATTTTTTTTAGAGATATGAAGGTCACCTTCACTTTTTTTAAGTGGAATGAGGTATTTGTTAATACAGACAGTAATGGTGTTTTAGAGTTATACATAATAGAGTATATGTATAGTATATGTTTACGCAGGGTGAAGAAAGGATTAGGAAAGTCTCCTTCCAATCCTGTTATCGTTATAAAAGAAACTTTGAGGGGGTTTTCTGGTCTTCGTGGCGATTTCTGCACGAGTTTAAACCTTTTTTCAGGAAACCTATCGAACCTTTTATGATTTTTTTATGTATACTGATTGATTTTTTTAATGTACAAATAATCAAAATCAGGTCTTCTTTCAATTGTGTAGCGTTAAGACGTGAGACTTCTCTCGAAACCGAAATAACGATTGATCGTTAACGATCGTTTCAGGGACATGCTGCCACTGAACTGCCAAGGCAACGGGAACAACGTGATCGGTAGTTCTACGAGCAACGGAGGAAGCATACAGTCGTTGCAAAGCATCGATCCGGGCAGTCCGAATTTGGCGATGTCACCGTTGTCGACGATGGGCATGTCGCCGGTGGGCATGAATTCGTGTAGCCCGATGGGTATGAGTCCTATGGGACACCATCATCACGGATACGCGACGCCCGTCACCCCGTCCTCCGTGCACACGACGCATCCTCACAACGGCGGCCTCAGCCCCATGAACGATGTCAAGACGCTCTGCTATGGTCGAGGAGTTTACGAGACCGGTCAGTCGCACTCTTCAATTGTTTTCTTTCCGATATTCATCTCCAACGATTATCTACCGGCGATTATTCCATTATTTTTAACCTTCAATTTTTTAAAAATTGGATCCCATACATTCTTCAAGCAAACTAAACGAAAAAATTTGTCCGCATAAGTATTTTGTAAAATTTTATTGATTTTTAAAAGATAAGTATATAATACATTAAAAATTTGAAACATATCACAGATAGCATTCCTAGAAGATTTTTGAAAATTTTCCATTCGTCAACTTCTTATGTCCATCTTTGTCAGCCAGGGGTTCATGGCACCCCATACACAGAGAGAAGATTAACCCCTTGCCCTACGATTTATTTTACGGTATCAGTGATTAGAACTTTCTTTGTAGTTCGTAATTTCCTGAGAAAGGAGAAAATTTATATCTAAATAGGTGCCCGGTAGTGCACCAGCCAAGTTCTCGCCCTACATACCTCCTTTTACAGGAAACAACTCAGCCGTTTTTCAGAGGCTTATAACTCGGCACTGGAGGCAGATGGAGAGATGTAATTTCGTACACTTGTTAAATGCTATCACGTCTCAATATTGGCATAACATTAATTTTCCAACATTAGTAGGTTCCGAGATATAGGACCTCAAAAATCGCTAAATTTGTCACTGAATGACTGACTGACAGATCATCAAAACTTTTTGGGTACTTCCCATTGGCCTACAAGCTTGAAATTTTGGTACATACATAGGTCCATCATTACAAACACTGAAAGGAATAATTATTAAAGTTTGAAATTTTACACCTTAAAGGGGTTGTATTGAAAAAAAACATTACGAAATAGGTACGTAGGATAGAACATAGCAGCATGACATACACAAGTACATATACGTTTTATTAGCTTCGAAGTCGCAACAAATACTGATGAAAAAAACAATCGCTCTAACGTAAACAAAAGAAACTGCACCGAGCATCGTCTATAGCAGCGGAGGGCAAACGGATCCGATCGTCGCCGGCAGAGTGTTAATTTTCGATACATTGAATTTGGATTTTCTCTTGCAGATTAGAAAAGGATTTTTTTTCTTTGATACCTACTTGATAATTGATGAAATTTCAACAAAAATTGATGAAATCCCAACGAAAACATCCTGTAAACAGGAGCCAAGTTTCTATGGCCGTAAAAAGTTGTGAGATCAAACAAAATACGACCAAGTTCGTTAGCTTAGAAATACCTCTTGCAATACTGAAAAAAGTGTTTGTAAAAATTAGTTTAAAAGAACGCTATTTAATTTTTAAAGAGTTACATGGAGGGCTAAATTATTAAAACCTGGCCGTTACTTTTTAAACCAATGGCCATAAAAGGTATTAGGTAGCGGCCAAGTTCGAATAATTTAGCCCTCCATGTAACGCTTTACAAATTAAATAGCGTTCTTTTAAACTAATTTTTACAAACGCTTTTTTCAGTATTGCAAAAGGTATTTCTAAGCTAACGAACTTGGCCGTATTTTGTTTGATCTCACAACTTTCTACAGCCATAGGAACTTGGCTCCTGTTTACAGGATGTTTTTGTTGGGATCTATTGTGCGCCTACATGTTCTCCAATAACTATACATTATCGAAACCAAAATAGAATTTCATCTAGGTATAAAGGAAATTAATGACATACATACATATGTATTAGACTCTGTTCAGAATCTTCATCACTAGTTTGACAGGACATTGTAGGGCAAGGGATTAAAGAAGTCACACATTCTTTTGCAGCCTATTAGAAACTATTATACATTAAAAAACGTTCGGTTGCTTTGCAGTATGAAAAATCAAAACGAAAAGACCTGACATTTTTTTCGTGTCAGAGGAACTTTGAAACCCTTAATTTTCTTTCAGACCCCTAACTAGTTCACGTTGTTGCAGGCAAAGACGTCGAGCAGGGTACCGTCTACTACTCGAGTCACTCGAGTATGCACCACCAGTACTACCAGCAATCGCATCATCAGATGATGTCCACCTCTCACCACCACCACCACCAGCAGAGTATGCCGACCGGCTACGAGTTGATGTTGTCGCCGCCCCAACACTCGATGTGACTGACGGATTACGATTCCGATCGAAACCACCACGATGACTCGTCAGTGAATCGTCAGAACGACGATTTCGGACGCGTGCAAGCGTACGCCTGACTCGACGACTTCGATCATCGAAAGATCATGTTCCCCGCGGCTTAGGAAGTTACGTGCAAAAACTGTTCAAGTTTTCCTGCGTCGACGCTAGCGCTAGTGATGACGACGACCCCTGCATGTCTCAAAAATTAAAGGACGCTTAACAAAGGTTCGAGAAAAAAGTAAATTCCTTCGAATCCTAAAGAGCTACGTGCAAATAGACGAACCCGTCGCTACCACGAGTGAAGTTAATGGTCAGAACCATTGCCAAAGAACATTTTACGTATATTCTGGCGAGTTACGTGCGACTATAGACTGTTGTTCGGGATGTTCCGTTGCAAATCCATGCTACCACGACTGAAGTTAACGATAGTAGGCGAAACAATTGCTGGAGAACATTTTGCGTATATTCTGGCTAGTTACGTGCGATTATAGAGTGTTGTTCGGGATGTTCCGTTACAAACCCATCGCTACCACGACTGAAGTTAATGATGGTCGACAGAACCATTGCCAAAGAACATTTTACATATATTCTGGCGAGTTCCGTGCAAATACAGACTGTTGTTCGGATTGTTCTGTATCGAACCCATCGTTACCACGGTCGAAGTTAACGATGGTCAGAACCATTGCTGGAGAACATTTTGCATATATTCTTCTGGCGAATTACGTGCAAATACAGATTGTTCGGATTGTCTGATTTTTAAGCAATTGCTACACCGAAGTCAAAGCATGCGAATCAAGGTTCACACCGTTAGATAAAGACATCTACAGTAAAGTCCCATTCTAAGTCCGGCGAAGGTGATCTTCCAAGTCAGTTCGCCTACCCCTTCCACTGGGGGGCATACCCCGCGAGGGCTTCGCTGTCCTTTTCTACGCTCGGCGCGCTCGACGAAGCCACAAAAATATAGTGTCCCGATCTACGTCATAGTACAGAACCGAGAATTGACTTAGATTGGGACTTTACTGTTATATCAGATCAGTGCAGAAGTTCGTGCCCGACTCCTTGGTGTATTTGAACCCTTTGCACTCGAGTGACGACTCGGAAAGGCGCCGCTAAAAATTGCTGTACCATTATTCAAAATATTTGTTGCATTGTTCAGGTTCTATTCGATAAATTACTAAACATATTTAACCCTTAACGTAAAAATTGCTGTACTAACTATTCGAAATATAGTTTACTTTATTAAATATGTTGGTACCTAATCAATTACTAAACATTTATGTATCGTATGAGGTATTACATCAATTTTATGTCCATGAAATGAAAAAAAGCGTATACAATTAAAATAGCTCCAAGTGCAGAGGGTTAATATTTTAATAAACAACCGAAAGCATTGTACGAGGTATTATATCAGTTTTATATCGATAAAATGAAGAAAATCATATAAAATGCAAATATTTCGGAAGAAAAATTCGGTTTCGAATTGGAATAGCTCCGAGTGCAAAGGGTTAACCCTCCGTAAACAGCCAGCAGGTTGAATTTCTTTCTTTTCGTTGCACCGACCTAATATTACGAATCTCGACTAAAGATTCGCGGCTATAATGGTCGCTAGAGCCATTGCTATGCGCTTCCAGTCACCAATAAAGAGGCGAGCGCGTCCGTAAACGATTTGGGAGGAGCCTACCGTGGCGTAAAACTGGTTCCGATCAGGTTTTGCGCGCAAACGTACCTCGCCGTTCGGAAAGAGAGAGGCGATAAAGATGGAAGTCCGACGTGCGGTACCTCTTCAACCCCATTCAATGATTCTGGAAGATGTTCGACCGTGTCGGAAGGTCGTTCAAGTCTCTTCGGGCAACTTCCGTTTCGACCAAACGCGATCGCTTTCCGACAAGAGCCGAGACATCGGTGGACATTACATACATAAGATAAGACTTCGAAATGCGTTCGGTAAACGCCGCGGTTGGAACGAAACTCTCGCGCTCTCCCAAACTGTACATACAGAGAGTATAGAACAACCACGTTCGAATCCAACTGTGAAATATATTTTTGACTGTGGATTTGCCTGTCCCGACTCCAAGCGATTCAATCTCGCGGTAACGTATCTCCTAAATAGAAACGAAGGATCTCTCGTACCCACGACGCTGCTTTGACGACAATTAATTGTGAAATTACGACGACGAGCATTAGATATGTATAGAAATAAAACATGAATGCGTGAATTATACACACCTGCGATCTTTATTTCCCGCTTCGATGTGCGAGGTGTTCGTACTTCTACTATGTTTAAGTAGAACAAGAAAGTCAGAAAGTAGCAAGCACTTAGCATTTCGTCCCACCCGACGGAAAAATACAAAGATACATAATTACAAAAAACAAGAAAGAAGCCCGTATACATTTTTGTACTCTTCCTGATACCCATTTGACAGTGCTATTTCGTTCACTTTGCGAATGAATAGCAAGAAGAGCCTAATTGCTAGCCGGCAGCCGTATCAACTGCGACCACTTTTGCAGTAGATCGTTGCAGCTGGAGCATGGGCGCCTGAAATGTCGAAAGACTCGAACGCAAACGCGATCCTTTTGCCACGTAACGCTAATTCAACGAACAGAGATCCAAAAAACTACTTTCAATATCGCAGTATAATTGGAAAATGTAATTTGTACTCACGCTCACGTCCTCTCCTGCTTGAAGAAAGTGCGCCATGACACTCAACGTTTCGCTTTCGATTATCGAAAGCATCGTAGTATCGATCTTAGCTATCTATATGATTTTTCGATCGATTCTTTTCCCGCGGAATCTGTCACAGAAAGAGCAAATTCATTAATGACAATTAAGTATTCAAAACAATTCGATACAATCAGAATTAATAATAAATAAATAATTCAATTTCAATAGAAAATCAAAATTAATTTGAACGGAAATTAAACTCGATTTCTATAGAACGACAAGAATTCTAATGCAATTGATCGCTGCGACACAAGAATAAATTCGAATTAATAGGAAATAAATAATTCAAATGGAATATTTATTAATTGTTCATTAATGGTAGTAAGAAAGATGTTCAATACCGCAGTATAATTTGAAAAATAATTTGTACTCACGTTCGCGTCCTCTCTCGTTTAAAGACAGTCCGCCATGATACTACGTCAGGATTCGATTCTCGAAAGCATCGATCTCGCTACCAAGGATGCTCTTTCAAACGATTGATTCTTTTCCCGCGGAATCTGTAACAGAAAGAACAAATTCATTAATTACAATTGACAAACAGTCAGAAACTAAATTAGAATTAATAGTAAATAAACAATTCAATTTGAATAGAGAATCAAAATTAAATAAACTTGACTTCTCTGAAAGCTCGTAATTTAACTTTTTCCAAAATGATAAAGTAATAAAATGAAAAATATATATTACAGTTACAGTTTTCATAAATATTTAAACAGAATGAGGTACAGCGACAATTCTCCTTTCCCTCTATGTACACTTTAGCATCGTGGTACTTCTCAACAGACTATATATAGCAGAGAGCTGACTATAGCACTTAGCCCTCATCCGTCATCTGATAGATGAAGTAATCTTGGAACACACCATGCTATCTGAGTCGGGTCTATAAGTATACATGGTCTAAGGCCTAAGGTGCTAATACCAATCATGACGGAAAATCTATTGCAGAGCCATGCAGAGCGTTCCTTCTATATGTAGTTCGATGAGAACCTGCTATACTCACGCATGAAAATCAGCTGTGGAATGACAGGTAGAATAAAAAATGGCTGAAAATGGGTTGGGATCGGATGTTGAGTCCCAAGAATATCTGGCAACAGAGATTATTAATTTAGACATCGAAGAGGTAATTAAATATCCTTCGATATTTCTGTAATAAATACATCAATTCCATATTACATCTAATTTACAGGTTATGTTCTCGCAACTATACCGATTCTATTGTTGTGGTTATTATACCGTGTCTTTTTAACGGTATAATTACCATACTACGTTTTATGAAGTTGTAACAATTCGATCTTTTACTGACTTTTTAACATATCGTACTTCTTATTTGAACAAATGAATCTTTTTGTCCTCAAGTTTCTTTTTAAATGTACATATAATCGGTTGCTTCTAATTAGATTAACAAATAAAGTATAATACGATCTATTTGCTTTAGTTGGACAACACCGAATATGCTATACCTGCTGTGGAGGAATTACCCTCCTTAGAAAGTATACTAACAGAGCCAGACTGCGCTTCCTTGTCTGGAACAGACGATGATTTCGGTTTAATGGTAGACGAAAAATTGGGGAGCAGCGAAACAACAAGTGTTGGAAGTCATTTGTCGTTGAATTCTTTAAATAAACCAAATAAAACTTCGCAATCGACGTGTTCCGGTGCTATTTTGAGGCATGTTATCCTGAAAGGAATATCAGCACAAATTGTGTCGGCTAGCGTGAGTTTTCAAAAGCAATGACAAACACGACTATACGTCGAATAAAATCTAACAATTGCATAAATATGTTTAGGAAAAAGTAAATGCTGGTTTAGCGAGCGCGGTTGCTGCTGGAGGAAACATGCTAGTTGTTGGTACCAGTCATGGTCTGGTTCTAGGTTTTGATTCTTCGCAAACATTAAGGTGGTGTGACCAAGAAGCCCGGCATCAGGGTTCGGTATCTGCTTTGTGCTTTAACTACGACGGAAGCAGAGTATTGGCAGGTTTCGCTAGGGGACATATATTAATGATAGATAGCTCCAATGGAAAAGTATTGAGGACGCTCACCGATGTTCACCCTCTCGATACAGCTGTGCTACACGTTAAAGTAAGATTTACATAGATTAGGACACAAACTTTTCCACCGACCTAATATATGCTTTGTATACTTCGTTTATATGTCACTGTTTCCTACTTTAAAACAACTACTCTTTTACAGTTTACAGATTCACCGAAAGTTGCGTTATGCAGCGACAGCGGAGGGTCAGTTTTCGAATTAAATTTTACAAGAGTCATGGGAGTACGAGGTTGCGATAGTAGATGTTTATTTAGCGGATCTAAGGGCGAAGTGTGTACGTTAGAACCTTTGCTATTGAACCATCTGCCGTCGCACCCCCTTAAAAACTATACGCTGGTCGCAATGGCAACGTTATCAACGGTTTGTATAAATATCTTTTTCTTTATTCGTTTTAAAAACGCATTAAATGTGTATATACATGTTTTCAGGTATTAGTAGTTTGTATAAGACCTCGAGTACGTGTTGTACTGACACATGCTCTATCCGGTGCTCCTATAGCACCGCCGCAATTGTCATGGCAACTTGTCGTTATACAAGCAGCAGATGCTTCTCGTGTAATCGACCCGGTCCTTGCTCTCGCAAGAGACGACGTGGTTCACTTTTATCAAGTAGGAATTTTACGTGACTTATTAAACAATCGCGTTGCCAAGTGTTTCTATCTTTTCAATTTCTCGACCAGGTGTGCACCGAAGCTTCTTCGAGAGTGAAACTGTTTCCTCTACGGAGAATGACTCTTCCTTACATGATAAGTAACTTACGATGGTTAAATCCACGGTCTTTAGCCGTGCTAGATACCCAAGAAAGATTGCATCTGTTGGATGTAAGAGCGCAGGATAATTTGGAAACCTTAGATATGAGTCGTGTCGGTATTTCATATGCTTCTAGCCATTTTAAAGGTCTGTCCACCGGTGGAAATGTCTCAAAGGTAGAGATTCGTTAGTTAATTAAATAATTTTACCCAAGATGGGCATAATAAATGTTTTTATCGACGTTAGGCAATGGCGTTAGCTGGTGAACGAGCATGCTATAATACTGTGGTCACATTTGGTACGCAACTTCTGCTTTTGGGCACGAAAAGCTTACATGTAGTGTGCATACGAACGTGGACTGAACGGTTGAGACATTTAACGATGCAGGTTCGTTGCAAATTAGAGGACCCGAAAATGTCGGATCGGGACGAATCGGGTTCTCGAAGATTTTGAGATTCCATCGTAATCCCGAATAAAATTTTCGAGAATCGCAAAATTTTTAAGAGCCCATAAAAAATTCCGAATAAAATTCTCGAGAATCCCAATTCGTCTGGACTCTATCGGTTATCGAAAGACAAAGTTACAATCGATGTTTTATCATTTCAGAAAAGATTTCCAGAAGCATTAGCTCTAGGTCTCTCATTCTATCAAGATAAAGGGAAAGCAGTCGTCGGTCTTCGTGGTTCGAAGCAACGCCGTAAACAGATAGCACGTGACAAAGTGTGTCAGGTTTTAATTCAGTACATGGAAGAATTGAATCGTTGCAATACAGACGAAAACACAGAGTCCGAGATAGTCACAACGTGTGTAGATTATTGTATACAATTAGAGAATACAGAACTGTTATTTGGGAAACTGTGGGATCTAGTTTCCGAGTCGGAAGGGCTTAAATCATGCTATTTACACGCTCTCGAAAATCCTCTGTTGGATGGGAGTTTACGACCGCGACTACCGCCGTTAATTGCTCAACAATTAGTTATGGTTTACGACCAAAAGGATAAAGTAGACTCCTTGCAAGCGATTATAGTGCTACTGGACGTTGACTGCTTAGACATTCATCAAGTGAGTAAAAACAATTTATTACTGGACTGCGGATTTCATGTATTTACGACGAGAATTAGTAGATTCGATGCAAAACAGTAGAGACATTTAAAGAATTTCAGAACACAAACAATTATTTTGCATAAAAATTCGCAGTCTATTTATTACAATTACTTGTTCGTTGACTTTAGTTCATTCGAATTTGCAGGTGACAACGATTTGTCGACAGCGAGGACTTTGGGAAGCATTGATACATCTTCAAACGACAGCGTTAGGTGACTTCACTGCTCCGATTCATCAACTAGTACCTATTTTACAAAGTTCGTTAACGAATTCGATAAATCCTTTAACTCGAGACGTGATACAGCTTGGTAACGCGATTCTGGTCTATGCCAGTTGTTGCCTTGCCGGCCGTGGGTTCCCTAGAGACGAGCTTCCCGAGGGTAAATCTCAAAGAGCGAAAACAGATGTACTGAGGGCTTTACTTTCACAGCATTCGAGTTTGGCTAACGATTCAGAAAGGCAATATCCGTATCTGAGGACGTTGCTTCAATTCGATGCGAAAGGATTTCTTGATGTAATAGCGATTGCATTTCAAGAACCAGAATTCACGTCTGAAATGGGTCTCAGGCAACGACAGAGGCTCATAGATGTACTGCTGAATCTTGTCATGCCAAGTACACCGCTTAGTCCAAGGAGTCCCGACTGTATCGCCGACGATCAAAGAAATCAAGTTCTTATATTCGTAGCTAACGAAGTCGCGGAAAACACAGTTAGTTTGGAACCTAGTATGTTAAATAAGATGATAGAAATATTATGTACCGATTCAAGCATAGGATCATCGAAAGAGCTAAAGACTGACAAAGAGAACGCAATATTGGGCCTGCTACGTTCGAAGAAATTGCGTAATATATCAGATAACACTTTACTTAATCTGGCTGAGCGAGCTAATTTGTAAGTATACATGTTCAAAGTTGTTTCTCAATCTTATTATTGACCTTTTGCCATGTAATGTCGAGTCGAACTCGTGGTGAAAACTTCAAACAGAATCTACTAAATTTTCTTCTTGAACGCTAGGTTTACGGAACACTGGAACCGACAATTTTACATTATAAAAATAACGAGAATGTGTCTATCCAAATTTTTAACCACTTTTTTAATAATATAACCGAGGAAATAAATTAAAAATATTAGAAAGCGCGCGTCCCGTAAACGTAGTGTTCAAACGATAAAAGAGAAAGAGGTTCTGATAATTGTAGCTTAAGAAAATTATATGGTAAAGAGTTAATGTTTACATAAGTGTATGCAGGGTGGTCTACCTTTGGGTAGTCTGAAATTCCATAATTTTATTAATACTGGTAGCATCATACATAGTAACTTGTATCGCAGTACATAATGTTACAGTATGCAAGTTGCCGAGTTACTGTACAGCGCCAGGGAGGACTGGATTTCAGTTTGCAAATGCATGATACTGCATCCGTTCAGACATCACGATATCTGGCCCTGGTTGGAGCAACTTTCTCCGAGTTCGTTACAAGAAGTTGTAATGATCAACGTGAAAGCTCTTGTGGGAATCAATGCAAGTCAATTCGCGATGCTTATAGCGACACATATGCAAAATAGCGTTCAGGAAATCATAGAAAAGCTAGAAAACACACCAAACTTGCAGTACACCTTACTGGAAGCTTTGTATCAAATAGTTCAATACAAAGAAGAAGACATCACGTTAGAGCTCTCGATCGAATTGCTAGAAAAGTATTTGGAATTAATGTGTGTAATGCAACCGGAATGTGTAAGTAAAATTTTTAATCGCATTCATGTGTCAAAATGTATAATATTGGAGATTAATTATTATACTTGAATGCAGGTAGTCGACCATATTCAAGGTGTTCATGGTTGTAGACTGAACGAAGCGCTTAGTATAGTTCAAAATGCAAATCATAAAGATGCAGAAGCTGTAATGCTGGAGAAGCTGGGCAATTATCAAGATGCGTTCGACATTCTTTTGAAAGAGTTTCAGAATAACCTCGAGCTGGTAAATATATATTATAGAAATAAACATTAGTGTAATCGATTGAGAAATATTTTATGAGAATTTCTTTCTAGTATTGCCAGAACCAGATTTCAGAAAATGAATCGATTCATACTGCTGTACAATTGGCTGGATTGTGCAGGAGGTCTGCTGGAAATTTGGACTGGATGCCGCTTGTTGAAACAATACTTAAAACTCATTCGAATAGCAACAATGAAAGAGGTACCCTTTAGCCGGCAGTCTCGCTGTGTACAGTTCCGATAACTCTTTTAACATTGGACCATATACAATTTAGTAGAGAAAATACTAAAAGTTGTTTCTTAGCAATTTTGTATGGTCCAATGTTTAAGAAGTTATCATTTTGTAAGAGTGTCGAAATATTGCCAGTGACTGTGCATACCATTACATACATTTTGATAAATAAAGTGAAATAAAGATTAACCACATCGAATTACAGTGGAAAAATTACGTGGGAAACTATTGAGAATCGTATTAGAATTTTTGAGTGGTACAACGGCACTGTCTATCGTGTTAGAACAGATTCTAAAACATCCACTAGCAACGAGTGGCACAATAGGTGACATAAGACAATTACTATCGGGTGTACTTACACATTCTCGATATGAGCAAACTTTAGTGGAAACTACTGCACGTTTGGTCAGTTTAGAGCTTCACAAGGCACTGAAAAAATCGTTAAGGTATCAGACGTATCAGTGTGAAATCTTAAACATTATATCGACGTTGACAGTTGTTTAAATATTCGTATTTTCTTTTTTCTGTTTAGCGACGCAGGAAAGGCGTGTGCGAGTAAATCGCTGATTTGCCCAATATGCCGTCATTTGTTGTCGCAATGTACGGATTATGCAGTGATTTTCAGTTGCGGGCATGGTTTTCATGCGGAATGCTTGGGTGAACCAAGGTCTTGTTACAAATGTTTAAACTCAAAGGGATGGGCTCCCATTGTTACTAATATCACGCATCCTACCAGATCATTCCATGCAAGTAACAGTACAATTATTCTTATTATTAACCTTCTGACGGCGGAGCCTGGGTCTATTTTAACTCGGAATATCAAAATCATTTAATCCTCAGTTTGTAGCAATTAAATAAAATGAAAAATTTATGAAATTAAAAAATTAGTAAATAAGGCAGCGAACAGTCCTAAACGTCGACGATTATAAAATTGTAAGAATGGTTCGCCGTCCAAGGGTTAACATATACTTATACCATACATTGATAGCATGATGTTCATCGGTGTCGTTTTACAGGAACATAAGCAAATTCTACCACCAGAATTTATGCGTAACAACCTTACTCTAAGACTTGCGCCACCCACTTTACCAGATCTTGAAGGTATTTTCTAATCTAGTCTTCAAATATCAAAATTCGATATCACACTTACCAGTGGACTGTAGCATTTTAACGATAAAAAAATGACTCTGGACTTTTATGTATGTATATTATATACCAGATCCCCCATTTTCATTCCATGAACACTGCGCGTGGTTCTGTTTCCATATTCCATGTAATAAATTCAATTCTTATCAGTTTTAATAAGCTCCCTTTTTATAATAATTGCTTGAGTATACCGTGTTGTTATTATAATACTCCCCTTAACACTAGGTTTACGTCAAAATGACGCGTTCTAATAATTTTAATTTATCAGGAATTATTCGACAATTCTCCTTTATATATTATAAAAAAAGCTTGATAAAAATTTGAATAAACACGTTCCCGTTATTTTTATAAAATGTAAAATAGTGAATTTTAGTGTTCCGTAAACCTAGTGTTAATTATCTGGATCCCGATATTTAAGTCATTCATCTGTCCGACTAGCTTCAAATAATTGTACGTTTGTATATTGTAAAGTAATGTATTATGTATAGTATAGATAAAACGTTATCGCTGTAAATTCAATTCTTTAAATTTGCAGCACATTGCCAAATATCAGTCATTAAGCGAATAAAAACATATTAATTCAAACAATAGAATCATTCTCATTTCTTGTTATAGTAACTATATATTATTGGATTGCTTTGCATGTGGATAGAAATTGCTTATGAAAACATATATGATAAAGAATTTGTTGGAATTGAAACGAGTACGCGTGTACATAGAAATCAATCCTCCTATATGTTCGCTAGCTAGGACAAAGAGTTTTACGTTTAACGTTCTTGATAATCAAAACTGGTTTCTTCGGTATATTCTCCATAAGAATGTGATTAGGATCTAATTGCTCGTATCCTAGCAATTCGCCTGTCAGCAATTTGGCGACAATTGAAAATGTACTCAAATCATTTAAAAATGATGTTTGCACAGGCAGTAACTCAATGTTGGAGACATACTTGTCCACCATTGATTCTAGCTTTGTAATATGCGGAATGATATTCGATATCGATAAATACTGTTGTAACTATAATTCAAAAAAAGAAAAGGAACATTGAACTATTATTTATCTCAACTCAAGATCAGTCGACATCCTTACCTTATAATCACATTTTTCTAAGCTATTCAAAAGTTTCTCGACTTCCATGATCAACTTGCATCCCTCCAATGCATGTTCATGGTTGTAAGAAATGTCATTAGCTTGCAAACACACCTTCAGCAAAATGACTTCTTTTTTTACTTTATCCAGTAACAACGATAACGGGACTCCTTTTAATGTTCGACTTGCCATGCGAATCTTGGAGTTCTTATCACAAATCTGCGCTTATGTATATAATTCAATCATTTTTTACATTATTATTTGACGATGCAGAGCGTTCACGCAATTACTAATGTGTCTCACCTAAATATTAAATAAGAGAGAAAGGTACTACTAACAATTTTTGTTGGGTTTTCTTTTTATTAATTAGTAATTGCCTGAACATTTTCTATATGAACAGAATTTGGTAATTTAAAAAATGCTTGGGGACTATTACCTGCCGATTAATGGAAGTCCACGAATTCGAAATCTTATCTATAAACTGTTTGACTTCGTTTCCTTCCGGATAGCGTGCATCAGCTAAATTCCATAAAGAGTCGAGTTTACTCTCGAGACCCCGTGAAACGTTATTGAATACCATGAGCTTAGATTCTAATTCATGATCGATTCTTAAATTGTAACGATTCTCCGTTTTCAGTATCGCTACCTAAATAAACACCGATACACTTCTTATGTTTTCTTACTGGTCTTTATTTATAATATACTTTTATGCCGTTTCTTTTCAGATAGAAGTTAATGCACTTTTCCATTTTTTTTATATCCACGAATCATAGTTGTCAAGCTTTTATTTGTTTCATTTTTTGTACCACTTACTTTAACTCCATGTTACGCTAAACAGCTCGAGAATACGTGTTTTTAATAGTAGTATGCAAATACAATTCCGTTTTCCGACATTCTCGTGATAACGATGAAGCTCCGGTTGGATTACGAAATAAATGATGGATAAATCGAAATTATAACGATTGGATCGACCCGTTCCGAAGGTATGAAAGTGTTCAATCGTTTAGGTAAATACTCACATTCCTCTCGAGCGTGTTTATGAGCTCGCTTTGGGACATTTCCTCCTTTTTCAACAGAAACTCCATTTCTTTCTGAATATCCAGAAACACGTGTTGGATACTTTTACAAATAATAGAGATATATAATATCGACGAGACGTAACATTAATAAAATGCTAAAATAGATTACTACGTGTGTCTACCTACAAACGTCTTCACCCTCGCTTGAAAACGCGAGTCTTTTGTTTTCTTTTACAGCGTAAATGCATGAATGTCGGTTTCTATGGATTTTGACCGTCCTCTATTCTCACGCGTCTCGATATATTGATATTTCAAACATCGTACAGATGACATTTCCGTTTTTTTTAATTATTATTATTTCTTTTTTTTTGTTACGATACTTGATACATAAATTAATTCTGGCATTCACCGCTGTATAGTCGGCATCACATACGCTCGCAATACTAAACATAATGACCTTTACAAATTCTCGGAATCCGTCACGCATATGATACATGAATTTGCATGTCCCTTGCAGATGACCGTTATTCTACTTCAGCGCGGATGCAGTAACATCGTGCCCTCTTACTACAAGGTTACATCATGATAATTATATTATTATGTTTATCGCGTTATCAAGCTAATATGATTATTAAATTGCGTCTAATACTTAAGATATAGGTCCGACGAGCACACGACAAATGCATGTACCATCCGAAACGAAATAATCAGTGGGAATCGACAAGATCCGTTTAATCAGTTGCCAGATCTCAATATGTGTTTTATGTTTATCTTCTTTTGGCTCCTATTTAGTGTTTGTAGATTGATATAACGAGGTATTACAATGTAACGAGCTGACAAAATCGCCGGTCTCTTTACACTTCGCTTAACAATTTATCTATGGCTTTTTGCAATGTTTAATGCACTATAAGAAGTCCATATTATTAAAACTCTACACTTAACTAATTTAATTTACACTTTTTCTCGTTTTAAGTATAGGAGTTCAATAACTCAGCATCATTACTCATCTTTATAATTAAACATTCTCCTTCCGATTATACACAATTTCCTCAGTCACTCTGGAATTGTATGTATAGTAATATATCAAAAAAAAATTCAGAGTCCACGTATATTCACAGGTATGCACATTCATTATATTTTTCATGAGAAATTGTTCGCTCAACGGTTATAACAGTAAACTCGGTTTCTCCTTCCATACTCGACACGTCGAAGAACATCATTTTCCTTAGTGCAACGTTTGACCGAGAATTGCTGCACGATTATGCTATTTTGGCTATCGGTTGAAGAGGGAGGAGTATCTCTGTCGACCAAAACAAAAAAAAACAAAGGACGGATTATTTTGTTCTCGAAGAACACAGGATATGTTCTCCGAAACGAAATCAAATTCTAATTCCTTTAATAACGAGAAGCAATCTTACAATCATCAGTCGAGAATCAGATGTATACAAAGTGAAGTGCAACATGTGCATACCATGCTTGTAATTTTAGTTCGAACGGTTTACTTGATATTATACCATAAATATCCAAAGATTAGTATAAAATACCTCCTTCAAATTATTACGTCACGTGAGAGTTAAAGAATTTTTAAGAATAAAATTCAAATCACGTAATTCGAATGAAATAACATGAACATAATTGCACCATCGTAACTAACTGAGAAATAGTATTTAAAATTCATTAATATAATGTTTAAACATCGGCGCAACCGCCCATTCATCCCTCGGATATTACGCGTTATAAGACTAAATCTGATAACGTTCAAAATTTAATTCCATTCATTTTGAACACAAGATTGGTAAAGTTACCGATACTCATCCCCCATCCCCCCCCCCCCATGTTATATGTTTAAAAGTCTTTCTCAGAAACATGCAAGACTGTTAAATCATGCAGCTCGGCGACTTTTCTTTTACAATAAATGTTAATTGTCTAAATTAGCATTTCGTCGCTACAGCGTTTCCGTGTTTCAACATGTTGAAAAAAATTACGATTTGTTTTAGCAATAGAAGAACTAACAAAGTCTTTTGATATCAGATTGCTTTTCAAGTTTCTTGTCCCACAATAACGATCCCCCGTTCATTTTATCCCCGTTGCCAGTGTGCTCGCGAATGACTGTGGTAACGGTAATGTGTAGGTCTGTATGGTCTACCATGCCGCTGCCGACTATGGTTGAAAGTATTATAATACTGTCTCCGATAATAACCATCGAGAGACCGGTCCCACGTTTTGCCGTTCTGATACTCTTGGAAAGGATTGTAACCCGTGTTACTTCTCTCTTCGTATGTTCGGTGATCCTTCATCTTCTTCACTCGGCCGCGGTCTATATCGTCGTCATTTGTATACAAGTGACGCTTACGCTCTTCCCGTCTGTCATTGTCTACCTCTCGGTCTAAATGCGTTCTGTTTCCGTTCCAATTCAACACTGTAAACATACAAGCACATATATTACGCTGTTAATATTTGTAAACACACAAGCATACAGGGTGACCCATTCGATCCACTCGAATATCTTCAGAGCTGCTGACGATTTTGGCCCACCCTGTATAAAACTATTCGCAACGAACATTGATAAGTAGACTGCGAATTTTATGCATGTATGGGAAAAATAAAATCTATTATTTTCAGCTCGTTATAAGTGTTAAAATAAAAATAAAATGCCTATCTCGCTTCAGTCTCTTGATAAGCAGTCTATCGATAAGCTACAGTCAGTCTCATAATTAGTGACGCATACGTAGTTCTTTTAAATGAATTTTACATTAACATTCGATAGCGATGAAGTAATAACATTTAATATAATTTTCTGTAATATATCGATGCTTGACAGATTGTATCTTCGTTACGAATTTAAATATTATTTTGAATACAAGTTGATCGACTATGATTTGATAAATCACGCTTTCCTATAAATGTTGCTGAATTACTTTACGATGAGCTTTTGCAACATTTGAATTGTTGTAAATTTTGGAGCCTTGTACATTTATCCTATTACTTTGCGAAGGAATATTCCATTGACGACACATGGAAGCGCAAGAAATTGATGAGGAGTTCGAAGGAACGGGTGCTGGTTTCAGTGGGAGATTCGGCAATAATATTCGTTTGCTGTACTGACCCGTAGAACTGCCATAACCACGATGGGACATCTTTAATAAATGCGAAACTGTCTCCGAATGGTTCGTTCCGTTGAAGTCCCTTAAGGCTGCTGCACTCGGTGTAGTGTTATTGTGGCTTTTATTAATATCCTCCCTGCATAAACAATAATTACAAGTCAATTATGACAAAACTGTGAAGATATCCGAAGAATTGAAGAGTAGTACATTTCTACTTAATTTATATTTCTTACAACCGACTTGGATAATTTAGAGTCGCTTACCTATCGGTGACGGACCACCCATTAGGCGCCGCGGTCGACGCAGGTGAAAATGTGTCCTTGGAAACCTGCCACCCTTTCATACTACTAGTTGCTGCTTTCGTAACCACTTTCTCATCCTGTCCAGTCTTTATTCTGACAGATGGATGCCACTTGCTCTTGCTACCGCTGCTTTCCATTTTACCATTTGCTTCCGACTGACCGTTCTGATACTTCTTCAGACTTGTAACGGTGCTGCAGCCGGAACCGTTTTGTGTTTTCGTACACTGTGCTACGTTGCTTTGGCTCTGCGAAATATTACTGCCATTCGTTTTCGATGCTGACTTTTGCGTGTCTTTTGTGGCGAGAACCGTTTTAGGCGAAACAGTCTTTATCGGACACCCTTTTTGGACGCCGTTAGTACCACTAGAGAGAGCGTTCGGTTTCGACGCGGTATTTGAATTTATTTTACTCTTCACCGACCCAGCGAAACTGGCGTCTTCTTCTTCGCTAGATCCGTCGTAAGGGACCAAACTATTTTCGTTCAAGATCTTGCCATTTTTAATGTGCATGATTAACCTCGGTTGCATTTTGTCTTGCATCTTCTGTGGCAACTCTGGCCCAATAAAATTCGTTACTTTCTGCGGGGAGAACTGTGAATCTGGGTTCTTGTTCACCGACGCTTGCGAACTCGTTTCCGAATCTTCGCTACTCTCTTTAATAGTCGTCGAGCCGTTTATCGATCCGTTCAACGTAATCAGTCCAGACGTTGACGCTTTAGGGCTTATGGTTCTATTCATAGGACTTCCAGGCGAGGATAATGTATTGTTCATGGTCAATGTGCCATTTAATTTAACAGTCTGTTGATTCTGAACCTGAGATTGCGTCGATTGCTCCATCTCGAAAATCATGATATAGGCGTTTGTACTCAGTACATTACTCAAACTAATCGGACGAACACAATTATCGTCAAAAGAATAATAATTGCCGGTTGAAACCTTGGCAACTGCAGTATAATGCCCACAATTCACCGATGGACCCATATGCGTGACTATTGACGTCAGTTTGTATGTAAGCGGTTGTGCAGGCTCCCCTGGCTCCCTCCAGAGATAAGGACCCATATCGATTGTTTGTTTAAAACCTATGTGCTTGGATATCTTCCCGCCTAGAACGCTGAACCTCTTCAACTGCACGCAAAGCACTTTCGGAGCTCGTTCTAGGCTGAACTGTTTCGTGGCAGGAACTCTTCGTTTACAAGCTTCGCATTTGTAATCATTGTTATCTAGCTGTTCTCGACTAAAGTAACTACTCAACGCCTCGTCCAGAGTACTTGCTTTTCGTATATCTACTAATAAGTCCTGCGAAAAAAGACATTAATAATCAAATATTTTAATCACATCGGGTCACTCACTTAACTGCACCAGTTTTACTCTGTGTATTCGCGACGGTTTTCCGATTAAAGCGAGTCCAAACACTCACGTTGGGTATCGTTTCAATCAGAAAAATGCCACGAACATATCGGTGAAAGTTTCATAAAAAAAATTCAATTTTAAACTTTTAAAAAATTATTAAAAACAAACAGTCTAACTATTACTTTTGTACTCAGTATTCGATACTCTGTCGAATCACATATTTAAACATCACGCATTACAATACAAAAACTCAAGATCACCTTTATATCTCGATAAAATATCAAGACATCCAAAAGCTAATGATCGCATCACATGTCTTCTTTGACATAATGGAACTTTTTGTTATGCAACGAGTAGGTTACGAGTAAATTCAGGCGGTACAGTTAAGCGACTGTGGGTTGCGAATTTACACGTACCTGAAAATGCTGAAATGTAGTAGAAACATGCCGACATTGTAGGCACTTTACTTCAGTACGAATATAGCCACCAAAGATTTGATTAATAGGAGTTGTCTCTTTAGAGTAACTGTCTAATTTGCTAGCTTTGTGTCTGGCTAAATAAGCTTTCTCCATGCCTTCTAATAAATAACGTAAAAATTCGTGAGCGTCTTCTTGTTGTCCTGGCACCATGGTTCGGCAAATGACTGGCAAACAAATTGAAAAGATTATTTACAAAGATAGCTTAAACATCGACAAATATACTACGATTCGCAAATACTCACGCTTCAATTTATTGTATATATAAAATGGCTTAATAGCACATCCAGACTTTTGATGACTAAATTGTAAAGTCTTTGCGACCGCACAGGTAAGGCACTCTCCGCCTGCATCTAAAACTAACATACTATCAAGATAGAATACAAAACAGTGATATTATAATTTCAACTTTCGTTCGACGCGATCTACATTATCGAGGAGATACGATCTATCGTAACTTACCATTTTGTTCGCATCTCGACGTGTGGTGTGCATCCGACAATAACCAGTTAACAAGCGCCGGTACATGAAACAATGCTTGAAGCGTGCTGTTCAAATAACAAGTATTTCCAACATTGTACATGCCAGCACCAACGGGAAATGTGCCTTTCCATCCTAAAGTGATTTTCTTCGAAGAATAAAGCGTAACGGTTGGTTCCGGTAAACTGGGCCCCTTGGATGCTCTTTCATTTTTCTTCCCATAATTCCCACTGTCTTTCACCTTCTCCTCAGAATTCTCAGAGTTCGGTAAACTTAGCACGATGTATTTGGCTTTGAGCTGATCCAAAATCGTTGTTTGGTAATCCTCCACTTCTGTATACTTAATTTCTGATTGTAGAATCCTAGATGCGCTACCAACTAAATTTGCTGATAGGTCATCTGATGTTTTCGATTGACTGGTCTCCAGAGTACGACGGAGCGTGGCCGCTACCGGGTCGCAAATACTCACAGCAGGCATTGTTGTTACGTTTCCTTTTGTATCAAATGTTTCTTATCTGTTACTCCTATAAGCAATTTTTAAAAATCAATATTTCGGTACACAAAATGACACAGACTAGCATTTTGCAAACAATATAATCGAACAACGATGTTTACAATACATACAATATTTTCTCGATTTTTAATTATTTACACGATAACTTTAAAATCGATGCGAAAGAAACGGAAATGAAATGTTTGCGTTTGATTATTAATTCCATTTGAATTTTACCATATTATCGGAGATTTTGTTCTCTATATGAAGTCGAACACGTGAGACTAAATATGGCAAGTAAATAAATGATACGATATTCGTCCCGAAAAAAGTGTAGAAAAGCACATAATTTTGTTTTAGCGAACGATAAAATAACCCAATTACACCGTACGTCACTTTTCCAGTCGCGTCGAACTATTTAAACAAAACGGTTTAATAGCACAATAATCGTACATTTTTCCTGTTCGCATTCAAGATACATGCTTGCGTGCGTGCATGTTACAGATGTAAGGATGCCGCAGATGTTGAAGTGAAAGGGTTAATTCCACAACTAATTCATGTAGAAAGGCACTGTTAATAACGAATCGATATTTCACTTGTAGAAACCGTCCGATAGAAAAACGTGAAAAACGAATCGCTCAAAGCCCGATCGGTAATTACACAATATTCGATCGAAAACTAAGTAACGAAAAGCAGGAAAAGCACGCGGCATGTAATAGATACCGCGCGAACGGATTCATTGTTTACCTTCTCCTCGTGATTATACACGTTACAGCCTGTACTGAGTATTTTTATCGTCGTTACCACGGTGCATTTCACATAATAGACGAAATTCTCGGATCGCGAACACGTAGAATCACAATGCTATCGATTTATTCGAAATTCCACACGCTTACGTGCCTCAAAACGGTTACCGGATCGGTTTAACTGAGGGCGCGTGTCTCCGGCCACGAGTCATTTTTTCCCGCGTACTTTCTTACACTTACCCAACTGTCGTTTCGACGCGTGAAACGGTATCGGTAATTTCAATGAAAATCACTGTTAAAAATACCACGGGTCGGCACTACACGACATTTTTCGAACCGTTAGTTTCGGGCATGTGAAATCAAGGCCCATCCTCTATCGTGTGTCAGCCATTTGCAATTACACGGGTGGCCATTAAACTTTTTCTGATGGACCGTGCGACGTGCAACCTTAGACTATATATACTTATAGACTTGACTTCGGATAACATGCCGTGTTCCAAGATTACTTCATCTATATACCAGATGACGAATTTGGACAAAGTGCTATAGTCTGTTGAGAACTCTGTATAACATATGTCTCTGTTCAGTCAATGTTTCACATGTCGTTAATCTCTGTTGGTAGACGCGCGATCATAACGGTATTCAAAATTGCTACACTGATAACTGATGGCTTATAAATTTATTATTACAGATAATTCTAGAAATTCTTCGTATATAGACATTGTGTAACGGCAATTGAAAGTAAAACATGTCATTTCAGCTTTGTTCTCAAGTTGTTGATAATTGAAGTTGATCAATAGCGGCGTGCGAACGTCTTGTATATATAGATCCGTATGGTGGTACGATCACATTTTTATTGTTTGCACAACAATGAAAACGTTCAATCGTTAAATATTTGAAAACAAAGCTGCAATCACATATCTTTTTATTTTAAATTTATATCGTACTGAAAAATCATCCGTTTTTAGCCACAAGATTTCGCCGCAAGGTAGCGTTACAATTCGCTTCATTGCTTGATTCACGGAAAATAAATAAAAGTTTATTTATAAAAATAATTTCTATTATTATTGAAGTTTCCTTCGTTAACATTTTTTTATAATAATGTAATCAAATCTATATATTACCAAATTTCTATCGAATAATGGTTTTTCATCGCGACGTTCTAATCGATCTTTTACATAATATGTACCTCTGATAATACAAATGCAGAAGATTCTAAGCAGACGTTCCTGTGTTTTAAGAATATTTTTGTTGCTCCAAATTTAAAGAAATAAAGAATAACATAGAAATCATGTCCTTATCATAAATCTGGTTTAGATCTGTATTTTTGATCGAAATAACACCACAGTATAATAGAACATTTACATGTTTGAGAAATATTTATTTAGTATATTATAAGCGTTCCAAATCGTTAACATTCATCTTATTAACTAATGCAACGTTGTATTCTATTTTGACTGAAACGATCTTCATTGTCGATGTAATAGATTAGTGGTACTTGTATTTCCTGTGTCCCCCTATAAATTGAAAAACATTTTGTTATTGTAGAGTTTTCCATAGTATTTTAATAGAGAAATACTTTTAAAATAATAAACTTACTCAAACGCAAATAATTCAGTATATAGAATGTGATTGATCCTGCGATAGCAACTTGCATGATCGGTGCGAAACCCGTCTTCAGAGGATTTACGTATTTATGCTGCCAGCGCCAGAAAGCTACAATGTGAGGATAACTTTAGAGCTAACTTATATCATAAATTATGCTAGACTTCTAACTCTACGCAACGACGATACAGTCACTTTTACTCTTCTTAACCTTTTACATACTTATTGAAAACACTTCCAGGAAAAATCCTACTGTGATATTTTTTCCAGTTTCATTTTACACTCCGAAATATAAAATTAAAAATATGATTGATCGAATCGAATTCAAACGAGGAGTATGATGTAAATGAAATAGAGGGTGAGCGCGGGAGGGAGAGTGGAATCGTTACGCAATTATTAAAGTATAATATAGCCATTTTGACACAGAAAATAAGTACCTCGTGAACATAAACCAGCAAAAGGACGAAGTCCCATCTCACGTCGTCCAATCCATTTAGTTAGCTCGCCAAGTTTCACTTCCCCGAGCGGTGTATCGGCTGTAAATGTATATATTCACAAATGAAATTTTTCAAATTAACATTCAGTCAAGAGATTAGTGACGACGAAACTCACGTTTTCCATAATACCGAGCAGGATCGTACGGGCCGTGTACGCTTCTATCGTATCCCTTCGGATACAATCCGATATTCATATTTGCTACTACACGAGACTTACAGTCCAAGAGAGAGAAGAAGAACGTGAACAGTTGAAGTTGAACGTCCGTCAGAACGTATCAACGAACTGACTGAATACTGTATCCAACTGTATCAGTGTATTGTAGCCTTGCAGGCACTGTGGGCGTAACTCCTTGTAAAGAAAATCCCTAGAACAGTGGATATGATTGGATATGATTGGATATGATTGGATATGATCAGATATGATTGGATATGATTGGATATGATTGAATATGATCAAATATGATGGATATGATTGGACAATGATTGGATATGATATGGTATTATATAGGGGGATTTCGAATCAAAGAGGATACCTCTTGGACCATATATACTTACGGAGTTTCACCTCCGGTCTGTGTGTAGTCTATGGCATAGAGTGATCAGTCATGCGTTCTTACGACGTGAGTTTAGAAGCCGCGTAAATATGGCCGCGGCAATAACGAGCGGTTACCATGGTCGTGTGTAATGAGTGCATGTGATATTTGTGATTTGTGTTCTGTGATGTACGGTGTACAGTGATGAGATCAATGTGCCATTGGCAAAGATGAGCGAAAGGAAGTTTACTCGCGGCTTGGGTAAACCAGGCATGGCAGCTCAATTGCGAGAGACTGTCTCCCAGGTAGTACGCGAGAGTACCGTACAGGTAGGACCGCTGACATTCTGATTTCATTACTTTTTGCCGCTCGATCTTCGCGATCAATTTTCACTCGAACCTCCTAGAACAATTTCACAATAACAATTCAGACCGATAACAGTTTGTTTTCCTTGACACCATTTGTCGATACATTCATTAGAATTTTAATTCATTATTCATGATAATTGCTGTCAATCTTGTTGACAAAATTCTCCCTATAAATATATTTCGGATCGAGAAATAATTAAATAAATATTTCACTAATTCACGCTGTTTATATTGACTTTGACAGACCACCGATAGATTTATCAACTAATTGTGGATTTATTCACATGAAATTCGGTTTATTTCGATGATACTGTTATTCAGTTTAAAACATGTCTATTTATGGTAGTGAATATCGCCTTTTTTTTTGTACTTTCGGATCATTATTACTATTACTTCCTTGAATCAAGGACAAATTATACTCTTTTTGTACATCGTTGTTTGTCCCATTTACTATCATCACATAATAGAGATTGATATAAATTGGTGTTTAACTTCTAAAGAATGTACTGGTAGAAGTTCTAATCTGCATGCGTTATGCATTACTTGAGTTAACAATTTAGTATGCAAATTAAATTAATATATACTGTTCTCTTTTTTTTTTATTTATCTCAACAGAATTACTATTTATTTTCAGAGCAAACCACATTTAGTAGAACCCATAGATTTCGAAAGTTTTGTATTGAAGAATAAAACTTTATTACAAAACGATCCTCAGAGAGAGCTTCTACTCTATCCTCAGGACGACGTCTCTGTGAGTTTTTGTTCGCTATTTCTTATCTATTTATCAAAATTTGCATCCGTTGTATGAGTAGATAAATTATCATGAATTCATGCACAGGATGTTACCGAGGTCGGACTATACCTACAAGAATATATTACTATGTTTTGCTGCAACAGTTAAATAAAAATATTTTTTCCTTACAGCAAGTAGTATTGCCCAGAAGATACCGTACTCTTACGCCAACAGTACCGCAAGTCTCAGATAATGACGAAGGAGGGGAGAATCTTCTTACAAAGGAATGTTTACGAAGTTATACATCCAACTGGAACCTGATACATTATAAATATTCTGCTTATAGTGGAACTTATCTTGAATTGCCTAAGTATGTCTTTTACCCTCGTCATATCTGTACTCTCCCACTAGCATAAATATTATTATGTATTTCCTATAAACAATGTGTGAAACTTAAAGTTACATTTTTACCTTTTTCTTTTCTTTTTTAGAATAGCAAAAACAGACGATTTGAAAGACGAGATATACGAAATCGATACTGAAGTAGACCAAGTTGACGAGGTAAAATATTCTGCTGTAAATGTGAACACAGAGAAAGCTATCTGAAAATTACTATTTTTTATTACAGAGTTTTATCTGATTGCATTATATAATCATAAACAAGATTTATCTATGAGATATTGTTCGTTACAAGTTATAATGTAAATGCTTGAATCGATATATGTACATGTATAGATTTATAGTGTTAATTGTTTTTTATTAAATTCATTGTTCGTGGAATTAATTTACAACACAACAACGTTAGTATCTTCAAAAAATTGTTTCTGTGATAAATGTACATACTACCAGTTTCTTTGTGTTTGTATATGGAAAAAATCTCGCATTGTAGAGTATTTTGTAAATTGTTCGAGAAAATAATAATTTGTTTAATGTCACCAGGAGTCAACGAAGAGTAATGGAATCACGAAAGAGGGCTATCTGATGAAAGGACCAGAAATCGGAAGTAGCGACCGAATGTTTGCACATATTGGCTCAAAATCATTTAAAAGACGCTTTTGCCACCTTAGACAAGAAGTTGACGGCACATATATTCTCGAGTTTTTTAAAGATGAAAAAAAAGGCGAAGCGAAATTAACGATAGTTATGGATTTTTGTACCGAAGTTGCGAGGAACCCGAAACGTGGAAGGTACTGTTTTGAATTAAGAATGAGCGGGACTCATAAATCGTATACTTTAGCGTCAGACAACGAGGCGGACATGCAGGATTGGTTATTAAAGTTGAGCTCAGTATTGCAGCATTATAAACAACAGGAAGAAAAGCGCGCCGCATCGTTGGAAAGAGCGTGCAATACACCTCCCCCCTCGCCTCAACCTATGCAGGTAATAAACGTAAAAATAAAATATGCATACCAGATTCTTTAACATTTGTAACTTTTCTAGAATCTGTAAGAATTAAACATTTTTTATTGGTATTTCCAGGTTTACGGAACATTGAAAGGCTTAGAGCAGAGCATGAATCCGCAATTGATTAAATATTCCAGAGAAACAGATACAAGTATAGCATTAGTCAGGCGTGAAAATCGTAAACGATTGTTTAGTATTTACCCTCATATTCCGCACAGTAAGCAACAACCAGGATGTTCCAACGAGCAGAACCTGGACCCATTCAAAGAGCAATTCGGACACAGGATTTTTGTGAAATGCGAAAGTCTTAAATTTAGATTACAAGCGCCTATAGATGAAAAGGAGTCATTGTGTCAGGTGGAACCGTATCAAACAACACTGAGCCTTTATGATGCAAGAAATGGTAGAAAACTCGCAGAAAATTTTCATTTCGATATCAATCATGAAGTTGTCCAAGGAATGATAAAAGAGTTGAGTCCTGTAGGTATTATGACGGAATCTACGGATAATATAAAATTACCAGATGATTTAAAAAATATATCTTTAGAGTGGATGAAATATCCGAAACAGGTTTGTCGTTTTAAATGTTTATTGTATATTACGATTATCAATGTAATTGATTAACAATATTTTCTTCACGTTTACAGGCCATATTTAGCATTAGTAACCCTCATCCCGATATATTCTTGGTCGTAAGAATAGATAAAATATTACAAGGAAATATATGTCAAACTTCGGAACCATATTTGAGAGCTACGAAAGATCCACGGTTAGGTTTAAAAGTTCACAAACAAGTCAGAGCTTGTTGCCAAAGGTAAATTCCACTACAACTTTATCAAAAAATTATTGTAAAATTTCGATCAATGCGAATCGCATTTTTCAGACTGGGAAATTACAGAATGCCTTTCGCTTGGGCTGCCAGACCTTTGTTTCGATTATATAGTAACGAACTAGATACGTCATCTGATTTTCCAGCAATATATAGGCAAGAAGGAAATAAAATAAAGGATGAGGAATTGCTGAAACTTCTCTCAGAGTACAGAAAGTATATGTCGATGTAGTACAAACCAAGTCGCGTACGAATGTTTATTAATGCGTTTTTTTATTTTAGGCCTGAAAAACTTAGTAAATTGACTGTGATACCAGGATGGTTAAAAATAAAAATTGAGTCAATTACAGAACTACCTGAAAGTATGTTTCGATTCTTAACGAATTATAATGAAACAATGACAAGTATCTAGGTTCCTTTTCTCTTTCCAGACACACTGTCTACGTCCTTAGCAGCTTTAAAGCCATTCCCATTGCCACCGACTTCGGAACCGACTCTTGAAGTGGCAGAATTCGAGTGTACTTCGGAAAAAGATGTTCATCCTTATACGACATACATTAATCACCTTTACATTTATCCGCAAACTCTGTGTTTCGATACTCAAAAAATATTTACCAGAGCCAGGAACATTGCGTGCATCGTTGAACTACGAGACGAAGATAGTGAAAATGCTACACCTTTGAGAGTATGTGTAAACTTTAGTTTTGTTCGAATAGGATGCTACAGTATTACTAACATTATTCTCTCGCTTTCGATTATGTAGTGTATATACGGAAGACCCGGTGCTCCGCTTTTATGTCTACGCGCGTGTTGCTCGGTTTTACATCATAACGCAATTCCTTCGTGGTACGAAGAAATTAAAATACGACTGCCAACAAAACTACATTCGAAACATCACTTGCTTTTCTCTTTCTACCACATAAGTTGTGATATGAACAAGAAGAAGGAGAACGGAGTCGAAAATTGTGTTGGTTACGCATGGTCCCCCTTGCTACATAAAGGAAGGTAGGACAACAAAAAATTCATTCGTTCAGTCATTTTATAGTCACTTATATTTAAAAAATCGTGTATTTTCTACAGACTGAATGTGGATATGGATATGAACGTACAAACTCTACCCGTAGCAACACATTTACCTTCAGGATATCTTTCAATACAGCCTCTTGGGTTAGGAAAAGGGGTAAGAATGAGGTCAAACGAAATATGTACAATGTGTTTCGAGAAATTTCGACAATATTTTGAAAATGGGAATTTTTTATAATTGCAGAATGCAGGACCAGAAATCACGTGGATCGATTCTCAGCGACCAGTATTTACAGTAGCGTTCCAATTAATTTCCACTGTGTTCACGCGCGACGTGCATTTGCATAATTTATTTGCCCATATGGAACGAATCCTGGATACAACGCAGGGAGCAATACCAGCGGATTCGGAGACATGCAAAATATTAAAAGCTGCTCATGCAGTACAGCTAGTTACCGTTATTACATTTCTTCCTACTATACTGAATCAACTGTTCACGTTATTAACGCATACGATGAACGACGAAGTCGGATTATTTATAATAAGAGTTTTAATACACTTTATAAATATGGTCCACGAAGCTGGTAGAAAGGAAACTCTCCAAGCTTATATCAAGGTAAACATTCCTGGAAGACGTAACCGTTTTTATCGTCTTTAAATAATAATTAGGGATACAAGGAAAATGTTAATCTTGCACTGACGTATTTTATAGTTCGTTTTTGTATCGCCAACACAAGGAAACGGCAGTGTTACAGTTCACGAACAGTTGGGAAAACATCTTCCTACACTGTTACAGCCTAGTAATACTGATTTTCTTGTGGTGAATAAGTTTATGCACCACTCCAGCTTCTTCTTTGAAATAATGATCAAAAGCATGGCGCAACATTTACTCGCAACGGGTAGAATAAAGGTGGGTCGTGTAATAGGATGTTAATAATTAATCGATAGATTATCGGAGAAAATGTATTAACTGAACTGTTTTACAGATGCACAGAAACGAAAGGTTCTCCAGAGAATATCATGAGAAAATCAAGAGCTTGGTAGACGTTATTATGCCATATCTTATGACTAAATACAAAGAAATGCCCGTCGAAACTCACGAGTTGAACAAAAGTCTCGCACAATTTTTAAAAGTAAGTGAACGCAACGTGTTCTCTAGAAGTTTGTCTTTGCAAAGTCGGGCGTGTTAATCAATGAAAATTTTCATAGCGATGTCTCACGTTCATGGACCGCGGATTTGTTTTCTGCCTAATCAATTCATATATAGACAACTTTTCCCCGGGCGATCCACGTACATTACACGACTTCAAATTCACATTTCTGCAAATAATCTGTTCCCACGAACATTACGTATCCTTCAATTTGCCAATGATGCAATCACGAATCACCTCCAAAGGTAATATTATAATCACCATTATTATTATATTCAGTATCTTCAACTACGTAATATATAACGATTTTATGCTTTATTCAGAAGATACAGAGAGTGATCCAGAATGTGATGGTATGTTAAGTTACGTTCATACACTCCCGTCTTTATTGTGGTTTGTTACTGTAGCCATAGCGAGTGGGAGATGCACACAATTTTTTGATATTCGATCACCATCGATCACTAGATTTATAGAAAATCTTTTCATGGCATTCTTATTTGTTGCTATGCAAGCTTGATTTATTATATAGTTGAGATGCACCGAGTATCGAAGGTTTTATAAGTTAACCCTTTGAACTCGGAGGTATTTTTACTCGAAGATTAGACATTTCTTCCGACCTAAAATATTTCCGTTCCCTATGATTTTTTAAATTTTATAGATATGAAATTGGTATAATACCTCATACAGTACCTAAATGTTTAGTAATTGATTGGATACCGACATATTTAATCATTTTTAGTGGCACCTCAGAGTCACCGTTCGAGTGCTAAGGGTTAATAGGATATTTCGTAATCACACTACATTTATAGTATGCTCACAATTTGTTTCACGTTATCTCAAGCATAGTATCGTATAAACTGCACGATTCTATAAACATTTTATAACTATAAAATTAGCAGAACAATATGAATTAATCGATTTCTATAAAAAATTTTTGTCAGTGACCTTGACAATTTACGACATACATAAATTATGGAATAATTTTATTTTAATTTCATTTGATATTTAATGTTTTTAGGTGGACTTTGAATGTCTATATATACATTTATGTGTTCATATCATCAGTTTCATTAAAAGTAAAACAGATTCACTAACATCGAGGTATTCGTTACAGATTTAATTAATGAGTACTGTTTATCCGAAGACTTCTGTAAACATCACTTTTTGGTTGGATTGTTAATGCAAGAGGTGAAAACGTCTTTGAATGAAATTGTACAAATTCGAAAAGTGGCGATGGCTACGTTAAGAGATTTAATGGCGAAACACGAACTCGACGATAGATATCAGAATAAGGTAAATCCGTTGTAACTTGATCATTGGTAATAATTAAGTTGCAAGTAGTAATTTAAAATAATTCTATTCGCACAGGGTCAATTAAGTAGAATAGCGTCCGTTTATATACCATGGCTGGGGATCGTATTGGAAAATTTGCATCGGCTGCAATCCGTACACGATAGCAGTAAAACAGAAGCTAAGCAAAATGGAACCAACAGAATATCAACCAGTAGCTCATTCTTAGCGAACAAAGATACTAGTAGTGTCACAACAGCTACTGGAACTCCAAAGTCAATTCACAGGTAAGATTGAATAATAACTATTTGAACCTTTTGCACTCGCAGCTATTTCAACTCGAAAATTAAACATATATCTTCCGAACTACACTCCTCAAAAGAATTAAGGGATCACTTCTGCGAACCCGAAAAATTGCTCCCACTTTATGTGATCATAACTCCGTCAAAAATTGCTGTATCGATATCGTTACACAATGGTTTGAAAGCCAGAAACCTCTAGTTTCAGATGCTCTGTTTTAAATTGTTACTATATTGGTTTTTTACAAAGTTATAGCGAGATGAAGACAACAT
This sequence comes from Lasioglossum pauxillum, assembly GCA_933228785.1. Lineage (NCBI taxonomy): Eukaryota > Metazoa > Arthropoda > Insecta > Hymenoptera > Halictidae > Lasioglossum > Lasioglossum pauxillum. The sequence goes on along the minus strand of OW121701.1, from coordinate 36,466,004 downwards.
TGTGGTGAAAACAACAAAAATGCGGTTTCTCCAGTACCACGTGCGAAAATTTTTTTTTTAACATGGTATATATATCATTTCCCGTAGATTTTATCACGCTGATTTCAAATCTGATCTCAAAATTTGTATACGACCTCAGGATTTTGCAAGAAATCGATTTTTGTGAACAAAACTAATGTAATAATTTTTACGTTGAACAGATTTGGAACAGCGTGAAAAAATCTACGGGAAATAATATATAGCATGTTAAAAAAAATTTTTTTCCGCGCGTGGTATTGGAGAAACCACATTTTTATGAAATTCTACATGTTTAACGAATTTTCTCAACGTTAGAAAACGTTCGTACCATAATCTCCCTATTTTTCCCATATTCTGCAATCGCTCTACCTTATTTCTATCGAAAGTTCTTTGATTTTGAATCGAGTTTGGTCCAAATTTTCCACTGTGCGCTGGCGCGGCGGTAGTAATTTCTGCGAAACACTAACTTCAAACACAGCTGCCATAGGTAAAAAATTATCGCAGTGAGTTCATGGGGTAGTCAATCGAATCGGCAGAATCTCTGCTTCAATCTGACATTCGGATCATGGTATTACGATCATTTCTCGTCGAGATACAGCGAGTTAAAGGAAAAATGGAAATTGTGCATTTTTTAAGCATATTTTCAGAAACACCTGGTATATCGAAATGTTAATGAAATTGAAAAAACAAAAGGACTGCCTTGAAGAGAATGAAACGCTCTTTCTATTGCTTTTTTGCGCAAGATTCCACGATAATTTTTTCGCTTTCTGGAGCCAGTTAAAGTTAAAAATCCCATATTTACTTCAATGTTGAATAACTCGAATAAAAAAAATCGCACAATATTCAACAACCACACAATTTACACAGGAAAGATAACCCTTCCAAATGATATTAATGCGATTTATCAAAAAAATTTGTTGCTTCCGGGTGATGTTCCAAAGTTGTTAACCGTCAATGTTGTCTTCATCTCGCTATAACATAATAAAAAAACAACATAGCGACAATTTAAAACAGAGCATCCGAAACTAGAGGTTTCACGCTTTCGAACCATTGTTTAACGATATCGACACAGCAATTTTTGACGGAGTTATGATCACATAAAGTGGGAGCAATTTTTCGGGTTCACAGAAGTGATCCCTTAATTCTTTTGAGGAGTGTAGAATAATTCTATTTTACATGATTTTTACCTTTTCATGGTTATGAAATTGATGTAATACCTCATACGTAAATGTTTAACAATCGATTAGATACCCACATATTTTTAATAATGTAAACAATATTTTGAATAATGGTACTACAATTTTTAGCGGTGACTCTCTGAGTCGCCACTCATATAATGGAAATAATTTACACCAAATATTGTACACAGGCTCACAGTCAATTTGGATACACAGTCTCCGATAAGGGCGTCCATGCATTTACGAGATTCTACGTACTTCGCGGCCATAGCAGGCCAGGGTTTAGTCAATGGATATTCGTGTACTAGCATAGAGTCGGATACGTCAACGATATCTGGTGTCTCGCAGTCAAATATATCCCAAGAAACTACAATTGTGATCCGCGAACCAATCGAAAATGGCACCGGTGAGAAGAAGAGACATTCGCGGTCCCTAAGCGTTACACAGTCATCCTCAAGATGCGATAAATTGCAGTCGTCCGAAGTGAAGGATATTCTGCTTTGTTTCTTATTTGTTATAAAATACTTGGGCGACCATCAAGTTATCGCTTGGTGGCAGCAATGCAGTGATCTTGAAATTTTGAACTTTTTCTCGGTGATAGAGTAAGTCGATGCCTACGAATGCAATATCGAAAGATTTCTCTTCACTGCGCAAAAAGTGAATGCATTTGAATCTTCTCTTTTAGGATGAGTCTTTATCATTTCAAGTATATTGGGAAGAGGCAAATTACAACAAACGTGACAAGCAATTCTGGAAAACCTCGAACAGTGAAGGCGATGACGTTACCAGCTAGAATGGCGCCTCCTGATTTTTCCAGCGAAGGACCAGCTACCAGCACTTTACAACCCCATAACAACACTCTTCGAGAAAATCTTGTCGAAAATGACACTGGAAAAGTCCATCAAGTTTTATTAGAAGCAAATATGGCAACAGAAGTTGGTCTTATCGCATTAGATTGTTTAGGATTGTTCTGCCTCCATTTTAAGGTATAATACCACACATTTCCGTTTACACAGTTGTGTAACTGGAGGGTAATGAAATTAACGTGCGTGTTTGCAGGATGTACTTTTAGCAACGAACGGTGATAATCCTATTATGCAAAAAGTTTTCAATATATATTTATCATTCTTACAAGTTGGCCAGTCGGAGACTTTGTTACGCCACGTTTTCGCCAGCTTCAGAGCTTTCCTAAACAATTACTCTATAATTCTATTCCAAGGTATGCATTCCAATAACATCCAAAAGAGTTGTTAGGCAGGTGTTATTAATTATAATTCATTTTGCAGGGAATGCAGTCCTTTGCGGGCGTCTATGCTACGAGTTATTGCGCTGCTGTAACAGTAAATTAAGTTCTATTAGACAGGAGTCTTGCGCATTGGTTTACCTACTCATGAGAAGTAATTTTGAGTTTACCAGTCGAAAGGGTTTGACTAGAGTTCACTTGCAAGTAAGCGAGATTTATAAAATTTAATATTTTTGTATTTTTTTATTGGCGAACGAAGATAAAAGTGTATTTAAAATATTTTATGCGTTTATTTGTAAAACAGGTGATAATCTCTGTTTCACAAATGCTTGGAAATGTGATTGGATTGAATAATTCAAGGTTTCAAGAATCATTGTCGTTGATAAACAGCTATGCTTCGTCTGACAAAGTAATGAAAGGTACAGGTTTCCCAGTAGAAGTGAAAGATCTCAATAAAAGAATCCGGACCGTTCTAATGGCGACCGCGCAAATGAGAGAGCACAATAACGATCCAGAAATGTTAGTTGACCTGCAACACAGTTTAGCCAACTCTTACGCCAGTACGCCGGAATTAAGATATACTTGGTTGGAAACTATGGCTAGAAATCATGCGAGGGATGGAAATTTTTCAGAGGTACGCTTTTTTATGTACACTTCATAAATCACCGGACACTTACTTATCTTTAACAAAATGGCAATTAAAAAATGCAAGCTCCCAGCTTGATTTGATTGTTTTATTTTGATTAGGCCTCGTACAGACTAGAACATTTCGACGAACAGTACCGCGAACCGCGCGGCGAACTGCGCATTTCGACGAACGGCGATCGGAACGGATTTGTGCTATTTCCAGATTTTCTTGCGAACAACTATGGGAGCTGCAGCGGTGTATACTACACAAAGAAATACAGAAAATTTTGGCAGTTTATTGACTTGAAATGTTCAGGTCTATACGAAGCATTTTAAGGACATCAGATTCGAGATTATATGACTTGAATTTTTGGAGATGTTATGACATTTTGACGAACATTTCGACGAACGGTGCCACGAACGCTGCCGTGCGCATTTCGGCGCGCATTCGTGCGAACGGTCGATCCATCAGCTCTGGGAACGACGGCGCGCATTTCGGCGAACATTTTGACGAACAGTGCCACGAACGCCGCCGCGTGCATTTCGGCGCGCACGAACGCGAACGGGTGGCGTTTACAAATCTGTCGGGACGGGAATTTTTCTTGAGATCGGGACGGAATCCTGAAAATTCTCGGGAATATTTTACGAAAATTACGAACATTTTCGGGAATCTCGCACACCCCTGCAGAAATCCCGAAAAAATTCACGGGAAAAACTCAGGATTTTTGGGATCCCGTCCCGACATGATACGAGGTGATTCCCATCCCGTTCCCGGCATCGGTATTCGGGAATTCTCGGGTTCCCGCACACCTCTAGTATTTATATATCAAGACGTGTGCGATTTTCACAATTTAGAACGCTCAGCCAAAACGAAAAGGGCTCGATGTGTGACTAACCTTGTTGTTTACGGAACGCGCTCGCGGAACTTAACCCTTCCAAAGGCGAAAATTCATCATGTTGCAACATCTCCAAAAATTCAAGTCATTTAATCTCGAATCTGATGTCTTTAATGCTTCGTACAGACCTGAACATTTGAAACTTTAATTCACTCAATAAACTGCCAAAATTTTCTGTATTTCTTTGAGTACTATACACCGCTGCAGCTCCCATAGAAATAGCACAAATCCGCGGCGCTGTTCGTCGAAATGTTCTTGTCTGTACGAGGCCTTAGATGTAGCTATTATACGATCATATTTTAACGGAAAATTAAATATACAGGGTGGCCCACATAACTCTGAACAGCTCAATATCTCCGTTACTTTTCGTTGTACAAAAAAACTTCGTAGGACAAAGTTACACTGTTTGAAGGGCCACATATAACGGTGTAAGGGAAAAAAAATTTCAAGGTCATTTTTATGAGATTTCAAGGTTATCGATGTTTTTTTAAATGGAATGAGGTATTTTTTAATACATCAATCGATGCAGCTGGACATTCTTTATAAAAAAGTACTAACCTATGTATGTCGAAAAGTTAGTAGTTCAGGAGATATTTCAATTTAAATAACTCCAAAATATCATTACTGTCGTACTAAGGCGTTACACAAGTAAGTAAACGCTAACGCCTGAGTACGACAGTAATGGTATTTTGGAGTTATTTAAATTGAAATATCTCCTGAACTACTAACTTTTCGACATACATAGGTTAGTACTTTTTTATAAAGAATGTCCAGCTGCATCGATTGATGTATTAAAAAATACCTCATTCCATTTAAAACTAGAGGGCTATTGTTGCTCGATCGCTTCGCTCGCTCGCGGGTAGGACTGCTCTTGCGAGAGGGTTAGTGATACGCATGGCTAGTAGGGCCTACTGATATTAATGTTCTTTATTTGGTGTGTGACTCTCCAAGAGTCACACAAAGAACTTCCCGATTCGTTACTCCTTCGCCAACATCGCTAACATCGTTTTTTTTTTGTACTTTCATCGATATTCTCCCAAAATGTATTCTTGGGAGTAGAGATGATAAATTCACTGTTGCATTGGAATAACTTTCGATTATTCCAAGCGGTAACATTAGCATCAGTTAAAAAAAAAATATTTTTTAAATCTAAAAAAAAATTTTTTTTTAAATCTAAAAAAAAATTAAGAAAAAAATTTTTTGTTATGTAATTGCGTTTGGTTCTTTGGTGGAAAATTTTCGTCGTCCCTTATAAATTGCATTGTAGAATCAACTCTTTTCGAAAAAAAACTAAAAATCTAAAAAACTACTTGACCAAAATGGACCAAAATCTAATCAGCTCTAAGTTACGACGGGGCACTTCGATTGCATCATTCATCATCCTGATCGCGTTGTTACTTTTTCTGAAAACGTTAACGAAAAATTTTATACCATACAAACGGACATACGCGCGCGCGCGCACGCACGGACGCGCGCACGCACGCACGCACGCACGCACGCACGCACGCGCACACACACACACACGCACACACACAAAAACAAACAAACAAACAAACATTTTGATAAAAATAGTCTAAAATGACTCCAATGACCATGAAACGTGAAGATCTGCTAAAAAATCGATTTTCGATTTTCGGGGTAATTACAGTAACTTCCCTATGAATCGGGAAGTTAAAAACATCGATAACCTTGAAATCTCATAAAAATGACCTTGAAATTTTTTTTTTCCCTTACACCGTTATATGTGGCCCTTCAAACAGTGTAACTTTGTCCTACGAAGTTTTTTTGTACAACGAAAAGTAACGGAGATATTGAGCTGTTCAGAGTTATGTGGGCCACCCTGTATATTTGAATAAATATTGGAAACAGAGACTGAGAAATGGTGGTGTGAAAGGGATCTATATTTCATAATATAGATCCTTTAATAACAAAAATTCGTCTGCATCGAAATTTGAATAAGTGTCCGGTGACGGCGGGAGTGTATCCTCGAATAACTGGATTTATTAAACAAATGTTAATACAACTATTTTATCTTAGGCTGCTTGCTGTCATTTACATATTGCCGCATTAATGGCGGAATACTTGAAATTGAAAAAAGTTCACACGTGGGGTGCAGAAGCGTTCGACAAAATCTCTGAGAACATTTCTAGGGACGAGTGCAGTCTGAAACTCGATGCTGGTGAGATTTGTATGTTTTTTACACGTTTCTATTATGATTTATATCTATAAATATTTTCAATCTGTTCCATCTTTTTAATTTGTATCTTTTACATTGCGTTTATGTGATTTACATGGTGTAATTTTTATCTTATTTCATATTCTTATTTTAGAAAGTCAAATTATTCACGTACGCTCTTGAACAATTCATTTTTCGATTTTACTATTTTAGGTGTACAAGATATTCACTATAACGAGTACTTACTCCTCGAACAATTGGAAGTTTGTGCAGAGATGCTAGAAAAGGCAGAAAGATTCGAGTTGCTTGGGCACCTATACCGTTTAATAGTTCCTATCTACGAAGAGAAACGAAACTACGAGGCTCTAGCGAATTGTTATTCACACTTAGCACAGGCGTGTAATAAAATCGTAGAAGTTACTAAATCCGGAAAGAGGCTTCTTGGGAGGTTTTATAGAGTCGCATTTTTCGGTTCGGTAAGAAAAACTGAACGTGCTTCTGTTCTAGAAACGCGAGTTTAATCGGTTTCGTAATTTCATTTTTATACCTATGTATTTTATAGGCGTATTTTGAAGATGAGAACGGGCAAGAGTACATTTACAAAGAACCAAAAGTCACGTCTTTGTCAGAAATTTCCGAGCGTCTGAATCGTTTATATTCCGACAAGTTTGGCGCGGAAAATGTTAAAATGATTATGGACTCCGTGCCAATTGATATCACCGAATTGGATCAAAAATTTGCATACATCCAAGTCACTCACGTGACACCTTATTTCGAGAAGTACGAATTGGAAACCAGGCAAACCGAATTCGAACAGAATCATAACGTGGCATGCTTCATGTTTGAAACTCCATTCACTAAGGAAGGAAAAGCGAGAGGTAATCCAGAGGATCAATGGAAGCGGAGAACGATTCTAACGAGTACGTTCGTTTTACATCAGCAATTTTTAATTTGATTGTAGCTTCCTAGGTGTTCACTTCATGTGTAGAATTTGTTGATCGACGTTTGCGTTAATATTTCAGCACAATATTCGTTCCCATACATTAAGAAGCGAATTTTGGTGTCTGAGAAACGGATAATGGAGCTCAGTCCAATAGAAGTGGCACTGGATGAAATGCGGCAACGAGTTCAAGAATTAGAGGATGTAGCCCTTATCGGTCCAACCGATGTGAAAAAATTACAGTTAAGACTACAAGGAAGTATATGCGTTACAGTGAATGCCGGGCCACTTGCGTATGCTTCTGCGTTCCTAGATCCCGCGTTGTCCCCACAATATCCAGATGATAAAGTCGAGGAACTAAAAGATGTTTTTAGGTAACCACTAATTCTCAATGATCAACTATTTTCTCCGCTTACAGGGATTTTCATTTAATATAAAAATGCTTACAGGGAATTTGTTAAGATATGTTATACGGCTCTCCAAATAAATAGTAAGTTGATTACATCCGATCAGCACGAGTATCAGGAAGTATTACGTGAGAATTACCAGAAACTTTGTCAAAGTTTATCGTCGTTACTTGGAGAACCTATTTGGCCTGACGAGCAAGTTTGTAATTTCAAGCGCAACAGCGCTGCTTTGTTTAGTGCTATCAGTGGTGCTAATAATCATACGAGTACAGCTTAAACTAAGCCATGCCTCGAAACAAGTCACCGGAGCGAATCTATTAGATTTTGTTCTACAAGAAATTTCTTCTCCGAACAGGTGGTACAAAATGGGTTGTGCATTAACCCATTATTCATTTCTTTAAGCACAAAAATAACTGTGTTATTAATTATGAATTAGAGAATATTGTTACTAGTTCAGTAAATCGCTGCAATTATGCACTTGTAATAGAATCAAACTGTCATTTCTTATTATATCGCTAAATGCTAATACAGCTTGTCAAATCTAGCTGTGCGGCTGAATGTCCCCCGCAAGGGGAAATCTCCCCGCTGCGCAATGGTAAGTAGGTGGAATCTCGGAACTGATCGTCACATGTTAAACGATGCACGTGGCGACAGTTCAGTTAAAAAGTAAAGTGACACCAGTGTATTCACACAAAAATATAAACAGTAGTTTTGTATGTTTACTGCTGTAAGAAATAATGGACAGTACGCACTTTTGACGAGGTGTGTATCTTACCGTTCATATGTTGCATCCTTCTCTCGTCAAGTGCGGTCTTTGTTTTTGTCTGCGCATTCCTAAGTTTTGGTCAACCGCACAGCTAGATTTGACAAGCTTGTACGTGCGTAGTGCGTACGCCTAGAAATGAGAACAATTAAAATAGTTGGTTTCGTATGGCACTTCGTATACAGTGGACGTATACTGGACTACTATCTTTATAAACGGTACATATTTATCAGATGGCCTAATCATAAACATCTCTCATGTTTTAATCACTGCCATGTTTCGATGGATTTTCCACGTATAGTCTCTTTATAGCGAAAATTTAGACAGATTGAAAGGTAAAATACAGAGAAATATAGTGGTTAGGTGTTTTGCCTAGACGAAAGACTTAAATTTCTTCTGAATACAAAATTTATAATTGTCTTACACACAATTTCTATGTATTAAAATATTCTGCAGTGTGTCATCGTCCTCCAAGATGGATTATCGGTTTTCAACTGTTTTCAACTTGTTGAAAACATATCTTGATCTTGGGCCTCGTACAGACTAAATAGAACATTTCGATGAACAGCGCCGCGAACCGCGCATTTCGACAAACGGCGATCGGAACGGATTTGTGCTATTTCCAGATTTTCTTGCGAACAACTATGGGAGCTGCAGCGGTGTATACTACACAAAGAAATACAGAAAATGTTGGCATTTCGTCGAAATGTTCTACATAGTCTGTACGAGGCCTTAAAGGATGCACCCGGTGTATTAAATCTAGTTGAATGTAGTATAGTTTGGTGTAGTGCACCTAAAGGGGCATTGACATGTACGCGTACACACTGACTTAAGAATTGAATGATTTGTATATTCGAATGTGTTACGTGGGTAGAGTTTAATTTGTATATATTTGTATAATTTATTCTACATATACGCATTATGTAAAGAAGATGTGACTAGCGAACATTCTACAATTACTCGAATATTATGATTAACCGAGAGAGAAGAATATTTTATAACGTCACCACATTTTGGAAAGCAAAGTATTTCAAACATTTTACAAACTTTTTTATGTACTTATACATGGTAATACATATTGAAATTTAATATAACATTTATATACACTACGCTATGTCTGCCACGTAAAAATTGTGATACTCGTTGCATTCTCTCATTCTGGTTGACGAAGTAACGGAATTTTATAGACGTAGTACTTAATTCGAACAAGTTCTGTCCCGCAAATTAATTTCGAGTTTACACTGCGTGCTTATCTTCTTTATATAACTTTGTTGTGATACATTTAAAAGCAACATGCAATAACTTCATTGCATTCTGTACAATTGTTTCGTGATTCGTGTATATAAAATAACGAATATTGAAATTTATAAGATATGTAAAATTTAAACATCTAAATGTTGAATATTTTAGAATTTTTATCACATTTTCTTTGCAATTATTGCACCCGGGGTCAAATTTAAAATGAAAAAGGAACATTTGATGAGTTTTCATTTCGTGCAGATTTTATGTATTTCTATATGTAAACAAAATGTATAATTGTAATTAATGCACACAAAATATTGTGTTTAAACAATGGAGTACTGTTATTTAACTTTAGGAATATGTATCGCTTCAAATTAGAATTTTTCTCGAAAGGTGATTTATTTAATACATACACATATGCATTTGCAAATTATATTATGTGCTTCATAGATATATTTGCAAATTTAGTAGTACAAAGCTGCTTATAAATGTTTTACCAAGCATGGGATATACTGTATAATATATGCATATATATAAATGACAAAAAACTTTTTGGTAATTACATATATTATAAATAATTTTGTTATTGCATTATGACAAATGGTATTATGTAATTTAATTGAATAAGGAGTAACTATTGCATTCATTATGTTGAATTCATTATTATACTTGCCATTTTATTCGTTTTAAAATTGATCAACTTATAATCTGCAAAATTAGTGTACAGTTGTTTATTGTCATAATGCTATAAGAAAAAGGCTGAGTAACAACTACGTATTACAGTATGTACATTAAACATATTATACTTGTATACTAGTAGTATTTAGTTACAGAACTGATAAACTTTAAAATAAAAATAGTATTTGACTAAGAAAAGTGAGGAAAGCTTTTGTGCCATGGCGTATTTCTTTTATACAGACTACACTTTATAGTTGTAGCGCGAATGAATGCATACCATTAGAAATACGTATGAAATTATAAATGATTTTAAAGAAATAATTGTCAGGAACAATTGTATGTCTTCAACGTAGCAATGCGTTTGGCAGTTCTTTACTAAAATCTAAGTTAGGAACATATAGATGACATTTTCGTCAAGTATCGGCAGAGTTGGGCAATATATACATGTAATGCAATTAACGATTCACTACTACGGTTGAAATATTTAATTATCGATTACAACTAAAGTATAATCGGAATGAATTAAAGCAGATATTTAATTATCATTTATATGATTATATGAATTAATTGTAATTAAAATTGTTAAAATTGTAATCGATTAATGCTCAACTTTGGCAAGCGGAGAATATATATTTTTGTTGTTTCCAAGTGTAATTACGTGAAGTGCGCTTTTATAAACTTTTTTAGAAGTAAACATGATAATAATCGTGTAATTAATTTATGCACAATCTCAACTATTATATGAAAATGAAAATTCTTTTCACACTCGTCAAAAATTTTTCATTGGTTTTCTTATATATTCTTTTATAAAATTACTTAATTCTAACACCCATACAGGGTTATACAGGGTGTTTCATCTAAAACAGGACACCTAAATATCTCTTCAGGTTATTGTGATGCAAAAAATATTTGTTACGTAATGTGCATGGCGCCAATAGACCAAATATCTGGCAAGAATATTTTTTTCCGAAGGTCGTTTTTTTCGGAGTTATCAAGGTCATCGATGTTTTTTGATACATATAACTACATTTTTATTTTATTGCATCGGGTAACTGATCGAAAAATACATTCAGATATGTATAATAACATGACCTTTAAATGACCTTGATCTTCGAAAATTAAAGTTTTACCTTCAGATCAACCTCAAGGTCATGTTATTATACATATCTGAATGTATTTTTTGATCAGTTACCCGATGCAATAAAATAAAAATGTAGTTATGTATCAAAAAACATTGACCGTGATAACTCCGAAAAAAATGACCTTTGGAAAAAAATATTCTTACCAGATATTTGGTCCAATGATGATATGCACATTACCTAACAAATATTTTTTGCATCACAATAACCTGAAGAGATATTTAGGTGTCCTGTTTTAGACAAAACACCCGGTATAAAGTACATCCAGTAAAAATGATTTTCTCACGCTGTACATTCTATATTTCTTCACTGGAGAAAAATGTTTATTATACGTAGATCCTCTTTTATTCATAACATTCAAAATAAGACGTGTTTTCTAGTGCAGTGCCTATTTAGTTGCAGAGGTTTTAATAAATGAAAGTCAGAATGCTGTCCAGTACTATATTTATAATAAAAGTTACACTTTTTATCTCGATTAGAAAGCTGATGATAAAAATATTACATCGTATAAAGTGTACGACGACGTTTGTTTACATTCAATATAAGCTTTTATAATGGAAGGAAAAACTTATAGTAATGACTATTGTATGTATGTGACAAATGGAAATCACAATGTGTGTCTAAATTCGAGTGCTGCATGAATATAAATGTTGCTGTTATGTTTGTAAGTGACACGATGCGTCTTTGTTCATATAAATATCATATTAATCCGAAAGCTAATATGATAAATATAAACGACGAGTTACGAAATAAATTTATGTTCATTAAATGTGCATGAATTTGTTGCATAATAGTTTTTTTAGTCAGAAATTGTATCGGAAATAATGTTAGATTAATTATTAACTTGCAATATCAAATGTACAAGCAATCGTTTTGTTTAATGTAAATCAATTGTAACAGAATTGTAAGTTGTAAACACACTCGCAGGATTATTTTACATTTTATTATTATATATACTAATGTAGTCACATAGTTTACAGCTTTAAATACACTGATGTTATAATAACTGATGACATATGGCCATTATAAAAATATGCCATCGTGACTAAAACAATAAAATGACAAATAATTTGAAAACTCTCATGGTACTGATAACAGAGAGGATACCTGATCACAACATACATAGCATAAATAGAATCGAGTATCATATACAGTCGGAGACAATAAGATAATGATTCCTACCAATTGCAATCTAAACGAATTTTTGTTTACTCATTCTCTAACAAACTAGTTGCTCCAACATCTTTAAAAAATTCAAATCCTTTAGACCAATTTTAAACAAGTTATGCGATTTTTAAAAGTGTCCTCTTAATATTGTCCCCGACTGTATACTCTAAACAAATAATCGTGCATAAAAGTTACTTTGACATGCTTTAAGGCATGCTTCAAAAGTTACTCTGTATCTCGAGTACTACAAATTTTTACTAGAAAGAATTAGGATAACGTAGCCAAGGGGGTGCTCGACAGCATCATTAGCGAAAGGAATTCTTATAATCGTTGAACAAGCAGAGATATAATTAATTTATCAGTGTATTGTGTTCAATAAATTAATGCGTGCGAATGTTCATGGTTTAAACATTATTCAAAACCTCGAATTTGAATTGTTATATCTTCGCGCTCCTCTGCAGCACCGACAACAATCAACACGTTGATACTGCAGATTCTTAGGTCATGGAATCCTATAGGATGACAAGTCTATGTTGTACCTAGTCTGTGTTTCAAATTTCGAAAAATATTGAACGAAATATTTAGAAATATAAATCTTTTACAAATTACAGGAATGAGTACTTGCAGTTATATATAAAAAATAGTCTAAATAGGATGCATTTTATATTTTAGCAAATGAAACGTACAAATAATACATTGATCAATATCGAAAAAATATTATACATAATAAAGTATAAAATAAAAGACCATATATATTTTAAAAGGCACACTATTTTCTTGAACACGTCGTTGGTACAATTCTATTTAGTTCCGTTGAAATCTTTTGTAATGATATACATAAAAAGACATGTACATTTGACAAAATTCAATGTCACAGAATACGCATATGCGTGTACCGCATTTTCAAATTTTTTTCGAAGATTCATCGATGCACATACAGTAAATATGTAAATATTTCGAAATATGCGTCTTCCGCGTTCCAGAGTAGACTTTGAGCTAATAAAATTTTTCTGTATATAGAATAATGTTCAGTTTGTAAAACTCAGCTGCTTTCTATCAGGTGATTCTGACATTCTTATCTACTCTCAGATTAAAATGAAATCATCTGTTACAACATCGTTCGCATCGTATGCTCGAGTTTAGAAGTATACATACATAGAACCCATGCGCTGGTGCGACTGCTAGTTTTAGACGGCTGCGTTAGGCCTTTTAAATAACTTTTACCGTTTCACTCACGCAATAGAAACATCAATGCATCATTCTTGATAAATAACGACGCTAAAGGTGGGTTGCCGTTTTCCGTCGAGTTTCGATAGGAAACGAACAGTTTAATTGTGACACAACGTTCGAAATTCCATGAAATTGTTTACGAAACGTCACGTCGAGACGCTGCGTTTACGTTTTGCTCGCTGAAAATATTTTAGCGCGGTGGATATGTACATCATATTTTCCGTCGGGCTATCCCGAGTAGCTTTTCATTTTCCTTTTTTTATAAACTGTTGAATAAAGGAGTCCCACAAAGCTGTACCAACCGGAAAGGAACTTTGCACATTCGTAGAAAGTTCTGACTCGAATGTTTCCCTTCTGCTGCATCCTTCGATGAAATGTTTCTTCGATGTTTTAATGTTATATTAACGTAATTCATTCGCAGTGTATGTCTAATATATATCTATATATACACATATGTAAATAAATAATAGATTATTACGAGGTTATGAAAGATTATCTTTCACAGTGTACACATGTATAATTTGTATATCGAAACGACACTGTCCAGAGCATGTAGTTAGATATTTCTGTTATTTAGGAAAGGAAAGGCTATATTTTCTGTGTTGCAGATGTCAAGTAAAGAGTATGACAGTGAAATGGATTATTCCGACTCCGACTGCGGAGATCCAGGCTACGAAGACTATTACAATGTTCAACCATGGGGTGGTGAGGTCGACAATGACATAGATCCCGATCAAAACCGAAGGGATCCGGAATATGCTATATACGATTGTTTGCGAGTCGAAGAAGTGGAAAGACTTTTAAACGAATACGTTGAAATGTTAAGTAATAGTCTTCACGTAACACCGTCGTTAGCCAAAGTTTTATTACATGCGCACAATTGGGCATTACAAGACATCATCGTAAAATATAGTACCAATGCTTCCAGTTTATTAATTAAATCAAAAGTAAAGCCAATTCCTCCGACGGACACGGTGACAGGATCGAAAGGTCAAAGGGGTGGATTGTGTTCGGTTTGTGTTACAGTTTACTCTGCTGAGAAGTTTTCTACATTAACATGTGGACATTCATTTTGTAAAGACTGTTGGTGTATGCATTTCGAAGTACAAATAACTCAAGGTATCTCTACGGGTAAGATCATTCACTAAATAGACATAATATATTACAGAAGCTATAACACCTTTAACTTGGAATTACCATGTGTTTCATTATAGCTTTAACCCTTTGCATTTGGAGTTATTCTAATTGGAAAACCGAATTTTTCTTCCAGCCTGATAAAATCTAATATAATACCTCGTACAATACTTTCAGTAGTTTATTAAAACATTAAATATGTTCAGTAATTTATCTAATACAAATTTAATAATGCAACAAATATTCCCATTGATATTCCAACCCCTTGTTCGTAATAGATATCTTTGTTTCTCTTAGGAATAAGCTGCATGGCCCAAGAATGCGATGTTCTAGCTCCAGAAGACTTTGTTTTGTCTTTACTGACAAAACCTAACATGAGAGAGAGGTATCAACAATTTGCTTTCTGCGACTATGTGAAATCTCATCCGCAATTGAGATTCTGTCCTGGACCCAACTGTCAAATAGTTATGCGGTCAAAGGAACAGCGGGCGAAAAGAGTTATATGTACATCATGTAAAACTATATTTTGGTATGCATCGCACTGCGCGACAAGGTGCATAGGGAATTTACTCGATTTTAAATAAATATTGCAACAATTCTAGCTTCCGATGTGGTATGGATTACCATGCACCTACCGACTGCAACACGATTAAGAAATGGTTGACGAAGTGTGCAGACGACTCTGAGACGGCTAACTATATTAGTGCCCACACCAAAGATGTTAGTGCACATCTTCTCCTTATATATGTGGTTACAAGGAAGAACACTGCATGTCGCATACTTTCACTTTCGAGATATTGCCGTTTAAAGTTTTGATTACACTAGTAATCAAAGAATTATCTTTGACATAGGACTTTCGAATTTGTTTTCATGACTATTTTTCTGGTAAATACCTAAATCTAAACTCAAATTTTTTGAAATTCTGACATGTGGCGTTTTTCTTTACAACCACAGATATATCGAGATCTTGCTGTACACAGAATCGCGGTTTAGTAAAAGAACGAACATTTACTTTGCAGTGTCCGAAATGTCATATTTGCATAGAGAAGAACGGTGGCTGCAATCACATGCAATGCTACAACTGTAAACATGACTTTTGTTGGATGTGCCTTGGAGATTGGAAAGCGCATGGGACCGAATACTATGAATGCTCTCGCTACAAAGAGAATCCTAACATTGCCCATGAAAGTGTTCATGCACAGGCTCGAGAAGCTTTGAAAAAGTATCTTCACTATTACGAGAGGGTAAGTCCGAGCCTGGTGTACGAAACGTGCATAGTTCATAAAAATTAATATAAACTCTTTTCGTTTCGATCCGACTCGATTAGTGGGAGAACCACAGTAAATCGTTGAAGTTGGAAGAACAGACTTTGGAGGGAATAAAAATGCGAATAAATAAAAAAGTGATGAATGCGAGCGGAACTTGGATCGACTGGCAGCATTTGTTTGAAGCTGCGTCACTTTTGGCACGTTGCCGTTACACTTTGCAGTATACTTATCCCTATGCTTACTATATGGAACCGGGGCCGCGTAAAGAATTGGTAAAACTTTCGTCCAACATTATCAAAATTAACGTATCGTACGGGGAGTGCTGACGAAGCGCTTTTATTTCAAGTTCGAGTATCAGCAAGCCCAGTTAGAAGCTGAAATAGAAAATCTGTCTTGGAAGATAGAGCACGCGGAAACGACAGATCGCGGGGATCTAGAGAATCAAATGGACATTGCCGAGAAACGTCGTGTGACGTTGTTAAAGGACTTCCTCGAGGTGTAAGCATTCATCGGACATGTAATGTGTTCTGTAATCATTAACGCGTTTTCTACATTCGGGCCAAACTTGTAAAGTAATTGAAGTTTAATTTTTGAAACGATTAATCGTATATTCCAAGAAATAATATTTTCTATGTAGCATGTACTAGATAACTATTCGTCACTAAGAGGACAAGACACAGAACATAGGACAAAGTTTTAATGATTAGAAGGACGATTACAGATGTTCAGCAAACGATAACCGAAGAAACTATCTCTCTTAACACGTGAAGAACTCCAGCCGAAAGATGATACTGTTTCCGAGGATTAAACTATTTGTCTTTTTTTTTTAATTATAGCGTTTGAGGACTGATTTTGTCCGTCTGTATCACGAGTGACATTTTCCATGGGAGAAATTTGGAATTCCGATAAAACGAATCTCGATTCGATTCTTATTAGCTAAGTTATTTATGTAATGATACATAACGAATGATTCTACTGGTGCGTAAACAAAAATTAGCACCACGGAGGAGGGGAATAGGAAAGTATTAATTGTACCGACTGACTGTTAAAATTTGTTGTAGAGTGTATATTAATTTCCTAGTCTAAGTGTATTTCCATAACGATGCAGCGCTTTCTTCGAAGTTCAATGTTTAGGGACTACTTTTTGTCGATGCTTACAGATAAAGTCCGCCATCAACTGCAGTAACAATTGCGAATCTTATGGGGTACTTTTAACAAGGTGCACCATCGAATGAACTTAAACTTAAACAAACGTTGGTCATGTTGGAAATTTTTAACATTTCTTTTCGAGTAATGCTGCTTTTTAAGATACGTTTTAGTACCGACAAAACTTACGAGAAAAGAATAAACCAGAAAAGCAGGTAGCCTAACAAATATAATTAGGTGCCAACGAATGGTATCTTTCGCCGTGTAAATATTGTGGTAATGTAAAAGGATGTGACGTTTTCTATAATTAGCGTATAAGATGTATGCAACGATCAAAGACATCTGCGACGAACGTAGCCGTAATCGAGCATTAATTCTTTGTAAGCTATTTAAACACGATACGTTAGAATAGCGTGATATTCTACGAGAGAATGATGATCGTCAATGATTCGTCGATGAATATTATTACAGCAACGGCCATCGCGCCAAACTAAATGTAACAACCACTGTGTCGCTAAGAGAGAAATAAACTTTATCGTAAATTAACTGAAACCAGTCTCCAGATACAATTGTTTACTTCAGTGCATATTCAGGAAGTTCCCTGATTTAAAAAAAATATATTCACGTTAAATCGGTAAAGCAAAGATTATAAAAAAAAATTGATGCGATAAGACACTTTTTGAGTGCATCGTGTGTGTACACTGCCGTCCATAACTCATTTTTTGTTATTAAAGGACCTATATTATGAAGTAAAAATGGTACTTACTAATTTTTTCGAATGTAGAGAACATGTTAAATCAAATCCTTCTCTAACGAAAATATTCTATAATATGTAAATTCTAATTACTATTCTTATATTTTCTAATTTTCCAAATTTAAATGGGCAATTGTTTTTCAATTTAGCTTCTAGAACTGTCCATAATCATCCCACAATTTCTCAATTTCTTTTTTCCAACATTTATTCGAACTGTATATATATGTGTGTATATTTAATATTGCATTCAAATATTAATTATCGTATAAAATAGCTATGTATATCAAAAGAAACATTTATCAAAAGAAACAATAAAATCAAGCTGGAATTATGGATGGGAGTGTATATCATTAATTTCCGAAAAATCCGTACTCGTACTTTATTTATAAATAAAATTTGATGGAAATGAATGCTTTCGGGTTAGGTAGGCTTTCTTTGCAGGTTGAGGTTCTCGATCGGGGCCGATATTGGCGCGAAATCGTTCGTTTGCTCGGCTATTTAAATTTTCAAAATGGCGCGGCCGATTGATTGTTACGGTTAGAGAAGCAGGCCTGTGGGTAGACACCGTGGAATCGCGATGCGTATATATCGCGAAAATATCGAAGTATCGACGGATCAGCGAGAAGAGCGCTGCTCCCCTTCCGTGAGCTTTTAGAGAAAACTGTGCGTATTGCTGTCAGTGGTCGACGAACGAAGTGTTCGGTCGACAGAGGGAAAACATCCTGAGAATAGGGTGATCACGGTGCCGCTCCGTATGACAGACGGGGCTGTCATATCCTGCAAGAACGTACCTTCGTCCCCGAAACCTTCGAAGACATTAGCACAACAATGGCGATGGGCAAAGGGTTTCGCGTCTACGAAAAGCTAAAGCCGCCTAGTCCTCATTCCCTCATACTGGAGCAACGAAATCGAAAAGAGACTGTCCTATTCGAGGCGCAAGCCGTAGCCGTTCTCTGTAAGTACTTCGATGTTTATTAACAATAACTGTTTCATCGATATCCTTGGATCCTGATTGTTTCGTGCAGCTTTCGTTCGAAATCCTCGAACCGGTACCTGTCAAATTTTCCGTACGTTCAACTTTTTTTTCACGGAACATTGTCTCACCCGGATCGACGAAAATTTTTGTTTTCTTTACTATTGTTGCTGAAACATTTATATTCGATATTACAGCCGCCGAAGAGACAGAATCCTTGAAAGGCAAATACACGAAATTATTAGACGCTTACGGATGCTTAGGTGTATTGCAATTAAACGCAGGAGAGAACACGCTGTTGTACCTTGTTCTCGTCACCGGATGCTTTTCGGTTGGTAAAATAGGCGAGTCCGAAGTGTTCAGAATTACGCAGACACATTTCGTGCCGTTGCATTATACTCAAGGTAACGAGGATCGGGTATCCGAAGTTAGGAAGGTTCTGAACTCCGGTACATTCTACTTTTCTTGGTCCGCTGGCCATCAAGATTCTCTCGATATCACTCTTAGCGCGCAGAGGAGATGCAAGGCTACCACGACTGATAACAGATTCTTTTGGTTTGTATTCTGTATATAGTAGTTCTTGGAATTAAATTCGATGTTGTAACATTGGTCTGTCGATGCAAAACAGGAATCGAATGTTACACATACATTTGTTGAGGTATGGAGTGGACACCAGTCATTGGTTGCTTAAAGCGATGTGTGGCAGCGTAGAGATTCGAACTGTATACGTCGGCCACAGGCAAGCTCGGGCTGTTCTAATGTCTAGATTAAGCTGCGAACGTGCAGGCACCAGGTACGCTTCTACGTTCGTAGTAGTCCTGTTTTAATCAGTCGAAACCGAAAAACAATTGATTTTTATATATGATATTTCTTATCAATAGATTGCGGATGTTTACAGACAAATTCTAAGAAAGTGGCATGAAATAAAATCTTATTCTTAATAATAAAAAACAAATAAAAATCTTACTAAATTCTATCGAATTTTATATTCTAGCATCTTCTGTAAATTTTCATAAGCCATAAATGCATAAAGATCCGCAGTCTACTTATCAATCTACTCTTTGTGGGAGTACGAAAATCGACAGAGTATATCATTACAATGTTTTATCTAGATTCAACGTCAGAGGCACCAACGACGACGGGCATGTGGCAAACTTTGTAGAAACAGAGCAAGTCATATATTTAGATAATGAAATCACTTCGTACGTTCAGACCAGAGGTTCTGTTCCCATGTTCTGGGAACAACCCGGCATTCAAGTTGGTTCTCACAAAGTCAAGATTTCTCGCGGTTTCGAGGCGTCTGGGCCGGCATTCGATAGGCATTTGAACATGATCAAACAGAGGTACGGCCAGCAAGTGGTCGTCAATCTCCTCGGATCTAGTCTGATCGGTAACAAAGAAGGAGAAGCGATGTTGAGTCAACTATTCCAGAATCATCATAGCATGTCGGAGCACAGCGATGTGCCGCACATTTTATTCGATTATCATCAAGAATGCAGAGGCGGGAACATGAAGAACCTCTCGAAATTGAAAGCGAAAGTAGAGAAATATTTGGAATCTTTCTCGTTGTTCTACGCCGTGAACCATACCGTTATGTACGAACAGACCGGAACTATTCGAACGAATTGCCTCGACTGTTTAGATAGAACAAATTGTGTACAAACGTTTTTCGCATTGGAAATACTGGGCAAGCAACTTGGTCTATTGAAGCTGCTGGAGAAGCAGCAGATGGTCTCCAGGTTCGAGGAAGTATTTAGACAAATGTGGATCAACAACGGCAACGAAGTGAGCAAGATATACGCTGGTACCGGGGCTATTCAAGGAAGTTCGAAATTAATGGACGGCGCAAGATCTGCGGCGAGAACGATACAGAACAATTTGTTGGATTTTAGCAAGCAAGAAGCTATCGATATATTATTATTGGGATCAACGTTAAACACAGAATTAGCTGACAGAGCACGGTTACTTTTGCCCTCGAATATGCTTCACGCACCACCAAGCGTTCTGAGAGAGATGTGTAAGAGATATAACGAGTATGTCACTCCGATGAATCTTAGGGTAAGCGTTAGTACTTACAACGTTAACGGTGGAAAGCACTTTCGAAGTATAGTACACAAAGATATCTCTCTTTCCGACTGGTTGCTAGACGCGCCCCTTAAATCGACATGTGAGTATAGCTGATTTTAAAGTGTTTCGCAGGCGTTTCACATACAGTCGGGGACAATATTAAGTGGACACTCTTAAAAATCGCATAACTTGTTTAAAATTGGCCCAAAGGACTTGAATTTTTTAAAGATGCTACACCGACTAGTTTGCTAGAGAGTGAAAAAATATTCAAGTCCTTTAGACCAATTTGAACAAAGCTATGGAATTTTTAAGAGTGTCAACTTAATATTGTCTCCGATTGTATTTAACTTTAATCAGAATGAATTTTCGCTATATCTGTGCCGTTCGTTGTAGCTCTAGTATCGGTCGAATACGACAATGTTCCTGTAGATATATTCGCAATAGGATTCGAAGAGATTGTTGACTTAAATGCTAGTAATATAATGGCTGCTAGTACTGACAATGCGAAAGCCTGGGCAGAGGAGCTACAGAAAGTACTTTCTCGAGACACCGAGTACGTGCTGATTACGTATCAGCAGCTGGTCGGCGTTTGCCTCTATTTATTCATACGGCCTGTGCACGCGCCCTACATAAGGGACGTCGCCGTCGATTGCGTGAAAACTGGATTCGGCGGCGCTACAGGCAATAAAGGAGCAGCGGCTATCAGATGTGTATTATATTCGACGTCTTTCTGCTTTGTTTGCGCGCACTTTGCTGCTGGACAGTCTCAAGTTAACGAGCGTAATGCAGACTACGCGGAGATCACGAGAAAAATCACGTTCCCCATGGGAAGAACATTGAATACTCACGACTACGTGTTTTGGTGCGGCGATTTTAATTACAGAGTCGACATGGACAAAGACGAGATGAAGGAGATGATCAAGCGAAACGAGTTCGATCAAATATTGCAGTTCGATCAATTGAAGGTAAAGGAAAATGTTTAAACATTGTGAAAGAAGAACGGTGGGAAGGAGTATACTGAAAAATTACTTTGTATGCGAAACACAGGTGCAACAAGCGCAGGGAAACGTATTCAAGAATTTCTTAGAAGGTCCTATCAATTTCGCACCAACATACAAGTATGATCTCTTCTCGGACGATTACGATACCAGCGAGAAGTGTCGGCAGCCCGCGTGGACCGACAGAGTCCTATGGAAACGTAGGAAACAAGTACCTGACATTGGTTGGTATTAAAGTCAATTTTAAAGTGCAACTATCTTGTTTTATTCAGTACGTACTCGATATATGAATATATCATTTTAGATTCACCTACAGATTGGAATCCTGGAAAATTGCTCCATTATGGTCGAGTAGAACTGAAGCAAAGTGACCATCGACCAGTTATAGCAATCATTGATATAGACATCCATTGCGTGGAGCCCGAAAAACGGGAGAAAGTATTCAAAGAAGTGATAGAGGACTTGGGTCCACCCGATGGCACTATAGTCGTGAAAGCGGTGGAGGAGTCCGACGACATGGATAGCGTGTTCGACGAGAACTTTATGATGGCTTTGCTGCAGGATTTCTCGCATATCGGCGAGGTGATTCTGGTCAGATTCGTCGGGGAAACGATCTGGGTGACATTCAGGGACGGTCAGTGCGCGTTGGCTGCAGCCAAGAAAGGCATGACTCAAGTGTGCGGCCAGACTTTGAAGTTGTCTCTGAAGTCACCGAATTGGGTGCAAGTAATAGAGAAGGAGATAGAGCTGTGCAGCAACACTACCGTCGCGCAGTTCACCCCGACTTCTCCGGTGAGAAGTCCTATACATAGATTGGAACAGTTGGAGATTACAGATCGAGGTTCGCCGAGCAGAGGCAGTCCGAACGGATCAGTTCCACCGCCTAGACCAGCTCCTCCGGGTAGACCGTCTCAGCCACCGAAGAGCCCGTTGCAAGACCGGAAGCAGGGACCACGCGCTGGCGTGTTTAGCGTGCTACCTAATCAATTCCCGACACAACTGTCTAGAGAAAGATCAGGGTCTGATCAAAGCGAAAGGCTGTCGCCGGAATCAGCGATTTACGAAGAGATACTGGACGGATCTCCTAGTTATCCCATACCAAACCGTCCGCCACCGCCATTACCTCGTACAGACACTGCGCAAGAACCATCCAGTAGACCACCTAACTCAAAACCTCCTCCCCTGCCACAGAGACAAGCTCCTCCTCCACCTCAACATCCACCACCCAGTTTACCAACATCGAACAATCCACCGCCCATACCGGCGAGGACATCGGGAGGACCACCTATTCCAGCTAGAAACCCGCACTAAATAATTCTATACGTTGTCCCATTCCGATGCGAATTATCAAGGATCCATTAAGGATCATTGTGTAGCTAATTATTTATGAATATCGATATAGAACCCCTAAAATAGACCGCTTCCGAGTTAAACCGTTGTACAGCTGTGTGTAACTTATCGCAAACCTCGAGCTATTCTGTGATTAGCCGAAATTCTGTTTTTCCATGCACCGTGGGAATCTATACTTTCCCCCTCGCGCGCTTTCCTACACAGAGTTGGGCAATATTTCTGTAGTTTTTCAGGAAAAACGCCAAATGTCACAATTTCAAAGAATTTGAATTATGCATTAGTTGAGCTTCACAGTATACGATTTACGTATTTACCAGAAAAAAATTATGAAAATAAATTTGAAAGGCTCAAAAAAAACATAATTACGTGACGTGCGGCGTTCTTCCCGACAACCACAGATTTAATGAGGCGACTAAAGATTCGAACGATGAATTACAGTTAAAATTTTAATTAAACTGATGTTGAATCGCGGTTAATTAAAATAAATGATTTATAGTCGCCGACTGAATGAATCCATTTGAATCGAATTGAATATTTTAATTGATTAATGCCCAGCTTTGCTTATACATCAACACACGACGCGTATAACCGAGAGTTTGTTAAATACCTCAAAGATTTCGTTATGTAATAAATATAATAGCGAATATGCAGAATTAGCAACGCGCATGTAGTGTTCAAAGGCTTCTTAATAGTCGTTGAGATTTGATAAGATCAAATAATTATGTTAACGAATTCTATGATGTTAAATCTGTCACATGAATATAACTGAAAGAAATTTATAGTGGTGAAATGTTAGAGAGAATCATCGTTGTTGTGCCCCACGATTGAAGCGAATGAGCCAGGATATATATACAATTATATTTTTTCGTGATGAATTAATTTATTCGTGCGAACGTCAACGCTTGTATGATTACGTATGTTTCTTGTTGCATCCTTTACTATATTTTTCTAACAGACAAAGAGAAAAATTTATAATCAACATATATTGATTCACGAGAATCAAAGAAATCGCGTGACTTATGTTTGTAAATTGATTCTAACGAATAAGGAAAAGAAATAGACAGACTCAGATAACAGTATTCTTATAAAATACTTTCCGTAATAAGTATTGTATTGTATGTATAAAATATATACAATCGTTGACCAATCAATGTTCTCTTGTGTTGATAGAGTAATAGCGAATATAAGAAGTGTTATCATAGCGTAAAGAACATTAATCAATAAACTTCCAACTTGAAAAGCACTGTCGAGAGAAGAATAAAACATTGCTATATATTTATTTTGTAGTTTCATGTATTGTATTATTGTACATATACATATAAAGGTCGATACAAGATAGAAGTAAAAATGAGATTCTATGTTTACACAACGAAAAAAAAAGCATTCTTAATTACTTTGCAGGAATCAGAATAATAAGTACTTGATATGCACGCGGCGTTATTCGTGGAATATTCCTATTCCGCAAGAAATCAGAGAGACAACAAATTTTACAAATAGATTCTTTTAGTAGGCACACAAGCTATTCGATTCGAAAAGAAATCGATGAGAATACATTTTTAAAAAATCGGACGATGTTTGTAATGGAATTCTGTATAAAATTCGAGAAAGAAATGTAAATAACGATGGCTTCGGTAAAAAATCTCTTGTAAAATTGATGCACGGTCTTCAAATACACTAGAACAAATTGCATACGGCCATTTTATTGCTCTTCTCCATGACTCACTAAACTACGGAGATTTCTTTTTTATATAGGAATATAAAAAAACATGTGATCTTGCTAAAAAGTTCTTTTTTATTTGCCTCAGTGATGTAATGGGATTAATTTCGAAGTCTTTTGTATGGAAGCTAGAGCAATAATGACAGCCTTCCTAGTATTATTTAATAATACGTACGAAAAGACTTTACAAAAAGAAAAAGGATTGTTGTCAAATTTCACTTGCATAAATATATTCTGTAAACACAGAGAGAAGGAGAGAGAGAGAGGAAGAGCTGTGCCCGTTGTCAGAGTATAAACATTCACAAGAAAATTGAATGGCTTCGACCACAATCATGGAAATACATTTCCATTTTCATTATAGAGAGTCTTTTCAGCGAATAAATTATATACAAAAAGATATCACTAAATTAACAGCTAACTAGGTTCTGGTTAATATACTAAATACAATTAGCAGAAACCAAATATCCTTTCATTTTTAAGTAGAATCTGCTATTGTCCACAAAAATGCGATATAACGATTTTGCGACTTTTTTCGATCCCCGCGTAACAACAAATGTCGTATGAAAAATCCAATCGTCGAAAAGCGAACTTTCAATATATAAAATGTTACGAACTTTTGGTGTAGAAAGAAATATTGAGACAAACACAGGATCCGGTAAATCAAGTATAATACTAGAGAAAAATGTTGGAAATTTCGATAGGATGCCAAAATGACACGTTGGTATGCACAGATCCTACAAATTCTTGTTTAGTCTCACGTATATCCTTTGTGCTCTCGCGTAGGTCTCGAAACTTCGAACATGTATCTTTCGGATTTAATACAGTTTCCAATGAACGTTTAACTTAGCAAACCGCAATTGCTTAAGTTATTTTTGATTATGACGTCGGTCACAGCATCGAACACAAATTGAATATTGGACGTATCGGTGGCGCAAGTGAAGTGTGTGTAGATCTGCTTCTGATCTTTCCTTTTATTCAGATTCTCGAACTTCATTTGAATATAGGAAGCGCACTCTTCGTACGTGTTCGCGCCTTTATACTCCGGAAAGCAAATGGTCAAGGGACTCCTCGTGATCTTCTCCTCGAAAAGATCCTTTTTGTTTAAGAACAAAATGATGGACGTTTCAACGAACCATTTACTATTGCAAATAGAATCGAACAATTTCATTGATTCTATCATTCTATTCATTTCTTCGTCTTCCGCGAGTACCAAATCGTATCCGCTGAGCGCGACGCAAAAGATAATGGCAGTGACACCCTCGAAACAATGTATCCATTTTTTTCTTTCCGATCGTTGGCCACCAACATCGAACATTCTGCCAATAAAAAAAAAATAGAAGAGATCTTAGTAACGATATACGATCAACATTCGATAAGTAAATACGATATGTCCAAGACTTACTTAAAATGTAAACCCTTGAAAGAAAAGTGTGTTTCTACTATTCCAGTGGTTTTGACACGCGTCCTGAGAACATCTTGCTGCGTTGGAATGTAATTGGGTTGAGCTATGCGATCTAAAGCATTAAGATAATACGCTGCCGAGTCGTTGATCTTGTATTCCCTACTGCGAGTGTAACAAAGCTGTACCCCAGGGTCCTGCCATAATCGTTTCATTAATAGCACTAGTTCCCCGGTTAGCTCACCCTCTTCTGCCGCAGAGGCTAGGGTGAAAAATTGCCGTGCTATGTCCTACAACATAATTAGATTTTGCTAATACCAATATGTGTAGAACAATATTACATAGAACCTACTACCTTAGAAGTATGATACATACCGCTTTACCAGGATCCACAAAATCAATTCTAAGTTGTCCCATGGCTCTAATTATCGCCATTAGACTTTGTATTGTGTTACTGTACACTACAGGTTTATATTGTTCGCATTCCTCTTTATTATATCCAGTCTCGTGAATAATTTTCATTTGTTTCACTACAGTAGACTTTCCAGATTCTCCCGCTCCTTGAAATAAACAAAATGAAACATACAATATATATCTAATGTTTATTTTAACGTGATCGTGGTTTACACTTGGTTATAACTAGACAGCGGATTCAATGCGCTTATGCAAACATGAGTAGTGTAATTGAAAACAGTGGAAACATTAGAGGAATTTAAAGATACTGTTATATTATTTTCAACCTATTATACATATTAAGAAAGTAAATAAACTTCTACTTTGCTTCAGTTTGTTGCTGTCTAGTTATATAACATATTTGACATGTAATTTGTAAAAAGTTAGCACTGACATTAGGATGAGAGACAATAACATGAAATTACAGCAGTTTGTATAGATCGATGGATTTAAAGAAGAGGAGAATGTTCCTGATGCCGTCTTTGCGTATATTTTATCATATTTTGAGTATTCTGTTCGAATACAAATAATTGTGACTTGATCTTTCCTAGAAATTCGGGAATCTCTTAGGGTTTCAAAAATGGTATTCCAATAAAAAATAGAGTATCAAAACTTTTGGAATTCCAAAAGTTTACGATGGCTTTTTCGACAGAGGATTTTGCATCCGGAAGACTGATTTTACAGTTGTCATTCCAGGATGATAGGCCAACATGTCCAGGGATCCGTGTAAAACTAATATATTTATTTTAGTTTTGAATTTCTGTTATGATTTTTTGGATACATTGTATAGTAATATGCTGTGTCAGTTTACCAATGGCATCAACAGCGGATTTAGGATTGGTGAAGATGGAAAATCTGTTTTTGTTTGAATTTTGGATATATACTACAGAGGAGGTAGTAGTTTTAGAGCCTTCTGTATGTAATCCTGAGAAAAGTGAATAAACGAAATACGAAATCGTGAACACAAAAGTTTCGGAATATTGTTACAGTATATCAGAGTTGTCAAAATGATTAAAGGAAGAGATACGATCGACCTATATAATAGTTATTTTGCATAAAGATCCACCATCACAGCAATAATAATCACGTATCAAGACCGACGGCGATCAGGTGGGGATCGAAGGAAACTCGCCGCGTTATCGGCATGAATCACGCGGCACGGTGATTCAAGTTTTCGGGAAAATCGCCCGCGCTCCGTTTCCGCGATTGCGCAAATACAATAATTGATTACGTAGCAGTGACGCCCGAGAGAAAGGGAGAGAGAGGGCCGATTTCAAATAAAAATGGAACGAGAGCGTTTGAATGGAAACATCTTTTTGATCGGTGTCCGTCTGGTGCAACGTGACCTGCCGAGTTACGGCGAAGCTGAAAAAAAGGCGTCGCGAGGAAAGTTTGGCCGATTTTCAACGGGCATTGGGCATCGTTTCACCGTCGTTTGGGAAACGGTTTAACCCCGTTGTCCCATAATATAAACTTTCTTTTCGTGTAAATTCTAAAATGAGGAAATTAACAATGTATTTATATTTTTAGTGACAGTGACCGCTATTTCACGATTTGAATTTTTGGAAGTTTGGAGGAATTTTCGGGAAGACACGATCATCTAAATGGATTGTATAAATATGTTTTGGAGAAATCGGGTAGTAGAAAAATCTATACGGGTTAATATTTCCAATATCTGCACATTTTGTATTAATATAGTCATAAGGAAGGTTTTGCCCAGCTAGCACCTCGAATCGCAGCACTGTGCGTCGTGCGGATGCGATGAAAATTGTGGTGCATAACCTTTATGTAGCCAACCAAAATGATTATTTAAAGCCTTTTGTATTTAACATGTTTGCACAAATTCTCATTTTAAGACTATAAATTAATATATTAAGAAAGCATGGACATTCAGAGAAATGTTGTAATATTTGTAGAGGAACATTAACAAGTTGTCGAAAGAAATGCAGTAAATGGGTACCCGGTTGGCTACATAAGGGTTAAGGGGGTAGACTCGTTCCCAGGAGTGCAATTGTTTTCATTTCTCAATAATGGGGCTTGTCAAAAGCGCTAGATAAAAGATCAATCTAGGTCACGATCGTTTTTTTACGTTTACAAGCATAAAGCTGCAACAGAGCTGCATGCTGCCGAATAATGCAAATTACGCCTAGTAAACGCAAAAATAGCACTTTTGAGGGCGATTGCGGCCTCGATTGATCTTTTATCTAGCGTTTTTGACTACTGAGAAGCTCCATCTTTTCATTACCGAGAAACGAGAAGGAGCATGCTGCCGAATAATGCAAATTACGTCTCGTAAACGTAAAAATAGTACTTTTGAGGACGATCGCGGCCTCGATTGATCTTTTATCTAGCGCTTTTTGCTACTGAAAAGCCCCATCTTTGCGTTATTGAGAAATGAGTCTACCCCCGGTAAGGGAGGCACGAAAACACCGGAGGAAAGAAACTATGTAGATTACCGAGCAAGAGAAGCTTGACCTCGCTGGAGGCTCGTTCGCCATCGGCTCTCAGATCCTTGTCGATCTTCTTCGATCTCTCCGCGGCTTCTTTCTCGCCGGTGGTGCTCACCGCGCAGCCCATCCTCGCCGATGGTCCTCTCTCTCTGTCCACTAGAGGAGAAAGAACGGGGCACCATGCACGGCGTCTCTCTGTTCACGAAACCCTCGGAACACACCACAGTTGCTTTTGCTCGACCACGGTCCTGGTCCCTCGTCTAATGACACTTGTTGCACGGACGTGTGGGAACCGCCCGCACGCGGTTGCCCTCGCATACACGCACCGAATCGGACACGCACCCGCGCACACTGGCACGCAGACGTTCCCCTTTGCACTCCCGCGTATTATCTAGCGATACGTGTATGCATATGTACGTATACGGCCGGAATGTATAGATACATATATTTCCCTCAAGATTTCGTTCGACGAGAAAGCGGAGAACGATGACAATGGCCCGAAACTTGCGCTCCGCGCACACACAATCAACCCCGAGAACGATAATATCTATGACCGGCACCGATTCTTCGCCTTGCTCTCCCGTAAGTCCCTCAGCGAAGCAAATGTATCCGCTGGAAACACCGCAGGACACGGCCAGGATTCGTGGAGATCTTTCGATCGTGATCCATGAACCAATCCTGTCCCAATCTACACCGACGCCCCGGCCAATCACGAGCGCCACCTCCGTCAGGCCCGCGCGATCCTTTTGGCGCCATCTGACGCAAGAATCGAGTTATTTGATGGTTCGATTGGTATACAGAGATCCCTCTCTGCGTTGCAGTTCGCTCGTGACCCAATATTTGGGCCTGCGGGCCGCGGGCCCTTAGACCATATAAACTGATATAAACCTGTAAACACGGCACAGATAATTCTGTGGTTGCAAGGACGCCGCATGTCACAATTTCGAGAAATTTGAGTTTACGCGTTAATTTAGTTTTATATTATAGGAATCACTTATTTTTTATTTCCAGATCGGGCGCGAACTTTTGCAATTACCTAATATTTATTTATACGATCCTGCGTTATAAACGATGACGGAGGGACGCGTGATAGACGTAGGATCGTCAGTACTCGGACCCTGATCCAATTTCATTCAATTGTCGGGTCTGTCGGGTTGGTCTATTTATAAGTTCCATTCGTAACAACCTCATTGGTTTCAGAATATCCGAAGTGTACTTTCCAAAAATTCAGTCGTAATTAGTTGACAATATGGCTGTCTCCGCGACGACGCCTCCCGTTTCGGGAATAATTACGCTGAACGGCGAAAAAGAAAGAACGGAAGAAAGGACTGCATAGGGTGCCGACGGACAAACTTCGAGCGCGAAACCCACCAAACCTGTAATAGCACTTGATTTCTATTCAATAGGGACCTCGAGGGTCCGTGCCGGAAACTGCATATAGTACCTGTTAAGTACAAGGGCTCGCATAATCTGCGCTCGCTCGATGTTTTGTTGAATATTTCTCGATTTGTTAATCCTTAGCGCTCGAGTGGCGACACTCAGAGAGTCACCGCTAAAAATTGCTGTACCATTGTTCAAAATATTGCTTACATTATTAAATATGTTGGTGTCTAATCAATCATCAGTATTATGCATTTATGACAAAAATGAGTAGTTGTAATTTATAATAATATACACATCAGAAGAATTTAAGAATATACTCTTATATTATTTTCAACCCACTAAACATATTAAGAAAGAAACAAAATTTCCATTTCACTCCAGTTTGTTGCAATTCAGGTAGAAAATTTTTATTTTGCATAAAGACCCGCTGTCTAATTATCAAACACTTAAGCATTGTACGAGGTATTATATCAATGATATAATGGAATGGAATTATTCTGGGTCGAAAAAATGATTAATTTTCGAGTTAACATAGCTCCGAGTGCAAAAGGTTAACACTTTAACAACCGGGATGTTATTAATAATAACGTTAAGCAAGATTGGAAACTTGCAGCATCAAGAACGCCATGAAACGCAACGGATCAGCGCGAGAACACCTTGAGATTCCTTATATCGCGCGCAGGACATCGAAGTCTGATGAACCAAATCATGAGAAAAAAAATTCATACCCGAAGCTTTCCGATTCCAGAGACAAACCCAATCCCATCCGATTAGAATATAATACTAATCGTTGTTTGTATACTTAATCGACGTCCTACGACCGTCGTTTCGAATCAGTCGAATCGGTGAGTCTCTTCGGGGTCGGATGTCTTATCGGTGCCCGAGCAGGATAATGGGATTCTTAACAATTCTCGTGAGTTGAAAAAAACCCCTGTAGATTATAGAAAATATTATATCTTCGCGAAATTTTCGTGGCTTCAGCTTCTTCTCGGTTGCATCGGTCTCAACGTTCCAGTGCACGGATCGGCGAACTACAATTTCGATGAAAAGTTCAGGCAGTCGAAAATCGAGATTGCGAAGCTCCATTTTCAAGAAACACCGCCAGGTAAACGCGAAAAGAATTGATAAACAAGCTTAGAAGCGATCTGTACGACGAATAAGCTTCGTTATCGAAATCAGAAGAAAATATATGATTTTCTGGTGTGGCTTTACAGTTCCAAAGAAACTATACAACGTACAATGGGATCGTCTGTGGCAAGAGAGCCTCGGCAATCAGCGGCTCGTCGTGGCGAACGTCTTGAACAAAATCCTCTACGTCGAAGGGAACCGCGTCGCAACGTTCTCCAGAGATTCGCCTCCTTCCAATCAAACCTCAATGGCGGAACTCCCCTCGTGGCGCAATAATGGTGCCATGAGATTCGTTAGAGTATGCGAAATAAATATCGAGTTGGCTAAATCAGACTGTTTAGTGGAACAAATCTGGTGAAACTCTCAAGATTCGCTTAACACTAACCGCACCACGACCGGTTTCATATTCTTTATTTTTTAATTATTGAAATTATAAAGATACTTCCATCAAAATTGTGAAAAATCTAAACAGGTTGTGTCTTGTCATTTTTATAAAACGATGTGTATCCGACACATTTTGTAGCCGATACGGTTAGTGTTAAATGGTCCTTTCAATGTTGTTAACAGTTCTGTTCGGGATCGAAGAAGATTAGCGATTATCTTTAGCGAAGAAAATTACTTGGTTTCCCTTTGTTTCTGCAAAAATCACTGGGTTTGCTCCACCGACAAAAGTTCGTGGACGCCTGGAAGGGCCAACTAGTTTGCAGTTTGCGCGAAGCGACTAAGTTGTCCGCGTTGCAGTCTTCCAGGCGTTCCTCAACGTTTCATCAGCGTCCTGGCTAGTCTGGTTGAGCGGTTGATGACTCGCCGATGGTTACCACGCTCACAATAGGGTACCGTTCACACCCGGAAGCCTCGCGCAGCCCAAACAATACACGATTTCCATTGTCTTCTATTCGTACGGTTCTCGAATCCCGGTTCACCCGAATGAGGATGGTGCATTAACATTGATCTCCCGCGTCACAATCGAATCGATGTTCACAGAGCATCGTGTGGAAAGCCGTGCTCTATCTGCTGATTTGTTACGAAACCGGCTCGTGCAGTTTGTACGCGGGAGCGGAAGGCCTGCAATTAAAACACCGGCAGACCATTCAACACAAGGGTCACCCCATGGACGCCAGCTTCTTCGTCAGACAGAACCGACTCTATCTCGTGGTGGCCGATAATTCGGGCCAGTACACTGTTCCGTCTCTGTAAGCTCTTCCCAATGAACTTAAGCCTGTTGACGGAGTATTCTGGTTTTTCATTTTCAAAAAGTCGGCATTTCTTTTCTGCATTGTCTTTCAGGGGGTAGACTCGCTTTTCCAGGATTGCAAGGGTGCGGGTTCTCGATAATTAGGGGTGTGCGAGATCCCGGTCGGGGCGGAAAATTCTCGCGGAACCATTCAGGATCCCGAGAATTTTCGGGATTCCCGAAAGTCTCGGAATTCCCGAAAATATCTGTGATACCGGACATTTTTAAGTTTCTCCATACTTCCAATAATTACAAGAATCTGAAAGCCATTGTGTTCTCGAAGATTACATATCCTATTAGTCGGGAATGTTTATGTTAGTAATATTGTAGAAAGTAATTGCCAATAACGATACTTTCGAGAATCCCAAATATTATTCTATATTCCGTACATTGTCGGGAAACCCGAAGATTCTCGGGTATCCCATATATTCTCGAGATCCCGCACATACTCTGGAATCCTGAAAATTCTCGGGAATCTCGGATATTTTCGGGAATCCCGGATATTTTACGGGTATCTCGAACATTTTCAGGAATCTCGCACACCCCTATCGATAATGCAAAGATGGGGCTTATCAGTAGTCAAAAGCGCTAGGTAAAATCAATCTAGGTCCCGATCGCCCTCGAAAGTCCTATTTTTACGTTTACGAGGCGTAATTTGCATTATTCGGAAGCATACAGCTGCGCATGTAGCTCTTTTCAAATTACTAATTTGCAAATTACGCCTCGTAAACATAACAATAGGAGTTTTTAGGACGATAGCGGCCCAGATTGATCTCTTATCTAGCGCTTTCGTCTGCTGAAAAACCCCATCTTTGTGTTATCGAGAAATGAGAAGGTGCATCCCGCACCCTTGCAATCCTGGAAACAAGTTTACTCCCTTAAGAGGGTGTTCAAAGGATTTCTTTGAATTCACAAAATTAACGTAGTTACAGGCGTTCAAAGAATACATATACATATCAGTTAGATTAACAGTCCGAAGGAAATTTTGTGCCCCATGCTGCCCACGATACGGTCAATCACGAAACTCTTTGAATTGTCTCGAATGAATCACATAGAACTCGGAATGACGGCGAGGGGCACAAGATTTCATAGTATCGGTGAAAGTAGGCATATTAAATGAAACCATGTGAACCGTCGTCCAGAATATATCATTGGAGAGGCACGTACATGGATAAGGTAGCGGAAGCGATGACTACCGCGGCTGTTTCCGTCACCACGTTCAAGCACAAACATTCGACGATTATAGTGTTCGCGCAGAACGACCAGCACAACCCAAACATCGGTACCATGGTGTACGAGTTTAAAGAAGACAACGCGGATAGGATTCAATTCCTGCCGACCATCAATCCCGTCTCCGTTCATCATTACATCCACGCGGGCTATAGTTTCATTCTTTTGCTGAACGGACGTGGACCCAGCAACCTGTTCTGGTGGGACGGTTCGTTTTTCTCTTTCACCGTTTATTTGTACACCATCGAAACGGGTAGGGAGACATTTCAGGATTGTTTCTTCCAGGACAGGAATTGCTGAATTGGCAGCAGCTCGATGAGATCGATGCGCCGAGTTTGGTCCGTGTAGTGACCGTCAACGATGATACTTTCTTCATCGCAGCTGACACCGTAAGCTTGGCATCCGTTGCTGCTTGTGGAACCTACGATCGGGGAAATATATGAGACATTCATCAGACTGCGGACCTTTATGAATTTATGGCAAAATTCGACAGAATTTAATACAATTTCTATTAATTTCAGATTTGCAAAGGCTACTTTGCCACTGGAAATAAGATTTTATTTTATTCCACGTTCTTAAACTTCGTCTACAAAAAAAACGCAGTCTATTTATCATTTTGTTGTACGACATACGACAAGCACGTTCAAGTTTTCCGATCGCAGGACTCGGCGAACGTCTGCTGAACGTTCCACAGCTAGAAAACTGACTATAAAACGAATGTCGTTCGTTTGTAGAATCGTCTGAGACTGTACAAGTTCGAAAACGCATCTGACTGCACGCTGCTGAGCTCGAAGAAGTTGTCCGATGTAGAAACGGTGATCGAAATGGAGGCTCGAACGGAGAAGACTAGAGTGATCATCGTGCTGGTCACCACGGACCAGTATGGCAATCCTTCCGTGAGATCCTGGGAGTTGGACATCGAGGAGATCCTTTCCGGTTCGACCCGACCTCTAGAAATCTCCGAAATCGAACGGGATGGCAATCGATAAAAAATATTATTTCCAGGAGACTCGACCGAGGAGCCAGACGTTCTATCGAAGCATTTATCAGACCTGGTGAAAATACTGGAGCGAAGACAACCGCTCATACAGAAATTAGAGTCCTCGTGGCCGTCGTTATATCCGGCGAATGAGAATTTCAACATTTCCGATCCCCTGATAATTCCAAATTTGATTTTAGAATCAGGAACCGTCGGTCATATCAATGTTCATACCTCGATGGACATCCTCGCACCTCGCGAGCTCAAGGAAGGTTTAAGAAAGCTAACTCACGAGGTCAATAGCACCCTGACAGCATCGAAGAACCTCTTATCCGCTTCTAGGAATTCTTTAACCGGGAACATTGTCATTGAGGACGGTGATTCCATAGAGATATTGGAAATCGACAAACTCGAGGTCGACTACTTGAACGACGTTGACGTTAGATCGAAGAGTGTCGAGTCGAGTACAACCGGAAGTTCCTTAGCTCCCTTGAGTGGATCGAATATCAGTGTGCAGAACGTCGAAATCGAATCCCTCTGCGGGATTCCGTTCCAATGTGAGCTCGATCTTTCTTATCAACGTGTTCAATTATTTGTCCAACGTGTACAAAAACTAATTATGACCGAATGTTTCAGACTGGGTACTAAGAAATGGTTCGTCCGGAGTCGACATAAATCTGGAGCCGAGCGAGATCGAATTTTCGAACGATACTATACACTTACGATCGAACATTTCCTTGACGAACTTAAACGCGAGAATGATAAACGATGTCGACGTCGAACAGTTCCTCGACGAATTGTTTGTCGTCGATAGAAATCAGAAAATCAGAGGTAATCCGTTTACCTCGTACACAAGTATTCCAAGCGTTGGAAGCTTTCAATGTTCATATTCAATTCTTCCAGGCAACCTAAAGTATAACGATGTGCTGCAAGTTTACAATCTCACGGCGGAGAGGTTGAACAATCAGTCGGTCCAGAGTTATATGACCACGGGAACTAATCAGACGTTTGATCATTTCGAAGCGAAGTCGCTTCAACTGGAACATTTGATCGCCGAGACGATCAATGGCGTTTTGGTCTCCGAGGCTGCGAGGATATCCCGTCCAAACGTCATCAAAGGTAACTCGTAAAGTAAACTAAAATGAAATGAGGACGCATTAACGCACGTGAAATAATTGGACTGTGGATGTTCATGCAGTTTTCAATGTCTGTAGGCAAACTCTAAGCAAGCGAAATCATGCGAAATCTTGTTTTCAGTGGTAGTAGTCTTTGTAGATCTAAAATAGATAAAAATCGTACTAAATTCTGTGGAATTCTATGTTCTAGCATCTTTCGAAAACTTATAGAAGCCATAAATGCATTAAGATCCGCAGTCTAGAAATACACTCCTCAAAAGAATTAAGGGATCACTTGTGCGAACCTGAAAAATTGGTCCCGCTACGTCAAAAATTGCCGTATCGATATCTTTATACAATGGTTTGAAAGCCTGAAACCTTTAGTTTCAGATGCTGTGTTTTAAATTGTTGCTATGTTGGTTTTTTACAAAGTTATAGCGAGATGAAGACAACATTGACGGTTAACAAAAATTTTGTGCAACTTTGAAACATCACACGGGGAGCAACCAATTTTCTTGATAAATCGCGTTAATATCATTTGGAAGAACTATCTTTCCTGTGTAAATAGTATGGTTTTTTGAATATTGTGCGATTTTTTTTATTTGATTTATTCAGCATTGCAGTAAATATGGGCTTTTTAACTTTAACTGGCTCCTGAAAGCGAAAAAATTATTGTAGAATCTTGTGAAAAAAAGCAATAGAATTAGCGTTTCATTTTCTTCAAATCACTCCTTTTGTTTTTTCAATTTCATTAACATTTTGATATACCAGGTGTTTCTGAAAATATGCTTAAAAAATGCACAATTTCCATTTTTCCTTTAACTCGCTGTATCTCGACGAGAAATGATCGTAATACCATGATCCGAATGTCAGATCGAAGCAGAGATTCTGCCGATTCGATTGACTACCCCATGAACTCACTGCGATAATTTTTCACCTATGGCAGCTGTGTTTGAAGTTAGTGTTTCGCAGAAATTAGCGCGCCACGTACAGCGGCTGCTTGACATCTCTGAATACGCTACCGCCGCGCCAGTGCACAGTGGAAAAGCACCAAACTCGATTCAAACTCAAAGAACTTTCGATAGAAATGAGGTAGAGCGATGAAATTTTTTAAAAATTAAAGCTGAAACTTTACAGAATATGGGAAAAATAGGGATATTATGGTACGAACATTTTTTAACATTGAGAAAATTCGTAGATTTTTTCACACTGATTTCAAATCTGTTCAACAAAAAAATTATTACATTAGTTTTGTTAACAAAAATCGAACAGTTAAAGTTAAAAATCCCATATTTACTTCAATGTTGAATAACTCGAATAAAAAAAATCGCACAATATTCAACAACCACACATTTTACATAGGAAAGATAGCCCTTCCAAATGATATTAACGCGATTTATCAAAAAAATTTGTTGCTCCCCGTGTGATGTTCCAAAGTTGCACAAAATTTTTGTTAACCGTCAATGTTGTCTTCATCTCGCTATAACTTTATAAAAAACCAACATAGCGACAATTTGAAGCAGAGC
This sequence comes from Lasioglossum pauxillum, assembly GCA_933228785.1. Taxonomy (NCBI): domain Eukaryota; kingdom Metazoa; phylum Arthropoda; class Insecta; order Hymenoptera; family Halictidae; genus Lasioglossum; species Lasioglossum pauxillum. Next base: position 36,427,996 of record OW121701.1, on the reverse strand, counting down.
ATCTGAAACTAGAGGTTTCACGCTTCCAAACCATTGTTTAACGATATCGATACAGCAATTTTTTACGGAGTTATGATCACGTAAAGTGGGAGCAATTTGTCGGGTTCGCAGAAGTGATCCCTCATTTCTTTTGTGGAGTGTAGTACACGTGTACCTACTTATACACTTCATTCCATCTCTACTTGTTACCGACGACCTACTGTTGACAGGACAAGTAAAAATCGGAAAGATACACGTGACAGAGGAGCTGATGATGGACGGTAAATACGTGCTACCGGAGAATCAGCAGCAAATATATTACAACATTACCGTGCAGAGCGATTTGAGGATAAAAGCGCTCGACATGGATAAGCACACTGAACTGCTACTAGATAGCGAACAGGTGCAGCTGAACGATGTCGACAGCTTCTGGACGAAATCCACCGATCAGATCATCACGAACGATGTGATTTTTGAGAATAAAGTAACGATCGATCGTCTGGTGACGGATCGGTTGAACGGGTTCACCAAAAATGAGTTCCTCTACACTACCGCGACTGCTATTCCGGAATCGTTTGGACATATTCGATTCGAAAACGTCGTGTTCGACGATCCGTTTTCCGTGAACGACATTCTATTTAACGACGAGCCCGAAACGTTGACAATTCGGAACGAAGTGCGCGTGGAACAGCTTCGTGGAAACAGTCTGCTTGTTGAGCGTTTCAACGGCCTCGGTGTGTCCGATATATTGAATAATCTACAGCCCGTTAATTTCTCAAAGCGTATGAACTTCTCCACAATCCGAGCGAGACAGGTCAACGTAGATCAGCTGCACTTCCAGTTCATCAATGGCCAAGACAGCGCCGAGTTTTTCACAAACAAAGAGAACGATCGGAACAATCGGGTGATCAGTTCTCTAAAGAATCCGGAATTTAGCGCCAAGAATCTGATCGTTGATAGGATCAATGATATCGACATGAAGAAACTCGAATCATTACGGAATACTACCGATTCTAAGGACCTGGTGGTAGAAGGAGATCTGACGGTGACGGGCAACTTAAGGGTCGACCTAATCGACGACCAATCGGTCGAGCTCTATCTGAGAAACTTGGCCAAAGAAGACATCGTGTGGGATCTAGACGAAACCATCGACGAGCTGATCGTACAGGACGCGACGCTCGAATCCATGAATGGCCACAATGTGCATAATTTCTTCGAGGGTGTTCTGTCGAGATCGAAAGAGCAGATCGTGCCCGGCCAATTCAGTTTTAATCAAATGTCCGCTGGTAACGTCGTTACCAGGTTCATCAACGATCGAGACAGCATGAAATTACGCTGGATCGACGAGCCGCTGTTTCTTACCGGAAACATCACGTTCGACGAACTACACGTAGACGATGTCACGACCAGGACTCTGAACGACCAGGACGTCCGCGAGGTATAGTTTCTTCTAGCGTATGTTCTTCTGCTGTCGTGTGAAATGTCCAATTTAAAATCTTTTCAACAACCTTTCCCATCGTTTCAGCTGTACGAAAATTTATCGATCGTGTCGGCGACGACAGTCGGAATGTTATCAGTGGATGGAAACGTTACCTGGGGCACAGCTTCGCCGAGCTCGAGCTCGTTGACGTTCTTATTCGAAAACGCAGTGACCAAAAACACAGCTCAAACTATTCACGGCAAGGTGGTGTTCGACGAGGCTGTGTCGATATCGGCTGCAAAGTTAGAGCTGAAGGAAATCGGCGAAATACGCGATATAGTAACCGACGCGGTAAAAGACCACGAGAATACTATCCAGATATCCGGACAGAAGATCTTCGCGAATAACTTAACGATCAACAGTCTATCGGTAGTCGGCGATGTGAAGATTCCGATCGTTAACGACGTCGATGTCATCGAATTTAATAATTCCGTGGCCAGAAAATATCAGGACGAAACGATCACCGGTACCCTAACTTTCCTCGAGGAAGCAGCGATCAATGAACTATATGTGAACGACAGTATCCACGATGTACCTTTGGATGGACTGGTTTTGGCGACCGATACTCTACCTCCTAACGTGCACTTCAAACATCTTTTCGTAACGAACGATGTATATCTGAAGAATCTTGATGGTGTGGAGTTCGATGAGTTCTTGGAGAATCGAATAACTATCCACGGAGACCATGCTATAGCTACTAACGTGACGTTCAATGGGATCGTAGAAGTAACAGGTTCGTTAGTTTCGTTAACACTATTAGGTTTACGGAACGGCTGTTGATTTTTCAGTAGGAATTGTGCTAGTTACTTTATAAGAATAACGAGAATGTATATCTAACAAAATTGTCTGCCATTTTTTAACCCCTTGCCGTACCATTTTCTTTACAGTTGCAGTGATTAAGATACATCTATTTTAATGCTTAAATATAGATTACAAACGAATGAAATTTTATTTCGTCTAAAAATATTTGTTAGACTTTGTTCAAATCTTCATGACGAGCCTAACTCGTTAAAATACGGCAAGGGGTTAATAATGTATAGCCAAAGCAATACATTTGTTGGGTAATTCCTCGTGAATGCATCTTCTTAAAAATATTACAACCCGTCATTGTAACAGGTCCCGTAAACCTAGCGTTAAAACGATTCATTCAAAATTGGCATCTCTTCTTACAAGTCCTGTTTGAACCGCCGCGCCGGTAGGTAATGCAACGGTGGCGAGGATCAACGGAATAGATCCTTCCGATTTCGTCCTCGATGGACTGGCGGAGACACAGTTTATATCCGGTTCGAAGACCTTCGCGGAGAATGTTCGTGTGGACGGCAACATTCGAGCGCACCTGATAAATGGGCTAAATCTATATTTGGAGTACTCGGACGGTATCCTGAACGACGAAGACACGGAGATCGTCGGAGACTTGGTGAGATTAACACGTGATAAATTTCCTGAATCATGTATCGAGATCGTATTAGAAAAATCCTCTGAATGGTACCGTGGTTTCAGGTTTTCGAGACGGAAGTCAAAGTCCCGGAAGATGTAACTGTTTCAGGACTGGTGAACGGGATAAGTTTCGGCACGATCCTCGAGGAACTAAAAGAGGAGACACAGCATACGCTTGAAGCGTTGAAATATAACGAGACAGTGATAGAAGGCGGCATTGAACGGTCCTCGCGAATCTCTGAAAGGCTGCGGAACATCTTGTCGTACGTAGAGTTCGAGAAGAATTTGAAGATCGAGGTGCCCAATATTAAAGCGGTGGGCGTGGTTTATTACGAAAGCATCACGAAGTTGAATATGTTTGGGGAGGAGGCTGGACCTCTTTGTGGCCTGCCGAGCAATTGCTCCTGTCCAACCGAGTACATGGCTGAACTGAGGAAGGACGGTTGTCAAGTGTGGAGAACGAACAGCTCGACGATAGTACGAAACTTCCACGAGCTGCATAGCACCTTCGGTGTAAATATAATAACAAATGCAGTCTCGAGTAGTCTCGAGTGTACGTCTACTAGTAGCGAGGATGAGTTCACGACGATTTCGTGGATGAAGCTAGGAATTATGGACACTGGCGATGTTCTGGATAATGTGATGGAATATCCCACCAGGATAAAGGGATTTGTCAAGGACGCAGCGGTCTTCATGGACCACAACAGTGCGTGGCAGAACTCGACTTATTATTATCGAAAAATGAGAAGACGCATCCCGCACCCGCTTGCAATCCTGGAAAAACGAGTCTATCCCCTTAACCTTCGGATCAGTACATAGTTATTCTAATAGAAGCAATGAAAAGACTAACCTGTCTAGGAAAGTTAATAAATAATGCTGAAAATGACCCTAAGGGTCGACGATTCTGTACTTGTTGAAAAGATCAGTTGTCCGAGGGTTAATCTGATCGAGTGGTTCTTCGAGGCTCAGTCCGGTTTAGCATCCCTTCGCGTGACCTCGTGACAGGTGTTGGGCTAGAAAGTAGCACTTCACCTTCACCTAGCCAAGACCATCTGCTTTCGCAGAGAACAGCTTACATCTCCGATTGCTTTCAGACGCAGTTTACGTAATTCTGGCGATCTACTATGACACTTTGAACCAGTCCCATCAAACTGACTCCGTCGTCTACATGATTGACCTCGACACCAACTTGCTATCACTGCACCAAAAGCTTCCTACCGACGGTGCCTGGGATATTGAAGTTTTCAAAGGAAACCATCACGACGTGTACCTGCTCCTGGCTTGCTCCGGAATCTCTGAAACGTCTTTCTTGTACAGACTGAACGGAACCACGTCTCAGGTAGAACAATGTCAGGTAGAATGTCTAGTTGTCGCTAATACCATTAACAATGCGTTCTGTTTAGTTCGAGACTTTGAGAACGTTCAATGGTAGATCGCGCAACGCGAAAAGCATCATTCAAGAGAAGGACGTATTCGTTTTGCTTGACGATTACGATACCAACGCGGTGAACGTGTTCCGCTACGAATCGAAGTTCGACAACTTTTATATTTATCAGAGTCTATTCCATGATTCAAGGATTGACGCGGTTGCGTGTTTCTATGCGGATGGTGAGCACTTACATTACATTGTTTTATAAAAATGACAAGACTGAGCTTATTTAGATTTTTCACAATTTTTATAATAATACGTGATTAAACAAAGATTGAATAATTTCTGATGGAAACATCTTTATAATTTCAATAATTAAAAAATTAAAAATGTGAAACCGGTTTATAATAATATCGACATTATAATAGTAACACACTGTACACAGTATAAGAATGCATTTTATTTCAGAGTTCGGTGTAAGCGACGCCTTCATCATCGTCGCGACAGAAAACGATCACTTTTACATCTACGAATACATGTACGCACAGGTACGTTCATCAGATTGTTTCACATAGAGTATTTCATTTGGATTCGATCTTATATAACGAAACAATCGGTTGCAGAAGTTCCAAAGAAGAGTGCATCACCGAATAAATGGTCTGCAAACGATGGTGCCGTTTTACTATGCTGGGAATCGTTATGTTTTTACGGGCACAAGCATCAACAGCACAGTACTGAGGATCGTGGAGCAAGGACCCCGCTAACATTTTTATGATAGTCCTATTAATCGTTTATAGTCAATTATAAACAGTATTTATTTATATTTTCTAAAAGATAATAATGCGCATGGCTCCTGTTAACTATTTCTTTTTAACAATAAACGAGCATTTATAACACAGAATAAGAATATTATTATTAGACAGCGGATTTTATGCATTTATGACAAAAATGAGTAGATACAATTTAAAACAGTAAAAACATTAGAGCAATTTAAAGATATGATTATATTATCTTCAAGAATAAATTTATATTTCACTCCAGTTTGTCGCAATTCAGGTAGCAAATTTTTATTTTGCATACAGACCCACTGTCTAATTATTATACTTCCATACTGATTCGATATCCTATCGTGCCGAATTTCGTGTCATTCTTGCAGCAAATTAATGAGCGATATGATTTTTATTTCAACAATAAACACTTTTTTTAGGAAAAAATGTCTTTCGAGGATTTGTCAGTACAGTGAAGTATCGTAAAGTAAATTGAAAAGAATCGGCTGGATAATTTGATAAATAAAATATTCCACATGATTAATTTTCAACATACGCGAGCTCCCTCTTCGAGTAGAAAGGAGTTCGATCCTGAAATGCAGCTCGTATTGCTCGTAACTGCGTAACTACATAAAGTAAATTGATGAGCAGAAGTAAATAAATCGTACACGATCCTAAAGAAACGAATGTATGTTTTTTCTAAATATTCGGGAAGTATTTCAGCTCTGAAATGCGGATGGTCCTGTGTCGAAACGAATTTCGTATGAACCGAAGTGCGCCAGTGCGATTCCAATAGGACGAGATTTAGTATAATTAATAGGCTGATTATCGCCGGGAGAGAAATTTCTCGGTGCGAAACAGATGGTATATAGAATCACCACGTGATAATTTAATGAGAGTTCAGTGCTCAGTCTCGTATTGGCAAACATCTCTGGCGAGAACATATATGTAACACTTATCACCACGAGTTCTCTAACCGACGGGATACGAAGCGCTAAGGTTTCCTTTTTCGAGCAAGTGGCAGCCATTGAATCATATTGAGGTTTTTCCAGTTGTTGCTGCGCGACATCACGCTCGGTTTTCAAGGTACATACAAACGTGAAAAAGGAAGTACAGACAATCTTTTTTTTTATCCGCAACATCGTCGAAAAATCGCACGTAAAACGACTTTAAAATGTATCTTGTCAATGCACCATGATCTGTCGAATTTGATAACTTATTGTACAGTTGACTAATAATCAGACGTATTTCTTGTGATCGAGATAGGATAAAAATATTCTTATCAGACTCTGCATTTATTCTATATAGAATTCGTGTCGTTCAATCGCCTTTCGTTTTCTCCGGTATGTTTTATTGGTTATGTTAGCGAATGATGAATTGACATAATAAAGCATTTAACGAATTGTTAATAGGATTCCTTAATAATATTGTTTCAAACGATGTCGTGGATGCGATATTTGTTCTTTTACTTTAATCAGTATACTTCGTCTTTCCACGAACATTATTTGTTGCGAAAGACCATTTAGAGGTTATGTCACGCGTCGAGGAATAATCTATCGTGTTCTAAATATCGTGCATTAGTCTGATGTCTGTTTTTATCTTTTAGATTTAACAATTCTGTCGAGGCAGTGATGGCTGTCAAAGGACTGGTCGCAGCAATTGTTCAGTTTCTAACCCAACAATTGGAGGATGGAGACATCACCGAAGAATCTAGAGAGAGTCTCGAAGTAGCGATACAATGCTTGGAAAGCGCGTATAACGTACAAGCCTCAGATACTCAAACAGATTTTAATTTACTCGAAGTTTACAAAAACACAGCCGAGCTTGCGAAACCTCCCGTTGTACAGGAGGCCACACCTGAAGCAAAAGCGGAAGCGGAAAGATTAAAAAACGAAGGAAATGCTTTCATGAAGGCTGAGAAACACCAAGAAGCTATTGCTAACTATACAAAGTATGCGAAATCCAAATACAAGGAACAGACACATCTTTCTTTTATTTTTAACAACTGGTTCAGTTTACTATTAAATTCAATCATTCTAATATGTATTATTTGTCATAGAGTAGTTTCGGGTAGCTTAATTAAAGATTTAATCATTCAGTTAGGACAGCAAAAGCTTTAATAGAATGCATACCATTAAAATATTTTTTGTTTAGGGCAATCAAATTGAATGGCGCGAATGCAGTATATTACTGCAATCGTGCGGCGGCGTACAGCAAAATTGGCAATCACCAACAAGCAATTAAAGATTGCAATACTGCGCTGAGCATCGATCCTACTTACAGCAAAGCGTACGGTCGATTAGGATTAGCATACTCTAGTCTGGAGAAACATAAAGAAGCTAAAGCTAGCTATCAGAAAGCTTTAGAAATGGAGCCTGATAACGAGAGTTATAAGTACAATTTACACGTGGCCGAAGAGAAACTAGCAGAGGTAATTGTAACCAATCCTAATCTCGTGGATATGATGCATCGCGCGGTAGCCGATCCAGCTTTCCTTAATGCAATGAGGAATCTCATAAGAGGAAACGGAGAACAAGGAGCAGGTGGACAAATGGATGCATTTTTCGAAACGTAACTATCGAATTATAATTTCCGCGTGCACGATAGTTCGGCAATATCGATTATCAAATATATTTGAATATTTTTCAGTGGTCAACAAGTAGTACAACTAATACAAAATTCCAATCCGGAATTGATCGAATCCTTGATACGACAAATTGGCAGAAACTCAAACGATCCTGAACCACCGCAACAGAATTAAAACAACTGTGATTGTATAATGTTATAAAAATTCGACAAAATTGGAAACAACTAAGTTGATTCGCAGCACGGAATAGTTACAGAATAATGCGTAACATTCATTCGCATGCTGAGAAAAAGCGACAAGTTATAACTAAAATCAGATTACCATGGTCTTAAATCGATATTCATATGCATATATACTATAAAAAAATTTCCTTTTACATTATCTATTGCATAAAACCGAATGAATTATCTTTTAGATACATACGGCGTGGTACCGTATGCAAAGAAAATTCGGTGATAACGATCAGAAAGGGATAAATATTTTCTGGATAGGACGACTTTCTAAAGGCATACGGATTGCTATTACTGTTGTCATGCTGTACAACGTGTCGTTAGATATCTATTTTTAATTTTTCCTAATTTGTACCGCGTTATGGTAGATATTATCACTGTTGCTTTTAACAGTAATTTTTAGTACGATGAAACAACGCATAGTCGAAAGAATTGAAAATTAAAACACATTAATATCAGTCTTCGTCATATTATCGCATACCTTACATGCACATCAACATTTTGTTGTCTGGAACCGATGGAAAAAATGTATATCGATCAAGAAATATTGAAAAATTTACAAGATAACACTTCTTCCTTAATATTTGTACATGTATAGAAACGTACCAAATATACGACAAATCGAATCATTCTTTTCAAAATGTTTGTGTTTTACGTGACTGTTTTATAATTGTCTAAAACTAGAAATATAATTTTATCTATGCATTACGAAATTCAACAGCCTTTTTCTTAAAGTAAAAAAAAGGGTGAATATAAAAAGGTATCGTATTCGCTTATTTTCTTTTTTACCAATACATTCGTACACAATTCGTACATTTCACATGTATGTATTTTTACTAAACTTTGTGTTCAAAACTTCGGAACCGTAGTTAGTCGATAAAAGTTTCTCGAAATTATCTAATAATAGTGTCGGGACACGTTAAATAATGATTAGCAGAAATTCATTGAAGGTCCGCGATGGCCCCGGTAGTAATAGAACGACGGATCGAAGAAACTCGGGAATTCGAATTTCACGCCGCACGTATCCTTTTAAACTGGTAGCACGCGTACGCCAATTCTGCGTGCGTCATCCAGTGACATCATTCTTATTTGGCACTGAACAAAGCCCGCGTGTAAACACACGGGACATTTTTATATTTCGTAGTCTAATTTGTTTTCGGTGTACGTGTGCATGAATACGCATTTACGGGTGACTGCGAACGCCATACATCGTTCTCTCCTGTAGACGAGCATCGTCAACGATTAGCCGTTCTTAGCCGGTAAGTCTCCTTATCGTATCGCAGTCTGCTGTCCCTAAATTTTGATGAACTCATCAGACGTTCTCTGGCTACGAGTGCACTCGTGAAACACGAACAAGCTCGTGAAATTTGTATTCGTTAAGGGCACATTCGTTCCCTTTCCCTCGGCTGGCTAAATTTAATTTTTCAGCCGCGTTTGCATTGTTCGTGCCTATACTCGGAAGTATTGGTTAGCTATACCGATCATCGGCCGCGTGAATGTATGTATGTATAGTATTATAAATAACGCTTTAACTACAGTTACAATGCATCGTGCTCGATCTTCTTTCTCCCTCTCTCTCCCTGTCTGCTTTCCCCCCGTCCTTCTCACGAAGCAACAGATAATTTCTTTTATCGAAAACATGATAATTATGACGTACCGTGAAGAGACTTTGATTTTTTTTTCATTAACCATAGAAGTCAAAGAATTCGAAGCTGATATATACTCGGCTGTTCCCGTCGATTCGGCGTTGCTGATTTTCGCGTATCCTGAAACGCTGGAAGACATAACCGCGATGTACCATTATTATTTACATATTTTCCAACCCTTTCCATCGTCCACCCACAAATACATGTACATCTGAGAAACATAATGCGTGCGCAAAGTCCCTCCACAGGTTCATGACGTGCGCGGGTGGCGCATGATTCGCCGGTTTCGGAGTACCGACCAGGAACGTATCATCCGACGGTATCAACTTGAACAAATTTTTTTTGTCTTCAAAGAAAAACACTCGCCTCGTAGGAATCGTATTTATATCGATGACTGGAAAACGCGCGCGATCGTGCTTCGATCGGCTCTTATCTGAATGGATAATAACGGTCGATTTTTCTCCATGTATTTTCTAGACGCTATTCATGTTGCGTCGATAGCACATTTTCATGTATTTCATGTTTCAGTTTTTTTTTTCGTTTTCCCGAAATCCTGATCTATTCCAAATAGTTGTAGCAGCTTGAATTCGAATTGCGAGACATGTGTACGCAGACGAACGAATATTTTTAATGTTAATCTGAATGTAGAAAGCTTTTTTTAATAATTCGTTTTCTTCGTTATGGGGCGAAATTTGTATTGTCGGGGAACATTTATTGTCAAATTTCTGTTCGAAAGATCCTATATCCTGAAAACGCGTAACATCTTAAACGTAGAAAATTTTTTAAACAATTCCACTGTAAAAATACGGTAGTAAGATCCACCCTAATTCGCGCGATCGATCATCGAGTATTAATAGTCGTGAAATACAACTGATAACGAGCCGTGGACCTTGTTCAAAACAATCCTCGAGCAAGAAAGAGAGGGAGAGATAGCGAATTCGAGGGCGTTCTGTATATTCGTGAGGTGGTTCACGGTCCACGGCGCAATAGGTACGCTCCTGAGCGTAGTGCCCCCCTTGCTGCTCGATTGCCGCACACTCAACAGATTGAGGTGTGGCCATCGAGGGCAGCCATTTTCTTGACTTTCTGTCGCTTAACATTTCAGGTAAATACGCAATTATTTCTTAAGTAATACTGATTGGAGCGGTGCGAGAGTGTGCTGTGCTGTGCGCCCGGGTGTTCGATAGGTGGCCCGTGATCGGTTCGTTAACATCGCGACCGGGAATATTGTGTGTGTCTGTCACAAGGAGGGAAAAAAAGGCCTCTCCTTCTCCTATGATATAGAGAGAGGGCCGAGGGAGTGCCATGCGTTACGAATCCACGGCATCTTCGCACGACCACCGTTTCAGTTAGCATAGGAGCCACGCGCTGCTCGCTCGGGGCTGAATTCAATCGGTGATTTTGGATTAGCTCCGTATCGGATACTCGATTCTCTCGAGCTGGCTTTTAGATCAGTAAGTAAATCGTCCACCAGGCACTAGACCCCTGCGTCGCTGTCCTGTCGCACCCCTAGCGCCCCCAGCCTCCCCTCTCGGTGCTCCATTCGTTCCATACCCCCCACCCCCTTTCCCCGCCCTCTTACCCCGTTACGCGGCAATGCACTTCCGGCTGTGCAAAATTCGGCAAAAAGCTCTCCGGGCCTCTCCTGTGGAAACTTGAGCAAAGAAGTGTGTCGCGGCTCTGACTTGACATTCCTGTCTGTTTCGGCGTCGTCATTGTCGTTGTCGTCGTCGCCGTTGCCGTTGCTGTCGCCGCCGTCGTCGTCGTCGTCGTTGTCGCCGTCGTTTTCATCGTCGATTTCCACCCTGTCGTCGACCGACGTCTCCTATCTTCGATAAACAAAAGGTCGGTACGTTCTTTGACACGATACGACGGAGTCCGCGTTACTCTTTGCTTTTCGAAGAGCGCTCCACTTTATTCCTCTCTGTTGTTCACACGTACGTTTCCTCACCTTCGGAATGATTTCATCGGAATTTCTGTTCGGTTCCGTAATCGTAGATGCCCCAACAAACGCACGGAAATCTCCCGTGAACGATTGAGCTTTTATCCGTTGCCGGACCCTGTACAACGCGATTAGACATCGCCGAGAAAGATTACACAGTTTTTTCGAGGAATTTCGCGATCGCCTTTGTACGGGCGTAGCAGCGATTTTTTGATCGGGTTGTACGAGATTCTACCGTATTTCGAATGTACTTTGGAACAGTATATGCTACTATAAATAATTGCTGCATCTGGCAGATGGCAATTCAAACGTTTCGACGGAGAGTTTCAATTTTTAGAGGAGTCAGAGCGAATACTGCATCTCTCTATGCAGTGTGCACTGTTTGCAGTACAAAGATTGAATAGGCTGTGTTGCCGTACTGTTAACAACGCATAACCCGTTTCTTATTTAATCGACACGTACAGACTACTGTTTGTTCGCATCGCTTCCGCATACTAGATTATACTTTACGCTAAGGTTTCTGCTTATGAGCGAAAAATTTGACTAAGTGCTTTTAACTTTGCTCACATGGAATAATAATCTTTCTATATATGGTCTGTGGAAGAAAAATTGTTGTGCTTATATCATCAGATGTCTCTCGGCTAGAAGTAATCTTTCCATTTCCTATGTATATTATCGACTATAATCTGTAAAAATATGAGCATCGAATACCCAACACTATGTTGTTGAAGGGATCGTTAATGATTCAAAGCTCCACGTTAAAGAAATTTTAATGTCAGCACCATGTTATGATATCTTATACTTCTTTCTTAATACTCATATATATATATATGACAGTTTGTTGATTGCTATCGAGTAAATATAAGATTTCATAAAGCATCTTATCTTCACACCATGCGAATGTTCTGCCTATTACGTTTAATTTACGCTTCCTGAAAATAATTTTTACCGAATTCACTCAATTCTGGATAGTGCATGTTTCATAAAAAAAAGAAGATATTGGCCTTATATGTTCATGCATGTTCTTTGGAAACATTTTCATTTTGTTCTAAGGCATAAGGTAAAGTCTTACTTGGTATGTTTCGCTATATATAGATCAAACGAATTTATATACAACTCTCTGCATCTATAATACTAAGGGCCTTTGTGTTAGGGATTAAAGGCAAAAAAAGTAGTTTAGTTTATTGTTAGTAAGGTGTTCTTACTATTGCTCAGATTTATGGGTATTCGAATTGAAGTACCAAAATACTTACTCCAATCGGAGCTTAGATTACATTGAGTGCCCCAAGTACTCGGCTAGTAGAAGTTCTAATTGTTAGTAACAAAATTGATTCTTGAGTTATTTATGGGTTCATCGAATAAAAGGCCCTACCTTATGCATTCCATATTACGTATAATTTAATTTATATGTGTACACAGTAATATTGACTATGATAACATTAAATTTACATTATGTTTAGGCAATGGCAGACTCATAATGCCTTGTAGTATACACGTTTTCAATGTATCCGAAGGAAAGAGTTAAGAATTGAAAAATTACATATGCGTCGTACATCGAATCATCATAGATTTTATTTAATACTTTTACAGATATTTACAAGTACATAGCTATGACAAAAAAAAACAGAGATCTATACGCATACATATATCCGACAATACTGATGTTTGTCTAGTACATGCAATTATCTCGCAGCCTCCTATCCATTCTAACATATAAAATGTCCACTTAAAACAGAGACGCTGAAAGAAAGACTAAAAACATGGGATGCAATGCGGGCCGATGCCTCGGTCCAGACGATACGGGGTACCCTGGATCAGGTACGACCCAGTCAATATCCTTTAAATCTTCAGCCCTCGTAGGTTGCTTTCTTAAATAGCATTTAAAGTAGACAACAGAATAGAAATGAGAAGATCTTACCTATAATACCCACACTGTACAAGTAGCTGGCAGTAATGAGATTAGAAACAATTTTCTAGCAATGTAAATTTAAGTCGATGGAGGGCTTTAAGGCTATTGTACACATATGTAATGCTAATACCAATCTAGTATTTTAAAGAATAACTACGACACTGTTTAGGGAAGAAATTCTATACCCTACGAGGTTTGAATACGAGTCGTTGTTTATAGCATTGTCAGAAAGTGAATCTAATGCAAACAGTTTCGAAGAAATTACCCTGACTTCTTCCTAACTCTATCCTGAAGAATGCTTTTTCTCAATCTCTTTCACTGTTTCTTTTTGTATCTCTCTATATATGTATATACGCTCTTGGATCTGTCCATTTAAGATTGCTTTTTCACTTGTTTGTGCCTTTTCAGGCTATAGGAGATGTATCTTCTTTTAACAGTTACATTAATTCCATTTTCTCGGCACTTCTCGCGTTTCCTATTAAGTTGTGATTACCTTACGTTCATTACATGTTCACTCGCTGCATGCCCTTAGTTGACTTTTTTGGTGGAGTTTCCAAAAGATGTTCGATCATTTGATTTTAGACTCATTACCATTAGAAATGCGATAGTTCTGAAGCTGAAAGATCAATTTAGAATCTATTTGTTACTCGTATCATCCACAACTTAAAAGATTCATGCATATATAGACACAATGTTTATGTACATGCATTTGTAGGATCAACTGCTAGAAATTATTAGCGCACATTTTTACCGTTTCATCTGTATATAATGTCGAGATCATTCTCGGTGCGTATTAGACATCACCGGCAAAGATTCTAGTACTAGAACGAATACACTTTAAAAGAGTACAATGTAAAGAATTATGTCGCTACTCGTGTATAGGTAAGTTATTAGGCGTACAGACATTTCATTCGCGTAATCGTCCAGTCGTTTCTTAAGATTCACGAGTTCTCTAAACGAAAATTTGTTAATCGGTATGTAACCTATGTGTATTTTTTGCTTTTTTATTAATAGATACTCTTTGAAAGAGATTTATGCGCATATAAGGAGATATATATTTTATCGAAGCAGAATTATAACGGAGCTATAATAAATAAATGCTGAATGATTTTCGTTTTAGAATTCATGGCAGCCATTAGGAAGAAATTGGTTATTGTGGGTGATGGTGCCTGTGGTAAAACTTGCTTACTCATAGTCTTCAGCAAAGACCAGTTTCCCGAAGTATATGTACCCACGGTATTCGAAAACTATGTCGCAGACATTGAAGTCGACGGGAAACAGGTGAGTCTTTGGAACAATTACATTGTAACTTTTGTAATTGTTTATCCGTCGTATACATTCTATAAAATATTATTGGTAACAGGTGGAGTTGGCTCTTTGGGACACAGCTGGACAAGAAGATTATGATAGGTTGCGTCCGCTGTCGTATCCTGACACAGACGTAATCCTAATGTGCTTTTCCATCGATAGTCCCGATTCCCTGGAGAACATTCCCGAGAAGTGGACACCAGAGGTGAAGCACTTTTGCCCGAATGTGCCCATTATCCTTGTTGGAAACAAAAGAGACTTGCGCAACGATCCTAACACCATCAAGGAGCTTAGCAAGATGAAACAAGAACCAGTAAAACCTGAAGAGGGTAGAGCTATGGCCGAAAAAATTAACGCTTTCGCTTATCTTGAATGTTCTGCTAAAAGTAAGGAAGGTATTAGGGAAGTATTTGAAACGGCAACTCGAGCTGCGCTACAAGTTAGTATTCCCGAAGTTCGGAAATGTTTAACAACGTTGTTCAACGCATATTTGATTTGTAATTTCACGCTGTAGTATTCTACGGCTTCCCCTTTGGAAGCTTGAAGTTACACATCCGAAATGTTCGTTGGACAGTGTAATCTTATAACGTTATATGTTTATGGTACAAGTTTATGTGACTGTAACAAATATTCTGATTTTCAGGTAAAGAAGAAGAAGAAGGGAAGGTGTTGGCTTCTTTAAGTAAAATGCCAAGTATACCCGGTAACGGGCTAAATAATGGAATTGCGGAGCTAGCTGCAATGGAGCTAGTTGTTATGCCGGAGTCCCCCAGCGGAAACCATAATATGATAACAACAACAACTTATCTTTAATTATTTTACACAATAAAACAAATCTATATAGAAAAAAAAAACGGAAAACAACCACAAAATGCGCCCGCAATATAAAAAACTGTCATTGATGAAACCGGAGACTTAAACATTGACTAAATTCAATACAAGTATATGTGCTATATATATGAAAAAAAACTATAATGTATATTGTAATGACTACTTGATTGTATTTTTTAAATGGTAATGAATTGTGCTTCGAGTTTAAACAATTAAACAATTGTCATACCAACTATTTACATTTACGGTACATAATTATCTATATCATTGTAGCAATTATTACTATTATTATTAGTATCTCTCATTACTATTATATGCATTCTACATTTTTTTTTAATCGTAGTGGCTGTTTATTTTTTGGTAATAAAAAAAGATATGTGGAAGAAAAGTACGACGGAGTTGGGGGAATTCGTAACAAAGTATAAAGAGAGAGAGTGATAGAGTGAAAGAGAGAGAGAGAGAGTGAAACGGGGAGAGTAGAAACATAATATGCAATGCAAAGTCATAGAAAGCAATGTAAGAATTTAAAACAAATCGTTAAGAATTCCAATTGTTACGTCACTATTTTACTGAACTATGGCATTATCGATATTTCTTAAACAAGCAAACAAACAAAAAAAAGTAACGAATATTATATTACAATTATAAAATTGCGTAAGTAGACCAGCGGATCATTTTGATCTATAAGAATACCAACTAGGCTAAATGTATTATTATTATTAATTATTATTATTAATTATTTTTATTATTATATTGTAATACGATGACACTAACATTACGGATTATAACAGCGGCTATATTATATTTATGTATTTCGACAACACATCCCTTGTATCCAATCATGCATACAAACGATGTCCCGATTTGTGTTTTTTGTTACGCGGTATAAATTCGAATCAAAAAATTTATCCGACATGATGATTATAATTGATAATCGAGGAATATTTCTGGATGACTCTATTTACTTAGAGTACAAAAATCTCACAGAACACGTTAGCTTTTATAGTAGCGTCGTGCGACGTACACGACGATTGCTTTCCAAAAACACATTTCGATCGAAAAGTAATGTGTGTGTTCCTCAAGAAAAGAAAATATCGAGTGATTTACCAATTTCAAGAAGTTACCTTGTAAAGCATTGATTATCGAGCCTGTTGAATCGTCCTGTATACTATCCTTCCTTTTATTTCTTATTCTTTCGTTTCTCTCTTTCGTTTATGTGTATTTATAAATACTAATTTTACACACTTTCAAACCTACACGTCTTCTATAAAAAAAAAGCTATATATATAAATATATATATAATCTGTAAGGTTCATAAGATCGTTGCTTTTTGCAAGAACTACTGAATTTACGGCTGCAATGCAGTCCTGGCCATTGATTCAATGAATGACTGTGGAATTGTGTTCAACAAACGTTTTTTTTTTAAACAGTTAGCAGTACTATCGTTGAATTACGCTTTTAACCAGACACCTTCGTCAACTTGCAGTCAAACTTTGCAACGGTGAAGAGGATCTCGTTCATCGTGGATCAACGGATGGATCGAAGAAAAGATCGTCGTTGATCAGCTCTTCGATGCATGAATAAACTTCGTTGAGTCAACGGTGAGCAAGACTTACATTATATAGCGTTCAAATCAAATGGAAAGCTTTTTAATCTATAACAGAAAGATCCGTTGCAGAGTTTGCGAAAAATGTTCTTTTATAATAATTTCGAAAACTGTACTGTTCATTACAACTGTATCAGTGAATCCTCTATGGACCATTTTCTCTTATGGTGTAATAAACGCGATTGTGATTTCGAGCAAAATAAATCATTAAAAATTTGTACAAACGACTCTACCATAACATTTTTATACGATATGAAACGTTATGAGAATCGCCGATAGAACTGACATGTATAATTTATTATTTTCCATAAAAGTGATGATCGTATTCGATCCTCTCGTCAGAAAGAGCGTTCGTGAGACTGATTTTTTAAAAATGAATAATTAATAATACCGTCACGCGACGTGAACTCGAACAAGCTGCTGATACCTTTTATAACAGAGATTAAGCGTCGCTATAAATGCACAAAGTTTCCGATGATAAGCGTAAACGTTTTATTCAAGTTCTTCTATGTTTGACGAAGATCGAGAAACACGATGATTTATATAATATATATATGCGGCAAACACAAATAAGAGATAAGAACAATGTATCTTTCTTATTTTGAGTGCCCGTACTGGTCCATATGGGATTTAAGATTGTATATATAAAATTTCAACCGTACTTGGGATAGAAGGATCTTGTAACGCCTTTAACGAGTGGCTCGTATGATTTTTTTGTTTTCCAGCATTTGTTTGTCGTGGGTATGCAAGAGCAATAAAAGTACGAGTTGCTTCGACTCTTTGTTATTTACGATAACATTGCGAACAATACACTCGCATATAACATTTATTATACATAGCGGGCGTACTACCTGTTTCGTTGGTATTTTGAACGTTGAAGCGGCAAGGTGTGTTACACATATACGAACAGAACAAGAGAAAAGAAAGGAAAACCGTTGTCTTCGAAGTCTCCATAGTCCCGTACAATAGTCTTACGACGGCGACATTTGTATAATAACATGTCGTGCAGCTAACTTAAGAAGTTACGGTACTTCCTAGGGCGAGAACTTAACGATTCACACACGTAGTGTTTTCTTCAATACCGAGGACGAGAACCGTTACTTTTTTATGACTATCAAGAAAAAACGAATTCGAGCGTGAATTTTGTAGGATTCTGGCAAATCGTTCTACGATTTAATTAGCTTTTATATTATAAGAAGGTATTTACTCTACGATTGCTATAATAATAAATTGTAATTAACAATAAAAATTACTTGTCGAGATTTGTAATATTGCTATTCACTGAATCGACCGAGCGCGTTATAAGCGAGAACGATTGTAATCGCCAACCGTGTGGGAATTCATGATATGGTAAAATGAATATTATACGAAACATATCAAATGTATTGTAAACTGTCATTTACAAATTTTATTGAACAAAATTCGTTTGTTTCTTTCAAAACGCATCTCCTGAAAGGTTTGCGTGATTGGCGAGTTTTGAAAGTACAATCATTTCTTAACAAGGAATATCATCGGTTGCAATGCATCAAAAGCTTTTCATATAAAAAACATTTTATTTCATCTTTATTCTTACTCTTTCGTATAAACGAAACTATGTGCATCAACCCGAGAAAACCTACCCGTAGTCGAAATGCGAAAGAATGGAATGAATATCGACTCTTAGACGTAAACTGGAAAACATTGCAATGATAATCCTAAATCAGTTCTGTATAGTCTGACGCGATATATAATATTATAAAGTTGCGTTAATACATGTAGACGATCCTAGGTGCTAAATGACATTTCACTTCGCATTCAGATACTTCGTAGAATAAGTGCGACACGCAATTATTCCTGGGAAGAAGGGAGCGTCTCCCTTTCTCACTCAAACCTCTATCTCCAAAACTAGAAACATTCTTAGCCCTTACATTTAATTGAATGTCACTCTTCCCGCCACATTCGTAAGTCTCACAAAGGGAAATCTGATTTCGGATGCTGCTGAATTATATGTATATATATAAAAATGTAGCAATCGTATCACGTTATTTGTTACGAAAAGAAAATTTACAATTCCTCGTTCTTAGACTTGACGGGCTTGCCTTTGCGATCAAATCCTTTAAGCTCGTCGGTCGCGTGCTTGGCGACGTACTTGATGAAATCGTCGATTCCTCTTCCACCCTCGTATTTAACAGGCTTGTCTTTGGCATCCTTCGGTACCCAGAAAAGTGTCGGGAATCCGACAACTTCGTAAGGTGCCGGGACGTCGTTAGCAGTGGCGTCGAACTTGACGATATCGACATCTTCGTCTGCGAGTTTCTCACCCAATTCATCGAAAATTGGAGCCAATTTCTTGCAATGTCCGCACCAAGGAGCATAGAATTCGATCAACGTGTCTTTGCCGCTGTTTGTGATAAGCTCGTCGAAGTTCTTTGCTACCGCGACCTTCACGTGCCCGCTGTTATCTTCGGGAACCGCTTCCGACTTCAAATACGGTTCCAGATTGTCGGCTTCGAGGTCTTTCAAGAACGTTTCGAACGTATCAACCGAGAAATCATCTTTCATGACGAACTTCTGGTTCTTCGCGTTTCTGGCCAGTACTATGGGCTTGTCACCTTTCACGAAGTCGATGCCGAAGTCGTTCAATTCGTGCTGGAAGTCGTCTTTCGACGAAATGGCAAAGTTCAGTTTCGGGAAGTCCTTAGCGACCTTAATGATCCTGTTGCGCCAGTAATTCGTGCCCTTCGGGTTCTTCACATAGTCTACAGCGTAGTATGATACAACCAGAGGGTTCTTGAATTCTGCGGAGTTGTCTCTTGTGCGAATTCCGGCAATACCAAAGCTGAGGAATAAAAGGATATCGTTGCAACAAACAGTTCTCAGAAAATCTACGAGCAAAATGATTTTAAAACTTACTAATGCTTAGTAATGAGGTCTTGAACAGAGGTATCGGGCTCAAGTTCCACGGTGTTCGGTTCAAACTTGTTCTGCAGAATCTTTGGTCGGTACAGAACAACAGTGTTCCTAAAATTCGATTCGATAGCTGTTCATTTTGTATTCATTATTTTCTAGACAATTTCGTGAATAATTGATTATTTACTTGTGTCCTTCTTTCTCCATAAGCGATTTCGCGGTCGTGTGAGCGAATCTGACTTTCTCTTTAAGCTTTTTAGATACCGTATGGAAGGATTGTGCCAAGGAAGAGTCCTCCTTCTCAAAGAAACCAACAACGCCAACTTCATCGGAGTTCAGGAACGATTTCAAGCAATCTTCTCCGGTCAGTTCCTTGGAGGCTGGACCAACTTGTGCCTAACAGATTAAATTCCGTTCGTGTTAGTCGTAGATATTTTCTATCTGCATCCTTCGATAAATTGGAAAAACTTAATTCTACATACCTTCATGTATTTGGCAATTCCAGCAGCTTCCCTAGGTCCATTGTAATCGCTAACAAAGTCTCCCTTGGAGAAGATCTTCAGTGTCGGGTAACCGCTGACAGAATGCTTGTTACAAGTCTCCTTTCCACTTTCGGTACAATCTACCTTGGCAAGAGTGATCGAAGGATCGTTGCCCAACAGCAGCTCTGCCGCTTTAGCGTATTCTGGCTTCAACCGTTTGCAATGACCGCACCTAGAAAGGTAATATACAATCGTATAATAATACAATAATACATTTTCTTGTTTTGAACATTACAGAGCAAAAATGGTATCGACTCAAATTCATTTTTTATTTCAGAAAACAATATCCAGTACACGGTTTTGCTTTCAAGCAGTAAAACAATATATATTTTATCGGTTAAAAAGTGACGCATACATCTCCAAAATTCGAGAAATGCAACTTGTTAAATCTCTGGAATCCAGATTTAGATATCAGAAACGTGTCTTCTATATATATCTATAAATAGGAATTTTGAAAATAAGAAACGTGCCTCATACGATTATATATGTGTGTATAAATGTATATATAACAATATTGAAGCCGAAGGTAACTCGGAAGGAGTAGGAACAAAGTCGTGTTGGGTAATGTGTCACGAACCGGCATCGAACATTGCAACCGGAACTCCGAAAAACCGTTTGAATTCCTTGTTTTCTGCGACAGCCAGGATTTCGGAGGTACGATAACGAAAAGGAGAAGGTGCTCGCAGCTTGGAGAACGAGAAATGATCGTGAAATTTCTTACCATGGCGCGTAAAACATAACAAGCGTGTTGTCGAGCCGATCTAATTCATGGCTGAAGGTTTCGTCGGTTAATTCCAGCACGTCCTTCTCCTCGGCTAAGACGGTGACCAGCACCAGGAAAAGAAAAGCAAGGTACTTGGGCAGCATCGTGGATCACGCTGCAGCTTGTTAAACAAAATTGGTTCCGGCTCTTTCCTTCGGGAGACACAGTTCGTCTAAGACGTGGCTTTTGCAAGAAGTTAGTCGGCGGTGCACGGTACCCCGCGCAGTGCTGTCGCCTCCTGATTGGCTGTTCCTTTCCCAAATACGTGTGCGCTTGTAAGTCCTGTAAACGCCACGTATCGTACAGGGTGTTCCTAAAATCTGTGACCAACCTTCGCTACATCCTGTTAGCTGTTTTCTTTTTTTATTTTACTCGGTGAGATCATCTATGTTCCTGCGTACTGAAAAGCGTCGATAGGAAACTTTTCAAGTGTTTCCGATATTTTTAGACTGTGGTGGATACTTTTTATCCGTTAGACGTAACCGAACGGTTAGCAGTTTCAGACGCACCCTGTAGACAAAATGGAAGATAAGGTTCCAGATCAGAAGCGGGCAAGGAGAAGCCACATTTCGCTGGTTTTTGACTTTGGTGGGAGGAGATACGAGGAACTTTATAACGGTACGTATGTTTTTGATTGAATGCTACGAGATCTGTTGTGATGTTGTGATCTGTTCCGAGTTCCAAGTTCCGACGGGCTTCATCCGTGACTTTATCCAATGTTTCAAGCAATCGCAATGCCCTCTGTGGCAAACGGAGCAAACTGACTCTGTTGATTCGAAATAAAGACGGAAGGATTTCTAATGTTTGTCGGTGTTTCTCTGTGAATCGTAAGGAAATTTTATATTTACAGAGAGGAAATGAGAGTGCTCACGCCCGGGGTTTGGCCGTGCCGCTTTTGTCTCCACATCATGTTTAGCCTGGAACAGCTCCTACATCATCTTTAGCATGGAACACAACCTACACCATCTTTAGCAGGAAACAGAACTTTACTGTTATTAAATCTGTGTAATGGATCAGAACTGGCTTCAACCACCGATCAGATACTATTATTTAATAGTTAACTATTAAATAATAGTATCTGAATAAATATCTGAATAAATAGTATCTATTAAATAATAGTATCTGGTCGGTGGTTGAAGCCAGTTCTGATCCATTCCACAGATTTAATAACAGTAAAGTGGGTTCTGTTTCCTGCTAAAGATGGCGTAGGTTCTGTTCCATGCTAAAGATGATGTAGGAGCTGTTCCAGGCTAAACATGATGTGGAGACAAAAGTGGCACGGCCAAACCCCGGGCGTGAGCACTCTCATTTCCTCTCTGATATTTATTTTTGCTAAATACGTAGATTGGATTTTGCCGACCTCTAGTTCACAATTATCGACGAAAATAATCAAGGAGCTAGGCGGTTCCGCCGTAGATGGCGCAACAAGTATCTTTTTACCGTATTTCTTATTTTTGTCGATTTTTATACTGTAAATAACTTGACGAGTAAATCGCGATTTATTCAAATAATTTATACAAATGTCTTAACGTATATTATAACGGTTGATTATCTGTTTAACTCGTTAACTACCGCATCAGCAGAAAAGTACAATAAAATCAAAATAATTTATATATATATATAAATTAAATTATATATATGTACCTGAGAGTATCCTCATGTATAATGAAATAAAAACTAAAGAGTCATGGTCGTTTTTATCTTTCCGAGGAAAAGTGATAACAAACAGGAAAATCCGTAATTCATACGCGTACGGTATCTGTTATGAAACGTAATGTAAATTACTATATTTCCTTTCGATACGGTACGCACTCACAGTCAGTATATCTGTTTCTACATAGAGCGATCGTGAGTTTGCACAAACGCGAAAAAAACGTAGAAAGGTTTAACATAAGCAGCAGCCTTCATTAAATATCGCAACCGGTGAGCGGCATTTGGCTAGTCATTCCGAAACTGTGCTGTTGTTTGCAACGAACACGTTTGAAGTCACTCATCGGTCGAAATCCATTTTTTTCTAGTTGATAATATTATGGTGAGTGTAAACGACGAAGCTGAAAAGCGACAGGAAACACGCGCGAAAAGTCTTGAGCGTAGAAATCATCATTTAAAAAATTCTCCATTTGAACTTTATTAATCATTTCAAGAAATAGCATTTACAGCTTCGAACATTTTAGTGGAAATTAATTACGGACGGATATGGACACTGGCATTTCACTTCTGTTGCTTGAATATCGCGTTGCGTGTCGTAGGTTCAATTAATTAGCGCTGCACGAATGTACCTTGGAAATAATTGAGAATCAATTTTACTATTACAATTTCAGGGCATCGACAGTTGCCCTGATGAAATGATAAAATATGTTTGCAGCAATAAAATGACTCATAGCATAGAAGTCAGAATAAGTAATTGATCCGCACACGACAGACGATGACTATTGCAAATACGAAGTAAATACAAAATGAAGATAGTCGCGCGCGAACAGGTGGTCGATTCTAGGATTTATGAAAAAACCTTTACATAAGTCACAACGTTGATACAAGTGGGTTCGATTTATAGCTTAATTGACAGTCGTTCAGATGGTTAACGGGATCACCGATAATTCATCTCGAACTCGATCAAACCAGTTATATAAACATATTCTATTTCTAGTGGCGACTTCATTGTACATAACTCGTCCACGTCAAATATCAATCGATATCATATATCGAGCTTTATGCGATTCAAAAGCTCAACAACTAAATATATATGTCATATTAACTGTAAAATAATTCAAATTCAGTTTCCGAAAGTAACATAATTATTCAGCGATTAGATAATATTGTTATCAATGATCATGATCTACGAATGGTTTAAATGCGTGCGGGTTACGCGAAATCAATTATTTCGATAATCATTTCCTGTTTGAACGCGTGTAGTTCGTGGGTAAAGAAGGGGACGATAAAAAATAGGCCACGAACGGTAAGCGAAAATAGAGTCACGTGACTCGAGAATCGATAAGTGCTTCCATAGGGGGAATTACTGAAGCAGATAGCAGATACGTAAGATACATTCAGGTTCAGTCGGTTCAGTTCAGTCTTCAGTCAGAGTCCGACCGAGTCAGTCCTGACTTAGCTGTCAAAGCGACAGGACGGCCAGTTATTCTGCATTTCACTAATTCCCTCGTCATTGAATCCAGTTCATTTGGCTATCAGCCACGAGACACGTATTTACGTAATTGCGCTTACGTATTTTTTCAGTTTCTTCGCCAGTGTGTCCGGTACACCAACGCTCATCATTTATCAGCTGCTGCGAAAGGTAAAAGACTTGTGTTGTGTCATCGTCAATTATAGTACTCACTTTCTCTTTTACTCGTAAGAAGTATTGACATACTTTCGACATCGGGAGCTCCGATTTAACATCGAGACAGAAATTAACGAAATATGTATTTAGTTGGTCCTGTCCATAATTAATTAATCGATTAAAACTTTTAAACAACTTGACAACTTATAATTAAATTGAAATATATTATACAGCTCGGCATTTTGAACAACTTTTTCCTTTATAAAAAGATGTTGGTCCTCTTCAGTTTCACGGATATTCACGAAAAACTGATGTTGAATTTATTATTCAAGTAAGGCGACGGAGGGACTCCAAAAGAATTGTTCAAAATCATGTTGCTGGCAATATATTTCAAGATTATCAAAATCGGAGAGGCGGATAATTATAAATTGCATCACATATTGAGCAAGAAAATCTGTTTCAGGAAACTCCAGAAGCATGCCTTGTCCGTTTCTAACTCGGTTGAGCACCAACTATGTCCATAATTATGGCTCTTCGGTGTTGACCAATTATCGTCAGCTTTGTCCGTTTATGTCTCAGCTGATTAGAACTCAAGCAGAAAGCACAGAGACGCAGCATGTGCAGAAAGATGTGGAATCTCAATGTCCCTTTCTAGCTAAAGAGCACGTTGGTGTAAGAACTGCCAATCCTGCTGTCGCTGAAGACATTAGAAATGAGATTTCTAACGAACCGAGAGAAGAGCCAAGCTTCGCTTACGAAGAATTCTTTCATGAACAGATCATGAAGAAAAAGAAAGATCATTCTTATAGAGTCTTTAAAAAAGTGAATAGACTGGCACAGAATTTTCCAACCGCTATCGAATATTCGAAGGCACCGAAACCTATTACCGTTTGGTGTTCCAACGATTACTTAGGGATGTCTAGACATCCGGCGGTAACCAGTTCTGTCCAGGAAGCTCTGGATAAGTTCGGAGCAGGTGCAGGTGGAACGAGAAACATATCTGGCAACTCTATGGGCCATGAAATGTTAGAGAAAAGACTCGCAGCCTTGCATCAGAAAGAGGCTGGCTTATTGTTCACTTCCTGTTTTGTTGCTAATGATTCCACTTTGTATACTCTAGCAAAATTTCTACCGGGCTGCCATATTTTCTCCGATGCTGCCAATCATGCTTCCATGATTCAGGGAATAAGAAATAGCGGGATACCGAAGCATATTTTCAGACACAACGACGTAGAACATTTGGAAGAACTGCTGTCCAAAGTGGACAAGAGCGTGCCGAAAATTGTAGCGTTCGAAACGGTACATTCTATGACCGGCGATATATGCCCCTTGGAACAATTGTGCGACGTTGCTCATAAATACGGTGCCTTGACTTTCGTCGACGAAGTACACGCGGTTGGCCTATACGGATATTCGGGTGCTGGGATTGGAGAGAGAGATTGGGTGCTTCATAAAATGGATATCATTTCTGGTACATTAGGCAAAGCATTCGGCAATGTTGGTGGTTACGTTGTCGGCACGGAGAAATTGATAGATATGGTACGAAGCTACGCTGCAGGTTTTATTTTCACGACGTCGCTGCCACCAACTGTATTATACGGCGCTTTGGCCGCCGTTGAAATTTTAGCTTCCGAGGAAGGGAGAGCGTTGAGAGCTACTCATCAAAAGAACGTAGCTTATATGAAATGCATTTTGACCGATGCTGGTCTTCCGGTAGAACCATCGCCTTCGCATATTATTCCAATAAGAGTAAGTTACGTTACAAACTTCAGATTTACAGTAATATCTCGATATATATCTATATATTTTTATCGTTGGATTTGCGCACCATATTGTAATTTTGCATCAGGTCGGAGATCCGCTACTATGCACTCAGTTGGCCGATCTCTTGATACAGGAGAAAGGTCATTATGTGCAAGCAATAAATTATCCTACAGTTCCAAAAGGACAGGAAAGATTAAGATTGGCTCCTACTCCAAAACACACTCGGACAATGATGGACCAGTTTGCAAAGGATTTGTTAGACGTGTTCGATCATCTAAATATATCAAAACTAGAGTAATTAGCTGATAAACAGTTAACAAACCTAATTTCGATTAATTGATGAATGTGCTTTCATAAAGAAAAAAGGTATAAAATATCTTGGGAGCACCGCCAAAACAATGGGATCGCCATTCTGTGATCGTCAGATATTTTTGTTTTTTATCAAATACAAACGTTTCGGCTGCAGGCAGGCCATTCAGTGTAAGAGCTAAATAAAGAAAACTGCACAAGGAAACATCTGATATAAATTCTTTAACTTTAAAGAGTTCTTTCTCCTTCATAAATTGTTGAAAATCTCAAAACATATTTCTGGAACATATTCAAATTCTAGAAATTTTGCGCCCAGCCTCGCGCATGCGCATACAATAGAATTCGACGCGGGCTTTTCCCTTGGTCTTCAGCCAGGTAAGATTAATTGTAAACGAATCACGCACATATAAGAATTTTGAGACTCTGGTACAGTAAACGGCAACTTGATACCCTTTTAATTCGAATACCATTATTCGAAACATTTTGAATATTATTAAATTCGTCTGTATTCCATAAATTGTGAAAAGCTCAAATGTTGTATGAGAAAACAGGTTCAATTCGATACGCACAATGTAAAAAAGATTACATAGAATAAAAATTATCTGGGTTGGAAGAAATGTCTTGATTTTCGAAATGCTTCGACTACAAAGGGTCGATAGTTCTTTAGAATGGATGAGTATCGATTGATATTTTTGATTTGATTGATCGATTCGTTTTTACGATTGAAAAATTATGTAAAGACGTCGATAACCTATTATATATATATATATATAATGCATATATGCATTTCAATAATAAAACAACGAACAAATATTAGTGCTTTATGTCATTTATTGATAGTACATATGAGGAAATCGGGAAAGTCCGATTGGAAAGAGTTGTCCGTATTACGTAAGATATTTTACACTTTTTTTTATTTAATACTAGCTTGCGTGCAAAATTGCATGGTAGTGTAAAAAGATCGATTCAGGGAATCGCTAAGATAAACGACTCTAAACATCTCTGATTAGAACGATAACTAAACTAGCCTACCTATACACACACTGTCGTCCCGTAAAGCGTGCATCGAATTGCATCGAATGAAGTGCACTTTCACCTTGGCTCGATTTGTGGTTTTACGATCGTAAAATGATAGTGAAATGAGCCAGTCTCGCAAGAAAGTTGTACGAAACGATGTCTGTTAAATGGTTTCTCGTCTACGATTCAAATATAAATGTCTCGCGTTGTTGAAATGCTAAATCGAAGACACAACGGAGGTTAGGATGAGAGGTTTCACGAATATTTTGAAGATGTTCGTCGCGTTTCTCTATGATTACGCTCGACGATTGTCCTACATCATTACCGCGATCTTTCTTCTGTGCTACTGTTTAAATCCAGCCAGATTTGCTTCGCATTATACGTTCATAAAGTCAGAGGATATCTACAGTGAGATGGAGAGATCATATCCAGTAAGAGATAACTCCTGCACGATCACAATTAATCCTAGAAGATATTTCAATCATTTACTTTATCCCGAGGAACATCCTCGAGAGAATCCTGTATCGATGGCTCGACGATTAGGTATATTACCCGGGGGACAATGGAAGCCTTTGAACTGTCATCCTCTTTTCAATGTGGCAATTATACTACCTTATCGAAACCGACACACGCAGCTTGCCATTTTCATGAACTACATTCATCCTTTTCTGCAAGCTCAAAATCTCGACTATAGAATATTTGTGATAGAGCAAAGTCCTATGAGAGAATTCAATCGTGCTAAACTGTTCAACGTTGGGTATGCGGAAGCGACTAAAGTGAACGATTTCCATTGCTTCATCTTTCAAGACATAGATTTGATACCTCAGAATCCCGATAACATTTACGCCTGCACCAAAATGCCCAGACATATGAGTTCCAGTGTGAATACATTCCGTTATAACTTACCTTACACCGGTTTATTCGGAGGTGCGATCGCGCTCACTCGAAAACAGTTCGAAAGAGTCAATGGGTTCTCGAATGTTTTCTATGGATGGGGCGGAGAAGACGATGATTTTTACAGTCGTCTGCAATCCAGAGGTTTCCAGGTACACTTGTTCTTGTTCTACTAAAGCAGGCCTGGGCAATGCTGGCTGCTTTGACTCTTCCTTCGGCACGAGCTCCACGATGATGCACAAGCAGGTTACTCACTTTCAATTCATTCTTTCGGTTCTGCGAATTTTTTATTTGTACCTGAATTGTCCCTATTATAAAAATTAAACGAATTGGTAAATGTTATTGTTGTCTATTCAAGCAAGGGTCTTATGTGCATGTACATGTATATGTATTAGCAGTGAGTAACCTGCCAGTGCAGCATCGTGGGGCTCGCGCCGAAGGAAGCAGCCACATCTATTCAGCGAGCCAGCATTGCCCAGGCCTGTACTAAAGCAAAAGATAAATACTATTGCTAAAGTATTAACATTTCTTTGGATTTCAGGTGATCCGTTTTGGTCCTGATATTGCTCAGTATTATATGCTAACCCACAAAAAAGAAATTCCAAGTAACGCAAGATTCGAGAATTTAGAGACTGGTGCTAAGAGATACGATACGGATGGAATCAGCAGTCTTGAATATAGGGTTTTAAATCATCAGCTGAGGCCTTTGTATTCGTGGATCTTAGCAGACGTTTAGGTCTCCGCACGTTTAATATTTTCTGAGTCATATCGCAAAAAGACTTAGTTCTTTTAAAATATATCCTGCAATTTTACTTAATATCAACGAAGATCTGATCGCTGAGAGTTATTATAAAACTTGCACAAGGATATGTTTTGTAAAAGTTTCCTAGTAGCGCGTAAATTCGCGAGAAATCACTGTAGGATTTTTTATACAAGTATCATTCTGAATAGTGTATGTGATATTATATACCAAAAAAAACATTGCCATAATATGTTTATGCGATTAATTAGTCGGTGATTTAACTAACAAAATGTTTCATGGATAAAAATGTGCTGTCGTGATATTACATTTTAGGAATAAGCACGCACTATTGCTGTGGAATTTGTTCGATCTGATTATCTGCAGAGTCCAATACGTAGCAGAGACACGTGTCCTGAATTCCGTTCCTCTCTGTATTAACGCGTTGCATCGCGGGAGTCAATTTTTTGAGAATACAGTTTTGATAGTACAAAACCGTTCATTAAATAAATTACGAATCGTAGAGAATCAGTTTATTCTTTATTTATTCCTGGTTCGCTACGTAAATTAAAACTAAAGGTATCGACTAGTATTATTTAGTATAGTCATTACACTCACCATGAATACCAGTAGCGAAAGTAAAACATTTATTGTATGTAATCCTGAAAACGTTCGAAATAGATTAAGTTTGTATGTTGCTAATCTCGCTAAACGTAATTAAAACAGTCGTTGTGATACTTTATGGTTGTTGCAAGTAACTTTTTATGTGATCAATTTAACTATAGTGCACCGACAGAAACTTTTAATTTCCAACGAATTCGCAAGTTCAAATTTTGAATCATCGAAAATACTATATACATGTATACGTGCAAATATTTCACATTATACACGGTTGTGTACGTGTTAAAACAACTATTTATTGTATAAAGTTTTTACGCGATTATTAGACTTTTATTTATACGCACTTAATCTACGAATCATAAGTATTGCTCTGAATATTTCACGCTCATTTCAATCTAAAGAAAGAACCATAAAGACAACAAAGTATCTTTCGAAGACAGACATAGTGTAGTGCAGGCATTGTTGCTGCGTGTACTTTTATTGTTATCGTTTAACTTATCATTACATATGGGTTTTGTATGTATAATTAAAAAAATAACGATAAAGTTTAAGAATGGCTGTAGAAATGTATATATAGCAAAGAATGTATGATTTCCAAAATTGCTACTTAAATCAGTAATAAAAAGAAAAAAAAAGGTCTACGTACATGTATAAGAGTATAAATATAATTATCTCTCTGTATTCGTGTACGTGAAAAAGCTGACATAATTACATTATAAACAAATTATGAAGTACAATGCAAATTGTCGTAATGTAATAAATATGTGATGAGTAACTAATGAATTCAGTTGCACTGATTCTTAATTATATAATTAGATTACTTTCTCTCGAAAGAAGCATCATGAAACTTGATTCAAAGCTATGCAGAGTAAAAATGAAAATATTCGAAGGCAATTGATCTCTTCCAATTCGAAGACATATTTCATAATGCTTCGGATATACATCTTTTACCGTTCAAGTATGAAAAGTACTGTATTGTGCACAAAATTGTTACACGGGAATTGCTTAATAATCTTTTAAACTATCTCGCTAATGGTATGTAGTTCATTCTTGGGTAAAGCATTGCAAGCGAATCGATACGTGCAACTTTTATTACAGGTTTAAAGAAATTTTTCGTTCACTCCATCGCGGTAAATTACAGCTAAAAAATAGAAAGCGCGCGAAGCGTTTTTTTTTAAATACTATCACGTCAAGCGGTGTATCAGAATTTAGTGAAAAAAATAAAACAAAAAACAGCATTTGGAAATACTAATATTACCAGTTTATTACGTTTTACGTTCTAAAAAATCTTATCATAACAACGTAAATTAATATTACGTAATCGTACAGGAAAATATAAAAAAAATTGTAACGTGTATCCCCAAGAATGGATTATCACCGTTTCTTCAATTACCACGTACGCGATCAGCATATTAATCGGATAATACGTGTACATACCTATTCATCTATGGAAAAAGTTGAGTACAAGTACTTGTGTGTATATATAAAATCTATGTTCAATGATGTTGGACATATTATGTATCGGACAGTTCTTGATAGCGTGCGTACATCATTTTCTTTACACAATCTTTGTAGGTGTCCCCAGGTAGTGCGCTGTATGACGACGATTTCGCCCCTAAACCGGCCGTCGGAACTCTTCTCTCCGCTTCGATGATGCTCGTTCTACCTTGATTGGATTTTCCAAGCCCCATTCCTTCGCTCCACCCCATTTTTTGCAATAATTTATTACCAACATTATCCGAACCAATGCCAGCTCTCGTGGGCTCCTCGTAGGACACAGATATCTCCTCGACTCTGGTCTTCAAGTATTTTTCTTTCAGCTTGTTTGGCTGTGGTGGTTCCGGTTCTCCGTATTTCGCTCTCCTCTCTTTGGCACGGTCTCTATATTTGTTGTTTCTCTGTTGTGGATCGTTGGGATCCAAACCACGAACTTGATACCAATTTTCCAGATTCTGTTTGTGAAGGTCCGACAATTGTTGATGCCGAAGCAACGCTTCCTTGCTCGGAAATTGTCGCTTGCACAGCAAACAGGCTAGCTTCGCCCAATCTGTATGTTGCCTTTCTTCTTGTTGCACGTCCTCTATTTCCTCCTCCGTGTCGCTACCGCCGCCATAAGCAGCAACCAAACCATTGTTTCCGCTCTGATCCTCGTCTTCGTGGAAAGAACTCGCGAGAGACTTCTTCTCCAATATGGCGTATCCTGCGTCTGCAGCTCCGCTTCCAACTCCCTGATTGCCATCACCACCAGCGAACTCGGAGTTCCAATTGCTCTTCGCGTTCTCTTTCTTTTGATTCAAGGTTTTCGCCCATCGCTCCATATCCTTTGCTATCTTCTTCGCTACCTTCACCTTGTCCTGCTTGCTGTCCTTCTTTTTACTGTCGTCTTCTTTCGACGACTCTTGCGCCGCACTGGTAATCGACGAAGTCGTTGGTTGATTGGCTATCGTATTCGTTGCGTCTGTACTACTAGCAGTAGCAGTTATCGTAGTCCCGCTTGTTGTAGTTCCTGTTGCCTGCGTCACGGTCGGACTTGTCTATAAAATCATAGTTAATATAGACATTTAAAATCGTCAATTTGCATTTTCAATAGTCCGGCAAATAACACTGTTCAACAGCCAAAAAACGTTTCGATTTTCACTATGCGATTCTTATAGAGTTTCCGAATCTACACTTAGTTTTTCTTCTAGACGCACAGTTTTTGAGAAATTTGATTTTGAAAAAATGACATTTTCAATTTTAATCGATACATTATGAATGTTAAAAAAGTTGAAATTTGTTGGACAGTGTAATCGCGTGCACACAGGGTTTCCCGAAAGTATTGTACTTCCTTGAAAATAATTTGAAGTAGCTTTTTCCTTTGGAATCATCTCTCTCTCAAGGAAGTACATTTTTCAGACACTCTGTGTATTTAAACCAGACGTATCGTATAGTTAATCAGTGATTAATAATCACCTTTGCTGGTTGATATGAAAACGATTCGGCATCCCAATAAAGGAATTGTTGTGTGTGGCTATTATAATAGTATTGCGAATTTGGATCGTAATATAATCCTGTACTCGGGTCGTAATAGTATCCCGATGACTCGTCGTAGTGATAGGTGCTGACGTCCGGAACAGCTGTAATACGTAAACATTGAATAGAGTGCTTTTATGCGACATTACAACAATTCGTTGTTTGTATAAAAACTTACAGTAAACTTTACCATCGCCAGCGTGTGCAGGTACTCTTCCGCTGGCCAACGAGGTGCTGGTCGGCGCCGTGGGCGTTGGTCTGTTCTTCATCTCGTCCGCGTCCCCTAACTTCCTCGACGCTTGTAACTGTTGTATGGCAGATTGTGCTACGGCTGCCGCCGCGTTTACCCTATCAGTCTGGTTCAAAGACGGCAACGTGATCGCAGACCCTTGCATTATTTGATTCTGATAATATTGCGTGTAATACTGGAGATAGTGAGCTTTCTGCGCGGGCGTCTTAGCGTATAAGTTGGCACTGTACTCTGCCAATTGAGCAACATCGTCTAACGTGTATCTCTGCGGTTGACTGTCGTTCGCCTTCCACGTGTTCGTGTTGTTTATTTGGTGTAGCTTGCAGTACGTGATCTCGACTTTCCTACCGTCCACCACCAAACCTTGTTTCGTAAGAGCTGTGTGCAAGTACATGGCGTCCACTACGTTGCCCATCTCCAGGTAACAGACACCCCTGGACGTGTTTGTCAGAGAATCACGACCAATACGTATGCTACGTATCGGCATCGATGAGAGATTCTTCATTGCTTGTAACACCGAATCCTCGGTCGTCAGAACATCCAGACCTCGAAGAAGAACAGTGTTCGTAGGATGAGGGCTGATTTCATCGCTACCCTCACCACCCTCTTCACTCTCTGCTCTCGAAGCGGAACATTTAAAACATGTCTCGCGCCTCTTGAAATTGTGTGCGCCACACTGTAACAGCGAAACAAGTATTTTCTACAAATTTCACAGCTTTCAAGATTAAATGATCACTAGACAGCGGATTTTATGCATTTATGACAATAACGAGTTGGCGTAATTTAAAACAGTAAAAACATTAGAAGAATTTTCAACCTATTAAACGTATTGAGAAAGAATAAATTTCTATTTCACTCCAGTTTCGTGCAAATTCGGTAGACAATTTTTATTTTTGTATAAAGATCCACTGTCTAATGATTACCTACTTTTTACATTACGGTACACATTTAATTTTCATTTTTATCTTACAATTGTAAGATAAAAAAGATTGCTTTTTATTGTGCAATCGCGAGCACAGTCACCTGTTTAGGCAGTTAGATTGATTTATGCTACTTTAGAAATGTGTACTGTAAAATGGGTTACAGGAGATACTAATGGTTGTACCTTAACGCAGTGCCAGTCTTGCGTGTTCTTTGCTGGTGGTTTATCTACATGGCAATCTTTCGGTATACTGTACTGCATCAAGGCACGATATTGGTCCTGCAGCATCAGTACTCCCTGAAACAGAGAATTTCAGTGTTATCCCGTCCAGCATCCTCCCAAAGCCTCCGTTTATCCCGTAAACTTCCTTCTTGGTTGACGAAATTATAGTTTTCTACTTCATAGCTTTCCGTCTCGAACGAACAGTAAAGAAAATATGTCGTGGGCTTATATAAACGTGGGCCATTCCACACGGCTTGCGGATCGACTATAATATATACATGCGCGACAACTTTCCTTTCTTTACTCTCTATTTCTGCGTTTCTTTTATCTTTTTTTCTTTTTCTCTTTGAACATTTTTCAATTCGATCAAACAAATTGAATTCTCGCGGTGAAACCAAGCAAACGTACAATGATCGCTTGCAGTAACAAAATTTCATACGTGAATGAAAGAAAGTCGTGCAGAAAATTGTCATTCTCATTTCAAATATGCTCGGATCGTATTCGGTAATTGCATCGAGAAACAGAGTACGTGTGTGAACGTGTGTAAGTGTGTGTGTGTGTGTGAGAGAAAAAGAGAGAGAGAGAGATAGAGAGAGAATAAAGTTAAATGATAGAAGCGAACTAAGATGATACAATTAAATAATGTAAGCGTTTTTATTTCTTTTTTGTAACCGTATGAACGCAGCGGAAAAAAGTGTGTGACTCGTTAAAAAATCAACTATCATGCCGGACAACGTATGCATTTTACGCAAAAGGATAAGACGATTGGAATGACCCTTCCTCCGATCTTCATTGTTAGTCCACAAACTTTTATGACAGACAGAGGACAGGCTAAAAAAAGCACGCGCGCGCGCGGGGGAATAACCGCCTTTTTATTTTTTCATTTTTCTTTTCAGTTTCGTCTCAATTCAAGAAAAATTTAATAAATCCAATATAAGACGGAATTGCGAGAGCAAGTTAAGAAAAGTCTGCAAAGTATGTGGGGACTCCTAGATAAATAATTAGGTACGGTAGATTGAAGTAGCCTTTTTGATAGGTGAGCAGCCATGGCCATGGGGAAGGCCAGGGGGCTGCGTTACCGTGCCTTGTCGCCACGGGGCGTCGGTGGCACGCGTGACAACGCATCGGTTGGGTATCTGGACTGAACTTCTTTCTACCTGTTTCATCTCCATCCACCGTGCGGCCTCCTGAGTCGCGTTAAACTCGACGAATGCAAAACCTCGCGAAGCACCTATACAGAGCAAATACACACATATCCAAAGTTAATCCACGTATTGCCTGGGTGTCTCTACTCTGAGAGGGCAGGCAATCACAGCACCAACCATTGACAGACTGAGTTTCGATACGAAGTGTATTTTTCTTCGCTTCGTTGCTTGCTTTCATTTCCATTTGCCTAAAGCTCAGCAGAACGAATTATCTACTCGGATCACAGACAATCTCTGTCGTATCTTTTTGTTTATTTGTTTTTCTTATGCGCGAATCTCTTTTTCTTTTTACTTTAACGTAATACCTTCCCAGTTACCATTCCCTCGCCCTCCCCCCTTTTTTGGTAGCAGAAATAGACAGAGGAGACAATAAAACAGTTTCCCCCGAAAAGTTTTTTGGAAAAGAAAAAGTAGCGACCAATGTTGCGATACAATTAGAACGCGTTCATTAAAAAAGAAAAACAAACAAAGGGCTGTTTATGCAATATAGACAATGGAGTACAGCAATTTTTTCAGACAGAGACAAGTCATAATTCAATGTTGTACAAGCGAGTAGAGTTGGTTGGCAAATTTTGCAGTTCAACTATTTGAAATATAGGATTCAGAGTAACTACAGATATTTTGCGCCACCCTTGCAAGATGAATAATGAAGCTCTGATTTTCCTTAAAATATTCTTCCTGCATTTGATACTGACTTACCTTGCTCCGACCAACGAATCATTTATATTCAATTGATAGTTGATCTATCTCTTCAATAATTTTGGAGTATTCATGATCGGTACAAACATAATACTAACAGAGATCTTTGGTCGACAGAACAAAAAATTGTTTGAAACTATGTTAACGCATCTAATATATTCGGTCGAACAAGTATTGAGGAATTTCAAACAATTTTTTTCTTTTGTTTCGATGACCATTGAAAGTAATGCAGCGATTAACTTAAACTAGACAAGATCTAATGCACCCTGCCAAGATGAAAAGCAATTTGCTATTTTGCATATTAGGTAGAGGGGATGGGTTTAATCTATCGAAAATAGAGATAATTACCTGTGTCCTTTTTACGAATTAGCCTGATGTCCTTTGGCATGAGACCACAGTTGAGGATGTCTTGCCGCACCTGTGATACACACATCATAATAATAACAGTGATGTATGCTCTCAAATCGCTGGCTCGCTAGCGGCCACTTATGTCGGGCCGCTAGTTTGACAACCTACGTCATTTTCAGTTATGTGTTGAGCAAGCCCACGAATCATTATGGTGTTGTTCGGAGATTGAGATTTGTAGTGGATGCCTTCCATGGACGAGCCATAGGTGCGTCCATGGTCATGCTCAAAGTCCATACTTTCTCGACTATGATCGTCATCGCGATCCCGATCTCTGTCATCCCGTTTTCCTCTACGATCCCTATCCCTATCTCTATCTCTGTCTCTCCTCGAGCGATCTCTGTCTCTGTCACGATCGCGATCCCGATCTCTGTCTCGCTCTACAGAGTCTCTGTCTCTTTGCCTCCCATAACGATCCTCTCTGTCTCTGTAACTACGGTCTCTATCATCTCTGCTCCTGTCCCTTCTATCTCTCGAACGATCTCTTTCACGATCTCTGTCTCTCCCACGATGATTCCTGTATTCTGGACTACGATGGTCTCTATCCCGATGGTCATTGTCACGATGTTCCCCGTAGTCTGGCGATCTACTGCTTCCGTAATCATTGCGGTACTCGTAGTCGGAATTGTGTCCTCTTCTTTCAGGCCCATAGCCTGGCTCCCATGGGTCAATATTGTTACTATACATGTTATCCATGCATTTAAATAATTCCTAAAAAAGACAAACTCTTAGTACCATCTCTATTTTATTTTATTTATTGATTTTATGTCGCATTGCCTGCTATCATTAGCAACGGGACCTACAATTTATTAAGGTAGGCTACGAACCACAATAAATTGTAAAATCTACGACACGGATCATACTTTCATTTGCTATTACAGAAACTAGAGCATTAGGAATAGTCAATTAAATTACAACAGCCGGTCGGTAGACATTTGAAATTGAATTATAGCAGCATGAAAAGGAAGTTATTAAATTAACACAAGACATTTCATAACGTAACGTATATTGGAGTAAAAATTTTTGCCGAAAACTAACAACGGGACAATAGATTGGTACCATTTTTATAAAATTTATATATGTGTGTATCTATATATATATATATACATACATAGATTCGGAGATAATTGTATCGAGTATAATTCAACGTACAAATTCCACAATTCGATCGATCCTTTTAAAATAATTAGGGAGCGCGTTGCCAATTAAAACGATGCATTCTACGTGAACGTTTGAATCGAACATGACAGATTTCAATGAAAATTCTACGGGACGTAACGTACTATCAATACACGTCTCGTCGATAATGTTAAGGCGAGGAATGTGAAATTGTATCGGACCAGTGCGAAGAAAAAAAGAAAAATATAAACAAAGCAATGCGAAATGAGCG
Organism: Lasioglossum pauxillum; assembly: GCA_933228785.1. Taxonomy (NCBI): domain Eukaryota; kingdom Metazoa; phylum Arthropoda; class Insecta; order Hymenoptera; family Halictidae; genus Lasioglossum; species Lasioglossum pauxillum. The sequence goes on along the minus strand of OW121701.1, from coordinate 36,389,985 downwards.
AATAGAAAATTTCCGCACACGAAGAATGAAACATCGTGGCGTTGATTAAAAAGCATCGCTAGACGTGTTACAACCTGCCGTAATTTTCGCAAGAACACGTCGAATCTGTAAACAGATAAACGTTGCACTACGGTGGACCGCTTCTGCACAATTTTGACTTACTTTAGTCGTTGTTCTTGCAGCCAGATAAGAAATCGCGTGATGTGCACAATGGCGTGGTTGCGCCTCTCGTTTCGCTCGTACAATATGGCGGCGTCTGTGGAAGACGAACCCATTACGTGGTTCGCGAACGTTTCGTCAGGAAATTATTTCGGAGATGGCGCTTCGACTAGTCTCCCTGTAAAATTCGACATAAATCTGATTGGACTTTCTTTTAGCCTCGCTCTGCCAATGTAAAAATCCCATTTTCATTCGTTTTCTTTTCTACGCGTACAGTTTTATTCGCTCAACGTGCCTTTGTTAGTTATAAATTCATCGAAGAAATTGATATCGTTTCACAATTATGAGAAACTAGTCGGAAAATTTGAGACGCTCAAATCATCGTATATCGTGGAAGTATTTATTCCGCCAGTTCTCGGAGCTGGGTGCAATACTATTTCAAATAGTAAATAGTCTATCTTATTTGCTATCGTTCGTGCACTTTGGAAGATATTTTATCTTATTTGCTAAAAATATTTTCCCTCCAAAATTTCACCCACCTTTGCAGCTTTATATTTATAGTCTACGAATAACTTTTTCATGAATGGACCAAACGACTTCAATTCCTCTGCAAGGCTATTTAGAAGGATTAGTTTAATAAATAAATTGTGAAGAGCAATTAACAATTTCTTCTAACTTTACAGAGAAATTGATGTCATTTGGTCCATTCATAAAAAAGTTATTCTGATTTGAAGTGTGTATGATATTATGACAAAAATGGGTAGTTGCAATTTAAAACAGTGGACAAATTTTAAAACATCAATGTATTAGTTGCAGCTTATAAACATTATTAAAGAAAGAAAGAAATTATTACTTGGCCCTTGTTTGTTGCAGTTGATGCAAACAATTTCTATTTTGAAGTGTGCGAAAAGGAAAGACTGAAAAAGGAAACGCGAGGTGGCGCCACCGCGACGAAAGAATCTCCCGCGTGGTGAGATCAGTGATGTCATTAGGGTGCGAGATTTCATGCGCATGCGCGGCCAAAACAGTAACGTATCTGTATTAGGATGATGAGGTAGCAGAGCCCTGAGGCAGTTATATTGGCGGGAATGTCTGGAATGTACCGAAACAATCTGTTCCGGACAAAAAAACTCCAGGACGTGTCCTATGAGTTACAAAATATATGCAAACTACACATGTTATATACTCATTTTTCAGAATCAAAACATATCAATTTTTTTAAATTCTGCGAAGAATTGGGGTGCTCAAGGTACCCCATTTTATCGAGAATCTTATTTTACTGAGGCTGAAATCGCTGCGCATGCGCGTGAAATATTGCACCATAACGCAGCACTGATTAGAATGGAAACAGTTTAAAAATATTTGACTAATTGGTTAAAGGCGATCGAATTTTCGATATTTTATTACAGTTTTATCGCGAGAAAGTATATTGCCCGGAGAAATAGTGTAAGAATCAGAAACAAAAGCATACCAATCACTTGTTACATCTTCCATTTATGTGAGATTTTTCGATTTGAACTGATATTCGAAATTTCATCGTCGCGTTTATCAATCGTGCAAAAAAGGAACGCTGGCTTTTCAGAAGCTAGTTTTTCCATATACGGGATCACATGGTGTCTAATTCTCGGAAGAGGACCTTCGTTTTGTTTCTGTTCGTCTGAAAGTGTCGAAAAAACCGGATGACCGCGGTGTCGTCAACAATGTGCCATTGTATACGGAATACGGACACAGTTGTCTTTCAAGATTCTTGACGTTCGTATACTTAGAGCATACGCAAGATAATATATATTTCAGACAACTAATCGATTGAAATTTGCAGTCAAAAGACTATGATAGATATTCTTAGTGCGGTACGAAATGTAAACACTTTGTACGTATAACCTCAAACCGTGTGTCGAGATTCTTACAAGTTAGTGTGCCGATCTACAACTACCGATTATAGTCCTCGTAAGTAAATAGTTTCGTGTACAAGAACGAAAGCTCTAATCAACCACGGAATTTTCTAGCTGCGGAAAAATCTTCGATGCAAAGATATGCATCACGTGGCTGTTGTTGGTAAGTACATACGAAACGAAGAATACATATTGTGCCTCCTTGATTTTCAATTTAATACAACGTGTAACAAATATAGTGAAATAGTACTATCGAATTAAAACCAGAGTAACGAAGTTGGATCACATTTTCCGTTGCAAACGATCACTCTGTACTTTATTTCGAATAATCGTGATTACAGTTTGGAAGCATTTGTCTATAAGTTTGAATATAGTCGGTTTATTCTCCGTTCGAATCTTTTTCGCCGTAATTAGCGCTGCGCAAAAATTCGAACGATCGTTTCGAACGAAATCGATGGACCTCGAACACAGACGCATACAGTCGGTCACAAAAATCTCCGTCCAGCCGAAGGACGTCGAACATTAAAAAAAATTTGTTCGAATTTTCTTCTTAACACGTTCGTAGTAGTTGTTTATAAATTTAATCTATTTATATTTGCTTATAGACGTGAACGAAAATTATTAGACTGTGGAACTTTATGCAAAATAAAAATTGTTGCATCGATTGCGAGAAATAGAAACTAAATTGAATGTTACTTCTTCCCTTAACGATTTTAATAGAGTAGAAATCATATATTGACAGGTTCAATTTTTAAAATTTTCCAACAATTTTCAATTTCATCTACTCAATTTTCCTATAAATGCATATAAAGATTCGCAGACTAGTAATTATTCGTCAGGTTTCAACTAATACATACAGGAATGTTCATGAAACTTTTTTTTGTCAAATTGTCAAATGCACGGAGATTTTCGCGACCGATTCTACATTGATTAGAATTCACGCGTATCGGGTAACCGTCGATACGGAAGGTATCGAAGAGATTTTCGCGACAGAAAAATCTGCGCGGGTAGCTGCAACTTTCTAGCTGCGTTTTCGCTGCATAACAAGTGTCTGCGAAAGGGGTTAAGCCCGGGCAACCGGGGTCGGTCCCCGCCCACCTACGCGAATCGTGCGTGCTCGTTGAAATTCGGGTCCGCTCGGCTGGCTGGCTAGGCTGCAGGGGCTGTCTGGTTGCTCGCATCAGCCCCGTATAAACCATATCTGAGCCCCCCTTTTACATCCCATAAAATTCACCCTCGGCGCAGCCAGGCTGAACTTCACACCCTATTTAGAGTCGAACTTTTGTAAACATTTTTTCTCTCGTTTCCCGCGATTGTTTACACACCCATCGGGAAGCGAGAGACACAATGTTGCCCACGCTAGTAATGGTATTGATTCGTAGGGGGATACCTGAGCGCACAGTACGAAGAATCATCTTTTATTTGACTTCCTGCAATTTCTTTTTCACCAATTCGAATATCGCGCGTTCAAGAGCAAGCACTATTCTTCTGGCCACTGTCATCGGAGCTCTGTAACTGTTTATTTGATAGAATCATAAATAATTTTCTGTTTCGTGTCGTCGATGAACTAACGATAACTCTATTACGTCGTTCGAAGAGTAATTTCGTTTCTTCCTCTTCAATTTTTATGAAAAATAATTGCGTCGATTGCAAAAAATAGAATCGAAATTCAATGTCATTTCTTCCCTTAACGATGACAACACTGAATTTATTGAAATTTATTGCAAGTTTTATAACAATGTGTGCTTGAATGAAGAAATTCAGTTAATAATTTCTGATGGAAGCATCTTTGTTATTTCTATAATTAAAAAATAAAAAATGTAACCGGTCGTGGTGCGGTTAGTGTTAATAATTTTAATAGATATGAGAAATGATTACCATTCATCCGGTGGTACATAAATACTTTTCTACTTGCTGGTGAAGCGCGCAAAAGTTTCAACGTCTCTTTAATCGATCGTACAGTTCGGTTGTTTGCAACCGTGTTCGTCATCTTTCTCTTTATTCTTTGATGTCGCTTTCGTCAAAGGTCACAGGTCGATCCGTAAAAATATAATTCCCGAGGCACGAAAACAATTTCTTTTAAACGATAGGAGACGTTAATTGACCGCTTGCCTATTATTGGAAATATTTGTAACGAGAGGCGTAACAAGCGGGCGCATCTCAATTATCGGTGTCCAAGGTGTTATTTTCATAACATTATCATAACCTTTGTTATTGGTATGCCACGTGCACCGATGAACCATGAAGGGTTAGTCAAAGCGTACACATAAATTCGTTATTACAAGCGATTCGACCGATCGAAGCTCTGCGAACGAAACGAATGTTGACCCTCGCGAGGCCGCGGCCGGCGCTTTTCATAATTTCATGACTAGATCCATTTCGACCAACTTACATACCAATTCTCTTTTACACCATCAGTATTTTCTTTCGACAACTTCGCGGCTGGATCCATTCAAATCCTTACACGCCAATTTTTATTTACATCATTAACACTTTGAATAAACTTGAAAATTAAATACTTCTTTCGACCTAGGAAAATTCCATTTTATATGATTTTTCTTCATTTTATGGACATCAAATTGATATAACACTTAATCGTTTAATAATTGATTAGATACCAACATATTTAACTTATATTTCATTTACATTATTAACCCTTTGCATTCGGAGCAATTTTAACTTGAAAAATTATATACTTCTTTCGATCTAGGAAAATTCCATTTTATATCATTTTTTTCTTCATTTTATGGATATGAAATTGATATAACACCTCGTGCAACACTTAATTGTTTAGTAATTGATTAGATACTAACATATTTAATAATCTAAACAACTCTGAAGTGACTGATCGCTAATCATTTAAACTGGTGGCTAGAAAATTCAAGATTAGCCGACACGATTGCAATTCCCAGTCAAAATGGACCTCTAGCACAAAATTCGACATTCGCCGGTTTCGAGTTGCATAGACTTTTCTAACCCCGTGCGAGTGATTCGGCTTACGAAGCGTTAAGACGATAATTCGGCCAAATGAAGAATAACCGCGCCGGGCCAAGAGCCGGACAAATATTCGTAGCTCGGTAGGTGCACGGTCAAACGAATTTCTAGTGGCCATTAGGGGATGGTTCGTTCGCTTTAGTTTAAAGGAGGGTACGCTTCTCAATCCGGTCGCCGGTAAGTGTTTATCAGAGACGCGATAACGCCCGGGTCCGATAAGAGATCAGGAACCGGCAAAGGGTTGGCGTTGCACGGGAGGCTCGGGGTGGGAGGATTGTCCTGAGCCCGGCGCACGAATTCAGGGTGACTCTGTTGCTGGTGGCGCGGGTGGCGGGTGGCGGGTGGCTGGTTGCAGCCCCCGTGCGTGTTTACCCGCCGCTCTGTGGAGGTCGCTCGGTAGCTCTACCTGGGGACGGGTTCGCGGGTGAAAGAGCACGACGGTACAGGAGGAAAGAGGAGCGTTGCGGGGCTGGAGTGGCAAAGAGGCCGCCAAGAGAAGGAAAAACGAGCTGGCGAGCGTGGAGAGACGAGAGACGAATAAAGAAAGAAAGGGAGAGAAGCCAGGTCTCCGAAATGACCGAGGAAAGAATAACAGAAAATCGTTTGTTAGCGACCGGTGGAGGATCGAAAGAGGATTAGAGAATGCTCTGGCAGGGGTAGGTAGCGAATCGGAGACAGAGCGAAAGCAAGGGGAAAGCGAGATGGATAATCAGGAAGATAAGGGATTCGAAATAACAAGAGAGACCGGGGAAAGAGCGACACAATAGAGAGAAGGATGGTTGGCGTCAAGAGAAGGAGGGGAAGAGGGAGAGAGGGGGATGGATGGGCGAGGAGGGCCGTTCGAAGGGGTTGCAGGAAAAAGAGAAAGAGACACACGCACGCACACAACGCGGGGACGTTGAAATAATAAAAGGAAAGAGAGACCGTGGCACCGAGAGAGAATCGGATCGAACGGGGAAAAGAGAAAGAGACGAAAACCGCGGGGAATGGGCGAGGGGTGCCGCGGGAGAGAGGGTGGCCGAGCATTTGTGCGCAACCGGTACGACGCAGACGGCTCGACTATATACTTGGTTCAACGACCACCGCCCTAGTCTCGTCCAACCCCGAAGTACCGGGCGGCTCGGTGGTCGCGCGCGCGGTTGGGGGTGGGAGGAGTGAGAGAGGGAGAACGAGCTAGGGGGATGAAAGGGAAGCGGCGGGTGAAGTTGCGGGGATGATTTGCCAGGGTTGCGAAGAGGGATGGCGCGCGGGGGTAGCACGGGAGAGAGAGGAGGAGGGCAAGGGAGAGGGTACCGAGGCGGGTCGGTGTCGAGCGGAACGAGCCACGGGCCAGTTCCGTCTCGAGTCCAGGAGTAGAAGAGCTACTGGCCGCTTGTCTGCTCCCTTCTTTCGCTATAGTTTCATTTCTTTCCGTTTTAGTTAATTCTTCAGTTCCGATTGATTGACATATTGTACACCGAAGAGGAGACATTTAAATATATATATATATATATATGTATGTATGTATATACATATAGATATACATATATGTAGATATATATACATATATATATAAATTTAGTATTCAAATACACATCTATAATTAAAGCATAGTATAAAAAAAAACGCGCGCGCTAGTACACATCACACACCCAGCGGGTCGTATACGTGCAACCGTGTAGAGGTGCATCACGTTGCTGCTTCATTCAGACACAGATCTACAATACAGACGTACACGTATACGGCGAGTACAGAAACAACAGTCTCACGTCCACGTATACACAGAGATACATACATACTAAACATACATACGTACATAGAAATATACATATGTATTGTATACATATATTATATGTACATTGATACGTCGAAGCGCGAGCGCGGACGTATTTTTTCGATTCTGATAGATAATTCGAGATAGCCGCGCGCCGAACTATAGCACACGCGAGACAACGTGCGTGCAACGCGATCAACACATCCGTCGTTCCGTTCTGGTGATTACTGTCGACGACGACAAGTATCGGCGTACCCGGTCCCGATGCGTGGACACACCCGCCGCCATCCAGCGTATCTGTAGATCAGTACCCGGCCGGCCAGGTGTGCAAACCCGCGTAGTACCTGCGTTCTCTGTCCATCCGATGCGCGTGCAACAAGCCCGCAGCTCCATTCACTTTTAGGAAACGTAATTCTCGCATTCAGGTACGTGCTGCACCATCTCTCTTCTCTCTTCGCTCTCTTGCCTGTACCAAACGTTTCAATCCAACTCTGTTCTCGCCACAAGGGAGGGTTGCCGAATTCGAACCTGCGCCTTCGTCGAATCACCACGTAGAAAGGCAAACATTTGCAGTATTATCGTGCTTTTGGGATTGATTGGAGAAGAAAAATATGTACAGTGTTATTAGTGGTACCGATTGTGAGCTATGCTATCAACTTTGGCATTCGGCTACCCTCTCTTATGTGTCGAGAGCATCTTCGCAGAAAATCTGATACGGTTGTTCTAGTGTCAACATGCTCGTATTTTAAAGCTAGTAGAGTAGTACAGAAGTTCGCTTGAAAGAAGATTGTTTGTTATTGGTTGTAAAAAAGCTATTGTCTTTTTACGCGTTCGAGATTTTATATATCGCTGCATATTTCGGGAAAGAGAAATCGTGGATTACGTATTGGTACAGTTAGAAATCACCCTCGGACGAGATCATCGATCTTTCTTCTGTCATCCTTTATCCCTGTAAGATCGAGAAATCGGGAAACGTTCATTAACCACAGCAGTTCTGATTTCAGTATTTTGTACAGAAAATATTGTCTTGTCGTTTCTTTCTTCTCCCTAGAATTTAAAAAAAAATTGTGACTTACGTCTCGCGAGCACAAGGATATTTCAGCTTCCATTGTAGCGATCGGCCGGTCTACGAGATTGAATTTTGTGCTCCGAGTCCTTGAAGATCGATGGATATCTGTTGGTTCTCGTTCGAGGGTCGCGGTGTTGTGATTGCTAAAAATGATTGTGCATGTGTCTTATATTCTGTGCTTTAATTCTGTCTGCAATGATAGTACTAACAAGTTGCCGTTTATTCTCGTGCCGGCATTTAACCATTTACAAACAAAGCAAGTGTGTCTCACCGTAGACAGAGCTTGCGATTGCAATGCATAGGAAAACTTTGTTCCATCAAAATTTGCAGCGACATCTTTCGAACATAAAAAGTTGAGGAGCAACTACGAGTGTTCACGCGAGAGTTAAACATTCTAGCAAGTTAGAAATAGAATAAGAAAGAAGTTTCACTCGAAGAAGTTTCTTCTTCGTACATCTTTACGATCGCGTAAAAATTCGCTCCAAACATCTTTTTCCGAGGAAACATTAAATGGAGCGAAAGAGCAATGCTCGAGTCTCTCGTAATGATAACTTCTTCCAACGAGGCCTGTATTATAGTTCGCGAGGAAAGTTCCGTCGTTTGTCGCCTCGGTCACGCGACCGCTCGCGAAAACAGTAAATTAATTACGTTTGCGGCATCACCTCCGCTCAGTTCAGCGACGAATCGCGCGAGTTTCGATATAAAAGCGTCTCGGTTTTCTCCGTTTCCGTCTTCTAACCCTCTGCACTCGACTGCCCCTCACAGAGAACATTCTAAATCTCATTAGCGATTCATACGTCCTTTTTACACGAAATGTAAAATTCTTACGTTCCCGATCTTCATTAGTTTGGTTCGGATATTGACGCTTTATCTACCGGAAGTCTATTAATAATGTTTTCAATAATCCTGCTACACCGGAAGGAACTTGCTGGGGTTGTGTTGTACGTTCAAAAATCCTTGTGGCGTCAATAATCTTCTGTTCACGCACAGCACACCATTTTTTCTTTCGTGCACTGCATTTTTACCCTTGCGTTGATAACGCGTACTTTGATTTTGCATATTTAATGCGATGACAAAAATATGCTTGAAAGGTTAGAATATATCACGATATTAAGTAATAATTAGACAGCGGATCATTATGCAAAATAAAATTTTTTTACACGAATTACAACAAACTGGGGTGAAATAGAAATTTATTTAATGTCTTAACCCTTTGCACTCGAAACAATTTGAATTCTAAAATCAAGATCTTTGTTTCAACCCACATCACTTTTGTTCTATGTAATATTTTTTACATTGTGCACATCAAATTGAACCTGTTTTCTTATATGACAGTTGAGCTTTGTACAATTTATAGAATACAGACAAATTTAATAATGTTAAAACTGTTTTGAATAATGGTATGGCAATTTTTAGTGGCGTCTCAGATTCGCCATTCGAGTGCAAAGGGTTATACATTTATATACAGTTATACATTTAATAGGTTGAATATAACATAACAGTATCTTTAAATTATTCCTTATTTTTACTGTTTTATGTTTATTTTATGTTTTATGTTACACCTACTAATTTTTGGCATAAAATCCGTTGTCTAGTAGTAACAAATAGAAGCAATGCCATCTCTACACGAGAAACGAAATTGCTTTCGGAACGACCGAGTAATTTCGGTCGAATCTCGAGGACTACATAGAAGGAACAGTTTACCTGTCTATTGGAGGATGCAGGAGGAACAGCGAGAATAGGGAGTCGCTATCTGTTTGTCTTAGCTGGTTTGCGAGGCACCTTTGCCCTGTTCTTGCTGGTGGCCAGCTCCAAACCGCCCCTCGTCAGCTGATTAAAATCGATAATGGTGAGCCTCGGCTCAACGGGATGTCTCGACAGAGGCTGTACCCCGACGAGCGGTGCCCCGGGGCTCCGGAACCTGTAGCTCCGGTTCCTGCACCCGCCGACGCCCGTTCCACTTCCACTTCCGGTCCCAAGCTGGCTCATCCGCGTGCCGCTCATTGATCGGTAACCGCCGCTCGCCGGCGGCACCGCTGCCTCCTCCTGGAAGTATCTGCCGATCGAACCCGTGAATTCCGGTTTCCTTCTCAAATTCCTACTGTTCGACCATTTTACCCCTTCTACGCGACCTTCTCGCTACGTATTAACCCTTAAGCCGTACAGAAACTTTCAGAAAGGCGATAATTCTCTTAACGCCAAATCTACCAAGCATTAACACTAAACCTACCGAGTACTAAAAGCGATTAACATGTTTTAGCGTGCAAAAATTACGAGGCTCTGTTTATTTAGATTTTCTGCAATTTTTACAACAATATTTGCTTGGATACCGAATTTTATGGAATCAATTCCCACGCAAGCAACTTCATAATTTCAATAATTATGAAATGAGAAATATAAAACCGGTTATTTGACCGGCAGTGGTAGTTTTAGTGTTAACACTAATCGTACCAGCTACGAAATGTGTCGTTCACACATTGTTTGATAAAAATGGCAAGACTGAACTTATTTAGATTTTTCACAATTTTTATAATAACACGTGATTAAATGAAGAAATGTATTGAATAATTTCTGATGGAAGCATCTTTATAATTTCAATAATTATAAAATAAAAAATGTGAAACCGGTCATTTGATCGGTCGTGGTACGGTTAGTGTTAAACGCGAATGGTATCTACTTTCTAACAAACACCTACTAGAGTGTAGAAATTTCTTCATTAATTTCTTAGCCGTTTGCACTCGGAGCTATTTTAACTCGAAAATGTCATATTTCTTCCGATCTAGAATTCCCTATGATTTTTAAAATTTTATAAATCTATCTGTAATCGATTAGATACCGATATATTTAATAATGTAAACAATATTTTGAATAATGCTACAGCAATTTTTAGCGGCGCCTTACAAGGGAAGGACCCCAAGTGCCCGACTTCGATTTTGATAATTCTTTGTGAGATGATGGTATATGGATCCCTAGTTATGTATGCAAAATATTAGTTGTAGTTACTCAATAGCTTTAAAGATATAAACAATTAAAGTTTCATACCTTGTTGATGTACTATGATTTGCAGCTCAAGTTTTCGAAGTTCAATTGTTTATATCTTTAAAACTATTGAGTAACAACACCTAATATTTTGCATACATAATTAGGGATCCATACGCCATCATCTCACAAAAAATTATCAAAATCAAAGTCGGAAACACTTGGGGTCCTTCTCTTGTTAGAGTCACCATTCGAGTGCTAAGGGTTAATAAAGTATCGAATTTATAGAAAATGTTGAACGGAAGGTCTAATTGAAAATAAGCGTTCGCGTTCGGGCGTAAAAAGATCGAGCCGGTTCTCCACCGGGCAGAATGTAATCCGAGCGGAACATTTTCCAGTTTTATTGATAGCGGGACTTGTGCTCATTGTCTCGTGGAAAGCTGCCTGGGAAATAGGCAAGGGGAAAGAGACAAGTACAGGCCAGACAATGAAACGCTCTAGGATCCTCTAGTAACATGTAACGAGGGTGCGTCGGCGTTTCTGTCCCTGGAATACGAAATGAGATAGGGAAATGTTCGACTCGTGCTGCAGCACGCAGCGAAAGAGCACAGTTCTCTCGTTAAATTCTTCCCGATTTCCTAGCTATATTCGCGGTGGAAATTACTCGGTGATTTTATAAGGTGACCGAAACGGTTTTAATTACTCGTGGATGCTGGCGAAGTGTACAGGAGCGGGTGTCCTGGAGGTCCTTGGCCGGGGCTCCCTGGGAACTCGATGTCTCGGTCTGGATTGTCGCGATTTTTTCATGGACGGTTGATCGGGAAGACCAGCTGGGATCAGGCCCATCAGTTTGTAGTATTCTAAGAACACGCGGGCCAGATTGCGGCCTATTCTATAATCTACAATACGGTTTTTTAGTTAAGACTCTCTATACTTTCGCTGGAGTTGAATCGGTCGAACGTTCTTTTTCGTCAAAACACTTCAAACAGGCACACGTTGAAACGTATTTGAAGAAACAGTGTTAGCACCCTCGAAAGGGGTTAGACTTGAGAAATTGGTTTGGGACAGACTTCGGAAGACTGCCCCTTAGTAAACGGGATAAAAAGGGATGAGAACGAAAGGATACAGCCCTCCTCCGTATACGGGAATATCCCGGACGCCGTCTTCCTATTGTACCCATACATGGACACCTCGATGCTGTAGCAGTTGACATGCTCCTTCAGAATGGAGCAGAGATAGCGCCTCGCGGTCCCGGACTTGTGAGAGTCCTGATTGTACATCGTGTTCCCGATCTCGTAGTCTTCGGCGTGTTGCGCCAACAACTTCGGTAGAACGATGTGCCTCTCGTACCTGAGAGGCTGGCAGCCGTCGGTTAGATAGTGTCGTTTGCAAATTGAAAATTAAGGCTCGAGCCGAGGAACAACTTAGCGAAAACTAGATCTGTTCCAACAGCTTTCGAAGCAGTTGGGAATCCTGCTTTCGCAAATGTCGCTATGCCCACACTGAAACATCATCGAGTAATTTTTTGTTGGCTTCTTCTATTTTTATTCGCTAGAAAAAAGTAGCTCGATGGTGCTTCAGTGTGGACACAGCTTAACCCGCAATCCCGGACGCCGAAACATTGCGACGTTAATTTTTGTCTGAATAGCTGAGGAACCAGGCCATTTGAACAGTCACGACTAGTCTTCGGAGCCGGAAGAACCGGTCTCAGTTACCTGTACACGTCGTCGTACGTGTTCCCATAAACGAACAGTCCGGTAGCGTTCGTGTGGGCGTGTAGATCCAACACACAGTCCAAAGGGGTGCGAGAGTTCTTGTCCAGGTTCTTCAGCATAGGTTTGATGGCCACTAGAGCGGGGTGTAGCCAGTCGGATATCTTGTTCCACGCTCGGTTCAGGTCTGCGCCCAGAGCTGTGGATCTTTAAAGCCGATCGATTCATTTTGCACATCCCTAAGGATTCTGTAGGGTGTGCTCTAACAGCAAAACATCGTCTAACAGTGAAAATTTAAACACCTTTACTTTTTCCTTTGTAATTGCGACCAATAACAATTTTTAAAGAGATTATTTACACATTAGCTAGTAAAACAATCCTCCTAACGTCTCAAAAAAGAAAACTTGAGCTGTTGGGTCTAATTTTGAAAAGTTATTTGGTTTTAAAAGGTGTACGAATACCTTGTACACCCACTGTATACGATACAAAAAACAAAAAGTGTCGTGCAGGGAGTTTGGCAACGTTGTTCGGCCCGTACAACATTTTTGCCCTATTTATATCGATATTCCGACGATGTGTCACTGTTAGGACCTGAAGCACCCTGTACAGATTCGCTCACCTGTAATTCCCGAGGTAAACTCCGTCGGGGTTCATCATCGGAACTATCTTGAACACGACGTAGTTCCTGAGGACTTGAGCGATGGGATGGCAGCTGACCAGGAAGTCCATCAGGCCCTGGCAGACGAAAGATGAGGGCGATTCACCCGGATGAACCCTCGCTAAGATCACCACCACCTTCCTCGAACGCTCCTGCGTGTCGTCCAGGTTCGAGGCTATCGTGATCAGCTCGATCTTCCGCTTCTGTATGGACGTGGCCAGCGTCTCTCGCTTGGTGCACGCGATCCTCGTGCACAGGTTGTCCAGGTGCGCTAGGTAGCGGTTGTAGGAGTACGGATAGGTCAGCGCGAATTGGTAGATCTCCTCCTCGCGGTCGAACGAGAACGCGAAGCTGAGAACGTAGTGGTTCTGGTGCTGCGCCGACTTGTAGTAGAACACCTGGGCAGCGAGAAATTGGCAATCCTCTAGTATTCTGCGTGAACAAGAATGTGGCTGAAATTTTCGTGACCTCACTCTTAAGGTGGTAGACTCGTTTCCAGGATTTTTGACTACTGAAAAACCCCATCTTTGCATTATCGGCAAAAGAGAAGGCGAATCCTGCAACCTGGCAATCCTGGAAACGAGTCTACTCCCGAGACAAAAGTACAAGAAATTCGAAATCCATCAATATATTGGCAATGAAAGCCATTCATGAGTATATTTTGCATACTTCTGTATACTTTTTTTACACTGTTGCCGCGTTTCCATGCTAGTGATATAACAATATGATAAATTTGACGTTTTGTAACAGATTATCATTTTTTGCTTTGTAACTGTTTAGTGAATCCTAATAAATTTTTAACATAATTAATTACATAATTTTTACTATATATATAAAACAACTGGAGTTTCCAGTTTCATTTTTTCAAGGTTTAAATAGGGTTTGAAGTGGAATTTTATGAATTCTCCATAAGAAGACGTGTCAAAATGTGCAAACTTTAAGTTGCTATAATTCTTAAACGTGCAGTGAATCGAACCCAAACTTTAGTAATTGCATTCATTTAGTAAAAATTATATCTTGTCAAATTTTCAAAAATTTTGTTGTGTTTCTATATATGTACCTCCAGAACATCCTTAATACTACAGTAAAGTCGCGATCTAGCTCCCATCGAATGTTCCGAGCAGGGACAGCGCCGAAAGTACAAAGGAGAAAGGATGTCGAACATAGAAAAGGACAGCATGTAAACCCAGACCGTTTGCTTCTCGGCTCCTCGCGGGGATGCCCGCCAGTGAAAGGGGTAGGCGAAAGGACAGTGATCGTGAAGATCCTTAGTAGGGATGGGTTCAAGTACCTCGCAAACAGGTTCGAACCTTGATTGATGGAATTCGAACTCTCTATAAGTACTTCGAAAAAAAAAATAGTTCTCCCAAGTATACTGGAACCTTTGCCAGACAGTTTCTAACCCTTTACAAGTACCGTGGTGAACGTAAATAATACTTGCAAGTATACTCGAATCTTGGTCGAACAGTTTCGAAACTTTCGAAATGTATATGAATATCGTTACGAATTTCCGTACTCTTGCACGCTCCGTGGCAACGTAAGGCTGTTCCGGCGCAGCGTCTGTTTACTTCTTTTTTGTAAACACGCTGTGGAGATGAGAGAGAAACGGGGTCTCATAATTTTACATGCTTCTACCGATGATTGTAGTTCGGAATGTACTTTGCGACATAAACTGATATATTATATCGAACATTGTCTAGGGGATGTCGAGAACAATTATTTGTATATGTTAACTGCATTATTGGATCCACGATTCAAAACATTAGCTTTTTCTAAAGATGGATCTATCCCTCGAGCACGGGATGCCTTGACTGATATAGCCACTAATTATATTAATAATGATAATTCATCTACAACGTGTGATAGTTCACAGACGCAGATGTCCGAAAATCGGCACAATAGCGAATTATCAATTTGATCATCCTTTGACAATGAAATAGTAATTACAAATAATACGATACCTATCTCATCGTCTGCCGTGTTAGAAGTGGAAAATTATCTAAAATCATAATATTTAGAACACAAAGAAGACCCGTTATTATTTTGGCGTGAAAATTCAATCAAGTACTCCATTTTATCAAAAATTGCACGTGACTATCTTTGTATAATGGCCACTTCTGTACCTTCAGAAAAAGTTTTTTCAAAAGCAGGAAATATAATTTATGGATAAAAAAGAGATAGGATAAAACCGAGTATCGTAAATGAAATATTATTCTTAAATAGTTACGAATTTAATAAAGAAAGTGCTTAAAACCTACTATGCAGTTTTGATTTCCAAGATTCGAGTACTACTTGTGAAAGTTTCGATTACTTTCAACATCGAAGTACTTATAAGTATCTTTTCGAAACTTGTAAGTACTCATCCCGAGATTCGATAACTACTTGTATACAATGAACATTTTTCAAGTATAATCATTGAAACTTTTATTGCTTTTAAGTAGTAATCGAAACGCATAAAATAAAACTTGGTTATTGAACTTGAATCAGATTTGTGAGTACATATTGAACTTGATCCCATCTCTAATCCTCAGGGAGCTAGATCGCGACTTTACTGTAGCGTAGTAGGGATGTAAGGTTTTGAAAGGACAGTGGGAAGTCGTAACCGCGTCGCTGTATTCCAGTTACACTCGATAGGTTCGTTTGTTTTCTTCGGCGAACGACTCAGGATATTGCGAAATACTTGTAACGCGAAGTGGGGGAGATGTCAGATAGCGCGGACATTTTCTCGTGGACGTGGAATACTCTATTATTGTTGACGTCTCATAACGTGGTACTCGCAAGGAATGCGAAACAGAATGCACACAATTGAGTCTCACAAGTATTCCCGCTATTCGTTGAGAAGATTACTACTACTACTAATTCAGGTGTATAGCATCGCGTGACGGTGACCTTCGCTCCTCTTGCCCCTGTGATGTCCGCGGCACATTATGAGACACTGACAATACATTGCTGTTCAGCTATCACCTATACGGGCAACGTATTTAGCTTCTCCGAGCATAAACAAATCGGCGGACAACAAACCACGCCCTTTCAGACAACGGCTACATGTATCCGTCGCACGCTTTGTCGTTATTGGCTACAGCTTATGCGATTAATAATAAACACACTTTGTTGTCTAATAACGAGTACAGGTAGGGTTGCCAGAAATGTTTTATCCAAATATAGAAGAAGTACTGAAAACTGCAATTATGTATATGAGATAGGCTCAAAATATAGGAGTTCAAGTAAAAGAGGTACACAACACATTTTAAACTTTGTTATTCAAACAAAAATTTTTGAAAATTCCTATAGGTATGTAAAGATCAAGTTCAAATATAGAAGACTCATATCAAATATAGAAGATCTGGCAACCCTAAGTACAGGAAACAAATTTTAAAAAAGCAGCAAAAACGAAGTAAAACCACCGCCACAAGACTCGCTGAACAGCAATCCTCTAGCAGACCAATTTCTGAACATTCTCATAAGTCCTCAGCAGTTTCTAATACTTCCGCTGTATGTGACGCGTGACTCGCAAGAAAAAATGGAATACCATTTCGATGAAAGAAAACGTTGCAGACAAAAGGATGGATTATTCAATCTCCCGATAGTGGACGCTTTCGACGACTCTACCGACGCCAATGCTTCCGTCCAGTTTCGCTTAGGGCAGTTGTTTATCAATTCTTCTGAGCATTTGCATTTGATTGAACAATCTCCAATTTAATTCACCAGCAGCTGAGCACATAGTTAGACTTTGCCTTTGAAATGCTGGATCAAAGTGGATCCAAACATCGTCTTTTAAAGGTTGCCAGGGTTAACATCGCTGTATCGATGAATGTATTAGCTGACGTTATCCGCAAGGTTATTCGAAGGTCGATATTTTTAGCTGATATCTAGACTAGCATTCTACCCAAATTTTTCGTCGGCACGATTCGATGATTTACAGTTTGCAGAGACTAGACTGCGGATTTTAACATTGAATATATTTAAAGAATTTCAAACTATGTATTGGGTTGGCAAATACGTTCGTCCGGTTTTTTAGAGTGGAATAAATCACAAAAACCGAACGAACTTATTTGCCAACCCAATACTTTTATAGTATTCTTGAGTTACTGAAACGAGTAAGAAAAGAAGCTGTTAATGTAGATGATTTTCATTTTGCATAAGAACCGCAGTCTAGTAATGACTTACTTGATCCCTGGGAATTCTCTGCCATTTCGACCTGGTGCTGCTCTTGACCAACGGCGTCATTCCGTTCCGAAACAGGTTCGTGCTCTTCGAGATGTTGACGATGTTGAAAACGACCCGTTGCTCCGCCTTCACGTTGTCCACGGTGAAGTTGAACCACAGTCGTAGGCGAGGGTTGCAGGTGTCCGGTCTGATGAACAGATCGTACTCGAACTCGGAGATAAGGTCGACCCTGCCCAGGTTGCCGGTCTCGAAAGATGCGTCGAAGCAGATGTGGCCCTTCTTCGCCTTCCCGCTGTGACCAGGAGGTCGCATGATCATCTTGTTCACATTGCCCAAACCTCCCTCCGTATCGCTATCCTCGCTATCTGCAACACCAATTTTCCAGCTGAAGCGCTCGAACTTCCAACCTTCGAATTCCTCCCCGAATTCTCCTCGAAGCTTCCCGAATTCCGTGGAAGCTTCCGAGGAGAACTCGAAGGTTCTCGGCTCTTTAGCATCCGCGCACTTCCGGGCATGGTTCATGCACTGAGATCGTTTCGAGCTTCAACGAAACGGCGATGGACACTTCAATCTTCAAACCTTGCCAGTAAACGATACTCTAAAAACTGATTTCAACACTTACAAGATAGTTTAAACCTCTTGCCGTATTTTAACGAATCAGACTCACGACGAAGATTATCTGAACAAAGTCTAAGAAATATGAATATTACGCCTTTCTTTTTAGATGAAATCAAACTTGATTCGTTCGACATCGATGGACACGGGTTTTATGCATTTATGAGAAAAACAGGCAGTTGCAATTTTAAAACGGTGGATAAATTAAACAAATTTAAGAACATCGATGTATTAGTTGCACTTATGAACATTATTGAAGAATGAAAGAAATTATTGGTTAGTCTAGTAATCAATATTTAAGCATTAAAATAAATGTAGTCACACGAAAAATATAAATTTTCTTTTCTCTTCTACGATATTTCCCGGGATAAAGCCGTTTTAATCACTGCAACTGTAAAGAAAATGTGACGGCAAGGGGGTCAAACTGAGACGGAGATCGTTTAAAACCGAATCGTGCGAAGGCAAAGAAACGAAGATCGTTTAAACGCCGTGCGGAAATTATTAGTTAGTCTAAAAATAAATGTAG
The DNA here is from genome assembly GCA_933228785.1 of Lasioglossum pauxillum. Classification (NCBI taxonomy): domain Eukaryota; kingdom Metazoa; phylum Arthropoda; class Insecta; order Hymenoptera; family Halictidae; genus Lasioglossum; species Lasioglossum pauxillum. Next base: position 36,371,461 of record OW121701.1, on the reverse strand, counting down.
CCACACGAAAAATATAAATTTTCTTTTCTCTTCTACGATATTTCCCGGGATAAAGCCGTTTTAATCACTGCAACTGTAAAGAAAATGTGACGGCAAGGGGTTCAAACTGAGACGGAGATCGTTTAAAACCGAATCGCGTGAAGGCAAAGAAACGAGGATCGTTTAAACGCCGCGGCGAATCGTGTAAAGAGAAACGAAGGTGTCTTGGACCGGCAAGGAGTGTCGAGGATCGATTTCGTGACGAATAGATCGGCGATGAGGATGGAGAATTTGCGAACCGTTTCTTTGATAGAGGCTGGTGTGCTCGAGAGGGTCGCGGCCCTCTCCGAGAGCCATCCTCTGAGGACAGCGTTCGCTGATCCACCGGGCAGAAGACGCGCGAATAGACTGACTCCGAATAAGCCTCGCCGAGAGCCTATCGCGGTGGGTGTGCTCCGCTTCCACCTACGACCTACGCGGATAACTCTGAAACGACCGCTCGTGCCGTTGGATCAGCACGTTACGGCTAATTCTCGTGTCGGTTCTCGTGCGAGGAATCTCGGTGGCCGTGTTCGTGATTTCGCGCGGTTCTATCCAGTCAGGGAATCGGGTTGCCGCGCCGTGCCGGCTGATTCGCGTGGCTGCCACGCGTCAGAGATCTCTTCGTGGCCGCCTCGACAGCTCGTCCCGCGATCAAAACGGCTCCGAGAGTCGTTCCGTGGTCACGTCACATACTCGTGAGCCGATCGGAATCGAAATTAAACGGTCCATAACGAGCGGGTGGATCCACCCACGCCGCCCAAAGCCGCACAATGGGGAAACTGATGTATTTTGTGACAAAAGCAGGGAGCTTTCGATTGAAATTAGATATGGTAGAGCGATGATTTTTTTTTAATTAAACTTAAAACATTGCAGAATAACATTTCTATAGAACGTTCTTTGATTCTGGCACTTTCATCACTTTGCGAAAGGCAATATTCTCTGCTAGTCAGACAATATCGTTAGTAGAGTGCGGATATTTATAAAACATAAAAATTGACCACATCAATTACAAGAAAACGAAGTTTCATAAAAATTGGTTTCTCCTCTTAATCATTTTAATAGGCAATATTAAATTCATCCGATGTTTCTACTATTTTGTGTTCCACCTACTCATTTTTCTCATAAATGTCAGATCTTGACTCTTAACTGCAGGCATATACAACAGGCTAAATAACTGCATTATTTAGCAGCACATATAGTTCTAGAAATAGGTTTATACAAAATCCCATGATCACTAATATTGATTGATTCCGATCGTTTTGAGATACTTATCTACAAAAAAATATTATTATTATTATCATTATATACGGACCGAGGACCTTTTATCCAAATATTTACAGTCTTTTACAGTAGAACTGATAAAAACAAAAAGAAACATAACAAAGAAAATACCTAAAATTTACATAAAAAGAGACAAGCGCAAAACTGAACAAATACAGTAACGTGCCATTAAAAAAATCAACATTATTATAAAGTATGTTTGAGCTAGCAATAATGCGATTTAAAGGATTTATTACTCCATATGTGGATTTTAATTTCAATGTTTGAAATCCTGCTCTTGTTCTCAAAACTCGTTCAGGTACGTAGAAATTGATTTGCGTCAGGAGTGTGCGGAACAATCTATATTATTATTTATCAAATTAAAGATAAAGCTCTGGTCGGATACTATTCTTCGATAAGATATTGTTTCCAGGTTGACTGTGCTTAATCTGTTAGAGTAATCATGATCAAAGATTGACATTGGGTAGTTTGTCTTATATTGTCAATATTGTCAAGACTCCATAAAAAAGAAACGAACGAATTCGTCGAAAGCGTTTTGTGGATATTCTTGATTTTATTGAAGGTTTCCAAGCCTGTCCCTTGTTCGGTGTATGTCGTTCGAACATAAGCCTACGAATAGCCCTGATTTCACCCTATTTGACGACATGAAAATTTTGGAATAAATTCAACCCGTTTTATGGAAATGGCTCACCGTGCTGATCCAGCCCTGATATCATACGTATCTAGGTCTTCTTGCCTCTGTAATCTCCGCGCCATCACGTGGGAACGGGAGAACGTGCCGCGGCCGCCCGCTTTCGACGCTGTTGCTTCTGGTCACGAAACCGACCGAATGTAAAAGTTCTCCGGTGAATGGTTTTCGGAAGTTTCTGTTGGCTCGGCGGAATAGTCGCGGGAATGTGTGTGCACCGCCTAGTCGCTCTAGATCTCCGGAGAGACTAGAGGGATTCATGCACCCTCGTGAGATTGCAAGATCGGGGTAATTGTACGTGTACGGCAACAGGTTATTGAACCTCGATCTAAGTACAGTATCGAATTACCTACCGTAAAATATATCAGTCGAGTTAGAAGATCAAATATGAGCGACGAATTTGTTTATAATCAATAATTTTTAGAAACGCGTGGTGAAAACTTCTTAGTTAGGAGGAAAGGTATACATAATATCTTTTTCGCGTTTGCAACACTTTGGAGAGAGAGAATGATCCATTTGATCAGAGCCTTCAAGTGGTATTTGGAAAAGCCAAAAAGTAATTGTACGTGTACGGCAACAGGTTATTGAAGCTCGATCTAAGTACAGTATCTAATTAGCTACAGTAAAATACGGTCGAGTTAGAAGATCAAATATAAGCGACGAATTTATTTATAATCAATAATTTTTAGAAACGCGTGGTGAAAACTTCTTAGTTAGGAGGAAAGGTATAATATAAGTTAAAGTATAATATAATATAATATAGTATAAGTATAATAAAGGTATAATCTTTTTCGCGTTAGCAACACTTTGAGAGAGGACGATCCATTTGATCAGAGCCTTCAAGTAGTATTAGAAGATTTGGAAAAGCCAATTAATTTGGTGGCTATGCTGGTTATGGCACAGTCGCCGTGATATCAGGATCTCAGGTCTGAACCCCGGCCACTCCTCCATTCTTCTGACTTTTCTGGGACCTCATGTTAATTAAAGTTAATTGGTTTCTTCTACAAACTCTGTTAGACTCTCTTCGAATATCTTCTTAGCCCTTTAGGACTCATATCGGGGTCACCTAGATGCATCGGAAGCCCTTCGAAGTTCCTTCAAGGCCAGGCCTTTCTCCAGTAGTAGATCTTCACACGAACTGTCAGGAAGTAGTAGTAGTAGGTCTCCCTTTCAAAAGGTTTCTTCCTCAGTTAGGATCCTCAGGAGTTTTTCTACAAACCCTTTGAAGGTCTTCGGAGGGTTCTCTTGCAAGGCTTTTTCCCGAAGAACCTTGCAAAAGGCCCTTCGGAGGATATGACCTTCCGAGTGATGCCTTCTCGAGGTCGTTAAAAAGCAAGTTCCCTTAGATATATACACTTCTTACGTTCAAGGTCTCAGGGCAGCCATTTAAAATCCCTTGGGTATCTAAGTTTCTCACGGCCCTTAAAGGTTCTCCGAGGACCATCTCCTTATATTGCTGCTACAGAGGTGTCTCGTAAGGCTTGTCAGGAAGATTCTACAAATTCTCGTAGGGTCCACGCGAAGTCTGAGAGCGGTCTAAAAAGTTCTTGAAGGGTTCCCTCCTTAAAGGACCTCTCGACTCTCATGGGACTTTCTAGAATGTCTTATTCGCCAACGTTAGTCGTATTGGACTTGTGGAATAATGACTAGGCTACGGATCTTTATGCAAAATAAAAATGTTCAGCAACGATTGAGGGCAGCAGGAGTTAAATAAAAATTTATTTCATTCCCCAATAGTCTTTTACACCTGATAACAACATAACATTATGTTTAGATTTTTCTAACTTTTCACTGTTTCATATTTCACCTAGCCAATTTCTTCATAAATGCATAAAGATTCGCTGTCTAATAATGACACTAACTGATACTATATATACTAATGGTCTAACTGATACTCACTGATTTGAATGAAATTTAACGTACTTATTAAACACCGAAAAATATTAAATACGTGTTTTTTTGTATCGGCTGAATACGCTTTTTAGGGGTAGGAAGCACCCCTCAACGTCTGGAGATGGAAACGTTTGTGGCTAATTATTTCTTGAAGGATACAGTTTCTGAAAAAAGTGCTAGATCCAGAGTTGTACAGTTCAGAGTGATGCATTTCGTGGCGTCCTTGAAATCAACCTTGAGGTCAATCTTCAAGGTCAATTAAATTTGGAAATAATAAGCCGGACTTGCCGGATTTAGCAGTTGCCAGACCTTGAGCGCATCCTTATCTATAATCAGTAATTTTATGCGATGACTTTACTTAAATCTGTCTTCAGAATTGATTTGTTGCGTTATTTTCCCAAAAAAGAAAAAGATTAGACGTTATGGAAAAATAAGCTCAAATTTATAGAAAAAATATGAATAGTTACGAATTTAATAAAGAAAGTGCTTAAAACCTACTACATATGCAGTTTTGATTTCCAAGATTCGAGTACTACTTGTGAAAGTTTCCGATTACTTTCAACATCAGAATTGATTTGTTGCGTTATTTTCCGATAAAAGTAAAAAGTCAGACGCTATGGGAAAATAGGCTCAAATTTGTAGAAAAAATATGAATCCTTTAAGAAATAATTAGCCACAAACGTTTCCATCTCCAGACGTTGAGGGGTGCTTTCTACCCCTAAAAAGCGTATTTAGCCGAAACAAAAAAGCACGTATTTAATATTTTTCGGTGTTTAATAAGTACGTCGAATTTCATTCAAATCAGTGAGTATCAGTTGGGTAGTGTTAAGTTGCGGTACACGATTTATTTTGGATATCTCGACCGATTGCGTCGGCCGTCCTAACAACACTGCTCGTCATACTGGCGCGGCGCCGTACATACTACAATATCTTAATATATCTCTGTGTACGGGCGTGAGTGTATTAGGAATACCTTAGTCTATACCGTATGAACTTATTGTCTTTATAGCTCTCAGCTTGGTCAGGGCATCACAGGACATTTAACAAATTCGCACAATTGTACTATTTCACATTTATAGTCTTCGAGATTGACGACACGTCAGCATTGTGCCATGAACCTACGGTCTGACTAAATCCAGACAGCTCGGTAGCTATTTCCATCGGCCACATGTGTCGTATTGTCGTAAATGACGCAATCCGATAGCTGGAAGTTATACATTTATTGTCAACGAAGGAGCGAACTAAGAAAGAGCAGTAGTTTAAGCTTTGAACTGCCCCGTGCTTATAGCAGTTCCTAGTGAAGATTGCACAGTTCCATTATCAATGATTCACCGTGGCGGAGGGTAAAACCAGCTCCGTGAACTTTGCGGCTATAGTCAATGTTAGTGACCGACAGTGACTCGTTTCTCCTTCAAAAGTGGAGGAACACCTGATCTACCTCTAAAAATTCCCTTGGAAAGGGGATAATCAAAAATATCTGTGACTTTGAATATTTTCTCAATTTCTAGAGGTACCTGCTTTGAAAGCTACTCTCTCAGATTTTTGAGTTTTCAGTTATCGAAATTGCTAAGATATTTAACATTAGATTTACCAAACCCGTCAAAATTACTTAGATTGTAAAGATGCATCCGTGAGGAATTGTTAAACAAATTTATTTCTTTTGGTATAGACACTTTCTTGTTGCTTTTGTTCTGTAAAATATTTAGTAAGTTTTACTGCTCCGCGAACCTAGCTTTAAGAATTATGCGAGAATCGTATCCGTCAATTTTTAGAAGGCAGACCGCTTTCGGCGATGTTAGTGTTACAGTTTCGAATTGTTCCCTTATTTCGAAGTTGACAGTGCCCGCCGGGAGGGTGCTCGGTGTGTAAGTGACCAAATTTTCGACGCTTATTACCCTCGTTTCACGGGCGAAAGGGCACGAGTGACTTCCACAGTGGCAGCTCCTTGCCCGCAACGGGACAAGAACCACTCTCACCCCTTTGGTGAGAGTTTTTTCGCGATTCAGCCGGGAAAAAAATGTGTCGTTTCGTTGCGATTACGTTCGGGTGTCCGGGGGTGGCTCGAAAGAACGGAGAAAGATTCTCGGAGAATTAGAGGGAAGAAAGGTTTGAGGACGCTCCGGAGCGGACGGTTGGGAAGAGCAATTAAAAGTGAGACAAAGAGGCCGGCCAGAAGAGTCTGAGAACAATCGGCGCGAGAGAGATCAGCCGGAGGGGAAGATGGAGGACAGGACGCACAATAATATGCGCGGCTAAACTCGCGCTAAATCCTTCACGGCTATTAGCATCCCCGTCCCGGGAGGAAACGGTAACTTCGGTCGTTACGCTAAGGGATATTTCTTGAAGAAAATTCCCGTTCGCTTTGATCGAACTTAATTCGAAACTCTTTGCACGAGGCACGATCTCCCCTTTGCGCTTTCAGAAGACCGTCACAGCTATATTAAAAAAGGAAGCTGCCTTAATTCGCACGTCCTTGCTCGCCCTTCGGAAAACTAATTGACATTTTCACGAATAAATCTTCGCGAGACATCAAACGATTTCTGATGATTTCACTTTTCCGGGGAAATTCTACTCGCCGAAGTTTTGCATATTTTTCCGCGTCGCTGTTATACAGTAAGGAGCATAACTGATTCCATACACTTTAAATTAGAATAACTTTTATATCAATAGACCAAACGACTTCAATCTCTCTGTAAGACTAGAGGAATTAGTTTAGTAAATGACGTCTAAAAAATATGTTGAAAAAATGCATTTAGTCGGAATTGTGAAGAACACTAGTAAAAATTGATTTTTACGACTTTTTTAGCTGGGTCCATAACGAAAATTTCAGAGATGTGTTTGGTCAACTCGTATAAATTGTATACGTTCTGAAAATTTCATTGAAATTGGTTAATTGGTTTATGAGTTATAAACTATCAAAACTGGTAAAAATTGCATTTTTTCAAGATTTTTAGTCGATTATTCGATAATCGATTATAACTCCTAAACCAATTAACTGATTTCAATTAAATTTTCAGAGCGTATACACGGAGGTCCGTTTAAGTACGAACACCTATATATCTTGGTTGTTATTAGTCGTACAAAAAATCATCACAGAATAAAGTTGTACTGTTTCAAGGGGCGAATTTTATGATGGTAAAAATTTTTTCTCAAGGTCATTTTTTTACAAGATTTCAAGGTTATTGATATTTTTTTTAATGGAATGAGGTATTTTTTAATACATCAATCGATGCAGCTGGACATTCGTTATAAAAAAGTACTAAGCCATGTATGTCAAAAAGTTAGTAGTTCAAGAGATATTTCAATTTAAATAACTCTAAAATATCATTACTGTCGTACTAAGACGTTAGTGTTTACTTACTTGTGTAACATCTTAGCACGACAGTAATGGTATTTTAGAGTTATTTAAATTGAAATATCCCCTGAATTACTAACTTTTCGACATACATAGCCTAGTACTTTTTTGTAACGAATGTCCAGCTGCATCGATTGATGTATTAAAAAATACCTCATTCCATTAAAAAAAATATCAATAACCTTGAAATCTTGTAAAAAAATGACCTTGAGAAAAAATTTTTACCATCATAAAATTCGCCCCTTGAAACAGTACAACTTTATTCTGTGATGATTTTTTGTACGACTAATAACAACCAAGATATATAGGTGTTCGTACTTAAACGGACCTCCCTGTATAATTTATACCAGTTGACCAGACACATCTTTTGAATTTTCGTCATTGTTTTTACTATTGTTTTTCACAATTCCGTCCAAATGCATTTTTCCAACATAATTTTGACATATCAGTTACCAAACTAATTCTTTCGGGATGTTCAAAGGAAAAGGACCACTATGAAAGTCACACTATGAGAGGGAAGGCTGTATTTCTTGTTTCGAGATGTTTAAAGGAAAAGGGCCACTATGAAAGTTACACTATTGGAGGGAAGGCTGTACTAAACTAATTCTTCTAGCCATACAGAGAAATTCAAGTCGTTTGGTCCATTCATGACAAGGTTGTTCTGATCTAAAGTGTGTGGAATCAGTTATGCTCCTTACTGTACATCGCAGTTTCAATGAAATCTGCCCTATCCACAAAGAAGAACGACCTCAGCAGTAAAATATCAGCGAGAACGTTCGTAAAATGATCTGGCGGAATGCCAGAACTGTTGTTCGGCACGGGAAGTATCGAGCGGCCAAAGCGACTGGAATTGATTCCGTATGTATAAATTACGAATATGAATTTATCGAGATTTCGACCGGCCATTGTCCATGCTCGCGTACGAATAAATCGCTCTATCGAATAAATTCCCGCGCGCGTTATACTCTCCACGGTTTCACGATTCGACGGACAGAATTTGCGGAATTCGATTCGGTTAAAAAAAAAAAACGTAAAAAAAATTCGAATAACGGATGAGCATGGTTCGGATCACGGACGGGTTGGTCTGCGAGGTTGTCATGCGAGCCGCCGTTTCCCGAGTGTAACCGAATCCTGCGGGCGGTGAAAATTGGACTAACTAATAACGATCGGCGCGAGAGAACGTTGATCTCGGGCGGAAATTAGGTGTTCGTGGGAGGTTGCACGAGCGCACGAGGTAACTCGGGAATGATTTCGAGGAGCGATTCGCAGGAATTCACGGCGATATGTCGTGCTAGCTGGAGCGGACTTCGGCGAGCACCACCTTGAGGCAAATGTCAGGGTGTGCGGGAGCGCGCGATATCTGGCTGCGCGTTGATCCTCGCGTGACTCGTCGATCGACTTGACGGATCACTGGAGATCCATCGGAAGCGACGTCCAGATACAATCGGATCGTTGTGTGCCTGTATGTTCGTGTCGGTGTACATGTCCGTGGCCGTATCCGTCTCCCCGTGTGTCTGTGGATGGTAAATTGCGCGCGAATACGCGGTGGTTACGTGTTAACCTGTTCGCGATGTAGTCACGAAAACCAGTCCCGGTTTCCAAAGCTTGTTACGAACTCTCGAAGACGGATCGGGCATGTACGTACCAGTCTCCTCGGCGTCAGACATATCGAGAGCGGGCCGGAGGACCGACTTGTCCCGAACTGGTCCACGCTAGAGCCACAACTTCGGGGACCGGCGGCGACACTGGCCGGCCCGGCACTTCCGCCCACCGGTTTCCTTGGCATTGTTGAATCGATAACGCCCGAGCACCTACGACCCCGCGACCGTTTCTTTTCTTTTCCACGATTTCAACTAACCCTGTCTCGTGCCCTCGACCGGGTTCGTTGCACCCTCCGCTGCCCCTGGAGGGGGCACAGCGGGATCGATTTTCGATTTTCTCACTTTGCCGCGTTTTCGAAAGGCTCATGTAGGAAAAACAGTCTACTGACTAAATCTTTCCCAACAAAAACATCCTGTACACAGGAGCCAAGTTCCTATGGTCGTAAAAGGTTGTGGGATCAAACAAAATACGGCCAAGTTCATTAGCTTAGAAATACCTCTTGCAATAATGAAAAAAGCGTTTTTTCAATACAACTCCTTCAAGGTGTAAAATTTCAAACTTTGATAATTATTCCTTTGAGTGTTTGTTATGGTGGACCTATGTATGTACCAAAGGGTATAGCCGGATAAGATAGTCAAAAATGCCCTTGAACCGAATTTTATCGACGATACGTCATTCGATAGAGCACCAAAAAAAACATACTGTGCAAAATTTCAACCCTGTATCTCGATCGGGAGGGTAGTTATGAGGTAAAATCGAAAAATCAGTTTTTGGCCTATTTTCACTAGTTAATGACGTTTAGAAATTCTGAGAAAAATCTGACACATGTCAAGAACCCAAATACATACTTTGCAATTGGTTTCAGATTTTTAAAGTGAAAATCCTGCTTGTAAAAAATCAAAAACCTCAAAAAAATCGAAAAAATGCAGATTTTACATGGAAGTTCTAGAGTGACATTTTTCTCAGAATTTCTAAACGTCATTAACTAGTGAAAATAGGCCAAAAACTGATTTTTCGATTTTACCCCATAACTACCCTCCCGATCGAGATACAGGGTTAAAATTTTGCACAGTATGTCTTTTTTGGTGCTCTATCGAATGGCGCATCGTCGATAAAATTCGGTTCAAGGGCATTTTTGACTATCTTATCCGGCTATACCCTTTCAAGCTTGTAGGCCAATGGGAAGTACCCAACAGGTTTTGATGATCTGTCAGTCAGTCAGTCAGCGACAAAAGCGATTTTTGAGGTCCTATATCTCGGAACCTACTAATGTTGGAAGATTAATGTTTTGTCAATATTGAGACATGATAGCATTTAACAAGTGTACGAAATTACAACTCTCCATCTGCCTCCAGTGCCGAGTTATAAGCCTCTAAAAAACGGCTAAGTTGTTTCGTGTAAAAGGAGGTAGTGCGAGAACTTGGTTGGTGCACTGCCGTGCACCTAGATAATCTATTAACTAAATCTACACGTTAGGTAAAAGGATGACGGGTGTGCGCGATAAATGGACCGTTTATTATGAAAGTGGTTTAAGTCCATTTAAAAAAAAACTAGAGGGCTATTGTTGCTCGCTTGCTTCGCTCGCTCGCGAGTAGGGTTGTTTTTTGTTTAGCTCGCGGGTCGGACTGCTCTTGCGAGAGGGTTAGTGATACGCATGGCTAGTAGGGACCACAGCTATTAATGTCATTCATTTTGTGTGTGACTCTCCACGAGCCACACAAAGAACTTCCCGATTCGTTAGTTGCTGTATATTATTATTATTATTTATTAAGTGTACGTTTTAAGAAGATTATACGTTTTCAGGGAAATTCAATAGTCGCTTGGTTTCTTGTTATAGCATACTAATGTTGCAAAATAAATTGTCTTAATTAGTTTTTCGCAAACGATACAACTCATCATTATCCGGGTTTGCAGTATTGATCTTGGTTTTCTTCGATACTATTAATTTAAATTTTCTCAAAATATATAAACCGCTCAATTTTGAAACTCTGCTCAGTGCTACATACAACATTTGTAAAGTTCATATATCTGATGTTTTAAAATCCATACATACTTTCTCGTATGTTTGTCCCTGACTTTTATGAATCGTAATCGCTTCAGCAGGAACCACTGGAAATTGACTACGTGTGATTTGTTATTTTTCTTCACTCGAAATATTTACTTGATTCGATATTTTTTTATTATTGCTGTTAAATTTTGATTGATATTTGCATTTTTCATATAATTACGATAACGAGTTCTTACTTTCACTCCTACTATGGCCAATTGAAAATCTAACCACAATATAGACGGAATTTTAGTATTTTCTTGAAAAGTAATAAATTTTAATATTCCGCATGTGTGCTCCATTAACCAATCCGTTTTCAACATCACTGTTATTAATAATTATCATATAGTCCATATTAATTTTCAATTTAATCTCTGTTAATAATTCGTTTTGAACTGATTGTTTTTTTACAGATTGTAATATAAATTTTTTTTGTACTTTCATCGATATTCTTTGAAAATGTATTCTCGGGAGTAGAGATGATTAACTCACTCTTGCATTGGGATAATTTTCGATTATTGTAAGCGGAAACATCATCGTAAGGTACAAAAAAAGATTTAAAAAAAAAAAATTTTTTTTCTAATTTTAAAAAAATCGAAAAAAATTTTTTTTGTGTAATTACGTTTGTTTCTTCGGTGGAAACTTTCCGTTCTCTCGTATAAATTGCATTGTTGAATGAACTTCTTTCGAAAAAAACTAAAAAAACTAAAAAACTACTTGACCAATATGGACCAAAATCTAATCAGCTCTAAGTTACAGCGGGGCACATCGATTGCATCATTCATCATTCCGATCGCGTTGTTACTTTTTCTGAAAACGTTAACGAAAAATTTGATACCATAGAAACGGACATACGCACACACACACACACACACATACCGACATTTTGATAAAAATAGTCTAAAATGACTCCAATGACCATGAAACGTGAAGATCTGCTAAAAATTCGATTTTCGATTTTCGGGGTAATTACAGTAACTTCCCTATGAATCGGGAAGTTAATTAAATACACGTAATTCATGCTTAATTTAATGTAAATAAAATTTAAAAAAACGAGAAAATGGACTTACACCACTTTTAAAATAAACGGTCCAAATAAGAACAACTATTGACGGTGAAGCCGTCCGCCAAGGGTGCGACTTATTAATGATCTCCGAGGTTAATGATCCCTCAGGTAAATTCTAGTCCTAAGGACACCTTGTTGCCAGCGCTACCCGCACCCCCAAATGCGCTCTGGGTTTTTACCTGAAGTATACGCGTCGCGCTGTCGAGCCGCACGCTGCCCGCTCTCGACGTTCGCTATTTCGATATTCCTTACACTCGCTTCGTCGTCGATTTCTCTGTACTTAGCGTAAACGACAATTGGTAGTAAAAGAACTGCAAGCGGTCCATGGAGATCGATTGTTCGGTCTCAAGCAGAACGTGAGATCTATATTTATTTAGACACGGTCCGCTGCAATAGCTCGAGACACTCGACGCGACGCAACGGTCCCAGAATGATTTGGGTGTCATCGGACACCACTTCGAGACCTCCTCGTGAGCGAACCCACTGACAGGGCGATCCTATACAAACAGTTTAGTTTCGTATCGTTTTCCCATATCTTTCGCAATTGATTGCATACCCTAAACATAGTTTTACCATGGCGCTCTTTTATATTATAATAGGAAAAGATTCTGAGCTGACACTATACACGACGCGACACCGAAAATCAGATCTCGCAAATCAATCGAACCGAGAACAACGAAACCTTTACCTCGAACCTCGTCTTTATTTGTACCTTGTTAAGTTTAAAATATATATTAAAGTCTTAACTTCCAAAAATCAAAACTCCGAGTATCGTCGCAAGCAAGCGAAACGGGATTTACGACCCCGCGAAGTTCGGCATACGAACTTGCCAGTATTCGGACGCTTCAGGCTCGTTTCGTCGTCTGTGCTAACACTGCTAACTGCAGAAAGATTTTTCTTACGATTAACCTAAACGACAGGTAGTCAAAGAATTGCAGGCGGTCCATGGAGATCGATTTTCGATTTTCTCACTTTTCCGCGTTTTCGAAATGCTGGTTTCCTCGTCGATTCTTCTGTACCTAGCGTAAACGACAGGTAGTAAAAGAATTACAGGCGGTCCATGGAGATCGATTTTCGATTTTCTCACTTTTCCGCGTTTTCAAAATGCTCGCTTCCTCGTTGATTCTTCTGTACTTAGCGTAAACGACAGGTAGTAAAAGAATTATAGGCGGTCCATGGAGATCGATTTTCGATTTTCTCACTTTTCCGCGTTTTCGAAAGGCTTGCTTCGTCGTCTGTGCTAACTCTAGAAAGCTCTTTCTGTACTTAGCGTAAACGACAGGTAGTCAAAGAAGTGCAGGCGGTCCATGGAGATCGATTTTCGATTTTCTTATTTTTCCGCGTTTTCGAAATGCTCGCTTTCTCGTCGATTTTTCTGTACTTAGCCTAAACGACAAGTAGTAAAAGAATTGCAGGCGGTCCATGGAGATCGATTTTCGATTTTCTCCCGTATCCTCGTGTTTTAACCGCACACCCCGTGTTATTGTTCGTTTTCTTGAAGTTTCAGGTAATTGTCAGATTAACTTCGTGCAGTTAGGACAAAAGAGAAGGCACATCGAACACTACGGTGTATAATAATGATACTGTTAGTTATTTTCACCTTGGCCTCATTCTGATGTTTCATAAGATAACCTAAGAAAATAAGAATTTTTGCAGATCGAATACTTGCAGACACAGCTACGCACATCTTAACTGGGTATCTATTTTCAAATTCTTTTTAAAAATTCTTTATTGATGAATGGCAAGATGAATGTACATTTTTACGTTCTTGAACATCGTAGAAAACATTGGTCGTTGACAGAAAATTACTGTAATTATTCTTCGCGTAAACTTCGAGTTTACTAAAAGCCGAGTCGTGTCAGGGTCGAATAGGTAATCCGGTAACTTGAAATCCATTAACCGGCCCGAGAAGAGAGAACTGCCGCTCAAATATTAGCTCGGCGGAAGTTTGCTCGTTGAATAGAGACCGATTCGGTTACTCTATTTTCCTTGAAAGCGGTCCGTAACGGTTTCGAAGTCGTCGGAGCCGATTTTCCTAGCGCGGTGATGGCGGCGGCGTTTCCGTTCGAATTCGAGGGAGCCTCGTGATTTCCCGGGCCGCAAAACTGCTAACGAGGCTGACGTGCGTTTAATATGCGATCCGGGACCGGGAGCCGCCTAATCCGCGCGCATAACAACCGGTCGATTATCAGGGTGCAGAATTGTCTGTCGGTGTGCGTGAGTGTATGTGCGCTCGTCTCCGTGGAGAGGGCGGCTGGTGCACGTGTGCAGCCTCGTTCCCGGGTCCACGCGATGTTCCGTGCAACATGCGAAACGAGCTTAAGTCATGCATATCTATCTTTGGTTAGGCTCGAGCCGTACTCGAGCTGCTCGGGCGCAGTCGCGAGATGGATTGAATCGCGGGAAGCTGCTCGCAGGGCTGAGAACAGGCACTCCCTCCGCCCTACCAACGCCTAACCGTGTTAACGCGTTACTATGGACGAGGGATGTCTCGATTTCCACGTCGCACAATGCTCCGGAACTCAAATTTACCGGTCCGTTTCCGAAAAAATTTCTGTTCGGATGTACAGGCCACGAGTTATCCCCACCAATTGTCGGAAGCTTCCGCTTCAGTCTTTCTCGCACCATCTAAGTACTCCTCGTTCTTACCGATACCGTCCCACACTGTTCAGATCAGATTTGTGCAGAATTACAATTGAATTACTCCAGAAATTATATTTAATTACAAAGTAATTGAATTACATTGTAATTCAGTCATATTGTAATTTATAATTCAGATCTTTATTCAATTAAATTATGGTGTAATTCGTAATTGCAATTGGAGTACAATTATAAAACACTTTCTAATCAAATTAAATTCATTATGAATTACGATGTAATTAAATTAAAACTAGTAGGGCCTACTGATATTAATGTTTTTTATTTGGTGTTTGACTCTCCAAGAGTCACACAAAGAACTTCCCGATTCGTTACTCCTTCGCCAACATCGCTAACATCGTTTTTTTTTGTACTTTCATCGATATTCTCCCAAAATGTATTCTTGGGAGTAGAGATGATAAATTCACTGTTGCATTGGAATAACTTTCGATTATTCCAAGCGGTAACATTAGCATCAGTTAAAAAAAAATTTTTTTTTAATCTAAAAAAAAATAAAGAAAAAAATTTTTTTTTTGTAATTGCGTTTGGTTCTTTGGTGGAAAATTTTCGTCCTCCCTTATAAATTGCATTGTAGAATCAACTCTTTTCGAAAAAAAACTAAAAATCTAAAAAACTACTTGACCAATATGGACCAAAATCTAATCAGCTCTAAGTTACGACGAGGCACATCGATTGCATCATTCATCATCCTGATCGCGTTGTTACTTTTTCTGAAAACGTTAACGAAAAATTTGATAACATACAAACGGCCATACGCACACACACACACATACGAACATTTTGCTGAAAATAGTCTAAAATGACTGCAATGACCATGAAACGTGAAGATCTGCTAAAAAATCGATTTTCGATTTTCGGGGTAATTACAATAACTTCCCTATAAAATCGGGAAGTTAATAAAAAAATTAAAGAATAATAAAGTAATAGGTAAGAAGAGGTTGAAAAATCCATGTGTAGGTTTCAAACAGAAGAGATTTATTATTTATAAATTTATAATATCTGAACAGAAATAACTTCTGCATTACACATTTTTTAAATTTCAAACATAAACATGAAATAGCGTTACGTACTATGAAGAAAGACGAGGGATGAAACTACGCCGCATAGACAGCGAACAAGTATATGAAAGAAAAACATAAAAATATATCTCACTTCTTCAAAGTTCTGGGCAATAATTTGGAGAGTTGTATTTTAATTATATTGTATCTCAATGACACATCTCATTAAAATATTTAGTAATTGAATTAATTAACAGGTTTGGATTATGTAATTCAGTTACGACGTAGTTGAATTGCTATATAATTGAAATACAATGTAATTCAATTGTGTAATTGAATTAGCACATCTCTGGTTCCGAGCAATGCTAATTAGCTGGACAAAACCCATAACGTAATTCCGTAAAAAATACAGGGTGTGCAAATATATGTGAACTTCCCGAAAAGGGGTGGTTCCTGAGACCATTTCAAGCGACATTTTCCTTTGCAGCAATGTCAGCCGCGGCTTTGTTTAGGAGTTATTAACGAAAAACACGGACCAATCAGAGCGCGACCTAGACGCGAGTTGCCACAGTCGGCCAATAGACAGATGGCGCGCCGGGCCGACTGTGCCAACTCGCGTCTAGGTCGCGCTTTGATTGGTCCGTGTTTTTCGTTAATAACTCCTCAACAAAGCCGCAGATAACATTTTTGCAAAGGAAAATGTCGCTTGAAATGGTCTCAGGAACCACCCCCTTTCGGAAAGTTCACGAATTTTGGGACATCCTGTAGATGCTGGTCATATGAAGTAATTTCTAGACAGTAAGAACATTAACATTGTGCGTCCGCGAGAATCCCTGGACAGTCAACTCTCCGATATATGGTCAACGCTGATCCCGGGATTCTGTATGTATATGTATTGGCTTCTAGATGTCCGTCATATTCGGGAACGGCGAATATAATCAAATTGAATCTCACCGTGTTTATCGTGACTATCGTTAAACTCATCTTGCCGTGCCTCATGGGTCCGAAGTTCGCCGTACTCGATATACGAGCATGGAAATCAGTCTTCTAGAGAAACAGTTCAGAGACCGAAGGCGATGGTAATCAGTTCGTCGAGCGAAGATCGAGCATCGAAGCGATTCGGGCGACGATTCGCGCGATGGAAGTTCAGAGACTCGTTGCGAAAAGTTTCAATGTTCGAGAGCCGGGGAGCAAGTTTCGCGGGTAGGCGTGTGTTTGCTCGTTTCCAGTGAATGTCCTCCGCTCCTGGGTTTTGGCTGGGACTTCCTGGTGAACCCTTCGCGCCCGTTGCGCCCCCTGCACCCCATCAGCCTGTTCGTAGCCTGGCAGAGGAAGCGAGACGCGAGAAGAGAGAGAGAGAGATCGAGCGAGCGAGCAGGAGACTGTCAGAGCCGGTCGCGAGAGTGAATGACTGGAAGAGAAGGCGAGAGATCGATATTCGAAACCCCTGTGCCGTTGGGCACCGAGCTCCTCTCGCCTCCCCACGCCCAATGGCGTAGGAAGAGGGGACAATTGGGCTAGGTGCTCTCTGTTCCCAGGATACTCGACGAAACGGAAGTTCGGGATAAAGAGGAGGAGTGTTATAAATTGCCCGAGACGGCATTCTGGATTTACGAGGCATCCCTCTCTCTCCCCCTCTCTTTCTCTGTTTCCTCCCCCTCGGCTAGACTGTCTGGCTGTCTTTTTATCCCGACGAAATTTCGATCGGTCCCCAAGAATACATTTCATCCGGTCACGTGCATTTTATATCTTTCGGCTGGAATTATCAGCCGAAAATGTAGTTATAAACTCCAGATTGATGAGTCTCATCCCCTAGCTAGACAGTCTGTCCGTCTTTTCACCTCGACGAAATTTCGATCGGTCCCCAAGAAGAACGTTTCACCCGGTCACGCGCATGTCGTAGCTCTCGAGCGGAATTATAAGGTGGGAATTGGGAGGAAGGGAGACGAAGCGCGCTTTGATAAGGGCGTTTCTTTCAGGGAAGGCGTTTTAGAGCGAAGAGGACGTTAATTTGTCTCCTTGCAGGGCGATTTATTTCGTGTTTCATGTTGTACTCGTGAATCGGTTTGATCATTTCCTTTCAGCAACTCTTAGCCGCGCTTCATCCCTCAATCGACAGACTGACGATTTCCGCGCAGTTAATAAAACTCCCAGGATCAGTGGAATAGTAAGGCCGCTAGACGTTAATGAAATTCTAAGTTACTCGTAAGTCTCTGGTTGAACGTTTCAATAAATTAAGGTGCCGTCTTTTGTTGAATACAGTTTTTTATTAATTTTACACTGTCGCGATTTTATTTGCAAGGGAAAAAACGATGTTCAATTTTTTCTCGTTATTTCCTCTCTCTGCTTCCGTTCCAGAGGAGGTGTCATTGATCTGCCAACCAATAGGAAGTCGGCCAGTCTCGCTGTGGAATAAAATTGCATTCTAAATTTTTAAAATTGCGTCCCGCTCCAGCAGAGGTGTTATTCGTCACCCGATATTTCGGAGTCCGCGACAGCTCTGATTTTTCGGCGTCTACGCCCATGCGCCAGTCTCGCATTTTCCCGTACCCCCGTTAGCCCCGCCCACTTTTTGTCTCCGGCCCAAGAGACGCGTCATTAAGTCACCTGCCAATAGAAAACTGCCTTTTACTCGATATCTGCTTTGTGCGATCAAATTGTCGTCTATGTTTCAAGACTCAAACTACCATAAAATAAATCTGTGATTGTCAGGAAGAACGACGCATGCCACATACTTTCACTTTCGAGACATTGTCGTCTAAAGTTTTAAAGTTAAATTGCATTATTTGTTTGATCCTTCCGAATTTGTGTTTATGACTTTTTTCTGGTAAATATCCTATATTATAAAGCTCAATCAATGCGTTAATTAAAATTTTTTGAAATTGCGACACGCGGCGTTTTTCCTGACGACTATCCTGACATACCTATCCATCGTCCAGCATTTCAGAGTCTGCAACGGCGCCAATTTTTCTGTGTCTACGCCCTTGCGCCAGTCTGTCCTCGTATATGTATGCTGTTTACCATTAGATTATCATCCCCACATTTTTTCCGTCTCGTCCCCTGCTCGCCCTTCTGCCTCTCCGCACTACACTTTCTCCGGTAACCCCTCGCTGGGCAGCCGGGCAGCTCATTTCCCAGCGCGGCGTTTTCATCGTTCTACCTTGTATCTCCCGCAAAATGCAAATGCGAACGCGCGCGATACACAACCAGGGACCAGTGCGCGCAGGCAATTATTTCGCCCGGCCGATGATCGATTCGCGCTCGCAATCCCGGACTGAGTCATTAGCGAGCTGTGTCCGACGCGTGGCGTTCGTTATGATTCGTTGCATCTGTAATAACGTGGACGGTGACGTTCACGTGGGCAGACTGCGTGGCCCGGCATCGATCGACCGCCGAGGCGATTCGGTGATAAGATACGCACGGTGTCTCGCGGCCTCGAAAGCAATCGGAGAAATTCCAACGTAGAACAGAGGTCTCGATAAATCGTGCGTGTACGAGGGAGGTAACTTTTCCGAAGCTCCGACTCTTCGAAGATTCGAAGGAACAATTAAACAATTTAATAATTTCGGCGCCACAGGTTAGATCAAATGTTACTCACTAAGCAATTTTGCAATTAAAATTGTTCTCGATGTTTCGATCCAAATGTGGACCATTTTCAAGAGAAATTTTCGGTTTCTAAGTGTAAACGAATTATATAAATTTACTGATGGAACTTTTGAGAAAACTAATTAACTCCATGCCGGTAGACGTTAAACTGAAGTTTACACTTAGCAAACGCAAAATTCCTCTTGAAAATGGTCCACATTTGGATCAAAACGTCGAGAATAATTTAAGTTGCAAAATTGCTTAGTGAAATTGCACATTTGACCGAACCTGTGGCGCCGAAGTAATTAAATTGTTTATTTGCACTATCTACGATCGACATAAAGGAAAATTCATTCGAAGGAACGAAGGGAACTTCGAAGTGTACTAAGTTTCGAAATCTTCGAATCGTATGAAGTTGTAACTTAATCAATCTTTTAGCTGTGGTGGCGTATCGCTTTTCGAAATGTAGGAGTGCCTGTAATTGTATCAAATATAACTTAGCAGCGAAATTTCGAAGTTCAAAGCTTCGAAACTCCGTTTCTATTAATCCTCTTATAATTTACTAGGGGGGTTCGAATTTCGAAGCTTCGAAAATTCGATTCTCATCACTAGACTGCGGATCTTTATGCATTTATGGCTTCAAATAATTTTCAAAAAATGTTAGAAAATAACATTCCACAGAATTTAGTACGATTTTTATTTATCTCAAATCTACAATGACGACTACCACTAAAAATAACATTTTACATGATTCCACATTTTGGAAATTTGCCTACAAATAAACAATTTAATGATTTCGGCGCCACCGGTTCGATTAAATATTACTCATTAAGCAATTTTGCAATTTAAATTGTTCTCGACGTTTCAATCCAAATGTGGAGCATTTCCAAGGGAAATTTTGCGTCTGTAAAATACTGTGAACTATATTAATTGTTCAACAAAACCGGGTAATACCAATAAAACTTTGACATACTTGCTATGCGTAAACGAATTATATAAATTCAATGATGGAAATTCAATTCAATGATTTTCGCCTACAGAAATTGGAAATTGCATAAACATCCGCAGTCTACTCATCACCATCGAAGCTTCGAAATCTTCGACCTTCCAATAAAGCAACAGCCCTAGCGTGTACTCGGTAACGTATCGACAATTGCTTCACGTATCGAAGAACAAATGTCTGAACTACTATGTTAGAGAATCTGAAAATGATCTCGAAGGAGAAACAAGATCGTTTTCGAAAATCAATTCGACAAACTCAAACAAATCCTCTTGTGAAATTTCGAGGTTGATAATGTGGGAATTGTTCTCGAGTTATAGTACAGTAATCGTCGTTACTCGAGTGCAGACATTTGAAAGCAAAGTGTGCTCCGTGCATTACTATGTATAATAGCGTGGATGAAAGATTGAAACTTCTATAGGCGTTATCGTCTCTAGAAACATGTCTATGGACAGATCGTTCGCCTTCCGTCGCAGGCAACATCCGCAGTCGGCGGAAGACGGTCGCGTGGATCCGTGCCTTTATTCGCCGGACGATAAGCGATTTCATTGAACGCGTTACCGCGTCCGCATTGTTTGATTAACCGAAGCCGGAGGCACGTGGGTCCATTTACGGAGCACGTGCCCTCTCTCAAGACACCGTCGAAGGGGTAGCTAGAGTTACACGGTCCCAGGATGAATGCACATTCTTCAGGTAGCACACCTCTCTCCCCATTCCACGATCTCCCCTCAGGAGCCTTCTCTAATATTTTATACCCACAACGGACGGCAAAAAAGAAACCCTCCCTTCCCCCCCTGGGCAGAATGGGAAAAACGGAGGGAAGGTGGGAGCGAAGGTAAGAGGGTGAGGAAAGTGAAAAAGTCAAAACGATTAGCCGGCGTGGAGCCGAATACAATAGCGGATTTTTGGGAGGCGCGGCACAGGCTTAACTTTCCGGAAAATTTCGTGAATATCCCGTGCACGCGGGTCACGAGGGAGGGGCGGGGGGTAGCCGGCAAAGGGAGGATGCGGTGGTAAAGGCACGGGGAAAATTTGGCCGCATTCGCACGGTCGAAAACCCTTGTGCAGGAGGGGAGGAGGTCAACCCTTGGGACGAGGTTTCCATTTTCAGCGTGGCGCCTGCGTCCTCGAGCTCTCCGGCTCACCCTGCCAACCAGCCAGCCGAACCCTCTCTTACCCCCGTGTCATCCCCTCGCCGGCAACCCCCGTTTCCAGCCGTGTCTTTCGCTACTCGCGAGCCTGAATTTCCTTTCCCCCTTTCGCAGCCTCGAGCCACGAGCCCTGCGCACGCGCCCACTCCCCCGCGTCTGGCCATTTCTCTCTCTCGCTCGTTCTTCCCCTCGAATTCAACCCCCTCGGCAGCGCGCGCCGAGACCACCAGAACCACTCCGCAGCTACGGGGAACAGTCGAATATATTTTTACGTTGGATTTATCGTTCCACGGCTTAACGAGGCCTCGTACCACGCCGACCGTGTTTTTACACCCCCGATGAGATTCATACGCAACCCCCTCATTAAGTTTTTACGTCGTTGCACTGTAACTTTTTACTCCGCGCAGCCTCGCTCACCGTAGGTGCAATTATTGCCCTTTTTTTATTAACCTTCGCGTGACGAGTCGCGTAACTAAACAGGTTCCAAGATTTACACAGGGTGGTCGCTAAATAGCGATGCGACCTATGAACCTATTGAAAAATACGTAGAAACTATAAAATACAACTTTTTCGTGCGAGAGATTGTTTACGTTTCTCGCCGCAGCTTACTATCCCGGCTCAGATTTGTGTTTATTGGACAGGATGACCAAGCATAGCAGAACAGAATATTAACTTACGATCATTTTGATTATTCCAGAAAATGTTCCATTCCTCGAACTTTTCTACGAAAGGTTTCTGTTGTTTTAATTGATCGAACGCGAAACTTTCCAGCGAGATATTTTTGAATGAATAATTAATTCGATAACTAATAGCTCGGCCACCACGCTCTCCCGACGCAGTTATACCGCCGGTTATCGACCATCCTGTATAAATATTTTAGCAATCATTTTTATTTCGGTGGACGTGGCTGGATGCGTCGAGACTCGAGAACTTTTAATCTCGAGCGTTTCTGCGGCATTTCCTCGCTGAAAAAAATGTAGAAACGAGTTCAGGGTTCCGCGCCTGCTGTCATTAGGGTTGGATGCGAGGCATTTCTTGCAGGATTTAACACACTGCCTCCGTTCGTTTCGGCGAAATATTTCGCAACGACGACGCTCCGTTTAATGTTTTCGATGACGATATTCAGTTTCCAACTTCTCTTCATTTCGTGATTTCAACCCTTAAGTGGACTTTGAAAGTGAACCTCAATCCATTTCGTATGGATTCTTGCTAAGTAGGTATAAATGAAAATAAATTTTGCGTTGCAACATTTACAACCGTAACCGAACCTTTGAAACAATTTGATGTTGCAAAGAAAACGAGTAAATGAAATGTTAAAGCCTGATAATTGTCCAGCGTTAAGGATTGAATAATAGTTTGCGCCGATCGATTCGCCTGTCTTTCGATAAACAGCGAAATCCCTGTCGTAAGCAGCATCGTTGGCATCGAACCTGTTAATCTTCCAGTTCAGTGCTCCGCCACCTGTGCGCCGGCCACGTTTCCATGGTTCGTTGGATTTCATGGTCGCCTTTCGCAACCCTTGCCTGTTGTTCACCGCAAGCGAGCCTTCGATCGGGTATCGGTGATATTCTGCAAGGTCCAAAGGGTCTCCGAAGAAAGCCGCCATTCTTCGCGACCCTTCGCCACTGTCTGATTCAGAACCGCCCTCTCGATTCCATGTCCCTTCTTCCATTCGACGCTCCCTTTCGATCATCGCCGGTATCCTGGGATTCTTCGCGATCCACCCGAGCTCTCGTATCCGAGCGCTCTGGGGGATTGCAAAACTTTTCCGAAACACCCTCGACGGTCTCCTTCCGTTCAATACCTCGCGGTTATCGATTAACCGATAGCTGGAGCAGCTAACGAGCCTCCGGAAACTACGGCTAGAACCGTCCAAGTTCCAACTCTGTTCCCGAGAGTCTCTCAACGTTTTTAGCAACTCCCCTTCGTCGCCATCGACGCTATCTACGTTCGCCCAATTTTCACAACTACCACTCTTCCATAGTTCTCGAACTTCCAGCTCTCTGAATCAACTGAAATCACCCAAGTCCTGCTTCCAAAAAGTTTCCTAACGTTATTAGCAACCTCTCTGCAATGACCCCAAGCAACTATCAACATTCTCTAAACTTTCTAAAGCTCCGCAACATTTCTAGCAACGTTTCTACGGTAACTCAGTGATCCGCAATCTCCTCTATATTTATCAAATTTTTACTTCTCAGCAGTATTTCCCAGCACCCTTTCTCAATAATCGAACAGTCCCGAACCGTTCGTACATTTCCCGAATCCCCAGGGCTGTGAGAGCACCAGGAGAACGCATAGAGTGTTAAAAATCCACGTAGCGCACCGTCTAGCGCTCCGACGACCCTGTTGGGGGTCACGACCCACAGGTTGCGAACCCTGGATCCAGCTCCAGGATCCCCATGATCGCCGCCTAGCCAACGAGTTAACGTCACGATCTCGGATCGCGTTTCCCGCGTCTGCGCGTCGTCGCTGGGATTTTTCCTCCTCCTCCTCCTCCCCCCCTCGCCGTGCTCCCGGACGACCCAGCGAACTCCGGTCAACCCTGGCACATCCGGAAGACGCAGCAGTCATTGCCTTCGGCGATGCCTCGGGTTCGGCGCTTGCGTGGCCGCGGACTCTCGGGTTGTCTGCGTTCACGCGATTTTTCCACTGACGTCGCCTGTCCCTTTTTCCGTGGGGCGCTCTTTTTTTCTCCTCTCTCAGCTGTGCCGCCCCTCTCCGACCCGCGGCGACGACAACCACGACGGCACGGGGGTAGAGGGTGCAGTCATTGCCTCCGTGCGACGCCTGCGCGAACCCTCGCAACCCGTTCTCCGTCTCTTTTCATCGTAGCAGGTCTCTCCGCTGTGTTCGTCGCCACCCCCGCGATTTTCTCAGCCCTTCTCGCCCCTTCTCGCCCCTTCCCACCCCGGCGAGAAGCGGCGGCAGCAGCGCCGGGGGTGGCCAGAGGGTGCAGCGATTGGCGGCAGCGCCTCGGCCCGTCAGTTTAGTTACCGCACCACATAAAGGCATTGCGTTGTAGACACCGTTATACCCGCAACATTCTTACCATTTGCTTCTATATATCTCTCTCTTCATTTCCGACAACCCTTTAAATTCGAACAAAAAAGAAAATCCAAAATCAAAAACAAAAACTGCGTTCGTCGTTCGTACAGCATCTATATATTATCAAGAGTACTACTTCTTCGCCGTCCCACACCGATCTTCGTATCTTCTCCATACATATATATATACACGCCGGCGTATATATAACATACATCGTGTATATATGTACATGTACACACCGTACGATATTACCGATCATACTCTCGCTTTTCTCCCGCCCACGTGTCAGTTAAACCGGAAGAAAAGTCGCGAAACGACACCCCGTTAAGCAACACAACGTAGCCGCCGCCGCCGCGAACCAAACGATTCCGAACGGATAAACATCGTGTGAATTCAACGTATATGTGCGGGCGTGTAAACCGACGACGCTGCTACGCCGATTAAAACGATCGCGTGTCGAGAAGCACGTCGCGAGGGAACGCGGCTTCACCGATCGATCGGTCGACGGGCAAACGGAGAAAAAACCGTCTCTTCCACGTGCGTCCTCGTCGGGGAGCTTATGATTTCGTTGCTCGCGAGTCTGGACCACTGTTCCTCGATCATTCCCGCGTCCCGTTCGGCACGATCGGCGAGCGATCGACGAGCGCCGTGATCGGCTAAACTGATCGAGGAAGATTGAAGAGTAACGCGGTGGTGCGCTCGCCGGCCGGTGTTGTCTCCCGGTGAGACGGTCTCTCTCGGTGCGCGAAATTTGTGAACGAAATCAACCAACGATTCGTCGTCGTCTTCTGGAAGATCCTTGCGAGAAGAGGCACCTGCGGAAAGAAACGAGGAAGAGGTAGAAGGGAGAGATCGCGCGCGCTTGTGTCGGCCGGTGGGAGTGAGAGAGAAACAGAGAGAGAGAGAGAGAGAGAGAGACGCACCGCGGAGGGTGTGTTCCGCGATTTTCCTTTCGCACCCCGTGCACCCGGGACGTCGAGGAATCAAAGTGTTCCGCGTGCGAACGGATCCTCGATCGCGTTCGGTCTCGCGAGATCTTCGTCGGTTCGGTTTCATTAAAATCGATTGTCGGCGTCGTCGATCGGCCCAACCTAAAAAGGACACTGTGACACTCTCGGCATACTACGCGTTCTCTTCCGGTAATTCGCGAGCGCAGCCGTGAAACCGTTTAAATAAATAAACCGAGAAAACACGCACACGTGGTTTGTTTTTAAAGTCGAAACGAATCAAACACACGAGTACACGGGATAAGAATTAAACCTGGCGGCGGTCGATAAAACACCGGATATAATAATAATCTGTATAGCAAATACGTTCGCGGGATTAAAATAGTAAATAATAATCTAGTAACACGTTAAAAAAAAGGGGAAAAAAAGAAAGAAATAAGAAATAAACCGGCGTCGTTTCGTTCTACGCCCAGATATCGGCATCCTCCAACCACTGATTTTCATCGTTAACCGGTATGTTCATTTGTTTCTTTACTTTCGTTGCTTCTGTGAATCTTCATGACACGTTCGAATTTATTATTATCGTTCTATTCTTGTTCTCTTGTTCTCTATTATTGTTGTTATTGATTACCGTTATGATTGCAAGCGTTTATTATTACATTATCGATCTGTCTCTGTGTACCATACTCTCGATCTATGTGTTTTTTGGTGGGCGCGCGCAATCAGTCCGCCGATCATTAAATGTAACACGTTCCTCCCCTATCCCCACCACCGTCGGCTACCGGAGAATCCTCGACACAGGACCATCCCGAAGGATCCTCTCGGCGGCCGCCATCATGCTATCCCGATCCTATTTCGTACGCGATCTCATCGCCGACGAAACGTTGCTTCCGGATCCACCGAATCGCTCACGATCGTCTTCTGCATCGTCGAAATTGTTTTTCTGTCGCCAAAAAATCCGTCGAACATCTCGAATACTCAATTTCGCAGTTAGCTGATTTGTTGGCGACGCGAAAACACACTTTCTACACTCGTCGCGGTAGCTTGTACCTTCGAACCTTCTCGAGTGACAAACAATGTGTTCTACGCATCAACCATTGAGTGAACTATAGTGCCACCCGTGCAATTTTCATAACCTCGAGCTCAAGTCGAGAAAAAGTAGAAGCGTTTGTCGATTTAAGCATTTTCTGATTCGCTCGAATAATTTCACGTTTCACAGGATCCTACTTACTAATGTCGTTTAACGTGTTCTGACGTAATTGTATGAAACTGTATTCATGGGGCTCATGTACGAATTGTTAAATTTATTTCAGCTTTCATTGAAATAGCATCGATCGGTAGAAAACGAAGACTTTCGAATGGGTCGTATTGATTCTTTGAATCGCGTGGAGGGTGCACTGTGAAAGTTTGCTGAAGGGTCGTAAAAATGCATGAGTTATTTTCTGTTTGTCGTTTAACACGTCCACAGTCCGTAATTTTTGTGACAATTCTAAAGACGAACAGAATACAGCCGTATATGTTAGAGTAATAATCAGGATTTTATATTTTACAAATCAAATCTGCATATGTTTCTAAAAAATTAGCACGGGAAGCCATTTTGAAACCGACGAGACGACTCGGTGGTCCTCGAAAGTTCTACGAGGGGCGAACGTTGCTCGTAGAAGCGAGTCTAGAAACGTCGACAGTGAACGTGTTAACGCTCGAAAAGGTTCGTCGGTGATTTCGCGAAGCGTTCGTAGTACCAGTAGCATAATCGCGCGAAGTAACGGGTGCCGGAGGGCCGGAGACGGCAGTTTATCGACGAGCGTAGAATGTATCGGCGCGGCGGAGGTTTTCCACGGCGCAGTATCGCGACCCAGAGAAGTTTGGGCGTGGCAGCCGAAAGCAACGACGGCCACGAGATCCCGCTGCTACACT
The DNA here is from genome assembly GCA_933228785.1 of Lasioglossum pauxillum. Taxonomy (NCBI): domain Eukaryota; kingdom Metazoa; phylum Arthropoda; class Insecta; order Hymenoptera; family Halictidae; genus Lasioglossum; species Lasioglossum pauxillum. The sequence goes on along the minus strand of OW121701.1, from coordinate 36,344,207 downwards.
CTCGCGGCTTCCCCTTTCAGTCCGAACCCTTCCGCCTTTTCGAGCAGAGCGAAGCCGCCTTTTCCAGCCTCGTTAACCGAGCGGGCCGAACAGAGAATCGGAACGAAAACCGGTCGAACAGAGACTAGAAACAAAAAGAAAATAATCGAAAGAAAAAACAGGATGAATCGAGTGGGAGATAAGTTCGGTAAGAAGAGAATGATGATGATGACGTCGGTGGGAGTATGCGCGAGGGGTCAAGCAGATCCAGGATGCAGCGACTGGCACTGCGGGTCCTCGTCAAGGACAAGCAGGAAGTCTCGAGAGGGACGCTTCCGTCCGCGATGACGATGGCCTCGATCACAATGGTGCGTGAGAGGGACAAAGGGGTGTTAGATAGTTGACGATGGAAAGTGTTCGTATCACTTCCTTCCGTTTTCGCCTCGTGTCCCGTAACGATTTTTCGTTCCACTCGAAAAGAAAAGAAAGAGAGGGATGGGTAGGTAGATAGTCCGAGCACGCGGTTTCTCTTCTCCGCGAACCTAGGAAGCGTCCGAAATTCTAGATCCCGGGGCCCGACAGCTGTAGCCACTTCGCGGGACAAGAACAATCGTTTCGCTGGAAGACAATGGCGCGGGGGTGGGATTCTCAAAGAAGGGCGAAAGAAATAAAGAAAGAAAAAAATGCACTCGAGGAGGAGGGAGAGAGAGTCAGGCGGCTGCTGGTCCAGCTCTCGCTGGCCATCCCTACGAAAATTCCCCGGTCTGGCCGCTGGAAATATCAAAGATTGACCGAGGCGAGGGTTGCACGCTCGGTAGGAGGATGATAGGGCGGAGGGAAACGCAGGGGCGAGATAGAACGACGAAGAGAGAAAGAGAGAGACAGAGAGAGAGGGAGAGATGTGTAGCTTTCTCCCTCTGGAATGAAAGAGACCGGGTCTAGCTGGCAGGGGAGGCTCGTATTGATCGTTCCTGGGTCCATGTGACGCGCCTGCGTTTTGCCGTGGGGTAAAATCGTAGCGAGGGTAAACTACGCGAGCGGGAGGGTGGCAGAAAGAGAGAGCCCAGTGGGTGAGCGAGAGACCGCTACCGCCGCGCCGGGGTTCATATACCCCCGGGGCAACTGCAACGTTCCACCGTGCCACCGACCAATCAATGGAGCTTCTCTACCTTTCTCTGCCTCTCCCCGTCTCTCTTTCCGAAGGCTTCTCGCTCGCCCGCTACATCCGTCATCCTTTTTCTCTCGATCTTCCCGCGTTTCGCCGCTCCTCGTCCGTCCTAATACGATTGCACCGCATACACGGTCACGCGTCCCCCTTCGGGACACGTATTAACATCCTGTCTCTCTTTCCTCTCCCGTCCTTGTCTCCTTTCACCGAGAACCGCACCGGCGATTCATCGAAACCTCGTTCGAGCTTCAGACCGACGAGAATCATCCCGGATGCAACCGATAGCCATCGCTAGGATCTTTATTACTGTACTCCTGCATCGAACAGGAATCGGTAGGGTTCAGGAAAACAATATTCTCGCCCTTCGCTGTGCCAACTTCAAAATCGAGACATTTCTTTTGATTCGGTTTGATTCATGCAGGTGAAACTGGCTGGATTCACTTGCACTGGAAATTTTAGTAATTTATTAAGTACGTACAAGTTCAGCGATTTCAACTTCGAACAGTCTTTTTACTTGCAAATTGCTGCCACGTTACAACAAAACTTAAAAGCAAGGTGAAACAGGTCTTTACACATTGTTCTACAGTGATAATCGATGATTTGATAAGTACAAAGTACAAGTTCATTTTTATTTCGAAAATGCAGCGATCTCCGATACCGTATTTCCGTGATCGAGGGTTGATATCCTTTTTCATTCAGCCACAATGCTTATCAAGGTAGTAATTTTCATCCAGTGAAAAACATGAATTCGCACGAAGGTCCGCAGTAATAGCCATTCCCCGGCCATTGACTTTCTCCGAGTTGAATTAATGACCACGCTTTTCCCTCCACAGTTCCAAAACTATGTTCGTTCTCGCGAACGAATTTTGTCGGTGCACAGGGACGCGTTGATTCGTCGCTCTGCGTGCACGAAGTCGAGGAGCCTCTCTATCGATTGCCAGCTTTCGTTTCGAGGTTTCGTTTAACTACTCGATAATTGCCTCATTCGAGTTTCATCGAAATTCCGTTCTCTGTCCCTGTCTCTCGTGCCCGGATCGGTGCGCGCACAGAGAGAGAGAGAGAGAGAGAGAGAGAGAGAGAGAGAGAGAGAGAGACCCTTGTTGATCCAATAATAGTAACTCTTCCAATTTTTATTAGCCAATGAGGTCACTATTATCGTCACGGTTTTTACGGCGTGTTAGGAAGTCTCGAAAATATTCGGACTCTTTCATCGCTTAAGAATGTGTTTATTAATTAATATTCTGTGTACCGATCTTCCAAATAATATTCGATTTATATTTTTTCAATTACATACATAAAAGAGCTTCGACAAATTTTTACAGAATTTTTCGAAAGGTTCTAGCTGATCGTTTCGTGATCTAAATCGTTGAAGAGTCCAAAAATTTCATTCAAGATATATATTGCGCGGTAAATCTTGCGATTAACGTGGATAATATTGACTGCGTCATTCGTTGAAGTTCGTAAAAATTTGTTTCCCCGTCACCGACGGAATAGCGAAGCGACGCAACAACGAAGAAAATTTTGTCGCTCGATACAAGTCGGCGAACGACACGCGGCGATCATCTCCGCCGGTGTTTCCATTGTTTACCTTACATAATCACTCTTCGTGGACTTCGCGAGTCGTAGGGTTTCCTCGGCGATACGATCATTGCCTCGCGAGTGAGGGAGAGAGAGAGAGAGAGAGGAAAACAGAGAGGCGATCGCACCGAAAGCGGCGGACACTTGGTTGGAAACGGGCGTGACAGTGTGCGACACCGTCCACGATCGATCGATCCAGCCTTAATTAGCATGCCGATTACCGCGGCTCGCTCGATCGATCGATTCTCGCCAGGAGAACGGCCGTGTTTCGCTGTGTTTCGCCGTGTTACACGCGACAGCGCAGATGCGTGTCCGTTTGAATCCTCCCTCCGCACCTATTTCCACGCTGTCGACAATATTCAGGCTACCCTTGCGGTGTGCGTGCCACTCTCAAAATTGTACAATTTTTCTGCTCACGGTCTCGGCTATTTTTTGCCACATTTTACCTCGAGCCGCGCGGAAACTGCTCGCTCCATCGATTCTTTATTCGAGGAATACCTGAAATACTTATCTGAGGAGTGCTGCGAGATCGACTGCCTTACGAAACAGTTTTATCAAGTTAATCGGTCGTTGACGTTAGAAATAATTTGCGAAGGGCTGCAAGATCGACTGTTTCACGAAATAGTTTGATCAATCTCTGCGTAAGAGGGGCGAAGATCGATGATTCTAACATTTATATTTTTCACGTGAGGAAAAAATATGTTACAAAATATATTTCTATAAAGAACGTGCAAGATCGACTGTTTCACGAAATAGTTTGATCAAATTCTCCATAAGAGGGTCGAAGATCGATGATCCTAATTTTTATATTTTTCGCGTGAGAATGAAATATCTCATAAAATCTATTTCCACAAAGAACGTGCGAGTGAGACTATTTCAGGAAATGTTTTAGGGGATGGCTCGACTTTGTAAAATATTTTTCTGCGAAGGAGTAGAAGATCTATTACATATCACTAGACTGCGGATCTCTATGCACTTATAGGAAAATTGAGTAGATGAAATTCGAAACTGTAGGACAATTTAAAAAATTGAAGATGTCAATATATGATTTCCCATCTATTAAAATGACTAAGGGAGGAAATAGCATTCTATTTGGTTTCTATTTCTTGCAATCGACGCAGACAATTTTTAACTTGCATAAAGATTCGCAGTTTAATTAACACGTTTCTACAAACGCTAGATCGATCGATATCGATGTTCCTCGACTTCCCGGCGAGGATTTGGGGATCGGTCGGACTTGGATCGGGTGCGAGAGGTATCGACGAGCCTCGCCGGGGGTTCAGCGACCCTGGAAAAACTTGACGAGCAGAATTATTGCTCCCGTGGTGGATAGGACGTCGGTGTAGCGGCGAAACCGTGCGGGACGCGCGTCGGATCGATGACGGAGGTGGGGCCGGCCCCAAAAACGAGCGTGGCTTCGACAGCTGGATCATGACTAAACGAAAAGAGGGTACCGGTGCCGCGGTGTAGACGATTGTCAATCGCATCGCCACCCGGGGAATGATTCACGATCGATGCAGCCACCTTTCGATCCTTAATCTCATTTAGCAGAACCACGGCGGCCATCTTTCACGGGGCTGCTTAAAATCCGACAGATGGGTGGGGATATGCAAATTGGCATTCTGCTTCGAGGGAAGACGACTCCCGATTCGGAGTAGTTTTAAATCCCAAATTGTCCATCTCTAAACATTCAGAACGTTCCTCCTCTCTGTGAAATTGGGATCATTTCTTGTTGATCGATCCGATCATCTATCGTTGCCAGCTGGGTAGTTGGTGTAGCCTGGGTTTGGTCACAAATATCGTTTCGAGATCCAACATCCAGTGTGACTGAACATTATATTGGTTGGGAAAAAAGTTTCTTAGTATTTTAATGCAGAAATGAATCAAGCTTTTTCCATATTTTAATAGTTTATTAGATCAAGTATGTACCGTTTTGATCGACCACCTTCTGCCACTTTCGAGGTAAAACCATAATCCTGGCACTGTAGAATTTCTGTGATTCCTGGGCGAAAACCTGCGATTTTTGCAGGCCTCTTTTGAAGTCAACTTCACACCATTAAGACAGTTCTGTAGAGACCGAAACAAATGGTAGTCTGTTGGTGCAATATCAGGACTATACGGTGGGTGCATCAATCTTCCCAGCCAAGCTCTCTTAATTTTTGACGGGTCGCCAAAGATGTGTGGGGTCTGGCATTATCGTGATGGAAGACGACGCCTCTCCTTTCTCTCGATTGCTTGTCGTAATCTTTCCAGTTGTTGACTGTAAAGGTTAGAATCAATCGTTTGACCGGATGGCAGCAGTTCGTAGTGAATGATTCCTTTATGATCCCACCAAACGCACAGCATCACCTTTCTTGGTGTCAATCCTGGCTTTGCCACGGTTTGCGGAGCTTCGCCTCGCTTCGACCACGATCTTTTTCGTACATGATTGTCGTACATGATCCATTTTTCCTCGCCTGTAATGAGCCGTTTCGAAAAAGGTTCGATTTTGTTTCGTGTTAGCAACGACTCGGAAATTGAAATTCGATCCATTAAATTTATCAATGTTAACTCATTAGGCACCCAGACATCGAGCTGTTCTTTGTATCCAGCCATCTTTAAACGGTTTAGAACTGTTTCGTGGTCGATGTTTAGTTCCTTACCGATGTCACGAATGCTAAAATGCCGCTCTTGCTCAACTGTTTGCATGATTTCATCGACCTTTTCAGCGACTGGTCGACCAGAACGACGTGTATCTTTGACATCAAAATTTTCAGATTCAAAACGCCTGAACCAACTTTGTGCCACACGTACTGATACTGTACCACGTCCATAAACATCACAAATTTTTTTAGCAGCTTGAGTCGCATTCTTTCCTTTTTTGTAATAAAATTTCAAAATGTGTCGAATTACTTTGTTTTCACTCATTTTCTAAACGTAATAACTTTTGACTAAATAAACGAATATCACAATTTCTTGTTTGTAATTACTCTATGATATATCAGCTTTCAGACGCACTCAAGTAATGCTAGATTCGATTAATGCTAACAGACTGTTAACGCATCCCAAATTGTCTATCTCTAAACATTCGGTACCTTCCGATGCCGACGACATTGCTGAAGTGTTCAATCAACTCTCTGTGAAATTGTTTTTTGAATTTCCGAGTTGGGGATCATTTCCTGTTGATTTATTCGATCGATCTACCGTTGCCAGCTGGGTATGTGGAGTAGCCTGGGATTGGTCCCAAATATTAACGTTTCGAGATCCAACATCCGGTGTGACTGAATATTACATTTCATTCCAACGGATTCTGTTCAATTCGACATCCTATTTTAGAAGATACTTATTCCAGGCTTCGTTGTATTGTTGATGAAGAATCATTGTTCCTCGAAGCCAGTAGACTCGAGTAGACGAAGGAATCGATTCGATGGCCAAGGGATCGCCACCGAACCGGACCCTAACAGCAACGCCGTGACCACTTCCTGCCGGTGTTCGCGGCGCTGGTTTCAAAGCAGCGGACATAATAGCCGCTCGATCGCATATGCGTCTGCTACGCGTCCTTATTTTTTTTTCCTGCACACCGTTACGCATCTGTTACACAAGTCCCGTGCCCCAAGTCCCAGCCTCTCTCCCTTCGCTCCCGTGCGACTAGACAATGTCGTTTATGGCGCTGCCGAGCCGGTGACTGACGTTGTTGGGTCCGGTCATGTTCGCCGCACGCGAGGACCCCATGCTCCCGTGTTCCCATTGAAAACTAGGTGCTTCGATCGTGCGATTCTAATAAGCGGGAAAAAGTATTTATAAGAGAATTCTGGAACACGTATCGACGACCCTATTTCAATATAATCGTCGTAACATCGGATCGTTTAAAGCATTAACGTGTAAGAATAAACATTGGAAAGAAAGAAATTCAGAGGGAGGGTTAAATGTTTAGCAATTTATTAAATATGAACAAATTCGAGCGCTAAGGGTTGAAATGATTAGAAATCTACCTTTTTTATTTTGCACAAAGAGCCGCATTCTGATAATCAGGCTCCGTGGAGCCGAATCGGCGAATTGATAGCATTCGGGGACAATTATGCGAGGCGTTCTCCATTCGCATGCTCGTGCAGAATGTCGCTCGGCGAGCAGCCGTCCGATATCACGGATGCCTCCGCTTTGATAGATCGATGACGTCGCTCGTTTCCAGGGATCCGCGCACCAGCCTGAGACAGGCTTTTCCGTATACCGCGCACCCGCGTATATTTATAGTGTTTACACGCGGATGTATTTATAATTTCACCGGTGGACAGTTGGTGCACGCAACGGCGAGTCGCGCGGAACGATTACGCTCGCACGAGTTCAGCAACTCCGTGGAATCCCGGTTGTCCGGGTACCGGTACTTTATTTCAGCGTCACGCGCGAAAGGGAACGTAAACATTGTGTTCTTCGGCTGACCGGCTTGTTTCGAGCCTAACGAATTCTCCGAAGTAGCTGTCGGTGGCTCCAATGAGTCGCCATCGATAGCTGGAAAGTTGTTCGTAGTTATTCGTAGCTGGAGAGTAGCCATTCGTAGCTATTCGTAGCTAGAAAGTAGCTATCGGTAGCTATTCGTAGGCAGAGAACAACTAGAAGTAGCTATTCGCAGCTAGAAAGTAGCTATCGGTAGCTATTCGTAGGCAGAGGACAACTAGAAGTAGCTATTCGTAGCTAGAAAGTAGCTGTCGGTAGCTATTCGTAGGCAGAGGACAACTAGAAGTAGCTACTGCTAGCTATTTGTAGCTTGAGGATGGCTAGAAGTAGCTATTGATGTCTAGAAAGTAGCCATTGGTCATGATACTTGCTAGTAGCTTAAGGATAACTAGAGGTAACTATTTGTAGCTTGGGGATTGATGGACGTATCCGTTAGTAATTGGTTGTGGCTTGAAGATGATTGGAAGTAGCTATTGTTGTGTAGAACGTAGCCATTGGTAGCTGAGAAATAGCGACCGATACTTGCTCGTAGCTTAACGATAACTAGAGGTAATTATTTGTAAAGCTACCAGAGAGGATAACTTGGAGTAGCCAGCTATAAAGTACTTAGGTAGCTACAAGTATATATCCATTGCTATCTAGCAGCTAGTTGCCGGTGTCTATCTTTCCTTTGGGGTATCTGCTAATATCTGTAGCTACCCAGAAAATAGCTATGGGTGTGTATCGGTATCTATAAAATTTTCCAGCTCTAGTTATTTACCATCAGTATCTAGAAGGTAGTTTCTACCTAGTTTATCAGCAATTTGAGGGTGCTTCGAATGGACTATTGCCATCTGGAATCTGTCGGTATGTAAGGGGTAGCGAGAGGTACCGGCGGTGGTCCCGACAGAATTTTCTGAGTGATTCATAGCGCCGCGTGGTTCGAGTACGCGGAGCTGTCTTCGGCAAGCTGCGTAAAACGTTCTCCCGCGTGGCTCGCTACCGTGACGCAAGAGAGCGGAAACGAATTCCTGAAAACACCGGGTCCGCGGTTATTGGCACGACCGCCAAGTGTTGCCTCGGCTCTGTTTCGTCAGCGCCGCATAATTTTGGCCCATCGTCATTTTCGAGACCAGCCTCTCCGATCTCTGGCTCTCGGACGGAGCCAGGGTAAGGTCAGGGATATGCCAGCTTCTTTCGATCTCCTCGCTCCCACACCTTCCGGAAGAAGCGACCACCTCCGCAGGCTGAAGAGTTTTAAATAGTTAGCGACGAAGACGATACTGCAAATATTTCTTGTCTCCAACATGCGTAGCTAAAGTAGACCCAAAGCGTTGTTAACAGTTAATTAACAAGAAATATATTTTCCGGAAAATACCTGATGAAATGGAACAGTTTCTTATTGAATTTATGCATTTTTCACGACATGCGTGATAGCTCGATCAAGATACAAAGATTACCTCCCCTAATTCAATCGGACAACGAAAATAAACAGCGCCGTCAAGTGGGAAGTAGATTTCATCCCCCGATTCCCCTTCCATTCATCTCGCTCTCACCTGGGAGCGATCGTAGCAGCGCATAGGGGGTGGAAAAACGAAAAGGGGATGCGAGGAGGCCCCGAATTCCGACGAACGAGCGTGCGCGCGTGCTCGAGCCTGTCTGCACACCGGAAGTGAGAGCCAATGAATCGAAGGAGAGCAATCGGAGCGAGATAATCGTGCACGAGGGAACACAGGTGCACCGGCTTCTCACCCTTAAGTAGGTTAAGACCTCTTACCCGTTGACTTAACAATGAAACTCATACAAGTGTCGCGTCGGGGGTGTTCCACGTGTGCGCGCAGGGGGAACGGAACAGTGCACCGTATACAAGGGGATGGTGGACGGTTTTCCTTGGTTTTTCCCGAAGGGAAGATTCGGGGATGCGTGATTCCCTTGGCAAACAGCCATCGTCGAGCCCTGACAAACGTAATTTACGACGTTCAGGAGAATGAATACCGATACACGTATATCTTGAGGTTTCGGTAATATACCACCTGTATAGATTCTTCTAAAAATTTGACCCTGAAGCGAGTGACATTGTCTGTGTGTCGTCGTTTGGCAGACTTCGTACCGATACTTGAAGAATGCGGCCTCTTTCGAGGTAATAGATCACACAAGCAAGGAATTAATAGTAAAATAAACATACCGGTATTATGCCAAAAGGCTGTACCGAAACCGAAATGGATGAAAACCGAAATCGTTAAAATACCGGTTTCGGTATAACCGGTATTCGGAGTTGGGCAAAAATTGTATTGAAATAAAAATTTCGAATAAAGTGGGTTTTTCCAAGTGGGTTTTAAACCCACTTTACTCGACATTTTTATTTAAATAAAATTTTTGCCCAATTCTGAAACCGGTATTTTAACGATTTCAGTTTTCATCAATTTCGGTATTATTTTGGTTTCGCTACAACCGCTATGTTTTCGGTTTTTCCAATACAAAGGATGCTCCAAATAAAAAGGAACTGCGAGCCACTTACCCCAGAACCATCGTGTTAAGCACAGTCACTTAAATTAATTAAATATACACAATAGAAATACGATCCGTCGTAAAACCCCCCGAGCGAAGGAACAAGTGCGAGTCCGAATTCAAGTAAACTATCCACCGACGCGACGACGTACTTACCTACCGTGGTCGTCATAAAATATTAAGCCAAAGACCTTCCACATGTACCTCCCAATTATAAGTGATTTTTAAACATATTTAATAATTATATTTGATAAATATATTTTATTATTATCAATAAAATTCACTAAAATTTGTAACAAAATCAATTATTAAAGCCAGATCTACTTATTGATTAATTAATCCAATAAATCGCATTATTGCAGACTCTAGCACTCTCTATAATCGTATTGATTTTTCTATCGAGTCTTTACATACTTCTAAAAAACAATTGCGCAGATTATAGGATACATAGTTCGTACCATTAGTTTTTGTGCATGTCCCTTCTATGTTGTTATACGAGTAGTCTTTTATTTTTATTGCTTTCTATTGTAAACATTTATGCAAGAGGGCTTCAGTCCGTCTATAATAAGGTATTCGAGGTATTCGCGACATATAAGACATGTTTATTATTAATAATAATAATAATTATAATGATTATAATTATATATAATACATAACATTATAATATAATAATAATAATAAATTATTATTATTATTAATAAGACATGTGAGTCGCGAATACCTCGTTTATGATCGTGAAGCAGTTAACCTTTGGCACTCGAATGGCGACTCTGAGGCGCCCCTAAAAGTGGCTGTACCATTATTTAAAATATTGTTTACGTTATCAAATATTAATAATTACCAAACTTCTAAGTAATGTATGAGCTACTAACCAATTTCATATCCATAAAATTTAAAATATCATAGGGAATGGAAATATTATTATGGAAATATTCTTGGTTGGAAGAAATTTTTAATTTCCGAGTTAAAATATCTCCGAGTGCAACGGGTTAATGTATCTTATACATTGGAAAAGCCGAAATTATTACCGGTAAATATATGCAAATATACCGATATTTTCATATACGTCATACCGGTATTCCGATACAATTTCGGTTTCTATAACGGTTAGGAAGAAATAACCGAAAAATACTGGTATTTTACGTACCGGTGTAAGTCCCTGCACACAAGTCCCTAGAAGTCCCGGTATTTCACCGATATTCGGCAGTGCCGATTCGATCTACGATTTCGAGTTCACTTAGGATCGAGTGGGGCCCCGCGAGGGGGTGAAAGGACTCTTGTATCGACGCGATAGCGCGGCCAGGGCAACGGCGGGGGTCGAAAACCGTGAACGAGCGGCGGTGGTCATGATCTGACGCGAAACGGGGGGTTGACGCCGAGCTAAGAGGGGTGGCAAGCTGGCGCAGGGGTCGTCGTTCCTCCTCGCAATATCGGGCAGCCATGTTGCAAACATTTCGAGCGAACAAACCCTTGCAAACATCTCGAGGGCCTCCGGGACGCTGGAATATCGTCGGCGAAGCGTTCCACGAACCTCGTTGCTCTTGTTCAATTCGACCGCGAGGAATTTCTACAAGCTCCGGCATCGACGAAAATTTTAACGTCATCCGAAACTTTTGCAATCCGCACGCGGAATCCCCATTTGCATCGATTCTGCTTTGGGGTGGGATGTATTCGCAGTGTTCATTAATCCTTGAAATTAAAAACTTCATAATCCGAATAGCAGAAGCTTTGCGAGGGTTAATGCTAAGCTTTAGTAAATTTGGAATAAATTTATTTTATTATTTTATAGTCAGATTATTTTCCTGTTAGAAATTTCTGCGGAGTTCCGCTTTAGGTTATCAGGTTCGGAATGGAAGATGGTTTTAAACGAATTTGAAATATCAAGAGCAAGGGGTGGTTTTTTCGGCGGTCGCTTGTTTAAATGGAACATCGAGTTCAGCTCGTGAACGGAGGACCGCAAAGGGTTAGCTCAGGGTTCGTCCGGTGGGGCAAACCAACTGCCACGAGCCTCGTTCTGTCATTGTAACAGTTGTCGCTATTGAATTTTCCATATTTCTTTTTAGCGAGCTCACTGGATAAATGTTTGCAGACTGCTTGCGTTCTGTCATCGCAATTAGGAGATCGTGTTCAAGCAATCTAGGGTGGCTGCCACAGTAAAGGACATACATTTAGAACCAGAACACCAAGACGAACACAATTTTTATTTTGTACAAAGACCTGCAGCTTAGTAGTGCAGATATATTGCGTATACAAAAATTTATGATCACAAGACCATGATGGAAATGATTAAGGAGAATCGAAATTGGAGTTATAGGGAATCGGTCTAGCAAATTCAAAATTTTGTGCAATTCGATACTTGTTCTTTTATTCCTGGATTCTTCATCTATTTTACGTATAAAGTCACAAACGACAGCTTTTAAAATATAAACTAAATAAAAATTGATTGCGACTTTGATGTATTAAAGAGAAATTATTCAGAAATCGATTTCCTTGAATCTACAGGACGGTAACTGGTGGTACAACCAAGAAAAGGGGGTGATTCTACACGAAAAAATAATTCAACACAGGTATACATAAAATATTAGCAGGGTAGGAAGATCAAACGTAAAAAGAATTTTCGAGTCGGAGATTCCAGCGAACGGGGGGAGACTTTCGCGGAGTGTAAGGGGCCCGAAAGTAGCGGCGGCGTAGACGTTTGAAAATTCGATTGGTCGATTTCGTGGGGGGCAAGAGGGCGGGGGGTGGCAAGGGCGCAAGGGGGTGCCGGTTCGATCGCAGTTTATTTAAGAACGCGCACACGTCTCTTATTAGTTCGATCGGCAACCCCCCGAAGTGCACGCTCGCCAGGCTCTGGTGGGAGTGGATACGTAACACACAGGAGTGCTCGAGGGGGTTCGTTCTCCCGTTGGTGTAGCCGAGGGTGAGCGATCCGAGCCGAGCTCGGCCGAGAACAGCCGAGGTAACCCGGCTGGCAGCGCGAGTCGGCTGACGAGCGGCCGGTGTGTCCAGTCTCTAGGCAGCCTCCGCCCGTGTCGTATCGTTCTTTCCGTTTCCTTAGTATAGTGTTTAACGCTTTAATTTCTAGTCTCTCGCGGAACCCTTTACATACACGGTCATATATACATATACATACACGCTCTAATTTATCGTGTACGCAAAATTCTCACCGCAAGAAAACCAGTTTGTTTCATCGACGAGGAAAATTCAACACGGTGGTTTCACGATTTCGAAATTGAACAGAGACTGAAGGGAGAAATAGAGAGAGTGAGAGAGAGATAAAAGGGGAGATATTAATGTGGTCCGATCGAAGCCAGACGAGAGAGAGACCCGTGGATCCGTGGCGGCGAGCATAAATGCCGATTTACGAGCGCCGCTCGCGTCGTACTTTTCTTTCATTGATTTCCCCTTCTGTTCCGGGCGGCGGCGGTGCGAGAGCGTGATAACGGTGTGCTCGTACTAGCAGAATCGGAACCAGAGGCAGTACCAGAAGCAAGCTCCATAAGCTCGGCAGAGGGAGGAGAGACGAGCATAGACAGACAGACAGAGATAGAGAGTGTGCGAACGGAAGAGAGGGCATCGCTGGCCACGAGAGCAATAATCTAGAGCGTAAACGTGAACGCAACACTCGGCGCGCGCGCTCGGTGCTCGGTTCTCGGTTTCGCGTGCCAGGCGAAACGGAATCGCTTCCAAACGGAAGCGTACGCCAGAGAAGAGGGGAGAAACAGCGAAACGAGACGAGAGACGGGACGTGGAAGCGGACCACCGTCCTCCCGGAGCACCGGTCTCCTCGGTTTTCCGTTCTTCTGATTCGGTTCCGTTAATTTTCCTTAGTTCGTCTTCTTTCGTCTTCGTCTTCGTCGTCGAACTTTTTTCGTTGGTCGACCGTCCCTCTCTCTCTCGCTCACACTCCCCCTCCCGGGTCTTCGGTGTGTGTCTCTTGTGTGTGCCTCGTGTGCATCGATCGGAGAGTAGGAGGTGGATCGCCGGCGAAGGTGAAGAGAAGCCAGGAGGTAAGCCACCCCCGCGCCTCTGGTGAGAACACTCTGTTTTTATTTTTTTTCCCGTGGATTTTTCAGAAGCTTTCCGAACCCCGAAGATACGGTGAATGGTTCGAAAAACTTTGGGGAGGGTGGTGGAATTATCTTACGGCGTCTGTGCTGCGAGGGGTCGGACTTTCAGGGGATTTTTGGTGACCTTTTTCGGGGTACTTTCCGGGCCCTGGTGATGGAGAGGGTGTCCCTAGGGGATTCGGGAAGGGTGGTGGAATTTTCTGCGAGGGGTTGCGAGAGATTTTTAGGGGTTGTTCGGATGATTCAGTTCTTATTTTGTGATCGTGGGGTGATTTTTCGGGACCTGGTGACGAGGAGCATGTTTCTAGGGGATTCGGGATGGGTGGTGGAAGGTTCTGTGCCGCCTGATGTGGGGGATTGCGCAAGATTTTTAGCGGATTGTTTGATGAACGTGATCGATCTTGAAGGTTTAACTGTAATTGGTTTATAAGTGGATTTTATTATGTGTCGTTTACGGGGGTTGGTTCGTTTAGTTTATCCCCTACGTGAAGGTGCGTGTGGTAAATAGAAAATAATAGCGAAGGGTTGTGATGGCATCTTTTAATGTTTACAAGAAATGCCAGGTTTGTTTCGTATACATCAAGTTTATTGAATATAAGAAGTGGTGTCTGGTGGAGAACAATCGATAATTCGCGACATCCAGGGACTGTCGAACATATTGAAATCAAGTTAAAAATCAAGTTGGCAGTTGAACTTTGAGTGGTATCACCTTTCTAGTAGTTCTTCAAGGAAAAAGGCCCAGATCGTTCAAGCGAGATACGTCGAGATCCTGTTACGGGTGAAATTTCTCGAAGAGAAAGATGTCGTATAATCGTTACGGTATCGGATAATGAATGTTACCCTAGAAATAGTAGAACAATTTTTAATTAGAGCCGAGACTTGTCCCCTGCGCTTCGTGCTTCGACACTCCCCATCGCAATGACTAATAATGCTGGCAACGCGTTCGCATTACATCGTATTCATTGCATACGGGGCAAGTTGGAGGGATAGTTTCAGTCGCTAATTGTCAGGGGAAATTCGCGGGGCCGAGGCAGCATTTCCGTGGATTGAATTCAGCGGTGGGAACAGCGTTCGCGTATATTAAATTGAATTCGGTATCTCCGCGAGCCTGGCTCGACGTTATAAAGCAAGGGGTTAATGCGATTTCACGGGTGGACGAGAACGCCGGTTCTCCTCGGCGCAGGCAATTCGCAGGGGCGCGACGAGCGACGCGCGTCTCGTTTCCGAGGGTTTCGGAGCACGTGCCGTGGCACATTCTCTTCTCTCACCCCTCGCTTTTCCTGCGTGCTTTCGTCGTACTTTCTCTTCGTCGCTCTATTCTCTCCCCCTTCTCTCTCTGTCTCCTTCTTTCTCTTCTCCCCCGCCCGTGCTCCGCAGTTCTACGTGCACGCACGCGAGCTTGTGGTTTCTCGCGTGGAAGGGGTTGGAGAGAGAGAGAGAGAGAGAGTTCGAGAAAGAGAACAATGAGCAGCGAGCGAAAGAGATAGAAATAAACGTGGCAACGCGAAGGAGAGAGAGGTGAAAGAGTAAAGTAGAAGGCGTAGAACAGAGTGCGGGAGTAGGAGATGGAAAGACACAAGTTAGCGAGAGAGTAAGATCGTTAAAGTTAAAGCGTAGAATCATGCGCGCTGGCAAGGGACAGAAAAGAAAGACGAGAAAAAAGCGAGAAATATTGCGTCAGTGCAAACGACATCGAGGAGCGATCTATCAAAAGAGAAAGAGAAAGAGGTAGAAGGGCAGCGCGAAGAGAAGGAAGGCGCGGGAGGGGTTTCCCTCGGAATCGCGGGGCTGGTGGGGTCTCCCGTGCGCGCGGCATCAGGGAAACCGGAGGAAGAGAGGGTGATAGGGTACAAGAGAGAAAGAGAAAGAGAGGGTGAGAGGCGAAGGGGACGGGAAGAGGGAGGAAGCAAACGAGGCAGGGATCCGTGGAGTCGCGCCGCGCCTCGTATTGATCGGTCCCGGCCACGCGATTTTCACGATCCGTCGCCATGGCCACCTGGCCACCGGCCGAACGGAGATCGTATCTGTCGACGTGTGCGTGGAAATCGAACTTTAACCCCCCGGCTACCCACCTGCTACCTCGTGGCGAATTTGCACCGATCCTAGACAGCCCCGCGGCCGCCGTTCTCTTCTCGTTCCTTTCTCCTATAAAGCGATTTCCTCGCGACCACGCGCCACCCTTCGACGCAACGTAATTAACGCTTTGATCGCCTAGCCGGCTCGTCGACGTCGCGTCGCTCTTACGGCATTCAGGGTGCGCTGGGGCTGCCGACAAATTCTGATGGTCTGTGCTTGCACGATTCAGGATTTTAGAGGCTTTTCGTCGAATAAGCTTTTAGTTCAGCTGTAGGTAAGGGTAGAACTGCACTGTCACAGTCGCCAGCTTCGAACAAGTTGTTTCGACCCATTGAAAAACGATTCGAGAACCGGTACCGACCACTGTATCGTGCATTCTAGGAACGAGACCATTACCTGCAACCCTACTCCCGATTCACGCTTCCGAGGGGTGGTGGCCTACCCCTTCTACTAAACCTGCAAGGTTCGTCGAACCGACTCGGTTTTTATGAGCAGTAGAATCGTAGAATTGAATAAATTAATTTGCTCCGTTCATCAAGGGAACTGAATCATTTCGCAGTAAGCTATTTTAATCAGCTACCGAGGATTTCTATTCGTCGCGGCTGTCTCGTTTCGTGGGAATATTAATCGGTTAGTTGTTCGGATAACTCGCACACTGAAGTGTTCACGCGTACGAATTTCGTGAAGTAATTTATATGGAAAGACGACATTTTGTTAAAGAGAAAAAATTTATTCCATCGCAATGGATGCATAATATTGAAACCCTGGAATTCTGTAATCTTCGAAGAGCATCTCTGCTAAGCTAAAACCTATTCTTCGTCCTGAAATTCTATAATACGATTGAATGGATACTTCGGACAAGAAACAGCTCGTACAACTGGAAGAGATCGGGGAGTTCTCGACTTTTTAATAGTCGACCGATGGGGACGCGTTGCGAATGCGAGTATCCGCGATTCGAATCGGTTCCGAGATCGACTCCGGTCGACGGGGTGAGTTTCTTTACATTGTGTCCGTCCCCGTGACGCGTGTATGCGAGGGCACACGCGACCATTGTCGCCGGACATAATGACGGCGGCTCCGAGTCACGTTTCAAAGTCACCGGCGAA
The DNA here is from genome assembly GCA_933228785.1 of Lasioglossum pauxillum. NCBI lineage: Eukaryota > Metazoa > Arthropoda > Insecta > Hymenoptera > Halictidae > Lasioglossum > Lasioglossum pauxillum. Next base: position 36,327,312 of record OW121701.1, on the reverse strand, counting down.
AACGAGACGTTTTTCGAGCGGGTCGTCCTCTCCGGGCTGTCCTGACAATGGGGTCTCTCCACCCGGCCTCCATTGTCGCGTCCTAAAATATCGCGATGCCGAGCACCGGAGACCCGCGGATCGATAACCACGGAGATGCGGGGCTACGATAACTCCGACATTTTCTCCGACTGTCGTCCACTTCTCCACCCGGCTGCTGCGACTCTCTTCTGTCGACGACATTGTTGCTGTTTCGGTCTGTCGGACGCAGAACACTTCCCTATCGGTTCATTCGCCATGTCTGTTCGCTGCTAATTACTCTCGTTGGAAGATAAAGTAACACAGCATCGTGTATAATAACTAGACTGCAGATTTTTTGCGTTTATGTCAGAAATGAGTAGCTGCAATTTGACACAGCGTACTGATTGAAAGAATTGTATAGCATCAATATATTATTTTCAACCTAATAAAATTATCGAAGAAAGGGAAATGTTCCTCAGTGGCTCCTATATCTTATAACTAGACTGCGGATCTTTATGCAAAATAAAAAAAAGTTGCATTGATTGCAAGTAGGGTTGCCAGATTTTCTATATTTGATATGAGTCTTCTATATTTGACCTTGATCTCCTATATCATATTTGAATTTTCAAAAATCTTTGTTTGAATAAAAAAGTTTAAAATGTGCTGTGTACCTCTTTTACTATAACTCCTATATTTTGAGCCTATTTCATATATACATAATTGCAGTTTTCACTACTTCTCCTATAATTGGATAACACATTTCTGGCAACCCTAATTGCAAGACACAACAGGAGCCAAATAAAAATTTCATTCTTTTGATTATCTTGTTAAGGTGAAACTAATACACTGGTGGCCTTAAATCTATTTAATACCTCCACAGTTTTAAATTGTACGTACCCATTTCTGTCATAAATGCACCAAATCCACAGTTTACTTATAACAAATGCAGAAAATTTTAATTTTGCACAAAGATCCGCAGTCTAATAATCTTGATTGCTTCTGCCTCACGGTTAGGAATCAGATATGTTGCTATCTAATCAATTACTAAAAATTTCAGTAATGTACGAGGTATTGTATCAATTTCGTATCCATGAACCGAAAAAGATCATATAGAATGGAATTATTCTAGCTAGGAAGAAATGTTTAACCCCTTGCCTTACAATATCGTGTCCGACTCGTGATGAAGACTCTGAACAGATTCTGGTAAAATTGTATGTTAATAATTTCCTTTGAACCGAAATAAACTTCTATTTCGATTTTGTTAATATACATCTATTGGAGAACATAGGCATACAATTTATATCAATTTTCTCCTTCTTTAGGAAATTATAATCTACAAAAAAGTTCTAATCACTGAAACCGTAAAATAAATGGTAGAGCAAGGGGTTAATTTTCAAGTTAAACTAGCTGCGAGTGCAAAGGGTTAAATTAAGCACAGTTTCTCTTACGATCCGTGAGAAATTCTGTCTTTTAACGATTCGTCGAATCACTGAGGATCTCGCGAAAGGCCCTTATCGCGTTATGGTGTTCAGCAAGGATACGCGTTCGACTGGGCGGCCTCGGCTGTCCTAGTTTCTTTCCCATGGCCAGGGTGCGTGCATATAATAAAGGCTATCTATTATCTCTGTCGAGAGAGAGGGAGAGAAAGAGAGAGAAGGCGAGCAGTGGTCTGTTCGATTCGGCTGACCACAGTCACGAGCGACACGGGAGACACGGGAGAGCTCCACCCTTCGTGGGGGTCGGCTCCGAGGACAGCTGATACACGGGGGTGCACAGCAGACACACGGCCGACTGGAGCCGGAAGGGAAAGAGAGAATTAAAATGTGCACCGGTAGCTCGTGCCGGCTGATATATGTGTCGTGGCAGCTGTGTGTATTCGCCTTAACCATGAACGCCATCGGCACCGTACTACGACGTCGTATAATTCCCCCTTTTCCCTCTCTCTTTTCCGTAACTCTCGTCGCACAGTTCACGGTTTACGTTCCCTCTCTCTCTCTCTTTCCCCGTTGAATGGCTTAGCACAAGCTACCGGGTGTCTCGAGTGGAATTATCCTTTCCCCTGGCGTGGCGCGTGCGTCAGCGTCAGCCCGATGGCTGATCACTGACCGTGCAGTATTTCTTGTTTTCCTTTAATTAGCCGCTGTTGTGCCACGCCGCAGGTATTTCCCTTTTTATTCAATCGATTCGGTCATTTGAACGCCGACCACTGCCAGCTCGGCGAAACACTATTCCGAGCAGCTGGTAGTACGTTTTATTCCAAAAATAGAACGCGCCACTTTGGAAATATTGTAGCGCAACTTGTAATAAACATCTTCTAATCGGCCGACTTTTTTAGCGGCCATTACGTGTACGAATAGTTGTTCTTGGAAAACTGAGAGAGTGTCAAAGTGTATACGAAAACATGTTAAACCCTTTTCTTCTTCAGCGAGTTTCATCCCGTTCATTGAATATTATCTACAACGCTGTTTCCCTTCGTTTATTCATCCTTTCAGCATCAAAAAATTGACACGAACGCGTCGCGCTGTGTCGCTGATTGTATTTCGCAAACTGAATCGCGCGGATGTACAAAGTTCAATATTTCCATCCCTTGCGATTAAGCAGAGAAGAACGCTCTACAACAGAAAATTAGAATTTTATTTCAATTAAACAGAAACGAATAGCGTACACTTTAGCAGATTTTATTTAAAATTTTTGTCGAGAGTCCGAATCGATATGATAAGGGCTCGAGGAACACGGAGGGAGTCTGCTTATTTGCAGATTTTCTGTTAACTTCAAGAAGTGCAATGTTAATCGAGTACCCCGTACTTTTCGCGATCAAGTTGGACCGAGTGGGGGCGTAAGGGAGATCAAGGGGGAGTCTCGAGCCCTTTAAACCAGAAACGGAGGAGACCAGGGGGTCGTCGCCCCTTTAAATTATTCTCGTTTCTATCGGGGAGACTCGCAGCGGCTCTGCGAACAGCCGCCCGCGCCGCCTGTTCTTTTCACGGCGTGTTTTCAAAGTCATCGTCGGAGGATTACGTCAGCGTCCATGCCGCGGCAACCATGAGGTTTCGTGCGAGGCGCATCGATGGTTCGGACAAGCTGTTAACACTCGAAATCGGCTACCTGAGAACTCGACACTGTGTCGAGAACTTCTCACGAGAAGAAAAATCCAATTTCATTCACACATTAATACGATCAATGATTGATTTGGGTGCGGATTTTATTTTGATGAATTGATGCAGACATTTCATTTGATTCTGTTCTTCTTTTTCTAAAGTCAATCAACGATTTTCTTGGAAAAATTGTTTACAAGAACACTGATGCAATTTACTTCTCGCTCATCTCGTTCATTTTTCTTGATTCTTCGAGTTTGATTTTTCTTGATTGAAGAAAATTGATCGATCAATTAATAAAACGTTACCTTCTTAGGTCGTCTTTATTGAAAAATCCTATATCGTGTAATTGTTATTAATAAATTAACTCGGAGTAGCTAGTCTATGAAGTCTAATGAAAAAAACTGGGGTAAGTCAAAGTCCTCAAGAGTGAAGGGTTGAAGAAGAGCCTCTCGAGGCTTGAACGAGCCCCCTTATTCTACTTAAATTATTCTCGGCGATGCATGACGATGACGCGAGATGGGAGGAGGCGATTCCTTACGCAAAAACGAATCGAAATCACGACATTATGCTCGTGAAAAATTGTCGTCGCAGTTTTTGTCGCGTCTGTGCGTCGCTGACCGTTTCTACTTACCCGAACAGTTCGCGCAGCAATTCTCTGATTCGTTTTTACCCCTTGAAAATTCCAGTTGAAAAATGCAGACTCTCGATGCACCTTTCCGCAAGTCTAGCTTCGGTTATGTTTGCGGCATCGTTTCTATACGAAGTAATCGCGTGACGACTCTGCGCGCCGCTTGGAAAGCGATCAAACGTTAATTACGAGAAAACAGTAGAAGTTTGCTGTGTTCTCCGGTGATAAAGGGTTGTGAAGAATTGCTTGTTTAATCTTGGGAAGCCGTAACGAGTACTTTCCACGCGCCAATAAACGCTGAAGCATCGAACTTCTGACGATTCCCATTGTTACTGCAACAGTTCCTTTATTGTAAGACAACTAGCCCGGAAAACATCGGATTCTTTGCTCGATAGGATTAATCGCGGAACATCAATGCTAAAATTACGTTCGAGTTAATTGGCACACCTTTTGTTGAAAAATGCAGGAGCTTTAATCAAATGAAACCATTTGTGAAGCTATTATATAGAAATTAATGCATAGAACGCGTGAAATTGGTGCTCTATCGTAACGAGGAAGGCAGCGGTGAATATACTCAATGATACGAACAAATGAACGAAGAAAGTAGATTAATAAAATTGATTGCCGCGTCTGAAAAGACTTACATGCGAATGTGTGTGTGTGTGTGTGACAACACGTTCCTCGAATTCTTTCCCGATCGAACGGGGTCCGACACACCTGAAGAAGAGGTGGTTCTCACAATATTTTGTTTCGCCATCGATAAACGACTGTTACCATGCGCGTGCTCCATTCTCCGTACATACACGATGGCAAAAACCATCGATCCTCTATCTACCTTTCTCCCTTTCACTCTATCTCTCTGCTTCTGCCCAGAAACACACGTTCGTCTCAGACTTGTGCATCGAGCAACGTGTTTTGGTTGACAGACGTTTTTACGTCCTTCGAACATTCTCCCGTCTCACCGGTGTTTATACTCGTTCGTTTCTTCCTGCCCGATCAACCATTCGACAGACGTTTCAATGAACCAGCGAACCTCGTGTTCGGTTCCATTTTCCAAGAGAATCTCGAACCGAAACATTCTGCGATTATCAGAGAACTCGACCTGTCTTCGGGTCAGCCGATTCTTCGAAGGAGCTACGGCGATTTCGAACTTTTGTACTTCGCGTGATTTTTCCTCGATCAATAAATTAGGCGTGCGAGCTCGTCCGGCTCCACAGAGTTGCAGAGGAACGAAAATTAATTTTAGCCACTTAGATCTTCCGGTTGGCCGATGGATTCTTTGAAGGAGCTACGGCGATTTCGAACTTTCATCGCACTTTTGGACCTCGCGTGATTTTTCCTCGATCAATAATTAGAATTACAGAGGAACGAAGATTAATTTTAGCCACTTAAATGAACCTCGCGTGATTTTTGCTCTATCAATAAATTAGGCGTGCGAGCACGTCCGGTTCCACAGATTTGCAGAGGAATGGAAATTAATTTTAGCGACGTGAATCTTCCGGTTGACCGATGAATATTCTAGAGGGGAAACACTGGCGGCTATGAATTTTTAATGCACTTTTGGATCTTCATCTCCGTGCTCGAACTGTGATTCAGCGGTTAAAGCGTTTCAATGTTTGGTACTTCTAGTGAACTTTTAGCGATTTAAATCTTTCCGACTAGCCGATGAATATTCTAGGGGAAACAAACTGGCGACTTTTGTATGTCGAATGCATTTCAGGACCGTAATACACGTTTGCCCGTTTCTCTGCGTTTCAGATTTCGTACGTAGTTAGAGAGGTGCCGGTAGGAGAGTGCAATGATGTCGAACGGAATGGACACGATCGTGCAACAAAACGGTGGTTCCACCCTCGGACAGGCCTCGCAGGAAGAGTCCAAGACGAATCTCATTGTAAATTACCTGCCCCAGAGCATGACACAGGATGAGATCCGCTCGCTATTCTCGAGTATCGGCGACGTGGAGAGCTGCAAGCTGATCCGCGATAAACTCACTGGTAAGTTTACTATCCAACCTTTTTATTAACGCTGGACACTCGCCCACCGCGGATTTCTGACTTCATTTTTAACTAGATTGCGGATTGTCGTGCGTGGACAGCGGATCTTTATGCAAAATAAAAATTTTCTACCTGAATTGCAACAAACTAATGTGTTTAATAGCTTGAAAATTCAGCCGTCCCTCAATTTACGCGGCACTTTTTTACACGAGTATTTGTTTTACGCCGCAAATTCACCTAAATTTACGTAATTTTACCTACATTTACCTAAATTTACGCAATTTTATCTAAATTTACGTAATTTTACCTACATTTACATAAATTTACGCAATTTTACCTAAATTTACTTAAATTTACGCAATTTTACCTAAATTTACGCGGGAAGGAAAGAAAACATTTGGAGTAGTGTAGCCTCTGGAACCTTATCAAGTTTACAGATTCAATTTACACGATTTTTATTCGCGCAAATCAAATCCACGTGAAACGGATATTCGCGTAAATTGAGGGACCAGTGCAATATAACAGTAGATATCTCTAAATCCTTCTGATGTTTTCGCTGTTGCAAATTACATGTACACATTTTTCTCATAAATGCATAAAATCCGCTGTCTAGTTATGCGAAACAAAATTTCATGTCGAGAAGATTTTTACTTTGCATAGAGATTCGCAGTTTATTTATTAATATTATTGGTACTCGCAACGCCCACATTCTCAGCAATTCGATACAAATCTGGCGATGTAAACATTATTTTAACACTAAACTGTTTTAATTTAATTCCTTGACACTAGAACTACCGAATGGGTCAAAACGACTGGTTCCTGATTTGTTCTTTTAGTATTATTAAAATTATAAATATGTTTTTCTGAGAAATTTTTTTAGTGAACTTCTCTACTGGAGCACATATTTCAGCAAAACTCAAACGAAATCTAAATAAATGCAATTTTGTTATTAATAAAAGGCAATGTATGCTAATTGCGTTTAGTGCTCGGTAATTCTAGTGTTAAATTTAATTGAATAAATACAAAACTTATAATTTCAATAATTGTGAAATAAAGTTTAAATACAGTTTTTATGAAATACAGTTGAGTGTTAAATAATAGTGTGGCAATTTTCTCGCCATTCCAGTGCTCGGGTTAACTTTGTATTTCTTCTCTTGATGTAATTTGAACAATCAGAAAATAATTTCTTCGCGTTCGATCTACTTTTTGCCATAACTGTAGAAATATTATCGTCGTTTTTGTAAAGATTTATCATAGAATCGGTTCGACTGGCAGCGTCAAAGCCGGTGAATCGAACCCAGCCATCTACAGTCACTCTAGTTCATCGACCCGAACCAGAGTTGGGCATTAATTGATTAATGTGTACGATTAAAAAAGGTAATCGTTGAAAAATCGACGACTGATCCAATCGATTGATGAAGTTAATCGTCAATCGTTGATTAAAAAAGGAAATCATTGAAAAATCGACGATTGACTCAATCGATTGATGAAGTTAATCGTCAACCGTTGATTAAAAAAGGAAATCGTCGAACAATCGACGACTCATTCAATCGATTGATGAAGTTAATCGTCAACCGTTGATTGACAAAAGAAATCATCGAAAAATCGGAGACTGATTCAATCGATTGATGAAGTTAATCGTCAACCGTTGATTGACAAAAGAAATCATCGAAAAATCGGAGACTGATTCAATCGATTGATGAAGTTAATCGTCAACCGTTAATTAAAAAAAGAAATCATCGAAAAATCGGAGACTGATTCAATCGGTTTATCAAGTTAATCGTCAATCGTTGATTAAATTTTACCCAACTCTGACTCGAACAAGCTGTGCGCGTTTTCCCATCGCTCTCGCGTTATCTGCGATCGGCAATTTCGTGCGCGAACCAATACTTATCGCGTGTACTCCGCTCGAAGTTGATTTATCCATCTCCCCTGGACCTTCAACCCTCATCCTTTCGTTCACAGCTGTTAGGGTATCGGTCGAATCTAGAAGCCGTGGACGTCTCTCGAAAGCTCGTCGCTTGTGCGAGTAAAATTGATGGACACGGGTCGATCGACCGTCGCGTCTCGTCGCGTCGGGTTCTGGCAATGGACACCTGTCGATGCCAGATGTCGGGAGTTGTCGTTCCACAGAAATCGTGCGATTTCGAAACGCGCGTACCGTTCGCGTTCTGTTAGCCCGTTCACCTATCCGATTAAAATTCAACGCGGCCGAAGGTCTCATTTATTCGTTAATTTATTCGCATAGGCTCGACAATGACTTTTCATGTAAATTAGAAATTGTCTTCTTCTTCTAGAAAATGACGAGCAACAAGGAAGTTTTAATCACTGCGACGGTAAAATAAATCGTATTGCAAGGAATTCACATCTCTACTCTGTGCTTGCCATAAGGAATTTTCTAATCGATAAATTCAAGCTCGTCGTAGTTTTTGTTAAACGAGCCGTGCAATTTAGAATTGCATAGAGATCCTATCAGAGAGATAGAAACCGTTCAGGGTGATCAGGAGTGAATATGGTAAACGATGTCAGGTGAAGAATTGAACATGTATCAACGAGCAACAGATAAAATAGACCGACTGTGTCGAGTCTCTAGAAAACTTTACGTTCTTTTTCGAAAAAGAGAAAAGATTGATCGATGAAGAGACGCGTCTAAGGCAGGGTCTGTTAGGTTAGCCTTACTGACGAGTCCCTCTAGCAGACCCGGGGACGAAACGCTTCGAGCAATTCAACAGAGCGTAGAAGAAACAGAAAGAATCACGCACCGAGACAACGAGCACAGATAACTATAGATCGCGGAGAACAACAGCAGCCCACAAGAAGCAACGGAAGAAGACGCACAAATTCTTCGAAAGAACCACGCAACCTTAGACGCAGAAGAGGAGACGGTAAACCCGTTCGAAGAAAGATTTCTGGAGACGACAACTGCTAGGACAGCGGCACACGAGGGTCGTCGCCACTCAGCCAATGATCTCTACACGCAAAACAAACCTCAGAGAAGAAGAAGAAGAACAAAAAGCGACTCGTCGACAACGAGATTACACACGACCACTCGAAGACGATCAAACAAAAGAAGAAGACAGAAACAAAAATATGCAACGCAAGTAGGGTGACACCGGTAGCGTACGCGCCCTGATCTTTAAAATGATAGACCAGACAGGAGGAGGAAGGGAAGGGAGCAATTTCCTTATTGGTTTATAAGCCAACGAGCCGATCGGATTCCTTGACAACCAATTCTCCACGAGTAAGCAATAAGCAAGAAATCGACTGATCGGCGAGGGACGCGTCTAAGGCAGGGTCTGCTAGGTTCGCCTTACTGAAGAGTCCCGCTAGCAGACCCGGGGACGAAACGCGGCCATCCGCAGTGAAGTTTCATCATTGGGCCTTGCCAGACGGAAACAGATCAATCGTTCGTATTCGATTCACATGTTCTCATACTGGAAAGAAAGAGTAAGTCTCACACTTCACGGAACTGCATCGTTTACCATTCCTCCTGAACTTCTGAATCGACTTGAATGAATAAAGTTTGCTGGAAGTTGAAACGAGTACTCGATAGAGGAGTAAATAAATAATTCGTTTCGATCCGCCGCGCCAATTGTGTTCACACGCTTTTATACTACAGAGATTGTTCGATGCGGCGCGCATTCTGCATCGCCAAGCGCAATTAACCGAGAATTCGCGGGACACCGATTCTCGACGCACCGCTGGAATTTACTCGCGAAACATTGTTTACCCTTCTTCGTTGTTTACCCGGTTCGACGCCTCGTATTCGAGTAATACGAATTTACCAGGTGTACCAGTTAATAATTCTTAATTTATTTTTTTAATCTGGATCTTTCCCATGGCATGCTCTATAAATCTATAATTATATACATAATCTATAAAATTATTAACTCTATATAAAATATAAAATTCTGTAGGGTCTTATCATCCCTTAAAAAAATTTAAGCATTTTTACTTAAATTTTAAATTAACTTTTTAATATTTAAACAGTTTATATTTCATTCTCCCTTTCATTCCAGCCCTTAATTAAAAGACAAATGATTATGCTACCTTTGTAGAGTCAATATACTGCAGCTATTTAAAATTTCATGGAGCAGGGAAGATTTTAAATAATAACCCAAAAAGACATGTTTTTGATGAACAGGTGAATATAATTTTGCCAAGTTATTTAATATTACATATATATATTTACATAAAATAAATAATGCCATCAGAAATGGTTTGTTGACCAACATTCAACTTTTCTGCCATTTGTTGTTAAGTTTTCGTATTGCCTTCGTCCAACAGTGCTCGCAACTCGGCGACTTCAAATTTTTTCGGCTGGCCCGGGCGTTCTGTCTTTCAAATAGAAATCACCATTTTTGAATCGTCTTGCGTTAGGACTAGGGATGGGATCAAGTACATACCTTGTAAACAGGTTCGAACTTTGATTGATTGAATTCGAACTCTCTATAAGTACACTCGAACCTATGCTAGACAGCTTGGAACCTTTTACAAGTACTTTGGTAAACGGAAATAATAATACTTGCAAGTATATTCGAATCTTGCTCGAACAGATTCGAAACTTGTCTGAATATCGTAACGGAAATTCTCTGATTTTTCTAATCATTATTTTTTTACCTTTAAAATCACTTATATTGTCCTCTAATGCATAATTTAATTCAACAATAATTATTTCATAATCTGTCGGAAATATTATTCTGAAATATTAGACCGTTCGGAAAGTCATTTCGTTTTCTTGAGGGAAAATGAAAGCCAATTTTTTCGAAATGTCTGCTGTCAAGATATACCACGATTTCGCGATTTAAAATAAGGTTAACTAATAACTAGACTGCGGATTTTTATGCAAAATAAAAATTGTCTGCATTGATTGCAAGAAATAGAAACTTCTGACATCTTCAATTTTTAAAATTGTTCAACAATTTTGTATTTCATCTACTCAATTGTGCCATAAATGCATAAAGATCCGCAGTCTACTATATAATAACAAATGGAAGCAGTTAAATCACTTCACGAAAAACGAAATTACTTTCCGAACGACCTAATAGTTACGAATTTAATAAAGAAAGTGCTTAAAACCTACTATGCAGATCTGATTTCCAAGATTCTAAGTACTACTTGTCAAAGATTCGATTTCTTTTAACATCGAAGTACTTATAAGTATCTTTTCGAAATTGGTAAGTACTCATTCCGAGGTTCGATATCAGTTTGTATAAAATGAATAGCTTTCGAATATAATAATTGAAACATTATTGCTTTCAAGTAGTAATCGAGACCCATGAAATGAAACTTGGTTATTGAAATTGACTCGGATTCGTGAGTATAATATATTGAACTTAATCCTATCCCTAGTTGGGGCTCGTCACCGTAAGTTTCCACAAGGATACGACGGCTTTCACTCCAGAGTTGGGCAAAATATAATTTCAATTACAATTACACTTACTTACCAATTACTGTAATTTGAAATTGCAGAAATAAAATTACAATTATATGTAATTGTAATTGGTAATTGCAATTACTTGACGAATCACTGTAATTGTAATTGTGGTTGAGCCAAAGTAATTGCAATTACCAATTACAATTACATGTAATTGTAATTTTATTTCTGTAATTACAAGTAATTGTAATTAGTAGTTGCAAATACTTAACGCCAAAATGGCTCTAAAAAAAGTAATTAGATACTTTTTTTTGATTGATTGTTTTACGTCGCTTCTTCAACTGCTATGGCTATTAAGCGAAAAGTAATTAGATACCTACTCAATGGAAATGTCTAAAAAGAACAAACAAAACGCATATGTTAAGAAATATTTATTATTCATTAAATATTTATTTGTAGCTAATTATTTGATATTTCACAAAAACGATTACCATTACTTTTCAAAATGACCTTCATTTCAAAGTTGGAGTCGGATAATATATAACATATGCTTTCTGCTTGTTCTTTTTAGACATTTCCATTGAGTAGGTATCTAATTACTTTTTTTTAGTGCCATTTTGGCGTTAAGTAATTTCAACTACCAATTACAATTACATGTCCAATTGTAATTGGCAATTGCAATTACTTTGGCTCAACCAGTAATTGTAATTGCGGACCACAATTACAATTACAGTAATTGTAAAAACGTAATTGCAGTTACTTAACACGATTACAGTAATTGTAATTGAGTCTAACAATTACTTCAGTGTAATTGCTCTTTTAAACCACCAATTTTTATATTTTGGACCATTTAACCGTTTTCTTATTGTAAATATCTAATCCACTTTTGCACATGTAATTGAAGATGTAATTAAATACTCATGCAATTAATTACTGCCCAACTCTGTTTCACTCGCGTTTTTCTTTCGATTGAACAAGAAAAGCAGTACGTGCCGCAAATGCTCTTTACTTGGTTTGAAACTAGACATGCTTACCACAAAAAAATATGACGCTAACTCGAATTCGTTTGAACATCAATGGCGTTTTGAAAGGTATGGTCATAGCAACAAAATAACACAAGAATTCAGACCGTACACATGCCCTTGTTTCCAGTGCCATCCAGCGCAGAAATTAGGAATTATTAACCGGGGTACACCTGGTGAAGATTGCGAATTTTCAAATTCGATTTGTATTGTTTCTTTTCGATCTACGTCACCGTGTAGAATTGCTATCGATTGTCCACGGTGTTGCGGGACACCCAGTATTTTTTAATATCGCTTGCGCTGCGGAGTCGATCGATTTGGCAAATAGGCGGACGGCTCAACTGCGTTCCAGCGCGTGCAGTTGACGTCGTGCAACGACGGCGTAGGATTGCGCAATATCGTGACCCTCCGCCGAGCTTTTTACCCCTGGGGAACCGAGCTGCGCGGGTTCCAGCGTCCATCGGAGGGCCCGTCGTCGTAATCCTGTGCGCGTACGCTTGCCGGCGAAAATTCCCAGCGGCTCTAAACACAGCGAGAAGGAGAAAGATGGATGGAACGTGAGAGAGAAAGAGAGAGAAAGAGAAACGCGCACGTGCTCGCGAACGTCGCGCCGCTATTTCTAGCGGGCGAGTAGCGGGGGCGTCGTTTCGTTTCGTTTCGTTTCAGGCATCGCCGCTCTTTATATTCAACCTCGTCGCCGCGATCTCAGGGCCGTACACCCGACCGCTGCACCAACACCGAGGAAACGTTCATTCGGATACCGGTGAATGGATCCCAGGCGCCGCCAACCAGACACACTTGGTGTCCCAGTATTCGCTGTGCGATTAGGCGAAACCTCCGCGCGGAAAAACGAACCGAAACCGTGCAATTAAATTCATCCGTAAGAAACAACGAATTTCGTGCCAGCTGTCGATAAATATTAGCGTTTCCAAGGGTGCTCCCTGAAAAACGAGTATAGCGTTCAATCCTCTGGTAAACTTTATCGAATTCCCGTCGATTGCGGATCTATTTGTTGATCTAGCAAGCTAACGCGTTCGAGCACCACCCATTATTTCCACTATACATCTCTGTTTATGCGTTCTCAATGTTCTCCTACTTGATTCTCTTCTATTAGGTTGGAAAGAAAATTCTTGCAGTTTTTATTATAAAATCAAAATAACAAAAACCGTAAGAACTTTCTTTCCGACCTAATATCAGCATTTTTCTCTTTCTTCTCTGGTGGATTATTAACAAAGTCGTCCATGGTATCAACAGTAACAGCGATTGAGTTTCTTTTGCTTTTCATTTCTCGACGTGTTCATTGGACAAGATCGTCATCGTATTTCGATGCTTATGTGTTACAGGACAGAGCCTGGGTTATGGTTTCGTCAACTATCAGCGGCCCGAGGATGCCGAGAAGGCTATCAACACGCTCAACGGCCTGCGCTTGCAGAATAAGACGATCAAGGTACGTTTTCTGCAAAATCCCATAGCCGCGTAATCGACGACCGAAACAGATTGTTTCACAATTATCCGATACGTGTCAAGACGTTCGAAACAGTTGAAAAATTATCCGATACTTGTCAAAAACATTCGTAGACGTCCAAATCGGTTGAAAAATTATCCGATGATCGTCAAAAACATTCGTAGACGTCCAAAACAGTTGAAAAATTATCCGATGTTCGTAAAAAACATTCGTAGACGTTCAAAACAGTTGAAAAATTATCCTACATTTGTCAAAAACATTCATAGACGTTCAAAACAGTTGAAAAATTATCCGATGCTCGTTAAATACATTCGTAGACGTCCAAACCGGTTGAAAAATTATCCGATGGTCGTCAAAAACATTTATAGACGTTCAAAAAAGGTGAAAAATTATCCGATACTTGTCAAAAACATTCTTAGACGTCCAAACCGGTCGAAAAACTATCCGATGCTCGTCAAAAACATCCGTAGACGTTCGAAACAGTTGAAAACTTATTCGATGCTCGTCAAAAACATTCGTAGACGTTCAAAACAGTTGAAAAATTATCCAATGCTCGTCAAAATCATTCGTAGACGTTCAAAACAGTTGAAAAATTATCCGATGTTCGTAAAAAACATTCGTAGACGTTCAAAACAGTTGAAAAATTATCCGATGCTCGTCAAAATCATTCGTAGACGTTCAAAACAGTTGAAAAATTATCCGATGCTCGTCAAAATCATTCGTAGACGTTCAAAACAGTTGAAAAATTATCCGATGCTCGTCAAAATCATTCGTGGACGTTCAAAACAGTTGAAAAATTATCCGATGCTCGTTAAAAACAATCGTAGACGTTCTAAACAATTGAAAAATTATTCGATGCTCGTCAAAAACATTCGTAGACGTTCAAAACAGTTGAAAAATTATCCGATGCTCGTCAAAATCATTCGTAGACGTTCGAAAGAATTGAAGAGTTATCCGATGGTTCACCGGAAACAAGTGCAGAAATCGTCGAGAAAGTGACTCGAGAAGTTTGCGGCGGGAGTTGGCTCCGGTTCAAAGTTTGCGCAACATTGTCGGCGACTCGACGCGTCGCGATGAACGTTTGATTCGCCGTGCACGATTTCCGAAATGTTCGAGGGTGCGTTCGCGATACATCGGCGCGAAAATGTCGTTTCGCAATCCTCGAAACAGTTTGGCGCGGACTCGGCGATATATTACCGAGGGCGCGAGCTGCGCGACAGATATCGCACCATCGCGGAAAAGAGTTGTCCCAGAAAGTTGGTCGCGTGGCCAAACGCCGCGCCGGAACGATTATTGGCAGCGGGGTGGTTTCTTCGTATTTCGGAGGAGTCGGGTTTGATAATCGGCCTGGGCTGGCTGAATTATCGTTTCTATTTCGAATGTGGACGTTCATGCGCGTCTCGGTTTGATTATTATCGAATATCTCCACTCGGGAGTCACGCGAGTAGACATCACCGCCAAATCGTTTGGTCCCTCGGTTATGAGCCATTTATCGACGCGTTTAGGGCAATTTGAACATTTTGGCAGTCTGCTTCAATCGAACGCAGACGATGTCTGCGGACGATTGCCCGCCGTTTCTTCTCTACATAAATAAATTCAGTCTGCCGTCTCTATTCGAAACTAAAAATCGCTCCGAGCCTGTTTTATACCAGTTGATTCGACTTGAATGAAATGCGGATCGTTTGTTGGCCACTGTATCCACTTGCGACAAATATAATTTTATTTGCCTGTTATATTTGAAACGAGAGATCGTTCTGTCCGCCTATTATTGGATCAGTCTACTAAAATCAAATGTACACAATTTACTATTATTACACTGTCCAATATCTCTTCTTGAAATTCTTTGTTGCCTCCATCCGAAACCAAAAATCTTTTTCTCAGTCTGTTACTGGCCGAGTCTACTTGAATGAAGCGCGAACTGTTTATTGCCAACTGTTCTTGTGTGAAATAGACGCAGCGTTGTTTCAAGTCGGAGCTAAATATTATTCACAGTAAGTTGCTGAATGTAACAGCTCGAAGTAAACAGGAGATTTAACGGTCCGTTCTTTACCGACAGCCTACCACTTTAAATAAATGCTGGCAACGCCGTCTACGTGTCTATATTATTGACCACTTCTACTGGATCTATACGTAACAAACAATGCTGTCTGTCCGTGCCCATTGCCGGCCGTTTCTATTCGGGCTATACACATAGAAACAGTATTATTCGTCTGTCCATTGGTGAACGTCTCCACTGGCAATACAGCCGGCATTATCTGTTCCCATCGATTTGTCTCCCACTCGCGAATTCGTATCAAATCATCGTGGCAAGCAAACAACACTCTATTGTGCTCTGCCAATGTCTATAATCGGGAACCGCGACTCGAGGTAATCGATAATGGGGCAACACTGCAGCCAAATCGCATTCGATACCACTTTCGAACAATCCTTCCGAGTTCCCCGGGAAATATCAACCTTCGAATCTTACCGTTTCGATGTTATTTGCTTTGCAACTAAATTCGCGACCTGCCGTTTCGTGATTCTTTTATTGTATCATTGTAACCTCATTCAGTGACCATTCACTCTGAATTTTGAAAGCTCTGAATTCTGCAATTAGTTTGATATAAAACACTTGTGCTTAAAAAATGTATACAGGGTGTTCATTTAGAAACTTTCCAGCCGAATATCTCGAAAAGTATGAAAGATATTATTAAAAAGTGTAAAACCCGTGTCCAAGGATTTCGAGGGGGAAAGAAGGTGGATAAAAAGTGCGCCGATAAAGAAAGTATCCTACGAAAATTGCTGGCTTTTTTACGTACAATAAGATCCCATAATAAGAAATATAGTTTTCCATTTGAAAAAACAAAATTGACCTTTAAATCACCTTGAAAACGCCACCCAAATAAAGAACTGATACTGGTTTTACACTTTTTTAATATCTTTCATACTTTTCGAGATATTCGGCTGGAAAGTTTTCAAATGAACACCCTGTATAAATGACTTTGTTCGAGAAAATGTGGAGGACGCGAGCTTAGTTGCCAACTTAATGTAAATCTACAAAAAATTTTACTCGACTACTTAATACTAGTGTTCCTTCTCGAGAATTACTCGAGAAATTTTATAATTGGTTATTTCTCATTTCTCGAGAAATTACAGTATTTCTCGAGAAATTAAAATCTAGGAAAATTCTTGTGAATCTCACTTATTTTATAACATATTATCGGAAATGAACAAATACATATCTGCTACCATCAGTCAAAATATGCTACATTTTAATGTAGGCATTTAAATATCTCTGTTACTTGCGATTATACAAAAAAAAGTCACAGAAGAAATTTGTACTGTTCAATAAGGTAAATACAATGGAAAAATAAAAAAATTTTTTGGAAATCAATTTCGAAATTTCAAGGTCATCGTTATTTTTATTTAAAGGAGGTCATATAATTATTCTATATTCCTATTCAGAAAAAAAGACAAATCCAACGATGTGCCATGTTCCACAGTTAAGGTGAATTTCACAATTTTCAAAATTTACAATTTAAGTGCGCCACGTCATTTATCCAATCGATCTGAAACTTTGCACAAATTTTTTTCTCGCCTAAAGGAACAATACTGGATAGTTGCGTGCATTGTATCTCGATAAAAATTTTCCTCCAAGTTTAGCTTAGGTCCACCTTAATGTACATATTGGACAGGAATAAACATTGAGTTAATGTTTTTTGCGCTTTCGATAAATATTGTTAACGATATTCCAAATATCATAAGTTTTTCAATATTTTTTTATTTTATTAAAAGTTCTAGAGAATTTTCGAGAATTCTCGAGAAATATTTCTCGAAACTTCTCATTTCTCGAGAAATGAAAAATGTTGAGAAATCAGGAACACTAATCGTCGCTGTTTACGAATTTCCGAAGAGCGTACGCGAGCAGAAATGAAAAGGAACGCGAGAGAAACTAATACATATTGTGACATTTATCGATTAGAATAGCCGCGCGAGAAGATGTTGGAACGGGCTGTGACAATGATTGGTCTGCCGCAGGTATCGTACGCGAGACCGAGCAGCGAGGCGATCAAAGGCGCGAACCTTTACGTGAGCGGTCTGCCGAAGAACATGACGCAACTAGACCTGGAGAATCTGTTCAGCTCGTACGGCAGAATCATCACGTCGCGGATACTCTGCGACAACATCACCGGTAAGTTTGTTGCACCCGGCTTTGGGGGCGTCGTCGTGTTGTCGAGGCTCGTCGGTGACGTTGAGAATCAGCACACGGTCTTACGGGGCACACACCGATAAGTACGATACACGTGGCCGAGCCAACTGTCAAGGCTCGATTGAGAGGGATTAAAGGGACGCACAATTCGCTCGCACAAGTACGGTTCCTCCTCGGAGAGGGAGGACAAGAATACCTCTATGACATGGCGCCGGAGAGCGGCGAACGAAAAACCGAGAAAAGCCGAGAGATACCCGCCGCCCGATGGAAGCGGCTGGTCCCGGCTGGGAGTCCAAAGAAAATAAGTGGCTTGTTGGAGTAGATTGGGACCGTGCGAGTCGGACAGACGCGCACGAGCGTTCCTTGAGGAGAGGCGCGCGTCCGATCGAGGATCGAGATACGACTGTAGGCCATGGGGTTTTCCAATCGGACACCTTCTTTTCGTTTCTTTTTTTTTCTCTCTCTCTTTTCCGTTCGTTTTTCGTAATCGCGGATCGACGCGCCCGCGATCCGAGCGAGAACGAGTCGAGAGCGAACTCGACGAGCGAGAACCTTTTCCTCTCGTTTGTCGACCGATCAATTTTCTTTTCCTTCAACCATTCACGGTGCTTTTCGTTTCTCCGGACTCCCGTGTCTCGCGCCTCATGGCCTAACACCCACGTTTTTCACCGGCATTCTCCACGTTCTCGCTTCTTTCCGTTTTATTTCTCCTACGGACGGTTCTCCATTTTGCTCGCTGTTCTCTCGGCTTTCGGGATCAGCTCGATCATCGATTTCTTTTTCTTAATTTCGCTGTTTTGTTCACTTCTTTTCGCCACTGATCCACAGCGCGGTCCTCGATCCATATCGTTTTCAGTTTCGTCACGCCTTTTTCTTCTGTGCGTTCTCTAATCGTTTTGAATCGCACAGAAACCAACACCACACACGCTTTCTCTCTCCCTCTCTGTTGGTTTTTCCGTTCACCCTCCGGTATATATACTTTCATTTCGCGCGCGCTCGCGTCTGTTCGCGGAGAGACGTTTTCGGAAATTCTTGCGTAACTTAAGCACGAGGAAAGCAGTAGCGTAAAAACTAACTGAAGGAATCGCTCGCCCCTTATTGTGATCATGCGACCAAGTTTCTTTCTCATTCACGTACCCTCAGATCGCCAGGCGCCGTTTTATCTCCCGGCGGTGTTCGATGGTCGCTCGTAAAACGTCACTCCTTTCTTCTCTTTCCTTTGACCTCTTCAAGGACGATTCTCTGTTCTCTAGATCGTATCGTAACCCTCCACCGAGCACAATCATCTTCTCATGCAAATTTCTTCATATTTTTATGCTGACTTGTGTTGTTTGTAGAGAAATTTATTTTTACCGCATAAAAAAGAGATACTTACTCGTTCGATCTAAACATTTCTATCCTGTCGGCAGTAAAACAATCCAATTCATGCACATAATAGAAAGTTCTTCGAAAGAATGGTAAATCGTACAGTCTTTTGAGTTCGATAAAATTCATACTAACAAGAACATCAACATTCAACGTATATAAGATTATCAGTCCTTTTTCAATCCTTCTCGAACATGAACGACAAGATTTAGAGATGCTCGGAAAAGTGGTAGGAGGGTTCAGTCTTTGTTTCATGTTCGGCGAATCAACGCGGACGACTTCACCGATCACACAGTGGACAAATTTTCCACTTCAAGATTAAAATTCTTGAAGAGGTTAGAAGATTTTCTGAATAAATGATCGAACACGCCGCGCGAGAATGAAGGGCCAAAGACCATCGAACGAAATACATAGCATTATAATTGTTCCTTCATTTCCGTCGCGTGTATTCGTTCGCGGTCTCACCGTCACGCGACTCTGTCATCCGCGTCGTCACGTTGATTTTCCCTTCTGGTTTTTCCGTTTCTGTGTCCTCCATTCGCACCCTCCCGTCGACGAATCAGGGGCGAGCGACTCCGCGTTATGCTTTTGCAGCCAGTTGAATTTTAACGTGATATGATTTTTTCCGTTTCTGTTTAGTACGACAGTTTGTGACCGGCGGCGGAGACTATTTGCCCGGTACGTAACTCATACAACTCTTTTTTCTTTCACCCCTATTACGTCCAAGTCGAGACAAAGGCAGCCGTTCTTCTCGCTCACATTTGCTTTTCTTGCTATTTTTATCTCTCTCTCTCTCTCTCTCTCTCTCTCTCTCTCTCTCTCTCTCTCTCTCTCTCTCTCTAACTCTCTATCTCTATCTCTCTTTCTATTTTTTCTTTACACTCTTTTTCTTTCGTCATTGAGGCTCGTTCGCGTTTTCGTTTCTCCGCGCTTCGCGAACGTTGTCGCGAGTCGTCGGACGTAGCAACGTCTGTCCGCCGAGGACGACGAGTTGACTCGTCGCTGGGAAAAATCTCTGAAATCGAGAAGAACGATTGGTCGACGCAGCTTTCAGAGGCTTCGCGGTCGGCCAGACGAGTTAACTCGTCCCTCGGCGCACGGGACGAGTCGCCGAGAACGGAGAGACGAGCGCCAACGAGACAGATTAGTATAACCTTTTACTTTCCAGGGAACGATTACACTGTCGGCCGAAAGCCTGCGATCGCTTGCCGCGGACGTTCATTGAAACTCCTGGTTGATTGTTGGTTTTGTTGCATTGCCATGTTCGCTGCCAACAATTGATTAATTTCAAAGAGATTAATAAAACGCCGACTTCCATTCAAATCAACACAGCTTCGAGAGAAAAAGAAAACGCGATCCCAACTGAATTGAAAACTCTGCAAAACCTAGACCTAGATCTACTGATGCTCTCGGCGCAATGGCTCGATCTAATTTTACATCGAAGCAATTTTGCAAATTGAATCAACTTTTCGACGTTTCGATCTATGTTTAGATCACTTCTAAGAAAGATAATAGCTGCGTCTGTGAATTATTAAGCAGAAAACCATGAGTAAATTGAACATTGAATGTCAAGATTGTGTACTTTGTTACTCACTTGCTTAATGAAATTATTTTAACTAATTTGGAACAACGGAACACGTGCTGTTCTCATGCCGTTACAGGAGCCACTGAGACAAACGTGAAACTAATAGAAACGAACCAAGCAGATCATCGATCGACATATTGAACCAATCGATATTTGGCGGTTATTTCAAACCGTGAAAAGTCAAATCACAACTTTTAACTGCTTGTATACCAAGATGTCATGGTGATATTAAATTAACATCAATTTTGACCAATTTGTGAAACATTTTTGTTTGCAAATGATTACATTTAGGTGTAATTGCAAGTGGTGAAGCCACAGGATAATAAAGTTGTTTGGAAAAAATTCATGTATCTTAGGTGTTTCATACCTAAGATTTACGCTACGATGTTTAATCGTATGAATAGTTTCCAATAATATCCTTCGATTTAAATAAACCTCTTTATCAATTGCTTTTGCATTTTCAAAGTCAAATCTATGGTCAAACTCTATTGAATGTCTTGTCAAAGCAGTGTGTTGTGTTTAAGGTAGAAAGATGTTACGTTTATGTTCTCTGATCCGTGTTTCTAAATGTCTCGACGTTTGTCCAATGTAAACTTGGTCGCATCCCTTACAAAGTATTGAATATACTATATTAGAACTTTTTAAAAGTGGTAACTCTTCTTTAACTGGTGAAAATCAATTTTCCAGGTAATATGGTATTTTGAAAATGGTGATAACAATTTTGGTAATAACACTAGTTTTTCTGCTGAATAATTCACAGACGCAGTTATTATTTTTCTTGAAAATGATCTGAACATAGATCGAAACGTCGAAAAGTTAATTCAATTTGCAAAATTACTTTGATGTAGAATTGGATCGAACCATTGCGCCAAGAGCGTCAGTACATCTTTTATTAACAATTATACGATCGATATAAAAAGGAACAACTAGATCTAGATCATTCGGGAGGATATGTTAAAAAAGTGTCTCTTTGTAAAAAAGTGTATTCGCAAAAATTTTCTGGCTGTAGCATCTTGTTCAACGCCAACGTGCTTTTTCTCTAAGCATAGCGCAACTGTAACAAGGGAGTTTCGTCGACTTTTTACAGTGAAATAGCTGCGAACGTGTCGACGAAATGTGTTGAGGCTGGGTTTCGGCAAGCAGATCTGAGACTTTCGGCGGATACTGTACCGTCCACCGATCTTTAGTTCTCGTTCTAGTCCGGCTGCATTTGTCCACGACAACAGACACCCAGACGTTCCTTCCGTGCGCCGTTTTTGTTTCTTTACGCTTATTCGTCGTCCGTTATGATTTTGCGACCGTGCTCCCGATTCTTTTCGTTTCCTTTTATGCCGCGCGTCGCCGACTCGTTCAGCTATGCCGGGAACCAAGAGAATCGAATGAGAACAATATCATATATTTACATATATATATGCATATATACATGTATACATACATAACGAGAACGATCAACGAAACTACTCGGGGAGATCGGTCGAAATAGGCGATAACACGCCTGATAAATAGTTCGAGATCACGAAATCGCTGTAAAGAAACGAATCTGCGCGCACCGAGCCACTCGTTCGAGTATTTGAGAGCCGCTGATCCAGGCATGGGCGGCGAGCGCTCTTCGCCCTTGGAGCGCTCCGGATTGCCCCACGGAGCATCCACGTTGTTGTCGCGCGGAGGAGTGGGGCGCGCGGAGACCGTACAACTTGCTCCTTCCGCGTAGAGTGGGCGTGGTCCACGCTGGGAAGGCGTGGTCTCGGTGCTCTCGACGAAGCAGCGCCCCACAGGGCAATCTGTGCCCATGCCTGCGCTGATCGGTCTCGATCATTGCGTCCCAGAATGATCGTGGGACGTTTATCCAGGTCCCGGAGCCGGGATCAGGTTCGTCAGCGATCGTCGCTGTCCGAGACGAGCCGAATAATTGTTCTATCGTTGACGCTGTCTGGAACTTCGTCGGTCGAATTGTCGGACCTCACTAATCGATAGACTGCGGATTTTATGCGTAATTTTATGTGTATTTTAAAATCGCAAAAATACTAGAACAAATTTAAAAATATTAGGTTGGCAACTAAGTTCGTGATTATATATATTTTTTAAGTACGAGTATTTTATATCAAATTAATCGCAAAATTCAGAGCTTTCCAATAATATACAGTTGAAAAGAAATGGTCGCTGAATGAGGTTATAATGTTGCAATAAAAGAATTACGAAACGAAAGGTCGCGAGTTTAGTTGCCAATCTAATAAATTTCTATTTCACTCCAATTTGTTGCGATTCGGGTAATGAAATGTTTACTTTCCATAAAGATCCGCAGTCTGCTAATCAATTTCAGCGGGAAGCTTGGGCTGGCTCCATTTTGCAAACTATCTCAATTATTTTTCAAATCCTGCGTAGATGAATTTTTATCACGAGTATATTGTTGGATCACGATTGAAATTGTTATTACTATTGACAATAGAACGTTGTTAACTAGAACTATAACTTTACAAAATTACGAAATAAACGCTGGTAGCCGAACGCTAGAGATCAAACTTCCAATGGTCGACGATCGGTAAATATCGAATACCAAATATTCGTACGACAGTTTTCGGCCCGTTCAATGGAAGTTTGTTAGCCAAACGAGAGCCGAAAGAGAAAGAGGGGGAGAGCGTTATCGGTTTTCAAGGGACCCCAAAGTCTCCGACGGCGTTCACTGGGGCGGGGTTTTGTTCATTCTACTTTTAAAAGCGTGGAGCCAGCCCCTAGTTTCTATTCAAGGGTAGCATGCTCGCGTCACGGATCACCGGTCGCCAAGCACAATTTTTAATTACTCCGCGTCGGATCCAATTTTTTGGTCAACTAATCATTGAGAAAACCTCGAGCTCAGGACGGAACCAGTGGTCTGTGAACAGCCCGAAATAATTCTACCGGAGGACACAATTTCAGTGACGCCGGGTGGATCGCTGTCGAGAATAAAACTGCCAGACGCTAGTTTATTCCTCGTTCTACTCGGGATCGATATCTACCGTGTCGGGAGTGAAATTAAAGGACGACGTTGTTTCTCCATCGTTGTTGTCGCTAATTGGTTAACCAGCGCGGTGGGGATGCGAGTGAATTATCGCCTGCTCCGTTTGACGATAGACAATGATTATGAGGCTGTATTATTTCGTACAACTTCGTATCGAAGTGGTTTTCGAAGCATTGCCAAGCATTTTCTTGTTTAATTTTCCTTTATGTCGATCGTAGATAGTGCAGATAAACAATTTAATGATTTCGGCGCCACAGGTTCGATCAAATGTTACTCACTAAGCAATTTTGCAATTTAAATTGTTCTCGACGTTTCGACCCAAATGTGTACCATTTTCAAGAGAAATTTTGCGTCTGCAAAATACTGTAAGCTCTAGTAATTGTTCAACAAAACCGGGTAATACCAATAAAACTTTGACATACTTGCTAATTGTAAACGAATTTGGAGACGCAAAAGTTCTCTTGAAAATGGTCCAAATTTGGATCGAAACGTCGAGAACAATTTAAATTGCAAAATTGCTTAGTGAGTAACATTTGATCGAACCTGTGGCGCCGAAATCATTAAATTGTTTATTTTCTTGTTTATTGTCTATGTAAACGATTCCGATTTCTGTAACTTTTGAACTAAGCTTCCAAAGCTTGATAAATACTTGTACAACAACTCATAACATTAATCTAGTAAGTCACAGTAGTAAAATACAACTCTAAAATATAACCGAGAAACAGAATATCAGTTCACACCACACTGATCAAGCCTCGCCGTTTTAATTCTAAAGCCATGTCCACACTGAATTAAGATCGAGTAGCGTTTGTTCGATAGAAGAAGAAGACGTGGTCGACGTTGCTTCAGCGTGGACATGGCTTTATCGAGAGAGGCGATGTTGAAAAGACTGTAGTCGACGGAATTGACGCGCGAAGTGGATTGGACAGGTAGAATCGATACGACTGACTGAGCGTTTCGCGCGGCGATCCACCTGCGAAGCGATAGACAGCGTGAACGATAAGAGAGCCGACGATTGGTCGACTCGAACGTAGGATTAAGGTAAGAAGATGGATATATGGAATAATCAGAACCGATTCCGACAGGATTGTCGAAGGGGGTTGGTTTCATAAGGTTCGACCAGCGGGTCGAGGCCGAGAAGGCGATCCAAGAATTAAACGGTAGCATTCCGAAGGGCTCGTCCGAGCCGATCACCGTCAAGTTCGCCAACAATCCAAGCAACAACAACAAGGCGATACCGCCGTTGACCGCCTATCTGGCACCGCAGGCGACCCGACGATTCGGCGGCCCGATCCACCATCCAACCGGCCGCTTCAGGTACATTCCACTGTCGCCACTATCCAGGTACCTACTCGCCTCTACTCGCTCTACCCAGAAATCTCTCTTCTTCTTCTTCTTCTCTCTCTCTCTCTCTCTCTCTCTCTCTCTCTCTCTCTCTCTCTCTCTCTCTCTCTCTCTCTCTCTCTCTCTCTCTTACTCTATTTTTCTCTCTTTCACTAATTTATCTCTGACACTGTACTTCTGACATTTTCGTTCCGTTTCTTCCTTTCTTCCGTTCACACCTTGTTTCTCTTCTTCTCCTCTTTCTAACCGATTCATTTCTCTCTGTCGATTGCGTTCTCGGTTCCATCAACCGTTCGAACCAGCGCACAGCGGGCCAGAAACCGATCTTTTTGGACAAAAATCTGCCGACAACTCCGTTTTTCGTCGATTCAATTGGAATTTTTTTTTAATGTTCGTGAAGGACTATACTTTGGTGAAAATCCTTATCTACGAAACCCAATAACTCCGACATTTTATCCGCACATACCATTTTGCATATCCCAGCTGAGTTGCCGACACTTCTGAACCCTGAATCCTAAACCGCAAAATTTTAAACTGTAAATCTGGCCCTGAGAATTATCAATTGCATAGAATTACATTCGGCACTTATGAGACTTACCATTAATTTATTGATCCAACAGCAGCGTTTTCGCTTCTTGAGAAAGAACTTCCTTGTGCTTGCCATTCTTTATTCTTAGAGAGCTTATAAGTGGATCGGATGATAATAACATATGCCGTATAATATCTGTATTTGTCTTTTTGCGGTAACACATTCGGGAGTTTTCAGCTCGTGATTTCCTGAAGACTTTATTATTTGCCTCTTGAGCCTCTTCTGAATACAAACCAGAGGTGGGCATTATTTGGCGAAAAAAATATTTGAAATACTATTTAATATTTTAGATTTTATTTTGCTTAAAGAAAATAGAATTTTATTTGAACAATCTGAACCTCGAAATAAAATATTTCTGTTTGAACAATCTGAACCTCGGAATAAAATAGTTCTATTTGAACAATCAGAACCTCAAAATAAGTATTTCTATTTTAATAATCTGAAACACAAAGTAAAATATTTCTATTTTAACAATCTGAAGCACATAATACAATATTTTATTTTTTTGCGTCGTTATACCTAATACTTTCAGAAATCGCATTACTTAAAGAAGAAATGGCACTTAACACTTTACCTACCGGAAGCCTATTAATAGGATTTTCAATAATTGTGCTGTACCAAAAGAAAGCATAGAAATTTTCTTTTACATTGCAATCTTAAATGGAACTATTAGATGACGTTATTGAGGGTGAGTTGTTAGTTCACAATGAAAATTGCTGTTGCTATTAAAGGTTCCATTAAAAAGTGTTTATCCATGTACCATAGATTTTTCAAAATTATACAATAATCACCGGTCGGTAATGTGTTAATATAAGAAACTATATCATTTGCCACATTTTCGTTTTATTTTTTGTTTGGCTGCTGCTATTCGCATACAACAAGGTGCAAATTGGAATCTGTTAGGGTTTTCCTTCGAGGACACAGAATCAGTCCAGCAAAGCTAACAAGTCTCTCAACTGTGGCAGAGGATGGAATAGCTGTGTTGTATTTTTAAAATAATTTTTTCATGTATTTGTACTTTGCAATACTTTCAATTCGTGTATTACTATCACTCAAATATTTAAATAATTCTAATTCTCCAATGTTTGTATGACTGATATCAGTTGTTTCTTTTTCCATAAAGGAAAAAAAGTCATCTACTTCTTTGTTTTGCGGAAGTAATTGAGGTTGTGACTCTGAATCTGGTTTTGCTATCTGTTTTAATGCATTTAATATGGTTTCTTTGGTAAAAGTACGTTTTTCTTCATTTAAGTTTTTCGGAATCCATCGTAGTTTCCATTTTGGATGGCTAACAGTAACAATTATATAGTCGCTTGCGTGTTCAGAAAAATCGAATAAATCACGAAATCGAGATTTTAAACTCGATAGTAAATGAAGTTTCAAAGGTTCGCAATATCTATTGAATGCGAACCGTTATTTTGAGCAATAATATTTAAAATTGAAATTGAAAATAAAGACAAAGTTCAACTATTCCATATTCTCAAAGTAAAATACTATTTTCAAATATTATTTTAAAAAATTGCTGCATCAAATAAAATATTTTATTTTCAAGAATTACTGCATCAAACAAAATATTTTATTTTCAAAAATTACTGCATCAAATAAAATATTTTATTTTCCAAGTTGTACAGATACTGTAAAATTAATGGGATTATTTACTATTTACTATTTAAAATACTATTTTCCCCAGCTCTGATACAAACTAATTGGCAGTTGAAATGTAGCAAGTTCTCCAGAACTTCACTTCCATGTTGCAGTACCTTATGAACTGATGGAGGTAGTTTATACCATGGATAAATTTTAATAAAAATTTTTTCTTTCTTTTTTAAAATTTTTTTTACAGTTTCAAATTTTGCGGTTTAGAGTTTAGGGTTAAGAAGTGTCGGCAACACAGCTGGGACATGCAAATTTATGGTATGGGCGGATGAAGTATCGGAGTTACTGGGCTTTGTAGATAAGGATTCTCGATTGTGACAGTTAACGATTTTCGCGCGGCACGTCATCAGAGTATAGTCCTTAACGAACATTTTAAAAAAAATTCCAATTGAATCGTTGAAAAACTGAGTTGTCGGCAGATTTTTGTCCAAAAAGATCGGTTTCTGGCCCACTGTGCAGCATCTCCCACACACACACGCTGCTACAGTGTCACGTCGAAGCCGATCGATCGATCGGTGCTCGGTTATTTTATTTTCATATATTTCTTTTCTTCTTTCTCCGTTTCTGTTCGTAGCCGGTCTCGACCGGATCCAACGCCGATGCCCCAGTAGATCGATCGATCGAGAGATTCTTTATTGCGCGCGTTCAACCCCTCTTGTTCTCACCGCACTCAACACCGTTTCGAGTACCTCGGGACAATGCAGGCTCCTTCTTCTGCACCTCATGTCAATACCATGCGATTCTCTATTGGCTTTTTTTCGGTATTTTTCTTCTTCTTTTTTTGTTTCTGGTATTGTCGCGCGACAAGCCGATCGACGACTTTCAATTAAGCGCGACACGGTAGAGACGCGATCGCTTCTGAAAGGGAACGCGGTCTTTCCTGTTCGAACAACTGCATTTCCGCTCGAGGACGTCCGGGACGCGTCGATCGCGAAGCGTGTTCGTTCGG
This sequence comes from Lasioglossum pauxillum, assembly GCA_933228785.1. Lineage (NCBI taxonomy): Eukaryota > Metazoa > Arthropoda > Insecta > Hymenoptera > Halictidae > Lasioglossum > Lasioglossum pauxillum. The sequence goes on along the minus strand of OW121701.1, from coordinate 36,299,056 downwards.
TTGCTTACGCGAGAAAATGATTTACCTTCCACGAGTGCAGAAATACGTTCATCAAATTTTCTGTCGGAACTCCTTCTCTTTGTTCGCGCGAGTTGCAATTTAGAAATGATACCTCTAAAATATGCAGACTTTCACATGCAGGATTTTTCAATATTATTTACATTATTAAATAGATTGGTATCTAATCAATTACTAAACATTCAAGTATTCTACGAGGTATTATATAAATTAAAAAAATCGCATAGAACGGAATTATTCACAGAGGGTTAAAACTCTTCAGCTTCCAGGAGGCTCTTTAACGACTGCACTATATTAAAATAAAATATTCTTCAAAAAGAATTCGCGTATCATTTACAATTTCTTAGAAGGGAAAGGAAATCTTCAAGTTTCCTTTTTTCATCAACAAAATCGAAACGAATAACTAGGCTGCGGATTTATGCATTTAGGCAAAAATCGGTGGATGTAATTTAAAACACTAAAAACATTACGACAATCTTAACAACGCCCATATGTTATTCTCGATTTATTAAAATTGTTGAAAAAGGAAAGAAAGTTTCATGTGGCTTCTGTGTCTTGCAATTGATGAAGACAATTTTTATTTTGCATGAAGATCCGCAGTCTACGAATAACGTACAATTTTATTCAAATAAATTTATTCAAAGAAAATTTTCACGCCGAGTCTGACTCCATGTTGCATAGTGCATGAGATTAAAAAGTGTCGCTTGTATTATTTGATCAACGTCGGAGGAGATTCGCGCATCAAACGCGTTGAGTAAAAACCATTTTGCTTCGACAATCGGCGAGAGAATTCGATCGCCCAGTGAATCGAGACAGAGCGGAACCGATAAAATCGATCGAGAGGAAGGCGCGGAATAGAAATTGCAGCGGCGGCGCGGCAGACGATGCGGGCCGGACAGGTGCAACAGTCGGGAGAAGCCCTTCAATGGAAACACGAGGAGGATCGATGCCTCGATAATATCGAGTGTGTTTTGTCAGGAGCGGAGCGTGTGCACGCGCGTATCGTTTCTTCGATTACGTCGATCAGTGGCCGATCGGTGGCCGTGATACCGCGGAAAACCGCGAACAATTCAGTCCGCGCGCCATTTCGCGACGCGACGGTTCGGCCGCGACTTTATTTTTAACCCTCGACCATGTTTCGCCAGTCGATATCTCGAACGTCTGACCTTTCTTCGTTATCGTGGTCGACGCGTCCAAGGCCGTTCTCTCGATTCGCTGTTCCCCTTTTTATTTGATTCGCTGTTGTACAGGCTGGCCCGTTTAACCGTGCTGCGACCGACAATTAGTACAACATTGCCGACACTAACTTCTAGATCTTATTGTAGATCCAGCTTTATTTCTCTGTTTCTTTCTTCCGAGATGATGGATTAGATGTGGCTTGTAATTCGTAGTTAATTGGTAGCAGCGATAAAAAAGATTGACCTAATTCATAAATGTTTAATTCGACATTTAACTTGGCTGAATCCGATTTACGACTTTCTAGCTGTAGTAGTTAATTTTTAATTCGTTTAGAAATTGATTTCGAATGATTTCACGTAATAGCACGATTTCGAAACAGCCTGTACACGCGTGTGTATTATGTTCTCCGTGTCCTATCACTTGATTCCATCGATCCTGGAGTCCTCTCCTCTCCCAGCCAGCAACGAGTGGTACAAGGTGGTCTCTAAACTAGATACTAATTATGTTAGACGTGTGAATCTGTCCCTAGATGAGTGCGAGTGCTGCATCATGCAAACGACTGACCCTTGAGACACGTCCACACAAAGTTCTCTCTCGATTTCTCGTGACAGTTTGTCGATCTGCATATTCTCCAAATCAATTCAATCAATTTACTCGATTACGAATATCTCTCTCTCTCTCTCTCACGCGAAAACAAATTATGCCAGAGAAAGGACAAGCAACGAATAACGTGTCACTGTGTGCGAGGACGAGGTTCAGAGAACTGCTTTAGAACCTGATCTTCGATGTTTCAGTAAACAGATCTTACGTTGCTAAATAGGGCGAGTTGATTCCGAATGAATTTTGAGATCGCATTTTCAATATTTCAACGGTCAAGATTCATTAGTTCTTGTTGGGCAAGCGGCCTGACACTTTAGAACAGCGGTGCACAGAAGGTCGTGGAAATTGTTGGACACTAGAAGAAACGCGTGCCTTTTTGCAACGTTTACGCGGCGAGTAGAAGAAGTCGTCAGATGGTCAGACACGGTTTGCAATCAACGTAACAAGACAGAGTCGCTCCAACTTTTTGTTGTTTACAATCTACACACATATTCTTCTTGAGGAACAGCAATTGAACATTGCTGTCGTTCACGAAAGATTACCCGGGCCCCAACAATTTGCGATTTTCTGTGAAAAATTTCGAATCGGAAAGGAGAACGTGGCTCGGATCCGTCTGTACGTCCTGACAATCTCTCGAATCGAAATAGGAGCAAACGAAGATCGAGTCGAAGAGGAAGCAGAAGGATGCTGTTTCGACGGAACATTATAGCAATCTGCGCTTCGCTTTTGCTTTTCTCGCCTCTTTTCATCGCCATTCTCAGCCACTTTTATTTCCCGTTCGCCTTTTCTTCCTCCGAGCGAAACGTTGTCGGAGGAGGCTATACCGATTCCACCATTCTCTGTCGCTGTCCGCGCGTTTTCTTCCGTTGTTTCTCTGTCTCTGATTTGTCTATATGTTCCTGTTCTGTTTTTCTTTCAACTGTCTCTATCTCCTTCTCTCTCTCTGTTTCTCTCTTTCTCTGTTGTGCTCTATTTTCTGACTTCTTTAAGATGAGAAAAGAAAACGGAGAGGCACCATAGATGGTAGACGGGAAATAGATCATAACGAAAAAAACAAAGAGAGTTATGCTCGCGGAAGCACGAGGCAGCGCGACCGACACTCTTATCACATCCCGACACCTTTTTTCGCTCGTTCCCCGGAGTATCTCTCTTCTTACGTTGTTCTTTTTGTGTTTTGTTTTAGCACTGGCAAGGCCATGCTTGCCATTAACAAAGGCTTACAGAGGTCAGTATTTTTTTCGTTACTACCGCATTACGCCCCCGTTTTCGTAATCGGGTGTTTTTTTCTATCCACAAAGTACCCACCCGTCCCCAAACGCCCCTCCCCCTTCGTTCTTATCACCGTTTCCGGTATATACATATATATCGTTCGTTTCTCCGTTCTTGTTCTCGGTGTGGCTTCTTTCTCTGTACCTCCGTTAAAAATTTCATATGGAAAATACCGTCTCTCTTACCCACCGATAAACAACCGACAAAATCTTGTCTTTTTGTTACGCGAGCTACGAATCATTCTTCAAGTTCCAATTCTCGAATAGTAAACGCAGGAATAGTTTCCGTGTTCTTCTGTATGAAATTTTTATGTCCCCCTCCCTCACAAACAGACTATCACTTTGCCTTTCGCCTCACGCTCTCCTAATCTCTTCTTCTCCCTCGCCACTCACTTTTCCTTTCATCTCAAGCTGCTCCACTTTCTTCCTCTTTCATCTCACTGTTCTATTTCCTTTCTCTCCCCCTCCGTCTTCCGTCCCTCGCTACTCTCTTCTTTTTTCTCTGTCTGCCCTCCTTCGCCTCTTCGCTTAGGCCATTCCATCTGGCAGTCTCTGTTTCTTCCGCTCTGCCTTTTGTTTTATACTACACCTTTTATTTGACACATTTTCTTCTCCCATAATATTTAATTTAATTACTCTCGTTATATATGTCATTATTCCACCTTTTTCCGTACACTTTTCCTTCTCTTTTCCTCTGGTTAACTGATGTACTATTCCGTCTACATTCTATCCCTCATTGATCTACTTTCTTCTTCCGCCCTCACCGCCCCCTCTGTCTTTCATCTCGCAATGTTCTACATTCGTTCTCTCTTTCTGCTGCGTTTACTGTACACTCTCCCTTCTCGCTTTGTTGCATCACGATTCTCGCTGTTCCGCCTTCTCTCGCTCTATCACCTCTCTTCTCTCTCTTTCTTCCTCTCTGAAGCTCTCTCAAGCTCTCACCCGCGAAACGCTTCTCCACCCAGAGCAAACGTCACCGAGCATCATCAGTCACCGGTTTCTCCTCTCTCGAACACGAATCGACGTACTCGAACGTGCAATATACACTGAAGCGCGAACAAAGCGCAGTATAAGCGTGCATTATGTAATTGCCCGTGCAGAAACGAGTCGAAAATGTGGAATAAAATTTCTTCCTCGGAGACTCTCGTTATCGAGAAAATCGAGTTTCGAAATCCATCGAGCACGCGACAGTACGAAAACTACACTGTTTAGTCCAGTCAATGAATACTCATAACGGGGGTGTAGAGGGAAATGGAAGGAACACAATTTTTAACATTGGGACTTTGTTTGGACTAGTTAGGAGGTAAACATACTAAAAGTCCCCACTCCTTGGAGGTGAGCAGTCCCCTTTTTCGGTTTTCCGCTTATATCTCGGAAACTATGCGTCCTAGCGACAAGACCATTCTATACAAAATTAAAGCTGACAAAATGTGCCACAAGATTGATTGAATTCAATTTTTCGCTATCTCGCATAGTTTCCGAGATATCCGCGCTCAAAGTTCACTAATTGTGAAAAAGAAATTTTTGCCTCACGTTCTTTGCCTTATTTAACTAGTTAACTCTTCAGCACAATTAGTGAACTTTGAGCACGGATATCTCGGAAACTATGCGAGATAGCGAAAAACTGAATCGAATCAACCTTGTGGCACATTTTGTCAGTATTAATTTTGTATATAATGGTCTTATCGCTAGGACGCATAGTTTCCGAGATATAAGCGGAAAACCGAAAAAGGGGACTTCTAGTATGTTTACCTCCTAACTAGTCCAAACAAAGACCCAAAGTTGAAAATTGTGTTCCTTCCATTCCCCTCTACAACTTTTCGTTGACTGGACTATGTTCCCGAACAATCAATTTTCAAGCTCAATTTTTTTGTGAACCGGCCGACGTGAAATACAATTTCGTTCTACGTTTTTCCTTAATTTTTTCCACGAGGAATCGCATTCTGCCGCTTGCACTATACTTTCCGCTGTGTATAATCACGCGATCGTATTATTTCGAAACCATTTTCTATTCCTTTTTCGTTTCACACTCTGCCTCAGTCGATTATCGTTTTCGAAACGCGTCCCCGAGCACAGAGGATTTTCCTTGATCCTCTAGAACGTCGAAGAAGAGCATCGGACTGCAGACGGATCTCGAGCGATTTTCCGGACGATCGAACCGGAAAATCGAACGGATTTTCATCCAAGGCAAGCTTTGAGCGTCGACGTGTTCCAATCGACTATCTCGAATCGACAGGATCCTTTCTTCCCCTCGACAGGATCGCAATTTTTCTTCGTCTTTTCTATCTTTCGTTCTGTTCCTTACGGTTTCAACTTTTGGTTCTTCGATCTGTCTTCTGTATCTGTCTCTCTTTTTCTATATCTACTTTTTCGTTATCTTCCGCCTTTTAACCGGTCGTGTTCGATTCGGAGACCGTGCACCCGCGACGCGCGACGGTCCTCGATCTCTGTGTCGATCGATCTTCGAATCGAGAGGAATGGAAAGCTAGCCGCACGATGTGCTTCCACCTGTTCGCATCTGAAACTGTACAGGGTGTTCACTCTTTGCATCTACTCGATCTCATCTATTATACATAGGGTGACTCCCATTGATATTCGGACGCTCTAAAAAAAAACGATAACTTTGTTAATATTGGACTATGCGATTTAAACTTTTTTTGGAAGCTGGAGCAATTAGTTCACTACAGGATGTGAATAAGAAATTTATTCAAAAATTGCATTTGGTCGGAATTGTGGAGGAAATACTAAAAGTTGCATTTTACTACTTTTTTATGCGGGCCTGTATTGAAATTTTAAAAAATACGTTTTGTAGATCTGTGTCAATTATATGCACCGTGAAAGTTTCATAGAAATCGGTCGATGCGAGCAAAAAAACGACAGGCATTGAAAGATGTAAGAATCCTTAGAATTACTGCAGTTGGAGGCCGAAAATCGTGAAAAACTGCAAATTTTTACCATCCTTAAACGTTTGTAGCTCATTACAACGTCGACCGATTTTGATGAAATTTTCAGAATATGTTGAACTGATACAGATCCACGAAACGTGTTTTCGAAATTTTCCATATCAGCCAGAGTTGGGCAGTAATTAATTACATGAGTATTTAATTACATCTTCAATTAAATATGCAAAAGTGGGCTATAATTACAATAAGAAAATGGTTAAATGGTCCAAAACATAAAAATTAGTGGTTTTAAAGAACAATTACACTGAAGTAATTGTTAGACTCAATTACAATTACTGTAATCGTGTTAAGTAATTGCAATTACTCCTTTCACAATTACTGTAATTGTAATTGTGGTCCGCAATTACAAGTACTGGTTGAGCCAAAGTAATTGCAATTATCAATTGCAATTACATGTAATAGTAATTATGTTTCTGCAATTTCAAGTTACAGTAATTGTAATTATAATTGAAATTACATTTTGCCCAACTCTGATATAAGCCCACATAAAAAAGTTGAAAAATACAACTTTTAGTATTTTCTCTGCAATTCCGACAACTTGCAGTTTTTTTCAAAAATTTTTGCCACGTTGCGTAGCAAACCAATTGTTCCAACTTCTCCAAAATTTTCAAGTCGTATATTCCAATATTTAAAAAGCTATGGTGTTTTTAAGAGTGTCCGAATATTAGTGAGACTCACTGTATATGAAACAATAAAACATTTGATTCGATAAAGTCGTGTACAACCCCTCTTGCAAACTATAAACTATTATAGTATCGACGATGCACGAAGACGTTTATAAATCGGTACATTCACTTTCATAAAAATAACTGATTGATTCGTTTGTTGTAAAAAGAATCCTAATTATACCTTGATAGCAGACCGCTCGTGCTGCAAGTAGAAGAGGAGCATACATGGTCAGACACAACAGAAATTTCTTTTCTATTGTACTTAACTGGAAGAATAACTTGCAAATTTGTTGACAATTCTGCCAAGATTAAAATTGATACTGGTACGGAGTTAGTAGAAGAATTAATATCATTAACATCGTGACTGTAACCCTTTGCACTCGAGTGGTGACTCATATACAATAATTAAAATATAATTCAATAAATTACTAAACGTATTTAATATTTCAATAAACAACTGGAAGTATTGTACGAGCTATTATATCAGTTTTACAACGATAAAATTAAGAAAATCATATAAAATGGAAACATTTCAGGCCGGACTTCGACAATCGATTAAATCGGTCTCCGAATATTCGATGATTTCTTTTTTCAATCAACGATTTTAATTAACTTCATCAATCGATTGAATCAATCGTCAATTTCTCAATGGATTACCTTTTTTAATCGTACACATTAATCAATCGATCTTGGTTAAAACCTTAATTGATCAATGCCCAACTCTGGTTGGCAATCGAGATGCAAGTAGAAGCGAAACACTCTGTACAGAAGCGATCGGTCGGTACGCGAATCACGGTCCGCATCAACGAGAACTATCGAGTAGCCTGTGTTATTCACCATTGCTCACATGTTCACCACGATCTGTCGTTTAGTATAGTACCGAGAGCTGTCCTAGGTGCACGATCTCCTGCAACAGAGCAATCACGTAAACTTTGCCCGACCATAGAGCGTACACTTGTCGTTGGTGCACATGTATTATAAGAGATAATCGCACCCGAATGCAGTTCTGAAAGAATGCACCGACACGTCAGTTCCCCTCGTTAACGAACCGTACGATTACCATAATCATCTGCTGTCGGAGCTGAGCAAAATTCCATTTGGACAAAATTACATTCTCTAAATTAAGTATGACACTTTGTTCAAACGATTTGATTCACTGTAAGAGATTTTATGGGTAAACTTTACTTTACCGGACTCAAAATTTGTGCGTTTCTCCTACAAATTATGATGTATTTGGTATGTAATGCAGTAGATTTGTACCCAGGGCGGCTGCAGATCGAAGTTTCGATCTGGTAGGATCAATGGTTCAGCAGTTATGCTTGCTCGAAGTTGAGCAATCTGCGGCGTCCTTATCTGTCAAAAACACTGCAGATTGCTCAACTTTAAGCAAGCATAACTCTTCAACCATTGATCCTACATTATCGAACATTCGATCTGCAGCCGCCCCAGAAACAAATCTACTGAATAACATATCAAATACATCATAATTTATAGGAGAAAGGCAAAAATTTTCAGTCCGGTAAAGTAAAGAGCCGATTTTATTAATCCTTTACATTAGAAACGATTTTTACTTCAGAATTCGATCCCGTTTCACCTGATCTAGATTATTTTCGTAGCATACGACTAATTTTATTTTGTTCTTGCAATGTCGAGTGTGTTTCACAGTTAAAACTTCGCCTTTAACGTTCGGAGAACTTTGCTCAGTTTCGTTCGCAAGGGTAGTAACGCTTAAAATTGCTAGTATCGATCACGAAATAAAAGAAGAGCAAGACTGTGCACCCCTAACGCGACGCAGTGCCCTTTCCGTAAGGTGTCTCCTCGGTTCTTTTCTTGAGTCGCAGCAATTACGAGCTTTCTCGTCGATCCTCCGGCGAGAAATATTCTCTGAAAAGAAAGTAGAGAGAGAGAGAGAGAGAGAGCGAGAGAGAGCGAGCGAGAGGACGTTCGTGTTAGGGGTCGAGTCCTGAAACAACGGCTGTCCAACGAAAAACGCGAACAATGCGTTTTTCGAGGTCGGTGCGTGGTCGTAATCGCGAAGCAAACAAGACAGCAGATGATCCTTTCTGCAGGAACGAGTCGACACTGCGACGTGACAACTTTCTATCCAAGATCTGATCTCATTACATCATGACTTCTTTCAACATAAACAAACAACATTGTTCTAAACGATCTGAATACATATTTTAGATTGGCGAGAGGATTTTTAAGGGTACAAACAGAAATTTTTCTAAAAGATTGTCTTAACAGTTTATTGACGTCAGCGCCCGCTCTAGCGGTTACGTCGCCCCGGACAAAAAGACAAATTGCCGCCCCATAAGAAAACATATAAATATATTTTTTAAATAAAGATACATATGTTTTATCTTCAATAGAAATCAAATCATTTTATTTAAATTTTAATAAAAGCATTCATTTTAATGAAAGTAAATTTTCTATTAATTGGGTACTTAACACATCAATATTTTTCTCACAGTTACAGCCAAAATGGCGCCCCTAAATTTTCGCGCCCCGGACAAATGTCCGGGTTGCCCCTTCCTAGAGCGGGGGCCCTGTTGACGTTCATATACAAAGTATAGTGTAAAGTGTAAGTAAGTAGACTGTGAATCTTTGCGCAAAACATGTGCAATAACGAAAATTAATAACATCTCCACTCCATTCTTACGAAAAGCAATTTTCAAGTGGATAAGTTGCCCTTCTTCCTTATCTTGGTGTTCATAAAATAATCTACCAATGTTGGAATCTGCATAAAGACCCGCGGTCTACTAATACGGGATCTGATAACTCGTGCGATTGGGAATTTGCAGAAAGACTTCTGGAATGAGTTCGGAATCGATTCTATTCACAATATTCTGTGAAATCGAGACTCGGACTTGGTTGTCTCGCAGTTTCCCAGAGTCCTCGCAGCGTCGACTCGATTCCGACAGCATCGCGATTATGCTCGCGGCTCGCGCGATACTCGCGTCCCTCAAAGAGCGCGTAATTACCGGCAAACCCCCCCGGTCCTCCCGCCCCCGCCCCACGACACTGTACTGAATACTTACTGAGATGTGCCCTGTTTTAACGCGGCTTGTGACGTCAAGTAGGTACGTAGATACAATTTTTAACGATCTGTAAATACGCTGAATCATTGCATGCCGATCAGAACGAGCCAGCGCATGCGTTGATCACCGGGTTGCGTTCTTTCGTATGATCTCGCCCCCTTTGTTTCGGCCCCCGCCGGAGCCCCCTTTGAGCGACCTAGACGAGGTTTCCGTGCCGAGTTCAGCTTCTTCTCAGAGTTGCGCGCGGCGGCGGGCCAACCTTTTCTTTTGCTTTTCTTTTCCTTCTGATTTCTTGATTCTGTTTTTTCTTTCTGGTGTCCGTCAGAACGAGGCAGTAGCGTTTTACTTTATTTCACTGTTAAGTAGATGCGGCCGCGCGGCGAGTTCCACTTCTGAGCTGATTCGCTGAGACCAACGCGACATAAATTCATCATCTAGAAGTACAACATTGTAATTGCGACGTTGGCAGCGAAGTCTCTTCGATCATGGTATCTCGAAACAGCTCAGAGAGACTCGAGTCATTCACAGCCTGGCATGGTACGGTTCTGGCTCCCCGAGGCTTTCAAGTTCGTTTCATTTTCGAAAAATCGTGTTCTATCTCGGAAGCCTCGAAAGCCAGAACAATACACAGCTAAAGAGACTCTTTCGCCGTGCTTTTGTCTATGACGACGCTTGCGCGATGCTGATTGCAATGTTCCTCCGACAATGTAAATCAGTATCGCGCGAAAGTTCAGCGCTGGTCGAGCTGTTGTCACGATGTCGTCGACGATCGATGGGGAGTAGCGTCAATTTGTGTATTCCTAGACAATTTTTGGATAGAGCGAAGCTAGTTTAAAACGAGTACAGTGTTTCTTACTGATAAATGTTTATTACTTATAAAACTGGAATAGATTGGTCATGTTGCAACCAATTCAGAGGTGACGGGCATAGATACGCGACGCTACGGAGGAAATACTGTATTACAAATGGACAATGAGACCTCCCCATCGATTAGACCAGCGCTCGGATTTACTTACTCGCGACGACCGAGTTTCGAAGGATACGCTCCCTCGATCCGGCCGCGCGTCTCGCTCCTAGTGGCGGTCCTAATCCGGAGCTTATCAGGCGCGTTCTATACTCGCTATTCACCGCCACGGGGAGCGACGCGCGTGGCCGGGTCGAGGGGGCGTAGCCTTCGAAACTCGGCCGTCGCGAGTAAGTAAATCCGAGCGCTGGATTAGACCAAGCAGGCTCAACTAACAAGTAACACTACTCAACTGATACTCACTGATTTGAATGAAATTTAACGTACTTATTAAACACCGAAAAATATTAAATACGTGTTTTTTTATTTCGGCTAAATACGCTTTTTAGGGGTAGAAAGCACCCCTCAACCTCTGGAGATGGAAACGTTTGTGGCTAATTATTTCTTCAAGGATTCATATTTTTTTCTATACATTTGAGCCTATTTTCCCATAACGTCTGATTTTTTTCTCTTTTGGGAAAATAACGCAACAAATCAATTCTGAAGAGAGGTTTAGAGTCATCGCATAGAATTACTGATTATAGATACAGGATGCGCTTAAGGTCCGGCAACTGCTAAATCCGGCAAGTCCGGCTTATTATTTCCAAATTTAATTGACCTTGAAAATCGACCTCAAGGTCGATTTCAAGTCAGGCCATCAAGTGCATCACTCTGAACTGTACAACTCTGGATCTTGCACTTTCTTCAGAAACTGTATCATTTAAGAAATAATTAGCTACAAACGTTTCCATCTCCAGAGGTTGAGGGGTGCTTTCTACCCCTAAAAAGCGTATTTAGCCGAAACAAAAAAAAACACGTATTTAATATTTTTCGGTGTTTAATAAGTACGTCGAATTTCACTCAAATCAGTGAGTATCAGCTGGGTAGTGTTACTTGTAAATTCGAGTTAGACCCAACATGGTATTAGTTAGGCTCGAATCACACCTGACTAGTTCCTAGTTGGATCAACGAGGACCGAGTTAGGCTACAGTAAGTTGTATTTAAGCCAGGGTGACCAGATCGTCACGATTACCAATCGAGACACAGACCTTGAAAACTCCGTAAAAAATGAGAGAAAAAAATAAAATTTGCAAGGCATTTATCTTGCGATACTATTTACATTGCGTTAAAATCATTTATTACGCCATCACAAATAAAAGCTTTCCATCTGAATCGCAAGAAACTAGCGTGAAATAAAAATGTAATTTCTTTCTTTATACCTCTAAATTCTTCTAACATTTATGCTCCTTGAAATCACATCTACTCATTTTCACACATAAAGGAGATATTTAGGTGGCTACATTGAGGTGGACCACCTTGTATAAAAATTTAATTTCTTTCTTTATACAGGGTGTCCCGTAATACTTCTCACGATTTTTCAATTAAGTGCTTGCGATGATCTGCCAAAAAAATATTTCAAACAAAAGTCGATCAGTTTTCGATTGGCTATACATTCGAATAGAAAAACTTCGGAAATTTTCTTTTTAATTATTGCCAAGGCCACCTTCATTTTTTGAAATGGTACTTCGAGGTCATCCGAAGGTCATAGTATACTAGGTCGCTGAATTCGTCTCGATACGGGCTATAATACTGTTAAGTCAAAAATACCAAGTACCATTTAAAAAAATAAAGGTGGCCTTGACAATACTAAAACAAAACAAAATTTCGAACTTTTTTTTATTGCAATGGACAGCTAATCGAAAACTCATCAACTTTTGTTGAAAATATCTTTTTGTCAGATTATCGCAAGTACTTGAAAAATTGTGAAAAGTGTTACGTGGGACAACCTGTGTATGTACCTCTAAATTAATATCGCTGCCTGAATGTAAGAACTAGGTAACTTACAATTCCTTATTTTAGAGAAATTGATGAAACAGTATTTTAAAGTTTTAAGATTATGGCAGGGAGACCGTTATTTTAAACATAATGCCACATATCTGCTTATATTTCTTTATTTTAAGTGGAACGATACATGAAAAAACATCATTTTGGATTAAAAAAAATTTTTAAAAGTCGAGTTGCCCATTTATAACATAAATAGAAATCTGTATTTATTTTTTATGTACTTTGAACACTGCTCACTAGATGTCGTAGATTACTTTGATAGATTACCCAGTTTTCACATTAAATTCTACTTGATTTCTTCTTTAATACGAAGTAGACAACTCAAAATGTCCAAATATCAAGTTACCTAGTTCTTACATTCAGGCGACGATATTATAATAATAAATGAATATAATCCGCAGTCTAGTCATCGCAAATAAAGGAGATATTTAGGTGGTCCACATTGTCTAAAAATGTCGAAAACACATCGACAAAAAAATCGAGACGTCTGATCACCTGGACGTAGGCTGAACTGGGCCAGAATCGGTCCGGAGTCGGGCCGAGTCGGGCCGACAGCGCGAGGCCACGGCTGGCGAGCGTTTTCACGGTGTTCCTCGGGTGTTGCAGGTACAGCCCGCTGGCAGGCGATCTCCTGGCGAACTCGATGCTACCGGGCAATGCGATGAACGGTTCCGGCTGGTGCATCTTCGTGTACAACCTGGCCCCGGAGACCGAGGAGAACGTGCTGTGGCAGTTGTTCGGTCCGTTCGGCGCCGTCCAATCGGTCAAAGTGATCCGGGACCTGCAGACGAACAAGTGCAAGGGATTCGGTTTCGTGACGATGACCAACTACGACGAGGCGGTGGTGGCGATCCAGAGCCTGAACGGTTACACGCTCGGTAACCGGGTGCTCCAGGTCAGCTTTAAGACGAACAAGAGCAAGGCGGCGTAGGACAAGCAACAACAACAGCAACCCACCAAACTGAAACCGAAACAACAACCGGATCAACAACAACAAGAGAAGCAACAACAATCAGGAAAAGAGGAGGATCGAGGAGAGCAGCAGCAACAACAATCGTCGGGACCGAGCGGCAGCGAGGGTACAGTGATCGCGTCGACGAGCACTAACTCGAGCACGGTGGTCGCGAGCGCCGCCGCGATCATCAACGTACCAAAGACACCAGCGAGCGTCGTGGCGCTCGCCGCAGCCGCCGCCTACGCTTCCAAGAAGAAGATCAACCATCCGTACCACCAGCAACCGCTGCACCCGCTCCATCAGGCCAACAGCCACCACTATCTGCAAGTCGACAACGTGATCAACAGCCTGGCGAGCCGATACCGAGCCGAGGTGCACGAGCTGCAAGCGGGCAAGACCTACAACAATCTGGTGCACGCGCGGCGCTTCCTCGCCAGCTACGGGATGGTGATGAGAAACCTCGCGACCTCTGCCAATGCCAACGCGAACGCCAATACCAACGCCAACGCCACCTCCTTCACCCGGAACTGCCCGAAGAACCCGCGTCGGAACAAACTGGACCGGGAGGACGACAACGCGGACCCGCTTCGCTCGGACTGAGAGAGACACCAGGAATAATATCCGCTGAACCGATCCGCAAAGCTGATCCCACTCGACGCTTGTCCTCTCCTCGGACACGTCCGCCGACAGGGACTGAAACACACAGAGATTAGAGGGAGTGCGTGTATGCGCGATGATTAGGATGCGAGTATGAGAAGCGTGCGCGTGCGTGTGTGCTGAACGATGATCACGAGCAGAGAAGAGCGTGCAGAGAAGAGGATGATGGAGAAGAGGTAGGTCGTGGCGCGAGCGTTCAATCGTCCGGCGACTGTTTCGCCTCGGAGGAAGAAGGGAGAATTTTCGAATTTTTATTTACGCGCTTACTCCTCTCGCATCTCTCTTTCTCCCTCGCTCTTTCTCTCTCTCCGACGGTCGGGTAGTACTTTTCCAACGGACGTCCTTCGACAACGCTCGAGGAGCCGCGGAGAGGAGGACAGCGTTGTTGGCAGGCTCGCGTGACCACTTCACTCTTTCTCTCTCTCTCGCTCTCCGCACATACATATCGATGATTTATGTATATGTACCTGGAGGGTGAGGGCCACACGGCGCGCACACACCGAGTGAAATCGATGAAACAGCGCGGGGCAGAAAAAAACACGTGAGGGGCGAGGGAAAGGGGCGCGGACGGAGATAGGATCTTTGGGCGAGCGGCACGCGACCGGCTTCCGGTTCTTTGCCTCGCGATCGAACCGACGGTCACCGCGCTCGAGAACGCGCCGAACAGAGGGAGCGGGTCGCGTGGAGCTTCGAATCCTCGGGAAAAAGTCCCCAGGCGGAGTGCGATCGATCGAGAGAGAGAGAAAGAGAGAGAGAGAAAAAGAGAGAACGGGAAACCTAACCCCAGATGCTCGGGATTTCGGGTTTTCGCACCCCCCGTTCGATTAGGATTGTTAGAGGACGCAGGTTGCCAGCTAAAGTATTTTCCATGGATTTCTCTTGAAAAGAGGAAGACGACGAAAAGGGTGAGGGTGCGGGAGACCCGATCGACCCGGGTCTCAGATTCTCGCGCGTCTATCGCTGAAAATTGTTTAAAGACCGACAACGAAGGCGCCTAGCGTTTTCGCGATCGATTGGCCTCGGAGAGAGAGAGGGAGCGAGTAGAGAGACACGCGAGGTACCACACGGTGCGTGTGTGTGTGCATGTGTATGTGTTGGTCGGAGGATGAAAGAAATTCAGGAGCGAGTGGGAAGACTAGGGGAAGTATCGGGGGATGATCGATCTGAAGGATGCGCGGGATAGGGGGACTGGTCAGGGCTGAAGCTGACAATCCGCTGGACAGTTTCGCCGTTCGACGATCTCTCGTTTGAGTGACGAAAGCGTCCAGCGGTGACGCGGACCAACGGAGAGCAATCCGACGACGGTTTCGAAGAGAACTTTCCGAGTTTCTCGAACGAGAAACGAGGGAGTTGAACCTCTGGCGGGTTGCTCTAGGCGCGAACACGCGACATAACGAAACCAAAGGTGAGACGGGCCAACCGATTTTCTTGGTGCCCGATGTGACGTAAACGTACTTAAGTCTTAAACTTCGACGTAGGCGAATTAAGATGGCCGTCGGCCGACGCCGACGCGCACCGGAGAGACGAAGTAATATATATTTGGATATATATATATATATATATATATATATATAAATATGAAAATATATATATAGATATATACATATTGTACGCTATTTAACGCGACTAACTTTAGGGGCTAACGTGCATAACAGAGGTGATCTCGTGGCCCGTCGACGACGACGAGCCGAAAACCGGGACCCCGAGGGATTACGTCGGTTCTGCTAGTCAAGGCTCTCGTGCGCGCGCATTGCTCGAAAGAAGAAACGTGGACAGGAACGGTGTCGTCGCAGTATTCGCACCTGCAATCACACAGCTCCCCTCTTTCTACACTTAATCATTTTATTATTATTTCATCCGATGTTTCTTTATTTTTGTTTTTATTTTCTTTTCGTTCTCCGTTTCACGCGACGAAGGATCACCAACCGGTCACGATCGTCGAGTTCGCCGACGTACTATCGCGAAAATCTTCCGCGAATGCGAAATTCTGAGAGTCAGAAAGAGCATGCTCTTCCGGGAGAGTTTTCGCTCGGGTACAGAGCTCTCCGGTTCCGTGCGCCGGTGTGCAAGCTTATTTTTATTTTCTTTTTCGTTGTTGTTTTTCTTTATTTTTTGTTTTTTCTTTTAACGCGAGGCGACACACGCGTTTGACGAGAAAGAGATAGAGGATGCGCGCTCGTCGACGAACGCTCGAGACGATGCACCACGGGGTTATGTGATAGTGACGAGGAGTGGGAGACGATCCATTCGATCGCGCTCCCGTCGATCGTCGAGACACGCGTCTAGTCTACGTGCAAAGAAACGAACAGCCAACGGGAAGAATCTCTCGCCGCGAGTACCATAGATTCATTTTAGCGTAGTGAGGCTCGGATCGACGAGGAAGGCCGCGGTTTCGGTGGTACGTAAGGTAAGCGAGTCGGCTCGCTCGAATCGCCCCGCCCACCTGCGCGACGATACGGAGGGAGTGGCTGCCGGGAGCGCGGACCTCGAGGAAAACCATAGATATTCGAGTCTAAAGGTCTCCTCGGGGCACCTTGATCTCAGAAAAATTTCACCGCCTTCTCCGCACCACCCTGGACGCGAAGCAAACGAAAATTTACTCAAACTTTGTTCCACGGTCAGGAAAGACTCTTTGTACTTCGCATATCTTTTTCAACGAACTTCGAAAGCACAACATTCGCATCGATCATTGATACGTCGGCGGCGAACTGAAATGAAGCTCGTCCGCCATGTTTAAAGGCGGCAGGGAGGCGCGAGCCGGCTCGGATTGTAAGTACTTAATCGTGAGTAAAAGCAGAGGCAGATGCGACGATTTTCTTAGGTTCTTAGATTTAGTGTTTACGTGAGAGATGAAAAGCGTAGCGTGTATATGTTGTCCTATTTATGTGTACCTTTTTGTGTCTAGTCCGGGGTTCGGGGGGGATGGGGATGGAGAACAACGCGTTTGTCCAAACGTTCTCTCCGGTTGGAGGAACGCGGAACGACGTCTCGCGTTCGACCATCCCCGCAGAACGTAATTTTCAACCTCAAGCAGCAGGATGCTAACCGCTAAGATTTTATTTTATTTTATTTATTCGAAGCCCGCGAACGTCACGGTCGCGTTTCCGGTCCGCTTTGCGCGAACGGGGAACCGTTTGGGTGAGGGGGACGGGACTAGACGAGTCTTGACGTCGGGTCGATGAGGATCTCGATGATTAGTGCAAATTATATATATATATTTATAAATATATATATATAAACACCGTGCGACGATTTGGGCGACCACGTCGCGTCGTCTCCGCGAGCATCGGCCAGCAAGCACCCCTTTCCGTCGCTTTCGGGGCTTCTGGATACGGTAAAGCTGCGTCCACATTTCTTGCCGCAGCTCCTTACCGCCACTAGTGATCTCATCGAAGTGGTACCGAGGGTCAAGATCAATTTTTAATCGAATTTAATCTATTCGCGACGAAATAAAATTTCAATCAATTGGCGCACAATTCAGAAACTTGAATTTTAACATCCGAATTCGAGTTTTAATTAATGTAGTTCCCAAATTTCTAACAGAATACAAGTATAAGAAAAGCTGAACGCACTCAAACATTTTTACGTTCAGCTCTTTCGAAGCGGTTCGGTAAGAAATCTGGGCGTAGCTTAAAACAAATTGCTGATACAGTGAGATTCAGCATAGAAGTGGCGTCCGCTACCACAGGATTCCCTCGTTACTGGATCGGGGGTCGCAGCGAGATGATATTTGCTATTGGCGAGGGACGTGACGACGTCTCGAGGTCCGAGGAATACTATTAGACCAGCAGCGAAATGGTGGGGGTGAGAACGAGGGAATACTGTATAGCGGAGCTCGGTGAAGACGGTCCAGATCGCCATAGTGGGTTTCCATCGAAGGATGAGGTCGATGAGCGAGCGGAAGGGTCTTGTATAAGGTGGAGCGATGCTCGTGGGACGCGGGGAGGGGGGTGAAACGTGTGTAAGACAATCGCAACCCCCGAGTATTAGGGTAGAGTTCTTACAGCACGTCTAGTTTACATTCACTATTATAAATGATTAATCCTTCTCATAGTTATTATCACGTATATTACAATTATTATTATTATTATTCTGGTTATTATTATTATTATTACCATCGCCATCGCCATTATTATTATTATTATCATTATTATTATTATTATTATTACGATTATTATCATTGCTATTAATTACGATCATATATATTTTTGTGTCTCTCGTCCAAGTAGCTACGTGTAACCTTTAAACACCTTTGCTGCTACTTACTTTCGTACCACTACGTCAACGAACCGTAAAAAAAGCAAGAGAAAAAAAGAGAGAAAAGAGGAAACGAAACTGAGAAGAGAATGATTAAGAAAAACGAAACGAGGAAAAAAATGCTCTTCGAACATTTATCACTTCGGTTCACTTTTTTTTAACCATCCGCTATTTTCTTACCACCCGCTATAACTTTACTTACTATTAACTACCACCAACCACTACTGCTACTACTTACTACTTACTTATTACTACTTACTACTACTGCTACCGATTATTTATTTATTTATTTAATTATTATATAACATAACAGAAATTATGTTTTATTTAAGGATTAAACTGATTTGTGTTTGGTTCAAGATACGTCGTTCGTTTTATTTCGATTACTTGTTTCTGTTGACACCGCCGCCACCGCCACCACCACCACCACCACCACCACCACCACCACCACGAACCACCCCCATTTCCGAGACCATTCTCCACAACCCACGACCACACCCCATGGCGCATCATCTCCCGTAGCCTGACTCAATTGATCCTCGACGTTGTTCCTCGTTATTCGGGCCAACGCGACGCGTGAAAACGATCGCGCAACGTTGCAACCTATTCGGGGGCAGTAGCCATCTCCCGCAATATCGATCATGGGCGACCGCAAGGAATTCATTCTCAAAAACGAACACATTGCAATCGGAAATGTAAAACTCGGTCGGACGCGATCAAAAGAAAATAGTCTGTGATATCGATCGTACGGGACCGGATTCGGAAGAAAGAAACGAATGGATTGATTATCGCCCACGATCGAAGAAAAGAGATAAAAATTGATTACAAGGAAGATTATAGATCTAAACCATCAAAGAATTTATAGTTCTTTCGTCGCGCTCCATCAAAGAATCGCAGTGGAAGATCGCCGATTCAAGACGATAGGGGAGGATTTTTAAAGTCACGGATCATGGGCGATAGCGATCGGTTCGAGAATTGGCAAATAGTGATCGAAGAGTTTGCAATGAGACGTTTGAGGTTCCATTGTCGTCCACGATCGCGAAACGACGATTCGATCTAGGCTAGATCTGGGAGAGCTTGGACGCCGATCGAGGAACGTAGTCCCTCGGTGAACCGCGAGAAGAGGACTCGAGAGGGGACGCGGCCTGTTCGAATGCGATCTTGTATTGTTCGAGGTGCACGGTATCGATCCAGGACCCAAGAAATTCGGGACTCGAGTTCCCCTTTCGAGTTTGGAGGCCTCTCAGCCCTAAAACTGCTCCATATCGCGCACAATATAGTAAGGGAGACTTGAAGGGGAGACGCGCAACGCGTGCTGGTTCGAGGGGAGGATTCCTTAAGCCGCGTGTCCACTTGCGAGCACCATGGGAACTCCACGATCATCAAAAAACGACGTTAGACCCGACGCTACCTATCCGCTGCCGTGAATTTTGACCATTTCGAGAAAACGCGACAACATCATCGGAATCAGTCCCTTCTGAAATTTCCAAAGAATACGAACCAGTAAACGTTCATTGCAACAGGAAACATTCTCTTCGAAAGTTCCCAAGTAATTGTCACGATTGTTCCACGCTGATAAAACGTCGCCGAGAACTGCGCCGAGGGGTTGAAGTCTAACGATCGACGAGCAAGTGGGCACGCGGCCTAAGCCAGCGCGCCCTGACCCGTTCTTCCCGTGCTCGGAGAGGGCGTCGATTACTCGAGGAGAGAGGGAGAGAAAGAAAGAGAGCCGGCTGGGCGAGAGAACATGTCTGTGTGAACGGAAGGGACGAGAGAAGGAGAGAGAAAGCGATGGAGGACGCACGCTAATCTACTTAATTATAAAGCTATATTACCGTACGGCTATTACGTTAGATGTACCGTTGTGCGTATTATATTTATGTCCGTGTAATCATTGTTAGTTGTATCGCTACGACGACGATCATGATAACGAGACCGTTCGTCGTCGACCACTCTGGGAGAAGGGGAACACCGGATCGAACGTACGTGTACGTTCGCATACATACACGCAGCATACATTCTCCCGACGTAGTCGCGTTCCTCTTAATTCGCGCGAGACAAACTGCTGTTCCTCCCGGAACATTAGAGAGAACTGTATAGTTTTTAGGCGTCAACTAAATTTCTGACGACGTCGAGACGCAGCTCCGACGCGTCAGGATGCGTCGATCGTCGCGCTGTTCGTCCGGCGAGCCGGTTCGGTTCGTCGCCGACGTCGAACCTCGTCGCACAGCAGCGCACAAAATACTTTTTAAGGTTGTAGCCGGCGTCGGGACGCCGTCGAGCCGCTCGCCGTCGACGATCGACGCCGGGAGACGTCGAATCGCAACGCACAATCGCAACGCTCTGCCCATTCGTGGCTTCGCGCGCGCCATGAAACATTTGATCGGTCAGTTCTCCCCGCGTTTCTCATCCGAGATGTTCGTTCCCGATTTTCTTTCGTCCTGTCTTCTGCCCAGAGAATCCCGACGGATCCCGTAGATCCGGGGGGAGTAGCGATCAACGATTCTTTGTTGTCTGCGAGGACGAAACGCGCTCTGCGAAAAGAAAGCGGATGAACACGTTCCGATCGTCGGAGAACTGTTTTATCCGTGGACAGTCGGGACAAAGATCTCGGTCGATCGCGCGAGCGACATCGTTGAGCAGAGAATAACGGATCGGTGATCCGCGACGACCGATATCTTTCGTTTCGATCCACGACGCACACGATTCCAGTCGACTGGAAGCAGATCCAACCGGGAAAGGGTGAGATCCTCTTCCAATTTGTATCCACCGATCCGACTTACACAGACTGAGTCTTTAGGCAATGCATTTAGATCGCGGCTGCGATCATCGATACTCTTTTTTCCTGAACTTCCAGGAGAGGAACTCATTAAGGGAACTCGGGGGAGAGAGAATGGCGTTTCCGGGGAGGGTTTTCGAACTGTCGGACCTCGTCCACAGTCCAATCGACAATTAGACTGCGGATTCCTGTTCGATTATTAACGCATCGATGTCGTTGCAGCGAGAAGTGAACGCCCGGTTCGCTCTGATCTTTCGAAATTCCATCATCGGTAGTACCCGAACATCTTTGTCGTGAGAATCATTTTCAGCCCTCGTTCGATCGATCGATCGACATGACCAACTACATCGAACCGAATGTCAAGTTTGATATTCCGCTTGATTCGTGAGAACGCAACGATCTCAACGTGCTTGAACAACAATTGCCCGAGGGTTGTGAGATCCGCAGTCTTGTCGACGACGAATCAGCAGCATTTACGCGAGCGAATCAGTTGGATTGGGTTTCTCCGGTGTGAAAGTCGAAGAAGGAGGGGTTGCTCGTCCGTAATTTACATATATCGAGAGCGAGCAGTTCGTGGGGGCGGAAATCGCAGTGATTGTTTTTTCTTCGGTTCTCCTATTGTTTGGCAGTCGGGTCAACCGGACGGTTGGCGCGATTCTATGAATATCCTCGGCGTGGGTGTTTTTCTTGGACGGAGAACGCCGCCCTTTGAGAGCCAAAGGGTGCACCGTTTCCGAGATCGTTTGAAGACGGTGGATTCGATCCTCCAGCGAGCACAATACCAAAGAGAAAGAGAGCGAGAGAAAGAGGCGAAGAGTGTTTGCGTGTGTGCGTGAAAGGGAGAGAGAGAATGGATGCACGACTGTGAATTAGAAAAGGGGTGAGAAAGAAAGAAAGCGAGAGAGAGATAGGGTGGCGAGGCGAGACATCCGACAAGGGTGGAATTATTTTTACGCGATCGAGCAAGGGGCGAGCCGAGAGATCGTTGGAGACGCTGTCGGCCGGCGAAAGCGGCTCTAGCTCACCGTAGGCCTAACTAACGAACCACACAGAGAGAAAGAGAGAGCGACAGACACAGTGAGAGCGAGCCGATAGAGAAAGATGAGAGAAGTACTTATACCTTAGCTAAGCTAACTAGATAAACGGGCGAACAAAAAGAACGAGAGAGAGAGAGAGAGAGACGTCGAGTGTTCAAAGACTAACAAACAAACAAAAAAAATAAATAAAAGGGAACGAGAGAGACTGATCGTGTGCGAGAAGAAGAAAGAATGGGGACGCGAGCGAAAGAGTGAAAGTGCGAGAGCGGCGAGAAGCTAGGAAATAACTAAAGTAGGAAAGAAAATTACAAAAAAATAATATACGCGAGACAATGGAGGAGGAAATTACTCCGGAGGGCGAGTAACACAACGATCAACCGAGAAAAAAAGAAACCGATAGAACACTACACTTTAACAAAAGAATCGAAAGAAAATTTACCAAAAAAAAAATATGGTGGGAGGAGACAGAGAGAGAGAGAGCGAGCGCGAGAGTGTGGGGGTTGCAGAGGGAGGAGCGACGCGAAACGACGGTAAACGAGGGAGGGAACTGGCAAAGGACTGGGGAGAGGGGGTGGGAATGGGGTTGGTGGGCGAAGAGAGAGAAGAAAGACAGAGAAAAGGGGTAAAGCCGGAGAGGAGAAGGAGGAGGAGGGCACAGAGACTGGACGGAGGGGAAGAAAGAGATAATCTATAATCTTCTGTACATGTTTTGATTATTCTAATTATTAATTATCGTAACTTATTATAATAACTATTAATTAATTAAATTAATTGATATCTATGGAACTGTATTTAAACGACAAAAAACGTGGTAGCTAGTTTGTCAATGGGTGTATAAATATTTAATTACGATAACTCTATAGTGATACTAAAAGAAACAACAACAACAAACAAGCAAACAAACAAACAACAAGAACCATCACCACCACCACCACCACCACCACAAAAACAAACGAACAAGCAAAACAGTTCAACAAGAACAAAGAAATGTGCGTGAACGAGGAGAACACGTTGAATATTTTCGAGAGAAAGAGTAGCGAAAGGGAACAAGAGAGTACTAGAGAGTGCGAGCGAGAGAGAGAAAGAGAAGGAGAGAATGAGAAATTAATATAAAATCGTATTAGATCGAAGAACGAGAGAGAAAGTGAATGTCTGTATACGCGACACCGACACGAAACCACAAACTTGACCACACGAACACACTCACACACATGCCACAATGAGAGACGATGTACTTGTAATTATTCCACTCAGATAACGAGGAAGGGACAAGCAAGCGGTGACAACAAAGTAGAGAGAAAGAGAAAGAGAAAAAGGGAGATAGAAGGGAAGAAAAAAATAGTTGAGAACCGAGCGCGGATATTCAAGCGATCCGAGCGATCGAGATATTTTTCAGGGGTTACGGATGGGGGGAAGAGAACGAGGGAGAGGGGTTGATCGAGGAATTCACGGTGCTTCGTGGGGAGGGGGTGGGCTTCATCCGTTTCGTTTCCCATTTCGTCGTTTCTTCGAGGAACAGAGGACGACAACTCGTTCCCCGACACCTAGACACTCTTTTCCTTTCGGCTGGAGACGTTCGACCATGGCTCCGGTGGCCATAGTTGGCCCCGAGCCGGAGCGCTTTCTCGCGCGATCGAACTCGCGCGGGACGGTCTCCGTGCGGGAATGCCCGTCGAGAGTCTCGTGATCCACGGACCTTTAAATAATTTATATTTTGCCGGGGACGCGCTTGGTTAACTTGTGGGGGTGGGTGGGGACGGGCGGAGGGTAGGATCTTTCAGCGGGAGGATCACTCAAAGCGATATTTTCAGCGAGTCGACGCGATCCAGAAACGGAAAGACTGCCGATAATCAATTGCTCACACCGAAACGCGATATATAAATTATTTAAACAAAATAAAAAAGCGAACGAGAGTGGGGGGTGGGTGGGGATAGGGCAAGCAGAGAGAAGAGGAGAGAATACTCGATGTAGATCCCGAGATCGAGCCCCTCTCGATCCTCCGATCATTTGCCATTTTGGGATGTGGCCAGTAAACGAGCTTTTTCGAGGATCCAACGGTCGGATGGTCGGGATCGATCGCTTCTCGGTCGATCGTACGTATTCCCGCGTCGATCACGAAGCGGTATCGACGGTAGCCGCGATCAGGACGCCGCGGATGCTTACGCGAACTTCTGTTTCTCCCACGGGCTCTAGAAATCCTCGCGCCTTCGTCGGCGCGTTTTATCAGTCGAATCGGTTCCCGTGGCGTCTCGAAGACTCCCGGATACGTCTGGACGCGTAAAGATCCGCGGCTCTGCGGTTAGGATGATCGACGCGGAGCCAGAAAGCTCTCGGCGAGAGTCGCTCACCGAATCTCGATGATCTCTTATATCGAAGACACATTCCATCCGGGTGCGGGGGCTCTCGGCCGGAACAAGACTTCCGGTTCTCGTCCACGAAACGTTCGAAACTGCCGCAGCTTCCGCGACTCCCTTTTCCCATCGATTATCTACCGATTTTCATGAAACCATCGAGCTTCGGCTATCAGAAGTCAAAAGAGGAATAACTAGATCGGATAGTCGAGGGTAAGGGCGAGATTCGGAGCAATGGATTGCTTCGAAACCTGATTCTGGCCCTTCGTCGACGCTAGAGCTACCTGACACCTCGATACAATCGGTCCCAGGTTCTACGTTCACGATTATCGAAAGCACGAGCGCGCTTTTGTCGGAAATTCTCGAACCAATCGATTTCTTCGATCACGTACAGAAGTGTGACGTGCTCGATTCGAGTAGACGCAGTTTCGAATATCATCGGGAGAAGTAGGTATGTCAGTGCCCGGTAGCTGCAGCGTTAAATTCGCGCTCAGAATTCGTCTATTTTCGAAACGATTTCCAAGCGACGCGATGCGGGCAGCAAAGGTTTCCGCGAAGTCGCCATGGCTCGCGTGGACGAGGACCGACGAACCTAGCACATTCCACGACGCCGCGCCGAGGCCCTCGAGGTACAAAATCCGCGATAAATCTATATATATTACATATTAGACTTGTTACGCGACCGATCGATCTCGAGTAGACCGCGTTTCCCGTGGGTCGTCGCCAAAAAAAAGACATTTTATCCTTTTCTATTGAAAGGACGAGGGATTTCTACGGGGGAATCGAATGAAAGTTTCTTCATCGACAGTATTAAGATATTAAGGGGACTTGTTTTTTTACCGGCGGGGGAGGAGACGTCGCTCGGGACGCCCGACGCCGCGACGCGACGCGACGTCGTCGCGACGTCGCGACGGTCGATCGTTCTGCAAAACGATCGCGCCGTCAAACACCGGATTCGCGCGCAACCTGATCGAATCGCGACAATTCGCTGGGCTGAGGATCTTTGAGCAGATTTTCATTATTTCATCGACACCAGTGTACAGAGAGAACTCCTTCATCGATTCCGAAAACCACCGAAATATCAGAATGTCGTTTTTTTGTATCTTGCGAATCGGTAAATGCCATGAACACGCGTAAAACGATCCACAGTCGAACGGTAGTTGTAGCTTCGCGATTCGATCGCGTTCCGACGAGTCCGTCAACCATGATCTCACTTCGACTAGACACTTTTCTACCGGCCGAGCAAGGATTTTCCTCGATCGTCGCGGCACGATCTACGGCGGCGTCGCGTCGGGCCTCCGGCGAACGATCGAGCGTAGGAGATCCCCGACGAGGAACAACGGATCTGTACGCTCCTAGTTGTCGCGGTGATTCCGTAATTACTATTATAATACCAGCGATTTTACCATTACGATATTATAGACGTTGTACGATATGTATAAGTGTTCACGAAAGCGAACGGTAAAACGAGAAACAAAACGAACGGTAAAACGAGAAGCAAAACGAAAGGGGAAATAGAAATGTCTGCGGAGTAGGAGGAGGAGGAGGAGGAGGGGATCGATTATTATCAGCCAAGATGAAACACAGTGCAATATATACGCTTTTCGTTGTTCCCGGACCGATTATTCTCCGAGCGTGCGGAGGACATCCATCGAACGGACAAACGAAAGGGGGAGGGACTGGGAGAAGGAAAGACATCCAGAGAACGGGGTAAACTGGTGGATAGTCGCGCGGATCCTCTGTCCTTCTTTCTGTCGACCAGTCAACGTCCACGATGACAAAAAGTCTCGAAAGTTCATTCGAACATTAATCGCATGAAATCCGCGGTACAATCGTCGTCGCCAACTTCTGAAACCCATTCTCGCGCATTCTTCTCCCTTCAACTTCCTCGATCAAGCTGCAAGCTAACATTTCGCGGGGAAACTCCGATTGGTCGACAGGAAGGTTCGAGGACGAGCCGAAAGGACCAAAAAACATCCTCGTCGTCGAGGCGGGCGGGGCGTGCCGGCGCTCGTCCGCGGATCGATTTCTATGGGATCACGATCGCGAACAAAAATCACGCGAAATAATCTGTCCGACTGTTGCGAATTCTCTTTAGAAACGTTTTACAGCTTTAATGGGAAACCACCGTAGACGTAAGCGAACACGGAGGGCACTAATTAAAAAGGGGAGAATCAAGAAACTTACACGCGCGGGATAAACGATAATACGTGAAATAAAATGGGGGGGGGGCGGAAGAAAACGGAAAAAAATAGGAAAATGTGAGGGCGACGGGGGCAGCAACAGGAGCGGAACGAGAGAGTGAGAGAGAGAGACAGAATGAGAGAGGTAGAGAACGCGAGAAGAGAGAGAGAGACATATTGAATTTATAATGAATGAGTATCGTTACGATTATAATTCACGAAAGACACGAAACACATCCACAAATTCAACGATACAGACAGAAGAACGTTGTCCTTTTTTTCGGATCGTCGTCCTGACGGACGAGAAGATGATGCTACCGAATGATTTTGTAACTTAAGGAAATATAGATCAGTTGCTCTTAAATCTGACTGGAGACGTGACTCTTCTTTCACCCGCCGAATCGACGACGCACGTACCGATCGATCGATCGCCGATCGGTCGAGGATCATCATCCACGGAATCGACTCGCTTGTTCACCCGGGATCGGTCCTCGCGATCATTTTCTTTTCTCCGCATTTTTTTGGTCTTCGTTCGATCGGGATCCCGATCTCTCTCGCTGGGTCGATCCGCGGCTCCTTTGTTTCCGCGCGCCTCTCGCGCGACCCGATATCGTCATGTGAATTGACAATGTGATACGCGTATAATTATATCGACAGACCCGGCGAACCAGTCGGAACAAGCTATTTCGAACGAATTCTCGACGGATGCCGGCGCGGGAAACCGATCGTCCTTCGACGGTCGATCGCCGATCTATGCGCGCTCTCGACGGAACAACGGAGGAGATCCGAAGAGCGAGATCGCTCGAACAGCCCTGCTACTTTTAGTCGGCATTCTCCAAACATATCATTCGAGTTGACCCGCCTGAAAATCGATCATAAACTCAAAGTACAGTTAAATATCTCTTCTTCTCCGAGGAAATTTCTTGAAAGAAAAAAGCAGCGTATGGAATTGGTACTCTTTACTAGCTTTTTCGTCCAGCTACAGCCATTCATTTCCTTGCGTGTCCGGATAAAACTGTGTCTCCGCAGGAAGAAGTTCGCGTTCGTTCTCGATCCGGGGAGAATAAACAAATCGGACGAATGTAGCGTGGAAAGTCTGTTCTTCAACTTTATCGGGCGCAAACACGAATGTCACGATTGATCGAATGAAAGGGGGCGGAACAATAGCAACGCTTACGCGTGCATCGATCTCTCCTGGTCTTCCGTGCGCTCTCGATCTCCACGGACGAGTCGAGAACAACGCCGAGACGGGGTCGAGCTCGAATGAGAATCGGTGGTCGGACCGCGCCGCCGGCGTCACCCGCTTAATTAGACTTCAGACGGAAACGAGTTGAATATCGGTGCGTTTTAGCGCCGCTCGCGGGAGTCGGGGAAGGGGTGGGGGGTTGCAGAAGGATCGAGGATCCAAGGGACGATCGATCGACGTTCCCCGCGTGAAACGAGTCCGGGATTCCGCGTCGGTCGGACCTCCGGTCCATCTCTGCAGGATGTCCGGCGTGGATCGTCGCGGATCGATGATCTACGATCGCACGAGGCAACGGCGAAACAGCGACCGAGATAACGACGGTACTGGAGAACGACGGAGAAAAAGAACGGGGCGGAAGAGCGCACGCCGAGATTGAAGCGCGGGGGTTGGTGCAGGACGATTCGGAATTTCCTCGCGAATTGTTGATCGAGCCGAGGCGAAGAGCGAGATTAGGCTAACAACGTGGGAGACCCGCGAACCGAGAGCAAAGTCTGATGATAGGATGTTACAGAGGACGAAGAGGGAACGAGACGAGGGGGGTGGTAGGGGGTGGAACTGGGAGAGCGCGGAGGTAAAACGTTCGGATAGGCGGAGGGGTGAAACGAGACAAAATAAAACGCGGATTATAATAGAGTAATGTATTTTATGAAGGGTTTTAATACGGTATTGATAGCGATATTTAACTGTAACTGATAAATAAAGGCGCTATTTAAATGTGAGAGATGGACGAGAGAGAGAGAGAAAGAGCGAGCGAGAGAGAGAGAGAAAGAGAGAGTGAAAGAGCGAGAGAAAGAGAGTGAGCGAAAGTGAGACGGTGTGGAGGAACGATCAGATCACCGAATACTGTCATAACGGTAATGGTAAACTAATTACGTTACTATAAGGATTTAAAAAAAAACGGTTTACGCTAGGCGATAGACGTGCGACCGACGTCGAGACAGGAAAGTGAATGGACGGACGGGAATAGGAGTTTATTAAAGAAACAAATAAGAAAGAAACGATGTAGAGAACCGGTGTAAAAAGGGACGAAGTGAAATGGCGAAGCAAGGAAACGTTCAAAGGAAGGGGCGAGGATGAACGGGGGCGGGGTTTCTTTTGGTTTTCGGAGCTCGACAACCGAGAAGGGGCGGGATGTCCACGCGAAACCCGCGGAGAGCCGGCGAGACCGCGCCTTCGTTCTGGAGATCGCGTGAATCGGCGCGTCCGCCAATTTTTCTGTGAAAAACTTGTCGATCGATCTGGAAACGTGCGATCCTGAAACCAGCGAAGGGGGGTGGGGGCGGGTGGGTGGGGGGATTCTCGGCCGAGTGTGTCTGATGCTTCCATAGATCGGGGGAACGATTCCACGGATGCCCGTCGAATTGATCGATGTAATCTTTCTATGTGTATAAGTAAAACGTATCGATCGGACGTCCGGCAACGAAGGACTGCACAAATCGTAAGTGATAATAACGCGGCGTGTTGCACGCCCGACGTAATATCGGCCATGGACTGTTCAGGGGAGACCGTTGAGAGAGAGAGAAAAACGAGAGGATCGTGATACGGTACGGATTATCGTGGAACAGGACGTTACGATTAAAGGGGTGTAGGGGCTATTTGTTATTAAGCGACAAAGTTTAGGGCGGCGAGGAGGAGGAGGAGGAGGAGGAGAAGGAGCGGGAGAGGGGAAGAGAATCGTGAGGCGAACAAAGTAAGACTGACCGCGGAGGGATGGCTAAGATTCGGAACGGGTCTTCGGCCCCTTTAGAAAGGCAACTTCCCGCCTGGGAAGTCTGCGGGTAGCAAACCAGTAGATCGAGATAATCACTGGTCGTACACTGTGTGCACGACGGTGCACGGATCAGGTGAAAGGCCGTCGGTGACTTCGTCGCGAGTCACGAGGGCCCTTTAGTGGAACCCTTTTGATCGATCCCTTTCTTTTGAAGGGACGCTTTCTTTTGCTATCGGAACATTGCTCCACGTCCGACCACACTCGGACTGTACTACTACGCCGTTTCCTCCGTAACGTAGCGAGAGGAGGCGTTCCCGAGCAGTGGGGGGAGGGTTGACTCCGCCCAAATTGGTGATCGGTTGCGCCAGGAAGTGAATGGGACGCGATCGAATGACTCGATGCAGTCATCGATGAATTTTTGGGACGGGGGTGCTGTAGCGAGGCCAGAGACGTTCAACCGCGGCGCCGGTAAATTTTCCAGCAACGGAGTTGATACTTTTTGGAACGCCCTCGGGATCATCCCATCGTTGCCAAGACACGCCTCCATGGGGCTGTACGGTTGATCGTTTCTGGCTGCGACTGATCGCGCGCGGACTCGTACCACTGTCCACCGTGCACAGGCCTAAGGTTCACGCATCGACCGAGCATTCGAAGCGACCGAGCTTCTTCTTCCTCTTCCCATAGGTAATCTCGCGTCAGCACCGGGAAACGTTTCGGTCGGCTACAGGGTCACCGTTCGACGAACGGGACGCAACAACGAACGTCACGCTTGTTCCCTGCTGGCGATCGGGGATCCCGGATCCCGTCGATCGCGAGCGACGCTAACGTTCATCGTGGCCAAGGAAAAATAAAAAAACACGGTGGGGGACGCCGAAAGGGTTACTTTTCGAAGTATCGCGGCTGACAGTCGAGGGGGACGTTTCTTTTTATCCGATGTTCGACATCCGGCGTGGGAAGTTTGATCGCCGCGAAGGATACCGCGCGAATCACTGTTATCGTCGATCCGCTCTGCGCTAGGGCCGCGCGCGTACCGGAAGTACTCGCGAGTACCCGCCCGTCCCTATCGGTACCGGATCGATACGCGAAACGGGTCCGTCGATCGAAATGGTCGCGGCAGTAGATTACTTAACCTCTTAAAGAGTAGAACACGAATTGTCTAGCGCTCTCTCGAACGGACTTGGAACCGACATTTCTTTCTCTAGCGTTTCGCGGGTATACTTTGTTCGAGTGGCCCCCGCCCCGGCCCCCCCACCTCGAGGGTAACGGGGCGGGGCCAAAGGGTTTTATCGTTTTTGTCACTTGGTTCGGATCGTGAAAATAAAATCCTCGGATGGAACAAAATCTCTTAATCTATCTATGTGTATCTGTATTTAATTATTCGTCATTTAAACGCATATTTACCGTGTACTTATCGCATGAATTTACGGATTACTTACTCGTATTGTTTAACGCAGGCTACAAGTGTAGGGGGAGATATGATCCATTCAAGTATTACGTGGAAGTTAGATATATATATCTATACTATACATTATTATATTGCATTATATATTATTGTATTATTATATTACATTGCATTTATATTACATTACATTATATTGTATTGCATTATATTACATTTACGGTTACATGTGTATGCATAATTCTCACGTGAAACGTTTTTCGAGCATTCTCGCGTTACGACACGCGGGCTACACACATTAATCGATACCTGGGCGTGCTTTTTAAGAGGTTAATCGGGACTTCACCGATTTCAAATATGTAGTTCTGAGCAAGAAGCTTCCTCTACATACGCACACAGTACACACACACAAACAACGACCATATCCACTTACATGCATACACGGATAAGCGAGAGCGAGAGAACGAGAGAACGAAAGAGAGAAATATGAGAGACACACATATACGGCACGTACATTTCCATGCGTCGCATTCCATCGCATACGCGTGTCCGTCTTTTAGATCGGAGCCGGGCAACTTCTTCCTCATCGTTGCGCAATCCCCACCAGGGTTTGCCGGTTCTCCCACTCTTCGCTTCTAGAGAAGAGTTTCTTCTGTTTCTCTGGTAAGTCTGAATGGTGGGAGACGCTGGTAGGCACTGAGGAGTGGGGAAAGAAGCGATGCGCGGCTCGCGGGCCGCCAGTTGCTCGGCCTCGTTCTAGATCAGCGATGAGCACGTTGGCCTGCCGCAGGCAAGAAGCTTCACCAACGTTTCTTTCGTGCAGCGCGCACATTCGTTGTGCAGTGGGCTTCCGTTGTTAGCTACGGAGGGACGTACGAGGGCGGGGCGAGGTTACGATAGAGACGTTGGTAGGGGAAGCAGGCTATTCTACATCAGCGATGAGCATGTTTACCGGCTTCACCAACGTTTCTTTCGTGCAGCGTGCACATTCGCTGTGCAGCGGTGCCTTGTGCTTTCGTGGTTATGTACGGAGGAAGGTACGAGGGCGGAGCGAGGGCACGAAAGAGACGTTGGTGGGGGAAGCAGGCAGCTTAGAGGCCCCTACTGTGACCATCACTGTTTAAGATCAGCGACAGGCATGTTTACCTGCCGCAGGCAAGAAGCTTCACCAACGTTTCCTCCGTGCAGCGCTCACATTCGCTGTGCAGCGGTGCTTTCGTGGTTAGCTACGGAGGGACGTACGAAGGCGAAGCGAGGGCGGAGCGAGGGCACGAAAGGGACGTTGATGGGGGAAGCAGGCAGCTCAGGGGCCCCTACCGTGCCTATCACTGTTCCAGATAGTTTCAAGCTGAACCTCGAATAGCTCGAATCGGATCGGCGCGGCGTTCGGTGTTCAAATTCGCATTGGAACGCTACACGACGAAGCTAGGATACGCGCCGACAAAGAGGGACCCAGGAAATTTTGAATCGGGCTCGTTATCGTCCTACATTTTTCTTAAGCATCGCGACCACCTGTCCGCGGAGATACAAAAGTATTTTCGAATGTCGTGCACGCCGTTTTGCCAAAGAACGAAACAGTTTGCCAACGGTTTCGGCTCGTACGGTTGTAAAATGGCGTGAAACGGACCAACGAGAGAGGCCCGTCGCGCAACCACGTGACCAGAGAGGCGTTCCGTTATTGTCTGGTCGGAAGCTGCAGGGTAATTCGAGGTCAGCTCGAGCTACGGAAACAAACCAGCCAGACGGATCGGATTGAATCGAAACGAAAATAATGAAACAGGCAACACACACACACTATCTCACGCACACACATACACACAGACGATTCCCTCGTTGTTGATCGCAGATATTACGTGTTCGCGAGGGGACAGTATGTAGCAATTCTTTTCTCGTGGAAACAACGATGGAGTGTTCACGGGTCCTGTTCATTCCGTCGAGGCATTCCTCGTCGCTACCTCGACCTCTTCTTGTCGTGGATTCCGTGTCGTTCCGGTGGAGACGATCCGTTTCACGATCCTGGGGCAACGAATCAGGAATGCATCGAGAATCTACACATCTACACGAATAGTTATCTTCGCTGTACTTTTTCTACGCCCGTATACACACGAAAAAGAGTGCACACATGCCCACGCAAAACGTGAACAAAACCGACAAAAAAGAAATAAAGAAAACATTGAAATCGCGCGCCTAACCTCCGGGAAAAAGAACGAAAGAAAGAAGAAAACCGAGGGACAGAGATAGAGGAGATATGGAGAAGCGTGTGACACACACACCGAACAAAAGGGTCCTTGTCGACGAAACGTCACGGTTACACGTAGGGTATATACATTATACATACACGCATACATTCATACATACATACACACAGCACACACGCGTACACAGGAGGAGACCATTCACGCACACAGAGGCACACACATAACGATAATTTAATGAAAACAACAACAACAAGAGAACATCAAAACAAGAACAACATTTTCGACAACACGTGCGCGCCATCACAATTGTTGATATAAATTGCGATCCATGATTATTACTATTTACGATATAATTATTATCTTGCATTGTCTAGTCATACGTTATTATTGTATAACTAACGATATTAATTATTAATTAACCTGTACTACCTAGTCGCATTATGTGTTGCATAAAAGAAAAAAAAAAGTAACTATGAAAATTCCGAAGTCGAAAAACGGAAGAAAGAGAGCGAGAGAGAGAGAATGGAAGAATGAGAGCAAGAGAGAAACGGAGAGAAAGGGACAGAGAGAATGAGAGGTGAATACGAGAATACGAGAGCTAGAGGGAGAGAGAGAGAAAGGGAGAGTATGTATGGAGCAAGAGACGCGAATCGATGATGATGATGATGAAACGAAATTTTATCGGTGATTAAATTGCGAAGAACGACGATGACGATGTTTGGTGATGATTGTGGCAATGATTACGGTCGTGATTACAACCGGATGACGAACAGGCAACAACGGTAGGCACAATATGTTCCCAACAGAAGAAAAGAAGCGATTTAGAATATAGCGAGAGAACGAGAGAACGAACGAAAGAGAGAGCGAGAGAGAGAGAGTGAAAGAAACAGATAGAAAGAGAGAGAGAAAGAGGGCGAGAGAGAGCAAGAGAGCGAAAGGGAGAGAGAGAACGAGAAAGAAAGAATGAGATGAAAGGCGCTTCGACGCGGCCGTGGCACGCTCGTCGATCGAGATCGATTATGTCGACTGTGGTAAAGTTGTTTTTTGATTTCGGGGTTCGAAGGGGGTTGTAACGAAACGGTAAACCAACGGTGCTTCGATACTATTTTTGGCCATGATTCGTCGATAGTCGTAGGAAGAAATGGTAGGCTGTTGATGGAGACGACGATTTTCAGAGAGATGATTCTAAAAGTTATTGTAATTAAACGTTTCGCGGATCCGGGGACACGGGGCGCAGCGTGCAATCAAACGGAGAATCGTCTCGAGGAGGATCCATCCGGATCGACGATGAACGCGAGCGGATTCTGGATCCTCGCTTGAACGTCGACGTGTTGACGGATCCGCGGTTCGTTAAGTCATATCCGCCCACAAACACGTCGAGCTAACGAGTAAGTAGTAACTATCGGATGTACGTTTGAGGAATCGAAGAAATATATGTAGCTTAGCCCTTCGCGAGCGACGGGGTTTCAACCGTCTCCCGAGGAGTTAGGCTACTTCTCGTTCGAACGTATCGTTTCTTCGATCGACGAATCAGGCGGGGACTC
This sequence comes from Lasioglossum pauxillum, assembly GCA_933228785.1. Classification (NCBI taxonomy): domain Eukaryota; kingdom Metazoa; phylum Arthropoda; class Insecta; order Hymenoptera; family Halictidae; genus Lasioglossum; species Lasioglossum pauxillum. Next base: position 36,264,154 of record OW121701.1, on the reverse strand, counting down.
GATCAGCTCGAGCGATCACGACTGCAGGGGCAGCCTGTTTAGTTAAGGACAAGAAAGTGAAGATGATGACGATGATGAAAATGACGATGATGAAAAAAAGAACAACAAAGCTGTTCACCCGTGCACGTGCGCGTCGCGTGTATCACATGTCGCCTCATGACGCGCACGTGCGTACCCGGTGTAACAGTGAAAAAAAAACGAGTATTAAATATATGCGGGGGCCGTGGAGAGGAGGGAACCTTCCTTTACTCAAGAGAAATCTGGACGGATCGTTCGCTCGATTCGTCCAACTGTTTCCCTAATATTGTCAGGCAAATGAACGACGAACAACAAAAACGAAAAACTAAGAAAAAAAGAATACATGAACAGAGGAAATGCATTGAATCTGTAACACTTGATATTTCTCCGTTTTGAAAACGCATTCCCAGCAACCGAACAAAAAGAAAGAAGAAAAAAAGAAAAAGTCTCGAAGTATCTTACCGTGCGTTGTCTCTCCTTCCTGTGAAATTGTACCCTCCTCCCTCCCTCCCTCCCTCCCACCCGAGGAGAGCTCGCGGGCCCTATATTGCAATATTTGTACTTTTCCATGTTGAAACCTCGATATACAATAAATTATATTAACAAACTCTGATCCTCCATTCTTTCGGTCAGTCGGCCGATCCACTCTTACCTTGGGATTTTTTAAAAATCCGTCAAAAATAGTAATTAAAACGTAAATGTTTATATTTATTTATTTATAGTTTATTTTAATGTTTACCGACCGCATGGTTTACGATTGATTATAACCAGACTGCGGATCTTTAAAAAATTCAAGAATATTGTAACGTTGTTTTTAACGTAACAAAGTCATGAAGACAATTTTCATTTTATTTCTGCTTTCCGCAATCAATGCAGAACATTTTTACTTTGCATAAAGATCCGCAGTCTAATTATAGCATATCTTACATGTAGCTTGCAGAGAGGGCTACGGTCAATGTTGACATTGACACAGATTCTCGTATATGTACATGTATTGAAGGATCTAAAGTAGGAGGACATCCCTGATGTTGTCCTCGCCTAGATTCGACTTGAGGTCATTTTCTGGGATATTCGAGTAATATATGCTGGATACTGTTGATCAAGACACATGTGGTACTCCGGTGCTCTATGTAGAACTTCTATGTAGAACAGTTCGAATCAATCGTTTCCGGAACCGTCTCAAGCCAGAAACTACAAGGAAAGAAACACCGGATTGACATAGTTAAGAACACATTTATTCGTGAGCCAAAGTACAATCGTGAGACACGGTCGTTCGTTTTGATCTTTCTAGATATAATATACTTCGAATTAATAATATGGAACATTTTTATAAAGGAGACATTGCAACGGCAGCGTACTCTTGTAGACACAGTCTTCGTAACAGCATGAGGCTCTCGAATAGGTAAGCGTAACCCTTTGTATTAATCGTTTTGTACAAATTTAGAAGTGATAGAGAAAAGCGTCATGTTCAACAGCAATTCTCCATCTACTTTTTATGAGCCCCTGGTTTTTTCGGAGCGAATTCTAGCCCCCTTATATAAGTCTTTTTAATTTGATATTTTTCTGTAACAAAGAGCGATATTCGTTAGACGAGAACAGTACGAATATTCACATTGGAAAAATGAAGATACGTTCTCGGCTTACCAGTAAGTAATTTGTACACGTATAGAATTTGATTTCCTTGAACGAGAACGCTGGGAGTTTTCTTCCCCGGTTCATCCGTGATTGTTGCGCTTGCGCCAATGTTTTGGCACTCCTTGCTAAACTCTTTCGGGTTTATTCCGAAAGTCTCCAAGTTATTTACTAACGTCACCTTTAATATAATAAATCCATCGAATGAATTTATCAATATTATTCATTTCACCAATTGAAAGTAATCGTTATACCTTTTTGCCGCCGGATCGAACGGTCACCCTCATATCGATGGGCTCCAATTTCCCCGTGTGCAACAACTTGTTCCCCGCTAGCATAACTTCGTGCATGTGCGTCATCCGTCCTATAAATTTATTTATTCCGTCCTCCATCGTGACGGTGACTTGATCCGCTTTGGTTTTCATAATACCTGCGAGTTGTGGATTTAATTTCAGTATCCTGCACAAAAGAACGAGTTTACAAGGATCGCGCCTACGAAGAAGCGTCACGGTATAGTACTACAGAAAACGGTCGCTCACTTTCCGTCCTGTAGGTTCTCCAATTTCACGTAATCAGTGAAACATTTTCTGATCTCAGCTCTTTTCATTACGTCCCCTTTTCTGCAATCATCGTATGGGAGTAAAATGTACATAATTCGGATCATATAATACAGCATAATGGTATATGATGTAACGGTTGTAGACTTCTGCTCTGCACAGAAAATCATTCTCACTGCAATTATCGTATCGCGGTCAAAAAATGGTGTTTCCCAGGCGTGACGCTGTATACTCACTCGTATCCGAATTTCGACAGTATCGGCACCACGTGAGCGGTTACTTTGTAACACTCCGAAACCACCGCCGTGTTCGACACGACCGGTTCGACCGGTGCCGGTTCCTCTAAAACGACCAATCTCCTTACCAGTGGGTGATCGAACTGTAACAAACGGTTTATCAATACATCTATCGTGAACCTCTTCGTTATTTCTGACGACCGGTATCGAGCCGCGAAAGATCTCGCCAAAAGATAACGACGCACAGTGGTGAGTTCGACCGAAATCATCGCCAAAATCATTCTATTACCAAATAATTGTGGGAATCAAATAATTTTTTCACATACTGATTCATAATCAGTAGACAGCGGATCTTTATGCAAGATAAAAATTTTCTACTCGAATTGCAACGAACTGGAATGAGATAGAACTTTGTTTTCTGTCTTAACATTAATATTTTCCATCTTAAATGCTTCTAATGTTTTTACTGTTTCAAATTACACCTACTCATAGTTGTCATAAATGTATAAAATCCGCTGTCTAATAATCAGCGAACCATAAAATCCAATTTTCAACTAAATTGGTGTACTCCTTCCTATTTTGGCCACGTTTCGACGATTTCCGACCACTGTGCGACGGGATTGAAAGAAGAGTCTCACGGTGCAACGACGTTACCTTAATCGACAACAGACTCTCAACGCCCTTCGTGATAGAAGTATTAATAACACCTTTCGCTTTCATTTCCGCTAGGAACACCGATAGCTTTTTATATCGAGACTTTTTTATGTCTATGCTTTTATCGGGTGGACACGCCGCCATCAAATGATTTTTGAAAAAATTCGATACCAACATCGGCAAATCGACGGGCTTCACGGACTTCTTGCATGCTTTCAAAAAGCAGTACTCTAACAAGTTGTCCATTTCTTGTACCGGGTCTAATACTGTCTCGGACATCTCCATCGGTTCTTCCGCGGTTTCCGTTTCTACGGACTCTTCCATGTTCTTTTCTGCATTTTCCTGCAATGTTTCGCAAAATTAATAGATTTTAAATAAATCTATTAGCCATTGATCTACTACAAATTACCTCGTCAGCAGATTCGTGTGCGAGATTCTCATCGGAGACTCTTAAGTCGCTCATTGTATCGATAAGCGTGTTATCATCGATTTTGTTAGCTTGCCTGGTGTCTTCATCATTTTCTGATTTATCGACATTGTCATCGATATTTACAGATGTTCCCAAGTTTGGTCTTGCGGGTGGTTTCCCCAGTTGGCAAAGCGTGTCTCCTACCACATGCAGTATTTCTATACATTTCCCGTAACCACCGGACATGTACATGTCTTCGCTGGATAGCGCTGTAATTCCGACAGCTACCGATGCCTGAATAAAATAAATATGTTTATTCGGCAGTCTAATTTGCATTATTTGGAAGCATAAAGGTGCGCATGTAGCTATTTTCATAAAGCTGTGACAGCTACATGCTGCCGAATAATGCAAATTATGCCTCGTAAATGTAAAAATAAGACTCTTTAGGGTGATTACGGCCGAGATCAATCTTTTATCTAGCACTTTTGACTATTTAAAAAGGCGCATCTCGCACCCTTGCGATGCTAGAAACGAGTTTACCCCCTTAATAATTAGATTTGACTGTGCCAACAAACCTTGTTATCGTCTGTGTCGACGGAGACAAGCGTACCCTTCTGCAGTTTGCCGAACGAGTACAACGTCACCGGTTCTTTGATTACCACTCCAGGTAACATCAAATCAGCTCCGCTCGCTAACTTGGAGATCACCGGTTGTCTTGTTGTGAAGACAACTAACAAGTTTGGATGATGCCATAAAGTATATATGGTTGGCAACAGCGGCAGATGTAAGGTGTCTACTTGGAAGAACATGGGTATTTTCGCAACACAGTATAGCTTGCACAACTGTCCATTGTGAGTTGTGATTTTCATGACACTGATCGCCTCTTTTTTGGGAATTAACGATTGCACCTCTTCATCTGTCAACGTTGGATACGCCGCCAAAATCTCTTGACACAACTTTTTCCTAATTAAAGAGAACGAAGAAATGTAATATACATTCATCTGGTATAACTTACTTATTCAATAAGAACCGGTTATTGTTTATTTAACTCCGAATTGCAAAAAATCACATTTACGAATTGATCCCGCGAGTACAATAGAAGTTCGCGTATTTTAAACGACGTTATCATGTACTAACCTCTCTGTACCTTTCAATTGATTGTTTGACTTCACTTTAAATGGTTTAATAAACATCTTGATTTCACCGATTGCTCGGCCACACGTTTAGATTCTCGAAATGATTCCTCGGCGAAAATTAACCCACTGGACTTTTGATGCCCGGAGGAATATTCAGGCTGTCCAACCGTTTACTTGCTTCATTGCTCGAGTTAGAAATGCGAATTCCATGCGAACTCTATGCTGCTCTATGCTTTGAACATTATAAGTTATAAGTGTTTTTCTTTTGCAAAACGATGAGTTCTATATTCGACGTTTCTTAATTACCGAACACCTCGATTTCAGAGCATGCAAAAAACATTTTATAAATATATGTAACGTCATTTAGGTAAATCCACAAAATCGTCAACACAGAAACGTGTGTTAAACAACAAATAACTTAAAACTAACAAAGGGAATAGTATAATACATAGAATGTAATTTGTCAAATGTATGTGAAATTTTAGAAGAAAATAAATATAGACAGAAATTTAACGAAGTGGCAAATGTGTCTTGCCGTTTTTTCCATAAGATACAATGCATATTCCGGCAAGTATCATTTTCTTCATTCCAGTGTTCGTACACAGCGCCATTTTAAGTAGCCAATGGGGAGGGGAGATATTCACCAGGTTCAGTAATGTTAGGAAAGTGCAAGATTTCACGCGCGTGCGCGGCGATTAGCCTCAGTAAAGTAAGATTCTCGATGAAATGGGGTACCTCGAGCACCCCGAAGAATTTTAAAAAATTTATATGATTCGATTCTGAAAAATGAATGTATAACAAGTATATTTGTGTATATTTTGTAACTCGTAGGACACGTCCTGGAGTCTTTTTATCCAGTACAGATTGTTTCAGTACATTCCCGCCAACATAACTGCCTCAGGGCTCTGATACTTCATCATAGATACGTTACTGTTTGTAGCGCATGCGCGTGAAATCTTGCACTTTTCTAACATCACTGGCCAAGTTTCCGTTTCCACGTGCATTGTGCAATATTGTGCATTGTTGTGTATTCGTGCATACGCGTTTGAAATCTGAAAGTGTCTGAAAGCGGTAACGTGTGTACAGTGGGTGTATAAAGTGTTCGTACACCTTTTTAAAAACTGGACCCAACAGCTTGAGCTTTTTTTACGATGTTAAGAGTAAGTATTGCTGTTACTTTTCTGAAGCTTCGACACTTTGAAGATTCGAAGAAACGAAGGGAACTTCGAAGCGCACGAAGTTTTGTAGTATTTGAAGTAGAAAGGATTGAAGCTTCGATGCCTTCGAAGTGTCCAAAATTTCTAAGTCTTCGAAGACTACGAAGTTTTGAAGTACATATTGAAGTATTTGAAATAGAGAGGATTGAAGCTTCGATGCCTTCGAAGTGTCTAAAATGTCGAAGTCTTCGAAGTGTGCGAAGCTTCGAAGCTTCGAAGCTTCGAATCGCATAAAGTTATAATTTACGAGTTTCATGTTATGTCATGATTTTTGACAAAGAAACATATAAATAAAAAATTTGACAGAATTTTCACAGAATATAAAAAATAAGAAAAAGTTTTAATTCGAAGCTTCGAAACCTCGATTCTCTTCACCTTCGAAGTGTCAGAAATCGAAGCTTCGAAACTTCGAATCTCATTTATGAAAAAATTAGTTGGGTGAAATATAAAACAGTAATAATAGATCAGAAAAATTCAAGAATATTATAACGTTGTTTTTAATGTAACAAAGTCGTTAAAGGATGAAATCAATTTTTATTTTTATTTTAACAGAATATTTTTATTTTTTGCATAAAGATCTGCATCTTTCGAAGTTCACCATCAAAGTTTCCGAAATCGATGCTTCAAAATCTTCGACCTTCGAAGGAAAGTAGTTAGAAGAGTTAGTTTACTAGCTAGTGTGTAAATAATTTTTTAAAAAATTGTATTGGTAGCAATTGCGAAGGGAGAAGTGAAAGATAAAGATTTTTAAATTTTTTATCGCGTCGAGTTCCAGTTCTCAATATCAAATGACGCCACCTATCAATGCATACAGCAGTTGTCGATAAAGTAAATACCTATTTTATCAAAGTTGTGGAATAGGAATTTACATCAGTATCCTATTTTACCGTCAACATTAATATCAATTAATTGTAAATAATATTAAATGATTTTGGGCACATTGTAAATATTAATTCGTTTGGCTGCGACTCTCAGAATATCTTTTTATTCTTGAAATTTCAATTTTGCGTTAATATCGTACAGTAGAATGTAAGACTTACTAAATACAAGAACAATGCTTAAACAAAACTGGGACAGAATAATTCCAAAGTACATTGTTCGTTTGACAAATTGTCCTCGATAAGATACTTATCCGTCGTTGCAAGCCACATTGTTAACTCCATTTGACTCTCCTTATTCATACTCAAAGTTCAATCGGTAGACAAAGTCCAGACATTCTATTTCTTTCGATGGCCCAGTCAGCCAATAGTATGCGATGTCCATTTATTAACGTTCAATTATTTGCAATGTAATGACGTGCAAACTATCATAGAACGGTTAACCGAGCAAAGTTTCACTTGTAGCATCAAATTATAGATCATCTCGCAAAAGTATTCCATAAAAAACTGCGAAACAAACAGTTACAGAACTACTACTCGGTAGTATATGTGATACAATCGATTACAAAGTGCAATGTGCATTGAAAATATAGTTCAGAAAAATGAGTAATCTGAAAGGTTTCTCAGCTGGCCCATTAGCTCAGTTGGTTAGAGCGTCGTGCTAATAACGCGAAGGTCGCGGGTTCGATCCCCCCATGGGCCAAATATTTTTGCTTTTTTTTTCATGAAAAAAAACATAATTAAGAACATTACTCCATTTTTCAAATTGTGCTTTCCATATTTCCTGATTACATTTTCCTATTCAAAAGCTCCGAATTATGCTTCGACGGAGTCTTATCAGAGAATATCAAATTAAGCGCGGTCAAGCTGTACGATAAAGTCCAAAAAAAATTTAATCGTTCGCGCGTTGATTTCCTGATTACATTTTCCTATTCAAAAGCTCCGAATTATGCTTCGACGGAGTCTTATCAGAGAATATCAAATTAAGCGCGGTCAAGCTGTACGATAAAGTCCAAAAAAAAATTTAATCGTTCGCGCGTTGATAAGATAGTGTGGTCGCGCGTGTCGAACTCCAAAATATCTGGAAAAGCCGAGGCCGATCATCTGAACCTCTCGAGGGAATATTTCAGACGAGTGATCTTTATTCCGCGGGGCTCATGTTTATCGAGAAGAAGATAAACCCGTAGAACCGTATTTTAGCCTCGATGAGGATTACAATCAATTTTCCAGTTAATCGAGCAACGGATCGTATTGCGCAGTACTGAAACATTCGTTCCGCTTGCTCCTCCGAATGAACCGTGTCAACAAGCTGTTTGTTCGCTATAGCTTCGCGGAACAGCTTCCGGTTCCTCGAATCCGACACCCGTCACCCGCATCCACCTACACGTTCGTGTAAAAAGCGACGGTATATGCGGCAAAATAGGTTTCCACGACGAGTCATGACGTTTTCCCACGACTCGGTAGCGCATGTGCATAGTTCATTCCACCCCACGCGGTTTCCAACAGTGCATGCTTAATAATGAGTACCCCCGAATTTGTCTAGATTTTTAAAGATTAAAACAATTCTAGATAAAATTTCTATAAATAATATTACTCCCTCAAATAATATTAAACATATAAATTTTCATATTAATTTAATGATATTTTAAAACAATACTAAATTCTATATAAAATTTCTAAAAATAACATTACTCCCTCAAAAATATTAGACATGCAAATTTTCACATTAAATTAATGATATTTTAAAACAATAGTAAATTCTATATGCTATAAATAATATTACTCCCTCAAAAATATTAAACATAAATTTTCATATTAATTTAATGATATTTTAAAAACAATACTAAATTCTATATAAAATTTCTAAAAATAACATTACTCCCTCAAAAATATTAAACATGCAAATTTTCATTAATTTAATATTAATGATATTTTAAAACAATAGTAAATTCTATATGCTATAAATAATATTACTCCCTCAAAAATATTAAACATAAATTTTCATATTAATTTAATGATATTTTAAAACAATACTAAATTCTATGTAAAATTTCTAAAAATAATATTACTCCCTCAAAAATATTAGACATGCAAATTTTCACATTAAATTAATGATATTTTAAATCAATAGTAATTTCTATATGCTATAAATAATATTACTCCCTCAAAAATATTAAACATGCAAATTTTTACATTAAATTAATGATATTTTAAAACAATAGTAAATTGTATATGCTATAAATAATATTACTCCCTCAAAAATATTAAACATAAATTTTCATATTAATTTAATGATATTTTAAAACAATACTAAATTCTATATAAATTTCTATAAATAATATTACCCCCTCAAATAATATTAGATATATAAATCTTCATATTAATTTAATGATATTCCAAAACAATACTAAATTTCTATTGAATTTTTTCGATTTTTTTTTGTCCGACAGATGCAACGAAACATGTTCACTGAAAAGGTAGAACAAATTCTGCCCCCCCTATGGGGTAGAAATCCTGCTCGGCAAGGGCGGCGAACGTTGCAACAACGCGTTCTGCGCCTGTCTACCGCGTTGCATGTCCCACCCCGAAGGATATGCAGCCAAAGTGTTGTCACACCACGTTCCTGGAAGTTATCGATCCCGCCGCGCCGCAAGCTAAGCTTCCTATGGTCGAATCTGACGTCAAGGGACGGCCGTTGATAGGCGGCATTCAACTGTGCCCAGCTACCATTGGCCCGGGAGCCGGTATAAACGGTGCTTTCACGGTAACCTGTTCCAGTTGTGTTGTTATCCACTCACAGTACACTTGGTAAGTACCGCACCGCTTTATTTTCGTACATCTCGTCTCTCCGGCCATTGTTTTCCTCGTTTTCTCAAATTCTTTTCGCGCCTCCATTCATTCAATGTTTAACTGATTTTCATCGCAAAGACAGTTTGCTCGAAAAATGTCGATGTTTCCTTTATCGAGATCCATCTCGAGCGAATATTCCGAAAATTCGTACGATACAATTTTACAACGATTTTCAGACCTTCGCGACAGTTCTGTGCGACTTCTAAGTGAAAAGAATCGGCTCCGGTTTGTGTTCTTCCATCTAGCTCGACTCTCCGGCCATTGTTCTCGTGTCTCAAATTTTATTCGCGCCTCCATTCATTGAATATTTCACTGATTTTTGCAAAGACAGTTAGCTCGAAAAATGTCGATCTTATTTTATCAAAATAAATTCGTACAATACAATTTTATAACGATTTTGAGACCTTCGCAACGGTTCTGCATGATTTGTAACAAAAGTGAAAAGTATCGACTCCGGTTTATGTTCTTTCATCTAGCTCGGCTCTCCAGCCATCGTTCGCCTAGCTTTCTCAAATTTTATTCGCGTCTCCGTTCGTTCATTGAACATTTCACTGACTTTCAGTGTAAAGACAGTTCGCTCAAAACATGTCGATCTTATTTTATCAAAATGAATTCGTACAATACAATTTTATAACGATTTTCAGACCTTCGCAACGGTTCTGTATGATCTGTAATAAAAGTGAAAAGTATCGGCTCCGGTTTATGTTCTTTCATCTAGCTCGGCTCTCCGGCCATTGTTTTCCGCGTGTCTCAAATTCTATTCGCGCCTCCATTCAGTGAATATTTTACTGATTTTCAACTCAAACACAGATCGCTTGAAAAATGTCTTCTTCAGTTCTGTACGATTTCTGAGTGAAAAGAATCGGCTCCGGTTTGTGTTCCTCCATCTAGATTTTCTCTCCGGCCATTGTACTCCTCGTTCGTTCTTCGGATTCGCTGTCGTACGATCGAGAGCTGCTGCAGCTTCGAATGGACACTTCGAAAAATTCTACATGTACCGCGAGCCTGGTAAACCTGACAGCCATTTTAAAACTTGTGCAACAACCTCGTGCAGCTTCTAAAGGGGAAGAATCGTTTTTCTACTTCTTCGTTAAAGTGCCTCGAAATTCTTTCAGCTTCGAAAAGTTCAAGCCGACCCTGACATTGGCCGTAGTGTAGGATTTGAATTATTCGAAACGTTGTCTATTGTGTTGACATTTCCGTTTCACCTTTCTGTCATTCCTGAATATTCTAACGGCTTGCGATGACTGAATCGAACGTTTGCCGTCTAAACCTCTGACGTTCGGTCTCGTCGCGACGGTATCATGATTTATGGATTCGGTAAATGCGGCAGTTTTAGGATTGTTTCTAAATAATAGATCAACTTTAGGCATACGTGCGTGAAACTTCTGGTTGACGCATTAAAATTTTGACGTTAACAGTGTTCAATGTACACCGCCGCTGCAGCGCATACGCGTCGAACCGGCTTCATCGATTCGACAAAGCCAGTTCCTTCGAAATCTTGGTCTACTTTCTTCTCGTTTAAACAATAATATTCGAAGAAAGTGAAAAATAGGTGTCTTAGAAAACGGACGAACGTTTAGGAAACTAACTAAACTAACCTCTTGTTAGTTCAACATTATATGGAATTCATTTAGTGTTAATATGCTTATATCCTTGAAATATCTCGAAACAAGAAATATATCACTTAGACCACTTTCATAATTATAAGCACATATTTAAATCTTTTAAATTAAACTTTCAATCGTTATATTTAGATCTAAATTAAAATTCAATTTTCAATCATTATATTTAGATCTAAAATCAAATTCAACTTTCAATCTTTATATTTAGATCTAAATTCAAATTCAACTTTCAATCATTATATTTAGATCTAAATTCAAATTCAACTTTCAATCTTTATATTTAGATCTAAATTCAAATTTAACTTTGAATCATTATATTTAGATCTAAATTCAAATTCAATTTTCAATCGTTATAATTAAATCTAAATTCAAATTCAACTTTCAATCATTATATTTAAAGCGAAATTCAAATTCAACTTTCAATCTTTATATTTAAATCTAAGTTGAGATTCAACTTTCAATCATTATATTTAGAACTAAATTCAAATTCAAGTTTCAGTCATTGTATGTGGCCATAATTATGAAAGTGGTCTAAGTGAAAATTGAAAAAAATGAGTTTACAATTATTTTACATTGTAATTTTTACGAAATTGACAAAAATGAACCGATAAGTAGAGCTTGTTATTTCAACATTATATGAACGATTCAACAAAGCCATCGATTCTACAAAGCCAGTTCCTTCGAAATCTCGGTCTACTTTCTTCTCGTTTGAACAATATTTTCTTGAAAGTGAAAAAAAACTGTCTTAAAAAACGGACAAACGTTTAGCAAACTAACTAAACTAAACTCTTGTTATTTCAATATTATGTGGAATTCATTTAGTGTTAATATCCTTATCTCCTTGAAATATCTCGAAACAAGAAATATATCACTTAGATCACTTTCATAATTATGAGCAAATATATAAATCTAAATTCAAATTCAACTTTGAATCATTATATTTAGATTTAAATACAAATTCAACTTTCAATCGTTACATTTAAATCTAAATTCAATCTCAACTTGCAATCATTATATTTAGATTTAAATTCAAATCCAACTTTCAATCATTACATTTCAATCTAAAATTCAGCTTTCAATTATTATAATTAGATTTAAATTCAAATTCAACTTTCAGTCATTTAAATTGTGAAAAATGAAACGATAGATAAATCTTGTTATTTAAACGTTATATGGAATTCATTTAGTGCTAATATCCTTTTCCTTGAAATACCACGAAACAAGAAATATGTATATTTAGACCACATTTATTAAACAGTGGATCTGTCTCATCTCTGCATCGAGATTTTTAATTAACGAATGTGTACAGAATTCGGATGTCGATGAAAATTCAAAGAAAACGATTGAACAACGTATGATGGCACGCTACATTCGGTCCGCGTCAAGGATAATCAATATTACTCACATTTCTTTTCTGCGACTGCATACTCCTGCGCAAGGATAATGGCAGGATCGTCGGTATCGTTTCGCCAAGGTTTGCTAGAGATTGTTAGAAAGGCGTTTTAAATACCCGTGACAGTCCCGTTTGCAATCGACGGTCGCAGATCGATATTCCCTCGCAGATAATATAATCAGTGTGAAAGGACACCTACAGAGACACACTTTCGATTACACCATCTTGGAACAAGATAACAAGAACACTCCTTCATGATCCTCGCGTAACTCCGATCGAAGACACATTTAACTACATCTGAACGTTTCAACTTTTATTTCATTAGATAAATTACTTCGGTTTCGTGGAATTTTTGTGGTTGTCGAATTGGCTTACGAAAGGTACTCAGCATCTTTAATTTTGTGGTAGGCTGTTGCTCAAGGATTATCTAGGAGAACCGATCATCAAATATTAATGACTGTTCTGTTGACAAATTTTAAGAAAGTGTCATGAAATAAAATCCTGTTCTTAATGGGAACAGCCATTGTAGATCCAAAACAAATAAAGATGTTAATAAAGTCTTTCGAATTTTATATTCTGGAATTTTTTAACACTTTCATAAGCCATAAATGCATAATGATCCAGGATTATCTAGGAGAACCGATCATCAAATATTAATGACTGTTCTGTTGACAAATTTTAAGAAAGTGTCATGAAATAAAATCCTGTTTTTAATGGGAACAGCCATTGTAGATCCAAAACAAATAAAGATGTTAATAAAGTCTTTCGAATTTTATATTCTGGAATTTTTTAACACTTTCATAAGCCATAAATGCATAATGATCCAGGATTATCTAGGAGAACCGATCATCAAATATTAATGACTGTTCTGTTGACAAATTTTAAGAAAGTGTCATGAAATAAAATCCTGTTCTTAATGGGAACAGCCTTTGTAGATCCAAAACAAATAAAGATCTTAATAAAGTCTTTCGAATTTTATATTCTGGAATTTTTTAACATTTTCATAAGCCATAAATGCATAATAATCCAGGATTATCTAGGAGAATCGATCATCAAATATTAATGACTGTTCTGTTGACAAATTTTAAGAAAGTGTCATGAAATAAAATCCTGTTTTTAATGGTAACAGCCATTGTATTAGGTGTGCAAATAAGTTCTTTCCCCTTCTTTTCCAAATTCAAATTTTACGTACATAAAATGTATTAAAATCTTGTCTAGTGACTCTCAATCTTTCTGCCAATTCTTCTTGCGTCTGATTACGTCTGACTATTGTTCGTTGAGCAATTCCTCTAACTGACCGTCATCAAACTTTCTCGGTGCACCTGAACTTTGGTACCACTTTTTGCATGTTCTGTAAGTTACAGCGTCCTGTCCCAGTGCCGCGCAAACCATTTCAGCAGCTTCAACAGCTGATCTCCTAACCTGGAATGCAAAGAATAAGCAGTGACGCAAATGATGCTTCTCGCACGCCATATTGTTTGAAATTGTTGCATAGGACTGGAAACTCTTACAAGGGACGTACCCTAAGTGTCTGACTTCGATTTTGATAATCTTTTGTGAGACGATGGTACATGGATCCCTAATGATGTTTGCAAAATATTAGGTGTAGTTAATCAATAGTTTTAAAGATATAAACAAATGAACTTTCACGCAAGCTGGTTACACAGCTAATGGAACTTCGAAAAGGTATGAAAGTTTAATTGTTTATATCTTTAAAACTATTGAGTAACTACACCTAATATTTTGTAGACATAATTAGGGATCCATATACTATCGTCTCACAAAAAATTATCAAATCGAAGGCGGGCACTTGGGGTCCTTCCCTTGTTAGAGCGTTCATTACGACTCTTCCTAAAGTGACGTAAATGATGCTTCTCGCACGGCCATATTCTTTGAAATTGTTGCATGGGACTGGAAACTCTTAGAGCCTTCATCACGACTCTTCTTAAAACTAAAAGAACGCTCTTTCAGATGGCACCAAAATCGGGAAGTAATTCGAATTCAGTCAGAAGTTATGATCGTAGGAAAAAGGGGAAGGAACTTATTTGCACACCTAATAGATTCAAAACAAATAAAAACCTAAATAAATCCTGTCGAATTTTATTTTCTGGCAGTTTTTGAACATTTTCATAAGCCATAAATGCATAAAGCTCCACAGTGTAGATCTAATATTATCCTTTTCAATTGTTGCACACGATGTGTAGAATACAGTGGTACAGACGCATAGCTGAATTTCGCGATCGATCGCATTATTCGCAACATCGAAGGAATGTGTGTTGTAGCGTGTTCTCTTTGGGGAAATCGGCGATACCAGCATGCGAGCATGATTGAACTTTACAATAGAAATCAGCGGCGGCCGAAGGTTATGGCAAGCGGTTCTCACCGTTTACGATTTCGGTTTGCGTTCGGAATCACGGCGCCGCGCGTTCGAAACGGCTAAACGTGGTAACCGGTCGACAGGCATGTGTTTTTCCAAAGGCGTTTTGACCGCAAATAAGAATAAAGAAATAAGTATGCCAGTCTCCAATGGTCTAAAAGCGAGGAGATAGACTTTGTCCTAATCGCCCGAGGCGACCCGACGTTGTCTTTCCATTGGAATCACGTGTCGGTCTCCTGTTCGTAAATATCTGAAGCAAGGCAAATATGACAGAATATCAAAAATATAAAAGGGTAACGATATCTTTTACTTATTACTTATATACAGTAAGGAGCATAACTGATTCCACACACTTTAAATCAGAATAACTTTTATATGAATGGACCAAACGACTTCAATTTCTCTGTAAGGCTAGAAGAATTAGTTTAGTAAATGACGTCTAATAAATAAGTTGAAAGAATGCATTTGGTCGGAGTTGTGAAAAACAATATTAAAAATTGATTTTTACAACTTTTTAGCTGGCCCAATAACGACAATTTGAAAGATGTGTTTGGTCAATTAGCATAAATTATATATGCTCTGAAAATTTCATTGAAATTGCTTAATTGGATTACGAGCTATAAACGATCAAAAGTGGTCAAAATTGCAATTTTTCAAGATTTTTAGCCTTTTTACTTTCTTTTATTTCTTACAATTAACTAATGTCAATGAAATTTTCGGAGTACACTTTCAGAAAACACATTTTTTAAATTTTCGTTATTGGCCCAGCTAAAAAAGTTGTAAAAATCAATTTTTAGTATTGTTTTTCACAATTCCGACCAAATGTATCTTTTCAACTTATTTATTAGATGTCATTTACTAAACTAATTCTTCTAGCCTTACAGAGAAATTGAAATTGAAGTCGTTTGGTCCATTCATATAAAAGTTATTTTGATTTAAAGTGTGTGGAATCAGTTACGTCATTTCGTGCTCTCAAAGGAAAATGAAAGCCAATTTTTTACCATTCAGAATAAGTTTCGACATTTTGTTCTGGGAAATCTTAAGTTCAAATTAATTTTTAATGGTCTCTTGCGATTTTTCAGGCATCTTAAAGATTCCATGCTCGTAGAATTTCTGTTTTCTATTAGCAAAAGCTTGAGTTATATGACTTCTTACTCTTAAACTCTCCTTAAACAGCACACCATTTTTTCTTTCGTGCACTGCATCTTTACCCGCGCGGTAATAAAAAAGCAAAAGTTGATGGAGAACTTGCAAAATCTTGCAAAAAACTGCTTGAAAGGGTAGAAAGCACCACAAGGCAGTAATTAAGTAATAAAAAATGGAAACATTGCCACCTGTACACGAAAAACGAAATTACTTTCCGAACGACTTAATATTTGCTATTTAATTAAGACCACACCGTCGCGTGCTGAACCTTTCGCCTCGCAACAATTTTTCATAGTCTCGAGCTAAAACAGCCTCGCGACCGAAATAACTGGCTACGAATATACACTGTGTTAAAAAGGTATTGGCACGTGTATCCATATCGGCGAGATGGGCAGGAGCCCTTGGAAATAGGTCGATCGCGAACCAACCAGTTTCTAGCTAGCAGACATGTCGTTTCTCTTCTCCGGTTAATATTCCCGAAAGAATGCCTAACAAACAGCCAATATCGAAATCGTTTCTTTTGCTCTTCCACTCTACGATTCATTTCACGGTCGCAGTGATCTCATAATCAGATCAGAATCTTAAGAGAATGAAGTTCATGTGCATTTAGTGACTGTCTATGCATCACAAGTCTAACTCGATGGTGGTGAACAACAAATTAGGGATCATGGAGTAAAATCAGTCGCGAATGGATGTCGTAAAGGTCGATCTTCGGATCAGCTTGGGATAGGGTCCAAAGAATGAGTTTCTGTGAATGAATTAGAGGTTCTGTGAATGTTTTCGAAGAACGCAGTTGCCAAGGGAACTGATTAGGATTAAACGGTCTGGAGAGTATTACATAAGCGGCAGGTTGAGGTGAAATGAATTTATCATACTGAGGCAATCATTTGTATTTACTAAAAACGTGAAGGGAGAGAAAACATTCCGGAAAGAATGCCTAACAAACACCCAATATCGAAACAGTTTCTTTACACTTCCACTCTACGATTCAAACATTCGTCTCATAATTTCTTAGGAGAATGAAGTTCATGTGCATTTATTGCGAAAGGATATCGTACAGGTCGATCTTCGGATCAGCTTGGGATAGGAGAGGTTCTGTGAATGTTTTCGAAGAACGCAATTGCCAAAGGGAACTGATTAGGATTAAACGGTCTGGAGAGTGTTACATAAGGCATAGCACTTGGTACACAAAGTTATCAGGGAAAAACACAGTCGCTAATTGTAGTTGTTTGGCCCAGTGCGTCACGAGACACGGTGTATCCCGCTATCTCTCGAGATACGGGGACCGTGAGTAGCCGGAAGAGCCGTGAACCCTGAATGTCAATGTCTCGCACGCGCCTCGCTCCGATACCGATTGATCATTTTGCTGGTTCGGATAGCGTACCTAATCTGCCCGAAAAAATCGGACCGTTTTCGCTCTGGCCGTTCTCCAAACTGTCTATAGCGCGTTCTATTTTCGCACGGGATCGACCCGTGGCCGACTACCCACGCGAACAACACCGTTCTTCAACGTCAGAGACAGCGTCGCATCGTACGTGGAGCCACGTGAACTATGGAAATCAACCGTGGGAAAAGAGCAATCGTGTAACGTAACGCAACGCGTGATAAAAACTGCGCTAGACGATCCGATTGTTCCGAAGTTACGTCACGCCATTATTTTTCGCGATAACCTCCGCGCAGAGAGAACAGCGACTTATCAGTGTAATCGGCGATCCGTTCCGAAGAGAATCCGGTGGTCGTCGAACTTTGGCTAACAAGACCCATCGTGCTGTTTTTCTCAGCTTGAGGCTGTGATCCGATTGTCAAACGTCTCGGGGAACCGTGGAATCGTTCAAAGGTTTATTTATAGATTCATATATTCCATGACTCGGTTTTTTTTTTTTTTTTTTATATTAAGGCTTAACGTCGCATCAACATCTACGTCATTAGCGACGAACTTCTATTGTGTTTTTTTAGATTTTGTTGAGGTGGTTGATATCTTTAAGGAATTCAATGGTGTTTTTTATATGCTTTTCGGATGTGAGGGCCGTGTTCTGGTTGATTTCAAATTTGAGTCGCTGGGTGGAGAATTTTCGGCAGTCATACAAGATGTGGTGCACTGTTAGTGGGGTATTACAGCAGAGAGGGGGATCTGTCTTCTTTATGAGGAATTCATGTGTTATCTTACAGTGACCAGTTCTCAGGCGGGAAAGAATGATTCTTTCTTTTCTGCTCATGTGGTCGCGTGGGATGTCTTGGAAAAAATTTGTGATTATTTTATGTATCTTTGATGGTTTCGATTTCCATATGTTATTCCATTCTTCTTTGATTTCTTCTCTTACGCCATTGATAACTTCTTGGAGCGGGATTTGGGTTGCTTGTTGTTCTGTCTGTAGGGTGGTTGCCTCTTTGGCTCTCAGATCTGCTTGTGTGTTTCCAGCTATTCCTTGGTGCGAGGGAATCCATATTATGAATATCTTTTTGTTATTAGCTACAAGTTCTGTACATAATGGACTCGGTTTTTGTGGTGTTCGCTGCGGTGTGTGAAGCGATGAGCGTCCTCAAGGTTCGACTCTTTGTTCGCATTTCGACGTCTCTGAATCATTCGAGCCTTCATGGCGAGATATTCGCAGCACTTTTACGTTCCGGACGGGTTCGAAGCTCACTTATCGGTAATGCAAAGATGGGGTTTTTCAGTAGTCGAAAGCGTTAGATTAAAGATCGATTTAGGCTGCAGTCGCCCTCAAAAGTCCTATTTTTACGTTTACCATGCGTAATTTGCATTATTCGAAAGCATAAAGCTGTGTATGTAGCCATTTTCATAAAGCTGCGATAGGTACATGCTGCCGAATAATGCAAATTACGAATTTTCCTTTATATCGATCGTAGGTAGTGCAAATAAACAATTTAATGATTTCAGCGCCACAGTGATTTCGATCAAATGTTACTCACTAAGCAATTTTGCAATTTAAATTGTTCTCGACGTTTCGATGGTTTCAGTTTAACGTCTACCGGCATGGTGTTAATTACTTTTCTCAAAATTTCCATCATGGAATTTATATAATTCGTTTACACTTAGCAAGTATGTCAAAGTTTTATTGGTATTACCCGGTTTTGTTGAACAATTACTATAGCTTACAGTATTTTACAAACGCAAAATTTCTCTTAAAAATTATCAACATTTGTGTCGAGACGTCGAGAACAATTTAAATTGCAAAATTGCTTAGTGTGTACTAGGGGTGTGCGAGAACCCGAAATATCGGGATCCCGATGGTCGGGACGAGTCGAGAAAAGGTCGAGAAGGATCGGGTCGGGATCCCGAAAATTTCGAGATTCCCGAAGAAACCGGGTTCCCGAAAATTGCGAGAATATGACATAAGACACTCTTGAAAAGAATTCGTGATGGACAACATTCTTTCAATTTCGAAAACATCTAGAATAAAAAATCCGAAACTATGAATGTATTCATTAAAACGAATATAAATGATTACTGGGTTCTCGAAATTTTCGAGAATCCCGATAAATTCGAGAATCCCGATAAATTCGAGAATCCCGATAAATTCGAGAATCCCGATGAATTCGAGAATCTCGAAATTTTCGGGTACCCGTCCCGATCCCGTAAATTTTCGGGTACCCGTCCCGATCCCGTAAATTTTCGTATTCCCGTCCCGACCCGATATTTCGGGTTCTCGCACACCTCTAGTGTGCATTTGATCGAATCTGTGGCGCCGCAATCATTAAATTGTTTAAATGCAAATTACGCCTCGTAAATGTAAAAATAGGACTCTTGAGGGCGATCGCGGCCTAGATTGATCTTTTATCTAGCCCTTTTGATTACTGAAAACCCCAAACGAGAAGGCGCATCCCGCAATCTTGGAAACGAGTTCACCCCCATAAGGGGGTATGTGGGATACCCCTTCTCATTTCTCGATAATACAAAAATGGGGTTTTTCAGTAGTCAGAAGGGCTAGATAACGTAGCCTAATTTGTCGCAGCTTTGTGCTTCCGAATAATGCAAATTGACTACTGAACACTTGTTGGAGTACTGCGTGTGACTACTGGAAAACCTCATTTTTGCATTCGAGAAATTAGAAGGCGCATCCCGCACCCTTGAACTCCTAGAAATGAGTCTACCCCCTTGTCATTCACTTAGACTGCTGGGCAAGTCCAATGTTGATCTATGTGGTTGAAAAGTTGGACATTCAAGTAATATATGTTCGATGGATAATGGGACATTGCAAGATTCACAAAATGTTGAGGGTTTCTTTAAAATTTGATAGACGTGTGTAATCTGTGAGTGTCCGATGCGGAAGCGTGTGGAACGAAATCTTGTTTGAGTAAATCTTATTCGTTGAAAGAATAATCGCTTTCGTACGCCATCAGATCAGACCGATCCTGTACATTTAGAATTGGAAGACACCTTTATTCACTTAGACTGCTAGGCAAGTTGAAGGTTTGTCGATGCGGTTGAAATGGTGGATGTTCAAGTAAAAGTTCGTCGGGGGTTCTTTTCAAATTTTATAGATGTGTTTAATCTGTGAGTGTCTGATGAGGAGGCATGTGGAAGAAAATCCTGTTTGAGTAAATCTTATTCGTTGAAAGGATAATCGCTTTCGTACGCCATCAGATAATCCCGATCCTGTACATTCAGAATCCGAGAATAATGTGTGAAATTAGGACAAGGGGCGGGCCGGGGACGAGGGCTATAACGAGGGTTGACGACGGACTGAAAAGACGACAGCCCGTTTGAATGGGCTGGTTAATTTCGCCGTGGGTTTCACGTATTTCTTTGATTTCTCTGTTGCAGAAGAATAGTATGTATAAAGTACTTCACAATCAAGACATCAAACACGAGTGCTCGCGGTCGGGGGGACTGCACGCGTATCCTGATCATTTCAGGGAACCTAAAAAGCTCCGCCTCTAAATCAGCCGTTCGCTCGATGATCATCTAAAAGGTTCCTGTCCTCTGGTAGGACTCTGTACATAGTGTACATAGCGCTTTTCTAACGAAGGATCTCGCCGAGACAAGCCGTGGCAAGCTCGGTTGGCTCTAATAACGTTCACGCGGGTAATCGAACACGAGAATAACAAAAGAGAGAGGAAGAGACAGAGAGAGAGAGAGAAAGAGAAAGAGCGATCCACTGTAACATTCCCCCACGCTGTACCCGACGCGACGCAACGCACGCACCATCCAGAAGCACACGCATCGAAACAGTTCTCAGGCAAACGCAACAAAACGGAACGAGAGAGAGAGGACAAAGGAGAACAGAGAAAGAGAAAAGCGAGAAGAATATGAGCACAATGAAGCAGGACGACTTCCCCCTCTGGGTGAAGTTCTTCACCGCGGGCACCGCGGCCTGCATCGCTGATTTGATGACGTTCCCGTTGGACACGGCCAAAGTCAGGATGCAGGTAAATCGATTTCCTTCTATTTAGGTCATGAAATTTTCACCGAACATCGTCGATCTACGAACCGCCACCAGTGTTGGGCAAAAATTTAATCAACGACTGACGACTAAATTTCTACTTCAATCGTTAATCGCAATTTACAATTAATCTCCTAGTTTAGTCGTTAATTGCGATTAATAATTATTAATCGTCAATTGGATGATTGATTAATGATTAACTGCTGAAATTTCGAAATGAAATACGGAATCAAAACTGTATGAATATTGAAAAAAATGTAAACTGAGTTTAAGTGTATTGTCATTTGGTCTATATGTAATACAAACTCAGTTTACGTGCTTTTATGTTTTTTTCCGATGATTTCTTTTTTGAATCAACGATTGACGATTAACTTCATCGATCGATTGATCCAATCGTCGATTTTTCGATGATTTCTTCTTTTAATCAACGATTGACGATTAACTTCATCGATCGATTGAGTCAATCGTCGATTTTTCGATGATTTCTTTTTTAATCGTGCACATCAATCAATCAATCATGATTAAAATTTGAATCGATTAATGCCCAACTCTGACCGCCACGATCTCGTCAAGAATAATCGTGCGACCATCTACCTGCGCTCGTTTCTGAAACTCCTCCACTTTCCCACCCTCGAATGAAATCCTTCCAAGAACCTCTTCGTCGCGCATTGAACAACGAGGGTGCAGAACTAACGTCTGCGCTTCGTCGTTCAATGTAAAACTAAATCGAAGAGCACCCTGTAAAATCTTTTTTCACGTCTGCAACAAATGAAAGTCGTTCGGTTCAACCCAAAGTCCGTATGAAATGTTTCACTTGGTTCAGATTTATCCGCTGAAAGCGTTGACATGCGTTTACGAAGCATGTATTAGGTTGGCAAATAAGTTCGTTCAGTTTATGTGATTCATTCCACTCTAAAAACCGAACGAACTGATTTGCCAATCCAATACATAGAATTCGGCGAGTTGTAAGCGTGTGCGAATTTGTTTAGATCGCCGGAGAGACGCGTCCTCTTCTGATACCAGCCGCGGACGGCACGGTGCTCTCGATGAGACATACGCAGCCCGGTCTGTGGCAGACAGTATGGAACATCGTCAGAATGGAGGGAGCAAGGTACGTTGTTCACGATCCTATACGTAATTTAAGAGAGGCACGGGGTAGGTAGTAAACCATATACAAATACATGATTGTTGTACATAGAGATCGTTGCGTACGATTCCACCGATTCGGATCAGTGTATACATACGATATCTATATATAATATCTATCCATATATACAAATTATGAATATTATAAATATATTTATACATAATATGCCGGGGGCGAGTCTTTCTCAGCCCGATCGACGATTCGATTTCAATTCCCGCGCTGGCTGATTTCTATTCGTAGGCCTGCTCGTTTCTTTTCCTCGTTTAACGAAAACCGACGCAAATCTTGCGATCGGACCGCAATCGACTCTCTCCGCGACGCTGCTTCTTTTTCTTTTCTAATTTCTTCCCCGTGAACTGCCGGTCACTGTTCATCAACCGATCGAGGCTTCTGTCGCTGTCGATGCCCCACTAACGAACTAATTATACGCGGACGGATCGCGCCGGGCCAAACTACTACGGACAGAACCGTCCTCCATCTTCAACATCTGAACTCTGCATTTATATTCTTCCAATGCGCGTACGCGTCTTTCGTGGAGCCGAGAAATACAATCGAAACAATGAGAACAGGAGGAATTTTATTTCTGATCGTCGTAAATGTTCTTTCTATTCATTTTATTTTCTTCTGTGGTGAATTAATCAAAAGAGTTCATGATGTTTGCAACCGCGATTTTCGAGCAGCGTAGGTCTCGAATAGTGTTCCTTCTCGAGAATTTCTCGAGAAATTTAAATCTAGG
Organism: Lasioglossum pauxillum; assembly: GCA_933228785.1. Taxonomy (NCBI): domain Eukaryota; kingdom Metazoa; phylum Arthropoda; class Insecta; order Hymenoptera; family Halictidae; genus Lasioglossum; species Lasioglossum pauxillum. The sequence goes on along the minus strand of OW121701.1, from coordinate 36,240,738 downwards.
AAAATTCTTATGAATCTCATTTATTTTATATGTCCTACCATCAGTCAAAATATGCTACATCTTAATGTAGATATTTAAATATCTCTGTTACTTATGATTAGACTGCGGATCTTTATGCAAAATAAAAAATGTTTTCATTGATTGCAAGACACAGGAGTGAAATAAAAATTCCTTTCTTCTTTTAATTATTTGACTAAGCTGAAACCAATACGCTGATGTCTTTAAATCTTTTTAATATGTCCACTGCTTTAAATTGTGCTTACCGATTTTTGTCATAAATGCGTAAAATCCGCAGTCTACTTATGATTATACGAAAAAATGTCAGAGGAGAAATTTGCACTGTTCAATAAGGTAAATATAATGGCAAAATAAAAAAATTTTTTGGAAATCATACTTCGAAATTTCAAGGTCATCGTTATTTTTATTTAAAGGAGGTCATATAATTATTCTATATTCCTATTAAGAAAAAAAGACAAATCCAACGATGATGTGCCATGTTCCATAGTTACGGTGAATTTCAAAATTTTCAAAGTTTTCAATTTAAGTGCGCTACGTCATTCTTTTATCCGATCGATTTCAAACTTTGCACAAATTTTGTTCTCACCCAAAGGAACAATACTGGATAGTTGAAAATTTTTCTCCAAGTATAGCTTTGGTCCACCCTAATGTACATATTGGACAGGAATAAACATTGAGTTAATGTTTTTTGCGCTTTTGATAAATATTATCAACGATATTCCAAACATCACAAGTTTTCCAATATTTTTTTATTTTATTTAAAGTTCTAGAGAATTCTCGAGAAATATAGTCTTGTTTCTCATTTCTCGAGAAATGAAAAAATGTTGAGAAATCAGGAACACTATTCTCGAAGCAAAGTGGCAGAAATCGTAGACAATACACGAAACGAGAGTACCTCGGTCGATCGTGAAGTAAAACAGACTGTAATTCGATCGCGCCGTAATTGTATTATCAAATCACACGTCCATTTCGAGCACCGACAGCGACGGAACGGGAGATCGATCGGCTGTAATCGCGGTGACGGAGTCACGGTATTGGAAAACCGATAATTTGCTACCGCGCTAACTACCATGTTGGTTTATTCCTACTTCTTTAAACAACGCTTACGTTCAATTATCCATTCTCTACATCGATTAGAGTGCCATCGACTGTTCGTCGAATTGGTCGGTGTGATCAGCGATGGGATCAACCGGAACACAATTAGGATCGATTCGATCCTCTCGGAGACTTCATTGGAAATCGATGTTCCAGATACTATCGCACGTAGACAGCACGATTATTTAATTACACTTGACTCGAACAAAGAGTGGTTTATCGTCCGGATAGTAATTATATAGATAACGCGCAGATGTTATTCCATAGAGATTAATCTGAGAAAAAGAATCGAGTTTTTTGTTTGGAAGTAAAGATTGTTGATTCGATAGTTTTTGTACATTTTGATTAGGTTTTGTTTTACTCGCGATACGTTTAATCCCATCGCTAGGTCGTTGCGCGACACCCTATCGACCACGTGGACGATGGCTGTTCGATTAATACGACACGTCTATGGCACTCGTTTCGCCTACTTTATCGTTTCTTTCCTCTCTCGCTCGCGAGTTGCCTTTCCCGTTGCTTGTTTCGATTTTACTTGAGTAGTCAATGATTATTAAGAAATACATTTGGCGATCAATGTTCGAGAGAACCAAATACATTACTTTCCTATAATTTGCTGTTCTCGTCGTTGATACGTAACTAGGGATATAATCGAGTTTAATATGTATGGACAAATTCGAGAGAACTTCAATAAACAAATTTTATTTTACAGATTTCGATTCTCACTGAAAACTAGTCAAAATTTCAATGAGTATAGGTGATAATTGAAGATGAGTTTTGCACTCGAAATTCACCCTTTTGTAAGTCAAATGTCAACCTTTTGCTAATCAATTTCACCTATTATGTATATTTAAAATTAATTATTTATTTATATTAAATGGTATATTTATCTAGACACGCGTGAAAGATGTCATTACTGCGAGGGAAACATAAGACTCGATACTCAATACGCTTTGATAAATATATATGTACCCTCATTTTTTTGTCAGGAAATGGCTACAATGAATATACATATATCTAGCCACAGTTTTCATACATTACAAAGTCAATGCATTGGTAATTGCTAGACTGCTGATCTTTATGCATTTACAGCAAAATTGAGTAGATGAAATCCAAACTTGTTGTAAAATTTAAAAAATTGAAGATGTCAATGTATGATTTCTCCTCTATTAAAATCATTAAGGAAAGAAATAACATTCGATTTAGTTTCTGTTTCTTGCAATCCATGCAGACAATTTTTATTTTGCACAAAGATCTGCAAGTATTTGATGTACATGTTTGAAATACTTTAAAAATACTTTATTTGGAAAAGGTTGAAATTGTTTTGCAAAATGTCGAATTTGTAGTGCAAAGCCTGTAATAATTCTTCTAGAAAATTAGAAGGAAAATATTTAGCTCGCAATTGACGCACGGAAAGAAGGGAAAAGCAACACGCGACAGCGAGAAGCCTCTCCGCACTCGGCGAGCGGAACATTCGTTTCTCCTTTGTCTCTGCTTATTTTTCTCTATTTATTTTGTCTTAAGATCAGCTGCAAGCCGCCTCTTTCTTTTCGATTAACCGATCGGACCAGACCGATGCGATGCATTCTTTGGTTTTTGCGCTTTCAACGCGTGCATATCCGCTCTGCCATAACCGCGAGTATGTGCAACAGCTCTCTCGTCGCAAGCTCTCTCCCGGTCAAACTCGAAAGATTCGTTCTCTTTTCTCTCGTGCTCATCCGATTTTTTCGGAAGACTAGATTCGACTCTCGTCGCATTTGATCAATGGACTGCGGATTCAGAAGGAACTCGATCGACGCTTTAATTGTCGGAAGTCCGTTAATGAATTTTACGTTGCCAACGATACGTCTGAAAGAAATTGAACGTCTTTGGTTAGAACATTATTGAAGTATTGATTGAGAAAATCTAGAACAAGCAAAGTTTCCAGAATTCGCGTCACGTTATTTTCAACTTAACACGTTGCCAGAACCATCCCAGTTAGCACAAAGACGTCTTAAAGATGTCAGACGTCTTAAAGATGCCCCAAATGTCCTACGAACGTCTTCCAAACATCTCCTGAACGTCTTGTGTTAGAAAACGGTACGTCTCAACACGTCTGTTTGATGTTCAGGAGACGTTTGTAGGACATTCGGGAGGTCTTTGAGACGTCCCTAAGAAGTCTTTAAAGTCCATAAATGTTAATTAAATTAAAAGAAGGGAAGAGTAAAAGTAGATTTCGACAAAAACGAGTTTAAAGTTAAACCAACCAAGCTTTATTAGAAGAACGAATGTGGAATTGACATAAAAAGTGTAATAAAAATAATAATTGAATTAAAATCACAATAAAAATAATAAAAATTGAAATTACAATTACAATTAAAATCACAGTAAAAATTGAAATTGGAATTTTAATTGAAATTGAAATAGAAATTAGAATTGAGATTGGAATTGAAATTGGAATTAGAATTAAAATTGGTATTGAAATTGGAATTGGAATTGAAATAGAAATTAGAATTGAAATTGAAATTCAAAATGGAATTGAAATTGAAAACGGAATTAAAATTTGAATTAGAATTGAAATTGGAATTAAAATTGAAATTAGAATTAGAATTGAAATTGGGATTAGAATTGAAATTGAAATTGAAGCAAAAACATTTAACTCGAACGAATGATACCAATGCTAATACTGCTAGATTATGGGTGTATGTGTAATAACCACACTGTTTATGGTCTTAAAGACGTCTTTTTAGGACGTAAACCTTTAAGACTTTCAAACCTCAAATATACGTAAAATGGACGTCTTCAAGACGTCGTGTGCTATCTGGGATGTTAGTAGGATTCCGAATGTGTTATATAAAAAAAGCGCATTTAACACTTTATCTGCTGAAAGCCTATTGATACGATTTTCAGTAGTTGTGCTGTACCAAAAACAAGCTTAAAAATCGTATCTTTATAAAATCGCCAATAAGCAAAGTGTTCCGAATTCGCGTCAAGTTATTTCAACTTAACACGTTGCCAAAACCACATTAGTATGATTCCAAATAACTGTGTCATATGAAAAAAACAAAGCTAAAAAATCGTATTTTCACAAAATTAATCCAAACGAAGCGACCAGTTGCTTTACTATAAATTATAAACATTCCGAACCTATCGGACATCCTAATCGCCGCGCCGGTAAATGATACGTCGAGAGATCGATCAAGTATGAAGAAGTATGAAGATCGTTATCTCACGGAAAGATTACCAGTCCATTGATCAAACACACGCGTCCGTTCGCCTCAGGACGCTCGCATTTGTTCAATCTCATCATTCGAATGTAAACGCTTTATCGAATCAACGCGAAAGAAAAATGGAGAGTGAGAGAGAAAGAGTGTGAGAGAGGGTGAGTGATAGAGTGATCGAATGTTTCCAAATACATAGAGCTCCGGTAAAAGTCCATTCGAATGGAGAGCGAACTCAGAGAAAGAGGTGTAGAGAGAGATAAAGAGAGAGAGAGAGAGAGAGAGAGAGAGAGAGAGAGAGAGAGAAAAATCTAAACAAAAATTTAAAAAAAACAAAAAATATACCCTGGGATACGTTTGAGGGTAAATTGTGAGGGCGGTGAGCTTGAGCGAGGGTGGTTACAGGAGCCTGTACGGAGGTCTGTCCGCGGGACTCCAGAGACAGATGTGTTTCGCCAGCATACGGTTGGGCCTCTACGACGGTGTGAAGTCACGCTACGCTGGAATCATCGACGGTACATCCAACAACCTCCTAACTTTTTTTGATTACGCAATCCTATTACGATCGAAACCGAAGTAGAGACACGCGTGCGACACGGCCACACACGTCCATCTCTCTGTTACGCGAATAAGCATTTACGTGGACGCGTAAGTAAAGGCTGGTGGTCACCATCGATCACCAACCAATCAACCAACCACCGAGAATCTCGGCTCCAGAAGAAGCTCCAGACAACTCCTCCCGACTCCCGTCTTTTTTTTCTGTGAACTCTGCGCTCGTGTTCCTTCGATCTATATTTTTTTTCTTTTCTTTTATTTTCACTTCTCTATTTTTCCGCGGAGGACAACGTGAGAGGGTAAGAGAAGCCGGGGGAAGGTGGCCACGTTGATCCTGAAAAATCGATCGGTGATGTCGATGAACTTCACTAACCGATTTCGAGGAGACTCGTGCGAGACTCGGAGAAATATTATAACAAGGAGAAGATATATTTCTTGTTTTGAAGTGAATGTCATCTCTTGTTTGAATGTGTGCAATTTCTTATTGCACTTATTTTTGTCGTAGATGTGTAAAATCTACAGTCTACAAATCTGGATGAAATTTAAACGCGAATTTTGAAGTTGATCGCACGAAAAAACGCGAGATAAATGTGCCCATAGTTATATTAACACTAAATGAGTTCCATATAATGTTGAAATAACAAGCACTATCTAACGGTTCGATTTTCACAATATCGTAAACATTACATTGAATTAATTTAGTTTAAAATAATGTGATGTTAGACCACTTTCATAATTATGGGCACATATAATGTTTGAAAGTTGAATTTCAATTTAAATTTAAATATAATGATTGAAAGTTGAATTTCAATTCAGATTTAAATATAATGATTGAAAGTTCAATTTCAATTCAGATTTAAATATAATGATTGAAAGTTCAATTTCGATTTAAATTGGGTTGCTGATAGTTGAATTTGAATTAAGATTTAAATATAATGATTGAAAGTTCAATATCGATTTAAATTGGGTTGCTGATAGTTGAATTTGAATTAAGATTTAAATATAATGATTGAAAGTTGCATTTCGATCTAAAGTGGGTTGCCAAGAGTTGAATTTGCATTAAGATTTAAATATAATGATTGAAAGTTAAATTTTGATCTAAATTGGGTCGCTGAGAGTTGAATTTGAATTAAGATTTAAATATGCAGAATGATTAAGAGTCCAATTTCGATTTAAATTGGGTTGCTAAGAGTTGTATTTGAATTTATATTTAAATATAATGATTAAAGTTGAATTATGATTTAAATTGGGTTGCTGATAGTTGAATTTGAATTTAGATTTAAATATGCATAATGATTGAAAAGTTCAATTTCGATCTATATTGCTGAGAGTTGATTTGAATTTAGATTTAAATTGAAGTTGAATTTTTATTTAGATTTTTACTTGGACCACTATCATAATTATGGGCACAAATAGGTATTTTTCAATAGATATTAAATATAAATTTTCGCTGCTTGTACTACTTAACAAGACGTATTCATATGTCCGAGATTTCTTAAAAAATGGGTTTCCAACCTAAACCAACTTTTGGGCTACAGTAAATATTCCTGTTGAATGTTTTCTCGATAAAAGACTGCTCGCACGAGTCTTGTGGAAATCGCCTCGACTACGAAAAGGAGATTTCTCTTTCCTAGTTTTCGCACGATTCGATCGATTCGATGGGGCGCGGAGCACCCTTCCCTGCAATCTTGGGCGCCTAACTAACTGTCGACACGATTTCCTGTGCCTTCGAATTCGAGCATGCTCGTTCTCGTGTTTCTATATACTAATACGGCTCTCTAACTGATGTTGTTATTAACGAGCTCACTTCGCGAGTCCAGTCTCACACGCAAACCTAGAAATCGTGCCGCGAATTTCGCGTTGCATTGATCGCCGCGTTGTGCGGACGTTTTCCTTGTGATTTATTATCTCTTCGACGAACAACGTTTCTATCTCGGGTTTCACGAACGCACGCGAGATCCACGAGAGAAAGAACACCAAAGAACACATAAAAGAGCATACAAAGAGAATAATGATCCAGTCGATCGTGTCCCGTGGATCTCGGGTGATCAACGATTCTCGCACGCGATATCGATTGTACTCTCCCGAGGAGTGTCCTCTCGAGACACCGTTCACTGTAATCAGTAAGGTAATCAATGAGCTAATAAACGTGATTAACCGCGCACTGCGCGATCTGTCCCAACTCCCGCATCCTACATAATTACGATTATATCGAAAGAACGATAAAAAAAAAGAATAAATAAATTCGAAACGACCGCATTTCGATTTCGAATGAAAAAAATACACACAGACGCCTCGCGCCACGCGGATCCGTTTTCATCGTGGACTTTTCTTTCAACAGGTAATAACAGGAGCGGATCGAAGAACGTTTCTGTGCGAATCGCTGCTGGTATCACGACCGGAGCCATGGCTGTGCTCTTTGCTCAGCCGACCGATGTCGTCAAGGTCCGTCTGCAGGCTGGTAGCAACGGACGATCATCGGTGAGGTACAGCTCGACCCTGCAGGCGTACAAGAATATCGCTGCCGAAGAAGGGACCCGGGGTCTTTGGAAAGGTGCGTCTTTTCCTAGCCGTCCCACCCTTTCATAGGTCGGAGACAATTGCCATTTAATCGGTGAAATTTCCGTTTACGTCCATCGTCAGAATTGGATGAAATTTTGGAAATAGGTTCTTTTTTGACAAAAATGATGATTGTCAGAAGGATTTTTGGCGACTCGAAACAAAATTTTTTACCATTTCAATGTCACTCTCTACCTTACCGACACCACTCTTGCATTTTCGTCTGCATGGACGGACCTCTCCGCCCTCCTACCACCTAATCCTAACTAATTCTGATTGCATAATCTTCCTATTGTAGATGTTCAATTAATTGGTTTAACAATTGGAATTTTGAAAACATTTTATATTAATTTCCAGAATATACATATTTAATATCTTCAATTAATTGCAAAAATGGATCATCACCAGCTTTGTTGACCTCATAGCGCCATAAAAATTCACACATGTGATCCATGATTGAATCAACCTTAGTGCCACCTTTCTCTTAGACTCGAGAATGACATTAAAATAGTAAAAAAAATTTGTCGTGTTACGAGCCAGGGCCGCGAGCAGCACGAGTGGCCGGCGAAGGGTTGTTACCCTAGGAATATGATAGCAATTTGTTAGTTAAGGAACGGACGCGGACGAACCCAATGCGAAATTGGGGAGCCGCTAGGATTATAGACAGCGAGGACGAACCTGACGCAAAGTCAGGGAGCCTCTGGGAATGGAGTCACACGCAGACGAACCTGATGCGAAATCAGGGAGCTGCTAGGATGCGGACGAACCCAATGCGAAATCGGGGAGCCGTTAGGTTGGATAAATCTCTGTTTGGACAATTGGAAGGTCACGAATGAACCTGATGCGAAATCAGGGAGTCGCTAGGATAATTAGTAAGCCTCGTAACTAGTATAATTTAATTAATACAATCCGAGCGGTAAGATTGTATCGTGTGGGGACGTTCAATTACTTGATTAGGATATTGGACAATAATTGTGGGTTTAATGAATTCGTGTTAATTATCAAAGAACACAAATATATTCTTACTATAGAATTCGTATGTATTACAGTTGTGTAATTGTCGCGAATTGAGTGAATTTAGAATAGAAAGAATTGAAAGATGGTATTACCTAAACTAAGATGCACGGTGTTGACGCACTGGCAATGCGGGGGTCTTGGAAAAACCTTATCACTGCCTAATAGATGTTATACCGAACTTACGGAATCTATACGGTTAAACTTTTGATTCGAAAGGAACAAACGCCCGATCTCACTGGTAGTTGACTTCCGAGATGCAGCACGACGCGACACGATTCGTGATTACGACAGTACTAGCCCACGAGAGTAGAAATGCAAGGGCTTACATAGGCCTGCAATGACGGGTGGTACTTGTCAGTACCCTCCAAGTGAACCTTCGTATTTTGTCAACGACCAGTTGGTCGTGCGTATGTTTGGGCCCTAAACTAAACTAAACAGCTATATAGATTTTTCTAGGGTAGCTCTGTTCGTTTATCTAGGACGGTTCCTGCCAGAGATGATATTGAACACCTGTTCGTCATCCGTAACAGTCGGTAAGGTTGGGACTGACATTGAAAAGATAAAATTTCTTTTTTCGAGTCCTGAGAAAATCGTTCTGACAATCATCATGTTAGTCAAAAAAGAACCTATTTCCAAAATTTCATTCAATTCTGACGATGGACGTAAACGGAAACACAGCTGGCCTTTCAATGGAACTGCAAATGGTTTCAAACCCGACTTCACACACTACAGTATTCTCTCCGTGACTCCAGATAGCACAAACACGTCTGTTGTTGGACATTCAGACGTCTGGAAGACGTCTCAAATATCTTCCATACGACTCCCGAACTCTCCGTCTAAGAGACGTCTTATACTCTCGTTTCCAGGATTGCAAAGGTGCGGGATGCGCCTTCTCATTTCTCGATAATGGAAAGATGGGGGTTTTCGGTCGTCAATCTAGGTCGCAGACGCCCCAAAATTTCCTATCTTTACGTTTACCAGGCGTAATTTGCATTATTCAGAAGCATAAAGCTGCGCATGTAACTATTTTCTTAAACTTGTGATAGCTTTTTTTTGTTTGAGGGTGGTGGGGGAATGTCATTTACGTACACCCCCTCCTCAGATGACGTCTGGAGGGGGTAGTGTAGGACTCGGCACCCCCTAGATGGAATTTGGGGGAAACGGGACTATAGGGACTATACCCCTACCCATACCCACTAAACTCACACCGCACAAGGCCTCTTGAGCCCGTCACCTCAAAATTGTCTGCGGCCAATGGAGGGTGCGCGACCAGCTCTTCGCAATACAACGTCCCACCTACCACAGAGTTAACCACTCCCGTCCTTGGCTTTTTCAAAAGCTGTAACGGCTACATGCTGCCGAATAATACAAATTACGCCTCGTAAAAGTAAATATAGAACTTCTGAAGGCGATCACGGCCTAGATTGATCTTTCATCCAGCGCTTTTGACTAGTGAAGAACCCCATCTTTGCATTATCGAGAAATGAGAAGGCGCATTCCGCACCCCCTTGCAATCCTGGAAAAAGGAGTCTACTCCCTTGAGCGTTCAGTATTCGCGAGCACATCCGATCAAAAATTCAAATGAAACTAAAATGTTCACTTGCACAAGAGACGACATTATTTTCCTACCAACCTGATAACTAGACTGCGGATCTTTATACAAAATAAAATGTTAGTACATCAATGAAAACGACGTCCCGAAAAATACGTCCTTACGTATTACGATAGGGTAAGCCAGTGTCGCCAGATCGGGGAAATCCTCCTCTCTGATGACCATACTAATACGTGACCAGTTTAATGTGGGATGTTGAAGTATGCCCATGGCGCTGGAACGGGATAGTGGAAGGGGAAAAGGAGGAGAGGAAAAATCGACTAGTTTTGGTCGATCCTGGCGGCACTGGGGTAAGCAAACCCCGGAGATGAGTGTCTAACGATTTCTCTGTGAACGCAGGTACCATGCCGAACATCTCGAGAAACGCGATTGTGAACGTGGCGGAGATCGTATGCTACGACATCATCAAGGACTTCATCCTGGAATCCGGCTACCTCCGCGACGGGATTCCCTGCCACTTAACAGCCGCGGTGGCAGCAGGACTCTGCACCACGTTGGCAGCGAGTCCTGTCGACGTGGTGAAGACGCGTTACATGAACAGCACTCCCGGCGAGTACAGAGGCGTCAAGGACTGCGCCGTTCGCATGTTCATGAAAGAGGGCACATCCGCATTCTACAAGGGCTTCGTGCCGAGCTTCACCCGCCTCGTGTCCTGGAACATCATCCTCTGGATCACCTACGAACAGTTCAAGATCCAACTGGCCAAGAAGATGAACAACAACCAGTGAAGCACTACACCCGATCGTCACACGATCGATCGATCGATCACGCTGTAAATCGAACCGCAGCTTCATCATCTGTACTCGAACCGTGTAGCGTAGGGATGGGAGGACCGACCCCATGCGTTATTTAGACTTCGCCATCAAAGCTCCCCATAGAACCGCATTGTCTGCTGTCGTTCGCGGTTTCCACCGTGTTTCTCACCTTCGCCGTCCAACGTCGCGCCCGCTGCACTTCTTCGAATCGTATTTTTAATCATTTCCATGTTATTGAGTCGCATGCTCGTTCCTTCGAAAGTTAATTTTCCTTCCTCTATTGATTTTGGATTAGCGAGCGTCTTCGAAGATCGTGCTACATGTTTGAGAAGCGCGTAAAAATTGCTAACGACACGCGCGTTTGCCTCTTCTATTAACCCTTTGCAGTCGGAGCTATTTTAACTTGAAAATCAAAACCATTAGTCAGAACATTAAAATAACTCCATTGTATATGATTTTTTTCATTTGATGGATATGAAATTAATATAATAACTCGTGCAATACTTGTAGTAATTTGTCCACCACTCTGAGTACTTTGACTTATCCTAATAAGCAGGTCTACTTCACACCAAGCTCTGAAGCAAGTTGATCCATGCCATCTTTACTAAAGCTCGCTCCACATAGTGGAGTCAACAATTTATGACCATCCTTGTAGGCAAGCTTTATTAGTCTACTAAATGTTTTTAAGCTACTAATCCTGCCTGTTTGAGTGTTAAGATTTTAAGATCATGGATCTATCGTCATCTCTTGGAGTAAACTGGGCATTCTCTTGTTTGTATTGTAATTAAATTGAATTTACCTTATCACCAGTCCCTTTCTTCGCTTTTCTATACCAGAGAATTTAAGGTATTATCCACCACTCTTTCAATAATGGTACAGCAATTTTTAGTGGTGACTATCAGAATCACTCCTAGACTGCTAAGGGTTAATTTGAAATGTATATTGTAATGGAGCATCGTTTCTTTAAAGATCGTTTCACAACGGAGAAGCAAAACACCGGCAGAATTTTCTATGTACCGACTTCCGTTGCAAACCAGTTGAAATCTTCGTTGCAATCTTTGAAACTGGTGTACCGCAAAGTATTTTAGTTTTACGGAATCTACAATGAAAATTTTACTGGTCGACGAAGGTTCGAACGAAGCTTTACCAAACCGTTCTCGCGATGTTAAACTGAACCGTTCCTTTCTGTTCGCATAGTCGCGGGGTTCAAGTGCAGAATACTCTAAACGCAATTACGTTTTCTTGGTAGCGTTAGAATTGTTGCGAGCGACGGCAGCCAATCCTCCCATCCGTCGGTGTGTGCTCTTTACTTTCTTTTCGTAGACGTAAACGCGCGTGCACTCGACGTCTCGATTATCGAAGCAGCACAGTGGATATCGATCGATAAATAGCCATCGCACAAAATTGGGAACCGATTTACTTGAAAAGAGGAACTAAAAGGAAGAAAAGTCAAACTAGAAAACTAGAGTTTTGGTAACCGTGTTTCTAAAAGCGGTAACTCCGAGTAAAAATGTTCGCGAACAGAGTGCACGCGCGCGATCGATCAGTATCGTAGAAGTCTCTCGGTAATCCATAACGAAACGTTTTCGGCTACGTAACTCAATGTTAGAGAGAAAGGGGAAAAAAGAGAGATGAAGTAGACACTAGGAATTCGACGGATAGGAAAAGCGAAAAGAGGAAAATAAGGAGAGAACGTTTCTCATTGAATAGCTATTATTAAGGATGACTACGCCAGACAGACAATAAGGATGCAGCATTTGTCTCGACGATGTTGATGAGCGGGGGTCTGTTGAGGAACATACACGCAACAGCTACGGTCGCGATCGTGTTCCCCGTGATTCTCCGGTGTCCCTCAAAATTCCGACGAATATTAATCAGTCGCTGTCTCTCGTTTTTCTGGGTCAATTAACAGGGCACAATTTTCATCGAACTTCGGATATTCCGTTCTTTTTAACCTTTTTACTGTGTTCACGCGTATTAGTAGTTCTGGTTCCGAGGTGAGAAAACGATTCGAATACCCATCGAAACTGCATTACGATCCCTCGGATATCTGCGAAACCGATTGGCTGGAAATGTTGCGAAGCGAAACAATTACAAGGAGAACAGCTCGATCCAACTATCTTCTCCATCATCTGTATTCTTTGCAAATTGAATATATACATCTTTCAACGCACTGATCTGTGCAGTTCGCCATTGCCGACTAGAAATTCATTCGAATGCACGTCTCCCTTGTCATATAATAAACGAATTTTAAACAAAATCTATTAAGCACGAATACGGCGTCGAAATGAATAAGTATTAAACTAAATGTAGACATACGATAACTGTAAATTTCCTGTTCCTTTTTCGGAAAAGAAAATGATTATAGACGAAGAATCAATCCATCGATTGCAAGAAACAGAAACTGAATTGAATGTTATTTCTTCCCTTAATGATTTTGATGGAGTAGAAATCATATATTGACAGTTTCAATTTTTAAAACTTTTGAACAATTGTGAATCTCTATCTCTCGCAGTCTACTAATTACAAACAGAAGGCGATAAGCATGAAAATAAGAGAGAAGCTAGAAGCCGAAGAGAATTACGGCAAGGGGATAAAGCATCTTCTGAATCAATAAATCGAAGGCTTTTCTATAGACTATAGAGAATTGTCAGTAGTCTTCATTTACGAAAGGAATGCTTACGATTCATTTAATTCGAACACTGCACAGAGAAATAATTTGGAAGCCGTATCGCGGATCAGACCACAGTAGGAGGGCTAGGGCGGCTACGTGACCGTACGTTTCGCATCGAACAACAATTTTTCTCTTGTCAAGGCTATGGAGTCGTTAATTTCTTATTACACAATTCGACAAGTCGCGCTTCGACCGCTTTGTTTCCTTGGAAAATCTGCTCGATGATCCTCGATTGAGAGCGAACACCGACCAGTGTTCGTTGCCGATCGGTATCGGGTAGCTCGTTCGATCGGTCGTTGTAGACTGCAGACGAATGCGACTGTGTCCGGTTCTCTCAACAGACACTGTTCGAAGACGATGTTCCCTGAAGAATATTATCTACCATAACGTTTCCTCTCCGCGCCGAGAAACATTTAGCAAGTTTTCGAGCGTTCGGTGCACTGTTTCCCAAAAAGATCTTGGAATTGCCAATCAACAACAATTGGAACAAACTCGTTTCTCGCGTGCTCAGCATCCCATCCGTTTCTTCAAGTTGAAAGCCTCGAAATGAAAATGATTCGAGATGCTCGGCTGTTACCGTATACTCAGCAGACTCGTTAGAAGCATTAAACGAACGATTTTACCGTTTTTTAGAGGATAGACTGCCGATACAATTATCTTTCAGCGTGTACCCGAGCGTTTCCGTACTAGATCGACTGAATATTTGTACCGCGTACTTCAATTTTACACATTTCTAACATCGGAGAAAGCCGTTTTACATGCGCCCTTTTCATTGTCAACGCCAGCGACCGTTCGTAGTCCGACCGAGCGTAGATCTTTCTCTGTTCTGTCCACGGAATCGCTCGCGACAGTCGAAATATCCAGCTTCGAGTTTCCGAAGCCTGCCAGAACCATTTCGACGCGACGCACAGTGTTTCGAATAATGGGAGCTACGTATTTAATATTTATTCGAACGTAACCCTTGCACGATCCGCAGAAATAGTTGCACAAAAGATGCTAAGATTGTACTTCATCGTATTCTAGTTTGCACTTGAACTCCACCAATTGTGTTTCATTTTGAACGTCACTGCTCAAAGGAGTACATCTCACAGCACAAGAGTGAAAGATTTTCTGTGTACGTTCACTCCGAGGATCGTGCGAGGATTAATTATATCTCTTTTACAAATCTCACGGTTCATTTTTACAACGCGAACAGGAACAAAGATTTTTACCGCGCGACTGTTCATCCCGACGAAATCGTGAACAAATTGTGCATAAGTTTGCAACATGTAAAATCGATATACGTTAAGAAACTGCTCAATCCTTCAGACCTGAATTTTTAATTTTCTCCAGCTCCATGCATCGGAACACCGTACGTTCACGAGCTTGAAATCGCTTGCTCGCCTAATCCAGCAGATATCGCGTTTGCGTCAACGACCTTATAGAAGACTTAGCCTCTCAACATTCTTCTTTGCTACGAATCTACGAAAAATTTTACGCGTTTGAAATACCAAGGTCAATATAGACCAAAGTTCCGTCCCCTCGATTTCGGTTTGCGAGTCTTCTATTCGGTTATTCATCGAATCGATCACACTGCGTTTCGTTTTGTAGTGTTCTCGGATTCTAGTTTCACCACGGATATGTTCGCTGCACGACGTTGTTTATTTATCCCCTAAATTTCTCGCGGCTCTGTCACGCTCGAAATCAACGTTTCCGCGAATCGATGGCGAAGATGTTTAATTACGCGTCCGTATATAGCAACTGGGCTTCGGTTCTAGGTAGGATAATTGTCTCCGGTAGGAACTAGCTTGACATTTGTTACGAGTTTTAAATAAAAATTCATCAAAGTGTACAGAATATCCGCAGCAGTTTTATTTTGAGAGCCTGTGCAGCGTTCCTGGGAGATCGAATCTCGAGACCACGATCCTCGCCAAGGTCCTTTCACCTCTACGTCTCGCAGTCGGACTCCTCCAGCTCGCAGCTGGATGACGCCTCGCCCTCCATACACCCTAATTCCTCGGGAATGCCTTCTCCCATTGGGATCCTGGAACGAGGATCAAAACGTCAGAGCCACTTTCGGGTCCGCTGCAGTCCTGACGAAGAAAATACAGTTCATAAGAACGAGTAGGCGAAACTTCGAATATCAAACAGATTAGACAATTGCAAGAAGTTAGTCTAGCAGGATAAGCATGATCCTGCGGCACCAATCCGAGTATCTTCAAACTTTCAAATCTATTAGATAGGCAACAGAACATTGTTCTTGAATTTTTTGCTGCCCCTCATAATATGCTTACAATTGTGAAAAAAATATATGAAGCGCAAGAGGTAAATTCGAGTATTTTCGTTTTTTTTTCATCTTAATATCTTGATTAACAACCGAGAAAGAAATGATAAAGTTCAGAGTGTTTTTACCCTCATATGTTAGCCTTAAATTAGCGAGGAGTTAGCGAGTTGTACAATTTTGGGGGGTTATCTTTTAAGGAAGTATTGCAGCCGAATATTGCAAAACTATTGCTCGGAAACGTAAAAGAAGGACTTTTGAGGCAAACAGCGCCCTAGATTGATCTTTCATCTAGCGATTTTGACTACTACAAAACCCCGTCTTTGCATTATCGAGAAATCAGAAGTGGAATCACGGACCCTTGAAATCCTCGCGTACGTATACGTGGTCTAGCTGTGTGTGAGTGTACCCTAGCGGTGTGTGAGTGTTCACGCGCGAGCGTCGTCTGTTGGAAAAGCTCCCATAACCTACAAGCATTGTTTTTGGTAGTTGGTTTGGTGGTTGTTTTGGTGGTTGTTTTGGTGCTGGACCATGTCCAGCCTACCAGTCGTCTTATCCTGCTAGACCATTTTTGCTCGATGCGACTATTTATGTATCATAAAGATCCGCAGTCCAGCGAAGAATAGTCACGGCAACTACATAGATTATCGATCTTTGAAGATTGCGTTTCTTTTCATGAAAATGATACACGGTGGATAACAATGCTATCGTGCGGTACATTTTTATCAACCGAGCAACGGCGCTATGTTAAATATTTTCATGCAGAGAAAGACACTAACGATACACCGCGTGTTGTAGTTTTCGAATGGCGAATTAATTATTATCGAGCAGCATTGTGTTTCACGCGGGCGGTATTCCCCGCGAACACGCAAGATCCGCAGCCTAGCGAAAGATTAATCGAACCCGTTTTAGTTACAAGCCACATTCGAATGTTTGCCGGGAGGATGTTAATATTTCATCGGTCGTCAGCGAATGAATTATCCAGGCACATATATGCTCCCGCGTGGTTGTTAGCGGTTTCGGCCGGGAAAACGGTTATTAAATTACACTCGCATACGTAAATCAACCTTGCCTTAAATCGTCTACACGTATTCGTTTGCTAAGGAATCGCGGCGGTATGGAACACTGCCGATTTGTCCTGAATGCATTTCGAAATCTTTTTCGAGTTCTCGGAAACGCATTTCTGCGGACAGCAGGCTTCCTCCGGCGACCTGCGTTCAAGAATCATTCGATTAAACAACGAAGTTCGCCGTGAATCGTTGCGCGGAAGCGAAGTGAAACGGAAACGCATCTTTGCGAGGGACCTTGCTACGTCACCGATTTTTAAAAATTTTGAACCTCGCAAAAAAACTGAAATGTTCATTGTACAGTAAAGTCGCGATCTGGCTCCCTGAGGATCTCCACGATCACTGTCCCTCCACCTACCCCTTCCACTGGGTTCATCCCTGCTAGGGGCCAAGAAGCAAACGGTCCGTGTTTACATACTGTCTTTTTTACGTTCGGCATAAAAAATAGTTTTCCTCCACGATCTCTGTTCCTATTCGGAACAGACGATGGAAGTTAGATCGCGACTTTACTGTACAGGCTGATTCTGGGAGCTGGGATAAGTTACTGCTCTTGTTTAAGCAAAAACAGGTAAAAATGAAAACTTCTTATGAACTTATTTTTTGATATGGATGGGCCGATGCACCCGCCAGGTGCGATTGCACTTTATTCTTTAATGCAACCCTATAAAACTACTAGTCCAAGGTCAATTTTGACAATTTTATATCAGAGTAAACACGGGATTAGTTCCTACAATTCAAATCGAGAGTTTCGATACTTCTTGTTGTGAAATACGTTTCTGACACAAAATGTTAAATATCTCGTGAAGTACGAAACATTTCGATGATCTTGGGTTAGTACTTTTGTACGTAGGATAATAAAAGGGATAGATTGGTTTAACAAGAGCCGGTTCAACGATGCATCCACGTAAAAAATAAGCTGATAGGAAGTTAGGACGTCTTATAACTAGACTGCGGATCTTTATGCATATTAAAAAATTTGGTTGCAGAACATAGGAGCCAAATAAAAATTGTATTCTCCTTTTAATTATCGTATTAAACTGAGAATAATACATTGATGATCTGAAATGTTTTTAGCATGCCCACTGCTTTAAATTGTACGGGCCTATTTTTGTCATAAATGCATAAAATCCACAGTCTGCTTACGACATATGATTTGTTCCTCCATCATCGGTTTCTATTTTCTTAGGAATACAATTCTATTTACGATCCTATTTATTAGGAAACGGTTTACGGATAGGCAACGCAATTACTTGTCAATGCCCCAGTCGTGGTTGCACTCGTTCATCATGGACAGGGCCTGGCAGAAGTCCTGGCCGACCGCTTTCAGGTGTCTGGTGTCCAAGTGCATTCCGGCCAGCGCTCCTTGATCACATCCGCAGAAGCTGGTCTCCATCGTGTAGCTCCTGCGCCGGCGAATACGAACCGAGGGTCAGAGCGGAAGGAAGCTAAATCACTGTCGCGCGTGAGCGTAAACGCCACGCTCGAACGGGGATCAACGGATCGATCATTCGATCGTCGTGTCGAATGTATCACATAGAACGCTTCACCGTATGTATGTACCTCGAGACGCCTAGCTGCCGCCATATGGCTACCCTGGCGGTGGACTCCTTGTTCCTCTCGACCTTGAACGAGCACAGTGGCAACGCGAACGCCGGGGATATCCTTTGCATGAGGTGCGGCAACATCTGAAACCAAGATGCATCACTGCAGGCTTGTCCTGTGCACGCACCGATGCTATGCCGCAGTATCTACGCATGGTTCTCGAGCGTGCGCTGGGGCTGTTACTTTTCCGAAGCTTCGACTCTTCGAGATTCGAAGGATTCGATGCAACGAAGGGAACTTTGAAGTTTGGAAGTTTCAAAGATTCGAAGAATTCGAAGCAACTAAGGGAACTTTGAAGTTTCGAAGGATTCGAAACAACAAAGGGAACTTTAAAGTTTGGAAGTTTCGAAGGATTCGAAGCAACGAAGGGAAATTCGAAGGATTCGAAGCAACGAAGGGAACTTCGAAGGATTCAAAGCAACGAAGGGAAATTCGAAGTGTGGAACTTTCGAAGGATTCGAAGCAACGAAGGGAACATCGAAGGATTTAAAGCAACGAAGGAAACTTCGAAGTTTGAACGTTTCGAAGGATTCGAAGAAATGAAGGGAACTTCGAAGTTTGGAACTTTCGAAGGATTCGAAGCAACGAAGGGAATATCGAAGGATTTAAAGTTTTAAAGCAACGAAGGGAACTTCGAAGTTTGAACGTTTCGAAGGATTCGAAGAAACGAAGGGAACTTCGAAGTTTAGAAGTTTCGAAGGTTTCGAAGCATTTAAAGCAGCAAAGGGAACTTCGTTGTTTGGAACTTTCGAAGGATTCAAAGTGGTTTTCGAAGGCTCGAAACCTCTTCAACCCGGCCGCGCGTCTCGCTTTCCGTGGCGGTCCCAGCGATGCGAAATTGCGAATAGCTACGTCCAAACTTTCACATCGCCGACGCATTGTAACGCATTTTAGAAAATGAGCGCCTTCATTAGCGTAGATTCAACCTTTTTCGTCTCTTATCTGTTAACTGGAAACGAATCGAACGAATCGAAAGAATCGGACAAATCGAAGCTTCGATGTTTCGAAGTTCCTGAAATCGAAGCTTCGAAGTCTTCGACCTTCGAAGGAAAGTAACAGCCCTAGTATGCGCCAATTTCGGGCTCTTTACGGCAGCACACGAAGCCCCTTCGACAAAGGTTTATCAAGCGAAAACTGCCACAGCTCTGTGCTTCCGAATATTGCAAATTACGCTGCTCAATAATGCAAATTACTCCTCGTAAACGTAAAAATAGAACTTTCCTGAACGACTGCGGCCTAAATTGATCTGTTATCTAGTGCCTTTCACTACTGGGAAACAACCCCGTCGCGTGTATTATCGAGAAATGAGCAATTCTGGAAACGAGACTACTCCCTTAACCCTTGTGTAGTCAACTGAGTACCCGGGTACGCATTTACTGTACTTCTTTGAACAATTTGTTAATGTTCCTCTAAAAAATATTACAAAATTTCTCTGAATACCCATTCTTTACTCGCTAATTAATTCATAGTCACAAGACTATTACAAAATGAGAATTTGTGCAAGCATGTTAAATACAGAAAGGTTTTAAATAATCCATAGATTTTGGTTGACCACACAAGGGTTAATAGGAACGCTAAATAGGAGAGGCAAATTTGGAAGTACAGGGTGTCCCGAATTTAAATGGCAAAACTTCAGGAGCGTGTAGGGGGCCGAAAAGCTAAGACATAAAGTCTTTGAGAGATTTGTTCGTTTTTACTTCGTTTCGGAGAAAATCGCAAAAAAAGAAACAAAATAAATTTTTATTTTTGTACTTATTTATTTACATTTTTGTACCTATTTATTTACATTTTATTTACGTTATCATCTATCTAATGTAGATATTGTTCAAAATGTTGCCATCTTGCAGCAATGCAAGCATTACATCTAGCACTGACTTGACAAATTGCAGCTAAACATTGTTTTGGTGATATTTGGTGCACTGCATCTATGATTCGGTCTCTTAATTGCTCTCTTGAATTTATTGGCACCGAATAAACTTTCTGCTTCAAGGTTCCCCATACGAAGTCATGGGTGTCATATCAGGTGATCGGGGTGACCAATGTACTATTCCTCCACGTCCAATCCATCGTTGCGGATAATTTTAATTTAATTTATATTTTTGCGATTTTCTCCAAAACGAGCAAAAACGAGCAAATTTCTAAAAGACTTTCTGTCTTAGTTTTTCGGTCCCTTACACGCTCCTGATGTTTCGCCATTTAAATTCGGGACACCCTGTATATCAATAACGAAAGGAAAAGAAAACGAGGAACAGAAACCAGATACAAATAGAAGTTTGGAGAAAACATTTAAGGAACTATCGGGGGGGGGGGATTAGATTAGAAACTAACCAGGAAAGTGCAGATACCAGCGGAAGAAGACGAAGACTACTGCCTTAATAGGCATAGAAATAAAGACTTATTGAAATAGTGCTTTGATTGTTTCAATTTTACTCCTCGCCGCGTAAACGTGCGTATACGTCTAAGGCAATTTTCGCATAGCCGATCTGATTCGCCGAAAATTACCGACATCCTCGCGACGCAGCTCGGTCGATCGCGGATCGCGTTGGGTAGATCGCGCTAGATCACCGTTCGCGATACATCAAGCCCGACGAGGACGGAGCGGCTCGCTAAAGCGGTGGGGCGATGCGGCGTAACGCTCGTAACGCTTACGATCTAAAAATACTACACCTAGCCGATCCTCTTTCGTCCCTTACCAAATACTGCACCGGCTGGTCCGGTTTCGCCCTGTCCGCGGCGCTCCAAGAACCCGACCTTGAGCAACCGAAGAGAAACACGTTCTTCCTCCGTGAATGGCCGTGGTAGTCGACGAAAACGTGGGGAGGTCGCTGCAGCACCCTCGTGCAGTACTCCATCAGTCCCTTCGTGTGGTAGATCACCGGATGGAGCACCCGGTTCGGGTTGCTCCATCGCCTGTTCAGGTCCTCGTTAGTTAATCCGTATCGATTACTGTAATCAAATCGAAAGTGTAACTCGTTACCGTGTATTCTGCTCAGCGATCAGATGGGAAGCGGTCGTTACGGCGCGGAGAGCCTCGAGATCGAATCGATCCGATCCGCGGACAGAAAAATCGCCGGATTTTTCGCTGAAACCGGGCACGGCCCTTCCCGCTCGCCACAATGCGCAGCGGGACGAATCACCGATCTAGGCGGAATGAAACTCGTGGAA
Organism: Lasioglossum pauxillum; assembly: GCA_933228785.1. NCBI lineage: Eukaryota > Metazoa > Arthropoda > Insecta > Hymenoptera > Halictidae > Lasioglossum > Lasioglossum pauxillum. The sequence continues at coordinate 36,219,162 of OW121701.1, read as the reverse complement.
ACAAATAGAGATATTTCCCACCCGAAAGAAGTCGATGCGTCGAAAGTCCCCAATGAAAGTGATCGATTTTTCTTTTTGTTGCATTGGGTTGGCGAATAAGTTCGTTCGGTTTTTGTGTTTTATTCCACTCTAAAAAACCGAACGAACTTATTTGCCAACCCAATATTAGAAAGAAAATTGTTCTCCTCTATCAATAATTCTTTTTCTTAACTATTTATTACGGAGGACATTATCGCAAGTAAGTGATAACACAAATTATATTGGGAAAATTTATTGAAAATATTTCATTAAAATATTGAAAATATTTAATGAAAATTTATTTTCTTCTAGTAACTTCAAATTCCATTCGAATCACCGTTAACCCCTTGCCGTACAATATCGTGTCAGACTCACGATGAAGATTCTGAACAGAGTCTAATAAATATGTATGTTATTAATCTCCTTTAAACCGAGATGAAATTCTATGATTATTATTATTATTATTATTTATTATAAACGGACCGAAGCCCTCTTACATAAATGTTTGCAATAGAAAACAATAAAAGACTACTCGTATAATAACATAGAAGAGACATCCACAAAAACTAATGGTACAAACTATATAGTGTTATCCTTTAATCTTGCGTAATTGTTTTTTAAACATGTGCAAAGACTCAATGAAAAGATCAATACGATTATAGAGAGTGCTGAAGTCTGCAACAATGCGATTTATTGGATCACTTGTGATTTTGTTAATGTATTTTTTAGTTATCGGAGAGCATGTAGGCATACGCAATAGATAGAAATTTTCTCCTCTTTTAGGAAATTACGAACCAGAAAGAAAGTTCTAATCACTGAAACCGTAAAATAAATCGTAGGGCAAGAGGTTGAGCAGCTAAAGTACAGCTACTGTTCGTTGAAACAGTGTTAGACGAGATATTGTTAAACCAAGTGGTCGTCGCCAATGACCTGGTCCAACAATTGATTGACGGCATGTGGCGGCTATTATCGTCGCGTTTACACCGCTTTTTACGGCGCGACCAGCGCGAAATGAACTTCTGAGAACCGAGGTCTTAGAATTCCCGACGGTTCGCACGTTGTCGACGCACGTTGGAGCGGGGCGAAGAAAGGCCTTGTCAGAGATCGTCTTCATTTAAGGATTCAGCCGCGGTTAGAAGGACGTTTCCGGCGGCCGGAAGTCGGTCCGGAGGAAGTGACGCCTCCGCGTCGCGCATAGCTAATGGTGGGGCGACTACCGTGGACCTCTGGCAACTGGCGACGACGCGTTGCAACCATTGGGACCTTCCTACCTGTTGCGTCGTTTTGACATCGTTTCGAGATGTACAAGGTGCCCGACACTTCGAATACTAACCACGCCGTGCGATTTCGTCGGAATCGCTCGAAAATCCCTCTCCCACCTTAAGGTGGAAGGGCAGTCACGTGACAAAACTAGCAAAGAACTAGAATCTTACCAGATTTTGGGTCGAAACATGGGTTTGCGGGGTCTCGTTGTTAGTCCTTATTTGAGCAAATTTTGGGCTGGGTAAGGGCTCATTCCAAAGAAGAAGGTTAAATACAGAGCGCTCAACTCATCATATCAGTCAAAAAAGTCCTTTAACACTAGAAAGACGGGAGCTTAGTATATACCTATATTGCCTGAAAGCAGTCAAAATGACTGCATTGTGAAAAAATAACTAATGCGCAAAGAAATTTGTTTATCAGTAATTTTTAATATATTTTATATCACTTACAGTCATATAACAAGTTATTAATAAGTATTAACAATAAAAAAAATGTATTTCAGTATGAGATCATACAGTCAGTGATCCTCCTTCCCATCTGAATTACGTTACAGCGCGTTCAAAGGGAACAAAGCGCGTGGCCAGGCCTGGCATAAAGATTCGAATAACAATAACAATAACTTTAGTTATTGAACAACTGCAACTTATCAAGTATATGTCGAAATCGACAATTTATCATGAACTTGTATGTTATCATGTTATTCCAATCCAGAGCCGAACTGGTCTTTTCCAAGCAGTCAAAATGACTGCTTTTCGGCAATATAGGTATAACACACATATATATGCCGGAAGTGAAGGAGGGGGGGGGGCAACAACAATGATTAATTAACCCATTTATATGTTGTAGAAAAAGTCACAAAATTATAAGAAGCTGTGTCATTATTTAAATAATTATTTTTTTAATTGAAATTCAAAAGCAGTCAAAATGACTTGCTAAGGCAATCTAGTGTTAATGACAGAAAAGTAGATTCGAGCGCTCTGCATTTAACCTTCCTCTTTAGAATGAGCCCGCACCCAGCCCAAAATTTGCTCAAATAAGGACAAACAACGAGACCCCGCAAACCCATGTTTCGACCCAAAATCTAGTAAGATCTAGTTCTTTGCTAGTTTTGTCACGTGACTACCCTTCCACCTTAATCCCTTGCCGTATCATTTTCTTTACAGCTACAATACAGTGATCCAAACGTCTTTGTCCCCAAAAATATCGTAGAAGAGAAAAGAAAATTTATATTTTTCGTATGGCTACATTTATTGTAATGCTACCACAAAATTGTCCTTGACTTTGAATTTCACGGTCAAATTTGTTTTCATTGCATTGTATTCTTCTTTTATCCCCATGATGCATAGAGTACAATGCAATAAAGTAGAATGTTGACCTTGAAATTCAAGGACAAGGACAATTTGCGGCAGCTTTTTTTACCGACAGCCATGAGTAAATATTTCTTTACACCCCGTACTTGGAGCTATTACATCTTACAGTCATGAACTCTTGTACAGTTTATAGCTCCGCTATAAACAGTCGCATTTAATTACAGTGGTTTGATTTCGCCGCTATCCTTGATCTTCTCCGCTTCACTATATCTGTACCCTAAGTCCGCGGCTTACGCGGTTAATTCGTTCCAGCGCTTTCCGCGTAAATCGAAAAACTGAAAGGTTATCCATACGATCTGCTTCGTACATACTATACAGGGTGGTCCAACTAAATATCTCCTTTATTTGTGACGACTAGACTGCGAATCTTCGTGCAAAATAAAAAATGTTCGCATTGATTGCAGAATACCATTTCAGGACACATTTTTTGTCAAGAATGACGTTCGAAAGCCGTCTTTCGAAACGTCTTGTTACCTTACTCCAGACGCCTTTTTAAAGACGTCGCTTTAACGTGCGAAATAAGACGTCTTTTTAAAAGGAAAGATTTTCGGACCTAAAATGGACGTAAATAAAGATATGTCTCTAAGACATCTTTAAGACATCACCTACAATAACAATTCGTACTAGGCCCTAGGAAAACTTCCCCAACTATCGAAGAGCGAGTAACGACATTTAATACAGTATTCTAGTTGAATATATTGCAGATTGCTAAAGAAATAAATGAATGCGGGTTCGAGGGTATAAAAATAACCTGTGTCGACCCGCAGCCGATGACGGGAAGGACAAAAAGAAGGGGGAAGTCGCTCGGGCCGCTAGATTAGCAATCGTCACACGCGTTCAGGTGGACAGGAATCGGCGATCGTTCCTCCGATCGGGACATCGGCCACGTAACAGAAACATTAGCAATTTGACGCCTCGTAATCGCTTCCGGTGTTCGAAGGTAGTCGAATCGCGCGCGCGACACGTCCAAGATAGCGCGGTAACGATCGATATCTGGTCGTCGCGCGGCAGATGCCGGGGAATAATAAGAGCAACGAGAACCTTGTCACGGTGACGGTGCACACCTGCGGATATGATGCGCTCGCTTAGGCGAGCCCCGGAGGGTCGATCCTCCCGTCGCCGCGGACGTTCACCGGCGGCATTCGCAGAAACCGTCGAAAAACAAGAGTCATCGGAGATAATAGATTTCGTCCGTCGACTCGGAGAGGAACGTGGGATCGATGAAATACGTACAAAAAAAAAACAGAGGAAGAAACCCGTGGAGAGAGAACGCTCTTCTCTCTCGACCTCTCGGACACGTCCATCGAAACGGAATGATCGTGGCGGTGCGCGCACGTTTTGCGCCGCGAACGCCATTACCAGAGAACGCTGGACACGGAACTTCTCTCGGCGAACCTCTAAACACGGTGCCGTTACCTTTATCTCTATTTCGAGAAGCGATCAGTGCCTCGTCACGGAGCCAACGAAAAACTTCGCGCGGAATAAGAAACCACCTCGACGATGACTTACCCGGGACGATTGGCATCGCGCGAAAGCAATATCCTCCTCGTACAACAAGAGTATATTTTATTGCACTGTTTTTGCTCGTTCTATCAGGAGCAATGCCACGAGCAATGGTCTTTTCCAGCTCGTTGCGAGGAAGTAGACTTTACTAGATCACGTTGCCATTCGCATAGCGATGGCGCTCGATCTAATGGGATGTTCTCAGGAATGTCGCATGTTGCGATTCCATCACCTTCGAAAAATATTGACTACCTCCTGCGTTTCTTATCACTAAACATAAATTGTCTATCTGAATTGAAACTAACTGTTGTGAGATAGAAAATGATTGTCTTTCTGTAAAATAATATAATTTTAGAAATTCTTCGAAGGTTTTTATTGTTCTAAATTACGTCTACTTTTCACCCTTGGAATATTCAGTGGAGAGGGGTTCTCTTTTGCAGGCTCTTACAGTAAGGAGCATAATTGATTCAACACACTTTAAATTAGAATAAATTTTTTATGAATGCACCAAACGACTTCAATTTCTCTGTAAGGCTAGAAAAATTACTTTAGTAAATGACGTCGAATAAATTAGTTGAAAACATACATAAACACTATACTAAAAATTGATTTTTACGACTTTTATATCTGGGCCAATAACGAACATGTAAAACGTGTTTGGTTAATTAGCATAAATTATATACGTTCCGAAAATTTCATTGAAATTGGTTAATCGGTTCACGAGTTATAAATGATCAAAAGTGGTAAAAATTGCAATTTTTCAAGATCTTTAGCTTTTTACCAATTTCGATCGATTATAACTCGTAAACAAATTAACCAATTTCAATGAAATTTTCGAAACGTATATAATATATACAAGTTGACCAAATGACGTCGAATAAATAAATTGAAAAAATACATTTGGTCGGAATGGTGAAAAACAATACTAAAAATTGATTTTTACGACTTTTATATCTGGGCCAATAACGAACATGTAAAACGTGCTATATACGCTCCGAAAATTTCATTGAAATTGGTTAATTGGTTCACGAGTTATAAACGATCAAAAGGGGTAAAAATTTCAATTTTTCAAGATTTTTAGCTTTTTACCAATTTCGATCGATTATAACTCGTAAACCAATCAAGCAATTTCAATGAAATTTTCGGAGCGTATATAATTTGTAAAAGCTGACCAAACACATGTTTTAAATTTTCGTTATTGGCCTAACTAAAAAAGTTGTAAAAATCAATTTTTACTATCGTTTTTTACAATTCCGACCAAATGCATCTTTTCAACATATTTTTTACACATCATTTACTAAACTAATTTCTAGCTTTACAGATAAATTGAAGTAGTTTGGCCCATTCATAAAAAAGTTATTCTGATTTAAAGTGTGTGGAATCAGCTATGCTCCTTACTGTATGTACATAATCTTGGACTATGACTGTCTACATTCTCCCATGACCCTGGAATATTCGGTGGAGGAGATTTTTTGCATGTTTTCCTATGACAGTGTTACATTCTCATGACCCCTGCACAGTATTGGCTTCCTTCAGATTCCCATGACCGCAGGGGAACGACTGGGCCTCCTCTGCATTCTCTAGGACTCTAGGCAATCTCGTGAATTTACGACCTCTTCCAATCGTGAACACCTTGAAACAACGATAATCCTCTCTATTCCCATTAACCTTGAAACAACACTGTCTTCGAACGACCTTGGAAGGTGAATTTGACACAACCCTTAATAAAAAGCGTTTCTGGTATCCATGTAGAAGCCAGAATAAATTGCGAGTACAATTTGGAATGAATTGTCAAGAATAATGTGCGGCAAGCCAACGTCCTGAAAAGACGTAAGACTTTAAAGACATCTCAGAGACAGCTCAGTCTTTAAGACGTCTTTGTGCTATCTAGACGTTAGCTTAACTTGGAATACCAAACGGTGACCTCACCCGGAGCTATCCATCCAGCAACACGACTATTACATGAATAACTTTTGCTATACCTGGTGCAACTCTTCTTCCAAACGAACGAATACGTACTAACCCCTTGTCCTTAGATTTATTTTACGGTTTCAGTGATCAGAACTATTTTTGTAGTTCGTAATTTCATAAAAAAGGAAACAATTTATATCTATTATACTTCTACATGTTCTCCACTAACTATACATTGACAAAACGAAAATAGAATTTCATTACGGTTTAAAGGAAATTAATAGCATACTTATTAGACTCTGTTCGGAATCTTCATCACGATTCTGACACGATATTGTAGGGTAAGGGGTTAAGCTATGTCCGCGCTGAAACACCACCGAGCAACTTCCCCACTTGTTTTTAGTTATCTCCTCTTTTTACCGAATAGAACAGGCCTGGCCAACAAGCGGCTCGCCACGTTAAATTGTTTGGCGCGCCAGGTGATTTCACATTTCTATTGAAACTTTTCTTTCTCGTTGTATGTGTACAAAAAATATTAAATTAATTTAAATTTGCATGTGTCATTGTTATAATGCGCAAGTGCGACTCCAGTTGTATATTTGATATCTTTGATATAATTGAGTTACAGTGCAACAATAAAATGAAACAAATTTTTGCGTCCACATCAAAAATTAATTTTTACAATACTTATATTACTTCCGAGAGATATTCCAACTTAAGATATTTTGCACGAGTTGTAAGTGCTTTTGGAGCCACATACGTTTGTGAAACATTTTTTATCGGAGATGAAATTTACAATGAGTTCATCACGTGCTTCATTAACTGATGCCGATTTAGAAAACCAGCTAATTGTAAGATGTGCGACGTCGAACATAAATATAGATTTACAAAAATTAAGCGAAAGAAAGTATAAACAAATGTCTCATTAATTAAGACTCGAGAGTTAATTATATTGAATCATAATATAATAATAAAGTATTATTCATTTTGTATTTGTATTACATTTTTTAAAAGCATGTTTACCTAAAGAGCAGCCCGCTGTAACGTTACGCATCATCAAAGTGGCCCGTGAAACCATTTGGGTTGGTCAGGCCTGGAATAGAAGAAGAGGACAACAAGAGTCGAAGAGAAAGTTGCTATATGTTGTTTCAGTGTGGACATAGCTTTAGGAATAAAGTCGAATCGCGGAACAGGTGCGTCGAAATCGTGTCCGGTTCGATGAATACGATTTTGTCCGGTCACAAAAGACATGCGAACCTCAGGGGGGAGACGCGGTCATTCACGAGCGACAATGAGACACAAGTTGCACGACGAATTTCTTGGCTGTTTTATTAGCCGGCCGTTGCGTTGTAATGGGCAACATCAGTCTGTTCGTGCTAGCAGCCGATGTCAATGACTTGAACGGAGGAGCCTTGACCGCGAACTTCTCTCACCTCTTGGGAGATCTTGTACAAATTACACTTAACCGGCCGCTCGACTCGGGCCGGCTCTCGGCACCGTGAGATTTTCAAAGGTACCGACCGGCGCTTCGCGTATCATGGCCGGGCCCCGTAAAAAACACCCGGTGTATTACCCGGCCCGGCCGAGTTGCGTTGCGATTAATGAGCGACGATCGAGCGATTTATCGTGATAATTCGGTCGGCTGTAAATTACACGGAAAACCTTGCCTCCGTTCGCGGCTTTTTTTTATTATAGAAAATCTCATATGAGATTTATTTCAACATCATCTATCTATGCAGGGTGAATTCGATAAATCAGGACACCTAAATATCTCCGTTACTTTTCGTTGTACAAAAAAACTTCGTAGGACAAAGCTACACTGTTTGAAGGGCCACACATAACGGTGTAAGGGAAAAATAATTTCAATGTCATTTTTATGAGATTTCAAGGTTATCGATGTTTTTTAAATGGAATGAGGTATTTTTTAATACATCAATCGATGCAGCTGGGCGTTCGTTATAAAAAAGTACTAACCTATGTATGTCGGAAAGTTAGTAGTTCAGGAGATATTTCGATTTAAATAACTTTAAAATACCATTACTGTCGTGCTAAGATGTTACACAAGTAAGTAAACACTAACGTCTTAGTACGACAGTAATGGTATTTTAGAGTTATTTAAGTTGAAATATCTCCTGAACTCCTAACTTTTCGACATACATAGGTTAGTACTTTTTTATAACGAATGCCCAGCTGCATCGATTGATGTATTAAAAAATACCTCATTCCATTTAAAAAAACATCGATAACCTTGAAATCTCATAAAAATGGCCTTCAAATTTTTTTTTCCCTTACACCGTTATATGTGGCCCTTCAAACAGTGTAACTTTGTCCTACGAAGTTTTTTTGTACAACGAAAAGTAACGGAGATATTTAGGTGTCCTGCTCTATCGAATTCACCCTGTATAAATAAAAATCAAATGCTGTTCGTTGGTGAGCGCATCACTTGATTTGGCTAATTAAAAAAATATATATATAATATATATAATAATGGACCGAATAAGATTTCTAGGGAAAGAAAAATTGGAAAAGTTGCCCGGAAAAATGGAAAATTCGGGAAAAAATGGAAGAGCTTTTTTCTATGGGATTTTTGTATGAATTCAAGACCATAACTCACGATTCGAACGATGAATATGCGTAATTCTTTTTTTGTTTCGTTCGTTATGGTCCTGGGAAAGTTTTCAGGAAAAACCGCCCGGGGGGCACGCCACGAGCAGCTAGTAATTCATATCAAAATAATAAGTAATAAATATTAGTATAATAGTAATAAATATCAAAAGCATAATTAAATAGAGCGTAAAACAGGCTTTAAAATAACACATAACTCATTAAATTAAGGTAAATATTTATTAGTATAAAATTGCAATTAAAACAAAGGAACAAACTTTTTTTACAACCCAATAGTTCATGCTACTATCGTCCACCAATTTCTTCGTCCCTTCTTCTTCAGATCCAGATCCTCCTGGTTCTTCGTTGAAGGATTCACAAAGATTCCTTTCACGTGATTCAAGGTTCATATGGTAAATGATAAAATACTATCAATTACCGAGTTTTTGTCTCAGACATTAATCATCAAGAATTAAACCTTGTATAGAAATATCTGTATGGTAGACATAGTTGGGCACGCTTGCTCTCACGGTTTCGTTCTCACCGTTCGGTCGCGATTATTCCGCAAAAGGGGTCCCGAGCAATCATGCTCGGTTACTTTGAAACGCGTCGAAAAAAATCGGCGTGGCACGAATCTTCCGATCCGCCTCGCGTGTCGGAGCGGTTCTCCGTGTAATGTCTCCCATCGCACGTCTTTCGGCGTGAGGCGAAGCGCTTGCAGCTAATATTTCCGAGGCTTGTCCGATCGGCGCGTTGTTTGCGAGGTAACGGGCCATCGTGTCGCTAGGACAGACCATCGATCTGCGAACGACACTCGAAACGTTGTCGATCCGGTCCGGTCCCGTTACGCATAATTTTCGCCCGGGTTGAAAGCGTCATGGACACGTTTATCCGCGAGCGAAAAAACGCGCTCCGGCCACGACACTTCTGGGAACGGGCTCGAAACTCGGAAAAATCCGCGGGCTCGTTCTTGCGACCGTAAACCGAGACCCTTGGGTTAGGTCTGGGAACGCTGGCTCCCCTTCGCGGTCGTCTTCCACGTATCAAGCGTCTCTTCCGTGAACTTTGCTTCGGCTCGCCCCTATCTTTTGTTTCATCTGTTCTCGCCTCTCGCGGCATTTTCTCCGAGGTTATCCGGGGGTTCGATCGCGTGGAACCCGCGGGGTCCGCTCCGGTGAACCCTCTCCTCGCCTCCGATGTCCTCCGGTGCCCCGTGGTGCCCCCAACGGCACCCGGATCCAACAAGAAATCCATTTCCTGCGCCACTGAAATACGAGCGTGACTGAAACCTCCGCTAAGTTGATCGGAGCACGCCGCGCCGTGTAATAGCGATCCATCTCATCGTCAACGATTTTTCCTCGGCTCCTATAATGCTCCTGCAACCAGCCAGAGAAATAATTCGAGTAATGCTGCTGTTGCCGCTGTTTCTTGTTCGTTTTTTTACTTATCATTTCCACGTCTCGTTTCCGCTCTCGCCGTCTTCGACTCTTCCAGCACTTTTCCTTTCGCGCACTTCGCCGCGGTTCTTTTCACTTTTTCGTCCCCTTCTCCTACTTTGCAGATCCTCGTCTCGCTGCACTTCTGTTATTCCAACCCGTGCACGCACTCCTCGTTGTCGTCTTGCATGATTTACAGTGCCCGCAACGCCGCGCCGTTCTGTTCCCTTTCGTTCACCGTGCTCCTGTTTCTGCATCGTTCTGTATAACGTGAACCGTTCGAACCGATCAAATTGTCTAAACTTCCATTCCGCTGGAATTCGACGCGTCTTCTCTAGAGATGACGTTCAAAATCACTCACGGTGATTTATCATAGTGATCGCAACTTGTGATCCTAACTTTTTTATCTGGAGACATAGTAATTCTTCATTTTTGAGTGAAAAAATTGTATTAATTATGTAATTAGTAAGAAGGTGTAGACAATCTGTTATTTACATACCAATACAAGACGTTACTGACCCTTTAACTACCCGCGCTGGTGTAAAAAGTACACCAATACAATAATACAGGGTGTCCCAAAATTCGACATTTTCCTATGCAAAAATGTTATCCACGACTTTGGATAGGAGTTATTAACGAAAAACACGGACCAATCAGAGCGCGACCTAGACGTGAGTTGCCACAGTCGGCTCGGCGCGCCATCTATTGGCAACTCACGTCTAGGTCGCGCTTTGATTGGTCCATGTTTTTCGTTAATAACTCCTAAACAAAGCCGCGGATAACATTTTTCCAAAGGAAAATGTCGCTTGAAATGGTCTCAGGAACCACCCCCTTTCGGGAAGTTCACGAATTTTGGGACACCTTGTATACATATGTACTATTCAGAGCACGAGAGAAAACTAGCGGAAGGGGAACGGGGCAAGAGGAACGCAAATTCCCTGCCCGCTAGTTTTCTCTCGTGCTCCACACAGTACTCAGTCACACAGTGATACATGTGGTGTACTAAATACACCGCGTGGATAGTTACGTGAAAATTCAGGGCGCAAGTTGTTAAAGGTTAATCATGATAATTCGTGGTATGAATAACGACTGTGATCCTAACTTTTTTCATCTCGAGTCATAGTAATTTTTCATCTTTGAATGAAAAAATTGTAGATTTGTTATATTCTTTATTTCTTCCTTTTATTGGATTTCTATTTTGATTTTTAGGTTAAGTATTTATATATATTTTTATATTACATATAAAAACATCTTTGTTGTTTTAAAGATACGTGAAATGACTGAAGGACAAAGTTGAACTGTAAAATGAGGCTCATACGATACCAAAAAAATGTTTGTTTTTATGCAATTCTTTTTGTTTGAGATGTGGTCACCTTCATTTTTTTAAATGGAATGTCCTATTTTTTATACCATAGATCGATAGATTATCAAATTCTGAGTATAAACGTGATGACCTTCACATGTCCTAAACCTAATAGTTAACGAGATAATATCCAAAGAAGAAAGAAAATTGTTTGTTTTATCGTATGAGCCCCATTTTACAGTTCAACTTTGTCCTTCAGACATTTCACGTATCTTGAAAAACAACAAAGACATTCGAGGTGGCAACGTTAGGTGACTCATCCTGTATATTGGGTTGGCAAAAAAGTAATTTCGGTATTTTAAGGTGAAGTAAAACCCAATTTTTTTTAATCGAACAATGAACTTTAATCAATCGAATTTTCTTATTTATTTTTTTTGGCAAAAGATCATCGAACAAAATGGAAAATATCTTATTCGTTAAAGTTTATTACTAACCCAATATAATACAAAACATTTCACAAGGTTTAAAGTTTGAACAAATTTTAAACTGAACTTGGTAATTATTGCGAACAGGTCTGCGTCCTCCGATTTTGATGAAATTTAAATATGTTATAGATTTCGACATTTTGAACAACTTTTTCCTTTTCCAATATGGGGGGTCTATCGCTAAAAACTATCGCCAATACTGTATTGAATTTTTCGTATTCTTGCACGTTCCGTGGCAACGTAAGCCTGTCCCGGGGCGGCGTTTGTTTATATTTTGACGCTGTGAAGGTGAGAGAGAAAACAGGGTCTCACTCTGGTCATACATATATAGGGTGAGCTTTCAATTTCGAAAGAATACTTCTAGATTTTCGTGTGCATGGTCGGGCCGGGCTGACGGCCGGCCCTCTCCGCCCCCTACTATCTAATCCTAGCTAATTCCAATTCTATGCGATCAAAATTAGTTAGAATTAGGTAGTAGGGGGCGGAGAGCATGCATACGCAAATCCAGAAGTATTCTTTCAAAATTGAAAGCTCACACTATATACAGTAGCGGACTAAAGTTTAAGACCGCTCCAAAGAAGACGATAACTTCTTTAATATTGTACTATATGATTTGAACTTCTTTGAGATAGCAATTATAGCAATTATAGTTTACTAAAGAATGTGAAAAGAAATTTGTTCAAAAATTGCAATTGATCAGAATTGTTGAAAAAATACTAAAAGTTGAATTTTTAACTTTTTTATGTGGGCCTATATTGAATATTCAAAAAATACATTTTGTAGATCTGTGTCAATTAAACATATTCTGAAAATTTCGTCAAAATCGGTCGACGTTGCAATGAGCTACAAACATTTAATGATTGTAAAAAGTGCAGATTTTCAAGATTTTCGGCAATAAATCGTGAAAATCTGCAATTTTTACCATCTTTAAACGTATGTAGCTCATTGCAACGACGACCGATTTTGACGAAATTTTCAGAATATGTTTAATTGACACAGATCTACAAAACGTATTATTTAAATTTTCAATATAGGCCCAGATAAAAAAGTTAAAAATTCAACTTTTAATATTTTTTCAACAATTCCGATTAATTGCAATTTTTGAACAAATTTCTTTTCACATCCTTCAGTAAACTAATTGCTCTAGCTTCCCAAAAAAATTCAAATCGTATAGTACAATATTAAAAAAGTTATCGTCTTCTTTAGAGCGGTCTTAAACTTTTGTCCGCTACTGTATGTATGACCAGAGTGAGACCCTGTTTTCTCTCTCACCTTCACAGCGTCAAAATGTAAACAAACGCCGCACCGGGACAGGCTTATGTTGTCACGGAACGTGCAAGAATACGAAAAATTGAATACAGTATTGGCGATAGTTTTTACCGATAGACCCCCCATATTGGAAAAGGAAAAAGTTGTTCAAAATGTCGAAATCTATAACATATTTAAATTTCATCAAAATCGGAGGACGCAGACCTGTTCGCAATAATTACCCTGAACTTTTTTTTACAATTCATAGTCATTAGTTGTTACTGATTATTAATTTATTAATTATTCTTCTTGTTTTTATTTTTTGTCATATAACATGTCCCGAGAACACAGACTTCTATACATATAGAGTGATCAGGAACAGTCATGTTCGTGTGCTCTCCACCAATCAGAAGCGATCACGAAAAATCACGGATCACTGCGAAAAATCACCGTAATTTTTCACCTAACATGATCGAACCACGAGTGATTCGGAAATAGCAGTTCGTCCCATCTCTAGTCTTGTCGGAAAAAAGAATCATACAGACAGAATAATTGCACAAACAGTGTCCAAGCACCCATTTCTCTCGGTATTCCAACTACTCAATATTCGGAAACGGATCGCGCGATCTAAATGCGATCTTTCTTTCACAGAACCGAAGGATCTCGCGATATTGGCGAACGTGGGCGTACGAGTACTCTCGCTGGTGAGACTAACAGAGCAAAATAAATCGAGGGATAAATTCCACGAGTAAAATTGCCGGCACAGGAGCAGAGGACGTTTCCTCGAAAAGGCTAACGACGCGATTAGGTCGACGTTGGAATCCGCGTGGCGACACGCGAGCTCTAAATTTGTCGCGACACATCCTCTTTTAAACGTGCAAATTATCTGGATGCACCTTCTCGTAAGCTGTTATCTCGAGCGTGTTCTCTGGTGCGTATCGGGAGCTACTACGAGCGCCATATGTCGTCGTCATCGTGCCCGGAGCTCCGACAAGTGTATCTTTATGAGGAATTCGCCTAACTCCGGTCGTCGGCATTTCGCGTCGTGTAGTAAACTAATTGTTGTTACTTCTCGAAAAAGAAGAATGCGAATCGTACGGTCTATTAACAGTACAGTGGCACCTCGGTACACGACCTTAATCCGTTCCTGACTTATACCAAACCAATCTTTCCCATAAGAAGTAATGTAAACATGATTAATCCGTTCTCATGTAAAAGAAACTCCTATCGATATTATACCACTTACCCACATAAATAGAAAATGAGATTTCATTATAGATTTTTAAATTGAAACTCTGCTTAACATGTTAGCTACCACCGTGACAAATATGTGACATCCATAATCTGACAGTTCACTTAAAAACAGTCAAATTAATTTTATGCACTTCGTTGTTCAAAGTGATAGTAGAATGCATAACTTTCAGAGAATCTGTGACTTTCTTCTGCTGAACTGTTTTAAGAATTCAAGATTGGGTACGTTGAATTTAATAAAACTCTCGAACCAGGAAGGTAAGCAACGAAACAAATGCTGGTAGCGAACGTGTTAATGCTAAAATACAAAAAAATTTTATAAAAAGAAATTAAACCGATTTCGAAAAAACGCACTAAAAAGTATAAAATAATTTCCATTTAATTTATGTGGATACACACGAACTTAAATGCAATACAATCTTTTCGGAGGCAGCGCAAAATTGAAAATTTTCGACACTGGAAATTACGAAAATCCTTAAATTCTTCTACATGCTTTCACATATTAATGTATCTTCTCTTCCCACCTACTGATTTCCAAGCCCACCATATTCCAATGAAATCATAATCAGCAACATCTGTCATTTGGAAAATTTTTAATTTTTGCGCCGCCTCCGAAAAGATTGTATTGTATTTAAGTTCGTGTGTATCCACATAAATTAAATGGAAATTATTTAATACTTTTTAGTGTGTTTTTTCGAAGTCGGTTTAATTTTTTTTTATAAAATTTTTTTTATTTCACACATTTTATCTCTGGAGCCGTCACATTCCAAATCGTAATTTATAAATATCTGAAAGCTTCAATCGATAACGGTAACGACGTCGCGTCGTTACTGTTCCTAATATCTAACATTCAGCGGAGTTCACAACGGCATCACCACCCTACATTTTCGCAAATAAAATCGTAATTAATAAAAAAATGTAAATTTTTTTGCGCGGGACTATCCCGGGAACATACTCTACAAGATGCAAAAGGTTTCGTTCTGATTGGTCCATCCATCTCGGCGTAATCGGCGAACATACATAGAAAAAAAGGCACATACAGATCGAATTGAGTAACCTCCTCCTTTTTCGAAAGAAACAAATGATATTCTATTCTGTGGAAGAAGAGTCTCCTTGCAATAAAACCTGACATTCTGGTGTTTTCTCTTTTTCCGTCTTCTGTCGCTTTTCACTAGGCTGGTTTGATTTTTATTAAAAATCTGTCCAAAGAACTTTGTTTCTGTCTTTTCTTCTCAGGATGTTCCTAAAGCGTGACATTGTCTGGTCTTCCCAAACGATGCTATTGCTATTTGTTTGAACTTTGTTGGGGTGATATTCTTCTGAACATTTTTCACGACAACCCATTTTGCAAGGATTTCTTTGATTAATAAAGAAGGAGTTTCCTCTATCTCTTCCTCCTGAATTCTGAATTCCCCCCGGAGTCTGAAGAGAGTGTATCTATTCTAGTTTGATGCTCATCCTTCTCCAGCTCCTGTAACTCCTCAGTCAGTTCTTCATTGTGACCCTCTACTAATTCTTCCACATTTTTACAACAAAATTTGTTACGTCCAAACAGGACGTATTCCGAATTGGACGTACTCCAAAGCAGACATATATACCGAGGTACCACTATACTTAATATATTTTATTAGGTAGATGTTAGTCGTATAGACAAGACTCGATGAAAACTGTACAAAATCGAATGAGTCTAAGAATTCAGCAGAAGATATAGATTTTCTGGTTCTGTAAGGTAGGGGTTGTTTTCGTCTAATGGTCAGTAAGGGATGAATCATGGGGAATGAAGTTCAAGGACAGTAGAAGAAATAGGAATAGTAGATAGAATGACGAACTGAAGATAGTAAGACGAACTGAAACGCTTAGATTACATGAGTGATTACTAGACTGCGGATCATTATGCAAAATAAAAATTGTCTGCATCGATTGCAAGAAATAGAAACCAAACTGAATGTTATTTCTTCCCTTAACGATTTTAATACAGGAGAGATCATATATTGACATTTTCCATTTTTTAAATTTTCCAACAATTTTGAATTTCAGTTACTCGATTTTGCTATAAATGCATAAAGATCCGTAGTCTAGTGATTACTAATGCTAGAGAAAGCCTTATCGTTGGTATACAACAGTATTTAGAAAGTGATCGACTTTTTAACGAGAACGGGCATTTGATCGGAAGTGCGATCGTAAATGATCGAGAAACCTGCTGTACTTCATCTCCATTCGACGGCGGTGATTTCCGGCGAGACACCCTGTATATTTGGAAAGAAGCTTACGCGTTCGATAGCAGGAGAACTCGCTTATGGGAGAAACACGCGGAGAAGGGCCGAGTGACGTTCGTTCCGCTTCGTGCCCGGCGAAGGGCTGACCGCGCGCATTAGAATACTCGTGACCGGACCCCGATTTACATTCCTCCGCGAAACGCCAAGGCCTGTCGAGGGGGGCCGTTCTTCTTCCGCGGAGGCCAAGGGGCGGGGGCAGGGAGAGCCCAGGCGGATTCATTCGCCACGCCATGCAGCGCCGCGCCGCGCCGTGTCGGGCCCTTCTGCGTCCCGGACGGAGCAGCAGTTTCTTCGAACGGAAAGCAGCCCTTCCGCGCTCGTTCCCGCTCGGCTCTGCTCGCCCCCGCCTTCGCCGGGCCCAACGTGGCGCGGCGAGGGGTCGCGAGGAATGCTGGTGCTTTTTACTATGGCGCGATTGGTCGCGGCAAGCCCGCGGGCCCTCGTAAAATCCGCGTTTCGCAGCACGCCGCCAGGGAACGCGCCTCCGAACGAACGGAACGACAGATATCGCGGGATTAATAAAATAGGGGGTCGCAAATCAACCCCCTCTGATATCGCCGAACAAGATGCACTGTAAGGTGGTCCTTATTTTTCGAATTTTTTCTCGGAAAGAACATGGCGCGTGCCAAATTTCGAACCATCGAACAACGGGAAACCGCATGTGCGTTGAAGTTCAAAAATGTTTTCATTGTTTTGGAAAATGTCGTTGAACGTTTTCGAATAAACGACAATGTCTTAGATCACGGGTGGGCAACCTGTGGCGCATTGTATCTTTGCGACTACTTGTTTGTTTGAAGTATGCGAAAAATATTGACGCGAAACATGCGAAACATGTGAAAGGATAGTCACCCCTGTCTATAAAATAAGGGATCGCAAATCAACCCCCTGTGATATCGCCGAACAAAATGCACTGTAAGGTGGTCCTTATTTTTCGAATTTTTTCTCGAAAAGAACATGGTGCGTGCCAAATTTGGAACCATCGAACAACGGGAAACCGCATGTGCGTTAAAGCTCGAAAATGTTTTCATTGTTCTGAAAAAGTCGTTGAACATTTTCGAATAAACGACAATGTCTTACAAGGGAAGGATCCCAAGTGTCCGACTTCGATTTTGATAATTTTTTGTGACATGATGGTATATGGATCCCTAATTATGTATGCAAAATATTAGGTGTAGTTACTCAGTTGTTTTAAAGATATGAACAATTAAAGTTTCATACCTTTCCAAGTTCAATTAGCCGTGTAAGTAGGTTGCGTGAAAGTTCAATTGTTTATATCTTTAAAACTATTGAGTAACTACACCTAATATTTTGCATACATAATTAGGGATCCATATACCATCATCTCACAAAAAATTATCAAAATCGAGGGTCCTTCCCTTGTTAGATCACGGGTGGGCAACCTGCCTTGAGTAGGCGCATTGTATCTTTGCGACTACATGTTCTTTTTAAGTATTCGAGAAATATTGACGCGAAACATGTGAAAAGATAGTCACCCCTGTCTATAAAATGGGGGGTCGCAAATCAACCCCCTTCTGATATCGCCGAACAAGACGCACTGTCTTGCACTGGTGGTCCTTTTTCCGAATTTTTTCTGCTCTTACCCCCATAAATCTGTGCCAAATTTGGAACGATCGAACAACGGGAAGAAAGTTCGAAAATTTTTTCATTGTTCTGGAAAATGTCGTTAAACGTTTCCGAATAAACGACAATGTCTTAGATTAGGGGTAGGCAACCTGCGGCGAATTGTATCTTTTGAAGTATACGAACAAAATTGACGCAAGATATGTAAAAAGATAGCCACCTCTGTCTCAGATGAACAATGAAGAGATTCGTGTGTTACTATTAAGAATATATACAAAATCTTTAAAGATTTACCAATCTTGAAGACACAATAACTTGTTTAAAAAGGAGTCTGGCGACTTCAGGTTTGCTGAGAAGCTAGGGAGACTAATTTACTAGATGATTTGCACAATATTTTTTGCTAGGACAAAACGGTTGACTGGGCTCGCGAGAAAATAGTGAAACTGGTTTTTTACTTCATGGATAGAAAATGGTCACTATTGCTACGTGCTGTAAGCAATTTGCAGGATGAAACTAATAAAAAATCTGTGAAGACATTGAAGACCGCTTTTCAATGTCAACGAAGAGAGCTATCTCTACAAATGGGATGTCCTGGCGCGTCAGAAGGCTTTACTTTGTCTCCAAGGGGCTGTTTCTTGCATCTCGCTTCGTCATCCACGCGACAGTTCCATCGCGCTGGAATTCGTGACGAAGGAAATTCGTGTTTCACAGAAGCAAAACGAGAAATGTTCTGTAAAAAAGCGAACCACGTGTCCGCGGTTTTGTATTCGCGATTGGATCTGGGTCTTTGACGTAGAGAACACAGTTGCGAAGGTAGACACTAGAGATCCCTACTTCGCGTATACGTACTTCAGTACGTGTCATCTTAACACCTTGCCTTACGATTTATTTGACGGTTTTAGTGACTAGAACTTTTTTGTAGATCGTAATTCCCTAAAAAAGGAGAATATTGATATAAATTGTATGCCTATCGATTCTCCAATAGCTATATATTAACAAAACCAAAATAGAATTTTATTTTGGCTTAAAGGAAATTATCAACATACATTTTTATCAGAATGTGTTCACAATCTTCATCACGTGTCAGACACGATCCACATTTTAATTCGTATTAATTATCAGGATACAGTTACTAATTTTCTATAGATAGAAAAATTACTTAGAAAACTACTCTCACAAAAATATGTAACCGACTAATCAACCAGTTTATTAGAGAAGAATGTGTTTTAATCTTCTGACTTTTGGGATAACAATATTCTTAGCTGTTGGAAAACACCATTCCAGAGCAACTGTTGTTCCTGATACGTTTAAATGTTTCCTTTCTTTCTGGTTCTACAACTCTCAAATATAATTTCATTGTTAATAAAATATATGTATAAGAAAGTGTTTTATAAAAATCGAGAAGAAAAACGATGGAGTTTAGGGTGTTTACCTAAGCGATTTGAAATTTTAAGGGATTATCTTTCAACTTGAAAGCATTGTTTTGCACACGATATTAATGAAAATTGTCCTGATTCGACATAATAAAAATTCGAGTTACGTTGATTTGTCCGAGTTGAAGTTGGTAAACGTAATAAGATATATAAAAAGACTTTTTGAAAACCACGCTTATATTAAAATGCACTATAAAGGAGAAAATAATTTTTTCCTGGTTCTCCATAAAATACCGAATAATTAGTTAAATAATTATTAATATTTTTCCACAAAATTTCAAGCAATTAGTTCAAAATTTCTTCTGTTATAAAATTAGTGTCGGTATTTTATTATAAATTTAAATAAAAACATGACATTAGTGACTATAAAAATGAAACCGTGGAGCGCTAAACTATATTTACGTAATCTTCGTGAGCGCTCCATGCTTTTACTTTTTTTGGTCACTGTAATGTCATGATTTTATTTAAAATATTAAATTTTTCTATCTATTCCGACACTAATTTTATAACAGAAGAAATGTTGAACTAATTGCTTAAAATATTGCTTAAAAATGTTATTAATCATTTAACTGGATTCGGTATTTTATGGAGAACTAGGAAAAAAATGATTTTTTCCTTCTGTAGTGCATTTTAATGTAAGCGTGGTTTTTAACAAGTTTTTTTACATATTTTATTTTCTACTTTTATTGTCATCGGAAGCAAGTGTGTATACAAAATTTTAGCAAGATTGGACTATGGGAAGAGGTTTAAAATTCGATTACAAGATTTGACGCATACAACAACAACAATGATTAAATTTATTGTTGTACGAACAACCGTGGAATTTGTGAAGTCGCAGTCTCGATACATAAATGAATATCAACGTTCTAAAAATGATACAAATTAAAATGAAGATGCATCAATGCACGTGTACGTAAATAATGAAAACCACGATCTCTAGTATACACCGGCGCGCGGCGCGATGTTCATCGATTACGTGCCCACGCCTTGTTACGCTGCGCCGCGTGCATATCGGAGGAAAGCGTTCTCCGTCCAAGAGCTAAAGGGGTCACGAATCGTTCTCGATCGGAGCTCGCGCGAAATAATGCACACGATACGATACAATATATATATATATATATTATGTAATAAAATGAACGCGATTCGGTTCTCGTCAGCCTGTGAACGGATGCTAAAAATAAGGGCCCCTCGTTCAGCGAACGACGCGAATGAAAGAGCCAAGGGTAGGCGCGTGTTTTCTGCCCGATGAAAACACGGAGGTAACGTTCGGCGCCGCAGTGCCAGTGATCGCCGATAGAATGCAGAAATGGATGATAATAACAGCCGTGGCCCGTGTACGACCATTAAATGCACCTTGTGCTGCCCACCGTTTTACTTGGGGCCCCTGGTTCTTGCCGCTGTTACGTGCCCCGGCCAACTGTGTGACCTAGAACCTGAAACCGTGAACCTCCGACGTTCTGGTTGCGGTTGCAGGTCGGCTACAGCTTCTTTTATCTCTCTCTCTCTCTCTCTCTCTCTCTGTCTCTCTTTTTCTCTGGTCGTTGTTTTAATACAGCGTGTATCATAAATGCACCAACCCTTTAAAATTGCTGATCGTTTAACCTTTTGAAAATAAATTACGCCATAATATTGCCTCTCATTGCTAGACAGTGTTGTGCTTATTTGTACTGCTATCAGTAGACTGTGGATTTTATGCATTTACTACGAAAATGAATAGGTATAAGCTAAAACAGTACGAAGATTAAATGAGTTTAACAATGAAGACGTAATAATTTTAATATGATGATTTTCATTCAATCCATACACGTAGGTTGCTATACACGGTGAATTCAATAAAGCAGGACACCTAAATATCTCCGTTACTTTTCGTTGTACCAAAAAACTTCGTAGGACGAAGTTACACTGTTTGAAGGACCACATATAACGGTGTAAGGGAAAACAAATTTGAAGGTCATTTTTATGAGATTTCAAGGTTATCGATGTTTTTTTTAATGGAATGAGGTATTTTTTAATACATCAATCGATGCAGCTGGACATTCGTTATAAAAAAGTACTAACCTATGTATGTCGGAAAGTTAGTAGTTCAGGAGATATTTCGATTTAAATAACTTTAAAATACCATTACTGTCGTGCTAAGATGTTACACAAGTAAGTAAACACTAACGTCTTAGTACGACAGTAATGGTATTTTAGAGTTATTTAAATTGAATTATCTCCTGAACTACTAACTTTTCGACATACATAGGTTAGTACTTTTTTATAAAGAATATCCAGCTGCACCGATTGATGTATTAAAAAATACCTCATTCCATTTAAAAAAACATCGATAACCTTGAAATCTCATAAAAATGACCTTGAAATTTTTTTTCCCTTACACCGTTATATGTGACCCTTCAAACAGTGTAACTTTGTCCTACGAAGTTTTTTTGTACAACGAAAAGTAACGGAGATATTTAGGTGTCCTGCTTTATCGAATTCACCCTGTATATTACTCTTGTCTATCCCCTGTTAGAATATGCTTTAACTATTGGGTTGGCAGATAAGTTCGTTCGGTTTTTTACAGTGGAATAAATCACAAAAACCGAACGAACTTATTTGCCAACCCAATACATGATCTCCGAAAAACGTTAAGTATGAAACCTTGTTCGAGAGAGAGTGCAGCATAAATTTCTAAGGTTTTGTGCATATAAGATTAACAATCCAATGTCAATCTTTAATCATGATTACTCTAAACTATTAAATGTAGTCAACCTGGAAACATTATCTGATCGAAGAATACTATACGGCCAGAGCTTCATTTTTAATTTGATAAATAATAATATAGATTGTCCCGCACTCCTGAGGCAAATCAATTTCTACGTACCTGAACATATTTTGAGAACGAGAGCAGGATTTTAAACATTGAAATCTAAATCCACATATGGAGTAATAAATCCTTTAAATCGCATTATTGCAAGCTCAAACGTACTGTATAATAATATTGACTTTTTTAATGGCACGTTACAGGAATTCAAAAGAATATTACGCAAGATTATTTGTTAATATCGTACCTGTGTTTGTTTAGTTTCGCGCTTGTCCATTCTTATGTAAATTTTAGGTTCAGACATTTTGTTGTTATGTTTCTTTTTGTTTTTATCAGTTCTACTGTAAACAACTGTAAACATTTGTATAAAAGGACCTCGGTCCGTATATAATAATAATAATAATATTAGATGATTGCATAAGTTCGTGCCCGATTTGAAAATAAAATTCAATGGTGGAATTTTAAAGATTTGATTAAAGATTGTTTAAATTAAAATTGAAAAATTGTTAAATTTTCTACAATTAGAACAGAATGGTGACTATATGTATAATTGATTAATGAAGTTGTATTCTTTAAAATTTAACCATTGAATTTTATTTAATTGTGTCTTGAAAATTATTACTGAAGAAAATAAATTTTTACTTAACTCCTATAAATTGCGATTGATGTACAAAAATTTTATTTTCCATAAAGATCCGCAGTCTCGTTATCAGGTTGGCAGGATAATAATGTCGGTTCTTGTGCAAGTGAACGTTTCAGTTTCATTTCAGATGAATTTCTGACGTGCTCGCCGAAGACTGAACGCTTAAATCTCGGAGTTTTAGCGTTTTATTATAGACACTAAAGTGGCGATTCTCTATTCGCATGCTTCAAAGTAATACCGGTATTCTTAATCTTGTATTATACGCGAGTCTAAAACGGCTGGTCGCGGTAATCTTTTCTCGGGCTATCAAGACACTGAATTATGGACGGGCCGGTATAATTATGATACGCACTGTATACATATAATTGAGAGAGGAGCTGCTTTGCGGGCAGATTTATGGCAGCCCGAGCATCCTCTAGCCGGCGACGATTCGTTTTGGCGGATTCGAAGGCAGTTAACTATCCGCCGCGGCGTCTTGCCGGCTCTTAAACGTGGCGAACAATTAACCATTCGCTGGAAATCATAAAGTTTCCCCCGTGGCTCGATGAGAAACGATTGAATTAGCATTCCCCGTTCATTACACGCCACTCATTTATATTCGTGGACCATGGCCGCCGTGATTTATATTATTTGAGGAATCTCCGCCGGTTGCGGGAAAACTCTCCAACGTTTTTCGACGACCGGAAACAGCGGGGGAAAAATACGTGGAGAAATCGCGGGGCTTTTCGTCTTCCCGGAAAGCTCTGAACTTGACGATGTACAGTAAGTTCTCGACTTGCGCGGTTAATTCGTTCCGGCGCTTTCCGTGCAAGTTGAAAAACCGCTGAATGGTTATTAAAAAGATCTGCTAAATGTAGCCATAAACAATGTTTTATATGCAATGTAAAACAGGGTGAATGCTTCGTAAATATTATTTTTTCTCAATGCCATTTTTACACAGATTAGAATACATAATTAGCATAACTTTTTTCTAAGTGGACCAAACGACTCCAATTTCTCTGTAAGGCTAGATGAATTGGTTTAGTAAAAGACGTCTGAACAATATGTTGAAAAAATGCAGTTGGTCGGAATTAAGAAAAACAATAGAAAAAATGGATTTTTACAACTTTTTTAGCTGGGCCAATAACGAAAATTTAAAAGATGTGTTTGGTCAATTAGCATAAATTATATACGCTCCGAAAATTTCATTGAAATTGCTTAATTGGTTTACGAGTTATAATCGATCAAAAGTGGTAAAAATTGCAATTTTTCAAAACTTTTAGCGTTTTACCAATTTCGATGGATCATAACTCGTAAACCAATTAACCAATTTCAATGAAAATTTCGGAGCGTATATAATTTATACAAGTTGACCAAACACATATTTTAAATTTTCGTTATTGTTTACATTTTTACTATTGTTTTTCACAATTCCGACCAAATGCATTTTTTGAAGATATTTTTTAGACGTCATTTACTAAACTAATTCATCTATCCTCACAGAGAAATTGAAATCGTTTGGTCCATTCATAAAAAAGTTATTCTGATTTAAAGTGTGTGTAATCAGTTTTACTCCTAACTGTATACTCTTTTTCCTCACATATTCTAGTTGACATTGAAACGCATTCGGAGATACGAATAACATAACCTTGAAGTGAACTCTAACTGCCAAGGTCGTCGAAATTGGCAAAGTGACCGCGGTTCGGAATAGTTAGCGAATCGTCGCAGCGTTCTTCGACGTCTCTGGATGGCTCGTCAACCATAAACCATAAACCATAACCCGAGTCCTCCCGCTTTTATGGAACATTCCAGGTAGCTATCAATTTGCTTCGTCCTTGTCGAGGGCAGTCTGTCAAAGATTCGCTTCGTTAGCAGTCCTTTTAATTCCGCCGAGCCGTGTCTTCTTCTTTCTCTCGTTTTGGTTCCGTTTCAGTTCCGAGACCCAATTCCGAAAGCGTCGGCTCGCTTCTTCCCTCTCTGATTGGTTGTATTGTATCGTATAGGTTCTTGGTATTTGCAACGTTTCAGTTGGCTAGAAAGGGTTCCAGGGAACCGTGGCCCACGCCACGCCAGTCGTGGTCCGGCTCGGTCTCTCGGGCCTCTAAATTAAATCTCGAATCGGATAGCCGCGAAATCTATTCCTCTGGCTCGCGCTGGGACACTCGCCACGGAAATCTCAAATGAAATCTACATCCCGCGGCTGCAAGGCGACACCGCGCGACTCGCGTTTTCAAAAAGCTCGGCCACTCGGATATTTGCATACCGCCGCGTCGCGCTGCTGCTCGTGGCGCTCAAACATTCGAGACTCGCGCGGAAACAAGACTTCCAAATTGTTTCTTAACACTTTATCTAATAATTTTATTTTTAATAGATTTTAATAGATTTTAATAGATTTTTAATAATTGTGATGTGCCCTAAGAAAGCATAGAAATTTTCTTTTACGTTGCAATCTTTAATGAAAGTATTAGACGACGTTATTGAGGGTGACTTGTTAGTTCACGATGAAAATTGCTGTTGCTATTAAAGATTCCATTGAAAAGTGTTTAGCCATGTACCATAGATTTTTCAAAATTATATATTCAAAATGTGACTGCGGATCTTTATGCAAAATAAAAATTGTCTGCATCGATTACAAGCCAAAGGAGCCAAATAAAAAATTCTTTCTTTTAATTATCTTATTAATCTGAAACTAATACACCGATGTCCTTAAATCCTTTTAATATATTCACTGCTTTAAATTGTACGTTTCTATTTTCGTCATAAATGCATAAAATCCGCAGTCTAGTAATGTTCTAACACTAAACCTACAACCACCGGTCAGTAAGACGGGTTTCAGATTTTTTATTTTATAATTATTCAGATAATAAAAATGATCTCATAAAAAATTATTGTACAGATAGCATTCGTAGAGCACGTAATATAATAGGAACCGCACAAAGTTTAAATAAAATCATTCTTGTCATTTTTATAAGGGAACGCTAAATACCAACGTTTGTTAAGGCAGCAGTCTTATTTGACTTCATGCCACGTATCCTCTTTTGAAATATTAAGTTGTTCGGAAAGCAATTTCGTTCTTCGCGTAGAGATAGCATTTCTTCGATTTGTTATTACTAGACTGCGAATCTTTATGCAAAATAAAAATGTTTTGCATTGATTGCGGGAAGCAGGAATAACATAAAAATTGATTTCATCCCTTAACGACTTTGTTATACAGGGTGTCCCAAAATTCCTTCACAGGCGGAAATGGGAGGTTCCTGAGATCATTTGAAGCAACATTTTCGTTTGCAAAAATGTTATCCGCGGCTTTGTTTAGGAATTATTAACGAAAAACACGGACCAATCAGAGCGCGACCTAGACGCGAGTTGGCACAGTCGGCCCGGCGCGCCAACTGTCGATTGGCTGACTGTGCCAACTCGCGTCTAGGTCACGCTCTGATTGGTCCGTGTTTTTCGTTAATAACTCCTAAACAAAACCGCGGATAATACTTTTGCAAAGGAAAATGTTGCTTCAAATGATCTCAGGAACCTCCCATTTTCGGCTGTTGAAGGAATTTTGGGACACCCTGTATTAAAGGCAACGTTAATTTTTTACTGTTTTATATTTCGCCCAATCAATTTCTTCATAAATGCATAAAGATCCGCAATCTAGTTATTACTTATTTTAAATCGCAAAATCCTGGTATTCAAATTTCTGCCTTGTAGTGCTTTCAAACCGTTCGAGTATTTTCAAGTTTTTTCTGTTTTTTTTTGACGTTATTATTAACTTCCCGATTTTATAGGGAAGTTATTGTAATTACCCCGAAAATCGAAAATCGATTTTTTAGCAGATCTTCACGTTTCATGGTCATTGCAGTCATTTTAGACTATTTTCAGCAAAATGTTCGTATGTGTGTGTGTGTGTGTGTGTGTGTGTGCGTATGGCCGTTTCTATGTAATCAAATTTTTCGTTAACGTTTTCAGAAAAAGTAACAACACGATCAGGATGATGAATGATGCAATCGATGTGCCCCGTCGTAACTTAGAGCTGATTAGATTTTGGTCCATATTGGTCAAGTAGTTTTTTAGATTTTTAGTTTTTTTTCGAAAAGAGTTGATTCTACAATGCAATTTATAAGGGAGGACGAAAATTTTCCGCCAAAGAAACAAACGCAATTACATAAAAAAAAATTTTTTTCTTAATTTTTTTTTTAGATTTAAAAAAAAAATTTTTTTTTAGATTTAAAAAAATTTTTTTTTTTTAACTGATGCTAATGTTACCGCTTGGAATAATCGAAAGTTATTCCAATGCAAAAGTGAATTTATCATCTCTACTCCCAAGAATACATTTTGGGAGAATATCGATGAAAGTACAAAAAAAACGATGTTAGCGATGTTGGCGAAGGAGTAACGAATCGGGAAGTTCTTTGTGTGACTCTTGGAGAGTCACACACCAAATAAAAAACATTAATATCAGTAGGCCCTACTAGCCATGCGTATCACTAACCCTCTCACAAGAGCAGTCCTACCCGCGAGCTCGCGAAGCGAGCGAGCAAAAACAACCCTACTCGCGAGCGAGCGAAGCGAGCGAGCAACAATAGCCCTCTAGTTTTTTTTGTTGTTATCGCATCAAATATGCAAAATCAAAGTGCAGCAAGGGTAAAATGCAGTGCACGAAAGAAAAAGATGTGCGTCGATCACCATTGTTCCTCGCTTTTTTCAACATTTTTTATGCGGTGCAAATTTCATTCAAAATGAAGTCGTACAAAATCATAAAAATAATAAAAAACTGAAATTCTACGAGAAAACTGATGTACGAACAGATCATAGAACAAAATGTTAAGAAACTTATTCTAAATGGTGGCAAAATTGGCTTTCATGTCCCTCGAGAAAAAGGAAATTACTTAATATAAAGATAAATCTTGTCGCAGACAAATTACAGGTTCCTGAAATTCATTTCAAGCCGAAATATAGGAACTGAAGTTGATGGCTCGAGACCTCAATTATATCACGGTCCCGGTCACGCCCGGCGGGAATTCGATTTCGGCACGACGAATGACGTATTTCGCTCGGCCACCACTCCACTACCTCCGGCGATTTCCTGGTTGATCGTCCTTGAGGATACAATATTTTCGATCGGCCGAACACCGTTATCTCTTTTTCTCCTTGACAGAGATTAACGAGGCATAACCTGATAGACGCAGAATTTAACGACGGTGTCGATAAAAATTCAGCAAGACGGTGTCGAGGCACGACATCAAATAGCGACAAGATTAACACTAAACATACCGGGTCACAGAAGTAACTGGAACATGCTCCCTTATAAAAATGACGAGATTAATTTGATTTAGACATTGTGCGGCTCCTATTGCAATGCGTGGTGCTCCTATTGCAATGCGTGGTGGAACAAATATAAGACATCTATACAAAATTTCGTATCAAATAATTGTTATTATTTCAATAAGTGTAAAATAAGAGATCTGGAACCCGGTCAAACGACCGGTTTTATATATTTTCCAATTGTCGAAATTATAAAAATCTATTTATGGAAAATAATGGAATAAATTTCTTTGTCCAAGCATCTTTTATATCGCAAAATTAGAGACGATCATCTCTATGAATTTAGCGTTGCCATGTTTACAAGGCAATATTTACCAGATACTTTTAATGCTTGGTAGGTTTACTGTTAACCCCTTGCCTTATGATTAATTTTACGGTTTCAGTGATTAGAACTTTTTTTGTAGTTCGTAATTTCTTAAAAAAGGAAACTATTTATATCTATTGCACGCCTACATGTTCTCCACTAACTATACATTAACAAAACGAAAATAGAATTTTATTACGGTTTAAAGGAAATGAATAGTTCAGAATCTTCACCACAAGTCTGAAACGATATTGTAGGGCAAGGGATTAAGAGAGTTCAGAAACATCGGTGCATTAGTTTCAACTTGTTGAAATCGATGCGCAACATTTTTATTTTCCACGAAGACTTGCAGTCTCCGACATGTAAAGAGGAGAGGTCTTTTCACCTGCGTTTTATTGCACGTCGCACAGTGGGGTATTTCGCCAGTTTAGAGCGCCACAAGTCAATATTTTTAGTTTGTTCAAAATGACTAAAACTGTTTTCTCATAAACCTGAATATACAGGGTGGCCCACATAACTCTGAACAGCTCAATATCTCCGTTACTTTTCGTTGTACAAAAAAACTTCGTAGGACAAAGTTACACTGTTTGAAGGGCCACATATAACGGTGTAAGGGAAACAAAATTTCAAGGTAATTTTTATGAGATTTCAAGGTTATCGATGTTTTTTTAAATGGAATGAGGTATTTTTTAATACATCAATCGATGCAGCTGGATATTCTTTATAAAAAAATACTAACCTATGTATGTCGAAAAGTTAGTAGTTCAGGAGATATTTCAATTTAAATAACTCCAAAATACTATTACTGTCCTAAGGCGTTACACAAGTAAGTAAACACTAACTCCACGTGCTGTGCTATTCGAATAAACATCTAGTACTGAAAAATGTACTCAATCTCCTAACCTGTAATCCCAACAAATTCTACAAAAAATGCTTAAAAATCAGTTAGTTTTGCTGCTCGTACACAAGAAGCTGTCCTTAACCCTCGCAAGGTAAGGTCTAACAACACATACAGTGATTCCCACTAATATTCGGACACTCTTAAAAGCACCATAACTTTTTTAATATTGGAATATACGACTTGAAATTTTTGGAGAAGTTAGAACAATTGGTTTGCTACAGTACGTGACAAAAATTTTTGAAAAAAAGTTGGAAGTTGTCGGAATTGCAGAGGAAATACTAAAAGTTGTACTTTTCAACTTTTTTATGTGGGCTTATATGGAAAATTTAGAAAACATGTTTCGTAGATCTGTATCAATTAAACATATTCTGAAAATTTTATCAAAATCGGTCAACGTTGTAATGAGCTACAAACGGTTGGTAAACGGAACTACAGATGGTAAAAATTGCAGTTTCTCACGATTTTCGGCCTCCAACTGCAGTAATTCTAAGGATTGTTACGTCTTTCAATGCCTGTCGTTTTTTCCCGCGTCAACCGATTTCTATGAAACTTTCGCAGTGCGTATAACTGATACAGATCTACAAAACAAATTTTTTAAAATTTGAATATAAGCCCGTATAAAAAAGTTATAAAATGCAACTTTTAGTATTTTCGTTACAATTCCGACCAAATGCAATTTTTGAAAAAATTTCCTTTCGCATCCTGTAGTAAACTAGTTGCTTTAGCTTACCAAAAAAGTTCAAATCGCATAGTTCAATATTAAAATGGTTATGGTGTTTTTAAGAGTATCCGAATATTAGCCGGAGTCACTGTAAATAGTAAGGTGGGGTCTCTAACAAGGGAAGGACCCCAAGTGTCCGACTTCGATTCTGATAATTTTTTGTGAGATGATGGTATATGGATCCCTAATTATGTATGCAAAATATTAGGTGTAGTTACTCAATAGTTTTAAAGATATAAACAATTAAAGTTTCATACCTTTTATTAGCAGTGTAAGTAGGTTGCGTGATTCACAGGTATGAAACTTTAATTGTTTATATCTTTAAAACTATCGAGTAACTACGCCTAATATTTTTCAGACATCATTAGGGATCCATACACCATCGTTTCACAAAAAATGATCAAAATCGAAGTCGACAACTTGGGTCCTTCCCTTGTTAGACCCCGACAAATGAATTTCATAAATAGCCACGCTACTTAACCTCCCTATTTAACCTTGCTATTTAACCTGCATGAAAAGTAAACAAACAGATTTAATTTTATTCAAATAAAAATTCTTTTCAAAAATCTGAAGCTGGGGTCTCAGGGACCCCACATTACCTTGCGAAGGTTAAATAATAGGTTAGGTTAGAATTTTGATTTTGATTTTCCTGCGGCTAGATTCGCGATTTGGCCCACTATGCGACAGCCACAGAAGAACAAGGTCATTGTTTCTATCTCGAGTTGGACGGCAAAGTGAAGCCTTTCTGCGGGTCTTGTGAATAATCGGTCGATCATATCCCGCGGCCGTAAATCGCGTCGCCTGACGAAAGAACGCCGGACCGGCTGTAATTCTTGTCACGAGGCGGGATCGCCGACAGGTACGTCGATAGAGCGGGAATGTTTTAAAAGAGGGGGCGAGGGTTGAACGCGGGGCCCGGCAACTCCGTGGCGTTACCAGCGGATATATTGATGGATATCGGTTGGCCAGGCCGGGCCGGCTCGAGGGGCCAGGGGAGTCACGAGGAGGCAAGGATGACGAGGATCACTGTCCTAGAAGTATCAAAATGGAAGAGTGGACGGCTCTCGTCGAAGCCTCCGGGCCAGTATGGCTCCAGCGATCGTCTCGAACGTCGAGGCTACTCGCGGGCTAAAACCGAGTCCGTTCTCCGTGCCACGAACAGCCAGCACACGATCACGAGAAAGAAAGAAAAACAGAGAGAGAGAGAGAGAGAGAGAGAGAGAGGATGGGAGAGGGAGACTCGGTTGAAAAGGGACGGTTGGCTAACGCGGAGAAGAAGAACAGAGGACTCCGGGGAGTAGGGAGAAAGATAGAAAGAACGAGGGCCTTACATAGCGATTGCTGGCAGGGCCTGAAATAGACCTCGGGAATCCTCCTGTAGCATCCTCTCGCTCCTCTCTTGCTTCGCCTCCTCCGTCGAGCGCCTCCTTCTTATCCTCGTCTTCTTCTTCGGCGGCTTCTTCTTCTTCTTCTTCTCTTGGCTGTTCGTCGAGCAGAGTTGCCTGCAGCTCGAGCACAGGGTTTCCTTGGTTTTGTTTTCGCAAAAAAGGACCAAGCCTCTCTTGGCTCTCGGCTGTGAGAAGTTGTTTCTAGCGTCTCGTTCGTGCGAGCAGGACCGAGGGAAATGGCGGAATGAGGACGATCGAGAGGGAACAAGAGAGGGAGGGAGAGAAAGAGGGGCTCTGGCCGGTGGAGGATCGCTTGTTTATCCAGGATCGAGCTTCTGCTTTCGTTTCGTCCGCCGATATATGGCCACGAACGGACGGGGGGGCCCCGTAGGCATCCGCGGACCTAAAGTGCACTCGACGAGAGCTCACGGACCGCATTCCCGTGGGAATGCATGCGTCGCTGGGAATCCGACCTGCTAAACTGACCTGCGCCAACGTACCAGCAAAACGTGACCCACGCAACGAGCCACGGGCTGCTCTCTCTCTCTCTCTCTCTCTCTCTCTCTCTCTCTCTCTCTCTCTCTCTCTCTCTCCGTGCGCGCCTAGGATCCCAAGAGCTTCCTTTTGCTCCTGGCTCGCTCCCAGACCGATAAGCTAGCCGTGTTTGTTAACGAACCGAGCCTCGTCGCAGTAAATTCGTAGCTGGCCAATAACGGAGCCCACCGTCCGCTCCGAGGATCGTCGCGAAAACTAATGGCACCCCTGAACGACCAGCACCTAACCCCAGGACGGATCCTCTCAGCCTCCCGGGAGCCATCAGCGAAAGTCGCGCTTCTTTGATGGAACAAATTCCTGGTCCTCTTTGTAACATAGCCGAGTTGCTAGATCTAAATACTATAATTGCGAAGAGACGCTGGAGGCAGCTGATCAAAATTGATCATCGGTCATCCAACATCTTTTAAGGCAGCGTAGCTTAGCGAAGTACCGGGACAGGCAGATAGAATCGATCGGCGAAAGTCGCGCTTCTTCAAGAGAACAAACTCCAGGTCCTCTTTGTAAAATAGCCGAGTTGCTAGATCTAATACTATAATTGCGAAAAGGACACAGGAGGCAACTGACCAAAATTGTGGAAAGTGAGACAACCCTTGATCATAGGTCATCCAACATCTTTCAAGGCACCGTAGCTTAGCGAAGTACCGGGACTGATAGATAGAATCGATCGGCGAAAGTCGCGCTTCTTCGAGAGATCAAACTCCAGGTCCTCTTTATAAAATAGCCGAGTTGCTAGATCTAATACTATAATTGGTAAGAGGACACTGGAGGCAGCTGATCAAAATTGTGGAAAGTGAGACAACCCTTGACCATCGGTCATTCAACATCTTCCAACGCAGCGTAGCTTAGCGAAGTATCGGGACAGACGGATAGAATACATACACGTAGAATCGATCGGCGAAAAGGACGACAACCTGGAAGCCCACGTGCGATTCTTACGGGAGTCGCGTTCGCTTCTATTTACGATCGACGGGGTGTTGGTGTCCCATGATGAAGCACGCGGCTCCTGTAATTCCGTGCTCGCCGCGCGCGAACCTGTCCCGCCGAGTTATCGTGCCCCTAAATCGACCGACGCCGGGACCCGCCGCGCGTCCACGCCGGGAAAATGCCTGCTCTCGGGCTCGAGAGACGCGACGATACGGAGGGAGGGGCTGGCTCTCCCGGATGTCACGCGAGACGTCGTTCTGCCTACTCGCGCAGAAACCACGCGCCTATGATCCTACGACGTTACAGGATACCGGCGTCGAAGAGACACGGTTCTTCGTTACCGGTTGCCATCGTAACCCAGGATAAAGAACGAACGAGAAGAATATGGAAAGAGACAAAGAAGGAGACACGAAGCTAAGAAGAGCGGACCGCGGGAAGATGTATTTCAGGCGCGGGTGATCCCTCGAGCGAGAAGACGCGAGCGGTCAGAAATGAAGCCTACCTTGAGCCGTGGGGCCTTTTTGCGGCCTGCCGATACGGTCCCGCGCGAACGGGCCCGCAAACGACCAGCTCCGCCGTGGAATCCCGTCGAAAAGAGTCGGCGAACAGTGGGCCATTTCCATCAAATGGATGGAATCGATCGGAAAATATTCGTATCGTGAGATCGGTTCGAATTGAATCGTGTATGTACTTTATGACTTTTTCGGCCATCTGTCCGGTAACTTAGCACATTAAAATAAACCATAAATAAATAAATATTCTCCATATAAATCAATTCTCCTCTACTTCGTCCCATCTCTTTATCCTTCCATTTACCCATATTTTCATATATCCAACCTGTACACTCCGCTTCCCTTTCAAATTTCACCTTGCCCTCCTCTTTTGCTTCGTTAAATCATCATCCAACCTTTCTTTCCTTCCTTTTAAATTGCTCCTTTACCCCACTACTTTCCCAAATAAATAAATAATATATTTACAATTTTTATTCGCAGCTAATGATGTATGATTCGAACTTGAATTCTCCAATCGGAGTCCGATTCTTTCGTTGGCCGCGGAGAAGATCCGAGGAACATTCGAATTGCAATCGTTTTTAACACTGAACCTACTAATGCCGATCAAATGACCGATTTTATATTTCTTGTTTCACAGTTATTGAAATTATGACGTTGCTGGTATGAATTCCTTTATCCAAGCAGACCCAACAAAAACATCCTGTAAACAGGAGCCAAGTGCCTATGGCCGTAAAAAGTTGTGAGATCGCACAAAATACGGCCAAGTTCGTTAGCTTAGAAGTACCTCTTGCAACACTGAAAAAAGCGTTTGTAAAAATTAGTTTAAAAGAACGCTGTTTAATTTTTAAAGAATTACATGGAGTGCTAAATTATTCAAACTTGGCCGCAACCTAACACCTTTTATGGCCATCGGTTTAAAAAGTAACGGCCAAGTTTGAATAATTTAGCCGTCCATGTAATTCTTTAAATACTAAATAGCGTTCTTTTAAACTAATGTTTACAAACGCTTTTTTCAGTATTGCAAGAGGTATTTCTAAGCTAACGAACTTGGCCGTACTTTGTTTGATCTCACAACTTTTTACGGCCATAGGAACTTGGCTTCAGTCTATAGGATGTTTCTGTTGGGATTTCATCACTTTTTGTTGAAATTCCATCAATTATCAAGTAGATATAAAAAAAATCCTTTTCTAATCTGCAAGACAAAATCCAAATTCAATGTATCGAAGATTAATTAACACTTTGCCGGCGACGCTCGGAATCGTTTGCCCTCCACCGCTATAGACGATGCTCGGTGCAGTTTCTTTTCTTTACGTTAGAGCGATTGTTTTTTTCATCAGTATTTGTTGCGATATCGAAGCTAATAAAACGTATACTTATGTATGTTCTATCCTACGTACCTATTTGGTAATGTTCTTTTTTCTACACAACCCCTTTAAGGTGTAAAATTTCAAACTTTGATAATTATTCCTTTGAGTGTTTGTTATGGCGAACCTATGTACCAAATTTCAAGTTTGTAGGTCAATGGGAAGTACCCAAAAGGTTTTGATGATCTGTCAGTCAGTCAGTCAGTGACAAATTTAGCGATTTTTGAGGTCCTATATCTCGGAACCTACTAATGTTGGAAGATTAATGTTTTGTCGATATTGAGACAAGATAGCATTTAACAAGTGTACGAAATTACATCCCTCCATCTGCTCCAGTGCCGAGTTATAAGTCTCTAAAAAACGGCTAAGTTGTTTCGTGTAAAAGCAGATAGTGCGAGAACTTGGCTGGTGCACTACCGTGCACCTAGATATCCAACCTGTACACTCTTTCCTTTCATCCTTTCCTTCTCCGCTTCCCTTTCAATTTTCCACCTTGCCCTCCTCTCTTGCTCCGTTAAATCATCATCCAACCTTTCTTTCCTTCCTTTTAACTTGCTCTTCTACCCCACCACTTTCCCAAATAAACAAATAATATATTTACCGTTTTTATTCGCCGCTAACGATGCATAATTACCGGATACATGAATTCTGTCCAGGTTTTTGCGAACGTGGCCCGGGCGGGTACATTAACGTGCTAATACCGTGCGGGTTCGCGCTCGTTCCCGCGGATGAAAATCGTTCGTTACGAATGTAAGATACCTGGGATGGGAGCCTTCTCGGTATCGTAATGGCGGTCTACTCGGCCGAGATTGGGGTAATTAACGCCGCGGACCCTGAACGAACCTCCCCATCGCCTCGTCCCCCTAGCCTCTCGAGCGCATAGCCGCGCATTAAACGCGGGAAAAATCCGCTCGTACGCTCGCTCGTTCGCTTGCTCGCTCGCTCGCTCGGATGCGTTTAAACGATTGCGAAACGATTATACGTTTTTCTCTCGGACGTCGAAGATACCACCTCCGTTAATGGGGGAGGGCAGATAGAGGGCATCGGGGGGAAAAAACTAAGCAACGGAAAGAGACCGGAGAATAAGAATAGACGGCGCCAAAGGCTTAACAAGGGAACCGGTTCAAACCTTCTTGCGCATCGGCACGGTGCGAACCTGCGCACCGACTGTCATGGAGATTCTTCCACCGCGTCGCTCCGCACCGTCCACCGCAATACAGGGTGTTCGGCAACAGGTGGGAGAAAATTTAAAGGATGAAAGTCGCCTGTAAAAGGAATTGCGATTTTGCCTTTGCTTCGAAGTCGCTGGCGATCGGAGTTGAACAACGGTGGCTAACAAGAGTAACTAACAGTATGTACTTCCTCCGTTAACTAACAGTATGTACTAGAGATTAGGGATGTTACTTTCCTTCGAAGGTCAAAGATTTCGAAGCTTCGGAGCTTTGAATTTCGAAGATTAAAATTTTAGTGCAAAGTATTATTTTTTAAGTACATTCGTGATATAATCTCGAAATTTATTAATAGAATGCAATCTTTTTTATTTGATTTAATTACGAAAAGTCCAAACGGAAAGTTCAATGTCAGTCACCGGTGACTGACATGGTGCTTAACATGTTAATACTTTTATTTATCAAAAATCGTGACATGGTATGAAACTCATAAGTTACAACTTCATACGTTTCGAAGACTTTGAAATTTCATGCACTTCGGAGTTCCCTTCGTTCCTTCGAATACTTCGAATCTTCGAAGAGTCGAAGCTTCGGGAAAGTAACAGCCCTACTAGTGATCAGATTTGGGCAACAATTTAATCAACGATTGACGAATACATTTCTACTTGAATCGCAATTAACAATTAAACTCCTACTTTAGTCGTTAATTGCGATTAACGATTACATTCTTCTCAATTGTTTCATAATTGTTGTTATCAACTTGATAAATAATAATATAGATTTTCCCGCACTCCTGAGGCAAATCAATTTCTACGTACCTGAACGAGTTTTGAGAACAAGAGCAGGATTTCAAACAATGAAATCCAAATCCACATATGGAGTAATAAATCCTTTAAATCGCATTATTCCTAGCTCAAACATACTTTATAATAATATTGATTTTTTTAATGGCACGTTAGAGACATTAAAAAAAATTACGCAAGCCTATTTGTTAATTGTACTTGTATTTGTTTAGTTTCGCGCTTGTCCATTCTTATGTAAATTTTAGGTTAAGACTTTTTTTGTTATGTTTCTTTTTGTTTTTATCAGTTGTACTGTCAAAAACTGTATACATTTGTATAAAAGGATCTCGGTCCGTATATAACAATAATAATGATAATAATAATTGTAAATGATTGGAAGTAAAAAACTGTAAACTGAGTTTTTGATGAGATATATTTCTGTCAAATCTCCATCTCCGCTCTCTGTCTCTCTCTCCCTCCTTATTGCAATTTATGGATAGACCGTGTGGCGTTTAACTTCAACAATTGATTAAATCAATCGTCCATTTTCAATGATCACCGTTTTTAATCGTACACATTAATCAATTAATCGTGGTTAAAGTTTAATTGATTAATCCGCAACTCTGCTAGAAATCCATGTTTCACGTGTATTTAACATACACGTGTATGTTAACGTATCCGCATTTTAATTCGTATTAATTTTTCGGCAAAATTCATTTGAAAGCTATGTTCATTAAACAAATTTCATTGACTAGCCCTCTAGTTTATTAGAGAAGAATTTGATATGTTCGACTGTTCTGACAATAAACGATTTCTTTTAGAATAACACAATATTCTTAGCTGTTGGATAACACAATTTCGGAGCAACTGCTATTGCTGATGTGTTTAAACATTTCCTTGCCGTTCTACAATTCTTACGCGATAGAGGTCGACCACCCGATGTGAACGTTGACATTGCCGACGAAGTCGTGTCGGTGAAATATTTCCCGACAAAATGATAGTCGGTGAGGTCAGGGTACCTTCCTTCGATATCTTCCCAACTGTTGCCAAACACCCTGTATATTGAGCGCGGCGCGCACGCGGATCGCTCCCGTGATCGCCGTGATGATGCCTGATGATGCCTATGCCTGGCGACCGCGGGACCGTGCCAGCCTGTCCGAGTAATTAACGGCCGGCCGATGGAATTTATAACGTCGCCGGGCTTAGAGGAAATCCGGATGGATCCGAAGGGAGCTACGATCACATCGACGCGTCCGCGAGCAATTTCCCCGGAAAAATGCGTTGACTCTTCGCTGTTAATTGAAGGTGGTCTGTCATATACGAGTGCAACGACATCGGTGCAGTATCGAAAGTGTTACCAGACGGATGAAAAAGGGAAAAAGTCGAGTATTCGATGCTGTGCTGTTGTCGTTTCTATTAAAACTCTATCTGAATCCGCATCCTCCGCCCGTATAAATTTGATACATTTCCTTCCGACCCTAACTGAATAGTACTTCGTATTACAAGTTGAATAATCTCATTATAAACTTATCTCGTTCCGCCTGAAGGTTTCATTTTCGTAAAAGGATATCATGATAGCGAACGTGTTTCAAGCGCGAGAAATCGTCGAAGACAATCCCTGAAATTTCGGAGCGGCGTTTTTCTTGATTTTTATTTCGTTTTTGGAGAAAACGGTGTTGCTTGTGCAATGACTTAACACAGAAATCGTCGAAAGCAATTTCTTGAAATTTCAAAACGGCGTTTTTCTAGATCTTTATTCTCTTTTTGGAGAGAACGGCGTTGCTTGCGCGATGACTTAACACAGCGTCGAGGCGTCGCGTCGCGCTGTTAGCTGGCCGCAGCAGCTAACGACGTCGTTCGCGATCGCGAGGATTTTGAGGGATAGTATGCGGCGCGCGGTGCGGCAGCGCGATCCGCGGGCACGCTCAGAAATGAAGTCTACCTTGAGGCCGGCGTGGTTTTTGCCCGGCCGGCGTCGATACGATTCCATTCAGGACGATGAAGACCGTGAAGAGAAGCCGCGCCGCGGCGAGATTCTGCCCGGCTCGGCTCTGTTTGCCCGCAAAAACAAACTAAATGACAGGACCACGTTATTAATAGCGTGCACCGGCACTCCAAATAGATTGGTACGCGCGGGTTCCCCAAGAAACGATCCTCGCGAGTTGCCTCCTCGTAAACTGGCCGGTGCGCTGGCTCGGAAACGCGCCGATCTCCTCGATCTCCTCTCTCCGGGATCGCCTCTCTGTGGCTTCCATCTTGCCAAAGCGGTTCTCGCGCGATCCTACGCGGCTCCCTTTGCGATAACGCGACGGTACGATTTCAAGAAATCTCCTATCATCGGCGATCGCGAAGAGAGAGCCTTTGTTCGGCGGGAACTTTGGCCGATCGCCGCGTCGGCGAGCAAAGTTCAAGCGTACCCGTGTCAACGAACGGACCGCATCATCATCATCATCATTATCATCATCATCATCATCATCATCATCATCATCATCGTCCTCTTCGGACGTTACAACGCGCGCGTTTCTTTTTCTCTCTCTCTCTCTCTCGTTTTCTACCGCAGCCGATCCTGGCACCTTTCTTTCCACGCTGTTCTTTGGCAGAAGAGGCGGACGCGACGCAAGTCGATTACATTTCGGTTCGTCCCGTGTATCCCCAGTCGCTGTCTCGCTGTCCCGCTCGTGCCCGCGTCCCTTCGTGGGCTGGTTCGCTCTTCGCTCGTCCTGCTCTAGGTTAGCCAGTGAATCATCTTCAACGACCCCCTCCTCTGGGATCCGGGCAGAAGACTCTTAAGGGGGCCCACGGCGCAGCGCGAGGCCAGTCCGAGAACGCGACCCTAACACTAACATCCGGTGTATTCCGAGAGTCGGAAACGGAAACGGCTGCTTGATCGATTAATCGACACACGGCAACATGAAGATCGCTCTGCTGCTGCTGGCCGTCGCGGCCTTCGCCTCAGGTGCGTACCAAACATTCCGAGCGCTCGCTATTATCCGCGTATATCGGATTTTAACCCGTTCGGCGCGACGCGCCAACCGCATTTCGCTCGCTCCGACCTTCGGGCACACGATCCCGTGCTCCGTGGGAACGCGGCTTTTCGAAATGCACGGAGCATTTCTCATTCGGACTTCCTTAGCGTTCACCGATGTAAAGTAGTGTCGCTGTCGGCATCTTTTACTCGTTCAAAGAACCTTTACCCGTGCAATTGCATTCCGAGTCGACCACCCGAGTTGGCTGCTCGGTTTGCCGACTGTTTGGTCAATTATCTCGAGGCTTTCCTCGTTGGACGTCAGCCAAAATAACGTCCTCTTTGAAGGGTCCTTCGACGATCCTCGGCCAGTCTCGTGGAACCGTGTACTCCGTGTTTTCCACACTCGTTGGCCCGCCTTTGTTCGATCTTCGCTGCATTATTTCCCGGACGTTGTCCGGGCATTCGAAAGCCGAGAAGGAAACGCGCGCGACTCCTAGATCGATTGTCCGTCGTTCGTGATAGTTTCTCTGCGATCTCGGGATCTAACGATTATTTCCCTCGCGAAGCAATCCTCGGAATTTGCATTTGCAATTCCGGTTACTGTAGTTAATCGTTGTGCGGTCGTTTAGGCGATTCGCATTCAGCGCCATAGACGCCCGGTTAATTGCGGCGCAAGTGGCATCATTCCTGAACGCAACAGCAATCCGCAGCGTCTGGCGGCTGTCTTCTTTCGCGGGAACACTGGCGGCAGACGTCTCAAGGCCTGCAGGTCGTTTACCGCCACCTGCGCCGCCGGCTTCGCGATCCGGAACATTTTTACACCGGACGCACCACCCTAAGAACACGCTCTACGCGTTGCGATTTTCATTCGTTCGAGTCGCTTCGCGGCTCGCGAATCAACGCGAAACTTCCTGTCGTTGTTCTTTTAAACTGTTTCGTTATTGAAGAAGCCGTCTCTCAAATTTATCAATCGACGCGCTTAATCCCTCCAATTGGCCCGTTTATCGTAGCATTCGTAAATCGAGAACCGTGGAGAATTGCGAGGAAATTAGATCTTCCTACGAGAGCCTAACTTATGGTGACCAGGATTGCACAAAGATTCAGAAGCTAGGAAGATATTTAACGATTTCCTTAATGTTCCTTAGTAAAATCACGCTGCAGTCTGAATGTTTAAGTCGGTTTGCCTCCAGTTTTAACTGCTTCACCTTGCAAAACGGCGATCGGGACGAGTCTGCTCGGTAGACTGAGATCGTCAGAAATTCCGCGGCCGTGGCCAGTTTTCAGCGACAGGCGGCAATTAACGAGACTGTTGGTCTCAAGGCTATTCGGGGGTCAAAACGGGTCGCAATTCACGAGTACTGTTAACCAAATAACCGTACAAGTTCAACGAACCCTCGCGCCGAAGCGCGAGAACCACCGAGTGGCCATTCCGGCTGAAACGGACCGCGTCAGTGAAGTGTACACAGGCAAAGGCAAATTAAAATCGCGTTAGAGGGAATGATTCAGCGCTGCGCACGCGTCCCGTGCTCGACAGCGACTGCTATGGCTTCGTAAACAACGTTCCGTACGAGAACGATCACCACGAACATTCGAACTTGAAGTCTCCAATCGGACGCCGATTCTTTCGTTGGCCACGGAGAAGACCCGAGGAACATTCGAATTGCAATCGTTTTTAACACTGAACCTACCACTGCCGATCAAATGACCGGTTTTATATTTTTCATTTCACAGTTATCGCAATTATGAAGTTGCTGGCATGAATTCCTTTATCCAAGCAGACCCAACAAAAACATCCTATAAACAGGAGCTAAGTTCCCATGCCCGTAAAAAGTTGTGAGATCAAACAAAGTACGGCCAAGTTCGTTAGCTTAGAAATACCTCTTGCAATACTGAAAATAGCATTTGTAAAAATTAGTTTAAAAGAACACAATTTAATTTTTAAAGAATTACATGGAGTGCTAAATTATTCAAACTTGGCCGCAACCTAACACCTTTTATGGCCATCGGTTTAAAAAGTAACGGCCAAGTTTGAATAATTTAGCCGTCCATGTAATTCTTTAAATATTAAATAGCGTTCTTTTAAACTAATGTTTACAAACGCTTTTTTCAGTATTGCAAGAGCTATTTCTAAGCTAACGAACTTGGCCGTACTTTGTTTGATCTCACAACTTTCTACGGCCATAGGAACTTGGCTCCTGTTTACAGGATGCTTTTATTGGGATTTCATAAATTTTTGTTGAAATTTCATCAATTATCAAGTAGGTATCAAAGAAAAAAAACCTTTTCTAATCTGCAAGACAAAATCCAAATTCAATGTATCGAAGATTAACACTTTGCCGGCGAAGCTCGGGTCCGTTTGCCCCCACCGCTATAGACGATGCTCGGTGCAGTTTCTTTTGTTTACGTTAGAGCGATTGTTTTTTTGATCAGTATTTGTTGCGGCTTCGAAGCTAATAAAACGTATACTTATGTATGTATGCTGCTAAGTTCTATCCTACGTACCTATTTCGTAATGTTTTTTTTCTATACAACCCTTTTAAGGTGTAAAATTTCAAACTTTGATAATTATTCCTTTGAGTGTTTCTTATGGTGGACCTATGTACCAAATTCCAAGCTTGTAGGTCAATGGGAAGAAGGAAAAGGTTTGGCCAAAAGGTTTTGATGATCTGTCCTATATCTCGGAAGCTACTAATGTTGGAAGATTAATGTTTTGTCAATATTGAGACATGGTAGCATTTAACAAGTGTACGAAATTACATCCCTCCATCTGCCTCCAGTGCGTAGTTATAAGCCTCTACAAAACGGCTAAGTTGTTTCGTGTAAAAGGAGATAGTGCGAGAACTTGGCTGGTGCACAAAATCTAAATAAATAGAGCCTTGTCATTTTTGTAACGTAGAACATTTTAATCGCTTTTAGTGGTCGGTAGGTTTAGAGGTTTTGTTTCACGGTGGAACAGTTCCACTGGCAATCGATTTGGCAGGTCTCGGTGAACGGAGACAGTTCACTCGAACGAGGGAGACTTCGTAAGTGGGGTTGTATGTCAAGGAAGGCTCGAAAACTACGGTTCGGAGCGTCGATCTACCGATCAGATTATTTAATAGTCGGCGACGCGCGTAACGGTTCCATGCGACGAATGCTGAAACGGGACACCGGGTAGATTAGGATTCACCGGATGATTTTTCCCGCGTCTGGGACTGCCATTTGCGGCCCGGTCGGAAGTCAACGGTAGAGAGACGTGCCTCGATGAGATAATACGGGGGGCAAGAAAGGAATTTCCTTCTTTGTTCTCCCGTCACTGGGCCCCCGCCGCCATCGATAGATCGCTTTTGTGCCCCGGTGAATCGATGGGACACCTGTATTATATCCTCGCGACGATGACATCACCGACGCGACGAACCGATCTGAATATATGCATGCCTAATTCCGAATCTAGTAAACCATCGTCTTCGGAAAACGAAGAATGCTTCGAAATCGAATGGGATGTACAGTGGCCCACAAAAGTGTTCGTACACCCTTTAAAACTGAATAACTTTTTTGTAATTGTACCGAACGACCTGATGTTTTGTAAGCAATTAGAAGCATTGATTTACTGAAGGATGTGCAAAAAACAATGTTTCAAAGATCATAATTTACAAGATTACATGGAAATATAAAAAAGGCATTTTTTGAAACTTTTTTATTTGCGCCCTTAATGAAAATTTAAAATATGTGTTTTGTAGATCCATGTTAGTTATACAAATACTGAAAATTTCATCGAAATCGATTGAGATACACGCGAGTTACAAGCGGTTAAAAATGGCGAAAATCGTAGTTTTTCACGACTTTTAATCAGTTTCTGCTTAAAATCCACAGAATCGTACATCTTTCGATACGTGTCGTTTTTTTTCCTGCGTCAACCGATTTCGATGAAATTTTTAGCATGTTTATAACTAACATAGATCTACAAAACATATATTTTAAATTTTCATTAAGGGCCCAAATAAAAAAGTTTTAAAAATGCCTTTTTTATTTTTGGATGCAATCTTGTAAATTGTAATTTTTGGAAATTCTTTTTGTACATCATTTAGTAAACCAATGCTTCTAATCGCTTACAAAACATCAGGTTATTTGGTACAATTATAAAAAAGTTGTTCGGTTTTAAAGGGTGTACGAACACTTTTGTGGGCCACTGTATATTCTCGAAGTATAGTGGTACGAAACATGTTATGCTCTTGCAGTTGAATGAACTTATTCGCCGATTAGAGAATTAGTTTTATAGACATTGTTTCATTCGAATTCCTATTTGCGCTAGGCAATGTGTAATTAATAGACTACGGATTGTATGCGGTTACGTCAAAAATAAACACATAGCTGTAACGTCAAGCGGTAAAAACATTGAAAGAATTCAAGACTTTTATAATTGTTAACCTACTAATTAGATTTTTTAGAATTTTTTAGAATAGATTTATTAGAATTAATAAAGAAGAGGGAAAGTCGGAAATGTGAGTTACGCGGGGATGCCTTCGGAAATCTTGAGCATATGGTATATGAGAATGTAGTGAACTTGAAAGGGGTATGTGGAGGAAGGGATAGAATGGCTGAGGAAACTCGGCAGAAAAAGGAAAGAAAAGAGGAGGGAGAAAGATAAGAAAATGATAGCTCGAAGCAAAGTGTAAATCGAGTCTCTTTTTATAACCGGAAGGCTAAAAATAATGCATTTCTATTCTGTTCAGTTCTTTTTGGTTGGCAGGAAAGTAA
The DNA here is from genome assembly GCA_933228785.1 of Lasioglossum pauxillum. Lineage (NCBI taxonomy): Eukaryota > Metazoa > Arthropoda > Insecta > Hymenoptera > Halictidae > Lasioglossum > Lasioglossum pauxillum. Next base: position 36,174,414 of record OW121701.1, on the reverse strand, counting down.
TTTCGGTATTTTAAGGTGAAATAGAGCCCAATTTTTTATTCAAGCAATGAACATTAACGAATAAGATATTTTCCCTTTTGTTCGACGATCTTTTGTCAAAAAGAATAAAGAAGAAAATATCTTATTGATGAAAGTTCATCGCTTGAAATGCTTGAATAAAGAAATTCGGTTTTATTTACCACGTTTTTATTTTTTACCTTAAAATACCAAAATTACTTTCTTGCCAACCCAATAGAAGGAAAATAACATGATTTAAATATTTCAAGCTTTTCCAAATTTTAGCTTTTTACCACGTTTGTCTGTTCGGTACAAATTTTGCGATTAATTTTAAACCAACTTCCCGATGAGCTAGAGACATGAAACTTTAAACATAGCTCAGAACTGGATGACAATGCAATATTAACTACTACAAAGCAGAAAATAATTATTTGTAAATAAGAAAAAAAATTTTAAAATACCACGTTTTTAAGACGGACTAAAAAGTACAAAATAATTTTTCCTAGCCCCACATACAGATTCCTAACCCCATACAGATAGTCCTGAAAATTTGTGATTGTGAATTTTTTAATAGCTATGAAAATACTTGTAAAATTTAAGACGAAAAACGTGGGGCGCACGATAATAGTAAGAAGTGTAAAGAGTAGCTGTCGTTGAGAAAACTCCCGCAACAGTTAATATCATTTGCAGTGCAATAAAATTGTTAGTGACTTAGGTGAACTATTCATGCATCAATTATCTATTATCTTGCGCCCCACGTTTTTCGTTTTAAATCTTACAAGTATTATCAGAGCTATTCAAAATTCACAATCACTTTTCAGGACTATCTGTATGTGACTAGGAAAAACTATTTTACACTTTTTAGTCCGTCTTAAAAACGTGGTATATTAAAAATTTTCTTTATTCAAATAATTTTACGCTTGACTGTGCGAGCACGATTGTGCCCTCGAGTCCTCGTATTCTGGAAACTACGTGTCCCACACCAGCACGACAAGTTCCCCCACATGCAAAACTGTTGTTTGATTGCTCGAGACTCGGTGGGTCGAGCAGAGCAAGAGACTATCAGTTTGCACTGTCGGTTTATTCGGGGGAATTCGTCCGCGAAGCAAATCGGGCCACGAATCACTTAAGACCAATTTACAGCTCAAAGGATCACGACGATACAGCTGGACGGCGTGCAGTACTTCGTCTCGAGGATGAACCCGTACAGTCCCGAGCTCAACTATTTCCTGGCGTATCAGTACTGTCGCTCGTTGGGCCTGCAGCTAGCCTCCTTCGAGACGAAGGAGAAGGCCGACACGATGACGCAGTATCTGAAGAACGCCGGCTACGTGAAGTACAACTTCTGGACATCGGGCAACAAACTGGGCACGGACATGTTCCTCTGGATGAGCACCGGCCTGCCGTTCAACGCCACCTTCGACTATATGCTCAGGCGACCTGGCAACAGACCCGCAGACGTTCCACCTGGCACCGAGCCTCAACGAGTATCTCGCGATAGGTAACCAACACCCCCATCGAATCCTCGCTCGCGAATAACCTGTCCCATGACGAGACCCACAGCTTCCTTCGTCTATTACACAATTGCAACATCGTTCATAGAAACAAGAAACAGTAGATTACTGCATATGAAGTGTCCGATTTTTTACGGTAACGTCGAACAAACTTAATCTTCTTCTAAGTAAACTTGCGGGCCAAAATAAGCATCGTTATAATCAATATATTCTGTCAATGAAGTACAAGTCTTTTGATTATATTGAATTTCTGAATCGTTCACGTTCTCCATTTGCGAGACGAGCGTGTTAATTAATCTGTACACTTTGAACGGCAAACGCATTGAAAGAAATCTTAAAATGTTTATGAAAATCTTAAAGACTTTATGGAAATCTGAAAATATTTATGAAAATCTGAAAATGTTTATGGAAATCTGAAAATGTTTATGGAAATCTGAAAATCTTTATAGAAATCTTAAAACCTTTATGAAAATCTTAAAATCTTTATGGAGATCTTAAAATCTTTATGCATTTATGGCATCTGAAAATTTAGAAAAATGCTGGAACGTAAAATTCGATAGAATTTGATAGGATTTTTATTTATTCCAGATCTACAAAGACTACCACTGAAAATATGATTCTATTAAATTCCTCTTTCTTAAAATTTACCTAGAAAAATTGAAAATTGCATGCTAAAATCGCGTGCTAAAATCGGACATTCCATATGCGACATCCCAATAAAAGTTCGTTTCTTGATTAAACGAATGTCTTGGGCGAATCTTGACGGGGTCAAAGTACTCCGGGAAACTATTAGAAAGGTGCGGCCGGTCTTGAGACACGCACCTGTCCCTGAACCTGTGGGGGTCGAAAGCCGCCGCGGATACCGGAAGTCGGTGTCAGAAGTCCGCGCGGACAAAGATGGCCGTCTTGGCCAGAAGGACAATAGACCGACACGACGTTCACCGTCACGAACGATAATTATCGGTGTTCCCCGCGTGTCTTCACCCGGAAACACGTGCGCCGACTCGGTGAACGAATCCCGACGCGCGTTGCTTCCGATCGAGTAATTTAGTGACGTCTATCCGTGAATCTTTTCTTCTTGCTTTATAAGCAAAGCATTTTCTTAACTAGAATATTTCCACGATATAAAGTTTATTAACCCTTTGCACTCGGAACTATTTTAACTCGAAAATGAAACACTTTTTCCGACTCAAAATAATTCCATTCTGTAGTTTTTCTCCATGGATATGAAATAGATATACAGTAAGAAGCATAACTGATTCTACACACTTTAAATCAGAACAACTTTTTTATGAATGGACCAAACGACTTCAATTTCTCTGTAAGGCTAGAAGAATTAGTTTAGTAAATGATGTGTAAAAAATATGTTGAAAAAATGCATTTGGACGGAATTGTGAAAAACAATAGTAAAAATTGATTTTCACAACTTTTTTACCTGGGCCAATAACGAAAATGTAAAAGATGTGTTTGGTCAACTGGCATAAATTATATACGCTCTGAAAATTTCATTGAAATTGATTCATTGGTTTACGAATTATAATCGATCAAAATTGGTAAAAATCTAAAACTCTTGAAAAATTGCTATTTTTACCATTTTTTATCGTTTATAACTCACAAACCAATTAACCAATTTCAATGAAATTTTCGGAGCGTTTATAGTTTATACCAGTTGACAAAACACATTTTTTAAATTTTCATTTTCGGGCCAGCTAAAAAAGTAAAAATAAACTTTTACTATTGTTTTTCACAATTCCGTCCAAATGCATTTTTACAACATATTTTTTACACATCATTTATTAAACTAATTCTTCTAGCCTTACAGAGAAATTGAAGTCGTTTGGTCCATTCATATAAAAGTTATTCCGATTTAAAGTGTGTAGAATCAGTTATATGCTCCTTACATAATACCTCGTACAATACTTAAATGTTTAGTAATCGATTAGTAGACAGCGGATTTTATGCATTTAGGACAAATATAACTATGTATAATTTAAAACAGCAAAGACATTAGAAGAATTTAAAAATATTATTATATTATTATATTATTATCAACCTATTAAACATATTAAGAGAGAGAAAATAAATTTCTATTTTACTCTAGGTTGTTAAAATTCAGGCAGAAAATTTTTATTTTGCATGAAGATCCGCTATATATTGATTGGGTACCAACACATTTAATAGTGTAAACAATATTTTGAATAATGGTACAACAACTTGTTGTAGTGGTGACTCTCTGACTCGCCACTCGAGTGCTAAGGGTTAATACACAGTGGATTTCACATGTTCAAAATTTTTGAATAGAATTTTACGACTATCCTTTACATGTATTTTATTTTGTATAATTATGAAAAAATGTATACAGGGTGTCCCAAAATTCCTTCAACAGCCGGAAATGGGAGGTTCCTGAGATCATTTGAAGCAACATTTTCCTTTGCAAAAATGTTATCCGCGGCTTTGTTTAGGAGTTATTAATGAAAAACATGCACCAATCAGAGCGCAACCTAGACGCGAGTTGGCACAGTCAGCCAATAGACAGTTGGCGCCAACTCGCATCTATGTCAAGCTCTGATTGGTCCGTGTTTTTCGTTAATAACTCCTAAACAAAGCCGCGAATAACATTTTTGCAAAGGAAAATGTTGCTTCAAATGATCGCAGGAACCTCCCATTTCCGGCTGTTGAAGGAATCTTGGGACACCCTGTAGAAGTCTCGAATTGTGCAAGAAGTTACAGAAGAGGTTGTAGGAAACTGTCACTAAGCTTCTCGATCGTGAATATGTACCGTGCACTCGCGCCGACAGAAAATGTAGAACCGGAAATCGCGTGGTTTCCAGCGGCGACAGCGGAAGCGCGGACGGTTGCGTGGCGATGGTTGCGCCGACGTTAGCTTGGGAGGCGCAGGACTGCACCCGAGAGAAGGACTTCATCTGCGAGCAGACAAGATGCTACTACTACAACTACGGCAGCATTCCAGTCTCTGCGACTCAGGGGTAAGAGGTGAGATAATACTTGTCACAGAAATACACAAACCTGCCGAGACGGTGAGAGAGAAGGAGAAAGAGGGGTTGGAGGGGCAGCTCTCGGAGAGGACCTTCGACGAGTGTCCCTCCAAGAGATGGACGTCGTTGTTGCACGGACGAGAAAGAATTTCAAACGAAGTCATTTCCGATAAGACCGGCGATAATTGGTTGTACGTTTCGCCGAGGACGTTGGCTGGCGGAACGTCCGTCGCGGAAACCAGTGGAGGCCTCTTCCCATGCAAATGAAGAGGTCGGACGCGAGATTCTTTTTCGCCGTGCGACTCGCGCGAGTCCACGAAGCGATCGATGATAACGCTTCTCTGGGATAATGAGAAAGTAAAATAGATGTTGGGTTTAGATGGGGAACGCGTCGCCTCTAGGCGTCGCAGCTTGGAATTACTATGTAACAGCTTCTCTCGCTTCTCGCAAACGTCAGGACACACAGACACACGCGCGGAGAAGTGTGGACACCACTGAACTGAACGCACTAATATATCGAGCTGACAGGGCTTTGAAACACCCTGCACACTGGTAGTGGTTCCAGACTTTTTCCTGCATAACGCTTCTAACACCACACGCGACTAACACACCGCTAATACGATCACAGCAGGCGCGGGCATGGGTCCGAGATCGGGAACGACTTTCTTTCTCGCTTTCGAGACTGTGTAGACACGATACAGTAATTATCGTTCTGTGTAGTAACGATATTATAAAACAATAATAAATTCTATATAAAATTTCTATAAATAATATTACTCTCGAAATAATATTAGATACATAAATTTTTACATTAATTTAATAATATTTTAAAACAGTACTAAATACTATATAAAATTTCTATAAATAATATTACTTCCCAAATAATATTACATACATAAATTTTCACATTAATTTAATGACAATTTAAAACAATACTAAATTGTATATACAATTTTTATAGATAATATTACCCCCTCAAATAATATTAGATACATAAACTTTCATATTAATTTAATGATATTTTAAAACAATACTAAATTCTATATAAAATTTTTATAGATAATATTACTCCCTCAAATAATATTAGATACATAAATTTTCACATTAATTTAGTGATATTTTAAAACAATTCTAAATTCTATATAAAATTTTTATAGATAATATTACTCCCCCAAATAATATTAGATATATAAACTTTCATTTTAATTTAATGATATTTTAAAACAGTACTAAATTCTGTATAAAATTTCTATAAATAATATTACTCCCTTAAATAATATTAGATACATAAATTTTTATATTAATTTAATAATATTTTGAAACAGTACTAAATTCTATATAAAATTTCTATAAACAATATTACTCCCTCAAATAATATTAGATACATAAATTTTCATATTAATTTAATGACATTTTAAAACAATACTAAATTCTATCAGTCAAGAACATTCGTAACTATTAGTCAAGGTCTGCTTTGTACTCCAAGGGTACGTTTACGTTCGAGCGATCTTGCATTGATAACGGTAAGCGTCGACGACACATTAGCATTGGTAGACCGAAAGGAGGAAGAAAGAAGCGAACAGCGAAAGTATGCTACCCGGCGTTTCTTCCTTCTCTCGCCTTTCACTTTTAGCATCGTTGATATGGCTTCACGCTTATGGTACGTTCATAGCGGATCATTGAAATATATTCGAAGCAGGTAGAGCAGAGGTTATATTAGACGATCGGATTTTATCGGCCGTTGAACCGGAATTTTTTTCTACTGGCTTCTATCGCAGCTCCGACGTAAACGTACCCCAACGAGGCTGACTCCGGAAGCTCGCCACTCTTTCGAAAGAGAATATCACCGTTCTCCTCCCATGCCTGCGCCGCCAGACACGCCCACTGACAGAAATTTCGAAAACCGTCCCCCGTAATGAACAAACCAGCAACGAGCCCCCGCACCACGAACGAGGGAAGTCTTTCCCTTCCTGTTTCGTTCGAAGATCTATGGCTTCGTCGGTGACCCTCGAGCCGCCAGGCGCCTTCAGTCCTGCCACCAATTTCCAGAAATCGCAGACCCTACATAACAACCACCTCGGCGCCAGCCAGCGACGACCAGGTCGACGACCACGAGGAGAGTAGTTTGGTGACAAGCGACGGGGCGCGCGAGGAGGAGGAGAACACCGACGAGAATCGAACACCGGAAGAAGATGGGAGCTCCGTCGTCGACGAGAAACCACCTGAAGACCCGATCGTCAGCAGGCTGATCACCACCGCCGTTTCCGCATCCGACAGGCAACCGTCGGTCGCTCAGTCGACGTCCTCGCCGGTCGTCACCGAGGACATCCACGAACAGCCGACGAACGGCGAACTGGACAACACCAGGCCGGACCATCTGCCGGACATCGCGAGCCTGTTCACCGACAGCCCTCCCGCCCCACAGGCGAGGAAGGACAACGTGTTCGAAGGACTGCAGACCCGCGAGATTCACCGTTCGTCCCTGCGATCCTCCTCCGACATGAAACTCGAGCACCGCGAGTCCCCGGACTACCTCGAGACTCAATCGGAGACCGAGTCGCCCAATAACGGGCTGGAGGACGCGCATACCGTCGGCCCGTACGACAGCGTGCAGGATTACTATGTCGATGATCATCCGGAGCCGGCGGCTGAGCTGTCGATGATGAAAGACCAGGACGACGACAGCAGCACGACCCTGCCGGAGGCGGAACCGGCCTACAGGTACAACATTAAAGTGCGCACCAACGGCAAAGTATTAGATCCTCCGTCCAAGTAACGCTTTAAACACTTTAGGCACCGTCTTCTCTATCGCGTCACGCTGAACGTCCCAATTGCATGTCGCGCGGCCACCAAGTAGACCGCCGAAAGATGTCTTTCGCCAAGTCGGGCTTGTAGTTTCTCGCGAAAGCGACGATGTAAACGCGGTATCAGCTTCGATGAACTTCAGAGACGAATAATTTCGCGAAATTGCACGTTGTCGCGGCAAACAGCAGGTTGGTTTCGAGTAATTTGGACGTTTCTCGTCTTGTTGATCGGTCGAAAAGCGACGACGTAAAGCACGCGTTATCAGTTTTGATAAACTTCAGGAACGAATAACTAATTGTACATTGTCGATCGGTCGAATTTGGACGTTTCTCGTCTTGTTGATCGGTCGAAAAGCGACGACGTAAAGCTTTGATGAACTTCAGAAACGAACAACATCGCGAAACTGTACTTTACGCGGCAAACAGCAGGTTGTTTTCGAGTAGCCTAATTTGGACGTTTCTCGTCTTGTTGATCGGTCGAAAGGCGACGATGTAAAGCATGTGTGATCAGCTTTGATAAGCTTCAGGAACGAATAACTTCGCGAAATTGCACGTTGTCGCGGCAAAGTGCAGATTGGTTTCGAGTAGCGACCGAAAGGCGACGACGTAAAGCATGTGTGACCAGCTTCGATGAACTTCAGGAACAACTTCGCGGAATTGTACGTTGTCGCGACATGGAACAGTTTCGAAACGCGACGACGTCGTGGCCGCGACGTTCGGTTGGGACTCAGCCTAATTCGTGGATAAGTGAACAGAGAACGGTAGAGGGAGATCCGAGAAGCTAGATGTATTATGTACGTTTTTATCATGTGTATATCGTGTCACCCCGCGAACGGTCATCGTCGCCGACGTCACCGTTCCCACGAATCATCGTTCATCATTCGTTCTGATCGGACGAACTCGCGCGGTAGTGCTCGTTTGGATCCCCTTTCGTCGGGACTCCCGCTCGGCGGAGAAGCAAAAGACGTTCGGAATCGAGCACACGTAACAGCCTTTATTATATTCGCGGACAATTTGCTCAAAGCGTTCGAATTCGTAAGAGACGGCTCCCTCCTGCCGTGGACTCTCGACGACAGAGTGCCGACATCGTTTCTCGCAGGGGCATTTAAGCGATCGATCGATCGGTCCTTAATCGCACATACCCGTGGCGCCGGCGGTCGCGTATCCACATACTCTCCGTGCCTCGCGAGGAGCTTCCTCACAGGAATTCGAAAGGAATGCGGCAGCGAGCAATCCGATTGGGTCATTCCACTGGCGCTTTCGGTTCTAGCCGAATTATTGGCTGAAATGTGTGACGTCAAGGCCTAAATGCTTCGGAGGACTTTCTCGCGAGGCACGGCGAGCGCATGTCGCATCGAATCGAATCATATGAAATCGCGCGCGATCGATCCTTCTCACCTTCGGCCGTCTTCTATCGTCGGAGTTATACAATCTCTTATCAGCTGATTCGTAGCAGCTCGTAGACAATTTGGAACGCGCGAGGATTCGTCCGCGTTGGGATCTCAGGCATCAACGGTAGAACGGAAAGAAAAACGCGGCCGGGCGAAAAATGTTATCGTTAGCATGGCTAGATGAACTCATCTCTTGGTGTAGGGTTTGGGAGAGTCCGCCGGCGCCACCGATCATCATCACACGCACACATATACATACACACGATCCACTCACACGCGCACCAAACATGCACACGTATCGAAGTAATCATCTTAGGTAACGTTCATTCGTACGTCCGCAAGATGGAACGTTTCGCTGTGGATCCATCCTGCGATCGGGATCCATGGATCACCTTCGGTTGGAGGATAGAGACACGGCTCGGAAACGTTCCGGTCATCCAGACGTACGGCAATCGACGCACGCGTAGTTTCGAAATGATTCTTTAACCGCTACGATAAGTGATCGTCCCACCCGTGGATCATCGGATATCATTGCGTAAACACGCCGCGAATGTGTAACTTGTGTAATTGAATATTAATAAAAGTACGAGTACATTCTTACGTGCAGCAGCGTTACCATTCATTCATACCCCTTTGCGACAATTGATTGGAAATACGGTTTTACGGTCGACGGTACTCACCAACCGTTCACCACGCCCTCGATGTTCAGCATAGGCACGATCTTGAAGACGTAGTCGTCTCGCAGGCTCGAAGCGTACGCGTTGTTGCTCAACAACGCCTCCAGAGTACCGTGCATCACCCACGAGGCGTTGCTCTCGCCCGGATGGACCCTCGACGTCAGGAACACCAACTTCCGGTTCTGAAGAACGTAAATATAGTGGTCGAAATGCGGTGGTAAATGAAAAATGGAGATGACAATCTTTGCGGACGAAGAACGTGGACAATGAAAGCATTCAATTTTTGCTGCAATACAATCAAGAACGATGCTTACTTTAACCAAAAGATTTCATTGGTGGAAACAGATTTCGTCGCCTTCCTAAACAAATTTTTTTTTCCGCGCCTCCCTATCTTTTAATAGATATAATAATACAGACACGATTTAAATAATAATAACTTCATTACAAAAAATACTGGCACAAAAAATATTTTGGCGCCTTAATTTTCAAATTTCGCGCAATAGTCCGCGCCTCCCAGGTTGGAAACCGCTGATTTAGGGAAAAGTTATGTTTAATTGCATCATAGGAACGCAAACTTGTGCGTCCAGAGGCACAGCAGACAGCTACGACGAATGGAGTATGGATAACACTGTCCAACACCAAATTTGTTCCCTAATTACTGTTGGGTCCTTCGTGTAGACTTTTTGCGCTGATTCCGAATCTGTTTTTAATTTTTTTCCTATACGCACAGTTTTTGAGAAACATGACTTTGAAAAAAAACATATTTTTCAAATTTAAACAAATATTGTGATGTTATTATAAAACATATTGAATTGTTCTTTATAGCGAAAGATTCTGTAGACTTTCCCGAATACAGCGATATCAAATATTAATACATTATGATTGTTTAAACATGTTTAAATAATCACTAAAGGCGGAGAGACACCACTTTTGCACCAATTTTTGAGGATATTTTTCAATTTATCTCAAAAAATAAGGGTCCAGCGTAAAATCGAACTATACCATGCGACAGAGCAGACTTTTATTTTGAGAAACCCCGCTTTGAAGTTTGAAACGTCGACGTTTTCTTCGAACCAGAAAGCAAAATATCTTCAATCCCGTCCCGAGCGCCACTGGCGGCAACTCATGTCGGGCGAAGATATTTTGCTTTCTGGTTCGAAAAAAACGTCGACGAACCAAACTCGACAGGGTGGCTTCTCCAGATAAAAGTCTGCTCTATCGAGTGGTACAGTTCGATTTTCCGCTGGACCCTTATTTTTTGAGATAAATTGAAAAATATCCTCAAAAATTGGTGCAATAGTGGTGTCTCTCCGTCTTTAATGATTGTTTAAACACTTTTAAACATTCATAATGTATTAATATTTGATATCGCTGTAGTCGGGAAAGTCTACAGAATCTTTTGCTATAAAGAACAATTCAATATCTTTTATAATAACATCACAATATTTGTTTAAAGTTGAAGAATATGTTTTTTTTCAAAGCCATGTTCCTCAAAAACTGTGCGTATAGAAAAAAAATTAAAAACAGATTCGGAATCAGCGCAAAAAACTCTATAAAGACCCAACTGTAATTAGGGAACATAAAAAAAGTTGAAATTTGTTGGACAGTGTAACAAAACGCTGCATCCAGATGCGCAAAGAAGATTCTACCGGAACCAACAAAACTTGCCAATTTCTGCTGTAAAGAATTGAGAGTGTGCAAAGTGTGGAGTGAGTACCTGTACAGGGTTGCTCTTGGAGTCCATCGAGGTGATGGTCAACAGAGGGCTCTCGTTCCCGTTGAGGGTCTCGCAGAGAGTCTCCGCGCGGAAGTAGGTGTTTGGAGGGACCTTTCTCGTCCACTTCCATATGTTGACCATCAGCTGCGTGTACGTGTAGGGGAAATGGTAGGCCAGATAGCAGATATCTTTCTCGTGCTGGAACGTCACCGAGAACGAGATGGTGAAGTAATTCCTCCCCTTCGTCGGCCGCTGGTAATAGTTTCGGTAGTAACAGATGTCGGCGCCGGTTCGCACCCAGCCTGGCCTACCGAGCTCAGCCTCGGTCACGCTGAACATGATCGGCTTCATGCCGAAGTTGAACTGCGAATTTGCCTTCTCGCAGTTGATGATGTTGAACGTGTACGGCACGTTCGCGTCCATGTTCGCCACCTTGAAGTAGAACCACTGGTGCCTGGACCCACTGTTCACATCCGGCGTCAGGATCAGGTCGAACTCTCTCAGGCCTATCTGCAAGAGACCCGATTCGAAAGAAACGCCGCTGGTTCACCATCGTCTTTCCTATCTCCTGCGACCTCTCGACACCTCCGAACCGAAACCTGATTAATCTTCAGGATCTTCTAATGATCTTGTCGACATTTAACAAAATTTGATGATCGCAAACAGACCGCGGATCTTTATGCAAAGTAACAAATTTTAAATACCGGGACTAGATAAAATGTTCCTAAATTCTTTAGACCAGTGTTTCCCAAAGTGTGGTACGCGTACCCCTGGCGGTACAGGAAGAGTTTGAAGAGGGTACGCACTGTTCTGATTCCAGCGCAACAATCCTGGTGCAGCGGCAGTCTACTGTTGTGTGCAAAGCATGTTCACGCAAGCTACTTAATACCGAGTCTTCTTATTGGGGGATACTCACAAGGGAAGGACCCCAAGTGTCCGACTTCGATTTTGATAATTTTTTGTGAGACAATGGTATATGGATCCCTAATGATGTATGCAAAATATTAGGTGCAGATACTCAATAGATTCAAAGATATAAACGATTATAGTTTCATACCTTTCGAAGTTCCATTAGCCGTGTAAGCAGGTTGCGTGAAAGTTCAATTGTTTATATCTTTAAAACTATTGCGTAACTACACCTAATATTTTGCATACATAATTAGGGATCCTTATACCATCGTTTCGCAAAAAATTATCAAAATCGAAGTCGGACACTTGGGGTCCTTCCCTTGCCAGTGTTACGACAGTTATAGAAGTGGTACACAGACGTCGAAACAGAAGGGAAACACTGCTTTAGACCAGGGGTGGCCAACCTTCTGCATACCATGCGTAAATTTTTTTCACATACGAGTTTACATGCGCCATACAACTTAAGCAGTTTTTCTACCTTCTTACGTCCATCGTTGCGGTTGGAAAATAGGCGTAGGATCTGCTTCGGTTAAGGGAGGAAACGGGATAAATCAATTACGCAACTAAATTAATTAACTTACACTAGTTGAAAATCTACAATCTACAATAGTGAGAAATGATCTTTTGGGCGAGAGGGCGATCGCTGTCTTGAACACTGCAATTCCCGTCCTATAATTGTAAACTGTCAAAAAATTGCGACGAATTGATGAGTAAGAAGGCTGTATAAATTCAACTGAGAGCTCTCAGGTGTTGAAAATATGAAGATGGATTCAGTTATGGCGCCTACTACAAAGAAACAAGTATAGACGCAATGATCCAATGCGCCACAGGTTGGCCACCCCTGCTTTAGACTATTCTAAATCGTACTTACCCGGTTTCGTCATCAAATGCATAAAATCCGCAGTCTAATCGTACGTTAAATTTATATTTGAGCGAGCACAGACAAAAGTATGCACCAAAACTATGAAGTTTGAGAACTACAGTGCTATCGATCTTGGAGGAAAAATTTTACGTGTCGCTGGAGGTGTCCGAGAGCCCGTCCACGTTTAACTTTCTAGATCGATCGGAAATGGGATCATCGAGCGAAAAGATGGCTAGAACATTACAGTTCCTTCGTTTCAGCGAGTTACCTCGGGCAGGATAGAGCTACCTGATCAGAGGAAGAGGTTGCTGGGACTTTGCGAGCGTTTGAAACACCCGCAGAGTTGTACCTGAATAGCTTTCCTCAGGTTGCCGCTCTCGAAGGCGGAGAAGAAGTACAGGGACTTGGTGTGGCCGACCTGCAGCCCCACCATCACCTCGTCGTAGCTGGACAGCTGCTTCTTTTGCGCGACCTTGCAGTCCTCGTTGGGCGTTCTGGTGGCGATGGAGTCTAGGTCGTACACCACCTCTTGCATTAGAGTACCCCCATGGAGGCCTCGTTCGACGCAGTTGAGCAGCTTCGCGCGACAGATCCACCTGTCCTTCTGATTCAGCGGCTCTTCTTTCCCGAGAGCATCACCGCCGATCAAATCAGGGTAAGCGACCTCGGTGAAGTCGATTATGCTTTTCACCCTGCTGGCCAGCTCTCGGTAAGCTTGCTGGTCCGACAAACTGGCCGGCATGTTCTCGAACATTCTGATAGTATTGACCCCGTTCTCCGACGGGACTTTGCTCGCTCCGTCTCTCATCGCGTCCCTTATCGTGGTCCTGCTGTTCTTCGACCTCGAATTGAACTTGTTGTTGCCCTCTGTAGGATCACCGATCTCCAGCTTCTCCGTGGAGGACTTGCACAGCTGCGACAGGTTGCCCAGCTCTTTGAAGAACGTCGTGTACCTGCGACCATCGGGAAGATTTATCTCGTGCAACATGTCCAAAGACCCAACAATGCGGATCGCAATCGTGAACGTAAGAAGAATGATATGGCGTACTCGTTCAGTTCCTCCTCGGTCCTCTGCGCGGTGAACACGCCCGCGAAGAACTTGCTCTCGTCCACCTCGTCGCCGGTGCTGATGATCCCGGTGTCGTTCGACCTTGAATTCTGGCTCTCGTCATCGTCGCCGGAGTCAAGGTCGCTGTACAGCCTTCCCAAGGACGCGACGCTGTTCGCCTGGAATCGATTCAACGGTTCCACAGTTCGATTTCCGATGCGAGATAAACGCCGGGTGAAAAATTGCATGCGTTCTCGCCGGCCACGGGTCCGAGTGTAACGTTTCACGGCGTTACATCATCCCGGCCGACAAAAATACCCACCTGACTGTCGATGTCGCTGCCGCTTTCGGCGCTGTTCGGCCGGACGTTCGTCTCCGGCAACGCGAACCTGCAAAAAATCCGTCGTGCATATCGTGGTCGTTTATTTCGCACGGGACTAGCCAGTTCGCGTGCGAGATTCTACGGACAGGCGCGCGGCCGCGTTGCACAACTGGTCCAGTTTTCGCGGGAGGACGCTTTCGACACACTTTAATGTATGATTAAAGACCTGGCAGCGCGAACAAGTAGAACGCTGGTCGTTCTCAGTGTCAGCGAGCCGGGTCTCTGTCGCCATCAGGATCATCTCTAAATTCAAACGAAACAGCCGACCAACAACTTCGATAATCGTAAAGCTCTGTCCACACCGAACCAACATAGACCTACTTTGCGTCGTCACTCTGGTTGCCTTGTTCGTTTGAATGTAATAACAGGCTACAACCTCGATGCCGCTTCAGTGTGGACGTAGCTTCAGACTGTGGATCTTTATGCAAAATAAATTTAATTTCTCGAATGTTTATTTTCAATTCGATCCACTCGTTCTTCTGATAAATGCATCGAATCGGCAGTCTGGTTAGCGCGTACCAGCTGGTTGACACGTTCGCGAATTTCTACCGATCAGCTGATCGCCAATTCGTCGCCAACTTACAAAATTGCAACGCAAAATTCTACCAGTTCGCGGCAATCGATCGGTAATTGTTACTTGGATAAACATACACGGTGAGAATTCTACTAGCTCACGATCGGTAATTGTTGTTGTACCCCGGAAGGTAGGCTAACAAAATCTCAAGCGAAGAGAACAGCTGGATAAATATACAATTCGAGCATTGCACTGCGGACGTTTACGCGAATTTGCAATTTATGGTTATCCATTCATTGGGGAAAACAATTCCGTCCCTGCCGTATTATTCTCTATCTTTTTTAAATAAATGCCTTCTCTTGTATCGCGCGTTGGCCCGGTGCCACATTCTGGAGACGGTCAAGCGCGTAACCTCAAATTTAGCAGCAGCTACTTTTGTTTTAGCCACGGGTTAATTTGTTTTGAACTTCCGTCCGAATCGAATTTTTTCCGAATTACGTGAACCGTGCCGATGTAAAATCATTTACAGAGACTCGCGTGCCAGAGTGCGTTCACGCAAGGTGTTTCGGATTCTGCATACTAACTGGGCCGAACCCAAACGTCTAGAAACGATGAGGAAACAACTGCCAGTATGGTCCAGCGTCCACCACGACTATTTTCATTGATATCGTGTGCAAAACAAAGCTAGTAGGTTGAAAGATTGTCCCTTAAAATGTTAAGTCGCTAAGGTGAACACCCTAAACTTTATCATTTTTCTTCTCGGTTGTTGATTAACAAATCAGGTTGATGAACAACGAAATTACTCGAACTTTCCTCCTGCATTTCATATATTTTTTCACAATTGAAAAAAGTATTTATTTTATATTCAATAAATATTTTTTTCTACCCTTCATAATTTGACCATAATTGTGAAAAGAATATATGAAACGCAGGCGGGAAGTTCGAGTATTTTCGTTTCTTTTCGTTTTAATATGTTAATTAGGAATCGAGAAAAAGAATGTTAGAGTTTAGGGTGTTCACCTTAGCGACTTGAAATTTTAAGGGATTGTTTTTCAACCTGAAAGCATTGTTTTTCACACGATATTAATGAAAATTGTCCTGATTTGTCATAATAAAAATGCGAGTTATATTGATTTGTCCGAGTTGAAGTTGGCGAACGTAATAAAATATATAAAAAAAACTTTTTAAAAACCACGCTTATATTAAAACGCACTAAGAAGGAGAAAATAATTTTTTTCCTGGTTCTCCATAAAATACCGAATCCAGTTAAATGATTAATAATATTTTTCCCTGAAATTTTAAGCAATTAGTTCAAAATTTCTTCTGTTATAAAATTAGTGTCGGAATAGATAGAAAAATTAATATAAATTTAAATAAAATCATGACATTAGTGACTATAAAAATAAAAGCGTCCACGAAGATTACGTCAATATAGTTTAGCGCTCCACGCTTTTATTTTTATAGTCACTAATGTCATGATTTTATTTAAATTTGTATTAAATTTTTCTATCTACTCCGAC
This sequence comes from Lasioglossum pauxillum, assembly GCA_933228785.1. Lineage (NCBI taxonomy): Eukaryota > Metazoa > Arthropoda > Insecta > Hymenoptera > Halictidae > Lasioglossum > Lasioglossum pauxillum. The sequence continues at coordinate 36,158,083 of OW121701.1, read as the reverse complement.
ACTAATTTTATAACGGAAGAAATTTTGAACTAATTGCTTAAAATATTGCTTAAGAATATTATTCATCCATTAACTGGATTCAGTATTTTATGGAGAACAAAAATTATTTTCTCCTTTTTAGTGTATTTTAATATAAGCGTAGTTTTTAAACAGTTTTTTTATACATTTTATTATCTACTTTTTAGTCTTCACATATCTTGTAATCGATTTTAATTACCATTTCAGCCAAGATCTTTTGTAAAAGGGAAAATATTATGTCATGATTAGATAATTTATTATCCCGTTTTTATAGCCAATAAATTAATATCCTATTCAATTTGGATATTCCTATGGGAAGAAGTTAGTTATTATTGATCGCACGAGTATGGTGGTAAACATTCTCATCGGAAGCAAGTGTGTATACAAAATTTCAGCAAGATTGGACAATGAAAAGAATTTTAAAATTCGATTACAAGATTTGACGCATACAACAACACGGCAAGCTAATACAAGCGTGGTGAAAAACGCCGTTTTGTCCAGCTAGTTTGGATCTCTCGGAATACCATGGGACAAGTATAATAAATCGCTGTTATTGCTAGGACATCCGATAGCGGACCGATTCGGAGAGCGACCTTGGACGGATTCGTTCACCTTGCCGGAAACATTTCGGCGACGGGCAGCTCCTTCTCCAGACACTGATTGATGATCCCGCATATGCGCGACAGGAGGCAGTCGTACGCTTTATCCTCGGGACAGTTGCAGCAGAACCGGTACAACACTTGCAGGCCATTGTTCCACTTGATAGCCTTCCTGCCTTCTTCTGCAACGAGCAAAAAGAGCTGCCGTGTAATGACCGCGTTGCTCGCGCGCGCAAACTTACCCCCCTAGAGACATAAATTCAGCGTGCGCGCCGTTTAGGATCGTATACCGCGGAACGTCTCCGCGTAATTGGTGATTTTCACGACTCGCGATACCAGCACGGCGAACCGTACAATGGAATTGTGTTCGCGAACACGTCGACGAGCAACAAAGATCGACCGATGGATGCAAATGCGCCAGCAGCACAGCGAAAAGAAACGTCGGGCGGTCGGGTTGATCGATGCGCCTCAGGCTGGGGCTGTTTAACAAGGAGCATAAGCGCAACACGACCATTTTAATGAAATTTATGTAGGCTACCTGAAGGGTACGAACAGCTTTCTAGCTTCGATAGGAACGCATTTGTTGAGAACTTGGTGTGGAAGGTAATAGGAAATTACTATTAGGTGTGCAAATAAATTCGTTCCCCTTTTTATTCTACGATCATAACTTCTGACTGAATTCGAATTACTTCCCGATTGTGGTACCACCTGAAAGAGCGTTCTTTTAGCTTTCAGAAGAGTCGTGATGAGCGCTCTAAGAGTTTCCAATCCTATGCAACAATTTCAAAGAATATGGCCGTGCGAGAAGCATCATTTGCGTCACTTTAAGAAGAGTCGTAATGAGCGCTCTAACAAGGGAAGGACCCCAAGTGTCCGACTTCGATTTTGATCATTTTTTGTGAGACGATGGTCTATGTATCCCTAATGATGTCTGCAAACTATTAGGTGTAGTTATTCAATAGTTTTAAAGATATAAACAATTGAACTTCGAAAACTTGAGCTGCAAATCATGGTATATCAACAAGGTATGAAACTTCAATTGTTTATATCTTTAAAACTATTGCGTAACTACACCTAATAGTTTGCAGACATCATTAGGGATACATAGACCATCGTCTTACAAAAGATTATCAAAATCGAAGTCGGACACTTGGGCTCCTTCCCTTGTAAAAGTTTCCAGTCCTGTGCAACAATTTCAAAGAACATGGCGTGCGGGAAGCATCATTTGCGTCACTGCTTACTCTTTGCACTTCAGTTTAGAAAATCAGCTGTTGACGCTACCGAAATGGTTCATGCGGCACTGGGAGAGAACGCTATATCTTACAGAACATGCGAAAAGTGGTACCAAAGATTTAAAGCCGGAAATTTTTATTTGGAAGACGACGATCTCAACGAAAATCCGACCCAGACGCGAGAAGAATTGGCAGAAAGATTGGGAGTCACCCCATTGACACTATGCACATTACATAACGAATATTGTTTGCATCATAATAACCTGAAGAGATGGACGACGCAAAGGAACGCCACTTTTCGAAGATCAAGGCCATTTCAAGGTCATGTTATCATAAATATCTGAATGTATTTTTCGATCAGTTACACGATGCAATTAACACAAAATGTAGTTATGTATCGGAAAACATCGATGACCTTGATAACTCCGAAAAAAATGACCTTCGGAAAAAAATATTGTTTGCAAAACAATGGTTCCTTCAAACCAATCAAATAGTACACAAAATATCTTTTGTACCCCCACAATTGGAGGAAATATTCAGACGGCCGTATTTAGGTGGATCACCCTGTATAATACAATCTTAAATTTGGACAAAAGGGGAAGCACTTATTTGTACACCTAATATTATAAAAATTCGAATTTCCTTTTGCTATTTCATTATTTGATTGTTCATATTTCATTATTTGATTGTTCATACTTCATCTATTTGATTGTTCATACGTTTTTACGCAAACCAGTTTGTTTCATAGAAATCGACGTGTTTCGCTTGCGCAACGTTCCTCGCATCTTACGATGCGTTTATGTTTATGTCGCAGCCCCGCGATAGAAGTTGTAACAGCGACGATAAAAGCTGATCGCCTAGTTGCCGTGCACGGTGCCCCGAACGCTTCTATTATCAAACAATGGAATGTGTTTCTACTCAAACTGTCATCTTCCAGCGTGGAGAGCCCGACATCCGGCCGGATATTGCGACGGTCGCGAGGCTGAAAGGTCGTCGCCAATAAACTCACTCGTGGCGCAGAGATGTTGGATCGTGGTCACCGCACAGTTGCAGATCTTCAGCCTCATGTAGCCGTCGTGACGCTCCCATTTGTCGAAGATCCGCATCAGCAGGTACATCATCCCCAGCTTGACGAATTTCGTGCAGAGCAGCTCTAAATGTCGGAACGAATCAACATGTTCGTTAATCATCAGACAAGAGGGAATTCGTTTCGAGCGAAATAGTTTCACGCACGTACTGTTCGTTGTGCAGTGTTTGAAGCATTCTAACAGCAACCTCAGTTTCAGGTGGGGCCTGTAACCGACCGAGACGAACGTCTTCTCGAACGTGCTGGCGATTCCGTCCTTCACCAGCACTTGGAGAGTGTACGCTGATGAGAAGAACAAGGATTCAGTCAGATCGAAACGCACGTCCAAGGACATTTTTAAACGAGCGGATTAAAGGATCACGCACAATTTCTGGCGAGGCTCTTCAGGATCCACAACAACGGCATCAGGATCTTGCTGTTGTTGTAGTGCTGTTTCAGCGTCGCGTGGTACACCTTCACGGTGTTGAACATCTTCATCTTCGACGCGAACTTCTGGTCCCCCTGCGCCACCTGTCACAATAATTACGAGATTCGATCAGTCGAGGATTGTATTAGGGTGGAAGGAAAGTTCTGTCGTGTTTTAAAACATTTAAACCAATTTATAAAAATACATGTTTAATATTGTTCAATAATAGTATATGTACAATGATTCTTGCCATCTTTCAGATAACTTGCTTATTTAAAATGCAACAGAACTTTTCCTCCAACCTGACAGCGTTAGATCGGATCGAGAAAACATTTTTGTTCCAAATCGAAATTCAATGATAGTACACAATAATTGTCGCCATCTTTCAGATAACTTGCTTATTTAAAACGCGACAGAACTTTCCCTCCAACCTGACACCATTAGATAAACGCTCCATAGCGAAGAAGTTGTGACTCGACGGCTGAATAACAGGGTCAAAATCACAAAGTTGTGCCTTCAGTTTGCGCATTGAGCGGAAAATTTGAAAATTTAGCGTAAATATACAAGGTGTCTCAAAATTCCTTCTATATCCGGACATGGGAGGTTCCTGAGATCATTTGAAACAACATTTTCCTTTGCACAAATGGCGTCCGCGGCTTAGTTAAGGAGTTATTAACGAAAAACACGGACCAGTCAGAGCGCGACTTAGACGCGTGTTGGCACGGTCGACCAATAGGCAGGGACGACTGCGCCAACACGCGTCGCGCTCTGATTGGTCCGTGTATTTCGTTAATAACTCCTTAACAAAGCCGTGGACGCCATTTTTGCAAAGGAAAATGTTGCTTCAAATGATCTCAGGAACCTCCTATTTCCGGATGTTGAAGGAGTTTTGAGAAGCAGAGAATTTTAAGATCGCCGAATCAACTTTTCCCGTGTTGAGCGTTTTCGATTGCGAACAAAATTGTTTTTTCAATCTGCTCTACTGTACAAGATGTTTCACAATTATATTTCGTGACTATTCTAGCGTGATTCTCCATCTCTGGATCGATGGAGATTTTTTAATAAAACTTGTCACGAAATTGACCTTGACCTTCAAGGTCAAATTTGTTAGTCATTGCGTCGTATAGTACACATCGGAGGGAACAAAAGTCTGAAAGGAACCGTGGGTCAAAAACGAACCGTTCGCTTGAAAATTAACGTTTGATTGAGACGCGGTGAGATTGGAGTTCGGTGTATTCGAAGCCATGTTGAGATAAGCGGCGAGCGACCGAGCAGCTAGTACAGTATTTATTTATTAGGGTATTTGTGAATAAAATAATATTATTCGAGACATTACACATCTATTTGGATTTCATTTAACTCAGCGGTTTCCAACGTGGAAGGCGCGGCCCCCAGGGGAGACACGGAGTATTGTCAGGGGAGCCGCCAAAATTTTTAATAAAAAATTAATGTTCATACCATAATATCTACAAATAAATAAACTTCACATCGTAACGTAACAGTACAAATTCGGGTAAAATAGGGAGGCGCGGAAAAAAAAATATTTTTAGGGAGGAGTAGTAGCATAAAGGTTGGAAACCGCTAATTTAACTATAAAAGAAACGTTTCATGAAAACAGAACAACTTCGAAACTTATTTGAGCTTCAACGTCAATTTTCAAGCGGACGGTTCGTTTTTTACCGATGGTTTCTTTTAGAGTTTTGTTCCCCCTGATGAGTACTGTACAACGCAATGATTAACAAATTTGACCTTGAAATTCAAGGTCAAGGTCAATTTTGCTTCAAGCTTTTTTAACAAATCTCCACTGATCCAGAGATGGAGAATCACGCTAGGGTAGTCACGACATATAATTTTGAAACACCCTGCACATTCTCGAAAAGTTTTAACACGTTTGAAGACTTTACCACGTTCGTGGCCAGCGTAATGCTTGTAGCTCTTCTATGACAAAATTTTACAAGAGGATACATCGCATTTAATAGAATAATGCAAGTATGAAGACTATCGCTGACTATTGTTGTTTATTTTTATGGGATTTCAATGAAAACTCACCTGGCCCAGTAACCAGACCACTTCCTGCGTGAGGACCTCGCTCGAAACGGTGTCCGCGTGTTGCAGATTAATCAAAAGCTTAACTAGGACTTGCGTGATGCCCAAGTTGACCAGTTGCATCACTGCCATTCGACTGCTGGATTCTGTGAAGGGTAGCAAATTAGGGGTGCTCGATCAAGCGTGGGTCGATCATGCAACGGTTGCAGTTAAACGCGCTCGCGAGCTACGTGAAATTAGCTTAACGCGTTCACTGTCCTGCGATGCACAACAGTGTTCTTTCCCTTGCATCGCATGCGGTGCATCGCGTTTCATGCCGCCGATTACAATCGGTATCGAATGACTTTTATCCTTTATCCTAAACCAGGGAGTTCCAACTTGTTTCCCCTCCAAGGACCGCAAGGTCCCCGTCATTAGTCAAACTACTTCCCACTGCTACAGTACAGAGGCACGGGAACAGAGACGACGTTATACGACAGGGAGTTCCAACTTGTTCCCCTGCGAGAACCGCAATGTCCCCACCATTAGTCAAACCTCTCCCCACTACTATGTCCGCTGCCGCTCAAAAGTATGTGGACACTTCCTTAATTCTTATAACTACCTGAAAAAAGTTATGATATCTTTGGTAAATTTGATTATCTTGTATGTATTTCTGTTCGTACAGTATTGGAGAACATATTTTAATAATAATTTATTAAATATCTCACCGATAATGATAAAAAATAATTATATTTTCTTTTCGTCTACATATCCACCGCGTGCTTTTATGACCGCGTTTACTAGTCATGGCATTCTGGCTATTAACTTTTTCATTACTTCACTTTCAATAAGGTTCCACTCAGATTCTAATATCTCCCACAAATGTTTTTCAGACTTGGGACATCGTTTTCGGACTTATCTATCTATGTGATCCCATAGTTTTTCTTTATTTATTTAAGAAAATTCAATAACTAAATTGTATATTTTGGTACTATTAGAATACATTACATACATATTCATAATGGACTTTAGCAACAAATATTGTTTGATAATAAAAATATACATTATATATCACAAATTTCATGAACATGGTAAGTGTCCACATACTTTTGAGCGGCAGTGTACGTAGTGTATGTAGAATTAGTGGGCGACATAGCAGCCGGGGAACAGAACGAAGTTCTACGGCAACGACGAAGTCCAAGAGCGGGGGAAGTATCTTAGCGGGGAATGTGCTGCGTACGACTCGCGAGCTACAAGTTGGAACTTCCTGTCCTAAACCAGAGGTCGACGAGAAGTGCTCGTTGCGGACGATTTTCTAGAGCTACGCCTGCTTTTTCCGTGACGATCCTAATTCACGAGCCACGTCAGGCCCGCAACATATGAACTGTGTATGGCGCATTATAACAACACCCGTATCAATAGATTTCCAGAGGGGTGGGTACGGTAGGGGCCCCGCTAACTCCTGCTTCCCCCACCAACCTCCCTCTCACAAAGCGCATCCTTTGTCCACGCTAACGACGGATGCTGGTGGGGGGCACGGACGCTATGGTGGTGACGATCACAAGATCTCGATTGAGACAAAAATCCCGACCTCCGGGTTTCCACATTACATACCGAGGAGGTACTACTGTGTTCTCCCCTTCCACTATCCCATTCCACCACCATGAGCATACTCCAACATCTCCCACTAACGAAAGACCGTAGACTGGTTTCACATGTTAATCTGGTTATCAGAGAGGGGGTAAACAGTATTCCCCTCAATTTGTATTTCCCCTGTATTACCCCTGTAACCCTCGTAAGCCTATTCCACCATGTTGCATGTTAATTTCGGAAAATAAACATAGAAAATAAATTAGAAAAATAAATTGGGAAATTCAATTTGGAAAACAGTGCTTAATTTCGTCGGCAAAATTCGATTCACGTATGCGAAAGCATTTTAGCGTTCGTTTAGACGCGCTTGGTAAATCGGAAATGTCGAATGGAAGGACCTGAGGTGGCTAAAGAACTAGGGAGGGGGCGTAACCCTCGAAAATCGGCCGAAACGAGAACTTCTTGCCGATCTCTGTCCTAAAGGATACAAGCACAAGATCATTGAGAACCGTAGAGAATGTCGGTTTGTCGACATAAAGGCGAAACGGATGAAATCGGTGTTACTTGTGGCTTTGTTCTTCGGCACTTTGGTCTTCGCTTTGGGGATGCGGGACGCGATGCACTCGTGCAGTATGCTGGCGATGCTGTAGCTGATCACGTGATCCTTGCAGTTCTGCGGCAAACAGACACGCCTGGGTAATTTCGAAAAGCTCCTCTTCTGTTTCTCGCGGTTATTTGTAGGAGTCGGGGATGAAAAGCGGAAACGCGAGCCAGACCGAGCCGGAGCGCCCGAATTGGCTCGCGTTTGCGAGCGATCGAGAGATAGTTGACGCGCTTAAATGCCACAGACCATAATTAGGCCGGGCCGGGCCTAGCCCGCGTGCGTGCAACACTTATCAGAAAATGGAACGAACAGATTTCCAGTTTCGCATGTTGCAGGAAGCGCACCGTCGACGAGATAGACAACGAGGTCCCCGCACGCTGATGCGACTTTACCACGCTATTCCGTGCACATCGTAGATCGCCGACGCGGCTGTCTGCGGTGCACGGTTAATTGGATGCGCGAAGTGTCGATTAAACGTCGACTGTCGAGAGAACTGTAGTATACGGTCACACCGAATCCATAAAAACCTCGACTAAATTGGCGCCGCTGTTATCTGCCCGTAATTTACAGCAAGTACCCAGATGGCACGAAGACGTCTGGTTGACACTAAAAGACGTTCAGGAGACGTTCGTAGGACATTCGGGAGAACTTTGAGACGTCCATAAGAAGTCTTAAAGGTGCATAAATGTTAATTAAAATAAAAGAAGGGAAGAGTAAAAATAGGTTTCGACAAAAACGAGTTGAAAGTTAAACCGAAGTTAAACCAACCAAGCTTTATTAGAAGAACGAATGTGGAATCGATATAAAAAGTGTAATAAAAATAACAATTGCAATTAAAATCACAATAAAAATAATAAAAATAAAAATTACAATTACAATTAAAATCACAATAAAAATAATAAAAATTAAAATTACAATTACAATTAAAATCACAATAAAAATTAAAATTGAAATTGGAATTTTAATTGGAATTGGAATTGGAATTGAAATAGAAATTAGAATTGAGATTGAAATTGAAATTGAAATTGAAATTGAAATTGAAATTGGAATTGGAATTGGAATTGAAACTGGAATTTGAATTGAAAGTGGAAGATTAAAATTGAAATTGAAGCAAAAACACTATAACTCGAACAAATACATAATACCAATGGTAATACTGCTAGATTATGGGTATATAAAAATCACACTTTTTATGGTCTTATGGGCGTCTTTTTATTAGGATGTAAGACTTTCAGCCTAAAATAGACGTCTTTAAGACGTCGCGTGCTATCTGGGTATTATAGAACGCTTTCGCAAGTTATCTCATTCCTAGAATACGAGTCTGGTATTATTTTCTCTTGCTGGAACCCTTAACAGTTTCGTTCACCTCCAGAAAACGAAATTACCCGACCGGTTTACAAAACTCAAAGTACTTACATACAAAGTTATTCGCACACCTTTCGAGAACGAACAACTTTATCGAGATTGGACCCAAACGCTCGAGTTTGTTTTAGACGTTAGAAGGATTAGTTTACTTAATTGTTATTGGTCGCAATTGCAAAGGAAAAGGTAAAAGTCACGATTATAAAATTTCAATTATTTAAAATCTAAATTCAAAGATCTTTACTTTTCACAATGCCCACAGTTTTTTTTATGCGTCAACCAATTTCAATGAAACTTTGTACACGTATACAACCTACTTAGATTTACAAAATACATGTTTGAAATGTTCATTACAGGCGCAGATGAAACATTAAAAAATCGAGACCTTTACTTTCTGACGTCTGAACAAAAACTCAAGCTGTGGGGTTCGATTTTGGAGAAGCTATTCGTTTTTAAAAGATGCACGAATACTTTGTACATAGATTAGTTCGCGCTTTAGGGGGAAGTCTTGCAAATTCCTAGCGTGATAAGAACAGTGATTAACGGTGGTTCCCGATGGAAATTCTAGGGACGGGGAAAGGGGAAAGAAACGACGATTCAATTAAGTGCCACCCACCTTGAGCGACGCGACGAATATCTCCATCGCCCTGGAATTCTTGCGCCATAGTTTCTCTAGCGTGCGCTCGCGGACTCGTCGATCTGAAAATTATAGTTGTCACAGACGAAAGGCGTTCACAAAAAGTTATCTACGGATTGCGGATCTTTATGCAAATTCTCGTATTCCTCCAGTAAATAAAAACGCCACCGGTTTATGTTAATGTACACGTGTCCTTTCCATCTTGGGAATTCTCGGAAGTTTGATCATATTAGCGAGCGGATTCGATTGAGAATTAATAATTCTGTGGAAGATATACAGTGGCCTACAAAAGTGTTCGTACGCCCTTCAAAACAGAATAACTTCTTTATAATTGTACTAAACAACCTGATTTTTTATAATGTATTAGTAGCATTGGTTTACTAAATGATGTGCAATAAAAAAAATTTCCAAAAATTATAATTTACAAGGTTACATGCAAAAATAAAAATGGCATTTTCTAAAACTTTTTTATTTGGGCCCTTAATGAAAATTTAAAATGTATGTTTCGTATGAATGAATGAAATCATTTCATTCAGATGAAATTTTCAGTATGTGTATAACCAGTGTTGAGCAATAAATAAATTTATTTAAATAAATAATCATTTTTAAATAACAGGTTATTTGTTATTTGGATATTCAAATAAAAAGCAAAAATAATTATATATTATTTGAGCAAGTCCGAATAGAATTATTTAAAATGATAAAGTTAATTGTTATTTACAAATACAACTTCAATTGTTATTCGTATTGACCAATAATAAATTAAATTGTATTTTTTTATAGGCAGCTAAGCCCTCCGGACGGGCTCGACCACTGGCGGTATACCTGAAAAGGTTGCTATAGCAGACAAAAAACGCGCACGTGTTCATTATACATATATTCAAAATACAAGAAATAAGAGAAGACCAAAAACTATTTATTTGATTTCCATCTCAACCCAAATAATAATCTTTTATTTGCAAATAAGAATTAATAAATAGATCACTTTTGGAATTATTTAAATTACTTTTATTTAGAATTAATAAATAAAAAAGGGGTTTTTTAAAACTTTTTTGTTTGGGCCCTTAATGAAAATTTAAAATATGTGATTTGTAGATCTATGTTATAATAGTTATACACAGTGTTGGGAAAATTTTATTTTAAATAATAAATAAACGTATGATCTTAATTGTAAATAATAATTAAACTTTTTAAGGGTCCAAACAATAACCTTTAATAACCACACCTTTTTTATTTTTGCATGTAACCTTGTAAATTATAATTTTTGGAAAACCTTTTATGCACGTCATTTCATAAACCATTGCTTCTAATTCATTATAAAAAATCAGGTTGTTCGGTACAACTATGAAACAGTTATTCTGTTTTAAAGGGCGTACGAACACTTTTGTGGGCCACTGTACACTACCGCGCAAAAAAAGAGAAACAACCGGCTATATTTAATAGAAAAGCGTAAAAAATCAAATAAGAACACAGTAAGCTTTGAAAAAGGATTCCGCTGTTTAATTGAATAGTTCTGAGAATACGTGTTACTGTGGATTATCTAATACTTTAAATGCAATAAATCGATCATTTTAGAATACAATTTCTATGTAAAGATATTGTTTGTCATTATATCTTGTAATTTGTATACTGGATGCTTGTTTCTCTTGCACAGTAGTGTAATTCAATGTCTCTAGTACAGGAACAGAAGTGGCAAAAGTGGAATGTGCACGTCCGCCTTTTGTAATTTGTAATACACGAACAAACATCGAGCAACCATTTGGCAACTTTCTGAGACAAAATAATCCGTGCTCGAGAAACAAGTTAATTCGACTATCTGATTTCACGTGTACGCGTGTATTTATAATCCGCTTGTCTACAGAACAGCAACTTTTAATGACATCGTATTTTAAATACATATTTAAAAATTTTTAATTCAAAGTCGCGACCATTGGTTGGAAGACTCGGGTCGGAAAGTTGATCGAGAAACGGCAGTTTGCAAAAACGACGAAGTTAAGATGATAATCGAGCAGAACATAAATCCCCGAGGGACTTCCCAGTGCCAAACGTTACAGCGACCCTGCCATAATAAATAACGGGGCGAGCAGGTGCGGGCAACAATGCTCTCGGTGCGATACCGAGCGAGGATTGGCAAAAGCGCGCGGCTCCCGTTTCAAACTTGACGCAAGGCCAATCGCTCCCAATGCCATGAACACTATCCGCAAAAGAAAAGACTGGACATCGAATATTTCATGCCAAACAGGCTGGTCGGACAGGGCTATCGGTTGCCACCGCATTCCCGGTCGAGTAAACGTCTCGCGTGATACTGCTTGCTCTTAACGTTGACAAGTAATCGTGTATACGCGATCGTACACGTGTAATTAAATAATTACACATTAAATAATAACGCTTCCCCGACCGTCGATATTAATTACTCGTGTCTGTCCGAGGACATTCATCTTTCTCGAACGTAAACATCTGCGAAGTATCCGCACTCGTAACAAAACAGAAATGATCATTCTCATGATTACAAATCGGTTGAAATCTAATGTTTTCTTAAAGTCTGTCGCATCAGAATGAGACTGCGAATTCAAGGAAAATATCCGTCCTCGAGGGTAAACATCGATCGCGCAGAAGTGGACAGCGCAACGGAGGACACAGTTGGCAGTGACAAGCGTTGTTAGCAGTTTCACGTGAAAAAATTACCCACTGCAGAAACATACAGTCAAATGGAGACTGTGAGATCAGCTCGATACCGAGTCCTTGCGAGTCTGTGTTTGTAAACATATCGTTAAGGAGATAGACTTCTTTGTTCAGGACTGCAAGGGTGCCTGCGGGATTCGCGTTCTCATTTCTCGATAATACAGAAATGGGGTTTTTCAGGAGTCAAAAACGTTAGATAAAAGATCGATCTAGGACGCTATCTCCCTCGAAGGTCCTATTTTTTCGCAGTTGTATGCTTCATGCGCAGTTATGTGCTCCCGAATAATGCAAATTACAATAAACAGGACTTTTGAGGAAGATAGCGCCCTAGATCGATCTTGTTTGTATTCAGATCGATTTGTATTCTGTGGTTGTCTGGAAGAACGTCGCATGTCACATACTTTCGCTTTCGAGATATTGTCGTTTAAAGTTTTGATCACTAATGGTTTGACATAGGACGTCGGTTAAATTGCATTATTACCAACGTTTTTATTAGCTCGCTTTCTTGTCTGCTTGTCTGTCCGTTTGTCTGACTGTTTGTTCGGTACAAATTTTGCAATTGATGTTAAACTAACTTCCCGATGAGCTAGAGACTTAAAATTTTAAACATACAGTGGGTGTACAAAGTATTCGTACACCTTTTAAAAACTAATAACTTCTTTATAATTGTACCAAACGACATGATATTTTATAATCAATTAGAAGCATTAGTTTACAAACTGATATGCAAAAAAGATTTTCCAAAAATTACAATTTACAAGGTTGCAGGCAAAAATAAAAAAGGTATTTTTTTAAACTTTTTTATTTGGGCGCTTAATGAAAATTTAAAACATATGTTTTCTAGATGCATGTTCTTTATACACATGTTGGATATTTCATCGAAATCGATTGACGCAGGAAAAAACAACAAGCGTCGAAAGATGTACGATTCTGTGGATTTTAAGCAGAAACTGATCAAAAGTCGTGAAAAACTACGATTTTCACCATTTTTAACCGCTTGTAGCTCGTGTGTATGTTAATCGATTTCAATGAAATTTTCAGCATGTGTATGACTAACATAGATCTACAAAATATACATTTTAAATTTTCATTAAGGACCCAAATAAAAAAGTTTTAAAAAATGCCTTTTTTATTTTTGCATTTAACCTTGTAAATTATAATTTTTGGAAAATCTTTTTTGTATATCATTTCGTAAACCAATGCTTCTAATTGATTATAAAAAATCAGGTTGTTTGGTACAATTATAAAAATGTTATTAGTTTTGAAAAAGTGTACGAATACGTTGTACACCCACTTTAGCTCAGAACTGGATGACAATGCAATATTAAAAAAAAATTTTTTTTTCTTTGAGCTTTTCGAACTTATTTTCATAACTTTATTCTGGTAAATACGTAAATCCTATACTATAAAGATCAATTAATGCATAAACTCAAATTTTTTGATATTGTGACATGCGGCGTTTTTCCTTACAACCACAGTATTATCGAGAAATGAGAAGGCGAATCCCACACCCTTGCAATCCTGGAAGAAGGAGTCTACTCCCATTCAATGCGGGTCCGTTCTGGAACTGACAAACGGACCTAGCGATTTGCGCTCAAAATTTTTTAGAAGAAATTGTATTTATTTCATAAAGATGATTTTCAGATAGGTATTATTTAGATTTCACAAGAAAAAAATAAAAATTTAAAAAATCCGCGTTGGGGCGAGTTTTAGATCGTCAAAAACGCATTGGAGGTGTTAACTAAGTAAGTAGCATGTTCCACGAAACATTGTAGATTACGACAAATTCACTTTTCGTCTCGTAGCGAAGCGCTCCTAAATGAACATTTGCTGTACAAGTCGGCAGGGTACAACAACCTTCTTGACAACAACATTCCTTTTTTGCAGGAAGTCATCTCTCAGAAACCCGAGCAAGATATTTTTGCGAATGACTATTTATAATAAATGTTCCATATTCCCTTGAATATATTCCCTTGAGACAGCGAGATTCATTTCGGAACAATCTAATATTATAACCGCGGTCCAGAGAAGAATAAAACGGAGAGATCGGAAATGAAGCCCACCAAGTCGATACTGTTTCGGTTGCGACACCGAGCCGGCGCACAGTCGTCCAGGAGCCCGCTTTTTCTGGCCAATATTCAATTTTTCGACTTTGAAATTTCAACAAAATCTTGCTTCAAGTCTTCCGGATAACTTTCCGAGCAGATATAGCGCTTCAAGTGCAAAACTATGAAATCGGAGGTACAACTAAAGGGAACGCGCACAGTGGACCCGTTTTCGTCCGATTTGGCCGATGTTCGACGCATCTGTCCCCTTTTTCAAGCGTGCGAAAAAGGGACACAACGTCGGACGTCGGCAGAAACGGGTCCACTGTGCGCGTTCCCTAAATAGTTCAATTTTGGATCTTGGTTTGTGTTCGGGGCCCCCTTTTGCTTGGGGCCTCGGGCATTTGCCCAAGTTGCCTGTAGGATAACTCGCCACTGGATACAACATTAAACCTTGAAATAACGCTACAATTGTAGTTCTGGCCAGAAAAAGCGAGCTACCGGACGACTGTGCGGCGCAGCGAGTCGGTGCGATGACACTCGATATGTCGGATAATGCAGAAATATCGAGCAGCAGGACAGAGGGCTCTTATCAAATTGGCACGACCGCAATTCACTTCGGGACGATCGAAGCCGTCGTATTGTTCGGCTTTGCGGTCCGTTGGAGCTTGTCCAAGCGATGTATCAGCCGGTACCGAAACCCCTTACGCAACCGAGTGTAGCGGGTAGCATCGGCTTTTTCGAAACTAACGAACGACCCGCCACGCTGCCTCGCACACCTGTTCGTCGGAGTCCGCTTCGCGGTGCTCCGACACCTTCGCGCGCTTCCTCTTTTTCCACGGCTTCCGTGGCTGCTCGCGCGAACGATCCGCCGCGCGATAAATAAAACCGAGGCTAAATTTACGCGTTACTGAAATTCAGTGTCGATGATCCGCTAAAGATAATCCGGTCGCACGCGAGCGACCAAACGGCCGGCGTTTATCAGGCTCGAATAGCTCCATTGTTTCCGATCCGCGTATTTTTCTCCAGCGTCGCGCTTCGACCTCGTTTATCGCTTTATACAGGGTGTCCCTTTGGGTATTCCGACCATTAACTCCTTGCCGTACCATTTTCTTTACAGTTACAGTGATTCGAACGTCTTTATCCCTAAAAATGTCGTAGAAGGGAAAAGAAAATTTATATTTTATTGTATGGCTACATTTATTTGAATGTTTAAATATTTGTTACTAGACTGCGGATCTTCAATCATAAAAAAATTGTTTGCATCTATTGCAAGAAACAGAAACTAAATTCAATGTTATTTCTTCCCCTAATGATTTTAATACAGTATTTTATCGATAATTGTCCCCAACACGGGTCTGACCAGGGACAATTATCCGCCAGGGATACTATTCTTTGACTTTTGCCGAACGTAGAAAAGGACAGTGAAGGGCGAGAGGCCTCGGTCGTCGAGAAGTTTAAACATAACTAATCCAATAACAAAACTTCTTTATTTTTCATTGTTTTTTTGACGGAACTTTAACCAACATATTCGTGGGATTTTTCTAATGAAAATTTGTACCGAATAAACAGACAGACAGACAAGAAAGCGAGCTAATAAAAACGTGGTAAAATGATACCAAATATGATATAATTCCAATTATATTTAATCGTGTAATGAACGATGAAAGTTTTCGACGCAAAGAAGGACAGCGTATGGGAAATAAAGAGATTCAGTTCAAAGAACTTCCCATATGCTGTTTCTCCTCGCGTTCGAAACTTTCATCGTTCATTAAACAAGTCAATATTATCGGAATTATGTCATATTTGGTATCATTTCCATTTAAAAAATGCCACGAATATAGTTCTGGGACAATTGTCGGCCAGACATTTGGGACATTTATCGATAAAATACTGCATTGACATCTTCAACTTTAAAAATTTTTCAACAATTTTGAATTTCATCTTCTCAATTTTCCTATAACTGCATAGAGAAATGCATAGAGAATAAATTTTATTTCATCTAAGAAGAAACACATGACAGTCATGTTTGTTAGACTTTATTAAAATCTCCTCGACGAGTCTGACTCATTAAAATAGGTACGGCAAGGGGTTAACACGTAAAAGATTCTAATAAACAATGAAGATTGGAAGGATCACGCAAGAGCGAACGAAAGCGAGAGCCAGCGGAGACAAGACCGCACGGCCCACGCGATTCAGGAAGTTCGGAGAAACGCGAAACGCAACGAGTCCTATTCGAAAGCGACCCGAAAGCGAATTTCGTCGTTTTTTGGGCAAACTGGCGCGGTGAGGAAAGTTCTTACGTGAGACACGTCGTCGGGAGAATTCGACAAAGCATTGTTCCGTCGAACGGCGGGGACCGGGACTGTTCGTGCGGCGGCGAATTAGTCCGGTTACGATTGCGACACACGGCGAACCAATTGCAAAACGGGGCCGGAAGTTAGCCGAGCAGCTCGGCGATGATGCCGGGTTCGCGAGACCGCAGGAATATTGTGCAAGTTTTCTGGTGATTAGTCCGGCGAAATGGAAGCCAACGTTCGCGGTAAAAATAGCGATTTAACGGCACGAGCCCGAGTCTTAAAGTGTCCAATCTGTGCTTCGACTCGTACAGAAACTTCGTTGCCGCATTCGAGCATCGCGCGCCCTCGCCTCGCGCGAACTCTGTCGTGTAAAACCGAGTTTCCGGGGCCGGGAACGCGTTTCATTATCGTTGCCTGGATTGCACAAAGGCCTCTTAAAGATTTCAAGCCTTGAATGTCCTACAAACTTCTCTTGAATGTCCTACGAACGTCTCTTAGACGTCTGTGCTACAAAACTGCACGTCTTAACACTAAACCTAAAATCACCGGTCGAAATCACCGGTTCCAGATTTTTCATTTTACAATTATTGAAATAATGAAAATGATTTCGTAAGCAGAGTTGTGTTAATTCAATTTCATTGTAATTCAATTACATTGTATTTCAATTATATAGTAATTCAACTACGTCGTAACTGAATTACATAATTCAAACCTTTCAATTAATTCAATGACTAAGTATTTTAATCAGATGTGTAATTGAATTCATTTCATTTCATATACTTGTTTGCTGTCGATGCAGCGTAGTTTCTATTCCTCATCCTCCTTCATAATACGTAACGCTATTTTATAATTCTACTCCAATTGCAATTACAAATTAAATTGTAGTTTAAGTACAAAGTATTTTATAATTGTATTCCAATTGCAATTACGAATTACATTGTAATTTAATCGAATGAAGATCTGAATTATAAATTACAATGTAACTGAATGACAATGTAATTCAATTACTTTGTAATTATAATTTCTGGAGTAATTCAATGGTAATTCTGCACAACTCTGTTCATAAGGAATGGTTGTATAGATATCTTTAGTAGAGCATGTAATACAATAGGGTCCGCACAAAGTCTAAATAAAATCGATCTTGTCTTTTTTATAAAGGAGCATGTACCAGTTACTTTTAAGGTCGGTAGGTTTAGTGTTAAAGACATCTTTTTTACGTTCACTTTAGATCTAAAAGTCAGTATGTTTCAAACCAGCAACTGGTACACAACAATCTCTCAATGTTCATTTTTCATAGATAAAGTTATTATAGCAAAAGCAAATTTCCACCTTTGATAAAGATTCAAAAACGAACCGGAACGTCAGGAAAGAAGAAAAAAGTTTTTGCAAAATTGCTACATTAGTAATTGATCGAAACGGTAGCGCCGAAAGCATCTATAATTTTGATTGTCAACATTTACGATCGATAATTGGAATTATTTTATAATAATTACATTTCATTGTATACAGATAGGAGCAAAATTAATCACACACACTTTAAATAAGAATAACTTTTTTATGACTGGACTAAACGACTTCAATTTCTCGCAAATGACGTCTAAAAAATGTGTTGAAAAATTGCATTTGGTCGGAATTGTGAAAAACAATAGTAAAAATTGATGGCTGGGCCAATAACAAAAATTTAGAAGATGTGTTTGGTCAACTTGTGTAAGTTACATATATACGCTCCGAAAATTTCATTGAAATTGGTTAATTGGTTTACGAGTTATAAACGATCAAAAGTGGTAAAATATTTTCGGCTTAACTGTATATGTGATCTGTAATGCGAAAAGGGACTGGGACCCTTCCAGTCCTTTTTCAGATGACCAATCAAATATGTATATTTAGACGTATGTATTAAATAATTGCATAAATTCGTGCCCGATTTGAAAATAAAATACAATGGTTAAATGTTAAAGATTGGTTAAAGATTTGGTTAAAGATTGGTTAAATTAAAATTAGAAAATGATTAAATCTTTTACAATTAAAAAAGAATAGTGACTGTATGTATAATTGATTAATAAAGTTGTATTCTTTAAAAATTAACCATTGAATTTTATTTTCAAATCGGATACCAACTTATGCAATCATATAATATATAAAGACGTCGTAAAAACGTCTGTTGGATGTCTGTCTGGCATCTAAAAGAGGTTTTACATTTCAGTCTTCAGACATTCAATAAGGATCAATCTTTAAGACGTCTAGTTTATGTCGTAAGACGTTCAGAGTAAAATGGACGTCTTCAAGACGTCGCGTGCTATCTGGGTGCAAAGTCCCATCGGAGAACCGAGCAAGATGCTTAACGCTACAACCATGGAGCTCGTCAAAATCGATAGCCAATGTTGAGTGGATAGATTATTTAGTGCAAGTATGTACTTCTTTATTCGCGTGCTAACCAATTCACCTTAGTTAATCGATTCTAGAATATCGAAGCACTTTCGACGGAAGATCGTGTGTGCTATCGACAGGTTTTCGGTGGCCGTGCCACATGAAACGGAACGTACACGTCTTGTTTAAGTAATAATTCTAAAAACAACTATTAGGTCATGTTGCTGTAGCAGACTTTCCGAATTTATCTCTCTCTCTCTCTCTCTCTCTCTCTCTCTCTCTCTCTCTCTCTCTCTCTCTCTCTCTCTCTCTCTCTCTCTGTTTGATGGAAATAGACTGACGTAGGTTTGGATAACCGGGAGAATCGTCAAAGGGCAATCAAGATCAATACCTGTAGATGTGACGCGCGCGTGGATCTTGGCGGCAACGTTCCTGAACGCCTCGCTGTGCGGCTTCGACGCACAGGTGATGAGTTTCTCCAGCAGAGCATCGTTCGCAGCCTCGTCCGGACCTTTGTTGCTCGGTGACATCACACTAAACCGCAAAACCAAACAATGAAAGCTCAATTATAAGGGGATACGGGGCGAGGGGTTGCAGGTGTGAAGCAGACGTTAGCGTAGGTCATGCAAGAAGGCTGTGAGAAACAAGCAGAACAGATTTCTGATCGTCTTCTTCGTCGACGGACGACGATGAACTAAGACACAAAGAACCGTTCGGATCTGTCGCGTCGGATTCTGTACGTACCAAGGGAAACACGGAATTCCGTGGACCGTCGGTTAACCTTCTCAGCCTCGAGTTTACCCTAATTTCATCGGAGTAATCCGACAGAAAGAGCGAAACATTGGCGAATCTAAGCTTTCTAATAATGAACTGCAATCGTCGTTTCGGTAGAAGGAGTTCACCTTGCTTCTTGATCTCCACGTTGTAAATGGCTTTTCTAATTCGGTAACTCTGAATGAATTGCCCCTGCTCATTCTGTCGTTAGGCGACTCGAACAAGTACCACGTTCGAACTCATTTCTCCGTTAAATTCGTGTCTTTGAAAGAAATTGGAACGATCGACTCGAGCGATGAGAGGGCCAACGGGAACCCGGACGGGGGCAAACCAAAGACCTTTGTGATCATTGTACTTAACCAAAGGAGCGGGCCGCTCGTCCTACTCGTTTCCTACGAGACCCTTTGAATCTGCGATACAAGAATACAGCAATCACGAATCGCTTTTGAAATCGAGTCAAACGAAAGGGGAACAGTCGCGACGTTCGAGGCGTGAATCGAAACTCGCAATTTTTTATTGTTTAAAGTAATTTATATTCAGTTAATTATAAAAATGGTCCAAGCCAATTCAAACTTCAAAAACAACACTTTCGTACGAGATTCACAGAAAATCTCACATTCATAATAAATCTTTCATTAATCAAGACTAATAAAATTCTCAATTAAAATGTTACATAATATCACAAATATTTTCTAATTTATTCAAATGTCTACAAATATGACTTAGATCATTTTCGTAATTGTGGGCACATATGATATAAATCATTAACAGACATACAGGGTGTCCCAAAATTCGTGAACTTCCCGAGAGGGGGTAGTTCCTGAGTCCATTTCGAGCGACATTTTCCTTTGCAAAAATATTATCCGCGGCTTTGTTTAGGAGTTATTAACGAAAAACACGGACCAATCAGAGCGCGACCTAGATGCGAGTTGGCACAGTCAGTCCGGCGCGCCAACTGTCTATTGGCCGACTGTGGCAACTCGCGTCTAGGTCGCGCTCTGATTGGTCCGTGTTTTTCGTTAATAACTCCTAAACAAAACCTCAGATAACATTTTTGCAAAGGAAAATGTCGCTTGAAATTGAACCACCCCCTTTCGGGAAGTTCACGAATTTTGGGAACTTTAAAACAAAATAACTTTTTTATAATTGTACCAAACGACCTGATTTTTTGCATTGGTTTACGAAATGAGAAAGGCATTTTTTAAAACTTGTTCATTTGGGCCCATAATGAAAATTTAAAATATATGTTTTGCAGATCTGTAGTAGTTACACACATGCTGAAAATTCCACATAATAAAAAAGTTTTATAAAATGCCTTTTTTATTTCTGCATGCAACCTTGTAAATTATAATTTTTGTACAATCTTTTCTGCATATCATTCCATAAACCAATGCTTCTAATTGACTAGAAAAAATCAGGTCGTTTGGTGCAATTATAAAAAAATTATTCTGTTTTAAAGGGCGTTCGAATACTTTCGTTACCCACCGTACGTCTTGAATCAGTTGAAGATACCAGAAAATGTCCCAGCGAATTTCTTAATTCAACTTGGCCGAGTTTCTATCGCGAGTTACACAAGAATTGTTACAAAGATTTCACGAAGGCTTTCATAATATACATTTCGAAGAAATTCTTTGCAACTGTTTTTGAATAAAATGTTGAGTTTACTAGAAAATCGGAAAGAATTAATGTCTATGCCTATTATCGTAATCGACAGTCCATTGGCTTCCGGCCAGCTCTGGCATAATGCTAGTTAATCTCCTTTCGCGACCAGCTTGATCGTCGACACGGCCAATGTCAAACGAGCGAGAATCGAACGTTGGAAAGCGAGCCGTGTCGCAGCGCGTCACCGTCACCAGTCAAGGTTAATTAACGCGGCCGAATAACAAGCGGCGCTCGAAAATGAAGGGCGCCGACAGCGTTCGTTATGGCGATTGATAATTAGCGTCACGGACCGATTATTACTGTCCTCCACCGCGAGTTCGCCGTATCTCCCGCGCTTTTGACCATTTCTCGTTCGCTTTCAACGCGTTCCATCTTAGGTAGCACACAACCTGACAATTTTACCTCATTTGAAAAAAATTTTCGAATAGTCTGTTAAGGCGAACACGTCCGGTCCGAATTTCAATTAATTAAAATTCAATTAACGAGTTTCTGTAAAAACGTAACTTCGGTATTTTAAGGTGAAATAGAGAAAAATTAATAGAAATAGAGATTAAATATTAATAGAAATAGAGAAAAAATTAAGATAAAATGCACTGACAAGAAGAAAATAATTTTTTTCTTGGTTCTCCACAAAATACCGAATCCAGTTAAATGATTAATAATATTTTTCCCGAAAATTTTAAGCAATTAGTTCAAAATTTCTTCTGTTATAAAATTAGTGTCGGAATAGACAGAAAAATTTAATATAAATTTAAATAGAATCATGACATTAGTGACTATAAAAATAAAAGCATGGAGCGCTAAACTATATTGACGTAATCTTCGTGGGCGCTCCACGCTTTTATTTATAGTCACTGACTATAATGCCATAATTTACATAATAGACTATGTCATAATTTTATTTAAATTTATATGAAATTTTTCTATCTATTCCGACACTAATTTTATAACGGAAGTAATTTTGAACTAATTGCTCAAAATTTTGGGGAAACATATTGTTGATCGTTTAAATGAATTCGGTATTTTATGGAGAACTAGGAAAAGAATTATTTTCTCCATTTTAGTGCATTTTAATATAAGCTCGGTTTTTTTTACTATAGCTATTAGGTTGGCAAGGAAGTCATTTCGGTATTTTAAGGTGAAACAGAGCCCAGTTTTTTTATTCAAGCAATGGACTTTAATGAATAAGATATTTTCCATTTGGTTCGATGATGCCGAAACGAATAAATAAGACAATATTTTATTGATTGCAGTTCATCGCTTGAATAAAAAAATTGGGCTTTACTTCACCTTAAAATACCGAAATTACTTTCTTGCCAACCCAATATACAGGGTGTGGCAGGACGGGTGGTACAACCGAGCAGGAGGTGACACTACATGTAAAAATAAGTCGAAAAAAAGGAATAAGTTTTCGAGAAAATCGAGTTTAAAGTTCCGCGAGGTTCGCGTGCCTTAGTACATATGAGCACAAAGTAGAATTGGTTGATCATGGTCAGACGCGTCAGACGATTCCTATGCAATTGTAGCCAGAGCTGGGCAAAAGTATTCAAACACAAATACAAATTTTGCTCAACTCTGACAATAGCACGTGTATTCGCTACATTTTCAAACTCCATTCTCTCCTTCCTACTTCCTTTTTTTCGACTTATTTTTACATGTAGTATCACCCCCTGATCGATTGTACCACCCGTCCGGCCACAACCTGTATAATTGGCAATGCTTAGGACCGTTCACAGCTCTAATTAACACTAGAACTACCGAGTACTAAATTCAATTAGCATACATTGCCTTATAATAATGACAAAATTGCATTTGTTTAGATTTCGTACCAGTTTTGTTTAAATACGTATAAGCCCCAGTTCAGACACGGCGGAAACCGCGCGTTTTCGACCGCGCGATTTTTGTTTTTGATTGTTCGACCGCGCGGTTGCCTGCGAACGAATACATAAACGCTAATGTAAATAAGGTCCGCGCAGTCCAAATCGCGCGTCTAATACTTCAATAGAGAAGTTCACTGAAAAAATTTCTCAGAAAAACATATTTATAATTTTAATATTTCTAATAGAAGAAATCAGGTGTAAGTCATTTTGACTCAACCGGTAGTTCTAGTGTTAATAATTTTTAAAAATTTACTTTTGATGATATCTCGTGCAGACACATTAGTCTTTCCGAGTACTTAATTGAGTACTTAAATGACAATTTGAATGTTCCTGCTGAAAAACGACTCCGGCACAGCACTCGGAGGGATAAGGATGTCGGCAAAGACTGCGAAGGCTAAAACGATCATACCAGTTGATCGATCTAGTTCGACTGTATCGAATCTTGAGTCGGAATCGAAGTCCACCGGAACACGATCCGACGAACCACAGAATTTATCGGCTATAAATATTATTACCGTGCGCTGTTGATAATTTACGCATCCAACAGCGTGACACACCGTACTTTTTGGCCGGAACCGTGTCGCGGCCGTGCCAATGCAGATTTTGAAATTATTCTGACCAACCGGCCAAGAGTCTGCCGAATATTTTACTGGAACATCTGTACATATTGTTCCGCGAAGACGCTCCGCGCCACGTCGTTCGCGGAATCCATTTCCCACGCGGCTTTCGGCGCTTCAACTGCCAGATCGTGAGCAAATGAACAACAACGGTGCTCTTGAAAATCCGTATTTTCGTAAGAATAATTTCGGTAGATTAAGGTCGAAGGACTGCTCCATTTTCTGGCAATTAACGCGTCACACCGTTTTCCCTCGGGGGAGAAAAATCAAGGCGATCTATTCGACGAAACCAACACGGGAGATACTGAACGAACTCGTGTAACTCACTTATATATCCTATAAATTCTAATATGATTTAGTTTATATTCGAATCAAGTGGCAGTCAGTGGGTTAAGGGGATAAACTCCTTTTTCCAGGATTGCAAGGGTGCGGGATTCGTCTTCTCATTTCTCGATAATACAAACACGGGAATTTTAAGTAGTCAAAAACGCTAGATAAAAGATCGATCTAGGGCGCTATCTCCCTCAAAAGTCCCATTTTTTCATTTACGAGGCGTAATTTGCATTATTCGGAAGCATGCACCTGCGCATGTAGCTATTTTCATAGCTACGGTGAACCGAACTAATATTCGGACGCTCTAAAAAAGACGGTAACTTTTTTAATATTGTACTATACGATTTTAACTTTTTGGGAAGCTAGAGCAATTAGTTTACCATAGGATGTGAAAAGAAATTTTTTCAAGAAACGCAATTGTTCGGAATTGTAGAGAAAGTACTAAAAGTTGTATTGTACAACTTTTTTATGTGGGCCTATATTGAAAATTCAAAAAATACGTTATGTAGAACTGTGTGAATTATATGCACTGTGACAGTTTCATCGAAATCGGTTGATGTGGGAAAAAACGACAGGCATTGAAAGATGTAAGAATTCTTATTCTCAATCAATTTTTACCTGCGCCCAAACGTTTGTAGCGCATTGCAACGTCGACCGATTTTGACGTAATTTTCAGAATACGTTTAATTCACACAGATCTACAAAACGTATTTTTTAAATTTCCAATATCACATAAAAAAATGGAAAATGCACCTTTTATTATTTTTTCGACAATCCCGATCAATTGCAATTTTTGAAAAAATTTCTTTTCACATCCTGTAGTAAACTATCAGTAACTCTACCTTCTCAAAAAACTTCCAAGTCGTACATACAATATTAAAAAAGTTATCGTCTTTTTTAGAGCGTCCGAGTATTAATTCGGGTCACTGTACATGGGACCCTACATCAATCTTTTATCATAGCACCCTACATCGATCTTTTATCTAGCGTTTTTGACTACTGCAAAACCCCATCTTTGCATTATCGAGAAATGAGAAGGCGAATCCCACACCCTTGCAATCCTGGAAACGAGTCCACCGCCTAACTAATAAAGTTTTCTCTACGGAAAAATTATAAAAATTATGTGAACGCCATGGCGAGTGAAATTCTGATCGATCGATCGATCCGACTCGTTTGCAGCTGCAAATATGTGAATAATTTGATACATGTCCAGCGTACACGGGGTGATTAATTAATTCGTGGCACCGTGGTTAATGATTCGCGTGGTTGCCAGTAGCTTCTAGTATAGCGTGAATTAAATTTTGTGGGCAACGTGCCTATAATTTTCGAGGGACTGCGAGAGCACATACGCGACGTTAAAAATTTGATTGTTCGCGTAGATTGGAACCGGCGCACACTGGGCCCAATTGAAGAAGCACGCGTCATTTCGGGAAAAATTAACTTTTACATTTCCAACAATTCAATTAAAGAAATTAAAAAAAACGGTTAAACAGATATGAAATACAGGGTGTCAGCTGAAGGAGGCCTTCTAAATATCTCCTTTATTCTTAATGGCACAAAAAGAATATTTTTGGCATAATTTAAATGGTATCGAAGGAGGAATATCATAGAAGAACAATTTTTTTTCCGGTTACTTTTTCAAGGTTATCGTTATTTTTTATCAGGAAAACATTTTTTTAATTAACATTAACATCTTCTTAATGACTTAGGCATATTCAAATGTATTTTTCCAGCCGCTATAACATAGAATAGAAAAAAAAACAAGTTTCCCGATAAAAAAATAACGACGACCTTGAAAAAACTATGAAAAAATAACCTGACAAAAGAAATTGTTCTCCTCTGATATTCCTCCTTCGACCGTTTAAATTATGCCATAAATATTTTCTGAGTCATTAAAAATAAAGGAGATATTTAGGTGGCCTTCAGCTGAGACACCCTGTATATTAAGTTACAAATCATTGAGAAGGAATTGTTTCTTTAAATATTCAGTTGAAATCTCATTGCAATATCTGTAGTGATTTAAGAGTTATTCGAACACGTCGCGTGCTTCTTCAATCGGGCCGAGTGTGCGGCGAAGGGTACCGCGAACATCGGCACCCCGTGGACGAAGGGTTGAAGCGTGCGTGAATCGAGACGGCTGTAGAGGTGCGTTCGGAACGGGAACCGGAAACCGGAAACCTGACGCAGAGCTGCGAGCACACGCACGGGACGCGGGCGCGAGCGTTTTTGTTAGTGGCGGGATTTTTACTCTTCGTCCTGGTCATCGTAATCGTTCTCGTCGTCCGCCAGCTGATCCGCCTCCATCGGCGGCCGGTTATCCGTGTCGCACTCCTCCGACGCACTTTTCATATTTCCCTGGGCCGCCTCTTCCGGTCCCCGCGCGGCTCGAGATCGAATTTCTGTCGGCTCGATCGGCACTCTCGTGTTACCGGAACACAAAAGAGGTTTACTCGAACACGACGGCCTTCGCGATGCAACCTTTAACGCGCCATCCTCGACGCGGCGGCTGGACGGTGCTGTTTCTCCTCTGCTCCAACGAACGAAACGATCCGCGACCACAGATCCACCTTATCGGCGGTCACGAGGATCGAGGAACGAAGATCCACTGCGCGATCCCGCTCGGCGATCGAAGGAACGCGAAAGACTCGGCTCAAGAGAGGTTTTCCGTGAAATTCGCGGCACGATCCACGCGCTTTGCCACTCCGAGGCGGTTTGACGTTTCGCGCTGCCAAAACTATGTTTAAAAGCATAGCACGCACGCACGAGGCGCCTCTATTTATAGTGACGGCCGCTTTCCGAAAACCGCGCCCCTTTATCTCATATTTTCGATCCGACCCCCGCCTCACGGTCTCAGCCCCCGGAGAATCGGACCCCGTGTTCCATGCCACCGTCGCATCTCGCACGGTCAAGGGGGCGCCAGATCGATCGGCGTGTCCTTTGTCCGCATAATCGCCGATCGGCTATCGTCCTTGCTAATTTCGCCGGGCCCGTACACCTTCCAGCTCTTTGTTGGTTTTCGTTCGACGTTTATTTTCGTCTACCGAGGTGTCGACGGTCTCTCGGGACTCCAGTCTCCAAGGATACCCGCTACTCGAGGTACTCGTCCTTCGGGGATCGGTCGCCGTCCCAGAAACTTCCGCGAGATTCGCGTACCTAATAATTTTGCGTGATTCGGAAGCACCGCGATATATGCACGGAATTATGAACGTGGTCTAAGTCAGGTATAGACTGCGGATTTTATGCATTTATGACAAAAAGTTGGAAATTGAAACAGTAGAAGAATTTCAAGTACTATTACAGTTAGGAGCAAAATTGAACACACACACTTTAAATCAGAATAACTTTTTTTGTAAGACTAGAAGAATTAGTTTAATTAATATGTTGAAGAAATGCATTTGATCGTAATTGTGAAAAACAATAGTAAAAATTGATTTTTACGACTTTTTTTTAAATTTAAAAGATGTGTTTGGTCAATTAGTGTAAATTATATATGCTTCGAAAATTTCATTGATATTGGTTGATTGGTTTACGAGTTATAAACGATCAAAAGTGGTAAAAATTGAAATTTTTGAAGATGTTCGGACTTTTTACCACTTTTGACTGTTTATAACTCGTAAACAGATTAACCAATTTCAATGAAATTTTCAGGATGCATATAATTTATACGAGTTTACAAAATACATCTTTTAAATTTTCGTTATTGGCCCAGCCAAAAAACTCGTAAAAACCAATTTTTACTATTGTTTCTCACAATTCTGACCAAATGCATTTTTCGACATATTTTTTAGACGTCATTTACTAAATTAATTCTTCTAGCCTTACAGAGAAGTTGAAGTGCTTTGGTCCATTCATAAAATAGTTATTCCGATTTAAAGTGTGTGTGATCAGTTTTGCTCCTAACTGTATATTATTTTCAACCTTTTAAACATATTAATAGGTTGCTGTAACATTATTCAAAGTATTGTTTACATTATGAAATGTGCCGATATCTAATCAATTACTAAAACTTTAGGTATGGTACGAGGTATTATACCAATCATATTCATATAAATTCTAGCTTGGAAGAAATGTTTCATTTTCGAGTTGAAATAGCTCTGAGTGCAAAGGGTTGAGAAAGAAAATAAATGTCTCACTCCAGTTTCTTGCAAATAAGCTAGAAAATTTGCATTTTGCATAAAAATCCTCTGTATAGTCATACATTTGTTTCGAGATGTTCAAAGGAAAATAATATTAACACTAAATGAATTCCATATAAATGTTGAAATAATTTTCACAATATCGTAAAAATTACATTGAATGAATTTAGTTTAAAATAATATGATGTCAAATAACTGATAAACTAATTTTCTTTGAATTTTCACTTGGACCACTTTCATAATTACGGATGCATATCTCGCCGCGTGTCACGCGATGAAAGATTTTGTTTACTGCGCGAAACGCGGAATGACGGAAACTAGACCCGCCTGCCAAAAGATGGAGAAACGATCGTTAATAACGAACGAGCAAAGTTATGAAAAACAGGTGAGAACGTGAAATATTAGCGACGTCGACGGAAACATCGTCCGGGATTTTCCTCGAGCGAGGAACGCCGAGGATCTAGCGAGTCCTCGAATAGATCCATCTTCCAAGGAAAATTCTTGACGGTAACCTCCGCGCACTGTTCGATTTCACTCGAAAGCAGACCGTTGCTTGTGACTGTAATTCTTCTTGAAATGTACAAATAAAACCCTATGATTCCTTTGGCAGCTGTGATAATTAGATTTTCTATGAAAATCCGTGATTCGTTCCTGAGCGGCTACTGAAACACCCCATCTTTGCATCATCGAGAAATGAGAAGTTGCCCTAGCAATCCTGGAAAGGAGAACACCCCCTTAAGGAAGATCAAAATCACATCGAAGACCGCGGAGAAGCTGTCAAGTCTGGAAACACGAAATCACAGCTCCCTTCCAAGATTCGCATTCGAAGAACTAATCGACGAACAAAACGTGACAAAATGAAACGAGCACATCGAAGACTGAATACCCGTCAAGTGCAGTAACACCGAGTCACAGTTTCCACTAGTCTCGACGTTCTCATTGAACCGTGGCAGCTTCGATCGAACAAATAGACGGGAGCTAACCTCGCTTCGGTCAGCCACGCGTCTCCGGTGGCATCGGAGACCACACGCCTGACAAAGCGAGTGCACTCGCGAGTGCGCTAAGAGGGGGTTAGGACACGGAGTCCTCGAGCACGGCGAGACCTTAGGGGAGGAGAGCGCCGCGAGAGCGGAGCGTGCAACGACACTGTCCCGTTATTAATAGAGTCGGCTCCGATAAATATTCGCACGCGAAGAAAGTCGGGAAAACGTGGATCGGCGAGCCAGGAGGAAACAGAGGGGAAGAGGGACGGTGTCCGCGACGAAACGGCCTTCGAACGCACGATGGAAAAAGCACACGCGTTGAGGCGGATCCTCTATCGCGAGCCGTCGAAGGACACACCGGAGAGTCCACTTGTCCTCTCGTCGGGACACCGTCGAGATCCCGTCAGGATTCCGTCGGTACGCGACCCGTCACGCAGCAACACACCGTCGAGCCGACGGAACGCGACTCGTCACGGAAGGGTGTCGCGCGAATCAGGTGTATGCGGCACTTGTTGATAAACACGAAGCCTCCCACGAAGCGGATTGATTAGTAGCCGCGCGAGCAACCACGAGCGTTGTCGACGCCTCACGAGCCTCTTCGTCTATCGATTCCTGAAACGGCGCTCCGGTTCAAACTGGTCCACCAACCACTCCTCCGCCATTTTCGCGGCCTCAATTGCACAGCAATTTTTTTCCGCAATTTTCGAGAACGCTCGCGCAACCTTTAAGAAAAACCGTCAGGAGCAACATCTGCGAAAACAGCTTACCGGATCATTGCTTTTCCTTTTCCTTCGAAATCGCACCGTCTAAACTCAACAATACCGTCCGTAGGTCATCGGACACTTATTCAAATTTCGATGCAGACGATGTTTTGCTATTAAAGGACTTATATTATGGAATAAAAATGGTGCTTACTAATTTCTTTAATGTAGAGAACATGCAAATCAAATCTTATTTCTCCTTTTCCCAACATTTATTGAAGTAGTGTATGTATATATATTAATTTTGCATTCAAATATTATCGGATAACGGCTACATCGAATCAAAATAAAACAATCAAATCCAGCTGGAAGCTTGTATTCTTAAATTACTATTTTGTTGAATAATTATCCCGCAATTTCTCGATATCTTTATTCCAACATTTATTCAAACAGTGTATGTATATATGTATTTAATTTTGCATTGAAATATATTATCGTATAATAGTTACATCGAATCAAAATAAAACAATCAAATCAAGCTGGAAGCTTGTATTCTTTAATTACCATTTTGTTGAATAATCAACCCAAAATTTCTCAATCTCCTGCTTCCAACATTTATTCAAACAGCGTATGAATATATTTAATTTTGCATTGAAATATATTATTGTATAATAGCTATTGGGTTGGCAAATAAGTTCGTTCGGTTTTTGTGATTTATACCAATGTAAAAAACCGAACGAATTTATTTGCCAACCCAATACATCTAATCCAGTCAGAAGCTTGTGCTCTTTAATTACCATTTTGTTGAATAATCATCCCACAATTTCTCAATCTCTTTTTTTAAAATTCTAGCATTTTTAATTTTCACAATTTTCCAATCTGTAGCATCCAACATTTATTCAAGCAGTGTACGTATATATTTAATTCTGCATTGAAATAGATTATCGTATAATAGCTAGGTCTAATCAAGCTGGAAGCTTGTATTCTTTGATCACCATTTTGTTGAACGGTACGTTTAGCTAGGATTTTAAGGATGTTCTGGAGGTATATAAAAACGCAACAAAATTTTTGAAAACTTGACAAGATATAATTCTTACTAAATTAATGCAATTACCTAAGTTTGGGTTCGATCCACTGCACCGTTTAACAATTATAGCAACTTAAAGTTTGCACATTTTAACACGTCTTCTTATGGAGAATTCATAAAATTCCACCTCAAACCCTATTTAAACCTTGAAAAAACGCAACTAGAAACTCCAGTTTTTTTATGTGTAGTAAAAATTATGTAATTAATTATGTTCAAAATTTATTAGGGTTCACTAAACAGTTACAGAGAAAAAAAATTGTAAACTGTTACAAAACGTCAAATTTATCGTGTTGTCTCTCACTAGCATGGAAACGCGACAAGTGTAGACTACTGAATATAGCTACAGAGGGTACAGTATTCGCAAAAGTTTAATGCAAAATATACTCGTGAATGGCTTTCATTGCCAATACATATATTGATGGATTTCGAATTTCTTGTACTTTTGTCTCCCATTGTACCTCCAGAACATCCTTAAGCCAGCATTTACGACAAAAATGGAAGGATCAATGCAAAACAGTACAAATATTTAACGAATTTCAAAGTACCTCTGCATCTGTTTAACACAGGCAATTTTTATTCTGCATAAAAATCGGTAGTCTAGCGATAATCATTCCTGCAATTAGAACGAGTTTGAACCGAATTTTACGTCTGCTAATCGTTCGAAGATTAGCCTGGACGACGGTTGTACGTATTATATTACGAAAGATAAATGAAATTTTATAGCTGTTCTTCGTAAATTATTACGCGTAACCTTGAGAACCAAGTATCTTAAAGACAGGAGGGTAGAATTGTCAAGATAGAATTTCCTAGACTTCATCGCACCTAAAAACGATTTAATCTTCGCGTGCACTGTTCGAGAGAATTTTATTCTCGAAGTATGATCGTCTGAATTTACTGAACGACGCGCAAGAGTTTAAATTGCTAATGTAATTTGAGAATTAATGGCACGTACCTCGAAGATTCCTCGCGACATCTTTCCCAATCGCTCATCCTCCTCCGACTGTCACCTCGACCCTATCGGATCAAGTCTCGCCGTCGGAAGTTGTCTTTCGCATTTTCGGCCAGCCAACCTCGCACAGCATCTTTCGATAACCACGATCGGCGACATGAACAGATAAAAACCTTTTAAAATCTGCCGAGAACGCGACGGACGATTATAGTTTCGCAAATGGATTCTCTTACCAGCTGTACAATTCCTCCCAGACCAGAAAAATGAAGGTTATCCGCAAGAAGCGTAGCCGAAAACACGTCAGCGACTGCTTGAAGTCAACTTCGAAACCGACTGATCCTCGTCGAACAGTAAATAAATTCGATATCGTGTCGAACAGAGGTCACGGTGCATTATACAGGTGTGCCGATTACTGCCGATTTCCCTCAGAAAACTGTGATAGATGGGTGATGGGTAGTAATTCTCTAAGGGCCGCTAGAGTTCGCTAGTGTCCCAGGTACGGCGGTATGTAGTGGGGAATGGGGAGACGAGCACATCCATTCCACGTCGAACAGAGATCCTACAATCCTACAGGTCACGATGGCTGGAACTAAATATTTACGGTCAATCTCATAATTGATCGCGCACACTTTAAATGAGAATAACCACATTGTAAAACGACCTCAATTTTGTTGTCAAGCTAGATGAAATAGTTCGCCAGATTCAGGTATTGAATCAACCTTCTTTACAAATATAGTATTTCTGAGAAATTTTATATCAAATACTTATTTAAAAGTAATTACTAGACTGCGGATTTTTATGCGTCTATGAAGAAATCGGCTGGTGAAAAGATGGGAAAAATTTCAGAATATTGTATTGTTTTTAATGCAACAAAATCCTTAAGCTATGAAATCAATTTTTATATTACTCCTGCTACCCGTAATCAATACAGAACATTTTTATTCTGCACAAAGATCCGCGGTCTAGTAATTACCAATTCATTAACTTTGTAATGTATGGAAACTGTGTGTAGATCAGAGTTGTGCTAATTCAATTACATTGTAATTTAATTACACAATTGAATTACATCATTCAAACATCTCAATTAATTCAATTACTAAGTATTTTAATCAGATGTGTAATTGAAATACAATATAATTAAAATACAGCTCTCCAAATTATTGCCCAGAACTTTGAAGAAGTACGATATATTTTTATGTTTTTCTTTCATATTCTATTCCTCGTCCTCTTTCATAATACGTAACGCTATTTTATAATTGTTCTCCAATTGCAATTACGAATTACATTGTAATTTAATTGAGTGAATCATAATTTATATAGAGATCTGAATAATAAGATCTGAATTATAAATTACAATATGACAGAATTAGAAAGTATTTTAGTTGTATAGTTTAGTTGTATATTAGTTGTTTAGTAGTATAGTTGTTGTAATTTAATTGAATGAATTATAATTTATATAGAGATCTGTAGAATAACATCTGAATTATAAATTATAATATGACTGAATTACAAAGTATTTTATAATTGTTGTAATTTAATTGAATGAATTATAATAATATAGATATCTGAAGAATAAGATCTGAATTATAAATTACAATATGACTGAATTATAATGTAATTCAATTACTTTGTAATTATAATTCCTGGAGTAATTCAATTGTAATTGTGCACAACTCTGGTATAGATAGTATTGAGTCTTATGTTTACCTCGCTGCAATGACACCGTTCACGTGTGTCTAACGTCACACAGCACTTCGCTGTAGCCTCTTCATTCTTAATGAGTTAAATTAATTTGCAAAACGGTGAAATTGATTTGCATTAGGTTGAATTTAACTTGCAAAAGGGTGAATTTGGAGTGCAAAACCTACATGTTTATTAGACAATTAAAAATATTGAGAACTAACTGGATAAAAAAATGTTCACGCAAAAGATTTCAATAAAAAGATTAGCAAAAATCTTATTACCTGATAAATAAAATATAAAATATAGATCACTTCTATTTTACCACGTTTTTATTAGCTCGCTTTCTTGTTTGTCTGTTTGTCTGTTTGTTCGGTGGCAAATTTTTCTTTAACAACATCGTATCTTTTGTCACTGATCGATATACTTTCGTGTCCTCTTTAAAAAAAAGTATTCGGAATCTTAGATCGAAATCAGATTAGTTTAGAAGTTATTAATTTCCTTGCCACTCCCTTAAGAGTTCGAACACTGCTAGGTCGCCAGAAATCGAGTGACGATTGACTGACGATCTCGATGCGCCGGATCAAAATAGACCCGG
This sequence comes from Lasioglossum pauxillum, assembly GCA_933228785.1. Taxonomy (NCBI): domain Eukaryota; kingdom Metazoa; phylum Arthropoda; class Insecta; order Hymenoptera; family Halictidae; genus Lasioglossum; species Lasioglossum pauxillum. The sequence goes on along the minus strand of OW121701.1, from coordinate 36,123,729 downwards.
GCACCGACGACGGTCCCCGACGAGCTCGTTTCCAATGTAACAATGAACCTCGCCGGGTTCAATGCATTGTATGTACAACGGTAACGCAAGATTCGAGAATGCGACTCGGGTTCCCGCTAATCATCGATCAAAATCAAAATGGGACGGTGCCGTCACCGAAGGACATTAGAAATGTAGATTCGGGTGTCGTAGACACCACGCCACGCCCTTCATTCATATTCCGAGCGAGAATGTGGCATGCGTCAACCGGTCCGCGTACCTACTCTCTCCGGATTATTCATTGTTCGCTCGAAACAATGAAAAAAACGGTCCAAATATTACAATTGTTCCCGGAACACCAGGATCCGCTCAACCGGTCGCCACGGTTACCATCCTAGCTCGTGTCCGCCATTTCTGTTCCGCGCGCGACTCCCGTGAAACAATCCATGGAAAATCCTAATCTACAGTTAGGAGCAAAACTGATCACTAGACTGCGGAGTCTATGCATTTATGACAAAAATGGGTAAGCGCAATTTAAAGCAGTGGACATATTAAAAAGATTTAAAGACATCAGCGTATTGGTTTCAGCTTAATCAGATAATTAAAAGAAAAAAGAAATTTTTATTTCACTCCTGTGTCTTGCAATCAATCCAAACATTTTTTATTTTGCATAAAGATCCGCTGTCTACTGACCACACACACTTTAAATCAGAATAACTTTTTTATGAATGGAACAAACGATTTCTCTGCAAGGCTATAAGGATTAGTTTAGTAAATAACGTCTAAAAAACGAATTGTGAAAAACAATAGTAAAAATTGATTTTTAAAACTTTTTTAACTGGGCCATTAACTAAAATTTAAAAGATGTGTTTTGTAAACTCGTATAAATTATATGCATTCTGAAAATTTCATTGAAATTGGTTAATCGGTTTACGAGTTATAAATTATATATATATATATATATATATATATATATATATATATATTAAATTATAGTGGTAAAAAGTCCGAACATCTTGAAAAATTGCAATTTGTACCACTTTTGATCGTTTATAACTTGTGAACCAATTAACCAATATCAATGAAATTTTCGGAGCATATATAATTTATACTAATTGACCAAACACATCTTACGAAAAGTCGTAAAAATCAATTATTATTATTGTTTTTTACAATTCCGACCAAATGCATTTTTTCAACATATTTTTTCAGACGTCATTTACTAAACTAATTCATCTAGTCTTGCAGAGAAAATGAAGTCGTTTGGTCCATTCATAAAGAAGTGATTATGATTTAAAGTGTGTGTGATCAGTTTTGCTCCTCACTGTATGCGTAATCATTACGAACAACAGTTGGAAAATAAAAAATTGGACCAATCGTAAAGTACTGAAGATAAATCAAAATATATTTCTTTTCTCAATAATTCTAGTAAATCAGAGTTCTAAAAAATTAATTGGAGCTTTTAATGGAACTTTTAAAAAAGAGTATGACCAATTGCAAAATCAAAATTGAGAATGGTCCATTTCCTCTACGTGTTCTGTTACGGAATTAATCGACTGGGCGAATAAACAAGTAAAACTGCAACATTTAAAATTTAAAAGGTTGCGCTGTAAAGCGGACATTCGTTTCGCAGATCGATAGCATAAAATTCGTCTCAATTTATTCCAAGAGCTGGACTGCAACAGCGAGGAGAGTCTCGCGTGTCACGGGCGGCGAGTCGAATCGTCTAATTATTATGCTCGCGTCGCAAAGCGACGAGAGAAAAAGCTGGAGAGAGAGAGGAAAAAAAGAATCACGAGCAGGTATCCCGTTGATCGAGGTGGACGGTCGGGAGGAAACGACACGGAGGAGCTAAGCGTAGGAGCGAACGACAGAAAAAAAAACAATCACGGATGATATCCCAGCATGGTGGTGGGGGTTTGCTCTCCAGGAAGAATATATAAATCGCGGGTAGGGCTGAAATTCAGGTTAGTGCAGATAGCTTTCCGAGTCTACCGCGAAGCTGCGATCACACACCATGCAGGTAAGTCGTGATTCGCTGAAACTAGTTTTTCGTTTCTTAGAGGCCTGGTGATCTCGAAGCGCCGCGTCGCGCCGGTTCTTTTTATCGAGGCTTCGAACCAAGACAAAACCCTCGTATTTTTATAAATAATTCCCGGGCGGAACCGTTACCTCGACGAAATCTATTTCCGCGTTGTTTGAAATTCAGGACCGTGTTCGTATGCGGGCCACGATCGTCGCGCATGGAGTTAGTATACCAGCGTGTATGTATCATCAAAAGCGTCCGCGTCACTCTTGCTGCTTCTTCATTCGATGCAGGCCGCGATCAATCTGTATCGGACTACCGCATTGTTTCCACCGTCATCTTAGGACGCAGTAACTCCTCGGGGAAACGCCCAACATTCTTCTCTAATCCTTTGTTCCCCTAATCGGTCCTCGCGGCGCACCGAGCTTCCGCGGTTCTTGGCAACTAGGCTGCAGATCTTTATGCATTCGTCGTAAAATCGAGTAGATGAAATGAGGAACATTCAGTTTGGCTTCTATTGCTTGCAATCGATGCAGACAATTTTTATTTCGCAGAAAGATCCGCAGTCTATTGATAACCTAGCGCTCATGGTGGGGCCGCGATAAACGATTATGCGACGCACTGTGGAGCAATAGATCTACTTTCTTGGACGTCGATCGAGATCTTATTTGTCGAGAACAGAAAGATCTCTTGCAATTGATGCCAACAATGTTTGTTTTCCATAAAGATAAAAAGATAAAAAAGAAGACTTTCGTCCAAACTTTACGTCTGCGCACAATGATATTATTAGACTGCCGATCTTCACGCATTTATGGCTTATGAAAATATTAAAAAAAAGGCTAGAATATAAAATTCTTTAGATTCTTGTACAATTTTCATTTGTTTTGAACCTACAAAGACTGTTCGCTCATTAAAAATAGGATTCTATTCATTCCACTTTCTTAAAATTTGTCGAGAAAAATTGGAGAATACATCAACAGCCTCAGTCTCATAAAATTCCATGTAACCAGTTATGAACAAACTGAAGTAACTGAAGGTTAAAATAACTAAACTACAGAAAGATTCAAAACACTAAAGATAATCTGAACCGGTCTTGAATTTCCTTGAATCGTTAATTAATGTTCGTTTGTATCCTCTCCTTTATCAATCCTTCCGGCTTCGAAACTTGGATCGCGCTTCCAACGATCTACAATCTTCGATCTTCCAACAATCGAAGTTCGAGCATGAACGATCTTCTTAAACAGAACAATAGTCCCGTGCGGTAACTGGCAACGAAGTTTCTCGCATGACAATTGCTTTTGTAACGAACCAGCGGACCAATGAAAGTTTCCCCGGCCGGATCACATGATTCAGGAGATCCTCCGAGCAGATACCATTCGAGATTTCGTGCGCGTTCGTTTTTTCGGACCTCGGAAGCCGCCTTCGAGATTTCTTATTGTACCTATGACTCATTTATTTTGAACCGAATCGTGGAACCGTCGGATCTAGATTGCAGAATCATTCCACCGAATACAGGTTTCATGGGACACGGCTTATACTTTCGGAGTTGCTATATAAAACGACGGAGGTGATCAGGTTTTTTTTTATTTCCAAAGGTCCACGTCAAGCTGCTCGGCATCGCTGTGATCCTGGTCGCGTCGATAGAGTCGAAACCGATCTGGCCTGACGTCTACCTGGGCAATTATGCCTCCGATGCCATAACGTTGCAGCAGCCGCAGCTACTTCACTACCAACAACACAACCCCTACTACTATTACAATGTAAGAAAACCGCTCCTTCGATTTAACCCTTCCGTCTATACCCGAAATTTTAATTTCATGGATATGAGAAATGTTCAATTTTCAAGTCAAAGTAGCTCCGACTGCGAAGAGTTAAACATTGATTACTAGACTGCGGATCTTTATGCAAAATAAAAATTTCTTAGCTGAATTGCAGCAAAGTAGAGTGAAATAGAAATTTATTTTCTTCCCAATTGTTTTTAGTAGATTGAGAATAATGTAATAGTATGTTTAAATTGTTTTAATATTTCTGTTATTTTAAATTAGACCTATTCATTTTCGTCATAAATGCATAAAATCAGATTACAATCAGAGTTGTCTCTATCTAAATAAAAATTTCGAAGAAAGTGGGTTTAGAACTCACTTGGAAAAAAAACCTACTTTATTCGAAATTTGTATTTTAATTAAAATTTTGCCCAATTCTGATTACAATATAAGGCGTAACATTCATAATTTGTTAGACTTTGTTTGAAATCTTCATCACGAGTGTGACTCGTTAAAATACGGCAAGAGGTTAATAGCCAAAGAATTTAGTACATAAATGATTATTTTGATACTTTGGGCTAAAAGAGACACTTTGTGCAATTTGTCGGCAAGAGGTATCAACATAAGGGTTAACAGTAATTAATACAGACAGTACCTGCATGATGCATCGTTGCCTCTTTGAAATCCAGGTAGCCACAGGCTTGAACAACGTTCCAGCGGCTGTGATCGCTCACTCAAAACCAACGATACCTCAAATATCCTCCTACGGTGTCTTCTATGAACATCCGTTCTTCGATTTCCGGTTCCCAGCGATTCCGGTAAGCATTCTCCTGAATTCGATAACTCCAAGAGTTTCGGTTGAATCGCAAATGCTGCGAGAAGTTTCATTGTCATTAGGGATGGGATCAAGTTCAATATGTACTCACGAATCCGAGTCAATTTCTATAACCAAGTTTCATTTCATGGGTTTCGATTACTACTTAAAATGTTATGTTTCAATGATTATATTTGAAAAGTATTAATTTTATACAAACTGACAATGAACATGACTACAAATGACAATGAACTTTTCGCAGCATTTGCGATTGAACCCGAACTCTTATCTAGAGATGTGCGCGATCCCGAAGAAACATCGAACCGACATTTTCGAGTTCTCGCGCAGCTCTAATTGAAAGACTTTCGGATAACTAGCAATGATTTCGTTGCAGCTGTACCCTACGGTGAAGCCTGTTCAATCGGATGAGGAACCGAAAGCAACCCCTCCGACGACGACGACCATCGCACCACCAACGGAAGATAAAGATGGCGGCATCGAGAAACTGGACAACAAAGTCGAGCCGGATAAGGAAACGAAAAAATCGAACGAAGAAAGCAGCGACGATGACACCGTCGTCATCGAGTCGATATAAAATCGCTCGATCCCGTCCCACGCGAGACCAGTCTGATGAAACAAGACGCTTGTACGATTTTATCATATTTTCTCACGGAGTCACTTTGATCATTAACGAATAATAAACTCGACTCTCATTTTCTAAGCTATCGGCCTTCAAACGCGGATCGAAACATCCGTCATTCCAATATCCAAACGTTCCTTTATCCAGATATGTTTATAAAATAGACTATCTTGTCAAAAGTTGATTAGTCTCTGTGCGTTCGTTGATTATATCTAGAGACGCGGTAGCGTCTCGACACTAAAAAGGGAACATATTCAGATGCGAAAATCGGATTTTGATGAAACTTTGGGAGCTTATAGTACTTTGAAAAATATTTGACACGTATTTTTTTATCGGCAACCATCCACTCTGAAGGGGTGAAAACAGCCCTCAAAGTTGGGGGTCAAAACCATATTTTTTGAGATATCTCGGAAAGCAGAGGTCCAAAAAATTTGAATTTTTTTTTAAATTGTGTGTTTTTCAATGGGGAATGTAGTCGCGTAAAAAAATTTTAACAAAAGTTTTTTGTTTAAACAATATATTTAAAATTTGATTTTTTTTTGCAGTTTCTCGTATTTATTGTTAGTTCATTTTAATGTAAACTTGGGTGTGTGATCTTTGATCCAAAATAGGGGATACATGTTTCAGGATTTTCTTTTTTTTTGCCATTTAACAATAATTATGCATAATGGAAGATAGTCTTGCACCTGGCGTGTAAAGGAATTCTGGCTTGTTTTATCGAAATATAAGCATTTAGTATGAACATATATAGTATTTTAAACAAATACCACTGGATTATATGTCGTTTGTTATTTTATCAGTAGCTAAAGAAGGTGGCGCAGGTAGCAGCGTGACGCGGTGTTAATTACCGCGGCGGAGTAAGGGTACCGACTTGTATGTATAGCCAATTCGTCTGCGATTTTCTGCTGTCGTTGGGCTTTCGGTCAAAATGTACCTGGAGCCTTTTCAAATACACTGTGGATCCTTCAAATAATCGAAACTGGAGTTTCCCTCGTTGTATATGGTAGTTCTGATAAGAGCTGGTGGCAAAATGCTGCACACTGCAGTTTTACCTTGGTTATTTATAGCATTTGAGAAGGAAACGAATATTTTCAAAAGTTTCTATTGATTATTAGGGTGAAAGAGGAGGAAATGTAAAGTAGTCTTAAGAATGTACATATAAATATGGGCACATTGCTTTGTGTGCTACAGTTTTTCTGCATTACGGTTTGAGTTGTGTAGGATTTCGTTATCAAATTAACGTGCATATTAAAAAGTTAAGGCTACTGCTTTCTGATTTGTAAAACAGTGCCACATAACAAATAATTTCTGGCGATAATCAAGGTAAACATCCGATAATTATATTATTTTTACTTTTCTTGATTGTTTATTTTTAGATTCGTTTTTACAAACATGAAGATCAATCCGATGAACATTATAAACATTTTGATCAAAACATATCACAGCAATAATAACAAGGAAACACCCAACGACAGCAGAAATTCGCAGACGAATTGGCTATACATACAAGTCGATACCCTTACTCCGCCGCGGTAATTAACACCGCGTCACGCTGCTACCTGCGCCACCTTCTTTAGCTACTGATAAAATAACAAACGACATATAATCAAGTAGTATTGTTTAAAATACTATATATGTTCATACTAAATGCTTATATTTCGATCAAACAAGCCAGAATTCCTTTACACGCCAGGTGCAAGACTATCTTCCATTATGCATAATTATTGTTAAATGGCAAAAAAAAAAGAAAATCCTGAAACATGTATCCCCTATTTTGGATCAAAGATCACACACCCAAGTTTACATTAAAATGAACTAACAATAAATACGAGAAACTGCAAAAAAAAATCAAATTTTAAATATATTGTTTAAACAAAAAACTTTTGTTAAAATTTTTTTACGCGACTACATTCCCCATTAAAAAACACACAATTTAAAAAAAAATTCAAATTTTTTGGACCTCTGCTTTCCGAGATATCTCAAAAAATATGGTTTTGACCCCCAACTTTGAGGGCTGTTTTCACCCCTTCAGAGTGGATGGTTGCCGATAAAAAAAAATACGTGTCAAATATTTTTCAAAGTACTATAAGCTCCCAAAGTTTCATCAAAATCCGATTTTCGCATCTGAATATGTTCCCTTGTAAGTACATGTTCAACACCCTGTATACATATGTACATACGGTGGGTGTACAAAGTATTCGTATGCCCTTTAAAATAGAATAACTTTTCTATAATTGTACCAAACGACCTGATTTTTCATAATCAATTGGAAGCATTGGTTTATGAAATCATATACAAAAAAGATTTTCCAAAAATTATAATTTACAAGGTTGCATGCAAAAATGAAGAAGGCATTTTTTAAAACATTTTTATTAGGCCCCTCAATGAAAATTCAAAATATATGTTAGTTATACACATGCTGAAAATTTAATCGAAATCGATTAACATACACACGAGTTACAAGCGGTTAAAAATTGTGGAAATCGTAGTTTTACACGAATTTTGAACAATTTCTGCTTAAAATCCACAGAAAATCGTTTATTTTATGGCTAACGCGCAACAACATGCGCAGAACAAGTACCTTCTTATTTGGGCCCAAGTATAGGGGGTGCCGAGTCCCACACTACCCCCTCCAGACGTCATCTGAGGAGGGGGTGTGCGTAAGAGACATTCCCCCACCGCCCTAAAAAAAAGTATAACTAACATAGATCTACAAAACATATATTTTAAATTTTCATCAAGTGCCCAACTAAAAAAGTTTTATAAAATGCCTTTCTTATTTTTGCATGTGACCTTGTAAATGATAATTTTTGGAAAATGTTTTTTGTATATCATTTCGTAAACCAATGCTTCTAATTGATTATAAAAAGTCAGGTCGTTTGGTACAATTAGAAAAAAGTTATTAGTTTTTAAAAGGTGTACGAATACTTTGTACCTGTACACCCACTGTATATGTCGACTGTCGCTGCCGCGTATCTTTTACTCGTAAACCGACTATTCCAACCTTACCTGAAAATTATTTCATTAATATCTCATCACGCCTGCGATATTTTCTAACTCTAAAGGCATTTTTCTAATGTAAGCCACACATAAGCTTTCGAATAAGACAAAAATTAATGAAATTGGTTCACGTTCAGGCTGACGTGTCTACGGCTTGGTTATCGTGATGCGTTGGCGTTTACATGGATATAGAACAGGCCTGGCCAACACGCGGCCCGCGATTTTATATTCTATTGAAACTTTCGTTTCTCGTTGTACATATGTATGCAAAAACATTAAGTAAATGAAAATTTGCATGTGTCACTGTTATAATGCGACGTATAACAATAAAGTTTTATTCATTTTGTATTTATATCACATTTTTTAAAAGCATGTTTACCTAAAGTGCGTCCCGCTGTAACGTTACTCGTCATCAAAGTGGCTCATGAAACAAGTTGGGTTGGCCAGGCCTGGTATACATTAAAATACATTATACATATGCATATGCGCTACGAAAGGATGACTGATGTGGGCTTAAGACGGTGGACTCGTTTCCAGGATTGGAAGGGTGCGGGATTCGCCTTCTCATTTCTCGATAATATTGGGTTATCCGAAAAGTTCGTGCCGTTTTCGAAGGAAAATTGAAACGCTGCACACTTAAATTTTGGTATACATTTGTTAAATTATATAGCTGCCATTCTATTCCACAACCTTTCTCCATCTTTCAGGCAACTTGAAAGTTCTGTCCGTCCAGAACCTCGCAGGTTTTTCGGCGAAAAACTTTTCTATATGATTTTTTCTCTCGTCCGAAGAGTTGAAGTTTTCTCCATTAAAATATCACTAGTGTTCCTTCACGAGAATTCTTTCTTTCGAGAAATTACAGTATTTCTCGACAAATTTAAATCTAGCAAAATTCTTGTGAATCTCATTTATTTTATAACACATTTTCGGAAATGAACAAATACATATGTCCTACCATCAGTCAAAGTATACTACATTTTAATGTAGGTATTTAAATATCTCTGTTACTTGTGATTATACGAAAAAATGCCAGAGGAGAAGTTATAGTAAGTAAATACAATGGCAAAATAAAAAAATTCTTTGGAAATTTCAAGGTCATCGTTATTTTTATTTAAAGGAGATCATATAATTATTCTATATTCCTATTCAGAAAAAAAGACAAATCCGACTATTGCCCATGTTCCATAGTTAAGGTGAATTTCACAATTTTCAAAATTTTCAATTTACGTGCGCCACGTCATCTTTTTATCCAATCGATCTCAAACTTTGCACAAATTTTTTTGTCACCTAAAGGAACAATACTGGATAGTTCTCGAGAATTCTCGAGAAATATAGTCTTACTTCTCATTTCTTGAGAAATGAAAAATGTTGAGAAATCAAGAACACTAGATATCGCCCTACATCGATCTTTTATCTACCGTTTTTACTACTGAGAAACCCTGTGTTTGCATTATCGAGAAATGAGAAGGCGAATCCCGCAACCTTGCAATCCTGGAAAAGGAGTCTACCCCCTAAATGGGTAAGGGTGGAGGAGTCGGGGTGGGGGTAGGCGAGGGAGCCTTCTATATAAATAGCGTGATGGACTTCTTCCCTTCACTCGTCACTTACCTGCCTGCAAGTTGGAACTACCCCAATCTCAGCACTGCTTTCCTATTCATCTTGAAAATTGGTATGTCACTTATGATTACATGTATATATATATATATATATATATATATATATATATATATATATAACGATGAATCATTAGATACATTAAATTAAATATTTTCAATTTCAGGTTTCATCTTTTCAAGTTTCATTAAGAAAGTTCAGCCTGTACTGATGAGCGTAGAAATGAAGGAAGACACGGAAAGTAATCCTGGTCCGAATTCCCAATCCAGTTCCATGGATAGCGACATAAAAAGCATGGGATCCGTCACGGAATCTGTAGAAAGAAGCATAGAACATCTATCGAATGCGAACACGGAAAACAATACGCCCATAGACTGTGATGATCCCGAAATGAATACACTTTTAGAGCTTGTTACTGGTCTTTATTTTCTACTGACGATGTAAACGGTTTCAAGCTCAGATGTACGGTGCTTAGGAAAAAAGGAAGGAAGGAAGGAGGAGTTGTAGGGGAGAAAAAGTGAAAATATGTGAAGAAGCAAGGGATGGTGAGGATGCCTGTTTTTCGTCAAGAACGGGTCAAGTTTTGTAGGGGTATAATAGGAGGACGGAAGGAGAGAGAAGAAGGGACTGCAGAGGATGGTTGATGAGTTTATGAGTGAGGGTTTATGAGTGGGGATAATCTTGAGTTTGGAAAATTACCATCGTCCGTACAAATCGGTCGACGATGGGACTCTCGCTATAATGTGTTGTATATGTGGCACTCAGGCCCTTATTGTTGGGGAGGCCCAGGCTAGAGCAGGTATAAGATAGTAAAGGCATGCAGTATCTGATAAAGCATCGGATCCGTCACGGAATCTGTAGAAAGAGGCATAGAAGATCTGTCGAATGCGAACACGCAAAACAATGAGCCCATAGACAAAGACGATGTAAAGATGTGCCAAATTTGTTAGAACTAAGAATCAGGAGTAGCATTATTTCTATGTCAGCATATGGTAGCTTGTATCAAGTCTGCTCATGATATGTCAACTTGCGCAGTATGCAGAAAGTCTGTTATCAGGACTAGGTGAGTCAGACTTGAGGAAATTGCATGTAAAATGAAGAGTAAAGAACAGCGAATAAAGTCCCAGGATTTATTCGCGAATAGCGAATAACGATTTCATTCGCCGAGAAATTATTCGTAACCTGCGAATAACGCTTTATTCGTCATTCGTTATTCACGAATAAATCCTCGGACTTTTATTCATTATTCGTTATTCTAAATGACGCTTAGCGAATAAAGGCCGAGAATGAGCGCATTGCGAGCCTTCTTCAAATAGTATGTATACGTTCTGTGTGCGCGCGCGCTCGCGTGTGTGTAAGGAGAGAGAAGTGTGAAGTTTGTTAGTTATTATATAGTACATAGAAGTTATATTGTCAGTGTTGATTGGCGTGTACAACATTTATCACTACGTTATCGAAATGTTTATATATATTATTAGTACTTACATAGTATATTTTCATACGTCGCCTCCTACGGATACCCAGCAAATACCGTAAAAGATTAGGAATATTCCTACTGCCCCTTCTCATCATTGTACATATATTGATAAGTCGACGAATCGCACGAGAATAGCTCTCATAAAATAAAGACAGTTTAATCTATTTTGTGAATTTTGTCTATTTTTATTACACTTTCATTATTTTTCGTTTTTAAATAATTCTAATTAAAGAGAGCTAGAAGATAATTAAAGAGCAGTGACGCGTATTCGAACGAGCTACCGGTCCCCTCCAGTCCAGAAAGTAAACAGCATTCATTATCGGAGGGACGATAATTGTATGAACATTTCTTTGTCTGAACAACTTCCCCCATCGATTCGGATACTGGAGGTAGTGATGGCTTCAAGTCCAATATGTAGTAACTAGACTGCGGATCTTTATGCATTTATGTTCTGTAAAATTTTCGAAACATGCTGGAATATCGAATTCGATACAATTTGACCTACAAATGTTATTACCGATGAAAATAGGATTTTATTTGGTATCACTTTCTTTAAATTTGTCTATCAAAATTGAAAATTGCAGGAACTTCCGTAGTCCAGTAGTAACGAGCCGATCAGGTTCAGTAGCCAAGTTTGATAAACATTAAATCGAAAAACCATTTCGACGATCAAGCTTCAAATGAATTTCAATCCGACATTTCATATTACACGAGCTATACTCTATCCCACGAGAGAAAGGACTTGTGTAACGACCAGTTTTCGTTCTTCGCTATAAGGGGCTGCGCATCTTCGCCCTAATTAGTTCAAGAAAATGAGGAGTGGGTAGTGGAGTGAGAGATGATAGACTCGCTGCGCCCCCACCATCTAGATGAGCTCAGAAGGCTGCGCAGAACGAGTCCGTTCTCTTGCGGGGTAGAGAATAATAGCCAAGTTCCCGGTTTTCCGTAACAGCCAAACAAACCAATATAAACCAATATACTATAACAATTCCTAGGGCCGTGCCATTATACAGAGGAGCGGTCGCATCCGGCAGCACTATAATTAAAAATCTTAATAAACTTTTCTCAATTATATTCTGGGCATTACCCTTAATTCTTTGCATGAACGATTCACGCTTCTGGAAACCCATAGGAAAAATGTCCAGTTTCTACATGACGTTTTAAAATTCAAGGAAATAAAAGACGATAAAACGCTAGAAAATTATTTCTAGGTAGAAATGTCTACCCCGTAAGGCGGCATTTCGAAGACTCGCATCATACCAAGAAACTCTATCGTACAGCCCTGGCAAATTTCCAAGCCCCGGTTTCTCTCTTCCGAGACACTTGCAGAGGGTTTTCGAATCGAATCAAGATCAAGATTCGAGTCCATTTGCAGGGTACTCCATTCCATCGCTGACTGGATGTTCTTCCGCGTGCGGCCGCCTCGGAGTCGCTCAATCTTGACGCCGCTTCTATACTTAGCTATCATGTTATGCACACAGCAACAAGGGGAACTTTGCCTCGAGCAGTGGCCGATAAGACCTAGGGTCAAAGCTGCAACGGCGCTGCATCGCCAGTCTTCTGGCTGGTTCATTCTCGCGACTAGTCGCCCGAGGATCGTGACGATCCACGTTAGCATGATCGCGACGATGAGGGGCGTGTGTCTCGCCGGTGTTCTCGTGATAATAATCGGCGGCCTGGCGGAAACGCGGGCGTACGTGAGCTTCGACCAGGTGAATCCCGGCAACTCGAGCGTGTCCGACGACGATCTGCTGAAGAGCGCGGTTCCCGAGCAGGAAACCAAAACGGAAACGGAAAAACCGAAGCTGACTCGCGTGCCGTTGGAACCGCGAAAGTCTCGTCGAGCGATTGATGGATCTCTGGCCACGATCAACGAGAATGATGGCGAGAAACCAGGCAGAGTCGCGATCAAAGAGCGTCCTGCTCCCGGAGACATCGCTGCGGGGGCGCGACCAGGTGCGAAGAGGAACCACAAGAAGATGAAACTGGCGCAGACCCAGAGCCAGAAGAAGTCGAAGAAGACAAAACGCTACATCGACACCGCGGCTCAGGAGCAACTCTTCGGCAACCAGAACCGTTCGGAAACGGTGCGCGGCTATCGCCATAAGGAAGAAAAATATTACGCACAGAGGAAAGCCATCATGGACAGGTTTCACGCGCGGAACCGCGAGATACTCCGGAAGTACCAACAGACGTCGACCACCACGACGACCACCACCACCGAAGGACCCATCAGGTACAATCTAGGCTTCTCAGACGAATCTCTGAGAAGCGAGACGGGAATTGACTGGTTCGCGAAGGAAGCGAAGACCAAGCCGCCGTTCGCCACTCCACCTCCTCAGGTACTCGCGAGAACTAATCCACCAGCGAGGTCCATCTCGTCCGGCGCTGAGGAAAAAAGAAGAGCTAGGGATGAGAATGATTTAATTGAAACAAAACCGGTAAGCCTGACAATGTTTTCGTGACATGTATCATCTTTATTATTTGGTCATGTTGCATTAGATCGAAGGACAAGATCGTAAAAATAATTCCTTCTGCCAGCGATAGTAGAATCAAACCAACAAAAACATCCTGTAAACAGGAGCCAAGATCCTATGGCCGTAAAAAGTTGTGAGATCAAACAAAATACGGCCAAGTTCGGTAGCTTAGAAATACCTGTTGCAGTACTGAAAACAGCGTTTGTAAAAATTAGTTTAAAAGAACGCTATTTTATTTTTAAAGAGTTACATGGAGGGCTAAATTATTCAAGCTGGGCCGCTATCTAACACCTTTTATGGCCATTGATTTAAAAAATAACGCAAAGTTTTGATAATTTAGCCCTCCATGTAACTATTTAAAAATTAAATAGCGTTCTTTTGAACTAATTTTTAAAAACGCTTTTTTCATCATTGCAACAGGTATTTCTAAGCTAACGAACTTGGCCGTATTTTGTTTAATCTCACAACTTTTTACGGCCATAGGAACTTGGCTCCTGTTTACAGGATGTTTTTGTTGGGATTTCATCAATTATCAAGTAGGTATCAAAGAAAAAAAATCCTTTTCTAATCTGCAAGGCAAAATCCAAATTCAATGTATCGAAGATTAACTCTCTGCCGGCGACGCACACTGGTCTACGCGCTCGATCTAGCTGTTTATTTGGTAAAAAGCAACTTGCCCCAATCGATGTGTATTGAATGTATAATGCTTCCTAAATGTCCATGACATTGGAAAACGATGAAATTAATGAGATTCATTAAAAATTGTGATTGGAACAAGCATTTAGAAATCAACATTTTATGAATCCTATTTGCCACCGAAAAAATTACCTCTTCTCTTATTGATACCCTGGAGAATCTATTTAATATTATGTGTCCATTTTTGTTGCAAATTAATAGTATTTGTCTATAGTTAGAGTATATCTTTTGTACTAAGAATTAATATTTATAATTTATTGAGATAACAATGCTCAATAAACTAAAGAGAATCTTCAAAGTTTTCAGTCTTTGGTAAAGGATATCTTTCGAGTCCCTTATCGTCCTTCGTTGTATCAAAGTGCATTATTATCAGCGTTCTTTTCTCTATGAAATCATGCATGAATCGCATCCCATTCCACAAGTTATACCCCGGCCCCGGTACACAAGTTATTATTGTTTAAAGAGTATGTGTCGCCTAAATTGCGGCCGAACCTCTGACATTTTGATGATGCAGTCGAACAATTAATATTGAAAGATGTTGAAGAAGAAAGTGATGACAATAATGATCTGTCAATATAATATAATATAATGTCAATTGCTATTGTTGTTTATACAATAAAAATTATATTTTTGCTTTTTATAATTAATATTATGTTTTCCGCACAATTTTAAATAAAATATTTTTAATTACGTTTATAAAATCCATTACTTCAAAAATGATTGATTATGTTTATTTAAAGCCTGAACCTGATTTATCAGACACTTCCGATAATTTAAGAAAAAAATGTTTTACACAAAACTTAATCAACATTTAGCTGTCTACAAATTTCAATCCAAAAAATTAAAAAAGAATTTTTTAAAGCATAAATAATTAAAGTCACCTCGATCTTTTAAAAGCTAATATGTATTTTTGACTTCATAATATTATAGCTGATATCAAAACGAATCCAACGACCTAAATTACTATACCTTTAAACTTTCAAATAGTGCTAAAATATTAATGAACAGCTAGATCGAGCGCGTGGACCAGTGCGCAGCTGTCCCTGCCAGGGTCAATTCTGGCCCCACACGTATATTCGCAAATACAGTAAATCCTCTATAAACGCAAAAGCCTCGGGGAGGTTCGTTTTCAAAATTCGTAGGCTGCGACTCTCCGCGTCTCTTTCTTTCCCATACGCTGTTCTTCCCTGTGCCCGAAACTTCCATCGCCAATTAAATAACTAAATACAGTTGAAATTATATCGTGTTTGGTTCTATTTTCATCGGAGAAATGCCCCATACATATTGGTGAAAGTTTCATAAAAAAATAAGTAATAATAAAAAAGATATTATTACATTGAGGATGCACGGGCGTTTGAACTGTGCCGGCGACTACGACTCTCGCATCGCATTAGCAGTGGTTCACACCGGTATACCCGAGCCGAGATCAGATTACTACAGTGGAGGGGATATTTTTTTTGTGTTTATCGTACCTTTCTGAGTTTACAGAGGATTAACTGTACATTTGCCATCGCTCGAGCTCCCCACCATAATTCACGCAATGCACACAGCGAGAAGACTCCTCTTGCCTCTGTGTCGTCCCGCATACCTACCATCAGCGGCTAATAGACCAGTCAACGAAAAGTTGTAGAGGGAAATGGAAGGAGCACAATTTTTAACTTTGGGTCTTTGTTTGGACTAGTTAGGAGGTAAACATAATAAAAGTCCCCACTCCTAGAAGGTGAGCGGGGTGCAGGGGGGCACGTAGAAGGTCCCCTTTTTCGGTTTTTCGCTTATATCTCGGAAACTATGCGTCCTAGGGATAATATCATTCCATACAAAATTAAAGGTGACAAAATGTGCCACAGGATTGATTGGATTCAGTTTTTCGCTATCTCGCATAGTTACCGAGATATCCGCGCTCAAAGTTCCCTAATTGTGCTGAAAAGTTAGCTAGTTAAGTAAGCCAAAAAACATGAGGTAAAAATTTCTTATTCACAATTAGTGAACTTTGAGCTCGGATATCTCGGTAACTATGCGAGATAGCGAAAAACTGAATCGAATCAATCTTATAGCACCTTTTGTCAGCTTTAATTTTGTATGGAATGGTATTATTGCTAGGACACATAGTTTCCGAGATATAAGCGGAAAACCGAAAAAGGTAACTTCTACTTGCCCCCCTGTAGCCCGCTCACCTCCTAGGCGTAGGGACTTTTATTATGTTTACCTTCTAACTAGTTCAAACAAAGTCCTAAAGTTAAAAATTGTGTTCCTTCCATTTCCCTCTACGCCCCCTTACGAGCATTCATTGACTGGACTATAACGTCACATTTCGTCAATGTGTGCGGCACCGCTCTCGCGGAGCGCGCTGCGATGTCTTTGGGGGTCCCATGGAAATCACCGACACTTTCCCCGACACGGTTTTCACCGACAACATTTGCCCGACAACGCCTTTAGCCGAAAACGATTTTGACCGATAACGAATTTGACCGACAACGAATTTGATTCACAACGACTTGAGACTACCACAGCATGTATTATCATGCAGCATTATCATATGTATTATCATATGTATTATCATATGTATTATCATACAGCATTATCACACACATATTGTAGTCGTCTCAAGTCGTTGTGGATCAAATTCGTTGTCGGTCAAAATCGTTTACGGTTAAAGGCGTTGTCGGTCAAATCTGGAGTCGGTGAAATGTTGTCGGTGAAAACCGTGTCGAGTTGTGTCGGTGATTTCCATGGGACCCGTCTTCGGAGAGTTAAAGAATGTCGTTCATCTTTCAGAACACAACAACCCCACGTGCACAACCAAAAACCACCAACATTCAGGAAGTGGGTAACTGTAAAAATCTCGGAAGTTTGAATGAGGTGTATCAGCACAACCTGGTGCTGGACATTCAGAGAAGCACAATAGTTGAGACAGAGATATCGTCACCGACAGTGAAAGGGAGCTGCGTCGACTGCGTCATCGCGTACCAAATCTCTGGACCTTCGCTGGACATAAATATATCGAAAACTTCAAAGACGGCGAAGATAAGAGCCAAAGGTGTCGAGAACGGACTCATTACGATTGTCGTAAAATTTTACACGAATCCGTACATGGGCGGCCATTGCTGAGGCGTTCAATAATCTGCGAGGTCATTTCCAACGACTGCAATATGTATCGATGTAAAATATAATATTGTATAACGAAAGCTCGAAGTACAAGTTTGGACGTGTTACAGACAACAATAACGAATAGACTGCGGATCTTATGCGTTCACGATAATAATGTAATAAACACATTCTAGCTGTTTCAAAATGCTATTGCCTTATAAGATGCCCAATGCTAGTATCCTTAGAAGAGTTGCCAGAAAAAGTCTTCGCACTTCCCTCTGCCAACAGATTCCACTCTAGCGACTCTCTGCGTTGGAAGAATATGTATGTGACAGCGCTAAATCTTACGTTTTTCGCTATCTGAAATAATCTAACAACAATCTATACCAGTGGCGCACCCAGAAGAGGCCAAGGGCCAAGTCCCCCCTCCCCCCAGAGAAAAAAATGTTTAGTTTCCAAAATTAGAATCGTAGGACCCAGGGTACCGTTGACAGATATTTTGGCTAAAGATAAAAAGATCATCACGCAAAACCTAGGGCTAGGTTTAACTCGGCCCCAGATTAAATCCTGGGTGCGTCACTGAATCTATTACAATAATATACCTCGAAAACATTCTATTACCAAATATTTGTGGAGATCAGTAGCGCACCCAGGGGGGCCAGGAGGCCAAGTCCCCCCCCCAAAGAAAAAAATGTTTAGTTTCCAAAATTAAAATCGCGAAACCCTAGGTACCGTTGACAAATATTTTGGCTAAAGAAAAAAAGGTTATCATGCAAAACCTAGGGCTGGATTCAACTTGGCCCCCCAAGATTAAATCCTGGGCGCGCCACTGGTGGAGATCAAATGATTTTTGTCACACACTCGTCTGCTGTCTTGTTTTTTGTAATTTTCACATCAGAATCATGTTCCACGGCACAATAAATATGGGAAAACGAATTTTCAAGAGAGTCCAATATGATCTTTTGTGTTACGCGTTCGTCATCCGACGCGAATCGGTCGAGTCTGGACGGAACGAATGCTCTCGAGCTAGTCAGCTTCAAGAATTTTTCGGCACGGCTGTCGGAAGAGGTGGCGGTGGTACGTCGGGCACTTTCTGTCTGTCGTCCTTGGCGGTGTCCTTTCTTTCTTCGTGATAGCCCGGGAGCAGGTGTCCCGGGTCCCCGTTCTTCGGCGTGGACGCGGGTATCGGGTCGAGGGTGCCATAGGGTTGATAGTCGACGTAGTAGGTCCCGGGGACCAGGTGAGGGTTGATTCCGCTGTACGTGTAGAAATAGGGGTCGTAGTAAAGCGATTGGTAGTTCGGGTAGAAGCTGAGAGGCTGTTCCTCGTTCCTGTTCCTCGGGCCTGACTTCGGCTGGCTGTTCTCCTCCGTGGGCTGTTCCTTTTTCACCTCCGGGACCTCCGGGACCTTCGAATCCTCCGCTGCAGTCTCCGCTACAGCTTCCGGTTGCACCTCGGCACGGTTGCTCGGCTTCGATTCGCTTTGAGGAAGATGCACCAGCTCCGGGCCGGAAACTTGCGGCGACACCTGCGGATAGTAGATCGGCGGCACATAGCCGATTGCCGTTCTGTGGATCACAGGCTGGATCACCGGGAACGCTCGCGACGGAGACAGGTTCTGGTTGCTGGTGATCACCGCGTTGTACACCTTCGGCACCTTCAGCAGCCCCGGGTGGCCCGCTGCTAGGGCCACCGTAGCAAGCAGGATCGCCAGCTTCATCTGAAACACGTCCCAAGCTTCTGAGAAACGTTCCGCAAGAAAATGAATTTGATTCGGCAGTGTCCACGTGGACTTATGAAACGAAAGTGTCCACGTGGACTTATGAAACGAAAGTATCCACGTGGGGTGCTCATGGACCCCCAGTGCAAAGTAATGTTTGTACTTAATGTTTTATGTTTATTGTAACATTTATTTATCATATTTTTGTGAAAATAACAGTATAAAATACATATAGATCATACACGAACTACTTATCAGACCAATCAAAACATTTTTGGAATCTTTTCTTCTTTTTAATGTTTTTATTACATCAATAGAAACATTGTATTGCAGAACGGTAGCGAAAGAAATATGAGAAATCGATAGCGTACACTTTGCGACAAAACGATAAGACACCTCTAGATTTCTAATTTTTCTCAATACCAATGATGTGTACAAAGATTTTGTATATAGATCTGTATAGAGTATCCTCTGTTTAGTAGCATACGAAGTAGCTATTATTTACGTTGTGTCTTAGGAGTTATATCAGTTTACATGAAAACCCGGTGCGTCAAAACGATAAGACATGGTGAAGAAGAATAGTGATTTAATTACATTGTCCAACACCAAATTAGTTCCACAATTACTGTTGGGTGGTTCTTATAGAGTTTTTTGCACTGATTCCGAATCTCCCCTAAATTTTTCTCCTAGACGCACAGTTTTTGAGAAACATGACTTTTAACTATTATTTTAATAAATGATGTTATTATAAAAGATATTGAATTGTTTTTTGCATCAAAAGATTCTGTAGACTTTCCCGAATACAGTGATATCCAATATTAATACATTATGAATGTTTAAACAATCATTAAAGACGGAGAGACACCACCTTGCAACAATTTTTGAGGATATTTATGCATTTATCTCAAAAAATAATATATATATATATACTACATATACAGGGTGAATTCGATAAAGCAGGACACCTAAATATCTCCGTTACTTTTCGTTGTACAAAAAAACTTCGTAGGACAAAGTTACACTGTTTGAAGGGCCACATATAACGGTGTAAGGGAAAAAAAATGTCAAGGTCATTTTTATGAGATTTCAAGGTTATCGATGTTTTTTTAAATGGAATGAGGTATTTTTTAATACATCAATCGATGCAGCTGGACATTCGTTATAAAGAAGTACTAACCTATGTATGTTGAAAAGTTAGTAGTTCAGGAGATATTTCAATTTAAATAACTCCAAAATACCATTACTGTCGTACTAAGGCGTTAGTGTTTACTTACTCGTGTAACGTCTTAGTACGACTGTAATGGTGTTTTAGTGTTATTTAAATCTAAATATCTCGTGAACTACTAACTTTTCGACATACATAGGTTAGTACTTTTTTATAACGAATGTCCAGCTGCATCGATTGATGTATTAAAAAATACCTCATTCCATTTAAAAAAACATCGATAACCTTGAAATCTCATAAAAATTACCTTGAAATTGTTTTTTCCCTTACAACGTTATATGTGGCCCTTCAAACAGTGTAACTTTGTCCTACGAAGTTTTTTTGTACAACGAAAAGTAACGGAGATATTTAGGTGTCCTGCTTTATCGAATTCACCCTGTATACTTTTCCGTAAAAGTAGGACTTCTGCGGGTGACTGCGACCTAGATTGATCTTTCATCCAGTGAGTACTTCTAACTACTGAAACACCCCAACGCACGCATTACCGAGAAGGCGCAACGCATTATGAGAAGGCGCTACGCGCGCCCTTGCAATTCTGAAAGCGATCTACCCTCTGTCGCGCCGTTTATAGACATTATGCCGTGTAATTCTAGAATTTCTAACAAGCTCGGAATGACGCAACAGTAACGGTAACAGAAGTAAAAACGAGAACGAGCTGATATGTATCTCGGAGTCTCGATCATAACGACGCCGAAGCGGATACACGTAAACTGTCGTGTCGCTTGAGAAATTATAGCACGGAGTCCTCTAATCTCGACCACGCACGCGGTGTGTCGCGAATGGCCCGAAATTGACACGCGAAACGGACTCGACTGTCAACAGAGTTAACGCAGAAACGACAGATCGTGACGCAACGTATCCACAATGCGGCTATAAATCCCTTCCTACGTGCCCGTCCTTGAAAAGCGCATATTTTGAATGAACGAATCGTGTCGCAGGCATGTTATCAGACCGTTTCATCTAGAAAATCCTCGACTCCGACGAACTCCCCGTCCTTGAGCTTCCGAACTCGAAAATTTGACTAGAGAAAGCCGGAATTTTCTCCGGGGATTTCGACAGCGCGGTCTAGACACGCGTCGAGCCAGGTGATCGGTGTCGTTTCTGGAAAGATGACCGCCACCCGTGTACAAGGATCGCGGGAACGCATACGAAACAGCCGTGGCGGAATCGTGCACGGAATATTTTCCTGTGGTTTCGTCGTAGGCGTGTCTGGTGAAATTCTTCCTTCCCGTGACGTTCAACCCGGTAGAGAGAACTATGCTTCGCGCGAATTCGAATTCTCGCGCGATTTACGAAGGTTTTCAGGCGTCAACATCGGCATTCGTGCAGTCAACGAAATGGAGAACATACATTTCGTCCTTGAGGTATAGGTAAAAATATCTTTTTCCCCAAACGTACTCTCACTCGAATAATTATCCGAATCGAGGATTCTATTAGGCTGAAAGGGAAGTTCTGTCATATTTGAAATAAGCAGGTAATTTTTACAGGTTATCTGAAAGATGACAACAAAAGTTGTGACAAACAATGGAAATTATATTAAACATATAATTGTATAAATTGATTCAAACGTTTCCTTTAAAATACGACGGAACTTCCCTCCAACGAAACAACTTGTCGTGCTTCTCGCGTCCGTCTGAAAATCCGCGGTCCAGGAATAACAATTGGCTGCAACGAGGCGACAAAGAAACGGAGACTGCGGCAACGTTTGCCAAGGACGATCGAGCGAGAGAATTGCAAAGCCGAGCCACGAAGGTGCACTTGATAATCGTTAATTCGCGATCCTGTTCGTTGCAAATCGGTCGCGTCTCGAGGGTACGCGATACTGAAACTGCAACTAACGCAATCGCTATCGCGAGGACGCGCATGCCGCCATGATTCATCTCATTAACATACGCTCGATCTCTTCCGTTCTACAGGACCCATAGTATTTTTCGGGTACGAGGAATATATTTTTGTTCGATGCACGCGTTCCAGTTCGAAATTGAACCAATCAGACGCTTACCTTTTGCTTTGCTCGCCTCCCACTACAGATGCGACTTTACACTGGAGCAAGGACCGTCGAGAAGCTGACACCAAGTAGCAAGAGAGCTGCATGGGACCGTAGTATATATGGCTCATGGGGTCCCAGGGTTCAAGTCCCCTGTCCCCCACTACGAACGCCACTTGGCGAAAGTACTCGCCGATCGGTAATGTAATGTTCGACTTCGGGCCCGCCTGTACCACCGGACAACTGCAGAAGGACAGTTTACCGTGTGCAGGATCCCAATGCACCGGTAAACCGTCCGAGGAACTCGACCACGTCCTTCGAGGAACGACGACGCCTTCGAAAATTTTTCTTCGGCCCCACTCTGCAAGAAATAATGTTCCTTCAAATTTCTCTGATAAATATATCCCAACAAAAACATCCTATAAACAGGAGCGAAGTTCCTATGGCCGTAAAAAGTTGTGAGATTAAAGAAAATACGGCCAAGTTCGTTAGCTTAGAAATACCTCTTGCAATACTGAAAAAAGCGTTTGTAAAAATTAGTTTAAAGAACGCTATTTAATGTTTAAAGAGTTACATGGAGGGCTAAATTATTCAAACTTGGCCGTTACTTTTTAAACCAATGGCCATAAAAGGTGTTAGGTAGCGGCCAAGTTTGAATAATTTAGCCCTCCATGTAACTATTTAAGAATTAAATAGCGTTCTTTTAAACTACTTTTTACAAACGCTTTTTTCAATATTACAAGAGGTATTTCTAAGCTAACGAACTTGGCCGTATTTTGTTTGATCTCACAACTTTTTACGGCCATAGGAACTTGACTCCTGTTTACAGGATGTTTTTGTTCGGATTTCATCAAGTTTTGTTGAAATTCCATCAATTATCAAGTAGGTATCAAAGAAAAAAATCCTTTTCTAATCTGCAAGACAGAATCCAAATTCAATGTATCGAAGATTAATTAACACTTTGCCGGCGACGCTCGGAATCGTTTGCCCTCCACCGCTATAGACGATGCTCGGTGCAGCTTCTTTTGTTTATGTTAGAGCGATTGTTTTTTCACGAGTATTTGTTGCGACTTCGAAGCTAATAAAACGTATACTTATGTATGCTATGCTGCCATGTTCTATCCTACGTACCTATTTCGTAATGTTTTTTTTCAATACAACCCCTTCAAGGTGTAAAATTTCAAACTTTGATAATTATTCCTTTGAGTGTTTGTTATGGTGGACCTATGTACCAAATTTCAAGCTTGTAGGTCAATGGGTGGTACTCGAAAGGTTTTGATGATCTGCCAGTCAGTCAGCCAGTCAGTCAGTGACAAATTTAGCGATTTTTGAGGACCTATATCTCGAAACCTACTAATGTTGGAAGATTAATGTTTTGTCAATATTGAGACATGATAGCATTTAACAAGTGTACGAAATTACATCTCTCCATCTGCCTTCAGTGCCGAGTTATAAGCCTCTAAAAAACGGATAAGTTGTTTCGTGTAAAAGGAGGTAGTGCGAGAACTTGGCTGGTGCACTACCGTGCACCTAGATTCTAAAATACTTTCATACGTTTACGGCAGTTTACACCCTTCACTTGCTGTTAGAATTTCATTTTCCGATACCAAGTTTCAATGTCCTGAATTGTTAACGCGCTGTGACAACGTCGAGAAGAAAAACTAGATCGCGGATTTTTATGTAAAATAAAAATTGTCCGAATTCATTGCAAGATGCAGGGACTAGTATGTGCTCATAATTACAAAAGTGTGAATAAAGGCATAAATAATAATTGAAAGTTGAATTTGAATTTTGATTTAAATATGATTGAAAGTTGAATTTAAGTTTTGAATTAAATACTAATGCTTGAATGTTGAATTTCGATTTAAATTGGGTTGCTGAGACTTGAATTTGAATTGAGATTTAAATATAATGATTCAAAGTTGAATTTGAATTTAGATTTAAAAATATATAGTAATAAATTATAAATATAGATAAATTATGAATATACATATATAATGGTTGAAAGTTGAATTTCGATTTCAATTGGGGTGCTTACCCCCAACAACGGCTCCAATAAAAAACGCGACCTTCAACAGGAAAATAATTATTAACCGAGTGAACAGTCTTCAGGAATTTGAGGACAATAGACGTACTACAATAGCGTTCGATCAGGTACTGAGGAATCATTTCTTCCCTCTGTTAACAAAGCAAGACCATCCAGTCACGAGTCGCACATCAATTACAATTTTCTGGAAAATAGAAAATAAGACAGCATGAATAGGCTCCGGCTATCGGATATTTCAGTTGGTGGTTAATAGCAAACGTCGCGTCGGTTGCTGTGTCGCGAGACCTGGTTTCCGAAGGTAAGTGACACATTCTAATCATTCGCTCGAACCATTTATCAGGGCTGTAATGAAATAAAAGTCGTACAATCCGGCTCAACGACACAAAATCATTGGCGAATGTTCAATGACGCAGTTGCGCGATGAAAAACGGTGGAAACGTCAGCCTTTATCCGTGTCAGTTAGGCGATCGTTGGGCTGGGGGTGAATGGTGACGAGTGTCAGTGGATTTAGTAACTGAGCAGTTCATGTGTTTTTTGATTTTGTCGATTTCTTTCTGTATGGCGCCATCCCACGCGAAATCGGACACTTTTTCGAGGATTTCTCAATATTTTAAACATTGTTGATTCTACAGACATGTAAAGAAAAGCGTCACCCTTTGTTCATTAAATCATAAGACTAGAACTGACACATCGATGAAATTGACTTTGCAGGATATCATAGTGAAAGCATACGAGTATCTACTAAAAATGTTGTCGTTTGAAAAGAATGTTTTTTTCCACCATTTATTTTGCAATTGTTTGGAACGAATGCAATGTTCCCATAGCAGGGGATTTTTTAAATATTTGCAAAACAAATTAGTACATATTCCAACAGTGGCGCACCCAGGATGCAATCTTGGGGGGGGGGCGAGTTGAACCCAGCTCTAGGTTTTGCGTGATGACCTTTTTCTTAGCGAGCATATCTATCAAGGGCTATTCCGCGATTTTAATTTTGGAAGCTAAACATATTTTTTCTTGGGGGGGGGGACTTGGCCCCCCCCCCTGGGTGCGTCACTGTATCCCAACACGTTTATCAGTAAAAAACAATGTTACGCTTCCAAAGATATCCTTGTCTAATCGAAGAATTGAAATCGAGCGCATTAACTCACACCATACTTGGATCGTTAACAGTTTATTAGATATAAACAAATTTGGTAGCGTAAAACTTGAAGTGGCGCCTCGGAGTCGCCAGTCGAATGCGAAGGGTAAAGGATTTTGTACGTTTCACGCAAGTCTCATCGAGTTATAATAATTATTACTTGATAATGAAGTTTCCATCGTACGCTATAATTTAGTTCATTTCAAAACGAATAAATTCAGTGCCGCTAATTTTATGGCAATGTTTTTAAACAAATCGATAGCGCCGGTCGCCGGTGACCATCGTGGCAGTCGACGCGTTCGTGCGGTCTTTATAAATAGACGCTGTTAAACTAATTGAAGACGTTTATATACAAAATGCGATTGAAGACGCGACTGACGTGATTCGAGCTTTCGCGACAGACAGCTCCGGGATCGGTACGTCGAGGTTTCGGTCGGGTCCTCGCGATCGTCTCGCTTTTGCGAATCGCGTCCCGTTACAAATCGGTTGATTCGGCGGTTCGCGCGTGCCACGGGAGTGTCAGAATGTTGGCAACGGTCGCGAATCGCGTGGCACTATATCAGAACGTCGTGAGCCGCTTAGAATCCCGAAGAAAAGCGGCCCGATAACCTCGCGTTAGCGCGAATCGGCAATATTCTCGGGAATTCCAGAGTGCATGGTTTAGCATACAATAGGCAGAGGTCGCAGCGTTTCGTCCGGTGAACGATATCCCTAATTATACGAATCGTTTACATACTAGGTGAGACGAGCGATTGCGGCAATGCTAACCTCGGTTCACACTTAAACTTTATAGGTGCACTTTTGACCTGTTCCTATTGTTCGAGATACCCCGCCGCTATTACCTGGAATCACGATGACGACCCATAAACGGTCGAACTCGCGCCCAGGTTAATCGCTGTGACGAGGAATGATTGAGATCCCGTTCAGACACGGCGGAAACCGTGCGTTCTCGTATTTACACATTAGCGCCTTCGTATTCGTTCACGCGTGTCTCCGCGGGCCAACAATATAAAATCAAAAACGCGCGGATCTTATTTAGATTAGCGCCTTCGTATTTGTACACACTTGAAAACACGCGGTTTCCACCGTGTCTGAGCAGGGCTTATTTACATTAGCGCCTTCGTATTCATTCACCCGTGTCCCCGCTGTTCAACAATCCAAAATCAAAAACGCGCGGATCTTATTTACATTAGAATCTTCGTGTTCGTACACACTTGAAAACGCGCGGTTTCCGCCCTGTCTAAACGGGGTCTAATTCCTTCGACGCCTGTAATCCTTGCCGGTCGATTTCCGCACGAAATTCTTAACAACTACAGTAAAATAATATTCTTTACGCAATTAACAAAGTAACCGTGTTCCGGACGCGTCGAGCCATCGTGATCCTTCGCACAATCGATGCCTCACAATCTTAACACATTCACCACCCCCGTCATAAATTTGTCACGTCCATAATCTTGCAGTGAAGTGATAATACACAACGTAATATTATAGCTTTCGTTAAATTGTTTCAATGTTTGACGAGGGATATACATTTTATAAAACAAACGTTAAACGATTTTTCTATGTATGCACATACATCCCCCTAGTGTAAGAACTTTACGAGCGGTCTGATCATTTTTGTTTCGGTTGATCGAAGTTTATAATAGTTCGTACGCGGTCGGATTGTGCGAAGGGAGACGATGGTGGTGATCACAGATCGGTGGATTGTTCGTCATATAGACTCGATGGGAATGTAGCACATCCTCCTGAACAGCAGGATCGGGAAGTTCGGCAAGAAGACGACGAACAGCAGGACCAACGGCGACAGAAGCAGCAGGATGCTGGCGTACATCACCAACCACCATACCGACGACATACCCATCACCGGATCCAACATCGTGAGTGCTGGTCAATCTTCAACCGAGATCATCGTACATCCGGTTTTGTCGTCTGACGATCGCTGGACGTCTTAACCCTGAAAAAGACACTCGTTAATTGCAGGTTCTACGAGAATATGTGCCCATAATTATGAAAGTAGTCTAAGACAAAATTTTGAAAAATGAGATTATCAGTTGTTTCACATCACGTTATTTGAAACTAAATGAATTCAATGTAATGTTCGCGATATTGTGAGAAATGAGCCGTTAGAAAGTGCTTGTTATCTCTATAATTATTACATTTTCGGCTATGCACATTTTTATTTGTTATTATTCTTTGTCATATAGAAATAACATTATATCGCACGCCCGCAAGAAAAGTGACACAACTCAAAAATGCAGCCATTTGAGAAAAATCAACTTAAAGAATACTATAAAATACTATACTATAAAATGCTATACATATATTGAAATAGTTTAAGCTTCTTTTAAATTTCAGGTAAGTATGATAAATTGAGAGATAGAGATGCGATGCTTTTCGTGCATGTTGGAGCACTTCATACATATTTTTCAATGATATAACCTCAAAATTGCCATTTTTTGACTTGTGTCACTTTTCTTGCGGTGGTGCGAAATAATGTTATTTTTATATAACAAATAAAAATGTGCATAGGCGAAAATGTAATAAATCTAGTTCTAAAATTTTTTAAAATTGGTAGCGTATCATTGATTAACAAAATTGTTGTTTTCGATAAATGTTTTACTAGTAAACAAAATTATCGATAACCGTTTCGCTCATCACTACATACTATGGGCCCATCGGACCTCGGTCGGCGGGACCCTTCGGAAACGAGGGGGTTTATTCTAAAGGACGAGATTGTCTGAAACATCTGAATTGCACGCGCTGTAAAAGGCTGTCCTAAAATTGACCCGCTATCGCTCGCCTCATAAACCGATCCGACCATTTGCACACCAAATAGTTTTATTGTGCGTGCCGATGGCCATTACAGACACATATTTCAGGCTGCACGGATATAGTAACTGTTTTTCTTAACAACAGTACTTTTATAACACGATGGACCTCATAATGGTCACCGGAGACTTAAAAATAATCCTCATAAAATTAAGGTCTCGCTAAAGATCATTTTATTATATCGTAAAGGCGGGGACCTCGCTATCAAGTACCTAACCATTGTCGTTAATAGACTGCAAAGCTTTATGCAGTTATGACAATATATAATAAGGAAGAAAATATTTTCTGTAAACTCTATAGAATTTTAAAAACATTCTGCGCTTCCGAAGGCTAATTTTTGAATATCATTGGAGATGTGGAATAAATTCTGAAGAACGAACGTTTTCCCAGTTATGACAATATAATAAGCACGAAAATGTTTTCGGTAAGTTTCACAGAATTTGGAAAACCATTCTGCCACTGTGAAGGCTAATTTTTTAATATTGCTTAATAACCATAGCAGTTAAAGAAGCGACGTAAAACAGTCAAACAAAAAGGCTAATTTTTTAATATCGTTGAAGACATGGAATCAATTCTAAAGAACGGACGTTTCTCGTAGAATCTTTCGAACGAGACGTATGCACGCTCCCAGGAGCTTCAATCGTTCATGCCGGTATTGCGACAATCTCGTGGAATAAAAGTCATGCAAACTTTCCCGTCCCCAAGTGGATAATAACAGCGATTGTGTTGCATCGCATATCGGATAACAATTCCGCTACCCATCTATCCTCCGCAGACAATGGGCGTAGCGCAGTCGAGTGCAACAATGCCGGGTGAATCGCATTTCCATTATAACTTGAAGCGACTACCCTTTACTAGCATACCTTTGTACGCGCTTCCAACTATCATTTCGACTAACGATAATGTCTCTATGTATCGAATAGTTTCTCGACCTTTCTCGATTCTTCGATGCTTCGATGCTCCCTCTGTCTCTGTTATAAAAATTAGTGATCGAAAGATTCAGGCCACGGTAGCGGACATGTGAAATCTTGATTTCATATATCTGGGGATACTGAGGAAACCCCCAGTATAATTATAAGATATAATGACAAACAATATCTTTACGTAGAAATTGTATTGTACAGTGATTGATATATTGCATTTAAAGTATTAGATAATCCGCAATAACACATATTCTCAGAACTATTATTAAACAGCAATTTGGGCAAATGCCCGGAGCCCCAAGCAAAAGGAGGCCCGAACACAAACCAAGATCCAAGATCCAAATTCCACGTTTGTCTCATAAAGTTATTTAGTTGAAGTTAGGGGCCCCGAAATTCTACTTTGCCCAAGCCCCAACTAGATATAACGCGCTACTGAATAGCGGAATCCTTTTTCAAAACTTACCGTGTTCTTATTTGATTTTTTTATGCTTTTCTATTAAAAATGGCCGGGTGCTTCTTTCTTCTGCACAGCAGTGTACATACATATGAGCCATAAGTCTTTGGAGATGGACTCTCTACCGCGGAAAATTTTTCTAAAAAGTTTAGGAAGGGCATTATGGTTGTCGAAAATTCGCGCTGTAGCACAGTTAAGTGTGCCCCTAGACGATCAGTAATATTGTCAATATTCGCTTCTTGTTCGTTGCTAAATCGCGGCGCACCACCAACGCTTCGCTCAGTGCAGTCGAGCATCTTTGTTCGTTTTTTGTTAACACCTCCTTAACACTTCACCTACCAAAAGACTTGAGTTTTCCGAAAAGGTAATCTTGAATTTGCTGAAAAAGAACTTATCTCCGATAGTAATAGAACGAACTACTGTCTATCATCGGAGATAAACCCCTTTTGAACCACCTTGGGCACCACAGTTTTAAATGGCACATGGAATATTTCCAATAATTGTGCTGTACCAAAAGAAAGTATACAAATTTTCATTCACTTACAATCTGAAATGAAAGTATTAGACGACGTTATCGAGGGTGACTTGTTAGTTCACAATGAAGATTGCTGTTATTATTGAAGGTTCCATTAAAAATTGTTTAGCCATGCACGGCCCTGGTTTATTATACAGATTCGAAAATATCTGTTCTATTAGAACACCAAAGAAATTCTTAACACTTCATCTACGAAAAGCCGTGAACGTATTTAACGATAGTCTAGCTATGAACGTCGCAGGGCCCAAGAAGAGAAAGCGTCGAAGCCGCTCAAGGATATCATACATTAGCCCTGCCCGATCTGTCGAAGTCGAAGGGGCTGCGAACGGGCTGTCTCCTCGACGCAACGATAGACGATAATCACTAGAAAGAATTTATGCGAATGTTATCGAGCTCCACGAGGCTAACCTAGACTTTCGCAGGACCCTGTCACCGAAATTAAACGGGGCCTGCTCGACTGTACGACAACCTTCTAATTTTCTCTCGGTGTGTAATAGCGTTTCGCACTCGCTGCTGGTTTCAAGGATACTTCTTACCCGTTGCATCACGCCGGGAAAGGTGAACCAGTCTTCCGTACAGCGTGCGGAATAATGGTCGTCATATTGCGCAGCGGAGCCGCGTGTTGGCCACGTGTTCCGATTGAACCGAGCCCGTTGTTTTCCAGGTAGCTGTCGCGTTTCGATGAGGAGGATCGCGGCGCGGAGTTCAGCTGCGAGGTAACGAAACGCACGCGAGCCTCGACTTCGAGCTGCTTACTCGCTCGGTTGCGCAATCCAGCCACCGGTTCCTTTTGTAACGATTGTGTAATAGGACATCGCGAGCTTCTCGCTACCAACTATCATTGGGAGCGCCAGAGTTGCCGAAGTGACGGTCGAACTCCAACTCAAAATTATCCTAACGTCTAAGTCTCGAGGCGTTTCGTTGTCTCTGTCAGGCGGAGGTCAATACGCGTGTGATCATTGGCTAATAAGGAAAACACTCGAATCGCTGCTTTCTATGAGTTTATTCACGACGATCGCCGTCCTTAACACATTATCTACGTCGCTGATTATATTGCGTAATTTTTGAAAGTCCATGGTCCATGGCTAAGGATTTTTTAACTCTCCGCTCCGTCGGCAAGCATGGTTATTCATGTCCAGAGCGAAATTTCACTGTAGAATTACTTTCTTTCTAATATTTATTTTTTCTCCGTTCGTTCTTTAAACGTTTGACATTCCAACGATTGTTGAATTGAAATAGGTACTTCGATACGTATTCCAGAATTTTTTACATTTTTTGAAAGCCTAGAAAGTAACCCTTTTGCTACCGTGGACCAGATATCCCGCTTCCACGACCAGATAACACAAAGACGTCTTTAAAACGTGTGGAAAAAGACGTCCAAAGCATTATACGACGAAACCACACTTCAATTTTCAAATTTCAGAAAATATTTTTGGATTTTTGTCCGACGTTTTTCTCAATTTTTACGAGAAAAGTAATAGGACATAAAAGACGCAGCCTGTCCAGCTCTACAGGTTTTGTTTAACATAATTTTCGACGCCGTAAATAGTTTAGAAGATTTTATGAGCATTAAATAAATCATTTTAATGTTCAAACCATTTGGGGCACGTTTTCCCGTTATCCAATCAAGCTCAAACTTTTTACATGTTCTTTTTAATTATTTGGAACAACTCTGAGGGGTGCCGTCGAAGAAATTTTGATAAAAATGTTTCACAAGAGTAAATAAAAGCCACCCTAGTGATCTATCGAGGATTAAACCGATCCTGAATATGAAGTCCAAGGAAACCGCTGCACTGCGCCGCTCGAATGAAAGCAAGCGTCGTCGTCCTTGCGCGCTAAGTATGATCGGTTAATAACGGGGAGACCGGTCGAGCAAGAGTCGCGTGGTTACGAAAAAACGTGACGAAAACAGTCGGGGAACGCAAACGCGGGAGCAACGGTCATAAGAAATCAAAATCATGCTGGATATCCGACTCTGTGAGCGCTCAATGATCGCTGTTCGTCAGCAATCTCGCGGAGCTCGCATCCATCGCGCTCCAATCCACGCTGACCGCGATTCCACCGCGGAAAGTGAAATTTCCACAATTGCGTAATCGTGGCATAATAGTGTTATCCAGCATAGGCGGTCGGCACATGGTTACGGAGTATGCCGGCCATACACATTAATGAAACTCCGTAAGGAGAGATGTGTACTAGAATTATGCAAACGATTACCGATTCTCTCGACTCTGTGTACGTTCGATTTCGTTCCGTCTCGATTCACTTCTTTCAATCTTGAATCAGTTTTTCGATTTCGAGAAAATTCTGCCCCTTGATCTCGTTTGTAAATTTTCGTTTCTCTTCTGTGACATTCTTGGGGATAAACACGTTTTAGTCGCTGTAACTGTATGTATACAGTGTTACACAAATTTTATGAAGTGTTTAACCTCTTGCCCTACAACATCGTGTCAGACTAGTCTAATAAATATGTATGTTATTAACTCCTTTAAGGATGTTCTGGAGGTACAATGGGAGACAAAAGTACAAGAAATTCGAAATCCATCAATATATTGGCAATGAAAGCCATTCATGAGTATATTTTGCATGAAACTTTTGCGAATACTGTACCCTCTGTAACTATATTCAGTGGTCTACACTTGTCGCGTTTCCATGCTAGTAAGAGACAACACGATAAATTTGACGTTTTGTAACAGTTTATAATTTTTTTGCTCTGTAACTGTTTAGTGAATCCTAATAAATTTTGAACATAATTAATTATATAATTTTTACTGCATATACAAAAAAACTGAAGTTTCTAGTTGCGTTTTTTCAAGGTTTAAATAGAGTTTGAAGTGGAATTTTATGAATTCCCCATAAGAAGACGTGTTAAAATGTGCAAACTTTAAGTTGCTATAATTCTTAAACGGTGCAGTGAATCGAACCCAAACTTTGGTAATTACATTAATTTAGTAAGAATTATATCTTGCCAAATTTTCAAAAATTTTGTTGCGTTTTTATATACCTCCAGAACATCCTTAAACCGAGATGAAATTCTATTTTGGTTTTGTTAATGTGTAGTTATTGAAGAACATCGAGGCACACAATCAATACCAATTTTCACCTTTTTTAGGAAATTACGAACAACGAAGAAAGTTCTAATCATTGAAACCGTAAAATCAATCGTAGAGCAAGGGGCTAACCTAACCTAACCAGTATCTGGCAGCAATGGTCTCCGTCTCTTTTGACAGGACCTCCGAACAGTCATCCATAATTTTGTAATTGATAAATATTTTTATATAAGTAAATTATAAGGTACACTACGATATGAACAGATTTTAACCACCATTTTCTATCTCCTGCAAATCATTAATCCTTGTCAACCGTTGAAAATGACTCGCTATCAAATCCCGCACCTTTTCTAGCTAAAGCGGACGCACACCGGAGACCAAGAAACTCGAAAACCCAGTCGTTTCTAAAAGATATTAAACCTGTATTATTTAATACCGACAAACACGCGTAACACTTTCTCTGGAGACTTTAATTCAATGTCCGCGTTTAATCGCGCCGCGAAAACCTCTAAGCCATTAATCTGTGGATCACGATCCTACAGCAATTGTTCCGCGCACTCATCTGCAGTTTGCTACGCCCAAGCGTTTATACAGCTCTTCGTCGATTAGATCTACCCGCGAAAAATCCATTTTCCCGAGCGATCGAGGTCCAACATGTAGTTATTAATTTTGCAGAAACCGCGTTTCTAGGTCAAAGTAAAAGTGTGGACGCAGACCGGCGAAACGAACGAGATTTTCGATCCATTCTCCGCTGCGTCGTCGTCCTTGGCCCGATAAAAATTCACGGGATCGGCACGCTCGCATCGAAACACGAAACAAACATTTCGACGCCACTTTCAATTGGAACAACAACAGCGAAGTTGAAATTACAAAGCCTGCCTCAAATTAATAAATTTCGAGCGAGGAGCACCAAGTGTTTCTAAGAATTAGGACTCTCTTCTGACGCTCTTCTGCAAAATAAAAATTTTCTTCATCGATTGTAAGAGTCCTTCTTTTACACATTTTTTAGAGTTAAAAATAATATACCGACGTCCTCAAATTTTTCTAATCTCTTCACTGTTTTTCAATGTGATCTACTAACTTTTTCCATGAATGCATAAAGATTTGCAATCCAATGGCTAATTTATCAATCTCTTCTTTTGATACAAAACAATTGTATTGCCTATATCATGGGTGTGTAGGGTCGCCAGAAATGTTTTATCCAAATATAGAAGAAGTAGTGAAAACTGCAATTATGTATATATGAGATAGGCTCAAAATATAGGAGTTCAAGTAAAAGAGGTACGCAGTACATTTTAAACTTTTTTATTTAAACAAAGATTTTTGAAAATTCCTATAGGTACGTAAAGATCAAGTTCAAATATAGAAGACTCATATCAAATATAGAAGATCTGGCAACCCTATCGGTGTGCAAAATAGGATTTCACTAATTTCACTAATTTGTTCAATATTATTGAATTGTTTGTTGGTATAATTGATAGTCGTCCATAATTGTCTGCACGTGAGGAGATCGAGGAATTATTCACAGCGCAAAGAGCAAGAGATTTGCGGGAATATACAGATCACCAACCATCTGCAGAGTCCTGATCCTTGACATTCACCTTGCTCCTTACTTTAAATTGATTAATTTCGTAATTCCGTTTCAAAGTGTATCTATCCCTTTAATCCTCATAGCGGAAGAAACTTCGTTGAGGATCGTCGATGCGACTCCTGCAGGTTGTCGCGAGGCCGTGTCGATCAGCTGGTCTTGAATCGTTTAGGATGAGCACCGTGGTGTCTCTCGAAGCGTTCTCGGTCCATCGAGTTTGCCTACCTTTCCACGATCCGGCACGATCCACATCACAGAACAAACGGTCGGCGCTTCGGTCTATCGCACGGAAGGGTTGCACTGGGATCGACTCTAACAAAACTGCACCGCGATTTTCCACGAATGCGCGATAGATCGGCGTGTCCGATCGTTTCTCGCGTGCGTTTCAGCCGCTTTCCGCGGACTGAGCGCGCGTGGCAGCGCGGCAAGCGACCATGCTTCGATGTCCCGGCTGTACTTTCCCTTTCTTTCGGCGCTTCGAAACCGAGTTACGTCGGTTGAGTCACCCAGTAAACGCTCCGTCGGCCTCGGATTGATACGATCACCACGCCACAAACACCGGCCAGCGATTTTTATCCGTCTAGATCAGTCGCACTCAATTTGTGCTGCGGTCCGCCGAGCTTTTATATCCGACCCGAAACTCTTACATTCCTGATCGTACCGAACATAAAATGCGGCTGATACACAATGTTTTATAAAAATGACAACACTGAATTTATTTAAATTTCTTGCAATTTTTATAACAATGTGTGCTTGAATGAAGAAATTCATTTAATCATTTCTAATGGAAGCATCTTTATAATTTCAATAATGATAACACGTCACAACAACAACATGCATTGTGATGCGTGGGCGGGCGATAGTGACGCCGCGCCGTGGCAAGACGCTCGAGCTGTTAGCCAAATACCGACGGAACCAGTCGTTTGATACCAGCGCCACTGACAGGCGGTGAGAAATTTTTTTCGAGTCGCCAAAAATGCTTTTGAAAAACATGTTTTTAATGCGAAATGAACCTATGCGGAAAATTTTAGGTATTTAGTAAATTTAATATTTTAGATCACTGTTAGGTTCACCTGGTTTCACATTATCCCCGCGTCCACCTAGGCTCGCTTTTGGAGCCGCGAATATCACAGAGGTTAGCAGTATCTCGCGATAACAATTGAACGAAATGTGCACTGCAAACGTTTTCTTATCTTGCGTTCTATCTTATACGAATATTATACGCGCTGCGATCAATCTGTCTTTATACTACGCGTAGGGTTGCCAGAAATCTTTTATCAAAATATAGAAGTAGTGAAAACTGCAATTATGTATATACAAGATAGGCTCAAAATATAGGAGTTCAAGTAAAAGAGGTACACAGCACATTTTAAACTTTTTTATTCAAAGATTTTTGAAAATTATATGCTACTCAAATATGATATAAGAGATCAAGTTCAAATATAGAAGACTAAGACTCATCAAATATAGAAGATCTGGCAACCCTAACTATGCGTTGAACAATGTTAATTACACTAATCTAATAATACTGATAAACTATGTAGTCTAAAATAATCTGAACTAGTATTATTCTAGAATAGCAATTGAACTTCCTATTTGCCAATTGTATACATATATGATACGAGCATATGCTGTTTTACTGACGGAGAACAATCGATTTCTTTACGATATATGCCAATAAAATACTAAAAAGTGATCTCACTATCTTCATTGATCAGTGGATTTGATGCATTTATGATAAAAATGAGCATGCACAATGTAAAGCAGTGGTCGCATTAAAAAGATTCGAGGACATCACTGAATTAGTTTTAGTTTAATAAGATAGTTGAGACGAGAATTCTTTATTTTGCTCCTGTGTCTTCGAATCAATGCAAACATTTATTTTATTCCAGTATCCTTTTGCTCACAAGCAATAAAATTCATGCAATTTTGTCCAAGCGTCTGCAATATAAATTGCATTTTACAATATTACGAATTCAAGTGTTTAATTGGCAGCAATGTTATGCATCAAAGACTGAACTGTTCAATAAACATAGAAAGGAGTAAAATAAAAATGAGAATAAAAATTGGAGTTTTTCCTTCGTTATGAGAAATTGTTGGCCCTGAAAAGGGCCGGTATGGTTTTGTTGATGAACCAAGAGGAATTTACGCCTTCTTGTCGGTTTTCTTGGGCAGAAGAACTGCCTGGATGTTAGGCAGAACACCACCTTGGGCAATGGTGACTCCGGACAGAAGCTTGTTCAACTCTTCGTCATTCCTGATGGCCAGTTGCAAGTGTCTGGGAATGATTCTGGTCTTCTTGTTATCACGAGCAGCGTTACCCGCCAATTCCAACACTTCAGCAGCCAGATATTCCATCACTGCTGCCAAGTAGACTGGAGCACCAGCTCCGACACGCTCGGCGTAATTGCCTTTGCGAAGAAGACGGTGAATACGACCGACTGGGAACTGAAGACCAGCTCGGTTAGAACGGGACTTCGCCTTTCCCTTGATTTTACCACCTTTGCCGCGACCAGACATGTTATCGAGTTAGACGGAAAAGACTTGAACGAAACAAAAGGAACCTCGATGTTCTCTCGAACGAGACTCAGCGAAGAATGATGCTTCCGCCATTCTAACCATCCGCTTTTATACACTTTCGGGGGGCCAAGCGCTCCGCCAATCAGGTTGCGGATTGGAGTCGCCGGCTGGCGATTGGAGCGCTGTTGACCACCACGCGGACAGATGCTTCGTCAAGTAACCGCCATATTTTTTATATAGCCAGGAAAACATAGAAAATTGAAAACATTCAGAACGCTAGAATAATACCATAACGTCGATATTAAAAAAAAACGATAACCGAGCAGACCCACGCTACAGACGAAATATAGCAAAAACAGGAGCCAGGGTCGTTGATCTCGATCTCTGACTATTGATATAGGTG
Source organism: Lasioglossum pauxillum (assembly GCA_933228785.1). Taxonomy (NCBI): domain Eukaryota; kingdom Metazoa; phylum Arthropoda; class Insecta; order Hymenoptera; family Halictidae; genus Lasioglossum; species Lasioglossum pauxillum. Next base: position 36,085,740 of record OW121701.1, on the reverse strand, counting down.
TAACACGTTCTCAATGGCACAGAGGCGAACAGAAGCTACGACTGAAATTGGCGGGAACGAGATTCAGGTATCGACAACGTGTCCTCTTCACGTGGTCTGCAGCTGTTAGCTCCCAGGAAAAGCTACGAGCACAATAGACTTTCTCCTCGAGAACTTATGTATTTTTGTTCTTCTGCAATAGTTATACGTAACTTGAAATATCGATCTCTCGACATTCAAGGAACGTTCTGCTATAACTTGCCAAAGAACTTGCCATAACCTCCAATTCTTCTACCTCCTGGTTTGTTTTGTATTTTTCATTACCATTTGCTTATTTATAATAATGAATATTCTTGCTTATTCCTACTGGATTTTCATGCATCGTTCAGTCAATCGTCATATGATATAATGAAAAACAGAGTCTACTCTTACAGAAAACTGTGACACAATCCGAAAACAAGGATTAAGTGTCTCAGAAAAGTAAATATTTGTATACGTACATAATAATATCTTCAATGAACTGTAGAGTACAATATGTGTATCTATAACGATGGCGTTGTATTTACGTCTAACCTTCAAAAGCCAGTCTCATTTATACGCAACATAGCACAAAATAATAGTTGCATATGTATACGAGTAACGGGAAACGCGAAAAGAGAGAAGAAAACGAAATAGGGGAAAGAAGAAGAAGGATCGTCTAGTTGATCATTCATTCGTAACGTTTTCTCGATAAAATCGTGACAAGCATGCTTTCCCGACAATTCTATTTTCTGTACTTAGGTTTATACAGTTGAACACGAGTTATTCTAACCTACAAGTTTTAACGGCACGGTTAATATTAAAACAATTTATTCGTTCGTTTTCTTTATAAAATTCTGTATAAAAATTTTCAACTTGTTTGGTTAGGTCTGTTACTGTTTGTTCCATCATTCTTTCGTGACCATGAGTCAACAAGTAATATGCCTAAGATAACATGAAATGCTGGAATACTAATTTCTCCTTTCTGCGATCGTCGGAACTCTGAAAATTGTTCTGGAAAGTTGTAGCATAAGCATGTGGGGGACACCTGTGAAAAAAGGGCAACAGGAAAACGCCGCATGTTACAATTTCACAAAATTTTCGTTTAACCGCCGAGATCTTAAAGACATCAACATTTTATGTTTAATGAAAAGATGATAATGATTAAACTAAAAAAAGATCAACTTAGAACATCTCCCGCGTTTCCTAGAACATTCCTTGGTCGAAAGGATTCGTCTCGGTTAACTTAACCTAAACAGCATCATTAGAAACAGATTATCCTGTACTGATCAATTTAGATACTATACGAAAATACTTTCTTAATACAAATAGTTATGTAACTACAGATACTTTTCCTAGAAGTACAAAATGAAACATATCTACATAAACTGAATTATTATGTAGATGTAGATCGTTCGATTTCGTTTTCTCAAGGAAAAATGAAAGCTAATATTTTACCCTTTAGAATAAGGTTTATGACATTTTGTCGTGTACTGCATTCTTTACTCTTGCGGTGATAAAAAAGCAAAAGGAAATGCATACTTTGACTTTGTATATTTGATGCGATGACAAAAAAATGTTTGAAAGGTTAGAAAGCACTGCGAGGCAGAAAATGACATGACGAAATGTCAGCTGTCAAGATGTACAAAGATTTTGCGATTTAAAATATGGATATATAATAAGAAATGGAAGCAATGCAGTCTGTACACACAAACGAAATTATATATATATTTTTTGAACGACCTAATTAATAATTCTTCTAAAAGAAGTTGTGTCTCTAGTCTCGAATGAAAATTCAACTACTTTGAAAAAAAACTTGTCTATAAGAAACGATGTATACCACAACACTTTCCTAATGACCTACATAATACTTTTCCTATTAGTACAAAATGAACCATCTAAGTAGAATGAACTCTTCTAAAAAATGTTGTCTGAAGCCTCAAATGAATATTGAAAAGAAACTTTCCTAAAAATTCTATAAAGTTCGAGTAGGAAGGAATGAAGGGAAGAGTACAGTTTATAAATTGGAGAACGTTCCTGTGTTATAGATTTTGTGGCCCTGAAAAGGGCCAATGGTTAAGAATCGTGGTGAAGCGATTACTTCTTCGCGGCAGCCTTGGCTTTTGGTGATTTAGCGGTCTTCGGCTTGGGGGTTCTCGTCTTGGCCGCTGGAGCTTTGGTAGCCTTCTTGGTTTTGGAGAGGGTTTTGGTCTGGGCAGCAGCCTTCTGTTTCGCTGCTGCGTCGGCTTTCTTGGCAGCTGGAGTTTTCACCTTCTTCGGCGATGCTGGAGCTTTCTTGGCTGCAGCGGATTTCTTTGCAGCTGGTTTTTTGGCGGCTGCTTTCTTCGGGCTGGCTGGTTTCTTCTCAGTAGGCTTCTTGTCGGCAGGCTCGGCCTTCCTGACGACGCGTTTCGATGATTTGCTCTTGGTCTCGGCGGCGCCCTTAGGTACGGATAGCTTGAACGAACCGGACGCGCCCTTTCCTTTGGTTTGCACGACCGCACCGGAGGTAACGGCTGTCTTCAAGTACCTCTTGATGAACGGCGCCAGCTTCTCACCGTCGACCTTGTACGTGGTCGCGATGTACTTCTTGATGGCTTGCAGGGACGATCCCTTGCGATCCTTCAACTCCTTGATGGCGTTGTTCACCATCTCTGATGTCGGTGGATGCGACGACTTCGTACGTTGCGGCTTCGCCTTCGATTTTCCCGCCTTTTTCGCCGGGTTACTTCCAGACGACGGATTCTCTGAGACAGTGGCGTTAGCAGAGCTAGTCTTGTCCTCCATTCTTAACGAAACTCGGTAAAGTGTTTCTTTGAACAAAAAAAGAAAACAAAAGTACCAACGTCGACTTCTGCACAAACGTGTGTCTTTAGCAGATGGCGCTGAGCAAGCTCGGAATTGGTCGTTCGCAGGAAAACGGTCGGCACTAGTAGCGCGAGCGCGGACCATGGAGAGAGGCCCCTACTATGATTCCAATACCGCGTTGCCGAGAATCCGAGACCGCCCGATAAACTTTCGTTAATTAAACGATAATACGCCGCGTTACCGGATATTTTTTTGCATGGAATCGAGAGATTATTGTTTGCTGCGCATGCTGCGATCGTTAAACCAACCGATCTACTCCGTTTTCAGTCACTAAAAACGTCTCGATCCGCGCGAACCCATGGTTCTCTCGGACGGCTGATAGACTAATCCGAAAAATTAAGTTAAAAATAGAAAAATGTTTATTGCCGAGCGATCTATTGGCTCGGTTCAGGTGCTCCAATGTCAGAGCGAATAATTCCCACCAAAAATCCGCCGATCCGACCCGCAGATTCTCACGAATTCGAAGCGTTGTACACGGATCGAGATACAAGGATGTCGAAGATGCAATGCAAATGGACGACGCGATATTCGCTTGAACAAAATGTTTAACGAGATCAGTCAAGTTGAATTCCTCCACAGAACACACACGCCGGTTTCGAAATTCATTTTTTTAGTCAATTATGCCATCGTACATGTAAAAAACAGACATTCGGCAGGGAATTACTCGCGATCTGTCTCGATCTCAATAGCAATGCACCCGTATCCCTATATGGAATAAGTTACGCGGATTTACATAAAATATTTTTTACAAATTGTTTCAAAATATTTATTACAATAATACCTGGAGATGTTGTAAGCTGAAAGTACTATATGCATTTGCATAGTAGAGTTTATACACAGAATGTGCGTCTCAGACTTTACCATAAGGCCACACCAATCATGTATTCTGACCACTTTTTTTTAAATAGAATGCGTCGTCATTTAGTTGTAAAAAATTGTTAACATTTCTTCGTCAAGGAAAACACAAAAATATATACTTTCAACGACATGTTTTCCTTCATAGATTATTATGGGCAGATTAGATGGGCACGGATCATTAACCTGAATACGACTACGTACAGAAAGTTCTAATGGATTTTATTCTTTTTCATTTAACCCTGTTTTAATATATAATTATTCAGAGTCTATACATGGCATTTGCGTCTCAGACTTTAAAAGAAGGCCACACCATTCATGTATTTTGATCACTTTTTTAAATAGAAAGCGTCGTCAATTAATTGGAAAAAATTGTTAATATTTCTTCGTCAAGGAAATTATAAAAATATAAGTACACTTTCAACAACATGTTTCATAATTTTTACGAGCAGATTACATGGACAGAGATCATTAATCTGAATACTAATTCGTACAGAAGCAGCATTCACAATTTCTTGGGAAGTCCTCGTAGATTTTATTCATTTTCATTTATCCCTGAATCGAAGAAGTCTTAATATATTCTTAATTATTCAGAGTTTATACATAGGATTTGCATTTCAGACTTTGCAATAAGGCTACACCAATTATGTATTCTGGCCACTTTTTTTTGTAGAACGCGTCGTTAATTAATTGTAAAAAATTATTAATATTTCTTGGTAAGGGAAAATATAAAAATATATACTTTTAACCAGATTTTTCCTTCGTAAATTTTGACGAGTAGATTAGGCGGGCAGAGATTATTAACCTGAATACAACTACAGACAGAAAGTCGTCATGGATTTTTTCCATTTTCATTTATCCCTGAATCGAAAAAGTCTTAATATATAATTATTCAGAGTTTATACATAGGATTTGCATTTCAGACTTTGCAGTAAGGCTACACCAATCATGTAATCTGGCCACTTTTTTTGTAGAACGTATCGTTAATTAATTGTAAAAAATTATTAATATTTCTTTGTAAGGGAAAATATAAAAATATATACTTTTAACAAGATTTTTCCTTCGTAAATTTTGACGAGTAGATTAGGCGGGCAGAGATTATTAACCTGAATACGATTACAGACAGAAAGTCGTCGTGGATTTTTTCCATTTTCATTTATCCCTGATTCGAAGAAGTTTTAATTTAGAATTATTCAGAGTTTATAAAAAATTTTAAATGTAAATGTAAAAATTGTAAAAAATTGTTGATATATTTCGTCAAGTAAATCATAAAAATATACATTTTCAACAAGATGTTTTCCTTCATAGATTTTGACGAGCTGACTAGATGGGCAGAGATCATTAATCTGGATACTACTACGTACAGATGCGGCATTCACAATTTCCTGGAAAGTCCTCGTAGATTTTATTCATTTTTATTTGTTCCTGAATCGAAGAAGTCTTGATATACGTACAATTATTCAAAGTTTATACATAGGATTTGCGTCTCAGACTTTACAATAAGGCTACACCAATCACGTATTCTGGCAACTTTTTTGTAGAACGCATCGTTAATTAATTATAAAAAATTGTTAATACTTCTTTGTAAGAGGAAACATAAAAATATACACTTTTCCAACCAGATTTTCCTTCATAGATTTGACGAGCAGATTAGATTGGCAGAGATCATTAACCTGAATACGACTATGTACAGAAAGTCCGCATGCATTTTATTCATTTTTATTTATCCCTGAATCGAAGAAGTCTTAATATATAATTATTAGAGTTTATATACATAGGATTTGCGTCTCAGACTTTATAATAAGGCTAAGCCAATCACGTATTCTACCCATTATTTTTAGAACGCGTCGTCAATTAATTGTAAAAAATTGTTAATATTTCTTCGTAAGGGAAAACATAAAAATATACATTTTCAACCACACGTTTGTCTTTGTACATAGAATTTACGTTTCAGACTACAATAAGGCAACGTCTATCACGTATTCAGGCCATTTTTTTGTAGAACGTGTCGCCAATTAAGTGTAAAAAATTGTTAATATTTTTTCGTCAAGGAAGACATAAAAATGTAATCTTTCAGCCATATGATTTCTGTCATAGATCTTGACGAGTAGATTAGATAGGCAGAGATCATTAATCTGAATGACTACTTACAGATGCGGCATTCACAATTTCTTGGAAAGTCCTCATCGATTTTATTAATTTTTATTTATTCCTGAATTAAAGAAGTCTTAATCTATAATTATTTAATGATACATCGTTAGAGCTATAAAGTAGTAAAAGCATGTGACCAATGTGGTGACGTATCCACAACTTTATATTCAAAAATTCGAAAGTCTATACGCCGACAGCTATCCTGGAAGCAATGCTGCGAAATCTGCATATAGGCGAATCCTTGACGAGCTTAGTAAACAAGAAAGAGAAGGAAAAAGGAATGTTGAAAAATGTGCGAGAAATATTCAATAGAATTTTAAGGCATCATTGTTGTAACAGATTCACAATAGGAAAGACATTCTTCTTTTCAATTGCGATGCTTAGCACATTGATGTTACACTTGTGAGACCAACTTAATGAAAATTATTGGAAACTGTATCGATATCTATGATTGAAAGTGTTGACTGCTCGCTAAAAATTAAACTGGAATTTCATACTTTGTGATCCTCAAAGTGTTAATTCTATATAAATTTAAAGTTTTCGTCGCATTTCTGTCTATTTATAATTCTTTCTCAAGAAATTCCTAAGACTATTGACGGATCTTCATGTATCTCAAATTCTTTCTTGAGATATACCTGATTTTCTGATCTTGTAGTATTTTCTATCACGGACTCAGTTTTGAAAGTCAGAAAGTGGTAGCCCATGGGTGCTATTTTTTTGAGAACTACAATTTCCTAAACGAAGGGAGAACACGATTCTCTCAGCAACTGTAAAACCGTACCTTCTACAAAATCAAATTTCTCACTACATAGAAAATTTTTATTCGATGCTCTCTGAATTGTTGGCTGACACTAATTGTTTGGGCTGTTTCTTACATAATTAATATTCCTACCCTATTTTTGATTAGCTAATTTCCCTACGTATATGAGAAATTTTCATCGTAATTGCATGTAAATACACAAGCAGTGCTCATGCAAATTCATTTAATTTTGCTTCATGAATAAAAGAAACATTAAAAAAAACATTTTTGTAAGTATAAGGCATATAAATATTTGTTCAAGTATTATTTTCGGAGTCATGTTGGATCAAATTTGTAATAGTTGATAGATGAACTATTGATATTCCACGTTTGAATATTTGGTGGCCCTGAAAAGGGCCTTTTGTTTATATGATGATGATGATGACGGGTTTTTAACCGCCGAAACCGTAGAGGGTTCTTCCTTGACGCTTCAGGGCGTACACGACATCCATTGCAGTCACAGTCTTCCTCTTAGCGTGCTCAGTATAAGTAACAGCATCTCGGATCACGTTCTCAAGGAAAACCTTAAGAACACCGCGAGTTTCTTCGTAGATCAAACCAGAAATACGTTTGACACCGCCACGACGAGCCAGACGACGGATGGCAGGCTTGGTGATACCCTGGATATTATCACGCAAAACCTTTCTATGACGCTTTGCTCCTCCCTTTCCCAATCCCTTTCCTCCCTTTCCACGGCCAGTCATTTTGATCAATAGATATGTCTAACAACGTTGAAGGCAAGAATCAGACTGAATACTGAAACTCCAAAAAATGTGCTTATATACACTACGAGTACCTATCCCCACCATGCCCGCAGCATCCAATCGGAGGCTTCGCAGCTGCCGTCCCCCACACACTTTGACACAACCAATGAGGGAGTAGTCTGGCCCACCAGAAACTTCTATACATGTAAGACCAATTTTCAGCTGCCAGCATCTTACAGATGGTTTTGATTGTGTCGGATTTGATTTTGACAAGTGAGATTGGGACTAAGAATGATTAGTTTCAACGATAATTGACTGATTAACACTTGGTTTACGGAGCTCTAGAAATACCTATTGCACATTATTTTATGAACATAAGAAAGCATGTGTCTATTCAAATTTTTGGTCATTTTTCAATAATATTATATATACCCAAAGAAATAGATTTGGTAACTAATTCCTCAGGGTAGCATCTTTACAATCATAATAATTGCAAAATAAGAATATTAGAACCCGTTACTCCGACGGGTCCCGTAAACCTGGTGTTAATGGTTATTAGACTGCAGATGTTTATTGAAATTTTGAAATTGAAAAGCTTATTTTCAGTGCTAGTAGCCTGTGATCTGAAGATCTGAAATAAATGAAAATTGTACTAAATTCTGTCGAATATTAAAATCTGGTATTTTTTGAAAATTTTCTGGAGCCATAAATGCATAAAGATCCGCGGTCTAATGATTACAATTACTATGATTACATTAAATAATCGATTACAGAAATCGACATAGAAAAACTCATTACTGCCCAACTCATATCCATACCTTGCATAATTACTAGACTGCGAACTTTTATGCATTTATGAAGACATTGGCTGGATGAAATATAAAATAGTAAGAGATTCGAAAAATCTAAGTCAGAGAATTATGATGTTTTCAATATAAAAGATCTATTAAAGGATGAAATGAATTTTTATTTAACTCCAGCTGGCCACAATTATTGTAAAACATTTTTAACTTGCATGAAGATCCGCAGTCCGGAAATATTCTAGGCCTGAAGAAATGTTTAATTTTCGAGTTAAACTAGCTCAGAGTGCAAACGGTTAAATCGGATTTTTCATTTCCCGTTGGTGTATTTAGTATGGTTGTTTGTTCCATACTTTTGTGGAGCATACTTGGGAAAGAGGGGAAGTTGATTTATTGTTTTACCTGGTTTTCCTTTGCGTTAGGTTTCGCTACCTGAGAAAGATCCGCTTTACCTCTATAAAGCTTATAAGAAGGGGAGATTAGTAGCGGCATGACGGGTTTTTTTACCTGCTCCGGTGCTATATGTATAGGGGAAAATTTCAGAAACCTATAGACATAAAAGGGGGAGAAGGGTTGAATGTTGACAGACCGAAAAAGTATGCTCACTGCACTACGAGATGATTACCCATCCCTACCATGCTCGCAACATCCAATCGGAGGCCTCGCATCTGCCGTCCCCCACTCCACCATGAGGCAACCAATCAGGCAGCCTGACCCTCCAGAAGCTTCTATATAATAAGGCCGATTTTCAGGATGCTCTAACATACTTATTTTGAACAACGGTGTACTCACTTCGCTGTTCGTCTCAGAATTCTCTTTGAATCATCCACGTACGTTGCTGAAGTGAAGAATGGCTCGTACCAAGCAGACCGCTCGTAAATCGACTGGTGGAAAGGCTCCACGTAAGCAGTTGGCCACCAAGGCAGCTCGTAAGAGTGCCCCGGCTACCGGAGGAGTGAAGAAGCCCCATCGTTACAGGCCTGGAACCGTTGCTCTTCGTGAAATCCGTAGATACCAGAAGAGCACCGAACTTCTGATCAGGAAGTTGCCTTTCCAACGCCTGGTTCGTGAAATCGCTCAGGACTTCAAAACCGATCTGCGATTCCAGAGCTCGGCTGTTATGGCCCTGCAGGAAGCCAGCGAAGCTTACTTGGTTGGTCTGTTCGAAGACACCAACCTCTGCGCTATCCACGCCAAGAGAGTAACAATCATGCCCAAGGATATTCAACTGGCTAGACGTATTCGCGGTGAAAGAGCTTAAATTTACCAAGGTATCTACGGTTGTAGATCGTGGAACAAAAGACCGGCCCTTTTCAGGGCCCCAATTTTCTCAAACCAGAAACGCATTCCCAGTTAACTATATGAATAGCAATGTTTAGAAGTGACTCTGTAGTTTTTCACCTTCCAATTCCACATTCATATAATTCAGAAATTGGCATACTTGCTTCAATCTTGAAATATTGTAGCTACAAATACTAAAATTCTATATTTGTTCTCATAATTTTATAAGTTGTCTAAGTGAAAATTTAAATAAAATGAGTTTATCAGTTGTTTCTCTCTCTCTCATCAAATTATTGTAAACTAATTAATTCAATGTACCGTTAGATAGTGCCTGTTATCTCAACATTTATATTGAATTCATTTAGAGTTAATGTCCTTTTCCCTTGAATAACTTAATACAAGAAATATATCACTTATACCACTTTCACAATTATGGGCACATTTAATCTAATTTCAAATTCAACTTTAAATATATTGAATATTTATTTTATATTAGTATTTTATATTTGCTTTAATATAAGTTCCACAAATATAAATTACAACAAAGTTTAAGAGAGCTATAGTTAGTATAATTAGTAAACAAAATTGTTTAAAATAAGTAGCAGTCGAGGAAGTGTTCTTTGAAGTAAATTTTAAAAAAACTTCAAATAGTAGGAAGTTGTCGGCAACAAAATCGAAAAATAATTCTGAATGTGCAAAGGGTTAAATCTAAATTCAACTTTCACTCTCTCTCTCTCTCTCTCATTATATTTAAATCTAAATTCAAATTTAATTCTCACCAACCCAATTTAAATCGAAATTCAATTAAGCATAGAAATTCTTTTTTCGTATTTTATAAGGTCTACAGAATTTATGACTTTCGATATATTTTTGTATATGTATATATGTACTCGGCATTTACCGTTACGGAAACATGGTTCAGACCCAACGTTAAGTACCTTAGGGCAGATGTTTGACCACCGTTCTTCCCCTCGCAAGGGTCGCATGTGTTCCGTTCCTTTATCCCCCATGCAACTGTTCTAAATAGTCTCTCTCAGTCGAAGAAAATTTTTTCAGTATTACATAGTCGAATTGTGAATGTTGATGCATACTGGTACTGTACATAATTTCCCATTACACGCAAGGCGCTTCTCACGGTACATCCGACTACTTTAAACATTATTTAACGAACCGTAGAATACTGCAGGTATCTACAGAGAGTATATAATTTATAGTCGCATATTTCCACTATACTTTTAATAATACGTAAAAATCAATTCAAAAGTAGAAGTATAGTTTATGCTATTTAGATGCGTAGTACCCGCAAACCCGATAAGTTCGCGTAAATTTCTCCATTTTATGAAAAACATCTGGACCAAACGGTGATGGAATTAACTACGTAAACATATTTTCTCTCTATATTGAGTGAAATAGATGGAAATAAGTACGTAGAAAGTGATTATTTATCAATTTTCGTAACGACTATAGTCTCGATACGATTGAATAATCCGGTGAAGATGCGTTAACACAGTGCAATACGGATAGATAGCTCGAAAATATGATATCAACTGTGTACTACACGCTTATCGGCATATAATAAAGCAAGAAATTGTTCCGAGGAAAATACGGTTTTGAGGATTAAAGAAAAGTTACTTTAGAATGTTTTTGGTTGTAAGCGGTGCGGTAGGCTAACAAAATGCTTCGGTCTCTCTCCATGGTCCGCGCTACGCTAGGTTACCAATGTTTCTAAAAATCGTTTCGCCATCTCAACGTTTTTCTATTTCTTTTTTAGACAGGTCTGACCTGTGGTTTGATCCTGGGGATTATGTTTAAAAGTTACCTAAATTAGAGCGAATGCTCTCTACCCTTTTAACATGATATAATCAGTGTTTATCCAAATGATGGGTTGCGTTTAGCGCTAGCTGTCACGAGTGTCGAATTACAAGAGAATTTTCAAAGAACTTGTAGAGTTTCTGACAAAAAATTTTTTGCTATATCAGTAATCGAGCATCTCACGCCTTCAAAAATCCTCCAGACATTTTAGGGTCTTGTGGTGTTCATGGGAATCTTCCTTTCCCTCCCTCCATCCCTACAAGTCATCAAGCTGGTTGAGCAGGAATCCTCCTACCCTGAGCAGGTTTCCAGGTGCAGCCACGCTGCCACTGGAGGCAGTGGCAATGGATGTTCCAGCAGGATCCGGGGTAGGTCCAGGGGAAAATGTATCCTTGGAGAGTATGGCAACAATTCTCTCTTGAATAGTGCGGTATGACGTATCAGGGGGTTTGAGTGACCCTCCGGCTTGTAACTTTTGACCAAGGCATGCAGAACTTTGTCCAGCATTGGTAAGTCAGATTTTATGTGTATTTCCAGAGTGAGATGGTCCATTGGTAATTTCAAAATTGTACGTTTAAAATGGTTGGTAAGTTCAAAATGGGCTGCGGTATGCTTAAACTCATAAAACTCAAACTCAACAAATTTTTAATTTGCTCTCAAATTGGATTTCTTCCCAATTAGTACTGAGGTTGCTATCAGAGCAGCCACCACCTTTTTTCTCCTGTCCAGGACAGCAGGTCTGCATCTTAACCCAGCTACGCTTAAAAAAAAAGGCACTTAATAAGTTGTTTCAGGTCCATTTGAACCCATATCAACTTATTTAATGTTTAGCTATAAAATGTTTTAAAATTTTTTATTTATCTGTTGTTATTAACCTAAATTACATACTAATTAAAAATTACATTCGTAAACGTAAATTACATAAGTAATTAAATGAACCTATTGGAAATCTCTTGTACAATCAATGCAAAGTGAGACTCTGCGCTCCTTACAAATGAATTTTGAGCACTTTGTACATGATACATCATATTTCTGATCTTTTTTATCGGTGGTAGTGCAAAAAGTACACCATCCTCTGAACCTTTTTGATGGTTGTGCAATATCCTCAGTCCTTTTTCGTCACTTGTGCTTATAAAAAAAAATTTGTTTAATTTTTAACAGTTTACTGAAAAAATTGTTAGGGGTCCATTTGGACCCTAAATGCTTTACGTGTAACAATTTCTATTACAGCTATTTCAAAAAGGATTCTAAATATTTTTTTTAAGTGGAAGAAAGATTTTAATTAATTATTCTCCGCCAAGAAATTTCAAACTCGCCGGCCTTCCCGTTTTGAAGTTATAAGCGTGCAAAGAATGCTTTGGGTCCAAATGGACCCAAAAAGCGTAGCCAGGTTAATTTAGAGTTCAGGATGACTCCTAGGTATTTAACTTTGTTATTCCATTTAATTTGTTCATTGTTTAATTTCAAGAGTTGAAAGATCCTTCTTTAAATGTTTTCTTGTCCTGGTGAAGAGAATAGCTTGAGTCTTACCGCTATGTCGCCATCTCAACAGGAATAATTTTGGGTTTATTTGTAATTTTCCTGAAGATAGGTCAGAGGGTGTGGGTATTTGCTTTTCCTACTTAATTATGTATGTAGTTTAGAGTTTTGAGACATGTGATCGTCCAGAATTTTTCCATTCTTATTACCATAGGTATTATTCCACGTGGAGTATTTTGCGTTTAAATTTAAAAGTTATTGCATCAATTGCAGCATTGTCCAGAGTTTGGTTTGGACAGTAGGCTACTATAACTATTAGTTTCGGGTTAATTAATTTGATGGCTATGGTTTCGAGGTAGTGTTTAATTGAAATGGGTAGTATCTGAGATTTTTGTGAATTAAAATAGCAACGCCACCTCCCGCTCTGCCATCATTTCTATCGCTTCTGATTATGTTGTAATTTGGGAGAAAGAAGCTGTTAGAGGGTGTAAGCCATGTTTCTTGGATCATGGCAATTAATTCACATTGTTCGCTAGTGTTACGTTCTAAGGTGGACGTATTATAAATTTGAATAGTTAAAATTGAAATTTAATTTGAATGATTGGAAAGATTAGAATTGAGATATAACGCAGTTTTGAACCTACCTGCATTCACCAGCTTCGGTTCGGGTAATCGAGGATTTCTTAATATTCTATGTGATTTTAACGATGGAACGTGGAAATCGAAGTTGGGTAATTTCTTTAATAAATGATTTGATATTTTTATATGTTTGAATAAAAATAAACAAAACTATATTTTAAGCTCCAAATTTCGGATACATAATATTATCGAAATCTTATTATAATTTGTTAGTAATTACCGCTAAGTAGTCTTCTTTTTGGTAATTGACGTGAATCTTTCAGAATGATTCCGGTAGTTTATGAATCCTTCAGAGGTTCTTGTTGTTGAAGTAACTGTTCAGAAAACTTCCTTTTGAATCGTTAACTTTATCACAAAACTAACTGATATTTTGACAATTGTCGCATTGTTTGATTGTTTACTTGGTCTATTGATTGGACTTTTATTGACTGCAGACTGCGCTCCTAATGAGGAGTCATCCCTTTTACAGGCCGATCAATCCTTTGTTATAATTTTTGTCAGGTGATTAATTCGTCACAAATTCTCCGTAATCATTTGCATCTCGCACCCTCCTCTTAGCTAGGTCATATTACTCTGCGCATCTCCTAGATCAATTTCTTCTTATGCTTTCTTCTCTATGACTCCCCTGGCCAGATCGCATTACATCTATGTCACACGTGGGACGACGAACAATTATTGCTCATTGATTCTTGATGGACAATCTTCAGTGGATATTAGATCATGATTTATATTTGAAAGTGACTCAATCATTTGATGAAATAATTTCGCTACGCAGTTATTTCATTCAGTAAGATTCAAATGAAGAACGAGTTTTCCTTATTCTATCGCACGCAATGTGGTGTAATATACGATAGTTCGACATTGATTATTAATAATAGTATTTAATATTTAGTTTCTCGTACAACATTATTAGATTAAAAGGAAACAAGAGTTCCACGTCATAATTGTGCCTTGTAGGCATGGAGTGAAGACAATTATGAAAATAGTTGCTGAGCTGCGTCAAAAATAACCTCAAGTTTGTCAAATACAGTTTGACAGGACGCTAGTTTTAACTTATAGCTTTTACTATCAGTATAGCTTTTTTGATATAGTAGAAAGCCTCTTTGAAGAAATCATTGGTCTCGTTAGCCTCTGTAGGATTGAAAAGGCTAGTGTACCCTGGGATGGGGGTTATGGGAGGACCGTCACGATTTGCGCACTTAGATGGGACTTTATCAGTTTTGGCACATTCCTTTGTAAGGTGCTCAAGACCACATTTGACACACTTTGGAGTTTTGAAGCAATTGACACTTGCATGCCCAAATGATTGACATCTGAAGCACTGAGTGTAATTTTTGGATTTAAGGAAATGTTCCCAGTAAATTCTGTAGTGATACAGAAATCCTACTTTTCTAGCCTAGGCTAGTTTAATACCTGCAGGGAAAGTTATTATATAAATAGAACTATTCTGGGAGGATTTAAAAATAGAACAATTTGATGGGTTTAAATTCTGCTTAAACAGCTCATCTATGATAGTTTCAGTGTCAACTATCGGAAGACCTTTCAAAACTACCATTAATGGTTTCTTATCCGGAAGGGCATAAGTGTGAAAATTTAAGCCTGCTTTCTGAAAGGCATTTTTGGCTTCAACGAAGAGATTAATGTCATTGATATATAACCTTATCGGATTGCCTAACAATTTCAAATAAAAATTGTTCCCGATAGCTTCTTTTAGTTCATTGCTAAACTTGAGAATCTCGCTTTCTACCAATTTGATGTATATTGGCGGTGGGCGTGAATTTACTTTAATTATGTTTTTAGCTGGTTTTTCAGCTGGTAATTTTTCTTTGGTGAAATTTTCAAAATCTTTGGTAGCAAAAATCGCGAACCTGTTTAAGGTATGTATGACTTGTCCGCTTGACCCTGGTCCTGTGGGTTTCTTGTAATCGATTTTCAATTTCTTGGGGTTCGTGGAATCTTCAGGAGAGCTATTGGATGGATAGTCACGACTTAGGAGCTTTTTCATCCCGCCACCATGGCGGGTGCCAGGAGTTTCGGATGGATAGGCTTCTTCCAAGTTTCTTTCCTTTTTATTTCCTTCAGGACTTGAGGTTAGGGTTTTGGAGTCACCGGAGGTTTCTTGCGGGATTCGCACAAGGTTAAATTAAATACTGATCCTTGATTGAAATTTATTAGTTGAATGGACGAGAGATTGTCTTGAAAAAGACAGATTTCTTGCTGAGCGATGCGAAGGATCGATGTTGATACTTCAAGAGCTAAGCGCAGACTAGTGAGCACGAATGATGAACATGAATGAACTGAAACTGCTAACTGAATGTGAATGTGACTTCAATTCGATTTGATGATCTGATGATATTGAGGAGGAAGGGCGTGTGTTTGGAAAAGAATTTATCGAGGTGGGGGTGACCAAATTTCTGGTTAACAGGGGTCTGCTGGGTCTGGAAGTTAACTTTTTGTTAACATACACCAGCAAGCTAGGGTACTGTGAGTAGTTGGCAGTGTGGGAACCATTAAAGTTCGCACAATTAGCAGGAGTTTCCTCGGTTTTAACACAGTCCTTAGTTAAGTGGTCAAGTCCACACTTGACATATTTAGGCGTCTTGAAACAGTTTTCACTGGCGTGCCCAATTGTTTGGCACCGGTAGCATTGTGTATAGTTTTTTGATTTTAGGAATTTTTCCCAGTAGATTCTGCAGTGATAAATAAAACCTATTGACTTTACTTGAGAGAGTTTGGTACCCGGGGGAAAGGTAACTTTGTGCAGGGAATTGTTGGGCGATGATTTGAAAGACACCATGCTCAACGGATTGAGTTTTTCTGAGCTAAGTTCAGAAGCTATTAATTCAGTGTTTATTAAGGGAAGCCCCTTCAAAATAGCCGTAAACGACTTTTCGCTGGAGAGTGCGAATGTTAATCCAGCCTTCTGTAAAGCAAGTTTGGCCTCGTTGAAGAATTTGATATCACTGAAATGCAGGCAAACCTGATTTCCAAGGTATTTGATGAAGAAGTTTTTCCCGATTTCCGTTTCAAGTTCATTACTGAATTTAATCACCTCTTTTTTGGTGATACGGATGAAGATGGGGGGGGCGCACCGCCATTCCGGTTTGGAAAATCGTGACCCATTTTGTTATAACTTTAGAACCAGTAGAGATATTGCAATGAAATTTTCACTAAAATTATTTAAAAAATAGCAATTTTTAACTATGGGTAAATAAAAATTTTGTTGCATTTGTTAAACAATAATTTTTTATTAATTTTCATCGATGTTTTTGATTAAAACACAAGTTTTTAAATATAATCTTACAAACCATTTTTTACTTTCTAACTATGTATTTTTTATATTTATGTTTTATACATGTAACGTTTTATAGAACACGTAAAATATCAATTCGAGGAATCTTAAATTGTTGTAATCAACACATACTAACTTCACCGAAGAGGGAAAAACGCGTCACAAGCGTGTCAAAGATATTTTTTATAATAATTTATAATAATTATAATTTTTTTTATTGGAAATTCGTGTAACTTTTAAATCATAATAGATATTGGCATGAAACTTGAAATGGATAATGTGGAAATGTCAGGCTATGGATAGGTTAAAGAAAATTGTTGATGTTGTTAATACTATATTAATTATTTATTAATTCCAATGCTTCTGCATCTAAGTCCTTAGCTTGTTTAACATGTGACTTGATTCTTATACTAGATATATATGGATCGGATGTTAAATGTTCCGTCGTGCAGGAGCAGGATTCGTAGTTTTCCTTCGGACAAGATTTATGATGCGAACGTGCGTAAATATCCTCTTCAAGGATTAAAAAACTAGGGTCATTCGGCGACCAGTCAAGGCATCTGGCTAATGTTCAGTTTTTATACAGCCTCGAAAATACAAAGTATCATAAATCTAGTCCCTCCGAAGGACCGCTCGCGACTAGGGTTTATACAAAAACCGACTTTTTTTTTTTAAACCGGTTTTCGGTTTTTAACTTTTCCATGAAACCGGTTTAAACCGGTTTCGGATTTTTACAGATAAAAAATAAGACATGTTTACAACTTAGAATAGAAGTTTTTAATTTTTTTTTATTTATTAAAGAATTGACAAAATAATACCCTTAAAGAATCACAGAAATTAACAATTATTTATGAACATTATTATTTTACTTCTTTCTTTGATTAATAAAATGTGATTTTAAAAAGCAACCCAGATAGCCAAACGATCCTCGCGCACAGATCGAGCCCGGCGTGTCGGGGTCAGGTAGACGGGCCGAACGTCGCTTGAATGGGCAAAAGGCACACGATGGCTATAATCTGAGGAGGGCACTTATGACCGTGAGGGCTCGTAACGTTCCCTCGGCGCAAACCCGGCACAAGCTTCCCCTCGGCCCGTCGGTCCTGATTTCTGCCAAATTTTAAGTAGGTCCGAGATTGTAAGAGGGCAGCACGGTCGCATTAATGTGGCGAATGTCGTAAAAGGGTATAGCCGGATAAGATAGTCCAAAATGCCCTTGAGCCGAATTTTATCGATAATGTGCCATTCGATAGAGCACCAAGAAAAACCATACTGTGCAAAGTTTCAACCCTGTATCTCGATCGGGAGGGTAGTTATGGGGTAAAATCGAAAAATCAGTTTTTGGCCTATTTTCCTTAGTTAATGACGTTTAGAAATTCTGAGAAAAATCTGACACATGTTAAGAAACCAAATACATACTTTGCAATTGGTTTCAGATTTTTAAAGTGAAAATCCTGCTTGTAAAAAATCAAAAACCTCAAAAAAATCGAAAAAATGCAGATTTCACATGGAAGTTCTAGAGTGACAACATTTATATTTTTACAGTAGCAGTATATTGTCATAAGTATTGTTCATGAATTTTTTCAGATTTTTTGGTTTGGTGCGCCGTTGTTAAAAAAAATAAAAACTGATATTTTCGACGTTTTTTCCGCGAAGAACTAAGCTAACCTTAAAATTATTACGTTCTATTTGTTCTGTAAGTCTATCAGGCACTGATAAACCTTGAACATTATTAAAAAATAATTAAACAATGAAATCGGCTTGATTAGTGTTTTTACTATGTCAGCGTATTACATCTGGAAGTATTAAACACAATCCCAACAGCTCGGTTGGCTCAGCGCGTTAGGCGCTCGACTGTTGATCTGCTTATACTAGGTTCGCGCCCGGCGTCCGTATACACTTTTTTTTACTTGATTAATTCTTTTTTTATGTCTAACTATATAATAATCAATGGTATGTTTGTAGATTTCTTTTAGAAGCAATATCTAAATATTAAAAAAATAATGGATGCAGATGATAATATTAATATCCGTTCTCTTATAGAAGACAATAGTATAGTTAAATTCCAAGTTCAATCTCGCCATATTAATAGTAGAACCTATCGATGTTACATTCAATATGCACCTAACACAAGCGGATGTTCAGGGATTAAACGATATTGTTGTGACTGTGCGAATGGCAATCGTACCGTCGGTTGTTGCTCGCATGTAGCAGCAATTATCTATTACCTTTCACATGCTCGATAGCTCTCAAAAATTATAAGGCCTGCTGAAATATTAAGCAAGATATTTAATCAAGAAGAAGTGACACCGGTCATTAATGAGGACAGTGACGAAGACTGAGGACATCACATGATGAGATATTTATTTCCATCGGTCAACAATTTTGACGATAAGTATTTTTAAAAGTATTTTAAAATTAATGATTTATATGTATGCATTTATCGTCAGAAAACACAAACAATTCTATATTCTATTACAGGGCACGCGCAAAAAAGGAAGAACAAATAATTTTGACGTCAACAGTACTGACGATAAGTATTTTTAAAATTAATAATTCATATGTATGTATTTATCGTCAGAAAAGATAAATAATTCTATATTCCATTACAGGGCACGCGCAAAAAAGGAAGAACAAATAATTCTGACGTCGACCATACTGATGATAAGTATTTTTCAAATTAATTATTTATATGTATGTATCTATCGTCAGAAAAGGCAAATAATTCTATATTATATTACAGGACACGCGAAAAAAGGAAGACCATATAACAAAAAGAAGGCAAGCATATAACAAGGGGTATCCTTTTCCCCTACCCGGGTCTGGAAGGGGAAAGTTCAGTTTTTTGACCGTACCATTGCCCTCAACTACACCCGCCACCGATAAACGATTGACAGGTACCGGCAACCCTAGTAATCCGTTACCAGGTACTGATGATCGACAGAGTCATAAAGCGAATAGAGAAAAGAAAAGGTGAACATAAAGATAAAGGTAAACGGGCGGGCTAAAGGTACAAAATAATAAAACACGGACACTTTGTCCGTTTTTACAAAACTTTTACAAAACCGTTTTCTCTATAACGGAGTATTTAAACTCGAAGACACGTATAGATTTACTGCAGAAAATATTTAATACTACCAGATTTAAGAAGATGCGTAACTAAAAATTGATGATGTTAACAATTGCTCCAAAATTTTTTTTGCGAATTTTACCTTAAAATTATTTTTTTAATATTTAGATATTGCTTCTAAAAGAAATCTACAAACATACCATTGATTATTATATAGTTAGACATAAAAAAAGAATTAATCAAGTAAAAAAAAGTGTATACGGACGCCGGGCGCGAACCTAGTATAAGCAGATCAACAGTCGAGCGCCTAACGCGCTGAGCCAACCGAGCTGTTGGGATTGTGTTTAATACTTCCAGATGTAATACGCTGACATAGTAAAAACACTAATCAAGCCGATTTCATTGTTTAATTATTTTTTAATAATGTTCAAGGTTTATCAGTGCCTGATAGACTTACAGAACAAATAGAACGTAATAATTTTAAGGTTAGCTTAGTTCTTCGCGGAAAAAACGTCGAAAATATCAGTTTTTATTTTTTTTAACAACGGCGCACCAAACCAAAAAATCTGAAAAAATTCATGAACAATACTTATGACAATATACTGCTACTGTAAAAATATAAATGTTGTCACTCTAGAACTTCCATGTGAAATCTGCATTTTTTCGATTTTTTTGAGGTTTTTGATTTTTTACAAGCAGGATTTTCACTTTAAAAATCTGAAACCAATTGCAAAGTATGTATTTGGTTTCTTAACATGTGTCAGATTTTTCTCAGAATTTCTAAACGTCATTAACTAAGGAAAATAGGCCAAAAACTGATTTTTCGATTTTACCCCATAACTACCCTCCCGATCGAGATACAGGGTTGAAACTTTGCACAGTATGGTTTTTCTTGGTGCTCTATCGAATGGCACATTATCGATAAAATTCGGCTCAAGGGCATTTTGGACTATCTTATCCGGCTATACCCTTTGGCAGAAATCAGGACCGACGGGCCGAGAGCAGCTTGTGCCGAGGGAACGTTACGAGCCCACACGGTCATAACTGCCCTGGCCAGAATCGAGCATTTTGGCTATCTGGGAAAGAACGTCAATTGATTTATTGCTTAGTCGTGTCCTTATTTTGGACACAAAATTTCTAGAAATAGAAAAAACTCGCTAACTTGCTATTGAACTAGGCTTAATTGTCTTTAAAGCATTAAATAATAAATCTAAATTTTTTGTTCTTCTATTTGTAGCCTCTAAGATCAAAAACTCCTTCTTTAATGTTTGAGGACTGGAGGAAGTCGCTTCTTCAGGTTCTTGCAGATATTTATTTATTGCTATTTCCATAGCATTTTTCATCACAGTCTCTATGCGCTGTTTTCATTTCCACATATATATATATACAGGGTGTCCCAAATTTCGTGATCTTCCCGGAAATGGGAGGTTCTTGAGGTTATTTGAAGCGACATTTTCCTCTACAAAAATGTTCAAGGCAATAATGTTCCCCGACCTTTCTCCGCTATACCACTAGCTGTGTACTTTTTGATTACATCGAAATCATTATAACGGATTAATATAAGTGTTATGTATAAATTTAAAACCTAAAAACCTAAAACCTAAAAACCTAAAAAATTTAAAAGTAAAATTTTTTTACTGAAAAAACCGGTTTTCGGTTTGCAAAATTTTCTTTCAAAAACCGGTTTTTAAAAACCGACAAACCCTACTCGCGACCGTTACGCACGGTGTCGAATTACCGAGACCCGTCGCGTCGTCGACCGAGTAAGAGATCGCCCCACTCCTCTTTCCAGGGCCTCATTCAGAGCTACGAGAAGGAGGTCCTAATAGTCAAAAGTGTACTGATTGGGAAATGCAACTTTCGGCAGGAACCAATCAGTGCATCTTATTTCCTGCTCGAGAAGCCTGACGAACATCGCGTTGAGACCGCGTTCGTCAGTTGAGTTTTACACTCTAACGTCGCGACATTCTCCAGTCCTCGGGTAGACAAGTACAACGCACGAGCCGTTGTCTTGTCAATCGTTTAGTCACACGTAAAATTAGCATCACGGTAGTTCAGTGTCTAACTGTTAGGACACTCGACAAAACGGGATCGCGTCGGTCAAGATCCCTCGCGTACGGGATCACATCAGTCGAGATCCCTTGCGTGAGTTACAATTAGAAACGCGAATCACTATATCATTATCTGCGCGCGTATAAGGCAGGACCTGCTAGATCAGCCTTACTGACGAGTCCACTAGCAGGTCCGGGACGAAACGCTTCTTTTAACGTATTCATGCGTATTTTAATTCATGCGAATCGATAATTGTCTTTTGCGATAATCAAAACATTGAACTAGCTACCCAAGATTAACTTGGCGGGCAGTGATCCGGAACAGTCGCGAACCTACAGTTCCGCGACAAAACATAAAAGAGGTCGATATAATATATCTTCGTTTGCGGATATTCTTGAGGTTTTCCGGGTGTTTCTACATCTTATTCTTTTGAAGTCTTTATGACGAGTTTCCTGAGCCTCCACTGAAAGTTGGCTTATTGACAACAATGCATGAGAACAGCATGAGCTGGATGCACTCGTTTCTTTGTTCGTTCTGGTTCGTTCGTTTCGTTCCTGGGGGAGTCTCATCCATCCCGCGCGCGGAATCGATGTAGCGTCGATGCATTGAAAGAATAATAACTTATAATATTGGAAGAAATTGGTGAAAATTTTTGTGGGATCTTGTAATGGAAGGAATGCCGAAAATTTTTCGATATGATAGAATGCTGACTTTTGCTGATCGTAAAAGATATGCACTGTCAATTAAAAACAATCATAAGAATTTTTCATTATTTTTCAGCTCTGCTTTATTCATCTATTCTATACAGTAAATATTAATATAAGGTATGATTTCTCACCACCGCAGAATGCTTCTTATCGGGAAATAAACGCCGAATCAAAATATTAAATGGATTCGTCATGGTTCTTACAAGAAGAAAGGCAATTTCATTGGCGAAAAAACATCATTTCTGAAATGCTCGACTTTCAGATTCGTTTTCTCTAATACTGTTTATTCAATTTCTTTAATATTTTATTTTTGAGATATATGGACATTTAGAAACAAAAACCCGTTTAGTAGAAGTCGATATCTCAAAGTTGATTTTTGGTCAAATGGGTCACGATTTTCCAATCCGGACCACTGTGATGGCGCGCCATCCCAGAACTGATAGTCTTTGGAACATGATTAACACTGTTTCGATTTCCGATTCTAATGCTTTGCTAAAATTTAGAATCTTACTTTCAACTATTTAAATATACGAATGTACATGGGCGGTGGTCGAACGGAAGTTTTTGATATAATCGGATTCGCGGTAGAACACGACCCGTTACTTGTTGTTACCGTTTGTACCGGCCCGTGGTATCAGCGAAATTCTTAAATGCCTCAGTTGAAAAGACATCAAATCTGCTCGACGTCGCACAGTAGTCCAGATCGTATAAATAGGAGGAAAAAAGTCCGAAATTGAAGATAAAAAATAGAAGTATTGTTGAATATTTTATGTACTATATATTTCCCTGAATCGTAAAGTGACCTATGATATTAGTATTATCAACAATAAAACAAATGACGAAGGCAAATGCCGCCTTGCGTTGTTTAACGTTTCTCGAACGTTTGCTGCGAAATATTGAGTATCAGAACGTGTGTTGTGATTATCTAGCTATAATAACATGAATTCAACAATTGAAATCAAGTACAGAACTACAGATTTATTTCAATTTGGTGGTTCAGATTATTGTTTATATTTCGGGAAATCTTGACAGTTCGTTTCTTGTAAGCTTTTACTATATACAGTTACTATATACAGCCAGCTAGCTTCTTTTGCAGCCCTATCTATCCCACCATTGGCAGTCTTCTCCCGTACTTTTCCATCTCTCACTCTTTCCAGAAGATCTTGAGATTCCGAGGTCGCAGTCATTTGATCAACTTGAGGCTGGGACAGCTCATAATACATGTGACCCAATCGCTTCGCATCAGGGATATCGGATGCTCCTCCTTGAGCCCATTCTGCATCCCAGACTCCTTCTCCTTGGGCTTTTTCAATGATTGCCGCAAGGAGTGTAGCCAAAAATTGATTTTCTTTAGGAGACAGTCTACGGAGGTACCCGTGATCAATTACCCTGGCCCAATTGTATCCATACTCATTTTGATCAATTACACAATAACTGGAAAAGAATTTGGCAACAACTTTCCATGAATCAGCTGTCACGTTAAAGTATGTTTTACGCAATAAGGTCTGCCAGGAGGTGCGGGTTATTTCACTAGCCAGGTCGACCATGGCTATGAGTCCCAAACCATTTCTGGCAGTATGTGTCAGACAGCGACAGCGAAGGACGAAGAGATCCTTTAGCGAACATCGACATTTTCCAATAGTCCCGCCGCCGTCTCATCCCGCTCAACGAGGATCTCAGCGTGGGTGGTGTGACTGACCGGCTGACGAAAATGATACAATCCGCTCGCCAGGGGCAAGCGGAAATTATTTAGTCGCGTATAGTCCGGGGCCCTAGGACATTTGGGTAGTTGCGATCCTGCGTCATCTAGTTACATTACGCGCAGCACCAATCGGAAATTCGGCAGTTCTGCAAGGGAAGGGGGAACTAGGATCGATGCGTTCCGTCGATGCGGATCGAAGAGTCACTGTCGCACGAAGTCCGGTCTTGAACAGACGTTCCGCTAATTTCGTAAATCTCGAGAAGTCTCGATAAGTCGCGCGTCGCGGGTGGTTTACAGCCGAGCGAGGCATATCGAAGGAAAAGCGAGGGGACCGGCTAGGAAAAATCTCGACGCCGGAAAACCAAATACCGAGGCCGAAAAAGAATAACGACCACGGTAAGCCGACTCTGTGATTCTTCGATTTCGTAATCGTGGTGGATCGTAGAATTCGCGCGAGGACGACACGTGTTCGTCTCGTCCTCGAGGATCGTGCAAGTGCCGAGGCGCGGGGCGCCTCGTGCCATCGTTCGCGTCCATTTCGAGGACGCTGTGAACATTCGCGAAAATAGTTTCCCTAATCTCGGAAATCGGAAGTCTTCCTCAGGGTCGCGTCGGATTGAGATAGTCTAACGTTCGAGCGTCGGCTGCGCGAGAAACGATTCGGTCGAGCGGCGGAAATTACACGTGAACCCGCGGAGGTCTACTCGTCTCGTCGAACGCGTACGGCCGCGGATTGTTCGCCGCACGTAGTAAATTTCGTCTGTTATTCGACTCTCGCGACAGTCTCAGGATTTACGCCGTTCATCCGCGTCTCGCGGAATCTAGTTTCGATACGAATCGAATATTGTACCGTAATACCGTACTTCCGCGATAAAATTAGGATCGACTAACGCGCTCCGCGAGCGACCATCTTTCGCACAAGTGTACAAGGAGCGCGGGCTCCCGGTTCGCGGCCTCGTGGCCGCTCACCTGTAACTTTTATTTGAGGACCATTAAATGAATAGAACCGATTCCGTCTAGTCAATTCTTAACCTGCGAGATCCGTCCTGCCGTGAGGGCTGTCACCGTCATCTTCTGTGCTCGAACCATCTGGCCGTTCGCGTCATTATTTCACCTCGCGTTTCGAGGAGGCTCGATACTCGGGCTCGGCTTCACCGAGCACGAGAAGGTTATCGTGTTTCGCGTGGTATTTTCTAATACCTGGCGCCCGAACTCGTGTCGCGTAGTTAAGGGTGTGGGTCGGATTTTGACCTTGGTCGTAGTATCGGTGCCCTCCGCATTTGTAGCTAGGAGCGCTAGTGTTTTTAGTCACTGTTTTACCGATTCAGTCACAGTATTGGTAAAATATCGGTAAAATAGTGACTAAAAACGCTAGCGCTCCTAGCTAAAAATGCCATGGAACTAATACTTGCACCAAAATCTCCCGTATAGGGATCTACTTCGTAGATTTCGTTTGCTGTGTTTAAACACGTATAGTTTAACATAATAAAGGTTTCATTGACATTGTATGTGACCCTGAATTCCGGGATGCCTACATTTTGGTCTATAAGAATCCTAAATCTCTCGATATTTAAGAAAATGTATGTGTCTCGACAATGGCAGCACTGTCGCTTCGTCCAATATTTGTGAAACTGCGCTACATGCTGCCGAATAATGCAAATTACGCCTCGGAAACGCAAAAGTAGGCCATATATGGAAGCATCCCGTAATTGTGGGTCTTTTATCTAGCGATTGTGACTACGTAGGGGCCCCAAATGTGCGTTAGAGAGACAGCAAACGAAATCTACGGAACCCTTGCAATCTCGTGTACGTATACAGTATCTATCGGTGTGTTAAGGTACTACCACACTCGCACTCGACCAAGGTCAAAATCCGACCCACACCCTTAATTCAAGCCTCCTACGAAAATTGCCTTTGCACCGGGAGGACCGTGTCCGCACGGCCGCGCACGGCCCAGCCTCAGAGCCTGTAAAATCCCGGGGTTGACCATTTTTCGTCGGCTATAAAACCGTTCGAAAAAGGGACAACGTCGCAACCTTCACCTATACATTCGTACAGAATCGTGTTTATCCACTGCTAATTACTCAGAAGACCTTCTTGTTATCAGATTTCCACAGTTTCTAAGATTTCTTGATCAGTTTATCGATGAACGTTTCACAATGTGTTACTCGAAGGAAGATAAGATTGATATGATTTTCATTTATGGAGAAAGTCGACAGTGTTTAAGAGAAGCCGTGCAGTTGTACAAGGACCGATTTCCTAATCGTAATTGTCCATCAGTTTCCGTTTACTCCAATTTGTTAAATAAATTCCGTGAAACTGGTAGTGTCGAAAACAAAAAACGTACAAAGGTGAGGACTGTAAGGAATGAAGCAAACACAATTCATGTTTTGGCAGCAGTGAATACAAACCCTCATGTTAGTACGAGGCAAATCGCACGAGGAAGTGGCATTAGTCAAAAATGTGTAGTGCAAATACTCCAGGAACACAAATTTCACCCCTTTCACCTATCAATTCATCAAGAACTTCATGGTAGAGACTTTGTAAATCGTGTAAACTTTTGCCAGTGGGGATTGAGACAATTGATAAACGATAGAGCATTTTTTAATCAAGTATTATTTACCGATGAAGCTTCGTTTACAAATCATGGGCAAATAAATTTAAAAAACCTGCATTATTGGTCATCTGAAAATCCGCGGACAGTCGACAAACAAAGACCATGGTCCGTCAATGTTTGGTGCAGAATTTTAGATAACCAAATAATTGGGCCTTACTTTATTACCGGAACATTAAATGCAGAAAAATACATTGCATTTTTACGAGAATCGTTATCAATTCTCCTGGAAACTTGAACTTGAACTGACCCTTGAACATTCGTGAAAATATGTGGTATCGACATGACGGATGTCCGGCCCATTCTTCCCGTGTCGTAACACAATTGTTAAATAACAAGTTTCCAAATCGTTGGATTGGACGTAACGGACCCGTATTATGGCCAGCTCGCTCACCAGACCTTGCACCCCTTGATTTTTATCTATGGGGAAAACTGAAAGACGATGTTTATAGTGAAGCACCAACGACTATAGACGACATGAAAGAAAGAATCGTCCAGGCTTGTGCGTCGATTTCCTCAGAAATGAATTACGCAGCAGTACGTTCTGTAACTTCACGGCTGAATGAATGTATAGCAGCTCAAAGGAATATTTTTGAACATTTGGCGTAACAGAAATGCATCAAATGAATCTTACACGTTGAATTTTATGTATACCATTTTTCTGGGTTAAAGGCCATTTGAAGGTCATATTCTGTTACATGCATGAATTCGTTATTTTGTCAGCTACAACATTACGTTAACGAAAATATATCATTCCATTTAAAAAAACATCGATAACCTTGAAATCTCATAAAAATGACCTTGAAATTTTTTTTCCCTTACACCGTTATATGTGACCCTTCAAACAGTGTAACTTTGTCCTACGAAGTTTTTTTGTACAACGAAAAGTAACGGAGATATTGAGGTGTCCTGCTTTATCGAATTCACCCTGTATATTTATTTATTTATTTTGGCTTCGCAGCCTAGAAATGGACTTGGTTTTACATTTTTTATCACACTCACTCATTTCCATACCGCACACATACATACTATACTCCTATATCCCTATATACATTTTCCCTAACTACCCATCTTTGGTCTATTGCACATTCATCACTTCTCTGCGCTTCGTCTCTATCCTTCTCAGCCAGCTTACCACTTCACCCCTGATCTGCCCTCAACTATTTCCTCCTCTCTTAATTCGCTGCCCTCTACTTTATAGCAGTCTTGTAAAAGATGCCTTATTGTATCTATCTGCAACACACACAACCGACATTTCCTTTTTTCCTCTTCTAGCCAGTACCGATTTCCTTCTTCGAAGTTTCCGCATCTCACTCTTGCGATTAACTCTTGGTTGCCTTCCTTTCCCTGTTTCTCTAAATATTCTACTCTACCCGCCGTTCTTATATACTTATATCTCCAATTATATAGCGCATTCTCGATTTTGTTATATTGCATCTGCGCTTGCTGTTCTCTATCTCTTTCGGTCAGAATTTGAATTACGTCTGCTTGCCGCTTCCTTGCCTAAGTTACTAAATGTTACTGATTGAAACTATTTTTAGTCGATAGTAACATTCTTATACTTGATATAAATTCAAAAGTTTCTGGCCTATAGTTGCCGTTTTATGAGAAATTATCTTTTTGGTTGATCGTGAACCTGTTAGAACTCGACGCGACATGGTACTTAATCTGCAAAAATTAGGACTAATACAATCCACTACAACGAGAAATCGGTAAATTATTGTAATTTATTTACAAAATAAATATATATATATACACATTTTTTCCTCTTGTCGGTGTAAATGCCCAATTGTCACCACGATGTTTTGAACATTTCGGATAATTTGGGAAGAAAATGTTTCCAACAAAAGTTAATCGATACTCAGTCATCTATAAATTCCAATAAAAAAATTTGCCAAAAATTTTTTTTTTAATAAAAAATATGATCATGTTAATTTTTTAAATGCTACTTAGTATTTTTTATTACATATTGTTGTAGCAGATGTCAAGACGAATCCAATGACCTACTTAACTACGGCTTTAAGTTTAAAATAATGCTAGAATAATTTTGTCCAGCTAAATGGCCCGTTTAGACCACTGTGCGTCGCTACGTTGGCAGAGTTTACCCATGTGCTGTTGAGGTTAGGGTTGACCATCGTGTTTGTACGTTGTCTCTTTGTTCCAGAGGCCACTTGATGCTGATTTGGGGGGTTTTCCAGAGTATGTATTGTTGTTTATTTTATCTGGGATCTTCGTTTTTTTGCCGACTGTGCGGCTCACATGACCGCTGGGCCCAGGATCTTCCGTCGCAGGGAAACGAATATCACACTTTGGGTTGAAAAGGACGTGCTTTTAGTGTTTTGAAAAAAAACAGATTCCTGCAGGCGACCTTTATAAGTTTTTTGAAAGTTTTCTTATAATTCCCATAATCTAGAACGGCTCTCGCCAGACTTAACCCCTCAGTATATTTAACAATATTTCTCATGTTAAAGGGTGGTGTGCATTTGCTCGAGGTATCTTTTGCACCAACCCTCAAGTTCAGATTTGCAGGCTAGTCCTGTCTAAAAAAAAAACTGTTGCCATCTCAACTATGAGGACGAGGACTGATGCTGCTGTCAACGCTGCAATTGCTTTCTTCCTACGGTCCAGTATAGCTGGTCCCCATCTGATTGTGGCATCGAAAATGACTCCAAGGTATCTTACCGTTTGGCTCCAGTTGATTTCATCATTATTGATCTTTAGTAGTGGTAGTCCTTTCTTAAGGTGTTTATGTTTCCTAGTGAAAAGAATAGCTTGCGTCTTTGTGCTATTCAGCTTCATTTTCCAGTCAGAGAAGAACTTGTTGATATCTTCCAGATGTGCTTGCAAGATTAACCTCAAGTAACTGAATGAGACTCCTAAGATAGCTGTATCGTCTGCGAATTGGGCTAGTGAAGTATCCTTGGATTGAGGAATATCATTTATATAAATGAGAAATAGTAACGGAACTAATACAGAGCCTTGGAGTACACCAGCTTTGATAATTACTAGCTCAGATGTTTTGTCACCAACTTGGACGTAGAATAGTTAGACGTAGAATAATTGGGTTGAAATTCAATTTAATAAGTTTGAAGATAAGCCCATTATGCCACACCGAGTTGAATGCCTTATTTAGGTCAAGCAATACCATCCCTAAAAATCTGTTCGTGTTTACATGGTGTATATGAAATTGTGCTGTTCGTATTAGTTGTTGTGTTGTGGAGTGAGCAGTGCGGAAACCAAATTGCGAGTCAATAAGAATTTTATTGTCCTCTAAGTGAGATTTCATTATATCATATAGGATTTTCTCAAATAGTTTAGCCAAGATAGGCAATAGACTAATGGGGCGATAACTTTGAAGGAACTTTCGATTCTTGCCGGGTTTATGTATCGGAACCACTTTGGCAATTTTCCATGCTAAAGGGAAGTAGGACTCTTAGATGCAGGCATGCAAGATGTAAAATAATTGAACGAAGACCTTCTTAGGAGCTTTCTTAATAAGGTTTGGGGAGAATTTATCCCAACCACAGGCTTTGTTAGATTGGAGTTTGTCTGTAGCCTTTCTGATGTCAATTGGTGACATTCGGTTGATAAGGTCGTTACTACAAGGGGATGGAGTGAAGTGTTCCCTCAGGTGGAAATCTTTCAGCTTTTGGTTTATCGTGTTTTGGAGCTGGGAGTTTGCATTAAATGCATCGTCGAACACTTTTCTGAATTGATTTGCCACTAGTTGAGCTTTTTCAACGTTGAGATCGTGATAGTTCCCAGACTCGTCTACCAATGGTGGAATAGTTTTAGGTTTGTTAGTGATTTTCCTGAAGACAAGCCAGAACGTGTGGGTATTTGTTTTGGTGACTTGGTCTTTTATGAAATTGTGCTTGAGAAATGCAACTCTTTTTTGGATACTATGTGATAGATATTTATAGTATACCAGGACTATGAAGTTGCCAGTACGTTACCATCACCTTCTAGCCGTATTTCTTAGTCGTATGAAAGGACTGACGGATTTCCAGATATTTGGAAATCCGAGCTTCAATCACGGGACACATGGACACGCTAAAAGCGTGATGGTGCCTAGTATTCCATCTGACAGCGAACAGAGGAAACTATATAAACTAAACAATCTTAAATGTAATAGAAAGATAATCGCTCTATTTTATGTAATAGAAAGATTATTAAAATTATACTATTTTTTACTATCTGTAAATACATTATTATTAAATAACGTAATAACCTTGATGTAATCCTGAAGAACATAGATTAATGCATTGCATGTTTCGGAAACTGCTTGGGATATAGCTAACGTAGACATAATAACAGAAAACTTCAAATCTTCAAAGCTTCGCCCAGTAGCTAGATATCTTAAAGTGAGCGCCACTCTCTCATGCACAGTTATGAAATCTCGCATGACAGTATTTTTACGAGATAAGTATGGTGCTACCTTGTTCACTAATCTGTTAAATAGATTTGAGCCCATTCGGAAATAATTTCTATAATCATTAGAATTTGTAACTGAAATCTCACGCAGCAAATTTAGATTGTAGCGATCTCGTTTTTTAAGTCATTCATTTATCCAAGTAGAGCGTTTAATTTTTTTTTGGTTCCTAATGTCAAAATAATCGCCAAACAGGCTTTTTCTTTATATTACAAGACATTGCGACTTCTTGGTGTCTTAATTTCAACTGTTATACAATTTCGTCATTCAATACTGTCAGTCTGACCGATAGGTGTAGGGTCCTTCGTGATTGAAGTCAGGATCAGTCAGGATTGACAGTCTGACTGTTCAATCAGACTGTCATTCCTGATTGACCGTGTAGGGGCCGCTTATAAGTATACGTACTGAGCACTAACGATGTTCACTCAAGCGAGACTTGAGCACGAATGAAGTCGATCTGATGAGAGCTGAATGCTCGGAATTAAGCAACTTTTGACTGAAACTGAACAGAGAAATGGAAACCCAACTCTTTTTTGGATACTATGTGATAGATATTTATAGTATTCCAGGCCTGTGAAGTTGCCAGTACGTTGTCATCTCCTTCTAACCGTATTTCTTAGTCGTATCATGGATTTGAGTTTCTCATCAGCAGTGATAAATTTGTTAGGAGTGTTAACGAAAGATGTTGCTTTATAGAAGCAACTGTTGACGAAACGTTGAGTCTGGGTGATTTTGGAGTCGATTTCTTTGGTGGATGAGAAGTTAGGGGTGATCTCGATTTCACTTGCGTGTTTCTTGTAAGGTCTTCAGAAACTTCACATTGTAGATTGACTAATGAATTGGATAGGAAGAAATCTAGAGTGGCTGGAGGTCGATTTGGCCTGAAGTAGGTGTGGGAGTGGGGGAAGATCATAGAGTAGTGATTACTAGTCATATGATCGTCTAGGATTTTCCCATTTTTATTACTATGTGTATTGTTCCATATGGAGTGATTCGCATTTAAATCGGCTCCGACAATGAAAGGGGTATTGGATTTTGTAATTGCCTCTATTGCAGTACTGTTCAAGATTTGATTTGGACAGCAGGCTGCTATGACTATTAAATTGGGGTTAATTAATTTGATGGCTACGGTTTCTAGGTTATCTACGGTGTCTAGTTGGAATGGATGGTATCTGAGGTTCTTATGAGCTAGAATAGCAACTCCACCACCCGCTCTGCCATTGTTTCGGTCGTTTCTGATAATATTATAATTTGGAGGAGAAATGCTGATGGAGGGTGTAAGCCAAGTTTCTTGTATCATTGCAATTAATACATTATTCGTTAGCATGAAAAGTTCCAGCTCATTTAGTCTGGTTTATCGAACATTGTGTTACAGGTGGATAATTTTGGTCTTATGGACTTAATAATGGGAATTGCCTTTTTTATAAAAATGAAGGCTTCTTTGAAGAATTCATTTGCTTCAGTTTGGTCATATATATTTGAACTAGTATTTGAGATGCGAGGGTTGTCATGAGACTTTACAGCGTCGCTGTAAGATTTGCTAGATCTTGTGAACCCTGATGATCTTTGATTAACCAAACTTTCTGAAGCGGAAAGATTTTGAGATTGCGTTACCGTCAACTGTGCTCTAAGCGGTTTACGAGCTTCTTTTTTATCTGTGTACGCCAATAGACTGGGGCATTGTGTGAAATTTGCTGTATGCTGGCCATTGCAGTTGGCGCATTTAGCCGGCGTGTCCTTGTCTTTTGTTCAGTCTTTAGTCAGATGCTCAAGACTGCACTTTACACATTTCGGGGTCTTAAAACAATTTGCACTGGCGTGGCCAAATGCTTGACACCTAAAACATTGTGTGTAATTTCTAGTTTTTAGGAATTTTTCCCAATGGACTCTGCAATGGAAGATGAAACTGACTTTTTTAACTTGGGCGAGTTTAGTGCCTGGCGGGAAGGAGAGCTTGTAGATGGAGCTGTTAGGAGCAGACTTGAATGTAGTGCAACTTGATGGGTTGAGGTTATGTTGCACGAGCTCATCGATTATAATATCACTTTCGACAGTGGGGAGCCCTTTGAGGATGACAGAGGCTTTTCCTCGGGGAGTGCAAATGTGTGGAATTTCAAGCCTGCTTTATGAAAAGCTTGCTTGGCTTCTATGAAGAATTTTAGCTCAGTGAAGTGTAATCTAATTTGGTTACCAAGAAATTTTAAATAAAAATTTTTCCCGATTGCAGCCTCGAGTTCATTACTGAATTTAATTACGTCTTTGCTTGATAATTTTATGTAAATGGGTGGTGGCCGCAAAATCTGTTTCGGGGTCACCATCACTTTGTCTTTGTCAGTGGGAACGTCGGCGTTGCTAGCATTAGCAATCTTTTTAAAAGCCTCTGTATTGAAAACGTCAAACCTGTTTGCCGTGCTGAAACTCCAGGAACTGGGAGGGTCGTGGATAGACATCTATACCTTTTTCGGGTTTCTGGAATCGGAGAAATCTTCAGGTTTGCGGTTGGATTGGGTTATTGCTGGGAAATTGTTTGTTTCATCCTCTGGTAGATCATTAATTTTCATCTTTCCTCCTACATGCCGAGGACCAGGATAACTGGAAGCGGAGTCTTCCTTCAGGATTGGACTCTATAGCATTGAGTGTAGTTTCTAGTTTTCAAGAATTTTTACCATTAAACTCTGCAATGAAAGATAAATCCGACTTTTTTCACTTGAGCGAGTTTAGTGCCTGGAGGGAAGGTGAGCTTGAAGATGGAACTATTTGGAGCAGACTTGAAGGTAGTGCAACTTGACGGATTGAGGTTATGTTGCACGAGTTCATCGATTATAATGTCGTTTTCTACAGAGGGGAGCCCTTTGAGGATGACAGTTAGTGGTTTTTCATCCGGAAGTGCAAAAGTGTGAAATTTTAAGCCTGCTTTATGAAAAGCTTGTTTGGCTTCTATGAAAAATTTAACTTCATTGAAATGTAACCTTATCTGATTTCCGAGAAATTTCAAGTAAAAATTTTTTCCTATGGCGGCCTCGAGCTCCTTACTGAATTTAACCACTTCTTTTTCTGATAATTTGATATAAATAGGTGGTGGCCGCGAATTTGGTTTCGGAGTCACAGCGACTTTGTTTTTATCAAGAGTGTCATCAGAATTGCTGGCATTTACAATATTTCTAAATGCATCTGAATTGAAAACATCAAACCTGTTAGCAGTGGGTACGTTGACGTTGAAACTCCAGGTACTGGGAGGGTCGTGGTTTGCCATCTTAACCTTTTTAGGATTTCTGGAATCGGCGTAGGCTTCCGGATCGTGGCTGGATAGGGCTTCGGATGGGAAGGTGCTATTTTCCCCGTCAAGTAGCAGCTTTTGAAGTTTAGATTTTTCCCCTACATAGCGGGAACCAGGAACGTCGGAAGCGGAGTCTTCCGTCAGGTTAATGTCTTCGAGGACCGCTGGGTTGGAAAATGGATTCCCCGGGAGGGGTGGGGAGCGCGAGGAGTTGCTTTTTTGTCCATATAAGACAACAAACTAGGACACTGCGAATAACTTGCTGTGTGACAACCTCCTCAGTTCGCGCATTTGACAGGAGTTTCTTCAGTTTTACTGCAATCTTTAGTGAAGTGGTCAAGTCCACACTTTACACATCTTGAGTTTTTAAAACAGTTTGCACTGGCGTGCCCAAAAGATTGGCATTTGTAGCATTGAGTATAATTTTTTGACTTTAGGAATTTCTCCCAGTAGATTCGACAATGATATATAGGGTGTTTACCTACAGGTGGGAGAAAATTTAAGGGGTGGTTCTCGACGATAATATATGACGAAGATGAAATTTTAAATAAATTTTAAAACTTAAATTTTCTTCCACCTGTAGTTAACACCCTGTATAAATCCTATTGATTTAATCTGAGACAGCTTGGTTCCCGGGGGAAAGTGACTTTATACAAGTAATTATTGGGCGATGATTCGAAGGCTACTACGCTCAATGGATTTAGTTTCTGTAAATTAAGTTCGGAAGCTATTAAGTCGGTGTCGATTGAGGGAAGCCCCTTCAGAACAGCCGTAATTGGCTTTTTCGCTGGGAAGCGCGAAAATATGGAATTTTAGTCCTGCCTTTTGAAAGGCTAGTTTGGCCTCAGTGAAGAATTGGGTGTTACTAAAATGCAATCTAATGTGATTACCAAGGTACTTCAGGTAGAAGTTTTTCCCGATTTCTGATTCGAGTTCACTACTGAATTTTACTACTTCCTTTTCAGCGACACGAATGTAAATAGGGGAGGGACGAACCACCACTTCAGAATTGACAGGATTCATTACAGGATTACCACTGTTTTTTGGTTTAGCACTTACGTCTCCGATGATTGTCCCACAGAGTCCATGAAGTTTTTGAACGCGTTTGAGGAGAAGAGTTCAAACCGATTTGATGTTGGCACGTTCGCGCCATTCGTCCATGTACCGGTTAGGTTATGGTTGGGCATGATGCTGGTTTTTTGTCGCTTGGTCCCTGTTGAGGTTTGGTTTTCGGATGGCAGGGAATCCGGACAGTTGTTAATTTCGTTGAGTAGCTTTTGTTTCACTCCAGCCATGCGGACTCCATGACTGGTTTGGGCTTGGTCCTCCTTCACGATTGTGTTGGATACTTGTATTTTTATCAATTAGTTGAAAAAGAACGTGTTTCGGTTGTCTTAAGTGAGACAGTTTTTTTTTTAGAGATTTCCCTTGGGTTGAGTTTTTACAGTACCTGAGGATGGGATTCTTTTAACCTGTATAACACATGAAAAATAATGTTTATTAGTGGCAGCTTGTTAAGTTGTTTTAGGTCGTTTGACCCTCTTGAGTGAGTAATAGGTGAAAGTTTCTGTTAATATTTTGTGTCGTTGGTTGACTAACGTGGAGGATGAGTGATCTTTAAATATTTGAATTGAATGGAATGTATTTCCGTATATATATAACAATGAAAAATAAACTTAACATTATTTTCTTCTTATCACATACTATATAACCGTTAAATCAAATCTATACATTTCGACATACGTCCGCTCATCTCGGAGATTCCCACAGAACAATGAACAGGAACGCTACTAACTCCGCTGAGTTGCCACATATGAGAGAGAAAAAGCTTGCCAACTCTATAAATCTTAACAGTTTCAAAAACCTATATGCATGTTAGGGGGGTTTAGGGGTGAGTAGGTTTTGTTTTTGTAAAGTATTGAGGAGCAGTCTGGGGGTGTAACTATTTCTTCTGTGACGTGAGGGTACAGTCCGCGACAAAAAGATGGCACACCCGTAAATATTGCTATTTCTTAAAACTGTGATAAAATTTGATATGTTTCTCTCGGTGTATGTACTTCGGCGGAGCTTCTAGCTTACTTACACCGGCGGAGGTCAGCGGAGGTTGCAGACTCTAGTCTAAATGTAAACAACCGGGGTCACCGGCGCGACAAATTGATGGCACATTCTTAAAATTCTTTCTCTGCAGTTAACACTAGACCGTCAGAGTGTATCGTGTACTGTTTGATTGTGCATTAAATATTGTGTGTGTTTCTTATTACTATTGAAATTACATACACTATGGGTACTGGAAAATCTTTATCCGATGCTGAAATAAAAACGATTTTGACATTGCATAAAGAGAATTACTCGATTTCAAAAATTGCACGTATTATACATCGGAGCAGAAAAGTGGTGTATAATTTATTAAAAAATCCCAAAACATACGGAAAAAAAAGAGTTCTGGTCGACCAAAAGCAGTAAGCAATCGCGGAAAACGTGCAATTTTAAAAGAAGCTTCGAATTCTTCGGGAACAGCACGACAAATCGCTAAAGCAGCAGGCGTACATACACATATACGTAACGTGCAAAGGATAATAAAAAAATGTCCGCACTTGGTTCGAATGAAATTGAAGAAAAAACCACCTTTAACCGCTCAGCATAAATCAGAGTGTCTGAAATTTGCACATGAGCACATACACTGGAGAAAAAAGTGGCGTCATGTTATTTTTAGTGATGAGAAAAGGTTTAATCTAGATGGACCGGATGGTTTCGCACATTATTATCACGACCTGCGCAAAGAAGAAAGAATATTAAGGACACATGGGTGGCGGAGGAGTAATGCATTGGGCCGGAATTGGGTATCGAGGGGTGACTGAAGTAAAATTTATAAAGCAAAACTATGAACAGCAAAATTTATATAGATTTGATAGACGAACAATTAACTAAATTCGGACGGACATTTTCCGGGGAAAATTTTACATTTCAGCAGGATAATGCAAGTGTGCATACTGCAAAATGCGTTAAGCAGTACTTTGAGCAAAAGAAAATTAGTGTCTTAAAGTGGCCAGCGAGATCGCCAGATCTCAACATAATTGAAAATTGTTGGTCGCATCTCGCAAGACATGTTTATGAAGGCGGAAGACAATTCCAAAGCCTTGCAGAATTAAAAACATGTATACATCAAGAATGGACAAAAATACGTCCAAAATACATTAAAAACCTCTTTAAGTCGCTTCCAAAGCGTATGTTGGCTGTTCTGGAGAATAAGGGAGGCCATACAAAATATTAAACACAATATTATGTTTTTGATGTAGGTAAATCACGTATTTTTTGGTATATGTGCCATCATTTTGTCGTGCCGATTTTTGTTATTTTTTGTTTCCATAAGCAAACGGACAATTTTCTTTAATTTTATTGTTTGTAATGTAGTTTATTTTGTAATAAAAATGTGTAAGTACCAAGAAAGACTAGATTTGTCATGTCCAAATGATGAAAACTGAATTTTCGTGGTGTGCCATTTTTTTGTCGCGGACTGTATTTCGTCTGGGTCATACTTTCCTACTTTGGCTATAATGGGGTTTTGGTGTTGGAACGCGAAAGTTTTTGGGAGTGAGGTTATTATGTATTTATGAATAGTCGGTAGTTTGAGTGTTTCGTGGAGAGTGTCTGTTGGTGTGTCGTTGTCGGCTGCTAGAATGATTCTAAGGGATTTATTTTGTATTCTTTGGATGTTTTGGAGGTTGGTTTTGGCTGCGGTTGC
Source organism: Lasioglossum pauxillum (assembly GCA_933228785.1). Classification (NCBI taxonomy): domain Eukaryota; kingdom Metazoa; phylum Arthropoda; class Insecta; order Hymenoptera; family Halictidae; genus Lasioglossum; species Lasioglossum pauxillum. The sequence goes on along the minus strand of OW121701.1, from coordinate 36,047,470 downwards.
CCAGATTTGGTATCCGTATAGGACTGCTGATCTGGCATAGGCTAGGTATAATGATCTTTTAATTTGATCCGTTAGTGGACTTTTTTGATTGATGAGAGGATAGAGAAGTCTTATTAGTGGGTAGGTTTTTTTGATTCTGTTTTCTGTTGCTTTTGCCCTGTTTAGCCTGTTGTCGAGGGTGGGGCCCAGGTAAATAACGTGTTTGGACCAAGGGATTTGAGTGAAGTTGATTTGGATTGGGGGAGGGAGAGGTTTTTTTGGGGGAGGTGTGGAAGAATATGGTTTGGGTTTTGTTTTCGTTTAGTTGCAGTTTCCAGTCTTGGAAGTATTGGGTTGGGAAGAAAGTAATTTCGGTATTTTTAGATGAAATAAAATCCAATTTTTTTATCAAAGCAATGAACTTTAATCAATAAAATATTTTCCATTTTGTTGTATGATCTTTTGCCATCTTTCTGGTAGCTTCATAATTCCGCGCTCATAAAACTTCTGATCCTTTTCGGTGAAAAACTGATCCAAGTGCGATTTCAGATCATCATCATTAGTGAATGTTTTATCATCCAAAGAGTTGTGTAAACTTCGGAATAAATGATAATGTTATGGTGCAATGTCAGGGCTATATAGTGGATGTGACATCACTTCCCAACCAAGCTCCAATAACTTTTCACGTGTTACCAAAGATGTGTGTGGCCTAGCGTTATCATGGTGGAACACGATTCCTTTGAGATTTGCCAATTCTGGCCGTTTTTCTTTGATTGCTATGTCCAGTTTTGTTACTTGTCGACAATAAATATCTGAATCGATGGTTTGGTTCCTTGGGAGCAGCTCAAAATACACAATACCTTTGTAATCCCACTAAATTGACAACATGATCTTCTTTTGGTGCAATTCAGCTTTCGGTGTGGTTTGGACTGATTCATCACGCTTGGATCATGATCGTTTTCGAGTTGTGTTATTGTAAACAACCCATTTTTCATCACCGGTGATGATTCGCTTGAGAAAAGGGTCGATTTCATTTCGTTTGAGATGCATATCGCATATGTTGATGCGTTGCGTTAAGTGAATTTCTTTCAACTCGTGTGGAACCCAAATGTCGAGCTTCTTAACGATTCCGAGACTTTTTAAACGATATTCTATAGTTGTATGCGAGACATTTAACCTGTCTGCAATCTCTCGGACAGTTATATGACGATCCGATTCAATAATGGGTTTCATTTGGTCATCATCAACTTCAGATGATCGACCAGAACGTTGGTCGTCTTTAAGTGAGAAATTTCCAGAACGGAATTTTTTAAACCAATTCTGGCACGTGCGTTCTGTTAAGCAATCCACACCATAAACTTCGGATATATCTTTGTGAGCCTCAGCAGCTTTTTTACCTCTACGGAAACAAAAAAGCAATATGTGCCTATAATGTTCGTTTTTGCACTCCATGTTCAAATTGACACGGAACTTTCAATTTTAATTAAAATTACGTGTAATTTGCTTCAAAAGTAACCTAAAAGATGCAGTTATGAAATGTCAGAAAGAAAACAAACGCAACGTTAACAGAAGTCAATCAAACAAAACATAACGCCATCTATTAGTGAAAACCGAAATTACTTTCTTGCCGACCCAATATTTTGATAGGATATTGAGGTGGTTTTGGAGGTGTAGTGCTGCTTGGGTAGGTTGCCAGGAGGAGGAGTATATTGCGGTGTCATCTGCATATATGGCTAGGTTTGTTTTGGGGTGTTTTGGGATGTCGTTTTTATCACTATTTAACTTGAGCTTCCAGTTCTTGAGGAATTCGATTATCATATTTAAATGATTTTGGAGTATTTTAATCAGTCGCATGTGACTAAAAGACGCCGCCAGGATCGCGGTGTCGTCCGCATAAAGAGCCAGTGATGAGTCCTCTGTGTTTGGGATGTCATTTATGTACAGGAGGAATAGAAGGGGTGCCAAGTTAGAACCCTGTGGGACTCCGGCCTTTATGAAGATGACTTTTGATTTGTTATTTCCAATTTGTACAAAGAAGGATCTATTTTCTAGATAAAAATGGATTAGCTTAATTATTCGAAGGTGAAATTTTAGGAGAATTAATTTAGCAATCAGACGTTATGCCAAACCGAGTCAAACGCTTTGTTTAGGTCAAGGAGGATTATCCCGAAGTAACGGTTGGTATTCATGTGATGGGCGTGGAATTGGGCTGTACGAACCAGTTGTTGGGTTGTTGAATGATTATTACGGAATCCAAACTGCGAGTTGATAATGATGTTATTGTTTTCAATGTGCGTATTTAGAATTTGATATATGATTTTTTCAAATAGCTTTCCTAGGATGGGCAAAAGGCTTATCGGTCTATAACTAGCAGGAAATTTATGGTTTTTTCCAGATTTGGGAATAGGAATGACCTTGGCCATTTTCCAATCACTAGGGAAGTAAGCCAACTGGATGCATGCTCTGAATATATAATAAAGCTGGACGTAGGCATTTCTGGGGGCCTCCTTAATCAAGTTCGGGGAGAAGTCATCGTATCCACATGCCTTTCTACGCTTCAATCTACCAGCAATTTCCCTAATACTCGACGGCGAGAGAGTGCTGATGATATCTGCACAAGAGGACGGGGAGAAATGTTCTTTATGATGAAAATCTCTAACAGTGTTATTAATGAAAGTTTGTAGTGGTGACTTAGCATGATATGCTTCGTCGTAGACCTTGCTAAATTGTTCAGCCAGTAACTGTGCTTTACTGTTGCCAGAATCATGGAATGCCCCCGTGTTGTCCACCAGAGGAGGAATTATGTTAACCTTTTTTGTTATTTTCCTGAAGACAGGCCAAATGGTGTGGGTGTCCTTGGCCCTTGTTATCTCATCATGGATATATTTATGTTTAAGGTGTACAACACGAGTACGTATACATTTGTTAAGGTGTTTGTAATACTCGAGTGAAATCAGATTAGCAGTACGCTGCCATCTTTTCCTTGCAGTGTTTCGGAGGCGGATAAGAAATTTAAGTTCTTTATCAGGAGAGATGAATTTACTTGGAGTGTTGACAAAGGATGTAGCCTTGAAATAACTTGATTTTAAGAAACGCTGAAAAGCATGGACTTGATGGTCAATGTCTTTGGCTGAGCTGATGGTTGGGGTGATTGATATTTGGTTTGCCAGGTTGCGGTATGTATCCCAGTCAGTAATAGGAGAAGAGGTTGCGAAGTATTTTTTTTTTTTTATATTAAGGCTTAACGTCGCATCAACATCTAGGTCATTAGCGACGAACTTCTATTGTGTTTTTTTAGATTTTGTTGAGGTGGTTGATATCTTTAAGGAATTCAATGGTGTTTTTTATATGCTTTTCGGATGTGAAGGCCGTGTTCTGGTTGATTTCAAATTTGAGTCGCTGGGTGGAGAATTTTCGGCAGTCATACAAGATGTGGTGCACTGTTAGTGGGGTATTACAGCAGAGAGGGGGATCTGTCTTCTTTATGAGGAATTCATGTGTTATCTTACAGTGACCAGTTCTCAGGCGGGAAAGAATGATTCTTTCTTTTCTGCTCATGTGGTCGCGTGGGATGTCTTGGAAAAAATTTGTGATTATTTTATGTATCTTTGATGGTTTCGATTTCCATATGTTATTCCATTCTTCTTTGATTTCTTCTCTTACGCCATTGATAACTTCTTGGAGCGGGATTTGGGTTGCTTGTTGTTCTGTCTGTAGGGTGGTTGCCTCTTTGGCTCTCAGATCTGCTTGTGTGTTTCCAGCTATTCCTTGGTGCGAGGGAATCCATATTATGAATATCTTTTTGTTATTAGCTACAAGTTCTGTATATAATGTTAAGGTATTTCTAATGATTTCGTTTTTGTTGTGTTTCGCGGTATTTTCTAAGGCTTGGGATACGCTCATAGAGTCGGTATATATTGCGTGGTTTTGGAAATCAGAGGTGTATATATGTTGTTGCGAAGTATTGTTTGGTGTCAGGCAAGAGCAGGACCGGGCGATGATCAGAAGACAAATCTTCTGAAACCTCGCATTGACAATTGGTTAGCGTATCAGCTAGGAAGAAATCAATTATAGTTGGGAAGCAGTTAGGTCGGAAAAAAGTGTGAGAAGGTGGAGAAATCATTGAATATTTGTTATTTACTATATGATTATCAAGCACTCGGCCATTGGAATTGGTATTGTTACCTTTATTATTCCAGGCCGTATGTTTTGCATTAAGATCAACACCCGCAATGAATGGTATATTGAATTTTGAGATTGAATCAAGTGCAGCAGGGTCGAGAGATTGGCTGGGGCAGTAAGCCGAGATTACTATTAGATTAAGGCTAATTAATTTCACAGCAACCGATTCAAGGTTATTGCAAGCGGGGAGATGGAGAGGTAGGAAGCGGAGATTTTTATGTATCAGGATGGCAACACCCCTACCGGATCGTCCATTGTTTCTGTCTTTCCTTACAATGTTATAATTTGTTAGTGATATGTCGGTGGCTGGGGTTAACCATGTCTCCTGGATGCAGGCGACGATAACATTGTTTGTGGTCAAAAATAACTCAAGTTCGTTAAGTTTGGAGTATATGGAACAAGCGTTCCATGTCAAAATGGTTCCTCGTATTTTAGGAGTGAAGATAGTTTATGAGAATAACTGCTGGGCAGCATCAAATAACACTTCCAGTTTGTCAAACATTGTGGAACATGAAGCTAGTTTGGGTTTAATGGTTTTGATAATGGGCATGGCCCTTTTGATGAAAAGGATTGCTTCCTTGAAGAATTCACCCGTTTCAATAGAATCGGGCGAGGTTGAATTGAGGATGGGGCTTGGAATGGGGTGTTGACCCCGGACAACTTCGCTAAATGAGCGACCATTATTTACTATTAAGTTTTGGTGTGGATTGGGATTTTTATTAGAGAAAGTTGGATTCTTCAAAACGGAGGGGGGGGGTGCGAGGAGTAGATTTTTTGTTTATGTAGGCCAGGAGACTCGGACATTGCGAATAATTCGCTGTGTGATTTCCAGCACAGTTCGCGCACTTGGCAGGTGCCTCGGTTGTCTTATTACATTCTTTGGTTAAGTGGTCCGTACCACATTTGACACATCTGGGAATTTTGTAACAATTAGCACTAGCGTGCCCAAAGGATTGACACCTAAAGCATTGTGTATAGTTCTTGGATTTAACGTATTTTTCCCAATATACTCGACAGTGGTATAAGAATCCCACTACTTTTATTTGAGAAAGTTTTATGCCCGGGGGAAAGGTGATTTTATACAAAGAATTGTTTGGTGAAGCCTTAAAAGCGACTACGCTTAGTGGATTTTGATCTTGTAGTTTAAGCTCGCAATAATTAATTCTGTGTCTATAGAGGGGAGACCCTTTAGGACAACCGTAACTGGCTTTTCGTTTGGGAGTGCAAATGTATGAAATTTTAGTCCAGCTTTTTGGAAGGCTATTTTGGCCTCAGAGAAATATTGAATATTATTGAAATGAAGCCTAATTTGGTTTCCCAGATATTTCAGATAAAAATTTTTCCCTATTTCAGCTTCAAGTTCACTGCTGAATTTAACAACTTCGTTCTCCGCAATGCGAATGTAGATGGGAGGGGGTCGAACTGACTTTTCGGAATGAGACGCTGAAGGGTTAACATTTGTTTTTTTAAATTTACCATTTAATTCGTTATTTGATTGACTTGAAGAGTCAGAGAGGTTTTGAAAAGCTTTTGAAGAGAATAGTTCAAACCTATTTGATGTAGGCACATTTATTCCGGTTATCTTGTTAGAGTGTTGAATGGGCATGTTGCTTGTCTTTAGTCTCTTGTTCCCTGATGAGGTTAGGATTTCGGATGTTATGGAATCCGGGCCGTTGTTATTGACTTCCTTGGGAAGTTTATTCTTAACCTCAATCATGCGATTGGCATGGCTGGTTTGGGATTGACCCACTTCTTCTTCGGTGTCGGAGTCCTCAATTTTTAAAATTAGTTGAGATGGAGCGTTATTCGTATGTCTTGAAAAAGACACTTTTTAGTGTACTGCAGAGTTTGCAGGCACTGTAGCCTCGACAATGAGGGACGTGGCACTAAACTAACACTGTATCACGATACTGACCGCACGAGAGCTGAGGGAGCTGAATGAAAATTGTCGAGAGCTGAATGAGAGCTGAATGAATGTTGACTGACTGCCTCTTTTTTTTTTTTTAAACAGGCAAGCCTGTAGGTAGATCATGGGGAAATAATTTATAGAGGGCTCCTGGAGCAGAATGCTCCCTATCCTTCCAACATGAGAGTGAATTGGTTATGCAAGTGAGAGGGTTTGGATTAGCGTAAGCTACAGGGTTAAAGAGTGGAGAATAAGAAAATTTTCAAAAAACTTATTAACATGGGTTGAATGGGGTGGGGTGCGATGGTAATCGCCTATGAACGAATAATGATTCGTTGGGGTGGAGTTTGGGGTGCTGAGTTTTCATCAGTTGGGTTACGCTGGGCCAGAGGAAGTTGCTGAAGACGATGACGATGGTGATGCATCGAGATGGATCCTGTTGGGCGATCGTGGGCGGTCCGAGTGGTTGTCGTGAAGACCGCCTCTCGGAGGGCAACGAGCTGACGCGAAAGAGGGAGATGATGTGCCAGAGGCACTGTTGGAATAATTCCCTGCATGGTCTGGCCGAAGGTCAAGTGGAAATCTCACTTTAGGTGAGTAGGGGAGAAGATCCCTACTGAACAGAGCGGTGTTACGGATCAGTGGGTTGGGGTGACTCGCTGATTCGTAGTTAGAAACGAGTTCATGGAAGACCTTGTCAAGAAGTGGTAGTTTTGACCGGAGGTGTATATCGGTTGTGGAATGATCCATGGGCAACTTGAGGATGACCTTGATGGCCTTACTCTGAATGCGTTGCAGGGAGAGGAGGTGAGACTTGGCAGCCGTGTGCCATAAGTGAACTCCGTAGGTGATGACGGAGCGAATGCATGACTTATAGAGGAGCAACTTCAGGTTTGTGTTGAGCCTGGAGTTATTCCCGATGAGAATATTGGAAGCTGCCAGGGCGGCTAAGGCCTTTTTTCTTCTGTCTAGCACAGCTGGACCCCAGTTAAATTTGGAGTCGAGCTTGACCCCTAAATGTTTGACTTCCTTTTGCCATTGAATCGGAACGTTGTTAATCATCAAGGGAGGGTGGTCATTCAACTGATGCTTGCGCTTCCTGGTGAATATTATGGCTTGGGTTTTATCGCCATTGATGGTCAGTTTCCAATTTGTGAAGAAGGAAATCAAAGAGTCGAGGTGACTTTGAAGAATTTTTATGAGTTGGAGAAGCCGAAGGGAAGCAGCGAGAATTGCCGTGTCGTCTGCGAATAGTGCTAGAGATGAGTTTGGCTTTTGTGGGATGTCATTGATAAACAGTATGAAAAGTAAGGGAGCGAGTCCTGATCCCTGGGGTACTCCCGCTTGAATGAGGTAGGGGGTGGATTTTCCAGTACCGACCTGGACAAAGAAGGTCCTGCCCTCGAGGTAATGATGGAGGAGTTTGATTAATCTAGGATGGAATTTAAGATCGATCAGTTTGGCGATTAGGCCATTGTGCCAAACTGAGTCGAATGCCTTGTTAAGGTCGATAAGGATCATGCCAGAAAATCGATTGGTATTCATATGGTTTGCATGGAACTGGGTGGTGCGGATTAACTGATGGATAGTGGAGTGGTTGGAACGGAAACCGAACTGCGAGTCAATTAAGATTTTGTGTTCGGTGATGTGAGTGTAAAGCATTTGATAAATGATCTTTTCAAATAGCTTGGAGAGGACAGGCAACAGGCTGATGGGCCTGTAACTTGCCGGAAGTTTTGGGTTCTTCCCAGGTTTGGGGATGGGAATAATTTTTGCTACTTTCCAAGCCTTAGGAAAGTAGGCTAGTAGGAAACAGGCCTTGAAGATGTAGTACAGTTGAACAAAGATGTTTCTGGGTGCCTCTAAGATTAGGCTAGGGGAAAAGCCATCGTACCCGCTAGCTTTACGTCTTTTGAGGGTTTTTGCTGTTATCTGAATTTTAGCAGGTGAGATAAGTTTGACGATGTCAAAGCAAGAGGAGGGGGAGAAGTGCTCCCTGTGATGAAAATCGCGAACTTTGGTGTTGACGGAGACCTGAAGAGGTGATGTTGTGTTGTAGGCATTGTTGAAGATTTTGCTGAAGTGGTCAGCCAGTTGTTGGGCTTTGGAAGGGTTGGCATCTTGATAATTCCCAGAGAAATCAATGAGAGGAGGAATGGAGGTATGCTTCTTCATAATTCGCCTGAATACAGGCCAGAAGGTGTGAGAGGTTTTGGCGTTTGAGATCTCTGTTTGAATACGCTGTCCTTTGAGAAATTTGACGCGTTTTTTAATGCTTTTTGAAAGCTGTTTATATTGTTCAAAGGAAATCAAATCTGATGAGCGTTGCCAGCGCTTCCTAGCTGAATTGCGTAATCGAATGAGAATTTTGAGGTCGAGGTCAGGCTTAGTGTGTTTGTCCGGTGTGTTGACGAAAGACGTGGCTTTGAAGAAACATGACTTGAGGAACCTCTGTAGTTGGGTCACCTTGTGATCAATATCATCGGCTGTGTTGATGTTAGGAGAGATGGTTGTTTTATTAGCAAGGTCGCGACATGTGTCCCAGTCAGTGACTGGGGAAGAGGTCGCGAATGTATGTTAGAATTCGGGCAATATCAATACTGGACGATGGTCCGAGGAAAGGTCGTCGGATGTTACACACTGAAGGTCGTTAAAGGTGTTGGCCAAAAAGAAATCAATTGTAGATGGAGCACAATTGGTTCGAAAATGTGTATGAGTTAATGGAGAGATGATAGAATACTTATGATTTAAGAGGTGATTCTCAAGAATTTTGCCATTGTGGTTGTTGGCTTCGTTGTTCCAATAGGTGTGTTTAGCATTAGTGTCAACACCGGCCACAAACGGAGTTTTGAAGTTAGTGATGGAGTTTAGTGCCATCTCATGAATGTTTTGTTTAGGACAATATGCTGATATGAGAGTCAACTTGTAGCTGATAAGTTTGATGGCAACGGCATCAAGATTGTTGGTAGAGGGTAGTGGAAGAGGGTGGAATCGGAGATTCTTATGTATAAAGATAGCGACTCCTCCTCTGGCTTTGCAATCGCTTCTGTCATTTCGCACAATGTTGTAACTGGTGAGTGAAATGTCGGTGGAAGGGGTCAGCCATGTTTCCTGGATCAAGGCGACCAGAATGTTATTATTGATCAGGAACATTTCGAATACGGGCAATTTTGGAAGAATGGAACCTGCGTTCCATGACATGATTTTACCAGGGATTTTTCGGTCGAAAATGACTATGAAAAAAGCATTTGAGCCGCGTCGAAAATGACTTCTAGTTTGTCAAAGATGGATGTCCATGAGGTTAGTTTGGGGCGAATGGCCTTTACAATAGGAATAGCTCTTTTAAACAAGAGTATTGCTTCCTTAAGAAATTCGCCAGTTTCAGAGGTGTCAAGGGGAGCAGAATTGAGGTTAGTGTTTGACAGAGGAGTCTGACCGCTGACAACCTCGCTGTATGTACGGATTGAGTTGCCGTTGTTGGCAAAGAGTGTTGGGTTTGGAATTAGGTTTGAAACTCACGTTACGAGCGGAAGAACTTTCCTTGTTGCCATTGGTGTCATTGAAGGCATCCGTGGCAAAGATGGCGAACCGGTTGGTTGTCAGGATGCTAGGGCTTGAAGATCCGGGGTTTGGGTTCGGCATGATGGTGGTTTTAAGCCTTTTAGGATCCGTAAGGCCAGAAGGAGATTCCGAGGGACGGACTGGAACGGCGCCAGTCTCGTCGGATGAAAACTTTTTCTTTAAACAGACCACGCGGCCATATTGGTCGCTAGTGGCAGGAAGGAGGTTCCCGTCTGGGTTACTCACTTTTTAAGGCGGTGAGAAGAGAATAGTTTTGGAGGGACGTTGTTTCCTTGTCTTGAAAAAGACAGATTGTGCAGGCCGAGGCGTACCAGGGCTAGAGTGACACTAACACCAAGATGAGAACACGTGCTTCAGAAACGAAGGACGGGCCCGATATCCATTACGGGTGAAATTCCGTTATAGGAAAACGCGTGCTCTAGGAGAGCCTTAATTGCCCGGCGGCACACGACCGAGCCAAAGTCGAATTCGAAATTGGAAAACGAATACACTAGACTGAGCACTGACTGAACACGACCGAAGTCAACGGTTGTCCGAGAACGAGTGAATGTTGACTGACTGCCTCTTTTTTTGGGGGGGGGGGGTTTCACTTCGGTGTGAGTATTACAGTCCCTGAGGATGAAATCCTTTTAACCTGTATAACACATGAGAAAAATTGTATATTAGTGGCGGCATGGTAGATAGTTTTAGGTCACTTGACCCTCTTGGATGAGTAATAGGGGAAAGTTTCAAAAACCTGTATGCATGTTAGGGGGGGGGGATTTTAATGTTGGCAGGTTTTGTTTTGTAGGATATTGAGGAGCATTCTAGGGGTGTAGCTGTTCCTTCTGTGGCGTGAGGGTATTTCGTCTGGGTTATAGTTTCCAACTTTTGCTATAGTGGGGTTTTTGTGTTCGAACGCGAAGGTTTTTGGGAGTGAGGTTATAATGTATTGTTGTATTGTTGGTAGTTTGAGAGTTTCGTGGAGAATGTCTATTGGAGTGTCGTAGTCTGCTGCTAGAATGATTCTAAGGAATTTATTCTGTAATCTTTGGATGTTTTGGATGTAGGTTTTGGCTGTGGTTGCCCAAATTTGGTGTCCGTATAGGAGAGCTGATCTGGCACAGGCTAGGTATAGTGTTCTTTTAATTTGTTTTGTAAGTGGACTTTTTTGGTTTATGAGAGGATATAGGAGTCTTATTAGTGGGTAGGTTTTTTGATTCTGTTTTCTGTGGCTTTAGACCAGTTTAGTCTGTTGTCTAGGGTGAGGCCCAGGTAAGTGACGTGTTTGGACCAAGGGATTTGTGTGGAGTTGATTTGGATTGGGGGAGGTAGAGGCTTTTTGAGGGAGGTGTGAAAGAATATGGTTTGGGTTTTATTTTCGTTGAGTTGGAGTTTCCAGTCTTGGAAGTATTTTGATAGGATATTGAGGTGGTTTTGTAGGTGTAGTGCTGCTTGGGTAGGTTGCCAGGAAGAGGAGTATATCGCAGTGTCATCTGCATATATGGCCAGGTTAGTTTTGGGATGTTTTGGGATGTCATTGATATATAGGTTGAAAAGTAGGGGTGCTATTTGTGAGCCTTGTGGGACTCCGGCTTTGACATCTTTGGGTTGAGAGGAGGTGCCGTTGACTGATACTTGGAGTGTTCTGTGTGTGAGGTAACTGTGGATTATGGCTATGAGGTTGGGAGGGAGTTTGATTTGGTGTAGTTTGTACAGGAGGCCGTGGTGCCAAACTGAGTCGAATGCTTTCTCTAGGTCATGGAACACCATGCCTGTCGGTCTGTTTTTGTTGTATTCTAATGTGATATGTTCTGTGACTCTATGTATTTGTTGAATTGTGGTTCTGTCTGACGCCAAATTGTTCTTGGATGATGATGTTGTTTTGTTCGAGGTGGTTGTTCATTTGTATGAGGATTATCTTTTCTAGTATTTTGCCTAGGAGACTGAGTAGGCTGATTGGTCCGTAACCGGAAGGGTCTGTTTTGTTTTTGTTAGGTTTTTTTATGGGGATTACTTTTGCTGATTTCCAAGTTATGGGGAAATAGTTTAATTGTAGGGATTGTCTGTAAATGTAGTATAGTTGCAGGATGATCTTTTTGGGACTGTTTTTGATTTTCGGGGAAGTAATTTGGTCGAAGCCTGGGGTTTTGTTGGGGAGTTTTTGAATGATGTCCCTGACTAGGAATGGGGTTAGGTTGTTCTGCTGGTTTGATGGACATGGATAGGGGTTTAGGAGATAGTTGTCAATCTGGGGTTGGAGATTGGAGGAGAGGGAAGGTGAGTTGTTATGAACTTCTTGGAATGTATCGGCTAGAAGTTCTGCTTTTTGATAGTCTGTGGTGGCTTCGTTTTTATGTGTGTCTAGTAGGGGTGGAATTTTGGGGTTTTTAGGTTTTAGGGTTTGATAGGTTTCCCAGAGGGAGTTGTCTTTGATTTTTAAGGATTGTAATTTCTTTTTCCATAGGAGGTTTTTGGAATTTGCTATTTCCTGGTTGATTTTTCCAGTGAGGAGATTTCTAAGGAGTTTGTAGTAGGGGTTTTTGGTTTTTTCGTATTTTCTGCGGATTTTATTTCTTTCTTTTATTAGGGAGCTGATGGTGTTGTTTTGGATTTTTGGATCGGGGGTTTGGTGGTGCCAGATGGTGAGTAGTTGGATTTGTTGGTCTATTTCTTTGGGAGAGGTGAGGGAGGATTGGAGTGGGTGTTTGTTACAGAGTGCTCTGTATTTTTTCTAATTTGTTCAGGGGGTTTTTGCATAGTAGTTTTTGGAATTTTTTAGGTTGATTTCTAAGATGACTGGTAGGTGGTTGGAGGGGAGGTCTTGAGTAGTGTAGCATTTGGAGGTATAAGGGAGGTTAGTGAGGAAGATATCGATGGTGGAGGGTTTACATTTTGGTTGATGGTGGGTGTAGGATTTGGGGTAAATAATGTATGTTTGGGAATTTTCAAGATGGTTTTTGAGCGCTACTCCTTTTTGGTTTCTGGAGGTGTTGTTCCAGAGCTGATGTTTGGCATTGAGGTCACCACCTAGAAGGTAGTGGGAGTTTGAGCGTAGGAGAGCGGAGAGGTCGTGGGGTAGGATCTTTTTGTCCGGAGGTGAGTAAAGGGAGTCTATTGTTATTGGAGGGTTTGTTTTTAGGAGTGTCGCTTCGATGTCCTGGAGTTGAGGTTGGGTGGTGCTCTGGAATTGGGTGTTTTTGTGGATAAAGATGACTACACCTCCTCCGGAGGAATCTCTATCCTTCCTCATGAGGGAGTAGTCGGGAATGTAAGGGTGATCATTTGCTTGAAGCCAGGTTTCTGTGATTAGGTCAATGTCAATTTCGTGGGTTTGTAGGTATGTGTGTAGTTCTGTGATTTTATTTCTGATGCTACATGCGTTCCAGAGGAGGATTTTAAAAGGATTCATTTTGAGTCCAGGGTTTGTACGATGAGGATAATGGCCTTTACTTTGTCTATTGAGTTTGTGCAGGGAAGGTAGTGTTTTTGGATTAGGTCTAGTATGTTAAGGATAGTGTGGAGTTCTCCTGTGGCGTTGAGGGAGTTCATTGTGTCGGTGAGTGGGTATTGTTGGGGTGGGGTAGGAGAGGGGGTGATAGTCTTGGTGGTTTGTGCGTATGGGAGTTGTGTCGGAGAATGGGAGAATGTGTTGGATAGTGGAGAGTTCCTAGGGGGTAGGGTGGGGAAAGAGGTTGGTGTTAAATTTGAATTTTTTTGGAGCTGTGGAGTGTTGGGAATTTTGTTGGAGGAAGAAAGGTGTAGTGGGTTTCTGTTTTCCTTTTTGGAACGGAAATTGATGAGTGCTGGGCACTGGCTGTAGTTGGCTGGGTGGTTTCCTTTGCAGTTGGCACAGGCTGCAGGGGTGTCCCTGGTTTTGGAGCAGGTGCGGGTGTCGTGGTCCTGACCGCACTTTAGGCAACCGTAAGGCCTGCTGCAGTTTGCTGAAGTGTGTCCGAGTGCTTGGCAGCGGAAGCATTATATTATTGGCTTCTTGGAGTCGTATTTTTCCCAGTAGGCTCTTACCGAGTTGGTAAATCTGATGGATTTTACCTGGGTTAGGGTGCTTCCTTTTTGGAAAGGAAATTGATGAGTGCTGGGCACTGGCTGTAATTTGCTGGATGGTTTCCTTTGCAGTTGGCACAGGTTGCGGTGGTGTCCCTGGTTTTGGAGCAGGTGCGAGTGTCGTGGTCCTGACTGCTGCAGTTTGCTGAAGTGTGTCCGTGTGCTTGGCAGCGGAAGCATTGAATTATTGGTTTCTTGGAGTCATACTTTTCCCAGTATGCTCTTACGGAGTTGATATATCTGATTGATTTTACCTGAGTTAGGGTGGTTCCGGGAAGGAATGTGATTTTGTAAATTGGGTATTTTGCGGGAGTGGGAATTTCCTTGCATTGCGTAGGATGAAGACCTTGTTTGGTGATTTCATTGAGTATGTCTTGAGCGGAGAAGTGTGGGAGCCCTTTTAGGACAACTGCGAGGGTTTTTTCGGTGGGAGGGAGTATGTGTGGATGTGAAGGTTGTTTTGGAAGGAGTCTTGTTTGAATTGACTGAAGTGTTCTAGGATGTTGAATTGGATTTTAAGTTTACCATTAGAATATTTAGTGTGGAAGTTATTGGCGTACTTGGTTTGGAGTATGGAGAGGAAGGAAGGGTAGTTTAGGTTGGAGTTGTGAAGATAGATGGGGGGAGGTTTTATAATTTTTGGGGCAGTATTGTTAGGAGTTTGAGTTGAATTTGTATTTGGTTGGGCAGGTGGGGTGTAGGACTACCAATAGGAGTCCAGCTCGATGAACCAAGATCAGGTTCAAAGCCTTGTTCTCGAAGAACATGCGTGACAGTCGCTTTATAATATAAACCTCTAGCTAACAAGACAGCGGAGATGTAAAAGCTGCCACCAAGTGTGTCTGTTTCTTTGCCATTGTTACATACATAGGCAGTACACAAGGTAGGGTTATCAGCGTGTCGGAACCAGTCTCTTGCTGATGGCTCAGTTGGACGCCATCTTTGTGTCATAGGCCGATATCTTGGGCCAATCTTTGCTCCTGGCATGGCTGACAATGTTGGAAACCAGGGAACTGCAGTTGCAGCTCCATATGAGCCAAAACGAACACCATCAAGCCTCTTTTCTGTTTGCGCATCATTAGGTAAATAGCGCACAGAGATTGAGAGCACCTTAAACTCATCAAATACTGATGAGAATGCCGTGTTCAAAACGCTTAGAGTTATTGGGTAATACCAACGATGTTCAGTACCCCATGTTGTATCAAAATCGATCATTCGGCGAACAACTAATGTAGTGTGCCGATCTCGCCTTCTGTTGTTAAAACGCCTACGTCTAGAACGAGTTCTAGCACGAGGTTTTCGTTGGCGGGCCATTGTGGCAGGCGGAACAGTGATCGTATACATAAACTAAGCGTGAAGAGGTGAACCAACCGTCAAATACGGACGGCGACGACGCGGCGCACACAAATAACATACAGCCAATACAACAGATATAAAAATACTAATAATAAACAGTAAAAGAAAGATGAATAATGTAAATTGGTGAGACTCAAGATGGAGTGTTGTCACCGGATTGTGGACAGTCATGTTGTGAATCTGTTCCACGATTCTGTTGAGGCAAGTTATTTCGCTATAATAAGGCAGCGATGCGGAAGCGGTCGTAGGAACTACTGTAGTAGTAACACTTTTCAAAGAATAACGGATATGTATCGGAGGTGTTGTCATGGCTAATCCGTTAAAGAAGAACACGGGAATGGAAGAACGTGCATAAAGCGGTAGGTATAACAAAAACGCAATCGAACAGAAAATTTGAAATAATTCAAATAATCAAACAGACTGCGCTTATGTGGGCTGCATTCAGTACCCAGAAATACGCAAAAAAAAAAGGGTGGGGTGTAGGAGTTGTTTTGGTTGGATGATGGGGGTGGGTTTTCATCCTGAATGAATTGTTGGAATATTCCATATCTATTTGAGGTGGGTATTTGGGGAATGATTTTAGTTTTAGTGTTTTGTGGTAAAGGATTGGACATGATTGTTGTTTGTGGAGAGTCTGAGAGGAGGACAGGTTTTCTGTGGTTTTTCAAGTGATATGGTTTCCCATCATCTCTTGGGTTTCTTTTGGTGGACCAGGGTCCAAGTGAGGTTTGGGGGTTTTCAGACCCCACGATGAGGGGTGGGGAGCTTGGATTTAATTTTAGGTTAGGTGAGTGATTGTACGCGATAGGAATATACTACGCGGGCGATTTAGATGGGATCCTATCCGAGGATACGCGTATACGCGCGCGGAGGCGACACCGTGTGACTTACGGACGACGTGTTTGCGATTTGTTTCCGTGTCAGAGGTATGTACGAGGTTCCGGCCGCTTGACTGCACTAGATTATCCGATCCGCATTGTACCGTGGTCCGCGCTCTTCCTATCATTGTGGAGAGCTGAGCGCAGACTGCCAGATGAGGGGAATCACAGTGAGATGATGTACCCCCTCTCTGATGACCAGACCAGTCCACGGCACGGGCACCGCGGTCTACGCTCTTAGGGTACGCGTACAGTGGACCCGTTTTCGTCCGGCATCCGACAACGACCCACACAAACGAGCGTTTCGAGCGCCTCGATAGGCATATGTTGGTGCCGGTACGGCCGATTTTGCCGGAAAGTGTGCTTACAGTGGGCCCGACGTCAGACGAATCGGTCACGGTCCACGGGTCGTCGAACCTTTCCGGCCGCTTCGAGAAGGGTTTCAATGGACAAACCCTATGGGGCCTCGACGTCGGACGGTGTAGGAGGAAAATCAAATGATTTTGTTTTTCGTTCTCCGTGCCGGACGAAAATTCTATGTATAGTAGAAATTATGATCTTTTGTGCTTTGTAACGTAAAATTGAATATATACATGAAAATACTAATTAATGGCGAAGGGATAAACAAGATAACATTATTTTTAATTGTCGTTTATTTTTATTATTATTTAATTGATCATCTGATTCTTGAAAAAACTGTAAGACATTATTCGGATAGTGTTTTCATTTTCTTAATTTTAAAAATATTAATCTTAATAAATGTGGATTCGAAAAAATCGTTTATCTCGCTCTTTCCAGGACCATTGTGGCCTTATTTATCAGAAAGTCACAAAAAGTTGCAAACTTTTGATTTATAACCAAATAAAAATTGGTGGGACCCAGAGTCCCAATAATATACAAAAAAATTAATAATTAGCTTTGTATTTTTTATAATTCGAAGTAATGTACTCACCGCACTGAATAATATCTACACTATGAAACTTTCGAAAATCAAGGAGTGCATATACACAAAAACAACAAAGAAATGAGAAAAAATTTTTTCCTTCAATAATTTATGTCGCAGTTGTTTCCAATGACAGTGTTTGCACTTACGTTCTATTATAATCTATGATCGATGAAATGTTATGAATACTGTAATGTATTTCAGTACACATAGATTTTTAAAAATGACATAATAAACGAATTATTACCATGTCTTGGCGATTTTGCACCACTGTGCAACGTACGATAGCGTAGCGGCTATCGGCACGTGCAATAAAACATTGGGGATGCAAATGGTCGAGTCATTATTGGGCGACCGACAGCAAAGCTATTTTTCAGAAAGCTGTTTTAGCGCGTCCTACTCATAATTTTTTACTGTAAAGTAATTTTTAAGTTAACACGAGTCAATACGTGTTATCCGAGAAAGTGCCGATTTCCAGCTCAATAGTAATGACCTGTCATAAACCTCTCCACGGAGGACAGCCCCGGTAACGGCACATAAACAAATCGAACATATCATCGCTGGGTCTGTCTATCCCCACCACAGCCGCGCCCGTAGTCCCAATGTTTTGACTTCGACGCTGCACGCTATATGGTATGTGTGGCTGCCGTAGCCAATATTTCGACAACAGCCGAAAATGCGTGTGAAACGAGGCCTGCCTCCTCCACTCTGATCCAATTGGGCGCACATCGTACCTAGAGACACGTCACCGTAGTCCTGCCTGGGAACCTTCTTCTCACACTCGCATCAATACAATGTCACCAATTCGAACCCATACGAGATGGCACCTTGCCACCCTCTACAATCGCATAGTAATGGGGGGTAACGGTTTAATATCTCAACCCACTGCTGTTCCGCTATCGCTAGTACGGGGAAATGTATTGGACTACTTGTTGGACATAAACAAATTGAAAATGTTTTTTCACTACGTGAAAGGTGTCCCATCCCAACTTAGCCACCATGGAGGTGGAAGACAGATAAAAGAGAAATCGCCCAGGACCAGGTCAAAACCGATCTGCGATTCCAGAGCTCGGCTGTTATGGCCCTGCAGGAAGCCAGCGAAGCTTACTTGGTTGGTCTGTTCAAAGACACCAACCTCTGTGCTATCCACGCCAAGAGAGTAACAATCATGCCCAAGGATATTCAACTCGCAAGACGTATTCGCTGTGGAAGAGCTTAAATACCCCAAGGTATCTACGATTGTAGATAGTGGATCAAATACCGGCCCTTTTCAGGGCCCCAATTTTCTCAAACCAGAAACGCATTCCCAGTTTACTATATGAATAGCAAGCTTTATTTAGAAGAGACTCTGTTGTTGTGGAATTCATGTAAGTATGTACTTCAGAAATTGCCATACTTGCTTCAATCTTAAAAGACTGTAGCTACAAATACTAAAATTCTATATTTATTCTCATAATTATGAAAGTGGTCTAAGTGGAAATGGAAACAAAATGAGTTTATCAGTTGTTTCTCTCTCTCATAACACATTATTGTAAACTAATTAATTCAATTTACCGTTAGATAGTGCCTGTTATGTCAACATTTATATTGAATTCATTTGGAGTTAATGTCCTTTTCCTTTGAATAGCTTGAAACAGGAAATATACAGGGTGTCCCAGAATAAGTGTAACTCCCGGAAATGGGAGGTTCCTTGGGTCATTTGAAGCGACATTTTCCTTTGCAAAAATGGCGTCCGCGGTTTTGTTTAGCAGTTATTAACGAAAAACACGGATCAATCAGAGCGCGCCCTGGGCCGCCGCGCCGCGCCGCACAGTGGTCTGAGAGCGGCAGAAAACGGCAAAAGTCCTAGGAAAGCTCTATTTCGGGGAAAATCTCGACAAAAAATGTTTGTAACCGTTCTGGATCACGAAAAATAATAAATACATTAAAAAATAAGTAATAAATTAATAATAAATAATAAATTTTACACTTAAATTGAATATAAAACTAGAGGGCTATTGTTGCTCGCTCGCTCGCGAGTAGGGTTGTTTTTGATCGCTCGCTTCGCGAGCTCGCATGTAGGACTGCTCTTGCGAGAGGGTTAGTGACTCTCAAAGAGTCACACAAAGAACTTCCCGATTCGTTACTCCTTCGCCAACATCGCCAACGTTGTTTTTTTTTGTACTTTCATCGATATTCTCCCAAAACGTGTTCTCGGGAGTAGAGATAATAAACTCACTCTTGCATTGGGATAATTTTCGATTACTGTAAGCGGTAACATTAGCATTAGTTGCATAAATAAAAAAAAATTTTTTTAAATAAAAAAAATGAAAAAAGAATTTTTTTTAAATTAAAAAAAAAATTTTATGTAATTACGTTTGTTTCTTCAGTGGAAAATTTCCGTCCTCTCGTATAAATTGCATTGTTGAATCAACTCCTTTAAAAAAAAACTAAAAAACTACTGGACCAAAATGGACCAAAATCTAATCAGCTCTAAGTTACAGCGGGGCACATCGATTGCATCATTCATCATTCTGATCGCGTTCTTACTTTTTCAGAAAACGTTAACGAAAAATTTGATACCATACAAACATACATACGCACACACACACACACACACACACGCACACACACGCGCACACACACGCACGCACACATACGAACATTTTGCTAAAAATAGTCTAAAATGACTCCAATGACCATGAAACGTGAAGATCTGCTAAAAACTCGATTTTCGATTTTCGGGGTCATTACAATAACTTCCCTATAAAATCGGGAAGTTAATTATAAATATCGAGAATTTATAAAATATATTGAATTATGCAAAATAAAAAAGTTAGAAATTCAGATTAGTATACCTATGGAGATTTACCTATGAACCTTCCTGCTCAAGAAGCACAAGTAAACTGATGCTATAACCACATATGTTTCGAGAATTTCCCATTGAGGACAATAATTCATACTACGTTCCCTTTATTTTGTTCAACACGACAACCGTGTTTACAACAGCGTTAGCCGCATTCCATCGGTAGATGCGAAATGTAAAAATATCACAGCACGTTATGTCCGAAATTCCAACGTGCTAGCGTCGTCCAAAATAAATATATGTTCAATATGATACCAATTCATTATATATGTATAAATATTAATTCTAGATACAATCAAATTATATATATATATATATATATATATATATATATATATCCTTCCTAATAAATTATTATCCTTAATATATATACATGGTGGGGCACTATAAACAGGTCACCTGAGGTAGGTATTAAAAAAAATATCGAACATAAAAATAATACAGTGCAACATAATACAATTTACTTTATTATTGCACATTATTTATTAATATATAATATAATGTAGGATAAAAATTTCATGATTGAAATTTTTATTAATAAAAAATGTGCAACAATAAAGTGATTATAACATTGTATAGGGCATATAGAGTATGCCCAACCACATGACGTATGTAGTCTTTTGAATTTTTCAAGAACAAAAAAAAAGGAATAGAGTGTACGTTTTAAGAAGATTATACGTTTTCAGGGAAATTCAATAGTTTTCTACTTATCAAAATGTTTGCTATATGGCGTCGCATTAAACGAACATCGTAAGCTCGTTGCTCGCTTGGTTCCTTGTTATAGCATACTAATGTTGCAAAATAAATTGTCTTAATTAGTTTTTCGCAAACGATACAACTCCTCATTATCCGGGTTTGCAGTATTGATCTTGGTTTTCTTCGATAGTGTTAATTTAAATTGTCCCAAAATATATAAACCGCTCAATTTTGAAACTCTGCTCAGTGCTGCATACAACATTTGTAAAATTCGCCTTTCTGATTTTTTAAAATCCAAACATACTTTCTCGTATGTTTTTTATCCCTGACTTTTATGAATCGTAATCGCTCCAGCAGGAACCACTGGATATTGACTACGTGTGATTTGATATTTTTCCTCACTCGACATATTTACTTGATTCGATATTTTTATTATTGGTGTTAAATTTTGATCAATATTTGCATTTTTCATATAATCACGATAACGAGTTCTTACTTTCACTCCTACTCTGGCCAATTGAAAACCTAACCACAATATAGACGGAATTTTAGTATTTTCTTGAAAAGTAATAAATTTTAATATTCCGCATGCTCCATTAACCAGTCCGTCTTCAACATCAATGTTATTAATTATCATATATTTTTTATATTAGTTTTCAATTTAATCTCAGTTAATAATTCGTTTTGAACTGATTGTTTTTTCAAAGATTGTAATATAAATTTTTTTGCACTTTCATCGATATTCTTCGAAAATGTATTCTCGGGAGTAGAGATGATTAACTCACTCTTGCATTTGGATAATTTTCGATTATTGTAAGCGGAAACATTAGCATAAGGTACAAAAAAAAATTTTTTTTAAATAAAAAATTTTTTTTTTAATTTTAAAAAAATTAAAAAAAAGTTTTTTACGTAATTACGTTTGTTTCTTCGGTGGAAAATTTCCGTTCTCTCGTATAAATTGCATTGTTGAATCAACTCCTTTCAAAAAAAACTAAGAAAGTACTGGACCAAAGTGGACCAAAATCTAATCAGCTCTAAGTTACAGCGGAGCACATCGATTGCATCATTCATCATTCTGATCGCATTGTTACTTTTTCAGAAAACGTTAACGAAAAATTTGATACAATACTCACGGACATACATACGCGCACGCACGCACGCACGCACGCACACACACACACACGAACATTTTGCTGAAAATAGTCTAAAATGACTGCAATGGCCATGAAACGTGAAGATCTGCTAAAAAATCGATTTTCGATTTTCGAGGTCATTACAATAACTTCCCTATAAAATCGGGAAGTTAATAAATTTAAAATGAAATATAATTCAATTTAAATTAAAGATAATAAAAAATGATTTCTCTCCATATAAAATAACTACTTAATTTAAAAAACAATAATTTCATGTCAATTAAAATAAAATGAAGTAATTTCATGGAAACTTATTATGTACAGTATACATGTAAGGTTTATTTACATTTTGGTCACGAAAAATAATAAATAAATTAAAAAATAATTAATAAAATAATAATAAATAATACATTTTACACTTGTTTTCAATAGTATGCATTGTGAGAATTGTTAACACGATTTTTAAAATATTTCCGATGATCTGACAAAAAATTTTGCAAACGAAAGTTGATTAGTGTTCATTTTTCTAAAACTTCAGATTTTCAAACTATATACAAAAAATTAAAGAAAAATCTCTTTTTGTATAGAAGATGAAGGGCATCTCAATTTTTAAAATATTAACATATATTTTTTACTTCATAATATTTTAAATGGTATCAAGACGAATCCAACGACCTATAATAATTGTATAACATTAAGCCTTGAAATAACGCTACAATAGTTTTGGCCACAAAAAGTGAGCTACCGTCACTGTGTGACGGACCGTCAAGTGTTCCAGAAAGCGGAGCGTTCTTTGACGCGTTCTCAGCGACATTTCATGAGATAAAACCTAAAACCGCAGGTTACCGCAGCTGAACTTTGCATTTATTGTTTACTTAGATATCTACAAACGTTATTTTTCCATTTGCACGTTGGCACAGTTTGGCGCAAGAGAGATATCAAACTTCATTAACGTTGCTCTTTTCCCCGTTTAATAGCATTATCTGCAAAACTACTCGAAAAAATTAAAAATAAACATTTTTCGCGATTTATTCCGGGTCTTCGTACTTGAAGGAAGCCAGAAAAGAAAACATTATTTACATTATTATTTTTACAGGCGCATACGGTTTCTTCAAACATGCGCTTGAATTTATGCTGAAAACTAGGTATGTTTAGCATGGCCAACTTTAAGACGTTCTACAAGAAAGTGAATTTGGATTTTGAACTGATTCATCCTAGAAATGTTTGAATTTACTCTCCTACTAGTCAAAAATATACAAAATTTGGTTTTTTAAGAAACTTGAAAATATGGGGTTTTTGCCGCTCTCAGACCACTATGCGCCGCGCTCGCATCAGAGCGTTGGCGGTACGCCGCACAGTGGGCCAGATCGACGCGCTAGCTGTTCATGAGCTAAAAAATCGAAGTCCTCATATGGATTTTTAACGAATGTATGATGTTTCTTAAATGTCCATTACATTCAAAAACGATAATATTAATTAAAGTTATTAAAAACTCTCGTTACAATAAGCGTTCAAAGATCAAACTTTTTCAGATACGATTTATCACCGAAAAAATTCCTTTTCTTCATAACGATGTCCTGGAAAACCTACTAAAGATTAAGTGCCCAATTTGTTTTTGTATGAAGAATGTATATCGATGTTGAGAACGCACCAGGAACTAAACATTAATGTTCATAATTTGTTATAAAAAAAATACTTAGTCAACCAAGGAATACCGTCAAAGTTTTTCACCTTTGAAAAGGGATAAGTTAAAAGTGTTATATAGTGTCGTGCTCTAACAAAGTGAAATATTTTCAGCAACGTCTCCTCTAAAAGATCCTGCAAATTTCACATCCAAATCGATCCAAACTTGGAAGTTATGATGGTTTAAAGCGTCGCGTGTCACGCAATTCCGCGGCGAATCGCGTTGCGCGAGACGCATTGACGACCACTCAGTAGCTCTTAAGAGTGTAAAGACCTAACCCAGACCTATCTTATGAAGTTTTTAGATTATACGACCATTGATAAACATTCGAACTTATTACTAGCTCACAGTTGAATCATTTGTATGTGAGAGATTATAGTAACAGCATCGTAGTATAGCATCAGAGCAGTTTTTCCATATTAAAGACCTGTATTTTTCCTTTGTTAAGAGGAATTATAGTATAGATTTTTGTTTATTCATAGATAAACAGAGTTATAAGCAGAAAATCCGTATGATCAATCGAATATAGTCAGAAACATAGTAAAATATAATACTTAATCTTGTTTGAATTTTTGTAATTTTTTAAATAAGACAGTAATAACACATTTTTGTTATTTCATTAAATATAATAAACTTCATTTATTCAATAATTATGAATTACTCTTGTTTGAATGCCTGAATAGCCAGTATTAAAATATTATTCATTATTCACACGAGTTTACAGACATTTCCGGTGGTGTAACAAAAAAATGTTTCCTACAAAAAGTAATCAGTCTTCTACAAATCTCAATACAAAAAATTTCAATAATTTCTTTTTTTTAATAAAAAATGGTGTCTACCTTCATTATTTATTTGTAACTATATATTTTTTAATCAATAATATTATAGCTGATGCCAAGACGAATCCGACGATATATTTAAAGTGGTCTTTATGTTTTGAAATAATGGTGAAATACGCGTGAACAGCTAGCGCGCCGATCTGGCCCACTGTGCGCCGCGCCGTGACATCGCAACGAACAAGAGTTTCTCGATTATGTGAATGCTCTCCGATTTCAATGAGCTTTGGATATGTGGTCAAGATCATTATTCTGAACAACATTTCTCTTTAGAATTTGTGGCTGTAGGCTTTAGTTTACGAGATTATCGCGAGAAACTTTACTTGTAAATCCATGGGATTGATGTACTACTAGCTTCTATCCGATTTCAATGAGCTTTGGATATGTGGTCAAGACCATTATTCTGAACAACATTTCTCTTTAAAATTTGTGGCTGTAGGCTTTAGTTTACGAGATTATCGCGAGAAACTTTACTTGTAAATTCATTATGGGTGTTCATGATAGCGGACACGGCCTGCTAATGTCTCCTAAACTAAACCGACCGTCAACCATTTCAAAGGACAAAGATATTTAAAATGTCGAGTTTTATAACATTATTTCAAGGTCATTGAAATCGATGAAGACCCGGATCATCCTTACCCGACTTACGGCAACTTTACCCGAACGAGAAAAGAGGTAGAAACTGATTGTTTTAAAAACTCACTTATTCAGCCGTAAATCTATTTGCTGCTTCGAAATGTGTGTCACTGGGCCACTCGGTGACGAACTGCACAGATGTCTTCGGGTATACGGCAGTACCGAAAGGTAAGGGACGTACGGCCAGGTCGACGAACTGCACAGCCTGTGGTAGATAATTGGTACACTACGGCCTAAGGGATGCGCGGTCAAGTCGACGATCCAGAATTTCACTTTCACTTTCGAATCGATAAATAATTCGTATGTTTATTTCACATAGATGCCTTGAAATTTGTCCACACTCACAATCACTGTTCACATTTGTCAACACATAGTTATGCACTAATAATAATTGCCATATCCCTTGTACTGCTGCACAAATCACAACAATCAGCTAATGCAATCACTAGACTGCGGATTTCATGCATTTGTAGCAAACATGAGTAGCTGCATTTTAAGACAGTAGAGAGATTAAAATAATTTCAAAATATTATGTATTATTTTCAACTTCTTAAAGTGATCACAGTAAGAATCAAATATCTGTCTGGCTCCTGTCCCTTGTAATAGCGGCAGCCAACTTTCATTTTGCATAAAGATCCGCAGTCTAGTGATGAGATTAAATATCACCATCAAAAACACAGCTAATAGCAACCGTTAGTTTTGAATTGATAAGTCTTTGGAAATGTTCTCTACCGCGGCACGAACGACACTGATTTTCCGTAAGATTTTTCTGAAGAATTTAGGAAGGACATTATGTGTTTCGAAATTCGAAATGCACACTGTAGCACGTTTACGAAAATGACGGGACGATTAGACGAAAAACAGGATACGAGAAGGATCGCTGTAAAATGTATGGCAAACACATGTTTAGTTTTTCCTGCAGATTGGTACGCAGAGTCGATGGGTAACCGTTCGAAAACGTCATCCGTCCTTTTACCCAGCAAGGAGTAAAAATGTCAGGTCAGCGTAGCATCCCTATTGTCCTATACCTTCCTTAAGAAACTTTCTAAAAGAAGGACAGACGACGTTTTCGAATGGTTACCCATCGACCCGGCGTACCAATCTGCAGGAAAAACTAAACATGTGTTTGCCATAAATTTTACAGCGGTCCTTCTCGTATCTTGTTTTTTGTCTAACCGTCCCGTCGTTTTCGTAAACGTGCTACAGCGCGTGCATTTCGAATTTCGAAACACATAATATCCTTCCTAAATTCTAAGTTCAAAGTTCGCTCAATATTGAAACTGCTGTAACTTTGCCACAATGTATCCAAATTTGATGAAAAACAACCATTTTAAAGCTTGAGATTTCTACTTTTTGTACTGTATGCGGTTTTTGCTCAAACGGATGTTTTGAGTGCAAAATTAGTCCATAAAGTGGAGAGTATCAGATTGTAAAGTTTGTAGCTATTTTTCAAGCTAGTACTGCGGATTATAATCTATATTTTAACGTTATTCGTCTATTTTATATACACAGTATAAGTATAACAAATTCATTACCAAAGTCTTAGAATCATAAAAAAGGTGACTGAATCGTTGGTTATTTTTAAATATTAGTAACTACAAAAATGTATACATATAGTACAATAGTGAATTTCTCTTAAAAGTATACTCTATACTTAGTTAAAAAATCTTCTATATAACAAAAATCTGTAAGTGTATGTAAATAAGGTAAAAATTACTAATAGGTGAATTTGTTGAGAAATGAAAGCGGGTTAACAGAAATTCAAACTTCCGACAAATTTCAGTGCTTAATGGATACATGAATGGGAAAACGAATGATGGGAGATTGTTCCTTAGATGTTCAACTAACTCAAGCCACAAAAATGTTACAATTTATGACAAATTTTTAAAATTGAATTTTGACCGCTGAAATCGGGCAAATACCCTACTGTGCGCCATGTCGAGCTATCATTCAATTTCAAATAAAACACTTCAAATAGTAGCAAGTTGTCGACAAAAAAATTGAAAAATAATTCGGAGTGTGGTAAGGGTTAAATCTAAATTCAAATTCAACTTTCACTCTCTCTCTCTCTCTCTCTCTCATCATATTTAAATCTAAATTCAAATTCAATTGTCATCCACACAATTTAAATCAAAATTCAATTAAGCATAGAAATTCTTTTTCCGTTTTTTCAAGGTCTACAGAATTTATGACTTTCGACATATCTTTGTATACAATATACATAACAGAGCTGGGGAAAATAGTATTTTAAATAATAAATAGTAAATAATCCTATTTATTTTGAAGTATGTGTACAACTTTAAAAATAAAATATTTTATTTAATGCAGTAATTTTTGGAAATGAAATATTTTATTTGATGCAGTAATATTTGAACATAAAATAACTTATTTGAGGCAATCATTTTTTTAAAAATAGTATTTTATTTGAAGAATATTGGAAATATTTGTATTTTGTCTTTATTTTCAATTTCAATTTTAAGTATTATTGCTGAAAATAATGATTCGAATTCAATACATTTATGAGTGTAAATCGTTTTTTAACGATGAGATACACTGTATGGTTATGTTTAGCTCAGAGAATTATAACAATGCAAAAGTGAGATATTTTATTTCGTGTTTCTGATTGTTAAAATAGAAATATTTTATTTTGGGGATCAAATTGTTGAAATAGAAATGTTTTATTTTGAGGTTCAGATTGTACAAATAGAAATATTTTATTTTCGAAATTGTATATCTTATATAAAATACTATTTTCTTTAAGCAAAATAAAATCTAAAATATTAAATAATATTTGAAATATTTGTTTCGCCAAATAATGCCCACCTCTGATACATAATCGGCATATACCGTTACGAAAACATGGTTCAGACCCAACGTTAGGGGAGTTGTTTGACCACCCTCTTCCCCTCGCAAGGGTCGCATGGTTTCGTTCTTTTATCCCCCATGCAGCTGTTCTAAATAGTCTCTCTCAGTCGAAGAAAATTCTTTCAGTATTACATAGTCGAATTGTGGATGTCGATATACTGGTACTGTACATAATTTCCCATTACGAAACGCAAGGCATTTTTCACGGTACATCTGACTACTTCAAACATTATTTGACGAACCGTAGAATACTACAGGTATCTACAGAAAGTATATAATTTATAGTCGCATATTTCCACTATACTCTTGATAATACGTAAAAATCAATTCAAAAGTAGAAGTATAGTTTATGCTAGATGCGTAGTACCCGCAAACCCGATAAGTTCGCGTAAGTTTCTCCATTGTATGAAAAGCATCTGGACCAAACGGTGATCGAATTAACTACGTAAACCTATTTTCTTTCTATATCGAGTGAAATAGATGGAAATAAGTCCGTAGAAAGTGATTATTTATCAATTTTCATAACAGAAAGTAGTCTTGACACGACTGAGTAATCCAGCAAAGATGCGTTAACATAGTGCAATACGGATAGATAGCTCGAAAATATGATATCAACTGTGTACTACACCCTTATCGGCATACAATGAAGCAAGAAATTGGTCCGAGGGAAGTACGGTTTCGAAGAAAATAGGTATTAAAGAAACGTTCCTTTAGCATGTTCTTGGTTGCAAGCGGCGCAGTAGGCTGACAAAATGCTTCGGTCTCTCTCCATGGTCCGTGCTCCGCTAGGTTACCAACCGTTCTAACCGCCGCGTACAATGACAATTTTATTGTTGATATTTGCAATACATTCGTACACTTAGTTTGCTTTAATCGCATACGAGAATGGAAGGTAAAGTCTCTGTTGGTTCTGCTGTGGAAGGTGCAGCCCTTCCGGTGAAGAAAATCGTGAAGTCCAAGTTGAAAGTGCGATCTACAAAACCGTACCATCCGTCGACGGCTGACATGGTGAAAGCCGCTATCAAAGAATTGAAGGATCGTAAAGGATCGTCCCTTCAAGCCATCAAAAAGTACATATCGACCACCTACAAGGTTGACGGTGACAAATTGTCTCCTTTCATAAAACGTTACTTGAAGACAGCGTTGACATCTGGTGCTGTGGTGCAAACAAGTGGCAAAGGAGCTTCTGGATCGTTCAAATTGCCGATCAAGGCGTCCGATGCAAAAGCTAAAGGGCAGAGTCCACGTAGAAAGCCTGCGAAGAAGGTTGATGTTGCTAAAATGGCTGCCAAAAAACCGGTCGCTGTAAAGAAGCCTCTTGACAAGAGACCCGCTGCACTGAAAAGAAATGCGAAAGCCCCTGCCGCCATCAAAATGAAATCAGCAGTCAAGCCGATCTCCAAAGCTAAGAAAATTGTCAAGAGAACCACCGCATCGAGGACTAAAGCACCCAAACCGAGGAAGGTGATCGTCCGTAAATCAGGAAAGATTGGAAGGAAGTAAATTGGCAATAATATCCAGTAACAACAGTTACAAATCTATATTCAAAATGGCCCTTTTCAGGGCCACCACTTTTTTACAACGTGGAACAACCTCATAATTCACAAATACATGTGTTCAATATCCTAACTCCTTTACCTTCAACTTGAACGTCAAAATGTCTTTCTCAAAAACGCGAGTTTTGTAGAAAAAGGTGGTGGTTCTATTTGTACCCTTTGCCGTAATATTTCGTTTGCAGTTACAGCGATTAAAACGTCTTTACCCCCAAAATATCGTAGAAGAGAAAAGAGAATTTATATTTATGGAATTTTAGTTTCATTTAAATAGAAAAGCGTAACATTTGTTTGAAATCTTCATTACGAGTGGGACTTGTTAAAATAAGGCAATTTTATAGTCGGCAATTAATTTTATGTGATTTGATGTGTGTATCACAACATAAAACAATCTCGAGTCTTGAATTTTAAACATTTACAATGAAATTTGAATTTGAATTGGAGATGATAATGATTAGACTGTGGATTTTATGCATTTATAACAAAAGTGGGTACGTACAATTTAAAGCTAAGATATAATTTGAAGAAAAAAATTTCTAGGTGGCCCCTGTTTCTTGCAACTGACGTAGAAATTTTTTATTTTGCATAAAGATAATCTAAAGATAGCATAAAGATTTGCATAAAGATAGTCTAATAATGATATTGATGCGCATCTAACGAATTTTGATATTGTTGGTTAGTCTAGGATAAAAAATATTTGTCAAGTTTGATCTTTTACTAGTACTATCGGATTTTAATTTTACAAAGAAAACAACTTTACAAGAACCTTTACCGTCATAAACTCAATCAGTCATAAGAAACGTGTCGGTAAGAATGAAATAATAAACATAACGGTTTAAGGATTTCGTCCGGGGCACAGCTACCCATTTCAGAATAAAGAGAAGGGTCATATAACACAGATTCCTCCGGTACAAGTGCATAATCGTAAAACTCCGGAATTCTCACGCAGTGCGGAATAGGGTTTCTTTAGGATTTCGACTGGGACAATGCTAAGTACATAATCTTAGAATAAAGAGAATGGTCAAAAAAAGGTCGTCCGGTACAGGTGCATAGACATATATAGAGCGACATTATTATTAAAATTCTACACGTGAAAGAATTTGACACATAAAATCAAAACACTATTATCAATAATTCACTACATTTTTGATAAGAAATTTTATAAACGTTACTGTAAACTGATCATCCTAAGGACGGGCTAATTTATGACAAAATGTTCGTACATCGTGAAGGCTCAGGGATTCTAATATATTTTCACTACCTATAATACTATTCATCTATTGATAAATCGGATGAAATTCCTTCGTTTAAAAACTTGTTGGCCCTGAAAAGGGCCGATTTGTGTAAGATGATGATGATGATGATGGGTTTTTAACCGCCGAAACCATAGAGGGTTCTTCCTTGACGCTTCAGGGCGTACACGACGTCCATTGCTGTCACGGTCTTCCTCTTGGCGTGCTCGGTGTAGGTGACGGCGTCACGGATCACGTTCTCGAGGAACACCTTCAGTACACCACGAGTTTCTTCGTAGATCAAGCCAGAAATACGCTTGACACCGCCACGACGAGCCAGACGACGGATAGCGGGCTTGGTGATACCCTGGATGTTATCACGCAAAACTTTCCTATGACGCTTTGCTCCTCCCTTTCCCAATCCCTTTCCTCCCTTTCCACGACCAGTCATGATGCTCGATTACGTAAGATGCGAACTCGTCAAGTTTCAAACTGAAACTGCTGCCTTCCGCTGGATTCACATGTGTTATATACTCTGCGGTCTGCCTCCCCTCCACTAGGCGCTCAGCGAATCAGAGCCGCCCAGCGGCAGATCGTAGCGCATAAAACGAGGACGCTCGGCCGGCTGAGCTCAATTCACGTTGAATTACGTAACTGTTCGTTCGTCTGTTCTTCGTGCCTTTACAACCCTTGACGACATGGCTCGTACCAAGCAGACCGCTCGTAAATCGACTGGTGGAAAGGCTCCACGCAAGCAGTTGGCCACCAAGGCAGCTCGTAAAAGTGCCCCGGCTACCGGAGGAGTGAAGAAGCCCCATCGCTACAGGCCTGGAACAGTCGCTCTTCGTGAAATCCGTAGATACCAGAAGAGCACTGAACTTCTGATCAGAAAGTTGCCTTTCCAACGCCTTGTTCGTGAAATCGCCCAGGACTTCAAAACCGATCTGCGCTTCCAGAGCTCCGCTGTTATGGCCCTGCAGGAAGCCAGCGAAGCTTACTTGGTTGGTTTGTTTGAAGATACCAACCTTTGCGCTATCCACGCTAAACGCGTTACCATCATGCCTAAGGACATCCAGCTGGCTCGTCGCATCCGTGGAGAGAGAGCTTAATTTCATTCTCTTCTTTTGAATTTTACAAACGGCCCTTTTCAGGGCCAAATTTGATCAAACGTAGCAACACTAATTTCAACTACGAGAATATACTCTTTAATTCTTTTTTTAACATTTTTTTTGGTCAAACGATCCTGGGCTTTTGGTTTAAAAGTTTCCTAAAGCAAAATTGCTCTACATTTTTAAGCCTATAGTAATTTTTTCTTGTTGGTTAGATTTAGCTTTAGCTATCTTGATTTGAAGTTTATAACCTAACCTATATTTCTAGGTGGTATGTCATGAGGGTGTGAATATACTCCTGAATTCTTGTTCCGTTCGTAATATTACGAACGGAATATTATATTTACTTGTAATATTGTATTTACTTTACTAAATCACTTAACGCTTGCTATTCGTAATAAACATATCGTATATGAATTGCAACAAGCTGGAATTAAACAGAAATATGGAAAGTAATAGAACAGTATCCTTGAATTCTTCTAATGTTTTCTAAGCTACATCTGCTCATTTTTGTCATAAATGCATAAAATCCGCGGTCTGTTGACTCGAACAAAGAATAGCTTTCAGTCTTGAACGTAGTTTCGGACCTTGCTTCCGCTCATTCTGTTTATTATGTGTAGGGTCTCTGTCTGTACAAAGGATAACCACTATAGACCTTTTCGAGAAGTCGTAAATATCGAAATGGAAATTGATCGGTACTGTTTCTAGGAATTATTTTAGGTTACAAGAAATGTTTAATTTGCGATTCTGGAGAGTATATATTTCAAGAGTCCATCTCTATCGCGATAAACATTTCCTAGTCGACATTTTCGATTCTCACACGCTTGCAATAAACACAGTTCGCAAATCTTGGCTCATCGTCAGTTAATACATACAGGAAAACGTTAATATAGAATTCAGTATGTACAGCGTGTGGTATCGTTGTAGGAAAAGCAGCAGAGATAGAAACCGCGGTCAAAATACTTATGTACATAGTTTATATGTTACGACAAGCGGTTCGGTATTCGTAATTACGACATTGATGGTTTTATTGTTCATTTCATTTTTACGCTACCGCCACAATCGATTGACACTGAAAGGGAACCGCAATCACAGAAACGTTACATAATTCATATTTAACCGATTGTTAATCATATTGTCTATAAGAGGACGGTCTTCTACGTAGTTTACATTTTCTTATATGCGTGTTTCATAAATGTTTTTTTCTTGGAGGTTGGTTGATCAACTAAGATTACGAAGAAAAATGGCGGGCTCCACCAGAGCACAGCACTGTCTGCCATCGTGTTTCCCTCCAAATTCTAAAGACCATTCGCCCGGCATGAAAGGTTCCCGCCTTCTGCATTCCTCGAACTCCGAACAAAGAACACAGGTCATAAAGTTTTTGCGCGGGCAACAGAATAGGTATGTTGCGTTTGATGATTTTGAATTTTGTAACGTTTTGTTTCAGATATTGCCAAGTTTATTGTTTTTTTCAGTATTATATCGTGATTTATTAGGTTATCCCAAAAGTTTCTTTCGGAATGTGTTCCTTTAATGTTGCTAAATAAATATAAACAATGCGATAATCTTTATGTTAATGTTTTAGTACTTTCTAACATGAATTTGCATCATGTGCATGAGTCGAAAACCAACTTTTAGAACGATCTAGTATTTATTTAGCAATATTAAAGGAACACATTCTAAAAGAAATTTTTGGGACATGTTTAACACTAATGTTTAACACTATAATAACTACCGAGGTCTCCAACTCCGAACAAAGAACACAGGGCATAAGAATTTATTACAATCTATGTAATACATCAGTCTCGCATGTGACTCGGTAGATCTATTGTTAAAATATGAGATTAACTATAATATTAAAGATTTCATTTTATACTATTCTAGTACGTTAATTAATCACCACAAAATTTTGATCAAAAATCACATAATACTTAATAAGTTAATAAGTTATTTTTCCAGACATATAAAAGGAACACGCGACAGTCGTGTTGGTTAACGTTGAGATAAACTTTATTTAAAAGTGAAATTATACAATATAAAACTGTAAAAGTAACAGAATAAGAATTAATTTGTTTAGACTTTGCGCAATTTTTATTATAATACGTGCTCTAATAAAGATATTTATGAAAGCAACTTTATAATTTCATTAATTGTAAAAGAAATCTAGAATCTGTCAATTGCCTGATCGTGGTACGTTTCAAAGTTTTATATAATACACCTATGTATATGTAGACTGCATTTATATAGCATTTCTTGATCGAAATGTTTTATAAGAGTTGCATTCTAAAATCGGACATGTTATATGCAACAACCTAATACATAGATAAAAGAATGTTTCGAATGAATTCTCTTTTAAGCATCTTGATAATTTCAAGAACTGTAGAATGAAAAAATATGAAACCGGTCATTCGTGAAAGTACATATGTACACAGTTCGGACTTTGTAAAACCGTTCATAATAATAAAGAAAAGGAGGTAGTTAATTTTGTATGTTATTTTCACTAGTTGATAAAGAGTATTTCCTTTGTATGAAATATTTGTGGCCCTGAAAAGGGCCATTTTGGAAATGATGTACTGTTGTATGCAAGCATTAAGCTTTCTTGTCAGTCTTCTTGGGTAAGAGAACAGCCTGGATGTTTGGCAAGACACCGCCCTGGGCGATGGTCACTCCAGAGAGAAGTTTGTTCAACTCTTCGTCATTCCTGATAGCGAGTTGCAAGTGTCTCGGGATGATTCTGGTCTTCTTGTTGTCACGAGCTGCGTTTCCTGCCAACTCCAATACTTCAGCAGCCAGATATTCCATCACTGCTGCCAAGTAGACGGGAGCACCAGCTCCGACACGCTCGGCATAATTGCCTTTGCGAAGGAGACGGTGAATACGACCGACTGGGAACTGCAGACCAGCTCGGTTAGAACGGGACTTCGCCTTTCCCTTAGCTTTGCCACCTTTGCCGCGTCCAGACATAATGGATTATATGAGAAGAATAGAAGCGAAACAAACTCAACGGGACTCGAAGTCGATCTGATGCTCTGGCAGGAAAACGC
Organism: Lasioglossum pauxillum; assembly: GCA_933228785.1. Lineage (NCBI taxonomy): Eukaryota > Metazoa > Arthropoda > Insecta > Hymenoptera > Halictidae > Lasioglossum > Lasioglossum pauxillum. The sequence continues at coordinate 36,012,967 of OW121701.1, read as the reverse complement.
TTCCATTATATACGCTACGTGTGTCGCTGCGGTCGACCCATGCCGCGCCTCCTCGTCGCTGATTGGTCGTCGCGCGGAGCTCCGTTTCGCCATATATATGGGGCGTTTTCGTCGTTACGGCACATTCAGTACTTGACTCTCACCACGGTGACTTGTACCTGAAGCTTATCCAGTTGACGAATAACTTGATTGACGACTAACCGAGTTGACAAGATGCCACCTAAAGCAAGCGGAAAAGCTGTGAAGAAGGCCGGCAAGGCCCAGAAGAACATCAGCAAGACTGACAAGAAGAAGAAGAGGAGGAGGAAGGAGAGCTACGCAATCTACATCTACAAGGTGTTGAAGCAGGTCCACCCTGACACTGGAATCTCCAGCAAAGCCATGAGCATCATGAACAGCTTTGTGAATGATGTTTTTGAGCGCATCGCTGCCGAAGCCTCCCGTTTGGCTCATTACAACAAGAGATCCACCATCACGTCTCGGGAGATCCAAACCGCTGTCAGGCTCCTCCTGCCTGGTGAACTGGCTAAGCACGCTGTCTCTGAAGGAACCAAGGCTGTCACCAAATACACCAGCTCGAAGTAAACTGCTCTTCTACGTTATTAAACGGCCCTTTTCAGGGCCAACAAATATTCTTACGCAGACAACTACTTCAATCGCTGTACCCTTCAATCCTTACCCATACTTTCAACCTTGTGGATTCGTAGCAATTTTAACTCCAAAATTTTATTTCATGTAGTCTTTTTTACTTTCGGTATATATAATTGAATCTGTTTTCTCTTACAACTGTAGAGTTTTTTGCAATTCATAGATTACAGACGAATTTAATATTAAAACTGTTTTGAATAATGCTATGGTTATTTTTACTGTCGCCTCGGACTCACCATTCGAGTTCAAAGTGACACAGTGGTAAAGGATTTTTATTCAAATTGATCTGTTAACATTTACATTTTAGATTTTTTGGTCATGTGTTTCGCATTCAAAAACGAAGTTTCGGGATATTTACCTACAAACAGAAATATTATACCTTATTTTGGGGAAAATTTTCAGATTGACACGAGAGCCGGGTGAAGGTTTAAATATTTTCTTCTCTCTACATACACCTTTGTTAGGGTAGTCAAATAAATTATTCCTACATCCTGTAGATGTTTTAAATTGCAATCGATATTCATACCTCGTTCTCGTAATTCACGGGTTTGTGTTTCAGTTCGATTTCATGTGAAAATAATTCAAACTGAAGTTCTCTGTATTTCATGTTGTTCACTTTGTAAAAGTAACTTCTATTCAGAACAATTTCGCAGTAAATTTATATTGCATGTTAGAATTTACCGTGAACATACTGCGATATAACGAAAACTATACGTTATATTGGTATAACAATTTTAATTCTGTTGGTTTCACTCAGAAGAGAATTTTCGATGAATTTATTCTTGAATAGTTTCGCGTAGGATATTCTCAATGCTAGCTTACCAACGAATTCTAAAACAAATTCTTTGAATAGCTTCACAATTCCTAAATAAATCGAGGTGTTCGTTTCACGAGATTGTGAAATGTCTTTCGGGAGATAGAAATATTTAACATATCGCAAAAGAAGATGTTTGTCTTTTATTGAACGAACATTTCGTTTATATTAACAAAATATGATCATAGTTTGAACAAATATCAGGGATTGCTTTTAGGGACGAATTAACGACCTGACGACCTAATTTATCGTTGACGCAGTAACATAACCTGCACAATGCTATTATATAAACAACACCGTTTGTAAGGTTTATATTTACTTTTCAAATATTTCGAATAAAACCAAATGAATCTTATTATTTACACGTTCTTGTAATAAAATTTTGTCAGCGGAGACGTTAATCAAACTCAAGTCAAACAGTCACTTTTTGAATTCGATTTTTTCATGCATGTCACTAAAACGGGGGTACACGGGGAGGACACAGGGTACAGATTGTTTGTCATTAATGTTTACTTTAATATGAGTCATTGTCGCAAAAAATCATTAAAATTTCACTGTAGACATCTACACTGCAGATGGCGCGAATGTTCTCGGTGAATATTATCTCTCTGATATTATGCACAATATATTTATAAACAACTGTAAAGTTATCACAAATTAAGATGGATGCGTTTTTAAAAGATTGACTCGTTTTAATTAAATGAATCTATATACGCAACGACAACGACAATATTCACCGACTGCATCAAAAACAATCAAGAAGGATTCTACTGCGATGCTAACAGAGAGGAAATTACTACTAAACAAAAATATCCATGAAGTCGAGAAAAACAAGGAGGTGGCGCAACCTCCGACTCATCGAACTTCGTAATTGGTTCATTTTAATTGTAAATTAATAAAAAATGAAGTGAGAGACTAAGAGAGATTGTGAGAGCTTTCGAATGACTAGTAACGAAAAACCATCTACATACTAGAAAATTTCGAAGTTTTCCATTATTGGAGTCGATATGCTTAGTCATGAATATTATAACTTGCAGACAAGTAACTCGATTGAAGCACTGTTCCCTACTTTCCCTTTCAGGTGGCAGCACTTACCAGGCCGAAGTAGTCCACCATACTTGAATGTGTTTATGAACTGCTATGCTCTGTCTACTTCACTGATGCGTAATAAATTAACAATAATGATTACCCTACCAAAATTAATCGCCGTTTGTTTTACTTTCAGTTCATATTGTTTCTAGGTATTTTCTCTTACATAACAATAAATTTTCGGCAACAAAACAATAAAGCACGTCAGGATTCTCACAACTGAATTAACGATGACGTGTCTTATAATTTATATGCCCCCATAAGATCTCCTATGCTCCTAAAGATTCGCATTAGGCCCCATTTAGAATAGTTAGAATCGTCTGTTTCGGTGCATCGACTAATTTTGCAATTTTATTCTTATTATGTACTTTGAGAGTACACACACCTGATTCGTGCTACGTGTTGCAAAACCTATACATTTCGTTATCTTTTTTATGATACACGTAGTCACACATTGTGGAAAATGACGACTACACCTTGGTTCTACAGTTCAACAATGTATATTTTTGCAAGCTCGAGCAACAACGATTTACATCATTCTCTAAACACACAACTGATTTTACTATTATTATCCTTATTCCTCAATACAGTTTCCGAGACGAGCTGCAGTGGAAAATATCGTAAATAAATGCTAACAACATAATTATAAGAACTATTCGAACAGTACAAGATCTTATACGACGAAAAAATATTTAAACATTCAAGATAAAATATGCTAATAATTCAGAGTAGCTGTTCGGCTTTTTCATATAACACCACACGTAAAATTAGCCAAGTAATTTGTACTTTTGTTAAAAGTCAGTCTATTATAATCTAATAAATAGAAAAATTTTCATAAGAAAGATACTGTTTCTTCGTTTAGCTTTGTTCATCTCTGTGGTCATTTTTTCGTATATGACACGACTGTCCAAAGAGGGAGATTTGCAAATTAAAACGGTTAAACAGAGAACAAGATTAATTATCAACTATTCCAACACAAAAAGATTTTACACGACAAAACAACATTAAAACATTCAAAATAAAATACGCTAATGATACTATCGCGTAGATGTGCTCGGGCAAAGTGGCTGTTCGTTGTTTTCATATAATACCACACATAAAAATATCCAAGTAATTTGTACTTTTGTTAAAAGCCAATTTATTATAGTCTAATGTAAAAATTTTCACGAGAAAAATATTATTTTTTCGTTTAGCTTTATCCATACTCTGTGGTAATTTTTTCGTATAGGACACGACTGGCCAGAGAGGGCGATCTGCAAACTAAAACGGTTAAACAGAGAACAAGATGAATTATCATCGTGGAAATAGCGAAACCTAGGGGGAAATAGTACGAAAAATGGATTTCGTGTGCGAAAAATAAAAGTTTAATGGATTCATGCAATTGATTTTAATCCAACAACATAGAGCTCCATGGTTCGCGAGGAACTTCACCACTCGGTGAAGTTCGAACGAAGTTTTCGTCGCATCTGCGATAGGAATCGCCGTGAAAACAAAACGTAAATTACTATCGGTTCCTTTTGCGTGATTCACGTGGACTTTTACGTCCGAAAACATTGAAAAACCTATAAATTTTCATCTTTTTCTACGCGATGTACTATCGCTTCGAAAAGAGGGACGCCAATATACGGCGCGATACAGGACCGCACGCGCGAATTACGCAGTGAAAAAGTACCGTGATGGAAACTACAAACAAGTAGCTACAATTTGGTGCATCGTACGTCGATCTACATAATTTGAGAGCGGCGAAATGATCGTCGAAAGTCGAAGTTAGTTTACCGGTTGGTTGGTGTTGAGGATTCGCGGCGTCCGACATATTGGCTGAGCTTCTCTCCATGGTCCGCGCTCGAGAATGATCCGGCGCCGCTCTAGTCTCAAACTCGAAAAACACTCGCATCAGCCGGTATATTCGAGCCGATCAAGAGACATCAAGACGAAGTCTTACACTCATTAGTTATTGTACGAGCATACTTTGTTGAGCAATAATGGAGGACAAGACCAGCTCTGGGAACGTTGCAGCCGAAGCCGTGGAGAGCACTGCAAGTCCGAAGAAGGCAACGAAGAGCAGCAAGTCGAAGGTACAACGGGTGAAGGCCTCGCACCCGCCTACATCTGAGATGGTGAATTCCGCCATCAAGGAGCTGAAGGATCGCAAAGGGTCATCTCTGCAAGCCATCAAGAAGTACATCGCTTCGACGTACATGGTCGACGGCGAGAAATTGGCGCCATTCATCAAGAGATACTTGAAAACCGCTGTCACTTCCGGTGCAGTGGTGCAGACCAAGGGCAAAGGTGCGTCTGGCTCGTTCAAACTGAACACTGGCAAGAGCACAACCGAGACCTCGAAGACCAAGAAGACAAGGAGCCCCAGGAAAGCAGCAAAAACGCCGGCGGTCGAGAAGAAGACCGTAGCCAAGAAAGCTTCACCGCCGAAGAAACCCGCTTCCCCGAAGAAGCCCGTTGAAAAGAAGGCCGCTGTCGTAAAGAAGTCACCAACCAAAGCTGCTGCCACAAAAGCCAAAGCAGCCAGCGAAGTCAAGAGCCCGTCCAAGGCCAAGAAGACCGTGAAGGCTCCTGCCGCCAAAACTAAGACTCCGAAACCGAAGAAGGCCTCCGCTGCAAAAGCAGTGAAATCCCCGGCGAAGAAATAATTATTCTTCAATCATGATTCTCATTCTAACATAAAGGGCCCTTTTTAGGGCCACCAAATTTTTAAACGTGGAACGATCCTATTCACTATGGAATTATGAACAATACCATCACATTTTCCTTAGTCAATTTCCATTGCTATATAACTAGCAAATGCAAAAGGTCCTTTTCAGGGCCATCAAATTTTTACACGTGGAACAATCCTATTTACTAAAGATTTACGAGAAAAACGAAACAAATACAAAAGTTCTTGTTTATAGGTCCGCTAAATTTTGAAACTTGGCACAATTCTATCCGCTATATAAGTATGAACAATATGCTACACATTTTCCCTAGTCACTTTCAGGGGCACCGAATTTTTATACGTGAAACAATCTTATTTACTATAGAATTGTGAGAAAAATGTAATTTTTCTTACAATTAGTCAATTCTCATTGCTCTATCTATAGGAAGTAAATGTAAAATTCCTCTTTTTAGGGCCGCTAAATTTTTCCATGCCGAACAATTCTGTTCGCTGTAAATATAAATATATAAAATGACTCTACCCTTCTTACCCCTGAAAGCCAGAAAGTCTCTCCTGGTAGGTAATGAATTCTGCAAATAGGGGTCCTGAATAGTCTGTTCGAAGGAAAGCAGTGCAGTTGAGATTCTAATAGTCACAATTGTTTGTGGCACAATAGAATACGTTTACAAATGAATGAACAGCTCACTGTGGAACGGGTTTCCCGTTTCCATAGAGGGCAACTGATGTATGCTTTACAGAGATGTTCGAGAACTCGATGGTCGAAATGGATCGTGACGAATTAGGTTCTAGAAAATTTCGGGATTCCCGAACGCCTAATGCTTCGCCGCGTTTTTTCCAGGCTTTCCAATTTAGGATAATTTCAATGCAGAATATCTACAATGGAAAAATGCATGACATCTATTCTTGGATATTTGTCACGTTTCTTAATACGGATCACTAGAAAGCGGATCTTTATGCAAAATAACAATTTTCTATCCGATTTGCAACAAATTGGAGCGAAATAGAAATTTATTTTCTTTTTTAATATGTTTAATAGGTCGAAAACAATATAACAGTATTTTAAAATTCTTCTAATGTTTTCACTGTTTTCAACGACACCTACTCATTTTTGTTATAAACGCATAAAACAGGTCTACAAATTTGTAGATTGTAGACCTATGTATTTTATTCTCACCGCTTTTTACGATTGACTCGCACTTTGGCTTTCATCCGACAATAAATAAACAGAACATACCCTCTCTTAGTTTATCTATCTTGTAGAACAAATAACACATACAGTGCCAATCTTCGCCTTACCGGTAACGTTCAAAATACAGTATCGTGGAATGTTTAATAAAAATTCAATATCTTTGGAATTTGAAAGAACTTGTAACAGGACAAGTCAATTTTCTGTTGAACTTGTATTTCTACGACAAATCATACGTTCATATGTACGTTTCTCGGGGTGAAAATCCAGTCATTTACTATTTTTACATTCTGTAAAATGATTGATTCCTCTCTGTGTTGGTGTTTTGAGACTTATTTCTTTAAGGGTAACAAAATCGAAAATAAAAAGCTGACGAATGGAAAATTTTCAAACCTTTTGCATACTTATCTTTTAAAAATCAATATAACTTCACAAATACTTATGCAGACAAATTTTTCTTTCATTTTACTTCAAGAATGTAATTAACGTTACATTATCGGTACACAACGAGAAGGTTAAAATACCATGAGTGAAAGGCAATTTGTTGATTTAAAATTACAAGTGCGGACCAATAATGGGTGAATGAATACATGTATGTACTAAGATCTTTTATATTTTATGCCACTGTGTCTGAGGAACGTACGAGGGCTAAAAGAGAATCAAAAATATGATATGTAGTCAGACTTGAAACACGGAATTCATAAAATTTTATGGTGGATAATATAATTTGGATTTGGTGAATGGATATAATACAAGTAATATTTTCTATCCCTGGTGGTTCAGTAAAAGCAGATGTCAGCATAGCCACGATAATGGCGGGAATGCAGACATATGGCCGCCACAGGCCGCCGCGGTGAGCTCGCACGCGATTGGTGCGCTGCTGGTCCCCCTAACCGATATAAATAGAGGCCGCTTTCGTTGCGGAAAGCATTCTAGCTGCAGTTCTCCTTCAGTGAACATCTCGAGTTACCGAAGAAACTTCAACTATGCCACCCAAAGCGAGCGGAAAAGCTGTGAAGAAGGCCGGCAAGGCCCAGAAGAACATCAGTAAGACTGACAAGAAGAAGAAGAGGAGGAGGAAGGAGAGCTACGCAATCTACATCTACAAGGTGTTGAAGCAGGTCCACCCTGACACTGGAATCTCCAGCAAAGCCATGAGCATCATGAACAGCTTCGTGAATGATGTTTTTGAGCGCATCGCTGCCGAAGCTTCACGTTTGGCTCATTACAACAAGAGATCTACCATCACGTCTCGGGAGATCCAAACCGCTGTCAGGCTCCTCCTGCCTGGTGAACTGGCCAAGCACGCTGTCTCTGAAGGCACCAAGGCTGTCACCAAGTACACCAGCTCGAAGTAAACGGCTCTTCTACGTTATTAAACGGCCCTTTTAAGGGCCAACAATTTTATCAAAATGCAGACACACAACTCCCGTTTAACTAAATATTTTCTTAGCTATTTTTCTTGCAAAATGTTTTCTATAATTCACATTTTCGATTTTACCGTATATTTTCGATTTTGCTCGATAATACGCATAGCTAAACACGCTAGAGCTGATAAGTGGCATTTTGTCGAATTTCTACATAACTGGCTACATGGACACCAACATAAATAAAGTATTCAATAAAATAATTACTTTAACGTAACGCAAAATAAATATTTAGTAGTGTAGTCTACAGCTTTTTCTATGCTTGAAACACTAAATTTTTAGTTTTGAGATTGTAAATATTGTATACAAGTTAAAAGCTAAATAGTTTCTCAACCGGTCGATGTAAGAACGTTCTGTTTCATTATCTCGTTTAAACTTTATTTGCTGATCAAGCTTTTGCGCGCTTTTAGAAATTATTCTTGGTAGGGTATATCCTTCGGTAGGGATAAAATGACAATCTTTAGAGGTCTTAACTGTCTTACTTTTAACGGTACGGAACCCAAGAAAGGAAAGCCAGGTAGGTAGGCACTGTTAATAGGGTACGTCAGGTAAGTTTTACGACATTGGAGCATAGGATCAGTTGTCAAGCGTACAGCCGCCGATTTTAATGACGGTTTTTGAAAATAAACGAACATTATTCAAAATTGGAATTCTCCACCTAAATTGAAATGAACTGAAGCGAAATGAAAATTTATTTAAATTCTTCTAATACTTTTACTGTTTTAAGTTATATCTACTCATTTTTGCCACAAATGCATCAAATCCGCTGTCTATACATTATAATACAGAATCTGCTGGAAGGCTTGAAATTGAAGATTTTAGATTTATATCAATATTTATTACATATATCTTACTTTAAAATTCAAGAGCCTATTACACAATACTCTTCCATCTCGGCAAAATTCTTCTAATGTTTTTACTGTTTTAAATTATATCTACTCATTTTTGCCATAAATGCATCAAATCCGCTGTCTATTCACTGTAATACAGAATCTGCTGGAACGCTTAAAATTGAAGATTTCAGATTCATTTCACTATTTATTATATATCTTACTCGAAAATTCAAGAGCATATTACACGACAGATACTGATCGTTTCCGGCAATTTTCTGTATTTAATACGAGCAACATGATTTTCATTTTATTTGTAAAAATGCACAGTGCTTGTGTCAGTAACAGTAGTCTATACTTTTTGTAACAATTCAAGAAGTAGAGGCTTGGTTTGCCTGAGAGAGTCGAATCCATAAATTAGACCCTTGGGTACCGTATCGATTGTAGGGGCGAATCCTTGTAGAGGCTTTTCATGCTAAGGTTAGGTTTGGCCCTACTCCGAATTTCGTTGCTCTCTGATATTCTGTGTTCAAGATCTTGTCCAGATAATTGCCAAACGAATAACCGTACTGTAAACTTCATTTGATACAGGCATTATCAATAATTGTTTCGACGCGACGAAGAGAGGAAAGAGCAACGAACCTCGACAGCAATATCGGTCATTGACGTAACCAACTTGTATTTGGTAAAATATCTATGCACGGAGAGAAAATACTGAAATGAGGATTCGTAGAATTAGTCACAGATTCAAATCTAAGTAAAATGTAGCAGTTTTCTCGAAATAAGTTATACTCTTCTCTTATTTGAAAAATCTAAGATGTAAATGTTAACTCGTGAATTTAAATACAAAAACATCGAAAAATAACGGTTCATCTTGTTATTTCATCGATCTTTTACCACTGTGTCTGACAATTTGACACCGAGGGACAGACTCAGTTCGTGAAATGAGCGAAAGGTTAAAAAAAGTGATCAACTTCCGCCAGAAGAACGCAGCATTCTCGCGTTGATTCATCGAGAGCTATCATCCTCCCTTCCGATGACTCAACTAGGACCGTAGAGTATTCCTCAGTGATTTCGGTTGAGCTCCACTGCTTTTCAAACTGTCCCGTCTTTCCGCAAGCAATAATAAACGTTTCTCTCTCTCTTCTGTTTAGAGAATGACATCGACAGGTGCCCCTCCTCCCCACGACCGCAACGGTTCGTTGTCTACGCGACTTACCTCATTCCTCTGTCTAAATAGAGTGTTTCCGTTTGGGCTAATTCTACGAAGATCGATATTATTTGGAAACATAACCTTTCTCGAACGATTGAAATATGTACAGTAACCGTCGAAGCATACAACGTAACTCCAATAATTGATTTAAATGATACGTACAGCGTAGAAAAGCTGCTTCTCCCACAATTAAAAACGAATCTTCCACTTCGTGAAAATCATTCAAAAATCCTGCCACGCCTTAACCATTTGCACTACGATTTTTCAATTTTGTTGCTAATATAAATTTCCTATTAAATGAAATTTATTTCAAAGGACAGTTCGTTCCTGTACTGCTACTCTTTATTTTAAACAATTTTGTTTACTAATTATATTAAATATATCCCTCAAACATTGTAATTTATATTTATGGAACTATAGAATTTATTTTTAACTAAAAATAGGTAAAGGGAGAACGAAATAAATATAAAAGCCAGTTGTATTTTCACTTTTGTTTTTCTAATCTCGAGTTACTCGAGTGCAAAGGGCTAATGCTAAAGAATTATGTATTTCTAAAGTAGAACGGCGTATGAAATTGAAATTTACACTTTATTTATTCATAGTATTAAGTAAAGGTCTAGACAAGAGAGAAGAAAATTGTTGAATGGAGCGTTTTCGTCGTTAGACATTTGGTGGCCCTGAAAAGGGCCGATTTGTTAAGCGATGGTGACGAATGTGGATATTTAACCGCCGAAACCATAGAGGGTTCTTCCTTGACGCTTCAGGGCGTACACGACGTCCATTGCTGTCACGGTCTTCCTCTTGGCGTGCTCGGTGTAGGTGACGGCGTCACGGATCACGTTCTCGAGGAACACCTTCAGTACACCACGAGTTTCTTCGTAGATCAAGCCAGAAATACGCTTGACACCGCCACGACGAGCCAGACGACGGATAGCGGGCTTGGTGATACCCTGGATGTTATCACGCAAAACTTTCCTATGACGCTTTGCTCCTCCCTTTCCCAATCCCTTTCCTCCCTTTCCACGACCAGTCATGATGCTCGATTACGTAAGATGCGAACTCGTCAAGTTTCAAACTGAAACTGCTGCCTTCCGCTGGATTCACATGTGTTATATACTCTGCGGTCTGCCTCCCCTCCACTAGGCACTCAGCGAATCAGAGCCGCCCAGCGGGAGATCGAAGTGCACAAAACGCGGACGCTCGGCCGGCTGAGCTCAATTCACGTTGAATTACGTAACTGTTCGTTCGTCTGTTCTTCGTTCTTCTACAACCCTTAGCAACATGGCTCGTACCAAGCAAACCGCTCGTAAATCGACTGGTGGAAAGGCTCCACGCAAGCAGTTGGCCACCAAGGCAGCTCGTAAGAGTGCCCCGGCTACCGGAGGAGTGAAGAAGCCCCATCGCTACAGGCCTGGAACCGTTGCTCTTCGTGAAATCCGTAGATACCAGAAGAGCACCGAACTTCTGATCAGAAAGTTGCCTTTCCAACGCCTGGTTCGTGAAATCGCCCAGGACTTCAAAACCGATCTGCGATTCCAGAGCTCTGCTGTAATGGCCCTGCAGGAAGCCAGCGAAGCTTACTTGGTTGGTTTGTTTGAAGACACCAACCTTTGCGCTATCCACGCTAAACGCGTTACTATCATGCCTAAGGACATCCAGCTGGCACGTCGCATCCGTGGAGAGAGAGCTTAACTTCTTTGGTTTAGCTTTTAACAACCGGCCCTTTTTAGGGCCACAATTCCTTTCAATGCAGTATACAACAATACAGTTCACGGTGAAATGGGATTCCCTTTAGATGACTACCTTGATCATATCTCATGTTGTGGATTATAAATTTATTTTTGTATGATCATATGTGCCCATAATTATGAAAGTGTTCTAAGTGATTTCAGGGAAAAGGATATTTACATTAAATTCCGTGCAATGTTGAAATAACTAGCACTATCTAACTGTTCATTTTTTGACGATGTGAAATAACTGAAAGTTTCGAACTTTCATGAGCACATGTTCCAACAAGAACACGTAAAACAAAACGTAGGGAAGATGGGCAACAGGTAACCGGTAACCTCAAACATTTTTCAGTAGCTTGCTTATTGAAATTAACTTTTAGTTACTCTCATATGATGCAGACAGTCTGAAGACTTTAAATTTAATGTTTCAAGCATAAACAAAGGTGTCGACTTCAGTAGCAAATATTTATTTTGCATTGAAGTCGCTATTTTATTCAATAAAACTTTATTTTTGAGTCATATAATGTGTTCCATGTAAACTGTTATGTCAAAAGTGGAGTGCGAGTAACTCAAAGGTCAATATTTTCAACCTCAGAGTACTTTTAGCAATTTTTACTGGCGGTTATGTCGTTCAAATATGTACAGCGTCCTAACCGTCAACGGAAATGCACCAGGTGTAGCAGTGTAGCAGTTTGCCAATGAAAAATACCCTATCCCAGCTTCCGTATATGATACGAGATGCGTGGAAAATGTCATGATGTATTGAAATCATTGAAATTTATGAGGAATAAATGGGAGTAAAGATATTTTCCAGTTGCAGGAATATTTAGGGGAATCTTTCGCACTCATATTGAACAACAAATTTTATTTTCAATGAAGTAATAACGTAATAATACATGCAACGTTAATCAAAAGAGCTTCCAGCATTACGATGTCAAACCCGATGGTATTGTCCCGCCAGGCACGGAAATGTTAAATGCTTTTAAATAGTTAAAATTCATCTATGGAAAATAGCTCAAACTGTTAGAGAAATGTTAAGACAAAAGTTCATTTATTAGCAGAGAGGAAATGAGAGTGCTCACGCTCGGGGTTTGGCCGTGCCGCTTTTGTCTCCACATCATGTTTAGCCTGGAACAGCTCCTACATCATCTTTAGCATGGAACAGAACCTACACCATCTTTAGCAGGAAACAGAACCCATTTTACTGTTATTAAATCTGTGGCATGACTCAGAACTGGCTTCAACCACCGATCAGATACTATTATTTAATAGTTAATATCATTTAATAGTATCTGGTCGGTGGTTGAAGCTAGTTCTGATCCATTACACAGATTTAATAACAGTAAAGTGGGTTCTGTTTGTTGCTAAAGATGGTGTAGGTCCTGTTCCATGCTAAAGATGATGTAGGAGCTGTTCCAGGCTAAACATGATGTGGAGACAAAAGCGGCACGGCCAAACCCCGGGCTGCCCCGGGCGTGAGCACTCTCATTCCTCTCTGTTATTAGAAATCAAGATTTTGACGCCGATTATAGCGCTAATTCACGTAGCGGCAAAATGTCGAAACTTGTTGGCCAAATATGGTGAATGCCGATAATGTAGAACTAACAGTTTGAGCGTTTGCCGCTACGTGTAATGGCGCTCTTCTCATATTTTACGGAACAGACAATTCTTGTCGGAATTAGATTTTATGGTGAAAACCGCGAGACTGTCAATAGTTAGCAATAGTTAGCGAACAATGCTAATATTACAATAATATAATAGATTGTATAGGTATTGTGTCTTACACCTAGTTAGCGGTCTTATGAAATTTCACAAATTGACAGGAGAACCATAAATGTAATTTTAGCTTCATACATAATTCCTGCAGTCCATAGGAATCATGGTTGATCAAGGAACAAGTTTGAAGGGACAAGAAGGCTTTTGTGAATGGCACTGATCGAATAAATATAAGAAACAGCTACGTTAACGTTCGGGCATCGGTTCTCTTGTATCACGTAAGAAGCATTTCTATAATATCATAGATTCCATCGTTTTTCTTGATTTATAGGTTAGCTCCTCGTTGTTTACAACGTCAATCTTTGTCACGCAGATTATCAATGTTTATTAGATTTATATTTTTTCCGACAGATCAGTTGTATCATCGATAACTAAGCAAAATGTCGGACGACGAGGACTTGGTCTATGTCAAGAAACAGAAAACTGTTCACTATGGATCACTGGAAGAAACGGAGCGTGCCAGATTGGCTGCTGCGGCGGAGTCCTCCGACGAAGAGAAAGATGCAACAAATTTGGGAGATAGTATCGGTGCGATGACTACATTGGGAAATGTTCACATATCCAACGAGTACATGGAACTGGAGGATGAGATGTCCAAGGACAGACAAGCTCTCCTAGAAGAATTCGAGCGTAGGAAGAAAGCTCGTCAAATAAATGTGTCCACTGACGATTCTGAAGTGAAAAAGAATCTGAGACAATTAGGGGAACCGATTTGTTTATTCGGTGAAGGCCCAGCGGATAGAAGAACACGATTAAGAGAATTGTTGGCTAGTCTCGGGGAGGATGCTATTAAAAAGAAGCACGAAGAAGAAGAGAAACCTTTGCACGCTATCGAAAGAGACACGGAGACCACTTGGTACCACGAAGGACCAGAATCTCTTCAGATAGCTCGTTCTTGGATATCCTGTAAGTCAGAAATACAGGCTTGAGGGGGTAGTCTTTTTTCAAGGATTGCAAGGGTGCGAGATGTACCTTCTCCGCGGCTTTTTTAGTAGTCAAAAGCGCTAGATAAAAGATTAATCTATGCCGCAATAACCCTCAAAAGTGCTATTTTTATGTTTACGTGGCATAATTTGCATTATTCGAAAGTATAAAGCTATGCATAACGTAAAAATAGGACTTTTGTGGGAGACAGCGGTCTTTGCGAACCTTTGCATTATCGAGAAATGAGAAGGCGCGTCCCGCACCCTTGCAATCCTGGAACTACACCTTTAACTCTTTGCACTTGGAACTACTTTAACTCAAAAATGAAACATTTCTTCCTAGTTAGACTATTTCCATTCCCTATAATGTATAATACCTTATACGATACATAATGTTTAGTAATTGAGTAGATATCGACACATTTAACAATGTAAACAATATTTTTTAGAATAAGTCATCGGTCGAGTGCTAAGGGTTAATCATTCCTCGCGCTATTCCATGTACACTGAATTAATCATGGATTTATTTCGCAGCGTATTCGTTACCTAGAGCGAAGGCTAGACTGGATAAAGCAAGACAGGATTTAGAGCTGCCAACAGCTACACGCACGGCACGTCGCCAAGAGCTTCTGAAAAAGTTGCAGGCACTGACAATCTACTGTTCACAAATCGGCGACACCAGACCGATCTCATTCTGTCAGTTTAGCCCGAACTCGAAGCTGTTCGCCACGGCCTCGTGGTCGGGCTTGTGTAAAATATGGTCTGTACCTGATTGTACACTGTTGCGAACCCTTAAAGGGCATACTTGTAATGTTGGCTGCATTGTTTTTCATCCAAAAGCTACCATTACCGAAGAGGTGGTAGGAGACAAACCAGGACAGACCTGTGTACTGGCATCCTGTGCTTCAGATGGTACACTATTCTTTCTTTTTACGGTCCTGGTGATGCTCTAGCGAGCTATACGCTGAAACTAATATATTGAATGTATTTATAGGGACAGTAAAATTGTGGAGCGGAGGATTAGGCGAGGAGCCATTAGCTGAAGTTGAGGGACACGAGCCGCATAGAGTATCGAGAATTGGATTCCATCCTTCTGGTCGATTTCTGGGTACCTGTTGTTACGATGCGTCCTGGAGACTTTGGGACTTGGAACAGCAAGCTGAGGTGTTGCATCAGGAGGGTCACGCGCGGGCGGTGCATTGTATTAGGTATACTGGAGGAATAATGTCGTCCTAGGTCCATTCGATGAGAAGCTAGTCCGTCAGAATGAAGGGGTAGACTCGTTTCCAGGATTGCTAGGGTGCGGGGTGCGCCTTCTCATTTCTCAATAATGCAAAGATGGGCTTTTTTAGTAGTCGAAAGCGCAAAATAAAAGATCAGTCGGGCCGCAATTGCCCTCAAAAGTAATTTGTATTATTCGGAAGCATAAAGCTGCGCATGTAGCTATTTTCATAAAGTTGCGACAGCTACATGCTGCCGAATAATGCAAATTACGCCTCGTAAACGTGAAAATAGGACTTTTGAGGGCGATTGCGATCTAGATTGATCTTTTATCTAGTGCTTTTCACTACTAAAAAAGCCCATTATATATTTGCATTATCGAGAAATGAGGAGGCGTATCTCATACCTTGATATCCTAGAAACGAGTCCACTCCCTTAACCCTTAGCACTCGAACGGTGACTCTGAGAGGCTCCACCAAAAATTGCTGTACCATTCAAAATATTGTTTACATTATTCAATGTGTCGGTATCTAATTACTAAACATTTAGGTATTGTATGAGGTATTATACCAATTTCATATCCATAAAATTTGAATGGAAATATTCTAGCTAGGAAGAAATGTTTAATTTTCGAGTGAAAATAGTTCCGAGTGCAAAGGGCTAATATTTCTTTGTTTTGTTACAGTTTCCAGTGCGACGGTAGCGTGAGCGCCACAGGTGGTCATGATTCTTTCGGCAGAGTATGGGATCTTCGCACGGGAAGGTGTATCATGTTTATGGAAGGTCACTTGAAGTCGATTTTCGGCATCGATTTCTCACCGAACGGGTTTCACATAGCCACCGCAAGCGAAGACAACACGTGCAAGATATGGGACCTGCGAAAGAGATCTTGTATATATACGATACCCGCTCACACGAATTTATTGTCCGATGTGAAGTACCAGAGGGTGGAGGGACAGTACCTGGTCACAGCGTCGTACGATAGCACGGCGAAAATCTGGTCGAATAAAACTTGGCAACCGCTGAAAACGCTGCCCGGTCACGACGGTAAAGTTATGTCTGTCGATATCTCGCCGGACCATAAATTCATCGGCACTAGCTCGTACGACAGAACATTTAAGTTGTGGGCACCCGAGAATATGTAAAATTACTTTATCGAATAAAATGTAATTATGCCGAAACTATCTCGAGATTATTGTGTAAGGAGAAACACGATTTTATACTGTAAGAAAAATTAATAAAGAGACACTCTTTATTGCCAGGCACTTTTCACGTGAAATCCGCATAGAGATTCATTACAATTATTGCATACAGGGTGGAGCGTTGTAAACGGGTCACTTGAATAACTCGCTTGCTTTCGAAGATAACGCCAGATAACGCCCTACCTTGTATGTATATCCGAAATATGTTTGATACTCCAATTTTTGAAATACTCTAGGGAAGGGGAGACAGTCAACATTGGGGGAAAGTAAGGAGTGGAAACTTGATGGAAATGAACTTGATATATAACTAATGAGATAGATCTGTCAACGGTATTATATTTGAAATCTTTTCGGTGGTAGAAATCATCTTTACAACAGTTAAATACATGGCACAACGGTTTCACCTTAGGTTTCCCCTACTCTTTGGTCTTTCTCGGAATGGTAACGAAAACATATG
The DNA here is from genome assembly GCA_933228785.1 of Lasioglossum pauxillum. Classification (NCBI taxonomy): domain Eukaryota; kingdom Metazoa; phylum Arthropoda; class Insecta; order Hymenoptera; family Halictidae; genus Lasioglossum; species Lasioglossum pauxillum. Next base: position 35,995,780 of record OW121701.1, on the reverse strand, counting down.
TATAGTCTCCTATTAAATTTAATGCGGCAGTCACAGTTATCATTAAATATACTTACTCTAGAAGAATATCTTTGCTATACAACTATTTAAAAAAATAATTTACATTCTGCGATTTATTTCAGTTTAGTCCGAGAGGTAGCGTAGATCATGTCGCCAGACATTACTCATCCACGATAAACTTTTGCTGTATCGACTTCGCGGCCAAGAGATTTCCTTCATTCCCTATGAAGGTCTACTTTATCAGATTTTTAACGACGCGCGAACATTTCGCGACGAATGACCGAATGCTGTTTGTTAATTCGCAGATTCTTCTCGACGGTGACCCTCGGTAACATATCCTCCGTGTCGCGGCGGTAAACGTTCCAACTTGCTCGAAACTGTTCAGCTCCGCTGGTTCGATTCATGCCGACTCGTTCAACGGCAGGGATTGATGTAGCCAAACTTTGCCACCACCCTCGGCAAAATCGGCAGCTGCGTGACCGTCTCCATACAACACCCACTTCGTGGTCAGCAAACCATCGACACCCACTGGTCCACGTGCGTGGATCCTCGCAGTAGAAATTCCAACCTTTTACAACAGAAGATCATTCCATTTACTTCGCGACATTTCACGAAACCGATACGCAACCGCGGTAAAAGCGTAGGACTGCACCACTCCAACAGAATCTTCTAAACATCTAGATGCATTGCAAACTCGTTGCTAGCACTAAACAGTTTTAAAGCGGTCTTTTAGTCGCCGTACACATTACAATTGGAGATCCCTATTTCGCGTGTATTTAAATACACGTGTATTTCACGTATACGTACTTCAGTGCGAAGAAATTTTAAGTATTTATGTATATTTCACGTATATTTAAATACACGTGTATCGACGTATCTGCATTTGAGTTCGCAATTTATTAATTAATTTTCGAAAGCAAAATATAAATATAAATATAAAATAGATGGACAAATTAATTTGAAAACCAGTGCCATTAGAAAAATGTAATCAACCAACCCCCTAGTTTATTACAGAAGAATCTGACTTACATACACAGGGTGAGTCACCTAACTCACTTGAATATCTCTGTTATTTGTAATAATATGGAAAAATGTTATTCAAACAATTTTATTTCTTCTTTGGATATTATCTCGTTAACTATTAGACTTAGGACATATGAAGGTGAATACTTTTATACTCAGAATTTGATACTCTATCGATCTATAGTATAAAAAATAGGACGCTCCATTTAAAAGAATGAAGGTGACCTTCATATCTTAAAAAAAATTTATATAAAAACAAAAATTTGTTTGATATCGTATGAGCCCCATTTTACCATTCAATTTTGTCTTTCAGACATTTGACGTATCTTTAAAAACAACAAAGATAATTGAGGTGGCAACGTTAGGTGACTCACCCTGTATGTTTTAATGTTCTGAGAATAAACGACTTCTGTTGGGATAACAAAATATGATATGTTTCACACTAGGTTTACGTTCTTAATTCTTAATTTGTAATTATTAAGATTGTAAAGATGCTTGCCCGAGGAATTATTTACCAGATTTATTTCTTTGGGTATACATCATTGAAAAAATGGTCAAAAATTTGAATATACACATGCTTGTTATGTTTCCAAAATAATGTGAAATCGTTATATCTAGAGCTCCGTAAACCTCTAGTGTTAAATATATCTTCTTACCGGTTCTACAATTCTCAGACGATTAACTTTTCACGTCTTTTGCACGCTTCGAATCGCGATGAAATCCGAAATGTCTGGTTAAATCGTTCGCGAGCACGAATGTTCGAGCAGGGAACGTGTCAACGCGGGACCGGTATAAATCAGCGGGAAAGGATTGATCGGCGGAATCCCGGCGCGCAATCTTCCCGGTTTGTTTCGGTTTTATTTCGAATTTGGTTAGTTCTATCGTTAAGCGCGTGATGTAGTTTAAGGGTTGATTGGACGGGGAATACAGAGGGGTGGGGGGACAATGTGGCGGTTCGGCCGCGAACATTTCGTTAATGCGATTCCGAATCACGCGGTCGTTTGATCGTGTTCGATTTGAACGACTCACCTCCGCGCCAAGACCGAATCTGTATCCGTCAGAGAACCGTGTGCTGGCATTGTGGAACACGCATGCACTGTCAACCTCCCTTTGGAAGTGGGTGGCCCTTTTGTTGTCCTCGGTGACGATGACATCGGTGTGCCCGCTGCCGTATTTGTAAATATGATTTATCGCGTCATCAAGATCCGACACGACCTCGATCGTGCATTCGAGGGTGCCGTACTCGGTCCTCATGCTCTTCGCGGCTGGTGGCCCGAACGTCAACAGCTCTCTCAATTTCGGACCGGAATTGATTTTCACCTGGAATTCGATCGAGATATCAACCCTTTGCACTCCGCATTATTCTCCAATTTTGCTGCCGACAACTCGTCCCTAACATTTTAAGTGTTTCATTTGAAATTTACTTGGAGATTCTCAGGGAGCTAGATCGCGACTTTACTGTATTTTACTGTGTGTTGTAGCAACACAACACAGCTACGTCCAAGACATGATAGAGTTTCATTTTGATTAAACTGAAATGACTAACGACAGGTCGAGGGGAATCGATTAGGGACCGTGGTACGACCCTAATAGGCGTCTTGGGGTATCGTCAGCCATTACGATCCATCAAAACAGTCAACTTACTCCTTCCTTCTGCAACATGTTGCAGACATCGGTGAAGAAGGTGCCGTTCATGTGGCTCTGGTGGATGAGGAGCGTCTCCATGGCGTTGCAGGCGGCGGGGTAGTCGCATTTAGCGTCTTTAATGATCCTCAACGCTTTGGCCAGGTCCGCTTCCTTGTCGACGTACACGTGACAGATACCTTCCGCGTGACCGAGCACCGGGATATGCTTCGATTGCTCCTGGATAGTGCGAACCAGCTCGGAGCTACCTCGCGGGATGATCAGGTCGATGTGTTTCTCCATCGACAGGAGATCCCCGACGTCCTCCCTGGTTGAGACCAGAGATATCGCGCCGGAGGCGCCCACGGTGCTCAACGCCTCCTTCACGAGGTCTATCAAATACCTGTTAGGAAGTTTCCTATCAATTCTCCGCGGAGGACAAGCTTTTAAAATATTAAAACTATTTCCCTCGGAGAATCTAGATCAGGGGTGACGAACTTCTTCTCCGCTGGGAGCTGCAATGTCCCCACTACCATTCTCTGTCTCTACCCGAAACCGCTCTCCTGCTATAAATCTTTATTTCGAAAAGCAGAGATAATACTCGAAATGCGAGTAACCTCGAGAAGATAAGCATTCTCAGAGTCCGGAGTTTAAACGTCACCCTTGCGCTTTCGAGATTCTGGCAGGCTACTATCCTGCGACAGAGCCCTTCGAAGGTTAAACGATGGCTTGTTATCATAAAAATGCTAGGTCATTACAAAAGCCCTGTCGTTTTATAGAAGAACTTTGAAGTGACACACAGGAAGAACACTAGGCTAGTCTGCCAAGTAATTAGTAGATGGTGGATCTTTATGGAAAGTCTCGTTTCCATGCTTAATTTTATGGAAAGTAAAGTAATGGAGGAATACCTTGCATTGGCCGAAAGCTGAAAGAGAGATTATGCAATTCGAATGAACCCGGTGGTTTTTAACACTCGGAAGGCCGACTTGCTCGCGATGGCCGAGTTTCGAAGGCTACGCCCCTTCGATCCGGCCACGCGTCTCGCTTCTCGTGGCGGCCCTAGTTCGGAATTTCTCAGGCGCGTTCCGTAGTTGCTGTTCGTGGCGCCTAGGAGAACTAGGGCCGTCACGGGGAGCGAGACACGCGGCCGGGTCGACGGGGCGTAGCCTTCGAATCTCGGCCGTCGCGAGTAAGTAAATCCGAGCGCTGGTTTTCACGATGGTACAGATAGCAAATCTTATTGTACCGATTGCGCAACTTTCGATCGAAATCCGTCATGAGGAGCAGAATAGCTATCCAAGTGTTAGAAACAGAGGCTGCCAGAAAACAACAGATCTTTTGGAAGTAAATGACGGTGACATACTTGTTGCTGTGTGCAGCTTCCTTGCCACCCTTGAGGAGGAGGCCGTTGGCACTGGACATTGCCAACGCCGCCACCTGAGGCAGACTGTCGGGCCTCGACTCGAAGATGACGAGCAGCACGCCGATCGGCACCGTGATTTGCTTCAGCTCCAGATCCTGCGCCAGCTTGGTCCTGCGGACCACGCGGCCCACGTTCGTCAAAGAGTCGTCCGCGATTTGTCGCAGCCCGGCGCTCAGGGACTTCAGCTTCGCAGGCGTCAACGACAATCGGGAGAGCAAAGGCTTAGCCAGGCCGGTCTTCTTCGCCGCCTCCAGATCCTTCGCGTTCGCTTCCAGGATTCCCGCTTGACGAGACTCGAGCAGATCGGCCAAAGTGTTGATGCAGGCTGCTCGCTCTTCCGGGCGCAGTGCTTGAAGAGCTCTGCTACCCACGCGCGCTGCAAGTTGCGAACATCGTCACAAGATACGAGAAAGATTGGATTAACACTTTCTATTTCACGGGTTATATTGTCGTGGATAATTGTACAACGGCCAAGATACACCGGCCGTAAGCCGTTTCATTTAAACCTTCGATAATCGATGACCTATATCGCTATGGTCGGCGGAACAAAATGACGCGGTGACCGAACCCTCGTCGAAAAAACCGTCGCGTACGCCGCCACAGCGAACCTCTTTTTCCCTCGTTCTCTGACGCTCTCTTTCGTTGGCGGACTCCATCGATACTGTATCGCAAATAAAAAGAGACCGTCTCTCTGCGATTACGGGCGGGCCGTCGATCAATCGAGCTTCGATTACCTTGGTATCCGTTGCGGGACGGTACGCAATCGTTTCGTGATTCGCAAAGAATCACGATCCAGCGTTAATTCTGCACGAATGGGGTGAAGGTACCAGTTACCCGGATATTTGGCGACGGCTCGGAAGTTTTTCATTAATTTGCAAGAATTTTCTGTAATTTATTTTGCGTTATTCCGGATAAACGATCGACTATCAACTTAAATATTTTCTGTATAAAAGCAAATGAAATATTAACGAAGCTTTAATCCGAAGTTTTGGTCCTATTTACCGGACACAAGAAATTTGTGATAACAAATTAATTAATTGATTAATTATTCTCTGGTGTAGCACAGTTTCTTAGCATTTTCTATAATCGGAAACAAAAAATAGCGTTGTCTTGGGGAATAAGGTTCTCAACTAATGTTTTCTATATCTTAAACAAAAATTATTTGTTATGTTTAAACAAAAATGAAGTAATACTAGGTGCTTCATGCTATTTTTATTAATTTCGTAACTGGTACCTTTATCCTGTTTCTTCCGACCGATGGATTTGAATGACGATCGATGTAATTGTCGCGTACGCTCTTTATACAGGGTGTCCCAGCTAACTTGACCACACTGAATATTTTTGTTGTTTTTAAAGATACGTCAAATGTCTGAAGGACAGAGTTCAATGGTAAAATGGGGCTCATACGATACCAAAAGAATTTTTGTTTTTATGTCTTTTTTTCGAGATATGAAGGTCACCTTCATTTTTTTAGATGGAGTGTCCTACTTTTTATAGCATAGATCGATAGAGTATCAAATTCTCAGTATAAAAGTGTTGACCACCATATGTCCTACATCTAATAGTTTACGAGATATTATCCAAACAATTTTCTTTCTTCTTTGGATATTATCTCGTTAACAATTAGGTTTAGAACATGTGGAGGTCAACACGTTTATACTCAGAATTTGATACTCTATCGATCTATGGCATAAAAAATAGGACATTCCATTTAAAAAAATGAAGGTGACCTTCATATCTCTAAAAAAGATTACATAAAAACAAAATTTTTTTTTGTATCGTATGAGCCCCATTTTACCATTCAACTTTGTCCTTCAGACATTTGACGTATCTTTAAAAACAACAAAGATATCCAAGGTGGTCAAGTTAGCTGGGACACCCTGTATAAGTGAAGAAATAAACACATCGAAATAAGCAGTTGATTTACCATTTTCAGCAACAACCTCGACGGGCGTGGTGGAGCCAGTGGTCTCGGTGAAGAACGTGCCGATCTTCCGGCCGGATAGGATGTTCTTCACAGCCTTCTCTTGCATCCCGTTGCAGATCACAACGGAGACGCCTCGGTCGAGTGCCCAGAGGGCGGCGTTCACCTTGGAGTCCATGCCTCCGGTGCCGACCTTCGACTTCTGTCCGAATTTGATGGTGCCCCTCAGATCGGAGCTGAAGGTGTGCAGCATCTTCGCGCCGTCTTGCCATGGCGGTAGGTTGTAGATCCCGTTGACGTCGCTCATCAGGATCAGAAGGTCGGCCTGAACCTCCGCGGCCAGCATGGCCGCCAACGAGTCGTTGTCCTTGATGGAAATGCCTCTTCTTCCGCCTCCACCGGCGACCTCCTCGTCCACGTGCGGCGGCGGGGACACCGCGTCGTTCGTGTTAATTATCGGCACGATGTTCAAGCTGATCAGCTCGCTGAGCGTGCTGAACAGATTCTTACGCGTCTCCTCGTTGTAGAAGTCCGGCTTGGTCACCAACACCTGGGCCAGTTTCACGCCGTACTGCGCGAACATTGCGTCGTACAGGGACATAAGGCCCGACTGACCCACCGCTGCTGCTGCTCTAGGTTCCAACAGAGTGCCTGCGTGAACACGAGATCGGAATTACCGGACCACCTTCCTCTACTGAACCTAAAGGCGATGTCGGGTCAGTAGATAATGTGGTGCGTCGATATTGTTAGGTGAATGGTACCAGGCTTTTAATCTTTATCGCTATTCTTCTCTGAATATTATGCTATCCACTATGACTCTCTACAGCAAACGGGATAAAATGAATTTGGCTACCTTTCAGTCAGTGCCGGATTAAGCCAGCGCGGGGCCCGTAAGATTCTAGTAAATTAGCAAATAACTAGAATTTTACTAGATTTTGGGTCGAAAAAATGGGTCTGCGACTTAATGTTGTTTGACCTTATACGAGCATATTTTGAGCTGGGTGAGGGCTCATTCTAAAGAGGAAGGTTAGATCTAGTGCGCTCCAGTCATCACATAAGTCACAAAAGTCTTTTAGAGACAGAATATGCATTGAAATCTGCGGGTTTTTTCCCTAGATTTTTTCATGACTGGAGCGCACTAGATCTAACCTTCCTCTTTAGAATGAGCTCTCACCCAGCTCAAAATATGCTCATATAAGGTCAAACAACGTTAAGTTGCAGACCCATATTTTCGACTCAAAATCTAGTAAGATTCTAGTTATAACCAGAGAGTAGACTACCCCCTTAATCCGGCCCTGCTTTCAGTAAACTACAAGGATACAGGTTCGGATTTGACCTTGGTCGAGCGAGAGTGTGGTGGCACGCTCACACAACGCTAGATACATATACATACGTACACGAGAATTGCAAGGGTTCGGTTCTCGACAAATCACGTCTCACTAATGCACATTTGGGGCCCCTACGTAGTCACAATCGCTAGATAAAAGATCAATCTAGCGCGCATGGTCCCTAAGGTGGCCTACTTTCGCGTTTTCGAGGCGTAATTTGTATTATTCGGCTGCATATAGCGGAGTTCGAGAAGCATTATGGCAGCGCGACAGTGCTGCCGCCTATCGTGACTGTCGAGCGACAGACACTTGCACGCGTACTAGATTGGTGTTTTATATAGAGATTGTGACAAATGTGCATTAGCGAGACGTGATTTGTTGAGACCCGAACGCTTGCAATTCTCGCGTATGTATACAGTGTCTAGTGGTGTGAGTGTACCGCCACACTCTTGCTGGACCCACACCCTAAGACCCCATTCACACACGGCGGAAACCGCGCGTTTTTGACCGCGCGATTTTTGTTTTTGATTGTTCGACCGCGCGGATACGTGTGAACGAATCCATATACGCTAATGTAAATAAGGTCCGCGCGGTTTCCGCCGTGTCTGAACGGGGTCTTAAATATCTGTGACGGTGGCAGCGAACGCGTTACTTGGTAATATACCAGAATATGCAAGAAAATAGCGGAATATACAACACAGGTTTTACCGATAACAATTCACCGACTCCAGACTTGACAATACAGGGTGGTCCACCTGAATGTAGCCACCTAAAAATATCTTCTTTTCAATGCAACGTAAATGGTATCACAGGGTGAATGCTTTGCGAATTTAATTTTTTTCAAGCTGATCGATATTTCCTTTCTTGTAAACGTGTATTTTTTCTTGCATATTCTAAGCAAACTTTAAGTAAACTTGAAGTAAGCTTTTCCCACAAAAAGCTTGCTGTGACTGCTGCACGGTAACAAGTTTACAGTTGACCGTACATCTCTGTAATTTTCACGGTGTCCGATATAATTGGCGACGGGCAGTTCGAAAGAATTAAAAGCCGGGCGATCGATGAGGAAGAATGAATGACTTCAATGGGAGTGATAGCGGAGGTTCCGTCGTGTCGACGCGCCCTGGAAATGGCTCGACGTCGATGGTACGTCGCTGTAAATGGTTTCCGGGGAACGATAAGAAACAGGACCGTAGACTGCAGTACTTTCCGGAGGATGTCTGTCGATCGTGTTCAACCGAAACGAGAATTACCGCGGATGTTTTCCCGGGCAAATAGAATCTCGAAGGAATTGCCGTCTAAAAGAATTGGGCGGCTCTCGCGGTTGTTGGTTTAACCTACATGGGGCCAGGCTGTTGGCCGGACATTGTCAAGCTGCCGCGGAAACTCCGTGGATAACCGGAAGCACCTCGGGGACGGACGCCTACCCGCTCGTGAACGTGTTCTCGATCGTTCGAACGGGACCCGCTTAAATTTACGATCGCCTGTATCGACCGATCGAGTTTTACACGTGGCTGCGGCTGCGGCTGCGACAGCCACCAGCTCGCTGATAAAAACGAAAGGAAACAGCGTTCCTTGTTAATACACGGGAATAATAATAAAACGGGAACAGCGTCGTTCGCGCACGCCACAAAATGACCGTTCGTTTCTCGAGGGAGGAGTATGATTGTGTCCGCGGAATGTCAGCAATTTGCCGGCGCTTTATCCCGAAGTGCGCACCGACCATACCCCGGCTCTTTCGTCCGGCAACCGCGTCCACGACGTAAATACTCTTTCAAATTCTTTTTACACTTGCATTTTACACGACCCCTAGCCGTCAACGATCCGCTGCAACCGCGGGGAATCGCTCTGAACTGGAATCGTTCCCAAAACTTTAACCTGTCACGGTCCTCCGTTCAGTGATGATGAATATCGCGTTCCATCCAGCTTCTACATCGAATGCGACTCGACATTAAATTTTTATAACGAAGCTAGTCCATTTCATACATCTGTACAGTTTCATTGTATGTACAATTTACCACTACAGGTTCTGCAGTACAAGTTCACCCTTTTTCAAATCAATTTGAACCTATTACAAAGAAAGTATTTTTTAAGTTTAACCGTTGAGAAATTCAAGATTTTATTTATTGCGAAGATATACACCAAATACTTATTATAAAAGTAATTACTAGACTGCGGATTTTTATGCAAAATAAAAAATGTTTGCATTGATTGCCAGACACAGGAACCATATAAAAATTTCATTCTTCTTTTAATTATTTTATTAAGGTGAAACTAATATACTGGTGGCCTTAAATCTCTTTACTACCTCCACTGTTTTAAATTGTATGTGCCCATTTTTGTCATAAATGCATAAAATCCGCAGTCTAGTAATTACTAATTCATTACCTTTGTAATGTATGAATACTGAAATTGTTTTGCAAAAGATTGAATTTGACCTACAAAGGGGTGAATTTCGAGTGCAAAACCGATAACAAAGTCAACGTCGGGTAAAAAATAAACCGGAAAGGGTTGCACTCCTAAAGATGTACATATACACCTAGACAAAGTTCCTTATTCACTAGCAGATTAATTCAAACATGATCTACTTTGAACTGTTGCGTGGCCCACCGAAATGGTGCAACAATTTCAACCCTTTGCTCTCGGAGTGATTCGAACTCGAGAAATCACATCAAAATCATATCAACAAGAAAAAGTGTAATTGACCGTGTTTAATTTATGTCGAAGGTACATGCGAGGGAATGTTCGGCGGATGTACGCTGGCGAATAATCGTGGTAACTTTCTGAAATTGCTTCGTAAGTGAAATCGACCATTTGCCGTGTAATTTAAATAGAATCTGCTGAATAAGTATGCCCATACGATGTCTCTTAACATAATCGTCTCGTTAGTCCAATCGACTCACCCACTGGCAAGCGATTAGAATTCTTCTTTTCCAATCAACCCTTGTATAATTCAAACCGAATTGCCAGCAAACATTTATCTTGCAATAAAGTAGTCATTTCATTGAGTAAAAATGCATTTATGTTGGAGTGATGTGAAGTTCCAGGAGTGGGGTAAGTCCGTTAATTGGTTATTTTTATTATAATATGAACGAAATTTCTCTAGCTTGTATTTATTAATGTAGTATAAGTTAGTGTGAACTATTCTACATAAATGTCGTTCAAGAATAAAGGCGTTTTCCTCGTTTAAATCAACCAACGCCAAACAGTCACGTGCGAAGTGCGACAACGTTGAGGTTACCCTGAACGTGCAATAGTTTACAAGTTATTAATACATTCTGTACTGTTATTTTAGGTAAGTACAACAAATATTGATGTAGGTTTACAATAAATAATCCGTTTTTATTGTATTTTTTAAAATTTATTGAGAAAAACACTAAGATGATCTTGCCCCGTAAATATTACTACACGGGGCAAGTCCGTACTATCACGGTGGGGTAAGTCCGTACTGTATGGGTCACTATAAAACTAAACGATATAATTTAACGTAACAAGAAGCATTTGATAGCTGGCTTGTTAATCATGCTTTGCTTGCCCCGTAGCACTTGAAACAAGGTTCGAAAGCATTTTTAACTCTCAGAGACGGACATTTTCAGTGCAAGTGCGTCCTAGTTGACACTTTATACAATATCCTATCAAAATGATAATTTTCAAGCAATATTAGAATCCTACATAATACTAATTTATCAGTAATAACTGTGGCAAGAGTTTGATACCAAGAACATTAAGTTTTTACATACCACACTGAAAATACATCAGTTTAAAGTCCAACTTTACAAAAACTAGGGCGGACTTACCCCACTCCACCGTACGTAGAAAGTGGAGTGCGAGTAATTGAAGGTTAACACGACCGCTGACAGTGAATCTTTGTTCCTTATTCCGTCCATTTAATCGCTTGCGGTACAATTCGAACAAGATCCGCTGAGTATGCACGTTGAGCCCGGAATATTAGAGAAACAGGGAAATTTATTTTATAGAAACAAGAGATCGAGGGTATTTAAATGATGTGGACACGTTGGAGATTGACGCGCGAGGTTGAATAATCGCGGTAACTTTCTGAAATTGCTCCGTAAATCGATTCGACGCGGACAATTAAAATATGATGGGTGGGGTTGGAAGCGGTGGTAGGGCGGCAGGCTCGGTGAAATAAATTCTTGGTGTTTCGCGCGGTCGTTCGTCGGCCTCGCGACACGTAATTATGATTAATTAATGGAGCACCGAGGCCCCGGGATGAATCTGCGGAAATAATGAAAGGGTACGGCGGGGCCGGCAAATGGTAAACTCGAGTAGTGCTCGCGCCATCCTCGAAACTCATTAGCGTGCGAGGTGTATAAAGAAGCGAAGATCGCGCGGGTGGTTCTCGCTCGCTCGTTCGCCCGTTCGTAAGCGAGGCTGGGCGAGGGTGAAGCACAACCGCCCGGGGATCGCGTACTCCAATTTGCAGTTAGCTGATAATATACCAAAAATGAAATTCACGGTGAAACGCTGAAAGCCTAGGATTACTGTCGGCTATCTGGCTCGCGCCATTCACCGGCCGTGAAATAAGGGGAGTCCCACCACGAAACAGCTTGTTCCCTTCTGTCGTAATCCGCGAACAACATCCTCCCGGAAGTATTCCCCCTGCGGGCCGCTGCCGAAAACCGCGAACCTTCGATTGTCAGCGAAAGAAAGGAAAGGAGCCCGTGAGAAGACGAAATGGTTTCGCGGTTTCATTTGGACTTCCAAGCGGTCTTTTAACCTTCGCGTGGACGTTCAAATTCAGCTTCGAATGCGCGACAACTTGCTCGATTCGTTTAACCCTTAGCACCCGAGCGGCGACTCGGAGAGAATCACCGCTAAAAATTGCTGTACCATTATTCAAAGTACTATTTACATTAAACAATTATGAGAGGAAAGGGTTAACTCGCTACCCTACAATATCGAGTAGGACTCGTGACGGAGCTTGCGAGCAGGATCTGGCAACTACGTACGTTGTTCGAAATTGAAATACGAGAGGAGATGAATCTTTCGAACGTTTCAATTTCGAAGATCCGCAGGCTGGTTGAAGAACTGCATGAAAGCTGCGCGTGCCGTGTGTTTACCAAGCGATCGAGCTTTTCTGTCCGATCAAGAATGACGCGAGGTTTTATCAGCTGTGCCTGAAAAATACCGGAGACCTTGGAGGCTCTCGGCAAGAAGAGTAAATACATACGACTTTCGAAAGATAATCCTCGCGGCCTTGAGAACAACGGGTGATAAACGGAGAGCGATATACACATGTACGGAGAGGAAAGGAGGGAGGGAGATAGCGCGGTTTGAGACGGATTGTTCGGCATCGCGGTTGTTATTGATTCGAGTATGAATACCTGCGTGTTCCCTGGTATGATCCGCGGGGCTCAGGGTTTCCCTCATCGACAAGGACATCAAGAGCTCCTGCGTGAGTTTCTGTTTGCCAAACGCGACCGCCCCGCTGGTTACCATAATGCACTCGCGACCTTCGTTCTGGCATTCGGCGACCTGCTCGACAATGGAGGCCAGCCGGCCCAACGCCAATCCGTGTTCATCCTCCCTTGTGATAACAGCGCTCCCCAATTTCACCACCAAACGACGCGCGTACTTCAGCTGGCTCCTCTCAAAGAAAGTCGCCGCTCTTCTGGGTCGCTCCGTCGTCTGCAGCTCCCTGCGCAACTCCGCGCGGTTTCCCTGAACATAATAGATATCGCTATCAAATATAATTGATAATGAGGTAAATATTGACAAAAGGGGACCCGTTTCCCTTGAAATATGATGTCAAGGTCAACATTTTGAACAATTTTTCCTATACATGTATTCGTTCCTCGGTCTTAGTTTCCAAGATATTTGCAAATGAACTTTAAAGAAATCGAGATTACGAGTGCTGTTTATTCTGCAAGTTTTAAGGCAGGATACTCGAAAATAAAATATTAATATCTCGAGTCAATTGTTATATCGATACGTTTATCGAAAGTACAAAGATTATTGTTTGCTTGTACGTAATTGATATGAGAAACTATCTAACATTATTTCCCACGTTCGCCTGGAAAATGGTCAGCTACCGATATGAGATAATTACTGGTGCGTTTAGCTTATTAAGCCTCGGACAACGGACGATTTTTATAGCTATACAGGGTGTTCATTTGAAAACTTTCCAGCCGAATATCTCGAAAAGTATGAGAGATATTAAAAAAGTGTAAAACACGTGTCCAAGAATTTCGAGGGGTAAAGGGGGGGGGGCAGTATCAGTTTTTTATTTGGGTGGCGTTTTCAAGGTCACTTGAAGGTGAACTTTGTTCTTTCAAATGGAAACCTATGTTTTTTATTATGGGATTTTATTGTACGTAAAAATCCCAGCAATTTTCGTAGGATACTTTTTCTTATTCGTGCACTTTTTTATTCACAGGTATACACTTGAAAAAAAACAAAGTTGACCTTCAAATCACCTTGAAAACGCCATGCAAATAAAAAACTGGTCCTTTTAATATCTTTCATACTTTTCGAGATATTCGGCTGGAAAGTTTTCAAATGAACACCCTGTATAATTGGCAATGCTTAGGACCGTTCATAGCTCTAATTAACAATGTTTAAAAATATTCTTTTGATGATAATCTCGTGTAGACATATTGAATCTTTTCAATTGAGTCTTTTCGATGATCTGAATAAAACAGCTATTCAGTTAGTTTAATTGCCATAAATTGAGTACTTAAATGACAATTTGGATGTTCCCGGTCGAAATAGACTCCGGCATAGTATACGGAGGGTTAACAAATCCACAGTCTAATAATTACTCCGTTCGTTCAACAGATTCGTCACTGACAGTCCCAGCGATGCGGAATTCTCTTTGTCGATCAATTCCTCGTTACACGTCAACTTAAGCGGTTGCGGTACAATTCGACCAGAATTTATTCAATAAATGAGTCCACGCGATTTCTCTTGTTACAATTAATATGTCATAGCATGACTTGATTAATCTTGTTATAATCTCCCGTTTCTCGTTCCACGAATTTAATCGCCTCCAGTGTAATTCGAACATAATCGACTGCGGAACACTGGAATTTCCGAGTAAATTTTTCGTAATTGATTAATGCAGTCTGTATGTGTACGGTAATAATGAAAGTCAGATTCACCGAACGATAAGGATCTCCAAATAGAGAATTAAACGAATAACCGGAGAAGATAATTTAGGGAAAATATGGACATTTTTGAGAATATCAAAATTGAGGTATTTAAATTGATCGTGAGCATAAAATATGTGTCTAAAGTATATTCCACGAGAGAGTAAGCCTGTGGAAAGACCAGTTTTCGTTCGTCTTTGCGCATCTTTAACCTAATTGGTTCAAGAAAGTGGGGAGTGGGTAGTGGAATGAGAGATGATAGGCCCGCTGCGACCCCACCATCTTCTAAGCTGCGCGAAACGGGGTTACCCTCTCGTGGGATATACTTTAATCATGTTTAATCATACTTCTTGGTCGCTCTTACGCCGTCAATAACAGAATATACATCGATTTTGATATTCTTAAAAATGTTGACATTTTCTCCTTTTCAAACTTTAGGTTCGACGCGCAACCTGAAGGCATTATCGCACAACTTTAGGATTTCGATTCCGTCATTATGGCGTTGAACCACATCTATAAAAATATTTTAATATTAGATTTTCTTAAATTTATTCTAGAAAAAGCTAGTTTTCTCGTGTAGAGCATTTTTCATTTCGAACAAAAATCTTTTTCCGATCCGTTCTAATGTTTATGCTCGTAGCGCAGAGTTTCCTTGTGCACCGTGTGGGGTAGTCGTTAAAATTGAAGACCAGCGTCTCTCCATTTGTAGATGAAAAACCTTGAACAAGTTTCTGTATCTTCCGCGGTGTTCAAAGCTCGCGGGATAATTGGACTGCGATAAGCGTCGCCGTTTTCCTTTATCCTTCACATCCGGACAGTATCCGAACGGCTCTAATGTCTTCGCGGGAGGAAAGAGAGAAGAAGATCTCGCCGATCCGAGGACAATCAGACGCGTGGATGTTTATTAGATCGAGTTCACGAACGATTTCTTCGTTATCTTCTCCGTGTAACACTTGAACCGGGGAAAAAAAATTCCCGTGGGCCAATTTGTACTCGATTGCCACTCGACATACTTCGGAACCGCCACGTGTGGACGGGGAGCTCCTGCGTGCAAGCGATCGGTTACATAAAACCGTAGATAAGTTCGCGGCGGTCATTATCGGCTCGAATGGCGCGAGGAGGCAGATTAATTCGCGCGTCAGAGACGCAGTTGCGGGAAAAGGAGAACTGTCGGAAAAATCACGGATACGTAATTGCGCTCGACGAATTGCTGTCTCCGTTGACGGAATTCGCGCTGCCAATTTCTCCCGCTTTCCTAAAATAGCGGAGCACTCGGCGATCAATCTCTTGTTGGTTCTATATGCACAGCTTCGACGCAATGTTCTCAGCTATCCTCTGTGTCAAGGCAACCAGTACTTGCAAAACACAACACACTTTGCTGTTGATCATTTTAACGAAAATAATAACAAGATAGCACAATGATGTCTTACAGAAGTCTGTTGTTGCACGATCAGACGTGTTAGAGACGTCTCGAGTGTCTACCGACGTCTTCTGAGCGTCTTGTGTTACAAAACGGTACGTCTTTAACACTAAACGTACATGATATACAATTTATCGGATACATATTGTTTTGTAAAGATTACAAGATGGAATTTTTTTCCAATTTCTAATGGAAGAATTTATTTATTCATTGAATTTACAGATTGAATTTATTTAGATTTTTCACAATTTTTATAGTAGTACGTGCTCGAATAAAGAAATTTATTGAATAATTTCTAATGGAGGCATCTTTAAATTACAAGATTGAATTGATTAAATTACAATTTATATAACAATACGTGCTCGAATAAAGAAATTTATTGAATAGTTTCTAATGGAAGCATCTTTAGATTACAAGATTGAATTTATTTAGATTTTTCACAATTTTTATAACAATACGTGCTCGAATAAAGAAATTTATTGAATAGTTTCTAATGGAAGCATCTTTAGATTACAAGATTGAATTTATTTATATTTTCCACAATTTTTGTAACAATAGGTGCTAGAATAAAGAAATTTATTGAATAATTTCTAATGGAAGCATCTTTAAATTACAAGATTGAATTTATTTATATTTTCCACAATTTTTGTAACAATAGGTGCTAGAATAAAGAAATTTATTGAATAATTTCTAATGGAAGCATCTTTAAATTTCAAGATAGAATTTATTTAGATTTTTCACAATTTTTATAGCAATACGTGCTCGAATAAAGAAAATTGAATAATTTCTAATGGAAGTATCTTTAGATTACAAGATTGAATAATTTCTAATGGAAGCATCTTTATATCGGATTGGAAAGAAAGTTCGTAGCGTATATAAATTAAAACTCAAAGATAAAATTAGGATATTTATATATAGATTTGTTCAATAACATATTTTCTATTCTATTAGGTGACTTATCATGTTATTCAATAAACCTACGAATAAATATCTTAATTTTATCCTATAATTTCAATAATTAACACTAGATATACCAAGCACTAAACGCAATTGGTATACATTGCCTTATATTAATGACAAAATTGTATTTATTTAGATCTCGTTCGAGTTTTGTTTAAATATGTGCTTCAGTAAAGAAGGTCACTAAAAAAACTTCTCAGAAAAATATATTTATAATATCAATATTTCTAAACGAAAAAATCTGGAACCAGTCGAAATGACTGGTCTGGTAAATCTAGTGTTAAAGAATAAAGAATGTGAAAGCGGTCATTTGGTTAGTGTGAAGACATTTAAAACGTCTGTTTGTCGCATAAGTCTTTCGGAAGACGTTCGGAGGCCCTTCATCTTAAAGATGTCTTTTTAGAACGTAAGACTTTCAGAGCTAAAATGGACGTAAAAAAGACGCTTTTACACGTTGGCTGCTGGCATTTATTTCAGCAATAGTCTTCTTGGTGGGTTCAACATTCCATTAAACGCATCCTATCCTATTTTAAAATACTACAATATCGACATGCACGAAATTAATTCGATTCTCTTTACGCGACAGACATGGTAAGTTTCCACTGGTCTGAATCGACGGAACGAAGGTGCGAATTTCGTTCGACAACATCGAGCCAATTTCTAATCCGTTTACGCTCGATTCTCAAAAGAGAACGTCGACGAGGTACAACGTACTTTCGGAATTCAAGCAATTGATGAAGTTCTGTGTCGTTTCAACGAGTTGATAGGAGGTTTGAAAATGTCGACTCCGCGAACTACGAAGCTGTTCCACAGAATGGACGGAAATTGTTGGAACAAGAATTCCCGTAAGTACCATTTTGTTCCTGCCACGATTGAAAAGTTTCCACCGTTCCATGGAACCCATTTACGAATGCTCCCCGATTCGTGAGAAGTTTAAAAGGCTGAAAGAATGGGTGAAATTAAATGAAGTGTGATGGAAGTCATTCTCCATTTTGATATACCCAGTCGCGGGGCACACCGCTCGTACCACTGATACTCCATTATCTCCTGTCAGGCGGATAGCATCGAGAACAAGTTGACAAAAGTTCGAGATTGGTGTCTTTCCGTTCGGAAGAAGCGAAGAGATATAGAAAACTGTGTCTGCGATTCTCGCTCGCAGCTTAAGGGATCTAGATTATTATCTAATCCTCGAACGAACGAGTTTTTCTCGTTGCACTTTACTTACCGACTGAAAAACAAACGACTTTGCTGTTGGGGATCGTAACTTCACGTTAAAACGTCTGCCATTTTCTCCCGAATCAATACTTTGGGAAAGTTCAAGAACTGGATCGTACAGCACGTTGCACGAATTTTTAATCGGCAACAGTGCCCATCAGACAGCGGATTTTATGCATTCATGGGAAAATTGAGGAGGACATTTTTATTGCATAATATCGGCCCTTTAATAATAAAAAATCGTCTGCATTGAATAAGTGTTCGGTGACACCCATTAATATTCGGAGGCTCTAAAAAAAGCGATAATTTTTTAAAATGTTGGACTATACGATTCAAAGTTTTTTCGGAAGCTAAATTTGCAATTGCTCGGAATTGTAGAGAAAATACTAAAATTGTATTGTATTGTTGAATTGTAGAGGAAAGTATTTTACAATCTTTTTATGGGGGCCTATATTGAAAATTTAAAAAATACGTTTTGTAGATTTGTGTCAATTAAACATATCCTGAAAAAGATGAAAAAGATTTTTGGCCTCCAACCGCAATAAATTTAAGGATTCTTACATCTTTCAATGCCTGTCGTTTTTTCCCGCATCAACCGATGTCGATGAAACTTTCACAGCGCATATAATTGACAAAGATCTACAAAACGTATTTTATAAATTTTACCACTCTTATATTACCTTGTCAAGTTGTCGTTGTCGTTGTTATTATATTCGTCAAATCTTGTAATCGAATTTTAAACCACTTCCCGATGAGCTAGAGACTTGAAACTTTAAATATAGCTCAGAACTGAATGACAATGTAATATTAAAAAACAAATTTTTAAAAAATTGTGCGTCTAGGAGAAAAAAAATGTTAATATTAACCGTCACACCTCATCGCGCGACACTCGGTAGTACGTCATCGTGTTCAGCGATCCCCACACCGTGCACCAGCGCTCCCTACTCCACTACGCGTTCCCACTCCGACTCATCCCACTCCACTGACCCATTTCGCACCGAAGATGCTCAGTCAGTGTGGTGTTTCGTTCATTCAGTTCCATTTCGGACAATTTCGGACTCCATCAAGAGACGACGTCTCTCGGAATCATCCCCTCATTCTATCTTGCGTATTTACTATTTCATACTAGTATTACTATATCTTGCGTTCCATTTAAAAAAGACTAAAAAGTAGAAAATAAAAAAATATATAAAAAAAACTTTTTAAAAACCACGTTTATATCAAAATGCACTAAAAAGGAGAAAATAATCTTTTTAGGCATTAGAGACTATAAATAAAAGCGTGGAGCGCCCACGAAGTTTACGTCAATATAGTTTAGCGCTCCACGCTTTTATTTATAGTCACTAATGTCTAGAAACATTGTTTTCTCTCTTTTAGTGCATTTTAATATAAGCGTGGTTTTCAGAAAGATCTTTTTAATGTATTTTTTTCAATATAAAACCACATAAAAAAGTTGTAAAATGCAACTTTTAGTATTTTCCCTACAATCCCGACCAATTGCAATTTTTAGAAAAATTTCTTTTCACTTCCTGTAGTAAACTAATTGCTGTAGCTTCTCAAAAAAGTTCAGTCCAATATTAAAAAAGGTATCGGTATTTTGAAAGCGTCCGAATATAAATTCGAGTAACTGTATGTACTCGAACAATATTTTCAAATAGAAAAGTGATGCAATACACTCCAGAATAAAACAATGTACGAAAACAATTCTCGAGGATCGCTTTCTTTCCAGCCGTTCTAATCAAGCGTGACTTAAACAAACAAAGTACTAAAGATTACGACATCGTTCACATAAGCGTTTGCAATGTTTGTTCGGTGGACGCTAGCGGAAGATATAGATCCGTTCATTAAGAATTAGCTTAATCGATGAATCGAGTCGTTTGAAGGGCAGCGCGGTGCTATCAGTGACGGCTCGAAGTTATCGTCGGGGTGTCACTCAGTCATTTGTTTGTCATCGATCTGTCAGATGCGAGCGAGGATCGGGATTTCTCGGAGCGATGTGTGTATGATAAAACAGCAGCGGTGTACAAGGACGGTCTGTATTTTCGTAATCCCGGGAGGGTTACACGGGATTTTCCAAGACGCGGCGACAATTCCAATTCTGCATCCGTTTGACGCAGATCGGAGCGGTTTCGCAACGCGAAGGTTACCGATTGCGCGTTATAAATCACATTGCGCGGCTCTTATCTGCTGTCTAAGTCGCAGTACGCTCGAGGCCGTATCGGTTCCGAATTCTAACGCCTGCGAGCGCACGCAATCGCGATCGTTATTGCATCCGTGCATGCCACCATCAGCCACAGTTCTGTTGAATTACGTTTGAATTACTTCGCGAATTATATTACGTGTGCAAATAAGTTCTTTTCCCCTTTTTCCAGGAGTCTGGTGTGACTCCTAATCTTCCTGCCAATTCTTCTTGCATCTGGGTCGGATGTTCGTTGAGCAATTCCTCTAACTCGCCGTCATTTCTGACCTGAACTTGAACGATGGTCGACTTCGAAATTCAAAGCCGACCGATTCGAAATGCAAAGAGTAAGCAGTGGTGCAAATGATGCTTCTCGCACGACATATTGCTTGAAATTGTTGCATAGGACTGGAACCTCTTACAAGGGAAGGACCCCAATTGTCCGACTTCGATTTCGATAATTTTTTTGTGAGACGACGGTATATGAATCCCTAATGATGTATGCAAAATATTAGGTGTAGTTACTCAATAGTTTTAAAGATATGAACAATTAAAGTTTCATGCCTTGGTGATATTCACCGTGTAAGCAGATTGCGTGAAAGTTCAATTGTTTATATCTTTAAAACTATTGAGTAACTACGCCTAATATTTTGCATACGTAATTAGGGATCCATAAACCATTATCTCACAAAAAATTATAAAAATCGAAGTCGGACACTTGGGGTACTTCCCGTGTTAGAGCGCTCATTACGACTCTTCTTAAAGCTAAAAGAACGCTCTTTCAGATGACATCGAAATCGGGAAGTAATTCGAATTTAGTCAGAAGTTATGATCGTAGAAAAAAGGGGGAAGGAACTTATTTGCACACCTAATAATTACAAAGTAGTTCAATTACATTGTATTCGATTATTTGGTAATTCGAAGTTCGGTCGCTTCGTTCAATTAAATCACAATTAAATTTGTAACTCTGGTCTCTATTCAATTAAATCACAAATGTATTTGATTTTGGTGAAGTGAAAGGCTTGGATGATGTAATGTAATTACTAGACTGTGGATCTTTATGCAAAATAAAAAATGTTTGCATTGATTGCAAGACACAGGAGTGAAATAAAAATTTCTTTCCCCTTTTAATTATCTGATTAAGCTGAAACCAATACGCTGATGTCTTTAAATCTTTTTATTATGTAATTTTTATCATAAATGAATAAAATCCGCAGTCTAGTAATTATAATGTAATTCAAATAACGTGTATTTTATACAAAATACAATGTAATTCAATGTATTTGAAGTAGTAAAATTGTTCAACGTCTACCAGAAGGACAAGAAAAGACAAGAAACAATTCTCCAAACTTCAGTTTTCTTTGCTGTTACCTCTGGAACGATTACTCTGTAATGGTTACCTGTGTTCGATAAATAAAAAGATTCGCTTGTCTAGATCGTTCAGAATCGTCGCTCACCTAATCGATTAATCGCAGTTTTAGCGCTCCATTTAAATGAGGGGTAATAAAAGGACTCGCGTGTCTAGATATATCAAAATTGCCATTTAATCAAGTTTTAGCGTTTCATTCGAGCTGCGATTAATAAAAATCTGCCCGGGGAAAAGTTCCTTCGAAAGTGTGTTTAAAAAATTGATAAATGAAGCTGTAAATTATCCTAAACACGGTACACTATGCAAGCTCTCGAAAAGATTCACCATCCGGGGGCGAAATGAAGAATGAATACGTTATAATTGCAACCTCGACTTTCGTCTACCAACAAGCGTCATTTTATTACCGCGGATCTGCGTGGAAACATTTATTTTTATGCAGTAGTTCGTAATAATTGAACTCGAAAAACATCTGTACATTTTATGAAGGGCACCATCAAGCTAGCAACAAAATTAATCAAACTTTTAAGTGCTTCCTAACGAAGCAGTATTCTGAATGAAACGGTTGTGCCACAGCATCAAGTTCTGCACAGTGCGTCAAAGAAATAGGATTTAAAATTATTGGTAGTATGTTAACACAAACACAGTATGTTATGCACAAAAAATTTCGTCTAAAATGAAACGCGTAACATTCATATTTGTTAGACTTTCTTCAAAACCTTCATCACGAGTCTGGCTCGTGAAATTACGGCAAGGGGTTAACAATAGTTTTCCTTGCGTGGGGATGATTGAACGAAACAATTTACAGTGCACAGGGTTAAGCTTTAGCACTTTATTTAGATTTTATTTTAGGTAAATCTTTATTTAGATTTTGTGCAATTTTGATTAGAATATGTTCTCGGATAAAGGAATTTGTCGAATCAGTGTCCACGTAAGCAACTTCATAATGTCAATAATTGTGAAATGAAAAACATAAAACCGGTCCTTTGTCCGGCAGGTTTAGCGTTAAAATGGGACTGGGTCCGATATTATAATGCCCAGGTAGCACAAAGACGTCTGTTTGACGACCTAGAAAACGTTCAGGAGACGTTCGTAGAACATTCGGGAGGTCTTTAAGAAGTCCCTAAGAAGTCTTAAAGATCCATAAATGTTAATTAAATTAAAAGAAGGGAAGAGTAAAAATAGATTTCGAGAAAAACGAGTTAAAAATTAAACCTTAAACGTTAAATCAAAACATTAAAATAAACAATTTAGAATTAAATGGGTTGGCCACAAAGTAACTTCGGTATTTTAAACCGAATTTCTTTACTCGAGTAATGAACTTGGATCAATAAAATATTGATTTATTCTTTTTGGGAAAAGATCAACGAACAAAAGGGAGAATATCGTATCCATTAACATTCATTGCTTGGATAAAAAAAATTGGTCTCCGTTTCACCTTAAAATACCGAGATTACTTTCTTGCCGAGCCAGTAGCTTTATCAGAACGCATGTGGAATTGACATAAGAAGTCTAATAAAAATAACAATTGCAGTTAAAATCACATTAAAATAATAAAAATGGAAATTACAATTACAGTTAAAATAACAATAAAAATTGAAATTGAAATTGAAATTGAAATTGAAATTAAAATTAAAATAGAAATTGAAATTGAAATTGAAATTGAAATCGAAATTGAGATTGAGATTGGAATTGGAATTGGAATTGGAATTGAAATTGAAATTGAAACTAAAATTAAAATAGAAATTGAAATTGAAATTGAAATTGAAATTGAAATTGAAATTGAATTTGAAATTGAAATTGAAATTGAAATTGAAATTGAAATTGAAATTGAAATTGAAATTGAAATAAAAAATTGGAATTCAACTTGACGCAAGAACATTAAAACTCAAACAAATAATACTGCTAGATTATGGCTATATATAAAAAGTACACTGTTTATGATCTTAACGACGTCTTTTTGGGACGTAAGACTTTCAGACCTAAAATAGACGTGAAATGGACGTCTTTAAGGTGGTGTGTGATATCTAGGTACAAATACAACATACAGCACAATTAATAAGTAATATAAATAATATATACGATAAGCCCGATAATTTCCGAGGTATCGTACGATTTCATCTAGCATCGTAGATAAAGGTGTCGATTCGATCAGAAAATTGAAAGGCTCGCGACCAAGGTCGTTGTCCCACCCCCGCAAGCTGTTTTCCGAGGGGCCGAATGTCGCGGTGTCGCGAGGAGGCGTTTCGCGTGATGAACGAGCGGTGGCCGATCCATCGATCACGCCTGTATGTCGGATCACTTCATATTGTCTGTCCGAAATAATTTCTTGCTCACGGCGTCGACGAATTATTCCACGCGGGAGAGGTTCATCCCGACAGAATGTAACGGTATGCGGGAACAACAGAATACGGGACAAACGGGCCAAGATAGCGTGCGAGCCAACGATATTTATTTCGTTCAACGTGTACACACATGCACGCGCGGTATCAGTCGCGATAACGTCGCGTTACATTTATTGCGGCGCAGCCAATTAAACTGGCGATCATCGGCAACGAGCGGCGCAATTAGAAAATTAATGTTGAACAATCGGGGGATGGCTCGTTCATCCCCCCACTACCTTGATCTAATTCGCCCTTTGGCGTCGATTTGACAGCAACCAAAAACAATGTATCAGCTATATTACAACGCACAATGGCCAATTTGCGGAGAAGTATGAGGAAAATTTGCATTTTAGAAATGCTACGCAATGCTATGCAGAATCGGAATTGTCTGAGTCGATCGTGAGGAACGAATTGCTCGAACGCTCATGATTAACATGTTTGCGATCAGTATTTGTCTCAGCCTTTATAGTCATCTAACAACGTATCAGATTGTGTGGTAATTAGACTGCGGATCTCTGTGCTATGGTCGACGACGTTTTGGGAAATTGAATTAAGGCGTCTTGCTTTTGCAACGCAGTAAACTGCGTCGAATAAATTCGACTGGTTGTTTGTTTCGACGGTAACGCCGAAACAATGATGAACAACATAACGCCGAAACGATGATGAACAAAGTAACGCCGAAACGATGATGAACAGCGTAACGCCGAAACGTTGATGAACAAGATAATGCCGAAATGATGATGAACAAAGTAACGCCGAAACGATGATGAACAACGTAATGCCGATACGATGATGAACAACGTAATACCGAAATGATGATGAACAACGTAACGCCGAAACGATGATGAACAACGTAACGCCGAAACGATGATGAACAACGTAACGCCGAAACGATGATGAACAACGTAACGCCGAAACGATGATGAACAACGTAACGCCGAAACGATGATGAACAACGTAACGCCGAAATGATGATGAACAACGTAACGCCGAAAGGATGATGAACAAAGTAACGCCGAAACGATGATGAACAACGTAACGCCGAAACGATGATGAACAACGTAACGCCGAAACGATGATGAACAAAAACACTCTGCGTCGCCTACGTTCAAAGAATTGCCTGCAATACAAACCAGATAGAAAGTTGTGCGTCTCCTACAATTTTCAATTTCATCTACTCCATTTTCCTATAAACGCATAAGCATCCACAGTCTGCTGATCACCTGTCCCAACGAAACTGATCGAGCTCTCCGTTCAATAGCGAACATCAAAAATATGCGTGAAATACGCGAAATTAACCGTAACTAATGAGTACATCTTCGTTAAAATTGTACGATTTGGCCCTTTCCAAAAAAGGTATGCCTATAGTTTCTAGAATCGTGAAGTCACGTGTCAAAATGGCGAGTCTCGTACACGCGGGCCCGCGACACGCCGCACAGTGGTGCCGAACGCGAATCTAGCTGGACAAAAATAAAAAATCACATTTCGCGCAGAAGAGCGCGAAACATATTGGGACTTCCTTCTAATGAAACGGTTGGTAAGGGTCAATGGTCATTTACTCGAAGAGGTGTTATAAAATGCTTTTAAAGCAGATAGAAAATGAGCTTTTGCGGGTGTCAAAACATAGCACGCGTCAGTAGTGTGTCAAGCGTTTCCGAACGAACCTTGCCTTCGACTTTTTACGTGCCTATTTTACTTTGTTGGATATGGATAATTCTAAGAAAGGTGTACTTATATATTTCACAGAAAAATCAATAATATCTACGTAAGTAGTTGAGTTTTGTATCATTATTTGTAAAGTATTATATTTTCTGTCTTAGCAAGTTGCTTTACCTTTAGGTAGAGTTATAAAAAAAGCTTTGCAATCCTCTGTCATACTGTCATTCTCAAATCGTAGATTAAATATACTAGAACCATCGTACAAAAAATTATTGCCGGCCTGTATCAACCTTTTTTGTTTTTTACATTTTAGTGGCGCCTGCTGAAATTTCCTGCGCGGAGCTATTTCTTGTTTGGCGCAGTGAGGTGAACGTTGCTAAAAGAAATGCTTGTGCATATAATTATGTAGTGCACTATTTTAATTTAAAAGATAGTAGCGCTGATGAAAAGGAGTCTATTAAAAAAGTGTGTGATAGATTTTACGTAAATTTAAAGAACAGGTAGCAGAAAAGGTATTGCATTGTAACTAAATTTCTAAACAAAAATGAACAGAAGTTTCCAAATAAAAGTATACAAACAGTAGATGCAAAATCTTTTGGTACAGAACGTCCAATGAAAAAATTTGATGAATGTTCTGACAAGAGTAAGAAAAGAAGGATCGATATATTTGTGAAGGATATTAGCAGCGAAGAACTAATATTTGCAGTTGAAACTACATTGAATAATACTTAAACAGATACAAAATGATCTTATATGTGATTTGAAAACGTTGCGGAGTCATTAAACATTATAAATAATTTTGGCCAGCTAAATCAATGAAAAGGTTCGGTTCGGAAGCTTTTCGGTGCAAATGCTCAATTGTCACCACAATGTTTTGAACATTTCGGATAATCTGGCAAGAAAATGTTTATTGTTATAAATCCCAATAAAAAAATTTGACAAAACTTTCTTTTTTAATAAAAAAATATGATCATGTTAATTTTTTAAATGTCACTAAGTATTTTTTATTACATATTGTTGTAGCTGACGTCAAGACGAATCCAATGACCTACTTAACTGCGACTTTAAGTCTTAAAATAATGCTAGAATATTTTTGTCCAGCTAGATTCGCGATCGGCACCGGCCATAGCGAGGAAGGAATCAAAGCGGCGGCGAGCAGGTCACGGGAAATCCGGTAGGAACGAGCGCCGAATGTTCGAGCTCGGAAATGGCAAGGAGACGGTCGGCGGCGCGATCCTTGCAGCTTTCGTCGACGCGACGCGCGCGACTATTGTCAGGACGCGGAGTGCAACTGCTGCACAAGCGTCGCCGAATCGCAGGGACAGCGTGAATATTTTACCGTCGACTCCGCTCCGTCGTTCGTGTCGGACGCGAGATGAAAATTCCTCGCGGAAAGAACCGGGCTACCGGGTTAAATTATTCAAACGGAAGTTCGGTCGACGTTGCTCCGTGGATCACTTTACTCTCTCTCTCTCTAGCTTCTCTCTGTCGTCGAACCGGCAAACATTTAGCCGGTTAATCGCGAACAAAAGCGGAGGAGAAATAAGAATCGATCAGGACCCGGCTCGGACAGCTTCGGCTCGATCGAAGATTTTATTAATTGCGTTGGCGAGCGGCGCGGCGTAGAACGAAAAAAATTGAAAGGAGAAGAAAAAACGGGGAAAAGCGTTCCTCGAGTGGCGACAGTCGATTAAAAAAGGCAGCGCGCCGCCGGACGAACGCGTTAAAAATTGAATCGGGCGCCGGAGTACCCAATCGTCGGTCGCGACCCTGCGATCGATCGATCCTACGATCTTTCCTGGGGAATGGTGGCGAAGAAAGAGAGAATCAGAGTGAGAGAGAGAGAAGAATAGGAGAGGAAGCACGTACCGTTGGCTCGGGAATCCTTAGCCCCGAGGTGGACGAAGCCAATCTCCTTGGATAGCGTCCAAGTTTCGTGGATCTGAGTAGTAACAGCGCCGAGTACATGGTCGTTGGCTGTTGGTCTCCCTCGGCTGGCCACGCTGTTTCCCCGTGTGCAACACACAAATCACGATTTTCCTAATTGAACGAACGCCGCGCGATCGTTCTCTCGCTACGGCTTACTACTTCTCTCGCGGATGGAATAGCCGTTGGAAAGAGAAAGAGAGAGAGAGAGAGAGAAGAGGGCTGGGAGGGAGAAGTTAATTACCGATTGGAAAGAGACGTCTCTGCTCTTAGGTGGTGGGAATCTGATAAGTGGCGGGAATTGTCGGAGAACCTCGGCGAGACTCGCAGACGGAGAATCCGCGCGGATTTAAGAGGTTCGAGCGGAGGGACGCCAAGAAAATTGGTGGGAAAATGGGAGAGAGAGAGAGAGTGAAGGGTGTGAGTTAGGTCGAGCTAGGGACCTTGGAAGACGGGCTGAGAGGACTGGATTCTACGTGAACCTCGCCGAGGCTGAGCGGTTGCCGCGCGATGGTCAACGACACACTACTGCCTCGAACGCCACGGAATCAACGCAGAAAAGACGACGTTATCGTCGCTAGATTAAAAGCCGATCCTCGGGTAAACTTTCCTGGTCGGAGACGGAGCTGGTGGGAGCGAAACAGATTCCTCTTCGGCGTCGCGATGCGATGGACGACCTTTAGAGCCGTTACGCACCGACGGGAAACCGAAAAGCTACCGACCAACCTCGCTCGTGATAATCGATAATCTTATCCGTGAATTTTCTTCTTTTTCTACGGGACGATTGTCTCCCCTGTGGAAGAAGTCGTACGACACGCGCTTAATCACCGGACACATCTCTTCTCGAGATTGCCGGGTGGCCTTCGGTCATCGATCTGGATATACGTCGACCAGTTTCGATATTCAATCGTTGAGACAGTTCGGACCAATAAGTCTAACAGTCTCTTGGTCCGAGACCAAGAACGTTCCTCTTCTTCTGGGAAACGATTGCCTTCCGTGGAAGAGATTAAGAGAATTAAGATGTTACAAACAAGTAAAATATAAAACCAGTCGTTTGACCGTGGTAGGTTCAGCGTTGAACGAACACGAATTTGTTGCAGTGGGTTGCGACATAAATGATTACAACTTTTACTAATTGTAAGTTCACTTTGCTTTAAAAGAGACATGCGACTAAAAAGGACGTCTTTACAGAAGCCATTGGCCGAATATCGGTGGACGCGCTGCAACAAAGTAGTCTTTCCTGCTTCTGAACTCCCAACACCGTTCCGGCTATTCCTCCGCATGAAGAAAGTGCGAGAAATATCCAACAGAGTTTCTTAATGTGACAACGCAAGAATTAAAAATTGTGTAAACAGTTCTTGATTGAAAGAGGGTGATATTATGTTCTTGTAATAGGGGATGCACGCAACGTTACTCTTCGTTCCATCTTCGCGTCCATTCTGTTCAGCAGCGGTCCCTGCTACACTAACAGTACTACATCGCGTTTGGCCAGCAGCTTTTCGCAGCCTCATCGATCAAGGCGATCGTTTGACAGCGCGTAACGGCCGTCAACGCCAGCTCGTAGATCCTCCTCGTGATCCAAGGCCACGCAAAGTCCGCGCTGCTTGTCCTTTGTGCAAAGATTCCAGAGCTGCGTGGCGCGCGGCGGCGGTGCAGCTCGTGTCGGTGAACTGTGACCCCGGAGCAAACAGAATCGCTATCGTCTTCTCCTCCCGTTTGACTCATGCTCTCTCGCGTGCGTCAGACGGGTTACCAGGGCCGATACGAGGTCTAACCGACGAGAACGACGATCTTCGGTGTTTGACTTTGCAAACTTGAGTCGCCGGCAATCGGAAATGCCGATTTTGGTTTGTTTTCTGGCCGATTGTTGGCTCGTCGGCTTTTATTTGCCATCCCGCTTTGCTAAAACTGTGTGCCCATACGAGGGTATGTCTAGTTTGACTCCGAACAGACAATGGAGTATACATTTGAGAGCAATTTCGGAAATTTTTCCTGTTGGACAATAGGTGGAGGACGATCCGAGAGTTTCGACGACGCGACGTCAGAACGGCGTCCATTGTAAACTGATTTGTTGTTCTCTCTAGTCTCCAGCAGTTCCTGTTAAGCTAGATCGTTATTACGGACGGGTTACGTAACTGTACAATGCTATCGCTTAATGAGACTTAATTGAAAGCGTAGTGGAGAATCGAGGAAAATCATATTGAAATACAACGCACAAACTGAAGGGGGTATAGACTCGCGTTTCCAGGATTGCAGAGGTGCGGGATGCGCCTTCTCATTTCTTGATCACGCGAAGATGGGGTTTTTTTCAATAGTCAAAAGCGCGAGATAAAAGATCAATCTAGGTCGCGATCGCCCTCAGAAGTTATATTTTTATGCTTACGAGGTGTGATTTGCATTATGAAAAAAATTGCATAAAAAAACGCACAAAAAGTATGAAATAATTTCCATTTAATTTATGTGAATACACACGAACTGAAATACAATACAATCTTTTCGGAGGCGGCGCAAAAATTAAAAATTTTCCAAATGCAGATGTTGCTGATTATGATTTCATTGGAATATGATGGACTTGGAAATCAGTAGGTGGGAAGAGAAGATACATTAATATGTGAAAGCATGTAGAAGAATTTAAGGATTTTCGTAATTTCCAGTGTCGAAAATTTTCAATTTTGCACCTCCTGCGAGAAGATTATATTGTATGTAAGTTCGTGTGTGTTCACATAAATTAAATGGAAATTATTTCATACTCTTTAGTGCATTTTTTCGAAGTCGGTTTAATTTTTGTTACAAAATTTTTTTGTGTCACACTTTTTAGTGGAACGAGCAGAATTTATGGAATACCATAGGATGTAAAATATAAATAAAAATAATATAACAACCGCAAAGAATGAAAAAATGCAAAATTTGTTTTCAAGGGACCAACCGGGAGACATACCCTACAAAATGCAGCAGGTTTCGTCCTGATTGGTCCGTTCATCTCGGAGTAATCGGTGAAAGAATTCATTTTTCGCAAATAAAATCGTAAAGAATAAGAAAATGCAAACTTCGTTTGCACGGGACCATCCCGGGGACATACTCTACAAGATGCAAAAGATTTCGTTCCGATTGGACCATTCATCTCAGCGTAATCGGTAAACATACATAGAAAAAAGCGGAAAAAGGCATATACAGATCGAATTGAGCAACCTCCTCCTTTTTCGAAGTCGGTTAAAAATGCGATATCATCTTGGAATTTTTCATGCGAACACTTCAGCGCGTAAGGGCAACGCCCTACATTTTCGGCTGATAAATGCATTTAACTCGCACCGCGAGCTCATACAATTTTTGGAGGGAACGTCGAGGTTTCGCGGTTCAAGGGGAGAGGGTTGTCGGAGGGCATGACGGGCGGTCAGAGGTTAAGTAAGATCGGGCGTAGTGTTTCTGAAATGCGAGTCACGGAAGGACGGTTCGCGTCGGAAAGTATGAAATACGGTCTGTCGTTGTGTTCTGCTCCGCGAGAAGGTGTACGGTTTTCCGGCGGCGGGGCGCAGTGCGTCCATGCCGTAATTAAAATTCGCGCGAGCACCGGGAAACACTGGCCGGATGGGAACCGTGGTGCCAGCTAAATTTTCCGGGCTTCGTAATTCAACGTGATCGCTGCCGCTGCAGCGACGACGTTCAATGAAACAGAAACGGCACCGACGCGACGACTTGCCTCTTTCGCAATACATCTGCCACCCACCCTCGCACCCTCCACGGGAAATCCACCTAGACGCGAAACGAAAACGACACTGTTTACTTCTGCCGGCCATTGATACATTCTCCGACGTCGTCTTAAACGTAATACATTCTGATTTATAGCAGAGATGCCGGGCTCAATTTAGTCCACGGACTGACTTCCTCGCGCGCTCCGTTTCGCGATCTCGCCGAGTGCCGTAAATTGCAGCCCCGTCGCCGCGCCTTATCCGTTAAAATGTCCTTATCAACAATTTTCTATGTCTCGGAATATCGCTGATACGATTTCTAATTAACTGGGCGGCGGAATTCCATGCAAATTCGTGACCCGTTGGTCGCTGGTTCGCGGAAAGTTCGTGTTGCTTTATTTTCCGGATCAAGGGGAACATCAATTTTCGTCTTTCATTCGCGAGACAGTATCGAAGTAGAGATTCGAATAAGTATCCTAGGATTTTGTTCAGACTTTTTGAAAGCCGAAGAAATGTGACGGCATGCAAAGCGGATGTTTATGCAGTTCTCAATTTTTCTAAACGAGAAAGTGGAATGACATAAAATCTTATTTTCAATGGTAGTGTCTTCGTAGTTCCGAAATAAATAAAAATCGTTCTAAATTCTGTGGAATTTTATATTTTCACGATTTTTAAAAGCCGTAAGCGCATAAAGATCCGCAGTCTAGTAACTAATAAAACGGATGTTTATGCAATTCTCAATTTTTCTAAGCAAATTTTAAGAAAGTGGAATCACGTAAAATCTTATTTTCAATGGTAGTAGTCTTCATACTTCCGAAATAAACAAAAATCGTACTAAATTCTGTGTAATTTTATATTTTCACGATTTTTGAATATTTTTAGAAGCCGTAAACGCATAAAGATCCGCAGTCTAGTAACTAATAAAGCGAATGTTTATGCAATTTTCAATTTTTCTAAACAAATTTTAAGAAAGTGGAATCACGTAATATCTTATTTTCAATGGTAGCAGTCTTTATACTTCCGAAATAAATAAAAATCGCACTGAATTCTGTGGAATTTTATATTTTCACGATTTTTAAAAGCCGTAAGCGCATAAAGATTCGCAGTCAAGTAACTAAAATCAACTAGAGCGAGTCGTTGGGGAGTATCGGAAGTTATTTTGTCGCTGCTCCGATTGGCGAGAGATCGACGCGTCACGAGATGGTGGGGGGACGCGCGACGCTACGGAGGAAACTCTGTTCTCGGCGGTTAATCGTCGCGACACGTATCTCGAGGGCTGACACCTGGCTATCTACTGAGCCATTCTAAGGATTAGACTGCCATGCGCCCATTGACAGTAGCCGGATCTCCGGTAATCTAGCTCGCAGCGTGTGCACGGGCCGATAGTCGCTTTGTTGTTCGCGAAGAATGCGCCGCGACGTTTCGCCCCGAAGACAAAGCGTCGAGTAGCGAAGCGTAATTTTTTCTCTCCGTTCGTATTCGTTTATCTGTACATCCGTCTCCGTCTATCTCTAGCGCTTGCAATGGTGTATTTTTCCCGGAACTCTACGTCCCGTTCGCTATCGGACGGCGCGTTGGAGAGCGCTTGAGAAATCTCGCGTTATCAACGGCATTTTGTCTCCTCGCTACCTAAGTTTTCCGCTGGCACATGGAAAACGTGTGCACGCCGTGATGCTGGCACCTGGAGACAGATCGAAACGACGTTGCGTGGCTCGCAACGCGTAAACAACTTGCTAATATCGAAATTGCGCAAAGGTGAAAACGAAGAGACACGTGGACGCTCCGCGCTGTCATTTGTTGCTAGGGTAAATGTGCCTATTACTGCGGGTGTACGTTTCACTGCGGTATTTTCTCCCAATGAGATTCAAATACGTAAAGATGAATATTTTGCCCTGAATAAAGTTGTGCATTTCGAATATTTTTGTGGTTAGATTTTCGATTGTATCTTTTTCGAGGAAGGTAAGTAATTTTGATATGTTTGAACATATCTGTAGTTTCAGTTTATTTATATTAATATTTGCCAACTGTTGGTTTAGGCTGAAATTCATTTTCTCTTTGTCAGTAGCTAGTAGCTAGTAGCTAGTAGCTAGTAGCTAGTATTATCATTATTGTCCACGTGGAGTTCCCAATATGGCACTACCAAGGGTTCCCTAATATGGGTACAGCTATTGAAATTCTTGGTGTGGGTGCCGAATATGGCGCTAGGTGTCATATTAGGGACTCAAGGTGTTCCATATTAACCTTTCGTCGGGCTCAATGTGCTTGACGGGCATACATTCAAAAAACATGATAAACACCTAATTAAGTTCATTTATACAACTGCTGTTACGGAAATAGTGTACTTGGTGCCGTTTGTACTCGTAGGGCCGCCCTTTTGAGCCATCCCCAAGGGTGGCCTTACTTACTATCTGAACCTTCGGCACTGTGACTTTACGATACGGTCTGTTGGGCCTGAGAGGCTAAGTTGAATGCATTGGTTGAGAAACCTTCTAATTGTGCTAAAATGTGCCACATGTTGGCTGCAGACTGCACAGTGGGGTATTTGCCCGAAAAACGGGAATAAAATATTATAGCGTTATTTATGCGTTCAGGGTCATAAAAAAGTAGGTCGTTGGATTCGTCTTGACGCCAGCTATGAGATTATGAAATAAAAAATGTTCTTTAACATTTAAAAAATCAAAATAATTTTTATTTTTTGTCCAAAAAAAAATTCTTTTGAAATTTTAAATATATAATTTTGTACATGTTTCAATACTGTTCAACTTTTATTCGAATCGTTTTGTCGTCAGATTATCCAAACTCTTGAAAAGTAATGATAATGATTACGACGATGCTTTGATTATGACGATGTACAGAGTTGAGAAAGGTGTACAAACTCTTCAAAGATTTCATTCTGTTATCATCTAAATTAGTATTGTTATTAATATTTCAACATTACCAATCATTCTGTAAGTTTTTTTCGATTTAAAAACTTTATTGACGATTTTGGTATACTATTGAACTGAATTGAGCACTCCTTCTTGTACCATTACATTCTATAAAGCTTTGCGATCATAGTCCAACAAAAATATCTTCTGGTTTTTTCCGGATTGGAGAGTTATAACTAATTTAAGTAGAAATGAGCGTCGACAGTGACGACTTTCGTTTCGAAATCGAAAAAAAAACTTACAGAATGATTGGTAATGTTGAAATGTTAATAACAATATTAATTTAGATGATAACTGAATAAAATCGGTGAATGCCCTGTATACCTACCTGAACTCTGTACATCGTACTCAAAGCTTTTCATTATCACTACTTTTCAAGAGTTTCGGATAATCTGACGACAAAATGTTTCGAATAAAAGTTGAACAGTATTTAAACATGTACAAAATTCTATATTTAAAATTCCGAAAAAAAAATTTTTTTCTCCAAAAATTAAAAAATATTTCGATTTATGACCCTGAGCCCATAAATAACGCTACAATATTTTATTCCCGTTTTTCAGCGAAATACCCCACTGTGGACCGGTCTATTAAAGAAATGGCAATGGGTCGATGCTAAGAAATATATAGCTTGTCTGAACAAAACTTGAATAACTTCCTGTATTGACGGTCAAAGACAAACTAAGTGGGAAGGATCCTTAGAACACGTCAAAACAGGCAGCTACTGGGAGAGCCAAGTGCCAAGGTCGCCTGGTAGGTGGAAGAGGTACCTAAATGATCGCGCTGTGCCTCTCAGATCAGTTGCGCCCGACGGAAGGTTAAGAACCCCTTTCGCTGGAACCCGCAAATGACACACCACAAAAAAATATATTTCCCAAGCTGTATTAATTTTTGAACAAACTTGACCCCAGAATCTTATAGGGAGGAAATGCATCTACAACTGGCAATTTTTTGGGCGAAAAAGAGCATTCTACAATAATCAAAAAATTACATTAACAGAAAGTGATTCATTAGGGACTCAAGGTGTACCATGTTAAGAACCCCCTTCGCTGGAATCTGCAAATGACACACCACAAAAAAATATATTTTTCCCAAGCTGTATTAATTTTTGAACAAACTTGACCCCAGAATCTTATAGGGAGGAAATGCATCTACAACTGGCAATCTTTTGGACGAAAAAGAGCATTCTACAATAATCAAAAAATTACATTAACAGAAAGTGATTCATTAGGGACTCAAGGTGTACCATGTTAAGAACCCCCTTCGCTGGAATCTGCAAATGACACACCACAAAAAAATATATTTTTCCCAAGCTGTATTAATTTTTGAACAAACTTGACCCCAGAATCTTATAGGGAGGAAATGCATCTACAACTGGCAATCTTTTGGACGAAAAAGAGCATTCTACAATAATCAAAAAATTACATTAACAGAAAGTGATTCATTAGGGACTCAAGGTGTACCATGTTAAGAACCCCCTTCGCTGGAATCTGCAAATGACACACCACAAAAAAATATATTTTTCCCAAGCTGTATTAATTTTTGAACAAACTTGACCCCAGAATCTTATAGGGAGGAAATGCATCTACAACTGGCAATCTTTTGGACGAAAAAGAGCATTCTACAATAATCAAAAAATTACATTAACAGAAAGTGATTCATTAGGGACTCAAGGTGTACCATGTTAAGAACCCCCTTCGCTGGAATCTGCAAATGACACACCACAAAAAAATATATTTTTCCCAAGCTGTATTAATTTTTGAACAAACTTGACCCCAGAATCTTATAGGGAGGAAATGCATCTACAACTGGCAATCTTTTGGACGAAAAAGAGCATTCTACAATAATCAAAAAATTACATTAACAGAAAGTGATTCATTAGGGACTCAAGGTGTACCATGTTAAGAACCCCCTTCGCTGGAATCTGCAAATGACACACCACAAAAAAATATATTTTTCCCAAGCTGTATTAATTTTTGAACAAATTTGACACCACAATCTTATAAGGAGGAAATGCATCTACAACTGGCAATCTTTTGGACGAAAAAGAGCATTCTACAATAATCAAAAAATTACATTAACAGAAAGTGATTCATTAGGGACTCAAGGTGTACCATGTTAAGAACCCCCTTCGCTGGAATCTGCAAATGACACACCACAAAAAAATATATTTTTCCCAAGCTGTATTAATTTTTGAACAAACTTGACCCCAGAATCTTATAGGGAGGAAATGCATCTACAACTGGCAATCTTTTGGACGAAAAAGAGCATTCTACAATAATCAAAAAATTACATTAACAGAAAGTGATTCATTAGGGACTCAAGGTGTACCATGTTAAGAACCCCCTTCGCTGGAATCTACAAATGACACACCACAAAAAAATAAATTTTTCCCAAGCTGTATTAATTTTTTTAACGAACTTGACACCAAAATCTTATAGGGAGGAAATGCATCTACAACTGGCAATCTTTTGGACGAAAAAGAGCATTCTACAATAATCAAAAAATTACATTAACAGAAAGTGATTCATTAGGGACTCAAGGTGTACCATGTTAAGAACCCCCTTCGCTGGAATCTGCAAATGACACACCACAAAAAAATATATTTTTCCCAAGCTGTATTAATTTTTGAACAAACTTGACCCCAGAATCTTATAGGGAGGAAATGCATCTACAACTGGCAATCTTTTGGACGAAAAAGAGCATTCTACAATAATCAAAAAATTACATTAACAGAAAGTGATTCATTAGGGACTCAAGGTGTACCATGTTAAGAACCCCCTTCGCTGGAATCTGCAAATGACACACCACAAAAAAATATATTTTTCCCAAGCTGTATTAATTTTTGAACAAACTTGACCCCAGAATCTTATAGGGAGGAAATGCATCTACAACTGGCAATCTTTTGGACGAAAAAGAGCATTCTACAATAATCAAAAAATTACATTAACAGAAAGTGATTCATTAGGGACTCAAGGTGTACCATGTTAAGAACCCCCTTCGCTGGAATCTGCAAATGACACACCACAAAAAAATATATTTTTCCCAAGCTGTATTAATTTTTGAACAAACTTGACCCCAGAATCTTATAGGGAGGAAATGCATCTACAACTGGCAATCTTTTGGACGAAAAAGAGCATTCTACAATAATCAAAAAATTACATTAACAGAAAGTGATTCATTAGGGACTCAAGGTGTACCATGTTAAGAACCCCCTTCGCTGGAATCTGCAAATGACACACCACAAAAAAATATATTTTTCCCAAGCTGTATTAATTTTTGAACAAACTTGACCCCAGAATCTTATAGGGAGGAAATGCATCTACAACTGGCAATCTTTTGGACGAAAAAGAGCATTCTACAATAATCAAAAAATTACATTAACAGAAAGTGATTCATTAGGGACTCAAGGTGTACCATGTTAAGAACCCCCTTCGCTGGAATCTGCAAATGACACACCACAAAAAAATATATTTTTCCCAAGCTGTATTAATTTTTGAACAAACTTGACCCCAGAATCTTATAGGGAGGAAATGCATCTACAACTGGCAATCTTTTGGACGAAAAAGAGCATTCTACAATAATCAAAAAATTACATTAACAGAAAGTGATTCATTAGGGACTCAAGGTGTACCATGTTAAGAACCCCCTTCGCTGGAATCTGCAAATGACACACCACAAAAAAATATATTTTTCCCAAGCTGTATTAATTTTTGAACAAACTTGACCCCAGAATCTTATAGGGAGGAAATGCATCTACAACTGGCAATCTTTTGGACGAAAAAGAGCATTCTACAATAATCAAAAAATTACATTAACAGAAAGTGATTCATTAGGGACTCAAGGTGTACCATGTTAAGAACCCCCTTCGCTGGAATCTGCAAATGACACACCACAAAAAAATATATTTTTCCCAAGCTGTATTAATTTTTGAACAAACTTGACCCCAGAATCTTATAGGGAGGAAATGCATCTACAACTGGCAATCTTTTGGACGAAAAAGAGCATTCTACAATAATCAAAAAATTACATTAACAGAAAGTGATTCATTAGGGACTCAAGGTGTACCATGTTAAGAACCCCCTTCGCTGGAATCTGCAAATGACACACCACAAAAAAATATATTTTTCCCAAGCTGTATTAATTTTTGAACAAACTTGACCCCAGAATCTTATAGGGAGGAAATGCATCTACAACTGGCAATCTTTTGGACGAAAAAGAGCATTCTACAATAATCAAAAAATTACATTAACAGAAAGTGATTCATTAGGGACTCAAGGTGTACCATGTTAAGAACCCCCTTCGCTGGAATCTGCAAATGACACACCACAAAAAAATATATTTTTCCCAAGCTGTATTAATTTTTGAACAAATTTGACCCCAGAATCTTATAGGGAGGAAATGCATCTACAACTGGCAATCTTTTGGACGAAAAAGAGCATTCTACAATAATCAAAAAATTACATTAACAGAAAGTGATTCATTAGGGACTCAAGGTGTACCATGTTAAGAACCCCCTTCGCTGGAATCTGCAAATGACACACCACAAAAAAATATATTTTTCCCAAGCTGTATTAATTTTTGAACAAACTTGACCCCAGAATCTTATAGGGAGGAAATGCATCTACAACTGGCAATCTTTTGGACGAAAAAGAGCATTCTACAATAATCAAAAAATTACATTAACAGAAAGTGATTCATTAGGGACTCAAGGTGTACCATGTTAAGAACCCCCTTCGCTGGAATCTGCAAATGACACACCACAAAAAAATATATTTTTCCCAAGCTGTATTAATTTTTGAACAAACTTGACCCCAGAATCTTATAGGGAGGAAATGCATCTACAACTGGCAATCTTTTGGACGAAAAAGAGCATTCTACAATAATCAAAAAATTACATTAACAGAAAGTGATTCATTAGGGACTCAAGGTGTACCATGTTAAGAACCCCCTTCGCTGGAATCTGCAAATGACACACCACAAAAAAATATATTTTTCCCAAGCTGTATTAATTTTTGAACAAACTTGACCCCAGAATCTTATAGGGAGGAAATGCATCTACAACTGGCAATCTTTTGGACGAAAAAGAGCATTCTACAATAATCAAAAAATTACATTAACAGAAAGTGATTCATTAGGGACTCAAGGTGTACCATGTTAAGAACCCCCTTCGCTGGAATCTGCAAATGACACACCACAAAAAAATATATTTTTCCCAAGCTGTATTAATTTTTGAACAAACTTGACCCCAGAATCTTATAGGGAGGAAATGCATCTACAACTGGCAATCTTTTGGACGAAAAAGAGCATTCTACAATAATCAAAAAATTACATTAACAGAAAGTGATTCATTAGGGACTCAAGGTGTACCATGTTAAGAACCCCCTTCGCTGGAATCTGCAAATGACACACCACAAAAAAATATATTTTTCCCAAGCTGTATTAATTTTTGAACAAATTTGACCCCAGAATCTTATAGGGAGGAAATGCATCTACAACTGGCAATCTTTTGGACGAAAAAGAGCATTCTACAATAATCAAAAAATTACATTAACAGAAAGTGATTCATTAGGGACTCAAGGTGTACCATGTTAAGAACCCCCTTCGCTGGAATCTGCAAATGACACACCACAAAAAAATATATTTTTCCCAAGCTGTATTAATTTTTGAACAAACTTGACCCCAGAATCTTATAGGGAGGAAATGCATCTACAACTGGCAATTTTTTGGACGAAAAAGAGCATTCTACAATAATCAAAAAATTACATTAACAGAAAGTGATTCATTAGGGACTCAAGGTGTACCATATTAAGAACCCCCTTCGCTGGAATCAGCAAATGACACACCACAAAAAAATAAATTTTTCCCAAGCTGTATTAATTTTTTAACGAACTTGACACCAAAATCTTATAGGGAGGAAATGCATCTACAACTGGCAATCTTTTGGACGAAAAAGAGCATTCTACAATAATCAAAAAATTACATTAACAGAAAGTGATTCATTAGGGACTCAAGGTGTACCATGTTAAGAACCCCCTTCGCTGGAATCTGCAAATGACACACCACAAAAAAATAAATTTTTCCCAAGCTGTATTAATTTTTTAACGAACTTGACACCAAAATCTTATAGGGAGGAAATGCATCTACAACTGGCAATCTTTTGGACGAAAAAGAGCATTCTACAATAATCAAAAAATTACATTAACAGAAAGTGATTCATTAGGGACTCAAGGTGTACCATGTTAAGAACCCCCTTCGCTGGAATCTGCAAATGACACACCACAAAAAAATATATTTTTCCCAAGCTGTATTAATTTTTGAACAAATTTGACACCACAATCTTATAAGGAGGAAATGCATCTACAACTGGCAATTTTTTGGACGAAAAAGAGCATTCTACAATAATCAAAAAATTACATTAACAGAAAGTGATTCATTAGGGACTCAAGGTGTACCATGTTAAGAACCCCCTTCGCTGGAATCAGCAAATGACACACCACAAAAAAATAAATTTTTCCCAAGCTGTATTAATTTTTTAACGAACTTGACACCAAAATCTTATAGGGAGGAAATGCATCTACAACTGGCAATCTTTTGGACGAAAAAGAGCATTCTACAATAATCAAAAAATTACATTAACAAAAAGTGATTCATTAGGGACTCAAGGTGTACCATATTAAGAACCCCCTTCGCTGGAACCTGCAAATGACACACCACAAAAAAATATATTTCCCAAGCTGTATTAATTTTTGAACAAACTTGACCCCAGAATCTTATAGGGAGGAAATGCATCTACAACTGGCAATTTTTTGGGCGAAAAAGAGCATTCTACAATAATCAAAAAATTACATTAACGAAAAGTGATTCATTAGGGACTCAAGGTGTACCATATTAAGAACCCCCTTCGCTGGAACCTGCAAATGACACACCACAAAAAAAATATATTTCCCAAGCTGTATTAATTTTTGAACTAACTCGACACCAGAATCTTATAGGGAGGAAATGCATCTAAAACTGACAATCTTTTGGACGAAAAAGAGCATTCTACAGTAATCAAATAATTACATCAACAAAAAGTGGTATTTGGGCACTTCACCCTATATCTCCGTAAAGAATTCTCAAAATTATACCTCTTTTTCGTGGTCCACAGTGGCTTCGCCTACTCCAATTGAAAGGATGAACCTCTCTCTAGTCAGTTCACGTCCCGACAATCGTGTCCTCTGCAAATAAAAATGTCGGCCATAGATTTTCGGCCGTCCGGTAAATAAATCGATCGATTCACGGCATTTCTCGACGTATTTATTTAAACGCAAGGACTACTAGGTATTCTGCGCAGAATTTAGACCGCGTTCTGTTCCGTTTATTTTCCACAGGCCACGCGAAGTGTATTCCTATCTCAGAACCATTTTCGGTAAGTTTCATTTCGCGTAAGAAGTTGCTCGGTTCCCCGCGCGGCGAATTGAATTTTTTCGTTGTTTTAGCAGCTTTTGAATATAGATTTCGGTCGGTGGAAAAAGCGAGACCGAATCGTTTATCGATATTCGCAGGAATATCCGAGCGAGGAGAAGTTCCGCGATCGCGTTCCATAGAATTCGCAGACGGGCTAGGAAGGGAATCCTCGCGTGAAAAACCTGAGGGATCTCCACGGACCATGGAGCAGGCCATTGGAAAAAGAGGTGTTGTCGGATACTTCTTCGGGACGTGTCTCGGAAAATTGTGTCGGTGTACGTGGTATCTGCTGTTCGCGACGTCCGCGTTGCGAATTGTGTTTGTCGCGTTTGTAAGAAATATTTCCTGGCGATCAAACATTTTTCCTTGAAATATCCAATTGTTTTCTTCCTGTATCCTCGAACTATTCTTACAGCTGGAATGAAACATGGGTGGACTTCCTTTGGTGCTTCGACCTCCATTCGTAACCCTTATCTTGGTTTCGCGATTTCTTTATTCTGTACGGACACAGTCTCGTCGGCCCATTTTTACATATTCCACCATTTGTTGGTATCATGGGTATACAGTGGCCCACGAAAGTGTTCGTACGCCTTTTAAAACAAAATAACTTTTTTATAAATGTACCAAACGTCCTGATGTTTTGTAAGCAATTAGAAGCATTGGTTTACTAGATGATGTGCAAACAAAATTTTCCAAGAATTATAATTTACAAGGTTACATGCTAAAATAAAAATGGCATTTTTAAAATCTTTTTTATTTGGGCCCTTAATGAAAATTTAAAATGTTTTAGACAAAAGTTTGTCAGTACTTGGCGAGCTACATGTTCGCATATTCTTGAATCTAAAAAAATGCTTTTACGTAAAAAAGTAAAGGTCACCTTGACTTTTTTAAATGGCACCACATGTTTTGGACATCATAGGATTGTTGCTGACGTCGAGACGAATTCAACAGTGTATTATACTATGACCTGGAGATGACCTCAAACTAGAAAATTTTGTGCAAACGTAACTTTAATGAAAAATTATTTCTTACAAAACAAAGCAAGTGACAGGAAAAAATGGTGACATAACTTAACGGTGGGACCCTGTATATGTTTTGTAGATCTATGTTAGTTGTATATGTATATATGACTTTATTGTATTTATTGAAAAAGATGTACCATTCTGTGGATTTTAATCAGAAACTTCTTTTTTAATCAAAAGTCATGTAAAACTACGATTTTCACCTACGATTTTCTAATTGCTTGCAGGACATCAGGTCGTTTGGCACAATTATAAAAAAGTTATTCTGTTTTAAAGGGCGTACGAACACTTTTGTGGACCACGGTCAAGAGTCGATTCAATTGATGCTTCCTTCTAAAGAAATAATAGATTAATTTTGTTCTTTATTTAATTTCAAGATAAAGATAGAAGAAAGATTTATTTCATAAAAATGTATTCAATACATTCCAACAGTTGGTTTAATAATGTGATGCGTGGCAGTATGTTTTATACCATTTTAACACTGAACCAAAAATAGCAAGATTAAATTGATCTAGATTTCTCGATCATTGCCCATAGCACGTCCCAAGAATTCCCGTTCGAAGAATGGCTATTTTGATCGTCGACGTGAATGTTCCCAGCAGTTTTCGCTACTTCAGTTCCACGATTAAACTCGAACGAAACAACATATCGAAAGCGATTGTCTCCTTCCAGTTTGATACTGCGTAGCTTTCAACGCGGAACGAAAGAAACTTTTAATTAAAGGGTTTAGGAGTTGTAAGACCCGTTTGGAGGAGTGGATAGAACGCCGTAATGACGTAGAACGCATATATGACAGAAGTTTATTTCCAAGATAAAGTTGTGCTTGAAATATAAGCGACAGAAGCTATGCATCAACTGGGAGTGTGTTGCTACCCTAGGGCCATTCGTAGGTTGCTGTAGCACCGATGTAACGCTTCATAACTTGTAATGGAATCGCTGGAGCTTGTGGACGATGCGATGTTTCAAATTCACGTAACACTGGTCTTACGCTGCTATTCATCGAAAAAGGAATGTTTGTTTTACTTTGTACGCTCCCGACCATAAATCACCGAGCACGTATCTTCAACAAAATGGTAATTAACCCTTAGCACTCGAGTAGCGACTCTGAGGCGCCACTAAATATTGCTGTATCAGTAAATGTAATATAATTGCTACGTTTTTTAATTATTTCATATCAAATCAATTATTAAACATTTGAGCATGCACGAGCAAATTGCATCAGTTTAATATGCGCAGATTGAAAAAACTCATGTATAATGGAAATATTCTAGGTTAGAAGAAATGGGTTAAAGGAGACAAGCTTCCAGTTTGATTTTATTGTTTCATTTTGATTAGATGCAAAATGAAAAAAAACATCGTATGGAAATATTCTATTTTAGAAGAAATGGATCAAAGAAGTCAAGCTTCCAGTTTGATTTTATTGTTTTATTTTGATTAAATGCAAAATGAAAAAAATCGTATGTAAATATTCTAGGTTAGAAGAAATGGGATAAAGAAGACAAGCTTCCTGTT
This sequence comes from Lasioglossum pauxillum, assembly GCA_933228785.1. NCBI lineage: Eukaryota > Metazoa > Arthropoda > Insecta > Hymenoptera > Halictidae > Lasioglossum > Lasioglossum pauxillum. The sequence goes on along the minus strand of OW121701.1, from coordinate 35,951,651 downwards.
TGATTTTGTTGTTTCATTTTGATTAAATGCAAAATGAAAAAATTGTATGTAAAAATTCTATATTAAAAGAAATGGGTTAAAGAAGACAAGCTTCCAGTTTGCTTTGATTGTTTCATTTTTAATAGATGCAGCTATTATATGATAATATTTCAATGCAAAATTAAATAATATACTATTTGAATAAATGTTGGAAAAAAGAGATTGAGAAATCGTGGGATGATTATGGACAGCTCTAGAGAAGCGAAACTGGAAAACAATTACCCCACTTAAATTTAAAAAATCAGAGAATACCAGAATAATAGTCAAACTTTCAAAAATATAGGATATTTTGGTCAGATTTGATTTACATGTTCTCTACATTCGAAAGATTCGTAAGTACCATTTTTATTTTATATAATATAGATCCTTTACTAACAAAAAATCGTCTGCATCGATTGTAGTTGCCCCAGAAAAATATCGAGGACAATAGATTACGCATAATAAGTAGGGCTGTTACTTCCCAAAGCTTCTACTCTTCGAAGATTCGAAGGATTCGAAGGAACGAAGGGAACTTCGAATTGCACGAAGTTTAGAAGTATTGAAGCTTCGAAGTCTTCGAATCGTATGAAGTTATAATAACTTAATCAATCGTTTAGCTGTGATGGCGTATTTTTGAACGAAATGTAGGAGTGTCTGTAATTGTATCAAATATAACTAACCTGCGAAATTTCGAAGTTCAAAGTTTCGAAACTCCGTTTCTTTTAATCCTTTAATAACTTACTACGAAGGTTCGAATTTCGAAGCTGTGAAACTTCGATTCTCATCACTAGACTGCGGATCTTTATGCATTTATGAAGAAATTGGTTAGGTGAAATCAATGAAACAGTAAAAGACTTAAGAAATTCAAAAATGTTGTAATGTTGCTTTTCATCTAACAAAGTCGCTAAGGAGTGAAATCAATTTTTATGTTATTCCTGCTTCCCGCAATCAATGCAAAACATTTTTATTTTGCATAAAGATCCACAGTCTACTCATCACCTTCGAAGTTTCTGAAGTCGAAAATCCGTTTCTTTTAATCCTTTAATAATTTGCTACGGAGGTTCGAATTTCGAAGCTTCGAAACTTCGATTCTCATCACTAGACTGCGGATCTTTATGCATTTATGAAGAAATTGGTTAGGTGAAATCAATGAAACAGTGAAAGACTTAAGAAATTCAAAAATGTTGTAATGTTGCTTTTCATTTAACAAAGTCGTTAAGGAGTGAAATCAAGTTTTATGTTATTCCTGCTTCGCGCAATCAATGCAAAACATTTTTATTTTGCATAAAGATCCGCAGTCTACTCATCACCTTCGAAGTTTCTGAAGTCGAAGCTTCAAAATCTTCGACCTTCGAAGCAAAGTAACAGTCCTAATAATAAGGGTTATCGCAGCGGCGAATTTCGCAGCAAGTTAGGTGAGAAGGGGCGAAGGGCTGACTCGAATCGATGTCCCGTCAACGTCACCGTTTCATACGGCGAACAATGGTGAAGGGTAATTATTTTGATCGGTTGACGGTCGCGCGGGCCCGTGGGAACGGTGAGTCGTGTTTGAAAATATCGAAGATCGCATCGAGCTCATTATTAGCGACGGTAAATGAAATCGGCTAATGAAATTCTGCGTCGAAGCCGGCGCGTGTATCGGATAAATCTCCGTCACGAGATGCTTGCGCAATCAATCGGGTCGAATCGCGTTGTCCACAATGACGAATAAGTAGTCCACTAGGAACAATGGATTTGACAGAGGGAATGACAAACAGCCCAGGAATCGAGAGCTGGTATCGTCCGGCGTGATTTAGGAGCGACGCGAAGCGACGCAACGACGACGACGACGCGACGATTCTTACGGGTAGAGCTCACCGTCAAGAAACGCGTTTGTTATCGTGACAAATGCGGAACCGTTCCGACCTCGAGTCTTTTTACCGAGGGAATCGCGGCTTTCAAAACTTCGTTTCTTCTCCGCCTCGGCCGGCCCTGTGACGTCCGCGCTTCTTTGTACATATTTTAATACAGGTCCGAATAATGGTCGGTTCTCGACAATACAAAAATACAACAATATCTTTCGGTGGACAACGGGGAACCGGTGAATTCTATCGGACGCAAATGTCACACGCGTCTTCGGTCTCCGAGAGTTCGCGCGGCTCTGTTTGTTCGTTAGCCGCCATCGTCACACGTAATTACGTTATTCAATCGCCGGCTCGCTCGTTCAACAGCGAGCACAGCGCCGCGAGGAAATTTCGTGTCGGATTAATAAAATGAGACCGACGACGTTTTCTACTCGCCGCATCGTTCGAATCCGTCGCCGGGGAAACTTTGTCTTTTTCGCGGTTGATAATTCCGCGACGCGTTGGCGGTTCGATGGAAATTCATTACCGCGAGCCGACGACGCACTGCCATTCACGGTGCATTCGTCCTGCAACCCCGTCGCACGTGCATATAAATTCGTACGCGGATCCGAGCGTTTGAAGTTTGAAGTGAATCGGTGAAAAATTGGGTCACACGTTCCGATAAATTGAAAAGCCCTAGCCGCGCCGACTGATACACAATCTCCGCTTCGTTTCGAAACGCTGCTTAAACTCGAAACGATCGGCTCGGCTTGTTGCGAGCTTTTCGAAAAGAATCATACAGAAGCTCGAGCGGATTTGGATACGTTTGAATGTTATTCGATATTCGGATCGGCTAACAATATATCGGGGGAGAACGGCTCTCGGCGCGGCCGCAGGCGGCTGATTCATAATTATTCATTGTAACGTTTAAATAATAACGCGGACGCGGATCGGCGCAACGCGATGCAATGCCGGCCCGTTGCGCGTGTGCAGCCTCCACGCACTTTAATTACGTGTTTCGTGTATACGCTGCCCGCATACTTTCGCATATTTCACTGACATAAACATCTACGGGCTGGTAATACACGTTAGCCAGACCGGAACCCATCGACTAGTCGTTGCTACCGGTTACAATCCTGTTTCACGGTTAATCCGAGCTTCCGCTCGACTTGCTCGATACTCGCGCAACCCGCTCTCGCGTGCGCGTCGCGAATGCACCCGATGCGTTGCATTCGATTGCCACTGCGTGGCCGCGACGCGTGAGAGCGAAGAGGCACCGCGCCGCAACCGCGAAAGAAGTGTCCGCGGAAAAAAGGAGAAGGCACGTATACATGATGTATCGACACCATTTTCCTTGTCGGCGATTTTTCTTTCCTTTTTATTATTACCACGCTTATACAGGGTGTCCCAAAATTCGTGAACTTCCCGAAAGGGGGTGGTTCCTGAGACCATTTCAAGCGACATTTTCCTTTGCAAAAATGTTATCCGCGGCTTTGTTTAGGAGTTATTAACGAAAAACACGGACCAATCAGAGCGCGACCTAGACGCGAGTTGCTATAGTCGGCCCGGCGCGCCAACTGTCTATTGGCCGACTGTGGCAACTCGCGTCTAGGTCGCGCTCTGATTGGTCCGTGTTTTTCGTTATTAACTCCTAAACAAAGCCGCGGATAACATTTTTGCAAAGGAAAATGTCGCTTCAAATGGTCTCAGGAACCTCCCATTTCCGGGATTTTCACGAATTTTGGGACACCCTGCATTAACTTGCCGTGTTGTTGTTGTATACATCAAATCTTGTGATCGAATTTTAAACCTCTTCTCATAGTCCAATATTGCTGAAATTTTGTATACACATTTGCTTCCGATGACAATAACAGTAGAAAATAAGGGTTACCCTTGGTTCGTCGACAACCCATTTCACCGACACTGTTTTCATCGATACGATTTGACCGACAGTAAAACGTCGACACTATGTTTTCATCGACACGGTCAATCGTTGACGAATGTCTTCATCGACACGGTTTGACCGACACTATGTTTTCATCGACACGGTCAAATCGCATACATATGTTTTCATCGGCAGTCTGTGTTTAACGACAGGTTTGAGTTCATCATTCATATCGCTTTAATTTCATTACTTGATATTTGTGTAATTATTGTACAATTTTATTATGTTTTGTAGTCTATGTACATTCGTAGCATTCGTTCTGTTTATTCACATTTTTTATATGAATTTACACAATTATGTTTGAGATTAAATGAAATATGATTTTTGATTCATTTGTGTATACCTATTAATAAAGTTTGTTTATTTGAAGAAATTCTGATTAATAAAGTAGCAATGAAAACTTTGATCTAAATAACAATGCTCTGTAATTCTCTTTATTATTTATTACACAAGCAACTAAATGAAAATAAAATATACAAAAAAACTGTTTAAAAACCACGTTTATATTAAAATGGACTAAAAAGGAGAAAATAATATTTTTCCTGGTTCTCCATAAAATACCGAATCCAGTTAAATGATTAATAATATTTTCCCCAAAAATTTTAAGCAAACAGTTCAAAATTTCTTTTGTTATAAAATTATTGTCGGAATAGGTAGAAAAATTCAATATAAATTTAAATAAAATCATGACATTAGTGACTATAAATAAAAGCGTGGAGCGCTCACGAAGAGTGGTTTATATAAAGTTTTTTTTTGGGGGAATACAGTGAACATGAAAGTTTTTGAAAGTTACGAAAGTATTTGAATGCACTTTAAGGCAGCATAACATTTTTTATAATTGTACGAAACGACCTGATGTTTTGTAAGCAATTAGAAGCACTGGTTTACTAAATGATCTGCAAGAAAGATTTTCCAAAAATTGAAATTTATAAGGTTGCATGAAAAAATGAAAAAAGCATTTTTTAAAACTTTTTTATTTGGGCTTTTCAAAAAAATTTTTTAAAAATATTTTGTAGATCTGTGTTAGTTATACACATGCTGAAAATTTCATCGAAATCGATTGACATACCCAAGAGCTACAAGTGGTTAAATGTTTTTCGCGATCTTTTGTCAGTTTCTGCTTGAAATCCACAGATTCTTACATCTTCCAACCGATTTCGATGAAATTTTCAGCATGTGTATAACCAACATAAATCTACGAAACATATATTTTCAATTTTCATTACGAGCTCTAATAAAAAAGTTATAAATGGTGTCTCTTTTACTTTCCCACGCAATTCTTAGCAGTTGCAATTTTTTCAAAATTTTTTTCGCATGTCATTTGGTAAATCAATTCTACTAATTGCTCAAAAATGTCAGGTCCTTTAGTCCGATCATAAAAATGTTTTACTGTATAATTTTTGCATCAAACCTCGTCAAGCTTGGCATTTCGACTTTTTCAAAGCTTTCTTTAAAGTTCGTTCTGCAATGCTGAAAATTGTAAACAAATTCCGTACGTTTGTAGATGGAAATTGCGAGCATGTTCGTTAAAATTTCGTGTACAGAACCTGTTTGTCGAACAGAGAATTTTGGAGAGTTTTGCACTCGAAATTCAGCCTTCTGCAAGTCAAATTCAACCTGATGCAAATAAATTTCATAATTTACCAAATCAAATTCAACCTTTGGCAAATCAATTTCACCCATCAACAATATTTAAAATTATTTATTAACTTCCCGATTCATAGGGAAGTTACTGTAATTACCCCGAAAATCGAAAATCGATTTTTTAGCAGATCTTCACGTTTCATGGTCATTGGAGTCATTTTAGACTATTTTTATCAAAATGTTTGTATGTGTGTGTGTGTGTGTGTGTGTGTGTGTGTGTGTGTGTGTGTGTGTGTGTGTGTGTGTGTGTGTGTGCGTATGGCCGTTTCTATGTAATCAAATTTTTCGTTAACGTTTTCAGAAAAAGTAACAACGCGATCAGGATGATGAATGATGCAATCGATGTGCCCCGTCGTAACTTAGAGCTGATTAGATTTTGGTCCATATTGGTCAAGTAGTTTTTTAGATTTTTAGTTTTTTTTCGAAAAGAGTTGATTCTACAATGCAATTTATAAGGGAGGACGAAAATTTTCCACCAAAGAACCAAACGCAATTACATAAAAAAAAATTTTTTTCTTAATTTTTTTTAACTGATGCTAATGTTACCGCTTGGAATAATCGAAAGTTATTCCAATGCAACAGTGAATTTATCATCTCTACTCCCAAGAATACATTTTGGGAGAATATCGATGAAAGTACAAAAAAAACGATGTTAGCGATGTTGGCGAAGGAGTAACGAATCGGGAAGTTCTTTGTGTGACTCTTGGAGAGTCACACACCAAATAAAAAACATTAATATCAGTAGGCCCTACTAGCCATGCGTATCACTAACCCTCTCGCAAGAGCAGTCCTACCCGCGAGCTCGCGAAGCGAGCGAGCAAAAACAACCCTACTCGCGAGCGAGCGAGCAACAATAGCCCTCTAGTTTATTTAGATTAATTAATTACTGCGAGGGAGACTCGATTCTCAATGTATTTCGTACATAAAGATAGAAATCTACGTTGCACAGATTGTGGTTATTATTATTTGGAAGTCGAGCTTTCAATTAGTGCACACTTTATTACGCTCAACAATGCACAGCGCAAATATCATTGAACAGCAGTTAGAACAATGAGGTCACTTAGTCGGAATCAATGAAATTACATACGTTATATACAGGGATATTCTGAAATCATAGAACGGATAATATTTCTATATTCAACGGCACGTTTTTGCGAAAATCGAGCTCGAATGGGACGATGCGTCTTTTCATGACCTACCCATTCTACTAACTCACCTTTTATTATTCGTTCGATTATATTCAACGGCGGCGATCAGAAATGAACGGAAATTTCCGGATGTTTGCCAATTTTCTCTGTTTGTTCGGACAATATCCTTTTTTTACCACGTTTATATTAGCTTACCAAGTTGTCGATGTTGTCGTTGTCTTTGTATGCGTCAAATCTTGTAATCGAATTTTAAATCACTTCCCGATGAGCTAGAGACTTTAAAGTTTCAAGCCTCTTCAAGACAAAAAAATGTTAATATTAACCGTCACACCTCGTCGCGCGTCACTCGGTAGTACGTCATCGCGTTCAGCGATCCCCACGCCGCGCGCCAGCGCTCCCTACTCCACTACGCGTTCCCACTCCACTCCAGTCAGTGTGGTGTTTCGTTCATTCTGTTCCATCAAGAAACGTCGTCTCTCGGAGTCATCCCCTCATTCCATCTCGCGTTTTTATACTTTACGATTTCATACCAGTATTGCTATATCTTGCGTTCCATTTAGAAAAGACTAAAAAGTAGAAAATAAGAAAATATATAATAAGAAACTTTTCAAAAACCACGCTTATATTAAGATGCACTTGAAAGGAGAAAATAACTTTTTTAGGCATTAGTCTATATTATTTATATATTATCTATATTAGTTTATATTAGACTATAAATAAAAGCGTGGAGCGCCCACAAAGATTACATCAATATAGTTTAGCGCTCCACGCTTTTATTTATAGTCACTAATGCCTAAAAAGATTATTTTCACCTTTTTAGTGCAGTTTAATACAAGCGTGGTTTCTAAAAAGTTTTTTTCATTCTAAATCCGCGATGCATGAAAAAATCGTATCATGGTCAGGCACTGACAAGGAGGAAAAATGTTTCACCCGTATTATTTTTATCGGCCAACATCCAGTTTGAAAGGTTGCAAATATTGAAAAATCACGCGACTATATTTTAATAATAAAAGATATAGTTTATTTTTCGCTTTACAAAAAGTGTATATGTATTAGAAAAGCAAAACGAACACGTCGTGTCGGTTGCCTGGTCAGAGTTCAAACTGAACATCGGTGGCATCGCAAAAAAAAACTGTAACGAAGAGGGTACAGCCGATTAATTAAATCGGTGGGCGCCTTCTCATTGGCTATTGTCATGGCATAGAGTATGAAAAGCTTATATTCCAACAGCAAATAATGCGAGAACAGCGATAAAAAGTTGCGCCAGGTATTTAACAAAAATTCCCTTAACTCGGCGACTGGGACGCGCGTGTCTCGGTGTTGATTTTCGCTTGGAGAGCGTCGGCTATTTCATTTCAATGTCCGCCATCGGCTTCAAAAAGCGATCAATCTAGCACAAGCGGGCAGGAGAAGAGGCGCCCGCGGGGGTGGCTGGCATTTAAAGCACAGTAATTCCGGGCGTAGCGGGCGAAAAAACTTTCGAAAGCCATTTAAAGTTGCCCGGGGGGGTCGTTTGTTATTCCGTTCGCCTTCCGCCGTTCGAATCACTTAAAATTAAGGAAACGTCGGCCGTTGATAGGCGAGGATCGGCGCGGCGATTCCGTTCGCTCCGGTTGTCGACTCGCGAAACGCGACTCGGCCGAGATGATCGCGAATGGGAGCAGCAGGAGAGAAGAACGCCGTGCGACTCCGATCCTTGGCTCTCGGGTATCCCACAGGCAGACAAAGAGAGAGAAGAAGTGGAAGAAGAGAGAGAGGAAAACCTTCTCTCGCTGAGAGAGAAGTGCGCGCACCTTCGCTCCCGGTAAATTCTATCTTGATCCGTATTGTTTGCTGTGCTCGCCAAGAAGAGAGCCCGGAACCGCGCGTCTGGTTAGACGACCTCGCGGAACACAAAGGGCACGTCGAGTGATTACGGGGCGAAAAAGGAGGCTCGGCCGAGCCCGGCGTACCCGGAGAGCAAAACCTTTTCATTTTCCGCTCCAGCCGAGCACTTTATTCCTCCCCGTGCTCGCTCGCTCGCTCGCCGCGCCTTTAATTCGTGCAACCGCTATGCCGCGCCGCGTCACAATGTAATAATTATTACCGAAAAGAACAGCGAAACCGTCCCGGAGAACAATACTTCCGGCAGCATAATCACCCGACCCGATAAAGGGAAACGGACGCCCCGGATCTTCCCTCTCCTTTCCCGCACCCTTGTTTCACGCTCCCCCTCTTCTACATTTCCCGATGTAGTCGACCGCGGTGTTTCCTGTGTTTCACACTGTCACGATTGTCAACTCTCCCGAAATTATTTTCGGTCTCGACGCAATCCAATCGATAGATCTTTGTGCAAAATTCTTTACAGCAACTGCAACAGACTAAATTGCCGGAGAATGTTACGCGTTTTCCTTCTATTCCTCTTCTCTCTCTCACCTTTATTGCCCGGTTGGATACGCATCTTATCGCCCGGCGCTCGGTTACGCGTTATCGGGCCGCGTCTCGAATCGGGACGATTATTGCCGCGAGAATACGAAGAAACGACGCTTATCGCGCGTGTATTTTCGGCAAGAGAGAGATTAGCGTGCGGGGATACGTCGATAAAACGGGGAGATTGCCGCTCGAACATTCCCGCCGTTCAAAGTCTGCCGAATTCGAGCTCGGCTGACCCTGAATCGGCATCGTTGGCAGCCGAATTGGCTACAGCGCACAGTGGTGCCGATCGCGAATCTAGCTGGACAAAAAACAAAAATCACATTTTCGCAGAAGAGCGCGAAACATGTTGGGATTTCTTTCTAATGAAATGGTTGGTAAGGGTCAATGATCATTTACTCGAAGAAGTGTTGTAAAATGCTTTTAAAGCACGTAGAAAATGAGCTTCTGCGGATGTCAAACCATTGCACGCGCCAGTCGTGTTTCAAGCGTTCCGAAAGAACAGTACCTTCGACTTTTTACGTGCCTATTTTACTTTGTTGGATATGGATAATTCTAAGAAAGGTATGTACTTATATATTTCACAGAAAAACCAATAATATCTACGTAAATAATTGAGTTCTGTATCATTATTTGTAAGGTATTATATTTCCTGTCTTAGCAAGTTGCTTTACTTTAGATAGAGCTACAAAAAAAGCTTTGCAATCCTTTGTCATACTTTCACTCTCAAATCGTAGATTAAATATAGTAGAACCATCGTACAAAAAATTATCGCCGGCCTGTATCAACCTTTTTTGTTTTTTACATTTTAGTGGCGCCTGCTGAAATTTCCTGCGCGGAGCTATTTCTTGTTTGGCGCAGTGAGGTGAACGTTGCTAAAAGAAATGCTTGTGCATATAATTATGTAGTGCACTATTTTAATTTAAAAGACAGTAGCGCTGATGAAAAGGAGTCTATTAAAAAAGTGTGTGATAGATTTTACGTAAATTTAAAGAACAGGTAGCAGAAAAGGTATTGCATTGTAACTAAATTTCTAAACAAAAATGAACAGTAGTTGGACGGTAAAGTGCAATTTCCAAATAAAAGTATACAAACACTAGATGTAAAATTTTTGGTAGAGGACGTCCAATGAAACAATTTGATGAATGTTCTGACAAGAGCAAGAAAAGAAGGATCGATACCTATGTGAAGTATATTAGCAGCGAAGAACTAATATTTGCAGCTCAAACTACATACAGTGGGTGTACAAAGTATTCGTACACCTTTTAAAAACTAATAACTTTTTTATAATTGTATCAAACAACCTGATTTTTTATAATCAATTAGAAGCATTAGTTTACAAACAGATATGAAAAAAAGATTTTCCAAAAATTACAATTTACAAGGTTGCAGGTAAAAATAAAAAAGGCATTCTTTAAAACTTTTTTATTTGGGCCCTTAATGAAAATTTAAAACATATGTTTTCTAGATCAATGTTCTTTATACACATGTTGGAAATTTCAATGAAATCGATTGACGCAGGAAAAAACAACAGGCGTCGAAAGATGTACGATTCTGTGGATTTTAAGCAGAAACTGATCAAAAGTCGTGTAAAACTACGATTTTCACAATTTTTAACCGCTTGTAGCTCGTGTGTATGTTAATCGATTTCAATGAAATTTTCAACATGTGTATGACTAACATAGATCTACAAAACATACATTTTAAATTTTCATTAAGGACCCAAATAAATAAGTTTTAAAAAATGCCTTTTTTATTTTTGCATTTAACCTTGTAAATTATAATTTTTGGAAAATCTTTTTTGTATATCATTTCGTAAACCAATGCTTCTAATTGATTATAAAAAATCAGGTTGTTTGGTACAATTATAAAAATGATATTAGTTTTTAAAAAGTGTACGAATACTTTGTACACCCACTGTATATAATACTTAAACAAATTCAAAATGATAGTATATGTGATTTGAAAACATTGCGGGGTCATTAAACATTATAAATAATTTTGGCCAGCTAAATCAATGAAAAGGTTCGGTTCGGAAGCTTTTCGGTGCAAATGCCCAATTGTCACCACGATGTTCTGAACATTTCGAAATATCTGACCAGAAAATGTTTCCAACAAAAGTTAATCGATACACAGTCATCTATAAATCCCAATAAAAAAATGTCACAAAACTTGTTTTTAATGAAAAAATATGATTATGTTAATTTTTTAAATGTCACTAAGTATTTTTTATTACAGTTTGTTGTAGCTAATGTCAAGACGAATCCAATGACCTACTTAACTATGGCTTTAAGTCTTAAAATAATGCTAGAATAATGTTGTCCAGATAGATGCGCGTTCGACACCACTGTGCAGCGTTACTAACGCGTTCAGGACAATTGTTGGATTTAGTAAAGTCAACACGTTCACTGCCTTGGTGGTCACCGCTTCGACTCGGCGCCTGATCCGAAAGATCGCGTCGCGGAGGATTTACGGCGGGGGATGTTGGAGCGACGATGGCCTGGAAGGGACGATTGATTAATACAGGCCACAATAGAAATCAGAGCAGCAGCGTCGCGCTCCGGGGCCGTCGTTCTCGCGAATCAATTTTTTTACCGCCCTTCAGCTGCTCGAACCGGACCACGCCAGCCGTAAAAGTTCCTCCGATGGGAGTTTTACACCGGTCGTACGGTGTAACTTTGACCAATTCGGCCAGCCAAATTCTGTGTGTCCACCCTCGAACGTAAAACTTTTATTCGATTTCTGCGGCCGGTCGGAGCTTTCGATGGGAACGATCCACGGAATCGGTTTCGCTATAGCGGAATTGTGCTCGTGAGCGGCACCGCATCGCATCGCTCTCCGAGGAACAACTCTAATCGACTATTTAGGGTCTGCGAACGCGCTGGCAATCTGCACGAGAAGTTTCGCTCGGGAATCGAAAGTTGCCACAGGTGAAACAGGCTTCGGACGCAACCGGAAACGGCGGAATTCAGCTTGAACCTTTTTTTTCGGATGGTGGAGAGAAATGCATTTACGCACTAGCGTCCCCCTAATGATGATGGTCGGGGGAAGTGTGGGGCTCGCTTGCGCACTATCCAATAAAGACCCCACCGCCCAGGAACCCTCAAGGGACCCTGTCTTCCCTTTAGACCGGAGGATTCTGCGACTCGCCGACCCGCTTTCCGCATTACTTGCGAGTCGCGCACTCCGGATCATCCCACACATGTTCTTCTTGGCTAACGGAATCCAGCTTGAACTTGAGAATGACCCTGAACCTTGTGCGGTTAATTTTACTGAATGAATTTTACAATTCTGCATCTTCATGCATTAACTGAATTATACTTCATGCATATACTTAACTGTATATTTTTTTCTCGGTTGTTGATTAAGATATTCAGATACAAAAACTTACGAAAATACTCGAACTTACCTCATTCATATCATATATTTTTTTCACAATTGTGATCAAATTGTTACGGGCAGAAAAAAATAAATTAATTTTTTAGGGGTGGGAATTGCAAGCAACCCTTCGAGTGACCACTTCCACCACAAAATTCAAGAACAATGTTCTATTACCTATCTAATATATACAAAAGTTTCAAGATGATCGGATTGGTGGAACATAATAATAATAACAATAATAATATTCATTTGAAATGGAATACTATACTTTTTTCATCAGAAAAATAATAGTAGGTATTGAGACATATCCAAAAAGGTGCTACATAATATTATTCATGAGTTGATTGAAGGTAAATTGTTAGCTGAGTATTTTTCTGAAGAAAAAAATATAGTATTCCATTAAAAATTATAATAATAATAATAATAATAATAATAATAATAATAATAATTATTATTATTATTATTGTTATGTTCCACCAATCCGATCATTTAGAAACTGCTCTATATATGAGATACATTGTCCTTAACATTATTCTTGAATTTTATGGAAGTGGTCACTCGAGGGGTTGCTTGCAATTCCCACCCCTAAAGAATTAAATGATTTTTTTCTACCCTTAATAATTTGATCAAAATGGTGAAAAAAATATATGATATGAAGGAGGTAAGTTCGAGTATTTCCGTAATTTTTTTATCTGGGTATCTTAATTAACAACCGAGAAAAAAAATGATACAGTTAAGGGTATTTGCCCTCATATCATCCTTATATGAAGGGTTAGCGACATCAAATTTTAGGGGATTATCTGTCAACCTAAAACCATAGTTTTCCACACAACATCAACAAAAATTGTGGGTGGGGCTATGAAAATTTACTAGAACATGAAATTCAACAGAATTTAGTAAGATTTTTATTTGTTTTGCACCTACAAAGACCGTTCCCACTAGAAATACCATTTTGTTTCATTCCACTTTCTCAAAATTGTCCTTAAAAATTGAAAATTGCATAAACATCCGCAGTCCGATGATCGGTAACCCCTGCGACAAACGTCATATCCGTGTATTTGAAAATAGCAGTTTTAAACCGGCTCGGGTTAATTCAACCCCACCTGGTTCACGGAGGCTTGAGCTTTAAGCTTGTTTGTATACTTTGGTGTGCCGTTGGAAGGGTTAGGTCCATGGGGTGAGACAGCGAAATACCGTGGATGTTTTTGATGCGAGAGTACGTACATACGAGGAAGGGGATGATTTTGCGGGAAAGAGGTACGTCGAAAACGTTGAGCATGTTTCTGGGTTTTATGAAATAATCCAGAAGAGTAGACGTTTTCATAAAGATCCACAGTCTAATACTTACGATAGTGATATTTGAGAGACCTCGTGTAGGAGTTGGGTAAAAGTTTCGGAGCGTGTACGGCGTTTGGAGGGTTGATTCAAAACCGAGCGAGTACGGTATCCGAGCGAAGGTATCCCGGCCGTTGACGTTTACATCGGGCTTCAAGGTCTTCGATATTGTCGCGGTGTACCTTTCCTAAATAATCGCCGTAACCGCTAGACAGTAAATACGAACGAAGAAAACAAAACAAAGCGAGCGCGAGGAAGAGGGGAAGAGCGAGACGAGACGAAGGTAGGTCGAAAGGGGGTTTGTGGTAGAGTGGGGTAACATACGTTTTCTCGAAAACACATCGTGCCCGTTCCAGTGCCCCCTCTGGTGGCCTCTTCCTCCTTTTCCCTCGGCCCGTTTTTCCCAATTCTGGCAGCTCTACGAGGAGAGTTTTGTTGGACAGGGGGGATTCGCGCATGTGCCACAGGGATGGCAGCCTCGAGGACGGTAACAGCGCCGGAGACAGCCGGTGGGAACGAGAGAGAGAGACCGAGGATTTTCGAGAGGGGTGCGAGAGGGATGCAGTTGGCGCGCAAGCGGAAGAAGGACGGCCGCCGGGTGAGATACGTGTGAGAGTACCCTGAAGAGTGGCGTCGGTAGTATACCGTGGGGGGTGGTGGGACGGCGGCGCGGCGCGGCGTGGCGAGTCTCGACTCTGCTGGGGGTGAGAGAGACGGGGGTGTCGAGGGGCGCGGGGCGACCGTTCACGTCTTTTCGACGTCGACGCAACCCCGTTGGCGCAGAATAGCTGCTCAGTGCTCGTCGAACGGCGCTGTGTTGCGACGGGACCATGCCGCCGCGCCCTGCACCACCGATCCAACGATCTCAGGTACGCGAGATTCACTATCATTCTCGAGATAATCGCCGGGCCGATTTTCGATTCTACGATCGTGCCGGCCTGGTCCACTGCTACGTGCGCGTGCCTTCTCGCGTACGTCGGAGAAGCAACGCGTCCTCCGGCGGGCCCCGTCGCGTTCTCGCGGGATCGAGATGAATCTTCTTCTTTTCCCGTGTTCCTCGGACGCGGTCCTGTGGTTGTCACGCGACCGGACGCACGTTCGCCATCGCCGTCACCGTCGGCGAATTCTGCAGGTCCGTGTCCGTTTATAATATCAGTGCCCTCGCAGCGACCACGAGCGACGAGCCTTCTCTCGCCGGGTCCTCCGATTCTCAACGAAGACTCCGGCCGACCTCGCCGAGGACCTCTAGATTGAAACTGGATCGCGCCGATCGACCGGTTATCGATTAATTATAAAAAGCGACGCCGGAGAGGAAAGAAAACCGGGACTCGGGGGAGGAAGCTATTACCGTGGGACGTGTCCCCGGTGTCCTCCTTTCCCATAGCGCCGTTCGATCGCGATGGATCGCGCTCGAAGCATCGTCGGCCGAACCAGCGTGCCGGCGCGTGCTGGCTCGAGAGCTTTCACTCTGGTGGTGCGACGGTGTTTCCCACCCTTTCTGTTCGTTAGGGGCGTTTTGTGTACGTCCCGGGACGCGCCGGTGTGAAACGATTAAAACGGCTTCGCTCGGTAACCGGCAAACCGGCAACCCGCGAACCCTCCGTTTGTCGGTCGTCGCGCGTCGGAGATCAAAGGCGAGAGGATATCGCGAGGAGGCCGGATATTCAGCGGATTCGGAGAGGGACGCTTTTGATAATGGTGCCGCGCCGCTCTCCTTTGCCTCTGAGAGGCCGCCGATTTTCTCCTCGCTTAAAGGCTTAGAGCCTCGGCTTGTTTGAGCGTCGCGGTGCCGCGTGGTTGCAGCCGGCTTCTCAAACCCGGAACACCGCTCCGCTCAACTCGCTCGCGTTAATTAACGCGAGCCCACGCGCGGCCACGTTTCAAATATGTGCTCACCCCCTTTTTCTCTCTCTTCTCCACTCTTCTCTTCTCTTCTTCCCTCTTTTTCGCCCGCCGCAGCGGTCCTCTATTCACCGGAATCGCATTTATTTCGAGTCTCCCGCTTCGTACGGCCGCATTACCGCGAGACCGTTTTTCTCGAATCACGGTTCCCCAGTTTCACGGGGGAACCTGATGATACGGCCGAGTTTTTAGTGGGTCGGCGAGAGGTTATCGGTCTCCTTGGATCGCGCGCCTGGAGCTCGTCTCCGCGCGTAAACGGTTAATAGATTTTCGCGGGACGTAAAACCGTGAACGGAGAGCTGCCGCTTTCCGTGCAATCGAACTTTCTACCTTCTCTCTTTAACACCGATCGTAAAGATCGCTCGGATTCGGACCGGTTTATTCGCAGGAGTTGAAACTTTGTTACGGCGCGGCGCGGTAGCCCCTCTCGTTGAACTCTGCGGGTCCCGAGAAAGTTTAAGATGCTCGACGTATAGGGCTCTAACTGCTAGGTAAACGGGCGTGTTCTGATTCCTCGCTCGAAAATCGATGGGAAGTGTTCGGTGTCGGTTCTTTCATCGACCTTCGGCTCGCGGGAAAATCGACGCCGAAGATTCTTCCAGCACACCTGCATCGGTACTTCGGAGGAGGGAAAGTGGTCGGTAGTGCGCACACGCGATACAACGCGTGCCCAAGGGTTTTTGAAATCGAGTTCCGTCGGGAAACTAGTTTCGCATGAGAATGTTGCGCGCTACGATTTTTCTACGAGTTTCGTGTAGATACTCTCGAACTCGTTATTATTATTATTATTTATTATGAACGGACCGAGGTCCTTTTACACAAATGTTTACAATAGAACAAAGACAACGTAAATTACTAAGAAAGCACAAAAAACTGTTGGTATAAAGGTACTGATATTATCAGTTAATCCTGCGTAATTTTTTTTTGAAAGTGTGTAACGACCCATAAAAAAAATCAATACTATTATATAGATTCGATTTATAGGATTTATTAATCCATATGTGGATTTGCATTTAAGTGTTTGTAAACCTGCTCGAGATCTCAAAGTACTCATCATTGAGTATAAGCGTAAACATGAGGAGAATGCCAAAATCCTATCCGAGGAATGCAAGAATAACTTCGCTTTATTTCAAAATAATCACAGTAACGAAGAGGCAGAATCAATTTCAATTTGCACAGAGTGTTCCAAAATTATATGTTGCGATCTGTTACAAAAATGGACCACAAAATTCACCTTAACATTGAATCCCATGGTAAAAATTGTTTTTTATTTCATCGCGTAGAAATTTTAGTTTCAACGAACAGCCGTTCTCTTAAAAAACGACTGTAAAGATTCGCCAACTATTTTCTTCCACATGCTTACAGGGTGTCTCGAGATTGTGTAAACATGGAGGGGTTGATTATTTTTTCATTTGTCTCCTCTTTTCCGAGAAATTTCAGTTTGAAGATTCTGCGAGCACGCGTGCTATCTAATAGGGATCGTCTGATGCGTCTGTTCATCACCGACTCATTCTACTTCGTAGGAACGCTAGGCACGCGAACTTGACGGATTGTTAGTGAATTTTCCCGAAAACGACGCGCCAAATGAAAAAAAAAACTTATTCTACATTTTCCACTTATTTTCCCGTGTAGAACCATCCCCTCCCCGTTTATACAATTTCAAGATACCCTGTGGACATGTGGGACGAAATAGTTGACGAATCTTTAAAGTCGTTTTTTACCACAAGGATTGAATCGATGGAAAACAATTTTGACCTTTGGATTCAACGTTAAGCTCTAGTTTCCGGTCCATTTTACCACGTTTTTATTAGCTCGCTTTCTTGTTTGTCTGTTTGTCTGTTTGTCTGTTTGTTCGGTGGCAAATTTTGCAATTGATTTTAAACTAACTTCCTGATGTTTCTAACAAATCTCCACCGAACCAGAGTTGCAGAAGTCGCGACTTCGTGAAACGCTCCCTACGAAAAACCGCGCGCAGTCTACTGATTAAGAATGTTCTGGAGGTATATAAAAACGAAACAAAATTTTTAAAAATTTGACAAGATATAATTCTTACTAAATAAATGCAATTACCTACCAAAGTTTGGGTTCGATTCACTACATCGTTTAAGAATCATAGCAAGTTGGCACATTTTAACACGTCTTCTTATGGAGAATTCATAAAATTCCACTTCAAACTCTATTTAAACCTTGAAAAAACGCAGCTAGAAACTCCAAAAATACACTCAAAAACAAAAATATGCTCATGAATGGCTTTCATTGCCAATATATTGATGGATTTCGAATTTCTTGTACTTTTGTCTCCCGTTGTACCTCCAGAACGTCCTTAAGTCCGCGTAATTATTTCTAGCCAAGTTACGCTCTCATTTTCCAAACATGATTCCGGACAAGATGGAGCAGAAAGTCCGTTCTCCTCGCGCAGGGTTTCTGAACGTGGATAATTACATTTGCATTCGTTTTAATTGAACTCCGACCGGTGTATCGTCGCCCACCTAACGCTGCATCGCTCCAACACAAGAGGAAAGCCTCGCGAAATGAATTCGTTCGATTCCTCTGGTTTCCAACGTTCCGAGGTGTGTTTCTAATCCTCCCTTATTTCGCGGAGCGTAAGCGAATTTCGCACGGTCGATCGGCCGGCGGAGAAACTTCATTTCCAAGTCCGAGCGGACAATTCCGTCACCGAGATACGAGTGTCAAAGCGGTGGATGCGCCGCGCGGCGTGTTAAACATTCTATATGTATAAAACGGGCGCCGTTCGAGCGGAGTGGAGTCGCGTGTTCTACCAGGCGAAATGACGTGGACAGGAGAGAATGCTAGAGAGGCGAGAGCGTGGTCGTCACTGTTGCTGCAAAACTATCTCTCTCGAGTGTTTCGACCCGTCCTTGATCTTTTCCGCAGTTCGAGCACCACTCGGGAGGAAAGCGAGCGCGAGGGAAGGAGGAGCGGTTGGTTTCGATTCGGAAAAACGAAAACACGGCTATCAATTGGCAATTAAAGCAGCCTAGCCTGCTCACGGTTAAAGCGAGCAGAAAAGGATGGCCGAGTTTATCGGAGGCGTCGCGGACGACGGAAAAACGAGTTCCGGCGGATGAAAGAGAGGCTGAAGGAGAGAGAGATATATATATAGAGAGAGAGAGAGAAAGAGCCACAACAAATGTCTAGAAAATAACGTCTTGCTGTTTTTCTTTTTCGCTTCGTTACGGTTGAACAGCGATACATGCCGGGGCTTGCACGAGTATCTCGGGCACGGCGCAGAATAGATATTTCATTGTTACGGGCTGGAATATTTTTCGCTGACAGGAAATAATGCTCGTCCCGTCTTGTCTCGTTAGGAGGATTCCTGTAGCTATTCTTGCATGTCGGCCGGCGCGGCGCTGGTGCACGCGCCTTTATGCAGCCCGCGCCCGCGCCCTCACCGCGACCGGATTAATGGCACAGAAACCAACCACGAGGGTTAAGAGAGGGATACTTTTCGGTCGGCCGGTCGGCAGGCCCTGCATTCCGCACTTTGAGAAACAAAGTTCAGTTTCGCGACGTCGCACAGTGGGCGAAAAACCGATCTTTTTGGACAAAAATCTGCCGACAACTCAGTTTTTCATCGATTCAATTGAATAGGTTTAGGGTTAAGAAGTGTCGACAACTCAGCTGGGACATGCAAATTTATGGTATGGGCGTATAAAGTATCGGAGTTATTGTGTTTTGTAGATAAGGATTCTTGATTTCTTGTGACAGTTAACGATTTTCGCGCAGCATGTCATCAAAGTATAGTCCTTCACGAACATTTAAAAAAAATTCCAGTTGAATCGATGAAAAACTGAGTTGTCTGCAGATATTTGTGCAAAAAGATCAACTCTCTGTGATTAGATAGTGCTTGTTATTTCAACATTATGTGGAATTCAGGTAGCGTCGATTTCCTTTTGCTTTAAACATCTCGAAACAAGAAAAATATCTCTTAGACCGCTTTGATAATTTTGGACGGATATTTAAATCGAAAATCAAATTCAACTTTCAATCATCGTATTTTAATCAAAATTCAATTTCAACTTTTAATCATTACATTTAGATCTAAATTCAAGTTTAACTTTCAATCATTATACAATATTTCAATCAAAATTCAATTTCAACTTTCAATCATTATATTTAAATCGAAAATCAAATTCAACTTTCAGTCATTATATTTCAATCAAAATTCAATTTCAACTTTCAATCATTATATTTAAATCGAAAATCAAATTCAACTTTCAGTCATTATATTTCAATCAAAATTCAATTTCAACTTTCAATCATTATATTTGGGTCTAAATTCAAATTCAACTTTTAACTAAATTCAAATTCAATCTTTCACTAGTCTACGACACCCTCTGTGAATTTTCAAAATTTTCCAACAATTTCGAATTTCATCTACTCAATTTTAGTATAAATGTATAAAGATCCGCAGTCTAGTCATTAGGAACACTTCCACGAACAGCAGCAATGTTTTCATTGGAACGAGAGCTGTTTTTGGTCTGCCAGACTTTGGTTTATCACAAACAGATCCAGTTTCATCAAATTTTTTAACCAAATTTCGAATTGTACGCTTTGATGGACGATTATGCCGACAAAATCACGTAATTTACGATGGGTATTTTTTATTGAACACTGATTTGACAAATACATTTTAATAACTTTAACACGCTCTTCAATCGTATACGGCTTCATTGCTAAAATTGTCTATCATTGTAGATTAGAAATACAAGAAAGTGACAACAAACAAACATGGCGTTTGACAGATATTCTCATTCAACATCCTAAAGCTACTTTTCAATAACCCTTTACGTTATTAACTATTTGCACGAGGATTATTCGAGGCCACGCGCCTCTTCCGGTAGTCGTCGCTCATTTTTCTCGCTCCACGGGTGTTGCGCTTTCAATCAAACCTATCCCCACAAATATTATTTAACCGTGCGAGTCCACGAGTTGCTTTTCAATGAAGCGCGATCATCGCGAAGCGTATTAATAGTACAAAGTGTTAATTGGACAGTATCTGCGATACAATTACCGCGCTGAACGCAGCGTTGCACCCACAAAAACCGCAAACTACCCGAACAATCGCTAAGACCAGCTCGGTATCCCCATTCCGATGGTCGCAGCACATAAAATCACTGTCGTCGCTCCAATTACGATCAGCATATCGTTCGCATTACGAACGAGGGGGGTGGGTCCGCGAACAGAGCCACCCCCGTACGACGGACGAATAGATTTCTAAGCCATCGAAACTTCTTTACAACCCATTTCAACCCGTTTTATGGCCGCGAAGTATATAACTCGTCCCGACGAAACTTTTCTCTGTAACACTCGAGGGGCTGCCCCCGTCTTTCATCGCCTCTTCTCACCCCCCTCCCCCACTATTCTGCTTCACGAGCTCCGGCATTGATAGCCCAGTCTCGGTTTAACGCGATTCTTTTGATTATTCGGCTTAATCCGGCAGGCGAATCCGGCCGGCTAATAATTAACCGTTTTCGTCCCGCGACGCCCTCTTTGCACCCCTAAACCGATTGGCGAGGGGACGGCGGCAGGATTCGCGGCGCATCCTGCCCGTTAGTATTTAATAAACATCCCCCCCCGGAGCGGCGGGTCAACCGGGTGAAAAGGCTGAATCGGGTGAACGGGGATTTCGCGATCTACGACGCGGAACTTTCGGTATCGTTCCTCCGACCGGACACGCTTCGCGAATTCTCGAACGAATTTACGCGGTTTACATTTTTCCCATTCTCTCTTTCTCTCTTTTCCCATCTCCGTGCTTCTCTCTTTCTCTTTTTTCCCATCTCCGTGCTCCTCTCTTTCTCTTTTCCCGCCTCTCTCTCTATCTCTCTCTGTTTCGGCCTCTCGGCGCGGCGCACGGACCGAGCACAGGCTCGTCGATGAAATATTCCCCGGTTCAACCGTTCGAGAGAGGGTTTTGCAAGTGTTCGAGGTGTTGGTGAATTTTCGCCGCGCAAGGGAGACCGGCATAGGTTATTGATTATCGTGAATGGCTTTATAAATAACCGATCGTGTAGGAGCACAGCCGTCGGAGACGCGTAAATATCGCTCGCTGGTGCGATTCTTTAAAAATCGCCGGTTGCTCCACTCTCTCACCTTTTCTCGTTCGTTCTCCCTTCCTCCCTCCCACTTCTCTCTCTCGCTCTCTCTCTCTCTCTCTCTCTCTCTCTCTCTCTCTCTCTCTCTCTCTCTCTCTCTCTCTCTCTCTGGATCTGTATCCTATTTTTTTCCCTTCCCGATCCTGTCATCCAGCCTCCGCTCGCGCGTGTACATGCCTCTGACCCGGCCGCTCTCTGATGAAATCCGGTCGCGTTTGATCGATGCCCTCGTAATACGCCACGAATTCTCATTTTCGTTCTATTATTCGGGAACGGTCGCGCGGATAGGCCCGTCGCCGGTCGGCCGCATAGGAAAATCATCAAGAGGCTGCAGCCGAAAGGTCACCATTTTCCGACACACGCCGCACCGTCAATCTCGAATCTGGTCCTCCGTAGTCAAAGGCCGCGGAAAATGTGAGTAGAGCCCTCGATTTCTAAACGAAAATGCTATCAAAGCCTCGACTATACATTCGAGCCCGAAACTGCGCTCTATCATTCACTCTAAATTGCGACTCTCTTAGTCCGTAACATCTGTAAAACGTTCGAACAACACTCGTTTCAACGTAGAGATGTTTTACACGTCTTTTGTGGATTTGCACGTTTCATCATCTGATTTTATTATTATTTGTTTAACGCTTTAAACCGAGTATGGTTTATGCAGCATACACAATACATGAACATGTTAACGTATTACATAATAGCTTAATTCACCTCTTAACTTCACTTAAAACTAGTTTATATAGATTCTACTTGGTGACATTAATTTCATGAGGTTCTTCTGCCGCTTTGTGAGGGAGAGTCGGAGTTGTGCAGAGTTACAATTGAATTACTCGAGGAATTATAATTAGAAAGTAAGTGAATTACATTGTGATTCAGTCATATTATAATTTGTAATTCAGATCTTCATTAAATTAAATTGCAATGTAATTCATAATTGCAATTGGAGTAGAATTATAAAATAGCGTTACGTATTATGAACGAGGACGAGGAATAGAAACCACACCGCATTGACAGCAAACAAGTATATGAAAGAAAAACATAAAAATGTATCGCACTTCTTCAGGGCTGTAAAGTTCAGGGCTGTAATTTGGAGAGCTGTATTTTAATTATATTGTATTTCAATAACGCATCTGTTACGTACGGAGGCTTTGCCTACGTGACTTTTACTCCATTCTTGGAACCACGTGTTCATGCAGGAGGTCCAACTCGAATGCCCAAATAAACAGTTTTCCACTTATGGAAAAGTGCATACATCTGGGAAACATAGACAATTTTCCAGATTTCCGTTTACCTCCACTACCATTTTCTGAGTAATTTCATTAGTATATAAAGGGCTCGAGCTCGGCCATCACGGGCTTAGTTGAAGAGTGAACACGAATCTGTACGCGTCTTGTGAGATTGGGTTTTATTCCCTCTTGATCATAACACATCACTCAAAAACTCTCCGGTCTAACTAAAAAAAACAAATTTTTTTTAGAAATTCCACTTTATTCATCAACATACTCTCGTTCAAGAGTGATGCATTCATTCCAACGCTCCTCTAACTTTTCAATGCCCTTTATGTAAAACGATTTGTCTTTGCTCTCAAAATAAGCCTCAGTTTCGACTTCTTCATTTGAGCCAAATTTTGTTTCCCTGGAGTATCTTTTTCATGTCTGCAAAAAGCCAGTAATCGCTGGGGGCCAAATCTGGAGAGTACGGTGGGTGGGGAAGCAATTCAAAGCGTAATTCGTCCAATTTAACCATTGTTTTCATCGACTTGTGAAATCAACAGACGAAATTACTTTCTATTCATTGTCATGAAAATTACAAAACTGGGGTCACTAAAACGACTGTAACCTCTACACTAACGGTCAGAATGCCATGAAATTTTCACACGTACTGTTTGAAGGTTAGTACTACCCGGATATCACGTGGGTCTGTCAACAATGTTGCCATATATGTGTCAGCCGGGGACTATTAAGTGATGTGTTACTAGTTTGAAAGAAGTTTCGAAACGCGATTCTTAAGGCAAGTCAACTCATTTACCTCCGCATTTCTCAGTGCGTCAAAACCGAGAGCTCGGGAATTAGCTTCCGCGAATAATACGACACACTACAAGTGTATTTCCATTTTACTATAGAATATATTGTACTCTTGATATTAGATATGTGAGAGTCTTTAATATCATTCCTACATCCTTTAAACTCCAGTAGCTAGCATTTCACCCATATCGATAAACCTTTACCGCTCGAGGTTTATCAACAATAGAGTTACGAGAGCTGATCTTCCTAATACCTTACCTCTTTCCTAAATCCTGTGACACCTTTCAACACCTGAGAAATCCTTTCCCTATCTAGATGCGACCAGATGGTGAAACAGACATCGGCTACCCACGACCACCCCTTTCTCCTAACCTAGTGGCGACCTGGTGATGAAACAGACATCGGCTAGTCCACTACACCCTCTGTCTTTCCTAACCTAGTGGCGACCCGGTGATGAAACAGGCATCGGCTAGGCCACGGAAACCTATCCTGTGACACCCGATGATGAAACAGGCATTGGCTAGTTCACAACCTTCCATCTAGTGGCGTCCCGGTGGTGAAACAGACATCGGCCAGTCCACGATACCCTCTGTTTTTCCTAACCTAGTGGCGACCCGGTGATGAAACAGGCACCGGCTAGTTCACGACAATCCTGTTCACACGAACAAACCTCGGCAATGTCTATCCGCCAGCCCTCGGCTCATAACACATCTGACTAAAATACTTAGTAATTGAATTAATTGAAATGTTTGAATGATGTAATTCAGTTACAACGCAGTTGAAATATTATACAGGGTGGGACGCCACATTTTTCCACCTCAAATATCTTTGTTGTTTTTAAAGATACGTCAAATGTCTGAAGGACAAAGTTGAATGGTAAAATGGGGCTTATACGATACTAAAAAATTTTTGTTTTTATGTAATTTTTTTAGAGATATGAAGGTGACCTTCATTTTTAACTTCCCGATTCATAGGAAGTTACAGTAATGACCCCGAAAATCGAAAATCGAGTTTTTAGCAGATCTTCACGTTTCATGGTCATTGGAGTCATTTTAGACTATTTTTAGCAAAATGTTTGCATGTGTGTGTGTGCGTATGTATGTTTGTATGTTATCAAATTTTTCTATTTTTCGCTGTAACTTAGAGCTGATTAGATTTTGGTCCATTTTGGTCAAGTAGTTTTTTATCTTTTTAGTTTTTTTCGAAAGGAGTTGATTCAACAATGCTATTTATACGAGAGGACGTAAATTTTCCACCGAAGAAACAAACGTAATTACATACAAATTTTTTTTTATTTTTTTATATTAAAAAAAAATTTTTTTTATTTATGCAACTAATGCTAATGTTACCGCTTACAATAATCGAAAATTATCCCAATGCAAGAGTGAGTTTATCATTTCTACTCCCGAGAATACACAGTGACTCAAACAATTGATCAAATGTTCGAACAAAAAGGAAACAAGTCACAGTATACCTTTCTCAGAATCTTGCTTAAGACTGTTGATACATATACGAAAAATGCTAACATTGCATGGATACTTCACGACAGTTTAAGCCTTGTAATCGTACAAAGCGGACGTGTATTACGAATTTGTATATTCTGTGCATGTTTGATCAATTATTTGTGTTAAGCTCAATTGTGAAAACTTCTTATATTTTTGGCATTCATTAGCACAAATATAATGACTGGTAAGTTATAACGTTATTTTTAAAGATTCGAGAATACGTTTGTGATAAAATAATCAATAAAAAAAATATTTTTAGTCATATTTCATAATAAGACCAATAAAAGCAAGTAAAATATCAGAAATGAAAATACTATTAATATCTGGGCTTTCTCATCGCGAGATTTCTAAGAAGATACTGTGCTCTGTTGGTACTGTTTCTTCAGTACGTAAAACTTTAAAAGAAAATATACTAAAAAATAAAGCAGGACGCAAATCAAAGTTATCCACTATCACAAAATGATGAATCATACGATCAATCCGTAATGGTAGCGTTGATAATGCTGTACAGATGCAAAAAAATTAACGTATGCGCTGAAACAGTGCGTAATGCACTGCGAGAAGTGAATTTAAGAGGATGTGCAAAAATAAAGAAACCTCTTCTTACAAAACGGCACAAGATGCTTCGATTGCAGTTTGCCGAAAAATATAAAAATTATACAGATCTCGATTGAGCCCGAGTAATATGATCAGACGAGACGAAAATTAATCGTTTTGGGTGCGATGGATGCGAATCGACATGGCGAAGAAATATAGAACAAGTACGGTCGTATCACGTTCATCCAACACTGAGATTTGGAGGAGGCCATATCATGGTTTGGGGTTGTATGACCAGTGAGGGCGTCGGATGCGTTGAAAAAATTGAAGGTCGAATGACTGCAACGTTATACACATCCATCCTGCAGAAAAGTATAATTGGAAGTTTGGCAAAATGGAATAAGAACGCAGAAGAAGTAATTTTCCAGCACGATAACGACCCTAAACACAAGGCAAAAATCACCAAAGTATGGTTAACAGCTATGGTTTTACTGTTTTAGACTGGCCCCCACAGTCTCCCGATCTGAACCCAATAGAACACATATGGGGTCTACTAAAAAGAACAGTTGCCAATTTCGATTACAATTCAAGAAGTATTATTGAATTGTGGTCAGAAGTTAAAACCGCTTGGGAAAATGTTAAGGCTGAACAGTGTAAAAGTTTAGTAGATAATATGCCAAGACGCATAGAAGCCGTACTGAAAGCGAAATGAGGGTATACGAAGTAATAATATTTCATTTTTTCAAACTCAAAAATTTGATCATTACATAATTTGTTAATTTCATTTAATTTTGTTTAAAAAGTGTAACATATTTAAGTTGATTCTGTATTATATGAACTACGAAAACTATGTATGTATTATAATAAAATATTTTGTTACATATGTTATTAACATGTGTTCAATGAAATAAAAATTTAAACAAAATTAAACATTTGATCAATTGTTTGAGTCACTGTATTTTGGGAGAATATCGATGAAAGTACAAAAAAAAAAACGATGTTGGCGATGTTGGCGAAGGAGTAACGAATCGGGAAGTTCTTTGTGTGACTCTTGGAGAGTCACACATCAAATAAAAAACATTAATAGCAGTAGGCCCTACTAGCCATGCGTACCATTAACCCTCTCGCAAGAGCAGTCCTACCCGCGAGCTCGCGAAGCGAGCGGGCAAAAACAACCCTACTCGCGAGCGAGCGAGCGAGCAACAATAACCCTCTAGTTTTAAATGCAATGTGGTATTTTTTAATACATCAATCGATGCAGCTGGACATTCGTTATAAAAAAGTACTAATCTATGTATGTCGAAAAGTTAGTAGTTCAGGAGATATTTCAATTTAAATAACTCTAAGATACCATTACTGTCGTGCTATAAGCCCCATGTTACCATTCAACTTTGTCCTTCAGACATTTGACGTATCTTTAAAAACAACAAAGATATTTGGGGTGGCAAGATGTGGCGACCCACCCTGTATAATTCAAATACAATGTAATTCAATTACAATGTTACTGGAATACTCCATGTGCTCTGTAGACTGTGGTGCCCAAGGTGGTTCGGAACCCACCTTATAAAAACTGTAGGTCCCGTCGTGAAATAATTCCGAAAAGGAGTTCAAAAAGCGACGTTAAATAACAAACAAAAAAAAAATTACAATGTTATTCAACTACAATGTAATTCAATTACAATGTAATTGAATTAGCCCAACTCTGGGGAAAGTCAACTTATCCTTCAAGCCGCGACTTATTTTCTTAGTGCATGGAGACCGTTAATAGACTGCGGATCTTTATGCAAAATAAAAAATGTTTGCATTGATTGAAAGACACAGGAGCCAAATAACAATTTCATTCTTTTTTAAATTATCTTCTTAAGGTGAAACTAATACACTGGTGCTCTTAAATCTTTTTAATACCTCCACTGTTTTAAATTGTACGTACCCATTTTTGTCATAAATGCATAAAACCCGTAAAACATGTATTCAATTTGTTGAACGTTTTACAAAATCTAAGGAGAAGAACGTCAATGTACAGTGTACGATTTTTCATTGTCGTCCATCGAGACGCCACACAATGTGACAAACCGATGAAGTTTGTATCAAAATCAAAGAACTTTCGATAAAAATGAGATAGAACGATGATTCTTTAAAAATTAAAGCTGAAATATTGCAGAATATGCGGAAAATAGCATTACAGCCACACACATAGTCTACAGAGCGTGTCAGTGATAATGACAGTAATACACCATTACCATAATCTCTCTATTTTCCCCATATTCTGCAATATTTCAGCTTCAACCCTTTGCACTCCGGATTATTTTTCAATTTTGTTGGCAACACTCCTTACTATTTGAAGTTTTACTATTTTTGTTTGACTTCAAAGGACTGTTTTCCTCGACTGCTACTTAAATAATTTTGTTTACTAATTATATTGAATATAGCTTTCAAACTTTGTAATTTATATTTGTGGGACTTATATTTGTATTAACACTAAACCTACCAACATCGGTCAAAGTGACCGGTCCCAGGTTTTCCATTTTACAATTAGAAAAGTAATAAAACTGATTTCATAAGAAACGATTGTATTGATATCTTTAGTAGTGCACGTATTACAATAGGATCCTAACAAAGTCTAAATAAAATCAATCTTGTCATTTTTATAAGGGAACATGTTAACTAAAGAATAAGACAATTGAAGAAATAAAGGAAGAACCCCAAATACACATAAGAACTAGTTTTATTTACATTTCTCTTTCTCTGATGTCAAGTCACACTCGACAAAGGAGCGCAAAGGGTTAACATAAAAAAAATCATCGTTCTATCTCATGTCTATCGAAAGTTCTTTGATTTTGATACAAACTTCATCAATTTGTCCCACTGTGCGCGCCGCAAGCGCGAGGAGTGCAATCGTGTGAAGTGCTCGAGCGACGTTCAGAAGAGCACAGCATTGTTAGCCGGCAATTAGACACAGCGTGATCGAATGACAATAACAATGACCGGCGGGGCGGCAATAATTTAACGGCAGCAATCGATACGGTAGGCGGGTCGTGTACAAACACGAGAATAGAAGTAATTTACGATTGTGATATTTAAAAGCGGAGTTACTCGGCATGTATAAATCCGTGGGAACCTGATTTACGGGTCGGATCGCGAAGCACGGAGTTCGCTGATCACATAGAATTTGCTTGCTGTTTCGACGGGGGGAGAACAGCGTTTAGCCGTAAGCAGGTCAACCGTGGAGCGCCACCCCTGTTTCTGTTCTATTCTTTCCCCGACGAGGGGATCGCGTGAAAAAGAACCCAGAGGTTTTCGGAGACCGACGCGACGTCCACGGTTGCGGTGGCTGCCGCAGCCGCCGCGTTTTCAACGTAAATTCCCCGTGTGCTCGCCAGCTATTCGCTCGGCCAACACCGTAAATCCGCGGGCAAAGATCCTCACGTTCCCAGGGGTTATTTCTCTGTTTTCTTTTTTCGCACCCTTTAAGCTGCGCGGGATTAGCCGGGCAACCGCGATATTAAATTTCTCCACCCGGCATTTCTCTCTTCCCCCTCGAACGACAAAAAGGCAAATTCTCGTTAAGGCCTTAAGTGATCCTTATGGGGGTAGACCCTTTTTTCCAGGATTGCAAGGGCGCGGGATTCGCCTTCTCATTTCTCGATAATACCAACTCGGGGTTTTTCATTAGTCAAAAACGTTAAAAGATCGATCTAGGACGCTATCTCCCTCAGAAGTCCAATTTTTCCGTTTACAAGGCGTAATTTGCATTATTGCAGTTACATTTGCAGTTGTATGTTTCCTAATAATGCAAATTACGCTGCCGAATAATGCAAATCACGCCTTGTAAACGAAGAAATAGGACTTTTGAGGGCGACTGCGATCTAGATCGATTTTTTATCCAGCGTTTTTGACTACTGGAAAATCCCGTGTTTGTATTTTATCGAGAAATGAGTAGACGAATCCCGCAACGTTGCAATCTTGGAAAAAGGAGTCTACCGCCTCAAGTCTTACCGCGAATGATTCCGCGAACCCGTTCAAACACGACCATGTAGTTTACCGCGATATGTATAACGTTACGAACGCGTAAACTTGTTTACGGAATGTTTAGAGAGGCTTTTCAGTGTTCTACCGAGCCCTAAAAACGGGGAATGCGATGGCTGAATTTGATCAGGATATGTTAGCTCTCGCCGCATTTTCATCGCACGCGTAAACGATTACGGTGTCGTATTTTTCACTGTTACTAAACATGATGGTAAAGCTAGCACGCAATTTCTTCCGTAATAACTTCCACCGTATCACTCTTACTATTATCGGGCTGAGGAAGCTGAACTGACTATGAGATATTGATAATTCTTCATTTTTCTCATTTATATAGTTCGTGTAATTTTTATTGTTTCCACTGGAAAAAAGAGATCAGACGAATACTGTGACCGAAGAGGAAACTTCGTTTCAGTTCGGAGCGTGACGGATCAACCTCATTCGCTGC
The DNA here is from genome assembly GCA_933228785.1 of Lasioglossum pauxillum. Classification (NCBI taxonomy): domain Eukaryota; kingdom Metazoa; phylum Arthropoda; class Insecta; order Hymenoptera; family Halictidae; genus Lasioglossum; species Lasioglossum pauxillum. The sequence continues at coordinate 35,921,390 of OW121701.1, read as the reverse complement.
CCGGCAATTATGTAAGCGATGCGCCTGAAGAAGTTTCCACTTGAAAAGAATTATTTATGCGTTGTTTCGGAATGAATTCGGACGATTTTAATCACGTATAAAAATCCGGGGTCTGTTTATTAGGTTGGCAATCAAGTTCGCGACCTCCACATGTTCTCAAACAAAGTCATTTATGTATATTTTTTAATACTAAACCTACCGAGCCTTAAATTAAAAGTAACTGGTATGTGTATGTTCCCTTATATTAGGTTGTAAAGAAAGAAATGCAGGATTTTTGTTCCTTTGTTTTCATTGCAATTTTATACCAATAAATATCTACCTTAATGTAATTAGTTATATGTCATTTTAAAGCTTGTTTTACGCTCTATTTAATTATTCAAATTTTTATTAAATTATTTGGCTTTTATTTCAGGATGTCAAAACGCGATTTTCGCATTATTTTTTTAATGAGTTCAAACTGACTACTTTTCATTCAACATTCAAACGGAATATCAACGAAGTATGGGGCGAAGGTAATAGTTTGAACTCATAGAAAAAAATAATGCGAAATTCGCGTTTTGACATCCTGAAATAAAAGCCAAATAATTTAATAAAAATTTGAATAAAACTAAATATCAAAAGCATAATCAAATAAAACAAGCTTTAAAATTACATATAACTTATTAAATTAAGGTAAATATTTGGACCGTTTATTTTGAAAGTGGTGTAAGTCCATTTTTGAAAAAAATGAGATACACGTAATTCATGCTTAATTTAATGTAAATAAAATTAAAAAAAAAATAAAAAAACAAGAGAAAATGGACTTACACCACTTTCAAAATGAACGGTCCATTTATTGGTATAAAATTGCAATGAAAACAAAGGAACAAAAATCCTCCATTTCTTTCTTTACGACCTAATAAAAATGACAAGATCGATTTTATTTAGACATTATGCGGCTGCTATTATAACACGCGCTCTACTAAAGATATTTATACGACCAATTCGTATAAATTCATTTTTATTATTTCAATAATTGTACAATAATAAATCTGGAAACAGTCATTTTGACCGGTGGTGATAGGTTTAGTGTTAAGCACGAATATTTCATATCAAATTAATTGCAAAATTCGGAGCTTTCCAATGGTATACAGTTCAAAAGGAGTGGTCACTGAATGAGGTCATAATGATACAATAAAAGAATTCCGAAACAAAAGGTCGCAAATTTATTTGCCAACCAATACAAGTTTCCTGGTTGCAAGAGTTATGACCACTGTTGCGAAGAGGTATAATTCTGATTCGGGACCACCGTGGGGCGCGTCGGAGCCGAAAGCCACTCGACAGGTATCCTTTGTTATTTACGTAACGAGTCGGCCAGCTCTGTGCAGCTCCCCGAGAAATAAGGACGTAAATAGTGGCGTGTTTTGCATCGGTTAAAATAGCTTTAACAAGGCAAGTGGTAACTCGAGTGTCTCATCGGCAGCCGGTAGATCGTTGATTGTACTCGAGGCACAACCACTTCCGTGCCAGTGATTTTCATTCAGGCCGCGTAAATAGCGAAAAACAAATGCGTGAAGCGTCCCAAGCCACCATCGCGCTGCACACCGCACCGGCCAGCCCCTAGCAATTATCGAAGGCGATTTCCACCAGAGGATGTTTGTATCGTGCACGCTGGTCCGCTGCGTTTCGAAACTGCACGCAGATTTTCGGCTATAACCGCGCATAATTCTATTCATTCGCATTCCTATGGCCACTCGTTAACACTTTCAATACCTCGTTGGCCATATTTGCGCGATACCATGCTTGTTCGCTCGTTCAACCTCCGAAATTTATTTTTCCTGTACAAGCAGTATAAACACATCGGTAATTGTTTAGAAAGTGGTACTCTTACGTTGAATTACGTTCAATTGGATACGGAAAATTCAATTCAGTACTAGCAATAGTTATTTGCGAATATCTCGAAGATTAAAAGAGACCCACTCATGTCTGAAACGGAAAAATTTCATCAGAATCGAAGAGGAGTACCTCGTTCTAAATAATTACCTTCAGTTTTCCTGTACAAGCAGTGTAAACACATCTGCCGATAAAATGTAAACCACACGAAAAATGTCACACGGTGATGTCTCAATATACAGGGCGAGTCACCTAACGTTATCACCTTAAATATCTTTGTAGTTTTCAAAGATACATTAAATGTCTTGCGGACAAAGTTGAATGTTGTTTTTATATAATTTTTTTTAGAGATGTTAAGATCACGTTCATTTTTTAAAAATGGAACCACCCTTGTTTAAATATCTACAATGATAGTCCCCTTCATTACGAATTCAGTGACTATAATTACTCAAGGTCATTCAAGGTCACAGACTTTTAGTGCACTTCACTTTAGTTTGTCTTTCATTTTTGCTCGTGTTCTTTTCATTTTCGATTTCATTTCTGCTATATCTTATTTCATCTCTATTGTACTCTTCACTTAGAATCGTATCCTACCTACTTACGTGTATCGAATAGGTATCTAACTTAAAATGTTAGGCTGGAATGAAGCTCGTTTCACTTTAATGTTCGTGTCCTGGGGGATTCATTTTTGTATTGAAATGGCAAGAGAATCTTCTTTTTACATTTTTATTTATCGATGTAGGTATTTAAATAATAATTTATAGCAATATAAAGAATGTACCATCATGTGAACAAAAGGTAATCGAGATAGAAGAAAAATGGTCTTATATTTATCCTCTATGAAGAAAGTTATTTCGATTCCTCAGATTATAAAAATATGAGAATGATAGATAATTTTGTTTGCCTCGCCAGCGAGAATACATTCTCATTGAATTGTACGAATTTATTCGGAGCAAAATATTTATTTTTATGTGTTTCAATCTTTTCGAGTCATTCAAGGTCCAGAAACTCGAGTAATTATATTCACTGAATCCGTAATGAAAGGGACTATCATTGTAGATGTTTAAAAAAGGGTGGTTCCTTTAAAAAAAAATGAAGGTGACCTTGATATCTCTAAAAGAATGACAAAAACAAAAATTTGTTGGTGTCGTATGAGCCCCATTTTACCATTCAACTTTGTCCTCATGACATTTAACCCCTTGCTCTGCGATTTATTTTACGGTTTCAGTGACTAGAAGTTTTTTGCAAATCGTCATTTCCTATAAAAGGAGAAAATTTATATAAATTGTATGTCTATATGTCCTCCAACAGCTGTATATTAACGAAGTCAAAATAGAATTTTATTTCGGTTTGAAGGAAATTATTATCATACATTTTTATCAAAATCTGTTCAGAATCTTCAACACGAGTCAGACACGATATTGTAAGGCAAGGGGTTCTTGTTATTTTCAAAGATACGTTGATATTTGAGCTGATAATATCAGAAAAATTGATTTATCTTGAATGCTGTGCAATGAACTCTTTTTTACATGAACTTGTTCACAACACACGTGCGAGACTTTTCGGGTTGGAATCAGTCAAAACGTGACGCAACTCGGAACACTTTTGCGAACGCCGATCATCCGAACACGTGTTTCACATGCAAACAGTATCATTTCCATGTTACGCATTTTCTTTGTTGAAACGATGAAAAATTAAGGCTAATATTTATCGCGAAGTAACGGCGATCGGGATTGGCGTAAACGCCAAGTCAACAATTCAAAAAATCGATGTATCGTTGTTGAGAAATTGTTTGCGCGTCGCTCGATATTAAACTGCGCAGAGTTTGCGAACGAAAATGGAGAGCGCAGCGATGCGAGAAAGTGAATCAAAGTTTTGCTCTCGTTCGGCCGGAATGTACGAGACACATTTCTGTTGTGGGTTTTTTCACAGTCGGATGCATTGTGAATGGATTAATTTATGTCGACCGATATTGTTAATTTGCACGACGACATTGTTTGTTCTCGCATTGTTATCGAGAATTGGGGTGGCTCGTTCATCGCCGACTTACACAGCTCGACGTTCAAGCGACTCTCCCTCTCTTTTTTGTTTTTGTTCGTGTTTCTGTTCCCCTTTAGTTGCGTTTAATAATTATAATAGTACGTACGAGAGCTGCAGCATCCATTTGCGTGTTTTTTTCCGAGACAAAAGCGAAGTTCATTGTTTGGTGATAAAATGTTTTCGAGCGGCATTGTGCGCCGATGTTTGTAACGTGCATACATTTCACATGTATGAAAAGAAAACAGGCGTCTTTCGGTTTCACAGTTCTGCTCGGATTTGTGACGTGAAATTATGATGACCTCACACTTTTCCTGCGAACGTGCTGGACATTTCCAATCGCATCTACCCCGCCCATTAAGGGAGGAAGTAAATCTGCATTTAACTACCTTCCCTCGCAGTTGCTGCAGCACGTTTTCATGCTAAAAAACATTACGATAACGATACAGTGAAAAATTGGATGTACAGGTTGATAGGTTGCCTGGTACAAATGAAAAGGGGGTGATTCTCTACATTTCTCTTTATGCAACAAATTGGAGTGAAATGGAAATGAATCTTTAACAGTACATTTAAATTCTTTTAATCGTTAACGGCACATTTAAATTCTTTTAATGTTTTTAGTATTTCAATTCACGTCTATTACAATTAGACAGCAGATTTTTATGCAAAATAAAAATTGTCTACACGGATTCCAACAAACTGGAGTGAAATAGAATCTTTGTTCTTAACGTTAAACCTACAACTGCCGGTCAAATGACCGGTTTTATATTTCTCATTTCACAATTATCGGAATTATGAAGTCGCTTGCGTGGAAATTGATTCGATAAAATTCTATGTCCAAACACATATTGTTGTAAAAATTGCAGAAAACCTAAATAAATAGAGCCTGGTCATTTTTTCAAACTGGAACATGTCGCTTTTAGTGCTCGGTAGGTTTAGTGTTAATATGTTTAACAGGTTTAAAATAACGTAACAGAGCATATTGAAATTCTTTTAATAGTTTTACTATTTTCAATTACATCTACATATGTATTTTCGTCATAAACGCATAAAATCCGCTGTCTAATTATAATTGATACCGAATCTTCCGAGTTCGCTCGGGTCTGGAAACAGTTTCGTTAGGGTCGGACGAATTAATTTAATTAATCGATTCGCAGTCAAATTAATTTCGCCCCTTTGACGGGTTCGATCGGGCGCGGTGTCAAAAGTATTTTCCCTGCTGTCGAGGACACGGCAGAGCAATTACTTCGCTCGGATTTGTTCGAGGACCCCGCGGGCTTTCTCGTTGAAAAATGTTCGCCGGCTCTGTTTCCTCGGCGGCTCCCTTTAATAAATTAGCCCCCGTATAATCGAAATAATGAACCATCCTCGAAAGTAATTCGTTTCTTTCGTTGGACACAACGATTTCGCTCGAGGAACTTCAGCAAACTAGCCCGGCAGAAGACAAAGGCAACAAGGAAAACGGCGAATAAAGACGCGCGTTTCATTCACGGGCAAATATTTACTGCAGAGTTACGTCTGCTCTTTTCCGACCCCGCCGTGCCGCCCCGTACCACCGCATCATTGTGCAGCGAAGAAACGGCGGAGGGGAGGAAATATGAAACCTGATTCGTCTTTTGTCACTGTCGACTCCTGCGCGATCGTCACTTCGCTCGTCCACGGATCCTTCGTGTCGGTGATCTATCCCTCGAGACGCTCGGTTCTTGATCGATCTCCCGGCGCGGTGTATGGTTTCACGTCTTTCTTTTTCTTTTTTTTTGTTAAGAGTGATGGAAAAAATGCATTTGCGCACACCCCTGAAGGGGGTAGTGTGGGCCTCGGGGGTTATCATGGGCACCCAGGACTTATGCCCTTTCCTCCCATACCTGCAGGCTCGTATGTGAAGCGGCCGGCGCGGCGCGGTGCAGCGCCCCGCTGTTCGCATTTCTTCCGGCCGTTTGATATAGGGTAAGGTTGCTCAAGTCGTACCAGTGCTTAAGTCGTACCACTTGAATTTTGAACGAACTACGGCGATAACAGCAACCAAATGTACATCCGAGTCAACCCAGTTGCTTTACGTATTATTGTCTGCCATAAAACCAGTCTCATTATAAATCCTGTCATCAACAGGAACCATCAAGTAATTTTATTTCAATTTTCTTATAATTTTCTGCATATGTTTGGTAGTTAATCTTGCATGTAAATTATTGCTAAAATTACGTTTCTTATTAAATATAAATTCAGTAGAATTTACATAATCGTTTGGTCGAAATGAAATCGTAAGAATTTTATTCAGTTAGGTTATGTTTACTTTTTAAATTTAACTTGTGCCGTGTCTTAAGTCGTACTCATATGAGATTCCCAAGTCGTGCTACCTCGTCAGTCGAAATAACGTCAACGCAGAATAAAGAAAACACAAAAAATGCGGCAAATAAAAGAAACTCAGTAATTAATAAAAAGGAATTGGCATTGAAGATTAAAAAGAAGAAAAGCGATTGGTTTTGTTTTATTTCATTTGTGGAGAAGATCGGGAGGGAAACATGATTCAATGCTCGAAATGCAAATATAATAAATATTATAATAAATAACAATAATATTAACACAAGTTTTGAATAACGCATTTAATTTCTATTTATTTGATTTATTCTTCTGTTATTTCCGATTCTTTATTTTTATGAATTTACTTATACATATATAGGGTTGTCTGTTAATGCACACACACACACACACACATACATACATACACCATCCGTGCTTCAACTCTATACAATGTATGTATAATTATTCGGAGGAGCGTAGGTTCGATATTTGGCCAGGATTCCGGCGATTTTCTCCATTTGGGGGGCGCGTCGTTTTGAATACAGAGAACAATGGAGTCCTCGCGCGGGCAGCTCTGGTGGCGTTTGCGCGTATAATGGAGACGGAGGGCAGAGGCTTAAGGATGACGCGAGCAGGAATTATAGGACACCGCGTCGCGCCGGGCGTAAACAGCACGCGGCGCGGGGGCCATTTCGCTCGATTATAAATGAGGAGAGAACTCCGCGCGGCAATTTGTACGTCTCAGGTCGTTAACGCAGCTCGGGTTTACGGGAGATCTTGTTCCGGCCGAGTGTGTTCTGTGTACTAATATCGTATTAGCAGAAGTAATCTGTGTAGAGGAAACGTCGCGTGAAAGGTGTGCAACGCGTGAAACGCGTGAAACAACGCGCGAGAGCTATTTTTATTCACGGGGCACAACAACCGAGCGCAAACGCGCGCAATGTGCACAGTTGCTCGCTCGCCGGAAGATTAGCGGCAACAGCTCGTGAAACGCGATTATCAAAAAATAATTGGCCACGCTCCTCTTTTTTGCATCGCCGGAAGACTGGCCAAGCCAACAACAAAAAAAAATACAAAAAAAATCGAGGCAACGAGTATCGACGTGTCGGACGGTGGACCGATCGATTCGCAGTCGCCGACGGGCAGGCTCTCCCGCGTTCGTTACCGTGGAAAAGAGCTATCTAAATTGTCAAATCAGGCGGCCAACGATTGAAATTTTCAGGATAACATATTGCCACGAGCTATGTCCTCTGGAGTTTTCCTTCACGCGAACAAACATGTGTTTCCGAGCGTCCCAGAGCCAAACAGCTCTCTCTCTCTCTCTCTCTCTCTCTCTCTCTCTCTCTCTCTGTATCTCACACTCTCTCTTTCTAGCTATTTGTTGCGAATAACTGTAATCCCATTCCCCCTTCCCGATCGATTTTGCAATACCCGTTTAGGAGTTGCTTAAACCGTTGGGAGAAATTCTCGGAGATCGAAGTGTCGAAGGGAAAAGCGAACAATCGAGTCCAGCGAAATTTATTCTCTGCAGACGAAACCGATTTTTGCCTCCACTCGATCTTGCAGCGTTTCGAGCGCATTTTATCTGCATCTACAACCTCAATTACTTCGTAGAATTTCGAGCACTCGCTTCGGATTTGCGTAAGAGCTTCGAAGAAATGATTGCGGATCAAAATATCGCAAGAAAAAGTGAGGAAAACTTATTCTTTGCAGACGGAACCGATTTTTGTCTTCAATCGATGTTGCAGCGGTTCGAGTTAATTTGATCCGCATCTACAACCTCAATTATTTCGCAGAATTTCCAGTACTCGCTTCGGATTTGCGTAAAAGTTACGAAGAAATTATTGCGGATCAAAATGTCGGAAGAAAAGGCGAGGAAAACTTATTCTCTGCAGACGGAACCGATTTTTGTCTCCAATCGATTTCGAGAGCGTTTGCAGCGTTTCGAGCGCATTTTATCCGCATCTAAAACCTCAATTATTTCGTGGAATTTACAGTACTTGTCTTAAAGTCACTTAAACTGTTCGAGAACGGTTTAACGAAGTATCCAGGGATCAGGATGTCGAAAGGAAAGACGAATAATCAAGTGAGCGAAATTTATTCTTTGCAGTGGAACCGATTTTTACCTCGCATCGATGTCGGCGCGTTTGGAGTTAATTTGATCCGCATCTAGACCGTCAATTATTTAGTAGAATTTCCAACACTCTCGGAGTAGTTTCAATCGTTCGGAAACGGTCCGAAGAAATTCCCGGAGATCGAGGTATAGAACGGAAAAGGGAACAACGGAGTCGATTGAGATTTATTTTCTTCTCACGGAATTCTTCTTACGCAATCGATTGTTGCTTTCAATCGGTGTCACGTCGTTTCGAGTTAATTTCATCCGCAACCTCGATTATTTATCAGCATTCTTTTTGCCAAGCTCTCGTTTTTGAGCAGAGTGGAAACACCTGTTAAATATTAATGTCGATCCTTCTTTCGTCGTTGAACCAGTTACGAGTCGATACTTGGGAACTTATACATTTTATATAAATTAGAAGTCCGCGCGGCAAAGTCTAAATGAAGTCAATCTTGTCATATTTGCGAAATAACCGGTTACTTTTAAGCCTCGGCGGGTTTAGTAGGAAAGGGAAATTAATAGCATGCGCATTTAGCAGATATTCTCATCAAGCGGTTGAACGTTGTTTCGAGCACCACTTTGGCGAGTTCTTGCGACGCGGGTTTCATTATGAGAATCGTTTCGCACCGGTCGGGTCGCGGTCCCGAAGAAAATAGTAATAGGAGGGTAGACATTAATATTTAAGGCAGGAGACAGCGGGGAAAAGATGACAAGGTGCTCGAGGAAGTTTCGTTAAGCCCGGGACATTCGGGTTACCGAAAGTTCGTTTATTAGTCGGCGAAGTTGCCGGGCCCGGGACGACCGTGGCTAACTATAACTATAGGCGACTATATTCTTATCAATCGGCCGGTGTCGTCGGATATGCAAACGACCCGGGGGTCGACGCGGCTTTCCCTAACTCAACAAGCGGTCGCATAAATTCCCGGTAATGGCAGGCAATTACAGGATAATAGTGCGTTCGCGCCTCACTCTCTCGAGACTCTCTCTCCCACTCTCTCGCTCTCTCTTGCGCGTGATCTCTTTCTCTCGCCCCCGTGTGCAACGCGTGATTACACGGTTAAGAAAATTTAGTCCCCCGAAATGAGGTGGCGCGTTAATCTTCCCGCGCGCCCGCGCACGCGATCATTTAACAAGGTCGCCTTTCTGCTCGAGGAGACTCCTCCAAGGAACTCGTTCTCCCTTCGTTGTTTCCTCGGGAACAGCCTCGTTGCACTTCCCTCCGCCACACCCATGGTAAATGGAACTTTCGAAACCTACGCGAATTTTTCGTTCGAGACCGGAGCGCTCTCAACTTTCGCGGAATCGAACGCGACACGTTCCCAGAGGTGCTCGGAACTTGCCCGTAATTTTTCCGCTCGCTCGAACTTGCTCCGGAATCAATGCGAAATTATTTACAGCCATCGAAGACACGAGTGCCGCGGCGTTCCTCTCGTTTTATTTTGAAGCATTTTAACCCTCCGCGGGCAACCAGGCTCGTTCGTGTTCCAAGTGAAATTTCTCTCTTATCGATATTTACGTTTCTTCGTGAACCTTCAGTCTCACTCGCACTTCATTTTCTACATAACTTCTACGTAAATCAATTTTTATCCGGTGAAATAGCTACTCCGAGGCAAAATAAATATTTGCTAGTGTAAATGACACCTTTGTTCACATTTGACACACTAAATTTAATGTTTCGAGAGTGCATGTACCGAGTAATTAAAAGTTAAGGGGGTTTCTCGTATAACGACACGACTGGTTTTTAAGAATTTTTCTAGAATAACTATTGGATACAATAAGGGACCAAGTTATTCTAAACTTTTCTACGATAAAAATCATTAATAACAAGTTGATTATTATTGAAATTTAAGATAATCTACACAAAATATAGAGAAAAAAATTCGAAGAACAAAATGATTTAAAAATATCGATTTTTATACTTTTTGGTTACAAATAACAGTTATTAGTGTTCAAAATGTTCAAAATTCAAGATTGCTCAAAGCATATATCGATGAGAGAAGTTCATTTCGATCGTTCATAACAGTTATCGATAAGAGAAGTTCATTTCGATCACTCATAACTAGACTGCGGATCTTTATGCAAAATAAAAAATGTTTGCATTGACTGCAGGACACAGGAGCCAAGTAAAAATTCTATTCTTTTCTTAATTGTACTATCAAGCTGAAATTAATACACTGATGTCCTTAAATCTTCTTAATTCGTCCACTGCTTTAAATTGTACCTGTCCATTCTCGTCATAAATGCATAAAATCCGCAGTCTACTCATAACAGTTATCAACGATCGAATTTCTTTTCACGTGTTCATAATAATTATTGATCAGAAAATTCATTTTGGTTGCTTATTTAATTATTGAGCTATCTACTCTTTTTCGGATGGAGCAAGCCTGTGAAATTCATTGAGAAGGATTCGTACAACAAGACGAATCAACGGACCATAAGAACAACACAAAATCTGTTTGTTGGTCACATTAAATTTTGATTGTAACAATTAATTTTACGAATAAAAAATTTAGGAAATACTTGATTGTCTGCCATTTGAAAGTTGTACTATTTAATAATAACCATTACAAATTTTCTTCATCAATAACTGTTATGAGGGATCGAAATGAACTTCTCTCATTGATAACTGTTATGAACGATCGAAATAAATTTCTCTCATTGATAACTGTTGTAAGTAGACTGCGGATCTTCATGCAAAATAAAAAATGTTTGCATTGATTGCCAGACACAGGAATCAAATAAAAATTTATTTCTTCTTTCAATTATCTTATCAAGGTGAAACTAATAGACTGGTGGCGTTAAATCTTACAAATATGTCCACTGTTTTAAATTGTACGCACCCCTTTTTGTTATAAATGCATAAAATCCGCAGTTTAGTTATAAGTGATCAAAATGAATTTCTGTCAACGATAACTTTTACCAACATGAGAAACAATTTTCGGTTACTTATAATCCTTATTTGTAACCAGAGTTGGGCAAAAATTTAATCAACGATTGAAGATTAAATTTCTACTTCAATCGTTAATCGTAATTTACAATTAACCTCCTAGTCTATTCGTTAATTGGGAATAACGGTTAAATTTCTACTTTATTCGTTAATTGCGATTAACGATTACATCCCTGTCAATTGTAATCTTCAATCGGATAATTGATTAATAATTAACTGCTGAAATTTCGAAATGAAATACGGAATCTAAACTGTATGAATACTGAAGAAAATGTGAACTGAGTTTTTGTTGAGATATATTTCTGTCAATACTCCGTCTCCACTCTCTATCTCTATCTCCATTCTTATTACAATTTATGAATAGACTGTATGGCGATTAACTTCATCAATCGATTGAATCAGTCTCCGATTTTTCAATGATTTCTTCTTTTAATCAACGATTGACGATTAACTTCATTAATCGATTGAATCAATCGCCGATTTTTCAATGATTACTTTTTTAATCGTAAACATATTAATCAATCAATCTTGCTTAAAATTTTAATCGATTCATGCCCAACTCTGTTTGTAACCAATACGGTTTTAGTCGATGAAATACTTGTTATTCCATGACTTTTTTTTCTTTTTGGTTATAACAGAGTTATGGTCCCTGATAAATTCTTTATGTTTACCTTATTGTTCCAAAGAGCACGGGGTGTATTTCGTTAAAGGGAAATTTTCGCGCAGGCACTGTCGCCAGCTTCTTTTTAATTTAAATGCAAAGTCTCTTCGACTTTGAGCGGTTTCCCCGCGGGGGTAATGCAAAGTTAATTACCAGCAAATCGTTCCCACGGCCTGATTAAAAGTCGTTTGTCCATTTTCATTTCTTCTTCGCCTCCCACCCTCAATTTTCCAGCGCCTGGTTCGCACGGTTCGCTCACGGTTTGCCGTTCCGCGATGCCAGGATAGCGAATGTAGCGGTGAACGCCGATGCAAGATTTCCCGGGTTGCTTTGCGACGATAATCCTGTCGCTTTGGAGTTTCAATCGAGCGTGATGCGGCGGTACGTGAAGTGATTAATTAGAGTGCAAGGAGCGAGCACGGGTCACGCTGTCACGGGGATGTTCCTTTTAATGAAAAAACCGCGCGCGTACACGGTCCGGTTAATTCGCCTGTTCACTCCCCGGACCCGTTTTGCGTTTGATCGCACTCCGCCTCACCGAAATCGTCCGTTTCCCACTGATACACACGGTGTAATGGATCGCGAATCTATCTAGACGACAGTCGTTTCGGCGACCATCATCACATATTCGGAATTGTTGCTGCAGCGCAGCTCTGTCGCACAGTGCAGCGGTGAGTTTGACTGAAATCCTGGCCAAAAGTAAAAACTTCTTGCAGTCTAGTAATGTTCAGAAGTAAATTAAGATTGGAAATGGTAAATAATCCTAATGAAGCGACATCAAGATCAGGAACAACTCTCGATTCAGTATTTGCAAGACATTTAGACAAAATTGAATCAAGAATATTTATATCACATTTTAGCTATCACAAGCCAATTGTTTCAATGATAGAATCATAGAAAATCATAGAAAAAATAATGAACGATCAAGATTTGCGACGCAAAGAAGGAGAGCGTATGGCAAAGAAAGGGACATAGTTCATAGCATTTCGCATACGCTCTCCTCCTTTGCGTCGAAAATTTTGATCGTCCATTATTTTTTCTATGATTTTCTATGATTCTATCATTGAAACAATTAGCTTGTGATAGCTAAAATATGATATAAATATTCTTGATTCAATTTTTTCTAAATGTCTTGCAAATACTGCATCGAGAGTTATTCCTGATCTTGTTGTCGCTTCATTAGGATTATTTACCATTTCCAATCTTAATTTACTTGTAAACATTACTAGACTGCAAGAAGTTTCACTTCTGCCTCCCGTGGTTTTCCACGCTTTTGTTTTTTTACTTACCTGGCACCACGCTTTTGTTTTTTTACGTACCTGGCACCTGTCAAAATTTTTCAGGTTAGTTTAGAACAAGGGTTTAGATAATTGTTTATAAATCTTTCAGTCGGAACAAAATCCGATGAGAAACTGCATGTGAAAGTAGCTGGAGGTTGATTCTATGTTGTCCAATTGCAAATGTTCACAAATTAACTCTGGTTAATTAGTTATAAACAATTGTTGCGTGGGCTGACTGTTTCGGAAGTTCCCATAATGCGTAAGATAAGGAGGGTCGAACTGTGCAACAAGGACAGACATACATAACATACCACTTCTCCAAAATTTGTTCATAACTAACAATTTAAGCATCAAACCTGCATAAAACTGAAATGGGAATGTAGCCAAGGCTACATTTTACATTCTACAATCTGAAAAGTTCACCAATGAAGTCTTTAAAGTTAGTAAATTAATTATGAAAATGTTACTTGTCAAACTACTCGAGGTTATTCGCGAAATTTCGTCACTTCCGTAACGCTAGAAAATTGTAGCCCCCTCAGCAAAGGAGTTTCACTTCAAAAATCTGGGTGGTAGTATTTTATTCATAAAACGCCACAGTACGTTTTTTTTGTTACAACTAATATTTAATACGTAGTTCTGTCGGAGATAGGTACGCAATTTCACCGATGGTAATATTAAAAGATCGAAATTTTCAACCATAATTGAAATTACCTTTGGGATTTATTATCGCGCTGTAACGCTAGTTTATCAGTTGTGCTGTTGTCGAGCATGTCCCAATTTAATGTAATATTCACTTTTTAAAGCTTTGGAAGATGAAACCGTTTGTTTTTTGTAATTTTTACATCACAATCATAATCAGCGACCCGAAAAGCCCAGAAGTATGAATTTTGAAGTAAATCGGAGTACTCCTTCCTATTTCGGTCACGTTTCGGGGATTTCGACGATGGACAGGCATTTTCATCGTGCCGAAACGAAAACAGAAAAAAGAGGAAAGAACCGGCGACAATCCGGAATTTCGCGCGGGAGCTTTAAATCTGCACGGAGGTGAATCAAAATCGGCGCTCGCTCTTGTTTCAATTAAATGAAAGCATACGTGCGCGGCGGTCGGTTGATCCGGATCGTCCGTTCTCGCTTTGTTGCGTTTAATCGCACTTCCCGTAATTAAAATGATCTTTCTGTTGTTTAATCTTCCGCCGGGCCGGGGTTCCAGAACGAAGCTCGAGAAGAGTAGGGCTTTGTCGGTGCCTTCTTTCTTTTTCAAGCCCCAAATCCCTGGCCCTGCCGTCGCGGTCGCCTCGCGTCCCGTTTGCCTTTCCTCCTTTCGTCGGATCTCCAAGAAACCGGTCGAATTTTCATTAAACTCTTTTTCGCCCGGCGAGAGAACGGCTGAGAGTCGTTCGGCAGGAGCTCGCGCGTAATTTTATGCAAACGCGGAGGCATGTGCTCCGCCGCTGATAACACCCTCTTCAAAATTGCCGGCGGCGGTAACCGTGTGCACCGATGGCGGCTGATTGGCTAGAAGTGAGCCGTCTATTGTAATCCCGGGACGCTTTCTCTCCCGTGAAGAATCTCACACGGCTCCGGGAATGCTTCACCGATTGTTGTAAAATATCCTTTTTTCTCCCGACACGTCTTATTCCGAGACACCGCACCCTCGATTCTCCAGGCAGAACTCTGCACAGAAAATTACCCTGCGTTGCTCTAACAACAACGCGGCGGGAACGCGTCCGGGGAAATGAAATCCGAAGGATCCGACGAATTCATTCCGGGGAGGAAGTAGCATCGAAATTTAACGGCGGCCCCCGAAATTAAAAACTTTCGATGGTTTCGCCAGTTTCTTCGAATATTTGTTTCGCTCGAATTTATAATATATTATATTTATAATATTCATGATCATCGAATTGTTTTAATTCTCCCACGCGCGCGTGATTATAACGTCAGTCGTGCATCATCGAGACCCATAAATTAATTTTCGTGTTTACATATTGAGCGCACGAAATTTTGCCTAAGGGCATAATCGATTGGGTTCTATTTTATTAAAATCGCCGATACACGTTCCGATAACGACAATTCGCCAATACCGAAATGGTCGATATATTTGACTGACAATATCCATGTTGGGTCTGTTTTCTATTTATTCATTTGTACATAATCCGTAAAATAGAAACTGTATCGAGTTTACATCGTGTGTCAGCAATTTTAATATCACCCGTTTAATTAGCTATTCGACCGTCGCGTTGCGCACATACTATGTATGAGTGACGCAATTCCGTGTCCTATTTGGAGAATTAATTATTATCACAGTATATTCGAGTGGGCCGAGTTTAGTTACGATTTGTACAGTTTGAAACACTTGAACGATTTATGTAACATACACTCCTGCCCAAAATATCCTATATTTCCGAAATTTTTATAATTATTCTTATATTTTCTAATTTTTTAAATTCGAGTGGGGTAATTGCTTTCCAATTTTGCTTCTGGAGCTGTCCATAATATATGTATACATGCATTTACTTTTCCATTCAAATATTATCGTATAATAGCTACGTCTAATCAAAATAAAACAATCGAATCAAGCTGGAAGCTTGTATTCTTTAATTACCATTTTGTTGAACATAAGTAATTTTACTTTATAAAATTCGTCGGATTGTCTGTTTCTCGTTTAGGCTATTGAAATGAGTATGTATCAGCTTTCCAGTCCCGCTGGAAATAAAATAATTATGCGGATTCTCTAGGATCGCGAAGGCGCGACATTTAACGCGTCGAATTAGGTTGAGAACCGTTGGCGCGTTCGACAGGACGTGCCGGAAGCTGGCGCCGGTCGCAAGAACGGCAAAGGTGTTTATCGCATTAATATTTCCATGCATAAAATTACGCTTATTTACCCCGCGTGTTGGGAGAAGTGTTGGTGGCACCGTTTTTCCGTGTGAATATTTTCGACGGTTTCCGGTGGACGAAATTTTTGTAACGCCGCTCCATAAATATTCCCGGCAATCGGAAGTACAATAGGAAGCGCGTAATATCGCTCGTCCCGAAAATGGCGGAGCGTCTGATCAGATAACAGCACGAAGGACCGTCCCGTTGCGTCGCGTTTCTTCATGAAATATTGCTCGAGGCCTCGAGTTTCTCTAGAAAACCAGAGATTCTCGCGGCGCGGCGGTGGCTGCTCGATGCGGAATCGGGTAAACCGATTTACGAGAACTGTCGGTTATGATAATACGCTGGAAAATTACACCGGGCTCTGTCGGCGCGGCGGATCGTGATCGAATCGATTTCAGAAGTTGAAGGGAGGAGACGAAACTGTTTTCGCCGATCCGGAGGCCCGTCATTATCCCCGATCGAACGGAGAAACGTGAGGATCGGCGTCTCGAGGAGCCGTTATTCACGAAAAAGCTCTTCTAGCCCCGCATTGAACCGCACAGGCTCGCTTTCCATTCCCTCGAGTGTTTAATCGGCCGGAAATGAATCGCGATATTCAATCTGTACAGATAGATCGACGGATTTAAAGATTGCCGAATTATACTGTGCCGATGGACGCGATAATGACGCCGCTGCGCCGCCGCCGGCCGCTATTCAGTCCCGTCGTGCCTCTGTATCCTATGATTTTTATTCATTCGTATCGGGAAACAACCCCAGCATTCGCAAATGCGAAAATACGACCACGGGAAATAGATCGGCGCAGGATAAAATAGTACAGTAATATCCCGATACGCGAAAAAGAGATGTACACGATATTTATTCTTTCTTTCATATTATATCAGACGAATGTATAAATTCTTTTCTAATTGTAAAAATATAATTGATTAATAGGGTAAGGTTGCTCAAGTTGCACCCCTTAAGAAAAAAACCGTACAAAACTTAGGATTTATCAAATAAATAGAAGTTAAATGTGTTATTCAAAACTTGTGTTAATATTTTTGTCATTTATTATAACGAAATTAGAAAATCTATATGCTTTCACGTAAAATAAACTAAATCTTGAAAAACTTACATCGGTACGACTAAAGGAACCGGTTTCCTAAGTTGTACCACCTATAGCCTAAGTCGTACCTAAGAATTCAATGAAGCAGCGATAATAATTAAAACACATTTTTCATTAATCTGTTTACACGACACATAGCTATTCAGTTAGTACAAACATCACATACAAATTTTTTGTTCTTTCGTCAAGTCCAGCGCGTGCACCCATGATTTGCATTTCAAGCATTGAATCATGTTTTCCTCCCGATCTTCTCCACAAATAAAACAAAATCAATCGCTTTTCTTCTTTTTAATCTTCAATGCCAATTCCTTTTTAGTAATTACTGAATTTTTTTTATTTGTCGCATTTTTTATGTTTTCTTTATTCTGCGTTGACGTTATTTCGACTGACGAGGTAGTACGACTTAGAAATCTCATATGGGTGCGACTAAAGACACGGCAAAAGTTCCATTTAGGAAGTAAACATAACCTAACTGAATAAAATTAATACGATTTCGTTTCGACCAAACGATTATTACAAGAAATTCGGCTGAATTTATGTTTAATAAGGAACATAATTTTATCAATAACTAGCTTTCCCTCGCCACGCGTTGCTGTGGCTCAGTATTTTTTCAAAGCATGTTTTTACCTGTCACAGATGTGAAATTTATATGTTCTATTTTGTGATGCTTGTGATGCCCGTTCTTCCTCAATTTAATTTGATCTTAATAGTCGCACTGCTTCCCTTCTGGAACGACGACCTAAATTTGCTTTTCTGCAAGTCATCCTTTTTATGTACTAAATTAGAAAGAAAGAAAAAAAAGAAAATCAATAACATCTAAAATTGCTAAACATTAAATAAGGAAAAAGACGAACTAAAAAACAAAGAAAAAGCTTAATTTAAAAATACTAATCAAATATTTGAATACAAACGCAGATCAATCTACTCAGCTGAATTCCAATGCAATGAGAAACTTACAGAACAAATCACTCCGAATAGGTCAATCTTTCTATTTATATATATTCCACGATATAATTTGAAGCAGAATACCACTGAGAAGATTCTCGTCATGACGCATTGGTGATAACGCGAATCAACACGAAACCATATCAATTATTATACATCATGTTTTCGCAAACGCGCCACATTCACATAACTTGAAGTAAGCAGTTAGCGTTGTAGCCGGTGGAAAAAGTCATTGAAACTCTTGAACGAATGGTCTTTTTCGTATGCTGATTTCTCATAAACCTTCCCAAAGAAACGCTGCGTCTAATGGCTCAAACCCCAGCTTTCTACGTTCAGCCGTTACGGAGATGTTCGATTACAACCAAACGGACATTTAAATTTTTATTTATACATGTAGAAGATAGATAGATAGGTAGATTTACTTGCAAGATTAACTACCAAACATATACAGAAAATTATAAGAAAATTGGAATAAACTTACTTGATGACAGGATTTATAATCAGGCTGGTTTATGGCAGACAATAATACGTAAAGCAACTTGGTTGACTCGGATGTACATTTGGTTGCCGTTGTATGTGCTGTTGTCGCCTTAGTTCGTTCAAGTATTACGACTTGAGCAAACAATTGATTACTAAAGCTGTATTTTTTAAAAAACCATTGAATTTGATTTTCAAATCGGACACGAACTTACGCAATCATCTAGTAGATGTTAATCGTTCGCACTCGAGTGGGGACACGGAGGCGCCGCTAATAATAACAATGCAACAAAATATATTTGTTGCATTATTAAGATGAATTAAGAAAATCATATAAAATGAAGAATAGCTCCGAGTACGAAGGGTGAATCCCGCAGCGCGCCTTCAGATGTGACATTTTCCATGAAGTTCGTACGCTCGAAATATTTCCGTAGCGACGCTTCAATTAAAACGCGATGAAAAGCAGATAGCGTGTGTAATCATACAGGAATTATTTATTTGATATATTTATTTAATTACACTGATCGTTTACGAGCGCACAGTCCGCGCGCCTCTGTATGTATGAATCTCCAAAGGAATTCGTTCCGCGTGAACAAACGAATAAATTGGATAATTTCCGACGAACGCAGGGTTTTCATTTGTCAGGGAAAGAAATTAAGATCGAGTCGCTTTGACCGCTGCCAACGTCGAGAATGATAAAGAGCTTTACAAGAAATGATAAGGGAAATTTGCCGGACGAGCAGAGAAGTTGATGGAAGCGATTAAATCGGTTGGAGAGGAGATTTGAATTGTTCAGAAGTGGTGGGCTAATTAGCAGGGCGGTCTCAAGAAGGAAATAGCTAAAGATGACAGGCGGACGAGATCTGAAAAAGACGCCGCGCCGGCTACGGATCGCCCGGATCGTTTTCGAAGCTCTCTAATTATGTAAAGGCCTTTGGCTATCTTCCCAGGTGGACTGGGAGGGGAGGGAGCCGAGCAACGAACATCTCGGGGCTCAAGTTCAAAGCGTCGATTTACAAACAGCCGACGCTAAAAGGGTAAACGGGATTTAACTTTGACACGTCAGGTGTGAGGAAAGAGGCGAGCGTCCCTGGCTTCTGCGGAATATTTTCCGAAAAGAAAGACACGCCGGGTAAACGCTTCCGAGTTGCAACGGTGGCGTGCGCTCGCTTTTACCATATTCTCCGAAAGAGTTATTACAATACCTGCGACTTATACCCTGTTGACTGTAGCATTATATTATGTATCGACCCACTTCAATTTTCAACAGGTACTCCGTCAGTTGTAACAAGAAACATTTCGAAGGCTATACGCTGCGGTTCTGCGGAATATTTTCCGAAAAGAAGGACGCCTGATAAACAGTTTCGAGTTCGAACAGTGCCGTGCGCTTGCTTCTATTACTAGGCTGCGGATCTTTATGCAAAATAAAAATTGCCCGCATCGATTGCAAGGAATAGAAATCAAATTCGATGTTATTTCTTCCCTTAACGATTTTAATAGAGGAGAAATCGTATATTGACGTCTTCAATTTTTTTAATTTTCCAACAATTTTCAATTTCATTTACTCAATTTTGCTATAAATGCATGAAGATCCGCAGTCTAGTTATTATAGTACAATACCTGCGACTTATACCCTGTTGATTGTAGCATTATATTATCGACTCACTTCAATTTTCAACTCGTACTCCGTCTGTTATAACAAGAAATATTTCAAAGGCTATAAGCTGCGGTTCTGCGAAATATTTTCTATTTCTGACATCCACTCTATCGATTGTGTCAAGACATATTGCAAGCGGTGTCGTCGATTACCTTCGATTCCGCGAGATATTGTCTACCTTTGACTTATAGTCGTTGGTTGTGTCAAGAATTGGTTAACGTTATAGGTTGTTATAGTATTCGAGACCCATGCTCGAATATATTGTAGAAATCTCCCATGTTCTGCATTATTTAGTTTCCCTTTGATCCTAAAGCCAACCCTATCCGTGGTGTAATTTGACGAGAGGTACACAAAGTATTAAAAATCACAGCGGATTACCGAACGGATTATATGGACGCAACAAAAATTTTCCTGTAAAATCGAATTTTCACGAATTCTTTAATCTCGCGTTATTTTAGCTTTCCTGACACATATTTCAAAAAACGATCTATTCTTTTTGTGATTTAATGAAAGGCTATTTTTAAAATAAAAAACGAAAGCAGATTATCGGAGCGACGAATACTTCTCTGCAATATTTTTTAACCAATTTTTTAGCCTCGCGTAATTCAGCTTTTGCATTATATGATCAGATCCTGAAAATTATTTTTTGTCCGACCAAAAGGATTATTGATGCGATCAAAATCAATCTGGAATATGGAATCCTGCCCGAACATATTGCAAAAAGGTTTCTAATTCCGCGTCATTCAGTTTCCCCCGAAAAAATTCCTAACACTTTTATGATTTAATAAAATTAAAAACGTGGTAAATGAAAGCGGATTATCGGAGCGACGAATACGAATTTCTGAAAATTATTTTTTGTCCGATCAAAAGGATTATCGATGGGACAAAAATCTGTCTGGAATATGGAATCCTACTCGAACACATTGCAAAAAGGTTTTTAATTCTATGTTGTGCAGTCTCCCCGCAAAAAATTCCTAAGTATGATCGATATCTTAATTTCTCTCTTAGGAAATTTCATCAAAAATGATGGCCGATGGGGTGCAGGCGTGTCAGGGCGTACAGCATCGTAATGACGACGTCGGGTGCAGTGTCAGAACAGCGGTATTGATTCGCGAGATATCTCGTCGTGGGTCGCGAAGGAGTTATGGTCTACGGGTGGATGTCGAAGGTATCTCGGCGGGCCGGACGCGTCGCTCGATGAATTTGAATTAAGAGTCGGATAGTTCGAGTAAGTCTGATCGGCTTCCAGGCTGTCTTTACGCGATGCATATATCGCGACGGTGAAAAGTTCGCTCGACTGTGTCCTGGACGCTCACACTCAGTAAAATGAGTCTGCGTACACCCTTTAAAACAGAATAACTTTTTTATAATTATACCAAACGATCTGATTATTTATTATAATCATTGGTTTACTAGATGATGTGCAAAAAAGATTTTCCAAAAATTACAATTGATCAGGTTACATGCAAGAATAAAAAAAGCATTTTTTAAAACTTGTTTATTTGGGTCCCTAATGAAAATTTTAAATATATGTTTTGTAGATCTACGTTAGTTATAGTCATACTGAAAATTTCATTAAAATTGATTGAGATACACACGAGATACGTGCGGTTAAAAATGGTGAAAATCGTAGTTTTACAAATCCACAGAATCGTGCATCTTTCGATGCGTGTCGTTTATCCCCGCGTCAACCGATTTCGATGAAATTTTCAGTATGTGTATAAATAACATAGATCTACAAAACAAATATTTTAAATTTTCATTCAGGAAATAAAAAAGTTGTAAAAAGTGCCTTTTTTATTTTTGCATGCAACCTTGTAAATTGTAATTTTTAGAAAATATTTCTTGCACATCATCCAATGCTTCTAACTGCTTACAAAACATCAGATCATTTGGTATAATTATAAAAAATTCTGTTTTAAAAGGTGTACGGAGACTTATTTTACTGTGAGTGATCTGTCGTCCGACAGGCGTAGTTCCGTTTCAGGAGGTAGACTCTCGTTTCGAGAATTGGAAGGTGCAACATGTGCCTTCTCATTTCTCGATAATGCAAAGATGGGGTTTTTCAGTAGTCAAACGCGCTAGACATAAGATCAATCTAGGCCGCAATCGTACATTTACGAGGCGTAATTTGCATCATTCGAAAGCATAAAGCTGTGCATGTAGCTATTTTCATAAAGCTGCGATAACTACATGCTGCCGAATAATGCAAATTACACCTCGTAAACGTAAAAATAGGTCTTTTGAGGGCGATCGCGGCCTACATTGATCTTTTATCTAGCGCTTTTAACTACTGACTTGACTAAAAAACCCATCTTTGCATTATCGAGAAATGAGAAGTCCACCCCCTTAAGGAGACGCTGGCGAAAGTTCGCTGCGCATTATTCATTATTGAACAGGGTACCTCGTTCCCGACGACGCCATGACAACCACTTTTGAAAAAATAACAGCGCCTCGCAAACATTCGCTAACAAGCCACTCCATAATGCTTTCGATCTTTGCGACCATCTTCGCTTGATCGTTCCGCGCTATCCGAAGAGGATAATGGCGACTGGATGAACCCCGATGTCCGATAAAATGCTCTGTTAGTGAACAATCGACGAGAGCTTCGAGATCGACCGCACGGTCCGAGCTGTTGCAAGATAAGAGGTGATACTTTCGGGCGATTTTAGGCGATCTATGAGCTGATAAAATTGCTGAGTTGCCGTAGATCAGTGGTTCTTAACCTTTTTGAAGTCAGGGACACTTGTGATTATACGAAAAATTTGCGGAACACCAAAATTAATGATCCAAAAAACAAACAGAAACATCCCGCATTATTAACATTATTAAATATATTTAATATGTTTCGCGGAGCACTAGTGACGTAGATTGAGGGCGTTGCAATTTTCCGAACTCGATTTCTCAAGAGACCACAGGTGCTGTTCTTTTTTCTATTTTTAGCAACCTTCGCTCTGCGTACGTATATTCTAATGTTAACCCTGTCGATACAGGGTTCGGTTTTTGGGGTTGTGTAATTACACCTCATGCACGTTTTCAGTGCAAAATTGAATGAAAAAGGCTTTCACTGCGTAAATATTTGCGCAATTTTATTGATTTTCATGACGGTAGGTACGAGAAGATTAAAATATTTAATTGAACACGTAAAAATAATAAATTTAATAACTTACATCTTTCTAATCATGTGTGAAATATGTCACTGATACCTTCTTTATTAGTCCGGGATGCGTTTGCACCCCAATACGCAGAGCGAAGGCCAATCATTTTAAGTCTAAAATGAGATTCGTTTCTGTTGTAGGGTAAGGTTGCTCAAGTCGTACCCCTTAAGAAAAAACCGTATAAAACTTAGGATTTATCAAATAAATAGAAGTTAAATGTGTTATTCAAAACTTGTGTTAATATTGTTGTCATTTATTATAAGGAAATTAGAAAATCTATATGCTTTCACGTAAAATAAACTAAATCTTGAAAAACTTACATCGGTACGACTAAAGTAACCGGTTTCCTAAGTCGCACCTAAGAATTCAATGAAGCAACGATAATAATTAAAACGTATTTTTACATTAATCAGTTTACATGACACATAGCTATTCAGTTAGTACAAACATCACATACAAATTTTTTTATTCTTTCGTCAAGTCCAGCGCATACATCGTGCACCCATGATTTGCATTTCAAGCATTGAATCATGTTTTCCTCCCGATCTTCTCCACAAATAAAACACAACCAATCGCTTTTCTTCTTCTTAATCTTCAATACCAATTCCTTTTTATTAATTACTGAGTTTCTTTTATTTGCCGCATTTTTTGTGTTTTCTTTATTCTGCGTTGACGTTATTTCGACTGACGAGGTAGTACGACTTAGGAATCTCATATGGGTACGACATAAGACACGGCACAAGTTCCATTTAAGAAGTAAACATAACCTAACTGAATAAAATTAATACGATTTCGTTTCGATCAAACGATTATGTAAATTCTACTGAATTTATATTTAATAAGGAAAATAATTTTATCAATAATTTACTTGCATGATTAGCTACCACACATATGCAGAAAATTATAAGAAAATTGAAATAAACTTACTTGATGACAGGATTTATAATGGGGCTGGTTTAGGAGAGCAGCTTCGATGTTTTCCTCCCGATCTTCTCCACAAATAAAACAACACCAATCGCTTTTCTTCTTTTTAATCTTTAATTCCAATTCCTTCTTATTAATTACTTATTAATTATTATTAATTTCTTATTAATTACTGCGTTTCTTTTATTTGTTGCATTTTTTGTGTTTTCTTCATTATGCGTTGACGTTATTTTGACTGACGAGGTATGTAGTACGACTTACGAATCTCATATGGGTACGACGTGAGACATGGCACAAGTTGAATTTAAGAAGTAAACATAACCTAACTGAATAAAATTAATACAATTTCGTTTCGACCAAGCGATTATGCTATATATAAACTTACTCGATGATAGGATTTATAATGAGGCAGGTTTATGGCAGACAATAATACGTAAAGCAACTTGGTTGACTCGGATGTATATAATTTGGTTGCCGTTGTATGTGCTGTTGTCGCTGTAGTTCGTTCAAAATTCAAGTGGTACGACTTAAGCACTGGTACGACTTGAGCAATCTTACCCTACTAATTGTAAGATGGAGTGCAATGTACAGGGTGTTTTAAAAAAGCTGTGGTTCGTTGGGAGGATTGATACCTCCCGCAGTTGACAGATTAGGTTAGGTCGTTGTAAATCGAAGAGACTACACTGCCAAATTGTATGATCTATATACCGGCTGTCATACCCGCATTCGCATTTCCAGTCACTGATAATCCCTGCATTGAAAGCCCTGTACAGTGTACAGTTATCTCTATTACTCTCTGAATCGTCGCACGTTTTCCGTAACGTATAGCTTTTGATAGCTGCCACGGTTTTGGTTGCTGTATTCACTACCTCGCGGATCAAAGAGGATCTTACGAGTAAAGTGTATCGTCCATAATACGATCCTATGTTTTGTTGCTACCATGATTAGAGATTCAGGATTGAAAACACCCTCCATTAACAATCTGAAAACTTGAAATTTAGTGTTTCAAGCATAAACAAAGGTGTCGACCGCATTGTACTTGAGTCCAAATAAGAATGTACTTGTTCTGCGCATGTCGTTGCGCGTCAGCCATAAAATTCATAGCCTCAGCCAATGATCGCGTCGTCGGCGTAGTACGAGTAGAGGGATTAGCCAATGAACGAGTTCCGTTAGAGTCATATGCGCAGTAGAGTCTTAAATTTGTCGGCTAGTAAGTACATTCTTATTTGGACTCGAGCATAGCAAATATCTATTTTGCATTAACACGTTCGCTACCAGCATTTGTTTCGTTGTATACCTTCCTAGTTCGAAAGTTTTATTAAATGCAACGTACCTAATTTTGAATTAGTATTATTAAGTATTATTAAAACAGTTTAGCAGAAGGAAGTCACAGATTCTCCGAAAATTGTGCATTCTACTATGACGTTAAACAACGAAGTGCATACAATTAATTTTACTGTTTTCAAGTGAACTGTCAGATTATGGATTTCACGTATTTGTGACGGTGCACTGTGGTCTAAAAGTCAGTTCTAGCGCGAATAAATTAAAAATACCAACTAACGTAAATCTGTTAAAATTTATACTTGTGTGATAGTCTGATATGTATACTACAATAACAAAAGCAAAATTACTAAATCACATCACCGTATTATTGTTGGCAAGACTGTCAACATTCCAGTAACCACATTTTGTTTTTCTGCGTTAGTCAATTGCTACAAATTATAACCTCAAAATATGGAGTTCTTTCTTGAAGTGTGCATAAATTGTGTTAGTATCTTGTTATATATGATATTATCAGTATGGCTGTAACTGGAAATGGTAGGTTTACGTTTACTTCACATACTTTCTGATATATTTTCTGAACTGACACTTTTTAAGAAAAATGATTAGAATGTCGTAAGTTTTACAAAATTTGCACGCATTTGCACGCGTTGCGAAGTATTTAATTTGAAAGCTTACTTCATCTCCATAAACGGCAAAGAGAAAACGCGATCCCCGCAATACCATTATCATTTTATTTTAATATTTTAGTAAACGTATCTAGGATCACCCGTTTAGAGTTGTTCGAAGAATGGTTCAAATTGAAGAATTTGAAACGGAAGGATTACGTTAGTGGATTACTAGAGGCTAAACTAAGCCAATAAACAAGTAGTCAGTATTGTAAATTATGCTTTATTTACTTTACTGAAATATTTAAAAGTAATTGTTACACAAAATGCCAATTTTTTCCTCGCACAATTATTAATTAGCACTAGAGCTGACTTCTAGACCACTGTGCGGTGGTAGCGAACAGGTTAAAGTAGCTATTTCACTGAATAAAAATTAATTAGCGCGAGTAATTGAAGGTTAAACAAGATAGTGGTCCTAATCGCATTTCAAGAAGATATTTAACACGTCGACGTATTAACACTAAACCCGCCTAGAACTAAAAGTAGCCGATACATGATTTCTTATAAAAATAACAAGATTAAATTTATTTGAACTTCGTGCGGTTTATATTTTATAATATCTATAATATTTATAATATTTTATAATATCTCCGCCATTAAATGTGTTTATTTAATCATTTACCACAAAAGCATCTTTATAATTTGAATAATTGTGAAATAAAAAATCTGGAGCCGGTCACGTGACCGGTGGTGGTAGGTTTAGTGTTAATCTATCGATCGATATAAATGATTTCGTGAAAAGCTCCTACACGAGCGTAAAGAAAACTGATTTCGATCAGGTGGAATCGCGCGTTAAATCAGCGCGGGACGGTTAAATTTTGAGGGATAGAATTTGGCGGGAACTCTGGGTTAACTTAAATACCGAACTTTCGCGATAACAACTCGCTGCGCGGCAGCCTAACTCGATCAGGGCACGTGTTCGGCCATGTGTGCGCGAGCGAGGAAGTTTAACTTGTAGCTTCGTTGCGTCGCGTTGGTTCGTTTGTGCGCCTACGTGAATCTCATTCATTAGCCGGCATGTCATCAGTGGGGAAAAACGAGTTTGCCGACGGCGAACGGCTCGTGACCGGCGTGAATGTGGGTTTCGGTCTGCGAGACCTCTCCGCGATTTTGCGTTCGATCCCGATTGAAAAACTAGCAAAACAATGGGACAGACGTCGATACAGTGTGCGCCATGCCGGTGCGACAGCATCAAGGCTGGCTGGATAAAGTTGTTTCCGAACGAGAATCCCGTGTCACGGGATTCTTATTCCGGTTGTTCGCGTGTCGAAAAACCTCCTCTCCATCCACTGGTTGTCGACGTCTCGCGGAAAGTCGCTTTTATTCGATCTGTCATCACTAGACTGCGGATCTTTATGCATTTATAGCGAATTTGAGTAGACGAAATTCGAAACTGTTGAAAAATGTCAATATATGATTTCTCTATTTTCTGTGTTTCACTTTTAAAATCATTAAGGAAAGAAATAACATTCGATTTCGTTTCTGTTTCTTGCAATCGATGCAGACAATTCTTAGTTTGCATAGAGATGATTGTTAAACTTTCATTGGAATTGTTTGAACATGTTAGAATTTATTCGAGTTTTATGCCGTTGGGATTATAAGTTAGGAGATTGAATATATTTTTCAATGCTAAATGTTTATTCGAATAGCACAGCGCAATGGGACAAACGTTGTTCACGTTTTATGGCTTGTTAAAATTTTCAGAAAATGCTGGCGCAACAAATTCAATAGAATTTAGTACGATTTTTATTTATTGCCGATCTCCAAATGCTATTACCAATGAAAATAGAATTTTATTTGGTACCACTATCTTCAAATTTGTCTACAAAAATTGAAACTTCCATAAACATCCGCAGTCTAAACACAATATAATATTACTTTATGCGAATGTCTGAAATATTAGGTGTGCAAATAAGTTCCTTCCCCTTTATTTTCTACGATTATAACTTATGACTGAATTCGAATTACTTCCCGATATTGGTGAAATAAGAAGAATTGTGATGAGCGCTCTAAGGGTTTCCAGTCCAATGCAACAATTTCAAGCAATATGGCGTGCGAGAAACATCATTTGCGTCACTGCTTATTCTTTGCATTCCAGCTTCGGAAATCAACTGTTGAAGCTACTGAAATGGTTTGTGCGGTACTGGAAGAGAACGCTGTATGTTACAGAACATGCAAGAAATGGTAGCAAAGATTTAAAGCCGGAAATTTTAATTTGGAAGACGACGATCGTTCAGGTGCACCGAGAAAGTTCGATGACAGTGAATTAGAGGAATTGCAGACAAGATTTTATTACATTTTACGTAATTTTATGTAATAAAATCTTGAATTTGGAAGAAGAGGGAAAGATCTTATTTGCACACATAATACTTAGTGTGACTATCTTTCAACGTTAACACTGAATTATACAGGGTGTCTCAAAATTCCTGAACATCCCGGAAATGGGAGGTTCCTGAGACCATTTGAAGTGACATTTTCCTTTGCAAAAATGTTATCCGCGGCTTTGTTTAGGAGTTATTAACGAAAAACACGGACCAATCAGACCTAGACGCGAGTTGGCACTAAGGTCGCGCACTGATTGGTCCGTGTTTTTCGTTAATAACTCCTAAACAAAGCCGCGGATAACATTTTTGCAAAGGAAAATGTCGCTTTAAATGGTCTCAGGAACCTCCCATTTCCGAGATGTTCAGGAATTTTGGGACACCCTGTATATCGACTGATCTTATTCCTCCTTAGGCCCTTTAGTGCGGAAAAATGGCGGCCCTCGACGTACAATAAAACGCAGGTCAAAAGACCTTCCCTTTTCTGCATGCTCGTGCATTTCGGTGCATATTGCAACAGATGCATTCGCGATAAAACCGAGGAAGAAATAAAATCGAGATAAGGGTGAATGTTAAATGTTTTCTTATTGCTTCGGACCGGGCTGTTCGACGGAATCGTTTCGTTTTCATCAGGAAGTTGTCCTGCGATGGGACAGGGTCCCGACTCTATATCCGGCTATCAATCTCGATTCCCGTGGCCTGGTTTCTCGGTTTCGGCTCGAACGGACACCGGCGTATACTTTCAACGCTTCTTATTTCTCTATTTGTCCAATACGTAAGCCTCTTACGGGTCTCCGGTTCGATCTTGATCTTCTTCCTTCTTTTCGATTTGAGTCTAGCGAAATCGTCGCGAAATAGAGTGTTATGCGCCAGATTCCGATTAATCCGGCCCTTAGAATATTAGACTATACCGTGAGCTTAATAATGCGACCTGGTCGTTGAATAGATCTACAGTTAATGGATCTTGGGACCAGATTGCTGTTTCTGAGCTACTTAGCCGAGCTGTTTCACTGTGTCGAATGGTTTTAACGCTAAACCTACGAGTACTAAAGGCGACTAAAATGTAAGCTTTGCAGAAACTACAAGGTTCTATTTATTTAAATTCTGTGCAAGTTTTATTAGAATATGTGCCCGGTCAGGAAAAATATGAAATCGGTCATTTGACCGGCAGTTTTTGGCTACCTTTTGTGTTGGCTGCTTCAAATTCAAAGTTGTCTGACGGATTTTGGGCTGAACACATGGGAAAAAGTCGGATCGGCGCTGCGAACAGTGCTGGGCTCAGCTACGAGCAGGCGCGTCATTATGAAATACTTTTCCACGGAGAATTATGGAATACGAAATAGCTCGCGTGCGCGTGAGATTACAAGGATACTTTGTAAAATTAATGGCACGGAAATTAATTATACCGCGAGGCTCGTCTCGGTGAAACGATGATAAACGCCGAGTTCCGTCGAGCGGCTCGTGCAAACGGGAATTTCGAAATTCGCGGGAATTTTCTGCCAGGTTTTCCGCCCCCGCTCGATTTCTTGGCTTCCTTTTACTTCTTTCCTAGTGGCGCACAGTTTAGTATATCGATCATTTCGGGGAATTCAATTCTTAACGATGATGTTTCTTTTTGTATTAACTTGCAATGTTGTTGATGAATGCATTAAAACTTGTACTCGAATTTTAAACTTCCTCCCACAGTCCAATCTTGCTGAAATTTTGTGTACACACTTGCTTCCGATGACAATGAAAGTAGAAAATAAAATATCTAATAACAACATTTTAAAAACCACGCTTGTATTAAAATGCAAAAAGAAGAAAATAATTTTTTCCCCATCAAAAGCCGAATCAAGTTAAATGATTAATAATATTTTTCCACAAAATTTTAAGCAATTAGTTGAAAATTTCTTCTGCTATAAAATTAGTGTCGGAATGGATCGAAAAATGTAATATAAAATTAAATAAAACTATGACATTGGTGACTATAAAAATAAAAGCGTAGAACACTAAATTATATTGACGTAATCTTTCATTCATCATTTTAACTTTTTAATCTAAATTTATATTAAATTTTTCTACCTATTCCGACACTGATTTTATAACAGAAGAAATTTTGAACTAATTGCTTAAAATTTTGGGGAAAAATATTATCAATCATGTAACTGAATTCGGTATTTTATGGAGAACCAGGAAAAAAATTATTTTCTCCTTTTTAGTGCATTTTAATATAAGCGCGCGTTTTAAAAAGTTTTTTTTAAATATTTTTTGTTAAAACTACTCAAAACATGATCATTTCACGCTTATTTTTCTTATCTGAATCCGATAAAAAATTGAAAGCAATAGTGATTCTGGGTTACGGAGGTATTGCTTTGAAAGTGGGAGTAAATACGGAATTTTTTAAATTCCCGTAAATGATAGAAATATCACACTGCGCGGCGCGACGTTCAGGAGCAATCCTATGACGATTTCACGTCGAATTTCCATCTTCAAAGGAAAGAGCCCGGCCGCCCAAGTCGCTTTCGAAACGAGACGAGATCGTCTCGGTGGAACTTCGTTTGCGTTCCCAAGAGCGACGGGAAGCTACTTCTTTTCTTAAAAACACAATGGCGTGAGCTCATTACCGTCCCGATTCGCGACGACAACGGCTGTCTCGGTTCTTGAAATTCCTCGGCGAATGGAAGCATGTCACACGAACACCGCTTCAAACATGATTGCTGAGCAGACGGTCGGTGTAATAGACCATCTTCCGTCGAAGAATTCGCCCTCTC
The DNA here is from genome assembly GCA_933228785.1 of Lasioglossum pauxillum. Lineage (NCBI taxonomy): Eukaryota > Metazoa > Arthropoda > Insecta > Hymenoptera > Halictidae > Lasioglossum > Lasioglossum pauxillum. The sequence goes on along the minus strand of OW121701.1, from coordinate 35,890,013 downwards.
GTGATTCCAAAGGAGACGAATTAAATGGCATCGTCATTGTCTTCAATCTTTTCCCTGTCGACGGAGGATTGAAAACGTTTGCCATGGATCCGGAGAAATTATCAGGCGCAACGATCGTTTCAACGGATTAGCAATCTCTTATTTTTGCTTAAACGATGGTTTCGACTCTTGGGAATAAAATGCCGGAGGTCCGAGCTTTTAATACAATCTAGCTTTGAAAACGCGTATCGTACTTTTTCGACGAACTTTCACTACATCGGTTAATTCTCCCGTATTAATTCCTTAAACCTCATCGAATGAGAGCCTATTGTTACTGTTCAAAATTTTAATGGACCATCGGATGGTCCTAATAATTCTTGGATTGCATTTCAACATGAAATAGGAAAGAGTACTTGCAAGGAGGGGTTGCCATATTCTTTATCGGTCCGGGCTTTTCGGGAAATTCGCACTATAACCACGGATTTGCTAATGTTTATTTAACGGTTCATTTTACAGGATCTTTTTAAACGCAGTTCTCTTTATAAGACCTTAACCCTCGAGAAAGTGGAACCCGAAAATTTTTAAGACTTTAAAAATGCACATATATGGAATATCCTGCAAAATAATCTACAATTAAAAAGAAATAAGTTCCGCAGGTTACAAAAACACATTTTTCGGTTATAAAGTAGACAGGAATAATTTTTTAATGAATTTAGTGGATATCTCTTATGGTTGAAGAGTTATAGTAAAATGTTACGATCCAGCCGACTGTGTTCTTCGGTCGTACGAGATTGCATATCGCGGTGTAGCGTTCACTTAAAATCAGGCACCATAACTGTTATATAAAAAAAAAAGTCATAGAATAACAAGGTTTTCCAACATTTATTCAAATAGTATATGTATATATTTAATTTTGCATTGAAATATTATCATATAATAGCTACATCTAATCAAAATAAAACAATAAAATCAAACTGGAAGCTTGTCTTCTTTAACCCATTTATTCTAATCTACAACATTTCCAGTCGATACGATTGTTTTCATTTTGTGCATATTAAACTGATGTAATTTGCTCGTGCATTACTCAAATGTTTAGTAATTGATTTGATATGAAATAATTTAAGTCAGATAATATAATTAAAATAATAATAGGTCAGGATACAGCCAGGCATCATAACTGTTATAACCAAAAAGAAAAATAGTCATAGAATAAAAAGTATTTCATCGACTAAAATCGTATTGGTTACAAATAAGGATATATTATAAGTAATCGAAAATTTTTCTCTTGGTGGTAAATGTTATCGCTGAGAGAAATTCATTTCGATCACTTATAACAGTTATCAGTGAGAGAAAGCGTTATGAGTGATCGAAATGAACTTCTCTCATCGATAACTGTTATGAGCGAAAGAAAGAAATTTATCTCATCGATAACTGTTATAAGCGATCGAAATGAACTTCTCTCATCAATAACTGCTTTGAGAAATCGAAACAGTTTTTCTTGATCGATAAACAGTTATCGAGTAGGACCCAATTTTTTGGACACTAATAGCTGTTATTTGTAACCAAGATATACAGGGTGTCCCACGCAACTGGAACAGGCTGTACCTCCTAAACGGTCGGGAATAGAGGAAAATGTTATAAGAAAATGTTGAATGGCATCAGACGGTGCATACTACGCAACTAATTTTATGCATTTTTGTGCATCGGTGCATCAGAAAAATGCAACTGCACTTTGTTTAAAAATGGAAACCTACATTTTTGACTGCACCAATCGATACAGTTTGTTGTGCTATACATAAAAGTACTAACATACTTATGCCCTAAACTTATTCGTTAAGAAGTTATCGATGCTAAAATTTCACTGAATTATTTCGGTCTCGGCAAGTGTTCCGGAGTACCTACGTTATGTTCCATTATAAATCAGAGAACGTTTAGCTTCGATAACTTCCTAACAAATAAGTTTAGGGCATAAGTATATTAGTACTTTTATGTAGAACACAATAAACTGCATTGATTGGTGCAGTCAAAAATGTAGGTTTCCATTTTAAAAAAAAGTGCAGTTGCATTTTTCTAATGCACCGATGCACAAAAGTGTATAAAATGAGTTGCGTAGTATGCACCGTCTGATGCCATTCAACTTTTTCTTATAACATTTTCCTCTATTCCCGACTGTTTAGAAGGTACAGCCTGTTCCAGTTGCGTGGGACACCCTGCATAAAAACCTATATTTTTTAATCATTTTGTTCTTTGAATAATTTTCTTTACGTTTTATGTACATTATCTTAAATTTCAATAACAATCAACCGTTTATTAATGATTTTTATCGTAGAAAATTGTAGAATAACTGTTATTTTTGGTCCCTGCTTAAAATAATTTTAATTTCGACAATCTTCAAATACCCATTTTTTTAAAAAGAGGTCTGTAAATGGGACTCCTGGGACTATATCCCCATTTTTTCAATTGTTTAAAAAGTGGGCGCTATGAAACTATTTCATAGTTGGCTGTTTCATGAAAACACGGCGTTTGTTTAAAATAATTGCAAAATAGAGATGCAGTGGCTCGCGTCTAGGCGTAGTTCTGACGAAGTATGACGAATGGAGTATAAAAGATGGTGGAATAACAAAACGCTGGGTCCAGACGCGCAAAGAAGATCCCACCTTTTAGACAGATCACAGAGGACAAGCGAGGCTCGCCGGCCGTCGAAGTTAACGTGTGTTTTCCATTAGGAAGTTCCTCGGCGGGTTGATCTTCCGAACGATCGGCTCGCCATCGCCGATAAACTTGTTCGCCGCAGCTCAAACAATAACGTCGTTAACGAGCTTCCCCCGTGCGGGCAGGTGCGGTGACGCCGCGATGGTAGGAAAAAAACGCGCGTCAATTATGCGAATACCCGGGCACCGGTGAAATAAAAATTGAAAGAGCTCCGGCACGGAGCGGCGGAGAAAAAAGCGGGAATTGCGACCGCGCGCTCGTGTCCCGTTGAAAAGCGATGCGTTCCAGTAATTAGAGTCATAATTCCGGTAATGACTGCAAGCGGCAAGCGACAGTTTCCCCGTATCAGCGTTCGTCGCTTCGAAAACCGGCGCCGGCGTTTCTTCGGTGCTTTTGAACAATTCGATCGGAACGCGCTGCACGCGCGCGAAATGAATAACTTTCTTGTCCGGGGTTGGCAGTGTTCTTCATTCCGCGAGTCATCGACAGCGTTCTGTACATCCGACGATTAACGATCCTCCGGCGAATTGAATCATCCGTGACGTGAATTGATCGACGATTCATCGGGGATTTTCTCCGAACAGGACGATGAATTTATTAAAACTTCGCCGCGATCTGGTTATTGCTTGGAGGGAAAAAAGTCTGACCCATTTCCCGGCACCGTTTAACGTTCACGGGATAATTAATTAAAGGAAGACGGCGGGAATTGGTCGATTTTGGACCTCGTTGCCGACGAACAATGTTAATGGGCGAACTGCGGATTTGCTGCATTTATCACAAGCGAATGGATAAAATGCGAAACTGCGAAGATGTTGGAGAAATTGTGATTTCGTTAAGGTGGAGTGGTGTAAGTCCGCCCTAGTTTTTGCAAAGTTGGACTTTAAATTGATGTATTTTCAGTCTGGTATGTAAAAACTTAACGTTCTTGGTATCAAACTGTTGCCACGTTTATTACTAGACTGCGGATCTTTATGCATTTATAATATGTCGAAATATGCAAAATATATGCAAAATTATGCAAGATGTATGCAAGGTATATGCTAAATATATGTATAGGGAATGCATGTACGGATCTGTAAAATAGTAATTATTTTATTGTTTTATTGTAAATTGCGTCGATTATATTGTGTCGATTGTACATTGATGCCTCTTGTCTGTTAAAATTAATTTATACGCTGAATAAAAGCGTTCTGCATCATATGATGTTATAGGGGCTTATTTAAATTTACCCCAATGATGTGCCAGAACCTCTCGTGGTTCTTCAACGTGTTCACCCTTAAAAATCTTGCTTATTTTTAATATTACATTAAAGTGTACATTTCGTTTTAATACAGATTCCATTTTATGTGTAACCTTTTCTCCATAATCACAAATCTGTAGATTCCGTTAGAGGTAATCCTATTGTTTCGAATTTCTTCATGGCCTCAGGTAACATTTGGAAATGGCTCTGAATAATATTTATACAAAATTTATGCATTTATGCAAAATTTATGCAAGATATATGCACTTATGTAAAATATATGCAATATGCAAAATAAAAATTATATTTTTAAAATCCTCTAATGGCAAAGCAAATTTCTGTTTAGGTCCCAGTTTTTTTTTATCTATTTTCGATAAAAATATGCATTTGCATAAACATCCGCAGTCTAGTTATTACTGATGAATTAGTATTACGTAGGATTCTAATTTTGCTTGAAAATTATCATTTTGATTGGATATTGTACAAAGTGTCAACTAGGACACTTTCCTAACATTAAAATGCTTTCGCACCTTGTTTCAAGTGCTACGGGCCAAGAAAAGAATGGTAAACAAGCCTGCTTTAAAATGCTTCTTATTGCATTAAATTATATTGTTCAGTTTCATAGTTATCCATTTTTAAACAAACAAGTACTTTTCTGCTGAAATATGGAAGGGGATACAATGATATTAAAACAAAGTTTAAAAATGCTTTCGAACCTTGTTTCAAGTGCTACGAGGCAAGGAAAGAATTATTATCAAGCCTGCTACAAAATGCTTTTCATTGCATTAAATATATTGTTTAGTTTTATAGTCACCCATACAGTACGGACTTACCCCACCGTGATAGTACGGACTTGCCCCGTGTAGTAATATTTACGGGGCAAGATCATCTTAGTGTTTTTCTCAATAAATTTAAAAAAATACAATAAAAACGGTTTATTTAATGTAAACCTACATCAATATTTGTTGTACTTACCTAAAATAACAGTACAGAATGTATTAATAACTTGTAAACTATTGCACGTTCAGGGTAACCTCAAAGTTGTGCGTGCACTTCGCACGTGACTGTTTGGCGTTGGTTGATTTAAACGAGGAAAACGCCTTTATTCTTGGACGACATTTATGTAGAATAGTTCACACTAACTTATACTACATTAATAAATACAAGCTAGAAAAATATCGTTCATATTCTAAAAAAAATACCCAATTAACGGACTTACCCCACTCCATCTTAAATGTAAAAGGTTAAGCATCTACCGAGGGGTTCGCCGGTAAAATATGGTAATATTCGAGGGGCGATTAATCGATTTGGCCAGTGAACAGTTCAAATGAGAATACACGCGCGTAACTGGAAGGCGTGAACGCTTAACAAGCGTACCAGTGGTAATATCTTGGTCGATTCTTGGTTAAGATTTAGCGTGATTAAAGGTTAATCCATCTCGTCGATAAATGTCGACATCAAAAGACCTATAATTAGGCTTCCGGGTAGAATGTCGTTAATATCGAGTTTGTACCCCCTACGAGCACGGACGCGAACGCGAACGGCCGCGTCGCCCTCGTTAAATTGTGCTCCCTTTGTGCCGCAATTTTTATGCGCAGCACACGTCCAGCCCCGTCGCACCTTGTTGTCATGAAACATTTAATTATCGTAACATTTCGTAATATTTCGAAAATAATTCTGCGCTCTCCCCGATGCGAAGCCGCGCTCCCATATTTATTCAAGAACAGAGGAGCCGACGAATGAAACCGCTTGAGGCGATCTCCGGTTGAAAAATGAACCGGAAACACGCGGGATAACATTTATTACAGCAGCGGCTCGGTTTCCGAGAAAATCGAGTTTGAAAATTCGCGCGCCAGTGAGTAGCCCCGCGAATTTCCAAATTCGATTTTCTCGGGAACCGAGCCTCGGCTGAAAAAACATTATTGATAGGGTAAATTTACCTGTGACTGCGGGTGCACGTTTTACGGAGGTATTTTTTCCAATGAGATTAAAATACGTGAAAATCAATATTTTGTTCTGAATAAATTTGAACAATCCAATGCAAATGTATCCTCGTTGGCGAGGCAAACAAAATTGTTAATCATTCTCATATTTTTATAAGGATTTTCCGCAGGACTTGAAAAAATATTCTTCATAAGAGATCAAGATAAGACGATTTTTCTCCTATCTTGATTACCAAATTACATGGATCTTTGTCGTCCGCAGTAATACGTACAAAATGTTATCGATTTTATTTGTTAATATTTTCTTAGGGTAAACTTTACTTTACCGGACTCAAAATTAGTACGTTTCTCCCACGAATTATGGTGTATTTGGTATGTAATCCGGTAGATTTGTACCCGGCGCGGATGCAGATCGAAGTTTCGATCCTATAGGATTAATGGTTCAGGAGTTATGCTTGCTTAAAATTGAGCGATCTGCAGTGTTTTTGACAGGTAAGGGCCCGCCATATTGGTTTGTAGTGACGACCGCGAGCCGCTTACCTTGCTGCCCCCTTCGATCTAACCTAACCAACTTAGTAAGCGGCGTGCGGCCGTCACTACAAACCAATATGGCGACGCCCTTACCTGTCAAGAAACTGGAAATATGCTCAACTTTAAGCGATCATAACTCCTCAACTATTGATCATAGAGGTTCGAAACTTCGATCTGCATCCACGCCGGGTACAAATCTACTGGATTACATACCAAATACATCATAATTCGTAGGAGAAAGGCACAAATTTTGTGTCCGGTAAAGCAAAGAGCAGCCTTTTCTTATGTTGTATTAGGTTTCGAGAGTCGCCATTCTTTTTTTTTGTATTTAGACCACATCGTTCTTTTATGAAATGCTTACACATCTTTTTATTTCATGATAAATTAGGAATTGTTACGTCCTAAGATGGACGTATTATAGATTGTATAGTTTAATTGAAAGATTTGAATTGAAGATAAAACGCAGTTTTGAACCTACCTGCTTTCACCGGCTTTAGTTCGGGAAATTGAGGATTTTCTTAAAATTTAGTGATCTTGCGGGTGTACACGCTTTTATTTAGACCCCAGCGGGTATACACGCTTTTTATACACACATACACACACATCCACACAATATGAATAAAAATATTTAACTCTAATAAACGATGGATGACTGAAGAAATTCGAACAACGATTGAAGAAATTCGAACATAGACTGGGTTGAATTTAATGAAGAGCCATCCCTTTTATAGATTAGTCAATCCATTGTTCTGAGCCTAATCTCCATGGAGTGAGTGCATCTTCAAGCGTTCTTCGAAATAGGTTTTCCTATAAACTAATACCTCTTGACTGGATGTCTTTGATTCCCTTTTATCGTTGTCTTGGCTCGATCATGTTGCTACACATCCTGCCAGGTAATTAGGCACCAGCTTATTATTTATCAATCTCTTATTCATTTCGAAGTATCTATCTTCACATTCTTCAGCGATGAATAGTTCTCAACGAATATTCACTCGCAATTTATATTTCAAATCATCGCTTTTTATTTAATAAAATACATTTCGCTGTGTTCTTAATTTATTCGATGATATTCCAAATTCAAGTCGAGTTTAGGTTTAAAATAAATCACACGAGTTAACAATTCAGACAGTTCAATATTAATTATCAACAATAGTATTTAATATTTAATTTTTCGTACAACTTTATTAGAGCAAGCATAAAAAGACATTCAAAAAGTATATGTTATACATGATTGATTATATCAATTATTATCGATGGCTGAACCACCGGATGTGACAGAATAATGCTTCTAATTTAAACTCCTGATACTTGCTCACACGGAGTTTCGCCTAGTTTCAATTATTTAATTTTATTTGCGCGCAAAATTGTAAAAAAAAAAAGAGGGAACATATGCGTTACTGTGGAGAGAATGGCATACTGTTTATTCGCGGAAAGGTTTCGGGGACGTTCGTGCGAGACAGCGTGTGAAAACGCGTTCTCGGAATTCAGTCGTTGGTCCTCGAACAAAGACGCTTATCGCGAACGACCCCCGCGGCCCGAGACGACACGACACGACCCGGCGCGGCGAGAGGATCCCGTATAAAGGTACGCTGCACGGTTACTAATTCAACGGGGGAGTGAACTTAAGCAAATGGCGCTAAAACGAGCGCGGGTGGAACGGCGGGTCGGCCGTTTCGAAAAACGAGAACAATCGGCGGGGAACACCCTACCGGAAGATTCTCGTTTCGATAAAATCCATGTTGTTGCACACGGTCTCCCGGTTTTATCGGCTCCCCGTCGCGTCGCTCCTTTCTCTTGTTGCCCGTTTCCGTCTCTCGTTTTAGCCTGGAACCGTCTGCGAGCGAACCAGCCCCCACACACCACCATCTGACCGACCTCTTCGGCTCGCTGTATTTTTAAAACAGCCTCGATGCACACCGCCTCTATTCTGTATTCTCTCCCTTATGCGCTGTCAATGCCGCTATAAACTCGGACGCACTCCCGACGAATGGACGAGCCTAGCCTTACAAAGTTGAAAGTTCACGGGCTTCGTGACCAGAAAAACGCCGCACGGTTCGCCAGAATCGCAAAAACCTGGCTGTTCTCGACCGACATGCTTTCCCAGAATTCGAACGGTTTCTCTATTCAGCCGTGATCAATGCGGCGACGTATCGACAAACGAAATAAGGGGCCAGGTTGATTGCTTTAAATTTCATCCACTCATTTTTACCATAAACGTATAAAATCCGCGGTCGATTAGTCACGTAGATATAAGGGTCTGATGACAGAAAAATAATTTCAACAAAAGTTGTTCAGTTTTCGATTGTCTATACAAAACTGATCGAATTTTGATTAAAATATTTTTTTGTCAGATTATCGCAAGCACTTAATTGAAAAATCGTGAGAACTGTTACGTCGGATACCTGTATACCGAAAGATTTTCTGGTGAATCTACTAATTAGACTGTGGATCTTCATGCAAAATAAAAATGTTCTGCATCAGATTTCAGAAGCAGGTGCCAAGGAATAATTTCTTTCCTGCTTAGTTTTAGTGGGTTGAAATTAATACATTGATGTTTCTAAGTTCTCTTAACCTCTAAACTTTTTCAAATTGGACATGTCCATTTTTGTTATAAATGCGCAAAATCCGCAGTCTACTAATATTACATGAAAATTTGTCACATAAAATCGTATATAACCGTAGAAATAAAATAGTGATATAAAATTGTGACGTATATACGAGAATTGCCGCATATAAAACCGTATATAAATACATATCGAATCGTAACATAAACTTCTGACGTGTATCGGAAGACTGTCATATATAAAATCCTACATATAAATATAATATATAAAATGGTGACCATAAAATTGCCTATATCCGTTGCAAGAAATAGGAGCTACTTTCTTTCGTCCTACAATTTTTTCAACTCGAGAATACATCTCTAATCTTTTCATTGTTTCGAACAGGCTTTTCATTTTTATCATACTCACGTAAGAAGCGAAGTCTACTTTATGATTCTCCAGGCTCGGATAAAGTAGCAACGAGCAAAGATAGTAAAAAGTGGAAAGTATTATATGAACGACTCGCGTAGCCCGGAGGCTTTGAAACAATCGCGCCCCCTAATTCATTGAAACCACCTGATCCTTCTGTCGCTTCGAAGACAAATCGACCGAGAGCTAAGGAGACGCGACAGCTTTTTCTAGAAGGAGCGTAGAGGAAAAGAGAGTATCGATCATTGGCGTTCGTTCGTTTTTCCTTACCGTTCGAAGCCCGGTTCGTCTCGGGGAGGAAACACACCGGATGTCCCGTGACACGCGTAAATCAACGTTTTCGGAGTCTCCCAGGTGCGAGGAGACAGAGACGAATTCTCGATGCAGTCCAGCTCGCTGGTTTCATCTGGATTCATTATCAGATCCTCGATTATACCGCATATCGGCAGCGCCGTGACGTGTCGGATGCCTGATAAGCTATCGATACCGCAAATCCGAGCTGATGACATTGAAAATAGTCCCGGGAGAACCTCCGTAAACATCCCCTCGGCTACTGCGAACCAGAGTCGCCAGATCAAGACTTGTCTCCCCACTCTATCGTTCCCTTTCTACGACGCTATTCCCCCACGCTTCCGCCACAGCTCTGTCACGATAAAATAATGTCAAAATGAAATAAAAAACAAAAATAAAAGCGTGGAGCGCTAAACTACACTCCTCAAAAAAATTAAGGGATCACCTCTGCGAACCTGAAAAATTGCTACTAGTTTACATGATCATAACTCCGGCCAAAATTGCTGTATCGATAGCGTTAAACAATGGTTTGAAAGTGTAAAACCTCTAGTTTCGGATGCTCTGTTTCAAATTGTTGCTATGTTAGTTTGTTACAAAGTTATAGAGACATAAAGACAACATTGACGGTTAACAAAAATTTTGTGCAACTTTGTAACATGACACGGAGAGAAATAAATTTTTTTGATAAATCGCGTTAATATCATTTGGAAGGGCTATCTTTCCTGTGTAAAATGTGTGGTTGTTGATTATTGTGCGATTTTTTTTTATTCGAGTTATTCAACATTGAAGTAAATATCGGCTTTTTAACTTTAACTGGCTCCAGAAAGCGAAAAAATTATCGTAGAATCTTGTGCAAAAAAGCAATGGAAAGAGCGTTTCTTTCTCTTCAAGGCACTTCTTTTGTTTTTTCAATTTCATTAACATTTCGATATACCAGGTGATTCTGAAAATATGCTTAATATATGCACAATTTCCATTTTTCCTTCAACTCGCTATGTATCTCGGCAAGAAATGATCGCAATACCATGATCCGAAAGTCAGATTGAAGCAGAGATTCTGCCGATTCGATTGAGCACCCCATGAACTCGCAGCGACAATTTTTTACTTATGGCAGCTGTGTTTGAAGTTAGTGATTCGCAGAAATTACCGCGGCACGTACAGCGGCTGCCTGACATCTCTGAATACGCTACCGCTGGCGTTAGCATTACCCAAGACATGTCGCGTGGAGGTTGCTCGGCCGGATTTATGCCTCTTTTGAGTATGTGTGTGTGTGTGACACTGACTACGTAATTAACAATTTTAATAACGTGTGTTACCACCTCGTTTATAAATAACACCCCGTGTGATGTTATAAAGTTGCACAAAATTTTTGTTAACCGTCAATGTTGTCTTTATCTCACTATAACTTTGTAGAAAACCAATATAGCAACAATTTGAAACAGAGTGTTACGAGCCGAGGTTCAGGCAGCTAAGCGGAAACCGAGGGTAGTTTGGAATTAGTGATTTTAGGGCAAGGTAGGAAGGGTTCACGTAGGACTACCCAATGTTCTATTTCACCATCGGGTCGCCTCGTGTGTGAAATATGGAAAAGTGGACTAGCCGATGTCTATTTCACCACCGGGTCGCCACTGCAGGGGTACACGAGGACTAGCCGATGTCTATCTCACCACCGGGTCGCCTCGAGGGAACAAGGGAGTGGACTAGCCGATGTCTATTTCACCACCGGGTCGCCACTTTAAAGGATAGGGTATTCACAAGGACTAGCCGATGTCTATCTCACCACCGGGTCGCCTCGTGTGACCAAGGGAGTGGATTAGCCGATGTCTATTTCACCACCGGATCGCCACCTATAAGGTATAGGGTCTCGGTTCCGCTGACTCGTAACTTATCGAATTGAGAAAGATACACCTTGAGCGGCAAAGTTGTATCGTCGTAGTATACTAGCGACTGGGAACTCGAAAAGGGAATATGAATAATCGATATTTGAACCCTTAATAAGTTCACTCACAATAATATATTTTTGAATTATAGAACACGTACAAATGTTCAGTGTAATGTTGTCGCAGTGTCGCGGACTGTACTCTCTCAGTTTTGACGCACCGAGAAATGCGGGGGCGATCTACTACAGAGTGGTAGACAAGAACTTTAACAACCGATCTAGCGCGAAGTGACTTTCGACGTGGAACGGTACGTACTACGCGTATTCACTTGAATCAACCCAACTAAATAGGAAGGATCCATGCCCTTATACAGGGTGTCCCAAAATTCGTGTCGTTCCTGGAAATGGGAGGTTCCTTGGGTCATTTCAAGCGACATTTTCCTTTGCACCAATGTCAACCGCGGCTTTGTTTAGCAGTTATTAACGAAAAACACGGACCAATCAGAGCGGGTCCTGGGCCGCCGCGCCGCGCCGCGCTCGCATCAGAGCGTTGGCGGTACGCCGTGACATCGTAACGAACAAGAATTTCTCGATTATGTGAATGCTCTCCGATTTCAATGAGTTTTGGATATGTGGTCAAGATCATTATTCTGAACAACATTTCTCTTTAGAATTTGTGGCTGTAGGCTTTAGTTTACGAGATTATCGCGAGAAACTTTACTTGTAAATCCATGGGATCGATGTACTACTAGCTTCTATCCGATTTCAATGAGCTTTGGATATGTGGTCAAGACCATTATTGTGAACAACATTTCTCTTTAGAATTTGTGGTTGTAGGCTTTAGTTTACGAGATTATCGCGAGAAACTTTACTTGTTAATTCATCATGGATATTCATGATAGCGGACACGGCCTGCTAATGTATTCGAAACTAAAGCCGGCTATCAACCATTTCAAAGGAAAAAGATATTTAAAACGTCGAGTTTTATAACATTATTTCAAGGTCATTGAAATCGATGAAGACCCGGATCATCCTTACCCGACTTACGGCAACGTTACCCGAACGAGAAAAGAGGCAGAAACTGATTGTTTTAAAAACTTACTTATTCAGCCGTAAATTCGAAATGTGTGTCAATGGGTCAGTCGGTGACGAACTGCACAGGTGTCTTCAGGTATACGACAGCACCGCAATCCAAGGGGCGTACAGCCAAGTCAACGAACTGCACAGCTGGTGGTAGATAGCAGGTATACGACACCCTGACTTTTCACTTTCAAATCGATAAATAAATCACATGTCTTTTTCACACAGATGCACTAATAACAATTGCAATATCACTTGTATTGCAGCACAATAACATTTAAATCACAACTTTCTAAAAGAAGAACATCCCGAATTTTTCTTTCACTTTTGACTTGACGAGAGTCGGATGTGTGGCCGCTCTCGCTTGATACACCTGAACGTGGCAGCAGCATCGCGCCCGCAGCGGCCGTAAGCGAGAATGATGTGAAAATTGTCTTGCAAACTGAGCATGATGCGACAGAGACTTAGACTAACTGCAGCTTCCCAAAAAAGCTGCGAACACCCCCGAATATCCCCACCACGAAGGAAAACTGAGAATACAGGAACATTCTAAAAATCACGTGTTTTGCAGGAGTTGAAAGTGCAGCAGTGTGACTCTTGCCTTTCCTCCACGATAGAAAACAGGGATACTCGTCTCCGCGGAAGGGATCGTGCCATAAATCAGAAATCTGCAGTTACTCGGGAGTGTCCGCTGGATACCGGAACGGAAAAATTTTCTCCTGCACATGTTGAGTTTACAAATTCTTTTTCGGCCGTGCATTAAGTCAATTGTTATTAGTGCATCTGTGTGAAAAAGACATGTGATTTATTTATCGATTTGAAAGTGAAAAGTCAGGGTGTCGTATACCTGCTATCTACCACCAGCTGTGCAGTTCGTTGACTTGGCTGTACGCCCCTTGGATTGCGGTGCTGTCGTATACCTGAAGACACCTGTGCAGTTCGTCACCGACTGACCCATTGACACACATTTCGAATTTACGGCTGAATAAGTAAGTTTTTAAAACAATCAGTTTCTGCCTCTTTTCTCGTTCGGGTAACGTTGCCGTAAGTCGGGTAAGGATGATCCGGGTCTTCATCGATTTCAATGACCTTGAAATAATGTTATAAAACTCGACGTTTTAAATATCTTTTTCCTTTGAAATGGTTGATAGTCGGCTTTAGTTTCGAATACATTAGCAGGCCGTGTCCGCTATCATGAACATCCATAATGAATTAACAAGTAAAGTTTCTCGCGATAATCTCGTAAACTAAAGCCTACAGCCACAAATTCTAAAGAGAAATGTTGTTCAGAATAATGATCTTGACCACATATCCAAAACTCATTGAAATCGGAGAGCATTCACATAATCGAGAAATTCTTGTTCGTTACGATGTCACGGCGTACCGCCAACGCTCTGATGCGAGCGCGGCGCGGCGCGGCGGCCCAGGACCCGCTCTGATTGGTCCGTGTTTTTCGTTAATAACTGCTAAACAAAGCCGCGGTTGACATTGGTGCAAAGGAAAATGTCGCTTGAAATGACCCAAGGAACCTCCCATTTCCAGGAACGACACGAATTTTGGGACACCCTGTATAGTACCCAAAATCGGATCTAGCGATGGTGGGGGCCACGTGCTACTTCTGATTAGAAATGAATTCTTAGAAGTTATATCGCTTGCAAGAGCCCCTTTATGATCCGATTTTGAGTAAGCACTTTGTTCTTAAATAGGCCCTCTGTTTCGACACATATCTCCGGAAGGGTCAAGAGTCACCAACGGTAGCGTCCGCATACGTAACAGAGCATCCGAAACTAGAGGTTTCACGCTTTCAAACCATTGTTTAACGATATCGATACAGCAATTTTGTCCGGAGTTATGATCACGTAAACTAGTAGCAATTTTTCGGGTTCGCAGAGGTGATCCCTTAATTCTTTGGAGGAGTGTATATTGACGTAATCTTCGTGGGTGCTCCACGCTTTTATTTTTATATAGTCACTAATGTCATGATTTTATTTAAATTTGTATTAAATTTTTCTATCTATTCCGACGGTAATTTTATAACAGAAGAAATTTTAAACTAATTGCTTAAAATTTTCGGAAAAGATATTATTAATCATTTTACTGGATTCGGTATTTTATGGAGAACCAGGAAAAAAATTATTTTCTCCTTTTCAGTGCATTTTAATATAAACGTGGTTTTTAACAAGTTTTTTTTAATATACTTTTTACATTGTGCATTTCGAATTTAACCTGTTTTCTCATACAACAGTCGAGCTTTTTACAATTTATAGAAGACAGACGAATTTAGTAATATTAAAACTGTTTTGAATAATGATATCACAATTTTTAATGGCGCCTTCGAGTGCAAAGGGTTGATATATGAGAATGTGTCGATTGGACGGGGAAGTACAGCGGAAATATGTCAGAATGCTTTCCAGTAAAACGCAGAACGCGTTGCCTATACTTTACATAATTTAATTTAACCTAAACAGGGAAGACTTTTTGACCAAACCAATATATAAAACGAGAGAGAACTGTTTGATCAGATATATCGATACGGCACCGTGCTGCAAAATAAATTAGTAAAGTACCGTCCTGTTTCCGATTGATCTGCAAATACGCGAATTTGAACCGAGGTCTACGATAATTTAATTAAACAGAGTGAAAACTGCGAAAATCATATTTTAAATTGTGGGAAAAGACATGCTGGTCAGTTCGATATAAAAGAAGAGAAAATCTGCAAATATATTAATTAACTACGTAGCTTGGTCTACGATAATTTAATTTAGCAGAGGGAAAACGGCGAAAGTCGTAGCTTAATTTATGCAAGAAGACTTTTTCAGCATTTAGAGTATATCCCAGGGATTCAGTGTGTTTAGATAGCGATCCGGCGATCTCCATTAAGATTGCGAGCTTCCTCGCGAGTCCTATATCCGCCGATTAACCCGTAAATGCCGTGACTTTCTCCAAAGATTCGCGATAATCTAATTTAACGGCGTGAGAATTGCCTCTGATAGCGAAAATATGCGAAAAGAATTTTTGGCCGATCCACGTAAGCCGATACCGTGAAAAAGAAGGATTTCTAAACGTTCAGAGCAAAATTCTATGGGGTACAGCATATTTGCGCACTGATTCGATTACCGTTACCATGGATTGCATTGTGGGATTCTTTTCGAGTCCTGTTTCCGTCGATTAGCCCGCGAGAGCGCGAATTTCTACAGAGATCCGGAGCAATTGTATTTCTTTCCACGGAACGTGGATGTTTTTCCAGCGATATTATTTTTCGAGTTCCCGGACAGCCGTTTTTTCAAAAGAGAAGCGCGGAAGCGTGTTTCGGATTTCAAGAATGTTACCGTTTTATTAAAACAAATGGTGGATTACCCGTCGGCGGAGTCGGAACTTCCGTCGACGCCGGTTGTTGTTTCACCGTCGTTTTGACGTTTCCGAAATGTCCCGTTTCCATGCTGATATTTCATTCCATAAAAAAGAGGTTTACGGCGGTTCATAAAGAACGAGCATCTTCCTTTGAGCTCCGAAAGTTAAAAACAGGCAACATCGTTATTGTACAGCAGTGTAGCAGACGAATGGATAAAAAGAATCTGTGTTAGCTTGTTGCGACTATCGACGAACCGAAATACAGTAATCCCTTCTGAAAGTTACGAGGACAAGCACTTTTCAAATTCGCCGGGCTTTTATTGTCGCACGAACGTAAATGAATAATTCCGTACTTTCCTCAAAAGCTCGCTTACGTCCCGAGCGACTGTAAAAACCTGTCTAAAGTTGCTTTTTATTGTTATAGACCCGGTAAAATAAAGCTTTTAGTGTGCTACGGGCTGAACAGGTGAAACACATTACCCCTAAGCGAACAAACTGTTGTACACGGTTGTCTGAAGCTGTCGCAAGACGCGTAAAAACGTCGCATCGACAGTGGAAGCGGTCGAAGCGACTCTTAACCGAAACGTGTTGTAAATTCGTGTTTCTATGAAATGTTTCCTCGTTTTATGGTCTAGTTAGCGCGAATCTTCTGCTAAAAGCAGATCTTCGTTTTCAATTGTTGGATTATTAATAAGTTATGGATGGTTGATAACGTGTGGCCATGTTTAATAAGTAGACTGCGGATGTTTATGCATTTTCCAATTTTAGTCGATAAATTTTAAGAAAGTGGAATGAAATCAAATCCTATCTTGAATGGGAACAGCATTTATAGTATTTTATATTCTAGCCTTTTTTGAACATTTTCATAAGCCATAAATGCATAAAAATCCGCAGTCTATTAATAAGAAACATGTATTTAATAATGAAATAGATCTAACAAATTATTCTGAATATCTAGCTAAACAATAATCTATTAGAGCCACATCTGTCACACACTCGCCGCTTTTCCCATTCTCGCGTTCACTTTAATTAGTCACCGAACATTCTGATTCCTAGAATGTCTTCTTATATTCAAAACTAACGTGCCGACGTTCACGCCGCACAGTGGGCTGGATCGAGTAATTTAGTGACATTTCACGAAAAAGTCGACTTTCTCATATCGATTTCTAATAAACTTGTATTGCTTCCTAAATGTCCTTTAACATCGAAGTTGAAAAAATTAACGTTTGTCCACAAAAACTATAATTACTATAAATTCACAAAGATAGACATTTGGGATGCAGTATTTTTCAGCAAAAAATTGCTTCTTTTCATCGAGGTGTCCTGATTACCCTATTTAATATTTCTTCTGCCTCTTTTCTGCAAATGAAAAACAGTCCTTTGGGGTAACAATTAACGCTGTTAGTTGAGGATGTTTGCTCGCAATGTATTAAAAATTAATAATTCGTTAAATGAATAAAATCTATACTTATACATACATACTTTCTTAGAATTTGCAAGGTATATCTTTTAATGGACCTAATTGGAGCTCTTCGGACAAATTAGATCATTTTCATTAGACCTTCCTCTACATATCCCCACAAAAATCATATCCGGACTGATCCGTTTAAACCAATAATGATTGTTATAGTCATCGGAACGTGTCACCTGACGCATAGCAACTCACATATAGTACTACATACGTAATTAAATACCATCCAAATATGAATATTTTTGCAATTGCATTAAAAATTCATACCTACCTAAAACAAGTATGTAATTTTTAACAATAATATAAGCAATCTATTAATTTTATTGTTAAAAATATAATGAACGGTAATAATATAACTGGACTAAGAATTTCAATAAAAAATATCAATGAAAATTAATTCAAAATTATTGTTTAACAAAATAAAAAAATTGTATTTGTCTACAGTTAAAATTTACTATTTTTTAAATGAATTTTAGTGCAAATTTCATGGCGATCCCGATGTCGTAATCCCGATATCTTTTATGGTTCAAGAGTTATAACAAAATGTCACTAAATTTCTCGAACCATAACATATAGATATAATATTTCTAAAACCAAGTCCACATAAGTTACCAGTACCTTATCAGTATACCTTTATCAGTACATCTTTATGCATTTATAGCAAAATTGAGTAGATGAAATCCAAAATTGTTGACAAATTTTTTTAATTGAAGATATCAATATATGATTTCTTCTCTACTATAGGTCGTTCGAAATGTAATTTTGTTTTTCATGTAGAGATGACACAGCTTCCATTTGTTATTACTAGACTGCGGATGTTTATGCAATTTGCAATTTTTGTAGACGAGTTTTAAGAAAGTCGAATTAAATGTAATCTTACTTTCCGTGGTAGTACCGTTTTCAGACTGCAGAATTTTTTGTAAATTTTAGAAGCCACAATTGCATAAAGATCCGCAGTCTAGTTATTATTCAACCTTATTTTAAATCGCAAAATCTTTCTAAACTTCCAAGTATGTTTTTCATCATCGCTTATTCATCGTTTTTTACGAAATATGCAAAGTCAAAGTACGCAGAAAGAAATTCTACGAGCATGGGATCTTTAAGTTGCCTGAGAAATCGCAAAAGATCATGGAACAAAATGTCATAAAACTTATTCTAACTAGTAAAAAGTCCGCTTTCATTTCCCCTTAAGAAAACGAAATAGCTTTCCGAACGACCCAATAAAATCATTAAGGGAAGAAATAACATTCAATTTAGTTTCTATCCCTTGCAACGAATACAGACAATTTTTATTTTGCATAGAGATCCGCAGTCTACTTATCAATAAGTTACCACCGAACAATAAGATCAGACAAAGTTTCTACTTTGCACAAAGATCCGCAGTCCAGTAATGAAATGTCGGGTGTCCAATGATCACCGGGACCTCCCCAAATCGGTAAAGCTATTCCACGCTAACAATTCCGATGTTAGCCAGCGGAATTGAGCAATTACCGTTGAACGGACGCGCATCGGACATTAAGTAGTCACGGTATGGCGAGGGGATTTGTCAGGCGCAAGTAGTAATGGATCGTCAATGTCGGACGTCCCCGGGTTACAGCGTCGAATATGTCAGGTGGGGGTGGTCGTCGTCGAGGGACGTATAGCGTGACGTCGTTCTCGAGTTACTGGCCCGTTTATCATAAAACGATACTTTTACGGGTCGGTCGAAAATCCGGGATCCTCCTGACGAATTCATGGCCTTCCCGTTCATTGTCACGGCTGTGTTATCTCTTATGCAGATGGCCGCTTAATTTCAATTCGTCTTTCAAAGTTCACGTTCTCGTCGACGAGATACAGAACCTTGAATTAATGTGTTGGAGCGTGCACCGAAATCCACGAGCATGCAAAGAAGGAACGAACGGTCTTTCGACCTTTTATTGCACGTCGAGTGCCGCCATTTTTCCGCGCTGAAGCGCCCAAGGAGGAATAAGGCGAATATTCTAGTTTATATCCGAGCTAGCCTACCGACAGAGTTGTGCTAATTTAAGTACATCGTAATTGAATTCCGCAATTGAATTACATTGTATTTTATGTACGCGGTATATGAATTACATTGTAATCGCATTACATAACTCGAACCTTCCACTGAATTGCTAATTACGCGAATCGAGTGCGTAATCATGTGAACATTATAATTTATTCACACTTGAACAACGATGATTTCATTGTGCCGTGTTGTTCGAACAAACATCCCGACATAATGCATTTTATAAGAGAAATGGATTGGCGCAGTTTAAAACCGGAGATAAACGAAAATAATCGGAGAAGAACGGTAAAAAATTCGCTTTCATTTCCTCTTAAGAAAACGAAATAACTTTCTGAACGTTCCAATAAAATCATTAAGGGAAGAAATAACATTCAATTTAGTTTTTATTCCTTGCAATCGATATAAACAATTTTTATTTTGCATTGTTACGTATGCAGACGCTACCGTTGGTGATTCTTGACCCTTCCGGAGATATGTGACGAAACAGAGGGCCTATTTAAGAACAAAGGGCTTATTCAAAATCGAATCATAGAGGGACTCTTGCAAGCGATATAACTTCTAAGAATTCATTTCTAATCAGAAGTAGCACGTGGCCCCCACCATCGCTAGATCCGATTTTGGGTACTATATAAGGGCATGGATCCTTCCTATTTAGTTGGGTTGATTCAAGTGAATACGCACAGTACGTACCGTTCCACGTCGAAAGTCACTTCGCGCTAGATCGGTTGTTAAAGTTCTTGTCTACCACTCTGTAGTAGATCGCCCCCGCATTTCTCGGTGGGTCAAAACTGAGAGAGTTTAGTCCGCGAGACCGCAACACATTACACGAAACATTTGTATCCAACCTTTTTCTATCAACAATATATTATTTGTATTACTCTATTCGGAGTTCAATCCCATTAGGCATATTTTTTTTCGATCTTCCAGTAGCTAGTATCCTATGACGATGCACCTTTACCGCTCGAGGTGTATCTATTCACATCAATAAGTTACGAGACAGCGGAACCACGACCCTATCCTTTATAGTGGCGACCCGGTGGTGAAATAGACATCGGCTAGTCCACTCCCTTGTTCCCTCGAGGCGACCAGGTGGTGAAATAGACATTGGCTAGTCCTCGTGTACACCTACAGTGGCGACCCGGTGGTGAAATAGACATCGGCTAGTTCACTTTTCCGTATTCCACACATGAGGCGACCCGGTGGTGAGATAGACACCGGCTAGTCCTACGTGTCCCTTTATAGTGGCGACCCGGTGGTGAGATAGACATTGGCTAGTCCTACGTGTACCCTTCCTACCTAGGCCCAAAATATCTCTAAATCCAAACTCCCCTCGGTTCCCGCATCGCTGTCTGAACCTTGGCTCGTAACAGCATAAAGAACCGCAGTCTACTTATCAATAAGTTACCACCGAACAATAAGATCAGAGAAAGTTTCTACTTTGTGCAATGATCCCGTAGTCCAGTAATGGATGTCCGATGATCATCGTGTCCTCCCGAAAGCGGAAAAATGGGTTGGTGTAGTTTAAAACCAGAGATAAACGAAAATAATCGGAGAAGAACGGTCCACTATTTTCGACGTGTTCGAATGATCGAAGAAACTGCGAGGCGTAACGAGCACAGTGCGACTGAACTTCGCAGGGAATGTCGAGTATTGACATCGGGGTTAAACGTGCAGTGGTTGCACGGATAATTACAAAGTTGCGACGTAATTTCGCCGTGGAAGACGGACCACGCGATAATAATTATTGCACCGGATCCTTTGTCCGGCGGAAGCTCTTCGGCCGGCGTGGCTCGCCGCGCTTTGAAGAGTTTATAATTCAACGGTCGAGAGTTTCGAAATGCACTCGGAATCTCTGCGAAGAAACTTTCTTCGCTCTCTTTCGACCAACTTCTCGTTTGTTCTTCCCCCTACCCACTCACCCCCACCCGCACCCCCTGTGTTTTTTGTTGGTTCTCGCGCGAAGTAGACCGAATGACTAATTAATTGGATTTATTGGACACGCGGGGCCACCGCGGAAAACGCTTGTTCCCGAGGACGCGAGCAGTTCCTCGTTGTCGGTGGTCGTCTCTCCACGCGCCATCAGCCGGGAAATTGATGACCTCGGAATTGTATACCACGGCTCCATTTTTCAAAAGCCAATCTCCGACGCTGTCTCCGCGAAGCTGCGAAGGAGAACGTGTCCCCCGGAACGAAGCTGTTGCATTCTTTAAGGCTCGATTTCAATTATCCAACGGTCCTCCGAGTCGGCCCGTGTCCGCGGAATCGTCGGCCGCCATTTTCCCCCCCGTTTATTTTATTCGTTGCGCGTTCCTCTCCTAAACAACGTGCCGCGAATATTAGATACTGTTTTACCATTTTCCACGGTCCGACGAATGCTAATATTATAATAACGACTCCCGGTTGGGGGAGAATATAAATTGAACGCGATCGGACGCGCGCGGAGTTTATGCGTGCGTGCAAGCCCCGTCCGCCATCTTGCTTTCACGTATATATGTAACCTATTTCAGCGTCCGACAACTCGAAATCCGTAAAAATCATGATGAAATATTGCTGGAGGTAAACCAACAATTTTCAAATGAATACAAATCATTTTTCATTTATTAAACATACTAAGAAAGAAAATAAATGTCCATTTCACTCCAGATTGTCGCAATTCAGGTAGACAATTTTGATTTTGCATAAAGATCGGCTGTCCACTAATGAGGCATAATGAACCCGTAGACTGTGATAGTTAGACTGCGGATCTTTATGCATTTATAGGAAGATTTAGTAAACGAAATTCAAAATAGTAGAAAAATTTTGAAAATTGCAGATGGGTCATTTCATGCCAAATCGATCACTTCTCGCAGGCACCATCGTCGATTTTGTTCTAAATGAAATATGTTGTAGTTCATGTGAAATTAGGGGGGTTTAAGTCATCATTCTGCCGGTTTCAATTTTTTTTTAGAAATTGCAGGCCTTCAAAGTTTTCAATTTTTGCCCATTTTGGCGAAAACGAGCCACACTTACGAATTTTTATCTCAGGATCTGTTTGTCCGATTGAGCTACATTTTTTTTGTTTTATTCGGAAAGGATTGGGCTATTACAAAATAATTTTCTCATCCTCGAAAATCAACTTTGTAATGTCGAAAAATTTAAGCAAATTCTTTTTTTTACATTTTTTCCGATGAAGGGCCAGAGTGATTTCAATTTTGAAAAAATATGGTTATACTCCTGGAAGTGTCCCCTTTAATATGAGCCCTTGAAAAAGATGGAGCCATAAAAATTGGCGTCACAAGGATCTGGCAAAGAACGCCGTGTACCCCTGTTTCAGGTAGGGACTATACCGCTGGTCTCGAGAAAATACCAGCAGGCTATATACTACTAAATAACCCTATTTATACCTCAAGAACAATATTAGTAACCACTCTTGGTTACAATAACAAACATGCTGATTGTTTACAAACTCGCTTTGCAACAACATTACCAATTAGAGGCACTAGAAGCATTTAGAACAAAATCGACGATGGTGCCTGCAAAAAGTGATCGATTTGGCATGGAATGACCCAGATGTCAGTATACGATCTTTCATCTATTAAAATGATTAAGGGAGGAAATAACATTCTATTTGGTTTCTATATCTTGCAATCGACGCAGACAATTTTTATTTTGCATAAAGATCCGCAGTCTACTACTTAATAGTATTTCTTTCGGGTACAGTTGGAGCTCGATGCAACAGTTTACCTGACAATTTCACATTTAACGGATAGATTAAGCCAACTTCCAAGAAGCAACTCCGATTGTGGTTCTGTATTCGAAAAGGGATCCGCGAAAATCAAGATGAAATACTGGTGAACGTAAACCAACAATTTTCAAGTGAATACAAACCCTCAAGCAGTTTGTCGAAGTCGTGATCAACAAGTTGATGGAAAGCGAATTCGAATTGGTGGTTATTTAGCGTGGGAGGTCAACAATTTGCCTTTTCGATAAAGCCAGACAAGCGTTTAGGAAAATAGCATGGAGTATCGAGAAGGGGCGATTAACATTTTGACATTGCGCTAGGAAATTGACGCGTGTTATTAATACACGTTCAAAACCACGATCTCTACTAGAAAAGCGTAATGGAGAAGACGGAGGGAAGGGAAAGGGTGTTTTTCCTTTCCAGTTTTCAATTTTCCCGAAGGTCTCGTGAAACAGTTCCGCGAGGGGGCTAACGAAATAATGAGGTTCCTCTGTGCGGCCCCATCGGAGGGCGGTTTCATGAATATAAACTATGCGGAAAATATATATTTATACAGAACGCGGGAGGATGGAGTCGAAGGGATTAGAAGGACTGTATTTCGCGAGACGGTGAGCGGCCGAGAATTTTCGTAAGGAACACGCCGAAAAATTGATAAACCGTGCGATATCCGGCCGCGAGACGCTCATCCAACTCTTTTATGGTCGGCCCGGAAGAAATACGGAGTTCGGCGTGGCGCGACGCGGCGCGCGACCGTCTGTTTTCTTTAGGTGCACTCGATCGGACGAAAAATTGCACCCGCGGAGTGAAAAATCGTATCGACGCACGAGAGCGAGCGGATGGAGGGTGGGCCAGCATATTCTCGCGTTCCTCGCAAGCGGAATCTTGATGGAGGAAACCGAATGGAAAAGGATCTGCCGCCGAGCCAACTTGTTTGTTCGACTATTCCTTATCCATTATGCTCCCTGCGAGATTTCCGAATTGCCGGCTGCAGCGAGTTTTTCCGTATCGTAGAGCACCTCGACTATATTTTCTTTCTATGCTAAAAGACTGTTGCTGTTTAGAACTTAGTTTAGTTATAGTTTGAATAATGTTCTTTAACTAGGCTATGGTTGTTAAACACTTGTCACAAACTTGTCCTTATCTTAACAATACTTTGTCACACGTGGTTTCTGTCAACCATTGTCACACGCTCTACTCGCGTTTTCTCATATTCTCTTCTCTCATCGAATCTTCTCTTTCACTCATACCAACCGCCTCAGGGGATTCTTATTACCAACAAGATCCTCAATGAAAAATCTACAAGATACTCTTTGCACTCGGAGCTATTTTAAAATTAAACATTTCTGCCGGCCTAGAATATTTTC
The DNA here is from genome assembly GCA_933228785.1 of Lasioglossum pauxillum. Taxonomy (NCBI): domain Eukaryota; kingdom Metazoa; phylum Arthropoda; class Insecta; order Hymenoptera; family Halictidae; genus Lasioglossum; species Lasioglossum pauxillum. The sequence goes on along the minus strand of OW121701.1, from coordinate 35,865,453 downwards.
GTTCTCAATGATTTTCTAAATTTGGTGGATACGAAGTCATATAATACACGTGTTGTTTTTTTGTAAAGAAAGAAATGCAGGATTTTTGTTCCATTGTTTTAATTGCAATTTTATACCAATAAATGTTTACCTTGATTTAATAAGTCATATGTCATTTTAAAGCTTGTTTTACGCTGTATTTAATTATGCTTTTGATATTTGATTTTATTCAAATTTTTATTAAATTATCTGGCTTCTATTTCAGGATGTCAAAACGAAGTGTCAACGAATGCACAGCTTTATACCGGGTGATTCACGACAAACAGGCCACCTAAATAGCTCCGTTAGAATTAGAGATAGAAGAAAATGTTAGAGAGAAAAGTTGTACAGTTAAAGGGGGCAAATATGGTGATATAAAAAAATGTTCCGATTGTAGTCGTTTTCAAGGTCTTTTGAAGGTCATCGATGATTTTTAAATAGCACCATATATTTTTAACTTCACAGTGTTGTAGCTGATGTCAAGACGAGTTCAATGATGTGGTACACTATGACCTTCAAATGACCTTGATCTTCGAAAATTGACGTTCCTTTGCGCGGTCCATCTCTTCAGGCTATGGTGATGCAAAAATATTTGTTACGTAATGTGCATATCATCAATGGACCAAATATCTGGCAAGAATATTTTTTTCCGAAGGTCATTCTTTTCGGAGTTATCAAGGTCATCGATGTTTTTTGATACATAACTACATTTTTATTTTATTGCACCGTGTAACTGATCGAAAAATACATTCAGATATGTATAATAAAGTGACCTTAAAATGAACTTGATCTTCAAAAATTGAAGTTTTACCTTCAGATCAAGCTCAAGGTCATGTTACTATACATATATGCATGTATTTTTCGAGCAGTTACACGGTGCAATAAAATAAAAATGTAGTTATGAATCAAAAAACATCGATAACCTTAATAATTCCGAAAAAAATGACCTTTGGAAAAAAATATTCTTGCCAGATATTTGGTCCATTGATGATATGCACATTACGTAACAAATAGTTTTTGCATCACCATAGCCTGAAGAGATGGACCGCGCAAAGGAACGTCAATTTTCGAAGATCAAGGTCATTTGAAGGTCATAGTGTACCACATCATTGAACTCGTCTTGACATCAGCTACAACACTGTGAAGTTAAAAATATATGGTGCTATTTAAAAATCATCGATGACCTTCAAAAGACCTTGAAAACGACTACAATCGGAACATTTTTTTATATCACCATATTTGCCCCCTTTAACTGTACAACTTTTCTCTCTAACATTTTCTTCTATCTCTAATTCTAACGGAGCTATTTAGGTGGCCTGTTTGCCGTGAATCACCCGATATTTTTAAATTATATTAAATTCTTTGTAAACTTAATTTTAATACTATTCCCCTCAATAATATTACAATCAATTCTCATAATAATTTAATGTTACTATTAAACAATATTAAACTCTATAAAATTCATTTTCATTTTATCGTTTTTATTAAAACAATTTTAATAAAATTGTTTTTTTAATTGTTCAATTAACTGGTTTTTAATCAAATTGTTTTTTATGTGAGCTATAACACTTTAAAAAAGTAGGAATAATCCTGCATATCTTTCTTTACAACCTAATTTATAAATATTTTAAATAATGGTTCTTAGTGGCGTCTCTCGAGTGTTATGGATTTTACGGATTTTTTATTCTCCACACGCTAATTTATACACCTGAAATATTCGTTCCAAAAATATCTCTGTGATCTTGCTCAATTCCGACGCATAGTCAGCTCGATTCTCGACATAATTTGTACAAATGAAACACACAAGTCACGGTACGTTCCGAGACTATTTTCCATACCTTATCTGCGCGCGTCCCTTCGCGGTAAAGTTTTGCTTTCCCACGAAAGATGTGATTCTACGCTCGATAAACGAGCCGTGTAAACTCTGGATCTTTAGAAGCAGTGCGCGCTGTATGTTGAGTTAGGTGATCGTGTAACCACGGGGCCGCTCGTGTCTCTGAATTTCGGGGGAAGAAGAATTTCAGCGAAGTGCATCGGTAGCCGCCGATATTCACCGCGTCTGTTTGCATTCTCGGGCAAATATGCTTGAAGAACGAGCCCCGGGAGAAGGAGAAAGTAGGAGAGGAAAAAGAGTGCGATTGCGCGTTCCGCGACGCGATGCGACTCGAATGACAAACAGGGGGATGAGTGCGATGCGCGAGAGAGATCCCGCGAATATTTGGAAATGGAAATGTCCGTTTGCGTGTCCCGCAGCGTCGCGACGTCAACCACTCTTTTTCACTTTGGACCTCGCTGACGTCGCGACGCTCCTCTTTATTAACTCCTCGCACTCAGCGATTTTTCTCGGATCGCTTGCGTATAGTCTACTCGAACTCATTCAACAGTCGCGATAATTATAAATTATAAAAGTTGTATCTTGAAAACTATTTAGTTTATGCAACTTTCAATTTTGCCACATTTTTATTAGAAATTTGTATCGAACTGTCTGTTCGGTACAAATTTTGCAATTGATTTTAAACCAACTTCCCCATGCGCTAGAGACTTGAAATTTTAAACATAGCTCAGAACTGGATGACAATGCAATATTAAAAAAAAATTTTTAAAAGCCTATGCGTTTAGGAGATATAAATTAGATAGGTAACAGAACATTGTCCTTGCATTTTTTGAAAGTGGTCGCTCGAAGAGTTGCTCCCAAAAAATTAAATTTTTTTCTACCTTTAATAATTTGATCACGATTGTGAAAAAAATATATGATATGAAGGAGGTAAGTTCGAGTATGTTTGTATTTTTTTTATCTGAATGTCTTAATTAACAACCGAGAAAAAAATTATACAGTTAAGGGTAGTTACCCTCGTATCATATATGAAGAGTTAGCGACTTAAAATTTTAGTGGCTTATCTTTCAACCTAAAACCATTGTTTTCCACACAATATCAATACAAATTGTGGGTGGGGCCGCTGAAGAAAGTGTCACGAAATGAAATCCTATTTGTAATGGGAACAGCCTTCGCATATCCAAAACAAATAAAAGACTCATTAATTCCTGTTGAATTTTGTATTCTAGCATTCTTCGAACATTTTCATAAGCCATAAATGCATAAAGATCCGCAATCTAGTGATCAGGGACTCGCATACAGTCGTCACGATACAAAGCTCATCAAGTCTGGAAGCTGGAGTTGTTGCCTCGTTAAAAACAGTCTAGCTTGAAACCGTTGAAGGCGTTCTGAATCGCGCAAGGTGTTTCGGATCCGGGCGAACGGTTTACGCGGATCAATAGCGACGGAACCCGTCGTAAATTCGCGCCGCTATTATTATCGTTCTCCATTATTGTTCCTCTGGTTGTTCCCTCTCCGTCTGTAGCTCGGTCGCTCGCTCGGCCCCCTCTCTTTCTCTCTTGTTACGCTCATTAAGCTCTCTCAAAACACTCCGGGGCGAAACTGACTCTCATCACGCGCCGGCTGCCCTTAAGGACTCTCAGCCCTTCGCGCGACCCTCGAAGCTGCGCTCTTCACCGCGTGTAAGCGGGTTCGGTAATCGATCTTTACACTGTAATTAAAAGCGCGCCCCGCGCACTGCCATTTTTGCCACCGGCGACTCTTTTAACAAATTGTAGGTATACATTTTTACTTAGATTCTCGGCTTTCTACCCGGGGAATGGCGTCGCTTCATTCTTCGCGGCACTCCCGTCTCCACTAGCTTGCGTAATTAACGCTAAACCCCTACCGAGCACTAAAAGCGACTAAAATGTCTTAGCTTTACAAAAATTACAAGGTTCTATTTATTTATTGGTCGTTCGGAAAGTAATTTTGTTTCTCGTGTAGAGATGGCATTGAGAGCTGACATTTCGGACGTCATTTCCTGCCTCGTAGTGCTTTCTAGCCATTCAAGTATTTTTTTGTCATCGCATCAAATATGCAAAATTAAAGTACGCATTTTCAAAAAATAGGCTTTCATTTCCCTTGAGAAAACGAAATGACTTTCCGAATGACCATACAGAATATAGATTCTGTGCAATTTTTATTACAATATCTGCCTGAGTAAAAAGATCCATGGAATCAATTTTCATGTAACCAACTTCACAGTTTGAATAATTGTGAAATGAAAAATTAGAAACCGGTCATTTCACCGGCAGTGGTAGGTTTAGTGTTAATATGTTACTTTTCTACTCGTGTATTCACTGATTAGTGAAATATCGAAGGTAACAGCCTAAAGATCGGGTTAGTACTATGATATTCTTAACCCTCGCAAGGTGGACACTTTCCTCGACACGGTTTTAACCGACAACATTTCACCGACTCCAGATTTGACCGACAATAACTTTGGCCGACAACCCCTTTAACCGAAAACGATTTTAACCGACAACGAATTTGACGTTCAACAATTTGATCCACAACGACTTGAGACGACCACAGTATGTATTACGACCACGGTATGATAATACTGTATGATAATACATACTGTGGCCGTCTCAAGTCGTTGTGGATCAAATTCGTTGTCGGTCAAAATCGTTGCCGATCAAAATCGCTGCCGATCAAAGTTGTTTTCGGTTAAAGGCGTTGTCGGCCAAAGTTATTGTCGGTCAAATCTGGAGTCGGTGAAATGTTGTCGGTGAAAACCGTGTCGGGGAAGGTGATTTCCATTGGATCCGCAGGAGGAAAGACTCCGTCCACAGTCTAATGACTAGACAAAATATTGTTAGCATATTAATTCGTATATTGATTGTCGCAGTTCAGGTAGAAAATGTTGATTTTGCATAAAGATCCGCTGTACACTAATGACGCTGTAATAGTATTTCTTTCGGGTACACTTAGAGCTCGATGCCGGCAACAATTTATCTAACATATTTCACATTTAATTCGTGATATTAGCCGGATAGATTAAGCCAATTTCCGAGGAGCAATTCCGATTGTTGCTCTGTATTCGAAAAGGGATCCGCGATAACGCTAATTGAAACGCAAAGAAGACGATTCAATTACACCGGTTGAATTAAGCCCGTTATCAGCCGGAAGTTCGCCGAATCCCGTGGAGGTGCTGTGCTTTTCTCGACGACTTGGCCCGGGCGCGGGCGGGAGTTTTCTCGTTACACGTAGTAGGTTAAGGTTGCTCAAGTCGTACCCCTTAAGAAAAAAACCGTATAAAACTTAGGATTTATCAAATAAATCGAAATTAAATGTGTTATTTAAAACTTGTGTTAATATTGTTGTTGTTTATTATGAGGAAATTAGAAAATCTACATGCTTTCACGTAAAATAAACTAAATCTTGAAAAACTTACATCGGTACGACTAAAGGAACCGGTTTCCTAAGTCGTACCACCTATAGCCTAAGTCGTACCTAAGAATTCAATGAAGCAACGATAATGATTAAAACGTATTTTTCATTAATCTGTTTACATGGCACATAGGTATTCAGTTAGTACAAACATCACATACAAATTTTTTTGTTCTTTCGTCAAGTCCAGCGCATACATCGTGCACCCATGATTTGCATTTCAAGCATTGAATCATGTTTTCCTCCCGATCTTCTCCACAAATAAAACAAAACCAATCGCTTTTCTTCTTTTTAATCTTCAATGCCAATTCCTTTTTATTAATTACTGAGTTTCTTTTATTTGCCGCATTTTTTATGTTTTCTTTATTCTGTGTTGACGTTATTTCGACTGACGAGGTATTGCGACTTCAGTACGGAATCTCCGATGAGTGCGACTTAAGACACGGCACAAGTTAAATTTAAAAAATAAACATAACCTAACTGAATAAAATTAATACGATTTCGTTTCGACCAAACGATTTTGTAAATTCCACTGAATTTATATTTAATTAGGAACATCATTTTATCAATAATTTACTTGCAAGATTAACTAGAAAATTGGAATAAACTTACTTAATGACAGGATTTATAATGAGACTGATTTATGGCAGACAGAGTTGTGCAGAATTACAAAGTAATTACTCCAGAATTATAATTACAATGTAATTGAATTAATGTAATGTAATGTAGTGTAATTGTGTAGTGTAATGTAGCTTGTGTAGTGTAATATAACTGAATTACAATGTAATTACAATGTAATTACAATGTAATTACAATGTAATTACAATGTAATTCAGTTATATTGTAATTTATAATTCAGATTTTCATTCAATTAAATTACAATGTAATTCATAATTGCAATGGAGTACATTTATAAAATACATTGTAATTGAATTACATTGTAATTCAATTATATTGTAATTTATAACTCAGATCTTCATTCAATTAAATTACAATGTAATGCGTGATTGCAATGGAGTACAATTATAAAATACATTGTAATTGAATTATGAAAAATGAAGTAATAGGCAAGAAGAGGTTAACAAAACCAAGTGAAGGTTTCATACAGAAGGAATTTAGTATTTATAAATTTACTAGCTGCTCGTGGCGTGTCTACGGCACACCTTCGCAACCAAGCCCTCTGGGCGCATTGCCCTGGCGGGCGAATTTCAATTATATTGTATATCAATTATACATTGTATTTCAATTATATTGTATATCAATTATACATTGTATTTCAATTACATTGTATTTCAATTATATTGTATTTCATTTATATTGTATATCAATTATATTGTATTTCAATTACACATCTGATTAAAATACTTAGTAATTGAATTAGCACAACTCTGATGGCAGACTAATATATATAGAACTCTGATACAGAATAATACGTAAAGCAACTTGGTTCACTCGGATGTATATTTGGTTGCCGTTGTATGTCCTGCTGTCGCCGTAGTTCGTCCAAAATTCAAGTGGTACGACTTAAGCACTGGTACGACTTGAGCAACCTTACCCTACATAGTAGCGAGAGGTTATCATTCGCATTACGCGCTCGCCGGAAGATTCGATATCGGAAAGGTTCTCAGAGCGAACAACGACGAGCTATCCGGGGCCGATAGGTGTTCCTTATCAGCTTCAGGAAGCGAGCCAGTGTCCTTCGCGTGAAACGATACGTGCTTCTCGCGGACTTCCGCTGTTTAGGGTCCTTTCAGTAGCCGGGAGGGCTAGTGTTCCCGAAACTCCTTTAACGAAACCCCGACCGAACTCGATTGCTAGGAAACTTGGCTGGCTTTCGTCCCCTGACGATTTTTCCTCTCGGTGGCCCAGATCTCTCCGAGAAAGACAGCTCTCGGTAGACGAGAGGGCACCGAACAGAGAAAGAAAACTAGGTAAAAAAGCGCGGCTCTCCTATCTCGGTGAATCGTAAATGAACGTCTTGGACGTCCACCGTTTCTACGGTTCCCTTTCGCCGTGTAAATAATAAATCAGGCGTTCGTCTTCGGAGGAGTTTCGCTCTGGGTGTCCGACTTACGTTCTCCGTCTTTTCATTTGTGGCTTTCTCCCATTCTTCTTACTTTTCTCGTTCCACCCTCTGCTGTCTTTGAAGCGGTCGCGACGCGTCCAGAAATCGAATTACTCGAGTCACACGAGCTATTACCACCGTCCACGTTCAAGGGGTGGAAACAACCCTCCGTGTTGAGGGATTATAATGGAACAGTGAAATTTCTCTGAAAATTACTTGTCTCCGCGCGGAGAATCTATCGGTACAGAAACATATCCGGAAAGATTTTCAGTATACTATTCGTGGCACATTTTACAGGTGATGTGAGATCCCGCAATCGGGACTATGCGTGTGTTTAGAATTGCGCTAATCACGACACGCAAGATGAACTAATTTCGATGTTGAGATGTTTAAAAGAAGATTTGTTTTCCTTAAAATTTACGTAGAGTTATATTTGTTCTGTATTTTTTTAATGAACTTTCATTACTGTGATTGAAGATGATTATCTTTGTTTCTTTATTAACCCTCATACACTCCTCAAGAATAGTTGCATAAAAGAGACTGTAATAATAATTCACCCATGTTTGCTCTACACGTGAAATCAACAGAGTATGTTCCATTTGTAACGTTACATATTTTAAAGAAATACACAACATAGACGTAATCAGTGTTGGGCAAATTTTATTTTAAATAATAAATAAACGTGTGATTTTAATTGTAAATAATAACTAAACTTCTTATTTAAATAAAAGAAATTTAAATAATTACAAAAGTGACCTATTTATTATTTCTTATTTGCAGATAAAAGATTATTTATCATTTTGTTTGAGGTGGAAATTAAATAAATAGCTTTTGTCAGTGAGTGGTCGGGCCCATCCAAAGGGCCTAGCTGCCCATCAAAAAATACAATCTAATTCATTATTTGTCAATACAAATAATAATTGAAATTGCATTTATAAATAACAATTAACTTTATTATTTTAAATAATTAATTTAGACGCCCAAAAAATAAATAATTATTTTTGCTTTTTATATGAATATCCAAATAACAATTCACTTTATTATTTTAAATAATTCGTTTAGACTTGTTCAAATAATAAATAATTATTTTTGCTTTTCATTTGAATATCCAAATAACAAATAACTTGTTATTTAAATTTTTATTTAAATAAATTCATTTATTGCCCAATACTAGACATAAAGGGATCATTGATTTTACAGTACGTAAAAATAGTAAGTGGGTAAATTTTTACCCGAAGGATCGTATAAGGATTAAATATATTATAATATTATATCAGATTGAAGAACAAAACCCTTTGTCCTGCGGGATTCACGCAAATCCCGCATCTATCCCGCGGGATTGCAAACCATATTCGCAAGGTTAACGAGCGGAATAAATTACTTGTACGGACCGTTGGCTCACGGAATTTTATCGAAATCAGTTTGCTTAACTCAAATATGTTTTTATCGCTGGCGGCTGCTTCGTGGCCGGCTCTCGCAAGATCTCGTTCAAGATCTAGAACGAACGTAATAAATCCCGATAGCCACCGCCGCTTTTAATCCTCCCCTGACCCGAGCTCGTTTCGATGTCGAATGGCGGAGCTGTCTTTCTGGCGCGCATAAATAACTACACAGGCTGCTGGCTTCTTCGCCGGTGGTCGGTGAAAAACTACATATCCGGAATCGTTTGGTCTCTCCGTTTAGCCGCATATTATTCCTGGCTCGGACGCGATAGCGACCGATCATCATTTATTAACCGGCCAGGGGGAGTCCTTCGGTTAATTGGTAATTCGTGCGCAGGCACGCGCTCTTTAACGAGGCTGCCGTGTGCAATCTCGTTACGGGATTTCCGTTTTTTTGCTCTCTTTCGCTTTTTTCGTTGACTAATTGACGTTGCGCGAACGAGCCTACGCACGTCGCTGCTGCGAGCATTGTAATTACAATGGAGCTGTGCTGGAGAGATACTTCCCTCTGTCGGGCAGCTACTTTTCTTTGTTAAAGAGATACTTTTGTCGCTGGGGGGCTGTTTTCCATGGAATAGAGACGTTTCTCCGTTGGGGGGCTCTGCTTTTCCATTCTAGAGGCTATTTTACCCCTTTGGAATGTCGTTTTCACCAATACAAGGCGTATTTTTCTTTAAGGAACGTTTTCAGTTAGTTTCCCCAGTCTGTTTTACCGATCTCGTTAGGAACAAATGGTGAATGACGAAGACGGGCGCCGGGATTGAGCGGTAGGAATGTTGGAGAAGGAAGGTCTTGATCGTGATGAATACGAATGGACGACTCACTGATGTTCAATATTGAAACCGGGTTTCCACGATTTCAGTTGAAGTTTAATCAGCTTAGTTACAGTTGCTTTCGTTATAAATTCGCGCGTCGCGTAATTACTTCGAACAATTCGATGTCGCGTGTATACTCGCCAAGGAGGTTACAATTGATCTGATTTCGAGTTAACGGTTCGCAACGTTCGAACAGGTGAATTCCCTCACCGCATCCTCGCCCACGGGAACTCGCGTCGTCTAATTCTAAATCGAGGCAGCGCAGCGTCGGGACTTCTATTACTTATTTACTTCGAACTTCAAAGCTCCGATTTTAGAAATTTCGAAGGTGTAGCAGACTGCGGATCTTTATGCAAAATGAAAATTGTCTTTATCAATTGCAAGACACAGAAGCCATAAAAAACTTTCTTTCCATTTTCAACAATTTTAGTTAATCGAGAATAACAGGTGGACGCTCTGAAATTGTCTTAATGTTTTGACTGTTTCAAATTACGTCCACCGATGTTTCTCATAAATGCATGAAATCAGGGATCATAACTGTTATAACCAAAAAGAAAAAAGTCATACTTTTATTTTGATAATAAATGACTAAACAATAAGAAATTAATCCCAGTCCATCTCAAATAACAAGCATTTCATCGACTAAAATCGTGTTGGTTACAAATAAGGATTATAAGTAACCGAAAATTGTTTCTCTTGTTGGTAAATGTTATCGTTGAGAGAAAATCATTTCGATCACTTATAACAGTTATCAATGAGAGAAATTTATTTCGATCGTTCATAACAGTTATCAATGAGAGAAATTTATTTCGATTGCTCATAACAGTTATTCGATGAAGGAAATTTGTAATAGTTATTATTAAATAGTACAACTTTCAAATGGTAGACAATCAATTATAATTATTATAATAATTATTAATTATTAATTATTATTATAATTATTATTATGAACAAGTGAAAAGAAATTCAATCATCGATAACTGTTATGAGCGATCGAAATGAACTTCTCTCATCGATAACTGCTTTGAGCAATCGAAAAAGTTTTTCTTCGTCGATAACAGTTATCGAGGAGGATAAGTATGTTACGTCCTGACGTCCGTCACCGGACTCTCCCCTTATATATTTGCACTATAAGTTAATATATAAGTAATTGATATTAATATCTAAGAAGACTCCCATCCGACGTCATCACCTTGGAATGTGATCTCGTCAAGCCTCAGTGATTTTGAGCATAACAATTCCAAGGCCTGCTCACTCAAGCATACGACGCTATTGTTCCCCCACCAACTCTTCTATTGTTCCCCCACCAACTCTTCTATTGTTCCCCCACCACAAGTCCACCTGGCAACAGGCCTATAAAAGCCAGGATCGCAGAGCAGAGACACACAATTACACAATTACGCGATTCGAACACACAATTCGACAATTACACGATTCGATCATTCAATCATTAATAAGCAGTAACTCAGCACTAAGCATTCTTATCATTCAGTCAGTCAGCAACAGTAGTAGTATTATTCGACTATTTAGTAGAGCAATCACTAGCAGATCATTATTCAGTAGAGCGATCATTAGCAGTCAGTAACTCAGCAAGTCAGTACTATTTCGGGAAGGCTCAACGATAGCCAACAAGCATTTCTACGATTCAACCTCCGAACATTACAGTTCTCGCTGATGAATCAATGCGGGACGCTATAATTTATTTATAGTTGATAACCGTGATCTGAGAGAACGCTTCCTTCCTCAAAGGTCTCCTTTTGTCTACGTGAGGTTCATCAAAAGTTCGATTCGTCAAGTGACGTGTGCGTGTACAACGGAGAGAGAGAGTCACGAGTGAGAGTGAGAATCGCGCACCGGGCCCAACATCGTTTCTCCCTCGAACTAGGCGGACTTGGTCCAGCCGTTCGAGCCAACGATCCAACCCCGAACTAGGCGGACTTGGTCCAGCCGTTCGGGCACCCTCCTCATTCACGGTCAGGCGGACTGGGTCCAGCCGTCCGAGAATTCCCAAATCCTAGCTCAAACCCTCGACGATCGAACCGCAATATTCCATTTGATCTCTCTCTCGGGCCGGATCTGCGCGGTACGCTCCCACGTCACCGCGAGTCGTGAACCACACGCAAATTCGAGTGCCATTTCGAGTCATCTCTCCGAGTCTCCGACGAAATATCCCTAATCCTCCGCAAAATCGTCCTGAGGTCAAACCTCGGTCGTAACAAGTATAAAGCAGAAAGTATAAAAATCGATATATTTAAATAATTTTGTTCTTCGAATTTTTTCCTTTATATTTTGTGTACATTCTCTTAAATTTCAATAACAATCAACTTTTTATTAATGATTCTTATAGTAGACAATTTTAGAATAACTGCTATTTTTGGTCCCTGCATGAAATCCGCAGTCTAATGATTCTAATCGAAGTTCCGAAGCTTCGAGTTAAAGCTTCTTTTTATTCTTCGTATTCTGTGAAAATACTGTCGAATTTTTATTCGTATTTTCATTTGCTAAAAATCATGACATATCGTGAAACTCGTAAGTTACAACTTCATACGATTCGAAGACTTGGAAACTTTGAATCTTCGGAATCTTCGCCCTAATCGTCAATAGTACGCACTATTCACGTGAAACACAGTCAAGGTCTTATTTTTTTACAACGACAAAGCTGTTTCCCCTTATAAGACATCTGTGTTCCACCAGCAAAGCTATTCTCTCCGCGATAAAGTCAGTTCTACTCGCAAGATAGCCTAGCGGTGCGTATCTCCGACATGTAAACATTCCACGATGCAGGCTCCTGCGACGAAACGAGGAAATGGTTCGGAGTTACACGGTAGGTTCGCAGTAAAGACAATCCCATAAACCTGGAATTCGGTTCACCGTTCAGCAAAGAGTATCGCATCAACGGTACGCGAACACCTGTTCCTGTACGCTGGCAACTCTATCCGCGTTAGATTCGCATTTCGGGTCCACTCGCGGCTATTTTCGGAAACCGGTGGTTTACGGTTACATCAAGTTTACAGGCGGGCCATGTTGTGCCCTCGTCGAAGCAAATCTGACTGGTACGTGTCCCGTTGGTGATGGGGTAAGATTTCATGCGGTCGCGCGTGCAATTTATTCCGGTGTATCCGCGGCGGTGGGTAAGAGACCCGCTCCGGAAGCCGAGTCACGTAGCCCCGTCATTAAAATGTATTCATCCCCCGCCCCACCGGTCTCTCTCGTTAACGAATTACAAGTCATCAGTCGAAGCCCCCAGCCTCGACCCCAGCTCCGCTCTGTTCCGTCGTCGTTCAGCCAACGTGAACAACCGGCATAGCATGAGCAGCGCCAGCCTGCGCATCCGAATAATGGATGCGGAGCACACGTCGCGAACCGGGCCTCGTCAGCGACCAGTTCGCAAACTTGCGAAACCCCTGGCTACACCGGATCAACGTTTCCGCGTTCGACAACCTTCCTTCCGGAAGATGACGACCGACTACAACTGCGGGTCAGCCCAAGGCCAGAACAGGTCCCGGTTTCCATTAGACCCGGCACGGTTCAATATCGGCGAACTGCGAGCCAAGAATTTCATTTTATACCGTGGAAAGCCAGGGAACACCGCGCGGCTTCTTCGCACTACTCCCCGGGTACTCGATCCTCGCGATTTTTCCCTGCTGAAACTATGGGCCGAGCGACTGCAAAAGGTTATGGGCTTTGTCGCGTCGTGAACGTACGATGTAAACAGATTTCTTTATGTCCAGTCAATGAATGCTCATAAGGGGGGTGTAGAGGGAAGTGGAAGGAACACAATTTTTAAGTTTGGGACTTTGTTTGGACTAGTTAGGAGGTAAACGTACTAAAAGTCCCTACTCCTAGGAAGTGAGCGGGGTGCAGGGGGCACGTAGAAGGTCCCCTTTTTCGGTTTTCCGCTTATACAGCGGAAACTATGTGTCCTAGCAATAAGACCATTTTATACAAAATTAAAGCTGACAGAATGTGCCATAAGATTGATTCCATTCAGTTTTTCGCTATCTCGCATAGTTTTCGAGATATCCGCGCTCAAAGTTCACTAATTGTGAAAAAGAAATTTTTGCCTTATTTGACTAGCTAACACTTCAGCATAATTAGTGAACTTTGAGCGCGGATATCTTGGAAACTTTGCGAGATAGCGAAAAACTGAATCGAATCAATCTTGTGGCACATTTTATCAGCTTTCATTTTGTATAGAATGGTATTATCGCTAGGACGCATAGTTCCCGAGATAGCGAAAAACTGAATCGAATCAATCTTGTGGCACATTTTGTCAGCTTTAATTTTGTATAGAATGGTCTTATCGCTAGGACGCATAGTTTTCGAGATGTAAGCGGAAAACCGAAAAAGGGGACCTCCTAACTAGTCCAAACAAAGACCCAAAGTTAAAAATTGTGTTCCTTCCATTTCCCTCTACAACTTTTCGTTGTCTGGACTTTTATTAACCCGCGACGGAGTTGTGCAGAATTACAATTGAATTACTCCGGGAATTATAATTACGGAGTGATTGAATGATTAAGGTTTATGTTACAAACTTTATTGATATTCCATTAATTGAAATAATTTCCATCGACATCAATGCACTTTTTCCATCGTGATACAAGTGCCTTTCTGGTAGAAATGTAATAAACGTGAGGCAATCAATTCATCAAATGCAGTTTTTACAGCACGTTCTTCTTTGAATATTTTTCCATTCAAAAAGCCATCTAGGTGCTTGAAAAAATGGTAACCAGTAGGTGACAGGTCAGGCGAATAATGAGGGTGAGGAAGGACTTCACACTTCAACTCTGCTAGTTTTTTTATTGTTTCTTTCGCAATATGTGGCCGAGTATTACCGTGAAGCAATATTACACCACGTCTATTGACTAATGCCGACTGTTGAACACGCAGTTTTTCGTACATTATATCAATTTCCTGACAGTATTTATCAGCAATTATGGTTTCACGTGAATCTCTTTCTATTATCTGTTTTAAATCTAAATCTTTAATAGCTGCTGGTTTATGACCACGAGGCTCATTTCCCAGATTTGTATCTCCGGAACGAAAGTTTTCAAACCAACGCAACGCCTTATGGTCCGATCACTTGCTACACCTTCACCGAAAGCGGCATTTATGTTTTTCGCTACTTCAGACGCAGTATGTCCAAGTTTGAACTCGTACAAGTGAATTATACGAATTTCCTTTTTTCCCATGATGAACGAAAATCGATTTTTAATTATGTATACTATACAATATTAATAATCTTAAACACACAAATTCATGTACGAGATATGTACTTTTAAGATTGTACAACTTCAACCCCATCTGAAAAACGGTAATTTCAATTGCAATAATCTAATACATTGTAATTCAGTCGTATTGTAATTTATAATTCAGATCTTCATTCAATTAAATTACAATGTACATAATTCGTAATTGCAATTGTAGTACAATATTAAAATACATTATAATTATATTACAATGTAATTCGTAATTACAATTGGAGTACAATTATAACATACTTTGTAATTAAATTACATTAATTACGAATTACGGTCTAATTAAATTAAAATTAAAAATCAAAGAGTTGAAGAATCCATCTGAAGGTTTCAAACAGAAGCAATATATTATTTATAAATTTATAATATCTGAACAGAAATAACTTCTGCGTTACACATTTTTTAAATTTCAAACATAAACATGAAAAGCAGAAAGAGGAAACATGTCTCTACTATTACCTAGGTTACGATGTAATATTAAAGGAAAAAATAACGACAATCATCTAATGAGACTCATTGAACAAACATTAATATTATATGTAATTAAAATGAAATACATTATCTAATAACAAAAAGCTGAAAAAGACACTACGCCACACAGACAGCAAACAAAATTAAGTATAGATTAAAATAATTGGCTGATTGAAATAATCTGATTAAAGTAATTGAATTAATTGAAAGGTTTGAATTATGTAATTCAGTTGCGACGTAGTTGAACTACTGTATAATTGAAATGCAACGTAGTTGAATTACTACATAATCGAAATATAACGTAGTTGAATTACTATATAATTGAAATACAACGTAGATGAATTATTATATTATTGAAATACAACGTAGTTGAATTACTATGTATAATTGAAATACAACGTAGATGAATTATTACATAATTGAAATACAACGTAGTTGAATTACTATGTATAATTGAAATACAACGTAGATGAATTATTACATAATTGAAATACAACGTAGTTGAATTACTATATAATTGAAATACAACGTAGATGAATTATTATATAATTGAAATACAACGTAGATGAATTATTATATAATTGAAATACAACGTAGATGAATTACAATATAATTGAATTACAATGTAATTGAAT
Organism: Lasioglossum pauxillum; assembly: GCA_933228785.1. Taxonomy (NCBI): domain Eukaryota; kingdom Metazoa; phylum Arthropoda; class Insecta; order Hymenoptera; family Halictidae; genus Lasioglossum; species Lasioglossum pauxillum. The sequence continues at coordinate 35,849,480 of OW121701.1, read as the reverse complement.
TAGCACAACTCTGATCCGCGAGACGCGATTCACGTCGACTCAGATGCTCGATCTTCGCGATTATTTTCCTGAAGAAAATATAGGTCACAGAAGCGCGACAGTATACGGGATTTATTACTTCGCGCATGCAGAGAAAACATTTTTAAATCTCATTTTTGTTCATATTTGTTTCCTTGGTTTACGTCGTCCAGATAGTCGATCTCCGCGAGATTCTTTCCTGGAAGAGCCGTAGATTAAACGATTGGAGGAGTTAATAGTGGTCGTTACGCCACGAATGTAGGTTGCAAAAGAATTCTTTCGTTTCATTTTTATACGTTTCTGCCCTCGTTACGGCGACTGGCATCATAAAAAATTTAATTCTCGTCCGACTTTTGTGGATCAATCTTGAAATTTCTAGCCCGAGTCTATTTACGAGTGTACTAGTCTCCAACTTCGTCTACTGAAATTCATTTTGCAGGACCCGCTCTTTTTACGGAACATTGCTGCGAACCCATTCCTGGGTGTGCTCCTGTTCCAACGCGTGTAAATGGTCGTGAGACCGTTGCTCAACGGCTGTAATGGAGAAGACACTAGCCATTGCCATAAGGTGTAAGAACTCTCTCGGTCTTCTTTTTATCTCTAACGATCCTGCCGCTTTTAATGGCTCCCGCACCGAAGCGTCTCGAATTCAAAGAATTTTGAAAATATATAAAACACTGACAATTTTGTGTCAGAGTAAACACGGCATCAGTTCCTACAATTCTCGAGAGTTTGGATGCTTCTTGCAGTAAAGTACGTTTTTGTTTGTAAAGCACCGTTCAACAAACACGTTGGGCTGCATGAAAGAATAAAATGCAATTGCAACTGGCGGGTGCATCCTAAACATAAGAAACAAGCTCATAGGAAGTTAGGACGTGTTATGACTAGAGGTGTGCGAGAACCCGAAATATCGGGTCGGGACGGGAACACGAAATTTTGTCGGGATCGGGACGGGTACCCGAAAATTTCGAGATTCCCGAATTTATAGGGATTTCCAAAAAAAATCGGGATACTCGAATTTATCGGGATTCCCGAAAATTTCGAGAACCCAGTAATCATTTATATTCGTTTTAATGAATACATTAATAGTTTCGGATTTTTTATTCTAAATGTTTTCGAGATTGAAAGAATGTTGTCCATCACGAATTCTTTTCAAGAGTGTCTTATGTCATATTCTCGAAATTTTCGGGAATCTCGAAATTTTCGGGAACCCGACACGACCCGACTCGTCCCGACCATCGGGTTCCCGATATTTCGGGTTCTCGCACACCTCTAGTTATGACTAGGCAGCGGATCTTTATGCAAAATAAAATGTTTATACATCATTTGCATGGAAATGAAGCTGAATAAACATTTATTCCTTGTGTAAATAATTTTAATTGATTGAAAATAACGTCTCCGTATTTGTACATTTCTTAAATGTTTTTACTGCTTTAAGTTTCACCTGTTGATTTTTGTCATAAATTCATAAAATCCGCTGTGTAGTTATGACATGTCTGCAAACATGTTCTGTATTGATTGTGGGAAGCAGTAGTAGAATCAAAACATATCTCATCCTTTAATGATTGTGTTGCGTTAAAAACAACATTACAATATTCTTGAATTTTTCTAACAATGCTGATCTTTATGCAAAATAAAAGTGTTCTTTATTGATCGTGGGAAACAGGAGTAAAATAAAAATGTATTTCTTTAATGATTGTGTTGCGTTAAAAAGAACATTACAATATTCTGAAATTTCTTGAATCGTCCACTGTTAAGTAATAACTAGACTGCGGATTTTAATGCATTTATGGCAAAAATGAGTGGGTGCTATTTAAGACAGTGAATAAGTTAGAATGATCTAATAATGCCAATCTAGTGTGGTCAGCTTGTTAACACATTACCGATCGGTAATTATTGCATAATTGTAAGAAATCTATGGCACGTGGCTAAACACTTTTTAATGGATCCTTCAATAGCAACAGCAATTTTTATTGAGAACTAACAACAAGCCACCCACAATATCGTCATCTAATAGTTTCATTTAAGATTGCAATGTAAAAGAAAATTTCTATGCTTTCTTTTGGTACAGCACAATGATTGAAAATCCTTTTAATAGGCTTCCGGTAGGTGAAGTGTTAAGATGATTAAAATGAAAATTAAACGTCCATCTGACTCCAGTCTTTTGCAAGCGATACAGACAATTTTTATTTTGCATAAAAATCCGCAGTCCAGTAATAACTGAACTGTCTAATAATAACAAATGGAAGCAATGCCATCTCCACGCAAGAAACGAAATTACATTCCGAACGACCTAATAAAACTGTTATCCCGTTGCAACAAGGGGCCCAATAATGACGGGTAAACGGCGTAGAGAAAAAAGTCATTTCCGGCGCGTGAATCGCAACGATCGTTAACTGCTTTGGAAACAAATGCGTGGGTTCGAATCGAAGCCATCTGGATACGCGTCGTGCAAAACGCGCGAAGACCGATCACGATCGAGCCTGGTATTCGTGTGAACAAATCGAGCGTGGAATCAATGATATCGTGTATATGTATGTGTTTTGTCGCAGCCTTATCCCGCTCGGTGTACTCTATTGGGCCAACATTTCCGTGCAAATGTAACGCTTTCATTGGCGCCGGGAAGCCAGACTGTAGCGAGGCGCTGGCAGCAACACGATAAAGCTATTACGCGGAACGATGTCAGCCTGACAGTCCCTCCACGATGCATTTAAACCCGGTCATATTTGTCGCACGGGGTCTCATCGCGAAATGCTAACCATTTCTCTGTGTACAGAATCGAGTCGGTGCACGAGCCTCAATGGCGCGCGTGGATTATTGCCGTAGCAGCCAACCTGCCAGCATGGGCTGCTCCCCGCTGCCTCGCTGCCACGGCAAGACAAATTCGATAGAAATTTCGACGTGAAATGGATTTTAATCGCACCACGCCGCGCCTATGTTGAATCTCGAACCCGGCCATTGCCGCAAATGGAATCCTTTTGACGATTTTAAAGCCGTGCGATTAAACCGCGAAACCGCCCGCCGCCTTCCGATACCGTGGCTAATTCACCGTGAACAGAAACAATAACGCCGATGAGAACGCTCTCGAAACGTTCCTTTCACGATCGAGCACACGAGCTACGATCGCGATCGCGGCTAAACGAGCCGAGCCACGCTCTCCAGTATTTCGCCTTAAAGGCACGCATATTAAAGGCAGTAAATTAGAAAATAACTAGAATTCTACTAGATTTCAGGTCGAAAAAAAAGGTCTGCGCGCTTCGGTTGTTTGACCTTATTTCAGCAAATTTTGGGCTGGATAAGGGCTCATTCTAAAGAGGAAGGTTCACTACACTGCGCTCTGGTCATTATAGCAGTCAAAAAGTCTTTCAGAGACAGAAAAATGCATTGAAATCTGCAGGTTTTTTTCCTAGATTTTTTCTCTATTGTGGGCCCTTATATTATACGTATTAAACATAATCTCGTTATCCTCATGACCAGAGCGCAGTGTGATGAACCTTCCTCTTTAGAATGAGCCCTCACCCAGCCCCAAATCTGCTCAAATAAGGTTAAACAACCGAAGCGCGCAAACCCATGTTTTCTAGTAAGATTCTAGTAAGATTCTAGTTGCAACCGAGGTGGGACTACCGCCTTAAAGAAAACATTTGAAGGTAAATTGTTTGTTGGATTTTACACAGTAAAGTTAAACAAACAGCACGATTGTAATCAACATATTCGGTCAATGAATTACAAGTGGAACATTCTACAAATTGAAACACGTCTAAAATCATTGGGTTAATTTTGTATTAAGTGAGAGGAGAAGTTCTGTCGTATTTTAAAGAAAACATCTGAATCAATTTATAGAAATATATGTTTAATATTATTCAACGTTATAATTTCCATTATTTGTAACATCTTGTTTCCATCTTTCAGATAATCTGTCATTTCCTGTTTCCCAATCACTCGCTAGCAACATGTGTTATTCATTTTCAAGCAGAATTACCTGCTCATTTCAAATACGACAGAACTATCTCTCCAACCTAATAAATCGCAATTTACATCAATCCGAACGAGCGTCAAAAAAATGCATTGCCGAAATAAAAATCAGTGGTGGAACCATCTCCGCAGTCTTGCAAGGCTGGTCCGCGCCCTGCTAAACACTGGCAAGCCCCATCAACCCCTGGCACAGCCCCTCCACCGAACACGGGCTCGCTAAGAAACAATAAATCACCGAGTGACGCAACTACGCGACGCGGCGGACCAGAACGCGAAACTGGAATACGAGTTTGGATCACTTCCGCAGCCCTTTCGGCGAAATAGCCCCGATATAGTGGCTGGTCGCTGGCAGTCCCATGTTTTTCTGACAATTAGCAGCGGTGTAACCGTTGTACCCTTGCTAGCGTAATAATGTAAACGTCCCCCTTTTGTCCCGGCCGTGCCAATCCGAAAGTACCGACTCCCCGAGTTCGCGAACAATGCCGTGGCCGAACGCTCAAACTTTACCATGGGAAATTACAAACAACCGCGACAATAAATTCCCCAGGAGAGAGGGGCAAGTCTGGCCGCTTTATTTACGTTCGCGCGGGGCCGAGATCAGGATCGGGCAGATATAACGGGGCCAATAAAGGTGATATACAAGGGGCGAGAGTGCCGCGCACCATAACACACGCGATAACTCTCTCCGGTAATCGAGGCGAACAGACGACTCCTGCCTACGCGACGGAGATGCGCACGAATCTGGACCCGGAGCAACTCTGCAATCGTGGATAATTAGAAAATAGTGTTTTCCGTAATTGTACAGAAAAGGGTAGCTTAAAGTGCCCAGATCTAAACTTTTTTCTGAACACGTTTGTTGATGTCATTTTTTGATTATTTTAGAATGCTCTTTTTCGACCAAACATTACTAGTTGTAGATGGGGTTGCCAGATCTTCTACAGGGTGTCCCAAAATTCCTTCAAAGCCGGAAATGGGAGGCTTCTGACGTCATTTGAAGCGACATTTTCCTTAGCAAAAATGTTGTGCGCGGCTTTGTTTACGAGTTATTAACGAAAAACACGGACCAATCAGAGCGCGATCTAGACGCGAGTTGACACAGTCGGCCAATAGACAGTTGGCGCGCCGCGCCGGGTCGACTGTGCCAACTCGCGTCTAGGTCGCGCTCTGATTGGTCCCAGGAAATGATCTCAGGAAGCTCCCATTTCCGGCTGTTGAAGGAATTTTGGGACACCCCTGTATATAGCCGTCATACAGAATTTGAACTAGTAATGGAAAATCATGTGATCGCAATTAGCTAGGATTAAGTGGTAAGGGGGCGGAGAGGGCGATCACGCATACGAAAATCCAGAAGTAGTCTTTCAAAATTGGAAGCTCATCCTACAGAGTTACAGTCTGTTCTTTTTTCTCTCTCATCCCCACAACGTGTTTACAAACAGAAAATAAACAGATGCCGCCCCGGAACGGGCTTACGTTGCCACAGAGCATGCAAGAGTACGGAAAATTCAATACAGTATTAGCAATAGTTTTTTGCGAATATCTCGGAAACTAAGTCCAATCGACGGATAGATATAATGATAAAAGTTGTTCAGTATTTTGTCCCCATTCAACATATGTCAAGGTGAAAGTGATCCGAGATTGGTCCCCTCATGGCTATATTTACCAATCGTTGTTTGAATAAAAAAGTTTAAAATGTGCTGTGTATCTCTTTTACGTGAGCTCCTATATTTTGAGCCTACCTCATATATACATAATTGCAGTTTTCACTACTTCTTCTATATTTGGATAAAACACTTCTGGCAACCTTAGTTGTAGATGTATTTTCTCCCTATAAGATTCTGGGGTCAAGTTTGTTAAAAAATTAATACAGCTTGGGAAAAATATCTTTTTTGTGGTGCGTTATTTGCAGGTTTCAGCGAAAGGGGTTCTTAATATGGTACACCTAGAGTCCCTAATGAACCAATTTTTGGTTGATGTCATTTTTTTATTATTTTAGAGTGCTCTTTTTCGACCGAAAAATTACCAGTTGTAGATGCATTTTCTCCCTATAAGATTCTGAGGTCAAGTTTGTTCAAAAATTAATACAGCTTGGGAAAAATATCTTTTTTGTGGTGCGTCATTTGCAAGTTCCAGCGAAAGGGATTTAGTCCCTCATATGACACCTAGTGCCATATTTGGCACCCACACCAAGAATGTCAATAGCTATACCCATACATATTAGGGAACCCTGGTAGTGCCATATTGGGAACTCCACGTGGTCTGATAATACTAACTACTGACAAAGAGAAAATGAATTTCAGCCCAAACGAACAGTTGGCAAACATTAATATAAATAAACTGAAACTACAGATATGTTCAAACATTTCAAAATCACTTACATTCCTCGAAAAAGATACTGGCGAAAATCTAACCACAAAAATATTCAACACGTGGAAACAACTAGCGGAGGATCGGTACTAAAATCTATACATAGAATGGTGCGATTGCACTGCACTCTGTTGAGTAAACATGGTAAACTATTGTTTAAGGATTTTCTCATTAGAATGCGACTTCTCCTTTACAAGATATAAGGTAGTGCCGTAATAGGCGACTATACCATATTTGGGCACTTTACCCTAAGCCTCATCGATTTCGATGACCTTGAAATATGTTGTCAAGGTAGTCATATTGAACAACTTTTTCCTATACATACAGTGTCTCACACTAATATTCGGACACTCTTAAAAAGACAAAACATTTTTATTTTGCATAAAGATCCGCATTGTTAGAAAAATTCAAGAATATTGTAATGTTGTTTTTAACGCAACAAAATCATTGATGGATGAAATACAGTTTTATTCTACTCCTGCTTCCCAGAATGAATAATACAATCTATGAAGAACATTTATATCATGCATAAAGATCCGCATTGTTAGAAAAATTCAAGAATATTGTAATGTTTTTAACGCAACAAAATCATCGAAGGATGAAATACATTTTTATTCTCCTCCTGCTTCCCACAATCAATGCAGAACGTTTTTATTTTGTTTAAAGCTCCGCATTGCTTCAGCAAAGTTGTCGAAGAATAAAGGAGGAACGAGAATTTCCAGCTAGCAAAAAGCAGATCAAACTTTTTTGATCGCCTCGCCTCGGCCAATCGACGAGTCCGCTCCGCGACGAATTCAGGACAAATTAACCCCGACAGAACCACCCCCTTTCAGCTTTCACGTCGCCGACGCGACGTGTGTTCGTAAGACCGCGCTGTTGTCCGAAAGATGACAGCCCGGATATCAAAGGGAATTTTGAAATAAGGCGGACGTCTTGTACGCGCGCGTGGATGAAACGCGTTTCTAGGCTCTCCTAAGAGGATTCGGTGCTCTCCACAGGCTTTGGGCCCTTTTGATCCGTCCCTCTCTGGAAACGCGTCGGTCAATTTCACCGAGTACACGAACGGCAGACTACCCGAAAATCCTCGAGTGTTTCCCCATCGACGTAAACCGTTTCGCTTCTCGCTTCTCGACTAATTGCTTTGGTTACGTCGGTCGTTGTACTCGAAAGCTATCGAACGTTCGGAGATTCTCCTGGAAATTACCGCTGCGTAACTAACCTTCCCTAGAAGATTTCAATCTCGCGTGAACAGACGGTTATCTCATTATTAGGTTGGAGAGAGAGTTCTGTCGTATTTGAAGTAAGCAGGTAATTTTGCTTGTAAACGAAAAAGGAATTGAAACAATGGAAATTATATCGTTGAAATACGACAGAACTTTCCCTTCAACCTAATACAAAAATTTTGCTATGATTTTAGACATGCTCCAATTTTCAGAATGTTCAAGAAAATTTTTGTCTTCAAGAAACTTGTGATTCATTGGCCGAATATAATATAAATATTGGCCGACGAATAAAATGTATTTATTGGGTTCGCAAGAAAGTAATTCCGGTATTTTAAGGCGAAATAAAACCGAATTTCTTTATTCAAGCGATGAACTTTAATCAATAACATATTTTCTTATTTATTCTTTTTGGCAAAAGATCATCGAACAAAAAGGAAAATATCTTATTCATTAAAATGCATTGCTTGAATAATAAAAATTGGGCTCTATTTCACCTTAAGACGGTAAGACCCAGACTAAGTAACTAGAAAGGAACTAGAATCTTACTAGATTTTGGGTCGAAACATGGGTTTGCGATTTTTCACTTAATGTCCTTATACGGGCAAATTTTTAGCTGGGTGAGGACTCATTCGAAAGAGGAAGGTTCACCGCAGGGGGCTCTGGTCATGATGTAACGAGATCATTTTTATATCTATAGATTATGTATTACTATTACCGAGTTGGTTCCCATAAAGTAGTTGTACAAGGCTTTTATTTTTCAGTCTACAGCACGTTTATACATTCAGTGTCGACTGACTCTCCTTGACAACTGACCAGCAGTCACCGTCGATCCTTTTTCTTATTCCCTCTATCTCTCCTTGTCTTTTTCAGAGAAGGAAAAATCCCTTCCAAATAACGCTGGTTTCCTCCAGACCTTACGCACGTGGGGTTCTTCCGGTCGCGGACGACCGCTGCCCTCTCGTCGAAGGTCCTTCGGTTCTCCACGATTTATCTCTCCCGTATGCTGCTATTGAGACTGTGACTAACGAAAGCTAAAATCCTGTACTCCTCTGAAACTTAACAGTTCACTCAAAAATAGCTTTGTCTAGTCACGTACACCATAAATCGTGTTCAGCTGTTTTTTACACTTAGTTATTTTTTAGGACCGAGTTTTCTCGACTGGTCCCTACAATATCCAATAGTATGAGTGTCCAAAGTAGTGAAAAAATCGAGAAAAAATCCCGCAGATTTCAATGTATTTTTCTGTCTCTAAAAACCTTTTTTGTCTGATGTGATGACTAGAGCCCCCTGCGGCGAACCTTCCTCTTTCGAACGAGCCCTCAGCCAGCTCAAAATTTGCCCGTATAAGGACATTAAGTGAAAAATCGCAAACCCATGTTTCGACCCAAAATCTAGTAAGATTCTAGTTATTTGTTAGTTTTGTCACATGACTATCGTACCGCCATAAAATACCGAAATTACTTCCTCGCCAATCCAATAGAAGAAAGCTGTTTGTTCAACTTCGCCGTGTAAAATCCAACGAACAATTTAATTTCCCGATTTCGAGGGCGCGCGTGGAGCGAAAACATCGTTGGCAACGTAGGTTCGACGGATATCGATCAAAAAGAGTTGACTTTTCGACGGATGTCGTTAAATTTTTCGATCCGTGTGCGACAGGTCGTCGGTCGGTCGTGTGCTGAAAAATGTGAAACCGTGATTCCCGCCGGGTATTCAACATTCATTTCGGCGATCGTGATTGCGGGACACGAGAGGACGGTCTCAAACAAAAAAAAGGGAGGGAGAGCGCGAGAGTATGGTGGAAAAAACGAGCCAGGCAAATTGACAAATCGTATGGCGAACGATATCGTGGTGTCCGGTTCGCGGGGTGGGTCTCTTCTCTCTCTCTCTCTCGAAGCTCTCGCGCGTCGAAACACAGTGATTTCGCACGTTTCGCGTGCGCGCCGAGCGAATTTCGAAAACACAACATCGATGTTTGCGTTATCCGGCAAACGATGCGCGCCGGTTGCGAGCTACACAATTTTGGCAGTCGCCGTAGCATCCCGCATCCCGTATCCCGACGAATCGAATCGAATCGCGCCGAATCGAGTCGATATCCCCGCGATGGCTCCATAGGACGACGGTTGGCGCGATCCGAACGGGAAACAAATTCCATTTGCCTGCTCGTTTTATGGATATTCCGCGGATCCGCTTTGATTAATCGAATCGACGACGCCGGTAATAGAAAATTTCGTACGTAAACCGGCCGCCTGCGTTTCCAATACAAAACGAATAAACAAACCGACCGCGGCCGCTAGCTGTTTGATCATTTATTTGCTGCGTTATCGCTCGACGACTTCCCGTCGAAGCAACACGGCGTATCCGCAACCGGTCGCATTAATAATCAGCCTGTTACACCCGCAAATTGGATTATTTGCGTGTAATTAGTCGACGGGACGCGTAGATTCACCCCTCCAGTCACGCGATTGATTATGTTCTTTCCGGCAATTTCTGTCGAGGTTCGAAACGGGTGCTTATCTTTCATCTTTTGCGAATTAATTCGTCCTTCAACGCTACGTCGAGACAACGACAAATAAAGCGGGAGGGTTTCTTGGCCGTATACGGCCTGGAGTTGTGATTTGTTCCCCTTCGGAAAGCGCAAGGCCTTCCACGAAAACAAAGAAATTAATAAAATATAATAAAAATTGTAATCGTAAACGTAGGACATTTTGCCCTGTCTAACCTGTTTAATATTTTTTCTCTGCTCTTCTTTTAAAGCGAAGGGAATTCCTTTACGAATAGAATTTACACTTACGAATATAATTTACAATTCTCTGGAAACGTACTAAATAAGTAACGAGTAAACAATTTGAAATATTATTTTAAGACCTTAAAATTTAAATAAAGAATTATAAAAACTTCTAAAAACTAATAACTTTTTTATAATTGTACCAAACGACCTGATGTATTGTAAGCAATTAGAAGCATTGGTTTACTAAATGATCTGCAAAAAAGATTTTCCAAAGATCAACATACACACGAGCTACTAGCGGTTAAAAATGGTGAAAATCATCGTTTTACACGACTTTTGATCAATTTCTGCTTAAAATCCACGATACATCTTTCGATGCGTGTCGTTTTTTCCTGCATCCACCGATTTCGATGAAATTTTCAGCATGTGTGCAACTAACATACATCTACAAAACATATATTTTAAATTTTCATTAAGGGCCCAAATCAAAAAGTTTTAAAAAATGCCTTTTTTATTTTTGCATGTAACCTTGTAAATTGTAATTTTCGGAAAATCTTTTTTGTAAATTATTTAGTAAACCAATGCTTCTGATTGCTTACAAAACATCAGGTTCGTTTGGTGCAATTACAGGGTGAGTCCGAAGAAACAGAACATCTAAATATCTCCGTTACTTTTCATTGTACAAAAAAACTTCTTAGGACAAAGTTACGCTGTTTGAAGGGCCACATGTAACGGTGTAAGGGAAGAAATGTTCAAGGTCATTTTTTTACAAGATATCAAGTTCATCGATATTTTTTTAAATGGAATGAGGTATTTTTTAATACATCAATCGATGCAGCTGGACATTCGTTATAAAAAAGTACTAACCTATGTATATCCAAAAGTTAGTAGTTCAGGAGATATTTCAATTTAAATAACTCTAAAACACCATTACTGTCGTACTTAGACGTCAGCGTTTACTTACTTGTGTAACGTTTTACTACGACAATAATGGTGTTTTACAGTTATTTAAATCGAAATATCTCGTGAACTACTAACTTTTCGACATACATAGGTTAGTACTTTTTTATAACGAATTTCCAGCTGCATCGATTGATGTATTAAAAAATACCTTATTCCATTTAAAAAAATATCGATGACCTTGAAATCTTGTAAAAAAACGACCTTGAACATTTCTTCCCTTACACCGTTACACGTGGCCCTTCGAACAGTGTAACTTTGTCCTAAGAAGTTTGTTTGTACAACGAAAAGTAACGGAGATATTTAGGTGTTCTGTTTCTTCGGACTCATCCTGTATACAAAAATTATTAGTAGACTGCGGATTTTATGCATTTATGACAAAAATGGGTAAGTTTAAAAATATTTAAAGACATCAACGTATTGGTTACAGCATAATCAAATAATTAAAAGAAGAAAGAAATTTTTATTTCACTCCTGTGCCTTGCAATCAATGCAAACTTTTTTTTATTTTGCATAAAGATCCGCAGTTTAGTTATTAGTTTTTAAAAGATGTACGAATACTTTGTACACCCACTGTAGTCATAACATCACAGACACAATTAAATCGTTAGCCTTTTGTATTTGATCGTGGATCTTCCTCTTTGTATTTCTTCGTGGATCTAGTTCCAACATTTATCGTTCATCAGCGTAGAAAGCTTGTTATTGTGCGGGACACGAAACCCATATGGTGATTGGTCTACTTCTATACCTCGTCTGTGATAAAACTATTCTTTTCCCGGATACTACACGTGGAACTTTCGCGCAACGATGCATCGGGAAATAGTGCTGCGAAAAGTTTCGCTACGTTTCATCGGACGTCGTCGAGAATTCACTCGGACGTCGTACGTCATTCGGTTTACGAGGATCCGATCGGACGTTCGATTGCCCCATCGACGCGTGTCCGCTCGTAAAGGGAGCAGGTCTTTCGAGTCTCGCGGCTGTAAAACGCAAGAGAAAGATACTGCTGAGGCGCGTAATCAGAGACGATTTCGACGATCGTTCCTTCGCAATCCATTCGCTTCAAGAAAAGCATCGGCTGTCGAGGATCCCAGAGGATACTGTTAAAAATCTCGTTTCTCGAACTGCCTCGCCTCCTTTAATTCCAATCTTTTATCCGTTGCTTCGCTACCATCGGTCTTGCTTTTCTTTTACGTTGCAAAAATGTCGTCTGCGAAATCGCTAATACACTTCGCTTTTATCGTACCCCGTCATTATCGCAATTGCTTATTCGGCGAGTGCCGTGAAACAGATCCTCCGGATTAGAGATGAAATCGCGTTTCACCGGGAGCGCGTGATGGATTTATATTTTTAAAAATACCCGGACGGAGATTTATTTTAATCCTTTCGCTCGCGAGGATAATTATTGGGAGACCTTCATCCGTGATGTTTCCTGCGAGACAGTAAAGCCTCGATACATTATGTTTATATTATTGTCTTGTAATCTTTAATCCGGCGGAATATTTCAAAATTCATTTCAGCGGGCCCGATTATTAACCCCTTTCCGGATTTTAAAGACGCAAACTCGTTACGAAGATTTCAACAAAGTCTAACAATAGAATGCGGATGTAAAACAATAGATAGCGATTTAAAACAGCGGACAAATGAAAAAAATTTAAGAACATCAACGTATTAGTTGCAGCTTATGAACATTTTTGAAGAATGAATAAATTATTACTTGGTCCTTGTTTGTTGCAGTTGATGTAAACGATTTTTATTTCGCATAAAGTTCCGCAGTCTATGAAGTTTTATATTTTTCATCTTATAATTATTGAAATTATGAAGTTGTTTACATAGAAATTGATTTGATAAATTTCTTTATCCAAGCCCATAGTGCCTTAAAAATGACACGAAATCTAAATAAATAGAGCCTTGTCATTTTTGTATGCTAAAACATTTTATTCGCTTTTAGTGCTCGGTAGGTTTAGTGTTAAAATAAATCTGGCCATACAAAATGCAGGGTGAGTCACCTAACGTTGCCACCTCAAATATCTTTGTTGTTTTTAAAGATACGTCAAATGTCTGAAGGACAAAGTTGAATGATAAAATGGGGCTCATACGATACCAAAAAATGTTTGTTTTTATGTAATTTATTTTAGAGATATGAAGGTCACCTTCATTTTTCTAAATGGAATGTCCTATTTTTCATCCCATAGATCGATAGAGTATAAAATTCTGAGTATAAAAGTGTTAACCTTTATATGTCCTAAACCTAATAGTTAACGAGATAATATCCAAATAAGAAAGAAAATTGTTTTGATAGTATCTCGTTAACTATTAGATTTTGGACATATGGAGGCCAATACATTTTTACTCAGAATTCGATAGTCTATCGATTTATGATACAGAACGTAGGTGTTTTCGTTTAAAAAAATCAAGGTGACCTTGAAATCTCCTCTATGCATCCATCAACGCAGAAAATGTTTATGTCACAACATGCCCCCCTCTATACCGTGTAAGTTTTGTATACATGGTGGGGCAGTAACTATGTCCACTTTGAATATATCCGTCATTTGTAATAATATAGAAAAATGTTATGAACAAAATTTGCACGGTACAGAGGGGGTCATATTGTGACACAAACATTTCCTGCGTGGGCGGAGGCATAGAGGACATTTCAAGGTCACCTTGACTTTTTTAAATAGAATGTCCTATTTTTTATACCATAGATCGATAGAGTATCAAATTCTGAGTATAAAAGTGTTGACCTTCACATGTCCAAAATCTAATAGTTAACGGGATATTATCTAAACAATTTTCATTCTTCTTTGGATAATATCTCGTTAACAATTAGATTTAGGACATATGAAGGTCAACACTTTTATACTCAGAATTTGATACTCTATCGATCTATGGTATACAAAATAGGACATTCCATTTAAAAAAATGAAGGTGACCTTCATATCTCTAAAAACAATTACATGAAAACAAAAATTTTTTTGGTGTCGTATGAACACCATTTTTCCATTCAACTTTGTCCTCCAGACATTTGACGTATTTTTAGAAACAACAAACATATTTGAGTTGGCAACGTTAGGTGACTCATCCTGTAAATAAATTTTCTTTTTTCTTTCACTGTTCGGGATGAAGACGCTTAAATCGCTGTAACTGTAAAGAAAGTGTTACGTCAAGGGGTTAGCATGTTGAAGGGGGCCAAGGTAACCGAAATTTGAACAGCCTCGTAGCTCCGAGCACCCATCAATGAACATCAACGCCACCATATTGGAAAACTATGGTCTCGAAGCCATTCTCAGTGGCTCACCTTGCTACGTAGGTTATCTGGTTATAGCTTGTCGGAACGGTTCCTCCGGTTTTCCGATCGAGACGAAAAGTATAGTGACAGAGTCGCGGCGAGTCTGACGAGATTTCCCCTTCGACTCGGATGATTGCGCAGCCTCGAGGCAGCCGTAGACAGTCGGATTCCATCTTTCTCCCTCGAGTGCGTTTGGTTTGGCAGTACGAGCCACTTCGACGCGTCCTCGTGCCGGATGCAAACCGTATCGACGGTCGTTTCGGGATCCTACTCGGCGAGCATTCTTCCGGAACTGGGTTAAGACCCGAATTAAATTTTCCCTCGCCCCTGCCTGGCCCTTCGCGGCCTTGGTACGCCCCTGCACGGCCTGGCCGCATCGCGAAATCCTATTCGGCTGCATCGGGGCCGAAGGCGAAACGAAATTTCCGAGCCACTGGCGTAGAAACAGCTCGACGTCGCCGTCGTTCGCCGATATACCAAACTACGCTAAACCAATCGCCTCGGTAAACTTGACCGTGATCGGACGCCCTGAGATCCTGTCTTATAACCGGATTCTCGGCCATTTGTTCACCAGGATCCACCAAATTCCCTTAGAAAACTTCCGCCGTGAGTTATCCCGCTGTTCGATGAGGCTTCTCATTTTTACAACGCCGTCATTTTCCGGACAATGAGGGAATCGAGCACCAGTGAGCTGCTCCTGAGCATATCCAACGAACACTTTCCCAATCCCCAGTTATTATACGAGCAGTCCTTGATCACACATATGATTTTCATTTTACTGTCTTCCCATTCGTCGCTGCCACAGGCTGAAAACATGTAGAACATTGATGCATTGCTGTCAGAGTTAGGCAAAAATTGTATTCAAATAAAAATTTAGAATGAAGTGCTTTTTTTCAAGTGGGTTTCAAACCCACTTTATTCGAAATTTGTATTTACATAAAATTTTTGCTCAACTCGGATTGCTGTAATACGATGCCTCATTATTTATTAGCATCGGTTTACAGTGATTTACGCTTAAAAATAAAGGTTTTTCACATTTAGTGGACGTTGATTTACCTGCTGTTTAAAACTCAGCAAATTCTGTAAATGAAGATATTCCTCATGTTTGTTCAGTTGAAACACGACATTGTCAAATTTGCTATACTGTCAAGAGAGGAGTAATTTATACTCGCTAAATTTATTACTGGATTTATTACGATTATTACGATACAAAATCGAATAACCTACCAGTCTGTAAAATATTAGACACCGTTCGCGTTGACATAAATTAACGGCATCCCGAGGAAAATCGATCAGTCAACGAGACAAATTTAGTTTCGTCGAAATGGAACTTTGAAAGAAGATCTATCTATCTTTACAAGTATGTAGTAACACCAGAGTAGGGCATTAATCGATTAAAACGTTAATCAAGTTTGATTGATTAATGTGTACGATTAAAAAAGGTAATCATTGAAAAATCCACGATTAATTCAATCGATTGATGAAGTTAATCGTCAATCGCTTATTTATTAAAAAAGGTAATCATTGATAAATCGACGATTGATTCAATCGATTGATGAAGTTAATCGTCAATCGTTGATTAAAAAAGAAATCATGGAAAAAAAATATAAAAGCACGTAAACAGAGGTTGTATTATAGACCAAATGATAATACGCCTTAACTCAGTTTACATTTTGTTCAGTATTCATATACAGTGGGTGTACAAAGTATTCGTACACCTTTTAAAGACTAATAACTTTTTTATAATTGTACCAAGCGACCTGATTTTTTATAATTAATTGGAAGCATTGGTTTACGAAATGATATGCAAAACAGATTTTCCAATAATTATAATTTACAAGCTTATATGCAAACATAAAAAAGGCATTTTTGAAAACTTTTTTATATAGTTTTGTAGTTTTGATTCCGTATTTCATTTCGAAGTTTCAGCAGTTAATAGCAATTAAGGATTAATAAGTATTTAATCGTTAACCGCAATTAACGACTAAACTAGGAGATCAATCGTTAATTGCGATTAACGATTGAAGTAGAAATTTATTCGTCAATCGTTGTTTAAATTTTTGCTCAACTCTGAGTAACACCATTACTTAAAATCTTTGCGGAAGGATTGAATATGTTTATATCTCTTGATATTAACAGTAAATGAATTTCATATAATGTTGTAATAACAAGCATTATCTAACAGTTCATATTTCACAATATCGTAAAAATTACCTTGAATTAATTATTTAAAAAAATTTTCACTTCGACCACTTTAATAATTAAGGGCACATATCTATGTTCCGAGGTAATTGAAATCGTAGATTGCGAGGATGGTTATTCAGTTCATCTCTCGTCGAGTTATACAATTCTCGAAAATGATGAATTTTGATTTTGACATTCCGTATCGCGGCACGAGATAGTAAATGGCTGATTCGCGGATCATTTCTCACGGTGTCCTTCTGTTTTCGTTATGCGCAGGCGACATAATCAGCGATAGGAATTGATGATCCGCCAGGGGCCACGCAGCCGTCGAGTCTGACCGGATCGAGGGGTCCGATTAACCGGGGAACGGACGACCAAAACCAAAAATGTGACGCGCGGCGCGGCGGACACGCGACTCTCTCTCTCTCGCTCGTCGCCGCCCCTCCACACGAACAGAGCAGAACAGGGACAGAGCAGAACAGAACAGAGAGAGAGGGAGACTGGACGATTATTGAAAGCGCGACGCCGGGATTCACCGTGAGTATTGTCTGCGAAATGATTTCCTGTCGAGAAGTCTCCGCGCGCCAAAATGAAAAGAAAGTGTCCGACCGTGGATAGAGACTCGCGAACGCATATTGAAATGCAGTCGGCGGCGTCGTCGCGTCCCTGGATTCCCAGTAATTACGCAAATGGTGACAGAAATCTGAAAGTTTCTTCGAAAACAGACTCCTTTCGCCGCAAAGTCATTTGAACGTTCATCAACGGCCGAGTTCCTTCAACATTTTGCGCTTG
Organism: Lasioglossum pauxillum; assembly: GCA_933228785.1. NCBI lineage: Eukaryota > Metazoa > Arthropoda > Insecta > Hymenoptera > Halictidae > Lasioglossum > Lasioglossum pauxillum. The sequence goes on along the minus strand of OW121701.1, from coordinate 35,831,950 downwards.
GAGACTTTCCTTGGGACATCTGTGTACTTACAACTTGAACGAACTTATCGATTTATTATTCGCGGGAAATCATTGCTCTGTTTAGAGGTGATTAGTCGTGCAAAATGAAAAGTATCCGGGCGATTCATCTTCGAGAACGTGTTAATAATCACTCGATCTTCCGGCAGCCTCGTTCTCATTCGACACGCGAGAAGTTCATTCGCTTCGTCGCGTTACTCTTCTCATAAATATGCAAAACCGATCGTCCGGTTAATCGGCGGCATTAGCGGCCGTGATTAACCACACGCTGTTTCGTTTCTTTTTGAGCCGTGCTCGTCCCGCTTACTTTACCCTCCAGCGATTCGGTCCCGACTCTATCACTGAACGTACCGAGCCGTAAAAGTAACTGGTGCATGTTCCCTCGTAAGAATGACAAGACCGATTTGATTTAGATTTTTAATAATTTCTTGCGAAATCATTTTTATTATCCCAATAATTCTGGAATAAAAGATCTGGGACCGGTTATTTTGACCGGTAGGTTTAGTGGTACCCCATCGATTCGTTTCGAGTTACGTACCTTCGAACTAAAGGGTGTCTCAAAATGACATGACATTTTAAATTGCGCGCCACTTTTTTTGTGGCGAACATAGAGTACTAAAGTTCCATTTAATATCGATTGTATAATTGTTAATAAACGATGTACTAATGCTCTCGGCGCAGTGGTTCAATCTGCTTTTACAGTATTATCATTATTACATTAAACATTGAATGTCAAAATTGTGTATTTTGTTACTCACTTACTTAATGAAATTATTTTAACTAAATTGAAATTGAAACAACGAAACACGTGCTGTTCTCATGTCGTTACACAAGCTACTGAGGCATACGTGTAACCAATAGAAATGAACCAGATTATCGATCGACATAACCAATCGATATTTGGCGGTTATTTCAAACCGTGAAAAGTCAAATCACAACTTTTAACTGCATGTATACCAAAATATCATAGTAATATTAAAGTAACAATAATAATGATCAATTTGTGAAAACATTTTTGTTTGCAAAAGATTACATCTAGGTGTTATTGTAAATGGTGAAGCCACAGGATAATAAAATTGTTTGGAAGAAATAACATAGAGTACTGATCTTTAACAATTGGCATCATGAAGTATTGAGGTTTGGTCATGGAGAATTACACGATCGAGCAACGCATAGAAATTGTGAAAATTCACTACAAAAATGGTGAAAATTTTTCGGAGACGGTTCGAAAAGTCCGCACGTCTTCTGGTTATCATAACGCACCATCTCGCAACACTGTGGTGCATTTAATCACAATAATAATACGTGTTTAACCTTCCGTCGGGCGCAACCGATCTGAGAGGCACAGCGCGAACATTTAGGTACCTCTCTCCCTCCCCCCCCCCACCAGGCGACCTTGGCACTTGGCTGTCCCATAGCTGCCTGTTTTGACGTGCTCTAAGGATCCTTCCCACTTAGATTGTCTTTGACTGTCAATACGGGAAGTTATTCAAGTTTTGTTCAGATAAGCTATATATTTCTTAGCATCGACCCATTGCCATTTCATTAATAGACCGGTCTGCAGCCAACATGTGGCACATTTTACCACAATTAGAAGATTTCTCAATCAATGCATTCAACTTAGCCTCCCACGTCCAACAAACCGTATCGTAAAGTCGCAGTGCCGGAGGTTCAGAAAGCAAGTAAGTATCTGGAAAACACAAGAGACTCAGTCACCCCCACCCTTGGGGAGGGCCCAAAAGCGCGGCCCTACGAGTATAGACGGCATCAGGTGCACTATTTCCCTAACAGCAGTTGTATAAATGAACTTTTGTAGGTGTTTATCATATATTTTTTGAATGTGTGCCCGTCAAGCACATTGCGCCCGAACTCGGCGGCCCAGATATTGCGCCCGACGAAAGGTTAATAATACATGTGTTATTAGTACGCTATGTTCGCCACAAAAAAATGGCACGCAATTTAAAATGTCAGGTCATTTTGAGACACCGTTTATTTGAAAATAAAGAGGAATAGGAAAAAATGTCCCAAACTTTATCCACTCGTCGAAAACACAGAAAATTCGCTGCCGAATTCTGACAAAAATTAATTGAGCTTAAAATCGAGGAAGAATCCTGTCAGCGCGTTGGACACGATTGATCAGTGAATCGACTATCAACCGCAGCGCGAAATCTGCGTGTTCGACGCAACGAGGGCTTAGGAGAAGATCAAAGGATCACGATCGTGTTTCCAACTCCGTTGAAAATTCGGACAGCCTCGCCGGGAGCGGACACCGTGTATATCATTATCGACGTCGCCATATTTCCCTGTCTGGTGGACGAAGGCTGTCACAAATCGCGCGACCACACACCACCGGAAAAATTCTATTTTTCCTGTCGCGCCAAAAAGACCACCTCCATCCATCGATCCCATAACGTTTTCGGGCAATTCCAGCCGGTGGAAACACCAGCGACCAATCAGGAATAAATTATTCCGCAGAAACGCCCGGCACAATTGAAATATTCAGGACAATTCGAGCCGGATCCTCGTCGCTGTTCGATTTTTTTGTTAGCCGGTCCCGACCACCGGAATTCAATGTTCCCGGAGTTTTTTAACCGGAAGATTAATCGTTCCGAGTTATTTCTCATTCCAATGGTGTTGGTATAACGTGTGCCGCACGGTGGACCAGAATTCCAACTGGTCAATGTCGCTGTTGATTAGATATTATGAATGGACTACGGCTTTTATGCGTTTATCGAAAGAGTTTAACCCTCGTCGGTCCCTCATTTCACGAACTGAATCGGTATCTTGGTGTCAAATTGAAATAACAAGGTTAACTTAAATAATTAAATAATTAATGAATTAAACTTTAAAATACTTTAATAATACTTTAAAATTCTGGTCAATGCTCAGAAATTTGTAGGGCATACCATAGTTTTATACCAATTGTAATTGAAAGAACTAACTATAAAAATTTTATTTATTGAATCAACAAAATAATTTAAAGAATTAGTTGAAATATAACATTAAATTGTCATTTTAAAATTACTATAAATAATACTCTTTCATTAGATGTCCGAAAGAAAGAAATGGTCTCTTAAACCAAATTAAAGTAGTTAATCACCTACCTCTAATGATATTATTCTTTCATTCCACAAATAAGACCAATATATTGAACTTTATTATTGACTTATTATAATAAATCTTTTAAACAATACCCTAAACTTACAAAAAAATAATACTTAAAAAATAAGATTTTTTAAAAATTTTCTTTTAATTTATAGTTCAGTTAGTGCTGAAGAGTTAGCTAGTCAAATAAAACAAAAAATTCTTTTTCACAATTAGTGATATTTGAGCGCGAATATCTCAGAAACTATGCGAGATAGCGAAAAACTGAATACAGTCGATCATATGGCACATTTTGTCAGCTTTAATTTTGTATAGAATGGTCTTATCGTTAGGACACATAGTTTCCGAGATATAAGCGAAGAACCGAAAAAGGGGACCTTCTACGTGCGCCCCTGCACGCTCACCTCCTAGAAGTATCAAACAAAGTCCCAAAATTAAAAATTGTGTTCCTTCCATTTCCCTCTACACCCCCCTTATGAGCGTTCTTTGACTGGACTATTAGGTCGCGTTCCTAAATCGCACTTTTCCTTCTTTTGCGTTTATTTCGAAACTACATTTTTACAACCGGTGTAACAAATATCTCGGAAACTGTACGTCCGATTTATTTCAAATTTGATACACATAATTCTAATAATATTATCTATCGCTTGTTTTGATAAGATTCCCAATTGTTTATAACAATCGTTTAAAGTTTGCTTTTTTTGGTACAAATTGAATGTTCATTTGCACTTTCCTCGCATTTATACAAAAATTGTTTTTACTTGAAATCCCTATGTTTCACGATAGATATTTTATCAAGGAACAATAAAATCATGAGTTTTTTAATTTCGGATAATCGCTTGCATCGCAATCCGTTACACTGTTTACGCGCATCCTGACTATTCCGGACGGAGAAGTACTGCAGGACAACGGATAACTCGGCCATTTTTTAATATTTTTTAATGAAATTTACACAATATATCCTTTAATATATGCCCTAAAAAATAATTGTCACATTCATAGTTTCGTAGAAAAAAAATCGTAAACTTTGATGTCATTTCGGGCGCCTCAGGGTGGCATAACCCCTTAAAATAACAAGGTAAAAAGAAAGTTATTTTTCAATGTTTTTTTATTCAGATTGATGAGTGAACATTTACATTGTAGGTCTTTCAGTAATCTGTTCCATATTAAAAAAGTAAAAGTGACGATGTTTCGAACTTTATTTATAAATAACAGAACAGTATAACTTATTCTAAGAAAACTGTGTCAAATTGACATGAAATCTCTATCTGGCTCTTATTTGCTGCAATCGATGAATTCCGATCTCGTCTGACGATCGAGTCGAGTTGTCAATTATCACCGGAACAGTTTTAATAATTTACCAATGTGAATATGTTACTTCCAATTTAACTCTTAGCACTCGAATGGTGACTTTGAGAGAGGCGCCACTAAAAATTGCTGTACCATTATTTAAAATATCGTTTACATTATTAGATATGCTGAGATATGTGTACGAGGTCGTACATCAACTTCATATCCACCAAATTTAAAAAATCATAGAGAATTGAAGAATTCTAGATCGGAAGAAATGTTTAATTTTCCCGTTAAAATAAGCCCGAGTGCAAAGGGTCAAGATGGATGGCTATTTCTTGCAAATGACGCGGAAAATTTGCATTCTCGATGAAGACTCGCAGTCTAGCGAGCGTATATAATGTTATTACGGTCCGCGTTCTCGCGCGATCGAGACGACCTAACTTTAAATTTAATGACATGAAAATTTTCGGATTAATTCCAGCTATTTTATGGAAATGGCCCGGCCGCGAGTCAAACGAGGACAAAAAAAGAAGTAAGAGGAATCGTTGCGGCGCGGTGCCGGGTTGAAAAATTCCCCTGATGCTTGACCGCATGGACGGTCATTAATCGGCCCCGTAATTGGAGGTTTAATTCGTCAGTTTGAGCGTGGATAATGGAGCGCTGCATATTCGATGATTTAAATCACGGGACACTCGTCACGGTAACCCGTTTACACGGACCATTGTGCAACCAATCGTCTATCCGAGCCCATACATTCCTCCTCTGTTTGCGGTGACAGAAGTATCTACTTCCGGTATCGCGGGACCAGCACCGACACTTTTCATTCCGATCATTATCGGACTCGATCGACTCGTTTGTCACTCTGCTCACTTCCCAAGTACAGTTGACAAATGTGGAGAGACGATGTCTTCGATGACGTTACTGGAGGCGACTGAAAGTTGAAATTGCTGCTGCTATTGGAGATACATTAACCCCTTGCCCTGCAATATCGTGTCAGACTTGTGATGAAGATTCTGAACGGAGTCTAATAAATATTTACTCCCTCTGTCCCATAATAATAGCAGTAAGTGAATATTGAAACGGGAATTATTGGCGGATGCAGCTGTAAGTTATGTTGTAGCGCAAAATTAGGCTGCTCTTTACTTTACCGGACTCAAAATTTGTGCCTTTCTACTGCGAATTATGATGTATTTGGTATGTAATCAAGTAGATTTGTACCCGGGGCGGATGCAGATCGAAGTTTCGATCCTGTAGGATGAATGGTTCAGAAGTTATGCTTGCTTAAAGTTGTGCATTTTTCAGTGTTTTTGATAGCTAAGGGCGCCATATTGGTTTGTAGTGACGGTCGCACGCCGCTTACTGAGTTGGTTAGGATTAGGTCGAGGGGGGCGGCAAGGTAAGCGGCTCGCGGTCGTCACTACAAACCAATATGGTGGTGCCCTTATCTGTCAAAAATGCTCAACTTTAAGCGACCATAACTCTTCAACTACTGATCCTAGAGGATCGAAACTTCGATCTGCAGTCGCCCCGGGTACAAATCTACTGGATTACATACCAAATACATCATAATTCGTAGAAGAAAGGTACTAATTTTGAGTCCGCTGAAGTAAAGTTTACCCCAAAATTGCGAAGCCTTTAATCAAAATCAATGTTTCACGACATCTGTCATTTGTTTTGACACATCTTTCAATTGTTAGATTAACCTAATTATTACTAATCATAACTATTTCTCTAATTTCATCCGCTGATCGAAATCAATTGTTTCGTTTCAGTTGAATATCAACCCATTGTAAAAGTAAGATGAAAAAAAACAAGTTATGCTGGTAGTAATGAAGAACAAGGGATCCTCCTACAAGTTTAAAATGCAGTAACGAAATAATTAAAAAATCCAGAAACTATCTGAACAGTCAAGATAAAAATTAGGAGTAATATTTTTAATTTATTGTTTAATGTAATCTAGCTTTTGATAACAAATGTTTCGTTCTATATTTATTTTCTTTTGCTACTATTGTTATGAGAGAGAGGGAATATATTATTATTTCTATAATAACATAGTAGTATATCATTATTAATTTCCTTTAAACCGAGATGAAATTCTATTTTGGTTTCGTGAATGTATAGTTATCGGAGAACACGTAAGCATACAATAGACATAAATTTTTTTTTTTTAGTTATAATAATTACAAACAACAAAGAAAGTTTTAATCACTGAAACCGTAAAATAATTTGTAAGGCAAGGGGTTAGAAAGTGTCCAGTCACGGTCCATGGATCTTTAAAAATTAGGTATACACACCTGTCGAAGTTCGAAGCCAGAATGCTTCCGTAATTGTGAAGTCGGAGCACACGGAATTTCGAGGTTGCCGAGAAAAAATGGCGAGGTGAGCGGTCGGTCGGACGTGTAGTTAAAAGCATGACGGACTACATTCGGTCGAATCGTTTTTCGACGAACGATCAGATTTCTCTGGATCCTCCGGCGCGCCGCGCCGACGAAAGCCCCGGAGCGTGATGGAAACCGCGCGCGCGATCCAGTTACCACGGAGCGTTTCCCTCGCAAAATTTCGGGACAGTCGAAACCGTGACCCGGTTTGTCGTGCGGCGCGGTGTGGGAGGGTCGGAGGAAGTCGATGTAACGGCGGAACGTACGAATGCTCGGCCTCTCATGTTCGAGTCAATTAAGCTCTATCGATTGCCACGGCGACAAAGACAAACCCGGGCCCGCCCGAACGCCGCTGCTGTTCCGTGGCCGATGCTCATTTTTACTTTACAATCTTCCCTCGCATAGTGTCACTTTCATCTCTACGGATAGTGTTACTTTTTTATCTCCCCTAGGGGGTTATCCCAGTTAGGCGGTCGATCGCGCTACAGTAAATCCTCTATAGTCGCAAAAAGGTCGTACACGATAAACGCAAAATGATATCCCCTCCACTGTAGTAATCTGATCTCGGCTCGAGTGACTAACCATGAGAAGCATTTACATATCATTGCAACAACTTTAGCAAAATCGAAGCAAAGCATTACAACGAGCAAACAGAAGACTGCTGAAAAAAGTTGAAGATTTAAATGAACTATTGGATGAATTACACAAGAGAAGCGTGGATGTATCACTGAAAGAACTTTAGCTGAAAAGTACAAGCAAATTAAAATGTAATGTTTTGTTGTAATGTTTTAATTGCTGGCCATAATAGGATAAGATTTAAACTAACAAGAACTATTTCATTTTGTAACGAATAATTAAGAATAAGTTATAATATTGTATTATAGTAAATCCTCTATAATCGTAAAAAGGTCGTACACGATAAACGCAAAAAATATCACCTCCACTGTAGTAATCTGATCTCGGCTCGGGTATATTGGCGTGAACCACTATTAATGCGACGCGGAGAGTCGAAGTCGCCAGCACAGTTCAAAGGTCCGTCCTCACAATGTAACACCAATATTCAATCTTTTTTATTATTACTTATTTTTTTATGAAACTTTCACCAATATATTTGTGGCATTTTTCTGATTAAAAAATAATACGAAACACGGTATAATTTCAATTGTATTTAGTGGTTTAATTGACGATGAACGTTTCGGGCGCATACGACAGCGTATGGGAAAGAAAGAGACGCGGAGAGTCGCAGTCTATCTTTACGCGCGCTGTCCTTTTCTACGTTCGGTTCGGCCCTGGAAGCTCTAAAAAATAGCGTCCGTCTACGAACTTTGCAAACGAACTCCCCGAGGTTTTTGCGATGTATGGAGAATTTAATGTACAATGTATGTAACACGATCCGAGGACGGATGTCGGTCCGGCAGTACTAATTCAACGGTGAATACACCCTCAACCCAACACCCCCGCGAATAACAACGACGTAACAACCGTCTTTGGCTAGCGAGTCAGCCGTCGCGTTGCGTCGGCCAGTTTGAGACGCGGCTCGATTAATCACGCGACGGATGAAACAATGGCCGAACTCGCGAAACGGCTTATACACCGCCCGACAAATGGAATCGGGAAATTAATTAATCTCGGCTAAGTTGGATTCGAGTCCCCGCGCTAATCGTACAAAAGGTAATTTTCTTGCAATCCTCGACGGTGGCACAACACTTGTCAGAGTAGTTAATTTTGTCAAATTTTTTTCGTAGATAGTTGCTCAATGAAAAATTCTCAATTTTTCAGAAGCTACGCAGGAAACTCTAAGCTTTCTAACTCAATTTTTTAAATCCATTTTCTGGGGGATGCAGTACCTTCTCGGATCTCTTGAAGTAGTTGAATCAAGGAGTTTTATTCGTAGACAATTATTAAATAAAAGTGCTAATTTTTGTGCTTGGACGGAGTTATCCGCTCGTTTCGTTTTTGCCTGCAGTAATTATGTCGAGGTTGCATCGAAAACAGAGTTAATTTATTTACTCGTAATTCGCTTATTTATCTGCTAATTAATCTGGTTTTTTCGCTTATCGCGTTCGCCGTTGTTGTATATTTATTTCCGTGTGTTCTTTCCTGTCCAACATCAGCAGTTTATTTTCTTCTGTTCCGCTGATACAACACCACTATATTTTGTTTTAGTATTACAATTACTAGACTGCGGATCAAAATAAACATTGTCTGCATCGATTGCAAGATATAGAAACCAAATTCAATGTTATTTCTTCCCTTAGTGATTTTAATAGAGGAGAAATCATATATTGACATGTTCAATTTTTAAAATTTTCCATCAACTTTGAATTTCATCTACTCAATTTTGTCATAAATGTATGCCATAAATATCTAGTTATTACTAGACTGCAGATCTTCAGGTAAAATAAGAATGATCTGCATCGATTGCGAGAAATAGAAACCAAATTTAATGTTATTTCTTCCCTTAATGATTTTAATAGAGGAGAAATCATATATCGACATGTTCAATTTTTTGAATTTTCCAACAACTTTGAATTTCATCTAATCAATTTTGTTACAAATGTATGCCATAAATATCTAGTTATTACTAGACTGCAGATCTTCAGGCAAAATAAAAATGATCTGCATCGATTGCGAGAAATAGAAACCAAATTTAATGTTATTTCTTCCCTTAACGATTTTAATAGAGGAGAAATCATATATTGACATGTTCAATTTTTTGAATTTTCCAACAACTTTGAATTTCATCTACTCAATTTTGTTACAAATGTATGCCATAAATATCTAGTTATTACTAGACTGCAGATCTTCAGGCAAAATAAAAATGATCTGCATCGATTGCGAGAAATATAAACCAAATTTAATGTTATTTCTTCCCTTAACGATTTTAATAGAGGAGAAATTGATGGCTTCAATTTGTTCAATGTTCCAACAACTTTGAATTTCATCTACTCAATTTTGCTATAAATGCATATAATAATCTGCAGTATAATAATTACTAAATTCCCGTGTATCTCCGTAAGTTCGATTTTCAGCAGGTTTTCTTTTTGTCCCGACAACAGGGTGTACATTCCCGACAACATAGTATTTAATTTCTCCCCTGTCAATCCTGTGCGCTTTTTAGGTCTTTGAGCCGCGTTTTAGAGTGGATACGGCCCCAGTATTTGTATGGTGATCCGATTGCACTCTTTTTATTTAGATAGCACGGTATCGAATTTTCCCTCGAAGCAAAATGCATTATCATCTCGACGCGTACACACCCACCCATACATCTTCAGACATTTATGAATCGCGAGGATGTCGACCACAGGAATATCACTCTTCCAACTACAAGCTACCATACCTCCGAATTCAAGTTGCATGAACCGCTACGAAGAGATATCAGAGTTTGAAGCATCAAGCGCCATCAGAATCTCCAAATTGAAGCTACTTCTCCAAAAAGAGCTAAAAGCATCGCGCCATCGCCGTTGCCAAATTCGAGCTACAAGCAAACCATTGGGAGCTAACCCAGCGAATTCGGTGTCACGAGACTTCGCAGAGTCGTGACAGAAGTTTCACCACGTAAAGTGTGCTAAATAGAATTTGTATCCAGGACTCCGACATGTTTCGATACGTTAAAGGGTCCCTACACGATCAATAATATTGTCAATATTCGCGTCAATATTGAAGCGTGCATCAATATGCTTCAATATAAACGCAATGAATATTCTCACCAATACTCATTCCGGCAAAAACATTCGTGCTGATTGGTCGGGGCTGTTTCAGTGGTGTTTTTGTTGTGAATTTAGAAATGTTTTCCAGTTCGGATTTGGGTTTTCTTGCATCAGTGCTGCCAAGTCGGCTCCAAACGGAGCCACAGTTCTCGGAAATACTCTCCTCCTTTTCCCCTTCCACTATCCCATTCGCCTCATTCAATCCTCGTCGCGCACGCGCAACGTGTCTCCCATTTGCCCCACGCAATCTCCGTCGCCCATGCGCAACGTGTCACATATTACTCTGGTCATCAGAGAGGGGGTACATCATATATCGGCGTGATTCCCCTCATCTGGCAGCACTGTCTTGCATAGACTCTTTCACTGCGCGAACAAAAAAACACTGTCCAACACCAAATTTGTTCCACAATTACTGTTGGATGGTTCTTATAGAGTTTTTTGCGCTGATTCCGAATCTGCCCTTAATTTTTTCTCCTAGGTGCACAGTTTTTAAGAAATATGACTTAAAAAAAACCTATTTTTCAACTTTAAACAAATATTGTGATGTTATTATAAAAGATATTGAATTGTTCTTTGCAGCAAAAGATTCTGTAGACTTTCCCGAATACGGTGATATCCAATATTAATACATTATGAATGTTTAAACATGTTTAAACAATCATTAAAGACGGAGAGACACCATTTTGCATCAATTTTTGTGGATATTTTTGAATTTATCTCAAAACATAAGGGTCCAGCGGAAAATCGAACTATATCACCCGATAGAGCAGGCCTTTATCTTGAGAAATCACTCTTTGAAGTTAGCAACTTTGACGTTTCTTTCGAACCACAAACCAAAATATCTTCGCCTGGCATAAGTTGCCGCCAGTGGCGATCACCATTAGCGCGGTCTCATGTCGGGCGAAGATATTTTGTTTTGTGGTTTGAAAGAAACGTCAAAGTTGCAAACTTCAAAGAGTGATTTCTCAAGATAAAAGCCTGTTCTATCGGGTGATACAGTTTGATTTTCCGCTGGACCCTTATTTTTTGAGATAAATTAGAAAATATCCTCAAAAATTGGTTGTAAAGTGGTGTTTCTCCGTCTTTAATAATTGTTTAAACATGTTTAAACATTCATAATGTATTAATATTGGATATCACCGTATTCGGGAAAGTCTACAGAATCTTTTATATAAGATTATATAATAGTTAAAAGTCATGTTTCTCAAAAACTGTGCGTCTAGGAGAAAAATTAAGGCCAGATTCGGAATCAGCGCAAAAAACTCTATAAGAACCAATCAACATTAATTGTGGAACAAATTTGGTGTTGGACAGTGTAATTAAATCACGATTCTTCTTCACCATGTCTCATCGTTTTGATGCACCGGTAACCTGATATAACTTCCAAGACACAACGTAAATAGTAGCAGTTACTTAGTGTGTTACTAAACAGAGGATACTCTATACAGATCTATGTACAAAATCTTTGTACATATCATTGGTATTGAGAAACATTGGAAATCTAGAGGTGTCTTATAATTTTGTCGCAGAGTGTACTCACACGCAACCTCTTAGACGTTTAAACGGTTCTTCAATATTGACAGAAAATATAATTTTCTATCCTAGACGATCAATATTTCCATCAATGTGGTCCTCCGTTAATATTGACAATATTATTGATCGTGTAGGGGCCAATTTAGGGTTTCAGTGGAGTGTAGCTCACACAGTCGTCCATAATTTCTTTCACCGGAGGACCGTTTTGGAGAATCGCTGACGTTCGGAGTTCCGGTGAAAAGCAATGGAGTACCGTCGAGGCGGGTCAACGCATTTACGTTTTTCCCTTCACCATCTCATTCGTCTTCCTTTCGTCTTTGTCCGTTTGCCTGCGGGGGCTGTAAGGGGTGTAATGGGTGCGAGAGAGGTGCGACAGAGGAGAGGGTGAGTTTCTCGTGGTCTCGCGTGCTTACTCCCTCGCCCAGAGGAGTACGCGCGCACCCTCGAAGCCTTGTCCCATTTTTTCTCTCCCCCGAACAACCCGCTTTCTAATTCTCCGACGCGGCGATACGCTGACTTTCGAGTTTTTGACTGGAAGACTTTCCATTCGACTCCTCTCCCTCACTTTCTGTCGCGGTGAATGCCGCTTATCCGATTTAATATTCTTCCCCGGCCGGTATTAAAGCGGATGGAACGGGGCGGGACACCCCCGAGAAAGGGTAAATTGAATTTCTTTAACGAAATATGTACACGAGGCCGGAGTATTTCGGTCGTGGCACAGTCTGATATTTTAGCAATGGCACGAAATTATCGCGTCGAGGGAATATTCATTCGCGATCGTCTTATCGGTTTTTATATTAAGAGGAAACATCGTATTTTAGGAAAGCGCAGATAGGAACGCTTTTATTCCCTAGTAGTAAAAATACTGTCGGCATTTTACTGCATTCGGAAATATTTTATGATCTAGAGACGGAGAAGAATGCGCAGCTTATCGGTAATGATCGGTCGTATATTCAGTCTGAAGATGGTAATGATTAGACTGCGGATCTTTATGCGCTTATGGTTTCTGAGAATTTTTTAAAAACACCAGAATTTTAATATATTTCAGATCTACAAAGGTTACTACCACTGAAAATAATATTTCATTTTGTTCCCCCTTCTGAAAAATTGCATGAACTTCCGCAGTCTAGTAACATTAATTTCTTAATAATTTTCATCAACTGAAAATGACACATCAGCATCTTTAATTCAGTAGTATTCAGGTTTTATCCTTTTAAAAAATCTTATAAGATCTGAATAACTTAGATCATGTTATTATTGCACATGACTATAGGCAGATCAGTCTCCAGGGTTCGGTAGTTCCAGTGTTGAATTCGATAATCGTTTTCACTTTTTTACATTTGATCTACTCATCTTTATGCAACAGTGACGGTATGTTAATTCAGAATCGATATCGTACAAATAATTCTCCGATGCTTTTCAATCAATTACCATGTAATTTGAATGGTAATTACCCTATTAACGCATTACAGCACTTTATGCAGCGTTAGTACCCTTTGTATTCATAGCCAGAATTGTAGGCCATGAGAAAACATGAGAAACTATTTCCGACAGACCATCTGTCGTTCTCTAATTTCGTATGTAACGATGCGAAGAGAAAAAAACGTGGTAAAAAAGAACTTCCTGATTAACCCTTTGCACTCGGAGCTATTTTTCCCCGAAAATTAGACATTTCTTCCATTCTCTATGATTTTTTAAATTGTATTGATATCAAATTGCTATAATAGCTCACATACAATACCTACAGTGACTTCCACTAATACTCGGACACTCTTAAAAACACCATAACTTTTTTAATATGGGTCTATGCGATTCGAACTATTTTGGGAAGCTAGAGCAATTAGATTACTACAGGATCTGAATAGAAATTCTTTCAAAAATTGCATTTGTTCGGGATTGTAGAGAAAATACTAAAAGTTGCATTTTACAACTTTTTTATGCGGGCCTATATTGAAAATGTTTAAAATACGTTTTGTAGATCTGTGTCAATTATATGCACTGTGAAAGTTTCATAGAATTCGTTGATGCGTGAAAAAAACGACTGACATTGAATGTTGTAAGAATCCTTAGAATTGAATTCCCTAGAATTCCTTAGAATTACTGCAGTTGGTGGCCGAAAATCGTGAAAAACTGCAATTTTTACCATCTTTAAACGTTTGTAGCTTCATTAAATCTTCAGAATATGTGTAATTGATACAGATCTACGAAACGTGTTTTCGAAATTTTCCATATAAGCCCACATAAAAAGGTAGAAAAATGCAATTTTTAGTTTTTTAGTTTAGTAATTCCGACAACTTGCAGTCTCTTTCAAAAAATGTTGTCACTTTCTGTAGCAAACCAATTGTTCTAACTTCTCCAAAAATTTCAGGTCGTATATTCCAACATTAAGAAAGTTATGGTGTTCTTAATAGTGTCCGAATATTAGTGGGAGTCACTGTAAATATTTAATACTCTAGAAAACTAAGATTTTAATCAAACAAATTTGATCTTCCTAATTCCTATACACAACTAAGATCATTATTTACGTGCTCCAGCCGGTGTATAATTTGAAGGTACCCCGAGCTGATCTTTAAGGTGCTGCTTTCAGTTTTCATTCGAGATATCTGATTTGACTTTTAAATAGAGTCGAGCTGAACGTCGATCGATGCGATTCGTCGCGTGTTCTTTTTCTATTGCGCGGGGGAGGAGCTCATTGGTACGCGTGACGCGTCTGGAATATTATTGAAATTCAATTTCACCGTGCTAAATTGTTGAAACAGCACGGAGTGTGCGGCCGCGCACAGATTCCCCTTAGCCTAACCCCGCCCCCGTCGCTCACCCTTCCATGTAATCGACGGAACACATTGTATCGATCCTCTTATAAATAAAAACCTCCGGTAGAACGGTCTTTGGCGGGCTGCGCGCGTTGTTTACGGGCTCCTTCGCGTAGAAACACGCGGCGGAGCTCGGCAAACGATGCTCTCTTTCATCTAGGAACTCTCTCGCCGCGGCTCGGCGGCGGCTGCTGAAAAATTCAGTTCACAATCCCGACACTTCAAAAACGTTGATGTCGTGCCGCCTCTTCTACTCGGTACACCGGCAACTGTCATCGCTGAAAATGATGCGACGAGCCTGCGCGAAAGAGAAATCATCGAGAGAGCGAAAGAATCCACGCGCTTTTCGAATCCACACTCTGCGGACCACTTTCCCCGTTCACCGATGCCTTTGTCGCTTTTCCATGTTTGCTCCAGCGTTCCAAACGGCGTGTTCCCGGGTTAAAAAACGGCCGGTCTCTTTCTGTTGGAAGTGTTCTTCAAATCGCAGCTCTTGTTTCTCGCGAGAGATCTTGTAACGTGGCTCTCACAGCTATTGACTTTGGCAGGACCATTTTGTACGTTGTTAAGCGCCCAATGCTTGCTTTCGTGTATTAAAATTGTGTAGTACACGTCCGCTTTGTACGATAACAGAGGTGAAACTAACGTCAAGCGCCGACACAATGTTCACAGTTTTCGGAAATACAGGGTGTACCACGTATCGTGATCAGTAGAGATTACTCTGTTGTTATTTGTTTTCCTACCACATACACATGGTTTCAAAAGAACTTTCACGTGATTATAGCAAATTTTGTGTAAAAAAGAAATTAAAAAAGCAATTTTTTAAATTCATGATACGTTTCCGAATTCGCCTTGGAATCCTCTAACAGATGGGCGTAAAAAAATTATATGTTTATTTGCAAAAAATTTGAGGTGACCTTGAAAAAACATTAAAAAGAAGAGTTGACGAAAAATTTTTTATAATCACATTAAAGGTCTCTTGAAACCATGCAGAAGTTGATAAAAACATTTTCGATCGGACTGCTAATAACAGAGTAATCTCTACTGATCACGATTCGTGGTTCACCCGGTATATCACAGTACTCGTACACCTATTAAAAACGGATAACTTTTTCAGAATTGAGTTTTCTTGAGACTTTAGAAGGGTTAGTATACCAGCTAATGTGTGTAAATATTGTTTTTTAATCGTTATTGGTCGCAATTACGAGGGAAACAATGAAGATCACGATTTTAAAATTTTTTATCTGTTATCGTAATGAAAATTTAGAACATATATTTGTTTCATTGGAATTGGTTGACGAATAAAATAGCTATTTACGGTTTGCGATTCATTTAAGTCGCAGATTCTTACAAATTTGCTATTTTGAATTAACTATGCAGGGTATCCCATATAACAGTTTTCACGATTTTTCAAGTATTTGCGATAATCTGACAAAAAATATTTTAACAAAAGTTGATCAGTCTTCGATTGGCTATACATTGCAGTAAAAAAAGTTCGATATTCTTTTTTTTTAACTTCCCGATTTTATAGGGAAGTTATTGTAATTACCCCGAAAATCGAAAATCGATTTTTTAGCAGATCTTCACGTTTCATGGTCATTGGAGTCATTTTAGACTATTTTTATCAAAATGTCTGTGTGTGTGTGTGTGTGTGTGTGTGTGTGCGCGTGCGTATGGCCGTTTGTATGTTATCAAATTTTTCGTTAACGTTTTCTGAAAAAGTAACAACGCGATCAGAATGATGATTGATGCAATCGATGTGCCGCGCTGTAACTTAGAGCTGATTAGATTTTGGTCCATTTTGGTCAAGTAGTTCTTTAGTTTTTTTCGAAAGGAGTTGATTAAACATTGCAATTTATACGAAAGGCGTATCCACCGAAGAAGTAAACGTAACTATATATATATACATATATTTAGACATATTTAAAAAAAAAATTTTTTTTATAAAATAAAAAAAAAATTTTTCTTGTTTTTTTCAATTTAAAAAAATTTTTTTCCAATTATGCAACTAATACTAATGTAACCGCTTACAATAATCGAAATTTATTCCAATGCAAGAGTGAGTTAATCATCGCCGAGAATACATTTTCAAAGAATATCGATGAAAGTACAAAAAAACATTTATATTACAATCTTTAAATAAACAATCAGTTCAAAACGAATTGTTAACTGAGATTAAATTGAAAATTAATATAAAATATATGATAATTAATAACATTGATGTTGAAGACGGATTGGTTAATGGAGCATGCGGAATATTAAAATTTATTACTTTTCAAGAAAATACTAAAATTCCGTCTATATTGTGGTTAGATTTTCAATTGGCCATAGTAGGAGTGAAAGTAAGAACTCGTTATCGTGATTATATGAAAAATGCAAATATAAATCAAAATTTAACACCAATAATAACAAAATATCGAATCAAGTAAATATTTCGAGTGAAGAAAAATAACAGATCACACGTAGTCAATTTCCAGTGGTTCCCGCTGAAGCGATTACGATTCATAAAAGTCAGGGACAAACATACGAGAAAGTATGTATGGATTTTAAAACATCAGAAATACGAACTTTACAAATGTTGTATGTAGCACTGAGCAGAGTTTCAAAATTGAGCGGTTTATATATTTTGGGAAAATTTAAAATAATAGTATCGAAGAAAACCAAGATCAATACTGCAAACCCGGATAATGATGAGTTTTATCGTTTGCGAAAAACTAATTAAGACAATTTACTTTGCAACATTAGTATGCTATAATAAGGAACCAAGCGAGCAACGAGCATACGATATTGGTTTAATGCGACGCCATATAGCAAACATTTTGATAAGTAGAAAACTATTGAATTTCCCTGTAAACGCATAATCTTCTTAAAACGTACACTTAATAAATAATAATAATAATATACAGCAACTAACGAATCGGGAAGTTCTTTGTGTGGCTCGTGGAGAGTCACACACCAAATAAAAAACATTAATAGCAGTAGGCCCTACTAGCCATGCGTATCACTAACCCTCTCGCAAGAGCAGTCCTACCCGCGAGCGAGCAAAAACAACCCTACTCGCGAGCGAGCGAAGCGAGCGAGCAACAATAGCCCTCTAGTTTAATATATCAATCGATGCAGCTGGACATTCGTTATAATAAAGTACTAACCTATGTATGTCGAAAAGGTAGTAGTTCAGGAGATATTTCAATTTAAATACAGTGGGTGTACAAAGTATTCGTACACCTTTTAAAGACTAATAACTTTTTTATAATTGTACCAAGCGACCTGATTTTTTATAATTAATTACATGCATTGGTTTACGAAATGATATGCAAAACAGATTTTCCAAAAATTATAATTTACAAGGTTACATGCAAAAATAAAAAAGGTATTTTTAAACCTTTTTTATTTGGGCTCTTCATGAAAATTGAAAATATATGTTTTGTAGATCTATGTTAGTTATACACATACTGAAAATTACATCGAAATCGGTTGACGCAGGAAAAAGCGACACGCATCGAAATATGTACGATTCTGTGGGTTTTAAGCAGAAATTGATCAAAAGTTGTGTAAAACTACG
The DNA here is from genome assembly GCA_933228785.1 of Lasioglossum pauxillum. Classification (NCBI taxonomy): domain Eukaryota; kingdom Metazoa; phylum Arthropoda; class Insecta; order Hymenoptera; family Halictidae; genus Lasioglossum; species Lasioglossum pauxillum. The sequence goes on along the minus strand of OW121701.1, from coordinate 35,813,538 downwards.
CTTTTCACCATTTTTAACCGCTTGTAGCTCGTGTGTGTGTTAAGCGATTTCGATGAAATTTTGAAGTATAATTAATATAGATCTACAAAACATATATTTTAAATTTTCATTGAAGGCCCATATAAAAAAGTTTTAAAAAATGCCTTTTTTATGTAACCGTGTAAATTATAATTTTTGGAAAATCTTTTTTGCATATCATTTCGTAAACCAATGCTTCTAATTGATTATAAAAAATCAGGTTGTTTGGTACAATTATAAAAAAGTTATTAGTTTTTAAAAAGTGTATGAATGCTTTGTACACCCATTGTAACTCTAAAACACCAATACTGTCGTACTAAGACGTTAGCGTTTACTTACTTGTGTAACGTCTTACAGTAATGGTGTTTTAGAGTTATTTAAATTGAAATATCTCCTGAACTACTAACTTTTCGACAAACATAGGTTAGGTTAAGTTACTTTTTTATAACGAATGTCCAACTGCATCGATTGATGTTTTAAAAAGTACCTCATTCCATTTAAAACTAGAGGGCTATTGTTGCTCGCTCGCTTCGCTCGCTCGCGAGTAGGGTTGTTTTTGCTCGCTCGCTTCGCGAGCTCGCGGGTAGGACTGCTCTTGCGAGAGGGTTAGTGATACGCATGGCCAGTTGGGCCTACTGATATTAATGTTTTTTATTTGGTGTGTGACTCTCCAAGAGACACACAAAGAACTTCCCGATTCGTTACTCCTTCGCCAACATCGCTAACATCGTTCTTTTTTTTGTACTTTCATCGATATTCTCCCAAAATGTATTCTGGGGAGTAGAGATGATAAATTCACTGTTGCATTGGAATAACTTTCGATTATTCCAAGCGGTAACATTAGCATCAGTTAAAAAAAAATTATGAAAAAAATTTTTTTTATGTAATTGCGTTTGGTTCTTTGGTGGAAAATTTTCGTCCTCCCTTATAAATTGCAGTGTAGAATCAACTCTTTTCGAAAAAAAACTAAAAATCTAAAAAACTACTTGACCAATATGGACCAAAATCTAATCAGCTCTAAGTTACGACGGGGCACATCGATTGCATCATTCATCATCCTGATCGCGTTGTTACTTTTTCTGAAAACGTTAACGAAAAATTTGATACCATACAAACGGACATACGCACACACACACACACACACACACACACACACATACAAACATTTTGATAAAAATAGTCTAAAATGACTCCAATGACCATGAAACGTGAAGATCTGCTAAAAAATCGATTTTCGATTTTCGGGGTAATTACAGTAACTTCCCTATGAATCGGGAAGTTAAAAATGAAGGTGGCCTTGACAATACTAAAAAAAGAAAAATTTTGAACTTTTTTTATTGCAATGTATAGCCAATCAAAGACTGATCAACTTTTGTTTAAAATATATTTTTGTCAGATTATTGCATGTACTTGAAAAATCGTGAAAACTGTTATGTGGGACACCCTGTATATCGTAACATCCTTGATCGATTTATATGAAACCTTGTACATGTATACAACTTACTTAGACCTACCAAAGAGGCCTTCTAAATTTCCATTACAGGTACAGATAAAAAATGTAAAAATCGTGACCTTTACTATCTCCTTCGCAATTACGACCAATAACAATTTTAAAAAAATGATTTACACATTAGCTAGTAAACTAATCCTTCTAACTAGGGTTGCCAGAAATGTTTTATCCAAATATAGAAGAAGTAGTGAAAACTGCAATTATGTATATATGAGATAGGCTCAAAATATAGGAGTTCAAGTAAAAGAGGTACACAGCACATTTTAAACTTTTTTATTCAAACAAAGATTTTTGAACATTCCTATAGGTACGTGAAGATCAAGTTCAAATATAGAACACTCATATCAAATATAGAAGATCTGGCAACTCTACTTCTAACGTCTGAAAGAAACTCAAGCTGTTGGATTCAATTTTGAAAAAGTAAATCCTTTTTGAGCTGTGTATACTTCGTACACACCGGCTGTATTTTCTTTTCTTTCGAACATTTCGATGAATTGTTTAATTTACCGCACGCGTCGCCGTCGTTAGACGTACTCGCAGTAGTTCAGTCGTTGTTTTTCGGCTGAGCTGGTCGCACAGTTGTCTTGGCAAAATCCGGGCCTGGTTCGCCGCTGCGTGGCTAGATCCTCCAGGAACAATGTTCTTATTTCTAAAGCCGTGTCCTCGTCGACCCGGCCTTGCCGTGCCGTTTGCCGTGCGGCCTAAAAAGCTGCTATCTCGCCGGAGCAGCGAAGCACGCCGACAAAAACCACGAAGACGGGAACAGGGCTAAAGGGGACGCAAGGGTGAGCTGTGTTTAACATTCCGAAAGTTCGGCCAGTCCCTTTACCTAACAGTCCACGGGACTAATAGACCCTTCGCAAGATGAATAGCACACAGCGGCACGCGCTTTCGACGCTGACCTTAGGGGTACGTGCTTGATACTCACGCCTGGACCGTCACAGTATTATTTTAGGATCCTAGGGAAATGAGGGGTTGAAGGGGATTCGAACCCTATAACTCGGGATTCGCTGATCCGTAATGAACACCTCGTATTTATGGAATATGGGAGCGCTTTCTCCGAACAGCTACCGCCCATTCGATTCGTGCAGTCTTCGGACTAAATGTCAGAAGAGCGTCTGGTCATTCTTTAGCGATTGATCTTTTCTTCTTAGAATCTTAGACGGTCCGGGAAGGGATCGATTGAATAATGACGATAGCCAATTATCGATCAACTATGTCAGTTTTCATGGAAAGAAACTGTAACTCGAATGATACTCGCGTAGGAGCATGTCTGACCGTTGCTAGGTGTTTCTACTTATCGTAGTGTAGTGTTACCTTACACCAGGCATGTCAAACTCTTTCACCACCAAGGCCAATAGAGAAAAACAGACTCGAAATAAAAAGGAAACACATTCGTTTTATTAACGTTGCTGTTACACATATAAAATAACGTACGTACAAAAGTTGTTTTTTTTCAAGTTTATTTTATTTGAATAAAACTATTTCATTTTTTGTTGAATTTGTCATCAAAATTTGGTTGAATTTGTTGAACTGTAATTGTTTTTGAAATTGATTGGACACGCTGGTCTGTTCATCTTGACCTTTTTGCAGTTTTATTATCTTTTAACGTTGAAAATGGTGGTTCGCACATATATGCGCTACCACTGCTACCGAACATAGCTGAAATATGTACGTCTAATTGCACACAACATATCGGAAAATCGGTCGACAGATAAATATTTGTAAAAATGTGGAATTACAACATCCATATATTTTTGTTTCAATACGGAATTACACTGCATTTCGATTAATTCTAGTTGTACAGGTATGCACTCCAAATTCGCCCTTCTCCAAGTCAATTTCACCTTTCCGTAAATCAATTTCATGTTTCTAAAACTCAATTTCACCCTTCTGCAAATTAATTTCACCCTCTTGCAAATCAAATTCAACCTTTTACAAATAAGGTATTTTTAAGTAAGTTTTTGTAGAAACAATCAGATTAAATGTTTATTAATTGTTAAGAAATTGCAAAGATTTACATCAAATACTTATTTAAAAGTAATTAGCAATTCATTAACTTTGTCATGTGCGAAATCTGTGTGTAGATATGCATATTCATTGCAGCCATTTCGTGATTAATTAATTTTAGAGATGTTAGTACATGTTTATTGAAGCGTATTGAGTAATATATAATTAATAAAAAATAATATAATTAATATATAATTAATAAAATATATAATTTAATCGAAATAAATAAATAATTAATTTTAAATATTCATAATGGATGAAATTGATTTGCAAAAGGCTGAATTTGATTTACAGAAGGGTGAAATTAATTTGCAGGAGGGTGAAATTGATTTGCAGAAGGGTGAAGTTGCTTTACAGAAAGGAACAGAAATAACTTCTGTGTCACACATTTTTTAAATTTCAAACATAAACGTGAAAAGCAGAAAAGGAAAACATGTTACGATATATAATAAAGGAAAAAATAGCGACAATCATCTAATGAGACTCATTGAACAAACATTAATATTATATGTATGTAAGTAAAATGAAATACATTATCTAATAACAAAAATCTGGAAAAAGGAACGTTTTTAGCTTACCACTATCCAATAATAACTCAAGGATCACTTTGTCTGATTATACGTTCATTTTAATTATCAGTCAGCTTTAAATTAGCTTCTATGAATACTCTTTTTTCAAACATCTTGTTACTAAGGTTGCTTGATTTTGGAACTTCTTCAAAGTTCTAGGCTATAATTTGGAGAGCTGTATTTCAATTATATTGTATTTCAATTACACATCTGATTAAAATAAATAGTAATTGAATTACAATGTAATTGAATTAGCACAACTCTGTTTTGTATCATTAATTTTGGTGTTCCACAAATTTTTCATATAGGTAATCAAAAGTGTTCCCTGACTTCAAAAAGGTTAAAAACCACTGCCCTACACTATTAACAGAATCAGTATATGTATGTATTTAATCAGTAATTCTGTATAAGAATCCTGTAAAGAATATTGTAGTTTCTGACAGAATGGAGCGCTTCATGTGAAATCTAACAGAGTAGAATGAAATATTCGAAAACGGTTCAATGAGATTATCATCTACTTGGGAATGTTATAACAGAGTCCCTATGTACTTTGTTATGTTTGCGTAAAGATCAGCATTCCTGCTGTACAGTACATCCCATTTATGCGAGCGGCATAAATGCTTCCTCCATTTTTCACGGGAAAAACGTCGTAGGAAAACATTTCCCGATTCAAGGGAACAACTACTACAATCAAATTTTGAGAAGCGACTTAAGATCGTGCTGTTCGCGAGTTCAAACTCGCAAATGTCTTCTTAAGATGTAACTTCGTTGAGCGTGAAACGTATAACACGGTACGAGAGCAATTTGCCAAGGTAATATTCGTAAAGTACGTTCACAAGATCATGCCCCTCTAAATACAAGATTTAAGTACATTTAATAGGAGCTTCAGTGGAGTCGTACGGAAGCAATTAGTCAAGGAAATATTCACGGAATACGTTCGCGAGATCATACTTTCTGTGATCTCAAACTCGTAAATGTCTCTTTAATCCCCGGCGCACCGGGCGAATAAAAATCTCATACTGATCCGGCGCGGGGTTAATTTTATTCCGAGCATAATTCCAGGGAAGAATAGAATCGAGCGAGGCAAAGATTTTTCTTCGGGGAGAAAGTCTTAGGAGGATATTCGTGGAATATATTCGCGAGACCTGGCTTTCTGTAATTTGAAAGTATCGGTGGTTTCCTCTGGCAGTGCCGTAACGAGGATATGAAGCGCCTGAGGCAAGTGTCTAACTTGCGCCTCCCTGTAACCCAATAATGACAAAAAAATTAAAAATGTTAATGTGACAAGTTAAATTTTACTAAATGCAATATATTAAATACTATCAACCTCATCAAAATGAGTTGCCTGTATACAGGGTGAGTCCAAAGAAACAGAACACCTAAATATCTCCGTTACTTTTCGTTGTACAAAAAAACTTCTTAGGACAAAATTACACTGTTTGAAGGGCCACATGTAACGCTGTAAGGGAAAATATTTTCAAGGTCATTTTTTACAAGATTTCAAGGTCATCGATAATTTTTAAATGGAATGAGGTGTTTTTTAATACATCAATCGATGCAGCTGGACATTCGTTATAAAAAAGTACTAACCTATGTATGTCGAAAAATTAGTAGTTCAGGAGATATTTCAATTTAAATAACTCTAAAACACCATTACTGTAAGACACTACACAAGTAAGTAAACTCTAACGTCTTAGTACGACAGTAATGGTATTTTAGAGTTATTTAAATTGAAATATCTCCTGAACTACTAATTTTTCACAAACATACGTTAGTACTTTTTTATAACGAATGTCCAGCTGCATCGATTGATGTATTAAAAAATACCTCATCCCATTTAAAAAAATATTGATGACCTTGAAATCTTGTAAAAAATGACCTTGGAAATTTTTTCCCTTACAACGTTACATGTGGCCCTTCCAACAGTGTAATTTTGTCCTAAGAAGTTTTTTTGTACAACGAACAGTAACGGAGATATTTAGGTGTTCTGTTTCTTCGGACTCACCCTGTATACAATAATGTATTTGCCAAGGTATTTGTATGAATAAATAATCTATAACCTAAATAAGAACAAATTTTTATTCATATTCAATGACAACAAAATAAAAGAAACACAAAACATAGGTATATGTTATAATAATATAATAAAAACATAAAACAGTCCAGCATATTTTAGAAAGTAATTTTTCTAGCTTTTTCATTTGCAAACACATCTATTACATCCTCATAATTTAATGTTTTGGCTACATCTTTTTTTCAATTGATAATATAGACATGTTTGTCAATCGCTCTTGTCCAATAGAAGAACGAAGGTACGATTTTACAATTTTTCATTTACTAACCGAACGTTTGCAGGAAGCTGTTGTTACAGGCATTGCTATGAAAATCCTTAATGCTATGTCTAGATTTGGATACGTGTTTTGTAATGAGTAGACTGCGGATTTTATGTATTTATGACAAAAATGGATACATGCAATTTAAAACTGTGAAATTGTTAAAAATATTTAAGGGCATCAATGTATTAGTTTCAGCTTAATAGGATAATTAAAAGAAGAATACAATCTTTATTTGGCTTCTGAGTCCTGCAATCAATGCAAACATTTTTTATTTTGCATAAAGATCCGCAGTCTAGTAATGAGAGTTCGTAATTTTTTTGCAACATTTGAAAAGCGTCGAGGCGATCCTCAACCGGGTCGGTATCTTTTGTTTTGCGCCCCAAACCCAGTTGCGCCCGTGTCGGGCGCCTTCTTCGCCACGCCCTCGTTACGGCACTGTCCTCTGGTACGAAATTTAAAAACATCGAGCACGGAAACGTATAAGATCGGATAAGATCAACTTTGCCAAGAAAATATCCGGGAAATACGTTCACGAGGACATTCTCGGAGCGTTTCTTAGCCGGAGCGGCCATCGCCGAAATTCACATTTCCTCGTGCGGCCTCTACATAAGGGAGAGACCGCGGTCGTCAACGGAATCAGCCGGTTTCCTGGCGCGGCCAGGCTCCGCAAACGCAATTTAGATAATACACAATTTCCCGAAAAGAGTGGACAGATACTTGGCGTGGTGGCTGAGTCGGGGGGCGGGGTGGCGCTTTAGAAAAGATTGCCCGAGTGCATTTCCCTGGAGCGTCCGCGAGCGATCGTTTCCGGCGGATCATCCGGGTCGCGACGACGAGGGTGGCTTTCTCGCGAGAGGGAAAATCGAGAAAGAGAGGAGAAGCTAACTTTTCCTCGACGCGTCTCTCGTAAAAAAATTGTTGCTTCCGCGTGTTTGCTCGGGCCGGGCCAGCGGCCGGGCCGATTCTGGTCCCGTGAGCGCGTGCACATCCGCCTCCTCGCGCCAACCCCTGCGAGCTGTTTTTACGGCCGAGGGAGCACGAGGAATACGAAACTCGACGAAAGGGTTTCTCCTGCTGCGCGCGCGTAATTTCAAAACGGTGGAGACGGCCCGGACCTGTCGAGGATAAGAAAAGAAAAAGTTTATGGTCCGCGTAGCGGCGGTGCTCTGAGTCGATGCAACTCCTCCCCTCGCCCCGCGCTCTTTCTCTTTCTTCCTCTCTGTTCGCTTCTGCTCCTCTTGTGCACCGAGAACGTGAATGTTTTATGAAAGTCGCCGTTCCCGAGGAATTCATAAAGCGTGCTTGTTGCGAGACCCACCGCTATTATTCGGTTGTTCCGCCGCCGTTCTACCCCGGGAAAATGAGACATTCCTTCGAGAAGGAGAGGGAGAGAGAGACCTCGTCAATGCGGAATGCCTGTCGCGATCGAGTTTTACGATCGTCCGCGACCGACGTCCTCCACGATCCTCGGCGATGATCGATCTTCTTCTTCGTTTTATCACCTGGCTCGGTTCTGCCTCTTTCTCGTTCTCCCGCTCGCTTATTCGTCGTCTCTTCACTGGGAAATTCTTCGACTTTTCCCGTCGGTCTGGATAGTCGGTCTCGTCTTTAGCGATCTCATCTCTTTCTTCGTTCTCTCGGTCTCCGTTCTTTTGATTCGATCTTTGCCTCTTTTCAACCGTACGCGCAATATCACTCGGATATTTTTCACTTTCCAAGAGAAATATATGCGAATAAACAATTTAAGGATGTTCTGGAGGTACAATGGGAGACAAAAGTACGGCTGAGAGCTGACAAGAAAATCCCTGGCAGGAATGCGGTGACGTAGGCAAGAATGCGCCCCCGATTGGTTAGCTTGGAAGGTGAGCGCCTTCTATTGGCCGAAGCGGTCACACACACACACACACTACTACTGCTATGCAGAACAATAGACCCCTCTTGCCTCTGTGCCTCCCCTGGGACCTTCTTGTCAGCTCTCAACAGTACAAGAAATTCGAAATCCATCAATATATTGGCAATGAAAGCCATTCATGAGTATATTTTTGTTTTTGAGTGTATTTTTTTCGAGTTTCTAGTTGCGTTTTTTCAATGTTTAAATAGGGTTTGAAGTGGAATTTTATGAATTCTCCACAAGAAGACGTGTTAAAATGTGTAAACTTTAAGTTGCTATAATTCTTAAACGGTGCAGTGAATCGAACCCAAACTTTGGTAATTGCATTAATTTAGTGAGAATTATATCTATATATTATAGAATTTTGTTGCGTTTTTATATACCTCCAGAACATCCTTAATGATTTCAGTGCCACAGGCTCGATCAAATGTTACTGACTAAGCAATTTTGCAATTGAAATTGTTCTCGACGTTTCGATCCAAATGTGGACCATTTTCAAGAGAAATTTTGCATCTGTAAAATACTGCAAACTATAGTAATTGTGTAAAAAATTGTTCAACAAATTGTTTAACAAAATTTCTCTTGGAAATGGTCCACATTTGGATCGAAACGTCGGGAACAATTTAAATTGCAAAATTGCTTAGTGATTAACATTTGATCGAACCTGTGGTGCCGAAATCATTAAATTGATTATTTGCACTATCTACGATCGACATAAAGGAATATTCGAAATATATGTGCATCTGAATTGCAACAGACTGGAGTAAAATGGAAATGTATCTTTTCTTCTGAATGTGTTTAATGGTTATTAAACTAACCAGTTAAAAATTGTGTTCTTCTTTTGCAGTCGGAGCTGTTTTAACTCGAAAATTAAACATTTGTTCTGAACTAGAATAATTCCTTTGTATTTGAATTTTTCCTTTTCCGTGGATATGAAATTGGTGTAACGCCTCCTGCAATACTTAAATGTTTATTAATTGATTAGATACCGACATACAGTAGGTAACGAAAGTATTCGAATTCACTTGAAAACAAAATAACTTTTATAATTGTATCAAACGACCTGATTTTTTATAATCGATTACAATGGTTTACGAAATGAGATGCAAAAAAGATTTTTCAAAAATTATAATTTACAAGGTTACATGCAAAAATAGAAAAGGCATTTTCTAAAACTTTTTTATTTGTGCCCATAATGAATATTTAAAATATATGTTCTGTAGATCTACATATAGTAGTTACACACATGCTGAAAATTTCATCGAAATCGATTAACATACACACGAGCTACAAGCGATTAGAATGGTGAAAATCGTAGTTTTACTCGACATTTGATCAGTTTCTGCTTAAAATCCACAGAATCGTACATCTTTCGATGCGTGGAGTTTTTTCCTGCGTCAACCGATTTCGATGAAATTTTCAGCATGTGTATAACTACTATAGATCTACAAAACATATATTTTAAATTTTGAATAAGGGCCCAAATAAGAAAGTTTTAAAAACTGCCTTTTTTATTTTTGCATGTAACCTTGTAAATTATAATTTTTGGAAAATCTTTTTTTGCATATCATTTCATAAACCAATGCTTCTAATCGATAATAAAAAATCAAGTTTTAAAGGAGTTCGAATACTTTCGTTACCCACTGTACTTAGTAATGTAAACAATATTGTGAATACTGGTGGTAAGGATAGAGGTATGGATATGAAATTGATATACATATAAGGATAAAGGTATGGATATGAAATTGATATACAGTAGAGACTCCCGTATCCGTACCCCCATTATCCGAATACCCTAATATACGGACGTTCTATTATCCGTATATTCTGTTATCCGCCCAACGTTTCGTAGCGATGCGATGTTTCCATACAATGTATTCAGACGTAATAAATACTTTTCCGTGTTCGGTTGGTTAAATGTAATCATATCAATTCAGTCTGAAGCAGAGAACAGTATTACAATGGCAAGTAAACGAAAACGTGTAGTTTTAACTATTGAAGAGAAATACAAAATAATTAAAGATCTTGAAAGTGGTGAAAGTGCAACGAAATTAGCAAGAATACATGGTATTGGGAAACCTACAATCACAGATATTAAAAAACAGAAACTCAATATTGAAAATTATATACAGAATGTAGATTCTACGGATGCTAGTAAATACCAGTAGGGAAAGCTTAAAAATGCTGTCTTCCAATGGTTTCGTAAACAAAGAGACAAAGGCATACATAGTAATTGATTACACATCAATGAATTTAGTAATCTAAACAATAGTTTGAATAATGGTATAGCAATTTTTAGTGGCGACTAGTTTAGATGAAACTAATACCTTCGTGTCCTTAAATGTTTTTAACATGGCCATTGCTTCAAATTGTACATGCCCAGTTTTGTCATCAACGCCTTAAATCCGCAGTCCAATTACACTGTCCAACATCAAATTTGTTCCCGAATTACTGTTGGGTCCTTCGTATAGAGTTTTTTGCACTGATTCCGAATCTGTTTTTAATTTTTTCCCTATACGCACAGTTTTTGAGGAACATGACTTTGAAAAAAAAACATATTTTTCAATTTTAAACAAATCTTGTGATGTTATTATAAAAGATATTAAATTGTTCTTTATAGCAAAAGATTCTGTAGACTTTCCCGAATACAACAATATCCAATATTAATACATTATGATTGTTTAAACATGTTTAAACAATGATTAAAGACGGAGAGACACCACTTTTGCACCAATTTTTGAGGATATTTTTCAATTTATCTCAAAAAATAAGGGTCCAGCGGAAAATCGAACTATACCACTCGATAGAGCAGACTTTTATCTTGAGAAACCACCCTGTCAAGTTTGGATCGTCGACGTTTTTTTCGAACCAGAAAGCAAAATATCTTCGCCCGACGCGAGTTGCCGCCAGTGGCGCTCACCACTACAACGGTCGTTCGCAGCTCCGTATCCCGTCGCTGCGCCGTATCTCGTCCCGAGCGCCACTGGCGGCAACTCATGTCGGGCGAAGATATTTTGCTTTCTGGTTCGAAGAAAACGTCGACGATCCAAACTTGACAGGGTGGTTTCTCAAGATAAAAGTCTGCTCTATCGAGTGGTATAGTTCGATTTTCCGCTGGACCCTTATTTTTTGAGATAAATTGAAAAATATCCTCAAAAATTGGTGCAAAAGTGGTGTCTATCCGTCTTTAATGATTGTTTAAACCTGTTTAAATACTCATAATGTATTAATATTGTATGTCACTGTATTCGGGAAAGTCTACAGTATCGTTAGCTGCAAAGAACAATTCTATATCTTTTATAAAACATCACAATATTTGTTTAAAGTTGATAAATATGTTTTTTTTTCAAAGCCATGTTCCTCAAAAACTGTGCGTATAGGGAAAAAATTAAAAACAGATTCGGAATCAGCGCAAAAAACTCTATAAGAAGGACCCAACAGTAATTAGGGAACATAAAAAAAGTTGAAATTTGTTGGACAGTGTTATTACACATAATATCTATAAGTTATACAAAATACAAATTACTCCCGCATTTATTTCAGTTTGATCGATCACCTTCCTCGTTTCAACACTCCGCGATAAAGCGACTCGTTTAGTCGCCGTTTCTACTCTGATGAATCGCGCGATCCTGTTTCTTGGGATAGCTCCACTCCATTTTCTTGAAACGCGCCACTTTCTTCGTTTTCTTGATTGCAATTGGCGTACAAGATTAGGCGGCACGGCTGCAGATAATTAGCGCGAACGATACCGATGCAAATGAAGGGGAATGCAACATTCTTGATGAGCTGTTCATGCTTCCTGCTGTTCCGAAGGTTCATTTCGACAGTATAATTTTTCGATTCAGGAGTATGTAGCTCAAAATAGCTGGTGCTACGGCTAAGTACATTTGATCGAGAATACTATCTAGCACGAGGCGTGCTTAATCTACGGATGATGAAATGAATTTCGCGAAAGTGAAGTTGAGGATCTCTCAGGACGCTCTTGAAACCTTAATGAACCGACTAAAGAGATCGTACATCAAGTTTCCTCGTCTTTCTCTAAAATGTTTGAAGCAATTCCTCACATTGATTCCGAACTGCTAAATCCTGATTCAACAGTGCTGTGCGCTGCTCGCTGGAGCGAACCAGCAAACTGTACCGCGTGACGGTAGCTGAAGGAAGGACGAAACGGTTTAGAACCGGGAAACTCGAAAGGATGTTCTCGCTCGCGACAAGGAGGAACTTTTAATCTCTCTCGGTGGAATCGTGTAGGCAAATCGTCCGTTCTGGACGCGGCGGGGCAGGGCGGAGGGCGAAAGAAGCTGGGACGCGTAGCAAACAAGCGGAAGCCTGGCCGCGATACGGAAAGTTCGGCTGACACACGCGAAATCTGTTAAAAGTACGATAAATCACGTCGCCGGCAGCTGCAAGAACTTCGGTAACTTGGCCGGGACATTATAAACTGTGCAAGACAGCCGCAATTCCCGGGCGCAACAGCGCGAGGCACAGATGTTCAAACGTCCAGGGAGATCCTGGGAACACGGGCTGCCGCACCGAGGATCTGCAAAAATCCGGCGTCTCTCTCCGTACGTGTCCCAAAACCTGCTCCCATCCGGACGATCCGACGTCCGTGGAACGTGGATTGTTGACGAATGGGCTGGGCGCCTCCTCCTCTTCTCGGGAAAAGAGTAAACGGAGCAAGCGGAGCAAGAGGGAAGTAAAAGGGAAGTGTCCGATGCGCAGGGATTCACGAAAGGATCGCGTGTGTATCGAGAGTAACGAAATTTCTCGACGAAAGAACTATCCTCCCTTTTCGACCGGATTTGCTTCTCGAACCAGTTACCCGGCTCTCTCGCTTGTTCCGCTGTTACCGTAGCTCGTAAATAACTTCTATTCTGCTTTTTAGAGGGCTAAATTTACGAACTTTCCATCTCGCGAGACTGCAAAACTTCCTGGTTCATTCAAATTCATTGTCTACACGCTGCGATTCTTTTCGTTCTGATTTCTGGGAAACTCCGACAGCTCCTTGTGCATAATTTCAAACTAATCTTTGGGGTTGGAAACGTCCGCGAACTGTGTAGGATAAAGTGCCCAAATATGGTATAGTCGCCTATTATGAAACTACCTTGTATCTTGTAAAGGAGACTTCTAGTGAGAAAATCCCCAAACAATAGTTTACCACGTTTACTCAACAGTGTGCAGTGCAATCGCACCACTCTATAGATTTTAGTATGGATTCTCCGCCAGTTGTGTCTCCGCGTGTTGAATATTTTTGTGGTTAGATTTTCGATTGTGTCTTTTTCGAGGAAGGAAGCGATTTTGAAATGGGCACTTTTTGCAATATTAAATTCTATATAAAATTCTTATAAATAATATTACTCATTTCACATTAATTTAATGATATTTTAAAACAATATCAGATTCTATATAAAATTCCTATAAATAATACCACTCCCTCAAATAATGTTAAATATATCAAATTTCATATTAATTTAATGATATTTTAAAACAATATTAGATTCTATATAAAATTCCTATAAATAATATTACTTCGTCAAATAATATTAAATAAATAGATAAAATTTCATACTAATTTAATGATACTTTAAAACAATATTAAATTCAACATAAAATTCCTATAAATAATATTAATCCCTTCCCAAAATCTGAATTTGAACATATCTGTAGTTTCAGTTTATTTATATTAATGTTTGCCAACCGTTGGTTTGGGCTGAAATTCATTTTCTCTTTGTCAGTGGGTAGTATTATCAGTCCACGTAGAGTTCCCAATATGGCCAAGGATTCCCTAATATGGGTATAGCAATTGACATTCTTGGTGTGGGTGCCGAATATGGCACTAGGTGTCATATTAGGAACTCAAGGTGTACCATATTAAGAACCCCTTTCGCTGGAACCTGCAAATGACACACCAAAAAAAAATATTTTACCCAAGCTGTATTAATTTTTGAACAAACTTGATCTCAGAATCTTATAGGGAGGAAATGCATCTACAATTGGTAATTTTTTGGACGAAAAAGAACATTTTAAAATAATGAAAAAATTACATCACCAAAAAGTGGTTCATATTTGGGCACTTTACCCTATTGTAATATATTTGATCCCATCTGTTCGCACGAGTGACTTATTATCAGTTGAGTAACTGGACCGATCACGGCGGTGTCACGCTTCGATCGTACTTTATTTAACAATTGTTCCTAATTAATCATGATATAATAATATGTTCAAGCATTTTATGGAAGAATGAGGTGTTCTGAATGAAGAAAAAGATTGGTGGCCCTCAAAACGAAAGTTTTCGAGGCGTTTTAGACGTCAAACAAACGTATTAACGACATCGAGAATACATGCTCGTTGAATTGTACAAATTTATTCCGGGCTTAATCTCGTTGGGATACTTGCCTTTCGAGAAGTGTAGAATTTGCAATTTGAAGAACATTTGGAAAACGGAACAGTGCGGGTCTCGCGAGAAGAATTCGCGGCGAGACGAATATCTGCATTAGAAGTTTACACACCGACGCGTTGTCGAAGGTGGAAGAAGGATTCCGAAGGGTCGTACACGCGGAGGTAGATCTCACCCCATCTACTTCCGCGTGCGGGATTGAGTTCTATAGTGTTCGACTTGCGCGGTGCAAGTCAATATCTAACATTCGCGGCAGCGTTTCGCCGGTGTTCCTCAGGGTCTCGGTATATTTGGCTTTCCCGCCATTGCGATTCTCCGCAGTTGATCTTGCTCTAGTCTTCGGATGTTGCGTTTCCGTTCTTCGTCCTCGATCTTACCGCGTTTCCCACGCTCTCTGAATTCTCCTTACCGTCGCGTCGCCCCTCGCGTCCCGCCATTAAAAGATGTACACGTTTCTCATCTCGACGGTGCCGCGTTTGGAAAATGGAGCTGAACCTGTACAATATATCCTTCCGCCGCCGACGCACGATGAGACGCAGCGCGGTGTACAGCCGAATGTGAAATGTAAACGTGCCAAAATAACGGACAGAAGTCGTTCGCTTCTTTTTCCCCGTTTTTCACGCGACTATGCCGACGCACGGGCAAAGGCGGACAGTCGCTTCTGTTTAATTTATCGTGCATCGCGGCCGGAGAAATTGCCGCGCCAAGAAAACATGAATCAACCAGCGAACCAGTTATGCAGTCTCGCGGGTCGCATCCCGGGCATTAAATATTTATTAGACGCCGGAATCGAGATAGCTCCTTTTGTGATCGTGGCGCGCTCCTTTTGTCGCACTCGGTTCCCGGCAACCTGCAGAATGTTTCGATGAAATGGATACGTGTCGGTATTTGTATCGCGTAAAAGCAGATTTCGTGATACGCGAGCGGAAACCCTCTAAGGTCCGCTTCGATCTTGACGGACGAGGTTTTACTATTTGAAATCGAACACGTTGTATATTTTTTATGTATTCGGATAGTTCTCGCAAGACCAAGCAACTTTTGTCGAAGAAGTTTTTCAATATCTCGCACGGTTCAGAAGTTATAGCGCTTCGAACTCGACAAGGCTACGCGGTCACGCTGACGTCACGCGCGGTCACGGATACGCCCGACGCGGTCACGCGGTCACGCTGACCGGGCGAGCCGGTCGAGGAATTTCAAACCGCTATAACTTTTGAACCGTGCGAGATATTGGGAAACTTCTTCAGCAAAAGTTGCTCAGATTTTCAAGATCTACGCGAACGTATACAAATCGACCGCGTGCCTCGCTCGAACTGCTCGGCGAGTGGGATTCTTTCATCGAATCGTGCAGTTTCGTTGTATGCTGGGACGACGGGTCGAGGTTACGTGTTAGGCGTACAACGGCGAGACCTGACGCACGTTGTTCCGCCGTTAATTGCCGAGCTCGCGTCTCACCGGCGAATCCGTCTCAATTATGCCCGGATCGGTAGAACGTGGTGCGGAACATGGTCTCGCGCGAGCACGCGCTCCGCGGAGCGTGAGATAAGTCTGCATAATCAATGCATTCCATTTCACGTGGCCTGGCGTGATATGGCATAGCATGGCGTGACGCGGGCAAGTATGTTTCTGCATTCATGCACTCCTGAACGTGATACTCGGGTTGGTTGCGAGGGTCGCGCGGAGAACTTGGTCCTCTCGCTCGCTCGCTCGATCGCTCGCAGGCTTCGCGCGCGCCTCGCGGAAATTTTCAAGGACTGCTCGAAACTTTCCGAATCCCCGGCCGCGTTTTCCTGGCTCGCGCTCTGCAAGTCGTATTAAGAACTAATTATGACTTGGCCTCTCTTCGCCGTTGCGTTCCCTCGACTGGCGAACACGGTCACGGCTTCGCTGGAAGATATTAGTTTACCCTATCGATTTTCCCGGCACGACAAGGCATTAAACTATCAAATGAGAAGCCGAAAGACGAGCCCTCTCGCCGGTTCCCTCGGAAATACTCCCTCTAATTCCCAACCGCTTGCGATAATTGGATTGGATAATAAATATCCGATTGTTGCGGACGGAACCGGCCATTCCTCACGATTCGAATCTCCCGCCTTTGTACCAGGTGAATCATTTCCTCGCGAAACACCGTTCATTTGTATCGCTCGAGAAGCACTTCGGCAAATTGTATTGTTTCTCAACGAAGAAAAAATGTAACTCGTTCTCCTCGGTCTTCAGTTGAATTTCTTGCAAAAGTGCAGTGCTTATATCGCGATGGAAGAATCGTGTTGAAGTCGACGAAGGGTGTTTTAAATTCGCTGAATAAAAGGTCGAATTAAAAGTTTAGAAGACCGCCGTTTCGCATGCGGCACAGTGTAATGCCAACTCGAATAGCTAATTTAAATCTCTTAATGCGCGGAGATATTAACGCTGGAATTTTGCTTCTCGAGATATTTACATCAGTCTCCTGCTTTGTAATTCTCCGAGTCGGAGATTCCAAACCGAAACTAACACACGCGAACGCTGTTTTCTACTCTGCGAGTCAAGGCGAAGCTCCGGTTCTGTATTGCGGAATATGTAATCTGTGGAAAGGAAATGCGAATTTCGAATGTCCCCAGGGGAAAGGAAGTCTGCGTAACCGTGGGTCTAGCAGGATTAGCATGGTCCAGCGGACCCACGACATTTTTTGTTAACATCGAGTGCAAAACAGTGCTTTTAGGTTGAAAGATAATCCCTCGAAATTTTAAATCGCTATCCCCTCGTTTAAGGGTGACGCGGGGTAAACATCCAAAACTTTAGCATTTTTTTCTCGGCTGTTAATTAAGATATTAAGATGAAAAAGAAACGAAAATACTAGGGCTTACCTCCTTTATATCATATATTTTTTTCACAATTATAATCAAATTATTAAGGGTAGAAAAAAATTATAAAGTTTTTGGTGTTTACTCTATTATTACCCTTAACTGAGAGATCAGCCATTTAAAATTTTGGGGGATTATCTTTCATCCTAAAAGTATTGTTTTGCACACAATACAAAAAAAGAAAATGTCGTGGGGGCTGCTGGACTTTAACGCGGTATATTTGCTCAACGTAGCGATGAAGTGCACGTGAAAAGTTTTTCCATGAAAAATTCGTTGAAATTGGTACGATATTCTCGTTATTTCCCACGTATCGTTAAAATAATTTTTTGTTTTATTCTTCTCGAAGGGGAATTTTTGAAAAGCCGGAATAGCTGATGCCATGAGAAATGCTCGAAAAGCGAAGGGTTAAAAATAGAGTGGCTCGAACGAGGGTAGCCAGCAACGGGATCGCAGAAGGCAAGGGGTTAACAATATAAAAGACTTCTCTCGCGGAAGGTGGTTCAAAGAGGTACGCAATTATATTTCTGTGCTCTGTCCTCTCTGAAGGTATCGTGGGGCGATATAAAGGATTTCTCATTTTGGGGGTGGCTCTGTTGACGATATAAAAGACTCGGCATGTCAGCGAGCAGCCTAATAGGGGAATAGTACAGCTGGATCCGAGCAAATGTTCAGGATCTGGTTAATCTGTGTGTTGTAATCGTGGAACGTGGCAAGTTAGCTCGGGCTTCTCGGTGTTTGGAGCAGGCAGCGGCTTTGCCACCCCCGCAGGATTACGTACACGGACAGGTTGACAGTGTAAGGCTCTTGTATCGCCAAGGCAAACTCCGGTGCCACGTTGCGCGTGGGTCACCGGACGATTCTTCCTGCAAAGCTGACGAAAATTGTGCTAAACCAGCCACTTGCATTCCACTCGATCCAGTGGCTTCACTTTAATACCCGCTGTTATCAACCCGGAAATCATTCCAGCTTTCACGAGAGAACTCTAATTATTCCGCGTTTAGCATTGCACGGAACGAGCTACCCGACCCTCAGATATTTTCCAAAACATTGCGTACAACTTTTCCAGAGACAGCATTCTCGAGTTCGTACTTTTTTTTGATGATAGAAAGGATAAACTTTACTTTACCGGACTCAAAATTTGTGCGTTTCTCCTATAAATTATGATGTATTTGGTATATAATCCAATAGATTTGTACCTGGGACGACGGCAGGTCGAAGTTTCGATCCTGTAGGATCAATGGTTCAGGAATTATGCTTGCTTAAAGTTGAGCAATCTGCAGTGTTTTTGACACGCAGGGTCAGCTTTCACGAGAGAACTCTAATTATTCTGCATTTAGCATTGCACGGAACGAGCTACCCGACGCTCAGATATTTTACGAAACATTGCGTACAACTTTTCCAGAGACAGCATTCTCGAGTTCGTACTTTTTTTATGATAGAAAGGATAAACTTTACTTTACCGGACTCAAAATTTGTGCGTTTCTCCTATAAATTATGATATATTTGGTATGCAATCCAGTAGATTTGTACCCGGGGCGACGGCAGATCGAAATTTCGATCCTGTAGGATCAGTGGTTCAGGAATTATGCTTGCTTAAAGTTCAGCAATCTGCAGTGTTTTTGACAGGTAAGGTTAGCTGGCTTGCCGCCCCGACCCCCCCGCCGATGTAATCGCCAACCAACTACCATCTAGCGGTTCTGCTCGGTAAGCAGCTCACGGTCGTCACTACAAACCAATATGGCGGCGCCCTTACCTGTCAAAAACACTGAAAAATGCTCAACTTTAAGCAAGCATAACTCATGAACCATTGATCCTACAGGATCGAAACTTCGATTTGTAGCGATTACATACCAAATACATCATAATTTATAGGAGAAACGCACAAATTTTGAGTCCGGTAAAGTGAAGAGCAGCAGAGAGAAATGATAACTTGTTCGAAGGTCCACCTTCTCTGACTACTTCCGACTCCGGTTAATAATCCTGGACTAAACAGAATCGTTAATTAAGAAACTGATTAAGCGTCGGGAAGTTCTTTCTCGACGTCGAAGAAACATCAAAGTGAATTTCCATCGAGACTTACTGGCTTCCGAGATCAAGAAGAATTAATGGGAGTCTTTGCCGTGGTTCAAGATGGCGGCGAGATGAACGGCGCAGGATGACGTTTTCTCCAGGAGACGATTCCCCGGTCTCGAAAAAAAAGGAAAGAAGTCGAGCGAGGCGAGCATGGGGCTGTCAGCGCGATCGAAACGATCGTCCTTGAGTCTTTTCTGGCTTCCCAAGGGACTCATTAAGCGGGCTCTTGCTCGGCACGCGAGTACTCCTGATGAGATCACGCGATAATTACCAAAATGCCCTCCGCGAGTCAGAGGTTTTTTTTACATGGCAACAACTGCGATAGATCGCGCAGAGCCATTACCCTGAAATTACGTTAAATAGACGTCGTCCGTCGCGAGCTAATTTCCACGACTGCGAAAGAGTTCCACGCCGTTTCCTTTGTGTTCCAAGAGAAAGAGAGAGAGAGGAAGGGAGAGAATGGTGAGAGAACGACGTCTCCATTACGCCGACAGGCGTTCCGACGAAAAGAAAACCGTCCTAATAATGTCTTCTTCCTGTAATCAATCTCGATGTGGACGTCCCCGCCGACAGTCCCTTGGGCGGCTTAATCCATTCAGGTAATATTACTTTCTAATCGAAGGAGACTTTTCCGCTACGCCTCGACGGGATGCAATCCAGTTATTAATGGAAGAGGAGAGGGCCCTTCCTCCGTCATTTGCAAACATTAAAATTAATAATGTCCCAGCGAACCAGACCGGATGAAAGAAGCACAAGGTAACGGAACCTGCGCCCGGTTCTACGTGCAACCTTTGCCTTCAAGCTTGCGCTTAATATCCACGGTACTTGCAATCTAGCGCAATCCAAAATTACGTAATGAAACCAAAACATTAATCGAATAATAATTCTTCGAACGAGAGTTCGTTTTTCGTCGACAAACTCGCCAAGTGTGTTACATACCTTAAGGGGCCTATTCACGATCAAGCATTTTGCGCAACAATGCCTATTGCGCAACATGATTGATCGCGAATGGTAGTGATTGACTAATTAATATAATGTGGATTTGTTGTGTGATCTTTAATCGATAGAAATTAACTGAACGAATATACAGCAAGGAGCATAACTGATTCCACACACTTTTAAATCAGAACAACTATTTTTATGAATGGACCAAACGACTTCAATTTCTCTGTAAGGCGAGAAGAATTAGTTTAGTGAATGATGTGTAAAAAATATGTTGAAACAATGCATTTGGACGGAATTGTGAAAAACAATGGTAAAAATGGATTTTTACAACCTTTTTAGCTGGGCCAATAACGAAAATTCAAAAGATGTGTCTGGTCAACTGGTATAAATGATGTACTCTCTGAGAATCTCATTGAAATTTGTTAATTGGTTTGCGAATTATAAACGATCAAAAATGGTAAAACTTGCCACTTTATAGTACACTACAAATTACACTGTCCAACAAATTCAAACTTTTTTTTAACTTCCCGATTCATAGGGAAGTTACTGTAATTACCCCGAATATCGAAAATCGATTTTTTAGTAGATCTTCACGTTTCATGGTCATTGGAGTCATTTTAGACTATTTTTATCAAAATGTTTGTATGTGTGTGTGTGTGTGTGTGTGTGTGTGTGCGTATGTCCGTTTGTATGGTATCAAATTTTTCGTTAACGTTTTCAGAAAAAGTAATAACGCGATCAGGATGATGAATGATGCAATCGAAGTGCCCCGTCGTAACTTAGAGCTGATTAGATTTTGGTCCATATTGGTCAAGTAGTTTTTTAGATTTTTAGTTTTTTTTTTCGAAAAGAGTTGATTCTACAATGCAATTTATAAGGGAGGACGAAAATTTTCCACCAAAGAACCAAACGCAATTACATAAAAAAAAAATTTTTTCTTAATTTTTTTTAACTGATGTTAATGTTACCGCTTGGAATAATCGAAAGTTATTCCAATGCAGGAGTGGGTTAATCATCTCTACTCCCAAGAATACATTTTAGGAGAATATCGATGTAAGTACAAAAAAAAAAACGATGTTAGCGATGTTGGCGAAGGAGTAACGAATCGGGAAGTTCTTTGTGTGACTCTTGGAGAGTCACACACCAAATAAAAAACATTAATATCAGTAGGCCCTATTAGCCATGCGTATCACTAACCCTCTCGCAAGAGCAGTCCTACCCACGAGCTCGCGAAGCGAGCGAGCAAAAACAACCCTACTCGCGAGCGAGCGAAGCGAGCGAGCAACAATAGCCCTCTAGTTTACCTTTCGATTCTCACGATGCGATTCTTATAGAGTTTTTCGCGATGATTCCGAATCTGTCCTTAATTTTTCTCCTAGACGCACAGTTTTTGAGAAATTTGAGTTTTAAAAAATGACCTATTTTTCAACTTTGAACAAATATTGTGATGTTATTATAAAAGATATTGAATTGATCTTTACAGCAAAAGATTCTTTAGACTTTCCCGAATACAGCGATGTCCAATATTAAATCATTATGATTGTTTAAACATGTTTAAACGATCATTGAAGACGGAGAGATACCACTTTTGCACCAATTTTGGACGATACTTTTGAATTTATCTCAAAAAATAAGGGTTCAGCAGAAAATCGAACTATACCACGCGATAGTGCAGACTTTTATCTTGAGAAACCCCCCTTTGAAGTTTGAAACGTCGACGTTTTTACCGAACCAGAAAGCAAAATATCTTCGCCCGACACGAGCTGCCACCAGTGGCGCTTACCGCTAGAAAAGGTGTTCCACGGGATACGCCGTGGCGAACGCCCGTTGTAGCGGTGAGCGCCACTGGCGGCAGGTCGTGTCGGGCGAAGATATTTTGCTTTCTGTTTCGGTAAAAACGTCGACGTTCCAAACTTCAAAGGAGGTTTTCTCAAGATAAAAGTCTGCACTATCGTGTGGTATAGTTCGATTTTCTGCCGGACCCTTACTTTTTAAGATAAATTCAAAAATATCGTCAAAAATTGGTGCAAAAGTGGTGCCTCTCCGTCTTTAATGATTGTTTAAACATGTTTAAACATGTTTAAACAATCATAATGTATTACTATTGCACATCACTGGATTCGAGAAAGTCTAGAGAATCTTTTTATGTAAAGAACAATACAATATCTTTTATAATAACATCACAATCTTTGTTCAAAGTCGAAAAATATGTTTTTTTTCAAACCCAAATTTCTCAAAAACTATGCGTCTAGGAGAAAAATTAACGCCAGATTCGGAATCAGCGCGAAAAACTCTATAAGAATCGCATAGTGAGAATCAAAAGGATTTTTGGCTGTTGGACAGTGTTATCACTTTTGATCGTTTATAATTCGCAAACCAATTAACCAATTTCAATGAAATTTTCAGAGCGTATATAATTTATACCAGTTGACAAAACACATTTTTAAAATTTTCGTTATTGGGTCAGCGAAAAATGTTTTAAAAATAAATGTTTACTATTGCTTTTCATAATCCCGACCAAATGCATTTTTTCAACTTATTTATTAGACGTCATTTAGTAAACTAATTCTTCTAGCTTTGCAGAGAAATTTAAGTCGTTTGGTCCATTCATATAAAAGTTATTCTGATTTAAAGTGTATGGAATCAGTTATGCTCTTTCCTGTACGTATAAAGAGTAACGTTCTACCAAGAGGAACTATGTTTTCGAGAAAATTCGTTTAAAAGGTACATCAAGTTCGCGTGTATTAGTATGAAGAACCCGGGGAAGCCTGTATTGTTTTAACCGGTACAGCTGTAGAAGCTTCAATTTCAGTTACGAAAGAAGTTTCCAATGTTTTTAGAGACATTTCAATTTGCACCATTCTCGAGGAGAACCGTATCTTCAAAGAAAATGAACGGTGTTCTGCGAAGTGCTTCGGGCGAAGAGTTTCCGAGCTGTAAGATGAGGTTTGATTGTTGCACGGTCTCTTTTTGAAAACTCACAGCGAATTAATTGTCGGAAGTTGTTCGACGATACCGTTCGAAGAGGCAAACTTACAGCACTGGTAATAAAAGCTGTGTTTATCCTCGTAACTGTTTCAATGACATAATTAATTCTTTCCACTTCGGTTCTGACGCGATGGCAACGGAATTTTGACGGTAATCGCGTTTCGATTGTTTGATCGAAAAAATATTTGCCCACGAGGCGAGGCCGGGGAGGGTCCACCGGGAGGACAATTTCATCGTTATTGCGATTTGATTCCGAGGAAGTTTCGCAGGAGAGAGATACCGACTTCTCGAAGCGGGTCGATCTGTTTCATTTGTTCCGGGGGTAAAGTTTCCGCGAATCTCGGGAGGAATCGCGGGCCGCGGTTGCTTTCCTTTCGTAGCCGCTTCCCCGCCGTTAAATTCAGTTATCGATGGGAGCCGGTCGAACTCGGAAATTACGGTTCCTTAATTAAACAGTCAAATTATACAGTTCGCGTTCGCTCGCCGCCGCTCGGACCAACTGGAACGAAGCTTCTGCCCGACCGAGAATTTTCAAGTAACTTTCCTCGCTTATGACTCTAATTTCCTTCGGTCTCGGCCGTTTCTGTTTTTTAACGACTCTGTTTTTCGCAACTGCTGTCAGTACTTTCGACAGCGCGAACGTCGTGAAGTGTTACCTCTGATTTTTATGAATTTTATCCGTCACGATTCTCACCTTCGACTGGGCCCTGTCTTCTTAACACTAAACCTACAAAAGTTACTGGTACATGTTCCCTTATAATAAAAAAATATATAAAAAAATCTTTTTAAAAACCACGCTTATATTAAAATGCACTAAAAAGGAGAAAATAATCTTTTTAGACATTAGTGACTATAAATAAAAGCGTGGAGCGCTAAACTATATTGACGTAATCTTCATGGGCGCTCCACGCTATTATTTATAGTCACTAATGTCTAGAAAGATTATTTTCTCCTTTTTAGTGCATTTTAATATAAGCGTGGTTTTTAAACAGTTTTTTTATACATCTTTTTATTTTCTACTTTTCAGTCTTTTTTAAATGGAACGCAAGATATAGTAATACTGGTATGAAATAGTAAGATATAGAAACGCAAGATACGGAAATACGCGAGATAGAATGAGGGGATGACTCCGAGAGACAACGTCTCTTGATGGAGTCCGAAATGGAACTGAATGAACGAGCTCCTTCGGTGCGAAATGGGCTAGTGGAGTAGGGATGAGTCGGAGTGGGAACGCGTAGTGGAGTAGGGGGCGCTGGTGCGCGGAGTGGGGATCGCTGAACGCCATTACGTACTACCAAGCGTCGCGCGGTGAAGTGTGACGGTTAATATACAAATTTGTTTCTCCTAGACGCACAGTTTTCGTTTTAAATTTGTCTTTTAATATTACATTGTCATCCAGTTCTGAGCTATGTTTAAAGTTTCAAGTCTCTAGCTCATCGCGAAGTGGTTTAAAATTCGATTACAAGATTTGACGCATACAACAACAACTCGGCAAGATAAAAGGGGGAAGGAACTTATTTGCACACCTAATAAGAAGCCTGGAACCAGACATTTTGACAGATGCTGGTAGGTTTAATGTTAAGATGTTGTCTGTTGAAATGTGATATCTACTATGCCACACAAGGAACGATCGGTTCAATTTCAGTTTGTTTATAAAACCTTTGTTTGTTCATGGGATCGTTCAATTTCCTGACCCGAGTGATCCTCGCTTGACGAGTTCCTTTCAAACCGTGAAAACGCGTTTTACTTGTGCCTCTCTCGCTTCTGAATAAACTTCGTTGATTTATTTCTATAAAGTGTGGTTTATTCTAGCACACGATCTAATATTGTTCATCTGCAATTTCGACTGATCCTCAAAGTTTTCATGGATCAGGCAGCACATATCTGTTGGCTTTCGGAGCAAGTTTCTACGTTTCTGACAACCGAAACGTAGGTTTTCGACCGCCTCGACCGAGGCGTGTGGAGAAGCTATCGAGGCCGGTATATTTCAGTCCGGTAACTCGATTACACGGAGTGTAACGCAATTTGAAGCCTAAACCGTCGTGACTGCTATCGACGCTAAGTGCAACGGACGCTAGCTGAATACCAAGCGCACGCGCGCACTAACAGTAACTAACTCAGCAGAGGAGTGCTGCGTTGCAATTATTCGAGCTGCTTTACCCGTCTATCGAAGAAACGATTACCTAAGTACTTGAGGACTAGCCTGCTGCGTTACCCAGAGTGCCCCGTGTCCGACCCGGTTCTTTATTCCTGCGTGGATCATGCCCCACGACCAGCTCGTTTTCCTGCCTTCTAATAACCCGTTGGACACGCGATACAGAATTTAACGCCGAGTCTACCGTGCACTGAAATTAACTGGTATATGTTGTTTTAGAAAAATTACGAAATTACAGTTGTTTAGATCTTTCGCGATTTTTATAATAACGCGTATTTAAATAAAGAAATCTACGCGATCATTTCTAATAATGAACCCATATCTTCCGAACCAACTGTTTTTCGGTGTACACAGGTTAATAATTTTTTAAAGAGACTGACGAGATGCATCGATCAATCTTTTCTCGATAAATGTCCCAAATGTTTAGCTTTTAATTATTCCCAAACTATCCAGGACTATAGAAACAATAATCAAACTTTTATACTTTTCATTATTTTTTATGGAAATTTGATAAACATATTTGTAGCATGTTTTCTAATGAAAATGATACCAAATATGAGTGAGACATTCATGTGTTAATGTAATAATAAATCTTAATAAATCTGAAATATAATGTAAAAATAAATATAAATAAACATTAATAAATTAATGGGATTAATATGTACGATTCAAAAAGGTAATCATTGATAAATCGACGATTGATTCAATCGATTGATGGAGTTAATCGTCAATCGTTGATTAAAAAAAGAAATCATTGAAAAAGAAAACATAAAAGCACGTAAACAGAGTTTGTATTATATGTACATCAAAAGTTACAATACACCTAAACTCAGTTCACATTTTTTCCAGTATTCATATAGTTTTGATTCTGTGTTTCATTTCGAAATTTCAGCAGTTCATCATTAATCAATTATCCGATTGACGATTACAATTGAAAGGAATGTAATTGATAAATCGCAATTAACGACTGAAGTAGAAATTTAACCGTTATTCCCAATTAACGATTAATAAGTATTTCATCTTTAACCGCAATTAACGATTAATAACTATTTAATCGTTAACCGCAAACAAACAACTAAAGTAGAAGGTTAATTGTTAATTGCGATTAACAATTGAAGTAGAAATTTATTCGTCAGTCGTTGATTAAATTTTTGCCCAACTCTGCCATATATGATACATATGTTGGAAAACTTTATTTTATTAAACAAGATGTCTTTATTTATTTAATGCAAATAAAGTTTCAGAGTGGATTATGGAAAGTTGATTGTTAATGGAAATAAAGCCACTGTGCTGTGGTGTGAAAGATGCTGTGTTCCGCACTGTATTGGGACGACGGCTGAGCTGGTTCGTCTCTGGAAAAACCTTGGTCCCTCTGCTCAAGTGGGGGTGTCATAAAACACTTGGGCCAGGCAACGAAATTCTGCTCCTCCGGGCTGAGTTGCACTACAGCCTGTCTTTGTATTATATTATCGTTGGATTCCAACAACATATAATTCCGATGATATTTACTTGTTAATAAAACATGTATTAATGCTATCGGCGCAATGCCATGGTTCCATCATATGATATTTAAAAGCAATTTTGCAAATTATCAGAAATTTCGACATTACGATCTTATTTTAGATCATTTTCAAGAAATAATTGTGTCTGAAAAATGTTGTATATTAAGATATTATACTGCATTTTAAACTGAGTTATGGAAAAAGCTATTACTCACTTGCTTCGTGAAAAAGAATGTTTAAATATTCAAGAAAATTTTCAAGAAATATTTAAATCTTCAAGAAAATTTATAGAGTAATAGAGCTTTTCCGTTAACTCAGTTTAAAAATGCAGTATATCTTAATATACAATAATTTTCAGACGCAATTATTTTTTGAAAATGATCTAAAATAAGATCGAAACGTCGAAGTTTATGTGATAATTTGCAAAATTGCTTTTAAATATCAAATGATCGAACCATTACGCCGATAGCATTAATACATGTTTTATTAAGAACTTTACGATGGATATAACGAAATACTTAGATATTTACTTGTATAACGAACGATGAAAGTTTCGTGTTTTGGACAATTATCGAGAGGACACTGTATATTAAAAAGTATATAGTTGCTATTTAAGGGTTTGATATTGTTGAACAAATCCTGCACCTCGTTAATAATTAGGAGGTCTAAAACGAGAGGGCGCGATCAAGTGATTCATCATCGACTGGGACGCGCGCCCCAGGGTGCACTTTTCCGAGTTGTCCGGAATGGTCCGGGGTTAGCTGCGCCGTAAATCGTCGTGGACTCGCGCTTATTTTGCTGGAACCGTGCAAATTGAGAAGCGTTCTAATTCCCAGGCTAAATTTGCCGGGGCGGTAGCAAATACCGCTAATTAAACCGGTCTCCCAGAAAAGTCCCCTGCTCCCGATCCCAATGTGCCCGGGTTCGCGAAAAAGTGTTATGTACACGTAATCCTGTGTTGCGCTTCAAAACAGTAGATTACACCCAATATTTGCTCCCTGCAAAACAAACAGATTTAGGACTTGCGTCGCTCAGCAAACAGAACGAGACGGAGAGAGGGAGAGGGACAGAGAGATGGAGAGGACGAGATGCTAGGGTAGCAACAGGGTGGGTTCGTTTGATCCGAGCTTAGGCATTATCCGAGTAAACAATGTCTGAAAAATAATCGTTAAAATAAGATACTGTCTTATACAGTTATTACTAGACTGCGGCATTTATGACAAAAATGGTTACGTACAATTTAAAACAGGGGAAATATTAAAAAGATTTAAGGCCGCCAGTGTACGAGTTTCACCTTAATAAGATAATTAAAAGAAGTATGAAATTTTTATTTGGCTCCTGTCTCTTGCAATCAATGCAAACATTTTTTATTTTGCATAAGGATTCGCAGTCTAGTTATTACGTTATATAGTTGCACGGTAGTGCACCAGCCAAGTTTTCGCATTACCTCCTTTTACACAACAACAACTTAGTCGTTTTTTAGAGGCTTATAACTCGGCACTGGAGGCAGATGTAGAGATGTAATTTCGTACACTTGTTAAATGCTGTCATGTCTCAATATTGACAAAACATTAATCTTCCAACATTAGTAGGTTCCGAAATGAAGGACCTCAAAAATCGCTAAATTTGTCACTGACTGACCGACTGACAAATCATCAAACCTTTTGGGTACTTTCCATTGACCTACAAGCTTGAAATTTGGTACATAGGTCCTCCATAACAAACACTCAAAGGAATAATTATCAAAGTTTGAAATTTTACACCTTAAAGGGGTTGTATTGGAAAAAAAACATTACGAAATAGGTACGTAGGATAGAACATAGCAGCATAACATACATACAGTGGGTGTAGAAAGTATTCGTACACTTTTTAAAAACTAATAACATTTTTATAATTGTACCAAACAACCTGATTTTTTATAATCAATTAGAAGCATTGGTTTACGAAATGATATACAAAAAAGATTTTCCAAAAATTATAATTTACAAGGTTAAATGCAAAAATAAAAAAGGCATTTTTTAAAACTTTTTTATTTGGGTCCTTAATGAAAATTTAAAATGTATGTTTTGTAGATCTATGTTAGTCATACACATGTTGAAAATTTCATTGAAATCGAATAACATACACACGAGCTACAAGCGGTCAAAAATGGTGAAAATCGTAGTTTTCCACGACTTTTGATCAGTTTCTGCTTAAAAAATCCACAAAATCGTACATGTTTCGACGCCTGTTGTTTTTTCTTGCGTCAATCAATTTCGATGAAATTTCCAACATGTGTATAAAGAACATGGATCTAGAAAACATATGTTTTAAATTTTCATTAAGGGCCGAAATAAAAAGGTTTTAAAAAATGCCTTTTTTATTTTTACCTGCAACCTTGTAAATTGTAATTTTTGGAAAATCTTTTTTGCATATCAGTTTGTAAACTAATGCTTAATATAATTATAAAAAAGTATAATTATAAAAAAGTTATTAGTTGTTAAAAGGTGTACGAATACTTTGTACACCCAATGTAAGTATACGTTTTATTAGCATCGAAGTCGCAACAAATACTGATGAAAAAAAACAATCGCTCTGACGTAAACAATAGAAACTGCACCGAACATCGTCTATAGCAGCGGAGGGCAAACGGATCCCAGCGTCGCCGGCAGAGTGTTAATTTTCGATACATTGAATTTTGATTTTGTCTTGCTGATTAGAGAAGGATTTTTTAACTTCCCGATTTTATAGGGAAGTTATTGTAATTACCCCGAAAATCGAAAATCGATTTTTTAGCAGGTCTTCACGTTTCATGGTCATTGGAGTCATTTTAGACTATTTTTATCAAAATGTCTGTATGTGTGTGTGTGTGCGCGTATGGCCGTTTGTATGTTATCAAATTTTTCGTTAACGTTTTCTGAAAAAGTAACAACGTGATCAGAATGATGATTGATGCAATCGATGTGCCCCGCTGTAACTTAGAGCTGATTAGATTTTGGTCCATTTTGGTCAAGTAGTTTTTTAGTTTTTTTCGAAAGGACTTGATTAAACATTGCAATTTATACGAAAGGCGTATCCACCGAAGAAGTAAACGTAACTATATATATATACAGGGTGGCCCACATAACTCTGAACAGCTCAATATCTCCGTTACTTTCCGTTGTACAAAAAAACTTCGTAGGACAAAGTTACACTGTTTGAATATAACGGTGTAAGGGAAAAAAAATTTCAAGGTCATTTTTATGAGATTTCAAGGTTATCGATGTTTTTTTAAATGGAATGTGGTATTTTTTAATACATCAATCGATGCAGCTGGACATTCTTTATAAAAAAGTACTAACCTATGTATGTCGAAAAGTTAGTCGTTCAGGAGATATTTCAATTTAAATAACTCCAAAATACCATTACTGTCGTACTAAGGCGTTAGTGTTTACTTACTTGTGTAACGCCTTAGTACGACAGTAATGGTATTTTGGAGTTATTTAAATTGAAATATCTCCTGAACTACTAACTTTTCGACATACATAGGTTAGTACTTTTTTATAAAGAATGTCCAGCTGCATCGATTGATATATTAAAAAATACCTCATTCCATTTAAAAAAACATCGATAACCTTGAAATCTCATAAAAATGACCTTGAAATTTTTTTTCCCTTACACCGTTATATGTGTAACGGTGTAAGGGAAACAGTGTAACTTTGTCCTACGAAGTTTTTTTGTACAACGAAAAGTAACGGAGATATTGAGCTGTTCAGAGTTATGTGGGCCACCCTGTATATATGTATATATATTTAGACATATTTAAAAAAAATTTTTTTTTATAAAATTAAAAAAAAAAATTTTTCTTGTATTTTTTTATTAAAAGAAATTTTTTTTTCCTATTATGCAACTAATGCTAATGTAACCGCTTACAATAATCGAAAATTATTCCAATGCAAGAGTGAGTTAATCATCGTCGAGAATACATTTTCAAAGAATGTCGATGAAAGTACAAAAAAACATTTATATAACAATCTTTAAAAAAACAATCAGTTCAAAACGAATTATTAAGTGAGATTAAATTGAAAATTAATATAAACTATATGATAATTATTAATAACAGTGATGTTGAAAACGGATTGGTTAATGGAGCACACATGCGGAATATTAAAATTTATTACTTTTCAAGAAAATACTAAAATTCCGTATATATTGTGGTTAGATTTTCAATTGGCCAGAGTAGGAGTGAAAGTAAGAACTCGTTATCGTGATTATATGAAAAATGCAAATATTGATCAAAATTTAACACCAATAATAAAAATATCGAATCAAGTAAATATGTCGAGTGAGGAAAAATATCAAATCACACGTAGTCAATTTCCAGTGGTTCCTGCTGAAGCGATTACGATTCATAAAAGTTAGGGACAAACATACGAGAAACTATGTTTGGATTTTAAAAAATCAGAAAGGCGAACTTTACAAATGTTGTATGTAGCACTGAGCAGAGTTTCAAAGTTGAGCGCGGTTTATATATTTTGGGACAATTTAAATTAACAGTATCGAAGAAAACCAAGATCAATACTGCAAACCCGGATAATGATGAGTTGTATCGTTTGCGAAAAACTAATCAAGACAATTTATTTTGCAACATTAGTATGCTATAACAAGGAACCAAGCGAGCAACGAGCATACGATATTGGTTTAATGCGACGCCATATAGCAAACATTTTGATAAGTAGAAAACTATTGAATTTCCCTGAAAACATATAATCTTCTTAAAACGTACACTTAATAAATAATAATAATAATATACAGCAACTAACGAATCGGGAAGTTCTTTGTGTGGCTCGTGGAGAGTCACACACCAAATAAAAAACATTAATAGCAGTAGGCCCTACTAGCCATGCGTATCACTAACCCTCTCGCAAGAGCAGTCCTACCCGCGAGCTCGCGAAGCGAACGAGCAAAAACAACCCTACTCGCGAGCGAGCGAAGCGAGCGAGCAACAATAGCCCTCTAGTTTTCTTTGATACCTACTTGATAATTGATGAAATTTCAACAAAAATTGATGAAATCCCAACAAAAACATCCTGTAAACAGCAGCCAAGTTCTTATGGCCGTAAAAAGTTGTGAGATCAAACAAAATACGGCCAAGTTAGTTAGATTAGAAATACCTCATGCAATAATGA
Organism: Lasioglossum pauxillum; assembly: GCA_933228785.1. NCBI lineage: Eukaryota > Metazoa > Arthropoda > Insecta > Hymenoptera > Halictidae > Lasioglossum > Lasioglossum pauxillum. The sequence goes on along the minus strand of OW121701.1, from coordinate 35,781,160 downwards.
AAAAAGCGTTTGTAAAGATTAGTTTAAAAGAACGCTATTTAATTTCTAAAGAGTTACATGGAGGGTTAAAGGTAATTATTTAGAAAGAGGGTTTCCTCTCAGATTTTGTTCATCTTGAAATATGTTATAGATTTCTACATTTGCAACAACTTTTTCCTATACATGTTACCGCCGCTTGATTTTAGTTGTTACGTATGCGGACGCTACCGTTGGTGACTCTTGACCCTTCCGGAGATATGTGTCGAAACAGAGGGCCTATTTAAGAACAAAGTGCTTACTCAAAATCGGATCATAAAGGGGCTCTTGCAAGCGATATAACTTCTAAGAATTCATTTCTAATCAGAAGTAGCACGTGGCCCCCACCATCGCTAGATCCGATTTTGGGTACTATATAAGGGCATGGATCCTTCCTATTTAGGTGGGTTGATTCAAGTGAATACGCGCAGTACGTACCGTTCCACGTCGAAAGTCACTTCGCGCTAGATCGGTTATTAAAGTTCTTGTCTACCACTCTGTAGTAGATCGCCCCCGCATTTCTCGGTGCGTCAAAACTGAGAGAGTACAGTCCGCGACACTGCGACAACATTACACTGAACATTTGTACGTGTTCTATAATTCAAAAATATATTGTTGTGTGTGAACTTATTAAGGGTTCAAATATCGATTATTCATATTCCCTTTTCGAGTTCCCAGTCGCTAGTATACTACGACGATACAACTTTGCCGCTCAAGGTGTATCTTTCTCAATTCGATAAGTTACGAGTCAGCGGAACCGAGACCCTATACCTTATAGGTGACGATCCGGTGGTGAAATAGACATCGGCTAGTCCTTGTGAATACCCTATACCTTATAGGTGGCGACCCGGTGGTGAAATAGACATCGGCTAGTCCACTCCCTTGGTCACACGAGGCGACCCGGTGGTGAGATAGACATCGGCTAGTCCTTGTGAATATCCTATCCTTAAAAGTGGCGACCCGGTGGTGAAATAGACATCGGCTAGTCCACTCCCTTGTTCCCTCGAGGCGACCCGGTGGTGAGGTAGACATCGGCTAGTCCTCGTCCTAGTCCTTTCCTACTTTGCTCTAAAATCTCTAATTCCAAAATACCCTCGGTTTCCGCATAGCTGCATGAACCTCGGCTCGTAACATAGTTTTCGAGATATTCGCAAAAAACTATCGCTTATACAGTATTGAATTTTTCGTATTGCTGCACGCTCCGCAGCAACGTAAGCCTGTCCCAGCACGGCGTTTATTTACATTTTGCTTCTAAACACGCTGCGGAGATGAGAAAGAAAACACGGTGTCATTCTAGTCATACATATATAGGGTGAGCTTTCAATTTTGACAAACTATTTCTGGATTTTCATATGCGTGGTCGGGCCGGCCTAACGGCCGGCTCTCTCCGCCCCCACCGCCGAACCCTAACTAATTCTGATCATATAATTTTTGCATTCTATATAGCCGTCATACAGAATTTGAACTAGTAATGAAAATCATGCGATCAGAATTAGTTAGGGTTAGGTGGTGGGGGGCGGAGAGCACGCATACGAAAATGTAGGAGTAGTGTTTCAAAATTGAAAGCTCACCCTATATATGTATGACCAGTGTGAGACCCTGTTTTCCCTCTCATCTCCGCAGCGTGTTTAGAAGCAAAATGTAAACAAACGTCGCGCCGGGATAGGCTTACGTCGCCGCAGAGCGTGCAGAAATACGAAAAATTTAATACAGTATTAGCGATAGTTTTTTGCGAATATCTCGAAAACTAAAATCGACCGGCGGCAACATGTATAAGAAAAAGTTGTTCAGAATGATGACCTTGACAACATATTTCAAGATGATAAAAATCTGAGAGGAAACCCTCTTTCTGAATAATTAGCGGGCTAAATTATTCAAACTTGGCCTTTACTTTTTAAAGCAATGGCTATAAAAGGTGTTAGGTAGCGGCCAAGTTTCAATAATTTAGCCCTCCATGTAACTCTTTAAAAATTAAATAGCGTTCTTTTAAACTAATTTTTACAAACGCTTTTTCAGTATTGCAAGAGGTATTTCTAAGCTAACGAACTTGGCCGTATTTTGTTTGATCTCACAACTTTTTACGGCCATAGGAACTTGGCTCCTGTTTACAGGATGTTTTTGTTGGGATTTAATGCCACCTATGCGTAACCGAAGAAATTTTACAGTCATCATTATTATTAACCCTTAAGCGGCCCCTAGACTATCAATATTAGCGTTAATATATTGCACAATAATCGATATTGTACAATAATATTGATCATCTGTAAATCGAATCGAAAGATTGCCCAATATATTGAGCCAATCAAAAAGAGTTTGATTTTTATTGTACAGTCTCGTAAATATTGCTTCGTCCGCGGGTAATATTGCGCAATATTGGCTCAGTTCTATCTTCACGGTCGCAAAGTGAACATTGAATTTTCAAGTATGGCTACGACGGAAAAAGAGGAAGATAGAAAATTCATCTTAGAATGTATCGAGGTGTATCAGAGCTTACCAGCTTTATGGAACGTCAAGAGTAAAGAGTATAGCAACAGGATAAAAAAAATGAACAATACGAACATGTGCTTCAGAAATATAAAGAAAATTATCCAGATGCTGATAAGTCGCAGTTAGTTAAACAATTTAATCCATGCGCACTAACTTCAGCAAGGAATTTAAGCGGATCTAGGATTCTGAAAAAAAGCGACGCTATAACTAATGCAATGGCCACGCAACTTGGTTTCTTTTTATTACACATGTTAACTGCAGAGTCATCAGTCGTGCACTAACTTATTGGGCAATAATTATTGTGGTGTAAAGCCCATACATCCGATTTTTTCTGTTCTCTGGATTCTTACGTATTTTGACGTGCTGATTACGAATATGATAGTAAAAATTGGTGCAAATGTTATTTTCATAGCGGAAAACGTGAAAAAAACCATAAAAATCATAATTTTTTCTATTTATTTCTGTAAATAATGGGAATTTTGAAAAATACTTCACATAAAAGTTGTAGGTCTCATCAAAATACACATTCTATGTCTCATTGATTTTTGTCATAAAGATAATACTATCTGAGAAAAATTATAATTATTATGCCATATATTGACGATAATATTGATCGTCCAGGGGCGGCTTTAAAATTCAAGTGGTGACTCAGAGTCGCCCCTAAAAATTGCTGTGCCATTATTCAAAATATTGTTTAGACAATTAAAGAAATATTTAATTCTCGACTTAAAGTAGCTCCTAGTGCAAAGGGTTAAATCAGGGCAGTAATATCTGGCGAGATACGCTGTAGAACTGGAGAGATTACGGTGCCAGAACCGATTCAGAAACTATAATTGTTTCAACGAACGTCGGAGGATTTCGTAGAACAAAGCTTGCCCAGCTAGTCCGCAAGAAAACGATCCTCTATTAATAAACAGACCAGAACGAAGCGCTCGGAATTTGCAAAACGCCAAGCAAAAACACTGATGGTCTTCTGGGGAGGGTTTTACGGTCTTATAAAAGCAAATTTGTGCATTTCCATCGTGAGAGACGGCCGGAGTGCGGAGGCAAACAGGAGAAGGGTATCAGGAGTCTTTTTTAGTGCTCGGCGGGCGGATCTAGCGTCGGGATGATAAATAATATTTCGCATTTCCCGCAACTGCGAATTTGTTGCTATTCCATTGTCGTCCGGGGCAGAGAAACGGAGAAAACAAACAGCGTTCCCTTATTTTCGTGAGCAGCCGCATACACATTACCGAGTACAGAGTGAATTGCGGGGGCGTACGCGCGTGTCACGTCGGCTTTTCGGTGATCCCGGTTCGTCGACAGTCGCCGCCGCTGCGATCCAGTTCGCCAGGATACGCGAGACGAGAACGCTGTTACGAGGATCCTACATGCGGGACCCAGCCTGATTGATTCATAACGGTGGCCCGGCCGCGATAAATCAACACGAACAAGTGGCACGCTCGCCGACGATGTTTAATTGCTCGTGTCTCGCAAATAGTTCGCGACCCGATGGTCTCCCGACGCGAGCCTAACCGCGGGAATTTCATTTCCGCGATGCGTGTGCCGGTGAGTACACACCGAAACCCGCGACCAGCCTTCGGCAACGATCCTCTCGTTTCTCTTCCACGAAAACTCGCGACGGGCCTGACACTTACGCCTCCGAATAACTCCGCTTCCGCTATCTGTGTCGCACACCTGCGAAACCGCTCGGGAGACGAGTGTGCCCTTTGCTGGCGACGTCTATGGAAACGTGACGCGCCTGAAAGCAGGCTACACGTGCGCCGGTGAGTATGAATTACGAGGGGTATGCAGGGGCTAGTTGTCGCGCCGCACAGTGGGGTATTTGGCCAGTTTAGCGCGCCAAAAGTCAATATTTTTAGTTTGTTCAAAATGACTAAAACTTTTTTCTCATAAACCTGAATATATATGCGAGTAATCTACAATAATATTTTTCCATAGATAGTACTATTTAGTAATATTCAGATACTTGAAAGTAACATTTCTCGTGGCCAAGAGAAGTGTCGAAAAACTTGTGTTAAAGAAATGATTTGTTTCACAAGTTTAGTGTATAAAATCGAGATAGGACCAAATCTAGGATGTAAAGGAAGGTGTATAGATTAATTTCATGGCTTTTTTTTTATTCTCTTCGGTGGTTTTGATAGAATAAACAATCGAAAGTGATATATTTTTTTCAGAAAATTAATATGTATCATGTAATAACTTTTTTCTCAGCATAACTCCTCTTTAATTTTTTGCGAGGGTAAGCAGTAGACATTGCTTTATATAATCCATACAAGTTTAGGTGCCAATAAGTGCCAATATAGAAGATATTTAGCTTTTTGTGCGATACATATCACTCTATACATATCAAATCTTTACCACAGCAACGCGTGAAATTTGTTTGCAATAGTAATTTCACTTAATCTGACGAAAAAATGTTTGAAATAAAAGTTTAACAGTATTAATATAGGTATAAACTTCAATATATAAAACTTTGAAAAAATATTGTTTAAAACAAAACAACAAGGTCGCTTCGATTGTTTAAACATTAAGTTGTATTTTTGATTTGATAGTGTTGTAGCTGGTGTTAAGACGAATTCAACGATATATAATATTATGATCTCCACACGATTAATAATGTTGTTAACAACGTTGCAATAGTATTGACACTATTAGTAACGTTACAATAGCAATTTCTCTTAATCTGACGAAAAAATGTTTGAAATGAAGGTTTAGCAGTGTCAACATAGGTATAAATTTCAATATATGAAACTTCGAAAAAATATTGTTTGAAACAAAACAACAAGGTCGCTTCGATTTTTTAAACATTAAGTTGTATTTTTGATTTGATAGTGTTGTAGCTGGTGTTAAGACGAATTCAACGATATATAATAGTGTGACCTTTACACTATAAATAACGTCGCAATAGTTTTGGCGCGCTAAACTGGTGTTACGTCCTGAGGTGGACGTATTATAGATTTGAATAGTAAAAATTGAAATTTAATTTAATAGATTGAAATGATTGAAGAGATTATAATTGAGATATAACGCAGTTTTGAACCTACCTGCATTCACCGGCTTCGGTTCGGGTAATCGAGGATTTCTTTAATATTCTAAGTGATTTTGATTGTGGAACTGGTACGAAGAAATCGATGATGGGTATACTCTTTAAAAATGATTTGAAGTGTTGATTTGATTAAAATTTAACAAAAGTATATTGTAAAACATCAAATTTTGGATACATAGAGTTATTGTGATTTTATAATAAATTGTTAGTATTTACCGTTCGCAGATCTCGCTCGGAATTTAGCTCGCTGAATCGCTCTTTCACTCGCTGTTTGAGTGGTATCGCTTCAGCAACAAAGTTAAAGATGAAGATGATGATAACGATGATGATGATGATGATGTTGATGTTTTAATCCGGCGGGTGTACACGCCTTATAACTTTATAATATATATATAAAAATCCGGCGGGTGTACACGCCTTGAACTTCTAACTTCACTGATTAACTTTTGAAAATTGACTTTGAAGACTTTTGAATAACGACTGACAATGAACAGATTTGAACATAGACTGAACTGGATCTCTTGAAGAGCCGTCCCTTTTATAGCCCGATCAATCCTTTGTTTCGTTAATTTTGTCAGGTGATTATTGTCGTCATAATCGTCATAGCTAGATCATATTACCCTGCGCATCTCCTACATCGATTTCTTCTTAGCTGCTTTCTTATCTGTAGCTCCCCTGGCCAGATCGAATTACATTTACGTCGCACATGGGGTGACGAACAATTATTACTCATTGATTCTCGATGGACAGTCTTCAGTGGATTTTAGATCATGATTTATTTTTGAAAGTGATCTGGTCATTTTATGAAATAATTTCGCTACGCAGTTCTTTCGCTCAAGACGATTCGAATGAAGTATGAATTTCTTAATTCTATCGCACGCAATGTGGTATAATATACGATTTTTAACAAGAGTATTGAATTGCTCGTACAACATTATTAGATTAAACATAAAAAGAAATTCAAAAGTATATGTAATATATCATTGATTATATTTAATTATTAATGATGGCTGAACCACCGGACGTGACACTGGCCACATACCCCACTGTGCGCCGCACAGTGGTCCGGATCGACGAAGTTTGTGTCATTTAGCTAAAAAGTCAACTTTCTCATATCGATTTCTAACTTTGTATTGCTTTCTAGATGTCAATCAACCTCGACAATTAAAAAATTAATGCAGTTTACCAAGGATTGTAATTAGGACAAACACTTAATGGTAGACATTTAGAGATAGTACTTTTCACCAAGAAAATTGCTTCTCTTCTTCGAGGTGGCCTGATCACACCACTCTTTTGTGGTTGTTTTGTTCGCAATATTTTTGGTGAACAAAATGACACCAATTTCTTCGATCCGAACCACTGTGCGCCGGTTGGTTCTGTAAGAACGAAATGTTGTTTGAAATAATATCTTCTCTCCTTGTTTGCTACCCCCCAGCATTAGAATGTCGGCTCTAGAAATCATTATACTCCTGTTTTTCACTTTTATTCTAGATAAAGGTACACAGTCTAGCTACGAGCTTTCAAAGACATAGTGCCTCCAGCATTAGCATTATTCAGGTACAAAGAGACTCGACACACGTACGCGTAATAGCGATCGCATGTTTTTTAACGAAACCTTCCGGATAGATTCCGCGGGAGAACGCTGCGTGCGTAGATTTTTGCGCGAATAAGGCTCCGCTAATGGGCCGGTTTCTAACTTGAATGCATAATGCGAGCGGTTTCACACGCCCGCTTAAAAATCCGAGTGTCTGCCGCCTTTCAACCGTTGTCGCGATACGTTCCGCTCGTATGCGGTCTCGCATGTTTAACAACTGTCACGTTGACTTGCTAACGAGTCTTTGACGGATCGCAACACGTCCCTACCCATCATATTCTGTGGCTGGTGTTACTTTGACAGGTTCCATACATCGCTATTTTCGCCTTCTTTCGTCAACAGTGGCGAAAAGGAAATTACGAAACACGGCGTCGCTTATTCTTTCACATTCTACGTGGTGAGCCTTTTTCCGGCAGTACTGAAACTATCCGCGTAATAGGAATCAGGAGGAACGGAGGGAAACGAGCTAAAAAGAGAGAAGAGAGGCTAGCTCGCAAAGAGACCTTCCCCGTTACATCTTCGCGCAATGGTTCCGCGCTTCTAAATTATTTAACGTTATTACCGTTCTAAAGAGCAATAAACTCTGGTCTGCAAATGATTATGCATGGTCCGCCGAATGCAACCCCATAGCGCGCATAACATTCCCAACTTTATAAGCTCTTTTAATTCGACCGCAAAATTACTACTTTCCGCCGAGTATCGAGTCTAGCATGCTCGTTCGTAATTAATATTACGAGCGGAGCTCATCCGCGAACGTCATTCGGTCCTGTTCAACTGTAAACCATCGGCAAACACGCGGTGAATCTGCATGGAAAAGTACGGTAAAGGTACTAATCACCGTGCGCCGCACAGTGTGTCGAGTACATGAGAGTTCGGGAAAAAAATCATAACTCTTAAACTATGCAATTTTCGAGTAAAGTACCTTAATACTTTTTGAAATTAAATGCAAAGAGGAATCGATTGGTATAAAAAAATTTATTTTTTTAATTATTAAAAAAAAAATTTTTTTTTTAATTGTGATGACCTTGTTTCTTCTGTTTTTTTATTGTATAAAAAGTAGTAGTTTACAATTTTAACGAAAATTTAAAAAAAAAGTACTAAACTGTATACATTACTTATTTAAATCTTCACAAGGAGGAATTAAAACTTAGGAATCTTTAAGAAAATTCCTTTATTTTACCTAGAAATAAATAAAATGAATAAATTAATTAATTAATCAATTAACATAGATAATATGTTATTAAATAATATGTGCACGTACTATATTACTTCAGCTTCACTATCATCAGAACAAGTGTCTGGGTTGGAATCTGATAATTCGGATGTTTCATTTAATAATAAGTAGTCTCTTATATCTGCGAAATCCTTTTTTTCTTTTTCGTATGTTTTTTTTTTATAATAGGCAATAATTGGATCCGACTCCAGTAGAAGATGATTGAATAGGTCTTTATTTGAATTTTCTCTTGATGTCTTGCGGGTATTATGTTCCCGATAATATTTTATATTTTTATATTTTTTATATTTAGAATAGAATAATGAGTAAACATGTAGTGTCTTATAGGTTCGGGGGGGCTCAAGTGGGAATTCGATAGACTACGTTAAAGGCGTGGACGGCGAACGCACACGTCTCAACGTCAACATTTTCTACTATTTTTAACATTTGTGTATATTTATGCACTTAAGATCGACCGTCATATCAAATCTAATGTGCTTTAAATTAATATAATACAAAATCTCAAAGGAACCTTTTGCTACTTTCTTTAATACTGAATTGAAAGATTGTAAATATTTAAACAATTTTGAAACTAAATATATAATTTATAAGAATAAAATTGATCACATATGTAAGTACTTATCAAATGGCATGCGTCTAAAAATAATTGCAACAAATTTCTTCGAAAGACTACGCAGAAAACCGCCGAGCGCGAGCGTCTTAATATGATTTTTTATTATTTTCTCCGCTTGAGCAAACGTGAGCAGATTTAAACCAACGCGAAATTGAAGTTTAATATGCCACCAATTACTGTAAAAAAATTCACGGGGTTACCTCGGGGTACTTTTTTTAAAACTCTAATCAAAGTTAATAAATGTTAAACATAAAAAATTAGGACAAATTGCGATTATTTAAAAAAAAATTTTTGGGAGATTGAATGTCTAATAACACTAAACACACCCTGTAAAAATCAAATTAAAAAAACAAATAGATTGCGAGGGACGCATGTTTTAAAAAATGCACGGAATTTGACAGTGAAGTTTCAGCCGCAGTTTTAACAACAAATTGATTTATTCAGTTAAAATTGACGGCAGTTTTAGAAACTATGTTTTGTTACGAACATTTTAGGATACATAAATTTGCCGATCTTACACTTTGATTTTCGGACTTTTTTCCATTGGTCGACACACTGTGCGCCGCCCGGTTTTCGGAATTAATAAAAATAACACGAAGTACCTAGTATTACTGTATTTTTAAAAGTAAAATTCATGTTTCCCCTTCGTATAGAAATCAAATAAAATATAAATACACTCCTCAAAAGAATTAAGGGATCACCTCTACGAAACTGAAAAATTGCTACTAGTTTACACGTTCCTAACTCCGGCCAAAATTGCCTCTAGTGAAACCTCTAGTTTCGGAAGCTCTGTTTCAAATTGTTGCTATGTTGATTCTTTACAAAGTTATAGCGAGATAAAGATAACATTGACGGTTAACAAAAATTTTGTGCAACTTTGTAACATCACACGGGGAGAAACAAATTTTGTTGATAAATCGCGTTAATATCATTTGGAGAGGCTATCTTTCCTGTGTAAAATGTGTGGTTGTTGATTATTGTGCGATTTTTTTTATTCGAGTTATTCAACATTGAAGTAAATATTGGCTTTTTAACTTTATCTGGCTCCAGAAAGAGAAAAAATTATCGTAGAATCTTGTGCAAAAAAGCAATAGAAAGAGCGTTTCTTTCTCTTCAAGGAACTTCTTTTGTTTTTTCAATTCCATTAACATTTCGATATACCAGGTGATTCTGAAAATATGCTTAAAATATGCACAATTTCCATTTTTCCTTTAACTCGCTATATCTCGGCAAGAAATGATCGCAATACCATAATCCGAAAGTCAGATTGAAGCAGAGATTCTGCCGATTCGATTGAGCAGTCTATGAACTCGCTGCGACAGTTTTTTACCTATGGCAGCTGTGTTCGAAGTTAGCGATTCGCAGAAATTACCGCGCCACGTACAGCGGCTGCCTGACATTTCTGAATACACTACCGCCGGCGTTAGCATTACCCAAGACATACCGTGTGGAGGATGCTCGTCCGAATTTATGCCACTTTTGTGTATGTGTGTATGTGTGCGCGCGCGTGTGTGTGTGACACTGACTACTTAATTAACAATTTTAGTAACGTGTGTTACCACCTGTGTAACCGTCAATGTTGTCTTTATCTCGCTATAACTTTGTAAAATACCAACATAGCAACAATTCGAAACAGAGCATCTGAAACTAGAGGTTTCACGCTTTCAAACCGTTGTTTAACGATATCGATACAGCAATTTTGGCCGGAGTTATGATCATGTAAACTAGTAGCAATTTTTCGGGTTCGTAGAGGTGATCCCTTAATTCTTTTGAGAAGTGTATTAGGCTGGCAACTAAATTCGCGACATTTTGTTTCGTTATTCTTTTACTGTATCTTATTGGAAGCTCTGAATTTTGCGATTAATTTCATATAAAATACTCGTGCTTAAAAAATATTATATTATTGGAAGCTCTGAATTTTGCGATTAATTTCATATAAAATACTCGTGCTTAAAAAATATAAATGACTCTGTTTCAGAAAATGTGGGGCCGCGAACTTAGTTGCCAGCCTAATAAATAAAAAAGTATTACTTTTCGTTTCCGATTATAGCCCAGAAAATCGTCCAGGAAAATTTGACGATACAGAAGAAAGGTCCACGATCAATCGTTTACCAGAATTAATGCAAAATAAATTACGAGAATGCGTTCAAATTAATAAATAGACTGCGGATCTTTATGCAAAATAAAAATTTCCTGCATGATTGCAAGAAAGGGACACCAAATTGGATGTTATTTCTTCCCTTAATGATGCTAACAGAGGAGAAATCATTGACATCTTCAATTTTGAATTTCATCTATTCAATTTTTCTATAAATGCATAAAGATCCGCAGCCTATTAATAATGAACTTCCAAGTCGTCAGTAAATATCCGGTAACTCGTAGCTTTACTCTAAGCGGAAAATGTGGAATAAAATTATGTTGCGCGTGGTTACGTTTTCGAGAAAATCAAATTTCAAGTACGCGTACTATTGGATCGGCTAGATTCGTCTGACCGTGGCGCGCTTACTCTACTTCGCCGTCTAACTAAAATCGTCAAAAGCAGAACGTATTTATATTCACAACCGAAAGAATTTATATTACAAGCCGACAGCAGTGCATGCGAATCCGACGAATTTTTAAAGCCAATTTTCTCTTGCTCGAACAAATTTTATTCCATATTTTCGCCTGCTTTCTGTGACTGCGTCACCGAATCGAAAATAGCCGGCATACTATATCTCTCGGTTGACGGACAATGAACCCGGCTTTTTCGATGCAATAAAATTTTCCACGTAGCGCAGAGTATGGCCGTAGACCTTCCAAATAATTGAATTTGAATAGCGCACCGGATCGCGTCGTCGAGTGCCATTTTTATTTACTGCTTCCAATGATCGTAAACACGAGCCTCGGAACTGCGAGGATATCAATCCACAATTTGCACACGAACTTCAAAACTCAATCTTGTTGTTATAAAGCATTATTCCATCCGTTCTAGGGGCGAATCTACACCTCCGGATCGGTGGATATTTGTAAGAGAAACTTGCCGCCAAATTGTTCATAACAAAGAAAATTGTTGTTAAAGTTTTTCTTACATCAACACCTTCCACTCATCTAGACGAGAAAAAGTTTCAAAGAAGTCATGTGTTCCAAACAAATTTTATTTTATTTATTGAGACATAAGTTGTTAAAATTTTTTGCAAAATTTGATTGTGTGGAGATGTACGTATAGACAAAAGCCTACTACTACAGTCCACCCGATCGTGTCGATGAGACAGAACATGTTCGTGTGCTTGCCTCGAGCCAAACGAAATTTATTGTAAGTTAAAAGTAATTGGTACATGTTCCCTTATAAAAATGACAAGATTGGTTTTATTTAAACTTTGTGCGGCTCCTATTATAGTATCTGCTCTACTAAAGATATCCATACAATCAATTCTTATAAAATCATTTTTATTGTTTCATTAATTCTAAGATAATAATTCTGGAACCGGTCATTTTAACCGGTGCACAGTGTGTCGTCCAATGGAAAAAACTCCGAAAATCAAAGTGTAACATCTGCAAATTTATGTATCCTAAAATGTTCGTAACAAAACGTAGTTTCTAAAACTACCTTCAATTTTAACTGAATAAATCAATTTGTTATTAACCCGACGTTAGTTAGGTGGGATCTCACAGACTCCAGAGATTTTAGACTGATTGTAACATTATAAAGATGTTTCATTAGTTAAGTATTTTTGAATAATAAAAATTTAATTTCGTGGATCTGCGTTTTTACTCTGATAAATTGCAAGCCTCTTAAACAAATACTTAATCTTATATTTATGAAAAAGGTATTTATTTCTACAGGATGTCCCAAAATTCGTGAAAATCCCGGAAATGGGAGGTTCCTGAGACCATTTGAAACGACATTTTCCTTTGCAAAAATGTTATCCGCGGCTTTGTTTAGGAGTTATTAACGAAAAACACGGACCAATCAGAGCGCAACCTAGACGCGACTTGGCATAGTCGGCCAATCGACAGTTGGCGCACCAGGCCGACTGTGCCAAGTCGCGTCTAGGTCGCGCTCTGATTGGTCTGTGTTTTTCGTTAATAACTCCTAAACAAAGCCGCGGATAACATTTTTGCAAAGGAAAATGTCGCTTCAAATGGTCTCAGGAACCTCCCATTTCCGGGATTTTCACGAATTGTGGGACACCCTGTATAATACAATATATTATTTCGGTGGGTCTGTGAGACCCCACCTTACCACGATACATTTTGCCACCTTACCAACGCCGGGTTAAAATTAAGGCTGAAAATTTACTGTCGAATTCCGTGCATTTTTTAAAACATTCATCCTCCGCAAGCTATATTTGGATTTTAATTTGATTTTTAAAGGGTATGTTTAGTATTGTAACACCTTCGATCTCCCAAAATTTTTTTTTTAAATAATCGCAATTTTTCCCAATTTTTTATGTTTAACATTTATCAACTTTGATTCGAGTTTTAAAAAAAGTATCACGAGGTAACACCGTGAATTTTTCTACAATAATTGGTAGCGTATTAAACTTTAATTTCGCGTTGGTTTTGATCTCCCCAAATTTGTTCAAATGGAGAAAATAATAAAAAACCATATTAAGACGCCTGCGCTCGGCGGCTTTCTGCGTAGTCTTTCGAAGAAACTTGTTGCAATTATTTTTAAACGCATGCAATTTGATAAGTACTTATGTATCTGTACAATTTTATTCTTATAAATTATACAGGGTGGTCCACGCAACTTGCACACCTATAATAACTTCCAAAGTATACGTTGCACGAAAAAGTTTTGTATACAGAAGTTGCATGGTCTGAAGGGATACATTATGTAGAGTATTTAATTTTTTTACTGGTGGACGCGTAAAGGACATATGAAGGTTAACTACATTTTTTTAAATAGAATGAGGTATTTTTTAATACATCAATCGATGCAGCTGTACATTCGTTATAAAAAAGTACTAGTATGTATGTCGAAAAGTCAGTAGTTCAGGAGATATTTCAATTTAAATAACTCTAAAATACCATTACTGTCGTGATAAGATGTTACACAAGTAAGTAAACACTAACGTCTTAGCACGACAGTAATGTTATTTTAGAGTTATTTCAATTGATATATCTCCTGAACTACTAACTTTTCGACATACATAGGTTAGTAATTTTTTATAACGAATGTCCAGCTGCATCGATTAATGTATTTAAAAACGTGGTAAAAAATACCTCATTCCATTAAAAAAAATGAAGTTGACCTTCACATGTCCTTTACGCGTCCACTTGTAAAAAAAATAAATACACTACATAATGTACCCCTTCAGACCATGCAACTTCTGTATACAACATTTTTTCGTGCAACGCATACTTTGGAAGTTATTATAGGTGTGCAAGTTGCGTGGACCACCCTGTATATTTAGTTTTAAAGTTGTTTAAATATTTACAATCTTTCAATTGAGTATTAAAGGAAGTACCATAAGGTTCCTTTGAAATTTTGTATTATATTAATTTACAGCTGTAGATTCACCCCTTTTTTTTCTTAAGACTCCCCTGAAACGGATGACCATTTCTTTTTATACACCACGTACAGATCGCGTTTAGTGCTGGAAAATTCGAGTGTCAACCAGCAATTGACAACCGCCGATAATGTAAATAAATTAGCGATAGTTTTGAACAGCGATGATCACCGTTGGCCATCGATGCTGCCATAGTTCTCGACCACTGGTTAATGGGCGTTCGCGGGAACGTGTTGGCGGCAGATGAACTCCGTCCAGGCTTTAATTAGCACGCAATTAGGTCCGTGTAAGAGGAAGTTATACGCGTACGATCCGGTAAACAGAGTTCCGACTGCGGCGGGACGAATTCCGTCATTCATTCGTACAATCACAGCCAAGAATGTCACACCTTAAATGTGCATTAACACGGAGAATAACGTGTTCGAGCAATGGTTTCGACGGAATCGACGTCCATCAAACGCAACGGAGTATGCACGCCGAAATCATGAAGCCTCGCGCCTCTCACGCCGCGCGAAATATTCATTTGTATAATCGATGAATCGATCGGAATTTGCGGCCGGGGACCGTAATTGATCGGAGCCCGACAATGCCCGCGAAAACCAACAATGCGCCGCCGTGAATACCGCGAGAACGATACCCGAAAATGAACAACGCGATCGAATCAATGGACCGGATTAAACCATCCCCCTCCGAAAACCCGCGTTATTACGAGTCCGAGTCGTCCGTCGAGAGAGAACTCGAGCTTTTCAACCATTGCGCGCGAACCATCAGCGAGCCGCGAAAGTATTCGCGCGCTCCGAAGTGAAAAATGTCACATTCAAAAAAAACCTCTCGCCGTCCTAACACGAATTACGAAATGCTTTTCATTCCTGTCGTAACACACAGTCGGTTAAAAAAACTCGAGTCCTCCTGCGAACGCATATTTTTCGTAGAACCAAAAAAATACTGAATTGTTTTCTCGCTGTTAGACAATGCGAAATAGAATGTTGTCGTTTCACGATTTTTTAAATGTATTTCTTGAAAGCGTACGCAACGCTGCGTTGCACATGTCGTTCGCGATTACAATACGTGCTTCACGAAAATTCCGGATTATTTCTAGCTTAATGATTCCAAAGTATTTTATTCCAAAGTATTTCTAGCTTCTTTTAATTGTCTTATTATGCTGAAATTAATACACTAATGTACTTGAATCCCTTTAATTCATCCACTGCTTTAGATTGTACGCATCCATTTTCGTCATAAACGTTTAAAATCCGCAATTTAATAATAACTAATGGAAGGAATGCCATCTGTACACGAAAAACGAGATTACTTTCCGAAAAACCTAATGGAAAGCTGACGTAATCCGATATAAAGGGTGCTCCAACTGAAACAAGCTTATAAACTAAAGTAGAATCTAAAAATGCTTTGGCAGTGAAACGTTATTGTGTAATTAACAGCCATGATTTCAGAGGAATATTTACCGACAGAGCATTGTGGCTACCACTTTAAAAGCTTTTTACATCGTACCAAATGTTTTATCATTAATATCGTACACGCGGGTTGCCATTCGAAGCAGAATTTTGTCCATGCACCGCTGACAACGGCCGACTAAATTTTCATGTCGAAGCCTGGCGTTTTTCCCGACATTTTTTCCGGTATGTTCTGTTATGATACGCGCCGGGAAATTTCGAGGACAATGCGTACAATGTCTGTCGATTTTAGACCGGCGGAAAGAGGGCGACAGTGTTATTCTCGGTCACAAAAAAATGCCGTGCGTTCATTTCGGTCGGTGTTTATGCAATTCGCATTCTTCAAAAGCAAATTTTCCGAGGATCCGTGCACGGTGCGAGCTGACTTTTCATGTGTACGATTTTTGAAATGTCCGACTTTTAGCAGTGACATTAATCAAACTCAATTTTGTATACACAATGTATTCTATCTACAAATTTTAAGTTTCTTCATTGTATTATGGTAAAAATAAGATATTATGGTCATTCACGTATTATTGATTTTGTAGTTCTTTTTACCGTCAACGACTAGCACGTTAATTAATCACCATATTTTCACGGGAAATTACATAATGCTATCGCCAATAAGTTATTATTCCAGACATATAAAAGGTACGCACGACAGTCGCATTGGTTGACGTTCAAACAAACATTATTTAAAAGTAAAATTATACAGTAAATATAAAACTATAATAGGAACAGGCACGTGGTTGCCTTACAAAACTGATAAGAATTAATTAATTTATTTTAATGCGTGCTCTCCAATAAAGATATTTACTAAATCATTTCTTATGCAAGCATCTTTATGATTTCATTAATTGTGAAATAACAAATCTAGAACTGGTCAAAGTTTTATACAGGGTGAGGCCGAACAGTTGGTACAATCGAGCAGGGGGTGATACTACATGTTAAAATAAGTCGGAAAAAAAGAATAACATTCTTTTATTTGACGCTTAGTTATCGAGAATGTCGAGTTTGATAATGCAGCGAATACACGTGCTATTGCATAGGAATCGTCTGATGCGTCTGACCATGATCAACCAATTCTACTTTTGCATATGTACAGTAGGGTGGACCATGTTTTTCGACCATGAAATTTTTCGACATGAAATTCTATAGGAATGGGAATATTTGTTGTTTTTCGCAACTTCAACGTCATTGTGGCACGTCTTCCGCTTATCCGATCAACTTCATCTTCTGCAGAAATTATTTTCTTACCCAATGGCACAATTATAGGGGTTGTCGTAAAAAAATTTCACGTGGTATACCTAAGTAAATTTGGGGTTATGTTCGCGGCGTACCGGTTCGATCAATTATACACTAAATAGCAATTTTGTAGACATTTATCAAACGTTCGATTCGGATTTGAATCATTACGTCCTGAGACACGTTTGCTATAGAATGTTTTCTATAAGAGAAAAATTGATTCAAATCCGAATCGAACGTTTGATAAATGTCTACAAAATTACTATTTAGTGTATAATTGATCGAACCGGTGCGCCGCGAACATAACCCCAAATTTATTTAAAAATGTACGATCGAGAATAATTTCTTAGGTATACCTAAGGTCCACCCTAATGCGCCACCACTTCCCGACGTCCGAATGATCTAAGGCTTTGGATATATCATTTTTTCATAAAATGGAACAATATTGGGGGGTGTCGTGAAAAAGATCTCGCAAAAAAATTTCATCAGTTATAGCTAAGTCCACCCTAATGTACAGTTACTCAAATTAATATTCGGACGCTCTAAAAAAGACGATAACTTTTTTAATATTGTGCTATACGATTTGAACTTTTTTGGGAAGCTGGAGCAATTAGTTTACTACATGATGTGAAAAGAAATTTTTCCAAAAATTGCGATCGGAATTGTAGAAAACCACGTTTAAAAACGGACTAAAAAGTATAAAATAATTTTTTCTAGCCCCATACAGATTCCTAACCCCGTACAGATAGTCCTGAAAATTTGTGATTGTGAATTTTGAATAGCTATGAAAATACTTGTAAGATTTAAAACGAAAAACGTGGGCGCAAGATAATACATAGTAAGGAGTGTAGAGAGTAGCTGCCGCTGAGGAAACTCGCAAAACAGTTCATATCATTTGCAGTGCAATAAAATTGTTAGTGATTTAGGTGTTCATGCATCAATTATCTATTGCATGCGCCCCACGTTTTTCGTTTTAAATCTTACAAGTATTTTCATAGCTATTCAAAATTCACAATCACACATTTTCAGGACTATCTGTACGAGATTAGGAATCTGTATGGGGCTAGAAAAAATTATTTTATACTTTTTAGTCCGTTTTTAAACATGGCGTGTTTAAAAATTTTATTTTATACTTTTTAGTCCGTTTTAAAAACGTGGTATTTTTAAAAAATGTATTTTTATTTAAATAATTATGTTCTGCTTCTTAGCCTTATATGTGTGAAATTTTACAATCGATTTTGAACATTTTGATGAGATTATAACAGAGACATGTAGTAAATTTCAGACGGTATATTGCGACGCGTCATATCGAAAACGAATGCTGTGGTAAAATGTCAAAGATAAAGGTTCAACGGAGAATTTCGGTGTAACTGTTCTTTCGCTTGGTAAACAAACATTATACTATAATAATACGTAGTAACTTTGTAAACACCGCACGCAGCTCGAATGCACACTGACGCACACTGAGCTCCTTCGGTGCGAAGCGGGTCAGTGGAGTGGGGATGAGTCAGAGTGGGAACACGTAGTAGAGTGGGGACGTTGAACGCGAAGACGTACTACGTCACGCGGCGGGGGGGGGGGGTGCAAAGGTTCAAATTATTAATAATTTATATCTCCTGAACGCATAGGCTTTTTTAAAAAATTTTTTAAAAATATTGCATTGTCATCCAGTTCTGAACTATATTTAAAATTTCAAGTCTCTAGCTCATCGGGAAGTTAGTTTAAAATCAATTGCAAAATTTGTACCGAACAAACAGACAAACAAGAAAGCGAGCTAAAAAAAACGTGGTAAAATACTAAAAGTTGCATTTTTAACTTTTTGATGTGAGCCTATATTGAAAATTTAAAAAGTACATTTTGTAGATCTGTGTCAATTGTATGCATTGTGAAAGTTCCATCGAAATCAGTTGAAGCGGGGAAAAACGACAGGCATTGAAAGATTTAAGAGTCTTTAGATTTATTGCAGTTACAGGCCGAAAATCGTGAAAAATTGCAATTTTCACCATCTTTAAACGTTTGTGGCTCATTGCAACGTCGACCGGTTTTGACGAAATTTTCAGAATATGTTTAATTCACACAGATCTACAAAACGTATTTTTTAAATTTTCAATATAGCCCCACATAAAAAAGATGTATGTAACGTGCAACTTTTAGTATTTTCTATACACTTCCGACCAATCGCAATTTTTGGAAAAATTTCTCTTCACATCCTGTAGTAAACTAATTGCTCCAGGTTCCCGAAAAAGTTCAAATCGGATTGTGCAATATTGAAAAAGTTATCTTTTTTTTAGAGCGTCCGAATAATTCGCTTCACTGTATATGCACGAAGTAGAATTGGTTGATCATGGTCAGACGCGTGAGACGATTTCTATGCATAGCACGTGTATTCGCTGAATTTTCAAACTCGATTTTCTCGAACACGAAGCGTCAAACAAAAGAATGTTATTCCTTCTTTCGACCTATTTTTACATGTAGTATCACCCCCTGCTCGGTTGTACCACTCGTCCGACCACACCCTGTATAATAAACCTATATACTGTAATAGCATTGCTTGATCGAAACGTTTTGTAAGAGCTGCATTCTAAAATCGGACATTTTCATATGCAACAACCTGATAACCAGACTTCGGATCTTCGTGCAAAATAAAAACTTTCCATCCGCGTCGCAAAAAACCCGGGTGAAATAAAAATTTAATTTTTTTCTTCATATCTACAGTCGCTGCTCACTTTATTAGACTCACCTGAAGAATTGGTGCTGTTTGAAATCCTATAAGGAATTCTACGCTGTTTTCAACCTATGGGGTAATGATTTCGTACTACAAGGTTGTCTTATGGGTTGCCTATCCAAGTGTAAAATTTTCTTGCAAGAGCCAAAAATCCCCCTTTTACCATGGCCCGGCAACTCACCGGACATGAATCCGATTGAAAATGTCTGGGAGTGCCTGGAAAGAGAACTGGCCAAAGAAAATATAACAACAAAGACCAAGTTGATAGAGAGAATAATCTATCACTGGCACCATAACGTTGCATTAAAATAAATTGCACAAACTTGCATAGATAGCATGTCCAGAAGAGTTGCGGCTTTAAGAACAGCTGAGGGCGGATTAACAAAATATTAGTGTTTTAAGAATTATATTGATCTATTTGTGTTTGTATCCATTGTTTTTGTAAAATAAATATATGGAAAATTCATTGGTCATCATTAAGTGGTATTTGCATAAGGCTGCTATACCCATTATTCATGGTAAAACTAAAAATATCATGATTATAGAGGTGAGTCTAATAAAGTGAGCAGGGACTGTATATAGATAAAAATTAAATGCTGTTCGTTGGTACGCGTATCACTTGAGAACGGCTAGACCGATCTGGCTAATTTTTTTAAAAAAATGTTCGTAATAGTCCGAATAAGGTTTTTAGGGAAAGAAAAATTGGAAAAGTTGCCCGGAAAAATGGAAAATTCGGGAAAAAATGAAAATGCTTTTTTCTATGAACTCAAGACCATAACTCACGATTCGATCGATGGATATTCGTAATTCTTTTTTTGTTTTGTTCGTTATGGTACTGGAAATGTTTCCAGGAAAAAAATTCGACACAATTACAAAGGAAAGTCGGAAAATTCGGACAAAGTGCGAAAATCATAATTTTTGAAACGGTACAAGTAGCAGATTGTCATGTTAGGCTGCGCATTATTGATTCCCAATGAGTTCGTCGTCGAGCACAGCGTCGAATTTTTATTAGAGAATCACACGGCAGCCTAAATGAAAATAAAATTACATTTGTTTTTACGTTTGTGTTGTTTCGCGATCTGTACAACAAATGTAGTTATTTTATTTCTATTCCAATTTATTTCGCTACGTCAAAGCGTATAAATAAAAAATGTTATAGCCCCTTGGGTTATGTTTTCAGAGATAGTCTGTATACATACTTTTTATGCACTTATACAGTAATGTCCCATTCTAAGTCAATTCTCTGTTCTGTTTTATGACATAGATCGGGCCCACCCGGAGGGTTTGGGAGTGCCGTAGGCACGCCACGAGCAGCTAGTATTTAATAGATTAATAAATAATATAATGGTACCTCTAAATTCTTCTAATGTTTTTGTTGCTTTAAAATACACCCGCTTATTTTTATCAAAAATTCATATAATCCGCAGTCTACTAATAACACATGTGTATTTACAGTCCCTGCTCACTTTATTAGACTCACCCGAAGAATTGGTGCTGTTTGAAATCCTATAAGGAATTCAACGCTGTTTTCAACCTATGGGGTAATGATTTTATACTACAAGGTTGCCTTATGGGTTGCCTATCCAAGTGTAAAATTTTCTTGCATGAGCAAAAAATCTTACCATGGCCCGGCAACTCATCGGACATGAATCCGATTGAAAATGTCTGGGAGTGCCTGAAAAGAGAACTGGCCAAAGAAAATATAACAACAAAGACCAAGTTGATAGAGAGAATAATCTATTACTGGCACCATAACGTTGCATTAAAAGAAATTGCACAAACTTGCATAGATAGCATGTCCAGAAGAGTTGCGGCTTTAAGAGCAGCTAAGGGCGGATTAACAAAATATTAGTGTTTTAAGAATTATATTGATCTACTTGTGTTTGTATCCATTGTTTTTGTAAAATAAATATATGGAAAATTCATTGGTCATCATTAAGTGGTATTTGCATAAGGCTGCTATACCCATTATTCATGGTAAAACTAAAAATATCATGATTATAGAGGTGAGTCTAATAAAGTGAGCATGGATTGTACGTACACGTATCTTAGCGCGTGTCATTTTAAGTATACGTGCACTAATGCATCCTCATTTCAATTCGTAAAACTTTTCGAACATTGATTTATGTATCGAGACACGATCTCGTATTGAAATAAACATTTTCAAAAGAGATTTCTGTAAAACTATTGCATGTTCTCCCGATTACGCTAAATACGATCATTTCTCTTGCGGATAACGTTCTCGAAACGCCAAGAGAAAAATTCCTTGACATTCTACGCCGTGTCTTTGGGTTACGCAAGAGAATTACGTACTCTTTTATCCACGAGTGCAATATTCAACCCGGTTTTATCAGAGAGCAAAGGGAAAAAAGTTGCACGCAGTCAGCCCGAGATATTTCAGCGCAACAAAATTCGCCGACACACTGGAAACACGTATTTCTTGTTTTTAATATTCTCTAAGGGATTTTTTGTTTCCGAGCTGTGTGCGCGGCGGGGCGAATAACGTGCCCGCGCGTATTGCACGGCGTAGCAGATTTTGCAGGTCAAACTAAAAGATTTACAATTTGCACTCGGGGTAACCTTACCCGGATCATCTAGCAGCATCTCGTTTATTCGCGAAATGGCGCGCCGTTTCCCATAAATACATGGCGTACCGTTGGAAACAATTATGTACGTGTTCTACTTCAATTAGCCGCAATCTTTCCGTGTCTCTGCGGAAAGGACATTCGAGTTGCTTGATTGATAACGTCCGCTTAGTTTGTCGAGTGGAGAGGGTTAAAAGTTGGCGTAGCGCCCGATCGAGGGAGCAAAATTGTTTGCAATCGACCGAACCGCGGAACGTGCGTGCCGCTGTTGCGAATCAAAGGTCTGCTCGCGTGCCCCGAGCGTGTTACTTGTTTACCAATTGGGCAAATGGGCTTCCGAATACGGTAATTGAAGCTTTAATAGATATCAGATTATCAAGCACGATCTCGCCGGAAAGTTTCCACGCGTGTGATTACGTTAAACTCGCGATTCGGGTAATTAACCAGCTAGCCGGGCTAGATACCTGTGTTCGAACTTGCCTAATGGAGAATCGAGGGGCTATGATCGTGTCCCTGAATCATAATCAGCGGGGACTCGATCGCGCAGTTTCTTCCGGGGTAATTCGCTCATTAAACTTCCAACTAGACTGCGGATTTTATGCATTCTCGACGAGCCCAAGTTTCACGAAGCACGAAACAGCGGAAACCAACGGAACAACTCGCGAATGTTGATATCTTTCGATGTGATATGAAGTGATATCTTTCGATCAACCCTTACAAGGGAAGGACCTCTAATGACACTGTCCAACACCAAATTTGTTCCCTAATTACTGTTGGGTCCTTCGTATAGAGTTTTTTGCGCTGATTCCGAATCTGTTTTTAATTTTCTTCCTATACGCACAGATTTTGAGAAACATGACATTGAAAAAAAACATATTTTTCGACTTTGAACAAAGATTGTGATGTTATTATAAAAGATAATGTATTGTTCTTTACAGCAAAAGATTCTGTAGACTTTCCCGAATACAGCGATATCCAATATTAATACATTATGATTGTTTAAACATATGTAAACAATGATTGAAGGCGGAGAAACGCCACTTTTGCACCAATTTTTGCGGATATTTTTGAATTTATCTCAAAAAATAAGGGTCCAGCGGAAAATCGAACTATACCATACGATAGAGCAGACTTTTATCTTGAGAAACCCCGCTTTGAAGTTTCAAACGTCGACGTATCTTTCGAACCAGAAAGCAAAATATCTTCGCCCGACATGAGTTGCCACCAGTGGCGCTCACCATTACAACGGTCGTTCGTTGCTCCGTATCCCGTCGCTGCGCCGCGCCGTATCTCGTCCCGAGCGCCACTGGCGGCAACTCATGTCGGGCGAAGATATTTTGCTTTCTGATTCGAAAAAAACGTCGACGATCCAAACTTGACAGGGTGGCTTCTCAAGATTAAACTCTGCTCTATCGAGTGGTATAGTTCGATTTTCCGCTGGACCCTTATTTTTTGAGATAAATTGAAAAATATCCGCAAAAATTGGTGCAAAAGTGGTGTCTCTCCGTCTTTAATGATTGTTTAAACATTCATAATGTATTAATATTTGATATCGTTGTACAGTAATTCTTCGATCGGAGTCCCAACACCCGTGTGTTGAACGGACTTGGGTAGCGTAGAGAGGCTATTTTTTTATGACTCCGTCGACCGCGCCGAGACTTCAAACGACGAGCCGAACATAGAGAAGGACAGAATGAAATAGGATCGTGTGGCCGAAGCGTGTCGCTGTCGCCGGCACAGTTTAAAGGCCCGTGCGTCATCACAATGAAACTACCAAAATCTTAACTTCTTTATTTTCTATGATATCATTATGGAACTTTCACCAACATATTCGTGGCATTTTTCTAATGCAAAATGATACCAAATACGATACAATTAGGCCAATATTTAGTAGTTTAATCGACGATGAAAGTTTCGAACGCAACGAAGATCAGCAACAACGCGGGCCTTTGAACTGTGCCGACGACGGCTACTGTTCGCGTCTCTTTCTTTCCAATACGCTCTTCTTCGTTGCGTTCGAAACTTTCATCGTCGATTAAGCCACTAAATATTGGCCCAATTATATCGTTCTTGGTACCATTTTAATCAGCGAAACGCCAGGAATAAGCTAGTTAAAGTCCCATAAACCGATCATTAAAATTAAGAAGTTTGAGACTTCGATTCAGTCGAGTCAATGTGTGGTGTTCACACCGATATACCCGAGCCGAGATCAAACATCGCCGCCCTACGGCGCGGCGCAGCGTTGGCCGGCAGTGGAGTGAGTAGGCACTGGACTACGGTTAGATAGGCGACACAGGACTCCGATTGAAGATTTACTGTATTCGGGAAAGTCTACAGAATCTTTTGCTATAAAGAACAATTCAATATCTTTTATAATAACATCACAATATTTGTTTAAAGTTGAAAAATATGTTTGTTTTTCAAAACCATGTTCCTCAAAAACTGTGCGTATAGGGAAAAAAATTAAAAACAGATTCGGAATCAGCGCAAAAAACTCTATAAGAAGGACCCAACAGTAAATAGGGAACATAAAAAAAGTTGAAATTTGTTGGACAGTGTGATCGACTTCGATTTTGATAATTTTTTGTGAGATGATGGTATATGGATCCCTAATTATGTATGTAAAATATTAGGTGTTGTTATTCAATAGTTTTAAAGATATAAACAATTAAAGTTGTATACTTTATGGACTTTATGGTACATCAACAAGATATGAAACTTTAGTTGTTTGTATCTTTAAAACTATTGAGTAACTACACCTAATATTTTGAATACATAATTAGGGATCCATATACCACCATTTCACAAAAAATTATCAAAATCGAAGTTGGACACTTGAGGTCCTTACCTTGTTAGCACTCGAGCGGTAACTCAGAGTCGCCACTAAAAATGTATCATTATTATTTACATTATTAAATATGTTGGTATCTAATCAATTACTTAACATTTAAGTATTGTATGAGGTATTATATCAATTTCGTATCCATCAAATGAACAAGAATCATATAGAATGTAATTGTTCTAGCTAGGAAGAAATTTTTGTGTGAAGTGAACCAATAAATTTTTATTTTGCATAGCGATATAGGGTTAATTATATATGTATAGGGATATATAATTAAGATATAGGGAGAATAGACAGATATAGGGGTAAGTGCCCAAATATGAACCACTTTTTGTTGATATCATTTTTTGATTATTTTAGAATGCTCTTTTTCGTCCAAAAAATTACCAGTTGTAAACGCATTTCCTTCCTATAAGATTCTGGGGTCAAGTTTGTTCAAAAATTAATACAGCTCGGGAAAAATATTTTTTTTGTGGTGTGCCATTTGCAAGTTCCAGCGAAAGGGGTTCTTAATATGGTACACCTTGAGTCCCTAATATGACACCTAGTACCATATTCGGCACCCACACCAAGAATGTCTATAGCTATTCCCATATTAGGGAACCCTTGGTAGTCTAGACAAAGAGAAAATGATTTTCAGCCCAAACCAACAGTTGGCAAACATTAATATAAACAAACTGAAGCTACAGATATGTTCAAATTCAGATTTTGAACAGGGAGTAATATTATTTATAGGAATTTTATATAGAATTTAATATTGTTTTAAAATATCATTAAATTAATATGAAATTTTATATATCTAATATTATTTGAGGGAGTAATCTTATTTATAACAATTTTATATAGAATTTAATATTGCAAAATATTGCAATATTGCAATAAGTGTCCATTTCAAAATCGCTTACCTTCCTCGAAAAAGATAGAATCGAAAATCTAACCACAAAAATATTCAATACGTGGAGACACAACTGGCGAAGGATCGATACTAAAATCTATAGAATAGTGCGATTGCACTGCATACTGTTGAGTAATCATGGTAAATTATGGTTTGAGGATTTTCTCACTAGAATGCGACTTCTCCTTTACAAGGTATAATGTAGTGGCATAATAGACGACTATACCATACTTGGACACTTTACCCTATAGAACATACATTAAAATGAATTGCGTCTTTTGATTAATTTAATAAGCTTTTCATAATACATAAAATCCGCTGTCTAGAATCGAACATTTTCAATAAAAGAGAAGTATATTCATTCTTTATAATCTTTATCCAGGTACGATTCTACAGTAAAAATGTTATTATAAACGGAATCGATTCTACCACTGTGGATCAGCGTGAATCGCTCCGGGTCGTCGGAGCCTCTTCGAGTTTTTAAATTTTAATCGACTATCACCCTTAATTTACAAATTCCAGAACGGTAGATTGAAAACTAGAGGGATTAAAGCAACTAGAAACTTTCAAAGGGATGCCTCGGCGCTTGTATCGGAAAGCTTCCGACTCGAACACGCAGAAATAGAATTGATAAAGCGCAACGCCATCTTCGTTGACAACGTTCGAGCAAAAATTGTTAGTGGCTGGATATTTTCGCTGGCAAGCGCACGCCATCGTCGATCCGGCGCAATGGCTGTCGATACAGTCACTCATGCGCCGCGTAAACCTATTCAGAACCAACGTTTGCAGTTTTTTCTATTTTTTAGTCACTTCACCTTACTCGGCTAGCTTTCTGTACATCGCGAATGGCAAAAAAGTTTGATTATTTCTCGTCGCTATCTCTTTTTTATTTGTTCTGCATGGTTCTCCGTAAATTTGTTGAAAAGCCGACAAACTTTTTTATTTAGATTAAGGTTAATTTAAGTCGATCATCAAGCTTTTGAAATATAAATTGAACTTCGAAACTAATCAGACTTTAATTTATATTAAACAGCCTCGGGTTTATATTATTCTGCAAAGTTACAGTAATTAAACTTTATTAAACGCTTTGAATATTGCAATGGAAATGGACCCGACAACAACGCGTTCCTCCCGGGATGATCATTTTCCAAAGCGGAAATCGCAGCGAGGAAACATTCCACCGAATGATCCCTGCAGCGAGGAGCTCGTGCGACAAAAGCAGCGAAGAAAAATCACAAATTCGAGGCGATTTTCTCGAAAAAGCGTGAGTCAGCGAAATCGCAGAAACTCAAAGACGCCAGAGAGAGCGTCTGTGCGCGCGCGAACGAGACGATTCTCCATGGTAGACAAATCGCTACGCTTAAAAACATGATCGACCGTTCGGCCATGAAATCCAGCGAACGTGCGAACGGGTCGAACAAAGCGTCCGCAGTCGACGAAGCGGGCTTTTCCTCCGGAATTTTCTCGATCGAACGATAATTCCGGATGTTAATCAAGTTACCGGCGGACAAACGCGAGTCGATTCGCTCGTCGGATTCGAGAATAAACGAGCGGGACCGGTGTCGGTCGATTTAAAACGGTGATCGCGACCCGGTGAATTAAATTGGAAAACTTCCCGGAAAATTTCGGGCCGGGTAATCCATCAAACGAGGTCGAGTTCGCGTCGACGTCACGATTTTTCCGAAGAGTTCGGGAATTTCTTTCCAGACAGGAACTTTCTAATGTCCCCGACCGGGTAATTGCTCCCCGCAGATGTAGTTTCACGGATTGCAGCGGATTAATGGTCAATTCGTTATGCGCAATTTCAATAATGCGCGTTCCAACAGAGATCGCTGTGTTCGCTCGCAAAATGTCCCCGTGAAAGCAATGTGGAGCTGATTGGTTGGAGTGGAAGGAGCACGCCTCATATTTTTTAACCGACTTTGAAAAAGGAGGAGGTTGTTCCTCAATTCGATCTGTATGTGCCTTTTCTCGCTTTTTTTCTATGTATATTCGCCGATTTCGCCGAGATGGATGGACCAATCGGAACGATATCTTTTGCATCTTGTAGAGTATGTCCCCGAGGTGATCCCGTGAAAAAAATTTGCATTTTTTTATTCCTTACGACTTTATTTGCGAAAAATGAATTATTTCATGTATGTTCACCGATTACTCCGAGATGGATGGGCCAATCAGGACGAAATCTTTTGCATTTTGTAGGGTATGTCTCCCGCTTGGTCCATTGAAAACAAATTTTGCATTTTTTCATACTTTGCAGTTTTTATTGCAAATAACCAATAAGACCGAAAAACTATCCTATGGTGTTCTACAAATTCTGCTCGTTCCACTAAAAAGTGAGAAATAAAAGAATTTTATAAGAAAAAATTAAACCGACTTCGAAAAAATGCATTAAAAAGTATGAAATAATTTCCATTTAATTGATGTGAATACACACGAACTTAAATACAATACAATCTTTTCGCAGGCGGCGGTGCGAAATTGAAAATTATCCGATCGAAGGAAGGTTTCCGACCAGAGCTTTATCTTTAATCTGTTAAATAATAATATAGATTGTCCAGCACTCCTGGGGCAAATAAATTTTGTATGTACCTGAACGAGTTTTGAGAACAAGAGCAGGATTTCAAACAATGAAATCCAAATCCTCATATGGAGTAATAAATCCAATAAATCGCATTATTGCTAGCTCTAACATATTTTATAACAATATTGATTTTTTTAATGGCTCGTTACAGGTATTCAAAACAAAATTGCGCAATACTATTTGTTAATCGTACCTGTATTTGTTTAGTTTTGCGCGGTCCATTATTATGTAAATTTTAGGTTAAGACCTTTTCTGTGTTAAGTTTTCTTTTTATTTTTATCAGTTATACTGTAAAAAACTGTATACATTTGTATAAAAGGACCTTGGTCCGTATATAATAATAATAATAATAATAATAATAATAATAATAATAATAATAAAAATTGTCGACACTGGAAATTACGAAAATCCTTAAATTCTTCTACATGCCTTCATATATTAATATATCTTTTCTTCCCACCTACTGATTTCCCAGTCCATCATATTCTAATGAAATCATAATCAGCAACTACTGTCATTTGGAAAATTTTTAATTTTTGCGCCGCCTCCGAAAAGATTGTATTGTATTTCACTTCGTGTGAATTCACATAAAGTAAATGGAAATTATTTCATACTTTTTAGTGCGTTTTTTCGAAGTATGTTTAATTTTTTTTTATAAAATTGTATACTACAATATCGAGTCAGACTCGTGATGAAGATTCTGAACAGGGTCTGCTAAATCTGTATATTATTAATTTCCTTTAAACCGAAAGAAAATTCTATTTTGTTATAATCGATATTATAACCTTTGGAAAAAACATACGTATACAATAAATATAAACTTCCATTTTTTCCGTGAAATTCTGATCAACGAAGAATTTTGTATCGCTATAACTACAAAATAAATAGTAGTGCAAAGGGTTAAGCCTTTAAATTTTGTTGTCTTAAAGTAAAATTAAAAATTGTTCATTTGTTATTTATTTAGTAGTTTTTCAGATAATTTAAATCATCGAAGGAGATCCCACTTTAGACTTCTGTGTTTCGAAATTTCTTTACCGTTACAGAGGACTGAGAAACTCGCACTTATATTATAGATTTTTACAAATATTGAAATTCTAAAACCGCATAAAAATCTTAAATGAAATGTTAGACGGTGTTAGTGTGGGGGAGGTGTAAGAAAATTTTCATTCAGATTTCGCGAACCGAGAACTTTTCTGTTTGAATAGTGTCGGCGTTTTCGGGCAAATTGACCACCGCGGGACTACGGTTTATATACACGAATCGCGATAACAAACGACAGGACTTATGGGATGACCTAATATTAACAGTCCGGCCGCGTTCGAGCCGTGTCAGCCGTTGCAGATTTCAGATCTGCCGCTAATTTACTGGCGTTTCGGTGTGCTTCCGTGGTAAATAGCTTTGCTGTCGTGCCGAGGCAAACGGTATCGATCGAGCATACGGTATCGACGGCTCCGGATCCCGATGCCGATGACGATGACGATGCCGATGACGCGAGATCGGCCGCGGCCTGAAACGAATCCATTACCGTGCGCGGTGCAAGCTGTTTCACCGAGTTTCATCGGGTTTCGGTAAAAGGGTCGGCGCGGTCTTGCTCGACGAGCAGCCTCTCGAATCAGGAAATGAAATTTCGACCGGTCGAAAACACCGACGACTTTTCGCGCCACCGGGAAATTAATTTCTGATGCGAGGCCGGTTTTCATCGTTATTGCAGAAATAAACGGAATTTTCGACGGGGCCGCAGCTACCACCCACGGCCCTGTCGTTTCATCTTCGACGGGGAAATTAGTTCATTGTTTCGTCACTGGTCCCGTTGAAACGAGAGACATCTTGTCGCGTAATTACAGCCAATGAATTCGATCGATCAAACTGTTTTGTAGAGGCCGCAGCGAGTATTGGAAAAGGCAGCATCATCGTTTCTACAGGGGCAGCTCGTTGTCGACGGGTTTCTGATAACGATATCACTTTTCGCGAAACTTCATTCCATTAGGTCGCTGGTTTCTGATTCTCTTTTGAGACCGTACCTGCTGACACGGAGCCACTTCCATACATTTTAACGCAGCATCCATGGAACGTTAAAAGTAACAAAAATATATTTAGTTAGTTTAGTTTATTTTCAGTCCTTAACAATTTTTATCTCTCGCAAAGATCCGATATTTCTCCAACCACGAATTGGATTCCGCGTTCTGCATGTCCATGGATCGTACTTTTTCATAATTTAACGTGTTAATGATCCACTGAACGAACGAATAATTACAACCGCCGGCTGTAGGTGTGAATTAGGGTGCGAAGAAGACGTGATGAACTTCTAGAGTCCTCTCGACAGACTTCGAAGAGCACCAAGAGTGAAACCGCGACTCTTGATCGATCAGCAAAGAATAGGCCGGCTCTCCAAAGGTCACCGATACCTGTTGGAACGCTTTCGGCAGGTTCTAAGCTCTGAAAAGAGGTTGCGGCGACCTCCGAGGATTCCCGATCGATCTCCAAAGACCGGTAGGGTCCTTCTGAGGAGCATCTAGGCCGTTTGAAGCTCTTTAAAGGTCCTCTGGCGGCTTTGCGAGCTCCCCTTCGAGCTATCGCAGATATCGTATCTCCCTTTGGATCTGCCGGGAAAATTCTTAAACGACGAAAACTTGTGAGAAAGTTTCTCTTCTGCTTTCCGGGCGCGTTGTTTTCTTCGAGGAGAAGGAATCCTTCCGCGGGATTCCAGAATTCACGGACGAACGGCGGTTCCAATTTAAGGAGATTTTCATCGGGAGTATATTTATGGAACTCTGATTCAACAGGATTTTTATTCTGTCAACTAGCTACAAACGGTGAAATTACGAAAATTCTAAAGAGGTTGCAATTAAAACATAACTATGAAGATATTGTAGGAACTTAAGAATGCTATTGTATTATTTTCGACTAGTGTCCCGTACAATTGATTGAGAAAACGTTCATTTTGCTTAAAGATCCGCAGTCTGGTAATCACCGTTGAATCAATCGCAGTCAATATACACGATTCTTTCTATTTGACAGAACGGACAAAGATCAACGAGTTTTCCCCTTATCACGGGGACAGTCGCAAACCAGTTTCCTATTTACGGCGACTCTTGGCCGCGATCTCTGGCCCCATGAATCACCGGGTATTTACTGAGAGATCGCTTCATCTGCCGTCCCCGCAGTCCGCATGATTTATGCGCGGCTCGACTTCAGCCTAGCCCCGCGAAAATCCCAAACAAATTGCCCCGAATTCTTGTCCAGGCCGTTTCATCGCTATCGTCGCGCGTCTAACGCGTTGAAACGGCAAACTTCCAGCTGAAGGTGAAACAAAGAGGCAGAGAGAGAGAGAGAGGTCCGGAGAGATTCGCGAGGCAGAAGAATTGGCTCCGCGAGGATTTCAACGGTATCCCGCTGATCCGCCGGGGATCGTCGCTGAAGAAGCAAGATCCTCCGGCGAGTTTCATCGGCCCCGTTCAACGGAACAGACGGAAATGAAACGGAACCTCGTTGGGAACGAACTCGGACGGCGGGAGTGGCTTCTGATAGCGTCCCCCGAGAAACTTCTACTCGTCAAAGCGTCTCTCCTACTTTAACGCCGGCGTAATTGCGCTTTCCGGCGAACCTTCCGTTGTGCCGTCGTCGACGGCACAAGCCTGCGTACTCCCCGATTTCCAACCTCTCGGCTCTGTTGTTCGATTTTTCGAGCGTCTCTCTATCGCTTTTGTAATGTCTTCGGTCCCGCAGCTTTCGAGTGAATCTTTCAACCCCTCTGCACCACGATTTCTCAAAATATTCAAAGTATTGGGTTGTCGGGAAAGTTATGACGTATTTTTGGGTAATTTTCAATCAATAATGTATTGGCCAATCCGTCATGACTTTCCCGACGACCCACAGTGTGTCGTCCAATAGAAAAAAGTCCGAAAATCAAAGTGTAAGATCTGCAAATTTATGTATCCTAAAATGTTCGTAACAAAACGTAGTTTCTAAAACCACCTTCAATTTTGGCTGAATAAATCCATTTGTTATTAAAATTGAGGCTGATACTTTATCGTCAAATTCCGTGAATTTTTTTAAACATGCGTCCCTCGCAAGCTATTTGGTTTTTAATTTGATTTTTACAGGATGTGTTTAGTATTTAAGACCTTCAATCTCCCAAAAATTTTTTTTTAAATAATCGCAATTTTTCCCAATTTTCTGTTTGCTTTTTTTATGCTTTTACCCCGAAAATCCTTCATTATCGAGTGGCAAAAATAAATTAGCGGCATACCGCCAGAACTAAGTCATGCCTTTTCAACGGGAATTATGCTAGTTTTAGAAATAACGTCCGGTTGATAGAGTGTTAAGTGGACGACAGCCTTTAGAATCCCGAAAGACTGGTTCGAGTGCAAAGTTCGTCCGAAAAGCGACTAATGGGTTGACCCGGTATATCTATTAGAACACATTAGGTACAAGCAGAACCAAAGTACAGTAGAACAGTAGAACACAAATTTCAAACACATTCGTCGAGTTTCGTACTTAACGATCTAATATATTATGAATAGACTGCGGATTTTATGTATTTATGACAAAAATGGACACGTACGATTTAAAGCAGTGGATATTTTGAAAATATTTAAGGACATCAATGTATTAGTTTCAGTTTAATAGAACAATTAAAAGAAGAATACAATTTTTATTCGGCTCCTGTGTCCAGCAAACAATGCGAACATTTTTTATTTTGCATGAAGACCCGCAGTCTAATTATGCATAATATATCATTTTTATATTATTTTATGAAGGGAAATAAATTTTAAAAAATAAACAATTTATTTTGGAATATAGTGTATCCATCGGGCCTTAATTTATCCGGGCTGTTTGTCTCCCGATCAAACCGGTTAATCGTGGTCCTCCTCAGAATTGGGCAAAATGTAATTTCAATTTCAATTACAATTACAATTACTTACCAATTACTGTAATTTGGAATTGCAGAAATACAATTACAATTACATGTAATTGTAATTGGTAATTGCAATTACTTGACGAATCACTGTAATTGTAATTGTGGTCCGCAATTACAATGACTGGTTCTGCCAAAGTAATTGTAATTTTATTTCTGCAATTCCCAAGTAATTTTAATGCAATTAAAAGTAATTGTTATTAGTAGTTGCAATTACAAGTAATTGTAACTGGTAGTTGCAATTACTTTCCAACAGACGACGCTCGCGCGTAAATACTCACACACCGCTAGGGTACTCTCACACACCGCTAGACCATGTATACGTACGCGAGGATTGCGAGGGTCCGGGATTCCACTTTTGATTTCTCGATAATGCAAAGTAGAGGTTTTTTAGTAGTCAAAATCGCTAGATGATGCTCAATCTAGGGCACTGTTTGACTAAAAAGTCCTTCTTTTACGTTTCCGAGCAATGGTTTTGCAATATTTGGCTGCATGTTGCCCGTCAGATGACGCTGCAGTCACGCCGGCGCGGCGCGGCGCACTGTGGGCGAGAAACCGATCTTTTTGGACAAAAATCTGCCGACAACTCAGTTTTTCATCGATTCAATTGGAATTTTTTAAAAAATGTTCATAAAGGACTATACTTTGATGATGTGCTGCGCGAAAATCGTTAACTGTCACAAGAAATCAAGAATCCTTATCTACAAAACCCAATAACTCCGATACTTCATCAGCCCATACTAAAAATTTGCATGTCCCAGCTGAGTTGCCGACACTTCTTAACCCTACAATTTATTCAATTGGTAATTCTCAGGGCCAGATTTAAAGTTTAAAATTGTGCGATTTAGGGTTTAGGGTTGAGAAGTGTCGGCAACTCAGCTGGGACATGCAAATTTTTAGTATGGGCTGATGAAGTATCGGAGTTATTGGGTTTTGTAGATAAGGATTCTTGATTTCTTGTGACTGTTAACGATTTTCGCGCAGCACGTCATCAAAGTATAGTCCTTTACGAACATTTAAAAAAAAATTCCAATTGATTCGATGAAAAACTGAGTTGTCGGCAGATTTTTATCCAAAAATATCGTTTTCTCGCCCACTGTGCGCCGGCGTGACTGCAGCGTCATCTGACGGGCAGTATGCAGCCGAATATTGCAAAACCATTGCTCGGAAACGTAAAAGAAGGACTTTTTAGTCAAACAGTGCCCTAGATTGAGCATCATCTAGCGATTTTGACTACTAAAAAACCTCTACTTTGCATTATCGAGAAATCAGAAGTGGAATCCCGGACCCTCGCAATCCTCGCGTACGTATACATGGTCTAGCGGTGTGTGAGAGTACCCTAGCGGTGTGTGAGTATTTACGCGCGAGCGTCGTCTGTAATTGCAACTACCAGTTACAATTACTTGTAATTGCATTAAAATTACTTGGGAATTGCAGAAATAAAATTACATTTACATGTAATTGTAATTGGTAATTGCAATTACTTTGGCTGAACCAGTAATTGTGAAGGAAGTAATTTGCAATTACTTAACACAATTACAGTAATTGTAATTGAGTATAACAATTACAGTAATTGTAATTGAGTATAACAATTACTTCAGTGTAATTGTTCTTTTAAACCACTAATTTTTATGTTCTGGACCATTTCACCGTTTTCTCATTGTAATTTAGTCCACTTTTGCACATGTAATTGAAGATGTAATTAATTACTCATGTAATTACTCATTGATTACTCATTAATTACTCATGTAATTAATTACTGCCCAACTCTGGTCCTACTGTATACAGAGAAAGTAACCTCTACAAACTGAAGATAAGTTGTTTCAAATATTTCATACCAAGGGACCACAGTATTCTGAATATTTTGAAAAATCGTCGTGCAGAGGGGTTGAAAGATTCACTTGAGAGCTTGCGGCGCCGAAGAAATTGCAAAAGCGATAGAGAGACGCTCGAATAATATTAAGCTGACCCTTATTTGATCTTGACAAAAATTTTTGTCAAAATTTCTTTTACGACAACCTCCAAAGTTCGAAAAGCGACTAATGAGTTGACCTGGTATATCCATCCGATCCGAAAGTTCGTCGGGCAGTATTCACAAGGTGCGTTCTGATACCGGTCGGTGCATCGTTCGATGCACTTATCGGATCCCTGCGGGATTCGCAACCGACACGGTACATCGACAACGGTCGCGTGCAGACGCTATCATCGACGCCGCTACAATTACGCTCTCGAGATCTCGTGCACTGGCGTGCGTTCGCAATCGAGCTCGAAATCGCGCCACACCGACTGATCAGATAACACAACATAGGAAGCTATCGTGTTTGTCGGACTTTCTGAAAGCGCCGTGAATTCGACGCGTCGCCGACAAGGAGAAGGCGACAGGGAATCGCTCGCGGAATGCCGAAGAGTTTCTTCTTCGCCGGATATTTGTTATTCGGTCCGCTGCACGACGCCGCGCGCTGGAATCCAGCGGAAGATTCTCTCCAGGGTCCGCGAACTTCCACGCAGCTCGTCAACGACGGTGTATCGTTCCGTCGAAATAGGATCTCTGATGAAATTTCTCCAAGTTCGCTCGAGATATTGGCTGCTCGCGCGGCTGGAACACTGATTGGATAACAGGTGTGCGTACCTGTCGCGTCCTACTTCGAGACGCGCGAATTAGCTGTTAGCACGCTTCGCTGCGGCGAGGCCATCTTTGTTTGGGGGTCGCGAAATTTCGCCGAGATGCACCGAGATTCACCAATTACCTCGCAGATCTCAGGCTTCGTTGCGTGGGCTTCGAAAATTGTCCGCAAATTGCCACTGAAGTCTTGCAAGAGCTGATCGAATGACAGATGCACCGGCTGTTGCTAAAGTCATTTCAACTTCCCTCGGACCTCGTCGAGCAGCCTCGGGTTCGTTATTGACGTTTCTCTTTAAAGAGATTGCTCTTAGGGTCGTTCTAAATTCAATTGTGAGATACTTGCCCCTCGTTAAGCTGAAATCCTATCGAAACTGGTTGCACAATAAAGTGGGAGCTTTTGTAACAATTTTCAGTTTCTTGATGGTCCATAAATTATTTCTCGGTTCATTTATTCACGCTCCCCTGCAAGAACAAGCGGGCTCGCTTCGTTATTAAGATAGTTACACTCTTTCGCGAGCTGTTTGCCCCCTCTTCGTGTAAAGTCCTGCAAGAACAGATCGAATAAGAAGCGCGCTATCTTCGGTACAGGCACTTTAGTATTCTTCGATGTTCGTCAATTAGCTCTCGGTTCATTTAATATGCTTTTCTCCGAGAATAGGCGACCGTTAACTTTGTGTCTCTTTCAACAGCCTCGAAAGTGTTTGCGCCCTCTTCAACTAAAATCCTAGAGGAGCCGATCGAACACAAGTGTGCCATCTTTTCTAGCCACTTTAGCATTCCCGCGAAGAATACGCGAGCATTCATCCCACTAGCTAGCCGACACGGTCATTCCCCGAATTTCTCAAGTTTTTTAAAGGCACTTGGTATTCATCGCGCGCCGCGCCGACCCGCTATCCTCCGATTCGATGCCTCTCCAGTCGAATTCTCGCAAGCTTTCTCTCTCCTAAGAACCGTTCTACCCATTCAGTCTTACTTCTTTTCCACCCTCGTAGCTCCTGTATTCTATCTTTTCTTCTTTAATGCATACATTACAGAACTTGGGGATCGCTTGTTTCGTTCGCGGCTGGCGTCCCCTTTACAGCAGCACCCCCTGAGTCCGACAGGCTGCTAGCTAACCTTCAAATTTCTTTTCAACCCTCCCGCTCGCTTTCGCATCAACAGTTTCTACACGCTCCAATCGTGAAACGCGTGAACATCAATCGCGATGCAACTGAATTCTCGAGATACAAATGTCCTTAACGGTGAGCGAGGTTGAAAGCTTCATCATCTACTCGAAACCGTTTCAATACCGTTCTGTTCTTACGTTTCCTCTCAAGATGCTCGGCCAACCGGAAGTCCTCGATATCGATGGTTACATTCTTATCCATCGAGGAATGTAATTTTCACAAGGCCTGCGCCGTTTCCGTGATGAAGTGGGAACAGGCTCCTTTTCAGTTGCGCCACATACACGGAAAGTTCTTTTAATTGTACATTGTTCCACCCCCGCGTTCGCGAGAGCGACTCGTTCACGTTCGATTTCACCCGCGTCTCTCTCTCTCTCTCTCTCTCTCTCTCTCTCTCTCTCTCTCTTGCGAGCGAGCTCCAAACAATTGTTTACCCGTTCCTCGAACTCCAATCAGCCTATCAGCCCGGCTCCGCTCCGCTCGCCAGCTATAGAAGTTCGTAACGCGCGCATCCATTCGATCGATATCGAGAAACCGCTTCTTCCGCTCATTACCATTTTAAGCGCTTCAACCCCGGCCGCCCCTGAGCACTCGTTAGTGCGTTCGGTATTGTCAGGAGCGCGACACCACCGTGCCAGAGACACAGAAACCGGTGACATTTAATCCCACGGTACATCGAGCCCGCCGAATTCTTCGAATGGCTCGACCTGGCGAACCCTCGATTTCTTTGACGTCCGACCACGCCAAGACCGTCTGTTCATCAATTTCATCTCGCGATCCAAAACACCGGACGTTTTCGTGATTAAAAAAAATATACAGCGAAACGCCATCGAATTTTTTCGCGGCGCAATCTTTTCAACTGTCGACCCTCGACGCCCTTTTCGAACGAGACGGCTCACGGTGGGTTGAAACGCGAAACACGCGGACAAAAATCATTTTTCTGACTAAACGAAAAATGTGAAATTGTGTTATTAACTTGTTGGTGGATGAATGAGCCATCATTTTCTGCATTTCATTTGACGACATTCCGTATCTCTATCCCACAATTAAATGATGAAGTTCTAGTTCCAATTTTAGTTCTTTTTACTATGAACGGTTTTTGAGTACGAGGTTTGAACTTCTTTCCTTATTTATGATTATGCTTTGGTGATAATCAGTTGAATTCATCTACGAATCTATTTGAAATAATACGAGGACAACATATTATTGATGTAAAGAAAATATTTTAGGTAATTTTGAGGAGTATGGATGTGTTGTGTGTGTCTGAAAGAACGTATATAAAAAATAAAAATTGTCTACATCGATTGCAAGAACTAGTAACTAAATTGAATGTTATTTCTTCTCTGAATGATTTTAATAGAGGAGGAATCATACACTCCTCACAAGAATTAAGGGATCACCTCTGCGAACCCGAAAAATTGCTACTAATTTACACGATCATAATTCCGGCCACAATTGCTGTATCGATATCGTTAAACAATGGTTCGAAAGCGTGAAACTTCTAGTTTCGGATTCTCTGTTTCAAAAGTTGCTGCTATGTTGGTTGTTTACAAAGTTGTACCGCGATAAAGACAACATTGACGGTTAACAAAAATTTTGTGCAACTTTGTAACATCACACGGGGAGAAACAAATTTTTTTAGTAAATCGCGTTAATATTATTTGGAAGGGCTATCTTTTCTGTGTAAAATGTGTGGTTGTTGATTATTGTGCGATTTTTTTTATTCGAGTTATTCAACATTGAAGTAAATATTGGCTTTTTAACTTTATCTGGCTCCAGAAAGAGAAAAAATTATCGTAGAATCTCGTGCAAAAAAGCAATAGAAAGAGCGTTTCTTTCTCTTCAAGGTACTTCTTCTGTTTTTTCAATTTCATTAACATTTCGATATACCAGGTGATTCTGAAAATATGCTTAAAATATGCACAATTCCCATTTTTCCTTTAACTCGCTATATCTCCGCAAGAAATGATCGCAATACCATGATCCGAAAGTCAGATTGAAGCAGAGATTCTGCCGATTCGATTGAGCAGTCCATGAACTCGCTGCGACAATTTTTGACCTATGGCAGCTGTGTTTGAAGTTAGTGATTCGCAGAAATTACCGCGCCACGTACAGCGGCTGCCTGGCATCTCTGAATATACATATATTGATATCTTCAATTTTTTAAATTTTACAACAATTTTGAATTTTATATGATAAGGCGAAGATGAGTTTAATATGATTAAGTAAATTGTAAAGAATTTAGTATATAATAACTTCAAAATATAGCATTATTGATATGAATAATTAATAATATCTACGTCCAAATTCGAGAAAACCATTTCTAAACAACCTTGTGTAACTTTTATGGTTTTGGAATTAAACAGAATCTAATTATTAATTTGAATTTGACACCTCAAAATCTATAAAACTGTACCATTTTTATCAATTTAAACTTAGAAGTAGCTTCAAAAATGATTTTTGTCCGCGTTTTTCGCGTTTCAACCCTCTGTTGTCGACCAGGGCTGCGTAAAACATATTTCAAATAGTTCGTCATAATAGAACTCCTCCTAAAGTGTTCACGTTCCCGGCGCCACAACATTAACAGTTTAAGACAGCGTCTGGACCACTTCTACAATTTTCTCATTCTACAAATTTCACATCCCATAAAAAGCATCTTTCCGTTCTAGTCTCCAGTCTTCAGCCTGTTCTCACGTAAGCCACAACTTTGTACAGTTGTCCTAGCTAAAGTATAAGTTATTGTTACCGCAACACTTTATACAGTTATTCCACCATTCTCACCCTTTGGTAACTACCTAGCACGGTTTCAACACGTTCGCTACCACCGTCACAAACATGTGACATCCATAAACTGACAGTTCACTTAAAAACAGTTAAATTAATTTTATGCACTTCGTTGTTTAAAGTCATAGCAGAATGCATAATTTTCAGAGAATCTGTGACTTTCCCCTGTTGAACTGTTTTACTACATTCCTCAAATGATCGAGTAGGTAACACACGTTATTAATAATGTTAATTAAGTAGTCAGTGTCACACACAAAAGCAACCTCCACGCGGTATGCCTTGAGTCTTGTCAATGTTAACGCCGGCGGTAATGTATTCAGAGATGTCAGGCAGCCGCTGTACGTGGCACGGTAATTTCTGCGAATCACTAACTTCAAACACAGCTGCCATAGGTAAAAAATAGTTGCAGCGAGTTCATGGACTGCTCAATCGAATCGGCAGAATCTCTGCTTCAATCTGACTTTCGGATCATGGTATTGCGATCATTTCTTGCGGAGATATAGCGAGTTAAAGGAAAAATGGGAATTGTGCATATTTTAAGCATATTTTCAGAATCACCTGGTATATCGAAATGTTAATGAAATTGAAAAAACAGAAGAAGTACCTTGAAGAGAAAGAAACGCTCTTTCTACTGCTTTTTTGCACAAGATTCTACGATAATTTTTTCTCTTTCTGGAGCCAGATAAAGTTAAAAAGCCAATATTTACTTCAATGTTGAATAACTCGAATAAAAAAAATCGCACAATAATCAACAACCACACATTTTACACAGAAAAGATAGCCCTTCCAAATGATATTAACGCGATTTACTAAAAAAATTTGTTTCTCCCCGTGTGATGTTACAAAGTTGCAAAAAATTTTTGTTAACCGTCAATGTTGTCTTTATCGCGGTACAACTTTGTAAAAAACCAACATAGCAGCAACTTTTGAAACAGAGAATCCGAAACTAGAAGTTTCACGCTTTCGAACCATTGTTTAACGATATCGATACAGCAATTGTGGCCGGAATTATGATCGTGTAAACTAGTAGCAATTTTTCGGGTTCGCAGAAGTGATCCCTTAATTCTTTTGAGGAGTGTAGTTCAAAATTGGGGACGTTGCATTTAATAAAACTTTCGAACAAGGAAGATAAGCAACGAAACAAATGCTGATAGCAAACGTATTAAGTAACCAAGCCAGGAGTGACAGATATGGGAAAAGTCGAGTTCTCCGATCTTTTCCACGTACGCGCGTACACCATTTCGGTATTCTTGAATTTTCCCGGTGAATCGCGAATGAATTGTGAGGCAAATCGAACTTGGAAATCGTGACGGCCACAGTGTCGTGGTCCAAAATTTTGTCAAGCATCCGTGGGATCGATCGTCGGATCCATATTGCTGCTCCGATAGCCTCCGAGAGAGTTAATTTCGAATGGCTCGACTAATATTTGCGCGACTGATTGCCTGCAGCTCCGCTCGGTCCAGCCTCAGGCGATTCCCATTTTATTTGGCATTATTGTCTATACTCTATACTAGTCTATACCTTCTCCTTTATTCCTATATTCCCTATCTTCGTCTATCTCGCGTGAAAAACATTGAAAAATGCTTGTGTACTCGTGTCTACCCTTAAAATAATTCACGAAACAAGTAAATGTCAGCTGATGTATCTTGCAACGAACGCGTGCAACTTTTATTTTGCATAAAAATCCTGTACAGCCAATCGTCCTTCACAAAGCACCTGTCCAACGATCTGACACTGGAAAGGACGACAGTAAAAAGTCCTGATCAATTTATTTGCCTTACTGGGAGTTTTATTTGATCGCTGCAAACGAGTATATATCGCAACCTGCCAATTGCAATTATTTAAACGATTCCACCGAGCCGAGTAGAAAGAGCGGTGTCAAAGGAGTCTAAAGAAAATCCTGATCAATTTTGATAGAGTTCCGAGCGCCGTGATTGCCAGAAAACGAGCAGCACTGTCGAACATGCAGCCCGTTGCAAGCTCGTTGGTAAATGATCGTGGTGCAGTTCACAAGGGGAGCCATTATATCCCGTTGGAAACAGGCAACAATTAGTGCAATGAATCCCGGAGGAAAAGGTGGCAGTTATCCCGACTCTGTAAAACAGGACTCGCGAGTCGCTCGG
This sequence comes from Lasioglossum pauxillum, assembly GCA_933228785.1. Classification (NCBI taxonomy): domain Eukaryota; kingdom Metazoa; phylum Arthropoda; class Insecta; order Hymenoptera; family Halictidae; genus Lasioglossum; species Lasioglossum pauxillum. The sequence goes on along the minus strand of OW121701.1, from coordinate 35,738,735 downwards.
TTTAGGGTAGTTAACTAGCTGACGGAGTTATGCTCGAGACGATTCCGACGAGCGAACGAGGTCCGGGAGCGAAACGGAACGAAACGATCGAGTCGAATTCGAGAACAGTGTACGGCCGGCCCTTCTTCGGATCATTGCTTCCGGGAAACAGAAAGACTGTTCTCCGGGTTTATCCGTTTGATTCGATCCTCTCCGTGGATGCGGACGGTGTTCCCGAATTGGGCAGAATCTCTTCGACCTTAGTCGACGTTCCTCGTTCCACGAGAGTCGATTGGTTCCTCCTCCGAGCTTCTGTGTCTCTATCGACTGCCCTCTCACCCCCGAATGGCCGCGTTTCCCCTATTTCCTGCATTTCCTGCGGACGCTATCGCTCTCGTAACAGTGTATCGAGTATAATTGAAGGACCGGATCGGTCCAACGAAATTCCTTCCTCGGGAAAGAAAATTGTACAGTTTTCCTTGCGACGACACCCCGGTTCTCAATGTTTGCGGATTTCCGTAAGGAACTGATGTTAGGAACGACGAGGGCGAATCCGAACGGAATTCCAAATGGCCATGGTCTTGCAAATTGTTTTAGGGTCTTTCACTTTCCAGCGTCTCAAGCGGGATTTGCAATCCCGTGGGTTTAAGGATTTCGTTCTTCAATCTATTAGGTTGGCAACCAAGTTTGCGACCTCCACATTTTCCAAACAGTCATTTACAGGGTGACAAGAAATAACGGAATTAATCATTTCTTATCAGAATTCTATCAACTTGACGAATTTTGAAAAATCAAATAATAACAACCATAGATCTTTAGTATTCATATACAGGGTGGTCCACGCAACTTGCACACCTATACATATAACTTCCAAAGAATGCGTTGCACAAAGAAGTTTTGTATACAGAAATTGCATGGTCTGAAGGGATACATTATGTAGTGTATTTATTTTTTTTATAGGTGGACGCGAAAAGGACATGTGAAGGTCAACTTCACTTTTTAAATGGAATGAGGTATTTTTTAATACATCAATCGATGCAGCTGGGAATTCGTGATAAAAAAGTACTAACCCATGTATGTCGAAAAGTTAGTAGTTCAGGAGATATTTCAATTTAAATAACTCCAAAATACCATTACTGTCGTACTAAGACATTAGTGTTTACTTACTTGTGTAACATCTTAGCACGACAGTAATGGTATTTTAGAGTTATTCAAATTGACGTAAATAGGTTAGTACTTTTTTATAACGAATGCCCAGCTGCATCGATTGATGTATTAAAAAATACCTCATTCTATTTAAAAAAATGTAGTTGACCTTCATATGTCCTTTACGCGTCCACCTGTAAAAAATTAAATACACTACATGATGTACCCCTTCAAACCATGCAACTTCTGTATACAAAACTTTTTCGTGCAACGTATACTTTGGAAGTTATTGTAGGTGTGCAAGTTGCGTGGACCACCCTGTATATACATATTTACAAATATGCATATATTTTAAATTTTCATTAAGGGCCCAAATAAAAGGTTTTAAAAAATGCCTCTTTTACTCGTAAACCAATGCTTCGAATTGTTTATAAAAAATCAGGTCGTTCGGTGCAATTATAAAAGAGTTATTAGTTTTTAAAAGGAGGTACGAACACTTTGCACACTCACTGTATATTTTAAATTTTCATTAAGGGCCCAAATAAAACAGTTTTAAAAAATGCCTCTTTTACTGTTGCATGCAACCTTGTAAGTGATAATTATTTGGAAAATCTTGTTTGCATATCATTTCGTAAACCAATGCTTCGAATTGTTTAGAAAAAATCAGGTCGTTTGGTGCAATTAAAAAGAGTTATTAGTTCTTGGAAGGTGTACGAACACTTTGCACACTCACTGTATATTTTAAATGTTCATTAAGGGCTCAAATAAAAAAGTTTAAAAAAATGCCTCTTTTATTTTTGCATGCAACCTTGTAAATGATAATTATTTGGAAAATCTTTGTTACATATCATTTCGTAAACCAATGCTTCTAATCGATTATAAAAAACTAGAGGGCTATTGTTGCTCGCTCGCTTCGCTCGCTCGCGAGTAGGGTTGTTGTTGCTCGCTCGCTTCGCGAGCTCGCGGGCAGGACTGCTCTTGCGAGAATGTTAGTGGTATGCATGGCTAGTAGGGCCCACAGCTATTAATGTCTTTCATTTTGTGTGTGACTCTCCACGAGCCACACAAAGAACTTCCCGATTCGTTAGTTGCTGTATATTATTATTATTATTTATTAAGTGTACGTTTTGAGAAGATTATACGTTTTCAGGGAAATTCAATAGTTTTCTACTTATCAAAATGTTTGCTATATGGCGTCGCATTAAACCAATATCGTATGCTCGTTGCTCGCTTGGTTCCTTGTTATAGCATACTAATATTGCAAAATAAATTGTCTTAATTAGTTTTTCGCAAACGATACAACTCATCATTATCCGGGTTTGCAGTATTGATCTTGGTTTTCTTCGATACTATTAATTTAAATTTTCTCAAAATATATAAACCGCTCAATTTTGAAACTCTGCTCAGTGCTACATACAACATTTGTAAAGTTCGTATTTCTGATGTTTCAAAATCCATACATACTTTCTCGTATGTTTGTCCCTGACTTTTATGAATCGCAATCGCTGCAGCAGGAACCACTGGAAATTGACTACGTGTAATTTGTTATTTTCCTTCACTCGAAATATTTACTTGATTCGATATTTTTTTATTATTGGAGTTAAATTTTGATTTATATTTGCATTTTTCATATAATCACGATAACGAGTTCTTACTTTCACTCCTACCCTGGCCAATTGAAAATCTAACCACAATATAGACGGAATTTTAGTATTTTCTTGAAAAGTAATAAATTTTAATATTCCGCATGCTCCATTAACCAATTCGTCTTCAACGTCAATGTTATTAATTATCATATATTTTATATTAATTTTCAATTTAATCTCAGTTAACAATTCGTTTTGAACTCATTGTTTATTTAAAGATTGTAATATAAATGTTTTTGTACTTTCATCGATATTCTTTGAAAATGTATTCTCGGCGATGATTAACTCACTCTTGCATTGGAATAATTTTCGATTATTGTAAGCGGTTACATTAGCATCAGTTGCATAATTGGAAAAAACATTTTTTTTAATTAAAAAAAAACAAGAAAATTTTTTTTTTTAATTTTATAAAAAATTTTTTTTTTAATTTTATAAAAAAAATTTTTTTTTTAAATATGTCTAAATATATATATTTAGTTACGTTTACTTCTTCGGTGGATACGCCTTTCGTATAACTTGCAATGTTTAATCAACTCCTTTCGAAAAAAACTAAAAAACTACTTGACCAATATGGACCAAAATCTAATCAGCTCTAAGTTACAGCGAGGCACATCGATTGCATCATTCATCATTCCGATCGCGTTGTTACTTTTTCTGAAAACGTTAACGAAAAATTTGATACCATAGAAACGGACATACGTACACACACACACACACACACACACACACACACACACACCCACACATACCGACATTTTGATAAAAATAGTCTAAAATGACTCCAATGACCATGAAACGTGAAGATCTGCTAAAAATTCGATTTTCGATTTTCGGGGTAATTACAATAACTTCCCTATAAAATCGGGAAGTTAATCAAGTCGTTTGGTACAATTATAAAGAAGTAATTCTATTTTAAAGGGCGTGCGAATTCTTTTTATACTCGCTATATATTTAATAAAAAAAATACTTTCTGCTAATTTTCGCAGAATTTTTCAAGTAGAACAGGATATCTTTTCATGATTAATCCACTGTAATTGTGACGCACTAAACGTATGGACCAGTTGCAATATTACATCTATTTGAACCCGTATACCGCTGGTCAGTATCCATTTTCAACAATAGCCGATTAACATTCTATTACTAGAATAAATTAGTTCAATTAATTTTGTCTCACGCTAGAATTAATTTAAATACATTAATGCTTCCAAAGCGTTGCCGTGTCCTCTGTACTAGTCAGAAAATGAACAATCCAATTAAAGAAACAATGCTGCAATGTCAATATTCTCATGAATCGTAAAGAACGGTGAATAATTGATTTAGTAGAATGAATATGTATCGGAATGTTAAGATACAGAATCGTGGTGATTAAAAATATTCGAGGACGAATGCCAGCGAAACGACAGGTCCGCGACGTGGTTTAACTTCAACAAACGTAGCACGTGTGATCGATTTCGTTCGGGACGTAGGCAACAGAAAAGTTGACAAATTCTCGCGGACTTGACAGGTTAAGTGCAGTTAAAGTAGAATTAATTGGACGCTCGGGGACTGATCCAATTGGGCTGAGTAAAGCAGAGGCTTGACATTTAATTGGCAAAGGGACTCTGAACCAGTTCCGGCAATTTAATTTGTTGCTTTTGCCTTTCGTACAGCTGTTATGTTACACGAGGCCGCGAAACGAATTTGTGTTTAATAATTAACGATGATTTTGGAGTATTCGGCGTGTACGTACACGAAACATTTTTCACCTGTTAATTATTACGTGCTGCATTATGAATGGTCCGCGTTAATTGGGAATCGTCGTATTATAACATTTTAATCAATTGAAACCGAATATCAGCCAAATCCTATTTCAATGCCCATTGTCAATTTGAAATTGGTTATTTGCGATGCGGCGAAACGTGCCGTTTCCGATGAAAATTATGTCATTAACGATCTGACGAGATCAAATCGTGGTTGGAATTTTTCTGACAATTTTCTACAATTTTATATAGTACCAAAAACTTCCAAAAGCATCGTCTTTCAGTGAAAAGAAAATGGACAAGAGAGACAATGCCTAATTGACGTATGATATTTCGATCATTTAGGGGAGCTTAATTCCTTAAATTAAAAATTTAAGAAAAACTGTGTATTTACTCCGTAACCCAGAATCAACCCTGAATATCGACGTTGTGATTTTATCTAGTCATACACTCCGCGACAAAACTATAAGACACCTGCGATTTTAGCTGATATTTTATTAATACTAATTTTTTCGTAAAAGTTTTCGTTATTAATCCAAAGAATCAACTAAAGTACATACATTTCCATAGCGGCAATGTTGTTGAATTAGATTGAAAAAAGTTTCATTAAAATTTCTAATTTTTGATAAAATAAGGTGCGACAAAACTATAAGACAATGTATATTTTACGTAAGAAAAAGTCGGTGGAAGTGAATGAAAAATATTTTTTTCTATTTAGTGGTAATGTGTTGTGCCACCTTTATTTTTTATAGTTTCAATTAATCGTTGTGGTATCGATTTATATAAATTTTTTATTTGATCTTGACTTAATTTGGCCCATTTTCTTCAACACGAGCTTTCAACTCTTTCACTGACAAAAACTGTTTCCGATTTCCATATACAGCACGTGCTAAAATTCCTCAGATGTTTTCTATTATACAGGGTGGCCCACATAACTCTGAACAGCTCAATATCTCCGTTACTTTTCGTTGTACAAAAAAACTTCGTAAGACAAAGTTACACTGTTTGAAGGGCCACATATAACGGTGTAAGGGAAAAAAATGTCAAGGTCATTTTTATGAGATTTCAAGGTTATCGATGTTTTTTTAAATGGAATGAGGTATTTTTTAATACATCAATCGATGCAGCTGGACATTCTTTATAAAAAAGTACTAACCTATGTATGTCGAAAAGTTAGTAGTTCAAGAGATATTTCAATTTAAATAACTCCAAAATACCATTACTGTCGTACTAAGGCGTTACACAAGTAAGTAAACACTAACGCCTTAGTACGACAGTAATGGTATTTTGGAGTTATTTAAATTGAAATATCTCCTGAACTACTAACTTTTCGACATACATAGGTTAGTACTTTTTTTATAAAGAATGTCCAGCTGCATCGATTGATGTATTAAAAAATACCTCATTCCATTTAAAAAAACATCGATAACCTTGAAATCTCTGAAAAATGACCTTGAAATTTTTTTTCCCTTACACCGTTATATGTGGCCCTTCAAACAGTGTAACTTTGTCCTACGAAGTTTTTTTGTACAACGAAAAATAACGGAGATATTGAGCTGTTCAGAGTTATGTGGGCCACCCTGTATTTAAATCTGGAGACCTCGCAGGTCATGGTAAAATTTGTATATTACGGTCTTCAAAATATTTTTTTACACATTTCGCTGTATGCACAACGGCATTATCGCGTTGAAAAATATAATTTTCACATGGAATAGTGCTTGCATGTAGCGTTAATTGTTCTTCTAATATTTCTATATATTTAATTGCATTCATGCTGGCGTTAATAAATTTTACATCGATTCTCCCGTGGTTCCCTATTGCGGCCCATACCACGATGCCGCCTCCGCCCATTTGCCTCCTCGACAAATGCACTTCTCCCTTCCGCAAATCATGAAAATAATATGAAAGACCATCCGGTCCATCTAAATTGAAACGTTTTTCATCTGAAAAAATAACTATCCTCCACTTTTTTTCCACTGGAGATGTCTCTCCGCAAAATCTTCCCCGGCTGCTTTGTGTCGATTCGTAAGTGGCGGTTTCTCCTGCAATTTTCGTCTTTTTAAATGCTTGGCCCGTTTAATTATCCGTTGCACATTACGAATATTGGTGTGAACGCCAGCTTGCCCTGCAATTTGCCCTGCTGTCAAGCTAAAATTCGACGCTACCCTCAGAATGGCTCGTCGTTGTCGCTCGGTTGTCGCTTTTGGACGTCCACCACGATGTTTTTTTCCATAATTCTCTCTACTTTTTAAATAATTGAGCACGGCACATCAACTTCGCCTAGCCACTCTTGAAATTTCTGAAATAGAAGTATTCTTTTCTTTTAAATTTACGATCACTCTTATTTCACTGTCTGTCAGCTTTTTCCCACGCGGCATTGTAGTTATATTATGTAAGAACAAAATTACAACTGTTTAATTTTAAGTACACAATTACTTCTAACACTGTGACTGCGGTTAGAGTATAAGATCGGTTGACGAAAAGCTACTGTCTTATAGTTGTATCGCGACGAGAATAGCATGTTTACGTACATTTCCCAAATTCTTGGAATTGTAGCCTTCGATATTTCGTAGAACTGTAGAATATACTTCTATATAATGTAAACAATCACACTATAAACGAAGGAAGACAAAACTCAAGACTTACATAGAATTTTCATCGAATTTCGAACATGTCTTATAGTTTTATCACGGAGCACAGTGGAGCATTTGGCCCGAAAAGCTGGCCAAAACTATTGCAACGTTATTTATGGTCTCAAAGTCATAATATTATATATCGTTGAATTCGTCTTAAGATCAGCTACAACATTATGAAATAAAAAATACATTTTAACATTTAAAAAATCAAAGTGACCTTGATTAATTGTTGTAAAAAAATATTTTCCAAGTTCTATATATCGAAGTTTGTAAATGTCGGAACACTGTTCAACTTTTGTTCAAACCATTTTTTAAACAAAATTATTTTATTTAATTTTATTACGCTAAGAGTTCTTGTGAATGAAATAATGCCATTATATTCTGCAATTCAAAGAATGTGTAAGATAGAAACTTCGCAAACAAATTTATAATTCTATATAAATATATTTTTGTTTATATTATTTTATTTAACGTATTACATTAATCCTTACTCATCTATTTCTGAATCGTCTTGTATGTATCTACTACTTGTATTAGGTTCTTGTTCCTCTGAAATTAAAAGTTGTAATGTTTCGGGTGAAAACGGTTTCCCTTTTTTACGAAATTTTTTTCGGGAGCCAGATATGAATGGGTCCGATGATAGGTAAAAGTCTATTCAAAAGGTCCCGATTTGCAGGCCGCACGAGAAAGTCCGGCGGACCGCGGGTTGCTCATCCTTGGTCTACATTGTATCAAGCGTTGCCACAAAAACCGTTTGGAAATTCACTGGGGCGCGACCGTCAGCCAATTTTTTTCATGTAATAAGCTAGAAACCTTGGCGTGTCTAATGACACCAAAACAAGCACTTGGACGCACTTGGAAGCATACTAAAATTCTATTTGAATTCTTTGAATTCTAATGTACTTCACTGAATTATTGGTCAGTTTTTAACAGCACTAATCTCAAAAACACAAGTAAAAAAGCGCATAATTTTTAAATGAAGGTAAAGTACATACTTACTTAAAAAACATCTGTAAAGGGAAAAGTTGGCATTCATTTTTTTGCGGTGTAGAGCAATCATTAACGAGCGCACAGGAATACAGAGACTAGTTGAGAGAAACAGGACTACGAAAACTCTCCATCTTTAATGAAGCATAACACTTCATGAGGGAATAAAATTTAATAAAAGGTATTGCAATATAATTCTGTATATATTTAACTATCTCAAAATGCAAAAATTTTATATTGTACACAACATTTTTGAATTGACTTTTGGCCAGCTTTTGGGGCCAAATACTCCACTCCGCGGAGTGTAAATGAAATGAAAGTTGCATGAGTGTAATTGGGATCGTGAGAGTTCTGTTTCGTTTCGGAATGTGATTTATTCAGTACATTTCTGTACATGTATCGGCGAGAGAACGTTCCTCGATTATTATCGAGGATTATAATCGGGGGGATTTAATTGCTCATTAAATAAAAGCCACAAAGGGAACGCACAATGGCGGCGTCTCTAATTTATAGATCCGAGGATTCTCGGAGTCTCTGTGCAGCCATTAGGGTATTAATCCGTCAGGGATCGCGGCGATATATCTCTGCGTGGGATCTTCGGCAGGGTCCGCGCCGCAGAGCTCGGGCCGAATGAATTTTTGCGAATGGTCGGGGACGCGATCGGGCCAGGAATCGCGTATTTCATTTTCACACTCGGCCGGATCGGATCCCAGGAATATTGCCGTGGAACGTGTAACGAACGACAGATGGAATTTAGCCGTGCCGGTCGCGTATAAATATTGCCCGAAAATTCCGGGTATCTGCGTGTGTATCGGCAGATATCTCGGATATACAGGATGAAATAAAGTTGATAAGCACGCGTAAAACGCCCGACGAACCGGGCTTCCCGCCGATTTTTATTCATTACGAGCCTCGGCCATCAACGGGAACAAAGATGGCCGCGGAGCGAACGCACAATGCGATTTTCCCCGATTTTACCCCGACCAAAATTCCGTTACTTTCGTTCCGCCGTTCGACAACGTTCATTAAATAGTTAAATTAATGCCCGCTGAATAATTGACGATTAACGATTCAGCTTCGGATCATTATGCAAATTCTCATTTTCATGGATTATGCACCGTGGTCCGCGCATTCGCTCGCGCACTTACCAAATCAAGATTTATGACTTTCGTTCGGACATTCTCCCCCGAGATGCATTTTTGTATTCGTGAATTTTCTAATCACTTTTTAATTCCACCTCTAATCGCAGTTAACACGTTCGCTGCCGAGCGACATTTTCGCAAACGGTTCGGTCACGCCAACAAATTTTAATTAATTGTAAAATAAAAATACAAAACATGTATTTATGGGAAAGGTATTGAATTTAGATAATTTTCAATTGCTTTATTAATTACACGAGTTATATCGTAGTCGGGTTTTGCGATAAAATGTTTTATGACAGCCTAAACATAAACTTCGACCTACAAGATAACTCGTTGTTGGCAGCGAACGTGTTAATTAAAATAATTAACAACGTAATTGAAATAATTAATAACTGCATTAGTGATTACCTATTCGAATCCATTTAATCGTGTAATGTCTGTTTGAATGCGTCATCTCTACTGTTAATAAACACGTTCGTGATCAATTGCAACATGTCATTAGCATTACGATGTAAATATTGATCAAAATTTCAGTTGAATTCGGACCGAAAACTAGCAGCTACTGATCAATAATTAACATTTTTGCTGAACGATATACAGTAGCGGACAAAAGTTTAAAACCGCTCTAAAGAAGACGATAACTTTTTTAATATTGTACTATACGATTTGAACTTTTTTGGGAAGCTAGTGCAATTAGTTTACTAAAGGATGTGAAAAGAAATTTTTTAAAAAATTGCAATTGATCGGAATTGTTGAAAAAATACTAAAAGTTAAATTTTTAACTTTTTTGTGTGGGCCTATATCGAAAATTTAAAAAATACATTTTGTAGATCTGCGTCAATTAAACATATTCTGAAAATTTCGTGAAAATCGGTCGACGTTGCAATGAGCTACAAACGTTTAAAGATGGTAAAAATTGCAGATTTTCACAAATTATTGACGAGAATCGTGAAAATCTGCAATTTTTACCATTTTTAAACGTTTGTAGCTCATTGCAACGTCGACCGATTTTGACGAAATTTTTAGAATATGTTTAGTTGACACAGATCTACAAAATGTATTTTTTAAATTTTCGATATAGGCCCACACAAAAAAGTTAAAAATTTAACTTTTAGTATTTTTTCAACAATTCCGATCAATTGCAATTTTTTAAAAAATTTCTTTTCACATCCTTTAGTAAACTAATTGCACTAGCTTCCCAAAAAAGTTCAAATCGTATAGTACAATATTAAAAAAGTTATCGTCTTCTTTAGAGCGGTTTTAAACTTTTGTCCTCTACTGTATCTGTTTGCGAAAGGTAATCCTAATAAATCACGATTATTCCTTCCCTCGATCGATTGAATCAATATCAATCAATGGGATTGAACATTTCAATCAATTAAAATCCAACTCTGCTTTCGTTACGTATATAATAGAAGTACACGACAAACGAGAGCTTTCCAATTACTCGAAAATACCCTAGGACTGCGTCAGCGAGATTAACCCGTCGCGCAAACTGAAAGACTGTGAAACACGTTTCGGATGCTGCATTTAATATTCCTATTAAAAATAGACTTCGTCTTCGAATCTGCATCGACGAGTCACAAGTACGAACTAAAATCCAAAATGTTCGGTTTCGCGGACAATCGTGCCACGTTCCATCGAATATCGTTCAGGAGTCGGACGAGAATAAAATCGATTATTCATCGAGTCCGATTGATTTCGCCGGTACTGTAGCCTCCAAAGTCAACCGGCCTTCGGCGAGAAGCTTGCACGAATGGATTTAAATACGAAATTCCCTGGAGCAAAGGGGATTTCCTTATTCTTTCGCACCTCCGCGATCTCTCCTCGAGAAAAGCGAGCTGTACGATTTATACGAAAACCAGCTTTTCAATCGTCGACATCGGTCTATCGGTGTTGTCTAGAATTGTCTAAAGTACATTGTCATTTTCGAATAATTTAGTGGCTGCTTAGCCCTTAGAATTCGTTACGGGGACGGTTGGAAATGACGAGTCTTCTTTCGTATCAGGAAACATACCAGCCGTACCCCGATGCGCGACTAAAAATTGCTCTACCATTATTTACAATATTGTTTACATTATTAGATACGTTTATATCTAATAAATAGACTGCGGATTTTATGCATTTATGATAAAAATGGGTAGGTCTAATTTTTAACAGTAAAAAAATTTGAAGAATTTAAATATACTCCTAATATTGTTTTCAACCTATTAAACATATTCAGCAAGATATTAGGTATTTATTTCATCCCAGCTTGTTGCAATTCAGGTAGCAAGTTTCCATTTTGCATAAAGATCCGCAGTCTACTAATTAATTACTAAACATTTAGGTATTGTATAAGGTACAGTAAGGAGCATAACTGATTCCACACATTTTAAATTAGAACAACTTTCTTATGAATGGACCAAACGATTTCAATTTCTCTGTAAGGCTAGAAGAATTAGTTTAGTAAATGATGTGTGACAAATATGTTGAAAAAATGCATTGGACGGAATTGTGAAAAACAATAATAAAAATTGATTTTTACAACTTTTTTAGCTGGGCCAATAACGAAAATTTAACAAATGTGTTTTGTCAACTGGTATAAATTGTATATGCTCCGAAAATTTAATTGCTATTGGTTAATTGGTTTGCGAATTATAAACGATTAAAAGCGGTAATAATTGCATTTTCCAAGATTTTTAGTCGATTATTCGATAATCGATTATACATAATTCGTAAACCAATTAACCAATTTCAATGAAATTTTCAGAACGTATATAATTTATACCAATTGACAAAACACCTTTTTTAAATTTTCGTTATTGGGCCAGCTAAAAAAGTTGTAAAATTCAATTTTTAGTATTGTTTTTCACAATTCCAGTCAATTATATTTTTTCAACATATTCTTTAGACGCCATTTACTAAACTAATTCTTCTAGCCTTACAGAGAAATTGAAGTCGTTAGGTCCATTCATATAAAAGTTATTCTGATTTAAAGTGTATGGAATCAGTTATGCTCCTTATACGTATATCGTACCAGTTTCGTATGCATAACATTTTAAAAATCATGGAGAATGGAAATATTATTATTATTATATTTATTATAAACGGACCGAGATCCTTTTATACAAATGTTTGCAATAGAATAACAAAAAGGATTATCGTAATTTAACTAAGTGGGGACAAGTAGAAAACTGTTGAAATACAGGTATGGTAATTTTCTTCTGAATGTGTGTAACAACCCATTTAAAAAATCAATACTATTATATAGTGTGTTACACAGTTGGGCAAAATTCAACTAATTATTATAAATGACTAATTGTCTGATTGATTGTTAGTCAACACTTAAAAAATGTCAGTTAAAACTTTTTGATTAGTTAGTTATATAACTACATGGCACTAGTTAGTCACAGCTCTAAGTAATCGTTAGTTATTGCTTATTAGTTATGATTAATCATTAGTTAGTTTAAATGATCAGTCATCAATCTTTAGTAATCAGTCACTATTGTGCGATTAAGATACATTAATATGTATACTTAAACTATATCGGAATTTTCAGTGACCAAACGTGTCATAATCTGTATTTTATATTTTATAAACTAATAGGATATTTTTTGTTATTATTATGTATTATTTTAACTTACAACCATTTTTAGTCATTAGTCATAGAGAAATTCTGATTGCGTATTTAGTCATTAGTTACGCCATTATAGTCAGTATTCAATATTCAACCTTATTAAAAGTTTAGTCATTATTCATTAGTCATTACTAGACTGCGGATTTTTATGCAAAATAAAAATTTCTTACCTGAATTGCAACAAACTGGAGTGAAATAGATATTTATTTTCTTCCCTATTATGTTTAGTAGGTTGAAAATGATATAATAGTATATTTAAATTTTCCTAATATCACTGTCCAACATCAAATTTGTTCCCTAATTACTGTTGGGTCCTTCTTATAGAGTTTTTTGCGCTGATTCCAAATCTGTTCTTAATTTTTTCCCTATACGTACAGTTTTTGAGAAACATGACTTTGAAAAAAAAACATATTTTTCAATTTTAAACAAATCTTGGGATGTTATTATAAAAGATATTAAATTGTTCTTTATAGCAAAAGATTCTGTAGACTTTCCCGAATACAACAATATCCAATATTAATACATTATGATTGTTTAAACATGTTTAAACAATGATTAAAGACGGAGAGACACCACTTTTGCACCAATTTTTGAGGATATTTTTCAATTTATCTCAAAAAATAAGGGTCCAGCGGAAAATCGAACTATACCATGCAGTAGAGCAGACTTTTATCTTGAGAAACCCCGCTTTGAAGTTTGAAACGTCGACGTTTTTTTCGAACCAGAAAGCAAAATATATTCGCCCAACATGAGTTGCCGCCAGTGGCGCTCGGAACGAGATACGGCGCAGCGACGGGATACGGGGCGGCGAACGACTGTTGTAGTGGTGAGCGCCACTGGCGGCAACTCATGTCGGGCGAAGATATTTTGCTTTCTGGTTCGAAAAAAGCGTCGACGTTTCAAACTTCAAAGCGGGGTTTCTCAAGATAAAAGTCTGCTCTATCGCATGGTAAAGTTCGATTTTCCGCTGGACCCTTATTTTTTGAGATAAATTGAAAAATATCCTGAAAAATTGGTGCAAAAGTGGTGTCTCTCCAACTTTGGTGATTATTTAAACATGTTTAAACAATCATAATGTATTAATATTTGATATCGCTGTATTCGGGAAAGTCTACAGAATCTTATGCTATAAAGAACAATTCAATATCTTTTATAATAACACTACAATATTTGTTTAAAGTTGAAAAATATGTTTTTTTACCATCTACAACAGTCGTTCGCCGCCCCGTATCCCGTCGCTGCGCCGTATCTCGTTCCGAGCGCCACTGGCGGCAACTCATGTCGGGCGAAGATACTTTGCTTTCTGGTTCGAAAAAAACGTCGACGATCCAAACTTGACAGGGTGGCTTCTCGAGATAAAAGTCTGCTCTATCGAGTGGTATAGTTCGATTTTCCGCTGGACCCTTATTTTTTGAGATAAATTGAAAAATATCCCCAAAAATTGGTGCAAAAGTGGTGTCTCTCCGTCTTTAATGATTTGTTAAACATGTTTACACATTCATAATGTATTAATATTGGATATCGCTGTATTCGGGAAAGTTTACAGAATCTTTTGCTGCAAAGAACAATTCAATATAGTCTTCTTATAGAGTATTTTGCACTGAATCTGAATCTGTTTTTAATTTTTTCCCTATACGCACAGTTTTTGAGAAACATGACTCTGAAAAAAAAACATATTTTTCAACTTTAAACAAATATTGTAGTGTTATTATAAAAGATATTGAATTGTTCTTTATAGCATAAGATTCTGTAGACTTTCCCGAATACAGCGATATCAAATATTAATACATTATGATTGTTTAAACATGTTTAAATAATCACCAAAGTTGGAGAGACACCACTTTTGCACCAATTTTTCAGGATATTTTTCAATTTATCTCAAAAAATAAAGGTCCAGCGGAAAATCGAACTTTACCATGCGATAGAGCAGACTTTTATCTTGAGAAACCCCGCTTTGAAGTTTGAAACGTCGACGCTTTTTTCGAACCAGAAAGCAAAATATCTTCGCCCGACATGAGTTGCCGCCAGTGGCGCTCACCACTACAACAGTCGTTCGCCGCTCCGTATCCCGTCGCTGCGCCATATCTCGTTCAAAACGCCACTGGCGGCAACTCATGTCGGGCGAAGATACTTTGCTTTCTGGTTCGAAAAAAACGTCGACGATCCAAACTTGACAGGGTGGCTTCTCGAGATAAAAGTCTGCTCTATTGAGTGGTATAGTTCGATTTTCCGCTGGACCCTTATTTTTGAGATAAATTGAAAAATATCCTCAAAAATTGGTGCAAAAGTGGTGTCTCTCCGTCTTTAATGATTGTTTAAACATTCATAATGTATTAATATTTGATATCGCTGTATTCGGGAAAGTCTACAGAATCTTTTGCTATAAAGAACAATTCAATATCTTTTATAATAACATCACAATATTTGTTTAAAGTTGAAAAATGTGTTTTTTTTTTCAAAGCCATGTTCCTCAAAAACTGTGCGCATAGGAAAAAAATTAAAAACAGATTCGGAATCAGCGCAAAAAACTCTATAAGAAGGACCCAATAGTAATTAGGGAACATAAAAAAAGTTTAAATTACACCTGCTCATTTTTGTCATAAATGCATAAAATCCGCAGTCTAGTCATTACGCTCAAATACTTATGTAGTCATTACTCATAGTCACGCTCAAGTATTTACTTAGTCATTAATTATTAGTCACTCTTGTAGAACTCATGAAGTTATTAGTCAATAATCATAATTATGACTAGCGTTTGCCCAACTCTGGTGTGTTAGAGTTTGCAATAATGCGATTTATAGGATTTATTCATCCATATGTGGATTTGGATTGAGGTATTTGAAATCTTGAGGTGGCAGATCTCAATACACGTTTAGGTACATAGAAATTGATTTGCATTTGCATCTGCAACTGATTTGCAGAGAGGGACAACCAATATTATTATTAATCAAATTAAAAATAAAGCTCTGGTTGGATACTATTCTTCGAGCAGACAATGTTTCCAGGTTGACTGTATTTAATATTGTAGAGTAATCATGATCAAAGATTGACAAAGGATTATTTATCTTATATGAACAAAATCTGAGAAGCTTATGCTGCACTCTCTCAAGCATAATTTCGTAATTAAAGCTTTTCGGAGACCATATAATTGAAGCATATTCTAACAGAGGACGGATATTCTAGGTCGGAAGAAATGCTTATTTTTCGAGTTAAAACAGTGCAGAGCGTTAATTCAGTGACTCGTATTTTAATTTCGCATAATTCGTAGCGTAACATCGTAGACAATGTTGGTTATCGACACAAGGGTTAAGAGACTAAATAGCCGCTCGACGGAGAGTTCCTTGGAAAGGTCGCGTCCGACCAACTTGACCGGAAGTTGCTGTTCCATTCGCGTCTCCGTCTCGTATTGTTGATACGGTCCAATAAGGGGCATCGATCGGTTCGAGAGTGGGTTCGAAACTGTCGGCGATAAATCCCGTCGAAATGGAGATACATTCGGAGTTGTCCGAGGATTACTCGCGTCGATTTATCTCGGAACCGCGGGATCCACGAGACCATCAAGGTGGCTCCAAGTGTCCGATTAATTCTCGCACGATCACGGACCCGGGAACTTGGGTCGCGACGCGCGCCGCTGCTCGAGATGGTTCGCCCAAAAAATTCACTTTCTATTATTGGATAGCAATATCCGGTATTTATGCAATCCGGTAAGATTGATCCGCCTGCAGCGGACGCAGCTGCTGACGGTGATACGAAAATCGGGCTGACGTCCGGGGATATCCGAGGATTACCCCCGCCTTATCAAGCAACCGGTCCCGGAAGTGGTTTCCACTGTCCGATTGATTTTGCACCGTCGAATTCCATTTTTCCCTTCGCAGCATTTGAGAGGATCGAACGAACAGTTCCTTTTATTTCCGAAATTCTCGGGAAACGGTTCTCACTGCTGTACCCTTCACTCGGACCCTTGTTTCTTCGTCGTTTATGCCTTATTTTTCGTCAGTTTTCCGACATACGCTGATCTTCTTGAAGTGAAAATCTCCGTGAAACGCTATTCGACTACCACTAAAATAATATTCCCTTCTTAAAAATCGACTCGGAAAATTGCGAATTGCATGAACTTTCGCAGTCTATTGATTACACTGTCCAACAAATTTCAACTTATTTATGTTTCCTAATTACTGTTGGGTGGTTCTTATAGAGTTTTTTGCGCTGATTCCGAATCTGCCCTTAAATTTTCGCCTAGACGCACAGTTTTTAAGAAACATGGCTTTGAAACATCAGGAAGTTAGTTTAAAATCAATTGCAAAATTTGTACCGAATAAACAGACAGACAGACAAGAAAGCGAGCTAATAAAAACGTGGTAAAAAACATATTTCTCAACTTTAAACAAATATTGTGATATTATTATAAAAGATATTGAATCCCTCTTTACAGCAAAAGATTCTATAGTCTTTCCCAAATACAGTGATATACAATATTAATACATTATAAAAAACATTATTACCACAAGAACGGGCGTTCCACGGAATACGGCTCGCGAACACCCGTTCTAATGGCGAACGCCACTAGCGGTAACTCATGTCGGGCAATGATATTTTGCTTTCTGATTCGGAAAAAACGCCGACGTATCAAACTTGAAACAGTGGTTTTTCAATATAAAAGTCTGCTCTATGGCGTGGTATAGTTCGATTTTCCGCTGGACCCTTATTTTTTGAGATAAATTGAAAAATATCCTCAAAAATTGGTGCAAAAATGGTGTCTCTCCGTTTTTAATCATTGTTTAAACATGTTTAAAAAAGCCATGTTTCTCAAAAACTGTGCGTCTATTTTAAATTTTAGTGTAAATTAATAAATTTATAAGGAAGCTTTAATATTAGAATTAAAATTAGTAATTTTATTATATAATTTAAAAGTAGAAGTTGAAATTATAGAATAAATTAGTAAATTTATTATTAAAAAGGGAAAAATTTAATATGAGTATAAATTAGTAAATTTATATAAAATTTTAAATTGAAGGGAAATTTTAAATTATAGTATAAATTAGTAAATTTATGCGAAAGATTTAAAATTAGAATATAAATTAGTAAATTTATGTAAAATTGAAAAGGAGGTTAAATTGGTTAAAATTATAGAATAAATTAGTAGATTTATTATTAAATTTAAGGGAAAAATTTAATACGAGTATAAATTAGTAAATTTATAAGAAATATTTAATATTAAAATGTAAATTAGTTTTATTATATAATTTAAAAGGAGAGGTTAAAATTGTAGAATAAATCAGTAGATCATTCTGGAAAACTGTACGTCTAGGAAAAAAATTAAGGACAGATTCGGAACCAGCGCAAAAAACTCTATAAGAACCACCCAACAGTAATTGTGGAAGAAAGGTGTTGGACACTGTTATACTTCACTGGCTGGAGACTTCAGAAACGTCGGGGATGGGTAAAGTCCGGAGAAAAAAGATTCGGAACAGCAGCTGCCGTATAAATCAAGCAGAGTAACGCAGATCCAAGAATACCGGATACCTTGATCTCAAAACAAAGCCCCTGGTTTCCACTGAATAAATTGCCACCCCGAACGATTTTCGGATCGAATAATGCCTTGATTTTACATTCAAAGTTGGAGAGGCGGTGCCATTTTGAAATCCTTTTTTTTTCTATCGGATAAACTATTTGAAAAGCTTCTCTACATCGTATGGAATATTTTCGCTTTGAAGTTCGACGCACAGAAAACGTGTTGCAGTGGTTCACGCGTCGAATAAAATATATGTATTGTGTTATCGAAGTCGGGACGCATATAGAAATGGTGTTGTAGAGGTTCACGCGTCGAATGAAATATTTCATTTGCGGGAGTTGCAAGGGAGCGCGCGTGTGCGGCTCGAAACGGAGCGGATTATTCGCGATTTGAAATGGTGTTTCAACGGTTTCGACCGGCGGCGATAATTTCCATCGAAATAGAGGATGCCGGGGGCTCGTTGAAACGCGGGGAATTCAATCTGGCTTTAAGATCGAGAATACGATATCGTGCGGGAAACATTAATGGACCTCTGTGGCACGTTCTGTTTCGATCGATTCACTAATGCTGCCGGGGCGAGGCTTGGCCATCGACAAACACCCAAAAACTCCTTGCTGGAACCATCCTTGATTTTCTGCATTCTCGACGAAATCGAGTAGATGATAATCAGAGTGGCAAGAGGATTAAAACGAACTTAAAAATGTCGATATACTAGATTTATTAGTAGACTGCGGATTTTATGTAATTATGGCAAAAATGGGTAGGTACAATTTAAAGTGGAATAAAGATTAAGAGAATTTAGAAACATGAATTTACTATCTTCAACGTATTAAAATAATTAAAGGATGGAAGAACTTTTTACGATTGCCCCCCTTCTTAAAATTAATGCACAACATTTTTATTTTGCATAAAGATCCGCAGTCTATTTATTAGATTGTTATCGTTTAACACATTCCGTGCCGAGATGTTTTTGCTGGACAATTAAACAAACTTATGTGCTTTACAATAATACAAATAATACAAATACAGGGTGCTCCACCTAAATCTAAATACAGCGAATTTTATAAATAAGGAGATGGGCTGCTCTTTACTTTGCCGGACTCAAAATTAGTGCCCTTCTCCTACGAATTATGATGTATTTGGTATGTAATCCAGTAGATTTGTACCCGGCGCGGATGCAGATCGAAGTTTTGAACCTCTAGGATCAATAGTTGAGGAGATATGGTCGCTTAAAGTTGAGCATATTTCCAGTTTCTTGACAGGTAAGGCCGCCGCCATATTGGTATGTAGTGACGGTTGCACGCCACTTACTGAGTTGGTTAGGATTAGGTCGGGGGGGGGCGGCAAGGTAAGCGGCTCGCGATCGTCACTACAAACCAATATGGCGGCGCCCTCCCTTTCAAAAATGCTCAACTTTAAGCGACCATATCTTCTCAACTATTGATCCTAGAGGATCGAGACTTCGATCTGCATTCGCGCCGGGTACAAATCTACTGGATTGCATACCAAACATATCATAATTCGTAGGAGAAAGGTACTAATTTTGAGTCCGGTAAAGTAAAGTTTACCCAGGAGATATTTAGAAGGATCACACTGTACATTCCACAGTGTTAAACTCGTTATAAAATATATGTTTTAGCGCATTAAATAAATATGTCACTGTGGCCTGAATGGATAGTTTAACGTGTACCATCGGTGGTAATGAAAACCCGCTAAAATAATCGAAGGGCGCTGCAATTACGGTTCGACCAGCCGTGAAAAATCTGTTTGAAGATCATCGAAAAGCTGTTGCCGGTTCATGCGCCGTTAACATATTCACCGGTAGGGAAAACCGGGGCGAATCGAAGGGCGGTCGGACACGCTTCGAGGGGCGCTCGCCTAATCGGTGGAAACGGTAAATCCTTCTTTTTACAAGCGGCGGATAAGAACAAGCATGGAACACGGAATGCTCGGCGCACCGAGTTTATCGAGAAATTTCTATCGTTCCGCGGCGTTGATTTAAATTTCTAATGACCAGCGGTCGAGGGAGTATCGCGCGCGCCAGAGAGAGATTGTATAACTAAAGTAGAGGACGTGCGCGAGTAACAGTTCCGCGGCGTTGTGTGTTGCCGCATCGAGTCGAATGCCGCGAAATTTCTACGGTGAAAACGGGATAGAGGGTGGGAAAAGAGAGCGAGAGAGAGAGAGAGAGATATTCGATTCGATAAGGCGCTCGCGAATTTCATGGTAACCGCGCCGTAACCGCCGGCCACTGTGTGTTACGCCGCGCGAGACCACAGGGAGCAGTCGCTCGTTGAAACGGCCCCGACAATCGTTTAATCCCCCTTGAACAGCGTACAGCGCTTTCGAATCTTTTGTTTTTCAAAGCTGATTATTCCACCGAACCGTTCCCGCTCAAACGGCATCCCTCGAGAATGCCTTTGCTACGGATCCTTCTCCTCACCCCTCCTTCTTCTTTGCTTTCTTCCAACGCTCGTTCACTTGCATTATTTCCTTGCAGTCCGGTTATTTCGGCTTTCCAATTAATTTCACTGGCCAACCGCCGACCACCGTGATAACCTTACAGGCTTTGATGCTCCGCCGCGCCGCACAGTGGGACAAACCGATAAATTCTGTGTCAAAATCAAAGAACTTTCGATAGAAGTGAGATAGAGCGATGATTTTTTTTAAATTAAAGCTGAAACTTTGCAGAATATGGGAAAATAGAGAGTTCGTGGTGCGAACGTTTTTCAACCTTGAAGAAATCGTTAGAATTGCACAATTTCAAGAAAATTGTGGTTTATCCAATACCACGGGCGGAAAAAATATTGTTTTGACATGCTTATATCATTTCCAGTAGACTTTCTCACGCTGATTTCAAATCTGGTCTCAAAATTTGTCTACGACCTCAGTATTATGTACCTCATTTTTTTATTTTGATCACTGGTAGTTAAAAAATTCGGTGATGAGGAGTAAGTTAAAATAATTAAATTCTTACCTTGCCTCCTGTGTAAATGAGAATATAATTATGGAGAATAGATATCTAATTTAAATTATGTTACAGTCACACATAGCCTACAAACAGAGTTGGGCTAATTCACTTACGTTGTAATTCAATTACGCAATTGAATTACATTGTATTTCAATTATATAGTAATTCAATTACGTTGTAACTGAATTACATAATTCAAAGCTTTCAATTAATTCAATTACTAAGTATTTTAATCAGATGTGTAATTGAAATACGATAAAATTGAAATACAATATAATTGAAGTACAACATAATTAAAACACAGCTCTCCAAATTATAGCCCAGAGCTTTGAAGAAGTTTGATATATTTTTATGTTTTCCTTTCTTATACTTGTTTGCTGTCTGTGCGGCGTAGTTTCTATTCCTCGTCCTCGTTCATAATACGTAACGCTATTTCATGTTTATGGTTGAAATTTAAAAACTGTGTAACGCAGAAATGACTTCTGTTCAGATATTATAAATTTATAAATAATAAATTCCTTCTGTTTGAAACCTACACATAGATTTTTCAACCTCTTCTTACCTATTACTTTATCATTCTTTAATTTTAATTTTAATTTAATTCCATCGTAATTCGTAATTAATGTAATTTAATTAGAAAGTATTTATAATTGTACTGTAATTGCAATTACGAATTACAATGTATTTTATAATTGTACGCAATTGCAATTACGAGTTACATTGTAATTTAATTAAATGAAGATCTGAATTATAAATTACAATATAACTGAATTACGATGTAATTATGATTCCTGGAGTAATTCAGTTGTAATTCTGCACAACTCTGCCTACAAGTAGTGCCAGCGACAAGTGATCGTTCGTCAAGTGATACACGTCAAGTAAACGTTCAAATACTTCATTATGGATTTTTAATATGTTTTATATGTATATGAGAATACAATACACCTTCAAACTAGTGGATTACCAATTCATTTCCACGAAAAAATTATTTCATTAGTTTCGTTCACAAAAATCGATCTTTTGCAAAATCCTGAGGTCGTAGGCTAATTTTGAGACCAGATTTAAAATCAGCGTGAAGCAATCTACTGGAAATGATGTACAGCACGTCAACAAAAATTTTTCCGCGCGTGGTATTGGAGAAACCACAATTTTCTCGAAATTGTGAAATTTTAACGATTTTTTTCAAGGTTGAAAAACGTTCGTACCATAAACTCTCTATTTTTCCCATATTTTGCAAAATTTCAGTTTTGATTTTTAAAAAAAATCATCGGTCTATCTCATTTCTATCGAAAGTTCTTTGATTTTGACACAGAGTTCATCGGTTTGTCCCACTGTGCGCCGACCTCTTTCACGCCCGACGCTCTGCTCATTATATGTAGAAGTAACGCAATGCAATCGTAATAGTTGCAGGAACGATTTTTATAGAGAACGATATACGTTTCCGTATGACTATGAACGCTTGAATGTGTTTAAACAGCGTTTACAAAGAGAGCCTTGCGCCTTTCACGCACCAATTTTCTCCGTGCCTCGGGCAGAATCTAACTACTCCAGATCCTCGGGTAATGCCATCGAGAAACTGTTTGAAAGGACCATGTGCATGCATTTTATGTGACAGTGAATGTACAGTAACGTGACTCTTTTTTGTTTTTCATATCTATATAAATCAAAATGTAAATGTCCGTTTGTTTGTAATCGGTCATCTCCGTAACGGCTGAACGTAGAAAGCTGGGGTTTGAGCCATTATATATATATATATCGAGAAATCAGCATACGAAAAAGTCCATGTGTTCAAGAGTGTTCACGACTTTTTCCACCGGCTACAACGCTAATCGCTTACTTTAAGTTATGTGAATGTGGCGCGTTTGCGAAAACACTGATGTATAATAATCGATATGGTTTCGTGTTGATTCGCATTATCACCAATGCGTCACGATGGGAATCTTCTCAGTGGAATTCTGCTTCAAATTATATCGTGAAATATATATAAAATAGAAAGATTGACCTATTCGGAGTGATTTGTTCAATCTTTAGAATTGTGCGGATTAGATCTACACACGGACAATTATATGTTGCGTGTTCTACAGTCGGCAACCCAGACAATCTATACAGGGTGAGTCCAAAGAAACAGAACACCTAAATATCTCCGTTACCTTTCGTTGTACAAAAAAACTTCTTAGGACGAAGTTACACTGTTTGAAGGGTTACATGTAACGGTGTAAAGAAAAAATTTGTCAAGGTCATTTTTTTATGAGATTTCAAGGTCATCGATATTTTTTTAAATAGAATGAGGTATTTTTTAATACATCAATCGATGCAACTAAACATTCGTTATAAAAAAGTACTAACCTATGTATGTCGAAAAGTTAGTAGTTCAGGAGATATTTCAATTTAAATAACTCTAAAACACCATTACTGTCGTACTAATACGTTACACAAGTAAGTAAATGCTAACATCAATTTCAATTTCAAAGTCAATTTTCCAATTTCAACTTCAATTTTCCAATTTCAACTCTTCAATTTCAATATCAATTTTTCCATTTCGACTTTAATTTCGATATCAACTCTTCAACTTCATTTTCAATTTTTCCATTTCAACTTCAATTTTAACTCTCCCATTTCAACTTCAATTTCAACTTCAATTTCTACTCTTTCATTCCAACTTCAATTTTTCAATTTCATTTCGTTAATTTCATTTTCAACGTCAATTTTTCAATTTCAATTTCAACTCTTCAATTTACACTAGCAAGTAACCGCTAACGTCTTAGCACGACAGTAATGGTGTTTTAGAGTTATTTAAATTGAAATATCTCCTGAACTACTAACTTTTCGACATACATGGGTTAGTGCTTTTTTATAACGAATATCCAGCTGCATCGATTGATGTATTAAAAAATACCTCATTCCATTTAAAAAAATATCAATGACCTTGAAATCTTGTAAAAAAATGAGCTTGAAATTTTTTTCCTTAAACCGTTACATGTGGCCCTTCAAACAGTGTAACTTTATCCTAAGAAGTCTTTTTGTACAACGAAAAGTAACGGAGATATTTAGGTGTTCTGTTTCTTCGGACTCACCCTGTATACAGGGTCTGTCCGGAAAGTAATGCGACCACATTTTTTTTTAATCTATTAAACATATGGGTACAAACCTTTAATTTTCTTCAAAGTAGGATCCTTGGGCGTCGAAACATTTTTTCCAGCGCTATTTCCATGCTTCGTATGCACCCTGGAAGGAGTTTTTTGGAAACTCTCGTAGTACCCTCGTTACAGCCTCTTTGACGCGTTCCACACTTTCAAAATGGCATCCTTTTAGCACATTTTTACTTTTTGGAAACAAGAAGAAGTCGACGGGAGACAAGTCTGGACAGTACGGCGGTTGAGGAAGTGTTGTGATCCAACTAAGAAGTACCGTTTACTGTTTTCCCCGTAATCTACAGAAAAGTTTGGTTGGAAGTATCCAACGAGGCCGTGACGAAGGTACTATGAGAGGTTCCAAAAACCGCTTCCAGGGAGCATACGAAGCATGAAAATCGCGCTGGAAAAAATTTGTTGACGCCCAAGGTTCCTACTTCGAAGAAATTTAAAGGTTTGTACCCATATGTTTAATAGATTTAAACAAAAAAATGTGGTCGCATTACTCTCCGGACAGACCCTCTATACATATACACAGAGAATGGAAGAAAAAAAATATTGTATACCCACAGGCATTGTAAAATAAAACATATAAATGTCACTTCTGTGACAGGTAAAAACATGCTTTTAAAAAATACTGAGCCACAGTAACGCGTGGCGGGGGAGAGCTAGTGGTAAATAAAAATCGTAATTAAAAAAATATCGTATTAGCTGTTTGGGGTATGAAATACCTTCTTCGTCGTACTGCAAAGACCTTCTGCCTTCGAAAGCCACCGGAAACGATGACGACGCAGTTTCGTTTTCATTTGACACCCGCCGGTTGCCGAATCGCAAGAAAGGGTTAAAGTTTGTTGGACGATAGCATACCCGCGCTCTCTCACCCCGGATTAGCGTCTCCTTTAATCAAGGCGGTGCACGAGCTGGTTTATACAGCAGAAGTAAAAGTATCCTCCAGGTACGCTCCATCATCGCCGTGGAAAAACTTGAGGAATTTCGAGGTACTGTGAGCGAGGTCCCGCGAATTAGCTCCGGAATGTATTGCGACGCGTGCGGCTTCTTGCGCGGATGCCCGGGCCCAGTTTGTAGCGAGGACAAATATTTGAGCACGGTTTTCGCGAGCTATTTTGAACACGATTAAATTCCTAGGAGATAATTAGCTGGAAGACAGGCGTCTTTCGAATTTTCGCTTAATTTGCGACCGCGCGACTTTACGGATCGATTTTCATCCTGTACACGGTAGCGAAACGTTACCTTCTCTCGGATTTTCATGAAGTTATAAATATAAATATGTTGTCAAGGTCATAATTTTAGACAACTTTTTCCTATACATATAATAGGTGGTCTCTTTTACCTGTTTAGATATTCGCAGAAATATTTAACTGCACTTTTTACTAAATATTATTCTAAACATCACCGGTTGGCGCAATGGTTAAGGCATCGGATTACTAAATATTATTCTCAATTATTATTGATAGAAACTGGACAAAATTTCAGTCATTATGTCGAAAAATCCAGCTATTCTTGTATTGTCGCGGAATCATTCAATATTTTATGATTTCAATGATTAAAACTTTTTTTGTAATTCTTAATTCTCTAGAAAAGGAGAAACTTTATATCTATTGTACGCCTATATGTATGTTCTCCAATAGCTGTGCATTAACAAAACCAAAATAGAATTTTATTTCGATTTAAAGACAATTAATAGCATACATATTTATTGGACTCTATTTAGAATCTTCCTCACGAGTCTGACTCGATATTGTAAGGCAAGGGGTTAAACTACGGACACCCGCTACAGCGAATCATATTTGGGCAAACGCTAGTCACAATTATGATTATTGACTAATAACTTCATAAGCTCTACCAAAGTGACTAATAATTAATGACTCAAGTAAATACTTGAGCGTGACTATGAATAATGACTACACAAGTATTTGAGCGTAATGACTAGACTGCTGATCTTTATGCATTTATAATACGTCGAAATATGCAAATATATGCAAAATATATGCAAGATGTATGCAAGGTATATGCTAAATATATGTATAGGGAATGCATGTACGGATCTGTAAAATAGTAATTATTTTATTGTTTTATTTATTATAATTTAAATTACAATATACAACAATAGTTTCTTCTATAGTGTCGATTGTGAATTGATGCCTCTTGTCTGTTAAAATTAATTTATACGCTGAAAAAGAGTATGACTAATGAATAATGGCTAAATTTTTATTAAGGATGAATATTGAACACTGACTATAATGGCGTAACTAATGACTAAATACGCAATCAGAATTTCTCTATGACTAATGACTAAAAATGGTTGTAAGTTGAAATAAGACATAATAATAACAAAAAAATATCCTATTAGTTTATAAACATATAAAATGCAGATTATGACACGTTTGGTCACTGAAAATTCCGATATAGTTTAAGTATACATATTAATGTATCTTAATCGCACAATAGTGACTGATTACTAAAGATTGATGACTGATCATTTAAACTAACTAATGATTAATCATAACTAATAAGCAATAACTAACGATTACTTAGAGCTGTGACTAACTAGTGCCATGTAGTTATGACTAACTAATCAAAAAGTTGTAACTAACTTTTTTTAAGTTTTGACTAACAATCAATCAGACAATTAGTCATTTTTAATTATTAGTTGATTTTCTCCCAACTCTGCAACGAATTCTGCCCTTTTTAATTGGGACGGAACACGTGTTTTACCACAAACCTATCCCAGGCCTAACCAAAATTCGCTATAATCGAACTAACAGCTTTTTTGTAAATATCTAAATAACTGAAAGAGACCGCCTATTATTTGTATAGGAAAAAGTTACTCCGCATGTCCAGATTTATAACATATTTTCAATTTCGTCAAAATCCGCGAGGAAGTGACGTTTCGACAAGTTTACCAAGCAACGACCTAGATAATGAATAAAATTGAAATTTTAACCACTGCCCTCGGAGTTTATTAATTTTGTTCCATCAATTTGGTTCTGGCACCCCTCTGGGTCCCTGGGTAATTAATAAAGTTAAATTTTGACTCCTGGCTTTGTAGTCCATCAATTTCGTTCGTTCGTAGGTAACGCATGAAATAGAATTTGACCCCGTAACTTTCGATGTATTAATTTTGTCCTATCAGTTTGGATTCTAGTTTCTACACCCTTTGGGTCTTTGTGTGATGAATATAATGGAACTCTATCCCCTAGGTTCTAGGGATATTAATATTATCCCATCAATTTGGTTTCTGCACCCTTTACGTCTCTTGTAATGAAATAGAACTTTAAACTCTAGCTTTAAGGGCTATTGATACTGTTTTATCAATTGGATCTCCGGATTCCATGGTTCCCTCGGCGACAAATAAAACAGAATTTTCATGTTGAATATAATGGAACTTTATCCTCTATAGGTTCTATGGCTATTAATATTATCCTATCAGTTTGATTTCTGCGCCCTTTAGGTCTCTTGTAATGAAATAGAACTTTAAACTCTAGCTTTAAGGGCTGTTTTATCAATTGGATCTCCGGATTCCATGGTTCCCTCGGCGACAAAGAAAACAGAATCTTCATATTGAATATAACACTGTCCAACAGCCAAAAATTCTTTCGATTCTCACTATGCGATTCTTATAGAGTTTTTCGCGCTGATTCCGAATCTGTCCTTAATTTTTCTCCTAGACGCACAGTTTTTGAGAAATTTGAGTTTGAAAAAATGACCTATTTTTCGACTTTGAACAAAGATTGTGATGTTATTATAAAAAATATTGTATTGTTCTTTACATAAAAAGATTCTCTAGACTTTCCCGAATCCAGTGATGTGCAATAGTAATACATTATGATTGTTTAAACATGTTTGACGATATTTTTGAATTTATCTCAAAAAATAAGGGTCCGGCAGAAAATCGAACTATACCACACGATAGTGCAGACTTTTATCTTGAGAAACCCCCCTTTGAAGTTTGAAACGTCGACGTTTTTACCGAAACAGAAAGCAAAATATCTTCGCCCGACACGAACTGCCGCCAGTGGCGCTCACCACTACAACGGGCGTTCGCCGCGGCGCCACAGTGGGCCAGATCGACGCGCTAGCTGTTCATGAGCTAAAAAATGAAAGTCCTCATATCGATTTTTAACCAATGCACAGTGATTCTTAAATGTACATTACATTCGAAAACGATAATATTAATTAAAGTTATTAAAAACTCTCGTTACAATAAGCGTTCAAAGATCAAACTTTTTCAGATACCATTTATCACCGAAAAAATTCCTTTTCTTCATAACGATGTCCTGGAAAACCTACTAAAGATTAAGTGCCCAATTTTTTTTTTATGAAGAATGTATATCTATGTTGGGAACGCACCAGGAACTAAACATTAATGTTCATAATTTGTTATAAAAAAAATACTTAGTCAACTAAGGAATACCGTCAATGTTTTTCACCTTTGACAATGAATAAGTGAAAAGTGTTACAGAGTGTCGCGATCTAACAAAGTAGAACATTTTCAGCAACGTCTCCTCTTAAAGATCCTGCAAATTTCACATCCAAATCGATCAAAACTTGGAAATTATGATGGTTTAAAGCGCCGCGTGACACGCAATTCAGCGGCGAGTCGCGTTGCGCGAGACGCATTGACGACCACTCAGCAGCTCTTAAGAGTGTAAAGACCTAACCCAGACCTATCTTATGAATTTTTTCGATTATACGACCATTGATAAACATTCGAACTTATTACTAGCTCACAGTTCAATCATTTGTATTTGAGAGATTATAGTAACAGCATCGTAGTATAGCATCAGAGCAGTTTTTCCATATTAAAGACCTGTATTTTACCTTTGTTAAGAGGAATTATAGTATAGATTTTTGTTTATTCATAGATAAACAGAGTTATAAGCAGAAAATCCGTATGATCAATCGAATATAGTCAGTAACTTTGTAAAATATAATACTTAATCTTGTTTGAATTTTTGTAATTTTTTAAGTAAGACAGTAATAACACATTTTTGTTATTTCATTAAATATAATAAACGTCATTCATTCAATAATTATGAATTACTCTTGTTTGAATGCCTGAATAACCAGTTTTCAAATATTATTCATTATTCACACGAGTTTATAGACATTTCCGGTGATGTAACAAAAAAATGTTTCCTACAAAAAGTAATCAGTACTCAGTCTTCTACAAATCTCAATACAAAAAATTTCAATAATTTCTTTTTTTTAATAAAAAATGGTGTTTACCTTCATTATTTATTTATAACTATATATTTTTTATTCAATAATATTACAGCTGATGCCAAGACGAATCCGACGATATATTTAATGTGGTCTTTATGTTTTGAAATAATGGTGAAATACGTGTGAACAGCTAGCGCGCCGATCTGGCCCAATGTGCGGCGGCGCGGCGTATCTATGGAACGCCTATTCTAACGGTAAGCGCTACTGTCCGCAGCTCGTGTCGGGCGAAGATATTTTGCTTTCTGGTTCGATAAAAAAGTCGACGTTTCAAACTTCAAAGGGAGGTTTCTCAAGATAAAAGTCTGCACTATCGTGTGGTATAGATCGATTTTCTGCCGGACCCTTATTTTTTGAGATAAATTCAAAAGTGTCGTCAAAAATTGGTGCAAAAGTGGTATCTCTCCGTCTTTAATGATCGTTTAAACATGTTTAAACAATCATAATGTATTACTATTGCACATCACTGGATTCGGGAAAGTCTAGAGAATCTTTTTATGTAAAGAACAATACAATATTTTTTATAATAACATCACAATCTTTGTTCAAAGTCGAAAAATAGGTCATTTTTTCAAACTTAAATTTCTCAAAAACTGTGCGTCTAGGAGAAAAATTAAGGACAGATTCGGAATCAGCGCGAAAAACTCTATAAGAATCGCATAGTGAGAATCGAAAGGTAAAAAAAAGGTTTGAATTTGTTGGACAGTGTAATTGAACTTTATCCTCTATAGGTTCTGGGGCTATTAATATTATCCTATCAATTAGATTTCTGCATCCTTTAGGTCCCTATGTAATGAAATAGAACGTTAAACTCTAGCTTTAAGGACTATTGATGTTGTTTTTATCAATTGTTTCGATGACAAATAAACCAGATTTTCATCTTGAATATAATGGAACTTTATCTCCTACGTTCGACGGCTATTGATATTATTCTATCAATTTCTCTCCCTACGTAGTAAATGAAATATGTAGAACTCAAAACTCTAGCTTTAATGGCTATTAATATTGTTTCATCAATTGGATCTCGGGATTCCATGGTTCCCTCGGCGACAAATAAAACAGAATTTTCATCCCGAACCTCGAGGGCTATTAATTCTGTCTCTACACCCTCTGGATCTCTGGAAAACGAATCAAATGGAACTTTAACCCCTAGCTTTGAGAGCTATTAATTGTACCTATCAATTTGGTTACTGCACCCCACCGATCCTTTTAATATTGCTTTACGAATTGAATTGCTGAACCCTCTCGGCGGCAAATAAAATCGAATTTGTCTAACCTCGAGAGCCATCAATTTGCTTCCTACACCATTAAAGTCCCTATACAACGGATAAAATCGAACTTTAACCCCCAGTTTGGAGGGCAATCAACTTTTCTGGCAACTCCCTCCATCACCAATTCTTCGATAATGGCTGGTCTCGGTTAAAGTATGCGATATTCAAGAGGTGAAAAAATTAGAGGCTCCTTTATTGACACGTCATCGCTCCGCTCGTAATGGATACTAACTCTGCTATGTTTTTAGGGCTACTTTTCTCCATTAACACGTTCGCTGCCGCTGTCACCAAAGTCTATATCGAATACGAAAAATGTCTGACAAGTAACATTACCCAACTGATACTCACTGATTTGAATGAAATTTAACATACTTATTAACCACCGAAAAATATTAAATACGTGTTTTCTTGTTTTGGCTAAATACGCTTTTTAGGGGTAGAAAGCACCCCTCAACCTCTGGAGATGAGAACGTTTGTGGCTAATTATTTCTTAAAGGATACAGTTTCTGAAAAAAGTGCTACATCCAGAGTTGTACAGTTCAGAGGGATGCACTTGGTGGCGTCCTTGAAATCGACCTTGAGGTCGATTTTCAAGGTCAATTAAATTTGGAAATAATAAGCCGGTCTCGCCGGATTTAGCAGTTGCCGGACCTTGAGCCCATCCTGCATCTATAATCAGTAATTTTATGCGACGACTCTAAATCTGTCTTCAAAATTGATTTGTTGTGTTATTTTCCCAAAAAAGAAAAAATCGGACGTTATAGAAAACTAGGTTCAAATTAATAGAAAAAATATGAAGGAGAAAAAAGTTTTGTAAGTAACTTCAGAATAGAAGTAAGGATAAGAAAACATATAATGTCACTCTAATTGTAAATTGAACATTACGTTCATGCTATACATATTAGAAATGGCCTTGAAAATCGACCTCAAGGTCGATTTCAATGACGACATCAAGTACATCACTCTGAACTGTACAACTCTGGATCTAACACTTTTTTCAGAAACTGTATCATTTAAGAAATAATTAGCCACAAACGTTCTCATCTCCAGAGGTTAAGGGGTGCTTTCTACCCCTAAAAAGCGTATTTGGCCGAAACAAAAAAACACGTACAGCTTGTCAAATGTAGCTGTGCGGTTGAACAAAACCTAGGAATGCGCAGAAAAAGACAAAGACCGCACTCGACGAGAGAAGGATGCAACATTTGAACGGTAAGGTACACACCTCGTCAAAAGTGCGTACGTACTGTCCATTATTTCTTACAGCAGTAAAGATACAAAACAGCAGTAAACATACAAAACAACTGTTTATATGTTTGTGTGAATACACTTGTGTCACTTTACTTTTTAACTGAACTGTCGCCACGTGCATCATTTGATAGGTGACCTTCAGTTCTCTATCGTTGTGAAGTTCCGCCTATTTACCACTGCGCAGCGGGGTCATTTCCCCTTGCGGGGGACATTCAGCCGCACAGCTAGATTTGACAAGCTGTATTTAATATTTTTCGGTGTTTAATAAGTACGTTAAATTTCATTCCAGTTGGGTAGTGTTACTTGTGAGAACTCCGTTCGACTAACGAGAAAAAAAGGAAAGAGTACCGGTACGCAATCGCGATTGTTCCGCTGCGCCGTTTAACCGCGAGGAACGCGTTTAATTTCCAGCGCTGATCGCGAGCAGGAAAAGAACCTTTATTTTCCGTTGCCGCAAAGTAATCGCCGGCTTTGAGGAGTTACATGGAAAATAATGGAAATAGGAGACCGGGGGTGGGTTTAAGTAGCACGCAAGTCCCGGCCGCATATTTTCCTTTCACGAAGCCCTCTCGTCCGCGTCCGCATTCGCTCTCGGGTTTTCCAGATTTTCCGGGTTTCCCGGGTACAAGGCCGCGGGATTTCTCGCGCGGCAGATCAAAGCGAGCCGAACCGAGCCGAGCCGAGTAATCCTTGATCGGGGTGACATCAGAATTTCGGTGGTGGCTCCTCCCCCAACCCCATCCTCTCGTTCTCCCTCTCTATCTCACTCTCTCGTTCTCTCGCCAACGGGATTTATGTCCGGTTTACATCACCGGTGCCATTTAACGTGTCGCTACTGCGAGTGGCGCACTCGTAAATCGTCCTCTGCCGCATTCGCTTCCTCTATATTACAACCATGTAAGTTCCACGCTGTCTGCTCCATTTGCAAGATGTTTCGGATCGCTATGAATACGAATCCCACCATTAATAAATTACCTCCACCGTCCCGAATCCGGTTATCCTCGTAATCACGATCTTTATGCGAGGACAACGTTTTCGGAAGCTGTCGTCGGAAAGAAGAGTCGGGCTCTCTCGGTTTACTAGAAATATGCTGGGGAACGTTTCACTAAAATTTCTCTTAATTTAGAATTCTACACAAACGTGAATATACCAGGTTTTAGACTACAGGTGGGAGAAAATTGAAGGGGTAATTCTCCATGATAAAATTGAAAATGAACAATTGCGATTTCAGCTCCATTCTTGAATTATTGACAATTCAAAATCCGCCTAAAATGCGGCAACTCGATCAACAGATGTGTACAGGGTGTTTCAAAATTATATGTCGTAACTACCCTAGCGTGATTCTCCATCTCTGGATCGGTGGAGATTTGTAAAAAAAAACTCGTCGCAAAATTGATCTTGACCTTGAACTTCAAGGTCGAATTTTTTTATCATTGCGTCGTACAGTGGGCCAGATCGACGCGGTAACAGTTCACGCCCATTTCACCATTATTTCAAAACATAAAGACTACGTTAAATAGGTCGTTGGATTCGTCTTGGCGTCAGCTATAACATTATTGAATAAAAAATAATAGTTATAAACAAATAATCAAGGTGACCACAATTATTTATTAAAAAAAGGAATTCTTGACATTTTTTTATTGAGATTTGTAGAAAACTTTGTACTGATTCCTTTTTGTGGGAAACATTTTTTGGCACACCACCGGAAATGTCTGAAAAATCGTGTGAATAATGAAGAATAATTGAAAACTGGCTATTCAGGCATTCAAACAAGAGTAATCCATAATTATTGAATGAATGAAGTTTATTACATTTAATGAAATAACAAAAATATGAAATCACTGTCTCATTTAAAGAATTACAAAAATTTAGACAAGATTAAGTATTATATTTTACAAAGTACTGACTACATTCAAATGATCATACAGATTTTCTGCTTATAACTCTATTTATCTATGAATAAACAAAAATCTATACTATAATTCCTCTTAACAAAGGTAAAATACAGGTCTTCAATATGGAAAAACTGCTGTGATGCTATACTACGATGCTGTTACTATAATCTCTTAAATACAAATGATTCAACTAAGCTAGCAAGAAGTTCGAATGTTTATCAATGGTCGTATAATCTAAAAAATTCATAAGATAGGTCTGGGTTAGGTCTTTACACTCTTAAGAGCCGCTGAGTGGTCGTCAATGCGACTCGTGCAACGCGACTCGCCGCGAAATTGCGTGTCACGCGACGTTTAAACCATCATAATTTCCAAGCCGGGGTGAGTCGGGATGAGATCCTTGCAGGATCTTTTAGAGGAACTTTGCTGAAAATGTTCCAATTTGTTAGAGCATCCAATTTTTTTAACTTTCCAACTTATCCATTGTCAAAGGCGAAAAACTTTGACGATTTTCCTTGGTTGACTAGCAATTTTTTTATAACAAATAATAAACAATAATGTTTAGTTCCTGGGGCGTTCTCAACATAGATATACATTCTTCATATAAAAAAAAATTGAGCACTTAATCTTCAGTAGGTTTTCCAGGACATCGTTATGAAGAAAAAGAAATTTTTTCGGTGATAAATGGTATCTGAAAAAGTTTGATCTTTGAACGCTTATTGTAACGAGAGTTTTTAATAACTTTAATTAATATTATCGTTTTCGAATGTAATGAACATTTAAGAAACATTGTACATTCGTTAAAAATCGATATGAGGCCTATTGATATTTTAGCTCATGAAATTCGCTTGAAAATTGACGTTAAAGCTCAAATAAAGTTTGAAGCTGTTCTGTTTCAATGATACGTTCCTTTTGTAATTAAATGGAATCCAAATCAACGTCTCGAATAATATTATTTGATTCACAGATACGCTAATAAATAAATACTGTTCAATTGTTATTGTCTTTTATCACGTTCGTTGCTCGGTTGCTCGCCGCTTATCTCAACGTGGCTTCGAACACACCGCACTCCTATCACACCGCGTCTCAATCATACGTTAATTTTCAAGCGAACGGTTCGTTTTTGACCCATAGTTCCTTTCAGACTTTTGTTTCCCCCGATGAGTACTTATACGACGCGATTACACAAAAAATTTGACCTTTGAAGTTCAAGGTCAAGGTCAATTTCGCGGCAAGTTTCGAGCAATGAGCGAAATAGAAGACAATAACAATTGAACAGTATATATTTATCGGCGTATTTGTGAATAAAATAATATTATTCGAGACATTACACAGCTGTTTGGATTCCACTTAACTACAAAAGAAACGTAGCATGGAAACAGGACAACTTCAAACCTTATTTGAGCTTTAACGTCAATTTTCAAGCGAATTTGTCCCCCTGATGAGTACTGTACGACGCAATGACACAAAAAATATGACCTTGAAGTTCAAGGTCAAGGTAAAATTCGCGGCATCTTTTTTTAACAAATCTCCACGGATCCAGAGATGGAGAATCCGGCTGGAATAGTCACAACATATAATTTTGAAACACCATATACAGTGGGTGTACAAAGTATTCGTACACCTTTTAAAAACTAATAACTTTTTTATAATTGTATCAAACGACCTGAATTTTTATAATCATTTAGAAGCATTAGTTTGCAAACTGATATGCAAAAAAGATTTTCCATAAATTACAATTTACAAGGTTGCAGGCAAAAATGAAAAAGGCATTTTTTAAAACTTTTTTATTTGGGCTCTTAATGAAAATTTAAATCATGTTTTCTAGATCCATGTTCTTTATACACATGTTGGAAATTTCATCGAAATCGATTGACGCAGGAAAAAACAACAGGCGTCGAAAGATGTACGATTCTCTGGATTTTAAGCAGAAACTGATCAAAAGTCGTAGAAAACTACGATTTTCACCATTTTTAACCGCTTGTAGCTCGTGTGTATGTTAATCGATTTCAATGAAATTTTCAACATGTGTATGACTAACATAGATCTACAAAACATACATTTTAAATTTTCATTAAGGACCCAAATCAAAAAGTTTTAAAAAATGCCTTTTTCATTTTTGCATTTAACCTTGTAAATTATAATTTTTGGAAAATCTTTTTTGTATATCATTTCGTAAACCAATGCTTGTAATTGATTATAAAAAATCATGTTGTTTGGTACAATTATAAAAATGTTATTAGTTTTTAAAAAGTGTACGAATACTTTGTACACCCACTGTACGTTGCGTACATCATAGATACAGTCAGCGGCAATAATAAGTGGACACCCTTAAAAATCGCATAACTTTTTACAAATTGGTTCAAAGGACTTGAATTTTTTTAAAATGTTAGACTGGCTAGTTCGCTAGAGAATAAGTAAACAAAAATTTAATACGATTGCAATTGATAGGAATTATACAAAATTTTAAAAAATGATGCTTTGTCAACTTTTTTATCTGGGCCTGTAACGATAATTTAAAAAATGCGTTTTATAGATTTCAGTAACTTATATGTATACTGAAAATTTCATCGAAATCGGTCAACATTGCAATGAGCTATAAACGTTTAAAGATGATCACGCAAGCTCTCATCGTTAAACATATGTAGCTCACTGCAATGTTGACCGATTTCGATGAAATTTTCAGTATGCATATAAGTTACTGAAATCTATAAAACGCATTTTTTAAATTATCGTTACAGGCCCAGATAAAAAAGTTGACAAAGCATCATTTTTTAAAATTTTGTATGATTCCTATCAATTGCAATCGTATTAAATTTTTGTTTACTTATTCTCTAGCGAACTAGCCAGTCTAACATTTTAAAAAAATTCAAGTCCTTTGAACCAATTTGTAAAAAGTTATGCGATTTTTAAGGGTGTCCACTTATTATTGCCGCTGACTGTATATTCTTGCCTGAATGAAATCCAAGTATTCACGAAAAATGCGGATATGCTATCCACCTGTAATCGAACACCCCGTACAACGATGCCTCCCTCGTTAGCCTCGGTAGTCGAATAAAAATAATACACAGAAGTCGGCAACGTAACCATCGATCGAAACCGCGTCGATATAACCAGAGAAGTTGGTAAACGACGAAGTCGCGTTGATGAACTTCCGTGTCAATGAAACGATCGTCGCGTGGTCGGCGAGGGAAGAGCATCCGGTCCCTTCTCCCGTCAACCGAATCCAATAAGGATATCGCGCCCGCTTGATTACAACGATATTCAGCGTGGTTTAACGAGAATGATCCCGAGGATCAACGTGCGGGCGCGGTTGCGGCTGCTCGTGTCCGATCGATCGCTAACGAGCATCTATTGTTCCAGGGTCGGCCGTCAGGCTGTACACGATGAATTCTAGCGGCGAGTCCGGGGGCACGATGACCGAGGACTACGAGGTGTCCGGCTGCGGTCCTCCGGAGGAGGAGACCGGTTCGAACTTGCCGGTGTGGGAGGCCGCGGCGGCTTCTTTGACGTTGGGCTTTCTGGTGCTGGCGACGGTTCTCGGCAACGCTCTGGTGATCCTGTCGGTGTTCACCTATCGTCCGTTGCGGATCGTGCAGAACTTCTTCATCGTGTCGCTGGCGGTCGCGGACTTGGCAGTGGCGATCCTAGTGATGCCGTTCAACGTGGTGTACCTGTTGCTGGGCAAGTGGATCTTCGGCATCCATCTCTGTAAGCTGTGGCTGACCTGCGACGTGCTGTGCTGCACGGCGAGCATCCTGAACTTGTGCGCGATCGCGCTCGATCGGTACTGGGCGATCACGGATCCGATCAACTACGCGCAGAAACGCACGCTGAAGCGGGTGCTGGGTACGATCGCGGGCGTCTGGATCCTTTCCGGCGCGATCAGCTCGCCGCCACTGGCCGGTTGGAACGACTGGCCGGAGGAGTTGGAACCCGGCACGCCCTGCCAGCTGACAAGGAGGCAGGGCTACGTGATATACTCGTCGCTCGGCTCGTTCTTCATCCCGCTGCTGCTGATGAGCCTGGTCTACCTCGAGATCTTCCTCGCGACGAGAAGGAGGCTGCGCGAGAGAGCCAGACAGAGCAGACTGGGCGCCGTCCAGTCGACTAGGCATCGCGAGGCCGACGACAACGAGGAGTCCGTCAGCTCCGAGACCAACCATAACGAGAAATCGACGCCGCGTACGCACGCGAAACCCTCGCTGATCGACGACGAGCCCACCGAGGTCACGATCGGCGAGGAGAGAAGACACGCGACCACCTCCTCCTCGAGGAGGACGGCCGGCAGCAGCCGGGCACCTCCGACAACCACCACGGTCTACCAGTTCATCGAGGAACGCCAGAGGATCTCCCTGTCGAAGGAGAGACGCGCCGCGAGGACTCTCGGCGTGATAATGGGCGTGTTCGTCGTCTGCTGGCTGCCGTTCTTCCTCATGTACGTGATCGTGCCGTTCTGCCCGGCCTGCTGTCCGTCCGACCGCGTGGTCTACTTCATCACGTGGCTCGGCTACGTCAACAGCGCCCTGAACCCGCTCATCTACACGATCTTCAACCTCGACTACAGGAGAGCGTTCAGGAGGCTGCTGCGCATACGCTGAACACACACCGGCCGATGTCCTCTTCTCGCCGGCTACCTGTCTCGGGATCACCGTCTCTCGGTGGCTAGGATACTGTTGTTCCTCGTTCTCGTTCTTGCTTCGCTCGCGGCCCCGGTAAACGACCAAGCACCCTCGGCGACGAAAGAAACACGGTCCACGTTTGGGTACGTTCAGCTCGGAGCTGCGGTCAACGATCATCTGTTGTTTTGTAATCGATACGGTGTGGCAACCTAGCAGACCGATGGTTACTGGATGACATTGCTTCCTCCTCACTATTATCACTGATACGTAACTGTATACATATGTTGGATGTAGAGAAATGGACACTTTAACTACCGGAAGCCATTACGCTGTCAATAGACTGCGGTATGAGATTTGATCATTTTCTACATATATTCCAGAAGAAATTGTTAAACAATATGAGAGTCAAGAGTAGCCACCTCGCTGCTGCAAAAATACATTAGAAAATCCGCAATGATCGTTACCATTTACTTTTGAAAGACTATGTCTAGTCATCGCTGGTTGATAAAATAAAACCGTACGATTATTGCTGCTTCACTTTAAACGCACCAAGGATGTTGAAGAGCAGCTCCGATCGAAGCTCTTCTAGCTCGTAAGGCAGGTCCAACGAAAACGCGTAACAGCTGCGACGAGTAATCGACAAACAAATACGTTCTATTGTTTTCTAATGGAGGCGTTTGCATAGAAGCAGCGAGGAAAGCAACACTTACTCCTTCTGCTAGCTTCTGCCGCAGCTCCGACATAAACGTACCCTTAGTCGCCGGACCCAGGGAATTATGGGAATTGGAGACTGGCTCTCGGTCACGGCGTCCACGATCATTCAGTTTACGTCGATGGAACGATCAGGCGGTCTTCGGGGCTCCCATGAACAGCGCAAACCAAATTACCGGGAATTTCAATGAAACCCGGCTCTGCTCTGCTCCGCTTTGCTCTTCTCTCTGTTCGAGACGCGTTTATTTTCGAGGGACGACGGGAAATCCTGGCGACCGCGGTCGTGCCACGGGGATTTCGGCCGAGGACCGTCACGAGAATATCGATCAGTGTTCTCCGGAGTGATCTTTCGACGAGATATCAGGCCGGATCGACGCGGTCGTTGGATCTCGAGTCTCCGGTGAAACAATCGTCTCGAAATTGCACGGTGGCCGTGAATGATTGATACTCTTTTAATGGGGGTCACGGTGACGGACGAAGAAAAATCGGGTCCTTCTCCTCTCGTCGAACAATTACGTTGAATTAAAAATGCATCGAGCTTTCCTGGAACGAACAGCTGCGATCGTACTTGGCCGAAGTGTATGAACACTTTGCGAAATAGATCGGAAGAATCCTGCAAAGCGATTCCGCGCGCGACAGGTTTGGAAATCGCGGCTTCGCTTCGGGACAGGACGCAAAGTTCGAAATCCCGTTCGAGGATTCTCTCGACTCGAAAATCTCTCAGCAGGGATCGATCAATCACGTCCACCTTGAAAAATTGTTCTCCGCGGTTTTCCACGAGTTCTCGCGGTTCTTCACGCTGGGTGATCGCGATAGTTTTATTTCGGAACGCGGCGTCGTAGCACCGGAGGCGCAATTTCCAGCGAGACGGATTAACACAGTCGAAAAACCCCAGGATTTTTCATCGCGCTCTCTTTTTATCGTTTCCCGGCGAACTTACGTTTGCTAATCCAGCTTCGACGGGAAAGAGGGGGCCCGCCCGGTTACAAATTCGCGTCGCATTAAAGATTAACTGGGACGACAGGGGACG
The DNA here is from genome assembly GCA_933228785.1 of Lasioglossum pauxillum. Lineage (NCBI taxonomy): Eukaryota > Metazoa > Arthropoda > Insecta > Hymenoptera > Halictidae > Lasioglossum > Lasioglossum pauxillum. The sequence goes on along the minus strand of OW121701.1, from coordinate 35,698,209 downwards.
CGATAGTCTAATTTCGCAGTGGCAGCCGCGAGCCCGGTCTCATTAAAGTTGCTCCATTAATCCTGCGAGCTGACTGGGGAAACAAGCGCACGGATACCGGATCTTGAGGAAATTGAAGCTGCGACCGCGCGATCGTTCCCCATTCCCTCGGCCAATCTCGGCCGTGATCACCAGCTGGACCGGAAGCGGATCGTTAGGTCGCCGGACCGGAGTTCTCGATCGCCGAGGAAACCTTGGATCGTCCCGTCCGCCGTGGGTCCTACCGAGCCGTCGGCGATTCGGCGAATCGCAGGATCGGTCGTCGAAGACGATCAAAATATCTCGGGAAACGAGAGGAATTTGGCCAGGTGATCTTTGTCTTTCCGTTTAGAAGCAAGCAGACGAGAAACAAAAAGTTTGAACACTAGGTTTGTTCTAGAGGGTTTTTTCGTACGACTGCGTACAGGGTGTTTCAAAATTATATATTGCGACCACTATAGCGTGATTCTGCACCTCTGGATCGGAGGTATGCTGTTACCAAAATTGTTTTTATCGTATACAGTGGTACCTCGCTATACGACCTCAATCCGTTCCTGATATTTGGACGAATAGGACGTACATATTCCAAACCAACCTTCCCCATAAGAAGTAATGTAAAAATAATTAATTCGTTCGGCTGCTCTTTACTTTACCAGACTCAAACTTTGTGCCTGTCTCCTATAAATTATGATGTATTTGGTATGTAATCCAGTAGATTTGTACCCGGCGCGGATGCAGATCGAAGTTTCGAACCTCTAGGATCAATAGTTCACGAGTTATGGTCGCTTAAAGTTGAGCATATTTCCAATTTTTTGACAGGTAACTCCGCCGCCATATTGGTTTGTAGTGGTGGTCGCACGCCGCTTAGTGAGTTGATTGTGATTACGTCGGGGGGGAAGGGCAAGGTAAGCGGCTCGCGGTCGTCACTACAAACCAATATGGCGGCGCCCTTACCTGTCAAAAAACACTGCAGATTGCTCAACTTTAAGCAAGCATAACTCCTGAACCATTGATCCTAGAGGATCGAAACTTCGATCTGCATCCGCACCAGACACAAATCTATTGGTACTAGTATAATCTAAAGGTACTAATTTTGAGTCTGGTAAAGTAAAGTTTACCCATCCGTTTCACTGATGACTGACTAAGTCCTATCGATATTATACCTACATTAATGAGTTTGTGAAATAATTTATACACATAAATAAAAAATGAGATTTCATGATAGGTTTTTAAATTTAAACTCTGCTTAACCCTTTCGTTACGGGCGTCCACTATAGTTGTCATCAACCCGACGTCCGGTGTGTAAGCTTCTTCTGTTTTTTTCTAATCGACAGTGGAGCATTTGTACAGTACAAAACAGGATCATAATACAAAACAAGGATTATAATAAACAATCTCTCTCGAACCATTAGAAGAAATTGGAGAAGAGCGAGAAGACTACCGACGTGCAATATGCGGAGCGGACTGCCGTAACGAAAGGGTTAATGCTAAAATACGAAAAGAAACAAATGATATTCTATTCTGTGGAAGAAGAGTTCCCTTGCAATGAAACCTGACATTCTGGTGTTTTTCTCTTTTACCGTCTCCTGTCGCTTTTTACTTGTATGATCAGCCAATTAACAGTTAACAAATTTTAATTAATTGTAAAATAAAAATACAAAACATGTATTTATGGGAAAGATATTGAATTTAGATAATTTTTAATTGCTTTATTAATTATACGAGTTATATCGTAGTCGGTTTTTGCGATAAAATGTTTGATGACAGCGCCAACTACGAGTATATTCGTAGCTGGCGCCTAAACACAAACTTCGACCTACGAGATAACTGGTTGTTGGCAGCGAACGTGTTAATAATACATCAACTCCGAGTATAATTGATCATTAATTTAATTCCTCCTCTGAGATAATTATTTTAAAATGACACAAAATTTATGTTGTATACCGAGCAAAATTTGTCACTTCAAAACAGGACGTATTCCGAATTGGACGTACTCCAAAGCAGACGTGTACCGAGATACCACTGTAGTACCGATCGCAACGAACAAGAGTCTGAATGGAACCAAGTGTCTCGTGTCAACGATCTCTTAGAAAACGGCTTTAAAGTTTCGTAAACTCTTTTATTTCATACGTCCACGACAAATAATCTTGAAACACCTTGTACAACGAAGATATTTTCAGTATTGTCTTCGGCGACAGGTTTGAGATTTGAGGATGGAAGGTCTACGTAGAGAAAGAATGGCTGACAGAACGGTTTGTCTTCGGCGACTGGTATCAGATTTGAGGATGGAGGGTTTACGTAGAGGAAGAATGGCTGACAGAACGGTAGTCAGCGAGATTGTCGTTCGCGCTGCCAGCCCCCACGAGCGGAGCCGACGTCCGCTTGCGTTTACGGATAGGAAATTTTCTACGAAATCGACCAAGACTCCAGTTAAGACGTTGTAGAAGTTAGATCTTCAGATACGGTGTATCGCGCGCGTTGCGTCCACGTCCAGCGAACCGCTGGCTTCTTGAGTGAAGGTGGACACGCCCTAACGACAGTCCTCTTCCAAACGAACGGGGATTTATTCGTGGAACAATGGGGATGGTTACCCTACTACCGGCGAGGCCCGGCTCCGAAGATTCTCCTCGAGGAGCCCCGAGTAAAAAGAACGTCTTGTTTGATGTCGGCGGCTATCCGATGCTTCGAGGTCTCCAACCTCCCCCGCACCCCTCGGACTTCTAGTCGGAAGGCCGTCGAAACGATTCACGGTCGCATAGCCGATCAATCGAGCGTCTCCGTTAACGGAGTCAAGGCCGCGTCTTTAACGCGTAAAGCGCAAACATCTTCGACCAGGAACGTCCCGTTCGTCTCTCTTTGCGTTTTGAAACAGAGCTTGTCTCTGAGTTACACCCTCTTCAAATCTCCCTGGAAGCTTGCTTCGTAATTTCCGAAATTTATTACACGAAGACTGTTAAAAATGTTGTACAATTATTCATGAACAAGCCTGCCTATTGCACAGATCGTTTACGGCAAGGGTGGCCAACCTGTGGCGCAATCGCCAAGCGTGGCGCCATAACTGAATCCATCATCGTGTTCTCGACACCCGACAAGAGAAGGACCCCAAGTGTCCGACTTCGATTCTGATAATCTTTTGCGAGACGATGGTATAAGGATCCCTAATGATGTCTGCAAAATACTATGTGTAGTTACTCAATAGTTTTAAAGATATGGCTAATGGAACTTCGAAAACTTGAGCTGCAAATCACGGTATATCAAGAAGGTATGAAAGTTAAATTGTTTATATCTTTAAAACTATTGAGTAACTACACCTAATATTTTGCAGACATCATTAGGGATCCCTATATCATCGTCTCACAAAAAAATATCAAAATCGAAGTCGGACACTTGGGGTCCTTCCCTTGTGAGTGACTCTCAGTTCAATTCATGCAGTTTACAATTGTAGGGTGTGAATTGTCTCTCGTCCAAGAGACCATTTCTCACTATTGTGGATCGGTGCTCCAGTAAACGTGTGTCTTTTGAACTGACGTAAATTAATTAATCTAGTTGCGTGACTGAGTTATCCCTTTTCCTCACCCAAGCGAAGCAGATCCTACCCCTGTCCCTATTTTTTAACCGCAACAATGAACATAAGAAGGTAGAAAAAGTGCTTCAGTTGTACGGCGCATCTGAACTCGTATGCGAAACGAATTGGCGCATAGTATGTAAAAGGTTGGCCACCCCTGGTTTACGGGGACGCTCGATCAGTTCGTAGGGCATAATCGCGGGTGCCATAATCGGCGTTAATGAAACGACGGATCTGAGAGGGCCGGGTGGGTAGGGTTGGCCCTCGAGAAGCGGAGCCGAGAAGCGTTCAGTATTTTCCGCAGCAACGACAACGGGCGAGAGAGATGGGTCTCGCTCGGCTGGCGGCCGCGGTAGCCAGCCCGTTCATTATCAATCGCAAATATTATGGTTGTGAATATTAATAACAAAGAATTCCGGAGCGTCGAGGCGAGAATGTGCGTGTTATACGGTGAGAGAGAGAGGCGAGAGGAGCATATAAGTCGAGGAGAAGCTCCGTCGACGAAGGGTGCACGCGCGTACACAGGCTCGAGGCGTGGAGAGAATGCGAGCGAAGGGAACGCGCTGCGCGACGGTCTGCCTTTGTGTGCTAGTATAGAGGGTGTCCCGTAAATATCAATTTAAAAATAACAGCCGTCGTCGCGAAACGATTTCTCCGTGGAGAAACGCGAGACACACGTCGGCCGTTTCCGAAGGAGGTTCAGCTCGAACGCCGGGCCGGTTTCCAATGGTCGCGGGACACCCTCCCGCCAAGATGGCTGACGTCCTCTTTCCCGCGAGACACAGAGATCCTGCATCGAACGGATGCGTTCCACGCGAGCGGAATACAAAGATCCAATCTCCGTGCTCCTCGACGTGCGTCGACGTTCATCAAAGAGTCTTTGACGTCGATCCGAGCGTGCGGAGACTCCGTTCCGATCTTCAGAGGGGTTGATAAACTGTTTATCAAACCCCTGCTCGATTCTTTGCACGGTTAGAAGGTAGCAGAAGCCTCGGCGAGCCAAGACCTGCGCACAGATTCGTAGAACAAGAGAAAATGCGTCCGGTACGTGTTCCGCTTCCGAAGAAAAGTTTCGCCGGCGCAGCGCTCGGCTTATTACAGTTTTTTCCCCAAAGTACCCTCTGTCACGCTCCGCCGTGAAAAATTACCGGGGATGCACCGCGGCCGGATGAACAATCGTTTCGAATGTTGAGAATTGGTTTCGGTGCCGTGGATCGCACGCGGCTACGCTCTTTTGTGTCTTAAGGGCTGCAGAGTGGAGAGCAACCGCGAAAAAAAAGACCGAGAGAAATGGCTTCGGCGGATAGAGCACGGAAATGGCTGGATCGTCGGCTATATTGTTTTCCCGCAACACGCTCGCCTTTTCAGCAACGCTTTCGTTAACGCGCAAGAGCGTCGAGATGTTCCGGGGTGTTGCAGGATCGTAAAAGATTGCTGGATAATGGCAGCGAAACAGAAAACGGTGCTACTCTCTCTCTTTCTTTAGAATTGGATATTAAAGTGTCTTCTATTTGAACGCTTTAAGTGCCCGGCCGGCGCACTGTAGTCTAAAAGTCAGTTCTAGCGCGAATACATTAAAAATATATTCTGTCAAAAAAGTACCGGGAATTGATCGATGAAACAGAAAATATCTTTTATTCATTTTATTGTATCGCCTTAAAAGTATGTGGACACCTACCGTGCTCATGGAATTTGTGATATATAATGTATATTTTTATTATCAAACAATATTTGTTGCTAAATTCTATTATGAATATGTATGTATTCTAATAGTACTAAATTAACACTTTAGTTGTTCAATTTTCTTAAATAAATAAAAGAAAAACTATGGGATCACATGGATAGACAAGTCCGAAAACGATGTCCCAAATTTGAAAAACATTTGTGGAAAATCTTAGAATCTGATTAGAAAACAACCAGTAAATAAATCATAAAAGCACGCGGTGGATATGTAGATGAAGGAAGATATAATTACTTTTTATCGTTATCGGTGAGACATTTAATAAATTATTGTTAAACTATGTTCTCTAACACTGTACGAACTGGAATACACACATGGTAATCAAATTAACCAAAGATATCATAACTTTTTTCAGGTAGTTATAAGAACTCTTAGCACTCGAATGGCGATTCTGAGACGCCACAAAAAATTACTGTACCATTATTCAAAATATTGTTTACATGATTAAATATGTTGGTATCTAATCAATTACTAAACATTGAAGTATTATATGAGTATTTTTTTATTATGAGAGTATTATATGATATTCAAACCCGCAAAATTATAAAAAATTATAGAGACTGGCAATATTCTGGGTCGAATAAATATTTAATTTTCGAGTTAAAACAGTTTCGAATGCAAAGGGTTAAGGAAGTGTCCACATACATTAGAGCGGCAGTGTGTATGCCGACGAATAACCCAATCATCGAAACATTTTTTAAACGCATTTTTTTTAATCAACTTCAGTACACAAATTCTGATTTATGTTATCCATCGACTGAAAACGGGTGCCTCGAAGTGGTAATTTGAGTTTTGGAAAAAGAATATAGTCGGCAGGAGCCATATCAGGGAAATACGGTGGCTGCTCGATAAGATTTGTTGAGTTTCCGACCAGAAATTCGTTCACAATGATAGATTTCAATCTTTCAATTTTCCACCACATCTCGTCCGCTTTTAAGTGCACTGTACCACTCATACGCACGTGTTTTTGATAAAGTCGATTCACCGTAAGCCTTATGTAACATTTTCAGCGATTCGGCACACGAAATTCCATTTGCAATGCAAAATTTAAGACAGATCTTTGTTCGATATTTTTATCCATTGTAAAAATCGCAAAACACACTTGAGATGAACTGACAAAATGGCGCACTGTAAACAAACTAAATGACTAGTGACGCTCAAACTCCGCGTGAGTATAGAGGACAGTTGTGCCAACTTAGCAACAAATAGAATTTCAACAATCCCTTTAAGCGGACTTTTTAAACGATCGATTCCCGGTACTTTCTTGACAGAATGTACCAACTAACGTAAATCTGTTAAAATGTATACTTGTATGATAGTTTAATATGTATACTACAATAACAAAAGCAAAATTAGTAAATCACATCACGGTATTATTGTTGGCAAGACTGTCAACATTCCAGTAACCACATTTTGGTTTTCTGCGTTAGTCAATTGCTACAAATTATAACTTCAAAATATCGAGTTCTTTCTTGAAGTGTGCATAAATTTCGTTAGTATCTTGTTATACATGATATTATCAGTATGGCTGTAACTGGAAATGGTAGGTTTACGTTTCTTTCACACACTTTATGATATATGTTATGAACTGACACTTTTTAAGAAAAATTATTAGAATGTCGTAAGTTTTACAAAATTTGCACGCATTTGCACGCGTTGCGAAGTATTTAATTCGAAAGGTTACTTCTTCTCCATAAACGGCAAAGAGAAAACGCGATCCCCCGCAATCCCATTATCATTTTATTTTAATATTTTAGTAAACGTATCTACGATCACCCGCTTAGAGTTGTTCGAAGAATGGTTCAAATTGAAGAATTTGAAACGAAAGGATTGCGTTAGTGGATTACTAGAGGCTATTTTGACCGGAAGGAATGTGAGCGGACATAATATTGAAGGAATTTTAGAGAACTTTATCGAAAATATTGAGAAACATTGCAAAATAGGCAATAATTATAAAGATAGATTTCTGTCAAAAAATAAGACTTGGTTAGAATCGACTATAGTATTCCCCATTAATGAGATTCACATTCACGAACTTGAACCCTCAAGAGTTGAAAGGCCATTAGAAAATTTTAATGAATGTAGTGTTAGATTAATAATTATTATATTAATAAACAAGTAGTCAGTATTGTAAATTATGTTTTATTTACTTTACTCAAATATTTAAAAGTAATTTTTACACAAAATGTCAATTTTTTCCTCGCACAATCATTAATTCGCACTAGAACTGACTTCTAGACCACTGTGCGGCGGTCTCAAAAATTCCACAAAACAAAAGTAGTTTATCGAATCGAATGAAAATTAAGTTACAAACTTGGGCAACGTATTTCTCTAAACAAGGAAGCTGCAAAGCGATAGAGAATATCCCAGTGATCCTTCGCAGATTTATTCGCAAATTCTTTCCAAATAAATTACGAGAGACTCGGAAGATCCACGCACAGCTCGCTGCGCAATATTTCCAGGCTGCAGCCGTTCCACTCGCACGCGCCCGGCCGGATGCAAGCGCGACGAAACTTTCCCCGGAAGTCGGTCGACCAATCGTCCCGAGTATTCTCGGATATCCGCTCGCTAACAGGAGGCCGGAAGCGAGACAGATTTCTCTCCGATGATCGACGCGCACTCGTTTGTTCCGCGTCGGGGCGCGATCGCGGCACGCGGAGCCGAATCATGCGACTCGTTACCGATTTACGAGCGAGCACCGGTCGCCTGTGAATGAAACGCGGGGAAAGAGGACGCGGCGAGGAAAAAAGCGGAAAATAAATAAGAGGGAAGAGAGGAGTTGAGAAACGACGCGGCAGCACGTTCGAGCAGATATCGTATCGCGTGGCAACACGTGGATTCCGTCGAGCTAGAACGAGAAAGTGCCAGAGAGAACGAAAGAAAGAATGGGAGAGAGAGAGAGAGAAAGAAAGAGTGTATGAGCGTGTGAGCGTGTGTTCGATGAAGAAGAAGAAGCGCTAGGTATTCACAGAGATAAAAAGGAAAACGATAAAAAATAACACGAGCTCGCCACCAGGGCACTCTATAAATAAGGTTGTGACAAGGTTGTGAGAACACGTTCGTAGCCGTGCTACGGGCAACACAAGATTTTTAATTATTAGGATAGACAAATGAGAACATTACTTTATTCGTGGCACTGTCCAAAACCCGGCGCGAGCTCCCGTCCAAGAAGGGGACCACGCGCGACGCTTGAATAGTTTTAGGCGGACGTGAAAGGCGACCTCGCCTGTCCAAACGGCTCCTTTCATCCCTTGGCCAATCTTCATCCCCCCGCACCCCAATCGCAAACGTTTCCACCTTGTCGTTCCTCTCGGAGAGCAACGGTGGCCATTAGTTATTCACAGAGCTTCAAACCTATTAGATTCGCAATATCGATTGCTCTGGCAAACCAGTGTCGGCCAATAGTTGTTCGGAATGACAGCTAATCGAGTAAATTCAGTTGCCATTCGCGGATAACTAGTTCGCGCGTTTATCGCTCGTGAATAACAAACGGATCGAAGTCATTCGTTGTCCAGAATTCTCAAACGGAAGCACGGTTCGTGTAACCGTACCCCCCGTTGTACAAATTTGTATGTTGTTTGGCTGTAAACGTTCAGTAAATGCACGAAACATTGACATCCTGGTTAATGCAACCACATTGAAATAAACTACAAATGCACGAATCATTTCTTGAACGAGCAACGTATAATTCGTTAAGTGGACCGTTCCAGAGCTTACCAGGGAAAAAACCGAGAAAGCTGCTTAGCCAGTTCAATAAATAAGTGCATTCATTATTCATTCGAATAAAGTGTTATTCGTATAATGGCCGGCATTGTCGGAAAGGGCACCTTTCCCGCCCGCGAACCGTTTCTTTTACGAGCGGCGAGTCTGTTAACACGCCTGTGAATATTTACGCTCGACGCCGACTCGAATTCGAGCTTTACGCTTCCTCCGGAGCGATCGTAAAATTTCTACCGCGCACCTGACTCCCCGGACCCCCTTAATCCACGGGGGTCGTCGCGAGAGTTCATTTTTATAGGCCCGTGGCAGCGAGCCGGCGGAGCCCGAGTTAATGGTCGCCGATTAAGGACGGGCCAATTAGTCGCCGCTCTCGAGCGCCGGCGTTTAGCTGTCATTAGAACTGTTCGGGGCACTTAGGCATGCTCCCACGGGGAACCAAAGCGGTAGCCACCGTTGCGGAACCCCGCAGAACCTTGGGACATAGTTAGCGACCTGTCAGTGCGCGATATTAACAATTGTATTGACGTTTCGATGGACGATTGTTGTCGCGGTGGTTGGCTTCGAGTGTTTAGGTACGAGGGTCGCAGAATGTCGGATTATATTTGAGGATAGATCGAGAGGATTTACACTGCGTTCGTCCATAATGCCACAATTATCTAGTATAATATTAGGTCGTTCGGAAAGTCATTTAATATAAAAAATATATATATACAACTTTTTAAAAACCACGCTTATATTAAAATGCACTAAGAAGGAGAAAATGATTTTTTTTAGACATTGGTGCAGCGGTTTCCAACCTTTTTGCTACTACGCCTCCCTAAAAAAAATATTTTCTTCCGCGCCTACCTATTTATACCCGAATTTGTGCTGTTACGTTACGATATGAAGTTTATTTATTTGTAGATATAGTATGAACATTAATTTTTTATTAATAATTTTGGCGCCTCCCCTGGCAATAATCCGCGCCTCCCCTGGCAATAATCCGCGCCTCCCAGATTGGAAACCGCTGCATTAGTGACTATAAATAAAAGCGTGGAGCGCTAAACTATATTGACACTCCATTGGCACTCCAAACTTTTATTTATAGTCACTAACGTCTAAAATAATTATTTTCTCCTTTTTAGTGTATTTTAATATAAGCGTGGTTTTTAAAAAGTTTTTTATTTTCTACTTTTTAGTCTTTTTAAATGGAACGCAAGATATAGTAATACTGATATAAAATAGTAAGATATAGAAACGCAAGATATGGAAATACGCGAGATAGAGTGAGAGGATGACTCCGAGAGACGACGTCTCTTGATGCAGTCCGAAATTGTCCGAAATGGAACTGAATGAACGGAACACCGCAACCACACTGAGCTTCTTCGGTGCGAAGTGGGTCAGTGGAGTGGGGATGAGTCGGAGTGGGAAGGCGTAGTGGAGTAAGGAGCGCAGGCGCGCGGAGTGGGGATCGCTGAACGCGATGACGTACTACCGAGCATCGCGCGGCGAGGTGTGACAGTTAATATTAAGATTTTTTCTCTCCTAGACGCACAGTTTTTTTTTAAATTTGTTTTTTAATATTGCATTACATCCAGTTCTGAGCTATGTTTAAAGTTTCAAATCTCTAGCTCATCGGGAAGTGGTTTAAAATTTGATTACAAGATTTAACGCATACAACAACGACAACTCGGCAAGCTAATATAAGTGTGGTAATAAGATCAAGTAATAAAAAATGGAAGCAATGCCATCTCTGCACGAAAAACGAAATTACTTTCCGAACGACCTAATGTAATAGAACAGGCCTGGCCAACCCAAATGGTTTCACGGGCCACTTTGATGACGCGTAACGCTTTTAAAAAATGTTATACAAGTACAAAATGAGCAAAACTTCATTGTTGAACGTCGTATTTGCGCATTATAACAATATGACACATGCAAATTTTCATTTAATCAATATTTTTTGTATACATACAACGAGAAACAAAATTTTCAATATAAACATAAAATCGCCCGGCGGGTCGCGTGTTGGCCAGCCCTGTAATAGAACAATTGTGGCAGTTCCCAACTGTCTTTAGTTTTGAAGTGAAAGAGGAGGAACATATTCTACCGCAAAGGGTTAAGGGCAGTTGAGTGTGACGGTCGAAACGCCTCGTTTTTCATCGGGTAATGTGCTAAAGCGACGGGAAAGGGCGTTAGCGAATTCCAGGAGAGTGCCGGCTGCATCGAACCGTGTGTCCCCTGTCCCGACGAACGATCAGCGAACGGGAACGCAGATCAGCCCGAAATGCGATTTTTATTTTCACGGTAGGCCGCGTTTCACGGCCGTTTCACCCGGAACAAAGTTTCCATCGATGAGAACAATCTGGCAGCCGGCCAACGAGCAAGCACGCCCGCAGTCCCCCCTCCTCCTCCCGCGAGGTTACACCAGTTACGTGGCGCCGAGCAATTAAGGTGTTTCTCGAAAGACACCGGTCGCGCTTCCGTCCGATTACTTCCGGCGTCATCCGACACGTGTTTCCTACCGTTTTACGCGACGACTTCCGGTCTACCGCCGCCGATACGTCCCACGGAAGCCAAATAATTTTAGAACATTCCCACTTCGCGGACATTCGAGTAACGGCGCTCTTCAAGATGACAGCTCGTTTTCGCAATAAGGTCTACAATGTCTACATGAAACCGAGACTTACCGACTTACTGAAAATTCGAACAGCGGACATTATTTCTACACAGATACGTTATTTGTATGAAAATTAGCGTTTTTATATTTTTGTAGTAAATCCATTGCGATCGGTGAGTAGTGTTCCTGATTTCTCAACATTTTTCATTTCTCGAGAAATTAGATCAATTCTCGAGAATACTCTAGAATTTTTAATAAAATGAACAAATATTGGAAAACTTATAATATTCGGAATATCGTTGACAATATTTATCGAAAGCGCGAAAAACATTAACTCAATGTGTATTCCTGTCCAATATGTACAGGGTGGTGAAAAATTATTGGTCATCCTTTTGGGAGGTAATAGAACTCGTCGAGATTGCCAACATGGCATCATAAACATGGCCCCGCAAAATTACTTTTCAAGGTGATTTTCAAGGTCAAAAATTTTTACTGGCTTAATCGATTCTACTCGTCGAGCTGAACAAAAGTCTGAAAGGGACCATATGCCGGAAATCAATATTTCATAGAGAAATCTTCGTTTGAAGTTTTTTTTTTTGCCTGAAATTTCAGAAAATAAATCTGATGCTTATGAAGTTTATAAAATCATGTTGTGAACATCCTGATCATGATCAGCGAAAATCAGCCCCCAAAACTGACCCTGAAAAATTTGTTTTCGCGGTATAAAATCTACTTAATCTTTTACTCTTAGCGCTACTCAGGAACAACGACGCGGACGTGGTAACTTGGTATAAGACAATGGCTTTCAGAGCACTCCAGAAAAAAAGTCCAAAGGGTTCAGGTCAGGTGAACGGAGGGGCCATAAGTGTGGCGCAGGATTACGACCGATCCATCGAGTTCCAAAAACTTCCTGTAAAAAAGCGCGGACTGACCTGCCGAAATGCGGTGGAGCACCGTCATGCATAAAAAAATGCGATTAAGGATATGCCTCTGAACCATACGTCGCAGTCTATTCAGGAGCGTATGACGTAGAAACCGCAAATACTCAACGCTTGATAATCGGTTTGTGAGAAACACAGGAGCCATATAATCAGGCCCATGTTATGGTATGAGCGTATGAGCAGCTCCGAGCACTAGGATCGTTACGGGGAGCGAGACGCGCGACCGGGTCGAGGAGACTTCGATTCTCGGCTGCCGCTTGTAAATAAACACCGCGCTGTCTCGAAGCAACAGTTACTTGTCTCGGAGAGAAATAACATATCGTTCCATAAGACATCCATTATTTGTGCTAAAATATTTTAATTTGTGCTTTTCCGTTTTAATTCTCAAGCAATTTTTGCGTTGAATAACATTGCTATAGTATGCCTCAACATGGTAGCCGTGGTGGCCGTGGTGGTCGTGATCGAGCGCTTCGAGATGGACGTGACCAACGTCTGATGCTTCGAGCAATTGATCGTGCTCATAGTAATTACACGCAAGCACGAGCTCTTTATGTTAGTTGGTTGCGACGCCAAGCTAATGGCAGACCATTACGTCCAGGATTCGTGCCTGATCGTCGAGAATTTCAACGACTCGATGAACGATTCCATGATCAGGAGCAAATAAATTTTGCCGGTTCTGGCCACCGTAGGGCAGGTCGCCCTCGTGTGTCTTGGAGAATTGAGGAACGTGTGATCGCTCTAGCTCGAACATATCCTGTCATGGGATCACGACGAATAGGCGCGCGAGTAGGGATCCATCATGGAACCGTCTTGCGCATTCTCCATGAGGAAGGTCTACGACCCTACAAAGTGCAGACTGTCCATGAGCTACGACCTGGGGATTGCACAGCTCGACTTCGTTTTTGTCGGTGGATGCTTCGCAAGATCCGAAGAGATAGGCACTTTGTGAAACGTATAGTGTTCACTGATGAATCGAGTTTTTCCACCACTTCGATTTTGAACCGACAAAATGTTCGCATCTGGGGCAGCCGCAATCCACACGCAATGGTCCAAAGAGTTCAGCAGGGTCGTGTTTCAGTTAATGTTTGGGCAGGGATACTCGGGAATGATTATATGGCTCCTGTGTTTCTCTCAAACCGACTGTCAAGCGTTGAATATTGGCGGTTTCTACGACATACGCTCCTGAATAGACTGCAGCATATGGTTCCGAGGCATATCCGTAATCGCATTTTTTTTATGCATGACGGTGCTCCACCGCATTTCGGCAGGTCAGTCCGCGCTTTTTTACACGAAGTTTTTGGAACTCGATGGATCGGTCGTAATCCTGCGCCACACTTATGGCCCCCCCGTTCACCTGACCTAAACCCTTTGGACTTTTTTTTCTGGGGTGCTCTGAAAGCCATTGTTTATGGGTCTGGCAGGATTTTAAGGACGGCTCAGGATTTACGAGATCGAATTGAAGAGGCGGTTGCCATTTTAGCACAAAATCGAACTGTGCTCCGTAGAGTGCGAGATAATTTTGTGGAGAGACTCCAAGCTTGCGTTCGTAACGGTGGTCATCACGTTGAAGCTGGCAAACAGGCACAACTGCTCAGAGCTATTGGGGCCAATGGGTCAGTTCTGTTTGTCCCTAGGCAGCGTCGACGACGATAAAGTGAGAGGCAAGGGGAACTCACTGTTAATCAAGTCACCCCGAAGTTAGAGGCAAGGGGAACTCACTATAATCAAGTCACCCCGAAGGGAACAGAAATCTACCACGTCCACGTCGTTGTTCCTGGGTAGCGCTAAGAGTAGAAGATTAAGTAGATTTTATACCGCGAAAACAAATTTTTCAGGGTCAGTTTTGGGGGCTGATTTTCGCTGATCATGATCAGGATGTTCACAACATGATTTTATAAACTTCATAAGCATCAGATTTATTTTCTGAAATTTCAGGCAAAAAAAAAAACTTCAAACGAAGATTTCTCTATGAAATATTGATTTCCGGCATATGGTCCCTTTCAGACTTTTGTTCAGCTCGACGAGTAGAATCGATTAAGCCAGTAAAAATTTTTGACCTTGAAAATCACCTTGAAAAGTAATTTTGCGGGGCCATGTTTATGATGCCATGTTGGCAATCTCGACGAGTTCTATTACCTCCCAAAAGGATGACCAATAATTTTTCACCACCCTGTACATTAGAGTGGACCTAAGCTATACCTGAAGAACAATTTTTTATTGAGATACAGTACACGCAACTATCCAGTATTGTTCCTTTAGGTGAGAAAAAATTTGTGCAAAGTTAGAGATCGATTGGATAAAAGGATGACGTGGCGTACTTAAACTGAAATTTTTTAAAATTGTGGAATTCACCTTAACTATGGAACATAGCACATCGTTGAATTTGTCTTTTTTTGAATAGGAATGTAGAATAATTATATGACCTCCTTCAAATAAAAATAACGATGACCTTGAAATTTCGAAATATGATATCCAAAAAATTGGTTTATTTTGCCATTATATTTACCTTATTGAACAGTGCAAATTTCGCCTCTGACATTTTTTAATGCTATATTAAAATGTAGCATATTTTGACTGATGGTAGGACATATCGCTGCTCCGGAAGTATAATGACGCAACTGTAAAATTTTTATTGTGTTGACGGGCATTTACTAGATGTTTGTAAACCGACATAATTGTACTTACAAAATTCGCCACGGGAGGGAAGATCCGTCGTTATAACCCGCATGCTTATTTGCATTAATATTGGGTTGGCAAATAAGTTCGTTCGGTTTTCGTGATTTATTCCACTGTAAAAAACCGAACGAACTTATTTGCCAACCCAATAATTGGAATTATTTTTCTTTTGCTTGTCCTGTAAAATTTCAATTTTTGCAGTTGTGTCATTATACTTCCGGAGCACCGATATGTATTTGTTCATTTCCGAAAATATGTTGTAAAATAAATGAGATTCACAAAAAATAATTTGTAATTTCTCGAGAAATGAGAAATAACCAATTATAAAATTGCTCGAGAAATTCTTGAGAAGGAACACTATCTGTGACCTTTACATAAAGCCATCTACCTCGCGCGATGATTTTCAGAAAGGGTGTTCCCTGGTTTCAAACGCGCCTACGGTGACCCGTGACGCTTACGAAGAATTTGATATCGTGAAACGAACCCTGTAGAGTGGCGTCCCAGCAAAATCGACCAACAACTCGCCTGTTTCCCGAGTTGTCGAGGGAAACGGGGCTCCGGAGTCTGCGACCGGGTTTCCGGAATGACCCGGGATGGCCACTCGAACGGTTAAACCCACCCTCCATGCCGTAGCCCGGAAATCGAACGGACGACCGCCTGTAGATTCTTCGATTCGCCGGAGCACGTGACTGTTTGTGGCCCAGTTTTTATCCCGCAGTTTTCCGAGCCGTCTCCTGTTCCGCCGGTTGTTTTTTCAACGGCTGCTCTGCTCAGTTCGCGTAACGCGTAAAGGTCGATCTACGCTATACGGCACTCTGCTCTGATAGAGATTTCGGTCGATTAACCCTCCCCCTCGATCTAATTAAAGTTCCTCGGGAGCTGCACCCACTTCCTGTAATTACTCGACCCGTTTTTCCCATCATCTCTCAGTTTTTGCCGATCTTTCGTCGTCGCGGTCGCCGGACCAGCTTATTATAATATTGCCGGGCGTTATTGCTCGAGCTTCGCCGAGAACAATGAAGCGATACAAACGGCTCGCTACAAAGACCGTACAATGTCGTTCCGCCCGCCGCAAAATGGCTTCCCGGTTAATTATGCATACGGTATTTGTTGCTCCCTCCTGGGCACCATCATGGGCGAAAGTTCCCGCGCGCCGGTTTGCGGGACGCTCCGAGTGTCAAGCATACCGTGGAAACTCCATTAATTGAATCGTTACTGTTATTTTTATTGCGCCGATGCAATCATGGGAAATTCAACTTCGCGGAACCACGGAACCGTAATGTCCTTAACGATTCGACCGTACGTCTCCCTAATAAAGTGTTCAGCAATGTGGGTACTGGAACAGATCATTGGTTGCCGCGTCGAATTGTTTGTATTAGACCCACGATCACCCGAAGTCCGTACGAACAAGTGTGCAATTAGATTGCGCAACTTACAATGAAGGTTGTTCCTTTTACGATTATTGAGATTATCAGGAGATAACGAAACACGTTAGACGCTTGAAAGGTAGCCGAGGTATTTCCCTGGGGAAATTGGCAGACGATCAGTGGTTCCTTCGTTAAACGAAATGAACGCAGGACCTTCTTCCCTTAATCCTTCCGACCCGAAGGACGTGCGGTGTACGTCGTCACGATCTATCGTACGCGGACGAACGACGTACGGTGTACGTCTTGATGCAGCATGATGAATTTTTGTCTTTTTATGATTCCACGATACATATCTCTTCTCTATAATAATCTCTATCTCTGTACACAGGGTGGGGTATTTATCCTGGCAACCTGGAATATCTCGGAAAATAAATTCCAGAGAAAAAAATATTTCAAATAAAAAGTTTAAGTCAAGGAGAAGGGACTGATACAGCAGTCATATCCATTTTAAATTTTCATGTTTCCAAGGTCATTCGCAGGTCAATTTCATTTTTTTTAAATGGAATGAGGTATTTTTTAATACATCAATCGATGCAGCTGGACATTCGTTATAAAAATGTACTAACCCATGCATGTTGAAAAGTTAGTAGTTCAGGAGATATTTCAATTTAAATAATTCTAAAACACCATTACTGTCGTACTTATTGAAATATCTCCTGAACTACTAACTTTTTGACATAGATGTGTTAGTACTTTTTATTGAAATAAAAGTAATTTAAATAATTGCAAAAGAAATTGTGGTTATATAAAGAGTAAAGAGTATAGCAACAGGAGAAAGCAACTGAACAATACGAACATGCGCTTCGGAAATATAGAGAGAAGTATCCACATGCTGATAAGTCGCAGTTAATTGAACAATTTAATTCATTGCGCACCAACTTCAGGAAGGAACTGAAGCGGATCGAGGATTCTGAAAAAATCGGCGCTACAACTAATGCAATGGCCACACAACTTGCTTTCTTTTTATTCCACATGTTAACTGCAGTGTCATCAGTCGTGCACTAACTTATTGAGCAATAATATTGTCTCGTGCGGGTGAGCCAGCAATATTATTGTGCCATATATTGACGATAATATTGATCGTCTAGGAGCCGCTTAATAGCGCAAGGGGTGAATCGAATCTTGTTACGGTTTCAGTGATCGCAAAGCAAAGAATTCGAGGCGAGAGCGTACAGTTCCGGCGTATAGGGAGCGAAGATCCTGACGCGCAGTATCCACCGGGGATGATCCGTATATTTACAGTGCCATCGAAAGCTCCCGCGTCTCTATCCCCCCGCGCTATTCCCTATTCCACACCCAGCGAAATTGGTCGTAAGAAAATATTGTGTTGATCCCCTGAAGGATAGAAGAGGTCGCGCTTGAACCGCGCCGCAACACGCGACCTTCACGGGCCTTCTTGGACAGGAGGCTCGGGAGTGCGTAGATATATTATTGTACTACATGATATAATACATTAAACACTACACAAACTACATCCGCATCGGCAGGAGTTGATTTTCCGCGAGGAGGACACCCGCGGATCTTCCAACACGCGCGCAGCCATTCATCCCCCGTATCTTTTCTATCTGCGATCATCTTCTCTCACCCTCGTCCTTCAACGTTTCACAGTGTAAGTTAATATTCCTGGTACATTATGTACAGAGGAAAAATCAATTTATTATGTAACTCCCTCTTCTTGTTCCTGTTTGCAATATTCCATCGCAAATGTATCGCGTAAAAATAAGAGAAATGATATTGTCGCAGGGAAGTTATACATT
The DNA here is from genome assembly GCA_933228785.1 of Lasioglossum pauxillum. Lineage (NCBI taxonomy): Eukaryota > Metazoa > Arthropoda > Insecta > Hymenoptera > Halictidae > Lasioglossum > Lasioglossum pauxillum. The sequence goes on along the minus strand of OW121701.1, from coordinate 35,679,765 downwards.
CGGAGAATTTATATCACGTTATGCATTATCATTTGAATAACCACCCTTAACCGCAGAAGAACACCAGGAAGCCGTGCTGAAATTCCTAAAGATGAACTTTTCCCGAGGAATATTGAATATGGAATTTTTAACCAGATTGAAATTCACAGGAGGTTTTTATGACACAATAAACGAGACGAAAAATCTGCCGTTCTCGTCATTTATGAGCACATTCTTCCGACGTATTAAAAATCGTGGAATTTTCAATTACGTGCAAATAATCCGAGTTCCAGCGTCTCGTTACATATCCTATCGTAAGATTATTAAATCGGTTATTAGAGTTTTGTTACTTCTAACGAATATCGACAACGATAAAAACTGTCGTGTCGATTCTTTCGAATTCAATTTGCAGTGGGAAAACATGTAATGGGATTTCGGCCCGAGCCTATCTGCCCGGAGCACTGTGGAGCGTTGACGGAGGAAATATTTTTCGAAAATCCCCGGACTATCCAGCCGCGGATTTCTCGCGTTTTTGTACGTTCGCGCGATCTAGATCCGCGGGATCCTCCGAGGATCTACGTGTAAAAATGAAGGAAAACACTGTGTACATTGGGCCTGGTCGCCCGATCCAGAGAAATACTACGCTAGAAGTACACGTAACGTATGTATCGAAATATATATTATATAAATATATATATATAAATATATATATATATATACAGGGTGAGTCACCTAACGTTATCACCTCAAATAAATTGTTATTTTCAAAGGTACGTTAAATGTCTTCAGGTCAAAGTTGGATGGTAAACAAATTGAATGGTAAATTAATAGATAGAAAGGCAAAAAAGTTTCTGTTTTTATGTCATTTTTTTAAAGATATTAATGTCACCTTCAATTTTTTTTAAATGGAATTACCCCTTTTTAAACATCTACAATGATAATCACTTTCATTACGAATTCAGTGACTATAATTGCTCAAGGTCATTCAAGGCCACGGACAGAAACAACGTGAAGCGGGTGAAAATGTCGGGCCGAAACTAGTATTACGCTACTTTGACTCATGCTTGCTTCTCGCGCAATTTCTCTCATGTATTCACATGTGGATTGACAGCTGTAGCTGCTAAAATATTAATTTCACTGTCTTCAGTAGTCATGGGATTCTTTCGTTTACGGTGTCTTACATCTACAATTGCAGTATTTCTAAATAACTTGTAGATATTAGTAAAAGTCAGCCTAGAAAGAGTGTTTCACTCAGGGTACCTTTCTTCATAAAGCAATCGGGCCTGCAAACGTTCGTTTAGCAAATGAAAAATTGTAAAATCGTACCTTCGTTCTTCTATTAGACAAGAGCGATTAATAACATGTCTATAATATCAATTGAAAAAAGATGTTGCTAAAACATTAAATTATGACGATATAATAGATGTGTTTGCGAATAAAGAAACGAGAAAAATTACTTTATAAAATATGCTGAACTGTTTTATGTTTTTATTATATTCTTTTAACATATACCTATGTCTTATATTTCTTTTATTTTTTCGTCATTGAATATGAATAAAAATTTGTTCTTATTTAGGTTATAGATTATTTATTGATACAAATACCTTGACAAATACATTATTGTATATATAGGCAACTCATTTTGATTAGGTTAATAGTATTTAATGTATTGCATTTAGTAAAGGTTAACTTGTTACATTAAAATTTTTGTCATTATTGGGTTATGGGGAGGCGCAAGTTAGGCACTTGCCACAGGCGCTTCATACCCTCGTTACGGCATTGATACTGTTAGTAAATAAATCGCAGCGTAATCGGCTAGAGGATGTTTGAAAACCTCAGCTGTGTTTACTACAAGTCTCACTGCTGATAAACGTATTCTGCTTCCATATTTTAATTTTATACGTTTTTTCTGTCCGTGACCTTGAATGACCTTGAGTAATTATAGTCGCTGATTTCGTAATAAAAGGAACTATCATTGTAGATGTTTAAAAGAGGGCGGTTCCATTTTAAAAAATGAAGGTGACCTTGATAATTTAAAAAAAAATTACACAAAAACAAAAAATTCTTTTGTCCTCAACAAAAAAATTCAACATTGAGGACATTTAATGTATCTTTGAAAACAACAAAGACATTTGAGGTGATAACGTTGGGTGACTCACCCTGTATACACACGTCTAGTTAGTAAATTAAATACTCCGATGGTTGTAATTTACAAGTATAGCAATACTGGGGCTCGAATCTCGCGACCTGTGTCGCGCACAGAGCAACCCCCTCCAATGAATTTATTACGTTAACACAGGATCACACGTACATGGACACACATCCCGCTGCATGAATTTTCCGGGTGAACGCCCGGCTTCTCAATTTTGAAAACCTTTTTCGATTCGAGAGGGAGGGAGAGCGAGACAGTGTGCGAGTGAGTGAGTGCAATCTTTCTTTTCGCGGACATCTGTGAAGCAAGGAAGCGTGAGAAACGGCGTGCAAAACTGCATTCAGTGATTGTAGCGAGCGTCGAGTGACACTTCTCCGCTCTTTTTTTGGGAGATGCGACTCTGTTTTGTTAATTGCCGAGTGTGACACGCTGTCGACCCGATGCAGACCCTCCGCCGGTGATAATTTCGTTAGGTTTATTAACAGACTGCGGATTTTTGTGCAGTCGCGGCGTGTAGAAGCTTGTAAAACACGAGAGATCGTTTACGTGGAACGAGATTAACGGTATTTTTATTCTGACTGCTATTCCATGAACATAGTAATCTACGACTTTGATCGAAAATAATTTCAGTTAAGAAGCGTAACTGTGTTCATTGATTTCTGCGTTTGTCACGTTGCCGAGATGAAATGTCTGTCGGTGATGATTTCGTTACGTTTGTTACCAGACTGTGGATTTTTGTGCAGCTCCGACGTGTTTGAACTAGTAAAACGCGACAGGATCGTTCACAGCAACGAACACTCGTGGCATTTTTCTAGGACTTTATACGAATTTATACGAAGATCCACACAGTGTATTAGAGATAATGTTTCAACTCTGTTAACTAATTGTTAAGTGCGTTGTTAATCCTCGGCTGCTGGGGTGAACACTATCAATGACGATTTTATTACGTTTGTTATTAGTAGACTGCGGATCTTTGTGCAAAATAAAAAACGTTCGCATTGATCGCAGGACACAGGAGTCAAATGAAGATTGTATTCTTCTTCTAACCATTCTATTAAGCTGAAAATAATACATTGACGCGCTTAAATATTTTTAACATGTCCACTGGCTTTAAATTGTACGTGGCCATTTATGAAGAAATTGGCAGGGTTAATTATAATAAAACAGTAAAAGATTAGAAAAATTAGGGATATCGTAATGTTATTTTTAATGTAACAAAGTCATTAAGGGATGAAATTACTTTTTATTGTATTCCTGCTTCCCACAATCAACGCAGAACATTTTTATTTTGCATAAAGACCCGCAGTCTAGTTATTAGATTGCGGATTTTCATAAAATTGTGACGTTCAAATTCAAAAATTCCATTGGAATAGGAATTTATCTAAAGATCCGCAGTCTATCGGAAATAACAATTTCACCGACGACATTTGCTTTCGCGTGTAATCTAAGTTAGCTCGAACAGCTAGTTCCAAATTTTCCGTGGTTCGTAACAGAAATGAAACTCCGTTATCGATCGGAATGCGTACGTCGATCGCGGAAAATTTTCCGAATTTTGTTAACACGATGACGGATCGCGCGGCGATCTATCGGGTGCAGGAACCCGGCTCGAAACGTTAATAAATTCCCCGCGAAACTCGTTCGTTCGGACACGTCGAACGCCATTCATTAATACACGGACACAAAGAAATTTCCATCGACTGCAACCGCATTCCAATTATGGAAATCAATCAGCCGTCGCTCGGAACACACTCGAGCAATCAACAGCCCAGTTTCCTGACCGCTCCAACGATTTTTACATCCGCGAGAGCCCGTGGCGGGACGGGTTTCAACCGGTTTCGAACTTCCCGCGGTTTTCGCGAAACCTGTTCTCTGTTCACCCTTGAATGGACCACTCTCCGCAGGCGGATCTAATTATTTTTACCTTTTCAACGATGCAGATTGCGCGGATACGCTTTTATCCTCTCGGTATCGCGATCAAGTAAATTTTGTTTAATTGCTTCTTTATCCCGGGGCGTTGTTGTTGCGCTGTTCACCCCGCCGCGCTTTTCCGCGACGTTAGGAACGCAACGATTTAATCAGTTTGTTTTATCTTCCACCGGCGAAACTCCGTGGCGTTTAATAAATGGAAAATCAACAATATACTTTATGGAACTTCATTGACTCGAGTTGAATTCGTTATTGGAGCTTGAAACGCGCGATTATATCGTTGAAAACTTTGTTTCATAATTAATTCGTGCGATTTTTAAAACCGAATAACTTCTTCAAAATTCGACCCAACAGCTTGAGTTTTTTTAGAAGGATTAGTTGACTGCTAATGTGTAAATAATTTTGTTTTCAAATTACACTGTCCAACAGATTTCAATTTTTAAGGATAGATTCGGAATCACCGCAAAAAAGTCTATAAGAACCACCCAACAGTAATTATGGAACAAATTTGGTGTTGGATAGTGATATCTATTATGCGCAATTGTGCGAAGGGGAAAGCAAAGGTCACGATTTTGTCATTTTGTATCTGCGCCTGTAATGAAAATCTCAAACATGTGTTTTGTAAATCGAAGTAAGTTGTATACATGAAGAAAGTTTCATTGAAATCGGTTGACGCGTAAAAAAGCGATGGGCATTGTAAGATGTAAAAATTCATTGAATTTAGGGTTTGCGATTCTCAATTATATTTCGGAAGAACCTTGATCGATCTCGATCAAACTTTGTAAATGTATATCACTTGCTTAGACCTACAAAAGTCACCTTCGAAATTTTCATTACAGGCACAGATAAAAAATTAAGAAATCATTACCTTTACTTTATCTTTCCTAATAACAATTTTAAAAAGAAATTATTTAACGCGTTAAGAAGACTCAACCTGTTGGGTCAAATATTGAAAATATGGCCGTTCTTCCTTAATGGCCACATGGTTTCAGTTTAACGTCTACCAGCATGGAGTTAATTAGTTTTCTCAAAAGTTCCATCAGTAAATTTATATAATTCGTTTACACTTAGCAAAGTGTGGCAAAGTTTTATTGGTATTACCCGGTTTTGTTGAACAATTACTATAGCTTACAGTATTTTACAGACGCAAAGTTTCTCTTGAAAATGGTCCACATTTGTATCGAAACGTCGAGAACAATTTAAATTGCAAAATTGCTTAGCGAGTAACATTTGATCGAACCTGTGGCACCGAAATCATTAAATTGTTTAATTGAATAAGTTATTCGTATTTTAGAGATGGACGAATACTTTTTGTACACCCACTGTAATTATGCGTAAAAATCGGAGGCAATGCGTTGTCACTTTCTTCGAAAAGTATTTCTTCCGCGTAAAGATCCGCGAGTGCAACTGACAAGGCGCGAGAGGGTTGAGGGAGGAGCGTGGACGGGGAGGACTACGTCCTCCGCGAATTCGAAGTCAGCGAGAGATTTCGAGCGATCGCGAGTGGAGTGAGCGTGAGAATGAGAGAGTGAAAGAGTGTCTTCAGATTAAATAAGACTTGCGCGTTAGTTTAAACGATACAGAGACTATAATAGTGTTACGAGGTGGTAGCCGGGTGTGTCGGCTTCCCTTGATCAAGAGATTTCTAAATCGTTCGCGTAGCTCCCGATTTCCACCGTGGAAATCCGTTCAGGAGCGGAACCGTTCAGTGTCTCCGAATATAAAGTCCGCGCAACGAACATTCAAGAAAGTTTCGCGTGGCAGTGTGGTGTGAGAATCCTGCGGAACACAGGGACACTAGTCGATTCACGATTAAGAAGACGTCACGTACACACACACACACCGCCGTGAAAATTGTAAAAACCGAGGACTCTTCGAGAGCTCGATCCGCGCCAGCGAGAGATCAATCTGTATATCCGGTGTCCTTCGAGCGAGCCCCCGTTCCGAGTTTCGTGCGAACAAGCCTGCTGCGAATGATATGTGAGAAAGAAATAAAACAAACAAATCGACAACAACAACAAATATATCGATCTATATCTATATCTATATCTATGCATATACATATACGCACGTATGATACCAGTAAAATGTGGAAACCCTCTCTCGGGGCGTGATTAATCTCCTGAAAAGCACCTTTCACTCATTCTTCTTCTCCCAAAGGTCTCGAATCAGGACTCGCTAGTAGGAATGGGAGCAAGTACCTCGCAAACAGGTTCAAACTTTGATCGATTGAATTCGAACTATCTATAAGTACTTCGAAAAACAGAAATAGTACTCCTATACTCGATTTTTCGATATTTCTTTTTTTTTAATCAACTATTAACTTCACCAATCGAGTGCATCAATCGTCGATTTTTCAATGATTGCCTTTTTTAATCAACGATTGACGATTAACTTCATCAATCGATTGAACCAATCGTCGACTTTTCAATGATTTCTTTTTTAATCAACGATTAACGATTAGCTTCATCGATCGATTGAATCAATCGTCGATTTTTCAATGATTACCTCTCTTAATCGTACACACTAATCAATCAATCTTGATTAAAATTTTAATCCATTAATGCCCTACTCTGGTGTTACTACATACTTGTAAAGATAGATAGATCTTCTTTCAAAGTTCCATTTCGACGCAACTAAATTTGTCTCGTTGACTGATCGATTTTCCTCGCGATGCCGTTAATTTATGTCAACGCGAAAGGTGTCTAATATTTTACAGACTGGTAGGTTATTCGATTTTGTATCGCAATAATCGTAATAAATCCAGTAATAAATTTAGCGAGTATAAATTACTCCTCTCTTAACAGTGTAGCAAACTTGACAACGTCGTGTTTCAACTAAACAAGCATGAGGAATAATATCGTCATTTATCAGAATTTGCTGAGTTTTAAACGGCAGGTAAATCAACGTTCACTGGATGTGAAAAACTTTTATTTTGAAGCGTAAATCACTGTAAACCGATGCTAATAAATAATGCGGCATCGTATTACAGCAATAGGAGTAGGGGAAAAATTTTATTCAAATAAAAGTTTCGAATAAAGTGGGTTTGAAAACCACTTGGAAGAAAACCACTTTATTCGAAATTTTTATTTGAATACAATTTTTGCCTAACTCTGACAGCAATGCATCAATGTTCTACATGTTTGCAGCCTGTTTCTGCGACGAATGTGAAGCTAGTCAAATGAAAAACATATGTATGATCCAGGACTGCTCGTATAACTGGGGATTGGGAAAGTGTTCGTTGGATGTGCTCCGGAGCAGATCACTGATGCCCGGTGGGGATGGGATCAAGTACCTCGCAAATAGGTTCGAACTTTGATTGATTGAATTCGAACTCTCTATAAGTACTTCGAAAAACAGAAATAGTACTCGTAAGTATACTCGAACCTATGCCAGACAGTTTCGAACCTTTTACAAGTACTTTGGTAAACGGAAATAATACTTGCAAGTATATTCGAATCTTGGTCGAACAGATTCGAAACTTTTCTGAATATCGTACCGGAAATTCTCTGATTTTTCTAATCATTATTCTTTTTACTTTTAAAATCAATTACGTTGTCCTCTAATGCATAATTTAATTCAATATGTAGAACTATAATTTCGTAATCTATCGGAAATATTATTCTTAAATAGCTACGAATTGAATAAAGAAAGTGCTTGAAATCTACTATGCAGTTCTGATTTCCAAGATTCGAATACTACTTGTGAAAAATTCGATTCCTTTGAACATCGAAGTACTTATAGGTATGAATTTTCCTGTATATCGATCGTAGATAGTGCAAATAAACAATTTAATGATTTCGGCACCACAGGTTCGATCAAATGATCGAACATCTACACTACCTACGATCGATATAAAGGAAAATTCATCATTAATGGCGAAAAATTCATACACAACGAAAGTTTCTATGCGTCAGCGTCAAGATTATTCGGAATTGAAACCATGAGGGTTCTCAAGGAATGGTCTAACACAAGAAGCTCTATAGCTAAGATAAGTAACAGAAAATTATTTCTTTTAAAATGCAGAACTCACAATATAATACCAAAATTGATTAGAAACAATTTAATCAAAAATTGCAATTTGGTTACCACTTCTATGTTTACTCATAATAAATTGTTAAATTTACAAAATAAATACAGGAAAAAATTACTAAACATTGCTATTAAAGACATACATAATTTACATAGAAGTTTACTTAACGAAATTCCTGAACTGAATGAAGAAATCCAGTTCTTGATTCCTCAACATGTATTTGAAAGATTCTACAAGTTTGAAAACAAAAAAACATTTAAAATTGTTTAAGGAATACAAAAAACAAGGTATTAAAAAATTTAACAATCTGTTAAAAATGAACAATAGAGGTGTGATTATTGATGACGGTCTTACAGATGACAGCAATGTTTCAGATGCAAACAACAATGTTTGGTTAAAAAATCTAACAAACATTTGATCGAACCTGTGGCGCCGAAATCATTAAATTGTTTATTTTACTTATAAGTATCTTTTCGAAACTTGTAAGTACTCATTCCGAGTTTGTATACAGGGTGTCCCAAAATTCCTTCAACAACCGGAAATGGGAGGTTCCTGAGATCATTTGAAGCAACATTTTCCTTTGCAAAAATGTTATCCGCGGCTTTGTTTAGAAGTTATTCACGAAAAACACGAACAAATCAGAGCGCGACCTAGACGCGGGTTGGGACAGTCGGTTCGGCGCGCCAACTGTTTATTGGCCGACTGTCCCAACCCGCGTCTAGGTCGCGCTCTGATTGGTTCGTGTTTTTCGTGAATAACTTCTAAACAAAGCCGCGGATAACATTTTTGCAAAGGAAAATGTTGCTTCAAATGACCTAAGGAACCTCCCATTTCCAGCTGTTGAAGGAATTTTGGGACACCCTGTAGAATGAATACTTTTCAAATATAATCATTGCAATACTATTGCTTTTAAGTAGCAATAGAAACCCATGAAATGGAACTGGTTATTGAAATTGACTCTGATTCGTGAGTACATATTGAACTTGATCCCATCGCTACTTACTAGCTCAGAATCAGTGTAGGTAATTTTTCGAAGAGTTCGAAGAAGTATCGTTAATGTACCCCGGGAATGAAACTTCTTGGTTCTGTAGTTGGATCTAATTTTACGACCTCATCGATCTTCGATCTTCTTCTAAGTGAATTCGCACCGAAGTGTATGAGCACATTAAGTTTTTAATTCTTCTTAGTGTTTTAGAAAATGATCGGGGATAAAAGAAATTCTAATTATCGACGCCGCGAAGGATATTTTCAGAGTGAATATTTGAGGTACCTTTTAAAATATCGAACGGAGCCAAGGGCTTCAAGAAAATTTATTCGAACGATAGAATCTTGAATTTACGGGGACTCGAGCCACGATGCAGCTGGCTGCATGCTAAACTAATATTCGGAGAGCTTCTTCAATCGGGAACTATTTAGGAAAGCTGTCGAATTTTATGCCTTTGATTTGGACAGAATTTCGCGAGCTGAAAATAATGGATAACCGTAGTTTGCCCGTGTAAACTCAATTTTAATATCTTGACGGACAAGAGCTGGGTCATTTTTCCAGAAATTCGTATATTTCCATTTTCATTTGGTTTTATCTGTGCGAGAATGAGTTAAGGGATGACACCACCCTGCAAAATTGAACTCTCGTTCTTGAAATAAACGTATGCAACCCACATACGCCAGTTCTCACAAAATTTGGCAGATGGATTTTAAATTACGCGGGGAAAGGGGGTGAGGACAGCCTGAGAAATTCAAGATTGAAGTTGCAATTTTGAACGTATCTTGGAAACTGGAGGATGTGGAGATCAAATTTTATTTTTAGATCGTATATTTTCCATGTACGCGCAGGTTTTTCTAGAACACTAGAGAAAGAGATGAATACAGTTTACGAATTTAGGGGTTGAAGCTACAATTTTTCAAATATCTTACAGACTACGTGCTACAAAGTTCTAATTTATTTCCCACGCGTTTCATTATTAGACGCGGAAAGAAAAGTATTAGGTTGGCAACTAAGTGAGCGATCTCCACATTTTCTCAAACAAAACCATTTATATACAATTTTTTAAGCACGAGTATTTTATATGAAATTAATCGCAAAATTCAGAGCTTTCCAATGATCAGACTGCGGATCTTTATGCAAAATAAAGAATGTTTACATTGATTGCAAGACACAGGAGTGAAATAAAAATTTCTATCTTCTTTTAATCATCTGATTAAGCTGGAACCAATACGTTGATGTCTTTCAACCTTTTTAATATGTTCACCGCTTTAAATTGTGCTTACCCATTTTTGTGATAAATGCATAAAATCCGCAGTCTACCAATGATATACAGTTTAAAAGGAATGGTCACTGAATGATGTTATAATGACACAATAAAAGAATTACGAAACAAAAGGTCGTGAATTTAGTTACCAACTTAATGTATTGAAATTTCGAATCTAGCAGCAGTCTGGTTCTTCCGCGTTCCCGCGAGGCAGAAATTGGCGAAGCTCCGCAATCAAGCGATCAAAGAAGCGTGCAAAGGCGCAACAGAGAGATGAAATTGATACAATTTCCACGAAATTGCAACAGGACGACTGTCCAAACACAAGGGTTTCTGTATACGGTGATTATCTCTATTCGCAAGGGAGCTGCAGCGTCAACGACGAATTCGAGCGACGGCTCCGCGTTCCAGCTCCATTTACATCCGGTTTCAAAGGGGAGAAGAGTGCGTCACCGGGAAAGTGCCCGGGACTTCCGGTAATTCGAATGGACGCGGGCGATTTGTCAGCGGTCAATTATTCGAGCCTGATTCGCACGAGAACTTGACGAAGAGAGAATAAAAATCGTCAACTATAAAATTGTGAGAATGGTCCGTCGTCCGAGTGTGAAAATAATTACATTTTCGCATGAATAGATTAGATTAGATTATTTTCAATGGGGAGAAGAGGGTCGCGAGTCACCGGGTAAATGTCCGTGACTTCCGGTAATTCCGACGGGCGCGGCGTTACGTTGTTCATCATCGTTTCGGCGTTATTTTGTTCATCATTGTTGTTTCGGCGTTACTTTGTTCATCATCGTTTCGGCGTTATTTTGTTCATCATCGTTTCGGTGTTACGTTGTTCATCAAAGTTTCAGCGTTACTTTGTTCATCATCGTTTCGGCACTACTTTGTTCATGATCGTGTTACGAGCAGAGGGCTGGCGGATAGACGTGGCCGAGGTTTGTTCTTGTGAACAGGATGGTCGTGAACTAGCCGATGCTTGTTTCATCACCGGCTGTCACAGGATAGGTTTTCGTGGACTAGCCGATGTCTGTTTCACCACCGGGTCGCCACTAGATGAAAGGTTGTGAACTAGCCGATGCCTGTTTCATCACCGAGTGTCACAGGATAGGTTTTCGTGGACTAGCCAATGCCTGTTTCATCATCAGGTCGCCACTAGGTTAGGAGAAAGGAGTAGTCGTGGACTAGCCGATGTCTGTTTCACCACCGGATCGCCACTAGATAGGGAAAGGGTTTTCGTGGACTAGCCGATGTCTGTTTCACCACCGGATCGCCACTAGATAGGAATTCGTGAACTAGCCGATGCCTGTTTCATCACCGGGTGTTACAGGATTTCGGAAAGAGGTAAGGTATTAAGAAGTTCAGCTCTCGTAACTCTATATAGAATTGTTGATAAACCTCGAGCGGTAAAGGTTTATCGATATGGATGAAATGCTAGTTACTGGAGTTTAAAGAATGTAGGAAAGATATTGAAGACTCTCAATTATCTAATATAAAGAGTACAATATATTCTTTAGAGAATTGGAAATACACTTGTAGTGTGTTGTATTATTCGCGGAAGCTAATTCCCGAGCTCTCGGTTTTGACGCACTGAGAAATGCGGGAGTAAGTGAGTAAGGGAGTAAGTGACTTGACTTAAGAACTGCGTTTCGAAACTTCTTTCAAGTTAAAATGATCGAAAGGGAATCAGACCCAATCTCACTATAGACGCGTACAGATTCGTGTTCAGTCTTTAACTAAGCCCGTGATGGCCAAGCTCGAGCCCTTTATATATTAGTCAAATTGTTCAAAAATGGTAGTGGGGTTAAATAGAAATCTGGAGGATTGTCTACGTTTCCCAGATGTATGCACTTTCCCATAAGGGAAAAAGTGTTTATTTGGGCATGCGAGCTGGACCTCCTGCATGAATACGTGGTTTCAAGAAGGGAGCAAAAGTCACGTAAGCAAAGCCTCCGTACGTAACAATCGTTTCGGCGTTACTTTGTTCATCATCGTTTCGGCGTTACGTTGTTCATCATCGTTTCGGCGTTACGTTGTTCATCATCGTTTCGGCGTTACTTAATTCAATTTTCCAAAACGTCGTCGACTATAGTATAGAGATCCGCAGTCTAATTATCACACAATCTGATACGTTGTTAGACGACTATAAAGGCTATTGCTGAGAAAAATGCTGATGGCAAACATGTTAATCATGAGCGTTCGAGCAATTCGTCGACTCAGACAATTCCGATTCTGAAAATGTGATTTTTGATTTTTGACACCACTGTGGCACGCAGACGATTTGTCAGCGATCAACTTCGAGCCTGATTCGCACGAGAACTTGACGAAGGGAGAATAAAAATCGTCAACTATAAAATCGTAAAAATGGTCCGTCGCACGAGTGTGAAAATCATTTTCTTTCGCATGAATAGATTAGATACCGCGTTGGACTAATATGTATGGGAAGCTTCTAATCATTATGGCTTATGGGGAATGTATAAATTGGTAATTCATCTCTGCCGGAAGAACGTTCGCCGCGCAACAATGTTGGCCTAGCGAACGAGGTCGCTTGTAACTCACGTTTATCAGGATCTCGCCAGCCGGGCCGGTCGAGTAACTTTTCATTACGATCTAATGAATAAATATGAAAGCGAAATTTTTATTGGTGTCGTAATAATGAAATATAAATAGAACGTAGATGAAGCGGGAACGTAATGGCGAGATAATAATACAGCCAGAACGAACACCATAAGTAAACGCGTGTTTCGCTGGTTGAGGCTGTCGGACACAGTCGGGAGAAATTAGTTTTTAAATCACGCAGCTGCACGGATATTTTTTCGTGCTGCTCCGCGAATGATTGATCGCCGCTATCCATTGTGGCGACGTGGGAAGATTGTCGAAAGCTCGGCTTTGCATGTTCATTGGCTTTCGAACGTGCCACTCCTGAGCGGAATCTTGAATATCCTTGAATTCTGATCCCCGAATAAATTCATACTCCTACATTATTCTTCATATTATCATACACACTTCGGGAAAACCATTCGAACTATCCATCCTAGTGTTTAACTAAAACGTTGGGTTCCACAAGTAGACTCGCAGGAAAATCCCACGTTAAACAGCGAACTCGCCAGCACTTCCGTTTGGAAAAATATGGATTACTCGGATCGGTTGATTATTTATGCGCAAAATGGTGCCACCGCGCCGGCCGACAATACACCGGATTGGCATTGTTCGGGCCGGGAATCGCGAATCTTGAAACGGCCACAATTAAATCCATTCGGCGCGCGGCGAAACAAAAGCGACAGTATCGGTGGCGGTATCGATGCTCCCCGCAAATAGGCGCGAAAATAAATGGTCCGTCGCGATACACGAGTACTAAACACGATAATATAATTCGGTACGCCCACGGGCCGCAGCGCCGTGTAATAGATGAGGCTGGCCGAACACCACCAAATTACACGGGTCCGGTTAAAAACGGAACTGGTCGCCGGTTTCCATTGTCCCGGAATTCGTAATCGTTTCCTCGATGATATTACGCCTCGTTTCGCTTCCTCTTCTTCGCTTCAATCACAGAAAAACACGCGAAAAGAAGACTGCACGAGAAGAAACGTTTTGGGGACGAATAATCCTTTGTACAATTTTCCCAAGTGCTTTTCAACGACTAGTCGATTCATTAAGGATGTTCTGGAGGTCCAATGGGAGACAAAAGTACAAGAAATTCGAAATCCATCAATATATTGGCAATGAAAGCAATTCATGAGTATATTTTGCATATTTTTGTATACTTTTTTCTACATTGTTGTCGCGTTTCCATGCTAGTGAGATGACAACACAATAAATTTGACGTTTTGTAACAATTTATAATTTTTTGCTCTGTAACTGTTTAGTGAGTCCTAAGAAAGACCATAATTAATTACATAATTTTTACTATACAGGATGTCCAAGACCACCCGTCCAGGGGTATTAACTTCCTAGATCAGCATATTCGGTAAAAATGTTTGAAATAAAAGTTGCAGGGATTAATGGAGGACATATGTCCATGACCTTGTAATTGACCTTCGGATCCATTTTCAAAGTTATTTCGAGGTCAGTACGTATTTTTTTTAATGGGAACCCCTACTTTTGACTACGGATTCTGAAAGAGCTCGAAATTTCACGTTCAGATATGTACTTATGTCCTAGATTAATATGACTGCTAGAGGACATTCAGAGCTCAAATCACTGTTTGGTGGTAAATAAAAGATGACAGTAAATACTGGCATCGAGATTGGACAAGGTTTCTGATTCATAAACTTGTCTTGAAAGGTCGATTTACGTTATACTCGGCCTCTATGCTTGACCTCGAGTTGCGATAGAATACTACACCCGAACAATAACATTTGTAAATGTTCGTCCACCAGGCAGTTGTGTTCCAGTAATCGACCTTTCAATGATCTTGGAAATGGAGAACAAGCTTAACGTCCAGGACAAGTTTATAAATCATAAGCCTTGTCCAATCTCGATGCCAGTATTTACTGTCATCTTTTATTTACCACCAAACAGTGATTTGAGCTCTGAATGGCCTCTAGCAGTCATTTTAATCTAGGACATAAGTACATATCTGAACGTGAAATTTCGAGCTCTTTCAGAATCCGTAGTCAAAAGTAGGGGTACCCATTTAACCCCTTAACCTACAACTACGGACATAGCCCGTAGTACGATGATCGGGCCAAACGTGAATATTACGGGCATAGCCCGTAATATTGTACGATGATTGGGCTTGTTTACGTTTCGGCCAAAATTTTCGGAAAGTAAATCGTAGGTTAAGGGGTTAAAAAATACGTACTGACCTCCAAATAACCTTGAAAATGGATCCGAAGGTCAATTACAAGGTCATGGACATATGTCCTCCATTAATCCCTGCAACTTTGAAATAAAAGTTTGAAATGTTTGAAATAAAACATTTTTACCGAATATGCCTATCTGAGAAATTAACACCCCTGGACGGGTGGTTTTGGTCACCCTGTATACAAAAAAAAGCTGGAGTTTCTAGTTGCGTTTTTTCAAGGTTTAAATAGGGTTTGAAGTGGAATTGTATGAATTCTCCATAACAAGACGTGTTAAAACGAGCAAACTTTAAGTTGCTGTAATTCTTAAACGGTGCAGTGAATCGAACCCAAACTTTGGTAATTGCATTAATTTAGTAAGAATTATATCTTGTCAAATTTTCCAAAATTTTGTTGCGTTTTTATATACCTCCAGAACATCCTTAAAGACAGAGGACACATTAAGAAGAGCACTCGAGAAATAAGTTGGAGGAAGTGACTGAAAAAATCGTTCGCTATATAAAAAGAAATACGTGAAATGGTGCAAACCTCTCGAGAAGATATAAATACGAACATCACCGCTCGAGTGGACCCATCATAGCACCGTTCGTCGCTCGCTGTAGCATCCGCCATTTTTGCGGATTAATCCGTAAAAGTCGCGACAGTGCATCAGCAGTGAATCGAACCGAGTCCGGCAATTAATTACCGCGGTAACGAACCAAATTATTGGGGCGGCGCTCGCGCGGAAATATTATAATCCCATTTGTTTATATCCCGTGTCATTTAGCTGGGAAACATAGAGCTCGCTCTCGGGCGCATTAAAAAATTCAAAGTGAACACGAGCACTGTCAAAGGATTTCAGCGTAATCAACGTGACTGCGAGAGCATCGAGGCTGCCCCGGCCTGTTCGCGCGGGCATCGCATAAAATTTCATCTCGCGGAATTTTTCCTTTCGTGTGCGAACAGGCCGGGTTCCCTTAACGAAGTTACGCCATTAACGTGAGCCAGCCTGCTGGTCAGGGGTAGAGTGCGCGGGGGTGGACGCTGCCAGAGAAGATTTTATCGCGAGCGACAATATTTGTAATGTTTAAATAAGTCCGCAGTGCAGTTCATTCCACATCTTCCGCTTTCACTCTTTTTCTCTTCTTCTCCCTGTTTATTCACCATCCCGACGGGTTTTCAGCGCTCGAAATTTTCAACCCCGTTCCCTCGTGCACCCCCTTAAAACGTCGCGACGGCTACGTCCATTTTCCCGGGATCGTTCAGCTTTATTTTTCAACCGGCGGGCCAAGCATCAAACGAAAACGAGGAAATATGCACGGGCCAGACCCGAGGGGCAATCCCGATAAAAAATACATGAGTGACCGCCGCGGGAACTTCGTTATCGAGGTAAGTTATATTAAACCCTTAGAAAGTTATCTCAACCCTTTCTTTTTCGTTTAACTAGTTGTAAGATGAGCACAGGTCTGTAAGAAACGAGTACCGAAGAACATTTGACGTGCATCTGGGACGGAACGCTTGAGAAGAAAATTGTTAAGAGAGAATCTCTCGTGCTTTATCACGCGGAATCGAATAGTGTAAATTCCCCGTGAACAATCGCCCGGTGGATACTCGAGAAATTGCAAATTGTATGCAAACGGGGTTGATAGGGCGTGAAGGGGTTAACGAGTGTGGTGGCGGGCGGTTTTTAATATTCGGCGCTATCGCATCGGCTCTCGGGGGCGAATTAGCATAACACACGCTCGGGTACGACACATCGCCGTCTCTTCTGGCCGCGTTTTATCTTCGTCGGTTCCGCGGCCGGTGCAGCGCGCGGAGTATGCAGTTTTCCGAGGAGCGGGTATGAATTTACCCGGCATCTCATTCCGAGAATTGAATGGGGAACTCTGGCCCTGAAGGACCGGAGTACAGCGATACCCCATTTATCTCGGCAGAAGCTCTCGCGGACCCTAAAATCCAGGCGCGAACGAGGAAACCAGGGAACAGGGAACGACGCGTCGGAACGTGGATAGAAAAAAAAGGGAAGAGAAATATGTGAGATCCAACGCCCGGTCTCGACACGACCGAGGGAACACAACAAGCTAGTTAGATCCGGGACTACACTCCCGTCCATAAGTCACCGGACAATTATTCAAATTTGGATGCAGACGATTTTTACCACGGTTATATTAGCTTGCCAATGAGCTAGAGACTTGAAACTTTAAACATAGCTCAGAACTGGATGAGAATGCAATATTAAAAAACAAATTTAACACGTTGATCGCCACGTCACCCATATCTGGGTGACGGGTATGCTTCCGTGGTGGCCCCGTCACTCAAATATGGGTGACGCTCTTCTTGTTCGATTTAATTAAAAATAGGATATTATATATAGGATATACAACATTAATTCCCGCTTTTCGCTCTATTTTTGTTCTGCGTTCCGACGAGACCGTCGGATTTGGGCCCCGCAGGAAACTTAGCCGAATTACGCTGGGCGATCAGCGTGTTAAAAACAAAACTGTGCGTCTAGGACAAGCAGTTCCAACGAGAAGCCCCGGGACTTTTCGAGGCACCTTCCCTGCTCAGATTCTGCTCCCACTCTTAGACTTCATCATCATGACGTATAGTAGTAGGGAGCTCCCACCACGAGAGCCGTGTGCCGCGCGACGCACGACGCACGACGCACGACGCGATGCACACGCATACATTGTAAAGAGGTTCGATGGTGGGGGCCCTTGCAGTTGTCGGAGGGGAATAGGTTGGAACTTTCTGGTTTAGGAAAAAAAAATTTTTTTTATTAACCGTCACACCTCGTCGCTCAATAGTACGTCATCGCGTTCAGCGTTCCCCACTCTGCGCGCCAGCGCTCCCTACTCCACTACGCGTTCCCGCTCCGACTCATCCCCACTACACTGACCCACTTCGCACCGAAGGAGCTTAGTGTGGATGTGGTGTTCCGTTCATTCAGTTCCATTTCGGACAATTTCGGACTCTATCAAGATACGTCGTCTCTCGGAGTCACCCCCTCGTTCTTTCTCGCGTATTTCCATATCTTGCGTTTCTATATCTTACTATTTCATACCAGTTTACTATATCTTTCGATCCATTTAAAGAAGACTAAAAAGTAGAAAATAAAAACATATATAAAAAAACTTTTTAAAAACCACGCTTCTATTAAAATGCACTAAAAAGGAGAAAATAATTTTTTAGGCATTAGTGACTATAAATAAAAACGTGGAGCGCCCACGAAGATTACGTCAATATAGTTTAGCGCTCCACGCTTTTATTTGTAGTCACCAGTGTCTAAAAAAATTATTTTCTCCTTTTTAGTGCATTTTAATATAAGCGTGGTTTTTAAAAAGTCTTTTTTTATATATTTTTTTATTTTATTATTAACGCGTTCGCTACTAGCATTTGCTTACCTTGCTTACCTCGTTCGAAAGTTTTATCAAATGCGACGTACCCAATTTTGAATGATTAAAACAGTTTAGCAGAAGAAAGACGCAGATCCTCTGAAAATGATGCATTCTACTATGACGTTAAACAACGAAGTGCATGCAATTAATTGTACTGTTTTAGCGAACAGGTTAAAGGACCTACATCATGAAATAAAAATTCAGCCTCTGCATTATCACTGCTACATTGCAGATTTAATAAAAGCTGCTCATGCCCGCGGAACCCGAGCTCGGCTTTCGGCTATTCAAACTTGTTCACCGCCCGTGAGTCCAGTCCTTCCATCTATG
This sequence comes from Lasioglossum pauxillum, assembly GCA_933228785.1. Taxonomy (NCBI): domain Eukaryota; kingdom Metazoa; phylum Arthropoda; class Insecta; order Hymenoptera; family Halictidae; genus Lasioglossum; species Lasioglossum pauxillum. The sequence goes on along the minus strand of OW121701.1, from coordinate 35,660,917 downwards.
TATTCCTCTTACTAGACTGCGATCCTCCACGGAGAATCGTTTCAAACGATTCCGTCCACTTCTATCATCGAGTAGCCGAATTTATTTTGGAACGAGCAAGAATTTACATCTATCTCGCGAAGGTGGTTTCTGTTGCGAATTATTTGCATCGCTGTTTCACTAACAGAGCTCGTCTCCTGGCAATTTCTATCATTAAATGGCCGGTCTTTGTACGGAATCGTTTTCAGCCGTCCATTCATTCTCGTTACCGAGCAATCGAGTTTATCTTTCCGTCAAGCAGGAATTTAGTGTTATTTCGGGCAGTTAGCATGTCTTCTCTTACAACTTCGTTGGTGCATTATTTTACTGATTGTGAAACGGCTCTGCTTCTCGGAACTTCCACCATTTGGATGCGAGTCTTGGTACGAACTCGTTTCACTCGTCAATTTATTTTTATCATCGAGCACGGGCGTAATGTCAATCCGATATCCGCATTTTTCTTCTTTACACTGCGAAATATCGCGTTCAAGTCGAGTTTTCCAGCTGTTTAAGCCGACGCGACGCGGTGGCGTTTGAATCGTTTCGCGTTCGCTCTCGCTGAAAAAGAAACGGGTAGGGAACGCGGGGGTGGGTCTCGGGCGGCGCGTGGGAGGCCGGCAAACGAATTCGCATTAACCGTGCACCGTGTACCCGGTGAATGGGCATTAAAGCTTTCGCCGTGCCGTGGGAGCACGAGCCAACGAAAATGAAAGAGCAGCCACGCACCTATCTAGATCTCCGGGGAAAGTTTCATTACGGGAACTGCAACGAGCGAAACACCGCGAACAGAAAAGTGCACGGCCGAGCACACGTGCCTGTTCCTGTCCCTGTTCCCTGTTCACTGTTCACCTATCGCGATTTGCACGTTCGTCCTTGCTCGCGTGTCACTCGAGACCTGATGCCTAATGGCCGACATTCATGATTCCACGGACCACGTGCGCCGCCCCACCTAATGACCCAGACGTCCCACAGTGGGGTATCTGCCCCAAAAATTCGGTAAAAAGTCAATTTTACAAATTCTACATAAATTGTAAATCTTGTTTATGCATTTTTTACGATAATCGACACGTACAATTTGAAGCAGTGGAAGAATTAAGAATATTTAATGACATCAGTGTATTAATTTCAGCTTAATAAGAGAATTAAAAGAAGAAAGAAATTTCCAGTTGGTTCCAATATCTTGCGATCAGTGGAAACATTTTTTATTTTGCATAAAGATCCGCAGTAATTATTCATGAGTTAGCTGAATATCTGAGGAACAATCTATCAATATTCGTATTCTCATTCATGTATTCATAATGCACTGTGATTTGTCGAGAGTTTAACTCTCCTTTCTTTATTGTTTAAATAAATTTTTGTTTTATAGAAGTTATGATGTGCGTCGCAGGTCCGTTTTCTCAAAAAGCCACGATGCACCTTTCGAGGTGTATTGCAGCTTTTTTGATAACATTGCAAATTAGTAGGGGTGTGCCAGATTCTCGAAAATGTTCGGGATTCCCGTAAAATATCCGGGATTCCCGAGAATTTTCGGAATTCCCGAATATGTGCGGGATCCCGAGATGATCCAGGATTCCAGAAAATATACGGGATTCCCGATAAAGTACGGGGTTTAGAAACTTCAATATGGGAATCACAGATATTTTCGGGAATTCCGATAATTTCGGGAATCCCGAAAATTCTCGGGATTCCGTACCGATCCCGCGAAATATTCCCGTCCCGACCGGGACCTCGCACACCCCTATTTATAGAGGTGTGCGAGAACCCGAAATATCGGGAACCCGATGGTCGGGACGAGTCGAGAAGAGATCGAGTCGGGTCGGGTCGGGTCGGGTTCCCGAAAATTTCGAGATTCCCGAAGAAATCGGGTTCCCGAAAATTTCCAGATTCCCGAAAATTTCGAGATTCCCGAAGAAATCGGGTTCCCGAAAATTTCGAGAATATGACATAAGACACTCTTGAAAAGAATTCGTGATGGACAACATTCTTTCAATTTGGAAAACATCTAAAATAAAAAATCTGAAACTATGAATGTATTCGTTAAAATGACTATAAATGACACTGTCCAATAAATTTCAACTTTTTTTATGTACCCTAATTACTGTTGGGTCCTTCTAATAGAGTTTTTTGTGCTGATTCCGAATCTGTTTTTAATTTTTTTCCTATACGCACAGTTCTTGAGGAACATGGCTTTGAAAAGAAACATATTTTTAAACTTTAAACAAATATTGTGATGTTATTATAAAGGATATTGAATTGTTCTTTGCAGCAAAAGATTCTATAGACTTTCCCGAATACAGTGATATCAAATATTAATACATTATGAATGTTTAAACATGTTTAAACAATCATTAAAGACGGAGAGACACCACTTTTGCACCAATTTTTGAGGATATTTTTCAATTTATCTCAAAAAATAAGGGCCGAGCGGAAAATCGAACTATACCACTCGATAGAGCAGACTTTCATCTTGAGAAGCCACCCTGTCAAGTTTGGATCGTGGACTTTTTTTTCGAACCAGAAAGCAAAATATCTTCGCCCGACATAAGTTGCCGCCAGTGGCGCTCGGGACGAGATACGGCGCACAGTGGGGTATTTGGCCTGAAAAAGTGGAAAATACTATTGTAGCGTTATTTATAGGCTCAAGGTTATAATATTATATATCGTTGGATTCGCCTTAAGATCAGCTACAACATTATGAAATCCAAAATACATTTTAGTATTTGAAAAATCAAATTTACCTCAATTTTTTGAAAAAAAAAAATTTTTTTTTAACTTTTATATATTGAAATTCGTAGATGTCTGTATACTGTTCCTCTTTTGTTCGAAACATTTTTTCCTCAGATTATCGAGAACCCCTGAAAAAGCAAGACAATAGTGGAATATTTGCACTATTATAACTTGAAAAATATTTAAGAAAAAGATATTTTAATATAATGTTTTGGAAAGCTGTCAAAACAAGCTACAAGAATATACAACAAAAAATAGGGAGTTCTATTTAAGAAATGGAATGACACCATTTTATGCCCCCCTCTAAACCATACAACTTTTGTCTAAAACATTTTTCTCTAAAATAGCTTCATTTCCCAGATATACGTCTGTTTCACGTTAAATGACTCACCCAGTATATTATAAGAATATTTTACAATGATTACCATTAATTTTCATCGGGAAATACATAAGAAATTTCTTCCTCGGATAATGTTTCTTCTTCATTTGAGGCCAAGCGTAGCCGAACGTACGCGTACGCGAAACGCTGCTAAACACTTAATTCTAAATAGGCTATAAAATTTGAATTGGGACATATTCGGATTCAAACTTTGTTGGCTTATAATCACGAATCTTTACCGAATGTAATGACACCAAAAAGAGCACTCAATACGGCTTTATACTATAACAAAATTGTCAATAAAGTTTTGTAATTTTTAAAAAGCTTACAGAATGATTGGTAATATTCAAATATTAATAACTATACTAATTTAGATGATAACAAAATAAAATATATGCGAAAGTGCTCTGTATACCTACCTGAACAACTTTTGTAATACAAGAATTTACAGAATTTCCCTTCAAACACATGAAAATCGCCAATGAACAGACGCTGTCTTAGAGACTGTTTAAGAACGCCAAGCGCGCCTTAAAATCTCTCGACTTTCGATGAAGTTTACTACTTCACGGGTGTACAAATAGAAAAAATAATATTGCAGCCTTATTCTTCAGACCTCTAACTACAACGAACAACAAAAATTTTATGCCATACGCAAAAATTTTGAAATTGAAATTTTTCCACTTTTTCGGGCCAAAACCCCACTGTGCGGCGCAGCGACGGGATACGGAGCGGCGAACGACCGTTGTATGTAGTGGTGCGCGCCACTGGCGGCAACTCATGTCGGGCGAAGATATTTTGCTTTTTGGTTAAAAAAAAACATCGACGTTTCAAACTTCAAAGCGGGGTTTCTTAAGATAAAAGTCTGCTCTATCGCATGGTGTAGTTCGATTTTCCGCTGGACCCTTATTTTTTGAGATAAATTGAAAAATACCATAAAAAATTGGTGCAAAAGTGGTGTGTCGCAGCCTTTAGTGATTATTTAAACATTTTTAAACAATCATAATGTATTAATATTGGATATCACTATATTCGGGAAAGTTTACAGAATCTTTTGCTGCAAAGAACAATTCAATATCTTTTATAATAACACTACAATATTTGTTGAAAGTTGAAAAATATGTTTTTTTTCAAAGACATGTTTCTCAAAAACTGTGCGTATAGGAAAAAAATTAAAAACAGATTCGGAATCAGCGCAAACAACTCTATACGAAGGACCCAACAGTAATTAGGGAACAAATTTGGTGTTGGACAGTGTGATTACTGGGTTCTCGAAATTTGCGGGAATCCCGATAAATTCGAGAATCTCGAAATTTTCGGGTACCCGTCCCGATCCCGAAAAAATTTCGTGTTCCCGACCCGACCCGATATATCGGGTTCTCGCACACCTCTACCTATTTAGTTGTCGTGAGAACGCCGAACTACACAATACAATAATATAATCAAAGAAGCGTTCGTCCAGCTCGAACGCGCCACACCCTAAATGAACCAAGGCAACCTTCTAGAGAAGTTGACTAATTGAGAAACATATCCATAGAATGGTGTCACCGAATCAAGCAACGCGAAAGCTTAAATTCGAAGCGAGCAGCAACGTTTCATTGTTTGTCCCGAGCCGAAAAACAGAATTAGTCCCGAGGAAAATGTTCCATCCAGTTTTTCACGTACTGCGAGATGAATTACGAATCGTTAGCGTGTATCCGGGATACGACCTCGTTAAGCGACGAGCTCCAAGGAGAGTTGAAAAGCTTGAAAAAGTCTCGAACTGTGATACGCTTCGAGATACAGACGCGAGCGGCAGTTCTCCTACGGGGAAAGAGAAGATGGCGCGCGACGTCGCAGATCGTTCTTCCCCCTAACGATCTCATTTAATAATTTCTCTCTAAATTACGTTAAAAACTCATACCTACAATTCAGAATTGCTGTTCAAATAATATTCAACCAACGATTTCTGCGAGTGACCTAAAATCCGACACACAAATTATCTAAAATCGTTTTTAATTGAACGAAACAATACACATTGTGTATAAGAGTATAAGCAAATAAAAGAAAAATTTCCTTTTATTTTCTTTAAATTATCCGACCTAGAATATTCCTATTCCCTATAATTTTTAAAATTTTATGGATATAAAATTCATATAATGGCTCATACAATACCTAAAAATGTTTAGTAATTGATTAGTAAACAGCGAAGTTTATGCAATTATGGCAAAAATGAATATGAATTTGTAAATACATAAGTACTGTTACATTATTTTTAACCTATCAAACATATTTAGGCAGAAAATAAATTTCTATTTCATTCCAGTATGTTGCAATTCAGGTAGAAAATGTTTATTTTGCATAAAGATCCGCTGTCTATTGATTAGATACCGACATATTTAATGATTTCAACAATATTTTGAATAATGGCACAGTAATTTTTAGTGGCGCCTCTCGCAAAGTCGCCACTCGAGTGCTAATGGTTAAGAGAGAATACATTTTTGATGTTTGATCTATTGCGAGATGATGGAACTCATCAATTCAAGAGTTCTGGACTTCACAGTTTGCTTAAAAGCGCGAATAAATAAATTTCAATCGAGGGCCCACAGTGCGTGGTAACGAGTAAACGAAAATCAATTACAGGGAATTACTGAGGCGATGGGCAGCGTCGGTTAAGAAGAGACGCTTCGACGTCGAACTTGACAGCGAATGTATTTCCGATAATTAATCGACGGATCCGCCGATGGGAGGAGCCGATGTCGAATCGAATTTTCCCAGGTCTTTTGCGAGAAGGATCGTTTCGCTTGTAGGGATCGGTTCCCGTAGAATAACCGCAATAAAATGGCATTACACGGTAATTACGGGCTCAATGAGTATCGGGTTGTTATCAATTTCAAGCCGACGCAGCTCTGCAACGAACGTATGCATGGCTGACTGCTTCGCGACGGTACACTGCTGATCAAAATTGCAAGACAACCTGCACATCGTCCGAATGAGCTCCTAGCAAACTAAATGTGTGGTATTAACACGTTAATTACGGTGTTCTCATTAGTAGAATTCTCTTGGAAGTCACTTTTTTTGACAGAAATTAGGTTGCGTTCCTGAACATTACCATTACATGCAATTTCGTTGCTTCATTGTTCTCAGGGACAGGAACGTGAAAGGTAAACACTGTGAATGGCACTGTTCATAGTATGTAAATACAAGTTAGGGTATGCAATCCCGCGGGTAGATGTAGGATTTAGTAGAATTCCGCGGGATCGCGGGACTAAGGATTTCGCTCTTCAATCAAATACGGTAAGGTTGCTCAAGTCGTACCCTTTAAGACAGAAACCGTACAAAACTTAGAATTTATCAAATAAATAGAAATTAAATGTGTTATTCAAAATTCGTGTTAATATTGTTGTTATTTATTATAACGAAATTAGAACATCTATATGCTTTCACGTAAAATAAACTAAAACTTGAAAAACTTACATCGGTACGAATAAAAGAACAGGTTTCCTAAGTCGTACCACCTATAGCCTAAGTCGTACCTAAGAATTCAATGAAGCAGCGATAATAATTAAAACACATCTTTCATTAATCTGTTTACATGACACATAAGTATTCAGTTAGTACAAACATCACATACAAATTTTTTTGTTCTTTTGTCAACTCCAGAGCATACATCATGCACCCATGATTTGTATTTCAAGCATTGAATCATGTTTTCCTCCTGATCTTCTCCACAAATAGAACAACACCAATCGCTTTTTATCTTTCTAATTTTTAATGCAATTTCTTTTTATTAATTACCGCGTTTTTTATGTTTTCTTTATTCTGCGTTGACGTTATTTCAACTGACGACATAGTGCGACTTAGGAATCTCATATGGGTACGACTTAAGACACGGCACAAGTTCAATTTGAAAAGTAAGCATAACCTAACTGAATAACATTAATACGATTTCGATTCGACCAAACGATTATGTAAATTCTACTGAATTTATATTTAATAAGGAACGTAATTTTATCAATAATTTACTTGCAAGATTAACTACCACATATATGCAGAAAATTATAAGAAAATTGAAATAAACTTACTTGATGACAGGATTTATAATGAGGCTGGGTCAGGAGAGCAGCTCCGATGTTTTCCTCCCGATCTTCTCCACAAATAAAACAAAACCAATCGCTTTTCTTCTTTTTAATCTTTAATGCCAATTCCTTCTTATTAATTACTGCGTTTCTTTTATTTGCCGCATTTTTTGTGTTTTCTTTATTCTGCGTTGACGTTATTTCGACTGACGAGGGTACGACTTGAGACACGGCACAAGTTAAATTTAAGAAGTAAACATAACCTAACTGAATAAAATTAATACGATTTCGTTTCGACACTGTATTATGCTATACAGGGAGGTCCGTTTAAGTACAAACACCTATATATCTCGGTTATTATTAGTCGTACAAAAAATCTCCACAGAATAAAGTTGTACTGTTTCAAAGGGCGAATTTGATGATGGTAAAAATTTTTTCTCAAAGTCATTTTTTTACAAGATTTCAAGGTCATTGATATTTTTTTTATATGGAATGTTGTATTTTTTAATACATCAATCGATGCAGCTGGATATTCGTTATAAAAAAGTACTAACCCATGTATGTCGAAAAGTTAGTAGTTCAAGAGATATTTCAATTTAAATAACTCTAAAATACCATTATTGTCGTACTAAAACGTTACAGAAGTAAGTAAACGCTAACGTTTTAGTACGACAGTAATGGTATTTTAGAGTTATTTAAATTGAAATATCTTTGAACTACTAACTTTTCGACATACATGGGTTAGTACTTTTTTATAACGAATGTCCAACTGCATCGATTGATGTATTAAAAAATACAACATTCCATACAAAAAAAATATCAATGACCTTGAAATCTTGTAAAAAAATGACTTTGAGAAAAAATTTTTACCATCATCAAATTCGCCCCTTGAAACAGTACAACTTTATTCTGTGGAGATTTTTTGTACGACTAATAATAACCGAGATATATAGGTGTTTGTACTTAAACGGACCTCCCTGTATACATATAAACTTACTCGATGACAGGATTTATAATGAGGCTGGTTTATACCAGACAATAATACGTAAAGCAACTTGGTTGACTCGGATGTATACTTCGTTGCCGTTGTATGTGCTGTTGCCGCCGTAATTCGTTTAAAATTCAAGTGGTACGATTTAGGGTGCAATCACAGTGAATCCGATGTCGGACAATTCGGCCGACGTCCGACGTTGTGTCTCTTTTTCGCACGCTTGAAAAAAGAGACAGATGCGTCGGACGTCGGCCAAATCGGCCTATATCGGATCCACTGTGATTGCACCCTTAAGCACTGCTACGACTTGAGCAACCTTATCCTATATGTTTAATAAAGAAACAAAATTTTAATGTAGGTAATTTTCACCGTGTCTTCGAATCTAGTCGAGCAGTGGACGCGGATCGGCGAATTTAATAAAGCGTCGTGTCGCCGGCAATCAATTTTTCCACACTTAACGTTACGGCCTGGACACGCGGCATCCAGATAAAACGGCTCGCCGCTGGTTATCGTTGGCTTCGCGCGGTAATTCAACATTATATCAGGAATTTATTGCTGTGTCGCGGTGGCTCGTTCGAGCTCGTTGTTGCTGCCAGCCGCGTTTTTTCACACGCCCCTATCGTTTCCGCGGAATCGAACGGCGACGCGACGCCGCGCCGCGCTGGGAAAATATACGGAAAGGTAAAACCATGGAAAATTCAAGCGGGAACCGTGTCGAGCCACGATCTACAGGCTGTTGAATGGAAATTGCGCGACGCGCAGCTCGATGCCAAACCGAGATCGAATAATTAATAATTTACACGTATAATGCTTCAGTTATCAGAGCCGTTATGCCCTGCCAGCCTTTCACACCACCCTCCACTCTACCTCTGCTTCAACATTCTTGCTTTCATTTCGCTGTAACTGTTTTGTCCTCGTTATCTAGCAGCAACAAGTTTGTTACAAATAAACACATCGATCCATACATTGCTTTTCATATTGCAGGATCAATTTGATTGTATGTGGAAAAGATGGCGTCGAGTTTCTTCGTTCCGCCGGAATCGAATTCGCAAGTCTGTTTGATCACACACGGGACTTCAGGAATTTCTTCTATATTTATTTCTGTGATATTATATTTTGTACTCTTAGGCGAACTTGGGTGGACTTCGAAGCACCACATTTTCAGGATTATGATTCGGCAGTGAACGGTTTCCCGTTCAACGGGCGCCCGCCACGGGGGCAACAGGGTTTGGGGCGCAAAACAAAGAATACCGACCTGGTTGAGGGTCGCTTGGACGCTTTTCAAATCTTGAAAAAAATTACGATCTCTCATTACAAAACACGTACCCAAATCTAGACATAGAATTAAGGATTTTCATAACAATGCCTGTAACAACAGCTTCCTGCAAACGTTCGTTTAGCAAATTAAAAATTGTAAAATCGTACCTTCGTTCTTCTATTGGATAAGAGCGATTAACAAACATGTCTGTAATATCAATTGAAAAAGATGTTGCCAAAACATTAAATTATGACGATATAATAGATGTGTTTGCAAATGAGAAAACGAGAAAAATTACTTTACAAAATATGCTAAACTGTTTTATGTTTTTATTATATTATTTTAACATATACCTATGTTTTGTATTTCTTTTATTTTGTCGTCAATGAATATGAATAAAAATTTGTTCTTATTTAGATTGTAGACTATTTATTCATACAAATACCTTGACAAATACATTAATGTATATATAGGCAACTCATTTTGATGAAGTTAATAGTATTTAATATATTGCATTTAGTAAAATTTAACTTGTTAAATGTGAACAAAAAAATTTTATGAAAAAAAATTAAACCGACTCCGAAAAAACGCACTAAAAAAATTCTCTAAAAAGTATGAAATAATTTCCATTGAACTTATGTGAATACACATGAACTATGTGAAATTATGGAAATCCTTAAATTCTTCTACGTGCTTTCACATATTAATGTATCTTTCTTGACACACCTACTGATTTCCAAGTTCACCATATTCCAATGAAATCATAATCAGCAACATGTGTCATTTGGAAAATCTTCAATTTTGCGCTAATCATTGTATTGAATGTTTGGAAGATTATTATTCAACCACATCTAAAGAAGATTGGATTTGTTGTTCCGAATGTCTCCAATGGCTCCAATGTATATAAAACGTGTACAATGTATACTAATTTATGTAACATGTGTGATACAGAAAAAAAAAGAATAGGATTAGAAGTGCAATTAGGAGTGCATCTAACCCCAGGCCCTAGGGAGAGATGCACTTTTTCGACCTTTTTTAAACAATATATTAATATAATAGTTTTACTCACTTGACATTATATTTATTAAAGAGAATTAAATAAACAATTCAACTATGCCTGTCTACACTTTCAATTCTTTTTGGAAATTTTTTTATAAACAGAAAACAAACTGTGCTGCATCTATCCCGAAATTACCCGATGTTTTTTAAATATTATTCAAATCAAATTGGTACAATACCTGATGCAATACCTAAATGTTCAGTAATCGTGGCGCCACAGGGTCAATAATTGTGGAAAGATCACAATGTCAATGTTTGAACTAGATTTTCACAGCAGAAGCGTCCGATTGCTCCCTAGCAAACGCTCTAAGTAAAGACTGGCGTGAATCATATGTTTCCAGAGGTAGGGTTAAGTAACAAATGAACCGAAGCCTGAATCCCTGAAATCTACCACCGGCTGTTTAATTTAAACGATGACAAGGGGCCACTGTGTCCAAATGCCGGGCATCCTTTGTCAAAGTAATTCCCCCACGTTGGAACAAGAACCGCCGGACAACAATGACAGTGGCTGCCGCGAATTTCGCAATTGGCAACACCGGGCCCCATTGTTGCGGTTTACGTAGAAGCTCGGCGGTCGGTTTATCAGCGAGTATTATTAAATACTTAGGATTCACGCGGGCCGGGGGGGCGGTGGACGGGTTCCAAGAATGTTCGCTCGAAAATTATGCTGCCGGGGCTCACTTGCTCGAGGGTAGTTTGCCCTTCGATCGCGCACGATTTTCTGCACCATCTGTAATGGATCGAATGCGAGACGGTCGTTCGAGTTTCGGAGAATTCTCCAGATTGCAGTTCGATCGTTCCGTCTCGGGTTCGTTGCCTCGGGAAATTTTCTGATCCACGAACGAACAAAGATCCGCTCTACGTCGAATCACGAAATTGATCGACTTCGCAGAAATTATCCACCCCAAGGTAATTTCTTCGAACATCTCTCGTTCTATGAAATTTCGCTGTGAAAATCGTCTCTCTGCTCGATACCTGACCTTTGAACCGTTTCGTTGAATTTTTCGATTATTTTTGAATACATTTTTCAGGGAGAACTCGAACTCCTACCTTTGAACTGTTTCATTTAATTTTCCAATTATTTTTCAAGACAGACTGTTCGTTTGAAATCTTTTTAAAGAACGTCAATCCTTTTAGCATGTCGAGAAGTTTCAGCCGCCACGTTTGGCTATCACGGCACGGATTAGAAGTGCTATCGGGAACTATCGGAGAAATTTCATTTTTGCGCTGCGTTAAAACGGAAGATTTAATTTCCGGCGGGCGAAATAATTTCATCCGGACGATTCGATCGCGAACTTACTCGCCTTTTAACGAACGAACGTCAAGGTTGTCTGTAAGTAGATTCACTAACCCGCCACCTTTACCGGATCCAACGCGGACGTTGAATCTTAGAGCTATTTTAATTTGTCAATCTAGTAGGAAATCTGCATTCCAATCTATTTTTACGGTCTCCGAAAAAAGGAAGATCCGCCCCGTCACAAGATAAATTGAAAAATATCCACGAAATTGTCGGCTTAAGGCTGTCTTTAAAAATTCTTTACACTATTTTTCATGGTTCTCCATAAAATACCGAATCCAGTTACTTAAATGATTAATAATATCTTTCCCCAAAATTTAAGCAATTAGTTCAAAATTTAACACAAATATTAATATAAATTTAAATAAAATCATGACATCGGTGACTATAAAAATAAAAGCGTGGAGCGCTAAACTACATTAACGTAATCTTCGCTAACGCTCCACGCTTTTATTTATAGTCACTAATGTCATGATTTCATTTAAATTTATATTAAATTTTTTTATCTATTTCGACACTAATTTTATATCAGAAGAAATTTTGAACTAATTGCTTAAAATATTGCTTAAAAATATTATTAATCATTTAACTGAATTCGGTATTTTATGGAGAACCAGGAAAGAAATGATTTTCGCGTCCCTAGTGCATTTTAATATTATAAGCGTGGTTTTTAATAAGTTTTTTTTTATATATTTTATTATATGTAAAAATTAATCGTATAACTTTCACAGTTAAAGCAGAAGCAATTCATAGAGTATTCGTCTTTCTCCTGAAAATTGGACTTCCCAAAGACCGTGCGTGATGGAGAAAAACGATTTTTTATCAGATTCTTCGAGCGCGTGGTACAGAGATGAAAAATTTTAATTTCGCCGACAAGTGTTACTTATTCGTAAGATCTGGGCCGCCATTTTTCTGCGTCGGGACGCGGGTCGGGGATTCGATAACGCGCGCGGCCGACAAAGAAGCGGGATATGCAAACGGCCGAGAATAAATTGACGATAATAATGGTCTTTATTTCCATAATTGTTACTGGGAATAAGCATGCCACGGTCGCGCGATCACCAGATATCAGATTCCCGCGTTCGCCGCAGTTCCCCATGGAAATTATGTAATTTTCGCGAATCGTTGATAAGGACGCGACCGCGCGCTCCCGCGACGGTACTTTCTGTCGGCCCTTCGTGTTGCCCAGGACCGTATGTAAAAATGAAGGGAACAAAAAATACAACAGAAAATGACAATGATTCAGACTGCGATACTATTTCGCTAGAAAATGCCAAGGACGTCTCCGAACGACTAAACCAGGCTTGTCAAACACGCGGCTCGTGGGCCGCATGCGGCCCGACCAAAAACGTTGAAACTGTTGATGAAAATTTATAGGTTTTATACACCAAATTCACCCTTTTGCAAGTCAATTTCACCTTTTTGTAAATCAATATCACCCTTTTGCAAATCAATTTCACCCTTTTGCAAATCAAATTTAACCTTTTGCAAATTAATTTCACCCATTAAGAATATTTGAAATTAATTATTTATTTATTTCGATTGAATTATATATTTTTTTTATTAATTATATATATATTTATATTACTTGTTATTAATTATATATTACTCAATACGTTTCAATAAATATGTACTTCCATTTCTAAAATTTATTAATCAGAAAATGGCTACAATGCATATGCATATCTACACACAGATTTCGCACATTACAAAGTTAATGAATTGGTAATTATTTTTAAATAAGTATTTGATGTAAATCTTTGCAATTTCTCTGCAATTTAACAATTAATAAACATTTAATCTGATTTTATTTACAAAAACTTACTTAAAAATACTTGATTTGTAAAAGGTTGAATTTGATTTGCAAAAGGGTGAAATTAAATTTGCAGGGGGGTGAAACTGATTTGTAAAAGGGTGAAATTGATTTACAGAAAGGTGAAATTGACTTGCAGAAGGGTGAATTTGGAGTGCACAACCTGTAGAACTGGAATTAATTAACTGGAAAAGATATATGGATGTTGTGATTCCACATTTTTACAACTATTTATCTGTCGACCGATTTCCCAATATGTTATGTGGAATTAGGCGTATTTCAGCTATGTTCGGTAGCAGTAGTACCACACATACATACATATATTGCGAACCACTATTTTCAACGTTAAAAAATAATAAAACTGTGGGAAGGTCAAGATGAATAGACCAGTGTGTACCACCAATTTCAAAAATAACACTGTCCAACACCAAATTTGTTCCCAGATTATTATTCGGTCCTTCTTATAGAGTTTTTTGCGCTGATTCCGAATCTGTTTTTAATTTTTTCCCTATACGCACAGTTTTTGAGAAATTTGAGTTTGAAAAAATGACCTATTTTTCAACTTTGAACAAATATTGTGATGTTATTATAAAAGATATTGAATTGTTCTTTGCAGCAAAAGATTCTGTGGACTTTCCCGAATACAGTGATATCCAATATTAATACACTATGATTGTTTAAACATGTTTAAACAATGATTAAAGACGGAGAGACACCATTTTTGCACCAATTTTTGAAGATATTTTTAAATCTATCTCAAAAAATAAGGGTCCAGCGGAAAATCGAACTATACCACGCGGTAGAGCAGACTTTTATCTTAAAAAACCCCCCTTTGAAGTTTTCGACATCGACGTTTTTACCGAACCAGAAAGCAAAATATCTTCGCCCGACATGATTTGCCGCCAATGGCGCTCACCACTACAACGGTCGTTCGCCGCTCCGTATCCCGTTGCTGCGCCATATCTCGTCCAGAGCGCCACTGGCGGCAACGCATGTCGGGCGAAAATATTTTGCTTTCTGGTTCGGTAAAAACGTCGATGTCGAAAACTTCAAAGGGGGGTTTTTCAAGATAAAAGTCTGCTCTATCGCGTGGTATAGTTCGATTTTCCGCTGGACCCTTATTTTTTGAGATAAATTTAAAAATATCTTCAAAAATTGGTGCAAAAATGGTGTCTCCCCGTCTTTAATCATTGTTTAAACATGTTTAAACAATCATAGTGTATTAATATTGGATATCACTGTATTCAGGAAAGTCCACAGAATCTTTTGCTGCAAAGAACAATTCAATATCTTTTATAATAACATCACAATATTTGTTTAAAGTTTAAAAATATGTTTCTTTTCAAAGCCATGTTCCTCAAAAACTGTGCGTATAGGAAAAAAATTAAAAACAGATTCGGAATCAGCGCAAAAAACTCTATATGAAGGACCCAATAGTAATCTGGGAACATAAAAAAAGTTGAAATTTGTTGGACAGTGTAATTACAGTTCAACAAATTCAACCAAATTTTGAGAACTTGATTACTGAAAAATATTGCCAAGTTTCTTCGAAACAAAAATGAAATAGTTTTACTCAAATAAAGTAAACTTGAAAAGAACAAGTTTTGCACGTATGTTATTTTGTATGTATAACAGCAATGTTAATAAAAAAAATGTGTTTCCTTTTTATTTCGAGTCTGTTTTTTTCTATTGCGACCCTCGAATTAATTTATAATACACAATGAGGCCCTTGGTGGTAAAAGAGTTTGACATGCCTGGTCTAAACTGACAACTGTGCGGAGAATGATAAAAAAATGTCCGTGGTTGCTTAACACTTAAAAGTAACTGGTACATTGCGCGGCTCCTATTGTGATACATGCTCTACTAAAGATATCTATACAATCATTTCGTATGAAATCACTTTTATAATTTCAATAATTGAAGGGGTGGACGGATAAAGGTGCCAAGTAACAAATTGTTTGTTTTCTGTAAAAGAGTTTTTAGCGAGGTATGTTGTCCTTTCTTGATGAATGAAGATAATAACACAAATCAATTACAAATATATGCATGTTATGGTTAATCTCTAATACATAGAAGATAATAATTATCTCTTCAACCATCGAAAAAGGACAACATATTTTGTTAAAAACTCTTTACAGAATACAAACTTGACACCTTTATCCATCCTACCCTTCAATTGTAAAATAAAAAATCTGGAGCTGGTTATTTTAACCGGTGATGGACCCTTTCCGCACTTTTACAATTTAGCTTCTTAAGACCATTCTCAGCTTTATTACAATATGAATTTTTTTAAAACACATTTTTGTAGAGTACTTCTTGTAGATACATCGGTCTTTCTATCATTCCTAACGTGTGAGCTGTTCACTCAAGTGAATCACCAGAAATTGACTAATTAAATTACGATTTTAATACTCTGGGTCAGATTAAACTCGGGCACCGTCGACGAAAGGTTAAATCTGAAAAGGCTGGACTGCGTGAAAAAACATTTTCAAATTATTCTCAAAGTTGCAGAACTCCACGCAACATATGGGACGAAAAAATGTTTTATCAAGGGCCGCGGAAAAAGTTAGGAGCGTTCGCCTCGGGAGCTTAACACGGGAATATTCACGCCCCCTTCAATTTGTTAGGACGCGTGCATTTGATTAGACCGGAGCCTTTGTTCGTCGTGCAACACGTGCAACGCGTGCACTAAATCTGCAACGGCCGGCTGAAATTTTAACCGCACGCCCGACGCGACGGCTCGGAATATATTCAAATTTTATAAGAGCGACGCCGACATAGTCGTTTTCGATGTCGGGCCACGTGAACTTCCACGGCGAAACCTGGCTGGAAACAACACGAACGCAGCGTCCATGCATCTCATTTATATTTCGCGTCCGGGACGCAACATTCGGACACAGGCATGACGATTCCCCACTTAACACGGAAACGATACATTGCCTACAAGGTTTGTTGTTGTTCATGTTCATTTGCTCCGCACATTTTCATCATGATGTTTTGCAGACTTCTGAAATATCGTCCGAACAAGTGTAAAAAGTTTGTGCGGAAAAATGAACGGTACAATTTGTAGGGAAAAGCCGTAAAGCGGGTTTGTTAATATACCGGATCATTCAGAAACTTCGTAGCCTAACAATGAAATAACATGGACTAATGAGTCAAAATACATTTATTCTTCAGTATATTCTCCCTTAAGCTCAATACATTTTTTCCAGCGATTTTCTAATTCATTTACCCCATCTCTGAAATGATTTCCCTCGAGACCTCTAAAATCCTCGTCTACGGCTGCTATAACTTCTTCATTTGATGAAAAACGCCTGCCACGGAGGAAGTTTTTGAGGTTTGGGAACAAATGGAAGTGAGAGGGGCCAAGTCTGGCGAATATGGTGGATGCTGCGACAATTCATAGCGTAACTCCTTCAATTTGGCCATTGCAAGAACGCCTTTGCGAGCCGGTGCATTGTCCTGGTGAAAAATGATTTTTTTCTTCGCTAAGTCAGGGCCTTCCTCCCGAATTTGTGCATCCAGTTGATCCAAAAAGTTTGAGTAATACTCTCCTGTTATTGTTTTCCTGATTCGAAGGTAATCACTTAACAAAATTCCTTCTGCATCCCGAAAAACTGATGCCATGACATTCTTTGTAGATTTTGACCACTTTGGCTGCTTTGGAGCTGAACAACCGGACTCAGTCAACCCAAGTCGGTAAACCCAAGTCTGATCCATGGTTAGAAATCGACGCACAAAGTCAGTTTTATTTTTTTGCTAACGATCCAAATGTTGTTGAGAACATTTCACGCGAATGCATTTTTGATCCGAATTTAACGAATTCGGCACCCATCTTGTCAATAGCATTCTCATACCTAATTCATTAGTTAAGATCTCATGAGCCGATCCAGTTGAGATGCCTGTGGCCTCAGCTAAATCATCCACAGTTAATCGGCGATCTTCCAAAACCAAATCATGGACATGATCAATCATTTCTGAAGTGGTTGCAGTTCTTGGACGTTCTGAACGTGGATCATCATTAATGCCTGTACGACCATGATTAAATAGAGCAACCCATTTTGTTACCATTGCATATGAAGGAGCACTGTCCCCTAACACATTCACCGTATCATCGAAAATTTCCATTCCGCTTTATCCTTTTTTATATAAATAATCAATGACTGCACGATTTTTCAAGTTTTCCATTTTTCTAACCGAAGCAAACACGTCTACTGTAATAAGCTGCCTGAAGCAAGCCATTTGAGACGTCGATTTGGAACGTATGGTATGTTCACATCAAGGACGTATGTTTAGCATCTGAAAAAATACATTTGAATATGCTTAAGGGGGATCTGTACCCTCAGATTTTGGGGTATTTATCAATGTTATCAACCTCTGTGCAGAAAAAAAGTTTCGTTACATTGATAAACACGCAACTGCCTAATGAACACGAGATGGAGTTGCTTGCTATTTCCATATTCTATTCAGCTCGTCGCGAATGCCGTTGTACAGGGCAGGTCGCACTAATATTAGTGCCACCGATGAGGATATGTACCTCGTCTGTGTCAGTTTTGCTATGATTTCACATTGACAGCAGTGCAGCAGTGAAATGTTGCACAATATCGCAGCACTGATTGACAGTCCTTCTGACTAGGCGCCATCTCGTCTAAACTAACTGAAATAAAATTGGCTCTAGATTGGCTCTACATCAGAGATAACCTCTGTCTTCATGAACGTAATATGGGGAAATCTCTGCTATGTTAATGAAATCACGCGCATCGATTTTTTGTCCTTATACGAGCATATTTTGAGCTACACAATAGTTCATTTGATAGAGGAAGGTTCATCGCGGCGCGCTCTGCTCATCACATCAGTCAAAAAAGTCTCTTTGAGACAGAAAAATACATACATTGAAATCTGCGGTTATTTTTCTAGATTTTTTCTCTAGTTTGGGCACTCATATTATTAGATATAAACATAATCTCGTTAAATGAATAGCAGAGCGCGCTGCATTTAACCTTCCTCTATAGAAGGAGCCCTCACCCACCCAAAAATCTGCTCAAATAAGGACTAAAGACCAAGGCGCGCAAACCCATGTTTCGACCCAAAATCTAGTAAGATTCTAGTTCCTTTCTAGTTCCCCCTTAAGTCATTAACAAGATGGAATAAAAAAAATAAGTTTTCTCGATAAAAAATGTCCGTGAAAAAACTATTAAAAAATAACCGGACAAGAAAAGATTGTTCTTCTATGATATTCCTCCTTTGATACCATTTAAATTATGCCATAAATATTTGTTTGTGCCATTAAAAATAAAGGAGATATTTAGGTGGCCTCCTTCAGCTGAGACACCCTGTATATAGGGTTGTCTTTTAATATACACATATACAGACATACGCCACCCGTACGTCAACTCTGTAAATTTAATGTTACTAGAACCCTTTGGAAGCGTCGGATTATCAATAAATCGTGTATAATATTGTCGAAGAACAGTACAGCCGCAATTACTGTGCTTGGTAATCAGTAAGTACTCGAATTCGACAAACCGACAGTTAAACGAATTACGCGTCTCCTCGGCGAAGACGCGGATAACGAGGGGAGGAGCCTCGGTCCTTTCGGCGAATTGAAATTCAAGGTGAGTCCAATTAATTGAACGGTTTCGATCGACGCGGGAACCAAGTGCCGACAATTGGAATATTATCCGTTCCCGGGAAAATGTGCCGAGTCGAACGATGAGTCACGTCGAGGACGACGGAGCTCGGGTTTAGCTACTTAAAAAATCCATAACTTTCGTCGCGGATATAACACGAGTTCGGAATTTCGCGCGGCAGATTGTATCGCGACCCTGGCAAATTCAAAATCGACCTTCCACGATCTACATTCTCACCCGCTGTCCTACATTCGGTCGCGTTCACGACCAGTCTGCGAACAACCATTTTTTCTCCAACATTTCCGCGTGAGATTCTTCCGGATGCTTCTCGAAATTTATGCCCGTTAATTTTCAGGTTGGTAATCCATTTTGCAACACCTCTGTATTCAGTGTAAGAGGTTTCGTTTCTCTTTGCGGCGAAGAAAATTGAAAATTAATCGAGAGGATGTCTCCAATGATTTTCTCGATCTTGGGGAAACTTACCACGCTACGAGAGCTCTCGTACGTATACAACGACCGAGCATTGTCGATCAATTAAAGCCAGTGAAAACTAGAATGCAACTTCGCAAATCGAATCGTAGAACCGCGAATGCCATTCAACCGCAACGTCACGCGACGAAGTTCAAGATCAAAAGACTCGGTCGACGAGAACTCGATAAAGAACACGCGGCGCAGCGAAATTCTGGCTTAACTTGGCTGAAAGCAAACTACATTGTTCACAGTCGCTTTTCCTCGATTAATATCGTTTCGGAATCGAGAGTCGATCGATGAAATGCGTGATCGTTTGCAAAATGATCACGTTGGTCAGTGGCCACCGTAGCAACGGTCACGGAGGTCACTGATCCTTCGTTCTCTCCGTCGAAATGTAATTCGTAATACCGTAATCTCACGGTAATGGTATAGAAAAAGGGGAAACAAAAATCCCGATTCTTCGATTGCTAATGGTTCCAGCGGATCTTTTACGCGGCGGAGCATTCGATCCCGGAGCTGAATTCAATGGAGAGAGCGCGAGCACCGCGAAATTGCGGCGCTTTAACGCGGCTGAAACCAAAATGGCATTGTTCACAGTCGCTTTCCTCGATTAATATCGTTTCCGAATCGAGAATCGATCGATGAAACGCGCGATCGTTTGCAAAAAGATCGCGGCGGTCAGTGACCACCGTAGAACGGTCACAGAGGTCACTGATCCTTCGTTCTCTCCGTCGAAACGTTATTCTGTTCGTAATACCGCAATCTCACGGTAATGGTATAGAAAAAGGGGAAACAAAAATCCCGATTCTTCGATTGCTAATGGTCCAGCGGACCTTTTACGCGGCGGAGCATTCGATCCCGGAGCTGAATTCAATGGAGAGAGCGCGAACACCGCGAAATTGCGACGCATTAACGCGGCTGAAACCGAAATCGCATTGTCCCCGATCCGTTCCCCGCCGAGTGCAATATCATTCCACAATTAAGAACTATCCTGAAAGGGTCGAGCGCTCCCCAAGGCCTCGATTTCGGTGTCCCTGGTCCACCGAGGCTCGAATAGACGCACGACTGCCGACCGTAGACAATGTCGCAGCTCGGTGGGAATCGAAGTGTGCACGGCCGGCCCCGACAAACGTATCTCTATGCATGTGCACGTCAAGGCGCCCCAATTTGCGTGCGAATACGCGGTAAAAGCTCGCCCGGTGATTTACAATACAGCGGCCAACTATAGTGTCCGGCATTGTCGGGAAGGGAAATACTTTGTGCGACAAAAACGGGGGAGGAGAATGGAGGAAAAGTGGAAAGAGACAGTGCCTGGTCTGAGAAAGAGAGAGAGGAAGAGAGGCAGGCGAGCTTTGACCGTGTCATCCCCGCGGCAACCAGTGTGGAAACACAAACGAACACGAGGACCAGCCCTCTCTCCCTCTCGAAGATTTACTATCACCTCGACGCACGCCACGAACGGCTTCCTTCCAGCACATCGGAACTTTCACGCCAACCACGCGATTTTCAACCACCGACGACACAAAATTCGCCGCCGCCATCCGCTCGACGAGAGCTTCCGGAAATTAGGTTTGTTACAATACAGCTTGTCGGGTAACACCGAGCAAACTCGCTAAGATTTTACGGGATTTCAGAGATCACCAGCATTTCTCACGGAGAACGTTCAATCGTTGCTCGCTTGACAAAGTTTGACGCTTTCCACGGTGCCAACGTGTTTGTTTTTTCACACTTATAGATTAGTAACACTTGCATTCACTTTGTACCATTCGTGTTGAATTTTCCTTTATGTCGATCGTAGATAGTGCAAATAAATAATCTTATGATTTTGGCGCTACGGGTTCGATCAAATGTTACTCACTAAGCAATTTTGCAATTTGAAGTGTTCTCGGCGTTTTGATCCGAATGTGGACCATTTTCAAGATAAATTTTGCGTCTGTAGAATACTGCAAGTTATAGTAATTGTTCAACAAAACCATGTAATACCAATAAAACTTTGACATACTTGCTGAGTGTAAACGAGTTATATAAATTCAATGATGGAACTTTTGAGAAAACTAATTATCACCATGCTGGTAGACGTTAAACTGAAACCACGTGGCCGTTAAGAAGCAAACGTCAGAATAAAGGAACGACGCATATCGAACGATAGTCAATCAGAACACAGAGATCAATGAGTTCCAGAGCTGGGTAAAATAGTATTTTAAATAGTAAATAGTAAATAATCCTATTTATTTTAAAGTATGTGTATAACTTCGAAAATAAAATATTTTATTTAATGCAGTAATTTTTTAAAATAAAATATTTTATTTGATGCAGTAATTTTTGAAAATAAAATAATTTATTTGAAAATAGTATTTTATTTAAAGAATATTGGAAATATTTATATTTTGTCTTTATTTTCCGTTTTAATTCCAAATATTATTGTTGAAAATCATGGTTCGAATTCAGTACATTTATGAGTTTAAATCGTTTCTTAACGATAAGATATACATAAACCGCACATGTTTATGCGGTTTCTGAGATGTATTATAACAATGCAAAAAGTAAAATATTTTATTTCGTGTTTCAGATTGTTAAAATAGAAATATTTTATTTTGTGGATCAAATTGTTGAAATAAAAATATTTTATTTTGAGGTTCAAATTGTTAAAATACTATTTTCTTTCAGCAAAATAAAATCTAAAATAATAAATAGTATTTGAAATATTTGTTTCGCCAAATAATGCCCACCTCTGATGAGTTCTCAAATCAATATTTGGCGGCAATTATGAATCATGCCGATCCACTATAGCCACTTCACATGTGTCTATATACCATGTAGACTTAATGGTAAATTAATAATTGACATTCAGAATAGTTGAACCAAAAATTACATACAATTGCTCTTGTACGTGAGAACACTAGGTGTTTAATTAGTTAAAGTTAAAATTAGTTAAGTTAAACACTAGTAGTTTAATTCATGGGTGAAAAACAAATAATACAACTTATTATGTTGGATACATGTGTTCGTCACTGTTCACAGGCAAGCTGAAGACACTTTTTCGGTCCACAATGTTCCAAATTGAAACGTGAATATTGATGTTTCAATTTAAATAGAAGAATTGCCCGATGTTGCTACAGTGTGGACGCAGCTTTACATTTTAAAGACGTAAAACCGGTGAATTTTCTCGACGGTTAAAGGATTCCGAAGCAATTCCGAGAACGATTCTTCTACTGTGAGACAGCTAAGACAGCGACACGTTTTTTCGGGCTATTCCGCGGTCCGTTTGGCTCTTTCTTCCGTGATAAAACCCATAATCCAATTTCCAGGTGGCGTGGTAGGGGTCAGGCGATAGTTTTTCGGGTTATTAATCGCGGACAGGGATCCTGTGCGCGTAACGCCGATATTTCGAGCTGGAAAAAACAACGGGCGGTACGGGGTGGGTCCGGTCGCGCGTACCGAACGATAAATTTACGTCGTTAATTCTCTGGCAAAGCCGAATTGCTCTGCCTTTGTTGCGCCCGGCTGCCAACGGCGATAAATCTACGATTCCGATATCGGTCCCGCTAAAAGGTTACCGACGAATTAATAACTGATCGCGTCCTATAGATAAGCCGGAAGCGAGAGGTCGACGAGGCTCGCAATTATATCGCGCGTGACACGCCTCATCCCCTTCCCCCGACCCCGTAATTCGTTAAAAATTCACCGGTACTGATTGAACAATTACGGAGAGCCGCAATCCCGATACCGGCTGCTACCGCCTCGAAATTGGTAATACAATTTTCAAGATCGACTAACGAACTCGATGATCCTCGTTATCTTCTTCGGATGATCTCCGGCAAACGACTTCTGCGACTCTTCTATCGAAGGAGTCAGACTACAGTCTTCCCTCGCGTAGTGTAACTCTCGTCTCTACGGATAGTGTTACTTTTTTTTAAAAAGTAAATGAAAAACGGGATATAAGAGGGAACAATGTCAAATAACACTTTTGTTCTAATTGTTTGTTCATATTCTTAGTCAAATTGTCTATCTTTAAGTTTTTTATGTGCAATTCTTAGTGTTATGATTATGTTGTACGCTGTATATCAAGCATGTCAAACACGCGGCCCGTCGACAAGTAGTTTGCGGCCCGACCAAAAACGTTGAAACTGTTGATGACAATTTCTAGGTTTTACACTCCAAATTCACCCTTCTGCAAATCGATTTGTGTGTTTGCTTTGCTCCTAACTGTATCTCTTCAGTCTTTGACCTATTAAACACGCATCTGCCTATTCGGTATTACTACATGTGGACTAGATCTTCCATTACCTTAGTTTGCATTAGTGCTTAGTCTATATATAGAATAGTTGATAAACCTCGAGCGGTAAAGGTTTATCGATATGGGTGTAATGCTAGTTACTGGAGTTTAAAGGATGTAGTAAAGATATTGGAGACTCTCTATTATCTAATGTGAAGAGTACAATATATTCTTTAGACAAATGAAAATACACATGTAATGTGTCGTGTGGTTCGCGGAACCTAATTCCCGAGCTCTCGTTTTTCACGCACTGAGAAATGCGGGGGTAAGTGAGTTTGACTTGACTTAAGAACTGCGTTTCTAAACATCTTTAAGTTACAACGATCGAGAGGGAATGAGACCCAATCTCACTATAGACGCGTACAGATTCGTGTTTAGTCTTTAACTAAGCCCGTGGTGGCCAAGCTCGAACCCTTTATATAGTGATGAAATTGTTCGGAAAATGGTAGTGGGGGTAAACGGAAATCTGGAAGATTGTCTACGTTTCCCAGATGTATGTACTTTCCCATAAGGGGAAAAACTGTTTATTTGGGCATGCGAGCTGGACCTCCTGCACGGACACGTGGTTTCAAGAAGGGAGCAAAAGTCGCGTAGGCAAAGCCTCCGTACGTAACAACAACATAAATTTTTTTGTATCATGAGCCCCAATTTAGCATTCAACTTTGTCCTTCAAACATTTGTCGTATCTTTAAAAACAACAAAGATATTTGAGATGGCAACGTTATGTGACTCACCCAGTATATGTAGACTACAAAACATAACAAAACTGTACAATAATTACACAAATCGAATAGTGTCGGTCAAACCGTGTCGATGATGACATTTGTCGACGATTTGACCGTGTCGATGAAAACATAGTGTCGATGATTTGACCGTGTCGATAAAAACATAGTGTCGACGAAAATTACTGTCGGTCAAATCGTGTCGATGAAAACAGTGTCGGTGAAAAGGGTTGTCGAGGAACCAAGGGTAACCCACTTTAATCAGACTCGTTTACCGTGATCCAATCGTGCTAAGCCATACTCAACAATGGATTATGGAATCTTTAACCAATCTGCTAATTATCTTTAACCAATCTACTTATTCGAAGCAGTGCATTTGTTTAAAGCTGTCTAATGTAGAGGAATCGATTGCTTATCTTCGCGATTTGATTAAACCTTGTGAATTGGGAGATCGTAACTCTGTTGAACGAAGGGATGGCGCTGCTTGATCTTACTAATTAATTGATCGTGTTTCGATAGCGGAACACTGGTGCAAGCAGTTTGAACGGTGGGCCGATGATCCCCACGCGACGCGGCGCAGGGATTCGACTTGTTACATTCAATTTACAAAGCACGTCGGTGCATTTACCACGTGTAGCTACTGCTTGACGAGCAGCCGGCTCTCCTGCGAGGTGGGTTCCTCGCTGGGAATCGCGTGAACTTCTCTCCTTGCTCGCGCCGTCAACTTTGAACGACAAATCCCGTGGTTAAGGTATTATTAATCTTCGGAACTGCGGTCGTGCATTATATGGGACTCTGATCGCTATCGTTGGCGGCGCTGCGATCCCATAAATTTCGCGGCTAAACCTGGTTTGCCGTGGGTTTTCGGTAATTAATGCGACGAGAAACGGACGCGGGCCAGATAACGCGAACACGGTCGCTCGTGCAAGAAACCTTGACGTAGAAGCGTCAGTTTCACGTCTGTCAAACGAAAAACCACTGTCTGCTCTGTTGACAGGGCTTACGGCTTGTTGCACGACTTTCCATTGGCAAATGCACACGATTTTCTATGAAGATCTATCGCTTTTAAAAGGATGATTTCCTTCATCGAACCCCTTACATTTTTTTCTATAATATACAGCAGGCATGTCACACTCTTTTACCACCAAGGGCCTCATTAAGTATTATAAATTAATTCGAGGACCGCTATAGATTAAAGCAGACTCCTTAAAGAGAAACATATTCTTTTTTATTAACATTGCTGTTACACATACAAAATAACATACGTACAAAAGTTGGTTTTCTTCAAGTTTGCTTTATTTGAATAAAACTATTTCATTTCTGTTTCGAAGAAACTTGGCAATATTTTTCAGTAATCAGATTTTCGAAATTTGGTTGAATTTGTTAAACTGTAATTATTTTTGGAATTGATTGTACACGCTGGTCGGTTATTCTTGATCTTTCCGCAGTTTTATTATTTTTTAACGTTGAAAATAGTGGTTCGCAACCTATGTATATGCATGACCTGGGTGTGGAATGTTTTTTAGTGGGTAGTGGGGAGACCGCCTTCCTGTCTTCTTGACTCCCACACTACCTCTTTCTCGGGTTGGGGTGTACATAAGTGTATTTTTTAGTACCACGCCGTTAACAAAAAAAACTAGATCGATGTTAGATCAGAAAGTTCCGCTATCGAAACACGATGAATTAATTAGTGAGACCAAGCAGCGCCATCCCTTAGTTCAACAGAGTTACGATCTCCCAATTCACAAGGTTTAATCAAATCGCGAAGATAAGCAATCGATTCCTCTACATTAGACAGCTTTAAACAAATGCACTGCTTCGAATAACAATTACTAGATTGGTTAAAGATTCCATAATCCATTGTTGAGTATGGCTTAGCACGATTGGATCACGGTAAACGAGTCTGATTAAAGTTCCGGCTGTTCAAATGCAAGTGGCCTAGATCGATATTGGATCAGACAGTGTGTCCAAAGTCCTCGCGGTAATTCTATCGGTGATTAAGCGATAAAATCGTGACCATTAGCGAGAATAAGGGGTTTGAGACACGAACAACTGATAGTAAGATGAAGGAACACCATCCCTTTGTTCATCATCAAAGTTACTCCGTTACCTCTATATAAGCGGAAAGTTTTGACGCCACCGTGGTTCAATATCGCATCAAATTCTCAGTATAAATTACCTCCAAATGAACGGACTATTCCAAATGGAAATGATACAGTAAACGTACGTGCAGCGCACAAATGGGAACAATTAGATGACAGTAAACGAGTTAAGTTAAAAGTTCCGACACCTCGGGTGAGAGTAGAATAGATCGGTGCCGGGTCAGCCACTATTTCCAAAGCCCTCGCGGTAATTGTATCGTTGCTTAAGCGATAGATCGTGACCATTAGCGAGAAAAAGGAGCACAGTCGTTGGGACCCGATTAATTGGCAGTAAGACGAAGCAGCACCGTCACCAGATTCGACAAAATTACAGTCTCGAGAAATTCAAAGCACAAAAATCAAGCGATTCACAACAGATTCCTTTAACTCTCTTCCAAGTAAACAAATTGTTTCCCATGAAAACTATGTATAGTAATTCTTCAATCGAAGTCCTATGTCGCCTATCTAATCGAAGTCCAGTGCCTACTCACTCCACTGCCAGCCAACAGTGGGCCAGATCGACGCGCTAGCTGTTCATAAGCTAAAAAATCGAAGTCCTCATATCGATTTTTAACGAATGTACAATGTTTGTTAAATGTCCATTACATTCAAAAACGATAATATTAATTAAAGTTATTAAAAACTCTCGTTACAATAAGCGTTCAAAGATCAAACTTTTTCAGATACGATTTATCACCGAAAAAATTCCTTTTCTTCATAACGATGTCCTGGAAAACCTACTGAAGATTAAGTGCCCAATTTTTTTGTATGAAGAATGTATATCTATGTTGAGAACGCACCAGGAACTAAACATTAATGTTCATAATTTGTTATAAAAAAAATACTTAGTCAACTAAGGAATACCGTCAAAGTTTTTCACCTTTGACAAGGGGTAAATTAAAAGTGTTATATAGTGTCGTGCTCTAACAAAGTGGAACATTTTCAGCAACGTCTCCTCTAAAAGATCCTGCAAATTTCACACCCAAATCGATCCCAGCTTGAAAATTATGATGGTTTAAAGCGTCGCGTGTCACGCAATTCCGCGGCGAATCGCGTTACACGGGACGCATTGACGACGACTCAGCAGCTCTTAAGAGTGTAAAGACCTAACCCAGACCTATCATATGAATTTTTTAGATTATACGACCATTGATAAACATTCGAACTTATTACTAGCCCACAGTTGAATCATTTGTATTTGGGAGATTATAGTAACAGCATCGTAGTATAGCATCAGAGCAGTTTTTCCATATTAAAGACCTGTATTTTACCTTTGTTAAGAGGAATTATAGTATAGATTTTTGTTTATTCATAGATAAAGAGAGTTATAAGCAGAAAATCCGTATGATCAATCGAATATAGTCAGTAACTTTGTAAAATATAATACTTAATCTTGTTTGAATTTTTGTAATTCTTTAAATAAGACAGTAATAACACATTTTTGTTATTTCATTAAATATAATAAACTTCATTCATTCAATAAATATGAATTCCTTTTGTTTGAATGCTTGAATAGCCAGGTAGTTTATGGAGAACCAGGAAAAAAATTATTTTCTCTTTTTTAGTGCATTTTAATATAAGCGTGGTTTTTAAAAAGTTTTTTATATATTTTATTTTCTACTTTTATTGTCATCGGAAGCAAGTGTGTATATAAAATTTCAGTAAGATTGATCTATGGGAAGAGGCTTAAAATTCGATTACAATATTTGACGTATAAGCGTGGTAAAAAGAGCACAGAGCCGTTCAAAGCATTTTGAAGCAGAAAATGTTTACATATTTGTGAAGTATAATAGTTGTGAAATCGAAATATATCAAAACCCCAGGATGTTTGGTCCGAAATTGAGAAAAGCTTATCTGAAGATATTAACGTTTATAAAACTTGATTCTAACTTAGTGTTTTATTATTGCTACGAAACTATTTTAATGGTTAATGAAACAGGAAAAGTGGATATTTCTCACCTTCTTCGATACCTTCCATATTCAAAATTTAAAGAAAGGACACAAAACAACGTTTTTGATTACAGAAAGTCAGTAATTGATTGGGCCAGGTCTCGCATCAGTTCTCCGATGAGCTCTCTAACGAGCTCTCTGCCACTTATGCAAACATAATTCCTGCCGTTTGTTGTGCTAATTTTAGATTCCCGGCATTTGGTTCATACACTAGAGACATTTCTGAAGGGATTAGTAAAGCCAAACAATGTGCGGAGAAT
Organism: Lasioglossum pauxillum; assembly: GCA_933228785.1. Lineage (NCBI taxonomy): Eukaryota > Metazoa > Arthropoda > Insecta > Hymenoptera > Halictidae > Lasioglossum > Lasioglossum pauxillum. Next base: position 35,631,870 of record OW121701.1, on the reverse strand, counting down.
AGTTGCATTTTCGACTTTCGTCCATTATAGGCGGCCGCACTGTGCGCCGTAGGGCGACGATGATTGATCTCGGCTCGGGTATATCGGTGTGAACACCACAACATTGACTCGAGGGAATCGAATTTACAAACTTCTTAATTTTCATTATTTTTTATGGGTCTTTCGCTAACTTATCTCTGACATTTCTCTGATTAAAATTACACCAAACACGATATAATTTCAACTGTATTTAGTGATTTAATCGACGGTGAAATTTTCGAAGACAACGAAGAACAGCGACAACGCGGACCTTTGAAGTGTGCCGGCGACGGCGCTCGTTCGCGTCTCTTTCTTTCCAATACGATCTTCTAATCTAATACAGAAAATACAGTTGAAATTATATTGTGTTTGGTATCATTTTGCATTACAAAAATGCCACGAATATGTTGGTGAAAGTTCCATAAGAAAATAATGAAAAATAAAGAAGATTAAATTTTGGTGTTACATTGTGATGACGCACGGCCTTACACTGTGCCGGCGACGGCCACACGCTTTGGCCACGCGATCCCATTTCATTCTGTCCTTCTCTATGTTCGGCTCGTCGATTGAAGTCCCAGCGCGGTCGACGCGGTAGACGCAAGTCATAAAAAAATAGCCTCTACTACGCTACTGAAGTCCGTTCAAAACACGGCTGTTGGGACTTCGATTGAAGAATTACTGTACAAGATTCGCTAAAGATTCTACAGTTCCTTGTTACACGTGGATCAGCCGAATTTTATCACCGTGAGCGAGTCAGATTAAAAGTTCCGACTTCTCGGGCGCAAGTGGAATAAGTCGTCGCCGGTCAGACATTGAAGAATTTCGCTCTAGCCGGCTTCCAACCGACTTAGCCAGCCGGGTCGTCTTCGGAGGAGAGAAACCCGTTGTTTCCAAAGCCCTCTCTGTAATTGTACCGGTAATTAAGCGATAGATCGTGACCATTAGCGAGAAAAAGGGCTCGAGCCTTCGGGACACGATAATCCGGACTTAGCGGCGATCTACGACCGCATTCTCATATTAGCTACGTTTTCTGAATTGTGTAGCTCCGTGGGGGTCCAGCGACCATAAAGCCCGTCGCCGGTGCCGCCGGAGGGGTAGCCCGGATAAACGTAAGAAATGAGCAACGCCGCGAGGCCGGTATATCGAGCGGTTACGGGAATCGGTCCGCCGTACGTCATGTACAATACCAGCACTGGCAGTTTTTACGGATATTGCATCGATCTGCTGAACGATATTGGATCCCTGGCGGGGTTCGATTACATCATCAGGAAATCGCTCGACGAGCAGTATGGGTTCAAGGACCCGGGGAACGGTAGCTGGAACGGTATGATCGCCGAATTAATGAAGAACACGTCGGACATCGCCGTCGGCCCGATATGGATCACGTCCGACAGAAACAAGGTAAAAATATTGGATCATGCTGACGCCGAGAGCAGTAGAGCTTCCTTTGGGCTGACCGTCGGATCGATATTCGTGAGATTCTCACTCTTTGTCCAAGCTCGAGGCTGAATTGTTCAGTATCTAATTTATTTGGGTAGCCGGGGTCAGTACCTACCGCGATCTTCGATAAGAATGTTCCTGACAGAGCACGATTCTTTGACGATGAGAGTGATCGCACAGGTCAGTGACCCTTGTCACCATCCCTCCAAATGACCGCAGCGATCAGTGACCTACATACTCCCCTATCACTACGCTTACTAGCCTGAATGGCTCCCGTAACCATAGATCCAAGCGATCATACAGGTCAGTGACCGCGCGATCATCCATATGAATTATCCTGACAAAACAGTATTCTTTGATAACGAGAGTGATCGCACAGGTCAGTGACCCTTTTACCAACCCTCCAAATGACCACAGCGATCAGTGACCTACATACTCCCCTATCAGTACGCTTACTAGCCTGAATAGCTCCCGTAACCATAGATCCAAGCGATCATATAGGTCAGTGACCGCGCGATCATCCATAATAATGGTCAGTGCCACCCTGTTTGTCTAGGTGGTAGACTTCACGGTCCCGTATCAGGGAACAAGCGGTTTCACGATAATGATGCTGAAGAAGAGGAAGCGAGTGCCGTTCCTCCGGTTCTTGACGATCCTGGAGCTCGAGATCTGGCTGTGTCTGGCGCTAGCTTTCCTCTCGACGATATTCCTGCTGTTTATACTGGAAAGGTACTCACCGTTCAGCTATCGGAACAATCGCGCGAGATATCGGGACCAGCCGGACGATCGATTCTGCACGGTGAAGGGCTGCTTCTGGTTCGTGTTCACGTCGCTGACACCTCACGGCGGCGGCGATATCCCGAAGAATTTCTCGGGTAAAATGGCGGCGACCAGCTGGTGGCTGTTCGGGTTCGTGATCGCCGCGGCGTACGCGGCCAATCTCGCTGCTTACGAGACCCTCGGGAGGCTCGAGAAGGATATCGGCTCTCTGGAGGACCTCGCGAAACAGTATCGGGTCTCCTATTCCACCGTGGCCGACTCCACCGCGCACAGATACTTCCAGGCGATGAAGAAGACCGAGGAGACTCTTTACGGGTGAGCCAGCTCCCTTCCTAAACACTCTTTCGATTCGAGTTGATCGATTCGACGAGAACTACTCTCTCTTCTTCCTCCTAAAACCACGCGCGAGTCCAATTTACTTCTCCGATAGAAAATACTCTGTTAAAATAGCGAACGCAGCCGATGAAACATCGTTCGGTGGCATATTAACACATCAAACATGCTGAGTGACACAATCCTACGTCCATCTTTAGTCATTCTTGTTTTAATATCAGCTTGCGTCGAATTTAATTAGAACACGTACGATGTCGAACAGAGTTGTAGGACGATTGAATTTTATATTAATATTTTTATCGAATACGCTCTCGCAATGTTTACAAGGCATTGGGATGAAATCACTTTGACTGTCGGCGCTTCCAGCGTTAAATTGGGAATTCACGTGTTCGAGCAGTGTCTCGGAATACTACTTCCGAAGCTTGTCAATAGTTAAGTACCTCGTAAATAGCTAACGATCAGATCCTTCGCAGCTGAGCTTCTCTCAGCAGAAAATGAAATTACGGGGTAACCGGTTAGCAAATATTAACAGCCGGACCGAGGATCTTCACGAAAAATTCCTCTTTTCATAAATGATTTTACGAAAACTCGAATCAGCTGACCAATTCTCTCCTCGGAGATTCTGATCGAAACGAAACGTGCGTCCCGTTGATCTTTATTAATCCGGACATTTATTTAAACTTATTTGCTCATTTGCTAACATTACGGAAGCATAAACTTTCGCAATTTTTTAATGACATTTCCGCTCTACTTCTCTCGCAGGAAATATTACGGCAGATGCGTTTCTCCCTGCTTTATAAAAGAACCTATGGAAACCCTTGTATACGAGACGCTAACGTAAATAGCAAACGTCGCAGAGGAATCGCGGGAAATGTAGAGAAAAATATGGGAACGTGGAATTGTGCGCAGACCAGAAATGATATTGTCTTACACGTGTACATTTTAATAAGGCTTTCGCGTCCGGTTCCGAGTCATCTGGCATAAATACGTCTTATCGTACAGTTTACGGTTTGAAATACGAATATCACTTCTTTAAATCCCGCTTCGGACTACGCAGACATTTCATACTTTATCCGTCGACGTTCCTGCAGAGCAGGAAACTGGTTTTTAAAAGTACATAATGCCGCCGGTGGTCTGCGAATTTACGAAATATAAAACGGCGGAAACTCATTTTGTTAATACGCGTGTAGTTAAATATACGCGTACGCGTGTACTTAAAATGACACGTACCGAAACACTGTACGTGTGTACGTGTATTAAACATTGATATTCTTTATACGTACGCAAAACTGAACTAGCGGTTCATAATAGTTTAAGTCCTTCTAGAGTTTTGTGAATTCTAAGCGAGAAGTATCTAGCCTGGCAAGCAACATGTGTTACAAAGACAATGTGGCCACTAGTGATGACAATATTGCGAATTTATTTGGTATGTTTTTTGGATCTGTCTACCGAAAAATAACACTACTAATTGTAATACCCCAGAAAATTGTTGTAACCCCTATTTTTCTGACATCTAGGTGCACGATAGTGCACCAGCCAAGTTCTGGCACTACCTCCTTTTACACGAAACAACTTAGGCATTTTTTAGAGGCTCATTGATATAGACATTAGTAAAATTTATATCATGTTAGATGAACTCGATGTCAATAAAGGGCCTGGAATAGATGGCATCCCTCCCTTATTTTTCAAAATGTGCAGCCCTATTTTATCTCGGTCACTTTGGAAAATTTTTAATAAATCTCTAAAATTAGGTCTATTCCCCGCACTTTGGAAAACCAGTCTGGTTACACCCATTTTCAAGAGCGGTGACAAATCTAATGTTGGAAACTTTAGACCTATAAGCATCATTAGTGTTATCCCCAAAGTATTTGAAGAAATTGTCACTAATAAGTTATACAGCTCTGTCTGTCTCTCTCTCTCAATATGTGAACAGCAACATGGCTTCGTAAATAAGCGACCGTCAACCAAAAACCTAGCAAACCACCATTTTTCAACACTGTTACTTTCTCCTATTTGCTGATGATTTAAAAATCTTTAAAATCATCTCGTTCCGGGATGATGCTTCCAGATTACAGGCAGACCTGGATCGTTTCTGCGATTGGTGTCACAGGAACGGTATGGATCTCAACATTAATAAATGCCATATTATGAGTTCTGTACCTCTTATACAGGGTGAGTCCGCAGAAACAGAACACCTTAATATCTTCGTTACTTTTCGTTGTACAAAAAAACTTCTTAGGACAAAGGTACACTGTTTGAAGGGCCACATGTAATGGTGTGAGGGAAAAAATTGTCAAGATCTTTCTTTTTACAAGATTTCAACATCATCAATATTTTTTTAAATGGAATGAGGTATTTTTTAATACATCAATCGATGCAGCTGGACATTCGTTATAAAAAAGTACTAACCGATGTATGTCGAAAAGTTAGTAGTTCGCGAGATATTTCGATTTAAATAACTGTAAAACACCATTACTGTCGTAGTAAAACGTTACACAAGTAAGTAAACGCTAACGTCGTAGCACGACAGTAATGGTGTTTTAGAGTTATTTAAATCGAAATATCTCGTGAACTACTAATTTTTCGACATACATAGGTTAGTACTTTTTTATAACGAATGTCCAGCTGCATCGATTGATGTATTAAAAAATACCTCATTCCATTTAAAAAAACATCGATGACCTTGAAATCTTGTAAAAGTGCCCTTGACAATTTTTTCTCTCACACCGTTACATGTGGCCCTTCAAACAGTGTAACTTTGTCCTAAGAAGTTTTTTTGTACAACAAAAAATAACAGAGATATTTAGGTGTTCTGTTTCTTCGGACTCACCCTGTATATCCTTACCGTCTTAATGACTGTATTCTCTCCTCAATAACAGAAGTTAAAGACTTAGGAATTCACTTCTCCTCTACCTTAGACTTTTCCAATCATTTTTATCACATTGTCAACTCCGCTTCAAGAATGCTCGGGTTCATACTTCGTTTTTCCACTGATTTTCGTTCAATCCATACACTTACGTTGCTATATATTACCCTTGTCCGTCCCCTGTTAGAATATGCTTCAACTATATGGTCTCCGAAAAGCGTGAAGTATGAAACCATGCTCGAGAGAGTGCAGCAAAAACTCAGGTTTTGTGTATAAGACAAACAAACCAATGTCAATCTTTGATCATGATTACTAGAGGTGTGCGAGAACCCGAAATATCGAGTCGGGGCGGGAACATGATATTTTTTCGGGATCGGGACGGGTACCCGAAAATTTCCAGATTCTCGAATTTATCGGGATTCCCGAAAATTTCGAGAACCCAGTAATAATTTATATTCGTTTTAATGAATACATTCATAGTTTCGTATTTTTTTATTCCAGATGTTTTCGAGATTGAAAGAATGTTGTCCATCACGAATTCTTTTCAAAAGTGTCTTATGTCATATTCTCGAAATTTTCAGAACCCGATTTCTTCGGGAATCTCGAAATTTTCGGGAACCTGACCCGACCCGACTGGACCTCTTCTCGACTCGTCCTGACCATCGGGTTCCCGATATTTCGGGTTCTCGCACACCTCCAATGATTACTCTAAAATATTAAACATAGTCAACCTGGAAACATTATCTGATCGAAGAATAGTATCTGACCAGAGCTTTATTTTTAATTTGATAAATATAGATTGTCCCGCACTCCGGAGGCAAATCAATTTCTACGTACCTGAACGTGTTTTGAGAACGAGAGCAGGATTTCAAACAATGAAATCCAAATCCACATATGGAGTAATAAATCCTTTGAATCGCATTATTGCAAGCTCAAACATGCTGTATAATAATATTGATTTTTTTAATGGCACGTTACAGGAATTCCGAAGAAAATTACGCAAGATTATTTGTTAATGTCGTACCTGTATTTGTTTAGTTTCGCGCTTGTACCTTCTTATGTAAATATTAGGTTAAGACTTTTTCTTTTGTTATGTTCTTTTTGTTTTTATCAGTTCTACTGATACATTTGTACAAAAGGACCTCGGTCCGTATCTAATAATAATAATAATAATAAATAATAAATAAATAAATACTCGTGAAATAGGGATCTCTAATTCAAACCCATTTTTCTTGATGTTCTGCTGGTTTGTGATACCTCATTTTACTCAGTCGCGTATATCACGATTTCGCCGACATCCTGTACAGTGACAGGAAAAGCAAGACCTTATGGCTAGAGCGGTATAAAACGTTCTTCTCCGGAACAGGCAAGATCGAATGAAAAACTAAAGAATAATAGGAGGTAACGGACTCGGGTTGAACAATGCCAGGCTTCGATAGTCCGAAATACAGAGCTGTGCAGTTCGGGGTGAGAAATAGGGTGGCACAGTGCGAATCTGCGGCGAGGATAACATCTCGCAGTGATTTCTAGCAGGAAATTACTTTCCTGGCGCGTCGGTAGCTTCGGGATAACCTCTCGTACGTCACCTAAACTTGGAGATCCGTGCTCGACTCGATATCAAAGCAACCCTCTCACGGCGATACATTATTAAAAAGCACGATCGAGCGATCCTCGTATAAAGCTACGGCTATAGTGGATGCGTTTCCTGGCAAGCTAACGTTCCGACAAGTACGTCGGAACGATCACATAACGTCGTTACACTGTTAAAGTTATACTGCGTGCGCTTCGTTTCTCGGAAGTCGCATCAGCTCGGAACATCGAGCTGCGAGTTTTATGCAGTCGTAAGGAAAATGAGTGGGCGAAGCACACAACTTTGAGAACGTCGGAAGAATACGGGAATGTCACCGAGAAAATATTATTTTCAGTGGTAGGAGCTACCATAATAAAATCTGACTAAATCCTGCCGAAGGATATACAAAGTGGTACATTTATCTTGAGACAGTCAATTATTACGGAAACTAGCACGAATATGAAAAAATGTTTTATATAAAATATTCTTCATATGAAGGGGCACATTTAATGGCGCTATGCACATTTTTCCATAATGGCCCTTTAAGAGTCAGATGAAGGGCAACTTCATTTTCTCAAATGGAAACCCATATTTTTTATTTCATATTCTTATTCTACATCGAAAAATAATGATATTTCGTATGAAACATTTTGTCCTAGCGTGCACGGTTTTATTAAACAAATTGTGGTGAATATCCCAATATTTATAATGACAAAAAATACTGAGTTTGATCTGAAGTCATAAAAATCTAGTAAGCGGTGACAGGAATACGTGTGTAGTACATTGAGCATCGTAGGTGGTGTTATTGCCGCCTACTAGATGAAGATTCACAACACATGTTGTATGCCATTATGCAAACTTTGCAACATTCATTATGGTATCGTTAAAAAATCGTAAGTTCATGAAAAAATGTTTTATACGAAATATTATTATTTCTCGATGTAGAATAAGAATATAAAATAAAGAATATGGATTTCCATTTGAAAAAATGAAGTTGCCCTACATCTGAGCCTTAAAGGGCCATTATGGAAAAATGTGCATAGCGTCATTAAATGTGCCCCTTCATATGAAGAATATTTTATATAAAACATTTTTTCATATTCCTGCTGCCTTCCGTAATAATTGACAAGACCACCCTGTACATCGCCCGAAATTTCCATAAAGCCATCTATATTTTTCCACGTGTTTTTTTTTAAATATTGTCAAGTTTATTACTTTTTCTCATCTACAATTATATTTAGTTGATACTAATCGTAGATCTACGAGAATCTGCTCGGAAATGTTTACCTTTTGGGTGTGTTTACATTTTTTGCTGCACAGTATAAGTGCGAAATTTCTATAAAGTCACTTAGTTTGTGCTTAGATTCTGAGTGAATAAGTCCAGCTAGGTACAATAAAAGAAGTGTAACCGCAATTGGTAACTAAGAATTTGCGTAAAAATAGATCTGTAAAATTGAAATGCCACCCATACATCGGATTACACGAAGGAGTGGTTAGGTGAAAAAAATATCAGGGTTTTAACATGGCCAGCTCATTCCCTAGATTTAAACTCAATAGAAAATCTTCGGGGGATACTCGCAAGGAAAGCTTATGGCAATTGCAAGCAATACAGTACTATTAATGAATTATGGAAAGCGGTGAACGAAGCATGGGCATCTATTCAAGAAGACTCACTTCAAACTTTGATTTCGTCAATGCCCCATCGTATTTTCGAAGTTATTCGAAGAAATGGCAGTTCTACTAATTATTAATATAGAAATAAAAAAGAACTTATTGTTAATTTTGAACCTACTTATTTAAAAAACATGTGGCTTTATGGAAATTTCGGGCACTGTATTCCGGAATTTCTTAATATTTTCTGAAACCATAAATGCGTAAAGATCCGCAGTCTAGTAATTAGTGCTTTTATTTTAATGTGTCTACTATTTTAAACCGCATCTACTCATTTTTGCTATAAACGCATAAAGTGTAATTATAACGATCAAGAGGGGAGATAGGTTTCAATGAAACTACCATTTCCTGCAGTTGATCTGAACGATTCGGACGCGATAAAAACGACGCGACGGGACGCATAGAAGCAAATAATACGAGCAGTATGTGTCGCGTAAGATTAAAAATCGCGTACAGTTTAGTATAACAGCAGCATTGTCCTAACACACACGAACGATGATATTTGTTCGAGCGCAGCGTTTGGCGACGAATCACCCAGGATGAAAATATACCGGAATGGAACAGACCCAAGTACGCTGTCTGGGATTATCCCCTGGAAGACAAGTTCACGAAGATGTATTACGCGATGGAGCAAGCGGGATTTGTTCGAAGCGTCGAGCAAGCCGTGAAGACGGTCCGGAAAGTAAACCGCACTTTCGAGTTCGCTTTTATAGCGGACGCTATGACCATAAACTACCTGATCCTGACGAACTGTGACTTCAGACAGGTCGGACAGCAGTTCAGCAGGAAACCGTTCGCGTTCGCCGTGCAAAAGGATTCGCCGTTGAAGCGGAGAATCGACGACGCGTGAGTCCTCAACTTTACTGCTCCTTTCAATCATTTCTCTCGCACCTACAACGCCGATTCCGACAGCGGTGCTTTTAAACGTTTCGACGGAGTCTGGCTATTTCTAGGGTATTTGGCCGACAAGCCGGAAAAAAGTCAATGTCCAAATTTTTGCAAAGTGATAATAATAACTTGTTTGGTGCATTAAAAACACTAAATAATAAAAAAAATGAGGAAGCTCTTTTGAGCTTAAAAAATTATGAAAAATTAAATTTACATAAAAGTTTTATTAAAAGTGAATAATTTAGGGGGTTATTAATTAATTTTATATAAAATTCAATATTATTCAAATATTAATATGAAAATTTATGTATCTAATATTATTTGGAGGAATAATATTATTTATAGAAATTTTATATAATTGCTAAATTTCTAAAGGTCTGAAGAATAAGGTTTTAACCCTTAGCAGTCGAGGGGCGACTCAGAGCCACCACTAAAAATTGCTGGACCATTATTCAGAATATTGTTCACATTATTAAATATGTTAGTATCTAATCAACTACTACACATGTAACTATTGCGAGAAGTATTATATCAATTTGATATTCATAAAATGAAAAAAACCATGTACAATGGAATTATACTAGGTTGGAAGAAATGTTTAATTTTCAAGTTCAAATAGCTCCGACTGCAAAGGGTTAATATTTGTTTCTTTTTTGTACACCTGTCTTGTATTCCATTAACTACAATTTTATTTATATGATTCAACTTTTCCGACAAAAAATAAAAATCATTGAGATTTTTTAAATGTTAAAATACATTTTTTGTTTCATAATGTTATATATTTTTCCGGCATTTCGGCCAAATAGCCCACTGTGCGGTGTCTAGGGTGTTCTCGGTATTTTTACCATTTTTCTCAGACTCTCATACTCGTTTCTGTTCAGCTGAAGTTTATCCAATGAAATTTTATTGGATACAAGCTTTGCTCTTTTTGTTCAATAAAGCTCTATCACTGTTCGATTCGTTTATTTAATAGCTGCTCGTATTTTAGTGCAGTTTTTGCAATGCTTAACGTACCTAATAATGGTCGCAATTTTTCAAGATTTTATAGAGTATCAGCATCGCGTGTTTCATTCGGTAACGTTCCACCATCGTCCGATCGATCCGTTTAATTGTACGGGGCCGTTCATATTTCTCGCAATTTTTATTCACCTTGATAATGATCGCAATTTTTCAAGCTTTTTCAAACTCGTTTCTATTCGGTCGACGTTTCACTTCATTGAATGAAATCCTCTGCAATGCAAGCACCGCCCGTTTTATTCGATAACGTTCTATTATACGCTCGATCCATTTATGTAATCCGTTTATTCGGTGATAAATAAAATTTGCGTGGCAATTGTTTCGTCGAAAACTTTAAACAAGCCCGAAACATATGCACAGATCACGTCATAGAATACAATTTCTCTCTCATGTAAAAGAAGGCTTTGATTATAATTATTTTTATATTTCATTTTGATCTGTCTTACTTTTTTTACCACGCCTATATTAGCTTGTCGAGTTGTCGTTGTTGTTGTTGTATGCGTCAAATCTTGTAATCGAATTTTAAACCACTTCCCGATGAGCTAGAGAATTGGAACTTTAAACATAGCTCAGAACTGGATGACAATGCAATATTAAAAAACAAATTAAAAAAAAACTGTGCGTCTAGGAGAAAAAAAATGTTTATATTAACCGTCACACCTCGTCGCGCGACGCTCAGTAGTATGTGATCGCGTTCAGCGATCCCCACTTCGCGCGCCAGCGCTCCCTACTCCACTACGTGTTCCCACTGCGACTCATCCCCACTCCACTGACCCACTTCGCACCGAAGCAGCTCAGTGTGGTTGTGGTGTCCCGTTCATTCAGTTCGATTTCAGACAATTTCGGACTCCATCAAGAGACGTTGTCTCTCGGAGACATCCCCTCATTCCATCTCGCGTATTTCTATATCTTACTATTTCATACCAGTATTACTATATCTTGCGTTCCATTTAAAAAAGACTAAAAAGTAGAGAATAAAAAAAAAAACTTTATAAAAACCACGCTTATATTGAAATGCACTTAAAAGGACAAATAATTTTTTTAGACATTAGCGACTATAAATAAAAGCGTGGAGCTCCCACGAAGATTACGTCAATATAGTTTAGCGCTTTACGCTTTTATTTCTAGTCACTAATGTCTAAAAAAATTATTTTCTCCTGTTTGGTGCATTTTAATACACTAAGGAGCATAACTGATTCAACACACTTTAAATCAGAATAACTTTTTTATGAATGGACTAAACCACTTCAATTTCTCTGTAAGGCTAGAAGAATTAGTGTAGTAAATGACGTCTAAAAAAATATTTTGAAAAAATGCATTTGGTCGGAATTGCGAAAAGAAATAGTATAAATTGATTTTTACTACTTTTTTAGCTGGGCCAATAACGAAAATTTAAAAGATGTGTTTTGTCAACTCGTATAAATGATATGCGCTCTGAAAATTTCATTGAAATTGGTTAATTGGTTTACGAGTTATGAACAATCAAAAGTGGCAAAAATTGCAATTTTTCAAGATTTTTTACCACTTTTGATCGATTATAACTCGCAAACCAATCAACCAATTTCAATGAAATTTTCGGAGCGTATATAATTTATACATGTTGACCAAACACATCTTTTAAATTTTCGTTATTGGCCCAACTAAAAAAGTAGTAAAAATCAATTTTTACTATTTTTTTCGCAATTCCGACCAAATGCATTTTTTCAAAATATTTTTTAGACGTCATTTACCAAACTAAGTCTATTAGCCTTACAGAGAAATTGAACTCGTTTGGTCCATTCATAAACAGGCTATTCTGATTTAATGTGTGTTGAATCAGTTATGCTCGTTAGTGTATCAGCGTGGCTTTTAAAGTTTTTTTTCATATATTTTTTTATAAAATCCTCCGACTTACTTCACGCAATCGTCGCTTTAATTGAACCTCGAGAAGTGCATCGTCGAGCAACTTACACCGCGTCGCCTAACATAAAGAAAATGTTGTAAAGATGATCCTTCTGGTTTCCCTCGGCTTCCAACTTGATCGCGAAACAGAACAAACTTTCCATTCGCCCCGATATGAAAGTTTGAGGGATTGGAAAACTGTAGGAGCCATTGTTATTGCGTTCGTTGCGCGGCAGAGAGTCTGTTCGCCGTGCTCCAGTTTTCCTGTCGCGCAGAGATCCGAAACTAAAATGTACCTCCTCAACTACTAAAAAATCAATTTTCCTCGTCACTTCCGAGTTACAATTTGGTCCAGATACTACGAGAGAGTGAAACTTTAAATTCCAGTACGAGGAATCCAAGTTCCATCGTGGGAAAATCAGTTCAACCAGATTTCGCGATGATAGTAAACATTTGATTACAGGATCGCGCGTCTGGCGATTCTTGGAAGATTGAAGGAGCTGGAGAGAAAATGGTGGGACGAGAACCCTTTGAGGGCAAATTGCCCGCCGGAGGAGGACTCGAACGCCGGCTTCGGCCACGACAATTTGGCGGCGGTGTTCTCGCTGATCCCGGTCGGCGTACTCCTCGCCGTTTTAATATTATGCTCGGATTATTTCCGGCGCTCCCGTTCCCGTCCGCCCGACGAGCCGGAGAGGAAGAGGACGCTATTCTTTGTGAGGACCGAACGCGCCCCGGGAACCGATGAAACGTCCAAAATCAAAGGCAATGGTAACCTCCTCCGCGGCTGGAATGATTTCCGTTCCGTTCGGCTCGCGTTGTTCCGCGAGCAGGCCGGAAACTCGCTGCGAGACGACAGCAGCCACGGGAAATAGGCAAGGAAAACGGAAGGATCGCGAGGAAAAAACCCGTTGTTTCACAGAACGAGATTTCCCGTCCGTCGGATTAACTTGTCACGGTCTGATAAACCGACCAAACACGGCCCCCGCTCTAGAAATCGCAACGGAAACGCCGCGCCGACGTTTGTCGCGGCAATTAGCTAAATCTGTTTTCTCACCCTTAGCTCCATGCTTTTTTTCGGAACGACGACGCGAGGAGTCCTTCTCGGTTTTATGCGAAAATCGATGCGGTTTCTGCCGGCCGCGTCCGTGAAAATTCTACACCGGGGGGCTTTAAACGTTGCTTGCTCTTTAGATTGTTTAAGTGGCCGTTTAAAGTGACTAGCATGCGTTAACTCGCGGAGATGATAAATGCGAGCTTATTCAGATTTTCTGTAATTTTTATCGCGGCGTGTGCTTGAGCAAAGAAGTTAATCGCTTTCAACTAGAACGGTTTAATTAGCTGAATAATTTTATAGTACGAGATCTGAAGTAGGTCGTTTTGTAGATACTGTCTCGAAGAACAGTTAACCCCATGCACTGTGATTTATTTTATGATTACGGTGATTAGAGCTTCTTTATTATTCGTAATTGTTGATGTGCACCGACGATACACGCTAGGAGATACGCGGGCAGCAAAATAAAAGTTTAATATGTTTAATAAGTTGAAAATAATACACTCCTCAAAAGAATATGTCTTGGGCTAAGACATACCGCATGAAGGTTGCTCGCCCGGATTTATGCCTCTTTTGTGTATGTGTGTGTGTGCGTGTGCGTTGTGTGTGACACTGACTACTTAATTAACAATTTTAATAACGTATGTTACCACCTCGTTTATGAATAACACGCATGCCTTTTGTGACGCGGTAATTTCTGCGAATCACTTACTTCAAACACAGCTGCCATAGGTAAAAAATTGTCGCAGCGAGTTCATGGGGTGCTCAATTGAATCGGCAGAATCTCTGTTTTAATCTGACTTTCGGATCATGGTATTGCGATCATTTCTTGCCGAGATATAGCGAGTTAAAGGAAAAATGGGAATTGTACATATTTTAAGCATATTTTCGAAATCACCTGGTATATCGAAATATTAATGAAATTGAAAAAACAACAGAAATGCCTTCAAGAGAAAGAAACACTCTTTCTATTGCTTTTTTGCACAAGATTCTACGGTAATTTTTTCGCTTTTTGGAGCCAGTTAAAGTTGAAAAGCCAATATTTACTTCAATGTTGAATAACTCGAATAAAAAAATCGCACAATAATCAACAACCATACATTTTACACAGGAAAGATAGCCCTTCTAAATGGTATTAACGCGATTTATCAAAAAAATTCGTTTCTCCCCGTGTGATGTTACAAAGTTGCACAAAATTTTTGTTAACCGTCAATGTTGTCTTTATCTCGCTATAACTTTGTAAACAACCAACAGAGCAACAATTTGAAACAGAGCATCGGATACTAGAGGTTTCACGCTTTCAAACCATTGTTTAACGATATCGATACAGCAATTTTGGCCGGAGTTATAATCATGTAAACTAGTAGCAATTTTTCGAGTTCGCAGAGATGATCCCTTAATTTTTTTGAGGAGTGTATAACGGAAACATTAAATTCTTCTAATGTCTTTGCTGTTGCAAATTACACCTATTAAATAAAATAGCGAGGGGTTCGCATGGTTTCAGCTTGAAAAATGGATTCTTTGAATACCGTATCAGTAATAAACGAAACCATGATTTTCCAGTGAAATACAACAGGTATCGTGTATTCATGAGTTGTTTGTAAAATTGATGGCAATTAAATCCAGAATACTAAAATATAACGTTGAAGCCGTATATTCCATTAGCAACGTTCGCCAATTAGAATTCTCTTTCCCGGTAACAAAATATCATGTGATCCTGCTCCGTTCACCTTCTACCCTTGCACCTTTACCCTTCCAGGACCTTTATCGCGAGAAAATCCACTGAAATCTCGCGACCTAACCCACTCGAGTTCGACTTCATTACGAAGAGGACACCGACTGCACCGAATCCCACAAAAGAGGTCTTGCGGAGCTAATTGATCGTGGCCAGACACTCGATTCGCAATCGAGGAAGCGTTCGATCCAATGTTAACGTACATTCGTTCGCTTTGAAATGTTAATTCGCGAAACAAGCGAGTGATTTTTTGCGACAACGATGACGAAATTTTGTTTGAAATCAATTACTAAACATGTAGGTATTGTATGAGGTGTTATACAAATTTCATATCCGTCCCCTGTTAGAATATGCTTCAATTATATGGTCTCAGCTTAATTAAATTTAATTAAATTTCTCATTAAATTTCTCAGCTTTTGTTCATGTAAGATAAATAATCCTATGTCAATCTTTGATTATGATTACTCTACAATATTAAACACAGTCAACCTGGAAACATTGTCTGCTCGAAGAATAGTATCCGACCAGAGCTTTATTAACTTCCCGATTTTATAAGGAAGTTATTGTAATTACCCCGAAAATCGAAAATCGATTTTTTAGCAGATCTTCACGTTTCATGGTCATTGGAGTCATTTTAGACTATTTTTATCAAAATGTTCGTATGTGTGTGTGTGTGTGCGTATTACTGCGTATGTCTGTTTCTATGGTATCAAATTTTTCGTAAACGTTTTCTGAAAAAGTAACAACGCGATCAGAATGATGAATGATGCAATCGATGTGCCCCGTCGTAACTTAGAGCTGATTAGATTTTAGTCCACATTGGTCAAGTAGTTTTTAACTTCCCGATTTTATAGGGAAGTTACTGTAATTACCCCGAAAATCGAAAATCGATTTTTTAGCAGATCTTCACGTTTCATGGTCATTGGAGTCATTTTAGACTATTTTTATCAAAATGTTCGTGTGTGTGTGTGTGTGTGTGTGTGTGTGTGTGTGTGTGTGCGCGTATGGCCGTTTCTATGTAATCAAATTTTTCGTTAACTTTTTCAGAAAAAGTAACAACGCGATCAGAATGATGAATGATGCAATCGATGTGCCCCGTCGTAACTTAGAGCTGATTAGATTTTAGTCTATATTGGTCAAGTAGTTTTTTAGATTTTTAGTTTTTTTCGAAAAGAGTTGATTCTACAATGCAATTTATAAGGGAGGACGAAAATTTTCCACCAAAGAACCAAACGCAATTACATAAAAAATTTTTTTCTTAATTTTTTTTTAGATTTAAAAAAAATTTTTTTTTTTTAACTGATGCTAATGTTACCGCTTGGAATAATCGAAAGTTATTCCAATGCAACAGTGAATTTATCATCTCTACCCCCAAGAATACATTTTGGGAGAATATCGATGAAAGTACAAAAAAAAACGATGTTAGCGATGTTGACGAAGGAGTAACGAATCGGGAAGTTCTTTGTGTGACTCTTGGAGAGTCACACACCAAATAAAAAACATTAATATCAGTAGGCCCTACTAGCCATGGGTATCACTAACCCTCTCGCAAGAGCAGTCCTACCCGCGAGCTCGCGAAGCGAGCGAGCAAAAACAACCCTACTCGCGAGCGAGCGAAGCGAGCGAGCAACAATAGCCCTCTAGTTTTTAATTTAATTAATACTCATTATACTGCGGATTTTATGCATTTATAAGAACAATTTAGTAGGTGTAATCTGCAACCGCAAAAACATTAGACGAATTTAATGCTACTGTTACATTATTTTCAATCTATTGTATTAAACATTTTAAGAAAAAAATTACATTTCTATTTCAGCCCAATTTGTGGCTATTCAGGTAGAAAGTTTTTATTTTGCATAAAGATCCGCAGTCTAATAATCATATTGATTGTCCCTCTCTATTTACGCAAATCAATTTCTATGTACCTGAACGTGTATTGAGAACTAGAGCAGGATTTCAAACCCCTAAAGCCAGATCTACCTATGGATTAATTAATCCAATAAATCGCATTATTGCAGACTCTAGCACTCTCTATAATCGTATTGATTATTTCATTGGGTCCTTGCACATGTTTCAAAAACAATTACGCAGAATTATAGGATAATACCATATAGTTTCTACCATTAGTTTTTGTGCATGTCCCTTCTATGTTATTATACGAGTAGTCTTTTATTGTGTTCTATTGTAAACATTTATGTAAGAGTGCTTCGGTCCGTTTATAATAAATCTCAACAAAAACATTCTGTAAACAGCAGCCAAGTTCCTATGGTCGTAAAAAGTTGTGAGATCAAACAAAATATGGCCAAGTTCGTTAGCTTAGAAATACCTCTTACAATACTGGAAAAAGCGTGTGTAAAAATTAGTTTAAAAGAGCGCTATTTAATTTTTAGAGAGTTATATGGAGGGCTAAATTATTCAAACTTGGCCGTTACTTTTTAAACCAATGGCCATAAAAGGTGTTAGGTCGCGGCCAAGTTTGAATAATTTAGCCCTCCATGTAACTCTTTAAAAATTAAACAGCGTTCTTTTAAACTAATTTTTACAAACGATTTTTTCAGTATTGCAAGAGGTATTTCTAAGCTAACGAACTTGGCCGTATTTTGTTTGATCTCACAGCTTTTTGCGACCATTGGAACTTGGCTCTTGTTTACAGGATGTTTTTGTTGGGATTTCATCAATTTTTATTGAAATTTCATCAATTATCAAGTAGGTATCCAAGAAAAAATCCTTTTCTAATCTGCAAGACAAAATCCAAATTCAATTTATCGAAGATTAACACTCTGCCGGCGACGCTCGGATCCGTTTGTCCCCTGCCGCTATAGACGATGCTCGTTGCAGTTTCTTTTGTTTACGTTAGAGCGATTGTTCTTTTCATCAGTATTTGTTGCGACTTCGAAGCTAATAAAACGTGTTCTTATGTATGTTATGCTGCTATGGTCTGTCCTACGTACCTATTTCCTAATGTTTTTTTTTTCAATACAACCCCTTCAAGGTGTAAAATTTCAAACTTTGATAATTATTCCTTTGAGTGTTTGTTATGGTGGACCTATGTACCAAATTTCAAGCTTGTAGGTCAATGGGACTACCCAAAAGGTTTTGATCATCTGTCAGTCAGTGACAAATTTAACGATTTTTGAGGTCCTATATCTCGAAACCTACTAATGTTGAAAGATTAATGTTTTGTCAATATTGAGACATGATAGCATTTAACAAGTGTACGAAATTACATCTCTCCATCTGCCTCCAGTGACGAGTTATAAACCTCTGAAAAACGGCTAAGTTGTTTCGTGTAAAAGAAGATAGTGCGAGAACTTGGCTGGTGCACTACCGTGTACCTAGATAATAGTATCCGTAAAATTGAAAAAATCATAGGAAATGGAGATATTCCAAAGGGCTAAAATATTTCAACGCCAATCGATTCGATCTTCCCTCTGCTACCGAATAAAAATTCTTTGATAGATCAGTGATGAATTGCACCGTTTCGTTCAGCCAACATACAAATGAAATGCAGAAAGTAATAGCTACGGAAATAAACATGAGCCGAGCGATTTGTTACCGCGAAGATGATTTGCGTGAGAGTCGAGGAGATCGTTTGCAAACTTTTACACGACGCCGAGTCACGTCACGTCGCGTCGCGTCACGTCACGGAGCCATCGAAATGAAAGTTTCAAGCGTTGCGCCACGGAAAAAACGACAATCGACCACCGGTCAATTACCAGATAGCAGGATCAGCAGGCACGCGACGACCGTCATGCAAATTCGCGGCAGACCGTCGCGGTCTTCGTGGTCTCCGCGGTCTCCGGCGGTATCAGAGTCTTCGAAGTCCGACTGAGAACAATTTACGAGGGATTTTCGAGGGACGAGAACCTGGTCAGACGAAAAAAAATAGGAGGAGGACAGTCGCGTAGTCGCGGGAAATTGATTAGGTCATCCCCGCGGCAACCGGTGGGCAAACACGAATGAAATAGAGCGAGCCACCCCTGTCACTGTGTTTCGAAGACTCAGTTGTTTGACCGATCTCCGCGCGTTTCGCGCCCGCGACGCCTCGTCCACGCCATCAAATCATTTCCACGCGAATCGCGTTCCTACAACAAGGAATTCGACGAGTGCTCGACAGCGAATGTGATTTTTACGAGCTGGTGGTGCTTCGACCATGAAACTGCTCGTTCTGGCCACTCTGTGCGGCTTCCTCGGACTCTACGGCCAGTTTCCGGTCCATGGGCAAGATTCCAGAGACGCGAGCGATAAGGAATCCACCGCTAAAACGAGGCCTGTCAACATTTGTAAGTGCTCAAAGCTAACTTTCCTTGTTACCTTCAAGACTGGTTCCGGGAGCGGGAGGCTTGAATCGCGCGCCATTTTTGTTCCGATGGAACGAACTGAAAACGCTCAAAATAATGTCGCTTCTAAACTTACCTAAAGTTACCTGCATTGCATCGAGTTTTCACGATTTCTTTACGACTAGATGTTTTTGGTGAATATTGTGTAACTTTTAATGTGTACTTTTACGGATTTAACGCATTTTAACAGCTTTAAACGTTGCCGAGCTACCACCTCGTTAAATTCTAATTTCGATCTGCGTGGATTGAACCATGAGAGAGAAAAACCATTACAGCCTTACTTACTTATGACTTATATTATTTTCAACCCATTAAACGTATTAACAAAGAAAATAAATGTCTAGCTCGCTCCAGATCGCTGCAATTCAGATACAACATTTTTATCTTGCATAAAGATCCACTGTCCACTAACAATGAACTGTAAATTATGTTTCGTGTCAAGTTTAGCCATATATCTTTGCGAAGAGATCATACCTAACACCCTCATTTTCGCCCAGTCATCATCAACGAGGAGGACAACAAGATCGCCAACAGGAGCATCCTGGCCGGCCTGAAGACGCTGAAAGAGAAGTACCCGACTTACCTCGGCAAAGTGTGGACGGTTCAGATGAACAAGACGACGGTGAACGACACTCTGGACTCGATCTGCGACATCTGGGACTCCGCGGTGGACGGGGATGACCTGCGAGTCCCGGACATTGTCCTGGACACGACTACCGCTGGTCTGTTGTCGAAGATAACGGGCTCGTTCACAGCAGCGCTGGGAATTCCTACGCTATCCGCCCAGTACGGTCAGGAGGGAGACTTGATCTACTGGAGGAACTTGAACGAGGATCAAACGGGTTACCTGGTGCAGGTGATGCCTCCCACGGACCTGATACCGGAAGCGGTGAAGCTGCTGGCGCACCAGTTGAACATAACGAACGCGGCGATCCTGTACGACCAGAACTTCGTGATGGACCACAAATACAAGAGCCTGTTGCTGAACGTGCCGACGAGGCACGTGATCAACGAGGCTCCCCGGCAGGGGTCGGAGATGAGGAAGTACCTACCGAGGCTGAGGGACCTGGACATCGTCAACTACTTCGTCCTGGGGGACGCGAACACCATCACCATGGTCCTGGAGACGGCCCAGTCCTTGAACTTCACCGGCAGGAAGTACGGCTGGTTCCTACTGACTCCGGACAACGACGCGTGGCCCAAGTGCAGCTGCAGAAACATCAGCGCCCTCTTCATGCGTCCTGTGCTCAACAATTCTGCTAGCCATGCTGTCGCGGCTGATCTGCCGAAGCCGATCCTCTCGTCCGCTTTCTATTACGATCTCGTTCAGCTGGCGGTCAGGGCGATGAGGATGGCGATAGAGGACGGGAACTGGCCCAAGCTGCCCAAGCACATCACCTGCGATCAGTACAACAACACCAACACGCCCGAGAGGAAGCTAGACTTCCTGGCGAAGCTGAAGGCAGCCTACGCGACCATGAAGCCAACTTATGCTGGCATTCGTTGGGGGACGAAGAACGGAGAGCACATGGCCAAGTTCGAGATGTCGATTCACCTGGTGAACATCGAGGACGGAGCTATTTCTTCGTCGATTGACAGCGGAGCTTGGAACGCCAGCGTCTCTGCGCCCTTGAAGGCAAGTTAGGATTACAATTTCTTTCTGCGGAGACACTCGTCTCCATTGCTAGCGGATTCCTTTATCGATCGAATAGCTGTTCTTCACCGATTCGAAAGATTTTGTACTCGAGGACTTCTACAAAAAAATGAATGCTTTATTCAGCAAGGCAAGACGCTTCGGATATCGAAGTCGTGTCTCTCCGTGCCTCGCAAGTTGTCCCTCGAGACGGACACACACTTTAGCTAATAATTCGGCTAGAACCGAAAGTGCCAGTGGAATGACCCAATCGGACTGATTGCTGGCGCGTTCCTTTTGAATTCCAGCCAGGAAACACATTATGAAGCACGGAGAGCACTTGTGCGCAATGTAATGATATTCGTCCTTGGAAGGCTAGTATTTTTACAGCGTACAGTGATTTTATTCGATCCGATTAGCGCAGCGCTCGGATTTACTTACTCGCGACGGCCGAGTTTCGAAGGCTACGCCCCCTCCACCCGGCCGCGCGTTTCGCTCCCCGTGGCGGCCCTAGTTCGTAGCTGCTCAGGCGCGTTCCATACTCGCTACTCGTGGCTCCTAGGAGATTCAGGGCCGCCACAGGAAGCGAGACGCGCGGCCGGATCAAGGGGGCGTAGCTTTCGAAACTCGGCCGTCGCGAGTAAGTGAATCCGAGCGCTGGATTAGCGTACAGTGTTTTATCGATAAAAGTCCCCAACACGGGTCTGCACAGGGTCATTCATACGCCAGGGATACTATTCTTTGAGTTTTGCCGAACGTAGAGAAGGACATCAGCTCTCGAGAGGCCTCGGTCGCCTAGAAGTGTAAACATAACTAATCCAATGGCAAACTTCTTTATTTTCCATTATTTTTTTATGGAACATTCACCAACATTGCCCCTCAAGGGGGTATACCCCGCAGTAGTGGGGATAGTTCTATGGATAAAATACTGTACTTCTTAGTCGAGTGAATTTAGCCGCAAAATCGGAAAGAACTGGTTTCCACACGGAACACAGTTCGGAACGTATATGCACCGCAGGTGGATTCCAGGAACGAAATTGTTACCGTTCGTGCAGAAGTCGGCGATTTTAAAATGGCAGTATCGACGACCGCCCTCTCCGCGATTCATTTAATTCTCCGGGATGGGTACTTTAGTATTTATTGCGCACGAAGACGACCGATCGAGGTCTGTGCGTGACATTATCGCAACGGGAAATTGGGTCGGTCTATTGATCTACGAAAAAATGGTGGTTTTGAGTCACGCGAGAACGAGAGGCCTCGATAATCGAATGTCACGGCTGAAGCGCGCCGCGCTGTTCGAAATTCGCCCGACGAAAACTGGAAAACAGCCCCGTTTTTCCATTCCGCAATCGGCGGTCGACGGAACAAAAACTGAACCACAGTAACACAAAATGTTCGATCATCTTCACTATTGTTCACACATTTTCTAATTAGACTAGTGACAATTCGAGTATTTTCAAACAAAGCTTCCTCGCTAAATTCTACACTCTGAAAAACCAGAAAATTCTAGAACTTCTAGTTTACTCCACTCCACTTCCATTGCTCTAATTCCAAATTCCCCTAATTCCAGGTGACAGAAGTAAGTTAGATGTACACTCTGATAAATCAGAAGATTCTAGAGCTACTATTCCACTCTATTTCCATTGCTGTAATTCCTAATTCCCCTAATTCCAGGAGACAGAAGTGAGTTAAATCTACGCTCTGAAAAAATCAGAACATTCTACAGCTTCTACTCCACTCTATTTCCATTGCTGTGAGTCCTAATTCCACTAATTCCAGGTGACAGAAGTAAGATAAATCTACACTCTGAAAAACCAGAAAATTGCTTCCTCGCTAAATTTAGTACACTGTTCTAGACGAATGGCACACAGACGTGATAATATTATATTAATAGAAAATGTTCGATTATTTTCTACACTGTTCACAGATTCTCCATAGACTAGTGACAATTTCAATATTTTCAAACGAAGCTTCCTCGCTAAATTTATTACACTGTTCTTGACGAATGGCACAGAGACGGGAGAATATTATAAATAGAAAATGGTCGATTATTTTCTACACTGTTCACAGATTCTCCATAGCTAGTGACAATTTGAATATTCTCAAACGAAGCTTCCTCGCTAAAATAATTACACTGTTCTTGACGAATGGCACAGAGACGTGATAATATTATAAATAAAAAATGGTCGATTATTTTCTACACTGTTCACAGATTCTCCATAGACTAGTGACAATTTGAATATTATCAAACGAAGCTACCTCGCTAAAATAATTACACTGTTCTTGACGAATGGCACAGAGACGTGATAATATTATAAATAGAAAATGGTCGATTATTTTCTACACTGTTCACAGATTCTCCATAGACTAGTGACAATTTGAATATTCTCAAACGAAGCTTCCTCGCTAAATTAATTACACTGTTCTTGACGAATTGCACAGAGACGGGATAATATTAATAAAAAATGTTGGATTATTTTCTATTGTTCACAGATTCGCCATAGACTAGTGACAATTTGAATATTCTCAAACGAAGCTTCCTCGCTAAATTAATTACACTGTTCTTGACGAATTGCACAGAGACGGGATAATATTAATAAAAAATGTTCGATTATTTTCTATTGTTCACAGATTCGCCATAGACTAGTGACAATTTGAATATTCTCAAACGAAGCTTCCTCGCTAAAATAATTACACTGTTCTTGACGAATGGCACAGAGACGTGATAATATTATAAATAGAAAATGGTCGATTATTTTCTACACTGTTCACAGATTCTCCATAGACTAGTGACAATTTGAATATTTTCAAACGAAGCTTCCTCACTAAATTAATTACATTGTTCTTGACGAATGGCAAAGAGACGGGATAATATTAATAAAAAATGTTCGATTGTTTTCTACTGTTCACAGATTCGCCATAGACTAGTGACAATTTGAATATTCTTAAACGAAGCTTCCTCGCTAAATTAATTACACTGTTCTTGACGAATAGCACAGAGACGGGATAATATTAATAAAAAATGTTCGATCACTTTCACGAGCTTGAATATTCTCGACTAAAGCTCCCGCGCTGAATTTTTCGCGTTCGCTCGTGCCACGGCGATGCTATCGTTTTCAACACGTTGTTATTTCAGAAAAATGATTCTGCTGCTGGTAATAATCGAGGAAATTGCAGCTAAAACAATTTCTTGGCCGTGACCTTTGACCGGCACAGTGCCACGTCCTTGACACGTGGCTGCCTCATTTATTTACACCTGTTACTGTTACCGATAACGATAACGAAGCGCGCTGATGAAGATAACACATGCAACTTCGTTTGTTTATCGAATGTACACTAGCAAAAACCCTTCGACCACGTAAACGTGCTCCGGCGTTCGCGGGAGTTGTTTCGCGCAATTCGAGCATCCGACACGCAGTATTCGCCAGGAGGACTTCAGTCAACTTGTTAACTAGAACGTACCCCAGATATCGGAGGCGGGAATCAACGCGATACAGCTCTTTAATTAGCTGTTTAATTAACAACATCCCTTCCATATTTTAGTGAGACGAAATACAAAAATATAATCGCAAACATTTGCCTTCGATAGAGTTGGTACGGTGAAAGATCAAAGATCTAAAGGCCAAAAATAATCCCTGATTCTGCGAAGGTGACGAACGAGGGGGTGATGAACGCGACTGCGGTGAAGAGCTACAGGGTGGTCACGGTGATCCACCCTCCTTTCGTGATGTTCGACGAGAAGAAGAACGAGTACTACGGGTTTTGCATCGATCTGCTGAACGAGATCAAAGACACGGTCGTATTTCAGTACGAAATCCGCGAAACAGAGGACGGACGGTACGGGAACCTGAATCCGAACGGCAGCTGGGACGGTATGTCAGTCAAGTTTCTAATCAACCGTAAGTACTCGGCAATCTGACGCTGTCCTTTTGTCAGAAAACACTCTTGCCAGTCTCACTTCGTGGCCCGATCCTCCAGGAATGATGTCCTTATTCCCAATGCAACTATCATGAATATCTTCAAATAGATGAATCATCTAAAAATGATTTCAGAGAGAAGGCTCGGTTGCTCATAGTAGCTGGAAAAGCTAGAGGAGCCTCAGTGCAGTGTTTCAACCCTTATCACTCGTGCGGTGACTCAGAGTCACCCGTAAAAATTGCTGTACCATCATTAAAAATATTGTAAACATTAAATATGTTGGCATCTAATTAATTACTAAACATTTGAGTATTGTATGAAGTATTATACCAATTTCCACCAAACTTAAAAAATCATTGAGAATGGAAATGTTCTAGGTCGGAAGAAACGTTTAATTTTCGAGTTAGAATACCTTCGTGTGCGAAGGGTTAATGAAATTTTAATTCAGGTTTAAACAGGGACCATAACTGTTATAATTAACAAGAAAAAAGTCATGGGATAACAAGTATTTTATCGACTAAAATCGTATTGATTACAAATAAGGATTATAAGTAACAGAACATTTTTTCTCTTGTTGGTAAATGTTATCGTTGAGAGAAATTCATTTCGATTACTTATAACTAAATTGCGGATTTTATGGATTTATGACAAAAATGAGTAAGTGCAATTTAAAACAGTAAAAACATTAAAAGAATTAAAAATACTGTTATATTATTTTGAACGTATTAATCGTATTAAGAAAGAAAATAAATGTCTATTTCACTCCAGATTGTTGCAATTCAGGTAAAAAATTTGTATTTTGCATTGATTGCAAGACACGGGAGCCAAATAAAAGTGTCTTTCTTCTTTTAATTATCTAATAAAGATGAAACTAATCCACTGGTGGCGTTAAATCTTTTAGATATGTCCACTGTTTTAGATTGTACGTACCCGTTTTTATTATAAATGTTATCTTATAACAGTTATCAATGAGAGAAATTTATTTCGATCGCTCATAATAGTTATCAATGGGAGAAGTTTATTTCGGCCACTCATAATAGTTGTCGATGAGAGAAATTGATTTCGATCATTCGTAACAGTTATCGATAAGACAAATTTATTTCGATCGCTCATAACAGTTATTCGATGAAGTAAATTCATTTCGATCGTTCATAACAGTTATTGATGAAGGAAATTTGTAATAGTCATTATTAAATAGTACAACTTTCAAATGGTAGACAATCAATTATTTCATAAATTTTTTATTCGCAAAATTAATTGCTACAATCAAAATTTAATTTATGGTCTCTTGATTCGTCCTGTTGTACGAAACCTTCTCAATGAATTTCACAGGCTTGTTCCAACCTAAAAAGAGTAAACAACTCAATAAATGAGCAACCAAAATGAATTTTCTCATCAATAATTATTATGAACAAGTGAAAAGAAGAATTTCTTTGATAACTGATCATTGATAACTGTTATGAGTGATCGAAGTAAATTTCTCTCATCGATAACTGTTATGAGCGATCGAAATGAGCTACTCTCATCGATAACTGTTTCTACCAATCGAAACAGTTCTTCATCGATAACAGTTATCGAGGAGTATCCAAGTTTTTGGACACTAATAACTGTTATTTGTAACCAAAAAGTATAAAAATCGATATTTTTTAATCATTTTGCCCTCCGAATTTTTTCTTCATACTTTGTGTACATTATCTTAAATTTCAACAATAATCAATTTTTTTATCAATGATTCTTATCGTAGAAAATTGTATAATAACTGTTATTTTTGGTCTCTGGTTTCAAATCTTCAACAAAACAGGTATGATGAAGGAGCTGATCACGAAGCGAGCGGACATCGCGTTAGGTTCGCTGTGGGTGACCGCGGAGCGGGAAAGAATGGTGGACTTCACGGTGCCGTTTTACGATCTGGTTGGTCTGTCGATCATGATGCTGAAGACGAAGACGTCCACCTCGCTGTTCAAGTTCCTGACGGTGCTCGAGAACGAGGTCTGGTTCTGCATACTGGCCGCCTACCTGTTCACCAGCGTGCTGCTCTGGATGTTCGACAGGTGGTCGCCCTACAGCTACCAGAACAACCGAGAGAAGTACAAGGAGGATGAAGAGAAGAGGGAGTTTAATCTGAGGGAGTGCTTTTGGTTCTGCATGACCTCGTTGACGCCTCAGGGGGGCGGAGAAGCGCCGAAGAACCTGTCCGGCAGACTGGTTGCCGCGACTTGGTGGCTATTCGGGTTCATCATCATCGCTTCTTACACCGCAAATCTGGCAGCGTTCCTCACCGTCTCCAGACTCGAGATTCCCATCGAGACGCTGGAGGACCTCAGCAAACAGTACAAGATACAGTACGCTCCGATCATGAACTCTTCGGCGTATACGTACTTCAAGAGGATGGCTGCCATCGAGTGGAAGTTTTACGAGTGAGTTTCACGGCGTTTATCATAAAAGTAGATCGAATGAGAAACGGTAAAAGGTCGATCGATCCAGAAACTTCTCAAATGCTTGTTTCGCTGTAGTTGTAGACCTGGGTTGGTCTGTAAGTTTGAGATTGTGTACAATTGTGAATGCAGAATCTGGAGGGAAATGAGTCTGAACGACAGCCTGTCGGACGTGGAGAGGGCGGATCTGGCGGTTTGGGACTACCCAGTCAGCGACAAATACACGAAGATGTTGCAAGCGATGGAGGAAGCCGGGTTCCCGGCCTCCACCGAAGAGGCTTTGCAGCGTGTTCGACGACAGAATTCGAACAACGAGTTCGCTTACATAGAAGACTCGACGACCATCAAGTACCTCACCATGACGAACTGCGATTTGATTCAAGTAGGCGAGGATTTCTCGAGGAAACCGTACGCGATCGCGGTGCAGCAGGGATCGCCGTTGAAAGATCAGTTCAACAACGCGTACGTAAATAGTCCTCGCCGTTATTCGATCCATATTATCGAAAGTTCTTTGATTTTTACACAAAAAGTTCCGAGATTTGCTCGATTTCTCTTCGAGAGGTTCGAGGATTTTCAAAAGCTGCCTCTGCACAGCAGTTACTTTCCAACAGAATAAACTTTCTAGTATTAACGCCTTCGCTGGCTGTGCGAAGGCGTTAATTGCTA
Source organism: Lasioglossum pauxillum (assembly GCA_933228785.1). Classification (NCBI taxonomy): domain Eukaryota; kingdom Metazoa; phylum Arthropoda; class Insecta; order Hymenoptera; family Halictidae; genus Lasioglossum; species Lasioglossum pauxillum. The sequence goes on along the minus strand of OW121701.1, from coordinate 35,603,625 downwards.
CCACAATTGATCCTATATCAGGCAGTTCCAACCTATTCCCCTCCGACAACTGCAAGGTCCCCTTCATCGAACCTCTTTACAATATATGCGTGTGCATCGCGTAGCGGCTCTCGTGGTAGGAGCTTCCCACTATGTACTATACATTATAACGATGAAGTCTAAGAGTGCGGGAAGAACCTAAGCGGGGAAGGTGCCTCGAATAGCTCCGGAGCTACTCGTTGGAACTGCCTGTCCTATTATAATTGCGACTAGAAATCGAGACTGGAAATTGTATGAAGTTTTTCTGTTCCAACGTGCCAGGATTCTGATACTGCTGAACAAGCGGAAGCTGGAGAAGCTGAAGGACAAATGGTGGAAGAAGAATCCGGAGAAGAAGGACTGCGACGCGGAGAACAGCCAAAGCGACGGGATCAGCATCCACAATATCGGTGGCGTGTTCGTGGTGATATTTCTCGGGATTACCTTCGCCTGCCTAACGTTAGTCATCGAGTACTGGTACTATCGACACCGCGCAAATATCACCAAGATCAATCGGAGCAGCCCGCCTAAGAGCAAAGTCACGAAAGTGAAACCTCTCAGGTTCCAACTGCAACCTCCACCAGCTCACAGCTTCCAAGCCGCGCAATTCAGATCGAGATTCTGAAGAGATCTTCTAGACTGTGTCTCTCAAAACTCTTTGTACTTCACTGAGATTCTCTACTTCCTAAACGACATCGTTGCTCGAAACTGAGCAATTGTCAAGATACAAAAATGAGAATTGTAATAAACACTGTGGGACCAAATGACTGTGTATTAGTTTTACTTATCTGGTCTTCAACGTTCGAACATCGGAGCTTAGTTCTAGCAAAATGGTAGTAAATCTCCTATTATATAGGGTATTTACCTAACTTGACCACCTTGAATATCTTTGTTATTTTTAAAGATTCGTCAAATGTCTGAAAGACAAAGTTGAATGGTAAAATGGGGGTCATACGATACCAAAAAAATGTTTGTTTTTATGTAATTTGTTTTAGAGATATGAAGGTCACCTTCATTTTTTTAATGGAATGAGGTATTTTTTAATACATCAATCGATGCTAACCTATGTATGTCGAAAAGTTAGTAGTTCAGGAGATATTTCAATTTAAAAAAACTCTAAAACAGCATTACTGTCGTACTAAGACGTTAGCGTTTATACTTGCTAGTGTAACGTTAGTATGACAGTAATGTTCATAACATTTTTCTATATTATTACCAATGACGGATATATTCAAGGTGGACATAGTTATTGCCCCACTCTGTATGCAAAATTTACACGGTAAAGAGGAGGCATATTGTGACATAAACATTTTCTGCGTGGGTGGAGGCATAGAGGAGATTTTAAGTTCACCTTAATTTTTTTAAATGGAAACTTCTGCTTTCTGTATCATGAATCGATAGACTATCGAATTCTGAGTAAAAATGTATTGACCTCCATATGTCCTAAATCTAATAGTTTACGAGATATTATCGAAACAATTTTCTTTCTTCTTTGGATAATATCTCGTTAACTATTAGGTTTAGGACATATGAAGGTCAACACTTTTATACTCAGAATGTGATACTCTACCGATCTATGGTATAAAAAATAGGATATTCCATTTAAAAAGATGAAGGTGACCTTCATATCTCTAAAAAGAATTACATAAAAACAAAAATCTTTTTGGTATCGTATGAGGCCCATTTTACTTTGTCCTCCAAACATTTGGCGTATCTTTAAAAACAACAAAGATATTCAAGGTGGTCAAGTTAGGTGAAATACCCTATATAATAGTAGCTAGTTCACTACACACGCAGAGAAAGAGTCTATTTTAATTGTTGTTTTTTAGTCTCTATTAGGTCTAATAGCACCGAAACTATTTTCCATAGATCCTATCGCAGAACCGCAGATGTATTTAGTCTAGCATCTTTCTCATGAAAAGCTATTCTGCCTTATACTTTCTTAAGTATATTCGACTTCACTGAATTCGACATCCGCTCGTGACAATTTTGGATTCTAATCATAGATTTTCCTGAGTTTATTCCGAGATTCTCTTATCCTGAGATTGTAATGGTATAGAATAACATATACGATCGAATGACAGATAGAATAACAGATCAATAACATATCTATCTAATGCTTGTTCCATCCGAGAAAGTTTCACGGATGAGTTTCTGGATCAGATAACTCTGGATCGGCTTTGGATGGATTGCCAAGGGATCTAGAGGGTAAGAATGAGACAGAGGGCAGAATCGGGTATGGCAAATAATACATGGCGTCAGCGTTTGCAATGCCTTTATTTGGTTACTCCCTTCGCGTACATGATTTCGCGCTGAGAACACATACTCCGATTTGTTCTTTCTATCCTCTGGCTTTCATTCCGTCGCTTGGCTGGCGCGGTCCGTTAGTCGTTTTCGTGAACGACCCTGTCTGAAACGTGACTCCATATCAACACATCCTCGCAACACGCCTTCGCATACGCATATTCAATCCTTGCTCTTTTTTCTCGTTTGAAAGGCATTTTTCGTTTTCTAATAACGTTCCTCGTTCGCGCCCCCCATACGACGCGGGGGCGCGCGTTTCTTCTCCTCCTTTTTATTTATTTATCTTTCGTTCTTTTAATTTATGTTTTCCGTTTTAATCCTGTTTTCTCTTGTTCACGTGTACGTTCCTCTTTCTCTCACTCTCTCTCACACTCTATCTTTCTCACGCTCACTCTCTCCCTCTCTTTCGCTCAGTTATCCGATATATTTCCTCCAAGGGAGCACAGGAGAAGCATTGGATACCGGGACTCCGGTTTCTTTCGAAACACAGGATCTGCTGGATAAGGGGAGGGGGATGGGAACGGGGGAATGGTTAGGACATTTAAATCTTCTAGGGAGTTAAATTATAATTACGGGAAGATACAATTAAGATAATCCATTAATAATTACGAAAAAAACAACAAGAAAATAGAACAGTACTTCGACGATTGTTTCTTTTTTTTTTGCGGTTCAATAGTCGTGCGGTACTTTGTCGTCGTTTTTGTTATTTCCTCTTTTTCTCTCTGCCTCATCCGTTCTCGATTCTCTCGTATAAGTACTCTGTCCTCGAATCATGGCCGCTTTCTGCGTTTCGTTTTTTTTTTCTTTTCGATGCGGCGCTCTTCGTTTTCTTTACTGAGAGGAATTTTCTTCGCTACCGACGTTTCCACTTTCTCTCTCTCTCTCTCTCCGCTCTTCTCTCTCTATCTATCTCTCATTCTTCAGCCATTATAAATTTGCAATGCACTCAATGAGACTCGCACAGAACGCCTGTGCGTCGGATGAGAAACAGAAAGGAGGAAAACTCTCTGCTCTCTACTACATCTCTAACAGAAAAATCAGCGCACTAATTTTTTTTTGCGTTTGTTTCTTTTTCTTTCTTCGTACTCTCGCTCGTTCACTCTCTCTCTTTCTCTCTCTCTCACTCTTTCGTTCTCGCTTTCGCTCACTCGCTCCCCACGAAAGTTCACGTAAAAGTATTCAACAAGCTACAAAAAAAACGAAATCTCATGGACTACGTTCTCTCGATACAATTCTTTTTTTTTCGTTTTGAATTTTCTTTCTCGCCGGCGCGGCGGGCGTGTACGACAGCACGCGCACTCGGTCTCTTCGTGGGTTTTTTTTTGTTTAAACACTGGCGTAACATATACACTGTACGTTTTTTTTATACTTTGCTCCATTTCTTCTTTTTCCCTTTACTTGTCAAAGTGTTAATAATAATTATCTAAATGAACGTTTAATATTTCCTTTTCTCGTCTCGCTATCTTCCGCTTCTTCTTTTCTTTTTTTTTGTTCTTTCCTCGCTTGTTTCGTTCGACGACAACCGGGGGATACTTCTTTATTTAGTTTTTTTTGTCGTTTATTATTATTATTACTATTATTTATTATTAGTATTTTATTTATTATTAATAGCGCCGTCTTGGATACATGCATAACAAATTCCACATGCCAAGAGGCCCCCCCCCTCTGTGTCGTGTTCACGTTCTAAACGGTTTTTGCGTCTCTTCGCCTTTTTCGGGGAAAAAAAACATGTACATAGCTAAACCTCGGATCTCCAGTCGTCAGAGCGTTCTTTCGTTATTAGTTTTCGTTTGTTCGCTGTACTGTTTACGTTCTTTTTAGTTCGTGTGAGTGTGTTTTTAGTAGTTTCTTTTTTTTGTTTTTATTAAGCAGCTCGTTATCTATCCGGCTCATAAGGTCAACGGACGCAATGTCGTCAGAGGCTGGCATCCGAAGCTGCTACTGTGCCTTCTACCGAAAAAAACACATTAAACACGTTAAAGGATTCGTTGGAAACACGGCTCCCGGCTAAGTACTCAGACCGTATACACGCTACAAACGCTACGCTAAATCACGCTAAATCTCGAGAGGAAACTGGACTTCTCGCAGTATCGCAAAGCCAATGTAGAATTTCCGCACTCCGTTCGATCATGATCTTCGGAGACGATACTTTAATTTCGCAACGTGTCGCTACATGCCACACTATCGATTACGCATACGAATACATATATGTCACGTACGTGTACACTGGGTGATCAGAATATTCGCAGACAAATCAGGAACGGTTCTCCGTGAAAAAATAAGTTAAATGTGCAGAATGAAATTTGTTTTGGAAAATATCGAAACGATCAGAAATGATTGGACACGCACATCTCTAGGTGAATTCCGTCTCACGTCGATAAACTTCATTCTATACATTTATCCTTCTTTTCCATCCGTTGTCTGATCTTGCCATAAACACTGTGACACCCTGTGTACACAGTTTATACTTTCTATTCTCCAAGTTACAATAGAAGCATGAACTTAAAGAAAGAGTCCTACCTTCACCAATTGGAAGAATTTAGTAAAAAAAGATAAAAGAAAAGTGACCTGCTTCTCGATCGTTTGAAGTAACGTAATTAAACGTCGAATTAGCGCTGGACAAAGCCAATTTAATGTTCAAGGTCGTAGATCATGCGTAATTTCATCTCTTGCTTGCGGAACGCGCAGCGCCTTTGAAATTCTTGGCAGAACCTATAGATAGCGCGACGATTGCTCGACGACATAACGTGAACGACCTTGAAACGTCATTTTCAGCTTGTCCTTGATCAACTAAAGGTATCCGCTCGTTAACGTTGTGAAGCAAACCTAAAGGTTAAACGCTGTTTACCCGGCAAACAGATAAACACGCCGAGATTCACGCTCAAACATAACAAAAAGAAATTCGAATCATACTTCCAAAATGTCTACGACGTCTTGACGATTAACAGATATAAATTTTGCTTCGACTAATTGGCCAATCAGTCTTTGGTCTAGTATTACGCTCCGTACCTGCGAGGAATGTTGTTTCTTCGCGGATTCGTCGAAGGAACAACGTTCAATAATTAATAACCTAGTCCATAGTTTCCCAACCGCGTCTAGCGCGCGACTCCCTTTTCCAATTAATATTTTCTAATTTCCGAGTCCAGTTGCACGCGTCATTTGACAACCTTAAAGCTTTACCTACCGGGAGCCAATTAAAAAATTTGTTAACCCCTTGCACTACGATTTTCATCGGAACTACAATGATCAGACCTTCGTCGTTTAGCGTTATAAAGAGTTAGAAAAAAAATTAAAAAAAAAATAAAAAGAAACTGAAATCGTAATGCCTCTAGATCTTCACATTGAGAAACTATGACTCAGCCGAGAAGGGAACGGTCCAGAGCGTGTACAAAAATAAAAAAAAAAATTAAAAAAGCCGTGAACAACAACCGTGAGTTTTTTGTAGTTGATTACCTTTTCCTATCATTGTGCAGAGGTACGTTAGATCGTACCCAGCCCAGTTGACCCAATGCATAGCAATCTTTCTCGACTTTCTCCTCTTCGCGAATAACAGTATCTTCTACTCCAACCGGAGTATAATGGAAATGATCCTGTTCGGAGAGAATTCTGCGTTTGACCGGAGATCGAATGGGCTCGGTTTGAACGCACTTGTCACACTGACGCACCCTGAATTTCAACGTTAGATTCGACGATACCGGAGGAATCGGCGAGTCGCCTTCCCGGTACTCCATGTACGGGCTTTCACCGCCAGGAAGGTACAACAAGTTCCCCGACTCGGATCGGCGGTACGCGACCCGCTCTAAGGTATTGTTTACAGGAAACGTAGTCCCGTCGGCCCACTGACCGTCATCCTTTATCGGACGAAAGTGTGTGCGAGCGGAAGTTAGCAAGTCCTCGTCCGGTTCTGGCAGGCTGGTCACCTTCAGATTTGAACGAGATTCTTTGCGTGTTCCTATGGGTGTTTTACGGGGTGCGACTGGAAAGAAGCAGCTACCTGTCTGAGGACTGTGGCCCAGGGCAGTCAAATTGCTGCCGAGCCCTTTCCAGCACCAAGACCCATCCATAGCTGAGTCGGACCAGTTTACGTTACTCTCTGAAATGTTAGAACGTCACAGATACGTTTACTCATAACACGTTTGGTGCAGTGTCAGCGACTAACTTAGGACACACGATAATATTAAACGAAAACGATAATGAAAGAGACACATTCGTAGCACGACACAGATATAGCGATCTACGTCTAAACTTAGTGCGCATACCATTTACTTACATTTCCGTTAGATCTCTCCTATCCGTTAGATATATATATACTTAAGTCAATATTACTATATCGTGATGCTCGTAGATATTGTGACTGTTCCAAAGTACCAACCTGATTTCTTCTTGTTACTACATTCGTCCGCGTAATCCTCGATGCTGATCAAGTCGATGTCCCATGGAATGAGCGGCGAGTCGTCAACAATTGATTCCTGGTACGGTGTGTCGGTAGCGTAACCATTATCCGAGGTGGATAAAGTAAAGATTGTCTCGGTAGTGTCTGTCGGCCAAAGAGGTCCTGAAGGAATAGAGAGAGTGGGAGCCGCCCAGATAGAAGCCGTATCCTGTGCATTGCCCGGTCCTGAATCCCATAGTGCCTCCAAGCTTTCGTTAAACTTCGCTTGCAGCTGCGCCAACCTCAGCTGGTCCAACTCTAATTCTCGTTCCTTCTCACGTTCACGCTCCATTGATTTGACAAATCCAAAGCTTTCTTTTTCCTCTGATCTCCGTGGCTCGATACTCTACAAATCGAAATGTATTATAGAATGTTTCATCAGCCGCTACAGCTACTGTAGCCGAAATACTTACAATGGACATTTTAGTTTTCTTATTGCGAGTTTTATTATTGTTCTTGTTATTGTTATAGCTAACCCCGTTGATTTTATTATTACTGTTGTTATTGTTGTTGTTGTTGTTGTTATTCGAGATGTTGTTGTTGTTGTTTCCTAGACTTCTCTCTTTCCTCTGAGAAACTTTCTTCAGAGTTGTCGGTTGCAAAGCAGGGAACGCTGCATAGTATCTGAGAGCCCTATCGCGAGGTGTCAGCGACTCTAAGCTTGTCTTGGTTTCGCCGTCAGATTTCTTGGATTCGTCCTCTTTCTCGCTCGAGCCGCCTCCTTCCAAATCTCGTAGTTTCATGCATAATTCATCGACCAGTGTTTCTACTCCACATTTCTACAATTCACAACAAATACAATAGACCTTCGCATTAAATTGTATAACTAGTGAGTCAGAGTTAGACGTTATTTACTCTGTAGCGAGCCTTGATTATCCGAACTTGATTATCTGAATGGCATTGTCCTTCCGATAAGTACGGATAAACGAGGTTCTACTGAGCTGTATTGCAAACATAGATTACTCTGTAGCGAGCCTTGATTATCCGAACTTGATTATCTGAATGGCATTGTCCTCCCGATAAGTTCGGATAAACGAGGTTCTACCGTGCTGTATTGCAAACATAGATTAAGACAGTTGATCCTCACATTATCGGCAGCGCTTGTTAGACATTGCACAACAGCACGTCTCTGTTCTCTGTCCCCTTGCGTTGGCAGCTTGGCTTTGGGTCGGGCACGTATGCGACGTCCTCCGTTCCTCCCTGTGCCCACAGCTTCTTCTGGAGGACTTAGGGCCGAGTCGGGGCGGCGCAGCAGGCTGAGCACAAATCGCGAGTACGCAATTGGGTCGATTCCCAATTCGTCCAGGCGCGTCTCCAGCCACTGTCGCAACTCCTCCTCGGCCCTTGTGCCGAACACTTCACCTCCTCCAGGGGACGCCGCTATCCCGACCAGATGCAGTGCCGGGTTCCTCATTTCCTCTTATTAAAGTTCCTCCTGGACCCGAAAACTTTCACAGACTCGACTACCTCCAGGGTGATCATCTTCTCTTCTAAGAAAGGACAAACTGCTCGAAGAAATTCAAGATTTTCATGGTCTTGCATCATACGATTATCGCTGTTCAGACTTCCTAACGTAAGCTGTGTCCTTTTCGAATGATTTCTTAACATTTCGCAAGTATAACAACCAGCACGTCATGCTATTTGACCAGCTTCAAAAAGGATCAGAAGACACACAGATACTAGTGTGCATCTGTCGTTCCCTCCTATAAAGGTAGTTACATATACAAGCCTCAACAGTGATAACCGAACAAGTTGAAGTATAATTTGAAATGACCGATCGTCGAGAAGGAAAAATAGAACTACACGTACCTTTATAATAATGTTACTGTATTGTATTATTGTCCTTTAATGTTTCAATTTTACTGAATCCACCACCTTGACGTTTATTTGCTTGATAAATGTTAGATTGTTTTCTTCTTCTCTTGGTTACTCGTAATTTCTTCAGTTTAATTACATAGCCCACAATTGGTGGTAGTATTCCTTGAAATTTTTAGTTACGTCGATTAGAAATTATTTGGTTCTTGTGCACAGGTGGTGGATGTTCTGTAGTAATGAGGCTGGCAGGTCTTAGCGAAGGATAACAAGTTTAGTTTCCTTCCCATTTTGACGCTGAAATTACAGAATTTCATCCAGTTATAAACTAGTATAATCAGTGTAGTATGCGTACGATAACAGTACTCTCCGTAAATTATTGAAAAAATATACATAAATATGATTTCCATTCCTTTCCATTTACTTGCAAAATCTACAAAATATAATTGAGGTTTCTGTCGACAATCGTAGTCTTAAATTTACAAATAGATCAGTGTAATGTCTCTACGACGATCAATCGATTGTGTAAAACTTTTATCTGTCGTTGCGCAACATTAACTAGACATTAGTGCCAATTCGTTAATAACAATATATGCATTGTTCTAAACGAAAGCAGAACACAAAAACAAAATATAGAATGGTACACGGTATATAGTATAGTAAAATTATAGTTCGAATTGGATCGCTAGGCAATGCTAGTTAGTATCTAGTGATAGCATTGAATGTTGTCAAATGCATACAGGGCAGTGGCAATTCATTAATAACAATATATATATATATATATATATATATATATATATATATTGTTCTAAACGAAAGCAGAACACAAACACAAAATATAGTATAGTAAAATTATAGTTCAAATTGGATTGCTAAGCAATGCTAGTTAGTATCTAGTGATAACGTTGAATGTTGTCAAACGCATACAGAGTGGTGGCATGTAAATGCAAAGAGGAATGTGTTATAGATATTTCAGCTGACTACTTGGTAATCACCTTATGACTAATGTCAGTTTCAGATAACGCGGTTGGTTAATCACAGTCTACCTTTAGTCATTAAGCTAACCAGGATCGGGCAAATCGCGTTACGAAACGTCATCGAAAATGAGGCTTCGTGACAGCGGTATCTCATCGTTGGAAAGAAAAATCGATTTTCTAATGGAAAATCAAATTCGTTTGATTCGTGCATTTCCGATTAATCGCGGACTGCCATTGCTCATTACGGTAACATAAATCATCGGACACGTCGTGTTACGAAACGTCATTGGAAATGAGGCTTCGTGACAGCGATGTGTATGATCGTCGAACAAAAAACTCAATTGAACAATTCTAAATGAAATTCTGCTGTTTGTGAAACGCTAAAAATTCGTTTGACCTATGCGCTGGGCAATCTCGAACGTCCGCGAACTTCGTGCGACAACGCGTGTTCGTTGAGGCTCGATTAGGTCGCGAATTTTTTGCGCATAAAATATAAGACGCAGTTGGAAACATGCGTTTACGTTAGAGGCTGCTAAGTCACGTTGCACGAACAGTGGATCTAAAAGCACATATTCCACGTCGTGGCAGTCAGGGGACGAGTTAGGGACATCGCATTCAATTACATGGGGCAAGATCAACGGCGTGAAACGTTCGAGCACCGTTATCAAACGCTGTCAAAGCCGCTTATCGGCGGATTACGCGGCCGCGAGAACGATCAAACGCGAAGGACACGGTTTTTTCGTGCGATTTTCTTCGGGAGAATCATCGGCCAGCTTTGTACGCTGGCTAGATGTTTCTCGGGCTGGTGCACGAAAACAAACTGCAATTCCGAACGCGTTCCGCTGCACCAAGGCTATCTATCTATATGGATTGTTGGCAGACGCATCGCTCCCGAGCAATGCAAATAACCTTGCCCGATTGCGCGATGCGCTTCGTCGTGAGTCATAAGCTTTCGCGTCGACGAACGTCCGACTGCGCGACATTGCGAAACAGAAACAAGTCAAGATTCGCGGACTGTCGACGCGTGACAACCAAGACAATCATGCCCGTCGCGTGAATAAACGAGATTAGTCGAATTTTGACGTACCTGCATGCCTCGAGAGATGATTTTCACCCCGGCCTCTTCTACACACCCCACTCACAGAAAAACATGGCGGCTACTCAGGGGGAGTAAACTCTTATGTATGACCTTAGACCATATAACTTATAGACTCGGCATAGGAATAGTAAGTATGTGTACAGGAAAACCGAGAGTCCAGTGAGGCAAAGCAGTGGTAAAATGTGACGTCACAAGATAATTCTTAAGATAATTTAAAAATGGCTGACACGGCAGACCGACGCCAATACCACGGCACCGTGGCCGAAACCACCGACGAGGTACTATTAAAGACTGCCAGCCCCTGTGTTAAACAGCGAGACGGGTAAGTGGGCGCGATGGGCGCGGGGATAACGTAGAGCTTACAGTGATCTGATATACCACATAGCCAAAAGTTCCACCACCGACGAGATATTCGTCAAGTTGAAGAAGAATGATATAGTATAATAGAATGCTGACATTACCCATTCTGTAATTGCCTTATAATACTATATATAATTCTCTTATTGCATTCTTATTTCCTTATTATTACCATTGTAATAATTGTTTTACAATATAATCGATAGTTTATAGATGTAGGAAAAATTATAGTAATTACTACGTAATATTCTACAAATTTATCGAAATTCAAAAGTAATTTGAACGTTATTGCGTTATATATAAAATAATGATTCTTAAAAAATATTCTGTTATGTTATGTAATGACAAAATTCAATCGTTCTTATTAAGATCCTTAGTAGAAAACAGAAAATTAATTTTTTTACTTATTTATCCCATACTTGTAATGCTCGACAGAATTGACTGCAATTATTATATAGTAGAGGTAGTAACAATAAGATAAAAGTATTAACTAATTAAACTAATTTTCGACGGCTCCTATCCATACAATGTTATTTAGAAGCAGTATTTCGTACGAAGATATCTAACAAAATAATTCTATTTCACTCTATACGAAAATTTCTTGCAACATGACGCTATTTAAAAAGTGCGTGTAACATGATTTTATTTCATTCTGAACTGAACCACTTTCTGAAATATGAATCGCTTATACATTGTATACATTGTGCGACGAGGCGAAGAGCTAGCAGTTGAAGTCGGAAGTCGAAATCTTAAAAGAAGGACCAAAGGAATTCACCAAATATGTTAAGAAAAATCCTATAAAAAAATAATGATAAATAATTAAGTTTTGTTATTTGATTAGAAGTCTCACACTGTTATACTCGACCCAACCCGTATCATGTTACAATGTTTCACTCCACTCCACGGCGACCGAAGCCCTCGAGCTTGCCCAGATAGCCAAAATGCTCGATTCTGGCCAGGGCAGTTATGACCGTGTGGGCTCGTAACGTTCCCTCGGCACAAGCTGCCCCTCGGCCCGTCCAGGGCCGAGCACCTGGACCGACGGGCCGAGGGGAAGCTTGTGCCGGGTTTGTGCCGAGGGAACGTTACGAGCCCTCACGGTCATAAGTGCCCTCCTCAGATTATAGCCATCGTGTGCCTTTTGCCCATTCAAGCGACGTTCGGCCCGTCTACCTGACCCCGACACGTCGGGCTCGATCTGTGCGCGAGAATCGCTTGGCTATCTGGGTGGCTTGCCTTTTCTCCTTTCGTCATCACAGAATAGTGTTTCCTGAAAATTGATGTCTCTGGCCAGACTCAAGGTTTCGACATTTATAGGAAGCTTGCTATAATCGTATTTTATTTGTCAAAATTTAGTTTTCTATTTAAAATATTTTGTTGTTAAAACTCATTAATATATTATTATCATTAATATATTTGAAATATTGGAATATTACAATTTAGAATAAAGGGCCTAGCCGGATGAGGTAGTCCTTCGAATTATTCAAACAGCCGTTGCGCCATTCAATTTTTGGTCAATTTTTCCCATTTACTTGCATTAATTTAATCATTTAATTGCATATAATTGAAATGATATTTGAGATTTCTTCCGTATTTTTTGGTTCAAAATGTTATTTACACAAAGTGAAAATACGCAAAAATTCGACAAATGCAGGTTTTTTAGAGAAATTAAAAAATAGCATTGATCATATTTTTAGACTAGCAACATACCAGAACTTTTTTTACGACAGCGCGTAAACGACAAAGAGGGACTGAGGTACGAGGCAGCCGGCACAGTTCAAAAGGCTGAGTACCGATTACGTCAATACACATAGGAAAGTATTTTATTTTTCATTGTTTTTTTATGAAATTACCAACGTATTTGTGAGATTCTTCTAATTAAAATGAGTCTAAATACGTCATAATTTGAGCCACATTTATTTATTTAAAGCGTGATCATAACTCGCAATGATATAGGTTATTTAATATAATATAATTTTTAATTATAAACGTAAGGGAGATTGCGGGCCGCTCGATGTTCGGGTTCGGGTCGGGTCGCAGAAAGTAACGCGGCCCGTCGCGTCGATTCGACTTCGAATTTGTCGGGCGGGTTCGAAAAGAATCGAACAAGTTCGGGCGAACGAGTTATTGCGATATCCGAGATTCAAATACTCTGCGTTCTTATGACATAGATAATGGTAATAATGGTTTTCTTTCTTAAGTTATAAAGTGATTTCTAATATACCTGGTTTTTTTTATAACTACATTAGGTATAATCGGCAAACGTGTGCCTGCTCTTTATTTATATTAAAGCTTGAAATAATGCACGTTTCATGTGAAAAACTTAAAAGACAATATTTCTGGCTTTTTAACGAATTTTCTCCCAGTGAACTTAGATATGTATCGATAATATATCATTACAATATCCTTACGGAGTTATATACACCTAGAAGGTTACAATATGGTAAAATATAGCAATAATTAAAAACGAAATATAAAAAGAAACATTATACATATTATATTTCGTGTTTATATTTTATTCTGTATTATCTATAGGCTCTATATGTATAATTTTTTATTTTATATGATTTTATTTTAAGTTAATTTCTATTTTATTTTATATTGTATATTATATATTATCTTTTAAGAATTTGTGTAAGGTTAATGATAGTTAAGTAAGTAGGTTACTTAACAGTTAATAAAAACATCACCTACTAAAAAGGTATCATAACTTATTACCACGTTGTCAATATTTTCTTATAATTTTTTCACGTGAAACGTGCATTATTTCAAATTTTAATACAAATGGAGATCATGCACATGTGTGCCAAATATACCTAATGTAGTTATAAAAAAATCCAAGTACATATATTAAAAATCACATTATAAGTTATGAAAGAAATACGTACCATTATTATCATTATCTATTTCATAAGAACCCAGAGTTGATTTTCGGGTATCGTGATAACACGCTCGCGCGGTCTTGTTCTATTCTTTTAGAAGCCGCCCGACAAAGGTGAGTCATGGGCCGCCGGATGTGTCTGATGTATCGCGTACCCGACTCGAGTCCGCTTGAGCTCGCTCGACGCCTCGACTGTCTGTCCTGTCAGTGCCCCGACTTGACGATTCGTACGCCTGAAACATGACTGTTTCGCCTGATATTTTCTAGTGCACCCTGGCTGTATTATTATTATTATCCGATTTATGCCGTGTTTGAGCTTATTTTGATTGGGAAAACATTTTCAATCGATAGGTGATGATATCATTATGGTAACGTTCATAATAAGTAATACATATTGGTTTTAGTTAGTAAATGCCAATACGCTGTGCGTTACAATGTTGCCTCTGATGCTGAATCACGACCGTATCGAACGTCGCGTCGCGTTGTGTGCCTCCTAGAGACAACAATGTAAGCGTTTCACCATCATTTATTAATAGCAATTAAATGTTTGTTACGATTCAGAATTCTGCCATGGAAATGTTATCAATCGATTAGTAAATGGTTTGCTGATGAAAACAAGTCTAAACACGCAACAAATCAGACAAGTTGGAGTACAGGCATGCCCAACGCCCAACTCGGCGGCTGAGAAAGTTAAAAAGAGTAATAAAAAATTCAATGACTGAGAAAAGTAAAAAATTCAATGACTCCAAGAAAAATGAAAAACTTAATGACTCCGAGAAAAATAAAGAACTTAATGACACTGAGGAAAATGAAAAATTGAATAACTCGAAGACAAATGGAAAACTTAATGACTCCGAAAAAAATAAAGAACTTACTGACTCTGAGGAAAATTAAAAATGTAATAACTCTTAGTTAATAAGCAGTCTTCAATGCCTCTTAAAAATGCAATTAATCATGCAGGGATTGCTCAGGTGTTTCTCTCTATATTAAAAAATACTTAAAAATCCTTTGACAAATTCTATTTTGTGGCGTCAGGATGTACTGCTTTCGATATTCCATCACAGTTTGTATAGTATATATTATTTCTCCTCTTTGTTTCTAGATAAAATTTAATTATGATCCTCCATTAGTTTAACGCCCCGTTCAGCGGTATCATTGACCACATTCAGTCCATGTTTCAGTCAGACTGCTTATTATTCATAATAACTTCTTTTTCCGATATTAGAACTGTTTTTTTGTAGATTGGAGCGTATTAATGAATTTATTTAAGGGAGTTGAGAGACTTCCAGGATTGCAAGGGTGCTGGATTCACCTTCTCAAACACGGGGTTTTCCACTAGTCAAAAATACTAGATAAAAGATCGATCTAGGGCACTATCTGCCGCAAAAGTCCGATTTTTTCGTTTACGAGGCGTAATTTGCATTATTCGGCAGCATGTAGCTATAAAAATAGCTACATGCGCAGTTGTATGCTTCCGAATAATGCAAATTCCGCCCCTTAATATCTCGGTCAGTTATGTATATATGAAAAAACTCTTCAAACAAAAGTTGTAGTATATAAGGAGGTGGATATAGTTTCAAAGAAAAAACAATTTTTCAAAGTTATTATTTAAAGTTTTTAAGGTCACGGATGTTTTTTCTGTCAACAACTGTTTATACTATATATGGACTCTTAAAGAGAAAAAAGACAAATTCAACGATATATCATAACGTCTATTTATGACAAAATTTAAAAAATTCAAAATTTTCAAATTTGCTGCGCCTCATTTTCCCATGATCCAAACGGCCCCAAAATTTTTCCAGAACATTTTCTCAACATTTGTTGCAATTCTGGTTTACGGGACCAAAAAAATGTCATGGTCGAAAAATAAGGTCAACCCTAATGTTACATATACGTAAATTACGAGAAGCAGTAAAGAATGCTTAACGTCGAGGACGAAAATCCGGGTAAGTAACACTTAATATGTACTACATTCCACGTTATTAGAATAATTGTAGTTTAATTATGATGAATATCAACATTTGTTATTTACACCTATAAACGCCACTGTCTCGGAAGGAAATGGACATTTGAGAGAAGCAATGAAATTAGAACATCATTGCGAAAAAAGATGAGTTTGCAATAACCTCAATATTCTATGAAATTCTATTATAATTATAATTATGACTGTATTTTTTTATTATAGGAAGACAGAAGATCAAATAAACTTGTGTATGCTAGTAAAATCAATTTATATATATTATACAATTTATTCTATTATTTGTTTAACAACTAATAAATCTATAAATTGTTTCAGAAACTAAAAAATACTTTCTGCATTTTCGTATTCTCCAATCAGTCCAAATAAATACCATCAACCGGTTCTCATATAACAATTTTTATAAATGCAATTATGACAGTAACAAAACGTTTCTATTTAAAATGAATACATATTTTGAACATAATTTTTACATTTTTAATTTTTTGCAAGGTTAAAAATGTAATTAAAAAAGTAATGAGAAATAAAAATAAAAATCGCTGCACAGGGATTCGAAGGCTAGCTCCAGATTGCGATTCATACGTTCGACGGCTCGACAGCCGAATTTCAGTTTCGTTTCTGTAGAGCAATACAACACGGCAAGTGCTAAAAATAGATTGTGGCTGGCGCAAGCGCACAAGCAGCGCACACGGATATAGTAGAGGTACGCTCGTGTGTGTAGCGCGCGGGCGCGTTGGGAAAGGAACGTTCTGGTTCTCACTCCAGGCAGAATATATCCTAGAGGGCGTAAGAGAACACCGAAAAATTCGAGACACACCAACTCCCATAAGGCTGGCAGTCTTTAATAGTATCTCGTCGGTGCCGACACTACGCCACCACGCCATTAAAATGTTGTAAATGTGATCGATTTATATGTAAAAAACATTCTGTAACCTGCATAATATGCGAAAGTTGTTAATCTTCAGAATCAAATATCGATTCCTAAAATAGTTAAAATTTCTGACAATGAGTCGATAAAACAGACGATCATGGACGCAATCGTGTATGAGGTATCCCATCTATGTTATTCATCGTTTATGACGATTCTGACGCATCGGCAATTTAAAATCAACCATAAATCATCACAATAAAGATTCTAACAACTGTTGCATTAGATAAATAAATTTTATTATCGTTCACTATACACACTGTACAGTCGTCATGTAACTTGCATCAATCTCTGTTGTATCTTCAGATATCCCAATACATGATTTACTCAGATTTACTGTAGATTAGTAAATAAATTTGAATAATATCTCGTTTCATCGATTTTTGTATGTGATTATCTTTCTATATTGTAATTATTACGTATGCATACCATTCTACAATACAGTGTTTTTGCATGACTTCTACGAGCTTGTAGCGATTAAAACGTTTGGAAAGAAGATTTCGCGCAATGTGGTATCCGGAGGCAGGCGTTTAACAAAAAGGTCGGTGAACTACCATTGGGTGAGTGCTGCAAAATGTTGATATCTACCAGTATCTACTATCACCTATGTAGAATCCAATCGCAACTTAGATTTTTCTTGCATCACTGGTAATCTGGTTGCAGACGAAACAGAGTCGATCCTCTAATCAAAATTGTGATTCTGATTCGATAGCGGGATGTGTTCTAAAAAGATGAATTCTCATACGACTTATTAGTTATATTTTATAGTGAAAGGGCAGGTAAAAGCTAAAGTCATGCTAGTAATATTAGAACCAGTTTCACGAGCAGCTGATCTTTGATCTCTAATCGCTATGTTCAAGACGGAAAATGTGTGATGGCCGTATTTTACTACATATTTGCAGGGAAACACGGCTTCGAAAAACTACAAAAATCACGAAAAAAAACATTAATACAAGATGAATACTTTGATCCATTCGAAAGCAATGATAATTAACCATGGCAAAACGATCCGACGTACGTATAACACATTTTATTCTCTAATAAATCATAATTATGCTGTACCAATTTCCAATAAGTACATTCTAAATATCGTGCACGCTATATTTATGTAACAGGCAAATTGACGCGTAGAACTATTAATATCTGTTTGACATCGGCAAAATTTTTGTATGCTGTTCGATTGTACTCGCTTCTCTAGGCTCGCAATTTACATAATTATTTAAGCAGTAGGTTATGTTATGAAATAAGTTTTAATAATAGCGGTTTCGTATATCCGCGATATAATACTATGTACGTTGTTATCGAACGCCGATTTTATTGTCAACTGCGTGTTGTCATAGAAAATTTTTACTCGAACCTAGATGATATTTTGTTAAAGATTACAGATGTTAAAATAATTATTCGACAATCCTATAGTATATGTAATATTTCACAGAATATGGCTGTTTCAAGTTATGGTACAATACCAATCAAACAAATGGAGGCTTGGCACTCATTTACACTGATAGAAGAGATCTGGGAAACAACAGATTGTCGATGCACTCGAAAGTAATAGAAAGCTTTAATATTGTAAATACACCATATTTACAAGTTCGCACATTTTACGCGACGCCGATATGGAGCGGGCAAGAATCGTCTTCCAAAGTGGAGGATACAGTAAAAAATATCAAGGAGCAAAAGGACCTCAAACAGAAAACCGAGGGAGCTGTTGCTCATACTAGTTCGAAAGCAGTGGTAGAGAAACTAACATTATGGCAGAGGGTCAAGGGAGAAATTATACATTACTATCATGGGTTTAGATTATTGGGTCTGGATATGAAAATTTCTGCGAAATTAGTTTGGCGAATTTTGCAAGGCAAAGCGCTTAGTAGAAGGGAGCACAGATTGGTAAGTTAACCATAGAAATATTAACAAAATTGCTCGCATGGGGTCTTGCAGGACCTCGACATAATAATGTTTCAATTCAAGTAACATTCTTTACATTAGTTAGGTCTCTGTTAACATTTTTTGACAGGAATTACGCACTTACGAAGACATCGAAATTACCATGACCCCATGCAAGTAGCTAAAGGTTCAATTCACAGAACCGTTCTAATCTTTAACGACTTTCAGCTAATCAAAACAACCGGAGACATGTTCAGGCTGATTCCCTTCTCCGTTTTCATCATTGTTCCTTTCATGGAGTTTCTATTACCAATCGCTATCAAGCTATTCCCTGGCTTGCTGCCGTCTACTTTCCAAACAGCAACTGAGAAGGAAGACAAATTGAAGCAAGCGTTAAAGGTTTGAATCTGTCCCTCCTATCTGGCAACAATTTCGTTCGAACTGTTGACCTTGACTCGAACCTTTGAATATCCTGCTTCAGATAAAAATCGAGATGGCGAAGTTTTTACAAAAAACTCTGGATGACATGGCAGTACAGTCATCGGATTACAAATCGAAGAAGGCCAAAGAATTCGCCGAATTTTTCTATAAAGTTCGGAGTTCCGGTACCACAGCATCGAACGACGAGATCATGCAGTTTAGTAAGCTTTTCGAAGACGAGATTACATTAGACTCTCTTTCTCGACCACAGCTAGTAGCGTTGTGTAGAGTGCTAGACGTGCAGACTCTGGGAACGACGAATTTCATACGATTTCTGCTTCGAATGAGGCTCAGAAGTCTCTCGGCGGACGATAAGGTGTTCTATCTTATCTACTTTCGTTCACGCGTCTTGTAGCATAGTTATTCTTTCTTGCCTACAGCTCATGTACATTTTTTAGCTCATAGAAAAGGAAGGCATCGATACCCTGACTAGAAGCGAGTTGCAGCAAGCCTGCAGGGCACGAGGAATGAGGGCGTACGGTTTGCCGGAGAGCAAATTGAGGGAGCAACTATCCCAATGGTTGGATCTCAGTCTGAACAAAAAGGTCCCGCCGTCGTTATTACTTCTCTCGCGAGCGTTGATGGTCCCGGAGACGATACCCATGTCGGACAAGCTGAAAGCCACCATTTCAGCTCTTCCTGACACCGTTGTCGCGCGTACCCAGGGCGCAATCGGGGAGAAAGAGGGCAAAATGGACCACAAGACGAACATCGAGATCATCAAGATGGAGGAGAAAAAGATCGAAGAAGAGCGGCAAGAGAAGAAAGATGTCGAGCCGCAGCCGGCAGTGTTCACTTCCAAAACTGACGAGATCACTAACACAGACGTGAAAGTACTTGAACAGGCTTTAGATAGTATTGGAAAGGTTTGTATAAATGGTGGATTGGTGAATTAGTTTAGTATGCGAGATTGTTACTGATAGAGAAACTATTTTAAAAAGGACAAGAAGACCATGTCGGTGGAGAAAGAGGAGTTGAAGGAGCTAAAGGAAGAAATGGCTGACTACCAGGAAGACATAAAGGAGCTCCACGAGATCAAAGCTGCCGCGAAGGGTCAGGAGGACGTAGAAAACATTAAGGAGTCCAAAGGTGCTAAACGATTATTTAATAAAGTGAATAAGATGATCCGGAAAATGGACGAGGTTCTGGAGCAGCTTGAATCCGAGAAAAAGCTGAAACAGGAGGCTGGTACTAGTACCGTGGGCGTGGAAGAGACCCCGTCTACGAAGAGTGCGGAGGAAGTGGTTAAGATAGACGAACTAATCACAGCCATTAAGAAAATTCAAAATGTACCTGACGAGCATCGGTTACAGCGCATAGTAGAAATTTTAGCGAAAATGGATGACGACAGGGATGGGGCAATAAAGATTGAAGACGTTCTGAAGGTACGTTTCTCACGAAATATAATAAAAGAAATTAATCAAATTGCCGATCTATTCGCGACTGTTCACTCTGTATAATACGAATTTTTATCGCCCGTTTATAGGTAGTGGAATTAATTGGAAAAGAGGACATTAAGTTAAGCAAAAAACAACTACACGAACTGATCGAATTAATTGATAAAGAGGAAATACTGGAAGTGGAAGAACAGATCCAGAAATCGCTGCAGAAGGACTCGACCGCTGGAAAGTCGTCCGAAGAAAAGTATGTTGCACCAAAATCTCCAGTTCCTGCTACACCAGTAACGACTGAAAAAGGTTTTGGCAAAGAGGAGCTAGATGATGACTACGGAGCACGTACCCCCGAAAAGGAAAGGGAAAAAGCCACAGTACTTAAGAGCAATTCCTCTTCTGATCCAGTGAGCAATCCTCCGCTGGGCACCAGTGTTCCACCGACGACGAAAAAGGCGGAAGGCTCTAAGCAGCTATGATCACCGCACAATAAACCATAAATTAATGTATGTAATTATTAATACACTCTTAAATCAGACATTATTTGAAGACGATATTGCGTTATCATCTCTATAAATATTTTCACACATACATTTCTTTAGCGAATGGGATTATATATATATATATAGCAGAAGTTTTTTAAGAAGGCTTCGGACACATGGAAGTCTTCCTAGAATAACTCCAATAGTTACATGTATGTATTAACAGGCTTCATAATGAAACGCTGATACATACAAGATCTTATCGTTGCTAATTTAGAACTATTTTACAAAAACGTTAATAGAATAACATTCATCGAACTTTTATATTTATTGCTACACCAGATTTTGAATTGTTTTCATTAAGACTGCGATGCATTTAACAGCATCAACGTGTTATTTGGTCTAGAAATTACAAACTGTCTGTGCTGGTCACAAAAAAGAAGTAACATTATTCTGCTTACAGATTTTTTATTGACTTCGGAAAAACAATTTTTTGAAAAAATTGTACGTGACAATACTGTAGTCATTGATATTGTTAATTAGCAAAGGGATTATGATACGAGCACTTTGTGTTTTGTTCGAACGAAGTTCAATTCCGAAATATTGTAATACCGTGAGGAATCATTCCATCTGTCTGAGTATTGACTATAGTTACAGAATTATGAATTGCAAACGTGAACCTCTATGATCAGGGTTCAAGTAAAAGCGTAATGTACATTTATAGGCGAAATAATTTTATTAACTTTAAAGTACATGAACAGGGATTATTGTCCATTTACATGTATTTATTGAATATACTATAAAAAGAGAATATTTATGTAAAGCACGTAACATTTGACTACTAAATATACTTCTACCTTACATACGAAAAAGAAATGAAAAATTAGACCATAATTGACATTGAAAGTAAACGAATCAATGAAAAATATACGATGAAACACTGCTGGGATATATAGGGCTTAGAATCGTCGGCATAATGGTAAAACGGAAGCGATAACACGAAATTCAGTAATCTTATGTAGTAGTGTACATATACTTGCACAAAGTTACAGTATGAATAATATGTTATATAATAGTTATATCAATTTCAAAAGGAAAAAAAAAACATGGATAGTAATTGATGCCCTGAATGACATTTACTTTTTTACTTCCGCGCATCAAACTGCCTGTTTATGTAATAAACTATATTTCTGTAAAAAAAAATATAAAATGGTCTTATTCGAAAAGTGTTTTTCATAAGTTAAGTGTACGATTACTTTTATTAAAGATGTTCACGTACAGTTATTGTTATTTTCAACCAACCACTGTTTCATACTCTACAAGTAAAACACGTTTTATATTTTTTTCAACACTGAAATGTTTTCGATCTGTTTTATTTTCTCCTGCTCCATTATAAATTTTCAGATAATACAAATATTTGTCAAATGTACTTTAGTTCTTTTTCCTATTTGCATCCATATATATATTATGTATATACATGTATACATATACATATGTACATACATACATATATGTATATTTGCAGTTCCCTATATGTAATATGTTTGTGTTCGTTTGAAACAACCGGGAATTGTAGACGTACACTCTCGTACATAAATCACTGGACGGACGCTTACTATTCTTCAACAAAGTGTTAATTTAAGAATACAGGCTCCCAGCTTGATTTATTGTTTTATTTTGATTAAATGTAGCTATGTACTATACGATAATACTTGAATGGAAATATATATACTATTTGAAAATGTTGGAAAAAAGAGATTGAGAAATTTGGGGATGATTATGGACAGCTCTAAATAGAAGCGAAAGTGGAAAACAATTGCCCCACTTCAATTTAAAAATTAGGAGATATAAAAATAATAATTAAAATTTCGAAAATATATAGGATATTTTGGTCAGATTTGATTTACATGTTCTCTACATTCGAAAATAATATAGGTCCTTTAACACTATAACCGTACCGCGAAAAAAAGCGGTCAAATGACCGCTTTCACATTGTTTATTTTTTATTGAAATTATAAAAGATGCTTCCAGTAGAAATTATATTCTTTAAATTTCTTTATTTGAGCACGTATTATTATAAAAATTGTGAAAAATCTAAATAAATTCAGTCTTGTAATTTTTATAAAACAATATATATTCGATACATTTTGTACCCGGTATGATAACAAAATATCGTTTGCATTCACATTTTAATAAGAGTCCGGTGACTTATGGATGCTTATGGACGTGAGTGTATTGAATGAACACCGACAAAATGACTAATGCATCCGAGTGAGATAGAGAATTCTAAAAAGGTGTGATCGTGCGTCGACGCAAACGCAAAGTGTGTGCCCAAGTTGGGCGAGCATAACAGCGTTCGAATGATGAATAAAAATTGAATTCGATGGAGAAAACCGCGAACGAACAAGTAAAATGGAAAGGCACGGTAAACATTTAAGCGTGGGAGTGATATTCGGTTTGTAGCATATGTATAGACTTTAGACCGAAATAGGTTTGCCCTGCCGGTTACTTCGGTATTTGTGTATTATCCGCAAGTTCCGTGTAACTTGAATCGCGATGACTGCGTTAAGCGGATTTATGGAGTTTTTCCAAAAGGGAAAGGTAATTTCTCTGTATACTAAAATAGATTCATATTTAAACGTATATTCTAACCTGTTCTACAGTGTTATTGATTATTTTCATGCGTGAACTCGTTCTGACAGGTTCGAATTCGTAAAATTATTTAAGTGAATTCAAATGTCAACATCCCTTTATTTGTTATAGATTTTGTTACAGACATCGTTATAGAATTTGTTCTACGAATTTCTAATTAAACTTCCTTTCGATTCAACATTGCAGACATTCAGACCAAAGAAGAAATTTGCTCATGGAACCTTGCGATATTCCTTACACAAACAAGCACAAGCTTCGCTTAATTCTGGAATTAATTTAAGGTCTGTCGTGAAACTACCACCTGGAGAAGATCTCAACGATTGGATCGCTGTTCACGGTACTCGATGATTTTATTAAAAAAATATTATATGTATATAGTTTCCACGTTGGTTGAAAAACCACGTAAGTCGAGGACTCACCATTCATGTTCAATATTATAATTTCAGTGGTAGATTTCTTCAATAGAATAAATTTGATATACGGCACTATTTCTGAATACTGTGATTCCGCGTCTTGTCCTACTATGAGCGGTGGAGCTCGGTTCGAATATTTATGGGCAGATGGTGAAAAGTATAAAAAGCCTACTGCACTGCCAGCGCCACAGTATGTTAGTCTCCTTATGGATTGGATAGAAGCACAAATTAACAATGAAAACATATTTCCAGTTTCGACAGGTAATTGGACTTCGGTAGTAAAAATATTGATTTGTGTAATTAATGTAAAAATTTGTTTCAGATGTACCGTTTCCAAAAACTTTTATACCTCTGTGTAGGAAAATTTTAACCCGCTTGTTTAGAGTGTTCGTTCATGTCTACATACATCATTTCGATCGTATTGTGGCTATAGGAGCAGTAAGTCTCATATTTTTATAAAAAATAGTGTTATTCAATTTGATACTTGAGTACACGAATAGCAAGAGTCCTAATTTTAGCCATGATTCAATTACTCTCTTGTTTTCCAGGAAGCACATGTAAATACATGCTATAAACACTTTTACTATTTTGTAACGGAATTCGAATTAGTCAATACAAAAGAATTGGAGCCACTGGCTGAAATGACTGCCAAAGTATGTAAGGATACATCGCCGACGCAGACTCCATCGCATAATCCTAGGTAGTCGTAAAACTTAAGAAATTATAAGTATGGTAATCGAATTAAAGAGAGGTAAAATTCTTTTCATATAAGTACAAAGATAAGAGCTCTCTTTCGTAGTATTTAAAAAAAAGAAAGAAAACGTGAAAAGATTGGTTACTACTATTCATTACACAACAAAATATTAGTATCTACACAATTTTGATAATTATCATTATTAATATTCGCTAAGTCAGGCTTTTTATAATCCAATAATGGTACCCATAGAGTTCCATAAGTACAGTAAGAATAATTTCGGAATCATAATTTTCTGATCTATATATGTTTTTCGAATGAATCGTACTAAATAGGAGAAGCATAATGCATTTATTGCTCGTTTGCAAAGTACTACTTAAACTGAAGTGCAAACCTGAGGAATAATATAATAAGATTCTGAAAGCTTTATATCGATAGTCGTAGCAATAAATTCTAGATATGTCCATAGTAATTTTATCTTCGCGGGTCAGTGATTAAATTATAAATTTAGGTATCGAATTTTATGAAACTATTTTACATTATTTATATCGTCATAGAAGTATATAATTGTACATATAATTTGTGTAGTATTCTCACAGTTGCATTTAAAACTGCAATAATTTTGTACCCGAGATAGAAACGAAAGTAATAGAACAGACAACAGAAATAGAAAGAGTACAAATTGCTAAAGCAATAAAGTAATAAATTTGTTTACAACTTGGAAATTTGTCCATTATTTATAACGAATTAAATATAATGAAAAATAAACGAATATTACAAACGAAAACGCAAAACAGTTCTGATAAAATACTAATGATCTCGTTTCCTTTTCCATGTTATAAACCAAAAGCAGAGCCAAAAGATAAACTTTATGTAGGTAAATTGTTTTATTTAAGCCTGGCGATACACGTTCGGCAGATGACTAATCGTCGAACAAATATTAAAATGAAACTACAATGCACGATGCGGTGTACATAGAAACTTGCATTATATATTTCCAGTTGCTTAATAAATATTGTGGGATAAATCGTAACAATGATTCACATTCACGGAAAACGGTTTACGGTAGTTGTAGTTTCAATTTAATGTCGAGTTTTTTTTACTAAAACTGACGTTCTGGGCGACTCGTCCTAAATTCTATCAACGGAGTTCGTTTAGAGGCGTAATCTGTACATGTCTGCTCTAATTATGTTGTAATCAGGAAGGTTCTCGATCGGGCCAACAGCTGCGATTACCGGGCACTGATTGTAAATGTATTTCATACCGACATCGTGAATAGTCTTGGCTGTTACGCTCTGAAAAGAATTCGTTTTCAAAGAAAATTCTATGACAAATGATTCACGTACAAACATTACTTACATCTATCCTGGCCTCGAGTTCGTGAAGAGGTATGCGTCTGTTGTAGCATAGCATTTGTCGACCGATATCTTCGCAAATCGCAGTCGTACCGTCCAATTGAAGAAGCATGTTCGTTTTGAGAATGTTTTTCGCACGTTCTACTTCCCTTTCTGTGACCGATACGCATAATCTCATCCATTCAGACTGGATATTTTCTACGAAGTCTTCGCACGACAGGGGATCGCATACATAATACACACCCCATAGACCGGTATCCTACAAAGGAGAAATAGTTGGAGGAAAGGACTTAGTAATGAAATGATTTGATGAAAATAGTATGTACTTTGTAGCATGTGTTGAAGCTTTGGTAACTGTGGCACATTCCCATTATTGCTCCAGCTTGAGCCAAGTGGTTCGCGCTGCTTGTACCACCTCCCTGGCTGCGGTCCCACGCTCCCATCAGAGTGTTCGCAACCATAAGAGGAATGTTGTCAGCATCCGCCCATCCAGCTCCTACAAGAAAAGTCTATAAGTTCCTATTATCTAAGAACTAGACTGTGGACACACACTGCTATCCGACAAGGCTTTCAGCACCTTCGACAGCGACTGCTATATGCGCAAGAGGAATGGTGTCGTCACGGACTCTGATTTCAGAACCAGTGTAACGACATGGTACATCGAGAAGTGGAATTTCGTCGTAGTGTGGTCCGGACATTTTACCGAAGTGTTGGTTTGCCAATTCTACCAGAGCATTGTGTTCCACACCACCGGCTCCTGCTAATACGAATCTGAGAGAAAGAAATAAATTTAACAACGCATGTATGCACAGTAGAGATACATACCGTAGGAAATATGTAATTTATAAATTACCTTGGTGGACCGTAGTACTTCTTTACATAATCCTGAAGATCTTTTTTCGTGATGCTCTTGATGTTTTTGGTGGGTCCTAAAATTGTCCTGCCCAGAGGTGTACCTTGGTAAGCGCTGCTGTGCAGGTGATCGAAGACAACCTCTTGGAGATTTGTCTCGACCTCTTGCATCTCTCTCAAGATAACACCGCGCTCTCTTTCGATCTCGTTTTCCCCGAGCTTGGAATTTTGAATGATGTCACTTAAAATTTCTACTGCTTTCGGTACATCTTGCGACAAACATTTGGCATAGAATACTGTCTGCTCTCTGCTCGTGTAGGCATTCAAGTGAGCACCCATGTTCTCGATCTCTAATTCTAAATCGGTTTGCGATCGTTTGGTGGTCCCCTGTCGATATTAGTTGTTTAAATTAATACTTCGAACATCTTCAGTTAAGGGGAAGTCTCCTTTCCAGGATTGCAAGGATATGGGACTTCCTAGGAAAGGAGACTTCCCCTTAAGAGCAGTATAATTTACCTTGAAAGCCATATGTTCCATGAAGTGGGCCACACCATTGTTTGCGTCGGTTTCAAAACGGCTGCCAGAATCGATCCACAGTCCTACCGTGGCTGTCGGCGCACCGGTGTCTTCGCTCGCTACTCTCATACCACAATCTAAAGTTGTAACTCTCGTTGCAGGCTGATTGATCAGCATTTCTTTCAGGGAAGATGCTGTAGACCGCCATTGTTTCTGGGTCTGTGAAACAACCGTAGAACATAATATTAGAATTCATTTCCAAGAAGTGGTTTCCTGATGAATCCAAATTAAGAATAAGCAATATAGACATGCCCGTATACATGATACGAATTATATATTAAATATGTTCGTAAGTAAGTATTGGCTAAAACGATCGGACATGAGTGTCACCTCTCCTAATTAGTACAAGTTTATCAACTTCTCAAGTATTGGTCAATTGCATCTTCGAAGTCTCTAAATTAAATGGCAGCGCACTACTGCAACATTGTCTTTAGAGTAGATCGAACGCATCGAGGTTATAACATTTTGACACAAGTATTCCACCCGTGTGTAGTAGGATTCAATTCAAGAAGTTCTGTTTATTGTCATTTAAACATGAATACATTACGTCTCTTTTATTTTCATAATATTTTAAACAGTTTATTCTCATTACGTAAGGAGCAAATGAAGTTCACGAAATTTTCATCTCGACGAAATGAAGTGGATTTCATTGATTCATCGGGGTACTATTCGAGGAATGATCGAAGAATGGTAAAATGATCATTTGATTACCTTCACAAGACTGGTTTTATTGGTGTATGTCCGCAACGCGGAACTAACTTTTAGCAGACGAGTCGCCATTTTTCCGATTTCCTCGCAACTGCTCCGATCTTACGACCAAGGTAGTAGCTAGAATTCGAACTGGTACTCAGAGGACACTCCTCCCAGTATGTATATAGATTGATAGATATAACAATTTTAGTTTCCTTGCAGGCAGAAGTGTAACATGTTAAAATTGTAACTTGTTCAATTTAATTTCAATAAAATGTAACATGAATAATGTACTGCTATTTTCAATAATGCGAGAACATTATTAACAGAGAGGACCTCTGTTATTAACTTAGCTCCTTCGTTTAGTATGATCATATTGATCAGAGACTTTCTGTAGAAATCTCTAATGCTTATAAATTTATTGTGAAAATTGAGAGAATTTAGCAAACATTCATTTTTATGTGTTCGATTATATAGATGCGAAGAACACGTGTATAGGGAATTTCTACTGATTCGGGAAATATTTGATTTCACGTGTTCCAAGATAACTTCGTCATCTACCAGATGATGGATGTGAATTGAGAAGTCACAATACCGAAGCTAAAGTGTACCTAGAGAGGAAAGGGGAATCGTCACAATATTATCTCATTCTGTATAATATATATAGATATTTATGGAAACTGTAACTGTAATATATATTTTATTACTTGTTCATTTTTACTTTACTCTTATTATTTTAAATATGGCTAATTCATTTTGTCGATTATAATTTGGAAGAAGTTAAATTTTAACTTTGTTTACACTTTGTATTTCTGACTTACATATATAGCAGTATTATCAGAGAATCCTCTCTGGTATTATAGCCCGTATCAAGACGAATTCAACGACCCGGTATTATATATATATATAATATGAGTGATATATCAGTGCCCAGTATACCATGACTTTCGAATGACCTTGAAGTGCCATTTAAAAAAAAATGAAGGTGGCCTTGAAAATAATCAAAACTTTTTTTATTGCAATGTATAGCCAATCGAAGACTGATCAATTTTTTTTGAAAATATTTTTTTGTCAGATTATCGCAAGCACTTGAAAAATCGTGAAAAGTGTCACAGAGTTTCGCCTCTATATATAATGATATTCCGTGACACAATTCGAAAACCGGCATGATTGAGATGATTGTCAAAGGAGCTCGATGATCACGCTTTGGTAAACAATCGTTGGAACGGAGGAATCGGCCTTTTTTAATTCGGCATTGTTTCATTTCCAAATACCGATTCAACAATGGATACTATAAACGACACCAACGAAAATTTGGATCAGTCCATTCAAATGTACAATCAGGAGAATGCTCATCGAAAATCGTTTTTGAGGTTAAGCGGGAAAAGCACTACTCCTAGGAGGATCTCGTTACAGAACAGTCTTTTGCGGAAGGATTTAGATGACTCGCAACAATTAAATGACACGAGTAGTCCGAAGGTATCGAACAAATCATATTTGAATTCGAAGTTGATGAAAGATTACGATATGCTGGGCAGCTCCTTAACCCTGGCCCCTCATGAGATACGCGATATAATGGTAGCGTCCGATAAGAATGAGCTCACATTGAGGGAAATGATGGAAGACAGTAGCGCGACTGGCATGATTCTAAAAGCGAAGCAACCATGGAGAGATGTTATGTCTAAATTATACTACGACTTTCTGCATAGTATACAGATGAACTTCTCGGAGGCTCAGGTGTTCGACATTGTAGCAGACTTTATACAGAATTGTACAGACACTTTAGACATAATGAGAGGTACAACGAATATGTCCTAAGCCTAATATTTCAATTGGTACAAAGCATATTATTCCATTCGATCAATAATTCTTTTGTTACAGGCATGCAAGCAAAAGTGGAGACTATGGAAGCGTCAAAGGAAGAAATCTCTTTGGAGAATGAGAGGAACACCTGGAGGCTTGTTTATTGCCTGTACCAGAATCGAATAAACAGTCTTAATTTTCCAACAGCCATG
Source organism: Lasioglossum pauxillum (assembly GCA_933228785.1). Classification (NCBI taxonomy): domain Eukaryota; kingdom Metazoa; phylum Arthropoda; class Insecta; order Hymenoptera; family Halictidae; genus Lasioglossum; species Lasioglossum pauxillum. The sequence continues at coordinate 35,573,355 of OW121701.1, read as the reverse complement.
GAAGAAGATTCGGATGAAAACGATACTTATATATCCGAGAAAGCCGTAATAGATAGCTTATTCAAGGTTGAAAGGTATATACGAGAATACCAGTTGATAATTGACTGGCTGGAAAAGAACGCGTTGGATCAGGCAGACAAATACCCGTCTACCGAACAGTTCACCGATAAAACGCTCGCGTGGGAGAACACAGTACGGCAATTGCTCACTTACAAAGATAAAGATTCGATTCCATTCCGTTCGAGTAGACCGATGATATCGTCCTTAGATCCAGACGCTCCAATCAGAGAAGGTAAACCTCTCCATGATCTGGACAGGGAAGACGATGCAAGACTTGAAAAAAGAATGTTCATAGAGGTATAAGGTTCTTCGATGAAAGATTAACTCTCGTCCATCCCTCGTTTCACGATCTTAATCTGTCTCTCGGCGTCAAATTGACGCAAGCGGTAAAAGATCGATGAAATAACAAGGTAAACAGTTATTTCTCGATGTTTCTTTTATTCAAATTAATGAGTTAACCCGTTGAAAATTAAACATTTCTTCTGACCAAGAATGTATCCACTGTCGATGATTTTTTAAATTTGGTGGATACGAAATTGATATGATACTTCATGCAGTAGTTAAATGTTTAATAATTGATTAGATACCAACAATAACTTAATCCAATAATGCAAACACTATTTTAAATAATGGTACAGCAATTTTTAGCGGCGCCTCAGTATAACTTATTTCAGGAACGGTATAATTTATTTCAGCAAGACTGTGTCGAATTGAGACGAGGGATGGATGAGGGTTAAAGAAAAACGGAAATGAGGATTAACCGAAAAGACTTTAGAAATGGATATAGTACATAAGAAAAATATTTGATGCAACAGGTGCGGTGCGGGCGACTGACAAAGGCACAAGCGCTCGCTGAACATTGCGGTCAGCCTTGGAGAGCTGCTTGTCTGTTAGGCTGGATACCTTACCACGATCCTAATTACAAAAATCCATTAGCCGACACTAAATTACCGATCGAGGGAAATCCGAACAGAAGTATTTGGAAACAGTGCGCGTGGGAGCTCTCCCAGGACAAGCGCGTAGGTAATAATCCGTGTTTCGATTGCTGTCTGCTAACCGATCTATTTCACGAATAACCAAATTTCGGTTGCTCTGATTTAGGTCAATACTACCGCGCTGTTTACGCCAGCCTTTGCGGGAACGTCCAACAAATGTTGCAAATTGCGACCTCTTGGCAGGACGCGCTATGGGGTTACATGAAGTCGCTGTTGGACATCAAAGTGGAAAAAGAGATCAGGGATTTGGTGGTTAAAAGCTTCACGAACATGCCCGACGACTATTGGAAGAACGAGCTTTCGCTGGAGGACGTTTTCAAGGAGCTACATGCCTCGAAGAATCCAATTATCCGCACGCAATCAAACGCGCCGGACCATCTGATCCAGAAATACTTGATACTCGATCAAATCCCGAAATTGATGGAGGAGATCGAGAACATGATAGATCTGAAGATCTGCGAACCGCACTTCCTGCGTTTCCTGGCTCACTTGATATTCTTCTTCCGGCAAATCGGGAAGAATGTGAACGACAAAGTTGGCGATAAAGTTTTAATGGCCTACGTTCAGGTTTTGATCGAAATGGACGATCCGATCCTAATCGCTTTCTATACAGCCATGCTCCCTCAGGAGTTGCAAGTGACCAATTATGCTTGTTACCTGGAGAATATCAAAGACTACGAACAGCGCAAGAAGTGTTTGACTGCAGCGGAGGACGCTAACTTGAACGTAGAAGCCATCACGAAGTTAGTAGTGGAGCGTATTCGCTCGAAAGACGTGGACGTCGACACTGCCGACTTGAAGGGCACCATAACCAACGCGGATATGGAGAAGATCAACGCATTGGACTGGTTAATATTCTATCAAGGTCAGCGGGAGGAGGCGTTGTGGCAGACCAACGCGCTCATAAGATACTTCTTAATGAACGAGAGGATCGATGCTGCGCGAAAAGCATTTAACAAGGTATACTAATCTTCTCACAAAGAAAAAGCTTCCCCACCGCTAAGTTAACACTTCAGCTACCATTAGCTTCCTTAACCTTCAGTTACTCGCACTCCATTTTCTACATAACTGTTTAAACGGGACTTTATGACTCCAACATAAATAAACTTTGATTCAGTGAAATAGTTACTTCAATGCGAAACAGTAAGTTTTGTGTCCGATAACCGGGTGGGGCACGGTAACTGGCACCTATATGCGAGTAATTAAATGTTAAATGAAGCACAATCGTTAGAGTTTATTAATAATTGGACGAATTGAATTTCTCCGCAAGATTCCAGCAGACTCGATCGAGTCAGTCATGTCCGAGTATCCAACGATGGAGGGAACCCTGACGAATCTCACGATCACGAATAATTTATCGAAAAGAGCGTCTGCGGCGATTCGAGAGTACCTTTGTTACAAGACTTACCTGGACGCCCAAGAAGGCTTCGCGGAGTGGTTCTCTCACTATCATCATGGAAAGCCCACCCCTCTCGAAGAGCTGATGCCATACGCCACTTTTACTGAGAAAGTTGCGTACGAGCATAAGAAATCACAGTATAACGTTGAAATGGAGAGGTGGAAGTGCACGATGCAACATCACACAAAGGTCTGTGAGATTTTCGTCAAGGTCTTGTGAGATCTTTCTCAAATATAAGAAATTAAATGAACTCATTTTTTCGCAGGCTGTCAAGCAACTATTGTTCAATGTACTGTTGTTCCCTGATGGTGGTTGGCTGGTAGACACAACCAATGGTAACGACGAGTCGAGCACACCGGAAGAAGAGTCGCGGGAGGAAGAAATGGAAAAGCTGCGTCAACTTTGTATCCCAAAAATCACTCTTCTTCTTCACTCGGTGATGACCGAGATGAACGAGCATGCCGGATGCATTCAGTTAGCGGATATCCTTGCCTCGAAGCAATATCAGCTTTACAAGGTCTTTATTTCATCAAATACGTACAGCTGCAAGATTAACTCTTTCCACTCCGAGCTATTTTAACTCGAGAATTAAACATTTCTACTAATACTTGATTGATATAATAATTGATTAGGTACAGCAATTTTTAGTGGCGGCTCAGAGTCACCGCTCGAGTGCTAAGGGTTAAACGATAATTTGACAAAAATGGAAATTCGTTTGGCGAATACTTTAGGGACGAACTAATGTTGTTCTCTGTATTTTAGGTATTCCAGAAGAACAGGTTACGCGAGGTGTTTAAGAAGATCTGCGAATCCTCTCTGATTCTGATGGATCAAAAGAAAGATCCTTGGGGCTACCCGAAGTGAAGCTCGTAAGGAAATTCTAGACGCTAATTCGAAAAGTGAACACAACGAGATCCGGATCATTTCTTCCGGAGCATTTCTCGCTCATAATCCGCATCTTTCTGTAATTAATTGTACATGGAAGAGAAGTTGGTTGTTCGGCGGATCGGGACGTCGGACAACCATCCTGTACGAAAACGCCTCTATCTTTTTTATAAAACCAGTTTATTGTCAACCACAAGAAGTGAATATAAAATTTGATACAATGTTCAATAATTCATAATCATAATATATTATATACCTCATGATTACTTAGATGCTCCTTTTTACCCAATCGTTTAATAAATGTAGCGCTGTCGAAGCTGTAGATTCAAAAACGCGTGGAGAAACATTCGCGGAGAAAAAGGAAAACTCAGGCGGACGAGGAGGAGGAGGAGGAGGAGGAGGAAGAGGGATAGAGAGAGATGGGAGACAATTAACGATTATAATTATCCTGAGATACTTTCCCATTGGAGAATCAATGAATTCGTCGTGACTCCACGACAGCTAACAGCGACCGCATGCTAATCTCTTGCCATACATAATTATCCTTCGGACGTGGGTCTGCATACAATGGATAAATACGTACGAGCTCCGATTCAAATCATCGAAAGGTATTCAAAGGAAATCACGACAGACGAAGAACGAAGGTGTTCGTGATACGTGGCGTACATTGGAGTATTAAACAACGGAGCCGCTCTTCGGCAGCGGGCCTCTCGCGGTTCCCATCAGCTTTCCGAAGGGAATTCTCAAGTTTAAAATAACTATGGATCTTTATGGACTGATTGGGAATTTTAATCGAACGACTTGAAGCTTGTGCTTAAAGATACAAGATTAGAAACATCGACACAGTGTAAAAGATTCGACGAGATTTTCTATCAGCGGATTGTATTGTTTTACTGGACATCATTCATTTAATTGTTCGCCTGACTTTTGTTCAAGGAACGAGTAGATTAATATAATGTATATCCTTTCAAGCATTTGTAATATTTGTTTCATTATAACTAGACAGCGGATGTTCATGCAATTTTTCACCCGGTTTGCAACAAACTGGAGTGAAATAGAAATGTATTTTCTTTCTCAATATGTTTAATAGGTTAGGTTAGAATATTAAGACAGTATCTTAAAATTCTTCTAATGTTTTCATGATTATTATTCTGTCATAAATGCATCGAATCCGCGGTCTAATTAGAAAGCTTACAATTTTTGTTAATATTAAAACGATTCTTAAGCGAAGAAAAATTGTGTCGATTTTCTGCATATTCTTCGAACTGGCTGCGAAAATTAGTTTTCACTTTTTCAGGGGTTGTTTGCGCGGAGAATGGCGACGTGCTTTTTGTCCGAAGAGCGTCCCCGTGCTAATCATCTATTTTTCCCGGGGGTTAATGATGCTTTAGCCGGCGTGAGCAGTCTTTTTTTATATTCTTTTTCCCATTATATTATTATTTATACCTCGTACTGTAACTTCGAGCTTCGTTTAATATGTGCAGGACACGCGCTCGCGTCCCTCTCTGTGCGGCTTTGATGCGTATTTTCTCGTTTCCCTTGTTCGTTTCTCGAAAGACAGACCTCGACGCTACGAAGCGAACTTCTTCGCTTCTTCAATGAACTTTACTGTACTGTGCACATTATAGACTATATCAAGGAAATCAACGCTTTGCGGGATCGGCTGCCCGCCGCGCCGTTCCGAAAACGAAGGAAAACCACCAAACCGGATGTCGCGCGACGTTCACACGCTCCTCCTCCGTTTACCCACTCGTTCGGTCGACTTCTGACACAATTGTCCAGTTAACATCGACTCACGGAAACGCCCGGAACTCAGGGAAATCAAATGGGAAACGCATTCGCGGAATGCTATCGCCCGAACTGTCTCCTCGCTTCAGGCCAGGGCTTGAAACGGCTTCGAAAATAAATACTGTGGTTGTACAAAGTATTCGAACACCTTTTAAAAACGAATAGCTTCTGTCAGAATTCTACACAACAGATCGAGTTATTTTTGGATGTTGGAAGGATTAGTTTACTAGCCAATATGTGTGAATAATTTCTTTTTTAAAGGTCACGATTTTGAAATTTTGTATCTGTGCCTGTAATGAAAATTTGGAACATGTATTTTGTAAATGTAATTAAGTTATCTATATACACTCCTAAAAATTAAGGGATCACCTCTGCGAACCCGAAAAATTGCTAGTAGTTTACATAATCATAACTCCGGTCAAAATTGCTGTATTATATATTATACTATAACTAGACTGCGCATCTTTATGCAAAATAAAAAATGTTCGCACTGATTGCAGGACACAGGAGCCACATAAAAATTGTTTTACCCCTCTTTCAATTATCCTGCCAAGCTGAATCTAATACATTGATGTCCTTAAATATTTTCAGCATGTCCACTGCTTTAAATTGTACGTGGCAATTTTTGTCATAAATGCATCAAATCCGCAGTTTATTTATAGTATTTTATTCTATGATCCTTTGCGATTTTCAGGCAACAGAAATCTAGATCCCGTGCTCGTAGAATTTCTGCTTTTTATTAGCAAAAAATCGAGTTATATGACTTTTTACGACTTTGTTTGAAACGAAATTTGCACGGCATAAAGAATGTTGAAAAAAACATGGTAATCTGATTTTTCTCTCGCGCACTGCACTTTTACCCTTGCGGCGATGGAAATGCGTACTTTGATTTTGCATATTTAATATACAAAAAATGCTTGAAACGCTATGAAGCATTACAAGGCACGAATCGATGTTCGAAATGTCTCCCACTAACTCGTAAAGATAAATAACGTAGGCTGGGAAAATGATGGACCGAGCCAATAATAATTAACGCTAGAACCACCGAGTAGGGATGAGATCAAGTACCTCGTAAACAGATTCGAACGTTGATTGATGGAATTCGAACTCTCTATAAGTGCTTCGAAAAAAATAGTCCTCCCAAGTATACTCGAACCTTTGCCAGACAGTTTCGAACCCTTTACAAGTATTTTGGCAAAGATAAATAATACTTGCAAGGTATACTCGAATCTTGGTCGAGCAGTTTCAAAACTTTCGAAATTTTTATGAATATCGTTACGAATTTCCGTATTCTTGCACGCTCCGTGGCAACGTAAGACTGTTCCGGCGCGGCGTCTGTTTACTTTTTTTTGTAAACACGCTGTGGAGATGAAAGAGAAAACGGGGTCTCATAATTTCACATGCTTCTACCGACGATTGTAATTTGGAATGTACTTTGCGACAAAAACTGATATATTATATCGAACATTATCTAAGTGATGTCGAGAACAATCAAATGTATATGTTAACTGCATTATTGGAACGATTCAAAACATTAGCTTTTTCTGAAGATGAATCTATCCCTCGAGCACAGGGTGCCTTGACTGATATAACCACTAATTATATTAATAATGATAATTCATCTATAACATGTGATAGTTCGCAGACGCAGATGTCCGAAAATCGGCACAATAGCGAATTATCAATTTGGTCATCCTTTTACAATTAAATAGCAATTGCAAGTAACACGATAGAATCAGCAAGTAATACAATCAGAATATTTAGAACGCAAAGGAGTCCCGTTATTATTTTGGCGTGAAAATTCAATCAAGTACCCCATTGTATCAGAAATTGCACGTGACTATCTTTGTATAATGGCCACTTCTGTACCTTCAGAAAGAGTTTTTTCAAAAGGAGGAAATATCATGGATAAAAAAAGAAATAGGATAAAACCAAGTATTGTAAACGAAATATTAATCTTAAATAGTTACGAATTTAATATAGAAAGTGCTTAGAACCTACTATGCAGTTTTGATTTCCAAGATTCGAGTACTACTTGTGAAAGCTTCGATTACTTTCAACATCGAAGTACTTATAAGTATCTTTTCGAAACTTGTAAGTACTCATTCCGAGGTTCGATAACTACTTGTATACGATGAATACTTTTCAAGTATAATCATTGAAACTTTTATTGCTTTTAAGTAGTAATCGAAACCCATGAAATGAAACTTGGTTATTGAACTTGACTCGGATTCGTGAGTACATATTGAACTTGATCCCATCCCTAGTCTTGGGTAATGCTAACGCCGGCGGTAGTGTATTTAGAGATGTCAGGCAGCCGTTGTACGTGGCGCGGTAATTTCTGCGAATCACTAACTTCAAACACAGCTGCCATAGGTAAAAAATTGTCGCAGCGAGTTCATGGGGTGCTCAATCGAATCGGCAGGATCACTGCTTCAATCTGACTTTCGGATCATGGTAAAGCGATCATTTCTCGCCAAGATATAGCGAGTTAAAGGAAAAATGGAAACTGTGCATATTTCAAGCATATTTTCAGAAACACCTGGTATACCGAAATGTTAATGAAATTGAAAAAACAAAAGAAGTAACTTGAAGAGAAAGGAACGCTCTTTCTATTGCTTTTTTGCACAAGATTCTACGATAGTTTTTTCGCTTTCTGAAGCCAGTTAAAGTTAAAAAGCCCATATTTACTTCAATGTTGAATAACTCGAATAAAAAAAATCGCACAATATTCAACAACCACACATTTTACACAGGAAAGATAGCCCTTCCAAATTATATTAACACGATTTATCAAACAAATTTGTTTCTCCCCGTGTGATGTTACAAAGTTGCACAAAATTTTTGTTGACCGTCAATGTTGTCTTTATCTCGCTATAACTTTGTAAAAACCAACATATCAACAATTTGAAACAGAGCATCCGAAACTAGAGATTTCACGCTTTCCAACCGTTGTTTAACGATATCGATACAGCAATTTTGGCCGGAGTTATGATCATGAAATCTCAAAAGAATTAAGGGGTTACCTCTGCGAATCCGAAAAATTGCTACTAGTTTACATGTTTTTATCAGATGTAGCATAATTTTAAGAGAGCGTTCACGTGATTATTTATATATATATATATTATATATATATAGATACTTTTGTTTCATGATTTTTCAAGGTCACCTTCAATTTTTTGCAAATGCACCTATAATTGTTTCACGCCTATCTGTTAGAGGATTTCGAGACGAATCGGTAAGTGTCATAACTAGACTGCGGTTGTTTATTCTACAGATACAAAATTTTAGAATCGTGACCTTGAAAAAAAAAATTATTTACACAGCTAGTAAACTAATCCTTCTAACGTCTCAAAAAAGCTGAAGCTGTGGGGTGGAATTTTGAAAAAGTACTTGATTTTGGAAAAGTGCACGAATACTTTGTACATCCACCGTATGTATTCTCCCCTATCCTTTCATACATTTAAACGAATCGGTAAAACATCGACGATCAGTAGGAGCTTAATCAATTTTAATGCAGAAAGTGAGGAAGAATTGGTTCGACAACCGACATGAAAAAGAAAATGGGAACCGCAACCGAAACAGATAATAGTTGTAATCGACACTATGTATATAAGAATTTTTAAGCCCGACTGGGAGCCCGATTGGGTTCAGGCAACGGAAATCGTCGAACAAACACTTCAGAGACACGCATACTCTAGTCACTTAGAAAAGCTATTGAAATCTCGCTGAAACGAGCATGGATCTTGAATATTTAAGCGAAACCTAACAGCCCCAGATCTAACGTTAATGCAATATGTTTCATAGATACTTCGACTTGCCTCGCGAAACTGCGATTCAGTTTCGAATCGATTCAATCGTCGTCAAGTATCCGGAGACGTCCAGTCATTTCTGATGAACAACATACACAATTCGTTGTTGTAAGGATAACACGTTTTTACTTCTATCGAGTGGTCATTTTATTCTATAACTAGACTGCGGATCTTTATGCGTTTCTAGTAAGATTGAATAGATGAAATTGAAAATTGTTGGAAACTTAAAAAAATTCAAGATGTCAACATATGATTTCTTCTTTATTAAAATCATTGAGGGAAGAAATAACATTCGATCTATTGGGTTGGCAAATAAGTCCGTTCGGTTTTTGTGATTTATTCCATTCTAAAAAACTGAATGAACTTATTTGACAACCCAATAGTTTCTATTTCTTGCAATCGACGCAGACAATTTTTATTTTGCATAAAGATCCGCAGTCTATCGATAACAAAATCTGCGATATGAAAGATCGACTCGTTGCACTCGAAAACAGTTTGAAAATTATTAAATTCGTCTGAATTCTATAAATTGCAAAAAGCTCAGCTGTTGTATGAGAAAGCAGCTTTAATTCGATATTCACAATGTAGAAAAGATCAGAATAAAAATGATCAGGGTTGAAAGAAGTGTCTTGATTTCCGAATTAAAATTGCTTCGAGTACAGAGGGTTCAATTAAATTGTACATTGATAATTTTTTCAAACGCACAAGAGTGTCTGGTCACTTTCGATAAAAATGATTTGGGTTGAAAGAAGTGTCTTGATTTCCGAATCAAAATTGCTTCGAGTACAAAGAGCTCAATTAAATTGTACATTGATAATTTTTGCGAACGGACAAGAGTGTCTGGAAACTTTCGAGCGATGTTGTAATCGATTCTGTATCTTTCGCAGTGCTACAAATCGAGGAAACAAAGACAGCATTTTATGCTTTTCGTTCTGCAGCTTCGCGAAACAAGTTCTTTGAACATAGACGATCGACATGCACGATCTATTGGCGTGGGATCGATCCGGGGAAGATCGTTGTTCGAGGACGAACGAAGAAAAGAAAAGGTGGAATGGAAAGGACGACACGTGCAACAATACACACAGACACACGTGACCGGAAACACAGCATGCTGCAACGACGTCGTAATTCAAACTCGTATACATCTTTGTATGCAGTCAGCAGGTTCACGATCTCGTCGATTGATCGATGGATCGTCGACAAGCGAGCCGTTCCTGCGATCCGAGAACGAGCGACGGATCTTTTTACATGTCTCTTCTAGTCGATCATTTAATTTTTCGTTGATCTCTCGTTAGTTTCTCGGACCGGAGAACAACCGGACAGACACACACGCGCGCGCACATACACACACACACACGCACGTACACACACACACGAGGATCCTGACGATTGAGTGTTGACTTTTACAGTAATACGAGTACACGATTAATAGAATTATCTTGTTGATTAACCTAGTCTAACACGTAAACGTTGAAAAAAACGGTTGACAATTGTTTATCGTTCTCGATAAGTGACTACGATTTATTTATTTTTTTTCCTTATTCGCCGCCTAGTCCGCGAGAGCTTGATAAATTCGCCGAAAACTCATCCTCAGACCCCACCACTCCTGCAGTGGTTCACAAATTTCTGCTCGCAAATTACGTGCTCTTCTTTTCTCTCTTGCTTTCTTCTTCTTCTTTTTTTTTGTTTGTTTGTAATCGCTTGTTTGTTAGCTCACCACAACTAAGTTATTCGCTACGGGATACTCTCTAATCGCTAATGGGCTCGCGTCAGCGTGTTCGAAAACGATTTATCTACGGATATTTTGGAAATGGTACTCATGGACTCCTCCCCTTCGGCTCCTCGCACTCGTGTCCGACCGCAAACTGACCTAATCTACTTCTCCCGGCCAAACTCGAACGCTCAGACTTTCTTCCAGCGCGCAGCGCACGGGTTCGTTAATTGTCCCGAAGTACGGGGATATAGTGGAGCGGTGCGGTGATTTTTGTTTCGCATTTAATTACATTGGTTTGATTTTACAGCGATGTTCACCTCGCCGCTAGCCTCGATCTTCACCGCTCCACTATATCTGTACCCTAATTAACGCTTCGACTGCCGCCTGATCGACCTGCGAGTAACAGAAACGTTTCTTTTAGCACTGATGCTGAATATTTTGCGACGAGACATCGAGTTAACTCTCAGACGGCTGTGCCTGAGTTTATTTCGACCGGGAACATCGAAATTGTCATTGAAGCACTCAATTTGTGGCAATTGAACTAACTGAATAGCTGTTTCATTGTGGATATCGAAGAGACTAACGTGTCTACGCGAGATATCATCAAAAGTAAATTTTTAAAAATTATTAATTATTATTAACACTAGAACTACCGAGCAGTAAACGCAATTGGCATACATTGCCTTATGTCAGGGCCCACTCTAAGGGCGCATTTGTCCGGGGCGCCAAATTTAGGGGCGCCATTTTGGCTGTAAGTGTGAGAAAAATATTGATGTGTTAAATACCCAATTAATAGAAAATTTGCTTTTATTAAAATAAATGCTTCTATTAAAATTTAAATAAAATGATTTGATCTTTATTGAAAATAAGAAATATGTACCTTTATTTAAAAAATATATATATTCTTAAGGGGCGGCAATTTGTCTTTTTGTCCGAGGCGACGTAACCGCTAGAGCGGGCGCTGCTTATATTGATGACTAGACTGCGGATCTTTATGCAAAATAAAAATTGTCTGCATCGATTGCAAGGAATAGAAACTAAATTGAACGTTATTTCTTCCCTTAATGATTCGAATAGAAGAGAAATCGTATATTGACATCTTCAATTTGAAAAATTTCCAACTATTTCCAATTTCATCTACTCAATTTTGCTATAGATGCATAAAGATCCGCAGTCTATTGATGACAAAATTGCATTTATTTAGATTTCGTTCGAGTTTTGTTTAAATATGTGCTTCAATAGAGAAGTTCACTAAAAAAGATTCTCGGAAGAACATATTTATAATTTTAATATTTCTAAAAGAACAAATCTGGAACCAGTCATTTCGATCCGCTCGGTAGTTCTAGTGTTAATTACAGCTGCGAACTGTCCTAAGCATTGCCAATTATATAGCCATCAAAATCGCTCGTTGTCCGAGGGTTAAATTTGCGCCAATAAATTGCTGGGACTTCTCGAGGTTCTTTCGAGCCAGTCAAAGCGTTGCCACTAGACCAGAACCGGGCAACTGGCGGCCCGCGAGCCGCACACCGCTTCTTTCCCCACTTCTCAGCGCCTACCAGCGTCCCCCACCATTCGGACTTTCGAAAGAAACAATGCGTGTCTCTCCGGTTCTGGAGATGAAGTCAAGCTAGTAGCGAAGAGAGGGAGAACCGGCAAACCCCGGTGGGGGTCGCGCAGCGGCGGTAGGGAAGAAGTTGCCCGGCTCTGGACTAGACTACCGAAAATGTCGACGTCTCAGAGCTTGCGGCTCGTCTCTCTAATCTATGTACTTTCCAACAGCCGCAATTTCTCCAGCGGTGTCCTTCGAAATATACATCCTCCATACTCTTAACGCAACTCAGGACGGCCTATCGTAACAAATGAGTACTTATCGTATCCTTTTTGTACATGGTTCCACTTTCGAGCGTTCTGTGCGTCACATCGACACCGCTGGAGCTGGACTCTCTTTCTTTAACTGTTCGTCGCACTGAATTTCTGCCACACTGCTTTCCTAGAGTTCAAGTTTCTCTTCGCGAAGGGAACCGTGAAGTCTGCCGAAGAGTGCTGTCCATTTTCGTTAAGAAAATGAGATATTCAAACTAGAAATGAAAATATGAAACTGAAAAGTGAAGAAATTACAAGGGACTAAGATAATACGTAATACAAATTGCACGAAAAAGCTACAAGAAGAAAAAGACAAACATAAAATGGAGAAGGTAATGTTTGTTGAGCATGGTTCTCGAAACCTGGATAGAACTTTTCGGCAGACCCACTGGGAAACAATCGATGTTATTTTTGGCGGATCTTTATACAATATAAAAATGTTCTGCGTCGATTGTGGGAAGGAGGTATAAAATAAAAATTGATTTCGTCCCTTAATGGCTGTGTTGCATTCAAAACAACTTTACAATATTCTTAAATTGTTCTGATCTTCTCCTGTTTCATATTTCACCCGACCAATTTCTTCATAAATGCATGAAGACCCGTCGCACAGTGGTCTATTTGACCAGAAAAAGTGGAAAAAACTATTTTAGAATTATTTTATTTTTTAAAATTTATTCTTTCAAATTATATAATAAATTTACTAATTTACTCTAATATTAAGTCTTTCTTATAAATTCAATAATAAATTTTGTAATTTATATTACAATTTAAATTTCCCTCAATTTTAAATTTTATATAAATTTACTAATTTATATTACAACTCAAATTCCTTCTTTTAAATTATATAATAAATTTAATAATTTATTCTAATATTAAGTATTTCTTATAAATTCAATAATAAATTTTGTAATTTATATTACAATTTAAATTTCCCTCAATTTTAAATTTTATATAAATTTACTAATTTATATTACAACTCAAATTCCTTCTTTTAAATTATATAATAAATTTACTAATCTACACTCTAATATTAAATCTTTATAGGCAACTTTCATATATCGAAATTTGTAGACGTCTGAATACTGTTCCTCTTTTGTTGCAAACATTTTTCCCTCAGATTATCGAGAACCATGAAAAAGCGTGACGATAGTGGAATATTTTAACTGTCGCTTTCAAGCCTTATAACTTGAAGAATATTTAAGGAAAAAATATTTTATTATAGTGTTTTGAAAAGCTCTCACAACAAGCTACAAGAATATGCAATAAAAATAGGGAGTTTTATTTAAGAAATTGAAAATGACCTTCGCGTGATTTTCAAACGACTATTCAAGGTCAAATTAGTGACACCATTTTATGTACCCCTTGAAACCATACAACTTTTGTCTGAAACATTTCTCTCCAAAATGCTTAATTTCCGAGACATACGTCTGTTTCACTATAAATGACTCTCCCGGTATATTATAAGAACATTTTAAAATTATTACCATTAATTTCATCCGAAAATACATCAGAAATGTCTTCCTCGGATAATGTTTCTCCTTCAATCGAGGCCAAGCGTAGCCGAGCGTACAAATTAGCTATAAAATTTCAATTTGAACATAGTCGGAATCAAATTTTGTTGGCTTATAATCACAAATCTTTACCGAATGTAACGAGACCAAAAAGAGCATCCAGACTCACACAGAACTATAACAAAATCGTCAATAAACTTTTGTAATCGTAAAAAAACTTACAGAATTATTGGTAATGTTCAAATATTAATAACTACACTAATTTAGATGATAACAAAATGAAATCTATGCGAAAGTGCTCTGTACACCTACCTGAAAAACTTTTGTAACAATAATTTACACAATTTTCCTTAAAACACTTGAATATCGCCAATGAACGGACGCTGTCTTATTGTTAGAGACTGTTTAAGAACGCAAAGCGCGCCTTAAAATCTCTTGACTCTTCATGAAGTTTACTACTTCACGGGTGTACAAATAGAAAAACAACATTGCAGCCTTATTCTTCAGACTTTTAACTACGACGGGCAAACGAAAATTTAGAAATCGACTTTTTTCCACTTTTTCAGGTCAAATAGACCACTATGCGTCGTCAAGTTATTTAAATTGGTGGAGAGGAGATATATGTATATATGTATTTTTGTGAAAAATGGTGTGGCTCGGAGGGTTAACAACGTTGCACTTCTTCGTATGTATTCCCTGGAGTTTGCCAGTGCAAGGAGCCGAAGCGCCGATACGACAAATCCCTACTCGCCATCCACGCCGTGCTCGTAAAGTGTGAAAATATATTTTACCACAAGGACAAGATTCAGAAAGATATTCAGTTTAAAAGTCTCCGAGTATCTCTACGGTTATCGTTGAAACGAGACGATCATCGTCGTGACATGCATATTGACAGTGTTATACAATCGGTTCGAGTTGATCGACGCTATCCGCGGGGAATCCGCCTCGAACGACGTTTTCGTCCGCTTATTCTCCTAGAACCTAGACAATCACCATAACCGAGAATCCTCCATTTCTCTGTCTTGCACGCTCGATCGTTCTCTTACAAACACTCGCCGCGAAACAAAAACGATCGTGCAGAGCGACCTCGTCGTTTCGTTCGATTCTTCCGAAATATTCCTCAGACGGCCTTCGGGGAAATCAGAATGGCGCCGATCTCGGGGACGCGCCACCACTCTCCGTTAACTTAATTAATTCCCATAAACGTTCGCTGTTTTCTTTTTTTATTTTTTTGTTCGGAGAACGTTCCTTCTGCCAGGGACATCTTAAGATAGGGATATGTTCGATAAGGATATGTCTGTGTGCTTGAAAACTCTTCCCATCCGTCGGATTATCGAGATAAGCGAATTCAAATTCATCGGATAATTAACAGTAAACCTACCGATCACTAAAAGCAATTAAAATGTTTTAGCATACAAAAATAATACGGCTCTATTTATTTAGATTTCGTGCAATTTTTACTACAATATGTGCTTGGATAAAGAAATTTATCGAATCAATTTCCATGTAAGCAACTTCATAATGTCGATAATTGTAAGATGAAAAATACAATATAAAACCGGTCATTTGACCGGCAGTGGTAGGTTTACTGTTAACTTGCGTGCTCGTGGAACACAATATGTACCGTGTTACATAAGAACAGCGTCGAGTTCGAGTTTTTTCCTACCATCGCGTTTAGTCTAGTCCAGGCAGTTCCAACGAGTAGCTCCGGAGCTATTCGAGGCACCTTCCCCGCTTAGGTTCTTCCCCCACTCTTAGACTGCATCGTTATAATGTATAGTAGTGGGAAGCTCCCCCCACGAGAGTCGCGTGCCGCGCGACGTACGCGCACGACGCGATGCATACGCATACATTGTAAAGAGGTTCGATGGTGGGGGACCTTGCAATTGTCGGAGGGGAATAGGTTGGAACTGCCGGAGTCTAGTCCATTTCGATTTCCATCGTCACGCCCAGCTACCGAGCTACAATACTTGTTCATCGTGCTGACTCAGTATATTCACTCGTTCCGTTTTCACCTGTTCAACCACATTTCGTTAACGCCATTTTGTACATCTTCTACTTTTAACATTCAATTTTGTTTCACAACTTCAGTCCAGTCGCTAGTACCTTTCTCTTACAATTTAAAACGCTACGAAAGCAATTCGACATGAACGGAGAAGACGGCCCTCCGCAGCTCCTCAAAATGGCGGCAGAACGGCCTGCGAATGCTTCGGGAGAATCGCTACATGTTTCAATGAATGAATTCAGTAGAATATTTTCTTGTTAAAGAAAAGAAGGTTAACTTCGTTCGGAGCGTGGTAACCGGAAGCTGCTTCGGCCATCGAAGACAGTAGCTCGCCGAGGAACGTTCTCGCAAGGTATTTAGACAGCTGGGCCGCGATTTCAGCGTCTAAGAAGATGGAATCATATTCCATGGCCTCGGGTCTGTTCGCGAGATCGGCGCGCTGAAGGAAAAATGTACATGGAACGCTATCCTGGACCTTAACTACCACACGAGACATAAAATGGAAAAATTTACCCGACGATCCGTGGGCTGATCGACGAAGGAACGATCCGGATCGATCAGCGCCTCGATCGTTCTTTCACACACTCATTCCGTCTCCCTTATCTTCTTTCGATCGATCGATCGCGGCTCAGGCGAACGAACGTCTTTGTAGCTCCTTCGCCAACCATTCGGATTGATCAAGAATTTCTACACGACTCGTTGAAGACGTTACGCGATTTACTATGGATCTGGCTCGCCGTGAGATCCACGATCTGCCGATCGCGCACACCAAAAGAAACAAAGTATCTTTTCCCTCGATTACACTATTATTTGCTCCTTAACCGCTAACAACTTGAGGGACTTGTAGTCGGGCTGCTCCGCGGCGGTGTCGGACCAGTTGCCTAACCGCCTTACTATCCTACTAGAGTGAGAAAAAACGAGAGACAGTCAGAGAAAGATAGAGAAACGGTAAAGGGGTAAATGGGACGAGATAGAAAGATATTACAAGTGTTACGTGACTACCTACGATCCTCGAGCTCCTTCCGCGCCCCGTTTGTATATCTGTACATTCATATTACAATTAGTAGCTAATCCAGGATACACGAGCCCTCCCCTCGATCCTTTGTACAAGTTGTACCTCGAATAATTGATCCGTACAAGAGACCTCTCTGTTCGCTCGAAACGCCGCGAGATCTAAACATCTTCGACAAACTTTGCGCAGGCCACGCGGCACGTCGCCCCGGCCTCGTTTGTACTTAAAGGAATTGAGTACAGTTTATTGTCCGATTACTCTAAAAACTGGGAATGGTGAACCGTATCCGTGAACATTTCGCCGAATAATCTTTTTCATCGAAAGACGCTCCACCGGCCCGAGAGAAAATATACGTAGAATTCTTTCCTATCATGCAAATAGATTTAATATATTGTTAAACTCGGCATATTTATTGTCCGAACAGCGTCGACTTTCGCGTACGCGATTATTGTCCTAGAATGAACTCTCCTCCCGGCGATTGGACACCAAAAATGGCTGCCAATGAAAGGGAGCCACCACGTCCGCCACCGATCCCGCACGAGCAGCCCTCTGTTAGTCCAATCCGGCAAGTCGGTACTCTTTATTATTGTCGTTCACAGAAGTAGGAGTTTGAATCCACTTACGTGCTAGAACTCCCCGACTCGCTTCGAAAACGAAACGGAACGCAGACCGGACGAAAAGGGGGAGGAAGAGGGGCCCGGGAACGGGGTGTACAGGAGCAGAAACGTAAACGGGACGATTCTTCTCGACGACTACGTAACGTAACAGCCAACTCACGCGGGAACCATCTTCGAATCACGCGGCAGATTCGACACGATAATCGTCGTTGAATTCATCACCCTTTCGGGTCTGCGTGCGAAATAAAAATTTTTGAATCGACTCAATTAATACCCTCGCTGCCAGAATTGATTTCGCAGCCTCTCGAAATATTTGAGTAAATGCAACGTATCTCATTTATGAAATATTCATACAATTTACCAGAAGAACTGTATGGGTTCTCTGAATAGTATGCACAGCATTTCTGTGTCATTTATTCTGGTGGAGGGAAAGTTCTTTCGTATTTGAAATAAGCAGGTGATTTTGCTTGTAAATGAAAAACACGTTGCTAGTGTGAACAGTCACTCTTAACTTAACAAATTTTCATGAGTGTACTCAGTTCTTTTTTAAACTATAACTTCATCCACCTGCGCTTCTTTTTCTCCTTCTTTTTTAAAGCTATAACTAATGAAATGGCCACACAACTTGCTTTCTTTTTATTCCACATGTTGACTGCAGTGTCGTCAGTCGTGCACTAACTTATTGGGCATTAATATTGTCTCGTGTGGGTGAGCCAGCAATATTATTGTGCAATATATTGTGCCATGTATTGACGATAATATTGATCGTCTAGGGGCCATAGTTGGGCATTAACACTAGATTTACCAGGCCAAACATTTTGACTGGTTTCAGATTTTTTTTTTAGAAATATTGATATTATAAATATATTTTTCTGAGAAACTTTTTTTATTGAACTTCTTTACTGAAGCACATATTTAAACAAAACTCGAACGAGATCTAAATAAATGAAATTTTGTCATTAATATAAGGCAATGTATGCCGATTGCGTTTAGTGCTTGGTATATCTAGTGTTAAGGGGGTAGGACTCTGACTTAAGTCTTACTAGATTTTGGGTCGAAAAATGGATTTGCGGGCCGCAGCTTTTTGTCCTTATTTCAGCGGTTAGGTTAGATGCAGCACGTTCTGGTCATGAGTTTAACGAGATTATGTTTATATCTAATAATATGAGTGTCCAAAGTAGGGGAAAAAATCCAGAAAATACCCGCAGATTCCAATGTATTTTTCTGTCACTAAAAGACTTTTTTGACTGATGCGATGACCAGAGCGTGTTACATCTAACCTTCCTCTTTAGAATGAGCCCTCACCCAGCCCAAAATCTGCTCAAATAAGAACAAAAAGCCGCGGCCCGCAATCCATGTTTCCACCCGAAATCTAGTTAGATTCTAGTTATTTGCTACCTTTGTCACGTGATTATCCTACCGCCTTTTAATCAAGATTGATTGATTAATGTGTACGATTAAAAAAGAAATTATAGAAAAATCGACGATTGATTCAATCGATTGATGAAGTTAATCGTCAATCGTTGATTAAAAAAAGAAATCATTGAAAAATCGACGATTAGTTCAATCGATTGATGAAGTAAATCGTCAATCGTTGATCAAAAAAATAAATCATTGAACAAAAACATAAAAGCACGTAAACAGTTTCTAACTCAGTTTACATTTTTTTCAGTATTCATATAGTTTGATTCCGTATTTCATTTCGTTTCAGCAGTTAATCATTAATCAATTATCCGATCGACGATTACAATTGAAACGAATGTAATCAATAATCGCAATTAACGACTAAAGTATTTAGAAATTTAACCGTTATTCCCAATCAACAATTTATAAGTATTTAATCGTTAACCGCAGTTAACGACTAAACTAGGAGATTAATTGTTAATTGCGATTAACGATTGAAGTAGAAATTTATTCATCAATCTTTGATTAAATTTTTGCCCAACTCTGTTCAATCTATTGAACATATTAAGAAAGGAAATAAATCTCTATTTCATAAAAAAATTTTTGTTGCATAAAGATCCGCTGTCTACTGATTGGGAAACAGGAATCGACAGGTTATCTGAAAGATGGCAACAACGTGTTACATATGTATAATGGAAATTATATCATTGAATAATATTAAACATATATTTTTAGAAATTCGTTCAAATGTTTTCTTTAAAATATGATAGAACTTTCCCTTCGATATAATATTATATGTATATTCGGTTTTGATAATCGTGGATCCACGAGTGGTCGATTCCAGGAACAGCGTAAATTAAATGACAGCCTCAATTGGTTCTGAAAATGGCACGCGTGAGTTAGGCGTCAGTCGCGGACGCGGATAAACAGTTGTTCGATCCCCTTGGAGAATTGCAGTCGAGTATGCCAGCCCGGACATATCGGGGTCCAGATGTGACGCGGACATCGAGCAAACCATCTTCGTTATTGTCGCTCAGTTTACTTAACGGGTGTTTCGGAAAGTAGCTCCAATTAAACGCTACCTCCTTTATTCGACGCGGCTACGGGAGATGACAGTGCACTGGTCGCTCGTAGAATCACTTTAACTCTCAGTTTCTTTTTTGCCTATTCAGTTATCTATTGGTGGTTTGCAAAAATAGGTAGCACCCATTTCTTCCAATTGCTGTTGAAAAATGCAAAAGCTTGTGGGTTGAACCAATGGAATTATAAAATTCTATCAGATCGTTCGAAAAGTCAATTTTTTACTATTTCGAATAAGTTTTATAACTAGTCTACGGATCTTTATGCAAAATAATAAATGTTTGAACTCATTGCAGGACACATAGGAGTTAGATAAAAACTGTTTTACTCGTCTTTCAATTATCCTGTCAAGCTGAATCTAACACATTGATGTCCTTAAATATTTTCAGCATGTCCACTGCTTTAAATTGTAATTTAAATCAATTTTTGCAATTTTTGTCATAAATGCGCGGCGTCTGTTTACTTTTTTTTGTAAACACGCTGCGGAGATGAGAGAGAAAACGGGGTCTCATAATTTCACATGCTTCTAACGATGATTGTAGTTTGGAATGTACTTTGCGACAAAAACTGATATATTATATCGAACATTATCTAGGTGATGTCGAGAACAATCATTTGTATATGTTAACTGCATTGTTGGAACTACGATTCAAAACATTAGCTTTTTCTGATGATGAATCTATCCCTCGAGCACAGGATGCCTTGACTGATATAACCACTAATTATATTAATAATGATAATTCATCTACAACATGTGATAGTTCGCAGACGCAGATGTCCGAAAATCGGCACAATAGCGAATTATCAATTTGGTCATTCTTTGACAATGAAATAGCAATTACAAATAATACGATACCTATCTCATCGTCTGCTGTGATAGAAGTGGAAAATTATCTAAAATCACAATATTTAGAACGCAAAGGAGACACGTTATTATTTTGGCGTGAAAATTCAATCAAGTACCCCATTCTATCAAAAATTGCACGTGACTATCTTTGTATAATGGCCACTTCTGTACCTTCAGAAAGAGTTGTTTTAAAAGCAGCAAATATCATGGATAAAAAAAGAAATAGGATAAAACCAAGTATCGTAAATGAAATATTATTCTTAAATAGTTACGAATTTAATAAAGAAAGTGCTTAGAACCTACTATGCAGTTTTGATTTCCAAGATTCGAGTACTACTTGTGGAAGCTTCGATTACTTTCAACATCGAAGTACTTATAAGTATCTTTTCGAAACATGTAAGTACTCATTCCGAGGTTCGATAACTACTTGTATGCAATGAATACTTTTCCCACGAAACCCACGAAATGAAACTTGGTTATTGAACTTGACTCGGATTCGTGAGTACATATTGAACTTGATCACATCCCTACCACCGAGCACTAAATGCAATGACCATACATTGCCTTATAATAATGACAAAATTGCATTTATTTAGATTTCGTACCAGTTTTGTTAAAATATATACATCAATAGAGAAGTTTACTAAAAAAATGTCTGAGGAAAACGTATTTATAACTTTAATATCTCTAAAAGAACAAATCAGCAACAAGTCATTTCGACTCATCCGATAGTTCTAGTGTCAAATTCTTTATTATCCGAACTCTGTACCAAGTTAAAGTAAAAGTGAAGCAAACTATCCACGAGCGACGAGTACAGTAGCCTAGCCGGTAGCCAAATGACATTAATTTTCCAAGTGCCTCTCTCTCTCTTTATATGTATACACGTACCTCATGTTTATGCATGTATGTTTAATATATGTATGTATATGTATATATATATATATATATTTATATGTAATGTATATGTTAAGTATGCATATGTAGTTAAATACATACTGGTCTTCGTGCGATAAGCAATCGTAAATAGCGAAGAATCTTTCGCTGCTGAGAATTTTGAGGACGCCCCGTTACTTAGAATCTGGACACACCGGAAGTATCGAGAGTCTAGCTCCCGAGAAAGAGGTCCGTGGACCTCCGTCTTCCTGGATTGATTATGTATTTCTCTGATTTCTTGGTTGTACGTCCGTCGTTCCTCGCGTCTTTCTCGAATAAATCTTATTACAGGAACAACTCCTATTTCTCTACGAACTTTAATCGTTTATTCGATACTTGTCGTTCTCGCCGTAGACAAAGTATCATCGAATTCCATCCGGAGCGCAGAGATAGGCACAGACTCTACGAACGAAAGGTTAAATCGCTTTGAAACATGTACGCGGTGATAAAATCATTGTTTACACCGTCAAACGAAAGATACTAACAATTTTCTTCGCTGTTCCCTATCTCGCGCTTGCGGGTCCTATGATCTACAATAAATTTCTTAGAAACTCTTTCGTTCGTTTCGAAAATTTGTAACGCGAACGGACCAGTTCCTAAGTACTCGAGGGGCATCGCCTGTCCGAGTGGCTCCTAATTCGTGTAATTAAACAAGTTTCATTATCTGTACCCAAGGCACATTTTATACTTTCATTCCGTTTTAGGAAGGTCCACTCTATAGTATGTACATATTATAGCATTGTTACACGTACCAGGGGAATAGTTCACAACTGTGTCACCCTTAACTCGCACACAGCACCGATCATAATGAGTCCGACCACTCGCTCCAGTAATTAACAATTTTTATTGCACGATGCCTGCGGTCCCAGGCATCCTGAATCATTCTAATTCGGAAACCGAATTTTCCTTCCGGCATTTCATATGACTCCCTTAATTCTATCGATATAAAACTGATTTAATACCTCGTACAATACTTTCACTGGTTTATTGAAATATTAAATACGTTTAGTAATTTATCGAATACAAATTTAATAATGCAACAAACATTTTGAACAATGGTAGAAGAATTATTACCACTCGAGTTAAAATTTTTATGGAACGAGTAAAACAGCGAGGCGACAATCATTTTTTAGAAGAATTATTACCACTCAAGTTAAAACTTTTTGGCACGAGCAAAACAGAGAGGTGACGATCATTTTTTAATTCTAACATCCATGCAATTGTGCGTGTGCATAATTGCATAAGTGCTACAAGTTCTTAAGAATTTCAAGAAAACTCAGTAAATCATCGTTCAACTAGGAAATCAATACAGTGCGAGTGGCAACAATTTTTTCGAACTATGCTCGAGCAGAGAGCATCTCAAACAGAATAATTGAATAAATTATTTTCACGCCTAACTTTTACACAGTCGTCCAGTTCGCCTATCATTTTTCCAGTTTCTAGTAAGTGCGTGCGTTTGTTGTCTAGCGATTGTGTGTCAGGAATCATGACCGGTGCCGTGTGCCGCAAGTTCCGCGGCGTTGTACATGATTCTGTCGTTTCACTCAACGATTCCCTCGTTCACGTCGATCCGACGCTACCCTACGTATTATTGTCAAGTCGACAGCATTTATATAAATGTATACCTTAACGGCTACTCGATTCATTAAAGTTACATTATACTCGACTGTAGCTTTGTGCAAAATTTACATTGTACATCGCGTACCGTCGACAAGCGGCCCGATCCGACCGCCCGCCGGCCATCGCGATACCTTATTTTTCCTGTCGACGACCACGATCGATATTCCCCCCACCCTGCCCCTGAACGACATTATTGTCAAATACTTTCGATCTGTTTCCTGATTCCGTTTATTGTCACCGATCTCCGATCGTCATTCTCCTTTTTCCCGCGCCCCAAGTCAGTCCCTTAAAATACGTATGTACTTAAACGTTAAAAATCACTTCTCGGATTCTCGTTTCACTCGGTGCGCTTGAAACATGCGTACTCGTATCGTTACCGTACTGTATGCACTTTTATGCATATTAATACACACATATTCACACATACATTTGTATATGCATTGTATACCTGTATGTATGTATATGTATATAGATTTAATATGTATTTGTATGTAATGTATAGATATATGTATGTATAAATATACATATACATATGTATACCGTATAATACGAAATATTGAATCTGATAGATCTTAAAAATATTCTGCTAATCTTCTTACCTTTAGATTAAACCTTACGAGCTAAGTACTTTCTTACAACCTTGTATCGTTTGATCAACCGAGCCTGGTATTCGCGTATCCGATTTTTTTCTCCTTTTTTCTGTTTTCTTTTTCCCTTTCTCTCTTTCTCCCTCTTTCTCTTTCTTGCTTGTCTGTTCTCTTGTTAATTTTGTTATCACCGTCGTTGCGTGTCAGGCGAGTCGTGTGTCCCTCGTCGCGTCCGTTTTTCATTTCTGTTCGCCACCCCCGCGTCCTCCGAATTTCTAAGCCACCTCTCTACTTTCGCGCGGCTCTCTGGCCGTCAATGGATTCATCTGAAGAGATTCAAGAGACCAAGGACCAGCGATACCACCATCGCCAACGTCGGCAGCGCTGTGCACGCACCTCCGACCACGTTTATCTTCCAGCCCATGTAATCGTGCGAGTAACACTGAGGGAAGAAAAGGTTCCTGTTATAATATAGTTTGCATAGCGTAAACTTTCTGACTATAATTCGTAAAACGATGAATTTTGTGTGAAAATCAAAGAACTTTCGATAAAAATTGTTCTTAAATTAACCCTTTGCACTCGGAGCTATTTTAACTGGAAAATTAAACATTTCTTCCGATCTAGAATATTTCCATTGCGTATGATTTTTGAAATTTTATGGATATGAAATTGGTATAATACCTCATACAATACTTAAATGTTTAGTAATTGATAAGATCCAGAGACATTTAATAATCTAAACAATATTTTGGATAATGGTACATCAACTTTTAGTGGTGCCTCAGAGGGGACAACCGAGTGCAAAGGGTTGAAGCTGAAATATTGCTGAATATGGGAAAAATAGAGAGATTATGGTAGGAATGTTTTTTAACTTTGAGAATCTGTGTTAAACTTGCAGAATTACACAAAAATTGTGTTTTATCTGATACCATGTTTCGGTCAGATTTTTTTCTTGGCGTACTAAACATCATTTCCCGTCGATTATGTCACGCTGCGGTGCTTTGAAATCCTGTCGCAAAAAACTAATCAAATCTACTACTAGTGGTACACGCTGACATATTTATTTAATGCGCTAAGAACGTATATTTTATAACAAGTTTAACACTGTAGAATATACAGTGACTCCTACTAATATTCGGACACTCTTAAAAACACTGGAACTTTTTTGATACTGGAATATACGACTTGAAATTTTTGGAGACGTTAGAACAATTGGTTTGCTACACAACGTGACAAAAATTGTTGAAAGAAACTGCAAGTTGTCGGAATTGCAGTGAAAACACTGAAAGTTGTATTTTCCAACTTTTTTATGTGGGCTTACATGGCACATTTCGAAAACACGTTTCGTAGATCTGTGTCAATTAAACATATTCTGAAAATTTCGTCAAAATAGATGGACGTTGCAATGAGCTATAAACGTTTAAAGATGGTAAAAATTGCAGTTTTTCACGATTTTCGGATTTTCGGCCAACTGCTGTAATTCTAAGGATTCTAACAACTTTCAATGCCTGTCGTTTATTCCCGTATTAGAGTTATTTAAATTGAAATATCTCCTGAACTACTAACTTTTCGACATACATAGGTTAGTACTTTTTTATAACGAATGTCCAGCTGCATCGATTGATGTATTAAAAAATACCTCACTCCATTTAAAAAAACATCGATAACCTTGAAATCTCATAAAAATGACCTTGAAATTTTTTTTCCCTTACACCGTTATATGTGGCCCTTCAAACAGTGTAACTTTGTCCTACGAAGTTTTTTTGTACAACGAAAAGTAACGGAGATATTTAGGTGTCCTACTTTATCGTATTCACCTTGTATATAGATCTGTATCAATTGAACATATTCTGACTATTTCAACAACATCGGTCGACGTTGTAATGAGCAACAAACGTTTAAAGATAGTAAAAATTGCAGTTTTTCACGATTTTCGGCTTCCAACTGCAGTAATTCTAAGGATTCTAACAACTTTCAATGCCTGTCGTTTTTTCCCGTATCAACCGATTTCTATGAAACTTTCACAGTGCGTACAATTGACACAGATCTACAAAACGTATTTTTTAAAATTTCGATATAGGCCCGCATAAAAAAGTTGCGAAATGCTACTTTTAGTATTTTCTCTACAATTCCAAACAAATGCAATTTTTGAAAAAATTTCTTTTCACATCCTGTAGTAAACTACTTGCTCCAGCTTCCCAAAAAAGTTCAAATCGCATAGTCGAATATTAACAAAGTTATCGTTTTCTTGAGAGCGTCCGAATATTAATGGGAGTCACTGTATTGCCACCAAAACAATGGGGCATTAGAAAAAATGCAGTATAGAACAAAGCACATAAGTACGTTTAATCGTCGAGCAAAAACGGCTATTTTAAAATGGGATTGTTGCGCACCTGATAGAACACCTCATCAGGGGTGTCTTCTTCGACGGTCCAGACGAGTTCGCCCGGTTCGCCCTGGTCGCACTGGAGTTGGAGGGTTTCGAAGAAATCCTTGAACGTGTCCATGTCCGCGCTCGTGTCGACCGTCTTATGAACCCATTTGCACAACCGCCCAGCCGCTGTTGGTTCAGGGTAGCCATCGGCGTCGAATCTCACCCCGGCGTACACCTTCTCGTCCGCTCGATCCTCTTCGCTTTTCTTACCGTAGCCACCCTTTCGACTGCTCGTAATATAGAAGGGATGGTACCTGGAACATTCACGTTCGACAGTCCCGTCGAAATTCATCTTTCTAACGTGAATTAAACAGCAAAGAGCAGAATTTGATCTGTGTAAGGCAGGGGTGTTCAAGTGGCGCCCTAGATCCTTGCGCCTATACTTATTCTTTTGAAGAATAACTGAATCCATCTTCATATTTTCAAGACCCAAGTGCTCTCAGTTTGTATAGCCTTCTTACTCATCAGTTCCTCGGAATTTTTTGACAGTTTACAATTGTAGGGTGTACGAAAATGAGGAGAAACGGGGAAGGAGATCGATAAAGTGATATATAATAATTATACTGTGGAGCTTATGAAAATGTTCATTTGTTTTCATTTGTTTTGGACCTGCAAAAGCTGTTTCTACTAAAAATATGATTCTATTTATTCCACTTTCTTAAAATTTGTCGACAAAACTTGGAAAATGCATAAACATCCGCAATCTAATAATAATAATTGTAGGATGTGAATTGCTCTCGTCCAAGAGATCATTTCTCACTACAGTAGATTGGTGCTCCAATAAACGTGTATCTTTTGAACTGGCGTAAATTAATTAATTTAGTTATCTCTGTTCCTCCCCTAAGCGAAGCAGATCCTACGTATAAACAGACTATAAATGGCGCTGAATTATTCGAACAATTCGAATTGGGAACGGTGGCAGCGTGTCCCTGCGAATTCCGACGTAATCATTGAATATTGGACCGGTCGCTTGATAATTCGAATTTATAGTCACCTGTCCATGTTGGTGGTATCGTTCCCGCCCTCCACTATGAACGTGTACGTCTGTCCTCTTTCGACGATCAGCTTGGGGACCAGCAGGTCGTTGATGTACCAAGAGACGTCCCCGGAAGGCTGCCCTGCGATAAATCGGTTCATCAGTTTGGATTGTCTATCATAATCAATTCGGCAATAGAGGAAAGAGGCAAAAGCAAAACCGTAGAGGCACATGGAATGCGTTCAAATAAAATCCTCTGATCTCCGAACATTTTTGCCTACGAAAGCTTGCTACCAAGAGCTGTCCCCAAACGGTCCTGGTATTTTAACACATTACCGACCGGTGATTATTGTATAATTTTGACATATCTATGGTATATGGCTAAACACTTTTTTAATGTAACCTTCAATAGCAACAGTAATTTTCATAGTGAACTAACAAGTCACCCTCAATAACGTCGTCTAATAGTTTTATTTAAGATTGCAATGTAAAAGAAAATTTCAATGCTTTCTTTCGGTACAGCACGATTATTGAAAATCCTATTAACCCCTTGCCCTCGATTGATTTTACAGTTTCAATGATTAGAACTTTCTTCGTAGTTCGTAATTTGCTAAAAAAGGAGAAAATTGATATTCATTGAATGCCTACATGTTCTTCAATAACTACACATTAACAAAACCAAAATAGAATTTTATCTCGGTTTAAAGGAGATTAATAACATACATATTTATTAGACCGTGTTCAAAATCGTCAACACGAGTATGACACGATAGTGTAGGGCAAGGGGTTAATAGGCTTTCGGTAGATAAAATGTTAACACTAATCGTACCTGGCACAAAATGTGCCGTTTATATATTGCTGTATAAAATCTACAATACTGAATTTCTTTAGATTTTTTACAAGTTTTCTAATAATACATGCTTGAATAAAGAAATTTATTTAATAACTAGCTTTACCCCGCCACGCATTGCTGTGGCTCAGTATTTTTTAACAGCATGTTTTTACCTGCCACAGATGTGACATTTATATGTTTTATTTTAAACTGCATCTCGCAAATGAAACACGAAACCATATCGATTATTATACATCAGTGTTTTCGCAAACGCGCCACATTCACATAACTTGAAGCAAGCAGTTAGCGTTGTAGCCGGTGGTAAAAATCGTCAAAACTCTTGAACAAATGGATTTTTTCGCATGCTTATTTCTCATAAACCTTCCCGAAGAAACGCTGCGTCTATTGGCTCAAACCCCAGCTTTCTACGTTCAGCCGTTACGGAGATGACGGATCACAAACAAACGGACATTTACATTTTTACTTAAATACATTAATTATAAATAGAAATTATAAAAATGCTTCCAATAGAAATCTATCTATCTAATTTCAATGATTAAGAAATAAAGGACGTGAAAGCGGCCATTTTTAAGTCAGTGTTAACAAAGCTCAAAAGAACTAATGTTTCCAAAAAAAAAAGTATAAAGTTCCATCGAAGTCGAAGGGGACCACTTGGACGAAACTGATCGTAGAAAGAGGTCTCTTCGACGATTGTTACCAGTGATCATCGAGTATCCCTTCTTCCCGCCGGTGGGTCCTATCCTAGCGTTGAACGTAGTCTCGTTGGTGATCACCAACAACGGCCAGGACTTGTCATCGGGCATGTCCGGCAGGTTGTAGAGGGAATTGGTGCACTTGTGGACGTTCTTCGACGTAAAATCGATACGAATATTCTCGGTCTTGTCGATGCTCTCGTGGGCGGTCGCCTCTCCTCTAGTGTTCAGAGGTCCTATCGCCGCGATCACGTTCGTCTCGTAGCCCGGAATCATTTTGTCCCTCTCTGGCTCGTTCGTACTCAGCGGTCTCGTGTAGGTCACTGAAAATCATGGAAGCATCGTCATCTTCGATCCGTCCGGACACTTATTTATTATACTGTTTCCAACAGGGAGAGATCACAACCACGGACCAAAAATAAAAGTTATTCTAAAATTTTCTACGATAAAAATCATTAATAAAAACTAGATTATTATTGAAATTTAAGATAATGTACACAAAATATAAAGAAAAAGATTCGGAGAACAAAATGATTAAAAAATATCGATTTTTATACTTTCTGGTTACAAATAACAGTGATTAGTGTTCAAATTGGATCCTCCTCGATAACTGTTATCGATGAAGAAAAACTGTTTTGGTTGCTCAAAGCAGTTATCGATGAGAGAAGTTCTTTTCGATCCCTCATAACAGTTATCAATGAGAGAAATCGAATTTCTTTTCACTTGTTCAGAATCATTATTGATGAGAAAATTCATTTTGGTAGCTTATTTAATTATTGAGTCGTCTACTCTTTTTCGGATGGAGCAAGCCTGTGGAATTCATTGAGAATGTTTCGTACAACAAGACACAAAATCCGTTTTCTTGTTTGTCACGTTAAATTTTTATTGTAACAATTAATTTTACAAATAAAAAATTTATGAAGTAATTGATTGTCTACTATTTGAAAATTGTACTATTTAATAATAACTATTACAAATTTTCTTCATCAATAACTGTTATGAGCGATCGAAATGAAGTTCTCTCGTTGATAACTGTTATGAGCGATCGAAATAAGATCGAAATAAACTTCTCTCATCGATAACTGTTATATGAGCAATCGAAATAAACTTCTCCATCGGGGATAAATGTTATGAACGATCGAAATACATTTCTCTCATCGACAACAGTTATGAGCGACCGAAATAAATTTCTCTCATCGATATTAACTGTTATATGAGCAATCGAAATAAACTTCTCCACATCGGGGGATAACTGTTATGAGCGATCGAAAGAAATTTCTCTCATTGATAACTGTTATAAGTGATTGAAATGAATTTCTCTTAACGATAACATTTACCAACACGAGAATAAATTTTCGGTTACTTATAATCCTTATTTGTAACCAATACGATTTCTATAACTTTTTCTCTTTTTGGTTATAACAGTTATGGCCCCTCATCACAACACGTAACAATACGTAAAAATCTAATGCAAATATTCATAGAAATACATCACAATACCATCTAACAGGCGATTTAGAAGCAATAAATGTAAAAATTCACAATTTTCTAGTATTTACACTAACGAGTATAAGTGATTCAACACATCAGATTAACTTTTTTATGAATGGACCAAACGACTGTAAGGCTAGAAGAATTAATTAAGTAAATGACGTCTAAAAAATATTTTGGAAAATTGTATTTGGTCGGAATTGTGAAAAAAATTAGTAAAAATTGATTTTCACTACTTCTTTAGCTGGGCCAATAACGAAAATTTAAAATATGTGTTGGGTCAACTTGTATAAATTATACACGCTCCGACAATTTTATTGAAATTGGTTAACTGGTTTACGAGTTATAAACGATCAAAAGTGGTAAAAATTGCAATTTTTCAAGATTTCCGGCGATCTACCAATTTCGATCGTTTATAACTTGTAAACCAATTAACCAATTTCAATGAAATTTTAGGAGGGTACATATATAATACGAGTTGACCAAACACATCTTTTAAATTTTTGTTATTGGGCCAGCTAAAAAAGTCGTAAAAATCAATTTTTACTATTGTTTTTCACAATTCCGACCAAATAAATTTCTTCAACATATTAACTAAACTAATTCTTCTAGCCTTACAGAGAAATTGAAATCGTTTGGTCCATTCATAGAAAAGTTATTCAGATCTAAAGTGTGTTGAATCAATTATGCTCGTTAGTGTATCTAGAATCTATGATCAATTTGAAAGAATCCTGTCTTTTCTCTACGGTTTCGTGGGACAGTTGGATAAATAGATAAATAGCAGGTGGCACACCTGTGGTCACTCCATTGCTCCTCTCGCCGTGCAAGTAGACGGCATCGTTCTTGCCCCCTAATCTTTCGTCGGGGCACACGCCCTGTCGGCCATCGCACTGCGAGTATCTGGATATGTAGTAATCCTCGGCGATAAATTCGCCGGTCTTCTTGTCGTAGGCGACCACGACCACGTCTCCCCCGATCAGTTCAGACTTGCCATCGCTGCCGGACAGACCGAACATGATGTACTGGTCCTCGCGGATGCGCCCTGATACCCTCATCTGTATATCGTCGCCAACGATCTCCCATTGCACCTGAATCCGACCATCCAGCATCTGCTTGCAGTTCGTCAGCTCCTTCGGCAACGGGGGTGCAGGCGGCGGCGGTGTGCTGCTCGTCTGAAAACGCACCCCAAAGGCCTCTCTTCAAACACTAAAGTGCACCACGGTGCAACCAGCGAGCAACGGCACACTGTGTCCATCGAGTCGAGTCGCAAATCGTTTCCGTTTCACCGTCTATCAACTTTATTTGCCGACGAAATGCGCAACAAGTGCAGCAACGTGTCCACATACACTATCGTCTATAAATTATCAGTAGACTGCGGATCTTTATGCAAAGTAAAAATGTTTTGCATTCATTGTGAGAAGCAGGAAGAACATAAAAATTGATTTTATCTCTTAACGACTTTGTTACATTAAAAACAACATCACGACATTCTTGAATTTTTAAAAATCTTTTACTCTTTTATATTTCGCCCAACTAAATTCTTCGTGAATGCACAAAGATCCGCAGTCTAGTTATCGGACACTTATTCTTTCGATGCAGATATTAATGCAAATTTTAATTATCATTCTTATTCTTCAAATTTAAGTGGGGTGATTGTTTTTCAATTTCGCTTCTAGAGACATTAATAATCATCCCACAGTTTCTCAATCTCTTTTTCCCAACATTTATTCAAATAGCATATGTATACAGGGTGACCCAAAATTCGTGAACTTCCCGAAAGGGGGTGGTTCCTAAGACCATTTCAAGCGACATTTTCCTTTGCAAAAATGTTATCCGCGGCTTTGTTTAGGAGTTATTAACGAAAAACACGGACCAATCAGAGCCCGACCTAGACGCGAGTTCGCACAGTCGCCCGGTGCGCCAACTATCTATTGGCCGACTGTGGCAACTCGCGTATAGGTCGCGCTCTGATTGGTCCGTGTTTTTCGTTAATAACTCCTAAACAAAGCCGCGGATAACATTTTTGCAAAGGAAAATGTCGCTTGAAATGATCTCAGGAACCACCCCCTTTCGGGAAGTTCACGAATTTTGGGACACCCTGTATATTAATTTTGCATTCAAATATTATCGTGTAAAAGCTACATCTAATCAAAATGAACCAATCAAATCTAGCTTGAAGCTTGTATTCTTTAATTGCCACTTTGTTGAAGATAAGTATACAGCGACTCTTGCTAATATTCGCACACTCTTCAAAAAACGACTTTTCCAATATTCGACCATACGACTAGGACAGGGGTCGGCAACCTTTTGAGTCGGAAGAGTCAAAAATTACAATTTACAAAATTTGAAAGTTTTTAAAGAGCCACAAAATATTTTCTTGCTAACAATAAACAGTACTCGCATAAATAAAGTTATTTGATAAAAAAAAACTAATCTATTTATTCATAAGAAAAAACATCCAAAGAGCCGCATGTGGCTCGCGAGCCGCAGGTTGTCGACCCCTGGACTAGGACATTGTTCGAGAAGTTAGAATAATTGGGAAAAGAATTTTAAAGAGTTTGCAAAGGAAAGGAAATATTAAAAGTTGCATTTTTACGTTTTTCATATACGACGAGACGACTTGTTGCCATTTAACGGTAGACTGCGGATTGTATGCACGCTCGAGAGAACGTAATGATTTGAGGAAGAGAACAAAGATCCACAGTCTAGTTATTATAGACATTCAACACTAGATAATTAAGCACTCGCGAAATTGATCCGATCATGATCCTCGCGAATGGTTAGTTACCTAGGGCTAAAATTGTTTCTGACTCGACCTAATATACAGTTAGGAGCAAAACTGATCACACATGCTTTAACCACTTGGTTCTCAGTGACGAGTTATATCGCGACGTCGATACCGTATCGGCGTCGCGTCATAACAAGTCTGTGACCCTATACGAACGGTACCGATGTCGACATAACACGTCCAGAGGAACGAAGTGGTTAAATCAGAATAACTTTTTTATGAATGGACCAAACGATTTCATATTTCTCTGTAAGGCTAGAAGAATTACTTTAGTAAATGACGTGTAAAGAATACGTTCAAAAAATGCATTTGGTCGGAATTGTGAAAAACAATAGTAAAAATTGATTTTTACCAATTTTTTAGCTGGGCCAATAACAAAAATGTATGACATATGTTTGGTCAACTTGTATAAATTATATGTATATGCTCCGAAAATTTCATTGAAATTGGTTAATTGGTTTACGAGTTATAAACGATCGAAATTGGTAAAAATTGCAATTTTTCAAGATTTTCGGGCTTTATACCACTTTTGATCGATCATAACTCGTAAACCAATCAATCAATTTCAATTAAATTTTCGGAGCATATATAATTTATACATGTTGACCAAACACATCTTTTAAATTTTCGTTATTGGCCCGGCTAAAAAAGTCGTAAAAATCAATGTTTACTACTGTTCTTCACAATTCCGACCAAATGCATTTCTTCAACATATTAATTAAACTAATTCTTCTAGCCTTACAGAGAAATTAAAGTCGTTTGGTCCATTCATAAGAAAGTCATTCTGATTTAAAGTGTGTGTGATTAGTTTTGCTCCTAACTGTACATATAAAATTGATCATACTGAAAGAGTTATAGATATACATATATGCACTGTGTGTGTGTGTGTGTAATGTTCAATTTCGATTGAATGAGAGCTAAGTTTGAGGGCGTGTGTGTTGTGTACACTTTCTTTGCGCTACTTACAGGATTGTACCACCAATGCGGCTATCCCCGGCAAAATTATATGAGATTAATTCAACTTTTCGATGGTTCGGGACAATGATGCCTCGACAATTAATAGGTCGGTAAGCTTGCAATCAAATACTTTGAGTCGGATGAGCACTCGAGAGAGAAAGAGGAGAAGAGAGAGAGAGAGAGAGAGAGAGAGAGAGAGAGAGAGAGAGAGAGACAGAGAGATAGAAATAGAGAAAGAGGGAAAGAGATCGATTGTGATCTGCTGCGTTCGAGAAAGTATTTCGTGCTTGAGTTACCGTAATCTTGGTCTGACCGAGTGCAGTAGGGACGTCCAGGTCTCTCGGTATCATAACATGACCGAAACTTTCTTTGAGCTCGTTCGACCATACCGACAACCATTCTATGTCGTACACGGTCAAGTTGCCCGGCAGGACTATTTCGATGTCCTGGCCGAAGTAATTTTTCAGCGACTCCAAACTGAAAAGAGAATTACGTCAATATCTCAGAAACGTATGCGTATCCTTTAATTTTCAGACACTCTGCCGAATTGATCTCGTCAACCCGTCGTGCAAGCATAATATGCTGTAATCCGTGAATTCAGCCGAGCTGCAGTATGCACAATATTCGTAAAATTCCAGGCACAACGTGATTTCGCGTTGACGCATTTATGACAAGACTTTTCATTTTGATTGATTTATTACCACGCTTGTATTAACTTGCCGCGTTGTTGTGTGCGTCAAATCTTGTAATCGAATTTTAAACCTCTTCCCATAGTCCAATCTTGTTGAAATTTCGTATACATACATATACAGGGTGGTCCACGCAACTTGCACACCTATATAACTTCCAAAGTATGCTTTGCACGAAAAATTTTTATATACAGAAGTTGCATACTCTGAAGGGGTACATTATATAGTGTATTTATATTTTTTACAGGTGGAAGCGTATCGGAGGTTTGAAGGTCGATTAGTTTTTTTAAATGGAATACTATATTTTTTATACCACAATATAGTAGAATGTCGAATTCTGAGTAAAAATCTATTGACCTTCATTAGCCCTAAACCTAATAATTAACGAGTAATTTCACTTTATTTACTGAAAATTTTACTCGTTAATTATTAGGTTTAAGGCTAATGAAGGTCAATACTTTTTTACTCAGAATTCGACATTCCTCCATATTTTGGTATAAAAAATATAGTATTCTATTTTAAAAAACTAATCGACCTTCAAACCTCCGATACGCTTCCACCTGTAAAAAATATAAATACACTATATAATGTACCCCTTCAGAGTATGCAACTTCTGTATATAAAAATTTTTCGTGCAAAGCATACTTTGGAAGTTATATAGGTGTGCAAGTTGCGTGGTCCACCCTGTATAAAATATATATAAAAAATATAACAAATATATAAGAAAAACTTTTTGGAAACCACGCTTATATTAAAATGCACTAAAAAGGAGAAAATCATTTTTCCATGGTTCTCCATAAAATACCGAATCCAGTTAAATGATTAATAATATTTATCCCCAAAATTTTAAGCAATTAGTTCAAAATTTCTTCTGTTATAAAATTAATGTTGGGATAGAAAAATTTAATATAAATTTAAATAAAATCATGACATTAGTGGCTATAAAAATAAAAGCGTGGAGCGCCCACGAAGATTACGTCAATATAGTTTAGAGCTCCACGCTGTTATTTTTATAGTCACTAATGTCATGATTTTATTTAAATTTACATTAAATTTTTCTGTCTATTGCGACAGTAATTTTATAACAGAAGAAATTTCGAACTAATTGCTTAAAATTTTGGGGAAAAATATCATTACTCATGTAACTGGATTCGGTATTTTATGGAGAACCAGGAAAAAGATTATTTTCTCCTTTTTAGTGCAGTTTAATATAAGCGTGGTTTTTAAACAGTTTTTTTATATATTTTATTTATTTTGATTTACGACATTGACTTTTGGTTTCTCACAACTAGGGCCGTGCGGTAGATTTTCTCAGTACGGTGCAACTCTTCGAAATGCCGCCCCTTGAATTTTTTTTCCTTAAAATAACCTTCGATTTTGATTTAAAGAAAAACCTGACCAAAGTGTACGGATACTATTTTCATGTCGAAAATATAAACTACTTTACTTCTAACTTGAATTTTAGCAGATTCGTTAATCAGGGATGTGTAGAAGCGTGAAACGTTCATTTAGAGAACTAAGGATAATGGGATCCCATGGAAATCACCGACACAAATTTCCTCGACACGGTTTTCATCGACAACATTTCACCGACTCCAGATTTGACAGATAATAACTTTGGCAGTCAACGCCTTTAACCGAAAACAATTTTGACCGAAAACGATTTTGATCGACAACGAATTTGATTCACAACGACTTGAGACGTCCACAGTATGATAATACATATAATACATATGATAATATTGTATGACAATACATACTGTGGTCGTCTCAAGTCGTGAATCAAATTCGTTGTCGGTCAAAATCGTTTTCGGTTAAAAGCGTTGTCGGCCAAAGTTGTTGTCGGTCAAATCTGGAGTCGGTGAAATGTTGTCGGGGAAATTTGTGTCTGTGATTTCCATGGGACCCGGGTATGTCCAGAATGTAATTGAGAAAAGTTGATTTGTATTCTCATCTTGCGTAAAGATTTTTAATTATCGAATGGTTCACGTTGTATTTTGATTTTGCTGCTTATAGGGCTAGATTCCTTTTTCCAGGGTTGTTAATAAGTGTTTGGGATTCGCCTTCTCATTTCTCAATAATACAAAGACGGGGTTTTTCAGTAGTACAAACGCTAGATAAAAGATCAATCTAGGGCGCTATCTCCCTCAAAAGTCCTATTTTTTCGTTTACGAGGCGTAATTTGCATTATTCGGCTATGAAAATAGCTACATGCGCAGTTGTATGCTTCCGAATAATGCAAATTACGCCTCGTAAACGAAAAAATAGGACTTTTGAGGGAAATAGCGCCCCAGATCGATCTTTTATCTAGCGTTTTAGACTACTGAAAAACCCTGTGTTTGTTAATATTATAGAGAAATGAGAAGGCGAATCCCGCGCCCTTGCAATTCTGAAAATGAGTCTACTCCCTTATGCCGCCTGTCTGTATCGTAGTACGGCACGGCCCTGCTTGCAATTGACATTAGGGTTGCCAGAAATGTTTTATTCAAATATAGAAGAAGTAGTGAAAACTGCAATTATGTATACATATATGAGATAGGCTTAAAATATAGGAGTTCAAGTAAAAGAGGTACACAGTACATTTTAAACTTTTTTATTCAAACAAAGATTTTTGAAAATTCCTATAGGTACGTAAAGATCAAGTTCAAATATAGGAGACTCATATTGAATATAGAAGATCTGGCAAACCTAATTGACATGGAGAATTTTTGGAGGCACTTTCGAGAAATAGTTTCCTGCGAACTTTGTGGGATACTGTAACTCGAAGCCAGCTGTGCCAATACTTTTGCTCGCGACTGTATAGAGTGTAGGATAAACTGCGAGGTTTGCGGGAGTATCTTAATTCTGACGATGCGCAGAGGTCCGGGGAATTTCGCCGGTTCCACAGAAGGATTAAACGGTACCTTAGTACCTCGTTGGGCACTTTGATGCCGAATGTGTTGGGCTCCGTGCCGTTCCCGACCCAGAAGTGAGTGTCCTCGCCAGCCCCGTCGTAATGCAAATTCGGTATGTAGATAGTTTTGCTATCTAGGATGGAGATATTCCCGCTGCGAAGCCCGTGATTCAGCCTCGAGAACTCCGACAGCATTCTGGCCTTCGGTACCGTCAGATTCCGCGGGATATTCACGATGTCTAAGCTCATCTGAAATTAAGGACACGCTTGATCCCCTCAAAGAGCTTCCAAACTCATCCTTTCCCGATTCTTTCGACTCGCTCGCCGGAAATAGCAACTTCCCGGAGCCTTTCCGTTCGCTTCCGAACAATATCTTCAACCCCGAGAACCCTCGAAAATTATACTCGCATAATCGATCGAATATTACCTCGGAAAGATGAGAAAAGCATCGAAATTTCGAAAATCATCCTCACGGAATATATTCGAAGAAAATGATTTCTAGATTCAAAAGATAATATTCGGACGCTCTCAAAAAAACGATAACTTTGTTAATATTGGGCTGTGCGATTTTAACTTTTTTGGAAAGCTAGAGCAATTAGTTTACTACAGGATGTGAAAAGAATTTTTTTCAAAAATTGTATTTAGTCGGAATTGTAGAAAAAGTACTAAAAGTTGTGTTTTACAACTTTTTTATGCGGGCCTATATTGAAATTTTTTAAAATACGTTTTGTAGATCTATGTCAATTATATGCACTGTGAATGTTTTATAGAAATCGGTTGATGCGGGAAAAAACGACAGGCATTGAAAGTTGTTAGAATCCTTAGAATTACTGCAGTTGGAAGCCGAAAATCGTGAAAAACTGCAATTTTTACCATCTTTAAACGTTTGTAGCTCATTACAACGTCGGTCCATGTTGTTGACATAGTCAGAATATGTTCAATTTATACAGATCTATATATAAGCCCACATAAAAAAGCTGGAAAATACAACTTTCAGTATTTTCTCTGCAATTCCGACAACTTGCAGTTTTTAAA
This sequence comes from Lasioglossum pauxillum, assembly GCA_933228785.1. Classification (NCBI taxonomy): domain Eukaryota; kingdom Metazoa; phylum Arthropoda; class Insecta; order Hymenoptera; family Halictidae; genus Lasioglossum; species Lasioglossum pauxillum. The sequence goes on along the minus strand of OW121701.1, from coordinate 35,534,415 downwards.
AAATTTTTGTCACGTTGTGAAGAAACCCAATTGTTCTAACTTCTCAAAAAATTTCAAGTCGTATATTCCAGTATTAAAAAGTTATGGTTTTTCTAAAAGTGTCCGAATATTAGTGGGAGTCAGTGTATGTATTCCCCGGAAATATATTTTACACGGAAACAAGTTACCGAGGGGTGCCAATTTTGATTTCAAAATAGTTTTAATAGTTCATTTCTAAATCTGCTGAAATAATTAATTGCATATTCATTGGAAAGTCGTCACGACGGCGTTATGATTAGACTGCGGATCTTTATGCAAAATAAAAATGTTCTGCATTAATTGTGGGCGCAGGAATAACATAAATTTTTATGTTATTCCTGCGCCCACAATTAATGCAGAACATTTTTGATTGCATCCCTTAATGACATTATTATAATAAAAGCAACAATACAACATTCTTGAATTTTTTAAATCTTTTACTGTTTTATATTTCACCCAACCAATTTTTGCATAAATGCATAAATATCCGCAGTGTAGTTATGATTACCCGAGGAATATTAATCCTTAACGAAATAGTCAATGCTATTTGTTTCTTTAGAATCGAAATAAAATTCGGTTTTTCAGAGATAAATATTCTTCTTTCTCTGATTTTAAAATAGCTTGAATAATTCAGACAACATATTATCGCATTATGTTGCTATGATTAGCAGATGATTAACATATTGATACTTAACGAAACAGGCAATGCTATTTGTTTCTTTCGGGTCGAAATCGAATTCTGTTCTTTTCAGATAAATATTCCTCGTTCTCTCGTAGGAAATGACAAGCGTCACAGACGTTCTAATCGCCGTGGCTGTGAAAAGAGACCGTAGGGTAAGGGGTTAAGAAATTTCTCCGACGAGGCTGGAAGCATGCAGACGCACGGGGTCGGTGACAGGTGAAGCTTTTCCATCGGGAGTGAAAAGGACTGCGGTTTCCGGGCTTTCGAACGGGAACCGTCTCATCAGCCTATCTTTCAGAGACCGCATATTTACACCCTCGCCGTCGAAAAAGTCGATCTATCATCCCTTACCCCCTGTTGAAGCTGACGTACCGATAGGGTGACTGGTTTCAGGTCGTTTATATTCTAAGTTCCGTCAAACGTCTGAATAAGTGAGACGGGGTGGAAGTGGCGGCTAGAGGAAGAGCGAGAAAGAGAAAGAGAAAAGTAAAAAGTAAAAAGAGAAAGATCTCGAGCGGGACCTCGTAAAATCCGAGAAACGGATTCCACCCTCTATACAGGGTGATCTACTCTCTTACCCCCGGGGGAGCGTTTTATGGGAGAAAATTCAACGTTCTCGACGATTTCTCAACTCATTCCGAAACCCCGGACAAATCTATTCGCTTACGATACAGTTTTATACACTTGCACCCTCCTCGCGCCGCGCCGCGCCGCTTCCTTATTGCGCTCGCTGCGCGAAACTTCAATAAGCTTCTCCAAAACAAGCCGGGTTAAGTGAGCTAAGCTTATTGACCCAACTTTAATAAGTTCTTCAAAAACAACCCAAGATCCTTCGTGCAAAACGTACACTAACGAATCTTTTCTAGAATTTCGTGCCAAGAATCCGGATAGACAGGCTCCATTGCAAGAGCTACAAGTTCCACTCATTCTAAGATGGCGTCGATTACCAGCGGAATTAATATATCCGCTGCAGAATTGTCTCGACTTCTATGAGCTGTTAAAGAACAAGCTGAGATTCTTGATGTTGCACAGAAAATTTCTCAAAGTAGAATGTTTACGCCCTCGGGGTGCAAATTCGCCCATTTTCTAGATACTGTAAAATGTGAATGTATCTTAACCATTATTCAAAATATTGTTTACATCGTTAAATATGTTGGTATCTAATCGATTATAAACATTTGGGTTTTGTACGAGGTGTTATACCAATTTCATATCCATAAAATTTCAAAAATCGTAGGGAATGAAAATATTCTAGGTTGGAAGAAATGTTTAATTTTCGAGTTAAAATAGCTTCAAGTGCAAAGGGTTAGATAAGTACAGCTGCAAGATTAAACGATAATTTGAGAAAAATGGATGATGATAAAAAGGGAGTATTGTATGAGCACAAAATGAAAAAAAGTATATACAGTTAGGAGCAAAACTGATCACACACACTTTAAATCAGAATAACTATTTTATGAATGGACCAAACGACTTCAATTTGTCTGTAAGGCTAGATGAATTAGTTCAGTAAATGACGTCTAAAAAATATTTAAAAAATGCATTTGGTCGGAATTGTGAAACACAATAGTAAAAATTGATTTTTACGACTTTTTTAGCTGGGTCAATAACGAAAATTTAAAAGATGTGTTTGATCAACTTGTATAAATTACATACGCTCCGAAAATTTCATTGAAATTGGTTAATCGGTTTACGAGTTATAATCGATCAAAAGTGGTAAAAAATCAATAATCTTGAAAAATTGCAATTTTTACCACTTTTGATCGATTATAACTCGTAAACCAATCAACCAATTTTAATGAAATTTTCGGAGCGTATATAATTTATACGAGTTGACCAAACACATTATTTTGGGTCGGAAGAAATGTTTAACTTTCGGAATAACAATATGTCTCGTGTAAAACGGTGAAACCACGAAGCGTATAGGGTCGACCGACCGTGTTGATGCAAGGGTTGAAGATTAAACAATAAGCAATCGATGGGGATTTAATGCGCCGGATCCAATGTGGAAACTGTCAGATGGACCCTCGAGTCTTTTGCTCGGTGAAGAACCAATTTTGAGTGCACGGTGCCCACTCAAAACACCATTAAGCTCGAGTCCCAGTTCATTGGTACACCCAGCATCTCCGGCGATTGTATGAATGCGTGCACGTACACGCACACGTGCACAGGAACGCCGCGCGCCGGCCCGCGGAGGGTGGATATGATTGACGAGCCCTTAAACGAAATGGGATTAATGCGCGTGCAAATTTCGAGCCCTCGGGAGAACGACGAGCCACAGCCCGCTGATAATGATTATTATTAACGACGGAATTAGCATTCGACGACCGCCGAGCTTGCGGAGCTCGAAGAGGGGCTCTCTGCTCGTCGAGACTGTGATCGCCTCCCAGCGAAATCTTTGTAGCCAACGCTGGAAAATTTCGTGGTACCCCACCCTGCAGTTCTGCACAGCTTTGCGCGCCAATGTTCGAGCGCCAAATGTGATGTACTGGGTTGTATAATAAAACCTAACTTTTTTATTCAAGCAATGATCTTCAATCATTTCGTTCGACGATCTTTTGCCAAAAGATAAACGATGGCAAAAGATCATCGAACAAAGTGAAAAATATTTTATTGATTAAAGTTTATTGCTTGAATAAAAAAATTAGGTTTCACTTCAGCTTAAAATGCCGAAATTACTTTCTTACCAACCCAATACAAATCACTTTAGCAAAGCTTTTAGTACTCAAAGATGGCATCAGAGGTTCTGAACAAATTGTCCTCACATAAACAAATCATAGAAATCGGGGTATTTTCATAGAAATCGGGGTATTTTAGTAATCTAAAGAAATTTTAATATAAGGGTGGTCCATTTATCTTGAGACAGTTAATTATTACGGAAACCATCAGGAATATGAAAAAATGTTTTATATAAAATATTCTTCTTACGAAGGAGCACATTTAATGGCGCTATGCACATTTTTCCATAATGGTCCTTTAAGGGTCAGATGAAGGGCAACTTCATTTTTTCAAATGGAAATCCATATTTTTTATTTTATATTCTTATTCTACATCGAAAAATAATAATATTTCGTATAAAACATTTTCTCCCTGGACTTACCATTTTTTGACGATACCATGATATATGTTGCAAAGCTTGCATAATGGCATACAACATGTATTGTGAATCTTAATCTAGTAGGCGGCAATAACGCCACCTACGATGCTCAATGTACTACACACGTATTCCTGTCACCGCTTACTAGATTTTTATGACTTCGGATCAAACTCAGTATTTTTTGTCATTACAAATATCGGGATATTCACCAGAATTTGTTTAATAAAACCGTGCGCGCTAGGAAAAAATGTTTTATACGAAATATTATTATTTTTCGATGTAGAATAAGAATATGAAATAAAAAATATGGGTTTCCATTTGAAAAGATGAACTTGCCCTTCATCTGACCCTTAACCTTCCGGCGGGCGTAACCGATCTGAGAGGCACAGCGCGATCATTTAGGTACCTCTTGGGTACGTCGAAAACAGTCACCCCCACCCTTGGGGAGGGCACAAAAGGGCGGCCCTAAGAGTATAGACGGCACCAAGTGCACTATTTCCCTAACAGCAGTTGTATAAATGAACTTAATTAGGAGTTTATCATGTTTTTTGAATGTGGGCCCGTCAAGCACATTGCGCCCGAACTCAGCGGTCCAAATATTGCGCCCGACGGAAGGTTAGGGCCATTATGGAAAAATGTGCATAGCGCCATTAAATGTGTCCCTTCATATGAAGAATATTTTATTTAAAACATTTTTTCATATTCCTCCATGTTTCCGTAATAATTGATAGTCTCAAGATAAATGGACCACCCTGTATGTGTATTAAATACTAATATCTATAACGGTATCTAAGAATTTATCGTAAGATTTCTAAGATTTCCTAACAATTCTCGTTTACATTTATCTTTTAAAAACGAAAATTCTCGTTTCCCGACACGAACGTGTTAACAGACGCCTAATCCAGTAGGTTCTTTTCGAACGAAACCGAAGACGCTGAAGTTTTTAACGCGATTAATTCGCAGAGTTTTAACGGGACGTTTACGAATAATGGTCAGCGTTGATCTGCCGGCTGTAAGGCAGCAAACTGTCCCCGGAACAGTAATTTGCGAGCGGAATTAGCGCGCGAGCAGACTCCGAGCTGTCGCCTTTGAAACGAGCCACGCGCCGCGCCGGTTCGGTTAATGAAGAAGTTTTCTTGCACGGCGAGCTAGCCGACTTACCGGGGAAATTATTAATCGATCTTCCGGCGGAGCTGAAGTCCCGTTGACAAACATTTCTAAAGCCGACGCGGCGTGCGTCGCGTCGTCTCCGCCTCTCTCGAGCATTTAAACACATTAACCCGGAGGAGATCCGTCTTCACGGATTGCTACTCCGAGGATAATGCGCTTCGACGGAGGGAAATTAAATTCGAAAGCCGTGGGAACAATTTCGATCAAACTCGGGGAAACTCTCTGGTGCGTCTGTCCCTTAAAAATCCGGGCTCTTTGGTGCGTGTGTCCCTTAAAAATCCGGGAGTCGCAACGAACTGGAGCGCCATACAAGATTATTTTCTTTCTCAATATGTTTAACAGGTCGTAAATGTTACAACAGTATTATTAAATTCTACTAATGTTGCTGTTTTAAAGTACATCCTCTCATAATCAATTCATAAGGTCGCAATAGGTCGCAGGTACATACATGAAACATACACTTGTTTAATAGCCTTAACAGCTTCATTTCTTAAACGAAATGAACACTTGATCTCGATTGATAATCAACTTTTTTCTTAATGAAATGGAACAGACGTATAGATTTATGATGTATTTAGTATGCAATCCAGTAGATTTGTACCCGGGGTGGTTGCAGATCGAAGTTTCGATCCTGTAGGATCAATGGTTCAGGAGTTATGCTTGCTTAAAGTTGAGCAATCTGCAGTGTTTTTGACAGATAAGGGCGCCGCCATATTGGTTCGTAGTGACGACCGCGAGCCGCTTACCGAGCAGAACTGCCGGTTCTAGCCGCCCTACCCCCTCCGACCTAATCACAACCAACTGTTGTTAGAATCCTTAGAATTACTGCAGTTGGAAGCCGAAAATCGTGAAAAACTGCAATTTTTACTATCTTTAAACGTTTGTAGCTCATTACAACCACCTAATCGCAACCAACTCGGTAATATGGCGGCGGCCTGACCTATCAAAAACACTGCAGATTGCTCAACTTTAAGCAAGCATAACTCCTGAACCATTGATCCTACAGGATCGAAACTTCGATCTGCAGCCGCTCCGGGTACAAATCTACTGGATTACATGCCAAATACATCATAATTTATAGGAGAAAGGCACCAATTTTGAGTCCGGTAGAGTAAAGATCAGCCTAGATTTCTCTCGTGTATTTGTCAAAGCTTTAAAAAGTGAAATAAAATAATGAAGTCAGAATATTACATTAAATAAGGACATTCCCGACAATAGCAAGAATGATCAACTAACGTGACAGCTATTTATAATAATTTATAATAATTCGCGAAGGTAATATCAATTATGGTTGAAACTACCAACTTTGAACTTCCGTATCTCCGACAGAAGTACGCATTAAATATTGCTTGTAACGAAAATAAACGTGCTCTGCACTTTATAAATAAAGTAGGTAATTATTTAGTAGAAGGGTTTCCTCTCAGATTTTGATCATCTTGAAATATGTTGTCAAGGGTATCATTCTGAACACCCTCCCCTCTCCCCACCACCTAATCCTAACTAATTCTGGTCGCATAATTTTTGCGTCATACAGAATTTGAACTAGTAATGAAAATCATGCGATCAAAATTAGTTAGGATTAGGTGGTGGGGGCGGATTGGGCCGACCGTTAGGCCGGCCCGACCACGCATACGGAAATCCAGGAGTAGTCTTTCAAAGTGAAAGCTCACCCTGTATATGTATGACCAGAGTGATACCCTGTTTTTTCTCTCATCTCTACAGCGCACAGTGGGACCAATGGTCATTTTAGGTGGAAAAAAGTCATGTCAGAAAATAGATATAACATTCATACATACTTCTTTGGGAATGTTCACTGACCCTAATTATACCCATAATAATTCATTTAACAGCGATATAAGCATAGAAATCAATACGTGAACCGTAATCCGGCGAAATCGTACGTTTATATTCGTTACAAAGAAAATTGTGTCAGAGCAATAAATAAGAATCTTTAAGCTTCTACGCACGATTTTCTATATTAATATAAATAAATGTTTACATGAATGTTCACAAAGTTCGTTAGAAAAGTACTTTACAATAATTTGAAGACATTGTTTAAGTACCAGTTTTCTACGTCATTTAGTTGACTTTAATAGAGCAGAACTAGCAGGCGCGGGCGAGGGCGGTCTTGAAACTTTTTTGTTTATAAATTCAAACTATACTAAAGAGATTCTGACAAAAAAAACCTGCGGAATGCTGCGGATCCGCCTGCTACAATTTTTTAAATTTCTGTATCACCGTGCGTACGGTGCATACGGTGCACCTCAGTAGTGGACTGAATGGGCATGCTAGGCGAGAAAAAGTCATATAAACACTTATTTATTTCTTCTAAGAGTCACAGAATTCATTTAGTGCCTTCAGAAACGTGAAACTGAAAGTATCACTTCGTTAGACTGCAGCGAGCGAAATTCTTTCCTTCAGCTAGCTTGCTTAGAAAACTTACCTTTAGTTTTAAGCAGTAATTTTTCATTATACTTAGAATTTTTTAATTTTTCATTAGATAGAATGTTACTACCCGTAAGTACCTATTTGATCATATATAAGTTATTTAAATAATGTTTTCTGTAAAGATTTTTATGGTTTTACAAATACCATTTTTGTATGGCATGTAACCCACTTGAAAATTGAATAACTAAAAAATCTTGCCATAAAATTTGCATAGAAGTTACTTTAGACTGTTTAAAACAAATTCCCACAGAAATTGGCTGCTGATATCTTCTACATTGTTTGTATTTTATTTATTTTTTAGATTCAACTGTTTCAGTATCGAAAACTAGAAATTTTTGAATTATGGATATCGGATAGACATTTCAAAAATTTCCGTATAAATACAAATTACGATTTAATGGCAATGCTATTATTAATTACTTCTGATCGAATTGTAAATGAATATGTGATACCACAAAAAGACATTACCAAAAGGTGTATTAGATCTTACTATGACTGAAACTTCCGTCTAATACCACAACTATTCTTAGTTTACAGCGACAGTGATATTACCAAAGAACTATTGTTATATTTTTTTGTAGTTATATTGTTATATTTAGATTTTATTGTTATACTTATTTAATAATACTGTTACATTTTTTATTTATTATTTAATATTATTATTGCATTTTTTATTTCTTTTTATATTTCTTTATGTAATTTATATAATATTTTTTACATAAATACTATTTTTAAAGGCTGTATATATGTTAAATCTAATTTCTTGACCTAACACAAAATTTGAATCGGTTTCAAGAAGCGTGATCTATGATTTTTTTCCACCAAGTTCAATTTCCTTAAAATTTCCTTTATATTAAAAATTGAGTGCTAAATTGATAATACTTTATCTATAAACAATTACATACAATTCAAAAATTTTTTTCAAACATTTTTTTGCGATTACAATTACCATAAACTTAAAGATTGGGATCTCCTCTTTACAACGACACCACACACGTCAAAATCACTAGCTGCATCTGATGCGTAGGATTTTTTTCCACCGAGAATAGCCATTCGTCCCACTGTGCAACGTGTTTAGAAACAAAAAGTAAACAAACGCCGCGCCGGGACAGGCTTACGTTGCCGCGGAGCGTGCAGAAATACGAAAAATTCAATATTGTATTAGCGATAGTTTTTTGCAAATATCTCGAAAACTAAAACCGAGCTGCGGTAAGATGTATAGGAAAAAGTTGTTCAAAACATAGAAATCTATAATATATTTAAAGATGATCAAAATCTGAGAGGAAACCCTTGTTCTAAATAATTACCATAAAGTACTACACAAATTTTAAACTACGGAAAAATACATATATTTACTCTTGGCCAAGATTCCGGTGGAACTCACCACTGCGAGACTGCGATTGCTCTTGATCTTTTGGAGGCCCGTAGCCGAATTTCCATCGCGTTTCGCAATCAACGAGCCGCGGAAGAAGGAAAGCAAATAATGTAACGAGCAGAGCGACCCTGATATGGAAACTCATATCACCGGTTCAAGGTATCGCTCTGTATCGATTCCTTTGTAGACAAAAGTCTGGGTGTCGGTTCCAAAGAACATCTCGAAATGGGCGGAATCAGGCCACGTATACAGTAGCCTTGAGCGGAATATCGAAGACGTCGAAGATATTCACCGACTTTCCAATCTTCGACTCTTGGCACAGTTTTTCGAGGGGGGCGGCAGCGGGGAGGGGCGATCAAAAAGACAATAGAAAAATAGGAAGCGAGTTAATCGGCCCGACATGACAGTGTGTACACGTTGCCGGCGTGGAATCTTTAATCCGATCAGAGGAAAAAAGATTCCCTTTCACCGTCGAGGAAGAATGAAATTTTTAAGCGACGGTTCTCATCGCAAATTCGCGCTTCAACTCTGAAATATATTCGGCGCACGAGAAAAATAAATACGTGGAGGCCATATTGAATCGTACGCTCGTCCAAAATCGTTGCATAAATGGTCCTGTCACAATAGTTCACCTATTTTTGCTGTGGGGAAGCTGGGGTAAGAAGAACGTCTGCGGTAAGATGAGAGAAATCATTGTTTCAAAGAAACTATACATAGTGCAGTGTACAGTAGCAGTCAATCGATGGAATTCAAACGGCGGCTCGAATATGCAGTGTGCAATAGTTTATTTATTGGGTTGTGTAATAAATCCCCGCGGTTTTTTGTATTTCATTTTTTTCCCAAATAAAAATGCAATTTCGTGTTTTGTTACGTGGAGTATATGTCTGTGGTTGTCAGGAAAAACGCCGCATATCACAATTTCAAAAAATTCGAGTTTATGCATTAATTGAACTTTACAGTGTAGGATTTATGTATTTACCAGAAAAAAGTCATGAAAATAAATACGAAAGGCTCAAAAACATAATGCAATTTAATCAATGTCCTATGTCGAAGCATTAGTGATGTAAACTTTAAATGTCTCGAGCAATATCTCGAAAGTGATAGTATGTGATATACGTTCTTCCTGACAACCACAGATGTATGCATTCGCAAGTCTTTTTCTTGCTCTACAAACCGATCTGCTTCAATTTTTCGAAGTACTAATTAGTTTTGGTCGGTTTTCAGGCTTTCTCAATGGAGGTTCCAGGAGGCGGAGGAATTCATTTTCGACATTTGCTCGACATCTATCACTTACCATTGCTAACCATCTTCACTCCATGGGCTTTAGTCAAAACCTTGGAGCTTGGGTGCCACACAACTTGAGTGAGACGTCGAGCAGATGTCGAGAATGAATTGTTCTGCCTCCTGGAACTTACATTGGAAAAGCCAGAAAATTGATTAAAATTAATTAATTCGAAAAACTGAAGCAGATACATAGGTTTGTAGAGCAAGAAAAAGACTTGCCGAAGCGTGTGTATGCTTCGCCTGGCAAAACACAGAATTGCAGGAGGAAAGTGGAGTGCAAAAAACGCGGGAATTTATTACGCAACTCAATATTTGACGTCACTTCCATCATACACTCGAATTATTCAAAGTTCAGTGGCGAATGCCGCACATAAGCCTGCAAGAAGTAACCAAATTGTTGTTACTACGCATTCTCGAGAGAGGACAAATGATACCTGCGAGTTATGAGTAGACTGCGGATTTTATGCATTTGTGGGAAAAATGTGGAGGTGCCATTTAAAACAGTGAGAAAGTTACAATGATTTAATAATGCGAGTCTAATGTTTTCAGCTTGTTAGAACGATTAAAGTAAGAATTAAACGTTTATTTGGTCCCAGTCTCTTGTAAATGGTGCAGACAATTTTTATTTTGCATAAAAATCCGCAGTCTAGTTATGAATTTTCGCTGTTAGGATGGATGAATTAAAGTTCTTATCACGGGGCCCATTTGTGGTCATAAACTGCTCTCATCAAAACGAGTCTGTTTGTGTACACTCCGGTCCATAAGTCACCGGACACTTACTTATCGTTCAACATAATGGTAATTAAAGAATACAAGCTTCCAGCTTGATTTGATTGTTTTATTTTTATTAGACGTAGCTATTATACGGTCATATTTAAATGAAAAATTAAATACGTACACATACTGTTTGAATAAATGTTGGAAAAAAGAGATTGAGAAATTGTGGAATTACAGCTCTAGGAGCGAAATTGGAAAACAATTGCCCCACTTAAATCTAAAAAATTAGAAAATATAAGAATAATAATTAAAATTTACAAGATACAGGATATTTCGGTCAGATTTGATTTACATGTTCTCTACATCAGAAAACATTAGCAAGTACTATTTTTATTTCATAATACAGACAAAATCATCTGCATCGAAATTTGAATAAGTGTCCGGTGACTTGTGGGCGGGAGTATAGGTATATTTCATAACTAGAGTGCGGATTTTATGCATTCATGACAAAAATGAGTGGGTGTAATTTAAAATAGCAAAAATATTAGAGAAATTTAAACGTACTATCATATTATTTTCGACCTACTAAACATAATAGGGAAGAAAATAAATTTCTAGTTCATTCCAGTTTGTTGCAATTCAAGTCAGAAATGTTTATTTTGCATAAAGATCCGAAGTCTGTTCATGACACAACCTTGATCGATTCATAACAACCTGAACGGGCTCTAAAGCGGCAAGTACACACATTTGCTTCGAGAGTTACTCTTTCTCGAAAATAATTGAACTTACTTGGTGATGTAAGATTTGATCGAACGCAGGCAGAAGAAAAAGCCGACAACCAACTGACCGTTTCCGGTGTTCGTATTTCCGTAGAAGGCAACGCGCGTGAGCCTGCCGGCCGTTGCGTTAGCAAAATTACCGACGCGACGGTTGCAAGTTGTGATACTTTGACATTAATTACGGGATGAATAAGGAGAACGCGTGGTTGGTACGGCTGGTAATTAGCGGGGCGCTTTATTAGCTCGGGTAAACTTTCGAGCGACCAAAAAGTCAATGGAGCCGTTCGGTTGATTGGAAACGGGGAAAAATAATTACCCAGCGGCGCAGCAAGACGCGAGCCTTCGAGACGCGGAGAATGGCGGTCGGGTTTAATGGAAATCGCGAACTTTCCGTGGGAAACGGGTCGCTTTGTGCACGGGTCTGATCCTGCGCGACGAAGACGGTTTATAAACCCGGGATGCGGTAGTCGCGAGGGTTCCTCGTCAATTCGATACCTTTGATCTGGTCGTTATACGCCGACCCAAGTTTCGCCGGGGGTTGCAGCAGCCCCTAATAGACTGTTTATCTCGTAAGCTCGGATTTAGATTCGTATCGGGTCTCATTATGCGACCAGCGGGGTCCGTCTACCCGTCACCCACCTATATCTATCCGCCTCCAGCGCCGCGTTGCCGAACATTCTTCCGTACTTCCAAAAAATCCACCATTGCGCTCCATTCGCGGAGCTCGAATCGATTTTTCGGCAATATTACATCTTCTACCTTTGAAGAGACGTCTCTCCATTATCCTGTTCAAAGTTGCTCTGAGATGTCACTGCCTTGTTGCTCTGAGATGTCACTGCCTTGTTGCAGCTAGCGATCGAATTATTAGCGCCACTTGCGTGCTGCTAAATTTACAAGCATCTACACTTTATTGAAGAATAATAGAAACCGTCAGTATCATATAACTTTCAGTGCAAAATCGTTCATCTACGTAAGTGACTGACAATTGCCTGTACTTGTATTTTCGATTAATTCAAGTAGTGGATACCGCGAAAGTAATATTGTAAATAATTCGAAAACTATCGCAGCTATTAAAACTATTAACCCTTTGCACTCGAATGGTTACTCTAAGGCACCGGTAACAATTGCCATACTATTATTCAAAGCAGTTTTAATATTATTAAATTCATCTGTCTTCTATACCCCTCAAAAGAATTAAGGGATCACCTCTGCGAACCCGAAAAATTGCTACTAGTTTACATGATCATAACTCCGGCCAAAATTGCTGTGTCGATATCGTTAAACAACGGTTCGGAAGCGTGAAACCTCTAGTTTCGGATGCTCTGTTTCAAATTGATATGTTGGTTTTTTACAAAGTCATAGCGAGATAAAGACAACATTGACGGTTAACAAAAATTTTGTGCAACTTTGTAACATCACATGGGGAGAAACAAATTTTTTTGATAAATCGTGTTAATATCATTTGGAAGGGCTATCTTTCCTGTGTAAAACATGTGGTTGTTGATTATTGTGCGATTTTTTTTATTCGAGTTATTCAACATTGAAGTAAATATTGGCTTTTCAACTTTATTTGGCTCCAGAAAGCGAAAAAATTATCGTAGAATCTTGTGTAAAAAAGCAATAGAAAGAGCATTTCTTTCTCTTCAAGGCACTTCTTTTGTTTTTTCAATTTCATTAACATTTCGATATACCAGGTGTTTCTGAAAATGTGCTTAAAATATGCACAATTTCCATTTTTCCTTTAACTCGATATTTCTTGGCGAGAAATGATCGCTTTACCATGATCCGAAAGTCAGATTGAAGCAGAGATTCTGCCGATTCGATTGAGCACCCCATGAACTCGCTGAGACAACTTTTTACCTATGGCAGCTGTGTTTGAAGTTAGTGATTCGCAGAAATTACCGCGCCACGTACAGCGGCTGTCTGACATCTCCGAATACACTATCGCCGCACAGTGGGGTATTTGGCCAGTTTAGCGCGCCAAAAGTCAATATTTTTAGTTTGTTCAAAATGACTACAACTTTTTTCTCATAAACCTGAATATATATGCGAGTAATCTACACTAATATTTTTCCATAGAGAGTACCATTTAGTAACATTCAGATACTTGAAAGTAACATTTCTCGTGACCAAGAGAAGTGTCGAAAAACTTGTGTTAAAGAAATGATTTGTTTCACAAGTTTAGTGTATAAAATCGAGATAGGACCAAATCTAGGATGTAAGGGAAGGTGTATAGATTAATTTCATGGTTTTTTTTATTCTCCTCGGTGGTTTTGATAGAATAAACAATCGAAAGTGATATAGTTTTTTCAGAAAATTAATATATATCATGTAATAACTTTTTTTCTCAGTATAACTCCTATTTAATTTTTTGCGAGGATAATCAGTAGACATTGCTTTATATAATCCATACAAGTTTAGGTGCCAACAAGTGCCAATTTAAAAGATGTTTAGCTTTTTATGCGATACATATCACTCTATACATATCAAATCTTTACCACAGCAGCGCGTGAAATTTGTTCGCAATAGTAATTTCTCTTAATCTGACGAAAAAATTTTGAAATAAAAGTTTAACGGTATTAACATAGGTATAAGCTTCAATATATGAAACTTCCAAAAAATTTTGTTTAAAACAAAAAAAGAAGGTCGCTTTGATTTTTTAAACATTAAGTTGTATTTTTGATTTGATAGTGTTGTAGCTGGTGTTAAGACGAATTCAACGATATATAATAGTATGACCTTCACACTATTAATAACGTCGCAATAGTTTTGGCGCGCTAAACTGGCCAAACACCCCACTGTGCGCCGGCGTTAGCATTACCCAAGACATACCGCGTGGAAGATACTCGGCCGGATTTATGCCTCTTTTGTGTATGTGTGTGTGACACTAACTACTTAATTAACAATTTTAATAACGTGTGTTACCATCTGTGTACCGTCAATGTTGTCTTTATCTCGCTATAACTTTGTAAAAAAACAATATAGCAACAATTTGAAACAGAGCATCCGAAACCAGAGGTTTCAAGCTTTCAAACCATTGTTTAGCGACATCGATACAGCAATTTTGGCCGGGGTTATGATCATGTAAACTAGTAGCAATTTTTCGGGTTCGCAGGGGTGATCCCTTAATTATTTTGAGGAGTGTATAAGTTGTGAAAATCTCAACTGTTATATGAGAAAGCAGCTTCAATTCGATGTTCACAATGTAAAAAAGATTACATAGAATAAAAATAATCTGGGTCGAAAGAAGTGTCTTGATTTTGGAAATAAAATTGCTTCGAGTGCAAACTGTTAAAATTCAGATTACATTTCGTGTGCAAGAAAGGGCTTGTTTCTTTCTGGTAATTGTTAATTTGACCTTTCTAAATGTAAAATTGATTTAGTTAGCGAGAACTGACTAACTGAACCGCCACTCTGTCCAACGCACAAGTAACAAACGGATTCCGTGGAATGTGTACGGCCGCGAAGTTGAGAACCGCTGAGTCGAAGATTGCGTCCCAGATCAGGTTTTCGAAGTAGCAGAGTTTCCCGGATTTGCCGCGCGAGTCTTTCCCGGGGAAAAATTGGAACGTGACTGGGTCGACGTGACGTCGATCAGGATTAAGATCCACGCAGGACCCCGGACGCAATTGATGGGGGTCTGGTCCCCGTGGACGGGCGCGATACGGCCGATATCGATATACACTCTCGTTACGGAGAACAGGCGGCCGGCCGAGCAGTCGATATTCAATCAAATAAATCCCCCTAACAAACTGGAGAATCGGAGATAGCATCAAGAAACAATCCCGTTGGAGGGGGAGCAAGACTACGCAATCAGGATCCAACGAGGAATCTAATAATTTGCCGCGTGACTGGGGAACGTCGCGTTTATACTATTTTTGGTTTATTCATTTATCGAGAGGACTCTCAGGTACTTGGTCAGGTGGAAGACGAGCTTTGTCCAAAGGATCGACCCCCACCTCGTAGATTTTCCGCCAGGTCGATCGTTTCGTTGCGTCTTTATATTCTTTAAATTCCCATTCGATTTAGATCAGTTATGCGGAAACAAATTTTCCGTCAGTTGCCTGGTTTTGTTTATTTCTAGACTGTGGATCTTTCTGCAGAATTAAAATGTTCTGCATCGATTGTGGAAAGCAGGAGTAAAATAAAAATTCATTTCATCCCGACATCAACGACATTTATGAACAATACTTCTTACATTCAATCATTCAATATTTCTGTTTTTTCAAAATTATTGTAACATATTTACTTTACAGACGCGATTCAAATAAATCTTGAAAAAGATCCAAACTAGGATCGAAACGTTGATTTTGTTTGACAATTAGCAAAATTGCTTTATAATTCGTAATAAACGATCGAACCGTTGCGCCGAAAACATTTAAAAATTTATTATCAACGACATTATTGCATTAAAGACAATATTACAACATTCTAACATTTTTCTAATCGTTTACTGTTTTATATTTCACCCAGACAGTTTCTTGATAAACCCATACAAATCCCCAGTCCACTTGTTACTTTGGCGAAGGGGAGTTGCGAATGATAGCCTTACACTTGTCCATTTTTCTCCGACTCTACTGCGAACGGGTGCTAATTGTAAGGTTAACAACCTACCACTATCGCTCAAATAACTGCTTCCAGATTGTTTATTTCGCTATTATTGACATTATAAAGATGTTTTCGTGGAGTAAATGATGAAGTAGATATGTATACAGTATACAGTAAGGAGCACAACTGATTCAACACGCTTTAATTCAGAATAAGCTGAAAAACAATAGTAAAAATTGATTTTTAACTTCCCGATTTTATAGGGAAGTTATTGTAATTACCCCGAAAATCGAAAATCGATTTTTCAGCAGATCTTCACGTTTCATGGTCATTAGAGTCATTTTAGACTATTTTTATCAAAATGTCTGTATGTGTGTGTGTGTGTGTGCGCGCGCGCGTGCGTATGGCCGTTTGTATGTTATCAAATTTTTCGTTAACGTTTTCTGAAAAAGTAACAACGCGATCAGAATGATGAATGATGCAATCGATGTGCCCCGTCGTAACTTAGAGCTGATTAGATTTTGATCTATATTGGTCAAGTAGTTTTTTAGATTTTTAGTTTTTTTCGAAAAGAGTTGATTCTACAATGCAATTTATAAGGGAGGACGAAAATTTTCCACTAAAGAACCAAACGCAATTACATAAAAAATTTTTTTCTTAATTTTTTTTTTAGATTTAAAAAAAATTTTTTTTTTTAACTGATGCTATTGTTACCGCTTGGAATAATCGAAAGTTATTCCAATGCAAGAGTGGGTTAATCATCTCTACTCCCAAGAATACATTTTGGAAGAATATAGATGAAAGTACAAAAAAAAAAACGATGTTAGCGATGTTGGCGAAGGAGTAACGAATCGGGAAGTTCTTTGTGTGACTCTTGGAGAGTCACACACCAAATAAAAAACATTAATATCAGTAGGCCCTACTATCCATGTGTATCACTAACCCTCTCGCAAGAGCAGTCCTATCCGCGAGCTCGCGAAGCGAGCGAGCAAGAACAATCCTACTCGCGAGCGAGCGAAGCGAGCGAGCAACAATAGCCCTCTAGTTACAACTTTTTTAGCTGGGCCAATAACAAAAATTTAAAAGATGTGTTTGGTCAACTAGTATAAATTGTATACGCTCTGAAAATTTTGATTGAAATTAGTTAATTGGTTTGCGAATTATAAACGATCAAAAGTGGTAATTTGTAGTGTACCATAAAGTGGCAAGTTTTACCATTTTTGATCGTTTATAATTCGTAAACCAATTAACCCATTTCAATGAAATTTTCAGAGCGTATATAATTTATACCAGTTGACAAAATACATCTTTTAAATTTTCGTTATTGGGCCAGCTAAAAACGTTGTAAAAATCGATTTTTAGTATTGTTTTTCACAATTCCGACCAAATACTTTTTTCAACTTATTTATTAGACGTCATATACTAAACTAATTCTTCTAGCCCTACAGAGAAATTGAAGTCGTTTGGTCCATTCATATAAAAGTTATTCTGATTTAAAGTGTGTTGAATCAGTTATGCTCGTTAGTGTACGTAATATGTAGTCATAATTAATTTAATCTTTTTATTTTCATAAAGCAATCTGTACCGGCTACTTTGACGATAAATTAGCGTTTTCAACCTCCTAATAAGAAGTATTTTTAAAGACAATATTACAATATTCTAACGTTTTTCTAATCGTTTACTGCTTTATATTTCACCCAGACAGTTTCTTGATAAACAAGTTGCGAATGATAGCCTTACACTTGTCTGACTATTTTTCTCCGACTCTACTGCGGTCGGATGCTACAATTAACAACCTACCACCACCACTCAAATAACTGATTCCAGATTGTTTATTTCACAATTATATTGACATTGCACAGATGCTTTCGTGGGGTAAATGACTAAGTAAATATATTTAATAGTCATAATTAGACTGCGGATTTTTATGCAAAATAAAAACTTTCTACCTGAATAGCAACAAACTGGGCTGAGATAAAAATATAATTTCTTTTTAAAAATGTTTAATAGGTTGAACATGATATAACAGTAGCATTAAATTCGTCTAATGTTTTTGCTGTTTTAGATTACACTTACTCATTTTTATCATAAATGCATAAAATCCGCAGTCTAGTCATAATCAATTTAATCATGTTATTTTGATAAAGCAACCTGTACCGGCTACTTTTAAATTAGCGTTTTCAACCTCCTAATAAGAACTATTTTTGCTAGCAGAGCATCCTAATAAACAAGAAATCTGGTGTTCGTTTTTAGCGATGGTTATTCCAACCCTTAGGCTCCCTCACATCTTATTATTCCGTGTTTGCCGATTGCTTTCGATCCCCAGGCGATTATCCCCGCACGGGACGCTAACGACCGCGTTCGTTTGGCGAAACGTGGGACGGGGATCACGGTTGTCGAGGAGATTCCGGACAGGTCATGGTTGTATATTATTTTAGCGCCTTATCAGGCCGGTATCATCCCCAGTCAGCCGGTGGTTCCCCTTCGCGCTGGTCACCCCCCGTTGCGAGGCGCACGTTCTTACGGAAATTGAGACATCGAGCCTCGTTAGGCTCGATAGCAACGCCCCTTATCCTTGTTCACCATCGGACCAGAGCACATTGTGTTGCACTTTATTGCTGCCGGGCCAGCCGGTAGTAGTCCGCCGTGATTATCGTTCAACGCCGCTCCTAACGGACGATTAAATTGATAACGCGGAATCTGAACGGTATCTCGAAACGGGCGGGATCCTGGATCCACCGTTTCTGTTGACAGTTCGATCCCACCACGAATCTTTCGAGAGCGAAAATTGTCCGTTTATAGCTTAGAACTGTCCGCAGTAGTTGTCATATTTATTTAATACGTTCCGTGCCTCGAGTGGTGAAAGGCGTCACTAAAAATTGCTGTACCATTGGTTCGAAATATTGTTTATCAATTACCAAACATTTAGCTATTTTACAAGGTATTTCAAGGTATTTCAAAAATCATGGGGAATGGAGATGTCACACGTAGAATATGTTTCCACGAAAAGAACGAGGCTTTATAAAAAATGCAGTATAGTACAAAGCAGATAAGTGTGTTAAGAAATTGCTAATTTAGACACGATAAGAAAACAATCACGTTCACAAAACAGAAATATTGCAAAAATTATCTGGCTTCATTATTTAACAAGAATATCGAGCACAATTGAACGATGATTTTGATTTTATTACTCAGCTCCCAAGAAAGACAAATCGCTAGGAGATCGTCGAAAGTAAAAGGATGAGCTATCGAGTTTCGCGATTTCATGATCAGTTGAATTGGTAATTACTTTAAAATAAGTATTTGATGTACATCTTTGCAGGAACAAAGCATATAAGTGTGTTAAGAAATTGCTAATTTAGACATGATAAGAAAACAATCGCGTTCATAGAACAGAAATATTGTAAAAATTATCTGGCTTCATCATTTTACAACAATATCGAGCAATTAAACGATGATTTTGATTTTATTACTCAGCTCGCAAGAGAGACAAATGGCTGGGCGATCGTCGAAAGTAAAAGGATGAGCTATCGAGTTTCACGATTTCATGATCAGTTGGACCGGGTAGCGGAGATTAGAAGAAGACTCGACAGCGGCCGTGTACCACGGTGTTTAACAAGGCCGAGATGTATCGGGCTCTTTTTTATTTTTACGAACCTCTCGTAAAATTCCAATCCGTAGCCGGAGCAAGGCGCAATTGGCTGCGAGAAGCTTGAAACCCGAGTGAAAAAGGACCGCGCCGCGCCGTGTGCCGGCATCGGGCCCGTCCGTTCGTCTTTAAGTAGGTGATAAATTAAACGAGCCACCCTCTCCGTAATACCTCTATATCTTAGACGGTGGATTTAATGGAACTTTTTTAACCGAAACTTTATACTAGCCGGGATAAGCTCCGGTTAAATACGTTTCGCCGGGCTAATTACACGGATCTCTCGCGTCGCCTTCAACTTCTTTCGACAGTTGTCTAACCCCTCGCCGATCCCTTTATCTTATTTACCAATAACGATCACCGATTTCTTATTAATTAACGAGGTGAAGCGCTTCGAACGTGGAGAAAAATGTGTTCCCGGTTGGGGATGTACACGGTAATATTAAAATACGTCAAGTTTAACCCTCATCCTTCCCTCATTTCAAGAATTGAATCGGTATCTCGGTGTCAAATTGACTCAGTGGTAGAAGATCGATGAAATAACAAGGTAAACAATTATTTTTCGATGCATTTTGTATTCAAATTTATTATTGTTTCTAATTGTTCAATTGCATAATTTCCATTATTGGGCAGCATGTAGCTGTCGCAGCTTTATGAAAATAGCCACATGCGCAGCTTGTGCTTCCGAATAATGCAAATTACGCTGCCGAATAATAAAAATTACGCCTCTTAAACGTAAAATTATGACTTTTCAGGGCGACAGCTGTCTAGAGTCTAGATTGCTTTTTCATCTAGCGCTTTAGGCTACTGAAGAAGCCCATCTTTGCATTATCGAGGAATAAGAACTCTTGCAATCCTGGAACGAAACTACCGCCTTAACATTTACATCTCCAGTTTTACGGTTATTCGTTTCGCATTAAAAGAATTTAAGTCACAAAGTTTCGGGCTTTACCTACAAGTAACGGAACAGTGAATCTTGGTGAGGGTTAATACAATTGGTGTACATCAGGCATGTCAAACACGCGGCCCGCGGGCCACATATGTCCCGACCAAAAACTTTGAAACTATCGATGACAATTTTACACTCTAAATTCACACTTTTGCAAGTAAATTTCACCTTTCTGTAAATCAATTTCACGCTTTTGCAAATCAATTTCACCCTTCTGCAAATCAAATTCAACCTTTTGCAAATCAACTTCCCCACTAAGAATAGTTATAATTAAATAATTATTTATTTATTTAAATTAAATTATATATTTATTTAGACACGCGTGAACGGTGTCATTACTGCTAGGGAAGACTCAAAACTAAATACGCTTCAATAAATGTGTGCTTTCATTTCTAAATTTTATTAAACAGAAAATGGCTGTAATGAATACACATATGTACACACAATACTAAACTGCGGATTTTATACATTTATGACAAAAATGGACACGTACAATTTAAAGCAGTGGACATGTTAAAAATATTTAAGGACATCAAGGTATTAGTTTCAGTTTAATAGGATAATTAAAAGAAGAATACAATTTCTATCTGGCTCCTGTGTTCTGCAATCAATGCGAACATTTTTTATTTTGTCTAGTAATTACTCTAAAATAAGTATGTGATGTACATCTTTGCAGTGAATAAAATTTTGAATTTACTATGATCGATTTACATTTGATCCGATTGTCTTTAGAAACCTTACTTAAAAATACTTCATTTGCAGAAGCTTGAATTTGATTTGCAGAAGGGTGAAATTAATTTTCAGAAGGGTGAAATTGATTTGCAGATGGGTGAAACTGATTTGCAGAATTTGGAGTGCAAGCATACATTTGGTGCTTTCTTCTATTGCGGCGCTCGAATTAATTTATAATACTTAACGAGACCCTTGGCGGTAAACGAGTTTGACATGTCGGGTGTACACGATCCTCAACCTTGAGTGAACCCAGCAGCAACCTCAAGAAACTCGCCAAATTTTATTAAGCGTTCCTCGTGTGATCTGTTTCCGAAGCTGCAGCAAAGTCCACCAGAACATCATCCAGAGTCGAAAATTAATTTCAAGAGTTGGAACGGCAAACGTACATAAATCTCGGACCAGAGTGATCCTCGGGATGCGCCTCTACGCGCTGTGCAAACATGTTACTAGGTCGTTCATTGCCACCGGAAGACTTCTTGCCTCGAAACCGACAGCGGAAGTTCAAAGTTCGTGTGTGTTGACGGCGACTTCACCTTGGCGCTTTAATGACTGGTGATCGGAGTAGCGGGGAGGGGAGGAGAGTGTACCGCGATTTCTGAATAGGGGCCGAGCAATTCCGAAAGTATACAGAGAAGGAGAGATCGAGCCAGTGTGAGAGAAAGAGAGAGAGAAGGAAGATACCGTCGGATTGCCTGTCCTGCACGCCGAATGACGAAACTTTCCCGGCGTCGGCGTCGGCGTCGCGTCGGTGGCGGCAGGAGGACCGGCGTGGGCGGTCCTCCGGGATACCTGGAACTTTCGCGAGCTCCCGTCCAATCGGCGTGTCGGCAGGGAGAACGATGTATAGAGGGGAAAACGGATGACAGAGGGTGCGAAAGAGAAGTCACCGGCCGGGCCGAGGATCGGCGAGAAAGAGAGGACCACGAGGAACAGAGGGAGCAGGAGGGTTAGCAGCGAGCGAGGGGGACGGACAGAGAGAGAGACGGAGAACTTTGCTGAGAACGAACCACGTAGAACGAAGACAGCTAGACAGACGGAGAGGGGAAGGGGCGACAAGTAGAAGAAAATTGTATGAAACGAGACAGCAGAAAAATGGAGGCGAGAGAAAAGATGGAAGTAGAAGGCGAAATACTGGAAGAAGTTTTCAGGAATAAAGTAGGTAGATCGAAGATAGTTAAACAAACGGATAGAAAGGGGAAGGAGCTTGAAGTAGAAGGAAGATAAAAATCGCAACCGGAAGAGTAGACGCAACTGAAGGTGGAGAAGGTTCTCGACGCTAAAGAGGGGAGGGAAGGACCTTAATCGAGAATCGGACCCAATCTGCGTAAAACAAAGGGGGGAGAAAAGACAGCAGGACGAGAAATAGACGAAAAACGTATGAGACGAGACAGCAAAAAAATGGAGGCAAGAGAAAAGATGGAAGATGAAGGCGAAACAGGAAAATTGAAGAATTTATCGGAAGAGGAAGAAATGTTTTCACCGTTGAAGATGGATAGAGAACATATTCAGGAATGAAGTACGTAGAACGATGATAGTTAAGCAAACGGATAGAGAGGGGAGGAGTTTGAAGTAGAAGAAGATCGAGTAAAACGACTGGGGTGAAAAATGTGACAAGAGGGAAAGATAAGAGTCGAAACAGAAAGAGTAGAAACAGCTGAAGGTGGAGAGATGGGTTCCCGATGATAAAGAGGGGAGGTAGCTTAATCCAGAATCGAACCCATTCTGCGTAGAACAAAGGGGGGCGAAAAGACAGCAGGACGAGAAATAGACAAAAATCGTATGAGACGAGACAGCAGAAAAATGTAGACGAGAAAAAAAGATGGAAGTAGAAGGCGAAACAGGGAAAACTGGAGGAATTTGTCGGAGGAGGGAAAAATTTTTCAACGATGAAGATGGGTAGAGAACATATTCAGGAATGAAGTACGTAGAACGATGATAGTTAATCAAACGGATAGAGAGGGGAGGAGTTTGAAGTAGAAGAAGATCGAGTAAAACGAGTGGGTTGAAAAATGTGACAAGAGGGAAAGATAAAAGTCGAAACCGAAAGAGTAGACAGCTGAAGGAGGAGACGGGTTCCCGATGCTAAAGAGGGGAGGGAGCTTAATCGAGAATCGAACCCAATCTGCGTAGAACAAAGAGGGAGGGGAGAAGTAGACGAAGAAAATCGTATGGAACGAGAGGGGTGAAAAATGGAGACAAGAGGAGCGATAGAAGTCGAAACGGGGCAAACTGGAGGAGTAGACATAGCCGAAAAAGGAGGAGGGTGCCAATGATGAAGAGTTACTGAGAGCCCGATCGAGGATCTGCTTCGATCGAAGATCGACTGTATGAGAGAGAGAAAGAGGGAGGAGAAGTTGGCGACGAAAATCGTATAAAACGAGAGGGGTGAAAAATGGAGACAAGAGGAGAGATAGAAGTCGAAATAGAGAAAACCGGAAGAATAGACTGGGCTGGAGGGGATCGGAGAGGGCGCGAGACGCGAAAGAAATACGGTCGGCGAATCAGGGCGAGGAAGGGGGTCGAAGAGGGGGCTGCACACCGGGGTTGGGTAGGAGAGGGCTAACTGGGCAACGAAAAATGATAACTTTTGCTGAAATACGCTGGTGGTCAGACGCGCGATGCTAACTTCGCTCCACTTTGCCTCGTTTCGCTCGCCTACCGCCCCCTCGTGCCCCTCCTCGCGAAGGGAGATGTCGATGTGTTCCTTTTTCCGCACAGCAATGCCGGCCAACCACTTCGCTTGCTATTTCATTTCCACGTCGACTCGTGTGTACTCGACCACTTATGTGTATTCGAATGCTGGCTACGCAGCTACCGTTCATATGGTATCCCTAGCCGGGGGGCGGGGAGCAACGTTCGCCGACCTCCTACCCCCCCCCCCCCCCCCCGAGGATCGCTCGGACCAGAAAAACTAGGAAACTCGACGCTCCGGTGTTTTATATGCCTGTTAATTTTCCAGTTTGCTCCACGCTGCCTCTCGCAGTGGTACAACATGAGATTCGAGCTGGCCGGAATTATTTTTACTTCTACTGTTGATTGTTTACTTGGTTTTGCGTGAAACAAGCAAGGATCGCATGCACGGAAGTCAATTAGTACTTCGTGATTGGTTTATCCAGTTTTTGGGAACTGCCTGCAGGAATATTTTCGTTGAATGCAGCTGCGGAACGTGTGGATGCGTGTGTGTATTGTCCGAGTGAAATAAAATAATGAGAGATGAATGAACATGTTTTATCTAGAACTGCATTTTAAACCAACGTGCTTTGGTTAGCACTCATCCTTGCTCGAGATTAGAAATCCAGTTTTATTGCGACCCATTCGAGAGAACCTGATTTTATTAACATGTTTAGAATGCAAAAGAATTGAAGTAGTATCCTCTGTAATAAATAGACTGTTGATATTTATGCATTTATGGCGAAAATGAGTAAATCTTGAAACAGTGAAAACATTCAAAGAATTAAACTAGAGGGCTATTGTTGCTCGCTCGCTTCGCTCGCTCGCGAGTAGGGTTGTTTTTGCTCGCTCGCTTCGCGAGCTCGCGGGTAGGACTGCTCTTGCGAGAGGGTAGTGATACGCATGGCTAGTAGGGCCTACTGATATTAATGTTTTTTATTTGGTGTGTGACTCTCCAAGAGTCACACAAAGAACTTCCCGATTCGTTACTCCTTCGCCAACATCGCTAACATCGTTTTTTTTTGTACTTTCATCGATATTCTCCCAAAATGTATTCTTGGGAGTAGAGATGATAAATTCACTGTTGCATTGGAATAACTTTCGATTATTCCAAGCGGTAACATTAGCATCAGTTAAAAAAAATTAAGAAAAAATTTTTTTCTATGTAATTGCGTTTGGTTCTTTGGTGGAAAATTTTCGTCCTCCCTTATAAATTGCATTGTAGAATCAACTCTTTTCGAAAAAAAACTAAAAATCTAAAAAACTACTTGACCAATATGGACCAAAATCTAATCAGCTCTAAGTTACGACGGGGCACATCAATTGCATCATTCATCATCCTGATCGCGTTGTTACTTTTTCTGAAAACGTTAACGAAAAATTTGATACCATACCAACGGACATACGCGCACACACACACACACACACACACACACACACATACAAACATTTTGATAAAAATAGTCTAAAATGACTCCAATGACCATGAAACGTGAAGATCTGCTAAAAAATCGATTTTCGATTTTCGGGGTAATTACAGTAACTTCCCTATGAATCGGGAAGTTAACAATGCTCTTGTTTTATTTTAATAAATAAATAAATGTATATTTCTCTTTTTAATTTCTATTTTGCACAAAAGTTCGCAGTCTAGTAATAAATGTCCACTTTCTACTGTCGGTTTTACCGATTCGTAGGGAGTTCCGGGACTGATATTCGGCACTTAACGCGTTGGTTGGTCGGAGGTTTTTCCCGAGCCGATAACGCGCTCATTAGCGTCGCCGCGGCTGAAACGCGGTACCGGAACGAATTCGGAGCGATGGCCAGACGGGACAACGCGCTACGCTTTATCGTCTCGATGGTTTGCGACGCGACGCCGTTTTTCCCGAGGGTAATTTCATAGAGTTTTGGCCCGGCGCCAGCCTACGCCCTTGCGCTTTGTGTGCGCGCCCTCCTGCACCCGATGCACCCAACGCGCGGAAGTATGTGCGGCGTTTCGCGGACGCTTCAAAATGGCGGACGCAGCTGTACATGCCGCTGTTCAGTTCGTTACGCCACACGGTGCATCCACGGTCAATGGGATTTCCGAGATCATGCGGCGAACTTCTTTCAACATACACCGTCGCGTCCGCGTATGCAGTGATTAATTATGGAACAGACTTGACATTATGCTTTGCGACGGTGAAAAAAGAAAGGAGAAAAGACAGGGAAGTCTCGGCGCGCGGCTTCTATCGTCGTATCCGCGAAAGTTCTTGTTAGAGGCTCGGCCAGGCGACTCGGGTTCTTTTGAAAAACTGAAAGAGTCTCCTTGCTTGGTTTCCGATCGAAGGGCGTCGCGCCGCGCCGCGTCCTTTGGCGACCTTGTGGCTATCGGCCGGCTCGCAGCAAAATGGCGTCCCTTTGGACCGGCCACAAAGAAGCCGAGCCGGAGCAAGTCTCTGTTCAGGATTGTCGAGTAAAAACGACAAAAGCGGGGCGAGGAAGTCGCCGAATATCGGGCAGCGCGACGAAACGGAGTGCGAGGCGGGGCCAGAGAATTTTTCGAAAAATGATCCCGAAGAATGGGGAGGCCGCCGCGCCGGGCGACTGCGGATACGCTGCTACAAAAGCTGCGGGAGCGGAAGCGAGCGCGCGAAACGAAGCCGACGGGGACGAACGGGCAAGAATTTTGGAGGGAAGAGGAAGCGAAACCGAGACAGAGAGGAGGGTTGGCAGCGGGACTGGGGGAGGACAGAGGCCAGAAGGGTGGGAAGATAGAGTAGAAGAGAAAGGGGAGAGCATCCTCGGGTAGCTGCCGGCAGCCAGTCAGCCAGCCCCGGCCAACATCGACCCGGCGAGCTGCTCTCTGCCCATGCGCAACAATCTTAGCCCTGGGCTAGCGATGGGCCCGATCCAATTCCCGACTTACAACTTCGCGTTACAGAAGTAACGCGGAATCCGGACATCGACGTCGACCGGAATAAATCCGGCGACGCGACACACGGCTATCAGCCACCTCGAACTTCGATCACCACGCGCCGCGACCGGACAATCTGCTCCGCCAACTTTTTCCATCCCTTTCCTGCACCTCCGGCAAGCCAGCAAGTTCGGCGAAACTGTAGCCGACAATACCGGGTCTTTTACCTTTCGATTTTTACGTCAGTTGGACACAGTTTCGAGATCCGAGAACCATTTTTCGCTGGTCTTCGATAGTCTGCTGCTCCTTCTTCGATTGCAAAGGGTAATGAAGATTTTATTACGCTCGTCGCAAGTTTCGCCGAATCGTATGCGAGAATAGAGGATTTTCTAGCTTCGACTGATCACAGAATCGATTTTTGAAGTTTTAGTTCTTCGTTGGCCTTTGATCTCTGTGGCTTCTTCTATGATTGAAGAGAGGAATGCGGATGGCGAAGCTCGAAGGCAGCAAAGATTTTGTACGGTTTTAACAGACTCCTGATGATGGATTTTTACGCTCGAATAATATTAATAATTCATTCTCGTTGGTCTTTGATAGTCTACACTAAAGAAGCGAGGATGACGAAATTATTCCAGCTCCAGCTCTTATTTCGAATTAAAAAGGCAGGGTAATCTGTGAAAATATATAAAACTTCAACAAGTATTTACTATTTCATGAAAGAGTGGACTTGCCCGATTTCCGTGCCAAGGTGTTTCTCGTTGCTCTTCGACATTCTGGATACGTTGACTGCGCCGAACGTGACGAAGCCACGGTGGCAGAGATAGTCTGCGGTTCGAAGTTATAGTTTATTTCGTCGGCGGATCGATATACTCGCAGATTTTCATTCTTGTTTTGGCGCACGTGTCGGAGGTGTGGTTGGCAATCTGGATTTAATAGAGAGTCGCCGGAATTTCGATGGACCCCGCCAGACGAGACGCGAATTAACGGAAATATTTTTCTGGATTCCGGGATGTAGAAAATATTGTGTCACGCGCTCGTTCCCCTCTTCAGCCTCTGTTTCGCTTTATCGCGGATACGACCGGAGTCGGACGTGTTATCGATGAAATATTTTTAGACGATATTACCGGTTTCCGATTGGCGATTAGCGTCGAACGGCGCGGCGCGGCGGGCAAGAGCGAAACGGCACACCGTCAAATGTTTTACGGAGAAGTGCTTCAACGCGCGGCTGGGAAAATATTCACCGTTCCAGCACGATAAATACTGTCAGTGCAAACGATTTATACGAGAGCTGTTGCTCGCGTCATCGCCGCGTTGCTCGACAACGATTGTCCGTCGCAACGGCTCTGTAACCGGTGGCCGATTCTTTCGATATCGTTCGCGACGATCGAACTTCGATTCTGTACTGGGTGTTTCACAATTCGCCGCCTGAATGTAAGAACTAGGTAACTTTGGACATTTTGAGTTATCTACTTCGTATTAAAGAAGAAATCAAGTAGAATTTAATGTAAAAACTGGGTGACCTGTCAAAGTAATCTACGACATCTAGTGAACAGTGTTCAAAGTAGTGAAAAAATAAATACATATTTCTATTTATGTTATAAATGGGCAAGTCGACTTTTAAAAAATTATTTTTTAATCCAAAATGGTGTTTATTCATGTATTGTTCCACTTCAAATAAAGAAATATAAGCAGATGTTGGCATTATGTTTAAAATAACGGTCTCCCTGTCATAATCTTAAAACCTTAAAATATTGTTTCATCAATTTCTCTAAAATAAGGAATTGTAAGTTACCTAGTTCTTACATTCAGGCGGCGAATTATATGTCGTTATAGTGTGACTCTGCGACTTTGGATCGGTGGAGATCTGTTACAAACATGGACGAAAGTAGACCTTAACACTTTACCTACGGAAGCCTATTAATAGGATCCTTGACCCTTGCCCTACGATTTAATTTACGGTTTCAATGATTAGAACTTTCTTCGTAGTTCGCGATTTCCTAAAAAAGGAGAAACTTGATAAATATTGTATGCCTACATGTTCTTCAATAACTATACATTAATAAAACCAAAATAGAATTCCATCTCGGTTTAAAGGAGATTGCTAACTAGACTGCGGATCTTTATGCATTTATAGCAAAATTGAGTAGATGAAATATAAAATTGTTGGAAAATTTAAGAAATTGAAGATGTCAATATGATTTCTCTTCTATTAAAATTATTAAGCAACGAAAAAACATTTAATTTAGTTTCTATTTCTTGCAATCGATGCAGACAATTTTTATTTTGCATAAAGATCCGCAGTCTATTAATAACATACATATTTGTTAGACTGTGTTCAAAATCTTCAACACGAGTCTGACACGATATTGTAGGGCAAGGGGTTAATGACTGAACTGTATGTACAAAAACTGAATAATTTTCTTATAAATAATAATTTTAAAAGAAGATGTTATACACTACATTGATTCTAAAAAATTGTTAAATTGCAAACGATATTGCTGTCACTCTTAAACAATTTATTGAGAAATTCTCAACTGTTGATCTCTCATTTTTAAAATGTCACTAAGAAATTGCTGTAAAGTAAAATGTTAACGTCGAATCGCAAGGTGAAAATTGTTTTTTATGTCATCGTGTAATTAGAAAGAAAATGGAGCAGCGTTGACCATTATCGACTTTTTCCCCCGAGCCTTTTAACGATCGTCTTTTAGAGGAATTTATTGCTTTTGGAGCAAAGCAATTCGCAAGAAAATTGCATTGTATTGTCTTCCAAGGGTCCCATTATTTTTCGGGAACGGCGTTCACCGCTCCCCGGTGTTTGGGATCCGTTTGAAACGGTTATTAATCGACGTTCCCCGCGAGCTAGGATCGTCCACTTGGTGCCACGAGCACTCGTACTTCGTCATCCCTCCCCGAAAACTATGAGGCGTTTAATTAACTCCAGTGTTCGTGGAAAGAGAACGGGAATTCAGATGCAAATGCCGTGACACGCCCATAGGACGACCCTTTCTTCTTCCGGTTAAAACACAACCATCACGGCCGACCGCTGGTTGGACGGATGCCCTTCCCGATGGAATTTAAATTCACCCCCTCCCCCCCACCGAACACATAATTTACCGTTTAAGAAGCCAGATCGGGGATATATTCTATAACGGAAGAATATTCTACGTTTTTCTGCCAGATTTCGTAAATTGTTTAATTCTCGTACCAAGCGATAAGAATATGCAAGGAAAAACAATATCCATTTACAAGAAAATACTTATCAATGATGTTGAAAACTCCGGGACAAAAGACCTTGAGGGAAACATAACATTTTCAAAGTATTTACCTTGTGACGCCACTTCCATTGCATTAAAAACATTTGTTATGCGGATGTTTATGCAAAATAAAAACCTTCTGCATCAATTTTGAAAAATACAGGCCAAGGAAACAGTTCTTTCCTTCTTTCATAATTTAAGCGAGTTGAAATGATGTAGATGATGCAGTGGTGTCTCTAAATTCTCTTCGCCTCTAATCTTCCTTAAATTGGACTTACCCATTTTTGTAATAAATGCATAAAATCCGCAGTCTAATCATCACAAATAAAGGAGATATTTACGTGGCTACATTTACATTCCAAAAGTAATTGTGCGACCGAATTAGCCATGTAAATTTTCTGTCATCGTTCTGCTATTATTGTTTATCGGTATTTCACAGGGACGGCGGTACAAAGGCGAGCCCGCGCGCGTAGGAATCGCGTGCAAGATACCAGGAAAGATTAAATTTGCGCGTCACGAACCGCGCTCGTAAATGCGACAGCCACACGTACGAGATCGAGGGATAACGCGATTCAGTTTTTTCATTTCGGTAGTGGTACGTGTCGAGCGACGTTCAGCCGGAAATTGAAGCAACCCGTAGTAGCGGGGCCAATCTCTCATTGTCCATCGATTGTGAATGTTTCTCAATTAAATATACCGAAACTAACGTTCTATAACCATAATGTCAGTGTCTACTGTTACATCTAAGCGTCCACAGTCCATCACTGCGAGGATAACAGTAAGAAAGGCAGAGGAATCCTCGCGAGGACGCGTTCGAAAGTGAAGCAGCCCGTAGTAGCGCGGCCAATTCCTCATTGTCCATCGATTGTAAATGTTTTTCAATTAAGGATACCGAAACTAACGTTCCGTAACCATAATGTCAATGTCTATTGTTACATCTAAGCGTCCATAGTCCATCACTGCGAGGATAACAGTAAGAAAGGCAGAGGGATCCTCGCGAGGACGCGTTCCAAGTGAAGCAGCCCGTAGTAGCGCGGCCAGTCTCTCATTATCCATCGATTGTAAATGTTTCTCAATTAAGGATACCGAAACTAACGTTCCGTAACCATAATGTCAGTGTCTATTGTTACATCTAAGCGTCCATAGTCCATCACTGCGAGGATAACAGTAAGAAAGGCAGAGGAATCCTCGCGAGGACGCGTTCGAAAGTGAAGCAGCCCGTAGTAGCGCGGCCAATTCCTCATTGTCCATCGATTGTAAATGTTTCTCAATTAAATATACCGAAACCAACGTTCTATAACCATAATGTCAGTGTCTATTGTTACATCTAAGCACTTATAGAACATCATGGCGAGGATAACAGCAAGAAGAGCCGAGAAATCCTCGCGGGGACCACGTTCTTTCATGGTCGGTTCTACGGGAGTGGTCAAACAGCGGTTCCCATGGGTTCGCCGTGGGGGCAGAGGAAACGGAGATGAAAGACCGATCAACGGCTTTAACGTTTCGGATTCCCTGAGGAAGCCCCGCGGATACGATCCGGAGCCAGAGACCGCATCCACGTGCTTCCCCTATCGCGGACAGAAGTGCCGGGACCGTTTTGGACGTTGGTCGAACCGAGGGGAGTGGTTGAAGAAAAAAATTACTAAATCCTATCTGAATCAGTGGCCCATTGAGTCGCCGGTTTGATATCGACCGTGGATATCTCCACGGTCCTCTTTTCAAAGAAAACCCCGAGTATATCTATCTTTCTCTCTCTCTCTCTCTCTTTTCGCCCGTACCTCGCGCATCGCTCGACCGGGGGTGGGAAAAGGAAAACGGAACAAGAAGAAGGCTTATTCCTGACAATACATCCTTCGACGGTGCGCGAGGGTGTGCCAGCCTGACAGACAGATAGACAGACAGTTCCTGTCTACCGGATACCCAAGCAAAACCCGGGCCGTCTACCCCTCTGTGTGTATCAGCCACCTTCATTCAACCCCCCACCCTCGGAGGATCGGGGTACACCCCATCGAGCCGGCTCCGACTTCTGTGAATCACGGATAGAATGGAGCGGCACGTATCGGAGAGAAACGAGACCGATTCCGGGGATCTCGGAGATTTTCGGACGGTGCGTTCGTGGAACATTGCGCGAATGTTCGTGTTATCTAGACATGATATTCTTGGGTTATCATGAAAATCGCCGAAACAGGTTTCACCGACAATAGATGAAAATGAAAGTTGACAACTTGCCAGTTATAACTCTGAGGATTAAATGTGTGCGTCATTTTCGGGTCCTATGGAAATCACCGACACAAATTTCCCGACATGGTTTTCACCGACAACATTTCACCGACTCCAGATTTGACCGACAATAACTTTGGCCGACAATGCCTTTAACCGAAAACGATTTTGACCGACATCGAATTTTACCAACAACGCATTTGATCCGCAACAACTTGAGACGTCCACAGTATGATAATACTTATGATAATTGATAATACATATAGTAATAGATATAATAATACTGTATGATAATACATACTGTGATCGTCTCCAGTCATTGTGGATCAAATTCGTTGCCGGTCAAAATCGTTGTCGGTCAAAATCGTTTTCGGTTAAAGGCGTTGTCGGTGAAAACCGTGTCGGGGAAATTTGTGTCGGTGATTTCCATGGGACTCGTTATTTTCAACGTGAAATTGATATTGAGATCGCGTTCCGCGTGCACGAGGACAGCACCCCGTCGAACTACGGTCTTTCAAGCCGATTGATTACAACATCCGCCGCGCAAGGCATATTTTTTAGCATCGACCGCTTTAATCTTTGACGAAACGCCGCGAGAGCTCTTTTCCGTATTCCTATCGTAAAATCTCGATCATACATTCATCGGGTTCTTTCCTCCCCAACCCTGCAGCTCCTCATTGTCGCGGCGTCTGGCTTCCACTCATGTTCCCCGATCGGTACACTCGACGCTAGGGAGAGCAAGATAGAGGATGAATCGATTTATAACGAAAGGTTCGACGATCACTTACGATGGGGGGTGGCGGGTTCGTAACGGGACACCCTGTAGAACGGACCGTGGGCGGCGGACAGCGCGTTTTGCGGTGACAGAGCGTGTCTGATGGAGGGTTGTCACGGTATGGGAGCACCCCTCAGACTTCGATATTAAAGCCCTCCTAATATAAGAGCAAAAGCTCCGGTTCTCTCTCACTCACTCTCTCTCTCTCTCTCTCTCTCTCTCTCTCTCTCTCTCTCTCTCTCTCTCTCTCTCTCTCTCTCTCTCTCTGCGCCGTCGATATGCTCGTTTCAAATCTTTTCTCCTTTCCCGCCCTCTTCCACTCGCACTGTCTCTCTTTCTCCTCTGGACCCTCGGAAATCTTCTGGCTGGCGATACACTGACTTTTGTGCGCGAGCGAACGACCCGGCTGGATTTGCGGGTAAGCGAGTGGGCGTGCGAGGGTGGATCGCGAAAGGGATGGACAGATTTATTAAGCCCTGCGCGAGCTCCCTCTCCGCGGAGAGTGCGATGATATTGCATCGTCAAATGCGCGTAAAACCGGGCACAAATTTGCTCGATACAAACGAACCTCTCTCTGTTCGCAGTGTTACTCAAACCCTTCCGGGAGCAGCTAATTTTTTAAATTTTTTCCTGCGTTCCAGTCGACTGTCCGCGTTATTGTTATTTATTTGCAGTTTATTTGGTCGCATTCACAGCGAGGTCATTAGCGACATGTAATTTGCAAAAAGACTGTTTCTTTTGTAATTTCAACATTTTTGTCTCATTAAGTAAAATTTGTTTCTTTATTAAATATATCAGGTAATTAAGTATGAAACTCGACAAATATGTTTGAAATTTGTGTTTTATTTGTCAAGTTTCGTAATTAATGACCTGATATTAGGTGTGCAAATAAGTTTCTTCCCCTTTTTTTCGACGA
Source organism: Lasioglossum pauxillum (assembly GCA_933228785.1). Taxonomy (NCBI): domain Eukaryota; kingdom Metazoa; phylum Arthropoda; class Insecta; order Hymenoptera; family Halictidae; genus Lasioglossum; species Lasioglossum pauxillum. The sequence continues at coordinate 35,500,242 of OW121701.1, read as the reverse complement.
TCATAACTTTTGGCCGAATTCGAATTACTTCCCGATTTTGGTGCCATCTGAAAGAGCGTTCTTTTAGTTTTATGAAGAGTTGTGATGAACGCTCTAAGAGTTTCGAGTCCTACGCAACAATTTCAAGTAATATGGCGTGCGAGAAGCATCATTTGCGTCACTGTTTATTCTTTGCATTCCAGCTTGGGAAATCAGCTGTTGAAGCCACTGCAGTGGTTTGCGCGGCACTGGGAGAGAACGCTGTATCACACAGAACACGCAGAAAGTGGCATCATAGATTTAAAGCCGGTAACTTTGATTTGGAACGTGCACCGAGAATGTTTGATGACGGGGAGTTAGAGGAATTGCTCAACGAAAATCCGATCCAGACGCAAGAAGAATTGGCAGAAAGATTGGAGGTTGTCAGACAAGATTTTATTACATTTTATGTACGTAAAATGTAATAAAATCTGGAATTTGGAAATTTATTAGCTTATACAGAACGAAATGCAGGATTTTTGTTCCTTTGTTTTAATTGCAATTTTATACCAATAAATGTTTACGTTAATTTAACGAGTTATGCGTCAAAGCTTGTTTTACGCTCTATTTAATTATGCTTTTGATATTTAATTTTGTTCAAATTTCTATTAAATTGTATTTTATTTCAGCATGTCAAAACACAATTTTCGCATTATTTTTTTCTATGAGTTCAAACTATTACCTTCGCTCCATACTTTGTTGATATTCCGAGCCACTTGAGCGGCACTTCGGTCTAGTTTGAATTCATAGAAAAAGATAATGCGAAAATCGCGTTTTGACATTCTGAAATAAAAGCCAAATAATTTAATAAAAATTTGTATAAAATTAAATATTAAAAGCATAATTAAATAGAGCGTAAAACAAGCTTTAAAATTACATATAACTCATTCAATTAAGGTAATTTATTATTATATATAAGGTAATTTATTGGTGTAAAATTGCAATTAAAACAAAGGAACAAAAATCCTGCATTTCTTTCTTTACAACCTAATACATTGAAGAACTCAGATGTAACTAAATCCCACATCTATCCCGCGGTATTGCAAACCGTACTAGAAACAGACACCAGCAGAATAATTGAGTAAATCAAGCAATTAAAGCCGGCCGGATTCGTCTGTATCTAGGAGCCGTGCGTCCCAAACCGACCGGAAAAAATTCGCGTGGAGACGGAAGAGGCGAGGCGCAGGGAAGAGAAACGACTTAAATGCATGCTTAGGTGCGTGCACACAACGGCGTGAAGGGTGCACGTGTGCGGGGGCGCGTGCACACCCCTGTTCTCCGGCTTCCGTATCCATCTGCCACGCGCCATTGACCACGAATGCTTGTCCGATAGGCGACGGGGCCCCGTGGATCTCCTCAAAAATCAAGTTATCTCCATTCTCCGCGCACCGTGGCTCTCCGAACGAAACGACGACGGTGGCGCGCCGTCTTTTACCGGCTGGGGGGCCGATCCAGACGCCGAGCATGTCGCACAAATTTATCGGAAATACCGCGCGAGAGAGATTACAGTGGATTGTCGTTTTATTCTCCGGGCCCGGGGAATTCGTGCACGGACTCCGCTCCGTATTTTCTCTCCCGCCGCGGCGCGCGCGTTTTCAAATCCTTCCAAACCCCCGGCAAATTTTATTCCATTTAATCCCGTAATTTCTCGTCTGACGGTACACAGAACTTCCGCGCTTTAAATCCATTTTCAAAGTCGAAACCGCCGCGCTGCTCGCGACCGTCCCCACTAATTTTTACTGCTACATGTGTACTACGTTTTTGCAGTACTCCGTTTTATCATACGCGAGAAGCACGGAAGCAAAAGTTTCCGCAAACACTCGCGTCGCGTTTGACTTCGCTACCCGGTTCTACCGCTTCCGTGGCTTTTCTCTGCGAAGAAAGTTGCTGCGGAAATAACTGTTTGAAACTGTTACAATTTCGGGTTTGATTGAAACAGTTATGAAGGATCGTAATTAAGGTTGACATCGGTGTCGTATAAAAATGAAATGATTGCATCTATTTCACATGTTCGCTACCACCGTCACGAGTATGTGACATCCATAATCTGATAGTTCACTTGAAGATAGTCAAATTAATTTTATGCACTTCGTTGTTTAAAGTCATAGCAGTCATAATTTTCAGAGAATCTGTGACTTTCTTCTGCTGAACTGTTTTAATCATTCAAAATTGAGTACGTCGCGTTTAATAAAACTTTCGGACAAGTAAATAAATGTAAAAACGTAAATAATCCTATTGATTTTAAAGTATGTGTACAACTTTGAAAATAAAATATTTTATTTGATGCAGTAATTTTTGAAAATGAAATATTTTATTTGATGCAGGAATCTTCGAAAATAAAATAATTTATTTGAAGAATATTGATAATATTTGTATTTTATCTTTATTTTCAATTTCAATTTTAACTAGAGGGCTATTGTTGCTCGCTCGCTCGCGAGTAGGGTTGTTTTTGCTCACTCGCTTTGCGAGCTCGCGGGTGGAATTGCTCTAGCGAGAGGGTTAGTGATACGCATGGCTAGTAGGGCCTACTGATATTAATGTTTTTTATTTGGTGTGTGACTGTCCAAGAGTCACACAAAGAACTTCCCGATTCGTTACTCCTTCGCCAACATCGCTAACATCGTTTTTTTTTTGTACTTTCATCGATATTCTCCCAAAATGTATTCTTGGGAATAGAGATGATAAATTCACTGTTGCATTGGAATAACTTTCGATTATTCCAAGCGGTAACATTAGCATCAGTTAAAAAAAAAATTTTTTTTTAAATTTAAAAAAAAAATTAAGAAAAAATTTTTTTTTTATGTAATTGCGTTTGGTTCTTTGGTGGAAAATTTTCGTCCTCCCTTATAAATTGCATTGTAGAATCAACTGTTTTCGAAAAAAAACTAAAAATCTAAAAATCTACTTGACCAATATGGACCAAAATCTAATCAGCTCTAAGTTACGACGGGGCACATCGATTGCATCGTTCATCATCCTGATCGCGTTGTTACTTTTTCTGAAAACGTTAACGAAAAATTTGATTACATAGAAACGGCCATACGCACACACACACACACACACACACACACACACACACACACATATACGAACATTTTGCTGAAAATAGTCTAAAATGACTACAATGACCATGAAACGTGAAGATCTGCTAAAAAATCGATTTTCGATTTTCGGGGTAATTACAATAACTTCCCTATAAAATCGGGAAGTTAAATATTGCTGAAAATAATGAATTCAATACATTTATGGGTGTAAATCGTCTCTTAACGATAAGATAGACTGTATGTTTATGCGGTTTCTCAGAGTATTATAACAGTGCAAAAAGTAAAATATTTTATTTCTTGTTTCTGTTTGTTAAAATAGAAATATTTTATTTTGTGGATCATATTGTTGAAATAGAAATATTTTATTTTGAGGTTCAGATTGTTAAAATAGAAATATTTTATTTTCGAAATTGTATATCTTATTTAAAATACTTAAAATACTTATGCAAAATAAAATCTAAAATATTAAATAGTATTTGAAGTATTTGTTCCGCCAAATAATGCCCACCTCTGAAGGTAAGCAACGAAACAAATGCTGGTAGCGAACGTGTTAACGTTCGTGCGATTTTTATTCAAGTGCTTATTAACACTTGGAAATAATTTCAAGAATAACCGGCAACGAAAATTATTTACGATGTTAGTTTTATCGTGTTTCGATTTCGAAGATGCAACCGAAAAATACAGGTATTTTATAATTCGAAGTATCTCTGTGGAAATACGAAATGGCACCCCTTGATCTCGTAATTTCAGACTTTATACCGCGGCGTTTCGAGGTGAAAAATCCACCGAGCTTCTACATACACGCGTTTCCCGTCAATCAGACTGTCCACGCACAGTACCAGCTCTAGGCTGAAGATCGAGTATATTGAGGCTCACTCACAGCAAATCGCTTGCACCAAACGCTCAGCCAGCCCATGTCCCGCAGCTTCTTCCCGGCAGGCAGCTCCAGAAGGACGTCCGCATTGTTGTACGCTCCAAGCTTCTCTGGTTCACTGTATAGAGGGAAGAAAAAAACATTGGAGAATCATGGTCGCCCATTGTGCTGGTAACTGGTTTAATACCGCCGCGCCGCGTGTTTCAACTATAGAACGTGTCATGGAGAAAAGTTCCTGAAATTAGCATTGTCAACGACATATTTATCAACCGAGAACTAATTACCATGGTCGTTCCATGTTCTTTCAACTTTTGCTATTCGGTCTAGTTTATTAACCCTACCGAATCTGACTCGACGTTGGCTTTTGCACCAACAGTTAACTTGTACTACTAATTTGCATTCATTGATAGAGTACCACGATTATAATATTTATCACTAGACTGCGGATCTTCATGCAAAATAAAAAATGTTTGCATTGATTGCAAGACACAGGAGCCAAATAAAAATTTCGTTCTCCTTTTGATGATCTTGTTAAGGTGAAACTAATACAATGGTGGCCTTAAGGATGTTCTAGAGGTATATAAAAACGCAACAAAATTTTTGAAAATTTGACAAGATATAATTCTTACTAAATTAATGCAATTACCAAAGTTTGGGTTCGATTCACTGTTTAGAAGCAGCATCATTTAAGAATTATAGCAACTTAAAGTTTGCACATTTTAACACGTCTTCTTATGGAGAATTCATAAAATTCCACTTCAAACCTTATTTAAACCTTGAAAAAACGCAACTAGAAACTCCAAAAAAAATACACTCAAAAACAAAAATATACTCATGAATGGCTTTCATTGCCTATATATTTTTAGATTTCGAATTTCTTGTACTTTTGTCTCCCATTGTACCTCCAGAACATCCTTAAATCTTTTTAATACCTCCTCTCTGTTTTAAATTATACGTACCCATTTTTGTCATAAATGCATAAAATCCGCAGTCTATTTATCACTTATACACAGAATCATTTATACAGAATGAGTCACGAATCGTGATCAGTAGAAATTATCAGCAGTCCGATCGAAAATGTTTTTATCAGATACCGCATGGTTTCAAGAGAGCTTTCACGTGATGATAGCAAATTTTTTTAACTCTTCTTTCCATGATTTTTCAAAGTCACCTTCAATTTTTTGCAGATACACCTATAATTCTTTTACGCCTATCTGCTAGAGAATTTATAACACGAAAAAATTGCAAAAAACAAATTACTTTTTAAAATAGTTTTTACAAAAAATTTGCTATAATTACGTGAAAGCTCCGTTGAAACCATGCTATATCTAATAAAAACATTTTCTATCGGACTACTAATAACAGTAATATCTAGGATAAAGTGCCCAAATATGGTATAGTCGCCTATTATGGCACTACCTTATATCTTGTAAAGGAGAAGTCGCACTCTAATGAGAAAATCCTCAAACAATAGTTTACCATGTTTACACAACAGTGTGCAGTGCAATCGCACCATTCTATAGATTTTAATATCAATCCTCCGCCAGTTGTCTCCACGTGTTGAATATTTTTGTGGTTAGATTTTCGACAGTATCTTTTTTGAGGAAGGTAAGTGATTTCGAAATGTTTGATCATATCTGTAGTATCAGTTTATTCATACTAATGTTTGCCAACTGTTGGTTTGGGCTACAATTCATTTTCTCTTTGTCAGTAGCTAGTATTATCAATCCACGCGTTCCCAATATAGCACTACCAAGGGTTCCCTAATATGGGTATATCTATTGACATTCTTGATGTGGGTGCCAAATATGGAACCTACGCTGGAACCTGCAAATGACACACCACAAAAAAAATGTTCTTCCTAAGCTGTATTAATTTTTGAGCAAACTTGACCCCAGAATCTTGTAGGAAGGAAATGCATCTACAACTGGTAATTTTTTGGTCGAAAAAGAGCATTCTAAAATAATAAAAAAATGACATCAACAAAAAGCGGTTCGTATTTGGGCACTTTACCCTACTGATTACGATTCGTGGTTCACCCTGTATACTGCAAGACACAAACGACTATTTGATTGATGCGGTCGGATACATATTACGCCGAAGAAGTTAATCAATCAAATTAATCACGTGTTAAATCGACGAAGGGCTTGATTATCGAAACACAACAATGCGCAGAATTTGTGTATTCATCTAACCGAAGTATGAACCACTTCCAAGTCCTAAGAAAGGTACAAACCATCTACAGTCGCTTTCACCCTTCAGAGAAATTGTTTGCAGTTATTTAACTTCGCGAATCAGCCTGGAGTCTCGCTGAATACGACACCGACGAAGTCAATTTACAAAAACATTGTTTTCAACGGGGGTGGACGAAGAAGTGGCTGTTTACGACGATTCCAGAAGCTCCACAGAGACGAACAACAGCAGCAGCAGTAGCGGCGGTGGCGAGACGAAACGTAATAAAGTGCTCGCGCGGATGAAATCCGAACGAGATCGGCGTATAATTCCCGTTTTATTAACTGCACCCCCGCGATCCATTCGTCCGGCCTTCCTCCTGTTTCCATCCCCGATTCCCGCGTCCACCCCCTCGTTCCGCACAACATGCTCTTTGAGTTTCATTTCATCCCTTGGTTACGGTATGCCGCTTTCGTCCGACAAACCCCCATCGTCCTCCTCACCCCTCTTGTTCTTTCTCTCTTTTTCTTTCTTTCTTTTGCCCCGCGTCAACCCTGACCGCACGCGCCACCAACCACCTTCCACGAGTTTCTCCTCTTCGTCCATGGTCGCTCGTGCGAGAACAAGGTATAGCGACTTTCTCGGGTCCCTTTCAAGTGGCCCGAAAATCTCACCCCCTACAGAAACCTGTCCCAGCCCCCTTTCTCCGGTAACATGTTATTTTGAAATGCGAGAACGTGACGAACATTCTTTTATTCCTATCTTTCCACTGTATGGACTGTGGAGTTATTTATGAACGCACTGTAAATCAATAGAATAAGTAACTGTTAATGCAAAAGTTAACCGTATGCACTCGGAGTTATTTTAACTCGAAATTAAACATTTCTTCCGACCCAGAATTATTCTATTCTAAGGGTGTCTCAGCTGAAGGAGGCCACCTAAATATCTTCTTTATTTTTAATGGCACAAAAGATACTTATGGCATAATTTAAATGGTACCGAAGGAGGAATATCATAGATGAACAATTTCTTTTGTCCGGCTATTTTTTCGTAGTTTTTTCAAGGTCATCGTTATATTTTTATCGAGAAAACTTATTTTTTTGCATTCCATCTTATAGCGGCTGAAAAAATACATTTGAAAATGTATTTGAAAAAATGTACATGAAAAAATAACCGGACAAATAAAAATTGTTCTTTTATGATATTCCTCGTTCGATACCATTTAAATTATGCCATAATTTAGGTGTTCTCCTTCTCATATACCTTTTTCATGTTATGCTCATACAATACTTCCATTTCATCATCATCCTTTCGTGTCAAATTATTATCGTTTAACTAAAGTTTAACTTTACTTTGGTTTCGGAGCTATTTTAACTTGAAAATTAAACATTTCTTCCGATCTAGAATAATTCGATTCTACATATTTATTTCATTTCATTTCATTACATGAAATTGAAATAATACCTCATACAATACTTAAATGTTTAGTAATTGATTCGACACCAACATACTTAACCCCTTGCCTTACAATATCGTGTCTGACACGTGATGAAGATTCTGAACAGATTCTAATAAAAATGTATGTTAATAATTTCCTTTAAACCGAAATAAAATACTATTTTGGTTCTGTTAATATTCAGCTATTGGAAAACATATCGCTGCTCCGAAAGTATAATAACACAACTGGAAAAATTGAAATTTTACAGGACAAGCAAACGCAAAATAATTCCAATTTGTTTAATTCTTCTATGAGAGTAGTTCATAGACATTGTGCATGCGGGTGCACAATGGTAAATGCATTTTTGAGCCCGCCAACACAATAAAGTCAATTTCACAAACTTTTACAGTTGCGTCATAATACTTTCGGAGCAGCGATATAGGCATACAATTTATATCAATATTCTCCTTTTTTGGGGAATCACGATCTACAAAAATAGTTCTGGCCACTGAAACCGTAAAATAAATCGTAGGGCAAGGGGTTAATAATGTGAACAATATTTTGAATAATTCCACAGCAATTCTCAGTGGTGACTCTGATTAATGTCAGGATTAATGTCGTGCCAGATTCGACATATGACTGGAAAGGGTTAAAAAAGCGTCCATGTACTTTCATCGTGGTACTCTCAAAGTGGAAGGCATTTTTGGCTAAATCGTGAAAAATAATCTTAATCAGATCCCGGAATGAGACGGAACCCAGAAAAATGAACGGTCTTACCTGCCCGACTCTACTGGCGGATAAGGGATCGTGTAACCGTTTGGCCCAGGCGAGGTCCCGTTCCCGACCAAGAAGTACGCGTCCGCCGCGGTCCCATCGTAGGAGAAGCCCTTTATGAATAACGTCGACTCGTCCACGCCGTACAGTTCGCCCTTGATCCCATGGCCCGAGCCCTTCGTATCGTTGCTCGACGACTTGAAGGTCCCGATGTGTGTGCCGTAGGAGTTCTTTCTGCCTCTCGCATCGCCTGCAACTGGACAACCAACAATTAACGCATTAGAATTTTTACGGACATCTCTTCTTTGTCTCATTCAGCTCTTTTTTCCTTTATGTAAGAACATGGTACGACCACAGGCGAGGTATAAGAGTAGATCAATCACCCAATGTATTTTACCACGTTTTTATTAGCTCGTTTCTGTCTCACGCTCGTAGGGCTCGTAGAGTACCATTCCGTGTCACATCCTACCGTTTCGACTAATTGTAAGTTTAATATTGTGGAACTTGTACTGTACAACGGCGCTGTTGCTGATAGACTTTGATATCTCATGGCGGGGATTATGTAAATGATGTATGCTACAAAAGAATGTTGCGTCCTTTTACGCCTGTTATGTGACGTTTCTACGTGGGAAAGCTTATATTCAAATAAATTACATACTACATGTAAAAATAAGTCGAAAGAAAAGAATAACATTTTTTTGTTTGACGCTTCGTTTTCGAGAGAATCGATTTTGAAAATACAGCGAATACACGTGCTATTGCATAGGAATCGTCTGACGCGTCTGACCATGATCAACCAATTCTACTTTCTGCATATACTAACTAAAGCACGCGAACCTGGTAGAACTTTAAACTTTAAACTCGATTTTCTCGAAAACGAAGCGTCAAACGGAAAAATGTTATTCCTTTTTTTCGAATTATTTTTACATGTAGTATCACCCCCTCGATTGTACCACCCGTCCGGCCAAACCCTGTATAACATAATGACATCAAATAAAAAATATAATTTGAGCACATCGCCGCCTGAATGCCAGAACTAGGTAACTTACAATTCCTTATTTTAGAGAAATTGATGAAACAATATTTTAAGGTTTTAAGATTATGATAGGGAGACCGTTATTTTAAACATAATGCCAATATCTGCTTATATTTCTTTATATTAAGCGGAACAATACATGAAAAAACATCATTTTGGATTAAAAAAAAGTCGAGTTGATTTATAGCATAAATAGAAATGTGTATTTATTTTTTCACTACTTTGAACACTGCTCACTAGATGTTGTAGATTACTTTGATAGGTTACCCAGTTTTAACATTAAGTTCTACTTGATTTCTTCTTTAATACGAAGTAGATAACTCAAAATGTCCAAAGTTACCTAGTTCTTACATTCAGGCGGCGATATAGTCATAACATCACAGACACAACTCGTTAGCCATTTGTATTTGATCGTTTTCGTGGCTAACTAGTTCCAACATTTATCGATCGTCAGCATACAGGACGTAAGAAAACCAGTTGTTATTGTGTGAAGCACGAAACCGCATATGGTGATCGGTCTACTTCTATGTATACCTCGTCTGAGGCACGACCATGCAGCACGTAAAATTAGCGTGGATGTGAACGTTATCAACCCTTTGCACTCGGAGCTATTTTTATTTTTTTACTTTTTTTATTGAACCACTACAACCTATTATAGGTTCATTTCAACATTTACAATTATACATTAGGCTTACAGTTAGTTTACAATGACAGTCTTAATAACCGCTAGAGATGTAGTTTGCAGTCGTTCAAAAACTGGAAGATAAATTCACAGGCTTGGAGCTATTTTAACTCGAAAATTAAACATTTCCTCCTACCTATAATATTTCCATCCCCCACGATTTTTTAAATTTGATGGATATGAAATACCGATATTTTTAATAATGTAAACAACATTTCCTCAGAGTCAACTATACATGAATGGATATTGGAATAGGGTTTCCAGGGTAGGATCGACGCAATTCATTTTCAGTCGGAACGTTAATTTTCGTTCCGCGAGTTGTCAACAAACGGACCGACAGAATTTCAGGCGGTACATACGTTGAACGGGACCGACCCTAAACGTTCGAGACCACGAAAAGACGGGACTCGATTCGAGCCGGGGCTCTCGTGGCTGGCAAAGGGGGAAGCACGGTTTCACCCTCGTGATATAGGTTGGACGCATCGCCGCCCCGATACAAAAGCGGTGGCGGACCGGTCGGCTGTGCCGCGATTTGCATGAATTTCATTTCATTTGCTCGACAGGCCCATAAAGCCGTCGAACGGGGATCGGAAGAGAGCCAAAGCCCAGCTATGCCAGTAAAGATCGCGTCGTAGAAAACGTTCGCTTCTGATGCATTCAACGATCAGATTATCGATAAGATATATGTAGATAAACTATACATATTTATCGATATATACGATTGTTATCGATATATCAATAATATTAGCTCGTACGGAAAGTAATTTCGGTTTTCGTGATGCTTCCATTTATTAGACAACGGATTTTATGGATTTATGGGGAAAATGAGTAAGCGTAATTTAAAACAGGAAAAATATTAGAGGAATTTAAAAATACTGTTATATTATTTTCAGTCTATTAAACATATAATATTAACCCGGCGTTGGTAAGGTGGGAAAATGTATCGTAAGTAGTAAGGTGGAGTCTCACAAACCCATCGAAATAATATATTCTATTATAGAAATAAATACCTTTTTCATAAATATAAGATTAGGTATTGTTTAAGAGGCTTGCAATTTATCAGAGTAAAAACGCAGATCCACGAAATTAAATTTTTATTATTCAAAAATACTTAACTAATGAAACATCTTTACTGTGTTACAATTAATCTAAAATCTCTGGGGTCTGTGAGACCCTACCTAACTAACGCCGGGTTAAGAAAGAAAATTAATTTCTACATCACTACAGTTTAATATTCCTTTATGTCGATCGTAGATAGTGCAAATAAACAATTTAATGATTTTGGTGCCACAGGTTCGATCAAATGTTACTCACTTTTACAGACGCGAAATTTCTCTTGAAAATGGTCCACATTTGGATCGAAACGTCGAGAACAATTTACATTGCAAAATTGCTTAGTGAGTAACATTTGATCGAACCTGTGACATCGAAATCATTAAATTGTTTATTCTCACTACAGTTTGTTGCAATTCAGACAGAAATTTTTTATTTTGCATAAAGATATGCTTATCTTGTCGTTACTTAACCTTGTTTTAAATCGCAAACTAGTGGTATATCTTGACAACTGACTTTTCGTACGTCATTTTCTGCCCTGAGTGCTTTCTATCACTCAAGCATTTTTTTGTGTTATTATTTTTTTTGTCACCGCTAAAAATTGCTATACCATTATTCACAATATTGTCTACATTATTAAATATGTTGGTAACTGATCAATTGCTACATATTTAAATATTGTATGAGGTACTACATCAATTTCATATCCACAAGAAGAAAACAAATCATGTACAACGGAATTATTCTAGGTCGGAGGAAATGTTTAATTTTCGAATTAAAATAGGAAATATTAAATCCTCGGCTTCGACTCGAGATTAACCGGCGAATCGCAAGCATTTTTCACGAATCACTGGTTTTTAAAGAATGTTTCTACGTTCCCGGGTATTGTACATACGATCCTCCCAACGGTCTTCGATACTTTAAATGGAGGACGCGCATGCTATTTTCAAGCGGAAAAGCGATATCCCGTAAATCTCTCTATTTCGTGCTCCGCGAGTTCCTCTTCGAAATTCAGCCGAATCGGCTTAATGTTTCGATCGGAATTTTGAATTTAGAACACGTGCATGGTGACGTCACGGTGTGTCGCGGAATATCCGCGCGCGGATTTACACCGGGAAATATTAAACAATTTTGTACTTTGAATAACCGAATTCGATCCTGAAAAACGGGGTTGGATTACTCGTCTCTTTGGCAAGCTCTACCTTTCCCTGGACAGCCGCCGGAACGATAAAAATGCTCTGTTAAAAATACAGATCGAGCACAATACCGACGGTGAACCATTCGAGCACATTACAAAGCACATTCTACCGTTTTATGGTGGAAGCGTTGGTACAAAAGCAGAGAACGGAGCAATGTTTGCGAGATGGTCAACGATGCGTATTATTCGAATTAGACTGCGGATTTTATGCATCTATGACAAAAATAGGTGCGTAAAATTTAAAACAGTGGACATACACTGCTTTTTTGAATGAAGACAACTGATTTTTTGGTGAAGTCTTATAATTATGTCATAATAATGAGAAGCTGATGCACGACAGCATTTTAGGATTAATAAAAGAAACCATTTACATGATTACATCATAGATATATTATTTATTTACAGAAAAACGTGAAGTTATATTGTTTAACAAAGCCACACATTTCTTAAGTAGATAACATTAAGATTATCGAAAATTTCTTCTACATTTACAAATTAATTATATAATTGCCATTTCTTCGAATAACGTCGAAAATTCGATTAGGCATTGATGAAATCAAAGTACGAAGAGTTTCTGCTTCGATGGATGTCCACGCTTCGTTCACCGCAATCCATAACTCAGAAACAGAGTTGTACTATTTAGAATTGCCATATACTTTTCCTACAAGTATTCCCCAAAGATTCTCAATTGGGTTTAAATCTGGCAAACAAGCTGGCCATGTAAAAATTCTCATACTTTTGTAGTCACTCCTTTGTTTGGCTTGATGCATGAATTGAGGCGTTATCATGCTGAAAAATGAAATTGTCAGTCTCAATTGCTTCTGTAAATGGTAAATGGCAATTATACCAACTATTAATTTGTAAATATAGAAGAAATATTCGATAATCTCGATGTTATCTACTTAAAAAACGTGTGGCTCTATAGAAATTTCGCAGTTCGTTTTCTGTTCAACTATATAACTTTACATTTTTCTGTAAATAAATAATATACAGGGTGAATAAGAATATAGAATAAGAATATGAAATAAAAAATATGGGTTTCCATTTGAAAAAATGAAGTTGCCCTTCATCTGACCCTTAAAGGGCCATTATAGAAAAATGTGCATAGCGCCATTAAATGTGCCCCTTTTCATATGAAGAATATTTTATATAAAACATTTTTTCATCTTCCTGCTGGTTTCCGTAATAATTGACTGTTTCAAGATAAATGGACCTCCCTGTATCTGTGAATGTAATCATGTAAATGGTCTCTTTTATTAATCCTAAAATGCTATCGTACATCAGCTTCTCATTACTACGACATAATTATAAGACTTCACCAAGAAATCAGGTGGCTTTATGGTAATTTCGGGCAGTGTATTAAAAAGATTTAAGACCACCAGTGTGTTAGTTTTAGCTTAATAAGATAATTGAAAAAAGAAACAAATTTTTATTTGGCTGCTGTATCTTGCAATCAATGGAAACATTTTTTATTTTGCATAAAGACCCGTAGTCTAATTCGAATTATTGAACGATATGTCCCCCGGATTTTTATAGCTCGCGAAACACCGGGATAATTAACACATCGCCAGGGCGGAGTGGCGAGCCGGTGAGCTCTTCGAAAACGCAGATTCGAGGCTTTTAGTCCACCCTCGGGGTTCGGCCCGCGTTCCCCGCCCCCTCGTTCACCCCGTTCGCTGATGGTGGTGTCGTTGAACGGCGTTGAGCCCCGTTCTTCTCGGAGCAGAGTCGTGGTCGTCATCGTCCTCGCAGCCGCTACACACCCCATCTCGGTCTACACGGCCAGGATATTACGGTGATGCGACAATGAACGCGGTGATCGCTATCTGGCCGGTATTGGGGGGATGTCAACCCCTCTTTCTTTCTCCGTTTCCCTCGCCGCGTGGTCGCACCAGCGAGCAACTAAAATCGGATAGCGATCGGGGAAGCAGCCGACAGGGGACAAGGACAGAGGGCGACTGGTGAATGAAACGGAAAAGAACGGCAAAGAGGGTGCGAACGGGAACACGAGAGAGAGAAAGAGAAAGAGGGTATGAACAGAGGGGTGACGGAGACTACTCGAAACACAGGGAAGAACAGAGACCGGGATATCTACTAGTAAACACTCGCGCGAGAGACCGTGCACGAGTGTGGAGGAGAGCTATGGCGTGCGTACCGAACCGAGCGCGCCCGCCACCTAAACTACCCCCGACTGGTGCTTAAACTGCCTCCCCTTTTATTATGGGCCGCGACGGTTATTGGATTGTACCGTGCTATTTGTTGGCTGCCACACTAATGGATCCATAATCACCGGGACGAATTAACGGTACGCGACGACGACGACGCCGCCGATGGGACGCTACTTTAAACACGACACCCCCGGTCCCGCGACCTTTAGTCGCCGCTACGCGCCGTGGGTGGCCTCTGCGATGCCATCACACCAGTGGAAGAACTCTGATTAGAAATCGTTCGATTGACATCGTATCTAGCTGCTTTTCTATGGTTCACCGACCTGACGAACATACTCATCCCACATTAAACATTTCTTCCGACCTAGAATTAGGGATCGGATCAAGTTCAATATGTACTCACGAATCCGAGTCAAGTTCAATAACCAAGTTTCATTTCATGGGTTTCGATTACTACTTAAAAGCAATAAAAGTTTCAATGATTATAGTTGAAAAGTATTCATTGTTTACAAGTAGTTATCGAACCTCGGAATGAGTACTTACAAGTTTCGAAAAGATACTTATAAGTACTTCGATGTTGAAAGTAATCGAAGCTTTCACAAGTAGTACTCGAATCTTGGAAATCAAAACTGCATAGTAGGTTTTAAGCACTTTCTTTATTAAATTCGTAACTATTTAAGAATAATATTTCATTTACGATATTTGGTTTTATCCTATTTCTTTTTTTATCCATGATATTTCCTGCTTTTGAAACAACTCTTTCTGAAGGTACAGAAGTGACCATTATATAAAAATAGTCACGTGCAATTTTTGATAAAATGGGGTACTTGATTGAATTTTCACGCCGAAATAATAACGGGTCTCCTTTGCGTTCCACTTCTAACACAGCAGACGATGAGATAGGTATCGTATTATTTGTAATTGCTATTTCATTGTCAAACGATGACCAAATTGATAATTCGCTATTGTGCCGATTTTCGAACATCTGCGTCTGTGAACTATCACATGTTGTAGATCAATTATCATTATTAATATAATTAGTGACTATATCAGTCAAGGCATCCCGTACTCGAGGGATAGATTCATCTTTAGAAAAAGCTAATGTTTTGAATCGTGGATCCACTAATACAGTTAACATATACAAATGATTGTTCTCGACATCACATAGATAATGTTCGATATCAGGTTTGGTCGAAAAGTACATTCCAAGCTATAATCATCGGTAGAAGCATGTAAAATTATGAGACCCTGTTTTCTCTCTCATCTCCACAGCGTGTTTACAAAAAAAAAACGTAAACAGACGCGTCTGTGTACAGTCGAGTTTCGTTGAACTTTGGGAAGTGTTCGTCATCAATCTTTCCATTCGATTTACAGGAAGAGCCTCCGCGCACTTGGTCGTTTCTATCAGAGCGACAAAAATTGAAACTGATCGTGCGCCAACAGTTGCGAGATCAAAATGGCCCAGGATCCTCAAGCGAGGGTTAATTTAATCGGCCGGTTGGATTCGCGGCTTGATCCGGGTATCGTATCACGCTGGGGCAAGATAACGAGTGAATTTTTCACGACTGTCCTTATTAAACGAGTGCCCGGAGGCTGCGGGAGGGTGGTAGATCCGTCGAATCCGATCGAAACAGCGAAGACCATCGGCGCGAGAAGGTAACGAACCCTGACGCGGGTCCCTGGCCGCGATTGTGTGTTTCGAGCACATGCAATATGCTTTGTGCCGGGACGCCTGGGGCTAAGGTATTCCCTCGTGGAGCGGCCCACGAAAGCCCAGCAGGCTGCTGAGGCCTGATCCGGGAGAAATGGAGAGAGAGAGGGTGAGAGGAAGAGAGATAGATAGGGAGAGCAGTTGGAAGGACAACGAGCCGCGAGTCTCATCGAGATCGGCCACGGATCACCGGGGCAAGAGACCGTAGGGAAGAAGCTCGGCTGAGCGATGTTTACCCCACTCAAATGTTGACCGAACCACCCTCGCCACTCCGGGATCATATCCTGCTTTCAGACGAACCTCTCAGGATATACGCGGACCTGGTCCCTCGTCCTAAGACGTCCGTCACGAACCCGAGTCGATGCTCGACGATGGAACACCCGGCAGACGCGAGATTCCTCGGGATCCACCCGTTCCGAAGCTGCTGATTTGTTTCGCCGATCGGTATCACCATGTACTCTCCCGTGCCTCACAGCAAGTCCTTCGAGACGGCACAGAGTCAGCCAATGGTTAGGCCGTGATGTTACACACTTTACCCAATCGGACAGCTTCCTGTCTTATTCCGTTCGAATTCCTGCCAGGAGACTCCCTGCGAGGCACGGAGAGTAGGCTCTTCTTTTTAATATTGGACTATACGATTTGAACTTTTTCGGAAAGCGAAAAGAAATGTTTTCAAAAATTTCAATTGGACGGAATTGTGGAGAAAATCCTAAAAGTTGCATTTTCCAACTTTTCAGGCTTACATGGAAAATCTAGAAAACACGAGGGAATCATGGGGAATGGAGATATTCTAGGTAGGGATGAAATCAAGTACCTCGCAAACAGGTTCGAACTTTGATTGATGGGATTCGAACTCTCTATAAGTACTTCGAAAAAAGAAAATAGTACTCCCAAGTATACTCGAACCTTTGCCAGATAGTTTCGAACCCTTTACAAGTACTGTGGTAAACGTAAATAATACTTGCAAGTATACTCGAATCTTGGTCGAACAGTTTCGAAAGTTTTATGAACATCGTTACGAATTTCCGTAGTCTTGCACGCTCCGTGGCAACGTAAGACTGTTTCGGCGCGGCGTCTTAGACGTTACAATGACCTGGAATATCAGGTTTGCATCGGTTCTCCGATGGTGAGGTTCCCCATTGAAAATACTCCGTCGATTTTGTAATACCGTTGGCCTCGTGGGACCGATATAACCCAGTGCGAATGGTGCCGAGTAATCAGACCACAAAAAGAGAGAGAATCGGTACGTGACCGGCTATAGTGGATATAGCCTGATGCACTTTCACTTTCGTATCGCCTGAATCGGTTCCCCATGAACAAACAAGACACCGTGGGATCGGGAAGCGATCCGCTTACAGGCGCGACTTCCGATCTGTATTCATTTTATCCCTCATCCGTCCCTCATTTCACGAACTGAATCCCTACTGAATAACAAGGTTAACGGTTACTTCTCGATGTTTTATTGTTTTAACGCGAAGCACATAACCTAAGAAGTAAACGTCATCTTATCAATTTCAATAAAAATACATCGAAAAATAAACTGTTTACCTTGTCACGAAGTTTCCGGCAAAGGATATAGCCGGATAAGCATGGGCCAACGGCCCCCGCTCCGATTTTCCTGATTCCTGTCTTAAAACATCGTTTTATGTCTAAAAAAACATTGTGTCAAATTTCAAATGTCTACCCCCACCGATAGGGGTGATATTGAGGTAAATTCCCCCGCACTTAAATGCAATTTGCTCTACAACGAGAAAAGATATCGACATGGGATAAACGGCAAACAAAAGATATAGATACACTCTATATTTCAGATTTTTTTCAGAATTTTTGCTAATTATTTATAGTTGAAAATAATTAATTAATTTTTTGGGAATTTTTTTTAACTATCTTCCCCTGGGTTGACACCTACCAAAAAAATTCTAAAATATTGCTATAATTCTAACCTATTTTGTAAAAAATCTCAGAAGTGTCCGTTTGGTGGAACAGTGTCAAAAAAAAATAAAGTATGCCGGCGAACGCTCGGTTTTATCAGTAACGACGCAGCGACCGAGTCCCCTTGTGGTGGCTGAGTGACGGGAGCGAACGGGAAGTCGGCGCTTGTACGGAAAAGCTGATACATGTAAAAATGCGACTTTTACCTACAAATAACAGAGCGGCATAACTTATTTCCGGAAAAACTGACACGACAGAGTTCTCCCCTTCGAAGAACGCCTTGAGAACTTTGCGGCAAAGTCGGATGTGTGGCTATTATCTGGATAATTCTGTGGTCACAATTTCAAAAAAACGATCGGGAGTTTTTGATCACATTGCAAAATGATCCAAACAGCAAGATTAGACCTGCGAGTTTGCCAGATCTAGACGTTGTTCTCAAAGATGAGGCGAAGTCGCGGTCTGCTGGAGATATTTTATTGTTATTATTATTATTTATTTAACTCATATCCTACCAGACATGATTCCCTAATTCCTGGATTCATAAAACCACAAATAAATGCACGAATGTTAGCAACGAGTCGCGAGAGCCATTCGGGAAAATCATCAATTAATGTTTACGCATTAATTGGTGCATTAAAGGCTCAAAAAAATAATGCATTATTTGTTCTTCCTGACAACGACAGAATTATCGTCCGAGAGAATGTCGATTAAAATAGGAAACATGTGCTACAAAGAATGACGTGCTGTATCCTGATGGTTCGCATGCGAGAAACAAGCCAGCCTCGCGATTCCTCGGGTTTCGAACAGCGCCGCGGGGCTCTGAATACGCGGACTCATAGATTCTGCCGGGAAACAAAGCAGCATTCAGTGCTAATTGATTTCCCAATTAGCTGCCGAGGCTGACTGAGCTGTTACAAAAGCGACGACGGACAGCAGCTGCCTCGCTCTCTCGCTCGTGTCTGCTCCAACGGAGAGAAAATTGTAAAATTTCGCGGCCGTTCGACGAACATCCCGTAATTGACGATCTTGAATGTGAACGAGCAACCGGCTTCCTCGAAGGGAGCCAGCCAGGCGACAACGGAATATTTCTCGAGACTTTTCTCGTTAAACGCACGCCCGGAGGCGCGTGAAGGCGAACCGAAGCCATAAAAAACAGAGACTTCCCGCATCGACCAAAATATATTCGCCTCTGATTAATTAACAGGTCGGAATTGTAAAACGAGCCTGAAACTGGCAGACGGGGAAATTCAATTTGCCGGCTCGAGTCGTGAAGAGTGTGAAATACGATCCACATTGTCGCCTTTCTTTCAGCTTTGGACCTTTTAAAGAGAACGCTCGCCGATCTTTCCCGTAAACTGATTTATTTCGATGAGAATAAGAGAGACCGGAAGCTGTAGGCGCTTCCGCTGGTAATGATCGGGGACAGTGAGAAGTTCAGGCGGAACGAATCTACAGTACCCAGGCATTCATTTGCACTAATGTATTTTTTTTTTTGGTGTCAGTCAGAACGTGAAAGCAGAAAGCAGTCTTCGAATGTTCGCGCGACGATTCTACGATCTAATTGCGCCCGACCGGAGTTGGAAAATAGAGTTTAACGACCGAGGTACGGTACAGTGGAACAACCTTTTATCCGAGCTTCGTCTGGTCCCGAGAAAAATGACTTCCCGGGACTGTTCGACGCGAGGAAAGCGTCTTTTGTTAAAAGTTTTCCGTCTCGATGGCTCAGCGATCCCTGTTACGAGTTCTAGGGTTAAAATTCATCGGCGAACGGTCACTGCCACACCAGCACCGTCAGCAACATTTACATTCGTAAAGATGACAGTAATTATGTGTGCCCATAATGATGAATAGACAGCGGATTTTATGCATTTATAATGAAAATTAGTAAGTGTAATTCGACGTAGTGAAAACATTAGAAGAATTAAAAAATACTGTTACATTATTTTTAAAATTTGTGCCTTTCTCCTATAAAAAATTATGTATTAGGTATGTAATTTGTACCCGGGGCGGCTGCAGGTCGAAGTTTCCATCCTGTAGGATCAATGGTTCAGGAGTTATGCTTGGTTAAAGTTGAGCAATCTGCAGTGTTTTGGCGTCGCCATATTGGTTTGTAGTGACGATCACGGGCAGCTTACCGAACAGAACCGCCGGTCCTTGCCGCCCTCTTCCCGGACCTAATCATCAACCAACTCGGTAAGCGGCGCGCGACCGTCATTACCAATATGGCGGCACCCTTACATGTCAAAAACACTGCAGATTGCTCAACTTTAAGCAAGCATAACTCCTGAATCATTGATCCTACAGGATCGAAACTTCGATCTGCAGCCGCCCCGGGTAAAAATCTACTGGATTACATACCAAATACATCATAATCCATAGGAGGAAGACACAAATTTTGAGTCCGGTAAAGTAACGAGCAGTCCTCTCATGTATTCTCTAACATTAAAACTGGCATTTTTGGAATTTTCTCGTCAAAATCTACAGGATTGTAGAAAAAAGGGGTTCTATTCACTACAGTTGATATAGGGAAATTTCCATTTCCCTACAGTTCGCTGTAAATCAGCTAGAAAAGTTTAAGTTTACATAAAGATCCGCTGTCTAATGATGAAAGTGGTCTTCGTAAAAGAGGAAAGTCAAAATTAAAAAGAAAAGAGCTTCTCAGTTATACCACATCACATTATTTAAAACTAAATTCATTCAATGATTACGATATCGTGAAAAAAATATATAAAAGAAACTTCTTAAAAACCACGCTTATATTAAAGTGCACTGAGAAAAGGAGAAAATAATTTTTTTGGACAATAGTGACTATAAATAAAAGCGTGGAGCGCTAAACTATATTGACGTAATCTTGGTGGACGCTCCAAGCTTTTATTTATAGTCACTAATGCCTAAAAAAATTATTTTCTCCTTTTTAGTGCATTTTAATATAAGCGTGGTTTTTAAAAAGTTTTTTTCATATATTTTTTTATTTTCTACTTTTTCGTCTTTTTTAAATGGAATGCAAGATATAAGAGATTGTCCAAAATGGAACTGAATGAACGGAACACCACACTGACAATGAGCCGTCTGAGTTCCTTCGTTGCGAAGTGGGTCATTGGAGTGGGGTTGAGTCGGAGTTGGAACACGTAGTGGAGCAGGGAGCGCTGGCGCCCGGAGTGGGGATCGCTGAACGTGATCACGTACTACCGAGCGTCGCGCGGCGAAGTGTGACGGTTAATATTTAATTTTTTCTTTCTCCTAAACGCACAGTTTTTCTTTTAATTTGTTTTTTTAATATTGCATTGTCATCCAGTTCTGAGCTATATTTAAAGTGTCAAGTCTCTAGCTCTTCGGGAAGTGATTTAAAATTTGATTACAAGATTTGACGCATACAACAACAACGACAACGACTACTCGGCCAACTAATATAAACGTGGTAAAAAAAAATGAGTTTCTCAGTTATATCACATCACATTATTTCAAACTATGTTTAGAATATTGTGCAAAATGAACAGTTAGATAGTACTTGTTATTTGAACATTATATCGCTGCTCCGGAAGTATAATGACACAACTGCAAAAATTGAAGACTCGGTTTACTTCTTCTATGAGAGTAGTTTATAGACATTGTGGGTTATTATTGCAACTTTTAACTTATTTCAATTTATAAAATAATAAATACCAGCCTCGATTTACATTATGTCGATTTACAAACATCTAGTAAATGCATTTTTGAACCCGCCAACACAATAAAGTCAATTTCACAAAATTTTACAGTTGCGTCATTATACTTCCGGAGCAGCAATATGGAATTCGTTTAGGCACATGTAACTTACTATCGTTACTATAATCCAGATATTGATGAACTGTTCGACGCAATATGGAGAATAGCTTGTTACGAATAACGAGTGATTGACTCTCCGAATAAAATCGTAACTAAAAAGAATGTCTCCGAATAATCATATCAGATAAATATTCATTCGGAAAAATTCGAGCAATGCCGAACTCCGGTTGATAGCAGCCAGACAAGTTTCAGTTCCGGACCGGTGTGCGTGGTGGTACGACGGGTGTTGGGGGTGCATCTCAGTGCAGGTTTTCGTTTAATCAGAGTAGAGGGGCTGATGTTATCAGACACGCGTTACAGCACAAGTGGCAGCGCGCGAGTTTTCGAGGAAGCACGACGCCCCCATTGTCCTCGCGAGGAGAAAGCTGTGTGTACGCGGAGGTGGCAGAAGGTGGCAGGGAGCGGTGTGGAAGCTGCTACGAAGATGGCGAGGAGAGGAGAAGAGTCGAGAGCCGGTGACTTAAGACGTTAACGAGACTAACCGGATTCATCGGCGCTCTGGAGGGGCGAGTCTTGCCCCGAGAAGGGTGAAGAAAGGAGAGAGTGCCGGGCGGCACTGATTTTAATCAAGATATGGCCTGGCAGCAGCCAACGACGGATCAAGTGAGCCAGGGCTTATCGATTTTCTAAGTGCTCCCGACCGGCAGCCCGACGCTGCTGCGACACTACCGTGAATCCGAAAGTAACGCTGCCACTGCTGCTGCCATTCCTGATGAAACAACCGGACGTCCGAGGATCCTCGAGGACGTTCGATTGCCCTCCCACCCGCACTCGACTATTCGGACAGATCCTGAATACTGCTCACGCGCGACGCTATTTCATGCCCACTCAGATATTCAACGAGTCATCGCGATACCCTGAAGACGGAGGCGACGGGTCGAAGAACTGGAACACTCGGAACGGTGTAATGATACTGTACATGCTTATACTGTTATGATAATTAAACGTCCCAACTATGATTCTATCCATTCTTATAGGACAAAGTTGGAGAAGTTTTGATATTAACACTGATTAACCTGTACTCGCCTATGTAATAAGTAGACCGCGGATGTTTACGCATTTATGAAGAAATTGGTTCGATGAAATATAAAACAGTAAAAGATCAGAAACATTTAAAAATATTGTAATGTAACCAAGTCATTAAGGGACGAAACAAATTTTTATTTTATCCCTGAATCCGACAATCAGAGTTGGACAAAAATCAACTAATAGTTAAAAATGACTAATAGTCTGATTGATTGTTAGACAAAACTTAATAAAAAGTTAGTTAAAACTTTGATTAGTTAGTCATAACTACATGGTACTAGTTAGTCACAGCTCTAAGTAATCGTTGGTTATTCCTTATTAGTTATGATTAATAATTAGTTAGTTTATATGATCAGTCATCAATCTTTAGTCATCAGTCACTATTGTGAGATTAACATACATTATTATGTATACTTAAACTATATCGGAATTTGCAGTGACCAAACGTGTCATAATCTGTATTTCATATGTTTATAAACTAATAGGATATTTTTTTGTTATTATTATGTCTTCTTTTAACTTATAACCATTTTTAGTCATTAGTCATAGTGAAATTCTAATTGCGTATTTAGTCATTAGTTATGCCATTATAGTGAGTATTCAATATTTTCCTTAATAAAAATTTAGTCATTACTCAAATACTTATGTAGTCATTACTCATAATCACGCTCAAGTATTTACTTAGTCATTAATTATTAGTCACTCTTGTAGAGCTTATGAAGTTATTAGTCAATAATCATAATCGTAACTAGAGTTTGCTCAACTTTGCCCACAATAAATGCAGATCATTTTTATATTGCAGAAAGATCCGCAGTCTAATAATAAGTATTCAAGTATTCGGTTATATTAACTTTTGATCAGTATTTACAATCTCAAAACATTAAATTTGGTGTTTATAGCATAAATAAAAGCGCTATCTGCGCTATAAAACATCTATTTAGCATCGAAGTAGTTATTTTATTAAATAAAAATTGATTCATGTAGGAGTCACATGGAGTTCTATGTAAACAGTTGTGCAGAAAATGGAGTGCGAGTAGTAACTGAAGGTTAAACTTCCGATTAGTTGCGAAATGAGCTGACAAATGGATCAGATGAAAGACAAGCTGATCGATAAATCGATACATCGCGCATCGGTGAGAATATCGAGTTGATCGACAGAATTTTTTTCAAGCGATCCGTGGACAAGTAATGGCGACCGTAATTATAACCGAACGAACGCCTAATCGCAAGGTCCGACGAAACGCCGCCATGAATTCTCGGTTCCCTTAATCCGTGCATTGATTCGCCGCGCACCGGTTAATCCGGATAATCGTCGCAGACAAGGCAATCTCTTAATTGATCGAGCCAGACAGCCTCTGTCCGTCTTCCAGGGAGAATACGAATGATATTTTTTTGTCGTTTGCCCGTTAAGAGATTAAAGCCAAGGGGTCGGTCGGCTCGTTTTAGATCCATTATACTCTCGGGAGAGGGACGTGGAAACGCGTCGGTGGGACGGAGAGGGGAAGAAACGAAAGGGACAGGTGAATCGGAGACGTGCGTTGTCGTCGAACAAATGAAGAAGAAACATTACGAGGACCTTGCTGACGGAGGGGCTGAATTTGACTGACGAAACGGAGTGGCGGGACTGAACGAAGCGCACGACTGTCTCGAAAAATTGCTACGGTCGAAGAAAGAGAAGTAATTTGAATAGTTTCTGCGCTGAACGAGTTAACAGTTTAACAGAGATCTTGCATAGATACGACTTGCTTTCTGCGCAAAGTCTGTATACAGTCTTAATCATTCTCTCAAACTGAAGAATTGTTACAATTTTCTTCGGAATTGCAGAGAATGTGCAAACAAATGGAAAATGTAATAGACAATGTTATCTATTTGAATATTGGTTCGTAAATTCGTCGAATATTTATTACGATAAATGAATGAAAGTGGAAATTTAAACAAAAATGAGTTTATCAGTTATTTCACATCCCATTACTTTAAACTAAATTCATTCAATGTAATTTTTACCATATATAGTGTTTGTCAATTCAACATTATTGTATATGGAATTCATTTAGTATTAATATCCTTTTCCTTGAAATATCTCGGAAGAAGAAATATATCACTTAGACCACTTTCATAATTATGGGCAAATACATACAGTAGGGAGCATAACTGATTCCACACACTTTAAATCAGAATAACTTTTATATGAATGGATCAAACAACTTCAATTTCTCTGTAAGGCTAGAAGAATTAGTTCAGTAAATGATGTGGAAAAAATATATTGAAAAGATGCATTTGGACGGAATTGTGAAAAACAATAGTAAAAATTGATTTTTACGACTTTGTTAATTTAAAAGATGTGTTTGGTCAACTTGTATAAATTATATACGCTCCGAAAATTTCATTGAAATTGGTTGATTGGTTTGCGAGTTATAAATGATCAAAATTGGTAAAAAGGCCGAAAATTTTAAAAAATGGCAATTTTTACCAGTTTTGATCGTTTATAACTCGTAAACTAATTAGTCAATTTCAATGAAATTTTCAGAGCGTATATAATTTATACCAGTTGACGAAACACATTTTTTAAATTTTCGTTATTGGGCCAACTAAAAGAGTTGTAAAAATCAATTTTTACTATTGTTTTTCACAATTCCGACCAAATGCATTTTTTCAACTTATTTATTAGCCGTCATATACTAAACTAATTCTTCTAGCCCTACAGAGAAATTGAAGTCGTTTGGTCCATTCATATAAAAGTTATTCTGATTTAATGTGTGTGGAATCAGTTATACTCCTTTCTGTACACTCGAATTTACTTATGTCTTATCCCTAATTAATTTACTTATCTCTTCAACACCATTAACTGAAGGATCATTAACCCCTCGCCTCACTAATTCCAAATTTCATTCGGCATTTATCGCTCCAATTACAGAAATACAATTAATTTTCCAGAGACCGTGCCACGCTTCTCCGCGAAATGAAACTTATTAGAACGGGTGAATAATTGCGGGGGTGGTGAATAGTAGTTTCAGTCTCTGCTCGACGGTTCCACGGTTTCGCAATTTTTGCTCGGGTGTATAAACAGAGTGAGGGACAGATAGGAGGAAAACGGAGACAGAGACGGAAGAAAAATCAGTGTGTGTGTGTGTGTGTGTGTGTGTGTGTGTGTGTGTGTGAGAGAGAGAGAGAGAGAGAGAGAGAGAGAGAGAGAGGGAGAGGGAGAGGGAGAGAGAGAGAGAGAGAGAGAGAGAGAGAGAGAGAGAGAGAGAGAGAGAGAGAGAGAGAGAGAGAAAGTGAAAGAGTCGAATAAAAGTGAGAGACAGCGAGGAAAAGAGATCTCACGAGTGAATGAAAATGAGGAGAAAAGGAGGGGAATCAGGGAAAGGCGGGGGTCGGGGAAAAAGGAGAGGAAGAGGAGTGAGGAAGAAAGAGCCGAAGAGAAAGGGAGCGAAGGGAGAGGGCATGCTGAGCTTGCAGAAAGGGTGGCTGGTGATGCGTACCATAGCTACCTCGGCAAATGCATTAAGACCACCCTGCACCACCCCCTGGCAATATCGAACTGACTGCGCGGCTCCCCTCTCTCTTTGCTCTCTCTCTCTCTCTCTCTCTCTCTCTCTCTCTCTCTCTCTCTCTCTCTCTCTCTCTCTCTCTCTCTCTCTCCTCTCTCTCCTCTTTCATCGTGCAGGATACACCACGTTTCTCGCGCCTCGTTTGCCGCGAGAGTAACGCGGCCGCGGTCTCGAGGCACTCTCGCGATCCTCGATCGTGAACAAGCGTCAACCGAATGCTGGAAACGCCGGTGACGCCTTCCGGCGTTTGCCCGGAAACAAACGGGATCCTACGGAAATAGAACTCGTGCCGGCACGACGGTCCGTGGGGCTCAAGGCGATCGGCAAACACCGAAATCGCGAAATAAAGCCGCCCGCGAGAACTCACCCCTGTGCCGCCCTATCTTCTCCCCCGATCCGGTTCCCCCGATTTTTCCGAGCTCTTTCGGCGCTGATTTATTGCTCCGCTTCGGTCCACCGGAGCCCCAAGGAGCTCGCGAGCTGAAATTTATGGAGGTCCGCTCGTTGGAAACATTAAAAAATTGGTAACTGTCTATTAGCCCTGCAGAGATTGGCTTCGTCGCGGAAAGACTTATCTCAGAATTTTTCCTGGACTTAAAAATTCTCGACTCCTCGAAAAACGATTTATACCTTGGAGTTTTAATGGTATTTCGTCGAATAGAAAGCTAATGGAGCACAGAATCAGAAACACAGAGAAGCGCGCCAGAAGCTGGCGAAGTCTCGAACAAGGATTTTCGCAGAAGCGAATAGAGAATGCTTCGGGTGGAATAATTATGGAGCTGGTACTTGCCACAATTTCATTAATAAGCGGAAGAAAGAGAGCCGAGTCTGTTTACAATTATTTATGCATAGAGACGACGGGGACCTATCTTTGATCAGCCGACTGCTCGTTAAAAGCCAGCTTAGGATAATGGTGACTTCGAAGGGTGACGCTATCTGAAAGATACTATCGGGAGACGGGCTTTTAAGTGACTACACCAGCTAGGGGACTCGCGCTGCGATGAACAGGTAACTTGATAACCGGTCTATCCGTTTGCCGACACGTGGTCGCGCTAAATTATTTCACGAATCCATCACCGCAACGTTTGTTTAAAGCGGACGCCGCGAATATCTCGTTTGGGGATCTTTGGTCCTCGTTTTCGGGACAGGAACACATTCCTGTCATTTGCGTTACGACGCACAGTGGAGCGAACATATAGCAAATAAATGGACATGGCGATTACTTCTCATTGGCTGAAGATATTGGACTAAGACTTTACAGACTTTTTACCCTTATAATGTTGAGTACCTGTACTGAAAATCATTCCAGTCCAATAAGTGTATCAGGTTTATTCTGTTTCCATAGGTTCGCCCAAATTTTCTTCACTGATATCAGTTATTGTTAAAAGCTGAAATGCTTCTGGAAATAGGTCTTGTTTTATTTTTTGTACTAATTGTGGTCGAAGAGAAGATAACAGTGGGTCAGATGTGACGAGTAAGTCGTTTAATATATCTTCATTTGTAGCCACCCTTGTTAAATTTCCTACTCTTAAATTCCCGGAACTTTCGGAATTCTTTATTTCTTGCTTCTTGGGCTTCTTGCGATAGTTGCCCGATGGGTATATTATGGCTTTCTCAATAATTTTGTTGCCATGGATTAAAAGTGACAAATAATTCCGCAGTTTCCGTCACGCAGCGTGCAAATTTTTCGTTACTTTTTAAACCAATGGCCATAAAAGGTGTTAGGTAGCGGCCAAGTTTGAATAATTTAGCCTTCCATGTAACTCTTTAAAAATTAAATGGCGTTCTTTTAATCATATAGCTTTTAATCATTTAATAATATATATTAATCGTATAGCAAGAGATATTTCTAAGCTAACGAACTTGGCCGTATTTTCTTTGATCTCACAACTTTTTACAGCCATAGGAACTTGGCTCCTGTTTACAGGATGTTTTTGTTGGGATACTAATTAACGGGCTGCAACATAGAACGCGGAACGAATGAACCGTGTAATAGAAGGATTTGCTATGTGCTATTAATTCTGCGCCGTGCGATGGTCTGGCGGACGAACCTCTCGAATTATTGTTAATTAATCGGGCTGATGAGCTGCCAAGAGCCGAGACGAGGCTTTCACGTGTGTCGGGAACGCGCGTTCTAATGCCCGGCACGTGACAAATGTTCCGGACCGATACCATTATCGTCGAGAAACGTCGGTGACCGTGTCATCGTCCAGAACACGATTCACGATCGTCGCTATTCCTCCCCCATTTTCGACACCAATGTTCCCACGAAATTCGCGTTACGACATAGGGCTGCTTCGAACGGGACAAGGCACGACATATACATATCCATAGACACACGCGTGTACGTGTACGTAGAACACGTATATACATACACGAGCATACATAGATGCATGAATACGTGCACGCGTAGCTAGCACCTCATTCCAATCGATATGCGACGACACCCCCATGGGGAGACATTCATATCGCAGTGGAACTCAAACACGAAGCCGGAGGAGACACGTCGCTCTGTAATATCGTCCCCTTCGGTCACCCTGATCTCTGTTCCACCGGTATCGGAACATTTGCCTGCCAATTTCGACCACGATCCACGCTATCACCCCATTTAGGCGAGCACGGTATCCGTGTCGCCATAAACGGCGCCAATCTCGCCGCGATTTTTCATCTCGAGCCTCGTTTTCTCGCAGATTCTCGTCGACGATGTTTATTCTTCGATCGTATCCATATTCTACGAAATCCAAATCGGACCGGCAACAAAAAAATATTCGAGGAGAGTCCATTAGCCGGCGTCGACTGCCGCGCAGCATTTCATAAAGGAAACAAAGGCCGACGTTGGCAGCGAATAGTAGCGGGGGAGAAAAGGTTCGATAATGCCTGTTCAGGCACGTGTCAGCCATTTATCAACAGCAACAAAAGCATTATGCGGGCCGAAGACGAGCAAATTATTCCCGTGTCCGATGTACGGCCAATCAAACGGCTCGTCTGACTTTCCTTTGTCGTCGGCGCTGTGTCGCGTCGCACCGTGTCCGCGAGGATCGTAACTCAACGCGTGCAGACTCTGTCCAATTTAATTACGCGGAAAAGCGAAGATAGAACGAAGGCGAAGAAAGAAGCGGAAGAAGAAGAAGGTGGAGAAGCGGCATTTGTAATCGAGCTACTTAATCTGGGATTCTGGTTGAACTCGACCGCTTAACGCGACGGGGGTCGATTTAAAGGGGCAACATCTTTCGAGCGACGTCCCCCAGAAATTGGAATCGGCGACGGGAAACGCGAAAGACGCGGATAATGCGCTCTCGCGACGTTGCATCCGCGATCACGGATCTCCTCGGGCAATACCGTTCCATTAGTTAAATTGTTTCCGTGATACGCCCCCCGCTTCTACCTCCCTCTGTCTCTCTACCAGACCCTTTCATTTCACTTTGGTGTAGGATAGACGGCCGAACGATGCAATTCCAGGTTATCCACTCCCCCGAGCAGCCGATAAGAAAATAGCATGAAAGAAGAAAGGAAGCCCCGTCCCGTGGGGGGACCCCGGTGATCATTTGATTGCGGATAGATTAAGGTACAGGGGCTGTAGGCCGCCTCGACAATGCAAACCCGACGTTTTGTATTGGCCGACACAGTCAATGCGCCGCTGTGATCCCAGGATGAAATTGGACTTTTCACGATCGGGAAACACTGGCTGCAGGGGGACAAAAATCTTGATCTGTCTCTCCGCGATGCCGGGGATTCCCTGGTACGCAAAGATTTGCTGGAAAACACTCCGACTACCGTGCAGCCACGTGGCTCACGCGCCACGAGTTACCTCCAGTGAAATACAATCGTCAAGCATGGCTCTTTGTTGCTAGATACAAGATTGTTTAAAAGTACTATGCACATATATGCATCTTTTGAGTCGGTAACTGTGCAGTCTTTTTAAACAGTGTTTGTATGTATATGCAAGTTTACTGTCACATACAAAATATACAAATATTAGGGGAACCGGAAAGTAATGTCGTTTTTGCGCAACTCAACATTTGGCTGATAATAACTTCGTACACCTACGTTGTTCAGTACATGGCTGCAGGTACAGGAGACTAGTTACAGTCCAGTCAACGAAAAGTTGTAGAGGGAATTGGAAGAAACACAATTTTTAACTTTGGGTCTTTGTTTGGACTAGTTAGGAGGTAAACATACTAAAAGTCCCCACTCCTAAGAGATGAGCGAGGTGCAGAGGGGCACGTAGAAGGTCCCCTTTTTCGGTTTTCCGCTTATATCTCGGAAACTATGCGTCCTAGCGATAAGACCATTCTGTACAAAATTAAAGCTGACAAAATGTACCACAAAATTGAGTGAATTCAGTTTTTCGATATCACCCATAGTTTCCGAGATATTCGCGCTCAAAGTTCACTAATTGTGCTGAAGAGTTAGCTAATCAAATAAGGGAATAAACGTGAGGTAGTAATTTCTTTTTCACAATTAGTGAACTTTAACCGCAGATATCTCGAAAACTATGCGAGATAGCGAAAAACTGAATCGAATCAATCTTGTGGCACATTTTGTCAGCTTTAATTTTGTATGGAATGGTCTTATCGCTAGGACGTATAGTTTCCGAGATATAAGCGGAAAACCGAAAAAGGGGTCCTTCTACGTGCCGCCCTGCACTCCGCTTACCTCCTAGGAGTAGGGACTTTTAGTATGTTTACCTCTTAACTAGTCTAAGCCAAGGTCCAAAGTTAAAAATTGTGTTCCTTCCCTCCACCCCCCCCCCCCTTATGAGCATTCATTGACTGGACTATTAGTACTATTTTGTACAAAAATATAGTCTTTATAAAGGGTTTGCAAAACAGACTAGAATAAAATGAAAGAGTTAGGTTGGGAAGTGTTACCACATCCACCTTATTCACCCGATGTCGCACCTTCTGATGATCATTTGTTCAGGACAACGCAGCATTTTTTAAGTGGAAAAAATTCCGAAATGTAGAAGAGCTAAACACCAAACTTTCTACATTTTTTGTATCAAAAACCATCTATATTCTACCGATCAGGAATTGAAAAGTTCACTTACCAGGTGGCAGAAAGTCATTGATACGGATGGTGCCTATTTCACTGATTTACTACTTTAATTTTACGAAAAAAATACGACATTACTTTCCGGTACCCCTAATACTAACATAATTTATTTAAGCGTGCATTATTTTAGATGCAGTCTTTTCGAACAGACAGATTTGCCTGGATCTAAAAATGAATTTTTAAGCCAATATCAGTTTGTCGTATATGAAGAAACTTTTGTTTGAAAATTGAAAATTTTATAACGTTTTGTGCTGTAGCAAAAGGAAGCTCAGAAAATTTTGCATTATAATCTGAAACGAAATTCTGAGGTAACGTAGCTGAATGTGAACTTGTTGGTTCTCATTGATTAAGATTGTTTACTGTTGAATAATCCGCTAAAAATTCTTCAGCCATGGACTGATCAGAGTATTTCGGGGAAGCACACGATCGAGGTGACCAGAGCGAACGACGGAGGACGTCTTTAGGATTCGTCGCGGGAGCAGAATGTCAGCGGTGTTAATTTGCGACAGTGTCATTACGCTAAGCGGCCGGCCACAGGTGGGACTGTTAATCGATTAGAGAAACAGCCGATCGAGAAGTCCCTCCGGTTCGCCCCGAATCGGTCGTTTACATCTATTAACAGTAAACCACACGAAGTTCGGGGTGGCCTCGTCGTGCACGCTCCGCTGGGAGCCGCACATCTGGCGTGCGAGCAACAAGTACACGCATTAAATGTACACCCGTTACCGACTCCAATTACTCGGAGTACCCTGTCTCCGCGTGATCGCACGTGCACACGCGATCCTCATCTTTGCTAGGAGCCGCGCACGCGGTTTCACACATTCGAGCTTCGATTCCGTTGCAATTTCAATATCGCTCTCGCGGTCTGCTCGCCGTGGGGATCCCAACTTCGCGTTGGGGTTTGCGGTGGATCCAACATCCCCTGAACGATCATCTATTTTCCGGACAGAATTGCTACTCCCTGGAGGAAGAAACGAACGCGTTGGTCAGCTTGGTACGTTCACGCCCGTAAATGTTAGATTGTCAATAAACTAACAACGCAATGAACTTGTTGTTCGTCGTGAAAAATGAGTCGACGAAGTAAAGATCACGAAGTACCGATGAAACGATCTCGGAATCGTTTCTAAACAGAGATTTCGAAGTATCTTATTTGATAGATTGTTTCGATGCTGTGGGATCAATGGTTCAGGAGTTATGCTTGCTTAAAGTTGAGCAATCTGCAGTGTTTTCGACAGAGCGCCGCCATATTGGTTTATAATGGTGGTCGCGCGCCGCTTACCGAGTTGGTTTGCGATTAGGTCGGGGAAGGGGGGCGGCAAGAAGCGGAGGTTCTGCTCGGTAAGCGGTTCGCGGTCGTCACTACAAACCAATATGTCAAAAACACTGCAGATTGCTCAACTTTAAGCGAGCATAACTCCTGAACCATTGATCCTACAGGATCGAAACTTCGATCTGCAGCCGCTGGATTACATACCAAATACATCATAATTTATAGGAGAAAGGCACAAATTTTGAATCCAGTAAAGTAAAGTTCACCGTAATACTTAATTAAGAGACTCGTATATTTTCTATTTAGCAAGCCCCGATTGTGATTTCCTCTACCGATTCATATCGAATCGAACGTTCAGCTTGCGTCAACTTTCAGCGGCTCCGCGCCGTGTCTCTCGATCCAGATCGCAAACAACGGAACGACGT
This sequence comes from Lasioglossum pauxillum, assembly GCA_933228785.1. NCBI lineage: Eukaryota > Metazoa > Arthropoda > Insecta > Hymenoptera > Halictidae > Lasioglossum > Lasioglossum pauxillum. The sequence goes on along the minus strand of OW121701.1, from coordinate 35,466,990 downwards.
CGTACCGAATTCCAAGTCTCTGAGCTAATGATTACAGGATGCTGAGCATTCATGTCAAGGCGCGGTGAATGCAAGAATAGGACTAATGACTGTAATTACTGTGAATCCGATCAGCGCGGCAAACAGACTGTATTTGGTCGTTGATAATAACGGACGGCAAATTGATCGGATAATTTCGAGACCGAGTCCGAGGTGAAAAATCGAGGAATAGCACACGTTGGTTCCTCGACGACGTTCTACGGTATCGCAATTTTCCGAATACAGCCGAGCAAATACACCAGAGGGGATTCTGTGTGGAGGGGGTGTGGAAAATTTCGAAACGTGTACAAATAATATGAAACTACAAGGTTGATTCAGTGTGTCCGGATGACCTGTTCCACTTCCACGGTGGCGTGGAACGATGGGGCAAACGTTCGTACGCGCATCGCTGAAGAGACAACGCTGGACGAGCGGTGAAACGACGCCCCACCACTATCCAGCACCGCCGACGCCAATGGTTGAGCCCCTGGACCACGCAACCCGCCGCTCACTGGCGTCGAGCGGCCGCTAGTTAACCCCACGAACATCAAACTGCCCGTCCGAGTGAATATTTCATCTATTGCTACTCTGTATTTCTCTGGAAATTACGTTTTCCAGATGGACATTTCATTCTTCGGGGCTGTTCTTGCAATAATCTTTCTTATGGTACATTCTGGACGAAATAGACAATAGATTTTTAATCGTTTCTGAAGTCTAAGCTGCAGAGACGGAGCTTCTTTCTTTAGTCATTTTCATCTGTCATCAATAGACTGCGGATTTTATGCATTTGTGACAATAATGGGTACGTACTTTAAAGTTTAAATCAGTATATTAGTTTCTTTTCAATAAGATAATTGATAAAGGAACGGAATTTTTATTTGGCTTGCAATCAATGCAAACATTTTTTATTTTGCATAAAGATCCGCACAGTCTAATCATCATTGTGTATTCTGGTTTATTTTGGTATATTCTAATCTATGTATACAGGATGTCCCAGCTAACTTGACCACCTTGAATATCTTTGATGTTTTTAAAGATACGTCAAATGTGTCTGAAGGATAAAGTTGAATGGTAAAATGGGGCTCGTACGATACCGAAAAAATGTTTGTTTTTATGTAATTTTATTTTAGAGATATGAAGGTCACCTTCACTTTTTTAAATGGAATGGGGTATTTTTTAATACATCAAAAAATGCAGCTGGACCTTCGTTATAAAAAGGTACTAACCTATATATGTCGAAAAGTTAGTAGTTCAGGAGATACTTCAATTTAAATAATTCTAAAACACCATTACTGTCTAAGACATTACATTAGTAAATAAACGCTAACGTCTTAGCACGATAGTAATTGTGTTTTAGAATTATTTAAATTGAAGTATCTCCTGAACTACAAACTTTTCGACATAGATAGGTTAGTACTTTTTTATAACGAATCGATTACAGCTGCATCGATTGATGTATTAAAAAATGCACACAGGTAGTCGTTAGCCTAAAAGGATGCACCAATATGTATATATTTTATCCCGAAAGTCCTTCAGGATCAATTGCTAAAAATAAATTAGTGGCATACCTTCAGAAACAAGCCAGCCGCTGATTTACAACGGGAATTACGCTAGTTGTAATACGATCACTGGAATTACTAGAAAATCGAAATGGCTCGATATCGACATCTGTCCGATGTTTATGAAAAATGCCGCACGGTCCATCAACAGGATGTCGGGATATCGATTGTTACTCGCTGCGGAAGCGGAGAGGTTCGCTGGACAAATGAAACATCCAAAATGCATTAAAATATTTACCGGGACTCGACGCTGTCGTTTATGATAATCCGGATTAATAATTCGTCGGATTGAATGGATTTCAAGTTGCGTTATAATCTCCCCGACGTGAAAGAAAGCGAGCGTGATATGCATCGAGCTGGTTGGTTCGTTCGCGCGCGCGCACCTCGTTGCATCGGGGCTTTTACATCGGGTGCAGGATGCAGCAGTGCACACAGAGATACACACACGGGAGAAGGAGAAGAGAGAGCTGGTCGAGGGTCTCGCGCACGCGTACCGCGAGTTTACATACTACACACGTGTTACTATAGATGTTACTACGGCGAGTACTCTGTAATCTGACACAGAGTACGGAGATTGAACCTGACTGAGCGAGACTCGTTCAACCGGAAGTAATCCCACGGGAGAGCAGGATGGAAAAAAAAGAAAGGGGAAAAATTGTTCGATTACTTTTGCAACCGACGACCGCGCCGTCTCGCGGTCACTATACCCAGCAGCCTCTCGCGGTTTTTAATCTGAACCGTCGCCATTATGCGTCTCGATTCGACTAATTTTCGCGTGCGATTTTCCGACAAAATTTTTACACTGACATGAGTCTTCAACGCAGGATTTTTAAATATCGCAATGATCATCGAGAAGATAGTTCTTCGTCGTTCCTCTCGAGAAACAAATTATTCTTGTATAAAGCGAGTGGGCATTTTTCTCTGATTCAATTCCTAAAGTTGCAGCAGGGCCCGCTCTAGGGGGGGAGGGGGGAGGGGGGGGCAACCCGGACACTTGTCCGGGGTGCGAAAATTTAGGGGGGCCATTTTGCCTGTAACTGTGAGAAAAATATTGATGTGTTAAATTCCCAATTAATAGAAAATTTGCTTTTATTAAAATTTAAATAGAATGATTTGATTTTTATCGAAGATAAAAAATATGTACCTTTATTGAAAAAAATATATATATATTCGTAAGGGGCGGCAATTTGTGTTTTTGTCAGGGGCGACGTAACCGCTAGAGCGGGCGCTGGTTGCAGACAAATAATGTAATCGCGGACATGATGAAATTTTAGTGGATATTACTGTACCTCTTCCATTTTCCCAGCATTCAAGACTTTCATACGCGATCTGCTTCCCCGAGTAACATATTCTTCAATATTTTAAACAAATCTTCGTCCGCGGAGGATTGAAACATCGGAACGTGTTGTGTTGCGTAAGTGTTTTTTTAGCGGACGTTCAGGCGAACAGTACGGATTTACGTTGGCGTCGCGGGGAGAGGTCTCTCGAGGAAAATCGCGGCGGAAAAATCTACGGATTACACGCGATACGCGTCACGTAATCGAGCGACAAGTGTCCGGTAATCTGTAAGCCTGCGGATTGGACACAATCGAGCTCGACTGCTGACCCGGAAGTAATCCCTGGAAAGGAGATAAAAAAAGCCCCCCCGAACGTAGCTTCGCTACTTGTACAGGCGAATATTATACCGATGACCGTGTGCCACGGGGGGCATTACTGCCCCTATATGTATAAACGCGCACTCAAGAGACCTTATGGGTTATTTCAGACGGACGTGCCCGCGAGTGTATTGTCCGATTCGAGATTCGTCGAGTGCCGATCGAGCACTCGAGCGCTGCTTTATTGGAAGCTACATGTGCGCGTCAGCTCTCTTTCTCTCCGTCTCTCTTTCCAGCTTTTATCCTCTCTTTGGCAACCTCGCACGAGTACACAAGGTGTCCCGGAAGTTTAGCAGGATCTCTGCGCCCTGTTTCGGGGATCGTTACTATCCTCTAGCCTTTTATTAATCCGCTGGACCGCTGATTGCCCGTGAAAACCGTGAGGACTTCAATTTATGTACAAACTCATCACCCTTAGCACTCGAAGCTATCAGATGATTGAATAAGTTTGTGCCCGATTTGAAAATAAAATTCAATGGTTACATTTTGAAGGACACAGTTTCATTAATCAATTATGTAGTCACGAGTCTTTTCCGTGCAGCACAGTTTACAACATCTATGAAAATCAGAGCACGATCTTATGCAATCATCTAATATTTTAACACGAAAATTAAACATTCCATTGTATATTATTTGTTTCTATTTTGTGGATATGAAATTGATGCAATACCTCATACAATATTTAAAAGTGTAGCAATTGATTAGATACCAACATATTTCATATTGTAGGCAACATTGCGAATAATGGTATAGCAATTTTTAGCGGTGACAAAAAAATTGTAACCCGATAGCACATCCTCCCCGAAAACAGCACACAACTTTTTCTTTTGTGCCCTGCATTTCTACCCTTGCGGTAATAAAAAAGCATAATGTGCTGGAAATGCGTATTTTGATTTTGTATATCAGCCTCAAGAATTTTAACCCTTTGCACTCGTAGCTATTTTAACTTGAAAATTAAACATCCCCGCCGACCTAGAATAATTCTATTGTATTGGGTTGTAACATAAGTTCGTAGAGGTTTTATTTTCGCTTTTGTTCTGAATCAATTTACCTACTTTTTTAAAAAATTGTGTACACCATTCTGAAGTGTTTTTTCCGTTCTACAAGCGTGTTCCAATCGTTATCTTGAATAACGTAGTCTTGAGTAACATAACATAATCTAAAATGGAATTTCCGGGCGTCAAAAATCACCATTTTCGACACCTATTGTTTTTCGCTTTTCATCATGGCCAGAACGCCACCGAAGCAGCTAGAAATATCTGCGCCGTGTATGGAGAGGGCGTCATAGGAGAATCTACTGCACAGAAATGGTTTGCCAATTTCAAAAATGACAATTTTTGTCTGGAAGACACACCACGCTCCGGTCGACCTCCCAAGTGCGTCGAGGACCGTCTTAAGACACTTTTGAAGGAGGACGGCCGTCAAACATGCATGGAGCTGGCCAAGAAGATGGGCAGTGACAATCTTGCTATGACAATCTTTCGCCACCTTCAAACAATGGGATTTGCTCAAAAACTTGGAGCATGGGTGAATTCAAAATATTTAATAAAAAGGATTAATACAAAAACCCTACGAACGTATATTACAACCCAATATATGATTTGCTTTCATCTTGTGGATATGAAATTGATGTAGTACCTCATACAATATTTAAATGTGTAGTAATTGATTAGATATCAACATATTTAGTCGTCTATACAATATTGTGAATAATCGTGTTATTTATCTTTGCCTGCAGGTTTCGTCACGTCTCTATCACAATTCATGGTTCACCCTCTGTATATTTTCATTAATGGGAACGTAGGACACGAGCCTCGAAATGATTTGTTCCTGTTTCCAAGCTGACTGGCATTTTCTAGATTCTCCTTATATTTGCAACACGGCATCCGCTAACTGGAAGCGAACGAAATCCGTTTCAAGAGTAGAATCACGGAACGTAATCCTCGGTAGACTGTAGAATACGCGATCAAACATTTTGAAAGTCCGTTCTCGTCAAGTTCCCGGCGAAACGGAAGACTATTAACGAGAATTTCCAAGTCCGCGAGAAATGTTTCATATCGTGGAGAGAACTCGAACGGTCTTTTTTCCCCGCGCCGCACCGCCGCGCCAGCGACGGTTCTCGCAAACTCGATAAAGCATTTTTCAGAGTCTGCCAGTAGCGGACAACAAAGGGAGCAGATGGCGGAGGAGCAACTTCGCGAAAGAAACTATCTGAAATAGAAATAAAGCGGAGAGAGGAGGACACGGCCGAGGAACGGTCGTAGAACTTCATTTGGAGTTGATCCACCGTGAACAATCATTCTGCTCCGGTTTTAATTCGCTGCGGAATGTTCTCCGTTCGCGACCAATTCACAGATCCGGCCGCGTCCGACTCGTTCCACGTGGTTCCACGAGCGGCGACACTGGGAACGTACTTGTCTACACCTACTACACATCCGATCGGTCCTGGAACCAGGGTAAAATTTCGTCGAACAACGTGGGATCGACCTTGGAACACCGGGCCTTTTGAATTAGTCGATAAGTGGGTCAAACGTGAAACCGACGTGCACGTGTGCTAGAAATAGAGCAAACATCTCGTCGCTGCAATTAACGGAGCTGCATACAGACTCTAGACAACTCTGATTAGCTGTAACGACGTTAAACAGCTCCGGGAAGCTTCGTCTCATTCTGCAGAGTATTCTTCTAGAAATTCGTTTAAAAGTTACTGAAAACCAAGGAGGAATTACTAAACCTACCACTGCTGATCAAATGACCGGTTTTATATTTTTCATTTTACAATTGAAGGGGTGGATGGATAAAGGTGTCAAGTTTGTTTTCTGTAAAAGAGTTTCGAAGAAAATATGTTATCCTTTTTTGATGAATGAAGATAATTATTATCTTTTTTGTATTAGAGATTAACCATAACAATATATACAGGGTGAATCTGATAATATGACGATCTCGAGTAACTTGTAAGTTATTTGTTGTACGAAAAAAATATTCAAACAAATTTTACATGTTTCCTAGAGGAAGTGCTCCAATCTGATTTTTGTTACTTTGATTTTTTATCAAGGTATAAAGGTCACCTTCAGTTTTTTTTAAATAGAATATGTACATATGTAATAATAATAAGTACATATGTACTTACCATATTCAAGTTGAGGGGTATCAGTTCGAGCACCCACTAGCTCTCAGGTAGTACCAGGTAGTAGATTTATGATATATGAAGCTCCATATTTTTTTACGCAAAATTTTGTGCTTCACCCGAGTTCGAGCAAAAATATTGGACATTCTATTTAAAAAACTGAAGGTGACCTTCATACCTTGATGAACAATCAAAGTAACAACAATAAGATTGCAGCACTGTATGTCCCCCTAGGAACGATGCAACATTTGTTTGAACCTTTTTTTTGGTACAACAAACAACTTACGAGTTATTTGAGATTGTCATGTTACGAGGCTCACCCTGTATATTTGTAATTGATTTTATTATTATCTTCATTCATCAACAAAGGACAACATCCTCGCTAAAAACTCTTTTACAGAAAACAAACAATTTGTTACTCGACACCTTTATCCATCCGCCCCTTCAGTTATTGAAATTACGAAGTTATGATTAATACAATTTTAGATTGTCCTGCTCATCAATTTCATTTTACCACGTTTTTATTAGCTCGCTTTCTTGTTTGTCTGTTTGTCTGTTTGTCTGTTTGTTCGGTGGCAAATTTTGCAATTGATTTTAAACTAACTTCCTGATGAGCTGGAGACTTGAAATCGGTTACATGGCTCAGAACTGGATGACAATGCATTATTCAAAAAAAAAATTGTTAAAAAGTCTATCCGTTTCGGAGATATAACAATTAAATATTTACCTTTTCACCCCCCCGCGAAACCTACGTCACCGCGTTCAACGGTCGCCACGCCGCGCGACAGCGCTCCCTACTCCACTACCCGTTCCCTCTCTCACTCATCCCCACTCCACTGACCCGATTCGCACCAAAGGAGCTCAGTGTGCGTCAGTGTGCGTTTGAGCTTCGTGCGGTGTTTATAAAGTTACTACGTATTATTATATTATAATGTTTGTTTACCAATCGAAGGGACAGTTACACCGAGATTTTCGGTCGAACCTTTATCTTTGACATTTTACCACGGCGTTTCGATATGATGCGGTCCCAATACCGTCTGAAATTTACTACATGTCTCTGTTATAATATCGAAATAATGTCTACAAAAGAAGGAGCAGTTCGTTAATGATGATTTTCACAGAGAAGTCGCCAAATCACCAGGTATGCCATTAAATATTTTACCACGTTTTTATTATGTCGCTTTCTTGTATGTCTGTTTGTCTGTTCGGTACAAATTTTACAACTGATTTTAAACTAACTTCTCGATGAGCTAGAGACTTGAAATTTTAAACATAGCTCAGTACTATATGACAATGCAGTATTTAAAAAAAATTTTTTTTAATTTACAACAGCCTACGCGTTTAGGAGATATAAACTATTAAAAATTTAACCGTTACACGTCCCCGCGCGACGACCGGTAGTGCCCACTCGGTTCCCACTCCACTGACCTGCTTCGCACCGAAGCAGCTCAGTGTGCGTTCGAGCTCCGTGCGGTGTTTACAAAGTTACTACGTATTAGTATACTATAATGTTTGTTTACCAAGCGAAAGAACAGTTACACCGAAATTCTCCTTCGAACCTTTATCTTTGACATTTTACCACGGCGTTCGTTTTCGATATGACGCGTCGCAATACCGTCTGAAATTTACTACATGTCTCTGTTATAATCTCATCAAAATGTTCAAAATCGATTATAAAATTTCACACATGCAAGACTAAAAAGCAGAAAATAATAATTTAAATAAAAATAAATTTTTTAAAAATACCACGTTTTTAAAACGGACTAAAAAGTATAAAATAAAATTTTTAAAAACGCCACGTTTACAAAACGGACTAAAAAGTATAAAATAATTTTTTCTAGCCCCATACAGATTCCTAACCCCTGAAAATTTGTGATTGTGAATTTTTAATAGCTAAGAAAATACTTGTAAGATTTAAAACGAAAAACGTGGGGCGCAAGATAATACATAGTAAGGAGTGTAGAGAGTAGCTGCCGCTGAGAAATCTCGTACAACACTTCATATCATTTGCAGTGCAATAAAGTTGTTAGTGATTTAGTGTTCATTCATCAATTATCTATTGCATGCGCCCCACGTTTTTCGTTTTAAATCTTACAAGTATTTTCTTAGCTATTAAAAATTCACAATCACAAATTTTCAGGGGTTAGGAATCTGTATGGGGCTAGAAAAAATTATTTTATACTTTTTATTAAATTGAAATCTTCCACCCTGTGGTATTACTTTTCAGAATACTGTTTATAAATAAGGAGAGGGCTATGAACCAATTAGCCGAAACTTGGCTAGACTGCCAATGAAATTGCAGAAGGGGTTAATAATCGAATATCCAGCGAGCACAAAGTTTCTCGTCCGAATTTCCGTCTCAGTCAGGATTGTCTCCTTCGGAGGGTAGAACGGGGAACGGCGCTTGGGAAGGGGTTGAAAAAAAAATCATCTCTAATCCGTTCCACTGTTTAATCCTTTTCCGTGCGCGTCGAGGGAGGGAGAGAGCGAGAGAGAGAGAGGGAGATAGAGAAGAGAGTTTGTCTCTACCCGGCGAGAATGCAAAGAAAAAACATTGAATTTCGAAAAGCGAGGGAGGAGACGCTCGCCTCGCGCTTTTCAACCCCGCGAGCGGAAACGCTTCCTTTCCCCCTGGCCGGCCGCGGGGAAACGATAATCCAGATAAGCCGCTAAATGCCAGCAATTTGAGCGGCGGGATCTCCAGAAACAATATTCCGTACTTGAAACCGACTAATGCCGGCTAACAGCCCGGGGAGTTCCTTATACCGGGTGCTCAAACTAAATCGTCTCCACTGTAACCGCTCTCGAGGAGGAACGAGCATTCAGCCTTGAATACACGAGGATTATCGGCGTTCGTGAGGCCGCTTAATTTGTTGCAAAAACAACTATGCCTGACCGGCCGAAGTAATCAAACTGAAATTAGCTCCTGGGATAAACAATTTACAGATCGTGGCCAACTGCAACACCACCGAGTGGGTCTTACCCGTTTTACATTCTTCATTTCGCTGATATTCTAACCAACAAAAACATCCTGTAAACAGGAGCCGAGTTCCTATGGTCGTAAAAAGTTGTGAGATCAAACAAAATACGGCCAAGTTCGTTAACGTAGAAATACCTCTTGCAATACTGAAAAAAGCGTTTGTAAAAATTAGTTTAAAAGAACGCTACTTAATTTTGAAAGAGTTACATGGAGAGCTAAATGATTCAACCTTGGCCGCTACCTAACACCTTTTATGGCCATTGGTTTAAAAAGTAACATTCTGTTCATAGGATGTTTTTGTTGGGATTTCATCATTTTTTGTTGAAACTTCATCAATTATTAAGTAGGTATTACTCTTATCCCTGATTCATTAAATCCTATACATTTTTTATCTTTAAGGTGGACATTAAGTAAATTAATAAATGCATGTTCGTTTTACTACCTATTTCGTAATGTTTTTTTCAATAGAACCCCTTTAAGGTGTAAAATTTCAAACTTTGATCATTATTCCTTTGAGTGTTTGTTATGGTGGACCTATGTACCAAATTTCAAGCTTGTAGGTCAATGGGAAATACCCAAAAGGTTTCGATAATCTGTCAGTCAGTCAGTGACAAATTTAGCGATTTTTGAGGTCCTGTATCTCGGAACCTACCAATGTTGGAAGATTAATGTTTTGTCAATATTGAGAGATCATAGCATTTAACAAGTGTACGAAATTACATCTCTCCATCTGCCTGCAGTGCCGAGTTTAAAGCCTCTAAAAAACGGCGAAGTTGTTTCGTGTAAAATCATAATGCGAGAACTTGGTGGTGCACTACCGTGCACCTAGATAAATAATTAAGGGGACACATCGCGATGATTTAACTCCGCGCTAGAAGCTAGAACACAGCATTCAAGCAGCGTTTCAACAACGTACGGTATACAGATCGATTTGGATCGTTGCGATCTACACAGAACCACGCTAACCTTGATGCTTCGCTGTCGCCACTGAAGTTCCATCTATTGTGTGGGTGGCTGTGCCAAAGATCAAAGGCCTCGTTCGAGGACAATGGAGAAGCAAAAGTGAAGTTGCGAGTGTCGTGGAACTTTTTCGAAATGGTTAAGACACGTGCAAGCTTTAATATCTGGTGCACTGTGGACCGTTGTACAGATCAAAAGTGCTTAGTGTGTGTGCGGGCATTTTCCAATAATTAAAATTAACCAGTGTGAAAAACTTGCTAAACCTTAAGCAACGTTTGTATCATATTTCTCTGGAACTATAATTTTAATTTCTCGCGATAAAGCAATAGTCGAGGTCCGACGCTAGCAGATTTAAAAATTCCACGGGTCTCTAGGGATTTCCGTCGACAGTGACGAATATCGACAACGAGACGGTAAGGGGGGGGCTATCGAGACGAACGCGGATGGAGGAGAAATAAAATACAGACGACGACGACGATGGGGAAGGAATAACAAAAGAGGCGAGGAACGGAATAAGGAAGAGAAACAGAGGAAGACAGAACCGGAGATAGGAAGAGAGAGAGAAAAAGAGAAGAACCAGAGATGCGGAGTGAAAGTCCTCAAGTAAAAACCAGGCCAGGGCTCCGTATCTCGTCGAGAACACACCAGGGCCATTATGCAATTACGGCGACGCATTTGCTGCCGTCTTTCCAACGGCAAGCCACGTCCTCGTTTCCCTTAGCAATTTACCTTCTAAATCGCTCAAAGTTTTCAAATTACCATAAACGTCGCCAGCGATACGTGGCCATCATTCTCGGGACAATTGGCGACTGTTTAATCAACGAGCTACCGCCGCCGCGTCGTCTTCGATATCATTGTCTTTGACTTTCCAACCGCTGCACGCGTTATTGCCGTTAAATCACTGCTGGCAATTAGTGCTAACCCTTAATGAACAAGACACGGTGCTCCAGACGATGTAAAACATGTCAAACGAACGATCATCAGGCTGCGCTCGTTGTGATCCGCGGATTTTTATGAAAATTTAACATTGTCCAAGTCAATTGTAAGAAAATGAAGTTCAAATCAATTAAAGGATTAGTCATCTGGATATCAGAAGCTTACAAGGGAAGAAGGACCCCAAGTGTCCGACTTCGATTTTGATAATTTTTTTGTGAGACGAAAAAAGGTATATGGATCCCTAATGATGTCTGCAAAATGTTAAGTGTAGTTACTCAATAGTTTTAAAGATATAAACAACTGAACTTCGAAAACTTGAGCTGCAAATCATGGTATATCAACAAGGTATGAAACTTTAATTGTTTGTATCTTTAAAACTATTGAGTAACTACACCCAATATTTTGCAGACATCATTGGGGATCCATATACCATCGTCTCACAAAAAATTATCAGAACCGAAGTGAGACACTTGGGGTCCTTTCCTTGTTAGTCTCAAATAATCACACAAGCAAATAATTCCATTCTGTATGATTTGTTTTCATTTTTTTTACCACGCTTATATTAACTTGCTGTGTTGTTGTTGTATGCGTTGAATCCTGTAATAGAATTTTAAACCACCTCTCATAGTCCAACCTTGCTGAAATTTTGTATACACACTTGCTTCCAATGATAATAAAAGTAGAAAATAAAATAAATAAAAGAAACTTTGTAAAAGCCACGCTTATATTAAAATGCACTAAAAAGGAGAAAATAATTTGTTTCCTGGTTCTCCATAAAATATCGAATGCAGTAGAATGATTAATAATATTTTTCTCCAAAATTTTAAGCAATTAGTTCAAAATTTAATACAAATATTAATGGAAATTTAAATAAAATCATGACATTAGTGACTATAAAAATAAAAGCGTGGAGCGGTAAACTATATTGACGCTCCACGCTTTAATTTATAGTCACTAATGTCATGATTTTATTTAAATTTAAATTAAATTTTTCTATCTATTCCGACACTAATTTTATAACAGAAGAAATTTTGAAGTAATTGCTTAAAATTTTGGGGAGAAATATTATTAATCATTTAACTGGATTCGGTATTTTATGGAGAATCAGGAAAAAAATTATTTTCTCCTTTTTAGTGCATTTTAATATAAGCGTGGATTTTAAAATTTTATTTTTATATATTTTTATGGATATGAAATTGATTAATAATACCTCATACAATACTTAAATGTGTAGTAATTGATTAGTAGACAGCGGATTTGATGCATTTATGACAAAAATGAGTATAGCTGCCGTTTGAAACAGTAAAAATGTTTTTACTGTGCAAATCTCAAAATACTGTTACATCATTTTTAGCCTGTTAAAGGCATTAAAAAAGAAAATAAATTTCCATTTCACTCCAGTTTCTTGCAATTTAGATAGATACGAACACGTTTACAATTTTAACCAATATTTTGAATAATGGTATACTAATTTCACTGTCCAACAGCAAATTTGTTTTCAATATACTGTTGAGTCCTTGTTATGGAGTTTTTTGCGCTGATTCCGAATCTGTTTTTAATTTTTTTCCTATACGCACAGTTTTTGAAAAACATGGCTTTGAAAAAAAAAATATTTTTCAACTTTAAACAAACATGTTTAAACATGTCTAAACCATCATAATGTATTAATATTGGATATCTCTGTATTCGGGAAAGTCTACAGAATCTTTTGCTGTAAAGAACAATTCAATATCTTCTATAATAACATCACAATATTTGTTTAAAGTTGAAAAATATGTTTTTTTTTCAAAGCCATGTTTATCAAAAACTGTGCGTATAGGAAAAAAATTAAAAACAGATTCGGAATCAGCGCAAAAAACTCTATAAGAAGGACCCAACAGTATATTGAAATGATAAACAAAGTTGAAATTTGTTGGACAGTGTTTTTAGTGGCGCCTCAGAGTCGTCACTCGAGTGCTAAGGGTCGATTTACTGAACGTATTAGATAAAACAACCAACTCCTCGAAAATTAGGAGTCAATGAAATATCGTTGGAGATACATTCACTGAAATGTTCTTTTTCCAAGGAAAACAGACACGTTGAACCGCGAATATGTGACGCGCCGCGATTCCTATCGACTATCGACCGTGTACTATGTATACGTATACCGAGCGCGCATTCTGTATCAAACCAGGTAGATTATTCACGCTTCCCTCTCGCCTCTAAGGCAAATAACAGCGCAGAAAACTCGGTCGCTCGAGGATGGTCAAAATTCTTTTTAAATCACCCTCTTCGCTCGAAGCTGCTAAAACGCGCACCCACACCCGTCCACAAGCATTCGAGACGCAATACAAATCCGGGGAAACGTCGCGAAACTCTTCCAACGATCTTTACTAAAGCCTCGCCTGGGAAATATTCATTTTAAGCCGGCTATAGGTGTCTCTACACGGAACAATCGTCATTAAGCTTCACGGTTTTTAACGAAGCACGTGTCCGGTCGGGTTAATCGACCGGTGACGTCGCTTTTCATTTCAGGCGCCGGTATTGAGCTAGACGAGCGTTTATATAAGATGTTTTTGTCGTAAACCATCTTTTTCTAGCGATAATTGTTATAATGAAATTGGGTAATTGTGCGTGAAAGGTCCACCTCACCGATTTCGATGATTTTTTAATATACAATGAGTGTAAAAAGTGTTCATACGCCCTTCAAAAAAAGAACAACCTTTTTATAATTGTACCAAACGACCTGATTTTTTATAATCAATTAGAAGCATTGGTTTACGAAATGATATGCCAACAAGATCTTCCAAAAATTATAATTTACAAGGTTACATACAAAAATAAAAAAAGCATTTTTCAACGCTTTTTTATTTGGGCCCTTAATGAAAATTTAAAATATATGTTTTGTAGATCTATGTTAGTTATACATATTGTGAAAATTCCATCGAAATCGGTTGACAAAGGAAAAAACGACACTCATCAAAAGATGTACGATTCTGTGGATTTTAAAGTCGTGTAAAACTACGATTTTTACCATTTTTAACCGCTTGTAGCTCGTGTGTATGTTAATCGATTTCAATGAAATTTTCAGTATGTGTGTAACTACTATAAATCTAAATATATTTTTTAAATTTTCTTTAAGGAGCCAAATGTAAAGTTTTAAAAAATGCCTTTCTTATTATTGCAGGTAACCTTGTAAATTATAATTTTTGGAAAATCTTGTTTGCATATTATTTCGTGAAACAATGCTTCTAATTCTTGTAATAAAAAAAGTTATTCTATTTTAAAGGGTGTACGAATACTTTTTACACTCATTGTAGGTAGATAAGTATAGGCAAAATTCAATGTAGTGGTAGCTGCAGTTTTTTGCAAATATCTGAGAAACTAAGGCTGAGCGGCGGTTACGTGTCTAGGAAAAAGTTGTTCGGAATCTTCACCCTGCAAAATATTAAAAAATCATCGAAATCAGCGAGGTGAGACCTTCTACGCACAAGTACCTGGAATTCTTTCTGCGGTAAATACATGAACGGATTGGTCTTTGGATTGTCTTTCGAATAACATAGTGCTTGTGAACGAAAAGGTGCATGGTTCTACGGCGAGTACTCTAAATTCTAAAAGCATGCTGTTCTCTCGAAAGCCTCGACAGATAAACTTGTCCACTGCCGCACGGACGCGCGCAACATTACAAAATACGTTTATTAGGCAAGTTTACTTACTGTAGTGTGTCGAGGTGCAGTCGAACAAAAGCAGTCCGAAAATGAGTCGCAGTGGCGTCGCATCCATTTTTCGGTTCCGGCTCCAGTTGGCCCGAGTCCTCTTCTCTCCCGCTTACCACCGACGACGCGGGGGATGGCACATGTATACACACACGAACCACACGCGCGCACTTATGTCCAATCTGGAAATTCGAAATGAACACCGTTTCAAGCCTCGACGTACCACGGAAGATCCGGTGTCCCCGGCTTATGGAAGCCCAGCCCCTTCCTCTCTCGATTCTCGTCGATCGTCGCCCGATCAGGGAATCGCTTTGTTTTCTTTTCTCTTTAGTATAGCTTTTCCACGATTGTGTCGCAGACTCGTTGAGATTGTTCGGAAACCGCGGCGTGACCCACCCACCCCACCGTGATTTCGTGAGTGATTTATGACTGTTTTATTGAACCACCCTGGGACGAGAGTGTTTTACTCGCGGACAGATTAATTTCGAGTTCGAATGAAACGTGGGGGAATATTTAGAAACAGACATAGTGACTCTGGAGCAAGCTTCTTTAGTCAATTGATAGCGGAGGCCTTGAACTGCGAGGAGACAAATTGTTTGAGCTCGTGGTTGTAGGATCTATTAGGTCATTTACTATTAATAATATAAAGTATATTATTTTGAACCTACTATAAACATAACAGGGAAGAAAATAAATTTCTATTTCGCTCCAGTATTTTACAATTAGGTCAAAACATTATCCAAGTGCCAAGAACAGGAGTGGAGAGATCCTGAGCCCAGAAGTTAGAAGCAATGTGAACAACAGGGCCCCCAACTTCTAATATTGTATCTCGGGCACAGCGAGAGGAGAAGAGGGGCGGTCTGTCAACTGTTATAAATAAAATAAAAAAGGTCATTGCATTTTCTCAAGGAAAAATGAATGCCAATTTTGTACCGCCTAGAATCAGTGACATTTTGTTCTACGATCTTTTTCTGCGACTTTCCAGGCAGAAGATCGAAGAATCTCGTATAATCTCTGTTTTCTATTAGCAAAACATTTCAGGGGAAAGCTCGCTCGGTTCTAAACGGGCGATGCGCGTGCCGGGAGAAAAGGAACGAGAGAGTGTAGAACCAATAATTATCGGTAAATAAAATCTCGTGCACGAGCTGCAGGAACTAACCGAAGCGAATCGTGTTAACACTTGAGTCGATCGGGGCCAAGAAACTTCCGAGGAAAGTCGTGTGCGGTGTTTCGTCGGACGTGTTGACTATTGACCGAGACAGTCGAGACTGAACAGAAATTTGCCAGCGACCTGGCACACCTTTCCCTGCACCAGGAACAAAAGTTCCTCGCGTACAGTAACGAATGCGTTCGCACTTTCTATCTTGGCTGCGCATGGAACCCCATGCAACATCGACGATTCCGAACGCGCCCCCGAAGACTACCAGAGTGTCGTGCAAACGTGCTCGAAACTTCTTTGCGAACAGACTCGTTTGATCAATCCTGGAAGACGCATTAGGGCTGCGATCGAGCAAGCAAACGTTGCCGGAGGACGTTGTTGTAGCTGGTCCTGATCTAATTCGCCAGACAAAATTAAATTGATTTTTAACCCTTTGCACTCGGAGCAATTTTTCCATTCCCTATGATTTTTTCAATTTTATGGATACGACATCGACGATTCCCAACGCGCCTGAAGACTGCCAGAGTGTCCTGCAAACGTGCTCGAAACTTGTTTGCGAACTGGCTTGTTTGATCAATCGTAGAAGACGCAATAGGGCTGCAATCGAGCAAGCAAACCTTGTCGGAGGGTTGTTTTAGCTGGTCCTGATCTAATTCGCAAGACAGAATTAGCGCGAAAATTTATTTTTAACCCTCAAAATTCTACAGAATTCATTTAGCGTTAACCCTTTGCACCCGGAGCAATTTTAGTTTGAAAGCTAAACATTTCTTCCGATCTCGTAGAATATTTCGATTTCCTATAATTCTTTAAATTTGATGGATATGGAATAGGTATACTACCTCAGACAATACCTAAATGTTTAGTAATTGATTAGAAACCGACATATCTGGACGAATAAATTCGCTCTTAATTTTCATTCTTAGATCTTAGATTTTGATCTTATTGGACATGCAAAGCACAGACTTTCCACACTTCCACCTCTGTGCAATTATATCGATCTCGATCCTATTGAGCATCTTGGGGAACTTCGATGATTGACATAAGGGCTCAGGGAAGTTTCCAAAGGATTACAGAACGACTCAATCATATATCTCTCGAAGTTCTCTCTTCTCTGGCAAAGTTTTGCGAGCGATCGGTTCAACCAATGACTTCAGCGTTCAAAATCTCGGTGGTGCGTGCGAGCGCGAGCTAATTCGCAGGGAAAAATGGCGGCTCGCGAGAACTCGTTTGCAGCCGGTCCTTACGGAACCGCGAGGAATACCGAAATTACGGTGAACCAAAACGATAATAAATTGACGGGAGCTAACGCACCGCGAAAGTTTCACCATGCTTGAACATGTTCCGCGCTTATTACGGAACTTGTCGAGATACGCGAAGCCGGCGCGGCGTAGAGAGCGCACATACCATTAAAATCGGTGAGACTGCGACGAAGTTCATTCACGTACTACCGTCCTTAATTACCTCCTCTTTCGTAGACAAAGCCGATCGACAGCGAGGAACAGCGCGCGGGTCGTTCGCTGTCAAATGCCAAACATTTTAAGCTGGACCCTGGGAAAAGAAGCTTACGGGTAGCCAAGGAATCGTGTAAACGTGAATGAAGCTCCACTGTTAAATTTCAACTGTACGCATTCGATTCGATTCGGTTTCCTTTGACAGTGGGATTTGGTAGGACGATGGAGAAGAGTGGTCTGCGCGGGATGTCTCATTTCACGAGAGTGCAGCTAACAATTCGGCCATAGGTTTTGTTCATTCGATTTCGAAGCACGGACCATTGCAATGAGAAGCAGTGGATTTTTGTGTCCGATGATTGACAGGCGACGTTCAAGCATTACTACATTATCGCGTGAAATGTGTAACAATGGAACTTTACATTCTACACGGAATTATTTTTATAATAATGAATTTACCACACTGACTGCGGCTGTTCACGACAGGTCGAGCAAACCGAGGTTGAGCTTTCGATTGTTTAACAGAAATGAGTTGCAGCGCGATGTTCGAACCGTCAAACAAGCGTTTTTCCCACGCACAGCAGGAAGAGCAACATTCCGACTTGGAATTTCATTTCCCACTGGTTTCCTAATACAACGACGTACGCAGAAACGTGTCACAACGTGTCTCCGCTGGTTCCAACGAGAAAATAAAAACGAATCGACCCGAGCGCGCCATCTTCCACGTACATTAAACATGGAGATGAAACCGCGAGCGATGCGTGACAGCGGCGCGAGTACTCCCGCGGAAAGCTCAATTCGTAGAAACCACACGACGACGTTGTTTTATCGTCGTTGAATTAGTTGGCAGCCCCGCGTGCATAACGAGATACTCAACCGTTGATCTGCATTTTCCAGGTCGTCGAGAGCCGTAGTCCCTTTCTACCAACGTGGAATCATCCACGGCACATCTGCGACGGATCTATCTGTGTCAACGAAGATCTGTTCGATCGAGGCGTGGACTTGGACGGATTGTCAACCAAAACGAGCTTTTACAATTTCTGCAGGATTAGAAGCGACGAGTTCTCCGAGACCTTCCCTTCACCGATTAGTTACCTTGCGCCAGCACTCCCATCACCCCTCATTTTGTAACCTCGGCTCGCCTATCATCCCCCGGCTATTCGAATCGCATGAGGTCGCACAGCTAGCAGCGATAGACACTTGGAAGAGAACTCTTAGAGACGGGGTGCCCGACGCGATATCGAAGAGGGGGTTCAGCCGATGAGACACCCTGAGGATCGCGTGGAGACACTGCGGCGGACACGAGGAGGACAATGAAGAGCCTCGTGCCCCGAGGAACAGGGTGGAGGATCGACGAAAGGGTGCGGGAATGTCACAGGTTGTAAAACCGGGCCGCGGTACGGTCACTTTGTGATTCGCTAACCTGTTCAGCTACGCTGGGGCGCAGCGCGGCGCGGCTGAGAGAGCTGGGAGAGCCCGCGCTAAGCTCGCACGCTCGCACCGGGTGCGTGGAGCGCGCGTTTTCGGACGTGGAAGGACTAACCGGGGGCTACGCACGCAGCGTACGAGGCTCCGGGACATGTATTGGCGGCCAGGCAAGCTCCACCTATCAAGCGGCAGAGTGGGAGGGCACAGGGACGACCTCGAGCTTGCGCCCTCGGCGGACGCCGCGCTCCAAGCACAACCCCTTCCTTGGCTTTTTCCCAACTTTCGAGCTTGCGGTGCACCCCCTACTCCGGGGTTCCCCCAACCAGCCCAACCCCCTCGCCTCTCCCCGCCACGAAACCCACCACCCAACCCAGTCACCATTACCGACGCCGGTTCTGCGCCCAATCTCACCCCACCCGGGATACCTGAAGAGCACCACCGCCGCTAGCGATGGGACCAATACCCTCGCGACCACTTATCGATACCTGAGAGACACCCGCGATTGTTAGACCGCGATGCTCACTGCTCGACTGACCCCGTCCAAAAGTTTCCCCCTGACCACCGGTCTCGAACGAAGCTAAGGGCCAAGCAATAATATAATCGTTAGGTGTGCAAATCAGTTCGGTAGTTTCAATCGTATGTACTTTCTTTCCTCTCTTGGGTTGGACGGAAAGGCTTGCCCGTTCGGCTCTCCGTCAGTGAAGAAAGCAAAAGACGGTGTGTTTGCTCTCTCGGTTTAAATGCAACGCTCGTTATGCTTTATAGTTCTTGTCCAGGTGACATCGAGGTTCGGAATGTATCATTAACTCGTCGTAAGCGTGACCGAAGAAGACAGAAAATGCTAGCGTAGTTGAAAGCAGCAGTTTTCTGACCGTTTTACCGACGTAGGTCTGGAGAGCACTGGTAGCTGAGATCATTGATTTTGAACTTCGCGTTCAAAGGACAGCCCACGCAGTCTGTAAAACACTGATAGGGGAAGACGACGCCTACGTGGAGCAATGACGAATTTTCGCCGCCCACGTTACTGCTGATAAATCACGATTCGGAGGAGAACGGGTCCAGAATAAAATGCAAGTGCTGTTATGCAAAATGAGAGCTGCTCCGAGAGAGAGATGATTAAAATGTATATTAACAGAGGCCACCCGTTGGTTCGCTATTGTTAATGCTGTTTTATATTCGTTATTTAGGTTCGCTTAACACTATTCAATGAAATTGAAAATAGAGAATGGAAATAATCTAGATCGAATAAATGTTTAATTTTCGAGTTCAAATAGCTCCGAGTGCAAAGGGTTCAATAGACAGCGAATTTGATGCGTTCGAAACAGAAGAACTTGACAATACTGTTACGGTTTACACACTACAACCTAACAATTTCATAGGAGTTCGAAGAATTTTGCGTAGGGAAGTAGACTTCTATTTCCAGGGCGGATGGTAGCTCATTCCGTGAGATAAAGTTTCGAGAGTCAGCTGAACGAGGATCTTCAGTGGAAGATCGACGCTTTCGCTAGTCAGACGTAGACGAATTTTGGACTAGGAGGAACGGACCACAGGCACGTCGAGGATTCCGCCAGGGTAGCCGGAAGCGAGGTCAGGCCGGATAAGAGAGAGAGGAGAGGAGTGGAGAGAGAAGAGAGGAGAATCCCTTTGCAGTTGGAACTGCAGTTCGTGCCTTCTTGTAATAAACCGCGGTCGGCGAGCGTTCGCTCTGCTTCCGACCGTTTCCAACCGGTTCGCACGGTTCCACCCCCGATACGTCCCCCCTGCCGCTTCTCCTCTCTCGCCCCTCGGACGGTGTCTTGTGTTCTTAGCCGGCTCGTAGCCTTTAACGAATGTAATACGATTTCGTTGTCCCGACAAAGAATTCGAAATCAGCTCAACGGCTTTATCCGTTTCCCCGGTCGCGTCGGTTTACGCGGTGAAGGGGACAGGTGGTGGATAGGGGTGGAAATTACAGGAACGAAACAGAGAGGGGGGGACGGGGATCTCGAAGGTCGACTGGAAAATTTTAGAGCGATGCGAAAGTTCGAAATTAAATTTTTTAACCCTCCACGGGTGAAAACGCGTACGAATTCGACCCGATTACCGGCGAATCGAGTGGCTGTTTGCGCTGAAATAGCTCCGTACAATAACGAGTTCGTCGACTAACAAATTGCGGGCCTGATTACTCGCCGCGGCCAATTAACGACGACTCGGTCGACGGAAAATATTCGAGGATAATAATAAGTAGTCCGCGGGCGCTGTGCCGAGGGTTCGCCGGGAGTGTTCTCCGTACGATACCGCGCGCGTGGCCCGTTTTCCTCGGCTCGTTTGCGCGTGCTTTAAACCAGGTCCGTGTCCGGGAACAACCGATGAGTCTTGTGGTCGATGAAATTGTTGCTTTCACCGCGACCCGACGCCGCGCCGTTCCGAAGCCACCATTTGACTTTTCCTGCCGCCCGCCCCCTGGGGAGCTCGCGATCGGCCAGCCGATTAATCGATGCTAATTTATGCGAGGCAAATAGAGCGCGCCGCTATAAAACTGACTGATTCCGCGAACGATCAGCGGCATTAATCGCGAGCGATCGGCCCCCTTGCTCGTAGCCACTTTTCCGCGAAATTTCTGCATAATCTCGACTCGAATTCTCCATTCGTTCACCGTCCGCGATCACTTTCGATGGTGTCGACGACTTTTCAGAGATCCTGGGGAGCTCGCGAAAGTGCGGCGAGCCGCCAAAGGACTCGGGAATTGTTTCACGGTCTAAGAAAAATTGCAAGATTCTTTTTCCAGAAGGTCGGCGACTTCCTTCTAGCCCTGCGAGCCTTTCTACAGAGCCTGGAGGCCTTACGATGGTCCTGCGAATCTTCAAAGGATTCAAGAATTTTTTACAGGCTCCATGGTCTCTTTAAAGGTCCCCAGAACCTTGCTTGTTGCTCCGTGACTCCGTGAGTCTTGCTGGAGGAGGCTTTACGAAGGTCCTGAGAATCTTCAAAGGATTCCGGAACCGTTTGTAGCTCCTTCAAGAGTTCTTCAGACCGGTAATAGTGATCGAGTTATTCTTTATCGATATTAAGTTCCCTCGCAGAAAGTATAAGACTGTAGACATCCGGGAAGTCCTGCGAGTCTCCAAGAATCCTCCAAGAAATTCTACGAAGGATTTAGAGGCTTTGTTTGGACTGCTGTGACTTTTTAAAAGAACCTGGACCTCGGGACATTTCCTAAACTTTTGGCTTCACAGTGACCTCGCCGAAGAATCCCGCGACAGTAGTCTCTCAATTTAAAATTCAGCATTGTCCCTTCACATACGCCGCACGAACGAATTTCCTCCTTTTCCTCCTCCTCGCGGAGGCAATGAGAGAGCGAGAGACCGCGACGTCAATCGCGCATGGGAAGAGGATAGACGAAGCGACGCGACGCGACGGAACGAGGGTGGTTGGATACGTTATTACTTTTTGCCACGCGCGAAACCGATACGGACAGCGCGCAGATGATGATGCGATTTCCTCCTGGCGGAAACGAATTTACGAAACCTCCGAATAACCGGCTCACGGGGGATAGAGGAGCTGCCGGTTTTATCGATGTACAGTCGGTCGTGCGAGAATTTTCTGCGACTCGGTGGTGGGAGGACGGGCCGGTCGATTGGCTGAGCGGGAAAGTTGCCGCGAACTGTCTTACAGCCGGTAATGAAATTATGTAAACGAACTTCGAACGGGGAGCCCCTCATTCCTAAATTCGATACCTCTTATTTATGGCTTGATGCTCGACACGCATCTCGCCGAAATTAATGCAAATCGATAAATATAATACATCGCTTCGTTTCCAGTATTATCGAGGCTGTTAACTGTGCTCTTCGGGTTCGTTTAACCCTTTCGTATATTCACGAAATAACGTAAATGTTTGATTGGATTCTCTCAATTATTATCTCAGACTTCTCTTATTAGTTTTTGCTTCCATTTGTTGTTACTAGACAGCGGATTTTGTGCATTTATAACAAAAATAGATGAGTGCGATTTGAAACAGTGAACATTAAAAGAATTTAAAAATACCGTCACATTATGTTTAACCTGTTAACCATATTAAGAGCGAAAATCAATTTCTGTTTCACTCCAGTTTGTCGCAATTCAGGTAGAAAATGTTTATTTTGCACATAGATCCGCTGTCTAGTTGCTACTTCTAAACTACTTACTACTAAAAAAGCTTACTCCAGACTCGCTGTGTTCATTTCTAAATTGTCTCTCCCATGTTTCATCCAAACTACTTCATTCAAAAAACTAGACATTAATAGAGAGGTGAATTCTTTTGGCCTACGAATGGCTCGGTTACGCTCTGGGTCGATTTACCGAGGTCTCTAGGATAACAAACGTTCGCGGCGCTTTCGGAGATAAATTATGACTAGCCTCTAGCCTGTAAACAATTAATAGCAATCGTGTTCGCGACGAGGGGAACGGGAAACTCTGAATACATAGAGTCTCCGCGTGTACTCGGAATGAACTCGGCAGCACGGTGTCCGCGTATAAGGTATCTTTGATGAGATACACACCCGGTGTCTTTCTTTAGGGGCTCATTAGCACGGTCGAGTCCATTAGATCTCGTCCAACAAAAACAGTTTCAACTTGCTGGCCGGATCTCTGATACTCGATACTGTCCCGGGCCGAATGCAGTCGCCCGGATCCCTTTGCCGGGCGTCTGGGTAGAAGTAGTCAAAGTGCAAAAGGCTCTGAAGGGACGCGACGTCTCTCGCAGCGCGTCAGAGTCCGCAGAACCCGGTCTCCGAGGTTTCCGTCAAAGTACGAACCAGAGGAAAAAATGAAAGCCATATCAGGAGCCGGATGGAGCGCTCCTGACACGTTCCGAGAGATTGGATCACTCCTTTTCGAGGATCTCTAAATGTTTTCGGAGCAACCGTGCACTCCGAGGAACGTGGCGAACGGAAGTATGGATTGGTGACGGTTAATAAAACTCCTCTAACAAGCTGATTTACCCCTGAGTCATTCCAGATGCAAGAGCCGACTGTCTAAACTTGATTTTCTCGAGGTCCACGCGAGTATTTCGTTGATGTCACACCCAGTATATTCGAGCGAATCAGGAATTGCATTTCTCATTGAAATACCGCCATATTTCCACCGTGGCAACGCGTTACGTGCGCGGAGCTGACTAAGATCTACAATTCAACTCGGTCCCGCTAAGAAGCAAATCGCGTGGCACAACTTTCTGTGAGTCGAATTGGAAATAATGCGAGAAAAGAGACCCGACTTCGACACGGACGACCGTTTTATCGGAAGTTTTAGCATTCCACTGACAAATTTCCCATACCGATCCGCGAGCACTCTCGGCGCCCGCGTTCCTCCATCGGCAATCCAGTTTTATATCAGTTGTCCATTTTCATTCGGATCAAACCCTTTGAAAAATAAGCCGACCCACCGCCTTCCAGAACACTGTTCTCCCTTTTTCCTTTAAAACTACTCGAACGAAGTTTCTCTTTGTTCAGCGTCCTCCTTCGAGCAGAACTGTCTCCATTCCCGAATCTCGAAGGGTTATATCGAGAGAAATAAAACGAAATCTCCTTGCCGAGCATTTCGCGGCGAAAGAACACGAATTCTCCTCGTCGCGCCGTCGGTGCATTTCGAGCTATCTACAGGCCTCCGAGATCGAGGCATAGTTTTCTCCGTTTCTCGCCGGAGAATGCGCAAACACCGGGGAAGATCGCTCGACTCGCGCCATTTGGGCAATTTTCACTGGGAGCCATCTTTACGGCGAAATGCCGCTAGACGAATTGATGATAAGCCAACGTGAGCAGTGTCCGATGAACACGTAAATCTTGCCATCCTGATACTTAGACTGCAGATCTTTATGCATTTATAGCAAAATTGAGTAGATGAAATTCGAAATGGTTGAAAAACTAGAAATTGGAGATGTCAATATATGATTTCTCTGCTATTAAAATCATTGAGGGAAGAAATAACATTCGATTTCGTTTCTGTTTCTTGTAATCGATGCAGACAATTTTTATTTTGCATAAAGATCCGCAGTCTACTGATAATAATTAACTCGAGAATTAAACATTTCTTCCGATCTCTTTTTAAATTTCATATAATAATGGTACAGCAATTTTTTAGTGGCGCCTCTGAGTCGCTATTCGAGTGCTAAGGATTAATATCGTCTGCATCGAAATTTGAATAATGTGCGGTGACTTATAGGCGGGAGTGTGTATAAAATTCGGAAACAATATTAATTTTGAGTTACGGAGGTATTGCTTTCAATGTAGGGGTAATTTTTTGCAAATTTCAATTTCCGCGAAAGAAATTCCCCTAAATGATCGAAATATGACACTGCGGAGCGGTTCGGAAATCGCGCGGCAAAGCTCGAGATACGTTAGTCGTCGACGCCCACGCGGCGTCGCACGTCGCGGCTTCGGTAGGCCGCGGGAGAAAAAAAAAGAAGAGGATGGACTGCCAGCCAGAAGTAAATAAGACAAAGGGCTTGGCAGAAGGATGTGGGAGGGTGTAGGAGGGTGTGGGAGGGCCTCGGACGCGTGTGTGTATATATGGCGCGAGAGAGCTTTTCAAGGGAGCGAGACGTGTGCGCGCGGGAAACGCGAGAGCTCGTGTGCCGGCTGGCTGTGGACAAAAGCGTGGCTCGAGCTTTTTTAATTGTGTCCCTCCTACACCTGCTACCCCGGCTGCCATTCAACACCCCCGACTCACCCCCTCGGCCGACGCCCTCCCCTGCGACACCTTTCCACGTGGCCCCATTATTTCTTTCCCGTCGTTCCGTGAATCGGCTCGGTTTTATCGGAGTATCGCTCGACTTACCCCCCAAGGACGTATCGTACGCGAAACCGGGACGTTTCCACTGATTCCGTCGACGGAGCGGACGCGCGAATCGTCGAGATAGAATTTTATTTTCCATAGACGTGCACCGTTTACCGGCGACGATAGCGGAACGCTTCCTAGACGAGCCAGTGTGGGGTCGAACGCGATGAAAAACGGTTCTCCCTCGAAATTAGACAGTCTCGAGAATTTTAACCCTTTGCACTCGGAGCTATTTTAACTCGAAAATGAAGCATTTCTTCTTCAGTACAGTGAAATTGGCGTAATACCTCATACAATACTTAAATGTAAGTGGTACGGAACCCATCTTAATAAACTGTAGGTCCCGTCAGAGTTGGGCAAAAATTGAATCAACGGTTGACGATTAACTTCATCAATCGATTGAATCAATCGTCGATTTTTCAATGATTACCTTTTTATAATCGTACACATTAATCAATCAATGTTGATTAAAATTTTAATCGATTAATGCCCAACTCTGGTTCCGTCGCTAATGACCGTAGCAGTTGATGCGACGTAAAACAAATAGTAAATAAATAAATACTTAAATGTCTAATAATTGATTAGATAATGTAAACTACATTTTAAATAATGGTACAGCAATTTTTAGTGTTAACTCTTAACAACGATTGATATGTATCTCTTTATGAGCATCCCAAATCTGAATTTATTTCAATTAATTTACAATATGCGCTTCAATTAACCCTTCGAGGACGATGGATCGTCAATCTGCTTGTATGTAGTCGATGTTAAGCCAGCCTAGATATCAGTGTTGCATTTCATAAGAATTTGACGTGCCGACACAACTGTCCCGTATGTTTAGCCAGTGATATTTCCCGATTGGGAATAGCGAAACAATGATGTCGGACCGGAAAGAGCCGTCGATCGGACGTCGACGAGGTTGACGGGTTCGTTAAAATCAAGAGCGTCCGATCTATTTTCAATCAGGCCGCAATTTAATTAGATAGATCTCATTATCGAGCAGCGAGATAGGATACACGCACCGAAACGTCCATGAATGTCTCGCGGAATCAATCATCCTGGTAATCCTCATTTTAGCTAACCGATTCGCGCATTCTGAAAAAATGCCTTTTTAAACTTTTTAGTGCTTGAGAAAATTACTTTTCTATTTTCGCACCTTCAGCATGAACAATTGTCGATAAAAAAAGTATATGTTCAATATTTTTCCGAGACTGATCTCTCTATTTTCCCTGTGAATTTATTTAGCCAGTCTCGAAATTCGCGCTTGGCAATTAGACCGAAGCAGCGGAATGCTTCGCGAAGCCTCCGCGATGTCATAGTTTCGCAGGGTTCGCGAAAAATTGCATAGCTCCTGATAAAGGAAACGCAATCGCAATTCTCGCATTCTTCCCTTGGAAATTTCTAGCAGTTAGTCGCTCGTGGACGGGAAGGGTGCCGAGCATTATGTCAGAAGTTTAATATCTTCCCTTCACCTGGCAGTCTTTTGAAGTCGCTCTCGCGCGGCACGTGGCCACTGTATTTGTGTAACAGACTGTAGACAATATAGCTAACCAAATATTTCAGTCAATCGGGAGCGCTATTTCTCTGCGATCCTGCTCCCGTTCAACGGGGGCCATTGTTCATTTAATTCCTCGCTTCGAAAATAAGAGCGGAACTAACACGCTCGGATCTCTGTTTGCCTTTAGACGCCGCCTTTCCGATCGAACTGTCCGAAATCTGAGACAATATTTTCTGTGTTTCATCAACCGAGTACTTCACCGAATCGTGGAGAAGTTTCACTATTTTGTTAGTTCTACAAGTTCAATATGTATTGCTCGTGTAACAATTAATAGGTTAATGAATTTTTCAAAATATTGCGTGATCTATAATGAAGAGAGCAGCTTTATTCGCATCGATCTCGCTCGTTATCCTTAATGGACACCCGCGAACTGTCTGAAATCTGAGAAAATACTTTCTGTGTTTCATTAACCGAGTACTTCACCGAATCGTGGAGAAGCAGCGAATCTGCTTCACTATTTCGTTAGTTCTACGAGTTCGATATTGCTCGTGTAACAATTAATAGGTTAATGAATTTTTTAAAATATTGCGTGATCTATAATGAAGAGAGCAGCTTCGATTCGCATCGATCTCGCTCATTATCCTTAATTGCGAGCCATTAGAAGGAGCCAGCGTTAATTCGTACACAGGTGGACGCGGGTACAGGGACACGCGCGTGAGTACGAGCAGAAGGGACGAGGCCAGTATTAAAAAGATAATTAAGAAGCCAGAGGAGACAATGGGCGTTCCAATCAAAATTCAAGGCAGACAGCATTGTGCTGCGGCCTTGCACTCCGTTCCCTTTTCCTTTTCTCCCGGCTCATCGTAAATGAGCGCGTTCCTCTCGCCATTAAGGCGTGATTTTTCCAAGTGCCCGCGGATCGGTTCCAGTTCCATCGAATTCGATCGTGAAATCGGTCAGCACCTCCACAGAATCGGGTACAAATGAATGTATTCCATGGTCATAGTCCCGTTCGAATTAATTTGTTTAAAATTCACGTGAACTTATTAGGTTGTTCCGAAAGTACAATTTCCATTTGTTATTACTAGTCAGCGGATTTTATGCATTTATGACGAAAATTAGTAGGTATAATTTAAAACATTAAAAACATTAGGCGATATATTATTTTCAAGCCATGGAACATATAATATTAAGAGAGAAAATAAAATTCTATGACGCTCCAAAATTTTTATTTTGCATAAAGATCCGCTGTCTAGTTGTTACTCAACCTTATTTTAAATCGCAAAATCCTGGTATATCTTGACAGCTGACATTTCGGACGTCATTTCCTGGCTTGTGGTGCTTTCTAACCAGTCAAGTAAAAGTTGTGTGCTGTTCAAGGAGAAGACAGTTGACACAACTTTAATAAATAAATACATAAGAAAAGAAAGAACGGCAAGACGATCGGAGAAGAAATGCCGCCGCGTCGGTCGGATATGTTTTAAACGGATCGTTTCTTCGGGGCCATCAATCCGACCGCAAATATTGTTCGAAGCAACGGCGGGATTATTCGAGGGCGGGATTTATCTTCGAAAATAATTCGAGGAACGCCGTCCCGGTAATTACTCGGGGCCGCGGGCGAGAGCTAAAGCTAACAAGCTGTCGAACGAGAAGTAGAAGGATTTAAATGTACCGCGGAAATCGAAACCCCGTGACATCCTGCCGTAATGAGAGAACAATGTCTCCGGAGAACAAAGAGGAGTAACAATTGCCCGCGCGGTGTCTGGCTGCGCGCGAATTACAGTAATTGTCCGGGCAGAAAATGAAGTAACGCCGCGACGACGGGGCCACGATCGAATTTTAGTTTGAACTCGAGTCGAAATTTTCTCAGCTTCCTCCTCCGTTTTCCTCTCTCTCACACGCACACATTGTCTCTTTCCTTGTTCTCACGACGAAACGTTAGAGGGACGTGTGTTCGATGGTTCGAAGGCAGCACGATTCGTGTACCAATAAAGACTGGGTCGATCGTTGATCGTCAAACACGCGAGATCATAAGCACTACATAATCAGATTGCTCGAGGCTACGCACACCCCTTGTCCACGCTCCGCGAGGGAGCAATATGAAATTGGTCGTTGACGAAACACCTTCAGGGTGATAGCCACCCCGTCGCCGAAAAAACGCCGTGGGATACGGCCTGTTTCCACCCTAACGTGATCATTAAATTCATTGCAGAAGCTCAACCCCTAATAAGCGAGCCACCCCTCGTTAAAAAGCTGCGATGGCCGCCTGAAGATTCCGAAATCTTTTTAATCTGTCCTGAATAGACTCCCGCGAATTCCAACATCCCCTATTAAAATCATTTTCCGTCCGTTCTGTCAGGTAGAAAGGATTCTAAACACCTTACAGCGAAACTCCTAATCAGCAAGACCCCACTTTCTGGAAAGCTGCACGAACATTCCGAAATCGTTTTAACCCTTCGCGACTCTGAGGCAAATTATCAAATTTGTATTGAATAAGTTACTACTTCATGTGCATAGAAGAAACAAATCCTATGAAATTGAAATATTCTAGGTCGGAAGAAAAATTTGGTTCTAGAATGAAAACAACTCCGAGTGCAAAAATCTGTCTTGAACCCGCAAATTTCAATCCTCCCGTCAAAGTGAGCGACGGGTACATGTATAGGACAACACATGTGAAGATGAAGGTCATCCCCTTTTGTCAATATTTACCCCCATTAAAATGATTTTCCCTCTAATACGCGGCCACCGCTTGCGAGGAAGTTTGCTATCTCAAGAATCTACAATCTTCTTTTATGAAGAACAAATTAAAGATCGCAGGGAAATGAATGTAGAAAAAATTGATTACAAACACCGAGGAAAACGGCGGAGGAAAACGTGAAAGGGGTGGATATCAGGGTCCGAGGTTTGGGGCCGCCATCGGTTAATTAATTATCCCGGTGCGGCAAGTTAATTCACAGCGTCTCGGCCATTAATGCAAGAGCATGCAGTTCGAAGGGTCGCAACTGCTCGCCTAGTTACATAAGTAGGTGCAAGGCAGGAGAAGGCAGGAGGCCGGAGGCGAGATCGTACGTTTATTGATTCGGTTTTCTCTCGCGGTGGAGCTTTTTTTCCCTCTCGCACCCGTAGATCCAGCAGCCAGTCCTTATCCGACTCGCTTTTCCGTTGCGCTCCCACCCGAAGCGAGGCATCGCGACGTTCGAAGTAGGACGCAACCTTCGGGGGCTCTTTCCTTTCCTGTACGGCCCTGGATGACCCAAAACGCTATCGAGTTAGTTCCTCTGTATCGCCGGTGGTCCTACCCATCCTACCCCAGCGATGGGATCAAACCTGCCGCGAGCAAACCACCCCGGAAAGACGTAACAATAAATGGCCGCTCAAGGGTAGACATGGGATCAAGTTCAAACTAAACGTTCTTCTTGTTTAGTCATAAAAGTCTTTCCTTCAAATATTCCCATTCCTATAGAATTTCATGTTTTTCGCAACTTCAATGTAAATGTGGCACGTCTTCCTCTTATCCGATCAACTTCATCTTTTGCAGGAATTATTTTCCTACCTCAATTTTAGGGGAGAGGGGGCGTGAAAAAAAACTCGCACAAAATATTACACCAGGTATAGCTGTGATCCGCCCTAATGTGGCACGTCTTCCCGACGTCCGATTGATCTAAAACTTTGGATATATCATTTTTTCGTGAAATGGAACAATATTGGGGGGTGCGTGCCCAAAATTTCATGATCGAAAAATAAGGGCACCCTTCTTGTTTAGTCATAATTAAAAGTCCTTCCTTCAAATATTCCCATTCTTATAAACTTTCATGTTCTTCGCAACTTCAACATCAACGTGACACGTCTTCCCCTTATCCGATCAACTTCATTTTTTGGAGGAATTCTTACCTTAGAAATTCTTATTCTTAGAAAAAAAATCTCGCAAAAAATATTTCACCAGGTATAGCTGAGGTCCACCCTAATGTGGCACGTCTTCCCGACGTCCGAATGATCTAAAGCTTTGGATATATCATTTTTTCATGAAATGGAACAATATTGGTCGAAAAATAAGGTCCACCCTAATGTATACTCACGAATCCGAATCAATTTCAATAACCAAGTTTCGTTTCATGGGTTTCGATTACTATTATACTTAATATCAATGTTTCAATGATTATATTTGGAAAGTATTCATTTTATACAAACTGATATCGAACGAAAAGATACTTATAAGTGTTTCGATTTTGCAAGGAATCGAATCTTTCTACAAATAATACCCGAATCTTGCACTGTGGGTTTTAAGCACTTTATTTATTAAATTCGCGTAACTATTTAAGAATAGTATTTCATTTACAATATTTGGTTCTAGTTTATTAAATTCGCGTAACTATTTAAGTATAGTATTTCATTTACAATATTTGGTTCTAGTCTATTCCTTTTCTTTTTATCGGCCATATTCCTTGCTTTTGAAAACACTCTCTCCCCGAAGGTACAGAAGTGGCCATGATACGAAGTTATTCACGTGCAATTTTTTATAAAATGGGGTACCTCATTGAATTTTCACGTGAAAATAATAACGGGTCTTCAAATTGATAATTTATTTTGCCGATTTACGGACTTCTGCATCTGTGAACTATCTACTATATACATGTTGCAGATCAGACCTGGGCGACGCTGGCTCGAAAAACACATGTTGCTATTTCTTTCCTTCTCTTGCTCGGTAAGACAGACCCAGAGTAGTAGCAACATGTGTTTTTTGAGCCAGCGTCGCCCAGGCCTGTTGTACATGAAATAAATACACAGATAGACGGATCTATACATCCGATAGATTATGAAATTATAGTTATCATGTTGAATGAAATTATGCATTAAAGGACAGCATAATTGATGCCAAAAGTCAAAAAATAATGATCAGACAAATCAGAGAATTTCTGGCACGATATTCATAAAATTTTCGAATCTGTTCGACCAAGATTCGAATATACCCGCAAGTATTACATTTACCAAACTACTTGTGAAAGGTTCGAAACTATCTGGCATAGGTTCGAGTATACTTACTGGGCAAGCCACTTGTTACAAGGTCGTCTCTAATATAAACATGCGCTCTATCCGTCTTAGCCCACTGACGAACGAAGATATAATCAAAGATCGGATACTTTCCGGACAGGCCACGTATTGGACACGTAGCTGAACGGGTAGCTACTAGCTACAGAAGCGAAGCAGACAAACCCAGGAAGGTGTTCAACCGCGGAGAAGTAATATTATTTCTGCCACTATTAAAGAGAAGATCTTATCCGTAGAGATTTACGTTGAACCGTGTGTAAGAAGAGCAGTCTAATCGCTAGACTGGATAGGATCTTGAAGAGAGCACGAAGACGTCGCTTCAGGATCGCAACGATCCTAACGATCGGTTTCTCTCGAGTCGTTTGGCTCGTCGCGCATCGCGTCGGTTCTATCTACGACCTCGAAATCTCGAAGTATCACGTTCCAGTTCGCGAACGGATTCCCGATTTCGAGAAACCCGAAGAAGGAGGCTTAATAAGCGACCGCGGATATTTTTATCGTTCGACGATATTCGCGCAGAGAATTTAATAGCCCTATTATCCGGCCGATACAATGGCATTATATGGGCCGAGGTTTCTCTCTCGCATAACAGTCCGACATTATAAGGAAGATTTCTCTTTCGGGACATCGACGTAATACGACGCCTTGCCTCCCATTCAGCCGTGCAAGCCTATTCTGTCTTGCTCGCCGGAGCCGAGTTATTAGACCCACGGTCGTTCCATTTCAAGCGCAGTTTGATTAACGATTTTCGTCGCCGCCGGCTCAATAACGACCGAGAAACGATCCTGTTCCACTCGTCGTAATTTTCCTCGTAAATATCCGCCCACCAGCGGGCGGCTTACCTCGTAGATTTAGGAGGAAACACGGCTGAAACCGAGGTCTAAGACGGTACAGCTATTGGTAGACGTTTGGTATTTATTCGGGATACCGTGGCGGTGTCTAATCGATGTTGACGACTGGACTGCCGGATGTTTATGCTATTTTCAATTTTTATTGTGGCCTGAAATAAAATCCTAGCAGCCTTTGTATCAAAAACAAATAAAAGTCTTATTCAATTCTGTCGAATTTGATATTCTAGCATTTTTTTCAACATTCACAAATGCATAAAGATCCGCTGTCTATCGATGATCTTGGCATACTTTCTAGACTCAATCCAGCCATAGATGGATAATGAAACAATATTCGAGTAGAAAATCATTTTAGAATTTCTTCTTTTTAATTTGACGATCTATAATATTCTAGAACATTATGCTTGAGCACCTTGACACGGCAACGGGAAGCGTGACGTGAAATAAAATCTTACTAAATTCTATCGAATTTCATAATCTAGTCTTTTTTCAACATTTTCGTAAACCATAATTGCACAAAAATCCGCAGTCTAACGATAATCTTGGCGTACGTTCTACACTCCAGCCAGCCATACATGATAATGGTACAATATTCAAGTAAAAAAATCATTTTAGAATTACTTCATTTTAATTTGACGATCTAGAACATTATGCTTGAGCACCTTGACCGGGTAACCAGAAGCGGCATGAAATAAAATCTTACTAAATTCTATCGAATTTGATAGTCAACAAAATTTTTCAACATTTTAAGAAGCCATAATTGCACAAAAATCCGCAGTCCATCGATAATCTTGGCATACGTTCTAGACTCCAGCCAGCCATACATGGTAATGATACAATATTCAAGTAAAAAAATCATTTTAGAATTACTTCATTTTAATTTGACGATCTATGTAGAATATTCTAGAATTCTGTATAAAAATCTGCAGTCTATCGATGACCTTGGCATACGTTCTAGACTCCAGCCAGCCATACATGGATAATGGTAAAATATTCGAGTAGAAAATCATTTTAGAATTTCTTCATTTTAATTTGACGATCTAGAACATTATGCTTGAGCACCTTGGCCCGGTAACCGGAAGCGCGGCACGGAACCACCGGTGTTTACGCTTCTTACGGGAGCCGCGGGCAACCTGCCGCGAATAATAATGCCACCCCCGTCGACGGGAACATCCCCCGACAAGGAACGAAGCCGATCGAGCCGGAGAACCGCTCTATCTCTCGACCGGAAACGACGTTTGCCCGACGCGCACCGAGAAACCGCCCCGGAAAGGATCAAGATAAAGATCCTGCAACGTCACGGCGACGAACGGTAACGTAATATTCCCGATCCGCCGCGGAAGCTTTAGAAACGAGATAAAGGAGAGCCCGTGGTACAATTAATCCTGGCCTGTGCACCGGGTGGCGAAAAAATTACGACCACACGGTCCCGGGACCGCGATTCTAGGTCAGTGGGCCGTGCCTTTTACGTCCGCGTCATTTTTCTCTATCTGCTCATCGTTTTCGGCCTAATGTTATTTACAGGGAACATTCTGTTGTAGTACTTTTTTAGAAGAACCATTTTTTACGGTGGAAATATGCTTAAAAGTGGTTTTCTGTTTTCCTGTAGATCTTCGACATCATAGTATTGGGTTGGCAAGAAAGTAATTTCGGTATTTTAAGATTTAATAGAGCCCAATCTTTTTTTTTAGCAATGAACTTTAATGAATAAGAAATTTTCCCTTTTGTTCGATGATCGTTTCCAAAAAAGAATCTTAAATAAGAAAATATTTTTTTGATTAAAGTTCATCGTTTGAATAAAGAAATTTGGTTTCATTTCACCTTAAAATACTGAAATTACTTTCTTGCCAACCCAATAGAATTGTAAAAATCCTTGGAACGAAATTTTGATAGATTCTTTTGATTTCAATCATTTTCCTTGCGAAACGTTTACCAACATGGAAATATTCTGAAAAGTGGATTTCTGTTTTTCTGTAGATTTTGGACATTATAACAGAATTGTAAAACTCCTTAGAACGAAATTTTGATAGGTTCTTTTAAGGATGTTCTGGAGGTATATAAAAACGCAACAAAATTTTTGAAAATTTGACAAGATATAATTCTTACTAAATTAATGCAATTACCAAAGTTTGGGTTCGATTCACTGCACCGTTTAAGAATTATAGCAACTTGAAGTTTGCACATTTTAACACGTCTTCTTATGGAGAATTCATAAAATCCCACTTCAAACCCTATTTAAACCTTGAAAAAACGCAACTAGAAACTCCAATTTTTTTTTATATGTAGTAAAAATTATGTAATTAATTATGTTCAAAATTTATTAGGATTCACTAAACAGTTACAGAGCAAAAAAATTATAAACTGTTACAAAACGTCAAATTTATCGTGTTGTCTCTCACTAGCATGGAAACGCGACAAGTGTAGACCACTGAATATAGCTACAGAGGGTACAGTATTCGCAAAAGTTAATGCAAAATATACTCGTGTATGGCTTTCATTGCCATGTATTGATGGATTTCGAATTTCTTGTACTTTTGACTCCCATTGTACCTCCAGAACATCCTTAATTTCAATAATTTTTGTTACGAAACGATTACCAACATGGAAAAATTCTTAAAAGTGCTTTTCTGTTTTCCTGTAGATCTTCGACATCATAGTAGAATTGTAAAAATCCTTATAACCAAATTTTGATAGATTCTTTTTATTTCAATAATTTTTCTTATGAAACGATTGATTACTAACATGGAAAAATTCTTAAAAATGATTTTCTGTAGATTTTGGAAATCATAGTAGAATTATAAAATTCCTTAGGACGAAAGTTTGATTGGTTCTTTTAATTTCAATCATTTTTCTTACGTAACGTTTACCAACATGGAAAAATTCTTAAAAGTGGTTTTCTGTTTTCCTGTAGATTTTGGACATTATAGCAGAATTGTAAAACTCCTTAGAACGAAATTTTGATAGATTCTTTTAATTTCAATCATTTTTCTTATGAAACGATTACCGACATGGAAAAATTTTTAAAAGTGGTTTTCTGTTTTTCTGTAGATCTTTGACATCATAGCAGAATTGTGAAACTCCTTAGGACGAAATGATAGATTCTTTTAATTTCAATTCTTTTGATTTGTCTAGTTGAAACGACACCGAACTCCGCACTCTCAACATACTCTTCGGTCCAGACAAAAAGTGTTTCCACCCCGTATTCTCGGGCGCAGTTAGACCGTCGGAGGGTTAAAAATGACGCGTTCATTGATTCACCGATCGAAATGAATTTGCCGTTTATCCGGGGAGGGTTGGTCCGCGACGACGACGCCTCCGGCTATACATCTCTTTATCCGCGGCAGAGAATTCACGGCGGCGGTAGCTCGCGTCGCACTTTAAGGGCTGCTGCCATTAAACCGTGGCGCGGGCCAGCGCGGCGCGCGTTCAAATGATTTGTGGCGAATGCCGGGAAATGGGCGAAGTTTCCACGGCGATGGCGATACAAACGACGAATAATATCGTGCCCCGGCTAAGTAAGAGTTGGCAAAAGTGAAATCTAGTGAAAAGTCCCATTATGCGTAACTGGCCTGTGGGTTTCGCTGCCCGGGTTCTTCTTGAACGAGCAACACCCTCCAGAATCTTTCTGAACGAACGACGTGATTCAATAGAAATTAATGACAGATCACTAACTTCTGTTTGGCTTATTGAACTTCTAAAGTAGTGTTTTATTCATCTTAGAAATCATTTTAAACGTCCAAAGGTTTCATGGAATATGCGAGCATTCGGGATACATCACGCGATTATTCTTGGAGATCATTTGCATTTATATCTGTTCCATTTTCGACCGAAAGTATTGACTGGAGACTGGAACAATAATGTTCTTAAAATGTTCATTCAGAACCGTGAATCGTTCATTCAGAGAATGACGGATAATGTCCAGAATATAATTGAGAAAAGTTTATTTGAAATTTATTCTCCTTTTGCGTAAAGATTTTTTATTATCGAATGGTTCAAATTGTATTTTAATTTCGCAGCTTATGCCGCCTCTCTGTGTCATAACACGGCACAGCCCTGATGCAAGGTATAAAATGAGGGAGTTTCTCCATCGACAACGAGAGGAGTGAAATCGAAAATCATTTCCCTCGCTCCTAAATTGCCGAATTATTTCGGTTCTCCCCTGCTTAGAGCGGTTTTAGACAAGCCGAGGTCCGAGCACCTCGGACAACAGAAAGTACGGACTCACGGTCCGATATTACGATCCTACTTTAAATAAATCGCGGATAAACTCCGGCCCTTCGAGGATATCGGCGGGCCATCGGTGAAATCGGGGAAGACGATTCCATCGTGGGGAGGCTGAGTGACTAGTGATTTACTAAAGTGTTTCCTAACGTTTGGAAACGCGGGGATGAATCTCTGCGCTCGAGCCCCTACGATAACTACGGTTAATGCCTTCTCGACCGGTGGTGGTGGAATACTAAAGCCCCCTAACGCGCGCCCACGCGCTGCTGCAGGTCGCCGTAAAACTTGATAAAAGGTCTGCGGAAATGTCAGCCGAGATTCGTTGCCCACTCGCGTGTACATAGTTGATCCGTTTCAAACGCGGCGAAATTTCTCTGTTTGACGAGAACGTAGCTACGCCTACGCGGTCACGATGACGACCGATATCGTATTGCGACGTAATCAGCACACATCACCGAATGAATGTCGTCACTGCTAAACTGCTAACGCATCGAGCGTCCACCTACGTGCCCATGAGAAAGGTCACAGCTTGAAGTGGCATCGTAAACGCTTTGACGCACCGTGCACAGTGCTGCGATTCGAGCTGCTAGCTGGACAAAACCTTTATGATTACTAGACTGCCGATCTTTATGCATTTATGAAGAAACTAGCTTTCCCCCGCCACGCGTTGTTATGGCTCAGTATTTTTTAAAAGCATGTTTTTATAATACTACCAAATATTTCAATTCAAACGCAGATTAATCTACTCAGCTGAATTCCAATGCAATGAGAAACTTGCAGAACAAATCACTCCGAATAGGTCAATCTTTCTATTTATATATATTTTACGATATAATTTGAAGCAGACTACCACTGAGAAGATTCTCGTCGTGACGCATTGGTGATAATGCGCATCAACACGAAACCATATCGATTATTATACATCAGTGTTTTCGCAAACGCGCCACATTCACATAACTTGAAGCAAGCAGCTAGCGTTGTAGCCGGTGGTAAAAATCGTCAAACCTCTTGAACGAATGGACTTTTTCACATGTTTATTTCTCATAAACCTTCCCGAAGAAACGCTGCGACTATTGGCTCAAACCCCAACTTTCTACGTTCAGCCGTTACGGAGATGACCGATTTCAAACAAACGGACATTAACATTTTTATTTATATAGATAGATAGATTGGTTGGGCAAAATATAAAAGAGTAAAAAATTTTAAAAATTCAAGAATGTTGTAATGTTGCTTTGTTGCAATGTAACAAAGTCGTTAAGGGATGAAATCAATTTTTATGTTATTCCTGCTTCTCACAATCAATGCAAAACATATTTATTTTGCATAAAGATCCGCAGTCTAGAAATATACACGTATCTATACACGATTTCTTCAAAATGTATTTATGCAATCCATTAAGATGATATGATTGTCTTTTCAAAAATTCAGATCGTGAAACAGCGATCACTGTCATTAAAAATATAAATATTGTTCATTTCCGATTGCCGTTTTCTTTAAGAGGTAGCACAATGTAAAACACAATCCTTTTCGTTTCTGGGAGACAAGGGTTCGTTCTTCTATACGGTATTACATTGATCGCAAATGGTTGCAACTCTTGAAAAGTTTCGAAGAAGCTGAAACTCTCGTTGAGACGTAACTCCTTTCACTTAGATAGTATTATTAAAGAAGTTATTAACATTTTATGCCAATTTGTGTACCTAATACGATCGATAGACTTACAACGAACTATGTAACTAATTTAAACTGCATTAGCCAAAGTAAGATTTCTCAGAAACGTGACTTAAAGTTATGGAATCATAAGACCTCGTTACAAGAAAACGAAAGCAGATATTCGAGAATGGAGTTGACCGTATAGCAATACAGTACAACGAAAATCGACTTTTGATCGTCGTCGGATCGTTTCGTCTCGCTGTGCGTCGTCGACGAGAGTCGATTGCCACAACCGATCTTCCCTAAATTTGATAGCACTGGTCCGCCGTTTCCTGCGAGTTTATACGATTTACAATCCACCCGCACTCTCTTGATGAAATCAACCCTTCTTTGATCCGGAAGACCGTTCTACCTCGCCTAGGGAGCGAATTCTACTGTGGCGGTCGCACACTTACGTACATTTTATATTTTTACTCTGAACCTTTCTCGAAGAACCTATGATCTGATATCACTAATTTATTGTAGACGGAGAAATAAAGAATAGAGAATAGAGAAACGATATGTTTCTTTAGAATATTATTTTTTAATTATTGAAATTATAAGGATGCTTCCATTAGAAATCATTCAATAAATTTCTTTATTCGAGCACGTATTATTAGAAAAATTGTGAAAAATTTAAATAAATTCAGTCTTGTAATTTTTATAAAACAATACATCATTTGTCAGGAAAAATTTTCGATGAGATATTGCCGCTTAAAGTTTTAAATTGAAATTGCATTGTGTTTTTGAGCCTTTCGAATTTGTTTCCATGACTTTTTTCTGGTAAATACATAAATCCTATACTCTAAAGCTCAACTAATGCATAAATTCAAATTTTTTGAAATTGTGACATGCGGCGTTTTTCCTTACAACCACGGCTAATAAAGTGTTAATAAAATTGTTCAACATTTAAATTTGCGCAGTGCAGGCAAATATGCGATCGTCACCGTGTCTAGAAAGTTCCAGCAACGTCGGGATATTTATGTTAAAAAAGACGACGGAGTGGATAATGCAAAGACGAAGACGGTAGCGTCTGAAAAGGTTGAACAGTCCTCCAGGTATCGCCGGTTCTTTCAATTCGACAGTCAACAGTGCGCGGCGACTAAAGGAAATCGATAGATCGGCGGGGGTGTGTGTACGTGGGAAACGTTGGCTAACACAATGGCCTCTTTAAACTCTCTTTTGCAGTCTAGGAAAGACGCGCGACCCCTAAATTGCATTTGAATAAAGCAATTTGTGCACACAGCGTAATCCAATTCGGTCCTCTTGCTAGTTTTCGCTACGCGAAAGCACCGATAAATCAACCAGTTGCGCGGTGCCGCGCATCGGGCCCGAGCACACCCCAGCGATATAACCATATGGCTTAATTTCATTCGTTTCGCCCCGTATTTCCCACCCCTTCCGAGAGAAAAAAAGACCGCCCGAAGTGCGCGTGACCGTCGCAGTCTTTCCATTCGTAAACCACCTCGTCCCTGTTGCATCGCTATCCTACACCAAATTTACGGCTCAACCAATTTTCATAGAGAATTCTCAAGCAGTTTCGATCGATTTGTTAGAAAGTTCTTTTCCTCCCCCGATCTTAATTTTCAAGAGAGAACCGATTCTTTGATTCTGAAAATTTTTCTGCTCGGACTATAGCAGTTATGCGAATGATTATACATATGTTTCATTCGCCTCGTTCTCGAGATTATGGATGTAGTCCCCCTTTCGCCCCCTAGGATTTACAGTGCCTTTAATTCAAAAACAAAAACCCCGGCCGCTCGCTGCGAATGATTTTTACGCAGAACACTTCTAAATAAACATTCCTAAAAATATTTTAATTTACAGTCAACAATCAACGAGTGTTAGGCTACATGGGAACGACACGAGCATACCATAAATGCAGTACAAAACTGAATACTATGGCAATATTGCTACGAAATACGTGCATCGCGCGTCGGTCGAAACTTATTCCGCGATGTAAATCGAACAGTGTCCCAGTGTTTCTTTATGAACGCTCTTTCTGCCGAATGAGAACAATTACCGAGATCACAGAGGGATGGTTTCGCGGGAAATTACTCATTCAAGGCATATCTAAAGTCCGAGCAAACGCAGTCCCGTTCTCTGTATGTACAAGGCAAAAGATGTGAAAAGCAGAAGTAATTCGATCGGAGCCACGGCTCGCGCAATCTGCGTCGAACAATAGCGAGTGGCTCGACTAATTATGAACGGCGCTGTACATAAACATCCAACCGCTCGTTGCATTGTAACACGTACACCAAAATGGCCAGAGAGAGAGAGAGAGAGAGAGAGAGAGAGAAATAGGAAAGATAGAGAGAGAGACGTGGATTCAACACAGATTCGCGCGAGATACGGCGCCAAATAGTGCAGCGGTGTAGAACGGGCTAGAGCAGCACATTCGAAATCACGCGGAATCAATAAACGATTAACTCTTACGACCTCGGCGGACGGTATTCACGCGAGTGTTCTCGTATTTCCGTGAATATCCTGCGCCAGGACACTACACTACTCTCCGTTTCCCTCCCTCCCCGTGTCAGGGCTTGAAACCGTTCCAAAAATGTCTGTTTCGAACCGCGTCGCTTCGTAGAAAGGTTCCGGTTAAAACGGACACGAACAACCGAAAGGACCCCGCACTAAACCACGTGAAATGGGTCCTCGGCAAAAATGGCTGAATTTGAAATATGATGTACCTTTTGGGTCACTGAACAAATGTATGTCGGGCAAAATGTCAAAAAAT
Organism: Lasioglossum pauxillum; assembly: GCA_933228785.1. Classification (NCBI taxonomy): domain Eukaryota; kingdom Metazoa; phylum Arthropoda; class Insecta; order Hymenoptera; family Halictidae; genus Lasioglossum; species Lasioglossum pauxillum. The sequence continues at coordinate 35,425,200 of OW121701.1, read as the reverse complement.
GGACAGTTTCGTTGTTTCAACCCTTCAAAAGTCTGAGGTCAGACCAGCAAAGATATCACTTTCGACGCGGTTACCATTATAAGGGAACAATATGAATTTTTAGTGAACAAAATAGTTAAAGAATAATTGTTTATGACAGTATTGTTTGAACAATTTGAAAATGTCATTATTTTCAAGAACTGATTCATGATTTAAAGTGGGAAAAATCATAACGGATAGCAAAAAAAATTAATAAACAATAATAATAATTGTTTTAATCATAATCAATTATTCTTTAACTATTTTGTTCACTAAAAATTCATATTGTTCCCTTATAATGGTAACCGCGTCGAAAGTGATATCTTTGCTAGTCTGACCTCAGGCTTTTGAAGGGTTGAAATAACGGAACTGTCCATTTTTTGACATTTTGCCTGATATACATTTGTTCGGGTCCCATGGAAATCACCGACACAAATTTTCCCGACACGTTTTTCACCGACAACATTTCACTGACTCCAGATTTGACCGACAATAACTTTGGCCGGCAACGCCTTTAACCGAAAACGATTTTGGCCGACAACGAATTTGATCGACAACGATTTTGACCGACAACGAATTTGATACACAACGACTTGAGACGACCACAGTATGTATTATCATACAGTATTATCATATGTATTATACAGTCAGCGGCAATATTAATTGGACATTTTAAAAATCGCATAACTTTCTAAAAGTTGGTCCAAAGGACTTGAATTTTTTAAAGATGTCAGACCGACTAGTTCGCTAGAGTTCACAATCTTTATTAAGATTGATAATTAAAAAATTTAAAAATTGATGTTTTGTCAACTTTTTTATGTGAGCCTGTAACGATAATTTAAAAAATACGTTTTACAGATTTCGGTAACTTATATACATACTGAAAGTTTCATTGAAATCGGTCAACATTGCAATGAGCTACATACGTTTAAAAATGAGAGCTTAAGGGTGAAAGTCGCAGATTGTCAGCCTTGCCAGGGCACTTCGCCCTTACGTGATCATCTTTAAACGTTTGTAGCTCATTGCAATGTTCACCGATTTCGATGAAATTTTCAATATGTATATAAGTTACCGAAATCTATAAAACGCATTTTTTAAATTATCGTTACTGGCTCAGATAAAAATGTTGACAAAACATCATTTTTAAAATTTTGTATGATTCCTACCAATTGCAATCTTAATAAATTTTTATTTACTTATTCTCTAGCGAACTAACCGGTCTAACATCTTAAAAAAAGTCAAGTCCTTTGGACCAATTTTTAAAAAGTCATGCGATTTTTAAGGGTTTCCACTTAATGTTGCCGCTGACTGTATGTATTATCATACTGTGGTCGTCTCAAGTCGTTGTGGACCAAATTCGTTGTCGGTCAAAATCGTTTTCGGTTAAAGGCGTTGTCGGCCAAAATCATTGTCGGTCAAATCTGGAGTCGGTGAAATGTTGTCGGTGAAAACCGTGTCCGGGAAAAGTGTCGATGATTTCCATGGGACCCCATTTGTTCAGTGACCCAAAAGGTACACCATATTTCAAATTCAGCCATTTTCGCCGAGGACCTTTCGCATGGTTTAGTGCGGGGTCCTTTGCAACTGTTATTTGCTTCGGCTTCGATACCGGTTCCGCGTCCATTACGTTTCCGAGGAAGCAGATGTAACAGCGGGAAAGGTTGCTCGCGACAGAAGTTGCTCGCTAGCCGTTTCAAGAACCGAAATCGATGTTATAACAGTTTTCAAGCCCCGTCTCTGTCTTTCCCGGTTGGTCCGCGGGACGGGCTCGATCTTGGCCTAATTTCGAGCGGAGCGTGACAGGAGCATCTAAGAAAACAGCGAGGAGAAATCAATAAACCAAGCCCCCCTCGCCGGTTGCTGAGAATCCGAGAACTCCGAGCAGAGAGAATCCTCGTCCTGAGACACGTTCGATCGCGGAAAACATGCTCTCTGTCTTCTCCCCATCCTGCAACGCGTTATCGAACACGATCCAATGGCATTCGACCGTTCCGTCGACGTCGACGTGCACAGAAGCCGAATAACGGCGCAATTAACCGGCGATCAGGTGCGAACGGCCCAAGCACAAGGAAACAGTTCACTTTCCCGGCAGCCCGCAAACGATATTCCGCGTCAATAGTGCCCGCGAGTCGCTGTATAGTCGAGACCGAGAGGCCGCAGAACAGTTGGCCGTAGCCGGCGAAACTTCCGACGGTTGCAACGAACAGAAAAACGAAACGCAAAGGAGAACAGTCCAAGGCAGGTGAGACAGCTATGCTATGGAACAGCGGTAACACCGAACAGCCAAAATGAAAACATTCCAGTCGCATCCGGGTGTGTACGGCAGGAGTAGCTCGACTTCCGGTTCTAGAAACGTCTCTGCCAGTGTACGCGACAGCAGGACATTTTGCGAAACGTTATTGCGGATCTTTATGCGAATATAGATTTTTACGGTGGACATCTGAAAACGAGGAACTCACCGCCTCTGTATTACCGGTTGTATCACTTTCAGAGAAGTTTAAAAGTACCGAGTTCTAGGAGAAGAAAGGTGCACCTTTTTGCGCTTTTAGTTTATGCACTAATTGAGCTCTACAGTATAGGATTTGCGTATTTACCAGAAAAAAAGTCATAGAAACAAATTCGAGAGGCTTAAAAATAATGCAATTTAACCGATGTCCTATGCTATAACGTTAGTGATCGAAACTTTAAACGGCAATATCTCGAAAGTGAAAGTATGTGACATGCGGCGTTCTTCCTGACAGCCACAGATATTAGGTTGCAGGGGAAATTCTGTCGTATTTGAGATAAACAAAAAACACGTGCTGCCAGCACGTGAAATAATTGTTACGTTATTAAATTGTTTGTTTGTGTGTGCACGAGTGTGTGCACGTTATTGTTTGTGTGTGCACGAGTAAATTGCATCAGTTTAATATGCATAAAATGAAAACAATCATATGAAATGGAAATATTCTAGGTCATTATATTATTATAGGTTAAAAACATATTTTTGTAAATCGATTCGAACGTTTTCTGTCAAATACGACAGAACTTTCCCTCCAACCGAATAATTGGAAGCTGGAAGAAATTTGCTCCCTCCGTTACGGATTCTATCACGTTCGAACGAAGGTAACAATCGAGTTCGACTATTCTAAACACTTAAAGGACGCTGAATTTATAAGATAGCAGAGAAGCCACGTTCGCGGACTGCAACGCAATTGAAAACGGGAAGAAGAACTTTGCCCCATTAGGAGTCGTATCACGTCCCAACGAAGACAAAACTCTCGTTCATCTTTCCCAAGCACTTTACCGAGTGTCGGCCGACCAAAGACTCTGTAAACGCATAAAGATCCGCAGTTCTAACTTTCATGTCCCTCGAGGATCAACTAAACAATTGTCATAGGAAGCGGGGTCGATTTCGGTGCCCGTCTCAAACAAATGTCTCCGTCACTGAAGAATTGAAACGGATCGGATCTGGACCAGTCGAATTCTGGAGAACAGAGTCCACCGGTTGCCGACAATCTCATCGTACAATCAAAGGAAAAACTAGCAGAGGCCAGGCTGTTTTCGAACAATTTCCGGTTCTAGGTAGTCGAGCTGATCCTGGATGCACCGAGGGTGCATTATTGTGTACACCGAGGACATGGTATGACGTCGCGGGGCGAGTTAATCGTCGATATACAATTAATCGAGAACATCTAGAAAAAACACCAGGTAAAGAGAAAATAAAACAGAGAAAACAGAGAGAGAGAGAGAGAGAGAGAGAGAAATAGAGAAAGATACAGAAAAGGAAAGAGAGAAAGAGAGAGAAAGAGACAGCCATCTCACCGCCCGCCACAGCTCAAAGCACTCACGAAATTCTCACGGGGGGTGGACACGACAAAAGGGGCCACCGTGTGTCGCCTTTGTTTTTTCGTCTGACAAGGATCCTATCTCTACGCGGGGACAGAGTCTGGGCTTCCGGTGGTTGTTCGCTCTTATAACCTAACAAAAACCGATCGCACTGCTCCGTATGCGGACCGGTGAACGCCGTGGTGCCACCTGACAGACTCCGGGAAATTTGAGAAAACAGGATTTCCTTCGGCCCATGCGCGTGAACTTTAATCGAATTTTCGCGTCACAACGGCGACCACGGCGCCGGGCCCTCGCCACGGCCCTACCGCTCGAAATTCAAATTTTCCGCGACGGGAAACACTCCCGCGCGTCCCCCTACCACGAGGAATTTCCTATTTTCCCGCTATTAACCTGTCGGTACTCCTTTATTTCAATTGTTTCGATCCAACGTTGATGTCTAATCAGTTTTTCTTCCGACTGATTAGCTTGCGCGGAAATAATGAAAGCGCATGACAAATGGCGGGTGCTTTCGATACTGGCGAACGCAAGATCTGTGTTCGTTCGATTTTGGGAGGAGTTTTTTTTATATAATAGTTTAATAAAGAGACCGTTGAATCGAGTGGAGAGATGCTTCGCAACGTTCACTTACGTTTTTGTTGGTCTCGGTTCCTCCCACGCGATATGGGAAACTTGAATAGATTAGCAGGACACTGGGAACACTAAACGGTTGGGCGGGTAATGAGCCATGACTTATTCCTTCACGTAGGATGATCAGAAATTAGGTATGGCGAGACATCTGGAGGGAAATGTGTCGACTAACTCGCTGCGGTGACAGTTTTCCTCTGTACCTACGTGGGGATATATTTGAATGTTTATTGGATTTTGTTTCGGCAGCATTTTTGTAACAATTTGTTTGTGATCTAAGAAGTCTGCGGTTCCTCTACTCTAATTTACTGCATTAGCGAAGGACTGTAATCGAAACCGACGTCAACGAAAGTTTCGATTTTCATAACTGTTTTATAGGTCATTTGGTAAGAATCGGTAAACTTCGGCAATGCTCGTTGAATGCTCGTATATATTTTATAATATGTATATCGTAACATATATAGTTATGTATATGTAATGTAGAAATTTAAAGTGTGGTAATAGAGGACTGGATTCGTTTCGAAGTAATCGCTTTTACACCATCTGTATTTTCTGCAATACTGGGTAATTAGCCAATGAGAGCGAAGACGAAACCGCTTCCTCTACCACCGACACTGATATATATACTATGGATGCGGTATTGCCATAAGCCAGCTGCACAGCCTTTCGTCCCGAATTGATCGTAGAGTGCAACGCCAGCGCCGCCAGGTAGTGCCAAATGTATTAAGGGAAATAGCGCAAGTTTCGAAAATGAAGTTCATAAGATTGAAATAATAGTATGTTATAACATCACAAATCAATCATAAGTTATAAGAAATTAAACAGAAGTGAAATTTGTGAAATAAATGCATAAATGTAATATAAAAGAAACTAAGAATGATTAATGAAGTGAAGAGAAAGTGCAAAATTGAATTAAAAATATTTGTAAATATTTTTGTCGTTTGCTTTATTGTTATAGGTAAGGGAAAAGTAAATAGGTGTGTATTTCTTACGTTTTAAGAGGAGCATTAAATGAAATCAAACTCATAATAATATTGAAATACATTTATTAATATAATTAATATTTACATATAATTGTACAAAATTAATACCATGTTATTGAGTTATGTAAAAATCGGATACTTGCAAATGATAATTTCAAGTAGTCATTCAAGGCTCAGCAGTACCGACTTTTATCACTGTTGATAACTGCACAGATAAAAATGTTAATATTTCTTAAATCTGTAATACTACTATAAAGTTGAAAAGATTGAAGAAAGTCATTTTGGAGAAAGCACAAGCAGAAAAATAAATATCTTATACATAATGGTATCACAATTTTATTTTAACACACAGCAAGCAGAAAAGCATACAGGATGTAAGAACAAGCCACAACTAGCAGTATAGTTATTAAATATAATTATTTATTTTAAAACTATTTACAATGTGTTAGGAAAGCAATAATTGACTTCACTGATTCGCCCAAACAATCGATCGCGTTAAAAAATGTCGCATATTAGTGCCAGTAATCGCCGAAGCACATTGTTTTGTTGCCGCATATATACGCAATTCTATGTATTTTTCAATTATCGTTTTTATAAGTCTATTAGTGTGACTTATAAATTCGTCGACACTGAACATTTCCATATCATGTTGTTGCAACTCTAAGAATAAATTATTATTTCTAGTTGCTTGTTCGAAAGCCCGAGTTGCTAAAATGCACGGGAAGTTTCTTTCTATGGGTGGTTTACCTGAATTTGAATTGCAGGCTTTACGGAAAAGCAATTCTGTAGTTAAACAAATTTGTACAACGCTATTCGATGGAATAGTCAAATATCCATTCGCAACTTCCTTTAAGGTATGTACCTTTATTTTTAGACGTTTTAGTTTCCGCTTCATCAGCTTGTTATTCTTCAGGGAAGAGTCTAGTTTTCGCCAGAGGTTACTTAACTTCTTCAGGGTACTCGCCGGGGTTCTCTCATAGTGGTGGTCATGATGCATGTTCTCATATGCCGTCATGGGCTTGAACTTTGTTACATTCTTTTTGGATGTACTTGGCTGACTCTCTTCAACAACTGCAATGAAAAATAATGTCACAAAAATTTATATATTACGAAAAAAATGTCAACTTTATCACTAAAATAATATATGTGATAAAACGAAATACTGTAATTGAAACTTATTTGAACTTACAAATCTCTCTGCTACTTGTAGGAGAGTTAATGTACTCTACACACATAGACACTTCTGGGATTTCTTCACTAGTTACAATAGATTCATTAATATCTGAAAACAAAGTACATACACTAATTTGATATATATTACATATTAAATTACAAAATTATATTAAATTTAATATTTATATATTACATATTAAATTACATTAATATATTATAAATCAATTAAGACACAGTTCCTTACTTCCATGATTACTTTCTACCAAAATATTGCTGTGTTCTTGAAACGTTTCCTGGCATGTCAAAATAGTTGATACAGATCCTGGTTTCATAGTTATCCTGTTGCTGTGATGCACATTAAAACAGTCTTTATGGAAGTGATCCGTACACAAATAACTACTGTCTTTAGGCGTCCAATTTTCCCGGCCTATAAATTTGATCCATTGTTCACGCACTGCTGCATCTCATGGAAATCTGTGTTTTATCATATGGGAATTTAAAACAAAACAATTTAGTAATATTGAAAATTGAAAAGAAATTATATTATCTGTACAAACCTGTGCAATGATGCCTTGTTTTTGTTCTTACTATAATTTCCGCAATATACGCATTTACCCATTGTTATCAACTGTAATAAAACGAAGTATAATCAAAATTACATAAATACTATGGTTTGTGTTCCATTATTTTTTGCTTTCTAATATTAAATCTTAAAGATGGTAACATACCAAGAAATCGCAGTAAATAGTTATATATATATACGCCCAGTAAACCACGCCAAAGTACGCTGATTACTAACTGCAATAAAACGGAGTATAATCAAAATCACATATAAATATTAGGCTACTTGTAATGCTTTGTTTGTGTTCCATTATTTTCTGCTTTCTAATATTAAATCTTAAAGATGGTAACATACCTGATAAGTTGTAAACACCACAAAATACAGAATAAACAATGAAAAAACGCTCGTCGAACACACCAAAAGACACCCGAACAAGACACGCTACGAAATAAAATGGAGTCGACGGCGTCTAACAACTCGATTCAAAGCAGCGCCACCTGAAGGGACGCAAACACATGACAAAGTATGGAAGATCACGGGGGTGAAGAGGAGTACGGGGGGATATAGTACGTTTGGCACTACCTAGCGGCGCTGGCGATCAATTCGGGACATCGCCAGGACCCGAATACCGCATCCATAGTATATATATCAGTGACCACCGAACGCTGTGCTTCAGTGAACAATACGATAAAGTAAACATTACGAAGTAGTGACATAACCTTCTTCTTTCGACTGTGACGTGTCCAAATATTTATAAAAATATGATCAATCCGTTGAAAAGATTGTTTTCGTTTCTAGAGTATTGGTATTTTCGGTATATGCTTGTTACCGAGCTTTACATGGTTGAGAAATGGGAGAGGAAGTTTATAAGTATCCTTTTTCATAAGTATCGATTTTTTAACAAAAACCTTCAAGACCGAGCATGACACATACATTTTACGAAATTATAATTCCTATACTAATTGTACAGATACATTTTTAATCACCCTCTTTTGCTCGTTCTTTTTTTTCAACTATAACGTTGTACTACCATTTGTGCAGTACACGTTGAAAACGTGAAACAGTTTATGACAACTGATTGTTAACACGAAATTGTTAACTTGCCTCTACATTCCATTGTTGCGGCGAATTATTTTGTGTAAACTATTTTTTCGAAAATTGTATATACAATGTTATTCTTTGCACAATGCATTGAAGCTTTAAATAAAAAAAATTTGCGTAATACATAAGAAACGATTCTCTTCTATTTATAAACCTACGCCCGCTAAACAATAATTGTATCAAGGTTAAAGATAATTATGTATAGAGTTTTGTCATTTTTCATTATATTTAATAATGGTGAACACGAACACAGTTTTTCAATAATGATATTTTGCATGTAAGTAGGCACAACAGGTGCTGTACGAATCACAAATTCTTTTTTCTTCTTTTTCCTTTAATCGAAAAATTTAATGACTACACTAGATAACAATGCTTCCTGATGATTGAGCTTACGATTTCCTACGAACACAACTATAAAAACATAAACTGAATTACGCGCGAATCATCGATTAAATTAAATTAGAAAGAACAAGTCGAGAAAACAAGATAAAAATCAGATCGCTAAAGTATTATAAGACTTCTAGCGTTGTTGTGTATCTCAAGCAACCATTGTACTGTATATACATGTTCTTCTTCTCAAAATATATACAACATAATCGTAATGCAAACGTTGATGCAGTTAAAACAATAGCCTATCGTTTAAATTAATCTACTGTTCCGTTTAATGTAGAGTGTAGAGTATGTATGGTTTAGTTACTAATATTGCAATTTCTTTTGTTAGGAGGAAATTTGAAAGGAATTTCTAATCCTCGATGCTATAATACTGTGCATACGACAATAGTGGATCCAAACCGTTCTTTCCTGCAACCTTTAAATCAAACATTTCAATGTGAAGATATCGATACTTTCCGATAGGAATGTTAACGCAATCACAAGTTCGTAACATTAGAAGAAACTATCATCTTACTTAAGAACGTAGAGCGAAAGAAAAAAAAATGAAAATAAGGGACGGACAGTATTAGGAAAACGATTATTTCTCAAATTTCGCAACGCTCGCGTAAAATTAATAAATATTCTTTTTTCTTTCCTTTTTTTTTTTTGTTTTCTTTCAAAGTATCGACAATCCGTATCCATGCAGTGATCTTTGGTCCCAGTACTGTACATATGCTGACTGTGGTGGCAAATTGGTAGATTCAAATGGAAAATTAATAAGGTAGCATATGATAGCTCTATCGAATATGAATACAGGGACTCATATTAAAGGTAAGTATGATATGGACCTTCCGTATGACTGCAAATCGTTTTCGGTATCCAATCGCCTAACGCGTACTCTTTGCTTGTAATGGTACTCCTTCAGATAACTTTTAAGTGTCTTTGGCAACTGCAGCTTATTTATACCGTCGTACGTTGTCCGTGTGGTTATCACCCCTCGGCAGAGGTGTTGCAACGGGAAGGCAAAGTTTCGATGCAATGGTATCGTCAGCATTGGTTCGAAGAACATGCAACAGGACGGATCCTTGTAATGTTCGATCAAACCGCACACCTAGAAGAAAAACGAACAGAACGACAACAACGAAAACGATAGCGATACAACTATTTGTTACCGTGTTTCTTCGTCTTCGAAAGAAAGATCCACGACGTACCGTTTCCGAGGCATACACTCCAGGATCGTGTGAATCGAAGCTAAACTTATGATTCCACTGTTCAATTCGTGCATGCAGAGAACGCCCATACCTTCGAAAACTCACAGAAAATAGAAACTCCTCTTGTGCCGAGTCCCTCAATAGGAACGTACCGTCTTGTTTGCCTTCCAATAATCGTTCCGCTTCGTATCTATCCATCTTGCCCCAATAAAAGGAACAAGCTGTGATGGATCTGAGGTCTGGTACAAGGCAATGAACATAATCAACCTATAAATACGCAATCACAGACCAACAGTTAGTTTTCGCTTATCCGTTAATTGTTAAATAAAACTTAGTCCATCTACCTGCGTATGCGCCGGTCTTTCGATGTGCGGAATTAGCGCAAAATCAATTTGAGACAATGCCGAGAGAGCAGCGGCTTGTATGCCAGCGTGGGCTTGAAACAGGGCCGCTAAACTGTCCACTGTTATTCCATTTGGCGGTACTTGTATTCCGGATGAATGTTTAGGCTTATATCCAGGAGGTGGTTCTACACCTTCTTCCATTTCTCGGGCCCGTTGCAACCGAGCCCTTTTGTCGCAATCCTGCGATAAAGCACATTAAAGATACAATATTTACGAGAAATTTATAGAACATTATCATCGCTGAAAGAAACACGACACGTACTTCCATGGGGAACTCCTCTGGGTAGACTCTCGAAAGATCAATTACCGGACTCGGTGGAAGCGGTCCTAATACCGGACTTTGCGGAGCTGATCGACTGTTAAGTACAACATTAGCTCCGATAGAATGCTCTTCGGTTCTTCTATAACTGGTACACACGCACTCTGAACTATTATTTCCGTGACCGGGAATAATGTCAGTACTTTTCGAAGCTTTGCTTTTGGCGCAATTAAATTTCAATACCCAATTGTTCCGTTTTTTCTTAGAGGATAAAACGTGAGTGCACGTCGGATTCTGATCCTTATTACGCTGTTTACCTACGCACATTGAAAATTATATTATAGCTAGAAGGCAAATTAACCGATGATGAAAATAATGCATGAAAAAGAAGAATGTTTCCTTACTTTTTCGTTTACCAAACGACAAAGTTTTAGACGATCTCCTCAAAGGAGGATTTACGGGACAATCTTCTGAACTACTGCTATTATTACTACCATCTGAACTACTGCAACATGCTTCCTGCTGCTTGTAAGTCAGTATCTCATTAGTGATGTTTCCATTGCTACAAATTGCTTTCGAATCCTGGGAGTCAACCGGCTGACTATACAAAGTTTCAAATTTAGAATTGTGATTATCTAGTTCTGAATTTAATCGATCGTTGTCCAGATTCCCATCCAGTTTGCATTCTCCACGTAGAAATGAATTCGAGCTTAACGCAGGTACGTTTCCATTATTTTCGTTATCGTGTAAATTCTCTGTACTATCTTGATTTGTCATTTCTAGCTGAGACGGCTGAATAACGCTAGTACATACTTCGGAAGACATTCTAAAAAATTCTCTGAGACTAGCGAAATGCTGTCCCATTATTAAATGGACCAACACGCATCTTATCGCCTCAAAAGTATATCATTCTTATTTCTCTTTTATAGAAATATCATAAATACTTTCATGTTACGCAATACGATTACATTATATCACATAAGTTGTCGATCAATACAATGCGTTCGATTATCTAAAACAAAGTGTTTCATTTTGAAATTCGGTAAAATCAAATGTCTCATCGCAATGATAATTTATAAAGACCATTGTTTTGCTTTCTTGACATAAACAACATATCCATACACACAAACTAAAATTGAATCATTTTTATGTCTATTAAAATCATGACAAAAATTTTTGCAACAAAAATCGAATGTATTAATTCGTTAAAATCCAAATTGCATCTATCTTCGTAGGAAATTATGTAAAGCAAAGTGTTTTATTTTGAAATTCGCTAAAATTCAATGTCTCTGTGCAATGATAATTCAAAGAATATTGTTTTTCTTTCCCGATATAAACAACACATCCGTACGCATAAGCGAAAATTGAGTCATTCTTGAATCTATTTAAAGTCGTGTGTTAGAAATGGTAAAACTTGCATGATGAAAATTTACGTAGCAAAAATCGAACGTATTATTTCGTTAAAAACCAAATTGCATCTATCTTCGTAGGAAGTATGAAGGTGAACGTATAATTACCAATGATAAAGAAATTCGACAGTGTAATTTCCTTGTAAACGTTACTATCCAATTTTTCTGGCGTTTATAATGAGTATTTCCTGATGGCAGCTACCCAAAACATGTTCAGACAAGTTTTGATAGACTTCCTCCCTTGATCGATTAAGACACGTGTGTTGATCAATGCTTTAGTCTTGACCAGAGTATTTATTTCACGATACAATCGAAATCATAGTTCGAAATACAATGCACTGACTTGCAACTGATGTAATCAAAGAAGTAAAATTGTCAAAACATGACCGAACGCATCGTCGGCCATTTTCCCTAACTGGTTCTTTCCCATGTGTCAGAAATAATATGCAATCTAGACAGTGCATATACACTTGCACAGGAGTACGTCAACCTCAATGATTTATAGACAGGACAGGACAGGAATTTCATTTCCAGTATACTCGATGATTTCATGTATTTTCATACTCGAATTTTATGGATCGTCAAAACGATCCTTGTATTTCATTTGCAGTAAAACCTTTCTGCAATCATTTTTCTACAATATATCCGTAATAATTTACAATGCAATGTCTGTACGTTTCGTCGCTGCGTAAGATGGCGCTATATTTCGATTCTCAAGAGCAAAGAATCTTTGCCCTTATTTACATGATCCCTTACGATCAACTCGGCAAGAATCATTTGAACATGGTTATTTTATTAATTACTTATTCATTACGTTATTTTTCTATTAATCCTGACACCCTCGGAATATTTTTATTTTATTTTATTCCTCTAAATTTTGATATTTCATACAGGTAGCCCTAGTAGACACACAGACGAAATCAGAGGAAATTTCCTCTCTGTTGTAATAATCGCCGCTAACTTATTGCTGTGATTGTAGTTTAGTTGTATTTGTCACGTGCCTGTAAATTACGAGGTAATTATATCTTTATCTTTTGTAATGACGTGTCGTAACACGTGTATGTATATGTATATATATAGCTCTTTTATTACTTAATATTAATATTTAAACATTGTACAAAGAATTATAAATTTGATAAAGATAAATCTTGTTTCACAAGGAACATGCATGTAAACAAAGTGTATATGTACTTATGAATCAGAATGCGCTATAAAATAGCGTTGCACAAGTTCACACGATATAGGCAAGTGTTTCAATCAGTCTCTAACAGAAATATAATATTACATATTCAATCAATAACTTGTTAACATCTTTTCAGTAGCCCAACTTTTTCTAGACCTAACCTATTGAACATTGTAAATTTTACAAGTGCAAGCATGTCTACGGATCCAGAAGTTTTGGAGAAATCCAAGACGATGTTAAAGGACATGTATTTCGCTGGCGTCAAAGCGGTTTCACCGAAGCAACTTATAATAGATAAAGTAAAATTTAAAGATGGGATATTGCAAGTCGGTGATCAAACTTTTCCATTGAGGGAGAATGTTTATTTAGTTGGTTTCGGCAAAGCTGTTATGGGCATGTCCATAGTTCTGGAACATATGCTCACAGGATATTTAAAAAAGGGTATAGTCAGCATGCCCGCAGCATCGACGAATGAAATGTGGGAGTCTGAAGACAAAACTTATTTTCCTAAGTTAAAAACCAGCGTGGTAGAATACAAAGAAGGATGTGTAAATAATCAACCGGATCACAGATCGTTGGATACGACACATGACATCATAGATCTGGTTGAATCGTTAACTGAAAACGATACTTTAATTGTATTAATATCAGGTGGAGGTTCCGCGTTGCTTTACATGCCAAGACCGATAATCGATCACGAAGACAAATTAATGCTCTGTAGAAACCTTCAAAACGAAGGCGCCGATATCAAAGAACTTAACACGGTAAGAATGAAATTGTCTATGGTGAAGGGTGGCGGTTTAGCTAGAATGGCTTTTCCAGCTAACATCGTTACTTTGATATTATCCGATATAGTGGGCGATCCCGTCGATTTAATCGCTAGTGGCCCGACGGTATATAACGCGAAAACTCCGAAGCAGTCGATAGCTATTTTAAGGAAGTATAAATTATATGATAAAGTGGAAGGTGATGTAAAAAAAGCCATCATGTCTAAAGAGGCTTTTAAGGATAAGCCACTGTTAACTGGCAAAGGGAGAAGGAAGCAATTTAAACATGTAGTAAACGTTATTTTGGGAAATAATCAGGTGGCAGTCGAAGCAGCTGCTTTCGAAGCACGATGTAAAAAGCTCACTCCGATAATATTGAGAACCGATGTTACCGGCGATGTTCACGATGTCAGCTTGGCGTATGCTCATGTAACGAGTTTAATATGCCTTGTCTTAGAAAAGAAACTAACGAGAGAGGAATTCTTTGAAAGAGTAAGAGACATTCCTGTGCTTTCGTTACCTACCACTAAAGTGGATGAAATTTATAATTCGATCGAAGATACGAGCGGAGAAGGAATTGTACTGATCGGAGGAGGAGAGCCGACGGTAATAGTTAAAGGAGACGGAGTCGGTGGTAGAAATCAAGAATTAGCTTTACATTTCTCCCTAGATTGGTTAGCAAAGATAAAAGGTAACCCTCGTTTCGCCGAGTACGATGTTATAATGTTAAGCGCTGGCACGGACGGTCAAGATGGTCCAACCGATGCAACAGGTGCATTTGGCTATCCTGCTATTGGACCGATAATTCATGACTTGTACGCACAATCAAAATTAAATGCTTCGACGATGTTAGTTCATCTACACGCGAAGAAAGCAGCTATACAAAAGAAAAAAGACGAACAAAAAGCATTAGAAGAGCTAAGACCCCAAGAAATATGTAAACTGCATGAATTAAGTGGTTTTGTGATTAAGAAAAAAGAAAAATTGAAGTCCGAAGAACAAAAAGGAAGAAGAGAAGCAGAAGAAAGTGAGATAGAGGAAGTCGATGAAATGGAAGAAGCGCTTCCGTTAATGTATCAAACCTTGGAAATCGAGCGTATGCTACCTGAAAATGCATTGAAGGATAACAATTCGTATAATTTATATTCACGATTCAAGAATGGTTCAGACTTATTAAAAACTGGTTTCACTGGTACTAACGTTATGGACTTACATTTTATTTATATTAAAAAACGAAAATGTGACTGCAAGCTAGATCTTGATAAAGGGATAACTGAGAACGCTTTGGATAACCATGATTTACATGTCGACCCTGCTACTATCAAAAGATTCAGAAGAATGCATGTATTCTCACCTTTCGATTGGGGTTCTTACCTACGCGGTTCATTACCCGACGTTGTAGATCAGGTAGAACATCCTAAAATAAAAATTATCGACGACAATCTGAATCAGCCGTGTTGTCGTAGAGACAGAAAATTTCCACAAAAAAATCTATTGAAAAATAAGGATCTTCCATTATAAAATTTTCAAATAGAGAAATTGATTATATATACATATATATAACAATGATAATTTAATTGTACATCGAAGAAGTAATACATTGGTGCAAATTAGTGTTCAAATTTTTAGAGATATTAAATTTAGTAAATAACCATATTAGTCATTAAACATGTGATAGATTCATCTTATTAACAATTTTGTTAAGCAGAATTAACAACGATACACAATACGAATAAATTCCTACATAATATATGTATATGTATATATACATACATACATATATATATATATATATGTGTGTATATATATGTATATATACATATATATTGAGTACATACACACACGCGTGCACACACCCACACGTACGAGATTTCAATGGACTAGTTTAATCATAGCATCTGTAACGAAATTTCTGTGATAAGAAAATTGAAATAATTCAAGTGCAATACATAAAAATAGTAAATGCGTTGCTCTATTATATTTTTATAACATGTACATACGCACGGACGCGTACACAATATACATTCGGGCATTTTTAGTATACGTGACAGTGGGTTTATTTGTACTACAGAATTATCTATCTTACCATAAATAATAAATACTTCTCATACGATCGGCTAAAGATCCCAACTAAATAAGTGATGTTTGACTAACATATCGCGGACGCCATCTTTTAATGGCTGAGATTGTTCTTTCTTGGCCGGTAGTTCCCAATCTGGATTTAAATTAAATGCAAATTGACTTAAGATTCTCAATTCACATTTAATTTGTACCCATCCAGGACTATTTATAAAGCTCCAGGGTTGATACCTAAAAATTGATTAATGTTTTCATTGAAAAAAACGACTGCATACACTTTTATGCAATGCTTGTTACCATTTCTGCACAATTTCTACACAGGAACATAAGACCTCAAGCCATAAATGCAAGACTTGCTCGTTTAATCCTAGACAGATAAGCGACCGTAATTTTACATCCATTTGCGCATGTGCATTGTCATGTGTTAGATTCACTGATTGTACACATCGATACAACAACTAAAACAGAAATTATATTTTTTATACGAATATGTAATATTATTAAGAAACTGTAAATAAGTAGATATTATTACCTCTTCCGGCGTGAGAACTTTACCATCTTCGTCCAGTCTATATGTTTTACAAAGTACTAATCTACTGTAAACAGAGTTAAAATCTTTCTCAACTTCTCTGTTCGACGCTTCTTCTATGAAAAGCCATGGATGGCATGGTCCACCTAAAAACGTTGGTCTACGCATTCCATGTTCCAATACCGCTTTTATCGCGGGGCACAAAGTTCCCCTTACTAAATCAGTAACAGCTTCGCTGACTGTATCGTCTCCAGCACACGTATACTGTTTACTTCTTTCGTCTAATAATTCTACAAATTTAGCGGGGAACCAACCCCTCAATCCGTTCAATTCTCCTACCCAACAATGCTCATCTTTTTGACTTAAAATCGTGATTATATCATTTTTTCGGAAACCCAATTCATCGTCGTCGTGTCTTTCGAAATCTACAAGTGTAATTACTGTGTTATCATAATTATAACTCTAACAATATAATCTTTCAGGTTAGCATACCTAATAATGCTTTAGCTCTCCTTTTCCTAGTGCGCGATACATTCACATAATTATCGTGATCTTTCGCATGACTCTCCATGGTATAGTCAGCGATAAGTATAGTGTTACTCAATTTTGGATCAACATTTATAAAATGTCTAGCGACCTGTAAGACAGCCTCTCTTAGATCCACCAATATTTCTGTAATATCATTATTATTATTTTCTTTATACAATAAAATATATTGACAAATATTCAATCATTTTCTATACCTGTTTGACGAATGTTTTTTGATTTTGCATCGTCTTCGGTGTCGTCACTTCCAAACAAGAATGTTTGCAACATTGATTTATTCCTTTTCATTTGACGCCTTCGTGAAAATGTAAATAATTTTATAAAATGATCGTAACGTTCATGAAATTTTATAGTAATCAATTTACATACCTATTAAGATGTTGTTTCGGTAAATTTGGTACTGCATCCGGATTACCCACTAATCCTCCCTGATCAGCCATTAAATATGCTAAATGTCTACGTCTGTGAGTTTCGACTAGAACATCTGTTAACGATCCGCTTACTTCTAAAGATATCTGCAATAATGGTAATATTAACAATATTCGGTTCTAACAGTTTCTGATTTAAGTCTAGAAATTTCAAAATGAATGTTACGTTAAATAATTGTTCTACATCGTCGATATCCCCGGGTATGTCTGAGAGAGCATTAAATATTTGGGCAGAGTTTTCCAACTGCTTTAATTCAGACTCTGTAAAAATATTAAACAACATTATACGATGTACTGGAAAAGGACTTCTGTGTATATAGAATTCGACATTGTACAAAGCAAGAAGTCTGTTATTAAATAGAGTGACCGATCTACGATTTTGATTAGATCTAGCAAAAATTGTATGTCATATAAAAACTACATACCTTTTATTTTCAACATACCAAGTGTAACTTGAAATAAAACGATAGATCCATCGAAAAGAAACATATCCCATATACGTAACAATATTTTCATATGTACAACAGAAGCGAATAGAGTCAGGAACCAGTGTAACGATATTAAACTTAACTCTATGTCATGTTGAACCAAGACATGGTCTATATCGGGAAGATAATTAGCTACTAATGTACGAAGTACTCTTTGGTCAGCTTGGATACCTGTTATATATTTTAGAATAAGAATAGTTATATATTTTATCCATCGCTATTTATTTCTATTTATATTACCCAACAACGTCGAAGAATAATAAGACGCCGGTAGTAAATCTTCTACTATGGTTACCATCATCAAAAAAGCATCTTCTTCTTCTAATAGTAATAAAAGAGAAGCCGCTATTGTTCCTGTACCCTGGCAGTACCTTTACAGAATACGTTGGCAAAAGTGTTATGTTGTAGAAATAGAAAAATAGTAGTCTATAGAAGAGTGCTTTTACCCGATTTCAGGATACAACCAAGCTAGCGCACGCATGACACGTCTCAACCGTGGTATTCCGGTACTATGAAGATGACTGAAACACGCGTTAGCAGGCATGATCCGAAGCAGATCTTTTTCTATTTGTTTATTACTCATTAATGCATCGTTGCTCGACGCTTTTACGATATCTTTGTACATTATTTCAGAAGAACTTTTTTTTTGGACTGCACCTATAATAAATAAACGTCAAATTATTTAAGCTTCGTTTCAGTCCACAAATTATTCGATCTATTATATATACCTGACATTCTCATCCAAATTTGAGGTCTCAGCGAATGAGGTATACCGTGACGCACCATATCGCGTAATTTATCCGTACGAGGTAATCTTCTATCTAAATTTTGCCACGAAAGTTCAGTAACTTCTTTGTTATGACTGAATTCCAATAAAGCAACCCACTGTAATCTGGATATATTATACTGAGTAATGTTTATCAACTTGCAACGTAATAAACCAGGGAGTTCTAACTTATTCCCCTTAAACAATCGCAAGGTCCCCACCAGTTAAAATATCGAAATTACTTTCTTGCCAACCCAATACTATACACATAATGATGAACTCTAAGAGTGGGGGAAGAACCTAAGCGGGGAAAGTGCCGCATATGACTCACGAGCTACAAGTTGGAACTCCCTGTAATAAACATACATGCATACAAGTGAATTGTCTCTATACCTATGCTGTGGGTCTTCGACAAACGGAATGCCTAACAATTTTTTTGAGCTCTGCTCTGGTCCATCTTCTTCTTCAACACGAAAACCAAACTCGTCGAACCTAATTATATCGCATTATATGTTTATTTAAATCTATATCAACAGAATGTTTTGTAAATATTAACCTACAAAAGATACCTGTATTCAGGCTGAGAATTAGGATCATCCGGTTGGTTTAACTTAGCTAAAATATTCTGAGGCCACATGGACGGAGTCAAAGCGGAAAACGGACCACCAGGAGCAGGAGACAAAATTTCTCCGCATAAACCTGAAGCTTCCGCTTCGTATTCATCTTCGGATACAGCTGTCTCTAGTTTTTTCTAAAATGTAGATATATTTGTAAAATCCAGAATGAATAGTCAATGTCAATAGTTGTGTATTTAACATTCGCAAATCTCGCCAAATCATACATACATTACAATTCTATGAAAACGGTAAAACTTACGTTATGATCTTCTTTCCCAACATAACCTTCATGATCACGAACATTAAATAGCGATTTGGCAATATCCATTATTAAAATGATTATTTTTGCTGCTTTCTAACACACACACTCTTCCTGTTTTCAACAGCGTTATATTACAAGCACATTCGCTACATTTGACAGTCTTAATTTGTGGACATCGTTGACATTATTGACAGTTTTGGTATTCGCTTCGCCATCTGACCACATCTGACGTTGTTAGCAATCCGCCACGTTCTATATAATCTGAATACAGTGTTCCGATCAAAGTTGGTTCCGATCACGGTGCATTATACAGGTGTGCCGACTTAGCATCTCTGTAACGTTGACGTTTTGTTATAGATGGGTAGTAATTCCCCGGCCGCCGCCAGGCGGCGCAAGGACATGGGTCCCGTACGTGTGCGAATGAGATTGTGTGTATTCGGACGCGCTGCTGACGTAATTGTCATACATACAATCACACTCATTCGCACACGTACGGAACCTATGACCATGCGCCGTCTGGATGGCCGCTAGAGGCGTTGCGCGGAAAAAACAGTAACGTATCTATGATGACGAGGTAGTGGAGCCCTGCGCACTGCGCCTTGAGACAGTTATATTGGCGCGAAAGTATCGAAACAATCTGTTCCAGACAAAAAAACTTCAGGACGTGTCCTACAAGTTACAAAATATACACAAATACACATGTTATACACTCATTTTTCAGAATCAAATCGTACAAATCTTTTCAAATTCTGCGGGGTGCTCAAGGTACCCCATTTTATCGAGAATCTTACTTTACTGAGGCTGAAAGCGTCACCAGCGGCCATCCATCGCACGAAAAATCTTGGACGATATTGGAACCAAAGAGGATTAGATAGAGGTGAAGGTCCCATCGTTTTGCAGCGCTCCTAACGAGTCAAATACCGAACTATTCATCTATCCCCTTGCTCCGCACCCCGAAAACAGTCCCATCCTCTATACCTCATTTTACGGTTCGCTCTACATTAAACTCCAAGACTAAATTTTTTTCTGACTATACAATTTAAAAAATTTCGAAACTTTAATTCATATACATACATGTTATATAGTTAGGAAGGAAGAATATAAAATAGAATTGAAAAGTACATTTACATTTATTTTCAAAAGAAATATACGTATACACAGTGTCATCAGTATACATACCCAGACAGCACAGCCTGCCCGAGCCCACCGCCGGCCCAAACCTCCCGAGGCCCGTGACCGGCAGGTTACTACCTAACACAATGCTTGGATCGGCTCGAGGCTGATTCCGTTGGATCCGTGCCTGCTTCTTATGCGCGCAATGGCCCGGAAATAGCCAGGCATGGGCTCGAGCCCACAGCCTGACGGCCGTGCCAGATTTCAGCTAGATTTCAGCCAGAGTCTAATGTGGCCAATCAGTGCTTCGATTGAGCCCAACTTTTCTCGCGCATGCGCGTCACAGTGCGGGTCGCATGGAAATGAGGATTGCAAGGGTGCGGGATTCACGTTCTCATTTCTTAATAATACAAAAATTTTATATTTCAGTAGTCAATAACGCTAGATAAAAGATCAATCTAGGCCGTGATCGCCCTCGAAACTCCTATTTTTACATTTACGAGTCGTAATTTGCATCATACGGAAGCATACAACTGCGCATGTAGCTATTTTCATAACATATATAATGCAAATTACGCCTCGTATAGGAAAAAAAAGACTTTTGAGGGTGTTTGCTGCCTAGATTGATCTTTTATCTGGCGTTTTTGACTACTGAAAAACCCCTTGTTTGTATTATCACGAAATGAGAACGCAAATGCCGCACCCTTGCAATTTTGTAAATGGGCTGAAATCTAGCTGAAATCTGGCACGGCCGTCAGGCTGTGGGCTCGAGCCCATGCCTGGCTATTTCCGGGCCATGGCGCGCATAAAAAGCAGGCTGAAATCGAGCCGGTGTGCTGTCTGGGTATATACATACATATTTACAGCACTTATACATATTGACTCGACTTACATATGTGGCTCTTTGGGTATATTAAACAAACTACGAACGTTCTGCTCCACTTTTTGCTTCCAAATGCAGCAATGTATAGGCATTTTTGTCTAATTTCGAAAACACAAAACCAAAAATACTTGGAAATATAGGAAGCAATGAACCACTCACAACGATTTGATTACAAATGGCGTACATATTTCAGTCGGCGTGTACAAGAAAAATATAAGAAGGGAAATAAGCTGAATAGAACTGCAACGTATAGTTCGGTATTTGACATAATAGATGGCGCTGTAAAAGTGGCCACAGCACCTTCACCTCTATCTAATCCTCTTTGATTGGAACACTGTCTGAATAACGTATTTTGCACGACCGCAAAGATGTAACATGGAAGTATGGAAAGTACGCGGATTTGATTGGCTAGGAACATAAAATTTTCCTACTGGTCGAAGCGACAATGTCTACGAACCAGATTATGAATAAGAGAAATTCACTTGCTTAATTTTTTTATGACTGTTTATGACCTTTCTGACTGCTGTTTATGACTGTTTATTGCTGTTTATGACCAATTTGATTTGATGGTGGGAATGTTTCCGTTGGCAGACGTGGTTGAGCGGCAGGTGTGTCCATGGGGAAATAGTGGAGAATAGTGGGCACTGAGTGGGCACGACGAAGGGGGAATGGAGGGGTGAGGAGTGTACGGTGTCTAGGGAATTTTCGGAAGCGTCGCGTATCGAGCGTCTGCGAATTGGACTTTACCGCCGACATTATAGATAGAAAATGAATCCGATTGGGTAGCGTGGCACGAAGGCCACATCCGGCAGCAGCACTGCAGTATTGGTCGATCCCGCTTCAGCAACAGCGAAGTTGGTCGAATTTCCTATATATTATTGATAAATAGCTCGCGTTGCTCGTGTGTGACTTGACCAAAATCGACGTCGGTGTTCGTGTGTTCGAAGAGGGAAAGCCTGAAACCGCCGGGACCGCGTTTACGCCGCGTACTACACCGACCAGTGAATAGAAGTGACGCAAAACGGTTAGAAGTACGCGCGTTTCTCGTTACGAGGGATTTGGTCGAAGGATTATCGTGCATTGGGTGTGACGGACATTTATATCCGTGCGAGTTGCACGAGCGCCGTGCCGTGTTGCGTAGTGTGCCAGAGAACGCTCGATTATTCGTGGATCTTACACGGGTGTATGTGCGATTATGTCGAGCGCCCTCGAACCGAGGTGAGCGTTATAGGAGGGGAAAACTGCCCAAAAGAAGCTGCCTTCAAATCTGTTTTTTGCTCCGCCATTGTACGCCGCACGAAGACTACTGCGAAGGAAGCCGCTTGCCTCGTTCTCCCGTGTGTGTTCTCGTTCGATTACATTCCCGTTATTTTTTTAAACCGATCACTGTTCAACCGTGTAGACGCGCCTACGTCTCTTCGTTAACGTTCGTCTCGTGGTTGCGCTATTCGTCGGGCGAAACACGTTAGTGCCTTCTCTCTCTGTCGCGCGTTCTCGTTCCTCCATTCTCTGTCTCTCTCTTTTTCTCTCCCCCCCCTCTCTCTCTCTCTCTCTTTGTGTGTGTGTGTGTGTGTGTGTGTGTCTGTGTCCGTCTTTCTCTGTCTCTCCTTTTAGATCGGTTCACTCGCTCTCTTCCTATCTTTCTCTATTTCCCTTTCTCTCTGTGGCTACTCTCGATGCCCTCGACATCTCTGCGGAAGTCGCGTGTGTGAAGGTTTTTCGCGTACGTGGACATCGGCGGCGACGACGCGAGGTGATTCGTATAGAAGTGAGCCATCGCCGGGGATACAAATCTTGCGCGTCATTATGCAATAGACGTGCAGCTGACCAGAAAGAAACTGTCTCTCTTCTATGCTTTCCCGATCAACACGGGAACGGCGGTAACGATGCGCGGCATGTTTTTATCTTTGTTTTTCAATACCGTGCCGCGACGAGGAAACCCTGCCGTTGCCGTTGCCGCTGCCCGCCGCCGCTCATTTGCTTTTCTATATTTTGCGACGAGTAATCACGTGGGAATGCGTCAGACGATGCTAGCGTACCTGTTATTAATCTGTTTCACGTATACTCTCGACAGTGTTATCTCTAGTGTATTTCAGTGCAACGCTTCCCGTATCGCCGCCGCGATCAAACAGGCGAATCGTACACCTCCGAACACAGTGCCTCGTGAAACTGTTCCAATGATGATCCGTAATTCAAATAGATACAAATCCTAGAATATCATAGGTATATATCGTGAACATTCCCGCATGCGTCGAGTACGGGGTCTATGCACAGACAACGTGCATTAATCAACACTGAAATCGACTAACATATATGTGCCCGTAATTATGAAGGTGGTCTTAGTGATAATTTAAAAAAAAATGAGTTTATGCCCTAATGATTTTAACCCTTAGCACTCGAGTGGGTGACTCTGAGGCATCACTAAATATTGCTGTATCAGTAATGTAAAATAATTGTTACGTTATCAAATTATTTTATATCAAATACATTACCAAACATTCGAGTACTGCACAGGTAAATTGCATCGGTTTAATATGCATACAATGAAAAAGAATCATATAAAATGGAAATATTCTAGGTCAGAAGAAATGTTTGTAATTTTTAGGTCCTGTAAACCTAGTGTTAATAATGTAAACAATATTTTGGATAATGGTACAGCAATTTTTTATGGTGCCTCAGAGTTGCCATTCAAGTGCTAGGCATTAATATCCTCTTTCTTGAAATATCTCGAAACAAGAAATATACCACTTAGACCACTTTCATAATTATGGGCACATATATTAAATCGTAGGTCAAGAAAGTACTTCAATTATGAACCATTCCCTCGACGACCTTCATCGGAAGATGTTGCTTTATCAAATACTATTTATGCAAATAGAAAAACACATAAGTACGTGCTCTGCATGCCAATGTATCAATTGTACATGTTGTGTAACTTTTGTTGACACTCTATTATATCCTTCAAGATGTAATTAATATACCAAATCCATTCAGATTTTCGATACTTCTGCGACCTATGATTCATCATTCAATCTAACGATGTCTGTATAATCACATGCTCGATGTACGCAGCAAATTCTCGATATTCATTACCTACACTGCAGATTTGATGCATTTACAGGAAGAACGAGTAGGTGAAACATCAAATGAATTTCACCCTTTGCACTTGGAGTAATTTTATCTTAAAAGTTAAACATTTCTTCCAATCTAGAATATGTATTTCCATTCCCTATGGTACAATACTTAAATGTTTAGTAATCGATTAGATACCAACATATTTAATAATGTAAACGATACTTTGAATAATGGTACAGCAATTTTTAGTACTAAGAGTTAATATTACCGATACATTATTTACAACCCATGAAAATTATTAAGAGAAGAAACCAATTCTTCTGTAACTCCATTTTCTTGTAAATGTAATTTGTTTTTCCATGAAGATCTGCAGTCTATTCATCACACTATGAGATCTGCATCCAATAATTAGAAATACATCATCATCTAAACATTTTTATGAGCCATTGAGCTGTTTCCTTCTTCTCTGTCCACCGCTTACAGTTATTCACATTAATATTCAGACACTGTATTTTCTCTATGTTCGAGTCTCCTTGTTTCATGTTAGATTACAATACTTTACTTGCTTTTCATCGCACTATACCTTTTCCATTTGATTTCTGTCTAAACAGAAACTGCAATGTTTACTTTCATTCTTTCATTCTTTATACAACTGTTGTACCTGTGATTTCTTAGTAGCCCGAGTATTGTTTCAATATCGGTTCTCTTACTTATTCTTACAAGAATCCCCTAAAGCTAGTAATAATAATAATAATTATTATTATTATTTTCCAATTTCACTGTATCTTTTACCATTTAATTATTTACATCATATCGAAAATCGGTCACACCCGATTTAGCTGAAATTTAGAAGATAGTCTAATTTTGTATGATAACAATTCCTTCTCGCCAACATTTTTTCTACGTAAAACAAAGCTATTTGAAAAATTTCAGCCAAATGTATTTCAGAATTTGCATGGCTTAGAATTAGTTTAATTTAGAGTATTAAAACCGTCATGAAAATGCAACGTACATCTATATATATCGTACAATTAAATGATTTTGTTAGACAGGAATTGTTTACATATTTTTGGAGTAGCTTAAATAATTTGTTTTTTAAAAATAAGGATTATTGTCTAGATAGATTAATGTGAATAATTGTACATCCCTTTCACTTGTATTTCTCGCATCTCCTGAACAAAATATTCTTTCAAATTCCCTTCTGTAAATATTCTATTTCGAATCTCTTCAATTTTTTAACATTGAGTTGTTCGTTGACAGTCTCTTACCGCTTTGGATTACTCAATGTTTGAAGTTCGATACCAGAAAATAGCGATCTAATGCTGGAATATACATCTTCGTGGGAAGAACAAGTTTCCTTGCATTTCTGATGCTTCTCTCGTGTTATCTTGTGCGCATGGATGTTACACCCACAAGAACAGCTACTCTGAATACTCTGCGATTTTAAATATGCTTCCTTTCTCCATACAAAAAATACAAGGTGAGCAAACTTAAAGGATTTTTCTGCTCTTTCTTTAGTAAAAACTTATTTCTCTTGTAGTATAAATTCGTAATAAATAAACCAATGGATTGTTCAGCAATAACCGGTAAATTTTCTTTTTGAACAGTACTCCAAATATTTCTGTGAAATAGTTGCATATTTTTACGAATTGTTGTATAAAATGTTCTTATTAGAAAGCGAGAACAATTTTATTTTAGAAATCAACTAGCGCTCGATCATTCAAAATCACGACTAGAATAACGCCTAGACCTACAATTTCTTGTGATATTATCATATTATATCGATATAAGTACTGACTCCTAGAGATTGAATTTGTCGTTCTTCAAATGTTCACAATTGAAAAAAATACTTTGGTATCGACGATTGTACAGAGCATATATAAGTATGATTTTCATTTGTTAATTTTCTCGTATTGTAAAAATTAATACGACAAACCGTCCGCCGATTGTAAACCGACTGCTGCGCAAATTGTGTTTCACCCTATAATCGACTATGGATCATTTGTTTACAGGTTAATTAATGTTACCGATTGGCTCCGTGTACACGAGCAGCGAAGTTAAGCATTATGGGCACCGAAAAGACTGATGAAACAACATAATATTCAAGAAAAATGAATAAGAGATAAAGACAATTGTAGAAGGAAAGAAGAAACTGGTCGAAAAGAAATTTGTTCAGGCGATAAGGAAGTATAATAAAGGCATAGGGTAATAAACCAGCAATGGATGAATGGGAGTGAGCACAGTGCACGTGAAGTGCAGGTGTGTGCGCGCACGCACGTGGGAGCCTCTGGATGTCGAGGCCGCAGCACTGGCAGTGTCGGTGGCAGTGATGGCCCCTGCTCTGACGGAAGGCGGTCCTCAAAAGCCTGAAAATTTGCTCCCTTCCCTTCCAGCTGGTGGGTTCCTTTCCCCAGAGCAGGCTGCGCAAGTCTGTCAGAATCGCGAAATTCTGGCGAAATTTGTTGTCTCTGCAAACGTTCAACCGACGAAGATCGACGAGCAGTGTTTACATGGTATATCCAAGGATCTTATTCGTGATGTCATCAATTCGAAATACGCCAATGATCTTGATAGTTTGTCTACATTTACGCACGGATCTGACTTGTTTACAAAGAAGGCATTGATCAAAGAGGACTGCGAGCGACCAGACATTCTGGACAGTCCAGAAAAAAAGGATATCGACATTATAATGAACGACCCATCTATGGGTGATCAAGCGGATAATATGGGTTTCTTAAAATCAAGCGCAGACTTGCCTTTGGTGAGTTCAGAAGCTGTAGGAGACAATAAAAATCTGGATGTGGATCAAATGATGGCCTTTAGTACTGATATAACTACGGACACCGAACAATGCAGCATGGGCAACGTCACCGACATCGGGCAGAACGTAGAAGAGCTCCTACAAGTTATCAAATCTATCGAAGGGGTGGCAAATGCGGAGAACATATCTGCGGGTGTGAACGAACAAGTATCGAGCACTGTGGACGGCGTGGAAATGTTCTCTATGCCCGAGGAAGGGTTTTCGTCATTCGAACGGGATTTACTTAACGATGTCGATGTGATGAGTATTTGCAACAATATCAGCATCGGAGAACCTGTGGACCAACAAAAAACCAACAATTTAAAGTTGCAACAAGACGTTTCTCGGAAACAATTCGAAAACGAGAGGAGGTGTGCATTTCTACTAAGAAGACTGAGGAAGCTTCAAGCGCGAATAATTGGCAGGCATGTCGCCGAAGAAAACACGGGAGTTCTTGAGCTTGCCCATCACGGAGTCAAAAAATATCTGTTTCAAGAATTGGTTAATATCAGTTCGAAATCTAGCGTTAGAAACTTTCCTGAGATTAATAGCAGTTTGAATTCATTTTTGCAAAAGATTGAGAAAATGTGTGTTGCTCAGAGCAATAGTGTGAATAGACAACGATTATGTTGCCGATATTTTGGTGGTGGTTCACGTGACAGTTTGGGTAGCACTTCTGGCACTAACGGCAATCGTCAGCCAGTCTTCTGTACTCCCCCAATTAAAGTTAAAGGTGATGAAGTAGAAAACATGGCCGGACCTTTGGCTACCCAATTACATGTTGTGGAGTCGAATCTCGACTCTGATTGCACCGCATCCAGTAGTGGCGGGGAAAGTTGCGATGAGATGCAATCGTTTAACAATCCTCATCAGCAACATTTATCTATGTAAGTTTTAACTTTTCTTTCTCAATGATAGAATTTTATGCTTCTGTATCAACCAATTTTGGATTAGTATAACGATAAGTAGACTGTGGATTTCATGTATTTATCGCAAAAATGAGCGGACGTAATTTAAAACACGTTAGCTTCGATTTATTCAAATTGTTAACGACAGAAAGACGTTTTTATACAGTTCCGCAGATCCGCAGTTTAACGATAAGTTTACACTATAAAATGATGGTATTATAAATGTGGAAAAGTTTGAAACCGAGTAAATATGTTTGGCCGGTTTCACACTATTTTATTTCATAACATGTTCTCGGATACAGAATATTGTTTTACTGTCACAAATCCTATGAGAATCATAGTACGCGGTAACCATTAGAATTTGCCATTTTTATTTATACGATTTCGAGTTGTTACTAAAACTAATTATCGGAAAAAATGCTTGGGATATTTTATATTTGATAAATATTCATTGTGTGCGTTTGATAACGTTACTTGTAGATCAAAAAGAGCAGCATGGAGGTATGCTCAGGATCGCGCGGGTGTAGCTGCAAGATGGACGTGGTTACAAGCACAAATATCAGATTTGGAATATAGAATTAGACAGCATAATGAATTGCAGCGGCACATTAGAGCTAATAAGGGATTAGTGATACTCGAGAACGCTGAAACAGTAAACGGGTATAGCGGCGTTTTACCAGGTTCTACGGGACGTTATAATTCACTAGAGGGTGAACCACCAGCTAGTAGAACACGACCATTCGTGTGGAGCTTTTATAGAAAGAGGAAACTGTTGCAAGTGGACAGGTTACACGAAGTCTCGAAACGGGCAGCAAAAGCATCAACAGTAAGATGCAATTGCGACAACGTATTACCTCCATGTGCTCTGTGCACTGGAAGATTGGATCCGATGCAACCGCAAGAACCGATCGAACAGATGTCTGTACAAGAACGGATTGCGCTTGTTGATCCTAGTTATCATCCCGTACTGTCATTTCCTGACGGTAAATAGCATTTATATCAAATATCCGAAGTACTTTACTTTCTAGTAGGGCTCTGCGAGAACCGTAAGATGTCGGGAAACTCGATTGTTCGGGACGGGTCTGGTCAGGCGGTGCACTATGGCTTTCGAAAGGTTCTTATTCTGTTGCAAAACAAATTTTTCCAATATTTTAATCTTGAAAAATTGACTTTTGGCCACAAAAGCGGTGTACCGAAAGTATGTCCGGTATTTTCAATCCCCGAAATTGCTTCGGGACTCGTTCCGATCCCGAGAAAATTCTCGAACCGATATTATACTTTCTATACACAGTAATTCTGCGATCTAAGCGCGACGGAGCTTTGCGATCTAAGCCAGTTCTCGCCTAGAGAACTTCCACTGGGGGGCATACCCCGCAAGGGGCCAAGAAGCTCGAGCTGCCTCGGTCACCGAGCAGTGTAAACATGCCGCGTAATCCGATACCGGGTCGGGTATATCGGTGTGAACTAATCCAATTACAAAACTTATTTATTTTCTATTATTTTTGTTATGGAAATAATGGAACATTCATCAACTTATTTGTGACATTTTTCTTATTAAAATCGCACTAAACACAATATAATTTTAACTGTATTCAGTGGTTTAATCGACGGTATGGGGTAACTTTAGGTCACAGAAGAGGATAGCTACTTTTGTATTTTCATTTCTCTTATATGAATATGATAAATTATAAATTATGCTTTACGTGTACAGTAAATGTGGGCAAAATTGAAAACTGTCGCAAATACAGAATGTACTAAATAAAGTGTTACAAGCTGTTTTCTCAGAATCTAATGAAGATAGCTTCATTTTGTTTTTATAAATTAAATGGTTAAGGGCTAATATTTTAGTATGGATTACATTTTGTTGAGACAATTTTTTGGGAGGGAAAGAGTGGCCTCAAAATCTTTTTAAAAAGAAAGTAGTACTGATTTTTTGTTATTGTGATACCTCTTGCTAAACTGAATAGTATTTGGTTGAACCATTCTTTATTATTCGACATAGTTATAACATAGTTACAAAGTTATAAAACAGAGGTAAAATTTCTTTAAAAGTAAGTGAAAAATAAAGAATTATTATTGCACTAGTATTGTCTACGTTCGGCGCCGTCACAAAGAAAATAGTATCCTTTGCGATCTCTGTCACAGCACAGAACCGAGAATCGGCTTAGATCGCAGGATTACTGTAATATTGCAACTGTACAACATACAATAAATGTTTCGATTGTTTAGAAATAACTCAAGGAACTCACCTTGAAGCGATCATGAAATCAGTGGAATGGCAACAGAAAATGTTAAGAGGAAATCTACGAATAACTCGGCTGAAGGATAAAGACAGTAACGAAAGAAGAAATAAGAAACTTCCAGGACACAGAGCAAAATATGCTGCTCGATTAAGAAAGTCATCTTCGAGTATTATTACTGCGAGTATGTAATATGTTTCTTCGTTATTCTATTATCCGAAACAGTTTATTTACGCGTACGATTCTTTTCTGCAGGGATCAAGAGAAAAATGTTGAAAGGGAAAAGAAGTAGGCTTGGCCATGATAGAAGCGTTCACGGCTTAAGCAGAAAGAGGGTGCAAAAATTACCGACTGAAGATGACGATGATATTAGTGCTCTTTCCAGCTCTAGTAAGCACTCATCTCCAGTGCCTTCACCTTTGCACCATACTGCTACTTCAACAGAGAAAAATGCAGTTAAAGAGAAAAGTTCCACTTCACACGGGTTCGTATCATTAATTTACTCGCGAATAATTAACATGTTTTGCGAACAGGTATCTTCAACAATGCAATTTTTAATTTCAGACGTCTGAGGCAGAATTCGTATGATATTGATAATATTGTTATACCGTATAGTGTAGCTGCTTCAACTAGGCTCGAGAAACTACAATACAAAGAAATATTAACACCAAAGTAAGCGATACATTCGTAAAATTATGTTTTAACATTTTCAACCGTTCGCGCTACAATACACAATTTTCTTCTTTTTCTCTCTCAAAAATAAAGGTGGAGGTTATGCGAGGAAACTCCAAAAGTGGATATTAAAAATGGTGTTATGCATAGGCCTAGTCAAGACAGCGATGTAAGTTTATGAAATTGAATGACCTGTCCAAGCTTCTATGAAAACAATTCTTGCAAATTCGGGTACAAGATGATGAGAATTTAATTATTCTTTTAGTTTGAAGATATGTCGGATGAGACAATTGCGTTGAGGCACGAACGCAGCGAGAGAGAGGAAAACAAACGTTTCATGACATACGCAAATATGCCGCATCAGTCTCGTATGCGCCACAGCCGCAGGACAGATAGCCGAGCGGATAGTGGTGCGAACACACCAGGTTATTATAACAGTTCACTGTCTTAAGGAGGTAGACTCGTTTCCAGGATTGCAAGGATGTGAGATGCGCCTTCTCATTTCTCGATAATGCAAAGATGGGGTTTTTCAATAGCCAAAAACGATAGATAAAAGATCAATCTAGGCCGCGGTCGCCCTCAAAAAACCTATTTTTACGTTTGCGAGGCGTAATTTGCATTATTCGGCAGTATGTAGCTGTCGCAGCTTTACGAAAATAACTGCTTGCGCAGCTTTATGCTTCCAAATAATGCAAATTACACCTCGTAAACGCAAAAACTTATACAGGGTGTCCCAAAATTCGTGTACTTCCCGAAAGGTGGTGGTTCCTGAGACCATTTCAAGCGACATTTTCCTTTGCAAAAATGTTATCCGCGGCTTTGTGTAGGAGTTATTAACGAAACACACGGACCAATCAGAGCGCGACCTAGACGCGAGTTGCCACAGTCGGCTCGGCGCGCCAACTGTCTATTGGCCGACTGTGGCAACTCGCGTCTAGGTCGTGCTCTGATTGGTCCGTGTTTTTCGTTAATAACTCCTAAACAAAGCTGCGGATAACATTTTTGCAAAGGAAAATGTCGCTTGAAATGGTCTCAGGAACCACCCCCTTTCGGGAAGTTCACGAATTTTGGGACACCCTGTATAGCGCTTTTGACCACTGAAAAACCCCATCTTTGCATTATCGAGAAATGAGAAGGCGCATCCCGCACCCTTGCAATCCTAGAAACGAGAATCTACCCTCTTAGTGTAGATTGACTAAATGTCTGTTTAGTAATGTCACGATCTGTTAAAGAGAATGCTAAATGAATTTTCTTTTTTTAGATCCTATGTCTCCTCACGCAAGCGACTTCGGCGGAGACATAATGTCGCCGATTACATCGCCGCCCGCGACTCCTTCGCAAGTTCAAGATCTGGAACATCAACCATCGGACACACATCGTGCATCTGCTTTTCAAAATGCGTTACGACGTCGTAGTACACCTACATTAAGATTAGGAAAGGACGACATGGGTACTTCGGTAATTGAAGACGAAAATGAGGTATTGCTTTCTTTATGCGTCCGAAATGCATGTACGAATTAACACGTTGACTACCGAACTGTATTACCTAGATCCGAATTTCACAAAAATTCAAAAGCTTCAAGTTGTTCGTAAACAGGGTAGCCAGCCGACGTTTTAATTATTCGCACAAAGATCGAAGGATTTTCTTTTTTAAATCTGGAAACGTACTACATAATTGTCTCTGGAATAATTATACCATTATTTTTCTTATCAATAAAAGTAAAATTATGTCGAACACAAACCGAGATGCTAAAAGTATTTTTTCGATAAAAATATGGTACATTATAAATTAATATACAGAGTGAACGCATGTAACTCGAATTATATCGATTATTGCAAAATAATTTTAACGTAATTAGTTCTTCTTGCGAACCTAACGCGTCGAGACGATACAATAAAAACTTGTAGCGTTGTATACATTTGTGACTGTAAGACAGAACGGTATAAGTCACATTTTCAACAAATTCCAATTCAGGAAATGAGTACTGTGTTATTATAGTAAATGGTTCCTTTTCAAAATATAGATATACATGTACACATCAATGTCAACAGTCGATAATGGGCATTCAAGTATAAATAGTGATATTTCAAATGCAAAGGTAGCATAACTTATGATGTTTTGTCTTACAATTATGGAAAACTAATACGTAGTTATATGTAGAATATTCTAAAGAGAGTTGTGTAATGTTTTTAAACAGATTTTGCCATACGAACCAAGGATATTTCCATTATCCGAAGAAGTTTATGACAAAATGCTGGAAGTAATGCCAGATGGGCATTGGCAAGCTTCGTCAGCATCTCTATGCTCCCGAGAAGAAGAAAAAGCAGATGATGTACGTACTCTGTGCTTGTATTGAGTGTTCCCATTATTAATTACATCTAAGTCGAAACTTTCTATTACAAAACAAATATGTGCTCGTACTGACTATTAATGTAAACTTTGAGCCAACTTTCATGGCTCCTCAAGGCTGTCCCTGGTAAGCAGTGTCACATGATGCTTCCTACTATTAAACACGATTCATTTTATTTTATTGCATATATATATATAAATATTTCAGATATTAGTGATGTTTCAAAGAAATTGCATTGCGTTTTACGTAATCTTTATCTTTTTATAAGCATATTAGAAACTTTTAACGAACTAGCCCGCTGTTTATTTTCTTCTCGGTTGTTATAAGCTTGTAAACTTGAACATAGTACTTTTTTCAATGTATATATCGGGGACCAAGATTAGCAATTATCGCAAACAAAATTCTATGGAGAAAAGTCCAGTAACGGAAACATGATTCATTATCGAAGTCGAATAAGAAAACCGCATGATTAAACACGAATCTCTAATGACTTCTCTATCTGATATGACTTCTCTAGTGACTAAAATATTTTTTTTCGTTTACAATAGCCATTATTGTTGACGGGAATTCATTCCGTTCGTGATAGTTATTGACGAGAGAAATTGTACCTCGATTGCTCTCCGCAGGACAAAGTGTTGCTTTGCATTCAGTGTGTTTTCTGATGGAAAATGTTCCAATCGAAAAAATCATTCTTATCCTATGACTTTTCTAATTTTTGGTTGTAACAATTAATATGGTCCTTGATATATGTATATATAATTTATATATACGAATATAATTTATATACACACACGCAGATTAATCGTTGGATAAAATATCTTTTTACAACTACTCAGCTAGACATTAATGTTTCATTTCTAGGATGGGGAAATGGATTGTCCAGAGTCAGATTCAACGGAATCAGCTTGTTGTGACATAGAAGGTGAGGATCCGAATGATCCTGAATGGACAGTAGCTGACGATAGGGATACTGAAAAGGAACGAATACGTCCGACGGCTAAAAGATAGGATAAAATCTTGAATAAATACACTATGTCTACGTCGTCGTTACTATATGCAGAAGCTACCTGTCAATTGTTATATATACCAGTCGGTCATGTAATATGCACCTTAAGTTAATGGTATTACGAATCTGTAAAGTGTATTATAAATATAAATTTTATAACTTCATTCTGCTTAAATCAATGGAAAACCTTAATAATTGCTTTCTAAGTATTGCTATTTCGGCCAAAGCATTAGAATAGAACGAATATATATATATAGATATATATATATATATAAAAATAACGAATATGTATGTATATATATGTGCGTGTGTGTGTGTACACACACACACAAAAGATATATGTATATATCCTTTTATTTAGGATAAGGATATTGTTATATTTTTCTTTCGCTGTTACAAATATTAACGAGGACATAGTCCTTGAAAAGTTAGAATCTCATACAGACAGAATTAGATAGTTTTGATACACACGTACGAAAGAAAGAAAAAAAAATGAATAAAAAATAAAGGTGTATTTATATATTATAATCAGAATCCTTATATTAAATGAAAGTGCCAACCGAAATGTTCCGTGACATTACCCTTCGACGTTGCATATTATTTCTAGTTGCGAGATAAGTTCATTGTACAGTGATCGAAAGCTCTACCCCTATTAGAATCGAATTATTACGATCGGTTATAATTTATTGCGTGACCCTACTATTGTGTATAATTATTACGCTTCTATATTTGTCTTACCTTTTATCATCATTATTATTATTATTATTATTATGATTTCTTGAAATGATTTCATAATATTGTTTGCATATCATATAACAGTCAAAAAACAGTTCATACGCAGAAACATTCAAGAATCTGTATATAATCATCCACCTTCGCTTTACAATTTTGTTCGTACAACATACAAATAAAAGTATTGTTTTATAATGAGATCATAGTTATTATACTCTTCGCTTTAGTTATTCTAGTTTAGCAAAATATGAGAAATTGCTTGAAATAAATGTGAAACTCTGAAATAAAAGAATTCTCCGATTCTGTGTTTTGACTGTTATATTCATTCTTATTACTTATAATTTATGCAGTATGACTCCGTGTTTATTTAAGAAACAAGTTCGTTGTTTAAAATCTCATGTCACTGTGATTCCTCGATTTTTGATCAATCTGTGATATTACATGTAATTTCTTTCTTATTACATTCTTTATATTTAGTCGAGCATACATAATATTTAAACAACGTGTGCTTAAATTTTGTACATCACATTTTGAATAAAAATAAATAGGCTGCAATGGAATTTGTTTTTTCTTCGCGTGGTTATGGATATCGTTTTTATTACTTAGCGCTTTCCGACATAAGGAAGGGAAGGAGATCAACGTGTTGAATAATACACAAAAATTGACAACTTGTGAATTACTTCAATAAATATCAAATTAAATGTTGTTTCTTGTACATTGGTATCTTTAAACTCCACGATCAAGATGAATTAAAAAATAGAGTACGAACGATATATTATAAAAGGCATAAAAATACAAAAATGTCTTTATTGCTTAAAAAAAAGCTCTGCATCTATGCATTACTGAAAGATATATACTGTGTATCTAAATTTTCTAAATCTACTATCACGGCAGTATGAGCAGTACTAAAACGGGGCACTGATATCAGTCTTACTACTTGATTTTCATTGCCTGAAAATGAAATTATTTTGTCAAATTATTATTTCATGAGACTGTGAAAGTTTATTAAAAATGATACAAACCCTTCCACAATTTTGTTTCATATTTCTCTGAATTGCCCACAAAATATATGTCTGGACAGTCTCTCATAATAAACAGATCTTCTTTGTAATATGGACAAGCTAACAATGTGTCCGGAGCAGTTGGACACATGTGCCTCCATAATAATGTTCTCTCAAGCCATTCGATGGTTGAAATATCTGTTTCACCGGTCGCTTTGATGATATCTTTGATTGATTGACCGCTGTTACCAATTATTACTCGTTCCTCGACTTTACCGATCCACGGATTTGTAGTGCTTTTAAAACTTTCGAGTCTGTTACAGAAGCAAAAGAAGTATTTTCCAAAAGAGAATGTTTTTTGTATTTAAGAAACGGTATGCAAAAAAATGTAATACCTAAACGATTTAGGTAATAAACATGGATGCAGTGGTTTTTGAGGTAACATGGCATTCGTTGGATCATGTTCTCCTGGCATTAAAGTAATGGCACAACATTTTGCCAAATCGCTTAAGAATGTATCCATAATTTTGATTGTCCCAATTTCCTTATCTAACGTATCCATTTCGGAAGGTGTTGTACTACTACCTTTCACAGTATTACCTGTTATTTTTTGAAACAATGCTGTTAACGTTCTTTTTCCATACCACTGCTAATTTCTATAGTCTTAAATTTATCAATTTACCTGCGATAACAAGACGAACAATGGAGGTTCCATCTTTTTGTGCTCTTATATTACCAGCCATTCCGGTCAGCCAATCAACAAAGAGGCTGGTTGCTAGACTTTCATGATTTTGAGATAAATCTAAACCAGATACTAACACTAATTTTCCACTTGATGGACGATTAGTTATAGTTTTCTTTGGTGCGCAACCAGGAAGACACCAATCTTTAACCTAAACAGAATATTTAACTATTGCTTATATACCAAATACACAATCGTTGACGATCTCAAATAGCTCACAAATTATTTGTTGTATGAAAAAATGTTTTAAACAAAAGTTGCATGGTTTCCTGGGGGACATACAGTGCTCTAATCTGTTTTCTATTACTTTGCTTTTTTATCGAGATACAAGGATCTCCTTCAGTTTTTTAAATGGAATCTCTAATATTTTTCCTCAAATTTGGATAAATTATGAGATTCTACGTAAAAAAAGTATTGTAAAAAATTGACATTCAAATGAGCAGAAATTTGTTGAAGCGAGAGGTGAATTCATTGATTTGGTCTAAATTTATCATAAAATGCGGAATAAAATTGTTATCTTCAATTCACTATGGACTCATGCTCCATTACTTATAAATAAGTTTAAACAATAATTACCGTAAATGTTCCATCGTTGTTCTCATTACCCCGCACAGCACAAACAACACCGGTAACAATATCTTTAAGATGAACTTTATCGCCTACTAATTTAATACGTAACATTTCATCTTCTAAATAAGGCACATCTTTCTCGGAACAATAATTCAATCTAGCACAAGGAACACTGAGTTGATGATCTTCGCTGAGCTCACGTAAGATCGATGGTTTCCATTGTTGATGTTTGTAAAGTGTACCAATTATTACACATTCTTGACCATCTAAGTTTTCTAGATCAGCTAATTTCACAACAGGAATAGTTCCTGTTCGAACACAGATACATTTACTTCGTATTTGAAGAGAAATAATTGCGAAATCAATTTTATGCTATTTAATGTTTGTTTACTGTAGTATATATTTATATCTGAATCGTTGATAAACATTTTTTTCTAGAAGAGTGGTGAAAATACGTACCCCACTTAGCTTTAAGTTGCGGGATCAAAATATCTCTCAATTCGGCAAGTCTGGTGGAATAAATGTGTGCGAATTGTTTCGAGTAATCATTTCTCGTGCTTACGAACTTTCTTGAAAGGTTCGTATATTCAGCTTGTTTTCTTTCGAACACTTGCGGTTTGCCGTCGTCTGGCTTGACAAGTAAATTGTTGACACTTTCATTAGTTTTATGAATCATTGTTACACAAAATATACGTATGTACTCTGAATAAACGCGAGTTTGTTTAATTTGCTAAACACATGTACCTTGTCACCACTTGTGTAGAAAACTGTTGTAAATTCACTATTGCCATCGTCAGATAAATTTCAAATAAGCTATCCATAAATTATAAGATCTATAGAGACGTCTCGTGCAATGTAATCTTTCTGTCACTGTTTCGAGTTTCCTATATTATTACTCGTACATGTTTACTTTATTCGTATTATTTTAAATATGGCTAACTCATTTTCTCAATTATAATTTGGAATTTATTTTCTCACAACTTACTTTATTAAAAAAAAAAGAATAATAAGAACAATATGTATGTAATATATAACAAAAGATATATTTGTATCATGGTTTTGTCGTGCCTTACAATTCTTTATGCAACAAGTTTGTATGATTTTTCCAAATTTTTACGAAATAAAAATAATGCATAAATCAGGCATGGGCAAAAATAGCACGCGAGCTAGGGAATTCAAGGAATACCCGTGGAATACCCCCACTTCTCCCGGCCGCGCGTCTCGCTCCCCGTGGCGACCCTAGTGCTCGGTGCAACTACGGCTGCCAAGGGGATTGAGACGCGCGGCCGGGAAAAGTGGGGGTATTCCTTGAATTCCCTAGCTCGCGTGCTATTTTTGCCCATGCCTGGCATAAATATACTTGTATATCCCGCTTTTATATCGCTATCCGCCATTTTGAATTATCTTGTGACGTAACTTGTGGACACCAGATACTCCGTTATCTTGGAAGTCTATAAGTATATTGTATAGTTTAAGTAAGGAACAGTAAGGAACAATCTCATTTTCTCTGTGAACAATACTTATACTGAAGCAAAATTCATACGGCAATATAACGAAATAAATTATAATATATTTATTTTTCACTAAACCGCAGTCACATGGAATCACATGACAACTCTGTACCAAGCTAACAGGTGAAAAATTCTCTAGAATAGTTTATTAATCACCATCATGTTAGGTTTTCAAATTGCGTGTATACCAGTGTATACCAATAACTTTCTATGATACTATGCTACTTGTGTAAGATGGAAACGTTGTGATTGTAGCTATAAAGATTGAAGCGGGATTATTGCAAGTTGCTCGTGTCACCGTTTATTTGTAAGAATTTTAGATAGTCCAACGTGTAGTTTGGTACTTAATTTTTAGCAATTTTGTTATTAATTATTAACACGACAGTATATTCGTTGTAAACAGTAAACATGTCTGACGAGAAGAAGGTAAACGCTTTGTAACCTCAAAAGCCAATGCTGCGATTATGAATGATAGAATAAGAATACGCTTTTTTTTACAGGAAACTAAAACAGAATCCGAGCATATAAATTTAAAAGTACTGGGACAAGATAGTGCGGTAGTTCAATTTAAAATTAAAAAACACACACCACTCAGGAAATTAATGAATGCCTACTGTGATCGTGTGGTAAGTTATTACTATATGATATATTATTATTCGATCTTTTTCGAAATATTTACAATTTAGTAATTACTTTTTTTCTGTTTTAATGGACATTGATAATTCGTGTACAGTGAGGCCTCGATTTACGTCGTTCGCAGCTATATACGTTGTCTCTACGCAACACGATAATCAATTGTTTTTAACCGATATTTCATGCTTCACAATCACAAGTTCAATCCTTGAAGGTACGTGTTTATCTGAGAGTAGAACTATCACAAGTTACTCTCGAGAGTAAAATTCGTCAGTGTACACGGTATTAAGAGTGCTAGCGAAGAGCTGCACGAAAAACTATTGACAGAAACTCTTAGATGGACACATACCTTTATGTTGAACCTCAACCGCTCAATCCTTTTCTCGGTTCGACAATAAACACTTATTATTTGTTTCATTGTTCTATCATGTTTGTTTGTTCGCGTATACCGTTCCTCTCCACCTTGATTCTTCCACAACCACTTCCTCTGCGCTTAATTCTGAGTGGAACCGGCATCAGACAACCCCTATCGATATAAGCTTTAAACTTATCATTTTGATACATTTCAAGGAAACTGTATCTCCTAATTTGATAAATACATCTATATATCTATATATCTGTAGATGTATTTATCAGATTAGATATACACTACTACTATAATTATAAGACAGAATAACAAACAATATCTTTATGTAGAAATTGTATTGTAAAGTATTAAAGTATTTAAAGTATTAGACAATCCGCAATAACACATATATATTCTCAAAACTATTCAATTAAACAGTGGAATCCTTTATCAAAACTTACTGTGTTCTTATTTGATTTTTTACGCTTCTCTACTAAATATGGCTGGGTGCTTCTTTCTTTTGCACAGCATATATATAATTGCCAGTTCCTTGGTAGCTCAAAAAGGGTGCACGAATATGTTTTCACTCCGGAAGTTCTTCAGGATTAATTGCTAAAATTAAATTAGTTATTTTTCTGTTCTCTGTAACGGTAAAAAAATCTCGAAACACAGAAGGCGTAGAAAGTAGCCCAAAGGAGTGCATGAATATGCTTTTTCCTATAAATTTTTGAATGGGAATTATGCTAGTATATTTATACGAGTCTATCCTATGTACCCCGACTTATGTTCTCCATTTCTGGAACCAATTAGTATTTAAGTCCAGGGTTCCTGTGTATCTATTGTAACTGATTTATATGTTACCAGGGTTTGGCGATCGCAGCAGTAAGATTTCGATTCGATGGTCAACCTATAAATGAATTAGATACACCCACCACGCTTGAAATGGAAGAAGGCGACACAATAGAAGTTTATCAGCAACAGACAGGAGGATTGTGTTGAGATTTAAGATTGTCCTACAATAGTTTAAGTAAAAAGAAACTTTTGTTCCAGTGCTTACTTCGTAAAAGAAAATGTGAATTATTTTTTATCTTTACTGATACTACAAAATACTTTGTTTCGTCATAGAATGTGGAAGAAGTTGTTTACACTTTTTATATATATCGAACCTAATGTCTATAAGCATTTCATTTAAGTTGTATACGTCATCTGAACTGTACTTACTGACTATGTCGCCGGCATAGAAAGTAGCTGAATCTATTTACACAAATTTTGTATTACTTCATATCAAAAATGATTTTCAGGATTTATACATTTTTGCACATTATGTAGAGTATTCGGCTATATTTAATCTTTATTCAGTCACGAAAATTGATAAATTCTATCATAACTGCAATATGCTTTCTTCTTCATTATGGTAATTTGATTGATAACATGAAAATGTAAACTCACCGCTCTGTAATTGGTAGCAATACGCCGTAAATTGAGACACAGAGCCCGCTTTTTATATAGAGTTTGCTCTATATAGAACAACAACAAAAAATATCTACATTATACAAATACATATATATTACAATTTATAAAATTCTTTGTAAATGG
Organism: Lasioglossum pauxillum; assembly: GCA_933228785.1. Lineage (NCBI taxonomy): Eukaryota > Metazoa > Arthropoda > Insecta > Hymenoptera > Halictidae > Lasioglossum > Lasioglossum pauxillum. The sequence continues at coordinate 35,383,409 of OW121701.1, read as the reverse complement.
TTTTCATAAATGGATACAGTGTAAAGTCTCAGATGGACTTAATAAATTCCATCTTTATAGATACATTCATTTCTTACAACTATGTATACATAAGAAATGAGAAGAAACATTGTTAAAAAGTTACATTAATATTTAACGCTTAACTGATGAAGTGGACTCTTATCTTCCAAAATTCTTTTCTTTTGTACAGACTAATTTTCGCATTTTTTTCAAAATCGCATATCAAAATAAATGACTGCATTCAAATTCTGTGTGGAATACAAATGAAAAATTATCTCGTGGAGTCTCTGAGACTCCACCTCGGCAGTTCAGGGTTAATAATGTTGCTATGTCGGAATTATTCATGAAAATTGATTTCCCATTTTATAACTCGACCTTAGTATTACCATTACATTTACTTTGACTTTTCATAAAATTTAATAATTTACTTTGTATATGAACAAAAATAAATTGTATCTTATCTTTTCTATAAGAGATTTATAGTTGTTATTATTTTAGATTGTTATAAACTTCAATATAAAATTAGAAATTCTAAATTTCGTAGTCACAGTTACGAATTATGAAATCACATTAATACATTTTCAATGAACATTTTATACTTAACAATAACTAAACGATATTACATTATGTTTATATGAAATTGATTTACATATTTGCGTTCCGCAGTTCAGTATATAATAAATGAAAATATATAATAAATTTCATTGGTATTTTTGTAGTTTAATTTTCGCGGTTATAACTGCTCACTCCATTCCAGTTACCTAATTTATTACTATGCTTGAGTCCAAATAAGAATGTACTTGTTCTGCGCATGTTGTTGCGCGTCAGTTAGAAAATTCATGGCGTCAGTCACAGCCACGGTGTATTATAAAGGTGTTCTGGCAGAGAGGAAATGAGAGTGCTCACGCCCGGGGTTTGGCCGTGCCGGTTTTGTCTCCACATCATGTTTAGCCTGGAACAGCTCCTACATCATCTTTAGCATGGAACAGAACCTACACCATCTTTAGCAGGAAACAGAACCCACTTTACTGTTATTAAATCTGTGTAATGGACCAGAACTGGCTTCAACCACCGATCAGATACTATTATTTAATAGTTAATATCATTTAATAGTATCTGGTCGGTGATTGAAGCTAGTTCTGATCCATTACACAGATTTAATAACAGTAAAGTGGGTTCTGTTTCCTGCTAAAGGTGGTGTAGGTTCTGTTCCATGCTAAAGATGATGTAGGAGCTGTTCCAGGCTAAACATGATGTGGGGACAAAACCGGCACGGCCAAACCCCGGGCCACCGACGAGATACTATTAAAGACTGCCAGCCTTATGGGAGTTGGCATGGATATAGGAATATAGGGATGGAGCGTGAGCTAGCACTTTAGACAAGGGGGGTGGTCTAAGTTTGCGGAGGAGGCAGGGTACCAAATGACGCACATGTTTGATTGGTGGTTTTTCTGCGCATACTCTGTACCGCCAAGTACGAAAAATGTTTACAGATTGCTTACATATATCTGACAAGTTGAAACTAGAAAAAAATGTGATGGTTAACCCTTTGTCCTGTAATAACGTATGACACTCGTGATATGAATTATGTTCCAAATATTATAATGAACGTTGTTAAATAATTAAAAGTGAAGGAAATGAAAAATTGTATAAATTTTCGATAACGGCAAATCTTCTACATTTTTTAATTTTATGCAATTAGTAGTTATTTACATATTTCATGTTCTTATGTACAATTTCAAATAATTCATAAATCTGTAATGTGAACAAAATTCTAGAACGAGGGACTAAAAAAGAAAACTGAAATTAGAGAATATAGAAAGGAAATTAAAACGTGCAACACGAATTAAAGAACATACTAATTTTACATAATTTGTTATTTATATTTTAAAATCATTATTTTTAGTAAATTAAAAAAAAAAATAGGTGTTATATATTTAATAATTAATAAATATATCATAAATGTCATTTTTTCTTATAATTAAAAATAGGGTACAATAAGTTTTTACACATAATAGGTTTATATGTATGTATATCTTTATTTAAGCCTTTTGGCCAAGAAATCAGTTTTACAAGATAATTTACAGGCTTCACAAAGAATTTATTGCCCTCGAAATAAAGTCAATTTATTCAAAAAAGATCTATGGCTATTTGCTTTATCGATTCTGTTAATCGCTACATAGTGCAATCTTATTTTAATATATCTTTTAGCAATCAAACGTATGAAATGTGACGTATGAGTTTTCATTAAACCCTGATCGTTATTGTGATCTCTTAATTTGTTAAATATATTGGCATTGATAAAACGTTGCAGTACTCTATTCATTATTTCAAGTTGAATCAACGGTTTCTTAAAATCTCCGAAAACTTTCTTAAAAATAATGGAGCCAAACGTTATAAAAGGGTGTTTGCGACCCTGGCGATTGAGCTCCGTTATTTTTAAGAAAGTTTTACCAGTGGGACTTTCGGTCGTTCCTGGGTTAATTGTTAGAGTCAGGCCCTGCAATCTAAGTATATTAGGTTACTATTTTTTCGTGAAAGGAACATACTTACTTAGTACGGTTCTGGCTTCTCGCTCAATGGGGATTGTCGGGTCATCAATCCCGAGGTGCGATTCACAGCTGTTGGGGACTTTAATTATGGAAAAGATCCTGGGCTTAGATTTTTTATGAGACTACCTCTTCAACAAATGCACCCTGAACTTTGTCGAAGAATCCTTCGTAAAAATGATTTTCATGGTCGTATTCCTTGAAAGAAGCCGTTTGTAAGCAAAGTTAATAAGCAGAAAAGACTACATTTCGCTAAAAAACATGTCAGTAAAAATAAAGATTTTTGAAAACGTCACATACTCTCACGTTACTCACGTTACTCTGGTCATCAGAGAGGGTTACATTATTTCTTCTTGATTTCTTCGATTTCTCCGTTCTGGCATTAGAAGGTTATGTAACTCTGTTTCAATGCGTGACGCTGCATTCATAATGACGTACTGCGCTTGCGCCGGACACAGCCAATGAAACATGTGCGTCTTTTACCTCGTCCCCCCCTAAAAATTTGCCCACCCCGCAACGACACGCTCCATCCCTATATTCCTATATCCATGGGAGTTGGTGTGTCTCGAATTTTTCGGTGTTCTCTTACGCCCTCTAGGATATATTCTGCCTGGAGTGAGAACCAGAACGTTCCTTTCCCAACGCGCCCGCGCGCTACACACACGAGCGTACCTCTACTATATCCGTGTGCGCTGCTTGTGCGCTTGCGCCAGCCACAATTTATTTTTAGCACTTGCCGTGTTGTATTGCTCTACAGAAACGAAACTGAAATTCGGCTGTCGAGCCGTCGAGCGTATGAATCGCAATCTGGAGCTAGCCTTCGAATCCCTGTGCAGCGATTTTTATTTTTATTTCTCATTACTTTTTTAATTACATTTTTAACCTTGCAAAAAATTAAAAATGTAAAACCTATGTTCAAAATATGTATTCATTTTAAATAGAAACGTTTTGTTACTGTCATAATTGCATTAATAAAAATTGTTATATGAGAACCGGTTGATGGTATTTATTTGGACTGATTGGAGAATACGAAAATGCAGAAAGTATTTTTTAGTTTCTGAAACAATTTATAGATTTATTAGTTGTTAAACAAATAATAGAATAAATTGTATAATATATATAAATTGATTTTATTAGCATACCCAGATAGCACAAAGACATCTTAAAGTACGCCTAAAAGTTGCCTGACGCAAGACGTAACGTACATCTTTAAGTCGTACGTTGCGTCTGTGGCACGTCGTTTTCACGTCTTTTCCACGTACTGTGTACAACTTTAACAGGTCTTTGTTACAAAACTGTGCGACTTAAAGTCGTCTCTCACAGGTCTTTTCGACATCTTTAAGATGTCGCTTTAAGATGCAAAAAAGTTGCCTTTTTGGACATCTGAAAAGACGTACAAAATCATCAAATTTAAGAAAAAATTAGAATCTATATATATATATATATATTACTACTTTCATGTACTACTTGAGAGACAATATTCCATTTTGTCTCTTCGAAAAAACCTTATTACAATTTAGTTTTTATGCAGCATACTCTGGGCGGGAATCGAACTCGGGCCTACCATTTAACTTCATGATGGTTTCCTCGCTGAGCCATGCGAACCTTTACTGTTAGATTCATTACTTTTTATTCTTATACGCTCAAATCATATCAAATCATATATATTATTATATAAAAAATATTTTAACAGAAGTTTATCTCTTCTAATAATTATATAACCTAATTATTTAATTATTTACCTAAAATATTTTTTAGGTAAAAATCAAACTACTTTTTTTTAATGAAGTATAGTATCAGTATATTAACGATTAAGAGATATACATATTTTCGTAAGTACTTCAATCGTTTCTGCCGTGAAAACGGCGTTGCGAAAGAGGCAACTTTTACACATCCATAAAGGCACCTTTGCTGGGACGACGTTTTCACGTTCGAAGGCAGGTGCCTTTTATGCATCTCATTTCTAACCTGAAAACGGCGTACCGAAAGAGGCAACTTTTACGCGTCCTTAAAGGCACCTCTGCTGCGACGACGTTTTCACGTTCGAAGCCAGGTGCCTTTTATGCATCTCATTTCTAACCTGAAAACGGCGTACCGAAAGAGGCAACTTTTACGCGTCCTTAAAGGCACCTCTGCTGGGACGACGTTTTCACGTTCGAAGGCAGGTGCCTTTTATGCATCTCATTTCTAACGTGAAAACGGCGTCCCAGCAGAGGTGCCTTTATGGACGCCTAAAATGCGTCTTACTGAGACGTGAGACGTAAAGATGTAGACCGGACATGAAAACGGCAACTTAAAGTCGTCCTGTGCTATCTGGGTACATAACATAACAGAATATTTTTTAAGAATCATTATTTTATATATAACGCAATAACGTTCAAATTACTTTTGAATTTCGATAAATTTGTAGAATATTACGTATATAGTAATTACTATCATTTTTCCTACATCTATAAACTATCGATTATATTGTAAAACTATTATTACAATGGTAATAATAAGGAAATAAGAATGCAATAAGAGAATTATATATAGTATTATAAGGCAATTACAGAATGGGTAATGTCAGCATTCTATTATACTATATCATTCTTCTTCAACTTGACGAATATCTCGTCGGTGGTGGAACTTTTGACTATGTGGTATATCAGCTCACTGTAAGCTCTACGTTATCTCCGCGCCCATCGCGCCCACTTACCCGTCTCGCTGTTTAACACAGGGGCTGGCAGTCTTTAATAGTACCTCGTCGGTGCCCGGGCGTGAGCACTCTCATTTCCTCTCTGGTTCTGGCTAGGGGGTGGCTGCAGTACACTCTGTTTCAATGAGAGTTCCTTACTTCATGGTTCCGCCTCTGTAGGAATATATACTCAATGACGATACTACATTTGAGAACATGGCGGACAGTTAAGGTTTACGTAAACAAAACGTTACTTTACTATAACTTTGTAATTAACAGAGCTGTGTAAATAATTAGAATAGCTGTAAATATTAAGCATTTATAAGTATAAGTAGTAACAAATACATGAACATGTGATATTTTGATATTTCTCCGTTATTAAAAGCTTGTGGCATTGACATGTATCATCTGTGGTGATCTACTGTGCATTCGGATACGACGAATTTTTAGACAGATTACTGTTATATCAATTCGTTTGATTTTTCAATAATAATAAAAAATGGCTGATTCCGAGGAAGAAGGCGATAAAGATTTGATGTCTGGAATCAATATGACTGGTTTCCTGTTCGGAAACATTGATGATAATGGTCAACTGGAAGATGATATTCTTGATCCGGAAGCAAAACAGCATTTAGCGTCGCTTAGTCGTCTTGGCTTCAGCTCGTTTATTCGAGAAATGATGTCTAATGAAAATGCTAGCGACGAAAAGGATGACCTAGACGATGGACACAATGATGGAATGAGAGCTATCGATGAAAGGGATACAAATTATGTTGTGAAGTCACCTAGTGCCCTTGATTTTTCAGATATAAGTGAATTAGCAGAAGATTTAAATGAGGATAATAGTAAGTACTCAAGTATTTAATGATTTTCTTATTAACAATGACTATGGTCATTGAATATTAAATGATTATTATTTATAAACAATAAGCGTAGCCACCTATCACAGCTTCGTATTCGTTAGTGTTAAAAAAACAATTAATAGAATTATCGCATGGCTGCATACAGTATTTATGGTTCTTGTACGAGTCGTTGGCAAGGCATAAGAATAATCACATTTTGGGAGTTTTTGCCAACTGGCAAAGTAAATGACCTAAATTGTAAACCTTGCTGCGTCAAAGATAGAATGCACTAGGATTGTTATGTGGGCCATTGTATTGTATCTTACCTATGTCAAATCCATGGCTTATTTCTTTTTTCTCCCTCGCAGCATAGTTGTTGATTTATCAATTCATTTTTATGTTTTACCTTTACGCACAGATAAACAGGACACATTCGAAAGAAGAAATGAAAAAGAAAATGATTACGATGCAGACGACGAAGAAGTTGTTAACAAATCTGACACACAATTAATGCCTCCTCCTCCGGTACCCGAGGAAAAAGAAGTGCTTACAGCGGAGGAGGCAGAAGCTGCCCGACAGCGGAAATTAGAAACCCCTCTCGCTTCTATGTTACCATCGAAATATGCTAATGTCGACGTGGCTGAATTATTTCCTGACTTTCGTGCGAACAAAGTACTAAGATTTTCAAGACTTTTCGGTCCGGGAAAGCCTAGCAGTCTTCCGCAAGTATGGAGAGGTGTTAAAAAACGGCGGAAAAAGAAACGACACCATGATGTTAGAGACTCAGATTCTGGTTCGGATCAGGATGAAAAGAAACCAAAGTTCAAGGTTCGTGTAATATATGCTTAATCTGAAGACTAACTTAACCTTATACTAACTTTGTCTTTTATTATAAAATTGCATTAGGGTTGGATATTGAATTACGGTCCAGATCCAAATCCAGATATGTGTTGTTCCGACGACGAGAATAAATTATTGTTACCGGTAGAGGACAAAGAGCAAACTGGGAAAACAGGTGAAACCGGAGAAAATGGGGATATGGGACCGAAAGTAGCAGATTGGCGATTCGGACCTGCACAGCTTTGGTACGATATGCTTCAAGTCCCAGAAACTGGAGATGGTTTTAATTATGGATTTAAACTTGTAGATAAGGTATAGAATTATCTACATTAAAAATATATAACGAGCAGACTGTTTGAAAGTTCAACGTATTACTGAAAATACTGTATTCTGTTATGTTGCTATTATATTTCCAATAGACAGAGGAACAGATCGATAAAGAAGCTGCCGAAGAATTTTCCGATGATGCATTTTTAATGGTGTCGCAATTACATTGGGAAGATGATGTTATATGGAACGGCGATGATATAAAACATAAAGTATGTAATATCATTTCGATCCGTCATACTGTACTAAGACCTGTGCAGGGCCGCGTAACTAAGGACCTAAATCTATTTGAAGGTGTTACAGAAATTAAATAGTAAAAATAATGCAGCTGGTTGGGTACCGTCCAGTGGAAATAGAACTGCTCAAGCGTTCAGTCAGCCAGGGAAAGGTGCACCGGTCCCAGTTGCATCGAACGTTCGATTAGCCACTTCGCAAATTACAACTCCGTTGCACATGCAGTCTCAGAAAAATAAAATGTAAGGAGTAGAATATAAAATAACTTACAAGTTATTTCAGATCATCATGTTATCGACTCACCGTGTATAGAGTGTCGCATATACATAGGTAGTGGCTAGCGAATTTAAGTAATTTGTCCATGGTTATTTAACTTCTGATATTTGAACAGGGGTATGAACAAGGGAAACCAACAACAATCCAGGGAAGAAAATTACGACGACACCTGGTACTCGATTTTCCCTGTAGAAAATGAGGAATTAGTATACGGTCTATGGGAGGAAGAAGTAATTTGGGATCCCGAAAACATGAGAAAGATACCGAAACCTAAAATTCTCACTTTGGATCCGAACGATGAAAACATTGTTCTTGGTATTCCCGACGACATAGATCCAGCATTGCTTCATAAGGATAATGGGCCTCAACCAAAGGTAAAGATACCACATCCGCATGTTAAAAAGAGCAAATTGCTACTTGGAAAAGCGGGAGTGATTAACGTCCTGGAAGAAGATACACCGCCGCCGCCGCCGAAGTCACCGGACAGAGATCCCTTCAATATTTCGAACGACAAGTAAGTTTAGTACTTCTGGCAAAAATTTTCATTAGAACAAAGTCGATAATTCGTTTTGCTTCTAGTTATTATATGCCACGGTCATCGGAAACAACATTACGATTGAAAGTTGGAGGTGGGAACTTAATACAACACAGTACACCTGTGGTAGAGTTGCGTGTTCCATTTGTCCAAACTCATATGGGACAATTACGGCTTCGCAATTTCCACAGACAACCTCTAAGAAAATTCAGTCGTGGTCCACTTGCGCATCCTGGACCTCATTCTGTTTTGCCATTGTTGAAGCACATCAAGAAGAAAGCTAAGGTACCTTTCCTCGTTTTGCGATCCACTGAACCAAACATTTCTGCCTGAAATATTTTCTTGTATTCCTAAAAACAACGGAGATATTTTCGGTGTAAGTCTTAGGTGCCTCACCCTGTATATGATATTTTTTATTAGCAAAGAGAACAAGAAAGAATCGCGTCTGGCGGAGGTGATGTATTTTTCATGAGAACTCCGGAAGATTTATCTGGTAAAGACGGTGAGGTGGTGCTTATCGAATTCTCAGAAGAGCATCCTCCTTTGATGAACCAAGTAGGCATGTGCTCGAAGGTGAAGAATTACTATAAAAGAAAGGCAGGCAAAGACCAAGGACCTCAGAAGTATAAATACGGAGAAACTGCGTACGCGCACACTAGTCCATTCCTTGGAATTCTTACGCCTGGTCAAAGCATACAAGCGATTGAAAATAACATGTACAGAGCGCCGATCTATGAACACAAAATTCCAGAGACTGATTTCCTAGTTATTAGAACAAGGTATTGTAATAGAAATTTCCTTCCACCTATCTACGATGCTACTGTAATAATAACACAATATTTATACGTAGGCAGCAATATTACATCAGAGAAGTGGACGCTTTATTTGTAGCTGGGCAGGAGTGTCCATTGTACGAAGTACCCGGGCCTAACTCAAAGAGAGCTAATAATTTTGTCAGGGACTTTTTACAAGTATTCATATACAGATTGTTTTGGAAATCACGCGACATACCACGACGTATTAGAATGGACGATATTAAAAAAGCATTTCCTTCGCATAGTGAGAGTAGTATCAGGAAACGCTTGAAACTGTGCGCGGACTTCAAAAGAACTGGTATTTTTACATATGTGTCCTTATATTGTATACTTATTGTAGGCAAGTGAAAAACGTATTGAAAACATATTTGAAATTGTTTCGGGTCAGGAATGGATTCCAATTGGTGGGTCATTAAGCCGGACTTCAGGTTGCCGACAGAAGAAGAAATTAGAGCAATGGTGTCCCCGGAACAGTGTTGCGCTTATTTTAGCATGATCGCGGCTGAGCAAAGATTAAAAGATGCAGGTTATGGTGAAAAATTCTTGTTCACTCCTCAAGATGACGATGACGAAGAAATGCAACTAAAAATGGACGACGAAGTTAAAGTCGCACCTTGGAATACAACACGAGCTTACATTCAGGCTATGAAAGGTAAATGCTTGTTGCAACTGGCAGGACCAGCAGATCCAACAGGCTGCGGCGAAGGGTTCTCTTATGTCAGGGTTCCGAACAAACCAACGATAAGCAAGGTAATTGCTATACGCACAGAAAATTCTGTTCTACCTTGCATCCGAAACATTCATCGTTCATTACACAAGTAAATATTGGGTATGGGAATAAGTATCCGCCCTTTTGGAGATGTCGTTGTACTTAAGTACCGATCGCGTATTTGATGGAACGTAGTACATGTTTTTGAAAGGTCTATGTCTAAGCTTCAAAACGCAGTTAGTGGCAATTTCGAGCGTGAACAGCAGTCAATTTTTCGCGTGAAAAATGCCGACTTTTGTTCCAAGTAAGCAGTATTTGCGGGAAGTCATGTTGCATTATTTTGTTTTAAAGAAAGGTGTTATACATATATTTACTATATTATACTTATTATGTATTTACGGGAACCATGCTCCTTTAAAAACCATGATTTCGATGTAAGGGCAAAGATTGCGATGGTGTGCCAAAAAATTCGTAGATACAGATTTCCCAGCATTACTTGATGGAAATCCACGTCAATCACTTACAGAACTGTCAATTGAATTAAACGTCGATCGATCTACTGTTGGAAAACGTTACCACGCTATGGGAATTGTTCATACGCTTCTTTTCAACAAAAAGGGGCAGAAACTTATTCCCATACCCAATATCATTGAAATTATATCATATTTGGTATCATTTTTAGTAGAAAAATGCCACGAATATGTTGGTCAAAGTCCCATAAAAAAAAACTTCTTGCAGTCTAGTAATGTTTAGAAGTAAATGAAGATTGGAAATGGTAAATAATCCTTATGAAGCGACGACAAGATCAGGAACAACTCTGGATGCAGTACTTGCAAGACATTTAGACAAAATTGAATCAAGAATATTTATATCATATTTTATCTATCACAAGCCAATTGTTTCAATGATGAATCATAGAAAATCATAGAAAAAATAATGAACAATCAAAATTTGTGACGCAAAGAAGGAGAGCATATGGGAAAGAAAGAAACATAGTTCATAGCATTTCCCGTACACTTTGCTTCTTTGCATCACAAATTTTGATCGTTCATTATTTTTTCCATGATTTTCTATGATTTTATCATCGAAATAATTGTCTTATGATAGCTAAAATATGATATAAATATTCTTGATTCAATTTTGTCTAAATGTCTTGAAAATACTGCATCCAGAGTTGTTTCTGATCTTGTCAACGCTTCATTAGGATTATTTACCATTTCCAATCTTCATTTACTTCTAAACATTACTAAACTGCAAGAAGTTTCACTTCTGCCGCGTGTGGTTTTCTACGCGTATGTTTTTTTACTTATCTGACACCTGTCAAAATTTTTCAGGTTAGTTTAGAACAAGAGTTTGGATAATTGTTTATAAATCTTCAGTCGGAACAAAATCCGATGAGAAACTGCATGTGAAAGAAGCTGAAAGTTGATTCTATGTTATCCAATTACAAATGTTCACAAATTAACTATTAACAATTGTTGCGTGGGCTGATTGTTTCGGAAGTTCCCGTAACGCGTAAGACAAGGGAGGTCGAACTGTGCGACAGGGACAGACATACATAACATACCACTTCTCCAAAATTTGTTAATAACTAACAATTTAAGCATCAAACAGCATAAAACTTTAATGGGAATGTAGCCAAGGCTTCATTTTACATTCTACAATCTTAAAAGTTCATCAATGAAGTCTTTAAAGTTAGTAAATTAATTATGAAAATGTTACTTGTCAAACTGTTCGAGGTTATTCGCGAAATTTCGTCACTTCCGTAACGCTAGAAAATTGTACACCCCTCAGCAAAGAAGTTTCACTTCAGTAATGAAAAATAAAGATGTTTATTGGATTAGTAGTTCACTGCGATATGTTTACGCGCTGTGTTTACACTGCTCGGCGACCAGAGTGGAATGGGCAGCGTGGAGACATACAGTCAAGTTTTCAGCCGGTCTTACAATCGGACACTATACCGTAGATGTAAAAAATACATGTTTCTTTTCAAATGTTAATTAGGAGGAGCAAGAAGCGCAACCGAAGAGAACCGTTACTGGAACAGATGCTGATTTACGAAGATTGTCCTTGAACAATGCGAAAGCGTTGCTTCGTAAATTTGGTGTTCCCGAAGAAGAGATTAAGAAGTTGTCACGATGGGAAGTTATAGACGTAGTCAGGACATTGTCTACGGAGAAAGCTAAAGCCGGGGAAGAGGGTATGACGAAATTCTCGCGAGGTAATCGATTCTCCATTGCCGAGCACCAAGAAAGATACAAGGAAGAATGCCAGAGAATATTTGATTTACAAAATCGTGTGCTATCTTCGAACGAGGTGTTGAGCACAGACGAGGGTGAAAGTTCGGAGGAAGATAGCTCCGATATAGAGGAGATGGGTAAGAACATCGAGAATATGCTTTCTAATAAAAAAACCAGCACCCAGTTGTCTCTCGAGCGAGAAGAGCAACAGCGTCACGAATTGCGGAAAATGTTGATGGGCGAGGTCCAGGAGCAGGAAAAAAAGAGTAAGGAAAAGAAGAAGGAAGAGGAAGAAGACAGTCCTGTAAATAACTTCAATGCACAGCAGGGTAGAGTCCTTAAGATCTACAGAACATTTAGAAATCCGGAAGGGAAAGAGTTCACGAGGGTAGAACTGGTTAGGAAACCAGCAGTGATAGATACGTACATAAAGATTAGGAACTCTAAAGATGAGACGTTCATCAAACAATTTGCGACTCTAGACGAGGCGCAGAAAGAAGAGATGAAGAGAGAGAAGAGAAGACTTCAGGAACAGTTGCGTAGAATTAAGCGGAACCAGGAGAGAGAACGTATGCTAGGTGGTCCCATGACCGGGAGCAACTTGTCGTCCCATAACATATTTGACCGTAGCAATACCAATACCCCAACCACCACATCCTCGAACAGTATCCTTCAATTCAGTAATTCCTTCCAGTCTACCTCTCCTGCTTCTAAACATCCTAAAACCGAAATTTCTCCTTCCAAGCGTAAAAAACCTAAACTTAAGCCAGATCTTAAATTGAAATGCGGTGCCTGTGGTAATGTGGGTCATATGCGTACAAATAAAGCCTGTCCCTTGTATCAGAACAGCATAACCACTGCACCAGTGAATGTTGCAATGACCGAGGAACAAGAAGAAGAGATCGAAAAGCAGCTGAATACCGATGACCAAGATCTTGTTAACGTGGACGGAACTAAAGTGAAGTTGTCGTCTAAACTGATCAGGGTACGCTGTTTAACGTGTATAATCACTGTAAAGGCTGCCGGTGCCGAGGAGATACGTAATTTCATGGTTTTGTTGGTTTCAGCATGCTGAAGAAATGAAGAGACGCACGCTGCTGTTGAAAGTGCCTAAAGAAGCTGTCAACTCTAAGAAGCGAAGGAGAGCCACTGGCGACGATCATTGCGATTATCTAAAACGACAACAGAGACCTGCCAACAGACGTAGAACCGATCCTGTCGTTGTCATGTCTACAATGTTAGAGAGCATTCTCAACGAGATGCGAGATTTGCCAGATGTTCAACCATTTCTGTTTCCTGTTAATGCTAAGGTAATATTTTATTCCTAATGAAATCGTTTCCAAGTATTTCCCGATAAATTTATATTTTCTTAACGTGTCTTTGTAAATGTGTTCGTTAGGCTGTTCCCGATTATTATAAGATCATTCAGAGACCCATGGATTTGCAAACTATTCGCGAGAATCTAAGATTAAAGAAATATCAAAGTCGAGAAGAATTTCTGGCAGATGTTAATCAGATCGTAGAAAACTCCACGTTGTATAACGGAGCGAAAAGTTCGTTAACAGTGGCCGCTAAACGTATGTTGGAGACTTGCGTAGAAAGGCTTGGCGAGAAAGAGGATCGTCTCATGAGATTAGAGAAAGCCATTAACCCTCTTCTCGATGACAACGATCAAGTCGCTTTGACGTTCATCTTGGACAACGTTGTTAATAATAAATTGAAATCTATGACGGAAGCTTGGCCATTCCTGAAACCAGTGAATAAGAAATTAGTGAAAGATTATTATACCGTAATAAAAAGACCCATGGATTTGGAGACTATATCGAAGAAAGTGCAGGGTAACTTGATTTACATTTATTAGTACAATGTTTATTTTATTGTATTAGTTAAACTAACCGAATTATTTTTCTTCAGCACACAAATATCATAATCGACACGAGTTTCTCCGAGACGTCGAACAAATATTGGAAAATTGTACGATATACAATGGAAAAGAATCTGTTTATACGAACAAGGCTGAAATGCTTGTAAAAGCTTGCAAAGAAACGTTAGATGAGGTAAATAAGTAAATGTTCATTTATAGAACGTTAAGTTCTACTTATATTATCGATTCTCATTATTACTAATTCATCGTTTGCAGTATGACGATCATTTAACGCAATTAGAAAATAGTATATTATTAGTACAAAAACGTGCAATGGAACAAGCAGACATAGATCCTTCTTGGCTGGGCCCGGATGAGGAAAATTATACTATCGTGGAGCCAGAATTCAGAGGGGTACTAAATTTGATCGAATTTGCATATTTATTTTATTACTGCACAGATTAAATAAATTGTTTGGTGTGTTTTTTTTTTATAGAGTCAAACAAGTTCGCCAGAGAATCCATTTGGGAAATCGAACATGGAGGACTTCGACTTTGTGGACGTAGAAGGAGATATGGAAGGCGACGGTAGCAGAAGTGTAAATTCAAAGAAGAAAGATGTTCTCGAAGAAGGTATAGGAAGCGCCAGAGTTTGATCGTCGAGTATGCGTGTAATTTCGGTCTAACATTCGCTTTCTTTGTATTCTAGATCTACAATTCTCCAGCGAAGATGAATTCGATGAAGTTCCATTTGGTACGGATGAACAATCTGAACACGCTGAAATGGATACGATCGAATTGAACGAGGTACGAGAGGGTGGAGTGGTATTGGCAGACGATGATAGTCAGCAAGCAGCTGAAGCAATGGTACAGTTAGGTAATGTCGGTTTTTATATGGCGGAACAACAACTGCTTCAGCAAGGTTGGTAATATGAAAATATTAACACCAAAATTGGTGTTAGCCAGTGTAATCGGAAAGGTTCTCAGATATTATACATATATGTTTGTTTGTTTTTTGCTTATCACAGATGAAAGTATGGACGTCGATCCAAATTACGATCCTTCAGATTTCTTGCTGGCTGGTTTGCCAGCGAGAGACGAGAAAAGCGAGAATAAAATTCAGGACGATCTAGCAGTCTCGGAAAGTGAAGACGAGGCGGAAAATAGTGCTCAGCAAAAACAAAAAACACAATTGTCGCAACCGGAAGAAGACGTGGGTGGTGACTTGTGGTTCTAAGAAGAAGATTGTTATTTATTTTAAGCAAGAATCCTGTTATTTTATTTCTGGAATCAAAAGATTTATATATATAGATATAACGTTACGATACGTAATGAAAAATGATATATTTATTTCTTATAAGAACAATCGAATTTCAATATTTGAAATTATGTGATATACATTTCACTTTGTAAAAAAGAAAATAGGAGCTATAGCGTAGTCTTTCTAATGCATATCTTTAATATCTATAATATGTATACATACATGTAAATACATAGTGAACATATTTTTAAGTTCTACATACGCATTATTTTGTTTGTTTCTTTGTTTAGGGTAAACAGGTAAAAAAATGTACGTTATCTACAAATAACGCGGACAAGTATTGTATATTTTTACAGATTGAGAACACATAAAAACTGCATATTCAGCCGTGTTTATCGTAAATGTTTTTTTTTTTAACCAAAATTAGTAGTAGTACTTTGTACCATTCGATAATGATTTCGGATGAAGAATTAAGGAGTAAAATACAATACATATACAAAGCATGCGCCGCTAAAACTTCAAATTCGATACGAGACCAAGAGAAATTATTGCACCATATATGTAGTATAACAAAACCTGCTTTACAAAAACAACTATTAGGTTACGATCCAGATGTTATAATTATATTTACCCTTAAAGTGTTTCTGCATTACAACCGGACAATGTACCATGATAATATATGCGAGTGGAAACGACGGCGGAAACGTCGTTTCGCTAAAGACTGTTACAATAATTTGTTACAAATCTATATTCCTGAGAAGTCTAAGGAAATTTTGGAAGCGGTAGTCAATACTATATACGAGGACAAACTCTGGGAGTTTGAAACTGTTTGCTTCGAAGTGCTATGTAATTTGTTAGAAAATGGTATGGGCGGAGCATTAATGTTCCATGCGTTATGGGACAGAATTGAAGATCCAAATATGGATGTGGAAGATACAAGAGCAATTGTAAGAATAGTGTACGAACTGTTAGATGTGTACGACTGGCCAGATACTTACGATACCATATTATTCATCCAAAGAATTCTAAACTTATTTTACATAAGTGTGACTGCTACGAAAACGGCTAATAATACTGCACTGTATGCCATCATTAAGAAGGGCCTGGAAGTGAGCATTATAAACATTGTAAAACATGTGTACAACGATCATCTTTTAGTCATAGTGCAGCATATGTGTTCGTGGGCTGTCGAACCAGGAATGACTGATGAAATTATTTTAGAATTCGGAAGCACGCTGGAATATACAGCTTATATGCACGAAGTTCTAGTATACGAGAAAACCTTCACGCCGAAAGTGTTTCCGCTGCTTATGGACATGCTAGCGTCGAAAAGCAAAATTATAAGCTTGCTGGGTCACAGAGTAATGCAATATTTGCTTGATAGAAAAGAGAATAAAATGAACTTCGATACACCCAGAATATTTTTTGAGAACTGTCAGTTCGATTTGACTATATCGGAATGTCATAAAGAAGATAAACTGTTCTTGAAGCTTCACAGGGAGATTTTACACGACAGTATTTTAATGAGTATCGTAAACCATGGCTCGTCTCGTATGAATTTAGAAACAACATATTGCACAATTTGTTTGTTTGCGATAGAAATTCCATGCGGATTTACAGCAGCCGCTATAGTCTGCTTTCTAATGAATCTGCAAGATCTGATATTCAAGCAACAAAAAGATAATCAGGAATTATCTTATCACGTGCACGCCATGATTATTGCAATTATGTCTCTTTTATGTTGGATTCACAAAGCCAAAGTATTTTATGAATATGTGAACAAAATTATGCTGGAGAGAGCACAATGGGCTCCGCATTTAAATCCACCTATTCAATCTCAATATAATTTTGCAGCGCATCATATTCTTTGGGACAAACCAGATTTGTTTTTCATAGATTGGGAGGCTCGTTATGGTCTGTGGAAATGTTTCCGACTACGTGAAAACGAAGACCCATCGAAATATAATTATTAGTGACATATTTGAATATTAGTTTTTCATTTTTAGTAGCGACAAATCAATTGCATCGTTAAGTAATATTAATATCTCTATAATATTAGACTGAAATCTTTGTTTATTTAGTGCAACTACAATTAACGCTTTGCGTGCCACTAATAATTCTTATACTATTAAATGAATATATAGATATACAATAAATTACTGAACGTATTTAATATTTTAATAAACTACTGAAAGTATTGTATTAAATTTTTATATCGATAAAATTAAGAAAATCATATAAAACAGAAATATTTCAGGCTGGAAGAAAAATTCGGTTTTCGAATTAGAATAGTTCCGAGTGCAAAGGGCTAATCATTACAATTGAAATATACATAATTATTAATTAATGCTTGAATTTATAATTAGCGATCGAAGAAAAAGGATTCATATTTTCACGATCAATTAATTCTTTTTAATTATAATCATTAGAAAAATTTAATATTTCAAATCGGACAATGAATTATCATTTCGAATAAATATAATATGATACACGTATATATATATCATTTATAAATGCAGCTTCATATGTTTTTATATAATTATAAAGTCACAGTTGCAGGTTGCAAGTTGCAATGTATGTATTTACAACACAAATGAGTTGCTTCCGTTATCAAGATGGCTGTTTCAATATTTATTATGTCTATTTTATAATTTGATGTATTAAACAAAAATGACAGTTATTAACAATGTCACACTGTCGATGTAAAAAAATATCTTTATCCGTACTGTAATATTCTTTGAAAAACAAGAAAAAATCGGTGTCAGCGAAATGAAAATTTGGACATAAATAAATGGCGCAACAATTACCTACATACATACATATATCTCGAATAATTCATATGTTCGTCCATCTTATGCCACTCTAAACACTTTTTGATTCGTGAAATATTTGTTTTCTAAACTATAAATTGCAATTTTACAAAATTGACATGAACCGTCTGGAAACGTTTGAAATGAGTTTATGTATTTATTTAAAAACCGAAAATACAACGGCGCCAATGAAACTAAAGTGACTTTTTTCTCGTCTACGCGGATTGCAATTATTAACATCGTATTGTTTACATAACGAACGAACTGAACATTCGGAGGATTATTTTCGTCGGATCGTCAAATTGCGTTTCAATAAAGGTTAACTTTTTAAATGAACTTTTCTATTTAAATGCTTGTTGTTTTTATACAGGATATATCAGTGCATGTTGCTATGGTGACGGTAATTCCTTCATTTTTAATTCTGTGATTGTTGTTTCAGCCTTACAACCATAGAATTATGTTTAGTAAACATTAACATTTAAATCAAAATGCATGTAAAGCAGCTTTAATAAATAATATGCACTGTGTTGTTTAGGATCAAATGTAGCACGCTACATTAATCGTTCGGATGAAATACTAAACAATTTCGTTTTACAGAAATAATGTCTGGAGAACAGTTTTCGTTAGTTTGGAATAGCTTTCCAAGAAACTTATCCTCTGGATTATACACATTACTAACTGACGAGCAGCTAGTCGACGTAACATTGGCTGCGGAAGGGCAAATATTACGTGCGCATAAGTTAATACTATCAGTTTGTAGTACATATTTCAGAGAGCTGTTCAAGGTACATTGTAATCTATTTCATTTTGATATTACTAGTGACAAAGTGATAAAATTTTTCTTGCTATACAGGGAAACTCCTGTAAGCATCCAATCGTGATCTTAAAAGATGTCAATTATCGTGATTTGTCTGCGATGCTTCACTTCATGTACCAAGGTGAAGTGAATATTAAGCAAGAAGACATAGCGAGTTTCTTAAAAGTGGCCGAGACATTGCAGATAAAAGGTTTAACCACAGACTCTGACGAGGTATGCTTGCCAAGACTGGACGCATTAATCGAATAGAATACAGAACTGTTTCTTATATTTTTAGAAGTCCGAAGACAGTCTCTCAAAGGATGTAGACCAATTGGATCAGTTGTTTAATCTGGAAAAGAAGAGCGTTAACTCGGATGTATCTGATTCGAACGTATCTGTTTCCGAGAGACCAAAAGAAACGGTACAAAATGATCGAACACCTGAGAAACAGGATATTTCGTCGAATGACGAACTACGTGATAAGGAGTTTATAGAGAAGAATATGGGAACTGGTGGTACATGTTGTCAGCAAGATTCTATTTCTGACTTAGTTTATACTCAGCAGGACCTGCGTATGCCACCGAATAGTAGTTGCAGAAGTATAGAGATACAAAGTAACGAAGAGGAACCGTTAGACTGCACAGCTGACGCTAGTTATATGGAACCACCTAAACAAGAACCGCTAGATTATACGCTCGATATTGATCCAGAAGCGGTATATAGGACATATTCCAATGAACCATTTTTCAAACCTGAAGATAATTCGCATAGGAAAGGTACCAACTCTATGCGTTGTCTTTGCATAAGTATTAAGGGGGTAAACTTTCGTTTCCAGGATTTAAAGGGGATACGCCTTCTCATTTCTTGTGTTTTAGTAGTCAAAAGCGCTAGATAAAAGATCAATCTAGGCCGCGATCGCCTTCAAAAGTCCTATCCTTACGTTTACGAGGCGTAATTTGCATTATTTTGCAGCGTAATTTCCATTATTCGGAAGCATACAGCTATGCTTGTAGCTATTTTCATAAAGCTGCGACAGCTACGTGTTGCTAAATAATGCAAATTACGCCTCGTAAACCTAGAAATAGGACTTCTTTGCATTATCAAGAAATGGGAAGGCGCATCCCGCACCCTTGCAATCCTAGAAAAGAGTCTACCCCCTTAAAGGGAATCGTGTAATCGATAAGGTGAATAATTACGATCGTATCAATTGTTGGAGGAAAGTATTATCACCGAATGAATATACACTTGGAAACGACATGGTGAGACTATGTGAATTTGATTCGTTGAATTGTTACAATCTGTGAATGCGTACCGCGTTAAATCTACATTCAACTACTTTATATAGAGATGTATTACTACCGGTCGTAAGAACTATCCGACTCGGACGCAATTCAAACGAATACTTTTATTCCTGCAGATTTTGTACCAGATATGCAGTTAGTTCCCTACGATCAGAATTCACAAACTCAATCATTTGGTACGTTTGAATTCATTCGAATAGGATAACGAATGAATTTCGTCTAGAATATTATACAGCATCGCGAGTAATTCCTATTTTTTTCCCCAATTAGGTCTGAGTAACATGTCCGGTCTTCAGAATGAGTTCGGTTACGAGTCAGGTTGTCACAGTAAAGGTCGACGAACAGTGAAAGGTATTTCAAATAATACTCTACCATTGGAGACAACATTGCGTGTTGTATCCGAGTTGGGACCAACGTTGCGAATGGAGAGGGGCAAAGTAATTCGAATGTACTCGTGTCCATGGTGTCTCCGGCATTTCACCCGTAAAGAGAATCTCAAACTTCATGTTCGTTACATCCACGGGCCGCTCGAGAGTCTGACGTGTAAGCTTTGTGGCAATAAATATAAGAACAGCAACAGCCTACGTGTACATTCGTATCTCTATCATAACGCCAAACGAGACAGACCTAACAAGCCGCTCGAGGATGGCGGAGTATGAGAGTAAAATGAAAGAACCATGGAAAAGAATGACGATGACATTTATAACGTTTGTAACAAGATGTTTTGTTATGTTATGAGAAAATTTTAGTAATACATACGATTGCGATACAATGTAATAGTAGAACACCGGCACAGTTTTATTTATAGTCGGAGAGTGCTTTGTCTACTGTGCAGTAGGAGCGGCGAGGAGGATTTCGAGAATTATTCGATGCTTCTTATTTGCGGAATCGGCGATTCAAGGATTCATGAGAATTTAGAGAACGTATTAGCCTCTTTATTACGTAGAGTTAAAACGTGCGAATAATGACATATTTTATATTGTAGCGAACTACATCTTTTTTAAGAGTGTAAATATATACATGTATATTGATACAGAATTTTGTAAATATACATTTTTAATAAAATATAACGAACTCATGGAGGAGTTTTGAGGAGTATTCTTTTAAACCTTCATTGAAGTTACAGAAAGCGTTGCAATTTCTGCTACTAAGTCCACTCCGAAGAAGTGAACATGAGAATCAAAACAGTGTAAAAATTAGAAGTACTTACTCTCAAAAACACGTTCCATTTCAAATAATACAAAATTTGGCTCGCACGCAATGTAACAGGGCATCGCGAACGATTGTTTATTTTTTCCAATCTCACTTCTTATTTTAGTAATGTACATATATTAAAGAACCCAGGGGGTAAAAAAAAGGTCGTCACGCAAAACCTAGGGTTGGGTTCAACTCGCCCCCCTCCTAAGATTGAATCCTGGGTGCGCCACTGAAAGAACCCTCCAGAGACGACATTGTATAATAACACGGAGGTTTATTTTTTTAATTTTTGTCCCGTGACAACGCACTGTACGACGTCCGGTTTGGGTCGTAAGCCGTTCAGACCAGAAATGGACGTGAAGAGGACGTCTTTAAGACGTCGTGTGCTATCTGGGATGAGAGTTGAAAGAGAGTCGAAGAAGGGTCACCGCACGTGTTTCAAATCAATCAACGTTATCCGCAATTACTCGATCAGTTCAAATCCGCGAAGTCTTTCTATTATGACGAAACTACATGCGTCTTGCTGCAAAGATGGCGTGAGGTCATTCTAATTGACGGCGAGTATTCCAACGATTGTTCTCTAGTAGCTATACACGTTTTACTCGCAACAAATAATTCTTTAATTTTCGTTCCTAAATCTAATAGTCGACATCTCTCTCGGCGTCTGTCGATCGCAATTCCTGGACCAAAGGCCGGCGGAGATCCAGCGATTATCTCTGTGTCAGTCGCCTATAATTAAACCGCGATTGGATTCGGTAAGTTGGTCGACGATAAATCAGCATCGCTCGATTCACCGTCGAATTTTACGAATCCCGGAGGATTTGTCGGGGGAGGGGGAGGGGAGGAGGGATTCGATGGGAAAGGGGTGCAGGCAAGGGGAGGACAGTACCACTGACACGATGTATCATCATCATGCCAGCGTCTGGCTGGCCTTCTGCAAGGGGTCGGGGGTCAGCTTCGCAGACATAATCATTCTTCACGCGCCAGTCAGTGCATCGGGGAATCTCGAATCACGCGACGACATTTTCGACAATTTTCAGTTGGCTTCTCCGAGCCATTATCGTGGTGATCTTTCCCGGTAAATGTGATTCTCATCGAGACGATTGCCTCGAGGCTTGTCAGGAGAATCGCTGGAGAACATGACCGCGTTCGTCGATATCCTCGGCATCTCGCTCCTGTTTCACTTGAGCGTCAGTTTGTTGCTGTTGCTCCTCCTGGTACCGGTGTTCCTCTTCATTTATCCAGGTAATTGTCGTTCTCCACTTATGGTAAAAACGAGTTGGTTGTAATTTCAAATAGTATTGAAATTAAGACAGTTTAATGGGGTAGACTCTCGTTTACAGGATTGCAAGGGTGCGGGACGCGCCTTCTCATTTCTCGATCATGCAAAAGCGCTAGATAAAAGATCAATCTAACCACAGTCGCCCTCAAAAGTCCTATTTTTACGTTCACGAGGCGTTTGCATTGTTCGGAAGCACCAGCACCACACCCAGCACCGCACCAGCTTTTACAGTGGCGCTCACCACTAGCGCGGCCGTTCGCTGCGCCGTAACCCGTCGAACGACCTCACCCAGACCGTTCTAGTGGTGAGCGCCACTGTAAAAGCTGGTGCGGTGCTGGTCTGGTGCGTTCTAGTGAGCGGCACGTAGCTATTTTCATAAAGATGCGAAATAGGACTTTCGAGGGAGACAGCGGTTTAGAGTCTAGACTGATCTTTTATCTAGCGCTTTTGACTGCTGAAAAACTCCATCTTTGCATTATCGAGAAATGAGAAGGCGCGTCCCGCACCCTCGCAATCCTGGAAAAACGAGTCTACCCTACTAACGAGGCGTTCAGTATTTTTACTACAGTAAATTATTAAACAAGTAGATGGAATCTAGTAGCTCGAATTTATGAAAGAAACATTTCCGAAGTTGTTTTGTCTCAAATCATTCAAACAAGAGGATCTTTTTCAATAGTGGATTTTAAAAATTCGGTTTCAACGTATGCGAAAAAGACATTTGAACTTGTTTACTGTTTCTTGCAATTAATCCAAACGGTTTTTATTTCGCATAGACCAGCGTTCTATTCATTATAACTCAAAATCCGGAGTGAAATTCGAATATCCGGATAGTAAGATCCCTAATCATCATCGAGTCGACTTATGATAGGCGAAAATAACCAAATACTCACGGGTCTTGTGTAAATATAGCACATTCAGAAATATCTAACAAATTGATAACTAGCTGCTGGGAACTTTACTGAACGTCGCACAAACTTGGCGAAGGACGCGTTGACTACTGTACCAGCAACCATAAAGATACCACGGGATCGAAACAATTTATGTAATATAATCGAAATAGAAAGGTCAAAGTTTCTAATAATTATTATTATTCCGATAAGGAAATTCAAGCATTGCCATTTGTGCAATCAACTAACTCTAAATCGTCCGTAAGGCACAACTGGGGTTCGCCAGACATCATAGTGGGAAAATAATATTCATTTTCGATTAATATCTATGATCAATTTTAATGAACTGTTTTTCATCGTGGATTTGTATGATCTTCTTATTCGATTCGATTAAAAATATTGTTGGGTGTTCCAAGTTTGGTACATAAACACATTCGTGATGAATGGCGGGAAATGATTTGTATAACATCAGCCGGTTTGTATGTATAATGTATATACATACACACATTTGTATAATGTATGTGTATCTATCACGTCTGGTTGAGATACTGTCTAACAAGATAAAACACATAAAAAGAACGATAATACAAGGAATTTGTCTCCGCTTTAAGGTCATAATAAAACGACGCGTCATCACGTTTCAACATGAACAATTTGTTGTATCTATCGTTTCACAAATTATGTTTGATTTGATAATTCATTCATTTCTCAAAATTTCTACCCAGATAGCACGCGACCTCTTAAACACGCCTTATTTAAGTCCATTTTAGCTCTGAAAGTCTTACGTCCTAAAAAGACGTCTTTCCCGAGTCGTAGTTTTATCGTCTGAAATAAGACACGTCTTAAGGAAGCCTTTTTCGAGACAAAACGTCTTTTCAGCCGTCAAACAGACGTCTCAGAGATATCTTAATACTAGGTTTACGGAGCTCTAGAAATAACTGTTTCACATTATTTTATA
This sequence comes from Lasioglossum pauxillum, assembly GCA_933228785.1. Lineage (NCBI taxonomy): Eukaryota > Metazoa > Arthropoda > Insecta > Hymenoptera > Halictidae > Lasioglossum > Lasioglossum pauxillum. Next base: position 35,359,007 of record OW121701.1, on the reverse strand, counting down.
AACATAATAAGAATAGTATCTATCTAAATTTTTGGCCATTTTCCCAATAATGTATACCCAAAGAAATCAATTTGGTAAATAATTCCTCAGGGAATCTTAATAATTGCAAATTAGGAATATTAGAACCCGTCATTTTACGTGTCCAGGTCCCGGGACGTTTTTAACGGACGTTCAGGAGACGTTCGTAGGATGTTCTGGAGGTCTTTAAGACGTCCCTAAGAAGTCTCAAAGGTCCATAGATGGTAATTAAATTAAAAGAAGGGAAGCGTAAAAATAGATTTCGACAAAAACGAGTTTAGTTAAACCAATAAATAGCTTTATTAGAAAAAAATATGTGGAATTGACATAAAAAGTGTAATAAAGATAATAATTGCAATTAAAATCACAATAAAAATAATAAAAATTAAAATTGCGATTACAATTAAAGTCACAATAAAAATTGGAATTGGAATTGGAATTGGAATTGGAATTGGAATTGGAATTGGAATTGGAATTGGAATTGGAATTGGAATTGGAATTGGAATTGGAATTGGAATTGGAATTGGAATTGGAATTGGAATTGGAATTGGAATTGGAATTGGAATTGGAATTGGAATTGGAATTGGAATTGGAATTGGAATTGGAATTGGAATTGGAATTGGAATTGGAATTGGAATTGGAATTGGAATTGGAATTGGAATTGGAATTGGAATTGGAATTGGAATTGGAATTGGAATTGGAATTGGAATTGGAATTGGAATTGGAATTGGAATTGGAATTGGAATTGGAATTGGTATTGGAATTGGAATTGGAATTGGAATTGGAATTCGAATTGAAATTGGAATTGGAATTGGAATTGGAATTGGAATTGGAATTGGAATTGGAATTGGAATTGGAATTGGAATTGGAATTGGAATTGGAATTGGAATTGGAATTGGAATTGGAATTGGAATTGGAATTGGAATTGGAATTGGAATTGGAATTGGAATTGGAATTGGAATTGGAATTGGAATTGGAATTGGAATTGGAATTGGAATTGGAATTGGAATTGGAATTGGAATTGGAATTGGAATTGGAATTGGAATTGGAATTGGAATTGGAATTGGTATTGGAATTGGAATTGGAATTGGAATTGGAATTCGAATTGAAATTGGAATTGGAATTGAAATTGGAATTGGAATTGGAATTGAAATTGAAATTGAAATTGAAATTGGAATTGTTATTGGAATTAGAAATGAAGCAAAAACACTTAAAACACTAACTCGAACAAATAGTACCAATGCTAATACATACTTACTGCTAGATTATGGCTATATATAAAAATCACACTGTCTATGGTTTTAAAGACGTCTTTTTGGGACGTAAGACTTTCAGACCTGAAATGGACGTCTTTAAGACGTCGTTAGCTTCTGAGATTGAAAAATTACGCGTACCCCTTGGATAAAAGAGAAGATGAAAGAAGGGAGTGCAATCGAAATGAAGGGAAACTAATCTAATAATTTCTTTTCTGTCGATGGTTTTGCATTTCATTGAATACATCGAAGTGCTGTCATGGTCAAAGATGTGCTGGATACGTTTCGTGAAATGGAAGTACCCGAACGTGGTCGTCGTGGAGGAGAACAGCATCCAGACGATCCTGGACCACTGTCGTAATTACGTAGGTCCTAAACCTTTCCATCGTATGATAGATTAGCGGCGTTACGGTCCTGGTGTTATGTAACTCGTAAACCTTGTTCACAAATTTAGGGCATTTATACTTTGCTGATTCAAGGCCGCTCGGTCGCCGAAGGGATTCGAGGACATTTAATGCGGTTGATATCGTCCAGAAGATTTCTTCGCATGGGCTTGTCGACGAGATGGGGTCTTTACGTGTGGAAGGACCTTAAGGATTTCTCGGTGGACAATCATTTGATAAATTCCTCGTCCTCTTTCAGAGGTCGTCCTATCACGGAATCGAACATCCAGGTTGGTCCGAGACGCAGCACAGAGTAGGCTGGATCGAAGATTTTAGCGACATTTTACCAAGAATAATGAACTTTTTCGTATCGATGTCTAATCAAAAATGGAAGAACTAATCAAAGTGAATGCAAACTGTAGTTGTACCGAACTTTTAATGTTGAACATTTTAGAATCTATGTACTATGTTCTTTTTCGCGATATTTTGACGATCCTGTTAATCCTTCATCCCCGTTGAATTTTTGTTACATTACAATGAATTTTTGAGAGTTTGTAGCTGAATACTTTAGACGAATTTTTACTTGAACTATCACTAACATGCTGATCAATTTTACAGGATTACGTGAGTGATCTGACGTCGAAATTCTTCCCGTATGGGCAACCACCATGGCAGATACACGTGATAAATTGCACCCTCCGCGGGGAAGAATGCCAAGTCTGTCTAGTGAGGGCCCACCATCTAGTTCTACGACAAGAGCATCTAGTTCTAGCGGACTTTCTTCCATTGCAATGCTCGAACGATGTTTGGTCTTGTCAAGAACCCGAATCACCATTCACAAATCTCTACGCTCAGCCTTCAGCTTTACCGAAGCTTTATCAGAAGCTCACAGAAAGCTTCAGCAATTACTGGAACGAGTTTCTATATAATAACGATCCGGTCGAGCGGCCGGAGATTATGAAGAAACAGATCAGTACATTTCAGTGTGTCAAAATTGCCGTGATCGTTCTCGTCTCCTCGCTGAAGGAAGTGACAAGGTACAGAATCAAATTGTGGTACAGAATTTTCAGTTACAACGCGTAGACCGCGGATCTATGCGAACTAAAAGAACGTTTGGATCAAATGCAAGAAACAGGAGGCGAGTTAAAACGTCTCTTTCTGTTTGAAGCATTATTCGGCAGCGTAATTCGCAGTAATCGGACGCATACAACTGCGCGTGTAACTATTTTCATTAAGCTGCGAAAGTTATTTTCTGCCGAATAATGCAAATTACGCCTCGTAAACATAAAAATAGGACATTCGAGGGCGACCGCGGCATAGAGCTTTTATCTAGCGCTTTTGACTTCTGAAAAAGCCATAGAGTAACCGTACCACTCAAATGGAATGTCAAATGATTTTATAACAAATTTGCTAATTTATATTTTAACCTTTAACTACCTGCGCCCTGAATTTTCACGTAACTATTCGTGCGGTGTATTTAGTACACCACATATATCACTTTGTGACTGACAATGAGTACTGTGCGGAGCACGAGAGAAAACTACCGGGCAGGGAACGGGGAAGGAAGATTGCCTTTGCGTTCCTCTTGCCCCGTTCCCCTCCCGCTAGTTTTCTCTCATGCTCTGAACAGTACATATATTATTGTATTGGTTTACTTTTAACACCAGCGCGGGTAGTTAAAGGTTAATTTAATAGCCCTAACCTTAAATTCTATAATAAATTCATTAATTTATATTTTTATTTAATAGCCCTACCCTTAAATTTTATAATAAATTTACTAATTTATATTTTACTTTGAAATTTCCTCTCAATTTTTAAATGATATGTTTCTAATTTTTTTAGTTTTTAATTATTAAAGTTATGAAGACACTTCCATCGGAAATTATTCAAGAAATTTCTTTATGCAATCACGTATTATTATAAAAATTGTGAAAAATCTAAATAAGTTCAGTCTTGTCATTTTTATAAAACAATGTACGGTCCGACACATTTTGTAGCCGGTACGGTTAGCGTTAATAGTTCTCGTTTCCTCGCTCAAGTAAGTAAGCGACAAGGTACACAATCAAATTTTAATTAGTTTTCTACGTACTTTAGACAGTACCAGAAAGGAGGAAGGCCGAAGATTTTCGACATCCCCTGGATCCTCCAAAGGGAAGCAACCAAACGGAACTTCGGACTCGGAGTGATCTCTCGCGCGCTATTAAAGTCCATGAACCCCGTGGATGCTCTACTGGACACCATTCGTTCGTCCTGGCACTTGATAAGAACAACGGCTTTGAAAATGCCGGCATTATTATTGAGAGAATTAAAAGCATTAAAGTCTCGTCAGAAGCATTACTATCCGGACACGTTAACCGCGATGCTGTGGTATTATCTTCCATTGGTGCTCGAAGCCACCGTGGAAGCGGTTTCTATACTCTGGATCGCGATCAAAGCTCCGAAAATGATCTTGGAAGAGCTGTTTGTGAAACATCCTCAAGCGAATCGCTTGCAGACCACCTCACCGTGTGGGAGGAAAGTGGTAGCATGGTCGGAAGAGGTGGAGCTTGATGTTCTTCAAAAGATTTCGAACATGACCGGAGCTACCGAAGCTGAAATCTTGTTGACTGCTAGCGTGGACGCCCTGAAGCAGTATTTTCAACACTCCAACGTTAGGATACCGGACGGTGTACTTGCCACGGGAAAGTTTGTCAGGCAGCGAGCATTATTCGTGCAGAACCATGAAGCCAGGGGTATTTTGTGCCTCGCACTGCCTACGAGGACCCCGTTGCTCGAGGATGATCTGGTTGAAATTTTGCAGGTCTGTTTTGTTTGGCGGAATTGTTGATAACAACATTCACTGAAATGATTAAAGAAACAAATTCCTATGTACAGTTTGGAGCAAAACTGATCACACACACTTTAAATCAGAACAACTTTTTTATGAATGGATTAAGTCCTTTGAGCTTCGATTTCTCTGTAAGGCTAGAGAAATTCGTATAGTAAATGACGTCTAGAAAATATGTTGAAAAAATGCATTTAGTCGGAATTGTAAAAGACACTAGTAAAAATTGATTTTTACGACCTTTTTAGCTGGGCCAATAACGACAATTTAAAAGATGTGTTTGGTCAACTCGTATAAATTTGTGTACTTTCTGCAAATTTCATTGAAATTGCTTAATTGGTTTACGAGTTATAAACGATCAAAAGTGGAAGAGGCCAAAAATCTTGAAAAATTGAAATTTTTACCAGTTTTGATCGTTTATAACTTGTAAACCAATTAACCAATTTCAATGATACTTTTGGAGCATATACATATAATTTATACAAGTTGACCAAACATATTTTTTAAATTTTCGTTATTGGCCCAACCAAAAAAGTAGTAAAAATCTATTTTTTTCGCAATTCCGACCAAATGCATTTTTCCAACATATTTTTTAGACGTCATTTACTAAACTAATTATTCTAGCCTTTGTTACGGATGACGAACAGGTGTTCAATATCATCTCTGGCAGGAACCGTCCTAGATAAACGAACAGAGCTACCCTAGAAAAATCTACATAGCTGTTTAGTTTAGTTTAGGGCCCAAACATACGCACGACCAACTGGTCGTTGACAAAATACGAATGTTCACTTGAAGGGTACTGACAAGTACCACCCGTCATTGCAGGCCTATATAAGCCCTTACATTTCTATTCTCGTGGGTTAGTACTGTCGTAATCACGAATCGTGTCGCGTCGTGCTGCATCTCGGAAGTCAACTACCAGTGAGATCGGGCGTTTGTTCCTTTTGAATCAAAGTTTAACCATATAGATTCCGAAAGTTCGGTGTAACATCTATTAGGCGGTTATAAGGTTGTTCCGAGACCCCCGCATTGCCAGTGCGTCAACACCGTGCATCTTAGTATAGGTAATATCATCTTTCAATTCTTTCTATTCTAAATCCAATCAATTCGCGACAATTCCACAATTGTAACACGAATCTCGATAGTAAGAATATATTTGTGTTCTTTGATAATTAACACAAATTCATTAAACCCATCATTATCGTCCAATATCCTAATCGAGTAATTGAACGTCCCCACATGATACAATCTTACCGCTCGGATTGTATCAACTAAATTATACTAGTTACGAGGCTTACTAATTATCTTAGCGACTTCCTGATTTCGTATCAGGTTCATTCGTGACCTTCCAATTGTCCAAACAGAGATTTATCCAACCTAGCGGCTCCCCGATTTCGCATTGGGTTCGTCCGCATCCTAGTAGCTCTCTGATTTCGCATCAGGTTCGTCTGCGTGTGACTCCATTCCCAGACTTCGCGTCAGGTTCGTCCTCGCTGTCTATAATCCTAGCGGCTCCCCAATTTCGCATTGGGTTCGTCCGCGTTCGTTTCTTAACTAACAAATTGATACCATATTCCTAGGGTAACAACCCTTCGCCGGCCTCTCGTGATGCTCGCGACCCTGGCTCGTAACACCTTACAGAGAAATTGAAGTCGGGTAGTCCATTCATGAAAAAGTTATTCTGTTTTAGTGTGTGTGATCAGTTTTGCTGCTAACTGTATCTGTAGTCCCTGGTCCTTGTAACAGATGCAGACAATTTTTACTTTGCATGAGGATCTACAGTCGGATGACGATAATACATTCACTATAATCATTAAAGAAAGAAATTCCTATGTATATGTAGTTCCTGGTCCTTGTAACAGATGCAGACAATTTTTATTTTGCATGAAGATCCACAGGCGGGTAACGATAATATTTTGATTAACGAGGATACGTACTTTCAGGTGATCCAGAAGAACGTACGAGATGCGAGATCGAAACAACCTGCGATATACGCGATCACAGCGGCGGAAGCGTCCAGCGGACTAATTACGTCTTGTTTGCCTTTCCTTTTATTAAAAGTGATGCTAAATCAACTGACCAGAAGGTATTCCCTTTCTTTAACACACGTAGACGGAGATTTACATGTGGAAGGTGTCGACGCTGTAATGTATTGGAGTCCGCCCCAAGGCAACTGCAGTAAGTATAATTTTACATTTTCAAGGTTTACGAAAATTGTTGAAACATGCTAGAATAGAAAATTCGATAGGATTTAATACAATTCTTATTTATTTTAAGGATCTACAAATTTTCCGTATGAGCCACAAAAAAGTTACAAAACACAACTTTTAGTATTTTCTTTGCAATTTCTTCTTTTTTTAATTTTCTTTAACGGTTGTGTAGCAAATCAATTGTTCTAACTTCTCAAAAATGTTCAAATCTTATGGTCGAATATTAAAAAAGTTATCGTCTTTCTAAAAGTGTCCGAATATTAGTGGAAGTCAAATTTTCATTACAGGCACAGATAAAAAATTTAAAAATCGTGACCTTTACCTTTTCTTTCGCTATTGCGACCAATAACAATTAAACAAAATTATTTACATATTAGTTAGCTAGTGAACTAATCCTAACGTCTTCAAAAGGAAACTCGAGCTGTTGGATCGAATTTTGAAAAAGCCCACAAAAAAGTTGCAAAACACAACTTTTAGTATTTTCTCTGCAATTTTTTGTTTTTCAATATTCTTTAACGGTTGTGTAGCAAACCAATTGTTCTAACTTCTCAGAAAAGTTCAAATCTTATGATCCAATATTAAGAAAGTTATCGTCTTTTTAAAAGTGTAATAGACAGTGTGATAAACAATTTAAAAATCGTGACCTTTGCTTTTTCTTTCGCGATTGCAACCAAATAACAATAAAAAAATTATTTACACATTAGTTAGCTAGTGAACTAATCCTTCTAACGTCTTAAAAAGGAAACTCGAGCTGTTGGGTCGAATTTTGAAAAAGTTATTCGTTTTTAAAATCTGTACGAATACTTTGTACACCCACTACAATTATTCTTTTGCCCAGAAGTTTATTGTACAGTTGAGACAGAAATGAAATATTTGATTGTTATTTTTAGATATGTCGATCACTCTACATAGGTATGGGAATGCTGTCCGAATGGGGGTGATGGGGGACGCGTTGATTGGTCCAGAGCACTCCATAATTACGAGGACATTTCCGAAAAGCGTGGAGAAGCTTGCCAAAGTGGTTGGAATTCCTAGAACGTCGACTCGAAACGAATATTAACACTGAACCTACCACTATCGGTCAAACCACCGGTTTTATATTTTTCATTCCATCATTATTGAAATTATGAAGTTGCATACATGGAAATTGATCCGATAAATTTTTTCATACCAGCACATATGCTAATAAAAATTGCACAAGATCTATTGGGTTGGCAAGAAAGTAATTTCGGTATTTTTAGATGAAATAAAATCCAATTTTTTTATCAAAGCAATGAACTTTAATCAATAAAATATTTTCCATTTTGTAGTATGATCTTTTGCCATCTTTCTGGTAGCTTCATAATTCCGCGCTCATAAAACTTCTGATCCTTTTCGGTGAAAAACTGATCCAAGTGCGATTTCAGATCATCATCATTAGTGAATGTTTTACCATTCAAAGAGTTTTGTAAACTTCGGAATAAATGATAATCTGATGGTGCAATGTCAGGGCTATATGGTGGATGTGACATCGCTTCCCAACCAAGCTCCAATAACTTTTCACGTGTTACCAAAGATGTGTGTGGCCTAGCGTTATCATAGTGGAACACGATTCCTTTGCGATTTGCCAATTCTGGCCGTTTTTCTTTGATTGCTATGTCCAGTTTTGTTAGTTGTCGACAATAAACATCTGAATTGATGGTTTGGTTCCTTGGGAACAGCTCAAAATACACAATACCTTTGTAATCCCACCAAATTGACAACATGATCTTCTTTTGGTGCAATTCAGCTTTCGGTGTGGTTTGGGCTGGTTCATCACGCTTGGACCATGATCGTTTTCGAGTTGTGTTATTGTAAACAACCCATTTCTCATCACCGGTGATGATTCGCTTGAGAAAAGGGTCGATTTCATTTCGTTTGAGATGCATATCGCATATGTTGATGCGTTGCATTAAGTGAATTTCTTTCAACTCGTGTGGAACCCAAATATCGAGCTTCTTAACGATTCCGAGACTTTTTAAACGATATTCTATGGTTGTATGCGAGACATTTAACCTGTCTGCAATCTCTCGGACAGTTATATGACGATCCGATTCAATAATGGCTTTCATTTGGTCATCATCAACTCCAGATGATCGACCAGAACGTTGGTCGTCTTTAAGTGAGAAATTTCCAGAACGGAATTTTTTAAACCAATTCTGGCACGTGCGTTCTGTTAAGCAATCTACACCGTAAACTTCGCATATATCTTTGTGAGCCTCGGCAGCTTTTTTACCTCTACGGAAATAAAAAAGCAATATATGCCTATAATGTTCGTTTCTGCACTCCATGTTCAAATTGACACAGAACTAACAATTTTAATCAAAATTACGTGTAATTTGCTTCAAAAGTAACCTAAAAGATGCAGTTATGAAATGTCGGAAAGAAAACAAACGCAACGTTAACAGAAGCCAATCAAACAAAACATAACGCCATCAGTTAGTGAAAACCGAAATTACTTTCTTGCCAACCCAATAAATAAATATAGAGTCTTGTCATTCTTATAAGCTAAAACATTTTAATCGCTTTTAGAGCTCGGTAGGTTTAGGCGTTATAAACGGAGAAATAGCGTTACACAAAAATCTGTAAAAAGTTTTCACGGATACGTGGATCAATAAAATTTTCAATTCACAAAAAATGAGAGTAAGATATTGGACTAGACGGTCATATACAGTGTGTATATATTTATATAAATATATACATTCGTATGTATTTATACAGGCATTTCAACAATTTCTTCTTCTCGCAACAATACGTAACGCAATACAAAGATCGGTAAATTCACATTATTGTTCGTTAAACTAGTTAATGTTTCGCAATACTAAATACTTTGGAGTTACAATTGTACGAGTAATAATTGATTATCATTTCGTAATTTTTCATCGTTTCCATGAAACATCTCGTCGGACATATACTTGCTAATCGACTTTCGAATTTTTCTATTTCAATATTCATTTACTATCCATATGAAAAATTGAATGCTATTGTAACAATTCCAGATAGCACGAAGACGGCTTCTGAACGTCTCCTAAATGTCTTTAAATAATCTTGAAAAAGATATCTTATTTCAGACGTTGAAACGACGTTTCGAAAAAGACGTCTTTTTAGGATGTAAGACTTTCAGACCTAAACTAGACGTAAAACAGAGGTCTTAGTACGTCGCGTACTATCTGGGATTTTATAGCTGTCGTTGACTAGTTTATATTTGGAAGCATGTTATATACCCTTCGTTTAATATTCAGATTACTTCCATGTGTACAGAGTTTACAAAAAGTAATGGTGGATATTTGTAAGTGAAACTTGCCGCGAAATTGTTTATGAAAAAGAAAATTGTTGTTAAAATTGATGTTTACATCAACACCTTCCACTCATCCAGAAATGAAAAAGATTGAAAGAAGCCACATGCCGCAAACAAATAGTTATTGAGATATAAGCTGTTAAAGTTTATGCAAAATTTGATTGTGTGGAGTTATACGTATAGACAAAAGCCTACTACTACAGTCCACTTGACCGTGTCAATGAGACAGAATATAATCGTGTGCGTGCCTGAAGACCATCGGAATCTTCAATGGATCATTCAAAGTGATCGTCTCCCTGCCCATTCGAATCATAAATGAAGTTGCAAAATGTGAAAGAATAGTTTATATTCATTGTTGCACATAAGAATATTAACCCTACATTATAAAATACGAATGTCAAGCATAGGTACTTACAAATGTTTCAGAATCTTCTGTTCCTCCGTCGGATCAAGTGGACACTGCCATTTTCGCGAATACGTCTTATTAACGATGAAGCACAAAACACCACACTTCTACACAATCACTGTAGACTACACAACACACTTTCCGAAATCGTGACAGCGAACGGGAAGAAGTTACTCCAACCACGGTCAAAATAGTACTGCGGTTGTCACCTGTAAAGGACTTTATAGCAAGCAAAAAACGCATGCGAATCGGTTCCAAACCGGCCGATTATTTTACAACCACCGCGCTCCGATAACTTCAACCCCGACAGATGGACAACACGTGCGACGGACCCATCGAAGCGACGAGCGGACCTACCTTTATAAACACGTCATTGACGACCGAAGACAATAACAAAAGGAATTTCTTTGACAGTTTCCCCACTTCGTAACCTGAAGTTCTTCCAACACACCCCTGTCCAATTAACAAGCGCAACAGTTCCCACCCTTAACCATTCATGAAAAACCGAGGTGACAACCGCAGTACTATTTTTACCGTGGTCGGAGTTACACTTCTTCCCGTTCGCTGTCACGATTTCGGAAAGTGTGTTGTGTAGTCTACAGTGATTGTGCAGAAGTGTGGTGTTTTGTGCTTCATCGTTAATAAGACGTATTCGCGAAAATGGCAGTGCCCACTTGATCCAACGGAGAAACAGAGGATTCTGCAAAGTTGTAAGTACCTATACTGGACATTCAAAATAAAAATTGTCTGCATCGATTGCAATAAAGGGAAATCAAGTTGGATGTTATTTCTTTCCTTAATGATTTTAATAGAGGAGATCATATATATACATCCTCAATTTTTCAATTTTTCCAACAATTTTGAATTTCATCTATTCAATTTTTCTTTAAATGCATTGAGATGCGCAGTCTAATAATGTAGGATTAATATTCTTATGTGTAACAGTGGATATAAGGTATTCTTTCACATTTTGCAACTTCAAATCTATGATTCGAATGGACAGGGAAACGATCATTTTTTTGGTACGGGCCTATCGACGAATAAATTTAAATTTCGTTTGTCTCAGGCACGTACACGATTTTGTTCCGTCTCATCGACACGGTCGGATGGACTGTAGTACATGTGTAGTTGGTTTTTTTCTAAATAAACCCAGAAGGGTTTAAAATGCTTACGAATAAAAAGAAAACTCCACACAATCAAATTTTGCAAATTTCAAACCTTTTCTTTTCTGGATGAGTGGAAGGTGTTGATGTAAAAACAAACTTTGACAACAATTTTCTTTGTTATAAACAATTTTGGGACAAGTTTCCTTTACAAATGTCCACCGATCCAGAGGTGTAGATTCACCCTTACGACGGATGACCATTACTTTTTATACACCCTCTACAGAAATATCGTTCGTGTAACACAACCATTTCTACATATACATTATATAATATATGTTTAATAAAATAGTGTATGCGAGAATGTATTCGCAGAAACCAGAGTTGGACAATATTTAACGCAATTAACGATTAACGATTACAATTGAAATATTTGATTATCAATTGCAATTAACGATTTACTCTTTAATGTAATTGGTATATAACCGCAATGAATTAAAAAGTATATAGGTATTATATATATTAAATATTAGATAACTTATTAAAGTTTTCTTCAATGTGAAATAAATATAGTCGCGAGAGTAGTCGACTATATGGAATATGTGTGTTACTGTTATAAATAAAAATGCTTTATGGCAACATATTTTATCATTGGCGTTTAAATATTGATCTAAATGATAAATGAAGTGAACGTAATTCTGTTTTTGTTAAATTCGCTTTAAGTATTCATTTTGGGGGCTACGAACTGAAAAGAAAAAAAATACACCGGTTGTTTTAACTGGTTCTGTAATTTTCGGAAAATTTTTAAACCACTAAAATAATAAAGAAAGTAAAGGATTGTTCGGTTGAACTTTTTGATCGTTCTTCGTTTTTCAATTACTGCGTGTATGCGACGTAATGTTAAGCTCCACAACCCTGAAATGTTCTACATTTTTCTAATTAACATTCAGTTACTCGCACTCCACTTTCTACAGAACTGTTTATACATGGAACTTTTATATGACTCCACAATAAATAAATTTTTATTGAATAAAATAAGAAATCGAAAACACCTTTGTTCGTGCTCGAAACGCTTTTAAAGTTTTCAGACTGTAAGTGTCATATGCGTGTAATTGAAAGTTAATATAATTGCACGATCACGACGACGCGACGCCTCGAATACTTATATTACTAGACTGCGGATGTTTATGCGATTTGCAATTTTTCTAGGCGAATTTGAAAAAACTCCGAATCAAACAAAATCTTATTTTCCGTGGCCTTAGTCTTTTTAGATCTGAAATAAATTAAATTCTGTCTTATTTTATATCCTAAAGCCATCATTGCACAAAGATCCGCGGTCTACTTATTACATAGGCGTGTACAGGTTAATTAGTATTAATACCAAAAATCTCTCTAGCTTTTTCCTATAAGAATGGATACAATCACAGTTGGGACGTTTCGTTATTATAATAGTATAGGCATATACAGTATCATTGCACCGTTTCGAGTGTTTCAATTTTTCGACTCGTCGCTGGACGTTATAAGGCAAATGTTTACATACATACAATACACATACAGTGTGTTTCGTTTATCTGATAACGGAAGTATCTTGTGACGCACTGAAGTTACGAAAAAAATTTGTTTACAAAAATTGTTCATGTATTGGGTTGGCCGAAAAATAATTTCAGTATTTTAAGGTGAAATAAAGCCCTATTTTTTTTTATTCAAACAATGAATTTTAATGATTAAGATATTTTTCCTTTCGTTCGATGATCTTTTGCCAAAAAGAATAAATAAGAAAATATTTTATTGATTAAAGTTCATCGTTCGGTTTTATTTCATCATAAAATACCGAAATTACTTTCTTCCCAACCCAATAGTCTAATTTTTTTGAGGACTAGAATGGTGGGGAGGAGCGATTTCAAAGTCCAATTAAGTTTTTTAAATGGAATGTCCTATTTTTTATACCGTAGATCGATAGAGTATCAAATTCCGAGTATAATAGCGTTGACCTTCATATGTCCTAAACTTAATAGTTAACGAGATATTATCGAAACAATTTTCTTTCTTCTTTCGATAATATCTCGTTAACTATTATGTTTAGGACATACGAAGGTCAATACTCTTATACTCAGAATTTGATACTCTATCGATCTACGGTATAGAAAATAGGACATTCCATTTAAAAAACTTAATTTGACTTTGAAGACAATGTTTGTAAACAAATTTTTCTCGTAACTTCAGTGCGTCACAAGATATTTCCGTTATCAGATAAACGAAACGCCCTGTATAACTGCGTCAATGGACCATATACGCAACACACAAAGGAAAAACGAATCTGCAATAACTTTGTCTACAAAGTTTCCCGTTGAAACGTAAATGTTATATATAAATAGAATATTATTTAAAGTGTTCTTAGACCACATTATACAGAATGTTATTCAAGATATTCTTACACCGCGTTATCGAATAAATTGAAGAATACTTATATATTTTATACAGCTGGCTCTGACTGCAATAAACCCGAATCTTTATTTATTACATGCATATATATATATATATAAATATATATATATATATTTTATCAAGAAACAAATCGGTGCTTGTTAATTGTTGATTTGGGTGACCTCCAGCTTTATAGTGACAATGCACGCCAGTTCTGATGCACTCGCAGTGCTTTCTAGTTCCTGGTGCATAAATAACCGGGAGTTTATCAACCACCGATTTCAGGCATTGTGATGTCTGATAATGAGTACAAAGTATACTGCACAGCATGACGATTTAGGGCACGTAAGTGGTCGGATAAGCAGCTGCTTGTGAAACAGAGATGGGCGGAAATTTCAGTAAAGTGAATGATAAGGTACTATGCTGGCTCGTATGAAATGTCATCTTCCTGTACTATATGAATCCTCTAACAACTAAAAGTATTTCAATTACTCATTCGAGCTCATTATTTTTTCTGCGCTGTACTGCGAAGAAACGAGCAGGGAAAAAATCGTTGTACATACGTAATACACTGCACGATACTAGTAGTATGAATTTCCATCCATCTCTCGTCACAAATACTATACATGACTAGATTAAAAATAATATAAAGAGATAATGATCTTCTGATTCGTGGCAGCAACAAAAAGAGCATCATATGAAATATGGCAGTTCTAATATAATATAGTATTTGAACTTAATGTTTTTAATAACTCTTGAAAGAAAAAGATTGCAATCTTTTGTTTTACGGTTTCTTTTTTTTTAGCGAAAGATATAATTCAGGTGCTTCGGTACTTAAATTAAGTACTTATCATAAAATAACATTTCATATAAAATATTAGCTACGTTCGAACTATTATATTTCTTAATGGTTCAAAGAATCTCTTTCGTTTCCTATTTGTTTTATTGTACTCGTTTTCAGTACTGTCAGTCCTCGGATCACCATTCGAATTTCTACAATACATAACGCAATTCCGATAAAATAATTATCCTCTCTGTTGTACACCGAAAACACAATAAACTATAGTTTATCACATTCGAATTAATCGTACGGTGCTAAATATACATATACTATTTACATACACGGTAAAACATTTCATAAATATCGTCGTTAGACTGCGGATTTTCATGCACTCGGAGTTTCGAAAACTTTGGAAATTCGAAGGACTAAGAATTATCCTGAACATAATGCGATGCTACTTTAAATCTATACGCCATTACACAGAATCGAGGGAACACTGAATTATATAAATCATTTCAAATATTCCGTCATTGCGCGTTGGCTGAATTTCCTACATTCACGACCGCAAGTTCCATTTTTTTCAGAGTTCAATCCGCAATCTAATCATCACCGTTAAGTACTGTTCCCACCGCTGCATGAAAAGGCAATCGTAAGAATTAAACAACATTCAACAAAGACAAAACTAAGGCTGGACGAATCGGTAATGCCTCTCCTGCATACATCCTACTTTCGATTTTATGTTATTATACTCTGCACCATTGGCTAAGAAGTTAAAGAGACTGTTCTATAGTAAGAGATCAATTAACGATTTCATTGTCCACTTCGACGATGTTAACATTTAAGAAATCGAACGGATTACGATGTATACGATGCGGTAGACAAAAATGTTGAATTCGGAAATCTGGGTCGACGTTTTTGCGGCAAAAATGTTTTATAGAACGTTACCGATCGGAAGATGTAGAATATAATAGACAGAACCGAACATTTATTTACAACCTGTACAAAAGACGACTGTGACAATTAGACAGCGAATATTTATGCAAAAGAAAAATTTTTCACCTGATTTACAACAAACTACCAAACGAGTCAAAACGACTTGCTCCTGATTTGTTTTTTTAGAAATATTAAAATTATAAATATGTTTTTCTGAGAAATTTGTTTGGTGAACTTCTCTATTGAAGTATATATTTTTAAAAAACTGGTACGAAATCTAAATAAATGCAATTTTGTCATTATTATAAAGCAATGTATGCAGTAGCGCATTATAACTAGTTGGGGCCTTGGGCAAAGTAGAATTTCGGGGCCCCTAACCCCAACGAAATAACTTTATGATAAAAACGTAGAATTTGGATGTTGGATCTTGGTTTGTGTTCGAGGCATCCTTTAGCTTGGGGCCCCGGGCATTTGCCCAAGTTGCCCATAGGGCAACGCGCCACTGAATGTATGACAATTGCGTTTAGTGCTCGGTAAGTTCTCGTGTTAATATGTTAAATAGATTGAAACTAACATTACAGTATTTTTATACAGGGCGTCCCACGCAACTGGAACAGACTTACCTCCTAACGGTCGGGGATAGAGGAACATGTTATAAGAAAAAGTTGAATGGCATCAGACGGTGCATACTACGCAACTAATTTTATGCACTTTTGTGCATCGGTGCATCAGAAAAATGCAACTGCACTCTTTTTTTAAATGGAAACCTAAATTTTTGACCGCACCAATCGATGCATTTTGTTGTGCTCTACATAAAAGTTATGCCCTAAACTTATTCGTTAAAAAGTTATCGTTATGTTATTTGTTATGTTCCATTATAAATCAGTGAACTTTTAGCTCCGATAACTTCCTAACGAATAAGTTTAGGGCATAAGTGTGTTACTTTCATGTAGAGCACAACAAACTACATCGATTGGTGCAGTGAAAAATGTAGGTTTCCATTTTTAAAAAAAGTGCAGTTGCATTTTTCTGGTGCACCGATGCACAAAGGTGCATAAAATTAGTTGCGTATTCAACTTTTTCTTATAACAGCTTCCTCTATTCCCGACCGTTTAGGAGGTACAGCCTGTTCGAGTTGCGTGAGACACCCTGTATACTTCTAATATTTTCGCTGTTTTAAATTACACCTACCGAATTTGATCGTAAACGCATAAAATTAGCTGTCTAGCGATAACAGGGTTTCAGACGGAGGGCGAATTCCTCGGTTGCTTAAATGTTAGCATCGTTAAGGTGAAGGTAGGCGTCAAGTCTAAGCTAAACAGTCTTTCTCGCGTTCCATTTCGATTGGACCGTCTCCCCAGATTCTTCGGTTCTTCGTGTAGGGAATAAGCCCTACCAGAAGCCCGGAGACGATGATCCCGCCGCCGGCCATGTGGAAGGACATGTCCCAGGAATCTGTGACGTCGAACATCCAACCGGCCAGTGGCGGACCAAGAAGATTCCCTATACCTTGACAAAGCAGGCTGAGACCGTACGCAGTTGTAAATCTTTCCAAAGGTATCAATTCCACGAGTATCACCGGAGTGAAGCTAAAGCTACTCGCGAAGAACAGACCGAACGCTGCCGAGGTGGCCATCAACAGGTTGTAGTAAGGAGTTAGTATTGACATTAGGATGGTTGCTATACCGCAGGCAACCAGACACCACGTGTACGTCTTGCTGACGTTCATCCAAGGCTGATCACCAGCCCAGCCAAGACCGATCTGCGAACAGAGGCCAGGTTGACGTTACAATGTAAATTCGTTAAACGCTCGTGAATTATGACCATTATCCACTAAGTCAACTGGAGCAAGCTAATTGCAGACAGACGATCCGCGAATCGCCTGCTATTCCGAGAAATTAGTTTGATCGAATTAACCTTTGCGGAACGCGTTGTTGGCAAATGACAAGAGATCGTTGATAACGCTAACAGGTTTCGACATCTTTGCCGAGCTTTTGATAACCGTGATTTACGACGGACCGCGGACGAGTACTTTATTCTATCAGCTCTCTTTTATTTCCGTATACAATCTCGAAGAAATGTCTCAAGAATTCTTGATTGACGAAATTGAAGAAATTTTCTGGTATACAGGGTGAACCACGAATCGTGGTCGGTAGATTACTCTGCTATTAGCAGCATTAGAGAGAGCTTTAACTTTTTCATGTTACGATACGATAGGCCTAAAAAAATTATAGGTGTACTTGCAAAATATTGAAGGTGACCTTGAAAAATTTTGCTATAATCACGTGAAAGCTCTGTCGAAACCATGCTATATCTGATAAAAACGTTTCCGGTCACGATTTATGGTTCACCCTGTATATTTTCGGGAAAATAAATGGAAAATCACTAATCCAATTGTTAAAATTTCGCTAAAAACGTTTTCTCAACGGATCGATCCGATTCAGAGGTGTTTTCGACACCCTTTACGAGATTCCATTAACAAAATTGAATTACCATTCCAATCGTATTCGTGATGCCGATAATACTAAGGAGATTTGCAGCGTCAGGTTCGGAGTAACTGTTCCTAGTCAGATGCTCGGCAAGGTAGAAGTAAGGCACGATAAACCAAGTGAACAACAAGATCGTCGACAGTGAGAGTAATAAAAAGTGTAGCTCCAGGAACATAGAGAAGTCCATCATGCCCTTTAGTAAATCTAACAGTTCGCCGTACCACTTCTGAAAGCGCATAAAGACACGATAAACATGGATCTAGTGGAAAGTTTGACGAATTTATCTTCATCCTTTTCGATGAATGGAAAAAATTTGATGTTATCGTACCTCCTCGTTTTCTTTCGCCAATGTAGTCATACTGTTTCTATAAATATCTGGACAGCTACTGGCTCTTAATCTGTACTTGTGCAAATTTAAGGCAGCACCGCGATACATAACAGAGTTCCTGTGAACTCTGATATCCTTGAAGTAGTGAGTATTTGTGTTGAATTGCCTCCTCAGCCAGGGTAGGGAGTCCGTTCGAACAACGCCGCAATTCAGATCCCCCAAGCGTTGTTTCGAGATCGATTTCACCTTTCGTGCTTCGGCCCCCTAAAACAATTCAAACAAACAACCATAAAATTCTCCATTATACAAACTGATTGATTCATTAAATTTCCGATACTAAGAACTGAGATTTTAAGATTGCAGGCAGCAACAAATTCTTTTTCTAGAGATTGGTTCATCCTAGTTTACTCACTACATTTTCAAGTTCTTTGGTCAACAAAGGATTAGCCTCTTCAGATTCTTTTTTCGACGTCTTCTTAGCCGCGTGACTTTTTACGGGACCAGATACAGGCCCTGTTTGAACATGATTCGCTGCAGTCGAATCCTCGCATTTTGGTTCGTCGCTTGCTTGTTTGATCCTTTCAATGGACAAATAACGTTATAATCTGTGTTTTAGGTTTTTCTATTTCCAGCTAGAGGCACGAGAATGTATACTGATCGAACGTTTACAAGAATTCATGTCTCTTACACTCTATCTATCGCAATATACAGGGTGGTCCACGCAACTTGCACGCCTATAATAACATCCAAAGTATGCGTTGCCCGAAAAAGTTTTGTATACAGAAATTGCATGGTCTGAAGGGATACATTATGTAGTGTATTTATTTTTTTTACAGGTGGACGCATAAAGGACATATGAAGGTCAACTTCATTTTTTTTAATGGAATGAGGTATTTTTTAATACATCAATCGATGCAGCTGGACATTCGTTATAAAAAAAGTACTGACCTATGTATGTCGAAAAGTTAGTAGTTCAGGAGATATTTCAATTTAAATAACTCTAAAATACCATTACTGTCGTGCTAAGATGTTACACAAGTAAGTAAACACTAACGTCTTAGTATGACAGTAATGGTATTTTAGAGTTATTTAAATTGAAATATCTCCTGAACTACTAACTTTTCGACATACATAGGTTAATACTTTTTTATAACGAATGCCCAGCTGCATCGATTGATGTATTAAAAAATACCTCATTTCATTTAAAAAAATAAAGTTGACCTTCACATGTCCTTTACGCGTCCACCTGTAAAAAAAATATATACACTACATAATGTACCCCTTCAGACCATGCAACTTGTTGTGTATACAAAACTTTTTGTGCTACGCATACTTTGGAAGTTATTATAGGTGTGCAAGTTGCATGGACCACCCTGTACGTATAAATTTGTTGAGAAAAGCTACAACCTCATAGACATTGTGACGACGCTTTTCTTGCCAACCTCGATAGCGGATTCGTGCAATTTCTTATCCGAACAGCTTCTACACGATAGAAGATTAGGATAATTCTCCAGAATGACCTTGTACAGACGTGGATTACTGGCCAGCAGTTCTAATACCTCCACTGGCACCTGTAATTCTCAAAAATTGACATTTTTTAGAATTTTCCAATCGCCAACGTTACGAAAGTGGTCCAAGTGAAAATTAAAAAGAAATGGGTTTATCAGTTATCGTGAAACATGAATTGTTAGATGGTGCTTCTTATCTCAACATTATGAGTGTGACTCGACATCGGAGAAAGAGAGATGTAAATAGAACGGTTTTTTATATGTATTTGGTTCTTCCCTTATTTATTTAATTGTCTTACTTTTCAGTTAAAAATATATATAAGTACCACAAATATAAATTACAACAAAGTTTGAATAATATTTAATATGATTAGTGAACAAAATTGTTTAAAATAAATAGGAATCAAGGAACTGTCTTTTAAAGTAAATTTTAAACCAACAAAAACATCCTGTAAACAGGAGCCAAGTTCCTATGGCTGTAAAAAGTTGTGAGTTCAAACAAAATACGGCCAAGTTCGTTAGCTTAGAAATGCCTCTTGCAATACTGAAAAAAGCGTTTGTAAAAATTAGTTTAAGGGAACGCTATTTAATTTTTAAAGAGTTACATGGAGGGCTAAATTATTCAAACTTGGCCGCTACCTAACACCTTTTATGGCCATTGGTTTAGAAAGTAACGGCCAAGTTTGAATAATTTAGCCCTCCATGTAACTATTTAAAAATTAAATAGCGTTCTTTTAAACTAATTTTTACAAACGCTTTTTTCAGTATTGCAAGAGGTATTTCTAAGCTAATGAACTTGGCCGTATATTTTTGATCTCACAACTTTTTACGGCCATAGGAACCTGGCTCCTGTTTACAGGATGTTTTCATTGGGATTTCATCAATTTTTGTTGAAATTTCATCAATTATCAAGTAGGTATCAAACAAAAAAAAACCTTTTCTAATCTGCAAGACAAAATCCGCATTCAATGTATCGAAGATTAACACTGCCGGCGACGCTCGGATCCGTTTGCCCCCCGCCGCTATAGACGATGCTCGGTGCAGTTTCTTTTGTTTACGTTAGAGAGATTGTTTTTTTCATCAGTATTTGTTGCGACTTCGAAGGTAATAAAACGTATACTTATGTATGTTATGCTGCTATGTTCTATCCTACGTACCTATTTCGTAATGTTCTTTTTTCAATACAACCCTTTTAAGGTGTAAAATTTCAAACTTCGATAATTACTCCTTTGAGTGTTTGTTATGGTGGACCTACGTACCAAATTTCAAGCTTGTAGGTCAATGGGAAGTACCCAAAAGGTTTTGATGATCTGTCAGTCAGTCAGTCAGTGACAAATTTAGCGATTTTTGAGGTCCTATATCTCGAAACCTACTAATGTTGGAAGATTAATGTTTTGTCAATATTGAGACATGATAGCATTTAACAAGTGTGCGAAATTACGTCTTTCCATCTGCCTCCAGTGCCGAGTTATAAGCTTCGAAAAAACGGCTAAGTTGTTCCCGTTCCTACCGTGCACCTAGATATAAGTCCCGCAAATATAAATCAGTGTTGTTTAAAATAAATGGCAATCAAGGAACTGTCCTTTAAAGTAAATTTCAAATGAAACACTTAAAATAGTAAGCAGTTGTTGGCAAGAAAATTGAAAAATAGTTCGGAGTGCAAAGGGTTAATAGATTTTTTAACAGGTAGTTAATAGTGTTTTGAGCATCTGCAACTAAAAAGTACCGTTTACTATTTTCCCCGTAGCCTACGGAAAAGTTTTAGTTGGAACTCGTCGACGAGGCTGTGACGAGGGTGCTACGAGAGGTTCCAGAAAACGCCTTCCAGGGAGCATACGAAGCATGGAAATCGCGCTAGAAAAAATACGTCGACGCCCAAGGGTCCCATTTCGAAGAATTTCAAAGGAGTTATACTCATATATTCAATTTTGTTCTAAAAAATGTGGTTGCACTACTTTCCGGACAGACCCTGTACAACTTGGACCACTTTCATAATTATGTGCTCAGATCACTCGAGCGTCATTAAGATTACCGAGACAGATAGCTCCGTGCTCACCTTCTCGTTGTGCATGACAAAGGTGGGCAGATTGACGACGCTCCTGAATCGAAAATCCCCGTTATCGGCGTGCGGGTCCTCCGTGGTGGTGCTGAGTATCTGCAACAAATACTCGGGCGCGTCACCGCTCTTCAGCATCTTCCTGAGCTCCTCGACACCGGGGAACTCGTCGGCGACGCTCCCGGACGATCTATCATATTCGGACCTGGTCATCGACTTTTTCGGGGTGTTACCGTTCTGTTTCTGTTGTTCCTTGACCCACCACTCGGGATCCCGCATGACCGTGCCGCAGACGATCATGTTAAAGAACGTGCCAGCCAGTAGGAGGCAGGTACCTCGCCAGCCATACTCCTTGATGAAGAAAGTGGTCATGGGGGCGTACACGAAGGTACCGATACCGGTGCCACAGGCACCCAGACCTACAGCTAGCGTTCGCTTCTTGTCGAACCAATAGGCGATGCTCACGACCGCAGTGACGTAGCACAAACCCAGACCGAGACCCGCGATGACTCCGAAAGTCAAGTACATTACCTCGATGGTGTTACTGAAGCAGCTCAGTACGAAACCGAACCCGGAGATCAAGCCCCCGATGATGGTCATGCTCCTGCAACCATAACGGTCGACCAGAGCGGACATGATGGGACCGGACAGCAACGGCACCGCCATGAACAGCGACCCGATCCAAGCGGTCTTCGACTTGGAAGCTCCAAACTCCTCGAGGAATTCGATGTACAGCAATCCGAAGCTGAACGACACTCCATCGGCGATCATCGAGATGATCAGGGAAGCTAGCACGACCACCCAGCCCCAGCCGCCATCGGGTACTTTAGGCTTGCTCTGTTTCGCCTTGCCTATCTCGTCGTCCTCCAAGTCCAAGACGCTGTCCGAGTCGATGGAGTCTCGAGTGTCGTCATCGCGGTATCCAGGGTTAGAGGTGATGATGGCTTTCGAGTCGGAGAACTTCTTTCCGTAGTCATCGTCGTGGCTAAAGTCCTCTTTCTCGAGGGGAGTGGTGTCGTAGGAGTTCGGGATGCTTCTGTTGGTAGGACTGATGCCTAGAGTGAGGTTTGGAGACGTCAGATAGCTGCAGTCGATGGGCGTGGGTGGTATCCTGTCCTCGGTGCAGTCGGTGCCCGGGCTGAGTAGATCGATCTTGTCTCGGAGATCGTCGGCCAGGCTGAGGTCCTTGCTCAGATCTCTGCCTAACTCTATCGAGGTTGTCAGGAAGGTGTCCTTGTCGGGGGATAAGGACTCGACGCTTCTGTCTATGGTTCGTGCAGGAGTGGATGGCAAAAGCCTCTCGCCAGCGAGACTGCTGAGGTCCTCGGTGTTCCCAGAATCCTGGCAGACCTCGGAGCTTCTCGTGGAAGAAGCGACGCTCTGCGACCTGGACAAATCGATCGGATCCAACGAGTCTGGATCCGGAGTGTGGCAAGGTGTGCTGGGGAACACGGTGGGACTACCATTTTGCCAACCAACTATCGGCGCTTTTCTATGCTGGCGGTGGATCGAATTTGTTTGGTCTGGCTTGTTGTTGTAGTGAGACTTCTGATAGTGGTTCTGATCCTTCGGCCCGCTTATTCCGTTCCGTTTGATCGTGTTCACGGAACCGTTGTTGCTGCTGCAGAGGTTGTTGTTGTTCCAGCTGCACGGCGGTTTGTACGGGACGGGTAGCCGCCCGTCTCTCGATTCATTTTCTTGATCGCATAGTACATTCTCGTTTCGGTCGGTCATGGTTCTTCTAAATGTAGGTGTTGGCCGAGTGGCTCCAACGGCGGGGCCAACCTTTCAGCCCGTGGATCTCGCTGGGGAAGGATCGTCCGCGCCCCTCAGCTACCATAAGGACTTCCCAGCCGATCGGGGGTGGGTCACTAAACGGCGGTCGCTTCAGCATGCACGCTTCGACCACTTGCTTGTCCTGCGGGGAAGTTTTCTGTTAATACTTTCGGTACACAGTGGTGAGCGAAACGTTGTCAGCTGAAGTAGCTGACTACGTAACGAAGAGCACTTATCGTACGTTACATGTATAATTGACCTCGTAAGCGAACTTTCAAGTTGAACCTCTTGGAAGCGCAACTGGCTACACGAAGGGACTACTATCGTACGTTTCAAGTAATTAGCCCTTTAGCGAACTTTCAAGTTGAGTCTCGAAAGTGCAACAACCTAGCTCGGTACTTCATCAATCCGGTGATCATTTAACAGTAGACCAGATCGCAAAAACATTTTTGTTTAAAATTGAAAACGCCCCACATGGGAAAAGTTCTGACTCGACACCCTAGTGACAGGATCAAAATGTTTTTTCCTGTTTAGAACTCGAAAATTGACAATCGCGAGCGAAATAGCAATAAGAGTGTGGTGGCACACGCACACATCGCTAGATCCGCATATACGTATATGAAATTATAAGGTTTACAAGAATACAAAATGTCGCTTTAACATTGCAATGAGGAGTTCAGAAGCGGTCAATTGTGGTTCCTAAAAGTCAAATCTATGTCTGTCCGGTGCCAAAATGCATATTTTCACGTTGGCGAGGTATAATTTGTAATATTCGGCAGATACCGTCTGTCACGAGGCATCCGAAGCAAGCATGATACCACAAGATAGTCGCCACTGACAGATTTTCGTAAATATTGAGAGATTTATCGTTCGGATCGAAAAAATCGCTCTGCATCGATATAGCCAGGACATGTACAAAGGTGGTGGTGTGTATTTTTAGTTGATTAATTAATTATTTAAACACGAAAAATGTTTCAGAAAATAATACAGCACCTCGAGGTTCCGAAATTTTGCACTAATAGCACCACTGTCCCTTTCCTAAACTGCACGTTACAAATGTTATAATAGAATGCGGCTGATAATGCAGGTCGATATTATATTGTCCATCGATAATACAGTGTCCATCGTCCATGCAGACACTTTTATTGAACAAAAACACTGTTACGCGAAGCGGATATGTTCTGACGTTTTGCTTACTTCGGTTGCCTCGTGACAGGCCAATACCAGTGGTGTTGGACAATATCTGCAATATCTGCCGAATATTATAAATTACTAGGGGTGTGCGAGAACCTGAAATATCGGGACGGGTCGGGAACACGAAATTTTTTCGGAATCGGGACGGGTCGGGAACACGAAATTTTTTCGGAATCGGGACGGGTACCCGAAAATTTCGAGAACCCAGTAATCATTTATATTCGTTTTAATGAATACATTCATAGTTTTGGATTTTTTATTCTAGATGTTTTCGAGATTGAAAGAATGTTGTCCATCACGAATTCTTTTCAAGAGTGTCTTATGTCATATTCTCGAAATTTTTGGGAACCCGACAAGACCCGACTCGTCTCGACCTCTTCTCGACTCGTCTCGACCTCTTCTCGACTCGTCTCGACCTCTTCTCGACTCGTCCCGACCATCGGGTTCCCAATATTTCGGGTTCTCGCACACCCCTATAAATTACTCTAATAACGGTATAACGTCGTATAACGTACGACCTGCATTATCAGCTGTATTCTATTGGAACATTTGTAACGTGGAGTTTATGAAAGTGACAGTGGTGGTACTAGTGCAAAATTTCGGGATCTCGAGGTGCTGTATTTTTTTCCAACTCATTTTTCGTGTTTAAATAATTAATTAATCAACTAAAAATACACACCACCGCCTTTGTACATGTCCTGGATATGTCGATGTAGAGCAATTTTTTCGATTCGAACGATAAATCTCTCAATATTTACGAAAATCTGTCAGTGGCGGCCATCTTGTGATATCATGCTTGCTTCGGATGCCTCGTGACAGGCGGTATCTGCCGAACATTACAAATTATTCCTCGATAACTTAAAAATATGCATTTTGGGCACCGGACAGACATAGATTTGACTTTTAGGAACCACAATTGACCGCTTTTGAACTCCTCATTGCAATGTTGAAGCGTCATTTTTTATTCTTGTAAACCTTGTAGTTTCATATACGTATATGCGGATCTAGCAATGTGTGCGTGTGCCACCACATTCTTGCACGGGCGCGCCGGCACCCTTAAGTTGTACTTTTGCAAATTAATCTATTTAATGGTGATTGTTATCACACTGATAAATGAACATTAATTTTAAACAGATATATCCGCGTTCGTTAAATATTTATTAGCTTAAGTTTCAGGTGGATAAACATAAAATTGTAAAAAAGTGGATATCAGTGAGCACGAAACTGCGAATTTCTGTGCAAAATTAAAATTGCATGCGACAATACCCAGATAGCACAAAAACGTCTTTAAGACGTAATTTTAGGACGTGAGACTTTCAGACCTAAAGTGGGCGAAAAAAAGACGTATTTGAGATGTCGCGTGCTATTTGAGTAAAAAAACAAGCGTTAGAAAAAAAGATGAAATAAAATAAAATCCGCAGTCTCGTGACCACTTTTTTGCCAATAATCATGAAAGTGGTCTAAGTGATATATTTCCTGTTTCGAGATATTTCAAGGAAAAGGATATTAACACTAAATAAATTCCATATAATAAATATTATTTCGTTTTATCGATTATTTTTTTTTATATATCTGTGTACATGATAGCATTAATACATGTATCAATTCCATATAATGTTGAAAATAACAAGCTCTATCTAACGGCTCGTTTTTCACGATATCGTAAAAATGGCATTGAACAAATTTAGTTTAAGATAAGGTTTGTTTTTCACTTAGACCCCTTTCATAATTATGGGAACATCTATCTCTAATCGTCGCGTATTAGTAACACAAGCAAATTGAAGAAAGACGGTTCGAAAAACAGCTGGAATAGAAGAAAAATTATAGTTGGAAGGACGACTACAAAAGAAAAAGAAAAGAATAAGATCTACTCACCATAGAGGTAATGGAAAATGACTTATTTCCAGAGGTGCATGCGTGTCTGGGTGTGAGAGTGTGCATGCGACACTGAACGATGTGAGCAAATAAAAAAAAATCAATACAGGGAAAAGGATCTATAACCATCTGTGCTAATACGAGCTAAGCATACGAGCCTATTAGATGCTGATGAAGGCTGTAAAAGAAAAATTAGTGCAGAGAACAGTGCAATCTTCCTGAAACAACATAAGCTTTACAAAAATCGTTTCGATTAACTACAACTAATTCTATAAATTAGTGACACAGGTGGAACACAATTTCTATATTTCAGCTTGCGAAGAATAAATAATTACATACTTACATATTTACAAAAATAATTGTGTTTAGGATCAATCGAGGATAATTTCGATCGTGGCCTTGGATTAGGAAAGTGGATTGGCATAATAATTGGACTTGTATACTTCGGTATTTCACGAATACGATGGATGGTACGCTTCTTCTATACGTATACGATACAGACATTATTTTAGAAGATTTTATTCATTATCGCTTATATAAATACGAGAAGGTCGGCTTCTGTGCTAAGTATTAGCATCGAGCCTACTGAGAACAATAATGAGTCACCTGTTAAGCAGTCATTGTCGGGCTTCTATGGACGTCATTCATGTTTCAAAGAACAGAGTTCCAATTCTACAAATTTTGTTCAGACACGCAAAGCGATTACATGAGGTACTATAAGAAAAGTGTAAGTATGAGAAATGTCAATACATTTTTTTTTCGGCGAATGCAATGCAATTTAGGATTTACCGCTGTGTACAGACATTGTACACTACTTCCGTCCACATAAATAACCGTACGCTTACTTATCTTCAACAGAATGGTAATTAACACGTTCAATGCGTGTCAGTCCTGGAACTGACTCAAACTTTCAATGCATTTTTGACGATCTGCAACTCTCCCCAACGCGAATTCTTTTAATTTAAATTTTTTTCGTGCAATCTAAACATTACCTCTCTGAAAATCATTTTTATGGAATAAATACAGTTTTTTCTCAAAAATTTTAGGGCCCAAATCGTTTTGGGTCCGTTTGTCAGTTCCAAAACTGACCCGTATTGAACGTGTTAAAGAATACAAGCTTCCAGCTTCATTTGAAAAATTAGAAGAAACTACATTAGAAAAAATTAATAAGTACCATTTTCGTTTCATATAATTAGACTGCGGATCTTTATGCAAAATAAAAAATGTTTGCATTGACTGTACGACACAGGAGCCAAATAAAAATAGTATTCTTCTTTTAATTATCCTATTAAGCTGAAACTAACACATTGATGTCCCTAAATATTTTTTACATGCCTACTGCTTTGATTTGTACGTACCCATTTCTGTCATAAATGCATAAAATGCATCCGCAGTCTACATATAATACAGGTCCTTTAATAACAAGAAATCGTCTGCATCGAAATTTGCATAAGTGTCTGGTGACTCATGGACGGGAGTGTCTGTGGAACTCGTTAGTTTATTTTCATTATCAGATCTTATTTCTATTATTCTTGCTATAGGTTTTTACTAGATTCTCTCAGTAGTTTTGTCGTGTTTTCGAGTCTGTCTTTAAGAGCACGATATTGATTTCTGTCTACGTGATCGTCGTTTTGTGGATCGATAAGACATCATATATCATCTCTGACGATTATACTTAGAAAATTTCCGTTTCGATCAACTATAATGATTACATTCTCCTCGTGGCCCATTCACGTTAATGCTGAAACTACCAGACTAGTTCCAGGTTCCTTATTTCAAAATTACTGATATCACGAAGCTGCTCCAACGGAAATTGCTGGACAAGTGCATTTATAGCGGAGCATAGTTTACGAAACGTTGCGTTGACTGTTGACAAACGCATTTTTGCCATTTTTATACGAAATCGAGAACGAATCACGTAATGTTGAACCTATCGAGCACTAAAACCGATTAAAATGTTTTCGCTCACAGAAAGGACAAAACTCTATTTATTTAGATTTTGTGGAATTTTTATGACATGTTCTTGGATAAAGACAAGTTTATAATTCCAATAATTGCAGAATGAAAAATATAAAACAGATTTATCAGTCAAAATACGGTACACGTATGTTTTATATTTTTCCTATGATCCACTGAAGATTAGAATAAACAATTTAATGATTTCGGCGCGTTTCGGAATTGAAACCATGAGGGTTCTCAAGGAATGGTCTAACACAAGAAGCGCTATAGCTAAGATAAGTAACAGAAAATTATTTCTTTTAAAATGCAGAACTCGCAATATAATACCAAAATTTATTAGAAACAATGTAATCAAAAATTGCAATTTGCTTACCACTTCTATGTTCACTCATAATAAATTGTTAAATTTACAAAATAGATACATGAAAAAATTACTAAACATTGCTATTAAAGACACATAATTTACATAGAATTTAAAAAAAAACAAATAAAAGCGCCGAAATCATTAAATTGTTTATTTGCACTATCTACGATCGAGATAAAGGAATATTCATCTTGAAGATTAGAATGTTTGTTTAACGCTAAACCTACCATTGCCGGTCAAATGACCGGTTATATATTTTCCATCTTACAATTATTGAAATTATAAAGTTGCTTACATGGAAATTGATTCGATAAATTTCTTTATATAAGCACATATCGCAATCAAAATTGGACAAAATCTAAATAAATAGAGCCTTGTCATTTTTCCAAGATGAAACATTTTAATCGTTTTTAATAGGTTTAGCGTTAATAATACGCTTAATTGATGTACCGAGCTGCGATAGCGACGATGGCATGCTTTACAGTATCAGAACATTTCAAATCATCGCGCAAGAATAATAGTAATAATGTTTATCATATCATGCGGATCTGTTACAACTGTTACAAGAAGATTTCATGAGATCACTCGAGATATTAGGTATTCAGAGCTTCTACCAAATTTTTTATCGAAAGTGAACGTAAAACAGGATGCTCAGCGATTAAGATTTCTAATGAGTTCGAATTGAAACGTTTAAATACAAGAATCGTCTAGAACAATAGGTTTCATGAATAGCGTTTCGAAATAATGAGGAGTTATCGGCGCGATTTTAGTATCGCATTTTGACACATTTGATTAGAGGGTTGTACAATACGACATTTAGATCGCTATCATTTTGGTCAATTGTCACGATTGCAACGAACTATAAGAGGCAATGCTGTTAATTCCCACGCGACACGCGATTGCCGCTAGAGACCTCGTGTTCTTAAGGATATTTCACAGCCGTACATTTTTGACATTTTCAAGAGTATTTAACACCCTAATATCTTTTCTACCAGGGTAACTGTGCCAATTACTGCGGTATCATGCTTCGATTGTACTTTGTTTTTATATTATTCCTAATTTATGGAAGAAAGATGATGTGTTCTGAATACAAAAAATAAAATTAGCGGCCCTCGGAACTCCACCCCCGGTTTTTTTTAACACCAAACGTATGATCCATCCAGAAATGGATGGATTTTATTTAGACTTTGTGCGGCTTCTATTGTAATACGTGCTCTACTAAAGATATCTATACAATCTATTCTTATGAAATCGGTTTTATATTATTTTTCTAATTCTAAAATAAAAAACCTGGAACCGGTCATTTTGACCGGTGTTGGCAGGTTTAGTGTTAATTAGGGATGGGATCAAGTACCTCGCAAACAGGTTTGAACTTTGATTCATTGAATTCGAACTCTCTATAAGTACTTTAAAAAATAGTACTCCTAAGTATACTCGAACCTATATCAGACAGTTTCGAACCTTTTACAAGTACTTTGGTAAACGGAAATAATATACTTGCATGTATTGGGTTGTAACATAAGTTCGTAGAGGTTTTATTTTCGCTTTTGCTCTGAATCAATTTACCTACTTTTTTTTAAATTGTGTACACCATCCTCAAGTACTTTTTCCGCTCTACAAGCGTGTTCCAATCGTTATCATGAATAACGTAGTCTTGAGTAACATAACATAACCTAAAATGGAATTTCCAGGCGGCAAAAATCACCATTTTCGACATGTATTGTTTCTCGCTTTTCATCAAGGCCAGAACGC
The DNA here is from genome assembly GCA_933228785.1 of Lasioglossum pauxillum. Taxonomy (NCBI): domain Eukaryota; kingdom Metazoa; phylum Arthropoda; class Insecta; order Hymenoptera; family Halictidae; genus Lasioglossum; species Lasioglossum pauxillum. The sequence continues at coordinate 35,328,055 of OW121701.1, read as the reverse complement.
CACCGAGGCAGCTAGAAATATCTGCGCCGTGTATGGAGAGGGCGTCATAGGAGAATCTACTGCACAGAAATGGTTTGCCAATCTCGAAAATGGCAATTTTTGCTTGGAAGACACACCACGCTCCAGTCGACCTCCCAAGTGCGACGAGGACCGTCTTAAGACACTTTTGAAGGAGGGCGGCCGTCGTCAAACGTGCAGAGAGCTGGCCAAGAAGATGGCCAGTACTGCTATGACAATTTCTCGCCACCTTTAAACAACGGAATTTGTTCAAAAACTTGGAGCATGGATGAACTCAAAATGTTCAATAAAAAGGATTAATGAAAAAAACCCTACGAACTTACGTTACAACCCAATATATTCGAATCTTGGTCGAACAGATTCGAAACTTCTCCGAATATCGTACCGGAAATTCTCTGATTTTTCTTATCACTATTTTTTCATCGTTTGCTGTGTTAGAAGTGGAAACTTATCTACAATCACAATATTTAGAACGCGAAGAGGATCCGTTGTTATTTTGGCGTGAAAATTCAATGAAGTACCCCATTTTATATAAAACATTGCACGTGATTATCTTTGTATAATGGCCACTTCTATAACTTCAGAAAGAATGTTTCCAAAAACAGGAAATTCATAAATAAAAAAGAAAATATGATAAAACCAAGTATTGAAAATGAAATATTATTCTTAAATAAAGAAAGTGCTTAAAACCTACTATGCAGTTCTGATTTCCAAGATTCGAGTACTACTCGTGAAAGATTCGATTCCTTTCAACATCGAAGTACTTGTAAGTCTCTTTTCGAAGCTTGTAACTATTCATTCCGAGGTTCGATATCAGTTTGTATAGAATGAATACTTTTCAAATATAATCATTGAAACATTATTGCTTATAAGTAGACTGCGGATCTTTATGCAAAATAAAAAATGTTTGCATTGACTGCGAGACACAGGAGTGAAATACAAATTTCTTTCTCCTTCTGATTATCTGATTAAGCTGAAACGAATACGTTGGTGTTTCAAATATCTTTAATATGTTCACTGCTTTAAATTGTGCTTACCCATTCTTGTGATAAACGCATAAAATCCGCAGTCTGCTTACAAGTAGTAATCGAGACCAATGACATGAAACTTGTTTATTGAAATTGACTCGGATTCGTGAGTACATATTGAACTTGATCCCATCCCTAGTGTTAATAAACACCTCGTTTGCAACCTCGGCCAGCCAGAAAGACCCAGCCAGATAATATAAACGGGGCTTTAAGCTAGATCCGCACGTGGAGCACGGAAGCAAGGTGAGACTGAAATTTTAGCTCGTTCAGGGTCGCCTTCGTGGCCCGTGTTATTCAAAATCATTATCCACGTTATCTCGATCGACCGGATTACGATGGAAGAGCAGGAACATTCTTCCCGAACTTTTTATAGAATATCTAATCGCCTTGGAACTCGTGCGAATGCTTTACTAAGTTTACTATGCCGTAATCGATACCGTGCGCCAGAAAATAGATGTTGGCATTTCATTTTCTGTAAGAACGCCTAGGGTCGAAGGGTAACGTGGATACTCGCAAGAGAAAAACCGACCGGAAACAAGGAAGAATATTACTGTTTCCTTTAGTCAAATGTTTTCGAATAGACAGACTGGCCTGTTATCGAAGACAAAGGGAACGAACAACGGTGCCGTCGATAACGCGAAAAGATCGAACGATATCTGAGTCACTCTTTAATCGAACCGACTGTTGCCTGTCACAGTCTATTTCCGTTTTAGGATACATGGTAAAAAATAACTGCCCACTTCAGGTATTAAAAAATTATCGAACGAGCACGGGCTGACGAGAATAACCGGGATGGTTAAATAGAATGTCGGCTATTAATTCCGCTAACAATTCAGATTGCAAACTCGACGGGCTGTGTGTCAGCTATCAAATATTCGGCACCGATGTACGTTCCAGAAATGGAAATGATAACTATTTTTGGTACAAGTTAAATAAACAGTTGAACACCTCGGGACCTTCTTTGAAGAAAGGTTTTTACGAAAAAGGAATCTATCCTTCTAGATCTATCTCCTTTAGTTTTGATGACATAACAAATGTTTTTAGTGCCGATGTAAATGATATGGCAAGGTGAATGCCCTGCAAATCTTTATTTTTTCTCAAGGTCTTTTCTCCGGAGTTTTCAGGGTCATCACTAATTTTTTCTTGTAAATGTATATTTCTTTTCTTTACATATTCTAGTTGAGATTGAAACTTTATGCAGAATAAAAATTGTTTGGTTTAATTGCAAAATGTAAGAACCAAGTAGGAATTTTTTTTATTATTATTATTATTTATTTAACGTCGCATCGACTGCTATGGTCATTATAGTGACGGCAAGTAGGAATTGATTTCTCTCTTTAGTGGTTTTATTAAGTTGTAAGAAACGCGTTGATTGTCTCAAACTGTTTTAATCTCTACCCTGTTTGAAATTACACCCACCCATTTTTGTTAAAAATGCACGAAGTCATCGCAAATAAAGGAGATATTTGGGTGGCTACATTCAGGTGGACCACCCAGTATAATTGATTAATAAAATTATATTTCATGTGTAATTTAAAATAGCAAAAAGATTGGAAGAATTTAAGAATATTGTTATATTATTGTTAACCTATTGAACATATTAAAAAAAGAAAATAAATTTCCATTTCATTCGAGTTTGTTGAAAATCAGGTAGAAAATGTTTATTTTGAAAACTACGAACTTTTGCAGTTGTCTGACGCTATTTTTCTTTCGGTCTCCTCTACTCGAAGGGGTCACCGCAAATTGTGTAGAGCTTTGAGTCACATGAATTTTCGTGGGTGGCACACATTGTAGATCAATTGCCAAATGAGTCGGGATAAAGCAGGATCCTGCTCGTTGATTTTCCTTCCGACCAGAGACGTAGAAATCGACCAGGCGGTCGCCATGGTGACTCCCCTCGATCACCTGCTTTGAACGCTCCTGAATTGTCCTGTGCGTATACACAAACACTCCCATGGCGCCACCCAAAACTATGTTTTTGACCTGATCTTTCTCTCGGATGATAAATTCAACTTTTTTCCGCTACATGTCTGATATTCGGACCCCGCAAACAAACCCATGGCGCCACCCGAAACATGTTTTCGATTGAATCGTTTCCCTTCTAAACGATACGGCGTGTTTTTGTTTCCGCTAAACGTCTATCTATTAGATCGTTCGGAAAGTCATTCCTTCTTGTCAAGGAAAAATGAGCTTGTTGAATTTGTTGAATGACATTTTATTCTATAATCTCTTGCGATTTTTCAAGGAACTCTTAAACATCCCATCCTCGTAGCATTTCTTCTTTTTTTATTAGGAAACATTAGACAGGGGATTTTTATGCACAATACGAATTTTCGATCTGAAATGGAAATGAACTGAAGCGAAATAAAAATTTATTTTCTTTCTTACAATTAGTATGTTTAATAAGTGGAAAATAATATAACAGTGTTGTGACATTCTTCTAATGTTTCTACTGTTTTCACATAATTCAAGAACCGTATCTGACAATGCTCAAACAATGATTTATTATTCTGTACGTCTTCGAGGAGATTACGTAACCATTATCAAAATTGGCAAGTAATTACATCTATACCACAATAACTGACGCAGAAGAAAAATGTGAACGAGTCGAGAGGATTAAACGATGGCTAATGCCGGATAACATCTCTAAATCGTACATTGATAAAGCAAAATCACTGAATGCTTTTATCTGCAAAGACCGGCAGATAATCAGGAAATAGAGGTCTAATTAATAGTAAAGGAAAGATACAATAATTTGTATGTTTTTTATCGAACGATCTCGGTTTGAATATTTTTCCACAAAAAAATACTCGGGGTATATAAACATGAATACATTACAATTAGGAAGGGGCTGATTCTACGTAAAAGAAATAAGCCGGAAATATAGAATGAAATTTTTGCTTGTGGAACCTCGTGGCTCGAGAAAAACGTGCTTGGAAATAGTGTCCGATTACGGCGCACCTATTCTACTTCTTTTTCAAATAGACACTCCGGCACACGCCTGGCAGACAGCATATTTGGCAAATATTTGCTTAAACAACGAACTCTCATAAGTCAAGTGCGGATCTTTATAAAAATCATTGAATTATTCAATAAAAACCACAATAAGACAAATATTATTTGCCTCCGATTAACAAATTGCTTATGGGGATAATAAAATAGAAGTAATTAATTAATGTTCCCTTGAATTTTATAAAATGTCGTAAAATGGAAGTACTTAATTAATGTTCCCTTGAATTTTATCAAATATCGTGTAAGAACCCGCAGGCTATTTATAAGCATAATGTAAAACGAGTATCGAGTAGAAATTATTTTTCGTTGAACTGATTCGACTATTTCGAATGATACAGAAACCGGAAAAGCAATTGTGCATTTGTAGCTTGAAACAACGACAAGCAAGATGCAACAACGATCGAGAAGTGATTGCGTGACTGCTACCAAGTCCAATTTTATATTCTCTTCCTAATAACCTTAGAACTGCGACCACACCCTGTAGGTCATGGTGCACGTGAAGTCAAAAGAGCAATCGATCGTGAGATAATTTCGGTGAGAAATATGCTTGGCGAAGATCCAGGATAAACGTATAAACATTCTGTACGATCTTATAGAAAAGTTTTATCTCGTATTGTTGTTATCGAAGGGGTGAAAACAACCCTTATAAGACGTGCCAAATATCTTGGAAACTATTACAGAGATATCTGTAAATAATACATTAAAAAAAAGCACTTGTGTTACATGCTGAAACAATTTTGTTTACAGCGTCAATTACTAATAAGTGGTTTACAAGTCGTTCGATAGCGACGTGTTGTGCGGACGCACTTTAACGTTTTCATTTATTGGCAGTAAAAAGAAGTGGATCTAGCACAATGTATCCACGAAGGCGTCTTACCATCGAGGTTGTAAAGAGAAGAGTTTACGCAGTTGTCCCAATTTTTCGTTGCCAAATGGTCTACGCGAGATTTACCGGGGAAAATTGATAACGAAAGCTGGTCGTGTTAACGTACTGTATAATGAAATTACGCTCATGCACAATATAATACATTATTGCATAATTCAGGCATAAATCCATAGAATTCAATTGAATTAACTCTTCGCACCATCATTGTTTTCCGACAGAGTCGCGGGAGAAATATTCGCTCAAGAGCTCTCTTTGACAACAATGAAAATTACATTTAGTGGAACACACGTTCCAATCAATCTGAAGAACAAAATTCAAGTTAATGTAATTCTGCCTTACACGAAAAGCTTATCTGATCTCCCTACTCCCCCCCGCCCTTCAATGTTACGCGTGATACTCAAATTCAATACTATTTTAACTCGCCCGAATCGTGCATGCCACCCCTACAGCACGCGAACGAATTAAGAGTCAAGGATGCCATAAACAGTACGTAAACACAACGTATCTTTAATTCAACTCATAATTAAATAATTTCCCCCGAGTGAGGAAAATGCACACGGAAAAGTGCAGAACTATTCGCACAGTGAACACATGCATACAATTCGAATGCATTAACGTAATCGGCAGAGGTGGGCCGCTACGCTAAAATGGCTTTTGATGACTCGGGAACCCGAAAATCTACGACAATTAGCTATCCGAATATTATAAATTTTCGGGCCCCGATTCCAACCCGGGAAAGTGTGATTCGGTTGTGTTCAAACATGTTAGCATCTATAGACACGTGTTGGAATTTTGCAGTTCATTCGAGAGAACGACAACAGTCAAAGAAAACAGTCTGAGCAACAGAGTGAACGTAAATGAAAAACTTGATCGTGCAGAAAGTACGAGAAGCACATAGAGGCCTTCAAAATTGTAGAAAACAGTTTTGTCGTTTGCCACACGTGCAAACGAAAAACACAGAAGAAAAATATTTGTATTTCCCACCTCGATGTTGATAGTAATCGCAGGGAACGATAGATCGAGATTGGTGCGAGCACGGGAACTACCCAACTGTCAACTTACCCACGAGTAACGCTCTTGAGCTGTCAGCGGTGTTTTCGCGTCCCGTGTATTCCGTGGACCGGCGAATAATCGTAGAATCCGCACGGGAACACTGAATGAAAAACGATCGGTCGGTCAGCTTTCAGTCACGTGATTCCCTCGATCGATATTTGTTGACGTTCGGTCTTGTCGAAAAGAGCGAGAGCTTTTCCGATAGTGAACGTGCACAACCACTTCGTCCGAACGCGCCCCGTGTACTGAAATAGAGAAACGTCAGGCGCCTAATAGCTGCGCGCGCTCATACGTCACTGGAGCCGCTTCCGAGTACACCTGATGGTGAAAAGAGGGCGCAACATATTCCCCTGGTGGAATACAAACCGCCTCAATCCGTTTTATTAGATTTAACCGAGGGACTGAAACGGTTCTGAAAAAAATTACTGTTTCAAGCTGTTATATCTGTGATTGCACGTGAGAACGCCGCATGTCGGCTTTACTGATTCTTATCACTAATTCTTTGACGTAGGACATATTGGTTAAATTGCATTATTTTCTGAGCCTTTCGAGTTTGTTTTCATGACTTTTTTCTGGTAAATACGTCCATCCTATACTCTAAAACTCAATTAATGCATAGATAGAAATTTTTTGAAATTCTGACATGCTCTGATTGAAACAGTTATGAATTAACGGTTATAATTAACTGTTACGAGAATATCAGTTCTGGTTTATATTATTGATTACGGTTATTTTTCGGTTTTGGATTTCGGTTCCGGTTTCGGTTTCGGTTCTGTCATTCTGTATTCTGTATTGCGATTGACCAGTATAGAGATTACTCTGTTATTAGCAGTCCGATCTAAAATGTTTTTATCAGGCACAGCATGATTTCAAGAGAGCTCTTTCACGTGATTCTAGCAAATTATTTGAGTTATTATTTCAGTAATAACTTATCGTTAAAATAATAGTTTAAATAAATAAATTTTTACAATGTAGAGAAATTTTAACCACAGACGAGGTATCGAAGTACACTACGGAAGACCAATCACCCGATGTATTTTTCTGTCTTACGTTGTGGGGGAGGGGGAGGAGGTCTGTAGAGTGTAGAGCCCCTTTTACCATGTCTTTGACGCATCCTACCATATCGGTCGGAACTAATATTGTGGAACTAACATCCCAGTCAAGATGTTGGAGTTGGAGTAAACCATGATCTGAATTACCGATTCTACCCAAATAGAACAACCAACTGGTGATTGGTCTACTAATATACCTTATCTGTGGTATTATCAAGACGAGTTAGAGTTAGAAGGCATCTCCAACTGTGTTCATCGTGACGCTCATGAGAAAACGTGAAAGTCAATCCCATTTAACATTATTACGACGACTTTCTTCTGGTTTCAAACGACTTCCCACAGTTCAATCCGATTCATCTAACTAAGTTCCATTTGAAAGTCGAAAGAATGCGCAATGGAACGAAAATAAGATATAAAATTGGGCAATTACTATAGTTTTAAATTTCGTGTATTATATTATACCAGTAACGAGTCAAGACATTCTATTATAGGGTGCATCAACACGAATTTTTCTCAATTGCCATGCGTACAATTTTAAATTCGATTTCAGTATAATAACGATTGTACAGGAAAGGTACAGGATTTGAACTAGAAATGAACACGGTTATTATATCAAGCATCTGAATCGATGACCGACATTTTTATACGCTCGGAGTTATCGGATATAGGACGAACTATACCCAGCGGAAAAAATTGTAATAAACTATACTAAAAATTCTTTCAACAAGAACTCTCATATCGGTAAGCCGCATTTTTTGCGAAACAATTTCACTCATTACGAATATTTAAAATTATAATTATTTAATTATTTACTGCGAGGGAAACATATAGGACTCGATACTCGATACGCTTCAATAAATACATATGTACCCTCATTTTTTTGCCAGAAAATGGCTGCAATGAATATACATAATATCTAGCCACAGTTTTCATATATTACAAAGTTAATGAATTGGTAATTGCTTTGAAATAAATATTTGATGTACAACTTTGCGATAAATTAATTTGCAAAGAGGTGAGTTTCGAATAGCACGACCTGTATCTTGCAGCTTATACACTAACGAGCATAACTGATTCAACACACTTTAAATCAGGATAACTTTTTATGAATGGACCAAACGATTTCAATTTCTCTCTAAGGCTAGAAGAATTAGTTTAGTAAATGACGTCTAATAAATAAGTTGAGAAAATGCATTTGGTCGGAATTGTGAAAAACAATACTAAAAATTGATTTCGACTACTTTTTTTAGCTGGCCTAATAACGAAAATTTAAAAGATGTGTTTGGTCAACTCGTAAAATGATATACGCTCTGAAAATTTCATTGAAATTGGTTAATTGGTTTACGAGTTATAAACGATCAAAAGTGGTAATTTGTAGTGTATCATAAAGTGGCAAGTTTTACCAGTTTTGATCGTTTATAATTCGCAAACCAATTAACTAATTTCAATGAAATTTTCAGAGCGTAAGTATATAATTTATACCAGTTGACCAGATACATACGTCTTTTGAATTTTCGCTATTGGCCCAGCTAAAAAAGTTGTAAAAATCAATTTTTACTATTGTTTTTCACAACTCCGTCCAAATGCATTTTTTCAACATATTTTTTACATATCATTTACTAAACTAATTCTTCTAGCCTTACAGAAAAATTGAAGTAGGTTGGTCCATTCAAAAATAGCTGTTCTGATTTAAAGTGTGTGAAATCAGTTGTGCTCCTTACTGTAGTTTATAATCAGCATCGTGCAAGTACATATACACATATCTGCGTTACAGTTCTCGTATCTACTGCGAAAGAAAACAGAGTGGATCCTGGCTACTGTAATCGTAAAAACCGTGTTTCACAGTGTCCGGTGCGGTGCGTGCCGATCCAGTGGAAAGGTATGCTATCGGAACGGAACTTTCTACGGCGTTTCGCCGTCCTACCTACCTGCCGAGGACGACCGATGGTAAACGGGGAACAGGCGATTTCATTTCCGAGCAGCGTTGCCCACCAGGTGGAGTCTCCTCGAGGTCGACGAAACGCTACAGTTCGTTCCACTGGCTTGCTTCGAATTGAAAGCTGCGCCGGTGCAGAGAGAGAGACAGGTCTCTCGACGGTATTGCACAGTGACGGTGGTCGCGGTAACCGCGACACGTATACCGCGATGGTTATCTGTGAAATATCATCGGGTAGTCTTCGCACGATTCAAATATTCCGGTGGTCTTAATAAACCGAGGGAAAAAGCCAGATCGGTGTTGTGCGGGAACAGCCGTTCCTCGTATTGAAAATTCGAACGGCGAGCGGAAGCGAGAGCGAGTCCAAATTTCGGTGGGGTCCGTCCATCGGGACGGGTGAAATGAAATGTTGCTGAACGTCTGTGACTGGTCTATCACTGAAGCATGAACCTGCGGGAAAATCAGGAGGGGTCAATGCGCGTTTACGGTGAGAATACGAGCTGCATCGCGGACAACCATGACGGCGCGTCGTATCGTTTAGAAGTGCGCCCACGTTCGCCGTCCGAGATCGATAAACCGTGGTGTCACTGAAAATGAGCGTTCGCTTGCGCACCAGGAACGACCGACTGGCCTGTGCCTCGCGAACAGGACACCGATGATCCTGACAACAACGGCGCATCGTTGAGCAGTCTGTCTCTCGGGTGCGGAGAGAGCGTGTCCGTGTGACGACGACGGCGACGACGACGACGGTGGCAGTGGCGACGGTGACGGCAACGGTGACGGCAACGGTGACGACGGCGGTGGTATGGTTGACGAGGACGACGGTGAAGTGTGTTGTCGGTGCAGGTGTTGATCGCGGCGGCGGCAGCAGCTCCGATCGTATTCCGAATGATCTCTCGTCACGGATATTCGGGGTGCGACGAGACCGTTCCGTATCCGAGTGGGATGAACCGATCTCGTTGTTGATTAGCGTTCTCGTCGTGGGCGGCTTGGCTATCGATTTTATTCCGTGCTCCGCTCGGAAGATTATCGACGTTCTTATAGCAACTGGCTGACACCGTCGCTCGGAGATGCGCACCGATTTCACCATGCGTTCCGGTCTGTGAGACGGAGGAACTCCGATTCGCCGCGAAAGAATCTAATCGCAGAGGAGATTCGACGCGTCGGCGGCGATTGGTTTTCGGTTTTCGCACCGATGAGACTGCGTGCGTTTCGCGGAATTTCCACGGGGGCCGAGGTCCTGTAGGATTGATGTCGATCGCGGGCTCGTCCGGTAGCAATATGGCGTGCGGAGTGAACGACACGATCACTTAACGCGATCTCGTGGCTCCGGGTCGATCGATCGATCGGACGCGACAGAGAACGCGTGTGCGCCACGAGGTTCCCTTCGTTCGCCGATCGAAAATGAAATAGTTGGTGGCCGCACACGGGGAAACAAGTGGCTGTAAGGGTGAGCGCGGGGAAGGACGAGAACGACAAACGCCGACGCTAGCAAAGGGAAAGGACGGATCTAGAAAGGGGGAACGGGATAGTGGCCGAAGAAACCCCGATAATGAAGGAGCACGGAAGCAAACTTCCGGCGGAGCAGCCTGCGAAGATTCTCAAGTCCCTGCTGAAGAAGCCCGGCCAATCGAAGGCCAGGTCCCAGAAGAATCGCGTGGTGATCAACGAGAAGTTGAACGAATTTTTCGCGGCCGATTACATAATACTGATCAAGGAAGAATGCTGCGCGGACTACGAGGAGGATTGCGATTGCTGCTGCCAGGAGCACGAGTTCCTGCGGCTCGGCAACTGCAAGGAATGCAGGGCCGAGCTGAACCTCCACTTCGGCATCTCGGACGACAACGATCCGCGATACCGCGACGTCGAGAGGGACGAGGAGATCACGCTCGGGGGAGACGTGTCTAGGGACAAGGGTTGCGACGGTGAACGGTTCAACTGCGGGGAATTGCACGCCGAGGATGCCGAGGAGGAGGAGGAAGAGGAGGAAGAGGAGGAGGTAGAGGAGGAGGAAGAGGAGGACGAAGAGGAGTACGAGGGAGAAGAGTGCGAGATAGGGGACGAGGGGGAAGAGGTCGTCGAGGACGCGTTGGAGAGCATACAGAGGAAGAAGGGTAGGAAACCGGAGACGAGGGAGATTGAGCAGAAGGAGACGGCCCTTGCGAGGGATAAAAAGAAGAGGACCGATGAATTTCGAACGGATGCCAGCAATCGGAGGCAAATGGCCGAGCCCCGCGATACGAAACCGTGCATGGTTTCGCCAGCCATCTCGACCACCGAGTCCCTAGCATCCTCTCCGCCAACAGAACCGCCACCACCGCCGCCTCCACCGCCGCCTCCACGATCCCAATCGACCTTGGACAGGTCGATGTACCCGTCGCCGCTTCCACGACAAGAACCCCAACAGCAGGAAACCCTCAGCCCACCGGAGGGTTACAAGGACGTCTGCTCGAACGGAGAGGTGCCCGCGGAGGTGCCGCCGACGCAGTGTCTGCGGTCGTCATTGGATCATCTTCGGTCTCGACGAACACCAGGTGAGCGTTGCGCAACTCGCGCGCTGCCTTTTGCGACGCTGGTGCACGTAACTCTTGCTCGAGGAAAACATCACGTATGTCGGATCGCGTCCAAAGCGTAACAATGCGCAGGGTGTCCGAAAACTAATGTCTCGACAGCGGCGATCCTGTCGACATCGTAAAGATCGCGTTCGAATTTTCAGAGACGGGTCGTTGCGCTGTACGCTGTTTAGTATTCCGAGGTGCAACAGATGAATTCTTAAGGGGCAACCCTTTTAAGAACGCTGAAAATACTCTTCGTGGAATTATAAAACGGAGCTTTTTATAACTTCTCGGATAATTCAGCTCACATCCCGGCAACGTGGCCGTGGGCGTTAATTTGTCTTCGGAGACAAAGCATCGAAGATAGTACTGCGGGCTGTTTTTATAATGAGATTGAAATATTAATTTTGCCGTAAATAAATTTGAACAATTCAATGAAAAAATTAATATTTTTCCCGGAATAAATTTGTACAATCTCAATTTTAATCAAGCATATCTTAAGACTTTAAATGGGAATTCGGATTCTCGTCGAAAACTTTCGTGTCGTTCATGCACGTTTACCTTTTGTTATCTCCACCCACGGAGCTAGCTATCGTTTCACCGTACGCGCGAGGGCGTTGAACGGACGGTTTTTTTAATTCCGAGAAAAGTTTTCACCCGTAGATTCGCCTGCCTAGAGGATGCACCAGCGATCCAGGGACACCCTGTATGTGACGCATGTCTTCGTTATTCGTTCGGCGAGGAATTGATGCGAATAGAAACAGTGCTGAAGAAAGAAACTGTTTAATTGAGCGCTGTGCTCGGAGAATGTTCGCACACGGTCGTTGCGCGTGTTTCCCACGTATTTAAAACGCACGCAGGCTCGCAAAGCCGTATCGGCGCGTTAAAATTACGGGACCCTGTGCCTGTTTTCCATGCCGTGGCCTCTCCCGAGAATTAATTTCTCTGCCGGGTGAACGCGTCGCTATTATTAATTTCGTTTCGCAACGGTGAGGTAACATCTTTAACGCGATCAGTATCTGTTTAACGCGCGAACATCGATCGCATACTTGTCGGCGTTCCCGTACGTTGAAATGTCGATGCACATACACACGTGCACACGCCGTTCTCCCGCACGCTCACGCTGCTGGCCGGAAGTATAGCGTAGCGTAGCGTGACTCCGGTGTTTTCACGGTGCGTACGCGACAAGGACGGCGGCGGTGGCGGCTGCGGGTATACATTCCTGGGAAAAATGATCACCCTCTCGCATACGCGTCAAAGGAAACTTTTGTTTCATACCGTATCTACCGTGTGTCTATCTATCTCCTTTTTTACGCCACCGCGATTTATTAAATATAACTATGACATTTTGCAGGAGCACCGGTCGAAGAGCGATCCGCGTACGATCGACAGAAGTCCGAGGAGGACGACGCTGTCGGAAATGCGAAAAAAGTCAACGAACAACCGCAACGAACGACGACGTCCACCGGTGTGTATTTATGTACTTCGCTCTCCCTGTCGACATCCTGCAGCAGCGGCCACAGAAATTGTTCTCTCGGTTTTAACTTTCACACGGGCGTAATACTTTATTATTAGACCGGCAGGTATTTATGCAAATCCACAATTTGCATAAATACATCCGCGGAATTTGAAATTAACAAATATTCCACATTTCTGCGAGTGGCTCCAATAAATTCGCGAATAAAACGAAACGGCGCACAGTGGTCCAGAAACCGATCTCTTTGGACAAAAATCTGCCGACAACTCAGTTTCTCATCGATTCAATTGGAATTTTTTTAAAATGTTCGTGAAGGACTATAATTTAATGACGTGCTGCGCGAAAATCGTTAACTGTCACAATCAAGATTCCTTATCTACAAAGCCCAATAACTCCGATACTTCATCCTCCCATACCATAAATTTGCATGTACCAGCTGAGTTGCCGACACTTCTTAACCCTAAACCCTAAACCGCAAAATTTTAAACTGTAAATCTGGCCCTGAGAATTACCAATTGAATAGAATTACATTCGGCAGTTATCATTTAATTTTCGCTTCTTGAGAAAGAACTTTATTCTGCTTGCCATCCTTTATTCTTAGAGAGCTTATAAGTGGATCGGATGATAATAACATTCGGGAGTTTTCAGCTCGTGATTTCCTGAAGACTTTATTATTTGTCTCTTGTGGCTCTTCTGAATACAAACCAATTGGCAGTTCAAATGTAGCAAGTACTTCACTTCCGTGTTGCAGTACCTTATGAACTGATGGAGGTAGTTTATACCATGGATCAATTTTAATGCACAATTTAGCCGTCTCCGAACAATATTCTTTGAATTTCACAGAATCAGCTTTCTTGTCACATGCAATTACCTGAAGAATGTTATGCAATCTTGTGATAATAACTGTGTTTAATCCAGGCACTGCAGCAACTAATTCGGTTTTTTTAAAGAAATTTCGGGCCACGTTCCCAGTATTTGATGTACCAGCACCCTGTTTGATAACATCAACTGTGATTCATAGCTCTCTCAAAGAATTTTGCGTATCGGAGTTATTGGGCTTTGTAGATAAGGATTCTTGATTGTGACAGTTAACGATTATCGCGCAGCACGTCGTCAAAGTATAGTCCTTCACGAACATTTTAAAAAAAATTCCAATTGAATCGATGAAAAACTGAGTTGTCGGCAGATTTTTGTCCAAAAAGATCGGTTTCTGGCCCACTGTGCGTCGCCGGCAAAGTGTTAATCTTCGATACATTGAATTTCGATTTTGTCTTACAGATTAGAAAAGGATTTTTTTTCTTTGACACCTACTTGATAATTGATGAAATTTCAACAAAAAATGATGAAATCCCAACAAAAACATCAGGAGCCAAGTTCCTATGGCCGTAAAAAGCTGTGGGATCAAACAAAATACGGCCAAGTTCGTTAGCTTAGAAATACCTCTTGTAATACTGAAAAAAGCGTGTGTAAAAATTAGTCTAAAAGAACGCTATTTAATTTTTAAAGAGTTACATGGAGGGCTAAATTATTCAAACTTGGCCGTTACTTTTTAAACCAATGGCCATAAAAGGTGTTAGGTAGCGGCCAAGTTTGAATAATTTAGCCCTCCATGTAACTCTTTAAAAATTAAATAGCGTTCTCTTAAACTAATTTTTACAAACGCTTTTTTCAGTATTGCAAGATGTATTTCTAAGCTAACAAACTTGACCGTATTTTGTTTGATCTCACAACTAGGGGTGTGTGAGATTCCTGTAAAATATCCGGGATTCCCGAAAATATCCGAGATTCCCGAGAATTTTCGGAATTCCCAACAATGTACGGGATATAGAATAATATTTGGGATTCCCGAAAGTATCGTTATTCGCAATTACTTTCTACAATATTACTAACATAAACATTCTCGACTAATAAGATATGTAATCTTCGAGAACACAATGTCTTTCAGATTCTTGTAATTATTGGAATTATGGAGAAACTTAAAAATATCGGGAATCACAGATATTTTCGGTAATTCCGAAAGACTCGGGATTCCGTCCCGATCCCGCGAGAAATTCCCGTCCCGACCGGGATCTCGCACACCCCTACTCACAACTTTTTACGGCCATAGGAACTCAGCTCCTGTTTACAGGATGTTTTTGTTGGGATTTGTTTTTAACAAAAAACTAAGACAATTAAATAAATAAAGGAAGAACCGAATACCAGCTCCCTGTTTGACAACATCAACTGTAATAATTGATAGCTCTCTCAAAGAATTTTGCACTTTAACTTAACGATTTTCGCGCAGCACGTCATCAAAGTATAGTCCTTCACGAACATTTAAAAGAAAAATTCCAATTGAATCGATGAAAAACTGAGTTGTCGGCAGATTTTTGTCCAAAATGTCCAATTGGCGTTGTCCAAAGTGGCGTTTCCTTGCTACTAGTTTCTTCCGTCTAACCGTTTCTTTGGTACATGTATTTTTTGTACGCCGTGCTGCATCTAAAATGGTATAACATTCTGCAGTTCTGGTTTTTACAATTTCATAATATGTATATCGCGTATGCAATGCGTTACGGATACTCGAAATATTCGGTATGCATTAACCCTTAGCACTCGAATGGTGACTCTGATTGTTTACGTTATTAAATATGTCGGTATCTAATTAAGTATTACACCAAAATTTCATATATCCATAAAAATTAAAAACATCGCAGGGAATGGAAATATTGTAGGTCGGTCGAAACGTTTAATTTCCGAGTTAAAAATAGTTGCGAGCGTAGAGGGTTAAAGGAGAGATGCAATTTTACCGTCCACTGTGCCTCTTAATTGACACCGCGAGCCGCGTCTATTCGAGCGGACGAATTGCTAGTAAAAAGCGGAGACGACCGCGGTGAAAGTAGAAAATGCCGCGCTGACAGACCGTTTGTTTTTCTCCTTCTAGAAGCACGCCATCGCTATCTGGTCGAGACGATAACCATGACAACCGTGACGGAGCGGCGAATCGTACGCGAGATCAGTGAGGAGAAAGAGTGCATTGTCCAGCGGGAATGCGTGGACCGTTCAGGCGACGAGAAGTGCGACAAGAAAACCGTCGCCGAAAGAATCGCTCAGATCGAGGCGGCGAACGATGCCGCGAATCCGATCGAATGTACCGGACGCGGTGAGGAAACAACACCGTCGAGAGTCGGTGCCGCCGATAACCGTGACGAAACAACAGCAACGAAGCTGACCAGAAGCGAGACCGTGGAAGATGTCGAGGAGGATCGTCTCGGTCGTGGCGAGGCGTCATCGGATATGAAGGAGCTCTCTCTAGTATTTAAAATCGGCAACTCTTCTCTAGCGAACAACAGTCTGAAGCCGAACTCCGCCGTCAGACAGTTGTTCCCGAATCCGAAGTTCGTTTCCCCGCCGCCAGCACCGCTCGGTAAGTTGTCCGTACCCTCGGCGAGTTCCCCCGACGACTCGCAGGACGATAATCTTTCCGTTTCGAGCGAGAACCCGCGTATCCTCGACCCTGTAAAACGATCGAAAACTTTTGACAACCACACCTCGAATTCGTTCGACGACGACTCCGACTTGATCAAGCGAACGATCGAGAGGAACACGCTCCGGCGAAGTCTGCTGGACAAGTATCGCTCCAGCTCTCGCAAGAAGAACCCTCCGTCGAAGCACCTGTCCCTAGAAGAGCGGATTCGTCAGTTGACCTGCGTCGATCAGGACGAGGACGACTCGATCTGCTCGAACGTGGTGGACAACACGGACTCCGTGGCGAGCGCGGACATCGACGCCGATTTGCTCGAACGTGATTCGCCCTCGGGACAGGAGGACGCGATCCCGTTCCCGTCGACGAGGCCGCTCGTTCGAAACGCTACCACGATAGTCGACACCTCCGCCTCTCCGACCTTAACACCGACCCCGACACCTACACCGACGCCAACGTCAGCTGTGCCGATGCCTGCGGCGATGCCGCTCGTCTCAGGATTCGACCTGTCGGACGCAACGATGCCAACAGCTACCGGCGCGTCGATGGCGGCGACCTTCCTAGCATCGAATTCCTCGTTCACGTCCGTCACGACAACGATCACGGCCTCGAATTATCATAAGCAGAACTCGCTCGGAAGCAACAACAACGGTAGCAGCAGTGGCTCGTCGACTATCTCGGACCAGTCGCATAATCACTCGACGTACAAGAAGCTGGCGGACCTATTCGTGCACAAGAAGCACTCGAACATGCCCGATCTGGGTCTGGGAAGCAACGGGAAGAACAGCATCGGCAAGGAGTGTCAGCAGTCGAAGAACTCGGTGGCGAGGACGAACCACTTGGACGTGCGTAGACAGTTTCTGGCTAGTTTGTCGCCGCTGTCTTGCGTGACCGTGAACAGCGCGGATAATCAGGAGGATTACTATCGTCACGACTCTAGACCGTTGCCTGGCGAGAACCGCGACCCGTCCGCCAATTATAACAACGCTACTTCGCCGTATAGTTTGGAGGACATCGAGGCAGCGTTGCGCGAAAACGATCGGAACTACGTAGGCGCACCGGACGTCACCAAAGGCACGCCGATGATTATCAACAAGCCCGATATCGGCGATAACGCGACCGACGAGCTGCTCGCGTTCGTCGAGCAAGATAAATTCAGAACGGAGAGAATAAAGCGTCGTTACAACGAGGTCGACGATCATTACTTCACGAAAATGCACAGCATAAACGCCTACGCCGCTGACAGCCGGCTCGAGAGAATCGTCGACGGTAGAAGCGACCGGGACGAGAATCGCCAGCAGTTCGGTCATCTGTACCACGACGATCTGAACAGCAATCGCGGCAGCTACGAGAACAAGACTCGCGTGGATGCGCAACGGGGAAACGATCTCCGATACAGCACCGGCAACAACGAGAAGAGGGGCGAGAGCGTCGACAACAACGATGTCGCCGTCAACGCCACCGACAACGAGAATAACGACGACGACGGAGACGACGACGAAGACGACGAACTGAACGATTACGGCTTCAATCGTCGACCGTCCGTCACCGGTATCAAGCAACGATTGTCGAACCACACGTCGGTCGAGACGTTCCATCGAACGATCTTGGAGAACGACGCTTTGGGCGTTCCCAAGACGAACTATCTCTCGCCGCAGCCGACCTACTACGAGAACAACAGTGTGCAGATCGACGGCCGGATCCGATTGTACGACGAGACGTCGATCGACAACGCGACCCCGCACTCGTTCATCGGTACCCTGCTCACGGACGATCGGGACGCGAACACGATCAACCGAATCAACACGATGCAGAAGCAGATCGACGACATCTATCAGACGATCGTCGAGAATACTAATGTTGCCGGGCAGACCACGCTGGAACGTGTGCCGTACACGGAGGACAGCAACTTCGTGCGACAGCAGCAGCAGCAGCACGCCCAGTTGCCGGTGAACGAGGCCGCGTTCCACTTTTACCAGGAGCAAAAGAACGGCCAGCAATACTTCCAGGAACAATTGAATGCGGTGAACGCGCGTCACACCAGAGGCGTGGCAGCCGGGGCCGAAGAGATGGACAATGTTATCGCCGGTAGGGATTACACGATCAACAACATCCCCCCGAACGTCCGGCGCAGAGATGCCCCGGCGGTCGTGACCACCCTCGCCAATAATCGCTGCAACATCATGCCCGTGATACACAACGAGTTCCCTCCGAACGGAAAGTGTTACCGAACTATGTATTTCGTTCCGTACAACGGGCTGTCCGACCCGACCTACCAGAACATCCAGCGTATCCTCCCAGCTCACCCATCCCCCAGTTACGCGACCCACATCGAGAGGTATCCGTATCCTCGATCGAACAAAACCGACCCGCTGCAACCGCGACCGCAGTCTATCCCCGTGCCTCAACAGCAACCGTTGCAACAACACCAACTCAGATACTACCACATCGGCAATCGGCCTCTCGCGCCGTTATCTAACTTCTCCCAGACCAACATACCCTCTCCATTACCTCCGGGTTCGATAGGAATGCACCCCGTACCCCCCGGGACTTCCGCCGCCTCGTTCGACTCGCGGCTAGCTTCGATCTCCTCTCCCGATCCCGTCGCGATGCAATCCGCGCTGCAACCCGCCCTACAGCCCGCGCTGCAACCCGCCCTACAACCCGCGCAGCAGACCCTGCACCTGCATCTGCATCAGCACCAACAGACCTCGGAGGACTTCCGAATATCCGGTGTCGCTTTCGCCTCTGTTCCCCGAACCGCCGACCACTCGATGCAGCTCCATCATCACCACCACCACCATCAACACCAACATCCGCGACACCATCAGCCCGCGTTTTATCAAATACCGCCGTCGACGACCAACATAACCGCAACATCCGCCTCCTCGTCCTACACCGTGATCGCGCCGTCTAGGTGCGCCACGCTGCCTGGCAGCGGTCTGCCCAACACCGAAAACTCTTATCGGTTCTATCAGCTGCACTTAGGACGGACGGTGGTCACGCCCGCGGCCGAGCTTCAATCGGCTCAAACGTTCTTGTCTTCTTCTACCTCGACCTCTACCTCGATCGCCCCCTGCACCACCGCGTTCTCGCAAACGGTCACCCCGCCCTCGTCGTCCTCTTTCTCGTCCTCCATGCCCACGTCGTACTCTCCTCTGCCGACGATCACCGGAATCCCGTCCCAGAAGTCCTCCATGCTCGTGCTTCCGAACCACGTGACTGAAAATCCGCATGGCGCAGCACAACCCGACTCGAATCACGTCCCCGTCACGAAATCTGGCCTCTCCGCCACGACCGCTTCGTCGTCGTCCTCGTCCTCCTCCAATTCATCCGCTTCGTCCTCTTCTTGCTCATCATCTTGCTCGTTCTCCTCTTCATCCTCTTCGTCGTGCTCACCCTCGTCCATGCAAATCCCCTGCTCGCCCTCCAAGCAACAACACCACCAGCAACACGAACAATCCATCGGCCCCTCCTACGCTGTCATAGAACGCGGCGTACCGGAAGGAGCCGCCAGCACCGGACCCCAAGATGTAGCGCAGCCGGGAATTTTACTTACGTCGAACCCGTATGTCGCGCGAAATCCTAGCGGGGTCTCGTTACCCAGTCACGTACAGAACTCGGTGTATTACGCGATGAATGTTTAAACCGTGCGGGTGAATGTCGCGCGTGTAGGACCAGGCTCGGGGTTATGTTTTCGGGCAAATCACTTCCCAGCCAGCTCATTCGAACATTATACAGTAATGTCCGACTGTAAGTCGTTTCTCGGTTCTGTGTTGTGACCAGTGGCGCACTCAGGATGCAATCTTGGGGGAGCCGAGTTGAACCCAGACCTAGGTTTTGCGTGATGACCTTTTCTTTTTAGCCAACATATCTGTCAAAGGCTATTTCGCGATTTTAATTTTGCAAGGTAAACATTTTTTTTCTTGGGGGGACTTGGCTCCCTGCCCCCCCCCACCTGGGCGCGCCACTGGTTGTGACCTAAATATGAGAAGGACACGGGGCTCGAGAGGCCTCGGCCGCCGAGAAGTGTAAACATAACTAATCCAATAACAAAACTTCTTTATTTTTATTATTTTTTGATTGGGACTTTGACCAACGTATTCGTGGCATTTTTCTAATGATAATGGTACCAAATATGATATAATTCCGGTTATATTTACTTGTGTAATGAACGATGAAAGTTTTCGACGTAAAGAAGAAC
The DNA here is from genome assembly GCA_933228785.1 of Lasioglossum pauxillum. NCBI lineage: Eukaryota > Metazoa > Arthropoda > Insecta > Hymenoptera > Halictidae > Lasioglossum > Lasioglossum pauxillum. Next base: position 35,307,374 of record OW121701.1, on the reverse strand, counting down.
AGTGTATGGGAAAGAAAGAGACAGCACAGTTCCGCGTCTGAAACATTCATCGTTCATTACACAAGTAAATAGCATCGGAATTATGTCATATTTGGTATCATTTTTATTAGAAAAATGTCACGAATATGTTGATCAAAGTCCCATCAAAAAACATGAAAAACGAAGAAGTTTTGTAACTAGATCAGTAGTTCACACCGATATACCCGCCCGGCGGAGGCAGCTCGAGTTTCTTGGCCCCTCACGAGGTACGCCCCTCAGGGGAATGGGCAGCGTAGGGGCATACAGTCAAGCTTTCAGCCGGACATTACTGTAATGTTTACGCGGTCTCTCTTTCAGTGAACGAGCAGCGCATTCCTATAACCTGAATTTCTTTGATCAGAAAGTCATTTCGTTTTCTCAAGGGAAAAGGAAAGCCAATAATATATTTTCTCCGAGTAGGCGTGGCTTCGTCGCTCCCGATGTCGCTAGAGCTAGATCATCGGCCCCATAGAGTGATCCCTGCCCGTGCCTGTGCTAGACGGTGTGGATCACCTGGATTTTTATTAATCGTTAAAACGACGGCCAGTTACTAGTCACCGTCGAGATATTCTATTTTTCAACGACGACCCTCATCCTGTCCGTGCAGCCAGTCTTTTGGAAAATGTTTCGAAGGTGACTAAGAACTAACAATTGGAGGTTACCCAACCGTAACATACGTGTCAAATATTTTTTTCAGTTCAAAATTTCATTAAAATCGGTGTGTTACGATTGGGTAACCACCCTTGTAAGAACCGACTGCTTCGGCAAGTAATAACGAATCTTGTTTGAAAAAAGAATAGGACAACGCGGCCGGTCTCTTTTCCGTTTCTTTTCTGCTAGATCGAAGGATTCCTATGCCGTACGGACACAGACTCGAATAACTGCATACTGGATGGAACAAATACAAAGTGATCTTTTTAAGACCTGTTCGTTTTCAAGTACAAACCGTCAGATGCGTTTCTCGCTGTTTGAAGAAAAAGGAAACGGGCTGTCGGAGACTCGAATTGGGCACCGTTCGTCGACGATGTCTTCTCTGCCAGAACCGCGTGCTCGTCACAAGTGCCCAAATACAAGCGAAAAGGAATTTATTTGGTGTTCGTTTCGTAAACCATTCGCAATAGTAACGTGAACGCCAGTTTTACCAAGTCGCCGCGCGTTTGCTACACCAAATGTACTTGTTAGAGAATATGTAATATGTACAGAAGGCGCGGACAATGCGTATAATGTCAGTAACATTCGACGAACGTTTTTTCAATGACACTTTTAGATCGCGCGAGTCGCTCGTTGTCGCGGTTTTCAAACCACGCGCATAGAAGAGAGACATGTTTCTTTTGTTCCGTTGTGCATTATCGTGTACCAATGGTTATCGATTCTAGTCATGGTAAAACGCGTACGCTAATAACCACAAGTATAAAGCAAAGTACGTTCGGTACGTTTAACAAAATATGTTAAATTTAAGTATACGTGCAAGTATAACTAGCAGTGACAAAGATTCGCGAGTAAGTTGAATTCAATTTCTGTGGTGGAATTGACTAAATAATTAAGAGGGTATCGCACGATGAAAAAGAAAGAGAGATGGGAATGCATTGCGGATTGAAATGTTATCAATCGTTCGGATATAACAAAAAAAAAGTCTTCTTCGAGTTCGTCGGGAAAACATGATAGATATCCGATGATATTTTCATTCTGATTCTGTAGACTTTTAGCCGGTTCCGTTCATTGTTTTCCTCGTCCTCTCTTTTCTCGTCTGTTATGCTTGCGTGAAAAAGAATACGTTTTGAAATTTGCCACAGCGAATTCGTCGGAACAACGAAAAAGGCGATAACAAAGGGCAATGTTACCAGCGAACTATGAATCGAATTATTGTATGTCTTGCGTTCGATCGATATTTTTGCTGACGTGTAATATGTAACGTTCTTTCTGTTCTACAGGGTGGTCCACAGAAATATCTCATTTATTTGTGATCACTGGACTATGGATCTTTATACGTTTAAAATTTCAAATTCAATTCTCAAAATTCATGATGTCAATATATAATTTCTCCTCTATTCTAATCGATTAATGGAAGAAATAACGTTCAACTTTTTTCCAGAAAAAGACCTTGAGAATAAAAATAACATTCGCAAAGCGTTCACCTTGCGATACCATTCACATCGGCATTAAAAACATCTGCTATGTCATCAAAAATAAAAGAGATATTTAGGTGGCTACATTTAGCGTGGACCAGCCTGTAAAAATTGTCGTGGGTATCGTTCGAGCTTTTCCAAAGAACGTTTGTAACGAATAGACCAATACATACACACTGTTTCGTGGAAAAATAAAAGCGGTATGCAACTTGGCAATGATTCATACGGGCGAGCGAATTATGTAGGTGCACGGTGCAAATCGGTCGTGTATCGCAGTCAGTACTGTAGCGACTTAAATATATAGGAACAAAGTATTAACGTATTAGAGTAGAACGTAAGGTAATGTTCAGTGCCGATGACGGCGCTCGAATGTGATTAGTTTCGATCCAAAGTTAAGTACCAAACATTCGTGGTAATAAACAGCCAAATTTAAGGACAAGTTTTACATGTACCATAATAATTTACTTAATTCTTGGAAAATATCACCGTGAACAAAAAAAGTGTATGTAAATAAAGCTTGAATCGTACAATCGTGTTCCCATGGCCCCTCTCGTGAACGTTTCGTACAAAAAGGAAACTTCGCGAGACCGAGAAAACATTTTCCTGGAATTTGCCTATTTTCTACACTCGTCTGAGATTTGAGATGATAAAGAGAAAGTCGCGCAGCGTCGACGTTTAAACTGTGAGAAATTGTACTCGCAGGCTCGATTCATCATGTGTTTTCAAACTGATTTATTAAAGAATTCACACTACCAATTTATCCATAAAAACTTCTTACATATTAAAGCAGTTGAATATTTCGCCGAGTTTCTTTTAATATGCAACTTGTATGGATGTTCGCAATTCTCGATGATTACACACCGATTCTTTCGTACAATAGTCAAAAAGTATTCATGCCCACCAAAAGTAAATCGGTTCAAGTCCAACGGATCGGTCGCAGACTGTATCTTTTCAACGAATTGGCTCGTCGGATGGAGATACGCGTACTCGTGAATATACAAATGCACCCCCCTCCCCGATGCATGTACAAAACGTTTTTTTTCGTCTTTTAGTTTTTGTTTGTGTGAATTTTTTCGTTTGAACCGAGCACGCGTCAAATGCGCCGCAAACGAACGACAAATCTTAGGATACCGGTCCATTAACGATCTTGTCCCTATCAATGTGCCTTTATATATTCGAATAAGTCGTACAAAACACCTGCAAAAATAAAGAAATACCTAATTTCTTTAACGCATTCGTTGCAAACATAATATTTTTAAAATAGTGAAAACAGTCGATTCATTCCGAAGTACACTCTACGACAGTGCCTTGTCGGAGATATTAAGGAACATGCGTACAACAGCAGAGAATAAATTGATAATTAACACGATTTATACTATATAAAATGTCAATTATATAGTCTTACAGTTAATTATATTATATTTTGTTTGTTTCTTTTTACGGGCTTGTCCATTTTAATGTGCCCGCCAGGTCCGCTGCAATAATCTGCGAACTTAACATTCTCCTCGCTTCAGAGGCGACGAGAGAATCGCTGTTTTCTGAAGTCTTTCGTTTTCATATATATATTTGTTTTTACAACAGACAAAAATTACGTAGAAACGCCTATTCCGGAACAAATCTTTCGAAGGATTTGAGAGTCTAGGCAATACGTTAACTGTAGGATAGACTGCGGATTTTTATGCGTTTATGAAAAAATTGGCTGAGTGAAATATACAACAGTAAAAGAATAGCAAAAAATTAAGAATATCGTAATGTTATTTTTAATGTAACAAAATCATTAACGGATGATATCAGCTGTTTATTTTATTCCTACTTCCCGTAATCGATGCGGAACATTTTGTATTTCGCATAAAGATCCGCAGTCTACTGTAGGAACACTGTTCGAAGCAGGCACATTAACCGGGGGCGCATGATCGTGAACAGGCACATTAATTCGGGGAAGCATGAACGTGTTACTAAGCTCTTTGCGAGGGCACGCTAAATTAGGCAAAGAATATATGTTTATTTTGATGAGATAAAAATTACGAAGAAAATGAACATCTTCAACTAGAAAAGAAATGCCTTAATCGAGAAGGTGAATCGAGAAACCGATGTAGATTTTTGAGCGGACGTAATCGAAGTCGGTGAATCTGGGAATGAATTCCTTAACGAGCAAGTCGGCTCGATGGCACATTAATAGGGACCGGTACCCCACCGATACTCGCTCGGATTTCGGAACAACTGATCGTCGAAAATGTTCTCGCATGCACCTTATGATGAAACGATTCACAGTCTTCCTCTGTATAGCGCTAATAAATTTTCGAAATGACATCGGCAGCGCTCTACAACAGGATACATCGTCTTCTTCTAACCGGCTCCGGAGGTTCTAAAGCTGCTAGAATCGCTTCGTCGAACACGTTCTTCAAACCTTTCTAAAAAGCAAAGCGAAACAATACTGTATAGAGGTCGGAAAACGTTTTAACGGTTTCCTAAGCGAATTCACGCTGAAACTATAATATAAAATACCTGTGTAAGCGCACTGCATTCGACGTATTTCACTGCTTTCAATTCTTTCGCAAGTTTCTCTCCTTGTTCCGCCGATATAGGCTTTTGCTTATTTTTCGCAAGTTTCTCGATAGTCGGCACGTCGTCTCGTAAATCGATTTGGGTACCAACTAACAAGAACGGTGTTTTCTGACAGTGATGAGTTATCTCTGGAACCCACTGATAAAAGGTATATTACTTATCTTTACGTATATACTTTTTCGAGGTAGCTCGTCTGAAATTTTGGGCCAGATCTTTACACTTACTTTCTCTTTGACATTTTCAAAAGATGACGGCGACACTACGGAGAAACATACAAGAAACACGTCTGTTTGAGGATAACTCAAAGGACGCAGTCGATCGTAATCTTCTTGACCTTTAACACACACACAAGAAAAAAACCAAATAAGCTAAAATTCCTGTGTGCACAATCAACAATTATTTCTATAAACACAACCTTTAATCCTTTGCACTCTGAGCTATTTCAACTGAGAAATTAATGGACATGAAATTGGTATAATACCTCGCACAATACCTAATTGTTTAGTAATTGATTAGATACCGATATATTCAATAATGTAAACAATATTTCCAATAATGGTACAGCAATTTTTAGTGGCGCCTCAGACTCATGATTCGAGTGCTAAAGGTTAATAAACTCAAATATGTCTATTCCCTATGATTTTTTGAATTTGGTGGATATGAAATTGGTATAATAGCTCGTACAATATCTAAATGTTTAGTAATTGATTACATACCGATATATTCAATAATGTAAACAATATTTCGAGTGCTAAGGGTTAACTGGCTAGCGAAAAGTTTCAATCCGTTTTCTAAATGAATTATTCGGGAATGCGTGGAGGAATGGCAAGGTTGATTGAAGAGGTTTGATCTCGATGAACGAAAAGAATCGAAATGATAAACGATTGAATGGAATCGATGCTTACCAGCTGTGTCAAATAATCCTAACGTATATGGTTCACCACCGATCATAACCGTGACCGCGTAATTGTCAAACACTGTTGGAACATATTCAGATGGGAATTTGTTGGTAGTGTACGATATCAACAGACAAGTTTTACCTACTGCACCATCGCCCACTACAACGCACTTGATTGTTTGCATTTTGTTCGTTTTTGCTTGGATCACTCTACGCAAAAGGAATAGCAGTATGTTATTAGAGACGGTTCGGGGGTCCAATGGGAAGGGCAGTTTCTTACACGAGATTATTCGTCAGCGGCGTGGCTGAATTTCTGTCTTGTTCCGTTCCATCGAGTCCGGTCTTGTCTAGTCCCACGAGTTTTGTCAGGTCATGTCACGTCCCATTACATCCAGTCACGTCCAATTACGTCCGGCAACGTCTCTGTCGTGTCCTCTCCGAATAAAGGGACGTAATCACCGATTTGCTAGTCGAAAGCCCTCTTCGCTTCGCCCGAAAACTTGTGAAACTTGTGTGTATCTCTGGACAAGAAACGTGAACCGCGTCCGTCGAACCTCAACGCGAGTCAATGGAATTTACACATAGGCCTCTCCTCTGGAATGATTGTTTTTTCAGATCGCCATTTTACAGATTCCATGGGATATACGAGTTTCTCTTCGATTGCGATATCATCCGGATACTTTGGACGAGTCGATCAAACCGCAGCTCTCACGCCCTGGACCCAGTGGAAAGCGTATCGCAACGAACAATGTAATATATAAAACTTAACTGAAACATTCACGAGCAACTGGGCGTCGACAACACACACTTCACTGTCACAAATTTTTCGAACGAACACAGAGAGCCGACCACATCGGCGATCTTCTGTTTTTAGCCTCGCGATCGCCATCTATGCGACGGCACAGACTACTATACCAGGAGCGAAACTTTTCTATTTTAACATTTTTTCTATGGTGTCTCCAAATCTAAGAGCTTGTGTCCCAAGATAACGGAATATCTGATACCCACAAGTTACGTCACAAGATAATTCAAAACGGTGGGCAGTGAAATACATAAAAGCAAGGTATACAAAAATGAAATATTTTAAATGAAATTTACATTATTTTTAGTGTCATTCGAATAAAATATTCTTTCACCCAGCACTGATCGTGTATCGTTCATATTCTCCATACATATCTCAACAGCAAAACCAGAAATTAAATCATACTTCTCAAATTTTTAATGATAGTAAAAAAGCAGTTAAAGCAGATGTACAAGAGACATAAAACGTGCATTTCGTAAATATTTCTTGCTGGATGTCGCTTACAATCCATAATTCGTACACTTCATACTTCATACAGAGTCTGCTGGTCTGCTTCATATAAAATAGAAGTAGTGTTCAAGCTGCTATCAGCTGCTATGTTCATAGCATACAACTTGCGTGCACAAGCGCATTGAACGTACGCAGTTCTGCAACTATGTTCACGATGAAAAGATTATCATAGAAATCATCTTTGATACCATCATCTGAAAATCTGAACCAATCATTGTCGTGATATCTGCACGAGACAGAATCTGCAGAATAAAGCTACTTGTGTGCTATCTATAAACTCGGATTCTATGATTCAAGTACTGTCAGAAGTTAGTCAAAAATGATCGAATGAAATGTAGTCGAAACTAGTCCGGTAGGAATTTAAATATGTTTACAGGTAATATTTAATTATAATAAAAATAACACTACAACATAACATTCTTTTCTTTCGTATATGAGGAATTTTTACATATTCAATGATGCAAGAATGTAGTCAGCAAAAACGATGGAATCCTGAGTACACTTTAGATAGGCAGAGACTATATTAACCCACGTCGGTAAAATAAATGTCCAACTGTGGTCAAAATTTTAGACTCAAAAAAATTAACATTTTGCGAAACTAGGCAGGGGCGACCAAGGTACCCCACATTATTTGAACTTTGTACGTTATTGACGCTAAAATTTTCGCGCATGCGCGTGGAAAGCGTACATCTCATCACTGCGCTATAAACATGCTTTTTAAACTGATGAGGAGGTTGAATATTGATGGTTATTGTTATAGACAGATTTCTAGGAAAATAAAATAATATAAAATAGTCTTTTTCAATGTTTTAGATTCCCACGAGCTATAAAATGCGTAAAGAACTGTACCGATCAGCCTGAGCTCTATACAACGTCCAAAGAAAGACGCTCGAATAAATAATACAAACACGTTCGTCGATAAACAAACGAAGTGGAGTAGAATTGTTAGGAAAAGAAGTCCGCAGTGTAAGTGTGTAAGTAATACAGAAACATTGTTTTCAAATACGAATATAGTTTATTACAAATATCCTAAACGCCTAATATAGATTTATATAGATATATATACATATATACATATATCCATATATATAATATACTCACATACATAATGAATTCCGTACATATGCGACATATTTATATACATAGGTACGTATACATAGATGTGTAGCCGGCACACGTACGCATATAGAATTTAATAAAATCAATTGAGAGGCTGAGCATAATTGTTTGCGAGCACAAAGCGGTCGTCCTATAGCTATAACGTCTGTGCCGGCATGTCAACGGTTCGATGCAACGTATTTCTAAATAAAAAGAGATGCATGGACAATACAAACGGGTCCGTTATAAGTACAATCTGTCCGAAGTATCGGCCGTGCGTTAGTCGATATAAATACTAGAGATCCCTGTTTCACGTGTATTTAACACTAGGTTTACGTCAAAATGGCGGGTTCTAATATTCTTAATTTGCGATTATTAAGATTGTAAAGATGCTTCCTTGAGGGAACCAAATTTACTTACCAAATTTATTTCTTTGGGTACGTATTATTGGAAAAGTGGCCAGATATTTGGATAGACACATTCTTGTTATGTTTATAAAATAATGTGAAATAGTTATTTCTGGAGGTCCGTAAACCTAGTATTAAACACACGTGTGTTATTAACACTAACCGTACCGAGCACAAAATGCGACTGCTATACATTGTTTTATAAAAATAACAACGCTAAATTTTTATAATTGCATATTGTTATAACGATATTTACTTGAATGAAGAAATACATTTAATAATTTCTAAAGGAATTATCTTTGCAACTTCGATAATTATCATGTCTTGAAATTTGACAAATGTGTTTGAAATTTGTGTTTTATTTGTCAAGTTTCATACTGAACGACTCGATATAAACTAAAAACTGTGACACCGGTCATTTGACCGGTCGTGGTACGGTTGCTGTTAAATACACGTTAAAAACCGTGATCTCTAATAAATACGTATATATGTACATCTGTCAGTGTGCGGATTCTCCTAATGTCATTCGACGCACGTTGGCAAATTAACTATAAAGAACGTGTTCAGCTCGAGAACCGAGGCGAACACGAGGAAAACGGCGTACGTAATGAGACAGGCGATTCCAACGGTCCGTGTCAGTCGAAATTTGCCGAACAGTAGGGACAGGTAAAGGATGAGCAGAGTGGAGAACAACGATATCGAGCTGTACACGAGACCTTGCGAATTAATCTTGACGTAGTGTTGGTTGGGCACGGTGGGGAAGAACGCAGCTTTCAGGAACCAAGGCAATCCGAGGCAGAGTAACACGTCGAACACATTCGAGCCGATCGAATTACTGATGCCCATGTCCCCGTGTCCTAGAAATCAATAAAAAAACACGTTCGAAGCATCCGCCGCCAGAAGATAAGGGAAAATCCTGTTCCGAAAGCATACAAGCTACACACGTACACGCAACACCGACGCATGACACACGGTCACGTGTTGGTAGCGGTGATTCCGAGATCGATCAAATTCGATAACGGATTTTCGTGATAACGCCACGTGCACCGTTATCGTAACCCAGTCTTCGTACAGTAGTACGTATTATCGTGATTGTTATTCGCTAGTTACGTGTATTCTACTCCGATTTGTAAAGATTATACCGTCGGCGATTAGCGTCGCGACGGCGCGCCACGGCGTCAGCGGCTCGCGCGAATTTAGGCGTGTCTCTGCCCAGATGAGGGAATTCGTGTTTCATTCGATATAATGAATCCCGCAATGAACGGAACGCCGAGAAAACGAGACCGGCTAAAAAGACTGGTGAATTACCTTGATTCGCAACAATAACGCTCGACACAGCCTCTGGCACGCTCATTCCTGCCGCAAGAAAGGTCAATCCCATTATGGAGTCCGGGATCCTAAATGTATCCCCTGGAATAATGATCGATCGTCACGCGATGTCGAAACGAAATTCGACAACACGATTATTTGCTCGTCGTCGTTGTCGTCTTAATCTAACGCGTAGTCAATTAGATAATAGATCGGGCTCTGGTTCACACGGATGACCATATCGGCACACGGAAAAATATTATGAAACACCTACCGATAACGGTGATCACCCATCCGACTATGTACGACGTGGTCGCGATCCACACGACACACATCGTAAACGTAACCGGGTACCACGATTTCAGTTTGTCCCGCCGACAATCGGGGATCGTCACCAGAAGTACGAAATTAATCGGCCACGTTAACAGCCACCACAATTTCTCGCACGGCGCGCTCGGCAAGCTCGTCATGTTCACGATTTCCACTGAAACGACAGAGTACATACATACAGTGATTACCAACAATATTCGGACACTCTTAAAAATACGATAACTTTTAGCAATTAGTTTGCTACACGATATGATAAAGAAATTTTTGTAAAATACTGAAAGTTGCATTTTACAACTTTTCTTAGGAGATCTGTGTCAATTGTATGCATTGTGAAAGTTGAATTTGAATTTAGATGTAAATATAATGATGGAAAGTTGAATTTCGATTTCAATTGGCTTGCTGAGCGTTGAATTTGAATTTAGATTTAAATATAATCATTGAAAGTTGAATTTGAATTTAGATTTAAATGTAATGTGATTGAAAGTTGAACTTGAATTTAGATTTAAATATAATGCGATTGAAACTTGAATTTAGATTTAAATATAATGTGATTGAAAGTTGAATTTCGATTTTAATTGGCTTACTGAGAGTTGAATTTGAATTTAGATTTAAATATAATGATTGAAAGTTGAATTTGAATTTATATTTAAATATAATGTTATTGAAAGTTGAATTTAGATTTAAATATAATGTGATTGAAAGTTGAATTTCGATTTTAATTGGCTTGCTGAGAGTTGAATTTGAATTTAGATTTAAATATAATGATTGAAAGTTGAATTCGAATTTATATTTAAATATAATGTTATTGAAAGTTGAATTTCGATTTAAATTGGGTTGTTGAGAGTTGAATTTCACTTAGCACTCGAGTGTCGACTCATAGAGTCACCACTAGAAATTGCTGTACCATTATCCCAAACATTATTTACATTATTAAAAATATGTCGTTCGCATCGTATGGTCCAATACCTAAAAAGTTATTGTCTTCTTAAAAGTGTCTGAATATTAATGTGAGTCACTGTACGCAACATATACAGTAGACTATATCCGACGAGTGTACTTTGCCATTGTTTATTCACCGATGCGTCGTTTACCCGGTTGTGCTACTTACATGATTCATCTATCTCCCCCGACTCTAGCAGCACGATGTCGGCGCCTTTAGCGACGTCTAAACAACCAGAAAGACGGCAACGATAATATTGTTCGTCGGAGAGCGAGGCGAATTAGAAATTAGACTGATCTTACCGTTCGATAGCAGAGGGCTCTCCTCGCTGAGATTTGTGTACTTATTTTTACAAATCTTCGTGCAACTGAACAGGTTGTTGATGCTGCGGTTGAAGCACATTGCTGGAACACAGTGCGCCCGTTAAGTACCCTCTGCAACGTTCTGTGTGATTTTGTTGATTTTTCAACAGCAATCGTTTTCCTAACTTGTTCTCGCGCTTTGTAGATTTTCTATCGTTTACCTACCTACGATGTACAGAACGTAGATGAAGACGAGGATCAGTGCTTCGTACCATTCGATGCGTCCGTCCCTCAGCGTCAACACTAATAGCAAAACGGTAATCGCGTATGCAGCGGAGTCTCGTGTTACAGGCCACCAGTCTAACTTCAGTACCTGTAAATACAGATTTATTGTTCTGGCCAGAAATAATCGGTCTAACGCCGATCTGCTCGCGCAAATAGGGTCAGATGGGCTCCTCTTTAGCAGCAGCAGCATGGAAAAAGTCGTACTTCTTTCGCGAATATGCCGCAACAAGCCGGCACGGCTAGTATATTGAAAACGGCCGAGCCGACGATCGTGCCAACGCCCAAATCTCCTTCCGTGACAAACGTGCCGATGATGTTGATAAATAATTCGGGACTAGAACTGGCCGCGGCCATTATCGTCGCCCCTGCGACGTCCTCCTTCAGGCTCAGCTCTGAAATTTCACAACTTTAATCGCCGTTCGACTTACCATCGAATAAACAAAATATTAGATGATTGCGTAAGTTCGTGCTCGATTTTAAAAAGAAATTAAATAAGTAAAAAGAAATTATGTAGTCACTATTCCTTTCTAATTGTAGAAATAGAAAAGACAATTAGACAATTAGAGAAGAATGGTCACTGTTTACTTGATGAATATAACTCTATTCTTTAAAATTTAACGGGCATGAACTTGAGCAATCATCTGATAGAATATAATGGTTCTTTCGACTTACTGTCGCAAATCTTCTTCATGGACGGCACAAAGAAATCGTCGCAGACGATGGCGAGCAACAGGAACATGTAGAAAGCTATTATAAAATGTATAACTATAAATCCGGATTGTCTTTGATCCCGCGTGAGACCGTCCGACGGGAATTCTTTGATCGCCGGTGGTGTGCAGTTGAAATAATCGTCCGCCAACCCCCCTGGCTCCATGGTGGTCGTTTCGAATTGTAAGAGCTTGCGGAAACCTTGAAAGAAAATTCGTTCGCGTCAGTGCATGTATACGCATCTTTTTAATCGAACGATAAAGATGATCTAGCAGTTTGTGGATGAGAAAAGAGGAGAGGAGTGATATTGGGCGCTGAAAATCAGCCTTTTTTCCTCAATATTTGCACAATATACGTGCGACACGTGGATGACACGCGCGTTATATAATGCTCGATCGTAATGTTTCACATTCTTTCATATGTATTCTTTCTTCTGCATTGTTTAACACGGTCGAACGTGCAGAAAGCTTCCACGCGTAATTGCCGTTTATCTAATGTTGCTTATTAGAGAACCGGATGTGTACTGGGTCGCTGGATCATCTCGAAGAAAGAGTTGTACGAATTGAAGAGATAGAGAGAGAGAGAGAAAAGAAAACTTACGTATGTCTGTCGGGTGATTCGCACTGTCCATGTTATTTGGCAGTATTGCGGCCATGGTGTTTACGAAAACTAAATACATCAACGGTATGGCTATTGTGCAGACCACTCTGTATCCCATCGCACGCGTGTATTTTCGTACCATTATTCCAGGTTCAATTCAATCAGAAGTGAAGAGAGAGATAGAGAGAGAGAGTGAGGGAGAGAGAGAGAAAGAGAGAAAGAGAGTGAGAGAGAGGTTTCGGTGATCGGGGCTACAACGTGACGTGCCGTTCCGTTTGATACTGATTTTGATTCGCGGAGTTCGTCGATAGACCGCATCGACATTTTTCGTTTACGAGCATTATCGGCTTCAACTTTACACAGATAAGATACTAATGTGAAGTGAGACAAGACGTGTCCCTTCGTTGATAATTCAACAAAAGGAAAAAGCACATAGCTATCGCTATCACGAAAATCATACCAATTAAATGTCCCTCGGCGTGCTGCTGTTCGACCGTTCAAGTGGACGCGGTTGTAACGTTTGTAACTTGTAGATTTCCACGAGAAATTCGACCAATCGTACATTTCGGACGATCGTTATTCGCGTGTAATTATGCTGTTCTAATTTCGCGGTATCGTCTTTCGACAAGGCTCAGAATCCATTCGGCGTTCTCGTTAGAACAAGAATTATTAATCGAATTGAATTCGTCCATTTGTCGGTGGAATTACTCGTTAATCTAGCGACAAATTTATTGTGTTGCTATTGTTATCGTTCTTTCCACAATTACTAATGTTTCGAGCGTGCTTTTCCGAATTATGCAATTTTTGTTATAGATGTTCGAAGTCTTTCGAACAACTCATATTTTGGTATAGGGATAGTTTTTACAACCATTATTTAGGTTTCCGTTATTTATTTCACTTATACAAAGTTCGCAGAAAATATTGGCGCGACGCTGAAGTGAGAACCGCTTCCAAAAACGCAATCGTATGATGACGTATTAGTTGCTATTGTTATCCCTCCTTCCACAATTACGTGTTTCGAGCGTGCTTTTGCGAATTATGCAATTTTTGTTCTAGATCGAGTCTTTCGAACAACCCATATTTTGGTATAGGGACAGTTTTTACAACCATTATTTAGGTTCCATCATTTATTTCACTTATACAAAGTCCGCAGAAAATATTGGCGTGACGCTGGAGTGAGAAACGCTTCCAAAAACGGAATCGTATGATGTCGTATTAGTTGCTATTGTTATTGCTCTTTCCACAATTACTAGACTGCGGATTTTATGCATTTATAACCAAAATTGATATGTACAATTTAAAGCAGTAGTCACATTTTGAAAATTTAAGAACATCAACGTATTAATTCCAGTTTAATAAAATAGTTAAAAGGAGAAAAACATTTTTATTTAGCTTCCTCTGTGTCTTGGAATCGATGCAGACATTTTTTATTTTGCATAAACATCCGCAGTCTAATTTATGCAATTTTTGTTCTAGATATTCGAAGTCTTCCGAACAACTCATATTTTGGTATAGGGATAGTTTTTACAATTTTGTTTGTTCACTTATACAAAGTCCGCAGAAAATATTGGCGCCACGCTGGAGTGAGAAACGCTTCCAAAAACGCAATCGTATGTATTCCGATTATTATAACATATTATACATAGGTTTTGCACTCGAGATTCACCCTTTTGCAAGTCAAATTTAACCTTATGCAAATCAACTTCACCCTTTTGTAAATCAATTTCACCCTTTTGCAAATTAAATTCAACCTTTTGAAAATCAATTTCACCTTCTTGCAAATTAAATTCAATCTTTTGAAAATCAATTTCACCCTTTTGGAAATTAAATTTAACTTTTTGAAAATCGAATTCATTAATTCTCTTAAGATTCTATTAAGAATATTTAATATTACTGCGAGGAAAACATAAGACTCAATACGCTTCAATAAATATGTACTTGCATTTTTTAAATGTATTATACGTATGTATAATGCGCAGTGCCGTAACGAGGTTATGAAGCGCCTGTGGCAAGTGTCTAACTTGCACTTCCTCGTAACCCAATAATGACAAAAAAATTTTAATGTAACAAGTTAAATTTTACTAAATGCAATATATTAAATACTATTAACCTCATCAAAAAGAGTTGCCTGTATATACAATAATATATTTGTCAAGGTATTTGTATGAATAAATAATCTATAACCTAAATAAGAACAAGTTTTTGTTCATATTCAATGACGACAAAATAAAAGAAATACAAAACATAGGTATATATGTTAAAATAATATAATAAAAACATAAAACAGTTCAGCACATTTTATAAAGTAATTTTTCTCGTTTTTTCATTTGCAAACACATCTATTATATCGTCATAATTGAATGTTTTGACAACATCTTTTTTAATTAACATTATAGATATGTTTGTTAATCGTTCTTGTCCAATAGAAGAACGAAGGTATGATTTTACAATTTTTAATTTGCTAAACGAATGTTTGCAGGAAGCTGTTGTTACAGGCATTGTTATGAAAATCCTTAATTCTATGTCTAGATTTGGATACGTGTTTTGTAATGAGAGTTCGTAATTTTTTTGCAAGATTTGAAAAGCGTCCAAGCGGCCCTCAACCGGGTCGGTATTCTTTGTTTTGCGCCCCAAATTCAATTGCGCCCATGGCGGGCTCCTCTTTCGCCACGCCCTCGTTACGGCACTGATGATACGTATGTACACTTGAAATAAGTATTTGATGTATGTACATCTTTGCAATAAATAAATTTTGGAATTTCTTAACAATTAATTTACATTTGATTTGATTTTTTTTCACAAAAACTTACATTCAAGTACTTTATTTGTAAGACGTTAAATTCGATTTGCAAAACGGTTAATTTGGAGTGCGGAACCTGTAACAAAAATTATTATCTGAAAAGATGGCGAAATAGGAAAACGCTAAAGAAAATTGACCATTTTTGCAAAATCAAAATTTTCTAAGTCAATTACAAGCTACTGGACCAAGTAAAAAGCTTTGTTTCTTTCTCTAAAAATTTTTTAACGCTGATAATTTAATTACTTTTTATTTCCCTATTGGATTACGTTCCACCTAATAAATTTTCACGTAATAATAAACAATAAATTCTCAAAAGATTCTCCGAAAGGATTGTCAAAATCAACGAAAATCAATTTTGTCGAATAGTTTTTCGACGACAAAGATCCAAATTTTTCGATTACATCTTTCTTTGTTCCCGCACTGTGTCGCAGATAGGGTTGCCAGAAATGTTTTATCCAAATATAGAAGAAGTGGTGAAACTGCAATGATGTATATATGAGACAGGCTCAAAATATAGGAGTTCAAGTAAAAGAGGTACACAGCACATTTTAAACTTTTTTATTCAAACAAAGAATTTGAAAATTATATGCTATTCAAATATGATATATCAAGTTCAAATATAGAAGACTCATATCAAATATAGAAGATCTGGCAACCCTGGTCGCAGACGAAACGCAGCTAAAAACCAATACTTTCATGATTATTTTCCGCGAATAAAATACGTGCTGTCAGGGCAGCATGAAAATTTGAATTTTTCAGCCAAACACTATAACCTTCAACTCTCGAAATAACGCTAGAATATTTTTCGTCAGAAAAACCGGGTTTCCAGAAGAGCATAGTGCGGCTGGGTGGGCGTGCCCGTGTAACAAAGCGAGATGTTTTGTTTCTTGCGAAATCGCAACGAAACGGAGACGATGCGACGTTCAATTTTCAAGGAAGGCATAATGACGATTAGTGCAATGACGATTTCGCATTTTGACCGCGGCACGATTCAGCAGGCGCGATGCGCGAGAGATGAGAGAAGAGAAGAGAAGAGTCAGAGGGAGGGGCGATTCCAACAAACGCTGCCGGACTTCGGAGTAGTTGTTAATGTAGTATATGTGTGACAACGGGATTGTCAACATGGATACGTCTGACTTAGGAGGAGGTTCGTTTCAATAGATTTGTTGAATATTAGACGGGGTGAGATCGTGTTTTCGTGTCACGTCCCATCCACCAGTGAACGGGGGGACTCGCGCAGTTCTTGTGATTTCCGGGGGGCCTTGTTCTATTCGACATCGATATAAAGAAATCGGGCGTTCCGATCGACGGAACGGGATAAAAAAATTTCAAGTTTCGACGAACGGTGGTGACGAGAGAGATAGAGGAAACGAGGGGTGGTGTGGAGGAGGTGGTGAGGAACAGAGAGGTGGTGGAGGAGAAAGAGAAGGAGAAGGAGAAGAAAGATACTGCAGGATGAGCAGCACTATATAATCATCAGTAACAGTATCGGTGGAAAGAGTAGAACGATCGCAGAACTTCGGGGAAAAGCTGTACCGTCAGGCGAACGAACAAAACCGTCAGGTTTCGAACGCGGATGTGGATGAGGAGTTGGGCGAGGAAGAAGGCGAAGAGAAGAAGAGTGCACGAGAACCGGAGCAGATGGAGGAGGTGGAGGTGGGGCAGGAGGAGAGGGGGTGGGGGAGGAAGCGGAGGCGGATGAGGAGAGCGAGAGCGAGAGAGAGATAGAGAGAAAGGAAAAAAAACGAATAAACAATGGATTAAACGGGATGAAAAATTTGCGAGAATCATTGCGGAGATAGAAGGGTTCGTCGGAGAATTGTGTGTACGTATTGTATCTCTCGGATCGAACGGTCGAGGAAACAGGTGTGACGTGCGACGTTGTATATATCGTTGTATAACAAACATTTGTGGTTTGATTGTCGATGATCGTGAAAAGAAACGGTACACACACGCCGATTCGATTCGACGACGATAACTCGACCGTGAGAATACCCGCTCGATACGCATTACGTTTAGAGAAACAAAAAAAAAATAAAGAATACATGATCTTTCTAATATTCGCAATGGTTTCCTGCCGTATTACGACAGGAGAATTCTGCGTAAGTCGACCCGGGGTTCCCAGATTTTTGAAATGATCTACTTGATCAGGAAATTTGATCTATCCGGCACAGTATTCTCCGTCTATCTGTCCGTCTCTCTTTCTCTCGGTGTGTCTCTTTCGCGCGTAACGCGTTGCAATGGCTCGTTGCACACGACAGAACGCTTGAAAAGTCGTTTGCGCGCGGCAGAATCGTTTGTTATATTACTCGAAAACGTATTTTACAGTGAATGACACTGGGTAATGATCGTTCAATTATGCGAGATCGGGGCGGCGAGTACGCTGCGCGTTTTCATGTACCGCCACCATGTAACGTACTCTCGGCGATGTATCTGCGTTCTCGGGACGTTGCCGACTTCCCGGAGACGAGAAAAATAATAGTAGACGGTTCGACACGGTCGCCGAGTGTCGTCGGGGAGAACGTATGTATGCATAATCGAATTAGATTGCCGCGACCGGATAGGTATTCGACGAAACAATCAACGGGGCTGCCTACAATTGTCGATTGACGAACGATTAACGGAACGAAGAATTTTTCTCGAGTGTCCATGGCTCCGGGCTCGAATAGCTCGTTCTATAGGTGAGAAAGAAATTGAGCCTAGACGATGAGATCATTGGAACCGTAATGAAAGAGACGGAAAAAAAAGACGTCACGTTAGGGTTAGTTGCCTACGTGGCATCCGGCGAACTCGATCGACGACGTAATCGAGCAATATTTCACGGATCCGTTTTGTACAACGTCGTGCGTAGGCGGACCGATATATTACTAATTGATGACCGACAATTAACGGTGGACAACCATGCCGATGACAATCGTTTGTTTCCAACGAGACGAAACCGTTCGAGACCGAATAGCCGAGCCACGTTATATCTAGTTTATACGACGTACATTAGACCTGAATGGCATCTCCTCTGCCAACTTGAATGAGAGCAATTTAACTTCTTTAGGTTGCTTAATCGGTAGGAAGTCACATCAGCTATACAGCTGTATAACCTGTACAAGACACCAATACGTGCATCGTTTGCTTCGTTACATCGTCAGTAAGGAATCATAGGAGAAAAATCACCGGGATGAATGAATGAAAACAATGGGATCCGGTGAATCAAGGTTCACGCGTCGTTCAAACGAGAGACGAGACTTTCCTCGAGAGTTTTGCACGGATGTACATTCGAATAATTTTCGATGATCGTCGCGTGCACTCAATGGAAAGAACGGCTCGGAAATGTCCGATCGCGACTCGAGTGGGAAAGAATAAGAAAATTAAATGTAACGATTGAAAGTTGAATTTCGATTTCAATCGGGTCGCTGAAAGTTGAGTTCGAATTTAGATTTAAATATAATGAGATTGAAAGTTGAATTTGAATTTTGATTTAAAATCACCGGGACGAACGAATGAAAACAATGCGATCCGGTGAATCAACGTTCACGCGTTGATCAAACGAGTATAACGCTTTCCTCGAGAGTTTTGCAGGGATTTATAGTACATTAGAATAATTTTCAATGATCGTCGCGTGCACTTAATGCGAAGAACGGTTCGAAAATGTCCGATCGCGATTCGAGTGGAAAAGGAAAAGAAAACACAACGTCGTGGGAGAAAAATGGGCATCTTGTTTTACTTGATCCGTCCTGCCGACTTCTCTTTATTTCACGTATTCTCTTGGCATTTCTACTGTACATAAATCCGTCAGACAAAGCCACAAATACGTGTTTGATCGGTCTACGTCGAATTGCGCAAGCCGCGACACAAATAGCGAAATATAATTTTCCGATGGACCCGAAATACGTCGAGGAAACGGCTTTCCAGTCACCGTTCGCGGTTCATAATAATCGAAAGAAGATCTCCGTTAGTGTAATCAGCGATATGGATATCGAGAAAGTGCAAGATCGAATGATATTTCTTTCAACGAACAGCTCGTTCCACATTCGTGTCGTAGATGAACGCACACGCAGCTTCTAATTTTCAACTTGTTTCAGTTGTGGATCGACTGCATTGCAAAACGCCCACGGTTGGCCTTTGTTTGTCTTGCAATTAATTAATCTACTGCGTTTTAGTCGGCGCTTATGGCTAACCTGCGGATGCTCGTGCATTTTTCCAGAGAAATTCCAAGGAACTGGCACGAGATCAAATAGAATTTCCTGCATGAATCGTCTCGGCGGTACAGCAAAGTGGAACTTCGCGAAACATTATTAACCCTGCTGCGGTATTGAATTCAACACTCTCTCGAGAGAGAGGAAGAACATTGGAAAATGAGAAATTTTTTGAAAAATCGAGAGACATCATTGAAAAAACAAGGACACTAGCGAAGAAATAATAAAAATACGATCATAATGATCATAAGGAAACGAAAACGTAGCAATCTGTGTGTCTGATTAATTTTTTCGGACGATCTTTATCGCTGTTAAACGCATAGAGTTCCCCAGTCTACGAACAGAGACAACTATAGAAACATTATTGCTGTCTCCACTACCGTGCTGTTATTGTTATTGAT
Organism: Lasioglossum pauxillum; assembly: GCA_933228785.1. NCBI lineage: Eukaryota > Metazoa > Arthropoda > Insecta > Hymenoptera > Halictidae > Lasioglossum > Lasioglossum pauxillum. The sequence continues at coordinate 35,287,086 of OW121701.1, read as the reverse complement.
ACAGTTATCAGCCACGTATATACGTAGTATATGGAACTCATTAAACTTTCTGATTTTATCGTGATTATGTAAGTTATCGGACTTGTTACCGCTCCACGTGGCAATCGATCGATTCGACGAGGACCGATCTTCTCAAACGATTCCAGGCCGACACGCAGTGGGCCAAACAGCAATTCTAGCGACGAATAATTCAAATTGATCAAACGAACGGGGGTAAACTACTTAAATACAGATGTGCCCATAATTGTGAAAGTGGTTTAAATTATACATTGCACTATTCCGATATAACTAATTCATTCAATATAACTATTTCAATTAAGCACTATTTCACGGCTCATTTTAACAATATTGTACAAGTTACAGTAAGGAGCATAACTGATTCCATACACTTTAAATCAGAATAACTTTTATATGAATGGACCAAACGACTTCAATTTCTCTGTAAGGCTAGAAGAATTAGTTTAGTAAATGACGTCTAATAAATAAGTTGAAAAAATGCATTTGGTCGGAATTGTGAAAAACAATACTAAAAATTGATTTTGACTACTTTTTTTAGCTGGCCCAATAACGAAAATTTAAAAAACGTGTTTTGTCAACTGGTATAAATTATATACGCTCTGAAAATTTCATTGAAATTGGTTAATTGGTTTACGAATTATAAATGATCAAAAGTGGTAATTTGTAGTGTATCATAAAGTGGTAATTTTAACCACTTTTGATCGTTTATAACTCGTAAACCAATTAACCAATTTCAATGAAATTTTCAGAGCGTATATAATTTATACTAGTTGACAAAACACATTTTTTAAATTTTCGTTATTGGGCCAGATAGAAAAGTTGTAAAAATCAATTTTTAATATTGTTTTTCACAATTCCGAGTAAATGCATTTTGCAACTTATTTATTAGACGTCATTAACTAAACTAATTCTTCTAGCCCTACAGAGAAATTGAAGTCGTTTGGTCCATTCATATAAAAGTTATTCTGATTTAAAGTGTGTGGAATCAGTTATGCTCCTTACTGTACATTGAATTCACTTAATTTAAAATAATGTGATGCGAAGTAATTGATGAACAGATTTTTTTAAATCTTCACTTAGACTACTTCCATAATTATGGGCACAAATAATCATTGAAAGTTGAATATTAATTTAGATTTAAATATGTGCCCCTAATTATGAAAGTCCAAGTGATATATTTCTTCTTTCGAGATATTTCAAGGAAAAGGATATCAACACTAAATGAATTCCATGTAATGTTGATATAACAATCACTATGTAACGGTTCGTTTTTGACAATATCGTAAACAAGACATTGAATTAATTTAATTGGATCTCATTTTTTTTTTTAATTTTCACTTAGACCACATTCATAATTGTAAGCACATATGGAAGCCTTAAGTTTACTTATCTTTCGGTAGTATTGGGGTTGGAGAATAAGTTCGTAGCGTTTTATGTTTTCTTTTATTCTACAACGATCTTTTTGTTTTTTGGCAAAGTGTTACACATCAATCGAAAGAGCTCTTTGTGCTCTACAAAACTGTGATAATCGTTGTTTTGAATAATTTAATTTTTTATTATTTTTCAAGCTTAGAAATGGAATATCCAGGAGGAAAAAATCAACATTTTCGACACATTTTGAGAAGCAATTTGAAGGCGATTTTCTTTGTTGTTTTCGGTAAGCTCGTGATTTACCCAAACTCCCAATTTTTCGACAAATCCCATCGAATGAAGATGGTTGAGAATGGTCTTATGATCGCAGTTCATTTTTTCCGCTAATTCTTTTTGACCTCGATGAAAAGCGAAGAAAAGCTGGTGTCAAAGATGTTGATTTTTGCCTCCTGGATATTCCATTTCTAAGCCTGAAAAATAATAAAAAATTAAATTATTCAAAACAACGATTATCAGATTTTGTAGAGGAGAAAGAGCTCTTTCGATTGATGTACAACACTTTGCCAAAGAACAAAAGAATCGTTGTAGAATAAACGAAAACATAAAACGCTACGAACTTATTCCCCAACCCAATATATCCACAGAACTATTCAAAATATCATAAAATAAGAAGTTATTCGACGAACCAGAACTTTTCCGCTTTCGCAGCAAGTTCGCGATGCACACGGAAAATCCCATATGTCTGTTCATTATTTTATGGTAGTAGTCACCGACTACCTCGGAACGCAGATGAAACAAAAATTTTCCGATTCTAAGGACATCGAATTCTTGCATTATTCGTCGGTGGAATTGCCGTCTGGCTACACCGCGCGACGCGTCGTCGTCGGATTGAACGCAGAAATGAAAATGCAGGTCGAAACGGCAAAGGTCGGTGAACCGTTTCCATGCATACACGTTTGCGGTTACCGTCGTTACTCGAGCGAATACAACCAATTACCCTGAATCCGTAATCATCGAGCAAAGTGTGAATCCCACAGTTGTGCTCAAGGTCGTCCGCAGACTTATATAACGGAGTAGTCCGAAATTGGATGAAAGATAACAATGCGGGAAGGCACGACCGAATCGATACGAGAGCCGAGGCGACTCCGGCACGGCGAGTCCGAAATTTTTTGCAAAAATCAATGGCACGAAAGCGACGAGGCACCGTCGCCGATGCGAAATAAAACGGATGGACCCGTTCAATCGGTCGTTCTCCTAATCCTTCTCTTTCTTCGTTCACAGTGACGCGAACGAGACGCATTCGTCACCGTTTGAATTCGTCGTAACGCTCGCGAAATACGTATGCACATAGATATAACCCTCTCTTTCCCTTATCTTTCTTCCGACACGATTTTCCATTAAGTTCGCCTTGCTCGAAACTTGGCTATTTCTCTACTCGAGGCTGTATGTCGCGTGCCGCCGTCGCACAGTGGTCCGGGAACAAACAAACTGGCGAAAAGTCAATTCTTCAAATTTCATATTATTCAACTATGTCCTTTGCTGCAAAGTGTCGAGACAAAATCGACAAATTAAAACGTGCTTCGGATGCTCGTAGGGAACCTTAGACATTATCGAGTACAGTGTAAACAATTGTTATTTCCGAGGAAAATCAGGGGACGAAAAGAAAATCGTTTTTTCAAGTTCATAATGTTGATTCAACGACCATGTCTATATAAAATAATGAATTCGTAAATAATTGATTGGCCAGAAATGAAGAGATAGGTTTCCCAGACCGCTGTGCGTAGTCGCGAGTGCTCGGCGCGGAGACTTTGTTAAAATCGTTTCACCTTTCAGGTATAAATTGTACACCGCCGGCGATAGAAGATTTCCCACACGATCTATTCGACGAGAAGGAACGACAAGGTGGAGCCGTTGTTGTACACGTGATCGTGTCTTTGTATTTATTTATCGCGTTAGCAGTAGTATGCGACAAATTCTTTGTACCCGCCGTGGAAAAAATATGTCACGGTAAGGAAAAATCCACACGATCGATCGATCGCGCGCGTTCCCGCTCGTCGATCGGCCCCCGCATGTATCGCGACCGGGAAAGATCGTTTCTCGAACGAGGGCGGAGAACGATCGCCGCACAGTGGGAATATTCGGGTGTTTCGGTGGCCAAAGATTTAGAACTTTTCAACGGATTTCCTTTCTCTTTGATAAATTTCAAGTATTCTTCGTTACGCAGATGGCATTGGATACGTTATTTATATTAAACAATGCCTACTTACCAGAGACCATAACTGTTATAACCAAAAAGGAAAAATGTCATAGAATAACAAGTATTTTATCGACTAAAAATCGTATTGGTTACAAATAATGATTATAAGTAACCGAAAATTTTGTCTCTTGTTGGTAAATGTTACCGTTGAGAGAAATTCATTTCGATCACTTATAACCAGACTGTGGATCTTTATGCAAAATAAAAAATGTTTCCATTGATTGCAAGACACAGGAGCCAAATAAAAATTTCATTCTTCTTTTGATTATCTTGTTAAGGTGAAATTAATACACTGGTGGCCTTAAATCTTTTTATTAGCTCCACTGTTTTATATTGCACGTACCCGTTTTTGTCATAAAAGCATAAAATACGCCGTCTACTTATAACAGTTATCAATGAGAGAAATTCATTTCGATCGCTCATAACGGTTATTGATGAAGGAAATTTGTAATAGTTATTATTAAACAGTACAACTTTCAAATGGTAGACAATCAATTATTTCATAAATTTTTTATTCGTAAAATTAATTGCTACAATCAAAATTTAATGTGACAAACAAACAGATTCTGTGTTGTTCTTATGGTTTGTTGATTCATCTTGTTGTACGAAACCTTCTCGATGAATTTTACAGGCCTGCTCCATCCGAAAAAGAGTAGACAACTCAATAATTAAATAAGTAACCGAAATGAATTTTCTCATCAATAAGTATTATGAACAAGTGAAAAGAAATTCGGTCATCGGTAACTGTTATGAGCGATCGAAATAAATTTCTCTCATCCATAACTGTTATGAGTGATCGAAATGAACTTCTCCCATCGATAACTGTTATGAGCGATCGAAATAAATTTCTTTCACCGATAACTGTTACGAGTGATCGAAATGAACTTCTCTCATCGATAACTGTTATGAGCGATCGAAATGAACTTCTTTCATCGATAACTGCTTTGAGTAATCGAAAGTTTTGTTTGTCGATAACAATTATCGAGGAGGAACCAAATTTTTGGACACTAATAACTGTTATTAGTAGACTGCTGATGTTTATGCAATTTTCAGTTTTTCTAGGAAAATTTTAAGAAACTGGAATTAAATAAAATCTTATTTTCAATGGTAGTAGCCTTTGTAGATCCGAAATAAGTAAAAATCGTACTAAATTCTGTGGAATTTTATTTTCTAGCATTGTTTTAACATTTTTGGAAGCCATAAATGCATAAAGATCCGCAGTCTAGTTATTAGTAACCAAAAAGTGTATAATCGATATTTTTTAATCATTTTGTTCTTCGAATTTTTTTCTGTATATTTGGTCTACATTATCTTAAATTTCAATAATAATAAACTTTTTATTAATGATTTTTGTCGTAGAAAATACTATAATAACTGTTATTTTTGGTCGCTGCTACTTACAATAACTAATGGGCGATCCCATGCGAAATCGAACACTTTTTCGAGTACCGAATGTGTTGTAGTCGTTAGTGACCTATGAACGAATCTCAAAGGATTTCTTTGGTATCTTAAAAATTGTTGATTAATAGAAAGAAAATATTTTTCATTGGTTAGTGGAATACGTTTATCGTTCAATTAGGCAACCAATTGTTTTCTTTTTGTGGAAACATCGAAAGATTGACTTTTGGCCACTGCATCGGCCTTCTTTCCCCCACTGTGCGCCGCGCGTTCCAACGGCCCCCTGTGGTAAAACGCGGGGAAAAATCGGGGAAAAATATTTTTCATTTCAGCGCTCTCGATGTCGAAGGATGTGGCTGGTGCCACTTTTATGGCTGCGGCAACGTCGGCACCGGAATTGTTCGTAAACGCTATTGGCACATTTATCACCGAAGGTGACATAGGTGTAGGCACAATAGTAGGCTCGGCTGTATTCAATATCCTCGCCGTGCCTGCTTGTTGTGGAATTGGTGCTGGAATGGTAAGTCGGAACTCGCAACGCACTGTGCAAAACTTCTCGATCCCGCTTATGTTTCTCATCAGCGACTCCACCGCTTCTCTAGACGTAACGCACAACACATCCCTAACACGATGACATGCGTCATAATCCAATATAATACCGTAGCGGTAATGAAACATCAGGTAACCAAGCAAGCTCTGAACGACAGTGGTAGGTATCTTTTGTTTGATTCGCTTACAACGGTTTTTGATGGCCCCCATCGGCTACACAGACTGACACGCGATCCTCTACACAGCCAACATTTTATATTCTGACAATGAATAAACAGGGAATTCGGTAAATGTAGCTTTGAGGGCAGCCATCTCGGATTACCTTCACCTTGACATATGTTGTCAAGGACAACATTCTTTTGTCAATACATCCGTCGCTCGGACTTAGTTTTTGAGATATTCGCAAAAAACTATTGCTAATACTGTATCGAATTTTCCGTATTCTTGCATGCTCCGTGGTAACGTAAGCCTGTTCCGGGGCGGCATCTGTTTATTTTTTGTTTGTGAACACGTTGTGGATGAGAGAGAAACCAGAATAGAGTGTCACTCTATTGTATAGGGTGAGCTTTCAGTTTAGAAAGACGTCTGCTGGATTTTCGTATGCGTGGTCGAGTCGGCCCGACGGCCGGCCATCTTCCCCCCCACCCCCGCCTAATCTTAACTAATTCTAATCGCATGATTTTTCCATTACTATACTCCGCGACAAAACGATAAGACACCTCTAGACTTCTAATGTTTCTCAATACCAATGATGTGTATAAAGATTTTGTATATAGATCTGTAGAGAGTATAATAATAAAGGTCCAGCCGAAAATCGAACTATATCACCCGATAGAGCAGACTTTTATCTTGATAAATCACCCTTTGAAGTTTGCAACTTTGACGTTTTATCAAACCGCAAAGCAAAATATCTTCGCCCGACATGAGTTGGCCAATTTATGTTGAGACCGCGTTAGTGGTGAGCGCTTCAAAGGGTGATTTCTCAAGATAAAAGCCTGCTCTATCGGGTGATATAGTTCGATTTTCCGCTGGACCTTTATTTTTTGAGATAAATTCAAAAATATCCTCAAAAATTGATGCAAAGTGGTGTCTCTCCGTCTTGAATGATTGTTTAAACATATTTAAACGTTCATAATGTATTAATATTGGACATCACTGTATTCGGGAAAGTCTACAGAATGTTTTGCTGCAAAGAACAATGCAATATCTTTTATAGTAACATCACAATATTTGTTTAAAGTTGAAAAATACGTTTTTTTTTTAAAGTCATGTTTCTCAAGAACGGTGCATCTAGGAGAAAAAATTAAGGACAGATTCGGAATCAGCGCAAAAAACTCTATAAGAACCACCCAACAGTAATTGTGGAACAAATTTGGTGTTGGACAGTGGAATTAAATCACTATCCATCTTCACCATGTCTTATCGTTTTGACGCACCGGTTGTTCATGTAAACTGATATAACTCCTAAAACACAACGTAAATAGTAGCAGTTACTTCGTATGTTACTAAACAGAGCATACTCTATACAGATCTATACAGGGTGTCTCAAAATTCGTGGACTTCCCGAAAGGGGGTGGTTCCTGAGACCATCTCAAGCGACATTTTCCTTTGCAAAAATGTTATCCACGGCTTTGTTTAGGAGTTATTAACGAAAAACACGGACCAATCAGAGCGCGACCTAAACGCGAGTTGGCACAGTCGCCCGGCGCACCAACTGTCTATTGGCCGACTGTGGCAACTCACGTCTAGGTCGCGCTTAGATTGCTCCGTGTTTTTCGTTAATAACTCCTAAACAAAACCGCAGATAACATTTTTGCACAGGAAAATGTCGCTTGAAATGGTCTCAGGAACCACCCCCTTTCGGGAAGTTCACGAATATTGGACATCCTGTATACAAAATCTTTGTACACATCATTGGTATTGAGAATCATTAGAAATCTAGAGGTGTCTTATCGTTTTGTCGCGGAGTGTACGAAAATACAGTATTAGCAATAGTTTTTTGCAAATATCTCGAAAACTAAGACCGAGCACCGGGTAGATGTAATGACGAAACTTGTTCAGAATGTTGTCCTTGACAACATATGTCAAGGGTAAGGTGATCCGAGATGGGTGGGTGTAGTGGCTCGTAAGCAAACCAGTTCAAACTAGCTGCTCCAATCACTCTATTTTCGCAAATATTTCGGGAATTAAGGCCGAGCGAAGGATAATTTATAAAGCAAAGTTGTTCAGAATGGTGTCCTTGACAACATACATCAAGGTAAAGGTCATCCGAGATAGCCCTCTCAAAGCTACATTTAAAATGTAAAAATCGTTACGTTTACTTCCTCCTTCGCAATTGCGACCAATAACGACTAACACCTTGCACTCTTTTGTCAATACAACGGGTTCTTATATGTATTATATTTGGTTCTTCCTTTATTTATTTTTTAGTTGAAAACATATACAGGGTGTCCCACGTAATAATTTTCACGATTTTTCAAGTACTTGCGATAATTTGACAAAAAATATTTCAAAGAGAAGTTGATCAGTCTTCGATTGGCTATACACTGCAATAAAAAAAAAGTTCGAAATTTTTCTTTCTTTTTAGTATTGTCAAGGCCACCTTAATTTTTTTAAATAGAATGTAGTATTCTTTAATACATCAATCGATGCAGCTGGACATTCGTTATAAAAAAGTACTAACCTATGTATGTCGAAAAGTTATTAGTTCAGAAGATATTTCATGGTCTTTTAGAGTTATTTAGATTGAAATATCTCCTGAACTACTAACTTTTCGACATACTGTTATGTGGGACACACTGTATAAGTTCCACAAATACAGATTACAACAAAGTTTGAGAACTATATCTGATATAATTGGTAAACATAATTGTTTAAAATATTTAGCACAGTCAAGGAACTGTGCTTTGAAGTAAGCTTCAAATAAAACACTTCAAATAGTAGGGAGTTTGATGGCAATAAAAATGAAAAACTAGAGGGCTATTGTTGCTCGCTCGCTTCGCGAGCTCGCGGGCAGGACTGCTCTTGCGAGAATGTTAGTGGTACGCATGGCTAGTAGGGCCCACAGCTATTAATGTCTTTCCAAAGAACTTCCCGATTCGTTAGTTGCTGTATATTATTATTATTATTTATTAAGTGTACGTTTTAAGAAGATTATACGTTTTCAGGGAAATTCAATAGTTTTCTACTTATCAAAATGTTTGCTATATGGCGTCGCATTAAACCAATATCGTATGCTCGTTGCTCGCTTGGTTCCTTGTTATAGCATACTAATGTTGCAAAGTAAATTGTCTTAATTAGTTTTTCGCAAACGATACAACTCATCATTATCCGGGTTTGCAGTATTGATCTTGGTTTTCTTCGATACTATTAATTTAAATTTTCTCAAAATATATAAACCGCTCAATTTTGAAACTCTGCTCAGTGCTACATACAACATTTATAAAGTTCGTATTTCTGATATTTTAAAATCCATACATACTTTCTTGTATGTTTGTCTCTGACTTTTATGAATCGCAATCGCTTCAGCAGGAACCACTGGAAATTGACTACGTGTGATTTGTTATTTTCCTTCACTCGAAATATTTACTTGATTCGATATTTTTTTATTATTGGTGTTAAATTTTGATTTATATTTGCATTTTTCATATAATCACGATAACGAGTTCTTACTTTCACTCCTGCTATGGCCAATTGAAAATCTAACCACAATATAGACGGAATTTTAGTATTTTCTTGAAAAGTAATAAATTTTAATATTCCGCATGCTCCATTAACCAATTAGTCTTCAACGTCAATGTTATTAATTATCATATATTTTATATTAATTTTCAATTTAATCTCAGTTAACAATTCGTTTTGAACTAATTGTTTATTTAAAGATTGTAATATAAATGTTTTTTTGTACTTTCATCGATATTCTTTGAAAATGTATTCTCGGCGATGATTAACTCACTCTTGCATTGGAATAATTTTCGATTATTGTAAACGGTTACATTAGCATTAGTTGCATAATTGAAAAATACATTTTTTTTAATTAAAAAAAAACAAGAAAAATTTTTTTTTTTTAATATATATATATATAGTTACGTTTACTTCTTCGGTGGATACGCCTTTCGTATAAATTGCAATGTTTAATCAACTCCTTTCGAAAAAAACTAAAAAACTACTTGACCAAAATAGACCAAAATCTAATCAGCTCTAAGTTACAGCGGGGCACATCGATTGCATCATTCATCATTCCGATCGCGTTGTTACTTTTTCTGAAAACGTTAACGAAAAATTTGATTCCATAGAAACGGACATACGCACACACACACATACCGACATTTTGATAAAAATAGTCTAAAATGACTCCAATGACCATGAAACGTGATGATCTGCTAAAAATTCGATTTTCGATTTTCGGGGTAATTACAGTAACTTTCCTATGAATTGGGAAGTTAATAATTCGGAGTGCAAAGAGTTAAAAAAAGGGGGGTAGACTTGTTTTTCCAAGATTGCAAGGGTGCGGGATGCGCCTTCTCATTTCTCGATAATGCAAAAACGGGATTTTTCAGTAGTCAAAAGCGCCAGATAAACGATCAATCTAAGCCGCAATCGCCCTCAAAAGCTTTGATTTGCATAAAGATATTTGCATAAAGCTGCGGCAACTATAAGCTGTAGAATAATACATCTTACTCCTCGCAAAAATAGGACTTTTTACTAGATTGATCTTTTATCTAGCGCTTTTGATTACTGGAAAACACTGTCTTTGCATTATCGAAAAATGAAAAGGTGCATCCCGCACCCTTGCAATCCTGGAAAAACGAGTCTATCCTCTTAACTAATAAACCAATCCTTCTAACGCCTCAAAGAAACTGAAGCTGTTGGGTCGAATTATGACGAAAGTTAGTCGTGGTTTGGAAAGTGTGTACTAGATACTTTGTACGCCCACTGTGTATGAATTGTTATGCTGAAACTACCATCATCAGAAGCATTCTATATTATGTTCGTCGGATGTCCACAGGTAGTCCCGTTGGATTGGTGGCCAGTTAGCAGAGACTGTCTTGCCTATGGCGTTACCGTTGCCATTCTAATATGTATTATACACGACGAGAGGGTGGAATGGTACGAGGCGTTGGCGCTAGTGTTACTGTATATCGTCTACATCGCTGTGATGTACTGGGACAAATCGTTCCAACGGTGCACACGATTCCGCGCGGATGATGGTGATCAATCGTCGTTGGATGATCATCGGCTCGCGGCAGGTAAAACAAACACACACACACAAGCGCGACAACTGTTCGTCTTCGTCCGAATCATGCGGAACTGAATGCGATTCTTCTTCGGTCGGAATTTTCTCGGTTCGGTCACGGCAAATTGGCCTGACGTTCATGCTTCAACTATTCAAGATATTCGTATCCCACGCGTATGGACATATTCATTACGCAAATATCTGTAGCATACTCGGACTCGGCGTAATCAGATACGCGCTTTCAACCCTCGCACACTGCTCCGCGGTGAAAACCATCCGTCCTCTGATTCCGGGATATACCTACTCTAACAAGCCTGATTTCTCCGTTGGCGATTCAATGCACATACACGTACAGTTCTGGACAAAATGAATAAGACACTGTGCATATTTCTATGTTGCGCGTATTTGAAGCAAGGAAATGTGCATTTTGTACAATCGATGCAGACAATTCATATTTTCCATTAAGATTCACAGTCTAATTACAAGCAAACAGACAAATCTTAATTCTGTGTCTGTTCGAAGATGAATAGCTGCTATCAGAAATCGTAAAAATCGAGAACAAACACATTCATGGCTTATGGAAATGTCCAAAAAATGCTAGAATATAAAATTTGATAGAACTCGGTACTATTTTTATTTGTTTTGGATCTACAAAGATAATCGTAAAAGTCGAGAATAAATACATTCATGGCTTATCCATTCATTGGCACATCCACAAACTCAGTACTATTTTTATTTGAGATTTGAGGCTTTCACGGCCCGGCATCATACAGTTATTTCTGTTGAGGTTTTCGGGTGTAAGCCGTGTCCTAAAGGGAAATCTCTTCCTTTAGGACACGGCTTACACCCGAAAACCTCAACAGAAATAACTGTATTTTTATTTGTTTTGAATCTACGAAGACAATCGTAAAAGTCGAGAATAAACACATTCATGGCTTATTGGAATGTCCAAAAAATGCTAGAATATAAAATTTGATAGAACTCGGTACTATTTTTATTTGTTTTGGATCTGCAAAGACCATCATAAAAGTCGAGAATAAACACATTCATGGCTTATCCATTCATTGGCACATCCAAAAACTCAGTACTATTTTTATTTGTTTTGGATCTCGAAGACAATCGTAAAAGTCGAGAATAAACACATTCATGGCTTATGAAAATATATAAAAAAATCTAGAATATAAAATTCAATAGAATTCAGTAGTATTTTTATTTGTTTTGGATCTACAAAGACAATCGTAAAAGTCGAGAATAAACACATTCATGGCTTATTGGAATGTCCAAAAAAATGCTAGAATATAAAATTTGATAGAACTCGGTACTATTTTTATTTGTTTTGGATCTGCAAAGACCATCATAAAAGTCGAGAATAAACACATTCATGGCTTATCCATTCATTGGCACATCCAAAAACTCAGTACTATTTTTATTTGTTTTGGATCTCGAAGACAATCGTAAAAGTCGAGAATAAACACATTCATGGCTTATGAAAATGTCCAAAAAATGCTGGAATATAAAATTGGATAGAACGCGGTACTATTTTTAGTTGTTTTGGATCTACAAACACTGTTCTCATTAAAAATAGAATTTTATTTAATTGCTTTCTTAAAATTTGTCTATAAAAATTGGAAATTGCGTAAACCATCCGCAGTCTAGTGTTCGCATTCCTTTCTATCACTTCTCTGCTGTCTGTTCTACAAGCCCATCCTTCGGTATACTCGTTCTACAGATGACACGCAACACATAGAACCTACAAAATGCACATTTCTTTGTTTCAAATATACATAACATGCAAACATGCACAGTATCATATCCTTTTGTCCAGTAGTGTATGATTCGTTCCGCGTGTATCGTATCGTGCACACGGGAAATTGGAAAATCACACTAGAAAGTTTCGCGACGGTGGAAACAAGTCAATGCTCGCGTCGCTACGTGTTCATCGAAAATTGTTGTTCCTCCGCTTTCTCGCGCGAAAACCAAAGCCGTTACAGGTGTAAATTGTTGATTCTTGTTTTAGAGAGCAGCATCGAAATCCGCTTAGCGTCGTCCGACAAAGTACAACCGGCCAGCGATCAAGCTGAACGCACAGATGTGCCTTTGCAAAATGGAGGAACGAAAACTCAAGAGGAGAATCCCGAGCCCAGTGAGTTCGGAAAGTTTTCTCGTTATTTAACCAGAACGGGAGAATGATTTAACGAAAATTAAATCGCCCGTCTACTCATTTCCAATGCATCAAGCTTCCACAGAAGCTTGCGGTCTAGGGGTTGTTTAACCCTTCAATGCACGGGTTTATTCTTTCAGTCTTTTCGTTAATCGTTTCGAATCATTAAATGAAATCTTCTACTTGCAATAACTTCGCATGATCGAATAAACGAACAAGAATTTATTTCCTGAACTGTGCCCGTAACTATAAAAGTCAAAATAAGCCAACTTTTATTATATTCGTCGACTACTTCTGAACCTATAAAAAAGTTATGTGATTTCACAGACTACGAATACGAGTTATTGGTCTGGCCGTCGAGGGCAGGGTGGATCAGAAAGACGGCATGGATCTTGACATGGCCGATACACCTAATATTCATGTGTACGATACCAGATTGCAAGAAGCAACGATTCAAGAATTGGTTCCCGGTTACGTTTCTCATGTGCATCATCTGGATTGGATCATTGAGCTACGTCGTTGCCTGGATGATTACGATAATCGGTAAGAGATCAACGATCTATTTAATTTCCATATTAAAGCATCAAATCCTCGATTGATCGATTATTTCCAGAAATAAGCATCAATGATCTATTTCATTTCCAGGCGATACCCTAAAAATACCGGACTCTGTGATGGGCATTACTTTCCTCGCAGCCGGAACAAGCGTTCCAGAAGCAGTATCGAGCGTGATAGTTGCCAAACAAGGTAAAACAACATTGACGCAGTTGATACTACTCGTGGCAGAAAATATTCAATGAATATCCGGAACGTTTTCCTTGAAAGAATCATTCATTCAAATTATTTCAACTTTGAATATATGAATTATAAGTTGAACTACATGATTTATCAAAAAAATTCATTCTTTCGATGGACCATTTTTTTGCCAAGGGTGTACGCTCACTAACACGTTAAGTGCCGAACGTCAAAAACTCGAAACTTCTCACGAAATCACGGTAGTTTGATTAACGAAACTTGAAACAGAGAAAGTTAGAAGTTCAGACTGCGGATCTTCATGCAGAATAAAAATTGTCTGTGTTAACTGCGACGAGCAGGGTTTCAATAAAAATGTATTCTTCTCGTAATCGTTTCAATAAGACGAGGATAACGTACAGTGGATGTGCAAAGTATTTTGGTACTCCTTTTAAAAACGAATAACTTTCATCACAAATTTTCATTACAGGATAAAAAACTTAAAAATCGTGAGCTTTACTGTTTCCTTTGCAATTGAAAACATTGCTTCGAAAACATTTTTTAAAAAACTCAAGCTGTTGGGTCTAATTTTGACAAAGTTATTCGTTTTTAAAAGATGTACGAATACTTTGTACATCCGCTATAACAGTACCCTTTATCCCAAATGTTTTCACTTTTTAATAATTATAAATGTATGAGATCCGCAGTCAAGTTATCGTAGTGTACATGTGCCCATAATTGAAAAAGTGGTCTAAGTGAGTCATTATTTTAAACTACATGAATTCAATGTAATTTTTACGATATCCTTTATGAGGGTTAATAATATCCTTTTCCTTGAAATATCTCGAAACAAGAAATATTGTATATCACTTAGACCGCTTTCATAATGGGCACAATTGTAAAAATGTGTTTCTGAACCAGCTGTAAGATTAGCGTCGCGTAGAACCGTGGCATGTAACGTGTTAAACAAGGTGAGACTCGTCGCGATCGATGGTTGTCGGGTGCATAATTGTTGTTTTTCGGTTTAGGGCACGGCTCGATGGGTATCAGCAACTCCATAGGATCGAACACGTTCGACATATTGTTATGCCTGGGCCTGCCGTGGCTAATCAAATCATCGTTCTCGCCGACGCAGCCTGGAAAGCATTACATCAGTATAAACTCCGGCGGACTAGAGTACAGCGCCATATCGTTGTTGTCGACGCTGATGTTACTCTATATTGCTTTTGCCTCGAATAAGTTTCAGCTCGATAGAAAAGTAGGCCGTGCCTGTTTGTGTATGTATGCCGTGTTCCTCATATTAGCCTCGTTGATAGAGCTCAATGTATTCTTCAGGGTAAATTTGCCCACCTGTCAAAGGACGGTCAAGTGATACGGGGACCGACCGTAGAAACTTTTAACGATATTCGATACGGTTTTAGTTGATTATCGTATGTTCTTTAAGAACTGACGAACAACACCGTGGACCGAAGAATACTGTTTTATATTAACGCGAAACCTTCTCTCACTCTATCCATCCGTTTCGCTTTCTTAAGAGAAAAAGCTCTTTCTCTCTTCTCTCCTCTCTTCTTTCTTCTCTATTCTCTCTTGTCTCTCTCCCCCTCTGTCTCGTGCACGCGCGGAGAAGAAGCTCCCTTGTCCGCGACATTGTGCACAGCTATTCTCTGCAAGCCGGCCGATGGTTCTGCATATCTTTTATCCATTCGAGTTGCAGCTTCGCCTCGGCCTCCTTCCGAGACCCCCTTCGATCAGCGAACCTACCCACCGCCTAGGTCCGCTCTTTCTATCCCCTCTTTTGTTAACTTTTCTCGTGTCTAACATTCTGGGCTCTCAGAGAACGTCTCTGTCGACACACTTGCCTCGTCCCCGTTGTTGCTCTTTCACCCTAAACACAACTTTCAATCGGGAGCAAGGAAAAATGAAGCAAATCGTAGAGTCGGACAAGCGACGTGACGCGACGCGACGTCCTTCGACGAGCAAAACCCATGTTCGTCGATAGAAAAACACGATCGAACCTTTTCCCTGGAAAATTGCTACAATTCGCGACAAGAAATCAAAGACAGAATGGTGCGCGCGATCGTGCGTGGTTTAAAAAAGAAAAAAAAATAGAAGAAAAATAATACTGAACTGCCGTCTCTACGGATGCGTCGTTTTGAGAACATACCAGAGTCAACGAATGCCCGTGCCCGTTACGTACGTATGTATACACGTGACCGAGTACTACCGAACCAGTTTCCGATAATCGGTTGCCGTTGCGGAACATTTACGATAATCTATTATCGGAAGCAGAAAATTACAAAATATCAGTTATGACACAGCGATGATTATTACGCGCGGAATCATTACCGAAAGAGATGCCACTCATTCGTTTCATACCAAATACCGCGGAAGCCGAAGCGAGTGTACACCTTGGAACCGCGAGGTTTGTCGAACAACACTTCAGCATGTGTGTACCTCGATTGGCAAATAGAAACAATAGAAAATGCGACTTCGACGTGTACGACAGGATATAGAAACACATTCCAAACAACTATGGACTTTCATGCAATTGTGAAGAGATTGGCGAAATACGAAGCAGCGAAAAATTAGAAAAGTCTGTGAATAGAGTCATGTCGTTTTCAAGTGTGCGAGAAACTATTTGGGGATGAAATGAATTTTCGTTGAACTCCAGCTGCCCACAGTCACTGCTGAACGTTTTTATCTTGCATAAAGATCCGCAGACTTCTGATATCTTTCATAGAAGAAACCCCACTGTATGTTTCGAACCAAGATCTTGCTTTTACTACGCCCGCATACGTAACTTTCAAATAGCGAGATACCCGAATTTGTCCGTGATACTATCAACAAAAGCAATTGGCTAGGTGAAATATAAAGCAGTAAAAAATTGGAAATGTCTGAAAATAGTGTTATGTCGTTTTCAAGTATAAAAAAGCTATTAGGGAATGGCCACAGTCGCTGCTCAACATTTTTATCTTGCATAAAGAACCGCAGACTACTAATATCTTTCATAGAAGAATCCCCACTGTTTGTTTCGAGCCAAGATCTTGCTTTTGCTACGCCCGCAGCTATATTTGACTTTCAAATAGCGAGATACCCGAATTTGTCCGTGATACTATCGACAAAAGCACATGGTTGACCCACAACCACCCCCGAATCGAACCGCGCTATATTTAACGGAACTTAGAGGATTTGGCGACCGTAGTTTCGACTTTCTGTCTCGTCCTTTTCAATTCGTTGAAAAATCACAGATCCGTCGCCACGTATGTGTGTCTGTATAACGGATACGTCTGTAGAATGATTGAATCTATCAGAAACATTATATGAGATTGTATTATTATCTGTAACGTCGCGTTTGCAAGGTGCACACTCATTCTCGACTCTCGCCGTGCATTCACGTGTACTGAAATTCACCGCAGGGTGTGTATTTAGGTAATCTACGAACTTAACGAGTTTAATAAAGTACTGTAATAAGTTATTAAACAGCTATTATCGATCCCGGCCGTGGCGGTTGTTAATCAGAGGAGACGCGTTTTTATCCACAGGGATCGGGTTTTTTTCCGTCGGTGTTTCGACCAGGCGCGAACTGTGCGGTTGATCGGAAAATTGCGGTAGCTGGATTCGCGATTCGCGCGACGAGTTCGCGCGTTGGCAACTGTAATCGATGCTTTCGAGACCTTTGGCACGATTTCAACGAAGGAGTATCTGCACGAGCCCAAGAAGAGAATCTGCAACCACCACGCGTCGCAGATTCGCTCGAGCAAGGGCCAGAAACACGTCGGGACGTCCCGGTTTTTTCGCAGGTAAGAAAACACCCCGTGTGATAAGCATTCTCGCTTTCCGCGATCGTTTCGGTTCGGTTCGGTTCGGTTCGAGCACTTATCGAGTAGTGGAGGACTTGGTCTTCGATAGAACAGCAGCGCGCAGTTGGGGGAATTCTTCGTGTACACAAAGGACGAATAGAAGATAACTTGCCTTTGTCTTTTATTCGAAGAAGTTGAAGTGAGATTTTTAATTTCGAACGCATCATTTCTTTTTCTTGTTCGAAGAAATTCGAGTAGAATGTTTCTATTTGGAAGAATGTGGTGTCTGTTTGTATTCGAACAGCTAGATAATGTTTTTATGCGGAGATAATGAATAGAAGATAACTTGTCTTTGTCTTTCATTCGAAAAAGTGGAAGTGAGATTTTTCATTTCGAACGTGAACATCTTTCTTTTTCTTGTTCGAAGGATTTCGAGTAGAATTTTTCTATTTGGAAGGATGTGGTTTCTATTTGTATTCGAACAGCAAGATAATGTTTTTATGCGGAGATAATAGAAGACAATCACGTCTTTGTCTTTCATTCGAAGATGTTGAAGTGAGATTTTTCATTTCGAACGTGAGCATCATTTTTTTTTTCTTGTTCAAAGAATTTCGAATAGAATTTTTCTATTTGAAAGGATGTGGTTCCTATATGTATTCGAAAGCGAAGATAATTGACTCGGAGTAAAAGATCACCTTACAACAGTGTTTTGTTTTTAGATTTTGTTTTTAGTTGAACAGCAAGATAACGTTTTAATGCGGGGAAGATAGATTTTCTATTTATTTGTATATTGAAGGACATATCAGCGGGTGGTTCTTCATGTTCTATCAAGGAGAAGCTTAGAAATTTTTCTTTGATGGAAACTCTGATGATTACTGTTAGATTACGATATCAAGAGACTTCATGTGTGTGTGTGTGTGATTTGCAATACAACACAATATACACTCCCGTCCATAAATCACCGGACACTTATTTATTTTCGACAGAATGTGGTAATTAAAGAATACAAGCTTCCTGCTTGATTTGAATGTTTTATTTTGATTAGATGTAGCTATTATATTGGGTTGGCAAATAAGTTCGTTCGGTTTTTGTGATTCATTCCACCCTAAAAAACCGATCGAACTCATTTGCTAACCCAATATGATAAATTGGATAAATTGGAGAAAAAAGATTGAAAAAATTGTGGGATGATTATGGGCAGCTCTAAAAGCAAAATTGAGAAACAATTACCCCACTTAAATTTGAAAAAGTAGAAAATATAAGAATAATAATTAAAATTGTAGAAAATATAGGATATTAGAAAAGATTAGTGTGTACCATTTTAATCCATAATATGGGTCCTTTGATAACAAAAAATCGCCTGCATCGAAATTTGAATACGTGTCCGGTGACTTATGGACGGGAGTGTACATACTATACAATATCACTAAATGATAACTACAGTTGATATTAACAAGTTCTCTGATAAATTTTTAACACTTTACCTACCGTAAGCTTCTCAATGACAATTTTCTGTCTTCGTTGTGCTGGAAATGTGACGCTATAAATGAAACACAGTGTGTGTACAAAGTATTCGTACATCTTTTAAAAACGAATAACTTTTGTCAAAATTCGACCTTCGAACAGCTTGAGTTTTTTTTTGTTGTGTTTCTTATTTTAATCATTTTGTGTTTCTTATTTCAAGTCAGATAGAATGTACTATTCATGTAGTGAACATATGTAGATATTGAAGATCAAATTGTTATCAAATCGTTTTGACAAACAAAGTTTATCGTACAGGGCGTGAAGAAACGTGTGGTCTTGGTTGCCATAGGCGTATTCCACTTCTTCTGATCGATGAAGATCTGTCAAAAAACCAAGGTCGTCGACCTTGACTTTTTTTATTGGACAAATGTCAACGACAATTTTGCAATTCCACCAGGCACCGTCGGTTTGGTGGAAAGTGATGTAAGAGAGGTACAACCGCAAAATTAAGTTTTATCTTGAATTTCAAGGGCAAGGTTCAACAAATTTGTTTATGGCATTCTATTCGAAGCATCATAGACTAGAAAAATATAACTTTTAAGTCTAAGGTCAAGGACAATTTTGCGGCAACTTTTACTTACAGCTGTACATCGATCTGAATATGTAGAATGCGCTTTTTATTCTTTAAAGACTAAAAAAACCACGCGTCTAGGACTGAGAGCCCTTTTCTTGCTCTCTAATGTCCTTGAGCACGGTCAGGGCACCGCTTTTTGCATTTCTCCTGACTGCCTCTTTTCCCGGACTCACTTCCACTTCTGTTCTTTTTTAAAGTGTAGAATACGCCTATGGCAGAGCCAAGACCAAACATCTCGTTACACCCTGTACATCGTGGTGTAAACGAGTATTGAGATACGGTGGATAACGAAAGGATTCGAACGCCTTTTAAAACAGAATAACATCATTATAATTGTACCAAACGACCTGATTTTTTATAATCAATTAGAAGCATTTATTTACGAAATGATATGCAAAAAAGATTTTCCAAAAATTATAATTTACAAGGTTACATGCAAAAATAAAACAAGCATTTTTTAAAACTTTTTTATTTAGGACCTTAATGAAAATTTAAAATACGTCTTTTGTAGATCTATGTTAGTTGTACACATGCTGAAAATTTCATCGAAATCGATTAACATACACGCGAGTAACAAGCGGTTAAAAATGGTGAATGTCGTAGTTTTACACGACTTTAAAATCCACAGGATCGTACATCTTTCGATGCGTGTCGTTTCTTCCTGCGTCAACCGATTTCAATGAAACTTTCAGCATGTGTACAACTAACATAGATCTACAGAGCATATATTTAAAATTTTCATTAAGGGTCCAAATAAAAAAGTTCTAACAAATGCCTTTTTTATTTTTGCATGTAACATTGAAAATCATAATTGTTGGAACACCTTTTTTGCACATCATTTCATAAACTAATGCTTCTAATTGATTATAAAATAATCAGGTCGTTTAGTACAGTTATAAAAAAGTTATTCTGTTTTAAAGGGCGTTCGAATACTTTCGTGCGTCGAGGTGGTAGTTCGTATGCGCAGTAGCGCGTTATAACTAGTTGGGACCTTGGACAAAGTAGAATTTCGTGGCCCCCGGAGAAAAACGTAGAGTTTGGATCTTGGTTTGTGTTCGGGGCCCTTTTTGCTTTGGGTCCACGAGCAATTGCCCAAGTTGCCCATGGGGTAACGCAGCGCCCGCTCTAGCGGTTACGTCGCCCCGGACAAAAAGACAAATTACCGCCTCTTAAGAATATATCTTTTAAATAAAGGTACATATTTTTATCTTCAATAAAAATCAAATCATTTTATTTAAATTTTAATAAAAGCATTTGTTTTAATAAAAGCAAATTTTTTATTAATTGGATATTTGACACATCAATATTTTTCTGACAGTTACAGCCAAAATGGCGCCTCTAAATTTTCGCGCCCCGGACAAATGTCCGGGTTGCCCCCTCCTAGAGCAGGCCCTGGGTAACGCGCCACTGTTCGTGAGCGTGCTCCAGAAAAATAGTTGCAAGGTCTTTGCCGGTGAATTTCGCGATACTAGACGTGTGTATACATATAGAAACGATATACGGTGACGTATTTAGCATGTGACAGAGGGTTACGCATGGTTAAAGGGATCGGATCGGAGCTAAGGTCGCATGGCAGTAGGTCGAACGCATATGTGCTATATGGGTCGGTAGGTCGAACAACGTGGGCGGTCATAAACGGCTCAGGAAGGGGTCAGCTGCACGTCACCACACCGGATCCGCAATGCGGCGTTGTCGCTGAGGTCGTTGTCATTTCGCTTTTACACTCGTTCGTCAATCCTTGCTTTCCCCCATTGTTTACGTTTTACATATGTCGATATACACCCCCGATCAAAAGTATGTGGACACTTGTTCAATTCTCCTCCTGGAAGAAAAAGACTCTTCAAATCGACTCTTCGATCTGCTTTATACAGCATTGGAGAATTTATCTGAATAATAATTGATTAGTAGACCGCAGATTTTATGCGTTTGTAACAAAAATTATTATCTACTGCATTTCTTTACACATTTCTCTAGGCATTGGCCTGAAATATGTATTTGATATTTTATTAATAAACTGCGGATCTTTATGTAAAATAAAAAATGTTTGCATTGATTGCAGGACACAGGTGCCACATAAAAATTTAATTCTTCTTTCAATTATCTTATTAAGGTGAAACTAGTACACTGGTAGCCTTAAATCTTTTTAATACGTCCACTGTTTTAAATTGTCATAAATGCATAAAATCCGCAGTCTATTTACTAATATCTTTCTGAACAAGATGCATTTTTTTAACACTAATACGAGAAAACTTGTACTTGAAAAGGCCTAGTTCCATGTACCCAATAATTGTTCCTTAAAGAATGCGTTCCAAAACATTTTCAGTGGTACCCATGCTTTAACTATTTACTATTTCAAATTCTATTTTACCCAGCTCCCTGTGAATGATAAATATCGTCCAATAACAATCAAATAGTACACAAATTTCAACGATAAGTGTCCACATACTTTTGAGCGCGGGTTATGTATACATATGATTTTACGTGTTCGCGTACACGCCTCCTGTTCACGCATGCGTGTCGACGTTTCGGGGGATGATCCTTCGGGAGAATGCGAACGGAAAAGCAAGAGCGGAAAAAAATGTAGTTTCGGCTTCGTTTTACTGTTATTAACGATTGAAGTGCGCTAATGGGCGGCGCACCAGCCAACCCTTTGTCTCTCTGCCCCTGGCAGGCTACGCCACTGTTCCTCGTTCGTCCTGACCTGACTTACTCGCGCCGCTATTGGCGGATCAGTGAGATTTGAAATCGTTAATAATCTACGAACGGAGTTCGAGTATCGAAGCGATATCATCGTCCTCACTGATTTTCGTTTCAGATTGGCGGAATCGCTTCCACTCGAAACACCTGATTCAGTCACTCGTATCGTTTCTGCACGCCTATGTGCCCGCAGACGCACCGTGCGAAAGCCGTGAAAACTATGAATCGATCCGGCGAACCCCGTCTTGCTGTTTCCTAAACAGTAACCAGAGCTCTGTTTAGTGTTCCTTCTCCAGAATTCTTTCTCGAGAATTTCTCGAGAAATTTTATAATTGGTCATTTCTCATTTATTTGATCTTCTCCAGAATTATTATCGAGAAAATACAGAAATTACAGTATTTCTCGAGAAATTGAAATCTAGGAAAATTCTTATGAATCTTATTTATTTTATAACATATTTTCGGAAATGAACAAATACGTATGTCCTACCATCAGTCAAAACATGCTACGTTTTAATGTAGGCATTTAAATATCTCTGTTACTTGTGATTATACGAGAAAATGTCACAGGAGAAATTTGCACTGTTCAATAAGGTAAATATAATGGCAAAATAAAAAAATTTTTTGGAAATCATATTTCGAAATTTCAAGATAATCGTTATTTTTATTTAAAGGAGGTCATATAATTATTCTATATTCCTATTCAGACAAAAAGACAAATCCACGTGGGCCACATCAACCTTTTATCCGATCGATCTCGAACTTTGCACTTTTTTTTCTCACCGAAAGGAATAATACTGGACAGTTGCGGGCATTGTATCTCGATAAAAATTTTTCTCCAAGTATAGCTTAGGTCCACCCTAATGTACATATTGGACAGGAATAAACATTGAGTTAATGTTTTTTGCGCTTTCGATAAATATTATCAACGATATTCCAAATATCATGTTTTCCAATATTTTTTTATTTTATTAAAAATTCTAGAGAATTCTGGAGAATTCTCGACAGTTTACTAAACAGTAACCAGAGCTCTGTTGAATTACAATCGAATTATTTCGCGACGTATAATTACAAAGTAATTCAGTTATTTCGTGATTCGATATTCAGTCGCTTCACTCGATTAAATTACGATGTAATTTGTAATTCCGGCCTCTTGTTCAATTAAATGTAATTCGATTTTGCATATAAAACACATTGTAATTCAATCAAAATGTATTTAAATTAGCACAACTCTGGCAGTAAGAAACAAAAGAAGCCGACGGTGATCGAAACTGCTCGTTTCTAACACGTTCGCTGTCCCACCGCGTCATACTCGATGCACCTTGATGTCTGTTCAAAATGTTCCGTGCCTCGTACATTATTATACATCTGCAGCAGACCGAATCCGATGCACGGTTAGATTCGGTGTGTTGAATGACTTTCGTCTGACCCTCGCGCCGTGCTCGGGTCGATACGACCCTGTAAACGATTTTTAAATTTCCCCTGCACCGTGTAAACGTTCCAATGAATTTTATGGAACTCTTGTTTATGTACTGAAACGCAATTACAGATTGATCAATCTTCCAATTAATTTTCTCGCTTCGGATACTGGCTCACGGGAGCGATATGAATGTTGCAATTAAGTGAGCCAGGAGGGCTCGGACCCCCCGGGGTCAAATCGAACAGGTATGATAAAGAAAAACAAACGCCATTGTCCATCAGTGTTTCAACGCGTTATTAATTTTCCACGTAATGTATATCTGTATAGTTGCCAGCTCCTCTGTCCTCTAGAACGGTGGAAAAATCTCGAAACACAGAAGGCGTAGAAATCTGAAAGGCAGCTGTTAGCCCAAAAGGGTGCACGAAAATGTTTTTGTCCCGGAAATGCTTCAGAATCAAGTCCTAAAATTAAATTAGTGTTATTCACCTTCCTCTGTAAGTATAAAAAATCTTGAAACACGCAATCTTTAAGCTGAAATTTGGTAAACAAGTAGCACTTAACCGAAAAGGATGCACGCCAATGTTTTTATCCCGGAAATCCTTCAGGATGAAGTGCTGAAGTTAAATTAGTAATTTCTCTGTCGACATAGAAATCTGAAATTTGGTAAACAAGTAGCAGTTAACCCAAAAGGATGCACGCTGTTTTTATTCCGGAAATCCTTCAGGTGCAAATGCTAAAATTAAATTAGTGATATTTACCTTCCACTGTAAGTATAAAAAAATATCGAAACACGGAATCCTTAAACTGAAATTTGGTAAATACGTAGCTGTTAGTCCAATGGGGTGCACGAATATGCTTTTGTCCCGGAAATTCTACAGGATTGAGTGCTAAAATTAGATTAGTAATTTCTCTGTCGACATAGAAAAATGAAATTTGGTAAACAAGTAGCAGTTAACCCAAAAGGATGTACCAAAATGTTTTTATCTCGGAAATCCTTCGGGGTCAAGTGGTAAAATTAAATTAGTATTATTTAAGTTCCTTTGTAAGTAATTTCTTTGTCGACATTTTGATAATCAAGTAGCAGGTAGCACAAACGGGTGCGCCAAAATGTTTTTACCCCAGAAATCCTTCAGGATCAAGTCCTAAAATTAAATTAGTGTTATTCACCTTCCTCTGTAAGTATAAAAAAATCTTGAAACACGGAATCTGTAAGCTGAAATTTAGTAGACAGGTAGCAGTTAGCCTAAACGGGTGCACCAATATGTTTTTACCCCGGAAATCCTTCAGGATGAAGTGCTAAAATTAAATTAGTAATTTCTCTGTCGACATAGAAAGTTGAAATTCGGTACACAGGTAGCCATTAGCCCAAAAGGGTGCACCAAAATGTAGTTATCCCGGAAATCCTTCAGGGTCAAGTCCTAAAATTGAATTAGTAATTTCTCTGCCGACATAGAAAGTTGAAATTTGGTACACAGGTAGCTGTTAGCCCAATGGGATGCACCAAAATGTATTTATCCCAGAAATCCTTCAGGGTCAAGTCCTAAAATTAAATTAGAGTTATTCACCTTCCTCTGTAAGTATGAAAAAGTCTCGAAACACGGAATCCTTAGAAAGCTGAAATTTGGTAGACAGGTAGCAGTTAGCTCAAAAGGGTGCACCAAGAAATGACAACAACAAATCCCGAAAGAAATCATTTACGTCGTTCACCGAGGTCAACACGTGTTTCTGCTCTTCTATTTCGAGGGTTGCGATTATCTGTAACTTTCAAGTGCAACAGGAGTTAACACTTTAGCTACCGGTCGTTACGTAAAAGTCCTTTTATTAATCAGAAACAAATAATTCGAGATCTTTTGATGAATTCTTCAACGGCAATAGCAATTCCATTCGTGATCTGGGAAGTTATATCTTGCACGATGTAATCTAAGGAACCATTTTCAAGATTGTTATTTAAGAGAAAACGATGTTATGCTCGCTTTAAATATAGCATAGTCATTAACAATCCTATTAATAGCCTTCTGCTACCTAAAAGTGTTAAGGAGAAGGAATAGCTTCTGACGAAACAGTAATGGCGGAGATAAGACTATTACGATTGCCAAGCCTATTAAGATTAGTCAAAATATATAAGACTGACGGCAATTTAAAAAAAAATACGTTCAAGGTCTCGGTATAATTCACGATTCTGGAACATTTTAAAGTAGTATCGAAATGTATTTCGATTGCACTCGTGACTCGCGTAATTAGCAATTAGATTAACAGAAAGGTTCGAATTATGTGATGCACTTACAATGTAATGAAATTACATAATTCAATTACAATATATTTAAATTAGCACAACTCTGTGTACGACAAAACGATCTTTTCTTTAACGTTTCATTGCCACGCGTCTTTCGAGAATCTGTATAAGCCACAGCTGTACGAATCCACAAGTACAATAATAATAAAAAGCTCTTGATTAGATATACCATGAAGTATCCAAACACTCGTGAACGGTAGCGTATCAGTCGCTGACAAGAGGTTCAGCTAGATTGG
Organism: Lasioglossum pauxillum; assembly: GCA_933228785.1. Taxonomy (NCBI): domain Eukaryota; kingdom Metazoa; phylum Arthropoda; class Insecta; order Hymenoptera; family Halictidae; genus Lasioglossum; species Lasioglossum pauxillum. The sequence continues at coordinate 35,260,821 of OW121701.1, read as the reverse complement.
GCACATTCCATTTCGAATGGTGTTCAGACAACATAATAAATCATTCGACACGAGAGATCGTGATGAGATTACCTGTTCCTTCAATCGAACGGATTTAATTATACTTGAAAAATACGTATTAGAGAGTGCTTGTTATTTCAACATTCTGTGGAATTCACTTAAGTAATTAGCACTTCCATCCAGGTTCACCTGGACAACATAGGCTTTTTAAAAGTTTTTTTTAAATATTGCATTAAATATAGTTCTCTGTGCTATGTTTAAAATTTCAAGTCTCTAGCTCATCGGGAAGTTAGTTTAAAATCAATTGCAAAAGTACCGAACAAACAGACAGACAAGAAAGCAAGCTAATAAAAACACATAGTAAAAAGAAAATAAATAAAGGAAGAACCAAATACGTATAAGAACCCGTTTTATTTACGTTTTTCTTTCTCCAATGTCGAGTAACATTCGACAAAGGAGTGCAAAGGGTTAAAGATGATTATCGCATTAGGGAAAATTTCTTTTTTTGTTAAATCTATATACAGTGGCCCAGAAAAGTGTTTGTACGCCCTTTAAAACAGGATAACTTTTTTATAATTGTGTACCAAACAACCTGATGTTTTGTAAGCAATTAGAAGCATTCGTTTACTAAATGATGTGCAAAAAAGATTTTCCAAAAATTATAATTTACAAGGTCACATGCAAAAATAAAAAAGGAATGTTTTAAAACCTTTTTATTTGGGCCTATAATGGAAAATATATGTTTTGTAGATGTATGTTATAATAGTTATACACAGTGTTGGACAAATTTTATTTTAAATAACAAATAAACGTGTGATTTTAATTGCAAATAATAACTAAACTTTTTATCTAAATAAAAATAATTTAAATAATTCCAAAAGTTAACTATTTATTAATTCTTATTTGCAAATAAAATATTATTTATTTATTTGGATTGAGATGGAAATCAAATAAATAGTTTTTGGTCTTCTCTTATTTCTTGTATTTTGTATACAGGGTCATCCGTTTTTAAACGGGCAAACGTAAACCAGCTATAAAGGACCCCAAATGAAACAATTTTTACCCCTACCACTTTTTTTGATTCGGCCTTGAATTTTAGATAATCGCAAAAAACCATAATTTTTCCACAACGTGCCCTATGCCAAAAAAACAAAGATCCGAAGGTCATACAAAAATATTTTGTTAACAAAAAAGATGCCCCTATTTATTTTAAACCAAACAAAGGAAAAATCATCAAGATTCATCACTGGAGTCCCGAGATATTCAAGTTTATGTGAACTAAAAAAATTATGGTTTTTTGCAATTTTCTAGAAATCAAGGCCGAAACAAAAAAAGTGGCAGGGGTAAAACTTGTTCCATTTGGGGTTCTTTATAGCTGGTTTACGTTTGTCCGTTTAAAAACGGATGACCCTGTATATAATGAACACGTGCGCGTTTTTGGTCTGCTATAGCAACCTTTTTTTAGGTATACTGCAAGTGAGTGCCTATAAAAAAATACATTTGTATTTGTACTGACAAATAATAAATTAAATTGTATTTGTAAATATCAGTTAACTTTATTATTTTAAATAATTCTATTTAGACTTGCTCAAATAATAAATAATTATTTTTGCTTTCTATTTCAATATCCAAATAACAAACAACTTGTTATTTAAATTTTTATTTAAATGATTATTTATTTATTGTCCAACACTGGTTATACACATACTGAAAATTTCATCTGAATGAAATGATTTCATTCATTCATACAGAACATATATTTTAAGTTTCCATTAAGGGCCCAAATAAAAGTTTTAAAAAATGCCTTTTTTATTTTTGCATATAACCTTGTAAATTATAATTTTTGGAGAATCTTTTTTTACACATCATTTAGTAAACCAATGCTTCTAATTTATTATAAAAAATCTGGTCGTTTGGTACAATTAGTAAAAAGTTATTGTGTTTTAAAGTGCGTACGAACACTTTCGTGGGCCACTGTATATTAGCTTGAAGAATCTCACAGATCTCTCCCCCGGGACGGCAAACCCTAATAAGAAGTGATTTCCACCGAAAGCCAAACTAATTATCTTCGACTAAATAAAGATGGAAGGGTATACCCCGCGGGGCGATCCGTTCCTTGCTCCTCCGTCATTCGAATAACTGGATTCGAAGGATGGAACGTTGGAGGAACGGCTGGTGGATGCAGAGCGTCGAAGAATTCGTGGCTTTTATTGGGGTAGGACGTGCTCGTGGCGATCGCGAAAACGAGAGCTGGACGGGGAATGCGTCGAGATTCGCGAGAAGCGATACAGTCTGCGAATCTGTCTGTTGTGGAGGAAGGGTGTGGGATCCCCGCGAATCGAAACAGAGCGAGAGAAAGCGAGAGAGAGAGAGAGAGAGGGAGGGGGAGCAGGTGAACGCGGAGAGATATAGCTGCGAGGGCGACTCGATGCGACAAATGCGGCGAATGCGCCGAATGCGCCGAATGCGACGTAGGCAACGTCATGCGCTCTGAGATGGACCGCAGCCCTCTGCTCGGCTCTGCTCGGCTCCGTTTGTCGTGGCGAGGGGTTGAAGCGGGACGAGGGTTGGCAATGTAGGGATTGGAGGAAGAGGGGATTCGAGGGCGAGGGGTTGAAGAAGAGCAAGGGGGATGGGGTGATACGGCGAAGGGGGTTGAAGGAAGGGGGTTGGAAAAGCGAGGGGGCACGGTGGTCGTCAGTGATCACGGGTTGCAGTGCGCGGGCGTGGGCGCGCGCGCTTTGGCCCGCTCTGTTCGGCTCGTGTGCTCGAGGGAGCGCAGAAGAACGACGGTTACGGAGATACTACGGAGGTACAGAGGTACGGTGGCACGGAGGTACGGAGGCACGGTGGCACGGAGGAACGGAGGCACGCACGCTCGTCGCTGCTGCTGCGAAGGGAGTCACAGTGGAACCAATTTGTGCAGTGTTGCTTGCCACACGTCCGAGGTATAGCCACTTGCCGTTTCTACGAACGTTTCCGTTTGTTCCGCGCGTATTTTGCCGTCGGTGTTTCTCTCGTTTCTTCTGTGGGGCCGCTCTGTTGAATGGAAAAATAACACAAAAAATATATATATATAAATATACATATATAATCGTTGCTCCGCTGGAACGGCCTGGCCTTTCTTATATCCCTCGGCCGTGACGTCTTCTCCTCCCGTCGTTGAACCAAAAACCCCAAGATCGATCAACCAGGGAAAAGGGTACCCGCGGTGGTCCGAGGTCGTCCCGGTGCCCCCGGAGTCGCCGAGAAACATAATTCTAGCCCGCGTCGCATGTCCTTACGCACACGCGATCGACAACGAAGTTTAATGCTGGAATCGCCACGCGATTCGGGAACGAATTCGCGATCGACAGTCCGGTCGAAGTCCAAGTCGAGATCGAGGCCTAAGCCGAAGTCGAGGTCGAAGTCGAAGAAAAAATCGGGCTCCAACCTGGAACCGGAAGCCGGACTGGGACTGCAGCAGCGTTCTCGCCGCTGCACGACGAGCCGGATAGAACGGAATTAGCAGTGCGTGTAACACACCACGGCACAGAGAATTCTCTTTTTCACGAAGGAGAGAACACCTGCGAGAGACCCCATGAACAGAGAGTGGCTTTGAATACCGGTGGTGGTGGTGGTGGTGGTGGTGGTGAACAGTAGAACGACCGAAGCGGCGGATTTAAAGGCAATAAAAAAATCCATCGTCGCAGCCTCTTTCCTGTCTGTACGAACGAACGAAAAAAGTTCATCTAATTATTCGAAAAGAGTAACATGCATTACACACACGTACACACATACGAGATATATATATATATATATATATATAACGAATAATCTATATTGAATTGAATAGCAATCGCATCACATATCGAGAAAACTCATATCGACCACACCGTTCGTTTATACGTATGTACATAACGACACGTTGCTTTTAACGAGTGGAGTTCCGTGCTCCGGTTTCCGCGCAGTGTAGTGATCGAGTCGACTTAAAACAGGTCACTGAAACACGTCCCGCCGCTAACCGTACCAGAATAGTCTCGCCGCGGAACTTGTTCTACTCGTGATTCTTTACTGTGGTGCCTAAATATCTTAAGTAAAGAGAGGAAAGATAAACAAAAAGAGAGAGAGCGAAACAACAAACAAACGAAATAAAAAAAACAAACAAAAAGGAAAATTAGTGCCTATATTATAACGTACGCGCAATAAAATATATCAGAAACTGTTACAAACCAAACAAAAAAGAAACGACTTTTATCGAGCGACCGTTTTACTCGACGTACACGGGATCGTGCTGCTTCACGGTTAATTCATATTCACACACACACACACACACGTACACACACGCACACAGACACGCATATACACGAGATTCAAAAACACAGGACCGGGTTTCGAATGGTCCGATGCTTCTTTGTTACTTCGCAATCCGATCGTAATCCGAATCGCACTAGAACTCCTGGTTCCCTCTCGTTCCCCGACTAAAGTTCTCGCTTCCTCGAGAAACAGCTGAAGCCTCCTCGCGTCCTCGTCCCACCGTCTCGAAAACACACCATACAATGTCCCGTTTAATGTTGTGCAATCTTGGTAATACGTCCACGGCTGGAAATGATACGAATAACAACGCGAATACAAACAGTAGTGTGGAAGACGACGACTATTATTCGCTGCCTACGATTTATCGGTAAGTAAGATTCCAACGAGTCACATCTATCTCTCTCTCTCTCTCTCTAGCTCTAGCTCTCTCTCTCTCTCTCTATCTCTGCTTTTTCTCTATCTCTTTCTCTAATTATCTCTGTCTACCACTTTCTCTGGTTTTCTATCTTTCTTTTCGTTTCCACGCTACTGCTCTCGCCTATCAGCTCGGTGAAACAATAATCTTTTGTTCGAACACTCTGAACAACGCTGAACCTATTCGAGGATGTACACCAGGGGTTGTTTCCGTGCTCGACTCGCGATGATACTTGTCTCGCTTCTGGAGAGGAGATCGTGTTTGAGGAGGAGACGGTAGTAGAGTGTGTATCCCGTATAAGAGGGAATCACGACGATGTGTCTGACAACGACGCGGCGATCGCATCGCCGTTTAATCGTCGCTATCGAGAACTCTTTACCAGCGGAACCGTAACTTTGTTGTCTCCTCGCTCGCTTCCATGTGCGTGGACGCACGTGTTCGATCGTGTCTATCGCGATAGATCGTCTATCGTTGGCCACATGTGCTGCACGGCTCTAGATCCACTGACCTACCTACACGCGAATCGATCCCACTCTACTTTTAATTGTAAACCAGTTCTCCACAGTTCTCTCATTGTTACGCGTATAACGCATACATAGATCTTCTGCGAACAGGCGTACGCGCTTGCATACCAAGAACCGTCGACGCACTCCCCCTCGTGTCATACTTTCCGCGATTTTCTCGATCTCTCCCGATATCCAATTTCTCCTCCTCGCTCGACATTCACAGTCGCAATTTGGTCTTCTTCTTGTCGAACGATACTCTAATTTATCATCGTCTCGCGATAAAGTCTAACAGGCAACTCGATCGACAGATTTGTACAGAACCGTTCATAAGTCACCGGACTTGTTAGTCAAATTTCGATGCAGACGATTTTTTGCTGTTTAACGACCCGTATTATGGAATACTGATGGTGCTTACTGATCTTTCCTGATGTAGAGAACATGCGAATCAAATCTGACCAAAATATTCTATGTCTTCTACACATTTTAATTCTTACATTTATTGTAATTATATCTTAATTTTAATGTTTTTATTTTAATGTAATTTTTATTATAATAATTTGAATAATTAAAATGTAAAACAATGATTTATTTTAATTTTATTTTATCACAATTATTTTAAATATTACATTTTTATTCTTATATTTTGTAATTTTTCAAATTTAGAGCTGCCCATAATCATCGCACAATTTCTCAATTTCTTTTTTTTTAATTTTAATATTTTTAATTTTCCATTGAAATGTTATCGAATAATAGTTACATTCTTTAAATAACGTTTTGTTGAATAATCATCCCACAATTTCTCACTTATCAACATTTATTATTTTCAATTGAAAAATTATTATTATTCAACATTTATTCAAACAGTACACAGCGTGAACCACGAATCGTGATCAGTAGAGATTACTCTGTTATTAGCTGTCCGATCGAAAATGTTTTTATCAGCGTTTGCATGGTTTCAGGAGAGCTTTAACTTGATTATAAAACATTTTTCGTCAACTCTTTTTTTCAATGTTTTTTCAAGGTCACCTTAAATTTTTTGCAAATAAACATATAATTTTTTAAATACCTACACACTGTTTCAAAAGAACTTTCACGTGATTATAGCAAACTTTTGTAAAAAAATTCAAAAAGTAATACTTTTATTGTGTCATTATAACCTCGTTCAGTGACCATTCCTTTTAAACTGTATATCATTGGAAAGCTCTGAATTTTGCGATTAATTTGATATAAAATACTCGTGCTTAAAAAATATACAGGGTGTCCCGTAACTGGTGGTACAAGCGAGTAGGGGGTGAAAAATTGAATCGAAAACGTAGAATAAAATTTTTCATATGACGCTTTATTTTCGAAAAAAATAAGTTTGAAAATTTCTCGAGTATGCGTGCACTTGGATCAGCTTCAGCTCGACGGATTTTACTATCTTACTGTTCCGAGTAGGAGAGTACTTCCGTGCTTCTTGCAATGTTTACAAACATTGTCAACATGATGATATCGACAGATTTTAAAACTTATTTTTTTCGAGAATAAAGCTTTATATGAAAAAATTTTATTCTACATTTTCGATTCAATTTTTCACGTAAAATCACCCCCTACTCGCTTGTATCACCAGTTACGGGACACCCTGTATGTAAATGACTTTGTTTGAGAAAATGTGGAGGTCGCGAACTTAGTTGCCAAACTAATATATATTTAATTTTTCATTGAAATATATTATCGTATAACAGCTACATCTAATCAAGCTGGAAGCTTTCATTCTTTAATTACCATTTTGTTGGCGATAAGCAAGAGTCCGATGATTTATGAACGGGAGTGTACATCGTAAATTCCTGCACCGATCTTCTCTGTCTCTTTCTCTACTTCTTTATCAATAACTATATTACGCTGGACGTGCTATAATATCTGTGACATAATCGGAATGGAGAACACACACGCACACACTTGGCGGGTGGGGGGTAGCAAAAACAAATCAAACTAGCAGAATGAAATTGTTTTCTACGGCGACTCGTTTTCGGGTGAATCGAATTTGAATCGGAAACTCGGCTGCAGCACAATCTCGTTATTGATTAATTCTACTCGGCCGAATGTTTGTAAACATTGACGGGAACTAGTTCCAGTCCGCGATAATTGGGTAAGTTCGCGGGGAGCGGACAATAGTGTGCAATAGACGGGTGAATATTCAGGAGGGCCTTACCTGCTTCCGCGAATGTTCAAGTTCAATTCAGCCGAGAACGGAAGAACGCCGGACACGGAACAAAATATTTCTTTCGCGAGTTTCTCTCTGCATGTTTTTCTTCCAAACAGCTGAACATCTTTTCATTTCCACTAACTTTCTTCATAAGACGTATGCCTAAGATCCGCACTGATTCCGGCTCCGGAAACACTTTTTGCGGCTGGATCTCCCGTATCCGAATGTCCGACGAACACCCTACATTTCTTGGTGTTCTGTTGTACAGCGTGTTTCAAAATAGCGTAATTCTGCACCTGTATACCGGGTATTTCACCTAACTTGACCACCTTGAATATCTTTGTTGTTTTTAAAGATACGTCAAATGTCTAAAGGACGAAGTTGAATGGTAAAATGGGGCTCATACGATGCCAACAAATTTTTGTTTTTATGTAATTTTTTTAGAGATATGAAAGTCACCTTCATTTTTTAAAATGAAATGAGGTATTTTTGGATACATCAATGGATGCAGCTGGACATTCGTTATAAAAAATTACTGACCTATGTATGTTGAAAAATTAGTAGTTCAGGAGATATTTCATGGTGTTTTAGAGTTATTTAAATTGAAATATCTCCTGAACTACTAACTTTTCGACATACGTAGGTTAGTACTTTTTTACAACGAATGTCCAGCTGCATCGATTGATGTATTAAGAAATACCTCATTCCATTTAAAAAAATGAAGGTGACCTTCATATCTCTTAAAAAAATTAGATAAAAGCAAACATTTTTTTAGTGTCGTATGAGCCCCATTTACCATTCAACTTTGTCCTCAGACATTTGACATATCTTTAAAAACAATAAAGATATTTAAGGTGGTCAAGTTAAGTGAAATACCCAGTATACAGTGGCCCACAAAAGTGTTCGTACTCCCTTTAAAACAGAATAACTTTTTTATAATTGTACCAAACGATCTGATGTTTTGTAAGCAATTAGAAGCATTGGTTTACTAGAGGACGTGCAAAAAAAGTTTTTTCAAAAATTAGCATTTACAAGGTTACATGCAAAAATAAAAAAGGCTTTTTTTAAAACTTTTATTTGGGCACTTAATGAAAATTCAAAATATATGTTTTGTAGATCTAGAACTAACATAGATAATATAATACAATATAATATAACTAACAGATCTACAAACATATATTTTAAATTTTCATTAAGGGCCCAAATAAGAAAGGTTTAAAAAATGTCTTTTTTATTCTTGCATGTTACCTTGTAAATTATAATTTTTGGAAAATCTCTTTTTGCACATCATTTAGTAAACCAATGCTTTTAATTGTTTACAAAATATCAGGTCGATTGGTACAATTATAAAAAAGTTATTCTGTTTTAAAGTGCGTACGAACACTTTTGTGGAGATATGTTACAAAAGTGGACCGCAAAAATTCACCTTAACCCCACAGATCCAGAGGTCGCAGAATCACGCTACAGTGGTCACGATCATTTTGAAACACCCTGTACGTAGAAACAGAAGGTCCGAAACTGTTCACATCGGGAACTTCGTGCAATGTAAACAAAAGGCTGCGAGTATTTAATTAGTAGACTGCGGAAGTTTATGCGACCTGCAATTTTTCGAGACGATTTTTCTAGATCTGAAATATCGTCCGTCTCATATAAAAACTGCCCAAGTCCATTTTTTATAAAAATTGGGTTTTCAGCTTCGGCTTGTTTGGTACAGAGCTGGGGAAAATAGTATTTTAAATAGTAAATAGTAAATACCTATTTATTTTAAAGACTATGTACAACGTTGAAAATAAAATATTATATTTGATGCAGTGATTTTTGAAAATAAAATAATTTATTTGATGCAGTAATTTTATAAAATAAATAATTTATTTGAACCAGTAATTTTTTTGAAAATAGTATTTCATTTGAAGAATATTGAAAATATTTATAATTTGTCTTCATTTTCAATTTCAATTTTAAATATTATTGCTGAAAATAATGGTTTTATGAATTCAATACATTTATGAGTGTAAATCATTTCTTAACGATAAGATAGACTGTATGTTTATACGGTTTCTCAGAGTATTATAACAATGGAAAAAGTAAAATATTTTATTTCGTGTTTCTGGTTGTTAAAATAGAAATATTTTATTTTCGAAATTCTATATCGTATTTAAAATACTATTTTCTTTAAGCAAAGTAAAATCTAAAATATTAAATAGTGCTTAAAATATTTGTTTCGCCAAATAATGCCCACCTCTGGTTAGGTACTTCAATTTTTCTACGATTTGAGGATAATTTTTGTTTGTTAACTGTTTTAATTACCGTCTAAATATAAACATAGTATCAAAAAATCTCCGTGTAAAACAAAATAGTTTCGCTTTAAATCGCTTTTCGCCTCCTGTAACATTTACTTTTTTGGATTCAGGCAATTTTCATGACGCCGACGGTACCTCAAAATGTCACTAAATTCTATCGAAGGATACATTCGAGCAATTTTTCCAAATTTTCAGAACCCGTGAACGCATAGAGATTCGCAGTCTATTAATTAGTTAACTAAGCGTTACCGATTCCCAGCGGAATAATCTATTATCCTACTGCCCGCTGCAACGGGTCGGTGTTCTGCAAAATTCAAGAGGCGTTGCATTATTTCGGGAAATTGTGCGGAGGGTCACGAGGCTGCAGCGTGACCTTGCGGGGTGGTGGGGGGTCGTTCGGGTACGGGAGGTTCTGTGATGCCCGTTTTTCGGCTCGGGTTTTGCAAAGGGGCACGCGCGCAGAAAGGAGACATGCACGCGGGAACGGGAACAGGGAACGGGAACAGGGAACGGGAAACAGGAACGAAAATTCCGCCGCGATAAACGGGGTAGACATTAAGGTTTCGCGCGGTTGTATCGAGCATTCGATCGATCGTAACCTATTAATACTTTGTACACTTTGTACGCGCAGCTGCCGTGCACCTATAGCGAGTCTGGATTGCATGGAAGAATTCAACGGTGGTAGCGGTGGCGGCGGTGGTGGAGGCGGCGGTGGCGGTGTGGATTCTGGCGTGCACTGCAGCAATACCGCTGGAACGAAGGAACAGCTACTGACTAACTGCATTGCCGCACAAGCGCAACGCTTACAGCATCCTTCGCCAGGTATTCGCTACCGCAACTTGGGCAAAAGCGGTCTACGTGTTTCCAATGTTGGATTAGGTACGCTGAATGTTTTCCCCCACTTTCGTAGAGCCGAACAGAGTCATGGCTATCCGACCGTTTTTTATTTTATCTCGATGTGTACGCTTCAACCCGATCTGCTCGAACTCGGTAGCTCGACCTTCTCGATACTCGCCTGATGTTATTTATTTTTCACTGCTTCTCTCTCTCTTTCTCTCTTTCTCTTTCGAAGGCTACACTACCGTCCACAAATCACCGGACACTTACTTATCTTCAACAAAATTGTAATTAACCCACATCCGTCCCTCATTTCACGAACTGGATCTGTCCCTCGGTGTCAAATTGACACGGTGATAAAAAATCGATAAAATAACAAGTCAAACAGTTACATTTCGATGTTTTTTCATTGAAATTGATGAGTTAACATTTATATCTTAGGTTTTTGCGGTTATATATTTCGCATTAAAAGAATAAAAGTCACCAGGTTTTGGACTTTACCTACAAATAATAGAACAGTGTAACTTATTTCGGGAAAACTGTGTAAAATCGGCACGATGGACGGATGAGGGTCAAAGAATAAGTACAAGCTTCCAGCTTGATTTATTATTTATTTATACGATAATATTTGAATGGGAAATTAAACATATACGTATACTATTTGAATTTATTTTTTTTTAATAGATTGAGAAATTGTGGGATGATTATGGACAGCTCTAGAATTGGAAAACAATCACCCCACTTGAATTTGAAGAATTATAAAATATAAGGATAATAATTAAAATTGTAGAAAATGTAGGATATTTTGGTCAAATTTGATTCAGATGTTCTCTGCATTAGAAAAGATTAGTAAGTACCATTTTTATTCCATATTACGGTGACTTGTGGACGGGAGTGTATACGTACAGTGGTGCACGGCTAAATTTACACGAATCAGCCCCACACGGGGATAGAGAACGAATACATACAATGTATATGCAATGTCACGACTAGAAAAACTCAAACATGGAATAAATAAAATGTAACTTTCAATAATTGTCGTTTATACATTTATAAACGGATGGCTGAGATTCTTCCGGTTAAAACGAGTCGAAACACGAGGTGACCCGGGTCCCGAGCGACCCGGTCACCGGACGGGGCACACGGTGGGCCGAATCGAAGAATTTCGTGACATTTTACGAGAAAAGTCAACTTTCTATGTTCACTCTAGGTTTTTCGTGAACAAAAATCAATTTTTTAAGTATATTGAGAATATTTTTTCGATTTACATCGTGTCTGGGCTTGTTCGAATCGGCAGAATCTCGGCGATCCCTTTACAGTGTAATTTACAACGGCGAGATTTCCTTTATTGCATGTTTATTTTTTCAGCCGCGATCTCCCTCTGAAAATGTGTCGGCGTACTACATCTATCTCGCTACCGCTCGTTAATATCGATTCCCTCGCTTCGTCGAGCATTGCTCGGGTCAGTTCTCGGAGAACGAAAGATATCCTGCTGATGTAAATTTAACCGTGCACTACTGTAGATGGTACGTCAACTCTCATCGCTGTTTCCGCTTTCCCTCTTGTAACGCGCGACTATCTTTTTCCACCCCCGTCTTGGATCCGCTTCTTGTCTGTCGGTGTTTCCACCCCGGAACGGTCCCTCTTCTTGCGCGGATGACTTCCGGTTTAACGAGACGTTCAAAGGTAATGCGAAATTGATGTTGCCCGCGCGTAGACGCCGAGACCTGGCTGGCTGTGGACAATGAGGTAAGCGAGAGCAAATAGATCGTTATACTCCATTGTTAATTAGTAGCTAGTTTACGTTTTCGTGTAGCAAGCGAATAGAGAGAGACAGTTCGAATGAAAAGAGACGTAACGAACGAAAGAACACCTCTTGAGGAAAATGTGAGCGATGTAAGTAGAAGGGAAAATGTGGAAAGTCTTCCTTTGAGCTCAAAAGTGTCCCCCGAGGAATGGAGAATTTCAAGATCGAAGGTGGGTCCGTTCTACGTTTTGAGGAAATGCAAACGGAGGTATGTAGACTCCTCGATTATTTATATATGTATACATATTATATACAGAGTTTTAAGTTTACAGTAAAGAGCAAAACTGAACCAATAACCACAGGTTTTGTATAAACCATTATTTATTGCTAGGAATGTAGAAGAATAACCAAAAATCAACATTATAATTATTTTTATCATAGTTAGAAGTAACTTAAGAAATTTTTTTCAATAATTAATGTCTCCACGTTTAGCAATGACAACAAAAATAGATTGACTCGGTTTTGCACCACGTCCAATACTTGGCAATATTTAATATATTATTTATTTTTTATATTTCGTCCACAACCCCTGAGCTTGTAAAACTGCGCTAATTCGCTTTGGCATACTTTCTACTAATTTTTTGCCATAATCCGGAGATATTTGTTTCCACTGTTCTTGAATTCTATCGTACAAATCTGTGATTGAAGTTGGTTGGGAGTCATATGAAACCCGAAGACGTCTTTTTAGTAAACCCCATAGATTCTCTATGGGGTTGAGGTCGGGGCTCTGTGCAGGCCAATCCAGAACAGAAAATTTTTTAGTACTGAGCCAATTTTTTACACTTTTAGCAGTGAGCTTAGGGTCTCGGTCATGCATGAAAATTACATTTTTTTTCTTCAAAAGGCATATTTTCAACAGTATCTATGAGATAATCTTGTAAAATATCCTTGTACATGTAGTGATTCATGATGCCATTAATTCGGTGCAGTGATCCAACACCAAATGCTGTTAGGCACCCCGAGAACATTAGGGATCCGCCTACATGCTTAACGTTTGTTTCACATGTTGTGGATTAAGCCTTTCGTTTTTACGAATCCAGCACCAAGATATGCCATCTGAACAAATTCTGTTAATTTTCGGCTCGTCTGACCAAATAACCCGTTCCCAGTCAGTAGTTGTCCAGTTTTGATATTTTGTAGCAAATTCCAAACGATGTTTAATATTTTTTTTCGATAACATTGGCTTCTTTTTTTCTTAATGCTTCTAAACTCAGCTCCTTTGAGGGTTCTTCGTGCTGACCACTGACTTGTTTGTATATTCGTATCTTCTTTTAATAATTTTGCAGCCATAATGGCACTTGAAGCTTCACCAGATGTGACAAACCCTATAATCCTTCCTGCATCCTACGATGATAATATTTTTGGTCTTCCTCCAACATTTAATAATATATTTTTACAGTATTTTTTTCTTACTCTCTGCACTGTCGATTGACTAACACTGCAAGTGTTCGCCGTCTTACGCGTTGACAAACTGTCATTCAAAAGAGAAATATTTATTCTTATTTCACTTGCGTGCTTTTCCGTTCGACTGATTGCTAAGAACCGAGTGTTAAGACGTAGAACTAATAGTTTGTAAACATACCAAAGTGCTAGATGTAAACATACCACTAGAACATTCCACGTAAACATTTCTTGTAGGGACCGGTGCAAAACCGGGTCAATCTATTTTTGTTGTCATCGCTAAACGAGGAGACATTAATGATTGAAAAAATTTCTTAAGTTACTTCTAGCTATGATAAAAATAATTATAATGTTGATTTCTTGTTATTCTTCTATATTCCTAGCAATAAGTAATGATGTATACAAAACTTGTGGTTATTGGTTCAGTTTTGCTCCTTACTGTAGCTGAAAACAGAAATATCTCGCGACGCACTGAAATTACGAAAAAAATTTGTTTGCCAAAATTGTTCGAAGGGAACAATCGAAATTGTACTGTAAATTTGTAACTTCTTCAGATAGTAAACAAAGATCGACCTCGTTATGTCTCCTTGAGCTTCTCAAGTTACCGAAATGAATGAACAAAAAAATTTATAATTTTGAAATAAATAAAATTACTCTGTTTATTAGTTAATTAAATAATCTCATTCTTTTTCCGCTTATCAATGTTTAATTTCAGAAAAAGAATTATCCTTCTACGTGTCCACCATTGCTCGTGCCGCATTTTTCTATCCGTTTGAAAATTCCTTTTCGGCATTTTGAACAACAATATTTGCAAGAGAAAGATTTTTTTCGTAACCTCAGTGGGTCACGAGATATTTCCGTGTCCAGATAAACGGAAACACCGTGAGTGTCGTTCTCATTGTTGAATATAATGGAAAAAGTGGACGAATGTTCGCAGAAGCAAGACAAAAATCTAAATATCCAATGTTGTGTTAATAATATATAGATCGACCGTAGGGTTGCATACTGATTGAAATATTAATTGATACGCATAGGTACGTGGACGACTTTTGGTATTGGAGGATGTAGTAGCGAAGAAGCTGCGGAGGCAGTGGTCGCGCTCGCCTATGACAGTGGCATAAATGTGTTCGACTTGAGCGAAGCGCATAGCGGGCACAGAGCGGAAATCCAGTTCGGACGGATTTTGTTACGTCGCGCTTGGAATCGCTCGAGTTACGTCGTCACTACGAAGATTTATTGGAACACTAAGTAAGTAACGAGTTATTTCACCTGACACGGTCACCCGAATCTCACTAGACTGCGGATCTTTGTGCGTTTGCGGATCTTGTAGCCGTTTTCCTAGGAAAACATGGTTTATACTGTACTTGTACATAATTTAACTCTGTTTTCTGCATAACTGCATATCCATTCTAAATACACAGCTTAGAAACCGAAATTATTTATTAACTAAATCGTGTCCGAATATTTTCGTGACCGACTGTGTATTAACCAATATTTTCTAAAATGAGATCGCTCCTCTGTTCAGGAGTGTAAGTCTGTCTCGAAGGACTCGAAGGAGTAAAGAAATATTACATACAGTAAGGAGCACAACTGATTTCACACACTTTAAATCAGAACAACTTTTTTATGACTGGGCCAATAGACTTCAATTTTTCTGTAAGGCTAGAAGAATTAGTTTAGTAAATGATGTGTAAAAAATATGTTGAAAAAATGTATTTCGGCGGAATTGTGAAAAACAATAGTAAAAATTGATTTTTACGACTTTGTTAGTTGGGTCTGTTGGAGATTGTGTACGGTACATTTGTATTTGGTGGTCTGAAGGTGGCGGACTCTGGTGAATGATGAAAGTATTGTATGTATAACAGAGTTTGAAGAAGAAGGAAATATGGCGGTCTGTTACGTGGTGTGAATACGAGACGAAAGAATATTAAAATAAAGAGATAAAGGTTGTTTATTAATAAGTGAGCATTCCATATTTATTTTTCCCACAGGGTCAATAACAAAAATTTAATAGATGTGTTTTGTCAACTCGTATAAATTATATACGCTCTGAAAATTTCATTGAAATTGGTTAATTGGTTTGCGAATTATAAACGATCAAAAGTGGTAGTTTGTAGTGTACCATAAAGTGGCAAGTTTTACCATTTTTGATCGTTTATAATTCGCAAACCAATTAACCAATTTCAATGAAATTTTCAGAGCGTATATAATTTATACGAGTTGACAAAACACATTTTTTAAATTTTCGTTATTGGGCCAGCTAAAAAAGTTGTAAAAATCAATTTTTGCTATTGTTTTCACAATTCCGACCAAATGCATTTTTTCAACTTACTTATTAGGCGTCATTTAAAACTAATTCTTCTAGCCTTACAGAGAAATTGAAGTCGTTTGGTCAGAAGTTTGGTTGAAGTGTGTGGAATCAGTTATGCTCCTTACTGTAAATACACAGCTTAGAATCAGAAATTGTAACGCATCCGAATATTTTCGTGACTGATTGTATATTAGCCAAAATTTTCTAAAATAAGATCGATCCTCTCCTCCAGAGTGCAAGTCCATCTCGAAGGACTCGAAGGGGTGAAGAAATATTACATAACCCTGACGATGTTAGAAGTTCAAAGTTAAAAGTTAAAAATTCGAAGGTACAAGTTAAAAGTTAAAAATTCGAAGGTACAAGTTGAAAGTTAAAAAGTCCAGAGTTACTAGTTAGAAGATAGGAGTAATAAAAATGTAAATAGGTCAGAGAGAAGAGTTCCGACAAAAAGCATGCCAGAGCTAAAAACATAGAAATGCTTCTGTAGACTGAAGTCTGAGGACAATTCTATTCATCGTAACTTGTTCATACAAGTTTGTACAAGTTCATTATTGAACCGTTTCGGTCAACTAGATCAATGTCTCCCTTATTCTGATTTTCGTAAACTCGTGCAAAGATCCACGGTACAGCGATTCGAACGCGAAGCTTCGACTGTCGACTACGAGCGCAAGTAAATGTAAATTGATCACAGGGCAGAGGGTCGTGGATTATCGCGCAAGCACATCATTGAATCGGTGCAGGCATCTCTGGTCAGATTGCAGCTCTCCTATATCGATATTGTGATGATTCACAAGGTTGATCCGATGTGTCCCATGGAAGGTTTGTTGGCTAAACGTATCTGCAGCCTGTTCCTCGAAAGAAAAGACTCGGCACACACCATCGATCATAATAACTGTCCATCGTACCACAATCACTCCAGACTCACGACGTTTCTGCACACACAAGTTCGAGAGCTGTGGCGGCTGCATCTACAATCTTTTCTGTCGAGGAACCGATCGTCATTTCACTTAACCCTTAGCACTCGAGTGGTGATTCTGAGAGGCGCCACGAAAAATTGCTGTACCATTTCAAAATATTCAATACCATTCACAATATTGTTTTCATTATTAAATATGTATGTTGGTATCTAATCGATTACTAACCATTTAAGTATTGCACGAGTTTTTATATCAATTTTATAGCTATGAATTTTAAAAAATCATAGAAAATGGAAATATTCTGAAAATATTAACCCCTTGCTCTACAACGTCGTGTCAGACTCGTGATGAAAATTCTGAACAGAGTCTGATAAATATGTATGCAATTAATACATAATATCTGTGGTTGTCAGGAAGAACGCCGCATGTCACATAATTTCACTTTCGAGATATAGCCGTTTAAAGTTTTGATCACTGATGCTTCGACATAGGACATCGGTTAAATTGTATTATTTTCTCGAGCCTTTCGAATTTATTTTCATGACTTTTTTCTGGTAAATAGGTCAATCCTATACTACAAAGTTCAATGAATACATAAACTCAAATTTTTTGAAATTGGGACATGCAGCGTTTTTCCTTGCAACCACAGATATATCCCTTAAACCGAAATAAAATTCTGTTTTGGTTTCGTTAACACTAAACCTACCATCACCAGTCAAAATGACCAGTTCCAGATTTGTTATTTTATGATTATTGATACAATAAAAATAATTTCATAAGAAATGATTGTATAGATATCTTTAGTGGAGCACATATTACAATAGTCGTTGCACAAATTCTAAATAAAATCAATCTTGTCATTTTTATAAGGGAACAATGAATATAAATATTCTCCTTTTTTAGGAAATGGCGAACTACAAAAATGTTCCAATCATTGAAACCGTAAAATGAATTGTAAGGCAAGGGGTTAAAACAGCTCAGAGTGCAAAGGGTTAATAAGAACTCTTCGAAATACAGGATTATTTATCGTATTCCGTTTGGACGTTTTGCAGAGATAGTGCGAGCGATGAATTATGTTATAACGAAAGGGTGGGTGATGTACTGGGGAACGTCTCGTTGGACTCCGGTGGAGATCATGGAGGCTTATACGAATTGTCGTCAATTCAACTGTGTTACACCAATTGTGGAGCAAGCCGAATATCACTTATTTTATAGGGAAAAACCAGAACTTTATATGCCGGAGTTGTATAACAAAATAGGTGAGCACACGAAACAAATAATAATTATCGCAGATCCTTCAACGCTAGAACTACGAAATCGTTTCGTGATTCTGACGTTAGTATCGGAACAAAGTATCTGAATGATCGAACAACTTTTCTTCGCAGGTGTTGGTCTGATGGCGTGGTCCACGGTCACGATCGGTATGGTTTCTGCGAAACCAGATGATTACGGAATGTCGTTTTTATCGCGGTCGTCTTACAAGGTAAAATCGCTCGTGTGTACCGGGTGTTTCAAAATTATATAGACTTATACTATACAGGGTGTCCCAAAATTCCTGAATATTCCGGAAATGGGAGGTTCCTGAGACCATTTGAAGCGACATTTTCCTTTGCAAAAATGTTATCCGCGGCTTTGTTTAGGAGTTATTAACGAAAAAGACGGACCAATCAGAGCGCGACCTAAACGCGAGTTGGCACAGTCGGCCGGGCGCGCCAACTGTCGATTGGCCGACTGTGGCAACTCGCGTCTAGATCGCGCTCTGATTGGTCCGTCTTTTTTGTTAATAACTGCTACACAAAGCCGCGGATAACATTTTTGCACAGGGAAATGTCGCTTCAAATGTTCTCAGGAAACTCCCATTTCCGGGATTTTCAGGAATGTTGGGACACCCTGTATATATTTATAACTATATAAACTTGTTACAAAAATGGACTATTCAAAACTGGTTTAATATTAGGAAGTTCGTCCGTACTCTACGATTTGCTAAAAGCTCCAAAATTGTATAAGAGAACAGGCTCAATTTTATGTGCCTAATGTAAAAAAGATTACATAAGATAAAAATGAAAGTTTTAAGAAATGTCTTGATCTCCGAATTAAAATTGCTCCCAGTCCAAAGGGTTATCACAAGGTCAAAATTATTTTTTTATCGCATCCTGACTAGTACTGACTAGTCGCGACGAACGAAAGTTTCGAAGGAACTGAATAAAGAACTAAACTATTCTATTCCGTATGTCTACAGGGTGTTTTAAAATGGTATAAACGTGGAGGGGATGATTTTACACGAGAAAATAAATCGAAAATATAGAATAAATTTTTTCGTTTGACGCGTCCTTCTTGAGAAAGTTTACCAAGTTCGCGCGCCTAGCGTTCTGAAGAAGTAGAATGAGTCGGCGATGACCAGACGCGTCAGACGATTCGTATTCAATAACACGCGTGTCCGCCGAATTTTCAAACTGAAATTTTTTTCGGAAAGGAGGAGACGTCTGAAAAAAGTTGTTCTATACTTTCTCATATAGAATCATCCCCTCTACGTTTACACCACCTTGGGGCACCCTGTAGACATACGAAGTCAAATAGTTCACGAAACTTCAAATTCGTTTTCTAAGAAAAACTTGTTAACGTGAATTTTGCGGTCCATTTTTCTACCGGATCTCCACCGATCCAGAGGTGCAGAATCACATAATTTTAAAACAGCCTGTACGTTACCTATTAACTATTTCTGTGAACCGATCGATTAATCTTGACAGAGACATCTCGACAGTAGAATTTTCTTATCATGAATGATTGCAGAATAAGTATTCCTCGTTCAGCTGGACAGAGGACGAGACGCAATCCTTGTACAAAGAAGTACGTATGATATCGATATCGCACGAAAGAATGTATCGCGATACATACAGCGACTCTTCGACTCGCTCGAAGCGTTCGCTTCCGTTCGAAATTATTGATTGGGATGATTTGTTTTCGGCAGGAATATGGTTGGAAGGAAAAGACCGGCGAGGAGGAAACACGAAAGTATTCGGACAAACTGCGAGACGTTTGTGCTCTTGCTGAACGTCTCGGCTGTTCGTTCGGACAGCTGGCCATTGCGTGGTCTTTAAAGAATGAAAGTGTTCAGTGCCTTCTTCTCGGTGCATCAAACATAGATCAATTGTACGAGAGTCTTCAGAGTTTACAGGTAACACCCGGAGTTAGCTACGAGAAAAGCATACGTGTGCTCGAACCTTTCGACGAAGCAGCAGAGGTTTCCCACGTTTTTCTGGACATTTATTACTAGACTGCGGATTTTATGCATTTATCACAGAAATGAGTAGGTGTAATTTAAAACATTCAAAAGATTGGACGAATTTAAAAATATTAGATGATTGCATAAATTAAATTTTAAAGAATACAACTTTATTAATCAATTATACATATAGTCACCATTCTTTTCTAATTGTAGAAAATTTAACCATTTTTAATTTTCATTTAACCCATCTTTAATCAAATCTCTGTAATCAATCTTTAAAATTTAACCATTGAATTTTATTTTCAAATCGGGCATGAATTTGTGCAATAATACTTTTATATCATTTTCAACCTATTGAACATGTTTAAAGAAAAAATTAATTTCTATGTCACTCCGGTTTGTTGTAATTCAGCTGGAACATTTTTCTATTTATTAGGTTATATTAGTCTATTTATTACGTTCTTGCATTTACGAAGCATTTTCATGTGTTATAAATAGACAGCGGATTTTATGCTTTAATGCAATTATGACAAATGTGAGTAGGTGTAATTTAAACCGGTACAAACATTAGATGAATATATAAATACTGTTACATTATTTGTAACCTATTAAACATATTTAGAAAATAAATTTCTATTTCATTCCAGTATGTTGCAATTCAGATACAAAAAGTTTTTATTTTGCATAAAGATCCGCTGTCTAGTTATAAATCACGACTTCGTGTCATACTTTTTTACGCAGAATTTTGTAGTTTATCCGAATGTGAGAAAAAATATTAGACATTCAATTTAAAAAACTGATGGTGACCCTCGTATCTCGAAAAAAAACAAACGAAGAAAAATATCTCCCAGGAAACTATGCAGCTTTTGCTCGAAACATTTTTTCGTAGAACAAACAACTCACGAGTTATTTGAGATCTTCACGTAACGAGACTCACCCCGTATATTAAAGCACGCGAACCCCAAAAATCTGCGAAATCTTTGCTGCATCGTTGCAAATGTGCGATGTAACGTTTTGCGACTGACTGTATAAAGTATAAAGTATTAGGTTGGCAAGAGAGTAATTTCGGTATTTTAAGATGAAATAACAAACCCAATTTCGGGAAAATTTCGAAGTTTCATGAGCGCGGAATTATGAAGCTGCCTCGAAGAAAGATTGCAAATCTATGAAGGAAGATTGCAAAGGATCATCGAACAAGATGGAAAACATTTTACTAATTAAAGTAGATTGCTTGGGTTTTGTTTCACCTTAAATTACCGAAATTACTTTCTTGCCAACCGAGTATGAAGAATAAGAATCGCGTGCCGTTTCGCGAGAGATAAAGGTGGCGCGGTTTCCAGCTGATCCCGAAACTGAATACGAACATAATGAACGAGATCGAGAGAATACTCGACAACAAACCGTCCCGACCACCGATGATTTCGACTCTGGCGCTCAGATGACAATCATTTTGCCCTCACGGAAGCGGTGGGGGCTCTCTAGAGGATGGTGGTAGCCCAAAGAGCGAGGGGGCGAACAGTCAGGATCAAGAACAGACCAAGGAACTAACCGGCAAACTACCTTTCTGCGAGATCCAATGAACGAGCAGAGTGTGAAGACGTTTGCGTAC
Organism: Lasioglossum pauxillum; assembly: GCA_933228785.1. Classification (NCBI taxonomy): domain Eukaryota; kingdom Metazoa; phylum Arthropoda; class Insecta; order Hymenoptera; family Halictidae; genus Lasioglossum; species Lasioglossum pauxillum. The sequence continues at coordinate 35,239,011 of OW121701.1, read as the reverse complement.
CAATCCGTGCAGACACACACACACAAAACACACACACAATTGATCTTGGTCGGATGAATTTGACTCGAGGCCGGCCAACACCGAAACGAATAACGAATCGAACAAACGAGGCTAAGCTAGGACGAACAAAAAAAAAATTTTTCCATTAAACCTGCTGCATGTTGTTCAGCGTTTTTGCCCGCTCGCACTGCGCACGTGCACCGAGCGAGCGAGAATACGCGCGCACGAGTGTTTTCGCATATAAATGAATCGACGACAATACTTATGGTTACGGTTATGATTACAGTTACTGTTACGATTGCAATTACGACTGCGACGAGCATACGACTACCACCAATTACTACTAACAGTTTCGGACTACAAATGCGACCTACGACGACGACGACGAAAACACAGTACAACTAAGCTTGACTCCAAGTAAGAATGTACTTACTAGCCGACGAATTTAAGACTCTACTGCACATATGACTCTATCGGAACTCGTTCATTGGCTAATCCCCCTACTCGTACTTCGCCGACCACGCGATCATTGGCTGACGCCATCAATTTTATGGCTGACGCGCAACGACTTGCGTTGTACAAGTACATTCTTATTTGGAGTCAAGTAGAGAACTAGGGCGAAGGTACCAGTTACCGGATATTTAGCGACCACTTGAAAGTTCTTTATTGATTTCAAGATTAATTTCTGATTAACGAGCGTCAAATTTTTCGGGACGGTTTTGTTAAAAACGGTTTTGTTTGGGTCCTATTTACTGGACACAAGAAATTTGTGACAACAAATTAATTAATTTTCTTGTTTGTGCCGTAGCACGATAAAATCATTATTTTATTGTTAGACTGTGGATCTTTATGCAAAATGAAAAATTTTTGCATTGATTGCAAGGCACAGGAGTTAAATAACAATTTCATTCTTCTTTTAATTACATTCTGTCAAAAAAGTACCGGGAATTGGTCAATGAAACACAAAATATGTATTATTCATCCAAATTTATTGTATCGCCTTCAAAGTAGGCCCCTTTCGAAATAATACACTTATGCCAACGAATAACCCAATCATCAAAACACTTTAAACGCATTTTTTTTAATCAACTTCAGTACTCGCCGCGAATTCTCTTTTATGTCATCTATCGACTGAAAACGGGTGCCTCGAAATGGTAATTTGAGTTTTGGAAAAAGAAATAAGTCGGCCGGAGCCATATCAGGACAATACGGTGGCTGCTCGATAAGATTTGTTGAGTTTTTGGCCAGAAATTCGTTCACAATGATAGCCTTGTGAGATGGTGCGTTATCGTGGTGCAAAATTCATAAGTTTTCTATCCACAAATGTGGTCTTTTTCGACGAATTTGCTCTCTCAAACGCCGCATAACGCTCAGATAATATTCTTTATTTACTGTCTCACCTTGTGACAAGAATTCCGAGTCACAACACCGCGGTAATCGAAAAAAACTGTTAACATCACCTACACTTTTGATCGACTTTGACGTGCTTTTTTCGGTTTCGGCTCAATTGGAAGGCGCCATTCCGAAGCTTGTTGACTGGATTGCATGTGAAACTCGTAAACTCATCTCATCACCAGTTACAATGCGTTTTATGAATGTGGGGTCGGAATTGACTCGTTCTAACATGTCTTCAGCGACCTTAACGCGATTGAGTTTTTGCCGAAAATTCGCAGAATTCGCAAAACACACTTTATATGAACTGACAAAATGGCGCACTGTAGACAAGCTAAATGACAAGTGACGCTCAAACTCCACGTGAGTATAGAGAACAGTTGTGTCAACTTAGCGACAAAAAGAATTTCAACAATCCCTTTAAGCGGGCTTTTTAAATAATCGATTCAAGGTACTTTCTTGACAGAATGTATCTTATTAAGGTGAAACTGGATACACTGGTGACCTTAAATCTTTTAATACCTCTGTTTTAAATTGTGCGTACCCATTTTTGTCACAAATGCATAAAATCCACAGTCCATTTATTATCCTCTGGTGTAACACAGTTTCTTAGCATTCTCTATAATCTCTATATATTTTTAATACTTTTGATTTCTATACGAGGGGGAAACATCAATTTTATTTTTACAAAAAAATTAATACTGGGCACTTCGTAAAAAGTTTGTTTTGTGTCCGATAACCGGGTGGGGCACGGTAACTGGTACCTCCCTCTTTACCCTACGGTTACGATCACGATTGCGATCGGTCGCGTAACCGGTGATTAAACTACGAGCACCTTGGAGGGAGGGTGTGAACGAGAAAAACGAAAAAGCAAAATAGAAGGAGTTGTTCCAGATCCGATTTCCACGTTTGCGACGACGCAACCGCGTGCAACTTGTTTTCCACGACTCCCTCGTGATAAATACAAAAAACATACAAAGAACGAGCCGACGCGCGACGTATCGCGAACACGTCGCGGCGGATATTCTTCGCTTGAGAAAAACCCTAGACGAGGAACCAAGATTTTTTACGAGGCTGCGAGTTGAATCTTTATTCGTAATTCAATACGCAAAGTGTTCATTAAAGCTAACTAAATAGTATGATCGTAGAGTAGGGAACGGTCACATCGCAGGTACTGTTTTCCGCTCAAATAATTACAGACACACACAGAGACACACATACAAACGCAAGAACACAGAGAACACGCACGCGCATACACACACACACACACACACACACACACACACACACACACACACACACACACACACACACAAAGAATGTATACACACAGGTACACACGTACACGCGAGAAAGAGAGTAACGAGTTCGTTTTGCCACTCCGCGCGCAGTTTTACAATTCTTCCGCTCAAGAAAAAGACGAATTTATTCCGTGCATGCAGATCGTACGCCAGCAATAATAATGTTCGGAGCGGACGGTGGATCTTTTGTAATGTTGAGCGAAGATACATTTGCGAGATACATTTGCACGGTGGACAATTTTCGTCGAGAGAAAGAAAGAAAAAATGCATTGAACTATTCGCTTCGGAGCAGACACGGTTTGCAGAGAAAACACTTCACTTAGATTTGATCGTATTTAATTCGAACGTTTACCGCCGCTCTGCCATTTCGAATCGAAAAAAAAAATATTCTATCAGTCCTTTCCTCTGTACATAAGTATATTGTAGCTCTTGCCATACCGTTCGTTATCGGAAAAGAAGAAGAAGAAAAGAAAAAAAGGACAGTTGGCTGGTTAACTAGCTGGCCACACACGCAGCACGGCCGGCTAGATAGCAGCGAGCTATCTATCTGCCTAGCGGGCAGCTACGTAGATAGGTAAACTATTTTAGACGGGTAGATAGGTAAGTATGTAGACGTGCGTAGTTGAAACATTCAATAACTATGTACATAAATAGAGACAGGTGAAGAGAGGGAATGTATGAACGAGAGAGCGAGAGAGTGAGAGAGAGAGAGAGAGAGTGGGAGAGAAAGAGGAAAGATAGGATGAATGAGAACGCGTGCGTGCGAAGAACGAATGCCGGTAAATTACAAAACGGGGTTGCGGTTATGCGAAAGATGCGTAGATTATCTACGAGAGAGTAATTTCGTAATTTACAATTGTGATCGAAAACGTTGCTGGATATGTAAGAACGATTTTTATTCGACGCTTATTTCATATTAATTCCGATCGATTAATTACTCAACTGCAATTTGTCGCGTATGCCAAAGCAGTGTCTTCTGACAGTCGATTCTTCGAACGATAACCGTCCTTACGGCGCGACGTCTCGCGAGAATTACAGTAAAATCGTTTTCTTCGACTGCTGTGTACCCGCGTCTCGGCTTCGAATCTCGCAAGTCGCTCGAGGACTTGCGCACCGCGTAGAGATTGCATATACATAGATCTGTACGGGAGAGAAAGGAGGATCTCTCGGTCGAAACGACGAGAAATATAAACGGCGACGCGGGGAACGCTTTACAAGGAAGAATTCGTTCGGGGGATAATCGAATTTTCGAGGCCGAACGTTAATAAATTGTCCGTTTGCGCGAGTTTCCGGTTCGCGGATAACAATCGATCGAACGATGCGAACCGATATAATACCGTTAAGATTGGTTCGGTATTCGGGCGACTTTTCTAAATCCTCGACGAATTCCAACACGATACGATATAACCTTATTCGATACAGATCTAATTGGGATCTAATCAAGCGTCGACGCATGACCGATAGCAAACACCGATCCGAGTGGCTACTTGTGTCGATTTACGCTAATTATTTAATCGCCGTTCCGATACGACGCCGTTTTGTGGTCAATAATATTTTCCACAGAAAAAGACCTTACGTTTTTCATTCGCGAAACGAGAATTTTGCGCGATAACCGTACCGTATGCGGCTACACGATGCGTTATACCCAACCGTGATACTAACGAAACAGCCGAAGAAAATTATTATAGGATCGAGAGTAAACTTAACGAAACGATACGAAAATTAAAACTACCGAAACGTCGAGAAGCGTTTTGTCGTTTTCTTTTTACTAACGAATCCTATTGCGAGTCCGCGGAAGAAATCTACAATAGGCGACTATGCTTCGTTACGAGATAGGAACAGCCGGCGACAAATGCGACTCCGTGTGAAACCGAACGCGAAATTCAAGATTAACGCTGCCCGTGGCAGGAAGTATTCGATCAAAATCGGCGATCTGATTACCGAAAATAGCATTCTATATTTAATTAAAGATATAGATTGGGGATATCGATTTTGTCTTATAAATATTTTAGCGATTATTCATTTTAAGGCTTGTTCGAGTGTTCCACTTTTTTATGGAAAATTTCATACTTCATCCGAATTCGAGAAAAATTTTGGACATTCCGTTTAAAATACTGAAGGTGACTTGAATGTTTCCCTGAAAATCACGCAGCATTCGCTTGAAAAATTTATTCGTACAACAATTAACTTACGAGTTATTTAAAAAATTTTTTTAAAGTATTTGGACACTTTTCTTATAATAAGTATATTATACAATACTGACAGAAATATTGTTAATATTGTAAATAGGTACGACTCTCTAAATTATACAGTAAGTCCCGCTCTAGGGGGGGGGGGGCAACCCGGACATTTAGGGGCGCCATTTTGGCTGTAACTGTTAGAAAAATAGTGATGTGTCAAATACCCAATTAATAGAAAATTTGCTTTTATTAAAATTTAAATAAAATGATTTGATTTTTATTGAAGATAAAAAATATGTACCTTTATTTAAAAAATGTATATATATTCTTAAGGGGCAGCAATTTGTCTTTTTGTCCGGGACGACGTAACCGCTAGAGCGGGCGCTGTATACAGGTCAAGTTTCAAGTGAATCGAAATATGTATACAATAGTTGCGATAGAGTAAGAAATAATTCATAACTAAACTGCGGATGTTTATGCAATTTGCCACTTTTGTAGAGAACTTTTACGAAAGTGTAATCAAATAAAATCTCATTTTCAGTGGTAGTAGCCTTCGCAGGTTTGGAATAAATACAAATCGTATTAAACTCTGTTACTTTTATACTCTAGCATATTTTAAAAATTTTTAGTAGCCATAAATGCATAAAGATCCGCAGTTTATTCATAACTATTGTATACATATTTCGAGTCATGCCTATTTACAATGTTCATAATATTTCTGTAAGTACTGTATAATATGCTCATTATTAGGCCGCGGATTTTATGCATTTATGACAAAAATGGGTAGGTGCAATTTAAAACAATGGACAAATTAAACAAATTTAAGAACATCAATGCATTAGTCGCAGCTTATGAACATTATTAATTAATTAAATTATTACTTGACCCTTGTTTGTTGTAGTTGATGCAAACAATTTTTATTTTGCATAAAGTTCCGCAATCTATCCGTTATCGTAAATAAAGTATTTCATGGTAAGCGTTCAAATACTTTCATGAGTCACTGTATATAATGTATCAATGTGTTTTTTAAAGCTGCGAATAAGAAAGACAGCGATAAGAGAGGGAACTTCCGGAAAATATCCTTATCGCCTCGATCAGATGATTCAACATTTTCAATCCGTGATAAAACAGATGCACTCATCTCTATATTAATATTTTATCGATGTACAACAGTCGCGTTATTTGCAACTGTTAAAAATACAAATTCACGTGAATGAGATAAGGTAAACGAATCGTGTCGATCCGTTCGATCGAATACCTTTTGCCAGGGACGGTGCGACGAGTGAGAGCGAAGAAATCGCGATGTTTCGACACTTTTTAATTAGTCGACGATTTGTTGATTCCTCGAGGACATTTTTTACCACTTATCAAAGCGCATACATCTTCGTAAGATGTACGAAGGCTTCGGCCAGACGAGAATTGCACGGTGATTTTATCGATCGTTTTCGGAACCGTGCAGGCAGGACACGCGAATGATTAGAGCAACAAGCATGTGCGGAAAGTGCTCTGTGCGTCACCGTCTCGTCGAAAGCGAGAGCAACAGAGCCACGCTCACTCGAGGCGTTCTACCGAAAATACGCGAGAAAGATAGATGCTATATCGCCGTCGCCGTAGAAGCGTTGCCCCCCGGAACAATTTGGAGCGCCCGGGGCAAAGACACTCCGTTTTGCCCATCCGTTGGTTCACATCGAGGAAACATAACGATGTCCCGGCGGAGTGGCCGCGCGAATGATTTGTCGAGTGCAATAAAGGTATCGACTGCGAAGCCTATTTATAGCCTGCTAATCCGATCGTAAATCTAACAAGGTCCGAGTTACGCTACCGAGTTACCGAGTTATGTTTTCTCGAGGGTCTCGGATTTTTCATATTTTTACGGCAAGAGCTATCTTCGCACACGATCGAGAAAAAGCCGCGGTCGGATGTCCTCGATCCGGCACGCGGCGGTAACAAAGTGGAGTATACATACAGGGTGAATCACGAATCGTGAACAATAGAGATTACTCTGTTATTAGCAGTACGATCGAAAATGTTTTTGTCAGGTGTAGCAAATTTTTTGTTGACTCTTTTTTTTATGATTTTTTAAGGTCACCTTCAATTTTTCACAAATATAATTACAATTATTTTACGCCTGTTTGTTAGAGATTTTCAAGGCGAATTTGGTAAGCGTCATAACTGCGGATCTTTATGCAGTTATGGCTTCCGAAAATTTTCAAAAAATGCTAGGATATAAAGTATGACAGAATTTAGTACGATTTTAATTTATTTCATATCTAAAATGGCTACTACCACGGAAAATAAGATTCTATTGAGTATGGGAATAAGTTTCCGCCCCTTTTTGTTGACAAGAAGCGTATAAACAATTCCCATAGCGTGAAAACGTTTTCCAACAGTAGATTGATCGACGTTTAATTCAATTGACAGTTCTGCAAGTGTTTGACGTGGATTTCCATCAAGCAATGCTGGGAAATCTGTATCTTCGAATTTTTTAGCACACCGTCACAATCTTTGCCCTTACGTCGAAATCACGGTGTTTAAAGGAGCATCGTCCCCGTAAATATATAATAAATATAATATAGTAAATATACAACATCTTTCTTTAAAACAAAATAATGCAACATGACTTCCCGCAAATGCTGCTTACTTGGAACAAAAGTCGACATTTTCCACGCGAAAGATTGACTGCTGTTCACGCTCGAAACAATTGCCACTAACTGCGGTTTGAAGTTTAGACATAGACCTTTTAAAAACATGTACTACATTCGGCGGAAACTTATTCCCATACCCAATATTTGATTCCACTTTCTTAAAATTCGTCTACAAAAATTGAAAATTGCATGAACATCCGCGGTCTAATCATAACATTTATAATTAAAAAACATTTTCGATCGGACTGTTAATAACAGAGTAATCTCTACTGGGTTCGTGGTTCACCCTGTATAATATTGTGGTGAGATGACAAGGTCCCCGGCAGCAGTGTCGCCAGATGAGGGGAGCGAGCAGGAATCAAGGGGGAAAGTTACCCTCTCTCTGCCAGTACATGCACGACACAGATGAAACGCGTCACGAGACGGCGTCAGCGTGGGGAATAGCGTCGTAGAAGGGGAAGATAGAGTGGGGACACAAGTCTTGCACCGAGAACCTTCTTGTCATCTCACCACAGTTATATATATTACAAGAAAGAAACGCAGGAGAGGTGTGACACTGTACAGACATTTAATATCAAACTGCATCATTCCACAATCTGTCGACAAGTTTTGTAACGTACGACTAACGGGGCCGTCCGCGCACTTGCGATCGTCGTCGAAACTGTCGCATTTTTCTCCCTCTTCCTCTCTCTTTCTCTTTCTCTCGAATTATAACAGTTAGACGCGACAACGGACGACAGTTTTGCGAACAGTGCGCGACCGGCCCGACGATCCTCCGAGACTTAGGATACAGATTAGACAGCGGATCTTCATGCGTTTACAGCAAAATTGAGTAGACGGAATTTGAAATCGTTGGAAAGTTTTACAAATTGAAGATGTTAACCCTTAGTTAAAAGTTGCTGTACCATTATTCAAAATATTGTTTAGATTATTAAGTATTGGGTTGGCAAATAAGTTCGTTCGATTTTTGTGATTTATTCCACTCTAAAAAACCGAACGAACTTATTTGCCAACCCAATATGTTGGGATCTAACCAATTACTAAACATTTAAATATTGTACGAATTATTATAATAATTTCATATCTATAAAATGGAAAATTCTAAAACATAAAATGTTTAATTTTCGAGATAAAATAGCTCCGAGTAAAAGAGTTAATATAAGATTTCTCCTCTATTCAAATCATTACGGGAAGAAATAACATTCAATTCTATTTCTTGCAACCGATGCATGCGATTTTTATTTCGCATAAAGATTCGCAGTCTAGTACAGATATAGTGGAGCGGCGAAGATCGCGGCAAAATCGAACCGATGCAATTAAACGCGACTGTCTCTAGTGGAGCGGTGACAAGAGAATAGCGGCGCGCATCCTTGGAACGAAAAATCTCGGCTCGCCGCTCCACTACATCCCCGCGCTAAGAAAGTCGTTGTCGAAAGAGCATTGTAGACATCTTAAACCTACGAAATGTACGTAGACTGTTTAATTTCGCACCCCGCGGTAAAAAACGTGGTTCCGATGCTCGTTTATCGTGCTACCACCCACGCTGTTACGTTACTTTCTCTTACGTTTTCTCGTGCGAGATCCTGCCTCGCTTGCACACTTGCGTTACCGTAAACGGGTACACACTCGACTATCGGTTTCGCATCAGCGAAGGCGCATAACCGACGATTTCACTAATGAATCGGGAACGAGGATTTCCATGCGTTTTACTCATTATTGTTACACAATCGACCTGCGGGTTATCTTATCTCGTTAACAACGTATACGTGCTAGCTGGCTATCGCGTTTCGTTTACGCGGTTTAATTATTATCGTGCGCCCATCGTGCGCAAACATACAATGAGAGAATAGTACTAATCGCAATAAGAGCCGATAGAACTGATTTTATCGGCTCGAGTCGAGATTCGATTAGTCCTTGACGGAATCAACGGATCGACGTAATCTCGGCTACCAGTGTTAAAACGTGAACGCCTGAAAGTACATACGTAAACAGGAAAAAAAGGAGCCGCGAGGAGCCGAGGAGCTGAAAAGACCAACTTATATATCCGAATGCCTATTATTGTGAACTTTTCGAATAAACGGTGATCATCGCGTACAACCATCTACCCTGATAATACACACGCGTGGTCTCCCGCGTGTCGATCGACTCGCGCCATCCTGCGTGTCTCTACATACTCGCATAATCGTTTTCTCTCCATTCCCCGCACGTCCGCCGACAGCGACGTCACATTCCTCCGCCATCGCCGTACATTTCCTAGTCTCTTTCTACAGGAAGAGTCCGCACGCGAGACGACGCACAATGGGGCATTCACCCCCAAAAATCCGATCAATGCTATTTCAATATTCGCTCAATATTTAACGGGGCAGACTCGTCTTTTAACAAATGGGCTTTTTCAGTAGTCAGAAGCTCTAGATAAAAGATCAATCTAGGCCGCGGTCGCTCTCGAAAGTCCTATTTTTACGTTTACGGAGCGTAATTTGCATTATTCGGCAGCGTATGTTAATGCCTCGTACAGTACTCTCGGTGGTTTATTAAAATACTAAATACGTTTAGTAATTTATTGAATAGAAATTTAATAACGCAACAAATACTTTGAATAACGGTGTAAGAATTAGTAGTGGCGTCTCTCCGAATCACCACTCGAGTGCAAAGGGTTAACGTCGCCGTCGAATCTAAAAGAAAGTCGCGAGACTCGTCGAGAGCGTTCCCTCCGATCGAGTTCATTCTTAGAGTGCAAGAAAATAAATTAGTCTTTATCAAGAATGGACGTCTGAACGCACAATTACATCTCCGATCGCGATAACGAGCGATCGATCAAGATTTCGAACGACCCGCATTCGAAACCGAGTGAAAGTCCATTTCGCCCAACTCCGACACAGCTGTCCGCAAATTTCCGCTGAACCGGTCTCCTCCATTTTCCTCCGACTTAATTCATCCATTGCAGCCGCCGCCGCCATCGTCTTTCGAGGACCATCGGCGGGCGGCCATCTTCCTTTACACAGCGGAGTTCTCGCGGCAGGCGGCCATTCACGCCCGTCTAATCGAAACTACCTCGCTCGACATTTACTTTCATTAAATAAACGAACTAAGACGGCACAAACATTGCTAAACATTTCGACTCCAGCGAAATTCGTGATTCTTTGGCTAATTATTGCGGCGCGGCACCGCGGCCGACGACGGCTGTGTGCGAACCTTCGGTCGCTCTGGTACCGGAACACGCGAGTATTGTTACATGAACCGAAATCGCGAGGCTGGTAAATAAATAAACATAGTAGTGACGGGCCTGTTAATCGCAGCTCGGCAATTTCATGGTGAACACGCCCGACTCGGCGAGAATCGAGAATACTATAAAGATCGTGTACAACAACACGCAAATTACTCCCACCTTCTTGTTCAGCTCGAACCTAAAGGCAGCAATGACTGCGTAAAGCACGATTATGCAGCCTACTATTGAAAGTATACTATACGACATCGCATCCGACTGAACCACCACGTCCTTTCCTGTTAGCAGACACTTTATCAACCACGGTAGACCCAGGCAGAGTAGAATGTCTAGGATGTTTGCTCCCAGCGTGTTGCTCATCGCCATGTTCCCGTCACCTGGAAACGTACAGTTTCTTCGATGGATCAATTGACTTTGCAAGGCAGGTTACCCAACCGTAACACGACGATTTTAATGAAATTTTCGTATGATACTGAACCGAAAAAAATATTTGCCATGTATCTTTAGATAGCTGCCGATTAGACAGCGGATTTTATGCACTTATGACAGAAATTAGCAGGTGTTATTTAACCTTTAACTACCCGCGCCCTGAATTTTCACGTAACTATCCGCGCGGTGTATTTAGTACACCACATGTATCACTGTATGACTGACAATGAGTACTGTGCGGAGCACGAGAGAAAACTAGCGGGCAGGGAACGGGGAAAAAAGATTGCCTTTGCGTTTCTCTTATCCCGTTCCCCTCCCGCTAGTTTTCTCTCGTGCTCTGAACAGTACATATATTATTGTATTGGTGTACTTTTTACACCAGCGCGGGTAGTTAAAGGTTAAAACATTAAAACATTAGACGAATTTAGAAATGCTGTTATACAGGGTGTCCCAAAATTCCTGCACATCCCGGAAATGTGAGGTTCCTGAGACCATTTGAAGCGACATTTTCCTTTGCAAAAATCTTATCCGCCGCTTTGTTTAAGAGTTATTAACGAAAAAGACGGACCAATCAGAGCGCGACCTAGATGCGAGTTGGCACAGTCGGCCCGGCGCGCCAAGTGTCTATTGGCCGACTGTGCCAACTCGCGTCTAGATAGCACTCTGATTGGTCCGTGTTTTTCGTTAATAACTCCTAAACAAAGCCACGGATAACATTTTTGCAAAGGAAAGTGTCGCTTCAAATGGTCTCAGGAACCTTCCATTTTCCGGAATGTGCAGGAATTTTGGGACACCCTGTATAATTTTCAACCTGTTGAACACATTAAGAGAGAATCATCCGCTGTCTACTGTCGACAAATTCGATAAATTCGATCATGTTAACACTTTACCTACCGAAAGCCTATTAACAGGATTTTCAATAATTGTGCTGTACCAAAAGAAAGCATAGAAATTTTCTTTTACATTACAATCTTAACTGAAAGTATTAGATGACGTTATTGGGGGTGACTTATTAGTTCACAATGAAAATTGCTGTCACTGTTGAAGGTTCCATTAAAAAGTGTTTAACTATAACCAATGATTTTTCAAAATTATGCAATAATCACCGGTCGGTAATGTGTTAAGGGGGTGAAAATAAAAAAGAAGGTGCGGTGAAGAAACAAATTATTTTTCTAAAAATCAGTTTACACTGAAAGATTCGACACGAAAGACACGAAATTTTCGCCTAGGTCTAATAGTTTCGGAGATGTTCGATAAAATAGATTTTTCACCCCAACTTTCACAGGTATTTCCACTCCCTTGACACGAATGTCGTTCGAAGTACGTGTAAATTTCATAAAAATTGACGTGTTGCGGTTTGGGCAACCTCCCTTGTTGGTACGAAGGAAATAAGCAGTTCTGGAAGGTTCGCGAGTACGTACCTTGTCTAGCTAAAATCACAATGGACGACATTTCCGGCATGTTCCCACCGGCGGCTAAGAACGTGAGGCCCATGATGGAGTCCGGGATCCCTATGGTGCTGCCGATCACCGTAACCATCCACGAGACCAAATAGGAGGATATCGCGATCCACACCACGCACATCAGGAAGGTTAGCGGGTACCAACGACTGAATCGCTCCCGTCTGGGATCCGGTATCGTTACGAACAGAAGAAACTTCAATGGCCAGACAAGGAGAAACCAAAACTTCGACAGCGCGCTTCGCTCACCCGGCCACAGGAATATATTCTCTGCGAAATAAGAGAGACGAAGAAACTTTTATTCGAGAGCGACGAGCGACGCGAGAGAAAGAATATGAGTACCTAGTTCCTCGTGATCATCCGAAGTTTGCTCAGTTGCCAAACTCTCAGGATCGCTGGCTGCTTTTACATCCTTTTGATCCTTCATCTCTTTTCCCCGCAGCACCCCATTGCCGTTCGAAATCTCGTTGGAGTACGGTTGGTAGGATCCTTCCGTCGGCACATTCTCGACAACGGAGGAGACTAATTGACCATTCCGTGGTGTTACTAAACTTTGTTCTCGCTTATGCTTCGCGTGGTTACATTTCGGACTTGATTGAAACAGTTATGAAGGATCGATACTCTAAATAACTATTACGAAGGACCGAAATTTTCACTGGTATCGGTTTCGATTACGGTCCTTCACATTTTTCTCGCCATACAATGCAAGCACGTTCAAATTCCCACGTACAACTGAATAACAAAGTAAAACTTCGACGACCGGAACCGATATCACAACTGTTTTCAAGCCCTGGTAGAAAGAGCTTACGTTTCACCGTAGAACTTGAAGTCGTGCCGGAGCAGGAGCGCACCAGGAATTTCCCGCTGAACAGCAGGATCAGGTAAACGAGAAGCACCACCAACAGAATAACTGCCTCGTACCAAACAATTATACCGTCCCATATTACTATCACCAATGTTCCAACCGATATTATGTACACAGCACAGTCGCGCGTCAACACGCGCCATTGCAACGGCACCGCCTAGTAAAACGAATAAGAGAATGTGAAAGCTGTACATCGCAGTGTGCAAATGTTTTCTTATCTATGACCCTGTTCTGTGAGTACTGAAACATCCCTTTTGGTACAAAAAGATATGGAAACAAACATTCGCTTAGAGACACATTGGCATTAACATATAAAAGTTTCTTATACACGCGGCACTTTTTTACGCGGCAAATTTACCTCAATTTACGCGGAACTTTTACCTAAATTTACGTAATTTTACCTAAATTTACCTTTTCCGCGGAACTTTTACCTAAATTTACGTAATTTTACCTTTTACCTTTTAAGCGGAACTTTTACCTAAATTTATGTAATTTTACCTAAATTTATCTAAATTTACGCGGTAAGGGAGGAAAACATTTGGAGTAGTGTGGCCAGTGGCGCACCCAGGATTTAATCTTTGGGGGGCGGGCCGAGTTGACGTGATGACCTTGGGGGGGGGGCGAGTTTTGCGCGATGACCTTTTTTAAGCCAAAATATCTGTCAACGATACCAGGGCTATTCCGCGATGTTAATTTTGGAAGCTAAACATTTTTTTCTTGGGGGGGGGGTTGTCTTGGCCCCCTGCCCCCCTGGGTGCGCCACTGAGTGTGGCCTCTGGAATCTTATCAAGTTTATAGATTCAATTTACACGTTCTTTTAACCGATTTCGAAAAAGGAAGTTACTCAATCCGATCTGTATGTGCCTTTTTTCGCGTTTTTTCTATGTATGTTCACCGATTACGCCGAAATGGATGGACCAATCGGAACGAAACCTTTTGCATCTTGTAGAGTATGTCCCCGGGGTGGTCCCGCGAAAAAAGAATTTTGCATTTTTTTATTCCTTACGATTTTATTTGCGAAAAATGAATTATTTCACCGATTACTCCGAGATGAATGGATCAATCAAGACGAAACCTTCTGCATTTTGTAGGGTATGTCTCCCGATTGGCCCCTTGAAAACAAATTTTGCATTTTTTCATTCTTTGCGGTTTTTATTGCAAATAACCAATAAGACCGAAAAACCATCCTACGGTATTCTACAAATTCTGCTCGTTCCACTAAAAAGTGTGAAATACAAAATTTTATAAACAAAAATTAAACCGACTTCGAAAAAACGCACTAGAAAAATGCACTAAAAAGTATGAAATAATTTCCATTTAATTTATGTGAATACACACGAACTTAAATACAATACAATCTTTTCGCAGGCGGTGCAAAATTGAACATTTTCGACACTGGAAATTACGAAAATCCTTAAATTCTTTTACATTCTTTCACATATTAATGTATCTTCTCTTCCCACCTACCGATTTCCAAGTCCATCATGTTCCAATGAAGTCATAATCAGCAACGTCTGTCATTTGGAAAATTTTTCATTTTTGGGCCGCCTCCGAAAAGATTGCATTCAAGTTCGTGTGTATTCACATAAATTAAATGGAAATTATTTCATACTTTTTAGTGGGTTTTTTTTTATACGTTTTTTCGAAGTCGGTTTAATTTTTCTGTACAAAAAGATACGGAAACGAACATACGCTTAGAGACACATTGGCGTTGGCATATAAAAGTTTCTTATACACCCGTTCCTCAATTTACGCGGCACTTTTTTACGCGAGTATTTGTTTTACGCGGCAAATTTACCTCAATTTAGGGTAGAGTTATAGTGGAGCGGTGAGCATCGATGATAGCAGCGCGGTGAAAATAAACCAACATTCGTGACAACATTTCGACACATACTAAAGAAAAAATACATATGTATTATCTTTGTTTTTCTCTTTTTTTTCACCGCACAACTCCCCTCGCTGCTCCACTATAACTCTACCCTTACGCGGAACTTTTACCTTTTACCTAAATTCACGCGGTTAGTAAGGAAAATATTATCTTATCAAGTAGAATCTTAGAATCTTAGAAACTTATCAAGTTATAAACAAGTATAAACAAGTACAGATTCAATTTACACGTTTTTTTATTCGCGTGAGTCAAATCCACGTGGAACGGATATTCGCGTAAATTGGGGGACGGGTGTAGCTCGTTCACAAACATAGAGAATTGTACACGCGTCTATATTCGTTAGGTACACCAATGAGTAATTAATTTTGTCCAATAAGCACAAAATTTATTCATATCTACTTACTCTAAAATGTTCGATTATTTTGTGGGCCGGTGATAATAAACTCTATCTCTCTTAATTTCTCGCACGAGATATTTAACATATCTGGCCGCGATAGGTGCAAATTAATTAAACCGTGATTTAGCAAGATGTACATAGATGCAAAGATTTAATTTTATCAGGGATTATCCAAATGATTTTAGATTTTCTATATAATCTAAAATATCGCTTCGAATAAATATATTGGAGCATAAAGTTCTCTAACAATACTTCATTGCTCGTAATTATCCTGACACTTGTGAGCAAGAGCGTGCGATCGATCTTTTGCGTCAGCAGGTGGCAAATAACGATTGAAGATCTCACAAAGATCATCTAAATCGCCGATACCTTGTCTATCGATTTAAATAATGATAAAACAGCGTATTATCGATCGGGTCGTAGCTCGAATGACGAAAAACAAAGGGAATCGGGATAGAAAATCTTTGCGGGCATGCTCAGGGAATACGATCTTTTGTACAGCTTGTATCGGATCAATTGACAATACGAGATTAGGATATATACTTTTTTCCAGATGTTCGATTAGCTGAACGATTGCATAAGTGCACAGCGCAGTCCCAAGTCGAGATGTATCAGTTCAGAATCAATATAAATATAATTAACTTCTTTTTAAATCTCTACCAAAAATGTTATAGTGTACAAAGTATTCGTACACATTTAAAAAACGAATATCTTTTGTCAAAATTGGACCCGACAGCTTCACTTAATTTTTTTGAGACCTTAGAAGGATTAATTTATTAGTTAATGCGTATTAAGAATTAATTTTAGCTAATGTGTATTAAGAATTAATTTATTAGCTATTAGGACGGGGCGCCATTTTGGCTGTAAGTGTGAGAAAAATATTGATGTGTTAAATACCCAATTAATAGAAAATTTGCTTTTATTAAAATAAATGCTTCTATTAAAGTCAAAATAAAATTATTTGATTTTTATTGAAAATAAAAAATATGTATCTTTATTTTAAAAATATATTCTTAAGGGGCGACAATTTGTCTTTTTGTCTGGGGCGACGCGACGTAACCGCTAAAACTGGCGCTGCAGCTATTTGTAGGTAAATTTTCCCGAAACTTCGTGTCTTTTACTTTTTTAATGCGAAACACATAACCGAGACTACCTAAGGCTCATCTAATCAATTTGAATAAAAAAAACATCGAAAAATAACCATTTACCTTGCCAATTCATCATGGTAATTCATTTTTATATTTCATTCGTTTGGTGGAAATATATTTTACAGTGTCAAACTTCTTATAAAATATATAAAATACATAATATATATATGCTTTTATAAATGTACGCTGAATTAATAGTTTAAGTTTAACGTGTACCATCGGTAGTACACACGCCGACATATTTTATAAGAAGTTTGACACTGCAGAATATATTTCCACCAAACGAATGAGATATTATAAAAAATGAATTACCTTGATTAATTAATTCACCTTTGATGAACTAGATGAATTAGATTCATTTTTTATAATATCTCATTCGTTTGATGGAACTATATTCTGCAGTGTCAAACTTCTTATAAAAAATGAATTACCTTGATTAATTAATTATTCATCTTTGATGAATTAGATGAATTAAATTCATTTTTTATAATATCTCATTCGTTTAGAGGAAATATATTCTGCAGTGTCGAACTTCTTATAAAATATATGTTTTTAGCGCATTAAATAAATATGTCAGCGTGTGTACGATCAGTTCCGGTACACTGGAACGTGTTAAAAGAGCAGAAGAATAATTTTCGAATATTACGTAAAAGAAATAACAGTGTTTACGTACGTGGAGAGCCGTCAGTGCTCCGACAGCAGGAGTCGCGAACGTGTCGAACACGGCGGAACCGACAACGGTACCAACGCCGAGGTCCGATTCGGTGAGAAACGTCCCGATTAAGTTGACGAACATCTCCGGCAAAGAGCTGGCCATCGCGAGGAAGGTCGCGCCAGCGACGTCCGTGCTGATGTTCATCTTGTCACATATCCGATCCAAGGACGGCAGCAGATAGTTATGGCAGACGAACGCGGTGATCAGGAAACAGTAGAACCCGAGGAATACGTGCAGCAGTACAGCCCCGTGACGACGCTGCTCGTAGGTGAACAGATCTTCAGGGAAATCGTCGCTATCGCCGTTGTCAAGGACAACGCAACGCTTGGCGGTCGTTCTTTCTAGCGGTTGATCGTTGATCTTTTCAATTTCGTAGAAACGATCGGTGCTCGACGAATTGCTCGCGAACGATTCTAAAATCAAACGTCTCTCTCTGTTTCTTCTTCGAGTTTCGCGCATCCGCAGGAAACGCCGATTACTTGTTCGAAGGTGAAAAGCGAAGGAACCCGTTCGGCCCTCTTCAAGTTCTTTCTTTCTCAATCAAGAAATAACTGTAAGGTGCGTTCAGGATTTCGGCCGGGAACACGAAAGGTACATCACGAGAAAAAGCGAGAGGAGAGCCTTTGGCGGATCAGTGAAAATGAACTAAATTCCAGATTTCCGGTGTTCACATTTATTGAAGGCATGCGAGAATGCGTCTGCGGGAATTTATTTCAGTAGATCAATACATTGATTGTATTACACTATGCTAGAAGTCGATATTGAAAATCAAATCCAGTCACTTTGGCCGCTCGGCACTCCCGAGGGTATTATCGAACAAAATGGACATTTTTTCCCCCAGAAAGCGTCGAGTTTCTTTTAAAGTATGGTAACTCCAGTTGCGGATGTTGAGGAGCGGGATCAAAAGTAAAATGCAGATTAACAAGAGCGGATGAGAATACATTCGTGTATATGTATATATGTTACATGCACGTTTAAAAGAAGAGCATTCAACACTCACCGCCATTCCGGAGATCCGCACTGACAATCGGGAACCACACTGCTAGCACAACGATCCACGCGCAACATACGTAAAGCCGACTACCGTTCATCTCGCGAGGACTTCGATATCTATTGCTAGGATTCTGATCGGTAGAATGTCGACCTTCGATGCGGCTTCTTTACTGAAATACGTTAAACTACTTGTTGAGAAGCAGTTTGCGCATTTATGGTACATTCAACTGATTACAATCCCTTCCTAACGGCCGTATACACGCGTCGCTATTATCTGCTTGACCATCGTCGACGTTATTGTCTACGTTGATAACAATAACGAAATCTCATTTGAGAAATGTGTGTTCAGACGACGGCCAACTCGCTACTTCAGACGCGGCGAACGACTCGCATTTACTAGTACGTACAGTTTGCTCCGGCTCTGTCCTACAAACTTCTCTCGATCATTTTGTCACCGCCGAGCGTCCTCGAAGGTCCACCCTCGAGTGTACGCGCGAGGAAACATTTTCGCGTAAAAAATTACATTTTATCTTGCACGTAATAATACATTATCTACTTAGTTCCTATTAGCGGTCGTTTGTGTATCGTTACATCAGACAAAAATCATGACACCGTTTGTGCTATTCCCTGGCAAATTGTATTCCGTACGCGACATGCTTTTTCGGTTTTCATTTGCAAATAATCGTTTCTTTACTCGCACTAAAAGAAGAAGAAGAAGAGAACAAGTGGAAGGTTGAGAATACGACGGGAAGTGTATATCTCGAGGAAGTCATTACGGCATGGCATGCATGATTCTTGTTACAAAATGTGCACCATATTTACACAGCATACAGACGCAGCCAAACACGCACACGATACTTTTCAAACAGAGTGCGTTAGGGCACTTACTATCCGGATTACTCATTATCAGACTGCGGATTTTTATGCGAAATGAAAATCTTTTCCATCAATTATAGGTAAGAGGAGCCAATTGTAAATTCCTTTCATCTTTTAATGATTTTAACAAGCTGAAACCGATAAATTAATATTAAAATTGCATAAAATCCGTCTATTACAGTCTTCCCTCGCATAGTGTTACTACCTTGGGGGTAGGAGGCTCGGAAAGCGTAGAGATACTGCGTTCTTTGACGTTTACCGAACAGAGAAAAGGACATCGCGTAAACGACAAAGAGGGACCGAGGGTCGAGACAGCTGGCACAGTTCTAAAGGTTTGCGTATCGATTACAATGTCAATGCAAATGGGAAAGCTTTTTATTTTTCATTCGTTTCTTTTTACAGAACTTTTACCAACATATTTGTAAGATTTTTCGAATTCAAATGAGTCTAAATACGATATAATTTCGACCATATTTACTCATTTAAAGTGTGATCATAACTCGCTATGATATAGGTAAATATGATTGAAACTCTGTCGAGTTTGGTCTTCTTTTAATCAGGGAAATCTTACAAATATGTTTTGTTTTGTATTTCCGTTACCATTGTAGTCGATACGTGGACCTTTTATCGCTTATTAAATGAGTAAATATAGTCGTAATTCTATCGTGTTTGGTCTCGTTTGAATCAGAAAAATTTCACCGGTCCGTTGGTGAAGATTTCGTAACGAAATAACGAAACGTAATAAAGTTTCATCATTGCATTAGCATTGCCTGACCGATATCCGACCTGGGATCATGTTACATTGTATAAAAAAAGTCACACTATGCGAGGGAAGACTGTACTCGAAATCCGGATTGAGCTCCGGATCCGAATATGAGGACTTAGGCTCCTACTATCCTGATATGCGGATAGTAAGAGCCCCAGAGTGCATACACTCGACTTTCATACTGTAACGTCCAGAAACGTTTCTCGCGGTCTCCCATTCGCAACTATAAAATCGTGTATACACTAGAACTTCGTTCGCCTCTCCATATGCAAAAATGTATAAACTTCTAAATGATCTACTAAATAATAAAAACTTTACAAATTCATTGATTGCGTTGAAGTATACAGTGGGTGTACGAACACTTTGCACACCCGTTGTATATCATTTTGGAGAACGCCTAATCGGCGAGAAGGTACAACAAAGATGTCGTAAATGTCGGATACAACGTAATGTGATCGAAAACGATTCACAGCACCACGTTAACGCGCTTCTGTCACGGTTCTTACTTCACAGTATTTTTCTTGGTAGTTTTATCTTTACCATACAGAGCGTCTAAAAATAGTCCCGCGAAAACAGTCAACGTGCCTAACCATTGTCTATTGGTCAACGCATTACCAAAAATCAATATAGATCCTAGAACCGTGAAAAATTTTCTAGTAGTAGTTATAATGGAGCATCGTAATGGACCGTATTCCACGATGGTAAGAAATATGAAATACTGTCCGCACGCTCCAGCCATCGCGAACATAGCAATATACCAACTGATAGAGGGATTTCTATGTAGGAACTGGACAAAGTCAAACAATTCTCCGGAGACTAGCGTAACAGCTCCGCTCAACATCGCTGCCCACAAGTTCATATTCAGCATCATGTGCCCAGACTTGCTGTTGTACTCTGCTCTCATACGCTCCTCTACGGCACTAGTTATTCCATCCATCGTTAGAGCAAGTAATAATAATACTTCTCCAAACACTGATTGTCCTTCGGTCGGCTTCTTCATTGGACTCCCATCTTTGTACATGAACAGAGCAACGCCGATGACAACTAAGAAGACGAATATACACTTCCTAACCGGATAAACCTATAAGGCAAAACATCGAATTGTTATTAGGACCATTTATTATGATCATCCGAGAGTAATAAAAATTGGTTAAGCACATTGTAAAGTTGAACAAGGTTGGCCAATGAAATGAAAAAGAAAGCAGTAGAAAAACGATACCTTGTTCCCCAGCAGTACTCCAAGTATCATCACAGGAATAGGTTTGCCAGCTTTTCCGATCACTTGCGTAGGAAAGCTGACAAACCGTAAAGCCATATTAGTGCACACCATTGCTAATAAATACGTGAGAGCAGCTATGGTATAGTATGATTGCGGAGTAGTATCTTCGCCTTGTTTAAAAACTGTCAATAAGATGGTCTTGGCGAACAGGTAGTTGACCAAGCATTGGAAGAATACTAAGGTAAACATGTAAGTGAATTTCTCGGGATTTTTTTCATCGCCGTATTGTCCCCGTGTAATTTTCTCATGTAACATGCCACAGTAAAAGTAACATACAAAAATACCAAGCGCACAAAACAGCAGTTTAAAACGTTTCGACGAAACCATCGTAAATCCTATGTACACAAACGCTGTGTCAAACTAGCAACAGGTTTCTACTTGACGAGTGTTCCGTCGTACGTGAGCCGGTATCACGAAGAAAACAACATTTGAAACATTCTGCTACTCAGCCGTACACAAATGAAAACGTGAATAATACGTGGCAACCAACGGTGAATGTGAATCGTGCTCCACGCGAATCACATGCGCCCACATCGTATGCAGCGGCTACGTCACAGATTTAAATACCGTATAGACGTGTGATGTAATGGAATTATCTGTCTGTAACTCTGAATTACCGACAACCATTCCGATCCGTGCCAATCCTGTGATGGTAACCATGAAAAATCTTGGCAAATAAAAATGAATACAAACATTTCTACATGTTTTGCAAATCAATTTCACTCTTTTGCAAATCAAGTATTTTGACGTAAGTTTTTGTAAAAAAGTGTCAAATCAAATGTAAACTAATTGTTTAGAGATTCAAAATTTTATTTATTGCAAAGATATATTGACTTTGACTTTGTAATGTATGAAAACTACAACTAAACTGAACTAAACTAATTTGATAAATATGAATATATACCTTATTAATACCTTAATTTTATCTTCGAGTCTTATATAATTTGAGAACGCTACGAACTTTCTTTCCAACCCAATAATAAAATATTCATTTGTGAAAAAATATATATTTGCATCACGGTTCTGTCGTTCCTTACAATTCTATATGCAACAAGTTTGCACCAATTTGCACAAATTTTTCCAAATGTCTACGAGATAATGGATAAATTATAGTTGTATACCTCGCTTTTATATCGCTATCCATCATTTTGAATTATCTTGTGACGTGACTTGTGGGCACCAGATACTCTGTTATCTTGAAACACTGCGTCCCTTGCATATCCTGTATCTATGCATCTATGCCGAGTCTATATATAATATATGGTCTAAGGTCTAAGGCACGGTGTATTATAGAGGTGTTCAATTCACTCTACGCAGACAAACTAATACAACTTTCATACAATTCAACATGCATAATAATTCTAAAATACCAACACTATCTGAAGATGAAATTTCACCATTCTGCAGCCCCCTTTGCGTTGAAGATGTTCTTAAAAAGCTCCCAAATAAAACCTCTCATGGCCCAGATGGTATTCCGCCAATCGCTCTAAAACATCTTCCTATAAAAATAATTAATAACCTAACTATACTTTTCAATAATGCAATTAATAACAATTATTTTCCTACAATTTGGAAAAAAGCTAAAGTTCTACCAATCATCAAAAAAGGTAAAAAACCTACAGATCCTGCAAGCTACAGACCCATCAGCCTTACACCTAGTCTCAGTAAAGTTTATGAAGCTATTATAAACAACAAAATTAACAAATTCTGCTATTTACACAACATCATCCCTGACAGTCAATTTGGTTTTAAACACAAACACTCTACAACACAAGCAATACACAAATTCATTTCAGATATCAATAACAAAATTAGTAATGGTCAATTAGTAGCCGCTGCACTACTAGACATTGAAAAAGCTTTCGACTCGATTTGGCTTAAAGGTCTCTTGTACAAACTCAATCAATATAAATTTCCACTATGGCTAATATATACCATCTGGGACATGATTACAAACAAAACGTTTTATACATGGGACGGAAAGAACTCATCCTCAATAGAATTCTTTATACAAGAAGGACTGCAACAGGGTACTGTCAACTCCCCTATCCTATTTAATATCTTTATTAGTGATCTCCTCAATTCTTTTGAATTTAACGAACCGGAAAAGGCATCTGTGCTGGCTTTTGCTGACGATCTTGTCTCATATGTTTCTAGCAATCGAGTTTCTAATGTACAATCTCACCTCGAAACAATAGTTGATAAAATTAACAACTACTATATGAACTGGAACCTTAAACTAAGCCCTAGCAAATGTGAAACTATACTTTTTCGTAAACCCCTTGCATCCCTCAGCTCAAAAACCAAAGCTGGTTGTAAAAATTTTCAAATCACGGCAACAGTACCAGGTACCAATATCAGAAACCCAATTCCACACAAAAAAATTGTTAAATACCTTGGTGTACATATTGACTATTTATTAAGAGGTAATGTACATATAGATATCCAGTTAAACAAAGCATGCGCTACTTTTAAATCAAACAGTAGACTTTTCCACAACAAATATCTGACCCATAGAGCTAAAACCATATTGTACATATTATTAATAAGACCTATAATAGCTTACGCAGCCCCGGTTTGGTGGAACACTAACCATACTACAATGGAAAAAATTAGAGTTTTTGAAAGAAAGTGTTTACGAGCTTGTAATAATCTATATAGAACTAAAAATTCTAATTGGCAACATTATGTCAAAAACACAACTCTTTATGACGCGGCTGACATACCCAGAATTGACATTTTCCTTCTCCGACTTACCAGAGACTACTTTAGTAAATTAGCACATATTGACAATCACCTTCTACATGAACTTATTTCCCAAATAGACGAAACTTCGCGTAGACAACTTACTACAGGCTACATATCTCCTCAAACATTCCTTTTCTGTGACAAGACTGGCCTTATTCAAGATAAAAATAATATACCTATAATATATCATTGGCGTCGTAATAAAGCCAATAAACGTATAGCATATACCAGTGATTCATTCATTAACAATAAAGAAAACTTTAAATTCTCTACTTCCATTCCAAGCCGAGATTGGGTAGACTATAACCGTCTAAATTTTAAAAAATACTGGTGGCTCTCATATAATAGTACACACCTAAAGGAACTATATATTCGTAAAACCTCTAATAGGCTGCATCTGAAATAATTTATATACATTTAGCATTTAATATTTTTTAATCAAAAATTGATGGACAAGCCCTTTGTATATACTCTTTGTACATAATCTAGTTTATAAGTTATAGTATTAAGTTATTTATTTTCCTTTTTTTTAGTAGTTATCATGAATGTCTTTGAGGTTTTTTTTCGCATTGCATTCAGAGCATGCGTTTTCCACAAAACTCATATATTATAGAACTAACCTAATCCTGTTAACAATATCTAAATATATGATTAATGAAACTATTACTTATGTAATAATATTGTTTATCTAGGAGTATTGCATGCGTACAATCAACTAGATATTATAATTTAAACACTATAACGAATGGTCTTTTTTTAGTATGTTTATTAAGGTACCAATTAATTATGTAATATATTGTACAGTTGTAAACCAATAAACATATTTATAAAAAAAAAAAAAAAAAAAAAAAAAAAAAAAAAAAAATTATAGAGGTGTTCCGACCACGGTGTATTATAGAGGTGTTCCGACTAAGCCCTCTGTAAGGCTGAAGTTTTGAAAAAGATAGCGGTTGGTTCTCTCTGGTCGCCGCCAGATGGATTAGTGTTCCGATTACAGTTTTCGTGTATGTGTGAGAATGAGATTGTGTGTAGCTGCGTGTCCATACTAAGATATGTACCTATGTACATGTTGCCTCCAGTTGCCTCGCACAATCAGTGTACGTATGAGAATGAGATTGTGTGTAGCTGCGTGTCCATACCAGGGAGAATTAGTTCACCTTAAAAGTAGGGGAGGATTAATCCACCCAAAAAGAAGCATAAACATGCTATTACCGAAAAATATGTTATAGAGGCAATTTCAACGAGACGATTCGATATACTTGACATGACCATATATAGTATTGTTTACAATTTTGTCAAGTAATTCACCTGATTATGAGGAATATCATATTTTTCTTTATGTTTCGTTAAACACTCTTCCAAACTATACTTTCTGAAATTTTCGCAATCTCATTTCTTGTGTTCCGTATTTCGTTTTTCATTGCTTGGCACCTTATTTTATCTTGTGTAGTGATATGTACTGCTTTTTTCATAACTTTGATGATGTAATATTAGAGACAATTAGTACAAGTTTCAAAAAATTGTCCCTCAATAATTTGCGTTCTCAAATTATTATGAGTTTGCGTCTGATTCAGTCTGATTGTGCGAGGCAACTGGAGGCAACATGTACATAGGTACATATCTTTGTATGGACACGCAGCTACACACAATCTCATTCTCACACGTACACGAAAACTGTAATCGGAACACTGATCCATCTGGCGGCGACCAGAGAGAACCAACCGCTATCTTTTTCACTTTCCCGAGAGTAGCCAGAACCATGGATATAGGAATATATATCCATGGCATAGACATATAGAGATAGACTGCGCGGCCTGTACGAAGCGCTGAAGCACACAATGGCGGCGCGCGAGAGAGAGAGCATTAGCCGGGGGGTATAGCGTTCTCTTTCTAAGTGATGTGTCGGTGGGGAAAGATTCCCCTACTTGCTTGCTAGATAATGTAGATTTCTACATAGTATTGATTAATTTGTTAATATTTATTTGGTAACAAATAAGGTTTCACTTAAAATTACGTCCAATAACTAAACGCCTTGAATGTTTATTCTAATCTGTTATTATTTTACAATTCGTTGGTAGGGAACCAAAAAACAAATAAATGTCAAAAACCAAATAAGTATTAACAAATTAATCAATACTATGTAGAAATCTACATTATCTAGCAAGCAAGTAGGGGAATCTTTCCCCACCGACACATCACTTAGAAAGAGAACGCTATACCCCCCGGCTAATGCTCTCTCTCTCACTCTTTGTACCGCGCGCCGCCATTGTGTGCTTCAACTCGCCCATAAGACGGCGCAGTCTATCTCTATATGTCTATGATCCATGGCCAGAACACCTCTATAATACACCGTGGTATGGACCTTAGCACCGCCATCTATCCTAATTCCCTCAACTAAAACCTATATATATATACCTATACGATTCTATAGCTATAGATATACTGAAATATACCTACTATACTCAAAGTACAAGGATACAATAATTTTGTAGACATAGTTTAAGTTAACAATTTTTTTATTTTAATGTAATTAATAATACATAATAAAATAATATAATAAAAATAGAAAAATAGAAAGCCTTTCCAAATTTATTTATAATAAAGCACAACCAGATCATTTCCATTATTTGCTTCAGCTCTCTAGAGATAGCAAAACCTCAAACCTTTTTAAAATTAAAACACTAGCATACCAAAAAATTAAATGGGAACATCTAAGAAAACAAGAAGTTTTCCAATGCAAAAAATGCCAAAGGCTTGGGCATGCTAGTAAAAATTGTAATTTGGAATACCGTTGTGTCAAATGTGCGAAAAACCATGGTCCTGGTAATTGCACCATTACCTCCAACATTGATAGGGAAAATCTCCAATGCGCAAATTGCGGACAGACTGGACATCCTGCATCCTATAAAGGCTGTCCATATATAAAATTTGCAATCAAACACAAAAAGGAAACCCAATTAAAACGCACAATAATTACTCAAGGAAAAATCAACAGAATTGCCCCTTTAATCTCCAAAGATATAAACAATATCTAAATATATGATTAATGAAACTATTACTTATGTAATAATATTGTTTATCTAGGAGTATTGCATGCGTACAATCAACTAGATATTATAATTTAAACACTATAACGAATGGTCTTTTTTTAGTATGTTTATTAAGGTACCAATTAATTATGTAATATATTGTACAGTTGTAAACCAATAAACATATTTATAAAAAAAAAAAAAAAAAAAAAAAAAAAAAAAAAATACGAAGATACAACTCGGACCAACCACCATCCAAATAATGAAATCCCCAGCAACGAACATTCAACCAATTGGATGGAAGAATTCAAAAAAGACATTACGGCCCTAATTACATCACAATTTCAAAATTTAGCATCACAGGTAGCTACAAACTCTGAAAATATTGAATTTATCTTAAATTCTCTATTTGATAAACATAATGTATAGTACAAATCAACGATTTCATCTAAAGATAGCAGCAATTAATGTTAATTCCATTATAGCTCATTATCGTAGATTAGAACTCATCCAGTTTCTTAATTTGCATGATCATGATATTGTCCTTCTCTCTGAAACTAAATTAAACACATCTCATAATTTAAAGCTCAAAAATTACTCCATCATCCGGAAAGATAGACCAAATTCTAAGCAAGGAGGAGGCACTGCTATTATCATAAAAAACAATATCAATTTTGAACAGATCAGCTTCCCATCATCTTCTTCTAATCAAATACTCGAATTTTCCATCATCAAAATTAATTTAAATAACAATAACAACATATATATTATAAGTATATATGCTACTAACAATAATCAATCACTCTTTATAAACGAACTTGACAACCTTTTTAAATGCCTCAATCTTCAAAACAAAAAAAATTACTATATTATTGCTGGAGACCTCAACACCAGACGTGTAGATTGGGGTGATAGAATCGATAACCAAAGAGGCAAATACTTTAAAAAATGGGAAAACAAAAATGACCTCATGTATAGACTTAAAATCATTCCCTCTTCTATTCCTACATTCAAACCATCGTCATCTTACCTTGACATCTGTCTTGCTGATTCTAGACTAAATCTATCCAATGACGATCTCGGCAAAGCCAGCACTCTACCCTACGATAGTGATCATCTTGCATTATCTCTTGTATTTGATCTTCCTAACTTCACCCTTCCTTTTCTTGACTCTAGCACACTCAATCTCAAATTTAATTACAAAGCCACCAAGTGGAAAAAATACACTAAATTTCTAGCAAAAACATACAATGATGACATACCAACAGATGTAAATCTACCCATTCATGAAATTGATACCAAACTTCTCAACATCACTGACTCCATTCATCAAGCAATTGAAAAATTTACACCTCGTTTCAAAGATAAAGATAACACCACTAAATACATAAACCGCAAAATCATTAAATTACAAAAAAGCAAACATTTTATTGTATCATTATTACACAAACTCCATATATCCGATCCTCATTCTAAACTTACCATCACTAAAATTGCTAAAAATATACACAAACGCTTAACATATATACTAAATAAAACATTTCGATCATCAATTGAAAAATACTGGACCAATGTTATTAAACAAATTGATCATAAAATTTCTGACACCTTTTTCCCAAAAATTAATGCAATCTTTAGACACAAAAAGCCTACTAACATTGAAGACATCCACATAAAATTTAATGATAACTTGATCCTTAACAGAAGTAATTGTGACATTGCATCTCTACAAAAAACTGACGATAGCTATATACTTACTTCACCGACAGACAAACTTAATGTAATTGGCGCTCACTATGAGTTAATTAACTCCCCTCGATACTTGAACGAAGGGTCTCAATTGAAAACCATTGTAGACAACACAACCAATGATATAATACACCAATTCACTCTACGCAGACAAACTAATACAACTTTCATACAATTCAACATGCATAATAATTCTAAAATACCAACACTATCTGAAGATGAAATTTCACCATTCTGCAGCCCCCTTTGCGTTGAAGATGTTCTTAAAAAGCTCCCAAATAAAACCTCTCATGGCCCAGATGGTATTCCGCCAATCGCTCTAAA
The DNA here is from genome assembly GCA_933228785.1 of Lasioglossum pauxillum. Classification (NCBI taxonomy): domain Eukaryota; kingdom Metazoa; phylum Arthropoda; class Insecta; order Hymenoptera; family Halictidae; genus Lasioglossum; species Lasioglossum pauxillum. The sequence goes on along the minus strand of OW121701.1, from coordinate 35,209,604 downwards.
ACATCTTCCTATAAAAATAATTAATAACCTAACTATACTTTTCAATAATGCAATTAATAACAATTATTTTCCTACAATTTGGAAAAAAGCTAAAGTTCTACCAATCATCAAAAAAGGTAAAAAACCTACAGATCCTGCAAGCTACAGACCCATCAGCCTTACACCTAGTCTCAGTAAAGTTTATGAAGCTATTATAAACAACAAAATTAACAAATTCTGCTATTTACACAGCATCATCCCTGACAGTCAATTTGGTTTTAAACACAAACACTCTACAACACAAGCAATACACAAATTCATTTCAGATATCAATAACAAAATTAGTAATGGTCAATTAGTAGCCGCTGCACTACTAGACATTGAAAAAGCTTTCGACTCGATTTGGCTTAAAGGTCTCTTGTACAAACTCAATCAATATAAATTTCCACTATGGCTAATATATACCATCTGGGACATGATTACAAACAAAACGTTTTATACATGGGACGGAAAGAACTCATCCTCAATAGAATTCTTTATACAAGAAGGACTGCAACAGGGTACTGTCAACTCCCCTATCCTATTTAATATCTTTATTAGTGATCTCCTCAATTCTTTCGAATTTAACGAACCGGAAAAGGCATCTGTGCTGGCTTTTGCTGACGATCTTGTCTCATATGTTTCTAGCAATCGAGTTTCTAATGTACAATCTCACCTCGAAACAATAGTTGATAAAATTAACAACTACTATATGAACTGGAACCTTAAACTAAGCCCTAGCAAATGTGAAACTATACTTTTTCGTAAACCCCTTGCATCCCTCAGCTCAAAAACCAAAGCTGGTTGTAAAAATTTTCAAATCACGGCAACAGTACCAGGTACCAATATCAGAAACCCAATTCCACACAAAAAAATTGTTAAATACCTTGGTGTACATATTGACTATTTATTAAGAGGTAATGTACATATAGATATCCAGTTAAGCAAAGCATGCGCTACTTTTAAATCAAACAGTAGACTTTTCCACAACAAATATCTGACCCATAGAGCTAAAACTATATTGTACATATTATTAATAAGACCTATAATAGCTTACGCAGCCCCGGTTTGGTGGAACACTAACCATACTACAATGGAAAAAATTAGAGTTTTTGAAAGAAAGTGTTTACGAGCTTGTAATAATCTATATAGAACTAAAAATTCTAATTGGCAACATTATGTCAAAAACACAACTCTTTATGACGCGGCTGACATACCCAGAATTGACATTTTCCTTCTCCGACTTACCAGAGACTACTTTAGTAAATTAGCACATATTGACAATCACCTTCTACATGAACTTATTTCCCAAATAGACGAAACTTCGCGTAGACAACTTACTACAGGCTACATATCTCCTCAAACATTCCTTTTCTGTGACAAGACTGGCCTTATTCAAGATAAAAATAATATACCTATAATATATCATTGGCGTCGTAATAAAGCCAATAAACGTATAGCATATACCAGTGATTCATTCATTAACAATAAAGAAAACTTTAAATTCTCTACTTCCATTCCAAACCGAGATTGGGTAGACTATAACCGTCTAAATTTTAAAAAATACTGGTGGCTCTCATATAATAGTACACACCTAAAGGAACTATATATTCGTAAAACCTCTAATAGGCTGCATCTGAAATAATTTATATACATTTAGCATTTAATATTCTTTAATCAAAAATTGATGGACAAGCCCTTTGTATATACTCTTTGTACATAATCTAGTTTATAAGTTATAGTATTAAGTTATTTATTTTCCTTTTTTTTTAGTAGTATCATGAATGTCTTTGAGGTTTTTTTCGCATTGCATTCAGAGCATGCGTTTTCCACAAAACTCATATATTATAGAACTAACCTAATCCTGTTAACAATATCTAAATATATGATTAATGAAACTATTACTTATGTAATAATATTGTTTATCTAGGAGTATTGCATGCGTACAATCAACTAGATATTATAATTTAAGCACTATAACGAATGGTCTTTTTTTTAGTATGTTTATTAAGGTACCAATTAATTATGTAATATATTGTACAGTTGTAAACCAATAAACATATTTCTAAAAAAAAAAAAAAAAAAAAAAAAAAAAACCTGTATTAATATAAAATTGCTATTTCTGCAGTCCACAACTGTCTACACAATCACAGCACGAGGCACAGAGATTGACAGTTGACTGTTGATTTTGGCGGATATTAGCGCCAAAATTGCGACCAATAGCGCCAGGGATTAAACATCAGTCATGTCCAATCACGGTTAATCACGTGATGTGCTGTGATCGTGGTGCCATCTAGTCTAGTTCCCTCAACTATACTAAGCAGTCCAAGGCCATACATAAGAGTTTTCTCCCCCTGGGCTTCGGTGACTACATGTGCATATAGTCGTAGAGATATCGCAATCAACACTCGAGCTGGTCTTCGATCGTTACGTTAGAGTAAAAAGGTTAATTTCATTGAACATTGTTCGTGAGATTCACATTTTAAAATTAATATCTTTTACAGGGATTAGTTGAACTCACAAAATGGCTGGAATATATGATACTCTATATACTGTTATTTTCAAGAGGTCTTCCACCTTCACCTTGGCTATTATAGCAGGCAGTTTCATGTTCGAACGAGCAGTGGATTTATTCTCTGATAATTTGCACAGAAGTATTAACAAAGGGGTATGTACAAACAGTTATTTATAAATTCATGCAATCAGATTTATGTAATAAATTATTCGTTTTAAATTCTATCGCATCACAATTTCATAAAAGTAACACGAGATCAAACGACTTCGTAATGCTCTGTATATGTGTCATTATGTAGTAAAAATTAATTATTTCGGTCAATTATTGAATCAAATGTAACGAAAACTTCGAAATTCTGTGCGCAGATAGATCTACACGTTGTGCACGATTAATGTCACGTTTTTTCGAAGAGAAACAAAATTCTAATGTAGCTGTAAAGTGTTGCATAATAGAGAGACTGGTAGGGATTGCAATCCCACATTTCTTAAACAGACGATGCGAAATCCCGTAAATTTTATGGGACTATGCGTGTAATGAAGATTACGCGAATCACGACACGCAAGATGAACTATTTCGATGTTACATTTATACTAACTATTTCACCTATAAGCATAGAGGCTGAACAAGCATTTTCCGCTACAGGATATCTTTGCAATGACTTGACGAGCAACATAGGAGATAAAACAATTAATGGTCTTTTTACGATCATGCTTTCAAAGTTCTACAAATGAAAATTTTGTTTTATAATTTGAACATTTTTCTGATTTTAATTCAATTAAAGCTAGATTTATAGATAGCTCGTTTATATAGAATTCGTTCTAAACAATTTTTACCTTTACCTAACTTCCTTAACTTCGTTAATAATTAAAAATGGAAGTATTAACAATCATTTTGATGAAGGAAAAAATTCTTCTGATTAATGTTCACCAAACTAAAAATATTTTTAATCTCACGTTGGTGTTGTTTATATTTCAGAAACTATGGGATGACATCAAACACAACTATGAACAATAGATAGACCGAATCATTTATTACTAGTCAAATAGGTATGTTATTCCGTTAATCTTATACAAATAAAGAACAATCTCTTGAATGCACAATGGTTTTATTTGCTACTTTATTAATAAACAGACAGTTCTTATTGCGTTGGACTATAAGTTTCGAACAAGAAGAAGAAAGTATATGTGTACCTGTAAGATTTAAGTTAAAGCCTAAAATGTTACTCCAGCGGTCCCATGAAACGTCCAGAGAACAGTGTCATCTTTGTTACAGAGTCCACGATCAAAAATAAGAATGGCTTGTCCAATCTGATGTCGTTAGTCCATGACGCAAGAAGTTCGAATGCAACTTCTGTGAATGTTTAATCGATAAATCAATTATTCGACTTATTCGATCAATGAATTATTCAAGTTTTAATGAAACGCGTAATATAGATTCGTGACAACAAAGGATTTTAAGAGAACAAATTTTTTTCGTACCTGTATCGGCAGCAGCCAATGTTCCTTCTTCGCTAACCTCTATTTTAACGTTTTGCAATATACTTGTTACTCTTACAGCACCGTTGATCGCGGCTCTAGTCAAGTTGGCAGTAGGTGCGAATATACTTTCGACGCCCAACTGAAAAAAATCGGAGTGTACATAGAAAATTTCAGCGCATCAAGATTTATAAGAATAGGGTCGCACTATACAGTAATTCGTTTTCTACTATTCTTGGTACTCACACTTTGCAGCGCAGGTACTAAATTAAGAGTATTTTGAATAGTGAATTTCGGCAGGTGGATGTTAATGCTTCTCTCCTTCAGGCTGGCAAATATCGCGGACACAGGAACAGTAGACAAGTCTCTGGACAGTGCTCTCAGATACGGATCCTTCTCCCTCTTATTCGGCATGATCGTCAGCATCGACGTTTCACCGTTCTAAATATTCGAAACATTGCAGCAAGAATTGCGATTATAATTTTTCGTAATTACTAGACAGCGTATCTTTATGCAAAATAAAAATGTTCTACCAGCATTGCAACAAACCGGAATGAAATAGAAATTTGTTTTAGGTTGGATTAGATTGGTAATTAGGTTGAAACTAATATAATAGTATTTTTAAATTCTTCTAATATTTTGACTGTTTTAAATTGCACCTATTCATTTTAGTCATAGATGCATAAAATCCGCTGTCTAGTAATTGCATACTAGAGGTGTGTGAGAACTCTAAAATGTTGGGTCCGGACGGATCAAGAATTTGATGGTTCTCGAATGCATCGGAATTCCCAAGGATATTCGAGTTCTCGCAGCCCCTTAATTACTTTGATCGTACCGAGTAAGGAATTTCTATAATCTCAGCCTCTATGGAGGATATATAAGCGTATCGGTACGTAGACTCGTGGTTCATGAAATAAGTGTTGACACACTCGCCGGTCGCAAGGTAGAAACATTCGAGTTTCGTTTTCTTTCTATCGAACGCTTTCAGCCAGCCTCCTTTGAAATAGATTACGGAAGTCAGCAGTAACTGCGTGTTAGGTGGAATCCCGGTAAGCACGGGCGAACGAAGTTGTCCGCGCGTTGCACGCCGAACAAAATCGTTAATTTTTTGCGCGGTACCCAGCGAGTCGTCAAAGTTCACGCTTTCTACGTTTGCGTGATAGTAGGTTTGTAAAGCGTTTTTGTGGCTGTCCAATATGTTCAGGTTCCTATTCACCCAGAAGCAAGTCGATACATCGATTTCCGTGCCATTCTCGTTCCTCTGGAAACAGGGAGAAAATTGGAGAAAATATTTAGGCATCATTCGGAACAGGGACTTCTCGAAGTAGTTTCATCTAATAACACAGTCCAGCACAAGATTAAACTTTTTTCATGTTCAGCAATTATAAATATGACATTTGTAATTGCAATTACAATTATATATTATGATATATACTATGATTTCGATAAAAAATGAGGCGTTACGCGAAAACTAAATATGCAAGACAGTTCAGGTTTGAGTGAAAAGGTAGAGAGGACTCTCCTCTATATATCCATATAGTCAATTATATGCTTTTGTACTCTCTAATAGTTGTACATGTTTTTCAAACTTCAACAAGCATTTACAACTATCAGAGAGTACAAAAATATATAATTGACTATGTGGATAAATAGAGGAGAGTCCCCTCTAACTTTTCACTGAAACCTGAACTGTCTCGCATGTTTAGTTTTCGCGCAACACCTGATTCTTTTATCGAAATCACGCATTTCTACAAAAATCAAAGTTTTTCGACAACGATGCATGATAGAACAATTTTACTTGCGGATTTTGTTTTAAAGTGTCAAACTCTATAATTATCAGCCAACAGTAATTGCTGAACAAATTTGGTGTTGTATAGTATAATTGTGAAACTATAAATAACTTCACCGATGATTAATATATCTTGGTATACCTTCAAGGATGCCAAAGTACGCTGCGTGGTTTTCCTTATCTGAGTCTCGCTATCCGGCAGTCTCAATGCCGACACAATTTCCGCTTTCGTCTCTCCGCTGGTCGCTTCCGTTATCATCGTCAGAGCCGCCTTAATGCTGGCTGGTGACAATATCAAATTTCCCTGGCGTTCTTTGCTCAAGGACTGCAATGATATTCATATTCGTACGTCGATTGTTGTCTTTTATCCTCTATGTCTCTAATCGCATTATAATTGGTTGGATGAGACATAGCACATAGTTTCTTACCTGCGTTAAGTACGTATTGAAGAGATTGTCCCGATCATCGGCATTCAAGCCGGCCTGCAAGGCGTCTAGAAATGTGTTTACGTTAATATATCTGTCGCGAATCGTTTATTTCTCATCTACTCCAAAAGCCCACGAGAGAAACAACCACCACAACTACAAGTCACAAATTTCGTTACTCGAAGAGAATTTCAAATGTACACATGCAGAACTACACACAGTCAGGCAATCTGACTGAACCATTTATTTCCTTCATTCGCTACATTAAACTCGATTAACGTTAATTCGAAAGAGAAGTAAAAAAAAGAATTATTGTCAGGAAATTTCTTAGAAGCGAGATTAGGGATAGACGAACAAAAGAGTGTGTTCCCATCGATTTTGTTCACCGACGGATATCAATAATGTCTATTGCACCATGCGTCGAAAGAGATTAACCTGCGTTCGGCACTTCTGATCCGAATTTCGACTCGAAGTCTTGCACGACGGTCTGATTTCCGAGAGGATTCGCAACTCTGCCAATGTAGAGGATCGTTCCCGTGGTTTCATCTTCGATGTAGAAGACGAACGGATGAGTCGCGTGGAACGTTTCGTCTTTGATCTTGTTACCGAGCTCGACCTCTGAAAATCAACAATGTTTCATTAGCCGAACAATAGACAGGGTGTTAGAGAGACGGTGGAATGAAAAGATTACCAGTGGCCGCGTATGCCGTGGTTCCATTCTCGTTCACCTCTATCCCAGCTTTCTGATAGATGTCCGTGACTTTCAAGTGTCTGGAGGCGCGTTTCGTTTGGGCTATTCCCGTCAAAGTGGCCGTGTCGTCGAAAATATCACGAATGCCAAGCTAACCGAGCAAATTGACGAATTAGGACTGGAATTAGGAACATTACTTCATCGGAAACAAATTTTAACACTAAACCAACCACCTGCTGGTCAAACGACTGGTTTTAGATTTTTTATCTTCGAATTATTCAATGCTTGGAAAGCGATTGGATAAATTTCTTTATCCAAGCACGTGTTGTAATCAAAATTCCACAAAACCGAAAATAAACACAGCCTTGTTTTTTTTGTAACGTAGAACATTTAACCCTTTGCAGAAGGAGTTATTTTAACTCGAAAATTAAACATTTCTTCCTACCTAGAATAATTCATTATATGGATATGGAATTGATGTAACACCTCTTCCAATAGTTAAATACACTCCTCAAAAGAATTAAGGGATCACTTGTACGAACCCGAAAAATTGGTCCCACTTTACGCGATCTTAACTCCGTCAAAACTTGCCGTATCGATGTCGTTAAACAATGGTTTGAAAGCCTGAAACCTCTAATTTCTGATGCTCTTTGTCAAATTGTTGCTATGTTGATTTTTTACGAAGTTATAGCGAGATGAAGACAACATTGACGGTTAACAAAAATTTTGTGCAACTTTGGAACATCATACGGGGAGCAACAAATTTTGTTGATAAATCGTGTTGATATCATTTGGAAGGGCTATCTTTCCTGTGTAAATTGTGTGGCTGTTCAATATTGTGCGATTTTTTTTATTCGAGTTATTCAACATTGAAGTAAATATGGGCTTTTTAACTTTAACTGGCTTCAGAAAGCGAAAAAATTATCGTAAAATCTTGTGTAAAAAAGCAATAGAAAGAGCGTTTTTTTCTCTTCAAGACAATCCTTTTGTTTTGTCAACTTCATGAACATTTCGATATACCAGGTGTTTCTGAAAATATGCTTAAAAAATGCACAATTTCCATTTTTCCTTTAACTCGCTATATCTCGGCGAGAAATGATCGTAATAAAAAGGAAAATCGATTTTGCAAAACCCTGAGGTCGTAGATAAATTTTGAGATCAGATTTCAAATCAGCGTGAAAAAATCCACGGGAACTGATATGTAGCATGTTAAAAAAAATATTTTTCCGCGCGTGGTACTAGAGAAACCACATTTTCTTGAAATTTTACATGTTTAACGAATTTTCTCAACGTTAAAAAACGTTCGTACCAGAAGCTCCCTATTTTCCCCATATTCTGCAAAGTTTCAGCTCTAATTTTTAAAAAATTTCATCCCTCTACCTCATTTCTATCAAAAGTTCTTTGATTTTGCGGCGGTAGCGTATTCAGAGATGTCAGGCAGCCGCTGTACGTGGCGCGCTAATTTCTGCGAAGCACTAACTTCAAACACAGCTGCCATAGGTAAGAAATTATCGCAGCGAGTTCATGGGGCACTCAATCGAATCGGCAGAATCTCTGCTTCAATCTGATGTTTGAATCATGGTATTGCGATCACTTCTCGCCGAAATACAGCGAGTTAAAAGAAAAATGGAAATTGTGAATTTTTTAAGCATATTTTCAGAAACACTTGGTGTATCGAAATGTTAATGAAATTGAAAAATCAAAAGGAGTGCCCTGAAAAGAAAGAAACGCTCTTTCTATTGCTTCTTTGCATAAGATTCTACGATAATTTTTTCGCTTTCTGGAGCCAGTTAAAGTTAAAAAGCCCATATTTACTTCAATGTTGAATAACTCGAATAAAAAAAATCGCACAATATTCAACAACCACACAATTTACACAGGAAAGGTAGCTCTTCCAAATGATATTAACGCGATTTATCAACAAAAATTTGTTGCTCCCCGTGTGATGTTCCAAAGTTGCACAAAATTTTTGTTAACCGTCAATGTTGTCTTTATCTCGCTATAACTTCGTAAAAAACCAATATATCAATCATTTGAAACAGAGCATCTGAAACTAGAGGTTTCATGCTTTCAAACCATTGTTTAACGATATCGATACCAATTGGTGGGACCAATTTTTCGGGTTCGCACAAGTGATCCCCTAATTCTTTCGAGGAGCGTATTTCAGTAATTGACTAGATATAAAATAAACAATATTTTGAATAATGGTGTAGCAATTTTTATCAGAGAATCGCTCGGTGGGTTTAGTGTTAATGATTTGCTCGGTCATCAAAGCCACCGTGGACCGGACAGTTTGAACAGAACCGCGAATAGACGCACCTTGCGAAGGACAGATTCCAGATGGTTAGTATCCTCAAACTTGAACTTTGGAATGATGACGTCCACGGGTAAATCCTGCATGTGCCACATATGTCTCGTTAGCACAAACTGGTTGATATTGTTGGTGATCTTGTCGATTCCGTCTTTGGAAAACGGCAGCAACAAGTACATAGCGAACTTGTGTCCCTGCAATTAGACAAAGTAAATGCAGTTTCACCGCTCTGTGTAATTCGCCAAATCATATTAAGCTGATATTTCGCGTACATCGTACGGTATACGCAGGATCTTTGCATTCAGTTCCGAAGATTCGATGTAATAGAAACGATCAATGGCTTGCATAAGAGGAACTTGAACAGTCCTATTCGACCCTATATAAAACTCTCCGTTTCGAGTATTCTTCTCTGAGAAATATTTGCGATACCATGACCCCTTGAAGTAGATCGCATTCGTGATCACCATCAACGAGTTCTTGATCTTACTTTCTGAAAAATATGGTTGGTGGTTTTTAACGTGTATTTACATACGATTGTAATTCGCATTAATGCATCCTCATTTTAATTTGCATAATTTTTTAGAAGTGTCTCGAATTTCGCGGTGGTTGGTAAACGATAAATTTAAACATCTGAGAATTGTAGAACAGGCGAGAGAATATTAAAAACATATCAGCAACAGTAGCTGCTCCAGAATAGTGTTTTCATCATCAAACATCAAATTCATTTCTCTATCTAATATTTTATACATTCATTAAAAATGAATACGAATTAAAATGCGGATACGTTAATGTATGTGTTTTTAAATAAACGTGAAATAGGAATCTCTTATTCCTTACCATCCTCCACCAATCGTTCTATATTTCCGTCAGTGACGTTGCTGACCCACTGGTTAATTTCTTGAACAATCGGTTGGGCGTTGGAAAAATTCGCGATTTTCACACCGGTGGCGTAGAAAGTTTCCGCGATGGCCTGGTATCGTTGTCTGATCGATATGATCGCGTCTGTATAAATTCTTGTCCCGATGTTCACCTTGTACGCCGGCGAATTAGCCTGCGAACCGGTTCAACAATTAATCCGCGGAAGGCAAACGGGACAATTTTTGTTTAAATCGCCGTTTTTTATCTTACACGAAGCGATTGTAAGATACCGGTGAATCTGTCTCTGGTGGCAGTTAGAGTGGCAGGCAGTCGCATCGCGTGGGCGATCTCAAGGGCAGATTGGTCCTGCGAGCCCTCGTACAACAGGACCAGCGCGATTTTCAGCGAGATCGGCGACACGAGCAGATTGTCGGACTGTTTCTTGCACAAGGCCTGGCGACAAAGAAAATCATCAGAGTACGGGATATGAAAAAGGGAGGCGCATAAATAATTACCGCGAACAACGACCAGTCGAATGAGGAGAACCGTTCTCCTTGATATGGCACAAAATCGTCTACATGGATATCGTCATGGTTCCTGTTCAGAAGTTCGATCCTACGAGTAGTTGCGTTCGAAGCGTTGGGAATTCCCGTCGTCACGACTCCGCATGACCCCGTCGCAACCGTGGCAATTATCGTCAGCAATCCTGCAAACAATACATATGTATATATATATATATATATTTTCTTTTTTCTTCGAGGGAGCTTCGAGGCGATTTAATCCGAAGAATGGTCCACGATCGAAGGATCGATACACTCTATTTTTTGTTATTTCTCCCGATAAATCGCGAACACACGATGCCAAAACAAATCGGAGGAAGATCGAGAGGGAACGGCCTCTTACCGAATATATTGGCGCAGTTCATTGTCGCAGATCTTCTGTATTCGCCAGATAATTACAGTTGATAAATGTCTGCCGCAACGTACGCGCGCTCTTGCAACGATTCGACAACGCGTCGAGGCAGAATGGCAATGATGTTTTCGATCTCATCCAGCGAAGTTCACGAAACGGGGAACCGGTCGGTCGGCTTTATCTGTTCGTCTGTCCGTCCGGCCGTTAGCTGGTTCGTCCGTCCTCTAAATCGCGCACGCAACAGAGGAGAAGCGATACAAGGCAAGGGGGAACCGGCTGTGTTCGGCAGGACGAATCAACGGGAAAGAAATGTCGAGGATGATTCATGAATACGAACGGAACGCTGTTAACCGATTCTGGCTCTGTTGCTTATTCCAACGATACGCTATCGTTGTCGTCGAGGAATCACGGTTTGCGTAATCTGCTGGAACGTCGGGTATTATCTTCAACATTAAAGACAACAATTCCTTATGTACGAAATTGTTCTATTATGAAACGGACGAGTACAAGAAATGTCACATCTCCGACGGACATACACGATCGTTTATTCGTAACAGAACACGGGTTCGTAAGAGGGAAAATCATGTTGCCTTCGGGTTATCGGACGTGTTTCTTCTCTCCATCCGTTTTGCGGTTTGCTGTTGTTCATCTCCGTGGCCGTCGAAAAGCGCCGGTCAACTTGGCTATACTTGCTCCTGCGAAATAGAATCACCGATGAGGTCGAACGAGAACTATAGCCAATTCTTTATACTGGAAGCGCACTGTAGCACATTCCTCGAGAAATCTATTATGTAATTGCTTTCTGTTAGCTTCTTTTCGCGCGTATCTTGACCGGACTCGAAAAAAAACATGTTGTCGGGAATTAACAAGATAACAGCTTTAAATCAACGCCGCTCGATCGTGTGTATTCGCGACAATTCGAATAATTCTTATAGTAAAGTCACGATCTAGCTCACATTGCCTGTTCCGATCAGGGACAGAGATCGTGTAGGGAAACTATTTCTTTATCACTTCTTGGACTCTCGCGGGGATGCCCCCCAAAAGAAGGGGTAGGCGGAGTGATCGTGGAGATCCTCCGGGAGCTAGATCGCGAATTTACTGTACATATATGTTTGTAAAAAGATAGATTCGAAAGGTTAACAATCGCGTTACCTACTCCTTGGCGAGGCCCGGGGAAGTTGATGCTGCAGGTGGGGGTATGCGCGCAGACGGTGGTCGTGAAACATAATCGCCGCACAGTGGGTAAAACCGATGGATTCTGTATCAAAATCAAAGAACTTTCGATAGAAATGAGATAGAGCGATGAAATTTTTTTTAAATGAAAGCTGAAACTTTGTAAAATATGCAATAATTATGGAGATTGTGGTACGAACGTTTTTCAACCTTGAGAAAATTCGTTAAACATGCACAGTTTCAAGAAAATTGTGGTTTTTCCAATACCACGCGCGGAAGAAACTTTTTTTTAAACACGCGACACATCATTTCCCGTCGATTTTTTCACAATGATTTCAAATCTGGTCTCAAAATTTGTCTATGACCTCAGGATTTTGCAAGAAATAGATTTTTTTGAACACAACTTATCAAATCATTTTTTTTGTTGAAATGATTTCGTAACCCACTAATTTGAAGGAATATTGTATTCTCATATATAAAACACATTAAAAATAATCATGATGAAGTATTTGAACGTTTACTTAACGTATATCACTTGACGAACGATTACTTGACGTATCGCTGCGATTGTCGCTGGCACTCCTTGTATATTCTATGTGTGACTGTAATGTAATTAACTTCCCGATTTTATAGGGAAGTTATTGTAATTACCCCGAAAATCGAATTTTTAGCAGATCTTCACGTTTCATGGTCATTGGAGTCATTTTGGACTATTTTTATCAAAATGTCGGTGTGTGTGTGTGTGTGTGTGTGTGTGTGTGTGTGTGCGTGTGCGTGTGCGTGTGCGTGTGTCCGTTTCTATGGTATCAAATTTTTCGTTAACGTTTTCAGAAAAAGTAACAACGCGATCGGAATGATGAATGATGCAATCGATGTGCCCCGCTGTAACTTAGAGCTGATTAGATTTTGGTCCATTTTGGTCAAGTAGTTTTTTAGTTTTTTTAGTTTTTTTCGAAAGAATTTCATTCAACAATGCAATTTATACGAGAGAACGGAAAGTTTCCACCGAAGAAACAAACGTAATTACACAAAAAATTTTTTTTTCGATTTTTTTAAAATTAGAAAAAAAAATTTTTTTTTTTAAATCTTTTTTTGTACCTTAAGATGATGTTTCCGCTTACAATAATCGAAAATTATCCCAATGCAAGAGTGAGTTAATCATCTCCCGAGAATACATTTTCAAAGAATATCGATGAAAGTACAAAAAAAAATTTATATTACAATCTTTAAAAAAACAATCAGTTCAAAACGAATTATTAACTGAGATTAAATTGAAAATTAATATGAACTATATGATAATTATTAATAACAGTGATGTTGAAAACGGATTGGTTAATGGAGCACACATGCGGAATATTAAAATTTATTACTTTTCAAGAAAATACTAAAATTCCGTCTATATTGTGATTAGATTTTCAATTGGCCAGAGTAGGAGTGAAAGTAAGAACTCGTTATCGTGATTATATGAAAAATGCAAATATTGATCAAAATTTAACACCAATAATAAAAATATCGAATCAAGTAAATATGTCGAGTGAGGAAAAATATCAAATCACACGTAGTCAATTTCCAGTGGTTCCTGCTGAAGCGATTACGATTCATAAAAGTCAGGGATAAAAAACATACGAGAAAGTATGTTTGGATTTTAAAAAATCAGAAAGGCCAACTTTACAAATGTTGTATGTAGCACTGAGCAGAGTTTCAAAATTGAGCGCGGTTTATATATTTCGGGACAATTTAAATTAACAGTATCGAAGAAAACCAAGATCAATACTGCAACCCCGGATAATGATGAGTTGTATCGTTTGCGAAAAACTAATTAAGACAATTTATATTGCAACATTAGTATGCTATAACAAGGAACCAAGCGAGCAACGAGCATACGATATTGGTTTAATGCGACGCCATATAGCAAACATTTTGATAAGTAGAAAACTATTGAATTTCCCTGAAAACGTATAATATTCTTAAAACGTACACTTAATAAATAATAATAATAATATACAGCAACTAATGAATCGGGAAGTTCTTTGTGTGGCTCGTGGAGAGTCACACACAAAATGAAAGACATTAATAGCTGTGGGCCCTACTAGGATTGCGTACCACTAACATTCTCGCAAGAGCAGTCCTGCCCGCGAGCTCGCGAAGCGAGCGAGCAACAACAACCCTACTCGCGAGCGAGCAAAGCGAGCGAGCAACAATAGCCCTCTAGTTTAAATTAGATATTAATTTTCCATAATTATATTTTCATTTACACAGCAAGTAAGGTAAGTAAGGCAACGAATTTTTTAACTACTGGTGATAAAAATAAAAAATAAGGTATACCACAATCTTCATAATTATAGTTCATATTCTGCAAAGTTTCAGCTTTCATTTAAAAAAAATTTCATCGCTCTATCTCATTTCCATCGAAAGTTCTTTGATTTTGACGCAGAATTCATCGGTTTTACCCACTGTGCGCCGATCTGTCCATCGTAGTGAATGATTTCGCTGGTGAACGGAAGCACGCTGGTTGCTACCTCGGTAACCCGGTGGGACTGTTTTCGGAACGGGAAAATCCGTGGAACGGGATATCCTCCGTATCCAGTTTTCGCGGAAGATCCGCAGTTACCGAGCTCCGAATAACTCGGATAAATATACAGGGTGGTGTTCATGCAATTGTCAATTTTTGTAGATAAGTTTGAAGGAAGTGGAATGAAATGATATATTAGTTTCGGCGATAATAGCCCTTGTAAATCCAAAATAAATGAAAAAACATATTTTGGAAACCTTTACAAGCCATAAATGCATAAAAATCCGCAGTCTATCGATGACATAACGAACTTTTTTAACTGATGTTTGAGTTCTCTGATAGATCGTCAGCATTGGCGTACATACGGGGAACGTTATGGGCAAATCAGGGGACCTCCTGCTCCCCAGAGAAAGATTCTACGCCAATGATATCGTCAGACAGCGATTCATTTGCCCTTGATTGTTTTTTCTTCGTTTCTGCAAGGAAGTACTTGGGGGCCTCGAGTTTCAAGGAGTTCAGAGATCGAGCGAAAATTTCTCTTGCCTCTGCTTTATATATTTGTAGAAGGGACGGAGAGATATACTGGACCATGGACCAACCCGCGCTTATGCGATAAGGGACGCATTTAGAACAGTTTACCTGTCGGGACCATGAAAGTAGGTTTATTGTTTGCGTTAACCGAGACACATTGTTTCATAGAGTTTCATAGAGAAACAGACATAGATTTCGAACAGACGGCAGCCTTGCGGAATGCGTCTCACGATGTACCTGCGTTGTCCTCGAAGCTCATGATTAGACAGCGGATCTTTATGCAAAATAAAAATTATTTACCTGAATTGCAACAAACTGAAGTGACATAGGGATTTATTTTCTTTAATAGATTGAAAATAGTATAACGGTAATTTAAATTCTTCTAATGTTTTTACTGTTTTAAATGGCACTCACTCATTTTTGTCATAAAATCCGCTGTCTACTCATGATTTTAGCTCAGAGGCAGGCAACTTCTTCCCCACCGTCGCTCGCGCTATTCACTTTTAGCTTGACTTTATCTCCAGAGCCGGAGAGCTAGCGCGGCGCGTCCCGCATACTGTTTCTTTCGTAAGTCCGAATGGTGGAAAACGCTGTTGGGCACTGAGAAGAGGGGAAAGAAGCAATATGCGGGCCACCAGTTGCCCGGCTTTGTTCTAGCCTAACGATCCGCCCTGTTTTGGTTAAAAAATTGTACAATTTCTTCGAATTTAGACATTATCGACAGTTAAATTAGTATATAAAAATATTGATACACGCTGTAAGTTAAATAACGATTTCAGAACGCGTTAAAACCTATTGCCGCTGCGTTGCGCGATCATGAACGATTCTTCTTTGATTTGCTCGCGTAATATCGCAGTTTCGTCTTCGCTACTGCTCGAGTGGTTTATTACATTTATCCTGCTGTTTCGTTTTCTTCTTTTCTTCGTATTTTTTTCGTACCCTGCGCCCCTCCCGCGCTTTCGCTTTCTCCTTTCCAATTCTTGCTCGGCTTTTTCCAACTCGGACAATTCTTCGACAGGAACTGATTCCTCGTCTTCCCCCACGCAGAAGGTATCCTAAAAGAAATTCGAAAACAATTAATGAACAGGTTTTCTGACAAGTGTTGTACACTCAAAGTACCCGTGCAACATTTCGCTTACATTTAGGTAGGATTCGTGAGATTGCGACACAGGCTGCGAATATATTTCGATGCTAGTATCGACGGCCCGCGGTTCCTTGAAAATGAACCCATCGTGTCTTTTCACAGGACTCCTGATTGTACGCAAGTAGTGCGCTCTCATGTCAGAAGTGTCGTGCACATTCTGCGTGTAGCTGACAAAGTCTTCGAGATCTTGATCAGTCCCGGAACTTCCGTCGGTAGTGTCAGCCTCGTCGTTCGAGGAAACTTGCGCCTCGTCATCGATGAACTCGTTCCTTGCTCTCCTCCGTCTTCTTTTACGCTCGTTGCTCAAAGAGGAAAGCGCCTTGAAACGTTTCGATCTCGCACTATCGACCTTCTCGCTCTCGAAATCTTCTTTCACATCCTCGAAGAAATAACTGGTATCGAACTCGACGCTTTTCTTCTTATCCTCGAGAAAGAAATTACTCCGTACATCAACTGTGTTCGTAGCTCGATCGTTCACATTCCTTGTGGAATCGCACTTCAAGCTCAAGCGCTTCTTCACGCCCGCCAACTTCCTCGCGATACTACCCCCGGAAGTAGGCTTTTTCGCTGATTTCTCAACAGAGATCCAATCGTCGTCCGAATCCCACGCTGGGAAACTACACGCGCCTCCTTGGGACTTGGTCTCCTCTTCTTTGAACCAATTCGAGGTGCCACCAGTTTCTTCAGAGTCGCAAGCCTCAAAATCATCGTTCCAAACGTAGTCGTCTATTGCAAACTCTGCATCGAATGTTTTCTTCTCCCGGAAATCTGAATCTCCTATGACAGTCGGTGCAGTCTGTTCAGTAGAACATTCCATTTCCGGCTCCTTCTGTTTAAAGGAACATTTCATCTGCGGCTCAATTTGTTTAAACGAAGTTTTCATTTCCAGCTGACTTTGTGCAGTAGAAACGTTCACCTTCGGCTGAACTTGTTTCAAGGGACATTTAATTTCTGGCTCGATTTGTTTAAACGAAGATCTCATATCCAGCTGACTTTGTGCAATGGAACATTTCACTTCCGGCTCGAAATCTGGAACATCGGCTAGGTCCGCGTCGAACTCATCTTTGAACATGTCGTCGTCAGACTCTACGGCCGTCGCTCGAGAGTCTGGATTCGAATTGATTAGAGAGATCTCGCTAATCGCTTGCGTTACGCTGAGCAGGCTCTTCTTCTCTATATATGTGTTCGAAGTAACATTATTTTCAATTGCATCCTCGCTCCTGTTGGACGCTGTGAAGCTACCGAATTCGATGTCCTCCACTTTCAGACTCTTGACAGGCGTTTCGACGTCAGCAGTCTTACGATTACAGACATCATAGTATTTAGAGGATGCCTCTGTACCAGCTTCTGCAACGTGAGCGCTTTCAGAAGCGCATTCAGAGTCGGATGTTTCGTTTAATATGTCCTCGAACGTACCTGGCTCGAAATTGTGCGAAACAAATGTGTTATTCGTTGTTACCTCTTCATCGTGATCTGTTCGTCGTGAAAGATCCCCGAAGTCTTTAACGAGACACACATTATTCTTGTTTTCTTTATCTTCTTCTTCAAATCCGTCACTTTCATTCGATTTGCTACTGTCGTCAAGCAAGTCCTCGAACTTCGACTCTGCGGCAATACAATCGTTGTATTCGATTTCTGGGATCGTTTCCATGAACACTTGGTCGTCGATACCATTATTAGCATCATCGTTGTTACCGCAAGGACTGCTTCTATAACCGACATCGTACTCATCCGAGATCATCTTTTCCTCTCGCTTTCGACAAACGACTTGGTCCAATGTGGCTAGACAATCGAGAATGCTTGGATCGGGTATCGAGAATTGAAAGAAATCTTTGTTCAGAGAAAATTTAGGCAGATACAAATCGCTTATGTCATCCGTTTCCTTTATGCTCGTATCCTTCTGCGAATTTCTCATCGCGCACGTTGTAAGGAAATCTATCGCCGCGGTATCGCAAGATAAAATCTTTACGTCGTTCGGTTTTGTCATCTTAGAGACATTGATGTTCCGAGTGGGTTCCATGGTCGGCACTTTGAAATCTTCGTCCACGACGTTCTCGTCTTTTCTGCTTTGGAAGAAATCCATTAAAGATTTTGTTTTGCCGCACTGCGGCTTCGCGTTTGATTCTAAAATATCAATTTTTGTGTTAAGTACATTTTTAGATCGTTGCGTCTACAAGAATAAGTTAAATTATTTCATCACCTGTTGCTGCTGTCTTTTTAGAAACCTTCTTGCTTTTGGTCGATTTCTTGTCTAATTTTTTCTTCTCGTTCCTTCCTTTCACGGTTGGACTTTTTGGTTGCACGTGGATGTGCATCTTCAGACAATTCGGAATCAACGACTCGGGAATCATACGCGGATTATCTTGATAAAGAGATGAGAGAATGTTGTCCATCTTTAATACCTTGTTATTTAGAGAATCTCTTCTGGCTATCGTTGTCTTTAAAGTCTGCAATTTTCATGAACTATTCGTTTAGAGACTGTTTCAAACCAGGGACTGAAACGGTTCTGAAAATAACTGTTTCGAACTGTTGCACTTAAATTACCTCGTGCTCTCTTCCATCCGTGACAAGGATGATGATATGGCCGTCGCGTTTTCGGCCGGTTCTTCCCATTCTTTGTACAAGCCGAGTAGGCGAATTTTGAGATATGTCGAAGCATATTATTAGATCGACTTCTCCGACATCTAATCCTTCTTCTCCTACATTGCAAGATAATATTGTTAATATTAATACTAGGTTTACCGGACTGTTTACGGTAACTATATAGTATGCTACAGTAAGACGCTGCATACCTATACTTGTAGATATAAGAACGTTAACCCGATTATTTCGAAAATCATCTAACGCTTTTATTTGTTGCTTCTGTTTCTGTCCAGCTTGGCCGACGAACATCTGAGGTCTTATCAATGGCCGGCATTGCAACAGTAAGACGTAAACCTCGCTGACGATGTCCCTATACTACGCAACACGTAAACTAATAGACGTCTTTGTAATTTCTTTTTAATCTTAAATATTTCCAGTGCGAACCTCGACAAAAACTATTGCTCGTGTATCATCCTTTCCATTTTGATTCCTCTTGAAATGATGTTCGAGCAGTTCTTTCAGTTTCTCGAATTTCGTGTGGCCAAATATGAGATTTTGCGGAATCTGGAAGTAAATTTCATATTACAGTCCGATAGTATTTTGGAAAACAAACATTTCTTTTCTACAGATTAATATCTACGAACTTCCGAATTTGGGGATAGAGTCTTCACATCCGGAAATTCACCTAGGTATCTTTCAATATTTTCGAGTAACTCTTGCAGGTGTATCTCCTCGTTCATCCAAAATTTGTCGGAGTGACCTACCAATAACGAACGTATCAAAATTGTAAAACGTTGAAGCAACTATTTTAACCCTTGGCATTCGAACGGTGACTCTGAGAGAGTCGAAAGAAATGTTCAATTTTCGAGTTGAAATATCTCCGAGTGCAAAGGGTTAATTGAATTTTACGCGTTTTCTTACTGTGATAAAATTTCAAAAACGCTCGGAGACCGTCCCTGACCATTAACTCGTACGCGTGATACATGGTTATCAATATATTTAACGTTTTTATGATTTGTCCATAATTTCCAGGCCTGTTTCCCTTCTTTTGAAATTCTTTCAGCAAATAAAATATCTACTGGACAGAAAATAACATTTCAGCAATATAGACTATAATTATAAATAATAAATCTATATATACGTGACATCATAATTTACCTTTCCTTTAGAAATATTGGCAGTATGTCCACGAAGAACATTGCTCTGAATTAAAACTCTGACATGCCGATCCATAATGGAAATATATTGCTCTTTATACTCGGTTAATTCATTATTTAGGGGCACCAAAATTATATCAACTTTCCTTTGGTTGATATATGGAATAATATCGGGGGAAGTATCATCTCTTAATTCTATGTGAGCTATACACAAGTTTTGTATCACCTATAAAGAAACACATAGGAAATTTTAGTAACTCACGGCGCTGTTTATAATAATGAACATTACCTCGTGAACATTGTCAATTTTATTTCCTGGTGTAGCCGAAAGGGCTAGTAGCCTGTAGTTTTTATTTTTTTCATTTAATATTTTAATGCACTGTACAGAAAAAATAGATTTAATATTTCGTCTATGAAAATCAAAAGGCGATAGTCTCGTTTCCAGGATTCTTTTTCAGTAGTCAAAAGCGCTAGATAAAAGATCAATCTAGGCTGCAGTCGCTCTTAAAATTCCTATTTTTACGTTTTCGAGGCGTAACTTGCATTATTCAGAAGCATAAAGCTGCCCATACTGCCGAATATGCCTACATTGATGTTTTTTCTAGTGCTTTTGAAACGAGTCTACCTCTTTAAGTAAAATAATATGTGTTAACTGAGGATACCTCGCAATAAGAATGCTTCCCCAAAGCTTTATGAGCTTCGTCGATGACAACGCATTTTACTAAATTAGCAGGCACAATATTCTTTTC
This sequence comes from Lasioglossum pauxillum, assembly GCA_933228785.1. Classification (NCBI taxonomy): domain Eukaryota; kingdom Metazoa; phylum Arthropoda; class Insecta; order Hymenoptera; family Halictidae; genus Lasioglossum; species Lasioglossum pauxillum. Next base: position 35,188,761 of record OW121701.1, on the reverse strand, counting down.
GAGGTCATTGTGAAAAACCTGAGGAGTAGCGAATATCACTCTATGTTTGCACCAGGCTACTTCACGTTGCTTTTGATTGACCGCTCCTATAACGTTGCATTGATACAGAGAAGTTAAGAAGCATTTTCTAAATTGCACATCGTCTATTCCATACCTGTAAGTTCGATAGTCTCCGTGGTAGGTATGCCCATTACATTATGGCAGGCAAAAATTTGTTGTGTGACCAATGGTTTAGTAGGTGCCAAGAATACAACTTTTCCACAAGGATACCATCTCCAAAAATTATACATAACAACCGCAGCGATAAATGTTTTTCCCAATCCTGTTTGTGAGTCGATAAAAACATGTAGTTAATGATATTTATACAATTATTTTTCCCATTAATCGTTCAATCTTACCAGTTGGTAAACAAACTAAAGTATTGCAGTACAATGAAGCTTTGACTACGTTAAATTGATAATCTCTGACAGGATAATTCTCCGGGTATATCCACGTTTCTCCAGCCGACAAGTCGAATCCTTTTGTTCCCGGATCGGACGAAATTTGGAGATTTTGTGACAGCTCCATTTCCAAAAGTTTCTCCCCATTGGACTCGTCTTATTTTGAAAATCGTAAATCAGAAGCTTGTCTGCGCATCGTATTCGCTGTAATGAAAAACAATTATACAAATAAGTGACGCCATCTAGCGACGTCAACATACTACTAAGCAGAAACTGGGATCCATAACAGACATCTCGTGTAATGGGACTTTTTGTCCGAGGTTCAAGGGGTCCATTTAGGGCCCCCGTACCGTTTTAGTATCACACCCAACGTTACCGACAAGGTGCAACTTAGATTTGTTAGTACGAATCGAGTATCTTGTATACTTTATTCCAACAACGAATGCGTAACGGAATTTGGCGGGAAAAATTCATACGCCGCGTATATTCGAATGATGCGAGTAGCACTTACGAACAATATCATCACGCATGTTACGCATACATGTATTTTGCAAATAATACGCATAGAGATCTTTATGTGTGTCATTCTATCTTGTTTAACCTTCGATTACTCGCACTCCACTTTCTGCATAACTGGTTACATGGAACTTTACATCGTTCCAACATAAATAAATTCTTACTCAATGAAATAGCTATACATTAATGTGTGGCCTACACCTTTGTTTACGTTTGGAACGCTAAATTTCAAGTTTTGATATCGTAAATACTAAATGCGAGTAATTCAAAGTTAATTGTATAGCTCGAAAAAAATTGTATTCCAGCAGCCTGTGCTATGTATTAGCTTGAACGCGTTATTGAAGATGGCAATACTAGTTCTTTTTTAAAGACTACTAGTTGCGGTAATTATTACACTGCGGATCTTTATGCAAAATAGAAATGTTGTACGTCCGTTGCAAGACACAGAAGTAAAATAAAAATAGGCATCTTTCGTTGATCTTTTTGAAATGTTAAAAGTAACGTGTGTGGGTATTCTTAAATTCTCTTTAATCTTTTTACTGTTTTAAATTGCGCCTTACTCACTTTTGTCGTAAATACATAAAATCCCCAGTTTAGTAATTACGAAGACCACAATTGTCAATGCATAGTATTCATTAAGGCTAATTCAACAAATAATCTGACATAATTAGAGAAATACGTTTAATCGCAATTTACGTATTCTTGTTCTATTGTTTTTCGTTCTAGAATAGTTGAAAAGTAAAAAATACGAATGTGTATATACCGTTGAATATCACGACACGATAGAAGAGTTTCTTATTTCCCGGGTGATAACACACGGGTTATCCGAGCGGATTAAACGACTAAAATGTACGAGTATTGGAAAGAATAGCTCCTGATTAATTAAAAATTAATTTATTGTACTTAATGATATACAGGAAAGTATGCGACTTGTCGGATCGAGTGAGCATATAAAACAGTTGATATACGTACACATAATCATCGTTATGCAACTATCAGACGTACACAGGTGTTTAATAAAAATAAACTAAAAGCACAAATAAATTGGACTAGATCTCTCTAATTAGGACGTATGATTTGTCGATAAATGACTATTCAATGCAGCTTTGTGGGCAAACTTTTTCAAACAGATCAGACACTCGTGCGTTTTCTCATTAATGTGCACCGATAAATGCTTTTTCAACGTCGCTTTATCCTTAAAGATTTTCTGGCATGCGCTACATTCGTACGGTCTTTCACCTGCGTGGACTAATATGTGGCTGTTCAATGTCGTCTTCTGGGTAAACGCCTTATGACAGACGTAACATTCGTACGGTCTGTCGCCTGTGTGGCTTAGCATGTGTTTCCGCAACGAGGACTTCTCCTTGAACGTTTTCTGACAAATGTGGCACGCGTGCCTCTTGTCACCAGTGTGTATTAGCATGTGAGAATTCAGTCTAGTCTTCTCTCTGAAAGCCATCTCGCAAAGCTCGCAGGCGAACGGTTTCTCGCCGGTGTGTATCAGGGTGTGCCGATTCAGGTCCGATCTGCGTGTGAAGATTTTATCGCACACTTTGCAGTCGTACTGGCCTCCGGTGTGCAACAACATGTGGCTGTTGAGATCCGATTTTCGCGCGCAGGCTTTATGACAAATGTGACACTCGTGCGGCTTCTCGCCCGTATGCACCAACATATGAGAATTCAGTTTGGCCTTCTCTCGAAAAGTCATTAGGCATTCTTTACATTCGTACGGTCTCTCGCCGGTGTGCACCATTGTGTGCCGGATCAGTTCCGATTTCCTTTTGTACGTTTTCTCGCAGATATTGCACGCATGGGGTTTCTCACCGCTGTGCGCCAGCATGTGATTGTTCAACGCCGTTTTCTGCGTGAACGACCTGTGACACATGGTGCACTTGAACTGTTTATTTCCTCCGTGCAACATCATATGCGTATGCAATTTCGTCTTTTCACGGAAGGTCACGAAACATACGTCGCATTTATACAACCTCTCCTCGGTATGCGTGAGCACGTGCCGGTTCAAGCTGATCTTCTCCTTGAAAATCGCATGACATACATCACACTCAAATATTCTATCCTCCGCGCTGATCGACTGGTCGTTCTCAGAGTCCGGTCGCTTCATGTACGCTTCCTGTAACGCCTCGGCGTCATACGGCTTTTCCAGAACATGCGTCTGCATGTGACTACGCAAACACCATTTGTAAGCGAATCTTTTCTGACAAACGTTGCACTCCAGCGGATTCATTCCGACATGGGTCAACATGTGGGCGTGCAAACTCGAACTGTCTTGGAAGTTCTGCTGGCAAACCTCGCACTGGCTCCCGCTGCAGTGCATTCTTAAATGCGTAACCATGGAGTCGTTGTTTAAGAACCACTTCTTGCAGATAGAACATTGGATTTTATAAAACTTGGGTTGCTGTCCATTTGTGCAAAAACCAGGGTGTTTATCTGTGTCTTGTGGCTGCGTGAAATTTGCATTGGCCAAACATCTTTGTATAGATCCGTCCTCTTTGTCACAGAGATTGGCGTTAGCGATATGAGCCGCCCAATTCGGATGACTGCTAGATTCGCCATCCAATTCCAATTTTACCTAGAATCAATGCTTTCTGTTGAATTTATCGATTCCAGTCGAGAAAGAACAGAGAGATTGGTTGGCAGATAACATGGACATTTACCATTTCATTAGAAAAGTCAACTTCGTTTTGTTCGATAGGTAAAAATACCTTCTCGAATGTACCGGAGCAGATGTCCTCCATGTAGTCGGGATCAAATCTATCGCCAGGTTCTTCTTTAAGTACAACGCTTACAATGTTTTCGTCCTTAAAGTAAGGTTTTAAGTTAGAGTCCTTGCGATAGCATTGTATTGTATGGTGCTGCTGTTTCATAGAAAACGTTTACCATAACCTGACAGTCTATGTTTAATGCATCCATCGGTTCATCTTTCACTTTAACATCTTCCATTTGCTACACTTTGTTCTGAAAGTGAAATCGTTTTATTCGATCGCTCACATCTTGTTCGTCTTCGCGCGAGGAACAAGCTACGCGTAGAATAAAGCGAGGAAATCATATTGCACAAGACTGGTCGCACGGTCAATATCATACGCCGTGCCGTGTGTAACCTTAAATCTGATGACGCGCTGCCTCGATAAGCAAAAGAAACAGGAACGCATCAACTTCTCGCATTTACGAAGCGCTCCGTTTCGCGACAAATTTACTTTTTTCGTTGTTGCGGTCGTGATAGTCGTCAACGAAACAATCTTTCTGTATTCTATACTTACAACGAGGATCATACATCTCACTCGTTTAGCAAAACCTGCATATCGAGACTTCTCAATTCTCTCCCTTATTTCTTCCTAAATAATCGGATTATTCGTACGTGTTTCGACTATAATTAGCGTACGGATATTTTTTTACACAAACGAATCAAATTCGTCTTTACTGTTCGATCGATTTTCTTATGTATCAGAAAACTATACTGGTCTCTCCACTACACATGACAGGCATACGTTACATCAAGTTACATAAATACCATGCATCTATACACGATTATATACACATATACGTATAGGCGCATACGTAAACTCGGTACTTGACCACCATACCTCCATACAATACATTATTATAATACACACGGAACTCGATGAGTTGAATGATCGCGATCGATAACGAAACTCTCATATGTAGTGCATCTTTTATCCGGAGCTGGGTAAAATTGTATTGAAATATTTAATTTGATATGCAGCCATTTTTGAAAATAGCATTTTACATATATTTTAAGAATAATAAAAATATTTGTATTTTGTCTTGCTGAAGATATTTTGGTTCGAATTCAATACGTTCACGAGTAAACTATATATATATGCGGATATCTTTATGCATGTATATATATATATATGGCTTCTAAAAATGTTCACAAATTGTTAAAATAGAAAATTACACAGAATTTAGTACGATTTTTATTTATTTCAGAACTACAATGACTAATATATAGCTATACATCTAATCAAAATAAAACAATAAAATCAAGATGGGAGCTCGTATTCTTTAATTACCATTTTGCTGAAGATAAGTGTCCGATGATTTGTATATATTATATATATGTACAACACGGATATTTTATACATTCACATTTCAAAATTAAATCATGACAAATTAAAAATTTTACGGGAATTAGGCGGGGTGTCCAAGGTACCCCACGATAGCCAAACTTCGTACGTTACTGACGCCAAAATTTTCCTGCATTGCGCGTGGGAAGCGCACAATATCCCATCACCCATCACTGAATGGATACAGGTGGGCACGGGGATAATGTGGAATTAACAGTGTTCTGACATACCAACATCGCTAAAATATCTATGTAAATAGAACATTTGCTTGTGAACCTACGTAAGACTGCGTCAAGGTCATTCAAAGGTCATAGTTTACCACATCATTGAACTTGTCTATGAAGTCAAAAAATATATGGTGTCATTTAAAGATCTTCGATGACCTTGAAAAGATCTTGAAAACGACAACAATCAGAAGACTTTTTTATATCACCATATTTGCCACCTACTTTTCTTTCTAATATTGTCTTCTATCTTCAAGCCTAACGGAAATATTTAAATAGGTGTTCTGTTTCTCGAGAATTACCTGATATATGTATATTATTGTATAATGTAAGTATATAAACGTGAACTCATCCTGACTCATCCAAAACTGCAAACCAGTCCAAACTGACAGACACAGGTAGAGAGAGAAATTAGTGAGCTCTTATTAAATGAACTATCCGATCATTGGAACTTTCAATTCTACTGTGTACATGTATAGTCATAATTAGTGAAGAAAACGTATAAACAAGGCAGATTCACCAGCGCACAGGCTGATTTGCACATCTAACAGAGGAGAAAAAAGGAAAGGACTTTTTGGGAAGTTGCTCGGCTATCCACGGCTATCTGAAAATGGTGATCGAAGCGCCATCGATCAACGAATCGACTCCTATACAATAAAACCAGAACATACACAGAATTAAACAAATTAAATCACAACAGTATGTAATAATGGGCAAAAAGTATTATTTCATGGAATGAGTTCCTTTCCTATTTCGGTATCTCTTTGCGTTATTCGCGTCGAGATAGTTGACGAAGATACCGAAGAATCGAATGGTAAACATATTTTTAAACTGTCTCTTTAGAACAACAACATTTTACTTCTCTTTTTAGAGCTCCGTTTTGATTTTGTACGAAATTATTCTGATAAGTCTGTTTGTTTACAACTTTGTTTTGAGGTTATGTGCCTTATCGTGATAATGTTATTCTTTCTTCGTATGTGTTTTTCTTTGTTAGAATATGGATAAGATACGGTCTATAAGAAATTTTATCGTATAATATATTGTTAAATAAATGTGAAACATACATAAGATTATTTCTAGGTATATTTAATAGTATTTAAATGTTTTGATCAAATTCATAGATGTGTATTATTTTTCAATATTTTGTTATCAGCATTTTTGAAAAATTACGAAACTAAGAAACATACCCTTTGTATCGTTTCATTGTGGATTTTATAATCCAGGAGCAATGGTAGCCAAGATGAGAGGACGCAGAGAACCAACCAGAATAAATATGGAGAACTGCACAAAACTTACCGACAAGCCAGACATATCGCATCCTTCTCAAGGAACTAGTATGTCTGGATCTACTTCTAGAGCTAATTCCGAAGAAACTACTTACGATAATTCAGATATGGCTGGTGCGAGTGCTTGCGCTTATGACCAAATCAATTTCATTTCTGGAAATCCGTTTGTCGAAGTGACCAAAGGGATTATACATTTGTACAAGGAGAAGTATGTACACCTTGTTATTGTTTTCTTATTATTGATTACTGAAAATAACCGTGTTTATTATTTTATAGTAAATTAACAGACATAAGTCAAGCAGCAGAACGTACTCAGACTATCTGTATTCTAGCAGTCCCAGCTACGATGACCTGCCATGATCTTTTAAGATTTACAGCGCCTTGCCATCAAGACATGCGACATTTTAGGATACTCAGAGATGGTAGTCCTAATCAGTATATGGCTTTAATTACCTTCAAAACAGCAGTAATTATAGTTACAATTTTTTCTTCAAATTTCTATCATACTAAAGATTGCAAAGATGTATGCTTAAGATGTACAAAAATATCAATCACATATTTGTTCGTGAAATTGTCATATTCTAAGCTAACACTTGTAAATTGAGAAGATATTTTTACATCAGTATTCTCTAGTATGATATCTATTTATTGTATCATGATGTTAATGTTCGAATAATATTTCAGAATGCTGCAACAGAATTTTATGGTTCTTTCAATGGAACTCCATATAATTCCTTCGAACCAGATGTTATATGCCATATGGTGTTTGTGTATAGCGTAGAAGTGACGGATAATGCGATGCCTCTATCTGGACACACCGAACTACCACTTTGTCCAGTGTGTTTGGAAAGAATGGACGAGAGCGTAGACGGAATTTTAACAATTCTATGTAACCACACGTTTCATGCAAGTTGTTTAGCCAAATGGGGAGATACTTCTTGTCCAGTTTGTAGATACGCTCAAAGTCCTGAGTCACTTGCAGACAGTTATTGTATGGAATGCAGTATGTAAAATTGACTTGACTTTCGTTAAAACGGGAGAAAGTGAGAATAATAACAACAATAAATATGTTTTTTTTCAGATAGTAGTGAAAGTGATGATGCTTTGTGGATTTGTTTGATATGCGGACACATAGGTTGCTCGCGATATCATCAAGGACACGCGTTTCAACACTATCGTGAAACACAGCATTGTTATGCCATGCAATTAGGAAATAACAGAGTCTGGGATTACGTGGGAGATAATTTTGTTCATCGATTATTACAAAACAAAGATGGAAAAATGGTTGAAGGCGGTCCTACGGCAAGTAAAGCTGAAGGTGCCGCGATGGAAGAGAAAGTAGATTCCGTACAGTTGGAGTTTACTTATCTTTTAACTTCGCAATTAGAAACTCAGAGACAATACTTCGAAGATAGACTTTCCCGGATAGAGCAACATTCTCTTGTACAAACTGCAGAGCTACGAGACAAATTAAGCCAAGTATCGGAGGAGAACGGCAAAGTTAAGGTAACTTTTCATTCTAAAAAAATAATAAATTGAAAGTTTCATTTTTGTATTGTATGCTTCAGGAGGAATTGGCAACACTCAGTCGTGAGAAACAGAATGTAGAGAAGCGACTACAACAAGTTAGTAATAAGTTGGCGCAAGTACAATCGGAATTAACTGAAGAAAAAGAGCTGAGGAAAGCGTTAGAATTGAATCAGGTGTCCTGGAAAGATAAATATCAAACTCTGCAGAATGAAATGACTGAATATAAGAACACTAAAGAAGCAGAAGTGACAGATTTAAAGGAACAGGTTCAAGACTTAATGTTCTACATTGATGCTCAAAGGAAAGTGGAAAGTTCGGAATTAAGGGAAGAAATAGCAGCAGGTCATATAATGATTCCAGAAACATCTGGCACTGTTAAAAAGAATGCTCGGTCTTCTAAGTCTCGCAAAAAACGCTGATGTTATTATTAGATATAATATATATATATATTAATTAAAATTTAAGTCTCGTATAGGAATCGTCAAACCGTACCTTTTATGATTTTAATTGTATTATAGTGAAACATTTACGGCGAGAAACTTCAAAGTTAACTTATTAATTTGAACAAATGGCATAGGAAAGGAAACGAAACAAGTAATATAAAAGACCAAAATTTATAATCGATAATAGAACTTTTCGAAACGAATGATCTAAAAGTGTTCTTTTATTTGATGAAAGTATGTGAAGACAATGCTTTGAGACTTACTGTTTTGAAAACAAGAAGAATACATGAAACGATACATATTTTAAATATAAATAGATGCCTAGTATTTACGCGTATGTGGAAAATTTTGAATTTTTTCTTTTCTTACAATAAAAAAAAATATAAGTGAATTGAGTATAGAGTTGTATTTATTATTTCCACCAAACTGGTATTTCAGAAATTAAAATATGATCGTAAAACTTAAACTTGTATTGCTATCTAGTATATATATATATATAGTGTTAAACGGAAAATTACAATCCTTGTGTGAAAAAATCTGTTGAATTTTCTATAACCGGTGAGTACTTCGAACAAATACGATCTCATAAGTATTGACTCTTAAAATATTTATATAAATAATCGATGAAAGTTAGTGCAATAATTGGAAAGTATTTAGTAAACTGTTAATTGAATGACCATGTGATACATATACATATATATAAATGTGTATTTGAACTTGAATAAATTTCTTTTACTTACAAAGAAAAACGTATTTTCACCTATCTACTTTGTATAATGCAAGACAGATTGTTAATTTTTTTGTCATGTTTGAAATTAGCAGCACGTTTACCTTATAAATACATATATTGAAATTTTTTAACGACTTCATCGTAAATACAACTCCTTTCATGTTGGAGCAATTCGGAATGCACTTCAAAACTTCGTAAATCTGTAGCTTATTTGTACATACTTTCATGCCCCTCTCACTAATTATTATCATTCGCTTTTGCATGTCAACTATTTCACCGCATTTTAAACTTAGAAACAAAGGGTTAAAATAGTACTAGCAAATAAAAATGCAAAGAACTTATTTAAAAAAGTACCTCAATACATAATTTTTATTAAGGTATACACATGTTGCTGATTTATATTGTAGTTTCTTTTTATGGTAATAATTATCCTATTTTATCCTCATAAGAGTACGAGTTGCTTTTTTAGACAATTATTAATTTGCCAACAAGAGTTCGCTGGCTCTGTTATAAAATAAAATGATATACATATTTACATTATCTACAATCGCATTCAGTAGGGAATGCACATATTTTTTTTGTTTTATTTTTTAACTAAACGATTGCACATTTGGACGTCGATGTTGGTCATGTGTGTAAATAATACGCTCAACATCCGAGAGTATCGAAAATTGTTATATTTAACTAGGACAAAACGCACGGTCTCCTTCTATCTTAGAAGAAATAAAAACGTGTGGTTGTACATTAAGAATCTTCGAAGATCATTTATGAAATAACCATTAACAAATAAAAACTCAATACGTAGGACATAAATAGATTGGCTAAAAAGTTCTCATGCAAATTTCGTTCAGATTCATAACGGTTTCCACGGTAAAAAAAAAGAAGAGAAAAAACAGTTTTCACAACAACAACAACGCATCCTAACTGCAGCTCAACAAAAAAATTTCAATACACAATAATAACCCAGCGCTTTCTTTTCATTCATATTGCTCTCTTGAAATTCTGTGACAACAAACAGTCACAAACACTTCACATAATATAAGAGTCAAACGTTAAGATATACTTGACATAGTATACTTGATTATTTTGGTTGAACACGAATTTGCTTTCGTGAAAATTTTCGCACACACGATTCCACTTAAGATTAAAAATCTTCTTACAAGCATACACGTCCCTATTATACTACGTTTACCTGGGAGAGCAATATGAGGAACCAACATCGATCAGTCTTGGAATTACAATTAGCAATAAAAATCATTACATTTTGCAAAATATATAAATATAGAAGAATAATAACTAAGATCCGTAACTACCTTTGTGATAATTAATAACGCTAATTATCATATAGGGCCTTGCGCGTTGTAGAAATCAACGCAAATAAATACGGGCCTCTCTCCCTCTCTCTGTCTCTCGCCACTTCATTGCTTTCTCACATTCAATGCCAATGCATAAAACCACAATATTCATGCCTCGTGTAAAATAGTTATCGTAAAAAAATCTTGTTTTTTTGTTTCGTATAATGATCAACACATAAAAAGTGCTTAATGACTCCATTACATTGATCAGTTAGTTCATTATTATCTAATAGTTAATTAGTGTAAGTTGGCAAAAGCATCTCATCGTATAGGCTTCCTTTTACAGAAGTTGCTCAGATCTCCAGACAATATGTATCAGTTAATATTACTTACAAATTTTCTTATTATCTTAAGTAGTTACAGTCTCGAGTCATTGTATTTTAGCAGACTATTCGACGAAAATTTCATGAATTTGAATGTATGTACCGTGTCTCAGACGAGGTACATATAACGCAAAAACCGTCTTCTTCGCGAATAAGACAAATTAAACTTCTATCATACGATTGTTGATGCATTTAGCACGACACAAATTATGCTGAACTCAAGTTTAAACAGCCTATATTAAAATACTTAGTACATAAAGAGAGAAAACGAACGAGACCTTTAAAAGGAGAAAAGAACTATAGAATGCCTATGTTATACATACGATAAAATTTTTTCCATTTTGTTATTCTTGCTTTTGTGCTAAATTAGTATTCCCGTTAACGAAGTAAAAGTGAAGGAATATTATTAGATTGAGAGAGAAAATAAAACAACTAAAAAATAAAAAGACTTAGACAAAGTATCGCAACGCAATACTTTTTTTAAAAACATCGATATTGACTAAATGAATGAAAACTCTCGTTCGTTTCGTTTAGTTTTCGGTATTTACAGGCTCTCGCGCATGATGGATTCTAACATGCTTGTTATGGTTCGACTTCGTACCGCTTGATTTCCCACAAATATGACATGTATATGGTCTGGCGCCCGAATGCACTCGCAAGTGTTCCTTCAGATAGTACGATCTATGAAATGTTTTGTTGCAAACATCGCACGTGTATGCTTTATTCTCCTCGTGCTCTTTGACATGCCTTAGACAATTATACTTTCGTATAAACTGCGCTCCGCAATAGTTGCAGGTATAAGGACGCACGTTCCTATGAGAATTCATGTGAGCGGTATAATCGCTGTGCCGGTAAAATGCGGCACTACACTGATTACACTTGAAAGGTTTGGTGCTACGGGCAGCGTGTGTCCATTTGTGCAATTGTAAGTTCCACTTAGTACTAAACGCCTTGGAGCAAACTTGACATTCGTATGGTCTTTCCCCGTTATGTACTCGCATATGTACTGCTAAGGAAGATCGCAAATAAATACACTTACATATAGGACATTCAACGTTTTCGCTCTCCCTTTGAGCATCCGGAACGAATCTTCTGTTGTGAGCACGGCGCATGTGTCTGGTCAGACTGGCCATATGAATAAATCTTTCATTGCAATACGTACACGCTTTGGGCTTGTCGTCGTGTGTCTCTTTATGCCATGCTAATTTTTTCTTTGTATGGAATACTTCGCCGCAGTGGCATATATAATCCTTTAATTTCCTTTTTATGTTCAGGTGATGTCTATTCTTGTGTTGAGTCAAATTTGAATATCTACGAAATGTTTCATTGCAAAGATTGCATTTAACAGGTGCATTTCCAGTATGTCCATTGGTATGCTCGTCCAGCTTCTGTTTCGTTAAAAATGCTTTGTCGCAAACGGTGCACGGGAACGGTTTTATCCCTAAATGTCGTTTCATGTGTAACTTGAAGTTCTGTTTCCTATAAAAATACTTTCCGCATTGACCACACTCTAACGGATGTATTTTCAGATGTGCATTGAACAACAAAACCGAGGGGAACTCTTCTTGGCATATCTGGCACTTGGTACTGTCACGAACTCGTTTCGAAGTTTCCGTGAGATGTACTCTTTTATGATGTAGCTGTAACGATTTTTCACTACTAAATCGTTGATTGCACAGAGTACAAACTACCTCAATGTTTGACGGTAACACTAAGGTTTCGATCTTTTGATCAGGCTCTACTTTCGCAGTTACGTCTGATGATTGCGGCGGTTGGAGTTGATGTAATAGCGGTTGTTGATGATAAACTTGTTGAACATGTAAACCTGGTACAAAAATTTCCTCAAATGCGTTCATACGACCGTCTAGCAATTTGATATCTTTCACCTCAGGTTGATCTGTGGAATCTCTGCTACTACTAGGTCCAGCTTCTTTGTGCGTAGTAGTACTGTGTACCCTGCGTTCTTTCGGACAATCGAATACCTCGGGACAATGATAACACTTGAACGTTCGTTTTGTTGGAGTTTTCCTGTCTCGATCTAGGAATAAACTCGATGTGAAATGCGTAGCTAAAGATCTACTGTCTAATAACGGTCCACTAATTTCATTGTCTGATCCTTCGGATTCTTCCCAACTCTCACGGGCCATCAAGTCATAAGAAGTAGACATACGCGATGACTCCTGACCAGCATACAGCTATGTACACAATAAAATGCATCTTTCAATGTAAACATAATTAGATCAATGAATAGTGTATTAAAATTCTTTTAAAATATAGAGATTATATTTAAAAATACAACGATTTATACTAAACCGTACCACTACTGGTCAAATGACTGGTTTTACATTTTTTATCTTGTAATTATTGAAATTATGAAGACGCTTCTATTAGAAACTATGAAATAAATGTATTCATTCAGACACATATTGTTATAAAAATTGCAAGAGATCAAAGTAAATTCAGTGTTGTAAGTTTTATAAAACAATGTATACAAGTCACAGTTTGTGGTCGGTACAGTTAAAACATTTAGTAATAAATAGACTGCGGATCTTTATGCAAAATAGAAATATTTTGCAACGATTATAGGCAGCAGGAGTTAAATAAAAAGTCACTTCATCCCTTTAAAGATTTTTTACATTGAGAACAACGTAACAATATTCTTGGATTTTTCTAATCTTTCATTGTTTTATATTTTACCCAGTCAATTGCTTCATAAATGCATAAAAATCTGCAGTCTAGTAATAAATAATGTCCTAAGGGAATTTAAATAAGATAATACCAAGAGAATTAATTCCTAAAATTACTGATTAAATGAAAAATAAATTATATACACACCTGCCAAGCAGATGGTTCTGTGCATCCGTTGCTTTCCTGTTCCGATAATTCACCCCTGGGTGGCATAGTTTCATCGGCTCTCATATTAATACTCTTTACTTCTTCGTCTACGCCTACTCCACCTTCGCTGCTTGCCATAGACTGCTGACTGGTTGCACTAACAGCTTTTTGTGAAGAATCACTTATAAATGTACTAGGAACTAAGATCTGAAGCCCATCAAATTCGAAAACATTCATTGGACCTGCATGGGCGTCTTCATTTAAACTAAGTAGTTCCATCGATGGTTTTTGTATAATTGATTTAGAGGAATGGAAACTCTTTGAGTCAGAACTACTCGCAACATCTATAGATTCTGACAGATTTACAAGATTACTTTTATTTGGCGTGCTAGTATACGGTTCATGCGACGATGACGATGATTGTTGTGAAATTGTGGGAAATGAGCTCACATGTTCAGTTATTACAGATTGATATGCTGAATTTCCTTCTATTTTCTTCTCGACAGTTTCATTCAAAAACGTTTCTGTCTGATCTATCTTTACATCTTGTTCCATAGAAGAGCAATCGATAGGATCTTTCTCTGGTGTTGCGTCCATTGCTATATTACTTTCTTCATCGTGACTTATACCATTATCTATGTGACAAAATGAATGCACCGAAGCGGGTGAGCACGGTTTACTGAGATCCTTCCTCACCCTTAATACAGAGATACCACTGCTCACAGATAATGGAGTATGCGACCGAACATTATCTGTGCTCTCCCCATATTTAATGAAAGGTGTATGAGGACTCTGGATTTCTTCTATTTCCATATCTGCTTCGTCGAAGTTGTCTTCCGTTTCATTTTTTTCATCTTCATAATTTTCTTCGTCTTGCAACGCGTTTGCGTCAAAACCGATCGGATAAGAATTAAGGTTTTCATGCGAACCCAATACAGAACGAACAGAATAGGTTGAACGACGAATTTCTGATGGCATAGGCGACGCAGGTGCAGACAAACTGTTTTTATAACGATACGAAAGACTTAAAATCTTATCTTCTTTACTATCTATATCGATTTCTGAACTTTCACTAACTTTTATATCTAGATCGGACTCGCAACTGTTATCGAATTCACTGGAACTGTTAGCTACTATTTCATGAATCACACTTTCTGCTCTTTCTGGAGAAGAAGAGGGCGGATCTTCTCTCTGCTCTTCCTCTTTCTTTTTCTCAATTTTATTGGTAGATTTTTTATATGATTCAGTATTGATCTCGTTTTCCATAATGGTGATTAAAAGACGTTCTAATTGTTCTACTTCAGGTTGAGCTGGGTCTTTAGTTGCACTTTCTACAGGTATTTGAGACAAGGTACCTTCGGTTTCGTTTACTTCTGTGCAAGGAACTTTCTCTGTAGTTGTTTGCTCAGCTTCCTTTTGCATTGCCATTGGCAATGCTTCGGGCGTACTATCTTTATTATTATCATCTTCGTCTTTGTACATGTGTACATATTCTTGCGCATCCGAGGATTCGTATTGCATAGGTTTACATTGAACATCTACAGTGACAACACATGAAGTTTCACTCTCATCAATATCAGGCAACACGCTTTCGACTTTGTCGTCATCAGCGGTATCCGCGACATTACAAGTGATCGCCAATGTTCTAGGAATGTATTCGTCCTGAATGATGTGCTGATTTTCATTACCTGAGGCAGAGGGCTCCTGTTCGTCAGTTTCTATTTGAACTATACTAGTGTCGCTTTCGTTATGATGCATAGAGTTCTCTTCATTCAACGACGGCGGTGAAACTGGAAGATTGATGTCCGGTAACACTTGTTCAGATTCTTGTTCCGATTCAGGCAAAATCTCAGGTAAGATTTGTTTTGGCTCGGAATTATTTACAGGTATAGCAATGGCAGTTCTGCCGTTTGTTTCACCTGCCATAGTTACTATTGACCTGCCTCTAGGTGTATTCGGTATAGTTGTGACTGGCGAGATCATCTGAACGGTTGGTATTTGTTGTTGCTGGTACATACCATATGGATTATATAGCATCTGCATCATTTGATTAGCTTGAGGAGCCATTGCGTATTGTGGTATCATCATAGTGCCATTGTTCACGAACTGTTGATAACTGAACGAAGCGAATTGAGGTGGCATCACGGTACCGATTGGCGGTGGACATTCAAAGATTGGTCCTATAGGATACGGTGACTGAGTCGATAGATGAGTATTCTGTGCAACTGGCTGTGTACTTTGTGGTGATTGTACAGACGGTGAAGCTGGAGGCGCGGATGGTGATAACTGTGTTTGTTGCAACTGCGTGGAATTAGAACTAGCTTTGATAAGAGCTTCAATGACTTGTTCCTTTGGATGAGTGTCCAAGTGTCTTTGCAAGCTGATACCCTCGCGTAAATAAAGGGTACAAACTGGACAAGCCACTGCACCCCCTGATGTTCCATTGTTTGTTAGATCCATTGTGTCTCGTTGATATCTTGTTTACACATGCAATTTTCGAAATACTACATTGAACACTGGAAACATGTTAAAATACTCTGTAAAATGTACACGGTGCAGCAGCGGTAATACCACTAACTTTTTTTTCTAATTGACACGTCTTCGCAGTCACTGCCGTCGTTGGCGTTTCTTCCGTCGTCGCCGTCAGTATATTTGTCGCGAGGGTCGTCGTCGTTCTCGACGTCGTCCTCGTCGTTATCGTTGCAGTCTTCGTAATCGTAGTCGGCGTCGTCGTCGTCGCCGTCGCCGCCGTCGTGGCTATCGTTACCGTGGTGGTTGCCGTCGTGATGAATGTTATAATCGTACTGGTCGTACTCGTCGGAATTTGCCCCGTATCGTTAATGCATATCGCCAACGGCTATTTGCATTTCGGGCCCTATCAGGCCTGCAAGCACGCTTGAGCACGGCATATGCACAGCCGACACGTTGCACCAGCCAGTGCCCCAAAAATATCGACGTTCATGGCTACCTGGTTTGTGTGTGCGATGGAGCCAGCAAGGCAGTCGCGGACAAATCAATATCTTATTAAATCGCCAGCCTCCCCTGCTCTTATTAAATTACACCTGCACCATTCACACACACCCGTAACAGAGAACACCTTTCTCAATCTTGTATACGATAACTTGCCCTAAGAGTCTTTTGTTTCTCATTCGATTATCGAAACGGCATGTTTTTCGTCCGATTCCAGCCTAAAAACACAACAGAAAACAGTGACGACTGGTATTCCACCTTAGAATGAGAACAACAAGAGGTCTCACTACAAATGTGGCGCCCCCTTGCACGATGCCCTATTAGCAACCTCCCCTCAAATTCATGTTGATTGTCACATAATCATTCCCTTTTTTACCGACCGCTCGAGTCACCACAGACTATGTAAGAATAGATCGAACTCCTTATAGACATTTCTGCTGCAAATTCTACTAACTTTACCTGCTTTACCAGCAGTGTTCCGATATCGTGCAGCATTTTTCGTACGATGGATGGCCGCTAGAGGCGCTTGCAGCCTCAGTAACGTAAGCTTCTCGATAAAACGGGGTACCTTGAGCATCCCGCAGAATTTGAAAAGATTTGTATGATTTGATTCTGAAAAATGAATGTATAACATATGTATTTGTGTATATTTTGTAACTTGTAGGACATGTCCTGAAGTTTTTTTGTCCGGAGCAGATTGTTTCGGTACTTTAACTTAACTGCCTCAAGGCGCAGGGCTCCACTACCTCGTCATCATAGATACGTTATTGTTTTTTCCGCGCAGCGCCTCTAGCGGTCATTCATCGTACGAAAAATGCTGCACAATATCGGAACCAAAGAGGATTAGATAGAGGCAGAGAGTATATGAGAGTGCTCACCATGCTCACGCCCGGGTTTTGGCCGTGCCGCTTTTGTCTCCACATCATGTTTAGCCTGGAACAGCTCCTACATCATCTTTAGCATGGAACAGAACCTACACCATCTTTAGCAGGAAACAGAACCCATTTTACTGTTATTAAATCTGTGGCATGACTCAGAACTGGCTTCAACCACCGATCAGATACTATTATTTAATAGTTAATATCATTTAATAGTATCTGGTCGGTGGTTGAAGCTAGTTTTGATCCATTACACAGATTTAATAACAGTAAAGTGGGTTCTGTTTCCTGCTAAAGATGGTGTAGGTTCTGTTCCATGCTAAAGATGATGTAGGAGCTGTTCCAGGCTAAACATGATGTGGAGACAAAAGCGGCACGGCCAAACCCCGGGCGTGAGTACTCTCATTTCCTCTCTGATAGAGGTGAAGGTCTCATAAGAGCCCTATGTTAAAAGCTGTGGCTCGTTTTGCAGCGCTCCTAACGAGTCAAATACCGAACTATTCATCTATCCCCTTGCTCCGCACCCCGAAAACAGTCCCATCCTCTATACCTCATTTTACGGTTCGCTCTACATTAAACTCCAAGACTAAATTTTTTTCTGACTATACAATTTAAAAAATTTTGAAACCTTAATTCATATACATACATGTTATATAGTTAGGAAGGAAGAATATAAAATAGAATTGAAAAGTACATTTACATTTATTTTCAAAAGAAATATACGTATACATCAGTGTCATCAGTATACATATATACATACATATTTACAGCGCTTATACATATTGACTCGACTTACATATGTGGCTCTTTGGGTATATTAAACAAACTACGAACGTTCTGCTCCACTTTTTGCTTCCAAATGCAGCAATGTATAGGCATTTTTGTCTAATTTCGAAAACACAAAACCAAAAATACTTGGAAATATAGGAAGCAATGAACCACTCACAACGATTTGATTACAAATGGCGTACATATTTCAGTCGGCGTGTACAAGAAAAATATAAGAAGGGAAATAAGCTGAATAGAACTGCAACGTATAGTTCGGTATTTGACATAATAGATAGCGCTGTAAAAGTGGCCACAGCACCTTCACCTCTATCTAATCCTCTTTGATCGGAACATTGTTTATCAGAGTCAGAGTCTGTGGTGGTCAGTGGTGGTGCGTGGCAGTGATGCCATATGGAGCTCCAAACGGAGCTCCCGTACTCTCCTCCTTACCCCTTCCACTATTCCATTCCAGCACCGTGCGCAGGCGCACACTCCACGGTCCCCATCGCGCACGTGCAACGTGTCTCCCATTTGCTCCACTCATTCCCCGTCATCAGAGAGGGGGTACATCATTTCACCGTGACTCCCCGCATCTGGCATCACTGGTGCGTGGTGGTGCGTGCAGGTGCGTGTAACAACAAATTACATTCAATGGTGCATCATAACCTTTTCATTCACACATGTACAAAGAACGTATATATAGATGATAAAAAAACAACTTACGCTCACGATCAAAGAAATGGTGTATATAAATTGAGAAGAAAAATAAATTTATATTCAATAAAATGATTTACATTCCGAACATTGACAAATGATCGAGTATTAATATTTAATTTGTACGTTATTATCAACGTACGAGTTGTAGTCTCATTTTATTGCATTCGTAATTATAAATAATAATGACAATGGAAAATCAATGGAAAAGATATCTTTTTTGGTTCGCTCACGAACACGTTGATTTTCGAGCACCTGTAAGTAATATTTTTACTTGATTTTTATTTATTTAGATCTTATTGTATATGTTCTTTTTAATTTGTTTTTAGGAAATAGAATCTATTCTTAATATGTACAACATAAGTACCTGTGCTCATCCAAAGTGGAATAAACATGTAAGAAATCGAAAATCATTGTATCATATTTTGCACATTGTTTATTTGAAATTTACATAATTCTTTTTCATAGCCTTACTGGATCGTTAATTTACCTTCTGAGAAAATCGCACATAAAATTGCAAGTAGAGCAGTCTGCGTGCGATTCTGTATCGAATTATGGGCTAATAGTAAAAACTGCGAAGATCTCCATAGTAAATTGAAGAACTATCCCATTGTAGAAATTAAAAATTATGTCGGAGCTCAAAAATCATTTAAAGTAATAGTTGAGACATTTTGTAAACACTTTTCACAGAGTGAGAAAGTGAACAAAATTGAAGTACGTAAATGAAATGATACTAAAGAGACTGCTACAAGAGTAGTAGAAGGATTAATATTATATTAAAGTCTTTCAGTTATTTACCATTTGAAGGACCAGTGAAATTAAATAATCCAGACACAACTTTATGTTATATAGAATTTTATGGACTAAACCCTAATAACATTCCTGATGAACCTTATGAATTATTCTTTGGTCGATGGGTAGGTAATTTGGATATATTAGTTCACGTTATTTGTGTGCATTCTATGCTTTTCCAGATTACAAGTGGACAAAGAGACTTGATACAGAAGTTATCCTTAAAAACCAGAAAATTCATAGGCAACACATCTATGGATCCCCAGTTGTCGTTAATAATGGCAAATCAAGCTCAAGTTCAAAAAGGGGATATTGTTCTTGATCCATTTGTTGGAACTGGTTCGTTATTAGTCGCTGCTTCTCATTTTGGAGGATATACATTGGGAACAGATATAGACTTTTTAATGCTGCATGGTCGTACAAGACCTAGTCGAAAGATGCAAAAGGTATTGAATTCATCAATTTTTTATATCATTAAATTATATTTACTGAAGCTATTGTTAGATTAGGGAAAAAGACGAAAGCGTTGCAGCAAATATGAGACAGTATGGAACAAGTTCGTATTATCTTGATGTTGTGGTGTCAGATTTCTCTGTTCCTTTATGGCGTTCGGATATGGCTGTAGATGCTATAATTACTGACCGTTAGTATAATTATTCTTATCACATCACATTTCCCAGAACATTTTCAATAATTCTATTTGTACTTTTTGCAGCTCCTTACGGTATAAGAGAAGCAACAGAGAAGATAGGTACAACAAAATTAAATCCAGTAATAGAAGAACATCAAGCATCTTCTCATATTCCTTCTAAAATTGGCTACGGTTTACCTGAGATCTATAAAGATTTGTTGAGTTTCTCTGCAAAACATCTTAGAATAAAAGGCAGATTAATATGTTGGTTTCCTTTATTTAGGTAAAGCGTAGTATATAGTAAACATACTGCTAAAATGGATCCGGACGTATTTAAATTTTCTTTCTTTATAAGTAAAAGTATCATTTAAGATAACAGTATATTTTTCAGGGATCAATATTCAGAAGATCATTTACCAAATCATCCATGTTTAGAATTAATAGCCAATTCCGAGCAAGTACTTAGCAATTATACCAGTCGCAGATTATTGACTTATATGAAGATAAAGGATCCTAAGGTATGGATAAACAAACTTCAACACCCAACTATGAAAGTAATTTTTCAATGTTGCTTTTCTAGGAATCTGATGAAATAATTTTTACGAATCTATCCGATTTCCGAGAAAAGTATTTTGCGTTACGAAACGAGAGCCGGAAAGAGAAACGATTGAAGAAAGCTACGGAAAAGGCCAAGAAAAGAGAGTTGTGGGAACAGAATAATAAAAATAACTCGAACAGATGACTCTGTAATTTGATGCGTAATAAACGTTTATTGTTTTCTTTAAATTCAATATTTTAGAGTATAACTTATTTGAATTGTTGCCTTTTACGTTGATGTATGCAATGTAGAGAATCATACAAGACGTGCAGGAATGTGTAATAGATTCGAGAACGAGGAGATGAATCTGAATGAAAGATAATAGAAGTCTTGGTATCTTGAGCTGATCGTTACTGATTCTATTAAATTAATAGCTGTTACAAAGTTATAAAGGTTTTCGTCTTATGATCTAATATTGTTTTTCCTACAGTAGAATATTTTCCGATTAGTTTTTTCTTTTTATCAATTATTTAACTGATAAATTATGCTATATTTCGCACAGCAAACATTTCGATACATTTGTATTAGTTTGCTTTATCAGTCATAAGATGATGATGTAAACATTTGTCGATTAATCACAATAAATTGCATTTGTATATAAATTGTGAGGAATGAATAGTACATTTACATATGTTACAATATTTAAACATATACATACATATAAATTTGCATATCTAAACGTCAAGTTGCAATTGTCCTAGTAAGCCTTCCACCGTTTCAACTAGATCATCTGAAACTTTTGATTGATATTGCTTTTCGATTTGATTAGCTGCCCATTCGCTTAATTTTATAGCATCTTTCTTTTTCGAAGATGGACATTTTGGCGATGTAGCTATATTATTTGTTGCCTGAGAATATATTATAAACGATTAATTACGAGCAATTAAATTATGCGCTAAAGGTTTCAGTCATTTCATTCCTACCAGTAATAATCCATACAGAGCTCGAATGTTATTTGGATTTAGTTTTGCAGCTTGGCAAAAGTAGATCTTAGCTAATTCCATATTATCAAATCCACCCTTAAAAAGAAAGAAAGTTTTACATATAAATTCTGTGCAACACAGACAAGAGATTCATTAGAAATCTTCTATTACCTGAGAATATTTTATTTCTGCGTATCTTTGGTAAATTAGATGACTGTGCGGATTATGCAATATAAGTTCTTCCATACAAAACGCAGCTTTAGAATATTCTTGTTCTTGTAAATACAAATCGCACAGCTCGTGCCATGCTTCTTGATCGCTCATAAACCTATAAATAATTCATTCTCCATAATGAACATATTATCTTATGGTGTATTATATTTAACATTAAGATTAAAAGCTGCTAACTTTTTCAAGTACTCTGTAAGTTCTTTAATAGCCTCCGGTATTCTACCTCTTGCTTTTAATATAGCTATACGTCTTTTTCTTGGTGCAGCATTTGTTTCATCCCTTTTTATAATAGATTCCAGAACTTCTAATGCTTCATCGTACCTATAAATGTTACTCTTGTCTAGCGATATGTTAATATTAAAGAAACTTCAATTACGAACGGTTTGAATAAATGAATTTTACATTTCCAATGCTTCCAGGTGCATTGCATGATATTTGTGGACCCTTAAGCTGTTAGGAAATTCTTGCTTCAGTATAATTATGCAATATTCAGCCAGAGAAAGATGATAGCAATCCAACGCCGCTATACAAACTTGTTCCAGAACCAGGTACTCTACATGATAATTTATAGCAATTATTATGCGATTCGTCGAGTTTACAAAAACTATTATGCAGTTAATTAAAACCACTGCTTTGATACAGTTCATTTTTATAAGAAATCATTTTATCGTACCTTCGTTGCCTAACTGACCCATTTTTAGCATCAATTTCCTTTCCCATAAATGCACGACGTCACTACTTCGGCGTTCGCCGTCTTCTCTCCAAGTTCTAAGCAAGTCTCGTGCTTCTATATGTATCATAATTTCATGAAAGATTGAGTTATAAATTTTTAAACAAAATCATAGATATATATTATACATCATTCATAATTATGATTATAACGAACAATTACCAGGTATGCTTACCTTTCCATGATAGTTTTTCGTATCGATCGTAACGATCTGCCATTGTTAATCTTGAAAAAGGTAAATTATTGTTACATACTATATAGGGTAACATGTTTTTTAAAACTTCAATAAAACAAGAAATACAGAAATATTTACTAATTCTATTTTAGCAGATGTACACTTATTCATTTTTAAAAATACAAATAAGAAAAATACTCTTTGGAAACGATTTACAGTAGTTCAAGCATTACACGAACAAGTAATAACCATGTTTCAATGAGTAATTTATAACTACAGTATCTTACATTTTTATATATTGTAACGTAAATGAATAAAATACGAATATTGCCAGATATATGAAAACAAATGTAAGCATGGGTTAAAAATCATTAAAGCAAATAAATTCTTAACCAGTAAATATTTCAGTTCGAGTACGTATTCAATATTGCTTCAAACAGATTAAACTCAATTATACTCCACTGTTCGATCGGAATGTACAACATTAAATATTGTAGACAGCTTAAACTTACGTATAAAGAACCACAAAAAAGTAAACAATGTTATACGAAAATATTGATTGAAATTAATATACACGTAATCACGAATCCGAGGGTCGTTCATGTAGGTTACATAGAGCAGAAGAAAACTTTCTGTCAACGATCGAAAACTACATAATGTAACTTTAGACAGGTAGATGTTCGTTCACGATCGTGAAATATGCCGTCACATAAAAATATGAAAGATAACGAAAATATTTCATGTATTTGAACTTTCTTTTATGAATTAATTAAAAATATCGTCGTATCATCGTTTCCACAATCAATTATACACTTGCATTGAAAAGATCGATTAACATATATGTAAATATATACATTGTTCTTGATAGTTTCCGAGATATTTAAAAATATGTCTTAGAATCAATATTTTTAAAATATATTGTTTTACTGTTATCATCTCATTAATATTTATATTTTTTAGAGTTCGACCGTTAGTGTAAGTGGACAAATTGCATTCGTACTTCCTAACAGAATTTGATGATCAGTCGGTATTTATGTATTTAGTTGACACGTGTGTCGAGGGAGTATTCTGAAATCTACTAATATTTTCTCTTGCTTCGTTTCCGCGGATACCGACTACGTAGCACAGAAATTCGTGCATTGACAGTTTAGGCAGGATTTATGAATTGACGTCCGACCGCCTTGTTCTTACAGCTGATTTATCAACATATGTCTTCGGAATATACCGCATTCTGACATGTTATGATTCGGTTAAGTGTGTTTTACCAGCGGAAAATTGTCCACTGGTGATCGTTCTTGTTGGATCATAAGTACGAGAGGAATTATCGTAGCGTCGAGGAAAGCCGACTGCGGGAGTATAGTCGAGATCATTATCGGATTAATTCTGACAGTCGCATATCGTCAAACACAAAACGTGTCAAAAAGACGCTTGGACGCCATGATGGTAGGTGGAACCTGTTATCACTAGTCCGCCGATTGGACTTCATAACGAATTTAATACGTTGTAGTTGAATATTTTCTACTGTTAAAAATACTCTGTGCACGTTTCTTTAATCGAGCGAAATGTTTCAGGACGGCATGTGCGATACTGCCGATATTTTAAGTAACGTCCCCCTTAAGAAGGTATACTCACGTTGCTTTTTTTTTCATTATTTTTTCTATTACTTTTTGTTTTGCTAATGATTACTTGAATTTTCGTCTTTTATACATATATTCGATATTTGCACCTTATAATTTTCTGTTTCTAATCATAGACATTTACGTTTACAGACGATTCATGCAGATAACGTAGACCTCTCCGATAAACCGCTGCAGGTGGATATTTCAGATGCTCTTAGTGAAAAGGATAAAGTGAAATTCACTGTACATACGAAGACTACTTTGCCGTACTTTCAAAAACGAGATAATTTAGTTGTGAGGCAACATGAAGAATTTGTATGGTTACACGATCGATTCGAAGAGAGCGAAGAGTATGCCGGCTATATCGTACGTTTTCACATTTTGTATGAGATTTCAACTCTAAGTATACAGGGTGAGTCTCGTAACATGATGATCTCAAGTAACTCGTAAGTTATTTGTTGCACGAAAGAATGTTTCGAACAAAAGTTGCATTTACCTTGCTTTTTTATCGAGATACAAGGGTTACCTTCAGTTTTTTAAATGGAACGTTTACTATTTTTTTCTCACATCTAGATAAATTATGAAATTCTGCGTAATAAAGTATTATACAAAGTTACTATTTAGACTGTGGTTCTTTATGCAAAGTAAAAACTTTCGTACAACAAATAACTTATGAGTTATTTAAGATCGTCACGTTACGAGACTGACCAATGTATGATATAATGGTGATAATTAATTGGTGGAATTATATGTGTTTAGATTCCGCCTTGCCCACCGAGACCAGATTTCGATGCGTCTCGAGAAAAGTTACAAAAGCTCGGAGAAGGCGAGGGTAACATGACTCGCGAAGAATTTAACAAAATGAAGCAGGAACTGGAAGCGTAAGTATTAATTACAGTACATTCGAGATCTTAACGTAAGCCTAGCTTAATTAATAATTTTCATTTCATAATGCTATACTTTTATTACAGTGAGTATTTAGCTACATTTAAGAAAACCGTTGCCATGCACGAAATGTTTTTAACTAGACTAGCAAACCACCCAGTTTTTCAAAACGATCATAATTTAAGAGTGTTTTTAGAATATGATCAAGATCTTTGTGTGAGAGGTAATGATTTTGGTGCTTGAATATAATTTTTTGTTTCATTTTATATTGGTCTTACGACACGAGTATCGTTCGAGGTAAAATGAAGATATAAATTTCCTATTTTATTTTAGGAAAAAACAAAATGGAAATGTTTGGGGGTTTAGTAAAGTCTTTCTCAACTACAACGGATGAATATTATTTATCAGCAACTGTAAAAGATGTAAATGACCTTTTTGATCAGGAAATGTCGTTTTTACAAACGTACCATCAGAATTTAAAAGAAGCAACAGCTCGTGCAGATCGCCAAACAGCTAAACACAAAGACGTGGCGGATTCCTATATAAAGATATCGACGAATCTTTTACAATTAGCTACAACTGATAATGGTAAACTGGAGAGATTTCTGACAAAAATTGCAGAGACCTTTGAGAAGCTAAGAGTAAGATGTTTCGATCTTAATTTTTTGCTAATTTCTCTATTCGTAACTAGTTTTATTTTTAATGTTGTGATGTAATGTAATAGAAAGTTGAGGGCAGAGTAGCATCTGATGAGGACTTAAAATTGTCAGACACTCTTCGGTACTACATGAGGGATACAGCTGCAGCCAAACGGTTGCTTTTCAGAAGATTGAAAGCTTTACACACATACGAATCTGCAAATCGTGCTCTTGAGAAAGCCCGTGCCAAAAATAAAGACGTTCATGCTGTGAGTAGATTTTTCACGAGTATATTCAAAGTAAGAAACGTATATTACGGAAAATATATTTTTCTTTGAAATTGTACGTATTATATGTATGTATATAACATGCAACGTTCAATTGAAGCATGCATAGAATCTAATCAGAAATTTAATCTTTCTTGCTCATCAAGGCAGTGGAGGTTGCTGAGGTGTGTTTTTCTCTATTCGTACATTTGTTGCCTTGTTACAGTATATACTCTTTTTAATAATATCATGTTTAGCTCTCAGTATATATGTATACTTTGAAATAGTGTACACGATACGTACGCTGCAGACTAACTATATACATAGCATCAATTGAATTTTCAAGAGTGAATAAGAAATTAGATTTAATTAAAAAAAATGCAAAGATACCGTAAAATAAAATTGTTTAACGATGAGTGGGCTCTTCCTTTAGTTAAATTCTTTAAAGGCTTTTAATATTTAAAGATTAATGTTGAAAAATCTTGCAAATGTTGATATCGCTGAGGTTGTATTCTGCAATGTACAAAAATAACATTACACGCGATAACAATGAAGTAGTTCTTTAGTATGTATGTATATATTACATATTACTGTCTGTACGTTGGAGAAACTGAAAACACTGAAATCAATGATTACACATCAAGTCAGTATTTTCAATGTTACGCATGAGCAGAACTTGCATGTATTTTTATTTTTTCTTTTACAACTATGAAATTTAAAAGCTGAATAGATTTTTACAGTAGAAGACACAGCATAGGCTAGCCTAGAGATTTATATATATGAAAAATGCAATTTTTAAAATGTTTTTTTTATTATGAATTTTAATAATGGAACTTTAAAGCTTGCATGCTTTACTTGGTTTCGTATATGTCATGAAGCAAAAACTTTTGATACCAATTTCAGCAGCAATAGCATCGCGTATCATGAAAGTTAACAATTTTGATTATTTTTGTTAATACAGGCAGAAAAAGCTCAAATGGAGGCGTGCGAAAAGTTTGAACAGATGTCAGAGAAAGGAAAAGAAGGTACATAATATATCTCCAGCATTCTTGTTTATTTAATGAGATAACTAAATGTTAATGTCGATTCCAGAACTAACGGATTTCAAAACGAGAAGAGTAGCCGCTTTTAGAAAGAATTTAATCGAATTAACAGAACTAGAAATAAAACATGCAAAGGTAAGGATGCTTCTGTCTTTTTGTATTTGTATATATCACAGTGGTTCGTAAAATTATATTTTTTATTTACAGGCACACGCGGAATTGCTCAAAAAATGTTTATCGGTTTTACGGGAACAGTGATCCAGATTGATAATTCTTGTGGTAAAGATTACCATGTAATCTATATGAAGATAACAGTTTATTTAAAAACCATAGTAAAGTAACGATACTGTAAAATATATATTTTTTGTTATCTAGATTTACATTACTGCGATAAAGATATCGTACTATTGATTGCAAAATGACTCCCCATGAAATTCATTGAACGATGTTATCTACTATTTTCAAATAGTAAAAATTTATGTAAATGTTACGATTGTTTATGCTTGTGAAGCAGTTATCTTTTTTATAGAAATTTCATAAGGGAATATTTGATTTGATCGTGACGTGACAAGCGTACGCCTTTATCGAGTTCTTTTGTAGATTTAAGTTAATAATCTGTTGTAAGGTATAAGATTCTTTATATTACATATATGTATATCTATCATGTATATGTACAAGGTGTTTTCTAATGTGTGTTACATTCAGGAAATAAGAGATTCACGGTATAGAAGTAAGATTTAAAAGTACGCGCATATATTTTTGAAAAAGAAAGGAAAGACAAACGGTTTCAAGAACTCGAAAGTTTTATAAGACTAAATCTTAGGGATAAATGAAATAGCCGATAGAGACTTGAAATGCTCACGTAAAGGTTAAATGATAATATAATTAAAATTATTTTGTATAGCGGCGTTTTGAAGGGCGTTTTTTCTTTTTGCGAAACACGAGAACATCAAGGAAATTAGGCTTATCTTTCAGGAATCTTTTATTTCCAAAATTTATCACATTTTACGAAACGTCCTGTATATTACGGCTCTATGTATACGTGTACGTATACGTATGAGGAAGTTACCTACAAGGGAACATTTAAATCACTTCGTTGCTTTCGAAGGTTGAAGGGCAAAATTGTAGGCACGTATAATTGATTTGGAAGGCGAGATGTATAATGATAGAGAAAGTATTATTACGAAATAATTTTCATTTTTCCAAATTTCTCAGGTTAACTAAAGAATTAACGTAACTAGTACATACGAACTTTTAAGATTTTTATAGATAGATTAGCATGTTGTATACTGTTAAATCAATTTACAATATTTTGTTTGTTCAATAAATTATAGTTGTATAAAGGTAAATGACGAGTGAAGGGACCTTGAAACGTGTTACTTATCACCTAGTTATGCGGAAAGAGTTTTGTGCCCGGAAAGAGTAATCTCAGCCAAATGAATTACTGTTCACTGTAGACGAGAACACAAGCAATATTCCAATTTATTATTTGTATAATCAGTTACGAGTTTTAACTGTTATCTTATTTTAATAGAAATATATCTTATATTTTAAGAAATATTTCAAACAAACGGTATACATTGTTGGTTATTTTTAAACCCATTTATCACGTACTAATTAACTTTCACACCACGTTTTCGTATGTACATAAAAACCTACTTCCAAATATCTTCTACAATTTATGAAACGGTTGCAGAAAAGAAATTTTGTCTTATTCTAATCGCATTGTTCCAAATTTATGGAAAAAAGTATAAATTTTGCATATTATTGTAAGAATAAGGAATGATTGTATCAATATTTGTATGAATGGGCTGTAATTGTTCCAGTTATCATGTTCGCCATTGCATGGCCCGTGATATATTCTTTGATACTGGTTATGATTTTGCATTACAATTTGCTCGAATTTTTTTACTTTTTTATATAATACCTGCCGTTTTTCTTAATTCTCAATTTTTCGAAGAAATTTTCATGTGAATTAGATAAAATATATCAGATCATTTTCCTTTTTCGCCTATCTCACATTGTTTCAACGGAAACCAGTGAAAATTTACACTGTGTATTGTATATAGGGAAATAAAGTATATATGTATATTGTACCTGTACTTACACGTGTCCATCATCCTTCATCATACATACCATTTCATAACTAATTCAAATTCAACTTTTCATATTTTTCGTATTTATAAGTGACATTTACAAATCCATTTATGCTAAATATGTAATTTTATTAAAAAATTGCACGTCTCAATAAAGTCGTGGTACACTTCAATCCAAAAGTACAATAAAAATCGGTTTGGTAATATGGCAATTTTGAGAGACAGCTCGGAATTGTCATTCGGGTTCAAAAAGTAAATAATAAATTTCTGGAATTATCGTTTGAAAAGCTCCTAATTCAAATTCAACTTTTTATATTTTTCGTATTTATAAGTGACATTTATAAAATCCATTTATGCTAAATATGTAATGTGATTAAAAAATTGGACGTCTCAATAAAGTCGTGCTACACTTCAATTAGCAATTTATTAAATAGAACCAAAAGTACAATAAAAATCGGTTTGGCAATTTTGGTTTGGTAATATGACAATTTTGAGAGACAGCTTGGAATTGTCATTCGGGTTGAAAAAGCAAATAATAAACTTCTGGAATTATCGTCTGAAAAGCTCCTCCTTGAAGTAGAAGAGATTCGACATTCCTGTTTGTAGGTTTCCGGCGGATGTTGAGGTCATCGTGCATGCTATAGAATCCTCGGTCTAGTATTTATAGTTCTCGTCCGATAACTCGTTTTATCTGGTCGTTATTCGTTTCTGGCATTCGTATATGCGAGGAATCCGAAATTTTCGTGAGACGAAGGATATATCTGCACCACGAGTACAGAGAATGTTCCTCGGTTTAAAGACTTTGTTATTTTATTGAAATTCGTTTGGATTATCGACGCACTCACCTTCGGTATTTCGCGTGATCGTAACAGGGGGTCGTGAATGCTGGAGAAACATCAAAAAAAGGGAGGCAAAGCCGTCGTAAAGCTCACGATGTCTTTCGTATTGATTTATGAAACGGAACAGTCGCTTCGTGCAGGATGAACACGGCCCGCTAGAAATTCCATCGATCGGCTTCACTTCGCTTGATACGATCCACTAAAAACTACCTTCCATTTTCGTGAAAGGTTTCTCAGTTTCGATTTCCAGTGAATTTCAGCGCGCTCGATGCAGCTTGTTGCAACGGCCAATCGTAATGAAAGGGATGATCGTCGATGCGCTTCTTGGATATATATTATAATTAATTTTGATAGCGTGATATTTGGTTTCGTCATAAATAACTTCCACTTGGCTTTTTAACGTTGCAGAACTGAACATTTCCTCTTTTTCGTTTTAAAAATTCAGACTAAACAGATACAAACAGCAATACAAATATTTTCATCATATATCGTCTAACAGAGTAATCCATCAAGCTCGGCAGGAAAGCCGAAGTCTTATTCGAATTTAAATTTAATTTATTGAGCACATATTGTGATAAAATTGGAAAACATTTTCGGAGTCATTTTCATAAAGCGACACAGGCGGATATTTTTCTGTAAATAGAAATTATCTAAATATCTCTTTACAGAAGCAAAGTTTATCTCTGCTGTAATGGGTTGTATGAAACTAATATAAACTGAACAGTTCGTAAGTTTTTGTCAAAACTTTTATTTTAACTTATTCGTCACATTCGAGCATGCTATAAACTCATGAAATCCGAAGTCTACTTATTACAAGTTAACATTATCGTTAAACTTAAGAATCTTTATTATTTAATTATTACTTATCGAGTTTTAATCTTCCGCGGAGGAAGTTATTTCTGAACCAACCGAATATTTTCAAACTTGATTGATCATCATGCTTGCCGCGAGGGCAGCTTCAGATTCTATTTATCGGACGCGACTTCCAAAGTTCCAATGCTCCCTGCAATCTCCGATCCGCGAAAGTGTGAATATGTGGAGCTTTCGCACGTGAACCCCTTGATTACGAACCATCTATAGTAACTGGTTACGCTTAGAACGATGTAGTTGGTCTTTGAAGGTAGTCAGACTTATTATACACGCATGCAATCACGCATCCTGGGTGGTTATTATACGCCGTTCGTCCCGAAGGTTTCCGAATTGAAATTCAAAGATCAACCCCTGAGGGTTTGTCGTTTCCAGGATTGCGGGGGTGCGGGATGCGCCTTTTCTCATTTCTCGATAATGCAAGGTTTTTCAGTAGTCGAAAACGCTAGGTAAAAGATCAAGCTAGGCCGCGATCACTCTCAGAAGTCCCATTTTCATTCGGCAGCGTGATCGGCATCATTGGGAAGCATACAGCATAAAGCAATTACGCCTTGTAAACGTAAAAATAGGACTTTTGAGGGCGATTGCGGCCTAGACTGATCTTTTATCTAGCGTTTTTGACTACTGAAAAACCCTTGCATTATCGAGAAATGAGAAAAGGCGCATCCCGCACCCTCGCAATCCTGGAAAAAGTCTACACCCGGTAAGGAGGCGTTCAGTATTTTTTCCATAGTAAATTATTAAACCCAGACGCAGCTGCAAAGAAACATTTCCGAAGTTGTTTTAACGGGATTGAAAGAATTGTCTTGCTTTGCGTGTCTCAAATCATTCAAACAAGGGGATCTTTCAATTGTGGATTTTATTAAAATTCGGTTTCAACGTATGCGAATAATGTTCGAAGTAATACACACAAAGGTTTGTAAAAAAGCGGGCGAGAACGTTAAGCAACGTACGAAAAGACTCTCGTTCCTTTTTCTTCATTTTCTTCGTTTTGTTCTGATGGGTCCTAGGTACTTACGTGTCCGGTAGTACGCAAGAACGTCCAATCGAAAAAGGGGTAAACGATAAGTGAAAAGAACCGGGGAAACGGAAAACGTAAAAATCGAGACCTCTCTGATCGATGACGAGGAACCGATCGCGACTTTTATAAACTTCTTACGCAGTAGAACTTCGTACTTAAGTGATTACGTCGGTTGTGTGATGATACAATTACGACATGCCGTAAATACACAGAGACCTTCTATGGTAGACACTATCGATGTCGAGACACACGCGGTAAACGTGTAAAACGCGTCGCGCAGATCGAATTGTTCGTTTCGAGTAATAAAGACTTTTATTACCTATTATCCTACTGATCTTACGTCTCTATCATCATTTGTTCTCTCGCATTATACCAGGAAGAGATCGTCGACGAGCGTTCTCTTTCTTTCTCTCGGTCGCTCACCTTTCTCTCACTCTCTCGCTCTCGCTCTCTCATTCTCGTTCTCTTTCTCTCTCCCCCTGTTCTCATCACTCTCGTTTATCCTCGAGGAAAAATCAAATAGTATCCGTAGAAACGTTTATCTTGCGCTTGCTTCCTCCTCGTCTCGACGATTCGCTCCAACGCGTACAATATCGTATCTTCCGGTTTTTCTTTTCTTTTCCGTTTAAAGTTACCCTAGTTTTGTAAGTTGAGATCAGAATTATTAAATGACTACGATTGACTACCTTTTTTCTTTCTTCCCATCCTTCTTTCTTTCTTTCTTTTCTTTTTCTTCTTTTTTAAAAGGTCTATATTTATGGAGTATCTCGATATTGCGTGACTAAAATTCGTTCTTAGGGGGCGGGAAGGGGGTTTCGTCGGTTTGAACGCAGGTGAAAACCAAGGCGCGGAGGATCGTGGCAGGAAAACGTACCCTCGCAAACGAATCGTAGAGTGAGGCTGTCGAGTGAATGAATCGATCGAAATAAGCCTAAGAGTCGTGGCTTGCTTTATTTCGCCTTTTTCGTGTTTCTGTTTTCTTCGTGTTTGCTCCTTCTTCTTCCCGTGCCCCTCATCGCTCTCTCATCGTTTACATTCTTCTCGCGCGCCCTCTCTCCCTCTCTCTCTCTCACTCTCTTTCTATTTGATCGATAGTAATAGCACGCGACGCGCGTACGATCCACACACAAATTCATGTCCCCGAGCGGAACTTGAAGCTCCAACGTGCTCGCCAGAGGAACAACCAGCAACTTTTCAACGAGCTCTTTGTTTTCTTAAAGCAAAGTGGAGCTCCCTGTAACCAAGCATACATTATCCTAATGCACACTCTTCTCCCTGTACCACAATGAAATGATCAAGCGAAAATATTTACGCTGCTTAACGAGCGAGAACCGTCAATTTTCTCGATCGAAATGAAATTTTCGATAAAAGTGATCGTTTTGCGTTACTTCGCAAGAATTACAAGAATGCATCCTTCCAAATTTTTATTTTTTTTCAATAATCGTAAATGAAAAATGTTAGAACGAGTTTCTTTCGAGAAAGACAATCAGGAAAAAGTTCCTGTACGTTCCTTTGGCGAGAAGATACATAATTGAAGGAAAATCGATTGGCGCGCATGCATCCGGGAACTCCAACTAATAGACGCAGACTTATTTCGAAGAATTGTAAAATCTCGTCGTCGTCGCCTCGACGAGCACTTTGTGAAACGTTCGTTACGCAAACATGGTCTCGCTACGTCAACCGACACGGCAGTTTTTCGTTTTTATGTGTGTATGTGTGTGTGTTTGTCTGTGTTCTCTTATTTTGTTTCTCGCTCTCACGTGGGTTCCTATTAAACGCGAATAATAAATAAGTACAATATTGATTACTTGATCCCTTTTGAAACTTTTCGTCTGCATTTTCTTCCCGAGATCTCTCAACTTCACTCGCGTACACATGTATTCGATCGAATCTCCCCTGTTCTACTTGCAGAGCAATATGGCGTCGTTAACGTAACCACGATATGTAATGCTGTTTTCGGTGTCGTTCCCGTAAAAAGAATGCCCGTTTTAATGCAGACGAAATGTCGACGAGTGCGCAACGATTCCTACGGGAAGATAACGGTTAGCGATTCAATAAAACTATGTATTGCGAAACGGTATCCAGGAGTGTACCCATTTTTTCACCCTCGACTTCACTCGAAATGGAGAATAAACTTTCGATCGATTTTACAGAGGTTCCTTCGATTCGGATATGTTTTGTAAAATTTTGTTTTGCTTGAAAGAACCTTCTCTCTTGTGGTTTTTCAGTCTTTTTAATCATATTGGGTGTACCAATCTGTAATTCACTATTCTGCCAAACGAAACAGTTTGTTCTAAAGAAAAAGATACGCACACGCGGCCTCTTAACACGTTACCGACTGGTGATTATTGCATAAGTTTGAAAAATCTGTGGCACATGGCTAAACACTTTTTAATGGAACCTTTAATAGCGACAGCAATTTTCCTTGTGAACTAACAAAATTGTCTGTTCCTTGTGAACTAACTGTTTCATTTAAGATTGCAATGTAAAATAAAATTTGTATGCTTTCTTCTGGAAATTCATATTAATAATCTTCCGGTAGGTAAAGTGTTAAAATTGTTTGTTACCGTTCTCCAACGTTCCACGACAATTTTATACGGTACCCGGTACAGTATGGCAGCGAAGATATTACCGATTACGGCCGCATACATTTAGTCACAAAGATGTACACAGACACTCTCTCTATTCGTCTAAAATATTCTAAAAGATTCAGTACATTTAGCAGTTTTAACGATACCGAGAATTATTACAACTATTTGGCTAACAAACTACTAGATTTGGACGTATCTCGAGAAATCACATTATCGAAGAAACTAATTTCATTAGCACTCTCTGGATTCTCAATCGGTATTCATTAAGAATCTGCATACTTTTTGCATTTGTAAAATGAAAGACTTGAAACATATGCATTCTCGAGTGCGATAATTTAGACGCTCACACTTTTGTGACTGACTGCATACTGACATACAACTAAAGAAATAGTTGATTATTCGTTGGTACACCTAATACACTTGTCCCTCGATTTACGTCTTGATGTATTCCACGCCATTTTGTTTGACGTGATGGGACACCGTACCGATTCTGCTGAACAGAAATTCGGAAGCATAAATCGAAACGAGTGTGCGCGAACACATTGTACATTTGAATTATCCATTATTCTTGATAAGAACGAACAGTCGAAGGAGTTTGGACGCAGAAACAATTATTCGAACCCAGTAATTCGTTTGTTGTCCTTGTGTGAGATAGATTTTACATTTTTGGTACAGGAAATCTTGTTTGTTATTTAACCCCTTACCGTATTTTAACAAAGATTTGAACAAAGTTTAACAAATGTGAATGTTATACCTTTCTTTTTAGAAATCGGACACATTTTGGAGTAATGTTTCGGATTCTGTTCGAACATGTTGTAGTCTCTAGTGACCTTTCAACGAACTCTCAAAGGATTTGTCGATATCTTAAAAATTGTTGATTTCACAGACGTGTAAAGAAAGTGTCACTGTGAGTGTAATTGTTTAAATTGTATTGTCTTAAAATAGAATTAAAAATTGTTTACTTGTTACTTATTTGGTACTTTTCCAGATAATTTAAACCACCGACATCTTTGGTTGTACATTTCTTTGTATATCTTGAACGAATCTCTCAAAGGATTTTTCGATATCTTAAAAATCGTTGATTTCACAGACGTGTAAAGAAAGTGTCACTGTGAGTGTAATTGTTTAAATTGTATTGTCTTAAAATAGAATTAAAAATTGTTTACTTGTTACTTATTTGGTACTTTTCCAGATAATTTAAATTACCGACGTCTTTGTTTTGATTTCTTTGTATTTCTTGACATTTATTCTTCGTATTATGAATATTTCATAATATGAAGAAGTGTCAAAGACAAAAATCGTTCGATTTCGCGTGGAATGACCTTCGTACGACATTTTTGGGTATGAAGACGTTTTAATTAAAATAACTGCAAAGAAAATGGTACGGCAAGGGGTGAAGGTAGTAGACTCGTTCCCACGATTACAAGATGGGGGTTTTCAGTAGTCGAAAGCGCTAGATAAAAGATCGAAAAGTCCTATTTTTACGTATGCTTTATTCGGCAGCGTAATTTGCATTATTGGGAAACATTCAACTGTGCTTGGTAGCTATTTTCTCAATTCTGCGACAGTCACATGCTGCCGAATAATGCAAACTACGCCTCGCAAACGTAAAAATAGATCTTCTATCTAGCGCTTTGGACTGCTGAAAATCCCCATCTCCGCATTATCGAGAACAACGCTTGCAATTCCGGAAACGAGTCTACCCGCTTAAGATTACAACAGACGACGCGATATCTGTGGGTTCACCAGTTTTCCGCGATATTTGCTGTATGTTTAGCGAGAGGATGGATACGCCATATTTGCTAGAACAGCTACGAGTAGCATTAGCTAAATAAACACCGGCGCCGAACGTGTCAAAACAAAAGTTTTTGCTGGCAGTGTATACGATCGGGGGGGAAAAAATGTTTTTTGAGCGTGTCGAACGGAAATGGGTCATTGAAAGTGTCGGGCAAATCGAGGGACGGGTGTGTAGACGACGAAGTTTTGCGACAATGTTTTCGTTTTCCAGCGGGCTCGCGCGACGAATAAGAAAATGCACGCGCGGGTTGATATTGATTGCGGCGCGGCCGCGTTGCATGTTCGGTAACGCGATCGTCGATAAAATGAAATTGAAACGAGGTAAGTGGTGATTAATTATACGAGACCGACGTGAGAATGAAGGTCGTAGGGTCGAGGGTGATTAAAAGGGCGGCCCGAGGTCTCTTAAATTCGACGCCCGATGCCCGACAACACGGGATCAATTTCGAAAAGTTTGCTCGTTCACGTTCACGCACGCTCTCTCTCTCCCTTGCCTGTGTCTGGCTTTGCTCGGCATATCTGCGGCGATCGGGACGCGACAGCGCTGCGCGAAACTTGCGAGGACCTGCCACACGACGACGTGGAATTGTTACTCGTTCTGACGACGGCTGAATGGATCCCGAGAACTCGTCGTGAAGTTGCGAGGAGAACAAATCGGCCGGAGAAATGTGAAACCAAATTGACATCGGACAGATGTTTCGGGGAAACATGCTCGTTCCC
Organism: Lasioglossum pauxillum; assembly: GCA_933228785.1. NCBI lineage: Eukaryota > Metazoa > Arthropoda > Insecta > Hymenoptera > Halictidae > Lasioglossum > Lasioglossum pauxillum. The sequence continues at coordinate 35,151,184 of OW121701.1, read as the reverse complement.
GCGGAACTTCGGCCGAGAAACGATTTGCCGCCGGTTCATTTCCGAAGGTGTATGCGCGTGATATATATATGTGTAACTCGATAAAGCGAATCGAAAGATTTTCCGATTCCGCGCCGATGACCTTTGTAATTTCGATCAGGGCTCCGAGCGAAACGAAGCGTTGCCGGAAAGTTACTCGACCAAACTAGATAACGGAATCGACGCGTTTTCGTGTATTTGTATTTACAATGGGCAGGCGTACGCACAAACAACAGAATTTGTTTCACAATAAACTCCCCGATGCTTCTTACAATACGCAAAACCATAGGAAGTATTCGGTTAACAAGGTACGACGTAACAAATACAGAAACTTGTATGTACATTAACTGATCTCTCTAATATACACGAAACAGATAGAATATCATAGCTAATTACATCGAAATGATATAATAATACGCATAATTATTGCAAGTATTCCAACTACTATCTACAGAGTTCCGACACACGTTTATTTGATCAAATAGAAGAAACGGCAACGAAACTTGTGGAAACGACTTTGTTTAACTGCTTGTTTTATTATCTTGTTTTAACAACCGGCGATCGATAAATACTTCTTACTCTGTATTTAGCAAATAAACATACGCAAACTCTGCTGACACTTTCGTTTTGCTCGTGTGCCGCCGTTTAATTGAAAATTGTTTATGTCCTATACGCAAATAATTTTTGTTGCAAGCATCTGATTCGTTCCGTAGAATGCTCTCTGTTCGCGACAGATTATGTCTATTTACCGTTGCTGATTTCGCGGACAATTAACCGCCCCAAAACCGTGCTCTTTGTTGCGGTACGATTCGCGTTTCACGTAACTCGGTCACGTGTAATGATTACCGGTGAGTTATGTTTCCCTTCGTAGAAACGGAAAGAGAGAAAAAAGAAAAACGAAAGAAAGGAACGACAATTACTTTTACGATTTAACCAAAACGATCTCCGCGGTCAGATAATTTTCATTGCTCGAGAGAGACCGTTGCAACGCGCGGCCGCGCCGCACAGAGGAAAATGGCCGTGGCTGGGAAGCGGGATCGAAGAAAGTTGAAAAGGGAGAGGAGAGAAAGAGAGAAATCGCAATTATCCGCGAGCGTTCTAACAATTTCGGTCGCACGCGAGTCATGGAACACGCATATTCTACCATGAGAATCTCGTATATATGTATTATGTATAATATCGAAATCATTCGGCCGGCGGCAACCTCGGCGATTAAATGAGAAACGGAGGAAACGAGACGAGGGATGACGGCGATAGACGCAGAATACGATGATGTCGAGCGAGAAAATGATACTGGGTAAAGAGGATGACGATGATCGATGCTGCGAGGAATGCCAAGAGGAAACTAATAAGGAAGAAAGGATATTAAAAAGGAACATGAAACGAGAAATCGCATGATATGAAGATGTCCAGCATGAAGGGGAAAGAAGGAGAGTGAATAGAGGGACAAAATCGCAGAATAGTAGCCTATCTATCACAAACGGAAGTAACGGTATAATAATAATTATGGACATATCGAAGAGACACGCTTATCGCGTTAAAACGGCGTCTATCGCAATGGTGACAATTAGTACTAGCAATTCACAGAAATTTTTCTTCGCAGCCGATGTCTTGCGACGCTGAATGGCTGCCATTTTGTCACCTGTAACAAGTTTAATACACATTTGTAGAAACATTCGACCGGTTTCGACGTTTCAAATAGTCTGAAATAAAACGACGGGAAGCACAGTGGCGCACAAATTTTTGAAGTGGAACTTCTTTGCTGAGGGGGCAATTTTCTAGCGTTATGGAAGTGACGCGGTCGAAGTGACGAAATTTCGTGAATAATCTCGAATAGATTGACAAGTAACGTTTTCATAAATAATTTACCAACTTTAAAGACTTCATTGGTGAACATTTAAGATTGTAGAATGTAAAATGAAGCCTTGTTTACATTCACATTTCAGTTTTATGCAGGTTTGAAGCTTAAATTGCTAGTTATTAACAAATGTCTTGTAAATACTGCATCGAGAGTTGTTCCTGAGCTTGTTATCGCTTCATTAGGATTATTTATCATTTCCAATCTTAATTTACTTCTAAACATTACTGGACTGCAAGAAGTTCTACTTCTGCCGCGCGTGGTGTTCCACGCGTATATTTTTTTACTTACCTCACACCTGACAAAATTTTTCAGGTTAGTTTAGACCAAGGGTTTGGATAATTGTTTATAAATCTTTCAGTCGCTACAAAATCCGACGAGAAACTGCATGTGAAAGAAGCTGGAGGTTGATTCTATATTATCCAATTGCAAATATTCACAAATTAACTTTGGTTAATTAGTTACTAACAATTGTTGCGCGGGCTGATTGTTTCGGAAGTTCCCATAATGCGTAAGACAAGGAGAGTCGAACTGTGCGACAAGGACAGACATACATAACGTACCACTTCTCCAAAATTTGTTAATAATTAACAATTTAAGCATCAAACCTGCATAAAACTGAAATGGGAATGTAGCCAAATCTTCATTTTACATTCTTCAATCGTAAAAGTTTACCAATGAAGTCTTTAAAGTTGGTAAATTATTTATGAAAACGTTACTTGTCAAACTATTCGAGATTATTCACGAAATTTCGTTACGTCCGTAACGCTCGATGGCGTCACTTCCGTATTTGTACAAAAGAATTTATTTGATTTAATTTGATTGGTTTTTAATCATCGAATCGTACTTCGATTCGCCGCACCAATTTTTTTAGCGACAGATCAAGAGAATTAAATTAACTAAACATTGTGGGTCAATGTATGTATTTACGCTACTGGAAATATTGATCGCGTCGGACGAATCCGCATGATTTTTCGAGGCTGTATTTGTTACGTCGAAGAACTCGAGTTACGTCGTTGGACGACTTGAGCAGCGCGACAATTGTTTCCAGTAGCGTGGTGATAAAGATATCGGACAAATTGATGGAATACAGCTAAGTATCTACCTTCTGTGACAAAGACAAAGATGGACGCCGGCTTGGTATTCGAGGCGCTGCACGTGTAATTGCCTGTGTCCGATTCCACCGCTTGGTGAATCGACAATCGACTTTGAGTCGAAGTGGCGTCGGTTTGTACGGTTACGCTGCCTCGCGTGGTGTCGAAATTTATCATTCGATTATTGTGATACCAGAATACGTATTGCGGTGGCGTTGGACTCTGCAATTCGGAAACAAACAAAACATTCGGTTTGAAAACATTCATAGAACCGTTCTCCCTTTACCAAATCATTGTTACATGGAAAACATTTTTCTATTGTTTCAAGAAACATTGACCGTTCCCAGTTATTTTTCTCTATTATTCTTCTACTAATATGTCAGCAGTAAAATATCGCTGGCCAAGCTACCGCCAACGATTGTAATACTAAAACGCACTGAACCGCATATTGATTATTGAAATTCTTTCATTTTGCACTCGTGCGTTCACGAATTATCGTTTTCGTATGCAATATTATCTGGAAAATGTTAAAATGTTCATATTGGACATACTTTCGCAGCTAATAATACGTTTAACTTTGCAAACATTTGCACAATTTATTTCGTACAAAAATTGAGCTATGGTTGGGTGAACAATGTTTTATTTAAGATTGCCATTTTGTGCTGAACATATTTATATCTCTATCTCCTCTTTATATGCTTCCTAAAAATCCTTTGCAGGCTATTCGTATTTTTCCTAAAAATTTTAGAACGCTCATTAAGGGACGAAAATTATTTCTATTTTGGGGATGGCCTTTAAAAACGACCACTTACCAAATTTGCTATTTGTAGATGCTTTAAGTGTGTACAGTGAGAGAGAAGATTAATTCAGGAGAATAAAGTCAACATAAATATTTTTATAGCGGGTGGAAATACGCACGAACAATGACCGTATCTTTTCTTTGTGTTCGACATTCGAACCAGAATGTGCACCAAAGTGCAACTAGGATAATTATCGCGACGGATCGATCGGTGTCAATATAGCCACACTGTAGCGCTCTTTTTTCCTCTCGACACGTCCGTGTTCGTCCTTTTTTATTCATTTTTTCATCGCTGTAACTTTTTTTTTGACTCGGTTAACCGTTCAAGCCGGCCAGAGAAAAAGAGAGAAGAAAAGTTATTGTCTCGCGCCGCGACAATTTTCAGCGTGTCTGGTGTCTAAATCGAATGCATTTCTCTGACGGGAACGAGTGCAAGATTCGCGCGGAGTGGATGAAGTGAAATGGGACGTCGAAGTCAGCCGTTTGTTCTGAATTCCGTCGAACGTGAGTAGATTTCTCCTTCACTTCGTTTTAGCAATATGCAGTTGAAATATCCCGGTGCCGAGAAAAATGGTTCTTTGCGTTCGACTGTTGAGCCTAGCGCGTTATTGGAGCCGTTTGCTTGGGGATGTTTCAACGGTACTAATTGTACGAGCTCCCCCGCGTACGCGGTCTTGCAAACGTTTCAACCCCCTTCTAATCTTGAGGGAATAGAATGGATCCAAAAATTATTTAGACACCAATCTCCGATTCTCGAAAATTAATTTTAATTGTGGCAATTTCGCAAAAACAAATAGTATAACTGTAAGTCTAGACTCATTTTCATTGTAGTTAATTCTATGAAATGTAAAAACGGACGAAGAGATTCGAAGATCTACCGCGTGCAAGTTTGGAAAACGCAATTCAACTTAACATTTACCTGGCACGTGAGCGATCATTTGTGGGGCTGTAACTTTGTTAATTGTTCAAATGAAAGAATCCTTTTTCCACAGTATTCCACACGCAGAGATTTGAAAAAAAACAATAAAAAAAGCATTTTCCATTTTTTTCGACGCCGACAAAATTGCGTACCGTTTTAATTGTTTTAAATGAAATTACAATCCCATAGCTATCAAACTAGAACCACGCGGAAACATTTCACACTTGCAGGTTCACATCGCATGTGCCATAAATGGCAAATTGTCAGTGGCTGCCCACATTGTTATTGAACACGTCGATGGCCAAGTATACGTACCAATTGATTTATTACTATGATACGATATCTTACTATTGATTACTATTGGTTTAGCTCTGTCTCAGACAATTTGCCCAACTTGAATGGCATTGAAAACGTCTGGAGACTACTCGGGTCAGCTGTCTAGACGTGGATAAACTGTAGCCCTTTGTGAAAATCAATGTTTCATACTCAATTACGTCTGAAGCTTTTACATTTATGAAAAATATAAATGTATATTTAACACCTACAGTAAGGAGCATAACTGATTCCACACACTTTAAATCAGAACAACTTTTTTATGAATGCACCAAACGACTCCAATTTCTCTGTAAGGCTAGAAGAATTAGTTGAGTAAATGATGTGTAAAAAATATGTTGAAAAAATGCATTTGGACGGAATTGTGAAAAACAATAGTAAAAATTGATATTTACAACCTTTTTAGCTGGGCCAATAACGAAAATTCAAAAGATGTGTCTGGCCAACTGGTATAAATTATATACGCTCTGAAAATTTCATTGAAATTGGTTAATTGGTTTGCGAATTATAAACGATCAAAAGTGGTAATTTGTAGTGTACCATAAAGTGGCAAGTTTTACCATTTTTGATCGTTTATAATTTGCAAACCGATTAACTAATTTTAATGAAATTTTCAGAGCGTATATAATCTATACCAGTTGACAAAACACATTTTTTAAATTTTCGTTATTGGGCCAGCTAAAAAAATGGTAAAAATCAATTTCTAGTATTGTTTTTCACAATTCCGACCAAATGCATTATTCAACTTATTTATTAGTCGTCATTTACTAAACTAATTCTTCTAGCCTTACAGAGAAATTGAAGTCGTTTGATCCATTCATATAAAAGTTATTCTGATTTAAAGTGTGTGGAATCAGTTATGCTCCTTACTGTATATACAGGATCTGGCTGGATGGGTGGTACAACTGAGCAGGGGGTGTAAAAATAAGTCGAAAGAAAGGAACAACATTTTTTCGTTTGGCAGCTCGTTTTCGAGAAAGTCGAGTTTGAAAATGCAGCGGATGCACGTGCTATTGCATAGGAATCGTCTGACGCGTCTGACCATGATCAACCAATTCTACTTTGTGCATATACTGAAGCACGCGAACCTGGCGGAACTGTAAACTCGATATTCTCGAAAACGAAAAAATGTTATTCCTTTTTAAGAGATAGCACACTCTGAAATTAATGTAATTTCTGTTTATTAAACATCAGAAATTAAAGTTTTTTATACACATATTTTTAGTGTGTCTTTCTTAACATATATGAATGCAATGAAACGAAGCTTCATTAACTTATCTATTTTTATTGAATGAAATAGAATTATTAACGAAATATAAAGGTACAAAATGATAGCACACTTAGCGAAAATCTTGAAATATAACAGATTTAATCGATAAAAATCAATGCTCAATATTTTGTAGGACCTCGTTTGCAGCTAGCGACTTTAATCATTCGGTTTGGTAAATATTTATACAATTTTTAACTTCCCGATTTTATAGGGAAGTTATTGTAATTACCCCGAAAATCGAAAATCGATTTTTTAGCAGATCTTCACGTTTCATGGTCATTGCAGTCATTTTAGACTATTTTCAGCAAAATGTTCGTGTGTGTGTGTGTGTGTGTGTGTGCGTATGGCCGTTTGTATGTTATCAAATTTTTCGTTAACGTTTTCAGAAAAAGTAACAACGCGATCAGGATGATGAATGATGCAATCGATGTGCCCCATCGTAACTTAGAGCTGATCAGATTTTGGTCCATATTGGTCAAGTAGTTTTTTAGATTTTTAGTTTTTTTTCGAAAAGAGTTGATTCTACAATGCAATTTATAAGGGAGGACGAAAATTTTCCACCAAAGAACCAAACGCAATTACATAAAAAAAATTTTTTTCTTAATTTTTTTTTAGATTTAAAAAAAATTTTTTTTTAGATTAAAAAAAATTTTTTTTTTTTAACTGATGCTAATGTTACCGCTTGGAATAATCGAAAGTTATTCCAATGCAACAGTGAATTTATCATCTCTACTCCCAAGAATACATTTTGGGAGAATATCGATGAAAGTACAAAAAAAAACGATGTTAGCGATGTTGGCGAAGGAGTAACGAATCGGGAAGTTCTTTGTGTGACTCTTGGAGAGTCAAATACCAAATAAAAAACATTAATATCAGTAGGCCCTACTAGCCATGCGTATCACTAACCCTCTCGCAAGAGCAGTCCTACCCGCGAGCTCGCGAAGCGAGCGAGCAAAAACAACCCTACTCGCGAGCGAGCGAAGCGAGCGAGCAATAATAGCCCTCTAGTTTAATACTGTTTTGGCTAATATTCTCCCAGTCGTCCAAAATGCCCCACTTTAATTCGTTCATATTTTGGAATTGTCTGCCATTTTGGTACACAGCTCTGGCACGATGTCCCCAACAATTTTCAATAATGTTGAAGTTGGAGATCTTGCTGGCTACTCCAAAACACGAATAATTTTTGAAGGAAAGTATTTCTTGACCGCTTTCGCCGCGTGGACTGCGACATTATCTTGTTGTAAAATGTGCTTATTTGCAGCAATTCTGACAGCCTAAGTGTTTAGTTGTTCGTTTATCATTTCAATATACCGTTCACTATTCATTTACTTTATCAATTATGTTTTGCAATGAATGTTTGCTCTTCAGTAACTTCTGCACAACTGACATATGTAAAACTGCTATTTGTGCTATCATTTTGTCCTGCTTGAGTGCCCCAATATTTACATTTTCATTTCGAAAATTCTATTGAAGTAAATATGGTGGATTATATTCAGTACATTGTACGTACAGGCATGTCAGAATATGTTGACATATTAAAATACTCATTTTCTTCAGTTTAATGAATCAAATGAGGAAAAATAGATGATGTGCTATCTTTTTGTCCCGGAGCGTACAGTCCGTCCGGCCACACCCTGTATAACTTTTTATTTCGAACAAAGATCCGGAGTCTATTTATCATAAACTCCGCAGTCGACAAATTACAAATCGCTTCAACTTAATAACAAGCAATTTGCAGTGCTTATGCAGTTCAAAGCAATGGATTGTTGGAAATAAAGTACTCTTAACTCTGTTCCTGTTCATTTGCTGGTAGTTTTTGATCTTCTGTTTGAATTACTTGCGAAACCAATTCAATTATTTCATACAGCCGGAAGCTTACGGGGAGTGACTCAAAGGTCGTTTCCTGTTTCTGCGATTTGTCTTTCAGAAATGTCGCGAAGGTTCGCGCAGTTCCCCGCAAAGTTGATATTAACAGTGCCTCCTTCAATTAATGTTGTTTCAAAATTTGTACAGCTCCCCCAACGTCAATCCTTCCTATCTCATATTTGCTAACGTGGTGGAGAAAATCGCGGGACCTACCGTATCATTTCTGAAACTTTTCATACGAAAGCATGAATTCTCAAGTTGTTAATTGCTACGTTTTTGTAGTTAATAGTCGCCGGGCAGATTTTACGGAACACGTTGTTTCCGTATCTCGGTGTGCATTATTCGGGAACAATTTATCAATTTCGCTACAGCTCCTGCTCCAACTATGCATATTTGCCATCACACCGAGGTACAAGAAATGGTAGTTTAATTATGCAAATTAATCATGAGACGTACTGCTCCGATAATTAAATTTTTATGATCATCGGATAGCTCTGTGCTCGTGTGAATGGAGATCGTTCATTTCGAAATGCTTTTACGTTTGTGATTTAATGCCATTTATATTTTTGTATGCACTCATGCACTTCATTAAAATACTATGAATTAAGTAAGATCCGATTTAACTTGAATCCGATTTAACTTGATAATAAAACATTTCTTCCGACCTAGAATAATTCCTTTGTATATTATCTTTTTCATTTCATGAAAACAATATTTAGATAGCGGATTTTATGCATTTGTGACAAAGATGAGTAGGTGTAATTCGAAACAGTGAAACCATTAGAAGAATTGAAAAATACTGGTGTATTATTTTCAACCTATCAAACATACTAAGAGAGAAAATACATTTTTATTTCATTCCAGATGATAGCAAATCAAGTAGAAAATTCTTATTTTGCATAAAGATTCGCTGTGTATTGTGAATGGAGTGCTCGTCTGAATGGAGATCGTTCATTTCGAAATGATTTTACGTTTTATAATATTGTTTGTGATTCAATGCCATTCATATATCTTTGTATGTACTTATGCACTTCGTTAAAATAGTATGTGTTAAGGAAGATCCGATTTTAACTTGAATCCGATTTAACTTGATAATAAAACATTTCTTCCGACCTAAAATAATTCCATTGTATATGATTTTTTTCATTTTATGAAAACAATACTCAGACAGCGGATTTTATGCATTTATGACAAAGATGAGTAGATGTAATTCGAAACAGTGAAACCATTAGCAAAATTGAAAAATATTGTTGTATTATTTTCAACCTATTAAACATACTAAGAGAGAAAATGCATTTTTATTTCACTCCAGTTGATATCAAGTATGCATTTATGGCAAAATTGAGTAGACGAAATCCAAAATTGTTGAAACATTTTTAAAATTGAAGATGACAATATATGATGATCTTCCTCTAATGAAATCATTACAAAAAGAAATAACATTCAATTTAGTTTCTATTTCTTGCAATCGATGCAGATAATTCTTATTTTTCATAAAAATTCGCTGTTTATTGATTACTAGACTGCAGATCTTTATGCATTTATAGCAAAATTGAGTAGAAGATCCGCAGTCTATTGATTACATACCAACATATTTAATAACGTAAACAATATTGTGAATAATCGTGTAGCAGTTTTTCAGAGGTAAACTCTCAATTTGAAAACTCTGATATTATTTGGTTGCAAATGACTTCTCAGAAGTGCAAGAGAAACAGAAAATATGTTCATTGAATTGACTAAAATTATAAAATGGACACGTAGACCTAGTGCAACCCTAGTGTGAGTCTATGCAACCCCTGAAGAGCTCGCTCGTTTTTAACTTGTGAAAATCGGGCACGGCTTTATCGCTTTATTTTTCCCGGTCTCGCGGAACCGCTTATTGTGTTGACAGTCTGGGCATTATTAGTGCTGCGAGCACGTTATATAGGGCAGCTTACAGCGTTATTCAATATACTTATGAATACCCTATCTTCTTGTAGCGTGGTCGTCGGAAGCCGTATTGTTCGTAATACTATCAATTCGGCGGGCGGTTGGATTCCTGAGCGTATTTCCGCGATATCGAAGAGTGCTTCCATCCTTCGCTTACATTAGACGTTTTCGGAATGGGTTCCCCTTTTCCTCTTTGTCCGCGGCGACGCGTCTAGGCAAAGAGAAGGCAAGCCACGAAGCGCAGATGAGGAAAAAGAGAGAGAGAAAAAAAAGGAACGCCACACTTTATTTTCGTTTGCCGATAGTGTCGAGTTTGCAGCGGCAGCAATGCCGCTTTAATGCACTTCCACTCTTGTATTCGTGACTAAGCCGCGCCTATTTCACCAGAGGTTTTTCCGCCGTACGTTCGCGAAGGCGCATTCAATGTTCGCACGAACTGCAAGCTGTGCGTTTCTATGTACCTTCGTTAAGCGGATGGACTCCGTGCCGCGTGGCTTTATTCCGCGACGTATGCGCGACACGATTATTATGTATCAATGGGGAGCACGCGTAAATAGACGGGATATTTATTGTGCGCGATATAGAAACTCCTTCCGAGAAACGCGTCGCCGCCGCGCACAGGTGATAAAAGATATCGCACGCTCGTGTGTTCATTTTCACTTTAGAATTTCGTTCGAGATATTCGAGGGCGATGTAGATTTCGCGATTTACGAGATGTTTCAATGGCAGGGATATTTATTGTACGCCGCGACCAGATTTTTCTCCCTTTAAATGCTGCCGTTACGCGATATACTCCAGTCGAGATTATTCTCCTTCGTTTTCGACGTCTGGATTCGCGGGGAATTTTTTTATCGTGACTTTCCACGACGGTGAATGACGGCCCACGTGTTTCCGGTTGTTCCGCGTTGCTTAGGCTGGTATTCTGGTCTCTCATTTTCGAAAACTCCATTTTTTGCTTTTTATTTAATACTAACCGCCATCACGACCGGTTTCACATTTTTTATTCTTCAATTATCGAAATTGTGAAGTTGTTTCCATTTGAAATTATTACATAAAATTTAGGGGGCGAACCACGTGACGCGTGCGAGAGTATAACGTGTGTGGAACTACCCCATTTTGAGGCCGAAAGGAAAAAAATAAATCTATTTACTACTACTATTACATAAAATGTATTCAACCACGTATTCTTATAAAAATTGTGAGGAATCTAAATAAGTTCAGTCTTGTAATTTTTACAAAACAATGTACAGGGTGTACAAAAAGTAATGGTTATCCGTTCTAGGGGTGAATCTACACCTCTGGATCGGTGGACATTTCTAAGAGAAACTTACTGCAAAACAGAGGTGGGCATTATTTGGCGAAACAAATATTTCAAATACTATTTAATATTTTAGATTTAAGATATACAATTTCGAAAATAAAATATTTCTATTTTAACAATCTGAACCTCAAAATAAAATATTTCTATTTCAACAATTTGATCCCCAAAATAAAATATTTCTATTTTAACAATCTGAAACACGAAATAAAATAGAAACGACTTACACCCATAAATGTATTAAATTCGAACCATTATTTTCAGCAATAATACTTAAAATTGAAATTGAAAATAAAGACAAAAACAAATATTTTCAATATTTTTCAAATAAAATACTATTTTCAAACGAATTACTGCTTCAAATAAATTATTTTATTTTCAAAAAATTACTGCATTAAATAAAATATCTTATTTTTAAAGTTGTACACATACTTTCAAATAAATAGGATTATTTACTATTTACTACTTAAAATACTGTTTTCCCCAGCTCTGCTGCAAAAGTGTTTATAACAAAGAAAATTGTTGTTAAAATTGTTTTTTACATCAACACCTTCCACTTAGTCATAAAAGAAAAAGTTTGGTAAAAGTCACATGTCGCAAACAAATATTTATTCAGATATAAGCTGCTAAAGTTTTTGCAAGATTTGATTGTGTGGAGTTATGCGTATAGACAAAAGCCTACTACTACTACAGTCGACCCGATCGTGTCGATAAGACAGAACATAATCGTGCACGTGCCTCGAGACCAGAGTAAGGCAATAATCAACTAATATTTCAAAATGACTAATAGTCTTTCTGAATGTTAGTCATAGCAAAATAATCATTAGTCAAAACTTTTTGATTAATTGGTTAAGTATCTATTATATCGCAAAATTACAGACGATCTCAATAAATTTAGCGTTGCTATTTTTACAAAACAATACCAGATACTTTTAATGCTTGCTAGGTTTAGTGTTAACAGCTTGCAGTATCACAGTTTTCGTTCGATACAAGGCGATGGCTCCGGACGCATTTCGACGTATTGCGGATGAGGGTAACTACTCGGTTTGACATTGTTCTCGAAAGTTTATGGGTCCCATAAAGTTGTCCAGCAGACCATAAAGTAGAATACGACATACTCTTTCGTTCTGGCACTAAGCGGTGTCGAATTTCGAAAGAAGAAGAGGGGATAGCGATTTTCTTATGTTTATTCAATACCACATATATTTTCATACGTTTTTCTCAAAAACTAAGATTTGGATGAAAAATTATATTCTGTACTTTTTATCCCAGTTTGCATGTTGTGCCATACTGTTGGATTTTCTTTTGTTACGTATTAATAGCAAGTAGAATACGTCAGAAGATTTAAATGTAACCTAACAATAAGTTTTTACGAATAGGTTAAGAGATGGTCCAAAAAGTTTCTTACCTTTTCTATTATGCACACGAGAGTTATAATGGATCCTACATCGACATGATGTTCGCCACTCCCTAATATAAATGCTTCTGGTATTACTATGTTTAGATTGACAAGGTGTGATAATATCCCTGTATTCCTTGAGACCTGTAACAGTACACAACCGGTATACGTATAAGGTGATGGGAAATTTGTTGGATGCCTGTGTGTGTGTTTCCAATATCCATATCGAAGTCCACAAATTAAAATAATCTCCCACGAAATTTTTCCAATATTCGAACGGTTTAATATTTAAAAAAATAGTTTACAGAAATTATCGATAAAATGTATTTTTTGTGAAAACTCCCTTAACTGGATTTTCTTAACTTTTAGCTAATAAATGGATAATAATATTTTTCATTCTTTTAAACGACCTTGAATTACTGTATCGTTGAAATGGTATCGAGAAAAAACTGTTGTTATTAAAAAAAAAAGTAAGTTGACCTTCAAATTTCTATAAAAATTATCTTAAAATAAATTTATTATAAAAATTCCATTGAACTTTTGAAAAATTTCATTTAAACTTAAAATTTCACTCAATTCCAATTTTAAGTTAATCTTTTATAAAAATTATCTGAAAATAAATTTATTATAAGAATTCCTCTTAACTTTTCAAAAAATTAATTTAAACTTAAATTCCCTTCAATTTAGATTTTAAGTTAAAGCAGCTGAAAAAGTTATGTTCTGAAACATTTCTTTCTATCTCAACAAATGTTATTAAAGTGGCTCGTCTTAGGAGGCTCACCCTGTATAATAAACCGCGACGATGCACGCAAAATTATGCAAGCCTGAATTCAATTGACCGTGATAAAACAGTTTTACGATCTCTCTACATTCTGTTCCATTTAACATCGCGGTACTTCATTGAACAGCACGAATTCGAAGGACTATAATCATTCGAAGACTATAAAACAGACGGGATGTCATAAAGCGCGTCGATACCATCGACTAGTGGCACGAAATAACTTCCTAACGATCATAAGCTGATACTTTTTATTACCGGCGCTACGAGGCACTGTGAAAGCTTCCCGAGCATCGAGCACAGGCTACTCTAACTTTACAACGTCAATTAGCGACGACTCCCGAGTAATTCGAATGGAATTACCTGACATTCGTACGTCCCGTTGTCCCTTTCTTGAACGTATTTGATCTGCAGAGTCCAATCGTCGGAACCCTCGGGATGCAGCACCTGAAACCGTTCGTCGTTCGTGTACGTGAACATCGAGCTGGTCAGGACGTGGAAATCACGCCGCCGTATCCAGGATATCTGAAACAGCCACGCAATCGTTAATCAGTCTTCTTGCCCGACGGAAATATCGTGGGTGATAAATCGCAGTTCACTCTAACGGCCGTCTGGGACCCGCAAAAGCTTGCGAGAGACCGACGCCGCCATTGAGGACAGGACGTTCTTACCTCGGCATCGGACACCGTTCTTTCTGCCAAATTGCGAACTTTGCAATGCAAAAAGGCGGTCCCGCCTAACTGTACCGTCACGTTGGACACCGTGTTGTTGTCGTTCGCCTCGTTCACTCTCTGCAGCTCTTCGAAATTGCTAAACCACAGTGTCTTCCAATCTGACGGTATGCTGTAGGGTACACGCCGGTCTGAAACAATCAGAGAGAAGCCGCTCGGTGAACTCTGAGATCTTCTTGGAATCATGGCGAGGATTCGTACGTTTTTAGATTTCTCATATAAAAAGTAGGAGGGAAGGTCGCTCTTTGTAGATCGCGTTAAGTTGGCATTGTGTCAAGCTAGCCTTTAAACAAACTGCAGTGTTCTCTCCGTAACTGTCGCGAGGATCTTTACCGTAACTGTCCAAATTGTATCCCCACCACGAGCGAGACTCACACTGATGCAAGCGAAGCAAAACATTGCAGCTCTCCTAATTTCTAATTTTCTTTTTATGAAACTTGTGAACAATAATTGTTCAACTGTTTACTTCCTGGGGTATACACATTATTTACACAGATTTACAAATTTCAATTTCTCAGGGTAAAATCACCCCGAAGAGGGTAGCCTTTCTTCCTGGCAAAAGAACAATGCCAGAATCAGATTTTACGACCCAGAAAACCACAATAACCTGCTCTGTTTACAACGAGGAGTGTGCATTGAATTAACCCTTTGCACTCGGAGCTATTTCAACTGGAAAATTAAACATTTCTTTCGACCTACAATATTTTCATTCCCTATGACTCTAAAAATTTTATGGATTTGGAATTGGTACAATTCCTCATACAATATCTAAATGTTTAGTAATTGATTCGATACCGATATATTTAATCATGTCAACAATATTTTGAATAATGGTACAGCAATTTTAGTCCTGCCTCAGAGGAGACAACCGAGTGCAAAGATTGCAGCCTTTCTAATTTCTAATTTTCTTTTTATGAAACTTGTGAACAATAATTGTTCAACTGTTTAATTCCTGGGGTATACACGTTATTTACACAGATTTACAAATTTCAATCTCTCAGGGTAAAATCACCCCGAAGAGGGTAGCCTTTCTTCCTGGCAAAAGAATAATGTCAGAATCTGATTTTACGACCCAGAAAACCACAAAATCTGCTCTGTTTGTAACGAGGGGTGTGCATTGAATTAACCCTTTGCCCTTACCCTTACCCTAGAATATTTCCATTCCCTACGATTTTTGAAATTTTATGGATTTGAAATTGATACAATTCCTCATGCAATATTCGAATGTTTAGTAATTGATTAGATACCGATATACAGAGTATTTCACCTAACTTGACCACCTTGAATATCTTCTTTATTTTTAAAGATACGTCAAACGTCTGAAGGACAAAGTTGAATGGTAAAATGGGGCTCATACGATACCAAAAAAATGTTTGTTTTTATGTAATTTTTTTTAGAGATATGAATGTCACCTTCATTTTTTTAAATGGAATGAGGTACTTCTTTTATACCATTCAACTTTGTCCTTCAGACGTTTGACGTATCTTGAAAAACAACAAAGATATTCAAGGTGGTCAAGTTAGGTGAAATATCCTGTATATTTAATAATGTAAACAATATTTTGAATGATGGTACAGAAATGTTAGTGGTGCCTCAGATGAGACAACCGAGTGCAAAGGGTTAAGTCCCTGTTTTAGTCACTTGGAGACACTGCGCGCTGATGGGGATACGAGCGAACTACTAGCGAGGTATCAGCAGCGTGTAATCCTCCGCTCGCGACTGCGCAGCAACTACACCGTTTCCGACTTAAACCCTCGGTCCCAAGAGGAAACGAAGTTACCTTTACGCGACACTTCTTGCGGCATAACTACCGAAAGGCCAATTTCACTGAAACTCGCGGCAGAGCGTTTCTTTGGCAATCAGTGCACGGTGGAAACGATCAAAGTCAAACTTCTCGACCGCTTCTTTGGAGCCTGTGCGTGTTCCTGTTCCCGGTCAAAAAACTTATTCCCGCGCACTTAATATTAATTAATTAGGTTCGCGAGCGCGGAATAGAACAGGCGAAGTTTTTCGGGTGGGGGTACAAGGGGTATACGGAAGGCGTAGTTTGACGTGTGGGGAAGAAGAGTGGGGAGTAAAGGAAGCTAAAGGGGCAGCTGGGAGGAACGAGCGGGGTTAGGGATGGTAATTTGAAAGTAACTGGAGTGTTTTGGTAAAGGAAATACCGGGGGAGTAAGGAAAACTCTGCGGAGCACGCGGCGCGTAAACTTAACGCAAGGCGGATGGGTAGGAGGCTGAAGGGCGAAGGGCGAAGGGGTCAGATGGCAGAATCGGGGGCTGAAAAGGGGAGGGGTTGAACGAGGAGGCGATGGATACAGAAATCCGTAAACGGAAAGAGAGAAAATTGAGAAATAGAGAAGCACTGGAACAGGGGTGGAGGTAGCAGGGCCTGGGCGAAAGACAAGCACTTGAGACTGAACTTTGTGAGCTTTTGAATGCAGGGCATAAGCTACCTGCCTTTTGTTTCCGCGAGACAATGCGAAACCTTATACAACGAGACAAGAACCGAGGCTACAGGGTTGGAGGAAAGGTGCTCCTACTTCTCTTCGACCAGTTAGTTGGCCAGGATCATGTTCTTTTCTTCTCGCTTTAAGTATTCCCAATTCACAGCCACTTTTGAGTGGGGGAGCAAGTGCGCACTAGAGGGATTTTTCGCGAGGTTAGCGAGCTTTCGACGGTTTCTTCTTCTTCTCTTTCTCTCTCCCACCCTCTCGCTCTCTCTTTCCTCCTACCCTTCTCTTTTTTTCGTCACTCGGAGTATCCTGTGACTCGCTGCAGCGCACAATAACGTTTATTTATTGCACCTGCCAGATAAAAGCGGTATCCCTCCGCTCGACGTGATTACGGTCGTCTAATTTGAAATCACACCTTCCATTTTAACCGATGTAATGATGCTCTCGGCGCACTGGTTCGATCTAATTTTACTTGATAGCAATTTTGCAATTTTAATTAAATTTTCGACGTTTTAGATCTATGTTTAGCAAAAATGTTGAAGTAAAATTGGATCGAACCAGTGCGTCAAGAGCATCATTACATTTTTTATCAACAATTATACGATCAATAAAAAAAAGGAACATTCCATTTTAACCCATTGCAGTCGGAGCTATTTTAACCCCTTGCTGCTACATTTTTTTACAACTACAGTGATTAAATCGTCTTTATCTCCGAAAATGTCGAAGAAGAGAAAAGAAAATTGATATTTTTTTGTATGGCTACATTTATTTTAATACTTGCAAATTTTATTTTATGACTTTGTTTAAAATTTTCATCACGAGTGTGACTCGTTAAAATATGGCAAGGGGTTAACTGGAAAATTAAACATTTCTTGCGACCTAGAATAATTCCATTGTATATAACTTTTTTCATTTTATGGATATATAATTGATTAGATACCGACATATTTAATCATGCAAACAATATCGTGAATAATGTACAGCCATTTTTAGTGGTGACTCTGAGTCACTCCTCGACTGCTAAGGGCCAACATATGTATAAATTAAATCTCACATAAATAACTATTTATACTTATATTTTGTTTTTCATTAGAGTCTCTGCAGTGTTTAGATAAACAAATGCCTGTGTCAAGGCTGGTGATATACGAGAAAGCTCGGCGATTTAATGAAAAAATAGGAATTCCTAATTTTAAAGCTAGCAGCAACTGCTCACCACAGTTTCGCTCGTATCATGGTGCTCGTAATAGATATTTTATTGTTCGTTTGTGTTATTCGATCTAAAATATTTTGGTTGTTTCAACAAAAATTGTTCAGCCCGGTCAAACTACGTTGCTTTGAAAGAATATTCAAAATGAACATCGACAGACGCCATCTGCGTGCGAGTATGATGTTCGAATTTCATAGCGGAACAGATATTACGGATCCCGTAAAAAACATTTGTGACATGTTTGAAGAGATTGCTGTGTCAATTCCACGCTGCGAAAGATGGTTTTTGAATTGAAAAAAGCTCCAATCTTTCGGGTCTTCATTTTTCGAACAAAAGTTGGGCACATTTCATAAAGAATATCAAACCAGCACGAGAACGATGAACGACGAGAAAAATGATATTTAAAACAATGACGAGTGGCTGATTGAACAAATTAATTTTCGTGATTACACGCATTGTGTTTCACACAACAAATACTACCTCTGGCAGAAAATATTTAAACAATCATAAACCATAAATATGATTTTTGAGAAAATTATGGATAAAATCTGTGGTTGTCACGTACTTCCACTTTCGAGATATTGCCATTTAAAATTTTAAATTGCATTGTTTTGTAGCATTTCGTAAATCCTATACTATAAGTTCAATTAATGCATAAACTGAAATGTTTCGAAATCGTGACATTCCGTAACGAATAATGGTTAAACCACGAACTTCTTGAGATATTCAGGACTCTTGTCTCGATAAGCTACATAAACATAGATTTTTTTGCTGAAACATGGTCGCCGTGGTTCAATTTTCCCCTACGCTGTATTTCAGCGAAAAGTGAAGGAAACCCTGCGAAACTGCTATCGACGGGAAACAAACTCAATATCCAAAAAGAGCCGCGCAGGCGAAACAAAATTTATAGCGCGCGAGCGACTCTCCGACCACCCTGTATTACAATATCGCGCGCAGGATCGAAGAATTATTGATTAAATCGGGAACGGTGTACCGTATGATATTCGAAGCCTGGGCTATTTTTCGAAATAGAATGGGAGGTCCGGGAATTGTGTCAAGAAAACAGGAATGGTGTAGGGTGAAGAGGAGAGGAGAGGTGTAGGAGTAGAAGGGGAGAAGGTTCGAAGAAAAACTGATATCCTCGCCGGGGAGCAGAGAATAAAGGGGGACAGGTTAAATGCCTCGAGAAAATTATTTACCTTTATCGAGCGACCTGGCCAGAAGAATTGTCGGCAGGATCAGGAAGACCATGTACCACGATAGCCGGTCCCGCATCCTTGCGAGGTTTCGAGTCCTCCTGGAAAAAGAGAAACGGAGGGTTCTCGGTTATAAACCACGAATTTGTATGCGTCCGCTCATCTTCTATTGTCTCATGTCTCCGATTTTTCTGGGATAGAGAGTACTCCTCGAAACGGGTTTTGCGGCGACCTGTAACCCGGTTCCGAGGATACTATAAGACCTCCCCTACTCTCCCTGGGGGTGTTCCCAAGTGTTCCGTATGCATTCGAAACTCGGATGGAACTTATTCCAGATTTATGACAAATTTCCCTCGCTCCCTGCTGCATGCCGAAGCAGCCTCGCCGAAGGAAAAAGTTGACCTTAAACGGTGCACCGTTTATTATTCTTGAAGGATCGCCACCGAGATTCGACCTTCTTTTGGGTTTTATCGCGGCACCATTTTTTATGGGACTTGAAATTCAATTTTCGTCTCATTGATCCGACGCCGCGCCGCGCCGCCGCCACCGCTGCGCTGCTGGCTCGCGCGAAATGGATCGCGATGAATATTTCTTTCCCCACTCCCCCAACCCCGCCGATTAGAATTCATGCAAATGCCGAACGAATTATTCAGACCATTGGGAAATAGTAATTAATGGTTTTTCATTCCGCACCGGAGGATAATTTGATTTTTTAAACGATCCCGGTTTTATGAATTCCTGCTAAGAAATTAGTTCATGTAAAAGAAATATTGAGCTTGTCCCATGTTTCGGCACCGCGCAGTGCGGCCGCCTGTGGACAGAAGTCGAAAATGCAACTATTTTCGATACCTTATTTGGCTTTACTAATCCCTTCAGAAATGTCTCTAGTGTATGAATCAAATGCCGGGAATCTAAAATTAGCACAACAAATGGCATGAATCACGTTTGCATATGTGGCAGAGAGCTCGTTAGAGAGCTCATCGAAGAACTCACGAGACCTGGCCCAATCAATTACTGATTTTCTATAATCAAGAACGTTGTTTTGTGTCCTTTCTTTAAATTTTGAATATGGAAGGTATCGAAGAAGGTGAGGAATATCCATTTGTCCTGTTTCATTAACCGTTAAAATAGTTTCGTAGCAATAATAAAACACTAAGTTAGAATCAAGTTTTGTAGACGTTAATATTTTCAGATAAGCTTTTCTCCAGTTAGGGTCAAAACATCCTGGGGTTTTGATATATTTCGATTTCACAACTATTATACTTCACAAATATGTAAACATTTCCTGCTTCAAACTGCTTTGAATGGTTGTGTGCCATTTTTTACTACGCTTATGCGTCAAATCTTGTAATCGAATTTTAAGTCTCTTCCCATAGACCAATCTTACTGAAATTTTATATACACACTTGCTTCCGATGACAATAAAAGTAGAAAATAAAATATATAAAAAACTGTTTAAAAACCACGCTTATATTAAAATGCACTGAAAAAAAAATAATTTTCTCCCTGGTTCTCCATAAAATACCGAATCTAGTTAATGATTAATAATATTTTTCCCCAAAATTTTAAGCTATTCGTTCAAAATTTCTTCTGTTATAAAATTAGTGTATATAATTAGTGATTTTATAAATATTTACTTCATAGGTATAGTATATGGCCTATATTATGTAAATAGGAATACCTTTATTATTGTGAAGTTACCTACATATTCTGTCCATTATTATTGTTATAATGTATATAAAATATTATTTGAAATTCAATTTTGAATAAAATTCAATTTAATTTTTGGTCGTGTTTCCTTATTTTTGTAGATGATGCATTGAAGAGCAATTTTTCTTAACAGAACCCTGTTTCCATCACTTGGAATATACAGTGTGATCCCAAACGAAAGATAGATACTTTGAGGTCTTATAGGAAATTTCACGCTGATCACGAATATACCATGTATTAAGGGTCACTGAATGGAGTTTAATCGTTTTTTCACGCAGAAAGTCTCAAAAAACTCCGAAAAAGCGATATTTTGCGGAAAAAACTTTTAAATTCTATTCAGGGACCTCTAGTATATGGTATATTCGTGATCAGCGTGAAATTTCCTATAAGTTTCCGTCAAGAACAGACTTTTGTCCACTCTGACCACATAAGAACGCCGCACTGTGTAACGGCTCGGCCAACGTCAACGCCATCCGCCATTCGTCCGCTGTAGCCGCGCTCCGATTGGTCCGTGTGTTTCTCGTTAATAACTCCTTAAGGATGTTCTGAAGGTATATAAAAACGCAACAAAATTTTTGAAAATTTGACAAGATATAATTCTTACTAAATTAATGCAAAAATGTCGCACTTCCCTGAATGGGACGATTCCTCAGGTGATTTGAAGTAATTTTTTCTTTTACGAAAATGATCTCTACGGTTTTGTTAAGGAGTTATTAACGAAAAACAGGGACCAATCAGAGCGCGGCTACAGCTGAGTGCGACGTTGCTGCAGGCCGAGCCGGAATCCGTCCACAGTAACCGCGTCCTGATTGGTCCGCGTTTTTCGTTAATAACTCCTGAACAAAGCCGCGGAGAACATTTTCGTAAACGAAAAAGTGATTTCAAATGACCACATGAATTACCTCTTCAAATATTGAATGTTATACTAATAATAATACTAATAAAATCTACATGAAAGAATAAGTCGAAAAAAAGGAATCACATTTTTTCGTATGGCAGCTCGTTTTCGAGAAAATCGAGTTTAAGGATGTTCTGGTGGTATATAAAAACGCAACAAAATTTTTGAAAATTTGACAAGATATAATTCTTACTAAATTAATGCAATTACCAAAGTTTGGGTTCGATTCACTGCACCGTTTAAGAATTATAGCAACTTAAAGTTTGCACATTTTAACACGTCTTCTTATGGAGAATTCATATAATCCCACTTCAAACTCTGATTAAACCTTGAAAAAATGCACATTGGTGCGCACCGGGGCCCGTCCAAAATCGAGCTACTTGGGCCTCGAGCAGCTCCAAGTGTTGTGTTTGCCTGTAATCTGCAGGCCAGTGGCTCTGCAGGCTAGGTCAGGTGGTAGGCTGTGATGACTGGGTAGAAACTCCAAAAAAATACACTTAAAAACAAAAACATACTCATGAATGGCTTTCATTGCCAATATATTGATGGATTTCGAATTTCTTGTACTTTTGTCTCCCATTATACCTCCAGAACATCCTTAACAAACCGTCGGAGAATATTTTCGTAAAGGAAAAAGTTACGTCGAGAGACTTCAGGAATCGCAGCCACTCCAAGGAAGGACAACATTGTCGGGTCACCCTGTAGTGTCTTGTCGGATTAATTTCAGGTAGGAACACGTCCGGCTAAATGTATTGTTATTTGCCGATAGACAAGCGGATTGCCCTGACGCCCCGGACGCAAGGACGGCCACTTACTTTTTGCGGTCGATCGCCGCTCGTCTCGTTAATTGGCCGGTTAAAGTTTCTCGGTCGACAGAGAATCAACGGCTATTTTACGGTTCATAAAACGACGCGAATTCAAACAGTCCTGATAAATCGAGCGAGAACGTGGCGTGTTGGCTGTATCGGCGAAAGAATTGTTCGCATTAGCTTGTAGCTATCTGCCGCCGCGATTGTTTCTCCCCCGTGTTTTTTTTGTTCCGCCTCTGTTTTCACATGGCATCCACGTATTCACCCCGGAATCGCTCCATAAAATTCTATTGCTCGGATTTTTTACGCGATTTTATTGTAATTCTTACGTGATACGTTCACCATTGTTTTCTGGTCGTAAAGTTTATTCGTGCGAAAAAAAGAGCGGAAAAAATGGTTAGTGCTTTTGGAAAATGCCCGCGGCACCGTTCCGTTCGCCTTTCGAGTTCAATAATACACAATCAACCCGGGAAAACAAACTATTTAGCATGAGAGGCTCCGTTACGTTTTCCGCTTTTAACTGCGGGCTAGCTTTTCACTCGGGATTTTTGCAAAACAAGCATCATACTCTTTGATTTCTTCTTTTTCGTTCATACTTTTTTAAACCAATTTTCACTTCTACTTAGCTTAAACAGTTCAGAGTACCCAGCCACCACGGAGTGATTCATAAATAATTCGATGTTTGCTTTGTTTCGCAGCTACCTCTCTTTAAACGTAAAAATGATTTCGCTTGTGTTCGCTTATGCAGATTTCCCTGTCGTTTTATCGTAAATTATGAGGAGAGAAATTCGAACATTAACAGAAGGAAAATTTTGGATTTTAAACCGGGAATACGCACGATTTACTGTTTAATGATGGCGAAATTGTTATTGGAGAAAACTCGGACGCCAGCGGAAATAAAGAACGCAATAAGCCGTTACAGATAAACTGAATTTGCATTTATCCGGCATCGCGACGCTTTATTTAACGTTGTTATCTAATAATTTCTACGCGGCCGCGAAACCCACGAATTTAGTGCCGTCGGACAGGTATTCGTATTTCATAATTACGTAAAAAATCCTATAATTTCCTTCTGAAAGTAATTTATACAGTCTGCGCGTGGATAAAAGGGGGTAGCGGAGCGATAAAGAATGTGAAAAGTGAAAAATAACAGCTTGAGTTTTTCAGCTCGCATTGTAAATATTCATCTTTAAATTGTAGTTTGCCTGTAGGGTTGCCAGATCTTCTATATTTGATATGAGTCTTCTATATTTGAACTTGATCTGCTATATCATATTTGAATAGCATATAATTTTCAAAAATCTTTGTTTGAATAAAAAAGTTTAAAATGTGCTGTGTACCTCTTTTACTTGAACTCCTATATTTTGAGCCTATCTCATATAATACATAATTGCAGTTTTCACTATTTCTTCTATATTTGGATAAAACATTTCTGGCAACCCTATTTACCTGTATCATCGACAAAAAGAAATAGAAATTACTCGTAGCACAAAAATGTTTCGTTGTTGCGTTATTAGTTCTTTCGTGAGTGGACGCGTAGAGGTCATATGAACATTCACTTCGGGGTTTTAAATGGATTGGTGTAGTTTTTAATACATCAACGGATGCAGCTGGACATTAGTTGCGAAAAAGTATCAAACTACTCATGTCGAAAAAAATTAAACCGATTTCGAAAAAACGCACTAAAAAGTATGAAATAATTTCCATTTAATTTATGTGAATACACACGAACTTAAATACAATACAATCTTTACGGAGGCGGCGCAAAAACTAAAAATTTTCCAAATGACAGATGTTGCTGATTATGATTTCATTGGAATATGATGGACTTGGAAATCAGTAGGTGGGAAGGGAAGATACATTAATATGTGAAAGCATGTAGAAGAATTTAAGGATTTTCGTAATTTCCAGTGTCGAAAATTTTCAATTTTGCACCGCTTGCGAAAAGATTGTATTGTATTTAAGTTCGTGTGTATTCACATAAATTAAATGGAAATTATTTCATGCTTTTTAGTGCATTCTTTTAGTGCGTTTTTTCGAATTCGGTTTAATTTTTGTTTATAACATTTTTTTATTTCACACTTTTTAGTGGAACGAGCAGAATTTGTAGAACACCGTAGGATGGTTTTTCGGTCTTATTAATTATTTGCAATAAAAACCGCAAAGAATGAATAAATGCAAAATTTGTTTTCAAGGGATCAATCGGGAGACGTACCCTACAAAATGCAGAAGGTTTCGTCCTGATTGGTCCATTCATCTCCGAGTAATCGCTGAACATACATGAAATAATTCATTTTTCGCAAATACAATCGTAAGGAATAAAAGAAAGCAAAATTTTTTCACGGGACTACCCCGGGGACATACTCTGCAAGATGCAAAAGATTTCGTTCCGATTGGTCTATCCATCTCGGTGAACATACATAGAAATAAAAGCAAAGAAAAAAAAGGCACATACAGATCGAATTGAGTAACCTCCTCCTTTTTCGAAGTCGCGTCGGTTAAAAAGTGTGTGTCATCAATTATGAGACTAGAATATACTGTGTAATAATGGCAAGACTTTTATCATTGCTTAACCATTACCGACCATCTTAAGATTTTTGTAGCTCCTTCTTGCACCCCCCGATTTGAAAATAAAGAATCCGTAATTTTAACGAGTTCAGTATCCTTAATGTTAACGTGATAATTCCTAATAGTTCGCTAACTGGTATCTCGATCGTAATATAAAGTAACAGCACCCTGTCAGCCATTTATATTGCAACGAAGGGGTTGATAGTAAGTGATTTCGCCGGCGAGTAACGAGTGAATTAGCTCTGCGCAATCGATAGTTAAGTCAGAAGGGAGTCATTTGCGTAGAACTGACAATTAACTTGGAAGTCGAAACAAGAAGAAAAAAAGACACATACAGATCGAATTGAGTAACCTCCTCCTTTTTCGAAGTCGGTTAAAAATGAGTAGTAGGAAATATTTTTAGTAGGAAAAAAGATATTATTCAATTTCTAAGGAATGTAATTATTAGATGATAATATCCGTTTTGATATGCATAAATATAATATAGATTTGCATACTATCTCTGTGCTTCTGCAATCTTGTTGTGTAAAATAAAAAATGAAAATAGTACAAAAATAAAACATAAATCTAATAACCCATTTTCTTCTACTTATTTGTTCATATTCTTAGTCAAATGTATATGCTGTGTAGAGAAAAATGGATGAAGAAAGAGGATGAAGAAAATCATTCTTTTAGAAGGGGTGCAATTGTTAGTATTATGATTACTAGACTGCGGAACTTTATGCAAAATAAAAATGACTACAACAAACAAGGGCCAAGTAATAATTTCTTTCATTCTTTAATAATGTTCATAAGGTGCAACTAATACATTGATGTTCATAAATTTTTTAAATTTGTCCATTGCTTTAAATTGCACCTACCCATTTTTGTCATAAATGAATAAAATCCGCAGTCTAATGATTACGTTGTATGCTGTACATTACAGAGAAAAATGTGAGGGGGTGGATGAAGAAGATCATTATTTTAAGGGGGATCGACGTAGGAAAAAATTCGAGAACTTCTGGCGTAAAGCATTAAACTTACACATACAATAAACATTTTCCTTTAGCTTCTACGAAATTACTGGAGGCAAAGAATCATTGTAACTACGAAGAAGATTGTGCGGTACGGGTAAAGCAGCTTGGAAATTCGATTACCTATTTGTAATCGAATTGTATTTACAATCTTTTTCCGAAGAACGAGCAACAAGTTCGTTCCTCCGGAAGTCGTTACTCTCGGCTCCGGTATTCGCATAATAAATCCGGCGATCAACCGGCATCTTGTCTTCTCCAAAAATAGGGGGCAACAGCAACGAAACGGCCGGCCCCGTAATTCACCGAGGATTCTTACGATGCGGTTCACGATCGCGGCTCGTGCCCGACGGAAACACTACTGGATACTCGTAGGATTCCCCGTTGCCAATCGTTATCCGTGATTTATAGTGTTCCGGGGATCCCGAGGTCACGGAATCAGGTTCATTCCCCGATCCCGCCCCCACCAGTAACCGCCCCCGCAACCCCCGAACGGTTGCTGGCTAACGGCCGGTTGGTTCAAGCGGTGTTTTGCATAAATTAGCGTGAAGATGCGGCCAGCCGAGTGCCACCACGAACATAAAAATAGAATACGGAAGGCGAGGGCGACGCGTATGCGTAGGTATTATTGATTCGTTGGCAACGTAATGCGCAGCGATGCGAGCGAGGGTACACTGCTGGACAAAAGGATAAGACTGTGCATGTTTGTATATTTGAATAAATGCGCATTTTGTACGATCTATGTGTTGTGCGCCATCTCCAGGGCGAGCATACGAACGCGTGGGCTGGTCTTTTCCTTGCGTAACCAGAAATTGATGCATTTTTCCTATGTAATCCAGTAGATTTCGGCGAGAAAATGCCAGAAATCCAAGTTTCCATCCTAGGAGATTAGTGGTTCAAAAGTGATGAGCATTTAAAGTTGAACGATTCACGGTACTTTTGACAGAGTTTAAGAGTGCCGCTACTTGTAATTCTGCAAGTTTAACACAGATTTTCAAAGTTAAGAAACGTTCGTACCATGATCTCTCTACTTTTCCCACATTCTGCTATAATAGCTTTAATTGAAATTAGTTCGATTAGTCGAAAGTTCTTTGTTTTTGACACAAAATTCGTCGGTATACCCCCCTATGCGTCGCATCGTGTTTACATTTCTTTCTCTCCCTTCGCTGCTGTGTGTTCCACAAACTCTTGCCATGGTATGCTCGCTCTGGAAGATGGCACACAACACATTGCACCAGAGACGGCACGAGACAGGTTTAGCGCGTTCGTCGGAACCCGGCCTCGCGTTTTGGAAGGAATTAGCATTAGGAATTAGAAAAACCCGATTTTTATTAACTTTTTACAGAATGATAATACCATAAACAGATGCAAGACATTTTTTTAGTAGCGATGATCCAGTTTGAAGGCGTGACAAAAAATAAGTATAGGATTTGAATGTGTATTCTGGCCCCGCAAAATTTTTGAACCGGCCCCGCGAGAGGTCACGCCGGACCTGCATTGCACATTTCCTTGTTTCAAATACACGCAATATACAAACATCCACAGAGCCTTATCCTTTTGTCCAGCACTATAGACGATCGCCGTTGGGTTACAATACCTAACGTACTCTTAAGTAGCTGGTCCGCCTTCGCCGAGGGACCCGCTCCTAGATGGCAATTGGCTCGCCACAATACCGGGGGTTGGAGTAGCGATGGGATCGAGCAGCCACCGTCAACGGTAATTCTGACGAGCGGCGTCTCATCAAACGGAATACCGAGAGCATTAATTAACTCGCCTTTGCCACCGACCAAGAGAACTTCCATTAAGGGTGGCGTCCAAGATTCAATTTTTTTGCCGAGCTGTTTATTGATCAACTCGGGGATATTTGCACTTTTATTTAATAATTCTTCGTTACTGGAGATCTCCAAGCAGTGGGCACATGAAGTTTTCTGAAAATATGGCCGGGCAAATATATGCCGGACTTTTCCACTGATTTTGGTGATTTTTTCATTGCAGTCATGTTCTATCCTTTTCCAAGGAAAGATATAAAATTTAAAAAATCATACACGATGGAATTATTCTAGGTCGGAAGATATGTTTAATTTTCCAGTTAACCCCTTGTCGTATTTTAACGAGTTACGCTCGTCATTAAGATTTTAAACAAAGTCTAACAAATATGAATGTTACGCCTTTCTTTCTAAATGAAATAAAATTCGATTAGTCTGTAATCAATATTTAAGCATTAAAATAAATGGTAGCCATACAAAAAAAATAAATTTTCTTTACTCTTCTACGACATTTTTGGGGATAAAGACGTTTCAATCACTGTAGCTGTGAAGAAAATGCTGCGGCAAAGGGTTAATATAGGTTGCAAATTTTTTCACTGTCAAAAATTAGACCTACCATTTTTATCATAAATGCATCAAATCCGCAATTCCTGTTGAAGTGGTTTAGAACAACAGATTTGTAGAAAAGTTTGAGTTGCAAAGGGGTGAGTTTGATTTGAGAAAGGGTTACTTTGGAGGATAAAAAAACAACTGCACTATACAAAAAATATTAATTCGCAGGCTTGTGAAGTTTGTAGGTGTATTGTGCAGGATAGCATTTGCAGACCGGTTTTTGTATGAACCACCAAGGGGTTAATATAGGTTGAAAATAATGTAGTAGCATATTTAAATTCTTCAAATTTGTTCACTGTCAAAAATTAGACATAAAATCCGCAATTTTGTTGAAGTGGCTTAGGAAAACAGATTTGTAGCAAAAGCTTGAGTTGCGAAAGGGTGAGTTTGATTTGAGAGGATAATTTGGAGGATAGAAAAGCGACTACACTGTACAAAAGGATTAATTCGCAGGCTTGTGATGTTTGTAGGTGTATTCTGCAGGGTAGCAAATATTCGCAGACCGGTTTTTGTATGAACCACCAAGGGGTTAATATAGTTTAAAAATAATGTAGTAGTCATGTCAAAAATTAGTCCTGCCTCTTTTTATCATAAATGCATAAAATCCGCAATTTCTGTTGAAGCCGCTTAGGAAAACAGATTTGTAGAAAAGCTTGAGTTGCAAACGGGTGAGTTTGATTTGAGAAAGGGGTATTAATTCGCAGGCTTGTGAAGTTTGTAGGTGTATTCTGCAGGGTAGTATTCGCAGACCGGTTTTTGTACGAACTCTAATCAGATCAGCGGATCTCGGTGCCATCGCTAGGTGGTAGCCGGTGTACGCGGTAAATGCGGTAAATGCATGCCGATGAGACAGTTGTACGGCGCTGCGTGTATGTATGTAGAATATAGGTGGGCGCCTTGGTACGCGGTTAATGGAAACCTTTCGTTTGGCACCGGGATCGATAAATGGGTCTGCGGGGAGCAGTTGCAAAGAGTTAGCCGCGTCGCTCGCATGCGGCGTCTGCCAATACTTCTTACGTATGCATGGAATCGGCTAAGATCAGGGGGGGTCGCGGATGCTTGGCGCAGCCCTTGCAGAATTAAAGCGCGAGCCGTGTTTATTGCGGAGCTGTTCGTTGGGATGAATGGCAACGGAACTGGCCCGAATTGGCCACTGTTCTGATCCTTTTGGCGCTGCACCCGAGCCTTTTCAAACGGGACACACAGCCTGACGACTGGTCCCCCAGGCACTTTTTACATTTCGTTCGTGGCTTGGCCCTGCGAAGCCCAAGTCTTCCGAGTGTGCTCCGGAAATCAGCCGATTCGAGGTCGGAAAGTGCTTCTACGGAGATCCCAGGGAAGAAAGCGTTCCATCATTTCAGAGAGTAGCTAATTGTGCGGCGACAAAGTGGTTGGTAAACAGACACCAAAGGAGCCGGTTAGTTTCGTCATTTTTGAGAACGAATTTCCGTTCTACTAACGTAAGCAGAAACGTTGTTGTTGGAGTGCAAGGTTTGTAGATTCAGTTTGAATACGGTGCTTGTTCGGGAAATGTAATACAGAGAGACTTCCCAAGGTTAAGACAACAGCTTCTTTGAAACAACTCTTTACACAGAATGAAAATAATTTACCTTAATTGCGATAAACTGGGCTAAAACACAAATTCATTTCTTTTGTTGATAGACTTCGTTGGTTGGAAATAATATGACGATATTTCTAAACTCTTCTAATCTGTTTACTGTTTTGCGTTTCTCCTCCTTATTGTTAATATTATGAAGTTGTGTCCAAAAAAACGATGAATGACATTTGAATATTATTAATTGGCAAGTAAAGTTTCCGAAAGCATCGATTACTATGTAATATGTATGTACTTTAGTATTTAGTACATAGTTTATGTCAGGATTAACGAACTGAAACAATTAATGAACTGGCAATCTTTTCTCTCAACGTGAGAAGCACTGTGGAAGTGAACACTGAGAGAGCATTAATGGTTCGGTGAAAATGTATCCGGTGATCGTAAGATCTGTTTGCTTTTGATTTTCCTGTTTATCCAATCCGGAAGTTGTATTTGTTTGTTCCATATCGGTTCTCTGATTTATGAAGCTCTGTGGGAATTGGCGAGGTTCGCCATTGTATTCAAATGGAATACCCCTTGAAGCGATTTCAATAGCTGCTGTTCATGTGCGTTCGACCGGATCGAATAATCAGATTTATTTAATTGTACAATGGCTTAAGTGACGGGTCTTCGTTTAATCGATTCTGTCTTGATATTATCCACGTGTCAACTTTCTTTTCTAAATTAACTTATTCACCAAAGTAAGTATTCTGTCAAAATGAATTTCAAGGTTCTTGATTGTATTACAGTAAAAATTCACGTTCTTCATTTACAAGATTGTTATCTCCATTTTCGAGATAAGTTGCATTACTTTTTTTTTGAGCCTTTCGAATTTGTTTGCATAACTTTTTTTCTGGTAAATAGGTAAATCCTATACAAAGCTCAATTAATGCATAAATTCAAATTTTTCGAAGTTGTGGCATGCGGCGTTTTTCCTTGCAACCACAGAATTGATCTCCGCATTTTTTCCCAAAATCGCATAATTCTATCGTGAATAAGTTATTTTTTATATGCAAGGTAACACGGAAGATTGATTGACGTTAAAATAGACTTTATTTAAAAGTAAAATTAAACATCTGAATTAAAATTGACGCTAGGATATTCGGGACTAACCTTTACATTTTTTTATCAAAACGTTTGACAAGATTTGTATCCTAAAATCGGGCATTTCATATGGAGCAACCTAACAGATGCACAATTGAGATGCAATCTGATAAACAGACAGAAATAAAATGTTTCAGTGCACCTATAAAAAGAAAATGGGTGAATTTTTACGTTGAAGGATATCAAGGATTAATGGTTGCAAGCAGTCGTCTCCCAGAAAGTTAATCAATTTATATATCTGTTACGAATTCCACTGGCGAACGAGTTGATGTTTCCTCAGATAATGAATTATAAATCCAGAAGTTGTTGCTGCAGGCGCATATTTCAAAGCGGCCACTATCTTCACGAGTATCGGTAAATAAAGTTGGACAAACACACTGAGTCAGGATAAACGTACTATGTTTCCTGAGCTTCCGTCACGGTCAGCAAAGTTAAATAATTTCCAGCGTAAACAAAAACGAATGAGACAAATGTACACAGTTCATCAGAGATTTGAGACTTTCGGGGTTCTGCGTGTCACACGGTTCACACAGTTGAGATTTCCGGGTGCCAGCCATGCTTGTTTCAAAGAAGTGTCGTAACTTTTTGTGAGTACTCCACTGTTTTCACGTATGCATTATATCTTCGTCGGATATTATAATAATTGCCACGTTTCAATCGAATTTATTCATTCCACCTACGTACACATTCTTTCATTACCCAGCATTGCTCATTGCAACTCTCCGAAGAGCAACGATGAAGGATCTAAAGAAGAGTGAACCTAATAACAAGTTAACAGCTCTAGAACTATTCGATAGTAGAACTTCCGGCGAGCATAGGAAATAATTAGAGGAATTGCCCGACAAAGTCGCATAGCCCGAAACTTGCGATGCTCGCGGGAATTCAACGAATTATTTCACCGGCTGGTTTTCTTCAAACGTTCGCGTTCAACTTCTTAAACAGGTAGCCGTACCGGCCACTTTGTAGCAGAAAGTACGTGCTTCAACCGGAGGGAAGTGTTACTTGCTCTTGAGGAAATTGAGGCCGCCAAGAATGAAATTTTTGTGTGCAGAGCCACTTGCCCTGGCGAACAAAGTGAACAATCGCCTTTAGGCTATCCGTGTGCTTGGATTTAACGAAATAGTGATGTAATAGTCCCACCGGGCCACCAAATCGGAAGTTCTTTATCGCTAGGATCTGCCAGCCGAGAACTGTCATCAGCGTTTCAACAATTTTCATACCCGCTTCTGAATTACACTGCGCCTAGCCATTCGATGCTTATACATTCGTGTTTGCCGCTACCTACTTGTGAACGTGTTCGATTCTCTCGTTAACAAGGTGAGCATGGTTATTCGTGCACTCTATGCATTCTGGAGCCCATTCGTAGAACAAGTTATTCTAATTTATAGCGTGCGTCGTGAATAGACAGGCGATTTTATGCACTTATGACAAAAATGAGTGGGTGCAATATCAAACAGTAATAACTAGACTGCGGATCTTCATGCAAAATAAAAATGTTCTGCATTGATTGTGAGATGCAGGAAGAACATAAAAATTGATTTCATTTGTTACATTAAAAACAACATTACCGTATTCTTGAATTTTTAAAATCTTTTACTCTTTTATATTTCGCTTAACTAAATTCTTCATGAATGCATAAAAATCCGCAGTCTAGTAATAACGTTAAGAGAATTTAAAAACTTTGTTATATTAAGAAAGGAAATAAATAACTATTTCACTCCAGTTTGTTGCAATTCGGTTATAAAATTTCCATTTTGCGTAAAGATCCGATGTTTAGTCATCAATTATGAGGCTGACTGTAGAATACTTTGGAATAATGGCAGACGTGTTCAATTCTTTCGTTAACAAAGTGAGCATGGTCATTCGTGCACTCTTTGCATTCTGGAGCCATTCTGTAGAACAAGTTATTCTGATTAAAAGCGTGTGTCGTGAATAGACAGTGGATTTTATGCACTTATGACAAAAATGAGTGGGTGTCATTTCAAACAGTAATAACTAGACTGCGGATCTTTATGCAAAATAAATATGTTTTGCATTGATTGTAAGAAGCAGGAAGAACATAAAAATTGATTTCATCCCTTAACGACATTGTTACATTAAAAACAACATTACAGCATTCTTGAATTTTTTAAATCTTTTACTCTTTCATATTTCGCTCAACTGAATTCTTCACGAATGCATAAAGATCCGCAGTCTAGTAATAACATTAAGGGATTTTAAAATCCCTGTTATATTATTTTCAAGCTATTACGTATATTAAGAAAGGAAATAAATATCTATTTCACTCCAGTTTGTTGCAATTCGGTTAGAAAATTTCCATTTTACATAAAGATCCGCTGTCCAGTAATTAATTATGAGGCTGACTGTAGAAGACTTTGGAATGATGGCTAGGTGAGCATGGTCATTCGCGCACTCTGCATTCTCGAGCCATTCGTAGAAGAAGTTATTCTGATTTAAAGTGTGTCTCGTGAATAGGCAGGGGATTTTATGCACTTATGACAAAAATGAGTAGGTGCAATTTCAAAGAGTAATAACATTAAGAGAATTTAAGAACCCTGTTATATTATTTTCAATCTATTACGTATATTAAGAAAAGAAATAAATATCTATTTCTCTCCAATTTGTTGCAATTCGGTTAGAAAATTTCCATTTTGCATAAAAATCCGCTGTTTAGTCATCAATAATGAGACTGACTGTATTTCTTCGACAATTCTTTCTTTAACAAGGTGAACATAGTCATTCGTGCACACTTTGCATTCTGGAGCATTTCGTAGAACAACAAGTTATTCTGATTCGTGCATGTCTGATTCTGTGTGTGTCATCAATTATGAGACTA
The DNA here is from genome assembly GCA_933228785.1 of Lasioglossum pauxillum. Taxonomy (NCBI): domain Eukaryota; kingdom Metazoa; phylum Arthropoda; class Insecta; order Hymenoptera; family Halictidae; genus Lasioglossum; species Lasioglossum pauxillum. Next base: position 35,117,109 of record OW121701.1, on the reverse strand, counting down.
GAATATACTGTGTAATAATGGCAAAATCACCATTAACCGTTACCGAGCACCTTGAGATTTCTGTAGCTCCTTCTTGCAGTGACCCCCAGTTTTAAAATAAAGAATCCGTAATTTCAACGAGTTCAGTATCCTTAATGTTAACGTGAAAATTCCGAATAGTTCGCGAACTGGTATCTCGATCGTAATATAAAGTAACAGCACCCTGTCAGCCATTTGTATTGCAACGAAGACGTTGATAGTAAGTGATTTCGCCGGCGAGTAACGAGTGAATTAGCCCTGCCCAATCGATAGTTAAGTCAGAAGGGAGTCATTTGCGTAGGACTGATAATTAACTTGGAAGTCGAAACTGTAGAATCTTTCGCAATCGTTACAGTGTTCTGCAACGATCTATTCAATTACCTTTACGTAGGTCGTTGCTTTTATGTGTAGCAGTTCGGTAGCTCTCGAATCGTTTAAGAACAAACGGTTTTGATTCATCAAATCCTCGTTTTCGGGGATTCGGCGAACAATCTGGTTTGATCTGTGGGCGTTCACGGACTGTTTCCGTGTTGTACGCGTGGTGCAGATGAAACGACCTGCAGGAGAAATATATATATGTGTATATACAGATATATCTATACATGGGTAGACCACTTAACATGCGAAGTCACGCACGATACAACCGCTGTTCCACCGATATCGCGTATCCGGGGTTTGGTACCCTTTCCGGTGCGCGACCCCCTGCATCGATAAAGAGTTTAGGACCGAAAGATTTCGACGGATACACGCATTCGCCCTTCGAATCGCACCCAGAAGATATCAGGATTTTACGTTATTCTAGCCAGCCGCGTTTCACGTGGCACGTAACGGTGGTAAACCACTGTGAATTTTGTAGGTGTCGCGGGAATACGTGCAATGCCACTGAAACAGCCAGTTAATACGTTAACTGTCCCAGAAAAAGGGTCGTGCTAACTCTTGCAATGTCAAGTCCAATAACCTAATATAAATTTTGTATCGGGTCCCGTTTTGATCAAACCACACGTGCCAGCGTAACCCTGGAAATACCTGATGAGCGTTGCGAACATAATGATGTACACTGCTGTGGAAAAGAGAGAAGCACCCGGCCATATTTAATAAAAAAGCGTAAGGAATCAAATAAGAACACAGTGAGTTTAAAAAATGGATTCCGCTGTTTAATCGATTCAATCGTTGTACAACACAATTTCTACATAAAGATATTGTTTGACGGGTTACCATGGGTTCGTCGACAACTCATTTGACCGACACTGTTTTGATCGACCCGATTTGACCGACAATAACTTTCGTCGACAAATGATTTGACCGACGCTATGTTATCACAGACAAGGTCAAATTGTCGACATATGTTTTCATCAACAGTCTGTGTTTTGCGACAGGTATGATTTCAGTCGTTTCCATGAACTGATAGCTACAATTGAATGATTTTCTTTCATTGCTTGATATTTATGTAATTATTGTACAATTTTGTTATGTTTTGTAATCTGTATATGTATATGCACATATGTACATTTATTCTGTTCATTCAAATTATGTATATGTATTTACACAATTATGTTTGAAATGAAATGAAATAATATGATTTTTGTTCATTTGTGTGTACCTATTAATAAAGTTTGTTTATTTGAAGAAATGCTTCGTACTTCCCTTTATTTTTTATTATACAAGCAACTAAATGCGTCTAGAACATAACAGTGATAATAACGATTAGTCAACATTAGCAAATACGAATCAAACCTGTCGCTAAACACGGACTGTCGATGAAAGCAGCAGACGTTGACAATTTGACCGTGTCTATGAAAACATAGTGTTGGTCAAATTATTTGTCGACGGTTTCACAATGTCGACGAAAATATAGTGTTGACGAAAGTTACTGTCGGTCAAATCGTGTCGATCAAAACAGTGTCGGTCAAATGAGTTGTCAACGAACGAAATGAGTTGTAACCCTTGTTTGTCATTACATCTTATAATTATAATGGGTGCTTCTTTCTTTCGCACAGTAGCGTAAGTAATTAAAACACTAAACTTTTAAATGAAGGCGTAGTTACACTAAATTCCTACTTACAGAGTGGTGCTTTACAGTTGTAATGAAATCCCAACACTTCAAGCTCCGCACGACGCAACGCACAGACTGTCAAACTTATATCTTACTGATACAGTCATGCGTCAGTCGTATTTATAGCAAATTGATGTGATTACAACTGTGTACACAATTAATTAATTTGCTACATGATAGCATCGACTTGCAACTAATTAGTTACAGTATACAGATTTAAATCTGTATAACATTTCCCAGTGCCGTAACGAGGGTATGAAGCGCCTGTGGCAAGTGTCTAACTTGCGCCTCCCCGTAACCCAATAATGACAAAAAAAATAAAAATTTTAATGTAACAAGCTAAATTTTACTAAATACAATATATTAAATACTATTAACCTCATTAAAATGAGTTGCCCATGAATGAATGTATGAATAAATAATCTATAACCTAAATAAGAACAAATTTTTATTCATATTCAGTGACGACAAAATAAAAAAAAATACAAAACATATAGGTACATGTTAAAATAATATAATAAAAACATAAAACAGTTCAGCATATTTTATAAAGTAATTTTTCTCGTTATTTCATTTGCAAACACATCTATTATATCGTCATAATTTAATGTTTTGGCAACATCTTTTTCAATTGATATTATAGACATGTTTGTTAATCGCTCTTGTCCAATAGAAGAACGAAGGTACGATTTCACAATTTTTAATTTGCTAAACGAACGTTTGCAGGAAGCTGTTGTTACAGACATTGTTATGAAAATCCTTAATTCTATGTCTAGATTTGGATACGTGTTTTGTAATGAAAGTTCGTAATTTTTTTGCAAGATTTGAAAAGCGTCCAAGCGACCCTCAACCGGGTCGGTATTCTTTGTTTTGCGCCCCAAACCCAGTTGCGCCCGTGGCGGGCGCCTCTTTCGCTACGCACTCGTTACGGCACTGACATTTCCTTCTACCAGAGGTGCAACACACGTCAGGGCAGTGTCGCCAGTTAATGTCCAAATGATCATCAATTACTCTCCTCCTTTTCCCCTTCTACTATCCCATTCCAGCATCATGCGCACACTCCAACGTTCCCCACTAAGACCGTAGACCACGGTGCCCGTGCCGTAGACTGGACTGGTCATCAGAGAGGGGGTACTTAATTCCCCTCGATTTTCTCAGTCTGGCGATACTGCGTCAGAGTACTGGCGACAGTCGAAGTGTAAAAAGAATAGTACATGTATGTACATGTGTTAGGTTGGAGCGAAAGTTCTGTCGTATTCTAAAGAAAACATTTGAATCAATTTATACAAATACTATATGTTTAATATTATTCAATTATATAATTTTTATTATTTGTATAACAATTTATTGCCATCTTTCAGATAACCTGTCAATTCCTGTTTCCCAAAGACTCACTAGCAACATTTAAAATACGACAGAGCTTCCCCTCCAACCTAACACATAGAACATAACGTTAAATTCACGTACAATTCAAAATTGTATTAGGTGTGCAAATAAATTCCTCCCCTTTTCCTTTACGATCATAGCTTCTGACTGAATTCGAATTACTTCCCGATTTTGGTGCCATCTGGAAGAGCGTTCTTTTAGTTTTAAGAAAGTCGTGGTGAGCGCTCTGAGAGTTTCCAATCCTATGCAACAATCTCAAGCAATATGGTGTCCGAGAAGCATCATTTCCGTCACTGCTTACTCTTTGCATTCCAGCTTATACTTGGGCCCAAATAAGAAGATACTTGTTCTGCGCATGTTGTTGCGCGTCAGCCATGAAATTCATGGCGTCAGCCAATGATCGCGTGGTCGACGGAGTATGCGTAGGGGGATTAGCCAATGAACGAGTTCCGTTAGAGTCATATGCGCAGTAGAGTCTGAAATTCGTCGGCTACTAAGTATCTTCTTATTTGAGCTCAAGCTTAGGATATCGGCTGCTGAAGCTGCTGCAATTGTTTGTACGGCACTCGGAGAGAACGCTGTATCTTACATAGCATACAAAAAGTGGTAGCAAAGATTTAAAACCGGAAATATGTATTTGGAAGACGACGATCGTGTTCAGGTGCATCGAGAAAGTTTGATGACGGTGAGTTAGAGGAATTGCTCTACGAAAATCCGACCCAGGCGCAAGAAGAATTGGCAGAAAGATTGGGAGTCATCAGGCAAGATTTTATTACATTTTATTTATTTATTGAATTATTAACACTTTACCTACCGCAAGCCTATTAATAGAATTTTCAATAATTTTGCTGTACCAAAAGAGAGCATAGAAAGTTTCTTTTACATTGCAATCTTAAATGAAACTATTAGATGACGTTATTGAGTGTAACTTGTTAGTTCACAATGATAATTGCTGTTGCTATTGATGGTTCCATTAAAAAGTGTTTAGCCATGTACCTTAGGTTTTTCAAAATTATGCAATAATTACCGGTCATGTGTTAACTATTATTTATTGAATTTGTAAAAAAAAGGGGAAAGAACTTATTTGCACACCTACTAATAATTGAACATCATTTCGTCGATCGTCTGGTACCTAATATTATCGCGCTCCTCTCGTGCTCGAAACCAATAGAAGATCGATACTGGCTGAATACGTTCGTCGTTCGTATTCCGGACTTCTTTCCCATAAATTCGCTAACAACCCCATGCGTTCCGCCGAGGAATTATTAGCGGGCCCAGACCTCGCCCCACCCGTCCCGAGCACAAAACATTCTGCCGCGTCGCGGTAGATAATTAACGTGGCGACGACATTTCGCGGCGAGTTATTGTTTCGGAATACTGTCAGTTGCTGGTAGTCGCCTGTTAGTTTCGCCTCAATTAAAAATAATGAGACGCACGGCTAGTGGGCTGAATTCCTGCAGCTCCCTCGTTTAGTGGCCCGCGCACCGGAAAATCGGAACGTTTCTACACTCGGAATATAAGGATAAGATTATTGAAGCGACGTGACGCGCAGCTTAGCAATATTTTTACCGGCCGGGAAAAACTCTCGAAAATCCGTTTATTATACGAAAATAAACTGCGCTCTCTGCCGCGTATTATTCTCTGCGAAATAGTTTCCCTCTGTATTCTGCAATTATATTGTTGGAATACCTAGATGATCATTTTTTATACCTTTTTTAGCTTTGTCGAACACTCCACACGTGATAAGCTAATATAACAGCTTGATTACTATGTTTGATGAAGAATTACAATATTTCCTAAGCAGCGCAATATGGGAAACTCGAGTGGTGACTCCGAGTCAATATTATTAAATATGTAGGCATCTAATCAATGTTAGATCTTTATGCATTTAGGAAAAAATTGTTTGGGTAAAACATCAAACAGTAAAAGATTGGAAAAATTTAAGAGCATTGTAATATTGTTTTTAATGTATCAAAGTCATTAGGGGATGAAATCAATTTTTGTTTTACTTCTGCTTCCCACAATCAATACAGAACATTTTTATTTTGCTTAAAGATCCGCAGTCTACTAATCAATTACTAATCATTTAAGTATTGGAAGTGTTACATCAATTTCATATTCATAAAATGAATCATGTATGGAATGGAATTATTCTAGGTCGCAAGAAATGATTAATTTCCACTCTATCTTCCCCTTCTACGACGCCATTCCTCCCTTATCTGTCGACTCTGATGAAACTAATTCAGTCTATGCAACATACAGCGAGTGTAAAAAGTATTCGAACGTTCTTTAAAATAGAATAACTTTTTTATAATTGTACCAATCGACCTGATTTTTTATAATCAATTAGAAGCATTGGTTTACGAAATGATATGCAAAACTGACTTTCCAAAAATTATAATTTACAAGGTTACGTGCAAGAATAAAAAAGGCATTTTTTAAAACTTTTTTTATTTGCGCGCTTAAAGAAAATTTAAAACTTATGTTTTGCAGATCTATAGTACAATTATGTTGTTCCAAATGAAATGGCCGTTTTGAATCTTTAACATAAACTTTTATTTTACAAGCTATCTGTTTTAAATCTAAATCTTTAATAGCTGAAGGCTTATGACCACGAGGCTCATTTTCCAGATTTGTATCTCCGGAACGAAATTTTTCAAACCAACGCCTTATGGTCCGATCACTTACTATACCTTCACCGAAAGCGGCATTCATGTTTTTCACAAGTTTGAGCTCGTACAAGTAAATTATACGAATTTCCTTTTTCTCCGTGGTGAACGAAAATCGATTTTGAATCATGTATACTATACAATATTAATAATCTTATATACGAAAATTCATGTATGAGATATGTACTTTTCAAATTGTACAACTTCAACCTCATCTGTCGTGGAAAAACTAAACTACAAAGGCGGGAAGTTTCAAATGTGAAAAACGGTCATTTCAATTGCAACAACCTAATAGTTACACACATGCTGAAAATTTCATCTCGATTAACATACACACGAGCTACAAGCGGTTAAAAATGGCGAAAATCGAAGTTTTACACGACTTTTGATCAGTTTCTGCTTAAAATCCACAGTTCTAATTGATTATACAAGATCAGGTCGTTTGGTACAATTATAAAAATGTTATTCTGTTTTAAAGGGCGTACGATTACTTTCTACACCCACTGTATATTTATTTTTCTAGGCAACATGTGTTTCACACTGAATAGGCAAATGTCTCGAAAACTTGTGATGGATGAAGTTCATCTAATTCAGAAGTCTGATAAACCTTCCAAAACGAATGAATTATTGGATAATTGCAAAAGTTCGTGCCTGGTATTCATACACTTCAAGACCTTCCTTGAAAGAATCCACCAACTTGTAAATTATGGAGGCACAATTACAACGAATGGTGGTGACTACACAGATTAATAAGACTGTTAAATATAAGCATTTGTGCATTTGCAGCTGATGCATAAATCCACCTCGCATAATCAATCACAGTGACAGACGACCTCTACCGTCAAACAAAACGGCGATCATGTGAATAGAAATCGATAAAGACTCCTCGAAAACGGAAACTAAGACGCGATAAAAGACCTGGAAAGGGTGTCAACGATGTTTGCAACCGCTTCACGATCGCTGGCAAGGGTAGGTATCTATTTTGGAGGAAATACAGCAGTAGCAACAGTGTTGCACCTTTTCCACACGGTGAAGAAATGCTGTCGACTTTTCGACGGTGGGTTCGATGCATTTTCGAGTCGGACCTTGACGATCGATATCGAAATGGTTCCCGTAGTCGTCCTCGAGAATAAAGTCAGCGAGATCACGTATGACGAGTCACGTGTACGATGAAGTGGAGATTATTATCGTGCATGGTGGGTAATCGTGACGCGGACCGCACGGCGTCGCATGAGCTCCCGTTAATGGCGGCCGTCCAGCCGACCTGATCATTTCGATCTTAATTTGCACGCCGAGCGCCTGGGACATGCAAAATGTTGTTCATGCTGTGTTACATTCTGGTAACGTTCCGTTTATGAATGTCGACCTCGATAATCTTGCGCAGATTTTTCGACTCGGAATTGATAGGCCTCTTCAGCGGCTCCGCGCACAATGGCGGCCATTTTGATTGCTTCAACCTCGAAGCCATCGCATCGTCGTTTAGCAACGAAACTATCATTTTTCACTTCTCTTTTAAAAGTACACTACTATTTCCTCTCCTAATTTTTGTGATCTACAAATGTACGATAATAATTTGCAAATTATGCAGCAGTTGCAGCGATCCGCCTATTACAATAGCCTAGTCGGGAATGGGAATGTAATAATTTCGAATAATACCAGTCCGGAATATTTTAACGAGATCAAGTGTCTCGGCGAACACAGCTAGATCGAGGACGTGCTTCTACTGCCTACATTTTCCAGTCTCGCGAGCGCCAATTACGAAATAAATATAATAATTCGCGCAGAACTTTTAAAACAGGAGGGAAATATAAAATTTCTATCGTTCGGATAATTGCGAGCGGTAATTCCGTTTGAGTTGCGTGCTGGTGGCTCGCGAGGCTACCGAGTTCTCGGGTCCCGAAGCTTTGTATGTTTTAATTGAATTCTATTGAAGCCGCATCGGGACGAGCTTAATCTTGCTCGCGGGATAGTGATTATTAAACGAACACGGGCTGGCCAGTAACAGAACAATTTGTTCCTTTCACCGATGCCTCGGCGAGATCGGCCGGATGACTGAGCGAACGTGGCACGAACCACCCCCTATCGGCTAATCTCGGGCGATACTTCTACTTTGGGAAACGGTCTGTTACATGAACCCGATTACGCGATATCTTGACCAACATCCTGGGCCGCGCGCGCGCCACTGCCATTAGAAATCGAGCCAGCGAACAAGCAACCGGTGCGCGTGATTCTGAATCCGCTTTCCCGCGAAACGATTCATTTCCTAATCGATGCTTCAATCCGCGTTCCCGATTCTGCTGGATCGATCCTCTGCCCCACGCTCTGCTCTCTCTCTCTCTCTCTTTCTCTCTCTACCCAACTCCCCTTCCAGTCAACCCGGCGAATCGCGTTTCACGAGGAACAGGTTCTGACACGAATCGGTAATCAATGTCACAGTTATCGTTTTTGGATATTCGATCGCCGATAATCACGGCAGCTACGTACAACCGGCGAAAAATAATCCGACAGCTAGGATACTTCTACGTTACTCAAGATACAGGGACCCGCGAATTATTAGATAGCGTGTAATCGTTTCAATAAGAGCACCGAATTATTGTAGTCTCGAATGCTACTTTTACGAAGATCTATTAGCACTCTTCGATTTAAAAGAATCGAGTAATATCTCGGATTTAGTACCCCTGCTTGGATACATGAAACAAAACAGTTACTTTTGGTACGAAATTCATTAATTTGAAACATCTGGCTGGTCATTTGATATCGTAGGTTCTGATAAAAGTGAAATTCTGTACTGGCCATTGCGGATTTCCGAAATAAAAAATAAATCAAGTTTTATACTATTTCTACATTACTAATTGTATCAAAAATTAAATAATATGTTGAACGTCATTTTTTAAGAACAATTTATGCGTTACGGCTCTGGGTTTCAGATACATTTATCTGTTCCTTCGCGACGAATACTTTCGATTTGCTTCCAATATTATTTTAAAGTAAGGTTTCTGAGCCTCGTGAATATTTCATTTTCATGATGCACACGCGTAGTAACGAGCTGGTAATTTATTACAGCTACAACGAGGCAGTTACAACAAATTAACTCTCACAAACGCAGACATAAAAATAACCATAAAAATGAAACTATAATATGCTGATTAATCATAGCTACGATACGGTTAACGACCGGATGTGGTCGTCGCATGACGTAGTGCGTCAACTATAGCGTTGGGAGAAGTCACAGAATTAGCCAAACGCTGAGGGACGGTCGCCGGTGAAAGTCGGAGAACTATTGATCTAGCGAACTAATAACTCCATTTCCGATATCATCGAAGTTACGGCTAGAAAAATGTTTGCGTTCCGAACAGTTATCGTTTCGATATAGTTAAAGGCCGGAAGTAGCGGTCCAGCGATAGCATCTGGATCGATGAAACAGCGGAAACGATACTGTGCCCAGTAATTATTTCCGAAACGAGGGGAACGACGATTACTCGTATATAAACGTTTATATAAAATAAAATCACTGTTTCTAGAACAATGTTCCATCCTCTTCCGGAGGCCATCATTGAACTGCGGATTTTGCAAGAATGTAAAAATATTGCTCCATTCTCAAACAATTGAAATTATTGTTAACTTGCAAACGATGCTTCCAACATTTCATTTTGTATAATGTGTTGGCATTTTCCTGCCATTTGAGTTATTTTTACAACGACTTTTCCGAATTCACTTGGACGACCCTGTATAGTCGCTTCTCCATCGGTCATGAATAAACTAAAAATTTTGTAAGAATGTAAATATTGTATATAGCTCCATTCTAAAACAATTGAAATTATTGTTATTTTGCAAACGATGCATCCAACATTTGATTTTGCAATATGTATTGGCATTTTCCTGGCATTTGAATTATTTTTACAACGACTTTTCCGAATTCATCTGGACAACCTTGTAATGATTTTGTAAAAATGTAAAAATATAGCTCCATTCTCAAACAATTGAAATTATCATTATCTTGCAGACGATGCACTCAACATTCTATTTTGCATTTGAATTATTTTTACAATGACTGCTCCGTATTCACCTAGACGACCCTCAAGAGACGATGCGGCAATTGCAAAAGGCGCTTGGTTTGAACAAAGGATCTCATACGACTACGATTCCAATTTTCCCCAGGTTTTAAAACATTCAAGGAATCCCGCGTATCCGCCGACCTCGTGTTTCGTCACAAGGTGGATTCCCGTGCAACATTTCTGGCAGATCGCGATCGTGGGATGTTAAAGAATGATTCGCGAGCGTGTTATCGATTGCACGCTTCTTCTCCGAGGCCTCGAACATAAATTCGAATCCCCCGGCAACTGGGTAGCAGGTCGAAAGATTGAACGACTCCTCCTCGGTATCGATCGTTGTACCTTGCCTCGGGAACCCGTTGCACCGTATGTCGAATGTGCATGTTGCAGCTACCGTGGCTAAGCGGTTGCGCCCTCGACGCCTAGTCTATTTCCTGGATACAGCGATACGAGAAAATTGAAATTTTACGGCAACACCGCTCGACGATTGTACGTGCCGCACACTTTTTGGACCCACCCTCCTATCCCCCCTACATCGTTTTCGTACAGTCTCCATTGATCGAATTCTAGGCCCCGACGCGAATCCACCTTTCGTCTATCAAACACCTTTTCGCTCATTTCCCCTGCATAAAACGTGACGTGTTCTTTCTGTTGATCATTCGGATCGGAAACGGGATACGTGGACATCACATTTCTAAAATAATTTAGCAAGTTTGCAATCGTCCTACAGTGCACCAATCTAGCTGGACAAAAATGTTGCAATTCCTTGAATGGGGCGATTCCTCAAATGATTTGAAGTAATTTTTTCCTTTACGAAAATGATCTCTGCGGTTTTGTTAAGGAGTTATTAACGAAAAACAGGGACCAATCAGAGCGCGGCTACAGCTGAGTGCGACGTTGCCGTTGGCCGAGCCGGAATCCGTCCACAGTAGCCGCGCCCTGTTTGGTCCACGTTTTTCGTTAATAACTCCTGAACAAAGCCGCGGAGAACATTTTCGCAAACGAAAAAGTGATTTCAAATGACCACATGAATTACCTCTTCAAATATTGAATGTTATACTAATAATAATACTAATAAAATCTACATGAAAGAATAAGTCGAAAAAAAGGAATCACATTTTTTCGTATGGCAGCTCGTTTTCGAGAAAATCGAGTTTAAGGATGTTCTGGTAGTATATAAAAACGCAACAAAATTTTTGAAAATTTGACAAGATATAATTCTTACTAAATTAATGCAATTACCAAAGTTTGGGTTCGATTCACTGCACCGTTTAAGAATTATAGCAACAACACGTCCTCTTATGGAGAATTCATAAAATTCCACTTCAAATCCTATTTAAACCTTGAAAAAACGCAACTAAAACTCCAGTTTTTTTATATTTAATAAAAATTATGTAATTAATTATGTTCAAAATTTATTAGGAGTTACTAAACAGTTACAGAGCAAAAAATTATAAACTGTTACAAAACGTCTTTATCGTGTTGTCATCTCACTAGCATGGAAACGCGACAACTGTGTAGACCACTGAATATAGCTGCAATCAGAGGGTACAATTATTCGCAAAAGTCACTTACAATTTTTTATAATATGAAGACAATTTGATTAAAAAACTAGAGGGCTATTGTTGCTCGCTCGCTTCGCTCGCTCGCGAGTAGGGTTGTTTTTGCTCGCTCGCTTCGCGAGCTCGCGGGTAGGACTGCTCTTGCGAGAGGGTTAGTGATACGCATGACTAGTAGGGCCTACTGATATTAATGTTTTTTATTTGGTGTGTGACTCTCCAAGAGTCACACAAAGAACTTCCCGATTCGTTACTCCTTCGCCAACATCGCTAACATCGTTTTTTTTTTGTACTTTCATCGATATTCTCCCAAAATGTATTCTTGGGAGTAGAGATGATAAATTCACTGTTGCATTGGAATAACTTTCGATTATTCCAAGCGGTAACACTAGCATCAGTTAAAAAAAAAATTTTTTTAACCAAAAAAAAAATTAAGAAAAAATTTTTTTTTATGTAATTGCGTTTGGTACTTTGGTGGAAAATTTTCGTCCTCCCTTATAAATTGCATTGTAGAATCAACTCTATTCGAAAAAAAACTAAAAATCTAAAAAACTACTTGACCAATATGGACCAAAATCTAATCAGCTCTAAGTTACGACGGGGCACATCGATTGCATCATTCATCATCCTGATCGCGTTGTTACTTTTTCTGAAAACGTTAACGAAAAATTTGATACCATACAAACGGACATACGCGCGCGCGCACACACACACACACACACACACACACACACACACACACACACACACACACACACACACACACACACACACACACACACACACACACACACACACACACACAAACATTTTGATAAAAATAGTCTAAAATGACTCCAATGACCATGAAACGTGAAGATCTGCTAAAAAATCGATTTTCGATTTTCGGGGTAATTACAATAACTTCCCTATGAATCGGGAAGTTAAAAATTACAGTAACTTCCCTATGAATCGGGAAGTTAATAAATATAACATGAAATTCACTAATTAAACGAAAGCTTTTTAAATTAATCTATTTTTTTAATGCAAAATATACTCATGAATGGCTTTCATTGCCAATATATTGATGGATTTTTAATTTCTTGTACTTTTGTCTCCCATTGTACCTCCAGAACATCCAGGTTCGCATGCTTTAAGGTCGTCGCTCACTAGAACGCACCGGCGCCCACCCGGCACCGCGCGCACCCTCAGCTGTTTTGGATTTCTTCTATGTATTTTAAATGGATATGTGCACATCCATGTGGCATGGATGTGTGCACATCCATTTAAAATACATAGAAGAAATCCAAAACAGCTGAGGGTACGCGCGGTGCCGGGTGGGCGCCGCACAGTGGTCCGGATCGAGAAATTCAGTGACATTTTGTTATAACTTTTGAACCATTAGAGATATTGCAATGAAATTTTCACTAAAAATATTTAAAAAATAGTCATTTTTAATTATAGATAATTAAATATTTTTTGCATTTGTTAAACAATATTTATTAATTAATTTTCATTCATACTTTGTTATTGATAATAAATTTGTTTACGTATAAGTTCACAAACTATTTTTTGTAATAATTTATAATAAAAATTTTTTCGTCCATACCGAGAAGTTCTGTGATACTGCCACAGCTTTTGAATCGTAAAAGTTATTCTGATGAAACTTTCACTGAAAAATATGAAAAAATAATCACTTTTTAATGATAAATAATTTAATACGTTTAGTGTTTGTTTAATTATTTTTAATAACATTTTACTTACTTTACTGGCTGATTTACTTAAATCTATGCAAGTATCAATTCTGCAGCTTCTTGATCTAGCGGCCTTTTCTTTTTATTTTGTGATTTTACTCTTATAGCAGCATATAATAAACAATTGACTGTAGGCTACAATCAAAACAGTCCGCTCGCACGCGCGCGAGGTTCTTCGCGTCTCGCACAATCCTGGCGCTCGACGCAGCGATGGATACACTTGCATCACTAATAACTTGCGTCGATGGACGATGTTGGTAGTAAATCGTGCGTAACTATATAGGGAAAAGTGTACTGAACATTGTACAATTTGTAAACATGCCGTACTAATTGGAACTCAAAAGATATTCCGTATCAAAGATGAAGAATTTTGACAATTTCCGAGCCTTCACTGTACATTATTTTTTTAATACATTATTTAAATTAATTTTAAATTGTCAGTGTAAATATTTATCGTAATGGAATTCTCTTCATTTTAAAAGAAGAACAGAGGAAAAATATTAAACAGGTGTGTCAGGGCACCCAGATAAAGATAAGTATCTTTTTTCTGCGAAACAGGCTATTTTCAAAATGCCCAACTTTAAGTGTTCGTCGCGATTACAATTTTAATTATATTTTATTAATTTATTTATTTTCGAGGTAGATGGATATTTATGAAACAATACAAACTTTGTACATGTCAATATGAGAAAGTTCATTTTTCGACAAAATGTCACTGAATTTCTCGATCCGGACCACTGTGCGCCGGTGCGTTCTAGTGAACGACGACCTGTAGTATATTCACAAAGTAGAATTGGTTGATCATGGTCAGACACGTCAGACGATCCCTATGCAATAGCACATGTATTCGCTGCATTTTGAAACTCGACCTTCTCGAAATGAGCTGGCAAACGAAAAAATGTTATTATTATTATTATTATTATTATTATTATTATTATATACGGACCGAGGTCCTTTTATACAAATCTTTACAGTTGTTTACAGTAGAACTGATAAAAACAGAAAGAAACATAACAAAAAAAAGTCTTGACCTAAAATTTACATAAAATGGGACAAGCGCGAAATTAAACAAATACAGGTACGATATTAACAAATAATCTTGCGTAATTTTCTTTTGAATTCCTGTAACGTGCCATTAAAAAAATCAATATTATTATACAGTATGTTTGAGCTTGCAATAATGCGATTTAAAGGATTTATTACTCCATATGTGGATTTGGATTTCATTGTTTGAAATCCTGCTCTCGTTCTTAAAACACGTTCAGGTACGCAGAAATTAATTATTCCTTTTTTTTCGACTTATTTGTGCATGTAGAATCACCCCCTGCCCGGTCGTACTACGATTTCCGGCCCACCCTGTATTACGAAGCTTTGTTGATAAGTACCCTGTTTTTAATTTATACATGTTATGCTACGAAAATTAACCACAGTGTTTTGTCGATGCGAAACTTGCTATAAAAAATAAACCAGCGTACCCTACATGTCGTTTCAATGCTGGAACTGTTTGTGGCAATCTACGCCAGATTGCCAATATTCTAGTACAGTATTCTAGTCGGCACTGTGCGCAGTCATTTGCGAAAGTTTCTGTACACACGAACTTTGTATCAGGAGTACAAATTAGTTCGCTGTGTCGAAAGTTTATTCATTTATAATAACTATGCGAGCTTTCCTGTATAAGTTTTTATTTTGGTACACTACTGCGGGATAACCGGAATAGGAGAAAAATTTATTTAATATAAAAAAGCAATGTTACTCCTGTTAGAGTTTGTGGTTCAGGATATTCAGCCGGGATCAGAATCAGTCTTACTTTAAATAAACACAAACTTGTTTAAATTATATTGCACAGCTTTATTATATACACGTATCGTCAAGATGGAGAAGAAGAAGTGAGTAGTGAGAAAAGTATAGAGTGTTCAAAAAGAATAGAAAGAGGGCGCGCAGACTGTTTAGTGGAAACGGTGAATATGAAATATAGAATTTATTTCTAATAACTCCTGAATAGGAATATGTAGTATAGCTACTTTATTGATAATACGAATCATTGAATAATAACCTAAACGAAGTTACTGGTGATATGGAGGTTGTGCAATTAGAGCACAGAATTACCAATATATGGTGATATTAATTGATTAATAACAGGTATAATTTAATATTAACCTAGCCGAAGTTATTGGTGATATGGAAATTCTACAACATGGCAAGCATAGAATTACTGTACATTACACAACTCTGTGATTGCCTTCACACCTGCGTTATTTTGAAGTTTTGCATATATAACTCGCAATGGGATACATTCGAACATGCTCGATGCTACAACTAACATAATTGTTTTTACTTCCACGTTCTTTACCACTGCGGAGTAATACTTGAAATACTGTGCGAATGTCTCTCTGTCCCTTATATCAGTCGGCATGTTGCAATTTAAACGCATTGGTAGCTCATTACCGGAGCATTTTAATAATCCTCTATTTAGATTCGGATTTAGACATGTTGCTATTCCGTTGGAGGTGATGTGCCTTTACCCAAATTTATGCTAATAAACACTTAATGACGCAGCATCGACTGAAACAGCTCCGACTGCGGTTGATTATGCATTTTCCAATTTTTGTAGATAGATTTGAAGAAAGTGGAATTAAATAAAATCCTATTTTTAATGGGAACAGCCTTTGTAGTAATTGCAGTAATGTAATTATATACAGCAGTGGACAAAAGTTCAAGGAAGCTCTACAAAAGACGATTACTATTTTAATACTGTACTATACGATTTGAACTTTTTTGGGAAGCTAGATTAATTAGTTTACTACAGGATGTGAAAAGAAATTTTTTCAAAAACTGCAATTTATCGGAATTGTATAGAAAATACTAAAAGTTGTATTTTCAACATTTTATGTGGGCCTGTAAATTTGAAAATTTAAAAAATACGTTTTGTCGATCTGTGTCAATTAAACATATTCTGAAAATTTCATCAAACTCGGTCGACGTTGTAATGAACTACAAAGTTTAAAGATTGTAAAAATTTCAGATTTTCACGATTGTCGGCTTCTAACTGCAATAAATTTAAGGATTCTTACATCTTTCAATGCCCGTTGCTTTTTTCCCGAATTAACAGATTTCGATGAAACTTTCACAGTGCACATAATTGACACAGACCTACAAAACCTATTTTTAAAATTTTCAATATAGGCCCACATAAAAAAGTTGTAAAGTGCAACTTTTAGTATTTTCTATACAATTCCGATCAATTGCAATTTTTGAAAAAATTTCGTTTCACATCATGTAGTGAACTAATTGCTCTAGCTTCCCAAAAAAGTTCAAATCGTATAGTACAATATTAAAATAGTTATCGTCTTTTTTAGAGCGTCCTTAAACTTTTTTCCACTACTGTATACTAGCCTTTCTTGAAAATTTTCATAAGCCATAAATGCATAAAGATCCGCAGTCTAAATATTAAATATAATTCAATTAAATCACTGCGTTTCTAAAGTACATTTTGAAGGTCTACTTACGAGGGTAGACTCATTTTCAGGATTGCGAGGGTACGGGAAGTGCGTTCTCATTTCTCGAAAATACAAGGGTTTTTCAGTAGTAAAAAACGCTAGATAAAAGATCAATCTAGGCCACTTTCGCCCTCGACACTCCTATTTCTTCGTTTACGAGGCGTAATTTGCATTATTCGGCAGCATGTAGCTGTCGCAGCTTTATGAAAATAGCTACATGCCCAGCTGTATGCTTCCGAATAATGCAAATTACGCTGCCGAATAAAACAAATATGGAAATGGGACTTTTGAGGGCAATCGCGGCCTGATTGATCTTTTATCTAGCGCTTTTGACTAGAAAAAAACCCCATCTTTGAATTATCGAGAAATAAGAAGGCGCATCCCGCACACTTGCAGTCCTGGAAAAACGAGTCTACCTCCTTAAGGTTTAAATGCTGTGCCGGAGTCATTTTTGACCGGGAACATCCAATTTGGCATTTAGGTGCCCAATTTGTGGCAATTAAACTAACTGAATAACTGTTTCATTGAGGATATCGGAGAGCCTAATGTGTCTACACAAGATATCATCAAAAGTAAATTTTTTAAAAATATTAATTAGAGCTGTGAATGGTCTTAAGCATTGCCAATTATATATAGTAAGGAGCATAACTGATTCCACACACTTGAAATCAGAATAACTTTTATATGAATGGACCAAACGACTTCAATTTCTCTGTAAGGCTAGAAGAATTAGTTTAGTAAATGATGTGTAAAAACTATGCTGAAAAAATGCATTTGGACGGAATTGTGAAAAACAATAGTAAAAATTGATTTTTACAACTTTTTTAGCTGGCCCAATAACGAAAATTCAAAACATGTGTCTAGTCATCTGGTATAAATATATTCGCTCTGAAAATTTCATTGAAATTAGTTAATTGGTTTGCGAATTATAAACAATCGAAAGTGGTAATTTGTAGTGTACCATAAAGTGGCAAGTTTTACCATTTCTGATCGTTTATAATTCGTAAACCACTTAACCAATTTCAATGAAATTTTCAGAGCGTATATAATTTATACCAGTTAACAAAACACGTTTTCCAAATTTTCGTTATTGGGCCAGCTAAAAAAGTAGAAAAAATAAATTTTTAGTATTGTTTTTCATAATTCCGACCAAACGCATTTTTTCAACTTATTTATTAAACGTCATTTACTAAACTAATTCTTCTAGCCTTACAGAGAAATTGAAGTCGTTTGGTCCATTCATATAAAAGTTATTCTGATTTAAAATGTGTGGAGTCAGTTATGCTCCTTACTGTAGCTATAAAAATCGTCCATTGCCCGAGGGTTAAACATGAATATAGGTCAAAATTCCTGTTTTACAATAACATAATTGTTTCGACATCCACGTTCTTTACGACTGCGGAGTAACGCTTGAAATACCGTGCGAATGACTCTCTGTCTCGTATTTCTGCCGGCATGTCGCAATTTAAACGCATTCGTAGCTTATTACTGGAGCACTTTAATAATCCCCTATTCAGATTCGAAATATATTGCGAAGCTTGCTAGAGTTCATCATATCTTTGAGAATATATCTGGCCATACATTACAATTAGCGCGGTTATGCAGTCTCATTCTTTCATTAATGTGACGTGGAGTGGAGCGACGATGACCTAATTAGGTGATTAAACTCCCGACGACTTCGACGGTAACCACTTCAGCCCGAGTCTTCCAAAATCCCGCGGGTTCATCATAAAACTTAATGATTTCGTTTTCCCCTGATAACGCGCAAGCCGTTATATATCATATCACGGTTCGCGTGTGTAATAATTAGTAATGGGATCAAGAACGTTTGGCGTATAGCGCGCGCTAAAATACGATTACTTGGATTAGCCGATCCTCGCAAAAACAAGGTCTTAAGGATCGAAGACTTGATCCTTCTGGCCGCAATTCGCTCTAGGACCTAGAACCAGTCTTAACAGAAATGGATTACCCGAACTAGGACTTTTATTGCTCCTCGGATTTTCTGATATCCCAGTTCTTATTACCCAACTACATACAGCCGATCCAACAAGCATTTGAACACTAATCGCCGACTCTTAATGGCAAATGTCAAGAGTATTGCGTGGACTAATAAAATATAATGGATATAATCACCGAACACTTGTGAGCGATATTCATGTCAGTCATGTTTCTGTTTAACAATATAAAAAAAACGAATCATTTTTATTTCCGGGAAAAACTGGAAATTTCAAAGCCGACTGTCACAGGTATTAGTTGCACTCGTTCGCTTTATCAAAAAGTTTTGTTTGTTTTGATACAGATAAAAATTGACAGAGATGCTTTTAAAAACCTGTCACATACAAATCGTTGTACCTTCATCATTTTCAGAAATGTTTTAATGAAATTTCAAAGTAATACTGTAAGGATTACTGTTGTAGCTTTATATTTTACTGGACTACAGCGTACTGTTACGAAAAAAAACTCAATTTTACACATGAAAAATTACTCAACGTCTAACTGGTCTTTCATCGTTCCCGGGTGTACGTGACCGCTCTATTTTAATCCTTTGCCAATTTTAATGTGAATCTAAACGAAATTTCTGTTCTCCCTTTCATCTGTTTATTTCAAATCGTGTATGGTTGTTAGCTATTACTTATTTATATTTTGTATGGATAATATTGGGTTGGAAAGGAAGTATTTATTAATACTTCCTCTAGTAAAAACTAATAGAACAGAATGGAAAATATTATATGTTACTGAATAAATCTATGAATTTTAACTTTCGTTAATATGTTAACTTTCGAAAGCGATTAAAATGTTTCATCTGATAAAAATGACAAGGCTCTGTTTATTTAGATTTTGTGCAATTTATAAAAATTGCAATAATGCAATACGTGCTTGGATAAATAAATTTATCGAATCAATTTCCATGTAAGCAACGTCATCGTTTCAATAATTATAAAATTAGAAATCTAAGACCGGTTATTTGATCGGCAGTGGTAGGTTTAGTGCAGAGGTGGGCATTATTTGGCGAAACAAATATTTCAAATACTATTTAATATTTTAGATTTTATTTTGCCTACAGAAAATAGTATTTTAAATAAGATATACAATTTCGAAAATAAAATATTTCTATTTTAACAATCTGAACCTCAAAATAAAATATTTCTATTTCAACAATTTGAACCAGAAAATAAAATGTTTCTATTTTAACAATCTGAAACACAAAATAAAATATTTCACTTTTTGCATTGTTATAATACTCTGAGAAACTATAATACTATAAGCATATGCGGTTTATGTCTATCTTATTGTTAAGGAACGATTTACTCATTAATGTTTTCGATTACACTCGTAAATGTACAGAATCCGAACCATTATTTTCAGCAATAATATTTAAAATTAAAATTACAAATAAGGACAAAATACAAATATTTGCAATATATTCTTCAAATAAAATACTATTTTCAAAAATTACTGCCTCAAATAAATTATTTTATTTTCAAAAATTATTACATCAAATAAAATATTTTATTTTCAAAGTTGTACACATACTTTACAATAAATAGAATTATTTATTATTTACTATTTAAAATACTATTTTCGCCAGCTGTGGTTTAGTGTAATACAATTATTTAAGGTTACGTACAGTGGGTGTACAAAGTATCCGTACACCTTTTAAAAACTAATAACTTTTTTATAATTGTACCAAAAGACCTGATTATTTATAATCAATTAGAAGCATTGGTTTATGAAATGATATGCAAAAAAGACTTTCCAAAAATTATAATTTACAAGGTTTTAAATAATTCATTCGTTTTGGAAGGTTTATCAGACTTCTGAATCAGATGAACTTAATCCATCACATGTTGCCTAGAAAAATAAATATACAGTGGGTGTAAAAAGTATTCGTACGCCCTTTAAAACAGAATAACATTTTTATAATTGTACCAAACGATCTGATTTTGTATAATCAATTAGAACTGTGGATTTTAAGCAGAAACTGATCAGAAGTCGTGTAAAGGTACGATTTTCGCCATTTTTAACCGCTTGTAGCTCGTGTGTATGTTAATCGAGATGAAATTTTCACCATGTGTGTAACTAACATATATCTGCAAAACGTATATTCTAAATTTTCTTTGAGGGCCCAAATAAAAAAGTTTTAAAAAATGTCTTTTTTATTCTTGCACGTAACCTTGTAAATTACATTTTTTGGAAAATCTTTTTTGCATATCATTTCGTAAACCAATGTTTCAAATTGATTATAAAAAATCAGTTCGTTTGGTACAATTATAAAAAAGTTATTAGTTTTTAAAAGGTGTACGAATACTTTATACACTCACTGTATGTATGTTAGACCCAAGGAACTGCTGTTTAGGGGATCATCGGGTGTAGCGCCTTGCCTTGACGTTTCGGACTCGTTATCAGATGTAAAAACGAGGGCGCCAGAAGTGCGGGAGTTTAGTAGCAGCAATTTAGTGCAACAATAGGCGTGCTTCTTGCGCCGGAGTTCCTAATTTAAATTGTTGTCGGCTGAAAGTGCTCTTTGTCTAGACTCTCGTAAACATGGCGGCCTCCACTCGTCGTGTCATATACCTTTTCTTTACGGTATCTCTGATATCGGGTATTTGCCCGATAGTGGCCTGGCAATACAACAAAAGACTCGGCCAGCGATTATGGAAACGGTGCTGGAACTATTAGGGATAGTTTAGGTAGGTATCTTTGGTAAAGTGATAGCAAAAGTGGCTTTCGTTTCTCATTTCTCGGCCTCGAGTGTAACTCCATAGTGTGCTGAAGGTCTCGCGGCGCCGCGATCCTCGTTCAAGAACGATCTTAAACTCGAACGTTGAGCAAAGGTTTGTCTTCGTTTAATGAGCAAGCGTAGAGTTCGCGGAGGAACGTGAAAATAGTTGATACGTTCTTTCATTCGATTCACGGCGTGCGGCTTTGCACTATGCCCCAGTGTCGTTTTAGCGACGCTTGCTTTCTTTCTTGGCAAATTGTTCAGGACGGTCCCGAGCTGTTGATAGCTGCTAATGATTCGCGCGTTGCACTGAAAGAGGCGACAGGCTCCGGTGTCGCGGTTATAGTGCGAACATGTATGAAAACTGCGAAGCTTTATGCAAAGTAAAAATTGTCTATATCCATTGCAGGAAGCAGGAACTAAAAAACACTTACTTCTTTCATTAACTATTTCAATATGCTAAAAATTGCTTTTATTAAGCATTTAATACGACTATTGGGTTGGCAAGAAAATAATTTCGGTATTTTAAGGTGAAGTAAAAACCAATTTTTTCAATCAAGCAATTTGGTAAAAGATCATCGAACAAAATGGGAAACATCTTATGCATTAAAGTTTATTGTTTGAATAAAACAATGGAAACAAAATGGAAAATATCTTATGCATTAAAGTTTATTGCTTGAGTAAAAAAATTGGGCTCTATTTCACCTTAAAATGCCGCGAGAAATTGCTGTCTTGCCAACCCAATGGTTTGATAAACGAATTTTATAGAACCAGTTTGTAGATATTAAAATATAGCTGCGGTTCGGTAACGTTTCTCTAATGTGCTTTTAATTATAGCACAGTTTCTAGCCGAGAGCGTGTATGTAGCTAATACACGAAGACAATGCGAGGATTAAAGCAATAGTTCGCGGTGCGAATGGCCGTCACACAGTGGCTCTTACGATAAATTAATAATCACCAGACATAGGGAGATGGAACATGCGTTTCAATTAGCGGGATCCTTTGTAACGGTGTTGTAACAAACTTGACGCACACGTGCGTGGATTATGACTGCACGTTGGATGTGTATCGTACACCAACTGCACTCGAACGCTGCCGCCATTGATTATTAGCGTGTACCAAGGCTGTCGCTGACAATTTGCAGATTATGCATTTGACTCCCGAGACCGTTCTCTGTTAGCTAATATTCGCCTACCCTCGTTCAGAAGTTGTGTCCCTCTTCCCAAACATTAATCACATCTTGCATGAAATATCTTATTGTGTTTTTCTGTAGTTTCAGAATACCAAAGCAAAGATATACAGTCGGTGTACAAAGTATTCGTGCACCTATTAAAAACGAATAAATTTTTCAAAATTGAACTCGGCAGCTTGAGTTTTTTTGAGACGTTAGAAGGTTTAGTTTACTAGCTAATGTGTAAATAAGTTTTTTTGTAATTGTTATTGATCGCAATTACGAAGGGAACAGTAAAGACCACGATTTTTAAATTTTTTAGTAAGGAAAATTTAAAACATGTATTTTGTAAATCTAAGTAAGTTATTTATATATATATATATATATATATATATACATGTACAAAGTTTCATTGAAATTTCATTGAATAAAAATCTTTGAATTTACGGTTTACGATTCATTTAAATCGCAGATCGTTACGATGTTTGCTATTTTCAATCAATTATATTTCGTAACCCTTGATCGATTTCGATGAAACTTTGTACAAGTATATAACTTACTTAGACCTACCAAAGGCGCCTTCTAAAATTACAGGTACAGATAAAAAGTTTAAAAATCGTGACCTTTACTATTTCCTTCACAATTGCGACCAAAAAAATATTTACACATTAGCTAGTAAACTAATTCCTCTAACGTGTGAAACTCAAGCTGTTGGGTCCAATTTTGAAAAAGTAATTCGTTTTTTTAGTGTGTACGAATACTTTGTACACCGATTGTAGATACAGCTGGGAGAATGGCTGGCCGAATGGGAGTTCCGTTCTCCATCTCACTACTATTTCTATTTACCATTTCGACACGGATGAGTATTAACACTAAACATCACTGGTCAAAATGACCAGTTCCAAATTATCTCTCAATTTTCAATTTTATAAAATTAATTTGAATAATTTTAATATTATCGGTATAGGGGAAAATTAAAGTTACAATTATAAATATAAAAATAATTAAAGTGTGTCCAAAAATAAATTTTAAATTAAAATATAAATTAGGAAATATTAAAATTAATGTTACAGAGAATTTAATATGTTTTATTTTACACTTATTGAAATAATAATAATTATTTGATAAGAAATTATTGTATAGATGTGTTTAATAGAGTAGGTATTGCAATAGGAGCCGCACAAAGTCTAAATCAAATTGATCTTGTCATTTTTATAAGGGAGCATGTTCCAGTTACTTTTGTGGATCGGTAGGTTATATAATCATTGCATTTCTAAAGCACATTACGAAGGTCCACTGAAGTGTTACATGATATTGTTTAAACACGAATGTAGGTAAAAATTCATTTTTTACAATGACATTTTATGTGAAAATTCGGAAGATTATTTTTCACTCTAAACTTTAACAGATGCTCCAATGATTCTTTTATCTTCTTCACGATTTCGAGCGAATATTTTGTAACAGGTGTAGGTTTCATAATATACGGTTCTTGAAATTTAAGAATCCTTGAAACTTCAATTTACAACATTGTTCGTACGACTATCTCCAAGTTCGCTCGACGTCTAATTTAAAGTGCGGTAACATCTCTCGCGTCCCGAATGTTTCTTGTTCCGTCAAACATCCTGAAACGAGGCCACGATGCACGGTCCAGTTAACGTGGCTGGGAAACTGATTAACATAAACCGCCATGAACACCGACCCATCTTTTGCACTATTTCGTATATCGCGGGCTAGTTCGTGCGTGTGAATAAATAATTCCGGCCGCAGGTTGTTCGTTGTTCCATCGTTTCTCTCCGAACTGCGCCAGGCCGCGCTACCTTTTGTGCGCGAGTCATATACACAGTGTGTTTGGTAACTTCCGAAACAGATTCAATCAAGCAATAGTAACCCTGTTTCAAGCCGCGGTTAATCAGCGATCATTCAGGCTTCGACAGGGTTTACATGGTATGGTACCAGTTATGACTTTCAATAGAACCTACTTTTCCGAAGGCGGATCGAAATGATCAAAATCGAACTAATATTTGTCCTAATTAGACTGAGGAATTTATGCAAGATAAAAATTTGAGAATGAAAGAGAGAGAAATGGAAGCTAAAGAAAAATATATTTCTTTGCGAGTACTTTCAGTGGTATGGAAATAATACAACCACGTTTTTCAATTCTTTTAACGTTTCTACAGTTTCGTACACCAACTTTTGTCATAGTTGCATAGTTCAACTTCAACTACTAATCAAATGACATTTCGCCCTTTATGTCTCATACATTTCGTTACACCTGCTTCTCTTCTCCAATTCTTCTTAATTTACCTTCTGCCTTTATTAGTCGCTCAACTGCCGGTTCTTGCTTCTTGAGACGTAATTACTTGCTTTAACGTTCATTCTATTCCATAACAATTCTCTAACAAATGTTAGGGAACATTCCATATGTTATTTGAATTAAAATAGTTACCCTGTGAATGGTGGGAATGCATTTATTAAGGTTTCAGTGGACTTCTAAAACAGCGTGTAAAGGTGAGTAGCCGTTGGACCAGTTCCAAGGATCTAATTTACAATTCACAGTCAATTAGTATCACTAACAACATTGTAAATACTTTTCTCCTCCAAGATATACGGAGTTAAATCGTACCCAAATCGTAATTCATATCGTTCATGGGTCCTATTACAATTTCAAAAGAAGAAGAGGAGATACAGATTTTCTTGTTGCCATAGAGTCATATACATTCTTGTTTCGAGATATTTAAAGGAAAATGATATTAACATTAAATGTTGAAATAACAGGCACTATCTAACAGTTCATTTTTCACAATATCGTAAAAATTACATTGAATTATTAGGTTGGAAAGAAAGTTCCTGCGGTTTTCATTATAAAATCAAAATAACAGAAACCGTAAGAACTTTCCTTCCGACCTAATAATTTAGTTTAAAACAATGTGATGTGAAATAACTGACAAACTCATTTTTTCAAAAAAAACCACGCGCGGCAGAAGTAAAATTTCTTGCAGTCTAGTAATGTTTAGAAGTAAATTAAGATTGGAAATGGTAAATAATCCTAATGAAGCGACGACAAGATCAGGAACAATTTTCGATGCAGTATTTGCAAGACATTTAGACAAAATTGAATCAAGAATATTTATATCATATTTTAGCTATCACAAGACAATTGTTTCAATTACAGAACCATAGAAAATCATAGAAAAAATAATGAACGATCAAAATTTGCGACATAAAGAAGGAGAGCATATGGGGAAGAAAGAGACATAGTTCATAGCATTTCCCATATGCTCTCCTTCTTTGCGTCACAAATTTTCATCGTTCATTATTTTTTCTATGATTTACTATGATTCTATCATTGAAACAATTGGCTTGCGATAGCTAAAATATGATATAAATATTCTTGATTCAATTTTGTCTAAATGTCTTGCAAATACTGCATCGAGAGTTGTTCGTGATCTTGTTGTCGCTTCATTAGGATTATTTACCATTTCCAATCTTAATTTACTTCTAAACATTACTAGACTGCAAGAAGTTTCACTTCTGCCGTGCGTGGTTTTCCACGCGTACATTTTTTTACTTACCTGACACCTGTCAAAATTTTTCAGGTTGGTTTAGAACAAGGTTTTGGATAATTGTTTATAAATCTTTCAGTCGGAACAAAATCCGATGAGAAACTGCATGTGAAAGTAGCTGGAGGTTGATTCCATGTTATCCAATTGCAAATGTTTACAAATTAACTCTGGTTAATTAGTTATTAACAATTTTTGTGTGGTCTGATTGTTTCGGAAGTTCCCATAATGAGTAAGACAAGGAGGGTCGAACTGTGCGACAAGGACAGACATACATAACATACCATTTCTCCAAAATTTGTTAATAACTAACAATTTGAGCATCAAACCTGCATAAAACTGAAATGAGAATGTAGCCAAGGCTTCATTTTACATTCTACAATTTTAAAAGTTCACCAATGAAGTCTTTAAAGTTAGTAAATTAATTATGAAAATGTTACTTGTCAAAGTATTCGAGGTTATTCGCGAAATTTCGTCACTTCCGTAACGGTAGAAAATTGTAGCCCCCTCAGCAAAGAAGTTTCACTTCAATAGATAGACTTAGAGCACTTTCATAATTATGGGCACATGTCGGGCGAAAACTGTATTAGGCTCACAATTATGGCGGTGGAAATTGTGCGCAGCCAGCGTTCGCAGTATTCGCACAATACGCTCAGTCTCTGGGACTTATTAAGCTTGCCGTGAGGGTTACGACGGGCGGTGGGGGGTGGCTTCTGGCGACAAAACCCGACTGTTTTGTAAGGAAAACAACATTAACCGGTCCGTGCATAAGGGACGCGGCTTTTTTTCCTCATCGTGCCGTAGAAATTCCGTGAGCATTGTCGCGACACAGTATCTGGCCAAGGCTGGTCGAAGAGAATGCCGTAGCAGCAAGTAGATTCAGGATTACGGTTAGGTGAATACTTCATTATGAAGGCTTGCATGAAGGCTTGTAGAATGATAATACTTTAACAGGGGCGAGAGCATGCCTGTGGTTGTCCCATGGACATCGGACCAGCCTCCCACTCCCGTTTCGTCCCTATCTTTCCAGCACTTTGATGGAAACGAATTATTCTTAACTAGAAAAGGGAATATTTCTCTGTTCTCGGTTTCGTTATTTTTTCTTCTTCGCTGCGCGTCTTTCTCGTCCGACGTCGGTTCGACGATAATTGTGGCGAGATTTATCGTTTCAGCGTTCCTCCTTTTTTTCTCTCTGCCGCTCTCTCTCCCTCCCCGAGGAAACACAAAGTCCTCCTTTTTCCCCTAATTACACGGGTTACTTGAGTTCCCCTCGATTATTCAGCGGGTGCATTACGTAACCACGTAAAAGTCCGCTGAAAATCCCCGACCCTCGCTAAAAAGTACATTTCTCGTCGGTGATTGTAGCGAGCTGCAATTAACCCGTTTCTTTATCAACGTTACCGAAAGTATTAGGGGAAGCCTGGCAGACGGGGCGCTGTATTGGGGCGAAACGAATGTCGAATTAGTCCGCCGTGGCGTCCTACTCGTTTCAGTTTCTCGATACTCGGGAGAGGACCGAGAATAAAACGAAGAAAAGACCGACAAGAGACAGCACTCCTCGTAGGTGAATTGATCCTCGGGATGTCCGGTGTTCGATAGAGATCCTTCGCAATAACTGGTCCAATCTATCCCTTCTGATTCTCCTACCACTTCGCCCCCTCCCCTTTTTATCCGTGTGTCCTTGCTTTCCCCGATCTTTGAGTCGTTGGTTCTTCTGATAAGTTGGTCGGACAGTCAACTGACCGGCCAACGCGCCGTCTTGTATCGAAAGCACGTATCGTTCTGTCACGATTTATCATTGAGATGGCTGTACGGCCGATATTGTTGCTGCCGCCGATAAAGATCACGTACGCTCCACGAAGATCTATGAGAAAGTCCCTTCGGAGAATTGCCGCGTAAGCGAGGATCAAACAACCGACCACTTTTTTCCTCGGCGAAATAATTCGATCCAGCGAAATCGTATCCTTTGAAATAAGGATGCGTCCTTTTTCTTCTTCTTCTTCTACGTCGATAGATACGTACCGGCGTTCTCCTTCTTCGTCTACGCTCGCCGCTTTGCCGTCGATCTCAAAGTTTCCAGCACAATCAGCCCCTTGGTCCTTCGTGACTTCACAGACGAATTAACCCTTTTGCTGACAAACTGCAAAGGTGTCTTCAAACTTAAAAGTTTTCCGACCTACAGACCCTCTGAAGTGGCTGGTATGTCGCCTTTGAAGATAACACGACTTTATTTGGATTTTGTTGATTTTTGTTATAGAAACTATTTTCACAATTTTCCCATAATTGTAAAATAAAAACTGTGAAACTGGTCAGCTGGTGGTGGTAACCTTTGAAGATTTTCGAACTTTATTTGAATTTTGTTGATTTTTGTTATAGAAACTATTTTCACAATTTTCCCATAATTGTAAAATAAAAACTGTGAAACTGGTCAGCTGGTGGTGGTAGGTTTCGTATTAGCATATAGTGAGTAGGGGTGGGCGGGTACCCGGAAACTTCGGGTCGATTTTGATATTCTTAAAAATGTCGATACTTTTCCTGGATTTCCAAATTTCCGATTTCCAGATTTCCAACCTGAAGGCGTCGTCGCACAACTTTCAGATCTTGATCCTGTTATTAGAACGTTGAACCACTTTCCCCGTGTGGGACGTTCTCGATTTCGGGAAAAATATTCTTCACCCAGTCT
Source organism: Lasioglossum pauxillum (assembly GCA_933228785.1). Classification (NCBI taxonomy): domain Eukaryota; kingdom Metazoa; phylum Arthropoda; class Insecta; order Hymenoptera; family Halictidae; genus Lasioglossum; species Lasioglossum pauxillum. The sequence goes on along the minus strand of OW121701.1, from coordinate 35,088,005 downwards.
ACTCTGCATACCAGGCGAAAACGTTGGAAAAGTTGAACAGTGTCAAGAGTAGCCAAGGGTCGTAACACTGCAGAGTTGGATTTTATTAATGTCACTTTAGCCGGGGCTCGTTCCAAGGAGCAGACCATGGGACTCCCGACTGCGGGTGAGATATGAGGGGAGAATACGGCAGAGGGTTTTAAGGTCGGATTAAAGGATTGCACCATGGCGCATGGTAGTGCCGACGACGACGCCGAATCGATGACGTCTGGGAAGGGAGATGAATGGGCTGGAGGCCAGGTGAACGGTATATCTCGGGGAACTGTCTCGCCGACTACTTATTTCGAACTTGAAAGAGCAGCTCTGGTTCTCTCTCTCTCTATCCCTCTCTCTCTCTCTCTCTCCTCTCGGATCGTATCGTTTTCAGAATCACTTTTGGATGCAAACGATCCGCCAGAGAATCAAAAGCTCGTTTGACGCTGTCGCTTTGCCTTCTGACGCAAAACTGACCCGTCTAATCATCAAATATTCGCTGACCGGCTGCAGTCTCTCCTTTGAGAAACTTTGATTCACGTTGGCGATGCCTTTCGAGCTCAGCTGCGAAACAAGCTTCAGTGTAAACTGGATTTCCACAGAGAACAGTGAGTGTGAGCCGACGTTTGCTGGAGGTATGGCTGTCACCGTGACGAACAGACTCCTTTCCCGAGGACCAAATGAATTTCTTACGCGCACAACCTATTTTTAGGACAAGCGACTTCCTTTTTGAACACTGCCGGTTCATACTCCTACAAATCTGCCACAAAATCAAACGAATTTAATACGGTAGTTGCTCTCCATTTATATGAACTGGTTCACACAATCGGGTGGTTCATGTAATAGGAATCCACCCGTCTCCAACTACTGACTGTGATTTTTGGTTCATTTGATAGGATCATGTAAGAGGATTTCGCTCAGGTAGGGTTCTGTTAACCAGGCGCCGTGTGTGCTGAAATTTCATTCCTATAAATGCAGTTCATATGAACAAAGTTTCACTGCATTAATGGAACTAAAACTAGAAAGACGAAATTTATCATGCCGATTACTTCATTAACCTGTCGCTACAGCTTTCATGTACTAATCCAATTGAACCTACTCGACCTTGTCAGAATAAAAATTAATTTCTTTGCACCTGCATTCTCAGAAAGGTCCCAGTACGATACATCGTAATCTGAGTAAATACTGGTACCACTTAAGCATGTTCTGGAGGTACAATGGGAGACAAAAGTACAAGAAATTCGAAATCCATTGTCGTCCAGTTCTGAGCTATGTTTAAAATTTCAAGTCTCTAGCTCATCGGGAAGTTAGTTTAAAATCAAATGCAAAATTTGTACCGAACAGACAAACAGACAGACAAGAAAGCAAGCTAATAAAATCGTAGTAAAATACGACTTTTGAGGGAGATAGCGCCCCAGATCGATCTTTTATCCAGTGTTTTTGAGCACTGAAAAACCTCGTGTTGGTATTATCGAGAAATGAGAAGGCGAATCCCGCACCCTTGCAATCTTGGAAAAAGGAGTCTACTCCCTTAAGAGTTGTTGCACAAGCTAATAATATTATTTATATCGTGGTACGGCATTGAAGCAAATGAGCACAGAGGGGGGAAAGCTTTTCAGGCTGTCGTCGTCGAACGCTAATTGGAAGACAAATTACCGGTCCCTCTCGACTGGTCCAGCCATTTCGTGTGCAGAAATTATCCTTGAAGTCCACGCGGCCCTTCGACGAGAAAACGAAAGGAGAGCGAGGGCCGCGTGGCAAGTAGGCTCGTCGTAAATACACTCTCCGTGTCTGCACTTTCCATTTCACTTCTTTCGACGGGTGTGGATTACTGTCGACAGGGTTAAGCAAAGCTTCGAGCAGAGCTTCTTTCGTCGAGGACAACTGAAAGAGGAGAAAGAGGCGGCCGACTGTAATGCCTCTGGCACCCTATTGTATCAACTTTCAAGTTCAGACCATGGAAAAAACTCGGCGGCCGCCTTTTTTTTCGCCTATCACTCGCTTTATGACGTTCACCGGAGCGGTTCGAGAGCACTCGGGGAGAGAAAAAGCTTCGGTCGGCTCGAATGTAGATACAAACCGATGAGAACGCGAAACAACACAGGACCATTCTAATCTTGCGGAATGTGTCGGCCCACCCCACACTTCCATGCTAAGCTCTTTTTATTTAACTCGCGTCCCGGAAAATGTCTGGGTTACAGCGGTTCTGCTCTACCATCAATTGGCGAGCTGAGAATCAAAGTACACTACCGCTCTAAAGTATCCGGACACTTGCGGAATGTGTAATAGCAACGCAGAAAAGTTACGGCCAGAGTTGGCAATAATTTAATCAACGATTGACGACTAAATTCATCAAACGATTGAATCAATCGTCGATTTTCCGATGATTTCTTTTTTTAATCAACGATTGACGATTAACTTCATCAATCGATCGAATCAATCGTCGATTTTTCAATGATTTCTTTTTTTAATCAACGATTGACGATTAACTTCATCAATCGATTGAATCAATCGTCGATTTATCACATTAACCACCAATCAATCAATTATGATTAAAATTTTAATCGATTAATGCCCAACTCTGGTTACGGTGTCCTCATATTTATAAGGACATACTAAATAAATGCTTGGTGTAATTTAATTCAAAGAACTGCTTAGCAAAGCCATAATTCTTTTTCCAGGAATAAATAATTTGTGACCGAAAGGATTAACGCTAAACCTACCACGAGGGGTCAAATGACATATGTTAGATTTTTTATTTGACAATTATTGAGATTGTAAAGGTGTTTCCAGGGGAATTGATTGAATTCATTTTTTAACTCCAGTATATATTATAGTAACAATCGCACAAAATCTAAATAAATTTAATCCTATTATTTTTACCTTATGATGGTCGGTAGGTTTAGTGTTAAGCATCTAAAATAGTGACTAAAATCGATCTTTATTACTTTCTTATGGAATATTTTTTAAGTTAAAACTACCTATGTGGAAGCTTACCAATATTAGACTAAGAATAAATACGAGATTCGTCGACGTATATCTTTATATTAGTTTTTTATTCTATTAGTATTTGTATCGAAAAATTCTCTGAATTTGCTCTGCACCTTAGAAATGAAAAAAAGTGAAACTTGAAATCCTTTCAAGCACCGAGACCGTTTCACTAGATTTCGTGTTTGTGGATAGAAATTATATTATTGCATTTTCATTATATAATTTGTATATAAAAATAAATTCTATTGTGCTATGATACCACAATATACATAATAATTACTACTACTAACTTAAACTATGTTTTGTAGAGAAAAAGAAAGTGTCCGGATACTTTTGAGCGGTAGTGTATTCGAGTGAAATAATGTTTCACGTTTGTTGTTATAAAAAAATGTCATATATCCATTGCAGTTGCAAGAGAACACGTACACTTTAGGAAACTATAGGAAATGTCTGTATGTAAATGTTAAAACACGAAACAGAATTTTCTACAATCCATAAGCGAATATATATCCGAACATTGCCCTCGAATGACCTTTAAATGACCTTCTTAATTGGTCATTGTATTTGCCTTGAAACGCTCTATCAAAATGTAAATAAAAAGCCATATCATTCCATTTATTATACATATACGACCTTCATATGACCTTCATTCGCACAGACTTATGTCTGGGTTATATCTGGGTTAAGACCAAGTTAGCCATCCCGCCTCATAAGGGTACCCGCCGGCTCTATCTCCTCTGTTTGGGGGATAGAGTAAGGAAGGGGGTGGTCAGCGAACAAATGGTACTACTGAGGAAACTGGGCACGGACCCTACCAAAAAACGGAATCAAAAACGCAAACGGCACATCAATTATAAACCTTTAAGGGAAAGGTCGGGTGGACGGAGCTAATAGCTGAACACCAACCAGAACCGAGGATGATGGCCACATCCGAACAATCAGCCATATTTTCTAGGATGTGTCAAGCCCACCCAAGAAAAAAGATCCCGATGAACCTGATATCAAATCTCTCAGGAGACAGATTTAGGTGAAGTTGGTGAACCCTTCCTTCTCAACCCCATCGCGAAGTAGGTCGGCAGGTGAAGACCGAATGGAGTTGATATCTCGGCCCAGCCGAGATTTCGATGAAGTCGGATTGGATCCGAAGTAGCAGAACTTCTTCCCAATGGTCAAATAATACGCGGTCCTTTGCATTTGTACTCCCAATAGACTCATAGCAGAGGCGGAGGGACTAGCCCTAGGGGAGGGTGTGGGCAGGTTTCTGGACTATCCGGAAACAGAGTAGGGACGGGCTTCTAAAACTTGACACATTCAACATGAAAATATGGTGAAGTGGGGGGAGTCTGAAAGGGCAGGCGAGACACCTTGCAGGTCTGAAGGTGAGGGAGCCCGACGTTCACACCGAGCCGTAAAACAGCTCAAAAACTGACAAATTAGGTAGCATGGCCCGTCTCATCAATGATGACCGACCCGTCTAGTAAGTCGACGACTCTGAAAATGGCCCGGGCCGAATAAAACAGAGGGGACGGCTGAAAAACGAGGATAACTGCAACCCGCTAAAGGGCCGAGTGCCAGCAGCGCCAATTGTGATACTGGTGATGAAAGATCCGGTGTGCCTTAAGGAAGCGAGGGTCGGCCGAGCCGCCTCTTCCCGGCAGTAACACTACTACTACTACTACTACTACTATATCTGTGGGTTAGGTAAAAATACATGAAATAATATTATAAAGCTATAAACGTATAAAAATCCACAGTCGATTAATGAGGAAGGAGATTCGAACGAATTTAAAACAGTTAATTTTCATTTATCGAGAAGGAAAGAAAATCTCGTATAATTGAAATTATTTGAAATTCATTAGCGAAAGCGTAAATTGACATCGAGTTCCACAAGTCCACTAAGTATAATTGCGTTTTTGAGTAGTCATGAAATTGATACGGAATTTAATAACCCATATCGAATGGCGTAGCGAGAAAAATGATGGACAGCTGGATATCGGTTAGTAATACCAGCCAGTCAAATTCGTATTATTATCGTAACGACGGGATAACTACTGTTATCAGTGGGGAAGCGGCAATTTCGAGCATTAAAAAATTTATCTCGAGATCGTATTGGAAAACGAATGACCCCAGCTGTGTCAAAGAAATTTATGAATTCCTTAAAATATCGTTCTGAACTGGAAAAGTTGGCTTGAGCGTATTTCCAAATGTACGGGCTGCGGGAATATATTTCAGTTGAGGTCAGTACCGCACGGTCTTTGTGCGTTTGTATAATTTATCAAAATGTTAAATTAATGTTGCGTGGAACGGAACCGGGATACATGGGCATAGCACAGATTTCTTATTATGACGGATACTAAAGATCTTTTACAATCAACATTATGAAATTATCGTCATACGAACTACCAGTTGTTACACAGGGATTTTATGAATATTTTCTATCTTGGTAAAGGAACAACAACTTAATGACTCAACAATTGAATTTAACACAATCCGTACCACGACCAGTCAGATGACCGGTTTCACATTTTTATTCTTTAATTATCGACATTGTAAAGATGCTCCCATTAGAAATTATTAAATGGATTTCTTCATGCAAGCTCCACATATCGTTATAAAAATTGCAAGAAATTAAAATAAATTCAATGTTGTCATTTTTATAAAACAATGTATAGCAGTCGCATTTTGTGCTTGGTATGGTTAGCGTTAAGATGAAGAAAAATCTGTAAGTGTGCTGTATGATTCGAATAGACCTAAAACGCATATAAAGATAATATCGCTGCTCCGGAAGTATAATGACGCAACTGTAGAATTTTGTGAAATTGACTTTATTGTGTTGGCGGGCTCAAAAATACATTTACTACATGTTTGTAAATCGACATAATGCAAATCGAGGATGGTATATATTATTTTATAAATTGAAATAACTTAAAAGTTGCAATAATAACCCACAATGTCTATAAACTACTCTCATAGAAGAATTAAACCGAATCTTCAATTTTTGCAGTTGCGTCATTATACTTCCGGAGCAGCGATATGACGTTACAAATGACGTGAAAGTTGTCGGAAAGTAGATATAAAAATCACTGACAATGTAACAACAAAAACTCAAACAATGGAAAACAAAATTTTATAGATATAATTGATTCGGTTACTTTGATAGACGAATACACATACGCACAAAATACTACATGCAAGCGTATATGTACTGTGTACACTTGTATATTCATAAGTCTATCTTGCGAGCGTGATCATCGCCAAACTAGTATGTATCATTGACAAAGAGTGTGTCAACAGTGTTATCTCGAAATGTCTGAACGACACAACGGAAACAAGTTTGAGACCTGTTCACTTTATTTATAGACTTCGCTCGACTAATATTGCTTCTATGCGATACTGTCATCCAACCGTACGACCCGACCGGATAGCCCAGATACCCGACCGTGCAGCACGACGCCAATTAACAGCTAGGCATTCTGTTATTAATTGTAAACAAAGCTTCATGTCGAATATTTATCGTAGACGGAACTACAAGAAATCTCACCGAGGTTATTTTCAATTGTTTTAGTTGAAAATAAAAGCTCACTTCTTCGGACGCAAAATAATAAGAATTTCTTATTTTTCACTCCCCTAGCTTTTGATAAAAATAATATTAAAATTCATAGTACCTGCGCAGAAATATAGGATACAATAGGAAATGCAAAACGCATGAGTAAACGGCGGATCTTTATGCAAAATAAAAAATGTTTGCATCGATTGCAAAACACAGGAGCCAAATAGAAATTTCTTTCTTCTTTTAATTGTCTTATTAAGCTGAACTTAATACACTGATGTCCTCAAATCTTTCCAATTCGTCCACCGCTTTAAATCGTACGTGTCCATTTTCGTCATAAATACATCAATTCCGCGGTCTACTCATGAGATTAATAATTTCGAAAACGCAAATTAATTCGTACACATCAAGCGCTGCGCATACAAATTAATCTCGAAAAAATTCCGAAACGAGAAACGTAACAATTGAATTATCTATCCAAACAGATACACCTACGCCGTGTTTCATATTCACAAAATGGACCGACGCGACGTCGCGTTCAAAAAGCGATTCGTTGGCGTAGAATGACCCAATTGTATGTACAAAATGCGTTCAATCGTGAGCAATCAGTGACAATGATTTTTTTTCCAGGCGTTCGCGACCGCTGATCAATAATTCGATCACACGGATTTTATGTAGTCGAAACTTCATTATTTTTCTGAAAGGTTTTATGTTTGTAAAATATTAGGTCGTACCGAAAGCTCCCGCAGTTTTATGCCTACATAAAATGGTTTATATTTTTTCACTTGACGTCGCCTTTTAGTGTGAAACATAGTTCCCATCTCCTTTGACAACTCTTTCCCATTTATCACAGCAGTTTCGTAACATTTTCTATCTTTTCGGTTTGAAAAACCGAATAGGTCCGGGAACCGAGCTCGGTTGAAAAACTGTTTGATATATCGCCGAACAATTTCTTTATTTTCAACATTTTTTAGAAAAGACAATTACAAAAAATTGTATTTATTATCACATCAGATGTCTGTCGTAAATGTAAATTTCGTTTTCAGTTTGTTCTACCCAGGTTCCGATGAAACTGGTTAATCGATGTTCTACTGTATTTTGACACTAACACTAAACCTACCATTGCCGGTCAAATAACCGGTCTTACATTTTTAATTTTATAATTATTGAAATTATGACGTGGCCCACATGGTAAATGATTCGATAAATTTCTTTATCCAAGCGCATATCGCAATAAAAATTGCACGAAATCTAAATAAATAGAGCCTTGTCATTTTTGTATGCTAAAACATTTGAATCGCTTTTAGTGCTCGGTAGTTTTAGTGCTAAACCTAAGAAGCAGTAAAAGCGAGTAAAATGTCTTAGCTTTACGAAAATTACAAGGCTCTATTTATTTAGACCCTGTGCAATTTTTAGTACAATACTAACTTCCCCCGCCACGCGTTGCTGTGGCTCAGTATTTTTTAAAAGCATGTTTTTACCTGTCACAGATGTGAAATTTATATGTTCTATTTTATAATGCTTGTGATGCCCGTTCTTCCTCAATTTGATTTGATCTTAATCGTCGCACTGCTTCCGTTCCACGAGTACGACGACCTAAGTTTGCTTTTCTGCAAGTCATTCTTTTTATGTACTAAAGTAGGAAGAAAGTTATATCAATAACATCTAAAATTGCTAAACATTAAATAAGGAAAAGCGCGAACTAAAAAACAAAGGAAAAACTTAATTTAAAAATACTAACCAAATATTTCAATTTAGCTGAATTCCAATGCAATCTTTCGAAGAGGTCAATCTTTCCAATTTATATACAGGGTGGCACACATAACTCTGAACAGCTCAATATCTCCGTTACTTTTCGTTGTACAAAAAAACTTCGTAGGACAAAGTTACGCTGTTTGAAGGGCCACATATAACGGTGTAAGGGAAAAACAATTTCAAGGTCATTTTTATGAGATTTCAAGGTTATCGATGTTTTTTTAAATGGAATGAGGTATTTTTTAATACATCAATCGATGCAGCTGGACATTCTTTATAAAAAAGTACTAACCTATGTATGTCGAAAAGTTAGTAGTTCAGGAGATATTTCAATTTAAATAACTCCAAAATACCATTACTGTCGTACTAAGGCGTTAGTGTTTACTTGTGTAACGGCCTTAATACGACAGTAATGGTATTTTGGAGTTATTTAAATTGAAATATCTCCTGAACTACTAACTTTTCGACATACATAGGTTAGTACTTTTTTATAAAGAATGTCCAGCTGCATCGATTGATGTATTAAAAAATACCTCATTCCATCTAAAAAAACATCGATAACCTTGAAATGTCATAAAAATGACCTTGAAATTGTTTTTCCCTTACACCGTTATATGTGGCCCTTCAAACAGCGTAACTTTGTCCTACGAAGTTTTTTTGTACAACGAAAAGTAACGGAGATATTCAGCTGTTCAGAGTTATGTGGGCCACCCTGTATATTTCACGATATAATTTGAAGCGGAATACCACTAAGAAGATTCTCGTCGTGACGCATTGGTAATAATGTGAATCAACACGAAACCATATCGATACATCATCAATATACATAAATGTTTTCGCAAATTCGCCACATTCACATAACTTGAAGTAAGCAATTAGCGTTGTAGCCGGTGGAAAAAGTCGTCAAAACTCTTGAACGAATGTACTTTTTCGCATGCTGATTTTTCATAAACCTTCCTGAAGAAACGCTGCGTCTAATGGCTCAAACTCTAGCTTTCTACGTTCAGCCTTTATGAAGATGTTTGATTACAAACAAACGGACATTTACATTTTTATTTATATAGATAGATAAATAGATAGATAGATGTGCCCGAGTAAAAAAACCTATCGAATCAATTTTCACGTAACCGAGTTCATAGTTTCAATAATTGTGAAATGCAAAATATGAAACCGCTTAATATTTTCAAGATATTCTACATTTTCTCCAGCCTTGCAAATGTTGCGGAGAATCTGGGGATAGATAAATAATATTAATTTCGTTGCAGGTACGTGTTTCAGGAGTTTCTCAACGTTAATAAGTGGGTGTCTTTTTGTAGCCATCAAGCTTGGCGCTGTTAGGATCGCGTGAGCGCCAAGAAAATGGCGGAAGCGTGCCTCCTAAGTCAGAAATATGACGGTTTTCAATGTAACCTCCCATCATTTTCGCAGCCGAATCCTTTCTCTCGGGCCGAGGGCTCGTTCCTTACGATGACGAACGACACGGCCCATAAGAAACCAATTTTAGGATCAGCTGCGCCCGGAACGAATGATTACCGGATCCGGCTACGATTCGCTAAAGAAAGATTGCGAAAAAAGTGAATGGGGAGGAGCCGCCGCGATCTATCGGTGTTCCATTATTCTCGAGGGTGTCTGAACCACCTAGACATCTGTCTTTCTCTCTCTCGCTCTTGCACTTTCTTCTCCAGAACTACCATCTTTCGGAATACGTGACCAGGAAATAGCGGACGGTTCCTCCCGGTGCTGCATGGATTACTAAAACGACGAAATTATGTATGAGAAACGGTGACCTACTCCATTGACACAGTGATCTTACTTCGGGTTGATCTGTCGATGATTAGTCAATCGACTAAAGACCTACTGTTTTTATTCCCGGCGTACAAAATGGCGGGCGCGTATAATGGCGCATGATAATTCCGCCCGACTGTAACCTACTTTTCTCTGGGAGTTCGCATAAAAATTTTATTTCGTCCTGTCGACCTTTTTCTTTCCATAAAGAATCACGTTCCCCAGGTTGGAACATTATTAACGTAGTATCCTGTATTCTAATTTTTTTCAGCGTGATTACGTAAGTAATTAATTCATCAGCCTTGCTGTTCCCCTCTGGCCTGTGTAGCATGGTAAAACGGAATTTAATTCGTACCGTTCGAATTTAACGTGAATAAACTTCTTCTTTACAGTAAAAAATATCAATCGCATAAACTTCATTAAAAAATAGTGCAAAATAAATATTTACCTATCTGAAAATCTAATGGCGATTGTACACGCAAACGACTTTAATAAAAAGGGGTTCTGTTTTTTGCGATCTCTTCGAATTCCCCGTCGGGATCGTTATTACCGCGGTAAAGGGGAATTAACAAAGACAAAGATTAGCGACATCTACGAGTTTTCATATCCCCATTGTTCAAAGGTTAGCGCCGGTTTGCACAGGTGCGGGGGCTAACACGGTCTCGCCACCCCTTTCCGTTTAAATACGCTGTCCCGTTAATTGAACGTGCAATCGATCAAACCATTTCAAACAGCGTTCCCGTCGCGGGTACATATGTACATATTTTGCTGGAAGTAAAACATTGACGATTTTATAATAATACCTGGCCGTACGTGCTAATTTGATGAACATAATTACAACGGCGTTATTTCAATATTAGTACAAGATTTCGGAAACACCTTGCTCGTTTCGCAAACACCGGAGCGCCCGGTTGTTTCCATGGGGTTAACGGTGGTCCAAAATCATCGAAACGCCGCGAAAGATCTATAGCGTTGTTATTTATGCATCGTCCATTACGGAAGAAATTGTTTTATAAGTTTTCTTGGTCGCATTATAGATTTAACAATAATAACACCGTTTATTTTTTAATGTATTATACTCTGCAATAATATCACGTTTAATTTCAAATAGTTGTGCTGATATTGTGCTTCTTAATTCTTAATTATTCCTCAGCGTTAAATAATATGTTTGTACATATATCAGATATTTGCACAAGATTGTGCCCGATTTTCATGGATGTTGCAAACTGTACTGCACGGCGCGGCGGAGTGCAAAAAACATTCTTTTCTAATTGTAGAAAAAAAAATGGTGACTATACAGAGTGTCTTAGCTGAAGGAGGCCACCTAAATATCTCCTTTATTTTTAATGGCACAGAAAAAATATTTATGGCATAATTTAAATGGTACCAAAGGAGGAATATCATAAAAGATCAATTTTGTTTTTCTCCGGTTATTTTTTAATAGTTTTTTCAAGGGCATCGTTATTTTTTATCGGGAAAACTTATTTCTTTATTCCATCTTGTTAATGACTTAAGCATATTCAAATGTATTTTTTTAGCCACTATATGATGGAATAAAAAAGAAATAAGTTTTCCCGATAAAAAATGACGATGACCTTGAAAAAACTATGAAAAAATAACCGGACAAAATAAATTGTTCTTCTATGATATTCCTCCTTCGATACTATTTCAATTATGCCGTAAATATTTTTTGTGACATTAAAAATAAACTGTTTCCTAAAGGAGATAAATCTCGGTCGACAATTTGTTAACAAAGTATAAGTATTGACGTTTTCAGCGCACTGGTTCGATCTGTTGTTACTAACTAAGCAATTTTGCAAATTACCACAAAATTTTCAACATTTCGGTCTATTTTTACACCATTTTCAAGAAAACATTTTTATATAATTGCGTCTGTAAACAATTATGAAATCAATGTATAATATGTAATTTATGTTACATTCTGCACAAAAAACCAAATGTTCTATGAAACAAACCTACTTGCGAAGTGAACAAATTATTTTAAATTCTTTACACTTTTATAATCACGTGTTGACTCCATGCCTGTGATATACGAACTGAGGTAAACGTTAGGATTTGAAGAGGCAATGATTCAGAAAACATCGATCGACCCATTGGCCAATCGATATTTGGCGCTAAATATGAACCGCGAAACATCCAGTTTGTATACCATACAATGTTGTGGTAATTTATTAATTGACATTCAATCTATTTTTTATGTACTTTAAAGCCATTAGCAGATTTTATTTATTAGAAAAATGTATTTATTAAAAATAAAGGAGATATTTAGGTGGCCTCCTTCAGCTGAGACACCCTGTATAAGTTAATGAAACTTTAAAATTTAACCATTGAATTTTATTTCCATGTCGGGCACGAACTTATGCAGTCATCTAATACAATGTTTGCAAAATTTGACTCTCCTCCGCTTTTTAACGATTTTCGACCACTGTGGGGCGTTCAGGCCGGCGAAAATTTCGCCGAGCAACGCCATTTCCGGTGCGGCGCTCGAACAGCAAGCACGGAACACCGTCATCGCTGTCATTGATGACAGAAAAAACGATAGGGGAACAGGAGAAAACGTTTCGCGACACGGTCCCGCGAGCTGCGTCTGTAGAAGCGCGCCTATTGATTCGCGTGTAATGGAACGCGGGCGTTTGCATTTCACGAGGCTGTTGACGCATTGAGGGTCGTTAGAAGATAAGTGTCTCGTCCCGTCTACATCGATTAAACGATGATGATCTACGTTCCTTGAAGCGAATGCTGCACAATTACCAGGCTACGGTAACACACGCCCATTATCCTTCAAATTATGCTGTTCGGCAAATTCCACTTTCTCCCGGACTTGTAACGTCGAATAAACGTTTTCTCTTTGGTTGTCATTGGACTGCGGATCTTGATGTATTTATGAAGAAATATGTTGGGTGAAATATAAAATTTAAGAATATACCGTAATGTTATTTTTAATGTAACTAAGTCATTAAGGGATGAAATGAATTTTTGGTTTATTTCTGCTTCGCACAATCAATGCAGAACATTTTTATTTTGTACAAAGATCCGCAATCTATCTAGTTATCACTTTAGAATTTTTTCATTGGGCATTAGATAAATTCTTGTGTGGATCATATAGCACATGGATAGCAATTTCTAATTTGTTTTTATGGTTTTTAATTGTACATGTAAATAAAAAGCCATATCATTCCATTTATTATACATGTACGACCTTTTAAGAATACCGTAATGTTGTTTTTAATGTAACTAAGTCATTAAGGGATGAAATGAATTTTTGTTTTATTTCTGTTGCACAAAATCAATACAGAACATTTTTATTTTGCACAAAGATCCACAATCTATGTAGTTATCACTTTATAATTTATTCATTGGGCATTAGGTAAATTCTTGTGTGGATTATACATATAGTACATGGATGACAATTTCTAATTTGTTTTTATGGTTTTTAATTATACATGTCAGCAGGATGCCTTCTTTTCAATTTTTTGTAATGCAGATTGTGTATTTTTCGTGTGTTTATTCATTTCGAAAATTAATTTTATCAGTTTTATATTGTAGAAATAACTAAACTTAATTTTTACTGTGGTCATTCTTCAGACAGCAGCCCTCCATATGTATTTTTTGCTCGAAGCTCTTGAAATAGCCGCGCCATCTTGAAAGAGACGTTCAAGGGTCCAAGGGATGGGACAAGCTGACACTTCTCATTATAGAATGATGTATCCTTCTGTTCGTGTTCGACCTAATATTGCTGGACAATCTGCAAAGCCGACGATTTTTCTCGAAGGACACGTTATGACTTGATACAAAGAAAAGATTTGTCTTCGTTACCGACGATTGGAAATTACAGCTTACAACAGCATTTGAGACACAACGGCGGACATTTAATTAAATGTGCAGAAATCAATTTCATTCTGAATGTAATTTCAGGAAGTCAATTAATGAAATTTAATTAAACAAACTCCCGCGGTGAATGAGAAGTTTCCCGAGTTTCACCAATAACTAACTAAAGAAATGATGTTCCCTGATAAGCTTGATTGACTTTCAATATGACACGAAACATTCATGACGTAAATCGTGCAATGTCAATCACGAAACTTGTCCTTCGTGTGAATCAGCCATTCGGAATTAATTTTGTAGCTGGGCTTTACACCTGTAAGAAGATTCGATTATGAGATTTAACGTGACCTCTAGCAGCACGCTAGTCATAAATTCTTCTGATACTGTAATTTGAATTTTATATTTTGCTTATCGATCTCTCAAGAATTTTTGATACACAGGGTTTCAGAAAGACATTTTTGGATCGACAAAGATCTGTTAAAAATGTTTTCTGCAAAACTGACCTTGACAACAATTTTTCAAAGGAACCATGGATCAAAAATGAACCCTTTTCTTGAACATTGACGTTATTGTATTTGATTCAATATTGGAGAACACGTAGGCGTACGGTAGATATAAATTTTCTTCATCTTTTCAGGAATTATGAAGGAGAAAAAAGTTCTAATCGCTGTAATCGTAAAATGAACCGTAGCGCACGGGTTTCAGCATCGAAATCAATTTTGGCGAACGTGCTTGAAAGAAGACGTCGACGGTTGTATTCTATTTCTAAAGCTTCAGCTGTGCTACACCCGCGGACTCGCACTGTTCTAGCATTTTTTCCTTTATTTCGTTGCGAAGGAGCTGTCAGTTGTCAGGGAACGGATGTTCACCAACTTTCTACTTAAAGCAATATATCGAGAACCGCGAAAATCTCGGCCATTAGAGAGTTCCGTGACGAGTTCCCCTTTTCTAAGACGTCAACTTTTGTGGGGAGGAATTCTTTTGTTCGAACGGAGCAGTATGTATGGACGCGCTGTCGCATAAAGGGGATATTTTTAAACCCGAGAGTAGAAAAGCAGCTTGCCCATTGAAGGACGCATTATACTGGCAGAAAATAGTCCGTCATAGACCTGGAGTGTTTCCCCCTTAATTTGAAACATCTCCGCTTTTTCTTCGCTACGTTATTGCGTTTATTTTTTAATTCGGGTTTAATTTGCGTGAGGCGCACTGCTGCGCTCTGCTGCACTCGCGGCCCGCCATCTTGTATTCGACTTCGATCGCGCATGATATCTTGTATACTTCCTTTTTAAACCACGATACTGATTTTCGATGGAAACGTTCGAAGATTATTGCGATACGAATACGATGAAAATGAGAATACAGAATTTACAGCATATTTATATTATTTCATGAACGCTAAGAGTTAGAAGCAAGAAAAATATGTAGCAGGCGGGAAGATCTAGGCTCAAGACAGTGATAGACGCGATGCTACTGGTGCAATATGAGAATACGCTATTTTCATACAAATTCTTCTCTGATAGTAATTTCTTCTTTCTTCCGTACTCTCATAAAAGTTTACACATACTATGCGTAGCTTCTCTGGTACGATACCTTATACTAAAAGCTATCGTAAACTGGAGGAACGTTACAAGACATTGCAACTCCTTTTGTAACATCGCGTCTTAAACATCCTACTCTCAGATTATGTCAAACATTTTATATTAACTCAAGAACAATGTCCAGCCGTATAGGTATCTTCATCCGCAATACCTGTAGACCACTCTGAGATTTCTAATCTGGGTAGAAACTTGTTCAAGTGACTAATACAAAGAAACATTCGTCCTTTTTCCCTCGGTGCGTCCTACTCTCACATTATATTAAACATTTTATATTAATTCATCCTCAACACATACATTATATCAAACATTTTATATTAACTCAGGCAGTTCCAACGGGTTACCATGGGTTCGTCGACAACTCATTTGACCGACACTGTTTTGATCGACCCGATTTGACCGACAGTAACTTTCGTCGACACTATGTTTTCCTCGACATTGTGAAATGGTCGACAAATGATTTGACCGACACTATGTTTTCATAGACACGGTCAAATTGTCGACGTCTACTGCTTTCATCGACAGTCCGTGTTTAGCGATAGGTTTGATTCGTATTTGCTAATGTTGACTAATCGTTATTATCACTGTTATGTTCTAGACGCATTTAGTTGCTTGTATAATAAAAAATAAAGGGAAGTACAAAGCATTTCTTCAAATAAACAAACTTTATTAATAGGTACACACAAATGAACAAAAATCATAATATTTCATTTCAAACATAATTGTGTAAATACATATACATAATTTGAATGAACAGAACAAATGCTACGCATATACATATACAGATTACAAAACATAACAAAACTGTACAATAATTACATAAATATCAAGTAATGAAAGAAAATCATTCAATTGTAGCTATCAGTTCATGGAAACGAATGAAATCATACCCGTCGCAAAACACAGACTGTTGATGAAAACATATGTCGACAATTTGACCGTGTCTATGAAAACATAGTGTCGGTCAAATCATTTGTCGACGATTTCACAATGTCGAGGAAAACATAGTGTCGACGAAAGTCATTGTCGGCCAAATCGTGTCGATCAAAACAGTGTCAGTCAAATGAGTTGTCGACGAACCCATGGTCACCCGTTCCAACGAGAAGCCCCGCGGCTTTTCGAGGCACCTTCCCCGCTCAGATTCTTCCCCCACTCTTAGACTTCATGGTTATAATGTATAGTAGTGGGAAGCTCCCCCCACGAGAGCCGCGCGATGCACGACGCGCGACGCACGACGCGATGCACACGCATACATTGTAAAGAGGTTCGATGGTGGGGGATCTTGCAGTTGTCGGAGGGGAATGGTTGGAACTGCCTGTATTAACTCATCCTCAACACATACAGGGTTTAGTTGAATAGTTATTTTTATCGATCGTAATTTTTTGATAAATAAGAATTAAACATACAGGGTTTGTTCAATAATGAATTCAAGGGGCGAATTGATGCTTTCAAGGGGCTAAATTGATGGGGGATGATGTCAGGTATGCTAGGATGACAAGTTAATTTGTTTCCGAGCCTTTGGAATATGGAGATCGCGACAGAAGTTGAAGCGTGTTTGGTGCACGCGTCCAGATTCAAGATGCAGCGAACAATCGAGCAGCGTTGTGCCATCAAATCTGCTACGGGGACTTTTGATATGATCCGTTTCGCTTATAATGGCTTATAACAGCAAAGCCATGTCCAGACGCGTGTTTTTGAGTGGCATAAAAAATTCAAAGATGGCCGGGAAGATGTCAAACCAGCTTCGACCGCATGCCTAAACAGCCTTGCAGTTACGGATTTCCAGGAGGCGTGTGAACAATAGGAAAAGCGCTGGCAACGGTGTATCGATTCAGAAGGGTCATATTTTGAAGATTATTAAATCCATGTACAGATATTTTCAATAATGTTTTTTTATGACTTCAGTCCCGATACTTATTGAACAAACCCTGTATGTACATTATGTCAAACATTTTATATTAACTCAAGAACAATGTCAAACCGAATAGGTACCTCATCCGCAATACCTGTAGACCACTCTGAGATTTCTAATCTCGGTAGAAGCTTGTTTAAGCACCTAATATATACAAACAAACATTCGCGCTTCCTCTCGGTACATCCTGATTATCGTTAACCGGAGCAGATATTCAATTATAATAATTCCTCATCCGCGTGGCACGTTCAGCGACACAGACGCGCGGGCAAATGAGAGTCACGTTTAATAATACCGTTCTCTGTTCTGGTTGTTTTTTATTGTTGATGCTCCAATCAAGAGAAGCCTGTTTGCCAAACAATTCGGCGTTTGTCCGTGTAATAACACGACGAAAAATTCATCGCGGCGTTGTAAAGTTTCCCGCTTAATTAAATTCGGCCGGCAATGGCTGCTGCTGCCGCATGCCGACGCGGTGCATAGTGGGCCAGATCAGCTAAAATCAAAGTCCATATCGATTTTTAAATGTAGATTAAATTCGAAAACGATAATATAAATTAAAGTTATTAAAAACTCCCGTTACAACAAACGTTCAAAAAAATTCGCTTTCTTTATAATGATGCCCCGAAGAACCTACTGAACATTACGTACCCAGTATTTTTTATGCATAGTACACAGGGTGTGGCCGGACGGGTGGGACAACCGAGTAGGGGGTTATACTACATGTAAAAATAAGTCGAAAAAAAGGAAGAATTTTTTCGTTTGACGCTTCGTTTTCGAGAAAATCGAGTTTAAAATTCCGCCAGGTTCGCGTTAATTAAATTCGTAACTTAGAAAGTTACGTTAATTAGTTCGAACTTAGAAACAAATGGATTCCTGGAGATTCTATGCTTGTCTTGTTGGACGTAACTGCTCTTTTTACTAATGTTCCGATAGATTTGGCCATACAAGTATTAGAACATCGTTGGGATGAAATAAAATCTAATACTAGAATAAACAAAAATGATTTTCTTTATGCAGTTAAATTTGTCTTAAATGCCAATGTTTTCATGTTTAATGGGATCTTTTATAAACAAGTGTTCGGTACAGCGATGGGTTCTCCTATTTCCCCAGTAATAGCCAATATAGTGATGGAAGAACTAGAGAAAGTTTCAATTGCTAAATTGCCTTTTGAATTAACGCTTTACAAGAAATATGTCGATGATATCTTGATTTGTTGCAAGCCAGACCAAATAACAACAATATTAGATACGTTCAATGGTTTCCATAACAGACTTCAATTTACTCATGAAGTTGAAGCAGATTCATGTCTAAATTTCCTGGACATTAGCATAATTAGAGCAGACAATGAATTAAAATTAAATTGGTATCATAAATCTACTTGGTCAAGGAGGTATTTGAATTTTCATTCTTTTCATCCAATACAACACAAGATTGGACTTATTAAAGGCATGGTTGATCGTGCGATATTGTTAAGCAACCCTGAATTTAGACCGAATAATATTGCATTGATTAAGAATGTACTTAAAGTAAATGGTTATCCCATTCAGTTGATTTCCAACATCATAAAAAACGTATATTTGAAATTTACCACCCTCTTCTTATAGAAAAACGGAAAGAGGAAAAATACATGAAAAGGGGTCCAATTAGTTGGAAAAACACTGTTGTTCTCCCATATGTTAATATCATTTCCAACGATATTAGAAGGATTTTCAAAAAAGTTGGGTTACATACCATCTATAAAATCCCTGTTTATTTGAGATGTTGGTTTCCTAATATCAAAGATCCAATACCATTATTAAAATGTTGTAACGTAGTATATCAAATACCGTGCAAAGGCTGTAATCTTTTTTACATTGGACAAACTTCTAGACATTTGAGTACAAGGATCAAGGAGCATAAAAGAAATATATTGTTACCATTATCACAACACACCGCCTTGACGAAGCATTCATTTGAACTTGACCATGCATTTGATTTCGAAAATGCCAAAATACTGGATAAAGAAAGCAATTTACATCAAAGATTATTATTAGAAACTGTTCACATGATTAAACATCAAAGTGTCAATCTTAGGTACGAAAAACCTGAGATTAATGAAATTTACACTACATTACTGAACCAGTAATCAACTTATGATGATTTTCTATAATAATCTAAATAATGAATTCCAGTAATATAAATATGGTCAAGCACAGTAACATAGTTATGTTAAATTCCACATATTAAATGATTGCTAATTTTTTCTACCAATTTTTGGTAATACATGGGCTGGAAGTGTGTTGATGAATATTTAAAATTTGAATTCCGCGCCAAATATTGATTTGGCGTCTCTTGATCCTTGACACCGGATTGGCTGGTAAGTTCTACGATGTTTCTATGTTTTTCTGCCTTGACGTCTGTCGCAACGGTTACAGTCTAGTACAGTTAAAACCCTCGTATAGACAAGTACCATTTATTTACGCTCTTCATTGTGTATTTTTTCAAAGTTAGCAAGTACGTATTTTAACTCTGGTTTAAATCATAAAATTGTTTTTGTTTTAATGAATAACAGTGTCTATTTCACAGACGCGGACTTTTCCTGAAGATGGTTCAAAACCGAACCGAAACGTCGAAATTATAATTCTGCAAAATTGCTAATTTCTAGTATTCTTTGATCGAACCGGTAGCGCCGAAATCATTTGTGCATATACAAAAATTTACGATCGTGAAAATTCAAACGTATTACCATGTATATCTATGTTGAAAACACGTCAGGAACTAGAAATTATGGTTCATAATTAGCTTTTCACCTTTGAGAAGGGATAAAGTTGAAAGTTGCGCGAAGTTCCGTATTCTAACATAGTGGACCATTTTCAGCAACATCTCTGAAAGATTCTGCAAAGTTCACGTCCCCCTCGATCCACCCTGGAAGTTATGATAATTTAAAGTTAAAGATAGTTTATTTATTTTTCAGACACTTCCGGTGGTGTGACAAAAAAGTGTTTCTTACAAGAACTAATTAGTACTCAGTCTTCTACAAATCTAAATATAAAAAATTTGAAGAATTTCTTTTTCTAATGAAAAATTGAGGTTGCCGTGATTATTTATTTCTCACTATATCTTTTTAAATAATAATGTTATAGTTGACATCAATTAATGTGGTCTTTAAGTCTTGAAATAATGCTAATATAGCCATGAACAGTTAATTCGTCGTTCTGGCCCACTGTGCGGCGTGCTGCTAGCAAAAACGTTTTTGAATAACTAGTTCGCCATCTCCCATAGGTAACGCGAGAGAGGAAGCATTTTGAATGGCGGCTGGTCACCAGGACCTGGCTCGAATTGCATCTGAAACGATTCATATGCACGCGTAAATACGATATTCACGTCTGCCGAGAGATGCATACGTCTCTCAGTACCGGATATAGACGGCACCGTAGGAAACGTCGTCGTCGTCGTCGGGAAAGTGGCCTCTATGGGTACGGGATTCAAAACTTCTCCGTGCTTTTCAATATTCCAGAAACTCTGAATGTAGGTCGATTCATGATCAATCTCCCCTTGCTTGTCAATTTATTGAAATCGACAACCAACCCGGTTCTTTTATCCGGCCGTACATAGTTGTCGCGTTGATTCCAAGATCGTCTTTTAATCGCCCTTTCAATTATTTCTATGGCAGATTTATGCGGTCGGCTATTGGGCAAATGCGGGCAATATGGAACGCCGTAGGATCTCGATAAAGAGGTAACGCACTCGACGAAAAAAGTGTAACATTTTATCATATTATTCTATTTATGACGAAAATTTCTAACGAAAAAATTTTTAGCTTCCATGGTGCGTAAAATATTTTTTTTGTACGACTTTTTATTAAATATGTTTGTTTAGGATCGATTTAAAAAAATTGACTATTAATGTTATTTTTTTCTGGTAATATTCGCAACTTCGTATTGTCTTTCATAATAATCGAGTTCACTTTGATTTGATTAAGTGATCTGAAGCAGTTGAAGAATTGTTAACACAGTGGATGCTTTAGATACTTTAGAAATATCAGAGCGCATCGATAGAGTTTATTATAAAAAGTTGAAGTATTTTGAGTAGGAATCTTCAAGATAAAGGGGGACAAGGACTTGGTTTAAGAGTGAATCTCAGAATATCAATATGGCGACTGTTATAACAAGAGCTTTGATTGCGATTGAAGGATTCGAAATGTAGGAAAGTTAATTTATAACGTCACAAAGATATATTTTAAACGCGAAAAATATTGAAAAAGAAAAAACCGACACGATAACCATAATCCACTGTAGGATTACTGAGCTTTTATTACCAGAGATACCGAATTTCCCGTTTATTTATATTCGATACCGCAATCATGAAATGTCTCATCGGGAGAACAATTTACATTTCAAACCGAAATGATTTTCAGCGTCGATGATTAATGATACCCTAGAATATAGTCACTTTTGTCCACCTACCGTTTATATTTGCAAAGGTAAACAATTAAGCAATTTATACATGTGTCGCGTCGGTGGAAAATAAAACGCCCCGATGATGTTCGAATTTCTGAAGTTTTTCCCAATGATTCGACATGTTATCGCTCTGTTATCACTAGACCGTGGATTATATGCATTTATGATAAAAATAAGGTGTAATTTAAAGCAGCAAAAACATTAGAAGAATTTAAAGGTGCCATTACATTATTTTGAATCAATTAAATATACTAAGAAAGTAATTAAATTTCTATTACACTTCAGTTTCTTGCGATACAGATCGAAAATTTTAAAACAAAAATAAAAGACAACAACAGACAATGCATATATACAGTCTTTTTAAACAAGTTTCTACTGCAAAATGATGCTGTGGATTATTATTAAATAATTAGTAAATAATCCTAATGAAGCGACAACAAGATTAGGAACAACTCTCGATGCAGTATTTGCAAGACATTTAGACAAAATTGAATCAAGAATATTTACATATATCATATTTTAGCTATCGTAAGCCAATTGTTTCAGTGATAGAATCATAGAAAAAATAATGAACGATCATTTGCAACACAAAGAAGGAGAGCGTATGGGAAATAAAGAGACATAGTTCATAGCATTTCCCATACGCTCTCCTTCTTTGCGTCGCAAATTTTGATCGTTCATTATTTTTTCCATGATTTTCTATTATTCTATCATTGAAACAATTGGCTTGTGATAGATAAAATATGATATAAATATTGTTGATTCACTTTGTCTAAATGTCTTGCAAATACTGCATCGAGAGTTGTTCCTGATCTTGTCATCGCTTCATTAGGATTATTTACCATTTCCAATCTTCATTTACTTCTAAACATTACTAAACTGCAAGAAGTTTCACTTCTGCCGCGCGTGGTTTTCCACGCGTATGTTTTTTTACTTACCTGACACCTGTCAAAATTTTTCAGGTTAGTTTAGAACAAGGGTTTGGATAATTGTTTATAAATCTTTCAGTCGGAACAAAATCCGATGAGAAACTGCATGTGAAAGAAGCTGGAGGTTGATTCTATGTTATCCAATTGCAAATGTTCACAAATTAACTCTGGTTAATTAGTTATTAACAATTGTTGCGCGGGCTGATTGTTTCGGAAGTTCCCATAACGCGTAAGACAAGGAGGGTCGAACTGTGCGACAGGGACAGACATACATAACGTACCACTTCTCCAAGATTTGTTAATAATTAGCAATTTAAGCATCAAACAGCATAAAACTGGAATGGGAATGTAGCCAAGGCTTCATTTTACATTCTACAATTTTAAAAGTTCACCAATGAAGTCTTTAAAGTTAGCAAATTAATTATGAAAACGTTACTTGTTAAACTATTCGAGGTTATTCGCGAAATTTCGTCACTTCCGTAACTAGAAAATTGTAGCCCCCTCAGCAAAGAAGCTTCACTTCAAAGAGATGTTCTGGCTGTTTCAGAAGGAAACGAATGTTTAATCGAGGTCATGCTGTATTCTGGAAAATCAGAAGGATGCATTGGACGCAGCAATGAATAATCCATGATTGTTAGCTACAACCACTATTTATTTCGAAAAGAAAGCCAGCTCAGAAAAATTCGTTGCTATTTTTCAGCAGCCGGAGACGTCTGAAAAGTTGTTCCTCGTAAAGGAGAAAATTGGCCAGTGGTCGGTGGTTGGTCCAACGGCCCTGGCATTTTATCACGAAGAGAATGAAGAGACGCGACGGGGAAGGAGAGGATCCACGTATTTACATAGATATGGCGGAGTGTGTAGACATTACCGGTCGTAATGAACGTTCGCGTTACGCTTGTAAAACTGAATTACAAACGGCACCGAAGTTAGAATTAGAATTTTCCCGGGTTTCGCCCTCGTCAAGAAGTTTTTTTCGATGCCGGGTACACGGGGAAAAAAGTTTCCGCGTCCGTATTTACATTTAAAAAGTGCAAGTTCCAGCGGCGCCAGTAACCGTATAAATATTTATGCTTTCAACGAGTTATAAGATTGAACGAAGGATACCCCGTTGAATAATTGCAGAAAACGACATCGTAACCACTGTGCTTTCAGGTGTTGCCGCCGCACAAACAGCGGAAAATCGATTTCCACGGCTTTCAAATATTCAAAACGCAACAAGACTCAACGAACCCCACTGAAAACTTTTCCATCAATGGTTAATTCGAGATCCATCTACTCTGGAAATGGCTGACACCACGTTTTGTAATTCTACGTTCATCCGAATCGTAAATATAACACTGCAAGTTAATAAAATATTGGGTTCGAAAGAAAGTAGTTTCGGTATTTTAAGGTGAAATAAAAATAAATTTCTTTATTCAAGCAATGAACTTTAACCAATAAAATATCTACTTATTTACTATTTTTGTTATTTATTATTTAAATGCAATGCTTGTATAAAAAAATTGGGCCCTATTTCACCTTAAAATCCCGAAATTACTTTCTTGCGAACCCAATACATTTCCTTTTAAGTCACACTATCAAAATTTAACAAGTACAATTTTCTAAAAAAAAGAATTTCATCGAGTTCTCGATTGTCCATTAAAAAAACATGTCCTGTGTATTTGATATGATTGTACGTTTAATAAAAAGTCTTCGAACCACATTTCAGAAGTTTCAGATGCGCTGCACCCATTTAACGCACGAATGTCGAAGATTTTACGTGAGTTGGTGCGACAAGAGATCTGCCGGAAGGATTTTGCATACGATCGAATAGGCCAAATTTACGATCGAAGACTGGGCGACCCGTTTATCCTCTCGTTCGTTTCGACCATGTTTGCCAATTAAGACGGAAACTGGTAATTGGCGGGTCATCGATTGATTACGAACCAACCAAATTTAACAAAGGGTTTGTACCCGTTACACGAGTGTGCGTGCGTGTCTCGACGTGTGCATACATTTCTCAGAGATATTTTCAATCTGAAAAATGATATTGCTGAACCGTAAACGTGAATATTATTGTTCACACTAAATGGGTTAAGCATTTTTCAAAATAAAGTATTAAGTTGGAAACTAAATTCGCTTTTGTTTTGTAATTCTTTCATTGTATCACTATGACCTCATTCAGTGACCATTCCTTCTGAACTGTATATCATTGGAAAGCTTTGAATTTTGCCACTAATTTGATATAAAATACTCGTGCTTAAAAAGTATATATAAAAAATAAATTTGTTAAAAATACCACGTTTTTAAAACGAACTAAAAAGTATAAAATAATTTTTCCTAGCCCCATACAGATTCCTAACCCCGTACAGATAGTCCTGAGAACTTGTGATAAACAAACTTAATAACTTGTGGTAAACAAACATTATACTATAATAATACGTAGTAACTTTGTAAACACCGCACGGAGCTCGAACGCACACTGAGCTCCTTCGGTGCGAAGCGGGAACACGTAGTAGAATGGGGACGCTGAACGCGATGACGTAGTACTTCACGCGGCGGGGGTGTAACGGTTAAATTTATTAATAATTTATATCTCCTAAACGCATATGCTCTTTAAAAAATTTTTTTTAAATATTGCATTGTCAACCAGTTCTGAGCTATGTTAAAAATTTCAAGTCTCTAACTCATCGAGAAGTTAGTTCAAAATCAATTGCAAAATTTGTACCGAACAAACAGACAGACAGAGAAGAAAGCAAGCTAATAAAAACGTAGTAATAACTTTGTTTCAGAAAATGTGGAGGTCGCGAATTTAGTTGTCAACCTAATATGTAATACTAGGTACTTCATGTTATTTTTATTAATTTCGAAAAAATTTGTTTTGTGTCCGATAACCGGGTGGGGCACGGTGACTAGTACCTTTACCCTAGATGTTCAAGTTGAATACTTTCCGACACGTTCCATTCGTTCATTCTTAATCCCGCGTGTCATCGGTTGCGTCGTATAAGAAATTTCAGAAAATTCGCTCTCAGAGAGGTTATGATATATTTATTCAACAGATCTGTTCTTCTTGTTCGATGAGATGCATAAGCCGAGGAGAATGTTAAAGGACTCGACGCTCGAAGATACACGAGTTAAGAAGGAGCACAGCAACGGGCTCCGATGAAATATGGCGTTTACCGGGTCGATCAATCTCCATAAGAGGAACGGAATTACGGTACAGTCTCTCTTTTTTTTCTATCTGCGATCGGGAATTCATTTTTTCCATTTTCACAGCCCGTTACGTACCCGTTATCGGCTTAAGTCGATAACACAACATCGGTAATACGAATACCTGCCAGTATAGCATCCGTTTAAGTAGTAACGACGATGATACGGATTTATGGAGATCGCTACTAATCGCTCTCTGCTATCAAATCTGCAATATCGGTTTTCTGCTATAAAACCTTATAGACGTCAATCTGTTGTTTAACAATCAGAATGCGTCACAATTAGATTTGATCGGACTGAACATTTTACATTTTTTAAATATAGCCCTGTAGTTTTTCAGGTAGAAATCCCGAAAATCCAAGTTTTAATGTTAGGAACTCACTGGTTCAAAAGTTATGCGTGTTTAAAGTTCACCGACTCCAAGCATTTGAAGCCAGGTAGAAATGTACGTTATCGACATTACTTTAATAACTTCAAACACGCATAACTTTAGACCCAATGGATTCCTAAGATTAAAACTTGGATTTTCGTTATTTTCTCGTCAAAATCTACAGGATTACCTTTAGAAGAGTTAAAAATTTCTGATTTCCTCAGGTGAAGGTCAGTCAATTTTTTAAATATAATACGTCATAATTGACGTTTATACATTGATTAAATATTATATATTTATATACATTTAATTAATTATAATTATATACATTTAAATGTTTCCACATTATTATCATAATTCTAACAATTTCTGCTTAGGGAAATAGTAGCAGCTTATCGAATCGCAACTGCATTGCTCGTGTAACAAATCAGAAATCTTGAGAAGATTTTCAGAACTCTGGTGCTTTAATATTGAATACATACTACTGCATGAAATATTCCCAAGTCGAAGTTCCCATAGAAACATGCAGAGTACTGCACTTCTTATTCTGAATGATTATACACTGCGTTCGAATTTTGAGATTCCCCTTGAATCCACGAAGCTTACGTAGACTTCCACGGAAAGGAGCTTGTGGACCATTGATACTTTGTGAAGTAATATAATTGTTAAAAGCTTATTTCTAGTGGAAACGATCCAAGTACCTACGGTGTCTTCGTCGTGCGACTTTCGGAACTCGAAGTGAAGAAAACGAAAGATTTAAGAATTAAACTGGTTTTTGTCCAGGAAGAATCTCGAAGTCCAGTTTCATTGTATACAACGCAATAGAAAATCGCGAAACAAACCATTATTGGATCGAAACAATTGAACTCGGAAACTTTCTCAATATCATTCTATTTATTTGTAGAATGAAGTGAAGTCGTTCGAAAAATTTGGACAGAAACGAAACGTGCGTTACACTCCACGAAGAAATTTCAAGCTTTATTCTGAGTTTAAATTCGCACGAGTAATCATCTTCTTTAACTTGTATAAATTTTATGTATATGCTCCGAAAATTTCATTGAGATTGGTTAATTGGTTTACGAGTTATAAACGATCAAAAGTGGTAAAGAGGCCAAAAATTTGGAAAAATTTTCATTTTTACCACTTTTGATCGATTCTAACTCGTAAACCAATTAACCAATTTCAATGAAATTTTTGGAGCGTATACAATGTATATTTTAATTAAATTTTCGTTATTGGTCCAGCTAAAAAAGTCGTAAAAATCAATTTTTACTATTGTTTTTCATAATTCCGACTAAATGCATTTTTTCAACATAATTGTTTAGACATCATTAACTTCCCGATTCATAGGGAAGTTACTGTAATTTACTAAATTAATTTATCTAGCCTTACAGAGAAATTGAAGTCGTTTGGTCCATTCATAAAAAACGTATTCTGATTTAAAGTGTGTGTGATCAGTTTTGCTCTTAGGAGCAAAACAATAAAATCAATGTTGTCATTTCTCTAAGGGAACATGTTCCAGTTACTTTTAAGGCTCTGTAGGCTTAGTGTTAATTAAAAAATAAGAAATTAAGTAAATAAAGGAAGGACCAAATACATACAGAAACCCGTTTCATTTGCATTTTATTTCTCTGATGTCGAGTCGCACTCGACAAAGGAGTGCGAAGGGCTAAACTGTCTCTAGCAGAAGCGTGCATTTTTACATTTGATTTGCCAAAATTATTCGAGAACGAATGGTACATTCGACTGAATAGTAATTCACAGCGGATGTGCACAAGGAAATCAAAATGGGTCGAGAAAACGTGAATGACCCGAAGAGCGCAGCAGGGTTGACAAATGTCCTCTTCGGGATCCATTGAAACGCGCAGATTCGCCGGTAAAGTAGACATTTCTATATTTTCTTGAGTCGCGAGTCCATACGTTAAGAAATTTTACGCTTCCACCGCGACATACACGCAGCAATCTGATTCGCGAACAGTTCAATGGGTCGCGTCATTACGCGAGAGCGACTCCGCGGCTGACATCGGGGTGAGCGAACGACACAAAAAGGAACGAACGAACGAAGACTGGTGGTCTGGTGGATGGAAGAAAAAACCCTTTGTTTGCGTTAGCGATCCACTCTCGCGGCCGCAGAGGCTCGATGGTGGATCGGAGTCAGAACAAATTGTAGCAGGGTGTCCGGCGGGGAAGTGATAAAACGCATCGAATCGAAAACCTCGGCTCGACCGGCCATAACGCAATTTCATTCTTATCTCGGCCCCGTATCGCGTTTCATTGTTCCCCCTCCCCGCCTCGCCCTGCGCGACGTCCCTCTCGCGTGCACACGCTCCGGAGGACTTATTGCAGTTCGTGCTACCTTTATCTGCTTAATCCAATATTTCGTTCGTTACCGCCGGCCGCTTCCTGTACGATTTCGTGGAACACGGAACAAAAAGAATCGAACCCGCGGAGGCGGAGGATCACGAGCGAAAGGGGGATGAAGACGTAGATAAGGGCGCGGGGGGGGGGTGAAAACGTGACAGAGGGAGGGAGGAGGGTGGTGGTTCGAGGATCACAGAGGCACGCCTCGCTTTGCCTCGCCTCGCCGCGACAGCAACGAAACGAATCCGCGGTTCACTTGGCACCGCGGGAGCTGATTGGATTTAACAAATGTGTACTGCAAACTAGTTACACACCCCCGGGGCTCTCGGCCGTAACACCACGATTTCCCCTCCAGATTAAAATGCAATCGACGTACCGTTCGCAACGACGACTCTTTCGCGGGCAACGCACCGTGACGATGGATGCACGCTATACACGACCAAACGCTGACGCCATGCGCCACCGAGTCCGCTAGAATGGAACGGTTCTCCACGAAAATTTTGACTAGAAACTGTATACACCCCTGCCGCTATAATCACAGATCACGGTTTAATCAGTGGATCACGCTTTGCCGACCTCTTTGTAACCGTTATCCCCCTGGTTTAGTTTCGTCGCAGACGAGAAAACGAGGGATTGCGATGGGCGGACGGTGGGTGGCTCCGCGCGAATATAGATCTCGGTTCCTGAAGCGATAGAGGCATTTGTTTAGTCTGTTAGAGGGGCTGATCGGCTCTTAAGCTTTGCATTATCTTCGGGTACTTGTTACGTTCCTTGGATTTCGTTAAGCAGTTCTTTATTGCTCACCCTTAGCGGTCGAGGATCTTCTAAAACAGGCAGTTCCAACGAGCAGCTCCGGAGCTATTCGAGGCACCTTCCCCGCTTAGGTTCTTCCCCCACTCTTAGACTTCATCGTTATAATGTATAGTAGGGGGAAGCTCCCACCACGAGAGCCGCGTGCCGCGCGACGCATGACGCACGACGCGATGCACACGCATACATTGTAAAGAGGTTCGATGGTGGGGGACCTTGCAGTTGTCGGAGGGGAATAGATTGGAACTGCCTGTTCTAAAACTCTTCACGATGTTTGCAGATCGTACTGACTCTATGAGATGTTTCAAAATTTATTATTACTCTACTATAGTTTATTTAAACTTCCATTACATTAATTTTTTACTATTCTGCGGCATTTGCACACCGACGAACGAATAACGTTGGAAAAGTGAGGGACGCGTGGAAGTTAATCAGAAATTGCATTGCAATATATATGGATTATATAAAATTTATCTGAATGCGCGTGACGTACAAAAATGGGAAAGTTAAACATCCTCTGCAGGATTATATTCATCAAATTTGTTCAAGCGTGATTTTCAACAATCGAGAAAATAAAGTTCGCATAGAAATAAATGTATTGTGAATTTTCAACATGTTTGTAATGCAATTAAAATATTGTTGTATTGTATTATATTGTATATTGTTTATCATAAATTGTCATTCATGCAAACAGAGTGGAAGTAAAACGTCGGTTACCGGTTCGACGTCAATATACACTTTTATGTAAACATAAATTTCAACGAATCGATTTGCAGAAATTGAAAATGAATAAAAAAGACATTTAGTCGGGTAATCGTGGGAAATTGGATCTAGAACGATTTTGAGAGGTATCGGATCTCTACGTCCTCTTTTCAGAAAGATAAGACGCTGAAATCCCTTTACTTTACGAGTGCTCCCCTTGATATTAATACGCAAGATATTTGAAGAATATACTGATTGGAATATCTATTCTTCTTCTATGCTTATATCTATTATGTAACCTTTCAACATCGTTATTTTTTACTGATTCTACAAGAGCATACTCGTAACTATCCGATGATTGCATAAGTTCATGCCCGATTTGAAAACAAAATTCAATGGTTAAATTTCAAAGATTGGTTAAAGATTGATTAAATTAAAATTAAAAAAAAGTTAAAAGTTAGAAAAGAATATAATAAACGTTGTATTTTTTAAAATTTAACCATTGAATTTGATTTTCAAATCGGGTACGAACTTGTGCAATCATCTAATCTAGGTGCACGGTAGTGCACCTGCCAAGTTCTCGCACTACCTCCTTTTACACGAAACAGCTTAGCCGTTTTTTAGAGGCTTATAACTCGGCACTGGAGGCAGATGGAGAGATGTAATTTCGTACACTTGTTAAATGCTACCATGTCTCAATATTGACAAAACATTAATCTTCCAACATTAGTAGGTTCCGAGTTATAGCACCTCAAAAATCGCTTTTGTCACTGACTGACTGACTGACAGATCATAAAAACCTTCTGAGTACTTCCCATTGACCTACAAGCTTTAAATTTGGTACATAAGTCCACCATAACAAACACTCAAAGGAGTAATTATTAAAGTTTGAAATTTTACACCCTAAAGGGGTTGTATTGAAAAAAAAACATTACGAAATATGTACGTCGGATAGAACATAGCAGCATAACATACATAAGTATACGTTTTATTAGCTTCGAAGTCGCAACAAATACTGATGAAAAAAAAAATCACTCTAACGTAAACAAAAGAAACTGCACCGAGCATCGTCTATAGCGGCGGGGGGCAAACGGATCCGAGCGTCGCCGGCAGAGTGTTAATCTTCGATACATTGAATTTGGATTTTCTGTTGCAGATTAGAAAAGGATTTTTTTTCATTGATACCTACTTGATAATTGATGAAATTTCAACAAAAATTCATGAAATCCCAACAAAAACATTCCGTAAACAGGAGCCAAGTTCCTATGGCCGTAAAAAAGTTGGGACATCAAACAAAATACGGACAAGTTCGTTAGCTTAGAAATACCTATTGCAATACCGGAAAAGCGTTTGTAAAAATTAGTTTAAAAGAACGTTATATCATTTTTAAAGAGTTACATGGAGGGCCAGTGCCGGATTAAGCCAGCGCGGGGCCCGTAGCAAATGTCATCACGAGGCCATAGGTTTTGTATCACGGCCGCCGTGCGCACCTTCTCAACAAACACAATGAATGACCTTTCTTTTTTTTTTGCAAAAATATGTATTTCTCCTGGCATAGACAGGCTCATGTATGGGCACCTCTTCGATGAAGCGCTCGTGTGGGGTCCCCTGTTCGTATGGCGCGAGGCCCGTAGCATTTGCTACTTCTGCTACGGAGCTTAATTCGGCCCTGTGGAGGGCTAAATTATTCAAACTTGGCCGTTACTTTTTAAACCAATGGCCATGAAAGGTGTTAGGTAGCGGCCAAGTTTGAATAATTTAGCCCTCCATGTAACTCTTTAAAAATTAAATAGCGTTCTTTTAAACTAATTTTTACAAACGGTTTTTTCAGTTTTTTTTTAACCAGGTACGGACCTGTTTCTCTATCATGGCGATTTTCAAAAGTTTCCTAGAGCTACAGCGCTCTCTACACTTTTAAATTTGAGTGTTGTCATTTTCCATCGTGAGAGTGAAGTCATAACTCCCATAGAATTTTAATAAACAAGAAAATTTTCAAACAACTTGTTGTTGTTTTTACAAACGCTTTTTTCAGTATTGCAAGAGGTATTTCTAAGGTAAAGAACTTGGCCGTATTTTGTTTGATCTCACAACTTTTTACGGCCATAGGAACCTAGCTTTTGCTTACAGGATGCTTTTGTTGGGATCTAATATAATTCACTGACAGATAATCACGAATTCTTGGATTTTCATATTTCGAGATTCTGCCAGGTATTCGGAGCCGCGACCCCACCGTGCGATGTATGAATACAGGGGCCTCGAGATACATCATCTCCCCCGATGATGGTTCAATCGTTTATCAATCGTGCCACGTGTACGTGTGCCGCATTCGGTCAAGTCGTATTAGAGGGGTCGAAAAAGGGGGGTAAAACACCGCGTCGAATGGTAATACAATTTACAGGAGCAACGGATGATCGATGAGCCGGTAGCGGCATCGTTTAATTCGTTAAGTATTTAGGGGGATAACTGGACCGGCATGGCCTGGCATGGCGTGGCGTAGCGTGGCGCGGCGGGACACTCCCGTTCAAGCCGATATCGCGAATCACCGCTTGGATATCCGGTGCATTTTTTATCGGCTCGGTGGACGCTAATAATTATACGGCCGTTAATTACCGCGATTGAGTTACCGTGAATACGGGATTGATCGCGTGAGCAACGTGCGCGGCGACGCGATCGCGGTGATACGATTTAATGAGGGAAATTCTTCGGTCTTCGCCGACCGATTACCACCGACGATGCGACGCGACGTTCCTCCATCTGCTTGTAGACATCGCACAGTTTTGTAACGAAGCTATTCCATTAAGTAATCCTCGGCTCGAGAAATTGGATTGAACTGTTGAAGGAACTTCGGTAACCCGATAATTCCCGATACTCTTTTCTCTCTCTCTTTTTTTTTTAGAAGTTTGCCAGCCGGCGATTCCGTCCGGGGTACGTCTTGATTTTTCAGACAGGGACCAAACGAAAAGTTCCGAGTCGATGAAGTTTAACTCGGTTCCACGGGAAAAGTTAACGGCTCTTCGAACTGCGATATGAGGAATGCAATGTTTTATTTATCCTTTGTCCGTACCTCGTGTCAATTTCACACGTTCTCCACTGATTCTGAATACACAGCATGCTCCACATTTTGTTCGATTGGTTTTTCCACGACGTGGACGAGCTTATTTCACAGTTATCTCGCTTTATTCGTTTTTTTTCACCATTGTGGACGGAAAATGGAACGTCCTCTCAAACTTGAGTACAATACATGTTTTATTCAAGAAATTCAGAGTCCACTTCTTAATTTTTTATGGTGAGACCAGACAAAACGTTCCAGATCCACGAAGTTTGTCTCGTTTATTAAAAATTTAAGGTTCCTTCATACTGCAATATGGAGAATGCTATGTTTTATTTAAGGAAAGTTTCTGCTAGGTTATGATTTTTCTGTGACTACCACTTAAACGGAAAGTTTGAGGCCGATGAGTTCGTGACTCGTGTTCGTTAAAAATTGAACGGCGTTTGGAACTTAGACATAAAGAATTCTATTGAAGAAATTGAGGGTAAGTTTCATATTTATGAAAAGCCGGCGACTATAAAAACGTGTACACCATTTAATATGTCTCTAGAGTCCGCGCAACTTTTCTATTATGTATAGCGGTACTCAAGCGACACCTAGTTTGTATACTATATGCATAACTTGATTGTAAATTATCTGGCTATATCGGTCGCAGTTTATATAACGTGCTTTTTCACTAGGAAATATTTCATTAAGGAACTAGAAAATATTACGCCTGATGATTAGATACAGCTTTTAAATACATTAGGAGTAAACTGCAAAGTAATATTATAATGTTCGTGAATTAATAGTATTTTACATAGGCTGTCATAAACATAATTATTACAGCTTTCAAATATATTATGAATAAATTTATAAAATGTTCATTAATTAAGAATATTTTACATAGTCCGTCGTAAACATAATTATTACAGGTTTCAAATATATTATGAATAAATTTATACAATGTTCGTGAATTAATAGTATTTTACATAGTCTGTCGTAAACATAATTATTACAGCTTTCAAATATATTATGAATAAACTTGTACAATGCTCATTAATTAAGAATATTTTATATAGTCCGTCGTAAGCATAATAATTACAATTTTTAAAGAAATTAACCAAGTCAAGCTGGAGTTTAGTAGCTGTGCCAATACTTTTTTTAAAGCGGTTACGGTTGAAATCAGATTTACGTTTCTCCAACCGATCGCCAAGAATCTTGGCCAAGAATTATTGAAATGATTAAAATGCTATCATAAGAAATGATTTAATAAATATTTTCATTAGAGCACATATCTGTGGTTGTAAGGAAGAACGCCGCACAGTGGGTAAAACCGACAAATTCTGTGTCAAAATCAAAGAACTTTCGATAGAAATGAGATAGAGCGATGAATTTTTTTTTTAATGACAGCTGAAGTTTTGTAGAATATGAAATAATTATGGAGATTGTGGCTTGATCGTTTCTTAACCTTGAGATAATTCGATAAACTTGCACAATTTCAAGAAAATTATTGTCTTTCCAATACCACGCGCGGAGAAAGTTTTTTAAACATGCGACATCCTTTCCCGTAGATTTTTTCCACGCTGATTTCAAATCTATTCTCAAAATTTGTCTACGACCTCAGGATTTTGCAAGAAATCAATTTTTGTGAACACAACTTACGAAATCATTTTTTCGTTGAAATGACTTTGTAACCCACTAGTTTGAAGGAATATTGTATTCTCATATGTAAAACACATTAAAAATGATCATAGTGAAGTATTTGAACGTTTATTTGACGTATGTCACTTGACGAACGATCGCTTGACGTATCGCTGCGATAGTCGCAGGCACTCCTTGTAAGCTATGTGTTACTGTAATGCAATTTAAATTAGATATCTATTTTCCATAATTATATTTTCATTTACACAGGAAGTAAGGTAAGTATTTCATCATTTACTTACTTCTAATCAACGAATTTTTTAACTACTGGTGATACCTTATTTTCTTATTTTTAGCAAAATCCTAAAGTTGTAGACAAAGAGACCAGATTTGAAATCAGCGTGAAGAAATCTACGGGAAATAATGTGTCAATAGAAAAACCACAATTTTCTTTAAATTCTGCAAGTTTAACGAATTTTCTCAAGGTTAAAAAACGTTGGTACCACAGTCTCCATAATTATTTCATATTCTACAAAGTTTTAGCTGTCATTTTAAAAAAATTTCATCGCTCTATCTCATTCCTATCGAAAGTTTTTCGATTTTGACACATAATTCATCGGATTCACTTTCGAGATATTGCCACTTAAAGTTTTGATTTTAATAAATTGTACTATTTTCTGAGCCTTTAGAATTTGTTACCCTGTTTTTTCTGGTATAATAAGTACGTCAATTCTACACTCTAAAGCCCAATTACTGCATAAACTCACATTTTTTGAAATTCTGATATGCAGCATTTTTCCTTACAACCACATACATTACAATAAGAGCTGCGCAAAGTTGAAATCAATTAAATCTTGTCAGGTTTATAGCTGGGTACGTTGAGTAGTTTAGTGTTATGCTAGGGGAGCGTTGTAATACTGAGATACGGCGTTACTACATAGGTAGCTGAACCATACTGGGGAAGCCTTAAATAATAATAACTATGAAAATTGCTATCGAAGTGTTGAAGCATTCGAGCCTTCTCCTCGACACGTTTTATGTATTCCAGCAGCAGGGTTCGTTTGCATTCCATACCCCGTACATTTTCCTCGGGATAAGAACGCAATTTGCTCGATGAGCGCCGTCATGAAAATAGGACGCGTGTCGATGCGTTTATTATTAATAGGACGTGCCGGTGTAGAGAATTAATGGGGAGCGGCGCGGCCGGTGCCCCAAGGATGATTCAAAACTGGGCAACGCGAGCCGATTAACAATTCAAAGTTTCGGCCGGGTCCCGTGGTGTTCGCGTGTCTCTTGGCGTGGCCGTTCACCATGTATATGGGAATTAACGCACGTTCATTGAATTATTCAGTAGGCCACGTCGACGCTTGGAATCCTGGCGGGTAGCAAGTGCCCGGTATACTAACCTCCCCCCCGTACTTTTTAATCGCGGCGGATCGTTTGGAATGCGATTCGAAAGCGGATGCCTTTTCCACGGCAGTGACGATGCAAATTTTCAGCCACGCAAGCTACCGCCGACCCCTCCAAGATAACATTAACATTTGCCGTTTGTGGACTGCGCGGACTTTGATTTGAATTTCCAGCCGTTTTCTTTTTCTTGTTTGCACGACGAAGACAGCAAAACTGGAGCAACGCGAATACGCTCGGATAGCGATCCGAATTTAGATCCCCTGTTCCCCTTCAACAAATTTGATCCGAGGAAGCTATTTAGGTCGCTACAGATTCTCTTTGTGATTATTATATTACCGGTAACAGTGCTCGCCACGTTTTCATTTTAGAATAGTAATTCCAGCCTCGGCTAGACTCGGTTTACTGCTCAAGGTCGCCGGGGGATACCCTGGTTTTCGATCGTCTGATCCTTAGACTATACATAACACAGTAAATCCTCCATAAACGCAAAAGCATCGGGGAGGTTCGTTTGCAAAGTTCGTAGTCGGACACTATTTTCCTGAGCTTCAAGCGTGTAAAGAGAGACCGCGCGCGGCCGAAGCGACTGCGACTCTCCGCGTCTCTTTCTTTCCCATACGCTGTCCTTCCTTGCGCCCGAAACGTTCATCGTCAGTTAAACCACTAAATAAAGTTGAAATCATGTCGTGTTTGGTCTTGTTTTAATAAGAAAAATGCCACAAATATATTGGTGAAAGTTTCATAAAAATATAAGTAATAATAAAAAGATTTCTATATTTGTATTACATTGTGAGGATGCACGGGCCTTTGCACTGTGCCGGCGATTGCGACTCTCCACGTCGCATTAGTAGTGGTTCACACCATTACAGTAAATGTTCTATAGATGCGAAAATTTTTGTACAATAGATGCGGAAAAAATATCCCCCCAACTTAGTAATCTGATCTTGGCTCGGTATATCGGTGTGAACCACTACTAACGCGACGCGGAGAGTCGCAGTCATCGGCATAGTTCAAACGCCCGTGCGTCATCACAATGTAACACCAATATTTAATCTTTTTTATTTTTTAATGGAACTTTCAGGAACATAGTCCTGCCATTTTTCTAATGCAAAATGATGCCAAACACGATATAATTCCAACTGTATTTAATGGTTTAATGTATGATGAGAGTTTCGAACGCAAGGAAGGACAGCGCATCAGAAAAAAAGAGACGCGGATAGTTGCCGTCGTATCGACAGTTGCCGTGGTCTCTCTTTACACGCGCTGTCCTTCTCTACGTTCGGCTCGGCTTTTGGATCCTTCTCTATGTTGGACTCGGCCTTTGTAGCTCAAAAAATAGGTACAGTAATTCTTCAATCGGAGTCCTGGGTCGCCTATCTAACCGAGTCCAGTGCCTACTCACTCCACTGCCGGCCAACGCTGCGCCGCACCGTAGGGCGGCGATGATTGATCTCGGCTCGGGTATATCGGTGTGAACACCACACGTTGACTCGACTGAATCGAAGTCTCAAACTTCTTAATTTTAATGATCGGTTTATGGGACTTTAACCAGCTTATTCCTGGCGTTTCTCTGATTAAAATGGTACCAAAAACGATATAATTGGGCAAATATTTAGTGGTTTAATCGACGATGAAAGTTTCGAACGCAACGAAGAAGAGCGTATTGGAAAGAAAGAGACGCGAACAGTAGCCGCCGTCGGCACAGTTCAAAGGCCCGCGTTGTTGCTAATCTTCGTTGCGTTCGAAACTTTCATCGTCGATTAAACCACTAAATATTGGCCCAATTATATCGGTTTTGGTACCATTTTAATCAGAAAAACGTCAGGAATAAGCTAGTTAAAGTCCCATCATGATATCATAGAAAATAAAGAAGTTAAGATTTTGGTGTTTCATTGTAATGACGCACGGGCCTTTAAACTGTGCCGGCGACAGCGACACGCTTCGGCCACGCGATCCTATTTCATTCTGTCCTTCTCTATGTTCGGGTCGTCGTTTGAAGTCTCGGCGTGGTCGACGGAGTCATAAAAAAATAGCCTCTCTACGCTACCCAAGTCCGTTCAAAACACGGGTGTTGGGACTGCGATCGAAGAATTACTGTACCCATATGCGATAGATGCGAAGAAATCCCCCCTTCGGATATAGAGGCCTTCGCGTCTATAGAAAATTTACTGTACTAAGTCCGCCCTAGTTTTTGCAAAGTTGGACTTTACACTGATGTATTTCCAGTCTGGTATATAAAAAGTTAACGTTCTTGGTATCAAACTTTTGCTACAGTTATTACTGATGAATTAGTATTATGTAGGATCCTAATTTAGCTTGAAAATTATCATTTTCATAGGATATTGCACAAAGTGTCAACTGGGACTCACTTGCCCCGAAAATGGGGCAAGTCCGTCTCTGAGAGTTAAAAATGCTTCCGAATCTTGCTTTACGTTCCACGGGGCAAGAAAGAATTATTATCAGGCCTGCTACAAAATGCTTTTTAGTGCATTAAATATATTGTTTAGTTTTATAGTTACCCATACAGTACGGACTTGCCCCACCGTGATAGTACGGACTTGCCCCGTGTAGTAATACAACATCTTAGTGTTGTTCTCAATAAATTTTAAAAAATACAATAAAAACCTACATCAATATTTGTTGTACTTACCTAAAATTACAACACAGGATATATTAATAACTTGTAAACTATTGCACGTTCAGGGTAATCTCAAAGTTGTACGTGTACCTCGCACCTTGTTCCTTGCTTTAAGCGAGGAAAACACCTTTATTCTTGGACAACATCTATGTCCAATAGTTCATACTAACTTATACTACATTAATAAATACAAGCTAGAGAAATTTCGTTCATATTATAGTAAAAATAACCAATTAACGGACATGCCCCGTAGACGGACTTACATTTTGTTCAACCGCTCGCTACTCTGTCTCGTCTGACTGTGCATTTCGACAGAAAACTGGTCCACCCTCCGACCGTGTGCGTCGAGGATCGGATATGAATGTACTTGTTGAAATTAGTGTACCGGGAAGCGGAGATCGCTCCGTTCGAAAGCGTATCACCCCCCGCTTTTCCGGGGTTACGTTTCGCGTTTGAGGTGTCGTTAGACTTCTTCTCGCGCGCGGATTGCGAGTACGATTGGATTCGTCGATGCTATTGTAATTGGAGCCTTTGTAGATCGTCGTGTAAGCGTAGACAGCCGAGCGGAACCGGATACTTAGGATTTGATGCTTCAGACCGCGATAGTCTGCTCCTGGCCCCCTCCAGCCGCCGAATTTAATCCAGTCCGTGGACGTGTTTCGTGTGCATGAAGCGTGGCGGTTGCACAGACGGGATACTAAACGTCAGATCTATTATACCTTGTCTGCAGCGGTGCCCCATTTTGTCCAACCGCTCGCTACCCTGTCTCCTCGTCTGACTGTGCATTTCGGCAGAAAACTGGTCCACCCCCCCGTTCGTAATTCAACGAGGCCTTGTAGATGTTGCGGAATTGTCGTAGCTGAAAATTTGAGCACACTGTTTCCGAAACGCTCCGTGACGTCGTGTCCGTTCACTGTTCGCAGTATGTTCTCGCACAGGAACACTTGCACTGACACTGTCTCGGTGTTATATAGTAGGGGTGTTCGCGGTAAATTAGACCAGTGTTTTAGAGTTTACAGTTTACAGTATTATCCATTTATGTTGCGCTGTCGTGTGAGCTTATAGAAGTTGTAAATTTGAAATTCGCCTCCTCGGAAAATTATCTAGTGAAATAATCGAATATTCTTGGGGAGTGTTGATTAGCTTCTTAACCCCACTTTTATATATTCTTTGTCTTTTTGAGTTACAACATGGCAAAGTTATGTAATATTGCTTGGCATTGTGTCCAACTGAATTTTGTTAACTTGCATGCAATACCAAAATTGATTGCATAAATACAATTTTGCCACAAAATTGATAAAAACTTTTAGTAATTAACTGGGAAAATAATTATGACTTCGGTAATATCTACAGTCAGCGTATGAATATGTTCGAGACTAACTGTGACTGCAGATAAGGACGCTAATGTCAGTAATACAGTAACTAACTAAGTCTTGCACTATATTAGCTTACCCTAGGAGGGACTGACA
Source organism: Lasioglossum pauxillum (assembly GCA_933228785.1). Taxonomy (NCBI): domain Eukaryota; kingdom Metazoa; phylum Arthropoda; class Insecta; order Hymenoptera; family Halictidae; genus Lasioglossum; species Lasioglossum pauxillum. Next base: position 35,047,573 of record OW121701.1, on the reverse strand, counting down.
GCATGCACATAAGCGTAGATACCATCGCTACCGTGACACAACCCTGATTCGCAGCCAGAGACTATTTTCCACGTTACACCGTGTCAATAAACTATGTTAATTTGCAGTTCTATTGGGTAAATAGGAAACGCGCGAGCGTAATTCTGACACAAGGAATTACCAACAAGCTGTCCGTAACGACGGACCAGTCCATTTTTATAGGACTACAGTTGCACATACGATTTACATCACAAAGCTGCTGACGTTGTATGTAAATATTGAACTCGACGCTTGCTGCCTTGAACTAGCAGAACAGAAATTGAGAAACTGGAACGAGTTATTGATCTTCATGAGTATAAACAGGAGTACTGTTCATACAGGAGAAAGGTAACATTTCGGTCCGTAAGTCTTCATATTGTATCGAGATCTTACTGTACTTACAAGCCAGCACTCGTGCTTCAGTTCGAGGATTGGATCTTACACCATATAAGTACATTAAATCCTCTATAGTCGCGAAAAGGTGGTACACGATAAACGCAAAAAAATATCCCCTCCACTAGCACTAGCACTAGTACCTATTTTTTGAGCTACAAAGGTCTAGCCCAACGTAGAGAAGGATAGCGCGTGTAAAGAGAGACCACGGCAACTATCCGCGTCTCTTTCTTCCTGATGCGCTGTCCTTCCTTGCATTCGAAACTCTCATCATCGATTAAACCACTAAATACAGTTGAAATTAAATCGTGTTTGGTATCATTTTGGATTAGAAAAATGGCAGGACTATGTTCCTGAAAATTCCATTAAAAAATAATGAAAAATAAAGAAGATTAAATATTGGTGTTACATTGTGATGACGCACGGGCGTTTGAACTCTGCCGGTGACTGCGACTCTCCGCGTCGCGTTAGGGCGCGATCACAGTAGATCCGATGTCGGACGATTCGGCCGACGTCCGACGCATCTGTCTCTTTTTTCGAGCGTGTGAAAAAGAGACACAACGTCGGACGTCGGCCGAATCGTCCGACATCGGATCCACTGTGATCGCACCCTTAGTAGTGGTTCACACCGATATACCGAGCCGAGATCAGATTACTAAGTTGGGGGGATATTTTTTTCGCATCTATCGTACAAAAATTTTCGCATCTATAGAACATTTACTGAATCCCGTCTGTGCAACCACCACGCTTCGTGCACTCGAAACCAGTGTCGCCAGATCGAGGAAATCGAGGGGAATACAGTTTACCCCTTCTTTGATGACCAGATTAACACGTGACCAGTTTTCGGACTTAGTGGGGGATAATGTACTAGTGTTCTCGGCGCAACGGTTCGATCATATAATACCAAAAAAAGCAAATTTTGCAGGTGAATGCTTGAGAATGATCCACATATGGATCGAAACGTTGAAAGTTTAATTTAACCTGCAAAATTTGCTTTTTTTTGGTATTTTATGATCGAACCGTTGCGCCGAGAACACTAGTACATTATTCGTTTAACAATCATACGATCGATAATTGAAGAATATTTTAGTGGGGGATGTTCGAGTATGTTCATAGTGCTGGAATGGGATAGTGGATGGGAAAAGGAGGAGAGGAAAAATCGACCATTTTTCGACCATTCTGGCGGCACTGCACGAAACACGTCCACGGACTGGATTAAATTCGGCGGCTGGAGGGATCCAGGAGCAGACTATCGCGATCTGAAGCATCAAATCCTAAGTATCCGGTTCCGCTCGGCTGTCTACGTTTACACGACCATCTACAAGGGTTCCAATTACAATAGCATCGACGAATCCAATCGTGTTCGCAATGGGCGCGCGTGAAAAGGATCAAAAAGAAAAGAAACGTACCCCCGATGGCGGGGGTGGTACGATTTCGAGCGGAGCGACCTCCACTTCCCGGTACACTAATTTCAACAAGTGCATTCATATCCAAGCCTCGACGCACACGGTCTCTAAAAACAGAGAAGCAAGCTAACACGGAGGGGGGCGGGGCACACAGAAGCGAATGTCGCCTCCATTATGATTCGCATTAGGTTAAACGACCTCGAACGACCAATTCAAGTCCGGGACTACGGTCGTAGTCTGCGACCGCATTGATATTTAATCCACAGCGGCACGTCCTAGCTCGGTTCGTAAAACCGAGGTCCCGGCTTCCACTCTGGTATTTGCCGTCGCCATCTTGTTACCATTTTCTGCGCTTCATCCGCAAGAAAACTTAATATCGCGGTTGCGGGATGACGATTATCCGGCTGGATAGGCGCGCGGAGACGTTCTCTACTCGAGCGGCTGCGGTCAGGCAGGATAAATTCGGGGAGCGTAAAGTTGACGAAAATAGGAAACACGGACGGGTCTGTGGGATAATAAAGGGACCACGGGTCCTTGGGAATGGATAAGCGGGCGAAGACGGGGCGCAAACGCGGAGCAAACGCGAAGCAAAACAAACGAATTTCGGGCCAACTGGGAACGCGGGAGACACGTCGCCCAAAATTGCAACGGGTCACGGAAATGACGGTCCGGGGCCGGCGAGCACTCGTGGAAAGAACGGAAGCAAAAGCAGCCCTGGCTTTCTTCGTCAGGCACCTGTATTTCGATGTAATTTCCTGGAAAACGTAGTTTCGTCGGCGGGCCTGCGCGCAACACGCAAACACGCCGCGTCGGCGGTCGCACAAAGGCCGGTTTGAAAGAATGCGTCGGTAAAGGATAATTAAAACCTAAGTACATCATCGTGTTCAGACCCCCTTGCGACCGAAACTCAAAGAGTCGTGCATGCCTCGCGTGTCACTCCGCTGGGCAACTGCTTTTCCCAGATTCAATTAAAAGACAGTAAACATTGACGTGTGTCTCCTGGAATCGGAATAATCGCGGCTGAACCCCTCGGCATGGAAATACAATGAATGCCGATCTCATCGAAGATACCATTTATTAACCCTTTCACTACAATTACTACAATATCTCTATTTTTATTACTGATATCAAGTGTTTATGTAAAACTTTGACACGAGTAATCGATTTTTAAAACATGCGAAAAGTGCTTGAAGATGGTAAATATAAAATTCTCCATATTTCACACAATTAAAGTTTCTATTGTTTATCTTGTATGGAATGTTTGAAAGCCTGGTGAAATGCATAATGTGATGGAACAATTTTTACAGAAATATCTGGTTTCTATGGAAAAAGAAGAACGCGAAAAGTAAGAAGAAAGAATGATGTTACTGAAATATATACTGAAGAAATGACAAATTTATCGGACATTCGTGGAAATTAAAATTTTGTTCGTGGAAAGGTAATTTGTTTCTGTATTAATGCTTGAACAAGTGCAGTATTGTTACACAAAGTTTAGATATTATGAAGTTCCTAAATTTTTCAAGAACATTGTTTCAGAAATTTATAAATTGTTCTGAGGCTTTCTGCAATATCGCAATTGTTTGAACGAAGTAATACAAAGACGAAAACAATGTTCGCGTTCGAGGAGTTTTGTTTGTAATAAATTACGTTTATTCTCATAATTTCGGCACTTGCATATGACATGGTTCAGGTCTTGGAAAATGAATATCTGATAATAAGATGAATGTCTCGATACTCAATCCATTTATACCACTAAAATGAACAGAACATAAAGGCTACAATGTAATGATTAGACTGCGGATATTTATGTAAAATAAAAAATGTTTGCATTGATTGTAGGATACAGGAGCCAAATACATATAAATTTGATATTTCTTTTAATTATTCTATTAAGTTGAAAGTAATACATTAATGTTTAAATTATACGTAGTCATTTTTGTCATAAATGCATAAAATCCGCAGTCTAGTAATGATTAACTTGTGAAAAGTTCAATACAGTGTATAAAGCAGAAGCAAAGTTACAGATTTTTGATCGCTGTCAGGTCGTTTCGTACCACTGTGCGACGCGACATGACGAAATTTAAAATATTGACAAAGTCACAACCGTTCAAACGAAATGAATCGAGCTGTTCGAAACCTCACCTAGTGGCTTCAAACAGCATTTTTGAAAACTGCGAGAGAGGTATGTAACAGTCGCCACCGTTCATCCGGTTAACTTTATCCTTTGCGCTGTCAAATTTGCACGTGTGTCGCAAATAAGGTTCGGCTACAAGTATTTCTTTTTTGAATATAAAACATCGCTTTTAAATAACTAAAGAGAATGTATGATTTGTTCATGGAACTCAATACCTCTCCTTTGAAATGTTACCAGCGCTATAATTTCTGTTTCAAATCCCTTTTGCCTACAGAAGAAATACCGGAGAGCGTTCCAAAAACCGCATTTTTTTTATCTCGAAAAAGCTGGATGTTTGCATGGGAAAAAAATTTGTTATAACACAAAGACAGTCTTTGCTAACTTAAAACTTGCTGTTACTGTTGGTGCGCGAAATTGCAATTGTTGTTGAAGTATTCATTAAAAAATCCTCAGCTGTTGACCACGGATTTTCAAAAATTACGAAATAATCCCCGGTGGATAATGTGTCAAATCGTTAAAGAAAAAATAATTTGATGATTGTTAATGTGAATTGATTAAAAATCAGAATTATAAAGCGATTGTTATTTTTGTCGTTCCTACCAACCCCGCCTCGAGTAACAGTAATTATTAAAGCCATTTTCTCGTTAAGTTAAAACAAAGTTACTGACAATAAGAATATAAATACAGTTATTATACCGCTGTGCGGTATTAGCAACGTCTTTCAGTTGCAGTTTGTAAAAAATTTGCAAACGTTTGCTACAGAGGAGCGAGGTAATTTTCCGCGAATAGCAGATACTTCCGAGGAACAGGTAAAATGATGATCAGGTTAAAACGAAAACAAAAGAACAGCGAGAAAAAGGTGGCTTCAGCAAAGTATGAAAGAGGGGTTGCACTCGGCGCCGCCGCGCCGGAGGGTTGACTAACGTTCATTAAAATTATAGTACGTATTTTTAATTAGCAGCGAAGTATTTACCTAATGGTTTTATCTATCATTCCGCGAGCTTTTAACATTAACGCCCACCATTGCGAGAGATTAAACAGTTGAAAGTAAGGGGAGTTATGCTTTGTTCCCGCTAATTCCTTTCGACGTGGCACGTAGGGGATTCAATTTTCAGAAATATTGTAACACAAAAATGTCAAACACAGTTTCTACATTTTCAATATTTATACATACAAGTCAATTTTCATAAGTATTGTAACACAAAAATGTCAAACACAGTTTCTACATTTTCAATATTTGTACATACCCTTTATGCTTTATGTGAAAAAAGGTACTGGAAATGTTCCAGACGTTTTATTTTTCAATTATTGAAATAATAAAAATGATTTCATAAGAAGTGGTTGTATAGACATCTTTAGTAGAGCATGTATTACAATAGGGGCTGCATAAAGTCTAAATAAAATCAATCTTGTCATTTTTTATTATTTTTTTAGGGGTCGGTTAACACTAGTGTTAACGCTACCGAGCACTAGAAGCGAATGGCAAGCCTCTATTTATTTATATTATGTGAAATTTTTATTACAATACGTGTTTGGATGAAGAAATTTATAGTAAACAACTTCATAAATTAACAAATCGTGAAATGAAATATATAAAACCGTGTAGTTGTAAGATTACTCATATTGTATTTAATAGCTGAATCTAATCATTAGCCGCAAATTTTCTAAAATAGTTTGTAGTCCCTTAATTAATTATTTCCTAGTGTAAAAATCTTTTATATAAACTGTGACCGATATAGCCAGATAATTTACGAACAAGCTATCCACATAGCATACAAAAACTACGTATTATAGGAAACGCAGATAGTTTGAGAAACATCTTACAAATCTAATAAGATAAAAATACTATGTAAATAGGCTTCCCAGAAATGTTTTATCCAAATATAGAAGAAGTAGTGAAAACTGTAATTATGTATATATGAGATATGCTCAAAATATAGGAGTTCAAGTAAAAGAGGTACACAGCACATTTTAAACATATTTATTCAAACAAAGATTTTTGAAAATTCAAATATGATATAGGAGATCAAGTTCAAATATAGAAGACTCATATCAAATATAGAAGATCTGGCAACCCTAGATGTAACTGGCAATTTTGTTTTGATGTTGTTATCAGAAGCGACCACGAAAGTCACGAATCACTGTGAAAAATCACCATGATTGGGAACGCAAGTGATGGAATCACGAGTGATCCGAAAGTAGCAGTTCTTGAAGGTTTCCGCGACGATTAGGCGATTCGGGGTCCTCTGTGCGACGATGCGCGCGACATTCGCACCGGTTTGCCGGTATTAAACGCGATCCCCCGGAAACAGACCAGGATCGGTTCGGGATAACGAAACGTACGGCTGATTGGTTATAACAAGTGATTGATGTCATTACTGATTCCTATGCGCAGCTTTCGCGTGTCCCTCCCCGCGAATTATCTATGCACATTGTACACATTGTTCGGACATTAATGGATTGCTATTTGCTCTGCGACGTATCGATGCCCGATAGAAGGGAGAGCACCGTGGTCCGCAACGATTCCGTACTTCGAGGTTATCGCCTCATTAGCATATCGAGCCATTCCGTAATCTCCCCTCGGCTGATTATGGGGAAAGATACAGTGCCGCAGTTGTGTGCAATTACACACCGAGCCGTGTATTAATTTCAACCGCTCAAGAGGCCGCACCGTGCCTGCCAGAGCCGACCCGAGCCGAACCGAGCCGCGGTTATCTCCAGCTCGCTTTTCTTTGAAGTACAACTTCATTCTACTGTTCAACCCCTGCACGGACGTCAACGGGAAATCGTCGACCGTTCGCGGAACACTATCTGAGAGTTGATTGCTGGTAATTAGATAGTCTGAGGTGAATTATCAAACAAGTGCGATCGGCTAATTCTTTGTGTACACGTAAATAAATCTTCCCGGCTGTTCCTGGACACTGATAAGCAGACTCTAGATCTTATGCATTCGTGACAAGAATAAGTGCGGCAAGTGCAATGTAAGGGTGGGGTGAATTTAACCCTCTACGACATCGAGTCAGACTGGAATGTGTTTCGAATAAATTCCACTAAATATGTATTATATAAGTTATTAATTTCTTTTAATTATAGAATATAGAATAACATTTCTCATTATTATTATGCTGAATGGCATTTACATACTTGAAAAATTTCTTTATTCTGCACAGTTACAGTCAATTCTTTTGTATTGAACTGAAATTCGATGTTGTTGTTGTGCAGAAAATAAGAAAACAACATATAGAATATAATTTCTTACTATTACACTGAATGGCATTTACTTGAACCATTTCTTTATTGAGTACATTTACAGTCGGTTTCTTTTATATTGAACTGAAATTATATGTTGTTGATGTGCAGAAAATAAGAAAAAACTATATAGGATAGAATTTCTTATTATTATCTGAATGACATTTACTCGAACCATTTCTTTATTGTGCACAGTTACATTCAATTTCTTTTATATTGAACTGAAATTCCATGTTCTTGTTGTGCAGAAAATAAGAAAATAATATATAGAATAGAATTTCTCATTATTAAACTGAATGGCATTTACTTAACCATTTCTTTATTGTGCACATTTATAGTTAATTTCTTGTATATTGAACTGAAATTCTATGTTGTGGTCTAGAAAATAAGAAGAAAATATAGAAGAAAATTTTTTACTATTACACTGAGTAGCATTTACTTGAATTGAATGATTGAATTGAATGACTGAATTGAATGATTGAATTGAATGACTGAATTGAATGATTGAATTGAATGATTGAATTGAATGATTGAAGTGAATGATTGAATTGAATGATTGAATTGAATGATTGTATTGAATGATTGAATTGAATGATTGAATTGAATGATTGATTTGAATGATTGAATTGAATGATTTCTTTATTGTGCACAGTTACAGAGTTACAGATGCAATAAAAAGTGCTATTCGAAATATATTAAAATAAATTGCTAAACAACCGCCAAAAAGAGTTAAAAATTGGCATTTGTAGATACGAATATTGTCATCTGTATAATCACGAGAAGCGTCCGCGTCCTGAGCGTAGATCTATGAATATTTATATTATTTATTTATCCGCATATACATATAAACGAATACGTACTTTTTCTGCAAGAAATACAAACCGTGAAAGAACGAGCAACTTGAATTCCGATAAATATTGTAAATATTTCCCAAACAAGAATTTGTCCGCAGGAAGAACCTGGAAAATTATGCGCTTCCGCAATTAGAATTTAGAGTTGCCGGTATTAAAAATGCATGTTTCCAAATTTAGAAATCTCATAAATCATGGGTTTGGATATCGTTCGGTGTCCTCGTCAGTTATCATTAAACGGATTCGGCAAGGACGTTGGTATTTTTATTCGCTAGATGTTAGCTAACAGCGCGAGCGACCCGTTTCGCAGAAATTCAGAGCTGTTAAACACTCGGTTGAAAAATACATAAATTTAAAGTTTTCCGGGCGAAGGCAGCTCGCGCCCGGAAATAGGGAAATAGCATAGCTTCCGATTTTGCGGGTGTACAACTGAAAAAATGTTATCGTACGTTACGGTGGAGCCGTTAGAGTCGACCGCGTTATATTTTTCGTGTTGTCAAACAATTCCGTTTTCGGCTCTGTAATGCGTGCAACAGCAATTCTGCTCGGACATATTTCAGCCGAGGTAAATGCGAACGTGTTGCGTGTTTCAGATAGAGAGAGAGAGAGAGAGAGCCGGGTAATCCGGCAGGAAGTTTTTAGTAGGCACGAGAACGAGAATTTCTGTCGAAAAAACTGGTCTAAGTGTGCGCGGTAACGTTTCATCATTTTCTTAATTAATTACTCGTATCTTGACGTTAAACGAGATTATTGCTGAAAAAACTGCTCCGCGGGGAATCACTCGGAAAGCATTAACGAAAGTGGCGACACTGGGGAAAAAGAGAAAATATTACTCCTGTCCGTACACGGTTCGATGATACGTTTTTACACCGCGATCACGTCCTAAATGGGCCGTTGATTATGGAAATGGCTTGAGTCACACGATACTTTCCTGTCTGAGCTGTTTGCAGTTTTAGATTTACATTATCTCGTGATATCAGACATTGTGAGTTAACATTACCGGATATTTCACTCGCTCTTATATTATTTTACTCGTGCCTCATTTTACACATTTTTGAGTTGGGTTATTCTTTGAATTAGTTGGGAAAGCTATATCTTATCATTGGACTGCGGATTGTTATGCAAAATAAAAAATGTCTACGTCGATTCCAGGACACAGAGGTCACATAACATTTTTTTTCTTGTTTTAATTATGTTATTAAACTGAAACTAATACGTTGATGTTCTTAAATTTTTTAAATATGTCCACTGCTTTAAATTGTACGTACCAATTTTTGTTATAAATGCATAAAATCCGCAGTCTACTTATCATTTTATAAATTGTACAATACAATTTATAGTTTAAATTTCCTCGAAAGATAAAGATTGTTTTATGGCTATACTTTTTATTACTAATGTTTATTAATTTATTCGTGATTTGGGCTAATTTATCCACCATTTTGTTGTCCATGAAATGATTCAATTCCAGTGGTCCTCTAATATATAATTATGGCTTACCCCCCTTTGAGCCACTATTCTAGAAGAATGTAATCTAGTAATATTTATTAATCTCTTGGCATCCCCTGTTGACGAGCAAAAAATACAAACAGTTTAAAAAGTTCTGCTGAAATTCGTGTGTTGTGCTAATTTATCCACCATTCTTTTGTCCATTAAATGATTAAATTCCTTTGGTCCTCTAATAATTATGGCTTGCCTTTGTGTGTTCACTTTCCCAGAAGAATGTAATCTACGTATACAGACTCATATAATTATACAAGCTAAAATTAACTATGATAATGCTAATAACCTAACCTGCACACTCATGTCCATAGAGGTTCCGAAAATAAAACGAAGGATTAGTCACGAAGGGAGTCACAGATATCATGTTGTCACGAATATTGAAAAAGAGGGATGGACTGAAATTGATTTCTGACGCTGAAAAACGCCAGGCGAGTGTTAAAGGGTGACGGTGCAATTTATTCGAACTCGGCCACCCTTGGTTGTTACCCTATCCACTTTTCCTAGTTGGGTATAGGTTAATCGCCCGAGTGCCCTAAGGGTGACTATCTAGCTTTAAACCATAATCAATGTCTGAAGGACAACGGGCAAGACTCGCTGATGGGCCGGGATAATCTATTTTGCCTAAGAAATGGCCGTGGGCAACATTCCTCGCGGCCGGAAGAGTCGAGTAATAAAGTTTTTGCGTCAACTAATTCGAGTATCGCCATTGGTAGTGTCTTGAATCTCGCTCGACAACTGAAGGTATAAATTAGCGCTCTCTTAGCGCCCCATTGAGTGGCTACAAGCTCCCCTTTTGCTCTTCTAATGACAGACATTAACAGTTTTAGGGGCTGCAACACGGGGGCTCGTTCATTCGCGCGAGATGAAGTCGCGACGGTGAGACGGAGTTTGTGTTTATTTCTCTGCTTAATGCTGCCACCTTTCCGGAAACTGTAAAGTCTGAGAAAACGTTCGAAGTTTGCGCGATGTTAACGATGTCAGCTTGTAACATCCTTGCGCATATAATGGCCGCTTTACCGTGTCTCTCGATTGCAATCATATTTTCCGCAATCTTCGAACCTTTGTTTGCGAAATAACAAAAATGTGTCTATCCAAATTTTTAAATAATATATTTCCGAAGAAATAAATATATTGAATAATTTCTCATGGCTGCATCTTCACCATCTAAAATCTAAATAATCAAAAAATATTAGAACCCGTCATTTTGACGAGTTCATTAGAAATCTTTTAAATGAGTACTTTATTTGGTCAACTTGTATAAATTACATACGCTACGAAAATTTCATTGAAATTGGTTAATTGGTTTACGAGTTATAATCGATCAAAAGTTGTAGAGGTCAAAAATCTTGAAAAACTGCAATTTTTACCACTTTTGATCGTTTATAACTCGTAAACCAATTAACCAATTTCAATGAAATTTTCAGAGCGTATATAATTTGTACCAGTTGACCAAACACATCTTTTAAATTTTCCTTATTGGGCCAGCTAAAAAAGTCGTAAATATCAATTTTTACTATTGTTTTTCACAATTCCAACCACATTAATTTTTTCAACATATTGTTTAGACGTCGCACAGTGGAGTGTTTGGCCCAAAAATGTTTGGAACAAAAGTTAAACAGTGTTCAAACATCTACAAACTGTGATACATAAAATTTCGAAAATATTTTTTTTTACGACAAATAATTTTTGTTAAACAAAAATGTTTTATTTGTTTTTATTAGGCTAAAAGAACTTGCGATTGAAATAATGCCATTATATTCTGCAATTAACAAGAAATGTGTAGGATGAAAACTTTGCAAACAAATTTATAATTTTATATTTATATACAGGGTGGCCCACATAACTCTGAACAGCTCAATATCTCCGTTACTTTTCGTTGTACAAAAAAACTTTGTAGGACAAAGATACACTGTTTAAAGGCCACATATAACGGTGTAAGGGAAAAAAAATTTCAAGGTCATTTTTAAGAGATTTCAAGGTTATCGATGTTTTTTTAAATGAAATGAGGTATTTTTTAATACATCGATCGATGCAGCTGACATTCTTTATAAAAAAGTACTAACCTATGTATGTCGAAAAGTTAGTAGTTCAGGAGATATTTCAATTTAAATAACCCCCAAATACCATTACTGTCGTACTAAGGCGTTAGTGTTTACTTACTTGTGTAACGCCTTAGTACGACAGTAATGGTATTTTGGAGTTATTTAAATTGAAATATCTCCTGAACTACTAACTTTTCGACATACATAGGTTAGTACTTTTTTATAAAGAATGTCCAGCTGCATCGATTGATGTATTACAAAGTACCTCATTCCATATCATAACATTTACACGATTTCCCTAAAATACCTGATAATCAGTAATAAGCGAACGATGTTTCAGAGAATGGTTAAGAGCGAAAAACGTGCTATAAAATCTCTTAACTCTCGATGAGATATGCTGCCTCATGAATTTTAAAATTAAAAAAGAATGCTGATACATTGTTCCTTAGACATTCAACTATCTTGAACAACAAAATTTGTTGCTTGCGCAAAATTTTTGAAATCGACTTTTGGCCAGCTTTTTCGTGCAAATACCCCACTGTGCGTCGCTTACTAAACTACTTCTTCTAGTCTTACACAAAAAATTGAAGTCGTTTGTTTGGTCCATCCATAAAATAGTTATTCTGATTTAAAGTGTGTGATCAGTTTTGCTCCTAACTGTATACCCAAAGAAATAAATTTATAATTTCTCATGGCTGCATCTTCGCTATCTAAAATCTAAATAATCATAAAATATTAGAACCCGTCATTTCGACGAGTTCCGTGAACCTAGTGTTAAAAATGGTTCATTAGAAATCTTTTAAATGAGTACTTTATTTGGTCAACTTGTATAAATTATATATGCTCCGAAAATTTCATTGAAATTAGTTAATTGCTTTACGAGTTATAATCGATCAAAAGTTGTAGAGGTCAAAAATCTTGAAAAACTAATTTTTACCACTTTTGATCGTTTATAACTCGTAAACCAATTAACCAATTTCAATGAAATTTTCGGAGCATATATAATTCATATAAGTTGTAATTTTCAACATATTTTTTCGATGTCATTTATTAAACTAATTCATTTAGCCTTACAGAGAAATTGACGTCGTTTGGTCCATCCATAAAATAGTTATTCTGATTTAAAGTGTGTGATCAGTTTTGCTCTTAACTGTATACCCAAAGAAATAAATTTATAATTTCTCATGGCTGCATCGTCGCTATCTAAATAATCACAAAAATATAACCTTCTGTTAGAAATGATTAATTAGAAATCTTTTTACCGCTGTTTTTACTGTTAAATGAGTATTCAATGTACATTATCTCAAGCACTAAAATTGTGAATTTCGCTTTAATCACAATAGTTGAAGTACACAAATGTTCTAGACTAACTTGCTTGGCAAAAGGGGGAATGTGGTTTGTGAAAGGGTGGATTTGGGAAAGGGAGGGTTGGCAGTGCGAAGCCTGCAGTCATCTTAGGGGTGTGGACGAATACGTTAAAAAACCGCATACGCGTTGGCTCGGCGGGACTAGCGATTCAGGGATTCACCGTGTCACGTGACTCCTCGGTTTTCAATGGTTAGGATCGATCAAACTTAGTCATAGCTGGGTTGGGATGCAGCCAGTATTGGCGGAACGGTGAACGGAACGGGGTATGGGTCGACACACCTGCGTTTGCCACGAGGACAATAATTCTCCGGTCACGTATCCGCGCATCGCGCGCTTCGCTCCTATGTATTGTCGCCCCGGTGCCAAGCGCAGGTGTGCCCGGCAAGTTTTTCGGCTCGGCTGGTATCGTCGACCCGGCAGAAGTGCAGGTGAATTATGGTATCGAGGACCTGGGAGAGTCGGTGTTCATTCCACGACATTCTTTCGATCGCATTTAAAAATACAGTGGCGCACACACTGGGCGGCGCACACCGCACCGCACCACATCGGCTCGAAAGCAGACAGAGTCGGATCGATTTTAAAAATGTATTCGACCGTATGAACGTTCATGCACACCTATGCCACGGAAAGAGAATACCGGGCTCGCAAGAATATCTGCTAGCCCGCTAGATGGTTTTTCAGCGAATCTATTGAAACAAGGTTCGCGGTTGTTCAAAGCTGGAGGATGGAATTTGTATCAAAGTTTGATGCGCCCGCCGGATCAAATCCGGTTTCGGTATTCACACGTAATAAAGGACGGGACTAGGATTATGGGGCGCGGCGGGGAGTTTGTTATGCCGAGGTAAATCGAAAACGCGGAATAGGCTACTTCTCGTGCCGGATCTTGTTTCCGAGAAAAAAGTACTTTCGATACGTGAGTGTCATATGCTTCCACTCTCGAGATATTATAGTTCGCTAATTCTTTTTCGATATGCACAGTTTTCTTTCGATATGTTGCGGATCAGGGTACTCTCTGTGCCTCACAGGAAGCCTCCTGGCAGGAATTTGAAAGGAGGCGAGCCATCCGATTGGGTCATTCCACTGGCACTTTCGGTTCTAGCCGAATTATTGGCTATAGTATGTGACGTCTCGAGAGACTTATTGTGAGGCACGGAGAGTACATATGTCACGTGACTCATCTGGTACTGGCAGAGAGGGGGTATCTTTATCCCCTCGATTCGAGTCAATTCCCCTGACCTGGCGACTCTGGGCCCGACAGTGTACACTTCCAAAGAAAAAGATAGCACACGCGTGCTATCTTTAACTTCTGGTAAGATTATGCTAGCGTGGAAACTCTGTGTAGTGTGTAAAATATACCTTCTGCGAATATGTAAACTGAACATAGATTGACTTTAGTTCAATGAGTTCCTTTAATTGGAAGGGAAACACATAATTCGACACAAACAAAATGATAGCACACTGGAACAATGTTTACATATTCGTTAGTGTTTCGTGAGCTTCCACGAAGTTACAGTATTCAATTTGTATTCAGAGCTTTGTCGTATTGCTATTCACATAATGGGTCGTGGCAAAAAGCCTAGTAAAAGCGAAATTGGCACAATTTTAATTCTGAGAGAACAAAAGTTCAAATTGCAAAAGAAGTTAGTCGCAGTCGAAAAGTTATATATAATTTGCTGAAAGATACAAGTGCATATGAAAAAAGGAAAAGTACAGGAAGCATTATCTGAACGGGATACACGAGCACTAATACGTGCTGCCACCAATTCTTGTGCTACTGCAAGGGAGATCGCTAAGAAAGCTGGAGTCGAAACACATACTCAAAATGTCCGTCGTGTACTTCAGAGAGAGAGACTAGTAATATTATAAATCGGTCTAGAATAACAGCAAAACCATCATCAAACGCAAGACATAAGGAGGCACGTTTGTTATTCGCAAAAGAACATGTACGTTGGAGAAAGACTTGGAGAAAGGTAATTTTTAAGGATGGAAGACGTTCAACATATGTACATATTATTATCGCGATATTATTTTATATATGATATGATATTATACATATTATTATCGTGATATTCGTAAGCAACCACTAACAAAAATTCGACATCAAATGCATGGAGGTGGAGTAATGGTCTGGGCTGGTATCGGATATAAAGGGAAGACAGAAATAAAGTTTATTCACGGGACAATGAATAGCGTTCGTTATCTCCAATTTAAAAAAATCAAATTTATACGTATGCAGAACGCATTGCTGAAACACCATATATATTCCAACAAGATAATGCTGTAGTACATACTGCCAAAATTGTTAAGGAATATTTTTTAAATGAAAATATCTCCACTCTTCAATGGCCGACGTGCTCACCCGACCTTAATATCATTGAAAATTGGTAGGCAATTCTTCCGCAAGCAGTGTATGCTGAAGGCCGACAATTTTCAAATATAAATGAAAATTTAATTTAGGCAAAAATTAAAGAACTATATGTCTTTACCTAAAAGGATGGTGGAAATCATAGAACACAAAGGAGGTTCCACACATTATTAGAAAAATACAGTTTGGTGTATATACATATATTTGGTGTATGTATACACGCGTGTGCTATCTTTTTCTTTGGTAGTGTACACGAAGAATGTGCAAGAGGCTCGAATGTAAACGACAAAGTGGTAATTTTATTTTAATATTCTGTATATTTCATCGGACTCATAATCATCCATCATAAGCAATTTCCGCGTAAGATGAGAAAGCAACAGGACAGAAGCGGTCCAACAGCAAACGAAATAGAAAAATGCGCGTCCGCATTTTCTCATAAACTCGGGTCAACGCTAGAGCCGTACGAAATTATGAAACTTCTGGAACATCAGATGTTAGCGTATGATACGGCTAAGGATCAGCAAAGGAATAATTACTTCTCCGCAGAAGGTTATTAACAGCAGTGATTTTAATAGGTTCAGTATCGCTATTTATAAATGCATGAAGTTCACAATTTATCGATGAGTATTCAAATTTATTCAAGATAATTAAAATTGGAAACTCGTGTTATTAAAAAAATGAGCCTCACTTCCGGCTTTCATCAATTTACATTAATCATTTAGAGTGTACGGGAATAGAACTTGATGCGACTGCTTCCACAATAATATTGACAGTGGTATTTTCAGAATGTAATCGACAGAAATAAAAGCGTATAGGAATATGTCAAAGATAGCTACCGGATTTGTCAATCGAAAGCTGATTTTGATTTCATAGAAAACAACTGTTATATATAAAATCAATACCAACGTCGAGGGCGTATTCCGATTACACCTGCTGTCAAAATCATCATTGGATCAGGAGACATCACGAACCTGTCAGCGATTTCTGTCACCTAATATTGAAATTGTCATTTATAATATTTTCTATTCATACGCTGCATTCATTATGTCACCTCCAGCATATTTCGTGGTTATCAGAGTTGGTATAATTGTATATTCATATACCGATAATTACCTCGTAATTAACAGAATTATAACGGTGTTTATAAATGTTGGAACACTCATTAAATGTAAAGTGGCTATGTATAACGAGTTGTTAAACTATTAACATTAAACCTACCGAGCACCAAAAGCGATTAAGATATTTTAGCTTACAAAAATGACTAGACTCTATTTATTTAGGTGTTATGCGATTTTTATTACAGTATGTGCTTGGATAAAGAAATTCAACTTCATAATTTCAATAATTGCAAGATGAAAAAGATAAAACCGGTTATTTGTCCGGCAGTGGTAGATTTAGTGTTAAAGTTTTGAATGTTAGTTAAATCTATTACAGGTGAGAAGATTATGTATGTTGTTAGTGCACGGATTTATTATTATAGACGTTGTAATATTCATGAGTGACATTATTAAAACGATTTCACTTTCTGACTCTTCTAATTGCTGCCGCAAGATTAATAAAGTGCCGGTTGTATCGGAAAAAATTTTACTGCTGGTAAAGTGCTAAGTTTGTTAAGTCTATTTATGTTTCAAATATTTAAATTTAAGTTGCTGTTTTAATCATTCCTCCGATTATACGTACAAGATATTCTTAACGTTTCAAGTTCGTAATAAATTGCTCTATCATAAATAATTAAATAACATTTCCGATAAGCAGATGTTAAATCTGAAAGATCTTGTTGTTAGATTAATTATTCTGCTGTTTATTCGTGTACGCGCGGTTCAATATTCATGTTTATGCAAGAATAACTCTATTGTATACCATAAAATTTGTACAGAAACTGTTATTACAACGAAACCACTCAATTATAATTCCGCTGAGAATCACTTCTATTAATTATAGAATATTAATTATATAGGGTTGTTCGCGAATTCGATAGCCACGGTTTCTCACAGTTTAACACGGAAGGATTTAAACAAAAATGCATTGGTACGAAATAAAGATTTTACAGATTGAAAAAGTAAGAAATAAGACTCATTTGAACATTTTTTATTGTAGGTCATCGCGCTCCTGTTCAATCCATCGTTTTATTGAACATCAGTTAATTAGATTACAGAAACAACGCAAATTGATTCGTGTTGTACAGTAATGAAGAAGTTGGTCGTTGAATTAAATCGCTTTCTTCATCGCGATTCGTTATGCGTCTCATACTTGCCAATAATTACACCGTAATGTCAGTTTGTTATACTCGGCGAGGTAAAGGGAGGGATCGAGGGCTGAAATAAATCTTCGATAATTCCGAGACGATGTCGGGAATAAATTCAATTACGTAAATTCATTCGTAGGATGTAGTTACACAGCGGTGGGTTGAAAGGAAGAACACAAAACTTTCTTTGCCGGTTTATTGTGATTCTCGTCGATGGATCGTATCGACGACGACGACGATAACGTTCCGAGAGATTATTAATTTAATGATATTCGCGGATCCGATCTGGAACCGGTAACAGTGAGCCAACTCGGTTGAGAATCGCGGAATCGGTCCGAGGAGAAACGAGAAACGGAAGGGAAGAACACTTGCGTGTGCCTGCGCCGTATTGATTTCACGCAACGGGCCACGCGACCCGAGTTTCCACTGTTTCAGGTCACCAATACAAGTGCCCTCCCATGTAAACGGCCCAAGAAAAAGATAAAACGAATGCGCCATCAATATTAGAGGAAAGCATCCAACTATACTGCTTTTCTTCATTCTTGCAAAATTACTTGCATACCTTAGACCATATACATACAGTAAGGAGCATAACTGATTCCACACACTTTAAATCAGAATAACTTTTATATGAATGGACCAAACGACTTCAATTTCTCTGTATGGCTAGAAGAATTATCAAAATTAAAGAATTATTACTAATAAATAAGTTGAAAAAATGCATTTGGCCGGAATTGTGAAAAACAATACTAACAATTGATTTTTACAACTTTTTTAGCTGGCCCAATAACGAAAATTTAAAAAATGTGTTTTGTCAACTGGTATAAATTATATACGCTCTAAAAATTTCATTGAAATTGGTCAATTGCTTTACGAATTATAAACGATCAAAAATGGTAAAATTTGCTACTTTATGGTACACTACAAATTACCACTTTCGATCGTTTATAATTCGTAATTCAATTAACTAATTTCAATAAAATTTTCAGAGCGTATATAATTTATACCAGTTGACCAGACACATCTTTTGAATTTTCGTTATTGGCCCAGCTACAAAAATTGTTAAAATCAATTTTTACTATTGTTTTTCACAATTCAACATATTTTTTACACATCATTTACTAAACTAATTCTTCTAGCCTTACAGAGAAATTGAAGTCGTTTGGTCCATTCATAAAAAAGTTGTTCTGATTTAAAGTGTGTGGAATCAGTTATGCTCCATACTGTATGTATACTTGTAAACCCGGCACACAGTGGCGAATTTCACCGAATTCGTGAAAAAAATACCTATCTTGCAATCTGTGATAAATTATTGAAGTGAAACTTCTTTGCTGAGAGGGCTACAATTTTTTAGCGTTACGTAAGTGACGAAATTTCGCGAATAACCTCGAATAGTTTGACAAGTAACATTTTCATAATTAATTTATTAACTTTAAAGACTTCATTGGTGAACTTTTAACATTGTAGAATGTAAAATAAAGCCTTACTACATTCCCATTTCAGTTTCATGCAGGTTTGATGCTTAAATTGTTAGTTATTAACAGATTTTGGAGAAGTGGTATGTTATGTACATTTGTCCTTGTCGCACAGTTCGACCCTTCTTGTCTTACGCACTATGGGAACTTCCGAAACAATCAGCCCGCGCTACGATTGTTAACAATTAATTAACCAGAGTTAATTTGTGAATATTTGCAATTGGATAACATAGAATCAACCTCCAGCTACTTTTACATGTACTTTCTCGTCGGATTTTGTTCCGACTGAAAGATTTATAAACAATTATCCAAACCCTTGTTCTAAACTAACCTGAAAATTTTGATAGGTGTCAGGTAAGTAAAAAAACGTACGCGTGGAAAATCACGCGCGGCAGAAGTAAAACTTCTTGCAGTCTAGTAATATTTAGAAGTAAATTAAGATTGGAAATGGTAAATAATCCTAATGAAGCGACAACAAGATCAGGAACAACTCCCGATGCAGTATTTGCAAGACATTTAGACAAAATTGAATCAAGAATATTTATATCATATTTTAGCTATCACTAGCCAATTGTTTCAATGATAGAATCATAGAAAATCTATAATGAACGATTACAATCTAATAATGAACGATCAAAATTTGCGACGCAAAGTAGGAGAGCGTATGGGAAATGCTATGAACTATGTCTCTTTCTTTCCCATACGCTCTCCTTCTTGCGGCGCAAATTTTGATCGTTCATTATTTTTTCTATGCTTTTCTATGATTCTATCAATGAAACTATTGGCTTGTGATAGCTAAAATATGATATAAATACTGTTGATTCAATTTTGTCTAAATGTCTTGCAAATACTGCATCGAGAGTTGTCCCGGATCTTGTTGTCGTTTCATTAGGATTATTTACCATTTCCAATCTTAACACGTTGAGCGCCACGTCAGCCATCGGAGGCTGACACTAGACTTTCCGTTTAGGCTGCGGCAACCACCGCTGGCTGACAACATTGGCCCTGCAATTTCAGCGCTTCTAAGCGGCGCGCGTGGCCTGATGGGGACTCCTTAAAAATCAGCGTGGCGCTCAACGTGTTAATTTATTTCTAACCATTACTAGACTGCAAGAAGTTTCACTTTTGACGCGCCTGGTTTCCCACGCGTATGTCTTTTTAAATAAATGACAATGGTATGACTCAGAGTTGGGCATTAATCAACTAAAATTTTAACCGAGATTGATTGATTAATGTGTACGATTAAAAAAGGTAATCATTGAAAAATTAATTATATGACTGTATGTATATCTCTCACTCTCAATTTCATATCCGTACAATGAAAAAAATCATATACAGGAATTATTCTAGGTCGAAAGAAGGTTAAAATAGTCCCAAAAACTTAAAAATTGTATCTTCATCGATGTATCAAGAATAAAAAGGGATGCCGCACGAATTATTAGTATTTCACGTAATATGAAATGTTTTCGGGGCGCGACGACATGTATAGGTCCCTTATGCTCGAGTTCTTGAGTGCTGGTATTACATTTCACGTTTCATTTGTGAATTTGCAGGAAATTGAAGTATTTCAGCTTGATGAAGTACACACATTAAACGTTGCGCGTTGCATTGTCCTCGAACGCGATAAATTTATATTGTACATTATGGAAAAAAAGAAAAATGTTGGAAATGTTCAACCGACTGGAAGAGCAACATTTATATGAAATAAATACAAATTCGACGAGGGCAATAAATGCGGTATCGCACGCACTTTTTGTCGTTACGCTGTGAATATGCAAATTACCATTTTCATTAGTCATTTTGGAATATCCAGAAGAAGAACATTTATTTCGTAAACTGTGAGATAACGTTTAATGAAATAAATTAGAAATGTCAGTGCTGTTTATGAATGTATTCAATACAGTTTTACTAATTAACTTTACTGCTAAATTAATAAAGTTCATAAGAAATGTAATGTATTTTGCAGAGGTACTTATATCTATGGTTGTCGGGAAAAACGACGCATGTCAAAATTTCAAAAAATTTGAGTTTCTGTTTTAATTGAACCTTATGGTATAGGATTCACGTATTTACCAGAAAAATATCATGAAAATAAATTCGAAAGGCTTAAAAAAATCTTCCTGACAACCACAGAACAGCCCAGATTTATTTTAGGCGAATTTATGAAGAGTAGCGGAGAGTGTTGACTGAAAATCCATATTTATTTGAAGTTGATATCCAATATCGGAGAAGGAACGTATTCAATTACCTAATACTTCCCAGGTAATTGGAAATTTTCGGCCGAGGTTAATTAAGAAGCATTAATCAATATCTTATAAATGAGGGTTCCGTAATTTATGTGCGCGTGTGTGCTCGGCGGTATACGCTGTCTACGTGCGGCACATACAACAGAAATTTAATATCAGAAAATGCACCGAATTATTCAGGAGACTGTGCCCGCCTAAACTTGACTCAGTTATTGAAGTATTTGCATATTTTTTAAGCGATAGGAGCATATAAAGCAAGTGTACCAGCGAAATCTGTTCGGAGAGAGTTCATCGAAGAGATTAAATACAAACAAACCTCCTTCTCAACGGAGAAACTCCACTTTTTCCACGTTTCTCCGTATTTTTACTTTCATATCACGTCGCGACCGTTTTTAATTTAGCCGACGGTTTTCAGAAACAGCATTGTGCGAGATTAAAGAATTCCAAAGAATTACAATTAAGGATATTAGAATATTTGGAAAACCAAAGAGAAGATATTTTTCTCAAGTATATGTCTGCAAATAAATCCCTTTTGAAAACATGATATCTGATTGCAATTTGAATCAGTAGAAATGTTAGGTCAACCGGAAAGTTCCGTCCGTTTTTTTCCTAAAAGTAGATCTTCATTTAAGAAAAAAAATGAAAAAGTACATTAATCAAAATATTGTCCATCGTTAGCGATGACTTTTCCCCATCTTTCGGGCAGCAAGCGAGTTCCGCGACGAAAGAATGAGTCGTCTTTGGAGGTCATCCAGTCAGAAACCCATTTTTCGACATCTTCGTAAGAATTAAATCGTTTCTCAGCAAGTGCGCGTCTCATCGGCCGAAACAAGTGATAGTCAGAAGGGGCACAGTCTGGCGAATAAGCCGCATAGGGTATCACTTCCCAGCGAAATGCTTCTAACGTTTCTTTGACAACTTTTGTGACGTTTCGCAAGCTGAATTTCGCAGATTTTTCAAAGTCTCTTGGCTTGAGTTCACTTTCATTCCTTGTAGACCTTCCCCAAGGCTTTTGAACGATCGAAAATGACAGGTTAAACACAACTTAATGCTTCTGCAATTTGTTTTTATGTTTGACATGGATCTTCATCCACCATTGCCTGCAATTCTTCGTCTTCAGCTGCAGTTTTCTTCCAATTGAAGCAAAAGATTAACACTTCGCGCAAATGACGCTTATTCCGCTCAAATTCCAACATTTTCAATGTGAAAAAAACGACGTTATTGATGCAAGCGTATATTGTCATGTATTGAATTTTATTGAAAAATGTCCAAACTAAGAAGTTAACCTTACTTTAAACGTTATAATTAACGACAGTTCGAGCTACAGCTACTTGACGCTAAACGGACGGAACTTTCCGATTAACCTAATATATAAAACTACAAAAGTGAGGTATAAACTCCTATATTTGGTTCCTGTGTTCTGCAATCAATGCAAACAATGTTTATTTCGCAAAATAAGAATTTTCTTCGTCAATTACAAAACGTAGGAACCATAGAAAAATTTCTTTATATATTCGACAATTTTAATCACTTGAATGTATCAAGTATGTATTTTCTGTTTTAATGTAAGAGTATAATTAAAGTAATATAAACGCATAAGAATCCGCAGTCTAGTCATTATACACAAGCAATTGAAGAAGAGATTAAAACATTCGCAAACTTCCACTACTTTTCCAAATTTCCCCCGTTCTTTCGTAACTTGTCACATATGGACGTTTTCCAAAACAGGTCTGGAGTCCATGTCTTAGGCAGAACCTAGCAAAAAGTTCCATAACTTTTTCGGTCCCTGGCACTGTTACCATTTCGCGATGAACAGTGAATGGCTGGTTGGCGAAGAATGATCATGGAGGTGCTTACTCGTAATAAACACCGACGAAGCCTGGCAAGAATCAAAGATCCATGGGGATGAATCATCGTCGACAGGAATTTCGAGGATCGCTGCCAGTTTGCTCATCGTATGGTCTATCGATGCTCTCATCTATGCAATGGAATCGTGTAGATGGCTAGCTGAGTGGGGTGCCGTTTGGTTCGAGAACTATCACTATTATCCTTTCGAAACGACGCGACTACGGCCATTAGGCTAATTACAGATAAACAGCTACCTATATATTGTCATCGAGCGTATCAAGCGCATGGGTGTACACCAATGACCATTCAAACGTTACTAGACCGTCCATTGTCGACGAGACCATAGACTTTCACGAAAATACACTCCAGAAATTGCTAAAAGCACGGCTAATTGAACCGGGTGACGATGCCTTCGAGAGGTTCGACCAACATGGCTGTCGGAAAACCCGAAAATACTGATTTCAAGCCTGGAACCAGAGTCGGGCAAAAATTTAATCAACGATCGACGAATAAATTTCTACTTGAATCTTTAATTGCAATTAACAATTAAACTCCTACTTCAGTCGTTGATCGCGGTTAACGATTACATTCTTTTCCATTGTAATCGTCAATCGGATAATTGATTAATGATTAACTGCTGAAATTTCAAAAGAAAATACGGAATCAAAACTGAGTTTTTGTTGAGATATATTTCTGTCAATTCTCCATCTCCGCTCTCTGACTCTCCCTCCCTCCTTATTACAATTTATGGATATACCGTGTGGCGATCAGCGGTGGGCATTATTTGGCGAAAAAAATATTTGAAATACTATTTAATATTTTAGATTTTATTTTGCTTAAAGAAAATAGTATTTTATTTGAACAATCTGAATCCCGAAATAAAATACTTCTATTTGAACAATCTGAACCTCAAAATAAAATTTTTCTATTTTAACAATTTCACCCACAAAATAAAATATTTCTATTTTAATAATCTGATACATAAAATAGAATATTTTATATTTTGCATCGTTATACCTAATGCTTTCAGAAATCGCATTACTTACTTAATATTTCTTATTTTAGCAATAATTTAAAGAAGAAATGGTACTCAATATAAGAAACTATATCATTTGTCACATTTTCGTTTTATTTTTTTGTTTGATTGCTGCTATTACTGCGTATATCCACTTCAGTTCACAGCATGTGCCTACTGAGGTTTGTTGATAAACACACAGTGCATCTTATCACCAGGAAACTATTTATACTCAGAAATCTATTGAATGCGAACCATTATTTTGAGCAATAATATTTTAAATTGAAATTGAAAGTAAAGACAAAGTCCAAATATTTTCAATATTCTTAAAATAAAATACTATTTTCAAATACTATTTTCAAAAATTACTGCAACAAATCAAATATTTTATTTTCAAAAATTACTGCATCAAATAAAATATTTTATTTTCAAAATTGTACAGACACTGTAAAATAAATGGGATTATTTACTATTTACTATTTCAAATACTATTTTCCCTAGCTCTGGTGGCGATTAACTTCAACAATTGATTAAGTCAGTCTCCGATTTTTCAATGATTACCTTTTTTAATCGTACACATTAATGAATCAATCTCGGTTAA
This sequence comes from Lasioglossum pauxillum, assembly GCA_933228785.1. Taxonomy (NCBI): domain Eukaryota; kingdom Metazoa; phylum Arthropoda; class Insecta; order Hymenoptera; family Halictidae; genus Lasioglossum; species Lasioglossum pauxillum. The sequence continues at coordinate 35,022,817 of OW121701.1, read as the reverse complement.
AATTTTAATCGATTAATGCCCAACTTTGCCTGGAACCTATAAAAAACAATACATTTCCAAATGAATTGCACGATAATATGCAAATCGGTCTGAACCATTCACTGCGGAAAAACCGGTTGTCGTATTATTTAAAAATTCCATCGCACACCCGGTTTTGTCTAGCTATTACCCCATATAACATAATATAACCCTGCTTTATCCCAAAAATTCAATTTCGGTTAAAAAATAGTTCACACAAATATGCCAAACACTGGGATTCGAGCTTTTGTCAATCTCGTCAACAAAAAATATTCGTTTCGCGTTATCACCGACGGTGAATGTTTTGAAGTCCGCTATTTTACAAATACACCAATTTTGAAATTGTTCAGGCATGAGCGTGATAAAGCCCTGCCCGCTGGGAATTATTATACGAGCGGATATTATTTGGAGGAATTTCATTTCCGTCGAGCGAAATTAACGTTAATTATTAATCAGAGGAATTTTGTAATGACGCGGTGATTATTGGTGATTCAGCGATGCCATGGAACAGGCTGCACAAAGGAATCAACGCTTACTGTCCATAAATACGTGTTTCCCAGCGAACGTGTGCGTAATTGCGATTCCCCGTGAAGGAAAACAAAGAGGAGGGGAGATAAAAACAAATAAATAAAGAGGAGGGGAGAGGGAACGTGACGCGAAGATTTCAGTTCATGCTCTGTCCTCCGCGCAAGAACAGGAACGAAATGGATTAATGCAAATTTAAACGGCGCAATAAGACCGTGTATTAGATTAGCTACGAATACGGGTAAACAAGCGCTGGGTCCCCTGACGAAACAAGTGTGACTGTACTGTTACATGTTCTGCCATCAGCGAGGTGCTTATTGTTGGTATCCCGTTGCCGCACGACTGACCTGGTAACGCGGTATAATAGGAATTTGTTGAATAGCGCTGTGTGCGCATTGTGCTCGTACGGAACGAGATATGTGTGACTCCGTGGGTTGAAATCAAAAGTGAGCCGTTGTTCATTAATTAATTAGTCGCCATTTAATCCGAGCTATTATTTTCGTTCCTCTCTTCCCGCTTTTATTTATTCCCCTGTATTTGTTTGTGATGTTTACAATGAACCGCTGAACAATAAAAATGAAGTAGGTTATTGGAAATATAAAGTATCGAGTAACTTGTTAAAATTTTTGTGGATTTAAAATTCATCTATGTATGATTATACATAAATAACGGGAGTGTGGTGAAAAGACTTTCGTGTGATTTTGCCTAGTAAATGTGGGCTGTTTAAATGGCAAGCACATTGCACTATAGTCAACGGCTGTGTAAAGTCTTCCTATCAATCACGCTGTTTGTGTTTCCATCGGTTGTTTGCAGTTTAGCGACGGTGGTAGTCTGGTTTTCTGATTGGAGTAGTTTTGTGCGTGCGCGGTCGCACCGATGTTGATGGAAAATGTGATCAATTTTCGTGGAGTAATTCAGTTTTCGAAATCGAACAAGCTGAAATTCAAAGTTTCACAGAACCTTCCCAATGTAGGTCAAATAAGTGTAATATATGTATGATTAAAAATGATTTCTAGGGCGAATACATACAGCAATATGATTTTACGATTGTCGCGATCAAACTTTCGAAATCGTCAATTTCCTTTACAGAACCGTGCTCGATCCTTCTACTGTATCGAATAGCATCAGAGGTCCAATTTTTATCTCAGTTTACGAGCTGCTGTTGTTTCTATTTATTTTTACAATTTCGCTTCGAACTATTTTATTGTAGCAATTACACAAAACTTTTGTTTCGTTCCTTGAAGGTAGATATTCGACGATGTGTTCTTCTACGACTTTTTTCTTTTTTCATCGAATTATCGACGTTTCGAGATTGTTTGAAAAATTGTGATTGGTTATTGAAGAAGATTAAGAGCCCAATAAATGTTAATATTATCGAAACAGCAAGCTTAATGGTGAAGGTAAATACTATTATTATTATAGAGTTGAAGTAGGAACGGCGTATGTATGTGTGTATGTGTACAGCCGATCGTACATACACCTAAATTTACGCAACGTACGCCTCTGTTGGTCGGGATACCGCATTTTAGGCCGATTTTTAATTGTTAATAACTGGACTGCCGATCTTCATGCATTTGTAGGAAAATTGAGTAGATGAAATTCGAAATTGATGGAAAATTGTGAAAATTTAAGATGTCAATATACAATGACTTCTCTTCTATTAAAATCATTTAAGGGAAGAAATAACATCCAATTTATTTTCTATTTCTTGCAATCGACGCACAGTGGTCTAGCAGTCAGTTCTAGTGCGAATTAATTATTGTGCGAGGACAAAATTGACATTTTCTGTAAAAATTACTTTTAAATATTTGAGTAAAGTAAATGAAACATAATTTACAATACTGACTACTTGTTTATTAATATAATAATTATTAATCTAATACTACATTCATTAAAATTTTTTAATGACCTTCCAAGTCTTGCGGGTTCCAGTGCGTGAATGTCAATCTCATTAAAGGGGGATACTATGATCGATTCTAACCAAGTCTTATTTTTTTACAGAAATCTATCTTTATAATTATTGCCTATTTTCCAACGTTTCTCAATGTTTTTGATAAAGTTCTCTAAAATTCCTTCAATATTGTGTCCGCTCACATTCCTTCCGGTAAAAATAGCCTCTAGTAATCCACGAACGCAATCCTTTCGTTTCAAATTCTTCAATCTGAACCATTCTTCGAACAACTCTAAGCGGGTGATCGCAGATACGTTTACTAAAATATTAAAATAAAATGATAATGGGATTGCGGGGGATCGCGTTTTCTCTTTGCCGTTTATGGAGATGACGTAAGCTTTCAAATTAAATACTTCGCAACGCGTGCAAATTTTGTAAAACTTACGACATTCTAATAATTTTTCTTAAAAAGTATCAGTTCATAAAATATATCATAAAGTGTGTGAAGGAAACGTAAACCTACCATTTCCAGTTACAGCCATACTGATAATATCATATATAACAATGATGTGATTTACTAATTTTGGCTTTTGTTATTGTAGTATACATATCAAACTATCGTGCAAGTATAAATTTTAACAGATTTACGTTAATCGGTATTTTTAATTTATTCGCGCTAGATCTGACTTTTAGACCACAGTGCGACGCAGAGAATTTTTATTTTGCATAAAGATCCGCAGTCTATTAATAACTAAATAACGAAGCCGAAATCGTAACTTTTTTATTGTTCATTTTCGTCGTCTATTATCATGGAGTACCACCCCTTAAATTTTCTCCCATCTGTAGCCGAACACCCTGTATAGCTAAATTTATAAAAATATTAGATGATAAGTTCGTGCTCGATTTGAAAAAAAAATTCAATGGTTAAATTTTAAAGATTGGTTAAAGATTTGGTTAAATATTGGTTAAATTAAAATCAAAAAATGGTTAAATTTTCTACGATTAGAAAATGGAGACTATATGTATGATTGATTAATAAAGGTGTATTCTTTAAAATTTAACCATTGAATTTTATTTTCAAATCGGTCACGAACTTATGCAATCATCTAATAGAAAAATAGAAAAGTGCGATCGCCAACAGATTGCAAAAAGAAGACGGATTGAAACGAGCGCTCGCGACAAACACGTCGGTCGTTAAGTCCAGGTTATCCGTGTGCCCAATTTTGTTAATAAACCCGTTTCGGCTTCTCCTTGCATTATATGTATAGTTAAATAACACTGTGCAACAAATTTCAACTTTTTGTACCGTTGGACAGTATAATTGATTTGAGAACATGCCCCACATCGTCTGCAGAATAATAGGTCGCGTACTCGTATGGTCAGTTCAAATATTTTCATGATCCACTGCATTTTTAATGGATTTCAATAATTCGCGTAACGTTGGCGCACAGTTTTAAAATGGCTTTCCATTAAATCATGCGACGGCCGGGATGGTCGTATCGACGAAACTGCAAAATTCTTCGTCGATATCGAATGTTTAGAGTTTGTTGCGAGAGCGTACGGGCAAAATTCGAATGGATGCCGGCGGTATCAATAGTTTTACGGTGTATCGGATCGGCGAATGGCAGGCAACGCCGAATATCTTGAGCCCAAAGCGATATCCATCGAAGTGAAAATCGGCTGAGAGCTTGAATGACGCTTGTGCGTATCGCACCTCGCTTCGCGTTGTGATTAATAGTCACCGGCGCGGCGCGGCGTAAACGCGGGCCGCATGCTGGCTACGGCTCGCAATACGTGAAACCAAAATGAAACCGCCTCTTGTACGTGTACCGGTTTTGTAAAGTATCACTCGAAACGCGAGAACGCTTTGCGATACGACCGTTTCGTTCGACTATTGAAGATCAAACGGCGAGTTTCGGTATTATAATCGATTCTAGGACCGGCGCTGGTATTCATACATTATAACGCCGGATGAACCAGAATCAACGATTCCCGATTCATTCATACAGATACCCTCTAAACCTATATGTATTTAATACGCGCAGATTAACACTTTCAGTATTGACCACCGACCTCAAACGTTTTCCAAAATCAAAGTTTATCTTTGACGTTCCGCCATCTTCTCATCTGTCAAAGCTGTTGAAAAGTCGTACACTGGATCGAGAATCATCTACTTTCGTTTAAAATCGCATAAACAGTTTTCATTTTTTATGTCTCAGTCTCTTTTGACGCTGTGCACAAGCTGACTAACAATAAGTACATTTTGCTACACAAGAAGGAAGATGTTAGAACTTCTTTAGGTGTATACAGGGTGTCCCAAAAATGTTGTGTTTCCTTGAGAAGCGTTCCTTCCGCGCGGCTTCGTTATGGAGTTATCGACGAAAAACGCGAACCAATCACAGCGCGGCTACTATGGATGCTAAATATTAACCGCGCTTCGATTGGTTCGTGGTTTTTGTTGATAACTCCTTAATAAAGCCAAGGAGACGATTATCATGAAGGAAAAAGTTACCTGGAATTACGAAGGAAATGAAGTATTATTCTCACGCTTATATTAAGTTGCTGTGTAGTTGTTGTATGCGTAAAATCTTGTAATCGAATGTTAAATTTCTTCCGACTTTTCACACTTTCTTCCGATGACAATAAAAGTAGAAAATAAAATATATAAAAAAGAACTTTTTAAAAACCACGCTTATATTAAAATGCACTAAAACGGAGAAAATAATTTCATTCCTGGTTCTCCATAAAATACCGAATCCAGTTAAATGATTAATAATATTTTTCCCGAAAATTTTAAGCAATTAGTTCAAAATTTCTTTTGTTATAAAATTAGTGTTGGAATAGATAGAAAAATTTAATATAAATTTAAATAAAATCATGACATTAGTGACTATAAAAAAGGAGCGCTAAACTATATTGACGTAATCTTCGTGGGCGCTCCGTGCTTCTATTTCTATATATATAGTCACTAATGTCATGATTTTATTTAAATTTATATTAAATTTTTCTATCTATTCCATCACTAATTTTATAACAGTAGAAATTTCGAACTAATTGCTTAAAATTTTCGGGAAAAATATTATTAACCATTTAACTGGATTCGGTATTTTATGGAGAACCAGGAAGAATTTATTTTCTCCTTTTTAGTGCATTTTAATATAAGCGTGGTTTTTGGAAGTTTTCTTTTAAATGAAATCACGCAGTTTATTAATTAGCTCTCAAACTCGTAAAATATAATTAAAATTTTCGTTCCAAGCATGTTCACCTGCATACAAATGTTATTCGATATGAATCCATTTAGTTACGAGTATATAAGAATCTTCATTAGTTCTCATTAATTGCTAATGTTGCGAAGCTGTTTCGGTTACCATGTTCGTATCCAAATGTACGCAATAATTAAAATGAATTCGTGTGCAGAATTACGTATTTCTGGCGGTAATTCAAATAAAAGTTTTGTGTTGATAATAATGTGTTCCGACGAAGATTCTCTTTTATTGTACCTACTCTGTCTCCCACGTATATGTATAATGGATACTGTACGATACTGTATGTATAGGATTACCGAACATTACAGACGCAATACAAAGGAAGCTAAAGTACGATGAATAATTTTTTCAGCACAGTCGTTTAATGGTATTCAATAGCGACTTTGTTCTCCATAAGCACGAAGCTTTACCTACTTACATTCTTTTATCCTCTCGCCGTGTTACAATTTTTATACACAATAAAACTTGGCGCTTCCATTCGATTCAATAAAAAGCTGAAAACGCAGAAAGGGCATAATGCAATGGGTTTCCTTTGGAAATATACGAGAATAAAATGTTCTTTTAGAATGTCAGCTTATATTAGACACATTTATAGACAAGATATTTTATCTTCGAAATACTGTATTCGAGAAATCAAGTTTTGATGAAAATTTTTACTGAAGACCGATCAAACGTTTGTAAACTGGTATTTAACCTCTTGCCCTACAATATCGTGGCTGACTCGTGTTAAAGATTCTGAACTAATTCTGAGTATAATAAATATGTGTGCTATTAGTTTCCTTCGAACCGAAATAAAATTCTACTTTGCTTTTGTTAATGTACAGCTATTCGAAAATATATAGGCGTTTCCTTTTCCTTTTTTAACCCTCATCCGTCCCTCACTTCAGGAATTGAATCTGTCCTTCGGTGTCAAATTGACACAGTGATAAAATAAATCGATAAAATACAAAGGTAAACAGTTATTTTTCGATGTTTTTTTATTCAAATTGATGAGTTATCATTGAAATCTTAAATTTTTAGGTTATGGGTTTCTCATTAAAAAAATAAAAGTCACGAAGTTTCGGACAATCTTACCTACAAATAACCGAACAGCATAACTTATTTCGGAAAAATTGTGTCAAATTGACACGAGGGACGGATGAGGGTTAAGAAATGAAAAATCACAGAAAAAGTTTTAATCACTGAAATCGTAAAATAAATTATAAGGCAAGGGGTTAATTTTAAAGTGTGTGGGTCGAGAATTTTGTCGAATTTTCCTCGAGCTACGTAAACGTTTCGAGGAAACATTTGCGCAGGAATCGTACACATTTAAAACCAGCAATAATCCATTTGCGTCCTTCAATATTCGACATGCGATAAGTGGAGAGTAAAATTATAGGGGTTTAGAGCGATCGTGATGTAGCGTCGGCGATTTATTTCCGTCAACCGACCGATTTCAGGTACATGCCTTCCGGTAGGGTAGGATTAATAGCGGGAGATTAGAAACTCAATTATACGTGACGGACCGGCTATCGCGTACACGGGCCGTGTAATAATATTTTAGGTTGAGAACGAGACAGATTTTTCATTGAGCAGATACGTCTCTCCTAAATAAATTCCAATCCGCCAATCCTTTTCTCGTATTAGAAGAGGAACCGTACGGAAGGAAAAAATTTTTTAGTGTCCATTACGAATAATAAACTCTGGTATTTACAAGACAATTTATTTCAGAGATTTCATTATTAGACTCTGGATCATTCAGTATTAAGTTTTAGTATGCTCTCTGCAATTTTCTCAACATTTTTTCCTCGCGTCACGTGGCAAACTAATTGTTTCAACTTTTTAAAAAGAAGAAATATGCAAGAGCTATTTTAATCCTATTTTAATTTGTTAACCATCTCTCCCAACCTAGAATATTTCCATTCCTTGTGATTTTAAAAATTTTATGGATACGAAATTGGTATAATACCTCACACAATACCTAAATGTTTAGTAATTGATTAGTACACTGCGGATCTTTATGCATTTATGGCTTCTGAAAATTGTCAAAAAAGGGTGGAATATAAAATTCGACAGAATTTAGTACAATCCTTATTTTGTTGAGATCTGCAAAGGCTACTACCACTGGAAATAAAATGGCCATTCAATCCTCTTAAAATTGGTCTAGAAATAAAATATATTTAAAAAACTTGGAATGCACTAAAAGGGAGAAAATAATTTCTTTCCTGGTTCACCATAAAGTACCGAATCCAGTTAAATGATTAATCATATTTTTCCCGAAAATTTTAAGCAATTAGTTCAAAATTTCTTCTGTTATAAAATTGGTGTCGGAATAGATGGAAAAATTTAATATAAATTTAAATAAAATCTTGACATTAGTGACTATAAATAAAAGCGTGGAGCGTCCACGAAGATTACGTCAATATAGTTTAGCGCTCCACGCTTTTATTTTTATAGTCACCAATGTCATGATTGTATTTAAAATATTAGATTTTTCTATCTATTCCGACATTAATTTTATAACAAAAGAAATTTTGAACTAATTGCTTATAATTTTCGGGAAAAATATTATTAATCATTTAACTGGATTCGGTATTTTATGGAGAACCAGGAAAAAATTATTTTCTTCTTTTTAGTGCATTTTAATATAAGCGTGGTTTTTAAGAAGTTTTCTTTATATATTTTATTTTCTACTTTTATTGTCATCGGAAGCAAGTGTGTATACAAAATTTCAGCAAGATTGGACTATAGGAAGAAAAAATTCGATTACAAGATTTGACGCACACAACAACAACACGGCAAGTTAATATAAGCGTGGTAAAATTGAAAATTGCATAAACATCCGCCGTCTATTGATTAGATACCGACACATTTAATAATGTAAACAATACTTTGAATAATGGCACAGTAATTTGTAGTGACGCCTTAGACTCACCATTCGAGTGCTAAAGGTTAAAAGATTAACTCATTTATATGGAAAACATTTCTGGAGGTCGCCGCGATAATTGATCCCTCGCAATAAAGTTTAAACAAGTCATAGACCCAGATAACGACTAGAAAGAGATTCGCCCGATACGCAGATAAATGGCGTTCTACTTGTGGCACCGGCCATTATTCTTTTTGTTTTTTATCGGAAGAAATATACTCTCTCGTACGTGTTTCGCGCGGTACAAAATGGCAGGTTCGGGGACGGGCGGTAACGTATACACGCGTTTCTACCAACGATTCGAGAGGACGGGAACGGGCGCGGGCTGTTAACGACAGCATCGTACGACCCGATTCTGTTTAAAACGCCGGCAGTATTTAATTGATGGGCGGGGTAGTAATCGACGACACGCCGATTGGTCGCGCGACGGGTTTAATATTAATTACCGGAGTTTGTTCCCGTGCGTTACGGGACTCCGGTGCTCACGGAATCGAATTAAATCTGTATCTTGTGACATTGCTGGCTAAAATCGTTTGTTTTCGTTTCCCAATCACGTTACAGTATTAATAGGCGGCACGCAATTACAGTGCTCGAGACCTTTTCTTTGCGCGACAGATTATTGTTCATTGGCCTGTTAACACGCTCAGTGCGCCCTCTCAAACAACACGGACGCTTTCTGCCAACTTATTATAATGTCTCCGTACATTTAAAAACTTTAGGGTCGTATGTATACCATCTACAAACATTATTCCTTCATCTTTTATCGCTAGTAGTTAACAGAAAGATTACAAGTAAACAAAGGTGTCCAAAAAATGTTATATTTCCTTGAAAAGGCTGATTCCCGAGGTTATTTCAAGTAACTTTTTCTTTTGCGAAAATGTTCTCCGTGGGTTTGTTAAGGAGTTATCAACGAAAAACACGGACCAATCGGAGCGCGGCTACTGTGGACGGATTCCGGCTCAGCCAATGCCAATGCCTGGCTTAACTGCAGCCGTGCTCCGATTGGTCCGTGTTTTTTTGTAATATCTCCTTAACAAAGCCGCGGAGAACATTTTCGCAAAGGAAAAGAATTATTCCTTACAGTCAACAATCCTTACAGTCAATCTGGTTGATTGTAATCCTCTAGTTAGTTTATAAATGAAGAGAAGATAGTGACGATAATCTATCAAATTTTTGTTGTCACATAATCTTTATTTGATATTGTTATAGCACTATTCTTTTTTAAATTTCTAGGTTTATGATTTGGATAAATGTTATAAATTCCATTCAAACTAAATCTACCACTTTTTAGAATTTGTCTTTCTCGATTCCTATCGGCACGTGCAATATTAGTGAAAAAACGTTTTCGAAAAGAGTTTTACGGTTCATGTCTTGAATAGAACCTATCAAAAAGTTCCATAACTTTTTCGATCCCTGAATAATTTGAGGATACTGAAAGTATAAATTGAACGGATAGTTTCAGAGTGAACGAGGAATTCGTCCAATATATCGCTTCTTCAGAAATTTTCAGACCCGCCGATATCTTTTTATTTTTACAGCCACAAACACGCCTGCGAAAAGTATCAATAATTGTTTAAGCGTTGTTACACGTCGTAATTTTTTGCTGTTTTATTTACTGCTGAACATTAACAAACAGGATCTTTCTTCGATATATTTATGCTTGTTCATTTATGTGTAAAGTAATAAGAATAATAAAGCTACGGATGAGCGTGATAGCGTTGTTACTAAATCTTACTTTTACCAGTTGGCTGTGTTTACTGGTATGATGTTACTGATATTTATGATGATTAAACATAACATTGCTTTGAAATCTTAAACCACGAGTTCGATTCGTTATTATAGAATGGATTATAAACAAAATGCACACGTGAATACAAATTTCCTTGATGTTATTAATAAACACTGAAATTAAATTGGAAATGTTCCCTTTCAGATGTTCGTTCTCATTTCCTATTGTTTTGTATTGATGTACAGTGACTCCCACTAATATTCGGACACTCTTAAAAACACCATAACTTTTTTGATATTGGAATATACGACTTGAAATTTTTGGAAAAGTTAGAACAATTGGTTTCCTACACAACGTGACAAAAATTTTGAAAAAAACTGCAAGTTGTCGGAATTTCAGAGAAAATACTAAAAGTTGCAATTTTACAACTGTTTTATGTGGGTCTATATTGAACATTTAAAAAGTACGTTTCGTAGATCTGTATCAATTAAACATATCCTAAAAATTTCATCAAAATCGGTCGACGTTGTAATGAGCTACAAACGTTTAAAGATAGTAAAAATTGCAATTTTTCACGATTTTCGGCCTCCAACCGCAGTCATTGTAAGGATTCTTACATCTTTCAATGCCTGTCGTTTTTTCCCGCATCAACCGATTTCTGTGAAACTTTCACAGTGCATACAATTGACACAGATCTACAAGACGTATTTTTAAAATGTTCAATATAGGCCCACATAAAAAAGTTGTAAAATGCAACTTTTAGTATTTTCTCTACAAATTCGACCAAATGCAATTTCTGAAAAAAATCTCTTTTCTCATCCTGCAGTAGACTAATTGTTCTAACTTCCCAAAAAACTTCAAATCGCATAGTCCAATATTAAAACAGTTATAGTCTTTTTAAGAGTGTCCGAATATTAGTGGGAGCCACTGTACATAGGCTGTGTATTTATTTCATAAAAATAATTAATGTTACGAGAATAGGGAGTTACGTAAAAATGAATTTCTTCTTTTAACAATTTGATTATAATTTTGTCATGAATGCATAAAATCAGCAGTCTACATATCACACAAGTCCGTAACATTAAATTTAAGAATTTAAGATTACACTATCTAGTAATTCTAAGATTAAATTTAAGATTACACTATCTAGTAATTTAATTATCGATGCGTTCCTCGCCGGTCGAGAAATTCCATTTTGTCGTCGTTGAGGGAAAAAGGAAAGAAGGTTCGCGTCGGAAAGTAAGTGTACCGAGGACGGGTCGCGCGCGACGGCCATTTTGCGCGCACGAACATTGTTTCAGATATACAGCATTATCTTGAACACGTAGCTGTCCCACGAATGAAAGAGTAGACATACTCATTCACGGAACAGACGTCTGAAGAATGGACGTCCACGATACAGACTGTCTCGCGAATAGGCTATAGAGCTCCCGACACGGGAACTCTCTTTTAATAAATGAAAAAGGACGTCTATTGAACGGCCGTGCTATGTTTCGACTGCTTTGTCCTAAAATTTGAGGAAAAGCGTCCCCGCGATCGGACGCTGCATTAATTTTCACGTCCCGGAAATACGGAGCCTCTAACGTGCTCGAATACAGATAAGAATTATACTCGTAATTAGACTTCGTATCAGAAAATTTTTTAATTCAATTGTGAGAAATGTGTCGCCCTTTCAATTATTTTAATATGTCGAAAATACCAACGATATTATCTTAAATTCTTGTAACATCATTTTTGTTATATAAATGCATAAAATCCACAGTCTATTCATTTTACAGTCGACCCATTTTAGATTTGTTATTTGAGAATTATTGAAATTGGAAGTGTTTTAATGAGAATTTATTGAATATATTTTGTAAAAATCGCACAAAATATAAATAAATTTAATCTTGTTATTTTTAAAATACTATCCACATCAGTCACTTTTGATGGTCGGTAGGTTTAGTGTTAATAATCAATTTGAATAACAATGGTGTATCGGTTTGCGCAAGTTAATTTTATTTCTTTTCGTGCACCTTTTATCTCACTCTAGTAATAATAAAGCATATTTTAAAAATTTTTACCAGCAAACTCGAATGTGAAAAGCAATAATGTTAATTGTTCTACATAAATCTCCATTCCCGCGATTAATTAGCAACGGAAGAACCTTTTCATACTATAATTCTGCATCGCCATTATTTTCACTCATTTTAATGTTCGAAAGGGTAATGCTGCAATACTATTAGCTCTTCCGGATTTAACAATGCATGTAACAATATTAATGGAGCACGCGGCATGCTTACACGATTCACGTTCATTACAAATAGAAGCGCCGAATGATAGACAGGCATTAATCCATTGTATTCGAAAGCAAGCGTGCCCAATTAATTTAGAAATTTCATTTTCCTGCGAACGAAGCAGTTCACGAGCAAATTTAACTGTCCATTTCCGATTCGTTTATACGCGGAAAAACGAAATGCATCTCGTTACTACCATTTACCCGGACACGGTGCGTAGTCCGTCGTCCATATCGTATCGCCCCATAAGTAGAATTAGCGAACGCTGGTCAGACACGAGAGCCGACTGGAGCATCCCAAGAGAGAAATTACATAGATAATTTATTTACGTTATTCGTAATAAATATTGCACCTACAGTCAGTATCATAATTGATGGACCACATTTTAAGTCACAGTAACTATTTTATTAATGGACCAAACAACTTCAGTTCTTCTGCCAAGCTAGATGTATTAACCCTTTGCACTCCGAATTATTTTTCAATTTTATTGCCAACAACTCCCTACTATTTCTAGCGCTTTATTTATTTATTTATTTGTTATTGCTTTAAACCAAGTGGTTTATATAGCAAGTACAATATCATTATTAGACTGCGGATCTTTATGCAAAATAAACATTTTCTACTCGAATTGCAACAAGCTGGGATGAAATGAATATTTAATTTCTTGCTGAATATGTTTAATACGTTAAAATAATATAGTAGTGTATTTAAATTCTTCAAATATTTTTACTGTCATAAATAAGACTTATCCATTTTTGTCATAAATGCATAAAATCCGCACTTTTACTTACATTAAATTTCAAGTGTTTTATTTGAAAAAGGACAGTTCCTTGACTGCAACTTACTTTAAACAATTATGTTTACTAATTACATTAAATATAGTTCTCTCAAACTTTGTTGTAATTTATATTTGAAATTAAATATAATACATAAAGGAAGAACCAAATACATATAAAAACCCGTTTCATTTACATTTTTCTTTCTCTGATGTCGAGACACACTCGACAAAGGAGCACAAAGGGTAAATTGACTATGATACACAATGAAATTTTGGAAAAATTGTGAAAAAATTAGTAGGAGCCATTTCCGTTCGTCTGTACGAACTTTTTCCAGCTACGAACTTGCTTCACAGTACAGCGTTGTTCGGAAAGATGCGAGCGGCGCATTAATGCGGGAAATCCGATTTCCTCGAAAGCGGGGATTACGCGTAAAAATATTATTCCAGGTTGCCGAATTACTTTCGCATGTAAACTCATTTTTCGTTCGATTGCGCCGCCGGTCTCCTCGTCGTTGGGCTGCAAGGGCGTTGCAGCAAGAATCGTCGCGAATGCATGTGACGACCCAATATTCAGCGAGCGTGAAGCAAGCGAAGAGAAAAAAAACGGGAAAAAGAAATTGCTGGCCTAGTTGAGACGGTTCGACGAAATTCGCAATTACCGTGGTGCAACGGTATCCGGCCTGGTTAAGATACGAATTTACAGCCGGTCACGAATCATGCTTATTTATGCAGGTCTCGAGTGTTTGCGGTCGTGTTTGCACGCGGATCCCCAGCCGCTTCGCTATAGGTAGACACCCCGCGAGCGATCAAATCCGACGGATATTAATTGTTCATCATTGGCCCGCGGTCCCTATCACAGTCTCGCGAGAGCTTTCCCCTCGATTAGATCAGATTTCGATTTCATTGACGCCTCGCTGCGATCTGGAATCAACAAAGGCTTCGACATAAACTCAGCAATATTTCCCAAATCCATTTTGCATTCCAAAATTCGGAAAAAATTATCAGTTACGTGTGCCATCCGGTAGAACATTCACGTTTTTTTTTTGTTAAGCAGAAAACAGAAGAATAATTCACTAAATCATGCTCTCCCTATAACAGCCATTGCGGTAGGGGTACCGAATCGACTCTTGCCACAGAGGGTTTCCCTGCGGAGTACTATGGAATACATACACTCCGCGATAAAACTATAAGACATTCTATGTAAGTCTTGAGTTTTGTCTTCCTTCATTCATAGTGTTATTGTTTACATTATGTAGAAGTATATTCTACAGTTCTACGAAATATCGAAGGCTACAATTCCAAGAATTTGGGAAATGTATGTAAACATTCTATTCTCGTCGAGACAAAACTATAAGACAGTAGCTTTTCGTCAGTCGATCTTATACTCTAATCGCAGTCACAGTGTTAGAAGTAATTGTGTACTTAAAATTAAACACTTGTAATTTTGTTCTTACATAATATAAGTAAATTTAAAAGAAAAGAATACTTCTATTTCAGAAATTGCAAGAGTGGCTGGGCGAAGTTGATGTGCCGTGCTCAATTATTTAAAAAGTAGAGAGAATTATGGAAAAAAACATCCTGGTGGACGTCCAAAAGCGACAACCGAGCGACAACGATGAGCCAATCTGAGGTTAGCGTCGAATTCTAGCTTGACAGCACGGCAATTTGCAGCGCAAGCTGGCGTTCACACCAATATTCGTAATATGCAATGGATAAATAAACGGGCCAAGCATTTAAAAAGACGAAAACTGCAGAAAAAACCGCCACTTACGAATCGACACAAAGCAGCCGGGGAAGATTTTGCGGAGAGACATCTCCAGTGGAAAAAAAAGTGGAGAAAAGTTATTTTTTCAGATGAAAAACGTTTCAATTTAGATGGACCAGATGGTCTTTCATATTATTTTCATGATTTGCAGAAGGAAGAATTGTATTTGTCAAGGAGGCAAATGGACGGAGGACCGTGGTATGGGCCGCAATAGGGTACCACGGGAGAATCGATGTAAAATGTATTAACACCAGCATGAATGCAATTAAATATATAGAAATATTAGAAGAACAATTAACGCTACATGAAAGCACTATTGCATGTGAAAATTATATTTTTCAACGCGATAATGCCGCTGTGCATACAGCGAAACGCGTAAAAAAATATTTTGAAGACCGTAATATACAAATTTCATCATGGCCTGCGAGGTCTCCAGATTTAAATATAATAAAAAACATCTGAGGAATTTTAGCACGTGCTGTATATGGAAATCGGAAACAGTTTTCGTCGGTGAAATAGTTGAAAGCTCGTATTGAAGAAAATGAGCCAAATTAAGTCAAGATCAAATAAATAATTTATATAAATCAATACCACGACGATTAATTGAAACTATAAAAAATAAAGGTGGCACAACACATTACTACTAAATAGAAAAAAATGTTTTTCAATCACTTCCCCCGACTTTTTCTTACGTAAAATATACATTGTCTTATAGTTCTGTCGCACCTTATTTTATCAAAAATTAGAAATTTTAATGAAACCTTTTCCTAGCTAATTCAACAACATTGCCGCTATGGAAACGTATGTACTTTAGTTGATTCTTTGGATTGATAACGAAAACTTTAACGAGAAAATTAGTATTAATAAAATATTAGCTAAAATCGTAGGTGTCTTATAGTTTTGTCGTGGAGTGTAGTATGAAGAAAAATCAATTTGGTTCGGGGGCAATTTGACCATCTTATCAGGGATCTGAAATCCAGCGATAATAACTATATGTACAATATATTCTGCCGTATTTACAACACTACGATAACCCCCGTTAGTTCTGACCGCGCTCTCGCCTACGTGCCGAGCTTTCGACCACGTTTAGGCGATTCGGGAGCACCCTCTTCCTCTCGTCCCTCCAATTCGCCAATAATTGAGGGAGTAATTACGCACCGTCGAAACTCTTGGCGTTCCGGGTCAGAGTGACGTGTGCTTTCAAAAACGAATCTGACAGAGGAATGCTGGGTGGTGCCAGGCAGGGGGTGGTGTGGTGTGGGTGGTTGAGGATAGGTGCATATGAGGAGGAGGAGCAAGAGGAGGAATGGGAGAGGATTAATCGAGTCCGACCCGGGGACAGAACAGACACGGATAAGTAGAGGGACTGAAAAGCGAACCGTGAATCAAGAGTGGGGGAGGGGATGTTTCTGAAAAGCTCGCGGCTGATCCACTTTCATCCACTTTCTCATCCAGCAGCATCGAGTGCATCAATATATTCGGTGGGACATGATTTACGACGGCCATTGTTCGCTGGGACGTTTATCTGACCTCTCCCCCCTTCCGCCCCCTGTCTCCTCATCCCCCTAACTCACCGACGCGAAACGTTTCGCACGAGGGACGGCTCTCGCAGTGTGTTTGATTGAGGTTTACTTTGCGAGAAGGGTGGGACAAGAAGTTTGCCGGCTCCGCCGCGCCGTAACTCAGTCCGCAAGAAAGAAGAGGGCTGATACAGGGTCCGGCAGAATAATCGGCCGGTTTTGAAAGGCAAATGAAAAAGACGCGGCATAGATACCGTTCAAACTTTTATTGTACAATCAGCGGCAACGATGTTTTGCAAGCCCGTTTCTCCGACTGACGGTTGCCTTGTCACTCCCCCTTTCAAGCGTTTGCTGCCTAAGTCCCGGAAAATCCCGGGGAAAACATCGCAGAGCTCTTTCAACGCTGGGTCTTAACGAAACGACGTTCCTGATGTTTTATTTCGCAATTATTGACGTTGACGTACATTATCGTAAAAATGTTCCGAATACTTGGAAATTTATTGTCAAAACGATGTTCCAGAATGTTTCATTTCGTAATTATGGAAATCGGAACATTTAAATAACGCACGTCTGAATCGCGTTGGATTATAAGAATTATTCGACAATTCTTTTGAATAAAATTCAGTGGAACGTTTAGTCGCCTCGGCAAACGTCGCCGTACATTAAATATAAATTTTCTTTGTCTTTTCAGAAATTATTGACGACAAAGGAGCTATAATTATCGAAGCTGTGAAAGAAATTGTACGGCGAGGGGTTGAATTATGAACGCTTGACCATTTTTAAGGCTGGGATTATTCAGGACACGTCTTGCAGTTTAGTTCATTACTCGCATTCATTGTCAGCAGAGTTCCAAACTCGAGTTAAAACATGAAATTTGTGGATCACTCCGGCACCGCATACCTCGACCCGAAAGGTGGCGAACTCAGCGCTGGGCGTTGCTGAAATTAGGAAGCTAGGTCCCCTAACTTTCCGTCTCCGACCAACACTTTGCGCAGTTGCAGTTGCTAGACGAAACTCCTTAGAAAGGAAGGGCGAAGTCGAATCAGACGAAAAATAAACTATTAACTTCACGGTTCACGAAACATTTGGACAAGTGAGTCAAAATACACTGTGCTCGTTTGTGCTCGGCTCGCTTGCGCACAATTGTGTCTTCTAACGTAAAGTCAAACTAGACGAACGTGGTCGTTGGTGTATCATTTAGACTCCGTGGAATTCGCATCATCCTTGAAACTCGCAACAGAAGCTAATGAAAATACTATTATTTTCGTTTGCTAGTGGAATACGACTTTGAATAGAGCTTTAGTTTTCAAGCCCGAGAAAAACGGTTCGGTTCGCACAATACGGAGTCTGATACCTGATCCTGGCGTTCACCTATTCGCGCACACTTTCACGCCCTCCATTGATCGCGTTTTAACTTCTCTTTTATTCTCTACTTTCTTTGGCAATTTTGCTATTTCTACGGGTTCTCTGCTAAGTGATTATGATATTCTCTGCGTTGCTTTTAACTTTGATTAAGTTTAAAAATCGGAAGAAAAATTTGTTCACTTAAACAGGTTGCTTAAATAAATATTTGTTTGGTCTCGCTTCAATCAGAAGTTTCATAAAGAAAATAACTAAAAATAGAAATCGCTGTTATTGATTAATAGACTGCAGATCTTCATGCATTTATGAAGAAATTGGTTGAGTGAAATATAAAACAGTAAAAGATTTTAAAAATTCAAGAATGTTGTATTGTTGCTTTTAATATAACAAAGTCGTTAGAGGACAAAATCAATTTTTATGTGACTCCTGCTTCCCACAATCAATGCAAAACTTCTTATTTTGCATAAAAATCCGCAGTCTACCCATAACTGAAAAACCTAACATGTAAATGTTCACTCTCGATTGATAAACAGCTTTAAAAAGTGAACTAAAAGCAACGAAATCGATAACGACAATAGCCGGAATGATACACTAGCCAATTATGGTTTGTAAATGCCGATCTTTTAAAACTATGGAAGCACGGGTTAAATATTGGTTGTAACAAAAACAAAAAAGAAAACAACGTGCTCTTTACTTTATCGGACTCAAAATTTGTGCCTTTTTCATACGAATTATGATGTAATCCAGTAGATTTGTACCCGGCACAGATGCAGATCGAAGTTTCGAACCTCTAGCATCAATAGTTAAGGAGTTATGCTTGTTTAAAGTTGAGCAAGCTGCAGTGTTTTTGACAGGTAAGGGCGCCGCCATATTGGTTTGTAGTGACGGTCGCACGCCGCTTACTGAGTTGGTTAGGATTAGGTCGAGGGGGAGGCGGCAAGGTAAACGGCTCGTGGTCGTCACTACAAATCAATATGGTGGCGCCCTTACCTGTCAAAAATGCTCAACTTTAAGCGACCATATCTCCTCAACTATTGATCCTAGAGGATCGAAACTTCGATCTGCATCCGCGCCGGGTACAAATCTACTTTATTACATACCAAATACATCATAATTCGTAGGAGAAAGCTACTAATTTTGAGTTTGGTAAAGTAAAGTTTACCCTAATAAAGTACTGCTATACAAAGATTTGTAAACTACAGAAAACAATTGTTTACTTTTCGCCAGGTTTTCGGTCGAACTCACCGCTGTGCACCGCGTCGTCGATCAGATTGCACAATCAATGCAGAACATTTTTTTTCGCATAATATTCAGCTTTTACGTCTTTGAAGAGGTGTACAGGTCTCTCGCATACGCATATGGAGACATTCTCGTGTTTAACGTGCTCGAGTTAGGTGGTACACTCCGTGTATCGAGTGTCGACTTTTGTGATTGACCGTACCCTGCAGAGTCGATACGGAGGATAGGGGAGCCGCTCATGGTCGAGAAAGCATCTTGAATGATATTCCAGCCGAGTGGAAGGAAGAGCCAGGACGAGAACACACTATGTTATTGTTCTCCTCGTGAAAAAAAGAAAGATCGGCTCTCGTGTCATAGATTCAGCGCGGCGTGACTGGAGATAGGGCTCCAGCAGGAAAAATAAAGATAGCCCCCGTGGAAATTGATAGATGAACAAAGGGAACGCGGAATATTATTAAAGCGAGGAATGGCGGGGGTAGACTAATGAATGGTGTTGCCTTCTCTTTTTCTACCCTGCGCGAGGGAAATAAAAAATAATCGGGCGGGGGCGCGGAAAAGCGAACAGAGCCGGCGCGCAGAGGGTGGAAGAGCGAAATCCTCGATGAATAAGCGCGGCCCGTATATAAACCCGTCATATTCGCATTAACGATATGAAAGGAATATTGACTTACTGTTTCTGGGATACAGTGTACAGAGAGTAATGAAGATTTATCGACGGCGGGCTTTAAACGTCCCCTTCCCGTCGTCGCTGCCAACGACGGCGGCCTTGTAATCGTCCCTTACTACTTGAGTAATCATGTCGCGTTTATTTGACCACGCTCGGGCTCCTCTACCTTCGTTCTATGGACCCCGACGAGCGTCGAGAACGCGTGCGAGTACCTTTAATCCTTATTTTTCCCTCAAACGGTTCCTATTCTCCCGGGCAAAGGCAGCCTCTCGAATTCGAACACGTTCAGACCTCTTGACGATTCAACCACAGAGCATAAAATATTATTTGTTCAGATTTGATGTACTTTTGATCATATCCGTGGATCTTGATGCAAAATATTATCTGCCCCAGTTGCAGAAGATTCAAGAATATGCTGTAACAACCACAGTGTGTTATTTTTATATTTATTGCATTACATCTATCATATTTATCATATCTATATATCTTGTACTTCCTTCAAAGTGTGTTTCCCATTCTTTCTTATTTCTTTGTTTATCTGATGTTTTTTAATTCCCTTCTGCAGTGTCCGTTTCACTTGTTTTCTTCGCATTCTGCTGCCGCCTTCCTTCCCATTATTATTTAGATTTATTATACGAATATAGTATATCACGCGAAGCAAAGGAAAGTCATATTTTCAGCGTAAAAACAAAGCAAGTGAACAGTGCCAATAAGAAAAATTTGTATTAAGGATTTCAAATGGTTCCCCTTGCACGGAAATCAGTAATTTAACCACTCAAGTCAGTAACTCGTCCTTTTAACGATCTTGATTTTTTACGAACCAGGAGAGTTTCTGATTTTTATTGACAATATGACGAACCATTTTATTTTTTTGTGCGTAAACTGTAATATTACGTCGCGTTACATCTCAACAGACACACTTTCGTTAATTATTCAAGTGATTAAACGTGAATCAAATTGCTCGGCATTTTTTGCGCTGAAGAGGAAATGGCTATTATTAAACTGTGGATTTAATTTCAATTAAATGCTTAATTAAGGTTACTTTATTCGAGTAATATTTTTATTTTGTTTTACGTTTCTGGCGCGCTTAACATATCGGTTCATATGTCTGTTTAATTATCGTCCCTCCACGTAATTATTATATAAATTCATTACTGAGTTACGTACGACGTGAACATTAAAACGTCAGGGTAACATCCATAGTGTAGATATAAATTTTCCGTAAAATTGTCCCTTCGTTCAATAAACTTTCACATTTACCCAGAGACATAAGTCCTAACTGAACATATTCAGTTTCGTGCGAGGGATAGATATCATTTAAAACTATGGGACCTTTAAGGAAACTAGTTAGCGACGTTTGCGTATGGGCCATTTGCGACTGTATTATCCTGCACAGTACGTTCTACAGAGACAAAGGAGTAGAAATAAGGAAGACAAAATAGGGAAGTTAATGCAGATAGAGTGGGAGTAGGTCTCTAAGCTCCAAAGCTCATCTTGAATAGCATAGCATTATAGTGTCTCAAAGACCCCGAAGAAACGTTGCGAATAATATCCTCAAAAATGCATTCTACTCGTTGTACAGCGCAACTTCGCCATCTAATTTGCACCTATTATCGTGTGTAACTGTGTCAGACTTGTTAATACAATTAACGTGCAGTTTCCCCGCAGAAAATTTCTTTAACAAATTCGACCTACCCAGCACAAAATAAAAATTCCCTGTAGAATTTCTTCGTTTGTACTCTTCTGAATGCTAACAATGTTTGACACTATGAATTTTATTTGGTAAATTTTGTTTAATTCAATTAGGATAGAGCAGTGAGTTACACTAGAATTATTTAAACGTACATTAAGGATGTTTTGAAAGTATATAACAACGCAACAAAATTTTTGAAAATATGACAAGATATAATTCTTACTAAATTAATGCAATTACCAAAGTTTGGATTCGATTCACTGCACCGTTTAAGAATTATACCAACTTAAAGTTTGCACATTTTCACACGTCTTCTTATGGAGAATTCATAAAATTCCACTTCAAACCCTATTTAAACCTTGAAAAAACGCATCTAGAAACTCCAGTTTTTTTATATACATATAGTAAAAATTATGTAATTAATTATGTGTTCAAAATTTATTAGGATTCACTAAACAGTTACAGAGCAAAAAATTATAAACTGTTACAAAACGTCAAATTTATCGTGTTGTCACCTCACTAGCACGGAAACGCGACAACTGTGTAGACCACTGAATATAGCCACAATGAGAGGGTACAATTATTCGCAAAAGTCGCTTACAATTTTTTATAATATGAAGACAATTTGATTAAAAAATAAATATAACATGAAATTCACTAATTAAACGAAAGCTTTTTAAATTAATCTATTTTTTTAATGCAAAATATACTTATGAATGGCTTTCATTGCCAATATATTGATGAATTTCGAATTTCTTGTACTTTTGTCTCCCATTGTACCTCCAGAAAATGAGAAACACTCGATTATCCTCCCATTAGGGCCCGCTCTAGGGGCACAAAATTTAGTGTTATGTGTGAAATACCCAATTAATAGAAAATTTCACATATCGATTTCTTCGTTCGCTAATTATTTTACAATCGATCAAGCACTAAATGCACTAGATGCTAGATTTGAACAACTTAGTAATCATAGTAACTATTTTCAATTCTTATACATATAATATATACGATTTAAACACCATGTCCAAAGAAGTGCTACTAAAACACTTTAAGAATTTCGAATGTATTTTAACTGATGGTGATTCCGTTGCCATAAATGGGGTAGAATTAGCAGTGGAAATTTCAGCAGTATCTGCGCTGTTGGGCAAGAAAGAAAGCCTAAGCAATGTACTAAGCTTAATTACAAAGTTAAATTTTGCCCAAACCTTACTATTGCTTTAAGAATATTCCTAACGATACCAATAACTGTAGCAAGTAGATAAGGAGTTTCCTTAAAATTAATTAAGAACTTCTTACGTTCGACTACTACACAAAATCGTCTTAATGGTTTGACCATTTTGGCAATCGAGTATGAAATTGCTGATCAAGTAAGTTTAAAAGATGTAATAAAAAATTTTGCAGAACTGAACGTAAGAGAAAAAAGTTTTTTGTGATATTAGCGTAGTTGTTCGTGCAATAATACACATTTTTAAATGCTTTTAAAAATGTAAAAAATTATATGGTTAACAATTTGTTGCTAGGTACAGATATTTCTTAATTTCTATTGTTTTGTACTGCTTGATTATCAATGTTATGTTATATGTTTCTTTCTAAATATATGCTTTATTAAAATTTAAATAAAATGATTTGATTTTTATTGAAGATAAAGAATATGTACCTTTATTTAAAAAATATATACATATATTCTTAAGGGGCGTCAATTTGTCTTTTTGTCCGGGGCGATGTAACCGCTAGAGCGGGCGCTGCTCCCATATTGTGCGGTTTCGTGTAGTGAGAATGAAAAAGAAACATAATGAGCCAGAGGCAGAAATGTACGAAGTGAATTTGGTAGTGTAAAACAAAGAAATGAGTGTGGACTGTTATCAATTTCTATCCAGGTCTTTCGAAAAAGTTAATAACCTTTGCGAATAACTCTGGAAGGAAAATCTGTCTTCTTCTAATGAAAACATTGTTATTTAGCACAGCGATCCGTTCATCTTTATGAAGTGTTCTCGATCAGCATTCAATCACTTTTGAGTCTTTGTGCCTGGATCGGTTCTTGATTAACTCGGAACGAATGCAAATGTATACATATCAGTTCCACGTGACCACTCGAAGATCGGGAGCAGAATGTGACGATACGCTCGTGCAAGTAAGCACGATCGATCCGAAGAGTTTTTTGCCCTAATCGAGTGTCTATATCCTTGCGCTTCCTGTGACCCACACGGCTTCCGTGCTGGAATATCGGAGAGCTTTTAAACGGGATATGAATAATCCCAGACGGTTCATTATTCATACGAACTCTAAACATTAAACGTGGAAAAACGAATGCCTCGGTCAAGCGTCCCCTGCGCGCCCTCTGTACGTTTAATCAGCGGCATTTTAAATAACAAAATAGTGCCAAACAGTCGGGACTGATGGGTTTAATCATTTATGGTAACGGCGCGTTTTGCGTAAAGAGTTCATCGATAAATTTACCAAATCAAATCGTTTGCGTAAAGAGCGTATCGGAAAATTGATTAAATGAAATTCTTTTGTGTGCCGGGTTCGCATGAGCGCTTAAACAATCGCCGGAATTTAGATCGAGCTGTTCTTTCGACGGATTTTTGGTCCGATTCTTTCGTGCACATTATAGTTACATTATTTCTGATTTATTAAAATTATTAAAAGACGACATATATTTTCATCTAATTTCTGTCTCTTATAACTGATTTGGAAAATTTATTTATTCTTCATGAAGAACAACTGTATTATTAAAATGTGCGAAGTCGATAATGAAAAGGTCAAATATGTCCGGAATCGTCTTGGATAATTAAATTATTCAATGCATACGAATACATATATATTGTTCGTGATATAAATAATAATTTTATTTAACCTCTCTTGGCGCCGAGATCTTCGAAAGTTCAACTAAAATTAATTGATAGATCTCATAAATTATGAGTCTTTTAACAGACACTATTATTATAAATCACTGAAAAATATATGAGGTGTGAGAAAATATCTCCCGAAAGTAGTACAAGAATTTTTAAAATCATGTTCGTGACACGCATATATGCCTGGTAGCGACCATGTCAACTTTCCATATGTCCAGGTATTTGTGAACGACAACAGGATTGACGTAACTGAAAATTTGCCGATATCTTTTCCATAGAAACTGGCCATTTTATGATTGTAAAATGAATGGGAGACGAGCAGGCGGCGTCGCGACGACGAAACTTGAGGGCCGAGGTTGCGCATATCAATAGCGGATGGGCGACGGTGTCATTATGCTTGGCAACCGACTGTCCATCGTAAGCGTCACAACGTGCCAGCGGACACCAACTATCACCTGCCTCTGTGTGCAACCACGAGATAAACCTGATTACTTCGTGGCAGCAGAGAGTTCGCCGGATACAGCTGCCCCATTGCCACGTGGTGATATTCCCCCGTTCTTCGTAACACGTCGACAACGACAACTGATTTATACTCGGCTAAAGCAGTATTGAACGTCGCCCATGCAAAGTGTATAAAGCTCGTAATCGCATTATCAATTTCCTCCGACTAGAGATACCAGTTAAATAAATCCTGTAAAGTATCTCGTTCTATTGATGGACGAGCAGCTCCTCACTGTATTTATTATGCTGAGACCGATGTGCAACCAGACTATCAAATGTTCGATTTCCGCAGACGATTCTTTTACTCTTTAATTGTTTAGATTTTCACTTGTTTATTCAGGTCGAACTTTACTTGGAAATTGATGCATGGAAGATTCCAGAATAAAACTACATCAATTTTTACACTTTATATGAAATATGAAATATATGTCGAAGGAATTCCATCTTACAACGCGAACAGAAAGAAATTGTATGAATTATCACCCTGAATTTCCCTAATTTTCTTCTATAGATGAATTATGTGTAACATGTTTGGTAAATTTAATATAAATCAGACCATTCGTACAGTCGGATCTTTTGCTTTTTAATTGTTTATACTACATCAATTTTTACACTGTAAGTTAACAATCTATCTTGAATAATATTATATTTTGACAAATTCCATCTTACAACACGAACAGAAAGAAATTGTATGAATTATCATCCTGAATTTTCCTAATGTTCGTCGAGTTCTGTAGGTGAATTCTGTGTAACATGTTTGGTAAATTTAATATAAATCAGACCGTTCGTGCAGTCGGCTCTTTTACGTTTTAATTGTTTGTACTCTCACTTGTTTACACAAGGTGTAGCCGAACTTTCCAAACATTCCAGGATAATACTACATCAATTTTTGCTTCACGTTTTAAGCTAACAAATTAGGTTTAATAATTTTGACGGAATCCATCTTACAACACAAACAGGAAGAATTGTCACCCTGAATTTCGCTAATTTCGATAGGTTTCTGAAAATAATCTAATCTAAATTCTCGAATCATACGGTTGTTAATTGGAGCCTGTCGATCAAGAAATAATTACTGTTCATAAACAATACCCTATTACAACTCTGACCAAGAGGATCGTATTTCGTTCATTAGAGAACTACCGACGCTCAGTACCCGATTAAATATTAATTCGCTCGAGACGATGAGGTATATGTATTCAGCGGTACAAGGGTCGATGATTGTGTGATGGTTAGTTCACTTGATCTAATCATGTAGTTTAATTACGGCAACAAGTAATTTAATTCAAAAATGAATTTTCTATGCGATTTCTATTTCTTGCAAGCGAAGAAAATTTTTATTTGGCGTAAAGCTCCGTATTTAGTCCGATCTAGATATTACTACGTGTAGAACTAGAATGAAATAGCCGTGTTCCAATTAGTTAAAATCGTTGATTATCACGCGATGCCAAGTATGTGCGCAAAATTTGCCGACGACTGAGGCGTCGTTAAACGATCTACAATACCCGCGGGTAGACCGTAATTGTTCGCGAATATCAATATTTGTTGCAAATACAATTTCCTTGGCAATTAGGCGCGCAGATCGGTGTTCGTCGAACAATCGGTCGGCTAATGACAGATTGCACGGTGATCGATACCTTTAAAAAATCCGTCAGAAATATTCCTTGCGATTTTATAATCACATATAAGATTTTAGAGTCACATATAAATTCAAAACTGATGTGTTTACACGTTGAAGGATTGTATAATAAAATATTTTTGTAACCAGAAACTTCCGATTATTTAATTTGTTTATGGAAAACGTACCAGTTGCGAGTAAGAACCTCTTATAGTCACAGGTTCTATCGCAAGTTCTTTTAGCTGGAATGACGTGGCTCAAGGACAGCATTAAGTTGATTGTACCAAATTTTATTTGTCAACTCTTCTTTTTATAAGTGAACCAACAATTTTTGTACACCCTTCTTTTAGAATTTTCCATCTGAATCAAAGAAACATTTAAAAATATGGCGTCCACTAGCAGCAATACACTCGCGTAAAATAGCCGATCTTACATTTTTAATTTTATAATTACTGAAACGATGCCGTTGCTTACGTGGAAATTGATTCGACAAATTTATTTATCCAAGCATGTATTGCAATAAAAATTGCACAAGATCTAAATAAATAGATCCTTGTCATTTTTATCACATGAAACATTTTAATCGCTTTCAGTGCTCGGTAATTTTAGTGTTAACACTAAACTGCTGGTGACATGACCGGTTTCTTGATCTTTATTTTACAGCTACTAAAATTATACAGCTGCGTACTTCCATGGAGAATGTTTCAATAAATTTCTTGATTCCAGCACATGCTATAATAAAAATTGTACACAATCCAAGTAAATACAGTTTTGTCATGTTTATAAGGTGAAACATTTTAATCGATGTTAGTGCTTGGTTAGTGTTAACCCCTCGCCGTATCGTTTTCATTACAGTTGCAGTGATTAAAACGTCTTCATCCCGAAAAATGTCGTAGAAGAGACGAGAAATTGTTGTTTTTTGTATGGCTACATTTGTTTCAATGCTTAAATATTGATTACAAATGAATCAAATTTTATTCCATCTGAAAAGGAAGGCATTACATTCATATTTGGTAGAGTTTGTTTAAAATCTTCTTCACGAGGGTCTCGTTAAAATACGGCAATGACGCACATTGGAACGAACTTGTCTTTTTTATCAGATGAAACATTTTAATCGCTTTCAATGCTCGGTAGGTTTAGTGTTAAGAAATGATTTTTTGTCATAAACAGAATATTTGTTAAGATTGGTGTACAACAATTGTAGGTTCGCCTACCAAAAATATAACCTTGACGATTTCGGAAAAAAAGGGTTGACAACAAATTTGGTACTTGTAGCAAAGTAGCAATGGTAGCAATCGTTTCCAAGCTCTTCTTGAACCATGTTCAGTGCCGTAACGAGGGTATGAAGCGCCTGTGGCAAGTGTCTAACTTGCACCTCCCCGTAACCCAATAATGACAAAAAAATAAAAAATTTTAATTTAACAATTTAAATTTTACTAAATGCAATATATGAAATACTGTTAACCTCATGAAAATTAGTTGCCTGTATATACAATAATGTATTTGTCAAGGTATTTGTATGATTAAATAATCTATAACCTAAATAAGAACAAATTTTTACTCATATATTCAATGACGACAAAATAAAAGAAATACAAAACATAGGTATATGTTAAAATAATATAACAAAAACATAAAATGGTTCAGCATATTTTATAAAGTAATTTTTCTCGTTTTCTCATTTGCAAACACATCTATTATATCGTCATAATTTAATGTCTTGGCAACATCTTTTTCAATTGATATTATAGACACGTTTGTTAATCGCTCTTGTCCAATAGAAAAACGATGGTACGATTTTACAATTTTTAATTTGCTAAACGAACGTTTGCAGGAAGCTGTTGTTACAGGCATTGTTATGAAAATCCTTAATTCTATGTCTAGATTTGGATACGCGTTTTGCAATGAGAGTTCATAATTTGTTTGCAATATTTGAAAAGCGTCCAAGCGACCCTCAACCGGGTCGGTATTCTTTGTTTTGCGCCCGAAACCCAGTTGCGCCCGTGGCGGGCGCCTCTTTCGCCACGCCCTCGTTACGGCACTGACCATGTTAGCTAAAAAAAAACATACAACAGACTGTATAATATAGAAAATTGCATGTTTTTCATATTTTTGTGAAAAATCGAGCACTACGCGTCGCATGTCGATCCGGCGTTATCCGGCGGTTCCTTTCGCGGGCGATCGAACCGATCGACCCAGATCGAAATAATAACAGAACGGCTAACGAGGGCCCGCTTCTCCCTCGTTTTCCTTTCCTTTACAGGGATGCTTTTCACGCCGGCTAGGAACGTGACGGGCTTCCCCAACGCCTTTTTGGCCGGCTTCGATGCTGCCTGGCAAACTGCTTTTCCCTTTCCCGAGCGTAGGAAGCCGCGGCCCCCTGCCCCAACCCACTCCGAGGCCGTCCTGCCTTATTCTTCGTCCCTGTTTTTCTCCTCCATCGTCGCCACCATTTTCTCTTTCTTCGTCTACCCGTTGAATTGGGTCGAGTGCATTTTGTACGATCCCAGAAAGGCGCACGATAAGTCGGAGGATGCGGCCGTCGCGTCGTGTTGGTTACTTCCCGCGTGTTTCGCTTCCGATTCGTTACGCTTCTGCGGCTCGGGCCGGGCTCGACCGAGACCCTCGATTCTCGTCAATCAAACAATTACTTCTCGAACGTACGTTGGAAACGATGAGTGCGCACGTCTCACCCTTAACGGCGCACTCCTCTCTTTTTCTTCTCTTTTTTTTGTAAGCGAGATTGTACAGGTTCTTTCCACAATGATGTATTTCTGTTTGTAAGTTTGCCCAGAGTGTACAGGGTGTGAAATAATCAATCGTCACCTTCTAGGGGTGGATCAGTGGATGTAGAGGGTTACTAAAAAATGTTGTACTTTCTTGACAGTCATTCCTGAGGTCATCTGAAGTAATTATTTTCTTTGCGAAGGGAAAGAATCGTGGTGCAAGGGTTTAAGTTTCACCCTGCAATATGCTCTCTGCGACAATAATATCCCGGGCAGAAAATAATCGATCAAAATCGAGCATGTGATTGTTGAATGAAATTATTTAGGCGTATTCTGCGTGAAAAAATAAGTCAAAAATATACAATAAAATTTTGTCACTTTATATTATGATTGTTTCAACACTCTCGACATTGTTTTCAAAAACTGAAATGAAGGAGGAAATATATAAGTTGACGCGGAGTTTCGAACAAATACTTCATCGAGCTTTCATATTACAATAATAATATGATTTATATTCGTAGTGTCTTATAGATTCCCTCGTTGGAAAACATTGCTATTTGTCACTCGCGCCAGATATCGATTCCAAGGACATCACTTTCATTTTGGACGTCGTTTTCGGGATTCTTCAACGATGTTGTGAAAGTCTCAGCCTCGGAGAAACTGTCCACAAAAAGCGATCGAAGTCCAGAAAAGTTACGATGATGTTCCCGTGGAAAAAACTTTCCGAGCGTCATGCATAATTCGTTATCCAATCCATCTCGGAAGTTTCGGAATTTCCTTTCTCCCTGTCGAGGTCTTCTAGTCAACCCAAACGCGATCCACCTCTAATTGCTCGTACACACGGTATACTTGAATAAACAATGAAGTCGAAAAATAAACGACTTGAGATAAAGGAAGCGTAAATAAAGAAGCTTTCTGGATATTATGTTCGATGTTTTCGATTTAGTATTACAATTTATCCCGATTCATGCTTTGTGGATTGACAGAATGACACAACAGACCAGCCTCCTTCTCGTTACTTCGTGCCTAAAGTTTTGCTTTTATGCGCTGCTGGGGGATTCACCTTTGTTGGCGTCTCTGTGAACCTTCCAAGAGCTCGCTCTATCGGTTCAATTAAGGTAGCAGCATTGTTTTGACTGGGAAAGGAGCTTCTTGTGAAAAGTTGAACCCGCTGCTATCTGAATAGTAACAGCAATGTTGTCATTGCGGCTGCATCTAGAGGGAAGGAAACGATCGCACGTTCTGCATGGGTATTGTTCGCGGAACACGCACTGATTGGCTTTAGCAGGTAGATTGCCAAGCGAATTTCGTACAACGGTCACGAATGCGTTACAGTACTCAGCTAACTGACCGAAATTTTACCTCGTTAACCGAGCCTCATTATCCCCACCAGTTCTCCGAATCGTTTTCTTACCGAGTTTTTATTTGAAAAATCTACAGTATTTAAGACTTCTATAATTTACATTATACATATATCTGCATTTAATGAATTCCATTTGAATTGATCGCAACACGATATATGAAGCAGAATATACTTGAATATACTCGTGAATATACAAGAATATACCAGAAAGTATTTGAATATACACATGTGCTCAGAGTACTAAAAGAGAGTACCACATTTGCGTTTTAAATAGAACGACATGAGTTTGAAGAATTATTTACAGGTTCGACGTCCCGCCATTCCATGAATTGCATCTGAATTGATCGCAACACGATATATGAAGCAGAATATACTTGAATACACTTGTGAATATACAAGAATATACCAGAAAGTATTTCAATATAAACATGTACCCAGAGTACTAAAACAGAGTACCACATTTGCGTTTTAAATAGAACGACATGAGTTTGAAGAATTATTTACAGGTTCGACGTCCCGCCATTCCATGAATTGCATCTGAATTGATCGCAACACGATATATGAAGTAGAATAACTTGAATACACTTGTGAATATATAAGAATATACCAGAAAGTATTTGAATATAAACATGTACCCAGAGTACTGAAACAGAGTACCACATTTGCGTTGTGAATAGAACGACATGAGTTTGAAGAATTATTTACGGGTTCGACGTTCCGCCATTCGATGAATACCATCTGAATTGATCACAATGCTAATTGAATGTGACACATTATTTTCGATCTACTGAAATTATTTAAAAACGAGAGAAATTACTATGTTGTTCGTGTTTTTTGCAACAGATGCAGAAAATTTCTATTTTGCACGAAGATCCGCAGTCTAACGATAACCTTGACACAATATTACAAAATCATTGCTGTTATCGCTGTTGTAATATTCAATTTGTATTTGAATATACAAGAATATACCAGAATGTATCAGAATATAATAAAATATAGTAGAATATACTTGAATATACAAGAATATACAAGAATATAATAAAATATAGTAGGATATACTTGAATATACAAGAATATACCAGAATGTATCAGAATATAATAAAATATAGTAGAATATACTTGAATATACAAGAATATATCAGAATATAATAAAATATAGTAGAATATACTTGAATATACAAGAATATACCAAAATATACCAGAATATAATAAAGTATGGTAGAATATACTTGAATACACAAGAAAATACTAGAATATACCAGAATATAATAAAATATGGTAGAATATACTTGAATATACAAGAAAATACTAGAATATACTAGAATATAATAAAATATGGCAGAGTATACTTGAACACACTAGAATATACAAGAATATACTATGCACCCAGAGAACTAAAACAGAATCCCATCTGAATTAATCACACCACTAATTTAATGTGACACATTATTTTCGATCTACTCAAATGATTAGAAACCGAGAGAAATTTCTATGTTGTTCCTGTTGTTTGCAACACATGCAGGAAATTTCTATTTTGCGTGAAGACCCACAGTCCAGCGATAACCTTGACAGAATCTTGAAAAATCATCGAGATCGAGTATATCGCTGTTGCAGATATGTACCCGGAGTACTAAAACAGAGTAAGTACTACAATTGCGTTATAAATGGACTGAGATGAGTTTGAAGAATTATTTACCGGTTCGACGGTCCGCCATTTTGTCCGGGTAACAGCAGCAGACCGTCGAGCCTCTAATTACGAGGCTCTTTGCCCGCGAGACGCGTTACCGTTGAATGCGACGATGCAGTCTGAGCGGAATGACATAATGCCGAATCATTGTGCCAGCGTTGGATAGCGCGACTTGAGACCGGGGGGCAGAATGGAACTTGGAAAAGATGGCCGTCAAGTGCTTGGAAAGAGAGAGAGAGAGAGAGAGAGAGAGAGAGAGAGAGAGAGAGAGAGAGAGAGAGAAGAGAGAAGAGAGGGAGAGTAGAATGACGCGGGAAAGAGGCGACTTAGACAGTTTGGACGGGGAACGTTGAGAAACGGCGGGGATCCGCGAAACTGTCGAGCTACCTCATGGAATGCCATGAGCTCGCCCCGGTAAACGCTATACTCGACCGTCTCTCGCCATGGGGAAGATTGGTCGAGGTGCTGGGAACGTTCACGGGCTGAGGTATTGTCTTCGTTAACAACCGCGGGACAACGAACTGCGTAATTTATTGCAATTAAAGTCGGGCATTGTCGCGCGATGTTATCGGAAGCAGGAAATGTACGGGGTCTCGACGGTGTTCGTGTGGTATATTAAATTATACTTAATCCCGGACGAAGATCCAGCTCCCGAAAGCTCGCAGGATTTTTTCTTCGGTCCCGTACGATGCCGAGGTGGGCTACGCGCGACCATAACTTTTCGTAAGCGACTCTAAGCATTATTCTAAGCTACCGTTACTCAACGGCGTGCGCATACCGGCAACTCCATTTAAGGCGCCGATGGTACAGCGTCTCGCGCTGCACCGACGCCACAAGCACTATCAACTCTTCTTTCCCGTGTAATACACAAGCTGCACGGTAACTTTATAGAGCAGATTACAAGCCGCGTGTTTCGCGCATTAACGTCAAACTCTTTGCCCGCGAACGGTGCTGACGGGACGACCTGTGTGCACCCGAGTACAGGTGCGCATTAGCTGCACCGAAAGATACTCGATAAAAGATGAACGCGTGTAGGGTTACTAAAAGGAGAAGCTCCGCGCCCGGTAATGCGTCGACCGGCTGATTATTCCGCTTCACGGTGTGGCCGACACAACGCGTCCTGGTAATTACGATAGGTTTACAAAGTATTCGTATGTCTTTTAAATATTTATAACTCTTCTCAAAATTGCACCGAACTGCTTGAATTTTTGCGAGACGGCAAAGGATTAATTTACTAGGAACAATCTAGAAATATCATGAACATCCGTGAAATTAGTTAGTAACTTCACCAGAAAATATTGTTCCAGAAATATATTTATTATATTATATTAATATATTATTAAAATGCAGGTGACGCTATCTATTTGAACGGCTTGAATTTGTTTGAGATGGTAGGGGGATTAATTCACTAGGAATAATCTAGAAGAACGTCTGTGAAATCATTTAGTAACTTCACCAGAAAATACTGTTCAAAAAATATATTTATTATCCATGCGTTGAGGAATGTTGCTCACAATGTTGTTAAAATGTAAGTGACGTTAATTATTTGATCACCTATTGTGAAAGCTGAAACACTGAAAAGTAGGATCCAAATTATTATTGTTATACTATCACTACCATCATTTTATTTTTTACCTCAGATTTTAACAGATTTTCTGAAAAAATAATTAATAGTGACCCGGAGATCAGGGCTAGTTCCGGGTTAAATTTATTTTTTAGGTTAAGTTTGGATTACATCTTAGGGGCGAGGTGTTAATCTTTTTCCCTATTAAATTTCCTCGGTTTATTCCACTTTACACATTTTATGCCGTGAATTTCGTTCATGTAACTTCGTCATGGTTCAAGTTTTTACAACGCCGATTTCGCCGGGAAAACAAACTTTTTTTTAGTCCGATTTTTATGAAAAGGAAAATACACAAGATTACATCAGTTTCAGCACTATAACTATTTTTTCCATTGAACTCCGAGATTGAAGAGCTTCTACTATCTGATGAAAGCTTTGTGGAAATACTGTTTTCGGTAGGATTACGTGAAAACAAATACGGTAGAACCTCGGTTATTCGAGCTCTTTATTATCCGAACGCTGGGTTAGCAGAACAAGTTTTAGAAGTTAAATTTACCACAATAGTAGTATTACGTACAAATCATTGCTGAACATTTTGAAAATTTATGAAATATTCCACGTAGATAATAAATATATTTTCCGTACTGCGGCTGCAGTTTACTAGACTGCAGGTTGTATGCATATTTCTGACAGAATCGATTATGTGAGGATATTAGTGAATTTTAAAATTTATTTTAAAGAGAAAATACATTTTTATTGGATTTCTGCTAGTTAAAATTGACTTGGAAAGTTTTCGTTTCGCACAGAGATCGGTATTGATCACCTACGGCGACCTACGTTATATGAAGAGGAAGGAGGTGTTCCATTGTATCAAAGAGAGGCAGCCGGAACTAACCAACATGGACAGGGTAATCTTTCTTTATACTCGGAAAGATCGCGTGGGATATCTTTGTAAATTTCGCGACATCGCTCTTGGGGATCAACCTGTATGGGTAAGGAATTTGCAAGGATAGCCCCGAGCAAAAACTCGAAAACTTGTAATTGTGGAGGAGAAGTTCGGGCAACGTTTTAAGGGTGTCGTCATGCAAACCCTTGAGAGAGGGTAACTGGTTTGCAAACAAGTGAAATTGCTACCTAAGGTCCTGGATGCCCACGGGGATCGTAAATTCGAGCGCTCGAATACTTTTATATTTCGTAATATATTGCCTGCGAGAGGAAGTAAGCTTGTCAAACAAGTGCGTCTTTAAACATGAACTTCCATCAGCCTTTATAGCTTGAAATAGATCTTTCGCCTTGACATTAAGACTTTTCATGTTTCAATCGCTGGCTCGCTGACTTGACTTCCTCCTTGGCCAGGTCGAGATGAAATTCTCTTCGACAATGCTTCAAGGCTACATTTATTCATGAACGCTATATTTGTTCTTTAATGAAAAAATTATAAATCGTCCATACATGTTTTATGAAAGAATGCTTTCCCTTTAATTTTCATTTCTCGTCTTGAACATGAATATTCTAAATGATTGCAAATGGTTATGTAAATCGTCATTTTTATAGACAGCTTGCCCGAAACTGGAATTAAGTAGACTTACATTTCTTGTAGTAATCATTCTAGTTGCCGAGGTTACCAAATTTTACGAAAACACTTTAGATGATCGCGGGTTGTCAGGCACGAAATTGAAGAAAATTCAGAGTGCAAAAAGCTAACGCAATAACACATGGGGAACGAACTGCTGTGAAACTTCAAACAATGAGACCTCGCAAAGTTAGCGTTCAACACTGAGGGGTTAAGAACCGCTAATCCAGAGGATAAACGCAAGCCATCACAGTGGTAAGACGACTAATGAGTGACCATAAACATGGCCGACCGCCATCTTATCATAGAACAGGCTACAGAGCCGCCGGTAACCAGGGCCGAATATAGACTGGGTGTGGAATAGGATTAGTGGGATCGGTAACTTCCAGAAGGAGAAGCAAATTCCTGTCGAAGTAGAAGAAGACAAAAAACCAGTTTCACACGGACAAGCTGCTGTAAAACTTGAAAGATTAGACTCTCAAGACACATCCTCAAAAATGTTATCGTGAAACCCTGAAACATTCAGAACCTCTGGCCCTGAGGCTAAACGAAATCCACCACAGCAGTATGACGACTAATGAGCAGTGATACCAGAATGAGGTTGAAACCAACCTCATTTCCCCCTCCAGGCTCTCCACCTTTATCCCTTTCAACTATCCTATTCCACTGTTCAGTCCCTATCGCGCACGCCCAACGTGTTTCCCATTCGCCTCACTCTGCCTCACTCTATTCTCGTCGCGCAACGTGTCACATATTACTCTGGTCATCAGAGGGGGGGTACTTGTATTCCCCACGATTCCTTTTCGATTACCCCTGTCTGGCAACACTGCTAATGAGTGACCATAAACATGGCCGACCGCCATCTTATCATAGAACAGGCTACAGAGCCGCCGGTAACCAGGGTCGAATATAGACTGGGTGTGGAATAGGATTAGTGGGATCGGTAACTTCCAGAAGGAGAAGCAAATTCCTGTCGAAGTAGAAGAAGACAAAAAACCAGTTTCACACTTACAAGCTGCTGTAAAACTTGAAAGATTAGATTCTCAAGACACATACTCAAAAATGTTATCGTGAAACCCTGAAATATTCAGAACCTCTGGTCCTGAGGCTAAACGAAATCCACCACAGCAGTATGACGACTAATGAGCAGTGATACCAGAATGAGGTTGAAACCAACCTCATTTCCCCCTCCAGGCTCTCCACCTTTATCCCTTTCAACTATCCTATTCCACTGTTCAGTCCCTATCGCGCACGCCCAACGTGTTTCCCATTCGCCTCACTCTGCCTCACTCTATTCTCGTCGCGCAACGTGTCACATATTACTCTGGTCATCAGAGAGGGGGTACTTGTATTCCCCACGATTCCTTTTCGATTACCCCTGTCTGGCAACACTGCTAATGAGTGACCATAAACATGGCCGACCGCCATCTTATCATAGAACAGGCTACAGAGCCGCCGGTAACCAGGGTCGAATATAGACTGGGTGTGGAATAGGATTAGTGGGATCGGTAACTTCCAGAAGGAGAAGCAAATTCCTGTCGAAGTAGAAGAAGACAAAAAACCAGTTTCACACGGACAAGCTGCTGTAAAACTTGAAAGATTAGATTCTCAAGACACATCCTCAAAAATGTTATCGTGAAACCCTGAAATATTCAGAACCTCTGGTCCTGAGGCTAAACGAAATCCACCACAGCAGTATGACGACTAATGAGCAGTGATACCAGAATGAGGTTGAAACCAACCGCATTTCCCTCTCCAGGCTCTCCACCTTTATCCCTTTCAACTATTCTATTCCACTGTTCAGTCCCTATCGCGCACGCCCAACGTGTTTCCCATTCGCCTCACTCTGCCTCACTCTATTCTCGTCGCGCAACGTGTCACATATTACTCTGGTCATCAGAGAGGGGGTACTTGTATTCCCCACGATTCCTTTTCGATTACCCCTGTCTGGCAACACTGCTAATGAGTGACCATAAACATGGCCGACCGCCATCTTATCATAGAACAGGCTACAGAGCCGCCGGTAACCAGGGTCGAATATAGACTGGGTGTGGAATAGGATTAGTGGGATCGGTAACTTCCGGAAGGAGAAGCAAATTCCTGTCGAAGTAGAAGCAGACAAAAAACCAGTTTCACACGGACAAGCTGCTGTAAAACTTGAAAGATTAGATCCTCAGGACACATCCTCAAAAATGTTATCGTGAAACCCTGAAACATTCAGAACCTCTGGTCCTGAGGCTAAACGAAATCCACCACAGCAGTATGACGACTAATGAGCAGTGATACCAGAATGAGGTTGAAACCAACCTCATTTCCCCCTCCAGGCTCTCCACCTTTATCCCTTTCAACTATCCTATTCCACTGTTCAGTCCCTATCGCGCACGCCCAACGTGTTTCCCATTCGCCTCACTCTGCCTCACTCTATTCTCGTGGCGCAACGTGTCACATATTACTCTGGTCATCAGAGAGGGGGTACTTGTATTCCCCACGATTCCTTTTCGATTACCCCTGTCTGGCAACACTGCTAATGAGTGACCATAAACATGGCCGACCGCCATCTTATCATAGAACAGGCTACAGAGCCGCCGGTAACCAGGGCCGAATATAGACTGGGTGTGGAATAGGATTAGTGGGATCGGTAACTTCCAGAAGGAGAAGCAAATACCTGTCGAAGTAGAAGAAGACAAAAAACCAGTTTCACACGGACAAGCTGCTGTAAAACTTGAAAGATTAGATCCTCAGGACACATCCTCAAAAATGTTATCGTGAAACCCTGAAACATTCAGAACCTCTGGTCCTGAGGCTAAACGAAATCCACCACAGCAGTATGACGACTAATGAGCAGTGATACCAGAATGAGGTTGAAACCAACCTCATTTCCCCCTCCAGGCTCTCCACCTTTATCCCTTTCAACTATCCTATTCCACTGTTCAGTCCCTATCGCGCACGCCCAACGTGTTTCCCATTCGCCTCACTCTGCCTCACTCTATTCTCGTCGCGCAACGTGTCACATATTACTCTGGTCATCAGAGGGGGGGTACTTGTATTCCCCACGATTCCTTTTCGATTACCCCTGTCTGGTAACACTGCTAATGAGTGACCATAAACATGGTCGATCGCCATCTTATCATAGAACAGGCTATAGGGTGGGAATAGAGATTGGTGGGGATCGAGAACGTCTAGGCACACGTGCACGCTGCCCGAGCCGTGAGCTGTGCCACACACTCGAGCTCGAGCTCACCAACGCAGCACATCGTCAGCTGTATAGTGACGTCACGCTTGCTGATGAAGCCTGACTTACCGGCAATATGTTTTTTCTCGACCTCTGTTTTACCGATTACAGTGACCGACGACTCGCGGTGATTGAATGCGAGAAACAGACATCAGCGCTCGAACCGGAAGTGTATCGTCACAGAACCCTCGCTTTTGTATTTCTGTATTTAACAAACTGTGTGTTTAAAAACGTATGGTTTAACATAATAAACGTTGCATTGACATTGTATGTGTTCCTGCCGGCGGGGTGGCCTCCAACTTTTCTATAAGAACCCTACATCTCTCGATATTTAAGAAAATGTATGTCTTGATAGTAGCAGCACTGTCGCGCCGTCCAATGCTTCTCGCGGCTCCGCTACATTCTGCCGAATAATGCAAATTACGCCTCGAAAACGCAAATGTAAGCCAAATTGGGATACGTCCCCGCTATACAGTGCCCGAAATTACCATGAAGCCACCTGATTTTTTTATGAAATCTTATAATCATGTCATAGTAATGAGAAGCTTATACACACGATAGCATTTTAGGATTTATAAAAGAGACCATCAACATGATTACATTCACAGATATATTATTTATTTACAGGAAAACGTAAAGTTATATAGTTTAACAAAAAACGAACTGCGAAATTTCCATAAAGTCACACGTTTTTTAAGTAGAAAAATTCAAGATTATCGAAAATTTCTTCTATATTTACAAATTGATAATTAGTATAATTGCCATTTCTTCGAATAACGTCGAAAATTCGATTAGGCATTGTTGAAATCAAAGTACGAAGCGTTTCTGCTTCGATGGATGTCCACGCTTCGTTCACCGCAATCCATAACTCAGAAACAAAGTTGTACTGTTTACAATTGCCATATACTTTTCTTGCAAGTATTCCCCAAAGATTCTCAATTGGGTTTAAATCCGGCGAACAAGCTGGTCATGTAAAAATCCTCATATTTTTGTTGTCTGACACCACCCAGTTGTTTGTCTTGATGCATGAATTGAGGCGTTGTCATGCTGAAAAATGAAATTGTCTGTCTGAATTTCTTCTCTAAATGATATTAATACCATCTCCAACAGCTTCGTATATTGTGTCGAATTCATCTTATCATTAATTCGACAGATTGGTATTTTTTTATTGGCTCTGAATGCAGCCCAAATCATTAATGAGCCACCACCGAAGTTACGACTCATTGCAACATTACTTTCTTTTGTTAAATTGTGCCAGTAGTATCTGAACCATCTGGCCCATCCAAGTTAAACTTTTTCTTATCGGAAAAAATTCTTGTGTTCGGGACATATATATCTTTGTGCAAATTCGAGACGGGCTTGTTTCTGTCGTCCTTTGGTAGCTGGTTTCTGCAGCATTTTTGTCCATTTAAAATGCCCTGAACTTTTCAGAATTTGCTGCACACGCCTTGCTGTTGGAAATGGTCTTAATGCCATTTACAGAAGAAATTTAGACTGACAATTTCATTTTTCAACATGATAACGCCTCAATTTATGCATCAAGACAAACAAGGCAGTGGTTAGACAACAAAAATATGAGGATTTTGATGTGGCCAGCTTGTTCGCCAGATTTAAACCCAATTGAGAATCCTTGGGTTTTTCCTTCTGTTTGGACTCTGTTGTGGACATCCATCGAAGCAGAAACTCTTCGTACTTTGATTTCAACAATGCCTAATCGAATTTTCGACGTTATTCGAAGAAATGGCAATTATACTAAGTCTCAATTTGTAAATATAGAAGAAATTTTCGATAATCTTGAATTTTTCTACTTAAAAAACGTGTGGCTTTATGGAAATTTCGCAGTTCGTTTTTTGTGAAACTATTTAAGTTCATGTTTTTCTGTAAATAAATAATATATCTGTGAATGTAATC
This sequence comes from Lasioglossum pauxillum, assembly GCA_933228785.1. Classification (NCBI taxonomy): domain Eukaryota; kingdom Metazoa; phylum Arthropoda; class Insecta; order Hymenoptera; family Halictidae; genus Lasioglossum; species Lasioglossum pauxillum. The sequence goes on along the minus strand of OW121701.1, from coordinate 34,982,156 downwards.
ATGTCAATTATTTCTTTTATTAATCCTAAAATGCTATCGTGCATCAGCTTCTCATTACTATGACATAATTATAAGATTTCACCAAAAAATCAGGTGGCTTTATGGTAATTTCGGGCACTGTATCGATCTTTTATCTAGCGATTGTGACTACGTAGGGACCCCAAATGTGCATTAGCGAGACGTGGTTTGTTAATGGCCGGACCCTTGCAATTCTGTGTACGTATATATGTATCACAATTAGAACTGCTATTGTATTTGATTATTTTTATCATTTTTGTGGTTAATTTTTTCGCAGAATGTCGCGTGCTTCTTCAATCGAGCCCACTGTGCGCCGGTACACAGGGACAGATACGTGGGTGTGGAATAAAGATTGATGGGGATCGGTACGAGTATGACTAACTTCCAGAAGGAGTACTGTTGAAGCAGTGGCAGATGAAGAACCAATTTCACATAAAGAACTGCTGTGAAACTTGAAACAATGAGACCTAACAATGTTACCGTTTAACGCTGACGGGTTAAGAATCGCTGATCCAAAGGATAAACGAAAGACACCGCAGTAGTAAGACGACTAATGAGTGACCATAAACATGGTCGACCGCCATCTTATCATAGAATAGGCTACAGAGCCGCCGGTATACAGGGACGGATATAGAGTGGGTGGGAATAGGGATTGGTAGGGGTGGGCACGAGCATCGCTAACTTCCAGAAGTAGTCCTATCGCGGAACAACCAGATACGGAGATAGAAGGTGCCGGCGGGCAACCTCTTCTAAAAGTGGCACCTAAAACTTTAAATCTCGTATCTCACGCCTAAGATGCCGCACCCCTAAATATTTGATCCCCCTTGCTCTTTCCTTTCTTCTTCGCGGAACGCTCGCTCTTTAAGTTATCTTTCCCCGTGAATTCATAAGCGGACCAGTATTTCGGTGTCCGCTCGAACTTTTTGCCCGCGTAAAAGGAAAACTCTTAACGAGAGGAACGGTTTTAAATAAGGAACTTTTCATAATAATGCACGATCCCTCTCTCGTTGCCATCCTGCGCCTTCCACGTTTCGAATTGAGAACCGAGGCTACTCCGGTGCCGTTGCGGACTCGAATTACATCCTCCTTTAAATTCGTACGGAACGGAACCTTTGAGACAAAGGATCTCTCGAAGAATACTTTTTAGTCGGCCGAGTTCTCGTTTGAATATTCCGTAAACGGCAAATAGTGGGATATTTTCCTTCGATACATCTGGTTCGGCGAATTAATCCTCGAATGGCGGCAGTCGGGTACGTTCTGACCCAGAGTCGTAAACTTTCTGTCGAAATTTAAGTTTTTACGGGTAGAACCTCGCTCGTTGCACGAAACGGGGCCGAAAATCACCCGATCTGCTTTTCCACTTTCCCCACCCTGTATTTCTTCTACGTCACCACCACAGTCCCCACCACGAGCTCCAGAATTTCTAATAACTCGTAGTGGGTGTCGCTAGTATGCAACGAACAAGAATTCCGTGCAATAAACGAGGTTGCAACGAACGAGGTTCTACTGTAGTTTAAATAACTAGCAGTTGATGTTACGCATTTCTGGTAAAATTGAATAGCTGAAATGCAGAACTGTGAATAAATTAATAGAATTTAAAAAACATTGTTACAGTATTTTCGGCTTGTTGAATTAATAAATAGAAATTAATTTTCGAATGTAATAATAATAAAGTATCGAATGTAATCGGTATGATCGATTTGTGCAATACGAGATAATGAACGTCTGCTTAGTGTGAAACTCGAGATATCGTTGATTGTAAACGCAGTTATTAATTATTTCTTCGTGTACGTATTTATTGTCTGACATTAATATTTATCATAAGTTTATTTAGTACGTTTATGTATATACTCCGTTAATTCAGTCAAAGGAAAAATATAATCGATACTGTTCGTTCCACAATCTACGAGGTACTGGCATACTGATCTTGCTTAACATCCATCGAATGTTATACCTGTAATAATTAAGTTTAATCTATGGTTATTACGAAGGTAGCCAATGAATGTTAAACAACGTTCATACGCCAGTATATACCTCGGTAATTGTAAAGCGAATAACATCGATCGCAATTTTCCTTTAATAACAAATTATAATCTATAAAACGCTGCGCATGTAATTTCTGTTTCTTGCAGTTGACTTGTTCTTTTACTTTGCATTGTCGAAGAATGAATTACAATTGACACGCTGATTTGCTATTGTGAGAAGTGTACAAGAGTCACGCAATTAAACCAGATTGTGTCCGAAATTTAGTTAGAGCCAGAAAAAATTGTTGAGAGAAATGACTATAAGGAGATTTATTGATCCACAATTTCTCTATGTACGGTCACATTAACAAAATTACACTTTGGCTCTGTGGAATTTTTCAGTGTACTTTTTTCCAGTCTACGTAATTTTATGAAATGTTTTTGTGAGAAATTCTGAGAGAATAAAATTTTATATTCACGTACAGTTGCGGTCTATAAAGGAAGCAAAAGGAAAAATATTGTTCACATGAAAAATATGAAAAAGATCAAGTGAATCTTTCGAGCATATCTCTGAATAAAATACACAAAATTATATTACGTTGAACTTTTCCTGATTATACGTACCGTTAAACACGAAGTTATAAGAAAATACATCTTTTACCACTTATCCTTTTCCTTTACAGCTTTTTATTTTCCAAATACAAACTCAAACTATAACCTGTTCCAATTATGTGACTCAGCTTAAACGAAGTTTGTTCAAACTTGAAACAATTTACCTTTAGTTAGCTTAAATAATTACTTTCTATAGACATGGAGTGCTCGTAATAGGTAGATCGCAGAACTTTCTACTTTCCACTTTCGTGGACATATTTGCAACTGCAATCAATTCTGTAATGATGTGTATCTCATTGTAGTATACAGGCTGTTCCAGGTGTTAAAGTGCCAAAGTTTAATGGCGTATTACTGCAATATAGTCTTTTGAAAGTATAAAGTAGGCTAATACTTTTTTACAACTGACGTTCAGCTGCATCCATTCATGTATTAAAAGATACATTAAAAAAGAAAACGAAATTGACCTTCGTATGACCTTCACGCGTCCACTAATAACACCAAAATATGCTCCATTCGACACCATTCAAATTTCCTCTTAAAACATGACAAGATTATAAATTATAAGAAATTATATAAATTATATACATCACAAGCATGTGTCTATCCAAGTTTTCGGCCATTTTTCGAATAATTATACCCAAAGAAATGAATTTGGTAAATAATTCCTCAGGGAAGCATCTTTACAAGCTTAATAATTGCAAATTAACACTAAACCTAGCAATGCCGGTTTCATATTTTTTATTTTACAACTATTCAAATTATAAAGCAACTTCCATGGGAAGTGTTTTAATAAATTTCTATATTCCAGCATAAACTATCCTAAAAATTGTACACAATCCAAGTAAATACAGTTTTGTCATTTTTGTTAGGTAAAACATTGTAATCGATTTTAGTGCTTAGTAGGTTTAGTGTTAAGGGTGCCGGCGTGCCTCTGCAAGAGTGTGGTGGCACACGCACACATCGCTAGATCCGCATATACGTATATGAAATTACAAGGTTTTTTCAACACAAAATTACGCTTCAACATCGCAATTAGGAGTTCAGAAGCGGTCAATTGTGATTCTAAAAGTCAAATCAATGTCTGTCCGGTATCCAAAATGCATATTTTTATGTTATCGAGGAATAATTTGTAATATTCCGCAGATACCGCCTGTCACGAGGCATCTGAAGCAAGCATGATATCACAAGATGGCCGCCACTGACAGATTTTCGTAAATATTGAGAGATTTATCGTACGAATAAAAAAAATCGCTCTGCATCGACATAGCCAGGACATGTACAAAGGCGGCGGTGTGTATTTTTAGTTGATTAATTAATTATTTAAACACGAAAAATGTTTCGGAAAATAATACAGCACCTCGAGTATTCGAAATTTTGCAGTAGTAGCACCACTGTCTCTTTCCTAAACTGCACATTACAAATGCTATAATAGAATACGGCTGATAATGCAGGTCGATATTATATTGTCCATCGATAATATAGTGTCCATCGTCCGTGCAAACACTAAATTTATTGAACAAAAACACTGGTACGCGAAGCAGTTATCTTCTGACGTCTTGCTTACTTCGGTTGCCTCGTGATAGGCCAATACCAGTGGTGTTGGACAGGCAATATCTGCCGAATAGTATAAATTACTCTAATAATTCTATTGGAACATTTGTAACGTGCAGTTTAGGAAAGAGACAGTGGTGCTACTAGTGCAAAATTTCGGAACCTCGGGGTGCTGTATTTTTTTCCGAAACATTTTTCGTGTTTAAATAATTAATTAATCAACTAAAAATACACACTACCACCTTTGTACACGTCCTGGCTATGTCGATGCAGAGCGATTATTTAGATTCAAACGATAAATCTCTCAATATTTACGAAAATCGGTCAGTGGCAACCATCTTGTGATATCATGCTTGCTTCGGATGCCTCGTGACAGGCGGTATCTGCCGAATATTACAAATTATTCCTCGATAACGTAAAAATATGCATTTTGGGCACCGGACAGACATAGATTTGACTTTTAGGAATCGCAATTGACCGCTTCTGAACTCTTCATTTCAATGTTGAAGCGTCATTTTGCATTCTTGTAAACCTTGTAATTTCATATACGTATATGCGGATCTAGCGATGTGTGCGTGTGCCACCACACTCTTGTACGGGCGCGCCGGCACCTTGTTAAGAATATTAGTACTCGTCATTTGGACGGATCCCGTAAACTTAGTATTAATATCGTAAATGATTAAATTTGTAAAAGGATGTGAAAATGTTCTTCACAATTAACTAATTCCGTTGATATAGGTGGGTAATCGCTACGGTGCAATCGGTACGTCTAACGCCGGCTACCGGCGCTCCTAGAACAGCTGTAGAAACTTTGCCATCCGCGATACTAAAAACGGAGAAACTATTGTTGAGCATTATTAACGAAACGGGACCTATTCTAAAGGCGACGCATTTAATTTCTCCAATTCTCGCCCGGTGTTGCAGGTCGCGCGATAACGTTCCTGCAGCTTGTTACGCAAACAATTCGCAGTGCCACGGATTTCATGCAACGTCAATAAATTAGTAGCAGGGTGCTTGATAAAGGAGGGTCCTTAATTTCGCGCAATTACCGGCGATACTACGTGGAATCGATGTAACGAATGTTTTCGGGGTGGGCGAGACTGGGGGGTGAAATTGCGACTGCATCGGCGTTACCAGTATCCACGCTCTTCCCAAAGTAGGTTATTTAAAATTGTTTCACCCTTTCGACATACTATCGCGTTTGCAAATAACTCTTTTGTCAGTGCTTGGAGAAATGAAATTAATTAAAGAAATAAGCTCTTTCTAAAATTGTCCAGCGATCTTTAATGTATTGTCGGTGCATGTGAAAGTAGATGTATAAACTATAAAGGAAAGGAGTGTCATGTCGTGTACGGTGACAGAGGTCACTCCAGATTATTAATTGTTTGTAGTACATTTAAACTCGTGGAAATGGAGCAATCTATACATAATGTTACATTCAATTAATTCGAGGACTCAGCGGTCCGTTTTTACCCAGAAAATATAAATATCTACATCACTGCACTGCTGATACATAATTAGCATTCACGTGTCGAGATAAAGTACATTCAGAAATAGACGATCACCGCAGTAAAAGATCTCGAGCAACATCAACTGTGTAGTGGTGGAAATCGTCTGCCATTCAAGAATTAATAGGTTGTTATACCTGCTTGTATGATATTAAAAAAGTTGGTTAATAAATATTCTTCTGCTTAAACAACTGTTCCTGATATTTTGATAATAGTTTCATTAAAAAATAATTGAAAACAAAAAAGTTTTATTATTGGATTAACTCACAAGGGAACATATTCAGATGCCAAAATCGGATTTTGATGAAACTTTGGGAGCTTATAGTACTTTGAAAAATATTTGACACGTATTTTTTTTTATCGGCAACCATCCACTCTGAAGGGGTGAAAACAGCCCTCAAAGTTGGGGGTCAAAACCATATTTTTTGAGATATCTCGGAAACGAGAGGTCCAAAAAATTTGAATTTTTTTTTAAATTGTGTGTTTTTCAACGAGGAATGTAGTCGCGTAAAAAAGTTTTAACAAAAGTTTTTTGTTTAAACAATATATTAAAAATTTGATTTTTTTTGCAGTTTCTCGTATTTATTGTTAGTTCATTTTAATGTAAACTTGGGTGTGTAATCTTTGATCCAAAATAGGGGATACATGTTTCAGGATTTTCTTTTTTTTTGCCATTTAACAATAATTATGCATAATGGAAGATAGTCTTGCACCTGGCGTGTGAAGGAATTCTGGCTTGTTTTATCGAAATATAAGCATTTAGTATGAACATATATAGTATTTTAAACAATACTACTGGATTATATGTCGTTTGTTATTTTTTCAGTAGCTAAAGAAGGTGGCGCAGGTAGCAGCGTGACGTGTGCTAATTACCGCGGCGGAGTAAGAGTACCGACTTGTATGTATAGCCAATTCGTCTGCGAATTTCTGCTGTCGTTGGGCTTTCGTTCAAAATATACCTGGAGCCTTTTCAAATACACTGTGGATCCTTCAAATAATCGAAACTGGAGTTTCCCTCGTTGTATATGGTAGTTCTGATAAGAGCTGGTGGCAAAATGCTGCACACTGCAGTTTTACCTTGGTTATTTATAGCATTTGAGAAGGAAACGAATATTTTCAAAAGTTTCTATTGATTATTAGGGTGAAAGAGGAGGAAATGTAAAGTAGTCTTAAGAATGTACATATAAATATGGGCACATTGCTTTGTGTGCTACAGTTTTTCTGCATTACGGTTTGAGTTGTGTAAGATTTCGTTATCAAATTAACGTGCATATTAAGAAGTTAAGATGACTGCTTCCGGATTTGTAAAACAGTACCACATAACAAATAATTTCTGGCGATAATCAAGGTAAACATCCGATAATTATATTATTTTTACTTTTCTTGATTGTTTATTTTTAGATTTGTTTTTACAAACATGAAGATCAATCCGATGAACATTATAAACATTTTGATCGAAACATATCACAGCAATAATAACAAGGAAACACCCAACGCAGACGAATTGGCTATACATACAAGTCGGTACCCTTACTCCGCCGCGGTAATTAGCACGCGTCACGCTGCTACCTGCGCCACCTTCTTTAGCTACTGATAAAATAACAAACGACATATAATCCAGTGGTATTGTTTAAAATACTATATATGTTCATACTAAATGCTTATATTTCGATAAAACAAGCCAGAATTCCTTCACACGCCAGGTGCAAGACTATCTTCCATTATGCATAATTATTGTTAAATGGCAAAAAAAAGAAAATCCTGAAACATGTATCCCCTATTTTGGATCAAAGATCACACACCCAAGTTTACATTAAAATGAACTAACAATAAATACGAGAAACTGCAAAAAAAAATCAAATTTTTAATATATTGTTTAAAAAAAAAACTTTTGTTAAAACTTTTTTACGCGACTACATTCCCCATTGAAAAACACAATTTAAAAAAAAATTCAAATTTTTTGGACCTCTCGTTTCCGAGATATCTCAAAAAATATGGTTTTGACCCCCAACTTTGAGGGCTGTTTTCACCCCTTCAGAGTGGATGGTTGCCGATAAAAAAAAATACGTGTCAAATATTTTTCAAAGTACTATAAGCTCCCAAAGTTTCATCAAAATCCGATTTTCGCATCTGAATATGTTCCCTTGTCAGTGATGGATCTTTTGAACCCCTCAAGGGGTATTCGTGGTGGTGGGGATACATTTTCCACAAACATCGTGCACATCTCGACGTGTGTCTATCGTCACTGTACTTTCGTAGCATAACAATTGTTCTAACTTTCCAGAAAAGTTCCAGTCGTATGGTCCAATATATATTCTTTACAAGAGTATCCGACTACATTAGTGGCAGTCACTATACAAGTTATTTCACCTAACTTGACCACCTTGAATATCTTTGTTGTTTCTAAAGATACATCAAATGTCTGAAGAACAAAGTTGAATGGTAAAATGGGGCTCATACGATACCACAAAATTTTTATTTTTATGTAATTTTTTTTTAGAGATATAGAGGTCACCTTCATTTTTTTAAATGGAATGAGGTATTTTTTAATACATCAATCGATGCAGCTGTACATTCGTTATAAAAAAGTACTAACCTATGTATGTCGAAAAGTTAGTAGTTCAGGAGATATTTCAATTTAAATAACTCTAAAACACCATTACTGTCGTACTAAGACGTTTAGCGTTTACTTACTAGCGAATTCGATAAAGTTGCTACATTATGCTGTCGATGAATGTCAGTCCCTAAATTGCGACTCTGTACACTAGCGAAGGAATTCGATTAGAATCAATTCGGATCAATTTGTGTCTCAAACATATTTGTCAACGCAGAACTCTGTTCGTAACTTTCTTATTTTTGATTGTTTATTTATGAAACCTCCACTGGCACATGGGCGGCTCTTTTCCGGTTAAAATTATATCCTACACGATGCAGTTCGAACTATTATTATTTGCCTAATCCACGATATAGTGGAGCCTCGACTATCCAAACCAGATCCGACACGACGTCTTCGACACGATTTTAGAACGTGTTCCAGTTGTAGTTTTGCAACGTTAGAGGGCTTGAATGCAAGGTGAAGAATGACGCTGTGTGATAGAGATGATCACGTTTAAAAAGTCAACAGAACTAGTTTACTTACTTGTGTAACGTCTTAGTACGACAGTAATGGTGTTTTAGAGTTATTTCAATTGAAATATCTCCTGAACTACTAACTTTTCGACATACATAGGTAGTACTTTTTTTATAACGAATGTCCAGCTGCATCCATTGATGTATTAAAAAATACCTCATTCCATTTAAAAAAATGAAGGTGATCTTCATATCTTTAAAAAAAAAATTACATGAAAACAAACATTTTTTGGTATCGTATGAGCCCCATTTTACCATTCAACTTTGTCCGTCAGACGTTTTACGTATATTTAAAAACAACAAAGATGTTCAAGGTGGTCAAGTTAGGTGAAATACCTGGTATACAGGGTGTCCCAAAATTCGAAAACTTCCCGAAAGGGGGTGGTTCCCGAGACCATTTCAAGCGACATTTTCCTTTGCAAAAATGTTATCCGCGGCTTTGTTCTAGGAGTTATTAACGAAAAACACGGACCAATCAGAGCGCGACCTAGACGTGAGTTGCCACAGTCGGCCAATAAACAGTTGGTGCGCCGGGCGACTGTTCCAACTCGCGTTTAGGTCGCGCTCTGATTGGTCCGTGTTTTTCGTTAATAACTCCTAAACAAAGCCGCGGCTGACATTGGTGCAAAGGAAAATGTCGTTTGAAATGGTCTCAGGAACCACCCCCTTTCGGGAAGTTCACGAATTTTGGGACACCCTGTATAGATACAGTCGAATCGACGCCATAAACTCGCCCCCATAGAGTAATCCGTGCACCCCCTCGGACCCGACGTCGAGGCAGGATATAACACTGTTCTTTACTCCGCTAGGGTCAATAAGACGATTCATGATTACCGGAAACCGGAAGCGTCCACGAGGAGGGTGGAATCGAAGTAGCAGGATGTCGGGGTAGTCGGGGGAGTAGGGGGCTTTTATCCTAAGCAAACAGTATTTGATATTCCGAAATCCTGATTGCTGCTCGAGTGAGAGAGTGTTCAGCCGACAGGTGCGAAGCTGCTCCCGGGTTGGCAGATTGGGGAAGACGGAGGAATAAATGCACCGCGGCGGATAGAAATAAGGGAATAAAGGGGGGAAGAGGAAGCCCGTAGACCGATGGCAGGTGGAGAAGGGGTAGGGAGCCTGGGGGGTAGGTAGAAAACCGGGGAACAGCGTTACCTCCAGCGATAAACTCCGGTGGAGCGATCCTCGGGGAAATAAAGTTCCGGAATGGCTGCGAAGCAGCGGCTAAGCTCCACCTTCGCCGTTGCGGTCGCTCTTCTTTCGCTTGACCTCTGACGAATCGCGCGAGTAGCATCAACCCCTTTGTTGCGTATTTTCGCCTGGCCTTCTGAGCCACGAGTGGCGCCACTCGACCACCGCTTATTCGAAACAAAAGAAGTGACCCCTTCGCTTTTTTCCCGCGCGTCGCGTCATGACCTTGAGATCCTTGTTCCTCTGCATCTTCCCTGAAGTTCGTCAACCCTGAATAGGCTTCAACCTCCAACCCTCGAATCGTGGACCATTTTTATAAATAGATAGCGGATTTTATGCATTTTTAACAGAAATGGGAAGGTGTCATTTGGAAAAGTAGATACACTAGAAGAATTTAAAAATATTGTTATACAGTGAGTGTACAAAGTATTCGAACACCCTTTAAAAACTAATAACTTTTTTATAATTGCACCAAACGACTTGATTTTTTATAATCAATTAGAAGCATTGGTTCACAATATGATATGCAAGAAAGATTTTCCAAAAATTATAATTTACAAGGTTACATAGAAAAATAAAAAAGGCATTTTTCAAAACTTTTTTATTTGGGTTTTGTAGATCTAGGTTAGTTATACACATGCTGAAACTTTCATGGAAATCGGTTGACGCAAGAAGAAACGACACGCATCGAAAGATGGATGATTCTGTGGATTTAAGTAAAACTACGATTTTCACTATTTTTAACCGCTTGTATCTCGTGTGTATGTTAATCGATTTCGATGAAATTTTCAGCATGTGTATAACTAACGTATATTTTAAATTTACATTAAGGGCCCAAATAAAAAATGCCTTTTTTATTTTTGAAATAAATGAAATGAATGAAAATCCTTTTTGCATATCATTTCGTAAACCAATGCTTTTAAGTGATGATAAAAAATCCGGTCGTTTGGTACAATTATAAAAAAGTTATTAGTTTTTAAAGGGCGTACTAATACTTTGTACACTCACTGTATATAAATAAATGTTTATATCGCTCCAGTTTGTCGCAATTCGGGTAGACAATTTTTATTTTGCATAAAGATCCGCAGTCCATTTTTAACCACAGTGCCTCTTGTTAATATTCGATGATACAGATAACTTTTTTAATATTGGACAATAGGATTTGGATTTTTTTAAAAGTTAGAACATAGAACTGCGGTGAGCAACGTCATTTTGCATTCAGAAATGGATTATTTATCATCTCGGCCAAATTGATTTGTATCTGTTAACACAAAAATGAATAACTACGCGCGAAAAAACGACTGAAATATTTCGCGGATTTTCGTCCGCCACTGTCGTCATTTCGGTAGCGGCGTCCGCCATTTGTACTGTTTTATTAAATGCAGCTCCGAATAAAATGTTAAAACGTGTAACAAAGAAATCCCATTAAGACCCTGAACGTTGCAGCGTGCGTCACAGTTTCAAATAACAACGCACGTGAAATTAATTTGGGTATATTAACACAAAGTGGGAAACGGCGGTCGTTATAAATATGCGACGCTGGTAATGAGCATGTTAAGCGCCATGGATTACTGATGAAATTTTGTTTCCTCAGAAATCCCCGGTAACAGACATATTTTTGGAATGTTCGTCGCCGAATATGTTCCACACTTATTAATTACTAGAACGCAGATATTTTTACTGTGTTTGCATTTGACTTATTCAATGATTTCGTGTGGATTTTGTCTGGAATGCTTAAATTCGCGATCGATTAATTCGGTAACGTTTATTATACGATAAACATTTGATACAGGTAAATTTTCGTTATGAATGCAGATCGTTCCGCTAATAACCGCATCAATAAATTTGATTCAGCACATTGTGCCGGCGGTATTAAATTTGATCATGTCTGCGGTGTATTTTTGCGATCTAGAATAATAACGAGAAGAATGATAACGCTATTGGAAGACAATGCTGGCTACTTCTTCGTTTCCCTCCCCCTTTGTAGGGCGCACTTGAGCCGCGAGCAGCTTGGCACTTGTTCAGTTTCCAACTTAGCTGCCCGTTTCGATTCCCTGTACAAAATAAACCCGACGCCATTCCGGACTGGTTTTGTTTATAATGAACTCGCTTCGCAATTAGTTCAGATTCTATCAATTTGAATTATGACAACAAAGCTTCAGCATACACCGCCGAACACACAACTGGTATTATGATCTGCGCCGGCAAATCCGGTTTCAGTCGTGATACGGCGAATTCCGCTGGATTTAAACACTGCTCCTATGCTTAATGCTATGATATAATACCCACTTTTTATCTCCTGTCAGAATCCGGCCGGAGCATGGCTCATGCTCCAGACAGGCGAAATTTTCTTCCGGCATGGCAGCTCGTAGGTGTCTTATTCTCAGCGTCCTTACTCCTTACGCTTCCCGGACTGCCATAACCTTTCGCATTATCGCTTCTATTACATTCAGTGTCTCACAGAATCGATCATACACATTTTAAGGAGGTAATTCTGGTTTTTCATTTTTAGAAAATCGATTTTTCCATCTTCTTTAATTGCAAGCGTTGTAGAGTATGTGCGCAATTGGATTTGTTTGAATTCGTGAAATTAATTATTCAATTTTACTTACTATTGATAGCTGAATCTTGATCTCGATAAGACTCCGAAAGTTTTAAGGTCCAATTTTAAAATGATATTAGCTCTTAAAGGATGTCCACTTAACCCCTTGTTTCAGTGATTAGAACTTTCTTTGTAGTTCGTAATTTCCTAAAAAAAGGAGAAAATTTATATCTATTGTATGCCTACATGTTCTCCACTAACTACAGTGTTCCCGTGATTGTTGTGCGAACCTCGGGGGTATCGAGTCTCAAGAAACGAATTGATACCTAAGATTTTTTACGTGTAGTCCAGTCAATGAATGCTCATAAGGGGGGTGTAGAGGGAAATGGAAGGGACACAATTTTTAACTTTGGGACTTTGTTTGGACTAGTTAGGAGGGAAAGGTCCCCTTTTTCGGTTTTCCGCTTACATCTCCGAAACTATGTGTCCTAGCGATAAGATCATTCTATACAAAATTAAAGCTGACAAAATGTGCCACAAGATTGATTGGATTCAATTTTTCACTATCTCGCATAGTTTCCGAGATATCCGCGCTCAAAGTCCACTAATTGTGAAAAAGAAATTATTGCCTCACGTTTATTCCCTTATTTGACTTTTCAGCACAATTTTGATCGCGGATATCTCGGAAACTATGGGAGATATCGAAAAACTGAATCGCCTCAATCTTGTGGCACATTTTGTCAGCTTTAATTTTGTACAGAATGATCTTATCGCTAGGACGCATAGTTTCCGAAATATAAGCGGAAAACCGAAAAAGGGAACATTCTACGTGTCCCTCTGCACCTCGATCACCTCCTAGGAGTGGGGACTTTTAGTATGTTTACCTCCTAACTAGTCCAAACAAAGACCCAAAGTTAAAAATTGTGTTTCTTCCATTTCCCTCTACAACTTTTCGTTGACTGGACTAGTGTGCCGAACATAGATTTTTTGGATAACTTTTCCAAGTGTAAACGACGATACTGGGTAAACAACGGTGCTAAGTGGGAAATTGTTGTATTGTACTAATGCTATTTCATACCCGAGAATGATACATCAAGTATCATAAAACCCCAATTTAAACACCCTAATACCTTAATTTCTTTGTAGCGCGATTGACCGCCCACGGGATAACCCCCTGGTAGTGAGGATCAAAAAGTCACATCATCCGCATACCCGAAAGTCACATCAATCGCGGAAACACTATATACATTAACGAAACCAAAATAGAATATCATTTCGGTTTAAAGACATATATTTATTAGACTTTGTTCAGGATCTTCATCACGAATCTGACACGATATTGTACGGCAAGAGGTTAACATTGTCCTCGACTGTATCGAATTTGATTTGACTCTTGTTGGGAATGGGGTGTCGATTAAACAAAGTCAGAGTTAATGTTTGAGAGAAAACAAGACTTTACTCAACGGCTCGGAACGAAACGTCTTTCCTTGAAGAGGATCTGCAGCAGACTAACGAAAAACTGACCTGAACGATACTCTCGAAAAAGGAAATGGGGCCTATATATCTATGGGCCTCTGTCTCATTTAGTGACCTTGGTGCGTCAAGGGTTTTTCCAGGCAAGACCCTCTTACGACACATCTGGCTTGCAGCCCTTATACTGCCTTCGGTTATTTTAAAGTATCGCTAAAAGTAGAGGCGATTTAGAAACTGTCGGTAAATCCAACAACTCTTGTGGTAACAATGAATTTCAGTCTTGCTTATTTCGTTCGCCGTGAACTACCAAGCTTGCCTAACCGGATTAGCTGGATACATGTACACGTGTGTATTTAGCATGGTTTAAAGTAGTAATGCCACTGGCGAGCTACCTGAGCGATTAGTCTACACCTCCAGCGAAAGGAATAAGTAGGACGATGCCATTATCAAGGACGGACGAGTTGGATAAATTACAGCTCTGCTCTTTTATCAGTTCATTCAACGAAAGCACTTGAAAGTTCTTTTGAACCTTGGCCAGAAGAAATTTTTCCCTAGAGCATTTCTTGGCTAAATGTTACGACGTATGGGTCAGGACACTCATACAAATGTTAAAACAATGTACATTTACTCGAATTAATATTCGGACGCTCTAAAAAAGAATAACTTTTTAACCCTCATCCGTCCCTCGTGTCAATTTGACACAGTTTTCGCGAATTAAGGGGTACTGTTCTGTTATTTGTCGGTAAATTTGCCCGAAAGTTTGTGACTTTTATTTTTTTAATGCGAAACACATATGCCTAGCATTGTTCATGGAAAATAATAATGTCAAAACTGCAAGCCGAATTTGTTACGAAAGAGTCCTTGTGTGTCAATATGACACATGTACTCTTACGTACTGTCGCGGAGTTTTTCAATTACTATTATTTCAACGACAAATTTATACAGCATCTGAAAATTTAAGGAAAATTGATTTTTTCTAAATTAGAAGAAAACGTATTACTCATATAGTATGGAAATTTACACGGGACGCGATCGAAACTGCCACACAGAAGTAAAGCAGGGTCAACGCGTAGTGCTACAATTAGTTGAAGGTTTGGGTGGACGCAATGTTACGCGTGACAATTTTTTTACTTCACACGAATTAGTAACTATATTACAAAAACAAAAGATGACGCTTGTAGGGACCATACGAAAAAATAGAAAAGAAATTCCACAAATTTTACTCGATATGAAGAAGAAGCCACTTCATCATTCGGAGTTTGTTTTTGAACACATACTAAAAGGTACAATGGTGTCTTATGCGACAAAAAGAAGACGATTTGTTATTCTACTTAGTACATACCATACGTCAAAGCAAATGAGTAGTGAAGTAGATAAAAAACCTGAAATAATAAAATATTATAACGCTACAAAAGGAGGCGTCGCGTCGATGTCCTCGATGATATGGAGATGGTGGGCACATACAGATGTAAGCGCGAAACAAATAGATGGCCAATGGCAATTTTTGCTAATATGTTACATATATCAGCATGAAATGCTTTTATAATATTTACTTCACTCAATGCAACGTGGAATAAAAATAAAAGATATCGTCGACGCCTTTTTTTGATTGAAATTGGACATTCTTTGGTGAATTCCTATATGTATTACGTTACGCACACATCTACCGCGAGGATCTAATGCGACTGCACTTGTTGCACAAATACAGGGTATACCAACAGTGATTGTACCGTCTTGTAGTAATCGTATAATGCATACTCCACCAACAAAAAAACGAGCCCGGTGTCACATGTGTGAGAAATGACCGAATGCTAATATATATAGTGACCGATGTGATTTGTCGAAACAAGCAGTATGTCCCACACATCGCTTGTTTTTATGCGAAAATTGTGCAGAAACTAAGATGCAGATGTTAACGCATCCATTTGAATACAAAAATATCGGAAAATAACTTTCTATCTTGTTATTTCGTCGATATTTTATCACTGTGTCAATTTGACACCGAGGGACAGATTCAGTTCGCGAAATGAGGGACGGATGAGGGTTAAATAAATTTTTCTATACGATTTGAACTTTTTTGGGAAGCTAGAGCAATTAGTTTACTACAGGATGTGAAAAGAAATTTCTTCAAAAATTTCAATTGATCGGAATTGTAGAAAAAATACTAAATAATGTTACAACACTCGAGCGTTTAAATGTTAATAAGAAAAACTGCTGATGAGTTGCAATACTGAAATGACATTATCCATTAACGTAATAGCGATTAGCCGTGCGCGTAAAGGGCTAGTCTCGCAGTCAAGTTTTTGCCAAAAGTAAAACAAAAAGCAACAAAGTGGCAAAGGCTCGACTGCGAGACCAACCCTTTTGCGAGCACGGCTAATCTTTATTACGCTGGCGGATGATGCCATTCCAGTATTTCAACTCATCGGCGTCATTTCGTATTAATATTTTAAAAGCACTTGACTGTGTTGAACCCGACTCTAAGACACGTTGTTGTCACACACATTAGCATCTGTGTCTCATATGGTCTTCCCTTGTTAGAGGAATATGAACACTGCTTTGTGAAAGTAAAGGCTACAAGCTTTAAAATCAGTCTAGGTTATGGTTCTTTTTTCGGAATCATCACAATTCAAATATCGATTATATCAATGTCATATCCACACAATTAAAATAATCATGTATTGGGTTGGCAAGAAAGTAATTTCGGTATTTCAAAGTGAAATAAAAACCGAATTTCTTTATTCAAACGATGAACTGTAATGCACAAAATATTTTCTTATTTATTCCTTTTTGGCAAAAGATCGTCGAACAAAAGGGAAAATATCTTGTTCATTAAAGTTGATTGCTTAAATAAAAAAATTGGGCTCTATATCACCTTAAAATACCGAAATTACTTTCTTGCCAACCCAATAGAATGGAATTATTCCATATCGGAAGAAATGTTTAATTTTCGAGTTAAAATAGCTTCAAGTGCAGAGGGTTAAAAATTCGTTCAGGCTTCCGAATGGTGTTATCGAGAGTATCTGAAGGCAACCCGACCCATTAAGATTGATGAACGATTAAAGATCGTTTATATATTTTATTGATATTCGATGCACGGAGACTCGGCGCCGATTCGGCGAAATTTCGAACCGCGAGGTTGATGTATGATCTCGTTCGCAGGCCGAACGAGTTCGACGAGTATTTTCGGTTCATTTCGTATTAAAATTATAATACCATCATCAATTGTAACCGCATGAAATCGCGGCCGCCCCCATTATTCGACTTGGTTATCAGAGAACAGAGATATTCAAACCCGATTCCGCCGAGCTGCTTATTGCACAAAGCCCCCGCCCGGTCAGTGCGCGCGCGAGCGAAACACGGTCCGCTCCGCCGGTAATTACTACTCATTAAATTAAAATTCCCGGGGATTATGCACCGTAGAGAAATCGAGTGCGCCCCCTTTTTCCTGTTTTTCCGCGGGTCGTTCGAAACGTGACTTATTGGTGCTCGACTTCCTGAAACTCCGCTCGTTTATCAACACTAATTCGGAAATTAGTCGGCCGCGTCGTTATTAAAATTTATGAGACCTACTGCGACCAACTTCTCGAGAGTAAGATGTTCGCGCAGCTGTTGATACTCTTTTTGTCTTCTCTCTGTTGGGCTCGATTTACTTCTCCATGGTGTCTGGATGACAGATTTTATGCATTTATAATATCCAGAGTTGTCTAAACGAAGTTGACGTTTCCGTAACATTTCACGAAATATGGCGCTCTTATTTTATTTAGAATCTGACGGGTCCGCTCAATATTACAAAAGTCAGCTAATTTTTCTCTCACTTTAGTTCCTGTAAATTAAACCTTAACACTAAACCTACCACTGCCGGTTAAATGACCGGTTTCATATTTTTCATTTCACAATTATTGAAACTATGAAGTTTGTTACATGAAAATTGATTCGATAGATTTTTTTATTGGGACACATATTAACTTAACATTACAAAAGTCAGCTAATTTTTCTCTCACTTTAGTTCCTGTAAATTAAACCTTAACACTCTAAACCTACCACTGCCGGTTAAATGACCGGATTCATATTGTTCATTTCACAATTATTGAAACTATGGAGTTGGTTACATGAAAATTGATTCGATAGATCTTTTTACCGGGGCATATATTCCAATAAAAATTGTACGGGATCTAAATAATGGTTAGTAAAATAGGTTTAGTGTTAAAAATCAATATTTGCACAGACCCCTGTGTACAGGGTGTGCTCGGGGGTAATACAACCAGGCAGGGGTTAACGTACATACAAACAAGTCGAAAGGGAGCAGTAGCATTTTTTCGTTTGACGTTTGATTTTCGAGGAAATCGTGTTTAGAGACCCGTTTGATTCGCGTGCTGTAGTATACGCAGTAAGTAGAATTGGTTGGCCATGGTCAGACGCGCCAGACCATTCCTATTGAAATGAGTGAATTTATGACTTCAGGTATTTATTTTTAACTACTAGCCACGGTCTATTGAATTTCTATGTTTAAAATTCGAAATATTAACCTACAGTGTAAAGATTAATATTTAAAACAAGTCTTCTTAAACAGAGAATTTTGTGTACCGTTCAAATGTTTGTCAAGCCCTCATCGTTTAGGTCAATTTAACCTTGCTTACGATAGCATTAAAGAATAGTCTAATATTTATATCGTCGGGAAGTAAGCATACGCTCAAATTATATGCATTATATATCGGATAGCGGAAGCACTTCGTTGCACGTTTAAATTTATAATGAACCAACCCATGAATTCTTAACTCTCTGCTTACCGTCCGTCGTTTTCTATAGACGACGGAATATAAAAACATGCAAGAGGAAGAAAAAGCAACGAAATATACAACAACCTCCGTGATTTTGTCGATGTATATGTTTTATTACGAGTTTTTATAGAAAATATTTATTTTTTTCAGTTGTGGGTAATTTAACAGTATTTCAAGATTCTCTTAATCTTTTTACTGTTTCGTGTTCCACTCATTCTTGCAACGGATGCATAAAACCTGCAATAATCAAATGAAATTTCGCTAAATGAACGCTGTTAGTGAAAGCTAATAAATCATTGATGAAAATATTATGAAGTGTTGAATATCCGTTTCGAACCGATTGTCAGCCTTGATGGATAAATGAGAATTAATAGCGAGACACACGCAATTAATATTGTACACTTCTGTTATACTGTGTATATACATCGATCAATACACGCGTTCACAATGGTTTTCATAGCAATTTATAAATTTTGAATCACACACAAATTATTATTAGCATAGTTTATTGAGCAGAAGCACTATCTTTGATCCGCACTAGAAGCGTAAAGGTTCTGTGAGCTTTTTATCGGGCTTTGAGATGCTAAGTCCCCAGAGTGTGCAGCGAAACGAACAATCTTCCTTAGGCCGTGCACTCGCGAGGATTGAACAGATTTAAAGTTGAATCTGCAAGTGTACAATAAAACAACCTGCCGTTGTGCAGGATGGTACGCTTGAAGATAGGCTGCTTAAATATCTCCTTCAATTATTAAACGAAAAAATATTAATATTACAGAAATATTGGCTCGTAATATTAATTCGTTCTTTTCATTTATTAAAAGACTAGAGAATCACAATCAATCATCAAGTTTGATTTAAGCACATTAATAATAAATTGTTAAAACTCAGACATATTTTGCGTTAAATCCAATATAACGTCCTCCTGATAATATAAGAAGCATTTTTAATGTGAGACCTTAAAAATGTTTTCATGGGAATTTTTTTTATTTTCATTGAAGCACGTGTGATAAAATATTATATTGTTACGATTGAAGCAGATATTCTGGTTTTAAGTGGGCCACCCTGTATAATAGAATTGTTCGAGGGTTCTCATGAGTCTTGCGTGCCTCACATTATATAATAATACGGCGAACCTCAGTTTCCAGGAGTCTCATTGCTCGTCGGTAAACATCAAATATTCGTTCCATTTTCTTGAGATTGGAATCGATCCGGTGCGGACCGGAAAGATAAAGCGCGTTTTATTCAAAACCGGAACACATTTCTCTACGTAATCTGATGCCGTCATTTCGTAAATTGAACCGGTTCCGAGCTCGTTACTAAGTCGCAACCGTCCTTCATTTTCTTTTAGTCTCAATCGCCTCACTTTCGTTGCAGTGGGATTTTCGGAATTTTTTCGCAGTCTGAATAGGAGTTGATGTATTAAATCTTTTTTCTCGCAGCTGACCACAATTTCGAGTCTACTATCTGGTAACTGTGAGCCGTTCACTTGCAAACACTGTTTCATTCACTTCAAAAGTTTAGGTTATAACGTGACATTTTTCATTGTTGTTTACTTAATTATTGTTTGTAACATACTTTTGTAAATGTTTGTTTGCGTGTAAATTCCGATCTCAATTTTATCCGGGTTTTCCCAGTCCCGACGTGGCTGGTTAATCGAGGTCCTGCAGTAATTGCAATATGCTACACAAATGTTTCATTGCTGTAGAATAATATTGAGAATTTATCAAAAATCATGTTGGCTTTGTAGGAATTTTTAGAAATGTACAGAGAACCACAGTAATATTTGGACAATTTTAAAAGCACGATAATTTTTTTCAGTATCAGATCATACGAGATGGATTTTTTGAGAAATTCGAACAATTAATTTGCTACACGAGGTGGAAATGAATTTTTGAAAAATTGCAACTTTTGATTGCAAAGAAAATAATGAAAGTAGTTGTTTACAACTTTTTTGTGTGAGCCAATATAGAAAGTTTGAAAAATACGTTATGAAAATCTGTCTCGATTATACATATTCCGAAAATTTCACAAAAATCTATTGAAGTATTCTATTGAAAGATGCAAAATTCGTGAAAAACTGCAATTTTCACCATCTTCAAACGTTTGTAGTTTATTGCAACATCGACCGACTTTTATGACATTTTCGGAATATGTATAATTGACACAGACTTACAAAATTTTTTTTTTAATTTTAGTGTCTACTCTGTAATTCCGACCAATCGCAATATTTTCTAAAATTTTTTTTCACGTCTTTAGTAAACTAACTGCTCCAACTTCTCAAAACAATCCACATGTGGCGTGTGATCTGATATTAAAAAAATTATCTAGGTACACGGTAATGCACCAGCCAAGTTCTCGCACTACCTCCTTTTATGCAGAACAACTTAGCCGTTTTTAGAGGCTTATAACTCGGCAGTGGAGGCAGATGGAGAGATGTAATTTCGTACACTTGTTAAATGCTATCACGTCTCAATATTGACAAAACATTAATCTTCCGACATTAGTAGGTTACGAGATATAGGACCTCAAAAATCGCTAAATTTGTCACTGACTGACTGACAGAACATCAAAACCTTTTGGGTACCTCCCATTCCTTACAAGCTTGAAATTTGGTACATAGGTCCACCATAACAAACACTCCAAGGAATAATGATCAAAGTTTGAAATTTTACACCTTAAAGGGGTTGTATTAAAAAAATACATTACGAAATAGGTACGTAGGATAGAACATAGCAGCATAACATACATAAGTATACGTTTTATTAGCTTCGAAGTCGCAACAAATACTGATGAAAAAAGCAATCACTCTAACGTAAACAAAAGAAACTGCACTGAGCATCATCTATAGCGGCGGGGAGCAAACGGATCCGAACGTCGTCGGCAGAGTGTTAATCTTCGATACATTGAATTTGGATTTTGTCTTGCAGATTAGAAAACGATTTTTTCTTTGATTCGTACTTGATGAAATTTCAACAAAAACATCCTGCAAACAGGAGCCAAGTTCCTATGACCGTAAAAAGTTGTGAGAACGAACAAAATACGGCCCAGTTCGTTAGCTTAGGAATGCCCCTTGCAATACTGAAAAAAGCGTTTTTATGTTTTAAGTGGAAATTTGAATGGTATCGAGTGGCGCATATTTGGTATTATTAGTTTCTTCGTGAGAGGACGCGTGATGGTCATACGAAGGTCAATTTCGTTTTCTTTTTAGATAGAATGATGTATCTTTTAATGCATCAATGGATGCTGCTGGACATCAGTTATAATAATGTATTAACCTACTTTATACATTCAAAAGACTGTATTTTTAAACCACGTTACTTTTTAAACCAATGGCCATAAAAGGTGTTAGGCAGCGTCCAAGTTTGAATAATTTAGCCCTCCATGTAACTCTTTAAACATTAAATAGCGTTCTTTTAAACTAATTTTTACAAACGCTTTCTTCAGTATTGCAAGAGGTATTTCTAAGCTAACGAACTTGGCCGTATTTTGCTTGATCTCACAACTTTTTACGACCATAGGAACGTGGCGCCTGTTTACAGGATATTTTTGTTGGGATCGTTCTTTCAAAAGAGTGTAAATATTACTGTGGTTCACTGTATATCGATGTCTGTACTCAAAATACATCGGTATCGGACAGCACAATAATTGATTCCGTGTCCGAACATTTTCAGCAGCAGCGATTGAAATAGATGAATAAAAGCGGTCGCGTGTAAAAAGAACAATCGCATTGGTTGCAGGCTGAGCTGTCAGGGAACACCCTCGTCGGCGGTTTCACAGGTGGCTGATTTTATACATAACAATGGCTACTTAAGGTTAGAAATCCCGTCGGAAACGGTCGGTCCCGAGGCCGAGCACGCGTTGTAGTCTGACCTAGGCAGCGTTCATCTTCCCCTTATTACCTATCACCTCGGTCGGTTCGGAATTTCCACGCAAACGGTGAAACTCCCGGGGGCGGATATGAGCTCTAACGAACATAAAAATCCGGTCAGAAAAGAGTAAAGGATCGGCGCGGCGCGCGGATTACATAATCCGGGGATAGGGCGAGCGCGCGTCACACGGGTGAAGATATATGCGATAAGGAAGACAGACGATGAACGATAAAACGTCGGATGACTCTCGGCGAGCACCGTGGCCGGAGTCTGATCGTTATTAATGAGCAAAGTGTGTCGTTACAGGCTTATTATCCAGCCGTTCTAATTAAATTGGATTAGTGCAATGAAGCGTATCATGAAATTCTCGGTTAATGGGCTCACGCAGACTACGCCGCGCCCTTCGTTATTCTCCCGGGCCGATGTCGTTGACAGGCGACGCGTCTATCCGCGATCACTCGGATAAATTTCATTAAATTCGCAAGTATATCGCCGACGACGACCGCCGAACGCACTGACCGAAAGCGGAATTTCGCGACCCACGTCCGTGCACCCTGCCACGGGCACGGCTTTCATCAGGTTTACACTGAACCTACCATTGCCGGTCAAATGACCAGTCTTACATTTTTAATTTTATTATTATTGAAATTATGACGTTGCTTACATGGAAAATGATTCGATAAATTTCTTTCTCCGAGCGCATATTGCAATAAAAATTCCACGAAATAAATAGAGCCTCGTCATTTTTGTCGGCTAAAACATTTGAATCGCTTTCAGTGCTCGGTAGTTTTAGTGTTAACACTAAACCGCTGGTGAAATGACCGGTTTCTCGATTTTTATTTTACAGCTACTAAAATTATACAGCTATGTACTTCCATGGGGAATGTTTCAATAAATTTCTTGATTCCAGCACATGCTGTAATAAAAATTGTACACAATCCAAGTAAATACAGTTTTGTCATGTATGTAAGGTGAATCATTCTAATCGATTTTAGTGCTTGGCTAGTGTTAACCCCTTGCCGTATCGTTTTCGTACAGTTGCAGTGATTAAAACGTCTTCATCCCGAAAAATGTAGAAGAGAAAAGAAATTGTTGTCTTTTGTATGGCTACATTTGTTTCAATGCTTAAATATTGATTACAAACGAATCAAATTGTATTCTTTTTATGTATTTTATTATTAAATTTATTATTATTTAATACAGTAAACTGTTTTGTACAGGATGAGTCAATAAAAATTACCATCAGAAATGATTTATTGACTTTATCAAAAAAATGTTTGAAATGAAGCTCATTGTATCCGAGGGTTCATTAGAAACACGCAGTTCGATTTTTAAGGCCCTATTTTCAGAGATATCCAGGTACCCTGAATTTTTCAATGGCATCGTATATGTTTTTCGTTATGCTACATTGTAGTCCTTGAAAAGACGAATTCAACGACCCATAACAACAGTTTCATTATCACGAACAATGAAAATATTCAAGCTGGACAAAGTTATTATCCCATCCGGTATATAACTTCGATAAAAGTTGTTAAACGCTTACTAATCGCTGAGTTCGTATCCCGCGAATTAATCCGTTATTATTAGGTGTACAAATTAATTCATAGCCCTCGCAATTAATTATCTGAACTTTGTTTTACATTGAAATTTAAATTGAAAAAGTTAGTGGCTTCATCAGTCATCTGTAATGTGGAGAAAATGTACAGAGTTTACAAACATTTATAGAATATTTTCAAAATTTCAATGTATCCTCGTGGTTTGTAAATAATGAACCTGCGGAGAAAGAAACTAGCAAATCATTTCAAGTGTTTGGCTTATGAAATGAAGAATTGCTTTAGTACAAATGTTAAGTATCGCTGTTAAAAATTTTATTTGAAAGCAACTTACAAAAATGGGGCCCCATTTTCAATTTCGTCTAGGATCCGTTAGAAGCTTAATCCGGCACTGAACGTAGGTAC
This sequence comes from Lasioglossum pauxillum, assembly GCA_933228785.1. Classification (NCBI taxonomy): domain Eukaryota; kingdom Metazoa; phylum Arthropoda; class Insecta; order Hymenoptera; family Halictidae; genus Lasioglossum; species Lasioglossum pauxillum. The sequence continues at coordinate 34,957,560 of OW121701.1, read as the reverse complement.
TCAACTTTCTGTCATGTCAGTCGGGAACAGTCGATTTTATACGCAATGGGGATATAATTGACGTGAAACTAATGTAAAGTTTGGATTGATAGTATTGTCTTTGGAATGTAGGTCACCGACAGAGGTACCTACATATGTAAGTTGGAGGAGCAAGTAGTTAAACCATGATTTCCAGCGACGGTATTCGGCGAACCGTCTGGAGTGACACGAGTCATGATGACGTATTTTCTTGCCGACGAGGACGCAACAATATGCCCTTGTTACACGCATCGAACCGCTCGCTGTTGTTTATCTAATCGACGTGTTATTAAGTCTGCCCTTCATAAAAGTATTCAACGTGGTAACTATCCCCTCTTGATGGAGTAAGACAAAATTAAGATGGTAGACTCCTTTTTCCAGGATTGCAAGGGTGCGGGATTCGCGTTCTCATTTCTCGACAATATTGACAAACACGGGGTTTTTCAGTAGTCAGAAACGCTAGATAAAAGATCGATCTAGGGTACTATCGCCCTCAAAAGTCCTATTTTTTCATTTACGAGGCGTAATTTGCATTATTCGGTAGCACGTAGCTATGAAAATAGCTATATGCGCAGTTGTATGCTTCCGAATAATGCAAAAAACGCCCCATAAACGAAACAATAGGACTTTTGAGGACGATAGCGCCCTAGATCGTTCTTTTATCTAGCGTTTTTTACTATTGAAAACCCCATTTTTGTATTATCAAGAAATGGGAACGCGAATCCCGCACCCTTGCAATCCTGGAAAAAGGAGTCTACTCTCTTAAGAATTTAATAAATAAGTGAAATATGGAGGTAAATTAATATTCACGGTAAAGTTACAAAGTTTCAAGCAGAACTGTGCACGTGACAGGGTGAATTTCCGGCAGCCATTTTGTGGAAGATTATCTAATCCGTACACGTTCGTGTATACTGTCCTGCGGTGTTTGTTGCTTGGGTAGATAGTACATATTTGATTACATCATCCAAGAACGCTTATCAGTATGTATATAAATTGTTAGTTATAATTCATGGAAATGGGTAATTCAAAGATACAATTCTTAAATTATTAGCTCGAAAAAGTAACGTCATAAATATTGCTTAATACATTACCGACCGGTGATTATTGCATAATTTTGAAAAATCTATGGTACACGGCTAAACGCTTTTTAATGGAACCTTCAATAGCAACAGCAATTTTCATTGCGAACTAACAAGTCACTCTCAATAACGTCATCTAATAGTTTAATTTAAGATTGCAATGTAAAAGAAAATTTCGATGAAAATCCTATTAATAGTTATTAATATAATTCTCTTGAAAATAATGAGAAATAATGTACCGAGGTACCCCTAATATTTAGTACCATTAGAATGAATTAGAAGCAGAGTTGGGCATTAATCGATTAAAATTTTAATCATGATTGATTGATTAATGTGTACGATTAAAAAAAGGAATCAGCGATTGATTCAATCGATTAATGAAGTTAATCGTCAATCGTTGCCTCACGGTCTGTCCATAAGTTGTAATAAGGAGGGAGAGAGAGACAGAGAGAGGGAGCAGAGAGCGGATGGAGAATTGACAGAAATAATAATATATTTCAACAAAAACATGTTTCGATAAAAACATGGTCGTAGCTTTCCAGGAATAATAACTTCATAATCGCAATTTGCGATTAATAAGTATTTAATCGTTAACCACAATTAACGACTAAACGAGGAGATTAATTGTTAATTGCGATTAACGATTAAAGTAGAAATTTAGTCGTCAATCGTTGATTAAATTTTTGTCCAACTCTGATTAGAAGACAGGTAAACTATGAGAAAAATTCCCTAGAAAATGTTTGATCCGGACGTTTCTGTCCAGAACTGTGAAGGTACAGTGACGCGGTTTATTTGAAACGAGGCACTCCGTACAACAATGCATCTATGAGGTGCATGGCACTTACGCAATTAGATTTGGGTACAGCGTTTAATACGTCGCGATATCGCATTATTGACTATGAACATGCGAATCCGGAAAATCGGCGAGCGCGTGCATTGTCAACAGTTTCCAGCTCAGACGCGGCGCAGCGAAAGGGCTAAAAGCTTTACACTGCTAATTAAATTAGTTTCAACGCTGGTTATAACACACCCCGTATAATTACATTCTATCCAATCGAAGCCTAACCTCCCACTCTGATTCTCACCCCCGTTCCACCTGCCCCCACCACCTGTCTACCAGCAAGAATCACTGCCGTACAATCACTGCTGTACGCGCACCGCGTCCACCCTAATGAAACCTTGTAAATTTCACGCTCGACTCTTGTAATGATTACCAGTAATGGACTGGGAGTATCATTAAACGATTCAGGGTAAAGTTCGTTGGCACGTTGGCTCGGATCAACCGACCTGTTTATAGGCGTATCTGTTTACTGTCCAGCATTTCTCATCCCCGCGGAAAAATATCGCCTCGCGCATCGTTCGCATCGCGATCGTTTTATCCGCGTGAGATCTGAATTTTCCAGTGGCGCGGTGGCCGCATACATTTTTACGGTAATCGATTTAACTACTAGACTGCGCATCTTTATGCGAAACAAAAATTGTTTGTATCGGTTACAAGAAAGGGTAGGTATATCTTCTCTTAATAATAATTCAAATAGGTTATAAATAGACGGCGGATTATATGCATTTATGACACAAAACTGAGTAGGTGCAATTTGAAACGGTAAAAATATTAGAATTTCAAAATACTGTTACATTTTTTTCAACCTATCAAACATTATTAACACTAAACCTTCCACGAGGGGTCAAATGATCCATTTTAGATTTTTTATTTGACAATTATTGAAATTGTAAAGGTTTTCATGGAAATTTATTAAATATATTTCTCGACTCCAGTATACAGGGTGTCCCACGTAACACTTTTCAGGATTTTTTCAAAAATATTTTAAACAACAATTGATCAGTTTTCGATTGGCTATACATTACAATAAAAAAAGTTCGAAAATTCTCTTTTTAATTATTGCGAAGGCCACCTTCATTTTCTCAAATGTTACTTCAAGGTCCTTTCTAAAAATACCAAGTGCCATTTAAAAAAATGAAGGTGGCCTTGACAATACTAAAAAAAATGTCAAAGTTTTTTTTATTGCAATGCCAATCGAAAACTGATCAACTTTTGTTTAAAATATTTTTTGTTAGATTATCGCAAGTACTTGAAAAATCGTGATAAGTGTTACGTGGAACACCCTGTATATCATAGTCAAAATTCGCAGAAAATATTGATCTATTTAATCTTGTTATTTTTATAATACTATACACATCAATCACATTTTTCAATTTGACTCCAGTTTGTTGCAAATCGGGTAAAACATGTCTATTTTGCACAAAGATCCGCTCTCTAGTTATACATCATGCACCAGCTAAGTGTGGTCCCAAGGGGATGGTTTTAAAAAAGGAAGTGATTCGAAAATATAATATGAAATTACTTTTGGATCATTTTATTTCGAGGAAATTCGTTTGAAAAATTAGTCAGATTCGTCAATCTTGATTTTACGCTGGAAAGAAAGTTGAAGCCTGGTAAATAATACTGAAGTCTAACGAATATGGTTGGTAAGGTAAAACATCCCAGCCAAATTGCAATATATTTTATCACGACGTTAATAGTACATTTGGTGCTGCGCTGTCACAGGAGAAGATACGTTTTAATGTAATGGAGCTGATTTATTTGGAACATTGACAACCTTTGTTGATGTATATCGCGGGTTCTGCTGACCTTGTCGACATTAATGTTTATTAGTGTACCTCTTTGTCTTTTGTCTTTAAAGTTAAAGTCTTCGCTGTTGAATCTTCGAATACGATTGTCAATAACATTAGAGTTGTATGCACCATTAACATTTGTTCTTATTTTTCGTGTGGAATGCATAAACAGTTTTATAGAAGATAAACAATTAGTACAAACGTATTTATTCAACGCATTACTTTTTTAAAAATCTATTTGAATAGACGGATTAAGCATTACGAACATACACGTCGTGCATTTGCACTTTTTCTCTACAGCGTATGTAAGTTTGTCAAATAAATGACTAAATGCAATTTACAACCTCAATTTCACTAGAATATTTTTTTCGGATTGCAAATATTGCATGAAAGTGCCATAAAAGTTGTAAACATACTAAAAAATGTACGTAGATATTTACACGCGACATTTTCAATTCAAATAATCATGAAAACGCTGCACGAAGCAACACTCTTTTTACCACGTTTTTTCCATCGTAGGTTGAAGAGAATTATTAAATCGTTCCACAAGTAATATGGACTTTCAACTTTCCTTCGAAAACGTTGTCATTTGTTATTAATTTAGCGACGTATTTGTATAATGACTAGACTGCGGATTTTATGCATTTGTAGCAGAAATGAGTTGGTGTAATTTAAAACAGTAAAAACATTATTTCCCTCCTATTACACATATTAAGAAAGAAAATTAATTTTTGTTTCACTCCAGTTCATTGCAATTCAGTCTAACAATGACTTCATAAACGGAATTACGAAACAAAGTCGAATGTAATATCTGTCTGTGCTCGATTAATGACTCGAAATTACAATGTTGGATCCTATCTTTTGACGAGAACGTCGAATTCGTTCGTTCGGCTTTCTAGTAGTTGAAAAAAGCGAGCATACGAGATGAAAGTTAGAATCCCCCAGCGAGATATTAAAAAAAATCATTAATTATAGCAGGCACGCGCATGCGCGCACGCACAAGCGTCGGCGCCGGAACGAGAGATCCTCTTCATTGTTATTTGCATAACTATCCAGCGGGATGTTCGACGATCACCTAATAATATGTTTAAAGTTCACTTGCTGCAAAAACTCCCATTCCGTACTTTCCAACAAGCCGTTTTATCTTGTTGTTGTTGTTGTTGTAGCTGCTGTTGGACGTTTTTTCTCATCGACCCGTCAAAATGCCAAGCTAGACTCCTCCGCCCTGCTCTCTCTCTCGCGCGTTGTTATTAAAAAGTTCCTTCGACGTCGTCGCGATCATGGACACATTTTTCACTTACATGGAAATCCCGCCTTATTCGTCCTAGCCATTATAACGGAGGCGGACCGTCATCGATTTCAATTTCGCGAAAGGTATTTCAACGGTTCTATGCAGTCCTTTCTGTTGAAGAAACTATGGGGCTGCTCGTCGAGATATTATCAGCGTGTTTGTTCTTGATTGATATCCCTCGATCCTCAAAAACCGCGGAGACATTCGATCGGCTATTCAGTTTCCTAATTGGAAAGAGCTGCCTCTATCGAACACACACAATTCCATTTCCAAACAATAAAATGTACAGTTTGATCCTATCATTAGAAATATGTTTTTCGATCCGGTCTAGTGGCCAACCAATATTGCAACCAAAGCCCAAGAACGTGCCAACCATGAATGCTACTACACTCCGCGACAAAACTATAAGACATTTGCGAATTTCGATGAAATTTCTATGTAAGTCTTGAGTTTTATCTTCCTTCATTCATAGAGCTACTGTTTACATTATATAGAAGTATATTCTACAGTTCTACGAAATATCGAAGGCTACAATTCCAAGAATTTGGGAAATGTATGTAAACATGCTATTCTCGTCGCGACAAAACTATAAGACAGTAGCTTTTCGTCAGTCGATCTTATACTCTAATCGCAGTCGCAGTATTAGAAGTAATTGTGTACTTAAAATGAAATATTTGTAATTTTGTTCTTACATAATATAACTACAATGCCGCGTGGGAAAAAGCTGATAGACACTGAAATAAGAGTGATCGTGAATTTAAAAGGAAAGAATACTTCTATTTCACAAATTTCAAGAGTGGCTGGCCGAAGTCGATGTGCCGTGCTCAATTATTTAGAAAGTAGAGAGAATTATGGAATAAAACATCCTGGTGGACGTCCAAAAGCGACAACGACGAGCCATTCTGAGGGTAGCGTCGAATTCTAGCTTGACAGCACGGCAAATTGCAACGCAAGCTGGCGTTCACACCAATATTCGTAATGTGCAACGGATAATTAAACGAGCCAAGCATTTAAAAAGACGAAAATTGCAGAAAAACCCGCCATTTACGAATCGACACAAAGCAGCCAGGGAAGATTTTGCGGAAAGATATCTCCATTGGGGAAAAATGTGGAGAAAAGTTATTTTTTCTGATAAAAAACGTTTCAATTTAGATGGACTGGATGGTCTTCCATATTATTTTCATGATTTGCGGAAGGAAGAATTGCATTTGTCAAGGAGGCAAATGGGCGGAGGCGGCATCATGGTATGGGCTGCAATAGGGTACCACGGGAGTACCGATGTAAAATTTATTAACACCAGCATGATTGCAATTAAATATATAGAAATATTAAAAGAACAATTAACGCTACATGCAAGGACTATTGCATGTGAAAATTATATTTTTCAACACGATAATGCCGCTGTGCATATAGCGAAACGTGTAAAAAAATATTTTGAAGACCGTAATATACAAATTTTACCATGGCCTGCGAGGTCTCCAGATTTAAATATAATAGAAAACATCTGAATTTTAGCACGTGCTGTATAAGGAAATCGGAAACAGTTTTTGTCGGTGAAAGAGTTGAAAGCTCGTATTGAAGAAAATGAGTCAAATTAAGTCAAGATCAAATAAATAATTTATATAAATCAATACCACGACGATTAATTGAAACTATAAAAAATAAAGGTGGCACAACACATTACTACTAAATAGAAAAAAATGTTTTTCAATCACTTCCACTGACTTTTTCTTACGTAAAATATACATTGTCTTATAGTTTTGTCGCACCTTATTTTATCAAAAATTAGAGATTTTAATGGATTAGTATTAATAAAATATTAGCTAAAATCGCAGGTGTCTTATAGTGCTGTGGCGGAGTGTAGGGGGTTATTCCTGAGGTCGTTTGAAGTAACTTTTCCTTTGCGAAAATGTTCTCCTTTGTTAACCCGTCGCCGTGAGGTTTTCTTTACAGTCACGGTGATTAAAACGTCTTGATCCCCAACAATGTCGTAGAATAGAAAAAATGGCTACAGTTATTTAAAAGCTTAAATATTTATTACAAACGAATCAAATTTTATTTCATCACGAGTCTGACTCGTTAAAATACAGCAGTTTTACGGCAGACGAAGCAGATTCACGGAAGAAGTTGGACTCGTCGAGGAGAAAAGCGGACATTGCGCCGCACGGGGGTATACTTTCTCGACGGTTCCCGATTCCATAAATCTGTGCATGAAAATATGAAATTGTATAAACATCCGCAGCTTTATAATATCCTGCAAGTTCTGCGAGACTCGGCTCTCCGAAGGACAATGCCGAGTTCGCCGCTCGAGCGAACCAATAAATTTCTAAATAGAAAGTAAGTTTGATAACTGCAGGAACAACTCTCAGAACCGAGCCACTTCTTTGTTCTCGCGTGTGCCGGCCATAAAGTTTTCAAAACTGCTCGGAACACCCTGCGCGGAAAACACAGAACGTCGAGGCTCAGTCAAATATAGAAGTGGCTAGGTATAAAATAGAAACTCGCGAGTCTGGTCACATACACAGCGCAACTGAATGCAGTTCATTCATAAGCATCCGACACTGTCTATCGATCTCCAACAATATACCCGAAAACACAGAATACGTGAGGTTTGTTCAGAGATCAGAATTTTTAGTCAATTTCCGTTTGGCCATAGTGAATGCTAATGCTCACGGAAACTCATTGTGAGTACCAACACACGGACACACACGTACACGGCGAAGGTGAACGGTATTCGTGCGCTGTTGACTTTGCCAAACGGTACTGCCGTTTCCAAGCTAACGCCGAGGCCAAAATTATATGTATATGGCCGGCATCGCACGATTTCAACTTCGTATAAGTTGATAGAAATCCGTTGCAATTTACTTCGACACACTAAAAACAATGTGCTCTGTAAAGAAGATTTAGTTTAGACATATCACTGTGTAAATTAATGAATTCTTTCAACGTGATCGATGCAGTAAAAATAGTGGAGAAGTGCTGCAAGAATGATTGTTGCATTTAGAGATTCAAGTACAAAATATAGTTTTAACTTGATCGGTGTAGTGTGAAAATAGTTTCTGAATGCACCGCTAATCCGTGTTCATAATACATTAATGTAATAAATAATGTAATGTAATCCAGTAGATTTGTACCCGGGGCGGCTGCAGATCAAAGATTCGATCCTGTAGGATCAATGGTTCAGAAGTTATGCTTGCTTAAAGTAGATCATTTTTCAGTGTTTTTGACAGATAAGGGCGCCGCCATATTGGTTTGTAGTGACGACCGTGAGTCGCTTACCGAGCAGAACCTAATCACCAACCAACTCGGTAAGCGGCGCGCCACCGTCACTACAAACCAATAGGGCGGCGCCCTTACCTGTCAAAAACACTGAAAAATGATCAACTTTAAGCAAGCATAACTCCTAAACCATTGATCCTACAGGATCGAAACTTCGATCTGCAGCCGCCCCGGGTACAAATCTACTAGATTACATACCAAATACATAATAATTTATAGGAGAAAGGCACAAATTTTGAGTCCGGTGAAGTAAAGAGCAGCCAAGGACTCTGTTACTGATGAACAGAAATACAATTAATAAGTACACCTCGTGAGATGTAATCGTTTTTTGAAAATCATATAGGTGATCATTAGACAGTGGATTTTATGCATTTATGGGAAAGATTTTAAAACAGTAAACATATTCGAAATATTGAAAGATACTGTTATATTATTTCCAACCTATTAGATGATTGCATAAGTTCGTGCCCAATTTGAAAATCAAATTCAATAGTCAAATTTTAAAGAATACAGCTTTATTAATCAATTTGCAGTCATCTGGAAACAGCGTATTTCATGCATTTATGTAGAAATTAACTGGGTGAACTATAAAACCATAAATTATCAGAAAAATCTAACAATGGTGTTACCTTGCTTTCAATGTAAAGACGCCATTAAGGGTTGAAACGAATTTTTATTTAACTCCTGCTTCCCACAAACAATGCAGAACATTTTTATTTTGCATAAAACAAACATATTAACAAAGAAAATAAATTTCTAGTGCACTCTAATTTCCTGTAATTCACATACAAAATGTTTATTTCGCATAAAGATCCGCCGTCTAGTGATCATATCATAAATTTTACAAACTGTGCACTTGCTTTAGCCCATTGCATAGGCGCAGAACTTAATTATAATTCGATAAAACTGTAAATTGTTTTACGTTGCCCAAAGATCCTATCGACCACCCCGTTGTAATCGACACTGCGAAGCGATGGCGTCGTTCCACCCCGAAATAGTCAAACTCCAGTGGTTACTCTGCTGTTATCTAATCATGCCGCTTCAAGGGAAGGATCCTCTCGGGCGAAGACAGTGTACGCGGGAGGAAGTTTGCATAAACACCCATGGCCTGCTGATAAGTATTGGAGTGTAGCTGAGCGGGAGTTCGCGACAAACGATGAATTCAATTTGCGTTCGTCCCGATAACCCCCACGAGAAAATGTACGGCGTGACAGTGCGTCGCCGGGTGGAGTGTCATAAGTTCTTAATCCCGTTCGTCGCTCGAAGCGTTCAAGATCCCCGTTGAGCCGAGCGTGCGTGGGTGGCGATGTTATCCATACCGTAGGGGTTGCGTTCCGTCTGATCCCGTCCCATTTCGTCTCGTCTCGTCTCGTGTAAACTTCTCACCCGGTTTAGGGGTTGGCGGGGACAATTAAGACTTCGGGGGATGTCTATATCGGGTATTAATAAATATCTGATTTGCTTTCAATCTGCCGGCAACCCTCGGCGTTCATAGGGTCGAGGGATCCTCGGGAGCGCGCGCGCAAAGACTAATGACACTGGGGGTGGGAAATAAAAGGGAGCTGAACAGAGAGATATCCGTGGCCCGGACGTAGAAGGGGAATGAGAAGGCAGGTCGGCGCGAGAGAAAAAAAAAGGGTGGAACTGCGAGCAGAGAGAAGGATCGGTTGTCAACACACCGCCGTTCGTAATTTCCTGACAGGGCTCTGTAAGGGCAGGCCGCGAGACCAACTTGCGGAAAACTGGGACGCCTGGTAGAATTAACGTAACCACGTCGAACGCCTGGAACCCCTCCGCCACGCCAGTTACCTATCTACCGTGATCAATGGCACGTCCGGAGAAGAGAAGGCTTACTCGCTGCTCGTAGGGTGTGAATTTATGGCGACCCGGCGGCCTTGAGTCCTCCGAGCTTTTATAATTGCGCCCGAGGGTAAACGAGTCGTCGTCGACGAATCTACCAACCCTGCCACTAGGCTCGGTGGTCACCGGTAGAACAGATTAGGCGAACTCATATGCGGAAATATCGATTTTAGACTAGACCATGGCTACAAGTTGTTGTTTAATAGTTTTATTGTGTTGATACAGCTAACCACTTCTTTTTAGCAAAGTATATACTTGGTGAAACTTTAAACCGTTCCACAGTGGTCTAGAAGTCAGTTCTAGTGCGAATTAATTATTGTGCGAGGAAAAAATTGACATTTTGTGTAACAATTACTTTTAAATATTTGAGTAAAGTAAATAAAACGTAATTTACAATACTGACTACTTGTTCATTAATATAATAATTAAGTGTTACAAATATAATATAAAAGATTATTATTCACTGTCGGAGTTTGTATTTGATCGAACTTTTGGTGCTCTTAGCATCTGCAAAGCTTCGGGATCGAGACGTAACTTTTTACTACACTTTTCCTGCAGACCTAATTCAGATATAATTGGATCTGAAGACAATAAAAAATAATTAAACAAATCTATGTTTGTATGTTCCGCAGAATCCTTCCTACTTCTGTGTTCCCTTATAAATTTAAAGTCCTTGTTTTTTGCCTCTTGCGCTTCCTCTCCAAGCTGACCAATAGGTAAAATTGCATGTTTTATCATTTCTGATCCATGTATCAGCAGTTTGTGAACGCTTGTAGGAATATAAAACCACGAATATAGAGACACAAATTTGTTTGCTGTTTCGAATGCATAAAATTTAAACTTTTCTGCGTCAACTTCATATCGACATGAAATGGTTTGAAGAATCATGTACATCCTGTATATAATCTCTTCGTCTGCTCCCGTAATTTTCAAGTTCGTGAATGTCAATCTCATTAAAGGGGAATACTATGGCCGATTCTAACGAAGTTTTATTTTTTTACAGAAATCTATCTTTATAATTATTGCCTATTTTCCAACGTTTCTCAATGTTTTTGATATAGTTCTCTAAAATTCCTTCAATATTGTGTCCGCTCACATTCTTTTCGGTAAAAATAGCCTCTAGTAATCTACTAACGCAATCCTTTCGTTTCAAATTCTTCAATCTGAACCATTCTTCGAACAACTCTAAGCGGGTGATCGCAGATACCTTTACTAAAATATTAAAATAAAATGATAATGGGATTGCGGGGGATCGCGTTTTCTCTTTGCCGTTTATGGAGATGACGTAAGCTTTCAAATTAAATACTTCGCAACGCGTGCAAATTTTGTAAAACTTACGACATTCTAATAATTTTTCTTAAAAAGTATCAGTTCATAAAATATATCATAAAGTGTGTGAAGGAAACGTAAACCTACCATTTCCAGTTACAGCCATACTGATAATATCATATATAACAATGATGTGATTTACTAATTTTGGCTTTTGTTATTGTAGTATACATATCAAACTATCATACAAGTATAAATTTTAACAGATTTAGGTTAGTTGGTATTTTTAATTTATTCGCGCTATAACTGACTTTTAGACCACAGTGCGTTCCTCCCAATGAACTTCCTACAATTGACTGCCATAATTTCTCTGTAACCAGTGAACTAACGTGAACAAAATTTTACATACACCTAAAACAGTTTTCCCGTTACTCCTCGGAATAAAATTATGCCAATATCTCAAGTAGTTTCGCTTTTATTGCTCGATAAAGTTGAGGTTTTTATACTAAAATCGATGTCGTTCGTTATGCCGACGTAGTTTTGCTAAAATGTAATTTTTTACTTTACTTTAACATAATCTCATTTGCATAGATTAAAATTCTGTTGATTTTGTGTATTTTGAAAAAGATGTTACTAGTATTAGTACAAGTAGCAATTTTGTTGATATGAAACGTGCTTGCGTACAAAATACACTGTACAATCTTGACACATCAATTAATAAAAAACTTTCCTATTTCTAATTTCGTTAATTCGTAGTCTAATCTTAGTGCAGAAATGTTAAGGGCGTTTCACACTCTTACAGATGTTTCCACTTTGACGGCTCGAAAAAAATGTTCTTTTTGCATGTTCGCGCAGTTTTATGTTTCAGGTATATAATTCCAAAGTACTGTGAAAGAAATCATAAAAATAGCTATTTCGCAGGTTATAAAATAGAAAGCCTGCCATATACTTTATAACAGTGGCTGCGACTTTATACCTATTTCTCTCGGGACGATGTTTGCCGAATTGGTAGCCACGTATCTCGCAAATCAATCGTACGGTTCACATAAAACTTTGCTTAGAACTTCGATAACTATCCCATATTCTCGCGAAAACTACCACTGAATCAACATTTGCGGAAATCAACTCAACGTTTACCAGTTGGATGATCATTGAAATCTGTGCAAAAATAAACAATTTTCTATCCAAACACTGCCGTCTGTTTATTATTTAGTTGCTGACGTTATTACTTGCTGATTTTATTTTCATCCGGTCGCCAGCCACGTATGGCCAGATTAATAATTTCACTCGTTTCTTTTTTCAGACACACTGACAGCGGATCTCTATGCAACATAAAAATTTTTACCTGGATTGTCTTTGTTTTAATTTGTTTAATAAATTGGTGACAATGGTATTGGTAATGTTTTTACTATTTTAAATTACACCTACTCGTGTTTGTCATAAATGCATAAAATCCTCTGTCTACATGACACGTGAATATTGTAACAATTTTTACAACAAAACATATTTCATATTTTCTGAACATAGATCAATCTATTCGCAAATGTTGAAATTATTACGCAGGTCACCTCTGTTCTAAAATTTGAATTTGTCGGCGATCATAATAAAGATTCGTTACACTTTTAAATTAAATTGAAATTTTAATTTAAGTTAAAATTATTACGGCGCAGCGTATTTTGTGTATTTATAGCGATCGTGACTGTGCAGCGCACAATGAAACGAAGCGTTTTTATTGAAGTTTAAGACAGCTTCCATAATGTGCTCGCGGTAATGAAAACCCTAATAAAGGAAACAAGTTTCTGTTCGACTCATGTTTCTGCAGAGTAGTTTCTAACATTATGAATTTGCAGAAAAACCCGCGGTCTAGTTATTACTTTTATATCGGTCGTCCCGTAGTTAACGAGGACTGTGATTCCATCCGTGCGATAGTACAAGCTGAGAATATAGAATAACGTTTATTCGTGGCTCTGTTTTTCGAACAATCCAATTTCCCTTTTAACTCGAGATCAAATTTCTCCTCGAGCACTCGAAGGAATTTGATAGTGGTCAGCTAATTGATAATTAACCGCGGACCGCGCCGCGGACGTTGAAAAAACAATAGTCGATGGCGGACGATTACCATATCAATGAACGCGTCTAATTTCGACCACGAATGCTGGGCAATTTGATGGCCGCAAAAAATGCTGATCGACCGGTGATGGGAGTGATCCGATTCTTTCTCATGATTTTCAATTTTTCACATGATTTTCTTGCAGCATTGTCGCAGAGGGTGCCAATGAAGAATCGTTGTTTTTGAGTAGGTATCATTTAAGAGTTGATACTCTTTGATACTTACAGTAAGGAGCAAAACTGAACCAAGAACCACAAGTTTTGTATAAATCTTAAGGTTAATCTTGTAGCTTAAGAAATTTATTTCAATAATTAATGTCTCCTCGTTTAGCAATGACAACAAAAATAGATCGACTCGGTTTTGCACCGGTCCCTATAAGAAATGTTTACGTGGAATATTCTAGTAGTATGTTTACATCTAGCACTTTGGTTTGTTTACAAACTAGTAGTCTACGTCTTAACACTCAGTTCTTCGCAATCAGTCGAACGGAAAAGCACGCAAGTGAAGTAAGAATAAATATGAAGTCAATTGCTCCAAATTGTGTAAAAAAGTCATTTCTCTTTTGAATGACGGCTTGTCAACGCGTGAGACGACGAGAACTTGCAGTGTTAGTCAATCGACAGTGCAGAGAATCAGAAAAAAATACTGTAAAAGTATATTATTAAATGTTGGAGGAAGACCAAAAATATTATCACCGCAGGATGAACGAAGGATTATACGGTTTGTCACATCTGGTGAAGCTTCAAGTTCCATTATCGCTGCAAAATTACTAAAAGAAGATACGAATATACAAATATGTCTGTGAACAGCACGAAGAACCCTTAAAGGAGCTGAGTTTAGAAGCATTAAGAAAAAAAAGAAGCCAATGTTACCGAAAAAAAATATTAAACGTCGTTTGGAATTTGCTACAAAATATCAAAACTGGACAACTACTGATTGGGATCAGGTTATTTGGTCAGACGAGACCAAAATTAACAGAATTTGTTCAGATGGCATATCTTGGTGCTGGATTCGTAAAAATGAAAGGCTTAAACCACGACATGTGAAACAAACGTTAAAGCATGGAGGCGGATTCCTAATGTTCTGGGGTGCCTAACAGCATTTGGTGTTGGATCACTGCACCGAATTAATGGCATCATGAATCAGTACATGTACAAGGATATTTTACAAGATCATCTCATAGATGCTGTTGAAAATATGCTTTTTGAAGAACAAAATGTAATTTTCATGCATGGCCGAGACCCTAAGCAAACTGCTAAAAGTGTAAAAGATTGACTCAGTACTAAAAAATTTTCTGTTCTGGATTGACCTTAGGGCTGTGCGAGAACGCGAAATATCGGGAACCCGATGGTCGGGACGAGTCGAGAAGAGGTCGAGTCGGGTCGGGTCGGGTTCCCGAAAATTTCGAAATTCCCGAAGAAATCGGGTTCCCGAAAATTTTAAGAATGTGACATAAGACACTCTTTAAAAGAATTCGTGATGGACAACATTCTTGCAATCTCGAAAACATCTATAATAAAAAATCCGAAACTATGAATGTATTCATTAAAACGAATATAAATGATTACTGGGTTCTCGAAATTTTCGGGAATCCCGATAAATTCGACAATCTCGAAATTTTCGGGTACCCGTCCCGATCCCGAAAAAATTTCGTGTTCCCGTCCCGACCCGATATTTCGGGTTCTCGCGCACCTCTAATTGACCAGCACAGAGCTCCGACCTCAACCCCATAGAGAATCTATATCTACTACTAAAAAGACGACTTCGGGATTCATATGACTCCCAACCAACTTCAATCACAGATCTGTATGATAGAATTCAAGAACAGTGGGAACAAATATCTCCGGATTATTGCCAAAAATTAGTAGAAAGTATGCCAAAGCGAATTAGTGCAATTTTACAAGTACAAGGGTTGTGGACGAAATATTAAAAATAAATAATATCTTAAATATTGCCAAGTATTGAACGTGGTGCAAAACCGAGTCAATCTATTTTTGTTGTCATTGCTAAACGAGGAGACATTAATTATTGAAAAAAATTTCTTAAGTTACTTCTAACTATCATAAAAATAATTATAATGTTGATTTTTTGTTAGTCTTCTATATTCCTAGCAATAAATCATGATTTATACAAAACTTGTGGTTATTGGTTCAGTTTTGCTCCTTACTGTATGTGTTCATAGATGGTGAGATGACGAAAAAGTCTCGGAGACAAGACTGTTCCCCCACTCTACCTTCCCTTTCTAATTCGCAATTCCCCCCGCTGTCGTGCACTCCCCACAATACCTTAAATATGTACATACTTTGCTGTTAGGAAGCGATACTAATCGAGAAAGATTCTCATCATTAGATCCTCCAGCGAAATGGAACGCAAGCCGACGTCCCCCGAGTTTTTGATCCAGATCGCGAATCCGACGATCGGCGTTTCCAGCCGAAGCTCGTTACAGATTCATTATCCGCAATGCGATTAATCGCGCTAAACAGGTTAAGTGCCCTATCGATCGGTCGCGATTCCTTCCTTTTTTCTTCTTTTTCTTCTCTCCCGTCCCCGTCCCGTCGCCGCCGATCTTTCTCCCTCTTGCTTTTTTTCGAGCTTCTTGTAAGCTGCTCGGAGGATACTTCGAATGAAAATAGCGCGGCACTCGCCCCGCTGCCGCGCGATACGATTGAAACCATTGTATTCCGTTTATTGTTGCGACGTCATAGTTACTTTCAACGATTTCCAGATACTTTTCTTTTTCTCTATTCGCGCGGGCGAGAGCTCGTTCGCCGCTCCCGCCGAAGCCCCAGCCGCCGCCTTCACGCGCGCCCACTAAAGAATTAATCTTTTAGTTTGAATACGAAAGGAGCCTCGATTCGTGCAACTCCAAGCAGCTGATCATTTACATACCGATGAAAAAGACCGACTCGTCTTCCGACTCGAGTTTACGGCAATTTGCGAACTCAAGCTGATACTATCAATTCGCTCTTTCCGACTCCTCAATCTTATTCCAATTGTTCGCTAGAGCTTCTACGAACCCTTTTATTGATGATCAATAAAGCACTATCTTTTTCACTCAAATCGTGTTGTAACGTTGTCGAGGTCAAAGTCTACGTCAACCTGATGAATTTAAAATGTTTAAAGGAAACAGATTTTGCATATTTTACGTTCTTTCTGTAAAGTTGAATAGATTCTGAAAAAATTACAATATTTCTTATATGTGCTTACTTCAAAGGGTGGAAGGGTATAATGCATTTCATGTAGGTGTTAAAAAAATGTCGAGATCAAAGTCTACGACAATTTGATGAATTTAAAATATTCAAAGAAAACAGATTTTGCATATTTAATTTTTTCTGTAAAGTTGAATAGTTTCTGAAGAAACTACAATATTTCCTATATGTGCTTACTTCAAAGGGTGGAAGGGTATAATGCATTTCATGTAAGGTGTTAAAAAATGTCGAGATCAAAGTGTACACCAACCTGATGAACTTCAAATATTTCAAGGAAACAGATTTTGCATATTTCATGTTCTTTCTTGTAAAGTTGAATAGATTCTAAAGAATTTACGATATTGCATATATATGTGTTTACTTGGAAATAGTCGATCGGAATCGCAAGATCATATTCACTGTTTATTAATTATAACAAATTTAATTTCTTTGAATATATTCACATGTAGTCTAACAATTGTTTTGAAATTGTACGTTCCCATTTCTGCTTTCTTCAATATTCGTATAACTACAGAAATTGTCTAATTTTAACTGCTCAACAATTAATGTCTACAAAACGTCCGATACGCCGATAAATATTCGAAACTTGTTGTTCACAGGATTATGACTGACTGTTTGCATATTTAACTCACAGACCTTTCAGTCTAACAAGGGTGAGTTAAATACAACTTCTGTGACGGGCAACGTTCTCAAAAAAATCGGCTAAGGTAAAATATGCAATCAAGTTCCACGATAGAATTATTTATATTCGGGATATTAGTTGAATGTGTATTTTCCGAGTGGCAGTCAAAT
Organism: Lasioglossum pauxillum; assembly: GCA_933228785.1. Lineage (NCBI taxonomy): Eukaryota > Metazoa > Arthropoda > Insecta > Hymenoptera > Halictidae > Lasioglossum > Lasioglossum pauxillum. Next base: position 34,940,019 of record OW121701.1, on the reverse strand, counting down.
ATGGATCTCCAATAGTATTTTAAGCAGAATTGTTCTCCTAAAAGCGTATTTCTGTAGCGAATCGAACAGCTCGAGCAGTAACTCAGTATAAACCTCAAATCGACTAAGATTGCTTAAGTAAGAATCATAGGGTTTGTTCGATCACTTTCAATAAAAATAAAAGTTTGTCTGATAAACCGACCGGTCTCAAAAAAAGATCGGTAATGCATTTCCTATGTTTCAGAAGAAACTGCGCCTGGCTGCGGGCGGAGTTCAATTTTTTATTAGTTCGACGTAAGGATCGGCGAAAAAAGATCATCCGACAAACACCTGGAATTTTTATGCAAGTCTACAACTTTAGTACTCGGTTGACACGCTACAATCCTTGAAATAGAATCTCGGTCCAGACCGAGATTTTGAGGGTTTCTAAAGTTACGTCCGACACGAGATCATTCATAAATAACATAGATTGCTATACCCGTCTCGACCATTTGAACACCCCTAATTCAAAATTGATCGCAGCAGGAAGTTTTACACCCAAATCTATCGGAATATTTTTACTGATTCTATACAAAATTTCATTCAACGTTAAATTAAAATCTTTTTCAAGCAACATTTTTCGCTTCCATATTTTACAGTAAATAATTAAATGCATAACAATGTTCAATCATGGTATTAAAATTTTAATGAATTTAATTAAACGAAAATTTTTCTTTAAAATTTGTATTTGTGGAAAGCGTACTTCCAATTAAAACGCAAAAAATAGGTCACTTCTCGAATGTATTATGGAAAACTAAATGATTCGCAGTTAATCCATTTTTTCCAATTCCAGCTTGATCAACATTATAGGAAAATATTTGTTATAAAATATGTTATAAAATTCAAACAAATTAACCAAAATGTGAAGCATTCAAATTATTTTCAAGAAAATAATTTTAAATTAAAATTCAGCTGTTTCGAAACCATCTTTCTTCTACAATTCGATAAGGATGCGCTGATCGGACTGACAGTACGACAAACAGTACCATGAGAATCCAGCAAACTCAAAATAATTTTTCTAAAAAATACACGGACATCGAGCAGCGACAGATTGCAGTTCCGCGAACCCGAATAAACGATAAGTTTCTTTCGGGCGATGTTTCACGGGAAAGATTAATTCTCTGGTCCAGGTATTGCGATGTCCACTTGTGTCTGACACGGCATGGCAGGGAGATTGTTAATATCGGTGATTCGAAGGGCGAGCGTTACGTTATTGCGCCGATACGGCAAATTCTCATCGTTGTTAACGGTAGGATGTTCACGCTCGGGCATTAAAGAGTTTAGTAACGGCCTGTATATCGCGAATTGTTGATGCAAAAATAGAGTAATTCAATTTCCGTGTAACAAACGGCCGGGGATTAAATGAAATGGTCGAATAGGCGGCTATGCTTGCCGAGAATTGAATCCCCTGGAACGATACATAAATCTTCGCGATGCGTAACCATTGTTCTTCAGGCGGGTTACGAGGGAGGGATGTGGGTGGACGAGGTGGAGGAACAGCAGTAGGAGGACGGGGAGGCAGGGGGTGTCGACGCGGAACAGGACGCGACGGATTCTTTTCGCACGATCTCCTGAATATCCAACGGAGTTTGCATAAATAACGAATTGTTGAATAACGGCCGGCGACGAAAATCACCGCGCGACAAATTCGATGAGCGCGTTATCTGGCGAAGCTGAATCGCAAATGCGTGCCCGACGATTCGCGGGATTTGCATTTAGAAAATGATATGTAGTTAGCCGGTCTACGCTTCGTTCTACCTTCTACTTGCCGCCCTCGCCTTCTCTTTCTCTTCGTCCGTCAAACTGAATGCACCGCGCGAGCGGATGCGGTTTATTGAGACGAGCATTTGCATATCGTTCGGAAAGGTCTTTCTATAAAAATTCAAAACGTTCCTTAACGAGATCAAATATCACTGCTCGGGAATGGTGTCAACGAGTTCACCGCCTAGCGGACCGGCCGGTCAAGAATCTTGCGTGCGTGTCTTCGACATTTTCGCAACGTTCCCACCATTTTTCGCCGCTAATTTTCTGATCGAGGTTAATTAGTGTTCGTGCCTTCGGAACGCGGCTAATGGTTTCGGAGTTGCTTAAAAATGGTCAAGATCATTTGCGTCATGTGCAATTCAGTTTAGAATGGAATTTCGATTTTTAGCTTATATGTTGCAACATTGTTACCACTAGGTTTACAAAGCTTTAGAAATAACTATGTCAAGTTATTTTATGAACGTAATGAGATTGTATCTATCCATATTTGGCCATTTTTCCAATAATATACAGTAAGGAGCGTCACTGATTCCACACACTTTAAATCAGAACAACTTTTTTGTGAATGGACCAAACGATTTCTATTTCTCTGTAAGGCTAGAAGAATTAGTTTAGTAAATTATGTGTAAAAAGTATGTTGAAAAATGCATTTGGACGGAATTGTGAAAAACAATAGTAAAAATTGATTTTACAACTTTTTTAGCTGGGCCAATAACGGAAATTCAAAAGATGTGTCTGGCCAACTGGTATAAATTATTATATACGCTCTGAAAATTTCATTGCAATTAGTTAATTGATTTACGTATTATAAACGATCAAAAGTGGTAATTTGTAGTGTACCATAAAGTGACAAGTTTTACCATTTTCGATCGTTTATAATTCGTAAACCAATTTCAATGAAATTTTCGGAGCGTATATAATTTATATCAGTTGACAAAACACATTTTTTAAATTTTCGTTATTGGGACGGCTAAAAAAGTTGTAAAATCAATTTTTAGTATTATTTTTCACAATTCCGGCCAAATGCATTTTTTCAACTTATTTATTAGACGTCATTTACTAAACTAATTCTTCTAGCCTCATAGAGAAATTGAAGTCGTTTGGTCCATTCATATAAAAGTTACTCTTAAAGAAGTAAATAATTCCTCGGGGAAGCATCTTTACAATCTTAACAGTCGCAAATTAAGAATATTAGATCCAGAGTTGGGCAAAAATTTTATTTAAAATTTAAAAACCACTTGGAAAAACCCACTTTATTCGAAATTTTATTTAAATGAAATTTTTGCCCAACTCCGTAAACCTACTGTTCATTTCTTTTTACGTTCAGTATTAACCCTTAGCAGTCGTGTTGTGACTCTGAAAGTCACTAAACATTGCTATACCATTATTCAAAATATTGTTTACACTATAAATATGCTGGTATCTAACCAATTTCTAAATAGTTAAGTATTTTGTAAGTGATCCATAAAATGAAAAAGAAATCATACAGAATGGAATTATTTTAGGTCGGAAGAAATGTTTAATTTTCCAGTTAAAATGGTGGACTATCTGAATATTATACTGCGGACTATGATTTGTATTTATTATTCTATATTTGAACACTTAGGACTTCTCCAAAAAATATGAAAGAAATATTTGTTTTGTATCTATTCGTTTTCGTTTTATATCGACGTACGCGATTAATATTATTGTTGTATTTACTACACGATTAATATTAATGTTGTATTTAGTTTGTTTTTAATTTCTTTATTGTAAGTGCCAGAGTATTTGAAATCCGAAACTGGAAAAGAGAATGGACACGTCTGCTTTCGAGAGGTTCGAATGAAAATGAGTACTTTTTAATTACAAAAGTTTGGTGATACTGGTTATGAACGTGAAAATGTAAAAGCATGAATGAAATCGATGATGTTTGAAACAATGAATATTTGAAATCACGGAATAACACAGATTGGTCTCGATAATAAATACTTAATTGATGATGAATAACATAAAAGCTCTTTACTCAATCCCACTATTTGTTCAAATATTTATGCAGTAGCTTATATTTCATGTTACTTCTGTTCTAGCTTCACAGTATTTCATGTTTTCGTTATGGATCATGATCACACAACTAGTGTATAAATACGAACATTTAGAAAGACGATAATATTTGCATAAAATTGCTGAATACAGAATTTATTATTAAAACTGAGATTATCCTTCGACTATAACGCGAGGGAAATAAAAGGGCTTAACAAGACAGGATGAAGTGGGACATTATCCTAGTAGTAGAAACAAACATTATCCTGGCAGATCGTCACTGTTTCAAATCCACGCCGGACACAATTTGGCAAAAATCGGTGTAAAGCATCAACAAAAATATTACGAGAGGTAAAACCGAACTTTACTCTTTGAATCGTGAAACTCTACGATGTTAATAATTTCCACTGTATTATGAAGAAAATAAAATACAAAATATTTGTGTTCTTTCACACTGGAACAACCGAACTTCTTTATTTTACAATTATCCAGATTGCAATATTGCTGAGGACACTCACAAATAATCCTGCAATTTTTATATTGTTAAAAGACAATGCAAATTAATTGCTTTCATTGCTCGGTTATTCAATCATTAAAATATTAAGAAGCAAAGACGTATTTTTCTACAAATCTCTCAAAAGAATTCTCATTTTCACAGGCTACTTTCAAACAACAGGGATACCGAAAAATGTGGCACATATTTCTAAAAGCTTCGTGAACAGAATAAAGCAGGAATATTATGAATGAGTGAGTGATCATCTTCCAGTGTTCGGAAAATTGACAAGTGCCCGAGGATCGGCAGCGGAATTACGGGTGGATGGACTTGATTGACACCGGAATTTCATTGGGCAGTCAGTGAGTCATCGGTCGGCGAGAACAACCTTTGTCATCGTACGCCTTCTTCTGCGCGTAACACGACGCTCGGATTGCCCGGTGATTGATCGGTGGGATTAGCGGCCGGACAGACGAAGAAAGTCACGGGCTTTGGCGATCGCAATTGAAATGTTACGTGGACAATTGAGTAGAAAAAAAGCCGGGGCGATCCGGGAAAGCCTTACGTGTTCGCAGAACCGTGTAGGTAAACGCATTATCATCGGCTGACACACGGCCAGAGGTGGGGGGTTTCTCTCGCGCGCGCGGAATAAGGTTTCGCTTTGTTGATTGAATTCGCTGTAGGCCAGTCAACACAGCTGAACTTCCTACGGGGATTCCGCGCTGCGACAAAGTGACGGTGAAACCGGCAAATTGGATTTCTTTCGTCTTACTTGGAAACGCCATTAACCGACATTGCTTAACTTCGTTTCGCCTGACCGCTTTTTAAAAACCGTCTTGGTGCTCGTACGATTTCCCCGTAGCCGTACCGTTGTGCTCGAACGCGCACCGTTTAACCCTTCACCTGCTACAGGCGCGCACAACATGTCCATCGATGGCCACGGACTATGGACGCACGAAATGTCGCCATTGAATGATACTCTTCGTTCGAGCGCGAGCTGCACGAATCAGCCGATCGCGGTCCTGTCACTTCAGAACCGAGCGTACTCGGTTGTTGCATTAACAGAATCGGGAACCCCCGTTACACATTCGATCGGAAAGAGTATCCCTTGATCAAAGCTCGAAAAGGGGTTGGACACACACATAGAGATTGTCGGCGTCGAATGAAACGTTGGCATGCAGAGTTAGGGCATACGGTTCAGCAGCCGAGAGGAATTTAAACGAGGATTCAGGTAGCAACTGGGCGGAGGTGAAGCGTAGAATTATCAGAGCGTGAGACTCACTTTCAGCGCGGGGATGTGGTACACGGTTAGTCCTCGGCGGGACCAGCTCTTGTGTCGAAGTCAGTGATCCTCGAGTAGACGACTTCGGTCTAGTTCCAGCGCACAATTACACACCGCACGGGGAACGGCACGTAACACACAGGGAACGAAACGCGAGCGAGAGATCGACGATTTAACCCTCAAAGGAGGGTTGCAATCGGGGGATACATGATACCCCCGTATTCTCGGTATTCCGCGAATCCAGCTGCTGTTCAAACGAGAATCCTGGGCTAGTCCGAGGTGGCACTGGAGAAGGCAACGGCTTCGAATCACGGGTTCTAACTAGCCGCCACCACCGAGGAGCGAGCAACTCGCCGCTCTACCTTCTTCCCGAAGGGGTTTCTGTGTTTCTCTACCACGATCGACGATCGAACGGTGTCCTCTCTCAGTCAGACACCGATAACTCTTCACTGATCACGTCTGCACACTCACGGTACCACAGTAAACTCTCACTTTGCGTTCACGCACTGGGGAGGCGATATATATCAGGATAAATCAGTCCGCCAAGACGGTTCCCTCCTCCTTAAGAAGAGAAAGAGACGGAGACAGCGAGAGAGAGTGGGAAAGAGAGATAGATAGACACACACACAGAGACACAGACACACGCACGTACACAGCCAGAAAGAGAGGGATGGGGGAAAAGAGAGACAGGTAGACACGCGTAGAGAAATAAAGACAGAGAGGCGTAGTGAGACAGGAGAGAGAACGAGAAGGCGAGAGTTTCTCTTCTCTCGCGACAAAAGTGTGTCACGCGAGGAAGAAACCACCACCACCAGCGCGGATCGAACGAGTCCGCTGAGCCGTCGAGTAAAACGGAGGTCTCGCGTAAGTGTCCTCTATCCCACGGTGTTGTTCATCGAGACAAGAAGCTTTCGCCCGGGTCAAGCGGGGTCCGATCGCACACAACAGAAAACACACAGGGGGAGGGGGGCCTGACGAGTAGCCCCGCGTTGCAGCCGCAGAATAAATACGTGTATATCCTGAGAGACTCGGTCGTGACGTGTCACTGAAACACCACCAGATCCGCGGTGCACACGACGACGACGACGACGACGCGGTCCGTCCGTCCACGTACCTGCTCCACGTACGTTCCTGCCTGGCTGGCTGGTTGGCTGGCTGCGTGCTTCGGTGTCTATGTATACGTATGCGTGTTTACAGGTTCGGGAGCGTGTGTAACGTCGTCTCAACGGGGTATAGCCCGCGATGGTGCGACCGAGAGTCGCGGAACGATCGCGCGCGCGTCACAGTAATCGCGTATCGGCGAGTCGCGTCGGTCGTGGAGCTTTTTTTCGACCAGGGACGTGCGACACACGGGCGAATTTTTCGCTAGAACCGATACGCACCAGCCCTAGGAGAGACCCTTAGGCCGGATCCGCGGAGTTTCCTTTCACCTCGATTTTCGGTCCCTTGCCACCCCCCGCGAGTTGCACAGGCGCGCACCGCTTTCAGAATTTCCGAGGCTCGGGATCGCGCACGTCGTGGGAGAGGGGAGCACCCTCTCCGTCGCTCCTTCTCTTTCTCTGCTCCCCGAAGCCGATGGAGTAGCTGGCGCTGCTACGAGGAGGGTGGAAACGGGACGGCGACAACCCTATCCCCTCCCTCCCTCTTCCTCTCCCTCTTTTTTCCCTTCCTCTCTCTCTCTCTCCTTGTGGCGCTGCGCGGGAAGGAAGAGTGGGAGCGGATCGGATAGGGGCGAAGGTAGAGGGTAGGTTTCGCCTCCTTCGTCGGAGGAGAAGATTCTACGGCACACGACTAGGAACACCGGCGCGGCAGCGGCGGCACCACCAGCCGGCACGCACTAGTACTCTGACAGCAGGCCCGTAGGGTCTACGTACTTTAGGATTTGCGCGGACCGACGGAGATGGCTCGCATGTGTCGGTGAGGGTTGTACGTACTATCGTGCCACTACCGTTACCACTACCATCGCCCTCGTTACACCGCCGCCGCCGCCGCTGCTTGTGCTGCTGCTGTTGACGGTGCTAGTGCCGCTGCTGCTGCTGCTGGCTGCTGCTCCTCCGCTAAGCGGCGTGGGTGTGGTGGGGTTCGAGGGGGTGGCGCAGGCGTTTTGGTGCACCGACGCATTGATCCCTGGAATTCGTAGGGACGGTGACTAGGGCCAAGCATGTGTCCACTTTCGATGCGAGACAGAGAGGAGTAGAGGGGGCTACTCGGTGAATAGACCGAGAGGAACATTTCAGGGTAGAAAAGAGGCGGCTGCCGAAAGAGAGGGGAGGGGCGAGGGGCAGCAGCGGAGAAGAGAGGGAGAATGGAACAATGAGGTTGCAGGAGAGGAGCAACCGTTTTACTAGCAGCCGATGTCCACACCTGCAAACCGTTTGGTCAGGATGCGTTTGAGGATGATGGAATGTCGGTTCGATTGAAAATCTTCCGGCTGAATCGGAACCCCCGGGGCCTGCTTGCCTGCCTGCCTCTCTGCGCGTCTGGCGAACACGGTGGTGGTTGCTGCGCCGCGCTGCTCGGTGTGTTCCCGACGCGACGTGCCGTTCCGACGAGGATTTCCCAGATGACGGATAATGATGATGGATGGGTGGAACGAAGATACTTGCTTTCGCCGGGGATAACGTAGAGGGGAGTAGAACCGGTTTTTGTAAAAAATTGTGCAGGGAATTTCGATAATTGTTCGCAGGGGGTGGCGCAGTTTCGTCCCGTTGACGAGGATGGATGTCCTCGATGAAAACGCTGAAGCGGGACGCGACCGTGATTCATAGCGATTTTTCCGGGACAAAAAAGAAAGACAGAGTGAGAGAGACAGAGAACGCGGGAATGTAAAGGAAAATATATCGGCGACGATATAATTTAAGACTCGCGAAACTTCACCGCCAGCCAGCGAATATCGTGTTTTAATCACCGCGAGGCCGTCGACAGGATGCAACAAGCCGCATAGCCACGATTTTCTTGCAATTGATTGGAGAGGCCGTCCGGAGGAACGGGAGCAAAACGAATCCGTCCGGTTGCTTATTTAAGGGAGACCCGGCGACTGTGGATAATCCATAAGATTAAGCAGAAGTTAGGCAAGCCGATCCTGTCGGCCGTGGGTCGTTCCCGTCGTTTTCATAATGTCTACCTTGAGAGCCGGCCCGGGATCCTTTCATCGTTTCCGACGCAAAAATCGTTCGTTAATTAAGAAGGTTGATTCGACGGTTCACGGCAGCCCAAAGAAGTCTCTCTGTAACAACCCCGAGGGTGGTCTGAGGCTCAATGGAATCGGCGGGGTACGGGGGCACGGCGCACACAGGGGGTGGGGGGACCTAACGCCGGCCTCGGTGTACTTTTCTTTCAGTAGCGATCGTGGTTTTGCCAATCCGGTAAAAGGGTCTCCTTCAACGCCTTCGACTCGTCTCTCTCTCTCTCTCTCTTTCTTTTTTTCCCTTTTTCCTCTATCCCTCTCTCGAATCGATTTTACGATTCGTCCGATCGTCAACGAGGGATCCGCGAGGCATCATGGGTAACGGTGAAACGCGCCGACACCGGCGATGGTTTTCTGTAAAATATTCAGGCGCAGGCAGCAGCGCACAGATATATGTACCGATAGTGAATAAATAATAAGGGCGAGGGTGATCCTCGATCGGTTCATAACTCCGTTCCGTTTCAGTGCTCTGATCCATTCGTCGGCCTCTCTAACGAGAGTTCCGTACTCGAAAAGCGTAAGTTTCCCTGGCGAGCTTATATAGGATGAAAATTTCAAAATGAAAAAGCGCGACGGCGGGGGACGGGGGCAGAGTGGGTTATGGGAGCGAGAGTAAGAGGAGTCGAGAAACCGGCGGACGGAACGAGAAGGAGGGGGGAGAGTCTCCATAAATGTTCGGAACGCTGCTACCCGGAGAATTATGCATCTGTCTTTCAAATGCACCAACCGTATTAATAATTCGTTCTCCGTGACTAATGCGAACACGCTCCGGAACGGTTTCTTCTCGCGGACTTTGTTTGCCGACGTTATTAGGTCTATGAACGAGCGCTGTCGTTTCGCCCGCTCCGCTATTCACGACGTTGTAACGCGAACGAGATAAGGGGATTTATTTGTGACGAAATTGTTATCTGAGACCGTTTCCCGTTTTACACCCGGTTTATAGATCACGATCGCGACAAAAATTTGCATTCTTTAATACAAAAGCTCTCGGTGCGCGCACGGCTTCAACCCCGCCTCCCGATCCCATGCGGTTTTTCTTAGGAGTCGCGCCGGGCTATTAATTAACCGGGATTCTTTTAATAACAGAAACCAACGACAAACTGATATCGCGACTTGTTAGACGGGAAATTACTTCCGAGGTTATTTAATACTCGCGATGTTTGCGGTGTCATGAACGCGCTTCTTTCCACCGTGAACTCTTCCCTTCCAGCACGCTGTAAGGAGATGTTGCATTTTTTTGCAAATCCCTGCTGCTTTGTAGTATAATCCCTACATAAGGTTACCTGCTTTCGCGTTCGCTGTCGCATCAAGAGAAAAATAATCCACTTTGCGTGCACTTCGCGTTACAGTTGTAAGTTGAAATGTTCGTGCTGGTCTCCGTTCAGAATTCATCTGCTTCCGTGTAGGACTTCATAAAGAAATTTGTTTATTCGTGCAAAATTCCAATTGGATTACAATTTAGATTTAAATATTATAAATATTAGGCAACAACAATTTCTGATCAACAATGGTGTTATTTATCATTCTTGCTTATATGTATCAGAATTCAAATACTGAACACTAAAATTCTATTATTAAATATATCTGCAGGGTCTCTTTTCCAGGTAGCAATTTCTTAATCAGGAGATGAAATTAAAGGCGAGAGAAATCAAACAACAAAGATTACAGACTAAACATATTAAGAATGGGAGAAGACAGTGGAAGGTGAAATTAAGTGCAAATAAGTCAGCTTACCGTTCTCGACTTCCACGTAAAAATCTCTTTGTTCTTTTGAAAGATTCATCTACTCGATTCATTCATAATGTTCGCGGTTTCCACGGAATTTTAGTCGGGGAATAATCCAAGAGCTTTATGTTAAAGAGTTTAAAAATACAGTCATTTCTCGCTAAATTCTTAAAAGTCTGTCCTATAATTGCCGTGAGGGGCCTGAAACTCGAGAGGCCTCGGTCGCCGAGAAGTGTAACGTAATACGGGTCGGGTATATAGGTGTAAGACCACTACTAATCCAATAACAAAACTTCTTTATTTTTCATTATTTTTCTGTGGGACTTCCACCAACGTATTTGTGACATTTTTTAAAGAAAAATGATACCAAATATGATATAATTCCGATGATATTTACTTGTGTAATGAACGATACAAGTTTCTGCGACTCTTTGCGACTCTTTCTTTCCCATACGCTATCCCTCTTTGCGTCTCTTTCTTTCCCATACGCTATCCCTCTTTGCGTCGAAAACTTTCATCGTTCATTACTAGACTGCGGATCTTTATACAACATAAAAAAATGTTTGCATTGATTGCAAGTCACAGGAGCCAAATAAAACATTTTTATCAAGCTTAATTTGTATATTAAACTGAAAGTAATATACCGATGTGCTTAAATCTTTTTAATGTGTCCACTGCTTTCAATTGTACGTACCCATTCTTATCATAAATGCATAAAATCCGCAGTCTATTCATTACACAAGTAAATATAACTGAAATTACATTATATTTGGTATCATTTTCATTAGAAAATAGCGACGAATACGTTGGTGGAAGTTCCCCTGAAAAATAATGAAAAATAAAGAAGTTTTATTATTGGATTAGTTGTCTTTACACTTCTTGGCGAACGAGATTCTCGAGCTTCGCTGTCCTTTTCTACGTTCGGCATAAGACAAAGAATAGTATTCCTGGCCGGACCCGAGTTTCGGACAATTATCGAGAAAGCACTGTATCAATTTTCCCGAGCACTTCCGTAACTGAAATTCACTCAGCAGTCGTCCGTATCGGTGTTGTATTTTGATAACGCCATTGCAATCCATGCAAACAAATTTTCGACCGGTTTTTAATAAGCACGCGACATGGTGCAGTGCGAAACGGGAGTTCGAGAATGAAGTACTGGCTTGTGTTTCAATATACTCGAAACACAGCTGTCCTTTTGTTTTCATTATAATGGAATACATTGATCGAAGCCGCTGCGAACGAGTATCGTGCATGTTCCGAGTTCTTTAATTATTATTTTTTTCACTGGGAGAACAGTCGCTATTCTCACAGTCTCTGGAAACGAAAAAAAACACCGCGAGCATGTTTAACCTACATTGTTAAAATGGCCAATTGCAACCCGGACGAGTAACTTGATTCGACTTGCGAATTTATCGACCGTGATTCTGTTTTCTAGAAGAGAAAGTCATTGTGACGTAAATTACGAGAAAACATTACAAACTTCGACAAAATACAAGAGCAGTTAAAAAGAATAATAATAATGTTTTTTTTTAAGAATAATAATATTTAGACGATAGAAGTCATGACTCAATAGAATAAAGTCATAAACAATTTTCTCCCTTCTTGTTGATATTAACAAAGACAAATATATACTCGCATTTTCAAAATTTATAAAAATCTCACTTGTGTTTATGTCACGTTATACTTAATACTGTGTGGTTGGTTCGAATATTTGATTCGAGATTCATTTAAACGATACCACATAAATATCACGTTTATTTAAATCAAATGCGGAATATCGACGCAAAGCACGGAACAAATGTCCGCAGAATGTATTAATTCAAGATTAAAAGATACGGACGAGTCAGTCATTGACAGTGCTTTCTATAATCAAGTTGTCAAACCTAAATGATGTGGCTATGCCAATAGCGAATATTATGCATGCATATCTAAATTCAACTATCATTCATTTACGCAATAAACAGTGATGGCGAACAACCAGGGCACTAGTTAAGCTGTATTTACTTCTACATAGTACGCTTGTAGGTATATGTATTTGATTGATGCTCTGATATGATTTCGTCCAAAATTCAATCTAATCGAATCTAAATGCTTTCTGGATCCACTGTAGAAATCCTTTAACACAAGAGATAAAGATAGGCATATTAAAAGGTCCCGTTAATTCTTTTAATTCTTTGAAGTCTTTCGATTCTTTTAATTCTTTCTCTGTGCCATTACCGAACTAAAAATGTTTAACACAAATATTCCTGTTAATATTAATATAATCATTTATTAAATAGACTGTACGCATTTTATTAAATAGTTATTTTGATAGAACACAGCGAAGCACTATGTTAGAAATATATGTATAAAATCCGACTTGTTTTTTCTACTTTTTTTGTTTAATCCATAAAAAGCTCAAATAGTAAAAGCTTTATCTAGTATTTTCAATATTTTATGTATCGTCCCACGCTCGTCAAAACCAAATGTTGAACAGTTCTTTGTCGAAGTTGTGTTGCTGATTCATTGCGGACTTGCGACGCTTAAGTTTAGAGACATTGCCAACATTATTATTATTATTACTGGTGTGTACGCTATTCCTGACACAGAGGGCTTCGCCCTGGTTTAATTTATTATGAACTGACTGTGCCAAGTTCGTACTAGGACAATTATTGTACAAATTTTCTTACTGTTGCGTTTAGAACGACTGTGTAATATTTATGAGAGTGTACGGTCCTTGATACTTTATAATACACTGGTATATGAAAAATATTAGATGTATATAGAAGTTTTTTCTTCAACTTTCTTTTTATTCGTACATGACATACAAAATGTGTTACCAGTGCATAATGAAATTTTTCTAGTTTGTTTAGGTTGTTTAGACACATCTATGGAAAACGAACAATTGAACAAAGGTGTATACATTGAACCTAATTAATCCCTGATAGTTTTAATATCGTAGAACATGCCTCGTGGTATTTGAAAAATATTGGAATTATGCAAGAGTTTTAGCATTTTTTCAATTTTGTTATTTATACACGATATGTGATTGGTTGTTTATTGGTTGATGACATGAAATTGGTTGTTTAGACACATCGATAGCAAACAAACAATTGCACAAAGGTGTGGACATTGAACATAATTAATCCCTGATAGTTTTAATATCGTAGAACATGCTACGAACATAATTTTGAAATAAAGATGTCTGTTCTGGTTTGCCTGCTGCAACTTTATTATTATTATTATTATTATTATTATTATCTAGCGGCGCTGATCGAACCCGAAGGTCGTTATCGAGGTTCCGCGGAAAGCATCGAACAATCAGACAGGAAATTCGTCTGGCTTGTGCACGGAGCTTAACGAAGGACACGAGTTGTAAAGCGCGCGATTTCAGAAACGGTAAGTGCCTTTTTAATTCGACACACTGTGGCCATTAACAGCGATAAAATTGAATGAGCTTGTATGTGGCCATGTCTTGCCTCCGGTTCGTTAGCACAGCAGACACGCGAGCATCCCCGTGCGCGGTGGCAAGATTTCAAAATAGATTCGAAAGCGGAATCAGGTCAGGGTGCTCTCTCTCTCTCTCTCTCTCTCTCTCTCTCTCTCTCTCTCTGTCTGTTCCGCTCTCCCTCGCTCTCACCCTCTCTTTCTCTCTCCCACTTTTCGAGAATCCCGGAAAATCGGTCGAAACGCGTCTACGTTAACGAGTCCGCGTGCTCTCACGTCCGTTTTTAATTGCAAAAGACTTTTCAGAATGAACGGCCAACTTGTAACGGCAGAGAAACATGTTGAGTCCGAATAACATCACTGAAAAAAACAACGAAGCACGGAGAGAGAAAGAGAGCTATGCGTAACTTCGATTGAAGAGGTTAGACTACATTTACATGTAAAACATACATCGTGTCTTTTATCTTTTTCTTTTTTCTGTGATAAAAACAGTTCTTATTTTATCCAATTTAATCTTAACCCTCATCCGTCCTTCATTTCACGAACTGAATATGTCCCTCGATGTCAAATTGACACAGTGACAAAAGATCGATAAAATAACAAGGTGAACAGTTATTTTTCGATGCTTTTTTCTTCAATTTTCGATTGAAAAAATAAAAGTCACAAAGTTTCGGGAAAATTTACCTGCAAATAACAGAACAGCATAACTTATTTCGGGAAAAGTGTGTCAAATTGACACGAGGGACGGATAAGGGTTAAATTGGTCGACTTTAATTGTAACTGCTTTTTAATCCCCACACCCTCCTTCCGGGTAGAAATTTTCTAGCAATTTTTGTGTTTAGATATATTTTCCTTCTAAGCGAATTCGAAATAGCACGGTTTACAAAACAGAAAGCAATTTAACTTTTACGCGGCACACTTCCGTCATGGTTGTGAAATATTTAGTTTTACGAGAATCATGTTACACAGGTTGATGAGCTACTTTCACCCTTGTATGCCCAATCTCGTAATATAGTTATTCTTGTACTCGTAATATTTTTATATTGGAAGTGAATAAACATATCGAAAACATATATGGACTAGTAGTTTCATTTTAATTAACGATACGTCAAAACTACCCCTACGTGGGGTGGGGTCTCTCAAGAGTTGAAATACAATGCAACGCTAATATGCATATGCAAACGAGTGAAATATCACATGAGAATTGAATTTGCAACTATAACATTTTCAGGAAGCGTATGAAGATTAACAAAATGTAAAATAGTCATAGAACAAACGTTTTCTGCGAGAAGTCGGTGCGAGTATAAAAGTGAATGGCAAATTGTTAAAAAGAATTTAAAAATTAAACTTTTAAAAATTTCATTATTTCAAGTCCGAATTACTAGTTTTTAGTGAAATGTTGCTTTTTAAAGTCCTCAAATTATATTTAAAAAATGAGCATCAGAAGAAGATTTATTTTCAGCGTCGCTCATTTAATTTCTATCATGCTGTTTTGTTAATTTGATGCGCGTGTTGTTAGTAATCTGAACTCCTCTGAACCGGATCATCGGATGCTCCACGTAATCCTTCAATAATATTAATGATTTTAATGGGGAGGTATTAATATAACTCGTATTATCGAAATGTTTTTTTATCAACTTGGGTTTTAAGTCGCATCAATTTCTAGGTCATTAGCGACATGTTTGGTTTAGGTTTCGTATTTTTAATCTTGGATAACGAAACATCCGTAACAATGACGATCTGAATATTTAAATCATGTGATAACAGATAATCCGAGAAATGTTGCGATTAATAGAATCAATACCAAATAGACCTTTACATTTAATGTATTCTTTTGTATACACGGTGATCGGTAACTGGTGGTACAACCAAAAAGGCAGTGATTCTACATAAAAGAATAAATCGAAAATGTAGAATAAAAAGTTCATGTAAAGCTTTGTTTTCGAGAAAATCCAGTTTGAAAATTCGGCAAACGCGCATGCTATTGAATAGGGATTGCCTGACGCGTTTGTTCATGAGCTACTGCTCTCTAGTATCAATTATTGTTGGCGTTTTGATAGGTCTTTCTTGCAGTATTGGTTGGCCAAATGTTAGGATTGTCACCCTTTTTTCAAAGTCCGGCTACGTCACTACGTTTAGAACACAGGGTGTTCCAAAAATGTATTTCCTTGAGAAGGGTGATTCCTGAGATCAATTGAAGTGATTTTCTCCTCTGCAAAAATTTTCTCTGCGGCTTCGTTAAGGCGTTATTAACGAAAAAATGGACCGAGCATAGCGCGGCTTATTGGTCCGTGTTTTTCATTATTAATTCGAAAACAAAGCCACGGAGAAATATTTTCGCTAAAGAAAACGTTACTTCAAATGACGTCAGAGATCGCCCCCCCCTTCCAAGAAAATATGACATTTTTGGGACATCATCTAGATGCCCTAATAAATAGATGTTTGACTTCATCTAGATGTCCTAAGACCTAAGACATAAACGTTTGACATCATCTAGATGGCCTAAGAGATAGATATTTGAATTCATCCAGATATCCTAAGACCTAAGACATAAATGTTAGACTTCAACTAGATGTCCTAAGACCTAAGACATAAATGTTTGACTTTATCCAGATGTCCTAAAGCACCCCCCGGAAATCTTGAGCGATTACACGCAATCCAAAAGGAGTAAATCTATCGATAGGTTGAACGCGTAAACCGGAGCTCGCGTAAACGACTCTAACGGCAGGCTTGCGATATACGTTCCCTCGTAAACACTTTAAGCAGGAGATATCATATCCCGATGGAAACAAATATCCGGTCGGTGGCGTAATCGATCGTTCTCGAAACGTCGCCAATCGGCCGGCGTTTTTTCGTGTTTACCGTGAACAATGTCCGACACTGGACAGTAATTGATTATTTTGATTATTTTCGCTCATACCGACACAGCATCCAGTAATTTCAACGCCGATGACGTTAATTGATATGTCACTACAGCGGTGATGCAGCTTTTTTTAGAAAGCCTCTGGATATAATTGCTTTCGTGATTGTTTTGGAACTATAATTATCATTAGATTAGTTGTCGCGAATAAATATCGCCGATCAGAACTTTATTGGATAATCATTCAATAAATAATTACCCCAGCTATTATCCAGTTGATATTATTATATTTTATTAAGTAATCTCTAATTATATTTCCGTTTACTCTACTGCTTGTTGGCATTCCACAATTGATTTCTTGTTTCAATCGTAATAAAAATTGTAAGCGATTTGCGGTTAATAATTAAAGAGTACGTAATTGTTCGTAACTATATTGATTTCGATTATTTGGAGACGGGATCTCTCTTCTAAAAATGTCGCATACATGAATTACCTATGTGTTCCACCATTTCATCCTACAATATAGCCGCTACGAAACGTTACGTGGAGTCAGACTTGACGCAGGCAGGATCTTCATCTAAATGTCCTAAGACATAAATGTTTGACTTCATCTAGATGCCCTCAGACATGGATGTTTGACTTCCTCTAGATGTTCTAAGACATAAATGTTTGACTTCATCCAGATGTCCTAAGACCTAAGACATAAATGTTTGACTTCATCTAGATGTCCTAAGACCTAAGACATAAATGTTTGACTTCATCTAGATGCCCTAAGACAGGCAGTTCCAACCTATTCCCCTCCGACAATTGCAAGGTCCCCCACCATCGAACCTCTTTACAATGTATGCGTGTGCATCGCGTCGTGCGTCGTGCGTCGCGCGGCACGCGGTTCTCGTGGTGGGAGCTCCCTACTACTGTACATCATGACGATGAAGTCTAAGAGTGGCAGAAGAATCTGAGCGGGGAAGGTGCCTCGAAAAACCCCGAGGCTTCTCGTTGCAACTGCCTGCCCTAAGACATGGATGTTTGACTTCATCTAGACGTCCTAAGACATGGATGTTTGACTTCATCTAGATGTTCTAAGACATAAATGTTTGACTTCATCCAGATGTCCTAAGACCTAACACATAAATGTTTGTCTTCTTCTAGATGTCCTAAGACCTAAGACATAAATGTTTTACTTCATCTGCATGTCCTATCAGAACTTTATAGAATAATCATTCAATAAATAATGACCCCAGCTATTATCCAGTTGATATTATTATACTTCATTAAGTAATCACTAATTATGTTTCCGTATACTCTACTGCTTGTTGGCATTCCACAATTGATTTCTTGTTTCAATCGTAATAAAAATTGTAAGCGGTTCGCGGTTAATGATTAAAGAGTACGTAATTGTTCGTAACTATATTGATTTCGATTATTTGGAGACTACGTCTCCTTCCCAAAAATGTCGGATACATGTAATACCCTATGTGTTCCACCATTTCATCCCACAATATAGCCGCTACGAAACGTGACGTGAGTCAGACTCGACGCAGGCAGGACCGCAAACGGTTAACATCGAGTAGTTGAACGGGTTAAAATGGGGGATGAAAAAAGAGCAGGGACACGGTTGTCAGGGGGTGGAAAAAGAGGAGGTCTGACCCCACTGTTTACAGATGCATTCTCGTTTTCGTCGCGCACGAGATGCGACGAGCATCGGGGCGCACCAGTCAACGACTACCAGGTCTCTTCAGACTTTCCCTGGTAATTCAGTAATGGTCTTACGGCGAAGTTCATAATAACTGACGCAAATGAGGGGGCCTCGTAATTAATTCACGCACACTTGCGAACGGAATAAGGGAGATGGAGAAAAAGTTACCAGACAGAGAACGGCAAAGCGTAAGCGAAAGAGAGAGAGAGGAATATAGAGTGATGAGGGTAGGAGAGAGGTAGAGGGGGATTCAGAGAGGATAGGGGGCGGAGGACACGTTACCCTGTGCCGAGCTTGCGTAACCTAGTATCTGCAAATCCTATGTTGAAAGCTCTCCCACAAAGCAGTGAATCAACGCCGTTAATTTGTTAAGTGTAAAGTGAATCAAATCAGTTCGCAGTACCTGTGTACCCTAGACGCGAGCGCTGCCCTGGAATTCGGGCTTACCGCGAAGACCGTCTATAAATTATTTCGACGATTCTGGAGGCCGGGTGAACCGCTCGCATTCAGCCTGCTAAAAATGTTTCCCCCTGACCCGCATCTCTCTCTTGCGATACACTCCTCGATGACACTTTTTCCTCTCGACGCTTTCCCTGTTGATAGTCAGCTCGCGGAGTGATGCTAGAACAAATTGGATCTCGATGAATGCAGTTTTTATTTTCTAGATAAATTTCCACCGCGCTAAACTCGACATGAAAGTCCGCGTCCTGCGGCTAAATGTAAAACATTGAAAAAGAAACCAAGAGCTACCACATTTTTGTGAAAATCAGGCCTCGATGTACATATCTTCCATTTTCTTTCACGTATTCTGCACGAACTTGTCTGTCGCGTTCGATCTAATTTTTATGAACGATTTTGCTACTCTTGGGAACTTGTTGAGAAAGTGTTCAAGTTCGTTTTGAAAAGTGTTCGCGCATAAAGACGGAATTTATCCAGTTTAATTTGATTGGCGTTCCAACAGCAATTTTCGTAAAATAACTAGGTATAATTGAAATGAATGTTAATCGTCGAATTTTCTTGACTAGGAAAACTGCTGTAAGCTTCTAATTGTATTCGAGAGTCAGAAAACTCGATTTGGAAGATCTTAACTTTCGTGAGCTGCTGTAGATGGTTATTAATAGACTACGGATCTTTATGCAAATGTTTATACCTGGAGATTGAAGTCACAAATAGGAATTACTTCTTGCCTATTAAGAGTTCCATCAGATTCTAAACAAGGTGAAAATTTTATCAAATGTTACTAAATATCGTACCCGATGTATAGATAATTTTGAGGTTGAAACAACATAAACAGCAACATTACATATGAATGTACTATGAGTCTGTTACTGAGAAAATTCTTGTTATTTGAGGTTTATCATTAATGGTGTTTCAAACATTTAAAACACGCTATATTCAAGAGAAAAACAGAGCAGCAAGTGTGAACGTAACGGTGAAGGAAATGAATGAAAATGGATGATAATTACTCGATTGTAATACGCATTAAAACATTGAGACAACATTTTCTAATTTTATCTACTTATGGTGATTATTAGAGCGATCTAATTATAAGTGATATATTTTTCGTTCCACTGTATTTCGAGCTTTGTGTTCGAAATTAAATTGCATTGTGTTTAACGGCGCAACTACCAATTTAACGGTTCAATTTCCCATTACTTTGCGAAAGTGGTTTCACATAATTGTAATGTAAATCGGATACAACACAAAATAAGTGATAAATTCAGCCCTTTTTAAATTTTTTACTTGGATAACTTTTATAATTACTGGCTTACTTTTGTAGTAAGTAATCGCATCCACGTTCGGCCGAGACTAAATATTTAAATGAAAGAGGAGTATAAAATATTCATAGAGGATCGTAAACATAAATTTATCTCGACGACTCAATCATTTATATCGGAACAGAAATTAAAGTAATCGTCCTCGGGTTTTAAAGCGCGCACATGAGCTCTGCAGAATTTCGACGATTTGCGAACGATTTCAGCTTTTAAAAATTAAATTTATGTAATTATAGCTAAATTATAGCAGGAACCAGATGTTCTTTCAAAAAATTAATTTCTCTCAGAAATTCTTTCAAGAATTTGTGAACGATTTAAGCTTTTTATGAATAATCATTAAAATATTCGATTATAGCTAAATTATAGCAGGAGTCAAACTTTCTTTCGAAAAATGAAAATACTTCACTATGTACGCCGATCTCCATTTGCAGCCACAGTTCTATTCACTGTATAATTCGTAGGAATATTAATCTGTTCACCGGGAAATACGAGTTAACTCGGCATTTGAACTTGACCCAACTCCCGACCATTTTACACTTTTCTATTCATTTACCTAGAGATTCTTCTCATTCGACTCTAATTACGCTTATGCAACGAGCATCGAGGTTCGAAGGGTGACCCGTTTAACAGCTCTAAATGTCAAGACTGCGATATTTACACTGTGGTTGCTCGAAAATTTAAACGAATTTCGGTAAAAACGTAATTTACGTGAAGGCGGTGAACCGTCCCGACGCGACGCACAGTGGGCCCGATTGAAGAAGCACGCGACATGTTCGCATAACTCTTAAACCACTGAAGATACTGCAATGAAATTTCAACTGAATATATAAAAAAATAATTCCTTCTCAATGATTTGTAACTTAATATACATATTTCACATTTGTTTAACCCTTTTATTAATTTCTTTAATTGAATTGTTCTAAAAACAATTTTATAAATTATTTATTCTATAATATATTTAATATTTTCGCTATTTAATGCAAATAGATAAAATGTTTAAATTTTACATTATTTAGAAAAACTTGTTACTATTGGAAATTGTCTCGGAACTGAAATATAAACAGAAATAAAAAGTAGAATGTTCAGTTAAGTTATTATATACATATAAGAAAATAAAGTATATACATATATGAGATCGATGCGCGTAAACAGTTACAATGTAACTTATGCACTGTCGAAAAGAATTCGTCAAACTCAACGCAGTCAAAATATCAGAGATAAAAGATTGACTTATTTACTGCAAAATATAAACATTTCAAGTGCCGAAAATTTATTCAACACAGTTCTGTCAGACTTTTAGAGGCTGCATACTTGACGAATTCAGCGCGTAGCGAGCGTCCGAGCGCGGACAAGATAACGCGACGCGGATGTCTTCAGACAATAATATCTTGAAAAATGACTCGAACTAGGAAATAATTTTTGTCGCATTACATAGAGAAAGGATCCACTGAAAAGATCCTTAATTGTTAAAAAGTGGGCTCTCCTGGCACCTGAAAGATAGCGCATGTCAAAGATACAAATTGTTAACGATTATTTTAATTTTGCTCAGTATTTTTTAAAAATATGTTATATATCATAATTGTCAATGAAAAGTATGATTTCTTATCAATAAGTGTGCATTTTGATGTAGAAAAAAATTCAGGGCAAGAAGTTGATCACAGTTATCAGGACACTAAGAATGGACAGCCTAATTATGTAGGGAAAATCGATATTCCTACACTGTCTAACTTCATGCGTGTATCACGACTAGAACTGCTATTGTATTTGATTAATTTTACCATTTTCGTGGTCGGTGGACAATTAGAAATTGATATCAATTGAAAAAATATAAAAATTAGAAAGTCGATTTTTTCGCAAAATGTCGCGTGCTTCTTTAATCGAGCTCACTGTGCGACGCGGCGATGAAAAAGATCGATATTTTATAGAACATCGAGCGACTAGCTAAAATTCTCTAGCATTACGGCAATATTTACGCACGGTTGCAGATATTTAAAAACTGGCGTATCTCATATATTAATACATATATCGTTTTTATCGTGGACATTGATTTCACGTTTGTTACACCCCTTTTTCATTACCAAATAAACGCAGCCGGGCATCGGCTATTTATCCAGCCCGTAAATCGTCATATTATCGATTTCACAATGGTCGTGTCTCGTTGCGCGGACTACTGGGCCATTTAACGCCAGCCATCGAACTGATTATTTCCGGCAGCGCAAAACATGCAGCGTAAGGAAAAAACTGTGTACAATGCAGCTCGGGGCCACGATATCCCCTGGCGCGTCGACCCCCCATTTGTAACCCGGAATTTGATATAGCTAGCCGATAAAACGTGACGCGGAAGCAGTTAATTTTCGGACCTTCACACGACGGAGAGAGGGGGCCAGGGGATAGACGACGTCCCCCTCAAGTTCGGTTCCGGCCACCCATTTGCCAGACCTAACCCACATTCGCAGATTTCTCGGTCAACCGGCTCGAAATTTAATCAGCTATCAGACAATTCGATGATGGATATCGAGTACCACGTGGAAAGCGCTCGCTCTATGAAAAATTCATCGACCGAGACGCGGAATTAATGTCGGGAAACTTGTTTCCCCCCCGAAAGTTTGCTGACATGGTCCGAACCAACCCTCCCGACGAAATTGTATACCGGCACCGAACACGAGATCATTTTTACGAGACATCGTGATGTATGTAGTCGCTCCCGATAATGTTCGAACGTCGAGCAATCACTATCCTTGTAATTACGCTGCCGATCTTTATGCAACACGTAAATCTTCTGCATCAGCTGCGAGAAACAGGAGTTGGACAGAAACGTTTCCGTTTCGATGATTTTCATCGGTTATCGGACAATTTGTTGAGACGTTCTGGATTGTTAACGAGCATTGACTAACATGTCAGTTGTGCGGCTGTCCTTTTTGGATTGTGCAACGTGAAATATGTATATTATAAATACAATTTAAAACAGAAGAGGTGTTAAAATGATTTAAGGCCACCAGTGTATTAGTTTCACCTTAATAAGATTATTAAAAGAAGAATGAAATTGTTATTTGACTCCTGTGTCTTGCAATCAATGCAAACATTTTTTATTTTGCATAAAGATCTGCAGTCTAATTATAAAACATAACATAAATAAAATTTACCATCATTTTTTAATGCACTCTTTGCACTTGTCGTCCTTGTGACAAGTAAAATACGATGCAATAAAAAAAAATTCAGATTGGAAATAGTAAATAATCCTAATGAAGCGACAACAAGATCAGGAACAACTCTCGATGCAAGACATTTAGACAATGCAAGATTTACAAGACATTTAGACAAAATTGAATCAAGAATATTTATATCATATTTTAGCTATCACAAGCCAATTGTTTCAATAATAGAATAATAGAAAATCATAGAAAAAATAATGAACGATCAAAATTTGCGACGCAAAGAAGGAGGATATGGGAAAGAAAGAGACATAGTTCATAGCATTTCCCATACGCTCTCCTTCTTTGCGTCGCAAATTTTGATCGTCCATTATTTTGATTGGCTTGTGATATCTAAAATATGATATAAATATTCTTGATTCAATTTTGTCTAAATGTCTTGCAAATACTGCATCAAGAGTTGGTCCTCATCTTGTTGTCGCTTCATTAGGATTATTTACCGTTTCCAATCCTAATTTACTTCTAACATTAGTAGACTGCAAGAAGTTTCACTTCTGCCGCGCGTGGTTTTCCACGCGTATGTTTTTTTACTTACCTGACACCTGCCAACATTTTTCAGGTTAGTTTAGAACAAGGGTTTGATAATTGTTTATAAATCTTTTAGTCGGAACAAAATCCGATGAGAAACAGCATGCGAAAGTAGCTGAAGGTTGATTCTATGTTATCCAATTGTAAATGTTCACCAATTAACTCTGGTTAATTAGTTATTAACAATTGGTGCGCGGGCTAATTGTTTCGGAAGTTCCCATAATGCGTAAGACAAGGAGGGTCGAACTGTGCGACAAGGACAGACATACATAATATACCACTTCTCCAAAATTTGTTAATAACTAACAATTTAAGCATCAAACCTGCATAAAACTGAAATGGGAATGTAGCCAAGGCTTCATTTTACATTCTACAATCTTAAAAGTTCACCAATGAAGTCTTTAAAGTTAGTAAATTAATTATGAAAATGTTACTTGTCAAACTATTCGAGGTTATTCGCGAAATTTCGTCACTTCCGTAACGCTCGACCGCGTCACTTCCGTAACGTTAGAAAATTGTAGCACCCTCAGCAAAGAAGTTTCACTTCAAAACTACTGACCTTCGGGTCTTGGAATTTAAGGTCACGTAGATAAGTCTTCAAAGCAAAAAATACTCCATTCAAATTGAATTGTATCGAATCTTTGTATCTTTAACCTCTGTTCGATTGTCTCGTATGGACTGTATTCTCCTTCACAGAGTTTCCTCCCACAAACCAATTTATCGTGTAAATGAAGAATTAGATGTGAACTAATGGTAAGTTACTGTTTCGTTGCCCCAGGAGTTGAGAAATAAGACGAGCTTGCTGGTGCCGATAAATTTCTCCACTTCCTCAAGCTTGGTTAACAATGTTCTGCCGAAAATTTAACGCAGTTAGTGTATGCGGATTATTTGGTTATGATTAGGTCGCGAAGTTAGGGACACCAGAAGAATTTCCACTTTAAATCTCGACTTTTAGCGAAGGCTTCATTCCCTTGTAATATCGCGGGAACAGGGAGAGAAAGAAAAAAGAAAAAGCTGGCGGTAGGGTACGTATTTCATACTCTCCACTTCTCGGCGAGTTTACAGGAGTTTCGAGGAGACGGTTAAAAGAGTGGGGAAAAAAGGCGAGGGAAAAGGAACGGTACGAAGAGCGCCAATGTTACCAGAACTTTTATGTTATTTCAAGCAGCAGCGTTACGCATGGCCCGCGTTGCATCTGACTTTTAAATACACGTGTAGGCGTCGCGAACTTCCGGGGTGCGCGAAACTTTCCCCGCGAACTGTCCGGGATTCTTGAAAGGAAACGCGGGTTTATCGCGGAAAGATGAAATTCAACGCCTGTTACTTACGTATCCCGCGCGCTGATCCTCCAGCGTTTTATTACAACCGAGCCGGAAATATTCGTGGGAGGAAACGCGATCGGTTGAGACTCACTGACAATTACGGGAGCGTTCTACCGTGAACCTTCGAAAAAATCGAATTCCTTTTACAGTCTCGTAAGGGGATTTTCTAGTCTATAATCCGTAATTCGATGGTTCGTGGTGACATGTAAATTTCTCTTTGCATTTTCTTACAGTTTAATATCTTTAAAATTCATTCGCAACACATTTATATGTGCCCATAATTATGAAAGTAGTAAAGGCTGGTATTTCTTGTTTCGAGATATTTCAAGAATTATAAGATAATTAATTTCTTTTTTAATTTTGATCAATTGGAAAGCTTGACACTCACGAATTAAAATTAAGTTTCTACTTGTTTTATATTTTAATATACTGAACATATTTTTCACCGAAAAATGATATTTTTTCAGTATCTTTTATTCATTCTAGTTCACGCGCAACATCTAAATTGTTATAGATAAAGTGAATCCTACATTTCTTGTGTCTGATAATTAGACAGCGAATCTTTCTGCAAAATAAAGATTTTCTACCCGAATTGCAACAAACTGGAATAAATATAAATCTGTTTTTTGTCTTAGTATGTTCAATAGGTTGAAAATAATGTAAAAGTATTTGGAATTCGTCTAATATTTTTAATGTTTTAAATTATACCTACTCATTTTTGTCATGAATGCATAAAATCTGATGTCTACTGATGATACAACAATCAAGATCATGTTTGCCAGCAAATAAATTTATTGCAAACGTTTTTACTATTACCGCTATAACTATGAAGAAGATTATTACTATTATTGCTTTAAAAAATTAGAGTATATTCTTGAAATATTAGTTAATAAGCCTGCCAAGTTTGAAATGTTGATCAATACAATCCTGTTAAAAGTTCCTAAAAATTAAGTTTGCTGTCTTAATCCTCTTAATAATTCGGATTCGAAATCCAATATAATATTTCGCATTCTCGCATAGTTGTGTTAATAAAGTAGACTCACCGAGTAAGCGTTGGTAGAGGAGGCGCTGACGTAATCGGCAGTAGAATGTACAGAATGCGATATACAATTTCAATAGAATCGACAGACAAGTTTCCCGATGGTAGCTAAATTTCACGTTCGATTTAGAATGATGATTATAGAACCGTGTAATCAGGTTAGATTATGATGATTTATGCAGGTATATATGATTAACAATTGTTACGCGGTATACCTACTTTAGGTTTCGCGTTTTCTATCGTAAACGGATTGACGTAAGTATTTATACAAATATTAATTCTGATCAAACCGTGATTTTTTAAAGTAACAAATTTCTCGTATTTTACTCATTGTAAGGAAATCATTATTACCTCTCGAAAATATATTTTTCTGGATTATCAACTCAACCATAGACGAGATATAGGAATCGACCTGACACCTTATGGCACCGACGAGATACTA
Source organism: Lasioglossum pauxillum (assembly GCA_933228785.1). Taxonomy (NCBI): domain Eukaryota; kingdom Metazoa; phylum Arthropoda; class Insecta; order Hymenoptera; family Halictidae; genus Lasioglossum; species Lasioglossum pauxillum. The sequence goes on along the minus strand of OW121701.1, from coordinate 34,913,231 downwards.
TTAAAGGCTGCCAGCCCCACGCCCCACAGGCTATTCAGCGGGACCAGTAAGTGGTACGTGGGCGCGAACGGGCGCGGGGATAATGTGGAACTTACAGTGATCTGAAATACCACATCGCTAAAAATTCTAACACCGACGAGATACTCGCCAAGTAGAAGAAGAATGATATAGTGTAGAATGATCACATTACCCATTCTGTAATTTCTTTATAATACTATCACCGACGAGATACTATCTCGTCTCTTTATCTAAATAGAACCAGACGATATATAACATTGTTCACGCCCGGGGCGAACCAGCTTGAATAATACATACCCAACAAAAACATTCTGTAAACAGGAGCCAAGTTCCTATGGCCGTAAAATCTTGTGAGATCAAACAAAATACGGCCAAGTTCATTAGCTTAGAAATACCTCTTGCAATACTGAAAAAAGCGTTTGTAAAAATTAGTTTAAAAGAACGCCATTTAATTTTTAAAGAGTTACATGGAGGGCTAAATTATTCAAACTTGACCGCTACCTAACACCATTTATGGCCATTGGTTTAAAAAGTAACGGCCAAGTTTGAATAATTTAGCCCTTCATGTAACTCTTTAAAAATTAAATAGCGTTCTTTTAAACTAATTTTTACAAACGCTTTTTTCAGTATTGCAAGAGGTATTTCTAAGCTAACGAACTTGGCCGTATTTTGTTTGATCTCACAACATTTTACGGCCATAAGAACTTGGCTCCGGTTTACAGAATGTTTTTGTTGGGATTTCATCACTTTTTGTGGAAATTTCATCTGATTCATTAAATCCTAAACATTTTTTATCTTTTTTTGGTATATATTGCAAAGAATAAAATGCTGCAACGATAACATTTTTCGTTTAAAACCTTATTTTTTTATGACAATTTCGCATTCATTACGAAAGAACCGATGCACTAATAATATGCATCCTAATACTTTATCTGTATCTATACCTAATAAGCAATTTTCACTTCTGTCGCACGTGATTTTCCACGCGGAAGTTATTTTTGTGGTTGGGCATACCCTATATGCTTTATGTTAAGCCTTTTGACAATTTCGTTATTTTTGCGGCCGGACGCACCGTTTCCGAGATACAGCCATTTTTTAATTTTTTTTTTGTTTAAAAAATCGAAAGATTACATATGTCATGTGGTTGGGCATACCCCATATGCTTTTCGGTTGTGCCTTTTGAAAATTTCATTATTTTTGCGGTAGGATGCACCGTTCCCGAGATACAGCCATTTTCTATATGTTCTATCCTACGTACCTATTTCGTAACGTTTTTTTTCAATATCACCCCTTTAAGGTGTAAAATTTCAAACTTTGACAATTATTTCTTTGAGGGTTTGTTATGGTGGACCTGTGTGCCAAATTTCAAGCTCGTAGGTTAATAGGAAGTACCCAAAAGGTTTTGATGATCTGTCAGTCAGTCAGTCAGTCAGTGACAAATTTGGCGATTTTTGAGGTCCTATATCTCGGAACCTACTAATGTTGGAAGCTTAATGTTTTGTCAATATTGAGACATGATAGCATTTAACAAGTGTACGAAATTACATCTCCCCATCTGCCTCCAGTGCCGAGTTATAAGCCTCTAAAGACCGCCTAAGTTGTTTCGTGTAAAAGGAGGTAGTGCAAGAACTTGGCTGGTGCACTACCGTGCACCTAGATATTTCGTTCTGAAGGAAGGTGACATTGCAAAATGTTATGGAAGACAATAGGTATAGGAATAGAATTTATTGAAAATCAACATATTTATTAAATGTGCAGCTATTAGCTCGATATTATCCTTTATTCATAAGACACTAGAAGTTCTTACAAATAGAGGATAATACCGATTGCCTAGGTCTCACCAGGTTGCTGCACAAGAAACCCGCAAAGGGAGACATAACGAATGCAATATTCCTTCTGGCCAGAGTAGGGCAATAATCAACTAATATTTAAAAATGACTAATAGTCTTTTTGAATGTTAGTCATAGCAAAACAGTCATTAGTAAAAACTTTATGATTAGTTAGGGATAACTAATTAATAATATTAATGTATGTTAATCGCACTATAGTGACTGATGACTAAAGATTGATGACTGATCATTAGACTGCTGATCTTTATGCAAAATAAAAAATATCCGCATTGATTGCGAGACAGAGGAGCAAAATAAAAATTCGTTTCTTCTTTCAATTATCTAATGAAGCTGCAAACAATACATTAATGTCTTTAAATCGTTTTAATATGTTCACTGCTTTAAATTGTGCCTACCCATTTTTGCCATATGTGCATAAAGATCCGCAGTCTAGTGATTATTAACTACTAATTCACTAATAAGCAATAGCTAACGATAACTTAGAGCTGTGACTAACTATATTGCCATTTAGTTATCATTAATGTAAGATGTGGTGCGCGGGGTCGAGACCCCCCAAACTGTATGTTGTGTGTTGCGTGACGTATGAATGTGTGCGTGTATGTGCGAGCGATAACAAACAGCAAGATTGTCGCACGGTGTCGCGAAAGAGTTGTCATCGGCCGTTGCGGAGGCAAAAAACGCCCACGACGCGTAACCGACGACAATTCGGAAAACCAAGAGGGCGGTCTAACGAAAAGAGTTGTAGAGAGCAGTCGAGATTAACGAATCGAACAGAGTAGACGAGGAAGCGAAAGAACACTGTGTTGTGCGAGTTGCAAATTGTTAACATCCTTTGTTAATTGTAATAAATCGTCTATTATCGTTCGTGTGGTCAAGTTAATTTGTCTCGTCCGAAGTCAACGAAATCTCATCCGCGTTGACGACCAGATCCTACGCTAACTAATCAAAAAATTTTGACTAATGACTATTTTGCTATGACTAACATTCAAGACGACTATTAGTCATTTTTAAATATTAGTTGATTATTGCCCTACTCTGCTTCTGGCTCCCTTTCTTACAACGACGGACTTATACTAAATTACGCAGGTATGTCGAGTACTAATTGCGGAGCAAAATGTATGAATCGGAGAAAAAGTCGATCGCCGTGACAACAATTATTTATAAATTTATTATTTCTAGCTGTTTAATGTTTATAACAATTCCTTTTGTCGACGATGTCGACAAGCACTCCCTTGACCACCTGGCCATCTAATGTTTTACAGTGAAGTCTTGATCTAATTCTTGATCTTACTCTGTTTTTCAACATATCGCTACTCCGGAAGTATAATGACACAACTGCAAAATTTGAAATTTTACAGGACAAGCGAAAGAAAAATAATTCCAATTTGTCTTAATAGAATGGCCTATAGATTCGATTTAATTCTTCTATGAGAGTAGTTTATAGACATTATGGGTTATTATTGCAACTATTAAGTTATTTCAATTTTTTAAAATAATAAATACCAGCCTCGATTTACATTATGTCGATTTCAACTCAACATTAAATATTACCATAACATTAAACAATCTTGACCAAATTAAAAATTTTCTACGATAAAAATCATTAATAAAAAGTAGGTTATTATTGAAACTTAAAATAATCTGCACAAAATATAAAGAAAAACATTCGAAGAACGAGACGGTTAAAGAATATCGATTTTTATACCTTCTGGTTAGAAGTAACAGTTATTAGAGTCCAAAAAATTGGATCCTCTTCGATAACTGTTTCGATTGCTCAAATCAGTTGACATTACTCATTTGCAATGTTATGTAAATACGTCATTGTTCTTCTGAAAATGCATCACAATTTTTTCACTTCTGTCGTTATAGGAGTAAGGAAAACAAGTAAAAATATTACAGTTGCGTCATTATACTTCCGGAGCAGCGATATGTATTTCTGTTCTCACAGATCGATTCTTGGAACAATTATGTACAACAAAGTGTAAGGAGATAATGTTCGTTTATGAAAATCACTTTCATTGTTTAATAATTTTAGTAAACTGAAAATGGCACATAGATAGCCAGAAATTCTTTTTTTTCACCGGCTCAATTTTATCAGAAATGTTTAAAATCCGTAGCCTAATCATAACAAAGTTTTATGTACAACATAAAACCAATAATTAACTTTTCGTGATATGGAAACTACTAGGGATGGCGTGAACCGCTATTTTTTAATCACTCGTGATTCGATCACGTTCATCACATAGAATTGTTTTAAATATATAACTGCTAGAAATAATGAGTTCATCAATCTCAAAACAAGGCTGAATATACATAGAATATCAGTCATTGATCGATTAATTTACCGGTTACTTATCTATCGCGGCTAGAAAGAGAATGCGATAAGAAAATTTGTATGAATAGTGGAGAAGAATGTGGGAAAACACATGATTCATGAATGCCGAGAGAATGGTTTGTATTGACATATGAGGATCCTTTAACGACACGCCCGAAACCTCGGTCGATTTGTAGATGGAACGAGATATATTATTTTAGTTTCAAGTTTACACAAAAAGGCCCTTCGTTCAGTTTATTTAACTTGGCGTTCTTTATCCGTCTTACTTTACCCGCGTGCTTCCTCAGTTTCCTTACCGGAAGCCACACAAATTTTTTCTAAAGACACACTAATCTCTCTCGCACTGTTTCCCCAAAATTAATATTTTTGAAACAGTTCCGATCTAAATTTTCCATACTTCAACGAAAGAACATTGCAATATATTTTTAAAAAAGCCTCGCTTAGAAAATATTTCACATAAATCAACTGAAATATCATTTATGCATAAAAAACCGGTATTTATCAATAATAGTCACTCATTCGACATTAAAAGAGCTACAAGAAATAATTTTTCACTACTTCTAGATTCTTCGATTGCATATTTCGTTCAAATTCAATGATACAACGAGAAAAAGGTTAAATGTAACACAACTTTATTCAACTTTGCATGAAATTTTGTGTAACTCTTCTTTACATATGACAACTCAAATTACATATCTATAAAAAACTGACGATGACCTTGATAACTCTGGGAAACAAGGGTTGACATTTTGAATCAATCAGCCTAAAGCTTTCCATGAACCATGTTATTTCAGCTAAATAAAAGATCGAACTGCTAGGAACAGAGTAATCTAAGCGAAATTATATTTTGATTTATAGACTTTTTATAGACTTAGACTTTCATTTGCACACAGCTTTTTATAAACGTCAAAAGGAGATCGATTAGAGGGAGGTTTACAGTTGTAGAAATACTTTATTGGACTAGCTCTTAGACTTTGGTTACAACAATGATTAAAATAAAGTGTGTTATCGTGATAACGATCGTCCTTAGAAGTATTAATTAGTAGGTCAATAAATAGTCGATTAATAAGGCACTCCGTAATAAATATAGAACTCGCTGCTTGTCGTTTCACTGAGAGATACAGCACATTTCGTTCTCGAACAGAACGACGTTGTTCTTCTAGTTTCGCTCGTAAAAAATATTCGACTACCATGAATCGACGGGGGAAAGGGGGCTGATTAGAAATAGGAGAGCTGCGGCTCGTGATTGTGACGCGTTGACATGCTCTGATATCCAGGGTGATGGTAATTCTGGATCTCGTGTGCTCCTTGCTGACCACGGTACTGATTAGGACTCGGCGTTGTCGAGGATGACACGTTGCAACTGTTGTTCATCAACATCGAAGCGTTGCTGCCTTGAAGAGCAAATGGCCACGACTGTAACGAAAATAGTGGAACGAGGTTCATTAACACGTCGAGCTTCTTCCCTCGAAACAATTTTCTGTCCGATTCCTTTTCGTCTCCGAATCGTGACGATGATCATGAGGCTGCCAATTTTTATACGTTTACAAAACTCTTAACTTTATAAAACACGAAAAAACTTTTATAAAGTAACATTTTTATAAAGATCTACAGTGTAATGCTATTAAACAAAAGTTACGTGTGTACGTTTTATTAATTTCTTTCGGTACAGGACAGCTCAAAAGCCGACCATTTTAAAGTGAAATAACCCTTTTACGTTTTAAAAATAATTTTTAAAAAACCTATGTAAATTAACATTTTTATAAAGATCTACAGTTCTAATGGTATTAAACAAAAGTTACGCGTGTTCGTTTTATAATATTAATTCCTTTCAGAGGAGGGCCTTTCAAAAGCCGACCATTTTAAAGTAAAATAACCCCTTTACGTTTTAAAAATTCATATTTAATATTTTCTAAACAAATTTCAAATGGTCTAGTGGCTTCCGGGCCACCATGTAGCCATACCCAATTAAAGCGACGCTTTTTGTCAACAATATAGATCCGGTTGACAATAAAAAACAGTGGAAGAACAAACTCCAAGAACAAATTAAAGATCTCGTAATTATGGTTGCTGGTGTTCTTTATTGTTTATTTTTATAGATGAAAGAAGACATAAGTTTCTCTTGGAATGAATCGGAACCGTGGTATTTGACAATGTGCTAGAAGATATTCTTTTCTACGGAAACTAGCATTCAACTGACAGAGACGAAAGTTCAATCATCTTGTAAAGCGTGAGGAATAAGACATCGTTCTTCGAATAACGGAACTAACTTAGAATTAATGGTGCAAAGGGTGGGTGGAAGCTTTGAAAGTGATTTGGTCCACCTGGAGAGACATAAACACAGAACATCGTCTGCAAAGACGACGCGACGTTTGACGTTGCGACGCGCCGACTGGATCCACCTGGATCCTTTGTTATTTCATGAAGTCATAATCATGATCCCGAAAATCGCGATTGCACACGAACGGAATAAAAGAACCGTTGAACAAGAATAACTTGTTATGATCATTGTCAAATAATTATCGGACGTAACTCAAAAACCGTTTTGCATTGTATACAACAATATAAACTGAATTAATAGCAAAGGTACTAATTGTATAATACTGTCTAAGAAGATAGCCAATTGCGTAGGAGCATAGCAGAATGTGATTGGATAAATTGGGCGATATTTATGTATTATAGAGTCAAAGTACGAACGGTGTACGTATGTTTGCGTGTATATTAACAGCCAACCATATATCAGCGTCCGCTCTAGCGGTTACGTCGCCCCGGACAAAAAGACAAATTGACGCCCCTTAAGAATATATTTTTTAAATAAAGGTACATATTTTTTATTCAATAAAAATCAAATCATTTTATTTAAATTGTAGTAAAAGCAAATTTTTTATTAATTGGACATTTAACACATCAATATTTTTCTCACAATTACAGCCAAAATGGCACCCCTAAATTTTCGCGCCCCGGACAAATGTCCGGGTTGCCCCCCCCTGCCCTAGAGCGGGCCCTGACTAGCTAAATTTATAAAAATATAAAATCAGAAATAACAGAAGAATTGTAAAATGACGATCGCCAACAGATCGCAAAAATTTGCCCATTTGCCGTGTGCCTAATTTTGCTAATGAACCCGTTTTGGCTTCTCCTTACAGTATTTAACAAGGCTGGATTCAACGAAGTCTAAAATAAGAATTTTCTCGGCTAAAACACCGTATGATCGATATTATTGGAATTCGTAATAATTCTGTGAAACAAGCTAAACTAGTACTAGAAGATGATTCTAGAAAGAAACGAATGTCTATTGCAGCTCCTGTGTGTAACAATGAGTGTGTCAGTTGTGTCAATTGCGAAAATGAACTCACCAGAGCTAGTGACAAAGACCTGGTGGTCTCGGAGTGTGCATCCCCGTCGTCTCTGAGAACCGCTCGAAGATGAGCGATGTAAGTCGCAGCGAGTCTCAGGGTGTCCAGTTTGCTGAGCTTGGTATCGGCTGGCACCCATGGCAAAGTTGTCTTCAACCTGCAAAAGGCTTTACTGAGGACTCTCATCCGAGCTCGTTCTCTCGCATTCGCCGCGTTCCTCGGCGCACGGTTATCCAAATCGTCCCTGCTATACTTTTCCTCGGACGCAAACTCGTCTTCTTCGGCGTCGAACGTCGGTGTCGAGGCACGTCGCTTGCGTGGCATGATCGACAATTATCCTACACCCACGCACCAGCTTCCTTTAAATTTCCTCGCAACCCCGGAACCGATGAAACTGATCCTACACTATTTGTCTCGGCGAAATCGATTATCGATCCGATCGATGCAATCGTGACGTAATATGGAGATATTTGATACCGCGAATCGGGATGATTCGAGAATGAGGAATGTCGCGCCGGGTCACGAATCTCACGCGAAACTAATTGTGCTTGAAAACTCTCCGCTAAGTGACACGCGAGAGGAGATCCAGGAGCGAGAGAGGAAAGAAAAAGAGTGTTGCCGGAGAGGAGGGAGATTTGGGACGGGCCGAAAATCGGGCGGAGCTTTCCGAAAGCGAAAAGCGTCTTCCTCGAGCCTGGCCACGGCCTCCTCCCTCGCTTTTCCTCAGACACTTAGCCAATCGTTCTGCTCTGCGTCATTTGCAGCCACCTGGACCATCCTTTCTTCTATCTTCGGACGAAACGCACACGCACGATCGCCGCTTTTTCTTCGAGGAAGCCGACCTTTGCCCCGTTTCCTACACTTCCGGATATCCGTGATGATCCCATGCTCGTTCGTGTCGTTTTTCATTCCGTGGTTATAGACGACGAACTTACACTTCTTCACTTTGGATATACAAAACGGATGATTCATCCGGGACCCTCATTTCAGAATCCACCAATTATTTTATTCTAAAATCTTCTTAGACGTTTCATTGGGAAAACGCTACACATTCAAACCTCTGTGAAAACTTCGATAAATTATATTCGTTACTGAAACCATCGCAGATTTAAAGATTGAAGCTTCCTCTTTGCACCGACACCTTAAACATTAAGGTTTGACTTTTTTAGCCGTTTCATTAAGGTTTAAACGAAAGGTGTACAGCTAATCTTGCAGTTGATCGTTTTCGTTCCACAAATCAGTGAAACAAAATCGGGATGAATTTTTTCGACATCTATCTCAGTTTCATTAACGAGAAAATTTTTGATTTCGAATAGACTCTTATCTTCTCTTCCCTTTTTTTCGTTTCAGACCTTCAGCCAGAAGGAAATGACCGTCTAATCTATTAATCCGGTCGAAATCCGTGTGAACGAGCTGTCAACCATTTCGTTGAAAGGAGGATTCGAAATGGATCCTGTAATTCGAGGTTTGCGGTGACCCCGGTGATCCTGCTTAGCATTCTGAAGAAGGAACTGAGTTATTGCTCTACAAATTAGTGAAAGTTCCTGCGCAATTCGACACCCTTCCATGTAATTGGCCATCGCTCCTTCCCGGTAGAGACATTACGAGATCGATTTGCGCGTTACAGAGAATTCTCCTAAATTATATCCTAAAGGAATGAATCAATCAATTCGACTTTATTTTATATTATTGAAAAATTCTATGGGAACTACGATTCCGAAAATTTTTTAATTAATATCGTTAGTTTGTGAACACTTACCGGAACGAAAATAGATTTATTATATATCACTCGCAATTGGTTTCGTAGCAATAGGAAATTATTTAATCACGGAGAATACGTACAGTCGGTCACAAAAATATAGGGACAATCTCAAAAAGACGATAACTTTTTCGGAAAGCAAGAGCAATTAGTTTACTACAGGATGCGAAAAGAAATATTTTCAAAAATTGCAATACATAGATCGGAATTGTAGAAAAAACACTAAAAGTTGCATTTTCAACTTGTTTATGTGGGCCTTTATCGAAAATTTAAAAAGTATATATTTAGATCTGTGTCGATTATATGTACTGTCAAAGTTTCTTCGAAATCGGTTGATGCGGGAAAAAATGACAGGCATTGAGAGATGTAAGAATCCTTAGATTTATTGCAGTTACAGGCCGAAAATCGTGAAAAATTGCAATTTTCACCATCTTTAAACGTTTGTAGCCCATTGCAACGTCGACCGATTTTGACGAAATTTTCAGAATATGTTTAATTGACACAGATTTAAAAAACGTACTTTCTAAATTTTCAATTTAGAAGCCCACACAAAAAATTTGCGAACTGTAACTTTTAACATTTTCTTTACAGTTCTCAATATCCAATATTTTTGTGACCGACTGTAGAAGTAAATAATATTATGAGAAAGAAACTGTAAGCTCTAAACGGTTGGAGTGGTTGGAACTGCGAACTTTTTCTGGAGCATATTCGATCAGAATTACGATTAACAATGACTTCTCCGGCATTCGCGTTAACGAGATCTAAGCGCACTTTCTGTCAAGAATATCGATCCGTTAATGTTGGATGAATTTATTGATATTTATGACCGACGAATGTTTACTTATTTAACCCTTTGCACTCATTTGTCTAGTGTGACTTCCTTTATTTACACACATAAATTACAACACAGTTTAAGAGCTATATTCAACGTAATCAGTAAACAAAAAAATTGTTCAAAATAAGTAGCAGTCGAGTATCTGTCCTTCGAAGTAAATTTCAAACAAAACTCTTCAAATAGTAGGGAGTTGTGGGCAACAAAATTGAAAAATAATTCGGAGTGCAAGGGATTAATCCCAACAAAAACATCCTGTAAACAGGAGCCAAGTTCCTATGGCCGTAAAAAGTTGTGAGATCAAACAAAATACGGCCAAGTTCGTTAGCTTAGAAATACCTCTTGCAATACTGAAAAAAGCGTTTGTAAAAATTAGTTTAAAAGAACGCCATTTAATTTTTAAAGAGTTACATGGAGGGCTAAATTATTGAAACTTGGCCGCTACCTAACATCATTTATGGCCATTGGTTTAAAAAGTAACGGCCAAGTTTGATAATTTAGCCCTCCATGTAACTCTTTAAAAATTAAATAGCGTTCTTTTAAACTAATTTTTACAAACGCTTTTTTCAGTATTGCAAGAGGTATTTCTAAGCTAACGAACTTGGCCGTATTTTGTTTGATCTCACAACTTTTTTCGGCCATAGGAACTTGGCTCCTGTTTACAGGATGTTTTTGTTGGAATTTCATTAATTATCAATTTTTGTTGAAATTTCATCAATTATCAATTTTTGTTGAAATTTCATCAATTATCAAGTAGGTATCAAAGAAAAAAAATCCTTTTCTAATCTGCAAGAGAAAATCCAAATTCAATGTATCGAAGATTAACACTCTGCCGGCGACGCACAGTGGGCTAGAAACCGATCTATTTGGACAAAAATCTGCCGACAACTCAGTTTTTCATCGATTCAATTGGAATTTTTTTTAAAATGTTCGTGAAGGACTATACTTTGATGACGTGCTGCGCGATAATCGTTAACTGTCACAATCAAGAATCCCTATCTACAAAGCCCAATAACTCCGATACTTCATCCGCCCATACGATAAATTTTCATGTCCCAGCTTAGTTGCCGACACTTCTTAACTCTAAACCCTAAACCGCAAAATTTAAAACTGTAAATCTGGCCCTGAGAATTACCAATTACCATCCTTTATTCTTACAATTAGAGAACTTATAAGTGGATCGGATGATAATAACATATGCCGTATAATATCTATATGTATTTGTCTTTTTGCGGCAACACATTCGGGAGTTTTCAGCTCCTGAAGACTTTATTATTTGCCTCGTGTGGCTCTTCTGAATACAAACCAATTGGCAGTTCAAATGTAGCAAGTACTTCACTTCCATGTAGCAGTACCTTATCAACTGATGGAGGTAGTTTATACCATGGATAAATTTTAATGCACAATTTAGTCGTCTGTAATTACCTGAAGAATGTTATGCAATCTTGTGATAATAACCGCGTTTAATCCAGTCACTGCAGCAACTTATTCGCCTTTTCTAAAGAAAGTTCGGACCACGTTCCCAGTATACGATGTACCAGCTCCCTGTTTGACATCAACTGTGATTGATAGCTCTTTCAAAGAATTTTTCATATTAACTTAACGATTTTCGCGCAGCACGTCATCAAAGTATAGCCCTTCACGAACATTTAAAAAAAAATTCCGATTGAATCGATGAAAAACTGAGTTGTCGGCAGATTTTTGTCCAAAAAGATCGGTTTCTGGCCCATTGTGCGACGCTCGGATCCGTTTGCCCCCCCCCCACCAAACGATGCTTGGTGCAGTTTCTTTTGTTTACGTTAGAGCGATAGTTTTTTCATCAGTATTTGTTGCGACTTCGAAGCTAATAAAACGTATACTTATGTATGTTTTGCTGCTATGTTCTGTCCTACGTACCTATTTCGTATTGTTTTTTTTTCAACACAACCCCTTTAAGGTGTAAAATTTCAGACTTTGATAATCATTCCTTTGAGTGTTTGTTATGATGGACCTATGTACCAAATTTCAAGCTTGTAGGGCAATGGGAAGTACCCAAAAAGGTTTTGATGATCTGTCTGTCAGTCAGTCAGTGACAAATTTAGCGATTTTTGAAGTCCTATATCTCGGAACCTACTAATGTTGGAAGATTAATGGTTTGTCAATATTGAGACATGATAGCATTTAACAAGTGTACGAAATTACATCTCTCCATCTGCCTTCAGTGCCGAGTTATAAGCCTCTAAAAAACGGCTAAGTTGTTTCGTGTAAAAGGAGGTATGTAGTGCGAGAACTTAGCTGGTGCACTACCGTACACCTAGATTTCTTATAGAAAAGATACGTTTCTCTACTGTTTAAATTTTTATTGTTGCATTATACCGTTCCTTTAGAAACCAAACGTACATTGTAATTATACACTTTAGATACTGTCTACATGAATGCTGGCGCTGGTGACGGTGTTGACGATGTTGTCGGTGATGACGGCGCAGCAGTGGTGGTAGTGGTACTCGTAGAAGGATCAGGTACTTTCGAAGTGGTAGAAGGTTGAAGTGGAATTTGGCAACCGTTCTTTTCCTCGCGTATTGTCCAATCGCATACTCTCAAATCGGGGTTGAAGTAGAGTCCTACAGGGCAATCCATCAAGAAGGGGTGGCCTCCGTTGCATAAATAGTAGGTTGTGCATTTCTCCGGGTTCCCGATTAAGGTAACGTCCGCTTCATTCACTGGCGGACACTTCACGGCTGCGGCGGCTATCTGAACGACAGCCACGGCAATTACAATGGCAAACAAACCTGGAAATAGACAAAGTCATTTTATGCACCTGCTACCCTTAACAGAATATTCGCGATCGCAATCGTGAACTGTCGAACGTCGAATTTCAGCAACACAGGTGGTGTTGATTTCAGAGGATTATCACAAGAATAAATTGCTGGCAAAGCTTCCGATGAGGATTGTATTTGTTTATAAAAATATTATTATTGTATTGCAGAACTTACCACGCATCATGATCGGTTTTCTGATGATCTCGGTACAACAAGAATCGTAGGAACTATGATCCTGGATAGTTTCGAGCCACCTTTATACTTGGTAGCACAGATTTTTTCACTGCAATATCAACTAACAATCTTATCAATCTGGAAACGGACACTTATCGTTTATCTAGTTTATCAATCTCATGATGTAATCCGCACAGGAAACGGATTATTAAGTTCACAGAGTGATAGATTAAGAAAACTGTTACTTTTTACGATGTTTTAGAAGATTCTTTGTGATCCGAAAATTTGCTACTCTTGAAATTTATTCAATTGATACAGTTACCGTTATTACTTTTACGCGAAATGTTTAATACATTGACCACCCACTCAACGAAAAATTAGCTAAAGTCAAATCGAAAGTTATTTAGAAAATGGAATATTACTGTTTCAATTCGCTCGGTACACTCAATCGATCAGTGTGAAAATTAATTTTTCAATCTGAACAAATAATTCAATAATATATGGGTGACATGGTAGTAAATGTGTTAAGAAAGTCGTTTGGAATATTTAATGCTTATTATTCAATTGAACAGATGTACAATACTTTTTCATTGATTATACATAATTATAAAGGACTTTTATTGTAAGTGGTATAAATAAAACTGATATCGAAGAAATGTCTTCTGATATAGCAATTTCACACTCTCTGTAAAATTGGAAATACTATCGCACGATGTCTGATAGTGATAATTGTTTGCACGTCTGCAAAACTTACAGCGGAAATGAATATGTGTCCGTTAAAAGTAGATTAGATTAATAGATATCTATGATACCTATTTGTAGGAAAGTGGAAAATAGTGATTTGTACAGGGGTAAGTATATTTTCTAAGAATCTGCAAAGCACAATAAACTTTATCAGTAAAGTGCAGCTATTCGTTTTCTAAAAGAAAATAAAATCAATCTTCGAACATAAATGTATATCAGTTACTATCTCCAGTACTTTTTACTATATATAATTACAGTTATTTCTGTTGAGGCTTACACCCGAAAGCCTCAACAGAAATAACTGTATGATGCCGGGCTGTGAAAGCCTCAAATCTCTGATATTTATAATTAATTTGAAATAAAAAGAAGTCCCTCAAGACTTCTCCTAGGATTGAAACTTGGATTTTTGGCATAGGCAAGTAGGCACAGTTCGGCGCGGGGATAACGTGGAACTTACAGTGATCTGAAATACCACATCGCTATAAGTTCCACTACCGACGAGATACTCTTTGGTGGGTCCACGCTTTCTACCTAAATCACCGACGAGAGTGGTCAGCGATGAAAGGTATGTGTCCGAGGAACCCGGATTTTAAAGCATTGTCGATTTTAAAGACCCGTCAAAGGCACGGACAATTATGTATACACCTCGTAGCGGCACCTTGTCTTGGAAAAAAATATTAGATCGAGTTGAAAAATCGGAAAGCGCAATCTGCAACTTATGCTCGTTAACCTAAGTCTGCTGACCGCCTATTTGGGTCCTCCCCATGCGTAGGGGTGACTGGGCACAGCGTGTATTGCTTACTTACTACCTGACCCTTCGGCACTCGGTCTTTACGATGCGGTCTCTTGAACCTGGGTTTTGAATGAATAAGTCATAAAACCATCTCCAATTGTGCTTATTAGCTTATTACAATGTGCCACGTGTTGGCTGCATACCGGTCTATTAAAGAAATGGCAACGGCCCGATAATAAACTAATCACGGTACACTAAAAAAGAATTTACTGAAATAAAAAATTAGATGGCAAGGTGGTCAAGGGACTGCTTGTCCACATCGTTGGCAAAAGGAATTATTATAAACATTAAACAGCTAGAAGTAATAAATTTATTTGTGAATTGTATTGAATAACTTAATGCGTGCGAATGTTCATGGTTTAAAAGTTATTCTGTATCTCGAGTTTTATTGCCTATTTTTACGAAAAAATTAGATGGCAAGGTGGTCAAGGGTGTACTCGTTAACATCATTAGCAAAAGGAATTGTTATAAACATTAAACAGCCAGAAATAATAAATTTATCTGTGAATTGTATTGAATAAATTAATGCGTGCGAATGTTCATGGTTTAAAAGTTATTCCGTATCTCGAATACTATTAACCACTTTTACTAAAAAATTAGGTGGTCAGATAGCCAATGGATTGCTTGAGGACATCGCTGTAAAATGGAATTGTTATAAACATTAACCAGCTAGAAACAATAAATTTATCAATAATTGTCACGGCGATCGACATCGATCGATATTCGGTGGGGTGGGAAGCGTCACGTATCGGTGGGGTGGGGAGCGTCGCTCGAGCTCGGCGAGAGCCCTCCGTCTATCAGTCTATCAGTCAGTCGGGCTATCCGAAGCAGTGTGAGCAGTTAGCATGACTCTCGTGAGTTGGTCGTATTCGCACTCTTGTGCAAAATTAGATAATTACATATGTGCTGGTCATATTCGCACTCGTGTGCGGGGCTATAATTGCTATTTTGAGCTGCTTCGCTGGTTGTTTTCACACTCGTGTGCGGGGTTATAATTATTCTCACGAGCTGGATCGCTGGTTGTATTCGCACTTCTGTGCGGGGTTACAATTGCTCTCATGAGCTGGTTCCCTGGTTGTTTTCGCACTCTTGTGCAGGATTATAATTGGTCTTGTGACCTGGTTGTATTCGCACTCATGTACAGGATTATAAATTATAATTGCTCTTGTGAACAGGTTGTATTCGCACTCATGTACATGATTAGATTTGCGCTTACGTGCGGGTTTATATTTGCTCTCGTGAGCTGGTTACATTCGCACTCGTGCGCGTGATTTAATTCTGTATTGAACTGCATTGTTTCTAAATACGATGAGTCTGTTTCAGCTAGATTACAACAGCCGGCTACTAACGGAGACGACACACCAACCGAAGAGGACACACCAACGAAGAGGAAGAAAGCTACAGTGTATTTTTAAGTTAGTTATGTTTGGTCTACATATTAAGATTGTATACCATCGTTGTAAATGTGTCGAGTAATTATTGCCGTAACTTCACTTTGCTCGTTTTCTTGATTCCAACACAGCCTTCTGTGTACGGGAGTTCGCGGTAGATAATATTAATGGGGAGAGATGTGGTTCGCTCATGTAAAACCTCTCTACTGTAAATTTATTCTACCCATGTCCGTCTCCGACGGCAGGTGGTTGGGAGAAATGGGTATTGCGGCCTTCTGCCCTGGTTCGCTTTAATTTGTCTCTTTGAAAGAATTAGAGCATTTTGCCTGATTCGCCTTTGGTCCCCCGTGGATCGGACACTTCTTCTCCGATTCACACCTTTTGCTCCGCGATAATTATTCGACATATCTGCGTAATTTAGTATAAGTCCGTCGTTGTAAGAAAGGGAGCCAGAAGGAATATTTCATTCGTTCTGACTCCCTTTCGGGTCTCTTGTGCAGCAACCTCCTCGTGGTGAGACCTGGGCAATCGGTATTATCCTCTATTTCGCAAGAACTTCTAGTATCTTATGAATAAAGGATAATATCGAGCTAATAGCTGCACATTTAATAAATATGTTGATTTTCAATAAATTCTATTCCTATACCTATTGTCTTCCATAAAATTTTGCAATTTCACCTTCCTTCAGAATAAAATATATATGTATTATTCAAGCTGGTTCACCCCGGGCGTGAACAATGTCGTATATTCTCTGGTTCTATTTAGGTAAAGAGTGCGGAACCACCGACACCGAGGAGATAGTATCTCGTCGGTGCATGGGTGACCACACCATGCAGCAGCATGTTTTAGCATGAAACAGAACCTTTACTAGCCTGTGGCATAAATCAGAACTAGCTTCAACCGATGCTTCGTGCGATACAACCATGTATCAGAAATTGCTAAAATTCGATGCGGTAATTCCAGTAATACATAATTCTAATTTTGATATTAATAAATAGCTTTATTCGAAAAACGCCTGTGGACTTGACATAAAAAGTGTATAGAATTGATATAAAGAATAATAACTAGAGGGCTATTGTTGCTCGCTCGCTTCGCTCGCTCGTGAGTAGAGTTGTTTTTGCTCGCTCGCTTCGCGAGCTCGCGGGTAGGACTGTTCTTGCGAGAGGGTTAGTGATACGTATGGCTAGTAGGGCCTACTGATATTAATGTTTTTTATTTGGTGTGTGACTGTCCAAGAGTCACACAAAGAACTTCCCGATTCGTTACTCCTTCGCCAACATCGCTAACATCGTTTTTTTTTGTACTTTCATCGATATTCTCCCAAAATGTATTCTTGGGAATAGAGATGATAAATTCACTGTTGCATTGGAATAACTTTCAATTATTCCAAGCGGTAACATTAGCATCAGTTAAAAAAAAAATTAAGAAAAAAAATTTTTTTTAATGTAAAAAAAAATTAAGACAAAATTTTTTTTTTATGTAATTGCGTTTGGTTCTTTGGTGGAAAATTTTCGTCCTCCCTTATAAATTGCATTGTAGAATCAACTCTTTCCGAAAAAAACTAAAAATCTAAAAAACTACTTGACCAATATGGACCAAAATCTAATCAGCTCTAAGTTACGACGGGGCACATCGATTGCATCATTCATCATCCTGATCGCGTTGTTACTTTTTCTGAAAACGTTAACGAAAAATTTGATTACATAGAAACGGACATACGCGCGCACACACACACACACACACGCACGCACGCACGCACGCACGCACGCACGCACGCACGCACGCACGCACATACGAACATTTTGCTGAAAATAGTCTAAAATGACTGCAATGACCATGAAACGTGAAGATCTGCTAAAAAATCGATTTTCGATTTTCGGGGTCATTACAATAACTTCCCTATAAAATCGGGAAGTTAAAAATAACAATTGCAATTAAAATCACAATAAATATAATAAAAATTAATTGCAATTACAATTAAAATTACAATAAAAAAAGATTAAATGAGTTTAAGTGTCGATACACTATTTTTAACATATAAAACGTAGGAATGGGGAATATAAATTAAATTGCAATTACAATTAAAATCACACTAAAAAAAGATTAAATGAGTTAAGTGTAGTAAATAGATTTATTTTTTGCCTTTCGTCCTCAAAATGGGGTTGAATCCCCGATCCCCGGCCCCACATGTGTTTGTGTGTATGTTTGTCTTGGTTAGCTTATTGTGGTTTCAATTAGTCTTCCTCCTTCCTTCCTGGTCTTCTTCCCTTCTCCTTTTTTCGAGTACCGTACGCATCCACTCGGTTCCTACTCCTTCTCCCTTTAGTATCTCTCTTATCGTTACGTTTTCTCTTGTCAGCTGTTTGCATTCTCTAATCATATGGTCCAGCGTTTCTCTTTCCCTTTTACATAATCTGTATATTGTCTCATTTTCTTCCTTCCAGTATTTGTTTCCCCGCTCTTCGTTTGCACATCTGAACCTTGCGATCATGTTTTGGTCTCTTCCTTTGCAATCTCCATTTAGATAGTTTGCTCGCTCGTTGTCCCGTATTTGTATGTAATTCACGTTGTATCTGCCCCCTAATATTCTATCGTATTGCCATTGTACCTGCTCTGCCCTGTCTCTTAGTGCTAATTCTTCTGCAAACTCCCTTCCTCTCCCTCTTTCTGTTTCTATTTCCTGAGTTTCCATCATTTTTAACCTATAGTATGAATCTCTCATATCCTCCCATTTCGACTTTTTCTCTTCTTGCTTCGCGTCTATTTCCCTCCAGCATTCTTGGACTATTTTATTCTTGTTCAACCTTTTCGTTTTATCTTCATATTTTATTGCTCTTTTCTCCGCTTCTATCCTTACTTTGTCCGTTTTAGTTTCCTCCAAAATTAGATAGACTGGTGTATTGAAGTCCAAATCTAACGTCCACCTTATATATTTTTCCTGTATTTTCTCTATTTTCTCTGCTTCCATCCATCCTCAGATTTCTGACGCGTACAGTAAGATGCTTTTCACTATGCTTCTAAATATTCTCATTCTTCTCTCAAAATTGTTCTTGAGCGTTCTTTGTCCAATTCCCCATATCTGCGCCATTGCTATTCTTGCTTTCTTTGTAACTTCCCTTATATACATCTCTCTGCCCCCGTTTTTCTGGAAATTATACCCTAAGTATTTGAATTCCTTCACTTCTTCTAGACTATTGCCTGACCAGTCCCATTCTTCTCTCTTTTTCTTTCCTCTTCCTTTATGAAATATCAGCACCTTTGATTTCTCTGCGTTCATTTGCAACCCTTTCCTATAAAGGTATTTTCCAAATCTTCTTATCATGTCTTTAAGATCCTTTGGCTCATTTGCTAGTAGTGCTATGTCATCCGTGTATGCTAGAGTCCAGATTTTTTCTTTTCCTACTCTAACTCCTGCTTGGTTTTTCCTGATAGTCTCCTCCAGATCCGCTACATAAATTATAAACAACGTTGGGCTCAGTGGGCAATCCTGTCTTACCCCTTTTGTCGTCCAGAATTTCGATGACAGTTCTCCGTTTACTTTTATAGTATTTCTTGTTTCTCTATAAATTTCTCCGATTCTCGTCCTCAAGCGTTTACTTATTTCCTTTCTTTCCATAATCTTTTGGAGTTTTACTCTATCTACTTCATCAAATGCTGCGCTTAGGTCTGCGAAAAAGGTATACAGCTTTCCCCCTTTTTTCTGTATTTCCCTGTTGGATACATAGTTCAGAATAAAAATGTTATCTATCGTCGACCTTCCTCTCCTGAATCCTGCGTGTGTTTCTGGTATTATGTGGTTTTTCTCTAATTCCTCTTTTAATCTTTTTTCCAAGACCATGGCATATATTTTATACGCTGTGTTTAGGATCGTTATTCCCCGGTAGTTTGTCACCTTTTCTCTATCTCCTTTTTTGAATATTGGTGAAATCACCCCTTCTTTCCACCTCTCCGGGAGTCCTCCTCCTTTCCATACTTTATTAAAAATTTCTGTGATCCTTTTTACTATTTTCTCGTTTCTGTAAATCCAGTCTTAATTTTCTATTTGGTCTTGGATCCCTGCTGCTTTCTTCTTTTTTAATTTCCTGATTTGTTCTTTTACTTCTGCTTCTGTTATTTCCTCTTCCTCTTCACCCTCCGTGTTATCTGTTTCTTCCATTTCTCCTACTTCTTGTTTACCGTCTACGCCTTCTAGCAATGTTTTGAAATGCTCCTTCCATTCTTCTAACTCTATTTTATTGCTGATTCCTATTCTTTTCTTTCTTTCCTTGTTTATATATTCCCATATTTGATTTTCTCCCTTTAGTTGCCTTATCTCCTTCTCTATGTTTTCTTGTAATTCCCTTCTTCGTTCTTCGCACTCTTTTTTGTATTCCCTTCTTTTCTTCTGGTAATCTTCTTTGTTTCCTTTTCCCCTTCTCCAGCACCTCAATGCTTTCCTGACTTCCCTTTTCTTCTTTGTACAATTCGAATTCCACCACTTGAAGCTGCCCAGTTTCCATTTCTTGATTTTTATTTCCTCTTTCTGGACTGCGTTATTTATCTTTTCGTCCATTTCTTCTACCATATTATTCACCTTCGTCCTATTAAAGTTTATTTTACTCAATTCCAATTGGAACTTCCTCTTACCTTCCTCTGTCCAGACTCTTCTCTCTCTCCGTCTCTCCTTCTGTTTTCCCTCCCGTTCTCTCCAATTATTTTCTCTATATAATTCTACAATCAGCGGCATATGGTCCGACTCGACTCTTTCTCCCACTGTGAATTTCTTGATATCTTTTTTCGCCTCTACATTTGTTATTATACAGGGTGGCCCACATAACTCTGAACAGCTCAATATCTCCGTTACTTTTCGTTGTACAAAAAAACTTCTTAGGACAAAGTTACACTGTTTGAAGGGCCACATATAACGGAGTAAGGGAAAAAAAATTTCAAGGTCATTTTTATGAGATTTCAAGGTTATCGATGTTTTTTTAAATGGAATGAGGTATTTTTTAATACATCAATCGATGCAGCTGGACATTCTTTATAAAAAAGTACTAACCTATGTATGTCGAAAAGTTAGTAGTTCAGGAGATATTTCAATTTAAATAACTCCAAAATACCATTACTGTAGTACTAAGGCGTTAGTGTTTACTTACTAGTGTAACGCCTTAGTACGACAGTAATGGTATTTTGGAGTTATTTAAATTGAAATATCTCCTGAACTACTAACTTTTCGACATACATAGGTTAGTACTTTTTTATAAAGAATGTCCAGCTGCATCGATTGATGTATTAAAAAATACCTCATTCCATTTAAAAAAACATCGATAACCTTGAAATCTCATAAAAATGACCTTGAAATTTTTTTTCCCTTACTCCGTTATATGTGGCCCTTCAAACAGTGTAACTTTGTCCTAAGAAGTTTTTTTGTACAACGAAAAGTAACGGAGATATTGAGCTGTTCAGAGTTATGTGGGCCACCCTGTATAATCAATTACCGTGCTCCCTCTCGGCCCCGTATACATATGTATGTGTACTCCCCTTCTTCGTCTCCCTCTAAATGAGTTTAAGTGTCGATACACTATTTTTAACATATACAACGTATTAATGAGGAATCTAAATTGTTACTTAGCTTCTAAATTATTTATAGAACTTATTTTGCATAAAGATCCGCAGTCTGTAATACAGACTCTGTATACTTATCACACACACATTTTGAATCAGAATAACTTCTTTATAAATGGAGCAAGCGACTTCAATTTCTCTGTAAGGCTAGAAGAAATGGTTTAGTAAATGACGTCTAAAAAATATGTTGAAAAAATGCACTTGGTCGGAATTGCGAAAAAAAATAATGAAAATTGATTTTTACTACATTCTTCAGCTGGGCCGATAACGAAAGTTTAAGAGATGTGTTTGGTAAGCTCGTATTATTAACTCATCGATTTAGGAGTTAAAAACGAGTAAAAGTGGTACAAAGGCCCAATATCATGGAAAATTGCAATTTTTATTCGAGGACTTCGAATAAATCCACGAATAATTTTACGAATAAAACCACTATGCACAGTCTAAATTCTATCTTAATCGGAAGAACGCCACGAAACAGCTAGCGTCACTTCCATGAAAGAAATATGGAAAATAAATAAGGTCTGCAATTCACTTGTTAGTGGTTTTATGCCGATATACCTGGCTGGCCGTCGGGTTGCCCGGCCGTGTTTATTGCACCACTTGGCCACGGCGACCGAAGCCTTCGTCGCCCTGGCAGAAAATTATTTGAAGGATGTATTTGAAGACTTCGAAGAAATCCACGACTAAATCCACTATGCACAGTCCAAATTCTATCGAGTTTAGTCTTTTTTTAATCGGAAGACTCGGGCCTCGGTACGTGTTCATTAAAGCCTCGAGCTGGCCGAAATTATTCGAAAGTTATTCGAAGTCTTCGAATCATAAATAAAAATAATAGATGAAAATTTTATTCGAAATTTTATTCGAATAAATTCTCGACGAATAAATAAATTATTTATATAACGAGTCGAATAAAAGATACTTTTTTATTCGAAGCTTCGAATAACGAATCAAAATTTTTTATCTTTTACTCGAATCGTTATTTAAATAATTTTTTATCGAAATAATGCCCAACTCTGCGTCGGACGAAGTCGGATCCACTGTGATCTTACCATGTTCCATGTTCCCATTCTTGCCATGTTCGACGCTTTTGCGTGGCACCAACGGATTCTAATTACGAAGAGATACCGCACGCAACGAAATACAAGATCGCAGTTTCGGAACTAATCAACGGAGGAGAAGATCATTTTACAATTAAAAAGTACAAAGAAGTTGTTAAGAATGTATTAAATCTGAAATATGAAGAGGATGCAGAATAAGTATATTACAAATTTTTAGTGTATTTTTTGTAGTTCATTGTTATAAAAACACAATAATTTTATTCACTCTTTTTTACCGTACATATGTTAATTGATGACGCATCTTATTGCAAGTTGCTTGTTTATTGTACTTTCCAACCTACAACATCAAAAAAAGTCTATACCGTTTGAAATAAATTCATAAATTCGTTTATCTCTATTCATTTCATGCTTGCAGCTGGGACTCACTGCGCGAATTATTAAGTCTGTTGTATCGTAAAAAAAGGAAACATTGCAAAATAACATTGTCAAGGCAATGTTACTTAAGCAGTCTTATAAGCTGGAGAAATACTACAAGGCAACTCTACTCTAATAACTTTTGAACTTATATCGTGGTACACATAGAAACTCTTTAGCCAGCTCTGAATGTAGCTTAATTATTGGCATAAACATAAATAATACAATCATATAAACATACACATAGATATAAATATAACACATAAATATAAATATACAATTCGCGCTATGCTACCAATATTATAACCATCGAGCTGGAGGCGGTCCTGGAGCGGTTCTGTAATGATACAAACATTCCATTATTACTTGTCTACTTAAATTAACTACGAATACACAGTTCGCACAATTCGCACAATTGCAAGGTCTCAGATGTTTTATCCTTGTAAATCTTTGCAAACATTCGTTTTTATCGCAGTTTGGTCCTATTCAACTTCCATATTTTTACAGATGTACCAACTAGATGTTTCTGTACCTCCAATCAGTTTTCATACTTACTTTGTTTTTCCATTTAGCTTCTGGTACGGATGCGTTGTCATTAATCCGTGTCTTTCCTTTCCCCTCATCATTTAGAAGCCTGCTGAATTTGCGCTCATTGATGATTGTGGCTATTGCCCGTGTTTATTCTCTTTATCTTTGATCCCTATTGTAGCTACCGTGCTTTTGTCTTTCGAGGATATCTTTTTCTGTTGTTTTGTCGTTCTACCTCCATTATTTTTGTCAACGAGAACTCGCTTTCCCGCTTTTCTCTGAATGCTGGTATATTTAACAGATTCTCTTTCTGCGTTTCCATCTGTTT
Organism: Lasioglossum pauxillum; assembly: GCA_933228785.1. Lineage (NCBI taxonomy): Eukaryota > Metazoa > Arthropoda > Insecta > Hymenoptera > Halictidae > Lasioglossum > Lasioglossum pauxillum. The sequence goes on along the minus strand of OW121701.1, from coordinate 34,889,249 downwards.
TCGTTATACTTTTGTTGAAAGTCGTATTTGTATCATGTGATAAAGTAGTAGTTGTATTATGGGTATTAAAAATATTTTCTTCATTGGGAGTGGATCCGTCGAAAGTTGTATTTAAGATATCTACCGAATCAAATGTACTAAGAAGACAAGATCTCATTTTATTGTAATAATTTTGCTCGCATTGCTGAAGATTGTTGATTATCTTTATGTTCTCGTATTCCTGTTGCAATCTAGCCTTCTCTATTTCACAAGTTCTCAAAGCAATTGTATTTTCTAGATTTTTCATTTTCAATTTCTGCAATTTTCTTTTGCAAAAGCACAGTTCCTTCCATATTGACTCCATTTGTATTTTCAAAAAATTTCTTGATCGTTCGGAGTACTGCGCAGATTTATTCGCCCGCAACTTGCCGCTAGTGTTATGCTCTTCTGAATCCGTGGTATCATCAATTGTTGCTGTAAGATTATGTAGTCTCTCATCCGCTGCTTTTTTATTCTGAATTCTACAATATAATATTTTATCGGCACTTTCCAACGACAAGAGCTTTTTGTTGGAAGCTTTCTTTTTCATGAATAACTGGGTCAGTTTGTTCTCCATCTCTGTATCTACTTTTGTGTTTCTAGATGTCGTCGATGCATCCACCGATCCGCTTTCCATGGCTAGTAGTTTCTGCTTCAAATAATTTATTTCTTTCTTTTGTTCCTCCACCATTTTGATGTACATAGATATGTGCATCTCACAAGATATAATATTGTCCTTTACATGCGTTTTTATTTTCTTTACTCTGTCCGCGTACCGTAAAGTATTATAAGTATCTTTGTAACTCCAACTAGAGGGTGCGACGTTAGCTATCATAATCGTTCGACAATTCCCGCCTAGCGAATCCTTTAATAATCGTGTCAGTTTAGAATCTCTGTAAGTTATATGTTTTGCGCCATCTGCCAAATTGCTGATACAATTTCGAAGAGCCAGTAACGATTTATTAATGATTGCACCTTCTTTGAGCCTGGCTCCTTTACATCCTATGGCAGAGGCTCTTTTGGATCCAGCCAAATCAATCATAGATAATTTGGCTTGCCTTAGTTGGCCATCTAATTTGTTGCTAATGTTAATGTAAACTTGAAACACGGCATGGCTTCTGCTGCTCTTTTCATTTGCGTTGGTAGGATGTTGAGTACGATTTTTATTACCTTTTGCTAAGAGAGATAATAATTCTTCGGTACTGTGAATACTAATCACCTTGAGACCAGCGACTATGATGCCGCATCTGCCATCATCTCTTAAATGTAAAGGTCCTGATTTATGTAAAAGGTCTTGTACATTCTCGTTATATATTTCTAAATATGTTACACTTAAATTAAATTCACGGTGTTCGCCTTGCTTGTCTATTTAAGAAAATAATTCTACTACCGTTCGATAGATGATGCCAGGATCTTCATTGCTACCAAGCATCGTGTAAGTTTTACCAGCACCCATAGCTCCGTAAACGAATACAGAACAATTGTTACCATCTAATAGGCTAGCAATTAAATCTTTGATACTTCCTTCAAATACGTCGCTATTGGTAGAATGCATGTTGAAAATTCTATCAAAAATGAACTGCAATTGTTTGTTCTGTTTTCTAAGTAAATCTTGATCTTTTTGCGCAACGCCATGGTAAATTAATGGATTGTCTTCTTTCGGATCAAGAATCAGCATTTTATCCCCAACCATTTTAACGACAGGTATACAATTATCTTGCAGTTCGCGTTCATTCTGCGGTCGAACTCTTACAATTACCTTAATACTTATTTGCGATTCAGGTTGGGTTTGTATGTTTAACGCTGTAATTCCACTCGTACTCGGTTTCGTTCCGATTGCCGGTAGTGGTCTTTTTACCCCTTTCTTCAGTTTATTCGGCGAAAATGATTTCGCCACGTATTTCTTGTTAAACATTATAGCAAGCTTCACGAATTCACATCCAAACACTCACCAGTAGCCGTTGATGGTAACAGAAGTTTTGAAATTTAAATTGGCGACAATTTCAAAGTCAGTGATGGTACCAAAAAAGCGCCTTAAAAGTAGGGGAGGATTAATCCACCCAAAAAGAAGCATAAACATGCTATTACCGAAAAATATGTTATAGAGGCAATTTCAACGAGATGATTCGATATACTTGACATGACCATAGATAGGATAATTAATAATTATAATTTTCACTTTCCATGCGAAGAACATAAAACCATAATAATTAGTAAATGTTTATTTATATAGCTATATCACAATGCGCGTGCGACAATATGCGAAAGCCGAAAATCGTACATTGAAAAATTCACATAAAATAAAAAAAAACTGTCAAGATTTTACAATTCATAAATATTTCTGTGTACAAATCTCTGTAAACATGTAAATAAATGTTGTATCTAAATAAAACTTAAAATATTGACACAAAACTGTTTTTATTCATATAATTTATTTTTTCTTTACATATATAGTATTGTTTACAATTTTGTCAAGTAATTCACCTGATTATGAGGAATATCATATTTTTCTTTATGTTTCGTTAAACACTCTTCCAAACTATACTTTCTGAAATTTTCGCAATCTCATTTCTTGTGTTCCGTATTTCGTTTTTCATTGCTTGGCACCTTATTTTAGCTCTCCTCAAAGCTTGTGTAGTGATATGTACTGCTTTTTTCATAACTTTGATGATGTAATATTAGAGACAATTAGAACAAGTTTCAAAAAATTGTCCCTCAATAATTTGCGTTCTCAAATTATTATGAGTTTGCGTCTGATTCAGTCTGTGCGAGGCAACTGGAGGCAACATGTACATAGGTACATAACTTAGTATGGACACGCAGCACTGATATATATACTATGGATGCGGTATTCGGGTCGTGGCGATGTCCCGAATTGATCGCCAGCGCCGCTAGGTAGTGCCAAACGTACTATATCCCCCCGTACTCCTCTTCACCCCCGTGATCTTCCATACTTTGTCATGTGTTTGCGTCCCTTCAGGTGGCGCTGCTTTGAATCGAGTTGTTAGACGCCGTCGACTCCATTTTATTTCGTAGCGTGTCTTGTTCGGGTGTCTTTTGGTGTGTTCGACGAGCGTTTTTTCATTGTTTATTCTGTATTTTGTGGTGTTTACAACTTATCAGGTATGTTACCATCTTTAAGATTTAATATTAGAAAGCAGAAAATAATGGAACACAAACAAAGCATTACAAGTAGCCTAATATTTATATGTGATTTTGATTATACTCCGTTTTATTGCAGTTAGTAATCAGCGTACTTTGGCGTGGTTTACTGAGCGTATATATATACATATAACTATTTACTGCGATTTCTTGGTATGTTACCATCTTTAAGATTTAATATTAGAAAGCAAAAAATAATGGAACACAAACCATAGTATTTATGTAATTTTGATTATACTTCGTTTTATTACAGTTGATAACAATGGGTAAATGCGTATATTGCGGAAATTATAGTAAGAACAAAAACAAGGCATCATTGCACAGGTTTGTACAGATAATATAATTTCTTTTCAATTTTCAATATTACTAAATTGTTTTGTTTTAAATTCCCATATGATAAAACACAGATTTCCACGAGATGCAGCAGTGCGTGAACAATGGATCAAATTTATAGGCTGGGAAAATTGGACGCCTAAAGACAGTAGTTATTTGTGTACGGATCACTTCCATAAAGACTGTTTTAATGTGCATCACAGCAACAGGATAACTATGAAACCAGGATCTGTATCAACTATTTTGACATGCCAGGAAACGTTTCAAGAACACAGCAATATTTTGGTAGAAAGTAATCATGGAAGTAAGGAACTGTGTCTTAATTGATTTATAATATATTAATGTAATTTAATATGTAATATATAAATATTAAATTTAATATAATTTTGTAATTTAATATGTAATATATATCAAATTAGTGTATGTACTTTGTTTTCAGATATTAATGAATCTATTGTAACTAGTGAAGAAATCCCAGAAGTGTCTATGTGTGTAGAGTACATTAACTCTCCTACAAGTAGCAGAGAGATTTGTAAGTTCAAATAAGTTTCAATTACAGTATTTCGTTTTATCACATATATTATTTTAGTGATAAAGTTGACATTTTTTTCGTAATATATAAATTTTTGTGACATTATTTTTCATTGCAGTTGTTGAAGAGAGTCAGCCAAGTACATCCAAAAAGAATGTAACAAAGTTCAAGCCCATGACGGCATATGAGAACATGCATCATGACCACCACTATGAGAGAACCCCGGCGAGTACCCTGAAGAAGTTAAGTAACCTCTGGCGAAAACTAGACTCTTCCCTGAAGAATAACAAGCTGATGAAGCGGAAACTAAAACGTCTAAAAATAAAGGTACATACCTTAAAGGAAGTTGCGAATGGATATTTGACTATTCCATCGAATAGCGTTGTACAAATTTGTTTAACTACAGAATTGCTTTTCCGTAAAGCCTGCAATTCAAATTCAGGTAAACCACCCATAGAAAGAAACTTCCCGTGCATTTTAGCAACTCGGGCTTTCGAACAAGCAACTAGAAATAATAATTTATTCTTAGAGTTGCAACAACATTATATGGAAATGTTCAGTGTCGACGAATTTATAAGTCACACTAATAGACTTATAAAAACGATAATTGAAAAATACATAGAATTGCGTATATATGCGGCAACAAAACAATATGCTTCGGCGATTACTGGCACTAATATGCGACATTTTTTAACGCGATCGATTGTTTGGGCGAATCAGTGAAGTCAATTATTGCTTTCCTAACACATTGTAAATAGTTTTAAAATAAATAATTATATTTAATAACTATACTGCTAGTTGTGGCTTGTTCTTACATCCTGTATGCTTTTCTGCTTGCTGTGTGTTAAAATAAAATTGTGATACCATTATGTATAAGATATTTATTTTTCTGCTTGTGCTTTCTCCAGAATGACTTTCTTCAATCTTTTCAACTTTATAGTAGTATTACAGATTTAAGAAATATTAACATTTTTATCTGTGCAGTTATCAACAGTGATAAAAGTCGGTACTGCTGAGCCTTGAATGACTACTTGAAATTATCATTTGCAAGTATCCGATTTTTACATAACTCAATAACATGGTATTAATTTTGTACAATTATATGTAAATATTAATTATATTAATAAATGTATTTCAATATTATTATGAGTTTGATTTCATTTAATGCTCCTCTTAAAACGTAAGAAATACACACCTATTTACTTTTTCCTTACCTATAACAATAAAGCAAACGACAAAAATATTTACAAATATTTTTAATTCAATTTTGCACTTTCTCTTCACTTCATTAATCATTCTTAGTTTCTTTTATATTACATTTATGCATTTATTTCACAAATTTCACTTCTGTTTAATTTGTTATAACTTATGATTGATTTGTGATGTTATAACATACTATTATTTCAATCTTATGAACTTCATTTTCGAAACTTGCGCTATTTCCCTTAATACATTTGGCACTACCTGGCGGCGCTGGCGTTGCACTCTACGATCAATTCGGGACGAAAGGCTGTGCAGCTGGCTTATGGCAATACCGCATCCATAGTATATATATCAGTGACACGCAGCTACACACAATCTCATTCTCACACGTACACGAAAACTGTAATCGGAACACTGATCCATCTGGCGGCGACTAGAGAGAACCAACCGCTATCTTTTTCACTTTCCCGAGAGTAGCCAGAACACCTCTATAATACACCGTGGGTCCAACTAAGGCGAAATCCCGGGCGCGAGCGCTTCTTATAGTAACTTTTACTTTCGGAGTACATTTTATGAAGTGTTCAACACTGGTTCAGCAAGTTGAATATATGAACTTGTCTTTCAATCTATTGACTTCGTAAAACATTCTGAGACTATGGTTTGAATAACCCATTTTTAAGAACTGTTATTTTTTTCAAGACGAGAAGAGAAAATGTCACCAACGAGGGGGTATTTACGCGACTTAAGCGATTCTGGTAAGAATTAAATAATTTTCATTCAACTACACATTTTTTCTATTAAATATAGAACCCTTGAAACAACATACTAGTTCTAAATTGATTTATAAAAATTGTTGTCAGGTTCAGAATCAGATTATCAATCGGAGCCTTCTAGTTCAAGTCATAGTGGCTCGCCATCTAATACAGCGAATTCTGGTCACAATAGAAATTCTGACGATGAAAACGATGCTAGATCGGGAGGATCGCATGTTAGTGGAAGGTCTTCTAGATCAAGTAGCCCATCTGCAGAAGGAAAACCTGATTCTAGACAAAATTCCAAAAGTCCCTCTCCAACTAGGTCAGATTCCAGACATTCGAGCGTCGGCTCTGCGAGGAGTGAAAAATCTGGTTCGCAAAGGTCTAGAAGTGCTTCTCCAAAATCGGTTGCATCTAATAACAGCGACTCGCAAAGATCGAGATCGGGTTCTCCGCAAGAAAGGAGATCAGGTTCTCCGCAAGAAAGGAGATCGGGTTCTCCGCAAGAAAGGAGATCGGAAAGTCCAAAATCCGCAGAGTCAGTAAATCATTGTTTTGTCAACTTTTCCATTCTTTATTGCTCATGTATATTAAATTTCAGAAATTTGAATTCTCCTGGTCCTGAAGGTAGTAAACCAGCAGATTCCGAACAGAAACACAATAGCCCTGAAAACAATAAAGAGGATAACGAATCCGAAAAGTCTTCGAAAATAAGAGGTTTGTAACTAGAGAAAATTAAATTAACAAAAATTATTATTTTCCTTGTATTACAGGTAGCACGAAATCGAATGAAAGCGATGGGGAAGGTAGCCCAATTCAAAAAGAAGATAACAGCGACTCTGCGTCGGAACAAGACGATGCTACCAAAAGAGTAAAGCCATTAATAGATTCTGATTCGGAAGGCGACCCTGCTGAAAAAGGAGCTGTAGCCCCAACCGCGGATGCTCTTTTCGGAGATGCTAGCGACATTAGTACAGACGATGAAAAAGACAAGGAAGAAGAAAAGAGGGAGAAAAGTCGTAGTAAAAGTAGAAGTAGAAGTAAAAGCAGAAGCAAAAGCAGAAGTAAAAGTAGAAGTAGGAGTAGAAGCAGAAGCAGAAGCAGGAGTAGGAGTCGTGGCCGATCCGACAGCGGCGGCGAGGGCCCGAGTCAAGGAGTTATCGAGGATGTAAGTACGATTGATATTAATACCTCGACATTTATTTTGTATAAAGGAAGTAATTTTTTTAGGATGTAGATAAGGAAAAGGAAGACGAACCCGAACCTCCTCCAGAAACTAGAATCGACGTAGAAATTCCAAAAATTACAACAGATTTAGGTCGTGAAATACATTTTGTAAAGCTTCCAAACTTCCTTTCGGTAGAAACACGACCATTCGACACGGAAACATACGAAGATGAGATCGACGAGGAAGAAACTTTGGACGAAGAAGGTCGTGCTAGATTAAAATTAAAGGTGGAGAACACTCTTCGTTGGAAAGATGTCTTCGATGAAAATGGTAAAGTTATTAAAGAAAGCAACGCCAGATTTGTAAAATGGTCAGACGGTAGCATGTCTTTGCATCTGGGTTCCGAAATTTTCGATGTATACAAGCAACCGCTTCAGGGTGATCACAATCACCTGTACATTCGTCAAGGAACTGGTCTCCAAGGTCAGGCAGTTTTTAGAACTAAATTGACATTCCGGCCGCATTCTACAGAATCCTTCACTCATAGAAAGATGACAATGTCGCTTGCCGATAGATCGCAAAAGACTTCTGGTATAAAAGTATTGTCGCAAGTAGGAACCAACCCAGATCAGAATAGATACGAAATGATTAAGGTAAGTTTAATTTAATCAATTTAATTATACCATCAAAGTATTCAGAGACTGAGTAGTAATTGAAAATATAACTTTTGTAGAAAGAAGAAGAGAAATTGCGTATAGCGATGAGAGTTCAAAGCAAGACTAAGAAGAGTACTACAGGTAGTAGAAGTACCGCAAGATCAGTTGGCGGCTATGGCGGTGATACTTATCACGACGATGGTTCGGAAGAGGAAGGTGCCATTTCTTTGGCAGCGATTAAGAATAAATACAAGAAGGGACTGAATGCCCCTGTGAAAGGCAAGTTTTTAATAGTATATGTAGATTATTTCTAAAAATACTTAATTTGAACAATTCAAGGATTATAATTGTTCTTTTACATGTTTAGCATCAAATATATATTCGTCGGACGAAGAGGGTTCAGATTTCGAAGCTCTCAGACCAAAGAAAAACATTAAAGGAAAAGTTCTGAAAGATTCAGATGAGGAATCGAATTCCGGAAGTGGTTCGGAAAGCGGAAGAGAAGATGACAATCAAGGCGATAACGCTAGCGATTAAAATACTAAATTTTCATTAAGATAACTATGTTTTTGTACTATACAGAACGAATAAATTAATTTCTGATTTATTTATTGATAATTTTTAACTTCGCAAGCGTTCATTAGTGTTTCATGAAAACTTTATAAACATCCTTCAAATCATTTCCAACACTTTGAGTTACCTTGTATTCCTTTGTATATATTGGTATATATGTCACATCACCACTTTGTATGTAGATGTGTAGATCTAGGACCTAGGATGATCTAGAAACTTTTGACTGCAAGTAATTGGCAGCACTGATAAGCACACACCACAGAGAATACCCGTGTCACGGAAACATTTTTATATAACGAACCAATCTTCTCATAATTGAAAATTGCTACAATCTAATCTGTAAGTATAATTACTGTTTTCATTAATACTGATAACTATTTGAACTAATTTGCGTTGTCGAAGTGCAGGAATATTTACGATACTACAATACGTATCAAATTTCAATTAATAAACATCACATTCTTCAATTTTTTGAACATTAAATTTAATAAATGTTAATAAAACTTATATTTCATGTCATTTTTATGTAGCTAAATCGCAATTATTAATTTCGATACGTGTCTAAATACGTAAGATTTTATATTTTCTTTGAAACAACAGAGCTATTAAATACGAGTTTATATAAGATATTTACAGAGAAGAAATATTATATATTGTATTTTCCCTATGTTAAGGAATAATTTATTACATGGAAACACTAAAGTTTATTAATGTATTGCTTATTCGTGTGACTTAACGAGTGATTTTAACCCCTTAAGTGATTAACGACGAGAGTCTGTGCGAAAAACGGCATCAAGACGATACCGCGCGGCCGTGATCCAAAAACTAAATACTTGTATCGTTTAGGAATAATAGACAAGCTTTATTATTTAGTGTAAGCGGTCCGTAAGAGGTACGGACCAACGGACGCCGGCGACGTGTGAAAAAAGTTGCGTCCGTATTTCGTACAGATCCCGGCTACCAGTGAAAATTACAGGTTAATTGTTTTATTGCCATAGAGCTGTTAAGTCAATTTAACCTGTCTTTTCTTACGGTAGTGGAACATAACCTTGATCTGCTTCGCTTCTATACAGTGTTTATATAGACACCACATCTTTTGTATTGTATAACAATATATATTTCGTGTATATCAGAAATTTTCTTTGAATGTGCTACAATGAATATTTTAACTGTTTCAGGTTTATACACAATGGTTGCCCATACTGTACTCTTGGATTTCACAGTGCCATCGAACGTAATAGCAGACATAGAGAAGCGTTCGAATTTGAAAGTAGCCATCGCTAATGTTCTGAAGGAACATTTTGACGGGCTCAAGCCATTAACCGAACCGAGTCTCGATGGAAGTCTTTTAGTCCTTTACGAGGGTCCTAGAGGTAGTCTAATCACTGTTCGAGGATATACCGAAGGCTTGATCACTGTTAACATTGAGTATTATAAAAAAGACGATGAAGATGCACTCTTAAACTTTGAGGTACAGTCGCTCACATTAATTACCATAATCGTTTTTCTGTTGCAATACCTAGTTGCAAACTTCATAATATTTAATTGCCTCTCATGGGTATTAGATATGAAATCAGCTTTTGGTATCTCTCAAATATGGGGTCGATACAAGGTATATTTTGTTACATATTCATTTTGTTAAGAAATTATATGAAAATGGCCATATGCACAACATGCTTCCAAGCATTTGAATTTATATCCATGTAACAAAACGTTTACTCGAAAACATTCGAGGTTTTCATTTGCCAATCTTTGATAATACAAAGGAGTAAAGTTACACAGTTAAATATGTTGTAAAAGATCGTCATCGTTTGATGAGTGCCAATAGAAATAAGTAGAAATTTTACTATATGCGGAAGAAACACGTGTAACAAAGAGGACCTTGTAGCAGTGGCAATACCTGGAAACGGACGTTGCGATGGCTCTGAATAGCCAACGCAGTAAGTGCCTGCCACCAGTAAGACGAGGAACCATATATGACCTCTATCTGACACTATCAGGTAGAAAGCGCTTCCCCAATTAGTTCCCATACTTAGTTTATATCTATAGCACCTTATGAATGTGCGAATCGTTTTCGTTGCACTCTAAAACGCCAACAGCTCCAATTGATTGATTTGTTTCCCGTCGGCGCGGTATTTTATTCCCCAGTGTTTCTTTTTTGGTTCTTCCGCCAAGGGATTTGAAATCACCCTTAATGACGCATATGTAAAAGAAGAGTTGTTACGATTGGTTTAACAAGATAGTTTCTGTTCTTTTTTTTATTCATCGGTTCGCTTATCGCGGCCACCTTTAGTCGATCAGAGAATTGGAGACGGCGTTGCAGGCGGCGGCAGCCTCTACGCGTTCGCACATGCTTACACCAATTAAACGCGGTGGACCTTTTGAGAGATACTTTCCTACCGCCGGTGAGTTTTTTATTTATTATTCTGTTTACGGAACCAGCGGAATTCTATCTCCGCATAATTGTAAACATTATCGTGCGTCGTCAAAAATCCATTATTTTCGAATCATTTCAATCGATTATTATATGGCCTATTTCATTCAACTGTATCAACATTCTTTTCATTATTTTTTGCTTGAGAACAAAAATTACGACATTTGCGCTTTAACTGTTTAAAAAAAACATACATGTATACAATATATATACTCTATTAGAACTGTATGTCCCTTGTTTGAATATACATATTATCATTCTTACTTCCATCCTCTATCAAAAGAAACCATTTCAACTATGTATTTATATATTTGCTTTATACCAACATCGTTACAGTATCTATGTACGTAAATGGTTTCCCAAGAAAACAACAAGTACAGAAAGAGACATAAGACAAGCATACTTTAGAGTACTAAATAATGTTAAGAATTGTTAATTTTAATACTAACCTTCCATTTTACAGCTGTATTTGTCCATTGAATGAAGTTACACGTTCCTCTAATTTTTATGCTACATTAGAAATATATAATATTTACTATAAATAACGATACAATAGATTAGTACTATGCACCCGAAGCTCCTGAATCCTCGATATTTTGATTGTTGGTCATTTTATTGTATATAAGAAAAAATTATTTATTCTTTTAACATATTTGCGCTTTGCATCGCATGCATCTAAATAAATGCTTTCTTATGCAATACCTAATCTGTACGATTAAATTTCTTTTTATTAAACAATTGTTTTTTCTTTTAAGATGACAGACTGCTTGAATATGACATAGACAAGCTGGTCTTTGAAGCACGTTCGCCGTACCAAAAAGTGCAAATTGTTCATTCTAAATCGCTAGGGAATCTGTTGGTCCTCGACGAGTTACAAAGTAAGAAGCATAAAAATTGAATATTCTTTGAATAAAATGTTAAGGATTGAATTAGAACTTATATTATGTATAAATATATTTCTTTTAGATATTTCTGAAGCAGATCTTATTTATACGGAAACTTTGATGCAACGTGGAAAAGAGAATTACGCGGGAAAAGAAATAGTTATTTTAGGAGGAGGTGACGGAGGATTGTTGTGGGAATTGCTTAAGGAGAAACCAAAATTTGTTACAATGCTGGAAGTAAGTCTACTTAACTTTATCAAATAATAAAATAAAATTCTACAGCGTAACGTTATCAATGATTTCTTCCTATTCTCAGATTGACGATGTTGTTATAAAAGCCTGCAGTCAACATATGAGAAGCGTATGCGGAGATTGTCTAGATAAAAGAAAGGGAGAAAACTATGAAGTAAGTTTGACTAGTCGACCATTTATGAAGAAATGTGGAATGAAAAATTCATGCAAATTTATGATTTTTAGATTGTTGTTGGAGATTGTGCAAAGGCCTTAGCACACATGATTGAACAAGGTCGACAATTCGATTATGTCTTTGGCGATCTTACAGATATACCAATCAGTACTTCGACGCATGACGATGCATGGGATTTTACCAGACTTATTCTAAATTACTCGATGAAAGTCCTAAAGCGGACTGGGAAATATATGACGCACGTAAGTACATTACAATCTAGTTTTTATCGTTGATACAATTCCTTCCAACAATAGCAATAGAAATGATTGGAGGTGTTCTATCATCTAAGTCGCTAACTCTTAAAAATCTGTAATCATATATCTGTAATTGCGATGTAATATTACTTAAAACTTCAGGATTATCTATAAACATAATCGTAAACTTGTCGGAGAGCCTCTTCCTCAGGGATTTCGATGAAATTGAAATATGTTGTGAAAGTCATTGTTCCGAACAACTTAGTTTCGGAGATATTGTTCGGAATAATGACTTTGACAAGACATTTGAATTTCATGAAAATCCATGAGAAAGAGGCTTTTCGACGAGTTTACCAACATAACTTCTATTTTATCTTAAAGGCTAATGGAGCATCTTGTCCAGAAGCACTAGAAATGTTCGAGCAGGTCCTCTCACAGCTCTGTGTACCAGTAACCTTTACTAAAGACAGTGCTTTTATACCTTCCTTCTTCGAGGAGTGGGTCTTTTACCAAGTATCGTTTGAATGATGGATTAAATATATAACCCCGAGGCTCCTGGGGAGGCATGCTCACAACCCATTTCCTCCCTTATGACCCATATTCAACTCTAATTGCGGATGTTTTGCTACTGAATTGGTCTGTGGAAAAAAAGATCCGAATGCTGGACATAAAATCCCAATTGACTCTACCACGCTGGCGTCTGTACATAAAGTAGGTGGTGGTTATCTGACCTTATTTAATTGTTTAGTAACTAATAAACTATACAAAGGTGCTCAATTATTTTTTCTAATAACTGTCAATAATCAAAGTGAATCACCCAATGATTTAACACGAATAACTCCAAAGAAAGTAATTCAAAACCTTTATTACTGTACAAATATATATCGTTAATCATAATTAACCCTTATATTATAATTAACCCTTTTAACGATCTAATTTATTTATTAACTTTGTAAAAATATAAAATAAACCATATCAGATTGATAAATGGACAAAACCGTAGATGCACGCAATTTTTATTGGATATGGAACACAAGTACATTTCATAATAATCATTTAATTATAAGAACATTAATATTAAATATATAATTATTTAATGAACAATAATTAATATTAAAAACTGTTTTATATACATAAATAAATAAATAGAAACAAAAAAATATATATATACATATCTATGTATGTATATATATATATTTCTAATAACAAAAACTATGTCAGGCAATAATGGGGTTAAGGAATATCTATGGAAATAACAAATAAGATATTTGCTTTACTGTTTTTCTGTTATCTGAAACTTATAAAAAACTATTTATGTTTAACGAACACCTATGCCAGAAAAAAAGGAATAGAAACTAAGAAATCATTAATTAGTGGTAAGTAAAAGGAATAAATTATATAAGATAATCATATTAATTATAAATCTAATATTATATTTTTGATTAATGGATTAAAAAATATCGTACTATACACAGTATTACGGTATACTTAATTGTCTTATATTATTTTAATATCACTGTTTGTGCACGTCAACATCAATAAATAAGAGTCCCTGTATCATGAATATTCAATTCACAACGAACAGTTCAGAAATGTTTCTGATTAACAATTTTCAAATATTAATATACTATTATAAACTTATTTGTAATGGAAGATAATATTGATTTGACATATAAATAAATAAATACAGTCGAGTATGCAGAGAAGGTAAGAATAATTATGTTGTTTAATCAACGATGGAAGATTTTATCGTAAAAAGGGAAATTTCTTTATCCGTCTGCGAGCTAAGAATAGATGTTAGAAAATATATTATAGCGGAATGACTGTATGCTTAATTAAATATTGATTTGAAGTTTCCAACCGAAACTTAGTACTGAAATGCGTTGTTGTTATTTCAAGTGTTTTTTTACTTCGTGAATAGTTGGCTCTGTTTCTGTCTCCAAAACTATCTGGTCCAACCACTGTTGAACCTGCTCCGGCAGTCCATGAGAATTTTGCTGCTCTTCCATAATATTTCTTCCAGAATTTCTAAAACTTTTGCCATCCTCTTGTTGCTCTGTATTGGCATTTTGAAAATTGAAATCATTATTCCTGAACTCTGTGTTTATCTTTGGAGATAGGCTCAAGCTTCCTTCGGATTGTTTGTCTTGAAGATTAGAAACCTCGCTGGTATTTTCCGTTAGATATTCTATGCGAAAAGTTTTCATTCCATTGGTAATATTTTCCACTTTTCTATCTTCTGCCATAGAAGGCGCTTCCATCTTGCCATTGGTGGAAATATCCTCTGAACCTTTAACGGATTTGTCGAAACTGACATGATCTTTATTAATGTCTTGATATTCCTGAATCTTATACGGTTCTAAATCGGTGATCGCCGTTGAATTAGAACCTATCAACTCTATTCTTCCAAATTGTTTAATCTGTTCTTCCAAAGTATTCCTGTCATCTAATATTGTTATAGATGGAGGTAGAATTTCAGGATTCGACAATGCCAAAGATATTTGTTGTCTGTAGAGTGCTTCCGACTGACGTAAAAGTTGTTTCTCTCTTGCGTATAACGACTGTGCCAGTTGTGCGAAGGAGACTTTGATTTCCTTTTGGACCTTAAAATTGTAGCAACAAATTGTATAATTCAAAAAGTGTTCCAAAACAGTCGTGTCTCGTCGATAGCACATCAAAATGAAAAATTGATTGCAAAGAAGAAAGTTAAAGCTTAACCTTAAAATATACTGATCCTTTTATAAAATTTTATTTAAACAATTTGACGAAAATAGAAGAATGTTACCTCAAGAAAGTGTTTCTCCAAAAATGTTTTCTTGTCAGATATTAATTTTCTTCTATCAAGATTGCTGTCGTTGTCGGTATTATCTTCATTTTTCTCTATCATATTATTAATTTAACGTGTCCACTGGAATACTTCGTTTTACCTTAAACTTCTGTTAACAATAAAACAGAAAAATCAATATTCTTCAAAGTTTAGCTACTTGTCAAATACATGTGGGAAGCGATTTGACACGAGTCTAAAACCTGACACGAAAACTATTCAGCTTCTAATTATATTCCACCCGTTAGATTAGCGGTACTGCCATCTTGAAGTTTACGAAATTCAAATTCGTTATTCGAGCTATTATATTGTAATTGGTCTATGTACTTATTACATATATAATTAAAGTTGCTTCATTCATTCAGTAGTATATTTATGAGCAAAAAGAAAAAGCAGGTGTGATAAAATATATATATTTACTAAAAAATAGATTTTATCCAGTAAACAATCTGCCAACAGATTCGCGCGGCATTTATATATATATATATATATATATATATATATATATATATATATATATATATATACCCAATATGAAATCATTTTATTCAATAATTTCAATAAATAACAATTTTTGTAATACGTGTTTTATAATGCTGCCAATCTGCCAACAGTTCCATATGCAATTTTTGCACTTTTTAGGCCTCGTACAGACTAGAACATTTCGACGAACAGCGCCGCGAACCACGTATGTATTTCGACGAACATTTCGACGAACGGCGATCGGAACGGATTTGTGCTATTTTCAGATTTTCTTGCGAACAACTGTGGGAGCTGCAGCGTTGTATACTACGCAAAGAAATACAAAAAATGTTGGCAGTTTATTGAGTGATTTAAAGTTTCAAAGTGAAATGTTCAGGTCTGTACGAAGCATTAAAGACATCAGATTCGAGGTTACATGACTTGAATTTTTGGAGATGTTGCAACATGATGAATTTTCGTCTTTGTATGATTCTACGATACATATTCTGAATAAAAACGGCGTTCCGTAAACAACAAGGTTGGTCACACATCGAACCCTTTTCGGGTTGGCTGAGCGTTCTAAGTTGTTTAGCTAGGTCATTAAATTGTTTTAAACAAATGCAATGTTTTCATAGCAAGGGCCTCTTTAATAATTTGAGACAAATTATAAAGTAGAAATGTATAATTTTTTCAGATAATTTAAATCATCGATGTCTTTGTTTATAAATGTCTGTCTATTTCTTGACATTTATTTTTTATATTATGAATATTTGGGATATGCTATCTATCCTGCAAACAGATTTGTAAGTGCCACCCGTTCGCCTTCGTGCGCGCCGGAATGCGCGCGGCGGCGTTCGTGGCACCGTTCGTCGAAATGTTCATCGAAATGTTCGCTGAAATGTTCGTCGAAATGTCATAACATCTCCAAAAATTCAAGTCATTTAATCTCGAATCTGATGTCCTTAAAATAACTGCCAACACTTTCTGTATTTCTTTGTGTAGCATAACCGCTGCAGCTCCCATAGTTGTTCGCAAGAAAATCTGGAAATAGCACAAAACCGTTCCGATCGCCGTTCATCGAAATGCGCGGTTCGCCGTGTGGTTCGCGGCGCTGTTTGTCGAAATGTTCTAGTCTGTACGAGGCCTTATAATTGTTAGATTAAACGATTGTTCTATTTAAAATAACTTCGAAGAGATTTTTAACGATCGTCTTTATTTACCAAAAGAAAATTTCGTCGTACAGATTCTTCTTTCTATTTCCCTTTTTCCAACGTGTGTAACTACAATAGCTAATATACGTACTATTCAGACGGCTATAATAATTAATATATAATATATATAGTAATTTTCAATTAAATGTACAGTCGAGTTTCGTTCGAAAAACATTTTTAATATTTATTGACTAAATCTAATATGGGTCGATAATGATTTCTTATTAACAATTAACAATATAATGGGTATCTATTACCATATTGTACCTAAGCGAGTCGCTACGACTGTTTATTAAGAATAAAATTTGCACGAACATTTCCCGTAGAATCGTGCGTAAGCCACGATATCAATTTTCGTTTTTTTTTTTTTGTTAATAGCTAGTAAGGCGAAAAAAGTATCGCGGCCCATCGTTCAATTCGACGATAAAATGTAACAAATAGACTACGAATTTTATGCATTTATAACATGTTTGCATATACAAAGCGCAATAAAAAAAATTTAAAAACGTGTTTCGCTAATTTCATAAATAATTATATACTTTGATTTCGAAACGAATGGAACCACCGCTCGTTTCCGGAAATTGATCAACGGAATTTTCTATTTCCCATAAATATCCGCAGTCTAGTAATATAATTACGGCAGCACAGATACGTGTATTTCGTAACTAAAAGTCAAGATGATATGCAGTTATTCTCATTTATCATACACGTCCGACACCGCTAAAATAAGTTAGCAGCTATAAACTTCTGACCAGGCTAACGCGAACAGCTCCCAAATTTTCTGAACTTTTAACAAAGACGTTGATAATGATATATTTAGACTGCAGATTTTATGCAATTATAGCACGCATATAATAATGATAATAATAATAATAAATAATGATAATAATTACAACTGTTTGCGAACTATTCGCGTACACCGAGAATTTCTTGTACTTATTGTATAAATATAACTATATCGATACGCTTACGTTAAACATACTAGACGCGACTTCTGAACACTTTAGTCGTATCGTGCCATTTTTTTCTCTCCCTTTAATGAGAGAACCGCAATCTAACAATTACCTAGTCAATTAGTAATAATACAAAAGGGGAAAGAACAATATCCCGTTGAAATAATACGATTTTTGCTCGCATCGTGAACATACATATGTATATAAGAACGTTCTCTGTTTGCGTCGACGAGAAACGATACTCCTACTACAAATTACACGGGAAGTAGAATAAAAATGACATTGTTACGTTGGTTAGCTCGTTAAATTAATGATAATCAGGGAGGAATAGTAAAAATCAGAACGATCGACTCCTTTTGGAATCGAGGAAAGTCGGCGGCAGTTAAAGGGGTGTTAATTCGAGCGACGGTTGGCCCATTTTCATTCGTAGACTTGCCACGTCGTCTTCTATTCGTACCAATAACTTGAATTTCTTGAATAGAATAAAACAATAATATCAGTTGTCAGTTGAAATGGTAATTAGACTAGAGCGACGATAAATTATTCATATAAGTTACCGTTATGACGTCTCCTGGCGTTGTCTTCCAGGCGTAGAGCATGTAACCAGGTATGCACAGCATGGACGATAAAGCTGTCATCCAGCCGAGCACGTGCGACCACCATGGATACTCGTAATCTAAATACTTGACAGGTGTCCATTGTACCAAATTGAAGATGAAGACCCCCTGGACATCGAAGTTCAATATTAACCCTTTCGCTACCGTGAACCAGATATCTCAGAATTTAAAAGTCTGTTTAACTGCAATGGTACATAATTACTAGATTGCGGATCTTTATGCATTTGTAAAGAAGTTGGTTGGGTGAAATATAAAATCGTTTTTAACGTAACGAGGTCATTAAGGGATGAAATTAATTTTTATTTTATTCCTGCTTCCCACAATAAATTCAGAACATTTTTATTTTGCATAAAGATCCGCAATCTAGTAATTATGTTGCTCTGGTTAACGCGACTAAAACTAGGAACTTACAACACAAATCAAGGGAGTGGTGAACGTCCAACAGAGTTTCCACCACATCAGAGGGTAATATCCGATCATGTCTCTGAGTGCGTCGTAAAATCGATCGACACCGAAAGCCCAGCTTATCGAAATGCATTCGAAGAAGATTAAGAATAAAAGACAAAATCCGGAAACGGCGTACGAGTCAAGGATCTGGAAGACGTACATGCCACCTTGGGATATACAAGAAAGTCCTATAATGTAAGATAGCACGCAGACGATCGCTATAAAAATTTCCTTGCGTCGGCGAAGCAGCTGTGGCCACTCGTCAACCTTGAATCAACGAGTTTACAAAAATTAGTGTAACCATTCGTTATCGTTAAACAGCGGATTTTATGCATTTACGGCAAAAATGAGTGGATGTAATTTAAAACAGTGATAACATTAGAAGAATTTAAAAATACTGTTCTAGTATTTTCAACATACATATTAAGAAAGAAAGGAACATTTTATTTTGCATAAAGATCCGCTGTCTAGTTATCATCGGTCAAATAAGTCTTTTTACACGGTAAAAATATATATTTAAAAACGGTAGCTCACCATGGCAGTAACAAACCCTTCCATGGTGCAAAACTGCGAATCCAAGCCGATAAGTAGAAGCATGAAGAAGAATAAACAAGACCATAACGGCGCTCCGGGAAGCTGAAGAACCGCCGAAGGATAAGCCAAGAAGGCCAATCCCGGACCGGAAGCGGCTACCTCTGCTACCGGTTTCTGTTGTTCGTGGGCCATGAAACCCACCACGGAGAATATCACGAAGCCAGCGAACATACTGGTCGACGAATTCACCGAACACACTATCAAAGCGTCCTTGTAGACGTTATTTGTGAATTTGTTGTAACTACCAAGAGCCACTAGCGTGCCCAAGCCCAGACCGTACGAGAAGAAGATTTGGGTGACTGCATCTATCCACACCTAAAAAATACGTTATGTTCACCTTGCGCATATATTACAACAATTTTAGCTATTAGTCAGCTTGTGAGCGATTTTAAACGCGTTTGCTATTTACCTCCGATTCTCGTAATTTCGAGAGATTCGGACTGATGTAGAATCGAATGCCCTCCATGGCACCGGGCAAAGTAATCCCACGAATCAGAAGAATCGTTAATAAGACGTACGGGAAGAGCGAGGTGAAGTATACGACCTTTCCGGTCCACTTGACACCTTTCCAAATGCAGAAATAACAGAGGATCCAGACCAAGAGAAGGGTACCGGCTAGTTCCCAACGAATGCCACCCATGTGCTCCACACCGTCGCTAATTTGGAGCGCTCGTCGTCTGGAAAGAAACACACGCGTTCAAACTCATCTTTCCATTTCGTTTCGTTTCGTTTGTTGAATCCAATTCCGAGCACTTACTCCCAAAACTCTTTCACCGGATCGGTGAGGTCCGTGATCGTCACGTTAACGCCGTTGACAGAACACATCTGAACAACGCCCAAGCCCCTGGGATATCGGATCGCGGACGCTTGGGTCCACCAGCAAGACAACGAGTCTCTGTCGTAGGGGTTCACGCAGTTCTTCGTGTTCCAGTAGTTGTTACAGGTTCCCCAAGGTAGCTCTATTTGTACGCCATAAATACACGCATAGCGTTAAACATACATAGAGTTAGATTTGGTAGTATTAAAGTGGTAGACTCTCGTTTCCAGGAAAAAGGTTTCTCGATAATGCATGCGATGGGGTTTTTCACTAGTCAAAGCGCTAGATAAAAGATCAATTTAGGCCGCGATCGTCCTTAAAAATCCTATTTTTATGTTTACGTAATTTGCATTATTTGGAAGCATAAAGCTGCGACAGCTACATGCTACCGAATAATGCTAATTACGCCTCGTAAACGTAAAAATGGGACTTTTTAAGAAGAAGAAGGAGAAATGAGAAGGCGCATCCCGCACCTTGCATTCCTGGAAACGAGTCTGCCTACTTAAGAAGACGCGCAGGCCGAATCAATGATTACCTAAAACGCCTATAAATATTATTTAACTTGATGGACAAAAATATAACGGAACATACCGCTTCGCATGGACATGAAGAAGTAGAAGATTGCCCAAGCAAGGATGACGATGTAATAGACGTTCATCCAACAGGACATGACAGCGGCGGCATAGCCAATGCCTTTAAAAAGTGGCGCTATCTTGAAAACACCGAGGCCACCGACGGTAAGCATTTGGCCAAGGGCAAGCTCCATGAAGAACATTGGTATCCCAGCGAGCACCAACGTCAGGAAGTATGGTATTAAAAAAGCGCCTCCGCCATTTTTGTAACAGAGATACGGAAATCGCCAGACGTTACCCAAACCGATCGCCAAACCAACCTTTTTTTTAATACAGAAACGAGTGAATTAATTATACGAACATCAACAAGAGGAACAATATAGTGAAAAGACATCCATGAAAGTTGAAACATTACCACGCTCAAAATAAAATCTAATTTTGTACTCCATGTGCCACGGTCTGGAAGTGGCTTCTGTTTGCTGGACGTCAGATTTAACGCGGTTTTGTCCGGGTTTTCAGGATCCCCGAGCTCGGGCTCTCTCGATGCGTCCGTCATTTTCTCCTAGATCTCCGTCACCTGACCTTCAACAAGTTCCGTCGTTTCCGGTTTCCTTTCTCGCGTGTTCCTCCACACCTCGCGCAACTACCGCGAATGCATAACAGAGCTTCTGTCGACAACAATACAGGTCATCCGCACACTGCAATTTTCATCTTTCATTTCAGATTGTTTTTTTTGTGATATTTCTCAAAAATAAATAATTTTAGTCTAACACTGTTTCGATATCCTTTCTAATAGTTTCTAATATTCCTTCGGATATCAACTTTTTAGCTTTCCTCGGTTAAACTGATGAATGACATTTGTGACATTGTACATTCTAAACAAAATTTATGAGATTTATTTGCTGTTCGATAAATGCGATTCAACAGAAAGAGAAAGAATGAAAAGTTCCTTCGACTATTTGAAGATTTCTGCGAGACACTGTTCAGGATTTTCTCAAGGTTCTCTCGAAGGATGCAATTTTTGGTAAACGATTTGACCGCGTTCTTGTTCCGACCCCGGATGCGACTCGCGGTTCGTCACGTGGAAAATCTGCGGAAGATTATTACCTTAAATACTCGAGAATGCTAGGTGACTCGAGATCGCGACGGAAAATTCACCGTATGCTGCTTCTGACGCGAAAAGAAATGGTTCGTCAAGTGTTTTATAAAAATAATTTATCTGCAAGTAACCTTTCTATTCGGAAGATATCACGAATGTGTGTCAGTCGTACAAGATTCAAATAGAGTTGCACTTCTTAACCTGTTGATCTATGTAAATAACCATCTAGATTTCGCGCAAATGGGTATGTCAAATTATCCCTTATTCCCACTTAACAGATTAAATAAAAACAACGCGGCAACGTGCAGCACAAGCAGCACCAGAACTATTGCGCACCATTTCATCTTCCGGTTCAACATCTCTTTCTTTAATTGTAATTCACCTTGCAGTTGCAAAACAACGTCCAAAGCATCCCCAAAAAATATTTTCCACAAGCTGTATATTACAATACCATCGAAAACGATCACTGTGATAAGACCTTTGAGATCGGTGCAATTACGAATTATGAACGCAAACGAAAGTTATCGAGTTATTCGCGAGAACGATCAAGTAAGATGATAACTGACGATGTCCCGTTGAGAAGAACGGTGAGCGCAACAGTTCTTCCGGTTCTGCGATATAGGGGACCAGAAGACAGCGCGAGGACCGGCACTGGCGTCGCGTCGGGACCAATAAGAAAGAATTAAGGCGCAAAAGTAGCATCGATGCGACACGGTTAAATACGAATGTCCGGCTGGGGAACCCTATAATGAATATCCCGAGCCCGTTCCCCCAAAGCTCCATCCTTCCCCGGCCCCTTCGCGGCCGATCTATTGCTGCTCCCTCTTCCTCTTCCACGCTCATAAAAAACAGCTATATTCTAATTAACCGAGAACGCGTTGTTCCGCGTAACCGACATCGTTGCGATCTTGAATTCCTCCACCGCGCGCGCACCGGCTCTAATTGCAGCCCCGAAATTCACCGCGAGATAGTAGATATATCCGATTCTGTGGCGATCCCCTCCGGTCAATCGTCACCCTCGAGGAATCAACGATATCCGGTTACCGCACGTGTTACAGTTCTTCCTATCTTACTGTACAGAAGAGATTTAAATCGCATACGAACCTGTTTCGAAACAATCTTCGATCTGAGGACACTGTCTTTCAGGTAGCGCACGATATCTCTTCTTCTTCCGGTTTCGCTGGTCCCTCGCGAGTTTCTGGCGGGAAATCGGTGGACAGGAAAATAATCGCACGAGAGAAACGTTGTGTTTGGAACTTTCCCGACGAGAATTTCATGCACTGTCACTGGGCGCACTCTTGATCCTTCGCGCAACAACTCTCGATCGAGTTAAAAGGGCGGCATTTTTCGCGGCAAAGTAAAGCTGATCCTCTCGACTTGAACGTGAAATGACAAGCACTCCGACTCGTAGAATCCTCCGGTTCAGCGACAGGATTTCGATCAAGAACTGATTTCTCTCGATCCGGATGGTCGCAGCCACGATACGATCATCGATTCACCTTTTCCTTCGAGGAATCTGCTTTTGCTCGAGAACGGTCGGGACTTCTTCTCTTATCTCGTCTTCCTGGATGCTCGTTTTCTGTTTTCGATGTTTTCTGTCAACTTTCGGAGCCTGTTTCGAGACGCGTCTTCGAAAGGCGATGCGAGTGCTCGGCCGGCCCGCTCGGAACTGGAATCGGGAGTTCGCCTTCGACGGCGAACTAGCTGAAATATCGGGGGTACGAAATCGGGGGATCCCCCTTTTCCTTTTTTGCCCCCGGTCCACCCTTGCCGTTTACATCGGTGTCACGCGTTTATTCCGCGCGCGGTCGCTCGCAGCCGGCCTGAACGCTGAACGCGCGAATACGTTCGCGCGAACACGCGCGCGCAGAGCAAGAGGGGACGAGGAAAACAAGGAGAAAGAGGGTCACCAAGATCGCAGCAGTATATCATCATCAAGTTGACGGCTATCCTGGCTGCTGTGCTCTTTATTGTCAATGTTCCGATACATGCGCGCCCGTACGTGTTTTCTTTTTACACGGTTTTACCCGATTTGCGCGGAGAGCGATAGGTGTATGCACGAGATCGGTGCATAGCTACTTTTGCGCTTAGACCCTTCCGCAAATGGCCCGATTAAAGGGGTATTCTGGTTTTTCAACTTCATCAAATCGACTTTTCGCATTTTCTTTAGATAGTCGTTCGTAAGCTTACCAGGTGGACGCTGTTCGTTCAGCAACTAAAATATTGTACCTTCTGAAAAAATAGTGTAAGTGGAATGTAAAAGACATTTTTATTATTGTCACGAGATTTCAATGTTCCGATCGTCATTTTTACGAAAACTTAGTTATCTAGGGTTGAACGAGCTTTTCTTAAAACCAGTAACTTCGAAACCACTAATCGATCAATTTAAATCTTTTAAATTCTTTTCTCTTTTTGCTTCGTTAACGTGTTAGAGGAGAAAAAATATTCTTGAAAACCCATTTTGCGACCACAGCGTTGTATTAGGTCATTAGGTTGTCCCAAAAGTTGGTTTTCGATTCATGCACATAATGCAAATTATGTTAGGAAATACTAAAACATTATCATAAAGATTGTATTTATTTAGCAACATTAAAGGAACACATTCCGAAAGAAACTTTTGGGACAACCTAACACATATAGCGAGGTTGACCGATGATTTTCATTCATGAAAGTTTAATCGAATATATCCTCGAGTGAAATTCTGTAATCCGCGTGGAACAGCCTAATGAGTTGAATTTCTTGGTCAACACTGGAATTGCTAAATAATCGACGCACCCTAATTTCGATGATCGTCAACATCGTTAACGGAGCCTCTCCTCCGCGTGTACCAAACTTCTATACTTTCTAACGAAATGGAAGAGCGCGTTAAAGTAGGTGAGCAAGACTAGGAAGCTAGTATATCCGGAGGGTTCACGTGACACCGATCTATCGCTACATCCGTTCTGGGTACACACTGTAATATAGATCATCAGGATGATCGACATTAACTCACACAAATCCCGAAGCATATACTATAGATAGAAACTAGTTGTTGGGTTAATCCGACAGCATATACAGATATTCGAAAACTCGAAGATAGTTATAGGAAACTTATTTTCCTATTATACTTCCGCGTAACCGGAAGCAGTGTCCGGAGGCTTTTGTCAGCCGAGAGGAACACGTATAATTCGATCTCTTCAACTCCGGTTGTTCTGGAACACTCGGAAATACGATTACAGGTTTTTCATATTTTTCAAAATGTTTTTCATAAAACAGGAAACTTTCGGCGAGATTAATTTCTATACCTTGCACACGAGCGCGCGCGCGCGCGCTCACATAGTTTGATTGCTCGTTAACGGGCAGTACGGCAGAGGGGAGCATCCCCAATGACCAGAGGATGTGCGGGAAGTGGCGCGGGAACCGCGTTAAGAATCGCTTTGCGGGTCAAATTTTTTTTACCAGTCGAACCACCTTTGATTTTATCAAACATCTTAATCTGTCGATCATGGAAAAACTTTGAACGCACCGCTTTAACGGGTCGTCGCGTGACCATATATGTGCCTTTTTTCGCATTGTTTCGCTTCCATTTGCCAGGCCGATGATCGACCAGTTTACGCAGCTTAATTTTTTGCATTTTCAAATAATTTTACAATCACATTTTAATTTTTTATATCGTGTCCAATATCCAATATGGAAAACTAACCACTGGAGGGCCTCTCAATGTTAAAGTCTACTCAAATAGTAGAATTTTGCATATTTTAATCATGGTAAAAAGGATACACCTTGTATGTATTCTTCATGCAATATAATATATATGTGTGTGTGTATATTTATTGAAATCGGTGAAATAAGACACAGACATTTCTCTTACTTTACTTATTTACTTTTTAAATATTATATTCCAAGTTCGTAGCTATATTGACTCGGTAATATCCTCGATTTATACTACTTATTCTGCTACTGTCTGCAGGGCATAATAAAAGCACAGACGAGTCTGTGAATTATTCTGAACCCGACATTTGTTTTGACAGACTTCAAAATTGCTGTAATATTTCCTCTTGCAAGCATAAACGTCTAGGAGTATGTCAAAGTCATTTTTATGATTCTCACTAATATTCCCGGTTCAAGATTTATGTTGTGTGTGCAGAGATATCCTCTCTGGTGTGTGCTGTAATCTAGTTCACCAGTTGGTTGTTCTATTTGGGTAGAGTCGGTATTGCAGATCGTGCGACACGAAACGGCATAAGGTGGCTGGTCTATCCAACATCTCGTCTGTGATATTAGTTCCGACCGATAAGGTAGAAAGTGGTAGAAAATGATTGAAAGCAACTGAAAGTGACACAGAAAGATACATGAAGTGAAAGAAGGTTAAGTATACTTTTATATGTCAGATTTTTAAAATAATAATAAAATTAAATGTCTGAATACGTAAGAAGACTTAGTCACTTATTTTACATGTTTTAATATTTATATAAGAGTTTAAAAATAAACATGTAGTACACGAACATTAATCTTCTTTATCGTTCAGATAGGCTGGGTTATCATAATCATGATTTCCTAGTGCTTTATCTATGTCTTTTATATCACAATTTGGTCTTTCATCATTTTCACTGTTATCGGTTGTAGTATTTCTTTTCCTCCGTCCTCTTACAATTCTAGAACGACGTTTCTCAAGTGCTTCTATCCCATCTTTTGGTACGTTCGAAGATATTACTTTAGACAAACCTAAGGTAATAATATTATAAATGAAATAAAACGTCTGAAATATGATAAAATATAATAATTCAAAGTTAATACCAGATTCGGCAGATTGTTTTAATTGTCTTTGGAAAAGAACTTCAAAATTACGAGACATCTTTGGAGGATTTTGAACATCTTCCATCAATTCTTGTACAGTTCCCTGCATTCCTGAATATGACATTCTAGTACTTGCCATAGTATGTATTGTTTCATTTTCTACTGCATTTTGGAGTTCATCTACTATATCTCCTATATGTTTAGTAGCGATCGAATCATCCGATAGATCTTTTTCCTGAAAAATAAAATTTAATCTATGAAACGATTGTAATCTAATGTACGGAATTACAGAATAGTAAACGTAAAAGTATATTACTTTGCTACAGAAATGTAAGTTTAATTTCACATTGGCGATAATGTGTGTAAATGTATCGAATCTATGAATCAGCATTGCTAAAAATTGAATAAATAAAATGATAACAAATGCAATTATGAAGAGACATCCTATCGGTTCTAGATGCATATATGTCCTTTTGATGTGCATCTGAAAAGTAGCGTTAAATTATAATTAATTTTTATCACGTTACAAATTAGAATGCTAATTAAAAAACTAAAGCCTTACTTCCTCTCTGACATCGTCGAAAGATATATTGTATTTAACAGAAAAAGGCCATTGAAAGTGTAAAACATCCTTGTTAATTTGTAACAAAAAGATTGCTACTACGAACAAAGTATTCAAAGTGAAGAATTTCAGAAGGCACTCGTTTCGTATATTTATCAATCCCTTCGCAATCTTTTTCTGAAAGGAATTTGATATTTTCAAAACTATAATTGCTCATTTGCTTATCCTATAATTAAGTTTTTAAGGAATCGTACTTGTTCTTCTAGATTATTTTCGATAGGATGTAAATATTTTGCGATCAATTGTTTCCAAAATTCTTCTTCCGATATAGATAAAAAATCTACATTTCCATGTTCCATGTGCTTACTTTGAAGCCAACGAGGACTTATTAAATAATTGGTGTATTCGTCATAAACAGAATTATACGATTGTATAGAATTTGTACTTTCCAAATCTGCGTTTGCATATAATTCATCTTTGATAGTGTGATCATTTTTATCGTCGCGCGTACTAGTTTCATTGTCACTGTTTACTTCTGCATTATCTTTCGATATATTGCCGATCCTATAATTACTATATACCAATTTAAGATTAACAAATCTATTACATCATTAATTTATTTATAAAAATGAAAAACTAAAATTGTACCTTTCCATTTTCTCTAAACGAATATTAATTTCATTTATTGCATTGTAAATAGAACGTAAATATTCCTCTTGTTTTTTTGAATTGTTTCTACAGAAATCATATTTGAAAGAGTTGGCAAACGATTTTGTCCAATTATTTCGAAATTTGTCGTTTTGTCCGAGTTGTGAATCATTAGTTTCCTCCGATGACTGTAATAGTAAAATTATTATTAATAAACGATTTAATAAATTAAATGTTGTTTTATAAAAATGTACCTTTATCTGTTGCTTGGATTCTCTAGTACCCCATGTAACATTATGTATATTGAAAATAGAATAAATAATAAGCAACATATACATCGATGGTACCGTAATATAATAAATGATTCCAGAATTCAGGCATGACATTTCATGCGGATGCATAAAACCTGTTAGCACAAAGTGGCTAATCACTATAAAAAAGAGAAGGGTGTTGGGTGCGAAGCTTCCTTCCGCTGCTACTTCTAGTAGTATTCCAACTAATACAACTATCATTACTAAACCATATAGAACAGTAATAATCTCGGCTACGATAAGCTGCAAAACATGATCATGTAGTTCAATTGTGCGCTTTGTAATCTTTTTTAAACTAGTTGAATCTATGTTGCACATTAATACGCGTAATGATTCAACCAATTACCTGTATACGATCTTCGCAGAAAAAACAAACGATTAGAAAAACAATTATTGGAATCAGATTCAACCAAAAACTTGTCCAGTTGTCTATATGGAAAGAGGTGACAAATGCACCAGCCATCATTAAATAAATAAAAGATGGTCCGATAATAGTACTACCTACAAAATTATGCTTAGCATTTAAATATAATTTATATATTACCTTTTATTTCTTATTAATTATTTTTATGAACCTACCTGTCAATATCCATTGATATACAACGTAGAGCCAAGAGATATTACTATTCAATTTTCTGGTTTCTTTCGATGTATTTAATAAGTCAAATATGTTAGCCATAGTGGATGGGATCCATCGTCGACGTTGACTATAAAACTCTTTAAATGTTTCCGGAGCATGTGTATAAGCATCTGCAGCTGCACAATAGTCTACCTAAGGGAATGAAATAATAAAAGGTTCATAATTAAAATTTCATGTAAATTCATAATAAAAAGATTTTTATAAAATATATGACGCAAATTTTACCCTACAACCAGCTTGCAAAAGCAACGTGCAAAGCCATCGATCTTCTCCTTGATCGTACTGAATATAATGTTTGGGTTCGGTCGATCTAGTTGCATACTTTGCTATGATGTTACGTTGCATTAAAGCTTTCGCTCTGAAAAGAGAAAAACAACCAGGACTACAGAGAACCGAACCTGTAGTATGTTCTGTTGATTTTTGAAGCCAATGCCCTATGGCATATTCAAATTTTTGAAACCAAATCATTGGACCTGTGCAAAAATGTTTCATTTTATTTCAATGTACATAATAACTATTAGTTGTAAAAAATACCTTGTCCAACTGGATGAATTCGTCCACAGGCTGCACCCAATGTCTTGTCTTTCTTCATTAAATCGATTAATGCCTTGACAGTTACCGGTCGAAAGTCAACATCACCGTCTAGTGTTAGAATGTAAGTATTTTCTGTTATTAATTCTTTACGATCAACATCGATCGATGGGTCCATCAAGCGATAGCCAAGAAGGTAATACATGTACATGACCTGTGTCGAACATTAGACGTCAATAATTTAAACATCGATAAGAGTTTCATCGAATAGTTAATGATGTTAAAATACCTGGCTCCATCTTTTTCTGTGTCGTATTCTATTTTTATCTTTAAGGTGTACCGTTAAATGTGTCTTTCCAGGTAAAGTCCAGATTAGTTGACCGCCGTAGGGTGTTGGATATTTGGTTGGCGATATCGGACACATGCCAAGATTTTTCACAGCTTCTTCCATAGTTTCCAAAAATGTTGTTACATACTTGTTTATTTGTGTTTCATGTTCCAAGTGATTACAGGATCCGATACAACCGTGCATACAGCAAAATGCGTCGTCGAAACATATGTGTGCTGAAATAACGATTAAATTACTTTCATTTAAATCATGTTAATCATTAATTTAATACTTACTATCTAATTCATAGTAGTCTTTAGCGCGCTGATCTTCATCTAGTCGTAATATACTTCCAATCAGTTCCATCATTTCTTCTTTAGTTTCGTGCCACATAGTAACGCATGCATAAATTTGAGTGGTGCAGGCATTTTTCTTGTTAGTATTTTCTTCTGGAAAACCCGAGTCAGAATTACTTGATCTTTCCATTTCTTGTATACGGTCAGCCTGAAATCATCTTCTATTCTAAATACATCAAGATTATAAAAGGTTTGATTTATCGAAGAAGAGCGAAACAAATACCTTGAATTGCATAGTCAAATCGAAATGCTCTTCGTTCTTAACAGCATCATAAATTTGATACTTTCTCTTATTCAATCCAATAAACTGATCGATCATAAGAGAATCGTACGTTGAATTATAGAAAATTTTTTCCACAGGAGCAAGTTTCTCTTTTTGATCAAACCATAATTGTAGCGAGATCCAAATTTGAGATAACCACCATATTATCCAGCACCATATGCGCCAGCTTAGGATTAAATCTTTTATATCATTATACATGGGTTCTTTAAAAAATAGATACTCCGATAGGAAATCACGAAACACACATGAATCTCCATTTCTTATTATACGAAACTTTATTATTAAGAATATCGTCCCTGGTGTAACTAAACTTATTGGAAGAGCAACACCAAACTTGTGCATCTGTGTTTTATATGCAAATATTGCTATAATAATATTAAGAACAATTAGATATTGCAATGAATTGTTGTATCATATATAATTATTATAAAATCTTGTACTCACCTACTCTATATACAAGGAATCCACAGAAAATTTGAATTAAAAAAGTATATAAAGGTGCAAATATATTTACAGTGAGAGTGTTAGGATCTTCTTGTTGAAATTTGTTGTCTCCAAAGTAGAATACTGTGTTCAGCGTATTTCCAACGAAAGAAGAATTTGAAAATGCTAATTCCACATCGTATGTGGAATTCCTCATTCCTAGAAATTTGAAAAATTCTCGAAACTGAATTCCTTTAAAAATTGAAATCGCAAGGGCACTAGAAATGAATATCAAACATCTCCAAAATGCTATGTATCCTTGTAATAAATGACGGCTATTTTCTAGATCTGTTCTTACTGCTGCTAAAAACTTTATAAGACCTGTTCGCGAAACAATAGGTAGTTAACAATCTTGGTATATGAATAATAAATAGATCACGTAAAAAAATGTTTCTTTTTGTTTACCGCAATAACTATAATCGGAAACATAGTTGAGCCACCAACGACAAGAAGATAATAAAAGGGATACAGGAAGAACCCACGTCGGAGTACTATTCGTATTACGATGTATAAAGAAAGGTAAAACCAATCCAGATCCTTGGGCAAGTAATGCTAAAATATTGCACGATATAACTAATATGAACATTTTAGATGTTCCTGTATATTTCTGATTTTGGGAGAGTAAATCTGTAATACAAGACGTGTGCGTTTTAAAATTGTAATACAAATTACTAGAATATAAAGAACATTGACTTACTTATTAGAACAGGTACGAAAGACATACAACTACATATTGCTGCAGCTTCTGTAGAGTTAATCTTTGGAAGACTGTAGAAAAGTAACAGCGCCAAACCAATTGGATGAAGAGTTTCCAATGCAAGAAATATTGCTAAATTTTTATTCTTGGGCATCTTCTCATTTTTTTTGAAAATAGAATACCATATAGACTGTAAAATGCTGAAACATTCCGGTACGAGGAACATAAAGATGATGTACCATGTCCAGATTGTTCTACCCTCTGGGGAAATTTTTGCATTCAAATCTTCCTCAAAATCTGCAGCAGTAATAATTATTTTAAAATAGAAAACTGATACTTATAAACATCACTCATCTATAAATAACGTTTAAAAAATACCTGAATAATAATCGCACAGTTGCGTAGTATGTTCTTCGTCGAGTTGTGAAACTGCAAAAAGGACTGCACATTTGGCAATTAAGCTGCAGCTAAGAATAACGATGAAAATGATACTGTACATGAAAAATTTAATAATACGCATAACAAAACCCAACCATTCATCATTTTGCATCGATGCGCTTTCTTTTTTTGTTGGGACTTTTTTAAATGTATCCCATGGTAAAACATTTTGTTTGACCCTAAAATCAAGCAATACAAATTATAAATAAGTGCAAATTTAAATTGTAACATATTAGAAGTATTAATATAAATAAAATGTGACTCTTTAATACAAATCTCAAAATAATTAGTCCTTAAATGTCCTTACGATTGTTTAGAAATTGTATGTCCATTTTTGGATTTAGAAAAATCGTCCTCGTAATTTTCCAAATCGACGAATAGCGACGAATTAAAATTATTTGGTTCTTCGAAATTTGGCATAGTGAGAGTTAAATTCTCCACAGGTGTTTCATAGCTCACGCGGTGATTCATTTTACTGCCGAAATTTTCATCGACATATGTGTATCGATAAACTGATAAGATTCCAAATTCGTCAAAAGTAGTTCATTGTTATCGATGACCACACGGAAATGAGGAAATAGGGGATCGTACATTTCTAACAGATAAGAAGTTCTTTATCAATGTATTTCAAAATGCTTTTTATTATTCCCAAATTTATCAAAAGAAAATGAAGCAAGAAACATACTTTCAAGCATCGTAAACATTGGTAAACAGTAAACACATTATGATATGTTTAAAAATATATGTTGACAAGAAATGTTAAAAATGAATCGCACAAAAAAAGATAGAAGATCTGTAGAAAATTCGAAAGAAAATAATAAATAATTCATACCGGTAGAACTGGGTAGTAGAACGATTTGGTCTGCGCAACACATACAGGTAGTACGATTTGTTCTGCGCAGATATTTCAAATTTACCGCTATTCGAGGTCGAAGTCGAATTTCTGAATCGTGTTATTCGATAACAAATAATCGATAATGAATGATCTCGTGTGTAGCACCTTTCACGAGATAGGTTTCTGTCTGTGAATTACGTTTTGTAATTGATTTATCAATAATCGCGTATAAAGTTAAATGCCGGATTAAGTTGTTCGGCATCGTTCAAGTAAGTTCGTAAAGGGATACGGGACTCGTGAAGCGATGTGGAGCGTCCTGAAAGTTGGCTCTGAGTTAGGTCTGGGTTAGGTTGATGGCTCTTGAGGCCGGAGCCTTCCTTGTTCAAATGAAAGTATTAATACCGAAGGTTGAAACGGGTTTAACTGCGGAATACTTTCATTCGAGTACCTTCAAAGTATTCTGCCCCTGAGAGTGTTCATATTCTTCAG
Organism: Lasioglossum pauxillum; assembly: GCA_933228785.1. NCBI lineage: Eukaryota > Metazoa > Arthropoda > Insecta > Hymenoptera > Halictidae > Lasioglossum > Lasioglossum pauxillum. The sequence continues at coordinate 34,855,895 of OW121701.1, read as the reverse complement.
GGGTAGATCCTCCTCGGTAATTCGTTTTTTTCAAAAATGGCATCGCAAAGTCAAAATGCTACGACCGTGAGTTCAACTATTTCACCGGCGAATGGATCATCCGGACCGACGACGACCACCTCGGTCTGCACTACGAAGATGCAGTCGCTCGCTTCTGCACCATCCTCGCAACCTTACGAACAAAATTCGTCACCGTCTTTGTCGCCGTCACCGTCCCCGTCCCCGTCCCCGATGCAACAGCAACAGCATCAACAAACTCTGCAACCCAACAATGTAGAAGCACTCGACAAAAATTCTTTAAATACGTTGAAAGTACGTGCTTCCTTATTACTATTTAGACTGCGGATCTTTATGCAAAATACAAATTTTCTACCTGAATTGCAACAAACTGGAGTAAAATATAAATTTATGTTCTTTCTTAATATTTTTATCTTGCATAAAGATCCGCAGTCTACTTATTACTTACAACTATGTAGACTGCGGATCTCTATGCATTTATAGGAAAATTGAGAAATTCAAAATTGTAGGAAAATTTTGAAAATTGAACATGTCAATAAATGATTTCTCATCCGTTAAAATTATTAAGAGATGAAATAATTTGGATTCTATTTCTTGCAATCGATGCTGATAATTTTTATTTTGCATAAAGATCTGCAGTCTACTTACAACGCTTTTAAGTCAGACTATGCATTCGTTGCTCAAGTATATTCCAAAGTCTGATTTAACTTCTGTATTTAATATATAGAGTGTCCCATTCGCTGTGTTCAATTTTGAAAAAAAACCAAGAATGAATTCTATCCGCTTACCTTTGTCAAAAATTGTTCTTAATTAATTCTTTTGCAAAGTATTTTTACAAAGGAAAAACTAAGCGCATAGTGTTACAAAACTTGCTACAACTCAAAGACAAAATGAAGTAGGATGTATTACAATTTTTGTTTATTCTCTTCCTCCGTCGAAACCATCTATCAACTTATTGTCCACATATTATATGCCGCTCTATACATTAAGTCGCAATTTTCTCGGTAGTAATTTCTTTGATCTTTCTTATAGCGTAATCCAAAAATGGACCTGAGCAAAAGCGATTTATTGAAATTATTAGGACATCTCGAAGGAGAGTTACAGGCAAGGGATATTGTAATAGCAGTATTAAAGGTAAAGTTATTTTGTATAATCGATTAACGAGGATCTCGCAAATGATTAAAATAATTGAAAATAACATAGAACCTCGTTAAGAATGCAACTAATATTTTTGTTAAATTTTAGTCAGAGAAATTGAAACATCTATTACATACTCAATATATGAGTAAAAGCACAGATCCGCATGCTGCGCTTATTCGGGATATGGGGTTAATAGGAGACATAGGATTAATGGGACACGAATCAAATCAAATACATCAACAAGTTGCTAGTTTAGAAGCGCTTGTTCAACAACAAAGACGTATGAAGTCTAGGATGACCAAAATTCTTAAAGATGCCGAACTTAGACACAGAGCAGTATGTTATTCGTTTCAGATATATAATGTTTCTTTATGTTGCGAACAATGTTTTCCCGTGCAATCTCTATTTACTTCATTTTAGGTAATTAAGGAATTAGAAGAAGAGAAACGGAAACACGAGCACGATACTGCCCAAGGTGACGATATTACATATGGACTTGAAAAAGAGAGGACACGATTGAAGAAAGAATTAGAATTAGAAAAGCAAGAAAAAAAAAGACTGGAACTAGATTTAAAGAAAGCAAATGATGCTCAAGAGGAAGAGAAAACACGACAAAAGCAAATAGTACTTCTTCTATTGGCTGAACGTAAAAAAATAATCATGAAATATATAGAGGAAAGAAAGAGATCAGAGGATTTGGCACAGATACTAAGCGAGGAAAAAGTGCGAATAGATTCCATGGCCGAAGGACTCGAAGAAGAAAGTAAGAAATCCTTGCAAATGGAAGCGGAGTTAGAGAAACAACTCGCACAGTTCGATATTGAAAGGCAACAGTATAGGCAAGCTTTAGCGAAAGAAGAGAAAAGGGTGAAAGATCTTGAATTAGAATTAGAAAAACTTAGAAACGAAATGGATGTGTTGAAAGAATCTCAAGCACGTGGTTCTCCGAGAGGAGTGGGTACGACTCCACCACCTCCTCCAGCAAAACCGGTTAACTCGGTTGCTATACCTACGATTAGGCCTGCTAGTGCTCCGCAACCAAGTATGTAACGTATAATAGATACTACAAGATGATAGTACAATTCAATTTTACTGCTCGATATAATTGTAACTAACAGAAAGTAATATAATGATTGATCTTTTAAAATGATATTTTATGTACAGTTAAAGGCACAGTATTGGGCACTGGGACGCCAATGGTTAGTAGCAAAGTTGTTCAGCCCACTGCCACGGTATCTAGTGTTCCTGTCAGCGGTCCAAGTAAGAACAGCTCGTCTTACCCTAAAGTTGAAATAGGATGTAGACAGTTAAAATATTTTATTATTTATTATATTCTTATAAAAATCATGCTACAGTAAAAGCTTCTTCGTTGTCTAAAGGCCGGGGGTTTGAGAGAACAACGACCGTGCCCGGACACTATTTTTGATTTATGACTGCGTCTAGATATCACGCCGACTGCGCCGAGCGAAACTTCAGTAGAGAGCCGAACATAGAGAAGGACAGAATACGGGTCGCGTGACCGAAGCGTTTTGCCGTCGCCGGCACAGTTCAAAGAATGTCCCATACGCTGTTCTTCGTTGCCTTCGAAACTTTCATCGTCGATTAAACCACTAAATAATGTTAAAATTATATCGTGTTTGGTGTCATTTTAATCAGAAAAATGCCAGAAATAAGTTAGTGAAAGTCCCATAAAAGCCTAATGGAAATTAAGAAGTTTGTGTATTCGATTCACTCGAGTCAATGTGTGGTGTTCACACCGATATACCCGAGCCGACATCAATCGTTGCCGCCGTGAGGAACGGCTCGAAGTTGACAGGCAGTGGAGTGGGTAGGCACTAGGCAACGATCGTGCCCACGATTTTGTACAACGAAGAAGCTTTTACTGTAATGTCCAAAATCTGTTATTCAATGCTGGTTCATTCAACTACATGTTGAATGCAAAATTTGTATTGCATATTCATTGCGCTACTTTTTTACAATATTTTTATATTTTTAGTACTAGAAAAGTCAATTTACACCAAATCTTTTTTCTTATAGCTACTGGGATTGCTAGATCTGTAACTCCTGGACAAGCATTACGCGGGGTCACGTACGCGTCCAACATTACATCTACCAGTGGGGAGACTATAACTTCTTCAGATACACAGGTAAATTACCTTCATTTTTCTTTTCATTCTACTTTGATATGAGAATACATACATTTTATGATATAAAAATGTCGTGTATGTTTTATTTCAACATTTCATGTTGATTTTTAATTTGTAATTATTTTTTATGCACCAAACTTGTATGAGACCTTTAGAAAATGCATTATAAATAATGTCGTAACTAATAGTACATACATATATTTTAAACTAGATAATAGTAAACTGATTAAATGATACAAATAATTGACGAAGTCCTGCAAAATAAAATGAGATATAAAAGATTCAGTAAAAATATAGATGCTTGATTAGACACAAGATTGACTGACAAATTCTGAATCACATACTATACTATATTTAAAAAATATACTATATTGATATACTAATGACTAAATCAATATGAATATTTTATTACTATTTTTATAGTCGACAATAGAATTTATTTTGCTACTATGTATCAATGAAATACATACAGGAAGGGTATGTAAACTAAATAAAACTTCCATATTATATATCTTTAATATACATATAATATATGCATAGAAATGATCATACAAGTAATATTTTAAACTATATTATATATATTATTTATAATAATAGAATGCTTCAACTGAGAAATAATTAGGAATAATGCAACTTGATATTGTCTTATATGCATAAGATGTTCTAGTCTTATCATTTATGAAAGCTGAATGTTCTATGTAATATGTTCATTATTTATATAATTATTGCATGATAACAGTGATAATTACAAATAAGTTCTGTCATCTTTCTTAGAGAACACAATTATCGCGCATTTTTTACTTTTCTTATTAATTTTAACGCAACAATGTAACAAACAGAAACTGCTTTGGGGTAAAACTGGTTCATTTCTTCTTTTAACACACGGGTATGTCATTGATCGTACTTATTGTTACAATGCAAAAGAAACAATGAGTGCCATTATTGAACTAGGTAAAATAAAAATGTATGTATACATTAGAATAACACTTACATTACAGTCAATACGTACTTTCTACATTTTTATACAACATAGAAAAGTAGAATGTAAAATATATATAAAGTGACGTAGAGAAGAAAAAACTGCATCATAGGTATAACGATTACATATATCTTGTAGATGCGTTGTATGTAGACATCTTGGATTCAATACATATTTGTTTTAATATTACTTTATTATTATATATGAAAGCATAGAGAACCATATAGAAACAAATAATTTAACGGTGTACAGTTAGAGGTGAAATTAAATTTTCTTCTATTACATAGGTTACATAATACGCATCTCTTTAGTTTGCATCATACACACATAGAGTTTTCATTGTTTGTAAAATTTTCTTCATACCGACCATACCACACTGTATTATTTTATATAAGTTAGTACACGAGCAGATTTTAAATCTAAATTGTATTATGCTGTTCTTATTTTGTACATAAGATTACTATTTAGTATGTACATTGATTATTTCCTCAATTAAAAAAACTGTATGCAACTCACTTTTGAGCCTTATTTACATATTCTCCCTGCTTGCCCTCCTAATTGCAACCCTGTACTTGCTACTGCTAACTTTACATGGTTTGGTTGTATATCTTTTATTTTCCTCGAATCGTATAATGTACTATCCTAACAATGAAAGTAGATTATTGTACAATAGAAGACTCGAATTCCTCTAATACTCTAGTATCGATATCTTTCGCCGAATAGGTCCTATATTATTTTTCAATGCTTCGTATTACAATAACATTATCCAAGTTACACACAATAATAGTTCATGTTGGTATCTATGATTTACTTACTGTTGCCAGGAATCACATTATACTTTTACCTAGGTACCAATATGATCTTCATTGACCACCCCAAACAATTCAGTCACCTATTATTTTCTATTTTTTTATTTTGCTTTGGATCGGTGTCTTGGTGTAATTATTCCTCCTTTTAGTTTTTTTTAGATGCCAGCTCTAAATATCCAGTGGAATGAAAACATAGTGGTGCGATCAAATTATATTATACAGGGTGTCCCACGCAACTGGAACAGGCTGTACTTCCTAAACGGTCGGGAATAGAGGAAAATGTTATAAGAAAAAGTTGAATGGCATCAGACGGTGCATACCACGCAACTAATTTTATGCATTTTTGTGCATCAGTGCATCAGAAAAATGCAACTGCACTTTCTTTTAAAATGGAAACCTACATTTTTGACTGCACCAATCGATGCAGTTTGTTGTGCTCTACATAAAAGTATTAACATACTTATGCCATAAACTTATTCGTTAGGAAGTTATCGAAGCTAAAAGTTCTCTGATTTATAATGGAACATAACGTAGGTACTCCGGAACACTTGCCGAGACCGAAATGATTCAGAAAACTTTTAGCTTCGATAACTTCTTAATGAATAAGTTTAGGGCATAAGTATGTTAGTACTTTTATGTAGATCACAACAAACTGCATCGATTGGTGCAGTCAAAAATGTAGATTTCCATTTAAAAGAAAAGTGCAGTTGCATTTTTCTGATGCACCGATGCACAAAAGTGCATAAAATTAGTTGCATGGTATGCACCGTCTGATGCCACTCAACTTTAGGAGGTACAGCCTGTTCCAGTTGCGTGGTACTGCCCTGTATACAGAAACTAAGAAGCTTATGGCGAAAAAGGTAGAGGGATCTGCCACTATATTTTTTATCCATTGCCCGTGTACCTAGCGATGGGTCTTCAAGTATTGTCAGCTCGAATCGGCCGAGAAACTCGAGTTGCAATCTCCTTGTTCCAATAGTCATCCAACTGTGTAACATTCTCAGCCGACAATCAGCCAATTGGAGTGTTGAAAACTGTGGAGAAGGTAGGGTATGTGGTTGAAGCGGTTCGAGTTCGGCTTTTCTTAACCAATGGAGGAAAAAAAGAGTCTGTGAGGGAGGAGTTCAATGCTGAAGCTTTTTGAGAACCGCTGAGACTCGAATGTCACGAAGATCCATCGCTACATGCACTCTAATATAGTGAGCTGATATGAAAGGTCTAGCCCTGAGGCTAAATCGGTTCTCGTGTGTATTCATTCCTCAGGCTATAGAGAAACGTGTGGTTGTACCTGCTACCGTTAATCCGGGAGGCGCGGTAAAACTTATACCGGCGACGCAAACTGCAGGCAAACTTGGTTTTCATGTTGGCTCTGGTTCGGCGGTTCAAGCATCTGGTATGCTGTCCTCGAAAAAGCCACCGATATCGCGTGGAGTTCCTCCTCCAGTACCGCCGAATAAACCGGTGGTACCACCTAAAAAGGATGCTGCTTATCTTAGGAGGGTTGAGTCGGCTCAAGCGACGCAGGACGGTCTTAAAATGGTTAAACAAGCCGTGGCGCATCCTGCTACTGCATCCGCCGCTCCGCCGCAAGCCCAACAGCCACTTGCGGCCTTTACTCAAGCCTCCGAAGAAGAGGTTAGTAACGCAGCACCTGTCTCCTAACCCTGCCATGTTTTCACATCTTTTTCGATTCAGTCGTGTTTCTGTTTCTTCAACCCTCTGGTGCACGGGTAGACAGCGCTTCCAACCGTGTACCCGCAGGGTCCTAGCAACTTAACCAAAAATCCCAGTGGCGGGTTTAACGGTAAGCGGACTAAGCGGCCTTGTGTAGTGTTCCTGATTTCTCAACATTTTTCATTTCTCGAGAAATGAGAAATAAGACTATATTTCTCAAGAATTTTTAATGAAATAAAAAAATATTGGAAAACTTATGATATTTGGATTATCGTTGATAATATTTGTCGAAACCGCAAGAAACATTAACTCAATGTTTATTCCTGTCCAATATGTACATTAGGCTGGACCTAAGCTATACTTGTAGAAGGATTTTTATCGAGATACAATGCACGCAACTGTCCAGTATTGTTCTTTTAGGTGAGAAAAAAATGTGTGCAAAGTTTGAGATCGATCGGATAAAAGGATGACGTGGCGCATTTAAATTGAAAATTTTGAAAATTGTGAAATTCACCTTAACTATGGAACATGGCACATCGTTGGATTTGTCTTTTTTCTAAATAGCAATATACCCAGACAGCACACCGGCTCGATTTCAGCCTGCTTTTTATGCGCGCCATGGCCCGGAAATAGCCAGGCATGGGCTCGCCTGACGGCCGTGCCAGATTTCAGCTAGATTTCAGCCCATTTACAAGATTGCAAGGGTGCGGCATTTGCGTTCTCATTTCGTGATAATACAAACAAGGGGTTTTTCAGTAGTCAAAAACGCCAGATAAAAGATCAATCTAGGCAGCAAACACCCTCAAAAGTCTTTTTTTTTCCTATACGAGGCGTAATTTGCATTATATATGTTATGAAAATAGCTACATGCGCAGTTGTATGCTTCCGTATGATGCAAATTACGACTCGTAAATGTAAAAATAGGAGTTTCGAGGGCGATCACGGCCTAGATTGATCTTTTATCTAGCGTTATTGACTACTGAAATATCAAATTTTTGTATTATTAAGAAATGAGAACGTGAATCCCGCACCCTTGCAATCCTCATTTCCACGCGACCCGCACTGTGACGCGCATGCGCGAGAAAAGTTGGGCTCAATCGAAGCACTGATTGGCCACATTAGACTCTGGCTGAAATCTAGCTGAAATCTGGCACGGCCGTCAGGCTGTGGGCTCGAGCCCATGCCTGGCTATTTCCGGGCCATTGCGCGCATAAGAAGCAGGCACGGATCCAACGGAATCAGCCTCGAGCCGATCCAAGCATTGTGTTAGGTAGTAACCTGCCGGTCACGGGCCTCGGGAGGTTTGGGCCGGCGGTGGGCTCGGGCAGGCTGTGCTGTCTGGGTACATAGAATAATTATATGACCTCCTTTAAATAAAAATAACGATGACCTTGAAATTTCGAAATATGATTTCCAAACAATTTTTCCATTTTGCCATTATATTCACCTTATTGAATAGTGCAAATTTCTCCTCTGACATTTTTTCGTAAAATCACAAGTAACAGAGATATTTAAATACCTACATTAAAATGTAGCATATCTTGACTGATGGTAGGATACAGTCGGTGTACAAAGTATTTGTACATCTTTTAAAAACGAATAAACTTTTATAAAATAAATGAGATTCATAAGAATTTTCCTAGATTTAAATTTCTCGAGAAATGAGAAATAACCAATTATAAAATTTCTCGAGAAAGAATTCTCGAGAAGGAACACTAGCCGTGTGGGACTCCGGGATATTTTTCATGACTTCTCTTTTTTGTTAATAAGTTTACGGGAGTTTTCTTGCAACTTCTATTTCTAACTTGGGGCCTCCGCTTGACTTGAGCCGCCACTGCTGAACCCCAGTTTTCTTTCTGGATCCTGTAGACCCGACCCGTGCACCGGAGGATTCATTCTGCTGCGATTCTCCAATTCTTCCTCACGTAATAATCTAGTTCTCGTTTCTTGAAAAATAACTACGTTTGAGGAAAGTACAAGGAACTTGTTACTAATGTGTGCATGTCCTTTTCTCATCATCCGCGTCCGGTCGAATTCGAATTGGGGGTCGTAGCAGATTACGATGCCCGCTAACCAACTAGTTAATCGGAATAGATAATGGAATATGATTTTAAGTGTCGATACTGTGTCGATAAACTTTCTTGTATCTCTTACTCTTATTACATCTCTTCATTCTGTTAATAACTTTGGACGACTCATTGGGTTCCCAAGAAAGCTATTTTCCTCTTTATCCGATTGATCAGTGGAAAGAGTTATTTCTTCTTGGTGTTTCTTTAACGACGAGGACTTTGAATGGATGGTTCGCTGAGATCACATTTTTTCGTTCTTTTTAACATATTCAGATGATTCGTGAATACTTATCATATGATCATGTTGTCGCTATTAACAAATGTAGGAGGTGGTATGGTCACGTGCTTAGAGTTATCGATTGTATAAGATTTTGTTTTGGAAAAATGAATGGTTTTAATAATACGAAAGAATATATTAATAATTTAGAGAAACTAAGAAAATGGACGGTAGAGGGTATTTTCGGGTAAATTGGGATTCATTAACACGGATTGTCTTTCCTAAAATAATATTATACACTTCAGAATGACGTTTTATAAACAGCATGGTCATGTGGTCATTCTTGATCTTTTGTCAAGCTGCAGGGCCTGCTTCAATGATACATGTTTTAACAAAATTAATCGATTTAACTATAACAAGCTATTAATATCTAAACTGCCTGAATGTGTTAATCTATACTTGTGTTATCTCGTTTGGCTATTTCATATTAACACCTTGATTCAATATTTCTAAAATGTTCCTCTTGTGAAACGAATGTGTCTTGTATGACATCACACGATAATACAATAATATGTCTAAAAACAGACTATATTATGTAATAATAAGTAAATGTAAACTCGTAGAGCACAATGAAACAAACACGTAAATCATTACCGTTGTCATTGCGCTTCTAATTCAGTGAACGCTGGTTTTCCTAAAACGATTTCTGATTTCCAAAAGTAGCAATTTGTACAAACGTCTGTGATCTACTAACGAGTAACACTGGAAATTAGTCAAGGATTGAGGGTCGCTGTCTTTTCGCCTAAAAGTTGCACTTCAGCAAATAAATGTATCCTGAAAAATATGAAATTCCTTGGACCATTATCGAACACATATAGATTTCTTGTGCGTTTGACAAACAACTGTCCAAGAAGAATGAACCGTGTTAGAGACCTGATTAGAGCCAGCCTTTTTTGGGTGCCTGATGAATCGAAATGTTTAACGTGCACGAACACAATTCAGAGCTCGTGAATATGATTTCAGACAAAGCCACGTTGATTTTACCGAGGGTAGGAAAAAAAAGAAACGCAGTAAGCATTATTACTAAAGTTTAAGAAAGTCTGAGTCCTGTATACCGTGTGAAACAAACAAACAAAAAAATAACTAAATGATACTTGGGTTAGCGTATTGGAACCACACGGCGCGGGATCTGTAACGACGTTTCTGAATCAACGAAAAAAAAAGAAAAGAAACGTGCATTACCCGAACTGCTCGTTCATCGATTGATCTTACTTTACGTATAATATAAGACATTATTAATCTATATCGCTAGATCTCAGCCCAGGCGGACAAATCCGAATGGATCCGCCGGTGATTATTGACGATCCACCACGAAACCATGCTTGTAACATTGTACTATAGCCGTGAAGTCGAATCGAAATCGGATTATTCGAATTATTTAAGGTAGATTCTCTTGTAGATTCTGTAGTTTATTAACTCGCGACCCGTTCCGAATTACGTTGAACAGAAACAGAGAGGAAGAAGAGAGTGGGAAGAAGTCATTAGATGAGTTAGTATCGTTGTAAACACGCTATCTGTAAAAAAAATGAACGATACCGTGGACGTGAATAATAAATGTTTATGCGACACAGAGAATTAGAAACATGTATCATGTTAACAATAAAGAAACAAATATTAAATACTTTTAGGTAGGGAAAAGTACGATGGGGTCATTTAACGTTGAATTCACGAGATAGAATTTCTTTGATGTGGTCATTCGTTTTGACTCCTTCGCCCCCCTCCCCACCCCCCTGTTCCCCATCCATCGATCATCGATAGGGTATAATGTGTGTAAGAATCAATTGATAGTTTGAGATTGATTGGAATACGAGATCTATACTTGACTGACAGTATAGAAACTTTGATAGTACCAGGTTGTTGCACAGCAAATGGCCACTTTCGCTAATGGACATATACATATATATTTTGATTCGCACTTTTGCGAACGAAAATCGCTAACAAGTTTTCGATGTCATGAATCTTCGTTTAACGTTCCTTTAAAGACTTGATCAACGATCACATTTTATACACGATTTTATTCTGAATCGTGTCTATCATTTTTTAAACTTATATTATTATATAAGTTACAATTGAGATCATTACGTTTATATTGTATTTTTCGTACGATAATAAAGCGGTACGAAGTCAATCTAATTCACTACCATTTAGAATATGACAAATAGAAGTTTTCCTGAAGACGAGCGATAATTATTTGTAACTATACTGCGAACGTTTATACAAATATGTATACTATTTATAGTACTAACTTGCTGAAACCGGAATCAAACATTTCCTCCCTGACTAATAAGAGAATATATTAACGTAAGAGTATGGTAACTGTTAGGCTATCGCGATTGCTAGAGATATACATTATAAGTGTGGGATCAGTACCCCGCAGATCAAATATAACGTACGGAGATTAGAAAAAGCCCCGGTTCTCCTAAGGTTCTATAGAAAAAGTCACAGTGCACTTACGACTCAGCCGAGCAATAATTACGTTCGACATGATTTCGTTGGCGAAAGTGCAAGGAATCGATCGTAAACAAATAGCGGTTAAAGAAAAGTTCGGCCAGTTCCCGTGCAGCAAATTGGTAATTTCTGAATTCTGATCGATCAGACGTGAAATGACTCAACAGAAAACATGTATGCTATAATCACTGCCTTGCCTGACGTAATTGCGTGCATTGCCAGTATACAAGCGTATAATGTACGGATGCAAATTTCGAGCAGGATTTATGCGACGACAGAGTGTGAGTATTTCGGCGGTATAATCGATCCAGTGTGCGTTCGACGAACAATAGAAAAATAAAACAATACTATACCGATTGTTCTCGAGAACAGACAAACTCCGCGGCACACGCCGACGAAATCGATCGCTGTCTTTCCTGACAATACTTCTGTGCGAAGTAGCATTATTTTTTATTCACGTGACAGCCGTGTCTGCCGATAGCTTCTGAAACGCAGCTGTAACACGCGGACAGAGAGCCAGGTGTAGGAAACAATTTATTTTCTACGGGTTTCTATGAATACGTCACCGATCATTTCAGGACAGAGTTTTTTCTCCAACGACGTGGGCCAGTCGCGTAACGATGTTGAATATTCAATTTAGCGATATTCAGTAGTAGACCCGCAGTGTTGTTCCCTAAAAGGCGCGTTGCACCAATCGCATCTATGGGTCGCGAACGGAACGAGAGGATCGCGTTTATCTCTTTCGCGTTGGTTGGTCATCCAGAAAATGAGAACCGTACCGTCAATTCTAGCGCGATTTTTTCGCGTGTCATCGTTTATTCTTTTACATTTAATGAGACACGTACAGTCCTCGACAAAATAATAAGACATCTAGCATATTTTTAAATTTCTTATATTTAAAGGTAGAAAATATACATTCCGTTGTATCCTGCATATTACCTACTATGTCCAAAGTAAACATGTAAAATCTTAGGATTGTATCGCGTACCATAGCAAAATTAAAGAAAGATATGTAAACACGGTCTGACATTAATTCGACAAAAGTATAAGACACTAACAGAAAAATGTTTGATTAAGCAAATAAAAATACAAAATTAATACTTTGTGATACCGCCCTTGAATTGAATTACGTCTAGTAATCGCTTTCGGATAGTTTTATAGAACTTTTTAATTCGTTTTTGTACTAAATGTGTCCAATTGTGATTTATACTTTCTTTTAGTTCATTTACGTGATTATATTATCTCCCATACGCGTAGAATCGTCTTGACAAATCTCCCCACACATTTTCTATAATATTTAAATCGGGAGAACGAGCGGGCCATTCCAAAATATTAATATTTCTTGAAGAGAAGAATTGTTTCACAGATTTTGCAGTATGGATTGCTGCATTATCCTGTTGAAAAATATAGTCACAGCGCGTGATACGAGCTGCAAGCTTGTTTAATTGATCTGCTATTAGTTCAATATATTTATTAGTATTCATCCGACCTGATAAAAAGTTTATTTCTGTTTTTCCATAGTAACCAATAGCGGCCCATACCATAACACTGCCACCACCCATTTGATGGCAACGTAAATGGAGTTCTTCCTTTCTGCAATCATGAAAGTAGTAGGTCCAGCCGTCAGGGCATCTAGATTGAATTTATTCTCGACACTACAAATGACTTTTTTCCAGTTTTTCATTCAGTGGACTTGTTCACAAGCGAACTTTAGTCGTGCTGCTTTGCGTTTCTCCATTAAGGGTGGCCGTTGTTTTACGGACGTTTAGTGTGTTTGCTTCCTTGTAAAATGCGATGTACATTTCTTTTTGTTTTCACATCTGCTTCTTCGGCTATTTGTCTTGTTGTGTCCTTAAAATTCGACGCAACACGCAAAATTTCACGTTTATCACGTTCGGAAGTAACGCTAGGTCTTCCAGTTCCTTTCGTTTCTCCATAAGCACTTGGATTGTTTAACACATTATATATCGCGCACCTACTTCTGTTTATTAATTTCGCAATTTTATTAATACTATACTTTTCCGAGAGCAACAAAACGATTCGATCGACCTCACTTTTATCTAACTGCTTTCCTCGACCCAGGGCCGGTGTGACCTTTTGCGTGGCCCAGTTCAAAAATTTTGCGGGGCCAGAATACACATTCAAATCCTATACCTAAATTTCACAAAAAAGAATTATTTATTATAAGTACAAAGGATGTTACACATATTTTTTGTACGATAAATATTACATAATTTTTCTTGCTTTTCCGCCGCTAAATCTTTTAATTTGTTACGTCATCAAAATTGATTGAATTCGCTACTTCGCTTTCTTTTAAAGAATAGTCAGAGATGTAAATCGGTCTTGGCTTATTGATGATCAAAGATAATTTTTTATTAGTTTCAATCGCGAGAAACTACGTTCAGCTGAAGCCACGGTTACTGGTGTAGTTAAGATTATTTGTAACGCCGCAGCGTGGTCATCGCGATCGCTTACACGGGACATTATCCATCTTGAAGACACTGATTTTACTGACATTCTTATAGAATATTGGTACCTTAAAGAAATGCAAGTCATATGTTTTCGCATCCATAATTCGCTTTCAAGGGGCAAAAAATTCAATGAAAGCACAAAATCTATAATTATATATGACTTTCGCAAAGAACTATTGATACAGTTTAATTTCTCGTGAAAAGTACATTTCTCTGAAAGCGTTCGGATTTTTTTATCTGAAATAGTTTCCAGGATATAAGGACTTCATGGTTTTTGTCACACCTTTAAACTGAATCATCGCTACTAGAAAAATGTCTTGCATGTGTTTATAGTATCATCATTCTGTAAAAAGTTAATCAAAATCGGTGTTTTCTAATTGCGTAATTTCCTTAAGACCTAATGTCCTCTGCACTCGTGTTGCAGACGTGTCAACGTTTGATGTCAACATTTAATGTCAACGTCTGCAATACGCTGCAACGAAATATTTCAATGCAAAGACGAGAGAGAAAATCTTGAACTCATGTCAGTGTGGTGCAAGTTGTCATCGATTAGTGGATTATGCGATTGCATTTTCCACACATACCCCAATATTCAATCTACTATACAGGGGGTCCTGCAAAATGTCTGATGAGTTTGTCGTAGACCGCGGAGCCTTTCAAAACGCGAGGCCGGGTTCCGGCGAACTTATAATGTAAGAAAATCACAAGATACAACGTCTGAATACGTTCGCAGTAGAACACTTAATGGTAGAAGTCACATGATTGGAAAATAAGCCAAATGTCTTATACTTTTGTCGAAGCAATATCAGTCCGTGTTCACATATCTTTCTCTAATTTTGCTATAGTATGCGATACAATGCTAAGATTTTGCGTGTTTACTTTGGAGATAATATGTAGTATTCAGGAAATAACGGAGTGTATACTTTCCACCTTTAAATACAAGAAATTTAAAAATATGCTAGGTGCCTTATTATTTTGTCGAGGATTGTACAGTACGCAGTGCACGCTTAAGTGTCCACCGCTGTCCCCCTCCCAATATTACAAATATATCTCTGTCCTTTCTTCAGTTGAATTCACAGTTCACAGAAGCAACATTCCCCGCATAAGCGTCCGCAACCAGGACTGAATGCGGACGCTTAAGTGTGCACCAGAGTACGCGGAGCAGCAATGCTGTACAAAAGTTGCTCGCTGTGTTACGATCGTTGAGAGTGTACCTTAGAATCAAAAGTCTTGCCAACCGTGAAGTTTGGCCAGTGACACAACTTTCGAATCCCGTCGAAGGATTTGAAAATGTTTAGTATCCTCCATGTAGTCCTAGCAATTTTCATCCTTCCTACACCTTAAGAGGTTTATTGCCGGTTTCGGGCTGGCATGGCATTCTACGTAAAAGGAGCAAGGTCGATAGCGTATTTCTCTGACGTCGTTTGCCCCTGGGGCCAGTTCAGAATGCTCCCGGGCCAAAGATCGATGTCGCGGTAGCGGAAATGTTTCGATAAAGATGATTGTACAGTGTAGTAGTAAAACATGTATAGGGATATTGTGCATTAAATATACAGGATTATCTAAATTGGGTGTGATATCTTCGGGTTGAAATAGAATAAAAATGATATCAGATTTGTTTTGTTTCTTTATGTATCATATAATTTCGAATAAATAAAGGAACAAGACGAACCTCAATTAATTCGTATTTCATCTCGATCCGAAAACGCAACTGCTGTTTGGATAATCTAGATTTAAAGCAATTTTTTGTAAATTTTTCTGCGCGTGTGTTCGGTTGTCATTTTCTGGACGATTCGTGTCAGTTCGCGGAGAATATTCATCGAGCATACAGCACGCCTGTATCGCGATTTTCATCGTCGGTGGCGCGAATGGTTCGCGAACAATGATCGCGCGAAGATAAAAGAATAATTTTCGGCTTAGAAATCCTCTCGTTCGCCGTGGTACAGCGCATCTTTCGAAACCCCTGTAAGCAAATTTCGTTCCCACAACGTAGAGTTTATAACAAGGACATGAATAAAATTATTCCGTTTGTACACACACAGAAAGAGAGCGAGTGAGTGAACGAGTCGACCGCGAGAGAAAGGGTGAAAGAGAGACAATGAGAGAGTGAAAGAAAGAATGAGAGAGAGAGAGAGAGAGAGACCGACCGACACGCAAACACGTAAATAAACAGTTTCTCTTGTATAAATTATAAATGGATGGAAATTACGTTCTCATAAACTGTGGAATTATGTACACGAAAAAAAAAATTGTATCGAGTTATTTAAGCATGTATCTCATCTCCTCTCGCGCACCAAACGCGACCGTGATTTCAGCGGGACGTGTGAACATATTCCCGGCGGATAAGAACGGTTACAGCGATTGTCCTTTGTGCGAGGTTTCAGATTTCTAATTGCCAGCCGTCCGTTCCGGCGAAGGGTTTTTGGGAATTCTTTCGTATCGAATGCGTGGATACGCTGCGATTTCGTAACGCTAACGTGCGCAATCCCCTTGATTTCTTCATGGTTTGGGAATACTCCGGAGCCATCCAAGATGGAAGGCTCTAGCGCAACACCGTCGAGTGCCAAAGTGGACATTAGGGAGCGAAATCATCGTCTAAGTATACCCCATTGGATTAACTCTCACTCCGGCTTGCAAATTGACGCGAATATTTTAAACAGATTGTTCAATTATCAAAGACAGTGGGTAAGTTCGTTGCTGTGTAACTTGAAAATTCCCTTTCAATCACTATCATTTTCTTTTTTGCGTGCTTCAGGGGGTTGAAAGGTTATGACAGTTCAAGCTATCTTTCTTATTTTTCATCATGATTTCTTCGATCCTGATTTGGTAGACTTTTTTATTCAAACAATGCCCAACTCTATTCTCGACCAGCAACTTCCTACCAATTCCTTTCCCCTTTTGTATGTCACTCGAGAAGCTTCCGTCTTGCGCAACAGTTGTGTCACGTATCCAGTTTACTTTCTTTTGAACTCTGTTTAACATGTCGGCTGTCGAAAAATATTTTTATCATATTTATTTGAATTTTCATTATTGAGTTAACTATTTCATTTACTAGAACGTTACTGTTAAGGTTCACAAAACGGTCACTATACAGGGTGTCCCAAAATTCCTGAACTTCCCGGAAATGGGAGGTTCCTGAGACCATTTGAAGCGATATTTTCCTTTGCAGAAGTGTTATCCGCGGCTTTGTTTAGGAGTTATTAACGAAAAACACGGACCAATCAGAGCGCGACTTAGACGCGAGTTGGCACAGTCGGCCAATCGACAGTTGGCGCGCTGGGCCGACTGTGCCAACTCGCGTCTAAGTCGCGCTCTGATTGGTCCGTGTTTTTCGTTAATAACTCCTAAACAAAGCCGCGGATGACATTTTTGCAAAGGAAAATATCGCTTCAAATGGTCTCAGGAACCTTCCATTTCCGGGAAGTTCAGGAATTTTGGGACACCCTGTATATGGTGATCAGTATAATGGTTGACACGTTAATCGGGGTCTCGAGCGTTTCTATTCATCAATTAACCTGTCAACTGGGCACTACGAATCAACTTGACGCCTGAAACATTAGAACTATCGAAACCGCCATTCATCCAAAAGCTATAACAAAAGTGCAATTATGTAAATTCGGGAAAAAACCAAACGTTTGGCCATCCCAGTTGAAATCGCACAGCTGTCGCAAGCGGTAACGATTCAACAGTCCGCTCATTTCTCTCGATCCCTGAATTTTGAAGTAAAACGTTAATTACGGTTATGCGAGCGTTCAGAAAGTTCAGAAAGTTACCCGGTCAACAGGTTATTCAACCCCTCGACCCGTCATGAAATCCTCCTTAAAAACTTTCTTGGGAAAACTTTCGAAATCTTCAACCGCGAGATAAGTCACCTTATCATCACAATATTTCTTCACCCACCGTGTGGAAGCATGTTTTCGCACTTTCCGCGGGCAATCAGGCGATCTTTTTACTGCTCCAAGCTTTCAAATTTCGGTGAAATTGAACCGTGAATTGCTGCAATGGGAAGAAAGAAATTCAAGGATGATATATCGCTTTTTTTGGGGGGGATTCAAACTTGAGTTCCGTCTTATCAATATTCATCTTCCGAAGCAGCCTTGTCCCGAAAGCTTTTCTTTTCCTCCACGAAATAATTAGCAGCGATGCAACCGTGGCGAGTGCAGCCGCGCGAATAACCGTAAGACTGAGGGTTAATTTCCGTGCGGGGGTTGCGACGGAAAACGCTGAAAGCGCGAGAAAAGTAATTAAGGAAGCCAGGCGTAATCTTTCGGAATGGAGCTCGAGGGACGAGCGAGAAAGGTCGGAAAAAAGAAAGCGGCTGTAACATCCTCGCAACATGTGTAACAAACGGTACGGTGTCGGGAGCGGAAGATTCGAGGGAACGAGAAGAAGAGACGAATCTCTTGCCGAGAAGCGAGAAAAACGGAAAAAGTGGATGCAGAAGGTAGGAGACAAAAGAAGACGGGATAGGATTCACCGAGGAGGAAAACCGAAGAGGAACTGGCTAGGAAGGCTAATACACATTTCTTCGAGCAGAAACTGTCTCGGGAGAAACGAAGGAGAAAGAGAAAGCACCGGAGATAGCATCGGGTCACATAGAAGGAAGATGACCAGATGGAGCGCGCGAGGGTTACGCGGAAAAATTTCGCGCGAGGGAGATAGAAAGAGGAAGAATGGTGAAACAGAAAGGACACGTAGCGATGGAGGAGGAGAGGGGCCGAGGGTGGCGGAAGGGGAGGAAGAAGGTGAGAGTGGGTGCGAGGATGGTAAAAGGTAAGCAGCGCGTGAAGCGCGTGCGCTAGGTTCGCCCGATGCACCACGGTGCACCTAGCGCGCGGTTAGGGGGCTATCGCAAGGGGTTAGGGGACAGGGACAGGGACAGGAGCCAGGAGCCAGGCGAGAGGAGCGGGTTAACATCAGAGGGAGGATCAAGCAGAACGAAGAAGCGAGAAAGCGAGGAAGCGAGCGGGGTTCGTGGACGGGAGAAGGACGGGGCGATCGTTCCGTGAATGGGAGAGAGGGACAAAGGCAGAGCGGAGCCGCGATAGTCCGATAGACGAGGAGGCGAGGATCGAGAGATCCTTGCGCGGCTATGAGGTTTGCATGCCTAGCCGACGGCTCCTCAGTATCGTCGTACGTCTCATTCGCGACACGACACGATATACGATACGACACGCGGCCCTTCGACTTTGTTGTCTCCTCCTAGCTCGGCTCCCTCTCTTCCTCTCTCTGATGCGCCGGTGCTTACCTACCGGTACGCTGTGCTCCTCTCGCACCTGCACGACACAACCTCCGTGCGCCGGCCACGGGTTCGCGCGGTCAGTTATACGTTAGAGCACCCAGAGATTATTCCTCCGGTCACGGGTGATGTGTGCTTTTCCGTATTATTGAGAGCTGACCACAAACAAACACGAGGAAGTTCGGGGTGGTGGTCCAACCTTGTGATCCAGTGTTTACCATCCACACGTCACGTACGTATTTCTAACTACGATTTTTCCCCCCCGAGTTTGGTCTCGGCCCGCTGATTTACGGCCGATGGGTAGACGCGAGACGCGTGACCGAACAGATCGAGCGGATTCGAAGCTCGTTTGAATGGATGTCGCGCGGATTGCCATGCCGCCCGGAGCGGCGCGTTTGTACACCTGCGAATGATTGAACGGGGATTTGCTAGCCAGGAAACGAGGCACGCGCGTGTCCCTCGGTTTACACTGTACACGATCGCCTCTCTTTTTTTTCTTTTATCTCCCTCTTTAGTTTTTAGTTTTTAGCTGTGGAGAATCTGTTCCACCGATTCGACCTTGTCGAGTACACGAATCTCGTTACATGTAATCGTGCGAGCAATCGCTTTTACGTTTATCGTTGTACACGCATCATTGTACTTTTTGCGTGTTGTTCGCGCGATTCTCAGTGATGCGATCTCCGACAGTGATAATAAGCGACTGATTGAAAATGATAATTGGACTGTCGTACAATCCGAATAGATTGTCGTAGAATTTCTGTGTTTAGCGAATTAGCGATCTGATCATTTTTTTTCTCCTAACATTGTTGCATTGATTTTCGAACGTTTTACGGATGACTTGTTGTTACGTTCTTGGATTAAATAGATCTCAATACAGTGTAAGGACAAGGATAAGATAATTGTATCGTGTATATATCATAAGAGTGTTATGTACGATAACGACCGAAAACGTATGTAGCGAATAGTGCGGCATGTTCCTTGATTACGTTCGGCGTCCATCGAAGCGCACAAGAAACTCGACACTTTTGACATTTCAATGCATCGGCGTCGTGAATAATTAAACGTATAGAGAGTCTCAAACAAATGTACCTCCGAATTATAAGAATATATGGTATAAATAATATACAAAAGAATATCGTCGTCGACTAACAACCACTCGAATTAACACGCAAACGATTCCTCCTCCTTCTTCTTGATCATCTTCATTTTTTCTTCTCGGCCAGTTTTCTCGTAGGGCGCGGCGGGGATTAAAAACTCCGTTGTTCCATAAAGAGAGATTAAAAGTTTCCTAAGGCGGGAAACCGTGAAGTCTCCTCGGCAACTTCCCATCGATAATTACGGGAAAATTGCATCCGACGCATCCATGACGGCCCACCGTCGGTTACGCAAGGCGTATTCGCATGCAAATGTACTTTTGGCAGTTCGATCTGGAATTGTCTATCAAACGACTAGATTCAAGTAGATTCTGTTTTTCTCGGAAAGAGAGGCAAGTACACTTTCCTTTCATTTTAAAAATGTTTTAACACATGAAACGCCATTTACCAGTATGCATTTATCAACAGACGAATGAATAATTGTTCTGTTTTCGTCGAAATAGATGAATACGTTTCTAACGTTTGAGAAACAGTTATTTCTGAATTTAATAAAATAGAAGAACGCAGTTAAAATTATTGGCGGAACACAGTTTCGCACATGCCGAATGTACAGCTTGCAAGTTTCCGAGATACATAATTCGATTCGAGTTGGACGTTTTGTTCGAATCGAAAAATCGTTGACCCATTTTCGCGAGCGTAGGCAGCAGGTGTGTCGTAAACAGCAGTTTAAGCGTTAAAACAATATGACTCTGGCGTGCAATATAATGATGAGTGTGATTAATTAAACATAAAGAAAACGGGGTTCCCATGGTCGACATTGCGTTGCATCTCACGGAGCCACAAACGTAGTTCGCTCACCCGCGTCTCGGCAACGTGTCACACACGTCAGAGTCTATAAATCCGCGATGCACACGCTTCCGAGTTCCGGTTTCCACGCGTAAAACCAAATCCATTTTTCTCCCCGCCGAGGCGCCTCTTCCCTCGTGCTCCTTTTTTTTCCTCGTCTGTGCTCGCATTATTCGCGCCGGAGAAAGCCGCCGCTGTTACAGATTAATAACGTAAGATGCATTACTGTGCTCGCCGCGTATAGGGTGAATTAGCATTCGAAGACGTAACATTTTACGTTCCTGAGAAATTAGCGGAATCCGTTGCCCGTGGATTACGTAGAAAGCGTCATACTCTCCCGGTTGGGAAAACGAGAGATCGTTCAACTAAAATGCTAACCACCTTGAATGTCGATCTTGTTTCTCAAATGTGCCTAATTAAAGTTAACCGCACGCTCCGGCTGAATCCGGTCGAAATACATACTTCCCGGTAATCCGATCTCCGTCAAAATTCTCCTTCGTACTTCGCTACAGAAAGATTTTGTTTATGCATATAAAAAATGTATTTTTTTTCCATTTCTTTGTTCAATTTTAATTCGATTCGTTGTTAAACTTGCATTTTCTTTCAACTTCTGCTTGAGATGTTCTGTAAAGAAATCGTAAATTGGTTGGAAAAGGTGGAGAGTACAGAAAGAGTGGAATGTTGTCGGGGATAATGGGCTCTTACCGAAGACGACATTAATTTTAACGACGAGGCGCTAAAATTATTAGAACGCAATTACCAATGTTCTTTCATTCTGAGACACATAATACCTGTAATGCCTCGTTTTAATTACTCCTAAGAAAATGAACGGCGCGTCTCTTCCTCTACCCTCTCAACTAGGCGTTCAAATCACTTTATATAACACTTAATATTTCGAAATATGATAATTAACTGGGCGCTTCTTTCGCCATTATCTACATTAAACAAATTAAACGCGGAGAAGGGTTTCCTTGAAATTTCCATTCACGGACATTCACAGTAACATCTTCGATAGAATTTGATAGTGTAGTCAAGTATTATTCTGTTTCATATGACCTAAATTTCCATCTAACCTACATTGTTCTTTTTTTTAAATAAAAATTATTAGTGCATAAAATTCAATTCTTTTTTGGAAGAAAAACAATTTTCTAGAACAGACTCGAATTTTTCGCAGCAGAACCTTCAAAGTGTTCGATCAAACACCTCGCCCGAGGGGTAGTTATTTATAGACTGACCGAAATAATCCATACGCAGTTGGTAAATGTTCCCAGAACGATATAATTACACGGTGAAAAAATTAAAATAAAATACTTTCTTCCACGCGGCGGAGTACCTCGGCAACTCCAAAATTTCATGCCGAAGCGAACAAGACCCTGACTCGATCCGAGCAAGGTTTAACAGGTTAATTATATCGCGACGTCGCAAATGGACCGAAACCAAAAAACGTCCATTGTTTCAACCAACACGATCTCAGCCATTACGTCCAATTTCTCGCAGTTCATTACCGAGTCGCTCGAATGATAAACATCTAGAAATTTTTCCCCTTCCTGATAATTACGCGACACAACAAAAAGGAAGGAGACGAGGACGGAAGAAAGAGAGATAAAGACGCTAGCAACGTTGCTTGCGCATATTCAACGAGCAAACTTGCGCAAAATATTGAATTATAGGATAGGATCTCGACGACTGAGCTTCTCATGCTCGGTGCTCGCCGCGCGATGTCGAACAATGTCATAATTACGTGTGCCGAAACAGAATTGACACCGGGGTTAGATAAAAACCGTGTTGTGCCGCGTGTCGCGTCGCGTCCCGGCCGGTTGTTTTTTTTTGGTGAGCATAAATATTTCACAAGCGAAACCCCACGGCCGTATTATACTCATTACTTTATGATTAAGCCCCGGTAATGGATAATCGCGGCGGGGGAGCCGCGATACCATCGCGAAAAAGTCCTTTCTGAAAGTCCCTGGCGTGTGTACCGGTAGCACGTGTGCTTGTTAATTTCACTTATGTCATAGCCTCTCCTGCTACCAGACACGATCAGCCTTCCTCCTCCTCTTCCTCTTCTTCAGCTGGTTGCCGTTGTCTCCTCTTGTCTTGCCTCGGCTCGACACGCGAGAAAACCGCGTCGCCGCGGAGGACAATCAGCGTTTCACCCGGTCTGAAAGAGAGGTCGTGGAGTCATAGCCGCATGTGTGAAACTAGGCGAGTGTCCTGTGAGGTCGTAGGTAGAGTGCGACGCGCGACGTGTGGCACAGCGAGACCTCTCTTCTCCTCTCTTCTTCCCTCTCTCCGCTCCTCTCTGCTCTTCATGACTCCTTGGTGTGTTCGCCAACGCGCCGCGGCGAAAGTGGGCCCGTCTTCCGGATCAACGCCTGCTCGATAAATCGTACGAGCCGGTCGCTCCGCTTCCGTCTCGCGTAATGATGCGCAATACACGTAATTAAATGCGTTCAATTGATTCGCGAAACCCCCCAACGTTCTCGTCTCTCTCTCTCTCTCTCTCTCTCTATCTCTCTCTCTCTCTCTCTCTCTCTCTCTCTCTCTCTCTCTCTCTCTCACTCTTCCATTGGGCAAATCTCCGCAACGGATAATTAATCCGAGAGGCGTCGTATTATATTTCACGATTGAAATCGAATTATCCCGTTCCCTGTATCCACACCGGCGGAAAATCAATATTTTATTTATATTCCACATACAATGGATCAAATATCCCGGCTGTTCAAACATCTTATCCTTTGAACTCTGAATTCCTTCCAATTCTTTGCTCATAACTACTCCACATCGTCTTAAGGATGTTCTGGAGGTACAATGGGAGACAAAAGTACAAGAAATTCGAAATCCATCAATATATTGGCAATGAAAGCCATTCATGAGTATATTTTTGTTTTTGAGTGTATATTTTTGGAGTTCCTAATTGCGTTTTTCTAGGTTTAAATAGGGTTTGAAGTAGAATTTTATGAATTCTCCATAAGAAGACGTGTTAAAATGTGCAGACTTTAAGTTGCTGTAATTCTTAAACGGTGCAGTGAATCGAACCCAAACTTTGGTAATTGCATTAATTTAGTAAGAATTATATCTTGTAATTTAAAAAAATTTTGTTGCGTTTTTATATATCTCCAGAACATCCTTAACAAGCTGACTGCCGCCGCATCTGGGTCACCAAATTATTTATACAGATTTAAAAATAAATTTGTAGTCTCGAAAGTTCGGCTCGTTATAAAATAACGCATTCAATGCACATTCAGACTAGTTTTGTAAAAATGAATATAAAAATTGAGAGTTAAAGTAGTTAAGCAATCGAATCTACCATTAAACTCGAGTTTACCACTTGAATTCGCAGAATCCGATTTTTCTCCTGACCAAGAGGAATGCGAGGAAAATTTGACGCAAAGCCAGCGCGCGGTTTCGATTACAAATCTTTTGTTTCTGTTGGCAGAGTTAGCCAATTGTTAATATAAATCCGTTCCGTCAGCGCCTTTGCGAAAACGTTTGTTTAAATTTCGCCGGATTGCGTCGTGCCCGAACGACCGCGTCTAAAAAATATAGTCTCTCTCCATCACCGCCAGCTATTTATTATCGGCGAAAATTAGGACCGTTGCGGGGAACCGCCTTTTTCTATGATTGTGAACGGTAATCACAGCGTTACTGTTTCAACATTCCTCATCCGAGATGACAATTTCGTCGCGAAATTATACGCCAGAAATATTCGCTCGGGGCAAATATTGCTGGTCGACGACCGCGACACGATTCTTCGGGTTGAAACGTTGCATTAATAATAAAATGCGACGTTTAACGTCGTTTCGGAGCTCGCAATCGTATCCCCATAAACTATTCACGTTCCGTCCCTCTGCGAAATCCGATATTTAGATCCATTACGGATGAAGGCTATAATATCTATTCGGAAAGGTATTAATACCACCTACAATCTCTTAATAGTCATATCTATTATATCTATATACAGGGTGGTCCATTCATCTTGAGACAGTCAATTATTACGCAAATCAGCAGGAATATGAAAAAATGTTTTATATAAAATATTCTTCATATGAAGGGGCACATTTAATGGCGCTATGCACATTTCTCCATAATGGCCCTTTAAGGGTCAGATGAAGGGCAACTCCATTTTTTCAAATGAAACCCATATTTTTGATTTCATATTCTTATTTTACATCGAAAAATAATAATATTTCGTAAAAAACATTTTTTCCTAGCGTGCACGGTTTTATTAATCAAATTGCGGTGAATATTCCAATATTTGAGTTTGATCTGAAGTCATAAAAATCTGGATCTAACATCTCCCGACTTTTTTCCTTGGGGATACATGAAAAACAAAGTTTATCAAGATGTCCCGACAACCCGTGAAAATATGCGAGAACGCATACGTGATGTGTGCGATTCAATTCCAATTGAAATGCTTGTGCGCGCACATGACTCCTTTAAAAGAAGGATTGAAAAATGTGTTGATACGGAAGGACATCATTTTGGACATTCGTTACATTAATTGCTCACAATTTTCTGTATCTTTTGTTACGATTAATAAATTATCTGATAAAGTACGTACTTCTTATTGCCGCCTACTAGATAAAGATTCACAATTACATGTTGTATGCCATCATGCAAGCTTTGCAACATTTATCATGGTTCAGGAAACAAATGTTTTATACGAAATATTATTACTTTTCGATGTAGAATAAGAATATAAAATAAAAAATATGGATTTCCATTTGAAAAAATGAAGTTGCCCTTCGTCTGACCTTTAAAGGGCCATTATGGAAAAATGTGCGTAGCGCCATTAAATGTGCCCCTTCATATGAAGAATATTTTATATAAAACTGTTTTTCATATTCCTGCTGGTGTCCGTAATACTTGACTGGCTCAAGAGATAAATGGTCCACCCTGTATGTACCCTTAGGCTTCTGTTTTTTATAGCCACAAAGGCAAAAGAAAACTGTATTTTTTAAATTTTCAATATAGTTATTTTCTTCGTAATTCCGACCGATTGGAATTTTTTCAAAATTTCTTCTCGTTCTAACTTCTGAAAAAGATGCAAGTCGCATGTCCGAATACTAACGCGGACCACAGTGTGTGTCGAGTCCTTGGGTGATAGTTAGCACGCGGCAAAAGACGGAGTGTGACGTTGAGGAGCGTTTTATTGGCTGGGATCACGACTCGACGCTAGGGAATTCACGACTCGTCTCTCTACATGACTCAATATCGGTTCCCGGTGTCGGTTCGCCGCTTTCTAAGATCTTCTGCCGTGGGGGAGAGACGGTAATCAGATTCGTTCTGAAGATATCTCGACGATCTTCGTTCGCCGGTAAAGGCGTCGGTGAGTGGCCCCAAATGACCTTTCTTCTGCAGTCGGGATCGTAAACGCGGGCGGATTCTCCCTAGCGGTAGGGGTCACCGCGGACACGATACCAGGATACCACCACCGCCGCCGCTGGTATCGGCGACCAACGACCACGGTAGGAGGCCTTTGCTATACACATACATACTTCCGCTTCTCTCCAACAGCCGAGCTTGTCTTCCCGTACCCGTGACTACCATTCGAGAGTCCCGTACGCTCCTTGGGCATGCATGCATATTCGTGAACAGGATGTTTCATAAGACACTGCTCCATAACGATCGCGCGAACTCCGTTTCCTGTATCGAAAAATACAGTCGCCGAAATCGTGGCGCAGGGTACGATTATCTACAAACTACGTTCACCATTCGAAATAATCTCTAGTTGTATTACCAGTGGTAAATGTTTCGATTTTAGGTGTACAAAATTATTTTTGCATTATTTATATCCTCTTGATACTTGATAATTACTATTATGATATTTATTTTTTTATTACAAAGGAATTGAACATAAATATTATAACAAACAGATATTTTTCTTATATTTCTATATTTCTGACTTATAGAAGGTAAAGTCTGTGAATATAAGAAAATGGCTTTAATATGATTACTTTTTTAAAAAATTATAATTACAGTAACTTAATTACATACAATATTCGTATTACAAACTATAATTAAGCGATCTAATCGGATCGGATTTCTCACTAAGTAGTAGGTTGTAGCAGCTAATTTTTCTTCGACATTGTTAAGTAATTCATATAGATAAAATGTACAAACATATCGCAGCTTGAGTATGCTTAAGTCAAAGTATAACCTTACTTTATTAACTCATTCATAAAGAAAAACGCTTTTGATTACGGTTCATTTTATTTACTTCTTCCTTTTAGTTTTAAACTAAAACGAGAAAATATAAATTAGTTTAATATGTATTTACTTTGCATTTTTCAATGCACAACACAAAAATTCACTGCAGTTTCGGAACATTCAACTAGTCGTTAATCGATAAAAAATGGAAACAATGAGATGTAATTATTAGAATTATTTGGTTCAGTATGTCTAATAATATATTTTCTCTATTAAATATGTTTTTCAATAATTGAGAAAAATGATTTTTGTCCAGCTAGAATTAGACATATGACGTATGATTTCATTCAGACGTATGGTATCATTTTTTTCTAGTTTTACTTAAAAAGATCCAGTAACTTACTGCTGTGAAAAAATCTTATAAAAAGGACATTTTCCTTGTTCTTTTTATTTCGCATAAATAGTTTCAGACATTGCTACACTTGTACAGTTTTCTCTGTAATAATAAATATCTCCGTAAAAAAGTAATAATAAAATATCTCCGGAATTTGTAATTGATAGAATAAACTTGTACACGAATTCCACTCGTTAATTGTGGTTCTCTGCTCGAGCATTCATTATGGAACGTCAGAGTACAACATATACTGGTTTGTATTCCAGTTTCATGCATGCGAGCAGGTATAATTCAATCATTTAACTCCGGTGTAAGCATTGTTTTAATCCGCGTACAAACACCGCAAAGTTCGTAACAATTCAAACTTTGCATCCGTTGAAAAAGTGATGGACGACGTGTTGTTGTGGTACGAAAGCTTCGATAATTGCTAAAAAGAGCATGTGAATTTTAAATGCTAACCGAGGCAAGTTTTAATACATTGCGTACTAGACTTTTTACCGCTAATTATACTCGGTAGCCAGTTACTTTTTGTACCACATATTTTTCAGCTAATTTATAATTTATTAATGGTTGAAGTCGTTGTTGTTTGTTCATAATTTGTTCGGTCTAATACGATATGTTATCAATTGAAACGTTCATAAAAACATTGACACTCTGTAGACTGTGGTGCCCAAGGTGGTTCGGAACCCACCTTATAAAAACTGTAGGTCCCGTCGTGAAATAATTCCGGAAAGGAGTTCGAAAAGCGACGTTAAATAACATAAAAAAAAAAAACATTGACAAATTTTTCCTCGTGAAACATTGAAAAATTGATAAGATTTCATTAAAGAATTACGCGATGTGAAATAGTGAGATTTTGTGTGTAAGAGGATATTAGAACTAAATATAGGACAAGGATAAACGGCACACAGGGATTGCACTACAATGTACTCCCATTCGCGGCATCCATTATGGATTTTTCGGCTTACACGTACGAAGTCTCCCATCACCGGAAGTGACAGGTATTATCTAGATAAAATGTAAAAAGAAAAACACGGTGCCAAATAATTCAGTATGAAAGGATTATGGCACCAAAACTCAGTCACGAAAGGAACGGCGACCAAGTTACAAGAACTCTCCCATAATGAATACAATGCTTTACGTAAGGTGGCACCTATACATGGGAAAAGTTCAAAAAACATGACGCTCCTTCGACAAACTTTGTAATAACCGTAAATCCCGCAAGATGAACACGCGGACGTCGGATAAAAAGATTCTTATTCAAATTTAATAGGTACGAAAGTTTCAATTGGGCAATCAATTGTCGGTTGGTGTGTATCTGTCATCGTCAGACTACGGATTTTATGCATTTAAAGAAATTAAAATAAAAATTTTTCTGTTTTGCATGAAGATCCGCAGTCTATCGATGACTGTAAATCATTCCTCGGACGATGAACTTTTCAAACAGACAGCCAAGGTAACTAATGTAGTGGAAGTTACTGCATCCGGAGGCAAAAAGTAACGAGAGATGGCGGACAGAGTCGAGTTAATGGTAGCATTTACCTTCGTTGCTTCTAAATGGAAAGGGAAATTTCTTCTTCTAAATAACGGCAAACTCGCCTGAAAAATGTCACGGATGATTCACGTAATGAACTTCGTTGCAGTCTGCCTCGATGAAGCTGAACGAATGATAGAAGGGGAAGATGGCGCACGATCATTCGAATCCGAACACAATTTCCATTATATTTTCATCAAGTTATCGCGAACCCTTTATCATTGCAAACGATCAAACTAAACGACTCCACGCAGGAAAAAGTAAAAAGTCTTTACCACAAAAAAGTTGTTCGCAATAACTATTAATATTTTAAATTAACCCTTTGCGCTCGGAGATATTTTAACTCGAAAATTAAACATTTCTGCCGTCCTAGAATATATCCATTCCCCACGATTTTTTAAATTTTATGGATATGAAATTGGTGTGATACCTCATGCAATACCTAAATGTTTAGTTATTGATTAGATACTTACATATTTAATAATGTAAACAATGTTTTCAATGAAGGTACAGCAATTTCTAGTGGCGCTTCAGACTCGCCATTCGATTGCTGAGGGTTAATTGTTCTAACATCTCAGAAAAGAAAGATAATCCAAAAAAGATTAGTTAAAGTATAGTTTCTCTGTTAGGAAAGACCTGAATTTGCATGAAGAAAGTCGCCGAACGTTTCAAAACCGAGACAACGACGTTTGACGTTTTATTGTGTCCTAATCAAATCATTAGGAATAGAAAAGTCGTCTGTAAATTCGAGCCGGTAAATGCTCGTGCAAGTTCGTTGCGAGAACAGTCATTAAATGATTTCACCATCTTGATAAGATAATCGAGCGCAGCCTCCCAACCGTCGTGGTCAGGACTGTTAGCCTAATGCAAGTTTTTAGCCCGGGATAATGATTACAGAGCAATCTTATGAATCGGAGACGGGCGATGTTACAATAAAACGAACGAAATTAGTCTTTCGGTTTCATAGAAATGACGGGTTGGATTTTGTTTTTATTTACCGATAGAAATTCCATCAACGAGAACTGCTGTTTAACCGGCGCGGCGCGGCGAGTTCCATCCTACCACAGTCGATCTTGTCGCTTCCACTTTCCCGATTCAGCCTCATTGGGAAAAGTAATTTGTTTCTCCCAACACGCAACACGGCCACGATATTATCTACTGACTCGATTCATTTACTCATTGGATTGTTATCCTTACGCCGGCGCTTTGCTATCGTTCCATTCGATTTCTAACCAGCGAGGTCTACGATCGGAACCGTGCATCGAAATGATGTAACGGGCCACGGGACGATCGCTACAAGCAAATGCGAGTTATCGTTAAGAAGAGAACTCTTTATCTTTATCATTTTCTTTATCGTTCATTGTGTCTTTATCGTTTCACCCTTAAGTGGACCTTTGAAATGTACTTCAAAAAACCGCAACAACTGAATTCAATTATGCTAGGTAGACCCAGAAGTTCGTTTCGTTATCGATTAATGTGCTCAGTGCAAATTCCGTGTAGTTTTTAAGAAAGCCAATGGCATGGCTAAGAAAGGGAAAGCTTGAGGAATAATAAAACATTACAGAACAGAAGATTGTGTTGTTTGTGCACATAGTGAAAGAAACTTTTAGGACAACCTAATATTTAGATTGAATGTATGACGTAGATCAGCTACCCCACCATCGCGCTCCGGTGGCCGGCCGGGTGGGGGTAACCGCTCCTACGTCATCAGCTCTCGGAGCCCGAGTTGCCCAGGCCAGATTCGAACCAATCGAACCACAGTTGAACTTATATCGTGTTCAGTGTCATTTTAATAAGAAAAGTGAAACTAATTTAGTTGGCGGCAGTCCCATACAAAAATAGCGTGATAATAGTGAATAAATATGTTCTCATTATTTTTACAAAGTGATGTAAAACAGCCACTTTTAGTCGAGCAATTGGTTCGGAGATTACGTTTACAATTTTGATCGAGCATTTCCTCTGGTGGGCAGCAGCATTAACTTTCGATATTTCTCGTGACGCGCTTGGTCCCATCGCTAAAGAGAAGACGAATACCGCCCGAGTATAATTAGACTGTCGTAACCGACGTGTTCTGGAGCGTTTCTTTCCGTCCCCCTCCCTCTTATCCCCTGTTCGTTAAAATTTTACTCGAGCATCATCCGGATCGTGGCCGGAGAATTTTGCGGCCGACTTTCGCGTTCTATCCGTTCGGTTTCTAAGGACGACGCCGCCGCCGCCGCCGCGCGCCGGGGTCGGGTGTCGTTCGAGAAACTAGAAGGTTACCGGTTACTCCTGAAATAATTGCCTCCTTTGAATTAGCATTACAAAAGAGGAAGGCGGTATACGTATGCGAGTACGCGCTCGTTAAGACGCCAAGTTTTGTTTCACTATCTGCCGGCTATTGTTTCAACATCGCTATCCGCCAGGCCCGGTGCGGCAAGCTTCCCTTCTCCTGCTCGCAAACTCTTCGGGTTCCGATATTACTGGAAAATTCGAAATGTGTCCCATTATTACTGCTGCACCGGCAAAAATGCGCACTGGGGACCACTGCGGAAAGTTGCTTGGCTAGTTGTTTGCTTTGCGACAGCTGCGTAACTTTTCTACAAACTTCCCTTCGCGTTTTGCGAATTTCTCGACTCGGTAGATTATTAGCGGATTTTATGCATCCATGAGAAAAATGATCAGAAGAATTTA
The DNA here is from genome assembly GCA_933228785.1 of Lasioglossum pauxillum. NCBI lineage: Eukaryota > Metazoa > Arthropoda > Insecta > Hymenoptera > Halictidae > Lasioglossum > Lasioglossum pauxillum. The sequence continues at coordinate 34,823,933 of OW121701.1, read as the reverse complement.
AAAAAGCACTGGTACATTATTTTCTAGTAAATTTCTCATTTTCTAGTTCATTCCAGTTTGTTGCAATTTGGGTGGAAAATTTTTATTTCGCATAAAATTCTGCAATTTTGTGTTTGTTCTTATTTTTAACTTCATTAAAAAGTTGTTCTGTTCGGAGAAAACGAGAAAGTTGCTCGTATTTTCTGCTGCCGTCGATTTTTCCATAGAATAGTGCACTTTTTCACATTTCCAAAGTGTAATAGTTGTTTTATATGACACCTTATAAATATTCAATTTTCAAAATCAACAAAATCTGCGGTTTTGTAATTGTTTTTATTTTTAACTTCATTAAAAAATTGTTCTGTTCAGAAAAAATGAGAAAGTTGCTGGTATTTTCTGCTGTCATCGATTTTTCCGTAGAACAGTGCACTTTTTCCAATTCTAAAGTGCAATAGTTGTTTTATACGACGCCTCATAAATATTAAATTTTCAAAATCAACAAAATCTGCAGTTTTGTATTTGTTCTTATTTTTAACTTCATTAAAAAATTGTTCTGTTCAGAGAAAATGAGAAAGTTGCTGGTATTTTCTGCTGTCATCGATTTTTCCGTAGAACAGTGCACTTTTTCCAATTCTAAAGTGCAATAGTTGTTTTATACGACGCCTCATAAATATTAAATTTTCAAAATCAACAAAATCTGCAGTTTTGTATTTGTTCTTATTTTTAACTTCATTAAAAAATTGTTCTGTTCAGAGAAAATGAGAAAGTTGCTTATATTTTCTGCCGCCATCGTTTTTCCGTAGAACAGTGCACTTTTTCCAATTCCAAAGTGCAATAGTTGTTTTATACGACGCCTCATAAATATTCAATTTTCTAAGATGATGAACGAAAATTACCTCCGATCGGTTTGATGCTAAGCAAGCTACAGCACGACGTAAAAATTTTACCGGGGAATTATTTTAAGCACAGAAAGTAGATAAGACGCGACACAAGTCAGAAATTATTTAAAAAGTGAAACCTGTTTGAAAAATATATAATGTGAAAAGAAACAAATGAAACAATAAAGAAGTTATGCTAGATTAAAGACAAATGACGAACATTTAACTACGCTGACGGTAAAAAATGCCTCGGTTAGCGCCAAGGCAATTTTTTAGCTTCTTCAGCCTCGTTTAATATTATACCATGTCCACCTTCTTTCAGACGTTTCAACATCTGAGGATTGTTCATGTAAACGTTCACTTTCGTATATCTCTATAAATAAAAATCCGGAGCTGTTAAAACTGACGATCTTGGTGACCAGTCGCCGTGTATGTCATGTGTCATCGGCTGGCGTGGAACATAATCTACAGGGTGGTGACGGTTCCTTTGATTGCCTATAATGTAACGTCGTCTTTTTAAAACCACATCAATTTCAGAATGCGAAACGGGCGCCGAACGGTCGCCGAACATGTTACGGTGTCACGGCCGAGTAACAAAAATGGTGTCGTGTATGAAAAAATGGCCCCACGACACTTTTATATCATAAAATCTACTAACTTTATCTGGACGATAATGTATTATTTCTTCTTCGAATAATTCTAGTCGAAAATAATGCAATAATGTTCATAAATTATTCTGACATCCTTGAAGATCCGCAGTCTAGTTTAACCATTTGTTCGTACAAACGTGTAAATGCCAGAAATGCACGAGGATCCTCGGTCTCCGGTTGATTGACGAAACACTATCGGTGCAACGATCTACAACAGAGTTACAGGCTGATTGAAATCAGCTTGATGGTCGAGATCGCCAGGATAAATGAGGAGTCGCGAGATAAGGAACATCTGCCTTTTTCTTTTTTCTCGAATGAACTTTAAGAGATGTTGCAGTTTTTCAACGTCGCGTCGTCCTTTCGCAGTTCCATTCCCTTCGGTGGGCGGTCGGGGAGAAGATCCGTGGCATTTTTGCTGTTCGTCGTGATCACCGAGCTCGACAACTGTTAATAGCTGAATCAATCTCGTCCCGCGACGGCGCGGCGTCGGGGGTAGGGGTGTACACAATCCTTGAAAGTAAATATTCGAGATCAACGACAACGATCGTCGGATCATATCGGTACGGGATGGCTGAACGGTGCCGTGAATGAGAGAGAGTGAAAGTACGACATTATAATACTCATCGCGGTTCGCCCAAAGGATTAACCATAAATTGCGCGTCGCATCAAATGCCAACTGGCAAGTTAATGACTACCGTAATCATTTTGAAAGTCCGGTAAATCGGTGAACCGTGAGAATGAACAAGATATTCCCTACCGTGTCCTCCGCTCGGTTGCGTCATCCCCCTCGACAACATGATGCTATTTGTTCTTCCGACAACGAGCCCAGGCGAGCCGTGATGTCCGATTGAATGTCACTGAACCACGTTTCCAATGTGACGCGGACGTCTCTCTGTTCCCTTGGTGCCCCCCGGACCGTTAATAGAACTCCCATTTACCACGGTCAGGATTTTGATTAGGATAACCGTTCTCGCGGGTAATCATAGGGTAACCCGACTCCGTGCCGATCCCGCGCGCCCATTATCGCAATTGATCCCTTGCTGGTTTCTTCCTTGGCCACCTTTGTTCAAATTCAAGGGTTATCAATAGACTCGCGGATCCTTTTACGTTCTACAGATACACTCCGCGACAAAACGATAAGACACATCTAGATTTCTAATGTTTCTCGATACCAACGATGTGTACAAAGATTTTTTATATAGATCTGTATAGAGTATCCTCTGTTTAGTAACATACGAAGTAACAGAGGTGGGTGAAAGAATTTGGTCAAAAAAATATTTGAAATACTATTTAATATTTTAGATTTTATTTTGCTTGAAGAAAATAGTATTTTATTTGAACAATCTGAACCTCGAAATAAAATATTTCTATTTGAACAACTGAATCTCAAATAAAATACTTCTATTTATTTGAACAATCTGAACCTCAAAATAAAACATTTCTATTTTAACAATTTCATCCACAAAATAAAATATTTATATTTTAATAATCTGAAACACAAAGTAAAATATTTCTATTTTAATAATCTGAAACACAAAATAGAATATTTTATTTTTTGCATCATTATACTACACTTTCTGAAATCGCATTACTTGTTTAATATTTTTTATTTTAGCAATAATTTAAAGAAGAAATGGTACTTAATATAAGAAACTATGTCATTTGCCACATTTTCGTTTTATTTTTTTGTTTGATTGCTGCTATTACTGCGTATATCCACTTCAGTTCACAGCATGAGCATACTGAGGTTTGTTGATAATCATACAGTGTATCTTATCACCAGGAAACTATTTATACTCAGAAATCTATTGAATGCGAACCATTATTTTGAGCAATAATATTTAAAATTGAAATTGAAAATAAAGACAAAGTCCAAATATTTTCTTAAAATAAAATACTATTTTCAAATAATATTTTCAAAAATTACTGCATCAAATAAGATATTTTATTTTCAAAGTTGTACAGACACTGTAAAATAAATGGGATTATTTACTATTTACTACTTAAAATATTATTTTCCCCAGCTCTGCGAAGTAACTGCTATTATTTACGTTGTGTCTTAGGAGTTATGTCAGTTTACATGAAAAACCGGAGCGTCAAAACGATAAGACATGGTGAAGAAGAATAGTGATCTAATTACACTGTCCAACACCAAAATTGTTCCACAATTACTGTTGGGTGGTTCTTATAGAGTTTTTTGCGCTGATTCCGAATCTGCCCTTTATTTATCTCCTAGATGCACAGTTTTTGAGAAACATGACTAAAAAAAAACGTACTTTTCAGCTTTAAACAAACATTATGATGTTATTATAAAAGATATTGAATTTTTCTTTGCAGCAAAAGTTTAAAAAATCTTTAAACATGTTTAAACAATCATTAAAGACGGAGAGGCGCCACTTTGCACCAATTTTTGAGGATATTTTTGAATTTATCTCGACAAATAAGGGTCCAGCGGAAAATCGAACTATATTACAAGACAGAGCAGGCTTTTATCTTGAAAAATCACTGTTTGAAGTTTGCAACTTTGACGTTTCTTTCGAACCAAAAAGCAAAATATTTTTGCCCGACATGAGTTGGCCAATGTATGTTGAGACCGCGCTAGTGGTGAGCGCCACTGGCGGTAACTTATGCCGCGCGAAGATATTTTGTATTGTGATTCGAAAAAAACGTCATAGATGCAAACTTCAGAGGGTGATTTCTCAACATAAAAGTCAGCTCTATCTGGTGATATGGTTCAATTTTCCGCTGGACCCTTATTTTTCGAGATAAATTCAAAAATATCCTCAAAAATTGGTGCAAAATGGTGTTTCTCCGTCTTTAATGATTGTTTAAACATGTTTAAACATTCATCATGTATTAATATTGGACATCACTGTATTCGGGAAAGTCTACAGCATCTTTTGCTCCAAAGAACAATTCAATATCTTTTATAATAACATCACAATATTTGTTTAAAGTTGAAAAATACATTTTTTTTCTTTAAAATCATGGTTCTCAAAAACTGTGCGTCTAGGAGCAAAATTAAGGACAGTTTCGGAATCAGTGCAAAAAAGTCTATCAGAACCACCCAACAGTAATTGTGGAACAAATTTGGTGTTGGACAGTGTAATTAAATCACTATTCATCTTCACCATGTCTTATCGTTTTGACGCATCTTTTTCACTTAAACTGATATAACTCCTAAGACACAACGTAAATAATAGCAGTTACTTCGTATGTTACTGAACAGAGGATACTCTATACCAGGGGTCGGCAACCTGCGGCTCGCGAGCCACATGCGGCTCTTTGGATGTTTTTTCTTATGAATAAATAGATTGGTTTTTTTTTATCATATAACTTTATTTATGCGAGTACTATTTATTGTTGGCAAGAAAATATTTTGTGGCTCTTTAAAAACTTTGAAATTTTGTAAATTGTAATTTTTGACTCTTCCGACTCAAAAGGTTGCCGACCCCTGCTCTATACGGATCTATATGTATACAAAATATTTGTAGACATCATTGGTATTGAGAAACATTAGAAATCTAGAGGTGTCTTATCGTTTTGTCGCGGAGTGTATCTGATCGCGTTTTTTTTCAAACGCTAATTCGTTAAGAAGAATTGGTTTATTAGCTAATGCGTAAATAATTTTGTTTTAATTATATCATTGGTCGCAATTACGAAGGAAAAAGTAAAGGTCATGATTTTAAAATTTTTTATCTGTGCCTAGGGTTGCCAGAAATGTTTTATCCAAATATAGAAGAAGTAGTGAAAACTGCAATTATGTATAACATATATGAGATAGGCTCAAAATATAGGAGTTCAAGTAAAAGAGGTACACAGCACATTTTAAACTTTTTTATTGAAACAAAGATAAAAAATGTTTGAAGATGAAATGAAAAAAGTATTGGTCTTTATGAAGGGATTTTCTACTACACAGAAAGAATAAAATTAGTATTTGTCAAACTTATGCGACGCTATAAATATTCAAACAAAGATGATTTTTTATTCAAATATGATATAGGAGATCAAGTTCAAATATAGAAGATTCATATCAAATCTAGAAGATCTGGCAACCCTATCTGTGCCTGTAATGAAAATTTCAAACATGTGTTTTGTAAATCTAAGCAAGTTATATACGTGTACGAAGTTTAATTGAAATCGGTCGACGCATAAAAAAGCGACGGGCATTGTAAGATGTAAAAATCTTTGAATTTAGAGTTTGCCCAGTTTATGTTAATAGTTTCTACTTGTTTGTTTATTATAGAATCATGCACAACAACCTGTCAACGATGGCTTACTTTGAGATACTCATATTTTTGTGTAAGTATTAGAATCATCCAATTTTCTTCTCCCATTGCCTAGCCGAGTGTTGTTCATCGGGGAATTCTAGATCTTACGTAAATCGTAGGATTCACACGTCTGTTCCCGATCAGATCTCCAGGAACAATTAGTATATCTACGCACAAAATTTCTCCACGTATACCCCGCATGTTCGGTAACTCTTTCGTCAAACGCTATTCGGAGAAAAGAAGACATTGTACATTCTATGGAAATAAGAACGTAACCCGTTTCCTAAAACTTCATTCTAATATGTATGTATACTATTCTGCTTTTCAGGTTCAGTGATTAGTTTCGTTCCCAGCTACTGCAGAACCGAGGTGACTATTACGTGATGGCTACTCATTTACATTTTCACGTTGCTATAAATAACCGTGGAAAGCGATAGAGAACTGTAATTAATCGACAAACGGAAGCAATCGTACGCATCTTGCCGATGATCACCGATGAGCATAGATATCATTCAATTTATACCAGAGCAAACAATTTCTATAAAACGAGATATGCAGAATACGTAATTAGTAGACTGTGAATATTATGCATCAACGATCAAAATGAATGGAGGAAACGCGATTTAAGAACTTCATGCTACTTCTGTTTATGAAGAGTATTGAGAGACAAAGTAATTTTTTATTCAACTCACATTTCATATTATTAATACAGAAAATTTTGATTGTATATAAAAATTCTCAGTCTAATAAAATTAGTATTACAGTACTTTATCGATAAATGTCCCAAATGTCTGGCCGATAAGTAGGGTTGCTAGATCTTCTATATATGATATGAGTCTTCTATATTTGTAACTCCTATATTTTGAGCCTATCTCATATATACATAATTGCAGTTTTCACTACTTCTTCTATATTTGGATAAAACATTTCTGGCAACCCTACCGATAAGTGTCCCAGAACTATCCCCACTCTCTGCGGGCTGTACCCCCTTGAGGGGCCAAGAAGTTCGTGAGGCCTCGGTCGCCGAGAAGTATGACATCATACGACTCGGGTATATCGGTGAGACCACATCAATCCAAATGACAAAACTTCTTTATTTTTCATTATTCTTTTATGGAACTTTCACCAACATATTCGTGGCATTTTTATAATGCAAAAGGATATTAAATGCGATATAATTCCGATGATATTTACTTGTGTAATGGAAAGTTTCGAACAGAAGGAGGAACAGCGTATGGGAGGTTATTCGAACTGTGATGGCACGCTGCAACTCTTCGCGTCTCTTTCTTTCCCATACGCTGTCCTTCTTTGCGTCGAAACTCTTTATCGTTCATTACAAAAGTAAATATCATCGGAATTATATCGTGTTTGGCATCAATTTGCATTAGAAAAATGCCACGAACATTTTGGTCAAAGTCCCATTAATTAATAACGAAAAATAAAGAAGTTTTGTTTTGGATTAGTTATGTTTACACTTCTCGGCGACTTCTCGAGCCTCTCGAGCCCCGCTGTCCTTCTCAATGTTCGGCAAAAGTCAGACTGGGCAGACCCGTGTTGGGGACAATTATCGATAAATAAAATACTGTATTAATAATATGTAATCGGGCTTGAAAGTTTTTTAAATTTCCTCTAAGCGTAGTTTAATTTTGCCTGTCCTTGCCCGGACGGGCGATCGGAGCGCTCTACGTCATCGACTTCAGCACACTCGTTGCCCAGACCATATATGAACCGCTAAATACCGTTGAAATGACATCGTGTTTAGTGACTGTAATCAGAAAAATGCCGCAAATAAGTTATAAAAAAATAAAGAAATTTTGACTCTGAGACGCCACTAAAAATTTCTCTATCATTATTCAGTCAGAAAATAGCAACAAAAGGGAAAGTTTGCCAAAATTCCTGACCGAGGTGGACCTGTCGAGCATGGATGCATCGGCAGAGAGCAACGAATCGTTGAAGAGAATCGTGAAAAGACTGGCGCCGGAGAAGAATGGCGAGTACCAAGTTTACCAAGGTTCCTAATGCATCTCTTACTAACGCCGAAACAAACTATTAACCCTCCCCGTTCCGCCTCTAAAATACTTTCTTTCTCAGTCTTCTTCGGCAACCCGGATCTTCTCAAGGAATGGCTCAAAGGAGCGGGTATTATTATTAATATTGTACAAGCACTGGCATCGCTTTCTCTTTCCAGCTTCCTACCTAGTAGAATGAAGCGCATGCATCTAGTTAGCATTCTTTTGAAACTGATCGATGTGACAACTGATCCTCTATGATCGGGAATTGATATCGATCGATGGGAACCGGGGGAACAAGTGGAAACAACGAGAAAATCGAGTTCAACGAACTTGTTATTAGAGAACCTTTTATTACATTTACTGTTTAAGATTTTTATTTCGCCGCATATACAGTAAGGAGTAAAACTGAACCAATAACCACAAGTTTTGTATAAATCATGATTTATTGCTAGGAATATAGCTGAATAACAAAAAATCAACATTATAATTATTTTTATCATAGTTAGAAGTAATTTAAGAAATTTTTTCAATAATTAATGTCTCCTCGTTTAGCAATGGCAATAAAAATAGATTGACTCGGTTTTGCACCGGTCCCTACATGAAATGTTCACGTGGAATGTTCTAGTAATATGTTTACATCTAGCACTTTGGTATGTTTACAAACTATTAGTCTACGTCTTAACACTCAGTTCTTCGCAAGCAGTCGAACTGAAAAGCTTGCAAGTGAAGTAAGAATAAATATGAAGTCAATTGCTCCAAATTGTGTAAAAAAAGTAATTTCTCTTTTGAATGACGGCTTGTCAACGCGTAAGACGGCGAGAACTTGCAGGGTTGGTCAATCGACAGTGCAGAGAATAAGAAAAAAATACTGTAAAAGTATATTATTAAATGTTGGAGGAAGACCAAAAATATTACACCGCAGGATGAACGAAGGATTATACGGTTTGTCACATCTGGTGAAGCTTCGAGTTCCATTATGGCTGCAAAATTATTAAAAGAGGATACGAATATACAAGTAAATCTGTGGACAGCACGAAGAACCCTCAAAGGAACTGAGTTTAGAAGCATTAAGAAAGAAAAGAAGCCAATGTTATCGAAAAAAATATTAAACGTCGTTTGAAATTTGCTACAAAATATCAAAACTGGACAACTACTGACTGGGAACGGTTTATTTGGTCAGATGAGACCAAAATTAACAGAATTTGTTCAGATGGCATATCTTGGTGCTGGATTCGTAAAAATGAAAGGCTTAAACCACGACATGTGAAACAAACGTTAAAGCATAGAGGCGGATCCCTAATGTTCTGGGGGGCGCCTAACAGCATTTGGTGTTGGGTCACTGCATCGAATTAATGGCATCATGAATCAGTACATGTACAAGGATATTTTACAAGATCATCTCATAGATGCTGTTGAAAATATGCCTTTTGAAGAAAAAAATATAATTTTCATGCATGGCCGAGACCCTAAGCACACTGCTAAAAGTGTAAAAAATTGGTTCAGTACTAAACAATTTTCTGTTCTGGATTGGCCTGCACAGAGCCCCGACCTCAACCCCATAAAGAATCTATGGGGTTTACTAAAAAGACGACTTCGGGATTCATATGACTCCCAACCAACTTCAATCACAGATTTGTATGATAGAATTCAAGAACAGTGGGAACAAATATCTCCGGATGATTGCAAAAAAATAGTAGAAAGTATGCCAAAGCGAATTAGTGCAGTTTTACAAGCATAAGGGTTGTGGATGAAATATTAAAAATGAATAATATATTAAATATTGCCAAGTATTGGACGTGGTGCAAAACCGAGTCAGTCTATTTTTGTTGTCATTGCTAAACGAGGAGACATTAATTATTGAAAAAAAATTCTTAACTTACTTCTAACTATGATAAAAATAATTATAATGTTGATTTTTTGTTATTCTTCTATATTCCTAGCAATAAATAATGGTTTATACAAAACTTGTGGTTATTGGTTTAGTTTTGCTCCTTACTGTAAATAACTAAACTGCGGATTTTCTGCACATGTCGGAAGAATGATAACGCGAAACACAAATCAGCAGAATGTACTTTTAAATAGTGAAACTTATTGAGGGCAGAAATACATTTTTATTGCACCCCGTTTATTGAAATGTCTATCTCGCATAAATAGCAAAAAGCTTACAGTAATTTCTCGTCGATCTTTGTTTGAAACTGTAATTCGACTTGAAATTCAACACGCGTTTGAAATTTGCATTGGAACTGTGTTGCCGACGCTTACTTTTCTATTCCGTTGATTTTCTATAGAGGTTCTATGATTTCGTGTTGAGATAAATGAGGCTTGGTAAGAGTTTATTGACCAAATCTATTGTTCCATTCTTCGATAGGCGTGACAGGACAGCCTGGTGTCGACTTTCCAGCTCTCACGACGATTCCCGCCACTTCGTTCAGCTGTCGCGGTCTGAAAGGTGGTTACTACGCGGATCTGGAGACAAATTGTCAAGTAAGTAATGAGCGGCTTAATATATCTTACTCAACGTAATTACCTTAATCAAATGCACGATTCACCGTTGCGCAATCACGATTCGTTGGCTCGCGCTGCATACAATCGGGCCTGGTCTTAAAGAATGGGATGAAATATTTCAAACGTTTCCGTATTAGCGAGGCATTCTCGTCTCAGGTATTATTTCCCACTGATTCAAAAAATTCGAATATCAAATGGTGTTTGCATTGTCCTGTGAGTCGAAAGAAACCATGCTCGAATCTTTACAATCTTTTCTAATGATGCTAGAGGTCTGCAAAGCAAAATCACAACGATTTTCGTTTCCAGGTGTTCCACATCTGCGACAACGGGCGGAAAATATCATTCCTCTGTCCCAACGGCACCATCTTCCAGCAGTCGCAGCTGATATGCGATTGGTGGTTCAAGGTGGACTGCAGCAAGTCTGCGGAGCTGTACGAGCAAAGCAGCGAGCAGTTGCTCGAAGAGGAACGAAGGCGAGCGGAGTCGAGGAAAGCGAAATTAGATTACCGGCAGTCGATCGAGGCCGGTGGTCAGCAAGACTACTTCGACGTTCAGAATCTGAGCTACGACGGGAAGCAGAACGGTAGGATAAAGACGTACGAGGAGCCGCCTCTGGAAAACCAGGTACAAGACCGGATCAAGACGTCCAGGTATTTCGACGGTGGTAATAATTTCAGTCAAGAGAACGGCCAAAGGGATGGCAACCAATTCTTCGGTAACAACGGCTTCCAAAACGGTCAGGTTCTCACCACGAAACCCCCGATAAATCAGTTCACCAGGAACACCGACGAAGGGAACGTGAACAAATACTCGACGACCAGTCAGGACTTCTACGGTACCCCTAAAAAAGCGCAGAATTACCACGTGACCAATCGAAACTCGAACAACCAGGAGAAGGGAGCGCTGAAGAGATTGAAGTTCAAAAGCCAGACGAGGAATAGTACCGCGTCGACGGTTTCTCAAAGAGTCACCCCGTCTTATACGGAGTCGACCACCTTCAGAGCCAGCAGCCCGAGTCCGATAAAAGAATCGCAACAGGTCGCGGAGAGCGCCGCTTTCGTTGGTAACCGCGGGAACCGGTTCGTCGACACCAACGGGAACTCGCATCAATATTATTACCAATCGTACAATCGTGAGACCACCGCTAGAAGCCCGGAATACGAATCCACCGCGGCAACAACCGAGCGAGACGACACGACTACGCAGAGGAACGACTTCTCGTACACGGACGCCACGTCGACTCCTTATTACGAGACAACGACGCCGTATTTCACGACCACCGTGTCGCCGCCTTGCAACGACGAAGCTACCACCGAAAGCGCGACCACTAACTTCCCACCAACGACGGAGTCTCTTCAGGTCGCCGACACTAGTTATGACTTTGGGGGCAACTTGAAGAACTCGGAGCTGAGAAGCGCCTTCTCCGATCCGAATTATTACAACAACGGTAATAACAGAAACGGGAACGAGGGTGCATACGGCCCCTCGACGACTCGGTCCCAACCGATCACGGACAGCTACCGTCAGAACACCGTCACGTCCAATCTTGACAGCCAGACGTTCCCTGCGAACAATTTTTCACCAGCTGCCACCACGTTCTCTCGCGGTAACAATTTCGGGCGAAGCACGGAAGGGCTGACAACACGCAATGCCTACGACAATCAATACAGCCGAGCGCCGAGCAAAAACCCGTCCACAGCTTCGCCAGGGTATCGACAAAACTTCATCGGCTCGAGCACCGAGAAACCGTACAGAACAACGCCAGCTTATCAACAGAACACCGTCACCGAAAAGGATTTGAGTCCTTACGACAGGAGCTTCACGTACAAGCAAGGAAAGGTGTTGTCCACGTTGGGTCCCTACGTGCCCTTCACGAGGAACTATGCTACCACTGTTACATCGACGCCAAAGCCTACGACGTACACCCCTACGATACCCACCCACACAGCGAAGACCCTGATACACAAACTGAAATATCCTGCGCCAACTTCTCTGAGCAAACTGAAGTCGACTCGTTTCTCCGAGAGGGAACACGCGTTGAGCATGCTGCACTCGTTGAAGAACCTGGAGAACAATGTTCCCAGTCTCACCGAGCCACCTAAGCCCAACGAAAGGTTGACAGGCAGGTCCGGACCTCTCGCGCCGTCTCCTTTGCACTCGCTGGCTCTGTTCTTCACCACGACTACCGAGAATTCCGACTCCAACGAATCCACCGACTCCTCGGTAGGCACGGAGTCCGGGGAAGACGCGGAGAAGATCGTTTCGAAGAAGAGCAACGGTACCACCGTCCAAGTGCCTCCTAACCTCTTGACGAGACACACCATCGACTCCTACGCCGATTTGTTTAACCTGAACGACGCGTTCGAGAACAACGTGACCACCGAGGATCGTTTCGACAACGTCAGCGAGGATTACAACGAAAACCTGGAGCCGCAAGAGAGCGGAGGATCCTTGGACGACCTCAGAAAGTCGAACAGCACTAGGCTTCGGGAGATCGCGCAGGTCTTCACGCAAGCCTTGTCCGCGTATCTTCTCAATCCGGACAGCTTTAAGAGAGTGCTCACCGAGATCAGACCCACCGAGCCGCCGAAGACGACGCTGGACCCTGATCAATGGAAGACCACGACGGACTTCTCGCTGATGTCAGACTACACCGCATCTATCAGAGAAAAGGACGAGGTTCTCGCCTACTCCGACGACGGCAACGACATTAGACAAAAGCTGACTACCGTGTATCCGACTACCTTCGAACCGCCCACCACTGTCCCCGATAACGTCTACGATATCTTGAGCACACAGCCGAGCACCTACTATACCACTCCCAGGACGTCCAGCCAAGAGACCTACGAACCAAGCACCAATTTCGTCACGAACCCTGGGACGAACGATTATTACGAGACCTCGCTGCCCCCAACGGAGACTACTATGCCCACGGACATGAGCAGCCCGATGTACACGAGCAGCTCGAGCGGATTTTATAATCGCAACAACGAGGTTAACAATTATGTTTGCGCAGGTTGTACCAGCGAGGCCGCAAGTCAAAATCGAGTGGGTGGTTTCCAAAATAATAGCGTCAGCATTGTCACTGAACCGTACCGAGAAGCAAAATCGCTTGCCACGACTCCCATAAGCGATAACTTCGTGGTTTCGCCGACTCCTTCGCCGCCACCTTTGTTGTCGCACATGGTTACCCATTCTTGGAGCAAGAAGCCCACCAGCAGGAAACCGGAACAACAATTGACCCCTCCGTTCTACGAAAGTTACGCGGAGTCGATTCGAAAGGAGAACGAGAGGGCGGCTCTGAACCCTGAAAGTTACTCCAGCACACCTATGTCCGTCCAAAATGTCCGCGCAACGACTACCGGCTTCTCGACCAACAACTACGAAACTCCCCGCGATTACTCTTTCAGGTCTCACTTGCTGAAATCGGAGCAGGGGCTTCCTTTCCCCGTGTCACGGACCAGCTACACGAAGTTCAGAACGTCGACGCCTAGGTCAACGACGGAGGCGACAACCCCGACAACCATCGTGGAGACCACGCCTTGCACTCACACAGAATCTGATTCGTTCGAGACTACCGAGCCGAAGGAGAGTCCGAAAATCCTGAAGAACGATCATTGGACCTCTTCCCCAGCTGTCACTCAACTTTGGGAAACCACTGTGTTCGTGGACCCTCAGCGGATCAATCACGGTCTAGAATCGGACGTGAGCACAACGATGCCGTCGGTTACAGACACGATGACTGGCAGTCAGGAAAGCGCGGAGTACAGTAACTTGTTCTTGGGAGATGAATCGGGTAGCACCGAAGAGTCTAGCAACGAATCGGAACAGCCAGCCGCGCCGCAAAGGCTATCGAGAAACAAAGACGCCCCCACGAGCTTCTCTTTGCTTCCTACGACCTCCACCGTCGAGAGCACGGTGACACCGAAGCCTCTGTTCACCACACGATCGAGTATCACCACTACGATAACATCCTCGATCACGTCCACTAATTCCCTGCCTCAAGACACCTTGGTAACCTCGTTGCTGCCGTTCACAGGCGTGCCGAACGCGAACACCACCGAGAACGAGATTGCTGAAAACCTGTTCGGTAAACTGAACGCTACCAGCAGCAACACTCTGATGAGGGTCATGAAGCAAGCAGATAACAACGAGACGGTCAGGCAGCTGGTGCTTCTGCTCGTCCGCCATTGCAAGGATCCCGTGAACAAGACCATGCAGAGGGAGAAGGAGGAACTGTTGAATGCGCTGCTGAAGCTACCGGTGAACGAGTTCGCCTCTGAAGAGTCTAGGAACATCGTGGCTGGGATCAATGAGTTGAGCGTGTCTCCTAGGGCCACTACCAGACCCAGAAGTGCCACCGTCAAGTCTAGAGGTGCTACTGTCAGTCCTAGGAGCGCTACTGTCAGTCCTAGGAGCGTTACCACCAGCCCGATGGTCACCGAACCCATTGTCACCACCTACCGAAGCAGAAAGAGCCGGAAGTTCAGGACGACCACCGAGAACTCGGCGAATCTGGTTAGTCGATCGGAGAAGGTGCCGACCTCGGAAGCCATTAATTCGCTACAGGAGGACCAAACCTCCGCATCCGACGGAAGAGCGCTGGAACTTCTCAGATCGCTTTACACGATAGCCACGAAATGGGGGTGAGAGCATGCAAGCTGAGCAGGAAATTTGGGGAACGGTTCGTATCGACGAGATCCGCAAATGCATCGACACGACTCGACGGAAACCATTTCGCGATATGTTTTCGGACGGATCTGAATACATTATTTAAATACGCCTCTCTCGAAAATAATTACTACTTCATTCGTACGCAAGGAATTTGAGAAATATTTTACTGTTCATCTTCCGATGGAATTATTTATACGACGGTATGATCATTGATCAAAATGTTTATTTATTCAAAGTGTACATAAAAATATATTTTCGCCTAATTTATTTTGTTCCAATGTGGAACGATTTATGTTTTACTTGTTATTTTTGGCATACAGATGATAAGAAAGTATTGGAAATAATTCGGTGTTCAGTAAGTTTTGTTCAGGTTTGATCCAACGTGATTCGATCGTCAATGTGAACACTTCCTCGATCAATTTCCTCACGCTTTTTTACACAAATGTCTGACATGGTGCGTACGTTACCGTATGTGTGATTAATCCGATAATAATACGTATTTATTGGTACATGTACATTCTTTAAATTATTTGGAGTTTACTGTTTAAAATTAAAATCGTGACTTTTAATCGATCTACTAAGAAAATTTGAAGACGCGATGTTGAGAGGTTCATATGGGTGTTGGTTACGTATTATTCATATAGTGAGTAATAAAAATATAGAAAACAACGAGTGGATCGAAGCAGAACCACATACAAATCAGTATCAAATATTGGGAATTGTTAAAATATATGAATGTTTACTATCAATATTTCATCCGGATAATGTGTCAAACTAAAAAAATTGAATGTTAGAATGTTTTCATTTAATTCTTCTGGCTTTCACGTCTTTCTCTAATGGATAATCCATCGTTCAATATTCTTTTATGGACCTTATTATTAATCATATTACTGTTTTCGTGTAGTAGATCTCCAATTGCTATCATTGAATAATTTGATTACTCGCTGCAGTTGTACCGATGGAACTAGTAATCTCTCAAATACATAAGCACGCAATTTTGGAATTTAGGTTTATCGAGTTGGGGCAGTAGCGAGCTGGTGAACGATTCCGGATTGATTTCATGCTTCTCAGTTAATTTTGAACGCATTCGCTTGCTGCTGAAATTACGATGCATCAAATAATAAGATTGATTGAATTCAACTGAAATGAACAGTATGAATATAAACTTACCAAAGTGTTTCGTTCAAAGCAGATCCGTAGTTAAAAATATGTTAAGAAAGGTTCTCTATTTTTCGGAGGGGACGCGTGAAAAATGAAATTTTGGGGATTCGTTCGTCCCAGATCGTCTATGCCTGCAACTGCACCTGATCGCAACAGTATTACCTTGCATTACGTACAAATATGCTGTATTATAATCGTTGTACATGTCCTCTGTTGAATAAATAAGGA
The DNA here is from genome assembly GCA_933228785.1 of Lasioglossum pauxillum. NCBI lineage: Eukaryota > Metazoa > Arthropoda > Insecta > Hymenoptera > Halictidae > Lasioglossum > Lasioglossum pauxillum. Next base: position 34,807,575 of record OW121701.1, on the reverse strand, counting down.
TTTTCGATGTGTAGAATTAATAATATCTGCCTCCACGTGGCGCATGTACCGACGCGTCTGTGTACAAACGGTCTGCGGTCCGCGACTACTTCACCTAGTGAAAGAACCAAGAGAAAATCTGACGGCTGACGGAAAGCAACTTGGATTACTTGAGATTGCTATAAATTTTGGTGTTGGTTGTTCCTTTACGTTCGGGTATTTACAATTACTATACAGGGTCCATAATAGATTCAAAGAGAATCTCGAAATTCCTCCATTATACGAGAACGAACAACGTTACTACTCTTTCCGAGTGTATTTTATTCAAACAAGAAAACTAACGTTAATCTCTTGCAGTCACGCTGTTTAGAAAATTACCGTCTTGCGTAACCATTGTATCTCAGTCCCGTACAATTAATCACTTAGACAAATGACACAACAGCGAAAATTGGTGTTACGAACATTGTTTCTGATACTATTATAGAGATTATGTTACTCGTTCTCTTATGATGGGGGCATTTCGAAACTTGTTAAACCTACTGATATACCGATCGTTCTGTAGGTAGTGTCATTCCTCTTCTTCCTTGGAATGTTCCAAGACAGCGTCTATTCTTTTCAGAAACAGATCTGTGTAACAAATCGATAATTAAGGGGGTAGACTCGGTTTTCCAGGATTGCAAGGTTAGTTTGCATTATCGAGAAATGAGAAGGCACCCTTGCAATTCTGGAAAAACGAGTCTACCCCTTTAATCCTAGAATGACAAGAAACGGTGTTGCCAATAACTCTATAAAATATGATTTTTATTATGAAGATTTAATGGCACTAACTATGGAATGACCAAATACGTTTCTCGTTCTAAGGGCACGTACGAGCTGTCGAGGAGAAAAATAGTATTAATAATAATAGAAAGACTATTGGCTTTACGGTGTGTTCCATTTATTATATACTTAATTTTATCGTAGAAATGCATTTAATTGTACTTCGCTTGAACAAAGTATACTATACGAATCGATGCTTAACTATAGATCGCCGTCCATTACATAAACACGATGGACATCGTCGACTTTATGTAAAATACATTTGTACAGAATGTGAATAAATAAAAAAGGGTTTTGTTAATGTTTACGGATGTCGTTCATTGATTCGCGATGAGAGGGCGATCGAGCACCCACGTGGTGCTCGGATCGTGGAATGATCGTGACCGAAATGAATTGCGGCGTTAAGCTACGTCCACGCTGAAACAACGAGCAACTTTTAGTCGCCCGATATTGTTTCAGTGTGGACGTTTACTCTTGAACACTATCGTGTTAGCGTCATCGGCATTATGTCTACTACTCTAAATTCGTTTGTCAACTAATGCAAACTCATCGGAAATTATTTCGTAGATAGTTCCTGACTACATATAAGGGCTAAACAAATATCAAAATAATATACTATTCAAAATTGACAATATTTCGAACGAATCAATATTATTTTCATTTTCAAGTACTGAAACTTGTTATTTCTGGTTTTCATATCAAATATGATTGGCCCGAGTGTCGAGTTTAACGGTAAGCGGACTATGCAGCCGCGTGGAGCCCCGCTTTTTTGTTAATTTTTCTTGCAACTTCTATTTCTAACTTGAGTGTGAGGGCCCCAACATTTTTACCGCCTGGGGCCTTCGCTTGACTTGAACCGCCACTGGTTTGCCCAGGTCTGTGTCGAAAGTACCAAACATTTCGCGGGAGTTTGAATCGATCGCACTCGCATCGATTTTCTTTCACTCTTCTGGTTCAGGAGCACTCTTTATCGTCAGAGTAAAAGATAAACTTAATTTGTCGTTGTTCGTCGTGGCTGGAGGTGTCCACACGTGCTCTTCGATCCAGTCCAAGAACGAATGCACCGAAATGTAAACACCTGGTATCGAACTGCCGCAGGATTGACCGAAAGCTGTGATTCCGAGGACTCTGTCCCCGTCCTCTGAGATCATTAATAGAGGACCCCCGCTATCACCTTGACAGGCGTCCGATCTTCTGCTAACGTTCCTGTCGATCGCGCAAATGATGGTGTCGTCAAGACCGCGAGGCAGCTGACGCAATCCATTATACATCTTGGCGCATTCTTCTTTATCCACGAGACTGTAAATGAAAAGAAATTAGAAGAAATGTTTAATTTATTTACACGTTAAGCGCCTAGCCTGTGTTGCCTTTCTTTTCGTTTAGCCCGCGATATCCGATTTCACCGATAATTTTCATCGAATTTAATAAAACTCATTAAAACTTTCTTTGTAAAGTATTATGTATGATGCAATCTTTTTAATTTTATATTGTGAGTCGACATACAGTAAAAGTAAAAGCCGCCTGCACGAAAAGTAGACTGACATGGCAAGGGGGACTCAGAGTAAAGATGGCGAAACATGTATCGCACCTGAGGTTAGGCGTCCTCATCAGCTTATTAGATCGATCCTGTTCGTAACTCGTCGCACCCCACCCGAGCACGATCAGAGACGTTTTTGGTGTGATCGTTATACTTTCCAAAGGTTTAGTTTGAAGGCAGATAGGCCTAACTGTGCCCGTCATATTCACTTTCCTTTTTAGTTTCAGAATGGCCACGTCGTAATAGTTTATACTGATTTTATACTCCGGATGGTACATTATGTCGCTGATGGGAATGCGTTGCACACTTGCATCGGTGCTGGTTACGTCCTCGTGGCCTAATCTTACCTGCAACAGTGCAAGAAAAATAAATACTTCATGAACCCACTCTGTATATTACAATACAAAATATGTATTGGAGAAAAATATAGATTTCGTGTGAAATTGTATCGTTTACCTCGATCGGAACATTCTTATTTATGTTGTGCACACAATGCGCCGCTGTCAACACGTGTTCAGTGCTTATCAAACTACCCCCACAGCCATATCTAATTGGCTGTCCATCTTCGGCAGAGTTGTCGTTTACATATCCTAGGGCAACCACGTATGGGAACTCGCCAGCTTTCGCCTCGATACCATCGAATATATGGTATGCCAAATTATTGTCGTATTCGCTGCATGCTAGGAACAATATTGAAATAAACAATTATAAAATATATCATTGACCAGCCCTCGAAATAAACAGACACCTTTCGTTTTTTACAAGAATTCAACAGAATATCTGTTCCTGCGGAATTTTTACAAAAAATATTCTCGTGGAATTTTTTGGAAGCGTTTATTTAAAAAGACCCTATAAAATTATCATGTACATGCAACTTTGTTTTACAGGCACACAAGTCTGTTAAGTTAATCGTTACAGTTCCATTATAACGTTCTTTCCGAATCTAGAATGAACCGACATAAGATAATATTTTGATGTGGTAGCAAAAGTCAGAAATAAACCGCGATGACGCTTGTTTTGAATGTTGCATTTAAAATTTAAATGCCTGACCTTTCTTGAGAATCTTTCTGCAGATGAAATAAAACGTGCACGCGTTTCGGTTGCTATCAATGCGACATCTACAAGGTCCACGAATTAAATTACGAAAAAATGAATTAATATTGATGTTCTCCTTTTAGTGAGCTTTGAATAGACTACAAACTTTTGTGATTACTTCGTCAAAAAATTTCATCAAACATTTTATTCTTTTGCGGCACGTAAAAGTGATTAAAATTCTGGTGCAACGTCCAGCGTTTCTCAGTTAGTCCACAGAAATATAAATATACAATGCCCGATGAACGATCACGAACTTTTGAATAATTGCGAGCGTGTTGCACACTGTACGCAGAATATGTACACACAGAATAACTGTTTTCTGTTTGAATATGGTGACTCATTGATGCAAGTGTCCTCACGTCACATAATCGACGCAATTATGTCATAATTGACAGTGTACTTTCACATGACCAGCACACATCGATTTAACTCGCGTCACAAAAACACGTGGATATATGTAATACATATCGATAGAAGAAATGAAAAACATTTACATACAACACTTCTACAATGTTTTATCACATTTGACTTAAACGGCAAATGATAATAAATCTTTTATATTATTTGTACAATAACAACGACATTTTGAACGACTATTTGTGATTTTATTTAAAATCTACCGAACCCTGATGCAATCGTATCCCTCTCTTAGATTATTGATATTTTACACGAGTTGCACATAATTTGCCTATGGAAATGTGAGCAAACGTAAACACCCATATTCCATTGGTAACGTACCAGCTTCGGCAGGTCTCTGAGAGATCTTGTCCGTGATGTTAGCCTTGCTGGGACAGCAAACGATCTCGATGAAACCAACGAACCCGCATCTTCCCGTGGCATGCCAGTTTCTTCTGCCTTCTACCACTTCCTTCAACTTCGGCGGACAATCTGGTAGCTTCTTGCACACACCTGGACCACCATCTTCCAATGTGCACGCGCTGCCTTCTACAAAATACAGAAACAAGTGTCGACAGCTCTTCTGCACCTAGTCGAAAATACTGAACACTGGAGGGGAAGGTTCGAGTGCACTGAGCTGGCAGAGATTATTCGAATAATACGTAGATAAAAATTTTATTCGAAGCTTCGAATAAAAAAGTTATCTATTATACGTTGAATAAATTCTCGACGAATAAAATTATTTAAATAACGAGTCGAATACGAGATACTGTTTTATTCGAACCTTTGAATAACGAATAGAAATATTTTATCTTGTATTCGAATCGAATTTAAATAACTGTTTATCGAAATAATGCCGAATTCTGGAGCGCATCAACGCCGGTCGAGAAGAAAATGATTCCGTTCATCCAGAGAGAAGAGAATCGCAGTCGCGAATCTTGCAACAACCTGGATTTTACCTTGCAGGTCCTCGTCGAGTCCTATCGTCAGTGACACGATCAACAATTGAGCTAGCACGATCAGAAGAATATTGTTGCACATCTCTATAAGCAGACGCTATGGACGCGATCGATGAAGCCGGTCCCCGATAAAGCAATGCGTGTGCCGTGTAGAACAAGACTAAACTGATCGTCGGAGGCATCGACGAAGTGACGCGGTGAATCAGAGACTCAGAGGGAAAGAGGCTCGCAAGAAGATTCACGCTTCGGTCTTCCTGTCGATGAAGAGAAACACGTTAGAGGCGACGCGACGCAAAACTCGTTGCCACAACATTCATTTAGTCGAGATTTCCGCGTGGCGGGAACCGGATCTGAAAAGCCTTCCTTCGGTAATTTTTAGACAGACGTCGTTGCATCGAGAGTATCGCCGATGACTGGATCAGTCGAAGGTGGCCTGTTCCCCGATCATGATTCATAGTTTGGTAAACTTGCCGAAACGTCTAAGAGTGAGCCAAGCGATGAATTTTGTGTCAAAGTCTGAGAACTTTCGATATAAATCAGATAGAGCGATGATTTTTTTTAAATTAATGCCACAATTAATAAAAATACACGATTGAAAATACAATTGAACGATTGAATACTTCTGAAAATAATAGCCCGTGTTCATTAATATTTATGAAAACAGCAATCTACGTTCTCGTTTTCGCAAATAATCTCACAAGGGAAGGACCCCAAGTGTCCGACTTCGATTTTGATAATTTTTTGTGAGATTATGGTATATGGATCCCTAATCATGTATGCAAAATATTAGGTGTAGTTACTCAATGGTTTTAAAGATACGAACAATTAAAGTTTTATACCTTGAAATGCCTTTGCGTGATTCACAGGTATGAAACTTTAATTGTTCATATCTTTGAAACTATTGAGTAACTAAACCTAATATTTTGCATATATAATTAGGGATCCATATACCATCGTCTCACAAAAAATTATCAAAATCGAAGTTGGACACTTGGGGTCAGAGTAGGGCAATAATCCACTAATATTTAAAAATGACTAATGGTCTTTTTGACTAATAGTCAATAGACTAATACTCATTAGTCAAAACTTTTTGATTAGTTAGTGATAACGAATTAATAATATTAATGTATGTTAATGGCACAATAGTGACTGATGGCTAAAGATTGATGACTGGTCATTAGACTGCAGATTTTATGTATTTATTACAAAAATGGGTAATTCCAATTTAAAAAAGATTAGAGGCGAAGTGAATCTAGAAACTCCACTGTCTTATTTTCAACTCACTAAACTAATTAAAGAAGGAAAGAACTTTGTCCCTGGCCTGTGTTTTTTAAAATTGATGTAGAAAATTTTTATTTTGCATAAACATCCGCAGTTTACTGCTCATCAACTACTAATTCACTAATAAGCAATAGCTAACGATAACTTAAGAGTTGTGACTAACTATTTGCCATTTAGTTATCACTAACTAAAGTGATAATCATAAAGTTTTGACTAATGACTATTTTGCTATGACTAACATTCAAGAAGTCTATTAGTCATTTTTAAATATTAGTTAATTATTGCCCTACTTTGCTTGGGGTCCTTCCTTGTCAGTTCTTCAACGTATTCAAGTATGCGGTAGTAAATATTAAGAAGTATTTAATATATTTATAGATTCAAAATGCAATGAATACTTCTTTATGCTATCTTTCTTACCGAACATAATAGCTGTAAATTTATCGTCTACATTTACTGTTCTAGGAAAAATGACCGCCGTTTAAAGCGAAATGGTAAAAGTTGTTTAAAAATTCGATGTTATTGAATTGTTATTCAAAGTGGGATAGCAAGCTTGGAAAGCTCTGTTGTCCTGAATTGGCAGCGGCGGCACCGCGATTGAGATTCATTACTACAGTCTTAAGGTGAAATGTCATGGTGGCCGGTAATCGACATTAATTCGATGGTGGTCATGCTATTAATTAGAATAATTGACGCACTAATCTCAGATCACGTAGCAGTTGATCTCGGATGAAGATCTTGCACAATGCAGGCTTAGTGAAAATTACAAGGCTCTTAGAATAGCATCTTGACGCAAACAACAAACGAAATATTGTTCCGCAGGTTTGCAATCAATCGATTTTACGCGACACCTTGCGTAATGAAACGAGTAATAACAATCCAATCGACGACGCGCGAGGCAAGCAGATTCTTATAACAGGTACCGTATTGTTCATGAAACAAAGTTATTTCTTCTGGTTTCGTTGATTGCCAAGCGGAAAACAAAATTTCAGACCTATAACCACGAACGAATTAGGATTTCCCTACAACGTCGTAGAAAATATTTATCGCAGGGTGGCGCAAGATTGACATGCCTATATCTTGTAAGCTCACAATGTTTTTTCATCTTTTTTGTCTATTCTGTCCGTTCCAGAATGTGTATACAGTTACGAAATGAAAATATATATTTTTGGTCACAGAATGGTTGATCGTGTCATAAATTATTGTAGTAAAAGAAGACGCTGCATACCACGCCTCGCAACTATAAAAATGCTATTATTTAAAAAATTACACATTCTTTAAATAGACGTGTCAATCTTGCGACGCCTTGCACGTTTATGCCAGTAATAAATACCGAAGTAGAAATGCTTGACAATGTAGAACAGCGATTCAACATTTTAATATTATATTTGAGGTTATTTATACAACGATCGGTGTATTCCGAGTCCCGTGGTTAACGTTGAAGGAATCTGTACTTTCATCCGTCTTCAAGGTTCGCCGTTGCCGTTTTAACAAGTCAATAAAATGCCTGCACCCCGAAGTCGCTTCGATGAATCGTCGAAAACGTTCAACCTCTCCGATTCCGTGTTGAAGAAGGCGTAACTTTAAAATGGCAAAACTGCAAGACTAGCCGCGCGGAGTAGGAAGTCGGGTCATCGTCGGATGACCGTGAACGATAAGTATAATACTTTTCTGACAAAAGCTCCGGGTACACGTCGAAGCGGTTTCAACGGAGTCCAAGTTCGTTCAAGTTCCTTCTGCGCTCCGCGGGGAAGGAAAACATGTTTCACTTAGACGATCAGCGATACTCAACCGTAGTTTTCTAAGGAACTGTGTATTTGCGTTACTGGATGCTTCATCGTCCGAGCTTCCTAGTACAAAGGATCGTGATCGAATCAATTCGTAGAACGAGACGTTATACTGATCTTCATCAGAACTGGACATTATGTTCTTCGAGTAACGCTGAACCGGATTGAACTGTTCCTCATGTGCGTATCCTTCAAATTCGATCGTGTACAGTGCTCGAATTAATGTTTGGACGCTTTCAAAGAAAACGATAACTTTTTTAATATTGTACTATACGATTTCACTTTTTTCTTCTTGAAATCGTGAAAATCTGCAATTTTACCATCTTTAAAAGTTTCTAGCTCATTGCAACGTCGACCGATTTTGACGAAATTTTCAGAATATGTCAGAACGTATTTCTTAAATTTTCGACGCAGGCCCACATAAAAAAGTTGTAAGATGCAACTTTTTGAATTTTGTAGTAAACTAATTGCTCTAGCTTCCCAAAAAGGTTCAAATCGTAGAGCAAAATTTATTTAAAAAGTCATCGTCTTTTTTATAGGGTCCGAATATTAATAAGAAAGTCGTAAGATGCAACTTTTAGTATTTTGTAGTAAACTAATTGCTCCAGCTTCCCAAAAAGGTTCAAATCGTAGAGCAAAATTTATTTTAAAAGTCATCGTCTTTTTTATAGCGTCCGAATATTAATAAGAAAGTCGTAAGATGCAACTTTTAGTATTTTGTAGTAAACTAATTGCTCCAGCTTCCCAAAAAAGTTCAAATTGTATAGCAAAATTTATTTAAAAAGTCATCGTCTTTTTTAGAGCGTCCGAATATTAATAAAAAAGTTGTAAGATGCAACTTTTAGTATTTTGTAGTGAACTAATTGCTCCAGCTTCCCAAAAAAGTTCAAATTGTATAGAAAATTTATTTTAAAAGTTATAGTCTTTATTTAGAGCGTCCGAATATTAATTCGGGTCACTGTAGATTAATTTGAACCTTTTAACGGAGGGTATGACGAGTTAACTCGTCACTCGTGTTACCTGTCATCCGTCAATTTTTCAGTTTCTTCTGAATTTTAAGAAAATGAAGTTGTGTTCAGTGGTATCCATATAATCTGAGCGGAGAACCCTTTATGGCAACTTTATTTAAGGGATTAAATGTTCACGATTCGGTTAAACATACAATTACATCGTCCGAATAACTTTTTATTTAGAGGATGGTAGAGTTGGTTCATTGATTCTCAGGTTCGTTAAATATGTATTTCGATATCGCGCCCCTGGGTTCCCCATAAAAATAGAATATCGAGGTTCATGTCTGCACGACATTGGCCTAAATACTTTCTCCAAAATGCAATCGAATATAAATAACTAAGATGCCACGGGATACGCTGGAAATCGTCTTGCGCTTGTGTTCGTCAAGGCTCGTAATTGGTTTCAGTTTCGCGTAAACACTTTGATGATTTCTTTGCTTCGCGTACGCGCCCGCTCCTCCGTAGAATATTGCGTTACTTGATAACACCTATTCTCATGTGCCATTCTAACCTAAGGACTTTTAACTTCGTTAACACGGTTAGGATTATCTTCTTTCGCGTTGAACTTGCGGCGGGGCTAAATGGGACTGCCTCGCCGCGCCGTCAACCGTAAATAACTGCAATCCATTTACAAAAAATTGAAAAATCGTGAATTTCACCGTTTCCGTCGCAATTGCGACCAATAACAATTAGGAAAAAAATTATTTACTATTTCCAACGTCTCAAAGAAAGTCAATGTTGAAAAAGTTGTTCGGTTTTCAAAGATGTACGAAAGATGTCCGAGGAGACATTAGAACCGGCAATGACCTTTCGCTCGCAGCCTCAATTAATCTGCCGAATCATGGAAAGTCGGTGCAAGACCTTTGTGTCTGAACCGCTCGGCCTCACGTCATTATTATCATCGTTGAAAGTTGAAACGGGCTCGGACGTTCCCCGTGATTCCCCGTGGCTCTTGTGTGTAGCAGTTTCGCTCTAATATATGCGCACCGTAGTCGTCAACATTTTCGACATAAAAACATTTCAATCCGGATGAAAGGAGCGGGAATCGCGAAAGAAAAGGCAAAGTAGAGGCAGCGTGGGAGGGAGAAGAATGTTGTAGGTGCGAGAAAGAGACGGTAGGAAAAATAAGAGAGAACCGAGAGGAGGCAGAGGAGGGAGAGACGGAAGAGAGAGAGAGAAAAAGAGACAGCAGCATTATAACGCGTTCGCATTCAGTCTGCCTGCGGCGTTCGTAGTAGTTCGTACCAGTCGTATTCCGCCTCTTCTTTTCGAGTTACTTTTATTGTTTTCGTTGCTGCAGTTTTGTTTTTTTCCGGTTAGTCCTTTTTCGCCGGTCAGTCGTATGAACCGAACGAAAAGGAAAAAGAACGCGAAGCGTTTTATAGCCGCGACGCGGTTCTCCGATCGCCGATAACGATGTGCTTCTTTTCCTTTTAAGCCAAGCGTGTGGTCGCCGCAGCTCCTTCGCATACTCCCGATGGCATGAGTAAGGGTAAGGGAACGGAACGATTTACTTCTTTCGCAACGGTGATCCCCGGCCAGACACGGTTTCGACATCGTGAATCAGATTTTCGAGGAAACGCGGAATTCCCGCGACAGTTCGCGTGTGCGACCGGTCCGCTCGGTGAAAGTTGATCGGATACGTTTTTCCGTCGCGCCGGTTCCGCGACACGATCTTCGGCTGCTTGCTCGATCCGCTGGGTCCATTTGTCCCATTCGAATAAGCAATCGTTCGAAATGTTCTCCGGGGGCTATTCTTCGGAATAGGTATCGTATTATTTAACCCTTTGCGCTCGGAGCTATTTTAACTGGAAAATTAAACATTTCTTCCTCGCTAGAATATTTCTATTATCTACGATCAGGGCCCGTTCTGGGGGGGGGGGGGCAACCCGGACATTTGTCCGGGGCGCGAAAATTTACCGGCGCCATTTTGGCTGTAAGTGTGAGAAAAATATTGATGTGTTAAATACCCAATTAATAGAAAATTTGCTTTCATTAAAATAAATGCTTTTATTAACCCTTTGCACTCGAATGGCATCTGCCATATCAAATTGCCATACCATTATTCAAAACAGTTTTAATATTATTAAATTCGTCTGTTTCCTATAAATTGTGAAGAGCTCAACTGTTACATGAGAAAACTGGTTTTTCATGTGTACAATGTAAAACAGATTGCATAGAATAAAAATGATCTGGGTCGAAATAAATGATCTTAATTTTCAAATTAAAATTGCTTCGAGTGCAAAGAGTTAAAATTTAAATGAAATGATTTGATTTTTATTGAAGATAAAGAATATGTACCTTTATTTAAAAAAAAAAATATATATATATTCTTAAGGGGCGGCAATTTGTCCGGGGCGACGTAACCGCTAGAGCGGGCGCTTTGATTGATTAGATATACCGGTATATTTAATAATGTAAACGATATTTTGAATAATGGTGCAGCAATTTTTAGTGTTGGGGTTAAGAAACACAGCGGCTGCGAAATCTTAGAAAATTTAATATTGCTACACTTGAGCGGATTCTTCGCCGCACTTGTACACCGCGGTCAAGTACACCTTGCGTGCATCTCGCCGGCGCGTGTATCATTACATACACCGGTAATTACGAAGATTGTCTGTCAAGTTGAACAATTTGTGAATCAAACGTAAAAAAAATTAGTCAATGTATCAATTATTCCGTATTGCGTCAGTTGATATTGCGACATCGCGACGATGTAGTACAATTTTTACGGAACGGTTCGAAGCTGCACGAAGAAAGCAGCGACCACGCAAAAGTAACGTAGATCGTTGAACAAATGCATTCAATGCTGAAATACTTGATTTACAACATTTTTTACGTTCACTCTCATCATTGATACCTCTAATAATATAAATTACTTTGCTGTGATCGTTCACGATCCATGTATTCTCCTTTGATAGATCATTTTAAAGATAAAAGAAGCTCGATCACCGCTGTCCTTCATTCCTGGTTTCGTGCTGTTTCACACTTGACACGTAATGAATAGATAAAATAAAATCAATAGCGCATCGTTCGGTTGTTCGAATGCGCTAATTGTATTTGTTTTGGTTAAAATCCACCGCAGAAAGAGACCCTAAAGCGTCCTAAACTTAATATGTACAGGGTAATACAGGTCAAGGCAAAAAGATTTTAATTCCCCGTATTAAAAGTTCATAAGTATCGAGCAGAATGAAACTACACGTTAGCTTCACGGGGTATAAGTATTCGAAAAATTTCGATTAGGTGTTAATGCGACGTAATTTACAAGTTTACGCAAAGAGGGTTTACCCAGCCAGCCACATCAGAGAGTGATCTATCGTGTTCGTACAGGTGTTCGCTACTTTTACCCGCGAGCGTAATGCATTATTCGTTATAGTAATCAATTAAGACATACCGGACGACCGACGATGTTAGATCTTAATGAATTGACGCGACGACCGAGGAACACATGTGTTAGGCTGTTTTAATCTGCCGCGAACGTTTACAATCCGTGGCAAGGACAAGCCAATTTGCTGCCTCAATGATATGATCACAGCGCTAAATTGAGTACATTGGCAGCACTAATTAACGGGCCGGTGTAATGTATGCGGATTGTTTATCGGGACGAGGAAAACGCGGCTGAAAAACCACGCGCACCAATTCGGTTAATTAAAACATTCTGCCCGATTTGATGACCAGTCGCGAATGTTATCGTCCGCGTTCCGTGTTATCGTTGCGTACTCGTCTTACACCGTTACATAATAATCTTTTTAACGGCAAACCGACCGCGCGTCGAACACCCGTGGGTGGTTCGTGAACTTGCCTGCTCGCTCGGGGAACTGCAGGCTCGTGCACTCGATTAACACTTTCATGAACTTTCATGAACCGAACGGACATTTTTTGATCTAGTCTTTTTAGTTCACCAGCTACAACTTACAATTTTACAGAAAAGTTCATAGTCGATCTTTAATTTGATTTTGTTGAAAATGAACGTCTTGACGTCTCCCTACGCCAAATAACTATTTGATTGTCCGAAGAGTTTCTTTCGCAACGCGTACATTTAACATTTTTACATCGCACAAGTAGTAGGCTATCCAAAAGGGTCCCATGGAAACCACCGACACAAATTTCCCCGACACGGTTTTCACCGACAATATTTCACCGATTACAGATTTTACCGACAATGACTTCGGCCGACAACGAATTTGATCGACAACGGCTTGAGACGACCACAGTATGATAATAGATATAATACATATGATAATTAGACTGCGGATCTTTATGCAACATAAAAATATACTTTGTCAATTATGAGACACTGAAACCATATAAAAATTTCTTTCTATTTTCAACAATTTTAATAAATCGAAAATAACATATGGACGTTCTTAAATTGTCTTCATATTTTTACTGTTTCAAATTACATCCATTCATTTTTGTCATAAATGCATAAAATCCGCAGTCTAATGATAATACATACTGTGGTCGTCTCAAGTCGTTGTGGATCAAATTCGTTGTCGGTCAAATCTAGAGTCAGTGAAATGTTGTCGGGGAAATTTGTGTCGGTGATTTCCATGGGACCCATCTGAAAAGTCCGTTTCCAGTCCGTTTTATTACCAAGTAATGAAAAGTTAATATACAGATGATCACTTTGTTTGTATATTGTATACAGTCCTCGACAAAATAATAAGATACCTAGCATATTTTTAAAATTTAAAGGTGGAAAGTGTACACTCCGTTATATCCTGAATACTACATACTATCTCCAAAGTAAACACGCAAAATCTTAGGATTATATCGCATACCATAGCAAAATTAGAGAAAGATATGTGAACACGGACTGACATTGCTTCGACAAAAGTATAAGACATTTGGCCTATTATCCACTTATGTGACTTTTACCATTAAGTGTTCTACTGCGAACGTATTCAGACGTTGAATCTTGTGATTTTCTTACAGTATAAGTACACTTATTACAACGAAAAATAAATAATGGGTCGAGGAAAGCAGTTAGATAAAAGTGAGGTCGATACAGTATTAATAAAATTTCGAAATTATTAAACAGAAGTAGGTGCGCGATATATAATATATTAAAAAATCCAAGTGCTTATCGAGAAACGAAAGGAAGTGGAAGACCTAGCGTTACTTCCGAACGTGATAAACGTGCAATTTTGCGTGTTGCAAAAGCAGGTGTGAAAATAAATTTAAGAAATGTACATCGCATTTTACAAGAAAGCAAACACATTAAACGGAAGAAATTAAAACAACGGCCACCCTTAATGGAGAAACGCAAAGCAACACGACTAAAGTTCGCTTGTGAATACGTCCACTGGATGAAAAACTGGAAGGGAGTCATTTGTAGTGTCGAGAAGAAATTCAATCAGATAGCCCTGACGGCTGGGCCTACTACTTTCATGATTGCAGAAAGGAAGAACTCCATTTATGTTACCGTCAAATGGGTGGTGGCAGTGTTATGGTATGGGCCGCTATTGGTTACTATGGAAAAACAGAAATAAATTTTTTATCAGGTCAGATGAATAGTAATAAATATATTGAACTAATAGCAGATCAGTTAAACAAGCCTGCAGCTCGTATCACGCGCTGTGAATATATTTTTCAACAGGATAATGCAGCAAACCATACTGCAAAATCTGTGAAACAATCCTTTTCTTAAAAAAATATTAATATTTTGGAATGGCCCGCTCGTTCTCCCGATTTAAATATTATAGAAAATGTATGGGGAGATTTGTCAAGACAATTCAACGCGAATGGGAGACGATATAATAATGTAAATGAACTAGAAGAAAATATAAATCACAATTGGACACATTTAGAACAAAAACGAATCAAAAAGTTATATAAAACTATCCGAAAGCGATTACTAAACGTAATTTAATTCAAGAGCGGTATCACAAAGTATTAATTTTGTATTTTTATTTGCTTAATCAAACATTTTTCTGTTGGTGTCTTATACTTTTGTCGAATTAATGTCAGACCGTGTTTACATATCTTCCTCTAATTTTGCTATGGTACGCGACACAATCCTAAGATTTTACATGTTTACTTTGGAAATAGTATATACATATAAAAAGAAAGTCCTGACTCACTGACTCATCAACGCCCAGGCTAAACCCTTGGACGTAGAAAGCTGAAATTTTGCACAGAGGTTTCCTTTATGACCTATACAAAGAATAAGGAAGGATATTTCGAAATTCAACGCCTAAGAGGGTGAAAAGGGGTTGCAACGTTTGTATGAGGAATATTTTATTTGTGGTCGGATTTGCTTGAAATTTGGACGTAATGCTCTTTGATATATTAATCAAACACCTATTTCGGCATTTTAAAAAATTCAACCCCTAAGGAGGTGTAAATGGGTTGTCTATGTATGTAATATACAGGATACAACGGAGTGTACATTTTCTACCTTTAAGTATAAGAAATTTAAAAATATGCTAGGTGTCTTATTATTTTGTCGAGGACTGTATACTTGTGCGATGTAACAATATTAAACGTGCGCATTGCGTTAGAAAATTTCTGGCGTTAAAATAACCTAGGTTATTTATAAAATTAATAACCTTTAACGCCTTTAATTTAGGTTTCTATATATATATATTGTCTTTTAAACTCAAATTTTTCCTTTGAAAAAGGTTCAAAACTGAACCGAAACGTTAGGAAAGAAGAAAAGTTTATTGCAAAATTGCTAGATTTACTAAGTGACCGAAATGGTAGCGCCGAAAGCATCATTAAATTAAACCTAATATAACATTTTATCTCGGACTAGGTAAAGCTTAGCAAACCGATCCAAGTATCGTTGAAAGGCAGTGGCCAACGACTAAATCGTGGATCAATGGACGAGTCCGCTGTTCAGAAACCAGACTGTCAGCTGCTCCAGTCGCCGAAACTTCAGCCGAAAGACGACCGACACAATTCGAAACTGAACAACAGCTTGTCGACGAACAATGTGGATCTGCTGAAGGTTCCGAAGCGGAAGCTCTCGGTGTTCTGTCGATCGTTCGACGTGATCGAGGCCAGGGATCAAGAGAACACGCTCGAATTCCGTCGTACGTCCAGCAATCCCTCGGTCGCGGTCGGTTCGAACGACATGCAAGATGAAGGATCGAGGAGCAGAGACGATTCCCGTGAAACGAGTCCCTGCAGGAAAGGTTTCGTGAACAGTTGTCGATCGTTGATCGAGAACGGTAAATTCGTCAACAGCGAGAACGATTGTCTCGGCGAGAGACCGAGCAATCCTCGATGCTTCCCATCGAGGAGATCGCCGGTGATGGAACCGAAGCTGCCTCGTGCCGGTGACAACGTCGTCGACAATTGTTCGACGATCAACGAAACGTCCACCGAAAAACAACCGAAGCTGGAAAACGGAGGACTGAAAGTAAGATTCGGGTGAAGTAGCGCGCATACACATATCTAGAGAGAATTGACTCTTAACGGCCGCGCGTTCTCTCGGAAGAGTATTTAGGTCCAAGCTTTATTTTCACAGTAAACCAAATATTCACGGTAAATCAAATGACTCGCCTTGAGACGTCGCTACCAATCGCTGCGAAAATATTTCCGTTCCGAATTCTTAGACCCGGTGCAATCGTCGTTCATATTCCGCTAGATATCCGCGGGAGTCCCAGCGGATTGTTGGAAAAATTATTCATTCGTTAAGTGAACCGTCGCGCGTCACAGACATGTCACGATCGCAATCTTGCGGTTTACTTCGAGACAGTCGTATTCATTTTGTACACTTTCCTATTCGATAATAGAACTTCCCATTTCTTGGATGTACGACTAGGCGGATCATAAAGATACGTTTTGAAGAGAATTACGCAATATCCGAAGACTCCGTGACTTCCACGTAATAAATTGTTTTATTATTCCGTGAGAGAGGTACGTCGCATTTGAGAAAAGATTTTAACAGCGAAGAATGCATTCGCAGGAACAGGTGCTGGCGGCAAACGTGTAAAAGAACGTAAACGGCAGGACTTGCAAATTAACCTGATACTTAAGAAACATGACATTGACATTTGACATACAGCAGAAGTACGCTGTACCCGCTTATCTAATTTTTTACCTCTCCTACGACTCTTAGTTATCGCTGAATTGTTATAAAATACATATTTAGCTTCTAGCATTGTACCACGCACTGTTTAATCTGTACCGAACTGTATAATCTATACTAGAAAAATACTAGTAAAGAAGGGGTTAAAATTATAGAATAAATTAGTAAATTTAATATGAAAATAGGGAAAAAATTTGATATGAGTATAAATTAGTAAGTTTGTATAAAATTTAAAATTTAGAGGGAATTTTAAATTATAGTATAAATTAGTAAATTTATTATTGAATTTATGAGGAAAATTTAATATTAGAATGTAAATTAGCAAATTTTTTATGTAATTTAAAAGAAAGAGTTAAACTTATAGAATAAATTAGTAAATTTATTATGAAATTTGAGGAAAAAATTTAATATGAGTATAAATTAGTAAATTTATTATTAAATTTATGAGAAAGATTTAATATTAGAATGTAAATTAGCAAATTTATTATGTAATTTAAAAGGAAGAGTTAAAATTATAGAATAAATTAGTAAATTTATTATGAAATTTAAGGAAACAATTTAATATGAGTATAAATTAGTAATTGCCTCATATATCGTAGGTTCACCCTGTTTTGTCCCGATTTACATATTTCGTTTTGCATCTACGATAAAGCCTTGATGTAAGAAAATCGAAATCATAGGATCTACGAAAAACGAATATCCCGAATATCGGTGTGAACCACTGCTAATCCAGTTACAAAACTTCCTTATTTTTCATTATTTTTTTATGGGACTTTCGCTAACTTATTTTTGGCATTTTTCTTATTAGAACGACACTAAAATCGATATAAATTGAGCTGCATTTCGTCGAGGTCTCAAAAAGATAGTAGAACCACAGGATCTAAGAAATAGCACGGAGGGTTCCTCTTAGATTTTAGATCAAGGCTTTACCGTAATCCACGCCGGTCCGTCAAGAGTCGAAGCAAATTTCCTCGCTCGTAATGATTCCCATTTTCGATCAGACCGTCGACAAAAATGTCGCCAACTCTTCCACAGAGGTCGATCGTCTTCCATCGGCCAGCAAGAGCACGTCGTCCAGTGAAAGCATAGAAAATTACGGGATGGAGAAGGATCTCGGGTTTGGACAGAGTCAACAAGCAGCGGCTGCGAGCGATGGTAAATTTTGCGGGAAATTCTAGAAAACTAAAAATATGATAATTGTATATTTATCGGGGTGCCTATACTCTCGTTCGCAGATCTGGTCAAGATCAAAGATACGGCGTGTCCGCCGACGTTTGTGGACGCGTCGAGTGCCGGTCGCAGAAAATACATAGCAGTCGGCGCCGAAATGTCGAATCACGAGGATAGCTCGACCGGATCCGAGAGCGAGGACGAAGCAATTGAGGAAAACGGTAGAGTGGAAAGGATCGAGGAGACGAGGAACGACCGATCGCGACCTCCATCGTCCTTCTCGATCGCCGAGCTTCCAGGAGAACCGGATTCGATTCGGATCACCGACGGAGAGAAGACAGAAGACCTTGTCCAGACGAACCGAGAGAAGCGACAAGTTGGTAATCCTTATGCTGCTGTTCTTTAGTATGTTGTAGACGACAATCGTGTCGTAATTGTCAAAATTTCCGACAGCCGAGTGCAATGGTTTCGTTCGAATATCAGCGAAACAGCTCTCGTTAGAAAACGACCTTGAAGTCCCATCAACAATTCCATACACAAATTTGCGTACAACTTTTGCTGATTATTAGACTGCGGATCTTTATGCATTTATGAAGACATTGGTTGTAAAACAGTAAAAATTTAACAAATTCAAGAATGTTGTAACGTTGCTTTCAATGTAACAAAGTCGTTAAGGGATAAAATCAATTTTTACGTTATTTCTACTTCCCACAATCAATGAGAAACATTTTTATTTTGCATGAAGATCCGTAGTCTACTGATTATACAATGTAACGAAAATGTTCCAGATAAACTTATCATCTCACCTAGCATCAGAGTTCGGCAGTAATTAATTACATGAGTATTTAATTACATCTTCAATTACATGTGCAAAAGTGGACTATAATTACAATAAGAAAACGATTAAATGGTCCAAAACATAAAAATTAGTGGTTTAAAAGAACAATTACACTAGAGCAATTGTTAGACTCAACTACAATTATTGTAATCGTGTTAAGTAATTGCAATTACTCCTTTCACAATTACTGTAATTGTAAGTGTGGTCCGTAATTACATTACTGGTTGAGCCAAAGTAATTGCAATTACCAATTACAATGACATGTAATTGTAATTTTATTTCTGCAATTTCAAGTAATTTTAATGCAATTACAAGTAATTGTAATTGGCAGTTGCAATTACTTAATGCCAAAATGGCACTAAAACTAAGTAATTAGATACCTACTTAATGGAAATGTCTAAAAAGAACAAACAAAAAGCATATGTTATATATTATTCGACTCCAACTTTGAAATGAGGGTCATTTTGAAAAGTGATGATAATCGTTGTTGTGAAATATCAAATAATTAGCTACAAATAAATATTTAATGAATAATATATATTTCCTAACATATGCTTTTTGTTTATCCTTTTTAGACATTTCCATTGAGTAGTTATCTAATTAATGTTGTAATTGCAACCACCAATTACAATTACTTGTAATTGCAAAAATAAAATGACAATTACATGTAATTGTATTTGGTAATTGCAATTACTTTGGCTCAACCAGTAATTGTAATTGCGGACCACAGTTACAGTTACAGTGATTCGTCAAGTAATTGCAATTACATGTAATTGTAATTGTATTTCTGCAATTTCAAATTACAGTAATTGGTAAGTAATTGTAATTGTAATTGAAATTACATTTTGCCCAACTCTGCCCAGCATGTCTTGATCGAACAAATCAATTTTTTCTATTGTTTTTCTGGTAAAATTGAATCGCACTCCAATGCTCATAAATTGAGAAACGTGCTCGAAACACGATAATCGATTTCTTTGTTTCGCGTGTGAAGTCCAGTTCTCCCACACAATATCGATACAAATTGAATTACGCCGCGCGATACACGCGGCGCGGCGTTACCTAATATCGTCCACTAACACAAAAGTTAAACAATTTTTATTTGAATATCGCAGTGTGATACGGTGTTTAGAATGTCTGGCGATGCTGAAGGTCAGGATTAGGTTTGGGTTAGGTCTCCGTTGCAAACGCAGAAACGTTTACCATTTCCTTCCTGTTTCAATTCGGCTGCGTTTTGTTTCGCAAGCTGTGCGAGCCGAAAAATTCGATGTCAAATTGCGTCGTAAACTCTTCTGGAGTCCAAACATCTATGTATACTCAACTCTTTTTGTTCCGTGTCTGTTTATTTTCATTCGTACCGTTGACACGACGTCGACAATAAATTCACGATCCGATTGCCCAAACACGCGCGAAAAATCTACTCTTGACAGAAAGTAGAATATCAACGCTTCATCAACTTCTTCTTTGTTTAAAACCGTGTTTAAATGAATATTATTAAATTTCCTGAATCTCGCCATTCGAAATGTCACCAATTCGTCCCATTTTTGTCACAAATGCATCAAATGCGCAGTGTAATGATGTATGGAGGGGGAACGAGAATTTTCTCGAACAAGTAACAAGCAAGAATCTTGATCACCGCCCAAAATTCCGAATATTTTATACAGCTTGGATCATTGATGCACCACACGGTCACACTACATCCGGTGATCTATACCGTCCGATAGGAAAAATAATATTTACTCCAGAAGCCGCGCAGCCCGGGATATATTAGGTGTACTAATAAATAATCGACTATTTTCATAATGAGATGGCGGTGCAGGTTGGTTAAAAATAAAACACAGGTCGGAATCTTTTATTTGGGGAAGGTGTTGATGGAGAATGTGTCGTCGCCGTCGTTGGTTGCGTTGGTGGGTTGATCGAAGTGATCCATTCTGTCCGAAACGAATCGTAAGAATCCGGGTAAAAATAGATCACTTATTGGCACACCTAATACCACTAGGAAGTGAGGGATTTGAGTAACGGACGCCGGAGACTATCGTCTGGAAGACCGATCGCGTGGTCGGATATTTATAGGCGTAATGGTCGACAAAAACCAAATAGTTTAGGAACCAGGGCGGAAGCGTTCGGAAAAAGCATGCATTCGATCTTATCAAACCGCAGAGATTCTTCGCTGCGAGACGATCTTTGTCCGAGGGCGATTGCAAACGGTACCATCGAGCAAAACGACATTGCGGTTGCAGCAAACAGGAGGGGCAAGTCAATGAAGAAGACCAGTTCCGAGCTTTTCCTAGCTTCGCTGATTGCCGATTGCAAAATATGGGCTTCGCGAACTTCGATGAAACGAGTGATCTGTGCAGGTGAGTGGAGGGGAACCAAGAACGTTGAATTTTTTTTTTAAATATCGTTTATTTTAATATCGATCGATGCGACTGTCTTGTACTCTTTGTACTTCGATTTTTGTGGAGAAAATAATGGCAACCTTGTAAACGGAGAACGTAATTGATCGTAATTCATTTCAGGGACAACCTTGTCTCTTCGGAAAGCGAGCTGGAGGTAAGCGACCGATGGAACAAGTGAAAAATAAAAGTTACGGTTTGTTTGATGAACTTGTTTTAATTACAGCGGAAGTACATCGCATTTTCGATCGGGCTCGGCACGGATAGGATCACTTTGCAACGAAGGGTGACGATGTCGCGAAGACAACGAGACCTGTCAGAACAGAACTTCGAACATGAAATTCAGAAATTACAAGAGGAGATAAAGGTATATATAATTGTATTCCGTAGCGATAACGGCTTACAAAATGAGTAATGAACACCGAAGCCTAGAGGTAGCGACTCGAAGCATGGAAGTTCCTGGAATTTCATGTTATTCGAACAACCCGCTATTATTCTAAATCAAGCCTGGTCAACACGCGGCCCGCCGGGCGATTTTATATTTCTATTGAAACTTTTGTCTAAAAAAAAATATAAATAAACATTTTATTAAATTATAATATTTTTATTAAAGAAACATTTTTTTCGAAGACGAAATTTACAAAGAGTTCGTCATTATGTGCTTCATTAACTGATGCCAATTTAGAAAACCAGGTAAGGTGTGCAATGTCGAACAGAAATATAGATTTAAAAAAATTAAGTGAAAGAATAAGGATAAACAAATACATATCTCATTAATTAAGAGTCGAGAGTTACTAATTATATTGAATCACAGTATAACAATAAAGTTTTATTCATTTTGTATTTGTATTACATTTTTTAAAAGCATGTTTACCTAAAGTGCGACCGCTGTTAATGTTACGCGTCATCAAAGTGATCCGTGAAAGTATTTGGGTTGGCCAGGCCTGTTCTAAATTCTAAATACTTTTTTGAACATGGAGTATCTTTTCGTACAGGATCTGTCGCGTTATTCCTTGCACACGGATGGAGAGTCAATGGAAAGAGTGGAAAGAGTCCGCCACAGGTTAGACGTAGTGAAAACGTGCGCGTGTAAGATCTCCTCCGCCGCTGAAACGCTTGGAGCGGTTCTTCAGGAACAGAGGATCTCCCCAGAAATTTTCGTAGCCGATAGATATCTTCAGATATTGCGTACGAGGTGTGATAACTTGTCTACGGAAATTGCCGAGATCAAGTAAGCCCTTCATCTTCGTTAAATCATTCTTTCTCCGGCGCGGCGGGAACAATATAATTATAGGGGAGATAATTAACCCTTTGCGGACAAAGATTTATCAATTCGACGAAACGTATTGTTCGAATCAATGAGAATTATATCGATAAAGATATCAAATCTTGATTTTCAGGCGAATTTTATTGATGCACAACATTGTGATCGAAGAAGACTCGGGAGAGATATACGACGTACCTCTTCAACCATCGCGATACAGAAATGGATCGTCTTGGAGTAACCGGACAATGGTGCGGAAATAATTCTAAGAGTCTTGTACTTGCACGAGAGAAGAAATAACAACTTTTATAATCTAAATATTTAAGCAACCGCCCACGGAAAAATTATCATTTTCAGGAACTCGATTTAAATTTTGTATCGTGTTGGGTCACAAATTAGTTTTTAACTATTCATGATGTTCACGTATGCGCATTATTCACAAATACTTATAAATAATGTATAACGCGAGCATAGGCAGGTGAAACGCTTTTACATACATACAATATGCGAATATTACCCCATAAAATCCAGTAACGGCTATGTTATAATAACACGAATGATCAGTTCCCATTAATGAAGAAAAGAAACGGAAATTAGAAATGACTCAACTCTTCTTTTCAGATGGCAAGAAGAAGGGCAAGCATCGCAACAATTTCGCGGCCTTTAACGTCACAAGATGTAACGAAGGTAAGGCCTCGTACACACTAGAACATTGCGACGAACAGCGCGGCGAACCGCGCAGTTCGACGAATGGCGATCGGAACGGATTTGTGCTATTTCCAGATTTTCTTGATAACAACTATGGGAGCTGCAGCGGCGTATACTACACAAAGAAATACAGAAAATGTTAGCAGTTTATTGAGTCTAAATGTTCAGGTCTGTACGAAGCACTAAGGACATCAGATTCGAGATTAAATGACCTGAATTTTTAGAAATGTTATGACATTTCGACGAACGGTGCCACAAACGCCGCCGCGCGCATTTCGGCGCGCATTCGTGCGCGCGGTCGATCCATCAGCCCTGGGAACGGCGGCGCGCATTTCGGCGAACGGTGCTACGAACACCGCCGCGCGCATTTCGGCACGCACGAACGTGAATGGGTGGCACTTACAAATCTGTTTGCAGGATAGATAGCATATCCTAAATATTCATAATATAAAGAATAAATGTCAAGAAGTAGACAGAAATTTATAAACAAAGACCGTTAATTTGTTCGGAATTCCGAACATTTTCGGGAATCTCGCACACCCCTGTAGAAATCCCGAAAAAATTCACGGGAAACCCGAACACCACCGGGAATCGCGAATATTCTCGGGAAAAACCCAGGATTTTTGGGATCCCGTCCCGACATGATACAAGGCGTCCCATCCCGTTCCCGGCATCGGGATTCGGGAATTCCCGGGTTCCCGCACACCTCTAGTATTTACATATCAAAAGACGTGTGCGATTTTCACAACTTAGAACGCTCAGCCAAACCGAAAATGGCTTGATGTGTGACCAACCTTGTTTGTTTACGGAACGCGCTCTCGGAACTTAACCCTTCCGTTTTTATTCAGAATATGTATCGTAGAAGCATTTGAAGACGAAAATTCATCATATTGCAACACTTCTAAAAATTCAAGTCATGTAATCTCGAATCTGATATCTTTAATGCTTCGTACACAACTGAACATTTCACTTTGAAACTTTAATTCACTCAATAAACTGTCAACATTTTCTGTACTTCTTTGTGTAGTATACGCCGCTGCAGCTCCCATAGTTGTTCGCAAGAAAATCTGGAAATAGCACAAATCCGTTCCGATCGCCGTTCGTCGAAATGTTCGTCGAAATGTTCTAGTCTGTACGAGGCCTAACGTTAATAAATAATTCTTTCAATTTTGTACTCGATATGTTCACGTTAATTTATGTTTAGGATTGTCCCAGACAACGTAACTCATCTGTTTCCGGTAGAGTCACCATAAGGAAGTCATCTTGGTGCTCTGAGATGATGTGGGAAAATGAAAAACAAGCTCGAAAGGAGTATGTATTTTTGTAATATTAATAGCATTCCATATAAAAAATTGAAGGCTACCTTCGCTCCTAGAAAAATAGTGCAAACACGACAAAAGTTACGTTGCTTGCAAAAAACAGTACATACTACCTATTCCTCTTTAATTTTTTTCTAACATTTATTATTTGCTAATTTTATTAGCAGTTCTAACAGCGTCGTCGAGTTACGGGACATCAGCGAACAGACTGAATCGAGAAGGAACTCCCGTGAAGAGAATAATAATCTGTTGAGACACGATCAAGTCGATAATATTGACACCATAAATCACGAGAGTGTTGATAACATAAACGATGAAGATTGGCCATCATCGGGGTCAACGTGTCTTTTAGAATCTAGAATCGTTGAGAAACAATTAGTGCCATGGTAATTATACACATTATACACTGTAATAAAATACTACCGTCTAAAGAGCTAGTATTTTTAGAAGTATTTAATTCTTTGTTTTAGTATACGAACTGCCGAACCCCTACGAATAACAACAAATTTTCAGACATGGCGACCGGGAATTTGGTACATGTTATTTTTCCTCCTTGGATTTTATGTAAATTACATTACAATGTCAGTTGTCGAGAGTAAGGCAAACGTGTCGTAATTTGTCCTTCCGCGGTGCTACAGTATTAGCAGTACAAGTTGTATCGAGTGTACTGATATTAACGAGGGAAAGTAATAAAAGACCTAAATGTACAAATATATCGCATTTAATTCTTTTCAGCTTTAATTTAATATATTACAAACCGTCGACCGTTCCGATACACACGAGCGAATTATTCTTATTGTAATAACGTAGGGAAAGTATACTCGAGCAATGTGTTGAGTATATTTGTGGTGGTTCCATGTCAGGTACTACATTTGATGAATTACTGAAAAGAAAATATAGAAGTTTGAATGGAGAATTACAGAATGTAAGAATTTCATTTTACTAAACCAAGATACCTATTGAGGATTTTAATATGATCATGAGTAGGCCATAAACGAATAGTGCCGTCCAGACTTCCACTGGCAATGTACTGGCCATCGAAGCTCCAGTCTAAATTCATAACCGTGTCCTCGTGGCCTTTAAGTTCGGTTAACAACGCATTGGTCGCTAAATCCCAAACAGAGATAGATTTGTCATCACCTAAAAACACAATTGGATTGGATTATATTAGATGATAAAACTCTACTACGTATTTTCGTTTCCGGAAACGAATTGTGGCAATGCATTTGTGATCCTGATATTTAGTATAGTATGAAAATATCTTTTACCAGCAGCTGCCAAATACTTTCCGTCCGGACTAAAAGCTAAACTATAAATCGTCGACTGTGCTCCAATATATACCCTCAACAAATTCCCGTCATCTTTGTCCCATAATCTGACAGTCTTATCGGCAGACCCAGTCGCCAAATATCGAGCGCTTGGGTGAAATTTTACACACTGCAAAAAAAAGTACGCTAGCCGTTAATTCATATATTTATTGAAAACTATGTTCAAGCGTTCTTGTGTGTGATTTCTGTTAATAGAATACGTACATTTATATCTAGAAAGTGACCAGCAAATATGCGCAATGGAAATATTCTATCTAACGACCATAATTTGGCGGTTCTGTCATGAGAACCAGTCGCCACATATAAATTGAATACGCTAAGATCCATGCACCATATAGGATAACTATGACCGCTGAAACAAATAATTATTATTCACTGCGTTAACAGCATTATTAAATAAATAAATGTTTTGTTAAAATGCATATTGGGTGCGTTGACATAAAGTACACGTAAATACCTATAAATAGCGGCACATGTGTAATCGTTAAGTCTCCACGCCCTCATGTCTTTATCGCTAGATACGGAAAGTAATATTTCTGATTCTGGAATAAACCTTAGATCATGTACAATATCTGTGTGTCCTCTAAGTATCACTGCCCCTCCTTCAGTCCTTAAAGAAAGCACAAAAACTTGTATTCCGTATAGATGCGACGAAACAGTCTATTGCGCAGACGTCTACGGTTTACCGAATGAAAAAATGATTAAACTTACGTTCTGTCGCCAGATTCATAAAATTTATCTAAAAATGGATTATCAGAGGCAAACGAGAAGGAGGGTTCTTCGTGCTTTGGCTTAATTAATACTGTTTCATTTATACCCCATAGCCTAATCTCTGTGGTGCTAAATCCTACTGCTAATTTGTCCATATTTGGTGGAATTATACCGCTACTCGCACTGCAATAGTAAAAAATGTTAATTCTTGTCCGAATATATCCTAAAATTATATTTATACGCAATTACTTTTCGATAGCGTTATTCACTGCAAATATTCGTAAAGGTTGATGCGCATTATTTCGAATTAATCTTATTGCTTCTTGTAATTCTCGCATTTCACGATCAGCTCCGGTACCCGACGGCTGCTCTACGTATCCATTTATTCCTACGTCGCATCTTAAACCCGATTCTTCGGATCCTTCTGTGTCTGTTTCAGGCACATCCATTTTTTTAATTATTGTCAGGTGTGTATTTATTATCTAAACAGTGGAATTAACAAAGTTATAGACAGTCGTGCCCAAACATTATACATATGTAATATTTAACTCGATACTACTTTGTTACCTGCATTAATATAATGTGTCCATGCTTCGAAAGAAACTGCTGAAGACACAAATGAGCAATATCAGACATATCGACTTTATATTTTCTAGTTCTAAATGAATTGACTAAAGGTCTCAGTTCAATATCTTGTACCGAATATACGCTAGACAGCTCTTCTAAAAAGTCTTTCTCGGTTTCGCTATTAAACTCGTTTTGATGTGATTTTAAAAACTGAATGGCTGCTTGTTTGTTACCAGCATGTAGCATCTCTAGATACAAGTGACAAAACACAGGGTATAAAAGCCCCTTTAATTCCATTTTCAATTTATCGTTGAGTGCAATATTTACCCACATCTTTAATCTAAAAAAAATCATATGTGCACTGTATTAAAACAAGAAACAAATAAATCGATTTACAAGCAGTTTCTCTTATAAAACCACATGTTCAGGATATTATAATAAAAGGATAGAATGTGAGTGAACCAAAGAATATACCGTTGATACGCTTGATCTGCAGCAGCAACGTCGATGCTAATAGCACTAAAAACAATGGAGTTGTCTTGAGACGTAGCAGAGGCAACAGTTGCATTCAGAGTCATTTCATCACTGGTTCGACAATGAATTTGATTAGTTTTACAAAACACCTCACTAGTCTGCAATGGTTAAAGGATGAGTAGAGGTTATATTGTGTTTACTTACTGCATTTCAATATTAAATACATTTCTTGAAATAAAAGTAGGAATGCAGCCTGCCTGGTAATGACGTCGTTTCAAATATGACTCGATTGACGCGTTAATCAATTCACTTTTCAAACGTTTCATCTTTTTGGTATTACACGTTGGTTACATTCAAAAGTTTTGAAAGGCTCGACCATAAGAAACGTGTGTCGAACTGCAAAAACTGTCAGGTCAGAAGTACGTTGTTTCAGCAACTATTTCAAACATGAATGGAATATAAACATTGATAAATATACGAATCATTTATACGAAGGTCAATTATATTTGTGAAAAGTATCAATTATGTGAATGTATATTTTCATCGATAAAGTAAACCGAGATCAACGAGGCTTCCACCGGTATTATTCGGCACATCTCTCTCATCTATCAATGCCCGTAATGTGCAAGACAAGGAGAGGTTGAGTGTGCGACAAGGATAGGTAGAGAAACAGTGGCGCCATCTATGCGGCGGGATGGTGAACTAATTTTCCCAATCCTTCCCATGTGTAAGTCGCTCGTGCCAGCTCCTTTTTCGCGGCGCTTCGAATCCCCTGGTAAGTAGTAGGAGCACATGAAATCAAAGGAGGTATCCGACAAAGACAGACTTATGCAATTTACGGAAAGCAACAAGGACACATGTAGACCGCTCTCACTCATCTATCAAATCAATCGATACTTCATTAATTACTCGCTTCACAGCAACAATTAATAAACTTTAACGATTGGAGACTACGAGGCGGACCTCCTGCTACTTTCACGTATAGTTTTTGATTAGATGTTGTTAGTTGTTAAATAGTTATTCACAATTTTCCGAACCTCTGTCCAGTAGTGAGCTGAAAATTATTGACACCATCTTAATAATAAATTATTTTCTCACGCTCCAGACATAATTTGTGAAGATTTATGATCGAAGAAGCTAAAACAGGTCTCTGGCAACAATTCAGTAGCAATTTTGTGTAGATCCAGCTCGTATTTAATTAGTTATTAACCATTTTCGCAGATTGTACTTGTTTCTCCTATGCCCGTAATGTGTAAGACAAGGAGAGGTCGAGTGCGGGAGCAGGACAGAGCGAGACAAGGTTACAAGGTTACGTTATTTAGAGTGATAGGATTATTACACACCTGTTACACTTTATATCGCTTTTATACATCTTTATATGAACATTCGTGGCTTTTGTTTAACAAGAATATATTACTTATTTCTAATAAAAAAACATAAATTTCGTTTTGTTTGTGACGTAATCCATCCTACAGATGCCTAATAAAACAAAGAGAACCCTTTTCCTTAATATTGTACTATATAATATATATATAGATAATTTAAGCTACTTCTCTATTCACTATCTAGATTCCTTTCCCCCAAAACCATTTCCAGTTCTGTATTTTAACAGAAATAAATCGCTTTTACATTTATTCCCTACATATTTTGCCAAGCTGACTTGGTACCTGATACTACCGGTAACATGAAAATTCATTAATAACTCGCTTTCCGATAATAATTTATAACAATTTATGGTCGAAGAATGTAGACTGGACTATTAGCAACTTTCACAGTACATTTTGCTTCTAATTGGTTTATAATTAAATAGTTATCAACAATTTTCTGGACCTCTGTTCACAAGTGAACTGAAAAATATTGATACCATCTTATAAATAAGTTGTTTTATAACATTCCAGACATAATTTGTGAAGATTTATGATCGAAGAAGCTAGAATAGATCTCTGGCAACAATTCAGTAACAATTTTGTATAGATCTGACTCGTATTTAATTAGTTATTAACAATTTTTGCAAAGGGTACTTGTTTCTCCTATGCCCGTAATGTGTAAAACAAGGATAGGTTGAGTGTGGGAAAAGGACAGAGCGAGGCTCACTCTTGCCATTCGAGAGTGAGAGTGGTCTATATCTGTCCCTGTCGCTCTCCGTAAATCGCATAAGTCTGTCCTTGTCGGATACCTCCTTAATCTCATGTTCGCCTACTAGTACACCCTGGTAAGTACCAGGAGATTAGAACCGCGAAGAGGGAGGTGGCACGAGCGAGACCTCTTCTGTCCTTGTCGCACACTATCACCGTTCTTGTCTTACACATGGGAAGGATAGGGGAAATTAGTTCACAATTCCGCCACCATAGATGGCGACACTGTCGCGCCACTCTATCTATCCTTGTCGCAGAAATAACCTCTCCTTGTCCTACACATTACGGACACAGGAGAAACAAATACCATCTGCAAAAATTGTTAATAACTAATTAAATACAAGTCAGATCTATACAAAATTGCTAATGGATTGTTGCTAGAGGTCTATTCTAGCTTCTTCGATCATAAATCTTCACAAATTATGCCTGGAATGTTAGAAAACAATTGATTTATAATTTTTCAGCTCACTTCCAGACAGAGGTCCAGAAAATTGTTGATAACTATTTAATTATAAACCAATTAGAAACAAAAATGTACTGTGAAAGTTGCTAATGATCCAGTCTACATTCTCCGACCATAAATTGTTATAAATTATTATTGGAAAGTGAATTATGACAGTTCCATGTTATCAGGAGTAAGTATCAGGGGATTAGCAACGCCTTAAGAGGAGGTGGCACGAGTGAGTTAAACAAAAGCGATGAATGTTCATATAAAGATGTATATAAAAGCGGTATAAAGTGTAACAGGTGTATAATAACCTATCACTATAAATAAAGCATCCTAAGCATCCTAAGCCTCGCTCTGTCCTTTTCCTGCACTCAACCTCTTCTTGTCTTACATCTTACACATTACAGATTACAGTAGTACGGGTACGCAGTGCTTCGATCGGTGGCACCTTTTCTCGCGCATGCGCGACAATTTCAGCCTCAGTAACGTAACTATATCGATGAAATCGGGTAGCTTGAGCACCCCGCAGACTTTTATAATTGAAACTTATTCTTTATTTTGAGGATGGGATAGGGAAAGAGCACTACAATAACTACGTAAAAGAATACATAATAAAACAAGGAAATAACACTGGTACATTCCCGCCAGAATAACTGCCTCAAGGCGTCAGTGCTCTAGCCGCTCCGCAACCCAATAGGAGATACGTTACTGTTTTCTCGCGCATGCGAGAGAAAAAGGTGCCACCGATCGAAGCACTGCGGGTACGGGCATTGGTAGATTGAACTAACCTAACTATTAATTAGACCAAACTCAATCCCTAAATGCAATAGGAAGATTTGTTAAAGATCAGACTGTTTTCT
Source organism: Lasioglossum pauxillum (assembly GCA_933228785.1). NCBI lineage: Eukaryota > Metazoa > Arthropoda > Insecta > Hymenoptera > Halictidae > Lasioglossum > Lasioglossum pauxillum. The sequence goes on along the minus strand of OW121701.1, from coordinate 34,776,459 downwards.
CCGTTTGCAATTGCTTGTAATTAAATCAGAAAATCTAGAAAAATGAAATGAATTCGTTATCGATGCTGTAATATTTGTTTCAATTATTCTGGAAACTCTTTCAGCTGCAGCTTAGGGGCTCAAAGGATAGGCGTAAAAATGAGAACAATTTTCCATCGTATAAGGTATATTATTTATTATATATTATTTAAATACATTCAACATCGTCTTGACAACTGCATAGGAAAAATATTTTTAGACGCATTCCAAAATTTGTTGACTTTTGCTAGGAGACATCCTAATAAAAAAACTATGTAGCAGACACTATTTGCACTATTTACATGATTATTACGATTTCGAAATCGGGAGGAAATTCTTTTTTAAATATCGAAATAAGGCACGGAAAAGAAAATTGAATATTTTTTATTGTCATCATTAAATAAAGTAAGTTTATGTTATATATTTACAGAAATGATGTATTTAAAAAAAAACTAATTCAATCGAGATGAAGAATTAGGACAGGTTGTCAGTGTTAGTCATAAGCTGTCACTGTGATGCCACAGATGTTCTATGAATTTGTCTTTGCCGCTGATGAATGGTATTATCACATTTGATTCTAATAATGATCTGGAAAATACATAAAAAATATAAAATATTTCATAATAGTATAATCGACCATTTTTAAAAAATGCATGCATATAATAAGATAAAAATTCTATTCGAGAAAATAGTTTAAATAAATGCTTACAAATTTGAGCAGAGTAAGTTTAGATCTTGGGGTACGATGTAACGTGTATCTGGATACAAACGGAAAAATGGATCATTCTCGTTATCGGAAATTTCAAATCCTTTTAATCTGTAATATGAAACATATAAGATATATATTTTGCAGTGGTATTATATGTATAATTAACTTCCGTTATAATATATACCGATACTATACCTTACGATAAAATGTTTATGTTGCTGTTGTATCGATTGCTCTATATTATGTTTTGCCAAATCAAATATTGCGGTAAATGCCAAATCTCGAAAGTCGGAAATTTCATCAAATTTATATTCCCTGGAATTATTTACGAGAAAACGACTTTTAAATGTTTTAGCGATTAGTGACCTGCTTGTTGGCGTATCTATCCAAATAATACGGCATCCTTTATTGAGCATTTCAGCAAACCAGTCGCAACCTCCCATTTCAGCAACATAATTACATTCTGTTGCATTGTACCAATCGTGAACCTACAAAACAGGGAATGCATTAATTTTTTAAAAGTCTAATCGTTTGAAAGTTAGAGAAAATTTGTTACTTACAGAACACTGGCAAGCTCTGCCAAGTAGTTCTCGGAACTCTGCCATTAACGTCATAAAAGATTCAGGACCTTTCGGATATAATAATACAATATCTGTGCACATAGCGAGAGTATCTTTATCCTTAGAAACATTTAATAGATTGCTCTTCTTATGAACTTTCTCATTATTTTGACCAGCAGTTATGCAGTGCTTTTTCCAGATATGCGTATTTACAACGTACACAAAGCTTACAGTCATAAATATTATCAATCCAGTTAACGAGGTAACAATTATTATCCAGTATATATAGTTACTTGTACTGTCTACTAATTTTGCCATATTGATAATATGGTTAACTGTTGGTATAGGGTAGCAACCTGCAGAAAAACTCACATTTATAACCTTTAAATTACTCAAATGGACAATTAATACAAAAATCAGATCAATAACTGTTTTTTACTTTTGTACGAAGGTTTCCATAAACTGTTGTATTCGCATCTTTCATCATTGATATTTACATAAAAACAGTAATGCCTATTCTTTATAGGTTTAATGTTAAATGCAATCAGCTTCCTATACTTTCCACTATTCTGCTAAGAGAAAATCGTTTAATAATCAATCATCTGTAATGCAATAAACGATACATATCGGAAACAGAATTACCATAGACGTAGAATCACCAGACATACTGTCCTCAAATTCGTAGTATATTTCCTGAAACAAGATATTACAATTAAACAATATGTATGAAATGCACAACAAGTTTTGCAATTGTGAAAGTATACCGAAATATTAAAGCTCCAATTTTTTCTCAGTTCATACACATCGCCGTATATATCACAGTTCTCTTGATCAGTTGAATTGTCAATCAATCCTAATCCTAAATTCAATTCGGAAACCAGTGATACTGTGACATCTACCTCAAAGTGGAGGAATTCCCTACGAAAATGATATATGAATAATAGCAGCTTATAACTTTAACAAGTTGTTTCTTCAGAATTTCTAGTGAAACATCTTTCCTATGTCGTCTTGTATATCTTAAAATGTTTTCGATCTTATTGCTAACTATTGAAATTAAACATACTCCGTTTTATTGAAATCCATGCTTTGATATGAACACGTCAATTGTGGGATTGCGATCACTGTGCGTTTATAATTCGTTTTCAAAAACTTTTTAAATGTATACTTCTCATGGCTGAAACTTGAAAATTGCACGGCATAACATGCTGTAAATATGTATCTGTAGCTTATATTCTGTAACAAACATAAAATATAATATAGGACATGTATAGCTTATCAAATCTAGCTATGCGGTTGACCAAAACTTAGGAATGCGCAGACAAAAACAAAGACCGCACTTGACGAGAGAAGGATGCAACATATGAATGGTAAGGTACACACCTCGTCAAAAGTGCGTACTGTCCATTATTTCTTACAGCAGTAAACATACAAAACAACTGTTTATATGTTTGTGTCAATACACTTGTGTCACTTTACTTTTTAACTGAACTGTCGCCACGTGCATCGTTTGACAGGTGACGATCAGTTCACCATCATTGCGAGGTTCCGCCTATCTACCATTGCGCAGCAGGGACATTTCCCCTTGCAGGGGACATTCAGCCGCACAGCTAGATTTGACAAGCTGTATAATGTTTCATATACATTATATAACTGCAATCAACAATTTTATAAAATAATTGAGAATAATTACCAAAATGGGAGCAGTATCTCTGCAAAAACATATTCTCTTTTCAGACATATGTACTTCAGTACGACTCAAGTTTTGAAAGCCATAACTTTCGCATTCCGTTTCATTAATTGATTCATTTGCTAATAAAGTTATCTTCGACATGCATTCACTTTTTGGTGGTATAAAGCTTATTTCTAAGCTAGCTGTGAACAATCGTCAAATCAGAGTATTATTATATATAAAAAAAATAGAATCACAGAAATGTCTGATTTGTGCCAACACGTGTGATGATATTTAATAAAAAGTATAGAACATGCAAATTGATATTTACCAGGATACTCGGAAGGTTCTCCATCTTTCGTGGTGAAATTAAAATTATTAGGTATTGTTTTTATATCCTCGTTTGTACATCTATCCAGGCCTAAGTCAACAGTTTCTGTTCTGCATCCCTTGGTATCACATATGATCTGCATATCAAATTACATCCATTATGTTGAAATATATTTAATTTGTATTTACATTAAACATACATAAGCAATACAAACACATAATCTATGAATATAGCAAACTAGAATTGCACGTAGAATTAAAAATTTGAAAAACTGATTTCTGCATTACATACTCACATCACATTTGTCCAATCCCAAAACAGATAAACAGTTGCATAGGAGGAAAACGGCAATATGATAACCTTGGTACATATCTTTATTTCAACAGACACTAATATATTGAATTGTAAAAGTTATCGAAAATTACCTATTAATATGGGTTTTTGTCCTATTATTCAAATTTCCCACAAATTCTCGCAGCAAGATATATACGTACATATATACAGAATGAACACAACCTTATCACTCCTAACGGATTTTATCTGGAATGCTAAATATTAACATTATCAGTTTTTAATATATATATCCTTTTTGGTGAGATCACAGAGGGCGACAAAACGTTTATTCTTCATTTCACTGCGCTCCGAAGAGAAAACGACATAAAAAAAATAAAACTTGAAACGAGTGATGATATGCGCATATATACATATATATATGCCAACGCGTAACATATATATATGTATATGCTGGCGCGTCATTTCTACAGCGCCGTTTTTAACTGCGGTTACAATCAAAGCATATTTTATTCATTGTATAACTCATATTTGCTTCTTTTAAACAAATTACAAAAAAAATATGTAAAATGATAAAATTTTACAGAAAAATAATTACATTTTTTAGTATTGAGAGTGTAATTATATAAACATCGTGGAAATACCGTTAGCGTATATTACCGTTATTAGGGATCGTATCTGACTTGTTTATCAAGGAAGGAAATCCTAATTATGCTTTTTCTCCATTGAGTGCAAGCGAGCTATATGATTTCCGCGTTATGTTTATTGATCTTAATATATAGAATATTAAAATGACTTAATAATAATTCTCTAAAATTCTCTTAAAATTCTCTATTCCGATATTTTTAACGCGGGTTCCCGATATATTCGGGTTCGTTCACACTCCCACTTTTTAATACACAAAGAAATAAGATAATACGAAAACTCCAAAGTACGTGCAAAATAATGTTAGAATTTTTATGTTTTACATGGCATTACATATTTATAGACATATACATACACTATAACTTTTTTTAGATAGATCAGCTTCAAGATGAGTACGAAAGAATTGATCAAGTGTGTAAACAAAAGTTTAAACACGCTTAACAATCTTTGGGCACTTATAATTCTAGTGCGCAAAATTGTAATAACGAGTGGACTGCGGATATTTATTTATATGATAAAAGAAATATTACAATAATATTCCTCATCGTTTTTCTAGTACTTTCAGGGGTGACCTTGAAAGATTTGTATTTAAAAATAGAAAATTACATAAATATCCGCTGTTTGTTGCTCTAATCTAATACATACAGTTTTTAGTACTCATGGCCAATGAATGCTGAATAATAAATACTAAACGAAGCATTATCGTGGATAATTATATTATCGTATTTACCATACTATATATATTACACCGCAGATAATGACTACTAAAGCTGCTTTAAAAAAACACTTTTTAAATATATCTACTTTACGGTTGTTTATATAAAGAGTATTGCTATCAATTCATAAAACTTATAGAACATACATGGCGTTTATGCAAATGTATTTTTAAAAAAACGAATTCTTACGTATCTTTCACAGCCTCTCTAGCGTTCTTGCTAAAAGCTTACTTTTGACCGATTTCCAAAATGAAATACTGTAATACTGCAGTGCTTTGAAAGATACCTAGTATCTAAGCACTCTTCAATATACCCAGATAGCACAGTCTGACACAGCCAACCACCTGACCCAGCCTGCAGGGCTCCTGACCTACAGGTTACGGGCCAACACAACGCTTGGAGCTGCTCGAGGCCTAGGCAGGTTGATTCAGGCCGGGTTTTCGTGCGCGTATTGGCGCGGATATCACCTGCATGGGCTCAAGCCCAGGGCCTGACGGCCGGGCCGGGATTCAGCCTGTTTTTGAGAGGGCAGCACGGTCACACTAATGTGGCCAATCAGTGCTTTGATTGAGCCCAACTTTTCTCGCGCATGCGCGACACAGTGCGGGTCGCATGGAAATGAGGATTGCAAGGGTGCGGGATTCGCGTTCTCATTTCTCAATAATATAAAAATTTTATTTTTCAGTAGTCAATAACGCTAGATAAAAGATCAATCTAGGCCGTGATCGCCCTTGAAAGTCCTATTTTTACATTTACGAGTCGTAATTTGCATCATACGCAAGAATACAACTGCGCATGTAGCTATTTTCATAACATATATGCTGCCGAATAATGCAAATTACGCCTCGTATGGGAAAAAAATAAGACTTTTGAGGGCGATTGCTGCCTAGATTGATCTCTTATCTGGCGTTTTTGACTACTGAAAAAACTCGTGTTTGTATTATCACGAAATGAGAACGCAAATCCCGCATCCTTGCAATCTTGTAAATGGGCTGAATACCGGCCCGGCCGTCAGGCCCTGGGCTCGAGGCCCCTGCAGGTGATAACCGCGCCAATGCGCGCACGAAAACCCGGCCAAAATCGAGCCGGTGTGCTGTCTGTGGGTACATATATTGCTGCATCTATAAATTATTGAGTATACAAACAATCGCGTCATGTGTTCACGTATGTATAAACGACGGTACATATTGTAGAATATCCTGCTGATAGAACATATTCGATAACAAGTATGGGAGATGAGAACATAACGAGTTTCATATGCAGAATTCGCAAACAATATACCCTCGATTTAAACTAGCAGTACAAACCATTCCCTTGATTTTCAATTACATATTTTTGCAGATACTGAGTCGCTTTTTCGCTCAAGCCAAGCTTTGGTAATTCTTTCTGAAATTGTTCGATTGTTCCAGCACCGGCTATGTAACCATTCAACTTAGCAGCCAAAGGAGAATTCCGGAGAACGTCGTCGTTAGTGAGCCCGGTCGTTTCGACTAACCACGCATGGTGTCTGAGTCGATATTTTTGATGGTAACTAAAAACAACAATAAAAGATTAAATGCTAAATATATTTTCTAATAACCACGCTAAAATAAAATTAATACTTATTGAGAAACCGTCGTTTAAACAAAATTATTTTACGTCGTGCATGTATAAATAGCTGTACCGCGCTTGCTAACTCAAGATTCCAGTTGCGATTTTAAGGACTTTCGACTTGTTATTATACAGGATCGGTCTTGGGATTTAGTTTTGAGGCACCATAGCGCCCGCTGCCCCCACCAGCATGCGCCGTTACCATGAAGAAAGGACGCGCGTCGCTTGCCGCGAGCACGCGAGCAGGCCCACAATTGACACAGGGTCGCCAGATTGAAACTTGTCTCCCACTCTACCTTTCCCCTTCTACAACACTATTCGCCCACGTGACGCGTTTCGTCTCTGTCGTGCATGTGACACAATGTCTCATGACTAATCCGGCACTGGCACAGTGGGAATAACTGTATTCCCCTAAATTCGAGTGAGTTCCCCTGATCTGGCGACACTGCTCCAGCATGTTCGGTAGTTTGGTCGCGAGCAAACTACGAAGGTAACGTAATCAGTGATGCCAGATGCGTGGTGTCACGGTGAAATGATGTACCCCGTCTCTGATGACGGGGAATGAGTGGGGCGAATGGGAGACACGCTGCACGTGCGCGATGGGGACCGTGGAGTGTGCGCCTGTGCACGGTGCTGGAATGGAATAGTGGAAGGGGTAAGGAGGAGAGTACATGAGCGCCGTTCGGCGCTCATTCTGGCATCACTGAACGTAATATAAAAGAGAGGTTGGTGGGGAGAGCAGGCATTAGAGGGGCCCTATGCCGCACAGTGGGACCTTTCGACCAAACTCGATTCAAAATCAAAGAACTTTCGATAGAAATGAGGTAGAGCGATGACATTTTTTTTTAAATTAAAGCTGAAACTTGGCAGAATATGGGGAAAATAGGGAGATTATGGTACGAACGTTTTTTAACCTTGAGAACATTCGTTAAACTTTCACAATCTGAAGAAAATGTGGTTTCTCCGTTACCACGCGCGGAAAAAATTTTCTTTTGTCATGCTGTATATCATTTCCCGTAGATTTTTTCACGCTGATTTCAAATCTGGCCTCAATATTTGTCTACGACCTCAGGATTTTGCAAGAAATCGATTTTTGTGAACAGAACTAATGTAGTCATTTTTTCGTTGAAATGATTTGATAACCCACTAGTTTGAAGGTATAGTGTATTTTCATATACAGGGTGTTTCGTCTAAAACAAGATACCTAAATATCTCTTCAGGTTATTGTGATGCAAAAAATATTTGTTACGTAATGTGCATGGTGTTAATGACCAAATATCTGGCACGAATATTTTTTTCCGTAGGTCATCTTTTTCGGAGTTATCAAGGTCATCGATGTTTTTGGATACACAACTACATTTTTATTTTATTGCACTGTGCAACTGATCGAAAAATATATTCAGATATGTATAATAACATGACCTTGAAATGACCTTGATCTTCGGAAATTAAAGTTTTACCTTCAGATCAAGCTCAAGGTCATGTTATTATACATATCTGAATATATTTTTCGATCAGTTGCACAGTGCAATAAAATAAAAATGTAGTTGTGTATCCAAAAACATCGATGACCTTGATAACTCCGAAAAAGATGACCTACGGAAAAAAATATTCGTGCCAGATATTTGGTCATTAACACCATGCACATTACGTAACAAATATTTTTTGCATCACAATAACCTGAAGAGATATTTAGGTATCTTGTTTTAGACGAAACACCCTGTATATGAAAATACACTATACCTTCAAACTAGTGGGTTATCAAATCATTTCAACGAAAAAATGACTACATTAGTTCTGTTCACAAAAATCGATTTCTTGCAAAATCCTGAGGTCGTAGACAAATATTGAGGCCAGATTTGAAATCAGCGTGAAAAAATCTACGGGAAATGATATACAGCATGACAAAAGAAAATTTTTTCCGCGCGTGGTAACGGAGAAACCACATTTTCTTCAGATTGTGAAAGTTTAACGAATGTTCTCAAGGTTAAAAAACGTTCGTACCATAATCTCCCTATTTTCCCCATATTCTGCCAAGTTTCAGCTTTAATTTTAAAAAAAATGTCATCGCTCTACCTCATTTCTATCGAAAGTTCTTTGAGTTTGAATCGGGTTTGCCACCACGAGTTGTATGTCACCCAGACGTGATTTATAAGAAATAGGAACTTACTCTTCAGCAGGGTAGAATTTTTCAAACTTTCTAACTTCCGTAAGGATTTGTCCTGTATGTTTGTGTTGTTCTTGTTCACGCGACTTCTCGCCCAATGACTTCTGTTCCTCGTCGTGATACAAAATCAACGACATGTACTGAAATATTAAAACAGAGCGATGGAAACGATTCTTCAGCGACCTTGTCCATAAAACAATTCGTCTACCTGTCTCTTGATCCTTGTGGTAAGACCGTATTCGTGATTCTTCCAAAACAGTGAGAGCAACTGTGAGTATGATATCACGTCGGGATTATACTCGATGTCAACGACCTCTGTATGGTCACCCCTGCAATCGGAAAAGCGTTAAATAAAATCGGAACATCGGAAGAAAAAATTCGAAACGAAACTCAAATGAAACCATACATATTTCTATAAGTTGGATATTCTTTTTGTCCACCAGCGTAACCTACGCTAGTTCTAATCACACCTGGTAGAACTCCAAAGAGGCAGTCTCCTGCCCAGAAGCAGCCCATTCCGAACGTAGCTCGCTTCGTTTGAATCTCTTCTAACTGGCCAGGCATTTTGTTCGACTAATTAAAAAATCAAGATATTAGAACATGAAGATCGTTATAAAATTATCTCAAGAATGTTACGAAACGCTGCGTCATAGAAATAGCTGATTATAGTCGATAGCGAAACAGTAATGGTATTAAGGCAATTTTGGCGCCATTGAGATATTATTTCGATCCGATAATTCGCGTGGGAAACCTGCTAAGTAACGGTTACGTTGAGAACGATACGTTACAAAATGTATTAAATTCTCCATTGTAGAACACAGTGTTTCTTCGACGCTTTTGCTATCTGCAATTTTACATACGTATTTTTTATCTTTACATTGTGTAAATAGTTTCGTTATCGTTATATCCGCTGAACTATTAAGAATCAGTGAATGACATCGCCAGATGACTATCTCTGCAGTGTAATATTACCAATTTAAGCATGACTCGGCAACAACGTGTGCGTCAGTAGCAGCAAAAACGTTAAATAGTCATTTTATTTGCAAATTAACAAAGAAATCTTTGTAAATGTTTGTACAGATAGTGCAATATAATCAGTTTTAAAAGTTCATTAATGTTCGAAACATTGAAACTATGTTCTGTTTAACAATTGGAAACTCTGCTATTCATTATTGATTAAGAATTATATCAAAATGATATGTGATTTGAGTGCGGATGAAATAATCAGTGCACCTATCTAATTATCATAGATGTTTACACTTTCGAAAATGAGCAACGTTTACCTCTTTCACGTTCAAAATAAGGATAATACACGGAATAATTGCAAGGATTTTGGCAGCAACCGAATCTAACATGATTAATGGGTTTTCCTTCGCAGTTTATGAATTTTGTGAAAGAATGATCTTAATTCCCGTCCCTTTAGGACACCGGATGTATATGTACAAGGTTCAGGTTCGATCCGCCTACAAAAGAAAGCAAGACGAAATATTCAAAGTGAACTGTACAACCTGATCTCCTTGATTGTTTCCTTTTCGATCGAATTCTTTTAAAATTTCGCGTCTCTTATACAATTTCGTAAAGAAACATTTTTCACGAATTCTTTCTTTGTCGTTTTAATTTAAAAACGAATTTGTAAATTAAAATATACTTTCTAATTTGTAAATAATTGATTCCCCAATCTGATGTTTCTTATACAAGAAAAGTTTTCGAAAAGAAATATCTTTAGAAGGCTGTCAATCTTACGAAGCGTTTAAAATGCTATTCGTCTACTTCGATGTACTTGAACAACGAACGTTCACCCAGTTCTGTATATTGCATTAGCATCTCGGCATACAGGATGCTCCACGTATATATCATCACGAAATTTGAGAGTTTTCTTAGCTTTTGAAATGAAAAGTTAAATTTTTTTAAAAATTTGATAAGTATAACTAAAAAATTTTTTAAAACGCGGTACAACACGCCAAACACATATTTTCACACACTCATTCAGTTTCAGTAAAACTCTGATATTCTCGTCGACTCGAGAAACCAAAAATACAATTTCAGAAGAAATGCGACACTTTGTTCTAAATAGTTGCTTTGTTCAATGTAATGTATGTACTGATATATGTGAAAATGAACATATCTCTATAATAAAACTCATATTGTACGATGATGCTTATTTTGAAATGATCGCGATTAACAAAGTTTGAATAATGTTCAAAAATAATGTTTACCTTAAATTAGAATAAAGCAATCGTATTGAAAAATAGGAACAAGTGAAATAAAAGAACTATTAATATGAAACGAAGCTCGAACTCAATAGAAAGCGTCTGATTCGTGATGGAAACAACACAAGAAACTACCGCGTGTTCCAGTCGGGCTACTTTTTATCTACTCTGTCCCTCCTCCGTTTGTCCCTACTTCGCTGCACCAGCCACCACTACTCGTTCCTCGTACATCATTTTCATTCTATTATTCCCGACACGTGCGAAACTTTAATTTAATTCGCCGTCCCGATTGGTTTAGTATTTCTATTTACACCTCGCACAATACCCAATAATGGCTCATGGACCGATAGCGGGACACGCGCTTGCGACACCACGAAGTATTCACTATAACGGTAAAACGTTACGCTCGTGTTACGCTCGCGTGTTAGTGTTTACACGATCCTCATACGCTTTCCTCTCAAGGCAAGACAGGTGCCTCTATGAAATTTCGGCCAGTATCAAGGTCGTTAATTCAGACGACCTTTTCGATGACATTGCGGCAAACGCGGTGAAGATAATGTGCATATATATACACAATCGCTTCCAGTAAAAATAATACATGCAAAATCAAACGAATTTCGATGGAAAATGTATTAATAATTTCTGATACGCTCATTATCTATAAACAGAATAAAAAATTAAATATCATTCTTTGCTACGATAAAGAAAAATCAATGCCAACAGTAAATTCGAAATTGTATAAAATAATTATACAATACACGTTTAAAAAACATGATGACGGTATTTTAAGACTTACTGCAATCTGCGTGGCATTGATCGAGTTCACTTTACGAGGAAATTTGGTCGACTGCTGTCCCATGTCGGCTATATTGCCGCTTTCAATTGATTTTCGTGCTTTCTATAGTAAACATACTTATGTGACCCTTGACGTATGTTTTCGATCAATGCCTCCATAATATATTCTCGATTTATACTCCGTGATTGAAAATATTCGAGTAAACCACTTGACGATTCTCCCTCGGCAAATTTTAATCTACCAACCCCGTTTGTTCAATGATTTTCCCATGTTCAATCACCACACATGTATTTCGTACGTAACGTTCTCAATCCGCAATCGCTTTCAAAACTTTGGAAAATCCTTATATTCTGTAAGTATTCATACATTTTTGACGTTGTGCTTCGTGTAATTTTGACAATGAGAGACTGTATACACAGTGTGTACAAGTTGAAAATAAAAGTTTATAAAAATTACCAATTGTAATACATGCTCTACTAAAGACACCAAAACCAAACCGGTGATCTCGATCGGTGATGGTAGGTTTAGTGTTAACCTCTATTACATGTATACAAATAAACTGCTTTGATTGTCAATTTAGACAGAGTCCGATCAATCTTCTGTGTATGTTGCATCAGAAACCAGAGGCAGGATGTATCCGTTAAACTAGATAACAATTATTGGACCGACTGATGTAATCTCTCAACTCTGGACGCTAAGCTCAGTGGTCGGTCGTTCGCAATTCGAAAAGGGCGGCATATCGCGACATCCGTCGCGTACGGAGGTTACTAAACAGTTACTACCGCATCTTCTGCACTCTACTGCTCTACACCACATATATCCGGTGTATACGGTCGATACTCCGATGTTATTAATACAATTACGATCCGAGTACATAAATTATTAATACTCGAGTATCGGTAGTTAGTCATTCGGTGGAATCGAAACAAATGATTTCGTAACACGATGACTCTAATCTATTTAGCAATGTGAACAGTAATAGTAACGTACCGTACAGTAATATCTGATCCCGATCACGCTGCTACGTAGAAAGAGGTCAAATTTTGGCCGTATCATGGTCGATATGAACATTTGTACAATTACGAACATTCTGAAAAAGAAATTCATTCATTCATCAACATTCTAATAAGACAGCGTGTATACACACAGTGAAAACCGCGTAAATCATACACCCGTTTAACGTATACTTCTCGGACTTGTCATAGAAAACTGTGATATGTACAATACGAAACCACTTTTTATAAAGTCGACGCTAACGATAACTAACCTGTAGAAAATTGATAAAGTTTATTTATTTACTGTTTTCCTCGTACATCAAACTAGAGCTTCCTTCGAAAATTTGACCTATCCTTCACTACTGTGGCCACGTGATCTGTGTCGCATCTGCGCCCTGCGTCAATCAACGGCGAAGTAAATTTTAAACTATCGATTGGAATTTTCAAATAACGAAACGTCTCGTTGCTAAATATTATTTTATTGCCAACGCATTAAAACAGAACGAAGTAGCACGACTTGCTTGCTTACGATAAAATTTCTTTGTTTATCTTTTTTTCTAAACGAAATTGTAAAAATATAAAACACAATATTGTCGACACAATATGATCGAGGTTTTAACAATAATCTCAATAAATGAATATTTTGAAGTGTACTAATAGATACTATATGTATATGTAGGGTATAAATTTTAACTATGTAATTTACCGGATAATTTATAATATATTTGAAAGGGAGAAAATAGGACATACGGTGTTCAGAGTAACGGCATACAAGGAAAATGTACAAATTACGGTATGCCTAGAAATACAGAGATATACCTAATTAATATAAAAAATATCATATATGTATAACATTTTATAAAAAACGCGAAGAATACTTAATACGGTATCATACATATTAGTCGCAATGACACATTTTGCGAAATATACAATTTTCAATTATTGTTCGAAATATACACTATTTTACGCGGGAATAAATAAAACTCTGTACAAATTCAAAATGAACCTTTTTGAATTCCATTAAAATGAATTCTCATATTGCGGTTGATACTTAAATACTTGTTTAAGTATAAAAACATGAGAATCTATAATCGAATCCCAAATCCGCGAGCCTATTTCGGACTATGTTCGGACGAAATCCACGCGTTTTTGTTTGATAAGTCGTACGAGCAGTTCGCAGAAATATAATCGGTAGGTAAGAAAATACTTCGGTAAGTATTTTGAGAATACTTAAAAAATCGACACGTGCTGTTTTGCACCATATTCGAGAGAAACTTCGTGATCAGTTTTATACAAATATCGAGCATTGTTTATCTTTTGTTCTTGTGGGAAGGACACGTTGATGTCGAGTTTACAATACCGAAAGCTGGTAAGAATAATAACTCGAAAACGAAAGAAATCAGATGCAGCGACAATGGATGCAGAAGTAAGAAAATAGTTACATGACGGTGCAACAGTTTTTTTCAGAATGATTGTCACCGACAATGTCGCTGGTGTTTCCGGTGAAGCGTTGGAAGTCGCCGCCAGTGTTGAGTTCGGAATTGGCGATGGGCGATACAGGAATACCGTTTCCATTGGCGTCTATCGAACCGGTAGATATGTGTCTATTCTGCGCCCTTTGTTTCTTCAAATCCGACAACGATTTGACAAAAACTACCGACACATGTATGTTGATCTTGCCATTGGTGTCACGGTCCGGAGTGTAGATCGACTGCTGATTACCGATCGGTGGGTCTGATCCTGTCACTACCGAGGCAAACATGTCAATCCAACGCTACTTCCCTTCTTCGTATGGTACGCGCGAAATTTCTTTCCCTTCTCGCTTGTCATCTTTCACCTTGTGTAACCCTCCACCTAATCCCCCTTTTTACACACTGAAACGGTACTTCGAACAAAAACTCGACTAGTATTAACTAGTGGCCATGCGCCGCCAAGCGTTACATGCTTTAGCGATATAAAAGCGTTAATAACATTGCAAAAGAGAGTATCATGAATGTATTTCTATATACTACATGTACCTACATGAACATCACCATCACCTTCTATTTTTCCATTAGCGAGTCATTACACCTATTTATCAACAACTTTTCCAATTCTTTCACTTCCGGAAGAAAGGATAAGGAATTTTTAACAATCTGGTCTATCCCTTTATTCCGAAAAAATTAATAATCTCTATCTATCTCCTTTGTCAGATTATAATGTAAATCTTCTGGGGCTTTAAGTTGAAATGCACATTCGGTCGAAGCAGAAGATTTAATTTAGAATCTGATGTTTGCATGTAGCGAACTCCTTACATGTAGAAAAATATACATATACATATACATATATATATATAAAGCAAACACAACAGTCGAATTCTCTGAAACATTGAAACCACTTACTTCGTGTCTCCTCGAAGTATAAAATAATATCATTCTGTGTCGATGTCCAAACAATATACTTTTCATATTATAATAGATTAATACCATCTCAAATCAACCACATATTTTACCAATTTAACTCACATAAAATTTATTAAAACATAACAATGAGAAATATAAATAGTACAATGTAACGGACTAAGAAACATTTTTAAAAGTAGCAAATCAACGACAGATTCAATATGAATGTGCTTTAACAATTATACTTTTCATCAAACTTTCTAACGATAATAAACTAAACTTGCTTATCTAAAGTTTACAAATTTAGTTGTCCATAGCATACAAAAGTTTAAGTCAGCTGTTATCACACTAACTCGTAAAATTAAGTACAAATCACTTAAATTATATTATTTTCTAGTCTTCAATTAAGAAAGATTTAATTGACATTAAAAATGTTGAATCAATCTGATCGATTTGATGTGGACTTTGTATCAATGCAATGATTGTATGGTAAATATTAACAACGTGAAATTATTCAATGCGGTGACACAACTGACCTCGTAACGATGTTATCGTTTAGAGATAAAACTAAAAGACAGGAAGACACATTGCGCGAGTAAGGAACTAACAATGAATGAATACAGTTCGTCGTTAGCGCAACCAACACGTTAAGCCTGCGAAGGAGTTGTATCGTCTTTCGTCATTTTTTAATTATGTAAGTTATCGTAACAATTAATACGCCACATAATCACAACTTTAGGATGAAATGAATTTTGAAGCAAGATGTTTTCTCTAAAATACAATTTAAAGAATCGTTTGAATTGTAGAAAGTATAATGACTGAAGCATAAAGGAATTTTAAATGAATTCATAAATGATAGAACTTCTCTGCAGACCTAACATAAATATTAGATTTGTTCGATATGTTTCATACGCGACATAGTTTTTCATTTCATTAACATTCTTCATTATGATATGTAATAAGTATACGTGAAGTGCTCGTTGAATATTGATTACGACTGTACGGCAATGTAGTCCAAATTTTATCCGATCTTTTGACTCCGGAATGAAAAATTAAAAATTCCATTATCATAGAGTACTACATTGCTAATTATTCAATTACTTCGAAAATTTAACGTGGGGAAGATATTCGAACTGTATGCAAGAGTTGTCCTAATTCTACTCATATACTTGAAAAATGGTACTTGTGTGATGTAGATGTGCGTTAAAGTTCGATTATTCTGAAATGTTGTAAAGTACAAAAACCACGTTACAAAAACTCCGTTTTAATGAAACTTATCGCAATGCTTTCTCACACGTAGCAGTCAATAAGCTCTGCTAAACGCTAATCAATATATTTGGAAAAAATAGTGCTAAGAGAAAAGCGAGTACAACGCAACCCTTGGCACAAACAACTCGATGTCTCAATATTGAAGTCTCCATATCAGAAAAGTATTTTCTCAAAGAGGAAAATACATTATGTATGCACACAACATACAGATGGTCCAACATGTATGTATGAATCAATATCTCGAAACATACGATAAATGTGTGAAGTTTGAAAGTAATGTAAACGCTGCATTCAAAAGTACGTTCAAAGGAATAGAAATGTGACATAGAAAACTGACCTCGCAATTATTCAGGAGCACGACGCAGTAACAACAGAAAGCAGAAACGGCTGATAAATGATCAATGATCAACATTTTTGCTTGACGATTTATCAGAAAAATAATACTACTGCACTACTTTGCCTACGCTACTATAGTAATGCAGAATCACCCTGAGTAATAAAATATCCGAATTTCTTTAGAACGTTTTCTCTAATATTTCTCTAATAACGATAAATGAGTATTTTATTTTAAGATCACACGCGCGCTTTACATGATTAAATTGCAATTATTACGCCACGTTACCAAGGTCCAGTTATG
This sequence comes from Lasioglossum pauxillum, assembly GCA_933228785.1. Lineage (NCBI taxonomy): Eukaryota > Metazoa > Arthropoda > Insecta > Hymenoptera > Halictidae > Lasioglossum > Lasioglossum pauxillum. The sequence goes on along the minus strand of OW121701.1, from coordinate 34,759,475 downwards.
CGTTTCGAACGCACAGTGTTAATAGACATGACACGTTAGGTATTCCATGATAGATTTTATGCAAAAAGCTACCATTTACCAGAGGATTCTACTTAACCATAACCGATGCGAGTGTAACATATTTTGGAATATACCTGATTCTTTATCGACGTCTTCGTGAAGAAAAGATTCGTTATCTTTCCCCTCTGGAGCTTTTCGTACTGCCATTGGTGGGACATTAGAATCTATTTCATTACTTGAATTTTCTCGTGCAATTATGTCATTTTCCGTTTGAGGCACATTCGCAGTCGTACTGACACCGTATGTCTAAAGCATAGTCATTATTATTCGATACTATTCATTTTTGGTATAGGCTAAGAAATAAAAATAAGTATTGAAAATTTCTTGCCTGTTGGGCTTGTAATCTGAGCCGAGCTTCTTCTTGAGCGTCTTTCTTGGTCGTCAAGACCTTGTCTCTAATCGAAGTTCGTCTCACACTTTGCGTACGTGTATTTATACTTTGAGATCTGCGTACTCTTCTTCCTTGTGCTTCTCGCAACCGTTTACTCTCTTGTTCCGTTTTAAGTTCTACTATCCTCTCCCTTATCTCCGAATCTTCGCAAATATCTACAAAAATTATATTTAATATATTAGTCGCTTACTCACTTTGCATTATTGAATATAAAGAGTACTTTATCAAAACGTTACCCGCTGGAGTTTCATCGTGTTTATTTTTTGCATTTAAGTCTGCTCCATTTTGCACTAGTAACTCGAGAACTTCTAGCTGAAATGGAACAATAAGTTTATGAAAGAATTATTTCAGCACACACACATAAATTAATTTGTCGAATAGTTTTCTTCCTTACGTGTCCCCAACACGCAGCTGCATGCACGGGTTGCCATTTGTCGTTATCTTCAACATCTGTTGCAACATGTTGATCCAAAAGAAATTCTACTACCCTTAAGTAACCATTGGCAGCTGCAATATGGAGCTGGAATTCGAGAAAGGTTTTGTATTCAAAAGGTTGATGCTTGATGTTTAGACAATTATAATAAACTTGAATACTCACTGGAGTAGCACCTTGGTGATCCTTATACTCAAGATCGCCACCTAAAGAAGCTACATGCTGCAAGTCTCTCAACATTTGAACTTCTATCGAAGCTCTTGTTTCATCTATCAATTCTTGAGTTACCCCCCATCTTGCCATTTCCCCTAAATTACACAAATAGATATAACTTATGAAACCCTCCTCTCTAATTTTTACATTTGTAAAAATAATCTTTTTACCTTCGATACAGTCCAACGTTTTTTCATCTTCGCAAATATCGTAAGGCATATTACCATCGGCGTTAACTGCTAATAGATTAGCACCTCTAGCGATAAGGTATTTAACTAAATGTAGGTGACCACAAGTAGCAGCAGCATGTAGCGGAGTCCATTTTTCACTGTCTTCCGCGTTAACGTTAGAACCAAATTCAATTAACAGTTTCATCATTTCTTCGTTATCATCTATACAACACTGATGTAAAGCTGTAAGTCCATCTTCGTTCGTTGAATCTGGATTGACTCCCTTCTTTAAAAGTCGCCTCACTGAAGTCGCATGACATTTGTTAGTAAAAGATGCTTAGAACGGTAGCATATTCGGCAAAATCGATTAAATATATAGTATCACCTTCGTCGATATCATTTCTTGCTGCTGCTTCTAAAAGCATAACACTGTCGTTAAAGAATATATGACGTTTGTTGCTTGGATGCCTGGTTTGATGTCGTAGCCATTCTTTTTCACGCTGTCGCCATACTTTCAACTGCTGAAGCCTCCTGTGTCGAGCCAAATGCAGCCGTTCTTGCGTCGTTAATCTCTCTATATGCACCATTTCTGCTACCAAATCGGAATGTTCCATGGTTATACGCTTATAACTTTTGCTGCTGTATTTACCTACTCAAAAAATAGATTATACTTCATTTCAGTGAAATAATTTGATATTGTCTTGTACTTGTATATTCGATACAGTGGAGAAGTAACAATAAGAGGAATACTATGGAATTTAAGGGATTCGGAAGCTAAACAATTTACCTTTACACTCACAAAGCCATGAATTTATTCCGAGGTACGTGAAAATTTTGCGATGAACATTAGTCATCGTTTTGAGATAATATCAAGATTTGCTGTTTCAGATTCGAAAACCTGTATGAAATTGGCAATTGTTTCATTGTGTATTCGACAGAAGCGATATGTGTACCTTTATCCAGACTCTATCACACTTATCAAGTACTTAAGCAAGTAAATGTACAATATTTGCAGAAATGTTCTAAAATGCTTGTTCGGAAATGTACAAATGTACTCTAATAATCTGTTACTTGTAAATAATTACAAAAATGTTCGTATTCGTGTACTTGACAAGTCTGAAAGAGCTATTTAAAGAAAAGGTCTTTTAAACAAAAATATACTATTGGAAAAATACCAAATCTATCAATGTAAAAATTTATAATCTTTTGTTGCAAAAGATAATTTTACAATATACACAAATGATAAAAGTAAATACATTACATAATTACTTTGGAAGTGATAAGAAGAAAAGATTACGCTAATTAATAAGAACTAAGTTACAAAATAATAGCGTATAATTCTAATCTTAATTGATCTAATGTGTATCATACCATAAATTTCTTATTAAGAACTATACAATTTAAAAAAGAAAAATCTGCACATAAAGAAGATGACATATGCAAACAAATTACACCGAACGACTGTTTTGCACTCATTCTTTGCTTTCTGTATCTGATTTGTGAATGCGTGAACAAAAAATAAACATTGATACAGGCTCTCACGTGAAGAGGGAAAATAATACAGATAAAAACTGAAAGAGAGGAGATGAGATCATAGCGAAGAAGTGAAATAGAGAAACGGAAGCATGGACATGTTTGCCACTCGATGATCGTAACTCGAGAGTAAATGCAGGTATAAAAGAAGTCTAGGACTGGCGGATGTCAAATCACAATATCTAAATACTCACATCGGCAGGCGATCGTTTCTTCGGTCACTTATTCGTTCACGACCCAATGGAATGCGGTAGTTCGCGCGTTCGTTCATTCGTTCGATTATTTTTCTTTCGTTTTTCGTTCGCTCGGAAAACCGCCGAGAGGAATGCTGAAAATTTAGTCGTGTCGGGTTGAGTCGAGTGAAGTCGAGCTGAAACTCGCGAGTACAACGTAGCCGAGAGAAAGTCACCGTATTGATCGACAAAATCGTAACATAATTTGCGTGATTTCCCCGTTAGAACGTCCTCACTGAATCAAATTCGATCGAAGAGGCTGAGCGAACCTCCCGGCTGTGGATTCACGTAAATCACATCGCTTCTGGCCTTATCGCGGCACCGTGCACGCGAGGAAACGCGTACCTGTCAGTCGCCATTTTTAAACTACCTGGAGAAAATCATTCGCGTATTGCCCTTCACCGCGCGCTAATTTCGACTTTTTTCAAATTACACGTCCTGTCCCCGTGCACTAGCGTGCGCCACGCAACAATTTTATCTTCCGCACAACATTTATCCGTCTATTTACTCTGCACGCCGAAGTACCGTCTACTCGATACCTAAAACTCCACACATTCCCGGAACATCAGATATCTCTGCCTGCCTTTGTATTACTACTGTTATCTTAACTTTCTTCTGTAAGCAGACTTACGTTAATTTATTTAATCACCGAATCTTTAAATCCAACTTATCGTACCATCTCGCATACACGTTCGCATACTTTCGATTACATTTGGCTAATATGATAAATTTTTAGTAAAATATATTTATAAAACTTTTTGAACGAAAATCAAGAAAAATACACGTTTTTCTAAAAAAGAAACCAAAGTTAAATATGTTTATTATAATTATTTCATAATTACACTACTAAATAATCAAATCCGAAGAATATCATTTCGTTATGAAAATATAACTTCAATATTCCCGCCACAAAGTAGCATTGCGAACAAGGTATAGGATGCTACACTTCGTTTCTATAGTTCGTAGATTATATATACAGGGTGTATCATCGGAGAAGAATGTATCATTATGTATTGGTAAAATTTAGTGACAAAAATCCTTGTTACCATTTGTTATTTTAGATAGAATGTATTGATCAACACAGAGTATTCTTTTCTATAATTTTTAATAATGCGGCGTAAATTGGAGACGGATTCTTCTTCGTTGTCGTCGAACGAAATTGACTCATCTTCTGCAACAACATCGACAAATGAGAAACAACAAGAATCGAAAGTTCGTTTAGCCGTTGTCGCTGGAGTTTTTGCAACCGTTGGAAGCCTGTTGGGTAAACTTGCTGGAAATATTGGAATGGATTCCGTGGTAAATACTGCGATTTTTAATATTGTACAGTTTTTTGCCAATATAATATTATATATGATAACTAAAATATCTTTTTCTAAACAAGATTGGATTTGTTCTGAAAGGCATCCTCTTGGCACTGATGATATCGAGTAATACAATTGGTTGTACATTTTTCGTGAAAGCGCTGAATGCAAGCGGATCTTCGTTACCGTGTACAATTGCCAGTTCCGCCACTAGCTACGTTTGTTCGGTAATTCTATCAAAACACCGAAATAATATACAAAAGAAATCTACTTTTATGTTTCATATTCGTATTTCTTATTATGTTCGAAGGCGTTAGCTGGTTTCTTGATTTTTAATGAATCCACGTCGATTATCTGGTGGTGCGGCATATTGTTAGTTATTTTGGGTTTATTTTTCATCAGTCGTGTTCCAGCGAAAACTGATTCTACGGAGAGATTGAAACAAAAATAGATCGGAACATCATCTTGAAACTGTGCAAATGTGCAGCAATTTAATGTTGATTACAGCGTAAATGAAATTAAATAAACAGACTGTTATTGATCGAATTTATTTGATCGAAATTATTCTAATCTTTTCCTTTTTTTACAAATACAAAAATTGAAACAACATTTGAGCGAGCAATAACCTAAAAAAATATGAACTTTCAATATTGTTTCATATTGGTAACTTCTGTCGTCTCTTTTACGTTAATGCACTCTCTATTATTATTTCTCTTCGTTCTTCTCGAGGAAAGTAATGAGTGCGAGAAATACGAAAAGAAAGACGGAGAAGCGGGCATAGAAAGAGATCTCGAGTGGCACTTGTTTTAGAGTGCAAAGTGGATCTGCGTATATGTGCTTGTAATAGTGCCGGATAAGAGACACTGAGAGAAGAAGAATGGAAGATTCTTCCGCCCTATTTCCTTCGACACACAGACTATTCAAATCCTTTTTTACAGTTGTAAGCTTAAAATCCTCCGTAATTTCTCTGATAGATCTTTCTTGTACGCTTTCATTTTACTAATGCATCGTTTACTTTACTAATGCATTCGTTTATAATACTTCAATTATAATTGTGAGACGTACTCCTGCTACGTATAGATAAAAAACTCAAACAACGTTTAAATTGATTTATTGAAGTGTAACAAGTTCCATCGTCAATCTACAGGGGCGTACATAAACAATTAATATAATATTCTTTATTACCTATTACGAAATACTTTATTAGCTGAGGGAACATTACCGATTGCCGCCCGTTTTTCAAAAATCGTTCAATTTACCGTTCATTTTCACGACCTCTTGCGTCTTTCGTCAGAAGCGAATCTTCGATTGAGCTCCAGTATTTGATCTCTTGATCTTCTTTACGACTACATGCATCTCTTTCATGAAGAGTGCGCACGTTAACCTAGGTTAGTAACGAAACAAATCACTATTAGTCCAGGGCTACTAATACTAAAACTAGCACCTGCTAGCACCACCGGCGTTTGGCGTACCTTAGCTGAAGCTGTGTGCGTAGACAACTGTAGAGAACTGTCTGTTCTGATTGTGAGTTTGTGGGGCAGGGTTTTGGTTCATATGTGTATCATGTGGTCGCGAAGGAGGGTATTTGAGGAGAAGCGAAAAAAGAGCAGGAGGACAGCTTTATCGAGCGGCGTCTGCGCCGCTGTGTTTTCCTCCGCACCGCCGTCTGCTGGTCGACGATGATATTTAATCTAGTCTTCAGGATACAGTAGTTTCCCTCTTTTTTCCCATCCTCGTATCTCGTATCGTCATTCGAAATACCGTATCGTAACAAACCGTTTATCCACAAAATCTAACATAGGACGTACAGCACCGAACACGATACATCCTTATTGCGTCTCGGCTATAAGACATGTAGATACAAGGTCACTTAGGGCTTATAATCACGTGTCTCTGTACATACGATTACTCACCGTACCAGACTTGTTGACACTGTTCATATTATTCAGGTCAGGTCGGCCACTATTCTCCGCCGTTCGTTGGAACTGTTAGCTGTGTCACACGGCGAATCGATACGCAATCCATCATGTTCTCCAATAAACTTGAACGTACTTTAAACGATTTTCCCGCTCTTTTCCGTTCGACGAAAATGGCGGATGTTGCTGGTGAATGAAAACGATTATCGGGAATAAACATTAGAGAATAAACATCGAGAGAATGCAATGGTCTACTTATCCGTGTGGATATCGCTGTGGAAACCAAAGAGAATCGTTGTCGATTGAACGTGTCCCAGACGAGGAATAATCATCTCCGTGAATCCTATGACTACGAAACCCTCCCTCGGGGGTGGCTTTCGTTATTCAACGGGTTATACTGCCCCGTGCACGCCTTACTTTCCCCCACCGTGGCCCAGACCTACCTCCCACTCTCTCTGTCGTTCTCCCTCTTGGCAGCAAGTGCCCCTAGATTCTGGCAACGCTCCTTGCTACCGAGACAACGGGACAGTTTTCATACGGCGCACCCTCCTACCAATCGAGTCGAACGTACGCACGGTTAGGCAGTGCGTAACGCGGTCCGCGATAACCGTGTCCGCTCGATTCGCCGCGGTGTGCGTGCCGAGACGGTGGTTAATTCGAAAACAAAGGTGCCTTCAACGTGACAGTGTTCGACAGGTAGCCGAATTCCCACCTTGGATCAATCGGTCGCCCCTGCGAGAATCATCGTAACCGCTGATGCATCTCATGCCCCTTGTCCTGACCTCTCGATTCTCTCCTTCCGCCTGATCACCGTTTCAACCCCTAATTCCGAGGGTAACTATGAATCGCAGTCACCTCGAACCCTAACCCACGCAATGGTCAAAGTAAATAGAGTCTCGATTGAGTCCTGACTGATTCTTATGCCAGGACTCGATTGAGTCCTGACTGACTCTTTGAACAACTAGCAGAACAACAACCAAATCGATCAACTATGCTTTTTCTATATTTCTCGTGATCGTGGTGTCGATGGAAATCTGGACTGCACCGGGACCGTGCATAAAAGATATTCGCATTACGGGCTGCTTCGAAATGGGATAGAGATCTTGTGTTTGCTTTTTCACGTATGTACAATATGCGAAAACGTAGACTTCTGGAGTTATCGTGATTGTCAGAAACAAACGCGAAAACAGTGTAAATGTAATGGCCACCACACTCTTTTTTAATACATAATTTGTGGACTAACCTAACGCGAGAGATGTGAACATTTGTGTGTTCAAACTTCCCTGAAAATGAGAATTGCAAAAGAAATTGGTATGTTATGTTACACGAGCTATTTTTCTGTCTAGCTATTAATGGTTTTCTTTTCTTTTGTGGAATCTACTAAACAGTCTCCAATAAGTATTTACATTGTTAAAAGTAAATTTCTTCGTATAGTAATTCATCTCATGACTGTTCATGATCAGACATCTGTTATCCGTCGGAAAATTAATAAAAAAATGTATGTAATATTATTAAACAATTGTAAGCACATCACGCATATTGTTAGGGTTGCCAGAAATGTTTTATCCAAATATAGAAGAAGTAGTGAAAACTGCAATTATGCATATATGAGATAGGCTCAAAATATAGGAGTTCAAGTAAAAGAGGTATACAGCACATTTTAAACATTTTTATTCAAACAAAGATTTTTGAAAATTATATGCTATTCAAATATAATACAAGAGATCAAGTTAAAATATTAGAAGACTCATATCAAATATAGAAGATCTGGCAACCCTACATATTGTAATCCCAAAGAGAGGTTTTGAAATACAGTGTGAACAAACGTTAATTGTGTTGTTCAGCTTGTATTCGTAGAATTTGATCGGTTTGCCCTGTTAATGACAAAAAGACAATTACTAATTTAAGAGTCTTGTACGACTTATGAGGGACGCATCTGTTTGTTCGCTTGTTTATAATGCGGGATGGAATTATTGAATATAGAACTTTCTCTGTGTAACATTTAATAACCATTGGCCTTGAATGTTATTCGATAACTTACACGAATCGTGTTCACATGACCAAGCCGATATTATTTCCCATGATGAGTGCATTAGCTAACCAGAAAAAAATGAAAAATTGTGCACACGCGTAAGAGTCGAACAAATTGATAACACATCTCGAGTACTTATTTATTCAACCGGTATTAGCAGATCACAGATTACGCACGCTTACAACGCATGCAACTGTACAGAGATAAAACAGATAGGGCAAAAACATTGGCGATGATTTGCATAGACTCTGTTGAATTCATTGTTATTTAGTGAAATGGTTGACCGAGGAATTAAACGTAGAATTACTATCTCTGGAAATTAGTCTATGCAAATGTGTGCAAACTAATATCTGTTTCATATAATTGTCTCGATGGCACACTCTTTAAATCAGAATAATAATTTTTGCTTTTTGTGTGCCATGAATTATGAGAATGACTGTATCTATTTCAATATAACATGGGAAATGAAATATAAAACATCATTTTGGGCGTGTTGTAAAATAAAGCATTTGTCCGCGGCGAGTTACTATCGCTAGACTTAGCGTGTAAAGACCGATCAAAAGTGACTCGGCATCAAGTAAACCCGTATTGAGAATCGATTAATGTTTTATTAATTTTGCAGCGGCGGTCACCTGTGACCGAGCGCGATAGTTGGGAAACCGTTTACCCTAGTTTATGGCAGCGGGAAGAAAAGTTTCGACACATCCAGACAAATGTGGACACTCGGGTTGCGGGACTGAAAATTATCGCTCGATTCGATCATAAGTCTTTCCTCGTCCGACGTCGTCGTCATCGTCGTGCCCTCTTGCTCCATCCTCGTGCCCTCTTGCTCGATCCTCGTGCCGCGAGGTTGTCTCGACGAATTTGATTTTTGGCAGGATCAGCACACGCAAGACCGGCTTCGATTTTCTATTTGGCGGCCGTCCAACTAATACGACGAAACCAAAGACGCGAAAACTTTTTAATTTATCGCCGCGGGCCGAGTAACGATTCCGGCCGCGTTTCCATTCTTCCTTTCGTACAGGGATGACGGCTCTTTCGACGGATGCATCGTGCATTTAAAACGTCAGAGAAAAATCGACCCGAGGGAAAAAATAATACCGGTCTTTATTTCCTTTCCCCCATCCCGCCCCTCCATCCTGGCCCATTTTTCACGAACGATTCACCTTCAAATCATTTCTGTTCCCGTTCGCCGGATAACAACTTGATTATTCGGCGCTGTAATAAGCCCTGCGTTTCGTTCCGGCTCCCTCGTTCGATGAATTACGGACAGGACAATAGCAATGTAGACAGAGATCCAGCGAACGATAAACGACGTTAATATTTCAGTGAAACGCTCCACTGCTTTACGACATTTCTCAGATATTAATTTCACGCGATTACAGCCTCGGAATGGATGTTTATCACGATTGAAAAAAGGAAAAAGAGAAAAATTGAAAAAGTTCCGTTTACGGTGCAACATGGCGGAATAAACGCGCCGCGCCGCAAAGGTTGCGTGTACAGCGCCGACAATAAGCAATGGGGGCTTCTCAGAATTTTTCCTTCAACCTATTTTTTGCACCAAGCACTATTCGCTGCTCTGAGAGTTAATTATGTCAACGTAAAAACGTCCCATAAAACCTCAACGATTGTTTTTAACTTTTAGAAAAGGGAACAAGACCTGCTCATTATTGATTAAAAGAAATGGTTTTACCATTACAACTTTATTATTTCCATAAATAATTTCCATTTCCGGGAACAAGCTCTAATGCAGCATTTCTCATTTTAATGACTCGTTATAATCCATCAGGCACCGGGTAAATCGCAACAATTCATTCCGAATAACGGCGGGGATACAATTAAAATATAATTGCTATTTATGCTTCTGATAAATAAGGTTGACACATTCTGTTAATTTTCTTTTAATCCTAAGGTACAGAAATGTAGAGGAAAATCATTGAAAATTATAGTATAAATTAGTAATTAAATTTATGAGAAAGATTTAATATTAGAATGTAAATTAGTAAATTATTATGTAATTTAAGAGGAGAGATTAAAATTATAGAATAAATAGTAAGCTTATTATGAAATTCAAGGTAAAAATTTAATATGAGTATAAATTAGTAAATTTATATAAAATTTAAAATTGAGGGGGAATTTAAAATTATAGTATAAATTAGTAATTAAATTTATGAGAAAGATTTAATATTAGAATGTAAATTAGTAAATTATTATATAATTTAAGAGGAGAGGTTAAAATTATAGAATAAATAGTAAGTTTATTATGAAATTTAAGGTAAAATTTAATATGAGCATAAATTATTAAATTTATATAAAATTTCAAATTGAAGGGAAATTGTAAATCAAAGACTAAAAGATTTCTGCTCAATTTGCTTCAACCTATTCAGTGATCTTGTTTTGAAAGCAAATCATGGAGATTTTATTATTATTATTAAATTAAAGAAATAATGGTCCCATACTTATGGTAGTTACTGTACAGCATAGATCGGTCCCGACGGAGGGATGCGTGGCGAACGCACATGCAATGACACACTTAAAAAAAGAGTTTCGTGACAGTTCGTCTAATCAGCAATCGCTCGCCTAAGATTTACACCCGCGTGCCAGTTTTTATCTTTTCCCTGCATTTTCATAAATAGCGGACCGACGCTGGAGAACGATTAAAATGCAAAGCGATGCGACACCGAGCAAAGTCTATTTTACTACCTTTTTTTTATAACCAACGATTGTGAATACGAACTCGGAGGAGCACGAATGCAGAAAAATGAGCGCGAAATAACGACGAAGTGACTGTTTAATTGCTCGGTGAGAATCCTCTTTCGAGAGAGATATACATACATGTAGGGTAAGTTCGCGATGAATGTCATCTGAAATAATTGACAGATCGAGAGAAGTTAAGATTTGTTATGCTCGAACAAATTTAAACACTGGTAAATAATTATAAACGAATCCTGAATAAAGTTTGCGAATTATTTCAGATGGCAATGGCTAGTCGCTCGATCTGTATAGAAACGTTGTTACACACGCCAGTGGATCATATTTCGGTAAAAGGGAACGCTACAGAAATATGCGAAGTGCATTGCGGAAACGATCGTCGATTCCGCGAGATTTAATTAGCGATCAAGTGTATCGGAACTAGTTAGAACTTCGGGGAAACATCTTCGAAGATGGTGCAGAGTGTGGGGTGCACCGGTGGGAACGAAAGGAACTGTTGTTCAACAATAAGGCCATCCGGGAGCGAGCTCGGGAGACGAAAGATAAGGGAAGATGGAGGAATCGTCCCGAGTGTGACGAGCGATTAGACTGATAGTTTTTATCGTGGATCTACGATTCTCCTTGTTGCCGGAGGGAATTGTCTATAGCTGGACTGGCGTCATGGGGAATGGTATGAACAAGGTAAGAGGGTTGTAATATTTACCGGCATGATTTCACCCACACCAGATTCAGAGAAAATTTGTTGACCCACAATGAGATTCCTCAAATTACAAATGTGCAGATTAACCCCTTGCCGTATTTTAACGAGTCACCGTCGTGACGTCTTTCTTTTCAAATGAAATAAAATTTGATTCGTTCGCGATGACATTTAAGCATTAACGTAAATGTAGCCATACAAAAAACATCAATTTTCTTATCGGAGACAAAGGATGGGCTAACGAAAGCAGAGTTTTCCCTTTGAGCTTATCTCAAAGCGCAGTCAGTGTTCCTGCAACGCTAGGCGCGGCACGTGTTCCTGCAACGCTACGTTTCATTACTTTCAATATGTGCATGCGGCCGGTTCGTCGTGCTAAAATTATTCGGCCTAAATACCGAGATTTCCAGTTTAAAAATAAATTTCCTAACCCGGTCGGTGTTCACGCTCGAAAGTAACGGCGAAATTGCGGTCTTTCCAGGATGAGACCGGGAACTTGTTGGCCCATTTGTCGATAGCTTAATGGCCATTGTTTCCGAGGCATCGCGACAACGCGTAGAACGAAACCGGTACAGATGAAGATTTTAATCGATCCGTCGCGATGAAAAGTTAAGAGGTTTGCGGCCATTGTTTCCCTTCCCACTGTCGAGGCAAAGACAGCCCCCGTTTAAGAATGCGGCATCGATTAAGCGATTATTACCGGTAGGCCCGGCAGAGATTGTTCTACTCGTTCGGATGATTATCCCCGCGAAGATGAATGATTAACTGCGAAGTACCCGCATCAAAAAGCTGTGCCTTATCGATTTTTCTCAATGCTATCTCGACAACCGCGTATCTCGAGCACCCACTAGACCGGTCTCAACACGCTTAATTGGGATAGGAACTATCGACGGGATTTAAAACGTGAATCGTCGCGTCGTCGAACTCGTGAACGCTCGAGTATCGCCCATTACGCGTTGAAAATAGTGAAAAATAAGTGGAGGCACGCGAGAGAGATACCTGAACGGTTCTTTAGACTGTCTCTTACCTTTAACCTCGCGACTATAACCGTTTACGATGCGTCGTGCGGTGAAATATCAAAAGAAAAAAACTGAACAAGTTTAAAGCCACTAAGTTATGTCTCCTTTAGAAAATTGCTTTTTATTATTTTATCAAGGAAGCGCTGTACAAGCCCCTAGGTGTTCTAATCTCATTTTTATAGTTCACACTAACGCGTTGATTGCCAGGTCGATAATATGTGAGTGACACAGTTTAATGTCTATTTTTAAAAATTAATGTTTGCCGCAATACGCCTGTGTTCGCGTGAGATGAATTTCAGTAGGGTTTACAGGACCTAAAAGGATTTGAAAGAGAAACGTTTCGTTGATCCTCGTACGCTTTCCAGAAGCAATTGGAGAAATGATTTATCTACGATAAATCTTCGTTTTGTTGCAAGTACTTTAATTTTGTGGGATTGTTCGAAGTTCAGAAGTGAACGTGTTCATTAGCAACTTTGACCGTTTCGCGATAATGATCGTGTTATGGTAACGACAAACGGCGACTTTCATACCCCCAGGTCCTTCCTGGCCTCTACGTCGGGAATTACCATGATAGCAAGGACGCCGATCAATTGGAGCGCTTTGAAATCACCCACATCCTGGCGATCCACGATACTGCGCGGCAATTGCATTCAGTAAGCAACCGGGAGAGTTGAGGCGAGATGTGCGTGAATCAGTTCGTAATAAATAAATTGAATGGATTATTTGTAGGATAAGCATTATTTGTGTATAATGGCGGCGGACAGCCCGGATCAGAATCTGTCCCAATATTTTTCCTTGTGCAATGACTTCATCCACTCTGCCCGTTTAAGGGGTGGAAACGTTCTTATACACTGGTGTGTACATTTCTCCTAATACTTCGATAATTAGGAGAATAGCTAACGCGTTGACTACGGCATTGCTAATCTGAAACCAATACCGGATTGTGCATAAAGCTCATCGAGTAATTGGAATGCTTTCTCCCTCGTTAATAGCACTTTGCCATCTCTACCGTACATCCATACGGAAGGAAACGCTATTTTTTAACAATAAAGAAGAGAAAAGAAAATTCATGGAATATTTTAACGAACTTTATATAACAAATATTTTATGCAGAAATGTTGTTTATATAAGAACAGTTTTAGTCACTTATGCATATAGTCTCTCTCGGGATTATTATTTCGCAGAATAAGTTTAAACTTTTTTGGTACATAGAAACGTCTTTATTGTAAGTTTCGCGACAATACGACAAAATAACGAGAAGTAAAAGTTAAACTGGGTTAGTATAAAAGCGAGGTATAGAGCACAGTGCTGTTAACCTAACCGGAGGCGTTAAAGGCGGCAACGCCCTGCTGCACATACGCTATAAACACGAACACATGCAGCCGGTTCTAGCTACATCGATTGAAATCACACTAAACTAAATTAATTATGCTAAACGTTTTGCCGACGTCGCTTTGGTTAACAAGACAGAACAAAGTAGAGTAAAAATAGACCCAGAATGAGCGAAAGGGGAGGCTAGTGTATCACTGGAAAAATTATTTTATTTCCGATAAAACTGAGAAAAGCAGAAAAATGCAACTTGTAAATGTAATTTCCGCGTGTTACGAGACACGCTGTACTTGTTGGTAGCTAGCAAACGTATTGGAGCAGGTGCTAGATTGGAAACCAAACAAGTATATGTACAGCCTGGCATAGTCAATGCGTTAAGCTATGCAAATTGAACATTTATAATTCAGAGTCTGGGTGACCGCCTAACGGTCTGATTTTCATCGCAAACTCATCGACGAAACGATATCGGGCTTTCAGTTTAGCCGGTATGTCGAGAAGCGTCACTGTAGCAGTGGCCTATATCATGAGTATCACCAATCTGTCATGGAAAGAGGCACTCAAAGTCGTCAGAGTGGGTCGTTCCATTGCCAATCCAAACGTTGGGTTCCAGCAACAGCTTAAGGACTTCGAATCCAGCCGACTTCACGAGGTATTTAAATAAATGATAATGCTCGATACTGAATCGCCTTCTTCCATCGCTACCCTCTTGTTCAACATTTCGAAATAAAAGCAAGGGGCCATTTTATCGCGATTTGTCGTCTGCACTTTAACGAACGCAGCTTCTTCTGCATGTAACAAAGCTGCATCGTATAAACCTGCTGTTAAGTAACGAAAGAATTTCTTCAGGTTATTAATATTTAAGATTGCTAAGAATCTGGTTTGTGCTTCTATTTATTCTTGTCGCGTTGATCGTGTGCGAAGTTGATCACAGGCATTCCTTTGCATTGATGCAGGAACGACGTAGGATAAAGGAACGGTTTCCAAGTCTGGCGCTCGCTCAGGCTGACGCAGAAGTGTGCCGTACCACTTTAAGAAATTACGAAACCATGGCACTGGCGCGAGAAGTGTGCGAAGGGAAATGTGCCATGGGCCGTCCTTGTCCGACTGGACTGTGCCGGCAACCATCCAAAAGGTTCGTTACGTTTTTGTACAGTTGTGACTAATTCCAGACCACTTACAGACACGAGCGACTACACAGACGACGCGGACTGTCTTGACGTCTAGTTTATTTTTGTCGTTGAAGTATTCACCCTTTACGGAAGCCGCTGGAAGCGTTCAACGTTCCAGTTGCTACCGATTGGCCCCCTCTTTCTGCTTTCTACAATTAACAGATCGTGAAAACAGAGTTTATCAAATTTGTTAAAGATAGAAAAAACAAGGCGAAAGTCACAGTGAAAATGTTGATGCGTTAGTGTTACGCTTGCGCAGGAGTCCAAGAAGAAAACCATCCACGGGGAGTACCAGCAGCTTGACGTCGACAAGAACACCCCCGCAGACACCAAGAATGCTACCATCCGCGCCCCCTTCGCCAGCCATGCACAGATCGAGTAGCGTAGTGTCAGCAACGTCGGTTAGGCCCAGAAGCGGCCCTGCCGGGTTGCATTATTACACTGGTTCCGCACCTCCTTCAAGGTAATACTACCTGATCATTGAAATCATCAGAAAATTTACTCTTCTCTGTCTCATATTATAATATACATTTCACTTATATTTTTCTTCTAAATTGTGGTACGCGTAATTTCGCAAAATCATTTTTTCCTTAACCCTTTCGATACAATCGTTTCTTCGACATCGTGGAAGCGAGATATCTCGTCCACGGTAGCGAAAGGGTTAAGGGCTGACAATTAAAAGGTTTTTTCAGAAATGTATACTGTAATATGGGCCCCTCGAATTCTCATTACGAACAACATTAAGAAAAAGAACGGTAAAGTATATTGTGATCTTGATGGTTAACCTTCCAACGATCTATCTCGAAATCGACAATTACTATCAACAGTTTCTAAAATGATTGCAGTAACTATGCTCTGTACAAAGTAAGATGTTAGAAGTACTAACAAGCGAATCTAGCACGTGTCAACATCTAATAGCAGAGAACTAATTTTAGAATGTCGCGGTATGGTGAGAACACAGTTGACGTCAATGCGAGATGTCAATGGCCATTAACCGCTGAATTTCGCATGAATGATAACCCAGGACTCTTCACGAAAAAGTAATGTCTGTCTATGTTACTTTTCTTCTAATTTCGTACATCGATAACGATCAAACCATTCCTGTAAAAATGCCAGACATTTTTCAATTCCGGAGAAGGAATTAAGAAATTCTGGACTGCTCGGACCATAATTTCCCAAAGTGATCGTCATGGTCCTTCGATCTCTTGCCGCTGTCAATGAAGTCGATAGCTTCATTAGATTCTGAGAAAACAGCATGTAACGCTTCAGTCGATACGCCCTGTATACGCTCTGACGATAGTGACCATATTCTGGGAACTGGGACAAGTTACTGCTCTTTTTCAAGTGAAAATAGACAAAAATGAAAGGGGAGAAATCAACATTTCGCTGACCTCGGGTTAGTACTTTCATAGTTCATACGTACAGATTAGATTGCATTAAAGAATAAAATGCATCTACATACACTTCACGACAAAACTATAAGACACCTGCGATTTTAGCTAATATTTTATTAATACTAATTTTTTCGTCAAAGTTTTCGTTATTAATCCAAAGAATCAACTAAAGTACATACGTTTCCATAGCCGCAATGTTGTTGAATTAGATTGAAAAAGGTTTCATTAAAATTTCTAATTTTTGATAAAATAAGGTGCGACAAAACTATAAGACAATGTATATTATACGTAAGAAAAAGTCGGTGGAAGTTAATGAAGTTAATGAAAAATATTTTTTTCTATTTAGTAGTAATGTGTTTTGCCACCTTTATTTTTTATAGTTTCAATTAATCGTCGTGGTATCGATTTATATACATTTTTTATTTGATCTTGACTTAATTTGGCCCAATTTCTTCAATACGAGCTTTCAACTCTTTCACCGACAAAACTGTTTCCGATTTCCATATACAGCACGTGCTAAAATTCCTTAGATATTTTCTATTATATTTAAATCTGGAGACCTCGCAGGCCATGGTAAAATTTGTCTATTACGGTCTTCAAAATATTTTTTTACACGTTTCGCTGTATGCACAGCGGCATTATCGTGTTGAAAAATATCATTTACACATGCAATAGTGCTTGCATGTAGCAATAATTGTTCTTCTAATATTTCTATATATTTAATTGCATTCATGCTGGTGTTAATAAATTTTACATCGGTTCTCCCGTGGTACCCTATTGCGCCCATACCATGGCTGCCGCATCCGCCCATTTGCCTCCTTGACAAATGCAATTCTCCCTTCCGCAAATCATGCAAATAATATGAAAGATCATCCGGTCCATCTAACTTGAAACGTTTTTCATCTGAAAAAATAACATTTCTCCACTTTTTTTCTACTGGAGATGTCTCTCCCCAAAATCTTGCCTGGCTGCTTTGTGTCGATTCGTAAGTGGCGGTTTTTCCTGCAATTTTCGTCTGTTTAAATGCTTGGCCCGTTTAATTATCCGTTGCACATTACGAATATTGGTGTGAACGCCAGCTCGCGCTGCAATTTGCCGTGCTGTCAAGCTAGAATTCGACGCTACCCTCAGAATGTGTCGTCGTTGTCGCTCGGTTGTCGCTTTTGGACGTCCACCATGATGTTTCTTTCCATAATTCTCTCTACTTTTTAAATAATTGAGCACGGCACATCGATTTCGCCCAACCACTCTTAAAATTTCTGAAATAAAAGTATTCTTTTCTTTTAAATTTACGATGACTCTTATTTCACTGTCTGTCAGCTTTTTCCCACGCGGCATTGTAGTTATATTATGTATGAACAAAATTATAAATGTTTAATTTTAAGTACACAATTACTTCTAACACTGTGACTGCGATTAGAGTATAAGATCGACTGACGAAAAGCTACTGTCTTATAGTTTTGTCGCGATGAGAATAGCATGTTTATATACATTTCCCAAATTCTTGGAATTGTAGCCTTCGATATTTCGTAGAACTGTAGAATATACAGTAATTCTTTAATCGAAGTCCTGGGTCACCTGTGCAATCGAAGTCCAGTGCCTGCTCACTCCACTGCCGGCCAACGCTGCTCCGCGCCGTAGGGCGGCGATGATTGATCTCGGCTCGGGTATATCGGTGTGAACTCCACGACATTGACTCGGGTGAATCAAATTTTCAAATTTCTTAATTTTTGATTATTTTTTTATGGGACTTTCACTAAGTTATTTCTGGCATTTCTCTGATTAAAATGACACCAAACACGATATAATTTCAACTGTATGTAGTGGTTTAATCGACGGTGAAAGTTTCGAAGGCAATGAAGAACAGCGACAACGCGGGCCTTTGAACTATGCCGGCGGCGGCTACTGTTCGCGTCTCTTTCTTTCCAATACGCTTTTCTTCGTTGCCTTAGAAACTTTCATCGTCGATTAAACCACTAAATACAGTTGAAGTTATATCGTGTTTGGTATCATTTTGCATTAGAAAAATGCCACGAATATGTTGGTGAAAGTTCCATTAAAAAATAATGAAAAATAAAGAAGATTCAATATTGGTGTTACATTGTGATGACGCACGGGCCTTTAAACTGTGTCGGCGGCGGCGACACGCTTCGACCACGCGATCCTATTTCATTCTGTCCTTCTCTATGTTCGGCTCGTCGATTAAAGTCTCGGCGCGGTAGACGCAGTCATCAAAAAGTAGCCTCTACTATACCACTGACGTCCCTTCAGAACACGGCTGTTGGACTTCGATTGAAGAATTACTGTACTTCTATATAATGTAAACAATAATACTATGAATGAAGGAAGACAAAACTCAAGACTTACATAGAATTTTTATTGAATTTCGCACATGTCTTATAGCTTTGTCGTGGAGTGTAAAAGATAAGATGTCTTTCTCTATCATTTTTTTCTATCTCTACTGAAAAAAGAGCAGTAACTTCTCCCAGTTCCCAAAATCACGGGTTAAAATCATGGGTTAGGAAAAGGAACTTTGAGAGCGAGAAATGTGGGCAAACTGTGGTCTGGACAAATTCTAAGACGTTACCTAAGTTCGATAACCCCGTTTAATGAATTCTTCTCGAAATGGATTAACGTTGCAATGCCTTTATAGGGCGGTGTCGAGGGTCGACCTGTCTGGAGCAGTGGCCTGCAGCAGTAGCAGTACAAGTCTGCAGTCCGTTGGCAGATCAGGCATCTCCAGCAGTAACTGGCGACTGACGACGGGATCGGCGCCCAATACGCCGAGGCCGACGCCACCGGTTTCTCCTCAGCGTTGGCCGAGGCGAGCTTCTGCTCGACAGGCCCAGTTGCCGATGTCTCCAGAAACGCCATCCTCGACTACGTAGCATTTGCGGAACTTTGCTTCGTTTACGACCTTGCCCGAGTAACCCCGCGGTCTACTCTTCGAGAATGGAGTACGGAGCCTCGCACCCACGGTCTTGCCCAAGCCAAGATCCACGAGATCCATATACCGATTCACTTGGTAGATGACTACTATCGGTTACCAGCAGCGAATATCTCGCAACGAGTAATCTTCTCGCCATTTTGAAGAATCGACGCTGTAAGGAGGATCTTTCGCGCTTAAACCAGGAACGATCCTGACTCGACAAGTAGCTAGTGCTGAGTACCAATGGATAACGTCTCGCATCAAGTTAGCTGCTCGCCACTTCGTTGCATCATCCGCGATGCAACGGGAGCTATTCGTGATGAAGAAGATTCTTCGAATATAACAAAACGAGCTGTGCTTAATTTAAGGAACGAACGACACCCGATCTCGATTTTAACAGTGAACGGTGATTTTGGTAATTTTGCGGCGAGGAAGAACGGAAGTTACGGCGACCAGGAAGAAAGTCTTCGAGGGTAATAAAAGAGCTGTGCTTAGTTTAAGATGGAAACGATTCGGAATCCCAATGCCTATTGTGATAGATCGAAAGCTTTATATATGTACAGCGAGTTGCTTGCACTGTGCCTGGCCGATGCACTACAGCACGATCCAGTTCATTTGAGCCCGGCTGATTTAGTAGCAGCGCGAAGATTCTACTTCTTCGTTGTTATCATCGGAACATGAAAATCTTCGGTGGGATTCGAGTGTTGACCCTTACAGGGTCTCGACGATCATTTCTATTTTCGAGAAGAGACTGAGAGAAACAGTTTCAGGAATCTAGTCGGAGTCCGATGTCACGGGCTTCAAACCCGAATGCTCACGTCGCCGCTTATCATCTAATCGTACAATTAATAACGCTGATGCAACTGCTGCGGTGTTGTCTTCTCTTTTGCTTAGAGACGGACGAGCAAAGTCCCGACTCGTGATCGGAATCCGGTGCAAACTTCTTCGGTGCTTCAGCCAGTAATTGTTTAAAACGGAACTCGCGGCGCGACGCGATCGTTACCTAACGCAATATCAATATAATTTCGAGCGTGCGTGATTCAGCAATCACCGACAATCCTGCGTGCCGATTGTATACAATATGACCGCAATCGTATATTTCTCGTAACCGCGCGTGATCACTCGTTAATTAGCATTTTTTTCAACGGAGAAAACAGAGGTCACGGTAAATTTGTTGTTTACGGGAGGCGTAAAAAAAGAAAGATTGAAGAAACGGGAGCTGGGAATAGAGTAACGTTTTAAAGTAATAAATATCGAAGCTCGTTCAAACGGGTTCGCCGTTTAACCGTGTAACAAAAAAAAGAAGAGGATTTACTCGTAGATGACTTTAGATTACATCTTTTTTCCAATTAATATTAATCGTCCAAGGAACGTAGAGATTCGCTATTAGTGGCTCAGAAAATCGTCGCATCTCGTATTCCTCGAGCGAATTTGTCCGTCGGTGAATTCCCATTAGGGGTTGCGCTACCTTGACCCCTGTGAAGCTTTTTCTCTTTATATCGAAAGCTACATTTTCATCTGTGTTTCACGATAGGGCCCGTCAAAGCAGTATCGTCGCAGATTTTATTTTCGGGGCTATAAGTCGGCATTGAAAATAGTGGATGTCCTGCAGTAATCGAAATGAATTGTTCGTAATAAGAAGCTGTTATAAAATAAGAAATTCGTGAAAATAGCGTAAATTAGTTTTGGCTCAAAGTAGCGCAATGCCTGGAACGAACTGTCACATTTCTTAGCACTGATGTACCGATTATTTTGACGGACACAGCATCTTTTAGTTGTTTTACCTCATTTTTATCATAAACGAGTAAAATCCAATCTACTTATGATACAGTTCGATAATCTCACAAGAAAAAACGACTCAAAAATGTGAAGTAAAATTTATTTACAAGAAGCTTCATTTCCGAGAAAGTGGAGCTCGAACGTGAACGGGGTATACACGGTATAATAGATGTCGAGAACGTGTAAATTTATCCGATATATGCAAAACTTTGCATTACTTGTAAAACCATGACATTATCTCGTCAATTGAATACAAAAGGTCCAATACAATCTATTTTCGGTTAATGGATTGAACGATTACGTAATTTGTCTAAAAGATAGCGAGAAGTTAGTCGAAACGAAGAGAAAGTATTTTAATGATACATATAATTAAGTATACGTACAATAAAACACAGACAGGTATTTAAAAAAAAAAATCGACAGGAACTTTTGCACAGACTCGGAAGCGAATTCTTGAAAAAATTCTATTTTACATTTTTGACTTGTTTCGCGTGTAAGACATTTGCACTTACGATTCCGCCATTTTGGAGAACAACTGGAGGAGCAGTCGAGTTTCCGAGTACGTCAGTGCTGAAGTCTGTAACTGCTTGATGAGGGATACGAGAAGAATGAAGGAGAACGCGAGTCGTTGTTCCTCGAATCGTTCCATTGAGTTTGTTTGCAAACCGTCCATTGCAATTGTTGGATTTGTAGCGAAACCACGCTGTTTAGCGCAAGTTGTTAATCCTGTGGAAAGCATATACTAAAAATATATATATATACATATACATGAAGAGTGTACGCTGATAAATGGGTTTCGTGCACGCAGAGCATGGGGACAGTTCGGAAGTTTGTGACAGGATCGAATAACTGATAGTTGCAGGTTACTTTCTCCGCTACCAATCGCACACAAGCGAAACCTAATCTAGTTAACCGTTTGGCCATGCAGTCGACAACTTCTTACGAAATACCCGAGTTCACGGGAATCGATAAAACAATAGAAATTAATCTCTGTTTCATGAAATGTCAAGCTTTCACGCTCGACAAGAAATACATGAAAATTAAGAATGCTCTAACGAAAGTGTAGAACATTTCTGTGCGTGCACGACACACATTTGTTAGAGTGCACCGTGTATGCGTACACAGTCTATAGGCATACGTTGTTACAAAAGGGATTTCAGAAAATTTTATAACTTGTTGGCAATGGTGATTATTATGCGACTACGTCGTAAATTTACGTAGACACGTTGTTACTCTTCTTTCGTGCACCGAAGTACTCTTGGTGGAAAAGCTATAGTGTGGTCGTAAAATCGATCAGTAGCTAAAATAATCGTTTCCAGAACTGGAATAAAAGAATTGGCAGAAATGCAGACGTGCTTGCCGAGGGTCTCGGTAGTTGCTCAAGGCCGCGCATGAGCTTGTTCATCGAGCTTCGATTTTCTTGTTGATTTTCGCGTATGAACTCGATAATTGTTCTCGGTTTGTTGTTAATGAGACAAACATTGAAAGTAACATTTTTCAGTGAAAATTGACAAGGGGATTGTCGATTTTCACAGAGATTTAGGTATATGTGCGCGACGAGAGGGTAGCGGTTGTCGAAAGAAATCGCTCTCCATTTACTTTGCACCTGACATCGAGATTTTTCGATCGGTTTAGTAAGGATCTACTG
Organism: Lasioglossum pauxillum; assembly: GCA_933228785.1. Lineage (NCBI taxonomy): Eukaryota > Metazoa > Arthropoda > Insecta > Hymenoptera > Halictidae > Lasioglossum > Lasioglossum pauxillum. The sequence goes on along the minus strand of OW121701.1, from coordinate 34,736,517 downwards.
TACTACCATGCTATACAGTTTCCATCGAATGCTATACGACTCACTGACGAGCAAGAGGTAAACGTTTGCGAGCGGATCATCGAGTTTCATCCCTCCCCCGTCGTCAATGCGTAGTTATCACGATTCGCACGATAGAATCGTTTATTTTTCTAGAATCATACGATCGATCATCTAGCCCGATAAGGAAAAACAATTAGAGAATAGTACATTCGAACGCGCTGTTGAAGAATATTAAAGGACAGGCGAAACGAGCACTCGTTCCATTCGATTTTTTAGCGTTACTCAATCCGGAAAGTGATCTGAACAGTGGATTCCAATGTTTTACTCACTGTCGTGTAATTAACACATTTGCGGCCAGCGATTTCTTCACCTTCTCGATGCTGATTTCCACGTTGAACGTGATTCTTTGCTGCACTGCATTATGTATTCAGAATACTGTTTACATTATTAGATATCCTGGTGCCTAATCAATTACTAAACATTGTATTAGCAAAATGAGAAAGATCGTATAGAATGGAATTATTCTAGCTAGAAAGAAATGTTTAATTTCACAGTTAAAGTAGAGAACAATATCGGTTACAAGAATTGCTCTGAAAATGTAGCTACTTCTGTCACTAAATGCATTTTTTAAGCAGTTCACCGGATAAGCTAATTCATGTATACTAAATGTTCATATGTATATGTAATTTGCAACAAATTGTTTTGAAAAATCGAGTGAAGTAACGTGTCGCTCATTTACTGGAACAATGACATATCTTAGCTCTATTTTTGTCAGAAAGTTGAAAGTGTTGTAGTTTCTTTCGTTTCTTTATGATTGGACAAGCATGCGAATGCACGGGTCTTTTTAATATTCTTTGAAAAGTTATAACAAATTAGAACATTCGCATTTGTTCTTCCTAGAATCGTGATTTCTGATTTATGTCATTCTTGCAGCAAGTGGGCTGGAAACTATATGCCCTGTGATTTAATGCGTTAAATATTATTTTTTAAAATATCATTCGTATAAACACCTTTACGCACAAGTTATGTACGTAAACTGTTTGTATAAGAAATTCCAAAGGTATTCCTTTAATTTTGTCCATAGCAAAATTCATTCGGAATAATTTGCCATGAAAATATTTGCGTAATATGCTACTTTCGAAACCATTTGTATATATTATACAAAGTTATAATACTAGATCGGTATGCAACAAGTTTTCATTTCTGTCGCGCTTGTGCATCAATGGCTGCGAACGTGTTAAGATCGCTTTCTTCGTGTAAAGCTGTATTCTTTTGAATAGACTGATCATTCGTCTAACGAGATCAATGAAATTCCTCTCTCGATCTTGTTTTCATTTTTTACTTATTACTGATTTATGCGAAATGCTCGTTGACCGAGCAATGAACAATCTTTTACCAACCCAATTTGAAGATCCCGATGAATTTCATCGATCTCGATAGCGCGTGTTATCGTATCGATCAGCTCAAGGGAACGCAGCAGTGATAATGTTAAAAATTCACAAAATATTTTTTATAAACTTATTGTTTTCAACATTTGCTCGATATTAACATATCGCTGTTATATTAATTAAAGATATATTTATACGATTTTCTTTAAGCAAAATAAAATCTAAAATATATTAAATAGTATTTGCAATATTTATTTCGCCAGAATATAGTAAATAATCCTATGTATTTTAAAATATGCGTACAACTTTAAAAAAGGAATTATTTTATTTATCAATGCAGTAATTTTTGGAAACAGTATATTTTATTTTAAGAATATTGAAAATATTTGTAGTTTGTGTCTTTATTTTCAATTCCAATATTAAATATCATTGCTGAACAGATTGGTTTGAATTCAATACGTTTGTGAGTATAAATAGTTTCCTAACGGTAAGATACACCATACTGTATGTTTATTAACAAACAATAAAGAATTTTTAACAGAATATACGAATGTGTAACAGTAACATATTTTATTTCGTGTTCCAGATAGTTAAAATAGTAGATCGTTATTTAAAATACGATTTTCTTTAAGCAAAATAAAATCTAAGTATTTGAAATATTTATTTCGCCAAATAATTCCCACCTCTGCAAGAATACAACATCGGACTTCCTAAAAAAAAACAAAATTCGTGTACTTCACCATCCTCGGTAGAAAATTCGTTCGAACAACTATGTTGTCGTTTTATCATCCGAGATAATCGAGTAACAACCGGAAATGAGAGCCTTTTCTGATGTTAACATTTATCGACACCACGATCTGATAATTATATAAAAAAAATTAAATCATTTTCTAATAACCATGGAGCCTCTATTATCAAGGTTGCACAACCGTTGAATTTGTTATGTCGCTTGTGAATCCTTTTTTTATCGGATACATGTTTCGCAGATCTTGATATGGATCTCATCGAGAGATAGGATTGTATGTAAAATAGTTCCACTCGTAATATTTATATTCACAGCGTGCGGTACAGGGCGTGCAGCTAATTGTACGTTCGACTAAGTACTCATTTATCTGCAAGAAGATGTGTATACACATACATATACGCACATGGGAAATCTTGTTATAATTAGAATAAACGTGGACCTTCGATCGAAACGAAACACTTGCGAGGATTCTTCTGCTGGGCAACTTCTGGTTTCGTAACGAGCTTTCGTTCATCGCCTATTTTTGTTTCCTGCATTTACATAGCGATACGGCGCTTCGTTATCAGTTTCTCTGCTAAATAGAAAACATAATTCGAAAGAGTGATGGAACATTTGGACACCCTTAGCACTCGAATGGCGACTCTGAGGCGTTGCTAAAAATTACAACTTCGGTACTTCGGTACTCTATAAATAAAGATATTCATATTTCAAGAACATATAGCCTTAGTTCGTAGTATTTGCACACATATTTTACATATGTCTAAAGCGTAAACAACTCTTAAAAAAGAAAGTCTCTTTTCTCCAGATGATCGTGATTACAGCATCGTGAGTAGGAAAGACATGTAGCTGAAGGATATCTTTATTACCTAAAAAGATGAGGAGCCAACAAATGAAATGTACGATCGGAGAGAAAGAATTAATAGAATGGTGGAAGGAGCAACTTACACTACCGAATGTCAGATAACTCATTGGAAACAATTTTCCCGCGGAAACGAAAAGCGGCTGCTTCGACCTAGCCATAACGAGAATCAAACTTCTCGCTTCGTTCGACTTCAAATTTAACCATCCGCATTCGTAGGTGGCGTTATATATACCTTCGGACTTTGAACGCAACATTCATAATCGCCACCGACGCGCGACGAGCCGAATACGCGCCGAAAAACAAACTGCTTACTTACTTCGTTTAACAACGTTTGCCCGGTGATAAAGTAAAAGAACATTTGGATGAAATTCGTGGTAATTAGTAGCACCAGATATAATACTCGCGTCAGGGAGAATCCGTCTTTCTCGGCGAATATCTGGAAAATTCGAGCGAGCCTTAATTATTATATTCTGGAATGTTTTCTAACGCTTTTAACTAACCGGAACCCTTCCAATAGGCTTGTAAGTAATTATTTCAAACATGCACAATTTTATATATACAGTCGTCACAAATAAAGCAAATATTTTGCATTTACTTACGGAAAATATGCTCGTCATAACCGAACAAGTAATCGCCGCAAACATTAGTAGCATTGTAAGCATGATCACCGAAAACGTACTTTCGATCATTTTCACCGTTCTAGATCAAGGAGAAAGGATGTAATCGTTCATAAAAATGGACAGTCTTCGCGAGGACGCAAGAGACGAGAAGATTGAACATCATTGTAGATACGTTCGGGCATCGTCAAATTACGGAACGCAAATAATTATTTATTATTTGAGCAAGTCTAAATGAATTATTATTTAAAATAATAAAGTTATTTCTATTGACAAATAATAAATTAAATTGTGTTTTTTTATAGACAGCGGGCCCTCCGGTCGGGCCCGACCACTGGCGTATACCTGAAAAGGTTGCTGTACCAGACAAAAAACGCGTACGTGTTCATTGTGTATACAAAATACAAGAAATAAGAGAAGACCAAAAACTATTTATTTGATTTCCACCTCAATCCAAATAATAAATAATCTTTAATTTGCAAATAAGAAATAAAATTTTATTTAAATAAAAAGTTTAGCCATAATTTGCAATTAAAATCACACGTTTATTTATTATTTAAGTATGTATTATTTAAACAAGAAATAAGAGAAGACCAAAAGCTATTTATTTGATTTCCACCTTAATCTGAATAATAAATAATCTTTAATTTGCAAATAAGAAATAAAATTTTATTTAAATAAAAAGTTTAGTTATTCTTTGTAATTAAAATCACACGTTTATTTATTATTTATTATTTTCAAAAATCAGGGATGATACGCGTTCGAGCATCGTCGAATTACAAAACGCAAAAATAATAAACGCTATTTATCAATATTCATCCATTACACCGCTCAATGAAACTGACGTCACGCTCCTCGCCGGAAGAACACCTAAGAACTGCCCCCACCCGACTACCTATACCTACCCCAAGATACGACTTCCGTTACACATCTGTGTGACATCCTACGTCACAATTTTAGCCGAACGAAACCTACAAGATTTTTAATCTTATGAAGTATATCCCGGGTTGTTCGTTGAAAAATACCTGATCAGTCGCACGTGATCCGACACGATCGACGCCAAAGCTTGGCTAAAGTCTCCGAATTTCGTTTGACTGGCAATTCGGGATCGAAGATTTTTTGCTTGGCCGCATATATGAAGAAATATAGTGCCAAAGAATATGTTGATGCCGTTGTAAGCCAGTAGGGTTATCGCCAGCATGAAAATTTGACCGAAGTATATTATTTCGTAGTAGGGACTTCGGGTGACGTCGTACACATAGTAAGTTGGAAATGGAAATACGTCTATTCCGTCTGTTGTATGTCGGATGTATATGCCAAATTTCGGCAATACAATTACCATTAGTATCGCAATACCTCCGAATATGAAACCTAATACGGCAACGATTCGAGCCATTTTCGCGTAACGATACATAATGTTCTTCTCCTTGTCTGTTTTCGGTTTTTCCCAGTCGTCCGCCATCACGTTTAGAATCTCCAACATCACTTTGGAAACGAGAACAAAAAGAAAGAAACGTTGAATCACCTCTCAAACGAATTGATATCACCTAGCCAGTGGCCCGTTAGCCTGTGGGCAACTTGGGCAAATGCCCGGGGCCTCGAACATAAACCAAGATCCAAGATCCAAATTCTACGTTTTTCCCCGGTGGCTCCGAAATTCTACTTTGCTCAAGGCCTCAACTAACTATAACGCGCTACTGTACCTAGCCAAAAAGTGAAGAATTATTCAAAAACTCGAACAATGTCGGGAACACGCAGTTAGCTTTAAACAAAAGTTTAAAAATAGAATAGAATAGAAATAGAAAAATAGCATTTTTCGAAATTACATAAATAGCTTGACACCGGAAACTTCCAGGATGACTCGATAGTTCGTCGAGCACGTAACTGCCAATTACACCATTATCATCGCAATTGTTGAAAATTAGATATCAACTTTGTCTGTATGCATAATGCATAATACACTACCGACTAAAAGTTTAGAATCACTTGCTGAGTTTTGTAAAAATCGAATATATCGATTTTGAAGTTAACCAGTTGAATAATATTTCTAAACAGATTTCAACATTTTCTTATGTCCATAAAGCTCTTGCATAGTTTATGCACCCAGTGTAAGACAACGCTCGGATTGCACTTTTCTAAAGGGACATCTTTGGCAACTTCTACAAGAAGTATAGAAAAATATCAAATTGTGATTCCAAACTTTTGGCCTGTAGTGTACATATATATGTATATGTATACATATATATTCAATCGGCGAACTCACCGCTCCGTTTTCCATGAATGATCAGGATTTTTGGTATCAATGTGAGAACTGTGAGAGAGTATACGCCATCGTCTATGGTCGATTTCAATTCGTTTTGTTTCAACAACAATAGCACACCAGGAATTACCACGAAACCACAGAGTATCAACACGATCGTCATTACGCAGAGATTCTCCAGCAATTTTTCTTTGCCGTGAGACTCTCGAGGCCATAGGCAAACCAGCCTTAGGCAAATGCGATTAATACCGACAGCCCAGTCGTAATCTGATGGCAAAAATAATAGATAATTGAGATCTACTCGACTGAGAAATATGTATTTGCTAACAGCGCGATGCAAACTGCACCTGCTTGCCGAGCGTACTTCGTCGATTTCGAAGTAACCATTTTCAAACTAATGTAAGTACGTATAACTTCGCTGCGTTGCGTGTCGTTCTCTTTCATGAAACTGTTAAGTACAAGTTGCAATTCTACTATGAGAACTTCAAAGCGAGGGGTTGCAAACAAAATGTGAACGATACTGTTCAATATTTCATCTTGCAACATCGTGTGCCATTGCATTTTTTCAATTTTTCATTGGACCGTATCATTTCTGTCGAGTCGAGCGGCTACGAATAAAACATAAATGCTGCGAACCGTTTAGCCGATTAAACTTTTCAAACAGGAGAAAAAAACGTTTACGTACCTTCTGCGGTATACGTACATATTTAATAAGTCCGTAGAACGGTTGACCGAGGAGATCGAGCACGATCATACTTCTCCCCATTTCGAACAAGTTAATCGTAGAATTGTATTTCCTCTACAGTAGTCTCTCTTTCGAAGCCACTTCTTGTTTTCGCGTAACGTGTTTGAAACGTTCCTATTGGCCTTGTTATTTTCAAGAAAATTCTTCTACTAATACCAAACCTACCAAGCACTATATAAAAATAAAATATTTTTTTGATGAAAAATAATCCTAAAAATTAAAGATTTGGTGCCACTTTTATTTCATTCATAACGCTTCGGAGGAATTAATGTTCGAGGTTCGAGTGTCGATGTCGCGTCGTCTGCAAAAACAATTCATTTGATGTGAAAGGATCGTCGTGTTTCAGGTTGACGATAATAGTAAAAATAATGGTAATCGTTCGAGTGTAATTTTCTACGGTACAGTGATCTGAAATTGTTAAATCTTTCCGTTCCCGAAGCACGATCGATAATTCGCTTTCTCTCGACACAGTTTTCCGTGCGTTGTGTTCATTGTAGTAATCTCATTGCAGGTGCTAGCTCACGCACATTTAAGTAAATTGTCATGAGCCAAATGCCAGGAAAGATTCGTAAGCTCTCCGCGCGGAGCGCCGGTGTGTAAACGGCCTGTCGGAAGGCTAAATGTCGTATTTACCTAATTTACCAACGAGATTTTCATATGTTTCGCCACTATCTTCGGCCAGCCGTATTTCCGAATCGGTGTGAGATTACGGGAACAGATTGAGACCTGGACAAACATAACCAACGTTTGAGAGAAACTACTTTTAAGGCGGTCGCATCACGTACTGGTAGGCGTTCCTGTCATTTTGCTTCCCTCCGTCTGTATTAATTTCTCGAAATTTTCGACAACAATGCGCGGCCTAGCTTCCACCCCGAAACAAACAAATCTAAGTTTCCGATATGTTCGCACAGTATGCGTTCTATAATTTCAAAGTATTCTTCGAAATTGAAACGGTTACGAAAACTGACATATTCGATCGAACTTCTTTTCCTTGAAAACACACAATTAACGTATCGGTTACACGATTGCGATAAAGTAGCGTTACGCGTAATTAACATAGTACTCTGTTTGGTATACTACTGTATTGTATCGACGTTGTTTACAGCAGGAGGGGCGATGTTCGCCAAAAAGAAAAAGAAACCGCAGATATCTACTCCCACAAATTTTGAGCATCGTGTGCACACTGGATTTGACAAGCGAGAAGGGAAGTTTATCGGACTACCATTGCAATGGGCCTCTATCGTTGGAAACAATCAAATTTTAAAATCCACCAACCGTCCGTTACCTTTGGTGGATCCCAGCGAAATAACACCCACAGAGATTCTCGATTTAAAGACTATCGTTCGAGGTCACAATGAACTTAAAGCAAGGATATCGTTTACCGATAAAACTACTGAGAATGGACTGCCCAAGACTAGCACGGTTGCTAGATCGAATTCCCTTCGATCTTCTAGCCCACCCAGACTAAGGAGGGATTACAGGTAATTCTTCCTCGACGTAGAACTATTGGATAATCGCAAAAGTTTGATTACGCTCTAACTTTGATTACGCTCCTGTTAATATATTCGCAGGCATAATAGTAATCTACCGCCTTCTGTACCGGAAGGTCAAGAAGTACCGCCTAACGCTAATCAAATACAAGGCTATGCTAATTTTGGGAAGCAACATAATTATATCGATAAGCTACGTCAAAATTCACCTAACGTCACGGCTGGATTAAATCCTAATGTACAAAATATGATTCCGAATCTTCAGAATCTGAATCCGAATATGCAGTCGTCCCCGAATTTGACTCAGACTGGATTGAACGCTCCGAATCTATCCTTGAACTTCCAAAATTTAAGTCCCATCGTGAACCCGCAGAGTCCAGTGTCGAATCCGAGCACTCCTCAACTGGTAGAACCTGATTTCCATAGACTTAACTCTCAAATGACGATGTCTGGTCAATACAACGGAAACATTCCGGTAAGTAATTTTAGACTACCTTAGAGAATTTTAGAATAACTACAAGTTGAATTTTTTGCTGAATAGGTGTCGAGTACCGAGCCATCCGCGAGGGACCAACAGGCAGCTCAGAACGTTATTCTGCATAAGATACAACCTAAGATATCGCCAGTAGGATCTATAGCTTCTCAACGGCCGCTAAGCCAATTAAGTTCACATAACATCAATAAATATTCGCAAGCGTATAGTATGCAAGACAACTCGTCGATGCTGCAATCCCAAATGAAGAAGCCCATCGAGGTGTCTCAATCGATGCACAACTTGTCCAAGCCAAACGTGCCGTCCTCCGGAAGCAGTTCGACTCCGGATCAAAATCAGAACATGAAGAGCGCCTTATCTTCGGGTAATTTGGCGATCGGTTCGAGTTCGAGCGCGTCCACCAAACAAACAGCGGCCGAACAGAGGCTCACGCACGAACAGTTTCGGGCAGCTTTGCAGATGGTGGTAAGCAAAAGGAAAATAAGTGTGTAAAGATAGGTGTTCATCCGAGAGCGAAATTCGTCGGTGTACATGGTATCGAAACTCTCGGATGGACACGTACCTCAAGATCAACAGTGAATTTAAGCTACAGACGCTAAATGAATTTCTAGGTAAGCCGAGGCGATCCGAGAGAGAATCTGGAAAATTTCCTGAAGATCGGTGAAGGTAGTACTGGCACGGTGTGCATAGCGACAGAGAAAAACACGAACCGGCAAGTGGCGGTGAAGAAGATGGACTTGAGGAAACAGCAGAGGCGAGAATTGCTGTTCAACGAAGTGGTTATAATGAGAGATTATCATCATCCAAATATTGTCGAAATGTACGATAGTTTCTTGGTGGACGACGAACTATGGGTCGTGATGGAGTACCTCGAGGGAGGAGCTCTCACAGATATCGTGACGCATTCGCGTATGGATGAAAGCCAGATAGCTACCGTATGCTCCCAGTGCCTTAAACCGCTTGCGTATCTGCACTCTCAAGGTGTCATTCATAGGGACATCAAATCCGACTCTATATTGCTTACGGCCGATGGTAGGGTAAAGCTATCCGATTTTGGATTTTGCGCTCAAGTGTCGCAAGAATTGCCCAGGCGAAAGTCGCTCGTGGGAACGCCATATTGGATGAGCCCTGAGGTTATTTCTAGGTGCGGCACAGTTCTCGAATACTATTTATTTGACTTCGTACATTTATTTAGGAGTTACATGCTAATATTCTACGTTTCAGGTTACCGTACGGACCTGAGGTTGATATTTGGTCATTAGGTATAATGATCATCGAGATGGTCGACGGAGAACCACCGTTCTTCAACGAACCTCCCCTACAAGCTATGCGACGTATCAGAGACATGCCACCGCCGAAATTAAAAAATTCTCACAAGGTAAGTGTGAAGTTCGTTAAGGGGATAAACTCGTTTCCAGGATTGATAATGCAGCGGTTTCTATAATAAGGTAAGTTCCAAGGCGAACGACGTCAAAGAAAGGAACTCTCGATCTTTTTATGTTCCGAGTGGGCGTGGTTTCGTGGCTCTCGATTTCGACAGGGCAAATAGGGCAATGCCCCATAGGAAATATCTGAAAGGACGATTGGTTAAATTGATGTTTGTTTACAGGTTAGTCCACGACTTCAAGGCTTTCTCGAAAGAATGCTTGTCCGTGACCCAGCGCAGAGAGCTACGGCAACGGAATTATTACAACATCCGTTCCTCAGACAAGCTCAAAGTCCGAGTATCTTGATTCCGTTAATGAGGGGTTCCAGGCATACAAATTGTTGACAAGTCGATGGACAGAAGCACGAGTGTGGTAACTGATTTATTAATACAGACATCGGTCTGCAAGTAACCGTATCGACGGCCATGCGTTCAATGTTTCGTTACATACTAAACTACTAAACTGTAGAATAACGCTCACCGCGGTTTACTCGCCAGTTTATCGAGCTTCCCCGACACTATTCTGGTTATTAAAAGACGCCCGAGACACGAACGGTCACGTCATCGATCCTACTATCATCAAAAAGTCTGTCATTTACTGCCGCTGTTTGCTGTTAGGAGCTAACACGAGGAGAGCGAGATGTGTCCACCATCGTTAACAGCACTGCTGCGTACAATAAGCAAGTGTCCAAGAACATTCGAGTGGCCTTTTGTTAGATAATCTTACATTCCAATGGGGCCTTACCTTAAAAGTGTTATGTTAGTAATTTACGGATGTCCGTGTTTGCCTGTGATGGGCATTGTCGTCACGAAGAAGTATTTTTATATCGAGTTATTTAACAAAAACATAATATTGTACCACGAAGTGCCTTCGTAATGAGCACCGTTTCACCTTTCGTTTTAAGCGTGTTACTTAAACTTGATAGCAGTTTTTTTACTGTTCCTCATTTATTCGTCACCTAGTTTTAATCGGTCCCGCGATAACATCTTTGCAAACGCTGCTGTTACGCTTGTACTTAAGGTAACAATCGAATAGTCATATTTAATTCGAAAGCGTACAACGCGAATTTCGGGCACCGAAACAGAAGTGTGAAGGCAGCGATGCGTCGCGTCGATGATCCACCTTTTGCTTTTTCTTCTTTTCAATTAGTGCTAACGGTTTAATTTATTTGACTTTTACAAAACGGAAATTGCTGTAGGCGTACGGAAGCTCGCTCGACTTCTAGAGACTGATGCATTTCCGGTAATCGAGTATTGCGATGAAGCGATTGATATTACTGAAAGTATTTTAAATGTAACGGTTCCCTCGTTTTTTAACAATTCGACATTATTAGTATCGAACAAAAGAGAATGTTAACTCTTAGCACTCGAGCGGCGACTCGATGTCGCCACTAAAAATTAGATTACTAAACATTTGAGTATCGTATAAGGTATTATATCAACCGTGTAGAATGAAATTATTTTAGATCGGAAGAAATGTATAATTTTCGAGTTCAAACAGCTCCGAGTGCAAAGGATTAAGTTTGAAAGTATGCTAGACAACCGAGTGCCGTTACGGAATTCCGATTTTAATAAATATCGTACGATAATCCAGCGACAGAATTTCATACGACAAAATCATTCGTCCATAGGGACGTCTTACTTAGACCGAATCGTAATCGTTTAGAATGCCATTTATTTAAATCAGGTAAGAGAAGACGTAAAAGTAAGACGGGTGAAAGCCATCGATCAATTAAGCAATTACAGTTACGTAAGGTACAGATAACAATAGAATATTTACGAAGTGTAGATATTACTAAATACCGTCTGAAAGCTATGTAAATGTTATAACGCATGTAAGAAACAACTGACCAAGCAACTCTCATTTCTAACGGATAAAAGTAACAGAGTCAGTTGTACGAGAGAGACAACGTACAAAGAAATTGTTGTATTTTCGTTTAGGCGGATAGCAGTTCGAAAATGCGCTGCTGTACGAGTAAACGCGAGGATACGGTAGAATGTCAAACTGAGAAATAACATGGAAACGTATGATAGGAAAATAGAAGAAATGTTTACTATGAAAATCTCTTGTTTGTTATGTAGATACAGTATTTCATTGAAAATCTATGAAAGGTTCTGCGCAGGTCTATCGGACGTTTTGGTAACCTGGACTCTTTCGAATTAAACAGTTTTAATAGGATACGCTGTATAAGAAAAATGATAAAAAAAATTACAACTGTAAAAATGTCGACTGTTCAGAACGGAGATTTTCAGTGAGTTACTGTTAACTCATTTGTTAAAATACAAGTTGAATATACATTAAAGAATGCAAAGTATACAAAGATGTTTCCATTTCCAAATAATCGCGTGTGGGAAACAGGAAGAGATCGTTATTTAACCGAATCACAACATTGGGTACTTACTTATGTACACTGCGCAGCAGCACGAGAACATCACGCATTCTAGATACAAGATGCAGTGTATCTACTTCGTTTTGTTTTGCTATTATTTACATAGCCTTGCTATCGATAAGCAGCAGTGTTTTCTTTATTCAACGTTCATACGACGAATGTATTACAAATTACTGATTACATTCGAATCACATTAGAGTCACGTTGAAGGATCAGCCTCGACATTCGTAATAATTGTCATAACATTTACAGAATGTTTCATTGAATTGCGCGTTTGAATATTTTACGAGGTATTACGGGTTAACTGCTTCGACGTTTGAGAGGAAATTGTGTGCAGCCGAATCCGAAAAATATGTATAGGAATCCTAATGAGATAGATGGAACTAGACGTTCATTTATTTTCTTTCCGATGAGAGTACCATTTCGATCACAGAAATATACAGTAAGAGAAAAAAGTATATCTCCCACTTGTTTGGTCAAGTCAATTCGAATCGTGTTTTAAACCATTATTACACAAGACATGCAAACCAAAAATAAAAATTAGCAGACCGTGACCGTCTCTTTTCAGTGTACACAAAAGATTGCTAAATAAGGGGTTAGTTGCTAAGCAGTTACCGTATCGAATCGGAACAGACGGAATATTTGTGTTTCCTGCAAGATGATGCAAGAATGATCGACATCGGTCAAAACGCTAAACAATCGGTAAAAAGAGATACAAAACCGGTAAGTTCTTGACGAATATTTTATTATAATTTAATTAACCGCCGAAGAGGCCCTTAAACATTGAAATAATTAATTAAATGCTGATAAAAAATCGTAACAGAAATTCAAAAGTCGAAACTAGGAGCCAGATCGAGTGGATCGTTTCAGTCGGCGCGGTGCGGTTGAATGGCGCAAATGGAGATAGGAATTTCCAGGCTACAATTCCGATCGAAATAATACTGCAATACCATTATCTGATTGGTAAAATGTGACGAGCCTCCGTTTGACCGGATCGACCTTCTCATTATGCTCGAGCATCGGCGCCACTGACGTCTCCCGACAATTGTACCAGGTTAATCGGGGTGTTCTTCTTAATCGCATCATGCAGGAAACGAACGCAACGGCGCGGCGGTTAACTTGGAAGAAGAAGAGAAAAAAAACGCGGATCGTCTCGAAAGAAGACGGCGCAGCATCCGATGGAATTTTTCTTGGCGCATGTGTTACGCGACGTTTGTCGAAGCGTTCGATTGAATATTAAAGGAAACACATTCCCAAAGAGTGGCAACCGTTCCGAGTATGCGGCTTCGAAGGTGATAGGAAAAAACCGAGCGGTGCTGGTGTTTGAAATGCATACACATAGCTACACACACATACACGAGTACATCGGGTGCGTGAATGCGTGTTGAAGCTGCATGCCGCGCTGGCTCGCCTCTGCGTTCCTGCTCGTCTGCACGTATCCGTTCCGAAATGCGTGCACGCATCACACCATAAATTCCTGTAGGTTTGTAACGTAACGAATTCCTGCATGGCATCGCGGCTAGAAATTACGTGACGAACGGTTACGGGTGTCGAAGACGTAGGGTAAACGTACCTGTAACTGCGGGTGTACGTTTTACCGCGGTATTTTTGAGATAAAAATGAATAGTCTGCTCCGAATCACCAAAGGACTGTTGTTCGCGTGATCGTGCAGCATTACGGACCTTCAAATAGAGGAGGAGCTCATTACTGCGGCACTAAAATCGCTAGGAATGTCTCTAATACTGCGGCGTGAAGAAGTTTTAAAGTTTTCAGGTTAGGTACCGATTCGACACACTCAAGGAAGGAAATAATTCCATAGATCGATACGTCGTGCCGTATTAGAAACGTGCAATTAACGCTAGAAAAATTCGATTATTCGCATAGAACGAATAGAGCGAGGCGAACCTATAAAAACAGTACAGCAGCGCAAGGAGTATGAATGCAGGACATACAGCGTGCAGAAAGATTCTCCGATTAGTGTTCTGGCACAGCCAATGGAAAGCCGGCTACGCGGAGGCTCGGCTCGGCTGGAGTCGACCTCGACTCGTGGCACGTTCGCCTTTCAAGAAAAGCGTGACGAACAAATTTGCATGACGGTTGCGTCACTCGGTATCAACGGCTAACTGTTATTTTCGTTTCTATTCGTGTACGCACGCACGCACACGCACGCGGTTTACGATTTTCGTCGAAACACGTGAGTCGGATTTAATCCCCACCATTTCGGCGGGTGGCGGCTGTCGTATTGATTTGAGAAACGAACGCAATCGTGTATTGTACCTTGCTTCATCTTCTCTGACGCGGCAGTTTTTACAAGTTCGTCAGTTTCCTTTCTCCGGCCGCCCGTGCATACAGTCGGTCACGAAAATATTCGGACACAATATCAATTTTCGATTCTAAGCTAACTACAGTTCAATTCTGTTCGAGTAAACTATGTATTCGTAAAAAAACGACTTGGTTCTTAGTAGGAAATATCACCGCAATTATTAGCAAGAAACGAGCCGGTTTTTAGGAATGCATAGTTTATACTGTACTTGAACAGAGTTCAACTGAGTTGTCTACAGAACTGCATATCCATTCGAAACACATCGCTTGGAATCGAAAATTATATTGTGGCCCGGTATTTTCGTGTCCGACTGTACATGCATATGCATACGTGTTAATAACTTGCCAGGTTTTACCGACGAGGCAATTACCGGTTATTTATGCATGTACATACAGCAAATGCACGAAGCTTAGCAACAGGAGCGTTCCGACGAATTTGAATGCGGCTTAAACGTACGTTCCGCAATGACCGTGTAGTCGACGAACTCAATGGAACTCGGAAACTCAGGTGGAATTTCGAAATCGGCAAACACGACTTAGCTGCCGTCTTATCCGTAGGTTGAAACGGTTATCTAAGGAGAGTCTGGGTAATTTCCGTAATTGTTCATTACTGCATGAACTAAACACATCATGAGCTTATAATCTGTTTCAACGTAAGTATGTATTGTGACTCGAAGTTCTGCGATGTATGTTTCAGTGCCTTTTCAACGGACTGGGACGAGAAGATAATCGTATCGGTTGTACGATGATCGGGGATCGTTATCAGAGCGGTTGAGCAATCTCTACGTCAAGAAATTCTTCTACAAGCAAAAATACCGACGACATTATGTCGTCGCAACGGGGTATCGCTGGGAACAGTCTCGCGGATTTTTATTGTAATCGATCGATCGACCGTTTGTGAATTTGATCCAAAGTCCAAGCGCCGCAGTGGCATCAATAACAAGTTAACGTCCAGAAAATCCCCCGTTAATAACCGTCTGCGTCTGCGACCTTTCGCAAATGGATTTCGATCTGCCGGCCGATTTTTCGTCAGCGAACACACCCATTCCGATAAAACGGCGGCCCGATAACGACCCGATCCGGTTACCGTCGCAACAAACGCGGCCGTGTAACGCAATCGATGCGTTATCTGTCGAGAAGGGCTGCGGATAAGCTCGCGCCCTTGTTGCATCTATTCTCGGTGCAAAGTCGGCCGATTTCACACAAAAAGGTTGCGAAACACAACTTGGCATTTCTTTGAATTTCTTAGAATTTCTTTAAAAAATTTTGTTCACGTTGCGTGGCAAACCAATTATCCTAACTTATCGAAAAGGTTAAAAATGAAAAAGTTATCGTCCTTTTAAGAACATCGAAATACTAGTGGGAGTCGCTGTGAATATTAGGACAGACGGACTCTTGGAAGATGACTCGATTCGCTCGGTTACCAGGACGTAGACGAAATTTAAAGAGAAGGAAGAAGGAAGGAGGAGGAGGAGGAGAAGTGTACCGGTGGAGAATCCGGAGACAGGGTGCCCCCGGTGGAATGCGGGGGACAAGGGGGAGTTGTGCGAGGAGAGAGGGGGGGCATTAGACGCGGGCCCGGAAAGGTGGAGGGTAAGTGGATAGAGCAGAGAGAAAGAGGGTGGGGAGAAGGGAAGAAGAGGTGCGGCGGCGGCAAGTTGCGAGGTCATAAATACATACTCGGAGGCAAAGTCGTACCCTTCTACGACGGGATTGGTCGAGCCTCCGGTCGAGCCTCCGATGACGACACGTAACGCCGGCACGACAGAAAAGCGGGGATACGACCGTCGCACCGTGGAAAAAGGAACACATCGGCCGAAAGAGACAGGCTACGTCAGTAACAACGCGGGAGCAACAGAGACGGGGGCAGCGAACAGAGAGAAGAAGAAAGGAGCGACCTTCGAGCGTTCGGACCGCGATTACGTGCCCGTCGCGTGCCTCGGCGAGGTTCACCTGTGGCTCAAAACCGAGATCGTTCATTGTCTCAAGAAATTTTCGGACCGACGTCGCCGGACGTCATTAGGAATGCAAATCGAACTGGACGATATCGGTCGGCGATCGCGTGATATCGCGATCTGCCGATCGCAGCCGGACGGAATGCACTTTGCGCTTTGGGATTACCGGCTAAGATCCGTGCATCTCGCAACGGCCGTCGTTGCCCAGGGTACAGATATAGCGGCGAGCGGAGAAGATCGAGGAAATCAAACACGTGCAGCTAGTTCCGCAAAGGGTTAACCCCTCGCCGTGCGATCTCTCCCATAGTTTCACGATTTCTGGGGTAATTGTTGCCGGTAGTCTGCCATTCGAGGTCGACCGTCTTCTCAGGAAGGCTGAAATAAAGCACATTCATCCGAAGCCGTGAGATATCAAAGAAAATTTCTGTTTATTGTAGTCTCGCGTTCACTGCGGCGAATAAATATTCACAAGAGAAAAATCAATCGTTATTTCGAGCTGAAATCGATGTACAGATCGCGGCCTGTTGTTTCGAGAGAGGACACCCGAAATATCCGCGCAGACATAGAATGTCTGTCCCACTCCTTTGTTAGGAGCGTGTATTAATACGAGGAGGCAGAACAGATAGGGCGACGATATTTCGGATGTGCTTCTTCGAAAACCGCGTTGATCTCGAGCGTAATCGTGAGGAGGTGACGTCGACAATGTCTCGACGCCGGTGGACGATCGAGGGGAAATCTTGATGGACAGCGATCGGGAATGGAGTACATTCCGAGGAAAACGGACTTTCTTTTGCCGGTAATGATCGTGGAAGGCGACACGCGTTAGCGTTCCGTTCGAAATCGAGGTTGAACGGAACCTCGCTTCGAACGCCTACCGAGATGGATCGAGGATACAGACGCGCCAGGCTGGACAATACCCGGAATTCTACTTAGGGCGAGCGAAAGAAAAGACAGTGGGCTCGAGGGAGAAGGGAGGCGGGGAGGTAGGGAAGGTAGGGGAGGAAAAGGAACGAGGAGAGAAGGGCGTGAGAAGGGAAACAAGGGTGCCGCGAGGATGCTTTGGAAAAGGAGAGGAAGCCGGTCACAGGGTTTCGTCCCCGTCGCGGGATTATTTTCCCATCCGTTGAATGGACCATTCCTGCTGGCACAAGGGGCAACGATTACTCTGCTTCACCCAGAGAGACATGCAGCAGTAGTGGAAAGAATGGTTGCACTCTCCCCAAACGACCACGCAGTCCTGTTGCCGGCCGTAGAAGTCCTTCTTGCTCTCCGCCTGGCACCGCAGACACGCGTCTGAAAATGAAAAACAGAGCGGACGGTGAACCGAAGCCCAGTTTCACTTAGTCGCTAGTTCTTAAGCTAGACAAGTCCGATATATACAACGCGTCTTCATTATCTGATTTGAACTTTAGGTCTGTAACCTCTAAAACCCTTCGATTGTCACATTCCTGTCGCGGATCTTATGCTTCTTACATTTCGTTCCAGCTAGCCGCACGTAATTTTCGATGACCGAGCAGACTTTTCCATGCTGAGTGAAACGAGACACCGTTCGGAAGCTTTCGTTTTGTCATTATGTGACCGTCGTCGTGTCTATCCGGTGGACACCTTTTTCTGGACACATTCCAGCAGCTTTGTCTAATTAGA
Organism: Lasioglossum pauxillum; assembly: GCA_933228785.1. Lineage (NCBI taxonomy): Eukaryota > Metazoa > Arthropoda > Insecta > Hymenoptera > Halictidae > Lasioglossum > Lasioglossum pauxillum. The sequence goes on along the minus strand of OW121701.1, from coordinate 34,718,180 downwards.
ACAAGCAATACCGGTTTATCAGACAGAAGAATTTACTTGATATCGGTATGTTCACAGATTCCTGATGCAACAAATAAAATCTGTATCGGACTCGGAACCCTCGGATAATATCTCGAATTCGGAGGAATTCGAGACGATGAACAAGACGCTGGGGAGAGAGAAGATTGAGGCGATCTCGGCAGATGGGAGACATAAAGATCGTTGGAGGACACGGTTTCGATTGACGACGACGACGATGACAACGAGATAGAGAGAGAGAAAGACGAGGAAGACGAAAGACAACGGCAAAGAAACAATTCCTCGGATTAATCGACGACGATCGGCGACGATCTCAGGGGTTGGTTCTACTTGACCCCTACCGGGGGATCGGAGCAAATGTGTCAGCCGTGCCCCCAAGTCTTGATTGGCCGGGGCACCGGGCCAATTCGTCGATCGAGACGCGGCGACATCACGCAACGCGTCGATCGCGCGTACGCACGCGCCTTCTCGCAACTAGCTTGTATGGGACTCGAAACCGGCCGCGTTCTAGAGCATTCTTCGCCTCTTCCATTCGTTGTCGTCAGCTTCCTCCGCGGTACAGTAGTGCTCGCTCAACGGGGGTCTGAAGCGACATTTTCTACGCCTTACACGATCATTTTTCTAACGGAATCGCATTTTATAGTATCATTCTATCAAGTCGAAATACTCGAAATTTGCAATTATATTATAGCAGCAAAGTTGTAGTTCCTCGAACAAGGTCATGTAATCACGACTGGTAAATCGGTCTACTTCTATAAACTGCGCACGTAGCAATCGCAAGTGCATATCAAAAATCCCGACAATCCACTGATACACTTGAAAAGATATAGGGGAAAAAGGACTGGACTTAAAATGTCTATTCCAAGATTATCCGCTACAATTGCAGCATTTCTTTGATGCACGTCTTTTCTCCTCTAGTAGTTTTATTCTCTTATCTCGTCTGCTGACAAGATACCGCTGAGCATGCGGCACTAAGCGTTAGAGAAGGTGTGTGGGGATGGGCCGTGCAAATTTCAAGCGGTACAGATTTAGGGTTTAACCCTTCGCGCTCGGAGTTTTTCTACCGGCCTGAAATATTACCACTTTATATAAATACGTTCAGTAATTTATCGAATAGAAATTTAATAATGTAATAAATATTTTGAATAATGGTAGAAGAATTATTAGTGGCGCCTCTCTCTACACTGTAGATGCGCTCCGGAAAAATGGAAACTTTCTTTCCCGCTTCTAGCCATTCGCTGCTCAAAATTGACCGATATCCTTCGCCGGGAAACAGGATTTATCGACGATCACGTAATTAGAAATAAATTCGAGTAGGGTCAATCGCGGTTGATTGCAATACGGCGAATAATTTATTGGACGAACGTATCGCGATAATACCGCACCAATTTTACGGTCGGCCACTGCGTGAACGCTGATGAAATTGCGATAGCTATCATGTTGCGATAGTTATACAAGTCCAGGCTATCGACTACGGCTCGCACGACGGTGTAATCGCGCCGATCCATTACGTACATCGCCGATTTTCGGCCTCAAACGAGCCGTTTAACGCGAAACTGCCGGCTCTTCCCTTTGTTTCGCACACGCGCCGGAAGTTTTCACAAAGCCGAACTCCATCGTTTCGCATTACCGTGGTCTATGGAACTTTTATCATGGCCATGGTCACAAGTCAATTCATCGGACGACAATGTTAAAAGTTTCGTTCCAGTTCACTTGCGAACTCGTTTCGGAGTAAATCCTAGCAGAACGAGCTCAGACTCAATTCTCTCATTGTTCTCTTGATTAGAGCCGTTCTTCGTTGATTGTGCCACCTGTGTCTGTTTAAACAACAGTTGCTCGAGTGCGCAACTACTCGGGAAATATTTAAATATTTCAACAGCAGTCCAGATAACACGCATCGTCTTAAACACATCCATTCTAGATCTGAACGGCTCACGACCTAAGCCTCCGAAGACCTTTGGAAGACGTTTTTGCGCTATCTAGACGGAAACAAAGTTCCTTTAACATTTTTCGATGAATTTCGACCGTTTCCGTGTCGCAATTTTATCGCATAATTAATAGTGTTTATTATTTACATGAACGGTACACGATTACATACAGCGTCGTGATGTAGCGCGTCTGTCACAGTGCCGACCGAGACGTTGATAACGGCTTGGTAATCTCGCACTCAACACCGGCGTGTAATTTGAAGTTGTAAAAAAGAGAAAAAGATCGGACGAGTGTATGGTGCACGATATCGACGCGACGCGCGTATTGTCTTTTGCGTTTCGGAATTCTCTGATCGGAAGAATCCCTGGCGTGGCAACTGATCAGCGGACAGAACTTTCGCGTAATCGCGTCCCCCACGCGTCAGCTTGGCGCCCGCAGAATTTGATCCGAGTCTCGAAACTGCCAGGTAGTTTTCCGCTAACGATTCGCTTCATCGATTAACCTCTATCGATCATCGTAGTTGACCGTGTTCCGTGATGTAACGATACGCGACAATTGCCGGGTAAACTCCGCGAGCGGAGGAGAACCGGAGCAAGAGGCGAGAAAGGAACGGTCCACGGACGAGCGTGGTTGTTCGTTTGCTCGATCGTGTGGAAAGCGACGTTTCAGGGCCAAAAACTCGATTTTTCTAAACAAAAACATTACATAGCATCGATCAGGAATGTACGCTGTCTAGTCAGCAGGAATTAATTGAAAATGTACTTTCTCTTCCAATCATTCTTCCAAGACAAAAGTAGCATAACAGTGCTCTTGAATTCTCTTCATATTTTTCCATGGTCTCGTATTTCACGGTTTTGTCGTAAACGCATAAATTCCACAGGCTATTTATTACTAGACTGTAGATTATTATGCTAAATAGACTACAATAATCTCGAAGGATGTTACGTCTGTCTTATGCAAGCCACGCTAAAAATTATTTTATTCAACGATGATTAAACCCTTGAGCAAATACAGACCATTTCAATCATAATTCCAATCTTAAGTGGTATGGTTTCCGATCCGATGTCTAGCTATCAAGTTCATGCCATAAAAAAACGTGTCTATACGAGAAGCAGCGATGCAAATGCGTCTTGTTTTCTCGTAACGATACGCGGCTAGGTATCTTGTTATTATACAAATCTGCATACTTTATGCTACGTTGTGCACAACACGAGATAAATTATCCACATGCACAACAAAATGCTACGAAACTTATACCAATAATCTCAGACTCGCACTATCGCAGCGTGAACGCGCGAATAACTTCAGAGTAGATTTCGGAGGTGAAAAAACGTTGTAAAGACACGATATTATGTCGGTCGTAAATCCTAGATCAACGGGCATCCGGGGAGCGCACGCGCGCGTTCACGGAGATAAGGAAATTTTAGATCTCAATTAATTGGCAGTTACGCAGTTCGGGGTCAAGTTCACAGAAACTCGGTAATTGTCTTCGCGATAAGACACACCCCGTTATCAAAAATCCGTGACGCGAGTTTCTTTGCGTCTACAGTGACTCCCATTAATACATTCGAAGAAAGACGATAACTTTTTTAATGTGGGACCAGTCGATTCGAACTTTTTCCAGAAATTAGAATAATTGGTTTGCTGCGGAACGCGAACAAAATTTTTGCACAAGAATTGCAGAGTTAAATGTTCCTTTTAATATCGATCGTATAATTGTTAATGAACGATGTACTAATGCTCTCGGCGCACTGGTTCGATCTGATTTTTTGTATTTGTTGTGCTTGTTTCGCCATCCATTGTAAATGTTCCTTTTAATATCGATCGTTAAATTCTTAATGAACGATGTACTAATGCTCTCGACGCAGTGGTTCGATCTGATTATTTGTAAAATCAGATCGAACCAGTGCGCCGAGAGTATTAGTACATCGTTAATTGCAGAGTTATCGGTTTTTTGAGAGCGTCCGAATATTAATGAGAATCACTGTGCACACGAATAGTAGGTTCCGTGAACCGTGCAGGAACATCATTTTTCAATTGACCGTGATCTTATCATCTCGAAAACAGACCGGGGATCAAAGTTGACGCGGTTCACGCCGCGGCTGATTACATTCAAAAGCGCGATCACAGATTCAGAGAGGTGGAAAGAAAAAGAACATTATTTTCCGACGATGTTTGGTCAACTAGTTGTGTAAACATCGCGCGCTAGAAGATCGACCTCTGCGTCAGAGGTGTCACCTGGTAAGGTGTTTTGCGCGTCGAGCAGGTAGAGATCGCGGCGTAGAAAAATCGAACCATTCCCGTTTCGTAACGACGGATCGATGTTTCTCGGAGGGAGTTTCGCTTCGGACCGGGTCGCAGATCGTTTTCGTTTCACGGTCGAAGGTGCGACGCGAGCCGCGAAGCGTTTGTAACGTAACGCGCATCCTACGTGGAATTCATGAAACGATACGAATTTCTCCGAAGGGAATCTGTTCCAGGTTCCGCGAACGAAATTCCAGGCTGGTGGCTCGTCGTTCCGTCGATCGGAAAGTAATTTCCGGTTTGATCGACCCACGTGGAAACGTTTAATCCTCGAACGACGGAGGTCAATTTCGACACAGGTTGTCGGACGCGTAAGGGAGGAACTCGGTTTCGAGGATATCTTCCGGATTTTTTTCCAATCAACCTATCAAGCTGTCCTTTTTCGAACTTTTACGGCAAACTACCTGCTACTTAACACTTCACCTACCGGAAGCCTATTAATAGGATTTTCAAAAATTGTGCTGTATCAAAAGAAAGCATGGAAATTTGCTTTTACATTGCAATCTTAAATGCAACTATTAGATGACGTTATTGAGGGTGACTTGTTAGTTCACAATGAAAATTGCTGTTGCTATTGAAGGTTCCATTAAAAAATGTTTAGCCATGTACCATAGATTTTTCAAAATTATGCAATAATCACCGGTCGGTAATGTGTTAAGATTCTGGCAATTGGGCCAAGTTGCTGCTGCTTTTCCAGTAAAAATAGAATCGTGTTCGACTCGAATTTGTCCTTGGTTTAGTATACTTCTACAGGTACGATGATAAAACGGATCGATTGGTTTAACCAAAAATTAGCCTGCACATAAAAAATAAGGTCACACGAAGCTAGGACGTATTATGAAGTATAATTCTTTCCTCTATCATTGTTTTCCCTGGCAAATTGAAGGAGAATCGGTTTGTCGTAGTTGTCGTTTACGCGTTTAGACCAGCCAAAGAGTGTCTGAATGCATCTACGCATCGGTCCGAGGTCCTGAAAAACTTCCGATGTCGGAGGGTTAAACGACCAAAGTTTCCACTCGACTGGTACGCGCGCGTTAAAAGGATCAATCTGCAACGATGCAAGCGGCAACAGAAGAATGGTAGGGCGACAAAAATGAAATCTCGCGGGTGACGCAAAACAAACCGGTTATCCGAGCCATCTTTTTTTCATCGCGTTCGTCTATGTATCATGTACCGCGTGTTTCGCTTCTAGTTAAAAAATAGTCGGAGAGCTCGAGATACGTCGTTTTTACGATGAAATAAAAACACGTAACTCGCGTGCTCGCGCTTTCGTTCTCACCTTGGATTCCTAGCTTCTCGATGGAGGAAAAGATTGTCCGAATTATTTTTTTTCAAACAAAGGTACTGTAATCCCAAACTTGATGCAATTATAATAATTTTCTTCACAGTTTTAGCGATCTTAGAACTGTTCTAGAAGGAAAGCTCCGAGCGTTTGGAAGAAACTCTGTGCAGCGAGTTTCGTAGGTGCTCGGCGGCTTACGATCTCTGAGAAAATGCAGACGGAAGATGGAAAAGCGATCTGTTCGAGCGAAGGGAGACTTCTTAGGTATCGGACGGTTGCGGCGAAACAGACGAAGAACGAATCTTTCGATCGGATCAATGTCCGAGATGGCAGCGAGCAGACGAGAAAGCGAGGGAATCCGCGGCCCGTAGGATCGGGAGGGACTGTGGTACATACGTATGTATGTACTTACGGTCGCGATCGAACGAGGTCGAACGACTGGAACCTTCCGCGGGAAGCTCAAAAGACGCCGGGCATCGACGTTGTAAAGTGTGACGAGCCTGTACGTATTTATATGGGCGTTCCGCACAGAATTCGTTGCCTCAACTATTTCGTTCTGGCCCCGAAAACCCGAAATACAATTTTCATTCGAAAATCAAGAGATTTCTTTCAACCCGGATCATTTTCATTCTATGTAATCTGTTTTCTCATTCAACAGGTGGCCACTTTACAATGTATAGAATACAGACGAATCAAACGATATTCAAACTTTTTGTGAACAAAGTTTTTATCAATAATATTCCTTATATTCAGTCATTTAATAGTTTTTGAAATTATTATAACATATTTACTTTACAGACGCGATTCAAATAAATCTTGAAAAGGATCCAAACTAGGATCGAAACGTTGATTTTGTTTGATAATTAGCAAAATTGCTTCATAATTAGTAGTAAACGATCGAACCGTTGCGCCGGAAGCATTTAACATTTATTAACAGCAAATACGATCGATAGAAGAAACATAGATATTCAAACTGTTCCGAATAATAGTGTGGCAATTTCGACTGGCGCCTCAGAGTCATCGTCCGAGTGAAAACGGTTAAAGAGAACATACTCTACACATAAAGTCTACAGAAAAAGTATGATACTGCAGATATCTATCGGCAGTTCTTCGATTTTCACACAGAAAATTCATCACTTTGTCCCACTGTGCGCCGCGGACAGAGCGGGAAGAATGAGTACGAGACAAAGACACAATGAGAGAGAGAGAGAGGGACAGGTTCGGAGAGTCATGGCGCTTCCCATTCTCCGCGCGGCGCGTTTTTTCCGCTCGGAACGGTCTCGAATGGTCCATCGCGTAATACTGTGACGTGGTACGTAGGTGGACAAGCAGATGAAAAACACGGGACGATATCACTGGCAACACGAGGAGCCGTTTAAAGCGATTCGCGGGCACGTATACTCTATCCTGTCCTCTGATAGATTTGCGTGAGAAGCGGCAAAATGACGCGTGGCGCGACCCGATGCAACCCATCGCAACATGGTGTGCGAGTTCGAGGACGGGGTGGAGGGGAGTGCCAGGACAAGGCAGATGGGAAGAGGGGTAGCATGCAAGCAGGGTTCACTTCGGGGAGGGGGGGAGGGAGAGCGACAGAGGGGCGAGGGGCCGACGCGCGTGCCCCCACCAGGCGGAGGCGGCGCTTACGGCCGCACCAAGCCTCTATATAAAAGCGACAAACCCCCCGATCTGATTAGCAAAGTTCCAAAACATACGTAAAAGCGCATTTCATTCATATTTCGAAGGACCTGTGTGAAGCGTTACACAGCTTGTCAGAAGAGAAGCCGGCCCGAAGTGCATGTACACAAACACAAACAATCTGAAGCTGTTACACGTGTGTATGTTGCGTATGCACGCGCGCAATTAGCGTACACAACATATATGTATACACAGACAGTATATATAGAGAGATCGATTGATAGGCAGATTGAAAAGTTGAGTGCGGAGGATCGGTAGAATCGAGTAACAACAAAAAGGAGCAGAGAAGACGAAGAGGAGAGGGACATTTAAATATAGCTACTAAAACGCAACCTAGTCGTCGTGGAAACGAGTCAAGTCGGCCGGGGACGGTTCGGAACGACGATCCACGAGGTGCATAGCAGCAGCAGCAGACAAGGTGCAGGTGCAGCCGAGACTCGAAGTCAAAAACGGTAGCACTCGAGGAGGCGAGAAGCCAGACCACGAAGAGGCCACCAGCAGGCCACGACGGAGTAGCGAGTGAGATGAGACGTGGCGAGCCGAGCCGAGGCTAGGCTAGGAGAGGAGAAAGGAGAGGCGAGACGGAGGAACCAAAGGAAGGCTGGCCAGGCACCGCGCATCGGGGCGCGATACGATAAAGGGTAGCGGTGGTGATCGGTGGTACCGCAGGAACCACTGCGGCTGGACATAGGACATCGAGGACATAGGAAACGCGCTGGATCATCCGCGCGACCGTATCTCTCAACCTTTACGCGCGTTTCTCTCTCTATCTCCTTCACCCTCTATTTATCTCTCTATATCTCCGTGCGCAACCTCGCACCACCTGTGCGCGAATTCAGAGAACACCACCGTGAGAACCGCTTTTGCTTATCGATCTATTCCGAGGGATAGATTAATCCGCCTGTCAAACGTCAGCTGAACGTTAAACATCGTTTCGGAAACAGTCTACCTCCTATTCTGAACACTGCTTGAACGAGGATAGAGAAGAAGAGTCCTCGCGACTGGAGGACCCAGTTTTTTCGAAGAGGAAACGTCCCGACAGCACTATCGCCAGGATGTCCGGCTCTCAGAGGAGACAGATGATGAAGAAATGGCCTCTGTGCCTAGTGCCCCCTTCGAGAGCGAAGGTAAGACAATTACACGCTGTACTACTATCTTTCACGTAACATATAACCGCGCATTCGGCCGTTCGCAACCAACCAAACCGACCAACCGACCCAACCGTTCTCCGCCGTCGCGTTTTCGCTTCCCATGCCACCTAGCTCTCTCTCTCTCTCTCCCTCTCTCTCTCTCTCTCTCTCTGCCTCTTGCTCGTGTCCGTGTCTCTATCTTTCTTCTCATCAGCTGGCTCTGTCTCGCTTTCACCGGCGCCTCTCTTTCCTCGATTCCGCGCTCTCGCCGGCTCGTTCCGACTTCCCCTGCCGAGCTTCTGGAAAGTTCCACCGGCTGTCGCGTGGTCGGCATCGACTCCGCTATCGGCGACCGAGAACGACGCCGGTGCCAAACGACGCCCGTTTTTTTCCTCTTCTCTTCGCGCTGCACACAGCTGCAACGCTGTTCTTCAACTAAGCCTTTTCGATTACGGTCCACACGACGGGCTCGTTCGTTCGATCTCGAGACACCGGTGCCAAATAGCGTCTCGACGGTAACGCTCTCGGGGACACTGTGTTTGCTCAGCTTTTTCCCTGTCGTCTCTCGCCACGCTTGTACATATTTACACGGCTGTTACCGCGATGCGTGCCGCGCACGCATACACGCGCACTCCGCACACCCGAAAATCTTATCATCCGTCCCGTCGGAAACACCCGCCAGACACCGATCGCACTGTGACGACACGCGCGTTTCGTGAAAATCGCGCGCACCACGGCGGAGAACACCCACCGGAAATCGCCGGCTACATGTCGATCGGCCGACTTCTCTACTGTACGCCGCGTCTCTTTGTCCTCGTTCCTGTTTTCGTGGTGTGCGACGCTTCTTCCCCTCTTCCGGTATGCTTCTCGCGAATTCCTCGTCGGCAAAGTCGGGCAAAGTCGGGCAAACGTTGTTTCGATCGACCGATACGAAATTATTCGTCATCCGGAACTGTTGGTTTACGGCTACATTGCGGGTCTCTGTGCAAAATAAGAATAGTCCGCGTGAAGGTCGATTTATGCTATCTGCACGGATACAGACCGTTTCCGTGTCGGCACCGTTCCGACACAGACAGTGGTATTCTTCGCGAATACTTTGTAGATAGTATAAATCGACCTCAAATATAAATTTCATTGTCTCGCGAATGGTTTCGATCAGCTGGAATATTAATATTGTTGTATTCCTCTGATCTGTCCGCTGTTGTAAACCGCGCTTACTCGTATTTCTCATAAATGCATAAAATTCGTAATCTATTTATGACTGCAGCCGGCAACCGAGTGCCGATCGATACGGCTAATCGGCAGACCTCGGTGTAACGAAGTACATAATAACTAGACGGCAGATTTTTATGCAAAACAAACGATGACGATTCAAGAACATAAAATCCACAATCATTTTGATATTCTACTTATTTGTAATTTTTCATGCGGATAACGAATAACAATTCATTCAAACAATGCCCAACTCTGCTCGAGGCTACGCACCTCTTTGCGTCTCTCTCGCGCGCGCCTCTATGTTTCACCTGTGCACCATCGCGCGCATACGCACTTTCACGGACACCGCGCGCACACGCTCCCATCGAGCCTGGCAACCGTAGATATAAGACCGCATGCTCCCGCGTGTGTTGCCCGGGTCCCACACAGCCAGCCGTATCGACCGGAATGCACGCGCGCGCCTGTGAACTTTGTCCCGGCTGTTTCCTTACAACACTCGTTCTCTTACTTTCGTTGCGGTTTCCTTGTGTGTTTATTACAGTCATCCCTCGCATAGTGTTGCTACCTCGGTGGTACGGTGGTTCGGGAAGCATGGAAGTACTACAGCTTGTCAAATCTAGCTGTGCGGCTGACCAAAACATAGGAATGGGCAAACAAATACAAAGATTTCCCCTCGCGGGGGACATTCAGCCGCACAGCTAGATTTGACAAGCTGTACGTTCTTCGACGTTTGCCGAACATAGAGAAGGACAGCGCGTAAAGAGATAATACTTGCATTAGCATTGCCTCACCGATATCCGACCTCTGATCGTATTACCGGTTACATTGTAGCACAACCAATCGCCCAAGGAGGATAAGAAAGTAACACTATCCGTAGAGGCGAAAGTCACACTATGCGAGGAAAGACTCAGTATTGTCTCTTCGACTTTGTTACCATTCTCTTACCTCGTCGACCGCTAAACAGTTTGCTTTTCGTCGTCCAGAGACAGTCGCTAATCAAAATCGGCTAGGCGCGGGGCCGTCGTTGCTGGACGCTGCGATCCAGCGAACGATCGATCGATCGTTGCTCGTTCCTCTATCTCTTTCTCTCTCTCTCTCTCTCTCCCTCTCGCTGGATCACACGTCTCGCCGCGTCGACCTCGCTAGCCAGTAGGTATGGCGGGAACTGCTACTTTTGGATCACTCGTGATTCGATCACGATCGTTCCCAATCATGGTGATTTTTCACAGTGATTTTCCACGCCATCGCTACTTGCCAGCCGCCGTGACGCGCGAACAAAAACAGGGAAAAAGATAAGACGAGAACGGAAAAACTCTTCTCCCATATGTAATTTGTCGAAGTTTGGATTGTCTTTTAGGACTTGTCGTTCACCAGAATTGTCGGCCGACGTGTTACGAGTCTAAAGGTGGCGTACGCTTTTGTAAAGCAAGATACCAAGAGAAAAAACAGAAACAAGCTCAATAAACGATTTATATATACGTCACAATAATTAGTTTCTAAGTATATTTTCGGACCTGCTTTCCACACCATTTCACTAGCCTCGTACATATATATATCTCTCTTTCTTCCTCTGTCATTTTCGTGTTCGCGATAAAACGTCGCGTAGTTAAAGTTACGTCGCTGTTTCCGCCCGTTTCTCGTAATTTTCGTTTTTCCACCGGGTACCGGGAGAATCACGCGAAAACGATACGCGTTTGTTTGCAATTCCGTGATTCGATCGCGTACTTTGCACTCGCAGGATACGCCTAGCCTGATCTTTACCACGTGTTCGCCGCATCAAGAGGGATCAAAGGCGCGCCGCCGCCGGTGTTCGCGCAAACGAACATCTCCGTCGTCGGGGAAACGAAATTACGCGCGTTGATAACACGGATCTCGCACTCGCGTGATTTCCAGCTTCCGCCGTATTTCTTCGTAGGGGACACGAATACCGCAAAGGGATTTCGTCTCGGCTAATGCTAAGCCTACCGAGCACTAAAAGCGATTCGAACGTTCCACGGAAATTTCGATAATTGTAAGAATGAAAAGTGGTTCGGTCGGCAGCGGTAGATTTAGCGTTAAGGATGTTCTGGAGGTATATAAAAACGCAACAAAATTTTTGAAAATTTGGCAAGATATAATTCTTACTAAATTAATGTAATTACCAAAGTTTGGGTTCGATTCACTGCACCGTTTAAGAATTATAGCAACTTAAAGTTTGCACATTTTAACACGTCTTCTTATGGGGAATTCATAAAATTCCACTTCAAACTCTATTTAAACCTTGAAAAAACGCAACTAGGAACTTCAGTTTTTTTGTATATGTAGTAAAAATTATATAATTAATTATGTTCAAAATTTATTAGGATTCACTAAACAGTTACAGAGCAAAAAAATTATAAACTGTTACAAAACGTCAAATTTATCGTGTTGTCTCTTACTAGCATGGAAACGCGACAAGTGTAGACCACTGAATATAGTTACAGAGGGTACAGTATTCGCAAAAGTTTCATGCAAAATATACTCATGAATGGCTTTCATTGCCAATATATTGATGGATTTCGAATTTCTTGTACTTTTGTCTCCCATTGTACCTCCAGAACATCCTTAAAGGATGATACTCTCCTGTTCCGGTTCGCTGGAATCCCGGCTCCGAGAGCCGGCGAAGTTCGCGGGGTCCTCGATGGCGATCAACTGCCGCGAAATCGCCGGATACTCGAGAGAAATGGGAAAGAATAGGTAAGCTGCAACGCGGGTTTCACGCGCATCGCTGATAACGGACGGCGTAGGAGAGCCGTATATCGTCAGCGATGACAGCTTAGTTACCCGAGATTCAAGAACTATTATCTAGTCGTTGTTTCTCTCTTTCCCCCGCATCTCTGTACCGCTTCTTGTAGGCTAATATATATTTCGGCCAGCAAGATGTGGGCCCTGCAGTCGACTTATCTCTACGTTAATTGTCACGGACGCAGCGCTAAAATGCTTCGTCAGCCACGAGTGTCTACGCCGCTGGTACGTCACTATTGCTCTAAGTCTACGGGAAAATTTCGCTCGGATATTCGTCGAGACACGTCCTGTGCGTAGTTTCTCTACCGCATCGTAAGCTCTGGATGCGTTCATCATGGAACGAACAAGGGCAGTCGTCCCGAAACGTTTCTGGATCGCGATCGATCGTCCTATCGAGCTGGGAACGATAGAACGGCTCCGAAAAAGTCTGAATTGCGAGTTCGCGATTAAAAAAATGAGGAAACGTTTTCGCGACGTATCGCGTCCCCTAATTTTTCTCGTTGTTTCTCTCCCTGTAGACGCGCTTTCACTCTCACCTCTATCTCTCCGATTCTTTCCTCAGCTCGAGATCCCATCGGATCGCCAGTCATCGCTGCTCTATGTGCCTCTGATCGTCTCTTTCTTTCTTCCGCCTGTTCCATATTTGTGTGTTCTCTTTCGTGTAGCATTCAGTCATGGTTCTCGTCCGTTGCATTCATACTGGGAGAGATTCGAGCGACCTGTCCGGTCTCGTTCGAACACCATTGGGACCAGCTGATCGGACAGCCTCTGTCAAGGGCTCTCTCGATCGGATCGAAACACGGAGAACAACCGCGACACGTTCGAAAACCGTCCCTTCGGACAAAAGTCGCCTCTCTCTCTCTTCCTGGAGATTCGAACGAGTTTTCATATCCGGCTCACGCGCGAATCTCGTGGCGGCGATATCAATGATACGGACGAGAGACGGAAGGAAACGGCGCTTCGCGGTGCATTCGCGGAAACACCGAATCATCCGTGTGCAACATGTAAATAAGAATGACGCAAGCACGAGCCGCTCTTGCGGGAATTCGAAATAGCCGAAGGGAGCATCCATCGATCGCGTTCGCGTGCGAGAAGCAAGGGCGGCGCTCTAGGGGCATGGGGTTTTCGAAGGACGGAAATAGAAACGCCGGCCGATCGAAACTACGCCCAGGCGGAACGTTAAATATATATCTCGCGTGGGCGTCTCGTATTCTGGAAATGACAGAGCCGCGCGAACCAGGCGTCTGTGATCAAAAGACAAACGAGATCTCGTCATTCGTCGTTGCCCTAGTCTCCTCTGGATCGGGTCTGTACTTTCCGTTGGAGCCGGCGCTTTCACCGGGAATCCCGTTCGATGTGCTCGTAGAAAGTCTCTGTTAATCGCGTTTCCAGTTAAACCAAGCGCTCGAGGATTCCCGGAAATCAGCTGAGGAATTTATGACGCGTTCGTGGCTCGACGCAACCCGCGGTTTCATCGGTAGACACCGGATTTCATGCATCTATGAAAAAACTCTCAGTACTTGGGTGTAATTTCAAACAGCGAAAGCAATTGAAATATTTCAGAATGCTGTCATATTAGTTTCAATCGATTAAACAGATCGCGAAAGAAAATCAATTTCTATTTCGCTCTGGTTTGACGCAATTCAGCCGGAGAATTTTTATTTCGCATAAACATCCGCTGTCGATCGGTCGTGCGATTCGACGAGCTTCGGATCTAACGGAAACCACGCGTTCAACCTCCGCTCAAACGATAAAATCGCAAATGCGAATCTCGCGCGCGCGCGCTATTCTCGCTTCTCACGATATCCACCTGGCCGACCGCCGCTGCTCGTTGGTACGGAAACCGAGGCAGAGGTTGCGCCACTGTCGACGGCTTTAGAATGCAAATTGCAATTTTATTGGATTCGTACGTATCAACATGATAAGGTACACCACTGTCATAGATTGGGAATTCCTTGCTACGATGATTAGAAAGAAATAGCATTAAACCGGAGTGAAATAGAAATTGATTTTTAGGCGATAGGTTGAGAATGATGTGACAGCGTTTAAACGACACCCACTGATTTCTGTGATAAACGCATCAAATCCGCTGTCCACCGATAACTAGAATCTGCGCTCCTCGTAGTACAGGGAGTCGCCGCGGCACGAGGACTCGTGGTCGTTTACGAAATTCGCGGGAAAGAAGAAGCGCGTTATCGCGCGGCGCGTTACTTGTTTTCTCGGCGATGCGACAATGAATAATGAGCAACGCCGATGAGGCATCGATGAATCGAGGACAATCGGATATCAAGGAGAACGTTCTTATCTGCGTCCCGTCCAAAGTAGAAACGATAGCGCTAGTAAACAACCAAATAAACGACCCTAGGAGATGATCCGCGCGTTCCCGAGCTAGTTTTAGCTTTTCGACGAGATCGAAGTTTTCCGCTCGGCTGGGGAATATTGCGATTCTAGGTCTGGGTCGGTCGAACGCGCACGCTCTGACGAAAACTGTTGATCGAAAATCAAGATAGACAAAGGGGAGAACAAAGGCTAAATTATGATTGGACCGTGGATCTTTACGCGAAGAAATATTGTATGAAACAACGGGTCAGATAGGTCTTTCATTCTTTCTTGAATGATTCTAATCGATGATTAGACGGATTATATCTTCAAATGCCTTTAATATGTTTCGTTCTTCCTTTAATAAACTGAACAAGTTGGAAATAATTCGATATTGTTGACATCCTCCAATGCACGGGTTAAAGATATCCACTGTTTTGTCGAACCGCTCTTCTAAAAACTCGGAGCTTCTCTTACATAATTCTATTGTGTTGTTGTTGCATCGCGTAAAACTGCTGTTCGCAATAAAATTCGCATGATAATTACGAGCCTTGCGTAGCGCAACAGATGACGATTAAAAATTGAGGAAAGTGTCGAGGAAATCGTCGCGTGATAGTCCACGCATAGTACGACTCCGATAATACGAAAGTCAATTCTCTCTTACATTCGCAGCATGGCAGCTGATATTCACATAATTCGACTTCTACCGATAACGTTGTATTCGATTGACTCTTGGACCATTTTCAAAATTAACCGAATCACCTATGAACGACTTAGAGAAATAGAAAACTACGAGTTTTATTGGAAGCAAAAATTTTAATGATATCATTGATTTGTTAATTATACAAATAAACGGTTGTTTATATAGAAGAAACATATTTATCATGGATGGCGAAAAACTCACAACAAAGGAAAGTTATTCCTTATATTCAATCATTTAATAGTTTTTAAAATTATCATAACATATTTACTTTACAGACGTGATTCAAATAAATTTTGAAAAGGATCCAAACTAGGATCGAATCGTTGATTTTGTTTGATAATTAGCAAAATTGCTTCATAATTAGTAGTAAATGATCGAACCGTTGCGCCGAAAGCATTTAACATTTATAAACGGTTGTTCATTGTTCACTGAATTGACGAAGCCCCGCAAAATCTACAGTAACAACTGATAAACTAATTTGTTTTGTAAATTGTCACTTAGACCAGACTTTCTCATAATTAGGGGCACAAACGCAACGCATCTTTTCATAAAATAGCAAAACCGTGGTCGTCCGGGTGGCGATATGTAGACTGCGGATCTTTATGCGAAATAAAAATTGTCTGCATCGATTGCAACAAAAAAAAAACTAAATTGACTGCTATTTCTTCCCTTAATGATTTCCACGGAGTAGAAATCATATATTGATTCACTTCAATTTTGAAAATTTTTCAACACCTTTGAATTCCATCCAGTCAATTTTGCTATAAATGCATAAAGATCCGCAGTCTAGTGATACGTCTCAGGATCATTTCGGCTAAATGGAGTCTCTTGCTGTTTTTCTCGTTCTTGAAATCGCGCCGCATCGATCGGTGGAACAGAGGTTGGAGGGGAAAACTGTTGATCGGTGCAGTTGCACGTGATTATTCGAAACGCGCGACGATTATTTGCAAATCTATGCGGAATGACGCGAACAGTTGATTTTCGCTTAACAAACGGACACCGTTAGAAGGTCATTAACGTCGTAGTGTGCTGGCGATACGCGTGTAATCATCCGAGCGTTGTTACTCGGAGCGTGGTTGCCCGGGCGAAGAGATTTTGGTGGTCCCGAGTCCGGAGAGGATTAATTAGTGTCAGCACCCCGTTGTCGACGAGCCGCCGCCATCCACGAGCGGTGGCGTTCGCGAATGTGTACGACTCGGTCTCCGTCGAGAGTTCACCAGGAGGTTATCAGGAACCAGGGGTAAAAGTCATCTAATCGAGCGTGTCGCGGGAATCACGTTCCGCGCATCCGCCGCTTTTCGTCATTGGCTCGTTACGATAATCATCATGCCGTCTCTTTCGCTCCCGGCGAATCGCCGATAAACGAATCTAGTATAAATACGGCAAGTTTGAAGTTTCATCCCCCTGTCGAGACAGTTCGGTTCGCAGTCTTCAGTGGTAAGAGTTCCGTGGTATCGTTGTTGGCCGAGGACCATAAGCGCGCGTCATCTTCTCCATCCGCAAGATCGCCGACAACCCCCAACGGTCACCACCGCGAAATACGCACACCGTGATCGTGGACCAGTGAAACGAATTCCTGCAACCAACTCCACAGGATCCTCATCCGACGGGTCGGTACGGTTAACCGTCCAGGTTGATTCGCATTAGAAGTACCATTCGTCTTGTGCTCGGTGTACGTATCTCGTTCTTTGATCGTTCCGTTTCCGGATCGATCTCGTTCCAAAGGGTGGTTATAGTTTATTGTACCCCGATGGTAACCACAGTGAGAATCAAGACTCTGATGCGAATCAAGCTCAGGTTGCGATTGTCCCGTTTCGGGAGAACAGTCGCTCATTTTCCGAATATCGTCGCGAGTCGCTAGCCTAGAACCAAACCAGGCGTGGGAAGAAACCTGTCTTGCGCTAAATCCTTAGAGGGCCGGCATTTTTGAAAAGTTGAATCAACTTGACGAAAGTTTCGAAAATTACAGTCCGGCACTCCGATGGTTGGAACAGAGCAACGAGGTTCCCCATGGACCAATCTTTGCTGATCAATAGACAGCGGATCTTTATGCAAAATAAAAATTTCCTATCCGAATCGCAACAAACCGGAGTGATATTGATTTTCTCTGATATAATATGTTGAATCCGCTGTCTACCGATTGGCCGGATCATCGAGAAGACCCAGGAAGCAAGGGTTGACGGATCGTTCTTCTGTTTTCAGGAGCTAAGCGTTCCGCAAAAGAGCTACACGAAGGTGCCGACGGTCGACAGATCGTCGACGATCAATTCGGGCATCAGCCTCGATTGCTCGTCGAACACCACCCTCGCGACAACCGCGAGCCCGTTCAACAGCCAGACCGCTCTGATCGTGGAGAAGAAGAGTCCTTCGGCAGGAAACACCGCTGCGACACCCGTCAGCCATTATTATGAACAAAACCTGAGGAACACCCACCAAAAGGGCCTGCACGAGTCTTCTCGCATCTACGACCCCCTCGACAAAGACCTAGACCACGGTTACAAACAGCTGCAGCCGTTGTTGGTCGGCGAACAAACTCCGTACACGGTAGTCAAGGGGTCCACGATGAGCTCTCAGGATGTCAAGTCGCCGAAGGATCCGATTAGCCACGAGAAGCTACACGATGAGTTCCAGAGGGAGCCGCAGCCGACCGTGCGAGTTGCCATGCAGGTAATTCATTTTCTCTTATACGCTTGGGTCCAAATAAGAAGGTACTTACTAGCCGACGAATTTAAGACTCTACTGCGCATATGACTCTAACGGAAGTCGTTCATTTGCTAATCCCCCTACTCGTACTCCGCCGACCACGCGATCATTGGCTGACGCGCAACAACATGCGCAGAACAAGTACCTTCTTATTTGCACCCAAGTATAGCTTCTGTTCGATTGATTGTGGATATCCACAGCCCGAATTTCCTTGCGGATTCAGTTTAATAGTTCAGCTAGATACATATACATAGAACCATTCCTCAAACATTTTCATAAAGCTACGACCCACCACCCTCTCCCGCGCCACAAAATGGTGGGGATACAAACGGAACGCTAACAGTAGGGAGGCGAGACTTAAGCGAAGAAGGACAACACATTCTACCGGAAACTTCTGAGCTGCTACCGTGAATATGTTCGCGTTGATCTTGAGATCCTCGATGACCGACGAGCACGCGCGATCGCTCGCAGCTCGCTTTGAATCGAGAAACGAGCCGCGCTGCGATTTTTATACGCGGGCTGCGAAACTTTCTCGCGCGCGTTACGTTTCTCGGCTTTGCCGGTACGTTTCTGCCCGCGTACCAGCCTCAAGGATACGCGCTACGCCAAGGCAACCTTGATCCATTTGTTGGTTCGCCTCGGCTCGCAGAGGTTCGAACTTGACGCGAGACCGATGGCACGGGGAAACGAGGAAACTTTTCGATCACGGCTCAATGCCCCTCGGAGTCGGAGCGTCTTGGAATTCGTGTCTTGCAATCGTGACTTCCGGTGTCCCTGGAACGGCGAACCTGCCTCGCTCCACCCCGAAGGACCCGATCGACCGTTCCGCGAAGCAAGCTAATATTTTACCATCTCTATCCTCAAAACTGTACCTCCCGATCGAATCGTCGAGGAACGTAGACTGTAGCCTACTCGTTGTTATTAATCCGTACAACTAACTTGTTTTCACTGCTCCCCGTTGATCGCGTTTATCTGTATTTCAATTGATCTTTCCCGTTTTCTACGTACTCCGCTCTCTTGCACTTCCTCTATCTTCATTTATCTGCTCCGGCCGGTTCTCGGTATTTTCTTAATTATCTGCTGACCAGTAACAAACAATCTCGCTTCCAACTTCGATTTCATTTACTAGATTAGTTTGCAATTTCTGTTGGGTGATTCTTGTAAAGATTGTCTTCCCAAAACCAAACCGAAAGTGAAATTGGTGTTACAAGAAACGAAGCGATTAATAGAATCGGATGCTAATAATGTAAATCCTTTTCGAGAAACGAAGTTTCTACAATGCATATTTGTATTAAGAAACATAAACTTCGCATGCTTTAACATGACGCGGTTCTCGACGAACATTTTACGCGTTGGCGTGAACAAACACATAACCCGCCACATAAATAATAGTTCGAAGTAATCACTGCCGCCGTGGAATGTTCAGGTTCGGTTCGGCGAAGAGCCCCCTAGTCTCCGTTCGTTTTTTTCCGCGGTCGGACAGATCGAATCGAATTGAATCGATTCGAACGGTCGCGGGTGTCCGCGTACTTCCCCCGTCCCGCCCGATCGCAGCTAAACTCGAGAGGATCGTGATCTTCGCGTTTACGACATCCGCGCGCGTTGCGTACAGATGCACTTCGTATTGCGCAAATAGACGTACACGAATAAACATCGCGAGCTACAACGAGCCCCGACATCGGCCGCGTTATGAAAGCTCTTTTCTCGAGCGACCACGACCACGAGGCTTGTTCCGCCTCGATCTTCGCGCAAAGATCCGATCTCGATCACCTCCGCGGCCTGCTTTCCCTTTCGCTTATGAGAACGCGAGATTTTTTGGACGAGATCCTCGCCTTTTCGCACGGTCCTGCTCGCTCCGCTTCTGATTTCGGCAGGAAACCGTGGAAACGTAAACTACATTCGTAACTCTTTGTGCCTTTCGTTACGTAAACTGTCTCTGCTCAAGACACGCTCCCGACCATAAGTCATCGGACACTTATTCAAATTCCGACGCAGACGTTTTTTTTTGTTATTAATGCACGTCAGAACGTAGTCTACCGATTCAACCCTTAGCCATAAAAGCACCGATAGTTGACCGGTTAACAATAGTTACGATAATGTATCTTCATCGTGCACTTCTTATTACACGAAGCGAAAGAATGAAAACAATGCGTCTGCTTATGATGTCGCGAGCGAACATGATTAAGCACGCTCTGGTGACGTTGCTGTACAGTCTTAAGCGGATTTTACAAATGCCGCTACTTCATTAGTTTAGCGTTGATTTTCATCGCATTGGAAAATGAACATTGACGTTGAATCTAATAGTTCGATTAACTCTTCGTCTTTCCAGTAATAATTCTATACTTTCCCTACAATTAGATTATGCATCGTTGTGCAATCTCCCATTTTACTGCTGAACTAAAATTACGATTATTTTTCTACAAACGCTCTGTTACGTTTCGCAAGCTCGTGCAGGTCACAAACAAGTAGAAAAATAGCATAGGGGTTGAAAGGTCGGGGACAAGAGCACAGGAAGAATCTCTGGCAAAAATTGCAAGAGAAGTAAACTTCGTTTAAGCTCTTGGTTCTGCGTTGCGTTACGGTTTCGTGTTACGCGCGAATGGATACGGGCTCGAGATAGCGCATGATCGCCTCGCATAATCGAGAAACCCGCGAGAAAACGAGAGGGCACGCGCGGATCGCGACACGTCTGCGTCTGGTGCGGATCTCGCGCGTGTTTCGCTCCGAAAGAGAGACAATTACGGAAAACAAAAGACGAGCGAATGCAATGCAACGCGATGCATGCATGCATGCGTCGGCCGGTTGGCCGTGCATGCACGTCCGTATGGCTGCCGGCCGACCTTGCGCACTTTTGATAATAACCGGAGCCGACTTAATTACTTTCCGAGTATATAACAAAACAGATCTACTCCTCGAGACATCTTTTAAACGATACTAACCGATCCGATCCGAGTGGAAGCCTGGACGCGCGTTTCGCAAGCCGGAAATTCTACTTCCGCGTGTCTGTTCCGACTCGTCTACTTCCGGTACCGCTGCAAGCCTTTTCGGACAGGTTGTTCCGGCTCTGGAGCCAAACTGTAGAAACGACTGATCGATTCTCTTCCGCACCTACACGTGAGAAAAGAAAAGAAAAGCGGTTCGGCGAAGGATGGTTACGCAACGGCTTCGAGGAAGGTCGACGAAGAAGTTCTCGCTTAGAAAACTGGATCCGTGATCCGTGTACGAATTTCGCGTGGAAAAGTTCGTAGCGAGCATCGGACGCGTTTGTATCTCGTGCGCTGACGAGTTTCGGCGCGTGTCCGTCTCGCCGCCCTCGTGTCTCTCTCTCGGTTTCGCGTCCCCCGACAGGACCCGTGACGACACGTAAACGTAACCACCGCGGCGGTTGCTCTCGAAACGGAACCCACCACGTGCCGACAAGAACGGGCACAAACGCGGTGCGTCGGGCAAGATCGACGGAATGGCACGAGCCGGGCTCGCGCGTGTAGGACCTGCAAAACCGAGCCGACACGATCGCGCGCATACACACACGTATATGTATATACGTGTATAATCGTCCGATTCGCGGACGATGGATCCTCGCCGCGTAAAGGGAAGGGATAGGCTCGCGGCCCCCCAGCATCGTTCCCTATATAAGCGGAGAACCACCCGTCGGTCCACGAGTGCCAATAACGAGCGTCAATATTTTACGGACGTCGACGTCGTCGTCGTCCTCGCGGGAACAGAAACGCGAGCAACCGGGGCGAGAACAACGTCGATCGAGAAACAACAAACGGGCAACAAGTTACCGGAACAAGACCATAACAGGGTCGAAGCTCTATCGCGTCGGCGAACCTTGCGGACCTCCTGATCCGCTTCGTTCAGTTCTTCCAGTTGAATCGTGTCGAGATCGATAGCAAACGGCGCGTGCCGCACGGCGGAAAGTTTCCGTTCGCATCGCCGACTTTCTTTGTTTTTCATCGACCCGATTTGGCAGCGTCCTAACCTTCGACCATGAAGATTCTTATGCGAGCGGACACCCATGTGAACATCGAAGTACCGGGCAACGTGCCAGTCGCTAAATGCACCTTCACTCAGGTATCCGATACGACCTACGCGCGAATGAATTTTTTTCCCGAACAAGCTTTTCCGATCGTCGCGGCTCCATCGCCAGAACCGCACGCCCGCGCTGCCCACCCTTTTCGCGATCAATAGCGTGCGCGCCACGCCGCGCCTCTCCTTTTCCTCGATCGCTGGATCCTATCGCGATCCGATCGACCACCGAACGTCCTTCCGTATCGAGTATCGAGAATGCATCGCGGCCTCCTGACACAGCGCGCGTGATCGCTTCAGTATCGACCAGAGAATGCGGCAAGGTTTGTGAAATCGTGTCGAGATTGCTGCTCGTGAGCTTTAGAATTTGGAGGACGTCGATCGGTCGCGCCGATTCCGAAGACGATGGACAGCTATACGGTTGATAGCAAACCTTTTAGACGCTTGACCGTGCATCTAGACGATCATCCCCAAAGTTATAGACAGTTCGGGATACCTAGATCGCTGACTAAGTTTTATAAGTTTCGCGACTGCCCCACCCCCGAAATTTTAGAGACTCAGGGTCGTCTATAAAGCTCCTAATTTTTAAGCTCTTAACTCTTGCTCCCAATCGATCGATATCGATATAGCCTATTTCGAAGATGGGATCGACAGCAAAGTTACAAGGACCAAGAAGACGTCGAAGCTTTAACGATCGGTTTGGTTGTTTCACAGGTGTTAGCAGCCTTGTCGGTGTCGCTAGGCTCGATGGTGGTTGGCTACTCCACCGCGTACACCTCCCCCGCACTGGTTTCCATGCGTGACAATGCCACGGCCACGTTCGAGGTCACAGATCAAATGGTGAGTGCTAATGATTATTCTGTATCGTTTCGCCGCGAGCGATGCAAACGATACACTTGCCGCTTTAGAAATTATGCCACTCTGTTCCGCGGTGTCCGGAATGTTTGTAAACGAACGTGCTTCGAGGGGGATCTCGCTCGCGCAATCTCTCCCGCGTTCCACTCGAAAGAGAAATAATTTTATCCGGATTCCCTCGCACTCCGGGAAACCAGCCAAGGTCGGGTGAGCCGCAACAAGGCACGTTTGTTTTCGAACCGATTGCGCGATCCCCTCGAACTTCCGACGTCGGTTATGATAAGCAATATGATCGCGGCGGTTTCCGCGAACTTCTCATCTCCACCTGTCCAGACATCCGCGGAAAACAGGAATCGTACCGGTAACGATTTGTTATCGGACCGATTACGCGATCTCCAAAAACTGCGGGCGTCGTTCGTGATAAGTAGACTGCGGATCTTTATGCAAAATAAAAAGTGTTCGCATTGATTGCAAGACACAGAAGTCAAATAAAAATTTCTTTCTTCTTTTAATTATCTTATCAAGGTGAAACTAATACACTGGTGGCGTTAAATCTTTTAAATATGTCCACTGTTTTAAACTGTACGCAACCCTTTTTGTTATGAATGCATAAAATCCGCAGTCTAGTGATAAGCGTGCCACGATTTTTACGCGAACCAGAATGTTTCTGCATCGACGCAGGAAACTTCGCAGTCTAACAATAAGTAAATTACTGTCGCGTGTTCATCGCCACCTGCCGAAACTTCCGGATAAAATAGAACTCTATTCTCGGAAACCGTGCACGGTTGCCGAAGAAGAAGCTCAAAGCTATCAGCATTTTCCAACCAGACAGAACCGAGCCGTTAACAGATGGAGAACATCGGTTGTCGATATCGTGTCGTTCAAAGTTCAGTTGCATCGGTTATATGAAACGGTAAATACGATGTCAAAGGGTTAATAGTATCAATATCCGAAAGACAATACAAACAGGATTGGAATTCTATGACTCGTTCTTTTCGCGAACCATTGTATCCTCCAGTGGCGTGCACCACTTTCCTGGCAGATTATTATCGAAGGTTAACATCAAACCCAATAATTGTAAGACGCCGGATAATTTCGATCGGATGAAAATAATATTTCCCTATTCTTCAAGTGTTGTTTGTATATTTCGTATCACATCATTTTTACCATAAAATCCACAGTCTAACTATGACAATCTATTACTCAACCCGACAGACTGTTATTTATTCTGTAGCGGGTAAGAAATCTTTGAAGCATCGCTTCTAGAATATAAAATAGGGACTCTATCTGTCGGGAAGATCTCGGACGCCACTGTGGCATTCGTGGACTCAACGGCGGAATAAAAACGAGCATTCCATTGAATTCCAATCATTGTTGCAGTATTTAACGTCGTAACATCGTAAAGATTAACTAGCGGAAATGGAATTAATCCTTTTTAAGAACTCGAATTTGTTAAATCGATATCGGTACCATAAAGCCAAACATAGAAGGGTGAAGAAAAGAGATTGTCTAGATCCGTGTAGAAGATCGCAGCTCGTTCGCAACGATTCGTCCGTTCTCAATCGATCGACCGATCGACCGATCGATCGTTTAGCGACGCTGAAGCCGAAACAGGGTACACATCGGTGAATCTCAGATATCGACGCGGGTCAATGGATGATTAAAAGTTGAACCTCGCGTGCGTCAATGGTGGGACGATGCCGATGGCTCGATTACGACCCCGTTGGTCGGCAGCTCGCATCATCGCCGGTGGGCAGGCCAACCTCGGGCCTCGAGCCTCGGGAAACTGGACGAGCGATTGGCTGGCTGCGTGATCGATGCGATATATCATAGTAACCTTCGCGAACGATACGCGTCGTTGTGGTTTTGCTCGCGCGAGAATGAGCTCGCGGCCGAGTTAAATCGACAATGCGATACTTCCGCGTTCCCTTCGTCTATCCCCGCTTCCTCTCCTCCGATCGACCTCTTCCTTGGCTCGGCTCCTCGAGGATCGAGGTGCATGTCGCGCGATCCGATCACTCTTCGATCCGTTGCGCCTATAACTAACGATTTCCTTCCTTCCATCGCGTTTCCTTTCTTCTCGCCGCTTATTTATATTCGAAGGACGTCGGACGATCACTCCGAACGGCACACGGTACTCCCGATTGATTCGCGAGATCGCGCTATCAGGCTCGCGTAATTAGACGCGCCGTTACATGCCGACGCTGAACACTCAACGAGAACGCGTGCTCTTTCGTTTCGCAGGGCTCGTGGATTGGCTCCGTGATGCCTCTCGCTGCTCTCATCGGCGGCATCGCCGGTGGACCCAGCATCGAGTACCTCGGCAGGAAGAACACTATACTTGGCACGGCGTTGCCTTTCATCGCAGGTATGTTGTGTACTGTATACTGTGTACTGTATACCAACGTCATTTCATTCTACATAGACTTCCTGTCTTTCACCCAAAATACCATACAAACTCATGATTTCATCGTTAACTCATCCTCAAACCCTGCCTCGATGTCTGTCCTTGCCGCATCGCATTCGAACCTTTGCCTGACCTATCTCTATTTTTTTCAAATTTTAATTTTTCTTCCCTTTCCGGGATCACGGCTCCGCGTTTATAGTCAATAAAGAAAGCTCATTGATCTGCCCCGACTCTTTTTGGATAGACCATAGGTTCCCGCTTGGAGGATGCGGTATTAATCGGCCCCCGTTTTGGTTACAGCTTGGTTAATGATCGCATTGTCAACGAATTTCGCGATGGTCCTCGTTGGCAGGGCTCTCTGCGGCTTCTGCGTTGGTATAGCTTCCCTGTCTCTACCCGTGTATTTGGGCGAAACACTGCAGCCTGAGGTGCGGGGCACTTTGGGACTCCTACCCACCGCCCTTGGTAACACAGGTATGAAAAGAACACTTGTATTTCGCAAGCCTCGGATGGCAGGTGGGGTTCGCAGAACCGACGATCATATGTGGGTGACATCATTTCTTATCATTAGAAACTAAGTTTAGTTGTGACGCGACTTGTTGCCTAACAATTTCTTATTTATTAAGACAAAAGTGCTCCCTACCCCTGATCTAGAAGTATGGACTAAGCTTCAAATGAATGTAGACCCCATAGCTATCCGAGGTTTATCGGGAGACCTGGGATTCGACGATCAAACGCTAAATCCTTGTTCTGGGTCTTCCTATAGGGATTTTACTGTGTTTCGTGGCGGGCATGTACATAAACTGGAGATACCTGGCGCTGCTCGGCGCGTGTATCCCGATTCCGTTCATGGTCCTGATGTTCATGATCCCCGAGACGCCGAGGTGGTACATCTCGAAGGGAAAGACGAAGAGTGCCCGTAAATCGTTGCAATGGCTGCGCGGTCGGGAGACTGACATCACCCAGGAGCTGACGGAAGTAGAAAAATTGCACGTGGACAGCGAGAGAAGTGCCTCGCAGAGTGCCTTCATGGAGCTGTTCAAAAAGAATAACCTGAAGCCCTTTATGATCTCTCTGGGCCTGATGTTCTTCCAGCAGTTCTCTGGCATCAACGCGGTCGTCTTCTACACGGTCCAAATCTTTGAGGTACGTTTATCTTCGTCCGCAGCAGAGCGTAAATTGGCCACGATCGCTTGTCGATGGCTCTAACACGGAGATCGGCAAGAAGTGCTCGTTTCTAAAGTCGAAAATCGGTCGAAACGAGCACTCGTCGCCGACCTCTGCTCCAGTTGTTCTAACCGCGTGCACGTTCGCCAACAGGACGCCGGCAGCAGCATCGCGAATCTATCGGCGATCATCGTCGGGATCGTGAACTTCATCTCGGCGTTTGCCGCAGCGACCGTGATCGACAGGCTTGGCAGGAAGATACTACTGTACATCAGCGCGGTGTCGATGATCCTGACCTTGATCACGCTTGGCGGTTTCTTCTACGCGAAGAACGTGATGAAATCGGACGTGTCGACGATCGGCTGGGTGCCTCTGATGAGCCTGATCGTCTACATGATCGGTTTCTCCCTCGGTTACGGGCCAATTCCGTGGCTGATGATGGGCGAGATCCTGCCGGCGAAGATCCGTGGATCGGCAGCCAGCGTGGTGACGGCCTTCAACTGGAGCTGCACGTTCATCGTGACCAAAGCGTACCTGGACGTCGTCTCGCATCT
The DNA here is from genome assembly GCA_933228785.1 of Lasioglossum pauxillum. Lineage (NCBI taxonomy): Eukaryota > Metazoa > Arthropoda > Insecta > Hymenoptera > Halictidae > Lasioglossum > Lasioglossum pauxillum. The sequence goes on along the minus strand of OW121701.1, from coordinate 34,691,104 downwards.
GGGAGCGTACGGCACCTTCTGGCTGTTCGGCGCGATCGTGCTGGTCGGCTTATTCTTCGTGATCTTCTGCGTGCCGGAGACCCGTGGACGATCCCTCGAGGAGATCGAGAAGAGATTCACCGGTCCCGTGCGGCGAATGAGCGCGGTGGCTAACATGAAACCCATGCCGATGGGCTTCTAAGCGTTCCTCCTGGACTAGGTGTGGCCAGATAGGAGTAATACTCTCCCTCTGTCAATACCGGATCAGTCACGCGACATTGTGACACGTGCGCGAAGGCGAAGATACTCTCACCGTGCCTCGCAAGAAGTCTCTTGACAGGAATATTCGAAAGGAATGCAAATATTGGGTCATTCCCATAAAGCGTGTGCACGCCACGGCCTAACTATTGGCTGCCGTCTCGAGGGAGTTTTTGCGAGGCACGGACAGTACGCGCCGCCTTCGACGGAGTAACGTAGAGCGGGAGAGATCTGGCCACACTGCCTGGACTCGATAACTAGCCGATATCAACGCGTTCGACGACCGGCAGCAGAATCGTCGCCTGGCCGTGTCCTTTCGAACGTACCCCATAGTTCCTTACAATATCGTGCGCTAAGGGAGCGGGACCGGACGACAGCGGTCGTCTTGTAAATGTTAACTTCTCTCCCATCCCCTCTGTTCCCGCTTCTCTCTACCTCTCACGACTCGATCGTCGAGGACCGCGCGGACAGACCACGGGACTATCGAAAACGGTTCGCGTATCGTGGAGCCGTTCGTGTCCTTTTCAAAAGACAGCTTCTCGGATAGGCTGGATAGCAACGAAATGATATTATATAGAATACGGAGCAACGACAGTAGGGGGAGTGGAGGGGTGTCTCTTGCGCGTATCGGACGCTCGTGCATAGTTGTTATATTTTTGTTATTCGATAGTTCTACAGGGTCTACCTCAAATTAGTACTTTTGCGCGCAAGGTATACGAGTAGGGTATCGAGATATGCGAATTATTTAAATGAACGCGCGTGGACAAGGGGAGCTCGGTGGGCTCCGCTCTCTTTCTCTCTCTTTGCACGTTCCGCGAGAACGTGTCTCTTTCCTTCTTCGAGACGGGAACGCGACAATAATGTTTTTTCGGGACGCGTGATCCACGTCTTGTCCCATGTCAGCGCGCGTCGCGTCGCGTCAGCCTCTGTACATACTTGTCGTAATCGGTGAATGCGTCAACGGACGATTGCGCCAGCCGCGAACCAATTAGATCGTAAGGTATGCATAGTTAAGAAACAGAGATCAAAATAATACGCGTTTATTTTTCCAATGTCGTTTACTGTTGCAACTAGCACGGAAGCGGGCGCAACCGTGACCGAACCGCGCGCAACACGCCAATCGAACAGATTCTCGTCGATCTTTCGATCCTCCGTATACGCGTCGACGCGGTTGATCCTCCACCCCTTCCCCGGACGATCATTGTCCCCGGGGGCGACGCGGATGGGATCGGGTCGGGTCGGATCGGATCGGATCGGATCTGACCGGAGCGGATTTAATCGAATCTCAGCCGAGGCCGAGACGGACTTGCATTGTCCACACGGACACGGAACTTGGAGTCTTCCCTCGTAATAGTGTTACTACATTCGGCTGTGTTACATTATAGCACAACTAACCGCCCAAAGGGGTTGAGAAAGTAACGCTATCCGTAGAGACGAGAGTCACACTATGCGAGGGAAGACGTTGTTGTTCGGCACCCGGTCAGACAAATGCTTCGATGCGTTTTCGTTGGCAGTTGTTTAGGGAACCTAACCGCATAGAAGGACAAAGATCTCATTAGGATCGCATTACAACGTAGAATGCCTAACACGTTTTGATACGGGTGTCTCATCATCACAGACACGTCTGTGATCATAAGGAAAAACGCCGCGTGCGACAATTTCGAAAAATCTCAGTCTACGCGTTAATCGAACGAGGAAACAAAATTCGAAAGGCTCAAGGAAAGAAAATAATGCTATTTAACCGATGTCGAAGCATCAGCGATCTATAGACAGCTGATTTTATGCATTTACGACAAAAACGAGTAGGTGTAATTTAAAAGAGTAAAACATTAAAAGAATACGAAAACAGCGTTATATTGGTTTTAACCCGTTAACCATATTAAGAAAGAAAATAAATGTCTATTTCACTCCAGTTTGCTGCGATTCAAGTAGAAAATGTTTATTTTCTTTGATTTCGAAAGCGAAAGTACGTGACACGCGGCGTTCTTCCCGACGGCCACAGACATATCGACAGAGGTCCGAACTTTTAGCTGAACAGTACGACGATTCGTCTGAACCGGTACCGAAGCAGTTACTGAACCGATCCGTGGCTAGATGGACAGCGCGGATCCGTGTTTTCTCTGAGCCGTGTCCCCCAACCACCCCGACCATCGTGGACACGATACCAGTGGCGTTCGCAGCGCAAAAGAACGTCCATTTCGAATCTCACTGTGCTTTACGATGGGACGGGTCAGCGATGCGAGACATTCCTATTGTACGGTTCAACGTACGATACCGTAGCCGTAACCTCCGCGACGCAGGCACCAGATTTCTCTTGGAAATCGCTTGTTTAAGTCGGAGGTAATGGTGATAGCGAGCAATCAGGCGTGGATTGCCCCGTGGGGCGTTAGCGATCTTCCTTCTCTCTCCGAGGCCAGTTCTGCCCCTGCGGGCAATCCGGGGCGAACTTCCCCATGCCTGCCGTCGAGCTTACTTGGACAGATCTCAGGAAGTGATCTCCGGACCGTAGAATAACACCTGGCATCTTCTCCGCGATGAATGGAAACGATTGTGATACAGTTAACAAGTTCCATGCCACGTACTTTTAGTTCTGAAGGCTTTACTGTACATGTATATATATATATATATATATATTTTCGCGCAAATCTTTTGCGCACGGAACCTGTTGAAGCCGCTTTTGCACAGAGTTCTCTTTGTTTACCAGCTCGCTGCATCGTTACCTCCTTATATGCAACGACTCTCACTGTCAGATGCGCGCGTTAACCCCTTTGAACCGTAAACACGTTGCCGGACTTTATACTTTTATCAGTGTATTATATTTTTATGTTTATGCGACGTCCACTCGTACAGCGAGCGAGCGAGCGCGTGCCTCTTGTCCGAGAGTTATTCGGTGCTTGCCAGATTTTTCACAATTGGACAAAGGATTTGTTTGGAATGCGTAACATGGGCGCGTTAAGTTTGATGTCGTTTATAAGTTATTCAAATAGAACGATCCACGCGAGAACTATTCAGTTATCCTCGTTCTTCTTATCCGACCTTCTCTTCTCTCCCCCTCCTCCTTTCTACAGATATCGAAAGCGAAAAATACATTGAAACATGACCTTTACGAGCCGTGATTTATTTACTCTTTTAACAATGAGAGATGTTTTCGATCGATCTCATAAATAGAATGACATTGTTTCGTTGGCCGGTCGAGAAGGGTTAATCGTTGCTGCGCTGACGTTCCGGTGACGGATCTGTTTCAACCCGGTCGGTAAAGTACATCGACATAAAGCAGAGCCGGTTTCATCCGTTAGAATTTCGAACGTTATTGCGGCTTTAGAATTCGTTCAGACACGGCGGCATCCGCGCGTTTTCGATCGCGCGGATCTTATTTAAATAAGCGTGTTCGTATTTGTTCGCGAGGTTGAACAGTCGAAAACAAAAATCGCACGAATACGGTATTGTTTATATTACGAAGATAAAGAAAAACGAGCGCGTATAACCAGGCTGCGAAGCGCTCGCGCATTCGCGTATTCGCGCGATGGATTTCGCAGAACCGATGCGATCGATTGATGCAGCAAAATGCTGAATGATATGTGTAGTTAGCTGTTTTTTTTTAGGGTTGAGAAAATGAAAAAACATCGTTTGCCTAACCTATAAAAGAATGCGGTACTTACCCATTACTTGAACGCGGCAAATCGCGCAGGTGTCGCACTCCACGTCCCAACTCCACATGGCCACGGCGTTCCATTTCTTCAGAATAAACAGCTTGTCCGGCTTGACGTTGTCATTATCGCTACGATCTCCAAAATCCTGCTCCGAGTCAGCCATCCCAATTTGTAGGTTAGAAACGGCAGAGAAACGCGAGGCTCTCGTGCGGACCAAATCGCGGATCGTTCTGGATTACTATGCGCACGTCTATTCGAACGATGTCGTCGTCCACGCAGATTTGAAATTTCCACAATTTATCACGGATCGGAAAACGACAAACTACTAGCACAGTTCAATAGCCCACGAGCCTGTGTTTGGTTTGTGTTCGTTTTCGCTTGCAACTGTCAACAATATCGTATGGTAACGCACCGATCGATGTTAAGTTAGTAGCTGAAGATAAGTGGCTGAATTTCCGCGGATTGGTCAAGTCGGATTGAGCTAATATTTTCCAGAAAATTGATCATCTGATCACCGACGAGATACTATTACAGGCGGGTATACATAATACCACCGATAAGATACTATTAAAGACTGCCAGCCCTTATGCTATTCAACGGGACCAGTAAGCGGGCGCGACCGGGCGCGGGGATAACGTGGAACTTACAGTGATCTGAAATACCACATCGCTAAAAGTTCTAAATAGTGCCAAAATAGTGCCAAAACATCGGCTGAAATATGGTGGAGAATGTAACATTTAATAATAATCGATATGGTTTCGTGATAATTCGCCTTCTCACCGATGCGTCGTGACTAGAATCTCCTCAGTGGGCTTCTTCACCGACAAAATGCCGTCGCCGTCGGTATCCTTCTGTTTCTCTGGATGGAGCCAGTATATATCCTAGAGACCGTAAGAGAACACTGAAATATTCGGGTGACACGAACTCCCATAACGCTGGACGTCTTTAACAGTCTCAACAGTCACAACAAGGACCTTTACGTGGTGCGTACCGTTTCTGTGTTGCATCATTCAATAAAAATCAAGAGTATTTGTTTGAGTTTTAATTGAATTTAATACTGTGTCCAAGCGAATTATTTGCAGCTGCTGTGCATCTCCGGAAACCATAAATTTTGGCCTCTTTCTTACGCCAAAAATCCAAGTTTCAATTCTAGGAGATCAGTCATTCAAAAGTTAGTGGTTTAGAGTTGGCCAATTTCAAATGTTTTTGCCGGGTAAGAGTGCCCGCCATGCTTGTATGTAATAACGGTCGCACGCCGCTTACCGAGCGGTACCGCTAGGTGGCACTACAAGCACGGGCATTTCTAACTGTCAAACACGCATTATGAATCACTGACCACTTAGGATGGACGAAGCGTAGATTTTTGACATTTTCTCGCCAAAATCTACAGATTTACATAAGAAAGAGACAACACTTTCTGGTTTCCGGAGGTAAAGTTTAATCTTATTTAATTTTCATTGATTTCAATTTATTCTTAATTAGATAATTTTGAATACTCTTGTGTCGTGACGACCAGTGCTATTCGTTTCATGGTATAGAAGTCAAGTTTATTTAACTTTGATTCTCTATTCAAATTGAATGGTTTATTTACTATTAATTCTTATTCAGTTTCTGATTTTTTGTCAATTGTAATTAATGAATTTGTTCTTCCTGTTACAGATTCCGCGGGAAAAGAATCATCGTTTGAAAGAGGAACCTGAAAGCAAGATCGATGCTTTCGAGAATCGAATCGTGACGTAGTATCATGGCGGACTTTCTTGAAGCAGGAGAGGACGCGAGCGTGAGTATAAATTATTTTTCAAATTAAATTGTGTTATTGAACATCTTTCTTCAAAACATTAATTAACAATAAATAAATATTAACTTAAATTATTTATTTTGTATTAATTCGGATTTACAACTCTGTCGTGACGATCAGTTGTATTTGAATTCATGTCGGTTGATAGAAATCAAGGTTATTTATTTTCCGTTCAAATAAATTTCGATTTTTTTTTCAAATTGAATGATTTATTTATTGTTGATACGGATTTAGTCTCTCAATTGTTGGACGATTGGAACAAGTGAATTTGTTTTTTCTGTTACAGATTCGATCCAAAGACGGTATACCTGGCCGAGATCGAAATTTTTCGATTATCGAAATCAAATCGCAGCTTCGTGTCGTACTTTTTACAGGCAGGAGAGATCGTGAGGTGAGTTCCAATTATCCTGTCTACTATACTGTGGCATTGATCATCCTTTTTTCAAACAATTAATGAAAAATTAATAAATATGTAACTTGAATTATTTATCACCATAGTAAAAGGCTATGGTGAAATGTGCAATCCAGATTGATTTTTTATTGCATTTTAAAAGCGAAACCACCAACGCAGTTTCGCTATCGTAAAGTATATTTTTCTTACGTTCATTTGTTGTTTATCTCCTGAAAGCTCTTAGACATCAGAACATAGAGTTATAACCTCCTGCTTGTTATAAACAAGCAAAAATTGATAGAATTGAAATACAGATAGAAGAATAGAAAACATTAATAGAATAGAAACAAGAAAACGGCACTGTCCACGAAACGGTTACTTTATTGCGTCTCGATAACAAATGACGCGTTGACACGGTCACTCGCGGAAATTCACTTGTATACATAGTGAAAACTATATTATACTAATGACACCGCGACCGAAACCTTGGGTCCGCGAGGGTCGCAAATACGGCGCGGCGGTGGGTTATTCTCGCGAATCTGAACTAGGTATGTTGGTGGGTCAGTCCTCGGAATGTGACGTAATGTTTTGTATCGAAGGGAACGCGTTCTACGTTCCACGAGCCTCTTCACCCCCGCGCCGCGCTGGTCCCAATTCGGGGTAATTTCCGAACATTGGGGCTCGCCGCCCCCTACAACCTTCGCGATCCCAAGAATCCGACCACGGCTCATTATAAACACGACAGTCAAAGTTGACGGATGTGTGTTGCGTTATCTCCGAGCTTACCTCAGACCTTGTCATCCGCATCCCTTGTTATAACAAGGACCTTTACGTAGGTGCGTACGGTTTCTGTATTTCATCATTCGACAGAATTAAGATTATTTATTAGCGAATTATTTATTTTTCAGTGATTTAAATTTATTCGTGAATCGTATTGCCTTTTCGCGATATTTACTCTTTTGTCGTGACCGAACAATCGTATTTAAATTCGTGTCGTCAAGTTTATTTAACTTTGGTTCATATTAATTTTGGTTTAATATTCGACTTGAATTATTTATTTTCTATTAATTCGAATTTACTTTTTGACGATTGGTCGATTGAGATTAATTGAATTTGTTCTTTCTGTTACAGAGCCTGAGGGAAAAGAAATCATCGATCCAAAAATGATCGAATTCGAGACGCAGCGTGTTTCTTCGTGCTTTCTTCAAGCAGAAAAGAACGTGAGCATGAGTACTAATTATCTTCCCAATTATATACTGTGTTGTTAAATGTCTTCTTTTCAAACTATTACTGAAAAATTAATAAATATATAATTTCAATTATTTGTTTCTTATTAAATCGGATTTATTCTTCGACGGTCTATCGATCGATTGAGATTAAATGAATTTGTTCTTTCTGTTATAGAACCCTAATGGTACAGAATACTTCGAAGCTGCCAACCTGGATGTCTGAGGCTGCCTACTTTGATGACCAAAGACGACATCGAAAGCTAGAGGGCAACGCGTCGTGCTTTCTTCAAGGGGGAGAGAATGTAAGTACCAAGATATCTTAATAATTAATCTTTATTATTGAACATTTTCTTTTCAAAGTATTAATAAAAAATTGTATTACCCACACTTTTTATTTCGAAAATCATATTTAAATAGTATTTACATTAAAATCTTTTCATATCCAAATAGAATTTTACGAATCGATTTTAATATCTTCTGTTTTATTTTTTTATTTCAGGACTCTAACGCAGCTTTTCATCCCCCCAACAAGTAGTGAGTCAATAAACAACAGTTTTTTTTATTGTTCTATTTCTTATGTAGTATATTTTGACGAGTACAGTGACCGTGAGAACGCCAGGCGTTCTCGTGGGTAGTAATCTGTTTTCTAGCTAGGTAGGGTCTTTTTGTACATCGCGTTTTCTTTTTATAAATATAACGATAAATTTCGATAATTGAGTTTCCAATTTGCGAGAAGATAAACATCTTCCCTAATTTGCTACATAATTATTAGTGTCGCTTTTTATCATGAAGATGATCATTTGCATTTTATAATTAGTTTGAATTGCTCGTAAACGTTAGATACCACGTACAAAAAGTCGATTCGCGACGGATAGATTCTTAAGACAAAACAAATTAATAAATTATTTATTAATTAATTTATTAAATAATATTTAATAATTAATTTATTAAATAATTAATTATTTAATTAATTATTATTTTTACGAGTAGTTTACATTTGGTATAGTACTTTTCCCATTATTTCAAAACTTTGGTTTGTCTAAAGAGTCGTCCGAGGGTTTTTAAATATTTGCATAAAGATTCAGAATAAAGAAATAACGGAAAATCTTTATTGAAATCTTGCTTAGCCTTTTTTTGCTAGACGATAAAATTTCCATTATCCTTTTCAATAATTAAATGTTGGATTTGTAAATGGAGATTCAATTTTATATTGGAAGTAAGTCCATTTTGCAGGAATGTAAGAACATTAGCCCGTATAAAATCTAACGGATTCTTGTAGATAGGATTTTTAGGATATTAAGATTCCCTGTTCGTTGCTGGAATCCTCTCGTGTGCCCAGGTGCTATTCGGGAGGATGAGAGCAACGGACACATGGAATATTGTTTTAATCGTATGTGTGGCGACTGACAATGTTAGTGTATCGTGCACGACGTATTTTCCACTTGTGTGTGTATGTGTTGTTAGGTAGTGGAATTGCGTCGGCTTTTTAAACTAAATTCGGTAGCGCATATTCCCGTTAATCTGTGACATGCTACATGGATTTTCGTGGAATGTGTGCGCGCGTAGCTTTCTCAATTCATTAAAAATAACATGCAATATTAAAAATTACGCGCGTAATTAAATTCAGTGTTAATTCAGCTGTTATTTCGATTTATCCCGCAATGATCACTAACATTGTCAGTCGATTTCAGGAAAACTGGTACGTACCTTAGAGTGTGCTTTTGTGATTCGAACGTTAGGGTGTCGGAGGCGTGCCGGGACGTTCTCTCTAGGTGTTAGGCTGTTGCACCCTGGCGTCTATACGAAGATCGTGTTGCGAATGTGTTGGACAGCTTGTCTTTTGCCATTTTTTAAATATAGGGGTAGGTAGGTAGGTAACTTACCTTTTTGGTGTGACTGTTCGTTTTAAGTAGGTAGGGGCTGGGGCTGGCTACCGCTTCTCTTTCGGGTAGGCCGCGATTCGCGCGGTAGTCAGTCTCAGGAAGAGCTGGAAGTTTCGTCTCGAAGCTAAATCGAACGAGGCATGACGTACGAATTGATGCTTCGTGCTCCTCGACTCTTCCTGCTCGTGTAGCTTTTCGCGGACGCGGACGCGAACGCGCGCGAATTAGGGTCTCGAAACGTTGCGCACCTGCTCGATTGCACCAGCGGAACGATCGGCTTCTCTCGAAACTTGTGATTCGTCTCGGAAGTCGTCGATCGTTTTCACTGCGAGCATGTTTAGGGTTTCAGTTGTTTGGTGGACCGCCGAAGAAAAAGAAGAGGCTATATGCCGAAGTGGCCCCGACAAATTGTCGGTCAAGAGGGCAGCTACAGTGGCCTCGCATCTTCGAATGCGAAGTCATTTCATTCATTACTACCTTGTCACTGTACTCGTCCGTAGAAGTAGTAGTTGTAGATGTGTAGTTTGTTGTATACATAGGCAGGCCTCGCCGCCCCAACGATCAGCGGAGATGGGCACGTCCGCAATTTGCAGTAGCGTTGCGAAAAAACCACGCGTGTTGCATTAGTCGTTTTCGAACAGAGATCAATATTAGCGTTGCGGAGATACTCGCGTTTTGCATTAACTAAAATATAGATTGATTAGAGTGTAGTGTTGCGAATGAAATAGTCGCGATTCAGGTTACATTTGATTTTGATTGCTGCTTGAAGCAACATTTAAAAAATATCAATTTTATAAGAGTTTAGAGTTTGTATCATTGTTTCGCAGAAAATTCAAACTATACTTTTTTGATCATCTGTTCTTTGAATTAGCGTTGCGGAGCAAAAGGATCGCGCTTGCGTTCGAGTCTGTCGACATTTCAGGCGCCCATGCTCCAGCTGCAACGGATCACTGAATAAGTGGTCGCAGTCGAAACGGCTGCTCGGTGTGGTGTAGGCATTCGCGATTTCGAGTAGTGTTGCGAGAAAATCACAATAGGTTATAAGAGATTTGAGGCTTTCACGGCCCGGCATCATACAGTTATTTCTGTTGAGGTTTTCGGGTGTAAGCCGTGTCCTAAAGGAAGAGATTTCCCAACGTTTCGCAAGCATTGCAGCTAGCTTCATCAGGGGGTCGGAAGACACACTGATACTGGTGTGTGCCTGATTTGTGCTCCACTTATATAGTGGAGGTTGCTCATGTTCTGGTTCAGTGAGCACCAATCAAAGTAGACTTTTAATTGGGCGGCCGAACAGTTAAAAAACTGGGAGGAGTGTGTGCCATATTGGACTCAGGTTGTAACCTGCATCCCTGTTGATGTTATTAGGGTGTTTCTTAATTTCCAATGATTCCCGGTGACACCCATCTCTCCCATCATTGCCGACATCTATATGGAGCATCTAGAGAATCAAATTCTCAACGAAGCACCCCTAAAACCAACACAATGGTTCAGATATGTAGACGATACTTTCGTAGTATGGAGCCATGGTAGAGACACGCTTAATAACTTCCTCGAATACATAAATTCACTACATCCCAACACACAATTCACCATGGAAATAGAAGACACAAACTCCTCTCTACCTTTCTTGGACGTACTGATCACTAGAAAACCGGATGGATCCCTTGGCCACCAGGTATACAGAAAACCCACACACACCAATAGATATTTACATGCATCCTCCCACCACCATCCAGCCCAAAAGAATTCGGTTATCAGTTCCCTCATAAACAGAGCCATCAGCATCAGTGAAGAACGGCACTTACCCCAAGAACTTGATCACCTAAGGACCACATTGTGCCAAAATGGTTTTTCCAAACAAAAAATCAACCGCACCATAGACCGACTCACGAAACCGAGAGACAAACAGACCACGCCCGACAACAACAGAAATTATACAACCGCCTTCCTGCCGTACATACAGGGTACAACCGATCGTATTAGCAGAATTCTCAAAAAACACAACATCAAGACAGTCTTCACCACACACACAAAAATAGGACAGATACTCACCTCCCCCAAGGATCCCCAGCCGCAACTATCTACGCCAGGGGTATACAAAATCCCGTGCTCATGCGGTAAAGTTTACATCGGCGAAACTGGGAGGAGTGTGAGCACTCGACTCAAGGAACATGAGCGATGCGCCAGGTTAGGCTACATTCAATCAGCTGTGGCTGAACACCAGATAACAACAGGACACACCATACTTTTCAATGAAGCCAAAGTTTTAGCCAGAACTAAGGGATATTTTCTCAGAAAACACCGGGAATCATTGGAAATTAAGAAACACCCTAATAACATCAACAGGGATGCAGGTTACAACCTGAGTCCAATATGGCACACACTCCTCCCAGTTTTTTAACTGTTCGGCCGCCCAATTAAAAGTCTACTTTGATTGGTGCTCACTGAACCAGAACATGAGCAACCTCCACTATATAAGTGGAGCACAAATCAGGCACACACCAGTATCAGTGTGTCTTCCGACCCCCTGATGAAGCTAGCTGCAATGCTTGCGAAACGTTGGGAAATCTCTTCCTTTAGGACACGGCTTACACCCGAAAACCTCAACAGAAATAACTCACAATGGGTTGTAAATTAGCGTTGCGACGATAGAATTTGTTTAGATACCGTTTGTGACAATGGCAAAGAGAGGAGATAGTGTAGGAACCGGTCCTCTCCACCAGTAGACTGTGCCATTTTTACTGCATGTCGCGAATGTATTCATAGACTGCCGCGAAACACCATATCTGTGTGAAGAATTAGCGTTGCGAGAAATTGCTGTCGCGATTGTCTTACAATTAGTGTTGCGAAAAATACCAACGCGTTGTACATGCATTTTGGAGAACACACCTAAAAAATCTTTAATATTGAATTTATTTGATAAGAATTCATTTAATAAGATTTAGTAAGTAGAGTCGCGACCTCGTATTAGGTTAAATGACTGACATTGCAGAACCAGCCGCGCACGGATCACCGAGCATTAAATTTCAGAGAGACAGTTTATATCACTTTAAAGTTTTTGTTACCGTCAAACTGTGGAGCATTCGCCCACCGGACCACTACGTAGAGAAGAAACGTATTGGTACGTTCTGAGGCCAAGTTGCCGTAAGCAGTTCGCGCAAAATCACGGTGCACGTTACTACGTTCAACCCCCCGCGGTGTGCCATAACACACAACTCGTTTGCCGTTCCAGCAATGGAACAAGTGTTTCCGCTGTCGCACGACAATACCGTACACAAAAAGAAGACGTATTAAGTTACGTCACCTGTGGCGGTATGCACGACAATGTCATGGTGACCATCGTATTAGCATCTAATACGGTGCAAGCCATGGTGTTGGATGTGACTTACGATGACGGAAATCACTGTAGTTTACCTGAACGTAGTGACGTGTGCCTTTAGCCATTTAATGGCGTGTGAGCGTTAAATGCATGGAACGTACCACTGCGTTTCACCAGCATGTATATTTTTTGGGCTAACCCCTCACAACGTAGTGGTTCGATCGCGTTAGTAGATATACACGATGTGTATGTAAAGCGTATCGAACGCCTCGTCGGGCCGCAAGGTAAAAGACGAGGTATCTTTACGTTTAGTGCGGTAGCTTTGTCGACGGAGTTTAGTGTTCACCGCTCCATGCAAAACTGGTTTTGCAATGTCGGAATCTGTTAATAATCTAATTATGTTCGAGTGTTCAGTATTCTCACGTGTACAGTGAGAATTCGCAGAATTGAATCGAATCGTTCAATGTGACAGTTTTCCAATATGCAAATGCTAGAAAATTCTGCCTTTTAGAGTTGCGATAAATAAAATGCCACACTGCACCGTCATAAGACTGTTTCTGATTAGTCGCAGCCGGTGTGGCTGCCCCTAAATACTCGTAGCCATTGTCTCCCCCTTAGAATAGCGTAAAAAAAAATTAAAGTGCACGGGAGTTTTCTATACCGAATTGAATAAAATAATGTTGCGACTAATGATGCACTGGACGCGTTTTCAACAATATATTTATTATTTATTATTTGTAGTTAGCGTTGCGAAAGAATGATTCGGCTTGGTACCTCCCCATAAATTTAATTGGCTACTATCGCGTTTCCATTTAGAGTTGCGCAAAAACAAACGAAAGTGCACGGGAGTTTTCCGTTTTTAATCAAATAAATTAGTGTCGCGGTAGAGAATGCACTGCTCGCGTTGTTTGGAGATGTTTTTCACAATGTACATATTGTAGAGTTGCGCAAAAATGGTCCACTCGCGCGTTGTTTGAAATATATCGAGTGGACAACTATATTCTGTATATTTATCTTTTTTTATTTTCTTTTTTAATGTGTTAAGCCAAGATTAAGTCTGTTTCAGATAATTCGTCCCTGATGAGGGGATTGGTAAGACAAATGAAATGGGGTGGTCCATGAAGATTCCGTGTAGAGTTGCGTATAAAAATTAAAGTGCATGGGAATTTTTCACATTGTATTAATTAAATTAACATCACGAATAATAATGCACAGGTCGTGTTTGTTTTCTTTTTCGAGACGTTCAATACGTACTTTGTAAATTAGCGTTGCGAGAAAATAGTCCACTTGCGGGTTTGTTTGAGGTATACATCGAGTGGACAATTGACAATTTCAAAGGTGTTATTCTTTTTTTATTTTTTTTCTGTGCTAATCCAAAATTAAGTTTGTTCTAGATCATTTGTTTACTACAAAATTAAACCAGCGAAGAGGAAGCATGCGAAGAATTCAGACGTCTCCAACTTAGTAGTTTGTTATTATCGTAGAAGTTTATGTAGATTGTTATCTGTGTGTAGTTGCATGTGGTGTCGTTTGTCGTTTTTGTTGTATGTTCAATTTAATTAACTGTACTTTCATTTCAGCAAAATTGGGTTAGCTACCCTGTACACACTTACACACATACAGACAAAACATAAATTTTATTTGTGAGCTACAAGATATGTGGGGATTACGTAAAAATCACGAAGTATAAAACAAAATGAAAGTAAATATGGAAACTTCGTAATTTTCTATGTAACTCCTGTGCATTTTCTACCCAACAAAGGGTGAAATAAAATAGGTTTCTATATATAATATGGAAGATTAGGGGTTTGGACGGGTAGACTAGCAATTAGGTTCTTCTTGCTATTCATTTGTGAAGTGGTCAAAAGTCGAGCACTGTGAAATGTGTATCAGGAAGATTACAAAAATTTATACGGGCTTTTTTTTGTATTTTGTAATTGTGTATTTTTGTAATTTTCCGTCGGGTGGGCGATAAAGAAATATTGGGTTGTAATGAAAGTTCTTAGCTTTTGTAAATTAAAATTAAGCTGAAGTTCAGATAATTTATTCATAGATTTATTCAACAACATATTTTCCATTGTGTTTCATTTTTTTACCATTTTCGAGGTAACTTCTCGTATTATTGAATAAACATATGAATAAAATACCTTAATTTTATCTTCGATTCTTAATTTGATAACGCTACGAACTTTCCAACCTAATACTAAGTGGGTGGGTGGGTCTCACTCGCAGCAACCTCCACGTGGTGAGACCTGGGCAATCGTTGTGATTCTCGATTTATAATATTTTATTTCGCAGAGATGACACCGATTGTTCTATAAAATATTAAAAATCGACAATCATGTTGAGCTAATGCTGCGAAAATTGAACAATTGTTCGACACCATTTCGAACTTTTTCTTTTAGACTTGTGAGTTTATTTCGTAAAAAATTTTATTGAGTCAATATTGTTCGAGCTGACGATGAAATTCTTTTGTTTTATCCATGTACTCTCGTGTTCCTTTTGAATAAAAGTTCCCCTACGATAAAGTAGTAGTATTCGAGTCGTGAAACGTTTAAACATTCCTACGGGAAAACATTCCTACGGGAAAACATTCCTATGGGAAAACATTCCTATGGGAAAACATTCCTATGGGAAAACATTCTAAGATCCAGAAATTCCTCTTACATTCTCGCGAATTTTACCCTTGGAATGACTTTATGGTACAATCGACCATATGGTAGTTTTTCAGTAATTTCTTTTTTAGTGTACCATTATTAATTTATTACCGGGCCGTTGCCATTTCTTTAGTAGACCAGTATGTAGCCAACATGTGACACATAGTAATAAGCTAATAAGCTTTACTAAACAATACACGCTGTGCCCAGTCACTCCTACGCATGGGGAGGACCCAAATAGGCGGTCAAGTAGACTTACAAGGGAACATATTCAGATGCGAAAATCGGATTTTGATGAAACTATGGGAGCTTATAGTTCTTTGAAAAATATTTGACACGTATTTTTTTTATCGGCAACCATCCACTCTGAAGGGGTGAAAACAGCCCTCAAAGTTGGGGGTCAAAACCATATTTTTTGAGATATCTCGGAAACCAGAGGTCCAAAAAATTTGAATTTTTTTTAAATTGTGTGTTTTTCAATGGGGAATGTAGTCGCGTAAAAAAAATTTGACAAAAGTTTTTTGTTTAAACAATATATTAAAAGTTTGATTTTTTTTGCAGTTTTTCTTATTTATTGTTAGTTTATTTTCATGTAAACTTGGGTGTGTGATCTTTGATCCAAAATAGGGGATACATGTTTCAGGATTTTTTTTTTGCCATTTAACAATAATTATGCATAATGGAAGATAGTCTTGCACCTGGCGTGCGTAGAAAGGAATTCTGCCTTGTTTTATCGAAATATAAGCATTTAGTATAAACGTGTATAGTATTTTAAATAATACCACTGGATTATATGTCGTTTATTGTTTTATTAGTAGCTACAGAAGATGGCGCAGGTAGCAGCGCGATGCGGTGCTAATGACCGCGGCGGAGTAAGGGTACCGACTTTTATATCCAACTCGCCTGTGAATTTCTGCAGTCGTTGGGCCTTCGGTCAAAATATACCTCCAGCCTTTTTAAACTGTGGATCCTTAAAGTAATCGAAGCTGGAGTTTTCCTCGTCGTTTATGGTTGTTCTTGCTACAATCAATTTTTGAAGTGTAGCATGTGCAATTGCTTTAAGTGTATCGTATTGACATCCGCCTTCATTAATTTGTTCTTCCCATCTGTATAAATCTGATTGTCTCTTCAATTTCTTGTATTTGTTTTTCACAGTTTGGAAGTTTAGTGGTCTTTTTCTTCCACTCTTCCAAAAATCTACAGCTTTCTTCCTATATTCTACATCAATACCTCCATATTCTATTTCTTCTGGACTCTCGTCCGGAGACTTGAAGACGCCGGTTTCGATGTTGACGCTGATTCCAAATCTTCTTCGTCTTCGGGAACATTAAATGAAGTCGGTTTGTCTGTTAGGTCATCGAATATTAATTCTTGTTGCGTTTCGAAATTCATGTACCCTGCTTCCTTGTACCTATCAATCAGGTCTATAATAATGTGTGCCAGTGTAATTTCCTTCCCATTCGTGTGTGTTTCCTCGTTATTATTACTGTTATATGTTTCCATCAAAATGTTTATAACGTTCGTCGGATTGACCTTCATGTTTGTAAAAACAAATCTAAAAATAAACAATCAGCAAAAGTAAAAATAATATTATTATCGGATGTTTACCTTGATTATCGCCAGAAATTATTTGTTTTATGTGGCACTGTTTAAAAATCCGAAAGAAGTAGCCTTAACTTCTTAATATGCACGTTGCTTTACAAACCGTAAAGCAGAAAGACTAGTGGCACACGAAGCAAAGTGCCCATATTTATACATTCTTAAGACTGCTTTAAGTTGCCCCTCTCTCGCCCTAACAACCAATAGAAATGTTTGAAAATATTCGTGTCTTTCTGAAATGCTATATATAACCGAGGTAAAACTGATGAGCGGCATTTACCACCAGCTCATCATTCAGCTCTCGGAAAAACACTCGAAAAACACTCATTCGTGCTCTTGCAGTCGATGACTTCGGTCGTGTCTCAGTACTCGTTCTGATTCATAGTTTTCATTTTCGATATCAATCTTGATCTCCGGCTTCGGTCGTGCGTCGTGTACGCGGTTTTCGCTCTCCGTAGAGCTCGTCAAATTTCTTCGCGGAACGTCCGTTCGTAATGAATCCCGGTCTCGTCATTCATTACTGAAACGTCTCCAAAATTCAATTGGTGTTAGTGATCCTTGTTGCCTTGGCTCGCCTTGGCTTCCAAACTGTCTTTTTCAAGACACGAAACAACGTCTATCCAACATAATCTCTTCTAACCTCACTCAAAGTGAGCAATCCAGCCGGGAGCCACGTTCCTGCCACCAGCGACCAAGATGGCCGCGTGGTCGGTTTAAAACAAAAATTCTTATCTGGCGAGACTGGCACCATTCCAGTCCGTCCCTCAGACGTTCCTTCGAGCCTTTCTGGACTCAAAAGGCAAAAAACCGCTAACATGTTGAACCCCAACCCGGGAACATGAGGTTCAAACGTCCTGACATCCAACCGGTTCGCCATTTTCGCCACGGACGCCTTCAAGGCTTCCGCAGATAATCCTGAAAACTCTACTTCCACTACGTAAGTTCCAAAACTAACCTCAAACACAACTCGAACAAGCATTCGGCCGATACAGTAACTTCTGTCCGCCCTCCCCCATCTACATCAAAATCGCTGAAAACGAGGTTATCAAATTCAGCAATCTTCTTGAATCCGAAATTGGAAAGACCTCCTTTATAAAATTCTTGGGTAACCAGGTCAGGTTACATTTTTCCGATGTCAAAGTTTTCACAGATGCCAAATCGGCTTTCCATAAAGCTGGCTTGAAATTTTACACCTTTGCTCTTCCTAGCGAGAAGCCTCTCACCACTGTATTAAGGGGTCTCCCCCTAATCGACACCGAGTCAATAGTCAATGAGTTTATCGCCCTCAACCTCAAGCCACTGAGCGTAGTTGCTTTTCGCTCTTCTCCAACCAATCCTATTTTCAAAGTCACCTTTCCTCCTGAAACGAAACTGTCTCAGGTCAAGGCCATAGGGTTTCTGTACCAGTGCAGAATCTACTGGGAAAAGTTTATAAAATCTAAAAAGTATACCCAGTGCTATCGCTGTCAAGCTTTTGGGCACGCCAGTGCTAACTGCTTCAAAACGCCAAAGTGCGTGAAGTGTGGCCTTGAACACCTTACCAAGGACTGTGTCAAAACAGCCGAAGCCCCTGCCAAGTGTGCCAACTGTGTTGGCGACTATACAGCCAACTTCTCAAAATGTCCTAGCCCTCCTGTCTTACATCAACAAAAAATCTGCCGCTCGAATTCCTCGAACCACTCCAAATCGTCGCTCTCAAGATCCGACTCAGCCGATTCTGCATTCCAAGCGCGTTCTTCCCACCAACGGTAACGGTAACCGTACCTATAGCGAAGTCGTCAGCGGACTGGCTCCTCCCTCAAACACCAATATCAATCCTGCTCCCCTCGATTCCTCAGAAACAGGGGAATTTCTCAATGAAGCAATTCTCTTTTTCAAGAGAGCAATTCCCATAGTCAAAGCCATTCGCCCAAAACTCGCTTCATGTTCAACCATTTTTGACAAGTTAGAGGTCATATTTGACGCTGCTCAATTACTCTTCTCATAATCGCCTTCGACCGCAAACTTCCTGGTACAATCATGTCATGGAATGCAGGCTCCATTCTCCCAAAGCTGCCAGAATTCGAACTATTCTTGACCAACAATAACATTTTGATCGCCCTGATTCAAGAAACGTGGCTGTCCCCTGCCATGGACATTTCACTCTTCAACTACAATATTGTCCGCAAAGACAGAACCAATAACAGATCTCGGGGAGGAGTTGCTATCTTCATTCACAAAAACCTCCGATTTCACCCTCTTCAACTGCCTTCCGTTAACAACCTTGAAGCTGTTGCCATCAAGCTTAGTAGCTTCAACCTAGTACTTATATCCGCATATTGTCCTTAACAATTTCTGGACGATGCTGCATTAAACATCATCACCAACTTCAAAAGTCCATTTGTGGCTGGGGTTGACATTAACGCTAAGCACACCTCTTGGAACAATAAAGTCAATAACCATAACGGCAAACTACTTAAGAATCACTTGTTGAGCCATAATTACTCGATTATTTCTCCACTTACTCATACTCACTTTCGAATTAACTGCACACCGTCTACAATCGATTTCTTTTTGGCTAATACCTTCAACGATCTCCAATGCGAGACCTCCGATGACCTTTCTCCCGACCACCGTCCAGTGTTGTTGTTACCAGAGTCCAACCACTCATTCGCTACCTCTTCCCCAGTCACTGACTGGGACTCTTACCGTGACCTTGCTAACAAGGTAACCATATCACCCAATATCAACACAACCGATGATATTGAACGCAAGGTGACCCAATTTCAGCGGTTTCTTAAATCTTGTTTTTTCAAGGCCACCTCGTTCATCAACACACCCGACAAACATGTCAAGCCAGACGCAAATCTTAAACTTCTCATCCGTCTACGCAATTCCGCCAGGAAGCGATGGCAACGCTCTGCCGACCCGATCTCTTTTGATCAGTATAAGCAGCTCTCAAATAGCATCCAAAGACGGGTGAGATTTCTCAAAGGACAGCGTATTCAGACCGAAATCAAGAATGCTAAAACGTCCCACACCTTCTGGCCTGTTTTCAGGAGAATTATGAAAAAGCCTATCTCCATTCCTCCACTCTTAGACTTATCAGGGAATTTTCTCGACTCCAATCCAACCAAAGCCCAACTACTGGCAGACCACTTCTGCAAAATCTACAATAATGCTTTCAATACAAAATCACCACTTCAAGACTCAGTTAACTCCATAGAACGCGAATTCCATTTCAAGGAGCACCTCCTTCCCTCCTCTTGCTCTGACATTGTTGACTTCATTTCGCCCTCTAAAATCCATAGAACAGCCAAGAGCCTCAAACGTCGCAAAGCATGTGGATACGACGGTTTCTCTCCTAGCCTAATAATCGAAGCTCCCAGAAATGCTTTTGTGCAGCTTTATCTATAAAGCATGCTTTCAGCTAGCTCACTTTCCTAAGGCTTGGAAAGTTGCAAAAGTCATTCCCATTCCCAAACCGGGTAAAAACCCTAAACTCCCTGCCAGCTACAGGCCCATCAGCCTGCTGTCGGTCCTATCCAAGTTATTCGAAAAAATCATCTACCAACTGCTCTACTCCCATATAGCCGATAACAATATAATTATAGACTCACAGTTCGGATTCCGTAACAGCCACTCAACTATCCACCAGCTGATACGCACCACTCAATTTCATGTTCATCACATGAACATCAATCGCTTCTCCGGCATGATTCTCCTTGACCTTAACAAGGCCTGCGATTCTGTTTGGCACAATGGCCTAATCGCTAAAATGATCGAGCTCAAATTTCACCCGAGATTGATCAAACTACTCATCCATTATCTCGATGGAAGAACATTCTTCGTTCAAATCGGTAATGGGAAATCTATCTCTTATTCCATCCAAGCTGGTGTCCCCCGGGGTTCAGGATTGGCTCCTCTGCTCTTCTTGTTGTATATTAACGATATTCCGCAATCCCCAAATACCACTCTAGCCTTATTCGCTGATGACACTGCAATTCTTGCAGCTTCGCTTCGGCTTCATCATCTCATTAAAATTCTTCAACAGCACCTCGACACCCTGTTTCCTTTTTCCAAAACTGGAAACTCACAATCAATGGAGATAAAACTCAAGCCATCGTATTCACCAGGAAGCGTAAACATCAGTTGAATGTCCTCCCTCCCCTGACTATTAATAAAGAACGAATCGAATGGCTAAAGGAGGTAAAATACTTAGGGGTCAAGCTAGATTCTAAACTAAATTGGGGTCCTGCTGTGCTGGACAGGAAAAAAAGGCCTTAGCTGCCTTGGCAGTATCCTCAGTTCTCATTGGTACCAAATCCAAACTTAACACCCAACTGAAATTGCTCATTTACAAAACCTGCATCCGTTCCGTCATTACGTACGGAGTTCACCTTTGGCACACTGCTGCCAAGTCTCACCTCCTTTCCCTGCAACGCATCCAGAGCAAGGGCATTAAGATCATCCTCAAGTTACCTATGGATCATTCCACAGCCGACATTCACCTCAGGTCAAATTTACCATTGCTTAACAAGGTCTTTTACGACCTCGTTTCCAATTACGAATCAGAGAGCCACCCTAACCCCCTGATCCGTAACACCGCACTGTTCAGCAGGGATCTTCTCCCCTACTCACCTAAAGTTCGATTCTCTCTTGACCTCCGGTCGGACATTTCAGGGAACACTTCCAACAGTGCCCCCGGCACCTCGTCTTCCTCTTCTGCGCCAGCTCGTCGCCCTCCAACTGGTGGTCTCCTACACCACATCGATCACCTGGACCCCATGTAAACTACCTACAGACCTCATCTCGACACCTCAACTGCGATAACTACAGGCACATCGGAGACGAACTGGAAACAACTCCTCACCACCAATTCCAACTCAATGAATTTTTGAATTATCCAAAGGCGATTGTTATCGCCCCCTCATGCTGTTTTTCTTTCATGCCAATAAGTTTTTTGAAAATTTTCTTGTTCCAACCCCTTAGCCAATGCTAATTTCAATTCACTCAACTTGTCCAACCAAACTCCACCTCATGTTAGAAGGATAGGGAGCACTCTGCTTCAGGTGCCCTCTAATCGTTCTTATGATCCACCCACAGGCTCGCCTGTTTAAAAAAAAAAGATGAGCGGCATTTACCACCAGCTCTTTTCAGAGCTATCATATACGACGAGGAAAACTCCAGCTTTAAAAAGGCTGGAGGTATATTTTGACCGAAGGCCCAACGACTGCAGAAATTCACAGGCGAATTGGCTATAAACGTCGGTACTCTTATTCCGCCGCGGTCATTAGCACCGCGTCGCGCTGCTACCTGCGCCATCTTCTGTAGCTACTAATAAAACGATAAACTAATAAAACAATAAACGACACATAATCCAGTGGTATTATTTAAAATACTATACACGTTTATACTAAATGCTTATATTTCGATAAAACAAGGCAGAATTCCTTCCTACGCACGCCAGGTGCAAGACTATCTTCCATTATGCATAATTATTGTTAAATGGCAAAAAAAAAAATTCCTGAAACATGTATCCCCTATTTTGGATCAAAGATCACACACCCAAGTTTACATGAAAATAAACTAACAATAAATAAGAGAAACTGCAAAAACAAATCAAATTTTTAATATATTGTTTAAACAAAAAACTTTTGTCAAAATTTTTTACGTGACTACATTCCCCATTGAAAAACACACAATTTTTAAAAAAATTCAAATTTTTTGGACCTCTGGTTTTCGAGATATCTCAAAAAATACGGTTTTGACCCCCAACTTTGAGGGCTGTTTTTCACCCCTTCAGAGTGGATGGTTGCCGATAAAAAAAAATACGCGTGTTACGTCCCGGAGGTCTATCCGCGTGATCTTATCGCTTCGCGACGCGCGACCTACGCTAGACGCACAAATGTGACGCAACCTTTGTCCACGCGGCACGTACGTCCGACGTCTGACGGGACCACTACCTTCGCGAACCCAATCTACTGGCTAGCACTTACTGGTATGTAGTGTAAGGTCGTCGCCCACTAGGACGCACGTCAGCCGGACCGCACCGTCACGCGGTCGTCAAATCGAAGCCGCGCTGGTAGTTTTGCCGCCCACTAGAACGCACGTCAGCCGGACCGCACCGCGCCGGCACTTTCAGTGGCGCTCACCACTAGCGCGGTCGTTCGCCGCGCCGTAACCCGTCAAACAACCTAACCCAGACCGTTCTATGTAGTGGTGAGCGCCACTGGCGACAACTCATGTCGGGCGAAAATATTTTGCTTTCTGGTTCGAAAAAAACGTCGACATTACAAACTTCATAGGGTGGTTTCTCAAGATAAAAGTCTGCTCTATCGCGTGATGTAGTTCGATTTTACGCTGGACCCTTCTTTTTTAACATAAACTGAAAAATATCCTCAAAAATTGGCGCAAAAGTGTTGTCTCTCCATCTTTAACGATTGTTTAAACATGTTTAAACATTCATAATGTATTGATATTGAATATCACTGTATTCAGGAAAGTCTATAGAATCTTTTCCTCTAAAGAATAATACAATATCTTTTATTTTAATGACATCACAATATTTGTTTAAAGTTGACAAATATTTTTGTTTTCAAAATCATGTTTCTCAATGCGCGTCTCGGGGGAAAATTAAGGGCAGATTCAGAATCAGCGCAAAAAACTCTATAAGAATCACCCAACAATAATTGTGGAACATGAAAAAAGATTGATTGTGTTGGACAGAGTAATTACTGTCATATTTTGTGGTCTGGAAACCGTGTTTCTGAACGCTCGAATATGTCGTGCTTTAGACTTAATCTTCAGATATTTTTATTTAAAGTTGACGCATCTTGTAGCCCAGATCATAGCAGCTATAGGTGCCAAGACACCTCTGTCGGTTCGACGGTAGGGCACCAGTTTACTATACGCAGGTAGGCGGTCCGGGTCGAGTCCGACGATGGTAATAATGTTGGGGCGTACGGTCGAGTTTTTATTGCTTTATGACTCGGTGACATCGTGGACTTTTTCAGAGTTTTCTGGCGATAGTCAATGTATTCTAAAGACACGCTGAAATAATTTGGTTATTGCAGATTACCGGGGTTTGGGCGCAGTTACTTTTGAGTGGCGAGCATTAGCACTTAGCACTGCCTACACAATCGCTTCTTATTTTACTGTAACGACTACGATTTTATTAGAGGGACGAAAGGAAAATTTTCGAAGCTCGCGCGAGTCCTTTCTTTTGTTTTCCACATCAATGTGCTATTTCGGATATATCCACGAACATGATTTTGACTTGGATCTATTCTGACTCTCGCATAATTAGTAGCCCAATCAAATTTCTGTCCCCGACAATGGTTACTACTACTAATAGCCAAAAATGATTTCCATCATTGATAACGGTTCCTTATGACCAAAAAGAATTGTTGTCATTTATAATGGTTGTTTAACAGTCATATACAATGTCTATCATCGATAATAATTATTTGTAACTATTGGGTTGTGTAATAAATTCTCGCGTTTTTCGTATCTTATTTTTTTTCCCGCAATTTTCCATCGACAGAAGGAACATTCTCGGCGAGAATGTTTTACCGGTTGCTGGATGTGCTGTTCCTACGGTATACGTGAGACGATCTTAACGATTCGTAAAAACGATTAAAATGAAGATCCCAAACACTAGAATTGGTTCGTATTGATTTCGAATCGATGTCGTATATTTGTCAGTTAATGACGATTTTAGTTATACTAATTTTCAAATTTTAAATACTTATAAAAGAAATTGTATTCACATAACTTAAAATATACTGCCAATTTTGCGATAATTGTTATTCAGACACCATAAACAATAGTCTTTATTAATTTAATAAAAAAAAATCATTTGTAAAAAGTTCATATTTTATCACAAGGAATGCAGTAATCGTTGACTTTCATAGAAATTATTCGGGAAATCTAGTTTATTAAAAATATTAATTTGCATATGTTCTACTTACAAATAATCATTATCGATGATAGACTATCTTTGACTGATAAATATCCATTATAAATGACAACAATTCTTTTTGGTCATAAGGAACCGTTATCGATGATGGAAATAATTTTTGGCTATTAGTATTAGTAACCGCATTGTCGAGGACAGAAATTTATTTGTGCTACTGACCATGCGAGAGTCAGATTAGGTCTAAGTCAAATTATCATCGATAAGGTCTAAGTCAGATTATCATCGATAATGATTATTTGTAACTATAACATATGCAAATTAATATTTTTAATAAACTAGATGTCCCGAATAATTTCTATGAAAGTCAACGATTACTGCATTCCTTGTGGTAAAATATGAACTTCTTACAAATGATATTTTTTATTAAATTAAAAAAAGGCTATTGTTTATGGTGCCTGGATAACAATTATCACAACATTGACAGTTTGCTTAAGTTATTTCACCACAAGTGAGCATTGCTAACGCGATTTATCACATACATCCGATGATCTGACAAAAATGTTTCCAACAAAAGTTGATCAGTATTCACTTTTGTACAAATCTCGATATCAAAAATTAAAAGTAAATTTTTTTATAAAAAACTGAAGGTTACTTCAATTTTTTAAATATTAACATATGTTTTTTATTTCATAATATTCTAACTGGTATCGAGACGAGTTCAACGACCTATAACAATACAACATTATAAACCTTGAAATAACGTTGCAATAGAAAGTTTTCTTGGCCACAGAAAGTGCCGGCGCGCAAAACATTCTCGCCGAGAATGTTTCTTCTGTCGAGGCGTTGACGAGTCGGCGCTGTGCTGTTGCAGGTACAGTGGGCGCCCTTCCGCCTCACGCAGGTACTCTCTGGACATGGATGTTTCGGGGAGTATCTGCATAGGATGGGGCGGGAGCCGACGGCACAATGCCACCACTGTAATGCGGAGGTGGACACGGCGCGGCACACGTTGGAGGAGTGCCCTGCTTGGGCTGGACCGCGCCGTGCCCTCTGCTTTGCAGTGGAAGGGTGGGACCTCTCGCTCCCGGTCGTATTCGGCCGTATGATCGGGAGCGAGAGGTCGTGGAGAGCGGTGACCTCCTTCTGCGAGGAGGTCATGTCGCGGAAGGAGGTCGCTGAGCGGGTTCGGGAGGCGGACCCGAACTCGGCAAGAAGGAGGTGGGCGCGAGGTCGACCCTCGCGTCGTCGTGCTCCTCGTCGTGGTAGAGGAGCGGGAGTTTCGGCGACGCGGAGTGGGTCCACCTTGCGCCCGACCGTGTCCCCAGGGGGGAGTAGCGATGAGGGGGTTGGCGCGGGGGTTTCTGGGCCCCCGCGTCAACTTGTGCCCCGTCGGGGGGCGGTGTCTGGGGGAGGGCGCGAGGTTCCTCGCGTCAGAGGATATCCCCCCGTTTTGGAACGGGGAGGTTGAGGAGAGGGGCCGGGGAATAAGCTGACCCCGGCCCTAGGGAGAAGTTTAATTTCTCCCGGGATGGTCCGGCTCCCTTAGATTCTTGTTGGGGCGCCGGCCATCCCGGTGCCGAGCTCTGGGGTGGCGTGGGGGGTGAGGTGGGGAGGGTCGGGGCGTTTCGGATGCGCCTCCGACGACCTTCCCTTACCGATGTCGGCGTCCTCTTGCCCTGGCTGGAGCGGGGACCTTTGGGTTCCCCGCTTCGAGCAGGGCACGAGGGCACCGGGAGCTGTGGGTGGACCGAGCTGGGGCTCGGGAAGCTCAATTCGAAGGCTCCAGGGACGGGGACACCGGGCGGGTCCCTCCGCCCGGGGTCTGATTAGATTAGGGTGCGGGGGATGTTAACCCCTCCCCCGCGGGATGATTGTAATGCTGGGAAGTGACCTGTTGAATACTCGCGTGATCCAGGCACTTCCCCTGTAGCTTAGGAGGGCGTGTGTTTTTAGTGCGGTAGGTCTCGGGAGGGGATCGAGTCGCTTGCGAGTCGGAAAAAAAAAGGTACAGTGGGCGCACTCCCATTGAAATACACAGAAGAAAGCCAAAACGGCGAGGTGCCGCGGCGCGGTCCGGCTGACGTGCGGTCTAGTGGGCGCACATTTTACGGGTCGATACCGAGTCACGCTCGTGCTGTGCTGTTGCAGGTATAGTGGGCGCACTCCCATTGAAATACACAGAAGAAACCCTAAACTGACGTGCCGGCGCGGTGCGGTCCGGCCAACGTGCGTCCTAGTGGCCGACGACCCGTATTCGGTAAGACAACGAAGTAGATAGTGCGGCCGGTCTGAACGACGGGATTCTCGAGTTGGTAGACGTCAACGGCTCCCGAGCAGTAGAGTGGGTGGCCAGTAGGTACGGCAGACCTCCTTCAGTCGGTCGCCTCTCGCTGCTGGTTGGCGGCCGTACCAGAATCCGGCTGGGTCGTCACGGGAACGACGATCTTCACCCGTCCCCGGAAGATTACGTCGCTGATGATCCTGGGTTCACGTGTGATAGCCAGGAACTGTTGCCCACCGTTTTCACTCGCGTAGATGCGGGCGAGTTTCCGCAACTGGTACCGGCGACGGGCGCGGCGCGGCATGCGATACTCGTATGCTTTGATAAACAAGCGTCAACAGAGGCTTCTGCGTTTCCCGATGAATCCGGAGGAACGCACCGAGCAATATTATGCTCAGACGTGCGATGCGGAAACGCAGAAGCAGACGAAATATATATATATAAAAAGAGTGTATCGCAAGCGCGCGGTGTGGGGGCGGGAATTGAGTGAGACTCGCTGATTGTTGCGATAACTATAAGTATATTACGTCGTTCAATTTTACAACGGTACAACGGTACAACGTTCGAGAGTAGATTATGATAAAGATAACAACCGGAATTAGAAACGCGCGCGAGAACGATGAGACCGCACGAGGGCGGATGGACGCAAGAAGTGGAAGAACCGTTCGTTTCGAAGACAGAACTGGGACTGCCGCTGCTTGGCCCTCCTCGGACCACTTCGACATGTCGATTTCATCGTTGTTATTAAAAAGAGGCTACGGGGAATTGATTATGATAAGGGGACTACGAGCTAAGGTGAATGCGGTGTAGGGTTACAGGATGCTTACAGTAAGATACGGTTGATTACGAGAAAGAGATTGCAAAAATATATGGTGATACGATTACGGAGAACTATGGCAGACGTGAGGTTTTGATGTGTCGTGAGTCGTGAGAACTTATATCTAGGTGAATATTATATGTTTAATTCTTACTAACTATACTTATGACTATGGCAACACGTCGGTAGACGTGACAACGTGTCAAATATTTTTCAAAGGACTATAAGCTCCCATAGTTTCATCAAAATCCGATTTTCGTATCTGAATATGTTCCCTTGTTAGGTTAACAAGCATAAGTTGCAGATTGCGCTTTTCGACTTTTCAACTCGATCTAATATTTCTTTCCAAAACAAAGTGCCTCTATGAGGTATACATAATTGTCCGTGCCTTTGACGGGTGCTTAAAATTGACAATGCTTTAAAATCCGGCTTCTTCGGACACATACCTTTCATCACAGACGGCTCTCGTCGGGAAAGCGTGGAACCACCAAAGAGTATCTCGTTGGTAGTGGAACCCGACAAGAGCCCCTGTGCCACCCACGAGATACTATTCGGCGGGACCAGTAAGCGGGTGCGAACTGCGAACGGGCGCAGGGATAACGTGGAACTTACAGTGATCTTGAAATACCACATCGCTAAAAGTTCCGCCACCGACGAGATACTAATCAGTGATTCCGCAGGGACCGTTACTTGGTAAGGGCTGTTTCCGTGTTTCATCATTCGATGGAAATCAAAATTATTTACCTTCATTTTTTAATAATTAATTATGTATTCAAGCTAGTTATTTACTTTTTATTTATTTAAATTTATTCTCGAATCGTGTTACCTTCTCACGATAATTTAATCTTGTATCTTGTATCGAGAATCTCGTAGGTGCTAGTAGTTCTTATGAATAGAGGATAATACCGATTGCCCAGTGCCCAGGTTTTTAATTTTGCTTTTAATATTTCAGACTTTAAAAACCAACACCAAAACATACATTCGGTGCAGAATGTATTCAAGATAATCAATATGGTTCCGTGATTTGCCTTCTTACCGACGAAATCACGTCGGTGGCCTTCTGTTTCTTATTCCAGCCAGAATATATCGTAGAGGGCGTAAGAAAACACCGAAATATTCGAGTGACACGATCTCCCATAAGGCTGGCAGTCTTTAACAGTATCTCGTCGGTGGTTTGAATTTTTCCCAAATTTTGGATTTTAAGGGGTGAGTGACTTCGACTCGATTTTGAAATGTGTTCTCGCAGGAATTGTTGGTCTTTGGAGCGCTTAAATGAAAGCTGGATGATCGTACTTAATGATCAACGCGTTTTCGGATCGTAGGAAAATTCAATATCGAATATTGAAGAATAGATAAATCTCGACCGATATCTCGGATAGCTTGCATACGTGCAGAATCGCACAATTCCGTTGGTGTGCAGTGTGCAGCAAAAACACTCGAAGACGAGAATTTAAATGGCACGATGCATCCAGGCAGAGCAGTATCAAAAATTCGCTGACAACAGTCCCTCCCTCGCAATAAGGTTGAACTGTCGAACGTTTCCTAGATCGGAAAACGAAAAGGTGTATTCCCATCTGGACTGCTCAACCGTTGTAGGAGCCTGGTGCCTCGACTTTGCTTCTATCTGTCGAGATTTCTCCGGCTACGTGATTCGGTTGCGAACAGCTTCTCATGTGCGAAACGTCTGCATCCGAAGTTGCAACTACCCGAGGCCACCATTATGCTATAGATAGGTTAATAGCTTAACTTCATTTTTGAAGAACAGAATTTCAATTCAGAATTAAAACATTGTAATGGCTAGACCGTGGATATCTATGCGACATACAAATTTTCTGCGTTAATTTGCTAGACACATTAACCATTCAGAATTATCATTCCTAAAATTCTGCAATCTTCTTACTATTTTTTATTTCATCTATTCATTGTTCTACTGACTAAACATTTTGTTTAATCGAATGGTTTTGCTCAAGAAAATTGTAAGGACTGATTAAAATATCCCACTTCACTAGCATTGCAGAAATACATGTATGTAACTTCTGGGAAGAATTATTTAGCATAATTCTTTTAATTCGTTACACTCGGAGCTGTAATCTAATTCGAAAACCGAATTTATCTTCCGGCCTGAAATATTTCCATTTTATATGATTTTCTTAATTTACAATCGTACAATACTTTCAGTAGTTTATTAAACTTATTAAATACGTTTAGTAATTTATGGAATACAAATTTAATAATGCAACAAATATTTTGGATAATCGTTTAAGAATTATTATTATTAATCATGGAAATTATACGAATTCATGAGAAAGTTCTATTTTCCTAGTATCGTAGAAATATATGCGACTTTCGCATAAACTATATTCACCATATTTCATCGTTTATTGCTTGGAGTTTAAAAAGAGCAGTTTTCACGATTAAAATAGAAGAGTTACCAAATTTTCTTACTTCAATACTAGTATAGTATACAGGGTGTCCCAAAATTCCTGAACTTCCCGGAGATGGGTGGTTCCTGAGGCCATTTGAAGCGATATCTAGATCGACCAATCAGAGCGCGACCTAGACGCGAGTTTGCACAGTCGGCCCGGCGCGCCAACTGTCTATTGGCCGACTGTGCCAACTGTCTATTGGCCGACTGTGCCAACTCGCGTCTAGGTCGCGCTCTGATTGGTCCGTGTTTTCCGTTAATAACTCCTAAAAAAAGCCGCAGATAACATTTTTACGAAGGAAAATATCGCTTCAAATGGCCTCGGGAACCACCTATTTCCGGGAAGTTCAGGAATTTTGGGACACCCTGAATTGATTCAGCAGTTGTGGAGCGCAAAAAATCTACAATAAAAGCAGTTTTCGTAAAAATCGACGAGGGTGTGTATGTTATAAACAATTTCGAGAGCATGGAGGATGATGAATTAAATCCGCTTTATATCTGCATATGTGCTACAACGTATTTCAATTTGAAGGAAAGTCTCAGCCATCGAGTATAAAAGTGATCGATGTGACATGGAATGGTCGAAATGTAAAGTTTGGACAATAGAATGTCGGAATAATAAGGCTTCGCTATAGCGTGGGCCGAAGCTGTGCGCGAATAGAATTTTTACCATGGGTCAAAATAGCTCTGCACCTGTCCGAGAGCCGTTATCAGTCGATCGTGAGTCAAATGATAGTTTAAATCCGTCGTAGAAATTGACTTTTATGAATATAACGGGAGAACGTACTTTGTCATGTAGACCTTCCTCGTTAACAACGATCTTTTTTTTCTAACGGGTGCAGTAACCATGTATAATTTAATTACACCTGCATCAGGAACTACTTTGCTGCAGAATCAGAAGCGAGTCCGTAATTAATTTGAGCATCCTTGTGGCTGCGAGCTTACGGCATTCTCGAGAACAGCTCATAAAATTGGCCAACATTCGCGGACCCCGTAGAAGTATTACGTATTATCTTTAGAGTATTCATACTGCGTACCGTGTGTGTTCATTTCAGTTGGGTTTGCCGTGGAAGCGTTAATTCTCGTGTTACACCTCGGCGATTCATAATTGTACCGAATTTAACGTTCGAATTATCGAACTTTTTCTAGAAAACATTTTCGCTGTCGATATTTTTTTGAAACTTTCTGGAAACCAAAATCGTGTCATGTGTCGGAAATTACAAATTCGTTTTGTGTCTTATTGTTAGATTGATAAACTCCGACTTTTTAAGAACGAATGTACGGTGCTATAAATTGCTATGAAATTAAGCAATTTTCACCTACAGTCCTCGACAAAATAATAAGACACCTAGTATATTTTTAAATTTCTTATATTTAAAGGTGGAAAGTGTACACTCCGTTATATCCTGAATACTACATACTATCTCCAAAGTAAACACGCAAAATCTTAGGATTGTATCGCATATCATAGCAAAATTAGAGAAAGATATATAAACACGGTCTGACATTAATTCGACAAATGTATAAAACATTTAGCTTATTTTCCAGTTATGTGACTTCTACCATTAAGTGTTCTACTGTGAACGTATTCATACGTTGAATCGTGTGATTTTCTTACATTATAAGTACATTTATTACAACGAAAAATAAATAATGTTAATAAATAAAAGTTTGCTTGTGATCAAGTCCACTGGATGAAAAACTGGAAGAAAGTCATTTGGTAGTGTCGAGAAAAAATTCAATCTAGATGGTCCTGATGGCTGGGCCTACTACTTTCATGACTGCAGAAAGGAAGAACTCCATTTATGTTGCCGTTAAATGGGCAGTATTATGGTATGGGCCTCTACTA
Organism: Lasioglossum pauxillum; assembly: GCA_933228785.1. Lineage (NCBI taxonomy): Eukaryota > Metazoa > Arthropoda > Insecta > Hymenoptera > Halictidae > Lasioglossum > Lasioglossum pauxillum. Next base: position 34,659,069 of record OW121701.1, on the reverse strand, counting down.
GTTACTATGGAAAAACAGAAATAAACTTTTTATCAGGTCGGATGAATAGTAATGAATATATTGAACTAATAGCAGATCAGTTAAACAAGCCTGCAGATCGTATCACGCGCTGTGACTATATTTTTCAACAGGATAATGCAGCAATCCATACTGCAAAATCTGTGAAACAATTCTTTTCTTCAAAAAATATTAATATTTTGGAATGGCCCGCTCGTTCTCCCGATTTAAATATTATAGAAAATGTGTGGGGAGATTTGTCAAGGTGATTCTACGCGAATGGGAGACGACATAATAATGTAAATGAACTAAAAGAAAATATAAATCACAATTGGACACATTTAGAACAAAAACGAATCAAAAAGTTATATAAAACTATCCGAAAGCGATTACTAGACGTAATTTAATTCAAGGGCGGTATCACAAAGTATTAACTTTGTATTTTTATTTGCTTAATCAAACATTGTTCTGTTAGTGTCTTCTACTTTTGTCGAATTAATGTCAGATCGTGTTTACATATCTTCCTCTAATTTTGCTATGGTACGCGATACAATCCTAAGATTTTACATGTTTACTTTGGAAACAGTATGTAATATACAGGATACAACGGAGGATACAACATTTTCTACCTTTAAATATAAGAAATTTAAAAATATGCTAGGTGTCTTATTATTTTGTCGAGGACTGTATTGGCTTAATAATGAAGGACTGCATCTTTTATAAATATCTGAAAATATATGTACAGGTGATATCGAAATAAATATTACCTAATGTACAGCGTTTTTGTATTTTTTAGTAAAATATAAATCTAGCTTGTGGTGAGAGGAGTTTCAACATCATTGAATAGAATTGCGTTTGGTTCTGATATGTTTAGTAAAGGCGCTGTGCATGTTAGGTTTACGATCTCTCGATAAATTGCCACGGAATCACCCGAACATGTAGAATATGATGCACAAAATCACGTAAAGAACGATTCGACTATGATAATATCGCTGATAAAAATTCCGGTTGCGTTGCTGGCGTGCAGAAATTTCACATAAAGTCTGAAAATTTATGACAGCAGTGTTTGGGAACGCGGTAATAATCCTGGCTAAGTTTCGAAGATTTGATTGGTTTGACGGTTAACGCGATCCTTCTGAGTTACGTCAACGGTAGCATACTTGCCTCGATTCTACGTAAAAATCATTCCGCGGCTATTATTATTCGTTGTAAAGTTTATCAGGAAAGTTTTATTATCGCAGTGAAACACTCCTCCTTTTGTCGGCACACATAAATCATTTTTATTCTACAATAGTTGTAATTCAGTATCACGCGTCCCAGATCTTAGCAGTCAAAAAAATTCTCGTTAAACTTTAATGCAGCGAGTATACAACAACGTTAATTGGGCATCTATTTGATCTGACAGCTGCAAAATTTCATTCGATCACTTTTGTCAATATCTTGAGTAATCATGTCATCTCCTCAGGGATAGGGAGTCTGAAAACAAGGTTTACAACCCTCCAAAAAAAAAATGTAACTCGAATTCATAATTTGGAGCAATATCTTTACAATTTTTTCTCCATACACTTGACAAATGTTTTTAGATGTGACCATGAATATTGCATTCTTATCCATTTTAGTGGATTTTGTACAACGAGAAAACCAAAACGCTGAAAATATGCTTGCAATTATGACAACAGGCAGAAGAATGATTAAGACTATGGAAAGAAAAGAGTAACTGCTGATAACTATTTATCTAATTGCAAATATGCCCTCATATTTAGATTGTCGACAAGCCGTTGACAACTCGAACGATCACGATTCTACGTAATATTTATCGAAACGTTAATCATGTCTTTCTATTGCATCCTTAAAATGTGGTACACTCTCCGAAATACTCGATTTATCCGCGATCTGGTCTATCGTAATTCGCCTGTTTGCATTAATCAATTGATTAACACGTTCAACATTGTTATTCGTTGTCAAAGTTGACGGCCTCCGCTATCGACGATCAAGTTCGATATTCGTATGGCCATTCTCGAATAAAGTGCGCCATTTCGAAACTGCCCGACAGGATATTTTATTGTCCGCGTACACATCGCACAATCAACGATAAATTTTCAGCGGGGTTGCCCTTCTTTGCCCAACAAAAAGCGAATCGCAGCTCGGATTTCCAGTTTGGACGTACTTGCACCGGACATGACACTTTTCACGATTGATAAAAAACGAAATACGATTAGTATGTAGATGGTATTTCGAAATTTGTATGTACAGTAAACTTGGACTAAGATGGGTGCACTGCAAGAAATGGGATTTTTAAACATTCCGACACCTCGTGGTGTCCAAAAATGAAATATTTTCGAGATCGCCTTTCGGCGTGGACAGTAACGGAAGGGCTGAAAAAATTGTGCCGACGAGTTCCATCGAGATTTGATACAGGTTCTAGAATAATGCGAACCTTCGGCTTACCCTCGGACATGTTGTCGACGATAATAATTTAGATAGAGGAAATTGTACTGGAATACTTTTATCATACTCATTGTCCGGGTTCGTTCGGGGTCCGTATCATGGCGTGCGGGGTCGTAACGAATTGTCTGGCTGATCGAAAACGGTGTACTATATAAAGCTGTCCCTGGACAATAAACCCGTTCCTCGTAGAAAATATTTTCCGACATTGTCGGGTACTCGTAACAAAGAGTTCGCCCGATAAACCGGCGTGCACGGGGGTGTGGGTGGCCGTGAAAATAAGGAATGGGAGTGACACGGAGGGCAGGGTTACGGATACGGGGTACAGCATTACTATCCTGATAATGGAGTAGCGGTCAATGGGGCGATAGATCGCGCCATGGAGACGGCGCTGTAACACGCGGGAGCCGAGCAAGCTCTCAAGGGAGCTGCTCAACCCCTTTGCACAGGTCGCCGCCGTGCAGCGCCGTCTTCCTGCTTGCCTGCCACTTTCAGCCCCGGCTATAGCCGAGGCCGTTTCGGCTGCTGTCTTACTCGCGGCTATATCCGAGGCCCTTTTCCTCATGTCACCCGTCGATCCTTATCTACGGAAACACATTTCTACGCCCGACCCGTCCCGTAACAATGCCTCGCTGCCGGCTGCCGGTCGCAAAATGTTACTGCACGCTCAGACTAGCAGTTTGTCCCGATAGTTCTTTCCGTAATCTGCGCGTTTTAATGCTGCGAGGCAACGTAAGAATAGCTGCGGTCATTAGACCGGATCGAAAAAACATTCTTCTCGAAATCGAAAACGCCCCGATGTTGTGGTTCGACACCCTAATGACAAGGCCAGAATCCTGTGTTCCCCCAAACGTTGTTGCCTGCAGGTTACGCATTGACTCAAACATTTGAAAATTTAGGAAAATATCGACATTTTTAAGAATATTGAAATCGAAGTATATTCTGTTATAGATGGCGCAAGAGCGACCAAAAAGCATAACTAGAGGGCTATTGTTGCTCGCTTGCTTCGCTCGCTCGCGGGTGGGGTTGTTGTTGCTCGCTCGCTTCGCGAGCTCGCGGGCAGGACTGCTCTTGCGAGAATGTTAGTGGTACGCATGGCTAGTAGGGCCCACAGCTATTAATGTCTCATTTTGTGTGTGACTCTCCACGAGCCACACAGAGAACTTCCCGATTCGTTAGTTGTTGTATATTATTATTATTATTTATTAAGTGTACGTTTTAAGAAGATTATACGTTTTCAGGGAAATTCAATAGTTCTCTACTTATCAAAATGTTTGCTATATGGCATCGCATTAAACCAATATCGTATGCTCGTTGCTCGCTTGGTTCCTTGTTATAGCATGCTAATGTTGCAAAATAAATTGTCTTAATTAGTTTTTTGCAAACGATACAACTCATCATTATCCGGGTTTGCAGTATTGATCTTGGTTTTCTTCGATACTATTAATTTAAATTTTCTCAAAATATATAAACCGCTCAATTTTGAAACTCTGCTCAGTGCTACATACATCATTTGCAAAGTTCGTATTTCTGATGTTTTAAAATCCATACATACTTTCTCGTATGTTTGTCCCTGACTTTTATGAATCGTAATCGCTTCAGCAGGAACCACTGGAAATTGACTATGTGCGATTTGTTATTTTTCTTAACTCGAAATATTTACTTGATTCGATATTTTTTTATTATTGGTGTTAAATTTTGATTTATATTTGCATTTTTCATATAATCACGATAACGAGTTCTTACTTTCACTCCTACTATGGCCAATTGACAATCTAACCACAATATAGACGGAATTTTAGTATTTTCTTGAAAAGTAATAAATTTTAATGTTCCGCATGCTCCATTAACCAATCCGTCTTCAACATCAATGTTATTAATTATCATATATTTTATATTAATTTTCAATTTAATCTCAGTTAACAATTCGTTTTGAACTGATTGTTTATTTAAAGATTGTAATATAAATGTTTTTGTACTTTCATCGATATTCTTTGAAAATGTATTCTCGGCGATGATTAACTCACTCTTGCATTGGAATAATTTTCGATTATTGTAAGCGGTTACATTAGCATTAGTTGCATAATTGGAAAAAACGTATTTTTAATTAAAAAAAACAAGAACAATTTTTTTTTAATTTAATAAAAAATTTTTTTTTTAATTTTATAAAAAAAATTTTTTTTTAAATATGTCTAAATATATATATATATAATTTTTTTTTTAATTTAATAAAAAATTTTTTTTTTAATTTTATAAAAAAATTAATATAAATTAATATAAATATATATATATATATATATTTAGACATATTTAAAAAAAAAATTTTTTTATAAAATTAAAAAAAAAATTTTTTATTAAATTAAAAAAAAAATTGTTATATATATATAGTATATACTATATATATATATACTATATATATACTATATATATATATATATATAGTTACGTTTACTTCTACGGTGGATACGCCTTTCGTATAAATTGCAATGTTTAATCAACTACTTTCGAAAAAAACTAAAAAACTACTTGACCAATATGGACCAAAATCTAATCAGCTCTAAGTTACAGCGAGGCACATCGATTGCATCATTCATCATTCCGATCGCGTTGTTACTTTTTCTGAAAACGTTAACGAAAAATTTGATACCATAGAAACGGACATACACACACACACACACACACACACACACGCACGCACGCACGCACGCACGCACGCACGCACGCACGCACGCACGCACGCACGCACACACACACACACACCGACATTTTGATAAAAATAGTCTAAAATGACTCCAATGACCATGAAACGTGAAGATCTGCTAAAAAATCGATTTTCGATTTTCGGGGTAATTACAATAACTTCCCTATAAAATCGGGAAGTTAATTAAATATGATAAAATCATGAAATAAAATTTATTATGAAATCATAATTAGCAACATCTGTCATTTGGAAAATTTTCAATTTTGCGCCGCCTCCGAAAAGATTCTATTGTGTTTAACGTGATATTTAATATTTTATTTTAATCAATTTTAGTAACAGTTATTGTGTATCAGAGTTGGACAAAAATTTAATCAACGATTTACGACTAAATTGCTACTTCAATCGTTAATCGCAAGTAACAATTAATCTCCTAGTTTAGTCGTTAAATACTTATTAATCGTTAATTGCTGTTAACGATTAAATACTTATCAATCTTTAATTGCGGTTAACGATTAAATTTCTACTGTAGTCGTTAATTGCGATTAACGATTATTAATTGCCAATCGGATAATTGATTAATGATTAACTGCTGAAATTTCGAAATATGGAATCAAAACTGTATGAATACTGACAAAAATGTAAACTGAATTTAGGTGTATTGCCATTTGGTCTATATGTATAATACAAAGTATAAATTGTATACGCTCTGAAAATTTCATTGAAATTGGTTAATTGGTTTACGAATTATAAACGATCAAAAATGGTGAAACTTGCCACTTTATGGTACACTACAAATTACCACTTTTGATCGTTTATAATTCGCAAACCAATTAACCAATTTCAATGAAATTTTCAGAGCGTATAACACTGTCCAACAAATTTCAACATTTTTTATGTTCCCAGATTACTATTGGGTCCTTCTTATAGAGTTTTTTGCGCTGATTCCAAATCTGTTTCTAATTTTTTTCCTATACGCACAGTTTTTGAGGAACATGGCTTTGAAAAAAAAACATATTTTTTAACTTTAAACAAATATTGTGATGTTATTATAAAAGATATTGAATTGTTCTTTGCAGCAAAAGATTATGTGGACTTTCCCGAATACAGTGATATCCAATATTAATACACTATGATTGTTTAAACATGTTTAAACAATGATTAAAGACGGAGAGACACCATTTTTGCACCAATTTTTGAAGATATTTTTCAATTTATCTCAAAAAATAAGGGTCCAGCGGAAAATCGAACTATACCACGCGATAGAGCAGACTTTTATCTTGAAAAAACCCTTTTTGAAGTTTTCGACATCGACGTTTTTACCGAACCAGAAAGCAAAATATCTTCGCCCGACATGCGTTGACGCCAGTGGTGCTCTTCCACTAGCGCGGTCGTTCGTCGGGATACGCGCTGCGGTGTAACGGCGCGTGGCTATAAGCGCGCAATTATGTCAGATTACTTAAATATTATATTTTATTAAATGTTATACTATTGTTATTTATTATTTATTAGTTTATTTATTCTGTATAAATTATTTTATGTATTTTTTAATGTTAGTCTCTTGTTTATAGTATATTTCATTCAAAAAAGACCTTTTGTAACAAAAAAATAATTTATTCACACACTACACTATTACACTATTTACAATGCTAATATACACTAGTAAAATACATATCGATTTAAGATGGAGCAAACTATTTTAATTATATATTTAAGTCGATAAAAATGGTTCCATTTTTCAAGTCTTCATTAGCACTACAATAACATAGATAAGACGACAATTACTGAAAATAAAATTTTTCAGTCACAGCATTGCAGACTTTCCTTACATTGTATGTATTCCGTAGTCCGTAGACCGTCATTTATTTCAAAATATCGTATTGGTTCTTAGTAAAACTCATGCCAAAGTTCAGTTTCGGCTTTGAGTTTGTTGAAATTAGTCGTGTCAAGCATTTCAAATCTTCATTGCTACGTATAAAACCTCATAAAACGCATTTATAGTTATTTATGGTATTCTAGTTGTTGTGTATAAAATATATGTACTTTAGTAGTGTATTTTATCTTAATAGTGTACATACATTTTGGCATTGTAAATAGTGTAATAGTTTAGTGTGAGTATATATGTATTAATAGTGTTTTATATAATATAATATAATGTCGCGAAATTGTATAAATCAACCGGACTCATTTTGTTATCTTTGTGGCGAAATTGTTTTAAAGTCACAATGCGAGATCATATCTCTTACATTAAAATTTGCATATGAAAATTATTTTCAATGCAAACTTGGAGACCAGGATAAAGATTGGGCTCCTCATACTTCCTGCCAGCGTTGTGCCAAGGTTCTTCTAGCGTGGATTAGGGGTGGAACTAGAAAAATGCCGTTCGCAATACCAATGGTATGGAGGGAGCCCACAAATTATACGACGGATTGCTATTTTTGTTTAACAAAAATATGTGGGTTCAATAAAAAATATAAAAATAGAATTGTGTATGCTAATGTGCCTTCCGCTATTCGGCCAGTTATGCATTCGGAAGAATTGCCTGTGCCTAAACCTCCTACAAAAATACCTGAGGCATTTGACGCAACCGAAGAAAAACAAGAAGAAACTGAAGAAACTGAAGAAACTGAAGAATATACTTCACCACATTCGAAAGAGCCGCATTTATTAACACAGCCGGACCTCAACGATCTCGTAAGAGATTTAAATTTAACGAAGGAACAAGCAGAGCTTTTAGGATCGCGCCTACAAGGGTGGAATTTATTAGACAGTTCAACAAAAATTACCCACTTTAGAAACCGGCAGCATACATTTCAGCAATATTTCTTGATGTCCGATGACGTATGCATTTGTACTGACATTGATTCTCTCTCAAGAACACTTGGTTTTGAACATATTGCAACCGAATGGCGGCTATTTATCGATTCATCAAAAACAAGTATGAAAGTAGTGTTACTTCATATTACTAATATACAGGGTGTCCCAAAATTCGTGAACTTCCCGAAAGGGGGTGGCTCCTGAGACCATTTCAAGCGACATTTTCCTTTGCAAAAATGTTATCTGCGGCTTTGTTTAGGAGCTATTAACAAAAAACACGGACCAATCAGAGCGCGACCTGGACGCGAGTTGACACAGTCGACCCGACGCGCCAACTGTCTATTGGCTGACTGTGCCAACTCGCGTCCAGGTCGCGCTCTGATTGGTCCGTGTTTTTCGTTAATAACTCCTAAACAAAGCCCCAGATAACATTTTTGCAAAGGAAAATGTCGCTTGAAATGGTCTCAGGAGCCACCCCCTTTCGGGAAGTTCACGAATTTTGGGACACCCTGTATATCCGTCCATCCCCATAGCATATTCAGTGAAAATGAAAGAATGCTACGAATCCATAAAGACTGTGTTATGCAAAATTGACTATAATAGATATAAGTGGAAAATTTGTGCAGATTTAAAAGTGATAGCCATATTGCTCGGTCTTCAAGCGGGATACACAAAATATTGCTGCTTTCTTTGCGAGTGGGATAGCAGAGCAAGAAATCAGCATTACCTGCGAAAAGATTGGCCAAAACGAAAACACTTAACTCCAGGATCAAAAAATATAAAATATGAAAATCTGATTAATGCAGAGGACGTTATTTTGCCACCATTGCATATAAAGTTAGGCATAATGAAAAATTTTGTGAAAGCTATGGACAAAACTGGACCCGGATTTGAATATTTGAAAACCAAATTCCCTGGAATTTCTGATGCCAAAATAAAAGAAGGTATATTTATCGGTCCCCAAATACGACAGTTAATCAAAGACAGTAATTTTAGTGAAAAATTAAATAAACTAGAAAAACAAGTGTGGACTTCATTTTTGGAAACAATTGACAATTTTCTTGGGAACAACAGATCGGAAAACTATGTGTCCATAGTGAATAAACTTTTAAAAAATTACCAAAAACTAGGATGCAATATGTCACTGAAGATACATTTCTTGCATTCGCATTTAGACTTTTTTCCTGCGAATCTTGGTGACGTGAGTGATGAACATGGAGAACGCTTTCATCAAGATATTTCAGTGATTGAAAAACGTTACCAAGGAAAAGACTTATGTGCGATGCTTGCAGACCATTGTTGGACACTTATCAGTGAAAATAGCGATACCACGTATAAGCGGCAAGCAAAGCGGAACCATTTTTAAAGTTCACAAAAAAATGGGTAAGTTTTTCTTTCGTATTTAGAGCTTTATTAAGTATTTTCACAATAAAATGTGAATATATTTTGTATTTCATAATTCTGTGTAATATCATCAGTACCCAAAAGAAAAACAATTTATAAAGTTGAAGCTTCCGCTTTTAGTAATGAATTATTTTTTTGTTACAAAAGGTCTTTTTTGAATGAAATATACTATAAACAAGAGACTAACATTAAAAAATACATAAAATAATTTATACAGAATAAATAAACTAATAAATAATAAATAACAATAGTATAACATTTAATAAAATATAATATTTAAGTAATCTGACATAATTGCGCGCTTATAGCCACGCGTCGTTACACCGTAGCGCGCTGCGCCGTATCCCGACGAACGACCGCGCTAGTGGAAGAGCACCACTGGCGTCAACGCTTGTCGGGCGAAGATATTTTGCTTTCTGGTTCGGTAAAAACGTCGATGTCGAAAACTTCAAAGGGGGGTTTTTCAAGATAAAAGTCTGCTCTATCGCGTGGTATAGTTCGATTTTCCGCTGGACCTTTATTTTTTGAGATAAATTGAAAAATATCTTCAAAAATTGGTGCAAAAATGGTGTCTCTCCGTCTTTAATCATTGTTTAGACATGTTTAAACAATCATAGTGTATTAATATTGGATATCACTGTATTCGGGAAAGTCCACATAATCTTTTGCTGCAAAGAACAATTCAATATCTTTTATAATAACATCACAATAGTTGGTCAAAGTTGAAAAATAGGTCATTTTTTCAAACTCAAATTTCTCAAAAACTGTGCGTATAGGGAAAAAATTAAAAACAGATTCGGAATCAGCGCAAAAAACTCTATAAGAAGGACCCAATAGTAATCTGGTAACAAATTTGGTGTTGGACAGTGTAATTTATACTAGTTGACCAGACACATCTTTTGAATTTTCGTTATAGGCCCAACATAAAAAAGTTGTAAAAATTAATTTTTACTATTGTTTTTCACAGTTCTGTTCAAATGCATTTTTTCAACATATTTTTACACATCATTTACTAAACTAATTCTTCTAGCCTTACAGAGAAATTGAAGTCGTTTGGTCCATTCATAAAAAAATTGTTCTGATTTAAAGTGTGTGAAATCAGTGATGCTCCTTACTGTATATCTTTATAAATCATAAATTATAAATTATTATTTATAAATCAATATATATATATAATTTTCTAACTATTATTATTCGTAGAAGAGATATGAAGGTTATCGGCATTTTTTCCAAAAGCTTGAAATAAAATTTGTCGATACAAAAGTTCCTATTCGAGAGAGTGAGAGGGAGAGCATAAAGTTTGCTGTAGAAATAGTTCAAAACAATTTCGAATATTTCATTAATCCGGTGCTAATTAGTTATTCGGAATTTTTAGAGACACCTTTTAAGTTAACGCTCGCTAAAGAGAGGTCGCCTTACATAATAGTACATACATATTCAGGATTTCAAAAATCCGAGGCAAATTACAGTGGACCTCAAAACAGCTTTGCAGTTCCGAGCAGGTTGTTTAATGAAAAGACTGTTCTCGTACACGCAGCACATTTCCAAGAAGCAATTCCAAGATTGCGGATGCATGAGATCCATTAATCTTTCTGAATTTCAAGATATTTCGAGGAACAAATATCCCCGGGTAATTAACGCGAGCAACTACTTTGGTTTAAACCACTTAATTATATACATATTTCTTCGAAACTTCGCCAGTTCTATTCAACCGTTAAATAATCCCTCAAAATTGCAATACATGCGATATTAACTGGAAGTATTCAATGAATTGGAAGTATTGAAATGGTTATTCAAAATCGAATAATCGTCAGCATAAAGAATATGGTTATAGCTGTGGACATTGTTAAGTAGAAGCAGAATGGAGCCGGATAATACTTCAAAACGGAATTTTTCGAACTCTTTTCTTTCAATCGAACTCTTTTGTTAACGTTACACCCGGATGATTTGTTACTTTCAACAAGTTGAATGCAATGTCGATTGCTCCGCAAAGAAGGGAGCTTCCTTTCGATTCGAAATTATTACGCGCACTTGATCAAACAAGTTAGACCGCATGCAATGCCGTACACTGGAACTATTAAAGAAACAGCACGGTTTTATTTTCCCTTTTTAGCAATCGGTAGACTGAAGCAGCTTTAAGTCTGCAGCACTCCCCCATCATCCCTCCTTGTCCTTCCACCTTTACGATTGAACGTGAGCCCAACATCAGAATAAAAATACGACGAATGCTACCTCCATCACGTTAATGTCGCTCTTCCATCTTCTATCGTAGAGACCATTTATTTCGATCTTACCAATGTCTTTTCAGGTTTCTCTTCGTATCGCAGCCGAACGATTTGGACCTCTAATAGAAATTGTGACAATTTCCATAAATGCACTCTGCCCGAGAGACTTGGTTTACTTATCTGAAAAATTACTTCACACTCGAATCTTACTGCTAGAGGATTTTCTGCACTTACAATAAAAACGATTAAATCAAATGTAGAAAGGTACTAGAAGAATTCAAAAACATTCTTACACTCTCTTCAACTTCTCGACATTATTAAATGGAAAACCACAGTATTATTTCACTTTTAGTTCTTACAAATGATTCAGGAAAAATCAATCAAATAAAATCTAATCATCGAAAAATCGACGATTGATTCAATCGATTGATGAAGTTAATCGTCAATCGTTGATTAAAAAAAGAAATCGTCGAAAAAAAACATAAAAGCACGTAAACAGAGTTCGTATACCAGTTGACAAAACACATTTTCTAAATTTTCGTTATTGGGCCAGCTAAAAAAGTTGTAAAAATCAATTTTTACTATTGTTTTTCACAATTCCGACCAAATGCATATTTCAACTTATTTATTAGACGTCATTTACTAAACTAATTCTTCTAGCCTTACAGAGAAATTGAAGTCGTTTGGTCCATTCATATAATAGTTATACTGATTTAAAGTGTGTGGAATCAGTTATGTTCCTTACTGTATATCGTTGTTCGACATTAGGAGGGTGAAGGTAGCGTCGAGTGCAAAGGGTTAATGTTCGTTCCAGGTGAGAGGAGCCTGGACCGTGGTTGAAAAAGTTGCACCGTGAGCAATCAGTGGTCATAGAACGGCGACGATCAGAGTCGGCATGTACGCGGAACAGCCATTCGGGATGGGAATACGGTGGTGGTATATTTTATGAAGCAGTTGAGTGATAATGAAGGTGTTTACATGCAGGCAAGAAGGCGTCTTGTCGGCCCTAGGGTAATTAGGACAGCGATGTCTACCTGCGCGATAGGCATTGCCAGAGGTAACTGTGACCGAGCGCACATGGAACGGGTGCCGCCGCACACTCGTTATTTCAGAGCCCTCTCCCTTTCCTCCCCCTCGGCCCCTCGACCCCTCGACTCGCGTAATGTACCGGCGCAATTAGCGTTATCTGATCCCCGGGACAAAAAGAAGCCTCTCATTTACAGAGCGCCCCGCCGAAATGCCACTCGATTATGCGCAACAACGGGATGCTTCAACCGAGTCACGCAATGAATCTGGCGCATGGTGACGGCGTCTGATGGCTCAAGTGACTTACTGCTGCTCCGCCGACAATAGAATCAGCAATGCAACTCGCAATAGCCTCCGTTCCCTCATTCACGTGTGAGACAAAGGAGCTTGGGCGTGATTTGCTTTCCTCCACGGAAAAGAACATTTTTACGCTTCCGATCGCGATGCATAAAGAACATGCGATTCTTCAACCTTCTTCAATTCTTTCAGAATATTCTTAACCCTCTGAAACCCCGAGCTTCTCCCCTAATTCTCTGCGTTTCGCGGATACTTAACCCTTTGCTCTGCGACTTTCTCATATTTATACCTGTGTGCTGGGAATGAGAAAGAAACATGATGAGTGAGAAGCAGAAAATGTATGAAGTGAATTTGGTTGAACGAAATGAAGAACATTCTGTTTGGAAAATTTGCCGGTCGTTAATTGAACATCGTTTACGTTATGTATGGTTCGTTTATACACATCCACTGCTTCTCTGCGATTTGGTTGCACTTTTCAATCCTTGAGGTTCAGACGTAGATTCAGAATAGTTGCTTAAAACCAAGCATTCCGGAAAGAACTATTTCGTATACAATTTTTATAGAAGTCTCCGAGTCATGTTTTCCTGTAAAACGCGATGTTTCTGTTGCTCGGGATAATTTGGGGGACGAGAGTGCTCTTACGGGACCAGTAGACGCAGCAACGAAATTTGGGAAATTCCTGCGGATAGAATATACATCTTTTTCGGTATCAGAAAGATTTCTTTCCGTGGTTGAAGGTATCGACTGTGGCTGCTACGGGAACAGAAACTTTTCCTCGAACATGAAATAGAGGACGGTTGGTTCGAGGTCGTTTACTCGCTGATACGGAAAAGCTGGATAGTATCTGGCTAGGGAGCCAAGGTATTTTCCTGATCCCAAATTCTCCGTCCCGTTGGCTCGTTAAAGTCACTCCGGCGTCTCACTTTTCCTGCTAGAGAAAGAGATTGCTTAGAAGTGGCCGACTATAAAGGGCCGATTCCACTGACTAGGCGTATTCAACGATTTCTGCGACTGCGAGCTTTCCCGATTGTACGCTTCACGCCCGGATACCCTTCGGAAACAATACGCTTCGATGAAATTCTAATTCGATTGACTTTACCGCTACTCAAAATAATAATTAAAAAAAATAATATCGCGTCTTAATTACCGCTTTCGAGAAAATTTCGACGATTCAATTTTGCGAACATACTTTCGGACAGTGGATCATGTAGCTCAGAGTCCACCCACAATATCCGTCTTGTTAAACAAAGAATCTTTTTACTGTGCCGTGATCTCACCAAAATACCAAAGAATGATGTACGGTGGGTGTACAATGTATTCGTACACCTTTTAAAAACTAATAACTTCTTTATAATTGTACCAAACAACCTGATTTTTTATAATCAATTAGAATCATTGGTTTATGAAATTATATGCAAAAAAGATTTTCCAAAAATTATAATTTACAAGGTAACAAGCAAAAATAAAAAAAGGGATTTTTTAAAACTTTTTTATTTGGGCTCTTAATGAAAATTTAAAATATGTGTTTTGTAGATCTATGTTAGTTATACACATGCTGAAAATTTCATCGAAATCGATTAACATACACACGAGCTACAAGCGGTTAAAAATGGTGAAAATCGTAGTTTTACACGACTTTGATTAATTTCTGCTTAAAATCCACAGAATCGTACATCTTTCACAACAACAATTACAACACTACATGCAATTTTCAGCATGTGTATAACTAACATAGATCTACAAAACATACATTTTAAATTTTCATTAAGGGCCCAAATAAAAAAGTTTTAAAAAATGCCTTTCTTATTTCTGCATGTAACCTTGTAAATTATAATTTTTGGAAAATCTTTTTTGGTCGTTTTGTATATTTATAAAAAAGTTAAGAGTTTTTAAAAGGTGTACGAATACTTTGTACAGCCACTGTAGACAAAAGTGAATCATGTCTCGCGGTAATTAACTCGCAAACTATACTTATTTGATGTAATATTGAAAGAACACGTGTATACTCGTCAATGTAATTTCGCAAGAAGGAACAGGAACATATGCATGTGTACAGTGTTATTCTGTATTATCAACACTGACGAATTACGCGGTGTTGTTGGCCCAACGTGTCAGGATGTTACGTGTATTCCAACACATCTTCCATTTATGAAAGATTTCGTATTTTATTTGATTTGCATATTAATTTGCCGAAATATGTAGGTCCAGTCAGCGCCCGCTCTAGCGGTTACGTCGCCCCGGACAAAAAGACAAATTACCGCCCCTTAAGATATATTTTTTAAATAACGGTACATATTTTTTATTTTCAATACAGATCAAATCATTTTATTTAAATTTTAATAAAAGCATGCATTTAGAAAGAAACATATAACATTAACATAACATTGATAATCAAGCAGTACAAAACAGTAGAAATTAATTAAGAAATATCTGTACCTAGCCACAAATTATTAACCATATAATTTGTTACATTTTTAAATGCAATTAAAAATGTGTATTAATGCACAAACAATTAAAATGCCATTATTTTGAAAATAAAACAAGGTAACATCAACTACGCTATAAAATCACAAAAAACTTTCTTTTCTTACTTTCAGTTCTGCAAACTTTGTTATCACATCTTTTAAATTTACTTGATCAGCAATTTCATGCTCAATTGCCAAAATGGCCAAACCATTAAGACGATTTTGTGTAATAGTCGAACGTAAAAAGTTCTTAATTAATTTTACGCTACCCACTGTTAATTTTTAGCGAGCGAAAAAATCGATATGTGAAATTTTCTATTAATTGGGTATTTAATACATCAATATTTTTCTCACACTTACAGCCAAAATGGCGCCCCTAAATTTTTTCGCGCCCCTAAATTTTCGTGCCCCGGACAAATGTCCGGGTTGCCCGCCCCTAGAGCGAGCCCTGGCCCAGTGTATGTATCTAAGTCAGAATTGAAATTTAATGAAGAGAGATTTAAAACCGAGATTTTTTGTTGAATAAAACCGTCCCAGAATGTTGAATCCCGACGTACCGCGTTCGTAACGTTGAAATGGCGTAACCATTTGATTTTATGTGTAAGGAACCAGCGTAAATATCTGTTTCCAATAGTTTCTCGCTTGAAACGCGCCCATTATTGCCAATAACAGGGTTCGCAGCAGAAAATATAAAGAGGACTCGCACGGAACAGCTTCAAACGTACACACTACTCGAAGATAAGTGTCGGCGTAATTGCCAGCTCGAATAGAGTTCCGTGTACACGGTTCATCTACAATAATGAACGATACGAAAGGTCCATACTTTAGAATCGGCCCGGGAGTTGAAACAAAAGTTATTACCGCGGCACAATTGTTCTGCTTTAAGTATCGCCTCGCATTAGCAAGCGACGAGAAGGCGGACAATTTAAATTATAGGTACGCTCGACCGAGACTACTTACTCCTTCTCTCCCTCTCTCTTAACCTCTCTCGCTCTTATCGCATTAACGCGAGAACATCGTAAAATGCACCAAGGCAAAGCACCACGCCACCCAACAACTTCCAGTATAAGCGTGTTCGCTGCGAAGAAAGATCTCGCCGAATTCCCCATTTACATTCCGCCATCGTGTGCGCGACTCTTGGCACACGAATGGCTGCGTGCTCTGCTCGGTCGCTTCTCGCGGATTAACTTGTTGTCGGTTTTCCCGTATCGTCTTCCAATATAAACCCTTCGGATAACTACCACACGATTCGGTCCGTGCGCGAGGCTCCGTCAAAAATTGTCCGCCCTGTGGTTGTATGATTTCTTCAGTGTTATCATTTTTTTCAGTAATTGTCAAATAATAAAAAAATATATATAAAAACTTTTTAAAAACCACACTTCTATTAAAATGCACTAAAAAGGAAAAAATAATTTTTTTAGACATTAGTGACTATATTGACGTAATCTACGTGAGCGCTCCACGCTTTTATTTATAGTCACTAATGTCTAAAAAAATTATTTTCTCCTTTTTAGTGCATTTTAATATAAGCGTGGTTTTTGTATATTTTTTTATTTTCTACTTTTTAATCTTTTTTAAATGGAACGCAAGATATAGAAATACTGGTATGAAATAGTAAGATATAGAAACGCAAAATATGGAAATACGCGAGATAGAATGAGGGGATGACTCCGAGAGACGACTTCTCTTGATGGAGTCCGAAATTATCCGAAATGGAACTCAATGAACGGAACACCACACTGACTGAGCTCATTCGGTGCAAAGTGGGCCAGTGGAGTGGGGATGAGTCGGAGTGGGAACACGTAGTGGAGTAGGGAGCGCTGGCGCGCGGAGTGGGGATCGCTGAAGGCGATGACGTACTACCGAGCATAGCGTGGCAAAGTGTGACGGTTAATATTAAACATTTTTTTTTCTCTTGAACGCACAGTTTTTTAAAAATTTGTTTTTTGATATTGCATTATCATCTAGCTCTGAGCTATGTTTAAAGTTTCAAGTCTTGCTCATCGAGAAGTGGTTTAAAATTCGATTACAAGATATGACGCATACAACAACGACGACTCGGCAAGCTAGTATATGCGTGGTAAAAAGGAACGTTTTATTTTGCCAATGATTTTAAGCTTAGAGGTGGCTTACCTTCTTAAGGAGGTATTCTTTCGAGTTTTTAGGAATTCTTTTCAGAAAAACTATTCGGCCTTTTGTTTCACGATTTTGCACATGTACATGCATATGTATTTATTGGTGTTTGAAGTTCGGGTGAGGTTATTTTCAAGTAAATATAAGCAAAATTGCATAAGCTATACATTTTTTATGAAGCTTGTTTTGAAAAACATGGGCAACGGTTGCCACCATTTCAGTCCATCAAAAATGAAATTTTTTATTAATCGGTATGAATGTAGTTACGATCAAGATGAAAAACCTTGACTATTTACAAAATAACGGCATTTTGAAGTCAAATTACTAGGTTACTCTCTTTTTTCTCGTGCAGCTGTTAGCGAAGTTCGCGCAAGGCTTAAACGTTAAACTGAAAAATATTGAATTTTTACTTTTCCCCGAAAGTAGCGTACGATTCCTTTGATCATGATCGACCACGGCGCGTATTTGGAGATCAGGGCGTCACGGAGCTCAGCCCGGCGTACTTTCAGATTTATTGCTTCACCACTCTGTCCGAGTCTTCTCGCGTTCTCACCTTGGTCCGCTGCTTCGTTTGCCACCCATCTTTCTCATTTTCCATTTCCGGTTTTCTCTTTTTTCTTCCGTCGAGACGGGGATCAGTCATCAGTCTTCCGCGCGAAGAGCTGGAAACAAAGAAAATTGGTACGGTAGAAGAAAACTGTACGGTCCTCGTAGAAAATTTCGAGGAACTTCCAAAAATTTCTCCGAAGCTTCGAGACTGTACCAATGAAGATATCCAATTTACATGGGCAACCTCGCGAACTGACATTACGGGAAATGCCAATGCGAATCGGGGCCAGCCAAGGCAACGCTATACTGCCGTAAGCCGGCAGAGCGTCCAAGAAGTTCAACTACACCGAAACCTAACAAAACAAATAAGTAGAACAATAAGGAATAACTAGAGCAGCGCTTTTCATCTGTGGCAAACTAGCACGCGATAAATTGAAGAATGCGTATCTGAAAATAGAAAATCTTATTTTCACGGTGTGGAATGCGTGAGGGATATGCGTAGATTGTTGTCGAATAAATGTTTGTTTCAATCGGTTCTCGCAGCAGAGATTAAACGGTTGTTTGCACGCGCGAACGCTGTAAAGCTTATTAGCAGCTCTATTAGCTGCTAGCAACGTAGCAACAATGAGAAAGGAGAAGAACAACTAGATTTCGAACAGTGTCGGGTAGTATGTGTGTAATGCCGACAAAAAATGAATATAAGCTGTGCGTGTTGAACCTGCCAGCTCCTCGCTAATTGCTCCATTGTTTTATTCTATAGCAGCGATGCGTGTAAACTGTGCGGTCCTGGTCGTCATTATTTTATATGAACCGCCCAAATGTTCCATATGGTCTCGTTAGACATGATTCACAAGTGCTGTTGCCGTCTCAATATTACGCGCAAATGAACCATTTTCTCGTTTAAACTATGCCAGTTTATTCCACATTTGTAAACCAGGCAACTCGTATTTTAATGGGGCGGTCGCCTGCGCGTCTTCTTCCCCGTGGAAATAGACAATTAAAAGACACCGTCGATAAAAGCATTTCGTATTATTGAAATAGTCTCATTACGTCTCGTAATTGCACTGGGAAATGTGGCGAAACAGTACGACAATTTGATTTTCGAACTTCTGCGAGAATTCTGTAATAATTAAAACGGTGAATTGTATCGGATAGAAAAAAATAATGTAATCCAAACTTTTAT
This sequence comes from Lasioglossum pauxillum, assembly GCA_933228785.1. NCBI lineage: Eukaryota > Metazoa > Arthropoda > Insecta > Hymenoptera > Halictidae > Lasioglossum > Lasioglossum pauxillum. The sequence goes on along the minus strand of OW121701.1, from coordinate 34,639,830 downwards.
AGAAGTCTAACGTTTTATAGCAACCTATGATAAAGTCGTAATAAACACTACGACGTTTTTTTGGTATCAGAATTAATTTTTCAATATAAAAGGATTCAGTACAGGAGCCAAATAAAAATGTCATTCTTTCTTTAATGACTTTAATCAGCTGAAACTGACACGCTGATATTTTTAAATATTTTAAACTGCACTCTACTAGAACATGAAACTAGTATGAATAATAATGAACATGTACTTCATCGGTGAATTGTATCGGATAGGAAAATTATAGAAAGTTATGATATAGCTGTAATAAACACAACGTTTTTTTGGTCTCAGAATTAATTTTTCAATGTAAAAATTGTCCGCACGAATTGTACACGAAGCAGCAGCCAAATAAAATGGTATTCTTTCTTTAATGACTTTAATTAGCTGAAACCGACACGCTGATATTTTTAAATATTTTAAATTGCACTCTACTAGAACATGAAACTAGTATGAATAATAATGAACATGTACTTCATCTCGTAGAAGAGGATTTAGATGTTCTTGTGAACGAGCGTGTAACGGAGAGGAAAGCTTTGAGAATTGAGTGTAAGGGAACCGTAAGTTTTTGAAATCGTATTTTGTGTACCAGCGGAGTGCATCTCTGTATGTGCGTGCGACAATCATAGTGGTGGAGCAGTGGTAAGTAGGCTAGTAGGCCAAGAAATGCACCCTCTCTAGAGTGGTTTCCCCCTTTTCAGCCGTTTCTGGTACTCCTCGCTCCGGACAAAAAACAGCTTATAAATAATAAATTAAGCCTTACCAACATACACCGCTGTCCACAAGTATCGGTACAGCTACGGTACAGCGTGAGCAAAATTAAGCACAGTAATTCCTCGGTATATGTGAAAGGGATGTGTACGATTTTCGTTTTCAATTATTATTTTATGAAACTTTTATCGGCTCACTTACCGACATATTTCTGATTAAAATCAGACTAAACACGACACCATTCGGATCGTATTTATTTGTTTGATTCGCGATAGGGTGCAGCCTCGATTAACTGAACCGATGATATCAAAATTCTCCATTATCCAAGCAAATGCATTCGATCTAAAGTGGTGTATATACATCACAAATCCACTAATTAATTCGGATAATAGAGGTTCCACTGTATCGTGAATTAAACATGTACAGTAAGCAGCATAACTGATCACACACACTTTAAATCAGACTAACTTTTATATGAATGGACCAAACGACTTCAATTTCTCTGTACGGCTAGAAGAATTCGTTTACTAAATGACGTCTGATAAATAAGTTGAAAAAATGCATTTGGTCGGAATTGTGAAAAGCAATAGTAAAAATTGCTTTTCACAACTTTTTTAGCTGGCCCAATAACGAAAATTCAAAAGATGTGCCTGGTCAACTGGTATAAATTATATACGCTCTGAAAATTTCATTGAAATTCGTTAATTGGTTTGCGAATTATAAACGATTAAAAGTGGTAATTTGTAGTGTATCATAAACTGGCAAGTTTCACCATTTTTGATCGTTTATAATTCGTAAACTAATTAACCAATTTCAATGAAATTTTCAGAGCGTATATAATTTATACCAGTTGACCAGACACATCTTTTGAATTTTCGTTATTGGCCCAGCTAAAAAAGTTGTAAAAAGCAATTTTTACTATTGTTTTTGACAATTCCGACCAAATGCATTTTTTCAAAATATTTTTTAGACGTCATTTACTAAACTAATTCTTCTAGCCTTACAGAGAAATTGAAGTCGTTTGGTCCATTCATGAAAAAGATGTTCTCATTTAAAGTGTGTGGAATCAGTTATGCTCCTTACTGTAAATACGATCGAAAATGTATCACCAACGATCGAATCGATTCATTCTCTATTTTAACTAGAGGGCTATTGTTGCTCGCTCGCTTCGCTCGCTCGCGAGTAGAGTTGTTTTTGCTCGCTCGCTTCGCGAGCTCGCGGGTAGGACTGCTCTTGCGAGAGGGTTAGTGATACGCATGGCTAGTATAGGGCCTACTGCTATTAATGTTTTTTATTTGGTGTGTGATTCTCCAAGAGTCACACAAAGAACTTCCCGATTCGTTACTCCTTCGCCAACATCGCTAACACCGTTTTTTTTTGTACTTTCATCGATATTCTCCCAAAATGTATTCTTGGGAATAGAGATGATAAATTCACTCTTGCATTGGAATAACTTTCGATTATTCCAAGCGGTAACATTAGCATCAGTTAAAAGAAAAATTTTTTTTAAATCTAAAAAAAAATTTAAGAAAAAAATTTTTTATGTAATTGCGTTTGGTTCTCTGGTGGAAAATTTTCGTCCTCCCTTGTAAATTGCATTGTAGAGTCAACTCTTTTCGAAAAAAAGTAAAAATCTAAAAAACTACTTGACCAATATGGACCAAAATCTAATCAGCTCTAAGTTACGACGGGGCACATCGATTGCATCATTCATCATCCTGATCGCGTTGTTACTTTTTCTGAAAACGTTAACGAAAAATTTGATTACATAGAAACGGCCACACGCGCGCACACACACACACACACACACATACAAACATTTTGATAAAAATAGTCTAAAATGACTCCAATGACCATGAAACGTGAAGATCTGCTAAAAAATCGATTTTCGATTTTCGGGGTAATTACAATAACTTCCCTATAAAATCGGGAAGTTAATAAGAAGAATTCAATAATTTCTCACAATTGGCATAATATTATTAAATGCCAAAGCTGGTGATTTGCCACGTCGCGTCGTCGCGCTGTTTGCAGTGTGGCCAGACGAGTTCGACCTTGGAACTCGCGAGGGGAATACAGTACCCCTTCTCTGATGACCAGCAATATGCGCAAGCGTGACGGGGATCGAGTAAGGCGCATGGGAGACACGTTGCGCAAGCGCGACTGACGACGCGTGTCGCTTGCGCGATGGGGACTCAACAATGACAGATGACATATTACAAGTTTTAGGTTATTGCCGCGTATATATATTACTGTATTATGTATAATATATTTATTATATTCACACATACACTATATTTTTAGTTCTACAATTTGTGTCATCTTCCCAATACTAAACTTTTTAAGATATGCATTGAAAAAGGTAGTTTCAAAACTTGCTATGTCCATTCCTTAAAAGTGTTAAAATAGATTATGATTTATTTTTAGGACATTCATGATTTTACTGGAATGTAACTCAGATTTCGACATTTTTTTCAACATACATATTATACATAATAAGCATACTTCACTTCACAACTGAAACTCCCACATGTTACAATTCATTTTATTTATAATAAAGAATGTTGATAATATCTAGAACGATTCATATGATTCATTTCATTAAGTAGGTAATAGGTTCGATACGCGGCAATAACCTAAAACTTGTAATATGTCATCTGTCATTGTTGCATCCCCATCGCGCAAGCGCCACGCGTCATCATTCGTGCCACTTGATCTACGTCGCGCTTGCGCAACATGTCTCCCATGCGCCTTACTCGATCCCCGTCACGCTTGCGCATATTGCTGGTCATCAGAGAAGGGGTACTGTATTCCCCTCGCGAGTTCCAAGGTCGGACTCGTCTGGCCACACTGGCTGTTTGTACAACGTCGAAAATAAAATGTGCAGAAAAGTCGTCCTCCATTAACTCGGATCATGCCGCCTTGAAAACATCAATCGACAATTCCGCAGTTGATTGAAGATTTAAGGCAAATATATACACTTCGAGGGTAGGGATCGGTTCCTTTAATAAAATTAAACGCTCTCGGTGGTGTTTTCATCATTGATTGTTCTACGTGACCGGGTATACGTAGGAATTCCGCGCAGATTAAAAATGTATTGCGGTAACAAACGGCACTATGGAAACGCTCCATTGGATTTCGAAGATTTAGGTATTAAATTGTCTTAACGGTATATTTTACTGTTCGCTCATCGATTCTATTATCCCCAGAAACTCCTTTGATATGAACAGAAACGTTCCAGGAAAAAAATAAACTGTGAAATAACATGATCACCGTTTCAACATCAATTCTTTAATATCGCATTCATGATACAAGTATTGGGTTGGCAAATAAGTTCGTTCGGGTTTTTAGAGTGGAATAAATCACAAAAACCAAACGAATTTATTTGCCAACCCAATATATTACAATATAATGCGTGTGCGTGCTTTTTCATAATGTACATTGTTGTTCCTCCAGTTCAATGAGCTACGTTTGCTGAACAATATGTCATCCGTCCCATTCATTGATTAAAAATTCGGCTGCAACAGAACAAATAATTTGCATACATTATTGGATCCTCTCGAAAAATGCTAAATCGAGGACTACATATTTGAATACAGGGTGATAAGAAATAACGGAGTTAATCATTTCTTATTATAATTCTGTCAAATTGACGAATTTTGAAAAATAAAATAATGACAACCATAACATAGACCGTAACATAGGACGAAACACACCACCATCCTTCCTTCTTTTTCTCTTATAGAAAACATTCTATAGCAAACGTGTCTCTTATAACGTAATGATTCAAATCCGAATCGAACGTTTGATAAATGTCTACAAAATTGCTATCTTTGTGTATTATATGATCGAACCTGTGCGCCGCAAACATAACCCTAAAATTGATAACATAGATCTTTAGCATTCATATATTTAAGAAGTTTCGAAGTGGCCACCCTTTGCGCCGATACAGAGGCTTAAACGTGTTTCGAAATTTTCGCCACAGCTCTTCTGGCGTCATTCGGTCCCGCTCCCGTTGCAGAGATTTTTTTCAGTGACTCCAAATTTTTATGGGACCACACGCTGTAGTCCATCGGGTTGAGATTCGGTGAGTACGGCGGCCATTCCGCACATGTGATAAAACCTGGAAAATTGGCTTTGCACCACTCCTGAGTCGTTTTTGTCCTGTGGGCCGGCGCGGAATCCTGCTGTAACGTCCATTCCGGATCGCCGAAGTGCTGTTGGGCCCACGGAAGTACGACGGCTTCGAGAATGTCCCGTCGATACACTAGTTGATTGACTTTGACCCCTTGATCCACGAAAACCGTAGCAAATCACATTTTCACATTTTCTATGAACGTTTGATTGATTTTGGAGGCCAGAGCCTATGCTCAGCCACATAAAATTTCCGAGTCGCTGAAAAAGTCTCTGCGCCGGGGGGACCGAATGACGCCAGAAGAGCTGCGGCTCATCACCGAAAATTTCAAAACACGTTTGAGCCTCTGCATCGGCTCAAAGGCCGGCCACTTTGAAACCTCTTAAATATATCAATACTAACAGTCTATGTTATCGTTGTTATTATTTGGTTTTTCAAAATTTGTCGATTTGACAGAATTATAATAAGAAATATTTAACTCCGTTATTTCTTGTCACCCTGTATGTAACGAGGATTAATGTGCGATCTTTCTACAGTTCCAAATCAGAGCTAGTCATTTTTGTTAGAAGCAGTTCGATCATGGAAGATCTTCGGAACTTCGAGGACGGATTAGATTTTCCGTAGATGGAGAATTTCTTGTTCGAGAGAGACTGCTGGCATACTTACGTTTGGAGGTTGGTACGGCCATCTTACTTTTGGATTGAAGGGTCCATGTCCGGGGAAAGTAGGGAAGGAAGAACCAGGTCGTGTTCTTTGCACAGATGCCCGGAACGCAAATATTGCGCTAACTGCGACGAGCAGTGTCATGATGAGCATTACCAGCTTCATTTCCGGCGTTTTCTTTCTGTAACAGAAAATAAATCGTTGCGATCAGTGAAGTCGTGGTACATACACTCTGTAAAATAAGTCTCCGTACACCCTTTAAAACAGAATCACTTTTTTATAATTGTACCAAACGATCTGATTATTTGTAAGCAATTAGAAGCATTGGTTTACTAGATGATGTGCAAGGAAGATTTTCCAAAAATTACAATTGATCAGGTTACATGCGAAAATAAAAAAAGCATTTTTTTAAACTTTTTTATTTGGGTCCCTAATGAAAATTTAATATACATGTTTTGTAGATCTATGGTAGTTATGTACACGCTGAAAATTTCATCGAAATCGGCTGACGCAGGAAAAAACGACAAGCATCGAAAGGTGGACGATTCTGTGGATTAGTAAAACTTCTATTTTCACCATTTTTAACCGCTTGTAACTCGTGTGTATGTCAATCGCTTTCGATGAAATTTTCAGCATGTGTATAACTAACATAGATCTACAAAACATATATTTTAAATTTTCATTGAGAGCCTAAATAAAAAAGTTTTAAAAAATCCCTTTTTTATTTTTGTATACAACCTTGTAAATTGTAATTTTTGGAAAATATTTTTTGCACATCATTCTATAATTCAGTATAATTATAAAAAAGTTATTCTGTTTTAAAAGGTGTACGGAGACTTATTTCATTGAGTGTACATCTCATTTAACAACAGTATTATTGGGGTGATCGAAAATCTAAATGTTCGAATAGAAAATTAAAAATTGATAATTGTAGGCGGATCTTCGTGCGAAATAAAAATTGCCCAAGTCAATTGTAAGCAATAGAAGAGTTCAATGACAATTTCCTCTTCTACTAATAATATTTGAAATAGTTGAGAAATAAAATAATACTTCAATTCATTCGTAAATAAATCTCAAGTGTAATAGGAATATTGTAATTACCTGTTTGCAGCTTCCAAAGAGACTGAATTGTCGCTGATGGTACAGTGCAAGTCTTATATACTCGTGTTCATGCATCTGAATGGAGACGGACACATGGAAAATTGTTTAGAGATGTTACGTACAATCTCCGAAGATATGCGCTCGTCTTTGACAACGGGGAATACCGACGCTTCTCTTATCGTGTCAGCGGTACTGAAAGTCAATGACGTACGTATACATGGGCGGCATACACTGTGTGAATATGATAATTCGTATTATACATCATTGGGAAAGTGTGTCTACCAGGGAGTACCCTAAGAGTTTTTTCCCCGAGCGTATCTCCAGTGATTCACATTTATAAACATTGTGACGGACAAATTGAAGTCTGAGAGATAATAGAAAAAACTACCGCAATTCTGCAATAAATTTTGTCATGTAATCTGTGCAGTTACTGATAAATTGTAGCAATGACAACGTTTACAAAATAGAATTTAATTTGCATTTCTATTGTTAAGTAATTAGCAGACCGGATTGGAAAAATATTTTTTCCTAAATCGAAGACAACCCTCACGGGGAACGTCGTGGTTCGACGCCCTAATGACGCGTTGAGCCCAAAATTGGAAAATTTAGGCGTAAAGGCAACCAAAATGTATGATTAAACATGATTAAGCATGATTAACGTACCTCAGAGTAGGGATGGGATCAAGTTCAATATGTACTCACGAATCCGAGTCAAGTTCAATAACCAAGTTTCATTTCATGGCTTTCGATTACTACTTAAAAGCAATAAAAGTTTCAGTGATTATACTTGAAAAGTATTCACTGTATACAAGTAGTTATCGAACCTCGGAATGAGTACTTACAAGTTTCGAAAAGATACTTACAAGTACTTCGATGTTGAAAGTAATCGAAAGTTTCACAAGTAGTACTCGAATCTTGGAAATCAAAACTGCATAGTAGGTTTTAAGCACTTTCTTGATTAAATTAGTAATTATTTAAGAATAATATTTCATTTACAATACTTGGTTTTATCCTATTTCTTTTTTTATCCATGATATTTCCTGCTTTCGAAATAACTCTTTCTGAAGGTACAGAAGTGGCCATTATACAAAGATAGTCACGTGCAATTTTTGCTAAAATGGGGTACTTGATTGAATTTCCATGCCAAAATAATAACGGGTCTTCTTTGAGTTCTAAATATTGTGATTTTAGATAATTTTCCACTTCTAACACAGCAGACGATCAGATAGGTATCGTATTATTTGTAATTGCTATTTCATTGTCAAAGCATGACCAAATTGATAATTCGCTATTGTGCCGATTTTCTGAGATCTGCGTCTGTGAACTATCACATGTAGTAGATGAATTATCATTATTAATATAATTAGTGGCTATATCATTCAAGGCATCCCGTGCTCGAGGGATAGATTCATCTTTAGAAAAAGCTAATGTTTTGAATCGTAGATCCAATAATGCAGTTAACATATGCAAATGATTGTTCTCGACATCACCTGGATAATGTTCGATATAATATATCAGTTTTTGTCGCAAAGTACATTCCAAACTACAATCATTGGTAGAAGCATGTAAAATTATGAGACCCCGTTTTCTCTCATCTCCACAGCGTGTTTACAAAAAAAAGTAAACAGTCGCTGCGCCGGAACGCCTTACGTTGCCACGAAGCGTGCAAGAATACAGAAATTCGTAACGATATTCATAAAAATTTCGAAAGTTTCGAAACTGTTCGACCAAGATTCGAGTATACTTGCAAGTATTATTTACGTTTGCCACAGTACTTGTAAAGGGTTCGAAACTGTTTGGCAAAAGTTCGAGTATACTTGGGAGTACTATTTTTTTTGTCGAAGTACTTACAGAGAGTTCGAATTCCATCAATCAAGGTTCGAACCTGTTGCGAGGTACTTGATCCCATCCCCACCTCAGAGACAACGTGCAAAAATGTTTAAATTCAGCGTTTGCTGAAAAATGGCTGCTACATTAATTTGCAGCCTGCTTTTTCCAAGAAGGTATATTGTAAATTGGAAATAATTAGTTGAGTGTTGCATGATGTGAACATTTTTTAATTAATTCCACCTACTTTGTGACTACTGACGGAACGGCTGACTGTGGCGCGGTTGAAATAATGGAGGATTCTCTGCGAATCAATTTTCTTGCGCAGAGAATTAATGGAAAAGAACATCAGCTTTCTGGATGGGGTGACGCCAAGAGACAAATTCTGCGGTCGTGATTTCGAAGGCAAAGCTGCAGTGGGATGAGAGCCGGGAGAAGTGCGTGAGGATGAAAGAGAATCGCGGGGAGGCTCGATGCACTTGAAACGAGGAGCAACGTCGAGTATCATTATACCATTTTTGCTCTCCTGAATCCTGGAGATGCAATTAGGAACAGCAATAGTGAGCATCGAGAAACGCGGCCGAAATAGGTGGACGCCTGCAGCTATCGCTTTTTCCGATGTTGTATGCAAGCGGTTGTCTTTAGGTGTATTCTCCATTATTCATACGAAGCCATCCGCGTGTATGTATTAGGAAGCTGTGTACGCGATATAGTCGTTCCAACGAAAATATTTTCTTGCCCCCAACCAATTCCTTTCACTCGACGAAATAGCGCGCAATCGAACGTACGCGATTCGTATTTATTATCAAAATCCCGAAACATTTTCCTCGTATTTAACGCGACTCTCGCAGAAGTATAACATCAGGAATCTGAAATGGGTCATTTCGGTCCGCCTCCTAGTTCTAGTGTTAATTAAAATAATTTCCATTAGCTCGTATAATTGGCTCGGACAGATCTTGGAATAACTTAATCAAATTTAAATTAATAAAACGAGAAAAACCAGTTTCCGACGGTCTTTTGTGTTAATCGATCGCGGGTTTTTCTGTTTCGCCTGAACCAATTCTGTGTCACTGCTTTTTAATTAACATTGCAGTTTCTTTATTAACTTTCACCATTTTCTTTGCAGTAATCATCTTAGAGGGACCGTGTACGTATTATGCTGCTTGAAATAACTTGATCAACGATTCGAGTTGCACGAAATTAATTAATGTTGCTTTTCTCGGAGACTAATAAACGGGCTGCGGATTTGATGCATTCATGGTAAAAATGGCCAGATGTGATCTACAACAAAGAAGTTGTAAGAAGAATTTAAAAATGCTCTTATATCATTTGCAGCCTATTACTTTCGAAAATAACTTTCGATTTCGAAAATTTAGATTTTGCCTAAAAATCCGCAGTCTACTTATTATCCCAACAAAAACATCCTGTAAACAGGAGCCAAGTTCCTATGGCCGTAAAAAGTTGTGAGATCGAACAAAATACGGCCAAGTTCGTTAGCTTAGAAAAATACCTCTTGCAATACTGAAGAAAGCGTGTGTAAAAATTAGTTTAAAAGAACGCTATTTAATTTTTAAAGAGTTACATGGAGGGCTAAATTATTCAAACTTTCCCGCTACCTAACACCTTTTATGGCCATTGGTTTAAAAAGTAAGTTGTTTCGTGTAAAAGGAGGTAGTGCGAGAACTTGGCTGGTGCACTACCGTGCACCTAGATAATTTCCTATTTTTCAAAGTACATAGTAATTCGAAGAGTTTGGTTAAGTAACAGGTTGATCGAGGACTTTTAACTACTTTTGAGTACAATTAATTCGTTGGACAGTGTCGGATATTTTTCGGATGTTCGTTGAGTATCTTGTGGTTAACGTACATTTGGCATCGGTGATTAAGTAAAGTAATACGTTTGCTAGCAATGAAGGCAGCCGGCAGAATTGTGTACGAAGTCGATTAGACGTCTGGTGCACGGGGTAGTTGTAGCAAATGGGGTAACCGTAGAGAAGAACAGAGAAGCTGCATACTGAAGTGAATCGTAAAACTTTATACATCGCCGGGTAATATAGTCTTTGGTGGTGGGAATATTCCAGCTGTTACGTAGGCCACGGTTGTGTTGAAAACTTGCGCACGATGTAATAGTGCGCAAAACACTGTCGCCGAATTGTTCCAGCGTGATTAGGAAACCCTAAAAAATACATATGTACCAATCACTTATTTTATGAGCACTAAACCTTTTAACAAGCCCTCTGCGGAAGAAAGACAACATCAAACGAGTTGGTATTGCCATTCCTTTGAGAATCGCAATCGAGAAAGCAATTGCGGCTTTGTGTATCATCTACAATCTACAGAAACCAATGAATCATACCCAATTGAGATTGTCTGACTTTATTTATCAATACTCAAATAACATGCAAAATATTTTTTACTAATTTTATTTCATAATTATTCGAAGAGCGCAAACTCTTTTACATCTGCTTCGAAATCTCGACGGAAAAATTTCGAAAAGATTTTTAACCCGAGGCAATTTCTGAAAGTTGTTTGTATAAATTAGAAAACTTCTGTATGCTTTGCCAGGATTGGCGAACGGAGGCAGAGAGTTTGAATCCGACAGGATTGTTCGGTCTGTTTAAAAAAATGTTTGAACACTTCATCGTTTTTTGATAGTCAAAGTAGAGAGAGAGAGAGAGAGAGAGAGAGAGAGAGAGAGAGAGAGAGAGAGAGAGCCCTTAATGCAAAATCACGCCTTGCCGAACATCGTGGGTCTCCGGTGTGCGGTTGCTCGTAAAAATCGACCTTTCCCGGCGGTCTGAAGTGGCGTTTTCGTCGCGTGTTCGCCTAATGTCGACGGTACTTGGACATTTTTGCTCGACCTTCGCAGCAGTAAGTGCGCGCGTTGTCGTACAGCTGTAAAGCCGGCCTAAGACACTGAAAACTAGACTGTTCAGAAAAGAGAGAGCCAATTTACAAAATAAAATCGTGGTACAGTCGAGCGGGGGTGATACTACATGTAAAAATAAGTCGAAATAAAGGAATAACATTTTTTCATTTTCGAGGAAATCGAGTTTAAAGTTTCGCCAGATGCACGTGCTTTACTATATGCACAAAGTAGAATTGGTTGACCATGGTCAGACGCGTCAGACGATTCCTATGCAATAGCACGTGTATTCGCTGCATTTTCAAACTCGATATTCTCGAAAACGAGGCGTCAAACAAACAAAATGTTATTCCTTTTTTCGACTTATTTTTAAAAAATAAGAACAAAATATGGAATAAAATTTTTTCATTTAAAGCTTAGTTTTCGAGAAAATTGAGTTTCAAAATCCTATTCAAACTAAGTTACGGTTCGTCGAGCCGTAACAGCATACGTACGAATAGGATTTTCAAATTCGATTTCCCCGAAAACTAAGCTTTAAATGAAAAAATTTTATTCCATATTTTGTTCTTATTTTTTCATAAGGAACCCCCTCGTGCCCGTTAGTACATGTCATTCGGCCGCACCCTGTATTTACAGCACACATTAAGGTTTTCAATACGTGTCTAGAAAGTTTGGAAACAAATTTTCTTTGTTTTACTACTGTGTCGATTAGATAACTCGACTGCAGATTTACTGGCTGTTTCACAGAAATGACAAAAATTTCTTTTCATTTTTGTCAGTGCACATGTTCTGAATTCAGAAAATCTACAATCAATTATAATGTTCCCTCATTTTACTATTGTGTCGTTTAAATAATTCGATTACAGATTCATAGGCTGTTTCACAAAAATAACAAAAATTTCTTTTCATCTTCATTGTCAGTGCCGCTTGTTCTCCTGAATTTAGAATTTAGAATTGACATAGTGTTCCCTCATTTTACCACTGCGTCGTTTCAGTAATTGGAGTGCACAAAAAGGTAGGCTGACAAAAATCATTTTCCATTTCTGTCAGTGCAAATGTTTTCCTGTGTTTAGAGAATTTTCGACCACACAAATCATCTGTGCGCAGATGAGGAAGCATTCGTCACGAGGGCAACGCCAGATCTATCACCAAGAACGGCCATGAATATTCGCGAAAGTTGCCCCGCGGAAAAAATAAAAACGCTAATCATAAAATATCTTGTGCAACGGCGCGGCGGCGTAGCGTATAAAAATTATTGATCCCTGGGGAAGAGTTTTGTTATTCGCGTGCATCCGATAACAATCAATCAAAGGAAACAAAGAAACGTTTACTCGTCTGTTGCGACCCTTGCCACCACCACCCCCGACAATAAAGGCCCGGTAGATATGGACGGCAATATATTCATACAGTCACGCGCATTATTTTCACAGGTGAAAGAAATAAGCGCCTGTAACGGATCATGGGCCGAAGCTTCGGAACGCCATGGAACGGAATTCTTTCACCGGGTTTCCCAGCTTTTGATAACCCCTCCTTTTGTTTAACATTCGTTGAATGCCAGTTCGAATAGATGGATTACGACCCGGCTACGGCAAATCCATATCTGACTACACAATTCTCTTCATTTAATTATATCATTCTTTCACACTCCGAATCGTGTATCTGTCGACACCCTTTTCGGATGACTTGCAAATGCGTTCTGGCTATTCGCAAACCTTAAACAAAATTTCCAATTGTCAGTATTCCATGAAATTTATCAGAACGGTAAATTTTGTTACACGTTTCACTCTTTGGTGGAAATATTTACGTATCAAATCAGTTTCATTTCATTTCAAAACGTTAATCGAATCCTTTCGGAATTAACCCTTAAGCAGACTATTCACCGGCTCCATTTTTAGATTTTTTAAAATACTAGGTAATTCTATTTTATCTCAAAATTATGCGAACGGATGCTATCTATAACTCTGTATTATCCGAATACGTGTGTCGTATACTTCACATAAACAATTCAATATTAGGCGATCATATACAGGGTGAAAATTATAAAGCGTTACAGACAAAAATCTCAAAAAATATTGATTATACGCAAAAATGTTTCAGACGAAAGATGTTCAGTACCGAGGGGGTATCATGTGGTAGGATTTTTATTTTTCCCGATGAACCTCCTTTTCTCCTCCAAGGTGAGGAGAAAGTCAACCTTCCTTTTTTAAATGGAATGTTTTATTTTTTATACCATAGATCGATAGAGTGTCAAATTCTAAGTATAAAAGTGTTTGCCTTCATATGTCCTAAACCAAATAGTTAACGAGATATTATCCAAAGAAGAAAGAAAATTGTTTCAATAATATCTCGTTAACTATTAGATTTAGGACATATGAAGGTCAACACTCTTATACTCAGAATTTTATACTCTATCGATCTATGGTATAAAAAATAGGCAATTCCATTTAAAAAAAGAAAGTTGACCTTCACCTCACCTTGGAGTGTCCACCGGGAAAAATAAAAGACCCACCACATGATCTACCTCGGTACTGAACAACTTTCATCTGAAACATTTTTGTATATTCGTCTGTAACGCTTTATAATTTCCACACTGTACAACACTATTCATTCTACAAATCAGTCAAGATTTAATTGAATACAATAGCTAGATAACACTGTCCAACAAATTTCAACTTTTTTTATGTTCCCTAATTACTGTTGGGTCCTTCTTATAGAGTTTTTTGCGCTGATTCCGAATCTGTTTTTAATTTTTTTCCTATACGCACAGTTTTTGAGGAACATGGCTTTGAAAAAAAACATATTTTTCAACTTTAAACAAATATTGTGATGTTATTATAAAAGATATTGAATTGTTCTTTGCAGCAGAAGATTCTGTAGACTTTCCCGAATACGGTGGTATCCAAAATTAATACATTATGAATGTTTAAACATGTTTAAACAATCATTAAAGGCGGAGAGACGCCACTTTTGCACCAATTTTTGAGGATATTTTTCAATTTATCTCAAAAAATAAGGGTCCAGCGGAAAATCGAACTATACCACTCGATAGAGCAGACTTTTATCTTGAGAAGCCACCCTGTCAAGTTTGGATCGTCGACGTTTTTTTCGAACCAGAAAGCAAAATATCTTCGCCCGACATGAGTTGCCGCCAGTGGCGCTCGGGACGAGATACGGCGCAGCGACGGGATACGGAGCGGCGAACGACCGTTGTAATGGTGAGCGCCACTGGCGGCAACTCATGTCGGGCGAAGATATTTTGCTTTCTGGTCCGAAAAAAACGTCGACGTTTCAAACTTCAAAGAGGGGTTTCTCAAGATAAAAGTCTGCTCTATTGCATGGTATAGTTCGATTTTCCGCTGGACTCTTATTTTTTGAGATAAATTGAAAAGTATCCTCAAAAATTGGTGCAAAAGTTGTGTCGCTCCGCCTTTAGTGATTAGTTAAACATGTTTAAACAATCATAATGTATTAATTTTGGATACCGCTGTATTCGGGAAAGTCTACAGAATCTTTTGCTATAAAGAACAATTCGATATCATTTATAATAACACTACAATATTTGTTTAAATTTGAAAAATATGTTTTTTTTTCAAAGTCATGTTTCTCAAAAACTGTGCGTATAGGAAAAAAATTAAAAACAGATTCGGAATCAGAGCAAACAACTCTATACAAAGGACCCAACAGTAATTGGGGAACAAATTTGGTGTTGGACAGTGTAATTGTCCGGCCATATGTATAACTGATTAGTTTGGATAATCGAGATTCCACTGTATCGCGAATTAAACAAGTACAAACGATCCGAATTGTGTCGTGTCTGGAGTCATTTTAACCATAAAAATTTCGCGAACGTGTTGCTTAAAGTTTCAGTAGAAAATTCATTAGGAACAACAAAGTGTTACCACTGGATTAGTATCGTCGGGGCCGCCGTACCAATACGCCAGCAGCAAGAGATCAAAGAATGTACACGATTTAAGTGACACGTCGCTCCCGAAGTATTAACGCATATATCGAGACTGTAAATTCCTGTAGTCAATTAAACACTCTAACGAATCTTATAGTGGAAGCTCGCGTATTAAGCTGGTATCAGTTTCGTGGGACGCTGCGCACGCGGCGCGGCGCGGCGGTCGCGTTTCGGTATACGCTTTGCAGCGCATTTATATCGCACAATAATGAGCTCGCATTTGAGGCAGCCTTTTAACGATTAAACCGGTAACGCGGTGGGTGTCCGTAATTAATCACGGGCCCCCGATAATGTAATCTTTCGTAGGCGCCTGGTTTCGAACGGCTCCGTCTCGCGCGCCCGCACACACGCGTTCAAAGAACAAACATTGCGGGATTCGACAATTCGTATCGAGCGCGTGTCATAATCTATGCGATAAATCTTATTCGGCAGCCGTGTGTATTGCCCCAACGGCCGCACATAATAATGGTTCTATTCCGGGACTCGTCGTGCATCACCCGTAGATTTACACGTAAAGATTAATGCGTGTTGTTCCGCGTGCACGTGCACACACGCCGACGACGAATCGCGTTCTCTCGCGTGTGTGCACGTCCGAAGAGATCTCTGTGTAATTGTACAGAGCGCTACTCAGCGCCGCCGTTTCATTTTACTCCGGGACGGCGGGAATCAATATTAACGGTGATATTGGCCCCCGGAAATTGGTGGTACCTTGTTGTTGGCCAAACAAAATGAAATAAACAAAACTGCGGTTCCCGGCGTCGGAACGTAGCCATGCGTCGCGTCGCATTTGCGGCGTCCTCGGATGTGTCATATTATTTTATGTGTTTGTGATCAGCTATCCGCGTAAACATTTTCGAAGGGCGAGCCCCGTTTGTTTTTCGCAGGATATTCGCGGAGCGAGCGCCGCGCCCCGCGGCAAACTAGCTGAATATCGCGAAATGGTGCTGCTCTCTGCGAAATCTCGGGTTAGCGGATATTTTGGTTTTCGAGATCGTTTCCGCGCGAATTTTTACGAATTCTTTTCAGAAAATCTATCGGACATTTCCCGTTGGGAGTTGTGCACGCAGTTACTGGGCTTTCAAGTAGATGTGTGATTTTTTCAAGGAAAAACAATTAGCCCTTAGCAGTCGAGGGATGCACTGCAAAATACCGACAAAGGAGGAACCAGCTCCGATTGCGTTGCCCTTAAAATATGTTCTCAAGGTCAATATTTTCAACAACTTTTTTTCTATACATGTACCCGTCGCACAGTGGTAAATGTTTCGATTTTAGGTGGACAAAATTATTTTTGAATAATTTATATCCTCTTGATACTTGATAATTACTATTATGAAATTTATTTTTTTGTTATAAAGGAATTGAACATCAAAATTATAACAGACGGATATTTTTCTTATATTTCTATATTTCTGACTTATAGAAGATAAAGTCTGTGAATATACGACAAATACTTTAATATGATTACTCTTTTTAGAAATTATAATTGCAGTAACTTAATTACATATAATATTCGCATTACAAACTATAAATAAGCGATCTAATCGGATCGGATTTCTCAATAAGTAGCAGGTTGTAGCAGCTAATTTTTATTCGACATTGTTAACACATTACCGACTGGTGATTATTGCATAATTTTGAAAAATCTATGGCACATGGCAAAATACTATTAAATGGAACCTTCAATAGCAACAGCAATTTTCATTGTGAACTAACAAGTCACCGTCAATAACGTCATCTAATACTTTCATTGAAGATTGCAATGTCAGGGCCGGCGTGACCTTTTGCGGGGCCCGGTTCAAAAATTTTGCGGGGCCAGAATATACATTCAAATCCTATACTTCAATTTCATAATAAGTAATTATTTATTACAAATACAAAGAATGTAACATATATATATATATATATATATATATATATATATTTTGTAAGTAATTTTGTAAGTAATTTTATATAATTTTTCTTGCTTTTTTCGCCGCAAATTCTTGATGACGTCATCAAAATTTATTGTGCTTGTTAGTTCGGATTCTATTGCCAGAATAGCCAGAGACGTAAATCGTTCTTGGCTGATTGTCGATCGAAGGTAATTTTTGATTAGTTTCAATCGCGAGAAACTTCTTTCCGCCGAAGCCACGGTTACTGGCGTAGTTAACATTATTTGTAATGCAATTAATAAATTTAGGTACGCTTGCGAAAGATTGCTTTTTATAATGTATCTCATCGCATCTAGAGCCGAATAATTGGCTTGCGTTATCGATCGGAACATCTTAATCTCTTCATACATTTCAGTTCCGTCGATATCTCCTTCCAAATGTAAGTGAAGATCTTGACAACATTTTAATAAATATTCGTCATCTAAATTCGTAATCTCATTCATATACAGAAAACCAAAAATATTCTGGTGATTTGCATATATTCTATATCCAACGAGAGAGCAGTACCGTTGCGCGCAGCTTGGAAGATGTTGGAGGGGCAGCGAGCCTATCATCTCTCACTCCACTATCCACTCTCCACTTTCTTGAATCAATTAGGGCGAAGGTGCGCAAATACGAACGAAAACTGGTCTTCACGTGGTACTGCTCTCTTGTTGGATAGAGTATAATTCAAATCTACTTTTAAATGATACTAACGCAGTATCTATTATTTTTAAAAAGTAATGTATACGGAAGTATTCTTCGTCGCTGATCGTCGACGATTCATCCTGTCCTTCGTAATCAAATAATTTCCGTTTTTTGCCCCTGTATGATGACTTGAAATCTGGTGCTATGTCTATTTCCTTTGCAACTTCATTTGCTGCGATCATGGCTTTGCTGAATCCTGCATTTCTGTATTCCGCAAAGAACACGTTCAGACCTTTTAGATGCTTCGTGGCCAAATCTATTTGCATCTTTTGATTTTGCAATACTTTGCTGACGATATTAATTTTTGACAATATTTCGTACCAAATGATGAGACTGGCAATAAATTCAAATTCATTTATCTTTCGCACTATAGACAAAATCTCAAGTTTTAATTTATTGTCAGATGCGTTGTTGAAAGCGAACAGCCCTTACACTATCAAAACGGCATTCCCATCTAGTTTCTGATAATGGTTTAGGTGTAATTTTTTCAACATGTTTTTTTAAAACATCCCAACGCGATGTTGGTGCTGCAAATATCGTATAAATCTTTTGTAAAACACCAAAAAAATGTAGTGCTTGGGTTGATGATTTTGCTATATCTCCCAGTAACAAATTCAAGTTGTGACTACCGCATGGTACATAAAACGCTTTATGATTTTTACGTAATATATTTGCTTGTACTCCCTGATACATTCCCCTCATATTGGCACCGTTATCATATCCTTGTCCACAACAGTCAGATATGTTTAGTCCCAACTGATCCAGAATAAGCATTATTGTTTCGGATAGTCCTTTTCCTGTTGTATCGTGAACTATTTCAAATTTGATAAAACGTTCTTTGATTTCAACGTCATCGTCTGTTATGTTAACATAACGAAGGACAACCGATAGTTGCTCTTGATGGCTCACATCTGGTGTACAATCCAATAAAATGGAATAATATTTTGCTCTCTTTATTGCATCGATAATTACTTTTTGTACTTTATTTGCCATTGCACTTATTAATTCGTTTTGAATTGAATGAGATAAATAATGATGCCCTTTTATGGCTGCTCTGTTTAAATGGTCATTTAGAACAGAATCAAATTTTGCAATTAACTGTACTAAACCCAAAAAATTACCATTGTGCGGTGTGTACAAAGTATCGGAACTTCCGCGGAAAGCTAAATTGTGTTGCGCCAAATATAAAATACTTGCAGATATTCTTTGGAAAACTTGTTCGCAACGTGCCGTTTCAAGTTTTAAAAGTTTTTCTAACTCTTTATCGATTAGATTGTTAGTGCGAAAATTTTGTTCAGTCTGAAGCCACATATTTATTGCTTGTAAATGTACCGCAGATTGTTCGTGCATTTTGACTCGCTGTGTTAAGTGACGCCAATCGCAAAATCCATCTGTCCCCAATGAAACATCAGTTGTTGAAAATAATTTACAAGCAAAACAGTACACCTTATCTTTAGATTTAGAATAAATTAGCCATCTTCGTGCTTTCCTTTGCCCATTCGCCAGTATTCTTGTAAAATATGTTGCAGAAAAACTCCTTTTATTTTCGTTCTTAGGGAAGTTAAATTGATTAACTTGTACAGGACCATGCTGAACTATTAAATTTACTGTTTGTTGTGTTTTTTTAATTGGCCACGTGCTAGGATCTTCAATGTCAAAATTCTTGTTTTCTTCTTTTTGTTCTTCAATTTCCATATCTTCAATGTCCTTTTCTCGACGAGTTTCACAATCGCTCGTTTTCCTATTGTTTTCATTTTCGTCCAATTCAGTTTCGTTGGTGTCTTCTTTTTTTTCCTTCACGGGTGTATTCAACTGTTGCTTTCCTTCTTCCAAAGGGATCTGATACATTGCCGAATGTTCTTCATCTTCGTTTGGCTGTCTTGAATGACCAGTAGTTTCAATTACGTATTTCATAATATTGTTTGTTTGCTGCTTAATATAACCGTCTCGCTGCTTCTTCCTTTTCAGTTTTTCAGCCCCACTCATGTATTTCCTTCCACGATCTCTATCTCTGCCAGCCATAACGGTTCTTAAAAAAAAACATATTTCTGTACATAAAACGTTTATGTCTGTTACAAAAATGAATAAAACCGCATGCCAAAAAAAAACAATTACTGTAAGATAGGATAAACTACATATTTCATTAGTTTGTATGTACTTAAAACATTTCTATGTTATTGCTTACTGTTCGGCGGCGACCGACGCGACGGTCGAATGCGCCTGAGGCCGGGACCGCTCAAAGGAGACCCCCGCGTATCGAAACACTCGGATCGCAACGAATTTTTGTGTGAACATAGCTTAAACATCCTCATGAACTATCCAATTGGTTTCAGCCTCCAATGCGAACCCGTTTTCGAGATAATCGATATTGAAATGCGACATGTGCGGTATTATCAAACATATATCTTGTCCATCGTAAAACTAGATTACTTGTCATTTATTATATTAGAAATAATATGTAGCACGTAGAAAAATAAAAAAGAAAGTGGAAAAAATATTTTTAATAAATGCCGACACGGGACGCGAACCACGACCAATCTCGTGGTAGATATTCGCTCAACCCACTCGGCCACGAACCGCTGTGACAAGAAGCTTTCACTCATGGAATATATCGCACATGTCGCATTTCAATATTGATTATCTTGAAAACGGGTTCGCATTGCAGGCTAAAACCAATTGGATAGTTCATAAAGATGTCTAAGCTATGTTCACACTAAATTCGTTGCGATCCGGGTGTCTCGATACGCGGGGTCTCCTTGCCAGAGTTAAGCGCGCGAGGAAAGGAAGGATAAGAGATCGTGAGGAAAAGGGAGAGAGAATGATTTCAATTTAATAAATGAAGAGAGTGATATAATCGCCGACGGATCGAAATATCGCAATTTCAATTAGGATTGATTTTAAGTTAAAAGAGGGATAATAATTTTTAAAAAATACTTACCAGAAATCAAACGTTTTACAGCAGGTTACAGATCAAAATGTATATGACACGGTTTATACCACAATACTACTTTCAAAAATATTCGTCGTCTTAAATTCACCAGGACGTAATGATCAGAGATCTCGCCACGCGTCAAGAGATTGAGTAACGCCCAACGTCGAAGACGGCAGCAATGGGATAGCCTGATTCTTCTTTGTTTAAAACGTATGAAACGCGATTCATTTCAAACGTGTTCATTCGGACAACGAACATTAATAAATGTCCGTTGCTATGCAAGTTCGTAGGAGCTGCGACTCGTCGACAGACTTCCAAGAATTGGGAAGTCTTATGTCAATTTTTTTAAGAATGGCCACCACAACGTACGGCACACAGTCGGTAAAATCGATGAATTCTGTATCAAAATCAAAGAACTTAGAAATGACATAGAGCGATGAAATTTTTTTTTAATGAAAGCTGAAACTTTGTAAAATATATAATAATTGTGGAGATTGTGGTACGAATGTTTTTTAATCTTGACAAAAATTCGTTAAAATTGCACAATTTTAAGAAAATTGTGGTTTTTCCAATACCGCGCGCGGAAAATTTTTTTTTAACATGCTATACATCATTTCCCGTAGATTTTTTCACACTGATTTCAAATCTGGTGACCATCTCAGAATCCTCACATTAGAATCGTCGTTGTGAGGCAATTATTGCGGTAGCGGAGCATTTAGTAAAGAAGTCAATAAAGAACAGTACACTGTTCTCCCGAATCCTCTTACTGCTTTCGGCTTATTTGTTGATCACCCTAATTATTCATTTCCCTTACGATTATCCGCTGCTTATAATTGTATCATCAAACTAAATATAGTTCATCTGTGGGCGCCGCGCTGCACCGTGGTCATCCCAATCGCTTACATGGGACATTACTTGAAGACACCGATTTTACTGACATTCTCATAGAATATTGGTATCTTAAGGAAATGCAAGTCATATTTTTTCGTATCCATAATTCGCTTTCAAGGGGCAAAAAATTCAATGAAAGTACAAAATCTGTAATTATATATGACTTTTGCAAAAAACTATAGATATAGTTTAATTTCTCGTAAAAAGTACATTTCTCTGAAAGCGTTTGGATTTTTTTATCTGAAATAGTTTCCAGGATATAAGGACTTTATGGAGTTACACTAAACTTTGATGATTTTTGTCACGCCTTCAAACTGAATTATCGCTACTAAAAAAATGTCTTGCATCTATTTATGGTGTCATCATTCTGTGTCAGAATTCTGTAAAAAGTTAATCAAAATCAGTGTTTTCTAATTGGGTAATTTACTTAACACCTAATGTCCTCCACACCCGTGTTGCAGACGTGCCAACGTTTGATGTCAACATTTAATGTCAACGTCTGCAACACGTTGCAACGAAATATTTCAATGCAAAGACGGGAGAGAAAATTTTGCATCATGTCAGTGTACAGCAAGTTGTCATCGATTAGTGTATTATGCGATTGCATTTTCCACACACACCCGAATATTCAGTCAACTATACAGGGGGTCCTGCAAAACGTCTGATGAGTTTTCGTAGACCGCGGGGCCTATCAAAACGCGAGGCCGGGTTCCGGCGAACGCACTGAACCCGCCTCGCGCCGGCCCTGTGCAATGTAAAAGAACATTTCTATGCTTTCTTTTGGTACAGCACAATTATTGAAAATCCTATTAATAGGCTTCCGGTAGGTAAAGTGTTTAGTAATTCATATAGATAAAATATACAAAAATATTGCAGCTTGAGTCAAAGTATAACCTTACTTTATTAACTCATTCATAAAAAAACGCTTTTGATTATGGTTCATTTTATTTAATATGTACTTACTTTCCATTTTTCAATGCACAACACAAAAATTCACCGTAGTTTCGGAACATTCAACTAGTCGTTAATGAATAAAAAATGGAAATAATGAGATATGATTGTTAGAATTATTTGGTTCAGTATGTCTAATAATATATTTTTTTCTCATTAACTTCCCGATTTTATAGGGAATTTTTTTTCGATTTTTTTAAAATTAGAAAAAAAATTTTTTTTTTTTAAATCTTTTTTTGTACCTTACGATGATGTTTCCGCTTACCATAATCGAAAATTATCCCAATGCAAGAGTGAGTTAATCATCTCTACTCCCGAGAATACATTTTCAAAGAATATCGATGAAAGTACAAAAAAAAATTTATATTACAATCTTTAAAAAAACAATCAGTTCAAAACGAATTATTAACTGAAATTAAATTGAAAATTAATATGAACTATATGATAATTATTAATAACAGTGATGTTGAAAACGGATTGGTTAATGGAACACACATGCGGAATATTAAAATTTATTACTTTTCAAGAAAATACTAAAATATCGTCTATATTGTGGTTAGATTTTAAATTGGCCAGAGTAGGAGTGAAAGTAAGAACTCGTTATCGTGATTATATGAAAAATGCAAATATTGATCAAAATTTAACACCAATAATAAAAATATCGAATCAAGTAAATATGTCGAGTGAGGAAAAATATCAAATCACACGTAGTCAATTTCCAGTGGTTCCTGCTGAAGCGATTACGATTCATAAAAGTCAGGGATAAAAGACATACGAGAAAGTATGTTTGGATTTTAAAAAATCAGAAAGGCGAACTTTACAAATGTTGTATGTAGCACTGAGCAGAGTTTCAAAATTGAGCGCGGTTTATATATTTTGGGACAATTTAAATTAACAGTATCGAAGAAAACCAAGATCAATACTGCAACCCCGGATAATGAGGAGTTGTATCGTTTGCGAAAAACTAATTAAGACAATTTATTTTGCAACATTCGTATACTATAACAAGGAACCAAGCGAGCAACGAGCCTGCGATGTTCGTTTAATGCGACGCCATATAGCAAACATTTTGATAAGTAGAAAACTATTGAATTTCCCTGAAAACGTTTAATCTTATTAAAACGTACACTCTATTAACTTTCCGATTCATAGGGAAGTTACTGTAATTACCCCGAAAATCGAAAATCGATTTTTTAGTAGATCTTCACGTTTCATGGTCATTGGAGTCATTTTAGACTATTTTTATCAAAATGTTTGTATATGTGTGTGTGTGTGTGTGTGTGCGTATGTCCGTTTGTATGGTATCAAATTTTTCGTTAACGTTTTCAGAAAAAGTAATAACGCGATCAGGATGATGAATGATGCAATCGAAGTGCCCCGTCGTAACTTAGAGCTGATTAGATTTTGGTCCATATTGGTCAAGTAGTTTTTTAGATTTTTAGTTTTTTTTCGAAAAGAGTTGATTCTACAATGCAATTTATAAGGGAGGACGAAAATTTTCCACCAAAGAACCAAACGCAATTACATAAAAAAAATTTTTTTCTTAATTTTTTTTTTAGATTTAAAAAAAATTTTTTTAGATTAAAAAAAAGTAGATTAAAAAACAGTGAATTTATCATCTCTACTCCCAAGAATACATTTTGGGAGAATATCGATGAAAGTACAAAAAAAAACGATATTAGCGATTTTGGCGAAGGAGTAACGAATCGGGAAGTTCTTTGTGTGACTCTTGGAGAGTCACACACCAAATAAAAAACATTAATATCAGTAGGCCCTATTAGCCATGCGTATCACTAACCCTCTCGCAAGAGCAGTTCTACCCACGAGCTCGCGAAGCGAGCGAGCAAAAACAACCCTACTCGCGAGCGAGCGAAGCGAGCGAGCAACAATAGCCCTCTAGTTTAAATATGTTTTTCAGTAATTGAGAAAAATTATTTTTGTCCAGCTAGAATTAGACATTTTACCACTGTGCGTCGCTCGGTCTTACTATAGTTTCCGAGATGTTTGCAAAAACACTTTAAACAAATCAACATTACGAGTAGAGTTCATACCGCAAGTTTTAATGCAGGATACTCAAGAATAAAATATTGTTTGTTGGATACATTGTGCTAATTATTTCAAAAAATACATCGATACGTTTATCGAAAGTATAAAGTCTTGGAAATAAAAATTCCGCAACGTAAAGACTGTAATGATATTCAGGTCCGTCCAATATCAATTAAGAAACGTTAACAAAGGTGAATAGTATCCCCGTTTGATTTTTATCGCAACGAATAAAAACGGAAACATTACTAAATTAGCTATTCCAGCGATCATAATTGAGCGATATAACTTCGCGTCCGCTCGCTTAGAAATTAATTCTTGTTACGACGCGCTCGAGTAAACCGAATTTTATTAGCATCAGAGGGAGCTGAAACGTTGGGAGGAGTGATCGCTGTGATAAATGCGAACTCCTCAATTTCAGTTTTATTAAAAGTGCCACGGTAATTTTGCGAAATGTTCGCGGACGTTCCAAGGGTTACAATCGCGATCGAACTGTAACCGTTTCGACAACCGGTGTATAACAGCGAGCCTTTATGTCGCCGGTAGGTATAAAACGCGAAATGATTGTTCGGAATCCACGAAGGTTTGTGTAATTCGAAACTGGAAAAGAGTGTTTAGAAGTTTCGCGAACGGTGAAGCGAGGGAGGAACGGATTATGGATTCGGGGAACCAATTTTTAAGTTAATGTCCGCGGTGAAATGTAGAAACGGGGTGTGGAGGGTGGGTCGGAGGAAGAGGAAGAAGTTTGACACCATGAGAAGCGCGTGCTGCGATTTGTTGGAGCGTTTCGTGTCGAGAAAGGAACGGCAGTCGGCGCGCCGCGCCGGAGCAGAATGGCGGAGGAGTAGTGCGGGGGTGGCGGGGGGATGAAAGGGGAAACAGTGCATTTGACTTTCCTATCAGCATCAAGTGCTCATAAGCGTTTAAATGACTTCTCGTTTGCGAAATACCACTGACAGCCATTCAGGCATATTTCTGAAACGAACTTTCTCCGCACAAAAGCCGAGGCCTCGCACCCTCTTTAATGATTCGCAGTCTGCTTGAAAACTGAAGTGGCGCCGTCGTCGCGTCGAACAAAATTTAATGGCACTCTCGCTCGTTCTGTGTTTACAACTATAATTACCAATACGTTCAATTCACGGTTCCGAGAGTCCATCGTTCTTGACGATAAACGTTTAAATATCGCGAGACTACGAGTTTTCTATTTACGTTTTCTAGTAGTTCCTCACCAGAACTATTTAATTTTTCCGACTTTTCCCGGAAAAATTAAACATTGTTCATATACAGAACCCTCGCTTTTGTATTTCTGTATTTAACAAACTGTGTGTTTAAAAACGTATGGTTTAACATAATAAACGTTGCATTGGAATTTTATGTGTCCCTGCCAGCGGGGTTGCCTCCAACTTTTTCTATACGAACCCTACATCCCTCGATATTTAAGAAAATGTATGTCTCTTGACAGTAGCAGCACTGTCGCGCCGCCCAATGCTTCTCGCGGCTCCGTTATATTCTGCCGAATAATGCAATTTACGCCTCGAAAACGCAAAAGTAAGACAAAATGGGGTACGTCCCCGCTAGATTGATCTTTTATCTAGCGATTGTGACTACGTAGGGATCCCAAATGTGCATTAGCGAGACGTGGTTTGTTAAATGCCGGACCCTTGCAATTCTATGTACGTATATGTGTCTAGCGGTGTGTGAGTGTGCCACCACACTCTCGCTCGAAAGCGGATCGGCACCCTATTACGTTAGTGAAGTTAACTGAGTATGTTATACGTGAACTCTGCTCTCCGAACAACCTAATATTTTACATGAATATTTTGGTGTTATCAGGGTCGACACGCGCTGCATGTGTTCCCATGACCGCGACAAGAGAAGCCAACATAAGTTCTGCTGGCAATAATTCGTAATGAGAGCGGCGATGTGCGCGTATTACATCCGCATAGGTGGTGTACGTCAGACGGTTGCTCTAAGAGAATAGGGTAGTTGTAACTCGAGTGAATGGTGTCGTAGGTCGGGAGCTATCCCACCACAAAGGTAGGTTTGAACGACGTTGTAGGAGGTACTGAGGCTAAAACGACCAGAAGCGCTGGTGGAAACAGAGGGTTAGAAGGGCTGCGAGTCAAGTGGGATAGAGGCACTGACGTGTTGAAGTAGCTGGGAGGTGGAGAAGGACGAGGACAGCTAGGTCCTGGGTCCCGGGTCCCGGGTCCCGTGGTATAGGCAGTGTTCCGTTGAAAGCTTGTCCTTGCATTCCTTGCTAACCTCGTTATGTCACCCACTCAACTTAACCGCTAGATCGCGTATGTACTATGGATGAGATGCCTTTCCTGAATCAGGATTACCGCTTCCGCGTCTATACGAACTTACAGCATGACCTACTGTTGAAGAGAGAGTCTTTTGCTCGTCGCACGATACACAACAAGTACGAGGATCAACTACTCCAGGATTAAGTATAGCAAGATTGCCTCCATCTTGCCCGATGAGCAAACGTTCTGGAAAACGTCGCGTCGTCGATAGAGGACCTTCTTGATGACTGCACAATGGATGACCTTTAACTCGCTTGGAAAATGTACAGTGTAATAAATCTATGAATAGCAGTTTCAACCAGTTAAGGTCAGGGACTCTAACTGTTATAACCAAAAAGAAAAAAGGTCATAGTATAACATTACAATAAATTTAAAAGATGTGTTTGGTCAACTTGAATAAATTATACACGCTCCGAAAATTTCATTGAAATTGGTTAATTGGTTTAGGAGTTATAAACGATCAAAAGTCGTAAAAATTGCAATTTTACAAGATTTCTAACCTTTTTACCACTTTTGATCGATTATAACTCGTACACTAATTAACCAATTTCAATGAAATTTTCAGAGCGTATATAATTTATACGAGTTGACCAAACACATCTTTTAAATTTTTGTTATTGGGCCAGCTAAAGAAGTAGTAAAAATCAATTTTTACTGTTGTTTTTCACAATTCCGACCAAATGCATTTTTTCAAAATATTTTTTAGACGTCATTTACTAAACTAATTCTTCTAGCCTTACAGAGAAATTGAAGTCATTTGGTCCATTCATAAAAAAGTTATTCTGATTTAAAGTGTGTTGAATCAGTTATGCTCGTTAGTGTAAATACAAGAAAATTGTGAATTTTTACATTTATTGCTTCTAAATCGTCTGTTAGATGGTATTGCGATGTATTTCTATGAATATTTGCATTAGATTTTTACGTATTGTTATGTGTTGTGATCAGGGACACCATAACTGTTATAGCCAAAAAAAGAAAAGTCAGAAATCGTATTGGTTACAAATAAGGATTATAAGTAACCGAAAATTTATTCTCTTGTTGGTAAATGTTATCGTTCAGAGGAATTTATGTCGATCGCTCATAACAGTTGTCGATACGAGAAATTTATTTCGATCGCTTATAACAATTATCGATGGGAGGAATTTATTTCGGTCCCTTATAACAATCATCGATGAGACAAATTTATTTTGATTGCTTATAACAGTTATTGATGAAGGAAATTTGTAATAGTTATTATTAAATAGTACAACTTTCATGTGGTAGACAATCAATTATCTCATAAATTTTGTATTCATTAAATTAATTCCAATTTTCTACCAAATTACAAAATTACCAAATTACACCGCAAATCATCTAGCGTTAATTTTAGAGCAGAGAAGGCTCGTTCAACGCTAACCTGAGTTGCGGGCGCAGCGTGAATTATGCACGCTAGTTGTGATAAATATGGGTGTCTATATTTCTGATTTTCCCAGTAATCTATAATATTTTCATCTATATCGATACATTTTTCCCGAGTGGAACATAGTCATCCGTGAACAAAGACAGTCGACATACAGATTTTGTGTTGTTCTTATGGTCTGTTGATTCGTCTTGTTGTACGAAACCTTCTCAATGAATTTCACAACAAGTTAAAAGAAATTCGATCATCGATAACTGTTATGAGCGATTGAAATAAATTTTTCTCATTGATAACTGTTATGAGTGATCAAATTGAACTTCTTTCATTGATAACTGTTATGAGCGATAAAAATAAACTTCTGCCATCGATAACTGCTTTGAGCAATCGAAACAGTTTTTCTTCATCGATAACAGTTATCGAGGAGGGTCCAATTTTTTGGACACTAATAATAACTGTTACTTGTAACCAAAAAGTATAAAAATCGATATCTTTTAATCATTTTGATCCTCCAATTTTTTTCTTTATATTTTGTGTAGATTATCTTAAATTTCAATAATAATCAACATTTTATTAATAATTTTTATCGTCGAAAATTTTAGAATAACTGTTATTTTTAATCGTTAAGGTTAAGGTTTAATCGACCTGTTATCACAGTGAATCGTGAAGAAACAAGCTTCGTTAAAATTGACATTAGCAAGCAAATTAACAAATCGTTTTTTAAAACCAAGGAAAAGCGAATTTTTCATAATGAGCGGATATGAAATGTACAAACTATTACTAATCGTTCCTGCAGGTAGCACAATGTCTAAAAAAGTAATTGGGCATATTGAAAATCGATTCGCACAGGAATTATCAAACAGAGGAGAGGCGGTACTGAAGTTACCTCGCTAATGATCACATTATCGTAATTCGAGAGATCCTAGTAATCTTGTTACAGACAATAATAGTTAGAAACTGAAGCGCTTATCATTCACAATAATTCTCCATAACTATTATTCAATGGTTAACTAATTTGAGCTAAGTATTTTAACTAAAATTTGATCGAGTAAGTACTACTAGATAAAAAATTGTCTGCTAATTTCTAATTTCCATTTCATTCATGCAACTATATTTATGTGTAAGAACATTATACACACTTCTTAAATGAGATCGCGATACAAATGTTGAATCTAATTTAATGAAAATTCAATCTGGCGATTACAAATATTTGATCGTTATAAGTTATAACAAATGGTCGTCTGCAAGGTAAATGTAATTCCTTTCTCTGCCAAGCAGTTATTAAGAACGAAACAACTGTTGCGAGCGTAATCATCAAACAAATGGTAAGGCAAAAGGGGTGTATTCGTCAAGGAGTATCTCCGAGAGGTAATATCTTTATTTCTTTCGCGTTGTTTCCCTCTTCATTCTCTTAGCATTCCCGTCGAAGATGAAATACTATTCGGGGAGAACAGTGCGCGGCTGTAAGTATGCGCGCGATCCCTTTTAACATCAAACGTTGAAGCGGAACTAACATGGAACGAAAAGACGAAAGCCAATGCA
This sequence comes from Lasioglossum pauxillum, assembly GCA_933228785.1. Lineage (NCBI taxonomy): Eukaryota > Metazoa > Arthropoda > Insecta > Hymenoptera > Halictidae > Lasioglossum > Lasioglossum pauxillum. The sequence continues at coordinate 34,609,864 of OW121701.1, read as the reverse complement.
GCGGAGCAGCTCAATGGGCCGGCGGTTTTACTTCTCAATCGCGTTGGACAGCCGGTTGAATTGAATTCAATTCAAGTATAATTGTGAGGTATGCCTGTTTTCTAGCAAAGTCAATATTTTGCTGGCACTTGCCACGAGTTCCCGCCACAGTTCGACAACATTTCCAACAACGGAAGCCTTCTTTACACCAACGACGCGGCGTCGGACAGAATCCAATCGAACTGTTTTTCGCAACGCTCGCGGAAATTATACATTCCTTCTGCACACTTATTAATAGACTGCGGATTTTATGCATTCATCACAAAAATTAATTAATCATCAAACAAAGAAAGTACACTGGCATTCTATACACATGTTCATCATGCTGATTTGATTTAATTAATTTAATTTAATTTAAGTTAAATGATTTGACGAATGAAACCTACCTTTTGAAGCCTACAAAATTCAACATAAATCTTTTCACGACTGAAATAAATTTTAAAGACATATAGTAAAGAGCATAACTGATTCCACACACTTTAATTCAGAATAACTTTTTTATGAATGGACCAAAAATGACTTCAATTTCTCTGTAAGGCTAGAAGAATTAGTTTAGTAAATGACGTCTAATAAATAAGTTGAAAAAATGTATTTGGTCGAATTTGTGAAAAACAATACTAGAAATTGATTTTTACAACTTTTTTAGCTGGCCCAATAACAAAAATTTTAAAAATGTATTTTGTCAACTGGTATAAATTATATACGCCCTGAAAATTTCATTGAAATTGGTTAATTGGTTTACGAATTATAAACGATCAAAAATGGAAAACCTTACCACTTTATGGTACACTACAAATTACCACTTTTGATCGTTTATAATTCGTAAACCAATTAACCAATTTCAATAAAATTTTCAGAGCGTATATAATTTATACCAGTTTACCAGATACATCTTCTGAATTTTCGTTATTGGCCCAGCTAAAAAAGTTGTAAAATCAATTTTTACTATTGTTTTGCACAATTCCGTCCAAATGCATTTTTTCAACACATTTTTTACACATCATTTACTAAACTAATTCTTCTAGCCTTACAGAGAAATTGAAGTCGTTTGGTCCATTCATAAAAAAGTTGTTCTGATTTAAAGTGTGTTGAATCAGTTATGCTCCTTACTGTATTAATACACTGCGGATTTTATGCATTTATGACAAAAATTAATTTAGGAACCTCAACCTTCTCAAATCATCAAGAAAAGAAAAATCACTGGCATTCTATACAGATATTCATGATGCTGACTTGATTTAATTAATTTAATTTAATTTAATTTAATTGATTTGACGAATGAGACCAACCTTTTGAAGCCGACGAAATTCAACATAAATCTTTTCACGACTGAAATCAATGTTTAAAGACATATTATAGCGTGTTGGTCATCCAACAACGGATATGCGATAATCAAGGTGCAAGATATTCAAGAATTCGGGGACTATTTCTTCTTTGTGTTTACGCGCGGCAAATAATTGAATTCCCCGGCGTTCCATCGGCCTAATTATGAGGCTCTTCATAGTTGGGCAACATTCTCAGAGGCAATTAGCCGTTGTTGACAAACGCAATTTACGAGATGTAACTTTGTGGCCATGCAGGTAGACAGAAGCGAGCGCGCGCCTTGTGTCACGTTCCTAAATACATCGACGCGTTGTATCCGGCACGGCGTTGCGCCCTCGAAGGGAGTATAGGCTGTCGCGTTGCTTTCAAAGTATGCCTGCATCGTGTTCACTGTCTTTGATTACTATCACGAAGACGCGTAGTCATTGTCTTCGGAAGCGTTTTGCTTCCATAACGTATCGTTATTCCATGAGGAACGACGAAGCATCGTTGCATTGCCATACCTGCGCATGATGAGCTCTTGAGAAGAACGTTGAAAATAGTTATTCATTTAATCTGTTTAATTCGTATAGAATTGTTAAATGGCAATTAACTTTGATTCAGACAATTTCATTGAAATTTTCATAGAATAAATACATGTATAGATACAATGATGAGCTTTTGAGAAGAACGTTGAAAATAGTTATTCATTTAATCTGTTGAATTCGTATTGAATTGTTAAATGGAAATTAAATTTGAATCAGACAATTTTATTGAAATTTTCATATAATCAATATATGTATAGATACAATGATGAGCTCTTGAGAAGAACGTTGAAAATAGTTATTCATTTAATCTGTTGAATTCGTATTGAATTGTTAAATGGAAATTAAATTTGAATCAGACAATTTTATTGAAATTTTCATATAATCAATATATGTATAGATACAATGATGAGCTCTTGAGAAGAACGTTGAAAATAGTTATTCATTTAATCTGTTTAATTCGTATTGAATTGTTGAATGGAAATTAACTTCGAATCAGACAATTTTATTGAAATTTTCATATAATCGATGTGTAGTATATATGTACAATATGAAATAATTATCAGTACAAATTTAACCACGGCAATTTTAATAGTTCAATATTTAAAGAGTGGATTAAAACTAGATTTGGCTTAGTCAGAAAATTGGTGGTGGCTTGTGCGTAGACCACTGAAGAAATTATTTATTATCACACAGTCAAGAGACTTGTGTACACTTTGATCGAAATTAGTTAAACATTGCGGTTGGAGGACTGGAAAGATAATACGCGTTTCTCTATTTGCCTACTACGTCTTGGGAACTGTAACGAATACGAGAAAAATTGTAATGAAAATTTAATGGATTTTAATGTCCGCGCAAGAGATCCAGGTCACACCCGATTACGTGAACGGAATTTTGAAGCTGCTATTAAAATAAAATCTCCTCGTTAGTTATTAAATGAAACAAATTTGTCCGGGGTCCGCGGGATGCGACGAGATTAAAGAAATCGCTGCTCTGACTGCTCTTGATTATTGCATTTCTGTTCCAATGGAAAATCTAACAGATAAATTATGTTTGGAGTCTGTGTTAGATTGATGATTGAAAGCAATAATAGTATCGTGAATATTTATTTCACAACATCATTAGAAGAATTTTTCTCTTCCATGGTACATTCGACACAAATACTGGCAGAACTCGGCTGCACTCTCCGCTTAAGTTGTTCTTAATTTTTTCAAATGAATTTGTTGCGAGATCTAAGCAAATTGAAACTTTAAGAAACAGCAATATACAGTATTTTATCGATAAATGTCCCAAATATCTGGCCGACAATTGTTCCAGAACTATCCCCATTCCTGCGGGGTGTACCCCTTTGAGGGACCAAGAAGCTCGAGAGGCCTCGGTCGCCGAGAAATATGACATCATACTAAAACTTCTTTATTCTTCATTATTTTTTTATGGGATTTTGACCAACATAATCGTGGCATTTTTTAAACGAAAGTTATACTAAGTATGATATAATTCGGATAATATTTACAATGAATATAAGAATATGTACAAGGAAGAACAGCGTATGGGAAGTTCTTCGAACTGTGCCGGCGCGCTGCGACTTTCCGCGTCTCTTCCTTTCCCATACGCTGTCCTTCTATGCGTCGAAAACTTTCATCGTTCATTACACAAGCAAATATAATTGGAATTATATCATATTTGGTATCATTTTCATTAGAAAAATGCCACGAATATGTTGGTCAAAGTCCCACCAATAAATAATGAAAAATAAAGAAGTTTGGATTGGAAGTCATTGGATTGGTTATGTTTACACTTCTTTGCGGGCGAGGCCTCTCGATCTTCACTGTTCTTTTATACGTTCGGCAAAAGTCAAAGAATAGTATCCCTGTCGGATAATTGTCCCTGAGCAGACCCGTATTGGGGACAATTATCGATAAAATACTGTAGTGCAAAAATTAGATACCATTCGTTTGTCCACTTAGAATTATCAGCAGACACTAATCCAACATACTGAAGAGCTTTAGGAGCCGACACGACTCGATAGAATCGGCAGTCCTACAATTGAAATAATTGCGAAATAAGAAACGTAAAAGCGGTAATTCCAGGGCGAGGAACAATCGTTTGACCTGAAAATTCTCGTATCGGCGACGATAATTTGCCGCTGATAATGGGCATTGTAATGAAGGTCTTGCGTTAATTGAGGATGATTGATACGCGACGGGGATGGAAGGAATCAGAGGGAACAATTGCACGGTTCATGAGCGAATGCAAAATATGGAGCGAGGGTGAGTAAGTAGTCGAGGGAGCACGGTCGATTGGCTTCGGAATCGACGAAAGGAAAAAGGTAGAAGAGAATTTTCGCTCGTACTCGAGGATTCAAGGGCTAGCGTGATACTGGCAGGCGTTAGTCGTGCAGCAGGGGGGTTGCAAAAGCTGCGAGAGGATCTGAGAGGGGCGAGGATCGCGGAGGATCCCTGAGGAGATCAGAGAGAGTAGATGAGCAAAGAGAAAGAGAGAGAAAGGCGAACGTTGGCGGCAGGAGGTACCGAGGAAGAGGAAGTGAAAGGGAAGGAGAAAGGAGGACCAGCATCGTCAGAAGTTGGAAGCTACAATGGCAGTGTGTCTTCTGGCGCCTTCGAGTCTCCCAGACACGCCTTCCAACATGGGCATTCGCAAGAACTTATCCTCCACACGGTGCGGCGTCCCTCCATATGCCACGATTCTGTAATCCGCGTCTTCTGAAGGATCATTACTCACCCTCTCCGAGATTTTGTCGCGTGTAGGCGTGGAGACACAGATTACAAGCGTATTTACACGTTACTTTCAGCTGTGCCGTGCACTAAACGGCCGATAACTTTTTCCATACAGCGCTCATTCAATGGCCTTCAACCTTCCATCGGACGGCCTTTCGATTTCGATCCTCCCTTCGATAAGCTTAATTAACCTATTAACGACCACTCGACGGCTCAGATTATCGCCACAGTATTTCCTACGGAATTTTTCAGTGAATGGCACGCATTGCAAATTCGTTTACCGCTTATTTAGCTTTCTAACAGAGTGTTCCAATCCAAGCATTCAATCTTGACCCTAACAGATGACAGTGATAGAATTGGGTCCCATAGAAAACACCGACACAGATTTCTCCGACACGGTTTTCGCCGACAACATTTCTCCGACTTCAGATTTGACCGACAATAGCTTTGGCCGACAATGCCTTTAACCGACAACGAATTTGATCCACAACGCCTTAAGACGACCACAGTATGTATTATCATACAGCATTATCATATGTATTATCATACAATATTGTCATACTGTGGCTCAAGTTCTTGTGGATCAAATTCGTTGTCGGTTAAAGGCGTTGTCGGCCAAAGCTATTGTCGGTCAAATCTGGAGTCGGTGAAATGTTGTCGGTGAAAACCGTGTCGGAGAAATCTGTGTAGGTGATTTCCATGGGACCCAATAGAACTACACTCCGCGACGAAACTATGAGACCTGTGCGAAATTCGATGAAAATTCTATGTAAGTCTTGAGTAAGTCTTCCTTCATTCATAGTGTTATTGTTTACATTATGAGAGTATACCAGGTATGTAAGTATGAAACCGGAATTTTTGTATAGAAAATACACGTTCATTGTATGAAAATGATACAAAATATTTTATTCGAAGTATTGCCCATCGGTAGCTATACATTTTTTCCATCTCTCTGACAATTTGTGGATGCCACGCAAAAAAAGCTGTTTCTCTTTTGAGGCAAACCAGTCATCGAGCCATTTTCGTAAGGTGTGAAGCGCTGCTCAGCAAGTGCGTGTTCCATCGTTGCAAATCAGTAATAATCAGATGAAATCAAGTCTCAATCGTTTCCTTGAGCGGTTTTGCTGTGTGTGACAGTGCATTATCATGAAGAAAAATCACCTTCTGATTCATGTGAAACCCATTTTCCATTCTTCTGGATCTTCCCCATGGCATCCAAACGTATGGAGACGGCTTCTCGTGTCACATTTAATTGATCCGCGAGTTGTTGTTGCGTTTCAGCGTCATCCTCATCCAACAGTGCTTGCAATTAGCTGTCTTCAAACTTTTTCGGTGGTCTTCCATGTCCTTCGTCTCTCACGTCAAAATCGCCATTTTTAAATTTTTTAAACCACTCGAAGCACTGTGATTTACCAAGAGCATGCTCACCGTAAGCTTCGACAAGCATTCGATGCGATTCTGCAGCAGTTTTCTTCAAATAGTAACAGAAAATCAATGCTGTCCGCAAATCGTAGTTTCCAGGCACAACATTCGACGTGTTCAACGCTAGTAAAAACTATACTGTTGTATGAAACTTGTATGGTTGTGAGTTAAATATCTTTATCAGATGTCGAAACAAGAAAATGGCGTCAATGACGCGTTTAATGGTAACTATATTGACAGCTAGCGCCATGTATGTGCAAATTCCGGTTTCATATTTACAGACCTAGTAGAAGTATCGAAGGCTACAATTCCAACAATTTGGGAAATGTATGTAAACATGCTATTCTCGTCGCGATAAAACTATAAGACAGTAGCTTTTCGTCAGTGGGTCTTATACTCTAATCGCAGTCGCAGTGTTAGAAGTAATTGTGTACTTAAAATTAACCAGTTGTAATTTAATGTAACTACAATGCCGCGTGGAAAAAAGCTGACAGATAGTGAAATAAGAGTGATCGTATCTTTAATAGAAAAGAATACTTCTATTACAGAAATTTCAAAAGTGGCTGGGCGAAGTCGATGTGCCGTGCTCAATTATTTAAAAAGTAGAGAGAATTATGGAAAAAACATCCTGGTGGACGTCCAAAAGACGTCTGAGGGTAGCGTCGAATTCTAGCTTGACAGCACGGCAAATTGCAGCGCAAGCTGGTGTTCACACCAATATTCGTAATCTGCAACGGATAATTAAATGGGCCATGCATTTAAAAAGACGAAAATTGCAGAAAAACCGCCACTTACGAATCGACACAAAGCAGCCAGGAAAGATTTTGCGGAGAGACATCTCCAGTGGATAAAAAGTGGAGGGATGTTATTTTTTCAGATGAAAAACGTTTCAATTTAGATGGACAGGATGGTCTTTCATATTATTTGCATGATTTGCGGAAGGGAGAATTGCATTTGTCATGGAGGCAAATGGGCGGAGGCGTCATCGTGGTATGGGCCGCAATAGGGAACCACGGGAGAACCGATGTAAAATTTATTAACACCTACATGAATGCAATTAAATATATAAAAATATTAGAAGAACAATTATGCAAGCATGCAAGCACTATTGCATGTGAAAATTATATTTTTCAACACGATAATGCTGCTGTGCATACAGCGAAACGTGTAAAAAAATATTTTGAAGACTATAATAGACAAATTTTACCATGGCCTGCGAGGTCTCCAGATTTAAATACAGGGTGTTTACCTACAGGTGGGACAAAATTTAAGGGGTGGTTCTCGACGATAATCTAAGACGAAAATGAAGAATAACAAAATTGCGATTTCGGCTTCGTTATTTAGTCATTAACAATTAAAAATCCGCCTAAAATGCTGCAACACTTCTAACAAAAGTGTACGTTGCGTACGTCACACAGGCGCGCGACAGTCTCGTATCAAGTGACAAACGCATGCATACCTTGGTTCTCATTTGGGGCCCCAGCGAGGTGTAAATGTTTAAAAAATCGTTGGACGACATTGAACCTACCTACTCGTTAAAATCCACAAGGGCATTTCTAATATCCGCCCTATGGAATTATCGAGTAGAAGGGGTCAATGCTCTTTCACTTTTAAATTCTTCTCACACATATCCACAAATCCTTATTCTGCACTATAATTGTTCATAACACCGTACTTAATATACTGGAATAAACGCTCTAGCACTATTTACGATATCATACACACGCACTACGAGTTTACAGAGAGTACAAGTTTACTGAGGGAAATGAGGAGAATGTAAAGAACTGGTAATCCTTTAATGTTGAAACACCGCACTTTATGGAACTTGATTTACGTCGCGAGACTCGTTCACAGACAGACGGAACGGACATCTTGAGGTCGTGTGTGATTTCTGCGAACGGAAATCTTCGATGCGTGCGAGAAGAATCGTTCGTACAAGCTAGCATCCGTATGCATACTAATTCAAGACAGCTGATGATGTCGATGCCAGATCGATAAAACAAATGAAGATCTACAGCAAACTACCGCCCAAACGTCGCGCGTTGCTATACCAATACATTGTCTATCCTGTTTTCACGAATTTCGTGATTCCTTCTCATTCTGTCTGTGACCGCGAAATATTTCATGTGTGTGCATTGACCACATCAGCTGTCTTGAATCAGTGTGCATACGGATGCTAGCTTGTACGAACGATTCTTCTCGCACGCGTCGAAGATTTCCATTCGCAGAAATCACACACGACCTCAAGATGTCCGTTCCGTCTGTCTGTGAACGAGTCTCGCGACGTAAATCAAGTTCCATAAAGTGCGGTGTTTCAACATTAAAGGATTACCAGTTCTTTACATTCTCCTCATTTCCCTCAGTAAACTTGTACTCTCTGTAAACTCGTAGTGCGTGTGTATGATATCGTAAATAGTGCTAGAGCGTTTATTCCAGTATATTAAGTACGGTGTTATGAACAATTATAGTGCAGAATAAGGATTTGTGGATATGTGTGAGAAGAATTTAAAAGTGAAAGGGCATTGACCCCTTCTACTCGATAATTCCATAGGGCGGATATTAGAAATGCCCTTGTGGATTTTAACGAGTAGGTAGGTTCAATGTCGTCCAACGATTTTTTAAACATTTTCACCTCGCTGGGGCCCCAAATGAGAACCAAGGTATGCATGCGTTTGTCACTTGATACGAGACTGTCGCGCGCCTGTGTGACGTACGCAACGTACACTTTTGTTAGAAGTGTTGCAGCATTTTAGGCGGATTTTTAATTGTTAATGACTAAATAACGAAGCCGAAATCGCAATTTTTTTATTCTTCATTTTCGTCTTAGATTATCGTCGAGAACCACCCCTTAAATTTTCTCCCACCTGTAGGGAAACACCCTGTATAATAGAAAACATCTGAGGAATTTTAGCACGTGCTGTATATGGAAATCGGAAACAGTTTTCGTCGGTGAATGAGTTGAAAGCTCGTATTGAAGAAATTGGGCCAAATTAAGTCAAGATCAAATAAAAAATGTATATAAATTGATAACACGACGATTAATTGAAACTATAAAAAATAAAGATGGCACATCACATTACTACTAAATAGAAAAAAATATTTTTCATTAACTTCCACCGACTATTTATTACGTAAAATATACATTGTCTTATAGTTTTGTCGCACCTTATTTTATCAAAAATTAGAAATTTTAATGAAACTTTTTTCTATCTAATTGTATGTACTTATGTATGTACTTTAGTTGATTCTTTGGATAATAACGAAAACTTTTACGAAAAAATGAGTATTAATAAAATATTAGCTAAAACCGCAGATGTCTTAAAGTTTTGTCGCGGAGTGTACTTCTTCAGGTATTCTTTGGCAGTAATTTTCATTCAGGACTATAATGCTTCTAATTTCAATTATTAATGCATTCCGACCAATAAGAGTATTAACATTAATATCAGAAACGTGTATTCAAAACTGTACACGTAAAATAAAATTGATGTGTAAAAATTGGAACGATTCCAACCCCGAATTTGTCGATAGTGCTTCGCAATTAATAGTTTGTTAACGTTGTGAATTGAAAGGTGTATTCCACGTCACATTGTACTGTCGTTAACTATGGGGTCATTCCATGCCGAATAGATCACTTTTTGCAGGTACCATCGCCGATTTTGTTCTAAATGAAATATGTTGTAGTCCATGTGAAATTGGGGGGGGGGGGGGTTAAGTCATCATTTTGCCGATTTCGAATTTTTTTAGAAATGGCAGGCCTTCAAATTTTTCAATTTTTGCCCATTTCGGCGAAAACGGGCCTCACTTACGAATTTTTATCTCAAGAACCGTTTGTCCGATTGAGCTAAATTTTTTTTTGTTTTATTCGGAAAGGATTGGGCTATTACAAAATAATTTTTTCAACCTCGAAAATCAACTTCATAATGTCGAAAAATTTAAACAAATTCTTCTTTTGCGTTTTTTTTAATGATGGGGCTCAGAGATTTAAATTTTGAAAAAAATATGGCAATATTCCTTGAAGTTTCCCCTTTAAGATGAGCCCTTGAAAAAGATGGTATCATTAAAATTGGCGTCACAATGAGCTGGTAAAGGACGCCGTGTACCCCCGTTTCAGGTAGAGGTGGGTCGAGCGCACCGCTGTTATGGTCCGTTGTCTATACCGCTGGTCTCGAGAAAGTACCAGCACACTGTAATAACTCTACTTATACCTGGAGAACAATATTAGTAACCACTCTTGGACAACAACACCTTTTTAATCACGACTTCTTTTATAGATATTAGTTTTTATGGGAATCATATATGTTCCACAAAAAAGGTGTCGTTGCTCAATGGAAATCACGAGAAGATGGTGGTTTTCTTCCATCGGAGACGGATAAGGAGGATTTATGGTAAGAAGTATGGATAAGATCATTGCGCGGGGTGGACTTAAGGATTATGGAAAAAAATATAAGAAAAACTATTTCATTACTTGCAATGCGCACTAGCATACAAACACCATTAGATAATGAAATTATCACCCCTAAAAATGTATTTTAATGGGCAGAAACATCTTTTTGAAATATAATATTTAATTACGTCACCCTAGATGAACATAACGAACATGCTGATTGTTTACAAGCTCGTTTTGCAACAGCATTACCAATTACAGGCACTAGAAGCTTTCATAGCTTTACACCATTATCTAATAAAGAACTGCTATGCAAAACCTGCTCGTGCGATAATGATGGCTCTGTTTTTAGTGTAATAGAATAGTTTCTCCCTATATGATGCCTATAAAAACTAATATCTTTAAAAGAAGTCATGATTAAAAAGGTGTTGTTGTCTAAGAGTGGTTATTAATATTGTTCTCCAGGTATAAATAGAGTTATTTAATCGTATACAGTGTGCTGGTATTTTCTCGAGACGAGCGGTATAGACAACGGACCCAGAGTTGGGCAGTATTTAAGTCAAAACGTATCTAAATCCAGATCCAACTAAAAGATAAGTAACTAAGTTCCGTGATCTTAAAGTTCGGATCCAAAAGGATCTTGTATCCGAAGTTGAATTAGATAATTTCATATCCGAAGCAGAAGGATCCGAAGCTACGGATCCATTTTTAACTAGTTAAATATCTAATTCAAAGATCCTTTCGGATCCTTCAAGATCCTTTCGGATCCTCCAAGATCCTTTTGACCAGCTCGAGGCTTGAATGAACACGTTCCGAGGCCCGAGGGTCGGGCCCCGAGGCCTGAGCCCAGAATACAATAGAAATACAATAAACACGGCCGGGGGATTGCCCGGCCGTGTTTATTGCACCACATGGCCAAGGCGCCCCAGCCAACTCGTCGCTTCGTCGCCATAGCACCGATGATGCAACAAAATTTTGATTTAGATACATTTTACCACGTTTTTTCAAAGATATCTTCACATATAAAGGCAGTAAGCAGTGGCCGAATTCTATCGCGTTTAGACTTTTTTTAATCGGAAGAACGCCACGAATTGGCTCGTGCCACTTTCGTGAGGGCATTACGAAAAATGAACAAGTTCAGGATGCACGTGTCAGGGGTATCATGCCGATCTACCTGGCTGGCCAGGGGATGGCCCGGCCGTGTTTATTGTACTTCTATTGTATTCTGGGCTCAGGCCTCAGGGCCCGACCCTCGGGCCTCGGAACGTGTTCATTCAAGCCTCGAGCTGGTCAAAAGGATCTTGGAGGATCCGAAAGGATCTTGAAGGATCCGAAAGGATCTTTGAATTAGATATTTAACTAGTTAAAAATGGATCCGTAGCTTCGGATCCTTCTGCTTCGGATATGAAATTATCGAATTCAACTTCGGATACAAGTTACTTTTTATCTTTATCTTGGAGTAACTAATTCAAAATTTTCTATCTATGATCCGTGATCCGAAATTTGTATCTAATTAAATTTTTTGCCCAACTCTGCAACGGACCATAACAGCGGTGCGCTCGACCCACCTCTACCTGAAACGGGGGTACACGGCGTCCTTTACCAGCTCATTGTGACGCCAATTTTAATGATACCATCTTTTTCAAGGGCTCATTTTAAAGGGGAAACTTCAAGGAATATTGCCATATTTTTTTCAAAATTTACATCTCTGAGCCCGATCATTAAAAAAAACGCAAAAGAAGAATTTGTTTAAATTTTTCGACATTATGAAGTTGATTTTCGAGGTTGAAAAAATTATTTTGTAATAGCCCAATCCTTTCCGAATAAAACAAAAAAAAATTTAGCTCAATCGGACAAACGGTTCTTGAGATAAAAATTCGTAAGTGAGGCCCGTTTTCGCCGAAATGGGCAAAAATTGAAAAATTTGAAGGCCTGCCATTTCTAAAAAAATTCGAAACCGGCAAAATGATGACTTAAGGTCGCGCCGGACCAGAAATAGTAACTTCAACAGCGCCAATCGAGATGAACTACGAAGACAGAGAAGCAGATATGTTTCTCGCAGGAAAGACACTGACAGAGAATATGAACCAGCTTAATTTTTTATACTCTTTGTGTTGAAATATTCTCTGAACTCTAGCGGGGTCCCGCTCAAAGCCCTTTTTTGCAATTGCATAACACTTTTTCCAAATGCTCTTTGTGTTGAAATACTCTCTGTATTATGGCGGGTTAGAGTACAGAGCCCTTTTTTGGAAAAAGTGTACAGAAAAAAATTTCTTCTATAAAAACGTACACTTTTGTTGTTTATAAAGTCCCAAGAGCCAAATTGCAAAAAAGGGCTTTGAGCGGGACCCCGCTAGAGTTCAGAGAATATTTCAACACAAAGAGTATAAAAAAATATTGCTTCTTCGGTAAATGTGGCTTACCCGCGTGATCGAAAAAATTAAGCTGCTTCATATTCTCTGTCAGTGTCTTTCCTGCGAGAAACATATCTGCTTCTCTGTCTTCGTAGTTCATCTCGATTGGCGCTGTTGAAGTTACTATTTCTGGTCCGGTGCAACCTTAAACTCCCCCTAATTTCACATGGACTACAACATATTTCATGTAGAACAAAATCGGCGATGATGCCTGGAAAAAGTGATCGATTCGGCATGGAATGACCCTATGGATATTGTCCGTCGTTTCGAATGGATATTTTGAACAAGTAAAATTTTTAAATATTTTACAGTCTGCAAATGCTTCCTAAATTTTACATTCTCGCCACTGTGTTCCCTACATTTTTCCATTCTCGTCAGCATTTAGGTTGGCCACCGTGCACGAAAACTTTATTTCTATATAATGCGCGCAATATACTTTAACTTGATGGCGTGTGCAAGATTTATGGCGATATAAAGGGGGCCTTCAATACACGTATAATCCTGACCGTTTCGCATTTATAGGTCTCTTCAGTTCAGCAGGAACATGATTAATATCGCTTAACGATCTATCGTAATCACAATAGACCTAGGCCCCGATGATCCCTAATCTTACAATTAGTCATTAAGTGCGCCATGGTTCTCGTTGATTGAATAATCGACGTTCCTTGTCAGCGGATGATTATTCGGAATATTGCGCGGAAATATTCCAAAGGTCGGATTAACGGACTTTATTGAAAGCGCGAAGTTAGGCGAAGTTATATGAATCATACTAATAAACGATTAATTATCGATTTACTATTAAAGCAGTTTATTATTAAATGTGATTGTTAACCCGATGACGTATTGTTTTGTAACCGATCTTTGTTATCAGCTTTGGTATATGTTATAATTACAGCGTGCAGATGGACAATTATAATTGCCCAGATTTTCACTGCTACGCTGCGCTGCTCTGCTTCTATAGTTTTTATTATAAATTGTACTTGTTAATAATTTCATTATGTAAAAAGCAAAATGAAAAGGTAGAATCGGAAAAAGTGGAGGAAAAGTTTTATTTCTGTCTCCGATAATATGTGATCATATTATTCGCAATATTAATTCTGTAGACTTGTCAAAGCGTTATCGATTTAATAAAAATAATTAAAAGTTATCAGTTTAATCCAGACACGAATGAACTCTGCAACTCTTTATACTCTTCGAAATATGTCTTTTTTGTTTTTAGATGATGTCGCTGCACGATACAAGCGAACAAGCTCCAAGCTATTGACCAGCTCTCCACCTGGTTTCACGTCAATCTTGAAAGAAAACTCGCTAACTTTGTTTCCTGTTTACCTCGAAACTTTATATATTTGTTACCCAAAGTAGCAGAAAAATAAAATTTATTCGCCGAGGTTCCTAAACAGCAAGCTCATCTTATTGTTAGATGGAGTATGAATGACGGGCTAGGAAGCCTCCATGAGCGCGCTGGCTGCAGAATATTACGAACGTGCTCCCTTCATTCTAGAATATAAAGTAAATAACATCTGTTTTAATACAACATAATTTAACATTTCATTCCAATATAAAATAATACAAGATTTCATTTCAATATGAAATACCACGAGCTTGCATTATAATATAGAATAATGTAATATTTCATTTTAATTTCGAGGCATTGTTTTTAAAAATGTTGTGAAAAGCCTTTTAATTCTGTTTTCGTAACAGTTGTATTACTAAAGCATGTATTAATGCTATCGGCACACTGGTTCGATTATTTGATATCTATTTATAAATTTGTGTTGGACCAATCCTTGATAATCTTCATAGTTTGTATTCCGAACTGTCTTGACATTGACGCATAAAAACTTTCATTCGTTGTGTTTCGCCATCCATGATAAATATTTCGTTATATCAAATGATATCAAATAATCCAACCAGTGCGCCGATAGCATTACTAAAGTCGGTGTACAAAGTATTCGTACAGATTTAAAAAATGAATTACTTTTTCAAAATTGGACCTAACAGCTTGATTTGAGTTTCTTTTCAGACGTTAGAAGGATTAGTTTACTAGCTAATGTGTAAATAATTTTTTGTTTTAAATCGTTATTGGTCGCAATTGCGAAGGAAATAGTAAAGGTCACGATTTTTAAATTTTTTATCTGTACCTGTAATGAAAATTTAGAAGGCGCCTTTGCTAGGTCTAAGTAAGTTATATACTTGTACAAAGTTTCATCGAAATCGATCAAGGATGTTACGAAATATAATTGATTGAAAATAGCAAAAATCGTAAGAATCTGCGATTTAAATGAATCACAAATCGTAAATTCAAAGATTTTTACATCTTACAATGCCCATAGCTTTTTTATCCGTCAACCAATTTCAATGAAACTTTGTACATATATATTATAAATTGTATATAAGTTTCTAAGATTTACAAAATACTTTTTTTAAATTTTCATTACGGGTACAGATAAAAAACTAAAAAAATCGTGGTCTTTACTGTTCCCTTCGTATTGCGACCGATAACAATTACAAAAAAAATTATTTACACATTAGTTAGTAAACTAACCCTTCCAACGTCTCAAAAAAACTGTACATGTTTTATTTAACAACTTTACGATCGATATAACGAAATATTTAGTCGTGTTACTGTTTTAATATTGCTGTGTGTTATGTGCGGTAACGTCATTTTTGTTATTAAAGGTAAACGAAATAAATGCTCTAGTCGTACATGGTTTTGCAGACTATACAGGGTGTGTCCAGTAACATTGGAGCCTGCATTACTCGAATCTATCAGGATCGGTGCAGTTGCAAAACGTGTAGCCTGAAAATGTTGGAATTTGCAGCTCTCGAACGCATCAAGGTCAGTGATTGTATGCGATTACACGAAAATGTGTACCTCTGATGGTGGGGACGGGTCGGTATATACAGTAAGGAGCATAACCAATTCCACACACTTTAAATCAAAACAACTTTTCTATGAATGGACCAAACGACTTCAATTTCTCTGTAAGGCTAGAAGAATTAGTTTAGTAAATGATGTGTAAAAAATGTGTTGAAAAAATGCATTTGGACGGAATTGTGCAAAACGATAGTAAAAATTGATTTTACAAGTTTTTTAGCTGGGCCAATAACGAAAATTCAGGAGATGTGTCTGGTGAACTGGTATAAATTATATACGCTCTGAAAATTTCATTGAAATTGGTTAATTGGTTTACGAATTATAAACGATCAAAAGTGGTAATTTGTAGTGTACCATAAAGTGGCAAGTTTTACCATTTTTTATCGTTTATAATTCGTAAACCAATTAACCAATTTCAATGAAATTTTCAGAGCGTATATAATTTATACCAATCGACAAAACACATTTTTTAAATTTTCGTTAGTAGTCCAGCTAAAAAAGTTGTAAAAATCGATTTATAGTATTGTTTTTCACAATTCCGACCAAATGCATTTTTTCAACTTATTTATTAGACGTCATTTACTAAACTATTTCTTCTAGCCTTACAGAGAAATTGAAGTCGTTTGGCCCATTCATATAAAAGTTATTCTGATTTAAAGTGTGTGGAATCAGTTATGCTCCTTACCTATCCACGCTATCCCGAATATTCTCGGGGATCCCTAATATTCTCAGAGACCCCTCGCATTCTTGGAAATCTCTAATATTCTTGGGGTTCCGAAAATTGTAGGATTTTCGAAAATTTTCGGAACTCCCAAACATATTAGAGATTACCCAGAATGTGAGGGGTCTCCGAGAATATTATTATTATTATATACGGACCGAGTTCTTTTATACAAATGTTCACAGTTGTTTACAGTAGAACTGATAAAAACAAAAAGAAACATAACAAAAAAAAAGTCTTAACCTAAAATTTACATGAAAAGGGACAAGCGCGAAACTAAACAAATACAGGTACGATATTAACAAATAATCTTGCGAAATTTTCTTTTTGAATTCCTGTAACGTGCCATTAAAAAAATCAATATTATTAAACAGTATGTTTAAGCTTGCAATAATGCGATTTAAAGGATTTGTTACTCCATATGTGGATTTGGATTTCATTGTTTGAAATCCTGCTCTCGTTCTCAAAACACGTTCAGGTACGTAGAAATTGATTTGCCTCAGGAGTGTGCGAGACAATCTATATTATTATTAAACTGCGGATGTTTATGCATTTATAGCAAAATCGAGTAGATGAAATTCAAAATTGTTGAAAAATTTAAAAAATTGAGGATGTCAGTATATGATTTCGCCTCTATTAAAATCATCAAGGGAAGAAGGAAGGTTGAATTTAGTTTCTATTTCTTGCAATCTATGCAGACAATTTTTATTTTGCATAAAGATCCGCAGTCTAATTATTATTTATCAAATTAAAAATAAAGCTCTGGTCGGATACTATTCTTCGATCAGATAATGTTTCCAGGTTAACTATGTTTAATATTAGGGATTCCTGGGAATATATTAGAGATTCCCGAGAATGGGCTCCTCGAGAATATTCAGGATGCCCGAGCATATTAGGGTTCCCGAATATATTCGGATTACACTACAATATCCCGACCCATCCCCAGCATCCGAAAATTTTCGGTTCTCACACACCTTCGGCGATTGGCCGGCGAAAGATGGCACCGGGTTGGCGGCGTGCTACAGGTGCTTCGGCCGGTTAGCGAGCAAGCAAAGCGTTTGCTTGAAACGCAGCCCGGTGCGGTGATAATTAATCGTCACCTATTGATAAGAGATAAGTGAGTAGGATTAAGAGAGCGTCGCGACGAGGCGAGGGGGGTTTGCGGGCGTCGCGAAACCGGGGGTAAGTTCAAGAGTTAGAAACCCGTGAACGTCGAGGCGTCTGCGCGTGGCGGGAACGCGTAGGAGCGGGTAGGGGCAAGGGAAACACGCTCTCGGGGTTCGCGCTCGGCGAACCCTTCAGTCGGGATGCCGGTCGCGTATCCTGTCGTCGATTTGGTACCGTGATGACCAGTGAACGTGTGAAGTGTGTTCTTGGGACCATCGAGAACCGTTCGCGGTTCCTGACGACGGTGTTCCTCATTTCGGTGTTTACCAGGACCGCCTGGACCGACAACTCCACCGGTTCCGGTGAGTGCGCAATCATTTCTGTTCAGAACCACCTGGTGAACACACACGTTTCCATCAAGAATACACGCGTCAACTTGGCGGCAAACTTCTCTCCAGCAGTGGTACCCGCTTAGAGGTCCAAGGTTTTTTCGGATTTCGTATCGTGCTTAGCCTCCGGAAGTCGGCCACCGTTCTCTTCCGTCGGCCTGTTTCATTTGAGTTTAAGGGATGCAGTGTGTAATGTCGAGTGAAAGTGAGTTTTCAGAGAGCCCAGCTTGCTAAGCACCAGCCTAACTGGCTAGGACGGCGCGAGGATACTAATGGACCAGGACAAGCGACCACTAAGCGGGCACCTCTGTGCACGTCCTAAACCTTGAGCTAGTGGTGCTGCAGAGTAGACGACTGTTTTAGCAAGTTTATTTCAAATGTTCTCTTTGGAAGGTTCTAATGCGTTTTGTGTCGTATTCTTCGTATGTATTATGGACATGTTCACCTAATCTGTATTATAATGTGTTTGCACATTGCCTCGGTGCCAGTGAATCTTCTTACATCGTGGCATACGCTTTCTCAAAGTAATCTCACGATGTTTCAAGCCTTTTTTCAATATAATTTCGAACCATTTTTCTAGGAATAGAAGAAAAGAATTCAAAAACGAGATGTATCAATGTGCCCCACTAGAGGCTTTTCTATAAAAACATCTCTTTAAAATAGTATCGACCAAACATAATTACCTTCTTTTCAATAAACTTAACGCCAACTGTCACTAGTTTATAATATCGCAGCTCCGGAATTATAATGACGCAACTGTAAAATTTTGTGAAATTGACTTTATTGTGTTGGCGGGTTCAAAAATGCATTTACTAGATATTTGTAAATCGACATAATTGTACTTACAAAATTTTTACTTGTTTTCCTTACTCCTATAACGACAGAAGTGTATTTGTGATGCATTTTCAGAAGAACAATGATGTATTTACATGGTACTGGTTACTGTGAGGCTGGTATTTATTATTTTATAAATTGAAATAACTTAAAAGTTGCAATCATAAACCACAATGTCTATAAACTACTCTCGTAGAAGAATTAAACCGAATCTACAGGCCATTCTATTAAAACAAATTGGAATTATTTTTCTTTTGCTTGACCTGTAACATTTCAATTTTTGCAGTTGTGTCATTATACTTCCGGAGCAGCGATGTAACGTTTTCTGTATCTCCAGATGGATCGAAAAGCCAACACGAACATTTACAACATTTACAACAATCTGCACATACAGTTCAACAAATCACACACATTTTTAAATTCTTTTAATCTCATTATTCTTTCGAATTGTACGTACTCGTTTTTCTCATGAATGCACAAAGTCTCTCTGGTGGATATTCTAAACTCAACAATTCACATGATTGAATTGACATAGTACATTTTCCTATTTCCCTGAGAATTCTGATGCTGCTGCAATCTTTTCATCTGATGACCCTTGATTATTCATATTGTCCATGTGCGCAGTGAATTTTCTACATGCACAATTTTCTACGAATTGTTACCATCGACAATGTCATTGGTCAATTTTCTAAACTGGAAACTACCAGCTGAATTGAAACAGTGCATTTTGCTCTATCACCAACGACTCGGAACCTACTAGTTTGATTTAATAGCACTCGATTAATATTCTTCGTCACCGAATCCAAAGCATTCCATGGCTGAATTAAAACAGTGCGTTTTGCTACTCCTCCGAGGGTTCAGTCACTACTTCTTGCAGCAGAAACTCCACCGTTTGGGGCCAAAACGACCCCGCAACACTCGTTCAACCGAGGGTTCAAGTTGCAATCGCTGATTTCACCCTTCAGCTACAAGCTCCGCATGCATGTGCCAGTGGCACGCGTCATATTTTAACAAGTTCTAATGTGTCCTTAAACTGTTTCCTCTCGGGCCGACTATCCCACGCCATTGTATGGAGAATATTTGATCGCTTCGATGGCTGAGCCTTTATATTTGCCTTTTGCTGGCCGGAAAGAATGGACACTCGAGCGTTTGTCATGGCTCGGATTAATGCGTGTGTACAGAATATGCGCAATACTAAAATCGCCGATAGTTTCTCTTTTTTTTCAAATTCGTTCTGACGGTAAATAATAATCGCTGCAGCGACAGGTGAAATGTTTTTGAGTGCTTCCACAAGTATAAAAAAAAGCCAGATTTGGCGATCCGCGTGCCAATCTGCCAACAAGCTGCGGCTTTTTAAAAGGGAATTGCGTTTGTACGGTGATTGCGTCGATATGGCCAGGGAAAAAATCGTGTGTAAACACACTCCAGTGGAATTCCGTTGATATTCATTAAAGCCATGACTTGTGCATTTGATGTTCGTTCGTTGCATAAATCGTTGCTCGAATGTTGCTGACCGTTTCGGGAATTCCCGTTTACCGTTTGGCGTACGCGGAGCTTTTACAGTGCTTTTGAACCATGCGCTGGAAGCTCATCGTCCCGAATAAGGACTTTATCGCTCAAACATCACCGACGCGCGACGCGACATTTCAAAAACGTGATAAATAGACTGGACATTTTTATACATTAATTGTTTGCACTGATTGCAGGGCATAGGACACCAAAATAGTAGTTTAAAATTTGATAAAATTTAATTATTTATCAGATAATATATAAATTTTTCATACAGTTTGGATAAGCGTAATCTTTCACGTCAGTGGTGACTAGGTGTGGCTAATTGTTTAAAAACAAAAATGAAAAGTTACATTACAAGGCGTGAAATAAACACGTATTCGAAGTGTAAACAGCGCTGGGGAAAATAGTATTTTAAATATGTTAGTAAATAGTAAATAATCCCATTTATTTTACGGTGTCTGCACAACTTTGAAAATATAATATTTTATTTGTTGCAGTAATTTTTTAAAATGAAATATTTTATTTGATGCAGTAATTTTTGAAAATAAAATATTTTATTTGCAATAATTTTTGAAAATAGTTTTTTTATTTTAAGAATATTGAAAATATTTGGACTTTGTCTATATTTTCAATTTCAATTTTAAATAATATTTCTGAGTAGCAGTGGCGCACGCCAGGGGGGGGGGGGCAGGGGGCCAAGTCCCCCCTCCATGAAAAAAAATGGTTTACATTCCAAAATTAAAATCGCGGAATAGCCCTTGACAGACATGTTGGCTAAAAAAAAGGTCGTCACGTAAAACCTAGGGCTGAGTTCAACTCGCCACCTCCCCCCCCCCAGATTACATCCTGGGTGCGTTACTGTTGAGTATAAATAGTTTCTGGGTGATAAGATACACTGTATGTTTATCAACAAACCTCAGTAGGCACATGCTGGGAACTGAAGTGGATATACGCAGTAATAGCAGAAATATTAAATAAGTAATGCGATTTTTGAAAGTATTAGGTATAACGATTCAAAAAATAAAATATTCTATTTTGTATTTCAGATTGTTAAAATAGAAATATTTTACTTTGTGTTTCGGATTATTAAAATAGAAATATTTTATTTTGTGGATGAAATTGTTGAAATAGAAATATTTTATTTCGAGGTTCAGATTGTTCAAATAGAAGTATTTTATTTCGAGGTTCAGATTGTTGAAATATAAATATTTTATTTTGAGGTTCAGATTGTTCAAATAAAATACTATTTTCTTTAAGCAAAATAAAATCTAGAATATTAAATAGTATTTCAAATATTTTTTTCGCGAAATAATGCCCCACCTCTGAGTGTAAATTCATTTTCAAAATGGTGAACGTTCTGCAGAATAAATATTTTCATGAAAATCGTAGTGTTCGGTTTATTTGCAGTAAATTAGGGACAATGAATACACGTGTATGTCTGGTGGGTGAAGTGTCGATTTCATGCATGCATTATAGTCTGTTCCCTCGAAGAATTATGTGATCTAGGATTAGGGTACATCGGCGGTCATAATAGCTGTCCATCCTGCTTCAATCATTCGAAAGCTATAACATTTGGATGACAGGGGTGTGATAGACGTGTATTGTAACCATCGGTGTACCGCAGATCTCTGCTTCCTAAAAACAGGCTACGCTAAACGCATACATTAACCGGATTAACACGTTCGCTGTAAAATATGTAATTCGCTGTGTACGGAGAAACATGTTTACACGACACGTAATTATTTACATCGTAAACAATTACCAGCTAGTTGGCGAAACTACGGAATGTTCGGTGTGTACGTTCGCGTTCGTTCATCAAAGCGAGACATTAACTTGTAAATTAGGTGATTTTCCGATCGTCAATGTCTACCTACATGTGATTAATTATGTATAAAAATCTTTTGAATGGATTTATCCGATATGAAACGTGGATGTAATGTAATTACCGTCAATCTGGATGTTATGATAGAGATTATAAAGATGAGCACTATTAATTATGTGATTTTCTAGCAATCAACGCGATTATAATTACATGCATCAGAATCTATTTTGCAACATTGTACGCCATAATAATCTAGTTGACACTAATCTAAATATTTTTAGATTGATAAGTTGATAGATTATGAGGTTTTCTGACCATAAACGTGTGCATAAAAATATTTTTTGACCACTTCGACCTACTTAATACCGATGTGAACGAATATTTCTTTGACAGAAATTATAAACATTATTGTTATCAAGATCCACATAAATACAGACTATGATTTAATGAAAATATCAGGAAGTGTAGAGTGATAATGCAAATAACAAAAATGTGGTGAACTATTAGGTTGGAAAGAAATTTCTCGCGATTTTTATTATAAAGTCAAAATAACAGAAACCGTGAGAACTTTCTTTCCGACCAAATAGAACTGAAAGATGATCTGTTGAGAAAGCGAAGAGACTGCAGTATTTATTTAACTCGCGTTCCCCGGTAAACTTCCATTAATGATATGTATTTACAAAATCGTGATGTTCAGTTTCGATGCTGCGAATGTAATCATTATGGTCGAAGGTGGTTTCGTATGTCTTGCTGGTGATATGTTGCGTACGATGTATACAGCGGGTAGAAACGTAGTTTCACGTTGTTATCGGTGAATACAATCACGTGCATTTGCGAGATTTCGCTCAGAATCGCGTATACAAGCCTGCAGAAATCTCACTATGCGCGCTGTGTGCTTTCGCATACGTTTCTGTGAGCCGTTGCTTTTTCATGCAAGATGTACTGTTTCCTTTTATACAGCTGTTTAGTGCTCCTTCTTTTGTGTACTTTCTCCATTCTTAATACCTATTTCTCGTGATCTATGCGCTCGTTCTCCTGCTCCAATTCTTCGCTTTGCCATTTCCAAAATGATTTTCGTATCACTTTTACTCTGTAGCAAAAACTACATATCACAATTTGTGATCTATTGTTTATAAAATTGTTTATAATTTTCAGTACCCTCTGAGAGAAGCATTCAAAAGCCTTCTGTAAAATTATTGTGATTATACAAGTTACCGTACCAGTTTACTACGTTCGATTTTATGGTTTTGAAATAAAATTATTTAAAAATAATTTAAATAAAAATAAATTTTTAAAGAAATATGTTTAAAAAACGGGCTAAAAAGTATAAAATAATTTTTCCTAGCCCCACATACAGATTCCTAACCCCATACAAATAGTCCTGAAAATTTGTGATTGTGAATTTTGAATAGCTATGAAAATACTTGTAAGATTTAAAACGAAAACCGTGGTAAACGTGGAAAAATGTAATAAATACTTTATTAAAAATGTATTTTTACTTAAATTATTTTATACTTTTTAGTCCGTCCTTTAAACATATTTTCTCTTAAATTTGTTTTTATTTAAATTATTTTATACTTTTTAATCCGTTTTAAAACGTGGTATTTTTAAAAAACTTATTTTTATTCAAAAAATTATTTTCTGGTTTTTAGTCTTGTGCGTGTGAAATTTTACAATCGATTTTAAATCATGATTATAGTGCATGATTATAATAGAGATATGTACTAAATTTCAGACGGTATTGCGACCGCGTCATGTCGAAAACAAACGGCGTGGTAAAATGTCAAAGATAAAGGTTTGATGGAGAATCTCCGATGGTGTAAGGGTTGTTTCGCTTGGTAAACAAACATAGTATAATAATACGTAGTAACTTTGTAAACACCGCACGGAGCTCGAACGCACTCCGGGTCAGTGGAATGGGGATGAGTCAGAGTGGGAACGCGTAATAGAGTAGGGGGCGCTGTCGCGCGAAGTGGGAATCGTTGTACGCGATCACGTAAGTACTACCGAGCGTTGCGTGGGGAGGTGTAACGGTTAAATTTATTAATACTTTATATCTCTTAAACGCATAGGCTTTTTTAAACATTTTTTAAAATATTGCATTGTCATCGAGTTTTGTACTATGTTTAAAATTTCAAGTCTCTAGCTCATCGGGAAGTTAGTTTAAAATCAATTATAAAATTTGTACCGAACAGACAAATAGCCAGACAAGAAAGCGAGCTAATAAAAACGTGGTAATATTGATAAAATCGTCCGAAGAGAGAATTGGATGTAGAAATCCGAAGAAAAATAGTTCGGTACAGAATTAACGAAGTACATAATTAACAGTACGTCACCAGGCAATTTCTCTTAAACGATTTTTCCCGAAGAAAAGTCGTGTGCACCGTAAACAGGGACATTATTCTTTTATAAAAGTTAAATACGTAAAAGTTAAATTAACTCTAAATCCGCCACGTTCCGCTCGGATTTAAGCCGGGATCACAGTTTGGGGTTAGCGGGGGGTGCTCGCTGCCCCCTTTGCAGAGTGTAAATAACGTAAGCGAGTTTACAGGGGTACCATACAAATTCTGAAATGACTGTTGACACGTTACATCTTGCGAGAAATTCGCAGAAATGAACTTCCGCCACTGTCAACACGTTCCTCGCGACTCGAATAATTAGAGTATTGATTTTTTCAACGCGAATCCAGGCTGCCTTCGGAAGTCGGAAGAACAGCTGCCTTTTCATTACACGGTTAACGTCGTCAAAGGGCTCATTTGCATAAATATCCTTATGGCACTGTCGACAATTACCCAGTTAAAGAACAATCGAAACGTGGAACTCGATTTTACGAATCTAAATTATCCGTCGGAGGTGTTCGAACACTTCCGACTTAAAGATATGAAATAGATAAGAATAACAATAATAATAGCAATGAAAAGCTTTTAATTGGATTTTCCCACTAGTCCAATCGTTCAACAGTAAAAATAACATTAGCTCGGTAACGGTAGTTATTAAAAATGTGTTTACCGGCACGATTAACGAAGCGCGGGCTGCTCGAATCGATAGTAAAACTTTAATGACGTCAGCGTATTAACGGGTTAACGAATTTATCACTGTATCGTGGCGCGTGGAAAATCATTCCGCGATTGTTCACGGCAAATTAACAGAACTTAATGATACAATTAAAATCCCCGGCACAACTGTATAATTGTATTACACAATAATATTCAAAATCTCTCGCGGGTCCTGGCTAGAGTTCTCGTAATTGTAGGTAGAGTTCTCCGGCATTAAGTTAAATTGTAACCCGGCAGAGCGGTGCGCGGCGCGGCGGGAGGAAAGAAAATCGAGCATAATGCGTGTACCCTAAACGGCCTGCCTATTATGCGATAGTTTATAGCGGCCGTACACGAGGTCGCGCACGACACTATAATATTAAACGGATGACAACGAAATTATTTGACTGGTAGTTATTCCTTGCATGTTACTAACCCATTTCGCGGGGCAATGGTGCACACCGTGTAGCAGAAGCGTGCATGCAAAATGAGAGAGGGCCATCAGTCTGATTCAGCCTATCGGCAATTTCACAAATTCAAGTCGGCATCGAGTATTATCAATCGGAATCTAATTCATACAAACGTATACAACCGTCACGCTCGACGAATTTCCCCACGTAAACACGCGCAACCCCATCGAAACAAACCGGTCTATTCTGTTTGCTGGTGCAATAAGATTTTGCTTTGACGACTGATTCCATTATTAGGATGTAGACCGCGGTTCGTCAGATGAGAAAATGGAATTGTTTCTCTTATTATTACGTGTACTTCGATATTAAGATTTATCAACTGTTACAGGAATCTCTAACCTGTGGAGTTTATACACTTATGGTAAAAAAAGTTTTTAAAAACCACGCTTATATTGAAATGCACTAAAAATGAGAAAATAAATTTTTTAGATATTAGTGACTATAAATAGAAGCGTGGAGCGCTAAACTATATTGACGTAATCTTCGTGAGCGCTCCACGTTTTTATTTATAGTGACTAATGCCTAAAAAAATTATTTTCTCCTTTTTAGTGCATTTCAATATAAGCGTGGTTTTTAAAAAGTTTTTTTACATATTTTTTTATTTTCTAATTTTTAGTCCTTTTTAAATGGAACGTAAGATATAGCAATATTAGTATGAAATAGTAAGATATAGAAATACGCGAGATAGAATGAGGGGATGACTCCGAGAGACGACGTCTGTCGATGGAGTCAGAAATTTTCCGAAATGAAACTGAATGAACGGAACACCACAACCACACTAAGCTTCTTCGGTGGGCCGGTGGAGTGGGGATGAGTCGGAGTGGGAAGACGTAGCGGAGTAGGGAGCGTTGGCGCGCGGAGTGGGGATCGCTGAATGCGATGACGTACTACCGAGCGTCGCGCGGCGAGGTGTGATTTATTTTTCTCCTAGACGCACAGTTGTTTTTTTAATTTGTTTTTTAATATTGCATTGTCATTCAGTTCTGAGCTATGTTTAGAGTTTCAAGTCTCTAACTCATTGAGAAGTGGTTTAAAATTCAATTACAAGATTTGACGCATACAACAACAACTCGGCAAGATAATATAAGCGTGGTAAAATAGGTGGGTGGAACTTCAAACAGGATTTAGATTGATCTTCTAATTGGGAATGGCGAGTTAATTCGTCATTTGATTCCGTCAATTATAATTAAATATGAAATTCATTTGTAACAAATTGATCAGAAACAGATGCGATTAGTAGACTGCGGATCTTTATGCAAAATAAAAATTTCTTACCTGAATTGCGACAAACTGGAATGAAATATATATTTTTTTCTTCCTTAATTTGTTTAGTAAGTTGAGAATAATACAGGGTGTCTCAGCCGAAGGCGGTCACCTAAATATCTCCTTTATTTTTAATGCCACAAAAAATATTTATGGCATAATTTAAATGGTATCGAAGGAGGAATATCATAGAAGAACAATTTCTTTTGTCCGGTTATTT
Organism: Lasioglossum pauxillum; assembly: GCA_933228785.1. NCBI lineage: Eukaryota > Metazoa > Arthropoda > Insecta > Hymenoptera > Halictidae > Lasioglossum > Lasioglossum pauxillum. Next base: position 34,582,769 of record OW121701.1, on the reverse strand, counting down.
TTTCATAGTTTCTTCAAGGCTATCGTTATTTTTTTATCGAGAGAACTTATTTTTTTTATAGCATCTTATAGCGGCTGGAATAATACATTTGAATATGCTTAAGTCATTAACAAGATGGAATAAAAAAAATAAGTTCTCCCGATAAAAAGATAACGATGACATTGAAAAAAACTATGAAAAAATAACCGGATAAAAAAAATTGTTTTTCTCTGATATTCCTCCTTCCATACCATTTAAATTATGCCATAAATATTTTTTTGTGCCATTAAAAATGGAGGAGATATTTAGGTGGCCTCTTTCAGCTGAGACACCCTGTATAATAGTATTGTTGAAATATGTCAAAATGAATCTATTGTTTCACTCAAAGAACGATCGATTTAATATTCGTATATTTCAGTTTATTCATAAAACCGTTAGTTATTTGTTCGATGGATCGTTCAATGCTTTCTAGCCCGAAAGATCATCACTTGACGTGTGACATTTAAATCAAATAGACGTGTTTTCTTTGTGCTCATAGTTGTGTTAATAAAACTTCATTAAGTTAATTTTGTTTAATCAAATACATAATCTAATTAGTATATTTAAATTAATCGAATAGTTTTGCTATTTTGAATAACACCTACTCATTTTTGTCATAAATGCATAAAATCTGCAGTCAAGTATAGGCAACTCACAGTCAGCAATAATCTGTGATGGAGATGGAAGTACTACGCATGATGGTCATATCCTGTTAGTATTTCGAGCATGTCAACCCGACGGTTTGCTGTCAAGCCGAGCTGATCAGACTCGGAAACGATTCCACAAGTTTTCTATCATTTTTTTTCTATGGAAATAATTTAGTTGTTGGTGGAATTGTTGATGTAAAAATAGAAATTCGATAATCCGGAAACGTCAGTCGAATTCGCAATTGAAACATTTTCATGATAATCCTCTTAGTCAGTACTAGATTAAGCACAAACACATCTAGCAGCGGTGCTTCAGCTCGCTGTCAAATGCAAATACCCATCATGCGTTCTTGTACGCTAACGCAGGGTTGCTATTGCGTTGAAGGAACCTCTCTGCTGTGTTTGAAGAGACAGCAGCACAATAGCGTGCGTGACAACGTAACCTTTCGATCAACATCCTTCGTGCGTCTTTGTTCACTTGGTCTCATCTTCTATTCTTGTGGCTGACGCAGGAACATTTCTAAAAAATCCGACTTTGGTTACTCTTGTGAATAAACTTGTGATTTATTCGATTACGGTATATTCGGTTCGCTGAAATCGAGTATACCGTAGTATCTGATGAAGTTTTTGTCTTCTTTGGAGTGTAATAAAAATTGTGAAACTCTACGGTCAACTCCGAGATCACAAAACTGCGAGTACTAAAATGTTGCACAAATATTGTTTCGTATTTCAAAGATTGTAAATTCTCTATTTAAATCATAATTACATCTTGTAACATTGTAATACCAACCTGTAAAATTGTAATACCACATTGTAAAGTGAAATGGACCCATTTAAGAGTCTAAAGAGCTTCAATAAAAAAAAAGAAAAAAAGTTTTGTTTCGAGTAAAGTATGCAGACTATTTTAACTGATTGTACATACACTGACTCCCACTAATATTCGGACACTCTTAAAACGCCATAACTTTTTTAATATTGAAGTAATACGACTTGAAATTTTTGGAGATGTTGGAACAATTGGTTTATCAATCACACAACGTGACCAAATTTTTTGGAAAAAACTGCAAGTTGTCGGAATTGTAGAGAAAATACTAAAAGTTGTACTTTTCAACTTTTTTATGTGGGATTATATGGAAAATTTAGAAACCACGTTTCGTAGATCTGTATGAATTAAACATATTGTGAAAATTTCATCAAAATCGGTCGACTATGTAATGAGCTAGAAACGTTTAAAGATGGTAAAAATTGCAGTTTTTCACGATTTTCGGCCTCCAACTGCAGTAATTATAAGGATTTTTATATCTTTCAATGTCTGTCGTTTTTCCCGCATCAACCGATTTCTATGAAACTTTCACAGTGCATATAATTGACACAGATCTACAAAACGTATTTTTTAAAATTTCAACATAGGCCCGCATAAAAAAGTTGTAAAATTCAACTTTTAGTGTTTTCTCTACAATTCCGACCAAATGCAGTTTTTGAAAAAATTTCTTTTCACATCCTGTAGCAAATTAGTTGTTCTAGCTCTCCAAAAACGTTCAAATCGCATAGTATTAACAAAGTCGCCAATATTAACAAAGTTATGGTGTTTTTAAGAGTGTCCGAATATTAGTGTGAGTCACTGTATGTGCGTCTTTAACGTGCCACAAAACATTTTCAAAATATTTGACGATATTTATCTGGAGAATAAAGATCATATGGAGCGTTAAATATTTTTTGAGAATGATTCATTACTCCCAGAACCCAGCAGAGACATTATTCCTCGAAGAGAACATTGCGAATAAATGATTTCGCGCACAGACAAGTTGCTTGACCCTTCTACCATATTCAAAAAGGGTGCGTACAACATCAGAAAGCAGGTCCAGCCTGCATGAACTAATCTTATCCGAGAAAAGGACGTTTCGCACGGTGTTTTCGCTAATATCCACGAAATATCGACGGCTCTGGTCGCCCCTAGCTAAAAGGCAACGCACAGAAACACATAATTTACAGTTCCCTTGGTTCCGCAAATTACAAAGTACATTATAACATAAAATTATTAAATTATAAAGTAAAAGTACATTTCGCGTAGTTTGAGCTGCGGAGCAGCACCTGGAGCACCTCGAGGTTTCCCTCATATTTCCGTTTGCAAAATAAAAAAAACGGCGCAAACCGCCGCGCCGAGAACGGTGGCGGGGTGGCCGAGCCAGATAAATTGCGCCGTCACCTTTTAATTAGATCACGCGGGCTAAGGTGTAATGAAGATCTGGCGCGACCCCTCTTGACAGTAAGGAAGTTCGCCGGTGGCTACTTTCGCGAACTGTACCTACCTGCACGAATTCTGAAATATTCTATTATACATAATGTTATGAACCGAAATTTCTCGCGACGGCGGCAACGGCGAATATTTTGCGGCGAGAGGCACGCTGCAGTATAATGCACGCAGCAGGTTTATGCGTTTGCTCACAGCCTCGCGGAAAATATCCGCTAAGCCGCCCGCGTACGTTACGGTCTCGCGTATCTATTCGACGGAAAACATTCACGACGCCTCGCGCGATCCTTTAGGCGATTAGAACTATCACTTGGAGCCTCGAGGAATTTTTAGTATCAACAATTAAGCTGTTCTTCGTAGCCTTTGCTCGAATTTTTCGGAATTTTTCCAGAAATACGGTTGTTGCAAATGAAATGGCCGTTTCGAATCTTTAACATAAACTATTATTTTACGAGTTTTATTCATATTCCATTAATTGAAATAATTTCCATCGACATCAATGCACTTCTTCCATCGTGATACAAGTGCCTCGGTGCCTTTCTGGTAGAAATCTAATAAACGTGAGGCAATCAATTCATCAAATGCAGTTTTTACAGCACGGTATTCTTTGAATATTTTTCCATTCAAAACGCCATCTAGGTGCTTGAAAAAATGGTAACCTGTAAGTGACAGGTACGAATATTTATCTTTTATTAAATTTTTGTTAGCTCGACTTCCATTGGCGCATAATGTTTCCATGTGGATGATGCTGTTAGGCGTCGACTGAAATACGAACGTTTTGTGCATGAAATATTGAAATGTGACCGAGCTCGTTTTAATCAAGCGTTTAGAAAACTGCTATCAAAGAATCATGATTGAAACATGAAATCCTTTTTTATTCCTCCTCTTTAAATATAATAAAAGAAGTTGATGACAAGAACATTATTTTTCATCCTTCCTATTTGATGCATATAGGCTAAGCGGGGTTAAGCCATACTTAAGTGATGGCAGCTATTTATTTATAATTTATTTACGGGGTGTCTCAGGACGACAAGCAACCATGTGGTGATTCTATGTCAAGAAATAATTATGAGGTTGTTGCAAATGAAATGGCCGTTTTGAATCTTTAACATAAACTTTTATTTTACAAGCTTTATTCGTATTCCACTAATTGAAATAATTTCCATCGACGTCAATGCACTTCTTCCATCGTGATACAAGTGCCTCGATGCCTTTCTGGTAGAAATCTAATAAACGTGAAGCAATTAATTCATCAAGTGCAGTTTTTAGCACTTTCTTCAAGCACGTTCTTCTTTGAATATTTTTCCATTCAAAAAGCCATCTAGGTGCTTGAAAAAAATGGTAACCAGTAAGTGACAGGTCAGACGAATAATGCGGGTGAGGAAGAACTTCACACTTCAACTCTGCTAATTTTTTTACTGTTTCTTTCGCAATATGTGGCCGGTCATTATCGTGAAGCAATATTACACCACGTCTATTGAATAATGCCGAGTATTGAACACGCAGTTTTTCGAGCATTATATCAATTTCCCGACAGTATTTATCAGCAATTATGGTTTCACGTGAATCCCTTTCAACTATCTGTTTTAAATCTAAATCTTTAATAGCTGCTGGCTTATGACCACGAGGCTCATTTTCCAGATTTGTATCTCCGGAACGAAATTTTTCAAACCATCACCGTATGGTACGATCACTTGCCTACACCTTCACCGAAAGCGGTATTTATGTTTTTCGCTGTTTCAGACGCAGTATGTCCAAGTTTGAACTCGCACAAGTAAATTATACAAATTTTCTTTTTTTCCATGGTGAATGAAAATCGATTTTGAATCATGTATACTATACAATATTAATAATCTTATACACGCAAATTTATGTACGAGATATGTACTTTTCAAATTGTACAATTTCGGCCCCATCTGTCGTGGAAAAACTAAACTACAAAGGCGGGAAGTTTCAAATGTGAAAAACGGTCATTTCAATTGCAACAACCTAATAATAAATTGACTTTCTAAGGCCAATGCCAACCAATTCTACTTGTTGCTGGGACCTGCGAATCCGTCAACCGAAATAAATGTTAGTAATTTTTTCAATTATTTATTTATGCACGTAGAATCATCTGAGCATGCTTCCTTGCTAGCCTTGCTCTATAACAGGCCTGGGCGATGCTGGCTCGCGGAACAGATGTGGCTGCTTCTCTCCTTCTCCTACTCGGAGACTTCTCCTGTTCCTTCTCCTGCAACATCTGTTTCGCGAGCCAGAGTCGCTCAGGTCTGCTCTATAAGATTGCGGCCAGCATCTGGAGGTGTATAGGCGAAAGCCTCAGGTACTCCCACGGGAGAGCACAGGTTGGATGTCGAATTGTACAACTTCAACCCCATCTGTTGTGGAAGAACTAATCTACAAAGGCGGGAAGTTTAAATGTGCAAATGTGCAACAACCTAATAGTATTTTTCATTCCATTCTCGACCAAATGAGCGACAATTTCGACGTGTTCATGATAACTTGATCGTCCACTGTATAGTATACAGCACAGTAGATTTAGAGTTGGAGTTTTTAAAACAGTACTCGATTTCAGTGTCCTCGATCTGGAATCAGTGTCGACATTTACAGTCGTAGAATCGTTTCAGATTTCTATAATTTCTGCTTTGGAGGGAGAGTTCCGCACGCAACGGGTTAAAACATTTATTTTGGAAACCCGTTTCGAATTCTGGTTTGAGTGCGTCCACACCGGGATCAAATTGATCTCGCCGGATGTTTACTTTGATGTGCTAACAGCGAGCCAATCGAACCGAGCAGTCGCTACGCCGTCTGCACTGGTCAAACTTTTGCTCGCTTGATGCTCATCCGGGACGAATGCTCATTCTCAGATGAATACACGGCTTAATAAAAACCATTGTTTCGAGTAAAAGGAATTATTCGACGGGTGACTTACGTGTGCGTAATCAACGCGGCCCGAACGCTACCACTTAGGGTCAGTCGGGGAGTCCACTTTTATTGAAAACGTCGGAACATTGTACACTTTATCGATATCTGCAATAAAAAAAAAGTTGGCGATTTTGTGCATAGTTGATCGTGCTTTAAGTAAAATGTAAATTTAAATAAATCAAAAAATGTCCTGACTTATCGAGCTTGCTAAATTTGGTTACGTTCTACAAGAAAATTTTAAAAGTAATTATCGTCGCAAGCTAAGAAAAGTTACCCGCATTAACAATTACAAGATTAAATCATGTCTCGAGTGCGATAGAATATTAATTTTAATTTTGATTCAGAATCACACGAAACGGGACGAAAGAGTACTTACTTATAATGGTATATCTTAACATTCCGATATTAATTTTGTTAGATACATTACTTGACCGTTACTCGACAAATCTTATCTAATTAATTGAAATTAAAAGCCACCCCTTCGTCCAGCTTTTCTCTCGATTCACGGATGCTTCTCTTTCCATTAAGTTTCAAATTGGCTGCTCTTTCAGACAGTCTTTCGCCAAGCGTTCATATTATTGATTTCTACATTTAATTACTTTCTTGTGAACGGTGCCTCTCAATTTCTGATATTTTCGTTCTTAGCTGGTCCAGTTCGAGTGCTTTCCCGTGCTTTCCTGTGCTTTCCCGTGATTTTCCTTGAGAATTTCATTTTGGGGGTTGTTTGGTCCTTTATGGTCGTCTGTGTGCTATACTATGTCATTCACTGGCGTACGATACCATCGTGATTGGTAGCGTATCGTAAAATTTTTATTTGGCCCCTTTTTTATGTTTTAGTCAAATTTACTTTTTCTACTGGGAGAAATAAAGCAAAATAAATTTTTATTTATCAAATGATCTGTACATAATTCTGTACAATAATAATATTTATTTACTCCATTCATGCGTATCGCATGTTTTGCTCCAATTGGTGTAGACAATTTTGATTTTGCATAAAGCTTCGCAGTTTTCCACGACGCACAGTGGTCCGAATCGAAGAACTTTGTGTCATTTAGCTAAAAAGTCAACTTTCTCATATCGATTTCTAACAAATTTGTATTGTTTCCTAAATGTCAATCAACCTCGAAAATGAAAAAATTAATGCAGTTTACCAAGAATTGTAATTAGGACGAATACTTAAAGGTAGACATTTAGAGATATGTAGTACCTTTCACCAAGAAAATTGCTTCTCTTCTTCGAGGTGCCCTGATCACACCACTTAATATTTCTTGTTTTTTTTTTGTTTACGATGAAGTGCACTCTTTTGTGTTACAAAATTAACATCGACACTAAAAGTTATTGTTCGCGATATGTTAAAAATTAATATTCAATGAAACAAAATGGCAAAATTTTTTACATTTGACAAGGAATATCTAGAGAGCCATGAAAAGTCTTGTTTTATAACAAATTGGATCATTTTCAGCATTCTTTCCCGTATATAATAATGCAAGAATATTGTCCCACCTCGCCCTACTTTGCAACTCATCATTGTTCAAAGCTGTCAATGTTACTTCGCGACGAGTTTCGCTTGCGTAAAACAGGCTCGTATGACTGATCAAATGTCTTCCAAAAAATGTTATTTTTGCAATAACATTATATCATCATAGATCATCACGAAAGACAAATTATGGTATGTTTATTTTATTAACTTACTTTTTTATTTGTGGTAATATTGACTAAATATAATATAGTATTAAATATAGTAATAAATATAGTATTTAAAATATTTCTTTTTTTTTACACAGCAAAGCATTCTTTCATGTGTTAAAGATTAAGACCAACACTAAAAATTATTGTTCATAACAAGTAAAAAAGGTTGAAAAACTATATTTGAACAATTCATCTTTTAATAAAAAATATCAATGAAAAGTTAGTAAAAATTATTGTTTAATAAATGCAAAAAATATTTAATTATCTCTAGGTAAGAATTAATATTTTTAAAATATTTTTAGAGAAAATTTCATTGCGATATCTCTAATAGTTCAAAAGTTATGACAAAATGACACCAACTTCTTCGATCAGGACCACTGTGCGACGCTGTCGTAAGAGTTGATAATTATAAATAGCATAGCTATTGTAACATTCGCGAAAGTAATATCCGGATTTTGAGGGGAGCAGTCATCGATTCCTAGGATTTTTTCCGTCATATAAGCGTTCCAGAGGGATGAAGCGATTTTGGGAGCACGGTGGAAGAAAAATAAAATTTACGAGGGTGCATACCCTACGGTGCCTTGCACGTGCCAAGAACTACTGTGCAGTAACCGTATGTTCTGCCTAGAGTCACGTAACAATTTACTAAGATCAATATCGCTTTCCATATTCCGAGCAAATTTTGCGTGCTTGCTGTTCGAACGAAAATCTGAACGATCCTAGAGCAATCGTTTCGGCCGGTCTCTTGGTCACTCGGAGATCTCGTTAATTATCGGAGTCTCTATTCGTATCCTCGAAAATGTCAATCCCCGGCATCGCGTCTCAGGATAGACAATAAAAGGTCCTATAAATGGCGATTGTAAACGCTTTATCGGGACTCGATAAGATTTAGGACACCTGCCGCGACCTCCGGTTCAGCGATATTTCCGGCGATGCATTATTTAAAGAAATGCAACCTTCCCGCTACGAACCTTCTGTTATATAATGGGCGCGATCCTAAACGTGGCCGGAACCACGGAAATATCGGAAGGAATAGCGCGAGGTTGGAATTTATAGCGTTCTCGCAAGATGGAAGGGAATTCGTCTTATCAATGATTCAACTGTTCAATTATTATACAAGTAAGGATTCGCGTTTCCATTTTTAAATGCTATCGCTGCTAAATTAGGCGGCAAAGTTATACAGGGTGTCTCAGCCGAAGAAGGCCATCTACGTATCTCCTTTATTTTTAATGGCACAAAAAATATTTATGGCATAATTTAAATGGTATCATAGAAAAACAATTTCTTTCGTCCGGTTATTTTTTCATAGTTTTTTCAAGGTCATCGTGACTTTTTTATCGGGAAAACTTTTTTTTTATTCCATCTTATAGCGGCTGAAAAAATACATTTGAATATGCTTAAGTCATTAACAAAATGGAATTAAAAAAATAAGTTTTTCCGATAAAAAGATAACGATGACCTTGAAAAAAACTATGAAAAAATAACTGGATAAAGAAAAATTGTTTTTCCATGGTACGCCTCCTTCGATACCATTTAAATTATCCCATAAATATTTTTTTTGTGCCATTAAAAATAAAGGAGATATTTTAGGTGACCTCCTTCAGCTGAGATACTCTGTATAGTAGAATTAATAAACATTTGTGTGTTATGTATTATGTTTCTCTTATGCTCATGGACAGGCTATGTAGGCGCATGATTCTGATGCTCCTAAACCGAGTATTAAACCTGCAGGTAACACCCGAACAACATGAAATTCCTACAGAGCAATTTCGCTCTAACATGCTCGGAGAATTAAGGAAAACCCCGATGCAACATGACTTATGATTGAACAGGTGCATTTCAATTACTGCTGCTTCTGATATATATATTTTTCACCTGATAAAACTTTTTTATATCTAATTAGTTTATTGCGAAACTTTTCAGCAACATATTCGTGGCATTTTTTCGACTGGAATCACACCGAACATGACACAGAACCTCGATTATCCGATTTAATAAACTGGTCGCAGCTGTTCGGGTAATAAAATAGTTATTTACAGACACTGTACATGGATTGGACTACATAAGTATATGTGAATTGCGTATGTATTAAGATATCAATTCGGATAATCGAGGTTCTACTGTATTGTGTATTAAACAAGTATACATACATAATCCAAATTGGACCGTGTTTGGTCTCATTTTAATCGGGAAAATGCCACGAATGTGTTAGTGCCAGTTCCATGAAAAAATAGTCGAAGACGAAAAAGATTTGTCAATTAATATCGAAAGGGATTCTTCTTGTTGCCTAATTTGTTGAGAATTGGCCTGGTGGATTTCTCATTTGTCCGCGATTTCTAGTTTAACATTGGGCACGCAAACTGTACATTCGGTGTTGTTTCATTAAACAAATTGAATTTACAGCCGGTCGATGAATTCCCGAGACGGAAACTTGCATTCGTGGATACCGCAGCGCGATTAAGATGCCACGGTGCTTGAGCGGTGCGAGGATCGCAGACTTGATTTTTCCGCAGGCAATCTTGCTCTTGGGTATTTTCTTAGGCATAGATACCTGTGTATGTATATGTAGATCATCTAAAGCAATCTAGCCGTACTAGTCCGCGGAGGTGGCTTGCCGGTGCCATTATTGTGCCCAGGATGAGTCGACGTTTCCCTAGACTGGTTGCCGAGCATGGAGAATGTAACCAAATGATCTGGAAGGCTGGTCGTTCGCTATAAGGATCCTCGGGTAACCTAAATTTGTAGGAAATTGCCACTTGGTCGCAACAAACAAATCCCCTCGATGCCACAAATCTTCTGTCGGTTCCAACAATGGCCACTGTTAATGGCTCGCTGATAATGAACGAGAATTTCAGGACGCGCGCGAGGTAATACAATCGACTATCTTCCGATGATGAGAATATCGAAGCAGTAAGAAAACCGACCGGCTGCGTTATGGTATATCTACAAGTTATCGTAGGACCCATCGGAGTGTAGACGGTTTAATTAGATTTCACTCCCTGAGCGACTACAATTCCGTGTTCCGTACATATTGAACTCCAATATCTGATACTAAATTACTCTCGATATGCCAAAGAACCGTAGGTTCTGCATCCCATCGAATCGCGAAAGTCGGAAAGTGGATTTTCCGAGCGAATTTTCTGTAACAAGCACACCCGCCATTATTTATACCGCGCGGATCCGCTTGCGAAATGCAACGATAGGTATGCAATCATTCCTTGCAATAATTTTAGTGAATTTGCACCGTCTCCTCGACCCTTTCTCCTGCAATTTAGTTGTAGATAATTATGTCTATACTCATAAATCTCAACTTCGCTAGTAGCACAAAATATTGTATACACATTCATATACAGTCAGCGACAATAATTAGTGGACACCCTTAAAAATCGCATAACTTTTTAGAAATTGATCCAAAGGACTTGAATTTTTTTAAGATGTTAGGCCGGCTAGTTCGCTAGAGAATAAGTAAACAAAAATTTATTACGATTGCAATTGGTAGGAATTATACACAATTTTAAAAAATGATGATGTTTTGTCAATTTTTTTATCTGGGCCTGTAACGATAATTTAAAAAATGCGTTTTATAGATTTCGGTAACGTATATTGTCAACATTGCAATGAGCTACATATGTTTAAAGATGAGAGCTTAAGGGTGAAGGTCGCAGATTTTCGCCCTTACGTGATCATCTTTAAACGTTTGTAGCTCATTGCAATGTTAACCGATTTCGATGAAATTTTCAGTATGCATATAAGTTAAGTTGAGTCAGTCAAAATGCTTGTCATCGAAGTTGACACGGCTGGGATTGCTTCGATAAACTGCAACCGTCGAACTCGTCAATTAGAAATTAATTCAAGACGTCCATTAACAGCAGTTGAACAGGCCGAACAGCGGTTGTTTCATCCAGTCCTCGGTGTTGGTCGCAAACTTTGCAACAGGTATAATGAGCAGTTGTCGCAGTATGGAGATTGTATGACGGGTCAGCCTTATTCCGGCTCGAATGAATTTGCGAGCAGCAGCATTGTGTCGAGTACCATGCGTTCTGTTGTTAATGAAATCTGTTTGCGAGCCGCGTTTACATTTCCAAGATTTTGGAAAAACTCGCGAATCTGTCGGTGTTGGCTCAACAAGTTCGTAACGATAAAGCTAATTTGATGGAAAACAGAAAACATCGTTCACTTGTTTATTTGAGATATGTGAGTCAAATTCAATATTGGATAATCTACATATACAGCTATTTATTTTCACCTGCTGGACAAATGTAACGAGGTTGTAATAGCACTGAATGTATATGAAAATTTACGTTTTTATGTGTCAATTTGAAGAAAGCGAAATTAAGTTATATTTCTCGATACTTACCTCTGTGGAATAATATTAACCTAAAACAGCGTGAAGTTTTATGAAACTTCGTGTGGGTATTGCGAAGCTTCGTGAATAATTAAAACGCTTATAGAACGATGTTTAAGCGACTATTATAGGTTCTGAAACTTTAGAATTATATTATGAAATCGAACAAATAATTTTGTTAAAAATACATCATAGCAATTTGTCGGATGGATACTTTCAGTGTTTCTTTCTGTTCGTAATTTATATTATTTATACGCTTTGGGTTTATATGTCGTCAGTACAATTTTATCACAATTCCTCGCCCAGTTGCAATTTTTTCAAAAAATCGGAATGAGCAAGTGTCAACTTTTCGTTATTTTGTTTGATTTTCTCGCTTACCATTCGATATATTTTTATCCATAGAATTATTGATCCACGGTAACAAGCAATAAATTGTAGTAGATTGATTGGTCCAACAACGGCTGATTCCGACTGACGCATTGCGATTTGTGGATTCGAGCGCGTTGTTCAGTTGTGCGAATTGCAACGTTCGGATATTATGGTCAACAGTTGTTTTATTGCGCGAGATCGAACTTAGACGGTAATAAACGCACACACACACACGTCCACAGAGAGTGCGAGAGAGAGAGAGAGAAAGAGAGAGAGAGAGAGTGAGAACGGAGACAACAGGGGTGGTTACAAACACGTAACATAATAAATGTGGGGAGAGCCGAGATTTATGAATTGCGATGCGAAGCAGAATTTCGTGTGGTTAGCGACGAAACTTCCGGTGTCGCGTCGCTGCACGGGATAACGCTGTTTCTCCCCCGCATTGACCTTTCCTTCATCGAAAACGAATAACACCGGTCGTTATGAAACTTTTTAATAGCTCGACAGAGGTATTACTACCTCCGCCGATGTACCGACCGGCGAAATACTTTACCACCTGCGGGATTTAGTGCCGGCGAGTCCAATTAACGGAGTTGCCATTTTTATTCCCCTCGATTTGAGGAATCGTAGTCACATTATATTCGTATCTGATAAGTACAATACGTGGTTATACACATGTACAAATGATGCGAACAATTTTTCGTTTGCATAAAGATTCACAGGCTAGTCGTGCCTCTCCAGGGATAAAAAAATTTTTCCGTTCCGCACAGGTCGTTTTACCAGAACCGATTGCTACCCGATCCTCGAAATCTTGCGTTTCAAGATCGCTCGAGAGCCACCGTCTATAGCAGGCGTGGCCAACAAGCGGCCCGCAACGTTAAATTGTGCGTCCCGCCGGGCGATTTTATATTTCTATTGAAACTTTTGTTTCTTGTTTTATGAATACAAAAATATTAAGTTAATGAAAATTTGCATGTGTCACAGTGTTCCGATATGGTGCATCTTTTCCGGCGCATGCGCGGCCAAAACAGTAACATATCTATATTAGGATGATGAGGTACCAGAGCCCTGAGGCAGTTATATTGGCGAGAATGTACCGAAACAATTTGTTCCGGACAGGAAAACTCCAGGACATGTCCTACGAGTTACAAAATATACACAAATACACTTGTTATACATTCATTTTTTCAGAATCAAATCATACCAATTTTTTAAAATTCTGCGGGGTGCTCAAGGTATCCCATTTTGTCGAGAATCCTACTTTATTGAGGCTGAAATCGCCGCGCATGCGCGAGGAAAGATGCGCCATATCGGAACACTGATGTGTCATTGTTATAATGCGACGAATAACAATAAAGTTTTATTCATTTTGTATTTTATCACATTTCTAAAAGGCATGTGCGGCCTAAAGTGCGGCCCGCTGTAACGTTACGCGTCATCTAAGTGGCCCGTGAAACCATTTGGGTTGGCCAGGCTTGGTCTAGAGAGTCGATTGCTATTGTCTCTCTCGCAAGCACCCGCTCTTCTACGTTCTCTCGGTACACATAAAAGTTCCGAAGTTCTATGCTGCAGTTGGTAGCCCCTGGGGCGGGTCCTCTGCATCGGCTCTATGATGAGTCCACCGAACAACCTATCCCAGACCTTTTCCTTGACGTGGAGTTGCCAGCTGAAGTTATCTCCGAGACAAAGTTCGGATTTCTTGCACCGTGTCCAGGCCTCTTTAACCTCCACATAAGAACCCCATAGCCAGTCCAATCAGCTTCAAGTTTGGCCAAAACCTGGTCTACTAATCCGACCGGAACTATAGGACCCTGGACCGGTCGTACCCGTGGATTGGAATCACTTTTGAAAAGCAGTCTTCAAAGTCACGAGCTCTATCCGACGCTGCTCACCGTCTCGTAACCCAACTTGACTCGTGGCCTTCGCTATTACATGCCCAGACTTGTGAGTCTTCCTGCGAACATTTGCATCCGCATAAATTGCAAAGTACAATTTATTCGAATTTTACCGCTTAAAAAGTTCGAGCGAGGTGGCTCGCTTCTCGAAAGAAGATTATTCACCCATGCGAAATATGATAAGAGCTAAATTTTGAGATCGGTGGCGGCTATTTCACTTGAGAGTTTTCTTGTTACGGTGTTACGGTGCCACGGTGTCTCGAACTTGGCGTTATAAATTTTAGGAATCCAGTCAGTTTCCAGTTGAGTATATTTAAAGAATTTAAAAATGCTATTACATAATTTTCGACTTATTAGGATTACAGTATTTTATCGATAATTGTCCCCAATACGAGTCTGCCCAGGGACAATTATCCGCCAGGGATACTATTCTTTGACTTTTGCCGAACGTAGAAAAAGACAGCGGAGATAATCCAATAACAAAACTTCTTTATTTTTCATTGTTTTTTACGGAACTTTGACCAACATATTCGTGGCATGTTTCTAATGCAAATGATATCAAATATGATATAATTCCAATTGTATTTATTTGTGTAATGAACGATGGAGTTTTCGACGCAAAGGAGGACAGTGTATGTGAAAGAAAGAGATGCAGTTCAAAGAACTTCCCATATGATGTCCCTCCTTGCGTTCGAAACTTTCATCGTTCATTAAACAAGTCAATATTAACGGAATTATATCATATTTCGTATCATTTTCATTAGAAAAATACCATGAATATGTTGGTCAAAGTCTCATAATGAAAAATAATGAAAAATAAAGGAGTTTTGTAATTGAATTAGTGTGGTCTCACCGATATACCCGAGCCGTATGATGTCATACTTTTCGGCGACCGAGACCTCTGGAGCTTCTTGGCCCTTCAAGGGGGTACACCCCGCAGGGGTGCGGATAGTTCTGGGACAATTGTCGGCCAGACATTTGGGACATCTATCGATAAAATACTGTAGTAGGAAATAAATGTTTGCGTTAGCTCCTGCATCTTGCGATTAATGCAAGACAGTTTCACCTATCAGTTTATTTAGAAAAGACATCTCAGTTAGTGTCCAGATTAACGACGTACCTTTAAGGGGCCATTCAAGTGCAGAAGGTTAATAACAACAGTTTAACGCTTTGGGGGGATTCGCCTCGGGACGAGGCAAGTCGTAAATTAAACTTTAAGGATCGGCATCGATTGATGTCGTCGCGCTTGTTTTTGATGTCTCCGGTAACTTATGAGCTTTATAGGACACGAGCTCGTCTTGTCGTAGCCTAGGTGGCGTCCGCCCAACGTGCGGGTCAACCACTACAAGCATGAATCCGACCTCGGACATGAAGGTTACACCAAGGAGCAAGGGAAGAATAGCCTGGGGCGCAACCGGTATCCCACGGTATCAGTCTCCGAGTCATATTGGGCATACTTTTCTTGATTTCCCATTACCCAGTTAGGAATCTACATGCCTGGGAACAGGCCATCAGAGCTCGGGTACCACGGGACCCGCTAACCCAACCCTGGTGCTCTGACCCCAAGGGTTTCGCCTAGTTATTTAGCGCGATTCTGTGAGCCATCCGACCTGTGTTCTCCCGTGGGAGTACCTGAGGCTTTCTCGCATATACACCTCCAGATGCTGGCCGCGATCTTATAGAGCAAGGCTAGCAAGGAAGCTTGCTCAAATGATTCTAGGTGCATAAATAAATAATTTTAAAAAATTACAGTAATTCTTCAATGGAAGTCCAACAGCCGTGTTCTGAACTTTTTTTATGACTGCGTCTACCGCGCCGAGACTTCAATCGACGAGCTGAACATAGCGAAGGACAGAATGAAACAGGATCGCGTTGCCGAAGCGTGTCGCCGTCGCCGGCACAGTTTAAAGGCTCGTGCGTCATCACAATGTAACACCAATATTTAATCTTCTTTATTTTTCATTATTTTTTAATGGAACTTTCACCAACATATTCGTGGCATTTTTCTAATGCAAAATGATACCAAACACGATATAATTTCAACTGTATTTAGTGGTTTAATCGACGATGAAAGTTTCGAACGCAACGAAGAAAAGATTATTGGAAAGAAAGAGACGCGAACAGTAGCCGCCGCGCCGGCACAGTTCAAAGGCCCGCGTTGTCGCTGTTCTTCGTTGCCTTCGAAACTTTCACCGTCGATTAAACCACTACATACAGTTGAAATTATATTGTGTTTGGTGTCATTTTAATCAGAGAAATGCCAGAAATAACTTAGTGAAAGTCCCATAAAAAAATAATGAAAATTAAGAAGTTTGAACATTTGATTCACGCGAGTCATGTTGTGGTGTTCACGCCGATATACCCGAGCGGAGATCAATCATCACCGCCTTAGGGTAGATTTATAGTGGAGCAGTGAGGTGAGCTGTGCGGTGAAAAAAAAAGAAAAACAAAGAAAATACATATGTACTTTTTCTTTAGTATGTGTCGAAATGTTGTCACGAATGTTGGTTTGTTTTCACCGCGCCGCTATCATCGATGCTCACCGCTCCACTATAAATCCACACTTACGGCGCGGCGCACAGTGGGCCAGATCGACGCGTTAGCTGTTCATGAGCTAAAAAATCGAAGTCCTCATATCGATTTTTAACGAATGTACAATGTTTCTTAAATGTCCATTACATTCAAAAACGATAATATTAATTAAAGTTATTAAAAACTCTCGTTACAATAAGCGTTCAAAGATCAAACTTTTTTAGATACGATTTATCACCGAAAAAATTCCTTTTCTTCATAACGATGTCCTGGAAAACCTACTAAAGATTAAGTGCCCAATTTGTTTTTGTATGAAGAATGTATATCTATGTTGAGAACGCACCAGGAACTAAACATTAATGTTCATAATTTGTTATAAAAAAATATACTTAGTCAACCAAGGAATACCGTCAAAGTTTTTCACCTTTGACAAGGGATAAGTTAAAAGTGTTATATAGTGTCGTGCTCTAACAAAGTGAAACATTTTCAGCAACGTCTCCTCTAAAAGATCCTGCAAATTTCACATCCAAATCGATCCAAACTTGGAAATTATGATGGTTTAAAGCGTCGCGTGTCAGGCAATTCCGCAGCGAATCGCGTTGCGCGAGACGCATTGACGACCACTCAGCAGCTCTTAAGAGTGTAAAGACCTAACCCAGACCTATCTTATGAAGTTTTTAGATTATACGACCATTGATAAACATTCGAACTTATTACTAGCTCATAGTTGAATCATTTGTATTTGAGAGATTATAGTAACAGCATCGTAGTATAGCATCAGAGCAGTTTTTCCATATTAAAGACCTGTATTTTTCCTTTGTTAAGAGGAATTATAGTATAGATTTTTGTTTATTCATAGATAAACAGAGTTATAAGCAGAAAATCCGAATTATCAATCGAATATAGTCAATAACTTTGTAAAATATAATACTTAATCTTGTTTGAATTTTTGTAATTTTTTAATTGATACGCCTAATAAAAATTAAAGATACAATTTATTATTAGGTTGTTGCAATTGAAATGACCGTTTTTCACATTTGAAACTTCCCGCCTTTGTAGTTTAGTTTTTCCACGGCAGATGGGGCCGAAATTGTACAATTTGAAAAGTACATATCTCGTACATAAATTTGCGTGTATAAGATTATTAATATTGTATAGTATACATGATTCAAAATCGATTTTCATTCACCATGGAAAAAAAGAAAATTTGTATAATTTACTTGTGCGAGTTCAAACTTGGACATACTGCGTCTGAAACAGCGAAAAACATAAATACCGCTTTCGGTGAAGGTGTAGGCAAGTAATCGTACCATACGGTGATGGTTTGAAAAATTTCGTTCCGGAGATACAAATCTGGAAAATGAGCCTCGTGGTCATAAGCCAGCAGCTATTAAAGATTTAGATTTAAAACAGATAGTTGAAAGGGATTCGCGTGAAACCATAATTGCTGATAAATACTGTCGGGAAATTGATATAATGCTCGAAAAACTGCGTGTTCAATACTCGGCATTATTCAATAGACCTGGTGTAATATTGCTTCACGATAATGACCGGCCACATATTGCGAAAGAAACAGTAAAAAAATTAGCAGAGTTGAAGTGTGAAGTTCTTCCTCACCCTCATTATTCGTCTGACCTGTCACTTACTGGTTACCATTTTTTTCAAGCACCTAGATGGCTTTTTGAATGGAAAAATATTCAAAGAAGAACGTGCTTGAAGAAAGTGCTAAAAACTGCACTTGATGAATTAATTACCTCACGTTTATTAGATTTCTACCAGAAAGGCATCGAGGCACTTGTATCACGATGGAAGAAGTGCATTGACGTCGATGGAAATTATTTCAATTAGTGGAATATGAATAAAGCTTGTAAAATAAAAGTTTATGTTAAAGATTCAAAACGGCCATTTCATTTGCAACAACCTCATAATTATTTCTTCACATAGAATCACCACATGGTTGCTTGTCGTCCTGAGACACCCTGTAGATAAATTATAAATAAATTGCTGTAATCGCTTAAGTATGGCTTAACCCCGCTTATTGTTAGACTATATGCATCAATAGGAAGGATGAAAAATAATGTTCTTGTCATCAACTTCCTTTATTATATTTAAAGAGCAGGAATATAAAAGGATTTCATGTTTCAATCATGATTCTTTGATAGCAGTTTTCTAAACGCTTGATTAAAACGAGCTCGGTCACATTTCAATATTTCATGCACAAAACGTTCGTATTTCAGTCGACGCCTAACAGCATCATCCACATGGAAACATTATGCGCCAATGAAAGTCGAGTTAACAAAACTTTAATAAAAGATAAATATTCGTACGTGTGTTCGGGCCTTGGCTCGAGGTTAGCGAGGTGTGTTATATTTGTGCACACAGTGTACGGTTCCATAACGTTGCGATTCTGATCGAATCTTTCGGATTGCAAAGCTGAATGCGTGCGGTGCAGCGCGTATATTGAATAGCGTGTCTGTCAAATTAACGAAATAAAGAATTGGTAAAGTATACGGATCTGTTCATTCAACATTTATACTCGGCCTGCTTTATTGTACCGTGCCGCTCTTCACGTGGAAATCCAGAGCTGTATTTATAACTTCGTCGATCATTAAATGAAATAAAATTTAATGCAGTATCATTATCGATGATTAAATTTAATTATTTCCAAATCTGTTGATAGATCAAAGTCTTACTTATAAAATCCAATTGCATTGCTTGGGAAATGGAAAATGTGTCTACAAGCTTATCGATCACCTAAATGAAATAAAATTGAATACAGACTAATTTAATCCGTGATTAAATTCATTCAATTCCGAACTCCCTAAAAATTTAAATTCTTATACATAAATTCTTATTCTTATATTGGGTTGGCAAATAAGTTCGTTCGGTTTTTTACATTGGAATAAATCACAAAAACTGAACGAACTTATTTGCCAACCCAATACATAAATATCTTCTTTATTTTTAATGGCACAAAAAACATTTATGGCATAATTTAAATGGTATCGAAGGAAGTATATCATAGAAGAACAATTTCTTTTGTCCGGTAATTTTTTCATAGCTTTTTCAAGGTCATCGTTATTTTTTTATCGATTTTTTTTATTAAGTTTTTCCGATAAAAAGATATCGATGACGTTGAAAAAACTATGAAAAAATAACCGGACAAAGAAAAATTGTTTTGTTTATGATATTCCTCTTTCGATACCATTTAAATTATGCCATAAATATTTTTTTGTGCCATTAAAAATAAAGGAGACATTTAGGTGGCCTCCTTCAGCAGAGATACCCTGTATAGAAAATCTGTTGTTTTAAAAATTGGAGCAAGTGAACTCGTCTCTGAAAGATAATTCCATCCACGACATTTTGAGATTAGTATTTTAGCTGACGATACCTTTTCTTGTAACAATGAAGTCAGTTTCGATTGTTCCCTTACTAGATGATACTCCGTCGAATTGTTTTTGTCGGAAGTGACGTCATCTGACGATAGATTTTCAATCCTGCCAGTGGATCCGGCGCGAAAGACGCGGAGGCGAACGAAAATTGGTGGCTCGTTCCAGAATTATGAATTTTTAGTATTTTACCAATTTCAATTAGCATTCATAATTTTAATCGCGTTCCTCGCGACGTCTAATTGTAATTTATGAAGAAAGTTGTAATTACTTTAGCACGAGAAAAATTCAATTTTAGCGGCGGTGAAAGGGGGAAAAAAACAACAGCGGAGGTTCTTGAGTCCAACACCGGAGAAAATCTCCTGCAGCGAGAAGAAATGCGCGCCCGGCTGTGGGTGCATGTGAACTTAAACTTCTTTAGGCGGAATTATGCGGTGTAAACGTTGGAGTCGAGTATTAAACTCAGAAAATTTCATTTCTTTCCTAATAAACTTCATTGTGACCGTTCGTTCTTTTTAAGTCAGCCTGACTTTCCCTATTTCCGTCTGCGCGACTTTCAGTTTAATGGGCCATCATTTCTCATACGTTTGTTGTAACTATGCTACGGGCGTCGAACAAGTAATTGCGTGGGCATTAACAACGCACGAAAGCAACACCGAGTCATTTTGCGTTAAACAGATCGATTTTATTATGATCAGCCGTATTATGTTTGGTCACACAGTGCCACACTTTCGACCCACGGTAGACCTCCTCTTATCTACACGATTTCGGTAAAATGTTATATTGAACAGATCAATTCAAACAGTTGAGATAAAGTTAAAATCTGCTATTGTAATGTGAAAATTTCTGCACGACTAAATTTTTTCTTTCAAAAACTTCATTTATCATGGTGCAGAGTGAAAAGTTCATTTCGCTCGAGTAAAAAATTTAAACTCGATAAACAATAGGAGGAAAAATAACATTTCCACCGATTTTTTCTGCGAATTACAGCGGAAAGAGCCACCCCAGGGTATTTCCATCAAACAGGTTTAATTACAGTTGTTTAAAAGTAGATATTATCTCGCGACACAAAACTGGACCAAGTTTGCAGCGAGTGCAATCGACTTTTCATTAAGTAGTTCGGAATCATTGAAATGATTAATTAATTATGCCAGAATTCGAGAAATGAGGAGTTTGATGAAACCAATTCTCCTACTACCCCCGACAGAAAATATTCAATCGAAATTGTGAATGTGATTGGTGAATAAATTATTTGGACGTAGGTTAAATATGGACAACAGTGTAATGTGTCTATTAGAACAAATAGCGTATAGGGGGTAATTATAATTTAGAAAACTATAATATTAATGAAATGATGATTTCTTTTGCTTTTCACCAAATATTAAATAATAAGCCTGTACGAGAAAATTATAAGGAAATTCCAATAGCGTAACAAAGTAGTAGGATACGTTTTAACAACTTTTTACTATTTTTTACTATTAAAAAACATAGCTGCGAGACTTGCTGATTTTATTTACAGAGTTCGCTCGAATGACGCTACGAGTAATTAACATCTGGGTACTTTGTTATCATTGCCGAGGGACTTCTCCGGTCAAGAAGCGTTCAAGATAAATTTCAATCGATCCGGCGAATACTTTAGCAGACCGATTTTCCGTTCTGCGATATTGGAATTGAACGAGAAAAATTTTGTTCGATGATGCTCCTCGAATGTCAAGGGAAGACGATCGATCTCGTCGTCGAGGATTTTAATAATTTCGGAAATCTCGTTGGCCGACGACTGAATAGGGAGGATATCCGGCGCTTCTGCAGTTAACGATGACCGTGGAAACTTCTCCGGGGCGAAGCGTATATGAAAATTAATCAAATACGACGGTCAATGTTTAACTTGACCGCGCCGGAGTTTGCGAGCTTCTCCCCAAGGCAAGCATTTATCGCGATATTGTTTTTAAGTCTGTGCTGGCAAGTGGCGCGGACAAATTCTGCCTCCATCTTGCACTTAATAGTAACCACGGACTGTGTAATATGCTCAGACATCATATATCTATCGTGGAAATACGAAGATCAAGCAATCTTTTCTATAAGTTAGATACGAGAAGAGAGATTGTTTCTAAACTTTATCCATAGTAAGCAGAGTTGGACATTAATCGATTAAAATTTTAATCATGATTGATTGATTAATGTGTACGATTAAAAAAAGAAATTTATCGAAAAATCGACGATTGGATCAATCGGTTGATGAAGTTAATCGTCAATCGTTGATTAAAAAAAGAAATCGTAAAAAAAAAACATAAAAGCACGTAAACAGAGTTTGTATTATAGACCAAATGGCAATACACCTAAACTCAGTTTACATTTTTGTCAGTATTCATATAAGTTTCAATTCCGTATTTCATTTCGAAATTTCAGCAGTTAATCATTAATCAATTATCCGATTGACGATTACAATTGAAAGGAATGTAATCGTTAATCGCAATTAACTACTAAAGTAGAGATTTAATCGTTAACCGCAATTAACGATTAATAATTATTTAGTCGTTAACCGCAATTAACGACTAAACTAGGAGATTAATTGTTAATTGCAATTAACGATTGACGTAGAAATTTAGTCGTCAATCGTTGATTAAATTTGTGCCCAACTCTGATGGTAGGATCCTGTCGGTAGTCAATGCTATTTTGTTTACGTCCGAGTTACATCAGCGTTTTTCACATCGAAGCGATGTTTTCATAGGCCCCACAATTTTTTAAATGCATTTCACGCTATTTTTATAGGTGGTACAATTTTTTCCGCGAACCCTGCAACTATTTTATAGACCGCACAAATTTTTGATAAGCACTAAAATCGTATAGCCTCCGTAATATTTAGCACGAGGGTTCTAAAAATTGTTCGAAGGTTTTCCAATATTCAGGTAGGCAGGCGTCATACTGTTTTACAGACTTGGCTTCCCTGTATGTCGCACAGGTCTTACAATTTTCTTTATAGTCTGTAGACTATTTAGATAAGCTCTAAACATTTTCCACGGACGCTATAACTATTTTATACATCCTATTTTATAAGTCTTTCAACTTTTTCCTAAGTCTTGCAACTTTTTTAGATCCTACAACATTTTGAAGGTCCCCATATATTATATTCGTGGTTCAGAAATGTTTCGCGCGTCCTGTAGATTATGCCAAAGAAATTTATTTGATAAGATAGAACCGCTAACTGCAGTAACATTGGCTAAAATAAATTCCCATGGGGTGAACAGAAAAGATAAGAGAAAATAAATCATCAAAGATAATGGTCCACATATGAGTCAACATCTGGGGCTCAAAACTACGTACACATTCTACATACACAAGCAACGTCTTTGTTCTCGTCATTATCTCCGGTACACACGTTGGCCCAAACCAAATCTTGACATTCTAAACATCTAATTTATCCTCTTGTGGATTCTGGGAACGAATGGCTAAAGAAAATACACTCGGCGATGTGACGGTCTTCCTTTCAAGAATCCTTGTTCCTTCCCGTACGAAGCACAGTTTCTTCTTACTTCCTTTCTTTGTACTCGTGTTCCAGTTATTTTTTTCCAGCGAACGATGTTCTCTTTTTGTTTGACCTATCAAGTCGCCGGATAATGTCTTTCTCTCGCTCCAAATGAAAAGTCACGGCTGACGATAGTAGTTTTATGTGCTGCAAAATAGAATAGTTTAAGCAGTTGTTCCACTTAGAATGTTTAAGTAGAGTTCAAGAAACGAAGATGAGATCACCCCTAAAATAGGGGATGCTGCGAACTTGTCATTAGACTGCGCACCTTTCAGGGAGGTTGTAGCATGTCCACAAAAAAATAAATAATAACCTTGTCTCGTTAAGAATGCCAGTTTTCTGGCTGCAAAATTGAATAGTTTAAGCAGTTGTCCCACTTAGAATGATCGACGAACCATGCGGTGGAGATGCGAGGTTAGTTGAAGTTCAAGAAACGAAGACGAGATCACCCCTAAACTAGGAGATGCTGCAAACTTGTCATTAGACTGCGCACCTCGCAGGGAGGTTGTAGTATGCCCACAAAAAGGTAAATACTAAACTTGTCTCGTTAAGAATGCCAGTTTTCTCGGTGTCGTTAAAAAGAAATGAAGATGAGATCACGACTATGAAAAAAAATGGCCAAGCGGGTTGAAACAGCGGGTATCACCTACTTCGTGGACATTTTCAAACTCGGTAGCTTTCAGGAAGGCGGTAATATTTTTACATAAAATGAACACTGTATCCTGTGGAAGTGGAATAGTCCGGGCGGATGTGTTAGATATGGGTGTGAAATATATTTTACCGACTGGAATCGCAGTATTTTCCATGCGCGCTGTGATTGTGTTCGGTCGGAGCACTCGCTGAAGAGGTTGTAAAGCGAAAGCAGGTGTTTTTGGTGATGCGGATGGAACATCGGTTCCGCATGAGAGATTATGGTCGAGGAGCTCGTGTAGTCCCTGATAAAACGCGGAAGAGTGACGGGGATAGTCGCCGGAAGATGGTACGACGAGTAACGTCCCTAACGTTGCAGGCTACAGCGACCGAGCTACGAAGAACCAAGATCGACACAGTTAAGAACTTTTCGGTAAGAAAACGTATAAAGAAGTTTCGAAGAGGAGAACTCGAACGGATCGTATCGGAGGTTCACGGGACGTTTTAATAGAACCGGGCGAAAAGGTGCGCGAGAAACTTCAGGGGGAATCAACTAGAAAGGAAGCAAAACAGAGCGAAACAGCAAAACACTATGGCCGGCTATCAATGATACTCGGGAAAATCCAAACAGATGATGTTGTTAAACTTGTGATAATGTATCGGAAGTTTCCTCGGTCGGACAATCCGGGACAAACCTGATCACTATAGTAATTCCGGATCAGATCACTCTGTCCGTGGTATAAACAAATCACACTTTCAGCTTTTTTCATTGCCCCACTTGAGGTACATTTCTTTCAAACAGGGCACTATAAATATGTAGATTGTGAATTGTACGATAAAAAGCAGTAGGTGAAATGTAAAAAATTCAAACAACTAGAATAACAACATCGATTCTTCTCAACTCACTAAAATTTAGAGAAAGAAACTTTCTGGCTCCTGTTTCTTGCGACTCGTGCGGACCATTTTTATTTCGCATAGAGGTCTGTGATCCAATTATAAATGATCGTTATGTTCATAGAAATGTTTCATCGAGCTGTGAACGCTCAGTGTGGCATAACCGCAGTATGCAGATTACAATGAATGCGATTTTAATTGTTCGGTAAACGTTCGCAGTGTTTGTTGTGCACAAAAGCCAGCGTGTACACAAAATCTTAGGATAAGTCGCTTTAATAATAAACTCTTCACGTTCAGAGAGCACGTTTACATTTTATGTTGGTGAATAACAGTTTAATCGTTGCTCTTTGTGCGGAATACTAACAAGAGCCCCGCAGTTTCTTTCGAGCTTAATGTTTCCTTTCGAAAGGAGCTACACCCCCCAAAGAAAGTATATCGATTCGCGAATCTTGAAACGCATGCAACGACGACAAACAGTTTATGAAATCAACAAGCGTCTTCGTATGTTTTCTATGGTCGCGTAAACTGTTGAATGGGAACTTTATTGCATCGCTTAATTAATCAGGTATTTCAATAATCCGATTCGCGCGCAAACTGTTCCTTCGTGTGTGGCTTACGTTTGTTGTACTTCGTATATATTTCCATTAATATTTATGAATTATCGGGATGCATGTAAGTGATTAAATTGATTCCATTGGTGTTGTTTGCATGAATATATTGATCCATAAAAGAGAAGAGCGGTGTAAACACCGGCTTAAAGCTGATGTACGATGCTCGAGGAATTAACAAACAAATGGTTCACCGACGAGCTCGTTCTAATTTTGAAGAAATAGATGCGCAGTGTTAATATTGATGACGATAATTGAACCGATCGGCCCGCGTGTTAGGTTACTCATGCGAGATCATAGTTTTGATGAGCATACACATATATGTAGACGCGAATTCTGTTGACATTGCATTTATTGCAAACACGTATAGCAGCAACAATTCCGTTACTGTCGTTATTTCTCGTTGATGAAGCTTTAGCATGTTTCACTTCGACCACCGAAACGCATTTTCTGTGACATCGGCATCGATTAATCTAATCAGCGTATGGTAACTAGCTACATGATACCAGATTTCTTTCAATATTCAAATTATTTCCCATGCCGGCAAGTATTTTAAATTGCAATCTATCGAATGCGTTGACGCATATTCGCTAGTGCGGCGATTGTGGTACAAGAACAAATATTTCCATTTAAAAAATTGAACAACAGCTTCGTATTTCTAAAACATACTGCACTAGCGATAAAAAAACGGAGGGTACGATTGTCCGGCCAATTTCGAACTGTTTTATCCTTTTCTGTAATTGTAGTCTCTCTAAAAACGTGGAATAATAAATATACAGGATGGAAATTATAAAGCGTTAGAGACGAATATCTCCAAAGATATTGATAATACGCAAAAATGTTTCAAATGAAAGTTGTTCAGTACCGAGGGGGACATCATGTGGTGGGACTTTTATTTTTCCAAGTGGACACACCAAGGTGAGGTGAAGGTCAACTTTCTTTTTTTAAATGGAATGTCCTATTTTTTTATACCATAGGTCGATAGAGTATCAAATTCTGAGTATAAAAGTGTTGACCTTCATATGTCCTAAATCTAATAGTTACGTAATAACGAGATATTGAAACAATTTTCTTTGTGTGTAATAGTTTCATTCCATTTTTTATTTGCTGATTCTATTAGTGGTAATCATCTATGAAAATGCACTGAGCAATTTGCGGCTCGCGAGCCGGACGAGTCCTCCCCACCAAACTGCTGTGAAGTGCAGGAGGCTGCCGGGGGGTACCGGTACACTGGTAGTGGGAGTCGTAGCGACAGCGGAGAAAATGTTGCCCTGGTCTGGTTTACAATACCAAAATTTAACCGCGACATTTTTGCATAATTACAGTCCCTGCTCACTTTATTAGACTCACCTGAAAAATTGGTGATGTTTGAAATCCTATAAGGAATTCAACGCTGTTTTCAACCTATGGGGTAATGATTTTATACTACAAGGTTGCCTTATGGGTTGCCTATCTAAGTGTAAAATTTTCTTGCAAGAGAAATTCACCGGACATGAATCCGTTTGAAAATGTTTGTGAGTGCCTGAAAAGAGAACTGGCCAAAGATAATATAACAACAAAGACCAAGTTGATAGAGAGAATAATCTATCACTGGCACCATAACGCTGCATTAAAAGAAATTGCACAAACTTGCACAGATAGCATGTCCAGAAGAGTTGCGGCTTTAAGAGCAGCTAAGGACGGATTAACAAAATATTAGTGTTTTAAGAATTATATTGATCTATTTGTGTTTGTATCCATTGTTTTTGTAAAATAAATATATGGAAAATTCATTGGTCATCATTAAGTGATTTCTGCATAAGGCTACTATACCTATTATTCATGGTAAAACTAAAAAATCATGATTATAGAGGTGAGTCTAATAAAGTGAGCAAGGACTGTATAGACGACGACTAAGAAACGAAAACGTTTGATGCAATACTCGTAATGTTTTTCCTTTTCGCGTGACTATTAAACGTTTAAAGTTGGCGCTATCATTTCTAAATGAACAACAACGGAATAAACAGTAGAGTTTTTGAGTACCGTTTCTGTTTGCAGTAGCAATAATTGTATTCTGAAAGCTTTTAAGAGTGCTATAACAGCGATATGAGAGAGACTGCAGCTTTAACCGTTAAAGCTAACATATCGATCTTACGGTTAGGGGTTTTAACTGTCCACCACACTTTCTAACCACTACCTGTACTAACATTTTTCAACGGTGTTCCATTTTATCCTTCTCCTTGTACCATCCGAGTGCCAATTTATTTATTCGATAAAACAAAATGTTCTCGGGAATATGGTACGTCTAATAGGATAAGCATGTTCTCTTTAAATTCTATAAATTATATTGTCTAAATCAAATGTCTACAGGGAGTATATATTCACCAGCATCGGAGTTATCTTTTCAAGACTATTCCACTTCGGATGAAGTACAGTTTTCTTTCGTATCCTCTTACTTCTCTTGGTCCGGTCTTCTTTTGCAAGAAACAGGGCGCAATTTCTCTCGAAAATTTAAATTACTTTTTATGCAGATCACCTCGCCTCGCCGCGAATGTAATATCAAGACTAACTGGATGATTATAAATTTGTTTGTTCACGGACAATTTCTGGACACGCGAGATTAAATAGTTTGGAAAATCGTTTAACTTTTGAACCGTGTACTCCGATTTTTAAAATATTGTAAAATATTTCAGTTATTTAACTGCAGTGCTAGACATAATCTTTATTCAATAGTGCGATAACTATTATTATACACATATATGGATCGTCTCTCGGACTGACCTACTTAACTTTGAAGCGTGTTAGAGTATTAGAGACATCAGATATTCAGTGCTCGGTAAATCGAGGTCCCCACCGTAACCGAAAAAGTTTCCTTTTCTCCGCCACGAGTACAAAAGAGGTTAATCGTGAATGTTTGACAATTCGCACGTTGGTATCAGTGGTGGCAAGCTTCGACGAATGGAAAAAGATAAAATGGCAACTGCGAGGAACGGAAAATGGCCGTCACAAACGCGGGGACGTTACAGGCTCATCGAAATCGCGGGCGTAAATTTCGAATATTTTTTTAGAGCTCGTAGTTTTCGAGCATGTGGAAGTGTTCCCATAGAGAAGTAGACACTAACTCCTTTATTGGCCCGCGACTCCATTTTGCCACCCCTTTGCCATAATGTTTAGTATACGGTCTGGCAGCGGTGAAACCGCATCCGACTGAAAGCCAGCCCGTCCACTCTTCATGCGGAAAATAAGCAAACACGCGCTACACAACTTTTTGCGTAAAGCTTCGTTATCGAGAAAGACAGCTTTCGAAACGCGACTGCCGACCATGATTTCTCGACCGCCATTATCGTTATTTGTACCACATGAGAACAACTCCGAAGAATAATTCCCACGCGGCTCCTGTGCACGTAAATATTGAGAGCGGGATTAAAACTTTGACCGTGCAAAAAGATCATGAATCGCGCAGCTCTAACTCGGAGTTGTAAAACGCGCGCACGCTCGCGAACTCTGAGGGCAACATTATTAATAACGCACACCTGCCAGGAAATGTTCTATTAAAATCAGAGATGCGATTTAAGAGTGTTTAAAAGAGAAGTAATTTAAAATAGTGGAACTACGCGATCTAAGAAACAACACGGACCCGAGGGTTTTTCTTAGATCAAGACCTTACTGTACAGCACAATGACATCAAGTAAAAAAATATAATTTGAACAGCTCGTGACAAATGATTGAAAAATCAATGAAATTCGTTTGGGAAGGTTTCGGATCCCGGTTGATTATCTCCGTGCTTATGCAAAGTACGTTTCTCAAAATTTGCGAAGAGCCGGAGCACCGGTTTTCGTGAAGTCAGCGATTATCGTCGCCGGGATCTGTAAAATCGTAGATCCTCAAATCTGATCTGTTCTCTCTTTCTCCCTCTCCTCGTCTTTCTGTCTCTCCGTAACCCTGTTTTATCTCGATCCATTTTCCTGGTCCTTACCTATCTATCTCTAACTCTTGCTTGGACAAAGTCAGTTCGCTTCTGGTCCGATCCATTTTCCCCAATCTCCACTCATCTACGGTTAACTGTTACCTTAACGTTTCCGAGGAATTCGTACAGCTGCGCAGATCAACCGTCGCCATTCCAGATTTCTTCGTAATCTGACAGTGTCTTTGCATCGAGACATGATCGCCGATCCATGAAATCCGCAGTGTAATAACTAGGATAAAGGGTCCCGGACAATATTCTCCGGGAACTGACGTTACCTCGGAACTGAATGGCATTCGAGGCTAATCTCTTCGACTGTCTCTGTTCGAGCAGCTCGACTACAGACCCAATTGAAACAATCTCGTTCTGTTAATACAACAATAATTGATAAAAATCTCGAGAGTCAAGACCATGGTCATAACGTTTTTATTACGAATACAGAGGAAGGTTTATAAAATGCTTTAAAAGCAACAACAAATCCCCTCTTAAGAGGATTACATTGTTTTATTTTACACATTTTAAAACGGATATAAAGCTAATATTGTTTGTACAGCTTGTTGTTTTGCAATACTGGGATGATCGAAAAGTATTTCCACGTGCAATTTTCATTTCATTGGATTAAGTTTAATAGGCGTTGCGCGCATAATGCGAAAATGTTACATCGCTTTTTAAAGTAACTTTGTAATATTTATTCTTGTATGTACCAGCATTGTTATACTGAAAAGAATAAGGAAATTTAGCTTGTAGAAAGATATGAAATTTTCAGAATATTGTTATAGTATTTTCGACGTACTAAAATTGAAATTCGAACTATTGGAAGCAAAATACATTCGATGCGGAACATTTTTAGTTTGCATAAAGATCCTCGATCTGCTCACAAGCATCAGCTTACACGTTCTTTGTGCGTTCTCGAGGAATAGCGAATTTATGTTTCAATGGTTTGAAGCGATATTTCCCGGCGACTGTCACAAATAAAAACTGAAAATATCATTGTTCATTATTCATTCCTCCCTCTCGACAAGCTCAATATGCAGCAGGATGCTTTATCGCCCCTCGCGTATCCTTTATTTACAGTAGTACCTACAAACAGCAATATGTATAGATTGCACGACCTATCTCCATGATCCGTAAGATATCTTCTTTCTCACATTCGCCCTCGGCCGCCATTTCTTACGAGCGATTACGTCCTCATACATTCTTTACAGCACATTAAATTGCAAGAACGAAATCGAATATTTGTTGGCCTCGTTTGAGTTATGTCAGTCGGCCCGCAAGCCATTCCAGTGGCTGCGTAATTTGTTCGGAGTTGGATACATTTTTGCATTTTCCTATTCAACAATTTTTTAATTGACGCAATCAGTATACTTTTTTCTCACTTCGTTCTCCAATTTTGTCTCGACATTGTAATCTCAATTTTATACTTTTTCAATTGTAGATAAGGTGGAGTAGGGTACGTCCGTTAATTGGTTATTTTTATTATAATATATATTGTAATAGTATGAATTATTCGACATAGATGTCGCCCAAATGAAATCAACCGGGTTACCCTGGGTTGGTCGACAACTCATTTCACCGACACTGTTTTCATCAACGATTGGACCGTCAGTAACTTTCATCGACACTATGTTTTCATCTACACGGTCAAATCGTCGACAATTATCTTCATCGACACGGTTCGGCCGACACTAACACGGTCAAATCGTCAATGAAAACAGTGTCGGTGAAATGAGTTGCCGACCAACCCAGGGTAACCCAATCGACCAATACCAAACAGTCACGTGAGAGGTACACGTACAACTTTGAGGTTACCTTGAACGTGCATTAGTTTACAAGTTATTAATATATTCTGTGTTGTTATTTTAGGTAAGTACAACAAATATTGATGTAGATTTACATTAAATAAACCGTTTTTATTGTATTTTTTAAAATTTATTGAGAAAAGCACTAAGACGATCTTGCCCCGCAAAATATTACTACACGGGGCAAGTCCGTACTATCATGGTGGGGTAAGTCCGTACTGTATGGGTGATTATAAAACTAAACAATATGTATATTTAATGCATTAAAAAGCATTTTGTAGCAGGCTTGATAATAATTCTTTTCTTACCCCATAGCACTTGAAACAAGATTCGAAAGCATTTTTAAACTTTGTTTTAATATCACTGTATCCCCTTTCATATTTCAGCATAATAGTGCATGTTTGTTTAAAAATGGATAACTATAAAACTAAACAATATAATTTAATGCAATAAGAAGCATTTTATATTAAGCTTGTTAATCATTCTTTTCTTGACCCGTAGCACACTTGAAACAAGGCTCGAAAGCATTTTTAACTCTCAGAGACGAACTTGCCCCATTTTCGGGGCAAGTGCGTCCTAGTTGACACCTTGTACAATATCCTATCAAAATGATAATTTTCAAGCAAAATTAGAATCCTACATAATAATAATTCATCAGTAATAACTGTGACAAGAGTTTGATACCAAGAATATTAAGTTTTTACATACCAGACTGAAAATACATCAGTTTAAAGTCCAACCTCGCAAAAACTAGGACGGACTTACTCCACACCACCTTACTGATTAAATTTACAATGTGCTAACGTTTTTCAAAACATGTAGGCTATCGTAAGAATTAACCCTTTGCACTCCGCGCTATTTTAACTGGAAAATTAAACATTTTTTCCGATCTAGAATACTTCCATTCCCTATGATTTTTGAAATTGTATGGATATGAAATTGGTAGAATACCTCATACAATACCTAAATGTTTAGTAATTGATTAGATACCGATATATTTAATAATGTAAACAATATTTTGAATAATGATACGGAGTGCAAAGGGTTAAATGCAGAAAGTCAACATTTCAATAAATTGATACATTAATGTGTGTCTACATTTCTGCGTATCAAATGTAAACTAAAAATTGCATGCAGTTTAGCGAGAGATATTTTAACAAAATTTGATACAGAGAAAACAGCGTGGTATACTATAAAAAATAGTAAAATGTGCTCGCGCGAAAACATATTGCAGCATGAAAGGTAAACAAGCAAACAGAAACAACACATTTTGTCATATCTGTTCGGATAGGTATTATTTTCACAGTATTCCGCCGAAAGAAGTGCTTGATTTTTTTGTTAAATAATTTCGCAGGCAATCACGGCGTGATTCGTCGTCACGAATCAAATCGAAAATGGAAATGCTGCGACGGACACCTGCACAAAAATCTGTCGATCATCCGCAACGCTTTTTGGGTCGTCTAAATGTTACGTTTCGCGAACAATTGGCGAGATTTATCCAAGAGAATAAGGCAATTTCTAGAAATATCTAAAAAAATGCCTTTTAGAAACTTTCGGAGTATGTTGCACGAAATTACAAAATCGAACAGTTTTGTATTTCTAATGAAATGATGGAGCACGATAATAAATCTGCTCGTTTCAAACCTTCGGGCTTTCGTTTTCGCTTCGGGTAGTTTTGCGTGATGTGACAGTTGGATAACGGAACATACGATATTTTCTCTCGAAAATTTATCCAATTGAAGCGTCTTCGAAAACGTTTAAAAATTTTTTTGGTCAATAAATCCATCGTAGATTTGAAGATTGAGGTACTGTTTGTTGAGTCGTTTTATTGAGGTCCGCATGAAAAGTGTAAAGTCAACTTTACATTAGCACATTAAAATTTTAATCATGATTGATTGATTAATATGTACGATTAAAAAAAGAAATCATCGAAAAATCGACAATTAATTCAATCGATTGATGAAGTTAATCGTCAATCGCTGATTAAAAGAAGAAATCATCGAAAAAACACATAAAAGCACGTAAACAAAGTGTGTATGTATGTGTAGTATAGACCAATATGTGTGTATGTATTTATAGACCAAATGACAATACACCTAAATTCAATTTACATTTTTTTCAGTATTCATAGTTTTGATTCCGTATTTCATTTCGAAATTTCAACAGTTAATCGCAATTAACGACTAAAGTAGACATTTAATCGTTAACCGCAATTAACGACTAAACTAGGAGATTAATTGTTAATTGTGATTAACGATTGAAGTAGAAATGTAGTCGTCAATCGTTGATTAAATTTTTGCCCAACTCTGGCACAGGGTGGGTACACCATGATGACTTTATACATTTTTTATTCATAAAACAGTGAATAAAAATGATGATCGAGGACTCGTTGTAAAGGGGAGACTTCAGTTCTCCAGTCCAGGACAGTTTTATTCACGAAAAAATTTGTTAAACTTTTTTACAGAGGTTTCAATTACTATTTTTTCGGCGAACGTCGTTGTCATTGTTTCGGACAGGAAGAGAAAGTTGAAATCGGGTAAAGGATTCGAAATAATGGTGATCGGTGGGTGCCCGGTCATGGAACAGTGTGAAATTTTTCGGTGACGAACAAGAGGGTTAAAGACATCCCGGGGAACGATCGCGGAGCGAGTTAACGGGAAATTTCACGGAACGGTACTTGCGTTACAGTCTATTAATCCAATGGCGGTGCCAGTTATACATTTTCATTCCCAGACGGCGATGCGAAGCGACCGATAAAAACGCTCGGCCTGTAAAATTGCTCGGGACTTAGTGGGACACGCGCGAAATTCGGCAACACGCACGCGGAAAAACACGGCCGCGGAATTGACAGTCATTGTAATGGAAGAATCAAAGTGTCCACTCCTCGTTATTTGAAAACTTTTCATCCGGCGGCCTGAATTCGTTTGATTTATTTTTTCCCGTCGGCTTGTTGCTGGTTAGGGGGAGAATATTTCAGCAGCAGTTCGACTGTGAAAAAATAAAAGTTGAATCAAGGGAATTTCGCGCGTGTGCGGCGAAACATGTGAACGAGCCGTACCGTATAGTCCGTGCCACGGGACGCAGCTTGCAAACAAGTTCCGATAATGCTGAAAGAGCTAATTAAATACAACTTACTAATAGGTTTTGTTCGCGCTTAATGCGCGCCAACTGACAAACAGTCCGCGCTCGAAAACCCCGAGTTTCTTTCAACAAGAATTTTTCTATTTCCGGCCAACGTGAAATCAACGTTTCACTTTTGAAGGGAAACCTTTCATTTAATATTTTCGATTTCGAACTTTTAACTGGGCTAGCGAACAATTTTTCATGTTCTTTTGAATCCAGCAAATAATTGTTCGACTTCATCGTGTCGTAACACCCATTTCAGTACAGACTGTGAACATTTCTACCATTTTTAATCTGAGCATTTTTCAATATTCAGCGTTAGGTGAAAACGTTTTCGACGGTAGCGAAATATTTGATAGCTGTTAAAGTAGTTTAAATGTCAGTATTCACGTGAAAACATTTAATTCAATGATCCCGGCTTGAAAACGTTGTTTATTCTCTCGGCAACGATCAGGCTTAATTACTTTAATCTTTGGTGTGCAAGCGAGAACGTTTCGTTTAATGTTTTTCGGTTTAAAATATTGTGTCCGATCTCGATAGCCGTTGAATAATTACGTTGTATATAGAAGGGAGTGGCCAGTGGTAGTTTTATGGTTAATTCGGACCTCATTGCATAAATTATAATGCAGCTGGTAGTACATCGCGATCCTCGAGCGCCTAGTTCAATGTTATGGTTCACCATGGCCTCGCAATTGGCAAATCGAATTTCTCAGAATTATCGTTGCAGATAACGTTATTGTACTACGTGTTCCTCGGTCATAGTATGTACTCGGACGACTAGCACAGTCTTTGAGTTCGATGTAGTAAAATTTGTCTCCGTGTGTGCGCGAGGCTTGAGCAACTCCAATATGCCTGCAACCGGAAATACTACTTTATTGCAGGATCCACTTTACGCGAAACTTACTATGTACTTGTATAAGAGAAAATCGATATCGATCGTTCGAGACTCTAAAACTTATACTACAGACACAATATGCTATCTTGATTTTTACAAGTTGACTTCTCTGTGGTTAACATTCGTTGTCAATCTGAGTTAGAGTTGCCAGATCTTCTATATTTGATATGAGTCTTCTATATTTGAATTTGATCTTCTATATCATATTTGAATTTTCAAAAATCTTTGTGTGAATAAAAACGTTTAAAATGTGCTATGTACCTCTTTTACTTGAACTTCTATATTTTGAACCTATCTCATATATACATAATTGCAGTTTTAACTACTTCTTCTATATTTGGATAAAACATTTCTGGCAACCCTAATCTGAATGAATTGTCACCTGCTCGCTTATACTCAGATTTCAACAGTACCATATACAGTGACTGCCACTAATATTTGGACACTCTTAAAAACACCATAACTTTTTAAATATTGGAATATGCAACTTGATATTTTTGGAGAAGCCAGAGCAACTAATTTGCTACTCAACGTGACAAAGTTTTTTGAGAAAACTGCAAGTTGTCGGAATTGCATAGAAAATACTAAAAATTGTATTTTTCAACTTTTTGATGTGGAGTTATATGGAAAATTTAGAAAACACGTTTCGTAGATCTGTATCAATTAAACATATTCTGAAAATTTCATTAAAATCGGTCGACGTTGTAATGAGTTACAAACGTTTAAAGATGGTAAAAATTGCAGTTTTTCACGATTTTCGGCCTCCAACTGCAGTAATTCGTTTTTTCCCGCATCAACCGATTTCTATGAAACTTTCACAGTACATATAATTGCCACAGATTCATAAAACGTATATTTAAAAATTTCGGTTTAGACCCGCATAAAAAAGTTGTAAAATGCAACTTTCAGTATTTTCTCTACAATTTCGACTAATTGCAATTTTTGAAGAAATTTCTTTACACATCCTGTAGTAAACTAATTGCTCAAGCTTCCCAAAAAGGTTCAAATCGTATAGTACAATCTTAAAAAAGTTATGGTGTTTTTAAGAGTGTCCGAATATTAGTGGGATTCACTGTATCTGCAAAAACTGGAATCAGGGCTGAACCGGATGGATTTTCTCAGTCCGATGAAAGTCTTCGAAATGCCGCCCCTTAAATGCTTTTTCCTCTAAAATAACTTTAGATTGTTATTTGCTACGGGTTTCCAAAAGCGTGAATATCGTTCATTCATAAAATTACGGCTAATGTTCAGAATATAATTGAGAAATGTTTATTTGAAATTTATTCTCCTCTTGCTATTCGACATCTTGCGTAAAGATTTCTAATTATTGAATGGTTCAAATTGTGTATTTCGATTTCGCTGCTTATGGCACGGTACGGCCCTGACTGCAATGGTCCCTTAAATCATCCTCGCCCGCAAAATCGCTACTATTGCCCAAAGCTATGGGCAATGGTAGTCTAAGATGTCTCAGTTATTTTTATAAATTTGTCTACTAGAAAACGACACTAAATTTTTTATATTGTACGAATAAATGAATAATTCAAATATTTCGCCCCACATTTTCATTTTATCTAGGTGCACGGTAGTGCACCAACCAAGTTCTCGCACTACCTCATTTTACACGAAACAACTTAGCCGTTTTTTAGAGGCTTATAACTCGGCACTGGAGGTAGATGGAGAGATGTAATTTCGTACACTTGTTAAATGCTATCACGTCTCAATATTGACAAAACATTAATCTTCTAACATTAGTAGGTCCCGAGATATAGGACCTCAAATATCGCTAAATTTGTAACTGACTGACTGATTGACAGATCATCAAAACCTTCTGAGTACTTCCCATTGACCTGCAAGCTTGAAATTTGGTACATAGGACCACCATAACAAACACTCAAAGGAATAATTATCAAAGTTTGAAATTTTACACCTTAAAGGGGTTGTATTGAAAAAACATATTACGAAATAGGTACGTAGGATAGAACATAGCAGCATAACATACATAACTATATGTTTTATTAGCTTCGAAGTCGCAAAAAATACTGAAAAGTTCATTAGCTTAGAAATACCTCTTGCAACACTGAAAAAAGCGTTTGTAAAAATTAGTTTAAAAGAACGCTATTTAATTTTTAAAGAACTATACGGAGGGCTAAATTTTTCAAACTTGGCCGCTACCTAACACCTTTTATGGCCATTGGTTTAAAAAATAACGGCCAAGTTTGAATAATTTAGCCCTGCATGTAACTCTTTAAAAATTAAATAGCGTTCTTTTAAGCTAATTTTTACAAACGCTTTTTTCAGTATTGCAAGAGGTATATCTAACTTAACGAACTTGGCCGTATTTTGTTTGATCTCACAACTTTTTACGGCCATAGGAACTTGGCTCCTGTTTACAGGATGTTTTTGTTGAGATTATAATTACTGCTTAGGTGACCGCCATTATACCCTATTCTATCGTTCACCGCGAAGACTGAATATCGGTGTTCGAGGTAAAATGGGGGATCCATACTTGTAGGGAAACTGGGGTCGAAGGGGTTAAGACGTATTCGAAAGGAAGCGAGACAATTTCTCGCGAAGTAACGGGGGTGCGGGATTTGTAGCCAGGAAAGAAGAGATCGTTGAAAGAGGAAGGGTCCCATCGGCTAGCGGCTGTTAAGGGCGGTCCGTTTTCTCGTTGTCGGAACGTTGGTCTCTGGCACATAACAAGGCTCGTATGAGACAACGGTGGGGGCTGTGTGGCACGATGGGAAAACGGTAAAACAACGCCGCGTGAAAATGGCTCGTAAACGCGGAACACAATTTGAATCGGTAATGCCGGTGCTATTGAAAGGTCGCTGCAGAACTTGAAGTCCGTGGTGTCATAAAGCTCGGAAAATGTCGGCGGGCTCTTCCAACGATAGTCGATACGTGCAAGATAGAAACGGTCAATGATAACGATCACGTAGACGATATTGTCCATGATACCAAAGATCCCGTTATGGATGGAGCGTGCACACCGCGCACGCAAACAATTTAATGTCCTCCGACGATATTTCCATGCAAAAATGCGGCCGTGTCTATAGTCGCATCGCTGTATCCACCGTGTTCCTGTTGTAATCGTTATTATTACCTATTGTTATGCAAAACGGGCAATTGAGCGTCGAGGATTCGGTACATGTGCAGAAAATGGGGCCATTCAACGATTACAGTGATCTCGAAATATGTTCCGCGTCATCTTGTTTACGAAATATTCGCGACGGAATGTTGTCGAGCTTAGTGTGGAGCTAAACTTTCTAATAACTTTTGGTAATCTTGCAGTGCGGTGGAACGGTTCAGTGATTATCATGGCGATGCACAGTGCGTTGTCATGGGACAAAAATAAAAAAATAAACTTCCGTGTCATTATACAATGTCGTCACTGGAGGGTTCTTTAATATACATTACTAAAATAAGAAGTAAGATTGGAAAAAATTAACAATCGTTCACGATGCCTTGTCACGTTGCGTGCGAGCCAAAAATTTCAGTTGAAATTCATCGTCTACGCTAGCTAATGTACGAGTGTGATGAAAGTTAAAATTTTGTGTTATTTGAAATGGAACGTGTTTTTGAGGGTAAGTACTTCTAATTTTTACACTGTTTTGATTCTCATGTTCACTTTTTTGGAGTGGACGTAGTAGCAGAAAGTGCAACGCTTTTTGTAACTTTAATGAAGGTTTAAAAAAATACTTCTCAAAACTCGTCCATGATTTTTATTGGAAAATATGCATACATGTATTCTGCAAAGGATTACGCTAGAATTAGCTGCCCCTAGCTGTCCGAAAATTTTTAAACAATTTTTTCAGTTTTTTTTTGTTTTTAGTATTATTATTTATTATTATTTATTGTATATATAACGTACGAAACTAACCACATTACTAAACGGTCGATTTTGATTTTTGTCTCACTCGTAGTAATACATATGTATAATCAATACTAACATAGACGGCCCGTCAAATTTAAATACTTATATCTTGACAACGGTTTATGCAAAAATGATGTTTTTGTAGTGTTTTGTAAAAAATATACATTACCGTATGAAATTTTAAAAGCGACCTTCATAGAGCTTCTCAAGGTTACAACAATATCAAACAAATACAATCATCATATTCTCTTCCCTATACCCTATAACTTTTATTTGAAACATTTTTTTATACCACTTATAATTTTTAAGATATGGAATTTTATCCAAAAAACGGGCATTCCGACGCACTATGCGATGTAAGAAAATGGAAACTGCACGATCTAAGAAAAACGAATATCCTCTCCACTGGGGGTGGTGGGTGACATACTTGTAACCATTCTGTCACGTTAGAAGATAGGATAGTCCAGATGAATAAATAAACAGGAACATGCGAGTTAGTTAAACGCAGCTTAAAGTTTGATGAAACACGCCTTTAGCGGACGTTAAGAGTTATGGTATCACGTGCAATTTTCGAGGTACATAATGTGTCAGTTAGTATCGCGGACATTTCCCGACAATCGCGACAATTAATTGCGTAATTTATTACGCTAAATATTCGCGAGATCGACACCTTTGCACAGTTGCGAATACTGGACGCGTTTCCACTGCGAAGCAGTGATCAAGTTCGTAACAAAGTTTGAAACAATTTCCGTCCTTTGACATTCAAAGCATTCGGATAAGTTCTTGGGGAACTTTGCCCCGAAGCTTTCGTAACTTTTCGACCGAATTCATAAGGAGGTTTTCGTTAATTTCGAACCTTATAATCAGTCTCCTATTACGTTAGGCGTGCTGAAATATTCGTGAACTGCGATCGTAATCGTTATTGTTCTTTTAAATAATTTGCACGGTGCTCATTGAGGAAAACTGTCTAGACAGAAAACTTTGTAAAATTTTGTAAAATTGTTTTCAGCAATTGGACAAGTAGAAATAGGTAACGTCTGGATTGTTTTTAATTATGGTAATTTTCAGCGGCACAATAGCCACTCGAGTTGAATATTCTTTAATTAATTCGAAGTACAATCGAAAAATATCAAACATATCGTTTCTGTTTTTATCGCAGGAATGATAATTTGACGTACTGAATAATTCAACACGAGTTCCCGGGGAATGTCGGATTATCGGAATGCCATTATAAAGCGTACGGTAACGCGATACGAACACTTTACGCGGCGATTATGTTGAGACGTTTGATTGAACGTTTCCTATTAGATGCAGCGGCGCGGTATCGATTGGAAAATTGTTAATGCGGCCGCGGTTGCAACTATGTGGACGAAGATGAATGGCCTCCGTATTTAAGAACTAATTTTATTGATTACAGTTAGAGTTTGAAACTCTATTGTTCATATCCCACTATTGTGAGACCATTGGACGGTGACTTCCTTGATCGATTGACGAAGGGATTCGCCAAATGGAAATTGAATGGCAGCGCCGTAGCCGTTCCCGCTCAACGTGTTTCACGCAAATATAACACAATAAATCAAGCAATCACGGCGAACGACAAAAGGACTCGAAGAAAGGCCGAAGAATCAAGTTCCGAGTCAAAGGTCCCAGTCGAAGATCCCAGTCGCGATCGAATCAAGAGAACATGAATAATAACGAGATTTTATAATACACGAGAACCCTTTTTTTATTCGTTTAATTTCTTTAAACATTGTTCGCTCACTACGAAGTTTCTTTTATTTGCCGGTTCCTTCCAGTAGAATTATCTTTAAAAGTTAGCTGAAAGGCGAAGAAAATAGAGCGAATAGAAATTGAAATTTTAACGTCCTAAAATCTCCTCGACATTCGCCAGTGAGCGATGGCAAACGCGGTGGGAAATTCTGTCGGAGAGAGTTTATAATCAATTCACATTTAATTGAAATTCCAAAAGAATTTCAGCTGATTTTATTAACATTTTATCGTGACGCGTGAGGTAATTCGTTCTCGCGGAGTCCTCGGTGGAACCATACGTTCACAGTGAAATTAGGAGAGAGCAAATATGTATATTACGTAGCAACGAATTTTTCAGGTTTTTTTCTCGGTGACGAAATTGTAATAATAAGTATTAATGAAATGCGAACATTTGTTTCGTTTCAAATACGTTCGGGCCAGCCATTCTGATTTTGCGCGAGGACTCTTCTTCGACTGAAGAGAAACTCAAGAGAAACGAGATTCGAGGCATTTTCATTTCGCAGTACTTTTGCAAAATTATGCCAGAGGCGCGAGACGGTTTCGGCGATTTCGGCGGAAACACTTAACCCAGTAGTTTTTCGTCTAGAAGCATCCGCGTATTCATAATTAGATACAAAACAATCGGCCGTTTTTGTCCTGCTTCTTCGCCGGGGTGAATATAATGCATCTCGCAATTATTAAACTGCGGATGTTCCTGCAAATATAGACTTTTCCCGACAAAGCTGATTGTCTGCTGTTTGCTACATTATTTGTGAGAGTTGTTCACGTCGGAACCGGAATTGCATTTTTAATACGGTTGATGAAACCAACCTGTGACTGATAAAGAATGTTTACCTTTTAACGGGGAATCTCTATTTAACTCACTGCATTTTTTCCGCCACTGCAGCAGTGCATCAATACCGTTGAAATAAAACATTTGTATCGCAAAATCTCTTTTTAACGCTAAAATTACTCGATTGATTCAAAATTCCTAATATTTCAATGAAAAATTGAATAGAGGTGCTTTCGTACTAAATTATTATAGGAATCTATTGATCGATGCAAATAAAGTTGCATCAACAATAGCTGTATTTTTATATTTCCAAGGAATTAAAAATCAATCGGTTCTATTAATATTAAATTGCATCAGTCTCGCACACCTGTAAACTCATTGTCAGTACAGCTTTTTCTATAAAATGGTGCGGCGGCGGCTCGTATTCGCAAAATTTCAACATGTTTTTGATATCTTGGTTTCCCTCCAAAAAAAATATTCACGCCGCGCAATAACAGGAATGGGTTCCTCGACCGCTATTTTGAATAACGACCATCAAGAGATTACAGTGAAAACAATGCTGCCACAATATTAATGTGAATGTATATCATCGTACATGCCTCATACTTGCTGTAAAAACACAACCGGCAAGCACTTATTGTGCAAATACTGGTTTTTACGCGGACGTATCGCGAAAAAAATAAAGTTCCCACGCTATTATTCATCGGTTAAACTCTGTTTACCGCTGAGGGAAAGTTAAATAAACGTGGTAAAGCTGCGTAACCAACTTTGCAAACGAGTAACGCGAAAATTCGCACGGTGTTTTAATTGAATTCGGGTTCTTGGTTCTCCTTCTTCCCTGTATAGAAGCTGTATAAAATTCTAAAACATTATATATATGTACAAAATTGTATAAAATCGTACACTATTGTACGAAATCGTATAAAATTGTACAGTATTGTAAAAAGGTGTACGGTTTTGTATAGAAGTGAATGAAATTGTGCATTCTTTAAACGGAACGGTGATTATTTACCGTTCTCTTGAAATATTGATCTTGAAATATGTTGTTAAGGTCATCATTCTGAACAACTTTTTCCAAAAAACTATCGCTAATACTGTATTGAATTTTTCGTATTCCTGCACGCTCTGCGGAACGTAAGCCTGTCCCGGCGCGGCGTTTGTTTACATTTTGCTTCTAAACACGCTGCGGAGATGAGAGAGAAAACAGGGTCTGACTCTGGTCATACATATATAGAGTGAGCTTTCAATTTTGAGAGACTACTCCTACATTTTGGTATGCGTGGTCGGGCAGGCCTGGTGGCCGGCCCTCTCCGCCCCCCCCCCAACCACCTAATCCTAACTAATTCTGATCTCATAATTTTTGCATTCTATATAGCCGTAATACAGAATTTGAACTAGTAATGAAAATCATGCGATCAGAAC
Organism: Lasioglossum pauxillum; assembly: GCA_933228785.1. NCBI lineage: Eukaryota > Metazoa > Arthropoda > Insecta > Hymenoptera > Halictidae > Lasioglossum > Lasioglossum pauxillum. The sequence continues at coordinate 34,539,453 of OW121701.1, read as the reverse complement.
TAGTTAGGATTAGCTGCTGGGGGCGGAGAGGGCCACGCATACGAAAATCCAGGAGTAGTCTTTCAAAATTGAAAGCTCACCCGGTATATGTATGACCAGAGTGACACCCTGTTTTCTCTCTCATCTTCACAGCGTGTTTAGAAACAAAAAGTAAACAAACGCCGCGCCGGGACAGGCTTACGTTGCCGCGGGGCGTGCAGAAATACTAAAAATTCAATACTATATTAGCGATAGTTTTTTGCGAATATCTCGAAAACTAAAATCGAGCGGCGGTAACATGTATAGGAAAAAGTTGTTCAGAATGATGACCTTGACAACATATTTCAAGGTGATCAAAATCTGAGAGGAAACCCTTGTTCTAAATAATTACCAACGGAACGTATAGAGAACGTATAAAATTGTAAAACATTGTATGCCCAAAATTGTATAAAATTGTCCACTATTGTATAAAGTTATACGAAGGCATATGAGATTGTACAGTATCATATAAAGTTGTACGGTTCTGTAAAAAAGTAAATGAAATTGTGCACGACTGTACAGAACCGTGTAAAATCGTACAGTTCGAATACAATATTCTACAGTTTGAAAAGAAAAACCTACAAAATATACACACCATACAGGGAGTACAAAATATGGGAAACACAACAGCTCAAACCAATGCCTCCCAGTTTCCAGTGTTCGATAAAGAATTCGGGTCTATAGAGGAACCCCGTAAAGGGTTGAAATAAATAAACCGCAAACTGCGCGGGAGTGAATGGGGCATAGAAATGCGCCCGGTGGAATTTATTCTGAAATGTTAATAAACTGGCACTGTTATGTATTTACCCGTCGCGTCGGTACACGCTCGTATTTGGTAGCGGCACACTATCACTTTTTTCCCTTTCCTTTTGAAATATAGGTTCCGTGGATGTGCGCAACACCTGCTACCTCTAGATATGTTTCACGTACGGATTCCGGAACCAATCTGAAAACCCCATGAATGTTTCGAATACCTCGGCAGCATGCTACTGAACTCTAGACTATGTTCGTGGTTCCGTTACAAGGATAGACGCCGCGCCGGCCGATATACGAGCCATTCAGTTCGTTGTTCGATTACAACTGTAGACCGACCTTAACGCGAAAGCGTATCGATTTTTATCGCGCTCGATGGAAACGCGTTCTGCTGAATCTTACTGAAAAGGAGGTAAGATCGAATGGGTTTCGAATGGGACTCTTAATTACCCGATGCCAGTTGATATGCTTCGGAGACGCACACGGTGGGCCATTTCTATACAATTATTTAAATAAAAATACATTTTTTAAAAATACAACGTTTTTAAAACGGACTGAAAAGCATAAAATAATTTTTCCTAGCCCCATACAGGTTCCTAATCCCACATACAGATTCCTAACCCCACATATAGATTCCTAACCCCACATACAGATTCCTAACCCCATACAGATAGTCCTGAAAATTTATGATTGTGAATTATAATAGCTATGAAAATACTTGTAAGATTTAAAACGAACAACGTGGTTGCAAGATAATTGTAAGGAGTGTAGAGAGTAGCTGCCGTTGAGAAAACTCACACAACAGTTGATGGATCAATTGGATGGATCAATGGATAACATGGATCAATTATCTATTGCAAGTATTTTCATAGCTATTACGAATTCACAATCACAAATTTTCAGGACTATCTGTACCGGGTTAGGAATCTGTATGGGACTAGGAAAAATTATTTTATACTTTTTAGTCCGTTTTAAGAACGCGGTATTTTTTAAAAATTTATTTTTATTTAAATAATTATTTTCTGCTTTTTAGTCTTGCGTGTGTGAAATTTTACAATCGATTTTGAACATTTTTATGAGATTATAACAGAGATATGTAGTAAATTTCAGACGGTATTGCGTCGCGTCATATCGAAAACAAACGCCGCGCCGTGGTAAAATGTCAAAGATAAAGTTCGACGGAGAATCTCGGTGTAACGGTTCTTTCGCTTGGTAAACAAACATTATAGTATAATAATACGTAGTAACTTTGTAAACACCGCACGGAGCTCGAACAGCACACTGAGCTCCTTCGGTGCGAAGCGGGCAGTGGAGTGGGAACGCGTAGTGGAGTAGGGAGCGCTGTCGCGCAGAGTGGGGATCGCTGAACGCGATCCACGTAAGTACTACCGAGCGCCGCGCGGGAGGTGTAACGGTTAAATTTATTAATAATTTATATCTCCTAAACGTACAGGATTTAAAAAATTTATTTTAAATATTGCATTATCATCCATTCCTGATTACGTTTAAAATTTCAAGTCTCTAGTTCATCGGGAAGCTAGTTTAAAATCAATTGCAAAATTTGTACCGAACCGATAAACAGACAGACATGAAAGCGAACTAATAAAAACGTGGTAATATTGATAAAATCGTCCGAAAAGAGAATTGGATGTAGAAATCCAAAGAAAAATAGTTCGGCACAGAATTAGCGAAGTACATAATTAACAGTACGTCACCAGGCAATTTCTCTTAAACGATTTTTCCCGAAGAAAAGTCGTGTGCACCGTAAACAGGGACATTATTCTTTTATAAAAGTTAAATACGTAAAAGTTAAATTAACTCTAAATCCGCCACGTTCCGCTCGGATTTAAGTCGGGATCACAGTTTGGGGTTAGCGGGGGGTGCTCGCTGCCCCCTTTGCAGAGTGTAAATAACGTAAGCGAGTTTACAGGGATACCATACAAATTCTGAAATGACTGTCGACACGTTGACTGTGCTTCTTCGGCGCGAAGCGGTCAGTGGAGTGGGGATTAGTCAGAGTGGGATTGCGTAGTGGAGTAGGGAGCGCTGTCGCACGGAGTGGGGATCGCTGAACGTGATCGATGAACGTACTACCGAGCGACGCGCGGGGAGGTGTAACGGTTAAATTTATTAATAGTTTATATCTCCTAAACGCATAGGCTTTTAAAAATTTTTATAAATATTGCATTGTCATCCAGTTCTGAGCTATGTTTAAAATTTCAAGTCTCTAGTTCATCGGGAAGTTAGTTTAAAATCAATTGCAAAATTTGTACCGAACAGACAATCGGACAAGAAAGCAAGCTAATAAAAATGTGATAAAATTGGTGGAATTATTTCAACAATTTTCACGAAACAGATCAAGAGAAGTTTTTCGAAATTTATACGGGAATATACGGGTAATTTTGTAAAGACAGTTTCCCATTCTAGTAAATAAGCGACACCAGAATTAGATCTTGCGACTCGAAAATCCGTAACACCGCTGGTAAATACTGTATAATTAACAGAGACATGAATTTTGTCCAGGTTTTTGCGATTCCGGTCCAGCGTGTGACGCAACAACCGGATATTGTGTCCGCGGACGGGTTCGCAATGGATGCGTTTCGGCGACACGGTCATTTTAATCTATCCCCCGCTTTTAGATCGCATTTAGAAACGCCTTTATCGCGGCCGTAAAAAATTATTGCCCCCCGCGCGAAAGAAGATTTATCTTGTCGCAGTATCGTGCGCGTTGTAAAAGTTTTATTATTTAATTCTAATAATGCGTGGAATTAAAGTACGACCCAGCTCGGGCAGAAGAATTTTATTGTATGCTTGTACGACAGGGCATAAAGTTTCCTTCTGCTATGAAAAATTCGCATCGTTGCTAGCGGTGATGTGGGGGATGCTAGTATAATAAAAGCCGGACAATAATTTCCTAACAAATTTTCATTTTTACCTATGCACGGTGTAACGCGGACTTTATCAACATGTAAAACATGCCATCACGAATTTTAGCGCGCCGACCGGGGTATTGGACGTGTTGCGTTTTTTATTCCCGTTTAATACTTAATACGTTCAATTTAGAGACCGTACGCGTGTATATTTGAGAACAGGGGAATTATTAAGGGGCGGGACAACGATACAGCCGCGTAGACTGAAATGTTATGCATGTTTGGAGCAGTAGCACAAATTATTATAAAATATTTCGCTGCAAATTGTGAGGGTTATTTATGTGTATGCAAAACGTTGTCCAATTGGCCGCGTCGATTCCGTCCTAATCGTCTGAAAGATATAATAAACAATCTAAAAACATTCAGAAAATGTCAAGTAACGACGAATATCGCCGAACAATTTTTACTTCCAGCAACACCAATTTCTGATGAACCGACTTATAAAAATGTGTACTATTGCGCCAAGTACGTACACATAATATAAAAATGTTCAGTTTCCTGGGTTCGATAATTTTCTCGAAATTAATTCTCGAATACCGCACTGAAACTTGACTGAGAAATCTGTTCGCGCAAAGGTTCGAGACAAATTGCCATGTAACATTCTTGGGTTCTCTTCCATGTAACGTCAGGCGACACGCGTAGCGTCTTTAGTAAATAACTACACGTACCTTCGTTAAATCAGCGAGGACTTAATTAGAGTTGACTGGAGGATGAGTATATTGATCGATGAATTAAATTTCATCAGCACGAAGCTTCGGGTAGGAGGCTTTAATTCATCGACTCGTGGAATTTCTAGACACACTCTGACAAGAATCTGGAAGTTGTAAACAAATAGATTGTTCGCAAACTGTGTTTCGCGTAGAAACAATCTTGAAGTTTCGATGGGCGTGTAGGCGAAAGCTGTTGTGTAACAGAAAGCTACAAATCTGAGAACTTATGAAATCTGTGAAACTGAAACGTGGGCGAATTAAAAGAACGTATAACTAACTTATTAGCGTAAGTGGAAACAGAGCTGTGGAAAACAGTATTTTAAATAGTAAATAGTCCTATTTGTTTTAAAGCATGTGTACAACTTTGAAAATAAAATATTTTATTTGATGCTGTAAATTGTGAAAATAAAATATTTTATTTGACGCAATAATTTTTGAAAATAAAATAATTTATTTAAGGCAGTAGTTTTTTTGAAAATAGTATTTTATTTGAAGAATATATTTGTATTTTGTGTTTATTTTCAATTTCAATTTTAAATATTATTGCTGAAAATAATAGTTCGAATACATTTATGAGTGTAAATCGTTTCTTAACGATTGTATGTTTGTGTGGTTTCTCAGAGTATTATAACAATGTAAAAAGTAAAATATTTTATTTCGTGTTTCAGATTCTTAAAATAGAAATATTTTATTTCGTGGATCAAATTGTTGAAATAGAAATATTTTATTTTGAAGTTCAGATTGTTAAAATAGAAATGTTTTATTTTCGAAATTCTATATCTTATTTAAAATACTATTTTCTTTAAGCAAAATAAAATCTAAAATATTATATAGTAGTTTAAATATTTTTTTCGCCAAATAATGCCCACCTCTGAGTGGAAACGTATACTTGCAACGAAAGAATGTTGTCGTTTCCTTTTACAAAAACGTTTGTATTGTGTATTCAGAAAGGTAACAGAAAAACGGGCAAGGAAATTTCGCTGGGACCAAAGCGCACAACCGAAATGTGATTACGGCGATACGTTTCCTTTAAATGCTGTTATATCTGAAACTATCCCGTCTCCAGGGGACGATATCGTTCTATTTAAGGCTGGAGAAATCAAATTGGCGGTATGTCTGTAAAAATGGAAGCAGGAAATAGGATCGTCGAACGTAGTATGCGAGTCTCATTTCCTTCGATTGCGAACGGTCATATATATTTTGCGAAATTACCGGAAATATGAAACGAAACGGGCCGACGGTTATTATTAGCCAGTGCATGTGGACAAGTTTCCATTAATTTTTTACATTTAATGAAATTTTACGGGGACCGTGTTACAATTCGTAAAAACCGAATCTGCTCGGCGACCGCTGTACAAGAAACTAATGAATATTTTAATCATTCACGTTACATGCGCATCGTTCTCGTAAGAGCGTTTCACAGTGCATGCTGATATTTAATTAAAAGGGCTATCACGTTTTTCGAAATTTGTTGCCGAAGTATCGAATGTTTTGGTTATCGTGCTCTTCCCGATATTGAACGTAACGCACACGTTGATTCGATTGTAGAAGCTTTAAAATGCGAAATATCTAAATGTACTGACAAATTCTACAGGACGGAATATTTTTACCATTTTCGGAATAACAAAACCGGCAGTTTTTTTTTTGTTCGTTCGACGCGGTCACAAAGAAATACACGATCTGAGAAACAGCACGGACTCGGGGGTTTTTCTTAGATCAAGGCCGTACTCACCATTTTTTAGGCATTTCCAGTAGGGCAATTAAAAAATGTTTTAGACAAAAGTTTCTCAGTACTTGGTGAGCTACATGTTCGCATATTCTTAAATCTGAAAAAATGCTTTTTACGTAAAAAAGTAAAGGTCACCTTGACTTTTTTAAATGGCACCATATGTTTTGGACGTCATAGGATTGTTTCTGACGTCGAGACGAATTTAGCAGTGTACTATACTATGACCTTGAAATGACCTCAAACTTGAAAATTTTTTTTAATGAAAAATTATTTCTTACAATATAAATCAAGTCATATCAGATGTTCCAACTGCGATCCACCTTCTGTGATACAGAACTCCGCTCTTTGTATTAAATTTTTCGTTGTTGTCATAATTAGGGAGTCTCAGTTTATGTTTACTCTCGTCGCTTCCCATATTATGTTTGTATTTATCACTTACGGTTCGGAATCATCAGTGTGTCATCGTGTCATCGATCTAATCAGCTTATAGACAGTATTCCTTCAGCCGTGGTTTAGTATATCACGATTTGATCTTTCAGAATGAGTTAGTTTTCAAATACAGAAAGATGTGATATGTTATCCGTTTTCAATGAATGTGGAAAAAGTGCACGCACGGCGAAAAGATTGTACAAAGAACGATTTCCAAATAGGATTTTTCCTTCTAGAGAAACGTTCCGATATCTTCAAAAATTATTGCTTTTACGTGGTAAATTTCCTGATGGAAAACATCCTAGCCGCAGTAGACCCGTCACAAATGAAGAAAATGCAATATTAGTCCTCAGTTATTTTGAAGACAATCCGCACGCGTCTATTCGACAAGTTGCAAAAGAATTGAATATGTCGGTCAAAAGTATTAATAGAATTACGAAAAGATACAAATATCATCCATTTAAAATGACATTAGTTCAAGAACTGCGTGTTACTGATGGACAGCGGCAATTAGAATTTCTGGCATGGCCAGCTGCTCCTAATGAAGAGGATCCCGAAATTTTTATGAAAATTATGTGGACAGACGAATCTAAATTTACAAATAATGGTGTATTCAATCGACGAAATCAACGTTATTGGCCAACAGAGAATCCACGCTGGACACGAGATCGCAACTGTCAAACTAAAATTAGTGTCAATGTTCGGTGTGGCATTTTAAATGGTCACTTAATCGGACCATATTTCTTCGAAGAAAATTTGACAGCCGCTCGATATCTTAACTTTTTGAAAGAAATACTTCCATATGTACCTTCAACAAGACGGGTGTCCTGCCCACAATGCTATTATAATTAGGGGACATCTTAATAACAAGTTTAGAAATCGTTGGATAGGAACGTATGGTCCAATTCGTTGGCCATCGCGTTCTCCAGATCTGTATCCGTTGGATTTTTATCTTTGGGAATATCTGCAATCTGTTGTATGCGATACAACAATCAATTACGTTCAAGAACTTCGAAATCGCATAACAACTGCATGTAATAACATTAACCGAGGCGCCGTAATTATGGCGACAACGAAAAGTCTAATAGAAAGAGCGGAGCTCTGTATCGTAGAAGATGGATCGCAGTTCGACCATCTGATGTAACTTGATTTATATTGTAAGAAATAATTTTTCATTAAAATTACTTTAATTAATTGAGGTAATTTCTAGATCATAGTGTAATACACTGTTAAATTCGTCTCGACGTCAGAAACAATCCCATGATGTCCAAAGCACGTGGTGCCATTTAAAAAAGTCAAGGTAACCTTTTACTTTTTTACGTAAAAAGCATTTTTTCAGATTTAAGTATATACGAACATGTAGCTCACCGAGTACTGAAAAACTTTTGTATAAAACATTGTTTAATTACACTACCGGAAATGCCTAAAAAACGGTGACGTAACTTCACGGACACACCTTGTATACATATGTATTTATAATAATAGAAACGATAGAAGGTTGCATTAAGATTTGAGGAACGTTTCGTCGCCGTGGAGCAAAAAAGCAGCGAGAAGATAGCGAAGTCGTGGGAATTGTGCTCGGATGGCCTAAATTCCGTTGTCAATTGTGCACGAGTGACTTCATTATGCGGAAACTTGGGAGAAACGACTTCTGGCAGATTTATTTCACAAGATAGAAATGCACTTGTATAGATTAACGCTCGTTTGACTGTACATGGCTGACAGTAGACCGTTCGAGGGTCTAGATTGAGAATGCAAATAAAGGGGTGGAAAGGTTCGCGATACGAGGAGGAACGGGCGGAGATTTCTGCAGGATCCAAGTTTCGTAAACGATGCTACTTACCTGATAAATCGGGGGTGAAAGTTTTATCCTTGATAGTGGCACCCAGTTTGTTAACTGCGTTCGTCTACCGAGGGAACATCGACCAACCAGCGAAAAAATCATGGGCCTTCAAACTTTCACTTGCAAACTTCTGCTAAAACTATCGGCAATTAATTATTTTTTTACTCTCTAGTCTCGAAACGGAATATCTCGAATAAACTACGGGCATGTTCCGATATTAAGACGAGCTTATGCACACCTGCCTTTTTCTGAAGCTAATTCCTCCTGGCGGAACTTCCAAATGGAGCATAAACTTTATGCTAATCCATGTTTTCGCGGACATACAAATTTAACCCGCCAGATTATAACTTAACATTCCCCTCTTAAGTTAACCAATAATTCTTTCGGTTTATTGTGCCGTTGTATTTGTATAAACTGTACATTTACAGTCTTCCCAAGCAGTACCAATTATTTTCATCGTCAAAGTTGGAGCCTCCAGGAGAAAGAATACGCGACTCTCTCGATGAAAATCTTGACATTGAAGCGTAAGTAGCTAACTTCTGAAGTGTGCGATCGAGACTTCCTGTTCTTTAAGAAGCGTTAAGAAGCTAGAACAAAATGGAAGGTGAACATAAAATATGCTGGAAGGAGATTAATTTTTCAATTTCATCGTCTCGAAGTTGGCTGGTTTTAAATTTCTTGCTCTTCTCGATATACATACTCTGATACAAATCTTTCGCTAAGATCATTACACAGAAATTATTATACGAAGAAATATATTTTTACTCATCCGCTGTTCCCCACGATTTATGCAGAAAAATTTGATTTTGAATAACATTTCGTGGAATAGATGTCAACTTAGATGAAAGGTGATTTCAGGATCCTTCGAGCATCGAATCACCGCCGATAGATAAGCATAATAAATTTTTCGAGCAGTAAAAAGATCCGTGTTCGATAGCTTGCATAATTACGGTCCTTGTCAAGTCAACGCGCGAGATAACCGTGTCAGTATAACTAATACCAGAACGTTGCCCGACAACACCCGGGATTTGTGGGACTTTGGCTAAATTCAGTCAATGTCGGCCGGAGTTGGAAACGATATGAAAGGTATTTATCATCTGGATGTCTTATGCATAACGGACTTAACTCTCATGTGCACCCGCACGTAAATCTCAAAGCCATTAATTAGACATCTATGTTGCAGCAACCCTTGTAATTAGATGCAGTTAATAGTTAGCCGGTGAGCTCACGATGAATCTTGGACTGGAAGCGGAACTCGGGTATTCCTCGGGAAACGCTTAACAATGCGTGTATAGCTATATTTATCGTCGAGACGAGCTGCGCACCGTCGGATGCGTTACATTTCATCGGTTGTTATGTATTAACATCAGCCGACCGAAACAGATCCTCGAGGATTTTCATAATTTCAAACCACTTCGGAAACGCCTGACAAACTTTTCTCGAAAATCAGAAAAATTTATTTTTATTCATTCAGAATTTCGTTTCATCACAGAATTCATCTCTGTATTTCAACACGGGTTTCGTTGTTCTTACGTGACTAGCTTACACACAATACTTTTATATTTTGTATTTCATAATATTTTATTTTCCAGTCAGATTCGAAGAAACTATGGAAACGTTTCTGCAGATTGACTTTCTCTAATGAGTTCACTGAAACGGACAGCAATTTTATTTTCTTCGTTTATGATGTCAATAAATTAGAAATGGAACGAGTACAGATGAAATATTAAATTTTAAGCTTTCCATCGTAAATTTAAGCTTTTAATACTAGTATAACTGAACGCTTAGGACTGTAAACATTTAAAGCTGGAATAATATGTTGGAATAATTGTGAAATACCACAGTGTTTCCCAACTTTCTTGGATTGAAGAACACATTTTAAATTTAACACGATTTCTGTAACACATAATTGTCAAAACAAAAATCTTTAAGTAAATGCAACTTTCTCTTTTCACATAAATTGTTATATTACCTTCATTCACAGAAAACTCTGCAGTTCTGATATACAGGGTGTCCCAAAAATGATATACTCCCTTCAAAGGGGTGGTTCCTAAAAAATTAGAACTGGTTTAAACGAGCGATATGAAATTTATAGAAGCCGGGGACAGGTCGCCGGTGTACTAATTAGGTTGCTATTTCACCGTCGTTTTGCTCCCGCAAGAACCGGGTTCAATAATCGTAAGCATAACCGGAGAGCTCGTAACGTCGTCGTGCCGGTGATAAAAAGATCTTTCTTCACAGAGTAACTGCAATTTCGAGAGATACGTTGTCACTTCACAAAAGGCGACGAGGTGTTCTATCTGAAAGATGCAGAAAGAACGTGGCTTTATTCGTTTTTTCCCCCCTCCGTAACAAAACGACAGGAAAACCGGTCGTTTTAAAGATAACAGTCACTTTGAGCCGAGAGCTAAGCCGGGAAAGGCGAGTCTGAATGCGATGAAATCGCGGGAACTAAGTTGTCATGGGTCTTTAGGGCACTTCCATTTTTCATGCTACAATGCTGCGACCGTGATGATAAACTGTCATCGAATTACGGAACGATAATTCCGACTTGAGAACAGTGATATACCCAGAGGCGCACGAAAATAAATAAATTAGTGTATTCAAATTCTTTGACGACTTGAAAAACTGTCCAACTATTTTAAAAATGGATAAACGTATCCAGGAATCTAACTTTTGGGTACAAGCATTATTGCATAAATTTATATACGCCTACGAAACTATACGGAATAAAGGACAAATATTTAAATTCCATTTTATAAAGATGTTTCTGTAAGCAATTACCGATTAAACTTATGTTTCAGGAACATCAGACAGGCGCGTTTCAAAGTAATTTTCTTATAAAGTACAAACAGGGAAAATCGAGGGACGCTGCGAAGGTAAAAAGTTAAAATTGAAAAAAGCTGGACCCCGAAGGAGGGTAGATGGACACGCGAAAATAATTTAGTTTAGAGTACGATGCATAACGTGACGTGTTAAGTACGCGTCGGTAAAAATTTTCAAAGCAGCACACGACCGACACCACGCATCGCAGTAACTATAACTTGCAACAGTGATATTTTTAAAAAGACTGTTTTAATTAAACACTCGTATTAACGCGTAGAATCATTCCTCGAAAAATAGCCCGCGAATTATGAAACAATCTGTTTGCAAATCTCCCTGGAATTCCTCTCGGCTGTTGCGAGAAGTTCAAACAAATAGATAAAATTGTAGTGCGCGCTGCCAATCATTCGCAAACTACCTGTAACGGGTGAAAAACTGAACGCTTGTAAAAAGATAACAAAAGAACGTGCAGGGTTTCGTTTTTATCTGTACAGATGTCGCATTACCAAAAAAAAGAGAATAAATACTGAAAGGTGCTCCAACCGATCCGGTTGCAATATTTATACATACGTCGACGCATATTTCTCGAATATTCTCTAATATTATTAATAATTTATGCAAGTTTATGAAACACAAGAAAGCATTTACGTTCACCATTCTCTATTGACTCACTCCATTTTACAATATTAATATGGCTCTAAAAGATTGAGAAAAAATTTGAATTTGAAGCAAAATAACAATTGATTATTTGCAGAGATCACGAATTAATTTGTACACCGAACATTTTAAAGATCTTTCAAATTGTCAAGTATCTTTTTGTACGTCAGCGGGCGAGTCAAGATGGCGGCGAGTGTTCTCTAATCTCGATTGACATGGCGGCGTTATGTTCAACTTGATAATTTCAAAAAGTGATACGTAGCGATCCTGCCTAGCGTTCCTGTCGCGAACGTTTGAAAATATGAAATTACGTTTATGTCGGAAGAATTAAGCGTTACCGGACCAATATGTCTCCGACCGTTTTCCGTTATCCTGCTGCTCGAAATCTGCTCTGCAAAAACGTGGCTTAGTTTCTATCAAAATCTTATAGATCGGCGAGCGTATGAATGGATTCGAAATGCGGTGCACTTCCCAGCGTTTACTGGCGATGCGCGATGGGATATAGACGAGCCACCCTGCACAACTTTTAGAATTCAAACGGCTCAAAATTAACGTGTCGCTTCAAACAGAAATTATACAGTCTGATCGGTAACTGGCGGTACAACAGAAAATAGTGATGATTCTACATAAAATAAAAGTGAAAAAAGCAGAATAAAATTTTTTCGTACGAGGCTTTGTTAACGAGAAATCCTCGTATCCCTCATTTATTCCACATTTTCAACATATTTTTTGTGTGTAGAATTAGCCTCTCCTCTTATTCAGTATTTAATTCGATTCCGACAAAACATATTCACGTTTTTAAAATATGTAAAACGTGACGCACGAGCGCATTGAAACAATGGTATGCTATAATACAAACGTGAACGAGACTAGACTAAATATATCCTGTTTGCAGCGTTTTCATTTTTCGGACGGCCACAGGTAATTTGAATTTGAATTACCTGAATTTTGAAAATCTCGCCGTTGATCCGGAAGCTTCGTGGAAAATGGCTCGGTTCGCGGCAATTTGTAAATAGAAGTTTAATTATACAGACGTTTCAAGTATGCAAAGCAAATCAGAAACACCCGGGCCGGGCAACTGTGACCGAACTTGAACTGTCCCTATCTTCTAACGAACACGCTCACACGCGGCCAGCCATGCGCGTAGTTTGCTCTCGCATATTCACATACAAATACGTATAAATTTGTATTCCGGCGAACGGTCATGGTCCACATGCATAGATGCATCTACGCGTGTTTACGGGCTCACAGAAAAATAAATAAATATAACCTTTGGCTGTGCATTTATTGTTTCTCCTCGCCACCCGTCAGTCCACGATGAAATGTTTGAAATCTGCAAAAATCGTAATCGTACCTGCGGATTGTTCCGAGCATAACAATTCCGGGATCGCAGAAATTAAATTTTGTATGTATTATATGAAATTCGTTTGAAGAAAACTCCGCGGCTATGCCGTGTTATCCCGAAGCTTTATGAATAGTCAGCGGATCATCATGCGAAATAAAAATAGTGTACGTGAGTTGCAACAAACTGGAGCGAAATGGAAATTTATTTTTAATTTTAAACGCGTTCGATGGATTGAAAATAATATAAGAGTACTTTGAAATTCTTCTAATGTTTCTACCGTTTTCAATTACATCTACTCATTGTTGACGGAAGTGTATTTGCGAAATGTAAATTATATTTTTTGCGTTTTTGATCGGCGCGATTTTCATTTCGCTCGTCAGGGTTAACGAAGACAAATTTTTGCTGAGGTGATACATTTTGTTTTCAGGATGATCCCCGCAGAACATCGTTTCCCACGCGTCATCTATCATTTGTTTAATTTAACGAAATAAGTTGAGAATGGAGGGCATTCATTGCTTCGCATCGTTTTATAAATGAGCGAAATCGCGGAGGTTTCTATGCGGGTGGAAGAAATAGCGGGAGATAGATAGGATCCGAATGGATTTTCATGGGGGTGGGGTTGCAGCAGTCTGGGGGGTGCGGGGGCAGAGGAACACCGCACGCCATTTCAAGCAGTTCTCACAATGGAGAATGCATTTATTCCGTGGACCCATTTTTATTGTCTCGCAAAAGGGGTTGGGTGGGAAAACTTTGATAATATCTAGGAGCAAGTTCAGCGGTTCGCCGACCAGAAGGAATAGGTCCCCCTCGGCAGGTTTCGACAGTCTTAATTATGTATGTCGGTCAGAGAACGTAAAATATAATCAGTATGAAATAGAAAATGTTTCCTTAGTCGCTAATCGGTGGGCTTGTTTTCGAAAGGAATCGTAACACAAAGCAACTTTATATTTCAATTGAGAATTTCTAAAAAGCATATAATAATCTTTTAAAAACAATATTGACACCAAAGTTGGGCAAAAATTTAATCAACGACTGACGACTAAATTTCTACTTCAATCGTTAATCGCAATTAATAATTAATCTCCTAGTTTAGACGTTAATTGCGGTTGACGATTAAACACTCATTAATCGTCAATCGGACAATTGATGTATGATTACCTTCTGAAATTTCGAAATGAAATACAGAATCAAAACTCTATGAATACTGAAAAAAATGTAAACTGAATTTAGGTGTATTTTCATTTGGTCTATATACATATAATACAAACTCTGTTTATGTGCTTTTATGTTTTTTTCGATGATTTCTTTTTTTAATCAACGATTAACTTCATCAATCGATTGAATCAATCGTCGATTTTTCGATGATTTCTTCTTTTAATTAACGATTGACGATTAACCTCATCAATCGATTAATCCAATCGTCGATTTTTCGATGATTTCTTTTTTTAATCGTACACATTAATCAATCAATCATGATTAAAATTTTAATCGATTAATTCCCAACTCTGATTGACACAGTGCACAGTGCACATTGTTGGAAATTTTCGCTCACAATTTGGTATCATCAATAAATTATTTGACATCTCGAGAACTCCGCAAAAATTTAATCAATTGTCCCTGATGTAGAATTACAAAAATATACGGACACATAAATAACTCGTTTACCGCATAAATAACTCGCACATCATTTGTTTACAATGCCCTACACATTTCATCCGAATAGTTTATCTCGACTGAGCATTGTCGTCTATACATCATTTGCAAATCCTGGTAGAAAGATTAATGTGCCGTTGCATATTGTTCAACTCGATACATGCAAGCATCCCTTTAATTTTCGAAACTTCTCACGCAGAACACTGTATCGCGCTTTCCACACTGTTCGGCCATAGTATCCATAGCTTTTTGTTTACCCGGCTCATTAAAAAAGTTTCCTAATAGCTGAACTCTTGAGAGTTTTATGGTCCCAAAGCCGAGTAAGTAATTATTGTCGTAACGACGCGTATAGCTCTAACGCGATCATAAAAACATCGATCGTTGCCTATTGAAAAATCACTTCTGCACAGTTTCGCGAAATGAATGCGTATTTTGTTTATGCAACATTTAAGATCAATAAGCCCGGCCTGCGTGAAGAATCAGCGTGGAACATTCGTTTGGCACGCGTGTGCATTTCAATGTTGTTTGACAATTGCGCCGGCGCATTATTCATTCTTCCTAGCGACATTAACGTCAATAGGCATTGACGGTGACATGCTATTATTGGTTGCATACAATGATTCAGTGTGTCTCACCAATTAATAATTGGATGATGGGTCGGTGAGAAGGAAATAATGACGCAACGCTGCATTCACTGCAAGTAGAATATGGTTGTGGTCAGACACAATACAGAAGTAACATAAATTGCAGTTTCTTAACAGTTCGATATTTATTGGTAATAAAAAAATATAAATAAATAAAATTGAGCAGATTGAGTAAAACAGGCTCCTTCATGATTATAAATAGACTGCGGATCTTTATGCAAAATAAAAAAATGTTTGAATTGATTGCAAGACACAGGAACCAAATAGAAATTTCTTTCTTCTTTTAATCGTCTTAGTAAGCTGAAATTAATACACAGATGTCCTTAAATTTTCCTAATTCGTTCACTGCTTTAAATTGTACGTGTGCCCATTTTTGTCATAAATGCATAAAATCCGCAGTCTAATTATAAAAATCATTAAAACAGTTCGAGTAACATTTTTTCAAGACACATTTCATACTGTATAGATAACACGTTTTACGGCGAAGTGAAACCTCCAGTTGTGTCACAAATGCTTGTCCTAGTTTAATTAAAGGATCTGTCACGCTCGCAGCATCTCTTTTTGCTCGAAATAACATTTTGATTCCACCAGAGATTTCGTGATTTTTTTTATCGCGCGAATGTTTACGTTTCAAAGACATTTTGTGCGAGTGTTTTTTCGGTGGAAAATTAAACGAGTTGTGTGCAGGCAGTAAGTGCGGCTCGAAACTATCCTGTACTTATCTCGGCACAGTCGAAAATGGTTGAGTGATAAAGAAATATGCGTGCAGCGCAGTTCGAGTTGGAAAAGAAGAATGTGACGCGGCTCTAACGATGATAAAACAGACGCGTCGGTGGCAGGAGACGATTTGAGACACCGTGACCACGACAGCTTTAAAAACAAATCTCGTGTCAGCGGAATTTGACGAAAACATTTCTTGAACCGCTCTGTATGTCTCGCGACAACCAACTGTAGAGCTTTCAGAGAATCGATCTGCAAAATCTTACGCATCTTATACCGCTACCATTATTATTATTATTATTATTTATTTAATGCTTTAGTCCAAGTATGGTTTATGTAGCAATGCCGCTAGCATTCACCTACAAACACCCCCACTAAAAGTAAACATATGTAACTATGCGGTAAATAATCATTTTTGTTATAAACGCATAAAATCCGTGGTATACTAATCAATTATTCAGATAAATTCTCCAATACCTGTATAAAGCAGATTTCATGAAATTTGATTACATCCCTTGAAGATTCTTTTTCTTCCAGGAGGAGAATTGAGCAAGCGTCTACATACTTTTGATCGGGGATGTACATATGTACATACCATTGTATAAAGATGAAACATTCCATAAGTATTTATGTGTTCCAGCCTTCTGTCGTTGAACCCATAGAATTCTATCGGATACAAATAACTTGCATTTTCTTCCGTAACAAACAAACGAATGAAAAACGTCGCTATTGAAACATATTTAAATCATCGATGAGGATCGCAAGAATCCGCTGTATGCCCTGAACGACATTCTTTATGTGTCTGTGTGTGTAACTGCATGAGACTTTTTCATGTTTCTGTAATAAAGTATGTACCATGAAACATTATTCAACGATAATACCACGGGAACTGGAATTCTTTGTTGCTGATCACAATTTCACATAAGCACCCACAGTCTATTAACAATTCACAAATGAAACAATGAAATACTCCATTGCAAAAGAAGATAAAAATGTTTTTAACGCGATTTTGTTTGTCTAAGAAAAATGAAGATTTGCGTGAAATGCGTATTAATGGGTCGGAAGTAAGCATGAACATTCTCATTCATTCGATAACAATAATTCCGCATGTCTCAGCGGCACAATTAACAAACAATGCTCCGAATTTGTGCGCCACTTTGATCGAGTACTTACAATTCCCAACTATTCGAAGTAACAGACGTCACTTCGCTAAAGTTGCGATATAAGCATATCAGTTAATCCGAGTTTCAGTACTAGCTCGAACTTAGTCGAGAGACTATTATGCCACGCATTATTTTAATTACATACTCGCTTCTTAAGCGCAATACACGTTAAATGTCGTTATCCATATACTATCACTGTTACGACTAGATAAATCCCGACGACCTATTTCGAGAAATTTCGAAAATTGCTTTCCTGCGATATGAAATTAATTTGGCGACATTCGATCTTATAATTTTTTCGTCAAAATCAGATAGAATAAGGTTAAGTAATAACTCGACTGCGGATCTTTATCCAAAATAAAAATTCTTTCATTAATATACAGTCGGTGTACAAAGTATTCGTACACATTAAAAAAACGAATTACTTTTTCAAGATTGGACCCAACAGCTTGAGTTTCTTTTCAGACGTTAGAATGATTATTTCACTAGCTAATGTGTAAATAATTTTTTTTTAAATTTTTATTGGTCGCAATTGCGTAGGAAATAGTAAAGGTCACGATTTTTTAATTTTTTATCTGTACCTGTAATGAAAATTTAGAAGGCGCCTTTGGTAGGTCTAAGTAAGTTATATACTTGTACAAAGTTTCATCGAAATCGATCAAGGATGTTACGAAATATAGTTCATTGAAAATAGCAAACATCGTAAAAATCTGCGATTTAAATGAATCGCAAACCGTAAATTCAAAGATTTTTACATCTTACAATGCCCATAGCTATTTTGTCCGTCAACCAATTTCAATGAAACTTTGTATATATATATACTATATAACTTACTTAGATTTACAAAATACATGTTTTAAATTTTCATTACGGGCACAGATAAAAAATTTAAAAAACGTGGTTTTTACTGTTCCCTTCGTAATTGCGGTCAATAACAATTACAAAAAAATTATTTACACATTAACTAGTAAACTAACCCTTCTAACGTCTCAAAGAAACTTAAGCTGCTGAGACCAATTTTGAAAAATTTATTCGTTTTTAAAAGGTGTACGAATACTTTGTACACCGACTGTATTGACATTCTTATATTTTTTAATCTTTCTACTATCTCAAATTGCACCAGCACGTTTTCGTCAGATATGCAATAAAATCCGCAGTCTAGTAATAGCAAACGGAAACGATACCATCTCTGCACAAAACACGAAATTACTTTTTCGCAAAAACCCAATAATTGGATTATACGATGTTAAAGCAAGTTCCGAAAGAGAGAAAGCACTTCGTACCGCAAAGGGTCGAAAAGATTGAAAATCTACGAAAATCCGGAAAAATTCATATTTCGGTTATGAAGAAGAGTGGATCGAAACAAACTGGCAAAAACCGTCGTTGATTAAAATGCTCTGGGAAAAAAGGTGTTTCGAAAAACAACGGCGGTTGTCCGTCTTGCTCCTTTCGCTAGTAGAAAGTATTAACGAGCTGGGCCCGGCCGCGCCAGCCGAGTTTACCTGTGTGACACAGAAAAGCGATACGGTACAACGCCGCATGTAAATCAAACTCCTAACTCGATGGCTGTACATATCACGGGGGCGTTTCACGCGCTCGCACACAGGCCCAGCCTTCCGATCGTGAACACGGGGTGCGGTCAGCACACTTGTTTAATGCGCAAAAGGCAAAATGCACTCGGGAGAAGGATTCCCATTATATCGGTTTGGTCGAGCTGGTTCCGTTCTATCGCGGTTTTACTGTACAATGCGGTCTAAATCGACAGGAAAAGCATGATATGTGTAAAGCACGGTCACGTGTGCCGAACGACTTGAATACGTGTGATTCGGCCGCGGTGTACGCAACCGGTAATATGCATTTCGTTTGCAGGAAGGGAGAAAGCGAGAGAGAGAGAGAGAGAGAGAGAGAGAGAGAGAGAGAGAGAGAGAGAGAGAGTGAGAAAGAGAGAGTTAATGGCTAGACAGTAAATGCGTCTAGTTTATCTATTTATTTTAAATTGAACTGCTCTACTTTTTTATGGGTCAACAAAAATCTTGAAGGAAATTTTTAGTCCTGTAGCTGAACGACTACATACAGTAGTCGTACATACATACAGTAGTAGTATACATACACATACAGTAGTCCTACATACAGGAGCAAAACTGAACCAATAACCACAAGTTTTGTATAAATCATTATTGCTAGGAATATAGAAGAATAACAAAAAATCGACATTATAATTATTTTTATCATAGTTAGAGGTAACTTAAGAAATTTTTTTCAATAATTAGTGTCTCCTCGTTTAGCACTGACAACAAAAAATAGATCGACTCGGTTTTGCACAGGTCCCTACAAGAAATTTTTACGTGGAATGTTCTACTAGTATAAAGTTATTGACGTTTTCAACGCACTGGTTCGATCTGGTGTTACTAACTAAGCAATTTTGCAAATTGCCACAAAATTTTCAAGATTTCGGTCTATTTATATACCATTTTCAAGAAAAAATTTTTATATAATTGCGTCTGTAAAAAATTTATTAAATCAATGTATAATATGTATAATATGTTTTCTGATTCATTGCCTCTTCAAATCCTAACGTTTACCTCAGTTCGTACATCACAGGCATGGCGCCAACACGTGGTTATAAAGGTGTAAAGAATTTAAAATAATTTGTTCACTTAGCAAGCAGGTTTATTTCTTAGAACATTTGGTTTTTTATGTAGAATGTAACATAAATTACATATTATAAATTGATTTAATAAATTTTTTATAGACGCCTATTAAATAAAAATTTTGTCTTGAGAATGGTCTAAAAATAGACCGAAACATTGAAAATTTTGTGATAATTTGCAAAATTGCTTAGTTAGTAACACCAGATCGAACTAGTGCGCTGAAAACGTCAATATACTTTGTTAACAAATTGTCGATCGAGATAAAGGAAACAGTTCTAGTAGTATGTTTACATCTAGCACTTTGGTATGTTTAAAAACTATTAGTCTACGTCTTAACATTCAATTCTTCGCAATCAGTCGAACGGAAAAGCACGCAAGTGAAGTAAGAATAAATATGAAGTTAATTGCCCCAAATTGTGTAAAAAAAGTAATTTCTCTTTTGAATGACGGCTTGTCAACGCGTAACACGGCGAAAACTTGCAGTGTTAGTCAATCGACAGTGCAGAGAATAAGAAAAAAATACTGTAAAAGTATATTATTAAATGTTGGAGGAAGACCAAAAATATTATCACCGCAGGATGAACGAAGGATTATACGGTTTGTCACATCTGATGATGCTTCAAGTTCCATTATGGCTGCAAAATTATTAAAAGAAGATACAAATATACAAACAAGTCAGTGGACAGCACGAAGAACCCTCAAAGGAGCTGAGTTTAGAAGCATTAAGAAAAATAAAGAAGCCAATGTTATCGAAAAAAATATTAAACGTCGTTTGGAATTTGCTACAAAATATCAAAACTGGACAATTACTGACTGGGGACGGTTTATTTGGTCAGACAAGACCAAAATTAACAGAATTTGTTCAGATGGCATATCTCGGTGCTGGATTCGTAAAAATGAAAGGCTTAAACCACGACATGTGAAACAAACGTTAAAGCATGGAGGCGGATCCCTAATGTTCTGGGAGTGCCTAACAGCATTTGGTGTTGGATCACTGCACCGAACTGCATCATGAATCAGTACATGTACAAGGATATTTTACAAGATCACCTTATAGATGCTGTTGCAAATATATCTTTTGAAGAAAAACAATGTAAGTTTCATGCATGACCGAGACCCTATAAGCACACTGTTAAAAATGTAAAAAATTGGCTCAGTACTAAAATATGGTATGTTCTGGATTGGCCTGCACAGAGCCTCAACCTCAATCCCATAGAGAATTTATGGGGTTCACTAAAAAGACAACTTCGGGATTCATATGACTACCAACCAACTTCAATAACAGATTTGTATGATAGAATTCAAGAACAGTGGGAACAAATATCTCCGGATTATTGCAAAAATTAGTAGAAAGTATGCCAAAGCGAATTAGTGCAGTTTTACAAGCACCAGGGTTGTGGACGAAATATTAAAAATAAATAATATATTAAATATTGCCAAATATTGGACGTGGTGCAAAAACCGAGTCAATCTATTTTTGTTGGCATTGCTAAACGAGGAGATATTAATTATTGACAAGATTTCTTAAGTAACTTCTAACTATGATAAAAATAATTATAATGTTGATTTTTTGTTATTCTTCTATATTCCTATCAATAAATAATGATTTATACAAAACTTGTGGTTATTGGTTCAGTTTTGCTCCTTACTGTATAACTGAAACACAGAGGGGAAGAGAATGTTGTAACCGACAATGAGATGTGAATATCAATTTCCCGTTGTCCAATTACTTCTAATGACACACATATGTTTTTCACCAAGTGTCACATAACAGGGGGGCGGGACATGAAAAATCTTGAAAGAAATTTTTCAGCTCTATAGCTGGAGGACTATAGCTGAAAGACCACACTACCAGACAGACATAAAAGGAGCAACAGAGAGAAAGGGAGGAAGAGAGAGAGAAAGATCGTGTAACAGAGGTTGAACCAGGGCTCCGGGTTCGGGGATGCTGTTGAAGGGCCGCTCCGTATAAGCGAAGATGCCAGGCGGACGAAAACGAGAGGTTGAGGAGTCCGTAGACGGTACAAGTATCTCTGCGGCTTAGTTTAGAAGGCAGTTTCACCTCTGTTTATACATGTGCGGTCGCTAACAGTTACAGAAGTGGATTCTCGCCACTCATGCGGCTCCTTTGTGCCGCTTCACTGTGTTACCGGCTGAGAGCGCTCAAGTTTCTCTTTGCATCCATCTACCAACCTGTTATTGCAAGAAAGTCGGGCGAGGATACAGAGTCTGCGAGCTACCAGAAAACCCTGTGTCATCTTTATCGCGGTTTATTGGGACGAAAAGGCTCACGATTCGGTCGGGGGTCTTCGTCAAATTTCGAAGTTTGAGGTCTGATGCTTCACAGTTTACAGTAAAACTCTATATTAAGCTGGTAGACACGTTTCTAGGATTGCAAGGGTGAGGAATGCGTCTTCTCATTTCTCAATAATGCTAAGATGGGGTTTTCAGTATTCAAAAGCGCTAGATAAAAGATTTTTATCGAGAAATGAAAAGGCGCATCCCACAACTCTTGGAATCCTGGGAACGAGTCTACCCCGTTAACCAAACAGAATATTCTGATTTTACTATGACTCGAAAAATTTGGCTTGACATATTTGCCTAAAATCCCACAGTCTAGTCACAACGGATACGGGATATGGTAGGTTAACACAAAAGGTGCCCAAGGCCTGCCGGTACCAGCTTCAACCCAACCCCGCAATCGAGCGAAACTGTTCGAAAGAAAACTTGCTTTCCTCGCAACACACAAAGGTCACTCGCCAACAATGTCGAAGAACATTGCGTTCGGACAGTGTCAATCCTCCCCAACTCGATTATACTTTCTTTCAGTAGGACCCTTGCACGCCGGCATTGTGAGCAAACATCCCCAGCAAGAATTCCTATCGTGTCTCTCCCAACAACTACATAACTTCTTTCGCCCTGTTCTGGATCTTCGTCCACGATCCTATCGCTTAACATTGAATTTTTTTTCCTGCTGCCTGAATACTCGCGTCGACATCACGGTGTTCGTAAGCCTTCGGCACTTTCCTATCGACCCTTCTACTCGGCATCCTCGTCTTATCCTTAGCCGGGATGCGCAGGGTAACTACCTTGGCGATCCTTTTTTTTTGAAGTAATCCTATTCGCTTCGACATTACATCTTTCGGTGACTGTACGCGAGTAAACCACTTATCTTCCTAGGCTTTAGGTCTTTGCGTTTAGGTTTCGAGCTTGTAAGAATGCCTGTGCGAATATTTATTAATGGAGCGTATTTTGCAGACAGCGTAAATGTAGTAATTACAGTCAGAAGCATAACTGATTTCACACACTTTAAATCAGAATAACTTTTATATGAATGGACCAAACGACTTCAATTTCTCTGTAAGGCTAGAAGGATTAGTTTAGTAAATGATGTGTAAAAAATATGTTGAGAAAATGCATTTGGTCGGAATTAAAAAACAATAGTAAAAACTGAAATATTATTTGTTAATATCGTACCTGTATTTGTTTAGTTTCGCGCTTGTTCCTTTTTATGTAAATCTTAGGTTAAGACTTTTTTCTTTTTTTATTTGTTATGTCTCTCTTTGTTTTGATCAGTTCTACTGTGAAGAACTGTAATTTGTATAAAAAGACCTCGGTCCGTATATAGTAACAATAATAATAATATTCTCGGGGACGCCTCACATTCTTGGCGATCTCTAATATTTTTTTGGAGTTTAGAAAATTTTCGAGAATCCCAAAATTTTCGGGACTCCCAAGAATATTAGGGATTACCAAGAATGTGAGGGGTCTCCCAGAATATTAGGGATCCCCGAGAATATTCGGGATTCCCGAATATATCCAGATTATACTATGTACAGTAAGGAGTAACTGATTCCACACACTTTAAATCAGAATAACTTTTATATGAATGGACTAAACGACTTCAATTTCTCTGTAAGGATAGAAGAATTAGTTTAGTAAATGACCTCTAATAAATAAGTTGAGGAATACATTTGTTGAAAAAATGCATTTGGATGGAATTATGAAAAACAATAGCAAAAATTGATTTTTATAACTTTCTTAGCTGGCCCGATAACGAAAATTTAAAAAATGCGTTTGGCTACTGGTATAAATTATATACGCTCTGAAAATTTCGTTGAAATTGATTAATCGGTTTACGAATTATAAACGATCAAAAGGCCGGAAATCTTGAAAAACTGCAATTTCTACCAGTTTTGATCGTTTATAATTCGCAAACCAATTAACTAATTTCAATGAAATTTTCAGAGCGTATATAATTTATACCAGTTGACCAGACACGTCTTTTGAATTTTCGTTATTGGCCCAGCTAAAAAAGTTGTAAAAATCAATTTTCACTATTATTTTTCATAATTCCATCCAAATGCATTTTTTCAACATATTTTTTACACATCATTTACTAAACTAATTCTCCTAGCCCCGGCCTGGCCAATCCAAATGGTTCCACGAGTCACTTTGATGACGTGTAACGTTACTGCGGGCCGCACTTTAGGTATATATGCTTTTAAAAAATGTAATACAAATACAACATGAATAAAACTTTATTGTGATACTATTATTCAATATAATTAACTCTCGTGTCTTAATTAATGAGATATTTGTTTATCCTTTCTTTCACTTAATTTTTGTAAATCTATATTTATGTTCGACGTTGCACATCATTTGTTAGCTGGTTTTCTAAATTGGTTTTCTAAATCAGTTAATGAAGTGATGAACTCTTTGTAAATTTCATCTTCGAAAAAAATGTTTTACTTTGCAAATACATTTACAAATACAACATATTTGGATCCTCAAACATATGTGAATCCAAAAGCACTTACAGTTCGTTGTGCAAAATATCTTAAGTTGGAATATCTCTCTGATGCAGTGTTACCAGACAGGGGTAATCGAAAAGGAATCGGGGGGAATACAAGTACCCCCTCTCTGATGACCAGAGTAATATGTGACACGTTGTGCGACGAGAATAGAGTGAGGCAGAGTGAGGCGAATGGGAGACACGTAGCGCGTGCGCGATAAGGACTGAGCGGTGGAATAGGATAGTGGAAGGGGATAAAGGTGGACAGCCTGGAGGGGGAAATGAGGTTGGTTTCAACCTCATTCTGGCATCACTGCTCGGATGTAATATAAGTATTGTAAAAATTAATTTTTGATGTGGACGCAAAAATCTGTTTCGTTTCTTTGTTGCACTGTGACTCAATTATATCAAAGATATCAAATATACAGGGTGTCCCAAAATTCCTTCAACAGCCGGAAATGGGAGGTTCCTGACGTCATTTGAAGCAACATTTTCCTTTGCAAAAATGTTTTCCGCGGCTTTGTTTAGGAGTTATTAACGAAAAACACGGACCAATCAGAGCGCGATCTAGACGCGAGTCGGCACAGTCGGCCAATAGACAGTTGGCGCGCCGGGCCGACTGTGCCAACTCGCGTCTAGATCGCGCTCTGATTGGTCCGTGTTTTTCGTTAATAACTCTTAAATAAAGCCGCGGATAACATTTTTGCTAATGGAAGTGTCGCTTCGAATGACGTCAGGAAACTCCCATTTGCGGCTGTTGAAGGAATTTTGGGACACCCTGTAGAACTGGAGTTCGTAGTCGCACTTGCGCACTATTAACAATGACACTTTATTTATTTAATATTTTCGTATACATACAACGAAAAACAAAAGTTTCAATAGAAATATAAAACCGTCGGGCGGGCCGCACAATTTGACGTGGTGATGCCCACATCATGTTGGCCAGGCCTGTTCTAACCTTACAGAGAAATTGAAGTCGTCTGGTCCATTTATAAAAAAGTTGTTCTGATTTAAACTGTGTGGAATCAGTTATGCTCCTTACTGTATGTTGATTTTCGGAGGATCAAAATTGATTTATTTATAATTGTCGTTTCGGCTGTTTAGGGTATCGTTATCGTCGGCGCATGTCGGAGAATAAATTCGGCTCGTTTAAAAATTGATTTCACGGTATGCAGTATCATGAATATTCGAAAAGTCCGGCGGAGATTTTATGAACACGTCGCTGCGCTCTGACAATTTTACAATTTGTTCTGGGATTTGTTGTTTAAGTACGGCCGGGTTTATCGATACTGCGAATGTAATCTAGGCGTATTTATTCCGAGTAAATTGATCGCGGCCAGAAATTATGGGTATGTATAATTTTGAAGTGGAAACTGTCGGAAACATTATCGGCGGTATAAAGCGGATTTTTTGCCGTGTTTAATAATGTCGCGCATCGATCAGATATTTATATATACATATATATAGATTTTTTCTCACGAAAGTGAATCACCGTTCGCCAAAAGCACGAAAATTGCGTTTTATTGATAGAACGTTTATACGTATACAAACATTATTCTGCATCCGAGTGCGCGCTCGCCCGAGCTGGCACGCTCTCGCGACACGACTTGAATTTAATTCCGGCGTTTATCAACAACTCGGTTTAACGGAAAGGAGCTTGAACTTCCGAATAGAATGTCGTATACCATTTTGCCATGACACTCGTTCGCACTACCGTCAACGGCGATATCAAAAGTCACCTCGGAACGTTGACTTTCAAGAAATTGATTTCGCTCCCGCTCCACATACCGCTGCAAAAAAAAAAGCGTTCTACGAAGACGAATTGACGTAATCTGCCCGGGAAAAATTATTTTCCAGACTCGTCGTGAACGTACTACGTACACCATTATTTCTAACGTAATTGCATGGAGTTCACGGATGTACAAAATATACCAAGAACATTCGTATGTAATGGTATTGTAATATTATAAATCAAATAAACATGATTTTATAAAATAACATACGAACATAAACTTCTCTATGCTATTCATAATTGATTGCTATTATCATATTACATATAATGTTATGAAACGAGATATTAGCGTAACAATATTTACTCAAATTAATAACATATTTCAATAACAACATACGCTTTGCCATGCTTATTTATAACTATTTACCGAAAATTACAATCATCAAATTGTAACGTATTATTATATGAAACGAGAAATTAATTTAACAGTATTTATTGTAACCCTATAGATAGAAGTGAAAACATCGAAAACCCAGTAAAATTGATCAAAATGTGTATGCGAAATGTGTAGAGAAGATGATATGTACAGTGTTTGGTTGGGCTCGATAAATTCGTCCGTTAAAAAAAAGAAAGCAGCGCAGCGGCGCGAGATGCATGAGCCATAAAGTAAGCACTTTTCGCGAGCGATTGATGAATTTCAATATTTTTCATGAATCCAATGCAAAGATGTTTCTCGATAAGTCCGGCGGAGCGCAATATTGGATGTCAAACCTTTGACCTGTCACTGACGAGATTGACGTTAAAAAGAATATTATCCTCTAGTTGATGTAGTTGGTAGTTGACAAGAACTCTGCATTGTATAAATCATAATATTTTTTCAAACCAACCCCTTTCAAGTTCAACACATTCAACGGCGAACTTTTCTTGAAAATAGTTGCATGAAATATTCTTTAATAATATGTAGCACAGTCTTGACTTCTATTCGAAGTCAACAAATTTTGTAGTGTGTATGAATGTAATAACTAGGTAACTTACAATTCCTTAGTCTAGAGAAATTGATGAAACAGTATTTTAAGGTTTTAAGATTATGGTAGGGAGACCGTTATTTTAAACATAATGCCAATATCTACTTATATTTCTTTATTTTAAGTGGAACAATACATGAAAAAACATCATTTTGGATTAAAAAAATTTGTAAAAAGTCGAGTTGCCCATTTATAACATAAAATAGAAATCTGTATTTATTTTTTATCTACTTTGAACACTGCTCACTAGATGTCGTAGATTACATTGATAGGTTTCCAAGTTTTTATATTAAATTCTACTTGATTTCTTCTTTAATACGAAGTAGATAACTCAAAATGTCCAAATTTCAAGTTACCTAGTTATTACATTCAGCTGGCGATATTGTTCTGTTTTTTTTAACCATTTGAAGCGTCTCATCTGCTTCTAACAAAAGTTTGTTAATTTACGGTAATTGAGATTATAACTATTCACGAGGGATTATTTAACTATTTCTTTGAGACATTGTGCCATATAAAAATCGTCGGATGTAATACGTTCTCGTTATTTTTATAAAACACCGTAAAATAGTGGGTTTCGGTGTAACCGTAAATGTTAATGACACAAAAACTGTCGAACAAGAAAGAACGCTCGTTAATGTGCAGACAGTCATCGTTGAGTTTTTGCCTTACCGGATTATTTCCGCGTTTCTTTTACATTAAAGGTTTTCAACACTTTCCAGAAGATAAGTTTCTATTTCTGTACAATATTCCACAAGGGAGAGGTCTGAAAGAAACTGTGCAGAGTGCACCGAATTAGAGGCCCTTTCATCTATTGTGAGCAAGGCGAACATTTCACGCCCGGAGTCGTTACTTTTCAGTCCGCACGCATAACAGATTATTTTCAATGTGCGCGGCCGCCTGTTCCGCGCGCATAATATTATCACCGTGAAAGGGTAAACAGCGGTGTATTTATTTTGCCAAATTAGAAGATAGTATCGTCGCCGTAACACTGTTCCAATATTTGTATATCGGCCCGACGCGGCGCGGCGGCACCAATTCGTATTATTTTTAATAAAGCTCGACAAGTATAGCGCGCACACCGGACGAAATTATTTCTCGTCACGATTACTCGTTATTTAGGAACATTTTCCCGCGTGTGGAACAACATTTAACGGAAATTCGATTGGTATATTTATTTTGCGCCGATTAATTTACAATATATTTGCGGGACGCAAATATAGAACGCCGAGAAATACCGTTCGAAATAGCGTAAAACGCTTGATGAGGATGTGCGATTCATTATTAATATCTTATCGAGAATTGAACGTTCGTTATACGTTATAATGGAACGTGTCTCGACGGTAAATAGGTTTGGTAACGATTGGACGTTCTCGTTTGGCAGCGTTTATTGAATTGTCACCGTTCATGTCAATTTCACACATTCTTCTCTTGTGCGCTGCAGGTTGCAGGGGAAAAGGTCCGTCGTACACATCGTTTTATCATTTATAAACGCAAAAAATCCTTGAAAACTAAGTGCGACACCCAGTAATAGGTTGCAATGAGCGCTTGTCGGAAATACGCGTGAAGTAGAAATGTGTTTGCGAAACGTGAAACGAGGGAAAAACGGATGCTGGGATAACGTGGGTGACACATTTTCGGCCCTCGGGTCTCGGGAGCAATAAAATCCTGTGGGATGTCTACATACCGAATGGATACAGCTGCGTTCAAAACGGTCTTTACTCAGCCGTCTTCGATTTAGCAACGAAACCCCATTGCCCTCGGGTTTAGTCGGTCAACGCCTCTCTTATTCGTTTGCCACTCGGTGTTTGCGATTTTCTTTGGCCGGGGAGCCTGAAATTAGAAAAAGATCACGTCAGATTTATTTCTTCTTACGTTATGTCACGTTTCTAGCGACGCACAGTGGGCCGTATGCCCGATTTCAACGGCCACAGCTAGTTCAAAATTCGCTAAATGTTGAAACTGCTGTAACTTTGCTAAAATTTATCCAAATTTGATGAAAAAACAACCATTTTAAAGCTTGAGATTTCTACTTTTTGTACTGTATACGGTTTTTGCTGAAACGGATGTTTTGAGTGCAAAATTTGTCCATAAAGAGGATCGTATCAGATTGTCTAGTATGTAGCTATTTTTCAATCAAGTACTGCGGATTATAATCAATATTTCAACGTTATTCGCCTATTTTATGCACACTATCGAAAAGTGTAATCATTTATAATTAAAATATCTTTTTAAAATAGTTATTACAAAGAATAATCTCCGTTATTTGTAATAGTATGGAAAAATGTTATGAACAAAATTTGCACGGTTCAGAGGGGGACATGTTGTTGCACAAACATTTTTTGCGTGGGTGGTGGCATAGAGGAGATTTCAAGGTCACCTTGATTTTTTAAACAGAATGTCCATTTTTTATACCATAGATCGATAGAGTATCAAATTCTGAGTATAAAAGTGTCGACCTTCGTATGTCCTAAACCTAATAGTTAACGAGATATTATCAAAAGAAGGAAGAAAATTATTTCGATAATATCCCGTTAACTATTAGATTTAAGACATATGGAGGGCAATACATTTTTACTCAGAATTCGATAATCTATCCATTCATGATACAAAAAGTAGGTCTTTCGATTTAAAAAGATCAAGGTGACCTTGAAATCTCCTCTATGCCTCCACCCACGCAGAAAATGTTTATGTCACAACCTGTCCCCCTCTATACTGTACAAATTTTGTCCACAACATTTTTTCATATTATTACAAATAAAGGCAATATTCAAAGTGGACGTAGCTATTGCCCCATCATGTATATTATTTAAATTTCATGTGTATACTGTTTTCTTATTTTAGTATATATTGTGTTTATTGTTATTATTTAGTATTTGACATGCGGGATGTGAGAAATGCTGCGATTTTCGCGCGCGCGCGATGACCATTTTTTCGTAGATCAACTATAAAACACGGAGTAGCTCGTAGTAGCAGCCTTTTTTTCTTGCATCTTAATCAGAAAACTTCAAAGAACACAATGGCACAGAAATGAACACCGATCGCACCCGGAGGTATAACAAAGTCATTACCAAAGTCTTAGAATCATAAAGAAAGTGACTGAATCGTTGGTTATCTTTAAATATTAATAACTAAAAAAATCTATATAGTACAAAAGTGAATTTCTCTTAAAAGTATACCTTATACTTGCCTAAAAAAACTTCTATAAATCAAAAATGTGTTAGTGTATGCAAATAAGGTAATAGGTGAATAGGTGAATTCGTTGAAAAATGAAAGCGTGTTAACAGAATTTCAAACTTCCTTTTGAATTGTTTGTTTGAATTTGATTGTTTCTCAGATGTTCAACTAACTCAAGCCACAAAAATGTTACAATTTATGTAAAGTTTCAAAAATTGAATTTTGACCGCTGAAATCGGGCATACATTCCACTGTGCCACGCTCGTCGGTTTAGCGGACCCACCCCATGGTTAAACTGTACCTCGGGTAACCAGAAATATTTGCTTTTCTCCTATTTAATCCAGTGGATTTTTAGTGAGAAATGCCAAGGTTCAACTCTAGGAGATCAGTGGTTCAAAAGTTATGAATGTATAAAATTAAGCGATTTTCAGTGTTTTTGGCAGGTAAGTATACCGCCATGTTGGTACATACACGTAGTGACTGACCGGCACCGCTTACCGGACGGAGTCGCTAGATGACAACACAAACACGCGGTGATGGCGACGCCCTTACCTGTCACAATGTCACAAACGCTGAAAATCGCTCGAGTTTAAACACTCATAACTCCTGAACCACCGATCTCCTACGATTGAAACCTGGATTTTGGGATTTTCTCACCGAAATCTAATGAAATTGCATAGGAAAAGGGCAAACATTTCTGGTCACGCAAGGAAAAGTGCAGCCTTTTCTTTGAATTACTTTGAAATTGAGTGAGTTAATTTAAATTAAGAAATGTAATTTCCTGATCATACTTTCACTTGATAAATATTTGTTTGCGACGAGAGGAAGCTCGCGAGTTGGCACCTCGGTAAAATGATGTGATTCTTCTTGGAATCTTTGACTGCTGCGAAGGAAACGCTCAACAGACTGAGAGCAACCGGCCGGAAGCAACGAATTCATGCGAGGAAAGGATTTATCGCCCATTTTTACATAATCAGAATACATGACACAAATGCGTCGGACCGCGTGACTGCAGAAAAATTTGATATTTATACGGGGCGAATGTTTGCACGTTTACCCGTCTAAATAGAAATCCGAGAAAGAAGAAGCATTAGGAAAAACGTTATTTTTTTGCCGCCACTACGAATACAATCGTAATAAAATTCGAGCGCATCAAGCTGTGTACGTTGAATAAATATTAATCAACGTTAATATAATAATATCATGAGGGATTCCAAGCGACATATTAAAATTCATTTGTACTACCGAACCAGTCATAAATGAAATGACTCTTTGTGTTTAATTCAAGTATTTAACAAATTATTCGAACAACATATTATTATTTATTGAATAAATAAACTCACGATACATTTCATTTTATAGTAACTTTACCGTCAATAGAAAAAACGCAACAGCTTTTATACAATACAAATTAATCATTGAGTAATGATCTCCGTGTAAGCCTGTTTGAATATAATGAACAGTAATATGTGTATATGTATATATTTGCTAATGAGAAGACAAGTACACTACATTTGGAGTCCAACAATTAGGAAATACCTCGTGCGGCGTATTTCACCGGGACTTTTCACTGTTAATAATTTCAAAAGGCTAATATACATTCTTTTTATTGTAACCAGTGATATTGCATGATATGATTATCACCCTTTGTATATTCATATTACAATTTAGTTATCCGATTCAGTGAAAAGATTTTGTTAAAATTTATGCCGTTTCCAGTTACAGCTACCCATTTTTATAAACAGTGAAAAAATTCGAAAACACTGTTCTACCAGTCTGATCTCATTAGAGAAATGTTAAAAAGAAAATAAATGTCCGTCTAGCTCCTGTATCCCGAAATTAATGCAAGTTTTATTATGTATAACAATCCGCAGTCTAATTACAACGAATTAATTTCATTAAAATACTGTGAGTATTTTGAATATTCTGCAGAAAAATCCGCAGTCTAATTATAATCCACACTAATGTAATCTCTCTATTTTTGAATCACTGTAAAATTTCTATCGAAATGGAACGAATTTTTCGCTCAATGCAACAGAAGACCATCGAATAAATCTTTTCCTTGTTCGGTCCGGTTTAATTAACAAAGTATAAATTCGACGATTGCCCGGGACGTGCAGAAATATTAAATACATCCAGGTGGCACGTCAAAACACGCCCGAGTCGATCGATCTTCTCGCGCTGAATTTAATTCCGAGTTAACATCCGACGATTCATATAATCCGATTAGATATCAGAGACGTATTAAATCGCAGATTAGAATCCGCGCCGGGAAGATTACGAACTCGTGAGCCCAGTTTTATCTTTGGATGCGCGTCACTTTCAGTTAGTTTAATTAATTGATTAGACGAACGAGACGTGCGCGCACGCGATTGACGAGTTCTAATTAGATCTCGTGGAACTTCGTTTTCGATTTCGATTTAAGAACCGGCAACACAGGAACAGAGCTATTTTCATTAGATCGAGACTCTCGTATGGTCGAGGTAATTCGAACTTTCGAACTGCGGGGCTACCCGCCTTGTGTGTAAACTTCACCAGGTTTCCGTTAGTTAACATGCAAAACTAATTACATGTATGAACGTGTGCGTTTCCACCAGTAAATTATGCTCGTATTAGTGGAAATACGCATTCGCAATAAGTACGTGAACTTTGTCGAACTCATTTTTACGATAGATCTCTTGCAGATAGACTGGGCGACTGAAAAAGAATTAATATGTAACTGTATTAAAACATGTTTCAAACAAATTTTGTTACATTTCGAGAGCAGTTTAATTAACTTCCCGATTTTATAGGGAAGTTATTGTAATTACCCCGAAAATCGAAAATCGAATTTTTAGCAGATCTTCACGTTTCATGGTCATTGGAGTCATTTTAGACTATTTTTATCAAAATGTTCGTATGTGTGTGTGTGTGTGTGTGTGTGTGTGCGTATGGCCGTTTCTATGTAATCAAATTTTTCGTTAACGTTTTCTGAAAAAGTAACAACGCGATCAGAATGATGAATGATGCAATCGATGTGCCCCGCTGTAACTTAGAGCTGATTAGATTTTGGTCCATTTTGGTCAAGTAGTTTTTTAGTTTTTTTCGAAAGGAGTTGATTAAACATTGCAATTTATACGAAGGCGTATCCACCGAAGAAGTAAACGTAACTATATATATATTTTTTAAAAAAATTTTTTTTATAAAATTAAAAAAAAATTTTTTATAAAATTAAAAAAAAAGTTTTTCTTGTTTTTTTTAATTAAAAAAAATTTTTTTTCCAATTATGCAACTAATGCTAATGTAACCGCTTACAATAATCGAAAATAATTCCAATGCAAGAGTGAGTTAACCATCGCCGAGAATACATTTTCAAAGAATATCGATGAAAGTACAAAAACATTTATATTACAATCTTTAAATAAACAATGAGTTCAAAACGAATTGTTAACTGAGATTAAATTGAAAATTAATATAAAATATATGATAATTAATAACATTGACGTTGAAGACGAATTGGTTAATGGAGCATGCGGAATATTAAAATTTATTAGTTTTCAAGAAAATACTAAAATTCCGTCTATATTGTGGTTAGATTTTCAATTGGCCATAGTAGGAGTGAAAGTAAGAACTCGTTATCGTGATTATATGAAAAATGCAAATATAAATCAAAATTTAACACCAATAATAAAAAAATATCGAATCAAGTAAATATTTCGAGTGAAGGAAAATAACAAATCACACGTAGTCAATTTCCAGTGGTACCTGCTGAAGCGATTGCGATTCATAAAAGTCAGGGACAAACATACGAGAAAGTATGTATGGATTTTAAAACATCAGAAATACGAACTTTACAAATGTTGTATGTAGCACTGAGCAGAGTTTCAAAATTGAGCGGTTTATATATTTTGAGAAAATTTAAATTAATGGTATCGAAGAAAACCAAGATCAATACTGCAAACCCGAATAATGATGAGTTGTATCGTTTGCGAAAAACTAATTAAGACAATTTATTTTGCAACATTAGTATGCTATAACAAGGAACCAAGCGAGCAACGAGCATACGATATTGGTTTAATACGACGCCATATAGCAAACATTTTGATAAGTAGAAAACTATTGAATTTCCCTGAAAACGTATAATCTTCTTAAAACGTACACTTAATAAATAATAATAATAATATACAGCAACTAACGAATCGGGAAGTTCTTTGTGTGGCTCGTGGAGAGTCACACGCAAAATGAAAGACATTAAGGGTGTGGGTCGGATTTTGACCTTGGTCGTAGTATCGGTGCCCTCCGCATTTGTAGCTAGGAGCGCTAGTGTTTTTAGTCACTGTTTTACCGATTCAGTCACTGTATTGGTAAAATATCGGTAAAATAGTGACTAAAAACGCTAGCGCTCCTAGCTAAAAATGCCATGGAACTAATACTTGCACCAAAATCTCCCGTATAGGGATCTACTTCGTAGATTTCGTTTGCTGTGTTTAAACACGTATAGTTTAACATAATAAAGGTTTCATTGACATTGTATGTGACCCTGAATTCCGGGATGCCTACATTTTGGTCTATAAGAATCCTAAATCTCTCGATATTTAAGAAAATGTATGTGTCTCGACAATGGCAGCACTGTCGCTTCGTCCAATATTTGTGAAACTGCGCTACATGCTGCCGAATAATGCAAATTACGCCTCGAAAACGCAAAAGTAGGCCATATATGGAAGCATCCCGTAATTGTGGGTCTTTTATCTAGCGATTGTGATTACGTAGGGGTCCCAAATGTGCGTTAGAGAGACAGCAAACGAAATCTACGGAACCCTTGCAATCTCGTGTACGTATACAGTATCTATCGGTGTGTTAAGGTACTACCACACTCGCACTCGACCAAGGTCAAAATCCGACCCACACCCTTAATAGCTGTGGGCCCTACTAGCCTAGTGCGTACCACTAACATTCTCGCAAGAGCAGTCCTGCCCGCGAGCTCGCGAAGCGAGCGAGCAACAACAACCCTACTCGCGAGCGAGCGAAGCGAGCGAGCAACAATAGCCCTCTAGTTTTATTTACGCCTCCTGTTTTCTGAGATCTCAAGATTTTAGGAGATCGTTTTTATTGAATCACCCTGCTTATGGCATGAAAACAATTTTCATTGTTAGTTTTTGGTGACTTTGCCCCCAGAAAAATATTATGTATTTGACCATTGTCTACCCTAAAAAAACTATTCATAGTATAACACTGATATGTTGTAAATAGATCGCGAGTATTATAATATTTTATACTAACACGAAAACAATTATTTTCATCGGATTCTGTCAAAAATTGTAATCGGAGGTGTCCATAAACATACTACAATATTAACAGACTTCCAGCACCTAAAGTATTAGTTGTGAAATACACCATTATAATTATTTTAATGACCGAAAATGGTTAAAGAGGTTCCCTTTTGTCACAGTTAACAATCTCCATTAAAAAAGTATTGTTTTCATGCCTCGCGAATAGAACGGATTAAAATAATATAAGTTTAAGTAACGTTGACTAATCCGTACCGTTCGTTATAAATGTACGTGCTATTTTAGCACGCAACGTAACCACGAAGCGTTTTGTTTGTTTCTTCGTAATGAACTTTTCAGTTTACATTGTTCGGTTCTCAAAAGAAAAGTCGAATAATGAAGTCCAACGACGCGAACAGTCTCTTGTGTTAGTCGAGTGAAAGAAACAATGCTCGAAGTCGGTGGACTTCGCAAAATCAATGGCGATTTCTTTCGAACTTACTTAATTCACTTCTCCATACCTTGAAGAATCGTTCCAATACACTTCTCTTTCTCCAAATGTTTCTTCTGAGATAGACTACTATATGTATGTACATATACATATATTTATATATGTTTAATATATCTAACGTAAATTATAAATATGAGACACATGAAAGATCACCCTTGGTAGCGGTCGAGGAATTAAAGACGCTTTTTTCCCCGAAAATGCTATACATTCCAGCGTCCGTGAAAAAAATTTGACAAAATTTTTTCATGAATAAAACTCTCGTAGATTTAAAAATTGAAGCTTCCTCTTTACAACTTTTTTGGTCGTTTCTTCGCAATAGCATGAGTTACACCCTGAGGGCTTTACGCTACCGTACTTGTTCCTCATTTTTGTTCTATAAAACAGTGAGAACTAAATCGTACATCAATTTTTAAGAGGAGCCGTGTAGACTTAACCTTGACGGAGTTGATCGTAACGTTGTAGTTTTTGCGAACGGTTAGTAGACGAAGCTGATTAGTAAGATTTTCGACCGATAGGTTGCGTAAAGAAAATAATCTCCGTATGAAGTATGAAGTATGAAGTAAGTGTACTATGTACTTCACTCTTCATGCTCTGTACGTATGAGAAGAGAAGCATGCCGATGCATCTCGAGAGTTTCAGAATCAAGACGAAGCGGTTTGTGCTCGAGTAATAAAATTCAATAAGATGGTTCGCGTGTGCTGTGTCTCGTGCCGAGAAAAGTTCTTCCAAATGTTGCCCTTGACAGGATGTTTTTATGTGAAGATGGTCATCGGAGCTCATGGAGCTCGGTCTACTGTACGTCAACATGTTTCTCGTTCGTCGTCTTTTTCGTCCAGGTACAGTCTTATAATATTTAGTTAAGCAATGCATATTGCGATTACGTTTCTAATACGTTACAAAACGTTTACATTTTGGACATTGAATATTTCGATTAACCCTTTGGACTCGAAGCAATTTTAATTAAAAAATCAAGAGATTTCTTTCAACCCAGATCATTTTTATTCTATGTAATCCATTTTACATTATGCACATTGAATTGGACCTGATTTCTCATACAACAGTTGAGCTTTTTACAATTAATAGAATACAGACGAATTCCATGATAGTAAAGCTGTTTTGAATAATAGTATGGCAATTTTTACTGACGCCTCATAGTCACCATTCGAGTGCAAAGGGTTAATACCATGCTTGTTCATTAGATAAAGTAATAAATCATTATAATTATATGTTAAATGCAGAAATTCGCGCAAATGCGTTGTATTTTTGAAGAAAGTAAACCCTGTACGTATGACAGGGATGCCGAAGTAACCCGAAAGTTTCCGAATCAAGCCAAAGTGGTTCG
Organism: Lasioglossum pauxillum; assembly: GCA_933228785.1. Lineage (NCBI taxonomy): Eukaryota > Metazoa > Arthropoda > Insecta > Hymenoptera > Halictidae > Lasioglossum > Lasioglossum pauxillum. The sequence goes on along the minus strand of OW121701.1, from coordinate 34,501,560 downwards.
TGCTGTTTTTTTCCTATGCATTTTCCGTGTTTAAGTAATTAATTAAACAACTAAAAATGCACACCACTGCCCTTGTACATGTCCTGGCCATGTCGATGCAGAGCGATGTTCTCGATACGAACGATAAAGCTCTCAATTTACGAAAATCTATCCGTGGCGGCCATCTTGTGACGTCATATTTGCTTCGGATGCCTGGTGACAGACAGTATCTGCCGAATATTACGAATTACTCGAAGATAACTTAAAAATATGCATTTTGGCTCTGGACAGGCATAGATTGGACTTTTAGGAATCACAGTTGACCACTTCTGATCTCGTCATTGCGATGGTGAAGCGCCAGTTTGCATAGAAAAAAACTCTTGTAATTTCATATACATATATAAAAAAGTTTTTGAAGGCGTTTGAATCTTCAACATTTTTTAGGAAAAGAGAAGAAGAAGGTACCGTGCTGAATCATTCGCTGTACAAAGAAAGGCACAAAGAAATTAAAACTCAGAGCTAATAGTCGGCGCGGAAAATAAAATTCACTGGACGATCCACGAGTTTCGAGAAATTAAAATTGATGGCACGAATGTTGAGGGTGGACGTTGATCTCGCCAACAATTTGTGTTCAAAGCCCGTTAAGGGGATATTAATTGTGTCTCGAGATAAACGGGAATTGTACGCGTCGCGGGACAGAGAATTATACGTTCTCAATGGCACAAAGTGGAAAACTTTCCGGGGGAAAAAATTGGCTTTTAAACTATCTGCAGTACATTAAACGGAATTTCCGTGTGAATACTGAGGCCCGAGAATATGATGCTTACAATTAGTTTGAATGGGCGCAGCTGCCAGTAGACTTTCAAATCCGTCTCGTCTTTTCAATTAGCTGACTCATTACCGACGATTTTAAAAACGAACAAAAGCCGCGCAGTTTGAACCGAGAAACGTTCTGAGTTACGCGCTATGTCGGCTATGAAAAACTTCTTGGTGGGTCGGCCAAATGAAATTTTTCCATTAAACGCGTGTAACCAATTACATAATATGTTTGTGCACTGTTTTGTTCGCTGTATAAAAAGCACGTACGACAACCACGTTGCAATCATTTATCACTTCGTACCTGAAAATTTAGATAAACCTGCATAATATTATTGCTTGATCAAAACGCTTCGTAACATGTGCGTTCTGCGTTCGGTGTACCCGTAATGGTTACAGAAAGTCGACATTTTAAGTTTTGCGATCCAACGCCGAGAATAAGTTTGAATTTTTGATACAATAACGCTGCGTTTAACTGTGATATAGCAATAATTTCATATGTAACGCGAATACTGCAGCACAATATAATTTCCCAGCTTCCGCGTCCCCAGCAGTGTTAATAGTTTCAATAAATTCGATACCAGAATAAAGTAATATTAAACTTTTACCAAAATATCGAAAATAATGATTCTGGAAATTTAGCATTTATTTTCGCATTCGTGTCGATATTACACAACGCTCGAACGTTATAGTTTCAATAAATTCGATGCCGCGCTAAAATGACATTAAAATTTTACCGTATTACCGAGAGTGCGAGGCAAAACACAATTTTTTCGCTCGGATAAAATATTTTATTTAATTTCAATATTTCGGTATTTTCTGTTGCGTATATTTCACGACAATATTGTATTATTGTACTCTTTGGAAGTTCTACGTTACCAAGCAGAGTATAGGAATGGGTAAAATCGAATTTCCGGACGCATAGCTCCGATGAAATTAGAATAATGCGATGAAGCGACTTGAAATTTCAAAGAAAAATCGATGTTGTTGCACAGTTGAAGATTTTTCGTAGTTGCCCCCGGAAAGAGCCGCAATCTAATAATAACGTAACAATCACTCAGCGGTGTAACAGTGTTACCGCGATGTATACACGGTCATGCATGTTAGCTAGAACTAACTACATACTTTGAACAACACGGAACACGACAGAAAATTAGAGTTTGCGCAGCAGTTGTGCAGAAGTTACTCAAAGGATCTTGTAGCACGGTTGTGCTAGGTTTTAGATACCATTTCGCTGCTCACAGATGACACTGTGCGTATTACGTGCGCGACGTATGTATTAGTTTGCTTAAATTAATTTTAAACGCCGTACTCCGTTTAGTTCTATCAACTATATCGCATACGTATCATAAACCTCAATTCGTATTCCACAAGCAAATGATTCAGTCACTGTGCTCTTCTTTCATGCATGGAACACAGTTTCAAATCATTTACAACGGAGCGCGTTATTTTTCTTAGAAACAGAGCGTTGCAAAGAAAAACACGCACGTCAAAGAACGATGCAATATTATTCCGAATCGCATTTGATTGAACCGAACTCTGACAGTTCAATTTTCCATCTATTTTGCAAAGCTGGTCTCGTATTATTGCACCGTGAATCGACCAAATATGAAAGAATTATTCACAACATATTTCTAGATGTTTTACTCGGTGCAACGAACGGAAATAAAAACTCTTTCCGAACGAATTGAAATTCTTGAAACTCCTTTGCTCCTTTTTAATAGAAGCTGGTAGTCATTTGGACAAATCCATTATGTAGCCAGTCCTCGCATTATTTACGTCTAACGAACAACAAACAGGGGAGAGTCGCATTAAATATTTCTGCGATTAAAACGGTTGCTCGGCTCAGAAACGGTGGGTATCCATTCTAATTAACTGCAGAAGAGGCCAGGTTGCGAGCTGAAAGATTGATTGCACTGTTTCTGCGTTTGAAAGTGATACCGTGTAATGTTTCAATAGTTAACAGTAGTTGCGCAGTACAACTGAAACCTACTTCTTGTTTTATCGCCGGCGTCCGCTTTGTCACGGACACTACGCTCGACATAATCGAAAACATTGCGCGTTCCCTGGTTTTCCCGAAACCCGAAGAAAGCAGGAATTTCGCAGTTTACGCTATTTTCGAATCTATCTGTCCGCGCGTTGGATAACGACCGTAGACAATTTATTCTCGAAACGCACGCGAAGAACGCATTTCGGCCAGTACTCCCCACACTGTTTGAACCGTCCGAATTGTTTAAAATCGATATTCTTCATCAGCGTTGTATTGTATCAGTCTGTGATGTTAAAATACCTTGTACATACAGGGTGTTCTAAAATATTATATGTCGCGGCCACTATAGCCGTGATTCTGTACCTCTGGATCGGTGGAGATCTGTAGAAAAAAATTGACCCTATCCATTTTTTTCTGGGCCAAAATCTTTTTTATTGCATTCCTTTGAGAAAGTTTCAAAGGAACTCATGTCAAGCTTCATGTAGCTTCTTTGTCTAACGGATCAGCCTTTTCATTTCCTATTAAACCAATACATATGCTGGAATCCAAATAAATTTAACAAACTTTTTTATTACCACTGTTGGATATAAATTTCAGATATTTACCCTTAATATCTACGACTATGAGTAGTTTATTACATTGGGAATTGAACATAGGCTTTTGTAAATCTTTGACTATACTTTGTGAATCTGTGAGAATGTGAATATAATAATACAGTATTTTATCGATAAAAGTCCCTAACACGGGTCTGCCCAGGGTCATTTATACGCCAGGATACTATTCTTCGAGCTTTGCCGAACGTAGAGAAGGACAGCCGAGCTCGAGAAGTCTCGGTGGCCGAGAAGTGTAAACATAACTAATCCGATGACAAACAACTTCTTTATTTTTCATTATTTTTCTATGGGACTTTCACCAATATATTCGTGGCATTTTTCTAATGCAAAATGATACCAAATATGTTATAATTTCGATGATATTTACTTGTGTAATGAACGATGAAAGTTTTCGACGCAAAGAAGGACAGCGTATGGGAAAGAAAGAGACGCAGAGAGTCGCAGCGCGCCGCCGGCACAGTTCGAAGAACTTCGCATAAGTTGTTCCTCCTTCCGTTCGAAACTTTCATTGTCCACTACACAAATAAAATTTCATCGGAATTATATTATATTGGATATCATTTTGCATGAGAAAAATGTCACGAACATGTTGCTGAAAGTTGCATAAAAAAATAATGAAAAATTATTTAGATAAAAATAAATTTTTAAAAAACGACGTTTTTGAAACGGTCTAAAAAGTATAAAATAATTTTTTCTAGCCCCATACAGATTCCTAACCCCGTACAGAGAGTCCTGAAAATTTGTGATTGTGAATTTTGAATAGCTATGAAAATACCTGTAAGATTCAAAACGAGAAACGTGGGGCGCAAGATAATACATAGTAAGGAATGTAGAGAGTAGCTGCCGTTGAGAAAACTCGCACAACAGTTCATATCAGTTGCAGTGCAATAAAATTGTTAGTGATTTAGGTGAACTATTCATGCATCAATTATCTACTGTATGCGCCCCACGTTTTTCGTTTTAAACCTTACAAGTATTTTCATAGCTATTAAAAATTCACAATCACAAATTTTCAGGACTATCTGCATGGGGTTAGGAAAAATTATTTTATTCTTTTTAGTCCGTTTTAAAAACGTGGTATTTTTAAAAAATTTATTTTTAATTAAATAATTATTTTCTGATTTTTAGTCTTGTGTGTGTGAAATTTTTAAATCGATTTTAAACATTTTGATGAGATTATAACAGAGATATTTAGTAAATTTCAGACAGTATTTCGACCACATCCTATCGAAAACAAACGTCGTGGTAAAATGTTCGACGGAGAATTTCGGTGTAACTATTCTTTCGCTTGATAAACAAACATTATAGTATAATAATACGTAGTAACTTTGTAAACACCGCAGAGAGCTCGAACGCACACTGAACTCCTTCGGTGCGAAGCGGGTCAGTGGAATAGGGATGAGTCAGAGTGGGAACCGAGTGGGTACTACTGAGCGACGCGCGGGAGGTGCAACGGTTAAATTTAATAATAATTTATATCTCCCAAACGCATAGGCTTTCCTAAAAATTTTTTTTTTAATATTGCATTGTCATCCAGTTCTGAGCTATATTTAAAATTTCAAGTCCTCTAGCTCATCGGGAAGTTAGTTTAAAATTAATTGAAAAATTTGTACCGAACAGAGAGATAAAGAAGCAAGCTAATAAAACCGTAGTAATATGGACGCTTGTCTATATGCAAGCTAATTTTGTTTACTAATATTGAACAATATTCGTTTAAGGATGTTCTGGAGGTATATAAAAACGCAACAAAATTTTTGAAAATTTGACAAGATATAATTCTTACTAAATTAATGCAATTACCAAAGTTTAGGTTCGATTCACTGCACCGTTTAAGAATTATAGCAACTTAAAATGATCAATTAAATGATCGATTAAAATGTTTGCACATTTTAACACGTCTTCTTATGGAGAATTTATAAAATCCCACTTCAAACTCTATTTAAACCTTGAGAAAATGCAACTAGAAGCTCCCAAAAAAATACATTCAAAAACAAAAATATACTCATGAATGGCATTCATTGCCAATATATTGATGGGTTTCGAATTTCTTGTACTTTTGTCTCCCATTGTACCTCCAGAACATCGTTAACCCTTTACACTCGGAGCAATTTCAACTGGAAAATTAAACATTTCTTCCGACCTAGAACATTTCCATTCTCTATGATTTTTGAAATTTTATGGATATGAAATTGGTATAATACCTCATACAATACCTAAATGTTTAGTAACTGATTAGATACCGTCATATTTCATAATGTAAATAATATTTTGAATAATGGTACAGCAATGTTTAGTGGCGCCTCAAAGTCGTCATTCGAGTGCTAAGGGTTAATATCGCTGTCAAGCATCAGACATTTAATACGCAGCTAATGAAATTCGTTTTATAGATCGTTTTATAGTCTGTTTTGTGTCTCGGTGTTGAACGTTGATCATTGTTGGCGGTTTCCGGCGCAAAGGTTGCGTTCTTAGGAAAACGTTGCGCTTGGAAGATAAATTCAAATTATTTAGCAGTGGTCAGCGTGGAATTTGCGTTGGCAGAGGGAGACTGGCTGCCCGGGAACGAGAACCACCGAGATTCCTGGAATACCCGCGGTCTACCCCGCTTCTCATTAGGTTTCAGAAACATTTAAAATGGCACTCGGCCGCGTGACGACTGTGTCGGATGCTCCGTGAATAAATTGCTGTATAATTCCCGGGACAATGTTGCCTCGATGAAACGGCCCGGACTCGCTGGAATTGCGACGATCCTTGCTCCCGTGCTCTCAGAGCGACCGGATCATTAATTAAACGGAGTTAATCTCTCGATCGATGGAGCTTCGTTTTTCTGTTAATTATAAGCACTGCGTTCACCGAACAAGTCCAAGCGTGATAATTTGTGGACGCTTAGTCTATTCATTTCTACATTTTGTACAAAGTTTCTGTTAGACAAAGTAACACAGGAATGGGTAAATCTTTGATTGTAGCCCCGAGCTCGCTGCTCTATAAAGTCAAAGATGGATACAAATGGATAACGTGGTCTGGTGATAATAATATGGAAATGATCTTGATCAAAGAGCAGCCCAGTGGTTCAGGGGTGGATAGGTGCAGTTTGACTTTAGGAGGGTGCATATACAGGGTGTTCCGCAATTATCTGTACAAACATTACCAAGAAGACTAACGGTAACACTCACATGACACGTAACAGAAGCTCCATAAATGCTTCCTTTAAAGATTATAACAAAAATATAAAAATTCGCACTGTATGGTGGTACTTTATCTCTTAATAGTAAGGTTTCATAAATCAATTAATGACGTAAAGTAAATAGTAAATATACTTACCGTACTTGTTCGTGATTATGTACGGTGGCTTTGTTAAGTTGACAATGAATTGATCCCTGAGGCTCAGCAGTCTTCTGTTCTTCTAAGACATCAGACCTCTTACCTTTAGATCTCTTCTTATCGAAGACCTTGAAAGAAAAAGTACTTGAGATTAAACGTCCACAAAAATTACAATTGCAAGAAACTCTTTCGCAAAGTGCAGTTCCAGTGGGACATTGTGCACAGCACGCTTCTTTAAACAATTTACATTATTTCCAAAGAGATACACGCTATTGGCAGAGAGGTTATCATAGACCACGATACTCGTAACTTCGATTGGAACGAGATCGGACGTCCAGCGAATGGTTGCCATAAGAAAAACCAAAACAAGGAACACGATGTGTGTGATGCCGCTGGGGAACTGTAGAACATATGAAACCGTCACGTCTTCAACGGTCTGATCCCCCGGGAGCACCGCTAACAGAGGCAGTACCAACAAATATGGGATACTCGTAACAGAACCAGTGACAAATATAATTCCTTATTATACGATGGAGATAGAGTTAGGTACACACAACAAATACGATCGATACAAACGACATCTTCCCTGCGAGTTAGAGGTTGGCTCGGAAATCGCGATACTAACCCCTTAGGGTTCCCAAAGCGACTATACATTGTTAATATCATTAAGATAATATTCTTTGCGGAAAGCAATGTCTTTCTTTCTCTCAAGAAAAATTAAATGTCTTTAACAAATATCGTCAAGTACACCAATTTTTCAGTAAAAATGGGATTTGAGAACATCTTATCCAAGCAATTTCTGTCCTTCCTGACCCAGATAATGAAAATCGTCATTTTACTACTCAATTTAAGAGTAGAAAGACTGACGTGTCTAGAAATAAAACCTAGAAAAATATGTTTGAGAAATTTTGACAAATATCGTTATAAATGAAGAATATTAACTGTGTAGTTATGAACATGGTCCGCCACCAGAGGGTTAACTATGAACATTTTTTTGTTAAAGAATAAATAGATTTGCTTCAGCAATATTACAAGTGGTTCCTGCACAGACACATACACTCCCAAAGAGAATTGTCTCTTCTCGTATTAAGATTATGCTTGCCTGGAAACTCTGTGTAGTGTGTAAAACATACCTTCTGCGAATATGTAAACAGAACATAGATTAACTTTAGTTCAATGAGTTCTCTTAATTGGAAGGGAAACACATAATCCGACACAAACAAAATGATAGTACACTGGAACTATGTTTACATATTCTTCTGTGTTTCGTGAGTTTCCACGTAGTTACAGTATTCAATTTGTGTTTAGAGCTTTGCCGTATTGTTATTCTCATAATGGGTCGTGGCAAAAAGATTAGTGAAAGCGAAATTAGCACAATTTAAGCTCTGAGAAAACAAAAGTTGTCTATTACTCAAATTGCGAAAGAAGTTAGGCGCAGTCGAAAAATTATATATAATTTGCTGAAAGATACAAGTGCATATGGAAAGAAGAAAAAGTACAGGCAGTCCAGCAGCATTATCTGAACGTGATACACGAGCAATAATACGTGCTGCTTCCAATTTTTGTGCTACTGCAAGGGAGATCGCTAAGAAAGCTGGAGTCGAAACACATATTTAAAATGTTCGTCGTATACTTCAGAGAGAGACTAGTAATATTATAAATCGGTCTAGAATAACAGCAAAACCATCATTAAACGCAAGACATAAGGAGGCACGTTTGTTATTTGCAAAAGAACATGTACGTTGGAAGAAGTCTTGGAGAAAAGTAATTTTTACGGATGAGAAGAGGTTCAACCTTGATGGACCAGACGGATGTACACATTATTATTGTGACATTCGTAAGCAACCAGTAACAAAGAGGTGGAGTAATGGTCTGGGCTGGTATCGGATATAAAGGAAAGACAGAAATAACGTTTATTCACGGGACAATGAATAGCGTTCTTTATCTCCAATTAATAAAAAATCAAGTTTATACGTATGCAGACCGTATTGATGAAACACCATATATATTCCAACAAGATAATGCTGCAGTACAAACTGCTAAAATTGTTAAGGAATGTTTTTCAAATGAAAATACCTCCACTCTTCAATGGCCGGCGTGCTCACCCGACCTTAATATCATTGAAAATCGCTGGACAATGCTTTCGCAAGTAGTGTATGCTGAAGGCCGACAATTTTCAAATTTAAATGAATTAAAACTTGCATTACAACTGAATGGGAAAATTTAATTTAGACAAAACTTAAAGAACTATATAATTATTTACCTAAATGGATGGTGGAAATCATAGAAAACAAAGGAGGTTCCACACATTATTAGAAAAGTATAGTTTGGTGTATATATTGTTATAAGAAACATGTATACTTTTGTTTCATGAAACATATAGTTGCGTTGCATAAAGTATATATCTTTATTTTTCAAGTGTGCTATCATTTTGTTTGTGTCGGATTATGTGTTTCCCTTCCAATTAAGAGAACTCATTAAACTAAAGTCAATCTATGTTCTGTTTACATATTCGCAGAAGGTATGTCTTACACACTACACAGTGTTTCTACGCTAGCATAATCTTTCTCTTTGGGAGTCTAAATACCGTTTTAAAGCCGACGTCGAATCGTAATTGTCACCGCATCGATTTGATAATTTTAATAAAACGATGGTCGAGATAATTGACATCGGGAGCTCCGAGATTGTTTCGGCGAGTTGCTCGACCGTGGAGCGTACGTGAAACAGAAGATGTTGCAATTTGCCATTGAATATCGCCCGGGAATGCTTGATGACACTTGAATTAGTTTCGTACTAACATTACAACCAGATGGAACTGCCGCTGCTGCCTTGAAGGTCAACAGTGGCGCATATTACAAACCTATTATTCAGGCTGTTCGAGAAGTTGTCGAATGGTAGAGAGGAACTGATTAAAACTTGTAAGTCTACTAATTATTCAACAGATTGCAGAGACAGAAAAGGGAGCTGCAAGCGATAACGCAACTCTCGCTCTCGGCCGAAGTTCGACGGCTAGAATTAAATGACGCTAATCTAATTAAATTTTCACCTCGGCTAATGTTCCATTCAAGCCTTTTTCGAAACGAGGATCAAATATTTAATCGCCACACCAACTTGCACCGTATTGGCCACCGCTGAACCGTTTAAGGCATTTTGTAACGGAAGCTGGTCAACATTAATTTTGCATGAACCAACCCTCGTCAACCCTTCTGTCAATTTATTAGCTGCACCAATTAATTCGCGAACTACTAAAATTCATTCTATGCTACAAAATAATCTCCGTCGCTTTCTACGATTCTAGCGTATTAAAAGAGGGTTAATTAAACTTGACATTCAAACTGGAAGAAACGTGGATATAACAATCCTCTGATTTTAAATCTTTATTAATCAAACATTTCTACCCGGAAGTTGCGATAAATATCGCGTTAAAAATGGCGTTAAAAATATTACAGGTAAACCGCCGAAACGCGGGCGTCGCGTTAATGAAATAAAATTGAAATTGTTGAAACGAGTCACGTTGAAATATTTGATCCTTACGAACGTTCCAGCTTCAAATGAGCTTTGCCGAATAATCTCCGAGCACATTTTCGACTAAATTATTTTAAATTCCTTAACTTCTGGTCCTCTCTTTGTCCACCTTTCTTTTTTTTATTCCGACTTTCCCGGCAAACAGAGAGGGAAAAAGTACCGGTTTTAATTTTAAAGCAATTGAATCGTCGCGCCGTAATTCAATTGTATGTATATAAACAACGAATTCGATCGTTCAGTTAGTTATACGCGGCGCAGAAAGTTTCCCCCTTCCCCTCTGCCACCCCGTAAATCTGTAAGTGTGTTTGTTTTAATTAACGCTGGCAATTCCCACTTGGATTAGTTTTATAAACCCGATAATACATGATAAATCAATTATCGAATTATCGGATTATCGCGGAGTGTCGGGCGCCTACGCTCCCCTCGTTTACATGCGTGTTAATATCGGCAATGTTTGCGGACGCATAAATCGTTAATATCGCCCGTGAAATATTTGTCGGAAGGTTTCTTCGGTGTATGCGTGTGTGTGTATATATCCAGCAGCGAATAATTTCGTGCGATTTAGTATCAATAACCGGGTGTTTCGTAAGAACCTTTTTTCGGCGCCATGCGAATATTTGCGCCGCTGAAGAAACGTAATTAAAACGGTAACAACCTATCGAAGCTACACGTAATGTGCACCGTGTCGTATAACGTGTGCTGTGTAACCGTGGAATTTCTGATATGTCGGACAATTAATGGCCGTGCTATTATTTGCTGGTAGAACGTAGACCTCGGCATTCGTTTATTGCCTATAAAACCGGTAAGTATCAGAAAAACACTGAAATCTACACAAATTAATATAAAGGATCACTGCTTAGGAAATACCATATTTTCCGAATTTATTTGCGACAGTGTACATTTGCACAGAAATCCGTGATTTACCGTTGTCGTTTCTTAAAGGCGTTTCAATTTTAAATTTCCACAATTATTGTTCTAACGGGATTAACATTTACAGCGATTGCTGTGTGGTACACAATGATCAATCGTTTTCTGTATTATAGTATACATGTCACATTATGCTACGAATTTGTAGAACCGGACCATCAATAGTTACAATGCAAATTTCCATATTTAATACTAACGCTGTCACAGGATAGTGCAGTTGCGGGAGAGTTCAATCAATAATTCATATTCGATCATTTTGAATCGCGTAAACGATATATCTTGGTCATAGCAGGAATTTCCTAAACTGCTCATTTCTCGTGGGATCTTTATCAAATCGTTCATTTCCAGATCTTTTGTATGGATTTCCAAATGAATCCGCTTCTTAATGCATTTTGTAACGGAGGTTTAAATTTGCAATGAGAACTAATCATTTAATTATAGCATATTATTAAATTGTAACTTAATATTACAATATGTCTACCGTCCAGTTAATATTCCGTACAATATTAATTCCCTAATGTTAACAGAAGCGGAATGGTATTTCCAATGAATTGCTAAAATTTGACGCCATTTACATTACAAACTAACTCGGCTCCTCCGAGTTTACGCGAATTGTTTCACCTTGGAGCGTGACGGATCAGACTCGTTCACTGCTCAGCAATTGTGTACGCGGTGCGCCTAAAGAAGTTTTCATTTGGATCATTACACAAAAGTGAAATGAACCACGGAAGAAAAAGACAAATTCTAATGAGAAACGGAAATGAACAGAAAAAGTCTAAAGACTTTTGAGAAGAGCCAGCAGACACGACGTTATTGACCTGTTTACCACGGTACGAGCGCTTTCATCTCTGGGTATTTCCTTATTTCCGTATCGATCCTTAATTCACGGAAAATCGCCAATAACCGTTTCACGATTTTAGCATGGTGGGCCAAGGCAAGCAGCCATTGGTACCGTCCTATTCACCGATTTAAGGATAATATTGTAAGCTCCTTTAAGGGCTCCCCGTCTATAGCGTAATGCTCTGAGAATTCTTGATATTAAGGCTCCACGGATCGTAAATTTGACGTACTAGCCGGCGAGGGGATCCAGCCCCGCACGGCCGCGTCTTCCTTCATATGAATCGAGAAAATGGAATATTGGTCACATATCCTCTCCCGGTCGCATAGAATGAAACCTAACCGAACACCAACCGACAGCGGGATATACCAATATCAATTACCTGAAACGATTACTCCCAGTCATATGTCATTCTCATCTCCTGCGGATTACCTTTTTTAGATCAGACCACGGAAATCCGAATGCTCGCCGAGGAGACCGTGCAACGCGAGAAATTACCGAACCACCAAAACGATAAATCTGATACTGAAAGCTGCGCGGCTTACCCAAACGCAGACTCGAAATTCTCTGTGAATGTAGGAACTCGGCCATATTTTAATTCGCACGGCCTACGCAGCAATGAGCTTCCGTTCTCCAATAGTGATTGGCCCATTGACGCAACTCAGTATATTCGTTCTCCCACCATATGTTCTCCAATGTTGTCTGGTCGTTTCCCCCACCATGTGTGCCCCATGGAGCAATGGCGCATCTCTACTAAAGTTGTTCCCCCGTTTGTGGACCTACTGGGCCCGTGGAGAGCGCTGGGTAACGTCCACTTCTGGCCCTAGGTCCAGGGCAGGGTTACCGTATTCTAGTCTCGCCAAGCCCCTTACCCTTCCGCCCCTCGCCCAGCTGTGCAGCGAAGCCCGCCTTTGCTTCCCCCACTCTTCCCACTAATGCTGACACGTACCACGTGGGGCAAGCTAAGTGGCGTTAGTCTCTGTCTAGGCGAAAGGGTATGGGGCCTGGCGAGACTAGAATATGGTAACCCTGCCCTGGACCCTAAAAAATTTAGAATTATTTTTGTGTTCCTTTGAAACTATAAAATATTCCAATCAATTTTCCACTGTAAAATGTGAAAAATTGCTTTTTGATGATGTCCAGTATTTTTAATTTATTCATTTTCGAAGTGTCTTCTCAATGTTCGAAATGAAAATGTCTTCCAGAGGTGAAAATGTAGCGGATGATAGATATGTAATACCACGTAATGCGATTCTCCCTTTGGATTCCAATATGAAGGTGATGTAGAGCCATTTGAATGGTCACTCTGACCATTTTCTTAGTTTTTGTCGTCCTTCGGAGGCAAACAGGCGGAACGTATTACGGGAGACCATGTTCGTCCATCTGTCGCACCTCTCAGACCCACTGAAGTCTATCAGCTGATTCCGTATAAACTTTCAACTAACAATTTCACTGTTACTAAAATTCCCGTAACAGATTCGTTCCACATTTTAACCTTGTTTCAATAATTATGGAAAATTATAAATTGCAAGCATTAACACTTATCTATTCCTCAAGAATATAAACGACAGTGTAACACAAAACAGTTATTGTCTATATTTGTTAGAAACAAATTGCAGACCTGTATGCAACAACCAAATTTTCTAAAGTAATGGAAAGGAAGACAGAGCGAATAGAAATTCATTTCTCCTTCTATTAATATTAATATGTTGAAGAGAATATAATTTCAGTTCTTCCAAAGTTTTTACTGTTTTACATTTTATGCACTCATTTTTGTCACAACGCGGAACTTCCTTCGATCATGCCTCTCGAGGGTTGAATAAAGAATGATCTCGAAGTTTTCGGTGTATGTCAGCCCTGAAGTTAGTTTTAACTTTCAGTCTTTATTGTAGAAACAAACTCTCGTCGCTTTTGTTTGATTAAAAATTAGCTTGGTTTTTTCGGAAAACGCAATTTGTTCGTGAAAATCGATCGCTAGAATGTTTAAAAATACAGTTGAAATGTACCCAGACGGTTTGGTATAACGCGTATACATAGGCGTATGGCAATTCAATGTAAGCCATATTTCAAAGGACTCAACGATACAACAAGGAATATCACTCTAACTCGACACGGAGGTTTTAATAAAACTTGACGCAGAGATGGAATTTCTAAAAAATATTTGACACATTTTACGTAGAACGCGCCATATCGATATTAACATTACCAATTTAATGTTCAGGTAACCGGAAAAATAATGTGCATAAAAACAAGTATTTCTCGTAGATTATACATAAAATACAATAAAAAAGTAACAATATTTCACTCGTTGCTACACAATTATTGTACCAGCATTTCAAGATTTCCAACAATATTAGAGAATATTTTTACACCGTTTAATTATCAGCATAAAACGTTCCGGAATTATCGAGAAATAAACTTTAACGACTTTAAATTGTGTTAAATATTACAATATTTTAATGGCTTGTCGAAATAAGAACGAAACACAATTTAACGCGAGGCGCTGAACAATATCTAGCAATTAAGGGAAATAATTACTGTAATTTTTTATCGGAATGACGTAATTACTAAATAAAATGCATTCAATTTGTAGAAGTAATTTATCCGAGTGTAGAATCGATTTATAATAATCACCGTGTTACGAAATTTCGTCGAGCGCCGCGGTTCCGCCAGCGCCCCGCAATTAATTATCTATTACTAGCATCTATTTGTAATGCGAATATTACTTTGGGCCGGAACATGTCCGTCATGAAAACGTTACTAGCAATTTGATGATGCAGTTAGATGCTATTAACCGTTTAATGACATTATCGGTCTTCGTCAGCTCGATTCCATTACGAAATACGTCACACGCTAGTTTGCTTTCTGATATCAATCTAATTGCGGGGGGCACATGAGAATGGAACAAGGTCGACGCAGTGTGCGTTGATACGATCTTTATTGATCCGATCAATTTTTTATATCAGGGAAATGGATTTACTCTTTGTCTTGCTCGATGTCGTTCGGATATGCAATATTTGTGCACTCAGATTCATAGACTGCGGATCGTCGCGCAAAATCAAAATGGTCAACATCAATCGCAAGGTACTGGAACCAAATAAAAATTTCTTTCACTAATAATTTCTTCTTCCACTAATAATTTTTATAAGTTTAGTACTGTTTCATATTTTACTCTTTTTTTGTCAAAAATCCATAAAATCAGTCTACTGATCACTGTTGATATTTATTTCTAAAGATTTTTGCAGAAATTGAATTATACCTAGGCTTTGATTATTAGACAGCGGATCTTTACGCAAAATAAAAATTGTCTACCTGGATTGCAAGAAACTTGAGTGAAATGGAGATTAATTTTTACATTCTTCTAATTTATTTACTGTTTTAAATTATACCTATTCAATTTTTGTCATAAATGCATAAAATCCGCTGTCTGTTGATTATTATTGATAATTAAAATTGATGCACAATTTCGATAACCGTGTTCTTTAAATATTATTTATACGAAGAAATCGATTTATAAACTTGACTATTGTGGTATTTAGGTATTACTGTTGTGGCCGATTATCGAATTCGATTGTCAATCGATATGATCGAGCGAACCTAATCTAGTAGCAACGCGCGTTAAGAGATAAACTAAACATAGTCTTGCAGTGGAGTTACTTTGTCCGAATATTCCATTACCTTTAGGTTATTGATTAAAGACAGAACGCTGGCAGCAGGCGCTGAAAATGGAAGTAAATAAAGATCAAAGGAGTAGACGACATTCATAAGCATCGCTTCGCGAATTAAAGGCGCGCAGAGCGAGGTAATTGGTAAATTGAAGTGCAAACAGCACATTGGCAACTGTGAGACTTTTGACAATTTCGCGAGGCTTGCTTAAGCCCCGTACATATTCATCGTTACCATTCTATACTGAAGTGATGTTATTAAAAAGTAATCACAACGACGATGAAAAATTAATCTATGGTCCATCAGAAATCTTTACATCATTCTCAATTACCGTACAATGTCAAAGAGAGGCTTAAAAATATTTTTTTAAACAGTAATCCCTATAGTAATGATTGGATTACGTTACCGAACGTAATTTCTCACTAAGATTAAAAGTTTGCATTTTTTTGTTTTTAAATATTAATTGAGGAGTCCTGGCACGCGACACCTGAATGTTTTTCTATTACTAAATTTTGTGCCTCTTAAAGCTTGGTAGAATATTTTACGTATTAGGTAACTAATTGTGGTTTACAATAGAATGATTCACGTGAGTTAGATACGGGGCTTGGTTAGAGGTGTGTAATTCGGGGTGAATATTTGAGTGATCCGATAAATGTTTCCACTACCGTGGGTAGTAGATCTAATCATTCTAGTTGTTGCCTCTGAATCATTCAAGTATTGTGTGTTTGTGCTGCCCTGAAATTTTCACACGCGTTCGCCACTGATAAAGCATATCGCTCGTATGTATGTAACACGTCGATTTTAACCAAATTTACACGTGACGAAACACGTGAAAAAATATGTCACACTTTCCATCATCCGTGATATTATGAAAACAGTCAAATTTGGGACAGACAAATATTTCCAGAAATAATTTTATCCGATATGTAGGAAAGGTACAACTCTGCTTTTTAACTGTTCTAAAATAAAATTACTTTTGAAGTGGCTAGCTGATTGAATGAAATAATTACTCCACGTAGAATTGACTTTTCTGTTAAATCAATGTTTAAACAAAATGGAGCCAGTGGATAGGACTGCATCATTAGAGTTTTTCCTGAGATGGTTGCAGAAAATCAGACCGATGACAAGTGGTCTGTTCCGAAGTGCGAAACACACTTCCATAAAGGTAGATAGGTTGACGCTAATTCCTTTTTCGGAAGATTTATGGTTGTGTCGGACCTCAATAGGGCTTCTTATCGCAAACCATGCGCACTTCTAGGCGGGAATCGATTGCCAGGTCATTTCGAGCAGCCGAGTGCGATGCAACCTCCGGGTTATGTTATATCCGTGTGCAGGAGCTAAGCTTATTTCCACCGACATCTTGAATTTGTGAAACAGCTGAACCATAAAAAACGCCTGGAAAATGTATTCAATCTTTTTATTCCATCCATGTCTGACAATAAACCCAATCGAACATCTTTCATCCGTTTCTCAAGATCCACTCGAGTGTGCACACCAGTAAAAATATTAAACTTGAACAATTCGAAGAATATTTAACTTCGATTACATTTCTGCTACAATAATCAACTAAAATTCTGAAAGACAATTTCTGAGTTAGGAAGGTATCATCTGCAAACTGATTATTTAATTTAAGCTTAATAATAAACTGAAATTCTGATTTCACCTCAGATAGATATTGGCTATTAAATAATTTAGTTGAAAATTGTGCATTAACAGAAAATGTAAATAATGTACACGCTGCCCACTTTTCCCAAAACTTGGTAATTTCGGAATTTCGCGTTCCATCGACAATACCTGCAAATATTTAATTACTTCTCCGGCGTTTGCTCGCATTGTACTATTAAGTTAATTAAAACTTGCGAGATGCATAACAACGACGAAAAATTTACTGTCGGAACATTCTCTAAACTTTCGTCTCTTTGATTCGCCGAACTGGGATCCAAGTGAAATTAATATATTCAAAGCAGATGTATGTTGGGTTTAAACTGCGAGAAGTCTTGAAAGCTCCATCGTGTTTAAGAGTACATTCAAAGGCATGGGGAACTTCGGGGTAAGTCGAAATTTAGACTGTTTACTTTCCCGGAGAAGTTCCACCGGGGAGAAAGCCTTGTTACTGATTAGCAAATGGCGGGCATCCGGGGATTAAACGAACTTTTATTTGTTCAAATTTCGTTAATTGTATCCGTTTTTCCGGCGAACAATACCTGCACCCCGAAAAGCCTCCTCCGTCCGAAGTTCTCTGTGTTCGGATCACGAGCTGATCGGAGTATCTTCGAGCAAGCTTCAACAACTACCCAAGTTTCGGCGAATGTCTGCGTTAAAGATCAATTCGTGCAAATTGTTTTGCAAATTACCGAATAAAAACACGCAGAAACTTCGCCTTCTAACCCCTTTTCGAAATGCTTTAAGATGATTATTTCTTAAAGATCAGTTCGTGCAAATTTTTAGGGTTGCCAGATCTTCTATATTTGATATGAATCTTTTATATTTGAACTTGATCTCCCATATCAGGAGTCCCCAATAAGACTCTGATAATATGGTTCCCTCCAAAAACCAATGCTGAAAAATATAATGAACTATTGCAATATGTACTGGGTGAATATGTCGACAAGATTGGTGGACCTAATTTAATATTCCAACACGATAATGCAGCAATTCATCGTGTAAAAACAATTAAAAACTACATTGAAAAGGTAAAAGTTGAAGTTTTACCCTGGCCACCAAGGAGTCCGGACTAAAAAAGTCCAAAATTAAATTAGAAACATTAGAAAAATTAATTTAATCAATTCCACGCAGAATATTTGAAGTTATAAAACACAAAGGAGGTTCAACTAAGTACTGAATCATTTTTACTTTTCTTTTTTAAAATTTTTTATGTGAAAATACATAATGAACCTATGTTTATTTCGCAACTAAAATTCAAGAGTTGTAATAGAAAATTTGTAATTGACATTAATTAACATTGTGTTATTCAATTGAGCTGTGTATTTTATTAATTTCATTAGATTGAATAAATAATAAGAAGTACAATCAAAAATACTGCATTAAACACAACATTATTTCAACAAATTGAAGTGAACCTATCATTATTTCGGCCACTGTATGGTCCAATTCGATGGCCAGCTCGCTCGCCGGATATGACCCCTTTAGATTTTTATCTTTGGGAATATTTACAATCGATTGTGTATGAAAGACCTGTGAATAATATAGAAAATCTTAAAGAATGCATAATTCAAGCGTGTAGAAATGTAAAAAGAAGTTCTCTAATAGAAGCTACACATAAGACTTTGTTACAAAGAGCAGAACTTTGCGTTACACAAGATGGGATGCAGTTCGAAAATTTGATTTAATTATTAATTAATTACATGTACACGTTTAACATCTGTGTTTTCAATGTGGCTCTGTATAAATTTGGTTTTTTGTGAGTTAAGTTCTGAAGCAATGTTTACGTTCATTTGTTTACCTCTAAATGCGAGGCGTTGCTATTACGTACCGTCGAAATATTTCAAATATTCTGGCAATTGATTACTGGCGATATATTCTTTCAAGGTCATCTGAAAGTCATCGTATAACAGGTCGTTGAATTCGTTTCGACGTCGCCTACAATATTATGAAATTAAAAATACCCAGTTCCATTAAAAGATATGACAGCGATTAATTTTAATTTTTTTGTTGAAAATCGATTTTTCTTTAATTTAAAAATTGCAATTTCTTATCGGTTAAATACTGATTAACTTTGGTACGAAACACTTTTCTGTCCGACCACCCGAAGGGCCAGAAAAATCGTGGGGACTAATTTGCGCCGTACCCTGTATACATAATTGCAGTTTTCACTACTTCTTCCATATTTGGATAAAACATTTCTGGTAACCCTAGCAGAAATTATTATTGCTAGAATCCAATCAACTATTTTCTGTTTTCGCTATTGTACAATTCGTTATTTTCCCTGTGTCATAATTTTGTTTAAAATATGGGTTGAGTTAAAATGTAAAATGTGATGGGTAGAATCTTTCGTAGAAATATCTTCGAAGTGCCTGCGAGAGTTAATTATGATACTTGATGTTCAAGCGTATGATGAAGCCGTTCAACAGTCTCCTATTGTATTCGTTTTATTTATAATACAACAGGAATGACTGTTTTTGCTGCGCGCATTGTTTCTATAACATTTTCACGTAGCACTCGCGGACCAATCTTTGCTTAACGTATGTTTGCATTTCATTTTCTCGTTATAGAGATATTGAAACCATTTGACCAGAAATATCTGGAACGCGCTACATAAATACACATCGTCGTTGTTTTACTTCGTTTGTTACATTAGTTCGGTCTTCTTCGTATAACGCTATCCGGGGCATCCGTTTTTATTCAGTGTGCAGATAGTAGAAACAGTCTACTGTACACAGTTGTATAAAATTACATCAAATTCTTTCGAGTTTAATAAAAATAAACAAGTTAAACAAGTATAAAACTTTGTGTAAGGAACATTATAAAATTATAAGCCGACGTGTTACGTGTCACGGTAAACAAGAAAATAAACAAGGTCGGGGAATAAATAAAGCGCATGATCAAAGGAATAAATTGCGTGGAATAGTTTGATGACATAAGTTTGCAGCTTTAAAAGGTCTTGAAGCTGCGAGATGCATCAAAAACCTTATGCGGGGAACTGAAAGCACAGTTTTCTTTGGTATCCAGCTGGAAAGTGGCATTCATTGAGTGTGTACTGTTCGAACGACGTGTCTTTCAGCAGCCGCTTCTCTTCTCCGTGGTGCTTCGAGAAGAAGTAAGAAAAAAGAAATACCTAGTTGGTCAAAGAGTTACAACTCACCGCTAGACGATCCGTCTTCTCTCAAACATTAAACGACAGCTACCAATCTCGGAGAGAAAACCGACCCGCTTCAAAGATTGTTGCAGCAATGGAACAAACTGTGTTGTTTGGAAAGTTTAATACAACAGTCGGAAACCTCCAGCCAGACGAGAGCAGACATTTTTGAAAGGCATTGGCCAATTTCAAATACTTGTCATAAAAGCATTGAAAATATCAAGAAACAACAATCTCTTACAAAATATTATTCAAACTGATTTTATTAAAATAATATATAATGACAAAACTCGTTGGTCACATTTCGAATGGAATAAAAATCTGGAAGCGTTGTAATATGTACAGCAAAGGGCAAATATCCGGCGTTATAAAGTATACATATGCACAAAAAATGCACGGGCAGTGAGAAATATTTGACATGAATTTTTGAGGGGCGAAAACAGATCTCCAAGCTGAGAGTGGAAATCCATTTTCATTGAATAACTCGGATGGACTATTAGAGTGGGATGTACAAGAATTTTTGAAACTCTGAAATTTTTGGGAATGTCATTTGATATTACCTTCAATATTTTTAAAGAATATATCGCTGCTCCGGAAGTACACCAGGTCTGTAAATATGAAATATGCTGTCAATGTAGTTACTGTCAAACCGCGTCATTGACGCCATTTTCTTGTTTTGACATCTGATAAAGATTTTCAACTTACAACCACAAGTTTCATACAACAGCATAGTTTTTAATAGCGTTGAACATGTCGAATTTTGTGCCTGGAAACTACGATTTGCGTACAGCATTGATTTTCTGTTACCAATTTAGTTAGCAATTTAAAGAAAATTGCTGCACAATCGCATCGAATGCTTGTCGAAGCTTATGGTGAGCATGCTCTTGGTAAATCACAGCGCTTTGAGTGGTTTAAAAAATTCAAAAATGGCGATTTTGACGTGAGAAACGAAGAACGTGGAGGACCACCGAAGAAGTTTGAAGACAGCGAATTACAAGCATTGTTGGATGTGGATGACGCTCAAACGCAACAACTCGCGAATCAATTAAATGTGACACGAGAAGCCGTCTCCATACGTTTGACAGCTATGGGAAAAATCCAGAAGATGGAAAAATGGGTTCCACATGAATCACAAAGTGATTTTTCTTCATGATAATGCACCATCACACACAGCAAAACTGCTCAAGGAATCGATTGAGGCGTTTAGTTCGGGATTCATTCGCATGCGGCTTACTCACCACACTTGGCTTCATCCGATTATTACTTATTTGCATCGATGGGACACGCACTTGCTGAGCAGCGCTTCACATCTTACGAAAATGTACGAAAATGGCTCGATGACTGGTTTGCCTCAAAAGAGGGACAGTTTTTTTGGCGTGGCATCCATAAATTGTCAGAGAGATGGGAATAATGTATAGCTACCGATGGACAATACTTCGAATAAAATATATTGTATAATTTTCATACAATAAACGTGTATTTTTTATACAAATATTCCGGTTTCATATTTACATACTTCGTAATGACACAACTGCAAAAATTGAAGATTCGGTTTAGCACGTTCACGCCGACGCCTGCTATTTGTGTTTTTCGCGTGAGCCACCGGTGGTACACGCCGGCGTGAATGTGTTAATTCTTCTATGAGAGTAGTTTATAGACATTGTGGGTTATTATTGCAACTTTTAAGTTATTTCAATTTATAATAAAATAATAAATACCAGCCTCGATTTACATTATGTCGATTTACAAACATCTAGTAAATGCATTTTTGTGCCCGCCAACACAATAAAGTCAATTTCACAAAATTTTAAAAGAATAAGTATTTGTGGGATTTTATTGATTTATAAAAGATACGTCTATACAATACTTAAAAATTTTGAGACATGTTTCTCCGATCCGGTCTACCACATAGACCAGAGGTAGGACTGGGATAGTTCTAAACAAAGTATTTCTCGGAGCGCAGACAGGGATGTCGAACGGTTCGGCGCGTTTTGTCGCGGCTAATGTGCACGTCCGCCGGAATGAGATACGCGATAACATTGAACCGCGAGGCGAAAGGGGGAAGCGATGAGTTCGGTGGAGCTATACGTTTCCTGGATACTGGCGCGGAGATAGAAAAGTAACAGTGGTCCCGTAGGAAACGGTGGTTAAAGGAGGCTTTAGTAGGCCGTTGACTCAGCTTGATATTCCATGCGTCGCGAATTACGAGCGGCAGTAACATTCCTAGAACGATTCCCATAGATATAGACGGCTATCTGAAGGGAGATCAGCCCCGACGCGGAACCCCGGGTCTCGGAATAGCTTCTCTCTCTCTCTCTCTCTCTCTCTCTCTCTCTCTCTCTCTCTCTGTCCCTCTCTGTGTGTCTCTATCTCACTCTCTATTTCTCTATCCCTCTGTGAGAAGCATGTTGATTCTTCTCTGTGGTCAGCTAAGTTCTTCGAAATTCCGGCAGTTTATTTTCACGGCGGAGCGGAAAACTTTCTTTATCTAGGACGGTAGCGGAATGCAACGCGGGGATGGGTAACGGTGCAAGGAAGTCACCGTGCGCGGATGCATCTTGAACGCCGTTTATGAAAATCGTGCTACAATTTCTTCTTCGCCGGGACGTGGAATCCCCCCATTCGGATTTCTCCCAACGTTTCACAGGGAGAAGCCGATTTACATTTCGACGATTCGTAACAATTCGGGCCGAAGCGAAGCGTGAGCGCGCACGCGCGCCGGAAATGTTCAATGAAATCATCCCCCGATCTATTGACACGTGCGGATTCAATGTATCGTGATAAGAGTTTCGCTCGCGTCCAATTGCAATCTAAATTTCTGACGTTCACCAATTGTTCGCGTTCAACGGCCTCGAATACTATGCCAGGCTTCTCTCCCGATGCAAATACGATCCTCGAACGCCACATTCAGACGATCACTACTGCCTCCTATCCTGCTCACCGCCCAGGAAAAAAGAGATGCCGGAATCGATGAACTTCGCTGTCTTTAGCTTCTTGCTTTCATTTGTCTGCAGCGTGTCCGATTGACACGGTGCACAGTGCGCCGAACCATTGACAAAAATCGAAAAAGTCACTGCTTCATATCGATTTAAAACTATGTTCATACTATGTCAAAATAAATCTTTTTTTGAAAAAAAAATTTTTAAAATTCGGTAGGAAATTAGTTACAAGCAAATCTGTAAGCGAAGTTTAGGAAGATCAAATAGCACATCAGTTTATAGCGTAACTTGTTTCCGTTGTGGTATGAACAAAAGACGTTTGTAAGAAATAATCTTTTTAGAAAATGATGGCTAAGGGTTGGCTAATTGTAATTCATCATCAAAAATTTTATAATACTTATATGCAATATAATAATTAACCTGAAATTAAACCATTAAGTTTTATTGGTTTCCCTAATCTTTAGAAGAGGATAAAAAAAAGTGATTCGAAATAACTCTGGGATTTTGATGGCGTCGTATTAGTAAGATAGTATATTTTGATATTATATAAGTTAGAATTGCTATTACTGGCAAACATCAGAGTTATTTAACAAAATATGTAGCAAGAACTGGTCAGCAAGCGAGTACGCGGATATCCACTTGTAGAAACATGAGATTTGACTGTGGCTATTGAATAAATAAAAGAATTTTGATATTACATTAATTACAGATACGATTAAATAAATAAAAATTAATGTCCTAATAACCATTGATAATCATTGACAAGAAGGTAACACCCTCCGATCTCGCTGATTTTTTAATATGTTGTCCAGGTCATCACTTCGAATAATGTTGTAAATGTTTTACTCGGCGGTAGTTGTTTTTAAAAAAGTTATTAAAAAAAAGTTAATCTACTTTTTACAGTTACTCGCAAAAATATTCGGACGTTCTAAAGAAGACGATAACTTTTTAAATATTGAATTATACGATTTGAACTTTTTGGGAAGCTAGAGCAATTAGTTTACTACAGGATGAGAAAATTTTTTTTCAAAAATAACAACTGATCGGAATTGTAGAGAAAATACTAAGAGTTGCATTTCACAACTGCTTTATGTGGGCCTATATTGGAAATTTAACAAATACGTTTTGCAGATCTGTGTCAATTGAACATATTCTGAAAATTTCGTCAAAATCGGTCGACGTTGCAATGAGCTACAAACGTTTAAAGATGGTAAAAATTGCAGATTTCACGATTTTCGGCCTACATCTAAGAATTCTTACATCTTTCAATGCCTGTCGTTTTCTCTTGCATCAATCGATTTTGACGAAATTTTCAGAATATGTTCAATTAACACAGATCTACAAAATGTATTTGTTAAATTTTCAATATAGGCCCACATACAGAAGTTGTATAATGCAACTTTTAGTATTTCTTCTACAATTCCGATCAGTTGCTATTTATAATAAAAATTTAATTTAAAACGAAGTTTCAGTTTCGGAAGAACTGAACTGCGAATTCATCTACTGAAAACCACCAATAAAACAAAATTTTGTTTATAAATATCGTTTTTCAATGTTTAAATAAATGGCTATATTTATAATAATATCATATTGAGATTGCTTTCACTATAAATAAAAAAACTCACTTTGTTTCATGTCCCTATCATAAACAGAACAAAAGTTATTGAATTTCGTTGAAGAAACAGGCATTTCGGCGCACTGTGCGGTGGTGTGGAGATCGGTGTGGTGAAAAAGTGGGCTACTCTATATTTGCGGTCTTTTTCAAAAACGAAAAACTGCAAGGTGGAACAAAACCTACAATAAAATTATTCAGTCGGTGAACTTCACTGTCTTCGTTCCTTCGAGTTCATTCGTCTGTTGGTTTTCGATCGACGCGGTGCACAGTGGTCCCTGCAGCCGATCTAGCAGTTCATTTGGTAAAAAATCACTTGTATCTTTCAGAATCACAGTTCGTCATTTATTAAATAAGTAATTCTGAATGGACTAATAAAAGTTTAGAAAATGGGCTGCTGAATTTGCGATTTCTTTTTTAAAAATTGAAAAAGAATGTTATTCCTTTTTGGCAATTTGTTTACTGTTGATTTGTGGATTAACTGAACCTCGCTAATTCTCCAATTTCTCTCGAGCCAATCTCTTTCCTGAGTTCGAAATAGCGAAATCCGTTTGCGCGAACATTCGCAACGAACCCGCAACTGTTTCAGCAACATTACATACGTCCCGGGGGCTGTTAGTTAGAATCTTTCGGCGGGTTTATGAAACTGCTAGGACGCGAATTGATCGAACGTGTTTAGACGCGAAGGCGAATGCGAGCGACGCGTTTCCTTGAGTATTCTGAAATAGCGTCGCTGGTATAAACGCCTACTGGAAGTGCCTTTACACCGCCGAGCAATAAATCTACCTTCAGATTCCTGTCGAAATGCCAGACGATTTGTCGCGTGTCACTGCTCCACCGGTGGCAAACCACTTTCCTTTGCGCACCTATTCCAGCCGCCCGGTGTTTCATAGTTCCCTCCGATCAAAAAAGCGTTCTCGCGACATTTTTTGCGCGGCTACTTTATGCAACGAAATAGCGTGCGTTCCTCGTGTCGCCGCCGTGCAAGGGAAAATCTTCGGAAATGGTTCGTCCAAGGGAAAATCTCGTGGTCACATTATGTCTATAAAGATTTACGATGATAAAAGCGCGAAATATCTGCACAACATTTTATACGAATGTGCTTCAATTTCTTGTGTTACCGTTGAACTGTGAATTTTTATGCGAGATTAAAATTTTCCGTATCAATTGCAGGAAATAGAGTCCAAATGAAAAGTTCTTTTCTTCTTCCTTGATCTTAATGAATTGAAGATCGCATTGTTTGGCTGCTCAGCTCATGAATTTCAATCGAAAGTACGCAATTAGGTGCAATAATGCCAATGGATCTAGACAAAATGAAAAGTATGTTTAAGAATGTAATGAACAACTGTCTAAGTCAGGCTTGGCCAACCAAAAAGGTTTCACGGGCTACTTTGATGACGCGTAACATTACAGCGGGCCGCACTTTAGGTAAACATGCTTTTAAAGAATGTAATACAAATACAAAATGTACAATATAAGACTTTATTGTTATACTATGATTCAATATAATTAACTCTCGAGTCTTAATTAATGAGATATTTATTTATCCTTTCTTTCACTTAATTTTTGTAAATCTATATTTATGTTCAACGTTGCGCATCTTTTATTGGCTGGTTTTCTAAATTGGTATCAATTAATGAAGCACGTGATGAACTCTTTGTAAATTTCATCTTCCAAAAAATTTTTCACAAACATAGGTGGATCCAAAAGCACTTACAACTTGTTATACAAAATATCTTAAGTTGGAATATCTCTCGGATGTAATATAAGTATTGTAAAAATTAATTTTTGATGTGGACGCAAAAATTTGTTTCATTTCTTTGATGCACTGTAACTCAATTATATCAAAGATATCACATATAGATCTGCAGTTCGTAGTCGCATTTGCGTATTATAGCTATGACACTTCATTTACTTAATATTTTTTGTATACATACAACGAGAAACAAAAGTTTCAATAGAAATATAAAATCGCCCGACGGGCCGCATGTTGGCCAAGTCTGGTCTAAGTGGAGCTAAAGCTTGCCATCAGCAAGATCATAAAAACCGTCCTTCCGAATATGAAATATTGATAGGTAATAGAAAATCCCAGCTTCCTCTATACTCCAGGGAACAAATATTGTCGCAGCCCTGAAGAATAGATTGTAAACCGGGCAACCGTTTAAGAGAGTCCTCTTTATCAACTCAGGATCGGTCGTCCGGCCATAAGGCGTGCAGTGTGAAACTCGCAGCGATAAATTACCGGCGATACTTTTCAATCTACGTGAGTGCATCGGTCCGAAACCCGTGGACCTCGTAAACGATCTACGGGACACCATGCTGGAAAGAAACCGAGGGTCGACGAAAAAAAGTCTCCTGCATGGTGAACGATGTAAAACGGGGTGGAAAGGGAGCAGCGATGTAAGAGCGGCGAAAATTGCTCATTTCCGAGATCAAGGCCGAGGAGAGAATTAGGGGACGGTGCAGGAGGAACAACAACGAGCGAGGGGATGAAAAGAGGTGTAAGATCGGTGGTTAAAAGGGAGGATAGAGGCACGGCGGCAATATTTCTCGGTGAAGTTTCGACGTGTCAGAAACGATGCCGTCGCATATTGACTGCGGCAGTATATTGGACGCTGGATGAAGCCAGTGACGCTGGAAAAGGAAACTGCGAACGGTGCGACAGGGCCGGTCAGGTGAGGCTAGAGGGAGAATGAGGGTAGCAACGCCAGCAAACAGGTGTCATAAAGTGAGAACGTGTGTCCGAACGAGGGAAGGTAACCGGGGTCAAAACCAAGACGTGACGGCGTTACGTTTCGAGAGGTACCTTGGACTCGGTTGGCTACATGATTCGGGTGCAGTCATTGTTCAGGTTACAACCCCTCGGCTAGCAGAGACCTTCTCTTGGTTCAACTACTCTGCAATCGACTAGAAAGACTTTTTCTCGGATGCGCTCTTCAAACCCCTATTTGTTATTTTACTGGTACAGTGATTAGAACATTTTTTGTCGTTCATAATCAATGTCGTTCTATCTAATCTAGGTGTACGGTAGTGGACCAGCCAAGTTTTCGTACTACCTCCTTTTACACGAAACAACTTAGCCGTTTTTTATACGTGAGTCAACTGTACGTTCCGTTTTCTTTGTCTGTCTTCATATCCAAAAATGTCGTAGAAGAGAAAAGAAAATTTATATGTTTTGTATGACTACATTTATGTTAATGCTTAAATATTGATCACAAATGACAGCCCAGTTCTCGCACTAGTATTTCCTTTTACACGAAACAACTTAGCCGTTTTTTAGAGGCTTATAACTCGGCACTGGAGGCAGATGGAGAGACGTAATTTCGTACACTTGTCAAGTGATATCATGTCTCAACATTGACAAAACATTAATCTTCCAACATTAGTAGGTTCCGAGATATAGGATCTCAAAAATTACTAAAGTCACTGACTGACTGACTGACAGATCATCAAAACCTTTTGGGTACTTCCCATTGACCTACAAGCTTGAAATTTGGTACATAGATCCACCATAACAAACACTCAAAGGAATAATTATCAAAGTTTGAAATTTTACACCTTAAAGGGGTTGTATTGAAAAAAAAAGGAAATAGGTACGTAGGATAGAACATAGCAGCATAACATACATAAGTAAACGTTTTATTAGCTTCGAAGTCACAACAAATACTGATGAAAAAGACAATCGCTCTAACGTAAACAAAAGAAACTGCACCGAGTATCGTCTATAGCGGCGGGGGGCAAACGGATCCAAGCGTCGCCGGCAGAGTGTTAATCTTCGAATCTTCGAACATTGAATTTGGATGTTGTCTTGCAGATTAGAAAAGGATTTTTTTCTTTGATACCTACTTGATAATTGATGAAATTTCAACAAAAATTGATGAAATCCCAACAAAAGCATCCTGTAAACAGGAGCCAAGTTCCTATGGCCGTAAAAATTTGTGAGATCAAACAAAATACAGCCATGTTCGTTAGCTTAGAAATACCTGTTGCAATACTGAAAAAAGCGTTTGTAAAAATTAGTTTAAAAGAACGCTATTTAATTTTTAAAGAGTTACATGGAGGGCTAAATTATTCAAACTTGGCCGTTACTTTTTAAACCAATGGCCATGAAAGGTGCTAGGTAGCGGCCAAGTTACAATAAGTTAGCCCTCCATGTAACTCTTTAAAAATTAAATAGCGTTCTTTTAAACTAATTTTTACAAACGCTTTTTTCAGTATTGCAAGAGGTGTTTCGAAGCTAACGAACTTGGCCGTATTTTATTTGATCTCACAACTTGTTACGGCCATAGGAACTTGGCTCCTGTTTACAGGATGTTTTTGTTGGGATTATAATTACTGCTCATGTGACCGCCATTATACCTCATTCTCTCATTCACTGCGAAGACTGAACGTCGGTGTTCGAGGTAAAATGGAAGATCCATACTTGTAGGGAAACTGGGGTCGAAGGGGTTAAGACGTATTCGAAAGGAAGCGAGACAGTTTCTCGCGAAGTAACGGGGGTGCGGGATTTGTAGCCAGGAAAGAAGAGATCATTGGAAAAGGTAGGATCCCATCGGCTAGCGGCTTTTAAAATAATTTTTACAAACGCTTTTTTCAGTATTGCAACAGGTATTTCTAAGCTAATGAACTTGGCCGTATTTTTTTTGATCTCACATCTTTTTACGGCCATAGGAACTTGGCTCCTGTTTACAGGATGTTTTTGTTGGGATTCTAGTTTATATGAATAGCTTCCGGCCATCGATAGAAATCTAAACGTATTACGAGAGATGAAGATTAATCACGTAGCTGCACGAGGGCAAAGTGACAATTTGCGAATAATAAGGGAACGTCGCATACCGACGAAATTATGCCGCTCTAATCCAGGAGGCGACCGCTAAAACCCGCGCGATGCCTGTCGAAACGTAGAAGCGAACATTTCACGCTCTCTCCAATCCTTCCGGCAAATAACGATGGATTGGTTTTGGATGATGGGAGAGAGCCGACTAAAACCTGGATACAGTGCGTGCGCTCCATTCCTTCCGTTCTCAATTCGCATTCCCGGCGCGGCATCTATCTACAACTGTGTAATATCGAAAACGTATAGTACATAGGCCGCCGCGTCTGATCCGCCTTCTCAAGAACCGGGGGAGCTATTCGAAGTACACAGGCCGTACAGTCGGCTCCAAAGGAACGAAACACGCGCTCCACCGCGTATAATGCCGGGAACGTTTCCGCAACATTATCGACGAATCGTGCCGCGATTACGGATGCGTCTCGTCCATTCATATTTGATGCTTGTCAATGATCAAAAAATTCTTTTTCGCCTTGCGTCCGAACGCCTGAACGAGCCCGGAGACTTTTATTTAATATTTATTAAGCCCTCGACGCGAACACGTTCGCCGTGCACCTGGCGCGCACGACTATTGCGAATCTGCGGGAGACGCAACGTGTAAAATTAATGGCTGCTGATAATAATTCTTCCGCGACTTCGGACAGACTTTTCTTTAATATTTATCGAGCCGCCAACGCGCTGTGACGGGACAAGCTGCCTGGCCGATAACTGCGGCACTACCTCCTTTATCCGATCTCGTTTGGTTATTCCTATTGCAAAAGTCTGAGGGGCGTGGCGCGTTACATGAATTTGTGATTCTTCACGCTTCTATGGCGGTCGCTAATCTTGAAAGGCGTTACAGAAAAGTGGGAAACATTTATTGTGATTCTACGTTATTGTTACCGTAAGGAATAGGGTTTTAACATGCAGATTAAACACATTAATCTCGCACATTATGTGAATAGATTTGAACATTGTTAGAATTTTCATTTGATTTGATTTACTTCCAACAACTTTTTAAATTGTTGACAAACATTTTTCCTTTACGCTAAATTTATAAAATAATTCAAACGAGATGAACATTTTTGTAGAGTCTACTGAAAATGAGCTGCATTAATAAAAATTAATACGATTTCCATAAAACCGATCAAGAAAAGTCTGTATTACCAAAAAGAAATAGAACTTTTATTTTATTCTTATTTTATTCAGCGGGAATCACCACTTCAGGAGCCTCGTAAACTCAACAGACTCTCGCTCTCCCCGCGCACCCCTTGTACAATCATCATTTATAACAAGTAACCTAACGCATTATTTATGACTAACTCCAATACTATAACTTAAAACTTCAAAGAACACAAAAAACGTCATTCTGTTCGCAACAACATATAATCTTTTTTTTGATTGAGCCACTGAAACCTATTATAGGTTTATTTCAGCTTTAACAATTTTACAGTAGACTTACAGTTAGTGTACAATGACAGACTTAATAATCTCTAGTGATGTAGCTTGCAGTCGTTTAAAAAATGGAAGATATATTCGCAGGCTTTAACATTAGATTTAGCAAAGAAAATGTCCGCTTTTAATGGTAGAAAAAACTTAATTTTGCGCAACTTATTTACTAATTTAATTCTTTGGGAATCATAAAGACGGCACTGCCATAGAATGCCATTATCTAAGTCCTCGGAGCTATAATTACACTTACAACTAGGATTACTAACAATATTTACTCGATACAGAGAGGCAGCGAGATTATTATAATGATTGGCCCTGATACGGTTTACTGTGGACATTAAACCCCTTTTAATGTAGTCATCAAAATTTTGAGCAAACCAGGGAGTTTGATTTGGGTTGTAGAATTTTTGGAAATAATGTATACCAGTGATGGTGCCTTGCTAAGTAATTGAGGATCGAGTGTTCAGAATGCCTTTTAGTCTGAGGTGACAAGTAAAATCGGTGAAAGGAACTTGGGAAATGTCCGCTGAGTTAGAAGATGTGGCAGCTTTTGCAAGGGAGTCCGCATCTTCATTTCCATACACTCCTATGTGTGACGGGATCCAGAAAAATTTTATGGAATGTGAGTTGTCCTGACAGAGTTTGAGTCGTCATGAATGTTTAAGTCGTAGCAAATACAAGAACAACCAACATAATCAGCATTAGCGATTTTGCTACCATCGATAAATATGGCCGTGGCACCGTTGTCTATTAGGATTTTTTTAATTTGAGGGTTAAGATCAACTGGATCTCTGAGCACTGAACCCAGAGTTGTGTTAATTGGAATGGATGTTACCAATGTATTGAATTCATGACAATATAAATTGTAATTATTATTAGAGATAATTTTATCTTTTAGCTCAGGAAGACAATCAATGTATATGTCACGAATTTTATTATTGAATCTAGAGTTTTTCCTTTTGGATAGGTGAAAGTATTTAGTGACAGTATTAAATATTTTGGAACCTTTGTTTGAAACAATTTTAACAAGGTATCGTTCGCATAGAAAAATTGACCTGTCTGATAGTAGCATCAACTTGGATTCTGCCATCATTACATTGACTCCTTCTCCGATAGCCAAGTGCAATTCTAACAGCTGAAACATATAATCTTAATTAACCTTTCTACATAATCAGGGTTTTTCGAAGAAACATTACAATAAACATTTTACAAAAGGAAATTCCTAAATGTCTTTATGGACATCAAAACTGCAAAGAACACAAAAGAACGTCATTATGTTCGCAACAAAGTGTCTAAATTCTCTAAAATCGCGATTATCGTGAAGCCTATTTACCAGGTCGACCGGCCGCGACGCAGCTTAATTGCTAATGAGTCCAGTGGATCGTATGAGCCGTGGAACGTGTTTCTAACCGGTTAGCTGTTGGCTTCGATAAATACACAAATTAGTTGCAGTCGGTTGCCTCGTGTTTGAAGTCCTGGGCGACTCCTGAAATCGAGCCAAGTGCTCGCTGGAGGCTCCCCAGTGCTTCCAGGCATCTTTCTTGATGCGTCTCGCGAATTTTGACTTTTAAATTTTCGTACGACTAATTTCCTTCCCGGAGAGAAAGCTGCCTCAGCGCGTTTTCTTCTGGCCGCGTTGCTGTCCCGGACAGTTTCGCAACAAACGCGGACTTTCCTGTGGACTGGAAATTTCGCGACTCCCGGAAACTGACGCCCCCACTTTCCCTTTTGGAAAGTTTTGATTCGCGACTGGGTTTTGTGTTTTCTGTTCAAGTGCGGAAACGCGAGCTGCGGAAAGTATTTGTACACAAAAGACGTCTCCAGACAGCGAATATTGCGTATGCAGTTCTGCGAATGTTCGTTCGGCACGAAATTCGCGCAAGTTAACTTTGGCCTGGACGTATTTATTGTTATTACTTATTGCTTATCTGATTTTGTTCAAACTTGGAGAAAGTATACTGCCCAAGGTACTCTACAATGTAGGAGACACATTTTTTTATGAATACTTAAAGCTGATTCTTTGGTGAAAAATTGGCTTTTCCACTTCGAAGAGTTGCCACTTCTATGACAATTGGAAATTTCGAAAAATTCTATTCTACATTTCTATCGGCGAGTCAGTCGATGTTCCAGTCCATTGCAATCATGGCGGCTAGCAATCGATGCTCCAGGAAGTGAGGTGTTGAAATAATCGAATAACTCTTGCAGCATTTTCCGAATAAAGTTGAGCTACAGTCAACTACATTGTCATGCTTCAAAGAAGTTTGTATTTATTATTTCATACTTGGATAAGTCAGACAATTATAGTTAAAAATGCAATTTCCAATAAGCAAAGTATTGAATTACCATTATCATACTGAAGATGAGAAAATTCTCGATGAGATGAAACTTTCGAGGTTTCGGTCAGAGTAATTTTTCGTTATAGAAATTGGTGAGTATATTTAAGAGGACGCGCTTAAATGGATCACTGTGTACATTATCAGCGTTGGACGATGACGAGGGGATCAAAATAATTATGGCCGTTGTCTTCGAGGAGCTGGAATTTAATTTGACGTTAGTTAAATTACGCTTGTTATCATTCTTGGTAACCGATCGATATTTTAGCTCGCATAGATCGCGTTTGACTTACAATCGATGCTGGACGGTATTACGGTGATGGATATTCACCGGTAACATTAGGAATCACAGGCTGCGAATTCTGGAAATCTCTATTGACGTTTATCGCCGCGAATTAGCATAACAGCGTAACGTTCGTAATTCACGAGCTATACATTTGTCACGTGACGCGATTAATCTTTGTAGTATAAATTTATACGTTTAAGTCATCTGCGAATGTTAATTGCCGTGATATAATTTCACGGGTGGCTATTTCGATATTATTCTTTAACTTTCAGAACGGGGACCCTTCTCGAGTCGTGAACAGAAATGTTTCACTGTAACCGAATTGTTGTTTAATCTGCTTATTGGCTAAGATACGTCGCCGTGGATCTTCTGTAAGGTCAGAGAATTATAATTCTGTCGTAGAGAAATATTTCACTAGGAACGAGGTATTACTGACAAGATATGAAACGTTCCTTTCCGAGCGCCTTATTAAGGAAAACAAATGTACCTGTCCCAGTGAATCTGTAGATTCCGATGAAAGCGCAGATTCAGTGGTCCCGTGGGTATGAATCATTTCCGTTGAAGTTAGGGCTCACGTCTGCAGATAACGCTTCTCAAAATCTCCTTTCCCAATGTCCATTTCCGATGGGTACGTCCCTTGCTCTTTTGTTAAACTATTGCCAAATCTGACTGCATAGAAATACTCTGTTACTCTTAGATTGCATCAATTCAACATAAATTCTATTTCATACAATCGATAAAGTCAATGCGTTCGTAGATCTCAAAATTCATTGCGAATGCAATTTTTATAAGGAACTCTTCTATATACCTGGTATGTAAATATGAAACCAGAATTTTTGTATAGAAAATACACGTTTATTGTATGAAAATGATACAAAATATTTTATTCGAAGTATTGCCCATCGGTAGCTATACAATTTTTTCATCTCTCTGACAATTTATGGATGCCACGTCAAAAAAAACTGTTCCTCTTTTGAGGCAAACCAGTCTTCGAGCCATTTTCGTACATTTTCGTAAGATGTGAAGCACCGCTCAGCAAGTGCGTGTCCCATCGATGCAAATAAATAATAATCGGATGGAGCCAAATTTGGTGAGTAAGCCGCATGCGAAAGAATCCCGAACTAAACGCCTCAATCGATTCCTTGAGCAGTTTTGCTGTGTGTGATGGTGCATTATCATGAAGAAATAATTATTTAAATAAAAATAAATTTTTTAAAAATACCACACGTTTTTAAAATGGACTAAAAAGTATAAAATAAAATTTTTAAAAACGCCACGTTTAAAAAACGGACTAGAAAGTATAAAATAATTTTTTCTAGCCCCATACAGATTCCTAACCCCTGAAAATTTGTGATTGTGAATTTTTAATAGCTAAGAAAATACTTGTAAGATTTAAAACGAAAAACGCGGGGCGCATGCAATAGATAATTGATGCATGAACACTAAATCACTAACAACTTTATTGCACTGCAAATGATATGAAGTGTTGTACAAGATTTCTCAGCGGCAGCTACTCTCTACACTCCTTACTATGTATTATCTTGCGCCCCACGTTTTTCGTTTTAAATCTTACAAGTATTTTTTTAGCTATTAAAAATTCACAATCACAAATTTT
Source organism: Lasioglossum pauxillum (assembly GCA_933228785.1). Taxonomy (NCBI): domain Eukaryota; kingdom Metazoa; phylum Arthropoda; class Insecta; order Hymenoptera; family Halictidae; genus Lasioglossum; species Lasioglossum pauxillum. Next base: position 34,466,024 of record OW121701.1, on the reverse strand, counting down.
CAGGGGTTAGGAATCTGTATGGGGCTAGAAAAAATTATTTTATACTTTTTAGTCCGTTTTTTAAACGTGGTGTTTTTAAAGATTTGATTTTATACTTTTTAGTCCGTTTCAAAAACGTGGTATTTTAAAAAAATTTATTTTTATTTAAATAATTATTTTCTGCTTTTTAGCCTTATGTGTGTGAAATTTTACAATCGATTTTGAACATTTTGATGAGATTATAACAGAGACATGTAATAAATTTCATACGGTATTGCGACGCGTCATATCGAAAACGAACGCCGTGGTAAAATGTCAAAGATAAAGGTTCGACGGAGAACTGTTCTTTCGCTTGGTAAACAAATATTATAGTACACTAATACGTAGTAACTTTGTAAACACCGCACGGAGCTCGAACGCACACTGAGCTTCTTCGGTGCGAAGCAGGTCAGTGGTGTGGGGATGAGACAGAGTGGGAACCGAGTGGGCACTACCGGTCGTCGCGCGGGGACGTGTAACGGCTAAATTTTTAATAGTTTATATCTCCTAAACGCGTAGGCTGTTGTAAATAAAAAAAATTTTTTTTTAATATTGCATTGTCATATAGTACTGAGCTATGTTTAAAATTTCAAGTCTCTAGCTCATCGAGAAGTTAGTTTAAAATCAGTTGTAAAATTTGTACCGAACAGACAAACAGACATACAAGAAAGCGAACTAATAAAAACGTGGTAAAATATTTAATGGCATACCTGGTGATTTGGCGACTTCTCTGTGAAAATCATCATTAACGAACTGCTCCTTTTTTGTAGACATTTTTTCGAGATTATAACAGAGACATGTAGTAAATTTCAGACGGTATTGCGACCGCATTATATCGAAACGCCGTGGTAAAATGTCAAAGATAAAGGTTCGACCGAAAATCTCGGTGTAACTGTCCCTTCGATTGGTAAACAAACATTATAGTATAATAATACGTAGTAACTTTGTAAACACCGCACGGAGCTCAAACGCACACTGACGCACACTGAGCTCCTTCGGTGCGAAGCGGGTCAGTGGAGTGGGGATGAGTCAGAGAGGGAACGGGTAGTGGAGTAGGGAGCGCTGTCGCGCGGCGCGGCGTGGCGATTGCTGAACGCGATGACGTAGGTTTCGCGGGGGGGGGGGGGGGGGTGAACAGGTAAATATTTCATTGTTATTTCTCCGAAACGGATACACTTTTAAAAAAAATTTTTTTTTAATAATGCATTGTCATCCAGTTCTGAGCCATGTAACCGATTTCAAGTCTCTAGCTCATCAGGAAGTTAGTTTAAAATCAATTGCAAAATTTGCCACCGAACAGACAAACAAACAAACAAACAAGAAAGCGAGCTAATAAAAACGTGGTAAAATCACTTTGTGATTCATGTGGAACCCATTTTCCCATCTTCTGGATCTTTCCCATGGCTTTCAAACGTATGGAGGCGGCTTCTCGTGTCACATTTAATTGATCCGCGAGTTGTTGTTGCGTTCGAGCGTCATCCTCATCCAACAATGCTTGCAATTCGCTGTCTTCAAACTTTCTCGGTGGTCTTCCATGTTCTTCGTTTCTCACGTCAAAATCGCCATTTTTGAATTTTTTAAACCACTCGGAGCATTGTGATTTACCAAGAGCATGTTCACCGTAAGCAGTTTTCTTCAAATGGTAACACAAAATCAATGCTGTCGGCAAATCGTAGTTTCCAGGCACAAAATTCGACATGTTCAACGCTATTAAAAACTATGCTGCTGTATGAAACTTGTATGGTTGTGAGTTGAAAATCCTTATCAGATGTCAAAACAAGAAAATGGCGTCAATGACGCGGTTTGACGGTAACTACATTGACAGCTAGGGCCACGTATGGGCAAATTCCGGTTCCATATTTACAGACCTGGTAGATAAACAACTCCGTATAAAATAAAAGAGCTAGACAGAATGACTTCCTTTATTTATCATCATGAGGTGGGGCGACTACGTAATCTACCTTCTACATTGCAGCTATTCATTCTCACCGTGAACGCATAACATCCGCAGTCTGCTAATCAGGTAAAAGTCGCTTTGCTACGGTGTTTGCAGGGATCACAACAAAGACAGCGCGAAACAAGACGCAACACAAATGGCGAAGGTAGAAAATTACTGGGACCGCAATTTCACAGTGCGGCACGACAAGATCAAAGTACTCGCGGAGTTTCACGAGGGAATCAAGTAAATGTAATCTCGTTACGGAACACATACTGAAGGAGAAGGGGAGGGGCTAATCAATCAAGTCGAAACGAGATTCTGTATCGTTCGCATCGGTATCGAGTAGTAAGCATCCGGAGCCACCGAAATGGTTCCGAGTTCGAGAGGCAGAGCAGAAGGAAGCCGCATCCGGCACGCCAAATACAAATCGATCAAGAAGAAGGAGAGACGGGTCGTCTGTCGGGACGACACGTCGTCGCAGCAAAGGTTGTCAGGTTCGACAGGCACTATCTGGGAAGCCATCTTCCTCGTTGCTCTTCCTCTTTCATCTTGTTCGCGGTAATTCGAACGGCTCGGAATAGTGGAAATTGCCGAGTGCGTATACTTAAGAGGGTCACTTAACAGAGGCTTCTCGTGTAACGACAGCGGGAACAAGTCTTACAACAATTATTTTCCGAATGACTATTCTAATTCTTATTAATTATTAAATAATACCCACGTTTCCTTAGCCATTGGACCTAACATATATATTTAATTACTTATTTACAGTACCTTTTTAATATAAATTTAACTAATCGGCCGAAAAAAGTAAACTTTTCTTCATTCTGCATTCAAAATAGGTTCAATTCCAGCATAAACTAGCCTGATTTTATCTCTTATCAGTCAAGGGGCGACTACGAAAGTCACCGCTACAGATTGCTGTATGTACACTAACAAGTATAACTGATTCAACATACTTTAAATCAGAATAACTATTTATGAATGGACCAAACGACTAGTTTGATCCTCTCTGTAAGGCTAGAAAAATTTTAGTTTAGTAAATGACGTCTAAAAAATATTTTGAAAAAATGCATTTGGTCGGAATTGCGAAAAAAATAGTAAATAGTGGATGGGTATTTTATCGATCGCAATTTTTTGATATATAAGAATTAATTTTTCGCGGCGCCATGGTTCGATCATTATTTACTATACTTGGCTCTACTGTAGCGTATATGTCAAAGTGACATACATGTGCTATTCCAAATAGTAGAGGAAAAAGGAAAGGTGGTAATGTTTTTGTGTTTCGTCCTAGACCCGCTAGAGGACTCATCAGTAAGGCTAGCTAGCGGGTCTTGCCTTATACACGGGATGTTCGAAGGCGTTTGAAGAACGTATATATACTGCCGGAAAGGCTTTCTCGCTAGTTACTACAATATCACCTATTAGTATATATACGTTCTTCAAACGCCTTCGAACATCCCGTGTATAAGGCAAGACCCGCTAGCTAGCCTTACTGATGAGTCCTCTAGCGGGTCTAGGACGAAACACAAAAACATTACCACCTTTCCTTTTTCCTCTACTATTTGGAATAGCACATGTATGTCACTTTGACATATACGCTACAGTAGAGCCAAGTATAGTAAATAATGATCGAACCATGGCGCCGCGAAAAATTAATTCTTATATATCAAAAATAGTAAACATTGATTTTTACTACTTTTTTAGCTGTGCCAATAACGAAAATTGAAAAGATGTGTTTGGTCAACTCGTATAAATTATATGTATACGCTCTGAAAATTTCATTGGAATTGGTTAATTGCTTTACGAATTATAAACGATCAAAAGTGGTAAGAATTGCTATTTTTCATACAACTGCCATTTTTACCACTTTCGATCGTTTATAACTTGTAAACCAATTTCAATGAAATTTTCAGAGCGTGTATCATTTATACGAGTTGACCAAACACATCTTTTGAATTTTCGTTATTGGCCCAGATAAAAAAGTAGTAAAAATCAATTTTTACTATTTTTTTCGCAATTTCGACCTAATGCATTTTTTCCAAATATTTTTAGACGACATTTACTAAATTAATTCTTCTAGCCTTACAGAGAAATTGAAGTTGTTTAGTCCATTCATAAAAAAGTTATTCTGATTTAAAGTGTGTTGCATCAGTTATGCTCCTTACTGTACCATTATTCACAATATTGTTCACATTATTAAGTATGTTGGTATCTAATCAATTACTGCACAGTTAGGTATTGTGTGAGGCATTATATCAGAATCATATACATATGTACAATGGAATTATTCTAGGTCGGAAGTAAATGATTAATTTTCAAGTTAATTTTCAAGTTACTTTCTATCATGATTACTGTTGCAGTTACTACTCTAATCTGAAGAGGTACTTTATTATTTCAACCGTTCTAATTTTTATGAATTTACAAAATCAAAATAATATTACGATATCAACAAGTGCTTCTAATATAAATATTGTTTCATACTTTATTCACCAATTTTGGCCATGGATGCATGAAATCCTTTAAAAACACTGAAGACGTTCAGATTTTAGGATTGCATTGCAGAAGAGGTTTTCAGTGAACGGTGCCCCGAGCGTTCGACTACGGGGATCATGAAAAACTAATTACCAGGCGTGTATAAAATCGGGAGCAGGGGGTGATGGCTTGATCTCTGACCAGGAACGTTTACACGTTCGTAAGCCCAGTGTTTGGCCACCTTCTCGACGCGATGGTTGGTTAGAACCGGGCATCTCTATCTTCGTAAATCTTCGCGAACGCGGAGAAATACGGCGGGTCATTGCAATTTGTTTTTATAGGGAATCGGGGGAGAAGGGAGGGGGGCTGCCGTCGGGGCTCACGAGCGTAGCCAGGAATTACCTTGGGATATCTATGCGGAAATGTAGAAATTTCGCTGGTAGCAGATAGGAGGTAGCACGCCAGGGGGTAGAGGTCAGTCTCGCGTGATGGCTAACGAGTCCACTGATCGTTGAAAGAAAAGTGGGGCTAAAAGGAAGAAAGCTCTGGCTGGAAAGCTCCAACATTGCGGCTTCCACCCGCCAGGCATCTCGCATGAAACAATTTTGCGTAGTGCAAACCGTGCGGCGCATCGTTACATACTTGTTTAATGTACGAGTTTTGCATTCACTTTCTTTGGGCCGCGGCGAGTACCATTTCCGAGCCTGGCCTCGTGTAACCGATAACGCTTTCGCGGTGCACGCATTATAAAGTGACCAGCTTATGATTTCGTTGCTGTTGTCGAAACTTTATGCAGAATTGAAGTTTTCCCGATCCATCGAGCCGCTCCACAGTGGCCTAGAAGTCAGTTCTAGTGCGAATTAATTATTGTGCGAGGAAAAAATTGACATTTTGTGTAAAAATTACTTTTAAATATTTGAGTATAGTAAATAAAACATAATTTACAATGCTGACTACTTGTTTATTAATATAATAATTATTAATCTAATACTACATTCATTAAAATTTTTTAATGGCTTTCCAACTCTTGCGGGTTCAAGTTCGTGAATGCCAATCTCATTAAAGGGGAATACTATGGTCCATTCTAACCAGTCTTATTTTTTGACAGAAATCTATCTTTATAATTATTGCCTATTTTCCAACGTTTCTCAATATTTTTGATAAAGTTCTCTAAAATTCTTTCAATATTGTGTCCGCTCACATTCCTTCCGGTAAAAATAGCCTCTAGTAATCCACTAACGCAGTTCTTTCGTTTCAAATTCTTCAATTTGAACCATTCTTCGAACAACTCTAAGCGGGTGATCGTAGATACGTTTACTAAAATAATAAAATAAAATGATAATGGAATTGCGAGGGATCGCGTTTTCTCTTTGCCGTTTATGGAGATGAAGTAAGTTTTCAAATTAAATACTTCGCAACGCGTGCAAATGCGTGCAAATTTTGTAAAACTTACGACATTCTTATAATTTTTCTTAAAAAGTATCAGTTCATAGAATATATCATAAAGTGTGTGAAGGAAACGTAAACCTACCATTCCCAGTTACAGCCATACTGATAATATCATACAGGGTGGTCCACGCAACTTGCACACCTATAATAACTTCCAAAGTATGCGTTGCACGATAAAGTTTTGTATACAGAAGTTGCATGGTCTGAAGGAGTACATTATTTAGTGTATTTATTTTTTTTACAGACGGACGCGTGAAGGACATGTGAAGGACAACTTCATTTTTTTAAATGAAATGAGGTATTTTTTAATATATCAATCGATGCTGCTGGGCATTCGTTATAAAAAAGTACTAGCCTACCTATGTCGAAAAATTAGTAGTTCAGGAGATATTTCAATTTAAATAACTCCAAAATACCATTACTGTCGTACTAAGGCGTTACACAAGTAAGTAAACACTAACGCATTAGTACGACAGTAATGGTATTTTGGAGTTATTTAAATTGAAATATCTCCTGAACTACTAACTTTTCGACATACATAGGTTAGTACTTTTTTATAACGAATGCCCAGCTGCATCGATTGATGTATTAAAAAATACCTTATTCTATTTAAAAAAATGAAGTTGACCATCACATGTCCTTTACGCGTCCACCTGTAAAAAAAATAAATACACTACATAATGTACCCCTTCAGACCATGCAACTTCTGTATACAAAATTTTTTCGTGCAACCCATACTTTGGAAGATATTATAGGTATGCAAGTTGCGTGGACCACCCTGCATATAACAAGATACTAACACAATTTATGCACACTTCAAGAAAGAACTCGATAGTTTAAGGTTATAATTTGTAGCAATTGACTAACGCAGAAAACAAAAAGGTGGTTACTGAAATGTTGACAGTCTTGCCAAGAATAATACGGTGATGTGATTTACTAATTTTGCTTTTGTTATTGTAGTATACATATCAAACTATCATACAAGTATAAATTTTAACAGGTTTACGTTGGTTGGTATTTTTAATTTATTCGCGCTAGAACTGACTTTTAGACCACAGTGCGCTCGTTTGCCAAATCGATTACAGCGGGTGATTTGATCATTATGAACAGGCGGGAAAATTGCACGAAGATAGCAGAAAGCTCCTGTCTTTATGATTATTATATTATAATTAGTAAAAATGAGTAAGCGTAATTTAAAACAGTAGAAACAGAAGAATTGAAACATGTCCAGAATAAAAATAATTTTCTATTTCACTCCAGCTTGTTGGAATTCAGGTAGATATTTTTTATTTCGCATAAAGATCCGCTCTCTGATTATAATAGTATAAAATATTATAGTATATTTCTAAAAAAAACTTTACTGCAATTATATCATAATTATATATTTTATTTTAAATTATATTTTTTAAAAATTCACGAAAGGATGCAATTGCATTGATGTTAAAAAATACAAGAATTTATACACGTGAAAATTTTAATTGTTTTTAAGGAGTCAAATTTGGCACATTTTCAGGACGTTGAATAACATTCCATTCGCGTATTAATTAAAACTGTACGTGTTCTAAAAAAACAAATAACTATACAGAACACAAAAAAATGACAATAAAATATTCTCATACATTTGTTCATCTGAAAATATCATAAATGTAATATGAGAATCAGGAGACGCATAATAATGTAATATTCGCAGAAATTGTTGTTGCAATATTAAATTTCATATATTTGCCGTTCGGCAATTTTCGTGTTTCCGATTTATTTACATTTCCGTTGTATTTATTTTGAATGGAATTTTAATGGTACACGTGCTGTAATGTTTGCGTGTCAGAAACACGCGGAAAATTCACTACAGTGTGAAATCCGGGAGAGAGGATGATTGTGCCTGTGATTCTGCTTGGAAAATGAGCCGTCACCTAAACAATACGATCTAAGGACAGTTCAGTTGCTCCGTGAATGTCACCTGGCGCGTGTCGATTTTTTTACGAGACGCGAGAGCGTATGTGAAAAATGGTTGTGCTAAAATCCTGGTCTTTCTTGAGCAAAAATATTTTTTAAAGAACAGCGTTTGAAATTGGAAGGGTTTATTGCAAACATTTATTGCAAGATCCATTTAAGGGTTAATTGCAGACTCACCGTGCAAACGAAAAACATTGAAACACATCGAAATCCACCCCCGCGATTGAAACTTGAAATTCTCCAACCGCGGTAAGTTTCGAGAATCGTTGAAACGAGAATCATTGCACCCGCGCATTTACAAGATTATGAATTTATTTAATACGAGTTATCAAGGACGCGTTGTGTTTTTTTTAACTGAAACATGTAGTCACAAACGAGTGCAGTTGAACGAATGCACCCCAAAAAAACCGCTTTCCATGGTTAACACGACAGCTGCAGCTGCAGTTGCGCGTAGCCAAAAAACCAAAAAAGATTCTTAATCCGCATGAGCGTGGTTATCAACTGAACTGGAATAAAAGAAATATGTAAAAAAACCAAAGGAAGGTCCAGCCGGAACAAATAGTTTTAATCCTTGGAAAACAAGCTTCTCTTTTAACGTCAGAAAATTCTTTTGAAGTTTATTACAACATTGAATATCAAATTTGTACGATATTTCCGCCGTATAATAAGTTACCGCGCTCTCTGTATGATACAATTTCTTTCCCGGTTCTTTTGCGTTTCCATCGAGCGACTAAGAGCATTCCTTTTGAACAGAAATGCTGAAATTTCCCGTTTATTCGGCTTCGGGGCAGCGAGATAATAACCCATTGTCGACACGAACGGTATGCACCTAATTAAAAGTTCCGTTTCGCGGATACACGTCCAAGAAACGGTAACCGTCGAACTTCCCGGCAGCAGAAGTGATCTGCACACTTGCGCACAGTCGCGTACGATCTCTCTATGTACATATATGTAGTCCACGTCGATATTAGTATAATAGGCTAATCCCCGCTTCATGCGTCACAGAAATTTCGTGTACGTCTTTCTCACATTCGCTCCCATTGGGCGTTGATGAAAGGATTGCTTTTTGTGCGACATTTCTATCTGGACCAGTAATGAAAATTTAAGAAAAGTGCTTTGCAGACATTCTAGAAGTTTCAACAAAATTGATTAATTAGTTCAGTTTATCTGCGAATGTTTGCTGTTTCTAAAAACAGGTTTATTTGGATCAATTTGCAGAATTGAAAAACCGAGTTTTTTATTTGATCCGCTGGAAATGCTGAAATGAATATGGAAGTACGTGTACGTATATCACTTAATTGAAACGCTAACGTTTTGGCTTGAATTGGCCTCCGGGGCTCAAGTATTTATTTCAGTAAAACTATTCTCCATGAATTAGGTTGATGTTTGCTATGTAAATCCTCAAACGCATTCTGTTATACTATCCTCTATGCGGCAGCACGCAGACTGACCGATGAGAATTCAGTAGTCATTTTCTGTGCTTCATGGGATCGTATTTCGTGGAAGAAAATATTGTAGTAATAAATATGAATTTCTAATTTACTTTTAGGACGAGGTTTAACCATTTTGGTTCTCTGTATCCATTTGCTTAATTATGAAGTATCTTCCTCCTGTTGTTTTAGTTTCTTTCTCATTTTTTTTCATTGTTAAATATTTGTAGTCTCACAAATATTGAATAAATTGAAAAATGTACGAATTTCAGTCGTTTTAGTATTCTTTTATTCATTTATGTTTCTACACATAGAGTATATGTATTGTGGTTCCATGTATGTATACTGTATACGAAATAAACTGAAAATCTTTAATTACTGTAACCGGTTTTTGGGCATAGGGAAATTCGAAAGCCGTTTTTTATATAAATCCTACTCCGGAGAAACAGAGTCGTCCGATCCAAACATTCTGATTTTAATGGTACTTTGCGTGTATAGCATAATGAAGCGTGCAAGAAGGAACTTTTTTTCGTTGAAAAATCACTTTGAGGGGTAAAATTAACCCTCAAAGCTTCCCGGGATTTTTATCTCGTTTTCTGATGGCTAAAAAGCTAATAAAAAGCTAGGGTACTACATAAAGGTACGTGATGTATTCTTGTGTGATGGATATTGATTATCTTTCAGGTTATCCTTCCTTCAAAAATGGATTATAAATGATTTTTAATGAGAACATAAATAAATATATTCCATTTTGCTGTAATGGAATACTATGGCGCGGATTTAAACACAATGTTTAAACAAAAGCTAAAATAATTTTATTGGAGTAATAGTATCAAAAATATTGTTGATGAGGCCATGTATTTTTAAATAATTGCAAAAAATATCGATCAACATTATTTTTGACGCTATGAAAAGTTAATGAAGAATTACGTTGCGCATAAGCTTGATGCTATAAAAATGTTAAAGGCGAGTACGTACGTTACTTATTTGTTGTACAAAAAAATGTTCAAACAAATGTTACATGGTTCCTAGGGGGACATACAGTGCTGCAATCTGATTTTTGTTACTTCGATTTTTTATCAACATATAGAGGTCACCTTCAGTTTATTAAATAGAACGCCTATTTTTGATTGAACTCGGACGAAACACAAAATTCTGCTTAAAAAGGTATGTACCTTCATATATCATAAATCTAATAGTTAAAGAGATATTATCGATATAATTTCCCATATGTACTTATTCAAATTGAGGATATCAGTTCGAGCACCTACTAGCTTCTAGGTAATAGCTATTATACATATGGGAAATTATATCGATAATATCTCGTTAACTATTAGATTTATGATATAAGAAGGTACATACCTTTTTAAGCAGAATTTTGTGCTTCGTCCGAGTTCAATCAAAAATATTAGGCATTCTATTTAATAAACTGAAGGTGACCTCTATATGTTAATAAAAAATCGAAGTAACAAAAATCAGATTGAAGCACTGTATGTCCCCCTAGGAACCATGCAACATTCATTTGAACATGTTTTTTGTACAACAAATAACTTACAAGTTATTTGAGATCGTCACGTTACGAGACTCACCCTGTATATGTACAGTAAAGAGCATAACTGATTCCACACACTTTAAATCAGAACAATTTTTTCATGAATGAACCAAACGACTTCAATTTCTCTGTAAGGCTAGAAGAATTAGTTTAGTAAATGACGTCTAATAAATAAGTTGGAAACATGCATTTGATCGGAATTGTGAAGAACAATACAAAAAATTGATTTTTACAACTTTTTTAGCTGGGCCAATAACGAAAATTCAAAAGATGTGTCTGGTCAACTGGTATAAATTATATACGCTCTGAAAATTTCATTGAAATTGGTTAATTGGTTTGCGAATTATAAACGATCAAAAGTGGTAATTTGTAGTGTACCATAAAGTGGCAAGTTTTACCATTTTTGATCGTTTATAATTCGTAAAGCAATTAACCAATTGCAATGAAATTTTCAGAGCGTATATAATTTATACCAGTTGACAAAACACATGTTTTAAATTGTCATTATTGGGCCAGCTAAAAAAGTTGTAAAAATCAATTTTTTGTATTGTTCTTCACAATTCCGACCAAATGCATGTTTTCAACTTATTTATTAGACGTCATTTACTAAACTAATTCTTCTAGCCGTACAGAGAAATTGAAGTCGTTTGGTCCATTCATATAAAAAGTTATTCTGATTTAAAGTGTGTGGATTCAGTTATGCTCCTGACTGTATACATCAGTCTTTTTCCATATGTAGATAAATGCAGGTACAACAATGAAAAGTAATGTGGACAAACATAATGTTCGGATCATATGGATTGGTCTACGGGTTAAAGCTGCTGGATAAAATACTTAATTGTCGGGAGTAAAGTTAGGACATTAAATAGCGGGGATATAAAATTTTGTTAAACGATTTCCACAGATCATCCGTACGATTTTAGCTGGCGCACGCAGATCGAGTTTATTCTCTGAATAAGTTTCCTTTTTCACCAGAGGACTTTTGGGAGGGACGTAAAATCTGTGATATATAGCACCAACATATCGAAGTTCAACTTCAGAAATTGAGTCGTATTTGTTGGAGTGAATCGATTCTTTCACGGAAAATATAACTGAACCGATTTCCTCAGTATTTTCACTTTTCGAATGTAATGTTGTCCACAACAAAAAGTTAGCGAAGTTCTAATTAATTAGAAAAATATACGTTCTAGTTCTCCTTTAATTCATAGCTCACACACAAACATACGAATTTGCATGAAAATGAATGGAATATTTAGAATCGGAATAAAAATTTTTTGAATATACATTTTACGGTATCCGAATTCGTCGAGTTTTTGAAAAATGTCTAGCGAAATTGAAGTCCAAAAGAACTGCTCCGCAGAGATCGCGAGGGCGCGACGATTAAAAAATATGAGAAGACCGGGAAACTGATGAAGATTAGGTTACTCGCATGATCAAATTTCTGGCGAGGGTGAGACCTGAAATTTGTTCTCGCACCCTTCTCTTCTGGCCTTCGTTAACACGAAATTGCGTAATAGAGATTGTCCAGATGACCCTTAAAAGGGCCAGGCGACGAGGGGAAAGGTTACACGGTTAGCATACTCTTTGGCCAAGCATAAACCGGAACGTTTTTTCGGCTTTACGGACCGCTAATTCTTCAAACAAATGTCCGGATGCATCAGAAGCACGATACGTTCCAATTTTTTGGTTTCGTTCCTCCCTGTTCCAGGGAAGTTTAAAATATAGTTTCAAGTGGACGGGGAAAGTTTCACTTCTCCCTCGGCTAAAGAGCAACCGAAGAGAGATACTTAAATGAAACGGAAAGAAAACGTGCTTGAAATTTGTACGTACTGTTCCACGTAATTACTTTTCCGCGTAATCAACTTTCGCTTCGATATTATATTTCTGCAAAGTTTTAATAAGTTTCTGAATATCAAGCCTTGTGCGATTTTTTGGACTGAAAACTCGGACATTACTACTGGTGAAGTCTTTATAATACTTGGAGGTATCTCGGTAAATTTTTCGAACGATTCCAATGTGACAGATTACAGTTTGAGGAGACAGTATACCATTTCGAGGTTAACCCCGGCCATAGTACCCCTTTATAAACAACCCACCCCTCATATACAGGGTGAGTCACCTAACGTTGCCACCTCAAATATCTTCGTTGTTTGTAAAGATACGTCAAATGTCTGAGGGAGAAAGCTGAATGGTTCAGTGGGGCTCACATGATACCAAAAATATTTTTGTGTCTATGTGATTTTTTCTAGAGATATCAAGGTCACCTTCAGTTTTTAAATGGAAGCACCCTTTTTTAAACACCTACAATGATAGTCCATAATTACCCATGCACGTATAAACTTTCTAAGTAGCTCCTAGTCCAGGGGTGGCCAACTTTTTACATACCGTGCGGCAATCCCTTTCGCATACGAGTTTCGATGCGCCATACAACTCTATCGCGTAACTAAATTCATTCATTTACGCCAGTTCAAAAGACACACGAATACTGGAGCACGAATTTGTAATAGTGAGAAATTATCTCTCGGACGAGAGGTCGATCGCTGTCGTCAACTCCGCAATTCACATCCTGCAACTGTGAACTGTTGAAAAATTTCGACGAACTGATGAGAAAGAAGACTGTATGAATTGAACTGAGAGCACTCAGGTGTTGAAAACATGAAGACAACATGAATGATGCAAACTTCAAAAGAAGAAGTAGACGCGAAGGTACAATGCGCCACTTGTAATCATCCAGTGCGCCACGTTCGGCGAATGCGCCGCAGGTTGGCCATCCCTGTCCTAGCCCATATAACGGACACAGAACATTATTATTTTGCATTAACCATTAAAAATTCGCAGTCTACTCGTTAACCGCTCACTAATTTTCGAAGCTCATTTGTAGACTTCATACTTAGGCTTTAAAAACAACAAAGATGTTTGAGGTGGCAGCGTTGGGTGACTCACCCTGCATATATTCTATACATATATTTCCCATAACCGAGCATAATGAAATGCAAACACAAACGACCCGGAATTTCGGAAAGACGTCTTACACGAATTTAAACTACGAAATATCCGTTTACCATGTTTATTCGTTGCATTACTTGGCTGCTGCTTACGCCGACTCTACAAACACGTTCGCATGAATGTTCGTGGGATCAAATTGGCTCGGCCAACCCCCGAAAAAAAGAAGAAAAAAAAGCGAACTAGAAACAACCAAGGTACCGCGCGCAGGAGTCGCCTAACAATCCTTGGGGACCGGGCAGCAATTTTACATTCCGCATCGGCTAGCTTCGACTTCCACTTTCACGAGGACGGATTCTCCAGGAAGCACATGGAATCTGAGGTGCGCAATACGAACAAACGAAGTAGTTCGACCTAGTGAAACTGGTTGGTTCCCGCAAGCAGTATCCCCTTTTATTCCCCGGAAGATTTTTGCGGGACCTCGCTTCACCAACTGCACTCCATCCGAAAGACTCCTTTCTCATCCTCAAGATAAGGCATCTCAATTTCAGCGACTCTCTTTCTCCCCCCCCCCCTCTCTCACTCTCTCCCTCTCTCTCTCCGCCTCTCTAGCAGACACACACTCGTACACAGTCTTCCTGGTCGTCTTTCTCTCTTCCCAAGTCTGTCCTGTTCCTTCCGCCCTCATGTTTCATCTTTGTTCGTCTCTGCCTTTTCTCAGGATGCCACGAGACCCTCTTTAACCTCTTATGTAACCGAACCGCAAAATATCGATCGATGTAAACGCTTTCGGTTCGTGGAAACTGCGTGCATTATCGCGGATTACGAGTCAATCGATTAAGTGACCATTACTGTTGCGGTATTAATAATAATTTAAACAAGATACATAATGGATGTATGTAGAACATTAAATATACTGTCAATATAATCAATGTTCACTACTCCATTTCGTTGTACCTTATAGATAGATTGCGGATTTTATGTATGTATGACAAAAATGGGCATGTACAATTTAAAGCAGTGGACATGTTAAAAATATTTAAGGACATCCATGTTATTAGTTTCAGCTTGATTGGATGATTAAAAGAATAATACAATTTTTGTTTGGTTCCTGTGTCCTGCAATCAATGCGATCATTTTACTACGTTTTTATTAGCTCGCTTTCTTGTCTGTCTGTCTGCTTGTTCCGTACAAATTTTGCAATTGATTTTAAACTAACTTCCCGATGAGCTAGAGACTTGAAATTTTAAACATAGCTCAGAACTGGATTACAATGCAATATTTAAAACAAAATTTTAAAAAAGCCTATGCATTTAGGAAATATAAACTATTTAAAATTTAACCGTTACACCTCCCAGCGCGACGCTCGGTAGTACCCACTCGGTTCCCACTCGGTTCCCACTCGGTTCTGACTCATCCCCACTCCACTGACCCGCTTCGCACCGAAGGAGCTCAGTATGCGTTCAAGCTCCGTGCGGTGTTTACAAAGTTACTACGTATTATTATACTATAATGTTTGATTACCAAGCGAAAGAACAGTTACACCGAAATTCTCCTTCGAACCTTCATCTTTGACATTTTACTGCGCCGTTTGTTTTCGATAAGACGCGGTCGCAATACCGTCTGAAATTTACTACATGTCTCTGTTATAATCTCATCAAAATGTTTAAAATCGATTGAAAAATTTCACACACACAAGACTAAAAAGCAGGAAATAATTATTGATCAAAAACCAAACATTTTTTTTAACATGCTATATATCATTTCCCGTAGATTTATTCACGCTGATTTCAAATTTTGAGACGAGATTTGAAATCAGCGTAAAAAATCTACGGGAAATGATATATAGTATGTTAAAAAAAAAATTCCGTGTATGGTACTGGAGAAACCACATTTTCTTGAAATTCTACATGTTTAACGAATTTTCTCAACGTTAAAAAACGTTCGTACCATGTATCTCCCTATTTTTCCCATATTCTGCAAAGTTTCAGCTTTAATTTTTAAAAAATTTCATCGCTCTACCTCATTTCTATCGAAAGTTCTTTGATTTTGAATCGAGTTTGGTCCAAATTTGCGATTGTGTTCCGGCGCGGCGCGGCGGTAGCGTATTCAGAGATGTCAGGCAGCCGCTGTACATGGCGCGCTAATTTCTGCGAAGCACTAACTGCAAACACATCTGCCGTAGGTAAAAAAATATCGCAGCGAGTTTATGGAGTACTCAATCGAATAGGCAGAATCTCTGCTTCAATCTGACGTTCGGATCATGGTATTACGATCATTTCTCGCCGAGATATAGCGAGTTAAAGGAGAAATGGAAATTGTGCATTTTTAAGCATATTTTCAGAAACACCTGGTATATCGAAATGTTAATGAAATTGAAAAAACAAACGGAGTGCCTTGAAGAGAAATAAGCTTGTAAGGAATAAGCCGTATTTATTTGTAAAACAAGACACATGGATAACCAGTCGTGACAGACGTGTTTGTCGCGGGAGCTCGTTTCGATCTGATCTTCTTTTATAATTCGTTGGCAATTACAATTTTAGAATTCTTCTGTTCCGATTCTCTATTTTATAAATTTAACTATACATAGGGTTGTCTGTTAATACACACACGTACATACATACAATACACACACATCATTCGTACTTTAACCCTATAAAACGCTGTTTCTATTGCTTTTTTGCACAAGATTCTACGATAAATTTTTCGCTTTCTGGAGCCAGTTAAAGATAAAAAGCTCATATTCACTTCAATGTTGAGTAACTCGAATAAAAAAAATCGCACAATATTCGACAACTACACAATTTACACAGGAAAGATAGTCCTTCCAAATGATATTAACGCGATTTATCAAACAAGTTTGTTGCTCCCCATGCAATGTTCCAAAGTTGCACCAAATTTTTGTTAACCGTCAATGTTGTTTTCATCTCGCTATAGCTTTGCAAAAACCAACATAACAACAATTTGAAACAGAGCATCTGAAATTAGAGGCTTCAGGCTTTCAAACCATTGTTTAACGATATCGATATGGTAATTTTTGGCGAAGTTATGATCACGTGAAGTGGGACCAATTTTTCGGGTTCGCACAAGTGATCCCTTAATTCTTTTGAGGAGTGTATGTTTAAAATTTGTAGTCTCTAGCTCATCGGGAAATTAGTTTAAAATCAATTGTAAAATTTGTACCGAACAAACAAATAAACAAAGAGACAGCAGACAAGAAAGCGAGCTAATAAAAACGTGGTAAAATGGGAAAGCACCATTTAAAGCAGTGGACATATTAAAAAAATTTGAAGACATCAGCGTATTGGATTCAGTTTAATTAGAAAGACGAAGAAAGAAATGTTTATTCCGCTCTTGTATCTTGCAGTCAATGCAAACAATTCTTATTTTGCATAAAGATCCGCAGTCTAGCGATCAGATAGCACGAATTCGCGAGTAATACCATAACATTTTTAGCGTCGTTCGAAGCTGGTTTTACGGCGACGCTTAACTCTCGACTGTAATGAGTTTTCGAGGAATTCGGTTGATCGTGTTCCGTCCGGGGTGGGACAACAATATGCTCATTAAAAAGGCAAGTGCCTGGCAATGGTATGGGACAACTGTGGAACGGGCTCTGCGAGTGCACTCGATAGTGACTGCCAAGTTTAGAGGAGTTCGCAAGGGCTTCGGCCTCTGGGACAAGTTGGACATCCTTTTAACTGCTACTAAAGTGGTGAGTTCGTTTCCCTCTCGACTAGCTCGCCGGTAAGCTTCGGAACCCTGGGACGGTTCGATTGAAATGCGCGGGTTAAGGGCAAGGACAATTCGAGGGGGAAGGAAACCACTTTGTTGGCGAGTATCGGATGCCTTACCGCCTCTGCAACAAAATGCTTCCGCTTTGATTACATTTCCGGGAGAATGGAAAGTAAGATTTCGCCCGGAGCAATTGTTCCACTGACGCGCCCCACCTCTGTTACATCCTTGTACACCGGCGCGGGGCGTTCATAATTATTTCACGGTGACTTTACGCTTAATCTGCCTTTCGAGAGGCTCGTAAGAACATTGCCATGTTGCTGTGAGCATAATAACACTCCGCTGAAACAATTAACGCGCTTCTCATTGTGCTGCAGTCACGATTGAACTTTCATTCGCTTTTCTTCCAGAAAAAAATGAAGTACAATTGGAAGAGAGTGTGAACGCAAAGAAAGTTCCAAAGACAGCTGAGGTTTACACGATTCCCAAGATTTTAATTATATATGTTAATTAATTACAATTTTATTTATAATTCTCGTATTCAGTATAAAAAAACTTAGTGCAACGCATACAAGCAGTTTTTTAATTCACATTTCGAAATTTTTTATATATTATCGTATATTCTTATATATATGTAAATTTAGTATGAAGACATTTTTACATTTTAATTACGGATCAAATAATTTTTATATATCTCGTGATCCCTACGCAGTGTATTAATTAACTATTTTATGTTAATTATACAGAGTGTACTACTCGAAGTGAACCAATCGAATCTCTCTAAAATTAGTAATAACATCAAAGAGAAATATAACATCAAAGAGTAATAACATCAAAGAGAAAAGTTAAAAATTTCTGGTTCCTCAAGTAAAGTTTAACCATTCAAGAAAAAATGATTATTCTGCTCTTGTTTCTTACAATTCACGCAGACAATTTTTATTTTGCATAGATAAATAGCCCTAGAACGTACACGATGATAAAATTGTTTTTCACTCGAGCCACTTCAAAAGTGTGACTGCATCAAAGCTCGTGTAACTTACTTCTCGGTAATATTTTATTTATCGAATATTTGAAATGGCTGGAATAATTTCGACCGACGCAGTACGTATTACGTATGCCAGTCATTTTAATTCGTTCGGACGACCGCACAAGAAACTCGCTGTTTAAACATAAATCGCAGACGAAAAATGTTGCGAATCCTGAGAACAGTGGAAGTCCTTCCACGGTTCCTTCACATCTGACGGCACGCTTAGAAATACGTAATAGCAGAGTGCATTCCTTAAGGGAATGGAGAAACAAACTGAAATATTCCGGTGACAGTGAACAAAGTTTCTTGAGGGGAAACCTTCTCGGTTAGCTTGCTGGGTTCGCGATTTCCTTGACGGTACGTCGGAAGTATTTCGTTCCTCTTGCGATTTCGTCATATGCGATGGCATTATGTTTATTTGATGGTCCCCTGTGCCGTTGCGGGGACCATAATCGCGCAATTACAGCTGCAGATGTCCAAGCACTTTTCCAATGTCTACGTATTTATTTAAAAAATAATAACTACAATATTGGCGCACAGCATAGGAAGTATTTTTCATGAGGTGAATCAGGTAGAATCATTTCAAAGAAAATTGAACAAGAACTCGCATTCGGTGAGAATGTAAAAAAATAATCAACCGACACGATTTTGTCCTTTATTTGATTTTTGTGTTGACCACACAGAAAAATGATGAAATTTTTTAGTCTATCGGACAGCATAAGAAGTATTTTTCATGAGGTGATTCAGGTAGAATTATATCAAATAAAATTGAACAAGAATTCGCATTCAGTGAGAATGTAGAAAAATAATCAACCGACACGATTTGGTCCTTTATTTGATTTTTGTGATGACCACACAGAAAAATGATAACATTTTTTAGTCTCTTACAATTTCAAATTCATCTGAAAAGGGCAGCAGCAGTTAAGAATTATGTATCCAGAAAGAATGGCAAGCACTTCCGTCTCCTGAATAATAAAATTGCGTGTACATGTTCATGTTTAGCGAGGATTTTTCTCATGAAATCACTATGAAATCGCGTGGTTTGCAAATTCTCTTCGATGCGACGGCGGTTTCTTGTCCAGCAAATTGAGGACACGGAAAAATTCAACGGCCGGGACACATTCTTCAGGTGGGAATTCGTCCGGTCTTGTATTCTCATTAGACGGACGCAATAATTTGCATTAACATGTTGTAGATTATACGATGCCTGGCTGCTCTCGGGCCAGTTGCAGCGAGAGAAAGAGAGAGACGAAATATTTCTTTCGTTGCGGTCGGAAGGCGCGGTCTGGCGTGAAACTTTCTCACTAAATAAAAACTCAAAATTCTGCCCCCATAAGTTCAGCCCGGGGAACTGTGTTTACGGAAACCCTAACGTGGAAAACGCAGAGAGTGCTTTGTACGTCTACATATAACGCGTTCTTTTCCAAGTCCAGCATTAAAATTAATGGCCTGGCACGTTATTTCAGCAGTGTGATTTTTAAGCACGTCCCACGGCTGCTCCACGGTTGTCCTATTCTTCTTTAATGCCTGGTATTCAGTTTGTCGACGTTAATGCCTTATATTACTTAGACCATGTTGTTGTCTTATCGGTTATTAGCTAGGTTATTAGTCTAGTGACGTCTACGTACCACATCTAATTTTCATCAACAATTTTATAAAATTTAGAAAGAAGGAAGTTTCTTCTATTGACTAGAAAATTGGTTGGAGGCGAAATTAACCCTCCGATGCACTGTGGGGTATTTGATCAATCTAACTGGTCAAAATTATTTTTTTTGCTTAACGCGTTTAAAATGTACCTACTAACATATATAGTATTTTATCTTAAAAAAATAATTATAAACAAATAAAAATTAACAATTTTTATTGAAAGTATTATTTTTGACTAATTGGACAATGTGCGCGAATTACTATAATATAAACAATATAATATAAATTTCCTATTTCACCATATAATATATTATAATATAATATAATAGAATACAATATAATATAACATTTATAATATATGGTATATAATACATAATATAATATATAATATAATAACTAATAATAATATAACTAATAATACAACTAATATTAATATAATACGACTTAAATTATTCGATTTTCGCTCGCTGCAGTACACTATACGTTTTTCTAATAATATCGTATTGCTGTCGGGATAAATCTGCTTCGACAAACATACTTAATGCCTGCAATGGCGACCTTCTTGACCACTATTTGCAAATGCTCTTTTATATTTATTTGCTCGCTTCGGAGAACGAGTCACTTCTCTCAATATGGTGGAAGCATCTCGCATCCCCTCAGCTCGCAATTTCATTTTTGTGGCAAAAATTAGACGTTCTGCGCCTTCTTTACTTCGTAAATTGTCAGTCTTTCTTCTTTTGCTTCTTTCGCTCAATTGATCGAACGACTGCTTCGATGGCCTACCCGGTCTCACTACAACGCGTGGCAGTTTAAAAGTTTTGTCAAACAAACTGCGATCTTTTTTAAAAAACCTTTTCTTTCCGACTACATATGGCAAAATTTGCTTATAATTTCTTCTTTTTCTTCATTGGATTACTCCTCCTGACCACACAAGTAGTTCTCAGCATACGTCAACTTTGCATTTACATTGGCATTTTGCAGTTGCTGCATAATGCACCATATTTGCCTCCGTGTAAATATTTTAACATTAAATAGCCCTAAAATAATAATAAACGCTTTTAAATCGGGTAAAACATCACTTTATGTGTATAATAATAATAGAATCCGCACATTTCCGCAATTGTTTTTTACACGAAAATAAATCTGAAACCTACCACTTTACAGTGGTTAAAAACACATTACCGGGACGGACCCGGAAGTACAACTAATTCCTTCCGATTGTATGTACTTTGAGATTAAAACTGCCTTCAAATTGACTATTTTCACTTGCTGTTAATTTATTTAAATGAACACATATCTGATTAAAATTGTGTGAAATATACACACTTACCTGCTAAAAATATTTCACTTCAAACGTTAATGCCGACGACATGGCGAAAGGCACAAGCACTGTACTATATGACTAAACTTCAAGTGATCATACCTCCGTACGGAAATGCCAAATCGGGAAAAAACCGACGGTTTATTGACCCTCCCAAAGTTCAACTTTTCCAGGTAACAACTCATTTTTACCTGGGATAAGTTTGACGTGCCGACCTTTGGCCAGCTACATCGGCCAAATACCCCACAGTGCGACGGCTGTGCCTGAGTCTATTTTGACCTAGAACATCAAAATTGTCATTTAGGCACGGGATTTATGGCAATTAAACAAACTAAATAGCTGTTTCATTAAGGATATCGGAAAGACTAATGCGTCTCTGCACGAGATATCATCACAAGCAAATTTTTTTAAAATTATTAGAGCTGTGAACGATCCTAAGCATTGCCAATTATGCATAGCTATAAAAATCGTCCGAATCCGGGGGTTAATACGAACATTATCAGTCTTGCAACAGTTAGATATGTGCAGAAAGTTAATGAGCCTATAGATACATATAAATACTGCTTACAAAATATGTGGCCATGAAGTATTTTCCGATACTTAAGAAACCCAATGCATACAAGATTTATGCTATACAGTAACATTACTGCATATTGCAACGTCCATAGCCGACTCGTTCATTACCGATTCAGAACACTATGATAAGCAGCGAAGATACATCAATAAATCCATACGAAACAAGAACATGGTCTGCCTTAGGCGGTCGGCCATATCTAACAGGCTCCGTAAGTGCGGATACTAGGATATACATATCTAAAACTTGGTCCTTTGAAGAACATATAAGCGCCTGTGGAAACATATAAAACGCATGAACAGTCTAGTAAAAGCCTTCACAAACAGAATTACACCACCAAAAAGTATACAATTAAGATATCCAATATTTTATCTGATATTTGTATTTAATATTTAACATCCGAACAAATATTGCACGGTATGAAAGAACAGAATGACATTCCGAAAAAGTAAATTAAAAGCAAACATCACATGTGAACCAATATCTCCTTTTTGCCATCTGTTATTTGCAGTTAATGTTTGTGGCCTGTATAAATATTATACAGTATAAAAGAATATCGCATATAGACTCATTTCTGAAAACTCTATTTCTTTCTCTGTACATAAAATAAAGCCTTCGGAAACAGAATGAAACTCGGAAAAAGTTCAAAAGTTATTTGTTTCTTTGAGAATGGAGATATTATTTTTATAAATAGGACTATAATTTTGATGATCGTCGACGATACTCTTAGGGGAGGTGCTTTTAGGGTAGTATGTAGACTGTTCCGTGCAAACACGTTTTCAGGAAAGAAAACGATTGTTTTTAATGTCTTGGGTTGTGTTAGCCGATTGAGTATTAAAAGACTCGAGGAAAGGTAAACATGTCGTAAATATGAGTGTAACGTGGTATGCGTGGAGGTCAAGTACGGGAAATTCAGGGTGTATCGATCTCTCGATTGTATTGACGAGAGCCAAGTAATCAAGATGGAGTCAATAATCCATGATCCGTTCAGCCTGGGAACTGGCCTACCCAACGTGTAATTGGGATCAGTGCTTATCTGTTGGCGCACACCGGGTTTCAACTCCCTTGCCAACATCCCCGTTTTGCCTCCTCATCGCCTTTGCGCGATTCGTACATGCCTACTTAACGTAACAACCTCAAAGCGTTTTACCGTCGACTCGTTAACTAGCTTCAATAATCCGATTTAATTATAATATCCCAATTTCTCCAGTAACACGTGGTTTCGCTTTAACTGCGATCCCAACGAAAATCGCTGCCGTAATTTTTCCACTTTGCTCAATCGCTGACACCTGCGCACTTTCCAAATATGCGATGCGCTAGACATCGGAAAAATTTTCTAGTGAAAAAATGCCTTTTCTTCTTGTAGTAATTTCAATGAGTCTAAATCAGTACAACGATGTTCTGAAATACTATTAATGTAGATATTCACATTTTTGTATTTTACTGGACATTCCTACTGAAAGGAATTGTATTCAGTTTATTAATTATGCAACTTTTCTGGGCGAAATATATAAAATTAATTAGCAGTATCGCATGCGTAAAAATGGTCACAACTTGTTTCTCATATTTTTGTTAACAATTATGGAAGTTATACTAACGTTTTTCTGGGTAGTTTTTTTAATGAACTTCCTCATTCAAGCCCATATTATGATAAAAACAGGTGGAAATCCGAGTGAGTTCAATCTCGTTATTATTATGAAGCATTATACATATGTATATGAGCTGTTTATTCGTCTGTTTGGTTTGACACTACATCTCAAGGGTTTAGTCATCATTAAATCAAATAATTGTTATGTAATTTAAGCGTGATATTGATTAGATGAACGTAACATACATCAATATTATTGTATTTTATAGGATTTTTACTCATTATCCAATGATTCTATCACTTGTACCGTTAGCGTGAATTTCGATACATTTTCTGTCTAACAAATGCGTCGTTCGACATGCAGTTACTGCAAACGAGAGACTAAAATATGTCGAATATTTTAATCATGGGAAAAGTGTATTTATCGAAGTTACAGGGAGCAGATCACAGAAAATTCGAAACGAAAAACGTTCGAGTGCTCTCAATGCTGATTGTTTACAATTGAAAAAGCAAATGCATTAAAAGCTGTGAAGTCCCGTAATTAATACAGTTTTATTGTGTTATCTCATAATTTGTTGCAATCTGGATGTAAATATGTGTTCAGCAAAAACGTCGGGGAGCATAAAAATTGTATCATTTCCATATTCGCGAGAAAACTTAATGATACCAACTACTTTGCAAATACGTGTACGAAATGAACCATTTTCCCTTTTATGAGTACTAATCGAACCGAATGAAACGAATCGTAGATATTGAATTGATTGATATTCATGAGTACATATTGAACTTGGAGCTCACTAATGGAGCTTACCCCATTTCCTTCACACTGGACGATTTCACGCAATCAGCTGTAGCTGTAGGTACACGAAAAATACTTTATGCGCTCAGAAATGGCGTATCTCTCACTAAAAGCTCCGTTTCGAACCTGCTAGTGCAGAAAGGACTTTCGAGTAATTCTGAAAATCCATAATAATAGGTAAAATATCAATCGGTAGAAAAATTTCACAAAGTTACTGTATTCTTCCTAGCTCATCAAAATTCTTGAAGAAACTTTCTTCAAGAAAGTAACTGACAAGGGGAGTCCACGGTAGACGGGAAACGGATTTTCCTGAAACTTGCAGTATTTGAAGATGACGTATCCAAATGTAATTTAGCAAAGCAGTAGCGCGCACTGCTCAAGATTTCCCGAGAAAATTGCGTTTGAAAAATCGGTTTACCCGTTCATAAGGAGTTCGCGTTAACCTATGAACATGAAGCGCAGTGGTCGAGGGCACTACGGGAAAGACTGGTAATCAGTAGGTCGCTGGTTCGAGTCTTGCTGTCGACATTTTTGTTTTAATCTTTTTTTTCAGTTTTATTCCTAAAATTTATGAAATGTACCATTAAACAATTATTTTTTAAATAAAAAATGCATGTTTTTTATTTGTGGATATTGAAAAAAATCGAACATAAAAATAATACAGTGTTATATTTACTTTATTATTACTCATTCTTTATTAATAAAAAAAAAATTACGTGTTAGTATGACACGACCCAGAATGATACCCATCGTAAAAGCATGGGAAACAATAATTTTTTCGGCATCTAGCACACACTATA
Organism: Lasioglossum pauxillum; assembly: GCA_933228785.1. Lineage (NCBI taxonomy): Eukaryota > Metazoa > Arthropoda > Insecta > Hymenoptera > Halictidae > Lasioglossum > Lasioglossum pauxillum. The sequence continues at coordinate 34,440,780 of OW121701.1, read as the reverse complement.
AACGGAGCGTTTGTACAAGAGCACGCCGTTTTCAGAAGTTCTATCGGAAAACACACTTCATTCACATTCATAAAAATTTCTCTGATTGTGAATAGTTATTTTTATTTTTGAAAAAGATATTATTTTCTATTTATACCTCTCGACATTGTTGGGTTTTCCGGTTGTCCTTTACCTGGATGAACCGAGTCTGCCTGGATAAAACTTCTTTAAAAAATAATTGTTTAATGGTACATTTCATAAATTTTAGGAATAAAACTGAAAAAAAAGATTAAAACAAAAATGTCGACAGCAAGACTCGAACCAGCGACCTACTGATTACCAGTCTTTCCCGTAGCGCCCTCGACCACTGCGCTTCATGTTCATAGGTTAACGCGAACTCCTTATGAACGGGTAAACCGATTTTTCAAACGCAATTTTCTCGGGAAATCTTGAGCAGTGCGCGCTACTGCTTTGCTAAATTACATTTGGATACGTCATCTTCAAATACTGCAAGTTTCAGGAAAATCCGTTTCCCGTCTACCGTGGACTCCCCTTGTGAGTTCTATTTGACTTCTGTATCTTGCAATTCGTTGTTTATTTTGAATACGGATTTGCAATTGAGAAATGAACATTTTTTCCTGATTTTTATCCTGAAAGAATAATTATTTAAATAAAAATAAATTTTTAAAAAATTCCACTTTTTAAAACGGACTAAAAAGTATGAAATAATTTTTTCTAGCCCCGTACAAATTCCTAACCCCGTACAGATAGTTCTTAAAATGAGGTGTAACGGTTAAATTTATTAATACTTTATATTTCCTAAACGCATAGGTTTTTAAAAAATGCTTTTTTAAATATTGCATTGTCATCCAGTTCTGAGCTATGTTTAAAATTTCAAGTCTCTAGCTCATCGGGAAGTTAGTTTAAAATCAATTGCAAAATTTGTACCGAACAAACAAACAAAAAAACTGACAGACAGACAAACAAGAAAGCGAGCTAATAAAAACGTGGTAAAAATGAAAATTTTTTCCTGATTTTTATCCTGAAAGAATAAAATACAATAAGAAAAGGGTAAAAATACTGTGACGAATGTTGCCGATGTTAAAATGTTCTGTTAGCACTGTAACGAAGAAAACGAAACTTTTCCATCAATAATCGACAATAAAATGTATTTCAAATAATTCCTTTAACATAATGTCGACATGACCTGCATGGAAGAGGCCATTTTATAAAACATAGAAAATTTCGCTTGAACTGTTCGAAATGCATCGAATCGATTTCCATCGATTCTTCGACGAGACGTCGGGAGCGGGCGGTTGAGGGCGCGTTTGCATAAATATGTTCTTCAAAGATGGCTTTTGCGGGCCTATCTATGCAGATGTGCGTGGAACGATAAACCAGGATTAGGCGAGCGAAGTCTGGAATTCTAACTTGAAGATAACGCGACGCGGCACGGACAAAGGCCGCGCGCGTTTTACCAGAGGCATTCGAGACCGCGTGCGTTTTCGCAGTGCACGCGTTTGCAGTCTGTCGCACGGGATATGTTGTACAAAACCAAACTGTTCCGTGCCAGTAAATTCTCAGCGCTCTCTGTGTCGATGCAGCAGTGTGCAGAGAATGAGTTACTCGGAGAACGTGAGGCGTCACGTGTTTGCACTGGGAACAATGTGTTCCGCGGAAACTTTGCCCTGTAATTTGGCCAGACACGTTCTTTTATTGAATCTCCTCGACCGGAGCACCGTCGTCGTCGCCGCGTCGTTCTAATAAATATCCGAGCTTGATATATGTTCGTTCATTATTTGATTAGTTACGATACAGACTCGAGTCGTCGATGCGCTGTCGATAATTAAGGCGATTCCATTAAAATTCTTCGCGTCTCGACGAATATGGATTCGAGTGATAAGGTCCAACTCCGTTTTCGCTGAACTTGTGATTCACTGACTGAAACGGCTGAATGGAAAACTCATTGTTATTGGACACGTTAATGGAGAAACTTGGAATTTGTTAATTATGAAGCGAACGGAGATAAATGGAAGGGAAACAAGCGCTGATAGCTAACGCTTTAAGTCTCGTACAGTAATTGACTTTCGATGTTTCATGCAGAAAGAATTTGTTTAAAACATCGCATGAATGTTTTAATTTCAGGTATGAGATTAAAAAATTACGATTTGGGTGTGAGTACCTGTATGAATAAATTTATTTTATAATTTTTTACTGGGGCATTTTTATTTTAACACATTACCGACCGGTGATTGTTGCATAATTTTAAGAAATCATGGCTAAACACTTTTTAATAGAACCTTCAATGGTAGCAGCAATTTTTATTAAGAACTAACAAGTCACCCACAATATCGTCATCTAATAGTTTCATTTAAGATTGCAACGTAAAAGACAATTTCTATGCTTTCTTTTGGTACAGCACAATGATTGAAAATCCTATTAATAGGCTTCCGGTAGATAAAGTGTTAACAAATTGTAAATGAACTACATATAAGTTAGTGAGTTAAATAAAGTTTCGTAGGTGTGCAGTATTTGCCCTCGAATGATGTAATTAGCGATGCCGCAGCGACAAGAAAGAAGTAGATTTTGTTATAAGAAAAGAGATCAATTTCATCGATGGGGGCTGGTGATATATAGGTGTAATGAACCCACGTTATAGAGGACTATTTAGAAGATAACGCTGTTGTGTTTCAGAGGGACCGAGCTTTACCGTGCCAATAACGAACGTGACGGTCCCAATGGGCAGAGAAGCGGTGCTCGCCTGCGTTGTCGCGAACCTTTCCACCCACAAGGTAATTTCTCCAGCAACGATGCTCCTTAATCCTCTGCTTTCTTCCGCACTTTCTTCTATGGATAAAATTGCATTAAGTGGCCCCGATTAGCGAAAGTCCGGATATATAAAGCTCGCCGCTTCGGTGGAATTTTAAAACGTTACCCGAAGGGTCACAGAATCTCTCCGAGATATCCATCATCAACGGGATATAACTATTTTTTACAACTTTGCACGGTTCACAGAGTTCCTCAATACGAACTGGATAATACTTTCAAATCTCTCGATTTATTATTTTATAAGTAGAGTTAATTGTGTCTTAACTTTAACCCTTTGGGGCAGTTCTTATACGTACGTGTTCGCATTTAATAAATTGTTAATTTAAGCAATTTACTCGAGTAAAGTTTATGGAAATGATAAGATTGAATTTATTATAATATATGGCATTGAAAAAGAAATTTTATGGAATTATTTTCTCGTGGAAAGATCATTACAGTTTCAATAATTGTAAGATAAAATATAAGTAGATTATTGGGGCCTCTGCGATTCTATTCAAGCTTATGCTGATAATTATTTAACACGTTCGCTGTCGCCGTCACAAAGATGACGTCCATAAGCTTGCTTACTCAATGATTAAAGTCAAATTAATTCTATACACGTTATTGTTTAAAATCACAGTGGACTGCATAGTATTCATAGAATTTCTCCTGCTAAATTGTTTCAATATTTCACGAAGGAGATACGTTGCATTTTTTCAAATATTTAATCGATGAAAATGGACAGTGAAACAAATGATGGTAGCGAATGTGTTAATACGTATTAACTCTAAGTAAATAAATGATGACTTTATACTTGAAGCCATTCGGTCACGTGTTCTGCCTTACGAACAAATTGAATTGCCGATTTCGACGAACAGATTCCAGGCGAAAAATTCGCGAAAGCACGTAGCCGAACCGCATTAAACGTAGAAGATAATTGATAAAGGGAAACGGCTAGCAAATTGGTTGTAACAGAGCCCCCCCTCCCCTGCCGTGGGAAATGTTGCACGATTCAGGTTTCATAATACGAAACGATAAAAAAGGTTGGCGTAATCGGTAGTTTCAACGATTCAAGTAAACGTAAACTCCATTGTCCAGAATGCATTCGCTGGCACGCTGCGCCCTCCCTCCCCCAGAACGATTCCAAATGGATTCTGGCAATATAGCGAATATCCTTCTCGTGACGCTGCAAACTTTGGTAAATTAAAGTTCGTTCATCGCCGGGGTTAATCATTTCCTTTATTTTTTCAGTCCGCTACGTGACGCGCTGTAGTGCGGACGGGAGAGATATTACTGTTAAACTCTCGGTTAAGTGGAAGGATTAACAGAAGTGAATGAAATGAATGAAATTAATAAAATGAATGAAACCCGGTTGATTCGCGAACTGCGTGGGGAAAGCTTCTCGGAATGAGAGGGCCATGCAAAACGACGAATCGCGAGATCTACTTTGAGCAATGTGATCTCAATTTGTTCGAGATGGACAAAGAAATTATTATTTTACAGCGTGTCATTTTACGCGACATTTTGCGAAAAAATCAACTTTCTAATTTTGATATTTTTTCAAGTGATATCGATTTTTAAATGTCCACCGACCACGAAAATGATAAAATTAATCAAATACAATAGCAGTTCTAGTTGTGATACACGCATGAAGTTAGACAGTTTAGGAATATCGATTTTTCCTAGATAATTTGGCTGTTCATTCTTAAGGGGGATCTATACCCTCAGATTTTGGGGTATTTATCAATGTTATCAACCTCTGTGCAGAAAAAAAGTTTGGTAACATTGATAAGCACGCAACTGCATAATGAACACGAGATGGAGTTGCTTGCTATTTCCATATTCTATTCAGCTCATCGCGAATGCCGTTATACAGGACAGGTCGCACTAATATTAGTGCCAACGATGAGAATATGTACCTCGTCTGTGTCAGTTTTGCTATGATTCCACATTGACAGCAGTGCAGCAGTGAAATGTTGCACAATATCGCAGCACTGATTGACGGTCCTTCTGACTAGGCACCATCTCGTCTAAACTAACTGAAATAAAATTGGCTCTAGATTGGCTCTACATCAGAGATAACCTCTGTCTTCATGAACGTAATATGGGGAAATCTTTGCTATGTGAATGAAATCACGCGCATCGATTTTTTGCCCTTATACGAGCATATTTTGAGCTACACAATAGTTCATTTGATAGAGGGAGGTTCATCACGGCGCGCTCTGCTCATCTCATCAGTCAAAAAAGTCTCTTTGAGACAGAAAAATACATTGAAATCTGCGGTTATTTTTCTAGATTTTTTCTCTACATTGGGTACTCATATTATTAGATATAAACATAATCTCGTTAAATCAATAGTAGAGCGCGCGGTATTTAACCTTCCTCTATAGAATGAGTCCTCACCCAGCCCAAAATCCGCTCAAATAAGGACAAAAAATCGATGCGCGTAAACCCATGTTTCGACCCAAAATCTAGTAAGATTCTAGTTCCTTTCTAGTTACAATCCGAGGGTATAGATCCCCATTAAAGTGCCCTGGTAACTGTGATCAACTTCTTGCCCTGAATTTTTTTTTATATCAAAATGCACACTTTATTGATAAGAAATCATACTTTTCATTGACAATTATGATTGTATAACATATTTTTAAAAAATACTGAACAAAATGAAAATAATCGTTAAACATTTGTATCTTTGACATGCGCTATCTTTCAGGTCCCTGGAGGGCCCACTTTTTAACAAGTTAGGATCTTTTCAGTGAACCTTCCTCTATGTAATGTGACAAAAATTATTTCCATGTTCGAGTCCTTTTTCAAGATATTATTCGACGAAAATAAACGAATTCGACGAGTACGCAGCCTCTGAAAGTTTGACAGAACTGTGTGGAATATTTATATCTATATTATATTTTTATTTAATATTAATTTATATTTTGCAGTAAATAAGTCAGTGTTTCATCTCTGATATTTTTGACTGCGTTGAGTTTGACGAATTCTTTTCGACAGTGCATAAGTTACATTGTAATTGTTTACGCGCATCGATCTTCAAATCTTTGTTTTGTTTCGTCGACGCAATTTGTGGATTGAAACAGAATTATTGTCAGTCAGAGCAGAACTATCAGCCTGTACAGTACTGTGATTCCGAAATTATTTTCAGTTTTATACATTTTCTGTTCATATTATTTAATATAATACATCAAGTAAGTTAATATATATCAATTATATTTTATTTTTAGAACTTCATATACATTAAGGATCATAACTGATTCCACACACTTTAAATTAGAAAAACTTTTATATGAATGGACCAAACGACTTCAATTTCTCTGTAAGGCTAGAATAATCAGTTTAGTAAATGATGTGTAAAAAATATGTTGAAAAAATACATTTGGTCGGAATTGTGAAAAACAATATTAAAAATTGATTTTATACAACTTTCTTAGCTGGCACAATAACGAAAATTTAAAAAATGTGTTTTGTCAACTGGTATAAATTATATACGCTCTGAAAATTTCATTGAAATTGGATAATTGGTTTACGAATTATAAACGATCAAAAATGGTAAAAATTGCAATTTTTCAAGAGTTTAGACAATGTAAAACTTAAACATTTTATCTATTTGCATTAAATAGCGAAAATATTACATACATTATAGAATAAATAATTTATAAAACTGTTTTAAATTAATAAAAACGGTTAAACAAATGTGAAATATATTAAGTTAAAAATCATTGAGAAGGAACTATTTTTTTATATGTTATATTCAGTTCAAATTTCATTGCAATATCTTCAGTGGTTTAAGAGTTATTAAAAAATGTCGCGTGCTTCTTCAATCAAGCCCACTGTGTGTCGTCGAGTGAAAAGTGTTGCAGGACTGTGAGAAGTGCATTTCTGCGATAAATGCACAAAGATCTAATTGCACTACGAGGACTGTAACAATATGCAGTAAGCGTGCTAAACGGCCGTCTAAATTCCAAATGGACAACAGCTCCTCAGAGGATCGTCAAAGGCGTCTCTTACCTGAGAATTGATGTGTCGCAGATTAGCAGATGCGAGGCTCGCGGACAACATTAATATTTGTGTTTGGCGAGTAAACGATCGCAGGTGATGCACTGGCAATTTCTACATTTCGTATAGGGGTAACAACACTTAATGAAGTCGCCGCAAATCCCTCGAGATTTGGCTGTTAGCCACGGCGCCGCGTATCATCCGTAAGCTAACTCTTCATCTTAACCGTGGCATGGCAGCAATGGCATCGCCGCACGCCGCAGCGCCCTTGTCGCTTGCATTTTTATAGGTTTTTCCTCAAACTGTCCAGTCCACCCTTTCGTGCACTTTTCACTGCCATGCGACTGTTTTCCTCGGCCCGTTCCACGAAAGAGTAAATCAGGAACGGTCAACGCTTCACTTAGCGAATTAATTTATTGAATATTTTCCGTGCAGTACATGGACGTCATAATTATATTTCTCACAGAAATTATATTTTACGTTCACTGCTGTTCTAATACTCTAAAACTAAATACACTAAAACTAATCACTGCTGTGAATTAACTTATTGAATATTTTCCGTGCAGTTCATGGACATCATAATTATATTTCTCACAGAAATTCTATTTTATGTTCACTGCTGTGCTAATACTTAAAAAAGAATAAGTTAACAAAGAAATAAATTAGCTCGCGAAACGATTAATATTTATATAAAAATCTACCTTCTGCTGAAACCTCATCGAGAACCACTAAAGCACCTTAAATAACGTAATCCAATAAGTTCTTTTAGAATACCTACGTAAAATATTTATAAGCTCCTTTTTGACATAATTACCGCGAGCAGCTAATAGGGTTCCGTTTGTTAATTAGAGTTTCATTAAATATTTCAGTATTCGCACGGTTCATCGTTTTATTATCCGAGCGAAGTTAACATACGTTTAGTTCGTAATTCAATCGAATTACTTATGTCGAACAATGTACGTAATTTTACAGTGATGGGAATATCTACGAATATTGTAACATTCGTGTCTATGAATATTTAGAATTTAACGTTAATAAATGTCATGGGGAATTTTGCTCGAGACCCTTTCGAAATTCTGTTATTCGTAATGAATCGCGCGCATTTACGTAAACATGCGCGTGTATGCGAAATCCAGGTCAAATTGGTGATACACGTACATACGTGTGTCGAACAGTTCCCACGGAAGAGTTTCCTCTGTTTAATAACTTTTACCTGGCGTAGTCGCTGTTAGTAAAACGGAAGGCATCCAGTTATCGCATGACCAATCTGCGAACATTGTGCCCGAAAAATTGGAGCGTAAGTAAATTTCATTAATTCCCGATCGAACGATCATGAATTGCGGCCGCGGAAAGTCATTTCTGTAAAACAAATTGGCAATATCGCGGAATTTCTATTCGAAAAATCGATGTGCTGCATTATATCTGCATGTGGCTGGCAAAGCATGATTAAACATCTTCTTCAATTGCAAACAAACAATACTTTGTTACAAGTGAATTTTGTTTCAACTTTAATTTTTCGAGTCGAAGAAGTTTGTTACATTGATTATCCATTATGTAGACTAATTAAGAATCTAAGAGAAATTTTGAAGATTACCTGTTACGATTTATTAAAGATGTCTACTTCCTACCATTTAAAATGTTTCCTACTGCATATTCAACTGTAGTATTAAAAAATGGTTTGGAGTCCAGTAAAAAATTCGTAAAAATTACTGAAAATGAAGGACCCTTCGGCTAAGTAATTAAATAGCTGAATTAAAAATGAATCGGTCACGCAAAATGTGCTCATAGCATACAGAGAGTAATTATAATTCTACGACAACGATTAAAAACATGTGAATATTGCATTACATCCTCGGTTATTCCATAACAATTATTCTTGCGCCGACTGAATCATCTGCAAGTGGAAATGCAGTCAAAAGTGAAATATGAGAATCGTATACGAAAATATTGTTAAAAGTACAATTCGGTTTTCGGTAAAATAATGGCGAACAACATTGTATTTCAGACTTTCGATTCTTTGTATTCTTTCATCCATGATTTCACGTGTCTATGGAATCGGGCAATTAATTCGATTTCACAGAATATTTTTAATTGATGCAAAAATATTTGCTGGACTAATGAAACGTTTATACCACAATAATAAATAATTCCGCAGGGTATTCGATTCGATTTCAGGGTCGAAAACAAAAGAAAAGTTTCAAGTCCTTTATCAAGCAGTTAAAGAACCCATTTTTACGCTTCGCAGTACAACAGTCGTGATAGAAGATAGATCATTCATTTTAAGGGGTTCCGTGTCCCTGAGGATCTGAAGCACGACGCCTTAAGGATTTACACGCGCCTAGGAGCGATAAAAGTCGGCTAGTATTTCAGGACCTTTTTCAAATAGAAAATTACATTTCAAAAATCAGATCGGAAAATTTCGGAAAATATTGGACCCTTGACGATCTGTCAATTTTTTTATCTGAACACAGACAAAAATGTTTTCTTAAGGAGGACGAATAAAACGAGTCCTAGGATATGGATAAGAACTGCATTCTTGCAATTTTAGGAATAAAAAATAAATTTTTTAAAAATACCACGTTTTTAAAACGGACTAAAAAGTATAAAATCATTTTTTCTAGCTCCATACAGGTTCCTAACCCCGTACAAATAGTTCTGAAAATTTGTGATTGTTATTATTAATAGCTATGAAAATACTTGTAAGACTTAAAACGAAAACCGTGGGGCGTATGCAATAGATAATTGATGCATGAACACCTAAATCACTAACAATTTTATTGCACTGCAAATCATATGAACTGTTGTGCGAGTTTTCTCAACGGCAGCTTCTCTCTACACTCCTTACTATGTATTATCTTGCGTCCCACGTTTTTCGTTTTAAATCTTACAAGTATTTTCATAGCTATTCAAAATTCACAATCACTTTTCAGGACTATCTGTACGGGGTTAGGAATCTGTATGGGGCTAGAAAAAATTATTTTATACTTTTTAGTCCGTTTTAAAAACGTGGTATTTTTTCATTTAAATAATTATTTTCTGCTGTTTAGTCTTGCGTGTGTGAAATTTTACAATCGATTTTGAACATTTTGATGAAATTATAACACAGACATGTAGTCAATTTCAGACGGTATTGCGACGTGTCATATCGAAAACAAACGTCATGGTAAATTTCAAAGATAAAGGTTGACGGAGAATTTCGGTGTAACGGTTCTTTCGCTTGGTAAACAAACATTATAGTGTAATAATACGTAGTAACTTTGTAAATACCGCACGGAGCTCGAACGCACACTGAGCTCCTTCGGTGCGAAGCCGGTTAGTGGAGTGGGGAGCGCTGTCGCACGGAGCGGGGATCGTTGAACGCGATGACGTACTACCGAGCGACGCGCGGGGAGGTGTAACGGTTAAATTTATTAATAATTTATATTTCCTAAACGCATAGGCTTTTTAAAAATTCTTTTAAAATATTGCATTGTCATCCAGTTCTGAGCTATGTTTAAAATTTCAAGTCTCTAGCTCATCGGGAAGTTAATTTAAAATCAATTGCAAAATTGGTACGGAACAAGCAGAGAGACAAAAAAGCGAGCTAATGAAAACGTGGTAAAATTGGGTGCGATTCAACTTTGACCCGGTACTGACGGTGTTCGAATAAATAGCAGCATATTGTCACTTGATATGAAACACTTTAGAAAAAAATCCTTTTGAAAGGAGCCAGGGTGGAACGTATAAGGGCGATACGAGTACCTTGGCTGAGCAAGGACCGTGACTGTGCGCAATACCCATGCTTAAACTGGTCTACGTCTGCCCATTTCAGGAGCTGCTATATTCGTTTCAACCGAGCGCAGCCTAACACTCTGGCTGTCTCCTTCCTCGCCACTGGTTCCTTTTGCACGTAACAACTTGCAACCGAATTTGCGATAATTAGAGCGAGCAAGAGACAAAGAAAGCGCGAGAAGGGGAAAGAGAGAGGGAGAGAGAGAACAGATTCCTATTTCGCCGAATCTTTGCTCCGGTGTACGATTATCCGGTGGACGCAAAACTCGAAACAATCCCGCGCGGTCTCGTTTAAATAAATTTGAATTTATTTAAATAGAAATTATACCATCGGCTCGGCCGGTTTTCGCGTATCGTGCCTCCCTTTTCGCCTCCCTCCATTTTCTTTTTAGTTTCGGCGACTATTTAAATTTTATACCGATCTCGTGTGTTCCAAACGAATACGTAAGTACAGTGAGGCAGAAATTCGTCCGGCGAAATTGATCGGCAAATTTCGGGCTCGCGGAAACAACGTTATCGTTAAATACCGAAAGAAACTGTTGGTTCCATCTAGATCTCCAATTTGTTCCTTATCAAGATTGGTAACAATCAAATCTAATGTAAAATACACATTACGTTAGATATTGTTAATATGTTGATCAAATCTTGTGTTGGGAACACTCGTAGTTTCTGTGACTATATAATTACTTAATGATCAACATTAGCTGGTACAGTATTAAATGACCATTTAGTAATATCGGAAATGATGTGATAATTGTTTCGCGCCCCCATTGACAATTACCGACGACAGCAATTTGCACAGCTAAATGAAATGTACAAACGTGGAACAAAGTGCTCTCACTCGTTTTTAATATTTGGTTCAAATGATAAGGGCACATTTCTTGAAATTTGATCCTACGCGAGTACGAATAAATGAGATCATATGAACATTTTAAGCAGTTTGGCGATTTCAATAATTTCGAAATATAAAATTCGAGGTAGATTATTTGAATCGGCGAAGCACGTGCTCGAGACGAGCCGGAATATTCACCTATGAAATTCATATATTTAGTGTCGCAGCTGCCTGTTTATTTGACAGACTTACAATTAGAGTCGACTTAGCGTAACTATGCCAGGATAGGCGGGGATATTGCGCAATTACGACTCCTGGCGGACGGAAGATGTTCCCTATCACCTTTCTACCTTCCCCGCCTAACGAATGCCGGAATGCCGGGAATACTGCTTTAATCAGTCGCGGGCTGCATTATTCGTATAACTGCGGACTTCTAAACAAAAAGTCTCTGTAATCCAGCTTTGAACAGAAATCCTCGCTCCGCTGAAAATGGCCGCCCTCGTCCACACAAAAATACTCCCACGAATTTCCAAAACCCCATACGACATCATATCGCTGCTCCGGAAGTATAACGAAACAACTGCAAAAATTGAAATTTTACAAGACAAGCTAAAGAAAAATAATTCCAATTTGTCTTAATAGGATGTCCTATAGATTCGGTTTAATTCTTCTATGAGAGTAGTTTATAGCCATTGTGGTAAATAAACATGCGGGTTATAACGAAAATAAATGCATTTTTGAGCCCGCCAACACAATAAAGTTTCACAAAATTTTACAGTGCTTCATTATACTTCCGGACCAGCGATATTCTCATTTCGATCAAATCGATTTTTGCCTCCCTGGCACTTTGGTAATATTTCAAATTTTGAATAGTGTTGTGTTCTTCAGAATTACAAGGAAATAGTAGCGTCGATAATTTTGCCAACACTTTGGCAATATTTAATTTTTAATAGTGCAATATTTTTTTAGATAAACTACAACAGCGTCAATCATTTTTGCTTTTGCCTTTTTGGCGCGTTGGTAATATTTAGAATTCTGTGCTATAACATAGTGCTACAAGAACAATCAGTTGAAATTCAGTGCGAAAGACAAATATTAATTTTTCTACGTCTGTATTCCCTTCTTAAAATCAATTTAAAACCGCTTCAAATTTTCGAGAATGCAGTAGAGCCTTGATTAAATATGATAACGAGCCGACGTTATTTTATAAAAGTCCTAAATTATTATCAGTTATTACGATATTGTATACATATGCGTTCCTAAATATACGGTTGACCCCATAACGACTGTGTTAACGTAGTTTGAATATCATTTCACATTTTCCGTACAGATGCTTATAGTTTTGTTTAAACATTTCGTCAATGATTTATCAACGTTCGTGCAAGCAAGCTTATGTTGAACTCTGTTCATGAATGTATGTATGAATAGTTAACGCGTAGCTTTAAATGCAATTATATGATTGATAATAGATACGGTGTAACGTTGATTTATGAATGAAATATGAGACGACGGAAATACAGCGATCGTGACTAAAATATTAACAGTCATTTGATTGTGATACGTTATGACGGCCGAAAATCTCCGCGGCGAAACATATGAAATTATTTGGGTTCCTTCATTACTGTCAAATTAAAATCCGTGTGAAATTATATATTCCCCGCGAGAAAATTGAATTTGCTGCGCATAAATCATTCGTTAGCAACAAGCGTTTCGCGAATATCTGATTAAATCAACTTTCGAACCAATGAAATTGTTGGATGGAATTGTTGTCACTGGAGCTTTTTTCAAATTCAAAGTAACTCCCGAATTTAATTTTGTACTCGTTTTTCAAGATTGTTGCAACAAAGGTTAAATGCCAACGTGCACATGAGATGGTGTGAAACAGAAGTGGGCATTATTTGGCGAAAAAATATTTGAAATACTATTTAATATTTTATATTTTATTTTGCTTAAAGAAAATATCATAGTATTTTATTTGAACAATCTGAACCTCGAAATAAAATATTTCTATTTGAACAATCTGAACCTCGAAATAAAATATTTCTATTTTAACAATTTCATCCACAAAATAAAATATTTCTATTTTAATAATCTGAAACACAAAGTAAAATATTTCTATTTGAACAATCTGAACCTCGAAATAAAATATTTCTATTTTAACAATTTCATCCACAAAATAAAATATTTCTATTTTAATAATCTGAAACACAAAGTAAAATATTTCTATTTGAATATTCTGAAACTCCAAATGGAATATTTTATTTTTTGCGTCGTTATACTTAATACTTTTAGAAATCGCACTACTTATTTAATATTTCTTGTTTTATTAATAATTTAAAGAAGAAATGGTACTTAATATAAGAAACTATATCATTTGCCACGTTTTCGTCTTATTTTTTTGTTTGACTGCTGCTATTCGCATACAACAAGGTGCAAAGTTCCAAACTGGAATCTGTTAGGGTGCTCCTTCGAGGACACAGAATCAGTCCAGCAAAGCTAAAAAGTCTCTACTGGGGCAGAGGATAGAATAGCTGTGTTGTATTTTAAAAATAATGTTTTCATGTATTTGTACTTTGCAATACTTTCAATTCGTGTATCACTATCACTGAAGTATTGAAATAATTCTAATTCTGCAATATTTGTATGACTGATATCATTTGTTTCTTTTTCCATAAAGGAAAAAAGACAGCTACTTCTTTGTTATGTAAAAGTACTTGAAGTCGTGACTCTGAATCTGCATTTGCTACCTGTTTCAAAGCATTTAATACGGTTTATTTTGATAAAAGTACGTTTCTCTTCATTTAAGTCTTTCGAAATCCATCGTAATTTCCATTTTGGATGGCTAACAGTAGTAATTATATAGTCACTTGCGTGTTCAGAAAAATCGAATAAATCACGAAATCGAGATTTTAAACTCGATAGTAAATGAAGTTTCAAAGGTTCGCAATATCTATTGAATGCAAATCATTATTTTGAGCAATAATATTTAAAATTGAAATTGGAAATAAAGACAAAGTCCAAATATTTTCAATATTCTTAAAATAAAATAATATTTTCAAAAATTACTGCGTCAAATAAAATATTTTACATTCAAAGTTGTACAGATACTGTAAAATAAATGGGATTGTTTACTATTTACTGTGTAAAATACTATTTTTCCCAGCTCTGGTGTGAAAAAGGTCCAGATCTCCACATTTTTAAAAATCCGGATCGCCAGTTTGGAGGAAAATCGATTCGTCGATTTTACTTTGTTCGAATCAATTTTCAAACATTTACGAGCTTAAATTAATGCTCCAACGACGCACTTTAACTTGAGAACGAAATTTTCTAAATTCCATTTTAACCGTTTCAAACGAAAAACCTGCAACGGACAGAAAAATAAATTACATTCGGCTAGACCCTGTAAAAAATCTCGTCGCAACAACTGCATACTAACTTCCAAATGTTTATACTGGTTTCTCTCGAGACCGACTCGTGTCATCGAGGTCTTTCTGTCGTCGAACTCGGCAAACAACAATTTCCCTGGCGATATACCTTTCTCGGTAGAAAAGTTCAGGTTGCACGACATCGGAAATTGTTATCAAACGATCTTACGAAACGGCAATTTTTATATATATTTTTCTTTTTTTTTTCGTCGAAAGAGGAAGAAAAGAGTAACGACACGATTGTGAGCCGATGTGAAATTCATGCGGCCGGGTGTGCCGTAAATTCTTATCGCGCGCCAATAAATTCGATCTCGGATGATTTTACGTAACAGGTACCCTCGGTGTATGTATTTTCTGACACCTGTCACGTTGCCGGAATTCTCGGGGCGACGGTATCAATGGAATAAGTTCATTTCGAGGTAGGTCCCCGGAATACGGGCGTGAATATACGAGTGAATCTGCCGGAGATTTGCAACGCTTTAAAGAACAGCACACGCCGAAACTTTACTGCCCGCGGTGAACGCGTTCTTCTCCGCAGCCCTCCATTCGTTCGCACATTTTCCTCCGGCCGGACTAAGGTAACCTCGTTCACGAATCGCTTGAAATAGGAAACGTATTTCTTCCCTGACAAGAGAAATTCATTTGGGAAAATATGAGCTACATTCCGAAAAGGATTCCCCGGGCCCGTTGCACGTAGAATGCAACGTCTACACTCGTCCTGTTTTCTTCAGCTCTAACGCGCTGCAGACTACTAAATGCTACCTAAATGTTCCCCCGTAATTTCCACGGCCCTTTAACCCCTGAATTACACCACTCTTGGCTTCTTCTGCTGCACGAAATTCGAAACTGTGCTACAATGTGCCGTAAACCCCACAAGATGTTTTCTACTAGGTGTGAGCAAGAGCTTCAGTCTTTCCAATTTTTTATGAATTTATGACGAAACTGAAGAGAACAAAATTAAAATACTAAAAATATTCGAGGAATCTAAAAATTACTAAAATTATTATATGACTTACTAAAATTTAACTGTTTCCTTTATCTCGATCGACAATTTGTTAACAAAGTATATTGACGTTTTCAACGCACTGGTTCGATCTGATGTTACTAACTAAGCAATTTTGCAAATTACCACAAAATTTTCAACGTTTCGGTCTATTTTTAGACCATTTTCAAGAAAGAATTTTTACATAATTGCATCTGTAAAAAATTATTAAATCAATGTATGTAATATGTAATTTATGTTACATTCTGCACAAATTATTTTAAATTCTTCACACTTTTATAACCACGTGTTGGTTCCATGCCTGGATATACGAACTGAGGTAAACGTTAGGATTTGAAGAGCCAATGAATCAGAAAACATCGATCGACTCATTTTCCAATCGATATTTGGCGGTAAATATGAACCGTGAAAAATCCAAGCAGAAGTTTCCACTGTTTGTATACTATACAAAGTTGTGGTAATTTATTAATTGACATCCAATCTACTTTTGATGTACTTTAAAGCCATTAGCAGATTCTATTTATTAGAAAAACTCAATTTTTTATAGACGCAATTATATAAAAATTTTTTCTTGAAAATGGTCTAGGAATAGACCGAAACGTTGAAAATTTTGTGGTAATTTTCAAAATTGCTTAGTTAGTAACATCAGATCGAACCAGTGCGCTGAAAACGTCAATACACTTTGTTACTAAAATGTAATTATGGAAAGAAAAAAAATTAATTATTAACAATGTTCTTATATTTCGTATAGCTCCAAAAAATCGTGAATTAAATTCGATTTTTTCTGTGATTTGCAATATTTGCAAACGAAATGAGAAATATCATACTCGATGAAAATATGAACAAAATCGAACAGTCCATCGTTGTGATTTTCGTTTGTATTATACAGGAACGTTTACCGACTTCGTTTGTCGAAATCGCAAAAATTGATACTTTTTTCCACGACCATAGAACGTTTCATGTTTTGTTTATTGTATCGGAATTGTATCAGCGCGGCGGGTTCGACAATTTCCGTAGACAGTAGCCGTTCCTTTACCTGCCATATTTATTGACACGGAGTTTAAAAGTTAATTTCACTCGATAAAACTCTGGAGGTTAATTTCATCCTTTAAACTTGAGTTATCAGGAGCAAAAAAGATACGCAGCACATCCTGCGGTTAATCTATAAATCTTCAAAGTTCATTAAACCTGACATCAGACATTGAAGGTACGGCTTTAAGTACGCAGCTGGGAAATTATAATTAAGTGAAATATAATTGAGCGGAACTTATTGAATCGAGATTAAACAAGATGGGATATAAATTGCGTCTGCTATTACACTCGAAAAGCTAATGAACAAAAGTGTTAAACAAATGAGACTCATATTTCATATTAAAAATCACGCTTGAATATATCATAATAATTAAATACAATATAATTATACAGGGTGGTCATTTTATCTGAATACATTGAAATATCTCGAGAATTATGCATCGGGTAAAAACAAGTGGGTAATGAAAGTGTCCCCCTTCGCGACGAACAACTTTCATTACCCACTTGTTTCGATCCGATGCACAGTTCTCGAGATATTTCAATGTCTTCAGATAAAATGACCACCCTGTATTTATTCAGAGGCTCTTCATCTGTTACTTTTACAATTACTGTTTGTGCAACGAATTATTTGATATTGCGAAGTAATAATCTTGCAATTTCCTTTTAATACAGATCTTAACATTAACTTGTTATTATTTAATGAAATTTGGGATTGGAAGTTGTTCTATCACGAATTATAAACTAGTACAATTCCGAAACTGATCGACTAATTGAATCTAGGATTAGCGAATCTCTTTCCGAAAGATTTCATTCGCAGTGGATTCGGATTCCGCGATAAGCGTGCGCTTCGTCCGGATGAATGGTTCGACATGAGAATTTTTTATCAGTTTTGTGCGCGCGAACTCGCGGCCGCGTTAATTCACTGAGAAATTATCACGATGAAATCGCCGCGCGAAATGAAAATCTGCGAGCGTGATCGATTGAGTTCTTTCGGCGCGGCGGCGTCGGCGGGTGCGAGTTAGATTTAAATTTACCGAACGCGAGCGCGCGGAGCTTTAAATTGTTTCAAACATTCGGCGGTTACCGATGTTGACACTAAACGAGTGTTCCCCCTGCGCTAATGCTCGTTAATGAATTCTCTTTGATGTGCCAACACGATACGAAACACGCCGAGAGCGCTCGGTGTACATTCGTTCAAATTCGATCGGTCGCACAGGGGAGGAGGGTAGACGCGCGCGCGCCACAGCAAATTTTATTCATTCGATACTCACACAAATGTACGAAAGGCGACTAATTGGACTTCGGGACTCAGATTGTTAGAACGTCACCGATTGCCGCGAATTTCACCAATTGGAAGTCTAAACTCAACTGGACAGCTTTTTTACCTCTCTGATCCCCCTCCCCTTCCAAACACGACGCCATTCGAACCGGTTATACGCGCGATCACTCTGAACCGGAAGTTTCTTTTTTGAAATCGGCCATCTCTCTTTTTTTATTATATCAGGTCAGAAAATTCTGCGAATTGATCGTGGAAAGCTCCGACTCGTATCTGGAATAAATAAGCGATGCAAAATGCATCCTGAAATCGGACATGTGTCCGATATTTGCTGGAATCGCGAAAAGATTAATGTTTTTCTCACGATTACTTTATCCGGGCTTCTAGTGAAAATATAAAATATGTATCACACATGTATCTATAAATAATATAAAGCATGAAATCCACAGTCTGATTGCAACGGTTTATAAACTTTTATCTAGGTGCACGGTAGTGTACCAGCCAAGTTCTCGCACCACCAGAGGTGGACATTATTTGGCGAAAAAAATATTTGAAATACTATTTAATATTTTAGATTTTATTTTGCTTAAAGAAAATAGTATTTTAAATAAGATATAGAATTTTGAAAATAAAATATTTCTATTTTAACAATCTGAACCTCAAAATAAAATATTTCTATTTCAACAACTTGATCCTCGAAATAAAATATTTCTATTTAACAATCTGAAACACGAAATAAAATATTTTACTTTGCATTCAGTTCATAAAAATTTGAATTCGCAGAAATTGAAGAAATAGATTAAATCCAGATGAAACAGAATTTTCTTCGATTACACTGTCCAACAAATTCAAACTTTTTTTTTATTTTTCGATTCTCACTATGCGATTCTTATACAGTTTTTCGCGCTGATTCCGAATCTGTTTTTAATTTTTTCCCTAGACGCATAGTTTTTGAGAAATTTGAGTTTGAAAAAATGACCTATTATTCAACTTTGAACAAAGATTGTGATGTTATTATAAAAGATATTGTATTGTTCTTTACATAAAAAGATTCTCTAGACTTTCCCGAATCCAGTGATATCCAATATTAATGCATTATGATTGTTTAAACATGTTTAAACAATGATTAAAGACGGAGAGACACCACTTTTGCACCAATTTTTGCGGATATTTCTCAATTTATCTCAAAAAATAAGGGTCTAGCGGAAAATCGAACTACACCACGCGCTAGAGCAGACTTTTATCTTGAGAAACCACCCTTTCAACTTTCCAAACTCGACGTTTTTACCGAAACAGAAAGCAAAATATCTTCGCCTGACACGAGCTGCCGCCAGTGGCGCTCACCACTACAACGGGCGTTCGCCGCGGCGTATCCCGTGGAACGCCTATTCTAGCGGTAAGCCACTGGTGGCAGCTCGTGTCGGGCGAAGATATTTTGCTTTCTGGTTCGGTAAAAACGTCGACTTTGGAAAGTTGAAAGGGTGGTTTCTCAAGATAAAAGTATGCTCTAGCGCGTGGTGTAGTTCGATTTTCCGCTAGACCCTTATTTTTTGAGATAAATTGAGAAATATCCGCAAAAATTGGTGCAAAAGTGGTGTCTCTCCGTCTTTAATCATTGTTTAAACATGTTTAAACAATCATAATGCATTAATATTGGATATCACTGGATTCGGGAATGTCTAGAGAATCTTCTTATGTAAAGAACAATACGATATCTTTTATAATAACATCACAATCTTTGTTCAAAGTTGAATAATAGGTCATTTTTTCAAACTCAAATTTCTCAAAAACTATGCGTCTAGGGAAAAAATTAAAAACAGATTCGTAATCAGCGCGAAAAACTCTATAAGAATCGCATAGTGAGAATCGAAAAGATTTTTGGCTGTTGGACAGTGTTATCCAATTATACGATTCGATTATATAGAATTCCATATCGTCCGTTTTTTGAAGCTTTTCGTAGGCCACAAGGCACAGAAATGCACAGTCTAATTATAACGATACCACGGGCGCGCACGAAATTTCACATAAGGCGACGGCTGAATACTTTCTCGTGCTATAATACCGGTGTACAGTGTACAGTTGTGTGAGCCATCGTGGAGGTTGTATATCAGATGCCCTATTCATGTCAGGAGGTGAATATCCGTCAAATACCTGCTAGAAATTGGATTAGAAGCAGCTTTCGAATGCAGAAATTTCCATCGTGGTACAGATATAATCATGAAAGGATTTTCGCAGTATTATAGGAACGCATGACTACGCATAAAATGAAATATTACTCCTTCAACATGCAGCCAGCATGACTTCGCCGCGTGGGTCTAATCAACGCGAATTACCTGTCCATTATGAAAATTAGTACAACGTTTGAAACCTGTTCATCTAAAATGCTATACGAGTAACAAGCCAACGGAATAATTTAAAATTAATTTATGATATTTTACGGACGAAAACACGACATGTGTATGTTGCAGTTACTATCTAATTGATATCTCGTGCCACTTTGCATGTCGAAAAGGATTGTTTGATACAGGTTGCGGATTGCGGTACAGATGAAATTCCGTTTCAAACGCTTTCTGGACAGTGGAACGATGGAAACCCGCATGAGAGTCCCACAGAACGATTCTATGCTGATAAAATGTGCTACTTCTTTGCACAACCTTCTTTCCGAACAGACTAAATCACTTCATAAAATTGTCAAACGAATCGGAAGTCTAGCAAGAAATACTTTACTAAGTCACGGTATCAAAGTTTAGTTGAACACTTTTGCAATTCTCGACTTTAAAACCATTTTTATTGTGGCTAAACTGGTTCATTCAAGAATTTCCATGAAACTACTCTTGTATTGCCAATAACACTATCCAACAGCCAAAAACTATTTCGATTCCCACTATGCGATTCTTATACAGTTTTTCGCGCTGATTCCGAATCTGTCCTTAATTTTTCTCCTAGACGTACAGTTTTTGAGAAAATTGAGTTTTAAAAAAAGACATATTTTTCAACTTTGAACAAATATTGTGATGTTATTATAAAAGATATTGAATTGTTCTTTGCAGCAACAGATTCTGTAGACTTTTCCGAATACAGTGATATCCAATATTAATACATTATGATTGTTTAAACATGTTTAAACAATGATTAAAGACGGAGGGATACCACTTTTGCACCAATTTTTGCGGATATTTTTCAATTTATCTCAAAAAATAAGGGTCCAGCGGAAAATTGAACTACACCACGCGAAAGAGCAGACTTTTATCTTGAGAAACCACCCTTTCAAGTTTGTATAGTCGACGATTTTTTCGAACCAGAAAGCAAAATATCTTCGCCCGACATGAGTTGCCGCCAGTGGCGCTCACAACTAGAATGGACGTTCGTCGCGCTGCACAGTGGTTCCAACGGGGAAAAAATCAATTTTTCGAATGTTAAGTACATAGATTTTTCATTGCAATTTCGTTTACTAGATAGTTCGAGTATTTAAACTAATAAAAATTTTTTATAAATATCACTTATTTCTAGGAATGATATGACATGAAAGTTTGGTAACAGGAAACCTGCGATTTTGGCTTATAAATGCGTCTACAAATAAACGCAGCCACAAGAATCTAAAACATTAAAACACTTGAACAATATTATAATTTGATTATGTTTATAATAGATGATTTATTTAACGTAGGTTCAATTAATTTAAGTGTCATTTATTTATCTAAAACACAAATTGAAAAAGAAGTATTTTGAATAGTAGAATTAAAGTTTAATTTGACATAACTTGTTAGCGCCAAAAAGCGCCAAGATAAAACTTGTTGCAAATTATGCAACACACTTTAAAGTACATATCAACAAAGTTTCAGCTGCGAACTCCTGCGAACTCGGCACTGAAACTATTTTTATATAATTATAGTCAGTCACATGACTATCTTTAAAACAGAATAACCTTTTTAAACTTTCACCAAATGACCTGATTTTTTGTGATCAATTAGAAGCTTTTGTTTACCAAATAACGTGCAAAAACTTTTGGAAAAAAATAGCAATAACATAAAAAAAGGAATTTAAAAAATTTTTTTATTTGTCGCCGTAAAGAAAATTTAAAATATATGGTTAGTAGATCAATGTTAGTTACATATATACTGAAAATTTCATCGAAATCGATTAACATACACACGAGGTATAAGTGGTTAGAAGTGATGAAAATCTTGGTATTTACAGCTACTGGTCAGTTCCTGCTCAAAATTCACAGACATCTTTCGATGCGTGTCGTTCTTTCCACCGTCAACCGATTTCGATGAAATATTCAGCACATGTTTAACTAACATAGATCTACAGAAGGCATATTTTGAACTTTCACACACACACACACATACACACATTACGGGTCCAATTAAAAAACTTTTAAAAAGCATTTACATTAGACGTGTATTTTAATAAATTTTAAATCTGTGTGGGTCACAATTGAGAATTTGTTATTACACAGTTTTTTATTACGCAATGCAAATTTTTCTATTACTCAAATTTTTATTATTCGAGAATGCGCAGTGTCGCCACAATAACAGTTAAAATATGCTAAAATAAATGATAAATTAAGTAAATCGGACGTACGTATTTGGTTGATTACGAATATGATAGTGAAAATTGGCGCAAATAAAAATTATAGTTTTTTTATTTACTTCTGTAAATAATGGGAATTTTGAAATATACTTTACATAAAGTTGTAGACCTCATCAAAATACACATTTTATGTCCTATTGATTTTTGTCATAAAGATAATACTTCCTGAGAAAAATGATAGGTCCGGATTAGGTCTGGGTTACTCACGGAAGTAAATAAAAAACGCCAATTGCGCCAAATTTCACTGTCATATTCGTAATCAGCACGTCAAAATACGTAAGAATGCAGAGTATAAAAATAATCGGAGGTATGGGCTTTTCGGAAGTTTATCCAATAAAGAATGTGCGTAATGCAAAGATTTTCAATTAGCCCATTTTAGTTAATAATTAATACAATTTCTTATTTTTAATTGTTGCCACATAACCGTTGTACCTGTGGCATGCTTTCTACAAATTTTCAAGCAGATTTGTTGGGTAGTTTGGTTTTTAAAGATTTTTTTCCGCTTTTTGGCCATTTCGCACCACTGTGCGCCGGGCCGCGCCGTATCCGGTGGAACGCTCGTACTAGTGGTGAGCGCCACTGGCGGCAACTCATGTCGGGCGAAGATATTTTGCTTTCTGGTTCGAGAAAATCGTCGACCATACAAACTTGAAAGGGTGGTTTCTCAAGATAAAAGTCTGCTCTTTCGCGCGGTGTAGTTCAATTTTCCGCTGGACCCTTATTTTTTGAGATAAATTGAAAAATATCCGCAAAAATTGGTGCAAAAGTGGTATCCCTCCGTCTTTAATCATTGTTTAAACATGTTTAAACAATCATAATGTATTAATATTAGATATCACTGTATTCGGAAAAGTCTACAGAATCTGTTGCTGCAAAGAACAATTCAATATCTTTTATAATAACATCACAATATTTGTTCAAAGTTGAAAAATATGTCTTTTTTTAAAACTCAATTTTCTCAAAAACTGTACGTCTAGGAGAAAAATTAAGGACAGATTCGGAATCAGCGCGAAAAACTGTATAAGAATCGCATAGTGGGAATCGAAATACAAAAACAAAGTTGAAATTTGTTGGACAGTGTAATTTAAGCTTTTATGAAAATTTTTAAACATTCTCTTCGTGTGCACTATAATATTAGTGTCAATCAGAGTCCCAATAAGTTGATGCTCGTAATTTGTTCAAGAAGATACAATTAAATCGTTTCAACTGCTCACAGCTCATTTACTATTAAATTATACATACATATAACGTTATGTTCATGTATTGTTTATGCTACATAAACCATACTTGGTTTAAAGCATTAAACAAATAATTACAGGGTGACAAGAAATGACGGAGTTAATCATTTCTTATTATAATTCTGTCAAATTGACGAATTTTGAAAAAACCTAATAATAACAACCATAACATGGACCTTTAGTATTCATATATTTAAGAAGTTTCGAAGTGGCCACCCTTTGCGCCGATACAGAGGCTCAAACGTATTTTGAAATTTTCGGCAATGGACCCCAGCTCTTCTGGCGTCATTGGGTCCCACTCCCGGTGCAGAGATTTTTTCAATTAATACCCAAATTTTTATGGGGCCGAGAACAGGCCCTGGCTTCCAAAATCGACCACACGCTGTAGTCCATCGGGTTGAGATTCAGCGAGTACGGCGCACAGTGGTATTTGGCCAGTTTAGCGCGCCAAAAGTCAATATTTTTAGTTTGTTCAAAATGACTAAAACTTTTTTTTCATAAACCTGAATATATATGCGAGTAATCTACAATAATATTTTTCCATAGATAGTACTATTTAGTAACATTCAGATACTTGAAAGTAACATTTCTCGTGACCAAGAGAAGTGTCGAAAAACTTGTGTTAAAGAAATGATTTGTTTCACAAGTTTAGCGTATAAAATCGAGATAGGACCAAATCTAGGATGTAAAGGAAGGTGTATAGATTAATTTCATGGCTTTTTTCTTTATTCTCTTCAGTGGTTTTGATAGAATAAACAATCGAAAGTGATATATTTTTTTCAGAAAATTAATATATATCATGTAATAACTTTTTTTCTCAGCATAACTCCTCTTTAATTTTTTGCGAGGTTAATCAGTAGACATTGCTTTATATAATCCATAAAAGTTTATGTGCCAACAAGTGCCAACACAAAAGATATTTAGCTTTTTGTGCGATACATATCACTCTATACATATCAAATCTTTACCACAGCAACACGTGAAATTTGTTCGCAATAGTAATTTCTCTTAATCTGACGAAAAAATGTTTGAAATAAAGGTTTAACGGTATTAACATAGGTATAAACTTCAATGTATAAAACTTCGAAAAAATTTTGTTTAAAACAAAAAAACAAGGTCGTTTCGATTTTTTAAACATTAAGTTGTATTTTTTATTTCATAGTGTTATAGCTGGTGTTAAGGCGAATTCAATGATATATAATATTATGACCTCCACACTATTAATAACGTTGTTAACAACGTTGCAATAGTTTTGATACTATTAGTAACGTTGCAATAGCAATTTCTCTTAATCTGACGAAAAAATGTTTGAAATAAAAGTTTAACAGTATTAACATAGGTATAAATTCAATATACAAAACTTCGAAAAAATTTTGTTTAAAACAAAAAAACAAGGTCGTTTCGATTTTTTAAACATTAAGTTGTATTTTTGATTTGATAGTGTTATAGCTGGTGTTAAGACGAATTCAACGATATATAATAGCTTCTATAATACCTTCACACTATTAATAACGTCGCAATAGTTTTGGCGCGCTAAACTGGCCAAAAACTGGAAAGTGGGCTTTGCACCACGCCTGAGTCGTTCTCGCCCTGTGGGCCGGCGCGGAATCCTGCTGTAACGTCCATTCCGGATCGCCGAAGTGCTGTTGGGCCCATGGAAGTACGACGGCTTCGAGAACGTCCCGTCGATACACTACTTGATTGATTTTGACCCCTTGATCCACGAAAACCGTAACAAATCCCATTTTCCAGGTTTCATCATATCTGCGGAATGGCCGCCGTACTCACCTGATCTGAACCGTATGAACTCCAGCGTTTGATCGATTTTGGAGGCCACGGCCTGTGATCAGCCTCATAAAAGTGTCGAGTCGCTGAAAAAATCTCTGCGCCGGGTGTGGGACCGAATGACGCAAGAAGAGCTGCGGCCCATTGCCGAAAATTTCAAAACACGTTTGAGCCTCTGCATCGGGTCAAAGTGTGGCCACTTCGAAACCTCTTAAATATATGAATACTAACGGTCTATATTATCGTTGTTATTATTTGGTTTTTCAAAATTCGTCGATTTGACAAAATTATAATAAGAAATGTTTAACTCCGTTATTTCTTGTCACCCTGTAATTACATATAACGTTAGTATAAACGTTCGAATAAACGACCAAAAGCACTCTGGCCTGGGAGAGGTTGAAAAGCTGACGTTAACTCATTAGTGGAGTGCGGATCTTTATGCAAATTTACATTTTCAAGAGCGGTGGAAACAGGATTAGATAGAAGCTCAGTCAATCAACACTTTAAGTAGTCACGGAAGATGAAATCTCTGCTGATTCCTATTAAAATTGTATATAGCATCCGCTATAAACTTTCAACAATTCACAGTCTAGTAATGAGCGTAATCTTGACAGTGTTTATTTTAATTTAGATTTACATTGTATATCACGAGCAAGAAGTTACAGAACCTGAAAATCTATCTGCGGATCTCAGATCCTCCATTCACTGATTTCACCCGTTTCATGTACGGTCGGCAAGTTTGTACCGAACGTGTAGGAGTTAATGATTCAAACGGAGCTCTTCAGAGTGGCCACTAATTAGCCTGGCGACTAGCGTGGTAGATACATACATATAAGGAAACATCGTTTAACTCCGGTCGAACTTCGGAAAGATCAATGTCAGTTGATACAAGGTGTGACACACTGACACTTTTCTCGAAATGTCTCGTCGCCTTCGTGTCACGAGGCTGAAAATCTGAATTCATTTAATTTTAGATTGTGCGAATTAAATTCATAGAGGATATTCTCATAGAAGATTATGTATTGATCTTTTTCATACAAATTATTTAAATAATTCTTATTCTCTATCTTTGACAAACATTCGGCCATTTCTGCCACTTTTCTCGTTTGGGCATTTTTGGAATATTTCTTATTCTTAACATTTTCCTTTCCGGAATAGTTTTGGAAGAATTGTTATTCCTCGTTCCTGGCAAAACACTGAATTATTTAAAAATTTCCGACATTTCTCTCTTCTGAAATTTTTTCGATTATTCTTTTTGTCAATAAAAAATGTACTAATGATCTCTGCGCACTGGTTTGATCTGATTTTACATCAAAAGCAATTCTGCAAATAGATTAAATTTTCGACGTTTCGATCTATGTGTAGATCATTTTCAAGAAAACTATCAACTGCGTCTGTGAATTATTAAACAGAAAAACTACTGTTATTATCATCACTAAATTAAACATTGAATGTCAAAAATTGTGTATTTTGTTACTCACTTGCTTAATGATATTATTTTAACTAAATTGAAATTGAAACAACGAAATAAATGCTGTTCATATGTCATTCTTTTTGTCTCTGATAAACACTTAAAGATGCTTATTTTTGGTTCCTAGTTAACGCCGAAACGTGTGGCCATTTTTGACGTTTTTCTCGAGATCTATCGATTTTTGGGTGCGTGTCGATAGCTCGGCTGTGAAATATAATCAAGCTGGTGAAGTTAATATCGGCAGACGCGACAGCAACCGGCTTATACATGGAAGAGGCCATTCACATGACGCCGCAGTTAAGAGGGTTTAGGGGCGAGCTAGGTCGAAGAAGGATACCGAGGGTGATGTAAGGGCTTTCTGTGTTGGTACACGTGGATGTTAATCAGAATGGGATTTACATATGAGGCTCGCATTACTCGGTAGCCGAGCACATGCACCGAGAGGAGAAGATAACAGCCTCCGGAGAGAATGGCCTCGCCAGCGCAAGAGTCGCGTGCGAGCCTACATCTATCATAACGGGACACGTAAGGCATAATTATACATATATCGGCGGTGGGATTATTGCCCCATTTGCACTTCGGCTTACAGGAAATATTGATTCAACAACGACACCGTGGCGACAATGCGCCGAATCTCCATCCGTCTTCGTTTTATATCAATTCGTCATGCTCCGAAATATGTACACCTGATTCAGTTTTTGCGCGAGCTGTCTTTACACCATTTTGATTTATCACCGTGAATTAAAAGGAAAAATTTCAGCCTCTTTCTACGGAAGATATATTTTATTTAACACTAGCTTTCCCCCGCCACGCGTTGCTGTGGGGCAATATTTTTTAAAAGCACATTTTTGCCTGTCACAGATGTGATATTTATGTTTTATTTTACTGTGCATCCTCAAGTCTGACACGTATTTGAACCATTCTTTATGTTGCCCGTTCTTCCTCAATTTGATTTGATCTTAATCAACGCACTTCTTCCGTTTCGCGAGTACGACGATCTAAGTTTGCTTTTCTGCAAGTCATTCTTTTTATGTACTAAAGTAGGAAGACGAAAATTGCTAAACATTAAAGAAGGAAAAAACGCGAACTAAGAAACAAAGAGAAAACTTAATAATTTAAAAATACTAACCAAATATTTCAATTCAAACGCAGATCAATCTACTCAGCTGACTTCCAATGCAATGACAAATCACTCCGAATAGGTCAATCTTTCTATTTATATATATTCCACGATATAATTTGAAGCAGAATACCACTGAGAAGATTCTCGTCGTGACGCATTGGTGATAATGCGAATCAACACGGAACCATATCGATCATTATACATCAATGTTTTCGCAAACACGCCCCATTCACATAACTTGAAGTAAGCAGTTAGCGTTGTAGCCGGTGGAAAAAGTCGTCAAAACTCTTGAACGAATGGACTTTTTCGCATGCTGATTTCTCATAAACCTTCCCGAAGAAACGCTGCGTCTAATGGCTCAAACCCCAGCTTTCTACGTTCAGCCGTTACGGAGATGTTCGATTACAAACAAACGGACATTTACATTATAGATAAAAGATAGATGGTCGATCCAGATGCCTAGGAAAACAATGTTCTCGTGTTACAATTCTCGATTTCATAATTAGACGCTGCGAATTTATGCATTTGTAATAAAATTCGGCAAGTCAAACACAAAACAGAGAAAATATTTGAAGTGTTTACAATTGAATTGAAACAGAAGGCGAGTTACATGGAATGTAATGCAATGCACGCGCTGAAAGGAATTAAAGGATAATGATTAATATGTTCGCTTGACGAACTGCGAGCTCGATCCGGATGTAGAGATATTGATTTAATACAAGTTGCATTGACTGGAGCCCAGTAGATCGGTTCAACGGTACCGTTTGATCTCATCGAAATCGGCTGATATGGTACTGTTAAGTATCTCCTTTCAGGCCGGTTATACAGAGATTAATCCGCCCTGGCCCTCATCCTCCCATGTTATCTTGAAATATCTAAATCCGTGCACGCATTCACTAACGGAATCTCATTAATTATTCACGAGCAAATATCCGTGACATGAAAGCAATCACCTTGTCGTTCCTATCGTTTAACGTGTAGCTACTAGCCCGAATAGGAAATCAATGGTAAATATTAGACACCATTGATCACGTGTACCATGGTATCATTATTTGCCCTGTATTTTGTGGCTCGCCGTACACAACTTGCGTCTCTCATTAAACGAGATTTACTTTTCGCTTATCCGAAGCGTCATAGGTTAGCGGTTCGGCGACGGGATAAAATCATGTAACGTTAATTAACGATGCGCTCTCTGCCTCGTGCGCGCGGATAGTTTATGCAATTTTGTCAGTCGAACTCCCAGAATATTCCTCGTCGTTCTGACGGAGTTTCGAACAAAAATATCAGAGAACTATTTCCACTTGAACAATGTGGTTCATTTGATGATTTTGATCTGTGTATACACGAGGATGTGGCCTCTAAGGAAACTCAAAAAAGTTCTTCGTCCTCCACGTTCGATCAATATTCCATATAAAAATTTTAAATATCTATTTTAAAAACGATGTAACAGTATCATAACTGTATTCTTACAAAAAATAGCTTCCACTTGGAATTAATTATATTTACACACAGTGAAATTTTCAAAAGGGCGCACACTGGGCCAAACCGACGAAATCTGTGTCAAAATCAAAGAACTTTCGATAGAAATGAGTTAGAGCGATGAAATCTTTTTTAAATGAAAGCTGAGACTTTGCAGAATATGGAATAATTATGGAGATAGTGGTGCGAACGTTTTTTAACCTTGAAAGAATTCGTTAAACTTGCACAACTTCAAGAAAATTGTGGTTTTTCCAATACCACGCGCGGCAAAAATTTTTTTTTAACATGCGACACATCATTTCCCGTAGAGTTTCTCACGCTGATTTCAAATCTGGTTTCAAAATTTGTCTACGACCTCAGGATTTTGCAAGAAATCGATTTTTATGAACACAACTTATGAAATCATTTTTTTGTTGAAATGAATTGGTAACCCACTAGTTTGAAGGAATATTGTATTCTCATATATAAAACACATTAAAAATAATCATAAAATAATCATACAGCGTGACTGTAATGCATTACAGTCACACATAGCTTACAAGGAGTGCCAGCGACAATCGCAGCGATACGTCAAGTGATATATGTTAACTAAACGTTCAAATACTTCAGTATGATTATTTTGCATGGTATAGTTCAATTTTCCGCTGGACCCTTATTTTTTGAGATAAATTGAAAAATATCCTGAAAAATTGGTGCAAAAGTGGTGTCTCTCCGTCTTTAATCATTGTTTAAACATGTTTAAACAACCATAATGTATTAATATTGGATATCGCTGTATTCGGGAAAGTCTACAGGATCTTTTGCTATAAAGAACAATTTAATATCTTTTATAATAACACCACAATATTTGCATAAAATTGAAAAATATGTTTTTTTTCAAAGTCATGTTTCTCAAAAACTGTGCGTATAGGAAAAAAATTAAGAACGGATTTGGAATCAGCGCAAAAGCTCTATAAGAAGGACCCAACAGTAATTAGGGAACAAATTTGGTGTTGGACAGTGTTATCAATGATTATCAGGACATTCATTTTTAGTTATTTAATCGTATCTGTAATTAATGTAATATCAAAATTCTTTTATTTATTGAATAACCACAATCAAATCTCATATTTCTGCAAGTGGATATCCTCATACTCGCTTGCTGACCAGTTCTTGCTACATACTTTGTTAAATAACTCTGATGTTTGCCAGTAGTAGCAATGCTAACTTATATAATATGAAAATATACTATCTTACTAATACGACGCAATCAAAATCCCAGAGTTACATCGAATCACTTTTTTTTATCCTCTTCTAAAGATTAGGGAAACCAATAAAACTGAATAGTTTCATTTCAGATTAATTATTATGTTGCATATAAGTATTACAAAATTTTTGTAGAGGAATTACAATTAGCCAACCCTTAGCCATCATTTTCTAAAAAGATTATTTCTTACAAACGTCTTTTGTTCATAACACAACGGAAACAAGGTACGCTATGAACTGATGTACTATTTGATCTTCCTAAAATTCGCTTACAGATTCGCTTGTAACTAATTTCCTACTGAATTTTTTGAATTTTTTTCCAGAAAATAATATATTTGGACCTTTTGACATAGTATGAACATCATTTTAAATCGATATGAAGCAGTGACTTTTTCGATTTTTGTCAATGGTTCGGCGCACTGTGGGGCGTATAAAAGGTTCCAACAAACAGTAACATAATTCTGTGTCGAGCACAACTTCAAAAATCACAGCATGACTTTTCACTGAAGTTTTCCATTTGTAAACTGGATCCTATAGCGTTCTTGAACGCAGAGCGCCGCTACTGGTAATTATTGATACATTTTTGGCACAGCCAAGCCCGGGCAAACTAACCGTGCTATGAGTGAAACGGGTCCAATTTACTAAGAACGGTTCATGGTGGAAAAACGATAACATGTCGACCAACGTTGGCTAACAGACCCTTGATTTCTATCTGGGTGTTTCGTGCCAGAAACAATTATTTTTAACGATTAAGATCCGGCCGGGTATGCAAGACTTATGCCTCGCTCTGTATATCAGGTTACGTGTGCATACCGGTCTTTCGCTAATTTCCTTACGGATTTGTAATGGCACTTTGGAAACGTTGTTTCTCGAAATTTTGCGTCGTCCGAGCCAAGTTTTCGAACAGGAAATCTTAAACGCGGTTCGTTTCGCTTTAAGGGTACATCCGCCTATCGAGTCGAGCGAAAATGGGTCATCTTTAGGAATTTATTTCAGGGAACTAAGTGGCGTCGGACTGAAAAACTTTTTCCTATGTATTCAGCCATGATTAAATGCAATATACAAATTTTTGTTGCATAGTCAACTTACAGACATTCACAAAAAATACGCTTAATAGTACAGTAATTCTTCAATCGAAGTCCAATGCCTGCTCACTCCACTGCCGGCCAACGCTGCGCCGCGCCTAGGGCGGCGATGTTTGATCTCGGCTCGGGTATATCGGTGTGAACACCACATCATTGGCTCGAGTGAATCGAATTCTCAAACTTCTTAATTTTCATTAGCGGTTTATGGGACTTTTACTAGCTTATTCATGGCATTTCTCTGATTAAAATGACACCAAACACGATATATAATTTCAACTGTATTTAGTGGTTTAATCGACGATGAAAGTTTCGAACGCAACGAAGAAGAGCGTATTGGAAAGAAAGAGAAGCGAACAGTAGCCGCCGCCGGCACGGTTCAGAGGCCCGCGTGTTCTCACAATGAAATGGCAATGACAGAATTGTTTAGTTTTCATTATTATTTTATGGGACTTTCACTACCTTATTTCTGGCATTTTTCTGATTAAAATGATATCAAACACGACATAATTTGGCCATATTTACTCTACATGTGAAGCATAATTTATAATTTATCATACATTTGACATATGTTTAAATAAACATCTTAACATCTCGAAAATATGTTCTGAAAAAAATTAGACTTGAATTTTCGTTCGCGAGCGTCATAAATCCCAGATTTCTCCAAGTGCTCCAAAATATGAGGTCTGAAGGTCGGAAGGTCTATAAACCATCACGGTACACGCGTCGGGTCTGATGGAGATCTTACTGTATGGCAGTTTTTTCGGGTAAGACTTTTTCCACGATAAGTGGCACAAAAAAAGAAAAAAAGTTTACGAATTGTATGTAAGGAACGACAGAAATGAAGACAAAGGGAGAAACTTTCCCTCGCAACCCCGGCATCTCAAGTGCCCCTGATGGTCGAGCGACAGGAATCGACGACACTAACCAGATGCGGTGTCCCCGAGTCCAATCGCTCATAGCCCCGCGGATGGCTTGCAGTGCCACATTCCCGGAAAAAACCCAGTAAGATACCAACGATCCTGCAGGGGTGGGGATCGGTCAGGAGGATCTATCTTGCGAGGACAAGAGTCAACTGTCGCTTTAGAAAATTCCTTATTTCCTTGCCATATTTCTTTCTTATTGTTCTCCGTTCTGCGCGGGTCTGACACACATCTGGCAACCAGATCCACGCAGGCATAATCCTCTCCTGTGCCTCTTCCAGGTTCAAGGTCTACGATCAGGACCTGGCGAACCTTCCCTTTTTTATGACATCCTTTCCTGATTGCCTTTTTCCACTCTGTCCGTTTTTTATAGCATCCTTCCGTATTCCGTTTTCCTCCTCTCTTTCATTTTTACCTATACCTGGGGAGTTTTCTAAATGTTGACAGGGTCAGTTAGTCACAAGCCACGGTAGGGTAGACATCCGGGTTACTCCACAGTTGATACAAGACGTTTTAGCTCATCGTGTTCGTGTGTGCTATTTTTTAGTTTTCTATTGATTATTATGTATGTAGTGAATAGTTTCTTTTTGTATTAGTTTTTACGCTGTATGTACTAGTTTTTAAAGTTTCTCATTAGTTGTTAGTGCTAATTTAAGTGATAAAAATGTCAAAGGCCAGAAAGGTTTTGACTATGCAACAACGTGTGGATGTTATAAAGGACTTGGAGACATTCTCTATTGCATGTGTGGCTAAAAAGTATGGAGTACATCCCAAGACAATTAAACGGATCCAAGAACGCGCTGCGGAAATCTGCAACTTCGCAGAAAAAGGAAAACTGGAGAAACGTCGGAAAATTATAAGGCAACCGAAGTATGCATGCGCTGAGGAGGAACGGAGATTGTCAGGAACATTAGAAGAAAGGGCCGCAGAGGAAGAAGATCAAGAAGGGGCCGCAGAGGAAGAAGATCAGGAAAGGGTCGCAGAGGAGGAAGAAGAAGAAGAAAGAGCCGCAGAGGAAGGAGATCAAGAATGGGCTGCAGAGGAAGGAAATCAAGAAAGGGCTGCAGAGGAAGGAGATCAAGATAGGGCTGCAGAAGAAGGAGAAGAAGAAAGGACCACAGATGAAGGAGATCGAGTAAATGGGTTCAAACTACCCCCAAAATTAACAAAGGTCTGTGAGGACTTTTTTAAACACTCAGAGTCTCTCAAAAAATATCTAGCACCTCCGGAACAATGTTACTTAGAAGGACTCAAATTAACAATGTTAGGTAAGACAATTGAAATACTTAATTAATACATAAAAAATACATCATACTATTCTAAGCATAACAAAACATTTTTTAGGCTGTACAACGTCAAAGGAAAGAAAACTCCCGTAACAAATTTTTAAACGACTCATTTATACATCATAAAAATAATCACAAGGAAGTTATTAATAAAAGCGTTAGCATCGCATTGGTATTTTAAACAATAGAGTAAACAATACAGTTTTTCTTTTTTTTTCACTCGCTATCTTCTTCCATTTCCTACAGTTACTCCACGCCGTCAATGAAACCACTAAATATGGCCAAATTATGTCGTGTTTGGTATCATTTTAATCTGGAAAATGTCAGAAATAAGGTAGTGAAAGTCCCATAAAACAATGATGAAAACTAAACAATTCTGTCATTGCCATTTCATTGTGAGAACACGCGGGCCTTTGAACCGTGCCGGCGCGGCGGCGGCTACTGTTCGTTTCTCTTTCTTTCCAATACGCTCTTCTTCGTTGCGTTCGAAACTTTCATCGCCGATTAAACCGCTAAATACAGTTGAAATTATATATCGTGTTTGGTGTCATTTTAATCAGAGACATGCCAGGAATAAGCTAGTAAAAGTCCCATAAACCGCTAATGAAAATTAAGAAGTTTGAGAATTCGATTCACTCGAGTCAATGATGTGGTGTTCACACCGATATACCCGAGCCGTGATCAATCATCGCCGCCCTACGGCGCGGCGCAGCGTTGGCCGGCTGTGGAGTGAGTAGGCACTGGACTTCGATCGCACAGGCGACCCAGGACTTCGCTTGAAGAATTACTGTACTCCTGTATCGAGTCTCGCGGACGTAGATCATCTTTTGGAATTTATTTTGAGAAAGTTAGATGACGTAGAGCTGGAAAAACTTCTTGCGGTGCATTCGAGCATGATTCAATATTATGTATGAATTTTTGTAGCATAATGCATGCAACGGTGCTTATTGTAAATCACATTGATCGGCGCGTTGCGTTTGGTGTGAAAGAAGCCTGTCTTCTATGGACGGTCATCAGGGGACGCATAAATGCAGCATGCTGGAATTTGTCCAGAATACCGAATCATGTCTGAATACATTGCAACA
Organism: Lasioglossum pauxillum; assembly: GCA_933228785.1. Taxonomy (NCBI): domain Eukaryota; kingdom Metazoa; phylum Arthropoda; class Insecta; order Hymenoptera; family Halictidae; genus Lasioglossum; species Lasioglossum pauxillum. The sequence continues at coordinate 34,405,336 of OW121701.1, read as the reverse complement.
AGTATTTTAGCTTTACGTCGTTTGGTTCTCCTGTAATAAATTGTTAAAGACATCCTTGTTTTGTGTGATCTGATGGAATGATTTGTAAGATTACTCGAAGAAGACTGTCTTCAATGGACGGTCAGTAGAGGACGCATAAGTGCAGCATGCTGGCAAAATTTGTCCACAATACCGAATCATGTCTGAATACATTGCGAAAAGTATTTTACCTCTACGTTGTTTGGTTCTCCTGTAATAAATTTCTGAAGACATCCTTGTTTTGTGTAATCTGATGGAATGATTTGTAAGACTGCTCGAAGAAGCCTGTCTTCAATGGACGGTCAGTGGAGGACGCATAAATGCAGCATGCTGGAAAAATTTTGTCCACAATACCGAATCAAGTCTGAATACATTGCAACAAGTATTTTAGCTCTACGTCGTTTGGTTCTCCTGTAATAAATTGCTGAAGTCGTCCTAGTTCCGTGTGATCCGATGGGAGGATTTGTAAGATCGCAGGGGGAATCGTGTTTTCCGTGGACGATCATTCGAGGGCGCATAAATTTAAATGGTTTTTGTTAAAACTGTCTATTTGCTTGATAAAGAAATATTCATTAATAGTTTATGAATTCCAGAGGGAAAGGACGAGGACGGGCTCCGCGGAATAAAGGAGCAAAAGCAAACGATTTCTATTCTGGACGGGACGTCACTCCCTTATTATTCATTTCTCGGGACATTAACTGTAAACGTGGTTGGCAGAGTCGTTACTTTCGCGAGAGGATCGGCCGAGACGAAGTCGACGACGACCGGGAACGAAACGCTGAATCTCGATCTCGTTTCGCCGCCTTTTCGACTCCTATTATCGCGCAGCCCGAAGAACAATAGAAAGGCAAAAAATTGCTCCGGGCTGCAAAAGCAATGAATTTCGATACAGCTTGAACGTCAATCCATTGGGAAGGCTTGAGGAAAATGAAAAGGATTTCCCCCGACTTTCTCAATGTCCTCCGGAACAATGGATATCGATAGAGATGTCTTTGAAAGAATGAAACGCCGTGGACCCTCCTTTTTATCGTGACACGCACTAGCACTCCTTTCCATGCAATTTAACGCGGGACAATACATACTGCACGTGTAGCGCAATCGTTATTTAACTTACCTCGAAAATTTCATAAAGCACGGACGTCCAAGCATTAAATGATACGAATTTCATTTATTTCATCGAAAACAATTCCACACTAAACCTACTACTGCCAAACAAATGACTGGATTTATATTTTTTATTTTACAATTATTGAAACTGTAAAGTTGTTTACATGGAATTTGATTCAATAAATTTTTGTTATCCAACCAGATATTATGGTAAAAAGTGCACAAAGTCTAAAGAAATGGAGAATTCTCATTTTAATCGGTTTTAGTGCTCGACAAGTTTAATGTTAATCGGTTAAACTAAATACAGAATAAATACGCAGAATAAACGATCTTTGTTTGATTGAACAAGAAGCAAAATTGAATTCATTATTCAGTAGACAGTATGTTTTAATATTGAAATCAATATACTGCAAGTAAAATACGTTGCTGAATAAAATTACGCACACACTCGTAGTCGATTGTGAAAATGATTCTCTTCAGTTTTTTGAATGGGATATATTGAGACATAAATTATATTCAACACAAGCAACTAACGCGCAGCATGATCGCGTAATGTATTTCTATCGGAGCAACGTTCCGAGAAATTAAACATTGAAATAAATTCGAATTTACTATGCGGCACTGAACACCTGCGTAGCGCAGGGAATCGATGAGATTTTATTATTGACATCCGAATAGAGAAGAGAGGAGCGAATATATTAGATCGTCGAAAAAGTCCGCTTCGGTTTGAAGGACTGTGACATACTCCACAATTTATGTCTCATTTTATGAGCACCTGTAGCTTCCATTTATTTCCAAAATGTTTAAAGCAACTTTGTCATCGACGTTGTGCGAGATTTTCCACCGTGATTTTTCCAGATGAAATTTGCTGGTCGAAGCGGCGATTATCTTCGCGCACGTAAATAATAAATTAAGAGTCTGGAACAAATAAAAATTACGTAAAATAATTAAAATACCGACCAATAATAACGACCTATATAATAAATAATAATTTTTATACCAGATAAACAATTTCTCCGATCTCGCTTTTTACACGCAGTCACGATGGTATTTTGCGTGATCAAAATTTTCCGATGATATTATTTCAATTTATCGCGTACGTATCCGCGAGCTACAAATTCTTATTTAATTATACTAATTACACTGCCCCGACCGTTCGCGGTTCACTAAAAAGTAAATTTACTTTTCTGTACTACGTGCAAATACAGCTGATAGAAAAACAGCCCGCCACCGACAGCGACAACGAACAAAATTTATTTCCGCTTTCGCGGGCTTTCCTTTTTGCGCGAAAATACGCAAAAGAAATATTTTTATAGCCAACGCCGGCTCCGCGCTTAACTAGACCTTCTTTTCCGCCGGCGAATAATGTTTATGCAATTTTTATTCAACTAATGCACACGGAGCATTGAATCGACCAATGCGTTAAGTCTATAGTATAGAGAATAGATTAATAGATCTTCTCGAAGATAGGGAAGACTTCGAAATATTTTATATCGGAGTAAAAGTATTTTGCTTAACTGTTTCTTAGACACCCATGATTCGGAGCTGATCTTTTCGAAAACATTTTCTACGTCAATTACGCGAAACAGAGATCAATTAAAAACGTAATTTTATAATATAATGTTTAGGATTATCATCGAAAAGAAAATAATTGGGTTCCTGTTTTGAAACAGCTGATTTATTGATCCTAGGTTCTTTATAAATGTATTTAGTGTTACCCTTCAGTTGTTTAGGTTTTCTTTGCAACGTCGTAAAACTTGCGACACAAACAAGCAACTTCTGCTTGTAATTAATGCTTCGTTCTTTGAAGAAAATTGATTAACGATTTAACATTTTTAATTAAATTCAATCTCGCAGAGCTGGACAAGGTAGTTAATATTTCACGGAGTAGTCTCTTGAGCATTGTTGCTAATTTCTCAAAATGTATTCGTGGAATTGTTGCATTTTCTAATAAATTATGTTTCATAAACTATCAATACGATATTTTTAAAAACCATGGCTAAGAATTTTTTAATACATTCATCAACAGTAATAGTAATTTCAACCGTGAACCAACAAATCACGCCCACTGACGTGATCAAATAATTGTAGTTAGGATTGTTATGTAAAAGAAGATTTTCAAGCTTCGTTTTTACCAAGCACAATAATTGTTGAAAATCCTGTTAGTAGACTTCCCCGTAGATAAAGTATGAAGACTGCCACTAAAATGAGCACGACAATTTCGTGACAGGCGAATATTCCAACAGCCACGTCCTTCTTCGCATAATTTTCTGTCCACCTGGTAGCCTCAGTCTTTTGTCCACGCTATGATTCTATGTAGTAACATGCTTCTGCACGACCTCTGCCCAGGATATAAACTTATCCTAACGTGATGGCGGCCAAGAAAACCGGAAGCAACCTCGTTCGATTTTAATAGCGCCATGAAAACGTTTTCCGCTCGTGACGTTTCGTTCCAGCGGCCGAAATGACGCCGCTGTCTTCATAAAGTTGAAAGGATTTCGCTCTTCTTGATCGTAAACAGTACCGGAGTCTATTATGGTTTACGAGCATGTGATATAATAATCCCCTGATAAAATTCCACCGTAATTTACTTAAATTACGATGCAGGAATACCGGTCATGTAAAATCAGGCTGCACGTAGGCACCATTTAGATAACAAGATGCTGCGGAAACGCTGGCAACTTAACAAATAATAGACTTCGCGTAATTCTAATAAACATAACACATAAACTTAATAGCATAAACTTGGAAAATACAATGATTCCATGAAATTAATGTTTATCTCCATCGAGATGGTGCATTTACCATTCGGAACACGTTCTAAAATGGGCCGTGAGAAATTTCCCGAAAATTTTCCTCGCACGTCGTTCTATTTTCTCAGTTGTCTAGGCAAGTGTAGGTTCTTGGCTTTCCTCCGTGCTAATGGAAATCAGTTTACTTTCTATAGTTTAAACGGCAACCATCCTGGAGAGGAGTATTTAGGTAACTTCGGGATTTACATGTTCGCCGCCATATTGCTCGGAGCGGTGCCACGATAATTCTGAATTTGAAACTTATTCCTCTCGTCAAACCGGCGAGCACAGCCTCGGTTTCGACTTCTGTTTCGGTCGTTAAGCCACGAGCAAACCTCGGGCAAAAAGCCCCAACAACGTTTCCCGATGCGATAAGCTTTTCGTCGAAACTAGGATACGCCGAGGAAGCTCGCTACATGCGGCACGAATTCATGGTATCACGTGTCTTTACGACTCTTCGGGAGCAATTAACGAGACTGCCGATATTGTCTGGCCAAATAGGGTCGTCCGACAGAGTTCCCCATAAAAGTTTTATTAATTTCCTTATGTGCTGTCCCACCTTGAAGCACCGGTGACCATTACCCACGTGTAAACAACATTTCAGTCGAAACTGCTTACTTTAAAATGCCATATACCTCTTTAGTGTATCAGCGATCACCATTTACATGTACATAGACGACATACAGCCCTCGACAAAATATTAGGTATGGGAATAAGTTTCCACTCCTTTTTGTCAAAAAGAACTGTATAAACAATTCAAATAGCGTGAAAACGTTTTCCAACAGTAGATCGATCGACGTTTAATTCAATTGACAGTTCTGCAAGTGTTTAACGTGGATTTCCATCAAGTAATGCTGGGAAATTTGTATCTTCGAATTTTTTGGCACACCATCGCAATCTTTGCCCTTACGTCGAAATCATGGTTTTGGTGGAGCATCGTCCCCGTAAATATATAATAAATATAATATTGAAATATATAACACCTTTCTTTAAAACAAAATAATGCAACATGACTTCCCGCAAATGCTGCTTACTTGGAACAAAAGTCGACATTTTTCACGCGAAAAATTGATTGCTGTTCACGCTCGAAACAATTGCCACTAACTGCGTTTTGAAGCTTAGACATAGACCTCTCAAAAACATGTACTACGTTACTTAAGTACAACGACATCTCCAAAAGAGCGAAAACTTATTCCCCTACCTAATAATAAGACACCTAGCATATTTTTAAATTTCTTATATTTAAAGGAGGAAAGTGTACACTCCGTTATATCCTGAATACTACATACTATCTCCAAAGTAAACACGCAAAATCTTAGGATTGATTGCATACCATAGCAAAATTAGAGAAAAGAAACTTCAACAAAGGTATTTTTCTGTTTGTGTCTTATACAGGGTGGCCCACATAACTCTGAACAGCTCAATATCTCCGTTACTTTTCGTTGTACAAAAAAACTTCGTAGGACAAAGTTACACTGTTTGAAGGGCCACATATAACGGTGTAAAGGAAAAAAAATTTCAAGGTCATTTTTATGAGATTTCAAGGTTATCTATGTTTTTTTAAATGGAATGAGGTATTTTTTAATACATCAATCGATGCAGCTGGACATTCTTTATAAAAAAGTACTAACCTATGTATGTCGAAAAGTTAGTAATTCAGGAGATATTTCAATTTAAATAACTCCAAAATACCATTACTGTCGTACTAATGCGTTAGTGTTTACTTACTTGTGTAACGCCTTAGTACGACAGTAATGGTATTTTGGAGTTATTTAAATTGAAATATCTCCTGAACTACTAACTTTTCGACATATATAGGTTAGTACTTTTTTATAAAGAATGTCCAGCTGCATCGATTGATGTATTAAAAAATACTTCGTTCCATTTAAAAAAACATCGATAACCTTGAAATCTCATAAAAATGACCTTGAAATTTTTTTTCCCTTACACCGTTATATGTGGCCCTTCAAACAGTGTAACTTTGTCCTACGAAGTTTTTTTGTACAACGAAAAGTAACGGAGATATTGAGCTGTTCAGAGTTATGTGGGCTGGGCCACCCTGTACTTTTGTCGAATTAATGTCAGAACGTGTTTACATATCTTTCTCTAATTTTGCTATGGTACGCGATACAATCCTAAGATTTTACATGTTTACTTTGGAAATAGAATGTAATATACAGGATACAACGGAGTGTACATTTTCTACCTTGAAATATAAGAAATTTAAAAATATGCTAGGTGTCTTATTATCTTGTCGAGGACTGTATACTCCTTTTTAGGATATTTGTGACCTCAATTTACATGGAAATAACGTTTAAGAATTGAGTCATCTCGTTTATTCTATGTAGCATCGCCTTTTCAGCAATCTTCCTGCGAAATAAATATTTTCTGTATCAATTCCATGGGACGAGTGTTGAATTTTCTTTCTTTAACAATTTTAACACGTTCAAAAGCGGACTATTCTAGGTTTTGGTATTCTATTATGACTTGAATTGGTAGTAGGATAATCAATCTGCAAAATAATTTCTTCCTTGAGATTCAAATTGTAATAACAAAAGAAAATATGAACGATACCTAGCAAATTGATGGGAGTAGTTTACGTACACGATATTTTAAGTTTGAATTATAAGTCATCATTTATCTCCGACTTTCCGGACTTTCATACTTCAACACTCTCCTCTCGATGCAAATAGTTTAAGTTCTAATAGAGTAATGGTAGAACCAACCTCTGCATCAAACTTTTCATGTTGAAGATTAAATCGATACTTCTAGCGTGCACGTTGTACACCGATCTTACTAATCAAAACATCGTTTAACTTTTATGATTTTCTCTCGATGGAAGGATCTTACGTCGAAGATTATACAATATTCGACGACGATACGTTTTACTGAAAAATGCGAGACCCGTCAACAGCAGTACAAACAAGATCAACAAAGTAAAAATTAATCCGAACGCGTTCATCAAGCACTGTTGGGAAAATAACAATTTTTATTGTCAGGAGTGGCTCGAATTATTTGCTTGACTCAGCTACTTGTTCATTTCAACACTAGAACCACCAGACAGGAAGGAATGCGCCATTTCGGCCATTTTGCTGAAAAATCACTGAAATTGTGGGGATGCGTTCATAACATTATGTTTATTTTTCCATTCATACCAGCTGAGTGTATGGAAATTAATGGCGTCTCCGTTTCGCTTCTACGACAGGAAGTCTTGTAGTTCTCGAAAGAAATGTTGCCCGAGTCTGTCAAAAAATTTAAAAATAGAAAAATTTGTTGAAAAATCTGCGATTTTGTATTCGAAATAATAAAATGTGGAGATTGATGCACAAAATGCAAATCAAGAATAATAAAACATTAGCGAACAGAGAAGCGTTGTTCAATTCTTAAGTTCCTTGATAATTGAGCGTGCACATTGCGAAAGAAACCTCTGAGACCTAAAATTAATCTAACCTAAAATTTAATGTGATAATTTGCAAAATTGCTTTTCAATTTCAATGATCGAACCAGTGCGCCGATAACAATAATATTATTTGTTAACCTAAAATTTAGTTTGGAATAAATGTTGTTGAGCCAGTTACAGGAAAATATTGCCAAGATGGCGTCTCACACTTAAGTGTCGTGCTACTGTTACAAACGGTATGCATTCGCAACCATAATGAACGAGAATGGGCGCCATTGGGTTCAAGTTTTCCACCGAATAGCGGCAGACAATCAGCTGATGATAAGTGGCGTGTCCTGCGGTGCGAAACATGCTTCCGTCAAGGTGGATCCGGAAGATTTATATCTCACAAATATATCTATCTCCCGTAAATCCTACTCTCTCTCTCTCCCTCTCTCTCTCTCTCTCTCTCTCTCTCTCTCTCTCTCTCTCTCTCTGTCTCTCGTCCTCTTGACCGTATAATGAAGTAGTTTGCGACGAAGGTCGTTCTGCTCCTTGGGAGCACTAAAGGATCTCAGTTATCTTAGGGGCTTACGAACATCTAGACCAGGTGAAAAACATTGATTTTCCAAAAATATATTTGCGTCCACCCTTGAACCCTTTTCCCGAGAAATTTTAGCAATAAATTATCGAAGAAAACCATCTTAAATAATATATTTCCACGTTTCCTGAACCTGTTCTTTCTCGATGTATTCCTTTCTAAAGGCCTGCCCGACAGAGTTAGCCAAAAATCAACTAATAATTGAAAATGACTAATAGTCTGATTGATTGTTAGTCAAAACTTAAAAATAGTTAGTTAAAACTTTTTGATTAGTTAGTCATAACTACATGGCACTAGTTAGTCACAGCTCTAAGTAATCGGTAGTTATTGCTTATCAGTTATGATTAATCATTAGTTAGTTTAACCCTCATCCGTCCCTCATTTCGCGAACTGAATCTGTCCCTCGGTGTCAAATTGACACAGTGGTAAAATATCGACGAAATAACAAGATAGAAAGTTAATTTTCGATATTTTTGTATTCAAATGGATGCGTTAACATCTGCACCTTAGTTTTTGCACAATTTTCGCATAAAATAAAGCGATGTGTGGGACATATTGCTTGTTTGGACAAATCACATCGGGCACTATGTATATTAGCATTCGGTCATTTCTCACATATGTGACACCGGGCTCGTTTTTTTGTTGGTGGAGTATGCATTATACGATTACTACAAGACGGTACAATCACTGTTGGTATACCTTTTATTTGTACAACAAGTGCAATCGCATTAGATCCTTTCGGTAGATGTGTGCGAAACGTAATACATATACGAATGCACCAAAGAATGTCCAATTTCAATAAAAAAAGGCGTCGACGATATTTTTTATTTTTATTACACGTTGCATTGAGTGAAGGAAATATTATAAAAGCATTGCATGCTGATATATCTAACATATTAGCAACAATTGCCATTGGTCATCTATTTGTTTCGCGCTTACATCTGTATGTGCCCACCATCTCCATATCATCGAGGACATCGGCGCGACGCCTTCTTTTGTAGCGTTATAATACTTTATTATTTCAGGATTTTTTATCTACTTCACTACTCATTTGCTTTGACGTATGGTATGTACTAAGTAGAATAACAAATCGTCTTCTTTTTGTCACATAAGACACCATTGTACCTTTTAGTATGTGTTCAAAAACAGACTCCGAATGATGAAGTGGCCTCTTCTTCATATCGAGTAAAATTTGTGGAATTTCTTTTCTATTTTTTCGTATGGTCCTTACAAGCGTCATCTTTTGTTTTTGTAATATAATTGCTAATTCGTGTGAAGTAAAAAAATTGTCACACATAACATTGCGTCCACCCAAACCTTCAACTAATTGTAGCACTACGCGTTGACCCTGCTTTACTTCTGTGTGGCAGTTTCGATCGCGTCCCGTGTAAATTTCCATACTATATGAGTAATACGTTTTCTTCTAATTTAGAAAAAAATCAATTTTCCTTCAATTTCCGAATGCCGTATAAATTTCTCATTGAAATAATGGTCATTGGAAAACTCCGCGACAGTACGTAAGAGTACATGTGTCATATTGACACACAGGGACTCTTTCGTAACAAATTCGACTTGCAGTTTTGACATCATTATTTTCCATGAACAATGCTAGGCATATGTGTTTCGCATTAAAAAAATAAAAGTCACAAACTTTCGGGCAAAACCGACAAATAACAGAACAGTACCCCTTAATTCGCAAAAACTGTGTCAAATTGACACGAGGGACGGATGAGGATTAAATGATCAGTCATCAATCTTTAGTCATCAGTCACTATTGTGCGATTAACATACATTAATATGTATACGTAAACTATATCGGAATTTGCAGTGGCCAAACGTGTCATAATCTGTACTTTATATGCTTATAAACTAATAGAATATTTTTTTGTTATTATTATGTCTTCTTTTAACTTATAACCATTTTTAGTCGTCAGTCATAGTGAAATTCTGATTGCGTATTTAGTCATTAGTTACGCCATTGTAGTCAGTATTCAATATTCATTCTTAATAAAAATTTAGTCATTATTCACTAGTCATTACGCTCAAACACTTATGTAGACATTACTCATGGTCATGCTCAAGTATTTACTTAGTCATTAATTATTAGTCACTTTTGTAGAGCTTATGAAGTTATTAGTCAATAATCATAATTGTGACTATCGTTTGCCGAACTCTGCTGCCCGGACCTGTCTCGCACTGGTCGGCGGGTAGCCCATCTACCCAACCTGTCCTATGCCCCGCAGTGGTGGGGATATTAATTTTTCTTAGATCGTACAGTTCCCGTTTAGCTCAAGGCTTTACTATATTTCAATTTAGATGTCCGTCATTTGCAGCTAGTTTTTAATAAACACATTGAAGTATCCTCAAATACGAGTACTTTTACCATTTTGAAGATTCTAAATAACAATACATCTTACGACACAAAAGATACGTAAAATTTTTGCCCCCAGCGTTCCTCTACGTTCTTCCAAGGCACGATAAAAATGATAAGGATTCCAGTGGCGCGAGTACAAAGATGAAAAGACAAAGATAATAGGTGTCATTAATTCTGACGGTATTTTAATGAAACGATTCGTCCTCGCCGGTGACCCATAAAAAATAACGGGACACAGATGGATTAAATATTCAAAATGTGGCAGTGCAGAAGGAATTTAATTATCTGATACTCGGTTGATCTATCTGCCTACCCCCGTGGCGAAGAAATATACGGCTCCTTCCCACTGCGGTTGGGAGTCAGAAACCGGAAGTTATCCCTCCCATCCTGCTGCCGTGAAAGTAGGAATAGTTTTTGCCGTTGAAACCCGGCGATTCGTTCGGCAACTTATCGTCCTTCCAAACTTATTACACACTGACCAAATAAGAAGATCCGGGGGTAAAATCGACTATGAGTTATACATCGGACATTCGTTATTTTCGAGCAAAAAACCGTAGCGGTAAGATCGCAACGATATCAGCTGGGTTCTCACAAGTTATATCACTTTTCAGGAAAAAGTTTGATTCTCTTCGGTTGCGATGATACAAAACATATTCGCAATTTATTGGGAACGAGTGTTATATTTAATCTTATTTTTGAAAGTCAAAGAGAAAGAGTTGCTCGAGAGAGTGCAGCATAAACTCAGATTTTGTGCATATAAGACAAACAACCCAATGTCAATCTTTGATCATGATCACTCTAAAATATTAAACACAGTGAATCTGGAAACATTATCTAATCGAAGAATAGTATCCGACCAGAGCTTTATTTTTAATTTGACAAAATAATAATATAGATTGTCCCGCACTCCTGAGGCAAATCAATTTCTACGTACCTGAACGTGGTTTGAGAACAAGAGCAGGATTACAAACAATGAAATCCAAATCCACATATGGAGTAATAAATCCTTTAAATCGCATCATTGCAAGCTCAAACATACTATATAATAATATTGATTTTTTTAATGGCACGTTACAGGCATTCAAAAGAAAATTACGCAAGACTATTTGTTAATATCGTACCTGTATTTGTTTAGTTTCGCGCATGTCCCTTCTTAAGGATGTTCTGGAGGTACAATGGGAGACAAATGTACAAGAAGTTCGAAATCCATCAATTATTAGCAATGAAAGCCATTCATGAGTATATTTTACATACTTTTGTATACTTTTTTTACACTGTTGTCGCGTTTCTATGCTAGTGAGATGACAATACGATTTTGTAACAGTTTATAATTTTTTGCTCTGTAACTGTTTAGTGAATTCTAATAAATTTTGAACATAATTAATTACATAATTTTTACTACTACAGAGAGTTCATTTGAAAACTTTCCAGCCGAATATCTCGAAAAGTATGAAAGATATTAAAAAAGTGTAAAACACGTGTCCAAGGATTTCGAGGGGGAAAGAGGGGGGCAGTATCAGTTTTTTATTTGGGTGGCGTGTTCAAGGTCATTTGAAGGCCAACTTTGTTTTTTCAAATGGAAACCTATATTTTTTATTATGGGATCGTATTGTACGTAAAAAGACCAGCAATTTTCGTAGGGTACGTTTTTTTATCCGCAGTTTTCCATTTGAAAAAACAAAGTTGTCCTCCAAATAACCTTGAAAACATTTATTAACTTTACACTTCTTTAATATCTTTCATACTTTTCGAAATATTCGGCTGGAAAGTTTTCAAGTGAACACCCAGTATATAAAAAAACTGCAGTTTCTAGTTGCGTTTTTTCAAGGTTTAAATAGGGTTTGAAGTGGTATTTTATGAATTCTTCATAAGAAGACGTGTTAAAATGTAAAAACTTTAAGTTGCTATAATTCTTAAACGGTGCAGTGAATCGAACCCAAACTTTGGTAATTACGTTAATTTAGTAAGAATTATACCTTTTCAAATTTTCAAAAATTTTGTTGCGTTTTGATATACATTCAGAACATCCTTAAGTAAATTTTAGGTTAACTTTTTTTTATTATATTTCTTTTTGTTTTTGTCAGTTCTACTGTAAACATTTGTATAAAAGGACCTCGGTCCGCATATAATAATAATAATAATAAAAAATGTTCACATACAATAGACATCTAACGATCGAGTCGGTTAGAGCCACTGTACGAAAAATATACTTATTGCCAATTTATTACAGTAACTTAAAGGAAAATTACTGACAATTGACTCAGTAAATTTGTATTTTACATAAAAATCCGCAGTGCAGTTTATGCATTACGAACGTTCGTAAAGTGTGAAAATCAACAGTGTTGTTGTATCAAAAATAAAAATGTGTCAATTATATGCACATCTGTTTAATGCTCGCATAAATTAAAATAATAATCGGAAATTCGACACTCCCACGGTTTCTATTAACAACACATTATCACCGCGTAATTGGATCCTTGACGAAGTGTAATGAAACATCGAGATAACTGTTCGGAAAAGGTACGGCTTGCGCCTGAAAGCCTCAACAGCGGGAACTGAAAACGTATCTGCGTTTAAATTTGCCGAACAACCGGAACGCATTATCTTTGTACGAACGGGATTCGCATCATTTTACACTTTAGTTATCTGCTTCGCCTGTAGTAGCGTGTTAAATGCGGGACATTACTTCTGATCTTACCGAGGATTAGTGTCACAGCTTGAATCCGTGGCTCCAGGTACGAGAGTACGAAGTTCCCTGCACCCACTGCTATGTAGAAAATACTGTCGATAGTAACGTTATCATCGCCTTATCTAATCCAAGCTATTCGATAATCGAATCAGGTTTTACCTCAAATAAATGGCGCGATTTAAGACTTTGCGAAGTTATCGGTGGAGATCCTTACGAACCGAGAAATTAAATTTACTGACATCTCAACGGTGGAATGAGCTTTTAACTTCTAGCTGACGAAAATTAGAAAGTTATTACTTTTTCGAAGTTTTCAGGTTTTCACAATTTCCAAATGACTGTTAAATGAATGTTAAATTAATAACAATTACTTTCGTAGATTTCGTAAAATAAAATATCGGAAAGTATCTTAAAGAATTAAAATTTTACCTCAATTGTAAACTGTTGGTTAAAATGATTAGAAATTTAAATGGAACAATGACTTTTCTTATTACACCCTGCTCGACTGTAGTAAGATCTTTTATGCATGTGGGCCAGTGGAAATTATTGAACAGTTATATTTTTATAGCTGTTTTTTATGCTCATGGCGCAAAAGAACCTTCAAAGTGGAGGCTAAGAGACCTATTTCGCAAAATACCTTCGAAACTAACGCAGATAGAAAAGTGTCAAGTTGATAAAAACTTCTGTTCATAGTCTCTAAAGCCACACAAAAACATAATTTTTGAAAATTCACAACTTGCATTACCATAAACAGAATGAACCAGTTCGATCAACATTTCTGTTTAAAATTTTCTAATAGAGACTGCGTGTCGAAGAAATAAGTTGTGGAATAATTAGTAAAGAATAAGACTAGTATCGGGAGATTGCTAATGGTATATTTTAGTGTTAACAGATTGTAATAGGTGTTCGGGAATGTTTAACAACGTGTCATGGGCCGTGTCGAGGCAAAATTTAAGAGGTAGCCGAATAGTTATGCGTAAAAGCGTTCAATAATTCAAAAGTAAGAGCCGCCATATTTTCCGCGCATACTCGGGTATCGAATATACGGGGCAACGGAAAACCAACATTTATGTTTCATCAAAGTCAAAAGAAAATTATATGTTTGGTTCTACAGGGTACACAAGTGAGGGAATAACGAGCGCGAAAGGTTCGTGTGTCCTATGACCGCTCGTTAACTTTCATCTCGGCCGTTTATGGGGTTGCTGTCTTCCGACAAAACCATCTAGCCAATATAAATCTCCCAGTGAGCGTAACTGCGATAACTCATCGACGTGACAATGCGTTCTGTCTTCAGACCAGCAGAACCTCGGTGCGGTGGTCAATTTTCTAAATCCAGCTGCATTTCTTTTCAAGAATGTAACCAAAAAAATGTGGAAAAATTGAAAAAGCCGACAAAAGTGGCAGTGAGAAAGAAAATATGTATGTATGTATACTCATTCTGAATAATTATTTAAATAAAAATAATTTTTTTAAAATACCACGTTTTCAAAACGGACTAAAAAGTATAAAATAAATTTTTAAAAAACACCACGCTTAGAAAACAGACTAAAAAGTATAAAATAATTTAAATAAAAATAGATTTTTTAAAAAATATCATGTTTAAAAAACGGACTAGAAAGTATAAAATAATTTTTCCTAGCCCCAAACAGGTTCCTAACCCCATATATGTAGATTCCTAACCCCGTACAGATAGTCCTGAAAATTTGTGCTTGTGAATTTTGAAAATACTTGTAACATTTAAAACGAAAAACGTGGGGCGCAAGATAATAGTAAAGAGTGTAGAGACTAGCTACCGTTGAGAAAACTTACAACAGTTCATATCATTTTCAGTGCAATAAAATTGTTAGTCACTTAGGTGAACTATTCATGCATCAATTATTATCTATTGCATGCGCCCCGCGTTTTTCGTTTCACGTAAGATCTACCGAGCGTCGCGCGGGAAGGTGTAACGGTTAAATTTTTAATAGTTTATATCTCCTAAACGCATAGGCTTTTTTAAAATTTGTTTTTAAATATTGCATTGTCATCCAGTTCTGAGTTATGTTTAAAATTTCAAGTCTCTAGCTCATCGGGAAGTTAGTTTAAAATCAATTGCAAAATTTGTACCGAACAAACAAACAGACAGACAGGCAAGAAAGCGGGCTAATGAAAACGTGGTAAAATACAGAATTTGAAGAGAGGAAATTATTTCCGCCATATTTCTACAACGTAAGCTTAAACCTCCGATATTCGATTTTTGTGAATTGGTCACAACACAATTTTATTTTGATTGGGGATCCAATTTGTATCACTCTATTTACTGTCTTTTTGCACACGTGTTGTACAGGAAGATCCATAATTTATTGTATAACCAAAAAAGTGACGATCCAGTATGTTACCAAAAATTCAAAATGTTATTTCCCATAGAGATTCGTTATCGGAAAAATTGTTTTAGAAAATACGATGTCGGTATACGTATTAAATTCAATGTAGTTTCACATCGTAATATTGAATGTTTGCGCAAGTATGTACGCCAAATTCTGATTCACGCGACGGGTGGGGGGGAGGGGAATGTTCAATTTATTATTATGACTCTGTAGTTCCATACTGATGATCACCAATCGCATACACCGCGTCTGCCGTAATAAAATATGTTTTTACGTCGTGTTTCACGTATTTTCATTTCATCTTCATTGTATTTAATTTGTCTCGTTCCAATTAAATATGTTTCGATGTACGTATGTACGTGCAAATAACAGTCCCATTGAAATTACTGCGCCTTCTTTTTCACATGAATGTAATGAAACAAAATTTTCGAGATTATAAACAATCATTGCAATTTTATTGTAATGTCAATAGATGGCGTATCACGAAGTGCCGTCATCCACTATTACTTCAAGCCCTGAAACGTTTAAAAATTCCTGCGGGAACGCATTCTAAAATCGACTCGAACTAAAATTCCCGTAAAAATCCCCATAAAACCAGTGCACGTGTAAATACAAGCGTGCATCGCGATAAAAACCACGCTAAATCTCAGCACGTGTGCAATCGCTGTAACGTTTACGCCAAATGAAAAACGGGTTGATTGCCCGTTACCTTGATAGTTAAATAATTTATGCGACCGGGAGGAATAAACAGCTAGCGATGTATAATTTTCTAGAAATGCGCGCGGGGTAAGTAAATACCGGTGACCATACACAAATCATCTGGATCATAGAATAACAGGCATTGTGAAATCGATGCGTTAAACGAGCTTAACGGAGTAAGAATAATTAGGATGTTGGCAATGCGCCGAGAATCATGCTTGCAGAACAGATTCGGGTTGGAAGAGAGTTCACACTTTGCTCATTACACGCGTTGTCACCCACGTTTCTAACACCTACTGCGCGTATTTTACCCTTCTATGGTGAACACATAGACGAGGATTAATCAGCCGAATCTGTATTCATTAAACGATCAGCAGACGTTTGCTGAACGGTGGGAAAACTGAAATTAATAGGTACACTGCGGATTTCATGCGTTCATGACACAATAATAGCTAAGCGTAATGCAAAACAATAAAACCTTCAAAAGAATTTGAGAATATTTTGTTAATTCGTTACAACTGGTAAGAGAGAAAATATATTTTTACATAACTTCATTTTACCGAAAAATGTCTAATAATGCTGCCCTTCAATGTGTTTGCGCGTATAAAGTGTGCAATTATTATTATTATTATTACTATTATTATTACTGAAGTGAAACTTCTTTGCTGAGGGGGCTACAATTTTCTAGCGTTACGGAAGTGACGTTTCACGAATAACCTCGAATAGTTTGACAAGCAACATTTTCATAATTAATTGACTAACTTTTTTTTAATTGAAAGACTTCATTGGTGAACTTTTAAGATTGTAGAATGTAAAATGAAGCCTTGGCTACATTCCCATTTCAGTTTTATGCAGGTTTTATGCTTAAATTGTTAATTATTAACAAATTTTGAAGAAGTGGTATGTTATGTACAGTAGGTGTACAAAGTATTCGTACACCTTTTAAAAACTAATAACTTTCTTGTAATTGTACCAAACGACCTGATTTTTTATAATCAATTAGAAGCATTAGTTTACAAACTGATATGCAAAAAACATTTTCCAAAAATTACAATTTACAAGGTTGCAGGTAAAAATAAAAAGCATTTTTTAAAACTTTTTTATTTTGGCTCTTAATGAAAATTTAAAACATGTTTTCTAAATCCATGTTCTTTATACACATATTGGAAATTTCATCGAAATCGATTGACGCAGGAAAAAACAACAGGCGTCGAAAGATGTACGATTCTGTGGATTTTAAGCAGAAACTGATCAAAAGTCGTGGAAAACTACGATTTTCACCATTTTTAACCGCTTGTAGCTCGTGTGTACGTTAATCGATTTCAATGAAATTTTCAACATGTGTATGACTAACATAGATCTACAAAACATACATTTTAAATTTTCATTAAGGACCCAAATAAAAAAGTTTTAAAAAATGCCTTTTTTAACTTCCCGATTTTATAAGGAAGTTATTGTAATTACCCCGAAAATCGAAAATCGATTTTTTAGCAGATCTTCACGTTTCATGGTCATTGGAGTCATTTTAGACTATTTTTATCAAAATGTTCGTATGTGTGTGTGCGTGCGTGCGTGCGTGTGTGTGCGTGCGTGCGTGCGTGTGTGTGTGTGCGTGCGTGCGTGTGTGTGTGGGGGGGGGGGTTGCGTGCGTGCGTGCGTATGGCCGTTTCTATGTAATCAAATTTTTCGTTAACGTTTTCAGAAAAAGTAACAACGCGATCAGGATGATGAATGATGCAATCGATGTGCCCCGTCGTAACTTAGAGCTGATTAGATTTTGATCCATATTGGTCAAGTAGTTTTTTAGATTTTTACTTTTTTTCGGAAAGAGTTGATTCTACAATGCAATTTATAAGGGAGGACGAAAATTTTCCACCAAAGAACCAAACGCAATTACATAAAAAATTTTGTTCTTAATTTTTTTTTAGATTAAAAAATTTTTTTTTTTTTAACTGATGCTAATGTTACCGCTTGGAATAATCGAAAGTTATTCCAATGCAAGAGTGAATTTATCATCTCTATTCCCAAGAATACATTTTGGGAGAATATCGATGAAAGTACAAAAAAAACGATGTTAGCGATGTTGGCGAAAGAGTAACGAATCGGGAAGTTCTTTGTGTGACTCTTGGAGAGTCACACACCAAATAAAAAACATTAATAGCAGTAGGCCCTACTAGCCATGCGTATCACTAACCCTCTCGCAAGAGCAGTCCTACCCGCGAGCTCGCGAAACGAGCGAGCAAAAACAACCCTACTCGCGAGCGAGCGAAGCGAGCGAGCAACAATAGCCCTCTAGTTATTTTTGCATTTAACCTTGTAAATTATAATTTTTGGAAATTCTTTTTTGTATATCATTTCGTAAACCAATGCTTCTAATTGATTATAAAAAATCAGGTTGTTTGGTGCAATTATAAAAATGTTATTAGTTTTTAAAAAGTGTAGGAATACTTTGTACACCTCATGTACACCTACTGTATGTCTGTCTTTGTCGCACAGTTCGACCCGCCTTGTCTTACGCATTATGGGAACTTCCGAAACAATCAGCCCGCGCAACAATTGTTAATAACTAATTAACCAGAGTTAATTTGTAAACATTTGCAATTGGATAACATAGAATCAACCTCCAGCTACTTTCACATGCAGTTTCTCATCGGATTTCGTTCCGACTGATTTATAAACAATTATCCAAACCCTTGTTCTAAACTAACCTGAAAAATTTTGACAGGTGTCAGGTAAGTAAAAAAACACGCGTAGAAAACCACGCGCGGCAGAAGTGAAACTTCTTGCAGTCTAGTAATGTTTAGAAGTAAATTAAGATTGGAAATGGTAAATAATCCTAATTAAGCGACAACAAGATCAGGAACAACTCTTGATGCAGTATTTGCAAGACATTTAGACAAAATTGAATCAAGAATATTTATATCATATTTTAGCTATTGCAAGCCAATTGTTTCAATGATAGAATCATAGAAAATCATAGAAAAAATAATGAACGATCAAAATTTGCGACGCAAAGCAGGAGTGCGTATGGGAAATGCTATGAACTATGTCTCTTTCTTTCCCATACGCTCTCCTTCTTTGCGTCGCAAATTTTGATCGTTCATTATTTTTTCTATGATTTTCTATGATTCTATCATTGAAACAATTGGCTTGTGATAGCTAAAATATGATATAAATATACTTGATTCAATTTTGTCTAAATGTCTTGCAAATACTGCATCGAGAGTTGTTCCTGATCTTGTTGTCGCTTCATTAGGATTATTTACCATTTCCAATCTGAATTTACTTCTAAACATTACTAGACATTTATATACGGACCGAGGTCCTTTTATACAAATGTTTACAGTTGTTTACAGTAGAACTGATAAAAACAAAGAGAAACATAACAAAAAAAAAGTCTTAACCTAAAATTTACTTAAGAAGGGACAAGCGCAAAACTAAACAAATACAGGTACGATATTAACAAATAATCTTGCGTAATTTTCTTTTGAATTCTTGTAACGTGCCATTAAAAAAATAAATATATTTATACAGTATGTTTGAGCTTGCAATAATGCGATTTAAAGGATTTATTACTCCATATGTGGATTTGGATTTGATTGTTTGTAATCCTGCTCTTGTTTTCAAAACACGTTCAGATACGTAGAAATTGATTTGTCTCAGGAGTAGGGGACAATCTATATTATTATTTATCAAATTAAAAATAAAGCTCTGGTCGGATACTATTCTTCGATCAGATAATGTTTCCAGTTTGACTGTGTTGAATATTTTAGGGTAATCATGATCAAAGATTGACATTGGGTTGTTTGTCTTACATGCACAAAACCTGAGAAATTTATGCTGCACTCTCTCGAGCAATTATTATATTTTCTGAAATTATGAAAATATGTACATCGATACAAACGAAATTCAAATTTCCCAAAATATCCAATTTTACGTTGACCACAAAAGAAAATTCGAACAGCGATCAGCAAATATATTCAAACAAACCTTGACAATTTTTCAAATAAATCTTAATTTGTATAATATTTGAACGGATGTGCTAGGCGCGGTACATTTAATAAAGCTTTCCGAAAAAAGATCACGAGAGAAGAGACTTTAATAAAATCCCAATCTTCGTTATATAAAGTGTAATCTGCAGGATCAATTGATATAGGATATAAAATCCGATATTATTTCAGTTTCACGATGTCTATTATAACAATGTAAATTTGCTTAAAGATTCACAGTTAATATATTTTATCGCTGCAACCGGACTCGTGCACTTCATAATTGTCCCATTGCATTGCGACAGGTTTAATATCGTTCCGATCCGATCGAAGAACCGTGTTCGTTATTGGCCCAGGAAAGTATTGCTCTAACAGGCATACATATTTATACTGCAGGATCAAGATGATGATTATAACAGTGATGGAAGTGGTCAAGAACTAGATAGCAATCCGGTATAGCAATTGCTGTTACTGTGTCCGAAATGGGTATTGGGCCGAGCGACAGTGGAATTTCCTGCAGGTCGTTAGATCGACGACTTCGATACCGTTAATCAGACGGGTCGAGGATTCTGAGCCACGAAATATGGCCGAAACAAACGCGCCAAGAAGTGACAGTTCATTAATGATTCTGCGGAATGATTTATCTTTTCATTTACGGTCGCCTCGGCTTGTCAGATTTTTTACAAAGTCATGCGATCACACGCACAATATACCGGATTGATGGGAGAGTAATTTCAGATATATCAGAATCCAGCAATTTTTTATTTAATATTTATTTCAACGCGGTTAAATATCGACATTGCTTTTCCATCAAACCAACACGTACAGCCGTAAAAGGCAATTGTCATGCTCGGTTATTAAAACCTGATGTTTTAACAAATTTCCTCACAATTGAATCAGGTTGCCTCGAACATCACAATGAAAAATTTATTCTAATATATCATTACTAGATTACATATTATCACACGATTATTATTGAACTGCAATGGTTTAATTCTAGCCTGGGCAATTTGTATCGGCTAGCCATTCTCGAAAACAGAGTAGGGCAATAATCAACTAATATTTAAATGTTAGTCATAGCAAAATAGTCATTAGTCAAAACTTTTTGATTAGTTAGTGATAACTAATTAATAATATTAATATATGTTAATCGCACAATAGTGACTGATGATTAAAGATTGATGACTGATCATGAACTACTAATTCACTAATAAGCAATAGCTAACGATTACTTACAGCTGTGACTAATTATTTGCCATTTAGATATCACTAACTAATCAAAAAGTTTTGACTAATGACTATTTTGCTATTATGATTATTTTGCTATAACATTCAAAAAGACACATTCAAAAACATTAAAAAGTCATTTTTACATATTAATTGATTATTGCCCTACTGCTCGAAAATTGCCTACATTTAACCCTTTGCACTCCGTTGTCTCCTCTGAGGCACCACTAAAAATTCTGTACCATTATTCGAAATATTATTTACATTATGAAATATATCGGTATCTAATCAATTACTAAACATTTTCGTATTGACTGAGGTATTACACCAATTTCATATCCATAAAATTGCATAAATCATAGTTAATGGAAATATTCTAGATCGGAAGAAATGTTTAATTTTCCAGTTAAAATAACTCGGAGTGCAAAGGGTTAACTATGATCAATTCTGTTAAAAATGATCGTACGACGATAAACTTGGATTCATTTTTGAAAGCTTAAGAAAAATGGGCCTTCGAGAAAATCTTAGAGAAAAAGGACAATTGTCCTGTAAAAGTAGAGGCTTCAGCTTCCAAATGATTTCAGGCTTATGGTTGTACTATTTGTTTTCACGAAATGATCACAATTCAAATATCGATAATTTTTCGAGAATATAGTCTGTGATCAGTTGTGATCATTTTAATAAAAATTTAAATAACAAGTTATTTGTTATTTGGATATTCAAATAAAAAGCAAAAATAATTATTTATTATTCGAGCAAGTCTAAATGGATTATTTAAAATAATAAGGTTTATTGTCATGTACAAATACAATTTCAATTATTATTTGTATTGACAAATAAGAGAAGACCCAAAACTATTTATTCGATTTCCACCTCAATCCAAATAATAAGTAGATCACTTCTAGAATTATTTAAATTACTTTTATTTAAATAAAAAGTTTAGTTATTATTTACAATTAAAATCTCACGTTTATTTATTATTTAAAATAAAATTTGCCCAACACTGATTACAGCTAGAAAATGTTATTTTGCAGAAACGTACGTAATCTGTTCATGTTGATTTCCGGAAACTTGTCGTCAAAAGCTAGGATTGGCACACACATCCAAACAATAGTGATGTTCAGATCCTTCCGCACTTATGATCCGACCGCCTTTATATTATGGCCAGTATAAATTACGGATGCTGCGTCCATGGATTTGTAGTTCGGTTTGTAACATGGCCAGAAATTACAAATTAACATTATTGAAACGGTCATGGGCATCAAGTACGTTTGTCGAGTTCATTCGAGCCGTACAGCATCCGTTTGTACGGTCATCCAACCGTAGTCGCGAAGCATTTCCGTTCCCTGAAATACTGCGCATTGCGGTATTTAAGAGCTTGTTGTGAAGTTAATTTCATAGTGTACTGCCCAGAAAGTAGTTCGCCTCGTAGCTAGATCATCAAACAATAAAATATCGAGTCAAAATAAAATTCTCTTACATCTCGTAAAGTTATAGACATTTTTTGTATACTTCTTTGATCGAGTACTTGTTACCATAAAAATCCTGTTGGTCTGGATAAATTCTCGAGAGAGAATTTATTATTATATTCTTGTAAACATTTACTGAAAACACTTATTCCAACAAACCATTTTGTTTGGGTTTAGCACAACATATTTATAAAAAATTGTTCGTTAATCCCACGAGAGCTAAATAAAATTCACTAATTTTCTAACGTCTCTTCATTGTTCACTTGAAACGGTTTCAAAAATCCTGTCTCATGAACAATAGTCGTTGTTAGATTGTGTTCACGAATTGTTCTATGAAATGTTTGTGGGAAGACACATCGCTGCGGTGTTCGTTGGAGAAACGCATTTCAGAAAAATCGATTTGTCTACACGTACCTAAATGGTCCGGTGCGCTATTCAGCCGAACAGTTGAGACGAATGGTCCCCGCATCTCGGGATCTATTAAATCATCATCGTACGGATGCATCAATTCGCGAACTGTAGTAGACTGTCTCGCAACCAGGATTTAGCCGGTGCATCCGGTGCAGTTGCATTGCAGCGTGCCGGTCGCCGTGTATCGTGTTTTCGTTTTGGTTTTGCTGAAAGAAAACATAACTGCGTATCATTGCGCCATTAGTAGATTGGTGGCAGCGCTAGTTGTTGAAGATATTATGCCGGCCAATGTCAGCGCCTCGAGTGTGTGCGTTTAAACTAGATCGAGGTCCATTCCAGTAATTAAAGTATTCCGTAACCAGGCAGTAATTAAGCAGATATCAATCTCCGTGCCACGGGAATCCACGAGAATTATTGTCTTTTTTCTTGCAACACTCTCGCAGCGTTGTCATTTACGAATGTCGTTTCAATTTTTCAATGCACCGCCCGAATCGTAAATATACATAATTTAAGCTTTTATGTCGTGTAATAAACCGATTTTGCGTTTCGTCGTCGAATTAAAGTCCAATTAGCAGTTCGAGGAACAGCAACGAAAAAACAATTATCCAATCAACGTTAAGCGTGGTGTCCATTAGTTTCGATATAATCGAGTCAAATTAATCGCATGTAATTATCGCGTTTCGTCTGTCGGTATTAAAGTGTCGCTGTCGATTCTTGCATTCGGTCTGATGGAAAACATCAGTCATTATCTGAAGTTTCTGAAAAATGGCAAAAATTGATTGCGAAAGTAGATTATACTAAGGCACGAAAAGAATTTGAACTAGACTGCAGATTGTTTCACATTTGTGACGTTAGTACATTTTTCAAATATTGGAAAAGCTAGTAGTATTTATGATTCGTTTATACAAATTCCACAAAATTTAGAAGCAGAGATTCAAAATTTAAACATGGCGATATAGGAGAACCACTATAACAGTCTAACAAAATGTATTAACTAATATTTAATCATCTGAATATAACGAACTTGAACGATGAAGTGGGGCAGAAAGCAATTTACTGCTGGAATTGAACATTAACAGAACAATTTTGCTTCACCACAACGCATGTCTACGTCTACATACCGCAGAGACAACAAAGGATGTCATCTTACCCTCAAGCTGGAAAGTTCTCCTCTACCGCGCTCACTACCGCTATTCGCATGACTTCATCTGATTGTCATTCGTTTAGGTCGCTACATTATTCTACAGTATCAGATATTTAAGAATGCCTTAACAAATTCAGTTATTCCACGTCACTGAGCCTTTATGCGCAAGATCATTAATAACTATGATTATTTGTCAACTTCTAAGTTACGGTACACCATTACAGAGACTTCCGTCGATATCATCTCTTTAAAAGTCACGTATAATATGCCATGGTAACAACTTAAAACTTTAGAATTTAAAAATTAAAGATGACAGATGGTACTTTGTCATAGGGGCACATCGAGCCTGAAATCAAAACAAACCAACTTGAGTTATATATTTTGCTCTGAGAGGAGGTAGCGTATATATTACAAGATGTCATTCAAGGGAATAGGTTTGATATGTTCAGAGATGTTTATTTACAAATTATTCAATGAAAATCTTTCAATGTTTATTTACAAATTATTCAATCAAAATCTTTCAATACATTTATTCTTACATCTAGGAAGTATGTTAACGCAAATTTGAAGTGTGCAGCTATTATGATCTTCTTGGTCCCGTACTGCGTCCGCTCCTGCCGCAGTCCCCGGCTGGACTGACCGTGCGCGCTCGCCAAGCTCAGGTGCGCACGTGCGCAGCGATTCTCTTCCCACCCTAACTAACTTCGGTTGATTTCGATCACCGTGGTAGTAATTATTGATAAATTTATAACTTCAGGCTGTTTAGGTACATAGGCTGAATAGGTACATACCAGTATCGATTAAGACGTCGATACATAATTTTTAACGTATTAGGATCCTTAAAGAAAAAGAAAATGTCAATACACAGTCCTCGACAAAATAATAAGACACCTAGCATATTTTTAAATTTCTTATATTTAAAGGTAGAAAATGTACACTCAAATGTATCCTGTATATTACATACTATTTCCAAAGCAAACATGTAAAATCTTAGGATTGTATCGCGTACCATAGCAAAATTAGAGAGAGATATGTAAACACGGTCTGACATTAATTCGACAAAAGTAGAAGGCACTAACAGACAAATGTTTGATTAAGCAAATAAAAATACAAAATTACTACTTTGTGATACCTCCTTTGAATTGAATTACGTCTAGTAATTGCTTTCGGATAGTTTTATATAACTTTTTGATTCGTTTTTGTTCTAAACGTGTCCAATTATGATTTATACTTTTTTTTAGTTCATTTACGTGATTATATTATCTCCCATTCGCGTAGAATCGTCTTGACAAATCTCCCCACACATTTTCTATAATATTTAAATCGGAAGAACGAGCGGGCCATTCCAAAATATTAATATTTTTGAAGAAAAGAATTGTATCACAGATTTTGCAGTATGGATTGCTGCATTATCCTGTTGAAAAATATAGTCACAGCGCGTGATACGAGCTGCAGGCTTGTTTAACTGATCTGCTATTAGTTCGATATATTTATTAGTATTCGCCTGATCTGATAAACAGTTTATTTCTGTTTTTCCATAGTAACCAATAGCGGCCCATATCATAACACTGCCACCACCCATTTGACGGCAACATAAATAGAGTTCTTCCTTTCTGCAATCATAAAAGTAGTAGGCCCAGCCGTCAGGGCCATCAAGATTGAATTTTTTGTGTGACACTACAAATGACTTTCTTCGAGTTTTTCATCCAGTGGACTTGTTCACAAGCGAACTTCAGCCGTGCTGCTTTGTGTTTCTCCATTAAGGGTGGCCGTTGTTTTCATTTCTTCCGTTTAATATGTTTGCTTCCTTGTCAAATGCGATGCACATTTCTTAAATTTGTTTTCACACCTGCTTTTCGGCTATTTGTCTTGTTGTGTCCTTAAAATTCGACGCAACACGCAAAATTGCAAGTTTATTACGTTCGGAAGTAACGCTAGGTCTTCCAGTTCCTTTCGTTTCTCCATAAGCACTTGGATTTTTTAACATATTATATATCGCGCACCTACTTGTTTAATACTTTCGCAATTTTATTAATACTGTACTTTTCGGAGCGCAATACAACGATTCGATCGACCTCACTTTTATCTAACTCCTTTCCTCGACCATTATTTATTTTTCATTGTAATAAATGTACTTATAATGTAAGAAAATCACAAGATTCAACGTCTGAATACGTTCTCAGTAGAACACTTAATGGTAGAAGTCACATGATTGGAAAATAAGCCAAATTTCTTATACTTTTGTCGAAGTAATGTCAGTCCGTGTTTAAATATCTTTCTCTAATTTTGCTATGGTATGCGATACAATCCTAAGATTTTGCGTGTTTACTTTGGATATAGTATGTAGTATTCAGGATATAACGGAGTGTACACTTTCCACCTTTAAATATAAGAAGTTTTAAAATATGCTAGATGTCTTATTATTTTGTCGAGGACTGTATGTGCTCTGTTTCTTGCAGTTGATCCAAACAATTTTCATTTTGCACAAATAATCCGCAGTCTACTAACAATATTACCAGTAAAGGACACTGACAAGGATACAGACAACGTTAAAATGCTGCAAACAAGATAACGATTGATCATAAAACGAAGAAAACAAAATCGTACAATAAAATAATGGTCTGCTAACATTGTACGATGAAACATGGATTTTGAAATTAGGCCTTTTCGGTTGGCCTAACAATTGCACATTAAACAGTACAAAGGAACAAAATCCCATCATTTTCCTGCCGCCCGTGAAACGCATCGCGTGTCGCGATAGTTTTTCACGAAATAGTGATCGCAGCTCTATGAAAACGTATAGAGAAAGTAAGCCGATAGCCTATATCGTTTCCCGTCGGACAAATGAAATTATTTCGAAAAGGCCGACGTCGTTATTGCCGCATGAAACAGAAGAAACTCAATTTCCCAAAAACTCGCCTGTCAAACGGCGTATATCGCAAATTAAATAATGCCGTCGCGAGAATGAAATGCAACGCCACGCGTCGAACACGACAACTAATATGTATGTATGTCTACGATAATGGACAAAATTGCTTTCAGTTTTGTCCATTTTGCTGATTGTTTTCGCGCGTCGAAGCCCCCGCTGTAAATAAAACGGCGATGCTCGCCGGCGCGATCGGGGAGAAGTGTGGGGGAAAAAAGCGAAATCGAGAATTTATTTAAACAACGGCGTTCGATCCGAGGACCCCGACGAGCTCTTGGCAAGCTCTTTTAATTATTCGTATAAATTTTGCTTCTTACCGAGCGAATAACCGATCGATATAAATCATTCGGCCGAGCCGAGCATAATGTACTCGCTGGCTCGCGTTCAAGATGCCGATGATGTTACGCTTCGCTACCGACTTTCCGATATTTCCACTATCATAGCGTATCGTAGATAAGAGATCCCTTTTGACAGTCACCGTACAAACGGAATAATCTACATATATCATTGATCCTCTTTAATGAAACTTCCGATCGATACCTCTGCCGAATTTCTTTTCCCACGTGGATATTAAATTTGGAATAATACATTCCGGGGATCTCGACCATTTGCCAAACATTAGTTCACATACTGAAAAAATACTATTTTTATTAGCAACCTACAAATATTGTGCAATTTAATTACACAATTAGTGCGATTGAAATTCGTTTAACTTCTGGCCGATATACAGTCAGTAGAAATAGAATAACTTTTTCGTAATTGTGCCAAACGATCTGTTTGTTTCTAAGCAATTGGTTTACTAAGTGATGCGCAAAAAAAATTTTCCAAAAATTACAAGAAGGTTTATCGCGAGAATTTATTGTAACATTCAATCGTTGTAGAGCAGATCATTATCATCTTGCAGCATCTCTTTCACGACTTCATATAATAGATGATTCCAAATGTAACTGCGGCAATGAGGTTCAAGATCTTAACCATATCATTTGGCAATGTACCTTGTTGGAATCACAAAGAATTGATCTCATGAAAAAATTAAGGAAGCTCAATTTGTTTCCACCTTTAAATATCAGATCGTTGCTTTGTGAACCGAATATTGAGGCATGTTATTTTCTTTTCAATTTTTTCAAGCAATGTAATTTAAAGATTTTAAGTTATGTACTTAATGTGTTCTACTGTACCTACATTACTAATGTTTAAATGTAAGATGTATATTACTAATGTATAGCTTTATAACCCCCTATGGGGAGTTCCAATTAAGCTTTCAATAAAAAAAAAAACTTACAAGAATTGCTACCAACGTATCCATTGATGTGCTTGTACACAACATTTTTCTTTGAAGGCTCAAGTATATCTGGAAAATAGTATTCCATGTAATCGGCCTTCGAACTCGATGGATTTGTTCACAATGACGACATCATAGCAGATCTCCCCGGAAAATCCTGACAACATTTCTGTCATCGTTTCATACTTGAGAGAGTATTTATCAGCAAGCGGTATTCATTGATCTTCGTGTTGTCCGCGTATACATAGTAATCACTGTTATTTATTACTTATTTTAAAATGTTCTTTTCAGTTCTGATCTGCTCTTCGAGAGACGAATCTGGAAATACATCAATATAGCCATAACAGCTGTCCACCCCCTCTTGGAATACGTTATGTTATAAATCTACAGTAATTGGAGTGGGTCGGACAGTTATTATGACCATTAATATATCTCCAATCCCTCCTTTCGAAAAACATAACTCTTTCTGAAAAAATAGGTGAACTATTTGTAATATCAAATATTCAGTCGGTAGGTGCTGTTGGATTTTTAAAATAAACGTCAGGTACTTCAGAAGCATCTTCAGAATTATTTTCAAAGACTAGCCCAAAATGAATCTAGAAACAAGTACTTAATTAAAAGAAAAAGTTGTAACGTAAGATGTATTGTACGATCTTAACAAAAATTAATGAAAATTGATTAAAAGTCGAAATTTGGCAACATTTATCATTTAGATAATAATAAAGATAATACAGCCAAACAAATATACTTTGATTTGATAAATTATCTAAAATTGACAACTCGGAATGAGAAAACCCCCTTGAAAGAAACCAGTGAAGGACGTCAATCAAGAACCGAGAGATGGTCCATTTATTTTCTACCGGATCATCCAAAAATGATTTTCCATTCGATATCTCCCGTTCCCTTATTTACTATACGCGAATGCACCGAAAGTTTACGCTTTATGCAGGAGGGCCCGATGTTTATTGCGATATCCGTGACAATAAAATAGAGAGGTCGATCGCCTCGAAATGAAATGTGGCTGTATTATTTTCCTGGCGATCTGCCAGGCAAACGCGAATCTTGTGGAAGTAATGAAAATTTGTTCTTGGAAGTTCGATTTTGAGGTCGGACGTTTCCCCCTCGCGCCGCGCGCCGTATCCTTTGTATCAATATTATTTGCCGTGGTTATTTGTACACTTCCTTCGGGGTCGGACTCGAACAAATTCTGCTCCACCTTTTTCTAACGTATCGCTTCCTGCTCGCTATTGCTCGTGTCACTCGGATTTGTCTTTTTCAACATGGTTGACTGACGCGTCACAGCCAACTACAGCATTATTAAACCGGGAAACGAATTGTTCGGTTCCATTAATATTTTGAATTTGGTTATTCACATTGTGCATCTTTAACCATTTCAATTAACCCTGCAACTTATTTTTCACTTTCGTGAATTGTACCTCTTTGCAAAATAACAAACCATGGTTGAGTTTTTTTTCTACGCATTCTATTAAAATTAGTTAGTCTCCCAAAACCATTAAATATTCACATTTTCTGCTTTTTTCTAAACAAGAACTTTGGATTTCTCAGACCCGAGTGTGAAGTACATGTCTCCAAAAAATAAGTGTGCTATTCCAGGCTTAATAGTCTTTTGGGAAACAGTTCGTAGGAAATATTGTGTACTGCCTCCGAGTTTTTCACGGTTTGTTGAAAGAACATAATTTTCGTTCAACAAGAGCTAGAACCATTTCAGCCACGCTATCACGACCCATCGAAGTGTGACACGTACCAGTTAACGTTCGCAGAACAGCTGAACTCGCCTTAGATCGCATTATTATTTGGTTGACGGCCCATTTTCCGGGTCAGAGCATGAATACAATCCCGTCTACACTGGATTAACATTATGATTCATTTTTGACGTGTTCCTTGGATCCATTAGCTGGTATAATATAAAAATATTTTAATTTTTCAACAAAACTCTTCGCATTTATCTGTACAAGATTAAAATGTTTTCGTGAAGTCAAGAAAAATAATTTTAAAACAAATGCATAGTAAACGTACAAATAATTTATTTAAAAAGACTGTACAGTCACTGTCACAGAAGTCACGTATTTTTTAAACAATTTTTCAACTATGCGTCAGTTAACTGTACGTTTCGTCTTCTTTGTCTGTCTAGAGAAAAGAAAATTTATATGTTTTGTATGACTACATTTATGTTAATGCTTAAATAGTGAATACATACGAATCAAATTTTATTTCATCTTAAAAGAAAGGCATAACATTTATACAGTCCTCGACAAAATAATATGACACCTAGCATATTTTTAACTTCCCGATTCATAGGGAAGTTATTGTAATTACCCCGAAAATCGAAAATCGATTTTTTAGCAGATCTTCACGTTTCATGGTCATTGGAGTCATTTTAGACTATTTTTATCAAAATGTTTGTATGTGTGTGTGTGTGTGTGTGTGCGTATGTCCGTTTGTATGGTATCAAATTTTTCGTTAACGTTTTCAGAAAAAGTAACAACGCGATCAGGATGATGAATGATGCAATCGATGTGCCCCGTCGTAACTTAGAGCTGATTAGATTTTGGTCCATATTGGTCAAGTAGTTTTTTAGATTTTTAGTTTTTTTTCGAAAAGAGTTGATTCTACAATGCAATTTATAAGGGAGGACGAAAATTTTCCACCAAAGTACCAAACGCAATTACATAAAAAAATTTTTTTTCTTAATTTTATTTTTGGTTAAAAAAAATTTTTTTTTAAATTAAAAAAAATTTTTTTTTTAACTGATGCTAGTGTTACCGCTTGGAATAATCGAAAGTTATTCCAATGCAACAGTGAATTTATCATCTTTACTCCCAAGAATACATTTTGGGAGAATATCGATGAAAGTACAAAAAAAAACGATGTTAGCGATGTTGGCGAAGGAGTAACCAATCGGGAAGTTCTTTGTGTGACTCTTGGAGAGTCACACACCAAATAAAAAACATTAATATCAGTAGGCCCTACTAACCATGCGTATCACTAACCCTCTCGCAAGAGCAGTCCTACCCGCGAGCTCGCGAAGCGAGCGAGCAATAACAACCCTACTCGCGAGCGAGCGAAGCGAGCGAGCAACAATAGCCCTCTAGTTAAATTTCTTATATTTAAAGGGAGAAAATGTACACTCCGTTGTATCCTGCATATTACATACTATTTCCAAAGTAAACATGTAAAATCTTAGGATTGTATCGCGTAGCAATAGCAAAATTAGAGAAAGATATATAAACACGGTCTGACATTAATTCGACAAAAGTAGAAGACACTAACAGAAAAATGTTTGATTAAGCAAATAAAAATACAAAATTACTACTTTGTGATACCTCCTTTGAATTGAATTACGTCTAGTAATCGCTTTCGGATAGTTTTATCCATATAACTTTTTGATCCGTTTTTGTTCTAAATGTGTCCAATTGTGATTTATACTTTCTTTTAGTTCATTTACGTTATTATATTGTCTCCCATTCGCGTAGAATCGTCTTGACAAATCTCCTCACACATTTTCTATAATATTTAAATCGGGAGAACGAGCGGGCCATTCCAAAATATTAATATTTTTTGAAGAAAAGAATTGTATTACAGATTTTGCAGTATGGATTGCTACATTATCCTGTTGAAAAATATAGTCACAGCGCGTGATACGAGGTGCAGGCTTGTTTACCTGATCTGCTATTAGTTTAATATATTTATTAGTATTCATCCGACCTGATAAAAAGTTTATTTCTGTTTTTCTATAGTAACCAATAGCGGCCCATATCATAACACTGCCACCACCCTTTTAACGGCAACATAAATGGAATTCTTCCTTTCTGCAATCATGAAAGTAGTAGGCCCAGCCGTCAGGGCCATTTAGATTGAATTTTTTCTCGATACTACAAATGACTTTCTTCGAGTTTTTCATCCAGTGGACTTGTTCACAAGCGAACTTCTTCTCCATTAACCCGGGAGTACGCGCGCCACTAGCACTTACGTTAGTAGGCGCGCGTCGGTCATTTCGACCGATGCTAATATAATGAGAAATAATTGAATAAAATGACTAATATAGTATAAATAATGTGTAATATTGTATTTTAATTGTTTCAGAATTGTTTTACACAAACAATAACCATTTTTTATTATAAAATAAATGGTCACCTGGTAACGAAATAACTAAAATATGAAATAGATAAATTAAATAAAATATTAAGTAACCATATAATATAAAATTTAAAATAAATGAATAAATTATAACTTGATTTTTATTTTTTCATAACACCAATAATTTAACCTATTTTGTATCTATTTTTCACAAAATGTACTTGTAAATTTTCGATTTTGTAAACATATTAAATTTTTATGTTTTCTTCAGATTAGAAATGTATCTTGAAAATAACGAATAAGTACTTACGTTTTCTTCATTGGAAATATACTTATGTCACCTCTGAATCAGATATTTCTATATCTGAACAATCAATTTCCGAATCAGTATTGTGATCGGATTCTATAATATAATCGGAATCTTTTGCCGAATCACTGACCTCGTCTTCAATGTCTTCAAAATATCCGAAATTAGCCATCATTATCACACAGTATGCGTCAGACTTGATGGACGAAATCAGACTGACGTTAGTAGGCGCGCTATGGTCGAATAGACAGACGCGTAGCGGTAGTATGTTTTAAAACCAACACGACTGCACTAAGTATCGCCACATACGATAAACAAGTCGAGACCCCCTTCAAACGAGAATAGCTCGACGGAAAAGATCAAAAGTCAAAGACTTGGATCGTATTTCAATATATACGAAATCGTCGGTCAAAAAGACCAACGCGAGCGTACTCCCGGGTTAGGGGTGGCCGTTGTTTTCATTTCTTCCGTTTAATATGTTTGCTTCCTTGTCAAATGCGATGTACATTTCTTAAATTTGTTTTCACACCTGCTTTTCGGCTATTTGTCTTGTTGTGTCCTTAAAATTCGACGCAACACGCAAAATTGCACATTTATCACGTTCGGAAGTAACGCTAGGTCTTCCAGTTCCTTTCGTTTCTCCATAAGCCCTTGGATTTTTTAGCACATTATATATCGCGCACCTACCTCTGTTTAATAATTTCGCAATTTTATTAATACTGTACATTTCCGAGCGCAACAGATTGATTTGATCGACCTCACTGTAATCCAACTGCTTTCCCCGACCCATTATTTATTTTTCATTGTAATAAATGTACTTATAATGTAAGAATATCACAAGATTCAACGTCTGAATACGTTCGCAGTAGAACACTCAATGGTAGAAGTCACATGATTGGAAAATAAGCCAAATGTCTTATATTTTTGTCGAAGTAATGTCAGTCCGTGTTCAAATATCTTTCTATAATTTTGCTATGGTATGCGATACAATCCTAAAATTTTGCGTGTTTACTTTGGAGATAGTATGTAGTATTGAGGATATAACGGAGTGTACACTTTCCACCTTTAAATATAAGAAATTTAAAATTATGCTAGGTGTCTTATTATTTTGTCGAGGACTGTATTTGTTAGACTTTGTTAAAATCTTCAGCACGAGTCTGTCTCGTTGAAATACGGCAAGGGGTTAAGAACCAGATGAAGTATTTTAACTTGTCCGAATCCGTTAAGCGTTTAAATAAATAATGGTGAGCAGCACACACGCGTCGGGCCACACAGAAGGTGTTCAGAGTTATTTCATCTTCGGTCGCGCCACGCGAGACAGTTTAATGACACGCGACACAATATTCATGATGCTCCGCTGCGGAATTGAAAATATTAATAGCAAGGTCGCATCGGTTGGAAAGAAACTTCCAACCTCGCTTATTAATCGCTGACATGACAAAGCACAATTCTTTCTCGTTTCACATTACAAGGCAAAACCGTTCCACTTTTATTCGCCGGTAATTTTTTCCTCTCATTGCCACGGCGCGCGGCACGGTGCAGCGATGCGCTTTTACGTCATAGCAATTCATTCTTACTTACAGAAACGCATCCGCGCATTGTGCCTCCGCTCCGTGCAGAAGTGTGAGTCTTCAAAATGAAAAGTCGGGAAGAAAAATGTACGGTATCAACAGGTTCACGTGCGCTTCCTTTCTTCTGCGCCCGCGAAACAACCCTTTTTGCGTGGCCCGAATAAACGTCGGAAACCGAATGCGTTTATTTGCATGTCGGTTCACTTTGAATTCCTGCCCCTGATTGCACTGAAAAGAAATATACATTAGACCATCCAGCATGTTAGAAAAATTATAACTCCCACAGTCTACTTATCGTTGACAGGAGCAGTGCAGTATCTTTTTCCTGAAAAGCTTGCGGATAATCGTTCATGCGCGCGGGAATGAGAGACAAAGCTCAAGGTATTAAGCCCCCTTGTCTCGACACACAAAAGCAAACAAACCACAAATCACGTAATAGGTATCCTGTGTAATCTCTCGAGAATTTTTGACTGAGAAACGTGTGAGGTGAATGACCGTGTAATTGCGGAATAAAACCTGTAGCAATTTAGTTCCAATAAAGCTCCCATTGGAAAGGACCTCGCCTATCCTTGCTTTAAGCGCTTCTTCGCCTTCGTACTCTTTATAGGTATTTAAACTTGCGGAGAACAAAGTGAACTTCGAGAATTATTGGGAAATTACTGAATCACTGAACATTTTTGTTTCAAACGAATCTACGTCGATTACGAATAGAATAATACTAACTACATGAAAAAGTGCCCCGTAATTAATTAATTATTATAGAAAACCAAGGTATTCTTGAACCGCTAAAGAAATGTTGAAAAAAATATATACCTTTGTGTAAGGCTTCAGTCTTAATTTTATCGTTCGATGAAATCCTCATTTGATATTTGAAATCGCTAAAAAAATCGGTAAACGGTATTTTAACGTTCGATACGGTTCCTGATTCTGTAGCTTCTTTGGCTAACGAGTCAGCCTTTTCATTTCCTACTAAGCCAATGTGCGCTGGGATCCAGATAAATTTGACTAATTTTGTATTACTACTGCAGGATATAAAATTACAATATTTGTCCTTAATTTCTATGAGCAGTTCGTTACATTGGGAATTGAACAAAGGTTTTTGTAAAGCTTTGACTACACTTTGCGAATCTGTGAGAATGAGAAAGTTTGAGTCAGTGTGCGAACTAACCACATCTATATGGACGCTTGTCTATGTAGGCTAATTATTTTTGCTGCCCCCACTGACTGTGCATTTTCTGTTTTACTGCCATCTGTGTAAATCTCAATCCATTGCGGAGGGGCCAACTTAGGATTGGCTGAGTTCTTTATAGATTTACCCAATTCCAGTTCATAGAGTGGGATGTTAACTAAAGATCTGTAGTTTGCTGGAGTATATGGGATGGCATTCATTTGTCGAGTTACCTTCGAGAAGTTTAGAAATATTAATGAAACTTTCGAATAAAAGCGAGTACTTTACTCTACTGTTAGAAATTAGTATTGCTACCAAAAAGAATTTTATTTGATACTAGGTCTTTAAGTGAATAGCACTTAAGAAGGTATTTTTTTGCAAGAAAACTACGGTAATTATTTACAAAAGCACTACGTACTCCGATTTTGATCAAATTTAAATATGTTATAGATTTCGACATTTTGAACAACTTTTTCCTTTTCCAATATAGGGGGGTCGCTTTTAGTTTTCGAGATATTTGCAAAAAACTGTCGCGAATACTTTATTGAATTTTTCTGCGGAGCGTGCAAGAATACGAAAAATTCAATAGAGTATTCGCGACAGTTTTTTGCAAATATCTCAAAAACTAAAAGCGACCCCCCTATATTGGAAAAGGAAAAAGTTGTTTAGACTGTGTTGCTGCATAATATATTTAAATTTGATCAAAATCGGAGTACGCAGTGCTTTTGTAAATAATTACCTAATAAACAGTGTTAACATTTTGAAGAAGTGGACTGCGATAAGGGAACGTAAAACGGACAGCGCTCCGTGGATCTAGCGTTAATGATCAATTTTGTATTTCGCTCGTTGGTCCCCGGTGCATACTCTCACGAAAGAAACGAGCAATGAAATGAGCGGGAGTAAAAAGAGCGAGGGGTGTGCGGGTACCCTTGTAAATAGCTAAATAATCGTAGCTCACCGGCATTCTTAGCACATTTCCGCACGTTCGCAATGCGAGCTGCATTCCACGTACCTGTCATAATCCACGTAAGATACGAGCTCGCCATAATAAAAGTCCGGACACCGTCCGTCGAAACGGTCTCGTTTCAGAAACGGCACGGTGCGCACTAAGCACAACCTATTTCCAAAACGCGACCCGCACCGGCGGAACGTTTTATATTCCGTTCCACGATCGATTTTGTAATTTTCGCAATTCACTGGCTCGACCGAAAAGTCTCCGCGAACTTTTTGCTCGGGCGGAAGTCACTGAAAAATTCCTTATTGGCTCGCGGCGTGTCTCGGACGCATAATCGTTTAAAATTCTCGCCGCTGTATCCATTTCTGCGAAAGAAATCTACGCGAATTTCGGAAGAGCGTTTATTTCATTTCCGTAACTGCGACCCATAATCATTCCCCCAAAAATCTTCGCGCGAACATTTATGGAGTTCAACCAAGTAGAAATTAATAGCAGTTTCCTTTCATTTTTATCGTCAGATAAAATCCAATGGAAGAAATTTTTCTCTCATATTGTTTGTCGAATTCATAATACAATACTGTTTCAAATAATTAACAGAATAATAAGAAGCGAACAATTGCATTTGCCGTAACGGTGGTTAAACTTCTCGGTTCATTGACCCGCAAAACAATGTCTTTATGCTCAAGATACAGACGAGTTTCGTAAGCTTTACAAAAGTGCTTTGTTATATCAATCATTTTAGATTCTAGATGCTGAGCAAAAGTGCATCTTTTCTTTTTTCCATTCGCTATGCAGCCGCCACTGTGTTGCGTTGGTGTTTCCTATATAACATACAACGATTTATTACATCATGTATCAGATGCTGTTTGCCTGCAGACTTTGCGATATGCTTGTCTGCAAATATTTGCAAAAAGGTTTGCTATGCGTCTGTCACGTGGGCCACAATCTTCCAGAGTTGGGCAAAAATTGTATTTAAATAAAAACTTCGAATAAAGTGGGTTTAAAAAAAACCCACTTGGAAAAAATTCACTTCATTCGAAATTTTTATTTAACTAAAATGTTTGCCCAACTCTGCAATCTTCACAGGATCGAGGAAATTTTAATTCCTCTGGGTAGAGTCTAGATTCTAGATTAATTCCACCATTTTATTCGTGGATATGTTGTGGTTCCACCGTGGATGGCTCGAATTTAATTCAATTTTTATTTACTTTTTCTTCGTAAAAAACAGTTTTCGTTATTATATCAATAATACCTTTTCAGATTGAAAAGCAGGTTCTATTTTCAACACTAACTTTCAAAAATTTGTATGGATCTCAAGACTACGACTTTCCACAATACGTACTATAACTGTACGTAGAAAATGTTCGTTCCTATCCTTCAAAGCATAATACGATTTCCTTTCCATCAAAATATGTACTATGCGAGACGAGATACCTCCGGATCAATGAAATCGTTCTTAATACGAAATGAAACGTGATTCTCGCTTCATTTTATGGGGAAATAGGTTCTTGGCACTTGCTACGAAAAGATTTTTAAACGTTTTATTAGAATTGAAATTCGATCACGCTTGTGCGTTAAAGTTTTCTCTCGTTCCGAGATGAGAATAAGATTATTTTACGATCAAAAAATGATTTTCGGCCAAGCATAACGGAATAATCCAAATTTAGGCGACTAATCTGCGTACAGACCGTAACAAGATTACACCATGAGTTCAAACTTTTCCTCGGGGAGCGTGTTTGATGCAGTAATTTTTGAAAATAAAATATTTTATTTGATGCAGTAATTTTTGAAAATAGTATTTGAAAATAGTATTTTATTTTAAGAATATTGAAAATATTTAGACTTTGTTGTTATCTTCAATATCAATTTTAAATATTATTGCTCAAAATAATGGTTCGCATTCAATAGATATTGCGAACCTTTGAAACTTCATTTACTATCAAGTTTAAAATCTCGATTTCTTGATTTATTCGATTTTTCTGAACACGCAAGCGACTATATAATTGCTACTGTTAGCCATTTAAAATGGAAATTACGATGGATTCCGAAAGACTTAAATGAAGAAAAACGTACTGCTATCAAAGAAACCGTATTAAATGCTTTGAAACAGATAGATCCAAATTTAGGCGACTAATCTGCGAACAGACCGTAACAAGATTCCACCGTGTGTTTGAACTTGTCCCCGGGAAGCGTAACTGTCCGATGTCTATTCCGCTCTTACAATACAATGGGACAATGAGACATTTACAATTGTGCCATGCTCAACAATAACTTCCTTTCCACGGTACGGCTTGAATGACAAGCTTTGAGATGCTACACGACTGTTTTGAGCATTGCTCGATGCACCAGGGTTCGTAAGACAGATCGCAGTTTTCTTTTCTCGTGCACAAATCCGTGACGCGACAATGTGCCCCACCGATTGGAATACATTTTGTATTTTTCTTTCTCTGAGTCTATAAGAAAAAATTACGCTCCAACGTACAAACAAAAGGCAGAAAGTGGATGGTAATACGTTCCTCTTGTTTCTCGTTTGCAGGTAGCATGGCTACGCGTGGACACACAAACTATTTTAACGATAGCCAATCACGTGATCACGAAGAATCACAGGATCGGAGTCACGCACACGGAGCACAAAACCTGGCACCTACACATACGGGACGTTCGTGTACATGATCGAGGTGCATACATGTGCCAGCTGAACACCGACCCGATGAAGAGCCAAACCGGCTATTTGGAAGTTGTAGGTTGGTTCGCTAGATAAACAAATTTATAAACAAAAATCTACAGTTTGGCATGAGCTCGACGAACTTTCCCACCTAAGGGATTACTCTGGCTTTCAAGACCGCTTCCACGTGAATTTTTTAGGAAGTTCTCCAGAAAAATTATCGAAACTTTTACATACGTATTCATTGGTATTCGAAGTACTTACGTGTGCGATTCTTTTAAAGCAAAAGTAATCGTGAGTTATACAGGGTGTCCCAGCTAACTTGAC
The DNA here is from genome assembly GCA_933228785.1 of Lasioglossum pauxillum. Taxonomy (NCBI): domain Eukaryota; kingdom Metazoa; phylum Arthropoda; class Insecta; order Hymenoptera; family Halictidae; genus Lasioglossum; species Lasioglossum pauxillum. Next base: position 34,365,775 of record OW121701.1, on the reverse strand, counting down.
CACCTTGAATATCTTTGTTTTTTTTAAAGATACGTCAAATGTCTGAAGGACAAAGTTGACTGGTAAAATGGGGCTCATACGATACCAATAACATTTTTGTTCTTATGTAATTTTTTGGGGGGATATGAAGGTCACCTTCATTTTTTTAAATGAAATGTTCTATTTTTTATACCATAGATAAATAGGGTATCAAATTCTGAGTATAAAAGTGTTGGCCTTCATATGTCCTAAACCTAATAGTGAACGAGATAATATCCAAAGAAGAAAGAAAATTGTTTGGATAATATCTCGTAAAATATTACATGTAGGACATATGGAGGTCAATACATTTTTACTCAGAATTCGACAATCTATCGATTCATGATACAGAAAGCAGATGTTTCTATTTAAAAAAATCAAGTATGAGCCCCATTTTACCATTCAACTTTGTCCTTCAAACATTTGACGTGTCTTTAAAAAAAACAAAGATATTCAAGGTGGTCAAATTAGCTGGGACACCCTGTATACACTTTTCTTAAAATCCATAGTCTACTCAAATGCATTATTAGGCTGCATGTCATTATACATTTATGTCGTATCTTCTGAAAAATGCGAGAAATTTTATTCACCAACAAACACTACAATTTTTATATTTCATCCCATCCTTAAGGCTACGGCATTACTCTCGTTGGTTAAATAACTTCATCTCCAATTCTGGTATTTATGAACGGACATGTGGAAATGAAAACTTGCACAAAAAACCACGGTCTAGTTGATGAATGTTAAGTAACGTAGAACGCGAAATATATTCAACCTTTTGCGAACGAGGATTTGTTGAAAATATTAAATGCCATCATTCATGTTCGCAGAGCGAACAGAATCCTACAAGTTGGGGCTGGGTATTGCGCATTGTCAAGACAAATGAATTTTTTTCGAATCTGTCTGCACGAGTGAATTCAACGTCAAAAAACGCACGCGAGTCGTACGCTCATACGTTCCCTCTAGAATTAATAGTTTCCGAGACAAACGACCAAAAATATTTCGCAGGCTATGAGGACTGCCTTCAGCCCCTGAATGTGAACGATGGCTTTTGAACAAATCGAGTCGAATATTTTCTCGAGTTCCATATAATATGCAGGTTTCATCGAAATTACAGTGACACGAATAACAGGTGGTGTTTCGACAACCATTGAATTGATCTGAAGCGAGAAACTTTTTGGTCAATCAGTTAAATTTTAATAGCGGGAGGAATAACATAAACAGATGATAGTATTGACCAGGCCGGGGTATAATTATGTCAAGAAATATACATAGCTGACGCATTCTGCAATTACATTATCTCGGGAACAATAGGAATCGTAGTATAATGGAATTTATTATTCTATAATTTCGATTTCCTTTGTTACTCGCGGTGTCGCAGCTGCAGAACACAATCTATGAATCGGCGGAGCACGTCGTTCAATTAGTATTTTCCAAGCAATAAATAATTCGTGATGTTTCTGTTGCCAGTTCCGCCAGATATCTCAGATTACGCCACGAGCACGGACATGATTGTTAACGAGGGCAGCAATGTTACATTGCGCTGCGCGGCTAAAGGAATACCCACGCCGAACATCACCTGGAGGAGAGAAGACGGAGAAACTATACTACGTGCGCATGGCAAAGAAGGTAAGCGTCGCAGATTAAAATGTACTGGTCGAGAATATGTTCTGTACAAATAACTGTTGATAAAAATATAAAATGTGTGACTGTCTCTGTTGAAATATGTCAAAATGAATCTATTGTTTCACTCAAGGAACGATCGATTTAATATCGGTATGTATATTTCAGTTTATTTATGAAACCGTTAGTTATTTGTTGAATGATCCTCGAATTATCCTCACTTGACGTGTGATATTTAAATCAAATAGACGTGTTTTCTTTGTGCTCATAGTTGTGTTAATAAAACTTCATTGAGTTAATTTTGTTTAATTAAATACATAATCTAATAGCCTCATTCCAGGTTGCTTCGTATGAAAGATCTCGTCTCCGTTCAGAACCGAAAAGCCAATGAAAGCCCACTTATAAAGTCATTATAAAGATATTAAACATTTAACATCTTCGTAAAAAATGTAAAATAGGAAAAGCAGTATACACGCACCACACAACGATCAATAATAATAAAATGTCAATACTTTTCTGATCGCAAGATGGATGACGCAGAGAATTCTCTAGATGAAAAAATCGATCTTTATGCTGATACACGAATGTTCTGGTTCAAATATAAAATGCGGAAACTACGACATAAAATTAAGCGTGTAAATGTATATCTTAAATAATATTCAAGCTCCATGCGAAAATCAGTTTAGATACAACGAATTTTGCTGGGATCATGACAGACTCTAGAGTACCATTGCAGAGCTAATGTAACCTGAGCACGAATGAACGAATTTATTTAATGATTTCCCATGAAAGTACTTCTACAATGCCATAAACAATATAATGAAAAATTAGTTGTTTGAACCGCTGTGACAAAACGAGAATTAAAAATATACAAGCGTTTTCAGTATTTAATACAGCGTTCGAATTAGAAACGATTGTGAACGTGTTCAAACGATTTTTGCTGTATTAGATAGAAGGAAGAAATTTGTATTCCAGAACGAATAACCATACGACCGAGGGTGGAGCGTCAAGTAAAAATGGTGTCCCCGATAATTCCCATTGCATCGATCAGTCTTAAAGAACGTAAATTCGCATAAAGATCCGCAGTCTAATCTTTTTTATTGTTCGACGGTGAACGCGTTAAATCCTTGCGAATCCCTAACCGTAAATTGCGAGCGAACGATGCGAGCGGGGTTCCGGGAGGCGTTTTCAATTGGATCGAAGTCGATGCCTCTGGCTAGCCGTCCTTGTGTTTAAAACTTGAGCATCGTGTTCGATGTATCATTCCGTTGTCAATACGTTTTCTGTGCGCGGCGCGGCGCGGCTTGCACGTTGCGAAAAGAACGCGCGCATAGACAGAGAGAGAGAGAGAGAGAGAGAGAGAGAGAGAGAGAGAGAGAGAGAGAGGAGGAAAAGCAAGAGAAAAAAAGCACGTTTCCGTCCCCCGCGTTTATACGAAGTCAATAGAGTGTTAAGGAATATATGAGGAACGATGGACATGCAATGAAAATTTATCACCGGGCCGGCTTTCAAACTTACTTAACGAGTAGGACGCGTGCAACGGCAACAGTATGCGAGAGCCTGTCGTTTCACCTGCATTGTTGGCATGCCGATGACGTCGGTATGAAATACAGGCCCCCTCCCCCCTAGGTTTCATACAGCAACACCAAAGTAATACCAACATTCTGATTCGCCTAGGCGAGGGCGTGGGGTGCGAGCATAAATCATCCCTTTGTCTTTTATTCGTGCGGGACCGACTGTTGCTCGCGACATATTCCTCCGCAGGAAACTACCTTGCTTACGGAAAGAAAAATGTATCCTGCATTTCCGAATGTTGAGCCGCGCACACGGAATAAACTATGCCCCTCCGCGTTGGCTCTCGATTCAAACCGATAGTGTTATACCGAAAGGAAATCGACCGTGTACGGGCCACTGGATTTTTGAGGAGCGCGCGAGATAAACTGATAAGAAACTCGCGAATATTCCGACCGACCCCCTACACCAGCAGCAGTTCGCTGGTGTCTCGTGTCTTTGTTGCTAAAGACGCCTGCAAAAATTTTCCTCGCAAATGAAATTGCCATAGATTTGAAGATTAGCCTCCTCTTAATTAAGTAGCTTCCTCTTTACAACGACGCTTTCATAATTGATCTACTGATTACGCAATTATAGCATTTTTTATCTTCTAACGTGATTTCAGTCCAGTTAACAAAATTATTTAAGACCTTTTGCGCTGACTAGAATTTGAAAAAATTATTTGCATTCGTCGAACCAGTTTTACTAATTACTAAAGTTTTATTGTATTTTTTATATCGTGTCAGTATCGTGATATCCGTCGCGTATCCTACCGTTAATTAAAATAAATATGCAGTAAAAATATGGAATGTTGATCAACGAAATGGGTGGAGTTTTTCAGACAAATGCAATACATATATGTATGTGCATATTAACAGCGATTGATGATTTCATTTTACTTTTATCGTGGAGACTCTTCATAAAATGAAATAGAAATTGTAATTTGCTTGAAAGTTCGCAGCCTAATAGCAGTAACGTAAATAATGATGTTATTGAAATAATCGAAGTCAGAATTGTATTCGCGTTCGATAATAAAAGTGTATTTTGCAATTCGAACGATTTTGCTAAATCAAGCACGAATATGTACTATATGTATGTATTTACTAGCGAACGTTTAAATTTCATTGTATGCGAATGCATTTGCTTATCAAATTAGTATGCGCATACATTGACTGAGCTCACACATTTACCGAATTAACGCTTTCGCTAAACATATATTTCGAATATCTCTCTATGAAAATTTAATAGTTACAATTACCCGCGACAAAAGTGTTATTTCGGAGATTCCGCAATTATTACGCTCGATATACATACATATTCTCGTTTAAAACATTTAACAAATCTTCTATTTCTGTATTAGTGTTCTGTAGGAGAACACTATTTCAGTATTGGACTTTTCATTTTGTAATTAGAGAAATTACCAAAACGCTTCTTTCAAAAAATTACTGTATACATTTCCGATAAAAATCATACGAAATCGGAATCAACGTATCTCTCCCTTCTAATCTGGAATTCCTAATTTCTAATTCGGCAATTCCACTGTTAGATATAGTGAGCATTATTGTCGCAAAGTGTAACATTGCGAACACAGCGTAGATTGAAATCAGAAAGGGCTTCGAGGAAGTTAGGAGTTCGCCAGTGTTCATTAAAGCAAATAAAAAACCGTCGAGAGCAACGACCAGAAAAAGTTCGTGAAACCGTTCGACATAAGCTGAGAACATTTCGAAGTGTACCTACTTTCCTGTTATGGATTTACCAAGTTCGCGTTCAAATGGAAGACAGATACTTAGGAACTCTTCCTGAAAAAAGTCGAAATAAAAATGTGACTTGAAATGAACATCCATCTTTCGTCCGTTTTATCTTCCGCGGGATTACTTTACGGACCTGTCCAGATCTGAAATACTTTTTAATACACGGTTGCCTACTATTTACTCGATTCATTCTCTTGCGAGAACTTCTCCGATAATTACAATGAAATCTTACACATCAAATTAAAATCCATAGAGAATACATACATGTATTGTTATCTATCTATTTTATGCATTTGCGACTGTTTGAGAAATTAATTTTTATATTGCATTGGCAATACAGTGAATATTGTGAGGAAACGGACACTGTACGATCTAAGAAAAAGTAATTTTTATATTACATTGGCAATGCAGTGAATATTTGTCTCCTACTGTTTTCGATCGTAAATTGTTGTAAACGAAAATTAATGATGATTTTGGCGCACTGGATCGATCAAGTATTAAAGATACACACTATTTGCAAATTTTCACAAAACCTATTTCAACGTTTCGGTCTTTATGTAGACCATTTTCAAGAAATCTCTAAAGAATTGCGTCTGTAACACAATAAATGTTAAAAGAACAACTTTTTTGTTTATATGGATTTAAACTAATGTGAGAAAAAAGAATCAAGTAAATATTTCGAGTGAAGAAAAATAAGAAATCACACGTAGTCAATTTCCAGTGGTTCCTGCTGAAGCGATTACGATTCATAAAAGTCAGGGACAAACATACGAGAAAGTATGTATGGAATTTAAAACATCAGAAATACGAACTTTACAAATGTTGTATGTAGCACTGAGCAGAGTTTCAAAATTGAGCGCGGTTTATATATTTCGGGACAATTTAAATTAACAGTATCGAAGAAAACCAAGATCAATACTGCAACCCCGGATAATGAGGAGTTGTATCGTTTGCGAAAAACTAATTAAGACAATTTATTTTGCAACATTAGTATACTATAACAAGGAACCAAGCGAGCAACGAGCCTGCGATGTTCGTTTAATGCGACGCCATATAGCAAACATTTTGATAAGTAGAAAACTATTGAATTTCCCTGAAAACGTATAATCTTCTTAAAACGTACACTTAATAAATAATAATAATAATATACAGCAACTAACGAATCGGGAAGTTCTTTGTGTGGCTCGTGGAGAGTCACACACAAAATGAAAGACATTAATAGCTGTGGGTCCTGCTAGCCATGCGTACCACTAACATTCTCGCAAGAGCAGTCCTGCCCGCGAGCTCGCGAAGCGAGCGAGCAACAACAACCCTACTTGCGAGCGAGCGAAGCGAGCGAGCAACAATAGCCCTCTAGTTTTTATATTACATTGGCAATACAGTGAATATTGTGAGGAAACAAAAACTGTACGATCTAAGAAAATCTAATTAATTTTTATATTACATTGGCAATACAGTGAATATTGTGAGGAAACAAAAACTGTACGATCTAAGAAAAACTAATTTTTATATTACATTGGCAATACAGTGAATATTGCGAGGATACGGAAACTGTACAGATCTAAGAAAAACTAATTAATTTTTATATTACATTGGCAATACAGTTAATATTGTGAGGAAACAAAAACTGTACGATCTAAGAAAAACTAATTTTTATATTACATTGGCAACACAGTGAATATTGCGAGGATACGGAAACTGTACGATCTAAGAAAAACTAATTTGTATATTACATTGGCAATACAGTGAATATTGCGAGGATACGGAAACTGTACGATCTAAGAAAATCTAATTAATTTTTATATTACATTGGCAATACAGTGAATATTGTGAGGAAACAAAAACTGTACGATCTAAGAAAAACTAATTTTTATATTACATTGGCAATACAGTGAATATTGCGAGGATACGGAAGCTGTACGATCTAAGAAAAACTAATTTTTATATTACATTAGCAATACAGTGAATATTGCGAGGATACGGAAACTGTACGATCTAAGAAAATCTAATTAATTTTTATATTACATTGGCAATACAGTGAATATTGTGAGGAAACGGAAACTGTACGATCTAAGAAAAACTAAAATCCCCTCCACTGCGGGGGGAGTCATTATATTATTGTGCTTTGTTAATACTTATGACGACCGATGCCACAGGTTTTTTTCAACGATAGAACGCTTTAAAAAGTGAAGGCGCCGCATCATTTTCAGCGGGCGACGAAAATTCGAATTCACTTGTAAATTTAATCAGCCGAATCGTTTTGTTCGCACGCGAGCGTTTTCTTTGATGTGTTCCCCGCCTCCTCTTTCTACTTTGCATGGTCTGTTTTTTCGGTTTACTCATTGTCAGTCTGCCCGTACTCAGCCACGTGTGAATAAACTTGCGAATAAACCAACGATCCTATTTAGGAGCCCGGCGCAAATACAAATACATAGTAGAACTCCCCGGCAACGCACGGAATGTTGCCGCCGACTCTTTGTAAATCAAAGACCTTTCACGTTCTAACATTATTTACAGGTTGATACCAAACACAGGCAACGATATGCATGCGCCGAATCCGAATCCGAATTCAAAGGCCTGTACATTTCGTCTATACAATAATTATTCGACTGAAATCGGGGGGCCCTTATGGGGAAACTCGAAAGTATGTAGTGCAAAGAGAGTATGGATTCGGAACAAATCTAATGTTATTGCTCCTTTTATGGGAATTATTATTTCTTCGAATTCCGCGTTTATTCTCCTAAAATAAGATGGACCTAATGGTAAATTCGATATATCGGAAAAACAATGAATATTGATTCGTAATATCACGTTTCTCTTTCGAAATGAAACGAAGAAATCATTATTTTTTTCAATCTCGCCGCTATTTTGCTGGAACAAGAGCGCCCTTAATGCTAAATTCGATATATTGGGAAAGAATGAATATTGATTCTTAATATCACTTTTGTTTTTGCACGAAATGAAGAAATTACTCTTTCTTCCAACTTTGTTTATACATACGCGACGTTATCATTAGGCCGCGCGCGCGGACATTTGGGCAAATTTACTTTTTACGTCTCTTGTGCATTAATACCTTCTGAAGATTAAAAATACGGTGGAAATTAATGAAACTCTATTCAAATTTTAATCCAGCCGTTTTAGATAAATACATAACATTTTTATCTGGTCGAGCCGTTCGAGAAATTAATTTAATGTGGGTAATTTATTTCGTACAGTAAAATGCAAAATCTGGAATTTCTGTAATTTATATGCAGCGGCTCGATAATTAAACCGTTATAATTTCGTAAAAACAGATCGTACAGCAGTAAACTTGGGCTCATTTTAAGGCTTGAAACTTCCACTTTTATAATACATCGTTCATTCTGTTTTAATTGTTACATGCTGTCCCATGGAAGATATTTTTGGGCATATTCTTATTTTCCTACATACTACAACATTCAAGAACAAAATTTTCGAAAAAAATGAACAATGTATCGCGAAAGTAGAATCTTGAAAATGAGTCCGAGTTGATTAACGCGCGATCCCATTTTGCAAAATGATAGCGGCTCGAATGTCGGCGATTTTCTAAAAATCGAGATCGTCCGGGGCCGCCGTATGAAAAACGATATCTCGTGAGCGATAGTCAATTTAATGCAAATGCGCTATCAATGTTTACAATCCCGCGGGAGCTATTTAAACTAAGCGGTCGCTTTAAATATCTCAAAGTCGAGGCAGACTCGAAAACGCGCGACAGAGATGGCGCATCCGGTAATTGATGGCCCACGGGGTTTTGCAGGTAATTAATTAAAGAGGAAACACGATTTGTATTGAATGGTTTGGCCAGTGGTTTGGAGGTTATCTCCCGTGAAAGTGATTACAGGTAGAGTCGACAGAGACTTCAATAACATAAATTGCTTTGTGCACAGATTAAGCGTGTAGGTAGAATGTCAGAGCCCAACGAATCGAAAATTAAACCAGGACTGACCGCTGTAACCGCCTTTTAGTTTTCCACCGCAAGATTTACGTTCGCTCTGTGTGTCCCTCTGCTCTACTGGTGTGGTTACCACTGTAGTCTCTATCAGCACTGGAAATGCAAGTTGAAAGCGTCCAATGGACATCCCAACTTTCTTGTTGTCCCGTCACCGTGTTACTCTAGCATTGTTGCTTCAGAACATACAGTCCTCGACAAAATAATAAGACGGCTAGCATATTTTTAAATTTCTTATATTTAAAGGTACAAAATGTATACTTCGTTGTATCCTGTATATTACATACTATTTCCAATCTTAGGATTGTATCGCGTACCATAGCAAAATTAGAGAAAGATATGTAAACACGGTCTGACATTAATTCGACAAAAGTAGAGGCACTAACAGAAGAATGTTTGATAAGCAAATAAAAATACAAAATTACTACTTTGTGATACCCCCTGTGAATTGAATTACGTCTAGTAATCGCTTTCGGATAGTTTTATATAACTTTTTGATTCGTTTTTGTTCTAAACGTGTTTAATTGTGATTTATACTTTCTTTTAGTTCATTTACGTTATTATATTGTCTCTCATTCGCGTAGAATCGTCTTGACAAATCTCCTCACACATTTTCTATAATATTTAAATCGGGAGAACGAGCGGGCCATTCCAAAATATTACGATTTTTTCAAGAAAAGAATTGTTTCACAGATTTTGCAGTATGGATTGCTGCATCACAGCGCGTGATACGAGCTGCAGGCTTGTTTAACTGATCTGCTATTAGTTCAATATATTTATTAGTATTCATCCGACCTGATACAAAATTTATTTCTGTTTTTCCATAGTAACCAATAGCGGCCCATATCATAACACTGCCACCACCCATTCAACGGCAACATAAATAAAGTTCTTCCTTTCTGCAATCATGAAAGTAGTAGGCCAAGCCGTCAGGGCTATCTAAATTGAATTTTTTCTCGACACTACAAATAACTTTCTTCCAGTTTTTCATCCAGTGGACGTGTTCACAAGCGAACTTTAGTCGTGCTGCTTTGTGTTTCTCCATTAAGGGTGGCCGTTGTTTTAATTTCTTCAGACAGCAACAGAACGATTCGATCGACCTCACTTTTATCCAACTGCTTTCCCCGACCCATTATTTATTTTTCATTGTAATAAATGTACTTATAATGTAAGAAAATCACAAGATTCAACGTCTGAATACGTTCTCAGTAGAACACTTAATGGTAGAAGTCACATGATTGGAAAATAAGCCAAATGTCTTATACTTTTGTCGAAGCAATGTCGGTCCGTGTTCACATATCTTTCTCTAATTTTGGTATGGTATGCGATACAATCCTAAGATTTTATATTCGATTCGAGATTCGAGATTTTATATCGTATATAGTATTCAGGATATAACGGAGTGTACACTTTCCACCTTTAAATATAAGAAATTTGAAAACATGCTAGGTGTCTTATTATTTTGTCGAGGACTGTAACGAACCCGACCACTTTGTTCTTTTTATTTTTCATTGTCCTTTCACTTGATACAGATTGAAATGACATTTATCATTTTGTTACCCTATAGTCTTCTTCTTGCTGGCCACCCTCCATTGCTAGCGTCCCTGTAGCTTTTTAATGCGATCTTTGCAAATCCATAAATGCATAAAATCCGCAGTCTAGTTAGAAGTCGTCGTGTCTCGTTAATTTGGTTTCTGTTTTAATACGGCTGCGAGGAAGACGTATGAATGGATTTATTACGGGAACAGGGGACGAATGTTAAAATTGTAAATCTGTAAATCGTTAGCGACTCGCTTCCACGCGAGCTGTATGTTATTTGATTCAGACGACGCGCGAAATGGTAACAACCTTGTGCCATCTTTTGAATGGGGCCTCGAGTTTTTCCAAGTCAAGAATAACATATATAGAGCGTCGTGAGTTTCAATGCTGAGGAAAACCTTGAAATGCTTTTAATTTATGAAGAGTGCTGGGCGTTCAAATGCCCCGGCGAAACTGTACGTGCAAAGATTTGCAAATAAAAATCATTCCTCCGGTTGCACCTTTGATCGATCGACTACTCCGGGAGACCGCTAGTTCCAATCAAGGGGAGTGAAAGCGTCGAGAAATTAATCAACCGAACGAAACGGTTCATTTTTTACACTCAGTATGGTCCGCAAATGACTATCTGTTAAATGATTCGAGAAACTGGAATACTTTAGTATCTATTCGAAATGGATTTTCTAGATTTTATTTTAGCATTAATAATTAAATATTGTAATTTGACAGTGATTGCAAATCCATGTATTAGATTTTCACAGAGAGACATTGAGTATTGGGTTGATAAAAATCTTCATTCTATGAACTATCAATTGAATTATTCAATTTACAAGGTATCTCGTGACTAAACAAATATGTATTCAATCTCTTCGTCTAAAAAAATAGAAACGAGTGTCGCTTTTACTATCACCGAAGCAATATGGCAACTAGCTGCTGCCATTGCACTCAATCAACGAGTATTTGCAAACACTTGTCGTCCTGAAACCCATTTTCACATGGTTTGCACATTTGCACACGTTGCTTTCTTTAACCTCTTGTAGACACACTATTTTTAAGGGATGAAAATGAGTTTTTCATTGTTGGAGGTTGAGAAATATTAAAGAAGTGTGTTATAGAAACTTCATGAATTAACAATGTACAGAAATGTTTAAAAAATTGTTAAATACGAAGATTAACAGTAATGAAATGCACATTCATTTTATTTCATTTTAATTATAAAGAGTGAACATTGGTAATAATTAATAAGCAATTAATATACTTTCTGATACCATACCGTATAAAACCATTTGGCGTTTGGCGGATCATCGGTTATCACAAGGTTCGAACGTTTCGATCGTCATTTTTACGTGAGGCTGATCATTTAGGTTCAATGGGTGTGCGGGTCACTTCTCTGTAGCCTTGTGTATCAGTCTACCAAATTTCATCGAGCTGTGAATGCCCCAATGTTTGCTATTAGCAATTTAGTGGAAGAATGATTGTGCTTCCAAGGGATATATGAAGCATGAAAGGTTGAGGGCCATTGAATTCGATATTCATAGAAAATGAACATCACATGTATGTACGTTCTTCTTTGATACGAAATACATATGAAAATACATTAAATATTAATGGACCACTGTTTCCATTTTATCTTTCCATGTACATATGGTGAAATTCTCTCAACTAGAATTCGATTCTCGGTGATTGAGCTTCCAGGACTCCCAAAGGGCGTATCCAGCGTGGTAACGAGGATAAATTTTTCGAAAATTAGTAGGTCTCTTAAACATCTAAAATCATTATTCAAATTTCGAGACCGTACCTCCCTCTCGAAAGGAGGTGTAACTTCGAACCGACCCTTGTACATTCCGAATCGCCACAAGACGATGCGCAAACACGCAATCCGCGTTTTTCGGAGGATCGGGAATAGTCGTAACCATCGCAGGAGGATATAATCACGTGTCCCCCGGTCGAAGCAAGAAACGCGTGTCCGGCGTTGCGTCTGCAACACAATTCCCCCGCAACTATGTGGGTACGGGGGCAGAGCATCGAATACCCACTCGGATTAAATGGATTAACAAAAACCGGGGATTATTCGCAGTATCGATGGTGCGGAAGCAGACCATCTCGCTGATCAGTTAATATTAATTTCGGACAGGCTATAACGAGCTTTTTGCCAAGGCTAAATCAACACCGGCCCGCTTCGCGAGTAATTATTATTCCGCCGAAACGGAAACAGCGAAACCTGTGTCGGATTTATGACTCGCACGGATAAATATGTTCTCAGTGAATCGCCGATGCGCGAAAGTTGATCCCCGATCGATCCGTTTGCGAATTTTCCAACGGAAACGGCACGATTTCGGCGCGAAAGACTATCGGCCGATCGAGCGATACTACTCGCGCGTGTATCTACACGGGATGCAACGTTTACGTAATTAAATGAGGCTTCGCTGATATCAATAACTGCACCCCCGTAACAATACCTTCAAACATTTAATCACGTAATAAATTCATGTGTTTAACCTTTAATTGCTAACGTTATCAAACTTCTTGTTAATTTATTCGGCTTACGCGCGAATAATGAACGGTTTATATAACGGGGAATATTATGTTGATGTTATAGTTAAACATCACTAATTCTCTGAGAAGTCATATGCTTATTATCCTTGTTGGGACTTCGTTTAAGATATTCATTCGTAGCATTCACCTTTTAGATCGACTATTTTATACAAATTTATACGAAAACCCAGCGATGGCTTAAGAATTCTCAGCCAACAAAGTTTTATCGAGGGTGGATAATATCCACTGGCTACATTGATCTTGCTCAACATTCTAAAATATAATAGCGCATAAAACCAGCTTATCTTTCTGCTAGCTGTGTTTTTCATCTTGGAATTATTAACCCTCATACTCTGCCTGCGTAATGGACATTTTAATATCCTCCAACTTACGTTAAATTAACCCTTTATGCCCTGAGGGCACTTCGAGGAACCATAAATGTGCTTAAATTTTTCTTTTCAGACTTAATTGAATTGAACTTACGGTGCTAAGTATTTAGGTAATAGAAAATAAAGATAGTCCGATATTAAACATAAACGATCAACAGTAAATTACTGTTAATAACCACTGTAGGGCGGGGGTAGCCGATTCTACGTCATCGCGTCTCGGAGCCATCTACACTCCGCGACAAAACGATAAGTTCTCACACCTCTAGATTTCTAATGTTTCTCAATACCAATGATGTGTACAAAGATTTTGTATATTGTAGATCTGTATGGCGTATCCTCTGTTTAGTAACATACAAAGTAACTATTATTAGTTACGTTGTGTCTTAGGAGTTATATCAGTTTACATGAAAAACCGGTGCGTCAAAACGATAAGACATGGTGAAGAAGAATAGTGGTTTAATTAACTACACTGTCCAACACCAAATTTGTTCCACAATTACTGTTGGGCGATTCTTATAGAGTTTTTTGCGCTGATTCTGAATCTGCCCTTAATTTTTCTCCTAGACGCACAGTTTTTGAGAAACATGACTTTAAAAAAAAGTATTTTTCAACTTTAAACGTTATTAGAGAAGATATTGAATTGTTCTTTGCAGCAAAAGATTCCGTAGACTTTCCCGAAAACAGTGATATCCAATACTAATACATTATGAATGTTTAAGCATGTTTAAACAATCATTAAAGACGGAGAGACACCACTTTGCACCAATTTTTGAGGATATTTTTGAATTTATCTCAAAAAATAAAGGTCCAGCAGAAAATCGAACTATATCACCCGATAGAGCAGGCTTTTATCTTGAGAAATCACTCTTTGAGGTTTGCAACTATGACGTTTCTTTCGAACCACAAAGCAAAATATTTTCGCCGGACATGAGTTGGCCAAATGTTGAGACCGCCGCTAGTGGTTACCTAGCGGATAGTTACCTAGTGGATAAGTAGAATCCAATTTTCTTGTTGCAGTGAAGAGCATAGAGGGATCAGTCTTCAACATCACGAAAGTCAACCGATCACAGATGGGTGCATATTTCTGCATTGCATCGAATGGCGTGCCACCCACTGTCAGTAAAAGAATAATGCTTATAGTACAATGTAAGTATCTTTGAACAGCCATTTGATTTCATTTGACTTCTTTCCCTTGCAACTAACACAGATCATGTTTATTTCGAGTAAAGATTTTTATACGCTAATTCAAAACGGGAATAATTTATTGTTACAGTTGCTCCGGAGATTGCGAAACATAATTATACAGTGGGAGCACAGGAGGGACAGAGGATGACTTTGCAGTGCAATTTAGAGGCGTTCCCAATGCCTATCAACTATTGGACGAAATCACCACACGATGACGTTATCACAGATGGTATGTGAAATGTTATATACTGTCACCATCACCATCAACCTGAGTAGACTCTTTTCACCAGTTTCCGTGCAAAGTTGTATCTAACCCCACGAACTTTAATTTCTGCAATTAATTTATTACGAGCAGATACTTCTGTAGTGTAAACCTTTCTCCTGGAAAATGTTAGGTTTGCAGTGATGCAGGGAACTGGTGGAACACTCTGTACATCTCGAAAGTTTGTTAAAAAAGTTATCAGACAAACTCCCGCTGCATTTTAATAATAGTGCATTAGAATTTTCTCGAATGCATTTTTGAAATCCGGCTTAAACGAGCAACGCAGATTTAAATTAACTCTCAGCGATATGGAAAAAATGCTCCTTAGTATGCACAGCTTCTGCTAAACATAATTGTATTAAAACTATTTTTACCTGTACATGTTGCATATTTTTATAAGTTATTTCGTTCAATTAAAATGTTTCACAGTCATTTCCTTTTTAACTGACTTCGAAAAAGGAGGAGGTTACTCAATTCGATCTGTATGTGCCTTTTTTTTCGCTTTTTTTTCTATGTATGTTCACCGATTACGCCGAGATGGATGGACCAATCGGAACGAAACCTTTTGCATCTTGTAAAGTATGTTCCCGGGATGGTCCCGTGCAAAAAATGTTACATTTTTTCAGTAATTACGATTTTATTTGCGAAAATGTAGGGTGGTGATGCCGTTGTGAACTCCGCTGAATGTTAGATATTAGGAACAGTAACGGCGCGACGTCGTCACCGTTATCGATTGCGGTTTTCAGATATTTATAAATTACGATTTGGAATGTGACGGCTGACAGAGATAAAAAGTGTGAAATAAAAAAAATTTTATAAAAAAAAATTAAACCGACTTCGAAAAAACGCACTAAAAAGTATAAAATAATTTCCATTTAATTTATGCGAATACACACGAACTTAAATACAATACAATCTTTTCGGAGGCGGCGCAAAAATTAAAAATTTTCCAAATGACAGATGTTGCTGATTATGATTTCATTGGAATATGGTGGGCTTGGAAATCAGTCGGTGGGAAGAGAAGATACATTAATATATGAAAGCATGTGGAAGAATTTAAGGATTTTCGTAATTTCCAGTGTCGAAAGTTTTCAATTTTGCGCCGCCTCCGAAAAGATTGTATTGTATTTAAGTTCGTGTGTATTCACATAAATTAAATGGAAATTATTTTATACTTTTTAGTGCGTTTTTTCGAAGTCGGTTTAATTTTTTTTATAAATTTTTTTTTATTTCACACTTTTTATCTCTGTCATTCCATATCAAGACAACAAAAAGAAGTCGATTAATAGGCGAATATTTCGCTGCTGTTGCAAAATATTGCAAAATTTATTAGTAGAATAGGTATAAATAATTAGATTGTTAATTAAATTCATCAAATTAATTATGCTGAATGAAATTGCTGAATACAGTTACGAGAAGATTGTTCATAAGTACAAATTAAAGTTAAATAACACGGTTTCCCTTATCAGCTGAGAAATTAACGATAACACGTTCGTTGAATGCAACGCTGGATGAGGTTTCGAAAATGCATTAACCCTGCAATGAATTCCATTAAGGCGATATCGCGAATACTGAATGCATCAGGATAATTAATTCAAGGATAGGAAGAAATCATATAACATGATCTTGCGGCGGATGATTAACGATTTTTGCATACGCGTATATGTATTCTTTGAACAAAATGCACCCGCGTCACGTGAAACTCAATGATTCATCGAATGACCTGGGAGAGAGGTAAAATACTTCACTTCGAAATTTATGTATAACGTGCAGCTACAGTTGCGAAGAAATTATTAATCTTACCCAATATTAAAATTAATTGTTCGTAGAACTACAACGAAATATTTTCCAATAACTCATTATCGAAAACTTTCCATTTATTTCTTCATTCTTAACAAACAATTTCTTCAAATAAATGTGTAGGTACAAAATACACAATGTTTTAATAAAAGAGAATTGCTTCAACAATTTCGTATAACTTGTATCACATTTTATAAGAATTAATTATCAAAAAACACAACGAATTATTTTCTCTTGTGGAGGAACATGACAACGAAGTAAAATTTAATTCTTCATAAAACTACGTAATTATGTTCGAGCATATAGAATCAAGAGAAATTCTTTCAGCTAAAAATTAAAATGTTTTTGATGAATATTTCTAGATCAGTGCATTCAATTTACTCGTAACGTTCGCCCATAAACGACATTAAAAATGAAAATTGTAAACTTTGCTTGTTTAACTGTGTGTTCCGAGTCGCTCCTGCTTTTCTTTTTAAAGGGCATGCATTCCTTCATTAATTTCGTTTCGCAAAAGTAATATTAAGCTGCTGTGTCTAGCGTGCGGAGCTTGCAACTTTCAGGTCTGTGTGTGTCATAAATAGCCTGCGGATTTTCGTGCAAAGTGAAATTGTCTTGACGCAATTTGCAAAGACTGGTTACACAGAAGCTCGTTGTCGTTGTGATTTTCTGCCGTTAAAGTACTAGTGCAATCGACATTACTTAACTGCGAATTTAATCCATTTATGACGAAGTTGTGTGGGTGTTATTTGAAACAGTAAAACGTTTAACAGATTTTACGAACACCGATATATTATTCAACTTCCCAAGCTTATTAAACGAAGAAAAAAATTGTTATTCATCCCCTTGTAATTTGTTGGAAATATGCATTATAGGTTGACGAAATCGTTGCGCTCTCATCATAGTTCTCGGTCGCGTGATTGGTGCCGTTCGAGTGGACACGTGTGTGGCGCCGCGCATTTTTCTTTTCGATGTACTGGGTGGGCCGGAAATCGTAGTACAGCTGGACGAAGAATGATTCTACATGTAAAAATAAATCGATAAAAAACGCAGAACATTTCTTCGTTTGGCAGTTCGTTTTCGAGAAAATCGAGTTTATAGTTTCGGCAGGTTCGCGTGCTTTAGTACATGCACAAAGTAGAATTGGTTGATCATGGCCAGACGAATCAGACGATTCCTATGCAACAGCGCCGCCTGTATTCGTTGCATTTTCAAACTTGATTTTCTCGAAAATAAAACTTCGGATAAAAAAATGTTATACCGAATCTTTTTCTTACTCTTTTACAGTAAGGAGTATAACTGATTCCACACAATTTAAATCAGAACAACTTTTTTATGAATGGACCAAACGACTTCAATTTCTCTGTAAGGCTAGAAGAATTAGTTTGGTAAATGATGTGTAAAAAATGTGTTTGAAAAATGCATTTGGATCGGAATTGTGAAAAACAATAGTAAAAATTGATTTTTACACTTTTTTAACTGGGCCAATAACGAAAATCTAAAGAATGTGTCTGCTCAACTGGTATAAATTATATACGCTCCGAAAATATCATTGAAATTAGTTAATTAGTTTGCGAATTATAAACAATCAAAAGTGGTAAAACTTGCCACTTTATGGTACTTATGGTAATCCGCAAACCAATTAACTAATGTCAATGAAATTTTCAGAGCGTATATAATTTATACTAGTTGACCAGACACATCTTTTGAATTTTCGTTAGTGGGCCAGCTAAAAAAGCTGTAAAAATCAATTTTTAGTATTGTTTTTCACAATTCCGTCCAAATGGATTTTTTCAACTTATTTATTAGACGTCATTTACTAAACTAATTCATCTAGCCTTACAGAGAAATTGAAGTCGTTTGGCCCATTCATATAAAAGTTACTCTGATTTAAAGTGTATGGAATCAGATATGCTCCTTACTGTATGTAGAATCACCCGCTGCTCGATTTCCGGCCCACCCTACATAAAGTAAATTAATACAAAAATAGGTTTTATTTTGCATAAAAATCCGCAGCCTGGGTATTACAAATTGTGCTTTGCATGTGTTTCTCGCAGTTGTTGCTAAATATATATAAAAGTCTGCGGTGTAATTACAAGGCATAACTCAGCGACGTCTGTGTACTATTTAGAACTAAATGGCGACGTAGTTGCATTAGTAAAATCGTAGTTAAAAACTCAATTAAAAGTCGAAATCGAAGAAGACGCGGATGTTACTCGGGAGAACAGAAAATTGGTAAGCAGTGCCGCCAAACTTTTCCGCTGCAGCTTCCGAAGTTCCAGAAATTCCTGTCGGATGCTGGTAAAATAGTCAGTATTCAAAATCAAATCGGATTGCTTGCTGAAGAATAATTGTTTTACCTAGAAATCTCCAAGGCTAATAAAGAACGCATTATGCTAATTCGTTTCATTCTAGAAACAACTAGAAACACTTTGAACGAACATTACTTCAGTACTATTAGCCGTCAATGAATTTCAGGAGGAATTATTATGTTTTAAATGTTCGCATTGGAAAATATGAAAATTTGTAGGTCAGTGTACCTCAGCTTTATAAATTTGTTGTTCATTTACAAACGATCGATATATTTTACACATTTACACATAATTTGGATTTCTCTTCTTACGAAGTGTTGTTATTCAGCAATTCCGAGTATTTCCTTTTCCGATTTATGCATCTCTCTTGCGAATAGCTCACCCCATAAAACTTATCTCTTGATTTTATTCATCGTCCAGTGAAGAGGGAAGATCGAAAAAGCAGTGACTTTGTCGATCATGCTTGATTTCGCCCTCTCATGCTGTACTCAGCATCTAGATAGAAATTTTACAGTTGCGCAGGTGATTTATAACAGTTCAGTGACATCAGTTAAACCTGCATGCATCCACCACAGCTTTTGCAAAATTCTAGGTAATACATTTTATAAGGTGTAGACAGATACGTATCCATAAATCTTAGGACGTTTAAGGAAGACGAAAAATTGTTGAAAAATGGTTCCCAAGTTCTATCGAATTAATCTCGAGAGATTGTTAAACATTCTATCCAAATTTTCACGTCTACGTGATCAAATTTTAGGAAAATTAACAAATTGTGAAAAGTAAAAGATGTACCGATGCTCTCGGCGCACTGATTCGATATAATTTTACATCAAAGCAATTTTGCAAATCGAATTAAATTTTCGACGTTTGGATCTATGTTTAGATCATTTTCAAGAAAAATAATAACTGCGTCTGTGAATTATTAAACAGAAAAACTAGTATTATTAGCATCAGTAAATTAAACATTGAATGTCAAAATTGTGTACTTTGTTACTCACTTGCTTAATGAAATTATTTTAACTAATTTGGAACAACAGAACACGTGCTGTTCCCATGCCGTTACACAAGCTACTGAGACAAACGTGAAACTGAATTGAAATTTGAATTGTGAAAAGTGCTCGATTTTGTACCGAATGAAATTCGATGAGTGGTCGAAATCGCAATATCCACTTCTACGTAAGTAAATGTCCTTTTTTGGTAAAAAGAATGGTATCCACACCAGCGTAAATTGCATTGTGTGCGCCGAGACGGAGTGGATTGAATAAAATCAAGTAAAACTCCGTCGATTCGCACCACAAGACTCGCATACACACGTATTCGTATGAAGCGTACTTTCGCATGTGCGCGTTTGTAATGGACGTGTTCCTGGACTGCTAATTCAGTGAAGAGCGATTGAACCGTACTGGGTAGTGTAGTTAAAGCTGTTTTATTAACGAGCGTACGCACTGTACACGGCACATATGTACATACTGTACATTACCGGAATGGTCTAACAACGTCGCATTCGTATATCTACACGAAAATGCATGGAGCCATAATTACTTCGAATGAGACTTTGGCGCTACACTTTTCAAGGATTATTTACGGAACAATTCAGCGTCCCGTGCGTGCAAGTAACAATGGACATCAATTTACGTAACACGGTTAAGCAGGGCTTTGGTAATCAACGCGGCAAAAATAATGATCCCGGAATTATTCAGAGCTCCCAATATTCTACAACTCTTTTCCGTCGACTGGAGTCAAAAGGTTACGCATTTATTCGGTTTTTCCTTGCCAGAGGCAACTATAATTTCCCAACTTTTATCGCTCGCTGTGCAGTGACAAAAATTGGCCAAAATTCATTTCACCGAGTCCGACAAAAAAGACTACGATAATCGCATCAACTACAATTGGTTGTTATCAAACTCTTTAACACGTTTAATTTATGTAACAAACTGCTCGATTGTTAGTAGATTGCCGAGTTTTAGGCAAAATAAAAGTTGCCTGCATTAATTGCAATGTGCAGGAGGTTCATAAACATCTATTTCTATTTGTTTTTATCCGCAGTCTAATTACACTGTCCAACACCAAATTTGTTCCACAACCATGTCCTTAATTTTTCTCTTATACGTACAGTTTTTCAGAAACGTGACTTCGAAAAAAAAGTGTTATTATAAAAGATATTGAATTGTTCTTTATAGCAAAAGATTCTGTAGACCTTCCCGAATACAGTGATATCCAATATTAATACATTATGATTGTTAAACGTGTTTAAATTTTAATCACTAAAGGTGGAGAGACACCACTTTTGCAACAGTTTTTGAGGATATTTTTCAATTTATCTCACAAAATAAGGGTCCAGTCGAAAATCGAACTATACCACGCGATAAAGCAGACTTTTATCTTCAGAAACCACCATTTCAAGTTTGCATGGTCGACGTTTTTTTCGAACCAGAAAGCAAAATATCTTTGCTCGACATGAGTTGCCGTCAGTGGCGCTCATCACTACACCGGGCGTTCGCTGCGCCGTATCCCGTGGAACGCCCGTTCTAGCGGTAAGCGCCACTGGCGGCAACTCATCCGACAGGATGGCTTCTCAAGATAAAAGTCTGCTCTATCGAGTGGTATAGTTCGATTTTCCGCTAGACTCTTATTTTTTGAGATAAATTGGAAAATATCCTCAAAAACTGTTGCAAAAATGGTGTCTCTCCATCTTTAGTGATTAAAATTTAAACACGTTTAACAATCATAATGTATTAATATTGGATATCACTGTATTAGGGAAGGTCTACAGAATCTTTTGCTATAAAGAACAATTCAATATCTTTTATAATAACACCACAATATTTGTTTAAAGTTGAAAAATATGTTTTTTTTCAAAGCGATATTCCTCAAAAACTGTCCGTATAGGGAAAAAATTAAAAACAGATTCGGAATCAGCGCAAATAACTCTTTAAGAAGGACCCAACAGTAATTAGGGAACATAAAAAAAGTTGAAATTTGTTGGACAGTGTTATTATTAGTAAGTAGTGTTGCCAGAAATGGTTTATCCAAATATAGAAGAAGTAGTGAAAACTGCAATGTATTATATGAGGTAGGCTCAAAATATAGGAGTTCAAGTAAAAGAGGTACACAGCACATTTTAAGCTTTTTTATTCAAACAAATATGTTTGAAAATTATGTGCTATTCAAATATGATACAGGAGATCAAATTCAAATACAGAAGATCTGGCAACCCTATTAGTAAGGCTTTGTTAATGTCTATTCTTGAATGCTACATTTCTGTGGTACAGAGAGAGGTGCTACGCTCAGTTTGTAGCAAAGTGTAGATTCGGATAAAAAGTTAACCCGAACGGTGGCAAAGGGGAATCTGATCCGATTTAAAGATTCTTCTGCACGCCTGACATTCTACGGTAGTCAAGCCACACTTTCCCGCAATATCGCTGTAACAACTTGTTAACCGGTTGAACGTCCCGTCGTCGGTCACCGATGCCTGATACTAACTTCGTATTCAGGTCGCATCGGTCACCGTTGACCCACGCTGGCAAACATACTAAATTGCGATTTATTGCCCGTCGCGCAAACAAGGAGAAAAGTCGCTTTGTTTAACCCTTAATTGTCGAGCTGACCCAGTCGTTTTACCTCGCAGGCTAGAATTATCATATTTCCTTTGCGATGAACCGAACCTATCTGTTAAACTAATTTATGGCACTCATTATACTAGGACCTAATCTTTATCGCATCGTTCTTTTACTTGCAAAAGCTGTTCCAAAGGTGGTCCTAAGAACTAATAAATAAGAATTTTAATACTTGACTATATCAAGAAACAAGTGGCACTAAAAAGACCTCTAAAATAATTTTTTACATATTACACACAATTAAAAAAATTAAAACGACTTCGAAAAAGCGCACTAAAAAATGCACTAAAAAGTATGAAATAATTTCCATTTAATTTATGTGAATACACACAAACATAAATACAATACAATCTTTTCGGAGGCGGCGCAAAAATTAAAAATTTGCCGAATGACACATGTTGCTCATTATGGTTTCATTGATACATTAACAGATACGTTAATATCTGAAAGCATGTATAAAAATTTAAAGATTTTCGTAATTTCCGGCGTCGAAAATTTTCAATTTTGCACCGCCTGCGAAAAGATTGTATTGTATTTAAGTTCGTGTGAATTCACATCAATTAAATGAAAATTATTTCATACTTTTTGGTGCATTTTTTTAGTGCGTTTCTTCGAAGTCAGTTTAATTTTCTTTTATAAAAGTTTTTTATTTCACACTTTTTAGTGGAACGAGCAGAATTTTTAGAACACCGTAGGATGGGTTTTCGGTCTTATTGGTTGTTTGCAATAAAAACCGCAAAGAATAAAAAAATGCAAAATTTGTTTTCAAGGGACCAATCGGGAGCCATACCCTACAAAATGCAGAAGGTTTCGTTCCGATTGGTCCATCCATCTCGGCGTAATCGGTGAATATACATAGAAAAAAAAGCGAAAAAAGCACATACAGATCAAATTGAGTAACTTCTTCCTATTTCAAAGTCGGTTAAAAATTATTAATCTTTTTCTGCATTGAGAACGAGTCTACCATACCAGACTTGAAGATTTAAACAAAATTACTCCAACAGTGCATTATAAGAACACGATACAGCTTCGTTACCAACAAATTCAATGGTCGAAGTTCGAGAAAAACTTCCGGCGAGAATTTCAGACAGAAAAATCCTGTCTGAGGTATGAAGTCATATTTCCCGAAAGTTTGCGATTTCATGTCGGTTTTACCGCGATATGCAATTCCACGATCGTGATGCTTCTTCCGACCATTTGTCGGGAGCTTAATATCTGTTATTCCTTTCGCAAATCGTGAAAGTAGTACGGAAATCCACGTGATCCATCTAGATTAAACCTGTTTTCATCCGTAAAAATAACTTTTCATATTTAGAACGCGTCTCTATAGAATGTGGCTGATGATAACAATAATTGCTGCAACTATTGCGATTCATTATTTCGCGGTTACGGTAGATCCTCGTTTATACGCCGCAGTTAATTCCGCACCTCGCATATACCTTAACCGAGGCTTTTCTTCTGATTTTGTTAAATTTGCATTAATAAGTTTTGCTTTGTCAACGTACTGTGCTGGACTCGCTAGAAGTCCTGAATTCTAATTTTAATTAAAATTTTAATCCCACGTTTTATCCAAGTTTGATTCGTTGTATAAATTCAAAAGAGGAGAACCACTATCTTGGTACATTCGAGTAATGTAAAAATAATTATTGTCTAAATTAAATTAGAAACGTCTATTCGTGATAACAGACAATAACGAACTATAAATAAACCAAAGTATAACGTTGAAGTGAAATGTTGGTATCAGCGCGAACATTCGAACCGAATGTATAAACGTCATCTGGCGATCATGAAATTTACGTTCATTTACCGAGAAGCAAACTATATCCCGTGAAAACTCGGCCACGCGGTCCGTATTGTCACTGCCATTAAAACTGTCGATGCAATCACGAATTTGAAATTCAGCATATACTATGGCTTCGTATACATATAAAACGACCCGTCGATAAATCGCGCAAAACTTCTAGGTTGCACTGTCGGGAATCGATCTATATGTACACGTATACAGAAATGCCGTGTAATTCCACGTTACGCGATCCGAAATTATCTATGCCGCGAGATCACGTGGGAAATATTGCATTAAGCTGACATAGAAAAATACAGGCGAGCACGGGTAACGAACCAATTTTCGCGATTGAATTTCTGCTTGATGGCCGTGCAAATATTTAATGTTCGACCATCGAATCGCATCAATGCTAAAAAGTTAGCGTGTACACGGCTCGCGTTACTTCGAATGACTTCGATTGCGTCGCTCGTATGCACATCCAAAATAATATTGGCCGAAATTGTTTCTGCTTGCTTCGTCATTAAACCAGACATGAATTAATAACTGGTGTGAATTGTAGAAGCTAACGACAGGGTCAGCAGCAATTGTTTATTATATGCAGTTGCATTTTACCGATACTTGGATGCATCAAACGTGTAAGGCGTGAAATATTGTTGAGAATGTAATAGAGTCTCGAATACATTGGGAGAGATAGCAATTTTTCCAAAATTGTCTTTATCTGTTATTTAGTGAACTAAGGTGGAGTGGGGCAAGTGCATTAACTGGTTATTTTTATTATAATATGAACGAAATTTCTCCAGCTTGTATTTATTAATGTATTGGGTTGGCAAATAAGTTCGTTCGGTTTTTTAGTGATTTATTCCACTCTAAAAAACCGAACGAACTTATTTGCCAACCCAATAGTATAAGTTAGTATGAACTATTCGACATAGATGTCGCCCAATTGAAATCAACCAATGCCAAACAGTCACGTGAGAGGTACACGTACAACTTTGAGGTTACCCTGAACGTGCAATAGTTTAGAAATTATTAATATATATTCTGTGTTGTTATTTTAGGTAAGTGCAACAAATATTGATGTAGGTTTACATTAAATAAACCGTTTTTATTGTAGTTTTCTTTAAATTTATTGAGAAGAACACTAAGATGCTCTTGCCCCGTAAATATTACTACACGGGGCAAGTGCGTACTATCACGGTGGGGTAAGTGTGTACTGTATGGGCAACCTGGGTTCGTCGACAACTCATTTCACTGACACTGTTTTCATCGACACGATTTATTTAATTAACTTTCGTCGACACTATGTTTTCATCGACATGGTCAAATCATCTACAAATGTCTTCATCGTCATGATTCGGCCGACACTATGTTTTCATCGACACATGTGTCCCCTTTCATATTTCAGCATAAAAGTACTTGTTTGTTTAAAAATGGATAACTATAAAACTAAACAATATAATTTAATGCAATAAAAAACATTTTACAGCAGGCTTGTTAATCATTCTTTTCTTGCCCCGTAGCACTTGGAACAAGGTTTGAAAGCATTTTTAACTCCCACAGACGCTCTTTCCCCATTTTCGGGGCAAGTGCATAAGTAGTTCACACTTTGTACAATATCCTATCAAAATGATAATTTTCAAACAATATTAGAATCCTACATAATACTAATTCATCAGTAGACTGCGGATCTTTATGGAAAATAAAAGTGTTTGCATTGATTGCAAGACACAGGAGCCAAATAACAAATTCATTCTTCTATTAATCATCTGATTAAGGTGAAACTAATAGACTGGCGGCCTTAAATTTTTTTAATACTCCCACTGTTTCAAATTGTACGTATCCATTTTTGTCATAAATGCATACAATCCGCAGTCTATTCATCAGTAATAACTGTGGCAAGAGTTTGATACCAAGATCGTTAAGTTTTTACATGCCACACTGAAAATACATCAGCTTAAAGTCCGACTTTACAAAAACTAGTGCGCACTTACCCCACTTCACCTTAATTCATTTTCAACTGTGGTCGAATACTTTTTGCCAGGGGTTATACATACTCGTAGGATAGTAGAGAAGGTTCGGATAATAGAGGTATCGCTACGTTACAGGTAACATGAACAACTCCGAACGAGTTCGATCAAAGGTAGGAGTAACTATGTAGTTCTTGCAGAATTTCGCGAAGATCCGCAACACTGGTGGGACGATCGCGGCCAGTGTTCCAGATAACTGAAAAGTTGCCGTGATTTAGATTCCTGTTCTTTATTTCCGGGCGTTTCTCGGCGGCTGATTACGTTCTCGTTTACCCGAGCGAAGTTCCGACCTTAGATTTTTATTGGATAGCCGGCAAATATTCCGCGGACAATGCGAAAGGAAAGTAACGCGTATTTAAGCGACCTCTGCACGAGGGTGGTGTGCCTCAAGCTACTTACCCATGCCATTACTGTCCTTTCACCCCTTTCGCCCCCCGCGTTTCACCCCCTGAAGCTCGCTATGGCACATCGCACTATCCTTACCTCTGGTCCGTAGCCTGCATCACAACGACTCCGCACCCTCCTCGACCGTTTCAAACCAGACGTTTTCTGGGTTCGTCGGGGGCCATCTGTACAACTTTAATGACTCGTGATTGTCATGACTTCTGTTCCACGCGCGTGGCTCTTTTCGCTCGGTAACGTGCGGTTCGCCGAGGGAAAACGGTGTCCGCTCCGTTATTAATTCGTCGGAGGAAACTTCAAGCCGTCGAATCCCTTCCGAACGGATGCACTTAGGCTCGTACAACACTACACGATGCAACGTGCACTCCTCGTTACACCATCGTTGAACAGCTTCTTATTTTGGTCAGGCGAAGTCGGGCCAACGCCATTATAGTTTTCTGGTTTTTTATTTTCGAAAAATCATTTGTTTTTGAAGCGAAAACTTCTGCATCCGTCACGCTCCGAGGTGTAACGCTATTCGGGTAATCTCGGAGGAGACGAGTTTAGCCGAGCGAGCGAGAAACAAACAGGTGTGCGATCGCCACACAGTGGAGTATTTGGCCAGTTTAGCGCGCCAAAAGTCAATATTTTTAGTTTGTTCAAAATGACTAAAACTTTTTTCTCATAAACCTGAATATATTGGGTTGGCAAATAAGTTCGTTCGGTTTTTGTGATTTATTCCAATGTAAAAAACTGAACGAACTTATTTGCCAACCCAATATATGCGAGTAATCTACAATAATATTTTTCCATAGAGAGTACTATTTAGTAACATTCAGATACTTGAAAGTAACATTTCTCGTGACCACGAGAAGGTGTATAGATTAATTTCATGGCTTTTTTCTTTATTCTCTTCGGTGGTTTTGATAGAATAAACAATCGAAAATGATATATTTTTTTCAGAAAATTAATATATATCATGTAATAACTTTTTTTCTCAGCATAACTCCTCTTTAATTTTTTGCGAGGTTAATCAGTAGACATTGCTTTATATAATCCATAAAAGTTTAGGTGCCAACAAGTGCCAACACAAAAGATATTTAGCTTTTTGTGCGATACATATCAAATCTTTACCACAGCAACGCGTGAAATTTGTCCGCAATAGTAATTTCTCTTAATCTGGCGAAAAAATGTTTGAAATAAAAGTTTAACGGTATTAACATAGATATAAGCTTTAACATATAAAACTTCGAAAAAATTTTGTTTACAACAAAAAAACAAGGTCGCTTCGATTTTTTAAACATTAAGTTGTATTTTTTATTTGATAGTGTTGTAGCTGGTGTTAAGACGAATTCAACGATATATAATAGTATGACCTTCACACTATTACTAACGTCGCAATAGTTTTGGCGCGCTAAACTGGCGAAATACCCCACTGTGCGCCATAGAAGTTTTCACTTCGGTCGTGCAGTCTTATACGCGCACAGAATTGGTTTTTTTCCTAGCACTTTTAAGTATAAGTGTTGTAGAACGACTCTCTCCACTGTAAAATAAATGTCCTGTATTCCCGTTTGGAGTCGTCGTCAATTGCACTGACCAACAAATTTCAATTTTTTTTTATGTTTCCAATATACTGTTGGGTGGATCATGTAGAGTTTTTTGCGCTGATTCCGAATCTGCCCTTAATTTTTTCCCTACACGCACACGGTCGGAATGCCTAAATGCCGGAATCGCCCAGATTTGGACGCGCGAGGAAATGTGAAGTTCACGGAACGGAGAGTAAGGCCGTCCACACTAGGGTGGACCTTATTTTTTTACCAAAGAATTTTTTCCTGGGCATCCTCCAGAATTATAACAACTGTTGAGAAAATGATCTGGAAAAAATTTGGGGCCGATTGGATCATGGGAAACCGGCGCTCAACGAATTTGAAAATTTTTTTTTTTAAATCTTAACATAAATATACGTTGTAATATATCGTTGAATTTGTCTTTTTTTTCTCTGGAAGAATCCATATATAGCATAATCAGTTGTTAATAGAAAAAACATCAGTGACCTTGAAAACTTGAAAAAATGACCTTGAAAAAATTTTTTTTCTCTGATGCTATATTCACCTCGTTATATACTACAACTTTTGTTTGAAGAGTTTTTTCATATATACATAACTGACAGAGATATTAAATAAATCCATTAATACGCTCCAATCTACAATTCACAATTTTTGAACGCTACGCGATATTTCGAATCCTCGTGCGTTGACGTCGAATAGATGTTCGATTGATAATTAAGTCGTCTAGATCATGATTAAGAGCTTGTGCTGTTGCTGTTATTATACGAACAGCATCACCATCGCTTACTTTGCACTTGTCAAGTGTTGCAACAAGTTTATCCGTAATGAACTCTTTTTGACCACGTCTCTTTTTAGGGTTGCTTGGACCAGGTTCATCCACAGGAATATCAATTTCAATATTGTCATCCTGACTTGACACGTTCTCTTCTTCGCTGGACGATGATATTTCCATTGTTTCACCTACATTTAAAAGATATCAACATATAAATAAAGATTAAAGAATATTTATATCTAAGATAATGATCAATATTTTGGCTTTTAAAAATAAACTGCAAAAGAATATTTACCTGGCACAGAGTCTGCCTTATACTTTGCTAGTCTAGATTCTTCTTGCTCCTGTCGCAACGCTTTTCTCAGTTCTTTTCGATATAATGCACGACCCGCTCCAATCATAGAACCAGGACGTCCCCGTTGCCGTTGACTTAACAGAAACATTTTGTCTTCCTCTATTTGAATCGTTTCTAATGCATCCGCATGTGCAATATCAAAAAGATCTTCCAGTTTGTCGACAAATTCTTCCTCTTCACGATCTTCTTGAATTTTAGTACGGCGTTTGCAATTTTTATGCAAGCTCACCCATTCTTTATACAATGATTCCAATTTTTCGATGCAATTCTTAAATACTTTCATGGGAATTTTGGCTTTCTGCCAAAACACTTGAACTTCCTGGATAACTAAGTGAACACTACCGCGAACACTCAATTTCACATTGCGCAAATTGTGAAATAGCACTCTTAAAACTTGCCCGTTGGATGGCAATTTTGCACCTATAATTTGGGTTTCTGCGTGCCCGAGTAAAAATAATTTTTTCCTTGTACCTTCCATTTGAAATTTACTTTCACCACACATTTGAATGTCACCACGCCGAAGACTCAGAACCAGAACGTACTGTTCTCTTAACTGTTTGCTCGCGGACGCGTCGGTTCACGAATTTGTTCGAATGCTTGGACTGAACTGAACATGAACTTGACTTTCGAGGCTCCTCTATGGATGGAGAGGGCGGCTTTTTACCGATTGTCATAAGCAAGAAGATACCCTGATTGGTTTGCTGGATTTTGGATTTTCCAATCAGGACACCTTTAGTTGTTCAAGTCTTCTACCGATGATTCTGAGGGAGGTGTTAAAATTCTAAAAATATACGAATTAACTATTTAAGAAACTGTAGTATTATCAGAACTACAACTATTATATATTTTAGGTAAAATTTAAAATGTATCTTAAACACCTGGGTACTTTGGTTCATCTTTCTTCTACAAGAGTATTTACGAACGTTTAAAATAAACTCTATTATATCTCTGTCAGTTATGTATATACGAAAAAACTTTTCAAACAAAAGTTGTAGTATATAACGAGGTGAATATAGCATCAGAGAAAAAAAATTTTTTCAAGGTCATTTTTTCAAGTTTTCAAGGTCACGGATGTTTTTTCTATTAACAACTGATTATGCTATATATGAATTCTTACAGAGAAAAAAAAGACAAATTCAACGATATATTATAACGTATATTTATGTTAAGATTTAAAAAAAAAATTTTTCAAATTCGTTGAGCGCCGGTTTCCCATGATCCAATCGGCCCCAAATTTTTTCTAGATCATTTTCTCAACAGTTGTCACAATTTTGGGGGGTGCCCGGGAAAAAATTTTGCAAAATAATTTTCATCAAGTATAGCTAAGGTCCACCCTAGTCCACACACGGGTCGATCAGCGATTCGGTCGACGCGATTCCAGTCACATGCGATTCCTCCCTCCACGTGACTTCCTATGCAAATGAATGGAGAGCGATTCTAATCGCGTGCGATCGGAAGTGAAGTTGGAAAATCGCGTGGATCGTACGATTCGCGCCACTCATGGAGGTAAGAAATCACTGATTACGCCGAGATGGATGGACCAATCGGAACGAAACCTTTTGCCTCTTGTAGAGTATGTCCCCGGGGTGGTCTCGTGAAAAAATTTTTGCATTTTTTTGCCTCTAAGGGCTGTTTCGACCATCTTAAAAGGCTAGGCCTTTTTACTCGTACCACTAAAAAGTGTGAAATAAAAAATTTTATAAGTATAAATAATTATGTGAATACACACACGAATTTAAATGCAATACAATCTTTTCGGAGGCGACGCAAAATTGAAAATTCTCCTTAAATTCCTTAAATTCTTCTACATGCTTTCACATATTAATGTATATTCTCTTCCGACCTACTGATTTTCAGATTCACCATATTCTAATGAAATCATAATTAGCAACATCTGCCATTTGGAAAATTTTCAATTTTGCGCCGCCTCCGAAAAGATTTTATTGTATTTAAGTTCGTGTGTATTCACATAATTATTTATACTTATAATTATTTTATATTTTTTAGTGCGTTTTTCGAAGTCGGTTTAATTTTTTTTATAAAACTTTTTGAAAGTGAAAACGTGAAAACGCGATTCTTGATGTTTGAAAAACACAAATTGACTACAATCGACCCGTGTGCAAATGGCAATCGCGTCCGTCGCATGAATCGTATTTGACGAGCAAGACGTACGAACTCCACGACGCGATTTCAATCGACCCGTGTGTGGACGGCCTAAATGAAACTCGCGGAGAACTGCGTGATTTCGCTTGAATACGCACGTCACTTTATTAATAATATTTGAATTTGAGATAGCAATGTACTGGAGTACCAGAAAAACGAAGGAGAACAGCGTGAAAGATACAGATGGTAATCGAACAGTGATGAGCGCGAATGTAAGAATCCGGAAGAGAATCCGCTTCGCCGAGGGGGTCCCCAAAAGACGCCGATTCGGCGAACGCGGTGTTACGCCATTGGCGCAGATCGAAAGCAGAGTCAATTGTTTCGGGATTCAAATGGGGAGGTGGTTTACGGGTCACGACACTCACGACAGCGAGCTGTTGCGAACGCGGCGTCGAAAATAATAACACACAGCGTGTGTTCTTCACGCGTCTTGAGACATATCTCAATCGACCGGTAAACTCCTCGATTTGAATCCCGAACAATGAGAAACATGACTTTGAAAAGAAACGTATTTTTCAACTTTAAACAAATATTGTGATGTTATTATAAAAGATATTGAATTGTTTTTTACAGCAAAAGATTCTGTACATTTTCCTGAATACAGTGATGTCCAATATTAATAAATTATGATTGTGTAAACATGTTTCCACGGGATACGGCGCGGCGAACGCCCGTTTTAGTGGTGAGCGCCACTGGCGGCAACTCAAGTTGGGCGAAGATATTTTGCTTTCTGGTTTGAAAAACAACGTAGGCCCTAAACTTAAAAAGGTGGTTTCTCAAGATAAAAATCTGCTCTATCGCGTGGTATAGTTCGTTTTTCGCTGGACCCTTATTTTTGAGATAAATTCGAAAATATCCTCAAAAATTGGTGCAAAAATGGTGTCTCTCCGTCTTTAATGATTGTTTAAACATGTTTAAACATATATTAGTATTGGGTATCACTGAATTCAGGAAAGTATGTAGAATCTTTTGATGTGAAGAACAATTCAATATCTTTTATAATAACATCACAATATTTGTTTAAAGTTTAAAAATACATTGTCTTTCAAAGTCATGTTTCTCAAAAAGTGTGCGCGTAGGAAAAAAATTAAGGGCAGATTCGAAATCAGCGCGAAAAACTTTATAAGATCCACTCAACAGTATATTGGAAACATTTTTGGTGTTGGACAATGTAATTATACACAATATAGGATAAAAATGTGATTTAACGACAACGTCTTAAGATTTGTTTTAACTTCTCTGACGTACAGACAACGTCGTACAAAGTTTCTACCAAGTAATTTTGATCGTGCGCCGGCGTAAACAATTGTTATAAGCTGTCCAATGGAAAGAGAAAGAAAAACAACGGCGCGGCGCGGCGGCGGTAACTTTCGAATTGAACGGGAGTTTTATTTCGGAAAATCTATTCAACGACTAGCGTGGTAATGCCCGGCAACGCAGTTCAACGTCGTTAAACTTTTTCATCTGCTTTTGGAACTCGAAGCTGGTGAAAGTTTTTCTACCATTTTCAACGGTCGATAGAACTACTACATAAATGCATTCCACACTCTCGCTGTTACTTCCCCTCTCCTACGCCGCCGCGCCGTTCCTCCGCTCTGTTTCTATCGCGTTCACTCATACATTTCTCGAGGAAAAGTTTCTCTTTAACCGAGAAAATACTTTTCCGACTCGCCTCGGATCATTACACTTATAAATTTCACTCTCTTCCGGGCCCCCGAGCAATCTCGAACTGTTAATTGCGAAATCTCTTTACTGCGGCTTCGCCGTGTTCGCTTCGTTCGTTATTAGACTTGCGAACGTTTACGCGAATTCATATTTTTCGCCGAGCAATTTACAAAAGGGAAAATGGAACGGAAAATTCTTTCGTCGGATGACGATGATCGCCCTTTCATTTCTGAGATAAACGGCCAGATACAGCGCTCTGTGCATTACTGCTCGAACGACTTTGAATATCCATAGAACTTCGCGCTGCAGAAATTGCTATAGTACGCTAGCACTTGGTTAAAAGTCTGAATCACTTCTTCGAATCATTTTTTACCCTGTTTATACAATTTTACTGAAGCTATTATTTTATTGTCCGCGTTTTGTGTATTCTTTCATTCATTCTTTAATTATTATAATATTTGTTATAATAAATATATAAATTTAATGATATTTCTAAGTTCTATATAAAATTCCTATAAATAATATCATTCCCTCAAATAATATTAAGCATGTAAATTTTCATACTAATATTTAAACAATATTAAATTTTATATAAAATTAATTAATAACCTCCAAATTATTCACTTTTAATGAAATTTTTATATAAAATTAATTTTTAATAATTTTTTAATCTCAACAAAGCTTCCTCATTTTTTTATTATTTAGTGTTTTTAATACACCAAACAAGTTATTATTATTATTTTGAAAGATAAATATGAAATTCATATAAATTTTTCAATTTATAAAAATCCGTACATAATTTTTGAAAGAACAAGCGATTTTTAGAAATCCGTCAAATTCTATAGAAACTGCACTGGATACGCACGTCTAAATAGGAGATTTAATTTGTCTATGATCAACAGGGGCAACAAATGAACGTTTTATTGTTGTCGTTTGAGAATTTAAATTATTTTAACATTGCAACAAAGAAAAGCTAATTGTCTGGGATTGGTTGCATAATTTCATATAATATGCTGAAATCGCTCCCACTTCCTGCTGCGTATAATAACGACTGTATAGCGTGATCCACTTCAATAATGGCAGTCATGGCTCCTTTTCTTTCGCTTTGCCACAGACCGTGTGGTGTAAAGTTTCCTCGTCCTCGACAACGTACATTTCGGAACGAAAACACGAAAACGAGGTGTCTAAAGAAGAAACAACAGTAATTGAAAGCCACGCTTAATGAAAACTAAGAGTCCTTACTCTGAATTAATTAGCACACTTGCGACGGAATTAATATCAACACTGTGAATTCAGATTAATATCACTTGCCCGGCGAAAGTTGTTCGCGAAAGTATACGTGGAAATCGCACTGATCTCATCCTTCATGCTCTTGGTGAAGCTCTATTTTTATTATTACGTTTATTGAGTATCAAACGAAATGAAATTAAAATCTTCTAAAAACTACTTAAAAAGGAAAGAAATTTTGATTTGACTCTTAGTTTATGCTATTAACACGGAAAACTTTTATTTTGCCCAGAGATTTTCAATCTATTTGCTACAAGATTTATTCAATGTTACATAAGGTTACGTTAAGGTTTTCAACTCTTTTGAAACTATTTAAAAAAGGGTACGAAATTTTTATCTGGCTCCTGTTGCTTGCAACTGACACAGAACATTTTACTTTTGCATTCAGATCATTTGTTATAATTAGACTGCGGATCTTCATGCAAAATAAAAATTGTCTTCATCAATTGCAAGACATAGATGCCACATAAAACTTTCTTTCTATTTGCTACAATTTTAACACATTACCGAGCGGTGATTATTGCATAATTTTCAAAAATCTATGGTACATGGCTAAGCACTTTTTAATGGAACCTTCAATAGCAACAGTAATTTTCATTGTGAATTAACAAGTCACCGTCAATAACGTCATCTAATAGTTTCATTTAAGATTGCAATGTAAAAGAAAATTTCTATGCTTTCCTTTGATGCAGCACAATTGTTGAAAATCCTATTAATAGGCTTCCGGTAGATAAAGTGTTAACTTGTCGAGAATGACATATGGGCGTTCTTAAATTGTTTTAATGGTTCTACTGTTTTAAATTACATCCACGGATTTTTGTCATAAATGCATAAAATCCGCAGTCTAGTTATAATTATGATCGTGACGCGAAATCCAAAATGATAAAAGAAGTGTGTCGTTAGTATGACAGAAACACAGCAAGCTTTTTCGCGAGAATTAATGAACACATGATAAAACAAGAAGTATAAAATCAACAGAATTGAACGATTGAAAATTTGATCGGTGATGAACGCGTAGCGAAAGAAGAAATACAGAATCTGTAAGATTTGCCGATTCAATAGACAGAGAATCCAATAATTCCCTTGGTGGATATGAATTCATGCAGGAGACCTTAATGCCTGTTTTTATGGTTGATCGAACGCAAGGTGGGAGGGCGCAGAGTTCGAACGAATCAAAATGGCATGATATTGACAAATGCGTTTCGAAATTCTTACGTCTAGTTAAACTCGAACCATCGATTTCTAATCAATTCAAATACATCCTTTCCTATTCGATGCACTTATTTCCGTAGACGTTCCGCCACGATTAAACAACTGTGGAACATTGAATATTTACTTATTCGACCGAGTTTACCGAATTATTCCATACGAAAGTACCGATTAGTATAAGCCTGGCCAACACGCGGCCCGCCGGGCGATTTTATATTTCTGTTGAAACTTTTGTTTCTCGTTGTATGTATACAAAAACATTAAGTAAATGAAAATTTGCATGTGTCATTGTTATAATGCGACGTATAACAATAAAGTTTTATTCATTTTGTATTTGTATCACATTTTTTAAAAGCATGTTTACCTAAAGTCCGACCCGCTGTAACGTTACGCGTCATCAAAGTGGCCCGTGAAACCATTTAGGTTGGCCAGGCCTGGATTAGTATTTCAATAAAAGCAAAGTGAGAAATCTGAAACAGATAAGTTTGACTCGTGCATGCTCTTGCTAAGTGTCTCGGAAACGAACCGAGTCGGAAGAAAGTGTCAGATGCAAAACGTTTTTAGCTTTCCACGAGAAATGATAAATTGCATGCCCAAATATATCAGTATTATTACATCAGACACCTTTTTCTGGCTTCTCCCGGTCTCGCATTGCATAAAACAGTCGGTATAACGTTTTGCGCTCTTTTCACTGACTTATTCGCTGTATGCGCTGTCGCTTTAAAGTAGTAATTATTTTAGAATAAATTATAATGCCAGCCAAAAGAGCTTTGTCCAAAGAAAAGTAACCTCGCCTCCCGTCGTAGGCTAACCTCGTTTTTCATTTTCCAGGTACAAGGTACACACAGTCGGTCTCAGACAGCACGTACAAAGTGCACATGAAACTTACCATTCTCTCCGTAGCAGAGACGGATTACGGGTTGTACAAATGCATATCAAAAAACACGCTCGGCGTAGCGAATGGCAACATTACACTTTATAGTAAGTACTTTTATCTTTCCGTTTAATATCAGGTTCAGTGCCGTCTCGATTACACCCAACAAGCTTCAAAATGGCTCGATTCAAGGCGACGCATAAGTAACACTGTTGAATTTGGTTCCCATGGAAATCACCAACACAAGTTTCCCCGACACGGTTTTCACCGACTCCAGATTTGACCGACAATAACTTTGGCCGACAACGCCTTTAACCGAAAATGATTTTGACCGACAACGAATTTGATTGACAATGAATTTAACCGACAACGAATTTGATCCACAGTAACTGGAGACGACCACAGTATGATAATACATATAATACGTATGATAATACATACTGTGGTCGTCTCCAGTCACTGTGGATCAAATTCGTTGTCGGTCAAAATCGTTGTAGATAAAATTCGTTGTCGGTCCAAATCGTTTTCGATTAACCCTCATCCGTCCCTCGTGTCAATTTGACACAGTTTTCGCGAATTAAGGGGTACTGTTCTGTTATTTGTCGGTAAATTTGCCCGAAAGTATGTGACTTTTATTTTTTTAATGCGAAACACATATGCCTAGCATTGTTCATGGAAAATAATAATGTCAAAACTGCAAGTCGAATTTGTTACGAAAGAGTCCCTGTGTGTCAATATGACACATGTACTCTTACGTACTGTCGCGGAGTTTTTCAATCACGATTATTTCAATGAGAAATTTATACGGAATTCGGAAATTGAAGGAAAATTGATTTTTTCTAAATTAGAAGAAAACGTATTGCTCATATAGTATGGAAATTTACACGGGACGTGATCGAAACTGCCACACAGAAGTAAAGCAGGGTCAACGCGTAGTGCTACAATTAGTTGAAGGTTTGGGTGGGCGCAATGTTACGCGTGACAATTTTTTTACTTCACACGAATTAGTAATTATATTACAAAAACAAAAGATGACGCTTGTAGGGACCGTACGAAAAAATAGAAAAGAAATTCCACAAATGTTACGCGATACGAAGAAGAAGCCACTTCATCGTTCGGAGTTTGTTTTTGAACACATACTAAAAGGTACAATGGTGTCTCATATGACAAAAAGAAGACGATTTGTTATTCTACTTAGTACATACCATACGTCAAAGCAAATGAGTAGTGAAGTAGATAAACAATCCTGAAATAATAAAGTCTTATAACGCTACGAAAGGAGGCGTCGCGTCGATGTCCTCGATGATATGGAGATGGTGGGCACATACAGATGTAAGCGCGAAACAAATAGATGACCAATGGCAATTGTTGCTAATATGTTAGATATATCAGCATGCAATGCTTTTATAATATTTCCTTCACTCAATGCAACGTGGAATAAAAATAAAAAATATCGTCGACGCCTTTTTTTTATTGAAATTGGACATTCTTTGGTGCATTCGTATATGTATTACGTTTCGCACACATCTACCAAAAGGATCTAATGCGATTGCACTTGTTGTACAAATAAAGGGTATACCAACAGTGAGTTGTTAATATCGTTGTTATTTATTATAACGAAATTAGAAAATCTATATGCTTTCACGTAAAATAAACTAAATCTTGAAAAACTTACATCGGTACGACTAAAGGAACCGATTTCCTAAGTCGCACCACCTATAGCCTAAGCCGTACCTAAGAATTCAATGAAGCAACAATAATAATTAAAACGTATTTTTCATTAATCCGTTTACATGACACATCGGTATTCAGCTAGCACAAACATCACATACAAATTTTTTTGTTCTTTTGTCAACTCGAGCGCATACATCGTGCACCCATGAGTTGAATTTCAAGTATTGAATAATGTTTTCCTCCCGATTTTCTCCACAAATAAAACAAAACCAATCAGTTTTCTTCTTTTTAATTTTTAATGCCAATTCCTTTTTATAAATTACTGCGTTTCTTTTATTTACCGCATTTTTTATGTTTTCTTTATTCCGCGTTGATGTTATTTCGACTGACGAGGTAGTAGGACTTAAGAATCTCATATGGGTACGACTTAAGACACGGCACAAATTTAAAAAGTAAACATAACCTAACTGAATAAAATTAATACGATTTCGTTTCGACCAAACGATTATGTAAATTCTACTGAATTTATATTTAATAAGAAACGTAATTTTATCGATAATTTACTTGCAAGATTAACTACCAAACATATGCAGAAAATTATAAGAAAATTGAAATAAACTTACTCGATGAGAGGATTTATAATGAGGCTGGTTTATGGCAGACAATAATACGTAAAGCAACTTGGTTGACTCAAATGTATGTTTGGTTGCCGTTGTATGTGCTGTTGTCGCCGTAGTTCGTTCGAGATTCAAGAGGTACGACTTAAGCACTGGTACGACATTCGAAGAATTTCGAGATACGTAGATTCTTATTATTTTGATAAAATAATAAATAGTCGCTTTTAGTGCTTCGTTCGGGGTATGTGTGCGAGGAACAAGCAACGTGGAAACTCAAACAAGCCGTACGATTGCGGACGCGTAAAGTGATCATTCGAATCGACTGCGTTCTTTCGATAAAGGGAACGAAAATTGAACTGCATCGCAGCGTGCTTTTAATAAAAGAGATGACGCGGGCCACCTGGTGCACTGCAACGTATGCTGCAGTTGCACTAAAATACACGTCACAAAATTGAGATTAAACAAGACGCATATACTTCTTCCTATTGTTTCGTACTCTTCGCGCATGGTTTAATCCGTCTACTAACAAGCTTGACTTATACGAACTGCGAGTTTTAATTAAAATAACACGGTTTGAAGATGTTCGCAATGGCAGAAATGCGTGTGGAGTTCCTATAGAAGCTTCTGCAATTATTAGCGAAACCTTCGTTCACGTTATTTTCCGAACTTTCAATATAATAATAAAACCTTGTTCGTGTTTATAGATTTTTTTTTATACAGCGAAAGGTTGTGCTGATTACGATTGTTGTGCTAGTTCGCAAACAATGGCGAAACTTTGTATTCGAAGCTGCATTTTCTTGGAAATTGTTCAACTAAAACAAGAACAAAAATGATCTTTGTTTCAAAATATACAGGAATAAAAGTTTTGTAATGATGAAGCAGACTTTTTATTTATTATTATTTTGCGAGTTTGAAAAGTATACTCTAACGTTTAAAGATGCTCTACGTTTAAAGATGCACCTCATTGAAAATCATTCGATTAAAGCAAGAATAAAAATGACGAAAATATCAAAATATACAAAACTGAAATTTAGAGCAATTATGGCAAATGCGTGCTGTTTATTCCTATTTTACTGATTCAGAGGTGGGCATTATTTGGCGAAACAAATATTTCAAATACTATTTAATATTTTAGATTTTATTTTGCTTAAAGAAAATAGTATTTTAAATAAGATATACAATTTCGAAAATAAAATATTTCTATTTTAACAATCAGAAACACGAAATAAAATATTTTAC
This sequence comes from Lasioglossum pauxillum, assembly GCA_933228785.1. Lineage (NCBI taxonomy): Eukaryota > Metazoa > Arthropoda > Insecta > Hymenoptera > Halictidae > Lasioglossum > Lasioglossum pauxillum. The sequence goes on along the minus strand of OW121701.1, from coordinate 34,325,618 downwards.
TTTTTGCATTGTTATAATACTCTGAGGAGCCGCATAAACATACAGTCCTTCTTATCGTTAAGAAACTATTCACACCCATAAATGTATTGTATTCGAACTATTATTTTCAGCAATAATACTTAAAATTGAAATTGAAAATAAAGACAAAATACAAATGTTTTCAATATTCTTGAAATAAGATACTATTCTCAAACAAATTACTGCCTCAAATAAATTATTTTATTTTCAAAAATTACTGCATCAAATAAAATATTTTATTTTTAAGAATTACTGCATTAAATAAAATATTTTATTTTCAAAGTTGTACACATACTTTAAAATAAATGGGATTATTTACTATTTACTATGTATTTAAAATACTATTTTCCCCAATTCTGTACTGATTCGAACATACACAGTAGAGCTCTTTAAAGAATCCACTTCCTGTGAAATTCTGATATTAAAGCAGGACAAGTAGTGCATTGTTTGGGACGCGGCTAGCACTTTGAGCAACGAGGCCAATCAGTGGTGGCATTTAATTTGACCTCGACTACAATGTACATATGCCGCGTTCGAGGATCAAATGTAACATGAAATAAGAGCCCGGGCGATTGTGTTTCGATCTAAACCGGCCTAGCCGGGGTCTTCCTAAATGGTTTGGCAATCATACGGGGCTGGATATCAAAAAGTAATTTATCGTTTCGATAAAGTGAACCTTTTTATCCCCGTGAAAATCGTATTTCCTGAAGAGCCGGCGTGAGCCGTGAATCACCGATAACCACCGCTGTCCCTCTGTTTCTCTGCAAAAAGAAGCCGCAGCTATCTATCGGAGCGTAATTGTGGGTTTCGCGTTTCTATACTCGCAGGGGCTTTGTGCTTTAATCAGTTACCAGTCCGATGGATTACCGAACGTCCTACTTAAATAGTCGTTCGGCTGTGCCCGCGATTTAAACGCGCATTTATACACTTTAAATCGCCACGAAGTCGCCGTCGCCAGGTAATTGCGCCGGAAACAGGATTTCGCGAATTGAGTAACAGCCTTTCGGTTCCAACAACCTCGATTTCTGCCGAAACGTCTGTTTTGATGCACAGCTTGCACTCAAAAGTCACCGAGCCACGCGAAAAAAAATTAGAGGCTCCGCCTGTGATCGTGCCGCCTAACAGTGCCGTGAAGTCTAGCAGACTAAGATTGGTCCAGCGACCGCACCCACAATTTTTATTGATATTGTGTGGAAAACAATGGTTTTAGGTTGAAAGATAACCTCCTAAAATTTTAAGTCGCTAATCCTTCGTATAAGGATGATATGAGGGTAAATACCCTTAACTGTATCATTTTTTTTCTCGGTTGTTAATTAAGATATTCAGATAAAAAAACGAAAATACTCGAACTTACCTCCTTCGTATCATACATTTTTTTCACCATTATGATCAAATTATTAAGGATAGAAAGAAATCATTTAACTTTTTAGGGGTGGGAATTGCAAGCAACCATTCGAGTGACCACTTCCAAAAAATTCAAAAACTTCTGTTGCTTATCTAACATATAAAAAAGTTTCAAGATGGTCGGATTGGTGGAACATAGTTAAATATTGAAAACCAAATGAAATTACGTCATTATTATGGTATAATGTACAGTGCAGTATTTCTTACGACTCTAATTAATAATTCTTATCAGGATATTAAGTCCCTTCTTGATCAATTATTTCTTTTTAAACGCGGCGCATCGTATTACATTCTGTTCTTATCTTTCCGAATTTATTGATAGACATTACGTAGGTGTAAATGAGAATTCTAGGAATCATAATAGACATAGATTTATTCAATCTTCGTCACTATTTTCCTCAATAACCGGGACTGTATGTGTTACATCAAATATTTTAGTTAATATCTTCGATGGTTTTTCAATTTTCGATTTAAATCGCCCATGAACTAATTAATAAATAATCGTAGCGACATGAGAACAGCAACCCACTGTTCTGTTGCCATTAGCACAGTCACGTGTATATCGTTTGATAGCGGTATAGCCAATCGAATGTGGTGAATATTCAATGTAGCATTGATAACATTTGCGATTAATATGCCTCGAGTGAACTTTCACCCTTAGAATATTGTTAGATTCCTTTAAATATTCAATATTTAAAATGTTATCATCACTCAATAATTCCGCGAGATAGCATCCTGCCTGGGTTAATTGATAGGTACCTGAAAATAATATTACATAAGTAGTATATAGTTATATATGTGGTTATTATTATACATATACATATAATACAATACGGTTAAATAATAGTGTAAATAATAATTATTTAAAAGTAAATAATTGTGGGTGGGGCCGCTGGACCAATCTTAGTCTGCTAGATTTCGACAGAAACATTTTTGTTATCTCTCTTTATTATCCCAAATAACACAATCCAACGCGATTTTGTGAAAAGTAAAACGACTTAATGTATCGCTTCGAAATCAATGTGAAATGGTGGAACGGTCAGTTTTGCGAAATGTTAGTAAATGTGGACAGTTCAAAATAATCAAGTTCGCTTAATGGTTCGGTTAAGTAATAATTGAACGATAAATGTTGTGTTTCACAGCTATCTCTCCGATATAAACTTTTCGTTATTTCCTTTGAGCAGTTGTGAATTTACTGCGTGTCGCCTGTAACTTATAAACAAAAATAAATTGGACGTGGCGCATACGTATGCGCCTACCGCTAAAATATCGGAGCCAATCTTGATTTATGCAACCGTGGCTAGTGTTTGTACCGGGGAAAAAACATGTAAAATAAATTGTCACGAGCAGACAGTCTCGTAAAAGTCGGGTTTTTATTTTTTTTCCCCGAATCTGCGAAGAATATGAAAACACGACCATTGACATGTTTTTTGAAATGCAAGCAGATTAATGCTTTGTATGGTTAATTTCGATATAAAATTTCAGGAAATGAGAAAAAGCGATCCCTTAGCGTGATCTTTTTTTACTATGCTTTTTTATCAGTTGTTCAAATAAGGCAACCTGAATTCTGTCAGAGTTATATCAATCCTTTCTTAATAACCTGGTGAAAGGTAGATTTTACAATGTTTATTAATTCAAACTGAATTATCTTTATCAATTCGAACTGAATTCAAACTAAATTAATCGTAGTAATATGTTTTATATGATATTTGTTAGGTTTAATTTAAGAATTACAGTCACGAGTCTAAGGATTTATATTTAACACGTTTCAGAACGTAGTTTCACCTAAATCATATTTTTACAGAGATTTCAACGCCGACAACGCAATTGAGAACGACGTCGACCACTCCACTACCTACAATTCAAGAAGGTAAAATTTACGCGACAATTTTAGTATAACATAAGTAGTATTCACTAAATAATCTGTTCAAAGATTTCACATTTTTGCGACAGTGTGTTCAATGATCTCAATAACATTTTTCTCTCAATTTAAAATATTTTAAGACGTTTGTTAATATTTCCTGTGAGAATCATTTCAATACCTTTACAGTTGAAAACATTCAAAACTCGCGGCAAAGACCAGTACCGAGTGCTGAACCAAATCCTTTTCAAATAACTGTTTCATCGTTGCCGAACGTTGTTAGAAACGATGGTAAGTAATTTTTACAAATTCTATCTTAAACGTTCATATCAGATCAATCAGCCTTCGAAGGTTAATTGATCTGCCTCTGAAATGTGTGGAAACTTTTCCACACGAAATTTAAATATTTTAAATAGAGAATAAATAAAAATATATTTTAATGGCAATTTTTGTAATGACGTGATTACTGCGTTGGCCGCACAAAACGTCTTTTTTAAATGATTTTCTCTTTAGAAATGTCCACAGAATCCAAACGCGAAAAACTTCCAGAAAAATGCAAAAGTTTCTAAACTTTTTACAGCCATGCGCAACCATTCAAAGTTATACAATTTCAAAAAGCTGCAGTTAACAAGCCCTTTTCAAACTTTGACAGCCATTTGCAACCATTTAGCGTCACACAATATCATAACTGTGTGTGTGTGCTAATATACTTAGGAAACTCTCCCCCGTCTTTCAGCAAAAAGAAACGATCAGCATTTTTCAACATTGTAATTATCTCCTATTCGCAGATGATTTAAAAATCTTCAGCATCATCTCGAGCCCGGGACCTCTCATATATCCTGACCGTCTTAATGACTGTATTCTCTCCTCAATAACAGAAGTTAAGGACTTAGGAATTCACTTCTTCTCTACCTTAGACTTTTCCAACCATTTTTATCACATTGTCAACTCCGCTTCAAGAATGCTCGGGTTCACACTTCGTTTTTCCACTGATTTTCATTCAATCCATACACTTAGGTTGCTATATATTATCCTTGTCCGTCCCCAGTTAGAATATGCTTCAACTACTTGGTCTCCGAAAAGCATTAAATATGAAATCATGCTAGAGAGAGTGCAGCATAAATTTTGTGCATGTTTTGTGCAGGTTTCGTGCATATAAGACAAACAACCCAATGTCAATCTTTGATCATGATTACTCTAAAATGTAATATTAAACACGGTCAACCTGGAAACATTATCCGACCAGAGCTTTATCTTTCATTTGATGAATAATAATATAGATTGTCCCGCACTCCTGAGACAAATCAATTTCTACGTACCTGAACGAGTTTTGAGAACAAGAGCAGGATTTCAAACAATGAAATCCAAATCCACATATGAAGTAATAAATCCTTTGAATCGCATTATTGCTAGCTCAAACATACTGCATAATAATATCGATTCTTTTAATGGCACGTTACAGGCATTCAAAAGTAAATTACGCAAGACTATTTGTTAATCGTACCTGTATTTGTTTAGTTTCGCGCTTGTCCCGTCTTACGTAAATTTTAAGTTCAGACTTTTTTTGTTATGTTTCTTTCTGTTTTTATCAGTTCTACTGTTAAAATCTGTAAACATTTGTATAAAAGGACCTCGGTCCGTATATAATAATAATAATAATAATTAGATGTGGGTCCGATACACCTGGGAAAACATTCAAGTTCAATGTTCTTATGACTTTGACTTTGAAAAATGATTTCCTACTTCTCACGAAGTATACGTTCATTGCCAAATGCGAATAATAATTAGATGTCCACAAAACGCAGTTCGTTGAAAACGATCCGATTGAAGTAGGATACAGATAAAAATGATCGGATTTGTTCCGTAATGTACACTGGAACCACAGTTCAGCTACCACGGATCAAAATTCGCGTCAGACAATGAAATATTACGGTTCGACGGCGCAAGGGGCCCCTAATCGGAGTATTACAGAGTGCATTCGCGTCGCGAGATCGACGATCGAGGAAAATTGTGTGCGCCGATTGGTCGATATGCGTCCTGTAGATGGAAAGTAATGATTCCTCCAGGATGAATCGAACGCAGGACGGGTTCGAGCTAATTAAGGGATCGGTTCCGAGAACCTGGTCGTGCCGATCGCTGAGGGTGTCTCGCAGGGGTCGCGATTTATGACAGCATTGTTCCGAGAGTCAAGAGGTGCCTCGAAACCGTTGCACGTATTAATTGCTTCTCGCTCGCAATTCCGCTCGTGGAACAATATGCCAGTTTCGCCGAATCTAAATACCAACTGCGCGAAGAATACCAGCTGTCCCTTGAGATTTAAATTACTGGACTGTCGACTTTTATGCGAACGCGAATCTTTCTCAAGAAGTTCGCGAAAAGTCAACCGGACCGGACACCTCCCTCCTTTACAGAAAGATTAATAATATAATAATTGTTAAATGTCGCTGAAGCTTTCTCAAGATTTTCATTTCAGAATTTTTAGTTTTCAAGGACCTCACTTTAACAATTGGAGTTGCTGATGGCATCACAGAATGTTTTCCCAGTATTAATAAACAGTAGAATCTGTGAATGTTTATGTAAACACGACATCTTCGTCAAGATACTTGCAAAAATTCAAACTGAATGAACAATATGTTTCGTTGTGCATATCATGGATTTTTGATGATTGAAAAAGACTTTTGATAATCATTGCAACTGGAAGAACAGTTTTCATGAACATCTACCGCGCTCGAATTCCCCTCTCCGTCAAACAAACTGTTATTTTTCTCCGTTTCGATCCCGACGCGAAAAGAACCGAGATATCGTTTTCGTTTCATCTTTGACATTGTCTATTTCAGTAACGGATTCGATGTTGTCAAAACAAGTTTGAATATTCAAACGCGCGCTTCAACGCTTACATGCCGCGAAACTTGCCAAACAAAAATCGAATTAAACGTACTACGTGATACTGCACGGTACGATTCTCGCGTCGTTCGACGCTTCTACGGATCGCGCGCGCTGTTGCGGAACATTTTTTTTTTAATCAGAAAGTTTAACAAAGCAAACATCGAAATTAATAAACGATGAAAAATTTGCATGCGGTTCTACCTAATTAGAGCGGCTTCAACGATTATTCCTGGTTATTACTTGCAGTTTCTGTATTCGCCGTTGCTGCCCGAATTATGTGCACATGTATCGTTGGAATGATTGTAACAAATACAGTGTCGCCGCATTTATTTTTTAGGATATTATTTCCACGATCGGAACCTTTTGTATTCTTCAAAGAGTCCATGATAAATAAATTTATGTTTCAGAGTAGAATATTACAGTCTCTACTATAACCTCATTTCTCGGTGTTACATTATGACTTTTATATTAGCTCTTTTTCTTATTCTGAAAGCAGCTCTTCTATTGCTTTGTTCAGTCATATCATCGTTAGATACATCGTCTTTCATTTCCTTTCCGTTAGTATTTATTATTGTCACATTCAAGGTACATTAATCAATAGAAGGAAATAGCTAATAATGTGTATGTATATGCTTAACTGAATGTATTAAAATAATGCGAAACATTCAATCTTATTTGTCATCGTGATCAACAATCACAGGCTTACTGAAGGTTTCCTCGGTATCATTTTCTGGTTTTTTGAACTGAACTTCTGAAGTTGTTTTAATCTTTCTTGACTTAAAGACTATCTTGGACTGTTCCTTCTCAGTTGGCAGTTCAGATAGATCCATCTTTTCTATGTCTTCCGTTTGGTCAACAGATCTTATTGCTCTTAGTTCGTTCAAGAATGATAAAGCAGCTCTTGTATTGCTTTGTTCAGTCATATCATCGTTAGATACATCGTCTAAACTATATTTCATCCATTTATGAGGATTCTTGTGATAATCTGGTATACTTCTGTTAAGCGCACGCGGCGCAGGTCCTTCGGGTCGCTTAAATATACTTTCTTTACCACGAAATCGTCTTGTTTCATATTTTCGTTTTAAACCAGACCTTACAATTTGAGTATCATCTATTTCATCAACGATCATATTCTCATCTGCGGACTCAATGACCGACTTAGTCCTATGACACTTTTGCTCTGCATCTGATAATTTGTCAAACAATAGTTTCTGTCTATTTGCAAATGCTCTGTCACCTCCATGCAAAACAAAATCTCCCGAAGTATGCATATTCATAAATTATGTATTTATAAACTTTCTTGATAAACGTTCCAATAGTTCCAATAGTTCCAATAGTTTATATTGGTATCGCGTATAAGTATACTAAAATGTAACAATAGGTTAGAACAACGACTCCAGAATTCTGAAACAATTCCCGAAAATTAAATGTCCGAAAACCATTTACTGTTACTGTACAAATTTTCAATGTTCAATACTTCGATGAACATAACGATTTCGTTGACACTGAACCACATTCCACGTTCGTTGTCTTTTTACCTCAAATAGATTTAGTGTGAGTACGCATTTGACACTCTATTCAACTCTATTGCTGCGGAACATACACTTGTCAATTGCAATACTGCGTGAGGCTGAGACGATCAAAACAATTGTTCACCCCACTCTAGAAATGATCCAAGAGTCAGTCGACTGCTCGATGTAATAATTGTTTTTATTTTGATTTAACTCTGTTTGATGCTTGAATTATTTTGATCAGCACTGCACAATAATGTAATGTATGTACGCAATTGCATTTCTTGACACTTTTATTATTCTTGATAACTTTTAATTTCTCGGTTACATTATGACTTTTATATTACCTCTTTTTCTTATTTTGATGTGTAACTATGTTTTTGAATTTTTAGGAATTGCTTTTAGAAAACCATTGAACCTTCCGCCTTGTAATTTTGCACACATATTTACCGGTTTTTTGAAGTAGGACCTACACGAGTAATTTGAAATACATACCATGATTGCTAAGTTAATTGTACGAATTCTACAACACGTATACTTTTTCAAAAATGTAAGGAAAAATCGATATTTTTTAAATGAAAAACCAGAATACGCATTAAGAGGTTAGGGGTTAATTCGTGCCATTGGAATTTGTCCGATCCGAATATGGTCGGGCTTGGCTATGATGAGACGGGGAGCGGTTCGAGACAGTGGATTCAATTATAGGGCTTCATCAGAAAGTTTAAAACGGACAAAAAGTGGAAACGGTGGGCGTATTTTAACGTAAATACGTTATCCCGCTTAGAAATTCCGGGAACTTCCCTTTAAATCATCGCTCCGGCGTAATGCGAGAACTTACGCACACCGAGGATGAGAAACTTTTTGAGGGGAAAGTTTAAGAGAAGGCGTGAAATTTACCCGCAAACTTTCAGCAACGTGGCACAACGCCGTAGATCTTCGCGCCGCGCCAGGGCGACAAACGCCGCGCTCTCAACGGGATTTTGATGAAATCCCATGCGGTTTATGAACTACTACATCGCCCCGGCCCCGGACCATGGAAGTAATCCGGTCCTCCGTTTCTGGAACTTCCTTACAAGTCCTCTTTCCCGTATTCGCACTCTTTCCCGATTGTTATCCGTCGCTCGACGCGTCGCGTCGCGTCGCGTCGCCGGGAAAAAGTCGAAACGGTAATCCTCGCGAAACAACGCCGCGGATTCCGCCCCCGCCGCGCAGCGCCGCCATGTTTACGGCTCTTTCTTTCGCAGATCAGCCGAAAGAAAGGTATTTAGAAACGGCGGCAAACGCTCGCGGAGACGGGAAGCACATAAAGCAGATTAACCCGCGGAAAACTACGGCTCCCGGAACTTAAATTGGCCGTAAAGAAAGAGCCTAAAGCAGGATAAGCAATGCCATTGAAATTTCTATCAAAGTTCAAAGTTAGCGAACGCGTTCCCGAGCTGCGAATTCTTCCCGCAGGAACATGCGAATTTATTTTTCACCTCTAATTACTCGAACGGGATCATCGGAATTTTGCAAGTTTCACAAGTACAAATTCGATAATGTATTTCATCCTTTTCAATCTCATCTCTCGGAGTTATTCATCCGCTGTGTTTCGAAACAATGATACGTGTCATTAACTTTTCAAAAGCTTCCATAATAATCACTGCTATACGCGAAAGTATCGATTTTATTACATATTTGTTATTCTTCAATGGAACAGTACAAATTCTGCTTTCATGAGATAGAAAATTGAAGGATAATTTAATTTTCGAGAAATTACGTTATTCGACACTTTTTTAAACAATGTATTCTGCTACGAGTAAAATTACAGACTCATTTTTTGCTGGCTGCCAAGTTTTACTACACCGATCAATCTGGTAGTGGTAGGAAACAAATTTCTGTTTCGCTGTTTGCTTGTTTGTTTGCTGAACGTCATGCAAAACCACGCCAGAAGGTATTCCATGAGATTTGGCACGTGCATAAAGAAGTTGACGAATAAAATGCTGGGCTACTGGGGTTGCATTACGAAACTTCGGGAAAGTGGAAGAGCGACGTCAGTTCGCGAGCATATCATTGAAAAATCTCGGTTACCGGTTTACGAGGAACACATACGTTATATGTGCACATACATATATTTGTAATATATACGAGCGAATCAAAACCGGCGCGAATTTAATATAGAAACAATGTCGCTGCTGCGTCTAGGCAATTTTAAGAGGATGAGTGGCTAATGAGATACGCGATCCGTGTACATTATTCATTAGTGAACCACGCGTCGGTTAATCGCGTTTAATGAACAGCCCAGACCAATGAGTCTATTATCAACGCAACTGAAACGACAACGGTAAAATGTTTTCACAACTGTATTCGGCGCAACCACGCTTTTTCTCGCACTACCTCCTTTTACACGAATCAACTTAGCCGTTTTTAGAGGCTTATAACTCGGCACTAGAGGCAGATGAGATGTAATTTCGTACACTTGTTAAATGCTATCATGTCTCAATATTGGCAAAACATTAATCTTCCAACATTAGTACGTTCCGAGATATAGGACCTCAAAAATCGCTAAATTTGTCACTTGCTGACTGACTGACGGATTATCAAAACCTTTTGAGTACTTCCCATTGACCTACAAGCTTGAAATTTGGTACATAGGTCCACCATAACAAACACTCCAAGGAATAATTATCAAAGTTTGAAATTTTACACCTTAAAGGGGTTGTATTGAAAAAAAAACATTACGAAATAGGTACGTAGAATGGAACATGGCAGCGTACATACATGTTTTATTAGCGTGGAAGTCGCAACAAATACTGATGAAAAAACAATCGCTCTAACGTAAACAAAAGAAACTGCCCCGAGCATCGTCTATAGTGGCCGGGGGCAAACGGATCCGAGCGTCGCACACTGGTTCAGGCGCTCGATCTAGCTGTTCATTAATATTTTAGCAGTATTTGAAAGTTTAAAGTTATAGTAATTTAGGTCGTAGGATTCGTTTTGACATCAGCTACAATATTATGAAGTCAAAAATACATATTGGCTTTTAAAAATTCGAGGTGACTTTAATTATTTATGCATTAAAAATTTATTTTTTAATTTTTTTTTATTGAAATTTGTAAACTGCTGAATGTTGATTAAGTTTTGTTTAAAGTATTTTTTTCTCAGACTATCGGAAGTGTCTGATAAATCTGGTTCAGGTTTTAAATAAACGCAATAATCAATCATTTTTGAAGTAATGGATTTTATGAACATAATTAAAAATATTTGATTTAAAACTGCGAAAAACACAATATTAATTATAAAAAATGAAAATGTAATTTTTATTGTATTAACAACAATAACAATTGACATTATATTATATTATATTGACATAACTGACATTATTGTCATAACTTTATTCTTCAACATCTTTCAATATTAATTGTTCGAATGCATCATCAAAATGCCAGAGGTTCGGCCGCAATTCAGATTCAGATGACACATACAGTGGGTGTACAAAGTATTCGTACACTTTTTAAAAACTAATAACATTTTTATAATTGTACCAAACAACCTGATTTTTTATAATCAATTAGAAGCATTTATTTACGAAATGATATACAAAAAAGGTTTTCCAAAAATTATAATTTACAAGGTTAAATGCAAAAATAAAAAAGGCATTTTTTAAAACTTTTTTATTTGGGTCCTTAATGAAAATTTAAAATGTATGTTTTGTAGATCTATGTTAGTCATACACATGCTGAAAATTTAATTGAAATCGATTAACATACACACGAGCTACAAGTGGTTAAAAATGGAGAAAATCGTAGTTTTCCACGACTTTTGATCAGTTTCTGCTTCAAATCCATAAAATCGTACATGTTTCGACGCCTGTTGTTTTTTCCTGCGCCAATCGATTTCGATGAAATTTCCAACATGTGTATAAAGAACATGGATCTAGAAAACATGTTTTAAATTTTCATTAAGGGCTCAAATAAAAAAGTTTTAAAAAATGCCTTTTTTATTTTTGCCTGCAACCTTGTAAATTGTAATTTTTGGAAAATCTTTTTTCAGTCATATCAGTTTGTAAACTAATGCTTCTAATTGATTATAAAAAATTAGGTCGTTTGGTACAATTATAAAAAAGTTATTAGTTTTTAAAAGGTGTACGAATACTTTGTACACCCACTGTACGCTTTAAACAATAATAACTTGTGTACCGGGACCGAACGGAATGTGATTCTTGCACGATTTCATAGAGAAAAGAACGCTGATAATAATGCACTTTGATACAATGAGGGACGACGAGGAACTCGAAAGATATCCTTTACCAAAGATTGAAAACTTTGAAGATTCTCTTAAGTTTATTGAGCATTGTTATTTCAATAAATTATAAATATTAAATCTTAATACAAAAGATATACTCTAAATACAGACAAATACTATTCATTTACAACAAAAATGGACACATAATATTAAATAGATTCTCCAGGGTGTCAATAAGAAAAGAGGTAATTTTTTCGGTGGCAAATAGGATTCATAAAATGTTGATTTTTAAATGCTTGTTCTAATCACAATTTTTAATAAATCTCATTAATTTCATCGTTTTCGAATGTCATGAATATTTAGGAAGCAATATACATTTAATAAACATCGATTTGGGCAAGTTGCTATTTTACCAAATGAACAGCTAGAACGAGCGCGTGAACCAGTGTGCGTCCGTTAGGTAGCGGCCTTGTTTGAATAATGTAGCCCTCCATGTAACTCTTTAAAAATTAAACGCTTTTTTCAGTATTGCAAGAGGTATTTCTAAGCTAACGAATTTGGCCGTATTTTGTATGATCTCACAACTTTTTACGGCCGTAGGAACTTGGCTCTTGTTTACAGGATGTTTTTGTTGGGATTTGATTTTCGGAACACCAATTTCATGACCAATTTCATCAAACAAAAATCTGTGCAGTTTATGTGCACTGGCTGATCGTTCCAAGTATTACGAAGAAAAGTTTACCATTATTTTCCAAGTTAAAAAATACAGCACAACCCTATTTACATTTTAATGAACACGTTTGATGCATATATGGATGCACACGCTCGAATTAGGGAGAACTGTGAATTCGCAAACAACTATATGTCCACCAAATGTCCAAAACATTCGTGCAGGCGAACTTTCGTAGCAAACTGTGCTGAACTGTAGCAAACCAAAAATGAGGTTGAATGGTGATGCGAATGGTTGTTCCCTTGATTAGAAGCTGTCCCAAATCCGCGGTAATTAGGTCAGGTATCACGGTGTCTGATGTGTATTATGGATCAATCACTTTTTCCTCAGACGCGCGGATCCACGGTAGAGCGAGCAATGGCGGTTACAACGAGGTGGAGAACAATATGGCAACGAAAGGACGTAAAAGCGTCGATAGCCAGGTACGACCACGAAGAATCGACAACACGGCGCAATCGATGTCATCCAGGGGCACCGGCACGAATTTTCTCGCGCAATCTAGAGCGGCCGCCTGCATAATCCTTCTATCCGCGCTGTCGTAGTCGCGTCAGCCAGCTACCAAAAGAATGGTTATGCCAGGCAAATCCTTCGGGGATCAAGATTCGTCCTGTTCATCGTCATTTATCTCATCCGCGAAAGGGATCAATTAATGGACGCGCGTCGATAGAATAAATTTATCGGCGACCATTACCGTCGCAACCCACCGAAACCAATGACACGCGCGCATACACACAGACACAGACGCACACACTGATTTTTCTTTGTAAAACTCGGATACAATCCCGACAAACGCTGCCAGCAAATTTTTGGAAATGCATTCGAACTGCTCTTGTAATTCATTCACGAATGTTACTGCACTTCTCACCGTTCTTGCAACTTTTGTTACTGAAAGTCTCATTTTACATCTCATTTCGAAATAACACACAAGTGGTTTCGCACTCGAAATGGCGACTATGAACTGCCACTAAAAATTGTCATTCTCTATAACGTTGGTCACGAGAAAGAAAAGGTATTCAACCAGTTACGCTAACTTCCGTCTTCAATTTACAGTGACTCCCACTAATATTCGGACACTCTTAAAAACACTATAACCTTTTCAATATTGAACTATGCGATTTGAACTTTTTTGGGAAGCTGAAGCTAATTGCTTTATCTAATCTAATTGATTACTACAGGATGTGAAAAGGATTTTTTCGAAAATTGCATTTGGTCGGAATTGTAGAGAAAATATTAAAAGTTGCATTTTACAACTTTTTTATATAGGCCTATATTGAAATTTTAAGAAATACGTTTTGTAGATCTGTGTAAATTATATGCACTGAGAAAGTTTCATAGAATCGGTTGATGCGGGAAAAAACGACTGGCATTGGAAGATGTAAGAATCCTTAGAATTACTGCAGTTGGAGGCCCAAAATCATGAAAAACTGCAATTTTTACCATCTTTAAACTTTTGTAGCTCATTACAACGTCGACCGATTTTGATGAAATTTTCAAAATATGTTTAATTGATACAGATCTACGAAACGTGTTTTCTAAATTTTCCATATAAGCCCACATAAAAAAGTTGAAAAATGCAACTTTTAGTATTTTCTCTGCAATTCCGACAACTTGCAGTTTTTTATCAAAAATTTTTGTCACGTTCTGTAGCAAACCAATTGTTCTAACTTCTCCATAAATTTCAAGTCGTATATTCCAATGTTAAAAAAGTTACGGTGTTTTTAAGAGTGTCCGAATATTAGTGGGAGTCACTACATATATGTGTTCTACTTCGAGTGACTAACCGTGCATAATCTATCAAAAAGATACACAAGCATGACTTTCGGACGGCCATTACTAAACAAAGATATGTATTTTTCTATTTCCTCGTGTCAGGTGTATTATTGTTTTGAAACGATAGCGACGCGCTCTCGAGAAACGTGCTTCTTGTGCGTTCTCTTTCGAACGAAACCGAAGACTCTAATCTCATTACAAATAAACTGCGCGATAAAATGTAATTATTGTGATAGAAATAATTTTTCAACTAGTCGCAGAGCATGCTTTTTGCTGCTCGAACGTTGAAACTGCAGCACCATGAAATAAAGATGTCCACGGGAGAAAGAATTGTCAAAGAGGGAAATGCAATTAACGTTTGTTCCCAATCAGAATTACTTTAAAGAATTTTGAACTAATTATATCAAGTTTTAGTATCGTTCTGTGCTGCAGCTTAACGGCATTTCCCTTTATCTGTTTCGCTCGATATTATCGATTTCTCTCCTTTCTTTCTTTGTTGGTCAAGTGAAAAGCTCTGAAATCATACGCGTCGTTAGCCAAATGAGATCCTTTCATTTCCGTCGATTCTACAAACGGAAATGATAGAACTCTTTACCGGCGCACTTTTGTTCGATTGTTTCACGGAACGTTTCTTACCTGTGTAATTATCAAAGATGAAGGTCGCGTTTCGTTTCATGTTTCATTCTACGCTCCAAGCCTCCGCTAATATCGTTTATTTTAAACGACTCGCGATTGTGCCGCTTCTTCCGAGCACGATTTTACCTATTACACATTTATTCAACACTTTCCGGATTGTCTGTCAATTTATCATTTTATGAGCCGCTTTACTTTCGTGTGTTTTAACGTTCGATGCTAAAATGTGCTGGACACGATGATTAGGGTTGCCAGATCTTCTATATTTGATATGAGTCTCCTATATTTGAACTTGATCTCCTATATCATATTTGAATAGCATATAATTTTCAAAAATCTTTGTTTTAATAAAAAAGTTTAAAACGTGCTGTGTACCTCGTTTACTTGAACTCCTATATTTTGAGCCTACCTCATATATACATAATTGCAGTTTTCACTACTTCTTCTATATTTGAATAAAACATTTCTGGCAACCCTAACGATCATTGCAGATGTAAAAACAAGCAAAACAAAAACAATAAAGCGCAAATTTTATAAATGATTTTTCTCTCAGATTTTTAATGTTTTATTAATTTGCTATTATTACAGTATATAATTACCATTCACATTTTAATGTTCAATCCTAAGTTCAAGTGCGGAAGAACAATAAGCCGTCAGGATCTGTAGGACAAGGTGAACGCGCAAAATGATATCGATGTAATTAAAGAACAAAATTCTTTCGATCGAGTCTTCGTTTTCAAGAACGCAAAGAACAACATTTAAAGAAGTTATGTTATTTACATTCGACCTGTACGCCTCCCTCCTTTGTACAATACCGCTGCATTATTATAAAAATGTACAGTGACAGAAGTGTTTATCAATAAGGAGAAAATTGCAACAATGATTCTACTTTGACAGAGGGCCGCTGAAGTTTCGTATGTGTACACCCAGTATAACACACACATTGTTTCTTTGCACATTATTGTATATTTATCATTTACACTAATAGTCCAATCAGTTACTACGTATTCGGCCTAATTAAACTAGTATAATATTACATGTGATCGCATATACGACAAAATACACAATTACTCTGTAGTACTTCGTAGGATGTAAAGAAACGCATCGTTTCCGTATCTCTATGCGTAGACGCGCAACAAGTAACATATGTAAATGAAGGTTTTATGTAATTGTAATGTATAGTGTGCGAACAACCGTGAACACGTGTTGAGTTTGGTTTAAACTTTTAAGGAACGGAACGGAGGAGCTTGTGTGTGACCGATGTATGTAGAATAACGTGCAAAATGAAAGGTCGCACATTTGAATATATTTGTAAATACCGCAGAAATATGGTAACTCGAAATATTATAACATGTCTGACCTGAGTTTGTACATAACACACTGAGTGGCGGTTGTGCATAGAATAAAAACGATTATATTTGGATATTTCGTATTGGAAAATTGTAGTTCTTCTCTTTATTTGATTTAGGTTCATCGAATCAATTTAAGGGGGTCTTTTCCAGCAGACGACGCTCGCGCATGAACACTCACACACCGCTAGACCACGTATACGTGCACGAGGATTGCAAGGGTCCGGGATTCCACTTCTGATTTCTCGATGATGCAAAGACAGGGTTTTGTAGTAGTCAAAATCGCTAGATGAAAGATCAATCTAGGGCGCTGTTTGTCTCAAAAGTCCTTCTTTTACGTTTCTGAGCAATAGTTTTGCAATATTCGGCTCCATGTTGCCCGTCGGAGAGGCTAGTATGCCGGCGTGACTGCAGCGCCATCTGACGGGCAACATGCAGTTGATTATTGCAAAACTATTGCTGGGGAACGTAGAAGAAGAACTTTTGAGGCAAACAGCGCCCTAGATTGATCTTTCATCTCGGGATTTTGACTACTACAAAATCCCGTCTTAGCATTATCGAGAAATCAGAAGTGGAATCCCGGACCCTTGCAATCCTCGCGTACGTATACGTGGTTTTGGCGGTGTGTGAGTGTACCACACATTCACGCGCGAGTGTCATCTGCTAGGAGAAGGAGCCCTTAATATTTGAGATTTGGACGAAAAGCGTCCAGTTAATTAACGAAGCATTTATTCTATGCAACCTAAGTCGTTATAGCATTAAAGCTGTACAATTGTCGATGCTGTAGACTCCATTTTACTCGGTCCCGCCATCAACCGACTATACAAGCAAATATTTAATAATAATTTTACGGAACATGCACATCTGTAAACTTAGTTTGCAATTTTTAAGTGGTACCACGTACACGTATTTGAATTATCTGATATAATTAGGGACCGGTTAATCGGGAATCTACTGCACTCAAATTGTAAATATTAGTCACTAGATGCATTTATTAGAAACCACTATTGTAAAATGTTTTAATCATTAAGATCGTCGACGATAAATAGAACAAGATATATCATTTATGATATTTCGGTGAAATTTCATTGTTAGCTTGCTAGACTCTTGTGACACACGAGATGTGCAAGTGTAAATTAAAAGTGATATACGTATAAGATGTTATATATCATGAAATATTATTATTTAACTATCATTAAACGAAAATTAAAAACAAGAATGATATCAATTTGTTCCGGAATGATAATCTATTTATCGTTGCCGACAATCATTGTAAAATCTGTATATAAAGTGGTAGAACCAGTTGAATTTGTAATGTACTAAAGTCGGATTAGTTTTAACAGAGCGACAAATCTCGATCTAGTGAAAAGTATCTGATTCCGCTTAATACTGTTTCCTAGACATACAACAAATGACATTAAATCGTTCTCAAGCCATGTACTTCAGATCACGAAATTGTTACGATTTTAAACCCATTAAACAGTTAAAATATATATATATATATATATATATATATATATATATATATATGAATTGTATTTTTTAAGATGTTGCAGTACTATTCACACATTTCGATTGACAGTGATCTAATGTATGTAGAAAATGAATGAGAAGAAACCAACGTCACTTGTTGTATTTTTGAAGGATTGCAAAGCAATTTTCGTAAAGGAAAATTAATGTAAAAACTTTATCTGCCCGACGCCGTAGACCTAGTTCGAATGAAACTGTGAATGAGAGCGAATGACCGCTTGTCATCGAATAAATCAGCAAACGTTCAATTCAATATATGTAAATGAAGCATTTCATGTGTATGACCGAACACTTCTCATAAATATTTGCATCTTAAAAGGAGGACATCAACTCGTACTACTCTCAAATGATTTTTGTAAATAACCTGATATGTAATATACTATGAGTCTGTGTATGTACTTTAAAATTAACGAGAGAACGTAACTTTCGTTGCTGGACGGAGTTCGAAGTCATGCAACTCTCTTTCCAACAAAATCATTCGGTTCATATATAGGTATTCCTTTGACATGTTACTCATTCAATCGTTTGTATAAATTCAATTTTCTCAAAACGTAGAACCTCAGTTGTAGAGTTTTATTGTAATTTAATGAACAAAGTAATTAAAGAAAGTACTTTGTATTGATCACTGTTATTTCTTACAATCCCCTCTGCAGCTTGTCGATTATCATCAAATGTTACATTCTCCGCCGAACGTATATGTATTGCAGAAGATATTTCGGTATACTAATATATCAAGGACAAAAAATTCCTAGAAATATTGCACCCAAAAATGTATTAAATGGTTATTATTTTAGGAAAATCAAGAATTCCTACTTCAAATTTCATATGAAATACCTTAATTTGTAATACTAAAAAAATTTAATAAACGAGCATTATTTCCTTACACTTTTTTAACTTCCCGATTTATAGGGAAGTTACTGTAATTACCCCGAAAATCGAAAATCGATTTTTTAGCAGATATTCACGTTTCATGGTCATTGGAGTCATTTTAGACTATTTTTATCAAAATGTTTGCGTGTGTGTGTGTGTGTGTGCGTATGTCCGTTTGTATGGTATCAAATTTTTCGTTAACGTTTTCAGAAAAAGTAACAACGCGATCAGGATGATGAATGATGCAATCGATGTGCCCCGCTGTAATTTAGAGCTGATTAGATTTTGGTCCATTTTGGTCAAGTAGTTTTTTAGATTTTTAGTTTTTTTTCGAAAAGAGTTGATTCTACAATGCAATTTATAAGGGAGGACGAAAATTTTCCACCAAAGAACCAAACGCAATTACATAACAAATTTTTTTCTTAATTTTTTTTCTTTAGATTAAAAAAAATTTTTTTTTTTTAACTGATGCTAATGTTACCGCTTGGAATAATCGATAGTTATTCCAATGCAAGAGTGGGTTAATCATCTCTACTCCCAAGAATACATTTTGGGAGAATATCGATGAAAGTACAAAAAAAAAACGATGTTAGCGATGTTGGCGAAGGAGTAACGAATCGGGAAGTTCTTTGTGTGACTCTTGGAGAGTCACACACCAAATAAAAAACATTAATAGCAGTAGGCCCTACTAGCCATGCGTATCACTAACCCTCTCGCAAGAGCAGTCCTACCCGCGAGCTCGCGAAGCAAGCGAGCAAAAACAACCCTACACGCGAGCGAGCAAAGCGAGCGAGCAACAATAGCCCTCTAGTTTATACATAATTGTTCCACGAATCGATCTGTGGAAACAAAAATATGTTGAAAAACAGAGTAACGTTTATTTGACAGTAAACTACAGTAAACTCGCGATCTATATAGCTCCCTGAGGATCTCAACGATCATTGTCCCTTCGCCTACCCCTTAATAAATAAATAACAAATTTTATTGTCAAAATCATCTTTCTCGAATATATCTTCTAAACTCTAAACTATTTACCGCGTTGAAAAATATGTTAGGCAGAACCTGTAGATTTGGACAGGTTGCGTCTTTTTGTGGTGTGGTTTCACTATATTTTATCAATAAACATTAACGAAAAATGTGTTTTTTAACTTGCAACAAGGGCTAAAAAAATGGGTGGGTGTATATATACTGGAGAATCCTCTGTGTCTGTATTGTACAATAAAGATAATTTATTCATGCAAAATGAAAAATATTGAATATTTATTCCAGTAGGAAATGATTCGTGCCGCTTCTCCCATAAGACGCAATGTTAATTCCGACATAAATTATATGCTCTTCCTTTTTTTTTTTATTATAAACTTTAGGCCTACTTTGGCCCATAAGCTGGAATGAGTAGGTACATAATAACATATATACACATAAAGAATACATTGTACCACCCACGAGGTACTATTAAAGACTGCCAGCCCCTGTGTTAAACAGCGAGACGGGTAAGTGGGCGCGATGGGCGCGGAGATAACGTAGAGCTTACAGTGAGCTGATATACCACATAGTCAAAAGTTCCACCACCGACGAGATATTCGTCAAGTTGAAGAAGAATGATATAGTATAATAGAATGCTGACATTACCCATTCTGTAATTGCCTTATAATACTATATATAATTCTCTTATTGCATTCTTATTTCCTTATTATTACCATTGTAATAATAGTTTTACAATATAATCGATAGTTTATAGATGTAGGAAAAATGATAGTAATTACTACGTAATATTCTACAAATTTATCGAAATTCAAAAGTAATTTTAACGTTATTGCGTTATATATAAAATAATGATTCTTAAAAAATATTCTGTTATGTTATGTAATGACAAAATTCAATCGTTCTTATTAAGATCCTTAGTAGGAAACAAAAAATTAATTTTTTTACTTATTTATCCCATAGTTGTAATGCTCGACAGAATTGACTGCAATTATTATATAGTAGAGGTAGTAACAATAAGATAAAAGTATTAACTAATTAAACTAATTTTCGACGGCTCCTATCCATACAATGTTATTTAGAGGCAGTATTTCGTACGAAGATATCTAACAAAATAATTCTATTTCACTCTATACGAAAATTTCTTGCAACATGACGCTGTTTAAATAGTGCGTGTAACATGATTTTATTTCATTCTGAACTGAACCACTTCCTGAAATATGAATCGCTTATACATTGTATACATTGTGCGACGAGGCGAAGAGCTAGCAGTTGAAGTCGGAAGTCGAAATCTTAAAAGAAGGACTAAAGGAATTCACCAAATATGTTAAGAAAAATCCTATAAAAAAATAATGATAAATAATTAAGTTTTGTTATTTGATTAGAAGTCTCACACTGTTATACCCGACCCAACCCGTATCATGTTACAATGTTTCGCTCCATTCCACGGCGACCGAAGTCCTCGAGCTTCGCTTGCCTTTTCTCCTTTCGTCATCACAGAATAGTGTTTCCTGAAAATTGATGTCTCTGGCCAGACTCAAGGTTTCGACATTTATAGGAAGCTTGCTATAATCGTATTTTATTTGTCAAAATTTAGTTTTCTATTTAAAATATTTTGTTGTTAAAACTCATTAATATATTATTATCATTAATATATTTGAAATATTGGAATATTACAATTTGGAATAAAGGGCCTAGCCGGATGAGGTAGTCCTTCGAATTATTCAAACAGCCGTTGCGCCATTCAATTTTTGGTCAATTTTTCCCATTTACTTGCATTAATTTAATCATTTAATTGCATATAATTGAAATGATATTTGAGATTTCTTCCGTATTTTTTGGTTCAAAATGTTATTTACACAAAGTGAAAATACGCAAAAATTCGACAAATGCAGGTTTTTTAGAGAAATTAAAAAATAGCATTGATCATATTTTTAGACTAGCAACATATCAGAACTTTTTTTACGACAGCGCGTAAACGACAAAGAGGGACTGAGGTACGAGGCAGCCGGCACAGTTCAAAAGGCTGAGTACCGATTACGTCAATACACATAGGAAAGTATTTTATTTTTCATTGTTTTTTTATGAAATTACCAACGTATTTGTGAGATTCTTCTAATTAAAATGACTCTAAATACGTCATAATTTGAGCCACATTTATTTATTTAAAGCGTGATCATAACTCGCAATGATATAGGTTATTTAATATAATATAATTTTTAATTATAAACGTAAGGATGATTGCGGGCCGCTCGATGTTCGGGTTCGGGTTGGGTCGCAGAAAGTTACGCGGCCCGTCGCGTCGATTCGACTTCGAATTCGTCGGGCGGGTTCGAAAAGAATCGAACAAGTTCGGGCGAACGAGTTATTGCGATATCCGAGATTCAAATACTCTGCGTTCTTATGACATAGATAATGGTAATAATGGTTTTCTTTCTTAAGTTATAACGTGATTTCTAATATACCTGGTTTTTTTTATAACTACATTAGGTATAATCGGCAAACGTGTGCCTGCTCTTTATTTATATTAAAGCTTGAAATAATGCACGTTTCATGTGAAAAACTTAAAAGACAATATTTCTGGCTTTTTAACGAATTTTCTCCCAGTGAACTTAGATATGTATCGATAATATATCATTACAATATCCTTACGGAGTTATATACACCTAGAAGGTTACAATATGGTAAAATATAGCAATAATTAAAAACGAAATATAAAAATAAACATTATACATATTATATTTCGTGTTTATATTTTATTCTGTATTATCTATAGGCTCTATATGTATAATTTTTTATTTTATATGATTTTATTTTAAGTTAATTTCTATTTTATTTTATATTGTATATTATATATTATCTTTTAAGAATTTGTGTAAGGTTAATGATAGTTAAGTAAGTAGGTTACTTAGCAGTTAATAAAAACATCACCTACTAAAAAAGGTATCATAACTTATTACCACGTTGTCAATATTTTCTTATAATTTTTTCACGTGAAACGTGCATTATTTCAAATTTTAATACAAATGGAGATCATGCACATGTGTGCCAAATATACGTAATGTAGTTATAAAAAAATCCAAGTACATATATTAAAAATCACATTATAAGTTATGAAAGAAATACGTACCATTATTATCATTATCTATTTCATAAGAACCCAGAGTTGATTTTCGGGTATCGTGATAACACGCTCGCGCGGTCTTGTTCTATTCTTTTAGAAGCCGCCCGACAAAGGTGAGTCATGGGCCGCCGGATGTGTCTGATGTATCCGCGTACCCGACTCGAGTCCGCTTGAGGTCGCTCGACGCCTCGACTGTCTGTCCTGTCAGTGCCCCGACTTGACGATTCGTACGCCTGAAACATGACTATTTCGCCTGATATTTTCTAGTGCACCCTGGCTGTATTATTATTATTATCCGATTTATGCCGTGTTTGAGCTTATTTTGATTGGGAAAACATTTTCAATCGATAGGTGATGATATCATTATGGTAACGTTCATAATAAGTAATACATATTGGTTTTAGTTAGTAAATGCCAATACGCTGTGCGTTACAATGTTGCCTCTGATGCTGAATCACGACCGTATCGAACGTCGCGTCGCGTTGTGTGCCTCCTAGAGACAACAATGTAAGCGTTTCACCATCATTTATTAATAGCAATTAAATGTTTGTTATGATTCAGAATTCTGCCATGGAAATGTTATCAATCGATTAGTAAATGGTTTGCTGATGAAAACAAGTCTAAACACGCAACAAATCAGACAAGTTGGAGTACAGACATGCCCAACGCCCAACTCGGCGGCTGAGAAAGTTAAAGAGAGTAATAAAAAATTCAATGACTCTGAGTAAAGTAAAAAATTCAATGACTCCAAGAAAAATGAAAAACTTAATCACTCCGAGAAAAATAAAGAACTTAATGACACTGAGGAAAATGAAAAATTGAATAACTCGAAGACAAATGGAAAACTTAATGACTCCGAAAAAAATAAAGAACTTACTGACTCTGAGGAAAATTAAAAATGTAATAACTCTTAGTTAATAGGCAGTCTTCAATGCCTCTTAAAAATGCAATTAATCATGCAGGGATTGCTCAGGTGTTTCTCTCTATATTAAAAAATACTTAAAAATCCTTTGACAAATTCTATTTTGTGGCGTCAGGATGTACTGCTTTCGATATTCCATCACAGTTTGTATAGTATATATTATTTCTCCTCTTTGTTTCTAGATAAAATTTAATTATGATCCTCCATTAGTTTAACGCCCCGTTCAGCGGTATCATTGACCACATTCAGTCCATGTTTCAGTCAGACTGCTTATTATTCATAATAACTTCTTTTTCCGATATTAGAACTGTTTTTTTGTAGATTGGAGCGTATTAATAAATTTATTTAAGGGAGTAGAGAGACTTCCAGGATTGCAAGAGTGCTGGATTCACCTTCTCAAACACGGGGTTTTCCACTAGTCAAAAACGCTAGATAAAAGATCGATCTAGGGCACTATCTGCCTCAAAAGTCCCATTTTTTCGTTTACGAGGCGTAATTTGCATTATTCGGCAGCATGTAGCTATAAAAATAGCTACATGCGCAGTTGTATGCTTCCGAATAATGCAAATTCCGCCCCTTAATATCTCGGTCAGTTATGTATATATGAAAAAACTCTTCAAACAAAAGTTGTAGTATATAAGGAGGTGGATATAGTCTCAAAGAAAAAACAATTTTTCAAAGTTATTATTTAAAGTTTTTAAGGTCACGGATGTTTTTTCTGTCAACAACTGTTTATACTATATATGGACTCTTAAAGAGAAAAAAGACAAATTCAACGATATATCATAACGTCTATTTATGACAAGATTTAAAAAATTCAAAATTTTCAAATTTGCTGCGCCTCATTTTCCCATGATCCAAACGGCCCCAAAATTTTTCCAGAACATTTTCTCAACATTTGTTGCAATTCTGGTTTACGGGACCAAAAAAATGTCATGGTCGAAAAATAAGGTCAACCCTAATGTTACATATACGTAAATTACGAGAAGCAGTAAAGAATGCTTAACGTCGAAGACGAAAATCCTGGTAACTAACACTTAATATGTACTACATTCCACGTTATTAGAATAATTGTAGTTTAATTATGATGAATATCAACATTTGTTATTTACACCTATAAACGCCACTGTCTCGGAAGGAAATGGACATTTGAGAGAAGCAATGAAATTAGAACATCATTGCGAAAAAAGATGAGTTTGCAATAACCTCAATATTCTATGAAATTCTATTATAATTATAATTATGACTGTATTTTTTTATTATAGGAAGACAGAAGATCAAATAAACTTGTGTATGCTAGTAAAATCAATTTATATATATTATACAATTTATTCTATTATTTGTTTAACAACTAATAAATCTATAAATTGTTTCAGAAACTAAAAAATACTTTCTGTATTTTCGTATTCTCCAATCAGTCCAAATAAATACCATCAACCGGTTCTCATATAACAATTTTTATTAATGCAATTATGACAGTAACAAAACGTTTCTATTTAAAATGAATACATATTTTGAACATAGTTTTTACATTTTTAATTTTTTGCAAGGTTAAAAATGTAATTAAAAAAGTAATGAGAAATAAAAATAAAAATTGCTGCACAGGGATTCGAAGGCTAGCTCCAGATTGCGATTCATACGCTCGACGGCTCGACAGCCGAATTTCAGTTTCGTTTCTGTAGAGCAATACAACACGGCAAGTGCTAAAAATAGATTGTGGCTGGCGCAAGCGCACAAGCAGCGCACACGGATATAGTAGAGGTACGCTCGTGTGCCGTGAACGTGAAAGGAACGTTCTGGTTCTCACTCCAGGCAGAATATATCCTAGAGGGCGTAAGAGAACACCGAAAAATTCGAGACACACCAACTCCCATAAGGCTGGCAGTCTTTAATAGTATCTCGTCGGTATTGTACATTATTTAGTTCTGAATTTACCGCTTTACCGCGAATGGCGCTGTTGCCGACCTGTACTCTGTCGGTAACGTTTGGCTAACAGTTTGAGCGTTTCGCCGCTGCATGAAATGGCGCTGTACGAACGCATGCGTGCCGGAATTTGCATTGCGTCTTATGGAGAAAGCGGCACGGATCATTTGCTGCTGTAATGAATATTCAATATTTTTCATTTTGAATAAATAAATGTAGATATTGTGTGTCAGGGAATGAATAATACCCAATTAATTTCTGGTAGAATTTACTGAAAATTGTTACGGTTAGAAATTTTGTACAGATATTTATGCAGGCTCCACGAATGTTGTAATTCTCAGTTTGGCGCTACAGTAGGCTGGATCGAAAAATGTGGTGACATTTTACTATAACTTTTGAACCATAAGAGATATCGGGATGAAATTTCTACTAAAATTCATTAAAAAATTATTCTTATCTGTTGATATACTTTCTGGTGACGATATAATTTGAACCACCGACGAGACTGTCAGCCTTATGGGAGATCGTGTCACTATATAGAATAGTTCGACGTGATCTCGTCAGTGAGAAGCAGTGAGAAGGCAAATTGTCACAAAACCATATTGATGATGTTATCAGAGAGGAAATGAGAGTGCTCACGCGCGGGGTTTGGCCGTGCCGCTTTTGTCTCCACATCATGTTTAGCCTGGAACAGCTCCTACACCATCTTTAGCAGGAAACAGAACCCACTTTACTGTTATTAAATCTGTGTAATGGATCAGAACTAGCTTCAACCACCGATCAGATACTGTTAAATGATATTAACTATTAAATAATAGTATCTGATCGGTGGTTGAAGCCAGTTCTGGTCCATTACACAGATTTAATAACAGTAAAGTGGGTTCTGTTTCCTGCTAAAGATGGTGTAGGTTCTGTTCCATGCTAAAGATGATGTAGGAGCTGTTCCAGGCTAAACATGATGTGGAGACAAAACCGGCACGGCCAAACCCCGGGCGTGAGCACTCTCATTTACTCTCTGATGTTATCATGAATTGTTACAATCTGCACCGAACGTATTCCATGCTAAGCAGATATTTTAGATGTTTTAGTGTTGATTTCAAAGGTTTAAAATATTGAAGTTCTTTTTAGATGCGCGTACGCAGTTTTCTTTTTAGATGCGCCTGCGCATCTATCAGTTACGTGCGTTTTGCCACAACGTGGAATGGCGGTATTTTCAGATATTACGTAGCAGATGACTCGTGCCTCTGATTACACAGTGCTTTACTAGAAATTCGGCAAGAATCATTTGCACTAGAACAAACATATGGTATTTTGGTTGAGGCACTGAAACCTCAGATG
Organism: Lasioglossum pauxillum; assembly: GCA_933228785.1. Classification (NCBI taxonomy): domain Eukaryota; kingdom Metazoa; phylum Arthropoda; class Insecta; order Hymenoptera; family Halictidae; genus Lasioglossum; species Lasioglossum pauxillum. The sequence goes on along the minus strand of OW121701.1, from coordinate 34,298,544 downwards.
TGAGCACTTTCATTTCCTTTCCGTTAGTATTTATTATTGTTACATTCAAGGTACATTAATCAATAGAAGGAAATAGCTAATAATGTGTATGTATATGCTTAACTGAATGTATTAAAATAATGCGAAACATTCAATCTTGCTCTTCATCCAATTCCTCTAAGTGATCCAATTTAAGTTGTTTCAAACGATCTATTTTCGATATGTATGCCGGTTTATCTTTCTTAACTTTCTTTATTTGCTTTTGTCCAACAACATACTCTGGCATAATAATTTTACTACTTCTGAAGACTGGTTTGTCATCGTGATCAACAATCACAGGCTTACTGAAGGTTTCCTCGGTATCATTTTCTGGTTTTTTGAACTGAACTTCTGAAGTTGTTTTAATCTTTCTTGACTTAAAGACTATCTTGGACTGTTCCTTCTCAGTTGGCAGTTCAGATAGATCCATCTTTTCTATGTCTTCCGTTTGGTCAACAGATCTTCTTGCTCTTAGTTCGTTCAAGAATGATAAAGCAGCTCTTGTATTGCTTTGTTCAGTCATATCATCGTTAGATACATCGTCTAAACTATATTTCATCCATTTATGAGGATTCTTGTGATAATCTGGTATACTTCTGTTAAGCGCACGCGGCGCAGGTCCTTCGGGTCGCTTAAATATACTCTCTTTACCACGGAATCGTCTTGTTTCATATTTTCGTTTTAAACCAGACCTTATAATTTGAGTATCATCTATTTCATCAACGATCATATTCTCATCTGTGGACTCAATGACCGACTTAGTCCTATGACACTTTTGCTCTGCATCTGATAATTTGTCAAACAATAGTTTCTGTCTATTTGCAAATGCTCTGTCACCTCCATGCAAAACAAAATCTCCCGAAGTATGCATATTCATAAATAATGTATTTATAAACTTTCTTGATAAACGTTCCAATAGAAATTTAACTGGTCTCTATAAAATAGGAACTCTGCAGCGCAAATAACATTGTTTATATTGGTATCGCGTATAAGTATACTAAAATGTAACAATAGGTTAGAACAACGACTCCAGAATTCTGAAACAATTCCCGAAAATTAAATGTCCGAAAACCACTTACTGTTACTGTACAAATTTTCAATGTTCAATACTTCGATGAACATAACGATTTCGTTGACACTGAACTACATTCCACGTTCGTTGCCTTTTTACCTCAAATAGATTTAGTGTGAGTACGCATTTGACACTCTATTGCTGCGGAACATACACTTGTCAATTGCAATACTGTGTGAGGCTGAGACGATCAAAACAATTGTTCACCCCACTCTATAAATGATCCAAGTCGACTGCTCGATATAATAATTGTTTTTATTTTGATTTAAGTCTGTTTGATGCTTGAATTATTTTGTTCAATACTGCATAATACTGTAATGTATGTACGCAATTACATTTCTTGATACGCAAATATAAATATATATAAAAATAATGGTTTTAGATAATTTCAGTACGCATGCGCACACATGTTCCCGAAAAATACGGGAGTTTCGCTTCTGGTCAAACTCTCTGTAGTTCACGATCGGAGAATCTCTGACACGACGACACGATAGTCCACGATAGTCTACGACCAGTCAAAGTAGTCAAACACGAGTCGGTTGTGTTCATGTTAAATTTGACAGGTATTAATTCGATATAAAATATATTTAGTTATTACATAATTAAACATATAGGTATTTCACAGTAAGTATACTAATGATTATTTAAAAAGTAGCAGTACTTTTTTCAATTACATAAATACTACATCTTTTGCGTAGTTTTCATAAACTTTCTCAGTAATCATTTCTGTTTGTACAATAATAATTATTAACAAAATACGGACTTGTATTTCGTTACGACGTTAGTATTCAAATTTGTAAATGTTTACTATACTTCATCGTATTTTATTATTGCTTAAGCATGAGCTTTCAAAATGGAGTAAACAATGTATTTGAGGTTATGTTATCAAAACAAATTCGTCAAAGATATTGTCCCTGTTTTCTCACGGTTTGAACATTTGTTTCTTTTATGATGAAGTTTTTCTTGATGTACCTAGACAGATGCCAAGTGTGAAAGATGAATCAGAAGCAGAAGGGGAAGAAATGTCACACGATAGCAACGAAAGTAATCAAAGTTCTGCATCGTGCGACAGCAGTGCAGACCACAGCGATAGCGATGACTCTTCAGAGATGGATGAAGATGAATGCGAAAGACGACGCAACGAATGTATGGAAAACTTAGTAGACCTGGAGCGGCAATTTACTCTTTTAAAAGAGCAGTAAGTTGTTTTTGAATGATAAATTTAGATTGAAAAGATTAGCCGTAACTGAGAAAATCATAATACAAATTTTAAATCAAATTACAGACTCTATCGTGAAAGAATTACTCAAGTAGATACAAAATTAGGAGAAGTTCGAATTGGAAAATCCGAAGAGTATTTAATACCATTGGAACGTTTGAAAGAGAATATGAAAACAAAGACAGAGGTAGCTGGGATATTAAAACAATACAGGTTACAAAACATACAAAACAAATTCCTGGCAGAGGAGCAAGCTGCATTGCAAAATTTCGAAAGTGAAAAAGAATTTATCTGGGATTGCATTCATAATGATTTACAAGAAAAAATTCGAAGATTGGAAGAGGATAGGAACAATGTTGATATTCATGCAGATTTATGGTTAAACTCGACTGGTAGAAGACGTAGAAATCACACTGAAAGGAGAAGAGCAGTTTCAGTTGCTGGGCCTTACATTGTTTATATGCTTAACGATGCAGATATCCTCGAGGACTGGGCGCTGATAAAGAAAAGTCTAACTAGCCGAAAAACTGAGATACTTTAAGTGCTTAAACGAATCCTGAACGAATGTAACACTCATTTGCAATATTGATACTTTCTCTACATTTGTAGTTCTCGTATAGAGTGCTTTTCTGTGCAACACTTTGATCTCAACAAGACAATTCTAAATTACGCCGTGACCTGTGGAAAAATTCCATGGTACAATATCTCTGCCTTTCAGTAAACTTATTACCAATTCCGGAACACTTCTATCTAGAAAAAATTTCACAATAGTTTATCCTATGCGACCCCCTCAATTACTTTGATAGTGTGAGTGGTACTCCACTTATATTTGTACATTCTAGTGTTTTTCACCTATTGGGAAAACTACTAGTATGTAATCGATATAATTATTCAAATAATTTAATATTAAATGTAAAGATAATCTTAAGTAATTATTATTCGTGAATTTAAATTGGTATTGTTTGCAAAGGATTCTTTACAATATCAGAACATTTACTATTTTGAAAAGCACGTACGTTTTTTTATTAAGAATTCATATACCAAACTATCCTTCAAAATATATACGATAATTCATTTCATTCGTAATGATGTTATATCCATTATACATGTACAAATTGTAACATAATAGTTAAATATATTTCATATTTTTGAATAAACTTTCAAGAAAAATATTACTTGCATTGCTTTACTTTTTAATTAATGGCATGACAAAAAAAACAGAAGTTTATTGGTTTATCAACGTGTATACATTTCGAATTTTGCGCGTTTATAAATTGATAATTATGTACCAAGATATCGTGGACCATTGGGAGTGCAAAATACAGGTAGCAAACTTTACTGATAGAATCAACCGGTGACGACGTATTACGTAACTTGCATTATTTAATCTTGCGAAAATTCAAGGTTGTTAGGAAATAGTGGAAGTTACTTTTCCGAAATCTTACACAGACATTAACATTTCCGATTGTTAATCTGCGATAAGGAACTTTAACCTAATTGGTTTTGCAATCGCACTTCCACGTGAAGTGCTCAGAATCGATAAAGAGCATTCGCAATTCGGGGTCAACTGTAGGACGACAGAACATCATTCCGTTACGAACACTCTGAGCGGATTGTCACGCGTTACGTTAGGTGAGCAATTCCCATCCAATTTCGTTCAATATTCATAAAAATTTAATCAACGGATATCATTTGTTGCTGAAAAAGATATATAGTTTCGGCTTGCAAGTTCTCGAAAGTGATTTTTCTCAGGATTGCTACACAAATGATCTTAACACGATTCGCGAGTGTTCAGTGTCGAAATTTCGCTACAAGGTTATTATACGTGATATTTCGAGCATATCGTATTTAATTTCTAAAAATGTCTCATCTCTAAATCACAAAATCATTTATAATTTTCCTTTATATTCTTCGTATTTCTTCCAGTGACCTTCAGCAAGGTCAAACATTTCTGTCCACAAAAGTCAAGCCCGGATACCGGTTTTTATTAAATATTTCACGTTTGTCACTAAATCAATCTTATAACGCTATTTATTATCTGTTCATTTTCTAACTCTTAGGTGGGATTAAATGGTTATTGAAAGATTTGATTATAACGATAAATATAGAAACGGTATTGATTTTATATGTATAAATAATAATGTCCTTTCGTTCTAGATTTTCCATTTCTAAATACAGTACTAAAAGTAACTGCTCAGAAATGCCGATCCAAAGCATCAAAGCACGTCAAATCTACGATTCTCGCGGTAACCCGACCGTAGAGGTAAGGTTATGTGAAATGTCCTGCAACATAACATTTTTGTCGTGTTACAGTTCTTTAACACGTATTTCTTTGCAGGTTGACCTGGTAACAGAGCAGGGTTTGTTCAGAGCAGCAGTCCCTTCGGGTGCGTCTACCGGTGTCCATGAAGCCTTAGAACTCCGAGATAACGATAAGTCCAAATACCATGGAAAATCTGTCTTCAAAGCTGTAGACAACATTAACTCTACCATTACGCCTGAATTGTTGAAGGTATTTTCTAAAACCTATCAATGTAACATCTACGAAATAATAATCAACAAGTTCTGGATATTAACTATTGTTAATGTATTGATTATTTAGGCAAATTTGGAAGTTACACAGCAGACAGATATTGACAATTTCCTCTTGAAACTCGATGGCACGCCAAACAAGTCGAAGCTTGGTGCTAATGCACTTCTTGGTGTTTCGTTGGCAGTCTGCAAAGCTGGAGCTGCTAAGAAAGGAGTGCCATTGTACAAGTAAGCAAATATAATTTTTCAGGCTTTTAGGTTTTAAACATCTCCAAATAGTAGACAATAAATGTATTTGTTACATTTTTTCAGGTACATCGCAGAATTAGCTGGAAATCCCAACATTATCCTGCCAGTCCCAGCTTTCAACGTTATCAACGGCGGTTCGCACGCAGGAAACAAATTAGCTATGCAAGAGTTCATGATCCTGCCCACAGGAGCTGCTAACTTCACAGAAGCCATGAAAATGGGTAGCGAAGTTTACCACCACCTAAAAGCCGGTATTAAGAAGAAGTTTGGACTCGACGCTACCGCTGTTGGCGATGAAGGCGGTTTCGCACCCAACATTTTGGAAAATAAGGAAGCTCTGAATTTAATTATCAATGCCATCAAAGTAAGTATACTTAAACAAGGATAGCTTAAAAGAAAAATAAATTTGATTTCCTTATTTATCAATTATAAAATTAGACCGCCGGATACGAAGGAAAGATTAAGATCGGCATGGACGTTGCTGCGTCCGAGTTCCACAAGAATGGAAAGTATGATTTGGATTTCAAGAATGAGAATTCCGATCCGGCCACGTACTTGGAGCCAACTGCCTTGAAGAACTTGTATTTAGACTTTGTTAAGGAATTCCCAATTGTTTCGATCGAGGATCCGTTTGACCAGGACGACTGGGAATCGTGGACTTCCATGACCGCGGCTACTCCCATTCAGATCGTCGGTGACGATCTTACCGTCACGAATCCCGAAAGGTAAATTTTCAAATTAACTTTAACCCTCCGCGATGCTGTATCATTTTTGGGGACTATAACCTTTTTCAATTCATTACAGGATCAAGACAGCCATCGAAAAGAAGGCCTGCAACTGTCTGCTTTTGAAGGTCAACCAAATAGGTACCGTTACAGAGTCCATTAACGCTCACAAAATGGCCAAGGCTGCCGGTTGGGGCACCATGGTGTCTCATCGTTCCGGTGAAACGGAGGACACGTTTATCGCCGATTTAGTAGTTGGACTTTCGACCGGCCAAATTAAGACCGGCGCACCTTGTCGTTCGGAACGTTTGGCCAAGTACAACCAGATTCTTCGTATCGAAGAGGAATTGGGGGCCGCTGCCAAGTTTGCAGGCGAGAAATTCCGCAACCCTCAGGCTTAAAACATTCGAATCTTTTTTTGCAATAACATGAGGCTCTAGTTGTATTCGCCGCAACGCGTAATGGAACCTACATTTCTGTTACCGTTAACATTTTTCGGGGGAATAGAGTCAAATGATTTTATTGTAACCATAGTGTGACAAACCGTGGAAATGGATAGAGGTAGGCTCAGATGTGACGCCCCAGTGTTGAAAATATCAACGACAAATCTATATAAACTAGGTCGTTGTTCGAAACGAATCTATGCTCGTTGGAGTAATAGCATAATACAGGCAGTTTACCAGTACATTTAAAACGTGCTAGTAACAGTGATGTATACATATTGCGAAAATATTTGTTTCACCTATTTATTTCGAATGAACGATTTGGACCTCGCTCAACACATTGTTGAAGTAGGTTGCGCGATTTAATTGTATCGAAGAGTAGACAGGCCTGGTGTGTGTCTGCCAATTTGGAAGCACAAACTGAAAATTTCAAGTGGACCTGTATGGTTAGTGTTAACTGTTGCATGTATGAGCATCATACATAGCGATGCATGTGCTAAAAGTATCGAATAATAATTATCATTACAAACCAAATTAACTGTTATTTTCGTAAAACAAATAGCATCAATCCTATTGTCACAACTATACTGTAAAAGCAGATATTTAAATAAAATATAAGCGACTATGTCTTAATAGAAACTTGCTAGAGATCATTTATTTCAAATTAAATCTGTCCTAATCTATTCCAAGTTTAATTAAACCGTCCTGAAAATTTGTAGCTCTTAAATACTCACGTTGAGTGGGTCAATGCTACTTTGAATCTCTGTACATCGACGTTCCCTTATGCATTTAATATTTACATAAATAAGTCACGTGCAGCGTACTTTAAACATATAATATATTCATTTGTATGCTTGTACATATCTCGTATTTTTTTTTACAACAAAATATCTATGACAACAGTACAGTAGAGAACGGTATACAATATATAGTTATATCAATAATTCATTCATAAGTATGAGATGCAAGACAGCCTCGTTCTCTTAAGACGTAACAGTATCGGGTTGTGATTGCATTAAAATACATATAAGTATGTACTCTTCTTGATTACTCTGATGTCCAGTCTTTCGGTAGAACTTTTGCATCGATTTTTCTTTTTTATATTCCGCGTCTAGTGGGCTTGATTTCGATTCGTATCGCCTTCTTCGTTTCCTCTTTTTTATTTTTTGTCTTTCGATTGCGACAAAAGAAACATACGTATTCTTACTTGCATTCGATGTTATTCGTTAACACCTCAATAAAGTACGAGTTCCTTCTAATACTGTTAGACCATTGTATAGTATCAAACAATGTAGTACGAATCAATCGATCGTTAAAAGAGGGACAACAATGAATTTAACGCTAAACGACTCTCGCGATGAGTTCCACTTATAGCGGATGAGAAAAGTATTGCCACACTCGATCCTTTTGCCATAGTATAAGCTAAATAAGTAACATAATGACTAGACTGCGGATTTTTATGCAAAATAAAAATTGTCTGCACCATTTTCAAGAGACTGGAGGAAAATAAACGGTTAATTATTACTTTAGTCGTTTTAACAAACTGAAAACATTAGATTCGCATTATTAGATCATCGTAACTTTTTCACTGTTTTAAATGGCAACTACTAATTTTTCCCATAAATGCATAAAATCCGTAGTCTAATAATGACGCGATCTAAATTTCTAAACGTGAAAATAATATACTTGTGTAGGAACGTTAATTATATTTACCATTCCAGACTACTGTACAGAAAATGAAAATGATATATACATATAGTTAAAGAGGCAAAGTAAACGATCTTTTTTCAATCGGCATGTTGTTTTTGTCTATGATAACGTGTTGAAAAATCCAGATTGCTTCAACATGCTAATTGTTCGACTTACATTATCGGAAAAGGATCGAGTGCGCTATATTTGTTATCCACTGTAAGTGCAAACAGGTATTGTTTCGCAAAAAGGAACATGAACAATCTGTGCGACACCTTTGTCATCGAACGAAAGCAATGAGAGAGAGAGTTGCAGATATTTCTTAAACAATGTACTTTCGGATATCAATGTGAATGTTGTAAAGTAGGCCAATCGGTTTTTTGCTCCCTTCCCGTTCGGAACCATTTCCGGTCTCCGCGGACGCGAAGGAGCAATTTCGTTCGTTAAATCTTTAACAAGAGAATATCCGTTAGTGAAAAAATATGCTATTTACACGTAAGGTATCTAGTTGTGCGTCGATTTATTAATTCGCTGTTGGGGGTGTATCAAAATCTACTCAAAGGGGCGATAAAAGATACATGCAGCCGTTATTTACAGATGTTTTCCCTCCTCTAGACGTAAAGGTGCGTGTACAATCCTGACCGGAAGTATTAGATCGTCCTACAAGTTTTTGTCATCGATTTGTCTGCTATTTAGCTCAACCGGGTTTTTCATTTTTTCAGTGCAAACATTTCCGGTAACGCATGCCAATCAATGCTAATATAAAGTGTGGACAGTTTGAAAAATAAACGGAAAAGCTTGTCTTTCTCAGTCGCCAGGTTAATTCTTCAGATCCTTAAAAATTAATGAAAAATACGGCCTTCCTCACGTTCTGCAACCTCTTTCCATCTTTTCGAGAAAAACATTTTTAAACGACTACACAAACGAGATTTTTTCAGAAAATGAACACAAGTCTCGCTCTCGATTCTTCACTGTGTAAAAGAGATGATGCTTGTTGTTTCTAACGTTTTCTTCATTGAGACTGTCTCTGGATTGAACTCTATCATCCGAACCTATAGTTAAATGCATAACTTATTGGACGATCTAATATCTCATCAGCCCGGAATCAACATAATTACATTTCGATTAAAAAACATGTGAAAATTCGCTGGAATCTCTCACAGAAGACTCGAGTTGCAAGCAGCGTCGGCAGTTTGTCGATTAATCGCCAGACTGCGGATATTTATGCAAAGATGGATTTTTCATAGACAAAGAATATTACTCCCACCATTAGAGATAATACATATACAATATGTACTGTGTTCCAGAGAATTGAAGATCTTGTTCAACACGTTCGCTACCAATGTGACGAGCACGACTTTGTATTTCACGTAAACAAATTCAATTTTATTTACAATTATAACACATGACATGATATTCACAGAATGTATATATAATGTAGTATTTAATAGAATGTTATGTACACTATGGAGATTGTTATCGAAAGAAATGCTGGCAGCGAACGTGTTAATTTATTTGAACGATTCTGTGATATTGAGTTTCAACAGACCGGAAATGTTACACAATTGCATAAAAACCGCAAGTCGAGATCGATCATGTTCTATGGTGCTCTAGCGTGGTAAATAATCATAACGTTGCCATTTCTCGTTCGAATAACGATGTTCAGTTGATTTTTCAATGGGTAGATTGCGGATCTTGCAAGATCAAAATGTTCTAAGACAATTGTTAGAAACGGTAGTCGAATAGAAATGCATATATCTTGTTCTATCAATCTTTACAAATTGAATCGCGCGCATATTTCCTCGAAATGCATCAAATCCGCAGTCTAGCGACAAGACATTCGAAATCAAATATTCGTGGGATTCGGACACGACCATTGGTTACAAAACGGAAGCGGTATTCGAAAATCGGTTTCCGGACGAACAAAACCCGTGTACAAGCTGTCCCAACAAGGATATTCCTGTTCGATCTTATTTTCCCTCGCATACTGTATGTATGTACAATGTTAGCGTATCCTACGGTTCTCTTTCGTAGGGTAAAATTGGTTCGCTAACCTTCGAATGCTAAATTAATTTCTCATTTATCGGAAACGTAGCGAAGCGATGGAGCAGACCGGCACGAATGTAACACGTTAAATATCTTGGAACGTACTTGATGCGTATTAGCATGAATCTTTTCTGTATAACCAAAATGATATTTCGAACACAGGGTGTGGCCGGACGGGTGGTACAACCGAGCAGGGGGTGATACTACATCTAGAAATGAGTCCGAAGAAAAGGAATAACATTCTTTTGTTTGACGCTGCGTTTTCGAGAAAATCGAGTTTAAAGTTCCGCTAGGTTCGCGTGCTTTAGTACATAAGAGTGGTCCATTTATCTTGAGGCAGTCAATTATTACGGAAACCAGCAGGAATATGAAAAAATGTTTTATATAAAATATTCTTTATATGAAGGGGCACATTTAATGGCGCTACGCACATTTTTCCATAATGGCCCTTCAAGGGTCAGATGAAGGGCAACTTCATTTTTTCAAATGGAAACCCATATTTTTTATTTCATATTCTTATTCTACATCGAAAAATAATAATATTTCGTATAAAACATTTTTTCTTGGCGTGCACGGTTTTATTAAACAAATTGTGGTGAATATCCCAATATTTGTAATGACAAAAAATACCAAGTTTGATCTGAAGTCGTAAAAATCCGGATCTAACATCTTCCGACATTTTTTCTTTGGGGATACATGAAAAACAAAGTTTATCAAGATGTCCCCGCAACCCGCGAAAATATGCGAGAGCGAATACGTGATGTGTGCGATTCAATTCCAATTGAATTGCTTGTGCGCGCACATGCCTCCTTTAAAAGAAGGATTGAAAAATCTGTTGATATGGAAGGACATCATTTTGAACGTTTGTTACATTAACTGCTCACAATTTTCTGTATTTTTTGTAACGATTAATAAATTATCTGATAAAGTACGTACTTCTTATTGTCGCCAACTACACGAAGATTCACAATTACATGTTGTACGCCATTATGCAAGCTTTGCAACATTTATCATGGTATCGTTAAAAAATGGTAAGTCCAGAAAAAAATGTTCTATACGAAATATTATTATTTGTCGATAAGAATATAAAATAAAAAATATGGATTTCCATTTGAAAAAATGAAGTTGCCCTCCATCTGACCCTTGAAGGGCCATTATGGAAAAATGTGCATAGCGCCATTAAATGTGCCCCTTCGTATGAAGAATATTTTATATAAATCATTTTTTCATATTCCTGCTGGTTTCCGTAATAATTGACTGTCACAAAATAAATGGATCACGCTGTATATGCAGGAAGTAGAATTGGTTGATCATAGTCAGACGCGTCAGACGATTCCTATGCAATAGTACGTGTATTCGTTGCATTTTCAAACTCGATTCAAATGCAAAAATGTTATTCCTCTTTCCGACTCATTTTTACATGTAGTATCACCCCCTGCTCGGTTGTACCACCCTGTATATACACATTCATGCCCTGGCAGTTCAGATACGCAACAGACGTACAACCCGTATAATTAAGAAAATAACCTTTCGATATGTTAAAGTAACTCTTTCTTACCGACTTAAAATTGTAATGTAAATGCTCCCTTTGCAAGCGTGTGCTTCCACTTTCTTTAATTGTTCAATGTAACCGTTTTATAAATTGATTGTTATTTAACGCTTTTAAGCGTCCGGCATAACGTTGGCAGTTCGGTTGTAACAATTTCATCGTTTTCCTCTTTTTATTAATATAATGTATCATATACTTGACATAAAAAATCGTCGTGATAAACAGTGTCTCTTGTGTAATCGTATTCCACAGTGAAACTGCTACCAGCTAAACGGACTAATGGCCTCTTAAAAATCGAAGATTAAGGATTAATGGAATAATCAATCATTCAATAGCGATTTCATTCGTGAGTCAGTGAAATGAACAATTTTAAGGATGTTCTGGAGGTACAATGGGAGACAAAAATACAAGAAATTCGAAATCCATCAATATATTGACAATGAAAGCCATTCATGAGTATATTTTTGTTTTTGAGTGTGTATTTTTTTTGAAGTTTCTAGTTGCGTTTTTTCAAGGTTTAAATAGGGTTTGAAGTGGAATTTGATGAATTCTCCATAAGAAGACGTGTTAAAATGTGCAAACTTTAAGTTGCTATAATTCTTAACCTTCCGTCGGGCGCAACCGCACAACGCGGTCATTTAGGTACCTCTCCCCCCCACCAGGCGGCCTTAGCACTTGGCGCTTCTAGTAGCTGCCTGTTTTGACGTGCTCTAAGGATCCTTCCCACTTAGTTTGTCTTTGACCGTCAATATGGGAAGTTATTCAAGTTTTGTTCAGATAAGCTATGTATTTCTTTGCATCGAACCATTGCCATTTCTTTAATAGACCGGTCTGCAGCCAACATGTGGCACATTTTAGCAAAATTAGAAGGTTTCTCAACCAATGCATTCAACTTAGCCTCCCAGGTCCAACAGACCGTATCGTAAAGTCACAGTACCGAAGATTCAGGTAGCAAGTAAGTTTCTGGAAAACACAAGAGACTCGGTCACCCCCACCCTTGGGAAGGGCCCAAAAAGGCGGCCCTACGAGTATAGACGGCACCAAGTACACTATTTCCCTAACAGCAGTTGTATAAATGAACTTAATTAGATGTTTATCATGTTTTTTGAATGTGTGCCCGTCAAGCACATTACGCCCGAACTCGGTGGTCCAGGTATTGCGCCCGACGGAAGGTTAAACGGTGCAGTGAATCGAACCCAAACTTTGGTAATTGCATTAATTTAGTAAGAATTATATCTTGTGAAATTTTCAAAAATTTTGTTGCGTTTTTATATACCTCCAGAACATCCTTAAAGTGTCAATAAAATTAAAGGAGATTCATATACTGTATATCAGACCAGAATCGCCGGATTATGGCGATTCCCGTTCCCTACTCTACCCTTCCCCTTCTACGATGCTGATGCCCCACGCTTTCGTCACGGCCCGGTCACGTGACTAATCGAGTACTGGCAGAGAGTGGGTAACTTTTTCCCCTTTATTCGAGTCAATTCCCCTGACCTGGCGATTCTGTTTCCGACTATTAACTATTATAAATTATTGACTATTATAAACGTGTTTCTGTTGTAAAAAGTGTCACGATCATTTCCGGTCTATCCCCTCCGTTCCTCGAGACGTTCCCTTCTGTTTCTCTTCGTGTTTATTGTCAATGGATAATTACTATAAGGTAAAATGCAACCCCAAGGGAAAACTACCTAATACGAGCGACCAGCAAACGGAAAATCGGTTAGCATTCTCGAGTTGACGAACTCACGCCGAAATCACACGAATATTCCACAAAGGCCAGTAGAAATTTGGCATGAACGTGTTTTCTTTTGGTTTGTTTTGTTTTCCTTTCTTTTTTTCCTTTTTTTTCTCCATCTACAATCTAGATACCTTCTGTAATACATCCGATCACGCACAAGGACACACAACTTCTCTTACGCTATTATGTACACACCACACAAAGCATCACATGGTTACATACATAAACTTTTTATACATTTGTCCATAATAAAATATCCGATTCTCTATTATGCTACTTTACATGGAGAATGATCAGCTCCACGCGAGACGTGTCCCGCGCCTCCAGCAATCTGCAGCAACAATTAATACATGACACACGGTACATCGAATGTATTTTTTACTTTTTTTCCTTCGTGTATTTATCATCGAGGGGACATATACAATCCTCGCCAAATATGTTCGGTTTCCCTTTTCGTATCATTCCGTTTTCTTTTCTCGGAGGCCAAATTCTCTTCGTCCGATTTAGCATTTCCGTGGGAGGGAACATCTAGAACTCCGCTTCTCGACAAAGACTCGGCCAACAAAGATCCGCCAACCTTCCATCATGTTGATATGCTACTTTTAGAAGAATCATTTGTTCGCAAGATCGCTCCGGGAAGTTTCTATGTTTACTTGATTGGTTCTAACGCAAACGTAATGTCGTTCCTCGCGGGTATCCTGCCAACTGATCTTCGAATCGCCGATCGTGAACCAAAACCTTGCATTCGCCTAATTTTACAATCCCTTCGTTACATCCGTGTCGTGTTAATTATTGTGATTAGTAGACAGCGGATCTTTATGCAAAATCAAAATTTTTCACCCGAACTGCAACCAGAGTTGTGCAGAATTACAATTGAATTAGTCCAGAATTATAATTACAAGGTAATTGAATTACATTGTAATTCAGTTATATTGTAATTTATAATTCAGATCTTCATTCAATTAAATTACAATGTAATTCGTAATTGCAATGGAGTACAATTATAAAATACATTGTAATTCAGTTATATTGTAATTTATAATTCAGATCTTCATACAATTAAATTACAATGTAATTCGTAATTGCAATGGAGTACAATTATAAAATACATTGTAATTCTGTTATATTGTAATTTGTAATTCAGATCTTCATTCAATTAAATTACAATGTAATTCGTAATTGCAATGGAGTACAATTATAAAATACTTCGTAATTAAATTACATAAAATAGCGTTACGTATTATGAACGAGGACGAGGAATAGAAACTACGCCGCACAGACACTAAACAAGTATATGAAAGAAAAACATAAAAATATATCGCACTTCTTCAAAGTTCTGGGATATAATTTGGAAAGCTGTATTTTAATTATATTGTATTTCAATTATATTTTATTTCAATTATATTGTATTTCAATTACAGATTGTATTTCAATTACACATCTGATTAAAATACTTAGTAATTGAATTTCAATGTACAGTTATTTCTGTTGAGGTTTTCGGGTGTAAGCCGTGTCCTAAAGGAAGAGATTTCCCAACGTTTCGCAAGCATTGCAGCTAGCTTCATCAGGGGGTCGGAAGACACACTGATACTGGTGTGTGCCTGATTTGTGCTCCACTTATATAGTGGAGGTTGCTCATGTTCTGGTTCAGTGAGCACCAATCAAAGTAGACTTTTAATTGGGCGGCCGAACAATTAAAAGTCTACTTTGATTGGTGCTCACTGAACCAGAACATGAGCAACCTCCACTATATAAGTGGAGCACAAATCAGGCACACACCAGTATCAGTGTGTCTTCCGACCCCCTGATGAAGCTAGCTGCAATGCTTGCGAAACGTTGGGAAATCTCTTCCTTTAGGACACGGCTTACACCCGAAAACCTCAACAGAAATAACTGTATGATGCCGGGCCGTGAAAGCCTCAAATCTCTTATGAATTTCAATGTAATTGAATTAGCACAACTCTGACTGCAACAAACCGGAGTGACATAGAAATTTGTTTTCTCTCTGAGTATGTTCGATAGGTTGAAAATAATATAAACGTATCTTTCAATTCGTCTAATGGTTTTAATGTTTGAAGTTACACCTACTCAAATTTATCATAAATCCACAAAATCCGCTGTCTAGTTAGAGACAAATACAAAAACAGTTAAAAATTGTTTTTCATAGCTGTTTTCTTATCTTCCAGCCGAGTTAATCATTTCGTGATGCTACATACATTAGTTTATAGACTACTAGGTATACATGCCCCGGTTTTTGCAATTTACTTCGTAAATTACGCAAGACATCTTCCACATGCTTGTCTTATAGTATTGACCACCTTATTGAACTTTTTAAAAATTCTTTCCTATAATTAGAGACCTTTGGATTTCTTCAATTTTCCATTTAAATAGTTTTTCACTAACGTTATCGATTACGTATAGACCTTACAATCTGCTAAGTAGTTGGTACTGGACAAGTTGGTTCATCTCTGTGGATTATTCACCTTTATGATAAAACTTTAGGATGACGATTCACCCGGTTTTAGTAAGTACCGTTTGTACTATAAATTACTTTTTCGAACATCATTTTTACCGAAAGTAGCGAAAGTAGAATAACCGACACACTGTGACACAAGGATTTGGTTTACGATCGTAGTAATCATCACCGGACTGTGGATCTTACAAGGAGAAGGCACGGTCATGGGGTCTCAGATTTTATCGAAACTTTACATACTGGTAGATTTCGTTCTCCTGTTTATGAAAATATAGCATTATAGGGTCAGATACTCAATAACTTTTGAGATATTTACAATTGAAATTTCATTACAGTTTCGTATAGTTAAGTACACTTTTGGTTGAAGATATTGTAAAGTGGCAAACGGCGTGGTGGTAACGTATTAGGTTGGTACTAGGAAGGCCAGAGTTCAAATCTCTTGTCCTTATTTTTTCTTTTCAGATTATCTATTTTACCACATTTTTATTAGCTCGCTTTCTTGTCTGTCTGTCTGTCTGTTTGTTCGGTACAAAGGGTATAGCCGGATAAGCATGGACTAGCGGCCCCCGCTCCGATTTTCCTGATTCCTGTCTTAAAACATCGTTTTATGTCTAAAAAGACATTGTGTAAAATTTCAAATGTCTACCCCCACGATAGGGGTGATATCGAGGTAAATTCCCCCGCGCTTAAATGCAATTTGCTCTAAAACGAGAAAAGATATCGACATGGGATAAACGGCAAACAAAAGATATAGATACACTTTATATTTCAGATTTTTTTCAGAATTTTTTGCTAATTATTTATAGTTGAAAATAATTAATTAATTTTTTGGGAATTTTTTTAACTATCTTCCCCTGGGTTGACACCTACCAAAAAATTCTAAAATATTGCTATGATTCTAACCTATTTTGTAAAAAAATCTCAGAAGTGTCCGTTTGGTGGAACAGTGTCAAAAAAAATAAAGTATGCCGGCGAACGCTCGGTTTGATCAGTAACGACGCAGCGACCGAGTCCCCTTGCGGTGGCTAGTGACGGGAGCGAACGGGAAGTCGACGCTTGTACGGAAAGCTGATACATGTGAAAATGCGACTAAATCTTCTAATATATGATTACAGTTGGAAGTCTAAACAATTATATTCTAGGAAATAGCTTACATTGAAGAAGAAAAATACGTGTAAAGCTAGTTTGTTGCTGTCAAGTAACAGAAAGAAAAAGCTTCTCACAAGTATGTTGTATGATCACGATGTTAGAGGTTCTGCTCGATGCTCTGTAGGGCTCCAGTTCGAATCCTCCTTAACTCAACTTTTCTTGTTTTTTTCTTTTTTTTAAATGTATTTATAAGCTAAACGATTTTTATTGTTTGCACTTCAATATTCTATAAAACAAACATAATTATTAATTGAATGAGTTCCAATTTCCAATTGTAATCATGTATTAGAAGATTTAGTCGCATTTTCACATGTATCAGCTTTCCGTACAAGCGCCGACTTCCCGTTCGCTCCCGTCACTAGCCACCGCAAGGGGTCTCGGTCGCTGCGTCGTTACTGATCAAACCGAGCGTTCGCCGGCATACTTTATTTTTTTTGACACTGTTCCACCAAACGGACACTTCTGAGATTTTTTTACAAAATAGGTTAGAATCATAGCAATATTTTAGAATTTTTTGGTAGGTGTCAACCCAGGGGAAGATAGTTAAAAAAATTCCCAAAAAATTAATTAATTATTTTCAACTATAAATAATTAGCAAAAAATTCTGAAAAAAATCTGAAATATAAAGTGTATCTATATCTTTTGTTTGCCGTTTATCCCATGTCGATATCTTTTCTCGTTTTAGAGCAAATTGCATTTAAGCGCGGGGGAATTTACCTCGATATCACCCCTATCGGTGGGGGTAGACATTTGAAATTTTACACAATGTCTTTTTAGACATAAAACGATGTTTTAAGACAGGAATCAGGAAAATCGGAGCGGGGGCCGCTAGTCCATGCTTATCCGGCTATACCCTTTTACAACTGATTTTAAACTAATTTCCCGATGAGCTAGAGACTTGAAATTTTGAACATAGCTCACTGGCTGGCAATGGACGACAATGTAGTATTAAAAAAAAATGTTAAAAGCCTATGCGTTTAGGAGATATAAACTATTAAAAATTTAACCGTTACACCTCCCCGCGCGACGCTCGGTAGTACCCACTTGGACTATCCCCACTCCACTGACCCTCTTCGCACCGAAGGAGCTCAGTGTGCGTTCGAGCTCCGTGCGGTGTTTACAAAGTTACTATGCATTATTATACTATCATGTTTGTTTACCAAGCGAAAGAACAGTTACACCGAAATTCTCCGTCAACCTTTATCTTTGACATTTTACCAGGGCGTTTGTTGTCGATATGACGCGTCGCAATACCGTCTGAGATTCACTACATGTCTCTGTTATAATCTCATCAAAATGTTCAAAATCGATTGTAAAATTTCACACATGCAAGACTAAAAAGCAGAAAATAATTATTCAAATAAAAATAAATTATTAAAAAGTACCACGTTTTTAAAACGGACTAAAAAGTATAAAATAAATTTTTAAAAAACACCATGTTTGCATGGTTTTCGTTATTATTCTTTCCTTTTCAGGCACGGTTGATGAAGTTAATGTTTATTTACATATTATGTTGCTTTTCAATAAAAGTTTGCTATGTTTTCAATAAAAGTTTGTAAATGTTTCCTATAGATATTATGAGTGCATTTTTCATGTGTAAAATCCAATCAATTAAAATAGATAAACTGAAAAGAAAAAAAAGGGAGAAGAGGACAATGGATTTGAACCCTGGCCTACCTAGTAAGTTACCACCACACCGTTTAGCACTTGACAATATTTTCAACCGAAACTATACTTAACTATACGAAATTGTAATGAAATTTCAATTGTAAATATCTCAAAAGTTATTGAGTATCTGACCCGATAATGCTATATTTTCATAAACAGGAGAACGAAATCTACCGGTATGTAAAGTTTCGAGAAAATCTGAGACCTCGTGACCGTGCCTTCTCCTTGTTAGAATAAAAATTGTCTAAATGGAATAAACATTTCTTTCACTGTCCGATCATTTTAACAAGAAAATCGAATACTCGTATAATGCTTGTTTTTTTGCGAGAAAATCTGCAGTCCAGTCGTCTCGATCTTTGGCAACGTTTCAACATGGATTGAAAGGTAAATGAAGATAAATTTTCGATCGAAGGATCGTTTGGAATTTCGTGTGCTCTAGGCCAAGAGACATATGATGGTTGGAATCGTAGACACTGCGTTTAAATTCTACTCCTGTTGCGGCGCTTATCACTGGATTGCGAAATCGTGTTAAAGTAGCATCGTTCCGTCGAATTCTCAGCAAGCTCACTTCACTCTGTTCGATTAGTGTACTGGATGGATCAGAAATGGGGGTTGAGTATCACGTGGAGACGACTACTGTCACTCCTTGTAATATAAAGTATAGTTTATATTTAGGAGACTAAAGTATCAACGTTATCAGGCGTTTGTCGGTAGCCCCTTCCTTTATCTTTCTCTTCTTCTGTCTTTTGTTTTCTCGACGGTTTTTTTTTGTTCGGAAAAATGGTGGGTTAGCGACTATCCTAGGAACAACGTTGTCTCTCTTCTCTCTATAATTTCATTCTTTATACATAGTAATCCAATCTGCACGCACTGCGTGCATAATAAATAAATACTTTCGAAAGTGCGTATAAATCGGTGTATAATGTGTTACATATAAACAATTCGGCTTTGTTTCGATGCGTCGAATGATTCTTTCCAGCAGTTGGAGATTTCTCGCGCGGCTAAGTTTCTCTCGTCTCGGTTTTAGGGCGATATATATTTTTTTTCGTTTTTACTTTGTTATGTTTTTTTTTGTTTTTTTTTGTTTCGTTTTAAATCTCGAACAGCTCCTCCGTTCATCGGAGGGGTCGGTCCGAGGGAGATCGTCCGCTGAAAGTAACCGTTCGACGCGCATGACGGAAATGGGTCATATTTCTTTCTTTTCTCTTTTTTTTTGATCTGCGAATTATATCTAAGTGGTAAATAAATGATTTTTCAATTACCTCGTGTATGATGACAGAGAGATCTTACTTTTTCGTTTCGGATCGCCGTGGATCGTGCGCGTTATCGCGCGTCGACGAGGACCACGAAAAACGTAAGTATCGTCACGGAATGACTGAATGATAGTTCCGCGTCATTTTTGTCCCATTCCCTGTGAGCAAGGGGTTAACTCGTGTGATCGTTTAGATAGTTTACGAGCCATCTGTCAACGATCTCGGCGTTCTCCTTCACCCAGTGGATGTTGAACTTGATTTTCTCTAGGCTTTGCTCCAGGGCTCGCTGCCCGCTGCCAACGTCCACGTTCTTGAAGAATTCTGACACCTAAATTGCCACCAAAGTGTTCAAATTAGTTACCTCGTACTGATAATTTTAACTTTCTTACTTTATAACGAGAAAATTCAATTATACAAGGTGTCCCAGCTAACATGACCACCTTGAATATCTTTGTTGTTTTTAAAGATACGTCAAATGTCTGAAGGACAAAGTTGAATGGTAAAATGGGGCTCATACGATACCACAAAAATTTTTGTTTTTATGTATTTTTTTTAGAGATATGAAGGTCACCTTCATTTTTCTAAATGGAATGAGGTATTTTTTAATACATCAATCGATACAGCTGAACATTCGTTATAAAAAAAGTACTACCCTATGTATGTCGAAAAGTTAGTAGTTCAGGAGATATTTCAATTTAAATAACTCTAAAACATTTATTTGCTAGTGTAACGTCTTACTTAGTACGACAGTAATGGTGTTTTAGAATTATTTAAATTGAAATATCTCCTGCACTACTAATTTTTCGACATGGATAGGTTACTACTTTTTTATGACGAATGTCCAGCTGCATCAACTGATGTATTAAAAAATACCTCATTCCATTTAAAAAAGTGAAGGTGACCTTCATATCTCTACAAAAAATTACATAGCAACAAAAATTCTTTTGGTATCGTATGAGCCCCATTTTACAATTCAACTTTGTCCTTCAGACATTTGATGTATCTTTAACCTTTAACTACCCGCGCTGGTGTAAAAAGTACACCAATACAATAATATATAGGGTGGTCCACGCAACTTGCACACCTATAATAACTTCCAAAATATGCGTTGCACGAAAAAATTTTGTATACAGAAGTTGCATGGTCTGAAGGGGTACATTATGTAGTGTATTTATTTTTTTTACAAATGGACGCGTAAAGGACTTGTGAAGGTAAACTTTATTTTTTTTAATGGAATGAGGTATTTTTTAATAAATCAATCGATACAGCTGGACATTCGTTATAAAAAAGTACTAACCTATGTATGTCGAAAAGTTAGTAGTTCAAGAGATATTTCAATTTAAATAACTCTAAAATACCATTGCTGTCGTACTAAGACGTTAGTGTTTACTTACTTGTGTAACATCTTAGTACGACAGTAATGGTATTTTAGAGTTATTTAAATTTAAATATCTCCTGAACTACTAACTTTTCGATATACATAGGTTAGTACTTTTTTATAACGAATGTTCAGCTGCATCGATTAATGTATGAAAAAATACCTCATTCCATTAAAAAAAATGAAGTTGCCTTTCATATGTCCTTTACGCGTCCATATGTAAAAAAAATAAATACACTACACAATATACCACTTCAGACCATGCAACTTCTGTATACAACATTTTTTCGTGCAACGCATACTTTGGAAGTTATTATAGGTGTGCAAGTTGCGTGGGCCACCCTGTATGTACCGTCCAGAGCACGAGAGAAAAATAGCGGGAGGGGAACGGGGCAAGAGGAATTCAAAGGCAATCTTCTTTACCCGTTCCCTACCCGCTAGTTTTCTCTCGTGCTCCGCACAGTATGTACTGAGTCACACAGTGACACATGTGGTGTACTAAATACACCGCGCGGATAGTTACGTGAAAATTCAGGGCGCGGTTAGTTAAAGGTTAAAAACAACAAAGATATTCAAGGTGGTTAAGTTAGCTGGGACACATTGTATATGGACGAGAATCAAAATATGTTCTTAGAGTTTCAATACGAAATTTCAAGTATTCATCGATTCGATTAAAATGATTTCAGAAATGAAACTGAGGTGTTTCTAAGGACCAACAGAAAATTTTGTGAAATAATGTTCTTCACGTACTTCGTAGTAGTCGTACTCCGTAAAGAAATCAGAGATGACGACGGAGATTAGTCCACTCATTGTCAGCGACCCGTTGCCGAACAAAGCATGTATCTGCGGCCAATGCGCTTTAATGTGTCGCCACGCGAGAAACTGGGCCTCAGGATTGCTAGCAACCGAGGCTATGACAGTTTCAACATCCTGAGACCTGACAACGTCTCGATCTAACGAACGCAGAAGGTACCGTTGCAATAACCAGGAATCTGTCGATGCGCCCAGCGCTTGCAACATTATTCTTTTCTCACTAGGTACTTGAGTATTTTGATAAGTCTGCCAACAATAGTTCCATTCTTCTTCGTTACCAAATTTGATCCCTGTTAGCAGATATGATTCTTAGTAATGGACATGGAAATATACAGGGTGGCCCACATAACTCTGAACAGCTCAATATCTCGAAAACTATGCCATCGATTTTAAAGTTCTTAGTCTTAAATTGCATGGAACTGAAGGGCCTTTAACGGGGAAGGGGAGGTACCTTTGTAATTTTAAATGGAACCCCTATAAAATGTTACATATTTAAATTCTACCGGAAAAAACAAGTCAATTTTGTCTGAAACATTTTTTTGTCAGATACTTCCATGATGAGATATAACAGTTTGAAGTTTCGAGTTGTAGGTACTTGAAGCTCTCGGAAATAGCGTTATGGAATTATACGCGCTCGAGTCCTTTGCTTATTCATGAAGAAACACAAACAATAATATTTACAATTCTTGAGTTTGACTCACTTATCTATGAAAACGTTTTCAGTTTAGAGCTGTTATTCAAGCAGTAACATTGTGATTATGGCTACTTTTGACACAGAAGTGAATATGTTATTAACGTTAGGTGAATGCAAAAAAAATTATCGGCGTGCAGCAGTGATGTTTTTTGAACGTTATGGTATCAAAAAATGTCATGCAACATTTCATAATTTAGAAAAGCGGCTTCGCGAGCACGGTGAATTGTGTAAAAAAACTCGCAATAAACCTAAAGCTGTCACTAATGAAAATAATAGTGCCAGTATTCTTGCTGCAATTACATTAAATCCTCATATTAGTCAACCTACACTTACACAAACATCACATATTAGTCGTTCATCAATTCAACGAATTTTGAAACGGCAAAAGTATCATCCATATCACATGGTTTTATCACAAGAGCTTTCGATAGCAGATTACGATCACCGCGTAAGATTTTGTGAGTGGCTGCAGGGTGTTGTGGAAAATGACTTTTTGTGCAAAATACTTTTTTCCGATGAGGCCACTTTTATGAATTCAGGGCATGTAAATAGACATAATCTGCATTATTGGGCCGTGGAAAACCCAAATTGGATGCGATGTGTTCTCTTTCAACATCGATGGTCTTTAAATGTTTGGTGTGGCCTAATAGGAGATTTTGTGATTGGACCTTATTTTTTTCAAGAAACTGTAACATCTGCAAGTTATTGTGATATCTTAAAAAATCATTTGCCTGCGCTTTTGGAAGATGTGCCACTGCACGTCAGAAGAGAAATGTGGTTCCAACAAGACGGCGCTCCTCCACATTTTGCAATCATCACCAGGCAATTTTTGAACGAAAAATTTGGGAACAAATGGATAGGTCGTGGGGGACCTCGTCAATGGCCTCCTCGATCCCCCGATCTAACACCATTAAATTTTTTCTTATGAGGATATGTAAAGGACAAAGTTATGTTTGAACTACCGACGACAAAAGAGGATATGAAACAAAGAATACGTGACGCTTGCGCTTCAGTGACTCCCGAAATGTTAAAAAATGTTAGAACAACTTTGATGTTTCGAGTAAATAAATGTTTACAAGCCCGTGGTGAACATTTTGAACATTTAATTTAAAGTACATTTTATTTTTTCACGAATAAGTAAAGGACTCAAGCGCGTATAATTCCATAACGCCATTTCCGAGAGCTTCAAGTACATTCAACTCGAAACTTCAAACTGTTATATCTCATCATGGAAGTATCTGACAAAAAAATGTTTCAGACAAAATTGACTTGTTTTTTCCGGTAGAATCTAAATATGTAACATTTTATAGGGGGTTCCATTTAAAATTACAAAGGTACCTCCCCTCCCCCGTTAAAGGGGAAGGGAGGCCACTTCACGTTTATGTAGTCAGAAAGGCCCTTCAGTTCCATGCAATTTAAGACTAAGAACTTTAAAATCGATGGCATAGTTTTCGAGATATTGAGCTGTTCAAAGTTATGTGGGCCACCCTGTATATACAGGGTGAGTCCGCAGAAACAGAACACCTAAATATCTCCGTTACTTTTCGTTGTACGAAAAAACTTCTTAGGACAAAGTTACACTGTTTGAAGGGCCACATGTAACGGTGTGAGGGAAAAAGTTTTCAAGGTCATTTTTTTACAAGATTTAACTAAGACGTTAGCGTTTACTTACTTGTGTAACGTTTTACTACGACATTAATGGTGTTTTAGAGATATTTAAATCGAAATATCTCCTGAACTACTAACTTTTCGACATACATAGGTTAGTACTTTTTTATAACGAATGTCCAGCTGCATCGATTGATGTATTAAAAAATACATCATTCCATTTAAAAAAATATCGATGATCTTGAAATCTTATAAAAAATGACCTTGAAAATTTTTCCCTCACACCGTTACATGTGGCCCTTCATACAGTGTAACTTTGTCCTAAGAAGTTTTTTTGTACAACGAAAAGTAACGGAGATATTTAGGTGTTCTGTTTCTGCGGACTCACCCTGTATATGTACATGCAAGTTATATCTGCCCAATAGGATGATAAAATGATTCTGTTTAAGATTCTACTAAAACATTTTTTAATTTTCTCTACTCATAGCAATTCAATTGAAAAATGTATACTTTTCTTAGGTACTTGTGCATGTTTGTTAGAACTGATAAAATCATTTGGGACTATCATGTTAGACGGTTCGTTCAGATCATTATAGCTTACCTGCTACGTATACAACGTCCCGAATATTTGGAGCAATTCGTTCACTTTTCAACATCCAATTCCTGAAGAGAGTTTTCGCAGGCTTTACAACATCGTCTAACTTCATAGTTACAGCTGATTGTAACACTGCGATTCTCAGTAATCTGCGCAAACGGAAAATATAAAGAATAATCGCACTAAGACTGCAATAACATTGTCCAACACCAAATTTGTTCCACAATTACTGTTGGCTGGTTCTTATAGAGCAGTGGTTCTTAAACTTATGTAGTCCGGAGCCCCCATCTTGAACAACATTTTTCTTGCGGACCCCATCCCAACCCTAGGCATTTTACGTAGTTCTTGAGACTTAATTTGAAGCATGAAAATGTGAAAACATGAAACATTTTGTACATGAAAATGATTTGAATAATCTTTTTCTTTTAGCAACAATATCTGTTGATGTCAAAACCCTCAGGGGTCCGCGGACCACAGTTTAAAAACCACTGTTATAGTTTTTTGCGCTGACTCCGAATCTGCCCTTAATTTTTCTCCTACACGCACAGTTTTTGAGAAACATGACTTTTTAAAAAAACATATTTTTTAACTTTAAACAAATATTGTGACGCTATTATAAAAGATATTGAATTGTTCTTTGCAGCAAAAGATTCTGTAGACTTTCCCGAATACAGTGATATCCAATATTAATACATTATGAATGTTTAAACAATCATTAAAGACGGAGAGACACCACTTTGCACCAATTTTTGAGGATATTTTTGAATTCATCTGAACAAATAAGGGTCCAGCGGAAAATCGAACTATATCACCCGATAGAGCAGGCTTTTATCTTGAGAAATCACTCTTTGAAGTTTGCAACTTTGACGTTTCTTTCGAACCACAAAGCAAAATATTTTCGCCCGACATGAGTTGGCCAATTGAGACCGCGGAATGGTGTACGCCATTGGAGCGGTGGCAACTAATGCCGGGCGAAGATATTTTGTTTTGTGGTTCGAAAAAAACGTCATAGTTGCAAACTTCAAACGGTGATTTCTCATCATAAAAGTCTGCTCTATCGGGTGGTATAGTTCAATTTTCCGCTGGACTCTTATTTTTCGAGATAAATTCAAAAATATCCTCAAAAATTGGTGCAAAGTGGTGTTTCTTCGTCTTTAATGATTGTTTAAACATGTTTAAACATTCATAGTGTATTAATATTGGATTTCACTGTATTCGGGAAAGTCTATAGAATCTTTTGCTGCAAAGAACAATCCAATATCTATTATAATAACATCACAATATTTGCTTAAAGTTGAAAAATACGTTTTTTTGTTTTTTAAAGTCATGTTTCTAAAAAACTGTGCGCCTAGGAGAAAAATTAAGGACAGATTTGGAATCAGCGCAAAAAACTCTACAAGATCCACCTAACAATAATTAGAAAACATAAAAAAAGTTGAAATTTGTTGGACAGTGTAATTAACTATTATAAAATAGCTCTTCTATTTACTTGATCCAACGAATACTCACTTTTTCAAATGTGATCCCTCGTCAACCCAGCCAACGTACTTCGTAACTGGAGTGAGCAATTGCTTCATGAACGTAACATATCTCTTGTATCCTGGACTTTCGCTCAATCTTCCTTCCCAAGAGTGTAAATACGATAGCGCAGTAGCCCACGGTACATAATCCCTTTCATTTATAAGATAAAGCGACAATTCGAGTGGTATCGTAGCATTCAACTCGCCAGCTTCGCACAATGTGAACGCATCGTCGATTAGATTCGCGCGATCGGCTGGACTAAACTTTGTATGATCATTTAGGAGAGTATTAATGATGGCCGTCCACATTTCTTCCGGATAAGTCACACGATAGAATCCGCTTTGATTCACGTTGCATTTTATGTACTCGACGTCCTCGGGTATCTCGAATGTTACTAAAAATCAATGATATTCACCTTGCGTGAAATGCAATCTTCGAACCGTCAGAAATTATCAGACAATAAGTTCATTCGTCTATGGATATCTCGGTGCAATTTCATTCGTCTTCTTATTTCTTAACACGTTCCGTTAACACGTACCACTGGCGGTACACACTGACATATTTACTTAATGCGCTAAAAACATATTTTATAACAAGTTCAACACTGTAGAATATATTTCCCCCAAAAGGACGAGGCATTATGAAACATAAAGTTTGTTAAATTGTCGAAGAAAAACGGCTCGGCTCGGAACGTGTTAATTAATGTATTAGTACGATGACTAATAAATAGTACTCAAAGCAGAGTGCAACGAATTATTGATCAACGATTCATTGAGAACCGAAAGAAATTATTGGCTAATAATTCTGCGGGGGTACAGTAAACATTGATAGCTCTAAATAGTTGTAGATAAGAATGTTCGTTATAATTGTCCTGTATATGTTACCATCGGTTAAATTCATCCACACGTTGTGAAGCTTGCGCGGTTCTTTGTCTGTGTAGTAGCTCAACGGGACGTACCACTTGTAGTCAAAGGGCGATTTTGGTTGCAACAATTCGGTATCGTTTTCTCTCGGTGAAAGCAGAAAACGTTTCTGGCTTGCCGTGATGGTATTCCCGTCACGTGTGATCGTGATAAGTGGAAAGCCCATTTGTTGGGTCCATGTGTCCATGATAGCCTGAGAACACAATCGTTTCCGTCAACTACCGACTCCTCCAATCATTTTAAGGTGAAATATAGCCCAATATTTTGATTCAAGATTTCCCAACAGATAAGGAAACATTTTATTGATTAAAGTTCATCGCTTGAGTAAAGAAATTCGGTTCTATTTCACCTTAAAATACCGAAATTACTTTCTTGCCAACCCAATATTAACAACATATTGAATTTGACTATTTGTATTAATTGCATTTCAACGAAGATTTCCAACAGTGAGTACTAGACTTACGGATGTGTGTGCAATTTTTCATTTTCGCAGAAAAGTTTTAAGAAAGTAGGATCTTATTATCGGTAGTAATTATTGTGGATAGAAAAATAGGACTTTTGAGAGCGATTGCGGCCTAGATTGATGTTTTATCGAGCGCTTTCGACAACTGAGAAACCCCATCGCCTGCATTATCGAGAAATGAGAAGGCGCAACGCGTGCCCTTGCAATCTGAGAATCGAGTCTACCCCCTTAAGTACACTCCGCGACAAAACGATAAGACACCTCTAGATTTCTAATGTTTCTCAATACCAATGATGTGTACAAAGATTTTGTATATAGATCCCCTTACGAAGTAAGATTACTATCTACGTCGTGTCTTAGAAATTTATCAGTTTACATGAAAAACCGCTGCGTCAAAACGATAAGACATGGCGAAGAAGAATAGTGATTTAATTACACTGTCCAACACCAAATTTGTTCCACAATTACTGTTTTTTTTATGTTATTTAACGTCGCTTTTTGTGAACTCCTTTTCGGAATTATTTCACGACGGGACCTACAGTTTTTATAAAGTGGGTTCCGAACCACCTTGGGCACCACAGTCTACAGAGCACATGGAGTATTCCAGAGATGCCGGCGTCGGAACACAATTACTGTTGATTGGTTCTTATAGAGTTTTTAGACGCACAGTTTTTGAGGAACATGACTTTAAAAAACAAAAAAACGTATTTTTCAACTTTAAGCAAATATTGTGATGTTATTATAAGAGATATTGGATTGTTCTTTGCAGCAAAAGATTCTATAGACTTTCCCGAATACAGTGAAATCCAATATTAATACACGATGAATGTTTAAACATGTTTAAACAATCATTAAAGACGAAGAAACACCACTTTGCACCAATTTTTGAGGATATTTTTGAATTTATCTCGAAAAATAAGAGTCCAGCGGAAAATTGAACTATACCACCCGATAGAGCAGACTTTTATGATGAGAAATCACCGTTTGAAGTTTGCAACTATGACGTTTTTTTCGAACCACAAAACAAAATATCTTCGCCCGGCATTAGTTGCCACCGCTCCAATGGCGTACACCATTCCGCGGTCTCAACATAAATTGGCCAACTCATGTCGGGCGAAAATATTTTGCTTTGTGGTTCGAAAGAAACGTCAAAGTTGCAAACTTCAAAGAGTGATTTCTCAAGATAAAAGCTTGCTCTATCGGGTGATATAGTTCGATTTTCCGATGGACCCTTATTTGTTCAGATGAATTCAAAAATATCCTCAAAAATTGGTGCAAAGTGGTGTCTCTCCGTCTTTAATGATTGTTTAAACATTCATAATGTATTAATATTGGATATCACTGTATTCGGGAAAGTCTACAGAATCTTTTGCTGCAAAGAACAATTCAATATCTTATACAATAGCGTCACAATATTTGTTTAAAGTTAAAAAATACGTTTTTTTAAAAAGTCATGTTTCTCAAAAACTGTGCGTGTAGGAGAAAAATTAAGGGCAGATTCGGAATCAGCGCAAAAAACTCTATAAGAACCACCAAACAGTAATCGTTGAACAAATTTGGTGTTGGACAGTGTAATGAAATCACTATTCTCCTTCACCATGTCTTATCGTTTCGACGTACCGGTTGATCATGTAAACTGATATAACTCCTAAGACACAGCGTAAATAATAGCAGTTATTTCGTATGTTACTAAACAGAGGATACTGTACAGGGTGGTTGAAAAGTTCCCGGAATTTTTTAAAGTATTTCAGCAGCATAAAAATACCGCACAAACGAATGAATCCACACACTTGACCGAATAATAAGTTTTATTAATTCATTAACAATGTAATGAACCAAAAACATTTACAACAAATGTTCGAAATTGCCTCCTTTTGATTCGATACATTTACGGACCCGCTTTCTAAAATTCCCGACGATGTCAAGTGTGTGGATTCATTCGTTTGTGCGGTATTTTTATGCTGCTGAAATGCTTTAAAAAATTCCGGGAACTTTTCAGCCACCCTGTATACAGATCTATATACAAAATCTTTGTACACATCATTGGTAATGAGAAACATTAGAAATCTAGAGGTATCTTATCGTTCTGTCGCGGAGTGTATGTGTACATGTTTGCACGTACTTTCACGTCAAAGGTATGATTCGCGTTCCTGGTGAAAGCTGCCCAAAGATCCTTGGTGTCCGCGCTCCCGTACGCGTGGGTCCTCAAATAATCGTTCAATCCGCTTTTCAGAACGTCCTCGCAGAGGAAGCCTTCTAGCATATTAAGAATGGAAGCTCCTTTGCTATAGCTGATGTCATCGAAAATAGCTTCGATCTCGTTTGGATCTTTGACTGGCACGCTTATCGGGTGACTGTTGGTTAAGGCATCGAGATTGAGGGCCGGTTGAGTCTTATACAAAATAAATTGATCCATCATGCTCCATTTCGGTGAGATATGATTTACTCCTTTGTATTCGAAGAAGCTGGCCGCCCCTTCGTTCAGCCACAGATCGTTCCACCATTTCATAGTGACGAGATTACCGAACCATTGGTGGGCCAGCTCGTGTGCTACCACCACGGCGACCCATTCATGGGCTACCGTAGAAGTTTCCTGTGGGTCGTATAGTATGGATGTCTCTCGGTACGTGATTAGGCCCCAATTCTCCATCGCGCCGGCGGCGAAATCAGGAATCGCTATCAAATCTGCAGGAAACATCAAAGAAAATTCTTCTGCTGACACACGGTCTTATCGAAAATCTCTGTCGTCAATTAACTGGTCAATCTTACATTCGCAATTGGCCCGTTTAATGCAAAACTGGTGTAAGTCAATATTTGTCTGTTTGGTTTAACACGACATTTTATGGATTAGTCATTGAATAAAATAATTGTGTTACCATTTTAACGTGACTTGCATCATCCTTCGATACCTTCGTGTTTTATAGAATTTTTACTTAATGTTTCATTGTCCAATGATCAACTGTTTTGACTTGAACCATTTTTGAAGGACTCAGTTGCTTCTTAATAGATTGCGGATCTTTATACAAGATAAAAATGTTCTCCATTCTTAAATTCTACTGTCCCATTTTTGTCACCAACGCATACGATCCGCAGTCTACTTATTAATGTACAGTATGGTACTATTTTATAATTATTCAAAGGATTTCAAATTTTTAAGCAATACAATTTTACTTGGTAAGTACATTTTGCTCTCATGATGAGCTTATAAAACAAACTACAGTGTGATGATACTTCTCAGATAATCGTTCTGATAATCGAGCTTCTACAAAATTGTTGGAGTAGATGCAAATGCTATTCAAAGGGATCGAAGGATCCTCGATCCGACAATTCATAGGAGTTTCAACTACGATCTTTTTAAATGGGGCTTTTGTTTTACAGATCTAAGATAAGATTAGATATATAATAAGATATAAGATAAGATAACATATAAGTTTAAAGGGTCAATGGGATTGATCTTTTCATACAGTTGAAAATGTACCTTAACATCAATGCATCGATTGCTAGCCAGAATGTCCGCTGTCGTTAAACAAATCTGACATTTTCGAAGCACTGGCCAACGAGAGAAGTGTTCAGAAATTTGTGATTCTTGGATTGATTTATATTTATTCGTGGAGTGTGTACAAGCATCGAATGCTGTCACACTCTGTCGTATAATACACATACTTGAAAATGTCTATATCTTTTTGGAAATCGAATTGAGAGAACCGTATTAACAGAAATGAATATTTCTAGTACGTACCTTGCTTAGGTAACGGGTAATACACTCCGAAAAAAGATTCAAAGTAATCAATTGTACGAGCAGCAGTATTTACAGCATATTGCGCTTGTGGAAGCATCGCCTCCGCTGCGTAGACGCTTACGGAAACGTTTCTCTTCGTCAGCTCCGAGACTCGTTTGAAGTCGCACACCACGAATGCCACCAAGTATGTAGACATGTCGACGGATTCTTGGAAGTCATCGCGCAACTGAGAACATCAATTTGTCAGAATTATTCATATTAATACGAAAGTGCAATCCGTTCTCGACATCGAGACGTTTTAAACCAAAGTTGGGCATTAATCGATTAAAACTTTAATCATGATTGATTGATTAATGTGTACGATTAAAAAAGAAATCGCCGAAAAATCGACGATTGATTCAATCGATTGATGAAGTTAATCGTCAGTCGTTGATTAAAAGAAGAAATCATTGAGAAATCGATGATTGGATCAATCGATTGATGAAGTTAATCGTCAATCGTTGATAAAAAAAAAATCATCGAAAAAGAACATAAAAGCACGTAAACAGAGTTTGTATTATAGACCAAATGACAATACACCTAAATTTAGTTTACATTTTTTTCGGTATTCATACAGTTTTGATTCCATATTTCATGTCGAAATTTCAGCAGTTAATCATTAATCAATTATCCGATTGACGATAACGACTAAAGTAGAAATTGAATCGTTAACCGCAATTAACGACTAAACTAGGAGATTACTTGTTAATTGCGATTAACGATTGAAATAGAAATTTAGTCGTCAATCGTTGATTAAATTTTTGCCCAACTCTGTTTTAAACTACAGAATGAGGGGTGATAGGTGAGCTTAGTTTCAGCAAAAATGTCCTACGTTTATCAGCGAATTTATCGCTGATCGCATTTCAATTTTGTCGTATCTTCCAGAGTGAGGGAGAGAGATAACAGCTGTTACAAAGTTCAATACATATATGAGATACTTGTAGAAAAAAATGTAGATCGAGCGCGACGACACGGATATTATGTATATTTTGCATTACACACACAAATGTGGGTTTCATACTCACAAGTCCCGTTCCCATATAAAATCCCGCGTCTTCAGTATTCATCACGGGCATATTGCACAGCGCAATATGAAACCTATCCCTGAATATCGATACTTTAAATTTGGCTTTGAATTGCGGCTCATCAAAGCATGGAAACGCTGAGCGCGCGTACGTCGGCTCGAAATGTGTCGTGGCCAAGTACCTGTAATCGAAAATCAAAATAAAATATGACAAACTTCGGACACAGAAATGTTAATACGTGAATATTCGTCTAGATTAGAGTTTAAGAACGACCTCTTTTCTCCTTCCGGTGTGACATAGCTGCTAAGGTAGAATCCTTCGAGTTCACTGGTTAGCTTCGAAGTGAACCTTAAGTGCACCGAGTAGTTTCCCCTTTTCCGAAATTTACTCTCTTCCAGCTCCAGATACAGCTGCTGATGTTTCGGATACTCCAGAAGCTTCGCGATTTTTAATCTATGGCCTTTACGATCTTGAATCATCTGGAAATCAATTAGAAACTTTACATTTGGGAACAGAGCTTCGGCTGCACAAGAATGTTATTTTACAATTTTTATACATTTTTTTCAGGCTGTGTGAGAAAGTGTTGTTGTAGGAATAGTTTACCTTTTCATTTATTGTCAAATTTTTACTATGGAAGACGATATAGTTGGTCTCTTTATCGACATAGAATTCGATCGTGACCTGTCCTGCAAATAAAAACGAGTATTAGCTGCTTCGTGCATGTATTCAGAGGTGAGCATTATTTGGCGAAAAAAATATTTGAAATACTACTTAATATTTTAGATTTTATTTTGCTTAAAGAAAATAGTATTTTATTTAAACACTTTGAACCTCGAAATAAAATGTTTCTATTTGAACAATCTGAACCTCAAAATAAAATGTTTCTATTTTAACAATTTCATCCACAAAATAAAATATTTCTATTTTAATAATCTGAAATACAAAATAGAATATTTAATTTTTTGCATCGTTATACCTAATACTTTCAGAAATCGCATTACTTATTTAATATTTCTTATTTTAGCAATAACTTATGGAAGAAATGGTACTTAATATAAGAAACTATTTTAATTTTTTTGTTTGATTGCTGCTATTATTGCGTATATCCACTTCCATTCACAGCATGTGCCTACTGAGGTTTGTTGATAAACATGCAGTGTATCTTATCACCAGGGAACTATTTATGATCAGAAATCTATTGAATGCGAACCATTATTTTGAGCAATAATATTTAAAATTGAAATTGAAAATAAAGACAAGTCCAAATATTTTCAATATCCTTAAAATAAAATACTATTTTCAAATACTATATTCAAAAATTACTGCAACAAATAAAACATTTTATTTTAAAAAATTACTGCATCAAATAAAATATTTTATTTTCAAAGTTGTACAGACACTGTAAAATAAATGGGATTATTTACTATTTACTATTTAAAATATTATTTTCCCCAGCTCTGCATGTATTTTCAGTATTAATCAGCGATCATAATAACAATTATTTTGAACTTGAAGTTCCTTTAAAATTGAATTGAATAAAATCATTATTACAATTCCTCTTGCATAGAAAAGTGTATTGAAAAAATTAGTGTATGGAGAATATGCTTATATGCTATTTTTTTCCACCGAAACAATCATTGTGCAAACATATACGTACCTTTTACTTCTAATGTGGTAAGGTTTGGATGGATGGTAATGTTGTACCTAGTGGGATGGGCAAACTTTGGTAGCCTCACGTTATTCCAGGGGAAAACCTAAAACAATTCCAACAATTTCAATAACTGCGTCAGTCATTGGATAAAATACTACAACTAAACTTGAAACACAGAACTTTGAAACATCCCCAAATGTAAACCTCGATGAAAGCACAAACTTTGACACCACAATCATCGGCAACCCTAACGTTTACAGTTTACCCCTCGGAAACTAAAAACTTCATCTCAAGAAAGAAGATCTGAAAATGTTTACGAATTCATTCCCACATCTGTTGTTGATTTACTTTATCTCGATGTGAACAAAATAGAATTATCGAAGCGTACGCTCCGTATACCTTTCAGTTACAAGACTAAACCCTAGAAAATTTCAATTTACATCAAGATCTACCCAGTCCAGCTGTAGGAGTGCATGTCCCGTGCGTTTCATTCCCACAATGCACTTCCCGTACATCCGAGAATAAACTATAACTAGCCAGCAGTCAGATTTGTACTTTGAATTATGCTCGTGTCTCGCAATTGATTTCCCGCCAAGATGTTTCACAGTCATGTTCAGCTTTAGATGAAGACTTTCAAGCTTCGATACAACAAGTATTGTGTCGGTGTATGTATATGCTACGTGTGCTTTATTTGAATCGCTGTCGCCCGTTCTATACACTTTCCAGCGTCTGATTCCGTGAATATTCATTCGTCTTCGTCTGAGCAGAATGGCAATCATAACTGTTACTGTCTCGAATGAATTAGGTGTCGTGTACAATTTAATCCTGCGTGAAAATTTCACGTTCGCACCATTAAATTTTTTTTTATGGAAAACGATACGAATAATAAATAGACTGCGGATTTTATGCATTTATGACAAAAATGGGTATTTGTAATTGAAAGTAGTGGACATTTTAAAAATACTTAAGAACATTAATGTATTAGTTTCAGCTTAATAGCATAATTAAAAGAAGAATACAATTTTTATTTTGCTCCTGTGTCATGCAATCAATGCAAACATTTTTTATTTTGCAAAAAGATCCGCAGTGTAATAATAAATATTCCATTATCATGAGATACACGAGTTAGCGTACATATTACCAGAACATTACCAAAAACGTGAACAATAATATTCTCGTTATTACTGAACGTGCAAATTGAAGTTGAACAGAATTTAAATACATTGCATTGTCGTCCCTAATGATTATTTTCATGCTCGCCAATGTAAGCGCGAAGATATTACATTGTTCTTTCTGTTATTGTATTATACTAATTAAATGTATGCTACAGTCGGGCAAGCTGCATCGAATTACCTATGCCAGAACAATTTCAGATTTTTACGGCGACACATGATTTCAATTATTCCCGCATTATATCACGACTATGTGCGCCAGGCCATGTGCATACATGTTTTGCTCTACTTTGGGATTATGATCATGCAGCCAACAAAACAAACATAAATGACTGTACCTCTCCATTAGTTGCAAGAGGCTCACTGCTTTTTTCATCGTCCTCGATTTCCAGGGTAGCTGGCTTTTTTCCAGCACAAGGGCAGTCTGTAAAAATTAAACACGAGGATTCATTAAAACGGAGAAACGACGTTTACGGGACACCCGTCATAGAATCGGACAGACCGGTTCAAAAAGCTTGTTTTAATAAGCAAACATGTGCATCGCTTTTTCGTAAAATCAAATACAATTCTACTTTTCTATCACAGACGTTTATAGCTATGAAACAAAATATATATGCACTACATTGAACCTTGATTTATCATCTTACAGATGGTTTACGATGCATTTGAATATTTTTCAACGGATAGTAATATTTTTGTTATTGATTCAGATGTTATTCGTAATAAATATATTCTTTGAGTTTTAAGAAGCTACTAACGTGAAAGGGAACTGTGAATATTGTAGCTATGAAGTAGATTTCTCGGCAATGAGTTGAACAGTCAAGTAGTGATTAATATAATACAATTAATTATCATTAATAAATTGGTAAAGTCGATGATATACCATTTTGTGGTCCCGCGAAGGCAATGATGAATGATATGGCGAAAAGTATCGCAAAAACGACGGTAGCTATGCAAAGGGCCCTTTTCTGCGAACACACGACCCCATTGTGCTCATAAATGCTACGTTTGTGCAATCCCGTGTTGCTATCTCCTGGAACAAAGGGTCTCCTGAAGAATGGCCGACGTGCATCAGGTGTAAAAATGTTTTTAATGCGATTAAAGAATCAGCGATAAAAGAAAACCGCGCACTCCTCTTTCTTATTGGGTCAGCGGACGTCGGAAACATCAGAAACGAAAAATCCTAAAAGTATATTTTAGAAAGAAAACAAAAGGAATGGATATATACAACGCGCAGGAACAATGAATTTCGTGTCCACCGACACACAAGGAACGCGTCGAGTTTCATGATCTCGGCTACACACTCTTGACACAGATTTTGCGACTGGCCGGTGGCAGGCCGCGGCAACGTTAATGCAGTTCCTCGGAAACATTCGTGACTCTTTTATACTTTTATCCAATGTGGAGCAGGGAACAATGTCTAGTTACGAATTTAAAGAAACGCGGGCGAACACCTCGCTCCGAATTTCTTAAACGCTAAAAATATTCAGCACTCCAGTCGCAGTAACTTGTATTCGAAAAGCAACAAGACTTCTTTGAGATTTTAGTTGCGACACATGCTTAAGGATGTTCTGGAGGATAGAATGGGAGACAAAAGTACAAGAAATTCGAAATCCATCAATACATTGGCAATGAAAGCCATTCATGAGTATATTTTTGTTTTTGAGTGTATTTTTTTTCTTTCGGAGTTTCTAGTTGCGTTTTTTCAAGGTTTAAATAGGGTTTGAAGTGGAATTGTATGAATTCTCCCTAAGAAGACGTGTAAAAAGGTGCAAAATTTAAGTTGCTATAATTCTTATTCTTGGTAATTGCATTAATTTAGTAAGAATTATATCTTGTCAAATTTTCAAAAATTTTGTTGCGTTTTTATATACCTCCAGAACATCCTTAAATAAATAAATTTTTTCCATCATTCTAGAAGCATCTTTGTAACATCGATAATTTCGCAAGAATAGATTTTTAGAAATGTGGATTTTTATTAGGTACAGTTTTAACAACCCAAATTGATTACTAGATCTACTAATCTATTACGAAAAATAATAAGATCTACTAATTCTAGATCTATTTGCTGAAGGTAATAAGATTTTTGTGCGATTTGTTATCTAAATAAATAGATTTACTCCATACTTTTAGAATTCCGTGCAATCTTGCAAAAGCAACGAGTTCTAGAGTGAGGGTTCGTCGAACGTCAATATTTAGCACTAGAATCATCAAACAGGTCAAAATGACCTATTTCAGATCTCCGTCTCGCAACTGCTAAACCCGTGAAGACGCTTCCGA
The DNA here is from genome assembly GCA_933228785.1 of Lasioglossum pauxillum. NCBI lineage: Eukaryota > Metazoa > Arthropoda > Insecta > Hymenoptera > Halictidae > Lasioglossum > Lasioglossum pauxillum. Next base: position 34,260,817 of record OW121701.1, on the reverse strand, counting down.
GAAAAACTTTCCATTCGATTTACTTGTTCGTGCACGTACTAAAGTCTACATCGTACAAAGCCTAAGTAAACACGTTGCAATAATTAAATTGCTCCGTGTAACTATTCGATAGAGGTGTACGAGGGTCCAGAAAAAAGGTCTTAGAATAATATTTCACCCATTCATAATTAAAACGACTAAAGAAATACTAAAGAAGTTTTCTAATACCAAGGAACAGAAAATGGGTGAGCGTTCACGTCGAGTAGCATATGGGGGTTAGCCCGATTGCGTTTGATGCTTGACGCTTCTACAGTTAAACAAAACAAGCTCGAATCGAAGCAAAGATGTAGATTCATTTCTAAAATCCAGCAGTTCTTTCGAAAACAAACGACACAATGTGACACGCCGCGGCGCATTTCGTTGTTCCATCGAACAATAATACACAAACGTGTGCATGATTTTTTGTCCGAGAGTGCCCCCACCGACGGCAGAATTCTAGTAGGTCACCGCGTCAACAATAATATCACGCACACACAACGGGAACAGGCGGGTTAGCGTGGTTGAATTTGAAAGATCAGAAGCTTCTCTCTTATTGATCGCACGCACGTGCTCTTCGTATAGTCGATTCGCAGCCCGGAAAGTCGTAAGTGGGCCACCTAGTCGACCGAGTCCACCGTGATGGAAAAGAATCACGTGGGGGTCAGGATAAAAGAGGGAAAACACCCAGGAAAGAAACCCTGTCAACCCGGAGAGACCGTGGCTCTCGTTTAAAGAGCTGATGACCTAAAAAACGAGAAATGGGAGAAACTGAAACAGCGAAATCTGAAGCAGTTGAACGAAGATTTCACGAGTAAGACTTAGCACAGGTAGCCGAGGTGTGTAAGGAGGAGTGGATGGTTGGATGGCCGGCAAAGCCTCACCTGTCAGAAAGGCAACGTCATCCACATCCTGCTCGCTCATCGCGAAACGATTCGGCGGTGGTCTCCGACGAACGATTTCTTTTACCTGACCGTCGTTCGTAGCATATAAGATTTTGATCAGGGGCTCTCTCTGTTCCGCCAGAATTTGGGCGGTCTTGTTCTCGTGGCTGGCTGGCGGTTCGTTGTCGTCGACGACGGACTGTCGATCGTCGGGCTAGTGTGCCAAGGTCAGAGAATCGTCGGCCGGGCGACGTTACGGAGAGATATTCGCGGGGGATCGTAAAGGGGGGCTGCTGCTGCTGCTGCTGGTGCTCTGTCAGTCTCCGTTTCCTTGACCCGGTTTCGCTCGTTTGGTAGCGTTGTTCAGAAAGGGATCGGCGGGATCGAGATGATCGGCCGTTGTTTCGCCACGTAGATTGCGGGAGCGCCGATCAGGGCCAGGAGCTGGAGCTGGTGCTGGAACTGGAGCGGGATCAGGAACACGGGCACGGGCACTGGCACCAGCACAGGCACAAGCACAGACACGGGCACGGTCACCAGCACGGTCACGAGCGCAGACAGGAGCCCGAATAGGAGCGCGAGCAACGAGACCGCGAGGACCCGCGACAACGTGACGACGCACGAGCTTACGAGGACACCGAACAGCTCGACAACGCCGGCAAGTCTATAAGCCACGACGTGCCTTGACATTTCATTGGCATTCAAGCGTGGATATAGCGACTGCGGAGTAGTTAGGCAGAAATGGCGACTTTCCAAACCCCGTTGGTAGCCTGTCGGTCTACGGGGGTGGTTTTACAGCCCTCGCCACACCGTACTTCGTTTCGCCTCGCCTTCCAGCGGAAGTGGCCCTCTCTCTTTCTCTCTCGCTCTCTCTATCGCGCTCTCGCTCTGTCTCTCTGTCTCTGTGTCTTCACAGTGGCGCCATCCGTGATCCACCCCGAGGACCGACCAATCTACACCGACCTGCCACCCCGGCTTCGATTTCGGGGTTGGTAAGAAAATTCTCTGCCCCGGTAACCAGCCACATGTTATCTCCATCGACTCTGCTTTTCCTTTTGTTGTTTTAACATGTTTAACACACAAAACACTTAGCACTTTCACAAACCACAAGTTAGCAACCACAAAAATTCAATGCGATCAAAGTAATTTATTTCGTACAAGAAACATTCAAGGGTTGAACGTACCGATGTTGTCTCGATCGACTCTTCTTATTTGTTCTTTTATGACAGATAACCAGCGCCCACAAACATTCTATGTGATCAGAATAATTGATTTTATGGGACAAAAATTGAAGGATTAAGCCTCTAGATTTTATCGGAAATTATTGACTCGCCTTCCGGCGTTTCCGATAGCCTGTGCTCATCGATACAGGAATCCGTGTTACGATCGCATGTTTCAGCGAATATATTGTCTCTAAAAACAAATTGGTATGCTGAAAGGTGAAAACATCATCCGGTGCAAAATTTATATGTATATGGCTAATATTGCTTCGCAAAATATATACAAGCACCGGAACGAAGCAATTAAACCATGAGTCGATGGAATTCAAGATTAATGTGAATATAATTGTAATTAACTAAATTAGCTTTTGGTGGAATGAATTCGTGTAATAAACAAAATGTTATGTGTTATATAATTTGGGACGAGAATCACAATTTTTTGACGAGGTTTGAAAACATGAGATGACTTTATGGCATATAAGGGACATTTAAGGGTGGACACTCTTAACTCTATAACCATTCTTCTTGATTAGAAATTTTTCCACATTTCTTAGCTCACCCATTAAGAGTAGGAGAAAGAATAATTTTCGAGTCGTTCCAAAAAACTTGACATCTCTAGAAAGGAGATGAGAACTAACACTGAATTATTTAACTAATACTCATAAAAGTGTCACTAGTGGCGGCATGGTGAAAATTGTTTATAGAAAAGGATGCGGTCGATATACGATTTCTAATTTAGCGCACAAAGTGGGATGCGATGGGCAATAGAGCCGATTGTCGTTCACAAAACGAATCGATTGCAACGAGCCCCGCGTACGAACACTTTTGTAGACCACTACACACCCTTCTGCCGTTTAATTTCTTCCTCGCATATGGGGTAGAAGGATATTCTGCTCACACCTTGCCCATCGATTGCCTAGAGCAATCGACGACCGATGAGTAAGACGCAAGCAGAATATGCATTCCGTGAAAATCGATCGCTAATTGAGATTTACGACCCTGCTTCCCCATTTAACTAGAGACCTACTATATTCGCTGACTAGGCACGTATGTTCCTCAAAAGTAGCGTACTACAGGTGGCCGTGACGTCACGATACAACGACACCCTACTTTTACTTTTGTCATTGCACGTAGTTACTGCACAAGCTACTTTAAATTTTGTTAAAAATTGACATAAAATGTTAAGCGACATAATTTCTTTCTCAGCCCCTAATAATTAATCTTGCTTGTAATACTGCTGCATAAAATGGATTTTGTTGAGATCTGTGAAATCTGAGAGAGTTTACTGTGATAATTATAGCAAAATTGGGTAGATGATATTTAAAAGTGTTGAAAAATTTTAAAAAATTGAAGATGTCCATGTGTGATATCGATTGCACGTAGTCACTGCACAAGCTATCATTTTAATACATGCCATTGAAATTTTGTTAAAAATTGACATAAAATATATTTGTTCTATTTTAGGCGACATCATTTCTTTCTCAGCCCCCAATAATTCATTTTACTTGTAATACTGCTGCATAAAATGGATTTTGTAGAGATCTGTAAAATCTATGAGAGTTTACTGTGATAATTATAGCAAAATTAAGTAGATGATATTCAAAATTGTTCAAAAATTGTAATGTCAATGTGTGATTTCTCCTCTAGTAAAATCACTATAGGAAGAAATAATATTCAATCTAGTTTCTATTTCTTGCAATCGATGCAGACAATTTGTATTTTACATAAAGATCTGCAGTCTAGTGATAATCCTCAATAATGCAGTTTTAGTTTTATTAATTGAATGATTTTGATTTTCTGGAAAATTCTTTGAAAATTCTTTCTGGGGTCTTGACTTGGTTGTGTGTGTGTTAAACGTTGCAAGATTCTGCAGTTAGCTGTAAGAATTGGAACAGATTCAACACGTGCGACCAAGGCGTCAAACGCTGAGAGTTCGGATTAGTGATTATGACGTCGCCGAGAGCCTTTAAGGAGGTTTCAGTCCATGCTAGACACGAGTGTGCTCGAAACCGATGGACTATTCGGAGAGTTCAACATCCTCGACGAACAATGACTTTTTGTTCGATTCTGACAATGGCAGTCGAAGAACAGATGCACGGTCCATTTCCGTTTCGTGATTTGTCTGTTGTCCGCGAAGGAAACCTTCGACCTATCAAAGATTCCTTCGCGAAATTGCTACTTTATTCACTGAAATGCTTTAAACAATTTCCCACTTCCTCACAATTCTTATTCCTGCGAAAGTTTATTCAGATTCTTCACCCAAAATTTTTTAATAACCTTTTTCGAGCACATGAAAATTTATTGAAATTCTCTTGTGAAATTGGCGACGTTTTATGACATTACAAGTCTCCGAACAATGTTTTTCTGTTCGCTAAAAATTTGTATGACGAAGAAATTTGTGCAGATGCATCGCGTCAATGTTTAATATATTAGTACAATGTAAAACTGTTATAAAAGTTCTTCTCTCAATTAGGTCTTTGAACAGAAATTACACAATTGGATCGCTTCATTTCTGGCATCAATAGATTTACTACAATGCAACGTTCTAACTCCGAAGCTATTTCAGTGCGACAACTTTTGAAACGTAGAATTGATGAATGGAAACAGAACTCATCAGCCAATAGTCGCGTCCTTTTATTATTCGACTCTTTGTGCTGTGTGGACACCTGAAAGCAGCATGATTTTCATTTGTCGCATGATTAAGATATATTTCAATAAAAATGTCACTTAAAAATTGATTTGAGTAGAATTTTTTCGAAGAAATTATTACTAAAGAGTGAAAATGAATTAACTGCAGGTTTCACGAATTTATGATAAGAATGAGTAGACAACAACAATAAAAATATAAAACGGTAATAACATTTTGTCAAAAATATGAAAAGAAGAAATAAATATTTCTGTGTATTTGTTTGTATTTATTATGTATTTATTTCTGTCTACGAAAAGAAGAAATAAATATTTCTAACTTCTATTTCTTGTAACTGATCTAGAAAATTTTGATTTTGGATGAAGGATCTGCCGTCTCGAGATGAGTTATCGAAGATAGGTAAGCTGCTAACTGTAAGTAGGGGAGGATAATGGGCAAACTAATCACATCGTGAATCAAGTCGTTATTGTTCTTGCGGCGCGATTAATCTTTATTGTGACCGACAAATTACGTTTATGGTAGCAGTTATTTAGGATCGCTGCTACTCACATATTATACATAAACACGAGAACTGTTCTATATGCACGTAGGCACTAGAGACGTGCATCTATTTTATAACCCTGATCGAAAATTCTGGTGACCCTTTTTGCATACTATTTTATGGTGTGCACCCTTGGGTGTGCTACAATTCGATACGACGGGCGTGAAACGAATGAAACGCGAGTCAATTCAGTCTCGATCGAGGCTGCAAAAATAACCCTAATCGACCGCAGCACGTGAACTCGAAGGTTCTAACTGGAGCAAAAAGTCCTCGACGAAATAAGAATTAATAGACCAGTAAAATTGTAATCTCTATTGCAGTGCACAGTGACACAGTTCTGCTACTGAGATAGGGGACTTTTAGAAATTTATACCTCCGACCAGGACATTGGAAAAATTTTGAAAATTTTGAAAATTCACTCTGAAGGGTTAAAATTACCCCTGGGATTTTTGCTACTTTACATTCTTACTTTGAAATTGTTTTTAAAATCCAATGAAAAATCTTTTCACCATTTAATAGATATAGTTGGAAGAAGTAACTTTTTTAATAAAATGTTTTGTCCGTCTTTTATAATTCTGACACAAGGTATCAAATAGAATTGACAAACAGTTGAATTGTTCCAGGATTAATTTTAACATTTTAGCATCGAATTGTCCCTGAAATTTTTGCTATTTTACATTCTTGCTTTGCAATTGTTTTTAAAATCGATTAAACAATCTTTTCATCATTTGATAGATATAGTTGGAAGAAGTAACTTTTTTAATAAAATGTTTTGTACGTCTTTTATATTCGCACGCAAGGTGTCAAATAGAATTAAAAAATAGTTGAATTGTTCAAGGATTAATTTTAACATTTTAGAATCGAATTTGGATCAAGTAGAAAGTCGGAGTAAGTAGAACAAGCGTGTCGATGTCAGACAACGCGTTATCTGGCGTTTTTCTCATTCAGGTGTTTCTTACATTGAGCAGTTTCAGATAAAGTATACTATCGAGTAATCAGTATGGATCGTTCTAGAGGAAAACAACTTTGCCGAGGTAAAGTTGGAATGTCTTGAGCAAACTATAGTGTTTTACATTACACAGGCTATTATGAAAAGTTACAAAGCAAGGAAGAAAGTTTCTATGTAGGTATTTTGATGAGACTTAATGTTTTCGTTGTGGGCTGGTTTTTCGTAACACAAAAGAAGCACAGGATCGCCTGCAGAAAGGCAGTCGTCTAACAATGGGGTACATTTCTTGGCCTACTAGCCTACTCTGACCATCTGTCCAACTAGTATTTCAGATCACCTTAAAAGAATACAGTTTCTCCTTGTGCTTCCCATCTCAATTAAAAAACATACAAATGAGCAGTTCGTTGTCTATGTCGCCGCGCAGCTGCGAATTTATGTCCCCGGTTTTGTCTCTGGATGCATACAGTTTTATGCATTCTCCAGTGGTATTATGTCTTAGGTCACCTTGCGTTCTTATTTAGCGTTTTAACGCTACAATTACCGGAAAGTTATTTATAAAATATTTTCGCATCGGGCGTTGGTAACACAATAAAATACTAATTACGATTAATTGTAATAGACGTGAATATATATTTTTTTAAATTTCATATCGGAATGTAGTTTATTTAAAACATTTGATGGTTGTTGTCCCGTATGGTTTTCTTATAAAATCCCCGTGCTACTTTTACACAGTCCAATTTGAAGTGTGATCAATATCGATAGAACAGGGGCGCTTATAAATGTCTGAACTTTTGAACTTGTGACCTCTCCAGGTCAAGTTAGGCTTATTTTCGCCTTAGAAAGTTTATTTGGTTTGCAATATAAATTGTTCTACTATTCATGAGCGTCATGCCCGTCACTGAAGGGGGAGACCATATTTTTCCCGGTGGGCTTACACGTGAGCCTACGTGCTCCGCAAGATAATCAAACTTTTAAGCATTGGGAGGATGCATGTACGTTTGATGATCCTCACCTCGAAATGTTGGGTGACGTTGCCCGAACGTCGTTCTAAGAACAACAAAAACAGACTAGTTTACGTTGGAAAATTTTATTTTCACCCGACGCTGTACCAATTTTGTCAACAATAACTTTGTCGGCGTTGTCACGTTAAGCTTGAAGGGAAGAAAATAAAAAAATATGGATAAAGCAAATAAATAATTAACAAAGCTGAAAATAAGCTGAAAAATACTACATATACATTTACTGTGTTTAGATACAATGACTCCCATTAATATTCGGACGTTCTAAAAAAAACGATAACTTTTTACATATTACACTACATGATTTGAACTTTTTTGAGAAGTCAGAGCAATTAGTTTAGTACACGTTGTGAAAAGAAATTTTTTCAAAAATTGCGATTGATCGAAGTTCTATAGAAAATGTTGAAAGTTGCATCTTACAACTTTTTAATGTGGATCTACACCGTAAATTTAAAAAATGCATTTTGCAGATCTGTGTCAATTATATGCACTGCGGATGTTTGAAAGAGTGACGACATTAGGATTCAATTTTTTAATCGGCAATTTACTCAGAATTTATTGATTTCTAATGAAAATGGTCAAGGGGTATATTTTTTAAATGCAATGTTATTTGTTTCTGAATGTCGTATATTATATTTCCTCCAGAGCAATTAGTTTAGTACATGTTGTAAAAAGAAATTTTTTCAAAAATTGCCATTGGTCGGAATTCTATAGAAAATACTAAAAGTTGCATCTTAAAACATTTTAATGTGGATGTACACTGAAAATTTAAAAAATACAATTTGCAGATCTGTGTCAATTATAGGTACTGCGAAAGTTTGAAATAGTGACGACTTTAGGATTCAATTTTTTAATCGGCTATTCACTCATAATTTATTGATTTCTAATGAAAATCGTCAAGGGGTATATTTTGTAAATGCAATGTTATTTGTTTCTGAATGGGTATATTATATTTCCTTGATCTTCTTATTGAACTTAACGAAAGCAGAATTACATTTAATTTTTGGATTGACTGAAACAGCACGAATGTGAGAAGCTAATGTGACGGTTCTCGTTTTGTAGGAAAATTGGACGTAACGAGGACATGATTATTCGAAGTTGATACGTGATGATGCGAAAGTGATTTAGAAGGAACAAGGAAATAAGCTAGGGGGTAAGTGGTGGAAGGAAAAGCGAGAGTGAAAAGGTTCGGAGAAAGGGACGAGCCGAGGGTTAGAGTGCGTAAAATCGTGAGAGAGGGGTAGTTTATGACTCCCAATTTTTACCTTTAGGCACGTAGCTGCAATTAAGGCGGAGATTTCAGCAGCTAAGAAGAAAAATGACCTCCACTTGGTCTACTTTCATCATTAAACTAAATTCTTCACACAGCCATACATACATACTTCATCAACATTTAATTTCAGCATCAAAGAAATATTTAAACAAAATCAAACCAATCTGTGTCCCAACCAATAAATGTATTCAATAAATTCCTAGAGCAGCTTTTTTACGAATTCTAATGAATAATAATAATTCACCAGGAATTTTCTGAACAATCCTCACGTTGGAGAGAAAAACGAAGAACAAAAACCTTTCCAACATTTGATCAGTAGCCCTAATAGACGTTAAAAGACCGCAAATAAACCTAACCCGCTAACGATCATGATCATTCAACCACGCTTGTTAGATGATTCTATCAACCAATTAGACCGTCGGACACCTCGACAGGGGGTTTGGAGATCTTATTTCGGCGGTCGGCGCGAATAGGAGGCGCGTTTTTCAGAAAGACAAGTGGACTTGAAGAACTCACCTGAGTTCGCCGGCACCTCGGTGGTGTTGGCGGTTCCGTTTTGCCCGGGACTGCGGGAACTGGATGTTCTACCGAGAGGTTCCATGCGGATCGCTTCGCTGCTTTCTCGCGTCGACGTTCCCCCTGGCATTTTGCTTTTCCTCCCTCCGGCTCCGCGTTTTTATCCGGCGAGCGTTGCAGCAGCCGCGCTGGCGGAAACTTCGAGGCGGAAGGCGCACGCTTCCTTGGTTCTCTATTCCCCGTGACTCCCAGCGAATTACATTCTTCGACGTTGATGCTTTCGAAGAAACAACACACTTTTCAGTCCCTTTCTATCCTGGTCCGTGTGTCAACCGTACGGGAAACTGTTGCGCTGCGTGCGATACTCCTCATCTTCGAAAACGCACCGGCAACCAGCTCATACTATCATCGAAGCTAAACTTTTGCGCCGCGGATTCTAGACGGATATCAAGGCGAGACGATCTATACTCTGCTACGTGTTGGTCCTCGCAGATTACGCGTGTATATATATGACGACATATATGTATATGTATATATATATATATATTGATAGAAAAAGCCAAGCTCGTAGTATAAAATAACTTTCGTTGCGTACTTTACATAAACGGTACAAAGAAGTTAATGGAAAAAGTGGCGTCGCATCCCGTGATTCAGTTTATGCGCCCGTTTCGAAACGACGGGGTTCAGCGAACTCTCCGGCTAATGGCATTTGATAGTGCGTCGCCGGGACTCGAAAATGATGGACTTGGAAAGTGTAATTGATTTTTGCCCGCTTCGGTTGTTAAAGGACTCTGTCGGCGAACTCTCGCCGAAATCGATGCGCCGTTCGAAACTGCACCTGGAACAAATCGTCGAGCAATTACCGGCGAGAAAAGTAGCATTTGTTCATGGGAACAAAAGTTTATCGATTTTCTATGGTTCTCCATTGACTAGATTACTTTAACAAGATTGTAATCTCAGAATTCTGTAAGAAACTCTTCCGTAATTTGTAACGATTGCAAAATTGAATCAGGAACAGGTTATTTTTACTTGGTAGTTAGTATTGTCAGATATTCGTCAGATCTAACAGCACAAAAATGTTAACAATCAATGTAATTACACAGCAGAAAATTCATCCGAGAGTTTTCAACAATTTTGTGGATGACTGTAGCTAGAGCATGCTCGTGTGCATGATTCGCAGTGTGCTGAGAATAACATAGATCTCGCTGCATCGGTGCCATGGCTTGTTTTTGCAGTCCCAAAATTATTGCAACCGGGCTGCGTGGACCTTTAAGTGCTTTATGGGGTAAAAAATGATTATTGTTCATTTTATTCTTACCCTGAAAAAATATATTCACCGAAAGCAACTTGTCCTTCGTTTCTGTTTTCATAGAATATTCTATGAAAATATATATTCATGGGCTAATTATAACTTTTATCACCGCGTTTATATCTTTCCTACTTCTGCGTCTCTGTTGAGGCGCGTAAGGTTACCGAAGTGTACGAATAACGACCATTCGCCTAGCTTTCGAGAAGGTGGATTGTTTTCATAGCAGGATCTCGTGAAATAAGATTGACGTAATAATAAATACTTCGTGCAATAAATATTGATTGAATGTTTGTTTTAATGACAGCACGAATCTCTAAATAATAATGTGCACAAACTTTTCCAGTACTGCCTGTATAATTTGTATTATCAATTTGTATAACATTGTAATTTCGTATAAATTGCAAAGCTTTGTTACAATAATTACCTACAAACTAGTTCAACCAATCAGATAACGATACACCGCGATAGCGAGTCTCAAAGTGTCCGTTTTAAGTAGAAACAACCAGTAATGATCAGACACGCCTAATTCGCCATATACAGCTTACAAAGAACGATTTGATTTAGCTTTTTTAATTTCTTTTTACTCTTAAAATTATCTCATTGTCTTCTTTAATGATTAACATTTCTTTGGAATAATCGATTTATTTCAGAAGCATAAATCTTTTATGCAACTTGCTCCAGTTCACGCGGGGCAGTGCAACATTAATAAATTTTCATTGATTTTATCGGACATACAATTTATTCCGCCCCGTTACCATAATAAACCTCGTGACACCGTACGTGTCCCGAACGTACACTGCAAAGTTAATTTTACATCAACAACGAAGACGTTAATTATATTTACCTATATTTTGTCGCAACGATTTTTTCCACGTCTCTTTATTCGGTCACCCCCTAACGCGTGTGCATCAACCATGCAGAAGTATTCATGCTACAGGGTGTATGCATGAGATTAGTATTTCCGCGGAAGTTTTGCTTTAAATGCAGCTCTGCTCGAGAAAACCGCACTAAAAGTTGTCGACGACAACAAGAGGATTGTTGGAATTATGAAACGACCTCCTCTTTTCATTTCGGTAGCAGTTAATTACGCGTTTAATGAGATGATGCTCTGTGGACGCCTCGGGTGTTTCGATTTTATCAGCGACCGTAGTTTCTATTTGTTATTTTGTGCCTCGGTGCAGAAACTGTTCCGCGTTCGACCGATGACCTGGTATAATAATTAACATTCTCGATATAGGCGAACTATATTTATTTATATACGTATAGCAGCACACTTTATATTATATAGAACCGCGTCACTGCATCCCGAAAATTAATATTATCTTAATATTGAGATACAGTAAACAATTTCAAAATATTACAGAAATTGCCATTTCAATTCAATGTATTTTGTTACATACATACAGGCGATGTAATTATGAAATTATCATTTAGCTACGATCTAAAAATAAGGAAAGACTCAAATAATTACTGCTATCGTGTGCATTACGTGGGATTAAACTTTAATCATTCAAGGGAAATCTGAAAGAACTGGTTTCATCCGCTCTTAACGAGTCAACTTAATTATTGCTTCACAAGTGCTCTGGCTAATCAAGAAAATGTTGGATCTTTCATTAGTCTGCATCTAATACTTGAAATTTTCCTTGAAAATATATTTATAGAAAAATCATTTATATACAAAATAATGAATTCGAGAATAGTAAGCAAACGCTTTTGGGAATTTTCAATTTCAGAATTTCTGAGGAAAGCTTTATCGCTGTCGCACTAATTCAGCCACATCGATAAAATGAATTATATTCATTTAACTCGTCCCCGCGTAAACAAATTGCATTAAATTAACGCAATTGCACGTTACAGTTCTCAATCAAGTTACGATCGCTACCAATTTATTTCCTCCAATTATAGCCTGATAAAAAAGACGCTTTACGGTTCGTCGATTTCGCGAGTCAATTCTCTTTCAGCACCGGCCCGGCGAACGAAAATTCCTAAAGGCCACCACCGTCGAGCATCAGAATTCCATAATTCACTTACAGTTTCTCATTACCCGATTCCTCGGGATTCTATCGGCACAAACCATTCAACTCGATCCCGTTCGATGAGCAACTCGTCGAAATAACCGAGAAGGGTGTACAACTTTCCCATCATTCCGCCGCGGCAGTAGGGTAACAGCATTCATGTGCGCGTGTGATGCACGAACATCGTGATAGAGCGTTGACCCTGCCCAGTCAGTCCGCAGAAATCCCTCCGAACGAACAAACCCGGCGAAAAACACTTTTCTACCACCTTCACGCAACACTTTCCATCGCGAAACTTTCCCGGAGAGGACGCAACGTGCAAACATTAAAACCATTCGATCACACGACGCCGAACGTGACGAACATAAACAGAATTGCTACACCCCTGGAAGAACGTTTCGATCAAACAAAACGGGCGTTTGCAATCATACATTCGACAAAAATTCTTTTACTCAAAAATAATTGTAAAAAAGATTCAATTGTTCTAGGTAAACTCTATCGACGTAAACAAAGAGAAATAAAACACTGAACACGGTCTAGAAAATCGGCTTCTCGATTTCAGGAAAACACTATGATAAACTAGATTATATGTAAAGACAATTCCTCGCAAATTAACTTTGTTCTTTCGTACTATTTACTAACTAAAGAATGATAGAGGTTAATAATAAGGTAGTTAATTTATAACTTTTCGGAAAAGAGAGCCACTGATTAATCTGTCTAATAAATTGGCTAAAACAAGTCTCACATGTATCAAGTCAGCATTCTTCAAGAAAAAAAGACACCTGCCGATAGGGCAGCCAACGTCGCTTCGCCCTTAATTCTTCGGCAGGTAAATAAACAATCGCCTCGGCGAGGGAAGGGCTGAGAGCCGATTCGTACGTTGCTAATAATTCCGCGAAAGAATCACATTCGCGATTTTGATCGTGCATTTTGTGCCAGGGGTTGGCGGAAGGCAGGGACGCACGGAATGTTGAGGCCGATATAAACAGAACAGGTTTCGAGCGACGGAAGCGTATATTTAGAGACTGACCTCTGGGCCAGGGTGAGCCGAGGTGAGCCGAGCAAGCCGGCGAGGACTTCCCTCGTCGGAGAGGACACCCAGCGTGTCGATCCTCTTCGTGTTCGTCGGTTCCTCGTCATCCGTGCGTCGACTTTGTCCTCGTTTCCGCCTCTCGAAAACGGAGTTGAGAGAACGCGAGAATGCCGGCTAGCGGTTCATGGCAAAGAGTTTTCTGACGGATAAAGGCGTCGCGACGTCGACGATGATCAAGAGCACCCGGAGGGCGTCCCTCTGCTTTCCGTAACACTCAAGGCTGGATGAGGATCGAATCGCGGCGATCGCACTCCTCCGTAGATTTCAGATTCAGCTGCGGAACTGAGTTTCCCTCGCGTAGGAAGAACAGCCAGAGCATCGTCGACGACGCAGCCGTCAGAACGGTGAGGATTGTACTGAGGGGAGTTTGAGAATCGAGCGTGGCTGAATTTCCGGACGCAGGGAGGCGCGGCGGTCAGGATCAGCCACAGGTTGCGCCCGCCTCGTTCACGCAGGCCGGGCATCTTGGCTGAGGGGAGGACACCCTCTCCGACAGAAAGAGAAATCGATTAACTTAGGCATTCACGACTGCGAACCCCCGGCCGCACGACACCCACCCCTCCGGATTTCGATCGCTTTTCGGAGATGCCCCCGAGTACCACCACGTGGTACTACTATACTCTAATCAACGAATTTAGCTGTCGTCTTTAGAACCCGGAACTTTACTCGTCCTCTCATTTTTCACGATCGCTTCGTGAAGATCAGAAGCTGCAACGAATTTTTCGATTTTGGCTGCACTGTGATCGATCGGTCATATCGGGCGCGAATGACGGGTGCCGATAAGGAAACCCAGCGCTGGGAAAAATCATATTTTTATTATTATTATTATTATTATTATATACGGACCGAGGTCCTTTTATACAAATGTTTACAGTTGTTTGGAGTAGAACTGATGAAAACAAAAAGAAACATAACAAAAAAAAATTTTAACCTAAAATTTACATAAAAAGGGACAAGGGCGAAACTAAACAAATACAGGTACGATATTAACAAATAATCTTGCGTAATTTTCTTCTGAATTCCTGTAACGAGCCATTAAAAAAATCGATATTATTATACAGTATGTTTGAGCTTGCAATAATGAAATTTAAACGATTTATTACTCTACAATGTGGATCTGAATTTTATTGTTTGAAATCCTGCTCTCGTTCTCAAAACACGTTTAGGTAGGATAAACTGTACAATGATTGGCACGTTAAGCCAAAATCGTAGTAAAAATCTTTTTATCTTTGTTTGAAATGTTTAAGCGAACTTAACTTGCTATTATTATAAGCTAATAGAGATTTTTCAACAAAATCAAACAGTTTTACGAGTCATAAATCGTTTATTATAAAATATATTCAGTGAATAACAATCGTAATACAAATAATACAGTCATTGGTTCAGTAAGAAGTAAACGTTAAACATGATATTTGTTTTATAATTATTTTATAATGTTTTATTAAAACATATACGCACTTATTACATCTGTAGTACAGTCCGAAATTAAGTTATAAAGCGATAAAGTATACTGACTCTAACGAAAATTTTAATAAAACACTATGGTACTTTGGGATTATCCCGTCGACCGAAAAACAAGTTCCAAAATAAACATTCTAAACACATTAAATATATAAAATAATAATAATAAAATAATAATAACAAAAAAAATGTAAGTGAAATAATACGTAATAAAAAAGTGTAATAAAAACAACGAATCAAAACAAAGTCAAAAACTCTATTTTTTGTTATAATTACACATTGAATTATTCTTGTGTCTCACCATAAATATTATTACAAATCGTTATTGGCAGAGAAGCTACCTTTTGGCGATAATTTCTGTTTGGCGAAAATGGTCGACGGGATAATCCCAAAGCACCAACACTTTACTGGATGTACCAGCGTTGCTAACAGTCATATTTGGAACTCTGTTATGAAAACTTACAATATTGTTTTGAAATGTAAATAAGAAGCAATATAAAATGATTTTCCATAACAGGGAATTCTTAATATTTGCCGTTTAAGTCAAAAGTGCCAGTAACTACTGCGGTGCCAGAAATAGTACAGTTTACCCTAATTTTCTTTTGAATTCCTGTAACGTGCCATTAAAAAAATCGATATTATTATACAGTATGTTTGAGCTTGCAACAATGCGATTTAAAGGATTTATTACTCCATATGTGGATTTTGATTTCATTGTTTGAAATCCTGCTCTCGTTCTCAAAACACGTTCAGGTACGTAGAAATTGATTAGCCTCAGGAGTGCGGGACAATCTATATTATTATTTATCAAATTAAAAATAGAGCTCTGGTCGGATACTATTCTTCGATCAGATAATGTCTCCAGGTTGACTATGTTTAATATTTTGGTGTAATCATGATCAAAGATTGACATTGGGTTGTTTGTCTTATATGCACAAAACCTGAGAAATTTATGCTGCACTCTCTCGAGCATGATTTCATACTTGACGCTTTTCGGAGACTATATAGTTGAAGCATATTCTAGCGGGGGATGAACAAGGGTAATATATAGCAACCTAAGTGTATGGATTGAATGAAAATTAGTGGAAAAACGAAGTATGAACCCGAGCATTCTTGAAGCGGAGTTGACAATGTGATAAAAATGGTTGGAAAGTCTAAGGTAGAGGAGAAGTGAATTCCTAAGTCCTTAACTTCTGTTATTGAGGAGAGAATACAGTCATTAAGACGGTAAGGATATATAAGACGTACAGAACGACGGGAGGACCGCATAATTTGGCATTTTTTAATATTGAGATCCATACCGTTCCTGTGACACCAGTCGCAGAAACGATCCAGGTCTGCCTGTAATCTGGAGGCATCATCCCGGGACGAGACGATGCTGAAGATTTTTAAATCATCTGCGAATAGGAGATACTTGCAATGTTGAAAAATGGTGGTTAAATCATTAATGAATATTATAAATAGTAGAGGATCCAGGTGGAAGCCTCGAGGTACTCCGGATAGAACATTTACCGGTTTTAACGATTCTAGGCTAAATATTGAACGATCAAACACAGTTCTTTTCCTCACTCCATAGCCAGATCCTTCAGAAACAATATCCGAATGTCATACAAATCTGGGTAGATTGCTATAATTAAAGATTTCCAACATTGTAAGCATTCTGTTGACGAACACACTGCGTCTAACGTGTACAACTTCGAGGAACCATCTGGAGCTCGTTGTTTGGAGAACTTCTGCCTTAAAAGACCACACTCGCCGCTGTTCTTCTCGTAAATTAATCAAACATGAGAATTAATCGCTGTCAATAATTCTGATTTATTTTGTAGCAAAGTAGCAGCCCCCGGCATGGCTCTTCGCCCGTGCTAAGAGTGAGAAGAATTTAGATTTTGATCGTAAACAACAAATAAAAGAAATAAAAATAGCGTAAAAACCTTTTCCATAAAAAAAACATATATGTGCCAAGTTTCATGTTGATCGGTCAAACAGTTTCGAAGCCTATTAATCATATTAAGAAGAAGAAGAAGAAGAAGATTATCGGGTAGCATTTCTTTTGTCTGAACTTTCCACGTTACAGTGAAAGAAGAATATTAACAATATTTTGAAGTCTTCGACTTCCTTCGTGTTTTTCTGTTTCGCGATCATTCTCCAGAACATTTTTTGTCTTTCGTAATACAGACGCACTTCCTGTTTGAAAACACGCCATGCATCTCCAGAGACAACGTGTCTATTCTTAGAAGAAAATTGAATGCAGTTGTGCAATTCCACGTCGAGTTAATAACAGGTAGTTGCACGACAGTCGACGGCAACCACGAATTCCACGGTAGTAACGGCTGACGATTCGATTACGCTATTTCAGAATTTTCAATGGTATGGTTTTAACGAAAACTCGCGGAGTATACTTCGTACTTTTTGTTAACGCGCGATATCAGCATCGAGATGAGAATGTTTCCTGTGTTGCCGACTGATAACAAAGATATCGTATCGGAGACTTGATAAACCAACGGAACAAGAAGTTGATGCTGAACGATCTTATTATAGTGCTCCTAATCCACCTGAGAGTGCCGAACACATCACTTCTATTAGCAATATGCATGTAAGTATCGATACGAGGAATTACACTTATGTTACAACGTAAACATTCAGCTTTCCCATAAAGTAAATTTATGTCAGATGTCCTTTCATTTTGGTGAAAACGAAATTATTTTGTTTAACGAATGGAAAGTGGTGGACTGGCCAGGAATTGGATGGTCAATGCTTGGAATTATTTTTTTAGTGACGTTGTACGAAGGACTGAAGAGCTATCGGTAAGTGGAATAATTAATCAATTCTGCAAAATACAGAATTAAATATCTGTAGTAATTCTTCTTTTTTTCTAATATATCACAGTGATCATCTTTATATCGAGACTGCACGTTATTCGAGGCTTAGAACTAGAAGACCGAGAACGTATGTACTTTGTTGACATTAAAATTCAATTTTGCCAGTCCACAGTTTAGCAAATTAATTTTAACTCCGTTCTGTTACAATCTTTAAATAAATTTATTTTGTTACATAATATTTTATATATGATATTTTATAAAGTCGCGTGCGACACTGTCGACTTTTATATACTTACAAGATACGCAGATTATGTTAAAATACAAAACAACTGTATTAAGAAATATTAATAAAACCTTTATTTCATTTCGGCCACAAAAATATCTCTCGGAAAGAAATCATTTCATTTTTCATCGAACTGAAATTGAAAGTGAACGGTTAACATTAATTCTGCATTAATGTAAGAATGATTTTAATATTTGCCAGCGTTTCGATCATGTTGTCGCCAAGTATAATATTCTTGTACAAACGGCTGAAATACCTATTAATCTTCATTCAAATAGGTGAATCGTTATCTTATCGAATCACAAGTGCCTTTCATGTGTACTTTGTTTCAGGGCATTACTCTTCTCCAAGGTTCATCTCGTTCAGACGGTCGGACACGTCGTACAGCTGATCATAGGATACTTTCTTATGCTAATTTTTATGACATACAACGTTTGGCTGTGCTTAGCTGTCGCGATAGGTACTGCCGTGGGTTATTGGCTGTTTTCTTGGGAAAAGTCCAGCGGCGACAATATCGACTGCTGTTTCTAGAAATAAGATCTTGCTCCGCCTCTGTCTAGCCTAAACGCGTCTAGATAAACAGGTGCGACTTCAAATCTTATTCTATGACTCGTGGGAAGATGAAGATTAAAGATAGATCATAAGTGATTCACTGTTAAGAGTAGTCTCACAAATAATCACGTTTTACCAACAACTCGCAACTCTTTCGATTCCGTTCCATTTTTACTCGAATTTTAATCCTAAATCTTCAATAAAATACTTGCTGCCATAAAACAAATGTTGAGGCATTCAGAAAATTCTTTCTTTTTGCCAATCAACATTGAAATTCGTGTCTGAATTGTTGAAACGAAATTCGAAACTCCTTCGTGAAATAGTTGAACTGTGAATTGTAAATTTACAAAATTTAGGCGAAATGCAGCGTAAAATTCATCATTGATTAGTTTTGATCATCTACACAGATGTATATTGTCAATATAAAGTTCATTCAGAAAGACTGATATCTGTAAATCAATTACAAATGATTTTTTTCGAAAGAAAATGTTCTAATTACAATTATTGTGTTCTAGGAAATGTTCTAAAGAAAAGGATACGAAGGTTGTCTAATCGTGAAACTAGACTAAACGAGAATACCGTGAAACATCCATATTTCGATCACACGGTGCACTCGCGTCACTGTGGAAGGAATTTACGAGTTTCATTCGAATCTAAAATTACATAGATAAAATGATGAGTAACAATAGCACAGAGACTATTTTCAATAAGAGTACACCATGTGTGTACAGAAGACAGTTCAAGTCAACGAACGAGATACTGCTTGGATGGGATAAATTTAATGCTAGGGCATTTCTTAGTCTGCTTTGTCTCTTTTGCATTTGGTGCGTTACATTCTTTATAACGTATAAGCCAGACGTTTCTAATGAGGGTCATGAGGGTCACGAAGGTCATGGAGGTCATGAGGGTCATGAAGGTCATGAAGGTCATGAAGGTCATAATATGTCGATGAGCATGTGAATTTCTACCATACATTTACAAGTATGTAAACATATCACGCACTTCTAATTAACATTATTTTCTATGTGTCTACATAAGAAAATTATTATTCTGATTGATAGTATCATAAAAATTATTTAAATATAAATAAATTTTTTTAAAACACCACGTTTTTAAAACGGACTAAAAAGTATAAAATAAAATTTGTATAAACGCCACGTTTAAAAAACGGACTAAAAAGTATAAAATAAGTTTTTCTAGCCCCATAGAGATTCCTAACCCCTGAAAATTTGTGATTGTGCATTTTTAATAGCTATGGAAATACTTGTAAGATTTAAAACGAAAAACGCGGGGCGCATGCAATAGATAATTGATGCATGAACACTAAATCACTAACAACTTTATTGCACTGCAAATGATATGAAGTGTTGTACGAGATTTCTCAGCGGCAGCTACTCTCTACACTCCTTACTATGTATTATCTTGCGCCCCACGTTTTTCGTTTTAAATCTTACAAGTATTTTTTTAGCTATTAAAAATTCACAATCACAAATTTTCAGGGGTTAGGAATCTGTATGGGGCTAGAAAAAATTATTTTATACTTTTTAGTCCGTTTTTTAAACGTGGTGTTTTTAAAGATTTTATTTTATACTTTTTAGTCCGTTTCAAAAACGTGGTATTTTAAAAAAATTTATTTTTATTTAAATAATTATTTTCTGCTTTTTAGCCTTATGTGTGTGAAATTTTACAATCGATTTTGAACATTTTGATGAGATTATAACAGAGACATGTAATAAATTTCATACGGTATTGCGACGCGTCATATCGAAAACGAACGCCGTGGTAAAATGTCAAAGATAAAGGTTCGACGGAGAATTTCGGTGTAACTGTTCTTTCGCTTGGTAAACAAATATTATAGTATACTAATACGTAGTAACTTTATAAACACCGCACGGAGCTCGAACGCACACTGACGCACACTGACGCACACTGACGCACACTGAGCTCCTTCGGTGCGAAGCGGGTCAGTGGAGTGGGGATGAGTCAGAGAGGGAACGGGTAGTGGAGTAGGGAGCGCTGTCGTGCGGCGTGGCGATCGCTGAACGCGATGACGTAGTTTTGCGGGGGGGGGGGGGTGAACAGGTAAATATTTAATTGTTATTTCTCCGAAACGGATAGACTTTTAAAAAATTTTTTTTGAATAATGCATTGTCATCCAGTTCTGAGCCATGTAACCGATTTCAAGTCTCTAGCTCATCAGGAAGTTAGTTTAAAATCAATTGCAAAATTTGCCACCGAACAAACAGACAAACAAACAAACAGTAAAATGTGCATTTTCAACATGTCATTTAGCTCGCTGAAATTACATTCTAAACAAGACTAACTGCAATGTAAATTCATCTCGAAGAAATATTTCATTCAATTCTAAACCATGTATGAAATAGTGTATTACGTATAAACAGTATGTTAATATTTTCAAATTCTTGATCGTACAATATACGTTTTTTATCAATATGCATTCTTTCATTTCTCCTCGTCGAGTGTGTGTGTTAAGAGCCAGGTGATTTTCATCTTTTACTTAAGTATACAATTTTGTGGAGTGAATTGTCGTCCATATAGTGCACAGCTGGTGGAGAATATAAAGTAATAATAACTTTTTATGTAACTTATACAACTTAGCACAACTACAGTGGGTGTACAAGGTATTCGTACACCTTTCAAAAACTAATAACTACTTTATAATTGTACCAAACAACCTGTTTTTTCATAATCAATTGAAAGCATTGGTTTATTAAAACTAAAAAAGGCATTTTATAAAACTTTTTTATTTGGAACCTGAATGAAAATTTAATAGATGTATATTATTCGTAGATCGATGTTAGTTATACACATGCTGAACAAAAATATACATACGTCAAATACCAAACTGAGAAGACATTAGAACGATTTAATGATATTGTTACATTATTTTAGAGTTTTTGAGATGATTGAAACCGAAAATATAATTTTATTTAACCTCAGTCTGTTACAATCAACTTGAACAAATTTTATTTTGGATAAAAATCCACAGTTTGATGATGAAAGTAACGAAAGTACCCGAACTCCCTTTAAAACAGAATAACTTTCTCATAATTGTACCAAACGACCTGACTTTTTAATAATCAAATAGAAGCATTGATTTATAAAATTATACGCAAAAAAGATTTTCCAAAAAATTATAATTTACAAGGTTACATGCAAAAATAAAAATGACATTCTTTAAAACTTTTTTATTAGGACCTTCAAAGAAAATTTAAAATATATGTTTTTACATACACACAAGCTACAAGCGATTAAAAATGGTGAAAATCGTAGTTTTACACTACTTTTGATCAGTTTCTGTTTAAAATTCACAGAATCGTACATCTTTCGATGAGTGTCGTTTTTTCCTGCGTCAATCGATTTCGAAGAAATTTTCAACATGTGTATAAATAACACAGACCTACAAGACACATATTTTAAATTTTCATTAAGGACCCAAATAAAATAGTTTTAAAAAATGCCTTCTTTATTTTTGCATGTAACATTGTAAATTATAATTTTTTCATTATCAGTTAAATTATAATGTTTCGAATTGATTATAAAAAATCAGGTCGTTTGGTACAATTATAAAAAAGTTATTAGTTTTTAAAAGGTGTACGAATACTTTGTACACCCACTATATTTCCGAAGAGCGTACGAGGGTGCAAACCGTGTGCAATACCGGGTGTCCCAAAATTCCTTCAACAGCCGAAAATGGGAGGTTCCTGAAATCATTTGAAGCAACATTTTCCTTTGCAAAAATGTTATCCGCTGCTTTATTTAAGAGTTATTAACGAAAGACACGGACCAATCAGAGCGCGTCATAGACGCGAGTTGGCATAGTCGGCCCGACGCGTTAACTGTCTATTGGCCGACTGTGCCAACTGGCGGCTAGGTCGCGCCCTGATTGGTCCGTGTTTTTCGTTAATAACTCCTAAACAAAGCCACAGATAACATTTTTGCAAAGGAAAATGTTACTTCAAATAATCTCAGGAACCTCCCATTCCCAGCTGTTGAAGGAATTTTGGGACACGCTGTATACACTACTGTGCAAAAGAGTATAATTATAAGATATAATGACAAACAATATCTTTATGTAGAAATTGTACTGTACAATGATTGATTTATTGCATTTAAAGTATTAGATAATCCGCAATAACACATATTCTCAGAACTAGTCCATTACACAGCGGAATGCTTTTTCAAAACGTACTGTGTTCTTGTTCCTTTCTATCGATCGTATAATTGTTGATAAAAGATGTAATGATGCTCTCGGCGCACTGGTTCGATCCAATTTTACTTCAAAGCAATTTTGCAATTTGAATTAAACTTTCGACGTTTCGATCTATGTTTAGATCATTTTCAAGAAAAATAATAACTGCGTCTGTGAATTATTAAACAGAATAACTAGTATCGACTATTACCATCAGTAAATCAAACATTGAATGTCTAATTGTGTACTTCGTTACTCACTTGCTTAATGAAATTATTTTAACTACTTTGGAACAACAAAACACGTGCTGTTTGAAAATGATCTAAACATAGATCGAAACGTCGAAAGTTTAATTCAAATTGTAAAATTGCTTTGGAGTAAAATTGGATCGAACCAGTGCGCCGCGCCGGGAGCATCATTACATCTTTTATTTACTGTGTTCTTATTCGATTTTTTACGCTTCTCTATTAAATATGGCCGGGTGCTTCTCTGTTTTGCACAGTAGCGTATTCCAGTACACCAGACATCGAGGAGCAACAAGATTGTCGTACATCCCCATAGAACGGTGGATCGCGGATACAGGATTCGAAGGGAGAACAAAGTCGCAGTTTTACCGGCAGGTTGCTGGTGACTGTCGTATTGAAGTCTCATTGTCTTCGAGATAATATCACGTGCTCATTTTAGCCCCCCTTCCGCAGTTCGAGGACAGACCCGGCGAGAGATCAACAGTTATCGCGGATCCCTTTCATTTCAGTGCTGCTCATCCGCTTCTCCCCGAAGTGCACCCTCTCAGCACCATCACCACATCCACCTGTCTTGGCCAGCCTTTGTACATTACGCCTTTTGAACCCGATAATCCATGGGGATTGCGTTCTCCCCCCCTGACAGTACGTCATTTTACATTTTTCTCCTCACCGTGGTTAAAATTCGCTATCCGCCGATATCCCTCCCTGAAACACGACCATTTACGGCTCGAGCTTATTTATCACGGAGTTCGTATCACGGTTCCCTAATACCTTGACATGTTTACGTGAACCATGTCTCAGCAGTTGAACACGATCGATAACTGCGCGAAAAATAAACCCTTATCGGGCGAATCGGTTCGCGCGATTATAAGTTTGCACAGTGAGAATTTATTGTCCCCCAGATTCTGCAGATCTGGTCTAGATCTGCGCAGATTTTTACCTACCGTTTTCTTATCGAATATTTTGAGATATGTCTGCTGACAGATGTTGCGTTTGATAAAGAATTTGCTGCATTGATGTAAACGCTTGAACTAGAAATAGTAATTGTAGCTTCATTGATCTTGAAAGGTGAATCTTAAATCTTTACGAGCGATGATCTTGCTCCTCAGAAAACTGAATCATACACTAAAGTCTTAAAACACTGGAAGAACAGAAGAATATGTATTGATCTTTCGGTGTTCAACCCTCGACTAACGAGGGCTGTGTCCATTTTGGCTCAGTATTATAAACGGCCCGCCTAAATTCTCATTTTCCAGCAGCTAAATTGAACGGTTAGCCATTTATACGATTAGAGCTATTGATCCAAAAGAAGCGAGTCGAAAAATAATTAATTCTAAAGCTTTGCGAAACGTCACAAACATTTTCCACAGAAAACTGGATGATACATGAAATTCTTAAACACTGCAAAAGAACGAATACGTATTGTTATTTTGTTGTTTAATCCTTGTACGATGGGAGTTGGGTTCATTCTGACCCAGAATTGTGTCCCATCTAAATTCTAATATTTCAGCAGTCGAATAAAATAACAATTTAAACGAAATCAAATAAGAGGATTAGCATTGATCCGAAGGAAGCGAGTCCAGAAATAAAAGGAAATTGATGAGGACTGGAATAGACCTGACCATGTCACGGAATCGTCAGTAGCCCGGCAAATAATTAAATTAATTGCTTGCGAAATTAATGGAACACGGTTCTGCTGATGTGAATCGCCGACACTGATTCTCAGAGGGTTAAATGTTCGAGGGTGCATGGACGGAACGAAAGCTTTCGCGTTCGACGTTTGACTCATGCTAGGAAGAGAATGGTAACCCGATGGATCGAATAATCGCAGAGGAATCGTTCCCAACCATCATCGAGAGGGTGTGTGAGTGTACGCGTGTGCGACTGGTCGATACTGGCGTCGGCTGCTGGTACAGCTATGCGTTTCTCTTTTACGCACTGTCCCCAGAAACGGTCCTCGCTCTCTCCCTGTCTGATCCGATCCCCTAACATCGCGCCACCTCTAATGGTATCATTCAGAACCCACCTCCACGAGTAACCTACACGCTGTTACTAAACCGACAGTCCCCCCTTGTCATTAACATAATCGGACAGACGACGAATACTCGGCTAAATAAATTGTGACACCCTGGACACGTCTCAGTTTTATAGCTCGTGCTCGTTCCGAGATCCAGCCACCATTGTAATCCAATGAATCGGGTGCACGATCGGCATGCTCCACTTTTCCCGCTTGTAAATACAGTAGAACCTCGGTTATCCGAACTGGATAGCGGAACCTCGAACAATACAGTTATTTATAGTTACACTGTTATGCGAAATAAAGAAGCACCCGGCCATATTTAATAGAAAAGCGTAAAAAATCAAAGAAGAACACAGTAAAATAAATATTCCGTTTTGTCGCTCGTAACGAATTAATAGAAATTAGTTTATGTTATTGGCGTACAGGTTCGATCCAAAATCAAAACAAAGCAATTTAAAATTTTCCAACTTAAAAGATTTTTTTCAACGTTTCAAGCCAAGTATGGATCATCTTCAAGAGAATTTTGCGTTGGCTATGTGTAAATTTACACATAATAAAACAATTTACACATAGCAAACGCAAAATTCTCTTAAAGATGATCTATACTTGGATCGAAACGTTGAGAAAAATCTTTTAAATTGCAAAATTGCTTTGTTTTGATTTTGGATGGAATACAGTAAGTTTTGAAAAAAGACTCCGCTGTTTAATTGAATAGTTCTGAGAATATGTGTTATTGCGGATTATCTAATACTTTAAATGTAATAAATCAATCATTGTACAATACAATTTCAACATAAAGATATTGTTCGTCATTGTATCTTATAATCATACCGGGCGCTTCTTTCTTTTGCACAGTAGTGTATATTATTAGATTTAATCTTGATTGATTCACACAGTACATTTTATGATTTTACCGATTTTATGCATTTACTGAGAAAATGAAACAGCAACTGAACTGTTCGTTGCCAGTGTGGGTGAATTGTTTGATTGGGACTTGTTCAGAAATTGACTTTTCGTTTGAACTTCCGTTTATCGATTTTTCTCGCTTAGAAATTCCGAACACGCGCAAAATGGAAGGGAGAGAGAGAGAGAGCAAACAGTTGATAGAAGGTGTATTTATGTCGCAACGAAAACTATCTGGCCACCATCCAATCTAGTTGACGTCCACGTGTTGCATCTGCCACAGTGTTGCAGCAATGAGCGCTGTGCAACAATGCAGAAACGTTTACGCGCGTATTACTGTGAATGAATCTGTTGCGTGATATGGGACAGTCGTTATGTAACATTTTCTACACTTACAATTGTTACGTAAACTTTTAAATCAACTACTTTCGGTTTATAATGCCGTGGGTGTTTTCATTGAAATAGAAAATTATTTATGAAGTTGTAATTTTATTTATGATTGAATAGTATTTATGATTGAATATAGCTGATAGTTGTATGTAGCTTTAAAAACTATATGCGAAAGTTGTTGAAGGTCTGTTCTATATTTCCTGATTGCAAATACTTGTAGATTATATCTAAACTTTGTGTTTGAAGAAGTTTGTACTAAACGAATTAAAATTTCTGAAGCTATACATATATAATTCTAATCCAAGAAGTCATTAAACAATGTAGTTCATTATCGAAACGAAATGTTCTGATTATTTTGCGGATTGTTCACCGACGTTCTTTTCAGACGCAATATTACAGAACTATATTAAAATCGTGTGATAAATAAATAATTTGTAGCAATTCAAAAGTGTATCGTAACGCCATCTACGGCAGAACGTGAAAACTTTTAGTCCACTAGTTTCGATAATTTATTATTAGATGGCAGCCTGGTTTCGACTGTCTGTCTCTGTCGCACACTATACGTCTATCCTTGGTTTTCCACTTTCGAAAATTCATTAATGATTTATTAATTAGCTAAAAATTCTTTTTCAAAACAAAACAGGGAGATGTACTAAGACTCGGGGCAACTTTCACCATCATAAAAATACATTAATAAATTGTGTGAACTTTGGAAAAAATTAAGAACAGAAATCTTAGACAATTTTTAATTAATTTAAACTTCACACCTTTTCAATAGTTTTTGAAATAATTGCTTCGTCATTCACAATAAATAACATTAAACAGTCTGCCATTTCCAAGTCGGTAAGGTAGTCACTTTCGCTTTTTAATCAATAAATTCAGTTAGCATAGAACAAATATTAGAAATAATTTTAATCTACCAATAATGTAGGTACATTACAAATTTATAAAAAGATCCATTAGATCCACAATTGCACTGTTTCTTCCAGCAATAAACCAAACATTGTTTCAGCTAAGTAACTAAATATACAGGGGGTGAGTTTCACATTCACCGAAACATAAAATCGTTTGAAAGACGTATTTAATCCAAATATAGGCAACACAAGTACAAAAAGATTACCAGACCAAAACTTTTTCTTGCACTGTGGACTATACATAACTCATCCACCTTAAAAACATGGTAATACATTCGTAGGAATAGCTGGCACTTGCGTGTTCCGCATATGAAATTCATTTAAATAAGTATTACTCCATGTTGGGGTCGTTCCATGAGACATAAAAGTAAAATGTACAATACTACATAAATATTGAACGGCGTCGAGCATAGGTGTCCAACATTTGTTCGAATAGATGTAATCGGGTTACATCAGTTAATAATTCTCCCCTGTTCTGGTCTGCAACCCTCGTTCAATTCCACATATAAATCAAAATGACTATAAACGCGTTAAAATAAAAATCCCACAAAATTATTCTGAATCCCACCGAAAGTTCAATTCGCAATTTATTACTCTTCGACTTTCTGTATACAGAATTAATAAAAATACTTATTATTTTCTTTGCATTATTTCCTAATCAAGTCTTTAAAACTCCCAGCTCAAATTGCCCTCCATTGAATTTTAAATTTCAATTAAAAAAATTTACTATTATTAGCACACTCGTGAATTTTTCACCGTAAAATGTCTCGTTAGGACGTTTTTGTCCTGCCGGTTGAAGTAATCGATGTAAGTGGCGTTGTGTATAGCGTATTCCAATAAGGGGTAAATATTTTTCATGTTAATCGGCGAAACGGATCTTTGTATACTCTCTTAAGACAAGTCGAGGATCGTCAGTCGCGACCTTGACCTCCGTGTTGCTGGAGTAACAAATAACGCAAGACACACATAAGGGGTGCTAATACCGAGCACGCGATCCAATGTGTATAAGCTGGACTGCAAGGAAATCGTTGCGACAAATCCTTCGGCCGTTCCGCGTTCTCGTTTCGAACACGTGCATACAGGGTGAGATATCCAACAAAGTTTGCACATTTTCTGCGCCCCCTTAAAACACGAAATTATCGTTCAATCAAATCACCGAAAATTAAGCGAACACAATAACAAGGGCTGCACCCCTAATATAGTACTCTAAGAGTTAACTTATTCGAAATACACTCCTCAAAAGAATTAAGGAATCACTTCTGCGTACCTGAAAAATTGCTACCAGTTTACATGATCACAACTCCGGCCAAAATTGCTGCATCGATATCGTTAAACAATGGTTTGAAAGCCTGAAACCTCTATTTTCAGATGCTCTGTTGGTTTTTTACAAAGTTATAGCGAGATGAAGACAACATTGACGGTTAACAAAAATTTTGTGCAACTTTTGAACAAATTTTTTTGATTAATCGCGTTAATATCATTTGGAAGGGCTATCTTTCCTGCGTAAAATGTGTGGTTGTTGATTATTGTGTGATTTTTTTTATTTGAGTTATTCAACATTGAAGTAAATGTTGGCTTTGTAACTTTAACTGGCTCCAGAAAGCGAAAAAATTATCGTAGAATCTTGTGCAAAAAAGCAACAGAAAGAGCGTCTGTTTCTCTTCAATGCACTTCTTTTGTTTTTCAATTTCATTAACAGTTCGATATACCAGGTGTTTCTGAAAATATGCTTAAAAAATGCACAATTTCCATTTTTCCTTTAACTCGCTGTATCTCGGCGAGAAATGATCGTAATACCATGATCGGAACGTCAGATTGAAGCAGAGATTTTGCCGATTCGATTGAGTACCCCATAAACTCGCTGCGACAATTTTTTACCTATGGCTGCTGTGTTAGTTCTTCGCAGAAATTAACGCGCCACGTACAGCGGCTGCCTGACATCTTTGAATACGCTACCGCCGCGCCGCACAGTGGGAACTTTCGACCAAACACGATTCAAAATCAAAGTACTTTCGATAGAAATGAGGTAGAGCGATGAAATTCTTTTTAAATTAAAGCTGAAACTTGGCAGAATATGGGAAAAATAGGGAGATTATGGTACGAACGTTTTTTAACGTTGAGAAAATTCGCTAAACATGTAGAATTTCAAGAAAATGTGGTTTCTCCAGTACCACGCACGAAAAATTTTCTTTTAACATGCTATATATAATTTCCCGTAGATTTTTTCACGCTGATTTTAAATCTGGTCTCAAAATTTGTCTACGACCTCAGGATTTTGTAAGAAATCGATTTTTGTGAACAAAACTAATGTAATCATTTTTTCGTTGAACAGATTTGATAACCCACTTTGATAATCAGATTTGAAATCCCCTAATTCTTTTGAGGAGTGTAGATAGATTATAAAAATAATTGTCATTACAAGCGAATCGCGTATTAAAAAGATGAATGCGATTACGTTCCGTAAATTGCATAAGTATCAAAACCTGCATAGTTTTGCATTTTTTGGGAACAGCAAAAATAGTTTAGCCTACTTTTACCGACGCCACACCCTGTATAATAGCGAGGCAAGATTCATGCCCTTCCGAGCGCAATCACGCGTTGCAATTTGCACTTACAGATTGCACAGAGCTAGCCTGGAATTTCTCAACGATGACGTCTTTTTCACCCGGGTCTTTGTCACAGATACCCTGATATCGCGCACGAATTTCCGGCCCGAGATTTGCATCGTTGACTAATCGTGCGCGAATTTGTCGTCGGGTTCTGATCATCAATTCTGTTATTCACGGCGGTTGCCATCTTTCGCGTTTTATGCATTCATAATACCAAAAATGTCCAACTATTTTTATAATCGTGGCTTAAAGGAGGCATTTGGACTGCGGATTTTAAAAACAATAGATGAATTTCAGAAATATTCTTATACTCTCCTCAATGTATTAAAGTATGCAACTCCTGTTTGTTATATTTCTATTTTCCATTGTAAGAAAAGTGCAGGAAGTTGATTCATTAAAATCAGAGAAAATCGAATAATCGTTATAAAATCAAATTTTTTTGTTTTAAGGAAAAGGTGTTATTAATGTATTTCCAACTCAATTAAAAATGATGTCCACTAACAGTCGATCATCTAGCGTGACTCGCTGTATCGTCGAAAAAATGTTAAAGTTATTGCGGCCATTAATCTAGAGCTCCATCTTAACGATGATCCGCCATCTTGCGGTAAGTGCCATTTTGGCGTGAAATTTCTGCAGTTCAGCGGAAGCGTGGGGTTTTAAAGCTTTCCGGGACAACTACAAATGGCACCCGCTTCGCGTCGGTGGTATCTAAACAAAGCATCGGGCGAATCTTCGCTGTCATCCTGACGGTGGTCGAAAAAGAGCAAGGTTCGAGGTCCTTGCGGCTACCAGTCCCTGAGATTAAAGTCGTCCGTTGAAAAAGCTTGAAATATCCTACAAACAACCTCGGCTGCAACGTCATTTCCTGATCGCACTAGCATTGGCTACTAACCTATTTCGCGGGGGAAAGAAGCCAGGTCGAGCTCTGCTATCGACTGTCTATCGGATTGGCGTGTGACCTTTGCATCCTTGCTCGCCATATCGTTTACGAGTGGAACGAACTTTTAGATTTATAGCACAATTCTATCCGACATCTAGCCTGATACAGAAACCCGAAAATAGGCGAGTACGTATCTTCTGTGTTATTGATTTTCGATGACAATGGGCGATCCGAGCAGATCGTAACTCGATGTTAACACGTTCGCACGTGCCATATCTGGATCACGAAGATTTACAAAAACTTCATACATCGTTCGTGTTCGAAGACAAGCTCTGCAAATAAAATAAACTCTAAAAACTTATCAAATTGTACTAATAGACTTTCAATAAGTAGCTTTGACTAAGCATTCAATTGAGTTTGACCATACATTTGACTTCGACAACACCAAAGTAATAGACAGAGAACATAACCTACAAAAAAGCTTATTACTGGAAACGATTCACATGATTAAACAACATAGCGTAAATCTTAGGTACGAAACGCCTAAGATTCATAATTATTACGCGACATTATTGAACCAGTAATGTGTTATGATAAAGTTTCCAAATTTTATAATGTTTATAATTGGGTCATGCCCATTTAAATCACAACCTGTTCTCTTGTATATGTATAAATAGAAAATACATTCATTCTGCTGGTCTTATTCATGAATGTCGATTTTTAAATCTGCCACTTGTAATGTAAATTTACCGCCATATATTGATTTAAGAACGGTCGATCCTTATGTTCAGACTAATTTGTCTATATGTTCAGTTTTCAATGTTTTCAGTTTTTGGGTTTTGTACAAACGGTCACTTTGACCGTAGTACGTTCTAAACCAGCAGTGTGTACAAATCAAATTTTCAATGCTCAATTTTACATAAATAAAGTTATTATAGCAAGTACGTATCAATATCATTTTTTCTCAATTTCAATTCACCTATTCTATTTACTGTATTTTATATATACATATAGGGTGGTCCACGCAACTTGCACACCAATAATAACTTCCAAAGTATGCGTTGCACGAAAAAGTTTTGTATACAGATGTTGCATGGTCTGAAGGGATACATTATGTGGTGTATTTATTTTTTTACAGGCGGACGCATAAAGGACATATGAAAGTCAACTTCATTTTTCTAAACGGAATGAGGTATTTCTTAATACATCAATCGATACAGCTGGATATTCGTTATACAAAAGTACTAACCTATGCATGTTGAAAAGTTAGTAGTTCACGAGATATTTCGATTTAAATAACTCTAAAACACCATTACTGTCGTACTAAGACGTCAGCGTTTACTTACTTGTGTAACATCTTAGCACGACAGTAATGGTATTTTAGAGTTATTTAAATTTAAATATCTCCTGAACTACTAACTTTTCGACATACATAGGTTAGTACTTTTTTATAACGAATGTCCAGCTGCATCGATTGATGTATTAAAAAATACCTCATTCCATTTAAAAAAATGAAATTGACCTTCATATGTCCTTTACGCGTCCATCTGTAAACAAAAATAAATACACTACATAATGTAACCCTTCAGACCATGCAACTTCTGTATACAAAACTTTTTCGTGCAACGCATACTTTGGAAGTTATTATAGGTGTGCAAGTTGCGTGGACCATCCTGTATATATTTTCTTGTAGACGCAAATTCTACCTTTCAAAAAGGTTCAAAACTGAACCGAAACGTTAGGAAAGAACAAAAATTTTTTGCAAAATTGCTAGATTTATTAATTGATCGAAACGGTAGCGCCGAAAGCATCACTAAATTAAATATCAGTAAGTAATGATATTTTAATTATTATTATCATTGCTATCACTGCTTCTAAGAAAGTCAGTGCTTTTCTCTGTACCGAAGTTTCGACACACGATTATGATCGATTATTGCAAATGCGAAGAAACGTGATCTGAAAACGGAGACTACCATTTTCGTTAGAAAGGACTCTGTGATTTCTTATTCATAGGCTGCGGAATTTAATGCAGTTACGGCATGATCAATCGTACGAAATACTGGGAAATATATATCTATTCAGGCTAAATTCCAAAATTTTCATATTGCTTTTACCGCGAAGAATTTTACTCTGGTTTTAACGATCTGTGAAAATGAGGCGTGATTCAGTATAATAGATTAAACGACAGATTGTTTGGCATTGCGGCTAACAAAATAGAATAATTGATTCGTTCGGTGATGAGAATGTGAAGAGGCCTTCCAGATTGCGTGTTAGATTGCATGCTTAGACTTTTGTGCCGTGTGAACGGACATTTGTAAATCTTTGTCAAATTTCACAGACGCGCGATAAGGGAATACGGCGAAACGGAAGCAGTCTATTCCAGGTGTCTGTTTTAAGGACGAGTAATCACACAGGAAGGAATAGGTCGTAATGGCCGACGTTTGCAGAAGTAGCGAATTGGTCGTGTCGGACAATGTGAATTGTTCGAAGGATAGAATGGTCGAATGGTTTAAGGCATAGTTACCCCATTTTTTGTTGGCTCGCAGCCCTTCTCACCAATCCTTTCAAGCTAAAATTGCCTTCTCTTGAGTAAACTACCCCTCTAATACGAATGTCTCAGTGTAATTATGCGTATAATGTATCCAGCTTTACTTTTCAATGAAAAAGGACTAGACTCAAAATAAAGAAACTACAATAATTAGGTACAGACATTTTTGTGTGCACCACCCTGTACATACTATATTACTGCTATCGGCATATAACACCGCCGAGGGCGGTTAATGGGTGACTGAATCTCTGTTTAATCCGCATGCCTTGACCTCTCGTTTGTGACGTTACAATCGTGACGCATACGAATTGGGACGTCATCAATGGGACGTCAAGGCTTGACTCAGGAGCATCGACTTACTGATGAAAATAGCTCTAATAGTTATATAATATATGTATAATAGTTATATATAATAGATCTTACGCTCGCGAGTCAAACCTTTTCTTCTGTACTCAACTTTTTTATTCCTGACAGTAATCGCCAACCAT
The DNA here is from genome assembly GCA_933228785.1 of Lasioglossum pauxillum. NCBI lineage: Eukaryota > Metazoa > Arthropoda > Insecta > Hymenoptera > Halictidae > Lasioglossum > Lasioglossum pauxillum. The sequence goes on along the minus strand of OW121701.1, from coordinate 34,227,011 downwards.
CTTATTATGTCACTTCTTCTTCAATATTCTCCTTTCACCGAAAATCAAATGAATTTTCTGACCGAAAATAAAATGGTCGAGGAATAAGAATAGACGACATTTCAGTCTTCGAGTATTTAAAAATACTGTTTCAGAGTTTCTTTGAAAAATTTGAGCACATTCAACTATGCTACCTGTGTGACTCACGGCTACTATGGCGTACACGGCAACCATGTTTCTTCTTATCGAACGTCCCACATAGAACGCGGAACAGTTTTTCTCCGAGTCATTCAGCAATTTAAATAATGAACTCGAGTGATGACTGGCACCGATAACTGTGTTTTGGAGAGTTCAATTAATTACGGTACAGAAATTCTACACTACGCACCGACATTCAAGACACTTGTGTGATTTTGTTTACAAATGTTACAGAAAATTGTTCGGACTAATGTAATTTGCAGTTTTATCCGTTGTACGATACATCTAATTGTTCAATAATCTCTAGTTACACTAAGATAACTTATCGGCAGTAGTATCGACACCGCAATCGATAAAAATCCCCCAGAAATGCTTGTGGCAGCGTTACCTGAAAAAGAGAATGTCGTGATAGATTTAACAAAAATGGCTGGCATAATGTTCCTATAGATTGTAATTCAAGTGTCAAATGGAACTTTTGTACCACTGAGCTCATTCATAAAATTTTCGAATGATCTAATACATTTCGCGTAGCGATGGTTGGGTCCATTTTGACTCGGCATTTCGAAAAACATTTGAAGCAACCTAATATACAGGGTGTCCCGAATTTAAATGGCAAAACTTGAGGAGCGTGTAGGGGACCGAAAAACTAAGACAAAAGGTCTTTTAGAGATTTGCTTGCTTTTGCTTCGTTTTGAAGAAAATCGCAAAAAAAGAAACAAAACAAGTTTTCATTTTTGTACTTATTTATTTACATTTTATTTACAAAATGTTGCCCTCTTGTAGCAATGCAAGCATTACATCTAGCACTGACTTGGTAAATTGCAGCTAAACATTGTTCTGGTGATATTTAGTGCACTGCATCTATGATTCGGTCACTTAATTGCTCTTTTGAATTCATTGGCACCGAATAAACTTTTATAGATGCAGTGCGCCAAATATCACCAGAATAATGTTTAGCTGCAATTTATCAAGTCAGTGCTAGATGTAATGCTTGCATTGCTGCAAGAGGGCAATATTTTGAATAATATCTACATTAAATAGATGATAACGTAAATAAAATGTAAATAAATAAGTACAAAAATGAAAACTTGTTTCGTTTCTTTTTTTGCGATTTTCTCCAAAACGAAGCAAAAACGAGCAGATCTCAAAAAGACTTTTTGTCTTAGTTTTTCGGTCCCCTACACGCTCCTGAAGTCCTGAATTTAAATTCGGGACACCCTGTATAAGTAATTGTGAGGACTAGACTGCGGATCTTTATGCGTTTATGAAGAAATTGGTTGGGTGAAATATAAAACAGTAAAAGATTTAAAAAATTCAAGTTGTTGTATTGTTGCTTTTAATATAACAAACTCGTTAAGGGATGAAATCAATTTTTATGGTATTCCTGCTTCCTACAATCAATGCAAAACATCATTATTTTGCATAAAGACCCGCAGTCTAGTGATAACAAACATTTATTCGATCGAGCGCTTTTTTCCAGCGAGTAGGGTTTGTTAGGAACATCTTTATTCCCCAGGCAGTTCTACTGGGGGAACAGCAGGTTTCAGATGTGCTGCGTCGCCTTGCAGATACGTGTTATCGGCGTCTGGAATCGCAGAAATTGCAACGCAACTTCAGAGAGACGGCATGCGACCGGTCAGAACGTAATTGCAAGCACATTACCTTGCCGCATAAAACTGTTCCACGCGCGACTCAAAAAACCACTCGTTAAAGTTTCGAGCCACCTCTCCCATTTCTCTAGCATCGTCGGAAATCAAATGCAAGGGAACCTTTCGATCGGTCACGAGTCAAGGCTGTGCTTACCGTTATTGTTATATCGCTCCGACGGTGTTGCGCACACAGTGTCATTTACGCGAACATAACCGTAGTCGCATGTGCAACGATCCTTTTTGCACGTCACCCGGCCCTCGTTGGAATTCAGATAACATTCCCCGAGATTCTTGCAGCTTTCTCCGAGAACTGTAACAACCGAATTGTGGCGAACAGATTGATCAAACCGCATGCAATTGCTTCGAATCGTTACCGATAAACATCTCTCGAAATCGTGCAAATAGTCCAGTCAATGAATGCTCATAAGGGGGTGTAGAGGGAAATGGAAGGAACACAATTTTTAACTTTGGGACTTTGTTTGGACTAGTTAGGAGGTAAACATACCAAAAGTTCCTACTCCTAGGAGGTGAGCGGGGCACTGCTTATATCTCGGAAACTATGTGTCCTAGCGATAAGACCATTCAATACAAAATTAAAGCTGACAAAATGTGCCATAAGATTGATTCCATTCAGTTTTTCGCTATCTCGTATAGTTTCCGAGATATCCGCGCTCAAAGTTCACTAATTGTGAAAAAAATTTTTTGCCTCACGTTTTTTGCCTTATTTGACTAGCTGACTCTTCAGCACTATTAGTGAACTTTGAGCGTGGATATCTCGGAAACTATGCGAGATAGCGAAAAACTGAATTGAATCAATCCTGTGGCACATTTTGTCAGCTTTAATTTTGTATAGAATGGTCTTATCGCTAGGATGCATAGTTTCTGAGATATCCGCGCTCAAAGTTTACTAATTGTGAAAAAGAACTCTTCAGCACAATTAGTGAACTTTGAGCGCAGATATCTCGGAAACTATGCGAGATAGCGAATACTACATCCAATCAATCTTGTCGCACATTTTGTCAGCTTTAATTTTGTATAGAATGGTCTTATCGCTAGAACGCATAGTTTCCGAGATATAAGCGGAAAACCGAAAAAGGGGACCTCCTAACTAGTTCAAACAAAGACCCAAAGTTAATAATTGTGTTCCTTCCATTTCCCTCTACAACTTTTCGTTGACTGGACTAAAACCAATTGAGGGCCAAACCACCCTGGTATTCCAAAATTTGAATTACTTTTTCATTTAGTTTTCTCGAGGTGTAAAACCTCGTGCGAATTGCTCGAAGAATATTTAAATCGTTATTGATAAGAATATGATTCTATTTGTACCTCTCCTCAGATTGCATCTATTAAATTTGTAATGATGATTCTGGGTACACCTGCATGTCTTGTTTGCATCAGCCTCATCGTTATCTAAGCAAACTGCATTTGGCACTGTAGTGGCACATTGAATGTCGGTCTCGCAAGGCTGGCCGAAGGATACAACTAATAGGCGAGAATGTATACTGCATTATATAAAATGAATTTTGTTTTAACTAAACTAGTTCTCAGTCATTTACATCAAGCTTTACCTGGTACGCAAGATTTGAACGAGGCTGATACATAATCTTTTTTGCAAGCGCAATGTTTCTCCTGGCACTCCGCATTTTCCGGTTGACAGTCGCCATCGCCAGTGCAATCGGAACCAATACCTACAATGTTAAAAAAAAACATCAAATAAAAATGTATTCAAATAAACGGTAGGATGTTGAATTCGAATCGAAGCACATTCATTTACCCACGTAATTCTCCAAGCAATCGTTACCGTCCGAATTGACATGAGTACCATCTGGGCAAGCACAAACACTATTTTTGCAAGACAGATTGCCTTGCATACCGTCAGTGTAACAATCGAAATCTGATTGACACTGTTCGTCGAGTCCTTTCTTCCTCCAGCAAAACAATTCAGATTCAACAAAGTGGGAATTCTCATTACAAACGCATTTGCCGTCCTCGCAGACACTGTCTGGTCCGAAAAGGGAACACTGCTCGTTGTGTAGACAGGATTGGTTGAACAGTTTGGTAGCTTTTGTGAAAGAAATTATCCATTACAACAGTATTACGACTAGACTGCGGATTTGATGTATTTAGGACGAGAATGACAAATGGAACATTTTTATGAAAATTGTTATTTTGCATAAAGATTCGTAGTCGAATGACAAGTTACGTACCTTTTATACATTCTCGATTGTTCTTGGAAGCAACTCTTCCCACTTTACAATTCCATTTTTCATTTTTACACTCTGAATATTCGATAGCACTAACGTGGCTTGCATTACAGGGTTCTCCAAGTTCTAGAAAATTGTGTTGACTTATATGTTACGAACATCTGAAAAGTAAATTAAAGTATATCGCACGGGAGAGTAACCCCGTTTCGCGCAGATTAGAAGATGGTGGGGGCGCAGCGAGCCTATCATCTCTCACTCCACTACCCACTCCCCACTTTCTTGAACCAATTAGGGCGAAGATGCGCAAAGACGAACGAAAACTGATCGTTCCGCGGGGTTACTCTCTCGTGGGATATACTTTAATTACACAATTTTTCAACTTACCAGCAACACAAGCATTCGCTTGAAGAAAGTATGCTCGTATGCAGACACATTTTCCTAGAGGACTGCATTCTGCATTGTCTATGAGTGTACAGTCTGCGTTCGTTGTACAATTTCCCAAGTCAGGTTCTACGAAAAATATACGTTTACGTTAATTGTTCGCTACTAAAGATATCATGAAATTTACAGCGAAAAAGAATACAAACTTGTTTCATTCGCATCTCGTTCTTGAAGAACGCTGAGTTCAGAGAATGATTCAGTTATATCGCCAGCCTTCGTTTCCTTACACGTCAATTCCTCGCAATATGCAGTCGCACTAAATTTGCAATCATTATCTATCACACAACTGTCGCCAACTTCTGTGCAGATAAAATAGAAATTGATTGATGCATTAATAAAAACAATTTTCTCGATAAAGAAAAGATCTACGAAGTAACATGAATTGTGTGATTATTTAAAAATTATTTACTTCTCCCTTCCGGACGACACGTTCTATGTTCGCGTTGATAATATCCCGAACTGCATTCGCATTTTGCACCATTGCAGTACGCTGCACCGTAATCGGCATGCACGTAACAGTCAACGTCTTTGTTACACTTGAGAGATAGCCCTGTGAAAGAAACATTAGTTTAATCGAAATTTGCAATATTCTAAACAGAATCAATTATACGAAATACCTGAATACGCATTGCATCTCCCGTTCAGGTAATAGTATCCGTCGATGCACGCGCAAGCATTGTTTATGCACGCCGCACCACTGTGTAAACGTTCAGAGCATTGTATTGACTCTTCGCAGTAATCACCGTGTGCAGTTGCGACTTTAAATGATATAATCAAATTAATGAATGCTTCCAAGTATTATTAATTTTATAATGATCAAACATGTCCATTTACGAGGTATAACACTTAATATTTTAAACGTACACGTTGTGTAACATACCTTCAATGCATGCAGTCAAGCTTCCATTGATAACGTAGCCGTCGGTACATTGACATGTGGCGTTAATGCAACGACTGTTCCTTACAGTGCAATCTGCATCCTTATTGCACGTTTTCTCAGTCTTGAAAATTGTTCCAGCAACATCGTTTCCTTTCGAGTCCACACTAGTCGCCGGTCCTATAGTCAACGTTAGTAACTATAAACTATAAACTATAAACTAATTGTAAGTCACATTTTTTTAGATAAACCAATAATAATTATAATGATAAAAGTGGACCACACGACGAGCGTGTAGTGACGTGCGCGAAAAAATATGTACACAAGCATGTTTCGTAGAACGCACAAAATCGTAAACCAATAATATAATAAATATAATAATGTAACCATAAATTTTTATTATATTATTGCGTTTAAAATGCTACAAAATCGAATTGGTCAATTCGGTGAAAATGAATATTGTATGCACTTATTGATAAAACGTCAGGCTCCTTTTCTGTTTTCACTATTTGCTATTATGTTTATGAACATTTGAAATTTTTCTTTATCCTATGGCTGTCACCATATCGGCGCGCACCGTTCTCATTCATGCATTAAAATCTCCGCTCACTTACTCTTCCTTCTTTCTCTTCGTTATGTTCACTAATTCTTTGTCTTCTAATTTCACTGTTTGAGTAAATCGTGGTGTTTCATATAACTGGTTTTGTATGTTTCTATTCCTCTCCTTTACATTCATACATTTCATACTACCTTCCATTTGTTTCTAATGCATCATGTCAGCCGGAAAATTTGGTTAATTCTTTCAGTTTGAATTTCTCAAAGCTGTAGAAGCTAGATACGCAATTCTTTAATAAGAAAATTATTGTCTTAAACACCGTATCAATGTGTAATTAAATGATAAATAGGATTCCTGTTAATTTGAGAACGCTTGCACCTGAACAGGCGATTCCGGCAGATCTAATATGATGATATCATTGTTTCCGTAATCAGACGCCGGATTAAATGCCGTTCAGATAAACGATTTTAGATATATTTAAGCTTCCACTCTATGTAAAAATTGATGATTTTTCAGTGTTTCCATCAGAACTTTGTAAAACAGTTCATATAATATGTATGTATATACTCTTCTTTCCCTTCAAATCACGCTTATATAATATATATTATCATCTTATATATAATACATATATATTATCTTTCTCCTAAATAAAAGAAATTGTCATTGATGTTGTCAAAAACTTCCTTTACCATCTAGATTTAATCATGTGCATAAGTTACTGTTGTACTAATCTCCAACAAAGAGATAAAGTATGTATATTTCACTAGAAAGTAGACGACTGGATATTGCTGTTAATTATTTAGTCAATAAACGAATAAATTTGATTCCTGGTTTATACGATTAAGTAATCATGCCTGGTAACAGCATACTACGCGTCATTTTTTTATTAATATGTGAATTCCTCTATGATTTCACTATCACTCGAATAGAGATTACATTTTGCTGTTCAAGCCGAATTAGGTTGCTATTTTATTATTGCTATCTGGTATCAACCGACTTCTACGAAACTTTCAACATGTATATGTATAACTACCATAAATTTACGAAACATTCTGCTCTAAATAGTCTACAAAGATTTTTTGATTGACTCTGCGTAAACGACAAAATACTTTACACCGTTACATGAACCAAGTTTAATATAAAGCAATGTACATACCTTCGTGCAAAGCACACAGCAGGACCAGCAACAAACCGAATATACTCTTTCGAACGTGCAGCATACTCGCCGCTGCTGTCTCCGACGAAAACACAGGTACATATGAAGTGAACTTCAGTCATGTCTTTTATCTAAATGTGCCGTATCTGATAGAAAATGAACACCTGCAGCGCTATCAATAGAAACATCCACCTATCGGGCACGAAATATTTGATTGATTGGTGTAGTTCATTATTCGCCGAACCACTACTTTCATGCACTATTTCAGCTCGGCTAAGTTCATTTAAAATAAAATATAAAACTATTAAAATTCATCAAAGTTTTACCTATATCAAATATTACAAAATCTTCATTGTCCAATCAATAACTAAATAAGAAAATAATGGAATAAGATAACTATATTCAATAATTAAATATTATTAGAACTATACGTGATTAATATACATTGTGCAGTTCTGGAAAAAAATGAGTAGATCAGTAATAATTAGACTTCGGATTTTATGCATTTATGACATAAATGAGTAGGTGTAATTTAAAATAGACAATTGTAAACAATATAAAATATTATATTGTTTTCAGCCTACTAAACATACAAGGAAGAAAGTAAATTTCTATTTCACTCCAGTTTGTTACAATTCAGGTAAGAAATTTTTATTTTGCATAAAGATCTGCAGTCTAGTAATAACATTATAGAATTCACACATACTGTATTGATATGTGACAACAAATGTGCAGTAAGTGTACGAAACAGACATAAAATGCTAAAAAAACAATTGTTTGATCGCGTTATATTTGTTTCTGTATTTCAATTGAGTTTCGCGCTCGGTAGTTCCAGTGTAAATTCGGCAGATTATTGTTTCGTGACGACATGAATGGAGATTCTTCCGTATAACGTCATCAACAGTCAAGGCTGCCGTTTAAAACGCGCAGCTGGGTTGACCGGTCGGTAAAAGGAGTGAATCATCAACAGAGATATAATTCGTGCTGCGTGCATCTTTCTGCATCGCAGAAACCCGCGTCTGAAGAGTCACTTTTATCGTGGGACAGACCTTTCCCCTCTTCTCGATAAACTTCGCCGGTTCAAGGCTAATTTATACTTTTGCGTTCAACATTTAATGACCACTGTTCGTCTACAGCTAGTTTACAACTGATCGTTCATCATGCAAGAACGGCTGAGCGTCGGCAATGGTAAGCTCACTTTTCTTGTTCCACGTGTCACCATACTCTAGAATTCGCATATCTTCATGACTACTCCAAATACATATATTCTTTTGTAAATTCTCCTGCCATTAACTTTCTTGTGTCTTTACCAAAATTATTTTTAACAATGCTATTTTTTCGTTGTCAATATCATTTGTTATTGATATAACTTTACTTGCAATCGATGAGTTAACCTATTCGCAAATTGAATCAATGTTTTTGTCCGCACAGTAAAGTAATGGTTTGGTAAAAGACAATTAAAATCAGCCTCGCAAATGTTTCAAAAATAATGTTTCCAATATTTTTGAAACAGCTCCAACTGATGTAAATTTCTTTTCAATTGTTGTACTCGAATTTTAGTGATTTTCGGCTTGTCTTATCCCAGAACTCACAGCAAATTCACAGTAATTATACAGTGCTTACATGATTAATCTATTGGAAAATAGTTAAATGATTGAAAGACTGTCACAATTCAATTTTTAAATAACCCGCTAATTAACAGCTGAAAATCGTGGAAAATTTGAACAATTGCTACGTCGTAATTGAACACGCGTCACTATTTAAAGCCACACTGCACACCGCAGTATTCGCAGAACCCCTATTTTCTTATTTTCATTGGAAACTTTAGAAGCGAACGCGACGCAGTTGATAAAGTACCGTGGCTTCAAATACTGCTATCAAAACAAACGATGGCAGAGAATGCAATGACATAATCGACGGACATAGCCGCAGTTGTATCTCCTAATTGTATAGGCCATAATAATTTGTAGGATATAATAATTTGTTTCTTCGTTTATCAACCTACTTTTTTTTATTTGTTTGTTTACGCAGTGAAGCTTCTACACGCGGGAGGTGGATTGCCACACGTGCACTATTTCCCTACAAAGGGAGACGAGCCAAACCTAATCAAAGATGAAAATGATCCCGCAAAAAAAAGTTATATGAGAAGCGTGGTGTGCTCGAAAACTTCCTTATTGGTGCTGTTACTACTTATTGTGGCATTGACCTCTTATTTAGTATTCGGGATGCCGAGACAAGAGGACGACGGTATCGAGAGAATTTCTGTCACGGAAAGATTACTGACAAACCACGGAGGTTCGATTAAATACCAATCAATTGCTCATGTGAGTATGGCAAATCAACAATCTCAGAACACTGTATCGCGACAGTCCTCCCATGTATAATACGTCTTTTAAATAGCATGATACTATTCCGATTAACGCGAATGTTTTTCACGAGACCGTTTCGTTGACATGAGCTCAGAGTTCACCTTATATTTATGACACAACTATTTTCATCACACTGTTCATTGACATAAACACGAAGTTCGAATGAACAAAAAAGAATAAAAACCAATTCAATAGATTTTCTACTAATTTTTGTTTAATTGATCAGTCCCAATAACGAGGATTTTCATTTCATTGAAAGGAGAAAAATCAGACGAATATAATTAATAATGAATTTATCGAATAAATCCTTTTATCTGCAATTTGTACTTTTCTAAAGTATAAAGATGTTGGATTTTCGTAGCCTTTTTCTTCACGAGTTTGTTGGTTATTTCCGAACAAGTAAAATGTATTCTTCCGTCGAAAATAGTTTCTATCAAATTTTATGTGTCTACTTCATCTTATGAATAAATAATAAATCTTCAATTCAATGGTTCCAAAATTTCGACTTAAAATAAAGTTACAACTGATTAATTGTAAGAGGCACGAATTAATTTGTACTAATATTTTTTACTCGAAGCATGAACATTTAAAATGAATAAACATATATAGAAATGTAACTGTTTCCTTTATCTCGATCGACAATTTGTTAATAACGTATATTAATGTTATCAGCGCACTGGTTCGATATGTTTTCTTTTATCTGTTTTGCAAATTTAACAACTTATTACAAGTAAATGCAGAAGTGGTAATCATGTTGAATCTGTTAATGACATTATTTTTTATAAAATTTGGAAATACATTGATCTACATTTTAATAGAAATAATTTTCGGTTACTTATCCTTGTAATTGATGATTTTGTACCGGCCCATTCCTTGAGAACCTTCATATTTTCAAAGCCGAATTGTCTTGACATTGACGCATACAAAATCATCAATTACAAGGATAAGTCCGAAAATTGTTTCTATTAAAATGTAGATCAAACAATGTATTTCCAAATTTTATAAAAAATAATATCACTAACAGATTCAACATGATTACCACTTCTGCATTTACTTGTAATAAGTTGTTAAATTTGCAAAACAGATAAAAAAAAACATCAGATCGAACCAGTGCACTGAAAACATCAATATAGGTTATATACAATAGAAATTCTTTGGCTTTGTTGTTTTCGAAGATGCACGTAGCGCACGATTTTGACATAACAATGCATTCCGGGAACAGAGATTCGACGTAACACGGAACGGATGTGCCTTGTTCGTATTACGTTGCGGTATTATCTTTCAACAGGATTTCGATGTAACACGCAGGGGCGGCGCGAGGCAGGTTCAGCGTGTTCACCGGAACCCGGCCTCGCGTTTTGGAAGGAATTAGAATTAGGAATTAAAAAACACCGATTTTTATTAACTTTTTACGGAATGATGCAAAACATTTTTTTAGTAGCGATGATCAGTTTGAAGGCGTGACGAAAAAATAAGTATTAGTCTAGTCAACGAACAGTTGTAGAGGGAAATGGAAGGAACACACTTTTTAACTTTGGGTCTTTGTTTGGACTAGTTAGGAGGTAAACATACTAAAAGTCTCCACTCCTAAGAGATGAGCGAGGTGCAGAGGGGCACGTAGAAGGTCCCCTTTTTCGGTTTTCCGCTTATATCTCGGAAACTATGCGTCTTAGCAATAAGACCATTCTGTACAAAATTAAAGCTGATAAAATGTGCCACAAGATTGAGTTGATTCAGTTTTTCGATATCTCCTATAGTTTCCGAGGTATCCACGCTCAAAGTTCACTAATTGTGCTGAAGAGTCAGCTAGTCAAATAAAGCAAAAACGTGAGGCAATCATTTCTTTTTCACAATTAGTGAACTTTGAGCGCGGATATCTCGGAAACTATGCGAGATAGCGAATACTGCATCGAATCAATCTTGTGGCACATTTTGTCAGCTTTAATTTTGTATAGAATAGTCTTATCGCTAGGACACATAGTTTTCGAGATATAAGCAGTGCCCTGCTCACCTCCTAGGAGTAGGGACTTTTAGTATGTTTACCTCCTAACTAGTCCAAACAAAGTCCCAAAGTTAAAAATTGTGTTCCTTCCATTTCCCTCTACACCCCCCCCCCCCTATGAGCATTCATTGACTGGACTATATAGGATTTGAATGTGTATTCTGGCCCCAAAAAATTTTTGAACCGGGCCCCGCGAGAGGTCACGCCGGCCCTGATAACACGGAATACATTCCTATAATTTGCGTGGTTTTTGTGTTGTTCAACGTTAAGTTCGGTTCCGATACAGAACAGATTAACTTGTTTTATAAATTGTAGAAGCATTGGCTGTACAATATTAGAACATTCGCATTTCCTGACAGGAATGTTGCTATAATTTGTATAAAACTTTCCGCTTCCTTCTTCCATCTGCTTTACAGTTACTAAAGTTACATATACTTTGTTCTCAAAATGTCTTTGTTTATTAAGAAATGGTGAACCCTACGTATCCGAGGTTTTTGTTACGTATTTCACGAAGGAATAAATTGCACAATCTAATGGTTTAATGTTTTCAAGAACATTTTAAAAATTTGAATGTTTGTTACAGAGAGAGAAGAACGCAGACACGAATGCATTCCCAACTGAAAAAGAACTCTCAGAAAATGCAACGGACGTGGTGAACGAAAAACAAGCAGATGATTCAATTAACGATTCAATTAGTAAAGATGACGGTAGAGTTCCTACAGAAGACGAGGCTGAGGAAGTTGCAAACGACGTACATTTGGATCCTCATAAATTAATAGCACTGGTTGGATGGTCGGATGAATCAAACTTGAATTCGAATTCGAGCGAAGAAGAATTCAATTTAATGAAGCAGCCACTGATGGACAGCAGGGAAAGGGCTATGGCCATCCTTGATTTATTAATGGCAATCATGAAAAATAGACATGAGCTCCTAACGGAATCGGAAGAATTATTTCCAGACAAAACTTATCCAGCGTATAATGATGATTATGATGATGATTATGAACAGGATACTTCTTCCCATACTTTTTCAGAAGAGTCGAAGGTAACGCTCGCATTCTTCAAATTTTGTGCTAATTATTCAGACTTACTTGCATACATACATATTATTAGAAATATTTATAATGTTGCTCTGATTTTCTATTATTGGTAAGATTATATTCGAATTTATTGTTTCAAGTTGTTTGCGGTGTTAGTAGTTTCACATGTTGTAAATGTAATACAGTGTCTGTTTTCATTGAATTGTTCCTTTTTTGCAGAGATTGATACGTAAATACTTTATACGTGTAGATAAGTAAATACGCTACGCGAGAAACGACAGAGAGTAAGAAATTACTATTTTTCATCTGCTATGTTTTAATTTTACTTTAAGTATATAATTTCAGTAATGGTAATTATTGAATGTTTTAGGTTGTCACAATGGAGGATTGTAAAATTCGGTGACTTCATTATTTAACGAGGGATGGTTTGGAAACGAAACTGTGACCTAGAAGATTTTTGGATACGTGATACAATACAATTGCAACGTTTATGGAGCTACTCAACGCGATTTCTCGTCCAAATTATACAACTTCTAATTTGCATAAAGATCCACAGTCTGTATATGATGATACTGTACATACCAAAGTGATAAAGAGACGTTTTGTCGAAAGCTTTCTAATTACTCATTGTATCTTCCGCGCGTTTCTCGTATCGCACACTCAAATGTTTGCGAACGTTGCTAACAAGGCTCGTTGTTATTTGACAAAATCATGTCACAGAATAATTAATGCATCGTTTGCGTAGCTGCGCATGGGCCTTGAACTTATTTATGCTAATATGTAACGATTTACACCAGAGTTACTCTGATAACGTTCCCATACGTAGGCTAATAGGCAATTACAATTGGTTGCTCGACGATTACCAAGTGGTGAAGTAGGTCAGTCTTACTATGTTTCGGAACGAGATCTTTATCAAATAACGCACATAACCCTTACAACTTTTTATGATGGGTCATAAATTGATTACTTGTAGCATGGTGCTCGCACTTTGCGTTTGTGCGACTGTGCCACTGACTGAGTAATTCCGACTGAGTTTATTGACTGGCAACATTAGTGTTACTTCCGTAGATCTGTGTGTAAAAAAATAAGTATCAAATTTTCAATCCACAATTGCATTTTAGAGTGTATGTACATGCAATTAGTTTAGAAGCTGTAGTCAAATAAAGAAAGAAAATTGAAATGTTCCTTACAGGTCTTATTGACCTAAACGTAGCACGAGGATTGAACTACGTTACTTATCTATAATTTATTTAATTGTACTTCCTGCTTGTTTAAACATTAGCAATTCACAGTGTTGCTATAACAAAGCAAATAGACACTAAGGGAAATTACGATGGTCGATTTTGTGGAATTAACAATTCTGGTTGGATCGAAAGTTTTATTTGTTTGTTAAATTTTTTTATTTGGTGAACGTGCCAGGTTCGCAATACTAAAAATTCTCGCTGCTAATGTACTTCTGCTATTTTTGCATGCCCCAAAGGTTAACATATTCTGCTTTAGGTCGGTTAGAACGCGATATGTGATACTCCGGCCATTTGAATTCTCACTCGATTTCCATTTATTTGAAGCAGTTTCAATTCTGGTTGGAAATGCTGACAATTTTCTTGGTGAGCAGAATTTATATAATAAGCGACACAGCAGACAAGGTGTGAACAGTTCTCAGGTTTATTTCTTATCCAATTTTCGTTAATCGTGCGTTAAGATATAATAAGAAAGTCCTGCCTGTTTTCCAACAAGAAACCTATGTACGGAAAGACATAAGCGAATGATCATTATCGTCTATATGATCTGTACAATCTGTAAATTTCATATCTGTGTCCCTCATTGCTAACTCATGACGTACATTTATCATTAATTTTTGTCGACGCTACGTGTAATAATACCATAATGAATACAATGAGTAGACTGCGGATCTTTATGCAAAATAAAAAATGCTTAAATTACTTGCAAGACACAGGTGCCAAATACAAATTTCTTCTTTTAATTGTCTTATTCAGCTGAAATTAATACACTGATGTCCTTAAATCTTCTTAATTCGTCCACTGCTTTAAATTGTACGTGCCCATTTTTGTCATAAATGCATAAAATCTGCAGTCTAATTAATGAGTTACGTGACCTGTACGTATTTGACAGTTCTTATTATTATACGTGTCTATCAGGGATTTGAATTAATAATTTTCTTTCTTTTGTTTTTTTAAACAAAAGCGAGGTCAGAAAAAAATAGTAGAACTACCTGATCTAAGAAACAGCCCGGACCCGAGGGTTTTCCTTAGATCATGACTCTAGGAAAGAATAGTACTCACTATTTGTTACGGCAATTGATGATATCAATATTAATGAACAAGTTTTACTGAAACTAGTTTACAATAGCCGAACACGAAACGAAACAAATATTTCCAACCGTTTGCTCTTCCGGCACCTCTTCCATCGCGTGTAATGTAAACTAACTATACTCGCAGATCGTTATTTCTGAGAGACAGGTGAGATTACACGGCGATGTTTCGATTAGGATACATAAGTTATAGGGAAATCAATTGATCACGTAGGGGTAATTGCATTTCAACAACATATGTATGTCGAGTGAAGAACATGCCCGAGTGCCGAGTGAATATTCATGATCCACTCTTGATGACTTCCGTTTCTTAGAGAAGCACGGGAGAAGGAGAGAGCTGCTATAGTTACGAAATCCGCGTGATATGTCGACAGTATCGTTTCTGATGGGATATACTTCGGCTAATTCCATCCATAAACCGTCAGGAATGAACGTTTCTCTATTTCTGTATTTTCTGTAATTGAAACAATGACCTTATATGATCATACGTGGCTAGTCGTCTACAGAATGTACATTTTTATTACGAATGTTTGGATTATTTGAGATCTAGAGGCGACAAACAATTCTGTCTAATTGAGACCGTTTAATCATTATTGCTTCACTTTGTCCAATTAGGAAAAGTCTTGCTACCCAAAACCTGTCCAGGATGTAACTCGCCATTTATGCGCTTATAAAATTGTCTGAATTCGTTCGGACATGCTTCCGGAAGCATAATCTCCGTTGAATGAATCGCTGACAATTAAATGAATAACCCTAGATGGCAAGCTTAGCTTTAAATGAAACTTGATTTTCCAATGGATAAGGAGGTTGTATGACCGTTAAAGCTTTCGTGACTCGTGTACAACGAAACGCAAGATTTCGTGCACCCTTCCTTTGAGCGTTGATCAAATTTCTGATTTTTCGACTATCTTGAACCGAACATGAAAGCGAACATGTTAATAATTAATAGGATATTAATATTAACGCTGTGCGATCGAATGGCGACTCCGAGGTGCCAAAAATGCCATACTGGAATTGCTAGCTCGTGATTGTTAAGTTGCTAAAAATCAGTGTCGAATGGAAGTTTTGAAAAATAGCAGGATTCTGGAGATGAAATATCATTCGAAGCTGAATGCAGATCAACGACTGCTTTGCAAAATCGATTGAATTATAATTGACAACCAGAATGTTGGAAATCAATAAACAAATACATAATCTGTCGATTACCGAGTTCGTGCATATGTAACAGTAACGTGGAATCAATATCACTAGAATCGATACATTCGACCATTTCAGTTGTTTGTAATTCGTGAAGATAATGATTCTCCGAATCTCTCTGATAAACCAGAAGCAATATCTAAAGAGTTCAGGACGTCTATTATTTTTTAAATATACAGCAGTTTCGTATAAAAAAATCAACGACACGAGATCGAAAGTCCAACAGTTTTTTTAATTAATTTTATATGTATCCTTTAAGTTATTTTATGATATCATACAGTTTTACAGTAATTCCTTAATAGTATTGAAATTTTAGTTATTTTATATCATGCAGTTTTTCAATAATTCCTTAATAGTATTGAAATTTTAGTCATTGATACTGAACATTGAAGAAACAATGTTCACACGTGTTTCTAGTTTTATATATATATGTAGCAATGGTTAAAATAATTGCTGCAATTAATCCGGAAGAAGAGCCTTATCCTTCTCCGATTATCTACAATAAAAACTCTATGCAGCAATCACGTCATGAAGTGTAATTACAAAGTTGCTTATTTTCGCGAGATAAAACCTTCGTTTCGTGTTCGGCGAAAGTTTTTACTGTTCGCCGAGAAACATACTGGCGAACATGAAAGTTACAACCTGTTTCGTGGCGCATTTATTGCTTCTTGAGAACGAACTGTGTACTTTGTTCAAAATTATGCTTTTTTCTTGTACTTCGCGGACAGGATGAATATGTACCAGTCATAATTTATGCTTCTGAAACATTGGAATATACACATTGCTCGACATGCAACAGATTTTCGCGGAAATGTTCAGATTTGGTTTGGGATGTTCATGATTTCATACAGAGGATGGTGATACAGTGCTTTATTTTAAATAAATCATTATCGTCGACACAGAATACCAGCTGACGACCGATAAACGAGCTGGTTTTATAATTATTCTTGATTGTTACCAGCGAAATTAACCCGGGATGCTTTATTCCAGTGCGATACTGCTATATTTCCCTTGACCACGAGCGACGATCGAAGGAACCAAAGCATACTCCGATTCTTCAGCGACGTGGTAGGCGAACTACGTTTTCGTATAGGGTACATTCTGCTGGGGTAGGTATAGTAGGTGGTGGCAGCACATGGGGTGAAAGGTGGGGGTGGCTCAAAGGCTTAAAAGGCCTTCCAACGTCCTTGTAACACGCAGTTCTCAAATAGCACGTAGGAGTATTACGTATGAAAAATAAGTTGCTTCGAAGTGCGGCGAGAAACCGGTTCGATAATTGTAAAGCTTCAGCAATTATAATAAATTGCAACAAAACAGGACGAAACTTATACAAGCCTCTTGGTGCACGTTCGAAACAGTTCGAGGAAGATCCTTGTGCTGAATACGATCGATTAGGATCAAGGGGGTTTTTCCAGTGGAGAATAGCCTAGTGTTTCCGGTTCGCTCTTGGAGTTTTGCGATTTTCTAACTCGCAATCAGTGATCAGTGAAACAGATTCAGTGACGATTCCCTCGCGAAGCCTCAACGATAAGCATTGAGACATGAAGAAGGGAAGAGTCTGCATCATATTTGCGCCATTCTTTTTATTGCTGTTCTTTGTATCACCATCCGCCACTTATGCTCTGACGACCTTTGGCAAAACCAACCCCCAGAACACAAATCCACCCCCGCCGCCGACGCCAGGTTTGTTTTAACAGCCCTTCTTAGTTTTATTAATTGTTAACGCGTTACCCGGTGGAGATTGTTGAACGACTCTTCAAAATGGAGGACAAGTTACCCCCAGCAACTTAATTTAATCGATTCTCTCGGCATTATTATTTAAAAATGATTTTTTTAGATTTCTTCTAATACAACACAATCACTTATTTTCATGAGCCATTTCATAAAAATCTAAAGGGTAACATTCCCTGACCCAACTACAAGATTTCTCGAGATAAACATAAAATAGGAGCAATTAATTTTTATCAATCAAAGTATGCTTTCTTACATTTTACCAACCCTTAAATGCATAAAAGCTACCTTCATAATTGATATCACGGAATAGATAAAAAAATATGAAATAATTATAAAATATAAACTATACTAGAACCACAAGAAAAAATCGCAGATCAATGTCTGAAAGGTCATTGTAAAAGACATATTTTCATTTATAAACTCACAATAAAACCAATCTGAAAAAATATTTTTTATGTTAGAATATATTCAGCATTTCTGCCGGTAAAAATCTCAAAGGAAAAAAGCAACTTCAGTTTATCACTCAGTACTTTGACAAAAAAAGAGTTTAGGGTGATTTAGTGATGTTTCAATTTTGTGCAGTATTGTAGCATTGAAAATACTGTTTACCATTATGAGTAAAAATTTATGATTGCAGTTGGAAAGGCTCGTGAATGCAAGTTAGAGTCCGAGTGTGCTGGTATACAGAATACAACGTGCATGGCGGATCCACGGGATGGTAGAACGCGTTGTCTGTGCGGGGACTACTCTGCACCCCTAAACGGAGCTTGCAACAACAAATTTAAAGGTAATAAAGACAATTTTCCGTACAAAAATTCTTACACCCCTCAGCCATCATATTAAAATTTCTAGTAACCATTTGTACTCGGATTGCGATTTTAAACAGCCCATAAAAATCACCACACTACAATACAGATTCACAGGGTAGATCGATAGAAAATAAAAAAAGTATAATACATTAGAGTGGAACTCGATTTAAGGTCGTTTAAAGTTTAAAGGAGACCAAAGGCAAACTTTTTCGAGAAGAAATTGAATTTCTGAGCGCGCGGCTGACTACTGTCATTTGCATACACTCACGTGTTCTCTTGCAATATGTGAACACATGACGGTGCTGGTACCCGGTCTATGGTTATCTATGCAAATTGGAAAGCTTTAAGAATATCGTTGCGGCCCGCCGCGCCGCGCCGTGTCGCGTCGCGTCGCACACTGTAACTCACCTTTTCTCTCAATTTTTTTTTCGGAGAATATTCGACATTTGGTGAAGCGGGTTCAGAAGACGAAATTACGAGTAAAGTTATTAAGTCGGCTGTTATTTATTCTGCACAGGTACATTTTTATCCCAATCCCTTAAACCAACCTTCTCGAATAATGTTGTAGGCGTTTTGCTATTTTGAGCACGAGAAACATACGCGTGCAATTTTATGACTAACCTTTTAACTGTGCAACACGTATTTTTAAAGTGTGGACGTTGCGTCGCGCAAAGTAGATATTTTATCGATATCCTGAGCAAGTAATGTTTTTTTAGATCGTCTTGGTTTGAAACATTCTGGCAAGTCTGAAATTTACGATTTCATTTTAGTCTTCAGAAGCGTGGCGAAGAATTTAGCATCAATTTAAGCATCAAATGGTAATTAGTTTTTACATACAATTGCTGTTTTATGATGAGTAGACTGAAAATTTCATGCATGTATCTGAAAAATATACACACGTCAAATACCAAACTGACAAGTAGCACTACCCAACTGATACTCACTGATATGAATGAAATTTAACGTACTTATTAAACACCGAAAAATATTAAATACGTGTTTTTTTGTTCCGGCTAAATACGCCTTTTCGGAGTAGAAAGCACCCCTAACTTAAATTGAGGGGTGCAACTTTAATCCTTAAAGGATTAATATTTTTTCTATAAATTTGAGTCTGTTTTCCCATAACGTCTGATTTTTTTCTTTTTTGGTAAAATAACGCAACAAATCAATTCTGAAGACAGATTTAGAGTCATCGCGTAAAATTACTGATTATAGATACAGGATGGGATCAAGGTCCGGCAACTGCTAAATCCGGCAAGTCCGGCTTATTATTTCCAAATTTAATTGACCTTGAAAATCGACCTCAAGGTCGATTTTAAGGACGCCGTCAAGTGCATCACTGTGAACTGTACAAGTCTGGATCTAGCACTTTTTTCAGAAACTGTATCCTTTAAGAAATAATTATCCACAAACGTTTCCATCTCCAGAGGTTGAGGGGTGCTTTCTACCCCTAAAAAGCGTATTTAGCCGAAACAAAAAAACACGTATTTAATATTTTTCGGTGTTTAATAAGAGTACGTTAAATTTCATTCAAATCAGTGAGTATCAGTTGGGTAGTGTTACTTGTGAGAAGACATTAAGAACGATTTAATGATATTGTTACATTATTTTAGAATTTTTGAGATGATTGAAACAGAAAATATAATTTTATCTAACTTAAGTCTCTTACAATCGACTTGAACAAATTTTATTTTGCATAAAAATCCAGTTTAATGATGAGTAGATAACGTGATATTGTATGTATGTATTCGTCGCACTCAGCTAAGAAATTCACAATTGCGTTACGTCAAGAAGAAACTTAGAAATTGTTAGTAAAATGTCCTTAAGTATGGATTATACACTTTTAAAAGCTATAGAATTGTCGTCGGTTAGTGGTAGATGTGTTAAAAATTGCATGAGGAGAGCTTCGACCATTTAGAAAAATCAGGTACGATCGTGACTCGAAAATGAAAATTTGCCCTTTCATGGTGGATAATATTTTACCGTATAATACGTTCTACTGAAACGCAGCACCGTTTAAGCAATCTGTTTCAAAGTAGTGCATCATGGTACACGATTTTTTTCTATTAAGAACGTAGCATTTAGATCATTTAACCAATTCCACGCGCGAGTATACGCGTTCTCGCGTGGCCTAAAGGTTGATCGAATGTTAAGAGTCATGTCAGGAGCGCATTTGCGTAACGTTGCGTGTTAACGTGAAATTACAACGCACCGAGCGAATTTTGTACAAATCGGGGAATTCCTCGGTAGATGGTAGCATATTTTATTCCCACTTTAACAGAATTGGGTATTTCAAATAAAAAGAGTAACCATTGTTTCCATGACGATTCCTAAAGACTCAAATAATAGTCTTTGAAGGCATATCTAAAAATTCATATCTTGGTATTCTGCGCTTTTTAACCTTTAACTACTCGCGCCCTGAATTTTCACGTAACTATCCGCGCGGTGTATTTAGTACACCACATGTATCACTGTGTGACTGAGTACTGTGCGGAGCACGAGAAAAAACTAGCGGGCAGGGAAGGGGTTAAGAAGATTGCCTTTGCGTTCCTCTTGCCCCGTCCCCTCCCGCTACTTTTCTCTCGTGCTCTGGACAGTACATATATTATTGTATTGGTGTACTTTTTACACCAGCACGGGTAGTTAAAGGTTAATTATTTAAATGGAGAAAGTGCTATTCAGAATATTTTAGAATCTTATTAACCAATGTTTCTGTTGAGTAACAGACTGTTGGATATTTATTGAGTGATTCCCAGATCTCCAATTCAGATAATATCCGGTTTGTTTATTCACTTTCGTGCCTGCGTCTTACGTATTGCGTTGTTGAACGCATTCGTTATCATACTAACGTGAAAAAAATGACTATATTATATTGTCTATCATTAGAATAAAACAATTATTATGTATACAAGTTCCTCATTCGTCAGGGAGAGGTAATCAAACATTAATGTTCACACGACTGCTGTAACTCCTTAAGAACTAGAATACATTAATCAAATTTCTTGGGTAAATGAGATCCCATTACGTATTTGCTCGATAATGTGTCCAATCTCCTCCATTCGCGATTATATCTCGACATCGTTTGGGCAAGTTGTTGACCAATTTGTCAGCGTAAAAGACAGGTAACGAAGTTTACACAGAATGTCCCACCGGCATAGCACTTGAATATATGTGTGTAGTATGATTAACTGCTTATACGACATACGGAAATGTGTTTATCATGAAAATATATGTTTTAAATGCGGTTTAAATTTACAAGACAATTATTGTTCTATAAGTAATTACTTAATGAAGATGTAATACAAATTATAAGTTGTATGTATTCTTCTTGCAAGTGAAATCATAAGTGACTCGAAGATGCGCGAAATTGAACATTTATTTTGCTTTTAGCGCTGCGTACATCATGCAACGAAGATTCCGATTGCATTGATGGCGCACACTGTGTGCAACGAAACAATTCGATGCCTGGAAGGCGTTGTTACTGTCAAGATGGCTACTACGAAGAAAGTCCTCTAGTGTGTAACGGTATGTAGGTTTTATCTAAAAAGCAAACTTCAACATTTCAGCAAAATTGCATAAATTTGTACGTCTCTTTCACAGGTAGTCCATCCATCCTCGCGTTTCACATGTCGATTTTCCTAGCTGTTCTAAGTCTGTTAAAAACAACTGTTATTTAAACGGATTCTCTCGAAACATAAAATATAAATCCCTCAAAAATACAATCTTATACGATATAAAAAAATCTCTTACTTTTAAATTCGACATATGTCATATACCTAGTTGTAATAATAATAGAATATAATGCTTATTCATTGAAAGTCATCAATATTGTATCCATAGATTATATCTAAAATACATCGATTGATTTATAACTAAGTCTTTATAAGTACGTATCTGAAATTGTATAATTATAAAACTGTATTTTTGGATGCCTTGTTTGAAACCGGAACATATGTAACGCGAATGCTTGTACCTTGATGATATATGTATGTATATGTACATACATGTGTGCTTTAATTCTTAATTGCCTTGAGAATGTACGTTCATAGTTTCAAATTTTATTATTACGGATTTTATTTGTTTTTCATTTGATATTTCATTATCTTAATGCATTATTTTATTGCAATATGAAACATAATTAAATGAGAGATTATTCATTATAAATTATGATCATCATGTAAAAATGAGTTTAAGATTTTAATGTAATTGTACGTAAAGACTTGTAAGCTTTGTTAAAATATTCTATGTAGGCAGTTAAGAATTAAAACGATAGTATGCTGATTCCTTACAGTAATAGTTGTATAACATAAGAATGTATAATCTATTAACATTTTGCGAACGAGAATTTTTCGAATGTTGAGAATGTTTTACACGTGAAAGGAGATTAGATACCGAAGACTTCGACAATAGGAATAGAGAAAATATGTATCGTTTTATAGCGCTTACTTTTTGTCGAAACACCAGAAAATTTCAAATCTATAACCAAAAACACGAAAATATAATTTTGAAATGTTAAAAAGACCCAAAGAATTATTTTAGTTTTCTAAATAGGATACTATTGAGATCTTTTTAAATTTGTTAAACTAAATATTGAGTAACATATATATCGATTTCCCATGCAAAATTTTAGATTTAATTAACGCAAACATCATATTAATTTTAATTTTCACATTTCATAGAAGTTACAAAATATTCTTAAGATTGAATAGCTACGTAAAAAATATAATAAAAAAACATTTTATTCCATAACTATCTGAATAAGAAAAGAAGCAGTGGAAATGTTTTCTTATAGGTAGATCAACACACTATAAACATGGCGAATACAAATAAACATGGTGAAACTCTGACTGAAGAAATATCTGTATAAGCATAATGGATTTTTGAATAATCTTTATTCTTAATTATACACTCACTGACAAAACATAGGAAACAAAATAATTAGGAATAGTACAATAGAATATTTTTATTATTTGCGAAAAAATCGAACGAAATTTTGAAAATCTAAAATCGAAAGACACAATTGAAGTAAATATGTTAGAATTATTTTGTTTCTTAACTTTTCTCAGCAAATGTATAGAGTAACATAATATTGCACAGTGTAAGTAGTGCAACCAATCAAATGTAACAATTAGATTTATATAGACGGCCAAAGATTTCGAATCACTTGACAATTCTCATTTGAATTGCATTAATAAAAATTATGCTGATTTAATATTAATACATTCAATGAAATGTACGTTACGTGTAATTTCTATAAATTGTAATACCTGATCACGTATTTACAATTCAATTAAATTGGTTTTGTATGTTAGGAAATGTATCGTTTATTAATTAAAAATTTGGTGATTCGATGCTTTTGAGCAACAAAGCACACATAATCATTTTATATGCCAACAATACCCTACTTATCGAAGTGACTGTATACAATCAGATACATAACAATTATGTAAGAGTAATTTACACTAATACGAGGTATTTGAACACAGAAACTTATGTCAGCGCTTATTTTAGCTATGATGCATTTTATAACGTTTGTAACTTAGTGATAGTACTATAGCAATATGCATTACTTGTTACTTTTACCATAAAAATATATTACCAGCACAATTGATTTCAGCACAAATAAACATATTTCGGCTGTCTAAGAATTTCATTCCTACGTCAACCCTAAGTTAGTTAGATGAAAATTGATTTCTGTTCTTAATTCCAGCACACCAAAAATAAATTAACAGTGGTCTGAAATTCTTCTAATATATTTTCTACTTCATGTTTTTTATAAATGCAAAATATCCAGTATTTCAACTATATATGATAAAGGTACATAGAAAACATTGCGTATATTTTTTAATACTTTATTTATTCTTTTGCAAAACCAATTGTGTTACAGTGTTTCCTTTTTGCCCCCCGAAAGAGAATGAATCTGATGGAAGAACATCCACAATGGTAAGATCTGAAATATTGCACAATTTATTTGTCATAATTACCACTATTACCTAAACTAAAAATAGATATTATTTCTAACATACAGGGTGGGCCGGAAATCGTAGCACAATCGGGCAGAGGGTGATTCTACATAAAAGAGTAAGAAAAAATTCGGTATTACATTTTATTATTTGAAGCTTCATTTTTGAGAAAATCGAGTTTGAAAATGCAGCGAATACACGTGCTATTGCATAGGAATCGTCTAACGCGTCTGACCATGATCAACCAATTCTACTTCCTGCATATACTAAAACACGCGAACCTGGGATTGCCTCGAAAACGAGGCGTCAAACGAAAAAATATTATTCCTTTTTTTCGACTTATTTTTGCATTTATAATCATCCCCTGCCCGGTTGTACGACGATTTCCGGCCCACTGTATATTCGTATTCTAAATAATCGATAAATGACTAACTGTTTTGAAAATGAGTCTCCAATTCTTCCTTGGTCCAATTACAAGACGTTAGAACTAAATAACCATTTGGTAATAAAATCTTTTTAATAGCTTCTATGTACAGTTTTCTTTTTGTGGCAGGATCTTCTGGATGCAAGCTTATCGCATCGTAAGTCCCTTTATCATGCGCCACTTTAAAATCTGTTGGTAACTCGCATGATCCTGGGTCTAATATATCACAAACTTTCAGATCAATGCACGACAGATTATTTTCTTGCAATACCTCACAAGCCAGATCAATTGCTTTCTGCGAATAATCTACGCCCATCAATTTTGCAAAACCTTTATTTGCAAGCTCCACTAACGTCATTCCATTTCCACATCCTATATCGATTATTTTATCATTCTCCTTATCAAGCTTCAGCTTTGTAGTTATCCAACTGGAATATGTTTTAATCATTTCGTTAGTAAATGTGGAGTATGTACACGAGAAGATTTAATTGATTTTTCAAATTGTCGAGCGGAAAAACTGAAATTCTCTCCCTAGAATTAATTATTCTTAGTTATTCGAAAGATTATTCGAAAGAATATTCAACCACTGGTCGGTAAGGCATCATTTAAGTATATGCGGTTTTCGAAAGATAGCGCCACAAGTCCCGAATCAGGACGTCTTATTGCTTATGACAGGATTTACCTTTTGTGGCGAATACGCGTTTTACGGTATTCATCGTGCATTATTTGAGTAACTCACCGTACAACTTTCTGTGAATTATTTCTACCGAACCATATTTCGCCGACGTCCCCGTGGTCTTTGAAATTGTCGAGTTCTTCCGCGTAAATCCTTTCCCAACTGTAAGACAGGATCGTGACTTATAAAGTAATGCAAATAGAGAGTTTCATATTTCTCTACACGGTATGTAATACTTACTAATCAAGAGTACCCAAATCTGACGGACCCAATTCCTCGATGGTACGGTCTGTCATAATTTGATGTGTAAAAGCTTAATCCTGTTTGAAAGTGTTCGATAATCTTATCTATTCATAGGTTTCAAACTTGTTTACTGTTATATTCTGATTAGAAACACCGATACCTGCTACGATATTTAAAAAAATGTTAATAATCTCTTGCCGCGTAATCACGTTGTACGGTACTTCTTTTCCGGAGCAACCATAACCTTCTCGTTGCACCTAACCTGTAAGTAACGCTACTGCCAGGTTGTCACTATCGTGATAGTGCATAAACTGCATTTTCACATTCGTACTTGTATATTTGATTGTGTCGCATCGTACCTCGAAGTGTTATTTTGTTGAACATGGCAAGTAATTTGTCAACGTTGCTGCAGCTCGGTAAGTAAAGATAATGTTTAATAATACCATACTTTTATAAGTGTATGACAATAATACGAAATTCGAGGAAATGATCATAGAGTGTTTATATTCTCAAGTAGCGGAATATTCGAAATTTATGTTATGGAATGTTGTTTCAGCAGTTTTTTTTTCATTACGTTCGTCATTTTTTATTTAGTACATATTATCTTGTATGTTTCATATATTTTTTTGCACTGTTACTCAGGGAAACAAAATGGGAAAGCTTTTGTTTTACCATGGCGTTATATGTCTGTAGCGGCGAAACCTGAGCAAATGCATAATGTTAAACCAAAGACAGGAATTTTAATGTTAAACATGGGTGGGCCCACGAATACCGAACAAGTGCACGAATACTTGTTACGTATAATGACTGATCGAGACATGATCCAACTGCCAGTTCAAAGGTTGATTTGCGTAGGCCGATATTTGTTAGCTTTGTAACAATTTTTACAAATGAAAGTCTATAATATGTAATGTACATTACAGTCAATTAGGTCCTTGGATAGCAAAACGTCGCACAGCTGAAGTACAGAAAAAGTACAATGAGATTGGAGGTGGGTCTCCCATTTTAAAGTGGACAAACATGCAGGGTGAACTTCTGTGTAAACAATTGGACAATGTCTCGCCAGAAACTGCACCACACAAGCACTACGTTGCTTTTCGATACGCAGATCCTCTTACTGAGAATACGCTGCAAGAAATAGAGCTGTAAGAACATTTAAGACTTCTGGATAATAGTAAAATTCGATATCTTTAAACGTAGACACTTATCGTTGTTACTCATATTATATAAATGCTTCCTTTTCAGAGATGGCCTTGAGCATACAATAATATTTTCTCAATATCCGCAATATAGTTGTGCTACAACTGGATCCAGTTTTAATGCAATATATAAATATTATAAGACGAGGTAGTTGTTCTTGCTACTTGACACATAATTTAAATTACGTAATTATGTAGAATCTTGTAGACAGCAATTATGTTTCATTGTCTTAGACTCTTAGACAAAGACTTAGCGAGTTGAAGTATTATCTTGTGTTTAGGAGTTTGTAATTTGCAGGCAGCTACCTCCAAATATGAAATGGAGCGTAATAGATAGATGGGCTACTCACCCACTGTACATAAAGACAATTGCTGAAAGGATTAAGGAGGAGTTAGTTCAATTCCCTAAGGAAATAAGGGACGATGTTATCGTTTTATTTTCAGCTCATTCACTCCCACTGAAGGTTATTAGATCATAGTACTGAGTATTAGTAACAAGATCTTGTTGAACGGGAAATTTCTTGAGTCTTTATGTTTAGGCTGTGAATAGAGGAGATGCTTACCCATCTGAGATTGGAGCAACTGTTGCCTTAGTTATGCAAGAATTAAATTATTGTAACCCATACAGTTTAGTTTGGCAGTCTAAGGTATAGACATTGTTCGGATTTTTTGTGTGTGTAACTAACAATTTATAAAATATAATTCGCTATAACACGCATGTGGCTGCAATTGATTCATAACGTTGTTTAGAAATTAATTAATTTGATAGTTCTAAAGAAGTGCAAGTGCTGTATCATTAAATTAAAACAAAATAGATAATAGTGGAGAAAGTTTTCTTCATACATATTAAAAATTTCGTCATAAAGGAGTGTATCGTTAACTAACAAAAGGATAGATAATAACTGAGAAAATTTGTGTGTAGTGTACATGTTAAGTTAATTAATATTATGAGAAAAAAATATAAAGATCAAAAAACACAAGATTAAGACTTAGTTATTAAGAGACTTTTAAATAATTCAATGGACTGAATTTCATAAGTAATGTGCATTCAGGTAGGTCCTTTGCCTTGGCTAGCTCCCTTCACCGACGATGCTCTGAAAGCGTACGTTAAACAAGGGAAGAAGAATTTCATATTAGTCCCGGTAGCTTTCGTTAACGAACACATCGAAACGCTCCACGAGATGGACATCGAGTACTGCAAAGAATTAGCAGAGGAAGTAAGCGATTGTCTTGCGTAACTTTACGTAAGATTGCCGACAGAGAAAAATTCTACAATTTGTTTATTTGCAGCTTGGTATTGAAAGAATAAGAAGATCCGCCGCTCCAAACGATCATCCTATTTTTATAGACGCTTTAACGGACATAGTTCTTTCTCACCTGAAATCAAAGCGATCGATAAACCCTAAATTTCTAACACGTTGCCCGCATTGTGTGAACGAGAACTGTTTGCGAAGTAAAAATTGGTACGCGAAAACATGTACGATCTGAAACAAAAAGTGATACAAACAATGTACACATGGTCCATAATAAATTATTTCTACATGCTGTTAATCACTCGTTATTATTATTATGTCCAATAACTTTTCATTCTACGAAAGTTAACATTCCTGCGTACTTGATATGATGAACAACTTAATTTCGCGGCGCAATTCCGTGAAATAAAATTCCGATATTTTGCGGTGAAGTTTTAGATTCTTCGTTTTTTATAGTTACTTTCATTACCAGTGATGTTTCCTAAAGGTTTTACCCGAAACCTTTTAACATTGTACAATTGCCGACTAAAAAACGAATCGCTGAAAGCAAGTTAATTAAAATTACGTCAATTTTATTCGTTTGCGAGAGTCTGCCCGGGCACATTTCAGTAATTGAATGTGAAGTGTATGCATAGTTAAAACATTTTTATCATATTTTTTTTAAATTCTCAGCATTGTTTTAATTATTCAAATAACTTTCCGTTGCTATTCCATTGCGTGGTCTCCGTAATTTCCTTTCATGCGAGTTCTTTCCTCAAGGAAACATAGTTTCTACTTTACTATCTAACTTGATTCATAAAAGAATCAAGCTGTGGAAACTGAGATTTATGATATGTTTAATTTCAACCATCCTGCGCAGATAAAAGTTTTTATTAGCCTACTAGACTCCTATGTGAGTACTTAAAATAGTATTATGCGTGCACAAATATTACGACTGTAGCGAAGCCGCTTCGTTATATTTGCAACAGTATTACTTCGATCGTTTCGTTTATTCTTCGTTAATTGTGTTGATTTCTTTACTTAATTGTATTTTTGATGGTATGGATAACGAAATGATAAATTTTACAGTAAGTACATACTTCTTTCAATGTGCCACGATTTTTGTATAATAATTCTGTTAGTATTTTGCAAAAAGGACTTTTTCATTCATAAATATATGCTTGTGTTCTATTCTAAGGACGATTTCTACGGTATCTAGAACTACGCCTTTACGCCTCCAATATCCTCAACATTGTGAATCGAGCAAATACGATTTCTAGTCTATTTACTGCAACAAGATATTATCGACATTCAAAAGAGAAAGCTAGTACGATTTTTGCAGTATTAATGATCACACACTTAATAGGCCAAGGACGATTTCCACAGTACGTAGACGGATATTTAGAAAAAAAGATAAGGATGATTTCGACAGTCAAGACCACTTTAATAATACTTGTGACGATTCTAATAATAATTGTGACGATATTCTGAATACTTTAGATTGTAGTTCATTCTCAAAGTAGAAGGGGCGATAAATTTTTGCAATATTAATGGCCATCTTAGTGAATTAAGAACGATTTTCACGGTATGCGGACGAATCCGCTTCAGCGATTCTAACATTTCTAATTAACCCATTTTCAAGTCTATTGTAAGTTACGTACCATCATTCTTGACATCCTAAATCCGGCAAACATGATTTCCACTTATTACACTGGCTACCGAACTGCCGCGATTATAAATAAAAGAAATTTTCGGCATTTGAAGTAAAGGGTAAGGACGATAACGGAAGTGTTAATGACAATTATCATATTGCCAATTTTTATGCATACTTTGTCTTCCGATAATGGTTTTAATAAACTGGAAATAATGTAATAATATTTTTAAATTCTTTCAATGTGTCCTCTACTCTACGTTTCACTCACTCATTTTCGCCATAATTCGCAATAGACTGACGACGATTTCCACTCTATCTACCTACTGCACAAGGATGTTCTGGAGGTGTATAAAAACGCAACAAAAGTTTTGAAAATTTGACAAGATATAATTCTTACTAAA
Source organism: Lasioglossum pauxillum (assembly GCA_933228785.1). NCBI lineage: Eukaryota > Metazoa > Arthropoda > Insecta > Hymenoptera > Halictidae > Lasioglossum > Lasioglossum pauxillum. The sequence goes on along the minus strand of OW121701.1, from coordinate 34,196,676 downwards.
TTAATGCAATTACCAAAGTTTGGGTTCGATTTACTGCACCGTTTAAGAATTATACCAACTTAAAGTTTGCACATTTTAACACGTCTTCTTATGGAGAATTTATAAAATTCCACTTCAAACCCTATTTAAACCTTGAAAAAACGCAACTAGAAACTCCAGTTTCTTTTTATATATAGGGTGTCCCGAATTTAAATGACAAAACTTCAGGAGCGTGTAGAGGACCGAAAGACTAAGACAAAAAGTCTTTTAGAGATTTGCTCGTTTTTGCTTCGTTTTAGAGAATATCGCAAAAAAAAGGAACAAAACAAGTTTTGATTTTTGTACTTATTTATTTACATTTTATTTACGTTATCATCTATTTAATGTAGATATTGTTCAAAATGTTGCTCTCTTGCAGCAATGCAAGCATTACATCTAGCACTGACTTGATAAATTGCAGGTAAACATTGTTCTGGTGATATTTGGTACACTGCATCTATGATTCGGCCTCTTAATTGCTCTCTTGAATTGATTGGCATCGAATAAACTTTCTGCTTCAAGGTCCCCCTTACGAAGGTAGATACATAGATGAAAACGTAAATAAAATGTTAATAAATGAGTACAAAAATGAAAACTTGTTTTGTTTCTTTTTTTGCGATTTTCTTCAAAACGAAGCAAAAAGACTTTTTGTCTTAGTTTTTCGGTCCCCTACACACTCCTGAAGTTTTGCCATTTAAATTCGGGACACACTGTATAGTAATTAATTAATTATGTTCAAAATTTATTAGAATTCACTAAACAGTTACAGAGCAAAAAATTATAAACTGTTACAAAAAGTCAAATTTATCGTGTTGTCATCTCAACAGCATGGAAACGCGACAACAGTGTAAAAAAAGTACATATACAAAAGTATGAAAAATATACTCATGAATGGCTTTCATTGCCAATATACATATTGATGGATTTCGAATTTCTTGTACTTTTCTCTCCCATTGTACCTCCAGAACATCCTTAAGCCGCTGCGACTCCAAATAAACTAATGAAAAGAAATATATGTATTCTCGAAGTATAGAGTAAGGACGATGTCCACAGCATCTGGACTCTGTACCCCCACCATCCTTAACATTACGAATCGAGCAAACACGTTTTCCACGCTGGTTTACTGCCGACGACCCGCTGCGCTCTAAATAAATAAGAAAAGATGTGCATATATTTCGGTCATTCGAGGTATAGAGTAAGGACGATATTCACTCTATATCCTCATCATTCTGAACATTATGAATCGAGCGAACACGCTTCCCACGGTGCTTTAGTGCCTACGAGCCGCCGCGCTCTAAATAAATAAAAAAATACGCGTATATATTTCGGGCATTCAAAGTTATAGAGTAAGGACGATATCCACAGTATTTATGGGAACGGCTTGTTCGATTTCTTTGCAGGTTACTCTCAAAGGAGTTATTGGGGTGACAGCAGAGAGCGTCTGCCGTCCTCGAGGTATCGAACGTGAGTGGTGTGGCGCTGGATGCCGCGACACCTATATAAATGCGCGGTGTCGGCGAGCGCGCTCAGTATGTGTCATGCCTTCGAAGCGCGAGTGTCGTCCGTGATGGCGGTTCTAGTGCGGTTGAAGATGCAATGCGGCACCGTTATATTGCCGCTCGTCATTATTGTCGTGGTGTGTAGTGTGGACCATGTATGTGGAATGTTCCAGCACCGGCACTGCTCTCATCATCATCCCCGGGCGCACGAGGTAAGCGTTTTACACCGAAACAGAACCATTCTCACTCTCTTCCACTCTCTCCATCTCCTTTTCTCTTTCTCCTCTTTTCACTTTTGTTGTCTCTCGGCACTAGTCGGTACTGACTCCGACACTTGCTCCGCTAGCATCCACTTTCCTTTCAACTATTTTAAAAATTTATTTCTCTTCTCGTTTTCTTGCCGGCTCGTTTAAATACTGTATTTTTTTTATTATATATTTTGTATAGTTCAAGATGATTTGAGGTTATCGGATCCTGTTGGTCGTTCGCTGTGTAATAGGAAGTTGCCACGAGGTTTGTTTGTAAATTTAGTTTGTGTGTTTTGTTAGTTTATGGGGCTGTTTGTTCGATGTTCGACTGGTTTTTGATATACATCGGGAACAAGTCCTGTTCCATTCCCGTAGGAAAGAAATCGCGTGACTTTAGCGAAGCGTGCGTTTCACGTGTCACGTGTTCAAGCTGTCTTTCTCTCTCTCTCTCTCTCTCCCCTCGCCTCTTTCACTCCCCCTTTCTCTCTCGCACACCTGTGTCTCGCGTGCGTCCCACTTCGCTCCGAACCAATAAGCAGCCGTTTTATTCCGCTATTCATCGGCTGTTTAAATGCTCCGCATTATTGCGCTTTTAATCGTTACATTATTGAGACCGAGCGTCGCCAGTATTCTTGTTGGCCCTCGCGACCTCCGTTTATTATCCGATGTCTGAAAAATACCTCTCTCATTAGAAGGAGACCCGACGCGAGTCGTTCTTTGGACTCGTTTTCTCGCCGCCGAGCAATTAGCGTCAACCGGCGCGCCGACTGCGATCGCCGATATTTCTGCGATCCTGGATCTAGGATGATACGAATGTTATTAGACAGCGGATATTTGTACGGAATAAAAACTGTCTGCGACTGTTGTACGAAACAAGTGCCACGAAGGAATATCTTCCATCTTTAATAATTTGAGCAGGTCGAAAGTTTTTTATGAATGCTGTGTCTAATTATTACGATCTTTGTTGATCTTTGTACAAGTATTTTTCAGAAACTTCAATGAACACGTTCGCGACCAGCGTTGTATGCAGGGTGATCGGTAACTGGAGCAGAGTAGGACAATAATCAACTAATATTTAAAAATTACTTATAGCCTTCTTGAATGTTAGTCGTAGCAAAATAGTCATTAGTTAGAACTTTTTGATTAGTTGGTGATAACTAATTAATAATATTAATGTATGTTAATCGCACAATAGTGACTGATGACTAGACTGCAGATCTTTATGTAAAATAAAAAATGTTTGCATTGTTTGCAAGACAGGAACCAAATAGAAATTTCTTTCTTCTTTTAATTGTCTTATTCAGCTGAAATTAATACACTGATGTCCTTAAATCTTCTTAATTCGTCCACTGCTTTAAATTGTACGTGCCCATTTTTCTCATAAATGCATAAAATCCGCAGTCTACTGACGACTGATCATCACCTACTAATTCACTAATAAGCAATAGCTAACGATTACTTAGAGCTGTGACTAACTATTTGTCATTTAGTTATCACTAGACTGCGGATTTTATGCATTTATCAGAAAAATGGGTATATACATTTTAGCAGTGGACATGTTAAAAATAATCTATCAATGAATTAGTCACATCAATGGATTAGTTTCAGCTTAATAGGATAATTAAGAGAAGAATTACAATTTTTATTTGGCTCCTGTGTCCTGCAATCAATATCAACATTTTTTTATTTTGCATAAAGATCCGCAGTGTAGTTATCACTAACTAATCAAAAAGATTTGACTAATTACTATTTTGCTATGACTAACATTCACAAAGACTTATTAGTCATTTTTAAATATTAGTTGATTATCGCCCTACTCTGAACTGGAGGTACAAATTGCGAATTGTACAATTGAAAGAGACCTAAACTACTTAATTCTCTATAATCTAGGTCTTCAACTATTCCTAAACATGTAATACAAAACCATAAAGCTTTTGAAATGCAATTTTCTCGAAAATAAAGCCTCGTATGACAACATTTTATTCTTTATCTTTGATTTATTTCTTTAGCACCCTTCTTTCGGTTGTACCACTATTTACAGACAACCGAAACCAGTTAAGAGAATCGAATTAATTCTGTGCATGTCGTTTATTCGTAATTCATAAAAATTGTAGATACAGGATGTACGTACATATATGCTCCTTTTTACCACGTTTTTATTAGCTCGCTTTTTTAAACCTTAAAATGCTGGGTGGGGTCCCATAGGCACCCCAGAAAGTATTTTTCCTTAATAACTTAATTACTTAATTAATTAATTAATATTTTCCTTAATTACTTACAAAAGTAATTGTTTGTAATTTTTCATATTTTATGTATTTTCTCTTTTTTCATCGTCAAGTATTGTGGATGATTTGTCGATTCTAAAAACATTACCGTTATTTTGTTTTTCGCTATAAACATACTGGGGTCTCCAGGACACGCCATACGATTATAGATAAGATGAGATTTAGCTACAGAAAAGTAAATGTTCTTTGTAAAGAATGTCGAATGTTCATCTGCAAAGATCATAGAGTAGAAATAATGGAGAAGAAAACTGTACGTTGGTTAGACCATAACGAATGAAGAGTATATTCTATTGTTTAGAATCTTGATGTATTAATCTGTTTTGTAAAGAGAATAAAATTTAATTTTATATTTTTATACCACAATTATATCAATAAATACATATATCAAACATATCTGGTTTTTATTTTCAATTCTACAATTTTTTAACGTGGGGTCCCTTGAGGACCAAATTAGTGTTACCAAAAAGTATACAGCATTTGAAGGGTTAAATAATGTTAGTAAGTTGAAAATAATGCAGTATTTTCATTTCTACATTTTTCTTCTAAATATAATAAATATAAAAAGTGATTATAGAAAGCTTTGTTCAGACGTTTTACATGTAAATGAATCGTTCCGTGGTACGAACGTTCGAACAAGAGGAAAATATCTACGGAGAAACTTGATCGATCTTTTTGTTATGGGTTCGAGATATTGCGGCGTGTACTGTGAATGCGTAAACATGGCGAGTCTAACTGTGTCAGTACAGTTCGCTCGTTAAACCGGCATGTACGTTTGGGACGTGGCATTGATCCTGTTCAGAATGATGTTCGTGAACTTGTTTTCATGCGCCGCGCTGTGCCGGCGAGCCACGTGTTTTTGAAGCGGGCACGTGACACTCTCTCTCTGTCTTGCTATGTTATACTTTTCCACTGTTCGCGGCACGTTTTACCTGCGAGAATACGGAATGTCTCGCATAACTGGGCGGAGCTCTGTCGAACGATTCGACACGCAGAAAATTGTGGTCGTGACTTCGGACACGTTTTACGTTCTTACTCCATTTTTTTTGTTTTTAATTTATCGTTTTATGTCGCATCGACTGCTAAGTTTACTCTGTAATGCGGGATAATGTCCGAGAATGTACATATCTTTAAATATTTTTCGCGTTAGTCATCGCATTTTATGAAGAAGCTGTTTCAAACTCCGTTTTCTCAAATGTAAATTCAACCGGATGTAAATGAACGCAAGAAATAGGGAATTCCCAGGATGTTTCCTTTTCGTCGTCGCAATTGCATCAGACGACTTCGTTTCTTTCATAATTTAATGTTTCATCTATTAAAAGCCTACTAACACTAGATAGAAAATTATACGATTTGTATTTTATACATTCCTAAATAAATAAATGCGTTCCATCAAAGTAATTTTATAGTTTCAACAGTTGCGAAAGAAAAGATCTGAAATCAAACATTTCCGTTATATGTTTCGACGTTTGTACGTCCTTCTTATTTTCCTTTCATCGGGAAAATTCCGATAATTATGGCAAACAAAAGTCGACAAATATTTTTCTGGTATATATCCGAAGCTTCATTGTGTACTCTCTCCCCGTATCCGATTGTTAATGTTCTATTCATCTTGCTCGGACAAAGTGTATAGCTAACGTTTTCTGGTTTCATATAAACCGACAATAAAATACGCTAAAATTCGATAAACCGGAATGAGAAAACATTGAGGTACGTGTTCAATATAGATTCGATTTACTGTAGTTACGAAGAGATAACAGCCGGGGAAAAGCACTATGTACTCCAAAAGAGATTTGCTGGTTTCATCGTATCCTTGGGGAGTCGCCTCTACCATATTTTCTATTTTAGAGGGAAACTCTGATTCTTGTAACCTGTTAGAACACCCGAGGAAGTTCGAATTGAAAAGGAAACACGGTTTTAAAGTTCCCGAGTCACGTATGTATATCGATTATTATTTCAAGCTGCTACTGTTCGCCGGAGACATATTATCTCAGTTTAAAAAACCTCATTATCAAAACTGTAACAATTCCCATAAATTTTGACTTCCGCCAGAGAAAATTCAACTGTTTTTCTGTCGATTAGTTTCTACGAACTTTGATTTTTGTCGGAGAAAATTCTGTTTTCTCAACGGTTAGTTTTTTGCGGTTTTACAGGAGTTTTTTAAGATAAGTTCATGACAAATTACAAGAATATCCAGTGTTTTTTTTTAAATAATAGTCGAGTCGTGTTTTATTCTCTACATGATAGAATCTAATTCAAATATCGTGTTTATTTCATGCCATTGAAATATTTTTCCTTTTAACATTTATGGAAATGGATCGTCTTTTTTCTTTTTATTTAAGAACACGAATTTCATATTTAAATATTTCGGTAGATTAAACAGCTTGCAGAATATTTTTGCGTGTTGATAAATTGCAGTTATGGGTGTGCAAAAACTGTCTCGAGAGTTCGGAGTGAAAATGAAATGGATTTAAGGAGACTCGCCACCTAGATTTATTTTTCCCTTTTCCGCAAATCGAGGAATCATGATTGGCAAATATGCGCCGCGCCGTCGCGAACGTGTTAATCAGAATTGCATTTATCTTTTTATTTCGTGGAGTTTCTGAAACTTTCGGTCCTCCGGTAGACGAATGAAAATGAATTGTCGACCGCTTAGCGGCGCGAAACATTTTTTCTCTTTTCCTTGCACTCGTTCTCTGTTTCTCTCTCGCTCTCTCCCCCCTCCCGTCATTCGTCTTTTCTTTCTTTTCACGCTTGGTTTTTATCCGTCCAACTTTTGCGCCCCCAGGGATCCCGCGAATTGCATAGCCATGCATATTCGAAACTTTCCATGGCTTTTCTGCTGGAACACTAACCCCTCCAACCTCACCTTTCGTTAATAAAGAACGATCCATCTGGCATGTGCTATCGATCGCACAACACAGACTGTAATTTTCCACTTTGATATGGTTTATATTAAGATTTTTTTGTTCGGCCGCGCAGTATACCGTTGGTGATAAAAAGCTTTTTGCGGTGCTGTTTACCTTTTCCACTCCGAAGTGCGCCGAGTGCGTGCTCTAAACTGCAGCGCGATGCATAAGCACGGATAAACTTGTTCTCTGCTTTTCATGCATTCAACGAAACACGCGATCGACGATAAAACTGTGCGGGCGATCGATAAATCGATTCATTTCAACACTTCCGAGAAGCTTTACATTTTTTTTTCGCTTTTTTTCTATGTATGTTCACCGATTACGCCGAGATGGATGGACCACCAATCGGAACGAAATCTTTTACATCTTGTAGAGTATGTCCCCGGGGTGGTCCCATAAAACAAATTTTGAATTTTTTTATTCCTTACGATTTTATTTGCGAAAAATGAATTATTTCACCGATTACTCCGAGATGGATGGACCAATCAGGACGAAACCTTTTGCATTTTGTAGCAAAAGAAAGCATAGAAATTTTCTTTTACATTGCAATTTTAAATGAAACTAGTAGATGACGTTATTGAGGGTGACTTGTTAGTTCACAATGAAAATTGCTGTTGTTATTGAAGGTTCCATTAAAAAGTGTGTAATGTGTTAAGTTCGTATGTATTCACATAAATTAAATGGAAATTATTTCATACTTTTTAGTGCATTTTGTTAGTGCGTTTTTCCGAAGTTGGTTTAATTTTTTTTTATAAAATCTTTTTTTCGTATTATTGGGTATGGGAATAAGTTTCCGCCCCTTTTTGTTGAAAAGAAGCGTATAAACAATTCCCATAGCGTGAAAACGTTTTTCAACAGTAGATCGATCGACGTTTAATTCAATTGACAGTTCTGCAAGTGTTTGACGTGGATTTCCATCATGTAATGCTGGGAAATCTGTATCTTTGAATTTTTTGGCACACCCTTCGCAATCTTTGTCCCTTACGTCGAAATCATGGGTTTCAATATGTATAATATAGTAAATATATAGCACCTTTCTCTAAAACAAAATAATGCAACATGACTTCCCGCAAATGCTGTTTACATTGAACAAAAGTCGACATTTTTCACGCGAAAAATTGACTGCTGTTCACGTCCGAAACAATTGCCACTAATTGCGTTTTAAAGCTAGAGATAGAACTTTCAAAAACATGTACTACGTTCTATCAAATACGCGATCGGTACTTAAGTACAACGACATCTGTCAAGAGGGCGGAAACTTATTTTCGTACCCAATACATTTTTAGTATTCCAAAACTGTAAACGTTCTATGAACGCTTAAAGATCCGCACTTTAATAATGATGATCCAGTGCAACGTAATAATCGAGTTATTGTCACGATTTTTGTTATGCTAAAGGACATTGTTATAATAATCGTATTAATTGCGATTAAGAATTTTGACCGTCGCAGAATGGCATAGTGTTCTTATCAGACTTCTTGTCTGCCGGTTCCCAGTCTTGTCATAGTTTTCACTGAAAACGTTTGGAATTAATTACGGGGGATTGTTCGAATAGACAATGGTAGTCATGGTAATCCTGATGCTGACAGAATAGAGTCCAGAGCGGAGGATCACGAAGATTTCGGATATTGTTGTCCTGCTAATTAGTACGACGTTTCACAAACGAATTCAATAATCCATTTCTCCTCCGTTCATAAAGGCAAGTTGAGTTTTGATTTTGACGTGAACCACCTGTCGTGCACTCACATTGTTCGCGTTTTAATCAAGGGGGATTGGTATGTCCACTGATATTCAAAGAAAACAAAGATTTTGCAGATTTCATGGGTGTGAATTCGTTTGTTATATTAACTGCATTCTACTATACAATTTGGAAAACACGACATTTCTGATATATGTTTACATGAAAACATTTATTGATTGAGATGATTGAGATGATTTTTAATTTCATACAACAAATAAATGGGTAAAGGAGATTTATTAAAAAATAGAATTCCTAATGATTGTATTATTAGAAAAAGCTTAAAAATCTATGAAACAAAAACACCGAAAAATGTTTGGATTATGCTATTAGGAGTGGAATATTCGTCTAAAAGTCTCCGAAAACAGTTCGGTAACTGTCGACAGACAATACGGTTATTAAATTTCCTCGCGTTAATTAGCGGTTCTCGAGCAACAAAGCGGTCCTTTTTGCACGGCTTCCATTCTTCAGCCGTTTAAAAAGTTGGCTGGTTTAATCCGCGGCATGAAGCTGTCGGAGCAATTAATTGTTTTTCAATGATTCCGATTAAAAGTGGTTAATCGATCCGCGGGGTGAATCACGAGCCAATTAAATGCAAATTGTCGCGTGCCAGGATTCCGCGATATTGAGAGAGGGAGAGAGAGGGATATATATACGTTATCGGGTGTCACGGGGCGTGGAGAATCGGGAAAAATTAAAACACGAAATGCCTCATTAAGTCCGGAGATTTTAACGTATCAATATTTATGAACAAATGATTCGGCGGTTATACGGGGGAAGCGAATATTTGCACGACAGAGCGGATTTGCTAGTTTCGCGCTCGCGCGGGGGCGAAAATAATGGTAATCCTTGCGCACCCCTCTACGGGCACGGCTTTTCGTTAATTCGTCTGTAACGTATGATCGATCCGAAGCCGAATCGAAATCAGAACCCGTTGCCCGCCGCCGCTGTTGCAATCCAATCGGCGCCGCTTTTCGCAAATATTTGCGCGCATTCGTGTCTCCGGGCGCGAGGACTTAAATTAAACTATTAATTATTTCGCCGGCGAGTTGGGCCAACTGATTTCCAAGATACGCCTCGCCGTAACAATCGGATTATTCGCCGTAAAATACGCTAATACAGTCTGCCTGCTGTCGTTTTTCAATTAATCGCGGCGCCAATCGAAAAAGAATTTATACGTGTGCTATTTTACTTGCTTGAGGTAACGAACGTTCCATCCAATATTAATACTGAAGTGTGTGACTAAAGAAATGCAATGTTATCAAAATTCATAAAAAGCACCATTGATAGGTATTGCATAACCTGATAAACTTCATAAACACTGGATAACGTCTTTATTCGGATGAACCGAGAAGATAGTGGCACTAGACACCAATCACATTTTTCTACAGTTTTTAAGGTAACGCAGTGTGGTCTAAAAGTCAGTACTAGCGCGAATAAATTAAAAATACCAACTAACGTAAATCTGTTAAGGGGGATCTATACCCAATGAAGTAACTAGAAAGGAACTAGAATCTTACTAGATTTTGGGTCGAAACATGGGTTTACGCGCGGCGATTTTTTGTCCTTATTTGAGCGGATTTTGGACTGGGTGAGGACTCATTCTATAGAGGAAGGTTAAATCCGGCGCGCTCTGCTATTGATTTAACGAGATTATGTTTATATCTAATAATATGAGTGCCCAAAGTAGAGAAAAAATCTAGAAAAATAACCGCAGATTTCAATGTATTTTCCTGTCTCAAAGAGATTTTTCTGACTGATATGATGAGCAGAGCGCGCCGTGATGAACCTTCCTCTATCAAATGAGCCTTTGTGTAGCTCAAAATATGCTCGTATAAGGACAAAAAATCGCCGCGCGTGATTTCATTCACATTAGCAGAGATTTCCCCATATTACGTTCATGAAGACAGAGGTTATCTCTGATGTAGAGCCAATCTAGAGCCAATTTCATTTCAGTTAGTTTACACGAGATGGTGCCTAGTCAGAAGGACTGTCAATCAGTGCTGCGATATTGAGCAACATTTCACTGCTGCACTGCTGTCAATGTGGAATCATAGCAAAACTGACACAGACGAGGTACATATTCTCATCGGTGGCACTAATATTAGTGCGACCTGCCCTGTATAACGGTATTCGTGACGAGATGAATAGAATATGGAAATAGCAAGCAACTCCATCTCGTGTTCATTATGCAGTTCCGTGTTTATCAATGTTACCAAACTTTTTTTCTGCACAGAGGTTGATAACATTGATAAATACCCCAAAATCCGAGGGTATAGATCCCCCTTAAAATTTATAGTTGTATGATGTATGATGAAAGCAAAATTAGTAAATTACATCTCCGTATTATTGTTGGCAAGACTGTCAACATTCCAGTAACCACATTTTGTTTTTCTGCGTTAGTCAATTGCTACAAATTATAACCTCAAAATATCGAGTTCTTCCTTGAAGTGTGCATAAATTGTGTTAGTATCTTGTTATATATGATATTATCAATATGGCTGTAACTGGAAATGGTAGGTTTACGTATCCTACACACACTTAATGATATATTTTATGAACTGATACCGTTTAAGAAAAATTATTAGAATATCGTAAGTTCTACAAAATTTGCACGCATTTGCAAGCGTTGCGAAGTATTTAATTTGAAAGCTTGCTTCATCTCTATAAACGACAAAGTGAAAACGCGATCCCCCGCAATCCCATTATCATTTTATTTTAATATTTTAGTAAACGTATCTACGATCACCCGCTTAGAGTTGTTCGAAGAATGATTCAAATTGAAGAATTTGAAACGAAAGGATTGCGTCAGTGGATTACTAGAGGCTATTTTTACCGGAAGGGATGTGAACGGACACAATATTGAAGCAATTTTAGAGAACTTTATCAAAAATATTGGAAAACGTTGGAAAATGGGCAATAATTATAAAGATAGATTTCTGTCAAAGAATAAGACTTGGTTAGAATCGACCATAGCATTCCCCTTTAATGAGATTGACATCCACGAACTTGAAAATTACGGGGGTGGGCGAAGAGATTATATACGGGATGTACATGATTTTTCAAACCATTTCATGTGGATATGAAGTAGACGCAGAAAAGTTTAAAGTTTATGCATTTGAAACCGCAAAAAAATTTGTGTCTCTATATTCGTGGTTTTATATGCCTACAAGCGTTCACAGAGTGCTGACACACGGAGCAGAAATTATAAAACATGCGATTTTACCTATTGGTCAGCTTGGAAAAGAAGCGCTAGAGGCAAAAAAACAAGGACTTTAAAATAAGGGAACACAGAAGTAGGAAGGTTTCTGCGGAACATACAAACATAGATTTGTTTAATTATTTTTTATTGTCATCAGATCTAAGTATATCTGAATTAGGTCTGCAGGAAAAGTGTAGTAAAAAGTTACGTCTCGATCCCGAAGTTTTGCAGATGATAAAAGCATCAACAATAGTTACTTTTAATACATTACAACAATAATTATTATTCGCACTAGAACTGACTTCTCGACCACTGTGGAACGTCACAAATATTGATATGTGCATCTATAATTAGCACTGCCATAAATGGCACGAGCTCATGGCCCACCTAATATCTTACGGATTTGGATATCAAGCGCACCCTGGCTATCATACCCCGAGTATAATGATGCCCCCTCGAATTACGATTAGAGAATTCCAATTGAATCCGGATCGAAACGAACAATCTTTTCAGTCGTTTCGAACAGAATAATAAATTGTTTTGGTTCAATCTTCAAAACTTTCTTCTCATCCTCTGACAAAGTAAAGAATTACAGTCGATCAATTATAAAATCATTTACTGTGAACAGTTTACATTTAATCACAATGATCTGTGTATGCAACGAGCTCCGCCGGAATCGTTGAAACCAGAGCCCATCAAAAAGTTTTGCAGCTTACGTTCCCCGATTTCTACCATAAATAATTAGCCGAGAAGATGATGCTCGCGTTCCCATGGCCGTGGTTGGCCCGACACCAGGAAATCGTTCGTTAGGCGAAATAAACGGCGATAAACCAGAACTGCGATACTTTCGAGAACCAGTGGGTAATACGGTAACGATAAGTTATGCGGTGTTCGCACGATTTCTCAGCTGCGTGGAATGGATTTTCTGGTTGCGGCTGCTTTAGGTGCATTACATTGCCGGGAGCATAGATCATCGGGTGGAGAATCGAATACTCTCCTGTTGCGATAGAAATCGAAATTTATGGTTGAGCACCGTGGAGAGTCGCGTACCTACAGCTACGTAGTAGTACTCTCATCCCCGTTGCTCGTGGAATTCAAAGATAGCTGCACAGAAACGTACAGAAAACTGTACGCGTCAGTTGAACCGGGCACGTGCACCTTCCATGATTGTTCCACTCGCTTGTGTATGCGCTCTCGCGATACGTGAACGGGTCCTATAGAGAGCTCGAGATGGAATCCGGCAAAAATGACTTTTTCATAACACGCCTCACATACTGGCATATAATACACGGGCGGTGCGGTGTCCGTGTGTGTGTCTGTATGCAACGAGGGCCTGTGTCGTGAAATTGCTCGTGCGGGCAAGTGCATGTTGCGCGGGGCTCTCGGCATCGTCACACGGAAATCTCGTTCAACTGAAAGTATAACTCCTGTAAGGTGAACCATTTTTAACCGAATTCTCGTTCCCGCGACAGTATGGAGGTAGAACCGAGTTACTTTGTAACTCATCTCGCCCGAGGGAACTTTCCGAGACGCTCCCGCTGCGTCGCGAACATTAGGCGTCCGGAAACTAATTCGCCACCTTTTCGCTCTTCACTGGAACCCTGTCTCCTCCCTTTGTCGTAATTACTTTTTTTTCTCGCTTTATAAATCACGCACGCGCAGCCGATGATTTCCTGAAACGTCCACGTATGTTAGTTAACGCTAAACCTACCAAAGTCTTCGTAGGAATTACGAGTAACAATATATTTTTCGTTTCACCCAGCGCTTAAATATCCGCAGTTAGTTACTTCTACACTCGCACAGTGGTCTAGAAATCAGTTCTAGTGCGAATTAATTATTGTGCGAGGAAAATATTGACATTTTGTGTGAAAATTACTTTTAAATATTTGAGTAAAGTAAATAAAACATAATTTACAATACTGACTACTTGTTTATTAATATAATAATTAAGTGTTACAAATATAATATAAAAGATTATTATTCACTGTCGGAGTTTGTATTTGATCGAGTTTTTGGTGCTTTTATCATCTGCAAAACTTCGGATCGAGACGTAACATTTTACTACACTTTTCCTGCAGACCTAATTCAGATATACTTAGATCTGATGACAATAAAAAATAATTAAACAAATCTATGTTTGTATGTTCCGCAGAAACCTTCCTACTTCTGTGTTCCCTTATTTTAAAGTCCTTGTTTTTTTGCCTCTAGCGCTTCTTTTCCAAGCTGACCAATAGGTAAAATCGCATGTTTTATAATTTCTGCTCCGTGTGTCAGCACTCTGTGAACGCTTGTAGGCATATAAAACCACGAATATAGAGACACAAATTTTTTTGCGGTTTCAAATGCATAAACTTTAAACTTTTCTGCGTCTACTTCATATCCACATGAAATGGTTTGAAAAATCATGTACATCCCGTATATAATCTCTTCGCCCACCCCCGTAATTTTCAAGTTCGTGGATGTCAATCTCATTAAAGGGGAATGCTATGGTCGATTCTAACCAAGTCTTATTCTTTGACAGAAATCTATCTTTATAATTATTGCCCATTTTCCAACGTTTTCCAATATTTTTGATAAAGTTCTCTAAAATTGCTTCAATATTGTGTCCGTTCACATCCCTTCCGGTAAAAATAGCCTCTAGTAATCCACTGACGCAATCCTTTCGTTTCAAATTCTTCAATTTGAATCATTCTTCGAACAACTCTAAGCGGGTGATCGTAGATACGTTTACTAAAATATTAAAATAAAATGATAATGGGATTGCGGGGGATCGCGTTTTCACTTTGCCGTTTATAGAGATGAAGCAAGCTTTCAAATTAAATACTTCGCAACGCTTGCAAATGCGTGCAAATTTTGTAGAACTTACGATATTCTAATAATTTTTCTTAAACGGTATCAGTTCATAAAATATATCATTAAGTGTGTGTAGGATACGTAAACCTACCATTTCCAGTTACAGCCATATTGATAATATCATATATAACAAGATACTAACACAATTTATGCACACTTCAAGGAAGAACTCGATATTTTGAGGTTATAATTTGTAGCAATTGACTAACGCAGAAAAACAAAATGTGGTTACTGGAATGTTGACAGTCTTGCCAACAGTAATACGGAGATGTGATTTACTAATTTTGCTTTTGTTATTGTAGTATACATATCAAACTGTCATACAAGTATAAATTTTAACAGATTTACGTTAGTTGGTATTTTTAATTGATTCGCGCTAGAATTGACTTTTAGACCACAGCGCGATGTTGTGGTTCGACAGCGCCAAAATCCTGTGCTCCCCAAAAGTCATGCGATGATGCTGTTACGTCCTAATGTGGACGTATCAAAGATTTGAAGTTTAATTTGAAAGATTTTAATAGAAGATAAAACGCAGTTTTGAACCTGCCTGCATCCACCGGCTTCGGTTCGGGTAATTGAGGATTTCTTAAATTCTATGGCTTTGATCTTGGAATTGGAACGTAGAAATCGAAGTTGGGTAAACTCTTTAAAGATGATTTGATATTTTAATTCGAATAGAAATTAACAAAAGTATATTCTAAGCACCAAATTTCGGATACATAATGTTATCGAAATCTTATTATAATTTGTTAGTAATTACCGCTAGGTAGATTTCGCCTTTCGTTTGAACAGTCGCTTCTGCACGCTGGATTGGATGATGTTGGAATTTGTTGGTATACAAACTATCATACAAGTATAAATATCAAACTATCATATAAGTATAAATTTTAACAGATTTACATTAGTTGGTATTTTTAATTTATTCGCGCTAGAACTGACTTTTAGACCACAGTGATTCGCTAAGAAACAACTGAAAAATATCAAAGAAGAGTCGAGCGACTAGTAAAGTTAGACGAAATCGACGCAATTTGTTTAATGAGCGAGCAAGATTGGCACCTTCGTCGATCCATCAGCGTGGAAAGTAGTTCGCAATCCTGAAATATTTCCGTCACTTAAGATTCGGCATTACACGGTAGTTAACGTGTTAAATGGGTACAAGTTTGATGTCGAACGATTCGAAAGAACCACAACATCGTTGCAACACGCGAGCACCAACCCGTAACAAGTTGACCACTTTTACTTTTCGTGCGTAGTACACAAACAAAGTGATTTACCGAGTTGACGTGGCGTAAATTTCGCTGTGTTTTCAGTGAAATTGACAGAATGGATAAACAAGTTGTTTCCTTCAGAAATTTAAAAGTCATCAATATTCATCTTACTGAAATTCAATCAGTGTAACTTCAATCATTTTGTTTTCTGTCCCACGTTCTGTAGAAAAAGAGTAGTTTGAAATTCACGGTTCAAAATTAGAAGATCCCCTAAAAACACCGACTGTTGACACGCAAAATCAATCTTAGTATATGGTGTGATAAATCACACCTTACCGCTAACTAAAATACGCTATATGTATGTATAACAGTATAGATTGACCAATCTTATATAACACTTCGTCATCTCGCTTGCTCTTTTGTTGCTAAATTGGGTCAGTCTCGACCAAGCGCGAACAATGAAAAGGAAAGCGAGCGAATGTACAGGGAGAGCGAGCGAGAAGGAACGTCTCCTGGGAATAGTCGGACGGTTTCACGGTACTCTGAAATCTGTCCTACACCGTATCGATGGACCATTTCGAAACTATTTTATCTGTTAAACGGATTGCACACTATTCTCGAGGTTTACGAACATTTTTAGACATCCAAAGATCTATGGTCATCGGTACTGCAGTAGGTATTCGAGAAGGTTTCGTCAATTTTTCATTTTACTAAATCTAATGACTAAACTTTCACCGACATATGTGTCTCGCATTTTTCCGATTAAATTGATACCAAACACGACACCATTCGAATCAAGTTACCTTGTTTAATTGACGATTTAGTAAGACTTCGATTATCCGAATTCTTCGGACGAGGTTCTACTGTGTCATGGATTAAACAAGTAAATATAATGCGAATTGCACTATGTCTGGTCTCATTTTAATCATCAAATTTCATCATCAATCAATAAAATAAAGTTAGTAGAAGTTACATAGAAAAATCATTAGAAACGAGAAGTTTTATCAAGATATAGTGTATGTGCACGATATAAGTAATATAGCAGTCCCAAGACATAACTGTACTTGTAACTAGAAGAATCAGTTCTGATTATTAAAAAGAAGGTCCCATTAAAATTTGCATGAAGATCCATAATGACTATACTGCTAAGAACTGTTATCTTGTGGATTCAGTTAGAATAGTCCTTCTCGATGGTAGCTGAGAGGGTTAGCTTAATGTAAATTTACTTTAATAACAACTGCAAGACAGAGATTGAAGAACGAGTAATCCGAACAAGAAGATGGCAGGCAGGTGTCTGGAACTTTGGAAAATGGGTTTGTATAAACATTTCTGCAACGTAGTGTGTATGCAAAGGTATAAGCATCATCTCGTATATCACGCGGAAGACACAAAGATAAGGTGGCTAAAACAATGAGGTCTGAACTACAGCTCTACGTACACAACCGCTCGCAAAGATTTCATTACAGATACCGGGAAATGAGGCTGTCATTGGACAAAGGCAATAACACTCGATCCACCGTACTGGAAAGTCAAACGCGCATGAAAGTTGGTCTCGCTCGGCCATAGCACTTTGACGGGGTAAAATAGATTTAACACTGGAACTACCGAGTTGACAAAGTCACACACTTTTGCTCTTATTTCCCGAGCTGAATTTATGTCTCGGCCGTCGAGTAGGTAAAATATTTATACGGCGGGGAAATGAATGATCGAAACTGTTAATCTTGAAACTAAATAACTGTGGTGAGGTCAGGCAAATAGTAAATCAACCTGCGGAATATAGTATTCTCCATAAAGCGGATGGAAGAGGGTTAATTTTCTTTAAAAAATACGCACTATTTTTGGTAATTACTTTTTTAAATAATCTTCGAACGTTCTAAATGTTACATCGACATCCTAAAATTCTCATAAACTTTTTATCGTTTGAAATTGTACCAACCCATTTATGTTAAGAATGCATAAAATCGGCAGTTTCATAATGACTGTCTTTACGTACGCATAATTATGTAATACTGCTTAATCGGCGACCTAATACGAACATAAGAATGCGCGCTGTTACAATTTTCGCGAGCCAACCCGGCTGCACCAGAAGCGTTCTGCAGTTCCGAGAAGCTGCTTAATTTTCCGCGTATTTTGCGAATTCCCCTCCACCTCCGCCATCCATGAAACAGCCATTTCGAGGTAAAATACCAGTCACAATTTTGTCGACGTTATTGCGCTCTGTGCCGCGGGGCAAATGACTTCTGCTGGAAAGTGTACAGTTTTCTGTTGTAATCAAACGATAACGTGATTCCCATCCGAACGATCGTGCACGTGAAAGCATTGTTCGAGAAAGTTAACGACCCGTGTTCCGGTATGTCATCATTGCTATGCAACAGTTTGACGCGTGCACGAATCTTGATCTGGGAACTTTATCGGGGAGCCACAAACGGTTATTGGAAACTGGTCGGGATGAGGCAAGAGAACAATAGTAGTCCCTCAACACCAGATTCATTTTTATGATCGTTGAAATCGTAAAAGTGGTCCAAGGAAAATCAATAAATATAAGTCCAACCCTGTCCCATTAGAAGTGAACGGTGCTAAACACCATCAATTATAGTTGCAAAAATGGTGCGAACCCCTCATCGAAGCGCGGCGCCTTAGTTCTGAAAGATTAAGTCGAAAACCTGCGATTTGTCGAGAGCGCGAGGATGTCCCGGTAACGAACAAAAAAACTTTAATTAAGGCAGAGCCGAGGACGACGAAGAAAACGAAGTCGATCCTCGCGGAACCGTGTGGCGCGTGCAAGCGGGCTTTTGTTCCGTCAGCGCGCACACAGTTCGACGAATATCCCTGCGACCCTCGATTTTCCAACCTGGAGGGCTCGATCGTGGCCCGCCTACAAACAAGATCTGATTAGACGAGCGAACAGGCGCCTCGGAGTACCAACCAATCGATTCGAATTCAGAATCTCGAATTTACGCCGGTTCCTGTCCTCCGGTTGTACCTCGGAGCCCAAATACTCCGGCGGCTTGCCAGTGCATCGCAAACTATCTGGATTCCCGAAACCGGAGTCCGTGTTGCGAGCTGACGAACGTAGACGGATACAAGGTGCCTGGCTTCAACCTCTCAGGGTATCTATTAGCATATCTTCCAGTCTCTTTGGAAATGCACGCGCCAGTCTGCGTAACGAGACGAAATTATTTATGAATTTATGCGTTCGACGTGCTACGCGCTCAATTATTTAGATCTTGCTCGCTGCTGTCGGCAGTTGTCCCTTCAACGAGGTGTCATGATACTTGTAAATGTCTGTTTCATCGTCGGCATTAATCTCCATTCGATCCAGCTATCAGCATATCTTCCAGTTCGGAAATGCACGCGTCACTCTGCGTTGCGAGCTAAAATTATTTATGAATTTCTGCGTTCCCTGCGCTCGGCGTAATTATTTAGGCAGTGCTCATTCCCAACTTGCGAATCTTTATCGTCAGTATCAACGCAATATCTAATAGCGATTGTTTCCGAATTTTTTAAAGTCTGTGACCCGTGGTTAAGGACTTTTTAATGGACCTTCGAACAGCAATTCCTATAATAAATTACTATTTGACGGTGGACTAAGGGGCCGAAGTCCTGAAGAACGTTCAAGCGATCTTCATTCGATAGCCATTTAATTCGGTGCAATCGTAAGGATCTTTATCTTCGCGAACGAAGGCAATTTTCAAGAAGTAACATTCTCGATCAGCCGATTTCCCAGCTAAGTTTCTTGCTCGCGGACGAGTCGTTATTCACTGTCGGGGAATTCCGAAGTATCACCGGGGCCAAGTCTTAGATTAATTAACATTTTCTGGCGTAACAGTTTCCTCCTGTGACACGATTGCCTGACTGTGGAGCGTCAAACTTTTGTTCGCGCGAAACGGGCCGACGACGTAAGCAAACAAAGAGACGACTTCTTCATTAGGATCTTTCGTCCTGACGGGAAGGCGAAACTTTCGTATACATATATGTATAGCAGCATCCGCGCAAAATTCAGATCTCTCGCGATAAAACCCGAGTTGGCGCGCAGCTGCCTCTCGCAACAATTTCGATCGCAATCGTTCCCCAGAATGTCTATCGAAATAATGGCGAAACGATGGGTGGAAATTAAAATTCCTATGGCATTCCCGGCCCGTTCATTCAACTGTATGATTGAAGGCGAACGTGCTCGTATAAAGTAATTCAATACATCCCGCGCATGCTTTGCGAAACTGGAAACGAGGTTTTTCTTCATGATAATCAGTGGCCTATTGATTTCAAAAGCAGCTTCGATGGACGTCCGGGCGTGGAATTGCGGAACGTTAGGTTAGTATTATATTGCGGTTTGTTAAAGAGTATCATGAATTTTTAGAGATTTTCTTCCGCAAGAATTTTCCTTGTATTTTTTAACTTTAACGATTAAAGCGTCAAGAAACATGAAAGTTTGGTATTGAAAGGTTTTTTAGTTTCATAGTAAAAAGATCCCAAAGTTGATCGAAAATATTGTGATCTAAGCAAGAGTGCTTGTGCAAATGCCAATCATCTCTATAACTACAGTAAAGCCTTGATCTAAGAAAGAACATTGGGTTAGTATTATATTGCGGTTTGCTAAACAGTATTGTGGATTTTTAGAGATTTTCTTTCGCAAGAATTTTCCTTGTATTTTTTTAACTTTAACGATTAAAGCGTCAAAAAACATGAAAGTCTGACAGTGAAAGGTTTTCTAGTTTCATAATAAAAAGATCCCAAAGTTGATCGAAAATATTGTGTTCTAAACAAGAGTGCTTGTGCAAATGCCGATCATCTCTATAACTACAGTAAAGCCTTGATTTAAGAGAAATTGTGATTTTACTATTTCTTCATGACCGCGCCGAACGTAGAAAACAACGTAAAGACATATCGTGTTTAGTGTCATTAATAGCTTCACTGATTGATAAATAACTTCAATCTAGTATTTCTGATTAGCAGAAAGTCAGAAGTGTCATGGCAATCGCACAGTGGGGTATTAGGTCTGAAAAAGTGGAGAAAAGTCGATTTCTAAATTTTTGCGTATGTCAAAATTTTTGTTGTCCGCCGTAATTAAAGGTCTGAAGAATAAAGCTGCAATATTGTTTTTCTATTTGTACACCCATGAAGTAGTAAACTTCATCGAAAGTCAAGAGATTTAAAGGCGCGCTTTGCGTTCTTAAACAGTCTCTAAAACAGCTCCGTTCATTGGCGATTTTCAAGCGTTTTAAGGAACATTGTGTAAATTCTTGTATTACAAAAGTTGTTCAGAAAGATGTACAGAGCACTTTCGCATAGATTTCATTTTGTTATCATCTAAATTAGTATAGTTATTAATATTTCAACATTGCAAATAATTCTGTAAGTTCTTTTACGATTACAAAACTTTATTGACGATTTTGTTATATTTCTGTGTGAGTCTGCGTGCTC
Organism: Lasioglossum pauxillum; assembly: GCA_933228785.1. Taxonomy (NCBI): domain Eukaryota; kingdom Metazoa; phylum Arthropoda; class Insecta; order Hymenoptera; family Halictidae; genus Lasioglossum; species Lasioglossum pauxillum. The sequence continues at coordinate 34,175,296 of OW121701.1, read as the reverse complement.
TTTTTGGTCTCATTACATTCGGTAAAGATTTGTGATTATAAGCCAACAAAGTTTGATTCCGTATATGTCTGGATTCAAATTTTATAGCTAATTTAGTATTAAGCGTTTAGCAGCGTTTCGCGTACGCCTGTATGTTCGGCTACGCTTGGCCACAAATGAAGAAGAAACATCTGAAGAAATTTCTGATGTATTTTCGGATGAAAATGAATGGTAATAATTTTCAAATGTTCTTATAATATACCGGGTGAGTCATTTAAAGTGAAACAGACGTATATCTTGAAAATTAAGCATTTTGGAGAAAAATGTTTCAGACAAAAGTTGTATGGTTTCGAGGGGGGCATAAAATAGTGTCATTTATTTGTCCTTGGATAGTCGTTTGAAAATCACATGAAGGTCATCTTCAATTTGTTAAATAGAAACCTCTATTTTTTATTGCATATTCTTATAGCTTGTTTTGAGAGCTTTCCAGAACGCTATAAAAAAATATTTTTTTCTTAAATATTTTTCAAGTTATAATAGCGCAAATATTCCACCATCGCACTATGGTCTGGAAACCCGTTTTTCATGGCCAAAAGTATTTTAGCGTTATTTAAAGTTGAAGCTTATAGTATGATAGGTCGTTGAATTTGTTTCGACACCAGCAATAATATTATAAAGTCAGAAATATATGGTAACATTTAAAAAATTGACGTGATTAACATTTTTATAAACAAAAATAAATTTTTTAAAATTTTGTATATTGAAATTTATAGATATGTAAATACTGATCAACTTTTGTTGGAAACATTTTTTGGGAAGATCGTAGGAAATGTCTTAAAAATCGTGTTAATAGTACTATTCTGCTGCAGGAATAACATAAGTAATAATACTAGCACAAATAAGATAAATACATAAATAAAATCACTAATGTATTAATGTATATCATATATATGCATTATTTATAAATGTACATAAACTATAAAAATATATAAAATATAAATACGAATGATATAATCAATAAATGTACATACATATACATTTAGAGTGGACCTTATTTTTTGACCAAAGAATTTTTTCCCTTTGACCCCTCAGAATTGTGACAAATGTTGAGAAAATGGGACATCGGCGCGCAACGAATTTGAAATTTTTTTAAAATCTTGACAAATATATCGTTGAATTTCGTTGCGCGCCGGTTTCCCATGAACCAATCTTAAATTGATCACACTTACACACAATAAAATGATCACTTTTCGCCGTTTGGACACACTGCACTGTGCGACGATTCTTCGACATATTACTAATTTAACAAAAGACGATCGGTAAACAATCGAACGGAGATGAGGCTAAACAAAATTGAAAACTAGAGGGCTATTGTTGCTCGCTCGCTTCGCTCGCTCGCGAGTAGGGTTGTTGTTGCTCGCTCGCTTCGCGAGCTCGCGGGCAGGACTGCTCTTGCGAGAATGTTAGTGGTATGCATGGCTAGTAGGGCCCACAGCTATTAATGTCTCATTTTGACTCTCCACGAGCCACACAAAGAACTTCCCGATTCGTTAGTTGCTGTATATTATTATTATTATTTATTAAGTGTACGTTTTGAGAAGATTATACGTTTTCAGGGAAATTCAATAGTTTTCTACTTATCAAAATGTTTGCTATATGGCGTCGCATTAAACCAATATCGTATGCTCATTGCTCGCTTGGTTCCTTGTTATAGCATACTAATATTGCAAAATAAATTGTCTTAATTAGTTTTTCGCAAACGATACAACTCATCATTATCCGGGTTTGCAGTATTGATCTTGGTTTTCTTCGATACTATTAATTTAAATTTTCTCAAAATATATAAACCGCTCAATTTTGAAACTCTGCTCAGTGCTACATACAACATTTGTAAAGTTCGTATTTCTGATGTTTTAAAATCCATACATACTTTCTCGTATGTTTGTCCCTGACTTTTATGAATCGCAATCGCTTCAGCAGGAACCACTGGAAATTGACTACGTGTAATTTGTTATTTTCCTTCACTCGAAATATTTACTTGATTCGATATTTTTTTATTATTGGTGTTAAATTTTGATTTATATTTGCATTTTTCATGTAATCACGGTAACGAGTTCTTACTTTCACTCCTACCCTGGCCAATTGAAAATCTAACCACAATATAGACGGAATTTTAGTATTTTCTTGAAAAGTAATAAATTTTAATATTCCGCATGCTCCATTAACCAATTCGTCTTCAACGTCAATGTTATTAATTATCATATATTTTATATTAATTTTCAATTTAATCTCAGTTAACAATTCGTTTTGAACTCATTGTTTATTTAAAGATTGTAATATAAATGTTTTTGTACTTTCATCGATATTCTTTGAAAATGTATTCTCGGCGATGATTAACTCACTCTTGCATTGGAATAATTTTCGATTATTGTAAGCGGTTACATTAGCATTAGTTGCATAATTGGAAAAAACATTTTTTTTAATTAAAAAAAAACAAGAAAACATTTTTTTTTAATTTTATAAAAAATTTTTTTTTTAATTTTATAAAAAAAAATTTTTTTTTAAATATGTCTAAATATATATATTTAGTTACGTTTACTTCTTCGGTGGATACGCCTTTCGTATAAATTGCAATGTTTAATCGACTCCTGTCGAAAAAAACTAAAAAACTACTTGACCAATATGGACCAAAATCTAATCAGCTCTAAGTTACAGCGAGGCACATCGATTGCATCATTCATCATTCCGATCGCGTTGTTACTTTTTCTGAAAACGTTAACGAAAAATTTGATACCATAGAAACGGACATACGTACACACACACACACACACACACACACACACACACACACACACACACACACACACACACACACACACACACACACACACACACACACACACACACACACCCACACCCACACCCACACCCACACCCACACCCACACCCACACCCACACCCACACCCACACCCACACCCACACCCACACACACACACACACACACACACACACACACACACACACACACACACACACACACATACACACACACACACACACACACACACACACACACACATACCGACATTTTGATAAAAATAGTCTAAAATGACTCCAATGACCATGAAACGTGAAGATCTGCTAAAAATTCGATTTTCGATTTTCGGGGTAATTACAATAACTTCCCTATAAAATCTGGAAGTTAACAAGCCAAACCCGTGGCAATTGTTCTGCATTGTTATGCCGCCAAATGGTTGTGCAGTAACGGGTAACGATGAAAAACTACTTGCAATAATTGTATATACAGTGTGGACCACGAATTGTAAGCAGTAGAGATTACTCTGTTATTAGCAGAAACCATAACATGGTTTCAAAAGAACTTTCACACGATTATAGCAAACTTTTTGTGCAAAAATTAAAAAAACAATTTTTGCAATATTCTTATGTTATGATACTTACCGAATTCGCCTTGACAATTCGAGATAATTCTCTAATAAATAGGCGAAAAATAGATCTTAAAAAATTATGAAAAACAGAGTTGACAAAAAATTTGCTATAATCACGTGAAATCTCTCTTGAAACCATGCTATACCTGATAAAAACATTTTCGATCGGATTGCTAATAGCAGAGTAATACCTACTGGTCACGATTCGTGGTACGAATCCGAGCTACTTGTTCGGAAAAATGCAGGCTACTTAAACAAATCAGAAATGTCTACAATTTCATATGCAAAAGGTCCCATTTATGCCGATTTGTGCCGTTTTTGTAAAACCGTTCTCAAAGTTTGTCAAGCAGCTGCAAGCGAACGCGTTCGGAGCGCCTGAAAATCCCGGTTACTATTTATTAAAAACGTTGTACAACTAAAACGGGCAGAAACGGGTAAATTAAACTTTATACACTATATTCAGAAATGTCTATAATTTCATATGCAAAAGGTCCCATTTATGCCGATTTGTGCCGTTTTTGTAAAACCGTTCTCAAAGTTTGTCAAGCAGCTGCAAGCGAACGCGTTCGGAGCGCCTGAAAATCCCGGTTACTATTTATTAAAAACGTTGTACAACTAAAACGGGCAGAAACGGGTAAATGAAACTTTATACACTATATTCAGAAATGTCTATAATTACATATGCAAAAGGTTCAATTTATGCCGATTGCTGCCGTTTTTGTAAAACCTTTCTCAAAGTTTATATTGTTTAAACTTTTCACTATTTGTTTATGGATAAAAAGATGCTAACAACAGTATTACACACCTAAAATATACCTGCTGACACATACGAAATTATCATTTAAACTTGTATTTTGATAGTCTATGATGACTATTTTAAACTTTTTTTTGAATCTGAATTTTACGATGTTTGTCTTCAAAACGTTATATCTCAGCAATGAATAATCGGAAAGGATTAATAATTTGGATTTGGAAGCTTTGAATGATTCTTACTCTGTTCCAAAAAAAATTTTTTGAAAATCTTTATCTTGAAAAATTGACTTTTGGCCACGAAAAACGGGTTTCCAGACCATAGTGCATCGCCTCGCTTTTTCAGGGGTTCTCGATAATCTAAGAAAAAAATGTTTCGAACAAAAGAGAAACAGTATTCAGACGTCTACAAATTTCGATATATAAAAGTTAACAAAAACATTTTTTTTCAACAAATTGAGGTAAATTTGATTTTCTAAATAATAAAATGTATTTTGAATTTCATAATGTTGTAGCTGATTTTAAGACGAATCCAACGATATATAATATTATAACCTTGAGCCTATAAATAACGCTAAAATACTTCTTTCCACTTTTTCAGGCCAAATACCCCACTGTGAATTGACGGGACCCACGCTTTTCAGAACATAGATACTCTATACAAAAACATGTAACTCGTGTAGTTTTGATTATTTCTACATAGAGAAAATCGCACGTGTATTTCGGATACCCATAAACACGTGTGCAAAATTCCGATACAAAAGGTTCGACAGTTTTCTCGAAAAAAATTCCGCGTGCGAACGGCTTTGTAAAAGCAGAATACACTCTTAAGAAATCGCGGGAGGCAGATGGTCCGAGCGTCGCGATATTTCAAAGCAAAAGTCTTAATTACGTTATCACGGCCGGTTGCATCCTGTCTTACGGTCATATCGCGGACCGGTTGATCTTGGCCGGTCGCCAAGAACCGTCACTGCCAGGAATTGTAACGCGGAAAGGAGGCTGCTTCGAAAGAGAAGGCAACCGGCAAGCAATGGGTGCACTAGACGCGTCGTAGTTGGAAGATTTTAATTAAACCCCCACCCCGAACGGCTGTTTGCAGTTTGTAGTTCCCCGTAGAAAGCAGAAAAACCCCCGGTAATGACAAGCGAAAAAATAGATTCTTATCTAACCGTGCGGCTCGCTCTCCGAAACCGGCGAAACTGATTTCCGTGCACGGGGTGTGCGGGCAAGGATGGTAAATCGGAAATCGTATCGTTCACTCGGAGATGCTATTTATCATTGGCGAAACGTGATTAAAACTTTTCGAATTATTAACGCGCTGGAGGCGTAGACGTCGCTCACTCGCATGCTCGACTGGCAACCGCATTATTTCATGGAAAAGTAGAAACGATAAATTCTTAACTCCTTGTCATGGTGAACATTTCAAACAAAACATTTAAATAATTATTCCAGTAAACGTAGCTATGCAAGAAATATGCAAACAATTTTCATTTTGCATGAAGATCCACTTTTCACGGAATTTTAGAGAAGTCCCAATGATTTGCAGTTTGAGCGAACATGACACCATCCGTGGGTCGAACGTCAATCAAGTGACTTGGCAGTACATTATAAAAAAATTAGAAGGGCGGTTAATCGATTTGCTCTCTGAACAGCTGAAATGTGGTTCCGATGAAAAAACGGCTCGCAGGTAATCATTTTTGATAATGTCCTTGGCAGTACATTATCAAAAAATTAGAAGGGTGGTTAATCGATCTGGTCTGTGAACAGCTGAAATGTGGTTTCGATGAGAAAACGGTTCGCAGGTAATCGGCATCGATAGGCTTTCTTCGGGAACGTTTCAAGCCTGTACACCGGGGCATAATCTTCGATAAACTGGAACCACTATGGCAACGCGTCTGCAAAGCATGGGCATCGAAGGACCTTGATCGCAGAGGTCGCTGCTGGCTTATCCTACACAATGAACGATCGGATAATACCTAGTTGTGCGGAGTCGAGCTACAATGCAACGCGGAATAGAAGGGAGGACTAGCCCAGGGACCGTGCCAACAAAAACGAGGGGCGATAGCAGCCGAGTACCATAATCCCGAGTACTATAATTGATCAGGTCAAAGCGCGGAGGATCAATCCAACTTCGATATCGCGTGTTACCTCGGTACTTTCTGTCGACACTCGCGGAATCCGGACGACTTCGCAAGCAAAATTTTACGGGGAACTCTGCGACGTGTCCCGAGCCCATTAAACCCAAGTTTATTTCGCATACGGCTCGTGTCTACGGGCTCCGGATTTAACTCGGATCTATTTTACAATCTCAAATTCCATCAAGGCGGGTACTACTTTATAGGGTCTTATTCCGATCGTGCGCGGAATTCGAAGGGCTTTGAACTTTCGAATTAAGAGCGCGTTCTGGTTTTGCGGGGCGGTTTTTGCACGAACTTTTCCGGAGTTTTTTTCAGGAAAACTACACTGCCTTTCTCACCGAAATTTTGCACACGTGTTTATCGGTGTTTGAAGTACACGCGTGATTTTTTTTCAAGTCGAAATGATCGACACTACACGAGTTATAATTTTTGAAACGTAAAATCAGAACACGCGGCTTTCGTGTCGCGTCTTTCGGGTGTAGTTTTTTCGTCTTTTGTGCCGAAGAACGCAGAGATTTTCCTCGACTCCCATTGTTCGCGAAGCTATGGTATATCTAGGCTCTTAATCCGATTATTTTTTCGGCATTCTTTGTCGCATGCATAACACGGCAATCTCGTCTTATACGAAAGCAAGCTCCGTATTCGTTTTCGTATTTCAAACTCTCTTTCAAATGCTCCTTTTGCATGTTTTAAACGTAGAAATACGGGCTGGGCCAAAATTCGTGGTAGGAATGGGGTCAGGAACCATGGAAAATGTTCGTTGTGCTGATGCAAATGCAGGAAATGTTCGAAACGTTTATAATAGACACTGAAAATAAAGTTGGCAATATCTAAAATAAAATTCCATCTTACATTTCTGGGAGAGATGGCAGTTGAAGTGTTGATAAAATATTTATCCAATCTGCAGCCGAATATTTTCAAAGATATCTCTATATTTGAGAATCGTGACCCCTTCTTCTAGGTTATTTCAAAGGTACATATAACCGAATCTAGGACCGCGACAGGGTCGATTGTGCAATATGTTTTCGAGAAGCCATGGATTCCGTTCGATATATTGGCACACGTTGAAAGAAAAGTGAAAGACATCCACGGGAGCCAGCGTGTTCAATTTTGATAGTAAAACCCTGATTGTTTCCCGAGCCGCTCCCCTATCGAGCGGCCTTTGTATGCTCGATTTGCATAGACGGCTACAGTCCAGAAGCGAAAAGTTTCACAGTCGTCCAGGTGCCATTTTCCAAAAGGAGTAATAACCCCCGCAGCTTTCTAGCAAATTCCCGCAAGTTAATTTCAGATATGTGCAGTAGTAAAATTCATATTAGATCACGAGTTCTAAACTAATTTTCGGTTCCGAGAACTTCTGATATATTGCTTATCACCGGCACCAAACGTCGATGTCCATCTGACTTTTCTGAATTCTGCTGGATCGGGAATTATGGCTGTTTCAAACTGCACTGCGAAACTCGGCAGTTGTTTGTGAGGTTTTCCACGGTACGAATATAATTAATGTGCCTTTCTGTAGCTGGCCTACAGTGTAGGAGTGACATTGGCAGGTAATTAACATACCATCGCTTGCAGAAATCTGTCTGGGCTATAATATGAACAAATATAAACATTTCTGTTATGTTCGATGGCGAAATCTTAGGAAAGTCTGCCAGTGTACCTGCAATTTCTTTTGATTCACGTGCTTATTCGAGTAAACATTTTTGTTTTAACCGAAAATATGGAAGTTTGCGCACAAAATGGGCGAATAAATGTAATCTAAAAAAAGTGTAAAGGAAAATTATTTAAATAAAAATAAATTTCTAAAAAATACCACGTTTTTAAAACTGACTAAAAAGTATAAAATAAATTTTTAAAAAACACCACGTTTAAAAAACGGACTAAAAAGTATGAAATAATTTTTCCTAACCCCATACAGATTCCTAACCCCGTACAGATAGTCCTGAAAATTTGTGATTGTGAATTTTGAATAGCTATGAAAATATTTGTAAGATTTAAAACGAAAAACATGGGGCGCAAGATAATAGTAAGGAGTGTAGAGAGCTGCTGTTGAGAAAACTCGCACAACAGTTCATATCATTTGCAGTGCAATAAAATTGTTAGTGACTTAGGTGAACTATTCATGCATCATTATCTATTGCATGCGCCCCACGTTTTTCGTTTTAAATCTTACAAGTATTTTCATAGCTATTCAAAATTCACAATCAGTACCACCGAGCGTCGCACGGGGAGGTGTAACGGTTAAATTTATTAATAATTTATATCTCCTAAACGCATAAGCTTTTCTAAAAATTTTTTCAAAAATAATGCATTGTCATCCAGTTCTGAGCTATGTTTAAAATTTCAAGTCTCTAGCTCATCGAGAAGTTAGTTTAAAATCAATTGCAAAATTTGTACCGAACAAACAAACAAACAAGAAAGCGAGCTAATAAAAACGTGGTAAAAAATATAAATTTCGAGTAAACTTGTTATTAAAAGATGAAGTTACTGTTTTATAAACGCATAAACTGGCAGAGTTTGAAAGAAACGCGTAGAAGTAAAATAACGTGAGTGAACATAGTTATAATGTACGGAAAGTTCGTTTCCCTTTTTATCGTGAGAACACTCTAGGTGTAAACAATGGCAATTAACCTCACCTTAATTACCTTAACCTAGCAGCATCTAATAGCTCTTGTTCCATTGTACATTATATGAAGAACATCGCACAGATTAATGTTTTCCTTTCCTTTTTAATTTGATCGCAAGAGTGTAATGAACTTTACGATCGATTAGACATTTTTTAAAGGAGAAGAGTAATAAATTTTTTTACGGTGATATACCTTATTTTCTTTAACGTCTCTTTAAAATGTTATTTCAACCAAAGAAGTAACTTTTTGCTAGTACTAACGATAACTATATCTTTTATTTGCAACGACGCAATATACTCGCGCAGCGTTCAAATTGTCAATACGTAAAAATTGGAAATTTGCAACGCAATGGTCAATATAAAGTAGCTTACATCGAATCAAATCTTTTTTTAAATTCAAATTAACCACTTTTTTCGAAGGCAATATTTTCACCTGTATGATGGCTTTTATAACAGAGATTTGAAACTTCTTAAAACGCTGCAACATTTTAGCTACTGGAAACTTATTAATAGGATTTTTAATGACTCTGCTGGGTCGAGGAGTATAATAATGTACTTTTAAGTAGAAATTCCAAAAGAAATTAATAGACGATCTCGCTCGAGATAACTTGGTGGTTTATGAGTAATATAACCATCGCTATTAAAGAGTCTACTAAAAAATCCTCCATTTTTCGTCTTCGACAACATGTCAATGATAAAACTGTGTTGTTTCCAATTATTTCTCAATGACATGTTTGCCCACATCTTCTTCGTGACACTTTTCCGATTAAAATGAGACCAAACATGACATCATCCAAACTGTGTCGTGTTTGGTGTCATTCCGTCCCTAGCGGAAAAGTGTGCCGGATATGTTGCTCAAGGTTTCATAAAAAAATAATTAAAATCTAAACAAGTTTTACCAATGTTCATTAAGTTTGAGGCAGAGCTGGGGAAAATAGTATTTTAAATAGTAAATAGTAAATAATCCCATTTATTTTAAAGTATGTGTACAACTTTGAAAATAAAATAATTTGATGCAGTCATTTTTGGAAATAGAATAATTTATTGGAGGCAGTAATTTTTTTGAAAATAGTATTTTATTTGAAAAATATTGAAAATATTTATATTTTGTCTTTATTACCAATTTCAATTCTAAATATTATTGCTGGAAATAATGGTTCAAATTCAATACATTTATGAGTGTAAACCGTTTCTTAACGATAAGGTAGACTGTATGTTTATGCGAATTCTCAGAGCAAATGCAAAAAGTAAAATATTTTATTTCGTGTTTCTGGTTGTTAAAATAGAAATATTTTATTTTGAGGATCAAATTGTTGAAATAGAAATATTTTATTTTGAGGTTCAGATTGTTCAAATAGAAATATTTTCTTTTCGAAATTGTATATCTTATTTAAAATACTATTTTCTTTAAGCAAAATAAAATCTAAAATATTAAATAGTATTTCAAATATTTGTTTCGCCAAATAATGCCCATCTCTGGTTTGAGGCTGGTGAAAATAGATTAAAGTATGGTGTATGTAAACGATATAAGTAAGTAACGTATTAAGACACTACTATATTTATATGTACATATAATAATTGACTATTTTAGAAACGTAGGGTAGAGTCGTGCAGTACCGACCGGCGTACTGTACCGACCAAAATTAGTTTATGACTTTCCAGGTCAAATGGCTACACTTCCTTTACGAAAACAAATGAATATAACTATTGTGAGTAATATGTTTCGTTGCTATATTGGTCATTCGATTGTTTCCGCAGTTCTGACACATTTAGCGTGGGCGTTGATATTTCGAGTGTTAAGAGTTATTTTCTAGATCTGATAATTCGTTTCTCAGGTAAGTAAACGACTTTGTTAAATTATGTATATTATATCTAGTCTATTAAGTATAATTAACGGACCCTGTTTTGGAATTTTCTTTGTATATTATGTATACCATAACCTAAAATGTTTTCTCATGTTTGTCGTCCAGTACCGACCATCCAACTGTCGTGCAGTACCGACCAATCAATCGTCGACCAGTATAAGCCAACCTTTTCTTATCTGTAAGTTCAATCTGTTAGCATTTGAAATGATGTTAGAAGATGTTTATTTAATCTTTCTTTTACCTTTTCCCACAGAAAAATGTCCGAAATTTCAAAGCAGAAAAAACCATCATCACCGCTCACTTGAATTATTAACGATAATTTTTCATTAACTTCTTTACCTGGTGTAACATCAAATTTCATGGAAATAGTGAAATCAATCTCTCCTAGAAACGACACATTAGAGTTGCAAACAAAAAAGAGGAGACAACGGACGCAACAATCCGAAATCTTAACTTCGACCGTTTTTATAAACGAAGTTCAGAAAAAAAAGAACCTGGCTGAAGAAAAAAAGATAAATGCGGAGAAAAGAAAAGCTGCAAGAAACGAAAAAGTCAAAGAAGCAGAAAAAAGTTGAAACTCAAGTAAGGAAAGGAAATAAGGAAAGATGTAAAAACTAAACAAAAAAATGACATAATATATAAAAATATATAATTATTTTATTATATGTATAAATAAAATTTGAATAAAAATGCGTATTCTAACATCTAAATGTCTTTTTTTAACATTATTAATGATTTAGACTGAAAAATCTACTAAATACGTAATTGGTCGGTACTGGACGACAATTCTTTGTTTCCTTCAAATTCTAATATCTTTATTTTTACAAATAATGAATACTAATTATTAAATTTCACAAAATTAATTTCTGGCCTTTTATTAAGTTCCCTTTGTGTTACAAATTCCTTTTTTTAATTTTAATTTTTACCGATTCTAGTCCACCTAATAACAAGAAAACTTAGAGCGGTCGGTACTGCACGACTCTCCCCTAAGTATTAAAAATTACGCTGCACTCGTGCCAGGCACTGTCAATACGTCCCGACTCGATTCCACAGAACATGGCAAAATAAAGAATAGACGGAGGGCGAAGCCGAATGTTACCCGTCGCTAACATAAACCAGGGGGGGTGAGGAGACAGTAGACCCTTCGACTTTGGTAACTCGGAGCCACTTTGTATCCCGAGATTCATTGTTCACCGCAACTCAAGTAAACCACGAGCTTCAGCTATGTATTATGCGGGACCGCCGGCAGGACGCTATATAAATGCTACGGAAGGTAACTCTTCGTTGTCGGCCCTCATACTGTCCACGGCCCAGCCGGATAGTATGTATAACATGACCGTGTCGTGTGTTACTGTGTCACAGTGTCACTACGATTCTACGAACCAATCGCGTCTCGTGGTCGAAGACGTTTGCTATTGACATCTCGATTGGTCCATATGCCGGCGCGTCTGTTATAATCGTGTCATCTTATTTTTACTACTCTCTAACACAAACCGCGCATGAAATTTTATCATCTTTCTTTAGATAACAACGTTCTGAATTTTCTTTCTAATTTAACAGTAAACGTGTTAGAATTGTTGGTTAGTCTATTATAATTTTATTCTTAATCGATTAGAAAATGTCGACTGTTCCTTACGATTTTGTTTCATCAATACGTCGACTCCGGTTCTTATAATGTTAAAATTATAATGTTCATAAATAAAAATTATAATTTTCATAAATGAAAGGAACACTTCGCGTCACAAACGGCGAATTATGAGTCAGTATTTAATAAGTACGCTTAAAAAGTCTTGAGAAAATCCAAACGAAGTTCTTTTTTATTACGCGATTTCATTAGAGGAAGATACACTTTATTTGTTTCTCTGAGATACAGAACCGACCATCCGTCATTCGCTAAAGCTTTTGAACGTCGCCTATCTCAAGCGGAATCCATTTATCCATCTTCTACGCTTCGTTAATCTTCGCCGAGTGACGGAACAATCTTGGAATGACTAGCATTAATCTGCGAAGCTCGTACTATTTCGCTTGAATCGCGGCCTCCACAACACCTTTCAAAATTTTATTGATCACTCTGCCGTCTACCTAGCACTCTTGTATAAACACGCAATTTTCCATATATTTTAAACAAGCGACCAACAACATTTACAAAATAGTTTTCTTATTAAATCAGTTCAATTCAAATGTTATACATGGTGTTTCCTACTTTTCCGGCACGATTGTAGGAGCATGATCTATGCAAGTGAATATACGAAAAAAATGTTATACGAAGTTTATTTATAAACGCTTTATTACAATATTATAGGCAAATATTGAATGTAGCCTGAATAGGTGCGGAACAGCAGATTTAAAGCTGAATAATACGGAAGGTCGATTGTGTTTACTTTGCCTGTACTTACGAGATATTTCTTAACGTACGAGGATCGTTAACAATTTTTAAATCGTCATTTCAAAATGACCACTGACAACTTGACATTGTTTATAAACAAACTTCATATAGGGTAAACTGTACAATGATTGGCACCATAAGCCAAAATCGTAGTAAAAATCGTTTTTATCTTTTTTGAAATATTTAAACGAGCTTAACTTTCTATTACTATAAGCTAATAGAGATTTTTCAGCAAAATCAAACAGTTTTACGAGTCATAAATCTTTTATTATAAAATATATATTCAGTGAGTAACAATTGTAAGACAAATAGTACAGTCATTGACACATTTGCTAACAATCATATGTGGAACTCTGTTATGAAAACTTACAACGTTGCTTTGAAATATAAATAAGAAACAATAAAAAATGATTTTCTATACCAGGAATTCTTAATATTTGCCGTTTAAATCAAAAGTGCTAATAACTACTGCAGTGTCAGCAATAGCACAGTTTATCCTAAAATTTTTTGGTATTTGCACTTGTAGATCATGCTCGTACAATCTTGCTGGAAAAGTAGGAAACACCCTGTATAATTGTTGAATAACGGTATCCCTGTCCAGTATAGTTTAGCCTATCATTTCAAAGCTATTGATCTAGCTACTCAGCTCTTCATGATTAATTGAAATTATCTACCGTTCAATTTGATACAATGGGGAAATCACTGAGTCTGGACAAGTGATTTTTAAAAATAGGTACGGTTATGGACGTGTGTGGAACCTTTGCAATTAGATAGATGGTTTAATTTTCTATTCTCGCGATAGCGCAGACGTTGGCCGGCTAGGCAACGATGGTCCAGGCAGTATCGACAACAGTAGTTAGTGCAATAACCTAGTCGGCGTATTCCACTTTCCCGTATGCCGTAATTAAACGCACGTGTCACTGGCAATGATAACGCTTCGCGATATGTCGGGATCACACGCCGGATCCGGTGGGAACGTCGCATCCGCTTCAAGATAATTGTGAGCGATCGCTCGTTACGAGCGTCGTTAACCACCGAGAAGCGCCATTGGTTCGAAGCGTGCTTGTCATTGTAGACATTAGCTGATGATGCTTTACCGTTTTACCCTCCCCCTCCTATCAGGCTTTACTGCCGAGCTGTATCCAATGAAACGACACCTGATGTTATGAAGCCACCCGTAATGATCGCACGGATCACATTTTCTTAGGTATAATCACCTGTAATTAGTCTCGAAACTATCTCAACTAACGTTATTATTGAACACTATTATTGTTCCAAGTTGGTTTCAATCAGATTCAAATAAGTAGTGGTGCACTAGCAGGGTTGCCAGATCTTCTATATTTGATATGAGTCTTCTATATTTGAACTTGATCTCCTATATCATATTTGAATAGCATATAATTTTCAAAAATTTTTGTTTGAATAAAAAAGTTTAAAATCTCATTTATATTTATTCATTGCTATATAATTTTTAAAAAGTTACATGGAGGGCTAAATTATCCAACTTGACCGTTACTTTTTAAACCAATGGCCATAAAAGGTGTTAGGTAGCGGCCAAGTTTGAATAATTTAGCCCTCCATGTAATTCTTTAAAAATTAAATAGCGTTCTTTTAAACTAATTTTTACACACGCTTTTTTCAGTATTGCAAGAGGTATTTCTAAGCTAACGAACTTGGCCGTATTTTCTTCGATCTCACAACTTTTTACGGCCATAGGAACTTGGCTCCTGTTTACAGGATGTTTTTGTTGCTTTGTTATTCATATACATATTTAAAAAACTCATTCCCAAGCTTGCTAAGATGTTTTGTCTAAGATATTTCTGCACGACACAGCGACTGAGAAATTGAAAGGTCTGCAAAAACATTGAATAATGTTTTACGCGACCGAAACCACCGCAGATTTAAAGATTGAAGGGATCGAAAAATCCGTGTATTAATAACGAAATGTTTGCACTACTCCGACACATCCCATCGCCTTCGGTAAACCAAGACCGTGGGAAACTGAACAAACATTATACGAAGGTCTCGAATAAATAAAAATGAGCGGCCAAGATAAGGTCGCGATAAGCTTTTCAAAGAGAGCTAAGTGAACCGCGGTCTTTCTGAAAGGGTAAAGGGAAAATCTGAAGAAAAATTGAACGGCCGTGGCAATGCTTCTCCCGGGGCAGCGGAGAATGGGGCACTGACTTGCTCGCCGGCGCTCTGATAAGAGATAAAAGCATGGGTGATCCATCAAACTCCCGGGAAGAAGGTAACAGTCGATGCAACTGCGGCGCGGCACGGACGGAGTCGCGTTTTAGCGGACGAAAGCGATCCGAAGCATCGATTTTACGGGAGAGGATCGCGTGGACTATCTTCCGAGACCGAAAGAGAACTCTCCGGTCTGGTTTTGCGCCCCGCGAGACCTCTGGGCAAACGCCGCAGTAGATCGCTAAAAGAGCCTCAGACACGTAATTCAGAATGAATGTCGAGGGATGCGGAAACGCGCTGTCTGCTCACCAGCCTCGGAACAAAAGGCTGCGCCGCGAAAACGTCACGCAGCAATTGTTGCCGAGTTTCAATTGCGAAGTTTTGCGACTCGGAATTCTTTTTTCTATGTTCAAAAAGACACCTGGCCCGTAAGGAGCTGCAGAAAGCGAGGAACGATGTCGCCGGGTCAGACAAGTTCTATCGTGGAACACGGGGAGCTTGGATAAGTGTTTTTGATGCCAACATATAGTGACCGCGAAAGTTCCTGCTACTTCGCGTTGGTTTTGTCCTTAAATTGGACGTGTTGTCTCGATTGAAACTGGGCTACTTTCTGCTCGAACAGAAGCTTGTTCGACGGAGAAACTAATTAAAGGCTATTGTTGGGTTGTGACATAAATATGTCCAGTTATCGGTCAGTGTCTTCCTTACATTTATCAACAGAGGACAGAATTACAATCGGTCTATTATAAAATCGTTGTATAAGTGGCCTCCATTTAATCGCAGTCACGTGTATTTGCAATCGGTCGCAACTAAATTTATTTCTCTCGTTACAATAAGATGCAAATAACATATTTATACTTGCAAACGACCCTATTTCTATTACAATCCAATCATTTACTTAATTAGAGAGCCATTTGCGAAATCGATAAGACGCGAATTTGCATTGAAAAGCTATAAAGATTGTTAGAATGTTTATCCAATTTCTATTGGAATTAATAATTTCCCTGATCAAAGTATTGTTTGATCCTGTTTGTATTTAAATTTGCTCAGCCAACTCGCTCGAATAGCCGATGAATATTCAGAGACTACTTTATGTAGTTAAAAAAAGAGTAACAGTTTACAAAGGTAAAGTTCCACGTTATAATGAAGACAAGAGGACGAGAGGATAATATAGAGTGAAAGGAAAATAGAACTAGACCAACCAAACGCTGAAAGCACTAAAAAGGCTGATGTGCATTGTCTTCGACAATAATGAAGCTTTATTTGGATAGCAGTGGAATGAGATTTTTCTTCGACTTTTTAATCTACGAATTAGTCTGTGGAATATTTTTGTGACAATGTATGGTTGTCGAGCTGGCGAATGGTCTGTCGTTAGTTGGCAGCCTTATCATTCTAAGGTGTTGGACACTCAATTGGTGTACCACGTCCAGCCTTGTGTCCCGCGTCAATAGGAGTCGCTTGTCAGGAGTCGACGACCACGCTATATGTCTGCCATCAACAATACCTTGTTGGCTATCGTACGAGAGAACTGGGACAGTGCTCGGCCTAGGGAAAGGTTCAACTTCAACCCTTCCTCTTCTTGTGTGCAAAGCATTGCTTCCTTTGCTCAATGCATTCCGTTAAGCCTCTGTCAGTTTCACTCAAAGGGAGAGTGGGCTAAAAATTTTGAAACACTCGCGTTTTCCTACAATTTCGTCTCTACATATAAAGATTTAGTTCTTATTATGATCAAGAAGATAAGCTAATGTTTATTTCACTAAATGTAAGACATTCTATTAAGGCACTGCCAATTCACAATAAAGGGAGGACAATGCAGGAATGTTGGAACAGTTACGCTTTATTAGAATTGTGTGCTAAGGTGATCACCAGAGATAGAGATTCACCTAATTAAGATTGCATGATAGGGCGTTGATTCTTTCATTGAATTCCGTTACACTGCGAACTCACCACGCAGAGAGGACAATGTAGCAAAAATCTTGCCAGTGAACATAGAAACTTAATTTTTATTAGATGATGAAACAATGTTTTTCTTTATCAAATGCATTCAGTTGAGACGTTATCGATTAAAGAAGGAATTATACAGAAATCTTGAGCCACCCACATTGTATTATAATTTCTCAAGATAGTGATTTAATTCTCGTTAAGATAACAAGATTAGACGATGACGTAAGACTTTCTTCATCGTAGACATGTTGAGACACAGTCAATTTAAAGGAAGCACCACAGCGAAGAAATTTTAGTTCTAATGCTTGAATCCGCAATTATAAGATCACAAGATAATACGATAAGAAAATTAGGACCAATTGCTCGCGATTCAATCTCACATGATAGAACTTCACAATAGATTACCCCAACGTTCTATTATTCAGCCGCTGCATTACGCATACGACGTACGACCAAGTCTCCGGCCGAACTTTGGATTTATGTGAACAACTCCGCGGGAGGAATGTTATGAAGCAAAGATTATCCTTGCACCCAGAACATCCAGAGAAACTACGTTATACAACTACAATCTCGACTTGCTGATAAGTATGACGCACAGCGCTCTGTTTATTTTCGTTAACTCTGTTGGAATTTGTTCGCTGGCGAGTTAATTAACAATTTAACACGTGGCTGTGACACCTCGCGAACATTTCGCGAAACTCCTGTCTCATTATGTTTTACCATTCCAAAGAAGAATTTTCACGTTGCCAACAATGAACAGTTTTTAATATCAGTCTTCTTTGATTCTGTTGAAAAAAATGATGGTTTTTCTTGATCTTTCGGAATTTCCCGTTTATAACAATGATTTCCTAGACGGCGTGTATTTCGATTGGAAATCGGAACATTTTCATGTGTTTCATTTGTTCCGGAGTACGAGGCGATTTTACAAAGAGTTTGATAGGTTGTGTGAGCAGAGCGCTCTATGATGCTGATTCAAGTGGTTACGGAGTTTGAAGAGTTAACTCGCAGGCTGTCTGGCTTCGATCGACCCCTTCGACGGCCTCTCGTGCACGAGTCACGTCAAAAATTCTGTTTCAGCTTGAAAAATACCCGCAAGCAAAAATACCTCGCGTGTCTGTGGCACGAGGAGCTCTTTCTGCGCTTCGTGTGTTTTTTCCCCTCTATTTTCTGTACCACTTGCCCGAAGCAGGTTACAATTTTCACCCCTCTGTGTGGACGCAACACGTAAATGCGTTCCGATCAATGAATTTTCAACTCGACAGCGATGCTTGCCGCGCGGATGCAGTCCAACCAACGGTTTGCACTAAAGTTAACTACGTGTCGAATGGTTTTCTGTAACAATTCCCAGCATCTCGATCGAACAATCAACCTCCCTGCTAAATAAAATATATATCTTTACCGTCTTAATGACTGTATGCTCACTTCAATAACAAAAGTTAAGGACTTAGGAATCCACTTCTCCTCTACCTTACACTTTTCCAACCATTTTTATTACATTGTCAACTCCGCTTCGAGAATGCTCGGGTTCATACTTCGTTTTTCGACTGATTTTCATTCAATCCATACACTTAGGTTGCTATATATTACCCTTGTCCGTTCCTTGTTAGAATATGCTTCAACTATATGGTCTTCGAAAAGCGTTAAGTATGAAATCATGCTCGAGAGAGTGCAGCATAAGTTTCTAAGGTTTCGTGCATATAAGACAAACAATCCAATGTCAATCTTTGATCATGATTACTCTAAAATATTAAACATAGTCAACCTGGAAACATTATCTGATCGAAGAATAGTATCCGACCAGAGTTTATTGTTAATTTGATCAATAATAATATAGATTGTCCCGCACACTCCTGAGGCAAATCAATTTCTCGTACCTGAACGTGTTTTGGGAACGAGAGCAGGATTTCAAACAATGAAATTCAAATCCACATATGGAGTAATAAATCCTTTAAATTGCATTATTGCAAGCTCAAACGTACTGTATAATAATATCGATTTTTTTAATGGCACGTTACAGGAATTCAAAAGAAAATTACGCAAGATTATTTGTTAATATCGTACCTGTATTTGTTCAGTTTCGCGCTTGTTCCTTTTTATGTAAATTTTAGGTTAAGACTTTTTTTCGTTATGTTTCTTTTTGTTTTTATCAGTTCTAGTGTTAACAACTGTGAACATTTTTATAAAAGGACCTCTGTCCGTATATAATAATAATAATAATAATAATAATAATAATAATAATAATAATAATAATATTCTCATTACACGAAATACCGTGATACCTTCTTGATATTCGATTAGCAATGTTTGCAATGTTCTTGAGATTGTTTGATTCAATAGAAAATGGTAAAAAGAATACATTCTTCTTAGCTCTGTTCCATTTTATGATCTTGTTATTTCCAAATGAAATACACATAAATAAAGATTATGCTTTCTGAAGCAGTAAGTGATGCTCGAATAACTTGACAGTCAATTTGCTTAATAAACTTGCTAAATAATGCTTAACATCTGCTTATTAATAATACATATACAAGTGCAGTTAATTACCCCGACTGCTAATTGTCGTGTTATTTAAGGAAATGACGGCAGACTCCTCGGGTAGTCGTCTTCCTGACAGTTTTCGTTCGGAATGATCTCCGCTACATTCGTTCAAACCCGTGTGCACGCATTATGCATATTGCTCGCAGCAGGTTCCGCCACAAAGTACCCGGGCGCTGCAGTGATACTTAACAAAAAGCAAAGCAAGTTTAATTGGAACGTCAGTCGCTATTTTCGCTCATGGTGTAGAAGCTATTACGCTATTCTGACAACACTCTGTATCATCCGTGTTCCCGTTCCCATCTCTCCGTTTCCTCTTATTCCAGAAAACGTTTATCTTCCATTTTACACGGGGGAGCGATGTCTTCAGCGCTCTCCAGCGCTCCCTGCAGACGGGGATGTCTTTCCGATGCACTTTTATCAAACCACTTTATCGTTGCCGGTTATGCGCCGACACATACGGACCTCGCGTTTCGTTTTCTTCGTTTTCGTCTCGGGGCCTTTCTGCGATACTATTCGAGAGCCACTCTTTGCCCATGAAAATTACAGCGGAATTCTCCGGCGAGTTTCCTGCACTTCGTTGCACTTGATAAATATTCCGGAATATGCAAATGACGTCAGTTGTTCGGGATGAGCTGCCGTTTCTCCGAAATGCGGATCTAAAATTTCGACGTGGTCTCGGCAATTCTGTTACGAAAACATCGACAGTAGATATTACTTGTAATTGATATTACTTCTTTTGTAGTTTAATTTCTCATATTTTTATAGCACTCGTTCACAGACAGGGAATGCAAAAGTAATGGAAAATGTTAACGAAGTAGTGGTTAGTCAGTTTATTATATCATGTTATAATTTTTCGATTTTTTAAAGTGTTCAATACGCATTAAAGATAAATTACCCCGTTGTTATTATTTATTGTATTGCACCACTGAAACTATAATGTAGAGAGATGAGTCTCGCGGGACCCTGCACTCGCCAGCCGAAGGCTTCCACTGTAAAATATTGAGCAAAGTCTCGCTAATGTTATTGAATTGCACAATTCTTCTAGAAACCCCTGTGTAGCTTCAGGATACCGTATATAGAGCAAATAATGTGGACATTTTTCATCGCCCATAATTTATTTCGCGTGCTTGCGCTGCTGTCGCAGCTATCGGTCACCGCCCGCGTGTAAATGAATCGGAAACGCGAAAGATATCGGCAAGCCACGTTTCGCAATACAAAAAGGTGAGCGAATTTTATGTATTTCCAATCGTCGTACCAATAGTTCTCTCTATTCGACTAACCAGAAAGTCCGAATCACTTCTCAAAAATAAAACATTCGCTCATATATTCCATTAATAATTTTTATCTTCAGGTATGATAAAAAGTGACAGGTATTAGTGGAAACCTTTTTATCAAGTGGATATATCCAGTTTTATCATACAATCGTTCTATGAGCATCTTGTAAAATGATTAGCAAATGCAGAATTATAATGGCTTCTCATAATATATTATGTGTACAAATTAATTCGTGCCTCTCACAATTATTCAGTTCCAAATTTATTCTGAATTCATGACTTATTAATTGCTTGTAAATTGACATAATTTACACAGAGTAATGGAGATCATTCTACATATATACATAGAGTAGAATGTATTTCAATCGCTTGTAAATAATCAATATGTTCACGAACAGGGATGGTTACGAATTATGATAATTCATACATCTAAAACTTCGTTAGTTTATTGATTACGTAGGGTGTCACCTAACGTTGCCACCTCATATATCTTTGTTGTTTTTAAAGATACGTCAAATGCCTGAAGGACAAAGTCGAATGGTGAAACGGGGCTCATACAATACCAAAACAATTTTTGTTTTATGTAATTTTTTTTAGAGATATGAAGGTCACCTTCATTTTTTTAAGTGGAATGTCCTATTTTTTATACCATAGATCGATAGAGTATCAAATTCTGAGTATAAAAGTGTTGACCTTTATATATCCTAAACCTAATAGTTAACGAGATATTATCCAAAGAAAAAGAAAATTGTTTCGATAATATCTCGTTAACTATTACATTTAGGACATATGGAGGTCAATACAGTTTTACTCAGAATTCGATAGTCTATCGATTCATGATACAGAAAGTAGGTGTTTACGTTAAAAAAAATCAAGGTGACCTTGAAATCTCCTCTATGCTTCTACCCACGCAGAAAATGTTTGTCATGTGAAAATGTTGCCCTCTGTACCGTGCAAATTTTGTTGATAACATTTTTTCATATTATTACAAATAACAGATATATTCAAGGTGGACATAGTTATTGTCCTACCCTGTATACAATACTTACACGTTATACATAGATTTCAAGGTCACCTTGATTTTTTTAAATGGAAAAACCTACTTTCTGTATCATGAATCGATAGACTATTGAATTCTAAGTAGAAATGCATTGACCTCCATATGTCCTAAATCTAATAGTAAACGAAATATTATCGAAACAATTTTCTTTTTCTTTGGATAATACCTCGTTAACTATTAGGTTTAAGACATATAAAGGTTTTATACAACATTTTTATACTCGGAATTTGATACTCTACCGATCTATGGTATAAAAAATAGGACATTTCATCTTAAAAAATGAAGGTGACCTTCATATCTCTAAAAAAAATTACATAAAAACAAAGATTCTTTTGGTATCGTATGAGCCCCATTTTACCATTCAACTTTGTCCTCCAGACATTTGACGTATCTTTAAAAACAACAAAGATATTCAAGGTGGTCAAGTTAGATGAAATACCCTATAGATTACAACGTTTCTGCCAGGACTAATTAAAAAGTGCATTGTACGACGCCGCAAATTGTACAATAGTAATATATAATGATTCGCGAAGAACGGATGACGTCCGTAGGATGCAGATGAATTTCTGCTTCGTCCTCTGCGATTTTCGTAGTCGAAACTCCGCAGCTGCCCAGCCCATGGCCATTATCCGAGGCTCCTGATTTTCGATCGGCAGAAAATCTTTGATTAAGTCGCCACCCCCGCCTCCCCCGATAAGTACGAGCCGGAATATCTCCGACGGATAGACGACAGTGGATTCATCCACCGGGGAACTTTCAGCTTAAAAACTGTTTCCTTCTTATTCCAAGTTTCTTTCCGTTCGGCTGAGTCGGTGTCTTCGTCCCTTTCTTGAAATTAATCGCGATCCTCTCGAGAGACCCCTCCCTCCCTCCCCGGGATCTAACTTCGACGAACTGAATTCCTCCCCCCGTTTATCGGTTCTATGTACCTATCGCTTTTTTATTTGTCCCACTTTTTTCTGCACAATGCCTATAGGAATTGAGGAAATCTTCGCGTGTATCGATGGAACTGCCGAGTCGCATGGTTCGGCTTCGGTCACTTCGGAGTTTCAGAACTAATAGCTCGAAGCACGCAAATATAAATTGAATCGCATGTTCCTTTCATATCTTAAACCAAACGGGAATAACTGGCGCGCGTCTAGTGCTGATTTAAATAAGTGAATATTCATCGCGATGAATCTCGCGCGAAATAATATGCGAAGTCTCCGTAGGCTGCTTTTGCAATTTTTGCTCGCGAAGAAATAAAGTTGAACGGAAATTTCGAATGTGGCTTTTGTTGTACGCTTCTTGAGGAACGTTTACATATTTTTCTGTTTTTAATTTGACACGTACTTTTTTATTATAATCATTCTTGTCGAAGGGGTGGAAACAGTCCTCAAGCTTGGAAGCTGAAAACACCTTTCTCGAAATATAACTTTGGTTCGATCGATTGTAGATAATCAAGAAATGAATTTGTACACCTAATAATATTTTTATTCCGATCGTTAGAAGATAAGCTAAGTAAACGAGCACTTGAATATCTTCTAATTGAAGCAGATTAATTAAACGAACCGCGTGTTTATCCAAAAGGATTGCGTCCCGGGATATCCAACTGCGCGCAGCTTTTGTACGAAAATCTTTCGCAAACATTAGTGCCTGCAACAGTGAGTTTCGCGAGCCCGCTATTCTTTTGTTCTTTATTCGCCGCAAAATTTCATTGAAATCGGTGCGTGACAGCTCGCGTGGTTCCCTTGCAAGGAAAATTATTCCCAGTAATATTGCGTGACTGCGCGCGCACACTCAGTATTTGATTCTATCATTCCTTCCTGCGCAATAACTCTGGAAATGGTGAAGTCCTTCTCAAGTAATATACGTGCCTAAGTTAACACATTTTAAGAATATATCGCCTTTAACCGATCTTCGCGCTGTCGCGCAATGTTTACAAAAGAACATGCTCGTAAACGCGAACACGATTGCATCGTCGTATTTTATCAGTGGCATTAGGGAGTTCGAGAAACTAGGCTTCTAAGGTGTTTTATAAAAATTGCACATCATAGATAATTGGGACTTTCGTTGCTTTTTATTACATGTAAGTTATTTCTTCTTGAGTTTGATTTGTTTGAGTGACCTATGAAAATTGGAGTATGCATACATGTCTGCAGTCTTATTTTTCGGTCTCCTTTCCTTTGGCAATGGTTCCTTCGCTGGATTGGTATTACTTCCGCAGAGTTTGTGAAAGCAAGATGGCAGTCGATGGATTTGCCTTTTACATGCATGAACTTGTTCGTTTCTAAATTCTTTGATGTAGGTATCCTACCTTTTTCATGCACTAAAGACAGTTCTCGATGTTATCGTATCGACGTTGCGGTGCACCTCGATATTTGATACGTATCATGTATTCGTGTCCTGGTATTTTCCTTTTATGGCGCAGCCATCAAATATTTCTCTAATAACTTAAATCGAGATCAGAGTATGGAATTTTCAAATATAAAAATTGCTAAGTGTTTATAATTTATAATGTTTCACGGCTATTACTATTTTTATTCCATCGACACTGGTAAAGCTTTCTCCATTTTATCTCTATTCAAAATTTTCATTTTTGCAACGCTCTGACCATTTCTCATTCGAGATTATTCGTATCCTTAATTTGACGTAAATGGAAGCTTCGCAAACTCGTTATCATTTTCCACAAAAGGTTAATAGCTTTAATCATCGTTAACGACATCGGAAAATGTGAACGAATGTTTCTATGGTAATACCACCTAACGGAATAATAAAATCATAATGAGGTGATCATACTAGAATACATATAGTGTTACATTAAACTTAATGAAGTTTATTTAATGCGGCGAATGATGCCTTGTATTGTGTTTTACTTCCTTCATTGAATATCAAATCAATAGTATGGTTTCATTAATTAATAACACTGCTGCCATTAGTTTCTAATTATAATACGTACTCAAAACGTAATTACAACTCACAACAGCATTTTTATAATACCGATAATTACGAAATGAAATATGCAAATCCAATTATAATATTATTACATCTACTGGTCCAATAATTCTAACATCGAAAGCTTTGTTTCAATTTCATATAATTACTCAAAGATTAATCAAATTTCGACTGGTTCGGTAGTTCCATAGTTAAATAAACTTTATTTTTACCACGCTTATATTAGTTTGCCGAGTTGTCGTTGTTGTATGCGTCAAATCTTGTAATCGAACTTTAAACCAATTCCCGATGAGCTAGAGACTTTAAACATAGCTCAGAACTGGATGACAATGGAATATTAAAAAACAAATTTTTAAAAAAACTATGCGCTCGGTAGTACGTCATCACGTTCAGCGATCCCCACTCCGCGCGCCAGAGCTCCCTACTCCACTACGTGTTCCCACTCCGACTCATCCCCACTCCATTCGCCCACATCGCACCGGAGGCGCTCAGTGTGGTTGTAGTGTTCCGTTCCATTTCGGACAATTTCGGACTCCATTTAGAGACGTCGTCTCTCGGAGTCATCCGCTCATTCTATCTCGCGTATTTCCATATCTTGCGTTTCTATATCTTACTATTTCATTCCAGTATTACTATATCTTGCGTTCCATTTAAAAAAGACTAAAAAATAGAAAATAAAAAAATATATAAAAAGAATTTTTTGAAAACCACGCTTATATTAAAATGCACTAAAAAGGATAAAATAATTGTTTTAGGCATTAGTGACTATAAATAAAAGCGTGGAGCGCCCACGAAGATTACGTCAATAGAGTTTAGCGCTCCACGCTTTATTTATAGTCACTAATGTCTAAAAAAATTAATTTATTCTTTTTAGTGCATTTCAATATAAGCGTGGTTTTGAGAAAGTTTTCTTCATATATTTTAAGTATAAAGACATTTTTGTGGGACATAAGCTTCTTCTGTGACGCAACATGTTCATCATAGAGCATCGTGTTACGGTTCACAGCATCAACCGAACGTTCTCAAACGTGGAATTCGCGCTTCCTTCACAATAACATGTAATCTGACAATGTTCCTCCAAGGCTTCAGAAGTCACCGGCTTGAACACGACTCCGGTGAGCTTTCGGAAGTAATAGCAAGAGGTTCTGGGGAATTTGCGAATAATAGAAACGACGGTGTGGGAGACGAGGGGTACGGCGGCATTGATTGCGTTCGCGCCTTTACGCTATTACGGCTGTATTGGCAGAAACAGCCACCGCGGAGCGTCAAAGCGCTGCTATAGACCGACCGTATGGTGCCCAGCTTGTTACTCGATTCACGGTTTACCTTCCAATACCTTTGTCGAGGAAATCCTCTCTTAAGAAAATCCAATATACACCGACCACCCTGCCGATTCGTACAAAACGCTGTTGTCGCCCAGCTGTCAACGTTTGCAAACAGTCTCGCGACGCGTAGTGCAAGGTAGGTGAAGAAAAAGTTATACCTAGACTGCGGATTTTATGCATTTATGACAAATTTGAGTAGATTGAATACAAAAGAGTAAAAATTATTCAGGACAAAAATACATTTTTATGTCTCCTATTAATAATAAATGAGAAAAAAGAATTTTATTTTGCATACAAATCCGCAGTCTAGTTATAACAATAAATATTTAGCAAATGTTGCAATTCAATGATTTCTGAGGTCATTAGAAGTAACATTTTCCTTTGCGAAAATGTTCTCCGCGGCTTTGTTCAGGCGTTATTGATAGAAAACACGGACCAATCAGAGTGCAGTCCCCATTGAGCGGGGCGTTGGTATTGGTCGAGTCTGGTTGGCAGTGTTCTTAGTTAACAATTCCTTAACTTTAAAAGCCGCGAAGAACAATTTCGCAAAGGAAATAATTGCTTCAAATGACCTCAGAAATAGTGTTCCTGATTTCTCAACATTTTTCATTTCTCGAGAAATGAGAAATAAGACTATATTTCTCGAGAATTCTCGAAAAAAAATTGTGCAAAGTTTGAGATCGATCAGATAAAAGGATGACGTGGGCCCACTTAAATTGAAAATTTTGAAAATTGTGAAATTCACCTTAACTACGGAACATGGCACATCGTTGGATTTGTCTTTTTTCTGAATAGGAATATGAAATAATTATATGACCTCCTTTCACTAAAAATAACGATGACATTGAAATTTCGAAACCTCATTGAACAGTTCAAATTTCTCCTGTGACATTTTTTCGTATAATCACAAGTAACAGAGGTATTTAAATACCTACATTAAAATGTAGCATGTTTTGACTGATGATAGGACATACGTATTTGTTCATTTCCGAAAATGTGTTATAAAATATATGAGATCTTTCAAATACAACATTTTTGGGTCACCCTGTATATGGATGTCGATTTGAAAACGTAATGAGACAATAAAAGCGTGCGTAAATCATTAAACAACTGCATGAATATAACTATTAGCATAAATTTGAATATATGACGGCCTTAATAGTCCACTTATGAATTAAATGTGCACTCAAACCTCGATTTATCATACACGACGATCATCCTGCTAAACATTCAGTGACGTTTTATTGGGATCCAGTAATTCTTGAATGTTTAGGGTTCTTTTCACAGACGCGGCGACGGCAAGTGTGCCAATAGGTGTGTGGAAGCGACTGACGGTGTAGGTGTACGAGTCGGAAACGTTATCGCGAGATAAAACTGGGTTGTAAAAATGAAATTACGGTAGCGCTAAGTTCTGCCCTTAGGTTTTCCGCGGAACGCCTTCTCTACGCGACCCGTTTCTATAATGCAACGATGTGATGCATGCGCTTTCGTGGCTCGTAGGCTAACGGGGTCGGCTATGAGTTATGAAGGTGGCGAGACCACCGCGTCCTTGGAACAACCAGGAACGCATCCGGCGTGTTCAACATCCGAAAGAGCTCCGGAGAGCTACTCGAATCCGACCAACCTCGGAGAGAATCTTTGCACGTTGCTGAATTAATGTATTGTCGCCACGTGACACCTCGGGCTCGTTCCAACAGACGCCCCCTGGCCGCGTTAATTTCTATTTAGGTCGTGGCTGTCGGTCCGAGGACCTTTTCTTCCTGAAGCATTTGATATGACCAAAGAGGCTCGCTTAGAAAAGACTGTACTGGAAACTTTTTCAAAAGAATTCTTTATTCTCAATTATTTTCTTGTGGCACTTTTCCTGGTATCTTTGTGATATTTTTCCATGTACCATTTGGATCTTGTTGGCTTGTCCAATCGACGATCAAGCTAGTAAAACTTCTATGCAATACTGAAAGGTAGGTAACTGTTTTATACCTGAACACTCATGATTCATTGGTTCATTGGTTCACTCATTCATTGATTCATGTTCGAGGTTCTAGTGTGTACATGATCTCAACTGTCTGGCTCAAAGAAAAGGTGCAAACAGCTTTAAAAATATATTCTGAAAATATGAAACGTTGCAATCAGCAATAGCGGTCCACGCATGAATAAACAAACGGTACGAGTTGCAGGAAGCTGTAAAATAACCCTTCGTTCGAGGGTCGAAGCTTGGCGCGTCCTCGAGCACACAGCCTTCGAGTACAGAACTTTTAATCTCGTAGCTCTAGTTTTCATAGTATTTCGAAGAATTGTCGTCGGCCGAGTTGATTTCCAACATTTTCCGCGGGCTCTCCGTGTTAACGGTGATCCGCGGATAGTGGTTGTACAACGAGGAGAGACTAAGTCTCCGTTTCAAAGGAGAGGCGATTTAATGTTCGTTTTCTCTTTCTCCCCCCGGTTTCGTTTTTCTGGCTTTCTCTAAGCATCCCTTCCCATTGAGGGACGCGGCCACGTTTTCTTTCCCCGGCGCCGGCGGAAAGCGCGAAACCGTCATGAATATTTCACGAAAGCGGCGCGAGGGTGGAAATGGTGGACGGGATGGGTGGGATTTCATCTCCCGTCGCGAATATTAAAATATCGGAAAGGGGTGAATGAAAGCGAACGCCGTGCTAACGGCGCCGCTTTGCGCTCGATACAGCGGCTAGGAACGCTGAAGAATCGAACTGCGTGGCTCGTTCTAATGCGAAAACTCCGTCTTTGATCACCTCGGTCACTTCACGGTCCGTGTGAACCCGTTATGGTTAAACATTAACAACCAACCATTACTATTTGCAAACCAACTAACCAAACCAAATTGATCTTTCTTGGTACTATTAGATAGAACGCATCAAGAAAACCCTTTAAGGCAGGGATGAGCAACCTTTTCTTACAACGGCCCAGCTACAAATTGAAAAATGTTGTGCGGGCCGCATATAAGAAACTTATGATAATACAAACACTGAATGATGAAATCAAATGATCTCTTTATTAACACAATAAACCTAGTATACAAAATTACAGAAATAAGAATTAATAGAAATACTATTAAGAAAACGGGGGAAGATATATGTGGAAAAAGATTATTTAATGAGGAATTTGGCATTACTTCTTTTCCATCAATTAATCTATATTCGCAGATATAGACGACACAGCAATTCGCACGCAGATTTCTAACCGTACATCATTTAATCTCGATCGGTGATCGCTTTTAATTATTTTCATTGCGGAAAATATATGTTCGCAAACATAGGTGCTTCCAAAAAGTGTCATTATTTGCTTTGCATGTGCGCCTATTCGCGGGAATTTTTCTAAATTCATGTAATTTTCATAGAAATTATGTATGTCAACATTTTGAAATTTATTTTTTAAATCCACTGTTTCCACGTCTATATTAAATAGTTCCACGAACTGTTTCCACGTCTATATTAAATGGTGAAGAAAAAATGTTAAAACTAAGAACGGTTTCTTCTGACCTAAATATTTTGAATCGCGATTCAAATTCCGTTATCAATTTTTGTAAATGCTGGGCATATTTTCGGGTTTCTGAAGGAGTTTCTTTTCTTAACCCTCATCCGTCCCTCGTGTCAATTTGACACAGTTTTCCCGAATTAAGTTATACTGTTCTGTTATTTGATGGTAAATTTGCCCGAAACTTTGTGACTTTTATTTTTTTAATGCAAAACACATATGCCTAGCATTGTTCATGGAAAATAATTATGGCAACACTGCAAATCAAATTTAGTAACGAAAGAGTCCCTGTGTGTCAATATGACACATGTACTCGTACGGACTGTCGCGGAGTTTTTCAATGACCATTATTTCAATGACAAATTTATACGGCATTCGAAAATTGAAAGAAAATTGATTTTTTCTAAATTAGAAGAAAACGTATTAGTCATATAGTATGGAAATTTACACGGGACGCGATCGAAACTGCCACACAGAAGTAAAGCAGGGTCAACGCGTAGTGCTACAATTAGTTGAAGGTTTCGGTGGACGAAACGTTACGTGTGACAATTTTTTTACTTCACACGAATTAGCAACTATATTACAAAAACAAACGATGACGCTTGTAGGGACCATACAAAAAAGTAGAAAAAAATTCCACAAATTTTTACTCGACATGAAGAAGCAGCCACTTCATCATTCGGAATTTGTTTTTGATCACATACTAAAAGATACAATGGCGTCTTATGTGACAAAAAGAAGACAATTTGTTATTCTACTTAGTACATACCATACGCCAAAGCAAATAAGTAGTGAAGTAGATAAAAAGCCTGAAATAATAAAATATTATAACGCTACAAAAGGGGGCGTCGCGTCGATGTCCTCGATGATATGAAGATGGTGGGCACATACAGATGTAAGCGCAAAACAAATAGATGGCCAATGGCAATTTTTGCTAATATGTTAGATATATCAGCATAAAATGCTTTTATAATATTTATTTCACTCAATGCAACGTGGAATAAAAATAAAAGATATCGTCGACGCCTTTTTTTTATTGAAATTGGACATTCTTTGGTGCATCCCTATATTACGTTACGCACATCTACCGCGAGGATCTAATGCGACTGCACTTGTTACACAAATGCAGGGTATACCACCAGTGATTGTACCGTCTTGTAATAATCTCCTCCAACATACTCCTCCAACAAAAAAACGCGCCCGATGTCAAATGTGCGAGAAAAAACCTAATTCTAATGTACATAGTGCCCGATGTGATTTATGCAAACAAGCAGTATGACCCGCACATCGCTTTATTTTATGTGAAAATTGTGCAAAAACTAAGACGTAGATGTTAACGCATCGGTTTGAATAAAAAATCATCTAAAAATTTTTATTTTATCTTGTTATTTCATCGATATTTTACCACTGTGTCAATTTGACACCGAGGGACAGATTCGGTTGGCGAAATGAGGGACGGATGAGGGTTAAGTGTGCAAAATGTGACGTGTTCTTTGACAACGGATGTTTGTTCCAAATTTTGAGTTTGCTTTCAAAAGCATTAATCTTATCAAACATGTTATGAATAAACTGGCTTTCCCCTTGAAGTTCCATGTTTAAGTCATTCAAATGCTGAGTTATATCGACGAGAAGGTAAAATCACACATCCATTCTTTATCTTCGAATTGAGGAAACGGATATTCTTTCATTTCCACAAACAATTGAATATAATTTTTTAAGTCCGCAAGGGTGAGTCCGCAGGAACAGAACACCTAAATATCTCCGTTACTTTTCGTTGTACGAAATAACTTTTTAGGACAAAGTTACACTGTTTGAAGGGCCACATGTAACGGTATGAGGGAAACAATTTTCAAGGTCATTTTTTACAAGATTTCAAGGTTATTGGTATTTTTTTAAATGGAATGAAGTATTTTTTAATACATCAATCGATGCAGCTGGACATTCACTATAAAAAAAGTACTAACCTATGTATGTCGAAAAGTTAGTAGTTCACGAGATATTTCGATTTAAATAACTCTAAAACACCATTACTGTCGTACTAAGACGTCAGCGTTTACTTACTTGTGTAACGTTTTACTGCGACAGTAATGGTGTTTTAGAGTTATTTAAATCGAAATATCTCGTGAACTACTAACTTTTCGACATATATAGGTTAGTACTTTTTTATAACGAATGTCCAGCTGCATCGATTAATGTATTAAAAAATACCTCATTCCATTTAAAAAAATATCGATGACCTTGAAATCTTGTAAAAAAATGACCTTGAAAACTTTTTCCCTTACAACGTTACATGTGGCCCTTCAAACAGTGTAATTTTGTCCTAAGAAGTCTTTTTGTACAACGAACAGTAATGGAGATATTTAGGTGTTCTGTTTCTTCGGACTCACCCTGTATATTCTTTTTAGCGTGGCACCTCCAAGTGCGTTTGTAAAAAGACGATCGGTCGAGGCTTCGTAGGTAACGCCGCGCCATACGGAGAGCTCGCAGTCTTTTGTAGAACAGCGGGACACTGTAGGAATTTTTAAAAGTCAAAATGTAAAATCTTTGAAGGGCCCTACGGCGGGCGCGGGTTGCTCATACCTGCTTTAAGGCAAGTTTCAAGTCCGTACCCTTACGGTTTAATGAATTATGCTCTATTTCTTCTGTTCTGCTCAACAACAAATTACGAAACGAATCGCGAACATTCTACCTAGCAGCACCCACAACTTTGAATTTTTAAGTAATTTTCTCAAGTAAAATGTTTTTGGAAAATGTTAAATTCGTCTGAATGCCTCTTTAATTGTTTCACGCGTGAACTGCGCAGTCTGCGAGTCATTAGCGGCTCATGAACGCCCTGTTAGCTGCGAACATAATTTATTAACGGAAACTAAATATGGGTCGAATGGTATTGAAAAGACTATTGAAATTTGCGGAGTGTGCCAGGGAACGCATCCCTTTATTCATTAGCAGAGGATTTGTCAACGTAAAATGCCGGGCAACAATTAGCGTAATGAGTATGGATGCTGTTAATAATTGTAGCGAAAAGTATGAAGCATCGCATGTTAAGAATTAATTATCTTTCATCTTCATAAACCATTCTGCGGGTGTCGGTGTTGCGGGTTATTGATCACATTCGGGGCCCTCGCTGTTAACAAAACCTAATTTCATTAGCCCTAGGATGACGGTGTGGGGTTGCTGGCGACCCCAAAAGCTTTTAATCTCGTCTGCAGAGGTGTGAATAAACATTAAAATTTCGTTGACCCTTATAATTTGTGTCACGGTTTATGAAATAACGGGGGCAAAGAGTTTCGTGTTTTCTTTCATTAATTTGCGCACAGCTGACCGGAAATAACGACGCTGGATGCGGTTACAGGATCACTTTTGACCCACGTACAAATTTTCGTTTCAAAACGTTTTCTTTCATCTTCTTGTGCATTTCTGGTAAAAACGAAGGAACTTATTTGTGCATATAAAATTCTAATTTCGTGATCTCGTCCATTTAAATCAGTCTCTTGAAATACATATCTCTGGAAGTGCTTCATCCTAAGTGGCCAGAGCCAGAAATGATTTCGCGGAAAAATTCCAGGGACCCGTAGGAGGCTGTCACTAATTGCAAAAATGTTTCTCTAAGGCACACAAGTACGATACAAATTAGATCTCCTCTGAAAGTTACATTTATATCTTGTAGACTAATTGAAAACCTAGAATGAGAATTCGTGGGTTATTCTGGGAGAGCTGAATTTCTTATTAAATTCTAAAACGCAATTTTCTCAAAAGACGTGTAACCTCCAGAAGAACGGTTACAAGAAATTCACGCAGCATTTAATTGCATTATGTATTTAAAAAATTCCCAACTTGACTTTTCTGTATAAGAAAACTCCATAAATACAGATTTCGACATATATGACGAAAATTGGTCTTGGTTCCTGAAAGATTAATCGAAAAGTAAAATTATTATTACATTTGGTGCATCGCAGTTGATGATATAAATTCTGTATTGCAGCTAATGTAATGTTAGACGGAGCATGATCTCCGTTCCAGTAAGATGGCAACTCGGCGGGCTTATGCCTCTGAAGATAGCTCCCGAATATGTACTCTATTTACTATGGTAGCTAATGGAGGTGATAGGTATACTACATAGTTTATTTCCAAGTCTACACTACAGGCGGGGTGTTACGAAGGCAGGCGTTCATTAAGGGTTGCTACTTCTTGTCCCATATCATAATATCTTGTTTCGCTGCTTCTAAACTATCTCGCGATTCATACGAAACAATTCATCAGAGAACAATTACCCTACAATCTTCTACACCAAGTTTTCATCGTAATAATACCCATCGGCTTCGTTTCCTTGTTGGAAAATACCGTAATTATTAACAGATACAATTTTGTGAATATTTCCAGACTGTGGATTCGAGTGAAAATAGCAAGATCATGAACACGAACAGAAAAAATTTACAAATATGTTTCTACTATTTTCAACCTATTCAAATTATTACAGTACTGGACAAAATAAAGTACGCACCTCGAATATTTTTACAATTCCGTTTATAACTTCGCAGTTTTTACAGATATAATAATTATGTATTTGCACAAAAAGAAGGTTTCTCAATCTACTTTTAAGTTTTAACAAAAATAATTTCAAAAACATTTAACACTTTTCAATAGACAGGTCCGTTACATTTATAAGGTTATTTTCTTTGGACAAAATAAAGTACGCATATGATAATAACAGTCAAAATTAAGTTCTAATTGAGAACTAGTATTTTGTATGGCCGCCCTTTGCTCGTATGACCTCTTGCAAACGCCGAGGAATGCTCTCGATGAGATTCCGGATGTGCTGTTCGTCGATGTTTCCCTACGCCTTTCCCAATGCTTCGAATAACTTGAATTTATTCGTTAGGTCACCCTTGTCAACCTTCTGGTCCAAAATGGACCACAGATTTTCAATTGGATTTCAATCCGGCGATTGTGCTGGCCAATCTAGCACTTTGATCCTCGAAGCACGAAATAAAGCAGCAGTTTTATGCGCGGTCTGCTTAGGATCGTTATCTTGTTGGAAGATAAAGTCATCTTCCAGACCAATCTTTAACAGAGACTCCTCTAAATTCTCGTTGAGGATGTCAATGTATTTGTCTGCTGTCATAATACCATCGATCTTGACGAGATTTCCCACACCCGACCACGCAAAACACCCCCACACCATAATACTGCCTCCTCCATGCTTGACAGTTGTTTGGACATTTTTATCCAGAAGCTTTTCGCCAGGCTTCAACCAAACCCGTGTTCGTTGTTTATGACCAAGCAGGTCATACTTACCCTAATTGCTCCAAATAACCTTTTTCCAGAAGTCCACTGGCTTATCGACATATTTTTTTGCAAATTCGAGACGTTTCACGCGTGCTATCTTTAATTTCTCGTGTTAAATTATGCTAGCGTGGAAACTCTGTGTAGTATGTAAAACATACCTTCTGCGAATATGTAAACAGAACATAGATTGACTTTAGTTGAATGAGTTCTCTTAATTGGAAGGGAAACACATAATCCGACACAAACAAAATGATAGCACACTTGAAAAATAAAGACATATATGCATCTTATACAACACAACTATATATTTCATGAAACAAAAGTATACATATTACTTATAACAATATATACACTAAACTATATTTTTCTAATAATGTGTGGAACCACCGTGATTTCCACCGTCCTTTTAGGTAAATAATTGTATAGTTCTTTAATTTGTGTCTAAATTTAATTTTCCCATTCAGTTGTAATGCAAGTTTTTAATTCATTTATATTTGAAAATTGTCGGCCTTCAGCATACACTACTTGCGAAAGCGTTGCCCAGCAATTTTCAATGATATTTAGGTCGGGTGAGCACGTCGGCCAATGAAGAGTGGAACTATTTTCATTTAAAAAATATTCCTTAACAATTTTAGCAGTATGTACTGCAGCATTATCTTGTTGGAATATACATAGTGTTTCAGCAATGTGTTCTGCATACGTATTTTGATTTTTTATTAATTGGAGATAACGAACGCTATTCATTGTCTCGTGAATAAACTTTATTCCTGTCTTTCTTTTATATCCGATACCAGACCAGGCCTTTACTCCACCTCCATGCATTTGGTGTCGAATTTTTGTCACTGGTTGCTTACGAATATCACGATAATAATGTGTACATCCGTCTGGTCCGTCAAAGTTGAACCTTTTCTCATCCGTAAAAATTACTTTTGTCTATGTTTTTTCCCAACGTACATATTCTTTTGCGAATAACAAACGTGCCTTCTTATGTCTTGCGTTTAATGATGGTTTTGCTGTTATTTTAGACCGATTTATAATATTACTAGTCTCTCTCTGAAGTACACGACGAACAGCTTTCTTAGCGATCTCCCTTGCAGTAGCACAAAAATTGGAAGCAGCACATATTATTGCTCGTGTATCGCGTTCAGATAATGTTGCTGGCCTTCCTGTACTTTTCTTCTTTCCATTAGCACTTGTATCTTTCAGCTAATTATATATAACTTTTCGACTGCGACTAACTTCTTTTGCAATTTGAGTAATAGACAACTTTGTTTTCTCAGAGCTAAAATTATGCTGATTTCGCTTTTACTAAACTTTTTGCTACGACCCATTATGAGAATAGCAATACGACAAAGCTCTAAACACAAATTGAATACTGTAACTCCGTGGAAGCTCACGAAACACTGAAGAATATGTAAATATAGTTTCAGTGTGCTATCATTCTGTTTGTGTCGGATTATGTGTTTCCCTTCCAATTAAGAGAACTCATTGAACTGAAGTCAATCTATGTTCTGTTTACATATTCGCAGAAGGTATGTTTTACACACTATACAGAGTTTTCACGCTAGCATAATCTTACCAGAAATTAAAGATAGCACGCGTGTGCTATCTTTTTCTTTGGGAGTGTATTAACTTTTCGAATTAAAGGGCGACGCTGTGCAAAACTGCTCCGCAGCCCAGCTTCCCGAAGTCTCCTGCGCACGGTTCGTTCAGAAATGTTGAGTTGCACATTTTCCCTGATTACAGACTAGTAACAGTCGGATATTTCTTCGTTTCCCGGATAATTCTACGATCCTCGACTGAATTTGTCTTCCTCTTCCGTCCGCGCCGATGTTATCGGCTACTGTGCCAAGCTCTACTTTGTTGTAGATCTTTCTGATCGCTGCTTCACTACCATTGTATTTTTCACCGATTTTCCGATCGGAGAGCCCCTTTTTCCGGTCGTTAATTATTAATTTTCTAATTTATACGGAAATTTGTTTCGTTTCCATGTCATTCGCAATGGAATGATACAATCTTGCTTCTAAGAGCACTGATGGCTAACTAAAAAACTTTATTAATACGTTTATTTGTAAACATTCTTTTATCTCCAACCGCAAGAAAAGGTATCCTACATGCCATTATTGCTGAAAGTAAATAAACACTCTAGTACGTACCGTTGAGTGCTGACAAGATGGTCCCCGGGGAGGCACAGAGGCAAGAAGGGTCTATCGTTCTGCATAGCATTAGTAGTGTGTTTGTGACCACTTCGGCCAATAGAAGGCGTGCTCCTTCCAAGCTAACCAATCGGGCGCGTCTTCTTGCCTACGTTACCGCATTCCTGCCAGGGACTTCTTGTCAGTACTCGACGGTACTTTATTTTGTCCGAGGAAAATATGCCAAAACAGACGTAACGGGTTTGACTAATGTACGATGTTTCATGTTTTTGGAATTATTTCTCATTGAGTTTAAAAGTAGACTAAGAAACCTTCTTTTTGTGCAAATACATAATTATTATATCTGTAAAAACTACGAAGTTATAATCGTAATTGTAAAAATATTCGTACT
Source organism: Lasioglossum pauxillum (assembly GCA_933228785.1). Lineage (NCBI taxonomy): Eukaryota > Metazoa > Arthropoda > Insecta > Hymenoptera > Halictidae > Lasioglossum > Lasioglossum pauxillum. The sequence continues at coordinate 34,137,515 of OW121701.1, read as the reverse complement.
TTATTTTGTCCAGTACTGTATACTAAAAGGTACAATTTAGTATGAATCATTTCTAGACTGTTGATTTGAGTGAAAATAGTAAGATTATGAACACGAACAAGAGAAATTCACAAATATGTTTCTATTATTTTCAGCCTATTAAAATTATTAAGAGAGGGAACTAATTCGATGGAAAAATTTCTATGCAACGCCTGTTTGTTGCTATTGAGGCAGAACATTTTTATTATATTGACTTACACAGCAATTACAAAGCACAGTGTTTTTTGTACGAAGAATGAAAACGGTTTTGTGAAAGACAGAATGCCGTAAACAATTTATTTGAACAAGTATTTGCGTAAAAGTTTATCCCGTGCGGGCCTGATCGACAGCTCGATTTCGATTGTTGCAGCCCTCGGCAAACTTATAAAATTGTATCCGCCCGTATTGTGCAATTTTTTCTATTCGATGCAGTGTGCGCGGTGCAGAATTGTGCTGCAACAATGTAATCGATTAATCTCTCGTGTTTTCTCCATTTGTCCGTACGATATGTGGGAATTTTGTTCAATTAAAGTTTGAATACCAGCGATATTCTCTGGACCACTCTGGAGTGACCGCATCCCCACTCCACGTCCGCAACGTGGATTGTCTAGCCAATTAAAATCGCCATGTTGGAGGACTTCGTTCCACCATATTCCACGGTGCAATTACAAAATCCTGTGAAAATTTTCGGAAAAAAATTGATCGAGCTGGATTTATCTCGATATAATAACTATATCTAGCTTTAGCGGTACTTGATTAAATTAAGCGATTAACGTGCAAAACACCGTGGCCGAGTGTTCCCCGATTTTGCTCGGTGCTGTACTTAAAGTAATCCGTTTCTGGATTACGGAGCAATTTCCTGCACACGCTTTGCTTCCATCTCTGTGTGTTTTATCGCGCATACTAACGTGTCCGGTGCATCGCATGCAGAACGCGAGCTCGAAACAACCTTGTATTAATCAATGATTTATCTTCGACAGCTTTTCCAATCAGAGATGGCAAACACGCCGCCACTCCTTCGGAAAATGGATTAACATTTCACCAGAAAAGTTAAAACTGTTGTCCTCTAATGTATCTGTCGAGCGGATTCTATTTCCCACGTTCGGATTCGATTTTGCAATTATTTCAGACACGAAAGTGTTTTCTGTGGCGATTTATTCGGTAGATTATATTTATATACGTTATTGGACTACGAATTTTCATGTAATTTATGCAGGCATGTTAAACATTCGAAAACCCCGAAATTGTGGAAACTTATTCTGTACATTTATTTATTTGTCAAGAAATTATTTAATTATGCATTTTTATATAGTTTCTATCTTAAACATTCCACTTAAATTCTTAAACAAGGAGATTAGATGAGGGACTAATTTATTTTTAGTTTAATGAAATCTTTAGCCACTATCCATCCAGTAAATTGATTCTTCCAACATTCGGGAAAAGATTCAAGTCCTTTCGTGCAATTTTAAGAAAGTCGTTCCTTTTTAAAGGACGTGCCTTCGCCTGCCATTGTGGTATTAAAACAATTTAGCTACCGGCTGGAGAAGAATTGGTGACGTTTAGTGCGTCGGGGAAATTGATCGTCCGAATTCTAACGTAACGGATAGAAGGCTATAGAGATTGTTACACGGAAGCAGCAACCTCTCCTCTATTTCATTCCACTCAATGGTCGTGACCGCAGTGGTTATTCTGGCATGAAATTAGACTGGCTGTTTCCAGTTTTCACTATTTCGGCCAGTTGTAGTAAATAATTGCCTGTCATTTCGTACCATTTCGGGTAAGTGGATCCCCGTGAAATGGCCGCGGAGTGAAATCCAGCGGATCCACCTTCTCTCCCGCCTTCTCCCTTGGCTCTCCGGCCTATTCTCTATTCCAGAGGACACACATCCCCGGGAGATTCCTCGGTAATGCGCGGAGATAATAACGGTATTTATGATAATAACGCCAGCCCCAAGGATCGGGAAGCGACTTGTAAGCAGGAACAATCCCAATTCGAATCTTAAAAGGGCTACTATGGTTTGTCGAATTTTTAGGATTTTTTTCGGGAAAACTGTTGAACCCTTTGGATTTTGGATTTTGCACAAATATTCAACGTATATTCGTAATATTTTTCAAGTGGCTTTGAATATTTGGTAAATCTACTCATAAATAAATAAATCTTCCGTGTAGACACACCGAAATGATTTCGGCAGCTGCGTCGAAACCAATTTTTATTCCATTTTTGTTTCGATGCAAAATGGAAAGTGGACCACGAGAGTTAGCTTAGTGTCTGTTTCAACGACTATCGACGCTGCCAGGAATCTACGATACTTCAACGAGAATGTGTATGATCGTCACACAGTGATGACTATCCATTAAGAATCTATGAGTTTCTGTGTATGCGTGTCCAGCAAAACAGTGGGAGAATAAAATATTTAATCGAAGTACACGCGGTGCGGAAACGCAGGTGTCCATAAATTTTGACAGCTAGCAGAGAGTCGGGGAACGCATACAGGGTTTTAGGATACTATCATGGTGCTCCTAGATGATCGGTTTGTCGGTTTATGACGGCTGTACGCGCGGCACGTTGATGCTTTATAATCCTTTGACCGGATTTTACCAGCTTGCGAACGTTAACGTTCGGGTTGAATGGGTCGTGGGAACAAAATATTGCGAGATTTTTGCATAAACATAATATATGTACAGTAGGGTTGCCAGATCTTCTATATTTGATATGAGTCTTCTATATTTGAACGTGATCTTTACGTACCTATAGGAATTTTCAAAAATCTTTGTTTGAATAAAAAAGTTTAAAATGTGCTGTGTACCTCTTTTACTTGAACTCCTATATTTTGAGCCTATCTCATATATACATAATTGCAGTTTTCATTACTTCTATATTGGGATAAAACATTTCTGGCAACCCTAATGTACAGTAAAGAGCATGACTGATTCCACACACTTTAAATCAGAACAATATTTTTATGAATGGACCACACGACTTCAATTTCTCTGTAAGGCTAGAAGAATTAGTTTAGTAAATGACGTCTAATAAATGAGTTGAAAAAATGCATTTGGTCGGAATTGTGAAAGACAATAGCAAAAATTGATTGCTACAACTTTTTTAGCTGGGCCAATAATGAAAATTCAAAAATGTGTCTGGTCAACTGGTATAAATTATATACGCTCTCAAAATTTCATTAAAATTAGTTAACTGGTTTGCGAATTATAAACTATGAAAAGTGGTAATTTGTAGTGTACCATAAAGTGGCAAGTTTTACCATTTTTGGTCGTTTATAATTCGTAAAGCAACCAATTTCAATGAAATTTTCAGAGCGTATATAATTTATACCAGTTGACAAAACACATTTTTTAAATTTTCGTTATTGGGCCAGCTAAAAAGTTGTAAAAATCAATTTTTAGTATTGTTTTTTATAATTCCGACCAAATTCATTTTTCAACATATTTTTTTACACAACATTTACTAAACTAATTCTTCTAGCCTTACAGAGAAATTGAAGTCGTTTGGTACATTCATATAAAAGTTATTTTGATTCGAAGTGTGTAGAATCAGTTATGCTCCTTACTGTATATGTATATATTATAGGTACGTCTCGTAGCACACACACACACACACACACACACACACAATATCCGAATATTGATTCGCCCTTCAATTTTTTAAAGCAACAGTTGTCTATTTTTCAATGCTTCGCAATTCCAGTTTTAAAATCAAGAAAGAAAAGAAGAAATGGACAATAAGAGTTTCTCAAACATTAAGAAATAAACAACAAAGAAATCATTAAGGTGTTGTGTATATTATGACTTAATATTACAGTAAATATTCGATCTAAGAAAACAAGAACTCTACGATTTAAGACAAACGAATATCTCCTTTAGTGCGAGGTGCACGCGAGGGTCCAAGACGCTTGAGTTTCTATTTTCGAATTTTTCAAATGATTGTTAATTTTTATTTTCCTTTGACTTGATACATTTCTCAAAATTGTTATTTTTCATGGAGATCCGCAGTCGAATGACTTTGGAATTTACTAAGCCGTTGTATTTTCGACTGAAATCCCATTTCACGAAATCAATCGGCTCAGCCGTATAAATATCACGATGTTTCGTGTATTGTGCCACCTAGCATGATACGAATCGAGGATAGCAACGGTTCAGGCTGAAGGGATGCGGAAGGCCTTCGATGCCTCGCTTTGCATACTAAACCCCGTAATATCCTTTGTATTATGCGCAACCCTCGACTACACTCGTCCACACTTCCGAACGTTAACTTCTGACATACATATGGATCCGTGATCTGTCAAAATCGTCGGCTGGCTTATCGCAATTTGCATCCGGCACGGTAATGAGTCCGCGGGAATTCGGTTGCATATGCTACACGGTAACTGGCACTAATTGCAACTCGTTCGGATGATCGTTATGGCTGAGTACGATTTTCTGAATTTGTCTTCCGAGTATTTCTGTGCTCGGAAGCTTCTGAAAATACTCTGACAGAAATAATGAAACAAAATGTGGTGGGACTCGGATTAATTCTTTGAAAAATTTGATTAGTCTTCATTTGCTCTTAATCTTCATTCTTGTAAATAATACTGCCACGTGTAAAGGATATTAAAGTTCGCCAAACCGACAGAATTGTAGAAAAAATTTTAGTTATTCAACTTACATCCTTGCCTTAAAGTGATGTCTCGCAGGCTATTTTAAACTTTCCATCATAATAACTGTTTCCTTTATCTCGATCGACAATTTGTTAATAAAGTATATTGATATTTTCAGCGCACTGGTTCGATCTGATGTTGCTTACTAAGCAATTTGCAAATTACCACAAAATGTTCAACGTTTCGGGCGATTTTTATATAATTGCGTTTGCTAAGTGAACAAATTATTTTAAATTCTTTACACCTTTATAACCACGTGTTATACGAACTGAGTTCGTATTTGAGTAGCAATTTGCAAAATTGCTTAGTTAGTAACATCAGATCGAACCAGTGCACTGGAAACATCAATATACTCTATTTCCATCATAATCTGTCATGTAACATGACACGCAATAGCATCTTAACCATTGTATTGTATATTAATTTGGAAGCAATAAAAAGCGGTTTGTCAAAATAAAATATTACGTTTTATTCTGAAACATCCGAGTAAAACTGCGAGGCGAGGAGATAATAGTATTACCAAGGTAATGTAATTGCAAGACGAAGAATAAAAGAATACTTTTTGTCAGGAATAGTTACGGTGTGCCAAACGTGTTACGGCGAAGTTCTTAGTTTTCCACGCCTGTAACAATGTTGACATTAATTCCGCCGGAGTTCCCATAAACTTGTAGGACCGATTGTACCCTCAGGTATCGCAGCCTCTTACGGAATTGCCATTCGGGATAGAAAATCCCGGCCGTCTTCGACGTAAAAATCTCAACGACACGAGAGTCGGAAGAAGTTCCAGTTCACCATCACGCCGTTGCTATAACAGAGTTCGACCGTATGACTGGATAAAGGAGAAAGTACCTTGTATCGGCTGATGCTGAACGACAACGACCGTCTTTGGAATTCGTTGCACCACTACCAGTCCCCATACTGTCTTCTGTCTGTAAGGCCAATTCGCTTGATCTCTAAATAAGAATTAAACCGAAAGCTAGCAGGAGAGCGCAGTTCCCATGCAAATTAAAATTGAACACACGGCTCGTCGCTTCAATCTCCATTCTTCTTTATCGATCTGCTATTTCGAAGGTACTATAATCTAGCTAGGTAATTCTCGCCGGTAAATTTCAAATGGTAGCTGACCTGCTCGACGAAATTCAAAGATCAACGTTCGAGGACGCTGCTTCTGCGATATAAGTGTTCAGTTTTTACTTATCTCTCGTTTTTTTCAATTTAATTTTTATTTCGGTGTCCAATTAATAAAAAGCCAACGTCAACAGCTATAAAAAATCGGGATGATGGAAAGACTGCAATCCCTATTTTCTATTTAGCTTATTTTGCTATTTGTTATTCGCTATTGCTACTTCCCATTTTCTTATTTCTCAGTTCTCTTTGTCCGTATTTTATTCATTTTAAAAATGCTGTTGATTTTCATTAATTGACACTTCTTTCTAAAGTTCTAAAGTTCACAAATTCATAGATGCTACAAATGCACGTACACCCGCAGTCTGTTCGTAAATAATAAATCGTTGTGCAGAAAATACATCGTGTTTTAAGAAGAAACGTGCGAAGTAATTAGTACGTAAGACAGGGGTGGTGTTCGGGTTACAAATTGGCAAATAATGCTGTAAACGAACCAACATCTGCTTGTTTCGCAGCAGTTTGCGGAAGCAGCTCTTTGAAAAACGTGCTCGAAAGAATTGTCAAATAACGGGGTAAAAGGAGCTCTGTCAGAAACGTCTGTATCCCGTGGGGGGTGACGACGGTGAACTTTTCGTGCTAGTCAGCTCCGCTGTTGACTCCGGTGAAGAAACAATATTACAGGAGAAGCGACCTAATCACCGGGGTCGATGTTGCACGCAGGAAGCAAAGACAATGCTTTGTTCTTAAGGAGCGGTTACGACACCGGAGAAGCCAGATGCGATCCAATTTGAAGCACAGAAAGGTCTAACCGTCGACAACAAACCCTCGGGCACACGAGACCTGATCAATAACACCACTACATTTATATTGCTTCCGTTCCGACGAGATGCTCCGTTCCACTACACCGAGCGTACACGGTATTTTCGATCGCACGAAAAGGCATTGGCAAAGAAACACGTCCCTTAGAAAAATCAACTGGCAGTTTTCGACGAAATTTCTATTGTCTCGATTCGATCAGTCTCAAACATGCCTCAAAAATCGCTTTAGGAAATGCAACATCCCCATTCACGTATTTCATGTTTGTTTTCATCGATTTGGTATGCGCAAAAAAATTTTAATGGGTTCAAGGATGTTCTGGAGGTACAATGGGAGACAAAAGTACAAGAAATACGAAATCCATCAATATATTGGCAATGAGAGCCATTCATGAGTATATTTTGCATTAAAAAAATAGATTAATTTAAAAAGCTTTCGTTTAATTAGTGAATTTCATGTTATATTTATTTCTTAATCGACTTGTCTTCATATTATAATGATTGTAGCTTTGATTGTAGCTATATTCAGTAGTCTACACAGTTGTCGCGTTTCCATGCTAGTGAGAAGGACAACACGATAAATTTGATTTTTTGTAACAGTTTATAATTTTTTGCTCTGTAACTGTTTAGTGAATCCTAATAAATTTTCAACATAATTAATTACATAATTTTTACTATATATAAAGAAAAACTGGAGTTTCTAGTTGCGTTTTTTCAAGGTTTAAATAGGGTTTGAAGTGGAATTTTATGAATTCTCCATAAAAAGACGTGTTAAAATGTCAAAACTTTAAGTTGCTATAATTCTTAAACGGTGCAGTGAATCGAACCCAAACTTTGGTAATTGCATTAATTTAGTAAGTATTATAATACTTAGACAAGATATATCTTGTCAAATTTTCAAAAATTTGTGATATCCTTAAATTTTGCAACCTTTAACATTTCTAAAATCGAAATCATTTTCTTAATGAGATAAAAATAGTATAATTGGGATGAGAGCTCTGTCAATCTCTTACTATTTGGCACTAATTGGCGTTAATAATTATAATACGCCAATAATGGGGCATAAGATGTTAACACTTGACCCAACGAATAATAATTATCGTTGTCTATGTGGATGGCGATGCTGCATCAGTGTTCTTTAAACAAAAATCGATTCGCGCAAATGGAGCTCTCGCAGCCAAAGGAAACGCGACCGCAAGGGGTTAATACAGCGATAGTAAACATTGCTGCAAACGATAATGTGGCTCCCGGAGGAAATTCTTAGACATTCGATACACAAGAACGGAGACAGGTAACGTCTCGATTTCCGGTGTCTCGTTAGCGCACGTTAGGGCATCTGCCTTACCCTTATCTTTCCCCTGAGAAACGTCTCGCTGACTCGGTGCGTTCTTATCGGCGAGCAAAAGGGCGGTGCCCACCAAGTGACACCAGGCTTTTGTTCTCCACCGAATTTCTAGCATAATCACCCCCATTGCGAGACAGAAGATACATGCTTCATTCTGAGGCTTCGTCCCGGCATTTCCGTCGAAGTACTACCCTCTTGGTACAGTGTGACTCCTCAGGCACGGTAGCGGATCCTCCTTTGAAGCCTTCGTGCTCTACAACCGAGTGTCCGTCCCACCGTTCGTGTCTCTTATCCGCGTGTGAATGCTCCTTTAAGTCCCATTGACGGTTGCGGGGAACCTAAGTGATTACTACACTGCGGACCTTCGCGTATAGAAAATTTCAGCTTCAATTCCGAGGTATGCGAGTTGCATAAAAATTTATTTCTCCTCTAAACAATTTTTACTGATGTACAGTTACTCGAATTAATATTCGGACGCTCTAAAAAAGACGATAACTTTTTTAATACTGTACTATACGATTTGAACTTTTTTGGGAAACTAGAGCAATTAGTTTACTACAGGATGTGAATTTTTTTTTTTAAAAATAGCAATTGATCGGAATTGTAGGAAAAATACTAAAAGTTGCATTTTACAACTTTTTTATGTGGGCCTATATTGAAAATTTAAGAAGTACGTTTTGTAGGTCTACGTCAATTATATGCACTGTGAATGTTTCATCGAAATCGGTTGATGCAGGAAAAAGCGACAGGCATTGAAAGATGTAAGAATTCTTAGATGTAGGCTGAAAATCGTGAAAATCTGCAATTTTTACCATCTTTAAACGTTTTGACGAAATTTTCAGAATATATTTAATTCACACAGATCTACAAAACGTATTTTTTTTTAATTTTCAATATAGGCCCACATAAACAGGTTGTAAAATGCAACTTTTAGTATTTTTTCTACAATTCGGATGAATTGCAATTTTTGAAAAAATTTCTTTTCAAATCGTATAGTACAATATTAAAAAAGTTATTGTCTTTTTTAGAGCGTCCGAATATTAATCCGAGTAACTGTATATTGCAAAATAATAAAAATGGTCTATGTCTCAAATAATTGTATATCAAAACTTGTGTAACAGCATACGATCTAGTAGTTGTTCGAATAATTCATTGTGTTCAGAGAATAGTGGAAGGTATTCTAGCAAGCGTCCAAAAAGGAAGAAGGATTTTAAATCCAATTTGAAAGTAGGTTACTGAGACCGGAATAGAAATTTTGACGAACCAAGATAGCGACGAACTATAGGAATCTGTAAATCATAAGATATTGCATGTAAAAAGCAGTATTAATTTTGAGGTATATAAAACGAGTACGAACGTAGGAATAATTAATAGTAGCACTGGGAAAGTTGATAAAACGAAATGAAACATGCAAATCCGTCTGGTGATAATAGCAACGGTTCTATACAGATTAGAGTTAGCTGTATCGGATTCATGCATATGTAAAGGTACATGGATCTACATATGTATGAGGAAGTCTTGTACTTTCGGACGATAACACTGTTAGAATAATGCCGATGTTGATGGTGGAGGTAAGAAATGAAGTGCAACGAAATTCTCACCCGAGAGGCGAGTCGATATTTTACTTTCCTGTTTCACTATAATGTGTATGACAGACCTGGTAAATATTTATACTGTGCGCGATATTATTCCAGTTTTATATCGAGATAATACAAGCTGTTATCGATAACCTGGAGTGAGTGCTGCACCGAAGACAAATTTATTACACCGCTTTTGCATTCTTAATATCGTATCTAATAACATGATACTGCACTAAAAGTCACATCGAATTTTAATTAAATGTACCCTTGTCATTTTATGTAAGCAAGTAGAAATGAGCAATTTTAATCGATAGTGCTCCTAATGTTAAGGATGTTCTGGAGGTACAATGGGAGACAAAAGTACAAGAAATTCGAAATCCATCAATACATGGCAATGAAAGCCATTCATGAGTATATTTTGCATTAAACTTTTGCGAATACTGTACCCTCTGTAGCTATATTCAGTGGTTTACACTTGTCGCGTTTCTATGCTAGTGAGAAACAACACGATAAATTTGACGTTTTGTAACAGTTTATAATTTTTTGCTCTGTAACTGTTTAGTGAATCCTAATAAATTTTCAACATAATTAATTACATAATTTTTACTATATATAAAGAAAAACTGGAGTTTCTAGTTGCGTTTTTTCAAGGTTTAAATAGGGTTTGAAGTGGAATTTTATGAATTCTCCATAAGAAGATGTTTGGAAATGTGCAAACTTTCAGTTGCTATAATTATTAAACGGTGCAGTGAATCGAACCCAACATTTGGTAATTGCATTAATTTAGTAAGAATTATATCTTGTCAAATTTTCAAAAATTTTCTTGCGGTTTTATATACCTCCAGAACATCCTTAAAGCAGGTATTCGTTCAGTTTTGTAATTTATTGATGCAAGAGGTACTGCAATACATTTACGACTCTATGAGCTCGCAATCAGCACATTTCGAAAAACAGTAAACTATGAAACGAGTGCTATAAATTACTTGAATGCCCATAGTCTCTGCAGTTGGCTGACTCAGTATCGAGACATACTACTTTCCTAAATGGACTGTCATCTATTCGATTAATGCGCGAATCGTTGCTCCATGAGACGCATAATTGATACCGCGAGATGTCAGAACATTTTCCAATACAATAGACAACACCTGTATTTCATTAATTTTGAGTTTAACGAAATAAAACTTACCTGTAAAAATTGAAACCAAATATTCGGTGACAATAAATTTTGTTGAATAAACTGTAGCTAACCATTCCCGACGGATTTCATTCCACGAGGTTATCGATAAAGTCTGTGAAAAATATTCAAATAAGGGGGGTATTATTCGAGGCTACCACAAGGATTACGAAGATCATCGAATACGTTCTAAGGAATGTGCCGAATACGCTTTAAGAAATGTATCTCGCGGAGATAATGCAAGACGAAGAGGGGAAAGAGCGCAAAAAGGATTGCCATGTGAGAAGCTCTACTACAATCGGATTCGTTCTCCGAACGTAAGATATTCATGAACGGATTCCTGGTGAAAAGTTTTTCTGGGCTCGTCTTTATCCGATTTATCTTCTTCCGTCGGCAATTCTGCCTTGTCAACCGCGAAAAGATATGAAATACAATACTAATTTTTCCGAAAACTTCGATCGCGAACGGACCCCCGCTGTGGAATCGCATTGTGCATCGTGAATAACGCATCCATGGGACGTTTACTGCGTTTATACAGCCCTGGAAAATGTGTGTCGGAGTATTTTATGGACAGCGGTTCACTGTCACCCTATTTTATATATTTCAATGAAGGACAAAACGGGACAGTTGATATTCCGGGAAATATTCCAGATAAATATTCTTGTCCCTTCAATCAATTCCTTAAAGTTCGTAAGATTGCAGTTTGATGACAGTGATATATATATATATATATATATATATATATATATATATATATATATAATTTAACAGTTTTAATATTCCGTCGATTCCGGCGTATACCAAGGGCGGAATTTTGATAAAAGAAAACAAGCCAGGGCTATCAGATTTGCATTATATCTCCATAAGTCGCTCAGGCTCGTCGATTCTTATTGCTCTCTTCGAAACTTCCCTAAAGGAGGCCCATCGATCATTCATAATCTTTCATATCTCACCGGGCGAGACAGGCGTATGAAAAGCCCCGCCTAAAATCCGAAAACGTTTATCGAATAACATTCAGTCTTCAGACAGCAGCAGAGAATCAAATATTTCTCGCGATGCTTAACGTTCCTTCCCAAATGGGATGGGAATGTCGAATCCAGTTCCGCAATTCTCTTCCATTTAACTTCTCGTTCGATCTTTCGCGAGAGAATTACGGCGGTGAACGCCGACTGGTTCTGCTTGGTAAAATAGTTCTTATATCGATCGAATACTGTCAAATGTAACCTACAGCGCAGAAAATGGTCACGAGAGCTCAAAATCCCTAATTCCCTTCAATAATTCATTCACTGTTAGGGGTTAGGCGTACATTTAGCGGTCCAGGTAAGCTGAAATATAGAAAAATGAACCCTTTCAGATGAGTCGAGGTAGATTCTATCAACTATTTACTCTTAGTCTCCTCACCCTCCTCCCACAATTCACGGGAGTTTGGTGGGGAGGAGCCAGGAATAGGGAGAGGAGTCTTCATGCAGAGTTGGGCAAAAATTTAATCAACGATTGACGACTAAATTTCTACTTCAATCGTTAATCGCAATTAACAATTAATCTCCTAGTTTAGTCGTTTGTTGCGGTTAACGATTACATTCCTTTCAATTGTAGTCGTCAATCGTATAATTGATTACTGATTAACTACTGAAATTCTGAAATGAAATAGGGAATCAAAACTATATATGAATACTGAAAAAAATGTAAATTGAGTTTAGATGTATTATCATTTGGTCTATAATATAAACTCTGTTTACGTGCTTTTATGTTTTTTTTCTATGAGTTCTTTTTTTAATCAACGATTGACGATTAACTTCATAAATCGATTGATCCAATCGTCGATTTTTCGATGATTTCTTTTTTTAATCGTACACATTAATCAATCAATCATGATTAAAATTTTAATCGATTAATGCCCAACACTGTCTTCATGCTTATATGTACAGAGAAAAACTGAACCAATAACCACAAGTTTTGTATAAATCATTATTTATTGCTAGGAATATAGAAGAATAACAAAAAATCAACATTATAATTATTTTTATCATAGTTAGAAGTAACTTAAGAAATTTTTTCAATAATTAATGTCTCCTCGTTCAGCAATGACAACAAAAATAGATTGACTCGGTTTTGCACCGGTCCCTTCAAGAAAAGTTTACGTGGAATGTTCTAGTAGTATGTTTATATCTAGCACTTTGGTATGTTTACAAACTATTATTCTACGTTTTAACACTCAGTCCTCCCCAATCAGTCAAACGGAAGAGCACGGAAGTGAAGTAAGAATAAATATGAAGTCAATTGCTCCAAATTGTGTAAAAAAAGTCATTTCTTTTTCGAATGACGGCTTGTCAACGCGTAAGACGGCGAAAACTTGCAATGTTAATCAATCGACAGTGCAGAGAATAAGAAAAAATACTGTAAAAATATATTATTAAATGTTGGAGGAAAACTAAAAATATTATCACCGCAAGATGAACGAAGGATTATACGGTTTGTCACATCTGATGAATCTTCAAGTTCCATTATGGCTGCAAAATTATTAAAAGAAGATATGAATATACAAACAAATCAGTGGACAGCACGAAGAACCCTCAAAGGAGCTGAGTTCAGAAGCATTAAGAAAAAAAAGAAGCCAATGTTATCGAAAAAAAATATTAAACGTCGTTTGGAATTTGCTATAAAATATCAAAACTGGACAACTACTGACTGGGAACGGGTTATTTGGTCAGACGAGACCAAAATTAACAGAATTTGTTCAAATGGCATATCTTGGATTCGTAAAAATGAAAGGCTTAAACCACGACGTGTGAAACAGATGTTAAAACATGGAGGCGGATCCCTATTGTTCTGGGGGTGCCTAACAGCATTTGGTGTTGGATCATTGCACCGAATTAATGGCATCATGAATCAGTACATGTACAAGGATATTTTACAAGGTCATCTCATAGCTGCTGTTGAAAATGTGCCTTTTGAAGAAAAAAATGTAATTATCATGCATGACCGAGACCCTAAGCTCACTGCTAAAAGTGTCAAAAATTGGCTCAGTACTAAAAAATTTTCTGTTCTGGATTGGCCTGCACAAAGCCCCGACCTCAACCTCATAGAGAATCTATGGGGTTTACTAAAAAGACGACTTCGGGATTCATATGACTCCCAACCAACTTCAATCACAGATTTGTACGATAGAATTCAAGAACAGTGGGAACAAATATCGAATATAGTGGGAACAAAATATCTCCAGATTGTTGCCAAAAATTAGTAGAAAGTATGCCAAAGCGAATTAGTGCAGTTTTACAAGCACAAGGGTTGTGGACGAAATATTAAAAATAAATAATACATTAAATATTGCCAAGTATTGGACGTGGTGCAAAACCCAGTCAGTCTATTTTTGTTGTCATTGCTAAATGGGGAGACATTAATTATTGAAAAAAATTTTCTTAAGTTACTTCTAACTATAATAAAAGTAATTATAATGTTGATTTTTTGTTATTCTTCCATATTCCTAGCAATAAATAATGATTTATACAAAATTTGTGGTTATTGGTTCAGTTTTGCTCCTTACTGTATATCATATCCTCTGAAATTAAATAAGTTTCTCTCACAAATTGAATCAGACAAAGTATTAAATTCTACAATTTACGTTAGCTCGGTGTCTCAATGGTTCCCGTAATAATTGAACTGTGTCCCGTCGAAATTCACGAAACATGAACGTTAAACATTATGTTGTTCTCGGATTGAACGTTCCGGGACAATATGTAAATAAAACGCGAAGATACCGTTGTTTCTAAATGCACCGTGCCATTATCTGGCCGAGGATATTTTTTTTATCCCCGTTTAAAAATCACATCAGCATGTAATGGCGGCGACGTCGGAGGTGCGATTTCCTTGATTTACGATTCGAACGAAACGACTGGGTCGAGTCTCGGCTACCTATAAACTCGCTGCTTTTATTTCCCTCTTTCGTGTCAACGCGTACACGAGCCGCCGGTTGATATGCAGGTTTTGATAAGTCGTTTCTAGAGCCACAGGTTCCTATAAAGTTATTATTCTTATCGCGTTCAATGACATCCTATCCCAGAACTTTGTCCTTCCAGGACTTACTTTTCATCTAATGACGCTATCGGAACGACACTTGCCAATAAAAACGGACGATCAATTAATCATTTTATTATACCTTTTTACCGGGTTTTACGACTGTAAGCAGGGGAGAGAGCCGGTATCGCACCACTTAAGCTATTTTATGGCGTATTTCCTATGTGCCGGCGATTTACGCGCGAGATAATATTGCGGAATGAACTCTGATATTGAATTTATTTATTGTTGCGTGCACTCCGCCTGCTCTGTAAATAATTCTTCCGTGCGTTTTGTTATGCGTTGCGTTGATCTTATAAAAATAGGTTTAATCAGTACGAGTTCCATGAACGCACAAGAATGAAAAAAGGAATTTCTTATTGATAACAATGTACATTTCATGCTTGATGCCATCCATAATGATTTTAATGTGACCGTGTGCAATTTAAATCAGTGCAGAGGTTAAAATAATTTTAAAATTCTGGAAATTGATGCAGAAACGTCTGATTTTCCACGAAGATCCGCAGTCCAGTGATAAAATAGAGGATTATGACTGTAAAGTGCGAAAGAGGTCGGAATACTGAGAAATACCGAATATTTTTTAAAATGTGGAAACGCTTGGCAGATCCTCGACTATTTTGCAAGTGGAGGCTGTATTCCTGAGATTTTAAGTGTTGACAATTGATGGTTCTGCCTCGGAGGCGAGCCGTTTCAGCCCCAGACAGCTGAACGCTTAGTCGCGTGTACGGCCACGCACACAGTCGAAAAACAGAGGGCAGCGACCTCGACGAGGGCCTTTTCCTTGAGTACCCTGCTACGATTTTTCCACTACTTTTCCCGTGTTTTCCCTTTTCCTAATACCCTGTTGGGCGAAATTGTAAGCCCGTCTGAAAATTGCTGGTGTAGAGCTAATTGCATCTGTATTAAACTGCAATGCATAATATCACAGAGAAACCTTCTCCCAACCAACTTTTGTGAGTAGGAATATGCGATAATTCCATCCTAGAAATTAATTTAATTAACTTTCCGATTTTGTAGGGAAGTAATTGTAATTACCCCGAAAATCGAAAATCGATTTTTTAGCAGATCTTCACGTTTCATGGTCATTGGAGTCATTTTAGACTATTTTTATCAAAATGTTCGTGTGTGTGTGTGTGTGTGTGTGTGTGTGTGTGTGTGTGTGTGTGTGTGTGTGTGCGCGTATGGCCGTTTCTATGTAATCAAATTTTTCGTTAACGTTTTCAGAAAAAGTAACAACGCGATCAGGATGATGAATGATGCAATCGATGTGCCCCGTCGTAACTTAGAGCTGATTAGATTTTGGTCCATATTGGTCAAGTAGTTTTTTAGATTTTTAGTTTTTTTTCGAAAAGGGTTGATTCTACAATGCAATTTATAAGGGAGGACGAAAATTTCCCACCAAAGAACCAAACGCAATTACATAAAAAATTTTTTTCTTAATTTTTTTTTTAGATTTAAAAAAAATTTTTTTTTTAGATTTAAAAAATTTTTTTTTTTAACTGATGCTAATGTTACCGCTTGGAATAATCGAAAGTTATTCCAATGCAACAGTGAATTTATCATCTCTATTCCCAAGAATACATTTTCGGAGAATATCGATGAAAGTACAAAAAAAAACGATGTTAGCGATGTTGGCGAAGGAGTAACGAATCGGGAAGTTCTTTGTGTGACTCTTGGAGAGTCACACACCAAATAAAAAAAATTAATAGCAGTAGGCCCTACTAGCCATGCGTATCACTAACCCTCTCGCAAGAGCAGTCCTACCCGCGAGCTCGCGAAGCGAGCGAGCAAAAACAACCCTACTCGCGAGCGAGCGAAGCGAGCGAGCAACAATAGCCCTCTAGTTTAATTTTCAATTGCATATGGTATTTATTAAATTTTATTCAGTATTATAATATGTTACCAAATATGCCACAAAAATGTTGGCGTATATATTGAAATGTAATATAAAAATGTTAGTATAATAAACTGGTAGTAGCTTATGTAGTCAAACTAATTTCGAATAAATAAGTGACAGCATATTCCCTTGAACAAAGTGCAACTAGATTTTTCGTAACTCAACTTTCGTGCTTGAATATTCACTCGGAAGAAATCTCGTTCGGTTAATGTTAATGGACCGAGTTATAAACTATTTTTTAATGACACACGAGGAGTATGGTAACATTGTTAGGACACCAACGTCGGTGGTACACAGTTATTCTAAAAGTTCGCCCGTGGAACTAACTCGATAGTCATTAGGAAGTGCTGTAATTGGGTTCCTGAGAGGCAAATCAAGCCTCTCGGATATTTGCCGAATTTCGTAGCCGGAAGTTTGACTGACCATTCACCCAGTTAGTTACCACACGTGTTCCAGGTCTCTATAGAGCAAGTGTATCTGAAAACAGTTGGTGGTTACACCTGGGTTGCTCCTTGTGCCACTGACACACCGCAAACATTTACTATATCCGCATTGCGCTCACTTTCCGGCAGTCCTAGTGGTTCAACCAAGCCATTATGGCTACAGGGCTGTGCACTTTTTTAAAATCAGACCGCGTTCCGCCTAACTCTCCGACTGAAACACCATAGTCCAAACAGTAGCACCAGATGAAACGGTCAAAGGTGTTGGCAAACCAAATTAAATCAGATACATAACATATTGTTTAAGTAATAAAATTGGAAGTAAAGTGGAGTGGGGTAAGTGCGTAAACGGGGCAAGTGCATTAACTGGTTATTTTCATTATAATATGAACGAAATTTCTCTAGCTTGTATTTATTAATGTAGTATAAGTTAGTATGAGCTATTCGACATAGATGTCGCCCAATTGAAATCGACCAATGCCAAACAGTCACGTGAGAGGTACACGTACAACTTTGACGTTATCCTGAACGTGCAATAGTTTACAAGTTATTAATATATTCTGTGTTGTTATTTTAGGTAAATAAGTATAACAAATATTGATGTAAGTTTACATTAAATAAACCGTTTTGATTGTACTTTTTTTTTAATTTATTGAGAAAAACACTAAGATGCTCTTGCCCCGTAAATATTACTACACGGGGCAAGTGCGTACTATCACGGTGGGGTAAGTCCGTACTGTATGGGTTAATCTGGGTTCGTCGACAACTCATTTCACCGACACTGTTTTCATCGACATGATTTAATTAATTAATTTTCGTCAACACTATGTTTTCATCTACACGGTTAAATCATCTACAAATGTCTTCATCGACATGATTTGACCGACACTGTGTTTTCATCGATACATGTGTCCCCTTTCATATTTCAGCATAAAAGTACTTGTTTGTTTAATAATGGGTAACTATAAAACTGAACAATATAATTTAATGCAATAAAAAGAATTTTATAGCAGGCTTGTTAATCATTCTTTTCTTGTCCCGTAGCACTTGAAACAACGTTTGAAAGCATTTTTAACTCCCAGAGATGCTCTTGCCCCATTTTCGGGGCAAGTGCATAGTAGTTGACACTTTGTACGATATCCTATCAAAATGATAATTTTCAAGACAAATTAGAATCCTACATAATACTAATTCATCAGTAGACTGCGGATCTTTATGCAAAATCAGAATGTTTGGATTGATTGCAAGACGCAGGAGCCAAATAACAAATTCATTCTTCTTTTAATTATCTTGTTAAGGTGAAACTAATACACTGGTTGCCTTAAATCTTTTTAATACCTCCACTGTTTTAAATTGTACGTACCCATTTTTATCATAAATGCATAAAATCCGCAGTCTACTCATCAGTAATAACTGTGGCAAGAGTTTGATACCAAGAGCGTCAAGTTTTTACATACCAGACAGAAAATACATGTAGACAGAAAAAATTATGTAGTGCGCCCTTAATCCACTTCATCTTATTTCTTATTTACTAACACTCCTCATAGGAGTATAGATTCAACATCCATCTCGACAAGCTAGTTCTATTGTTAAGGATGTTCTGGAGGTATATAAAAACGCAACAAAATTTTTGAAAATTTGACGAGATATAATTCTTACTAAATTAATGCAATTACCAAACTTTGGATTCGATTCACTGCACCGTTTAAGAATTATAGCAACTTAAAGTTTGCACATTTTAACACGTCTTCTTATGGAGAATTTATAAAATTCCACTTCAAACCCTATTTAAACCTTGAAAAAACGCAACTAGAAACTCCAGTCTTTTTTTATATATATTAAAAATTATGTAATTAATTATGTTCAGAATTTATTAGGATTCACTAAAAAGTTACAGAGCAAAAAATTATAAACTGTTACAAAACGTCAAATTTATCATGTTGTCATCTCACTAGCATGGAAACGCGACAAAAGTGTAAAAAAGTGTAAAAGAAAGTATACAAAAGTATGCAAAATATACACATGAATGGCCTTCATTGCCAATATATTGATGGATTTCGTATTTCTTGTACTTTTGTCTCCCATTGTACCTCCAGAACATCCTTAAAATGTCCTGAATTTCGTGCGGTTTTCGGACTTGAAGAAATGATATCGAAAGTAACCAGAATGGGCCGACCGAAAATTTTTCCTTTCATCGGGAAACGGTGCTGCCCGCGATCGGGAATTCATAGATTTTAATAGAAAAGCAAGCGCGGAGAAGTTTAAGAGGTGAAGAAAGAGCTAAAGCGAGAGGTGCAAGTGGTAAACGTAAGCTAAGTCGCGCCGCAAGTGTGCACAGTGCCGCGAGGGATTTCCCGGGAAATGGAAAAGTCTCGAACACCAAATCCCTTGCCTCGATGCGAAACTTTCAAATACCATGAGAAGAAGAATGAATATTACAGGCAGACAGAAGGTTCGCCAAACAACTCCTCGCCGCGCCGTGCCGAGTAATTTCGAAACGTTCGGAACAAACGATTTCAGCGCTTGCACTTTTATTAGAAGCTTATCTGTGTCGATAACAAACGGAAAAGCCGCGAACAATTTGGAACGCCGACTTCCGTGAGAAATGAAATTCTAGAAGACAAATAAAAGGTGCAACAATTTTCCACTCAACTTTCCAGCATTGCTCTATCAATCTTTCCAGCATTGTCCTATTAATAAATTTATATTCACATAACTATAACTGCTGAAGAGAAAATTATACCAAAAAATGTGAGAAATGTTAGCAAATGGTATTGGCTCGTTTTATGCAGATTATAACATAGACCTCTTGGATGTTATTCGACCTTGACTTCAAAGGACCTCAAAAGCTCGAAATATACAGAAATTGAGAATGTTATTAGTAGACTGTGGATTTTATGCGTTTATGACAAAAATGGATACGTACAATTTAAAGCAGTGGACTTGTTAAAAATATTTAAGGACATAAATGTATTCGTTTCAGCTTAATAGGATAATTAGAAGAAGAATACAATTTTTATTTGGCTCCTGTGTCCAACAATCAATGCAAATATTTTTTATTTTGCATAAAGATCCGCAGTCTAGTTATTAGTAAAACACTTAATAAAATAGAGAAAATATTTTGGAATCAGTGAATGACGGCATTGAACGGTAGTGTCAGTTGTCAGCGTTAATATTGACAATGTAACTACGGAGGGGATCAATAAATTTGCAACTGTCTACGTTCGACATGAAACAGGACGAATAACAATGATTTGCCATGAAATCCTCTGCACTTAATTTAAAAAGTTTGCTGGTAACTTTGCTGGACACGTAACTATTTCACAACGACTGACATTTTCAGTGATGGGAACGCTGCCCAGTGATATTTTCCTTTAAAAATGTAAAATCTACCGTCCCGAGGCCCGCGAGAAGGAAAAAGAACGACGACAGAATAAAGTTGTCCACGAAGCCAACTTTGAAATCTAATTTTGCTCGCACGAAGAGATGTATGCACGTGCGTCGAAAACATTACAAATAAATCTACAAGTGTTTCTTTTGAAAGCATCCACTGAAAAGAATCGCTCTCTCGTTCAAGAAACGTTGCGCTATTCCCGTTTTCACGAGAGTAACGACGTACACCCTCTATTATCAAAATTAGCGTGCAGGTGTATTGTTTATACAATCGTTGGTGTCACTGGAAGAGCAAAATTGTATAGAAAGAAATTCTAAAATATAAAAGACTAAAATTAAAAAGTGTAAATTATTCTCAGTGTCAGACAACTGATTTTTAATCTAGAAAAGAAAATCCTGATTTTCCTGGTTCGCATAAAAAGTGAATCGACTGATTGCGTTAACATTGTCCGAAATATTCACAAATGCAGTTTCTATGTGTCAAAATTGTAATATCCGAAATAAGACCCGGACTTTACAAACGAATTCAAAGCCACCGAAATTATGATTTATGCTTCCTCTAATTTTACATACGCTGCGTCACATTCGACCTTTAATTAGTTAGATTTATGAGTCGAGAAAGCTCCGTTTCGATGTACCGATTCAGCGATGCTAAATACGAACGAATTAAGTATGAAAGGGCACTCTATGTAGCGTTGTATGTACGTGTATATACATAGAAGCGGGATAGCAGGTCTAGTAGAACAACATAAACACTGTCCTGTCTCGGCACGTCTCGCATAATTTGTGAGAATTTCGTCCACGTTTGCAGTTTCGCATATTTGCATAAACCCGAGCTACCTACAGTTTACGACTATGGAGTGACGAATGCTAGATGATGCGCACAGGGAATCGAAATATAACCTTGTCACCTTCGCATGACCGGCATTGTGGTTTGCGGTGCATTATTGTGTACGCGAAAATTCGGTTTTTATTTATTTATTCTTATTTTGTTGAAATGTTCTTTCTTAATATAAGTATGTTTATTAGTACAACATCGTACAATATCGTACAACGTCGTACAACATCGTACAACATCGTAGAACATCCTACAACGTCGTACAACGTCGTACAACATCGTAGAACATAGTTTGACATCATACAACGTCGTACAACATCGTAGAACATCGTAGAACATCGTAGAACATCGTACAACATCGTACAACGTCGTAGAACATCGTGCATCATCGTACAAGTCGTACAACGTCGTACAACGTCGTAGAACATCGTATAACGTTGTACAACATCGTATAACGTTGTACAACATCGTATAACATCGTAGAACATCGTACAGCATCGTAGAACATCGTACAACATCGTAGAACATCGTACAACATCGTACAACGTCGTACAACGTCGTACAACATCGTGCATCATCGGACAACATCGTAGAACATCGTACATCATCGTACAAGTCGTACAATGTCGTACAACGTTGTAGAACATCGTATAACGTTGTACAACATCGTATAACATCGTAGAACATCGTCCAGTATCGTAGAACATCGTACAACATCGTACAACATCGTAGAACACCGTACAACGTCGTACAACGTCGTACAACGTCGTACAACGTCGTGCAACATCGTGCATCATCGTACAACATCGTAGAACATCGTGCATCATCGTACAAGTCGTACAACATCGTACAACGTCGTAGAACATCGTATAACGTCGTACAACATCGTGCATCATCGTACAACATCGTACAACATCGTGCATCATCGTACAAGTCGTACAACGTCGTACAACGTCGTAGAACATCGTATAACGTTGTACAACATCGTATAACATCGTAGAACATCGTACAGCATCGTAGAACATCGTACAACATCGTAGAACATCGTACAACATCGTACAACATCGTACAACGTCGTACAACGTCGTACAACATCGTGCATCATCGTACAACATCGTAGAATATCGTACATCATCGTACAAGTCGTACAACGTCGTACAACGTCGTAGAACATCGTATAACGTTGTACAACATCGTATAATATCGTAGAACAACGTACAGCATCGTAGAACATCGTAAAACATCGTACAACGTCGTACAACATCATACAACATCGTGCATCATCGTACAACATCCTATAACGTCGTACAACATCGTACAGCATCGTAGAACATCGTACAGCATCGTAGAACATCGTACAACATCGTACAACGTCATACAACATACAACATCATACAACATACATATAACATACAACATACAACATACATTTTTGTCATGAATGCATAAAATCCGCTGTCCAGTAATGATAATCCGAAAAGATTGGTTCAGCTTTTATGACTCCCTTTGCGTATCAATTGAATTGATCTTTCACAGAGCACGTTCAGCGTATTAAAAACATTTAGCCTGTATTATCATACAATGTATATAGTTGCATTTACGGAACAATTTCGCAGGAAATTTCGCTAACATAATGGTGTACCGATCGAGAAGCATGGGACGCGTGTACACGGAAATTGTTGCAAACAACTTTACCGAATGCGAAATTATTCTCCCGGCGCGTTGTCGTAACTGAACGAAATTTCGTCGAAAAATCGAGCAATATGAATTTCGACGATTTCAACGGCAGAACTTGTTCTGTAAAAACGCGAAATCTCCAATTGTTTGTTTCTTTGAAACTGTGAAAGCTTCGCGTAACACTGTGACGTCCCTTCCGTTTGCGTTTTTATTTATTCACATCGAAACCGGTTTAAATGTAGATGGAAATCGCCGGCCGATAGGGGAATACGTAATGGACTAACGAGATTCAAGCGAATTTGTTTTGCTATTTGCAAGGGAAAAGATGTGTGATTGAGATTCGCGCGCGCGTTATAATCGAATAAATATACATGTGTACGTGCATATTCGGTAGAAAAATGACCGCTTATAAACCTTAATACGCGGTGAGATATGAAATATACCAACGTTTCAATTCCAGTGACGTACCAAGATAAAATATTCAAACACTTCGCCAACTCTACACGAGTTTCGCGTCGTGCTGCCAGCAATTTAAATATCGTTTTATGGCACCGGGAAAATAATACTATTCCCCGCGCTCGAATTATTATCTAAATACACCGTGTCACCGGCTCGATGGACCAAAATGCCCCCAGACCGCACGAAAATTTAAATTTCTGTTGTACCACTATCGTTTGTTTCCTTTTCCATAGTACACACTGCGACAGATCATAATTCCTGGCTGGGTAGTATTTGTTGCAGCCCGGCCGCGACCTTTATGGTTTTGTTGCAGACAGAAATTCTCCGAACGTTTGTAAAATATCATCCCCGATGAAATATTACTCGGCTTCATTTCATTTTTTAAGCATGGTGATTAAATAAAAATACATTCAATCTGTACATTATATGTATACTCCAATCGATAGCGAACATGAAATTTTATCCGATTCATATTTGCTCTTGATAAAAATATTGTAAAATATCAAATTATAATTCTTATTGTATAACTCAATGGCTGACTTTAAATTGTTACGTTCAGATGAAATACGATTCGAGCGTATGATTCCAATAAGAAAATAATAATTCCTGTTTAGCTGTATTGTTTTCAGTGACCATTTCCGAAGCGTTACATCCTGCCGGTGTTTACGCAGTGTAGATATGTCCGTATGTATGTAATGCGTTCGTGGGCGCCATGTTTCGCACATTTTCAAACGGTATTAGGTACGTTTCGTATGAGCGCGCCGGCTGCGTGCGTCCATTTATCACCAATATTGCAAAAGTCTGTCATGGTCTACGATGAATCGAGAGCTGCAAAAGAATCAAAGAGCAGAGAGAAAGAGCTGGACAGATTGAAACAGCGTCAGCAAGGAAACCGAGTAAAGGGAGTGGGTGACACTGTCTCCGTGTAATTTCAATTTGAAAGTGACAGCCTGACATTCGTTTGAAATGTAATAAATGCGTATCGGTCGGACGTGTATCGTCCTGCTATAGACAGTGAACGCTAGCCCACAAAAAAATAAAAGCGACTATAGAATTAAAATCCTCGCAATTCTTCCCTTTTTTTCGCACACTTTTTCTATTTTTGTAATTTTTGCGCTGCTCGATTATGTTGTGCAAAGTTACGGTAAAAGCTTTTACAAATAAATGTCCAGCGAGGTCTAAATTGTTCAGTGCACCGATGAACCTGTAACAAATTCAAATTATCCAAAATGGATCGATAAAATGCGGATCTTTTTGCGCAGGACGATGTTGCAAAGTTTCTGTTTCATTCTCAATTATACAGATCCCAACAAAAACATCCTGTAAACAAGAGCCAAGCTTCTATGGCCGTAAAAAGTTATGAGACCGAAGAAAATACGGCCAAGTGCGTTAGCTTAGAAATACCTCTTGCAATACTGAAAAAAGCGTTTGTAAAAATTAGTTTAAAAGAATGCTATTTAATTTTTAAAGAGTTACATGGAGGGCTAAATTATTCAAACTTGGCCACTATCTATATAATACCTTTTATGGCCATTGGTTTAAAAAGAAACTTGGCCCAGTTTGAATAATTTAGCCCTCCATGTGACTCTTTAAAAATTAAATAGCGTTCTTTCAAACTAATTTTTACAAACGCTTTTATTTGGATTTAATCAATATTTGTTGAAATTTCATCAATTATCAAGCAGGTATCAAAGAATAAAAATCCTTTTCTAATTCGCAAGACAAAATCCAAATTCAATGTATCGAAGATTAACACTCTGCCGGTGACGCACAATGTGCCAGAAACCGATCTTTTTGAACAAAAATCTGCCGACAACTCAGTTTTTCATCGATTTAATGGGAATTTTTGTTTAAATGTTCGTGAAGGATTATACTTTGATGGCGTGCTGCGCGAAAACCGTTAACTGTCACAATCACAAGAATCCTTATCTACAAAGCCCAATAACTCCGATACTTCATCCGCCCATACCATAAAATTTGCATGTCCCAGCTGAGTTGCCGACACTTCTTAACCCTAAACCCTAAACCGCAAAATTTTAAACTGTAAATCTGGCCCTGAGAATTACCAATTGAATAGAATTACATTCGGCACTTATGAGACTAATTATGAGATTAATTTATTGATCTAACAGCACCGTTTTCGCTTCTTGAGAAAGAACTTCCTTGCGTTTGCCATCCTTTATTCTTAGAGAGCTTATAAGTGGATCGCATGATAATAACATATGCCGTATAATATCTATATTTGTCTTTTTGCGGCAACACATTCGGGAGTATTCAGCTCGTGATTTCCTGAAGACTTTATTATTTGCCTCTTGTGGCTCTTCTGAATACAAACCAATTGACAGTTCAAATGTAGCAAGTACTTCACTTCAATGTTGCAGTACCTTAGGAACTGATGGAGGTAGTTTATACCATGGATAAATTTTAATGCACAATTTATCCGTCTCCGAACAATATTCTTTGAATTTCGCAGAATCAGCTTTCTTGTCACATGTAATTACCTGAAGAATATTATGCAACCTTGTGATAATAACCGCGTTTAATCCAGTCACTGCAGCAACTGATTCGGCTTTTCTAAAGAAAGTTCGGGCCACGTTCACAGTATTTGATGTACCAGCTCCCTGTTTGACAACATCAATTGTGATTGATAGCTCTTTCAAAGAATTTTGCACTGTAACTTAACGATTTTCGCGCAGCACGTCATCAAAGTATAGCCCTTCGCGAAGATTTTCAAAAAAATTCTAATTGAATCGATGAAAAACTGCGTTGTCGGCAGAGTTTTGTCCAAAAAGATCGGTTTCTGGCCCACTGTGTGACGCTCGGATCTGTTTGCCCCCCGCCGCTATAGACGATGCTCGTGCAGTTTTTTATGTTTACGTTAGAGCGATTGTTTTTTCAATCAGTATTTGTTGCGACTTCGAAGCTAATAAAACGTATACTTATGTATGTTATGCTGCTGTGTTCTATCCTACGTATCTATTTCGTAATGTTTTTCTTTCAATACAACCCCTTTGAGGTGTAAAATTTCAAACTTTGATCATTATTCCTTTGAGTGTTTGTTATGGTGGACTTATGTACCAAATTTCAAGCTTGTAGGACAATGGGAAGTACCCAAAAGGTTTTGATGATCTGTCAGTCAGTCAGTCAGTGACAAATTTAGCGATTTTTGAGGTCTTATATCTCGAAACCTACTAATGTTGGAAGATTAATATTTCGTCAATATTCAGACACGACAGCATTTAACAAGTGTACGAAATTACATCTCTCTAACGAACGGCTAAGTTGTTTCGTGTAAATGGAGGTAGTGCGAGAACTTGGCTGGTGCACTACCGTGCACCTAGATTAACCCTTCGCACTCGAATGGCGACTGTGAGGCGCCACTAAAAGTTGCTGTACCATTATTCAAAATATTGTTTAGGTTATTGAATATAAATAATTACTAAGCGTCTGGTTATTGTATAGGGTATTCACCAATTTCATATCCATAAAATTGAAAAAGTCATAGAGAATGGAAATATTATTATGGAAATATTCTTGGTTGGAAGAAATGTTTAATTTTCGGGTTAAAATATCTCCGAGTGCAAAGGGTTAATAAATTAATATTATAAAATTATAAATTATAATATTAAACGTCTGAAACAACCGGTCATTTCATCTAAATATAAGAATGAGGAATATTTTCTGCGAGTTTCGAATATAATTAATGAAAAAGTTGTATCGAGTATAGTGCGTCCGTGTAAACACATGTTTGAAGAATCGCTCGGTCTGGCGAGTAGTATGTAACCGTGATAGCATATTCCTTAATGAGAAAAGTTTAATTATACCGGCGTCTGGGCGGCAAGGGCGAATTGCATTAATCTTATATTATAATAACCAAGAATCTAATAGCCATTAACCAAATTTCGCAAGTTTTCTACACTGGGAGGTCGCGTATATGCGGCAAGTGTTTGCCGAGGGAAGTTTCGCTGTTGGTATTCGAATTGAATCGCGGCAAGTTTCTTAGGTGGCACGTTAAAATTCAATCTTCTTGGCATAAAGTATTTCCTCGGGAGTTTTTTGTTTCAGAAAAAGTAATTAAACCGGGATTTCGCGAACCGCGGCCGCGTCCGTAGCCGCGCCGCGCCGCGCAATAACGTGGGAAATGAATAGGGGTTAGACATTTGGTTCGGCCATTGTTTTGCATGTGCACGATCGTCGTCGTCGCGACAAAGACGGATGAAATTACACTTCTTGCCTTGATCGCTTATGTTTGCCAAGTTTCTCTTTTACCACGGAGCGTTACAACGTACTTGCTGCAAACTGCGATACTCCCACGTATCGCCGCGGTATAAAAGAATGTCACTGCCACGCGATCACATAGACACTTCGCAACTATTCTATTTACGTTGTTTCTGCTTGCTAAAGAAACACGATAGCGTTGGTATTCTTCGTTTGACGTGCTGACTAAAGAGGTAATTTATATTGCATGTCATTTATATTTCATAGATTGTATGTTCTAAATATTCTACATATTGTATGATAGTATGATTTAACCAAAAGGTCTGTTTGCATCTTTCAAAGGCTGCAGAATACTTTTATTCGATTCAATCAAGTTCTATCACGTATAAATCGTTAATATTGTCTATTTTATTGATACGTAACAGATTTATGCATAACAGGATCCCTGCAAAGAACAGGAACAAAATTGAAAAGTTCTTCATTTAATAATTCGAATAAATTAAAAATAACATATATTTTTCGCTTAAATTCTTTTAACCCTCCAACCGTTTCAAGATTTTCTTATCCATTCCTGTCACAAATGAATACAATCCGTAATCATCGGTATACTGAAAATAAAAACGACGAGATTTCGTGGCCGAGCTTGCACACGTATGCACATGCAGGAAGAACGAAATGCACATAGACTAGTTATAGTTTCCGCTTCACCTGGAGACCACTGTTTGGTCAAGTTAGCGACTGCCAGCAAGATTGCCAAGTTTCAGGGTATGGCGAACGTGCCTGATCATCGATTGCAGCGCTTTGCAACGTGTTACTCGTACCGTAGAACTCGATAATCTGTAACTATGCGTGCTTGACTATTACTGCCGCCGCATGTACGATACGGTGTATGCGGGTATGCGCTCATACGCGTGCATATCAAAATAGAATTCGCGATCGTGGGGTATCCCCCGCCCCCGCTGCCGTCAAATATCACGATCACTTTGGTGATATCGGGCCATTCGAACCCCTTGCGAACGAGATGCTATGGTGGCGCAAACGAAAACAAATTCTATGGAAATTGCACAGTGCTAGGTACACAATTTTATCTTTGCATTTCATGTTATTACTGAACTGCGGATCTTTTTATGCAAAATAAAAACTTTCCATCTGAACTGCATGAAACTGGGGTGAAATAAAAATTTAATTTCTTTCTTAGTATGTATATTTAATAGATCAAAAATAATATAAAGGTACATTTAAATGTACTGTTTTTGCTGCTTTAAATTACACCTACTCATGTTTATCATAAATGTATATAATCCGCAGTCTAGTCCTAGTCTACTTCATTTCTTTGTGATTATTAGACTTGCGGATTTTATGCATTTATGACAAGAATAGACACTTACTATTTAAAGCAGCGGACATGTAAAAAATATTGAAGGATATCAATGTATTAATTTCAGCTTAATAGGATAATTAAAAGAAGAATGCAATGCTTATTTTGCTTCTGTGCTCTGCAATCAATGCGAACGTTTTTTATTTTGCATAAAGATCCGCAGTCTAGTGATTATATTTCATTTGGTATACATTTGTTTAAAATATGTGATTAACAGTGGAATGGATTAAAACCAGTGGCAATCACTGTAGGATCTTTCGACCAACCATTTTTTATAGGCGTATGAGGGTCAACATCGATCAGATTAGGCAAGTGGATTTTCTGCGAAGCTTGAGCCGTTGTGTGCTATTTTATGTAAATCATTTCACGAAGTTATACCTCATGGAAGGCTGATTAATTTCTCAGCTTAATGGGGAACGTTTTACAATTTTTATGTGCTCCATATTTCACTAGCAAAAATGTAGTTGACGGCGGTAGTCGATGGATCTGTGTTAATAAAGCATGATTGGCTGTAATACCGTCACGTGTGATATAATGTATGTATCCAGTCGCGTCTACGGACGATTAAATCACAGAACTTATTCATACGGACTCAGAAATAAGATTGACGATGAAATTAGAGTCTCTGGAAAATTATGTACATGCGTAGATGCGCCGACATTTTCTCAATCATTATACTATTAGAGTTCAACATTATTATGTTCAGTTGTTACACGAATATTTGAACGTCTTTCCAATTAATTTTTAATAGGCAGACTCCAGTTTTGTAGAGTAGTGTGAAACATAAATGGAAGTTCCGATTTTCACTCCTCCCCAGATATTTTTAGAGGCTACACGTGTATAAAGATCGATAGTACACACTGTCGCAGTTAATGCACCGAGTTCAACTCCCTGCGCAATGATTCAGCAGTATAATTGTTTCTACAAACAAGGGCCGAGTGGTGGAGTGTCCCTGCCAGTTGAACTGAAACCCTAATTGTTTGTATCCTGTCTCGGTGACGATTAAATTCTGATTTAACGCTAAAGGATGCTTTCGCTCTCGAAATTCACGGAGGTCCATTTCCTCTCCTCCCGTGCCATCAGCAGACATTTCCTGAAGTAGGTACTTCAGAGACCTTTTATCACTTAGACTACAGTCTTGCAATCTAGCGCCGATTCTTGGAAACTATCGAGGTCCGGCTCCAATTTTTCACTCTGAAAGAAAATTTTATGGCTCGAAGTACTACTATTCGTGCCATTAAATTCAAGTTAATTAAAAGTGAGTTCCTTCCATTTGATTCGACCTCATTGTGGGGACTCAACGCATTTGTTCGTTTGTCTTTATTTAATGTTTAGTAACTTTTTCATGTATCTAATTTGTAAATTTAACAATTTATTATGAGTGAACATAGAAGTGGTTTACCACTATGTTCCTTCTATGAACCTTCTATGTTCACCCATAATAAATTGTTAAATTTACAAAATAGATACATGAAAAATTTACTAAACATTGCTATTAAAAAAGACACACATATTTACATAGAAGTTTACTTAACAAAATCTCTGAACTGTTTCAAGAAATTCAGTTCTTGATTCCTCAACATGTATTTGAACGATTCTACAAGTTTGAAAACGAAAAACATTTAAAATTGTTTAAGGAATACAAAAAACAAGGTATTAAAAAATTTAACAATCTGTTAAAAGTAAACAATAGAGGTGTGATTATTGATGATGGTCAATGTTTGATGACAGCAATGTTTCAGATGCAAATAACAATGTTTGGTTCAAAAATCTAACAAACATTGATGTATAATTTTTTAAAAAATGATCGAACCTGTAGCGCCGAAATCATTAAATTGTTTATTTGCACTATCTACGATCGACATAAAGGAAAATTCTTCGTTGACTAATCTTAGGAATTCATATGATTACTTAATTAGAATAACAATTAGAATTGTATAGGAATTAATGTTCTTATAATATTTGTGTTACTCTGTATACATTATTGGGTAATTATTTAGCTTTCTAAATCTCTTTAGGTACCTCTTTAGGTACTCCTCTCTGACTTTGATGAAATTTAAATATGTTATGCAGCTACACTGTTTATATCTAATTCCTCGAATCAGTGACCCCTTTCGGAACGGTTCTTTTGGGCCAGCCAGTGCCTAATTGTAAGAAAATTTCGCAGGAGCTAGCTATCGTTCTATTTGCTTGCTGTCCTCTCTCCAGTGTTTACGGTTGACCAGGCTCAAAAGGAATCAATAAAAATAGGATGCGAGGTGGCAGTGCCGCTTCTTCTTCGGCAATAGTGTCACGTGCAGTCCCCGTCTACCACCTCCGCATGATGTCAATCGCTACCTCTTACGTTGCCAGCCTAGTTACTCGAGCCCCGGCCACGGCATATAGATTATGTGCGCCACTCGACTTTACTTCGGCGATTTAACATGCATTAACTTGTAAACTCGCAACTTGCCGTGTACCGGGTAATGCACCATGCCGGCGCCTTTTATGAGACACCACAAATGCATCTACTTACCGGCATCTACGCTCTCGAAACACCACGCCCATCTTCCGCCTTGTGTTGCCCTTTCGCACAACGATCGATCCTCTCCCTGTTCCACGCTCGAATATCCCACGATTGTTTAGATCGCCCGTGATAGCTTCGACGCCAAACTATTCATTACAATTCATTACAGACTATATTTCATGCGGCCCGTTTTGCATTTTACGGCAGCTATCTCCATTTTCTGGCAGATTTTGTACTTCGCAGTTTCAAGTCAATTTATAAGCGTCCGAAACAAAAGCAATATTCTGCAATAGTCACCTTCATTTCTTTAAATGGAATGAGGTATTTTTTAATACATCAACCGATGCAGCTGGACATTTCTTATAAAAAAAGTACCTATGTATGTCGAAAAGTTAGTAGTTCACGAGATATTTCAATTCAAATAACTCTAAAAAACCATTACTGTCGTACTAAGACGTTAGCGTTTACTTACTTGTGTAACGTTTTAGTACGACAGTAATGGTGTTTTAGAGCTATTTTTAAATCGAAATATCTCGTGAACTACTAACTTTTCGACATACATAGGTTAGTACTTTTTTATAACGAATATCCAGCTGCATCGTTTGATGTATTAAAAATACCTCATTCCATTTAAAAAAATGAAGGTGACCTTCATATCTATAAAAAAAATGACATAAAAACAAAATTTTGTTTTGGAATCGTGTCAGCCCCATTGTACCATTCAGCTTTGTCCTTACCATATTTTACGTATCTTTAGAAACAACAAAGATATTTGAGTTGCAAACGTTAAGTGACTCACCCTGTATGTTAATGTTATTATATGTACAGTGTGGTCGATTTATCTTGAGACGGCCAATTATTACGGAAACCAGCAGGAATTTGAAAAAATGTTTTATATAAAATATTCTTCATATGAATGGGCACATTTAATGGCGCTATGCACATTTTTTCATATTGGCCCTTTAAGGTTCAGATGAAGGGCAACTTTATTTTTTAAATGGAAACCCATATTTTTTATTTCATATTCTTATTGTACATCGAAAAATAATAATATTTCGTATAAAACATTTTGTTCTAGCGTGCACGGTTTTATTAAACAAATTGTGGTGGATATCCCAATATTTGTAATGACAAAAAATACTGAGTTTGATCTGAAGTCGTAAAAATCCGGATCTAACATCTCCCGAATTTTTTCTTCGGGGATACATAAAAAACAAAGTTTATCAAGATGTCGATTCAATTCCAATTGAAATGCTTGTGTGCGCGCGCATGACTCCTTTAATAGGATTGAAAAATGTGTTGATATGGAAGGACATCATTTTGAACATTTGTTACATTAATTGCTCACGATTTTCTGTATTTTTTGTTACGATTAATAAATGATCTGATAAAGTACGTACTTCTTATTGCCGCCTACTAGAGAAGATTCACAATTACATATTGTATGCCATAATGCAAGCTTTGCAACATTTATCATGGTATCGTTAAAAAGTGGTAAGTTCAGGAAAAAACTGTTTCATATGAAATATTATTTTTCGATGTAGAATAAGAAAAAATGAAGTTGCCCTTCAGCTGACCCTTAAAGGGCCACTATGGAAAAATGTGCATAGCGCTATTAAATGTGCCCCTTCGTATGAAGAATATTTTATATAAAACATTTGTTCATATTCCTGCTGGTTTCCGTAATGTCTCAAAATAAATGGACCACCCTGTATATTTCATTATATTGGGTAGTTTCTGTTTCCTTTATCTCGATCGACAATTTGTTAACAAAGTATAATGGCGTTTTCAGCGCACTGGTTCGAGCTGATGTTACTAACTAAGCAATTTTGCAAATTACCCCAAAATGTTCAACGTTTCGGGCGATTTTTATACCATTTTCAAGAAAAAATTGTTATATAATTGCGTGTGTAAAAAATTATTAAATCAATGTATAATATGTAATTTATGTTACATTCTGCACAAAAAGTCAAATGTTCAAGAAACAAACTTACTTGCTAAGTGAACAAATTAATTTAAATTCTTTACACTTTGCCTGTGATATACGAACTGAGGTAAACGTTAGAATTTGAAGAGGCAATGAATCAGAAAACATCGATGGACCCATTGGCCAATCGATATTTGGTGTATACCATACAAAGTTGTGGTAATTTATTAATTGACATTCGATCTACTTTTGATGTACTTTAAAGCCATTAGCAGATTTTATTTATTAGAAAAATAAATAATATTGGGTAGTTTGTACTGTTTAAATAAAAATGTGGAAGTGATACACAATAGAAAAATAATATTTGTAACCGTTTGAAAACAGTTCAAGAGGTAATGGTGGAACCACTCACACTTTCAATTTATAGGAATGATTAAACTAATCGATGAAGCGAGTTTGCAATATAATTTTGCCACGACAGCTTCCAGTTCCGCCTGCAGAGTGTTTCGATACGTATACTGATATCACATGATGTATTGCATGCAGCCAGATGGTTCCGTTCTTCTGTGGATGCAAGTTTCACTATAATGTCGACTGTGTCATTCCCATAAACGTTTTTATAGTAAGAGCCTGATGCGGCAGCAACTTTCTTCCTGATATTGACGTTCGACCATTATTGCACAAAATGCATAAGAAAAATTACGAATAAAAGCTAAAAGCGCAAATGAAATTAACAGCTGTGCACGGATGATGTACGAATTTCGGCTTTTCGTGTTTTAGCATAATGTTTTGAACAGTTACTCCGCCAGATATGTATTTCGTTGTTATTCCTCGAAGATACGAATAAACAGATCAATAAATGATAATGTGACTAATTTGTTTCGCGTAACGGCACGTGATCTGACTTTTAAATCACCTTGTTTACACGTTGCCGGCGGCATTAATGCCGAAGAAAAATGAAATTTAATAGCCTTATTTACGGTACACCGCATCGCCGAGCGTAAATGATTTCGCATCGTGTACTG
This sequence comes from Lasioglossum pauxillum, assembly GCA_933228785.1. NCBI lineage: Eukaryota > Metazoa > Arthropoda > Insecta > Hymenoptera > Halictidae > Lasioglossum > Lasioglossum pauxillum. Next base: position 34,102,974 of record OW121701.1, on the reverse strand, counting down.
TCATTTAACCGGCGCGACCGACCGGATAAATTGCATCCCTCGGTAAATTACATTCTCTGACAAATTGAAAGGAACTAGTATAGTGAAAATGAGATAATAATACCTTAAATCAATACCAAAGGGGTGATTAATACCGCGGGCCTGTTAGTTCGCGCGGAAAGTGACGCGAAATTATTGCTTTTTCACGAAACCCATTAATCCGACAACCACTTGAAACTGTATCACCGTTACAGGAAAAATGTTATACTCGCCCCGTAAATAACAACACGGAATGCAAATAAAAAGGCCGCTCGGCCACGAAGGAAGCACGCAACAAATTATATTTGCGGAACGGAATTACATAATTACATCACTGTTCAACGATCCTTCGAAAATCAAGCTCGCCTCTCACAGAAATTACTATCATTTGTTATAATATCTCAACCAGTTTCCTTTCTACCTTAAGCTATTTTAAAAATTCTTTTAAAATCTCCGTCGCACACACGAGTATGTAAAGAGAAATGTTTACTTTGAGGAACGTATGAGGATTACATTAGAATATCCGTCTAGGGAAAATTAATTTCTATTATTAGAGGAACGGTAGATTGTTACATGAATTTTTTCATCGAAAGGACGTGCATCAATATTTGTGTAACTACCTGGGCAATTTACCAACAAACTGATATACTGATGGAGACAGCGGAAATTAATTGTTTGTACCCGGCCAACAGTAGATCGATGGTATCAATTTTTACTATGAAAAGTTTAAACTTGCTTTCGTTAGTCAAGTTGAGAAATTGTTATTTACAAATGAGATACCAATACGGCGGAAATGAGTTTTTCGATACGAGGGCAATAATATTGATCGTGAAATGAGTTTTTCTCTCGGCAATCAAGCTTGCATTTGATTGCCAATCTGAACAATTGTTATTTATTGTTAAACTGAAATAAAGAGGAAATTAATTTTTTTCGGAACAATCGAGCACGAATTTGCTTACTCAGCTAAGCAATTATTATTTATGATTGGACTGAAATGTGTACGTATAGAGACAGAAGGGAAATCAATATTCTGTTAATTCTTATCTCAAACCTATAATTTTCTACGACGTTCAATAACGTGCCTTAATGCTTCCCACATTTTTCCAAAAAATTGTTTTTGCACACTAGTAAATTAATTCCAAAAGATGTACTAATGCTCTCAGCGCAATGGTTCGATCTGATTTTACATCAAAGCAATTTTGCAAATTGAATTAAATTTTCGACGTTTCGATCTGTGTGTAGATCATTTTCAAGAAAACTAATAACTGCGTCTGTGAATTATTAAACAGAAAAACTAGTGTTATTATCATCACTAAACTAAACATTGAAGGTCAAAATTGTGTATTTTATTACTCACTTGCTTAATGAAATTATTTTAACTAAATTGAAATTGAAACAACAAAACACGTGCTGTTCTCATATCGTTACACAAGCTACTGAGGCAAACGTGAAACCAATAGGAACGAATCAATCAGATCATCGATCGACATAACCAATCGATATTTGCCGGTTATTTCGAACCGTGAAAAGTCAAATCACAACTTTTAACTGCATCATAACATCAATAATGACCACTTTGTGAAAACATTTTTGTTTGCAAAAGATTACATTTAGATGTTATTGTAAGTGGTGAAGCTACAGGATAATAAAATTGTTTGGAAGAAATTTATTATCCTGTGGCTTCACCACTTACGATAACATTAGTACATCTTTTGTTAACAATTATATGATCGATATTAGAAGGAACATTAGTAAATTAATTCCTTTAAAATCTGAAAAAAGTTCAAGTATTTAGTTTGGTCGAATTGTGAGAGAGTTAGTTTTTGAAGGAAGTTTTGTTAATTTTTTGCAACGAATTTATGTTACAATTTCGCTGATTAAGCGGAGATGTAGGTGAAAAACGTGTCTAAATCGGATCGGCAACATCGGAGGTACGGGCTGGCCGGTACTCTGCAGGATGGAAGCGCGTGATCTACTTAAAATCTTCTGAATAGCTCCTAAAGGTTTTGCAGCACCTTAATCATCCTCTTTAATGCGAGCGGAATCGTGTGCGCCGTATTGAATGGGAATTCTGAGATACCGCGTCGGAGCTTTTTATCGTGCTCTCGTTGGTTCTCGAGCAGACTCCTGCATAATTCATGGTATAAACAGCGTCAGCGATCCGCGAACTGGACGGGCAAAGATCCGTAATATCGAAGAGACTTCGGCACATAGCAAACTTCCACAGATACCGGAGGACTTCTCAGGTGGTTCCCGACTTTCGAAAAGAGGATTTCCTTCCCCTCCCGCAAAAGACCCAACGATCCGCAAACGATATCCATAACTTTGCCGGGGCTGCATCGCTTTGCATCGCCATCACAATTGTTGGAAACGCTATAACGCTTAACCATTCGTAATCTGTCATTCTTTCGTCGTCCACATCCAAAAAACAGATGAACGTGACTGTGAATTATTTCTGCGGATATTGAAAATGAAATATAACATTGCATGCACAGGGAGCGATTGTCTGAATCAAATATTTTTGTTCGTCGTGTTACGTTTGCATGGACGAATACAAAATGATCACACGTTTTTTTACATCTGGGCGAAATTTTAAAATTGAAAGTGTATACGCTAATAAAAATTAGTGATGGTTTTATTTCACGGAATTTTTCGGTATGATCATTCGTCATGGAAAGTTCGTTCCGTTTGAATAAAACTCCGCATTCGGATATTTTGGTTATTGGAAAACGATAGACGAGAAACATTTGCTTGGATTTTTGCAGCAAAGTGTATTTTTCCAGAGATCTACTAAAGGTATGTTCCTATAGAAGCGTTACGACATCTCATCAGATACTTCTATTTATATCTGAGGATCAGGAAAGAATGTCTTGCTCCATTAATGCAGTTTCCAATATCATGACTCGCAGGATTCCCATCGGAGAGTAGAAACTGTCTTGTGTATAGATACAAGTAATGCAACTGTCATTTGACTAATTGAATTCTGTCAGCGTTCTGACAAATATCGCTGAAATTACCGCATCGACGTGCACGTGCCAAGCTGCAACCTCGTGAGAGTCTATGTATCTATTCTACAGAAATTTCACTGCCTTTGGGCCCGGTCGTCCTTTGTCGTCAATCAGCTAATTTTATCTACCCGTGCAATCTATGGTAACAAAGCCATAATATCCAACGACGGGTCGATCAGCAGGCCATAGATCGCTACAATGACACAAACCGAAATTTATTATACAGAGTGTTTCTTCATGGTAGAAAAACAGCGGTGATTCCACGTGCAGAAACAACTCGAAAAAGGGGAATAGCATTTTTTCCTCTGATGCCTCGCTCTCGAGAAAATCGAATTTAACCCGCAAATGACATCCTGGGTTCTTCCGTGACACCAGTATTGTACGATAATTGGAAATATCAAGTTTCTGTAACTTCTTTAGAACATTTGCATTATTTACACTCCGCGACAGAACTATAAGACATGTGTGAAATTCGATGAGAATTCTATGTAAGCTTGAGTTTTGTCTTCCTTCATTCATAGTGTTATTGTTTACATTATATAGAAGTATATTCTACAGTTCTACGAAATATCGAAGGCTACTACAATTCCAAGAATTTGGGAAATGTATGTAAACATGCTATTCTCGTTGCGACAAAACTATAAGACAGTAGCTTTTCGTCAGTCGATCTTATACTCTAATCGCAGTCACAGTGTTAGAAGTAATTGTGTACTTAAAATTAAACATTTATAATTTTGTTCTTACATAATATAACTACAATGCCGCGTGGGAAAAAGCTGACAGACAGTGAAATAAGAGTGATCGTAAATTTAAAAGAAAAGAATACTTCTATTTCAGAAATTTTAAGAGTGGTTGGGCGAAATCGATGTGCCGTGCTCAATTATTTAAAAAGTAGAGAGAATTATGGAAAAAATATCCTGGTGGACGTCCAAAAGCGACAACCGAGCAACAACGACGAGCCATTCTAAGGGTAGCGTCGAATTCTAGCATGACAGCACGGCAAATTACAGCGCAAGCTGGCGTTCACACCAATATTCGTAATGTCCAACGGATTATTAAACGGGCCAAGCATTTAAAAAGACGAAAATTGCAGAAAAACCCGCCATTTACGTATCGACACAAAGCAGCCACGGAAGATTTTGCGGAGAGACATCTCCATTGGAAGTAAAAGTGGAGAAAAATTATTTTTTCAGATGGAAAACGTTTCAATTTAGATGGACCGGATAGTCTTCCATATTAGTCTCATGATTTGCGGAAGGAAGAATTGCATTTGTCAAGTAGGCAAACGGGCGTTGGCGGAACCGATGTAAAATGTATTAACATCAGTATGAATGCAAATAAATATATAGAACTAGAGGGCTATTGTTGCTCGCTCGCTTCGCTCGCTCGCGAGTAGGGTTGTTGTTGCTCGCTCGCTTCGCGAGCTCGCGGGCAGGACTGCTCTTGCGAGAATGTTAGTGGTATGCATGGCTAGTAGGGCCCACAGCTATTAATGTCTTGCATTTTGTGTGTGACTCTCCACGAGCCACACAAAGAACTTCCCGATTCGTTAGTTGCCGTATATTATTATTATTATTTATTAAGTGTACGTTTTAAGAAGATTATACGTTTTCAGAGAAATTCAATAGTTTTCTACTTATCAAAATGTTTGCTATATGGCGTCGCATTAAACCAATATCGTATGCTCGTTGCTCGCTTGGTTCCTTGTTATAGCATACTAATATTGCAAAATAAATTGTCTTAATTAGTTTTTCGCAAACGATACAACTCATCATTATCCGGGTTTGCAGTATTGATCTTGGTTTTCTTCGATACTATTAATTTAAATTTTCTCAAAATATATAAACCGCTCAATTTTGAAACTCTGCTCAGTGCTACATACAACATTTGTAAAGTTCGTATTTCTGATGTTTTAAAATCCATACATACTTTCTCGTATGTTTGTCCCTGACTTTTATGAATCGTAATCGCTTCAGCAGGAACCACTGGAAATTGACTACGTGTGATTTGTCATTTTTCTTCACTCGAAATATTTACTTGATTCGATATTTTTTTATTATTGGTGTTAAATTTTGATTTATATTTGCATTTTTCATATAATCACGATAGCGAGTTCTTACTTTCACTCCTACTATGGCCAATTGAAAATCTAACCACAATATAGACGGCATTTTAGTATTTTCTTGAAAAGTAATAAATTTTAATATTCCGCATGCTCCATTAACCAATCCGTCTTCAACATCAATGTTATTAATTATCATATATTTTATATTAATTTTCAATTTAATCTCAGTTAACAATTCGTTTTGAACTGATTGTTTATTTAAAGATTGTAATATAAATGTTTTTGTACTTTCATCGATATTCTTTGAAAATGTATTCTCGGCGATGATTAACTCACTCTTGCATTGGAATAATTTTCGATTATTGTAAGCGGTTACATTAGCATTAGTTGCATAATTGGAAAAAATTTTTTTTTTAATTTTAGAAAAAATTTTTTTTTAATTTTATAAAAAAAAATTTTTTTTTTAAATATGTCTGAATATAATATATAGTTACGTTTACTTCTTCGGTGGATACGCCTTTCGTATAAATTGCAATGTTTAATCAACTCCTTTCGAAAAAAACTAAAAAACTACTTGACCAAAATGGACCAAAATCTAATCAGCTCTAAGTTACAGCGGGGCACATCGATTGCATCATTCATCATTCCGATCGCGTTGTTACTTTTTCTGAAAACGTTAACGAAAAATTTGATACCATAGAAACGGACATACGTACACACACACACACACACACACACACACACACACACACACACACACACCGACATTTTGATAAAAATAGTCTAAAATGACTGGAATGACCATGAAACGTGAAGATCTGCTAAAAAATCGATTTTCGATTTTCGGGGTAATTACAATAACTTCCCTATCAAATCGGGAAGTTAAATATTAGAAGAACAATTAACGCTACATGCAAGCACTATTGCACGTGAAAATTATATTTTTCAACACGATAATCCCACTGTGCATACAGCGACGTGTAAAAAAATATTTTGAAGACCGTAATATACAAATTTTACCATGGCCTGCGAGGTCTCCAGATTTAAATATAATAGAAAACATCTGAGGAATTTTAGCACGTGCTGTAAATAGAAATCGGAAACAGTTTTTATCGGTGAAAGAGTTGAAAGCTCGTCTTGAAGAAAATGACCAAATAAAGTCAAGATCAAATAAAAAATTTATATAAATCGATACCACGACGATTAATTGAAACTATAAAAAATAAAGGTGGCACAACACATTACTACTAAATAGAAAAGAATATTTTTCATTAACTTCCACCGACTTTTTCTTATATAAAATATACATTGTCTTATAGTTTTGTCGCAACTTATTTTATCAAGAGTTAGAAATTTTAATGAAACTTTTTTCAATCTAATTCAACAACATTGCCGCTATGGAAATGTATGTACTTTAGTTGATTCTTTGGATTAGTAACGAAAACTTTTACGAAAAGATTAGTATTAATATAATCTTAGCTAAAATCGCAGGTGTCTTATAGTTTTGTCGCGGAGTGTAATCTTGAAGTGGGTATCTGAAAATATTTATATAGCTTTTTAGAAAGGCTCTAGTACACAAGGGTTAAAAGGCCATGCTAACTGAACATTTGGGCGGTCTAAGAATTGAACATGAAACACGATCCAGCCTATTTTCAAAACGATTTGTCTCATCGCTCGACACTTCCGCTGCGAATTATTTGCAAGCAAGATTGCGCCGGCCGCGCACAATGAAACGTTTTGCTTACGTTCTGAATAATTAAGGGGAACGTTTACCCTCGAAAATTATGTTTCCAGCAGAAGCACTGTGAATATAATACTCAAGTGCAAGTGTTCTCGTAAAATAATGGTCACAGCTGTTCGTAAAGCATTAATGAAGTCTGACGACTGAGCACGCTAATGCTGCTCGTGTATCCGTTACAGAAAAATGAAAACTGTAAATCACTGGGAATTACGCCCGGTGAGAATGAAGGAAGGTTTCGTTCCCGGGATCGATTCGCCGTGGCTGGAAAAATAAAATCACGTAAAGAATCGAATTGAAAATCATTCTGGAAAGTATCGCGTTTGAGCCGGCAAAGAGGTAACGGCGTTTTCAAAGGCCGGCTCAAAGCGATTCTTTCGCAAACGTTGCTCCAAGGATTCGAGAAAGGACCCGATTCATAATCCGTATAAACTTTACCGGGAAACGAGTTCGCTGCAATTTTTGAATATTAATTTTTCAGCGCCGCTCCCAGGAACGGGAAGGTCAAAGCGTGTGTTTCGTGAAACTTGCGGAGCCTGGGACCTTTGACACGAGGAACGCAGATTGCATCTAACGTGTAACTCGAGTAAACATTCGGTATGACTGTCCCACGGTATACTTTTCAATCTTAGGAAATATAAACAACATTTTAGGCGAAGAGGACCAGTTATCTCTATTTTTCCCTCCAGCAGCCACTTCAAATTATTAGCTAGGTTTAGTCAGCAAAAATTGATGCTTCAGGATTTGAATGGAGCCAGCTGCCAAAAATTGTGAAAGAAACAAGAAACAAGTGAAATGTTCCTTTTATGCAACCAATTAGAGGATCGTTATGCCGAAAATAAACGGACGGTCTAAAACAGACGTGGATCGTCGAACATGTTCAGGAAGATCGAACAAAGCACCGACAATAGCAGAAGAATGCGACGGCAGTTTCCAACACCGGTAAACCAGACTGTCGTAGCTAGTCGAGCATCATTATTAAGCTAATAACTCTCTAAACAAAGAGAACCATCGTACTATTATTCTCCACTCGAATATTCCCTAGACAAGTGAAACCGTTCGTTATTGGCGAACTTGGGTCTCTCCGGCTTCTTGCATTCTGCACGCACATGTGAACTTATTTCCGTGTTTCCGTCAGTTTGACGAGTTGCTGGCCTTTCTTTTTGCCAACCGTGAGATTATTTTTGTTAACGTCTTCTTTCGCGTGACACGCGACAGCGCGACTGTTAGGTTTCGGAGGACTCTATTGTTTGGTCTGTAGACTGTAGAACAAAGTTATCGGGACAACTTTCTGCCGTTGTTTCGTGGAAATATGTTTGGCGTCTTTCGGACTTGAAATTGCGAATTATTATGCTGACTCGGATTCTCTTGTTTTATAACGATCAGGTATTTCCGAACGAATTCTACAATCGACTAGCACATTTCAACTATTGACCGTAGAAAATGTTTGCACATATGCATCCTGCATATTTTTCTGCTTCTCCCAGCTCGATCCTTCATCTCGGTTCCCTGGGCCGCCCTTAGGCAACACAATGAATCCCCATCTTATCTGCTCAAGATATCGTGCCATCGATAAGAAGCTTTCCACCGAGGTCATAAACTTTCTGCAAGCACAAAATTGGATCGGATTAAAACTTAACGCGGATCTCCGCATAATTGCGTTTCCAACAGTCTCCTCTTGTGACAATGAAACCAGCCTTCTTCTAATTACACGATGTTTGCTCTCGCGGAAGCGATTGTTAGCAGTGCTTCCACGGACGGTGGTCTTAAAACGGATAGAATAACATTTCGAAGCTGCAGTTCCGCCGTATCTATTCCCATTATTGACTAATCGGCTGCTCCAAAAGCGAATTTATCGGAAATAATCGTTTCGAAATCTAATGGCCAGATCTGCACGTTTTATCGACTTTTATTTAACGATGGTCTATCAAAGTAGCTTCGACTGGTTCGTCGCCATTTCCGGATCGAATTAACACGTGAACTGTTTAGCGATATTTTCGTGATCGCAATGAAATCAAGCGCTCGGTATTTTTGTTTCGAGTCATCAAAACAGCTATAATCAGCCTGTTACGCGAATTATAACTCCTTAAGGGGTTGAGCTGGCGTTCAAAGCGTCATCGTGCCGCCATTTAATTTTTAAAAGTTTTCCGGCTGCATTGTCGTCAGAAATGAAATGTAGAAGTTCCCGGGGGGAAAAGTTCGAATCTGCTTTCCATCTACGCGAGGACCGAAATTTCTGATGGAGGATTCGCAGGAAATTTCGCATTGTTATCGACGTTCTATCTGCCGCCGGACGTAACAAGAGGAATTGCTGTAACTTCTCGACAAGGGAAGAATGTCAAAGGCGAGACGAAGTAAGAAAATCGAAATCCTTCATTATTGTGGAAATGTCAAATAGGATTTGGATCGTGTTCCTGTTAACATCCGCGCTATCATCGACGGCAACGGGAACTCTTCGGCGCGAATACTTCCAGTCGAACGGTGTAGAATTCGTTAAAAGTATTTAACTTTCTCGCATCGTTTCGTTCTCGTCTTCGTGTTTCAATGATTTCTCAGCCCTTCTACATGCGCGACTTGTCTTGGCATTTTCTGTAACATCGCCCTCTCGAATTACTTCGATTCTTTCATTTGCGAAACAAAAGCAGAGTCTCCCACTCTGTCCTTCCCCTTCTACGACGGTGTCCCCCCACGCTTCTGTCACGGCTCGGTCACGTGACGCGTTTCGTCTGTGGCGTGCGCGAATCACAATGTCGCGTGACTACTCCGGTACTGGTAGAGAGAGAGGGTAACTGTATTCCCCTCAATTCGATTTAGTTTCCCTGATCTGGTAACGATGACCAGAAACGATATGAATTTTTTACAAGATTGTAAACGAGAGAGATACCATGATTTTAACACTTCATTTGCCCGAAGACTATTAATAGGACTATTAATTTAAGAATATCGATACTTTGTCTTATACAAAAACCACGCGCGGCAGAAGTGAAACTTCTTAGTCTGTAGTGTAATAATGTTTAGAAGTCAGTTAAGATTGGAAATGGTAAATAATCCTAATGAAGCGACAACAAGATCAGGAACAACTCTCGATGCAGTATTTGCAAGACATTTAGACAAAATTGAATCAAGAATATTTATATCATATTTTAGCTATCACAAGCCAATTGTTTCAATGATAGAATCATAGAAAATCATAGAAAAAATAATGAACGATCAAAATGTGCGACGCAAAGAAGGAGAGCGTATGGGAAAGAAAGAGACATAGTTCATAGCATTTCCCATGCGCACTCCTTCTTTGTATCGCAAATTTTGATCGTTCATTATTTTTTCTATGATTTTCTATGATTCTATCATTGAAACAATTGGCTTGTGATAGCTAAAATATGATATAAATATTCCTGATTCAATTTTGTCTAAATGTCTTGCAAATACTGCATCGAGAGTTGTTCCTGATCTTGTCGTCGCTTCATTAGGATTACTTACCATTTCCAATCTTAATTTACTTCTAAACATCACTACACTGCAAGAAGTTTCACTTCTGCCGCGAGTGGTTTTCCACGCGTATGTTTTTTTACTTACCTGACACCTGTCAAAATTTTTCAGGTCAGTTTAAAACAAGGGTTTGGATAATAATTTATAAATCTTTCAGTCGGAACAAAATCCGATGAAAAACTGCATGTGAAAGTAGCTGGAGGTTGATTCTGTGTTATCCAATTGCAAATGTTCACAAATTAACTCTGGTTAATTAGTTATTAACAATTGTTGCGTGGGCTGATTGTTTCGGAAGTTCCCATAATGCGTAGGACAAGGAGGGTCGAACTGTGCGACAGGGGCAGACAAACATAACATACAACTTCTCAAAAATTTGTTAATAACTAACAATTTAAGCATCATATCTGCATAAAACTGAAATGGGAATGTAGCCAAGGCTTCGTTTTACATTATACAATCTTAAAAGTTTACCAATGAAGTCTTTAAAGTTAGTCAATTAATTATGAAAATGTTACTTGTCAAACTAATCGAGGTTATTCGCGAAATTTTGTCACTTCCGTAATGCTCGACCGCGTCACTTCCGTAACGCTAGAAAATTGTAGCCCCCTCAGCAAAGAAGTTTCACTTCAAAATCTCGAGAAATCCAACGCGTTTGAATGAATGTGTCACGAGAGTCCCTAGAAGGCGTAATTAGAGGAATGTTCTACTTCAGAAATAACTCGTGTAGTGCGAAACACAATCTTGCTTTGTTGATTATTGATTATTAGCGGAACGATGCACGTGTACCTCGCTTCGATCCGCTTTATCACGAGGTCGCAGGCGCATTATGTAGATTGTTATGCTCTTAATTATGAGCCTGGGGTGGAGACACCTTATCCGCTGTCAACCAACTTGCATCTGACGTAGCATTGATGCATTTTCAAACCCTGGAAAAGCCAGAGGTTGCACTTGCACTCGCCAGTTAAACAATATTTACGCATACAGTGACTTAATAGTCTCTAAAAATATTCGCTAAAAATGTCTTAATACATTTGTTAATAGAAAAGAAAACATCCCTATTAACAATTTTGATTTTATTAATTTTTTCTGTGTTTCTCCTGTACCTCTCGATCATTTTTACTGGCACTTTCTACAACACTTTTTAACGTTCCTTAATCTTACTACATCCACTTTACTATAAACTATACAAACGTGTCTGTTGTTTGTACTTTCTGGAAACTGTCTGGCCGCCCTACGTATTTCTTTACCGATATCGTCGACTATAGTGTTCCTGTTTTCTTACAGGTCGTCCACGGCGTTCACGTGGATCCTGCACACGAAGTGAGAAAACGTAGCATCAGCCAACCACTTCGGATCCTCTTATCATACGACGAGAGCGTCTTCAGGTAAACTTCAGTGTTTTATAATCAAAAATATCGTAAAATGGTAGAACACCGTCTTCAAATTATTTTTCCTAAACGAAACCGACACAAGCTCGCACGTTCTATTTTACGAGAATGTAAACTTGAATGTTTACATATTCACAACGCAGATATATAAAATTTTCATTTCACATAATGCAATTCGATTTACTTGAAGTTCTTTTTCTTTCTTTCTCAAAAAATATACGCTGGGTCAACGGTGGTACCCTCCCCTATTATATGTGATTAAAATATAATAGAACAAACAAACAAACAAACGAACAAACAGACAGACAGACAAGAAAGCGAGCTAATAAAAACGTGCTAAAAATGGGAAAATGTTAAGGAAACTGCTAGTCGCCTCATTTCATGCAACAGCACTGTTCTTGTTTCTAATAAATACAATACCAGGATGGCATCGCGTTATCTAGTACCATCTGTACGCGTTTCTTGTTACTTACGACTTATAATTATCCCGTGCATGTACCCGAGTCGACAATATGCAGCAATTTGGCTCGAATTTCATTCTTGTTATGCCAGCACTATCGCCGAGGATGTCGGGGAATTTGCTGGACTGCTATTGTTGCCAAAACTTCCCCTTGTTTTTACGTAAAACCCTGTGTGTTTCCACCTGCAGCGCGACATTGCGAATATTACGTATATCGATGATTTTCCACTTGCCTGGACCGGAGAAAAAATCTGTCTCCATGCTTAACTGTACACGATCGTAATTAAACTTACGGATTTATGACAAACATGAATACGGGCGAGATTTAAAAGAGTAAAAAAATTTGCATTAAGATCCGCTGTCTAATAATTACACCATAAAATAACCGGGAATATAACAAAAAGATGGTGTACGACTACTAAAACTGAATGAAACAATATAGAATTAAAAATATTAGTTACGGCGCAAACACTATTTTCTTGCAAGAAACTAAAATGGCTTATTTCATTATTTTATATTTTATTCACATTGCAATAATGCGAAATAATAAATAAAAGAAAATGTTTGTTCAGAATAGAATTTTTGAAGTTTTATAAACTTCGCCATAGAAACGCTCGGAGCGCTAATATAGGAGCGGTACGAATTTTTCTTTTTGGTAGATACGAGAATAATTCTTTCCGAGCGTTCTCTGTTCGGGATCGCGCGTCATATTTCAATTTCATCAAAACGCGCGACACCGTTCCCAAAAAGTGGTCCGTTTCTCGTGAAAAATGACCTTGGAGCCAGTCCGCTGCTATTATCCCAGTTTGACACAACTATATCGCCGGGAAAGGTGTGCCCTTTCGCTCGCTCTCGTGACCTGTTTCAGTCGCAGTGTTCGCTATTATCTAAACTGTGATCACAGACTCCCTCGTTACATGTTCGCGTCTAGGATCCGTGCTTCTGGCACACAGTGAATTTAAAACGGAATATATTAAAAGCGAACTGCCCGGAGGTGTGAAATGCGCGAAACTATAAACGAACCATAAACATGCATATTAGCATTTTTTCTACGTGATATCGTCCTACTAAACCTTTGACGCCGTCGTTATGTCGGCGTTGCATTTCATCCGCCATTTTTATTCTGCACGCTAAGCAGACTCTTCAAAAAATTATTGTAACTTTTCACCAATTATTTATTTAACAAGTGTCGATATAGATAAGAGTCGACGTCCAGTCAATTAAGTGAGATATCGCACTTTTAACATTCAATTTGGAATTTCTTTTGACCCTTCATTGCATAGCGTAACATATCTAGGGTTGCCAGATCTTCTATATTTGAACTTGATCTTTACGTACCTATAGGAATTTTCAAAAATCTTTGTTTAAGTAAAAAAGTTTAAAATGTGCTGTGTACCTCTTTAACTTGAACTCCTATATTTTGAGCCTATGTTACTTATACATAATTGCAGTTTTCATTACTTCTATATTTGGATAAAACATTTCTGGCAACCCTAATGTACAGTAAGGAGCATAACTGATTCCACACACTTTAAATCAGAATAACTTTTTTATGAATGGACCATACGACTTCAATTTCTTTGTAAGGCTAGAAGAATTAGTTTTGTAAATGATGTGTAAAAAATATGTTGAAAACATGCATTTGGACGGAATTGTGAAAAATTCAAATTTGGAAGGACGAAAATTCAAAAGATGTGTCTGGTTTAACTGGTATAAATTATATACGCTCTGAAAATTTCATTGAAATTAGTTAAATGGTTTGCGAATTATAAACGATCAAAAGTGGTAATTTGTAGTGTACCATAAAGTGGCAAGTTTTATCATTTTTGACCGTTTATAATTCGTAAACCGATTAACCAATTGCAATGAAGTTTTCACTACTTCTTCTATATTTGGATAAAACATTTCTGGCAACCCTAATCATATTTGATACAGTTAACACATCTGGTATATAGTAAACTAAGAATGTGTTTCTTATTATTCTACACATTTTATCGCATTTGATAAAATGTTGTTTCAATTTTGTAAAATATCTTTCCCTTAAATGAAACACAAAAACTGACCTTTTTCCGATTTTGTCATCCCAATTTAAAAAATCATGCAATGAAGGGTTAAGGGCTAATGTTGAAGGCGAGCGGAAATTATCGTTACCCGAACTTCGCTAATGTAACTTCGTGCAAAAAATATTACAACACCCAACCCTCGGTCTTTCGAAAGGATGACTCTCACTCCCGAACTACTACGGCACTTTTGAATGGACTTTTCTCGAAAATCCTTTTCTTGTAGTAAAATAGAATGAGGAACGGAAGCTGCGTTTCTTCCTTTGCAATTTTACGAACTCAAACAACTCCGCGGAGTATGAAAAACTTTTTTCCACAATGGTCACACGTGGGACAAGAGCAGAGTCGTTTGAATTCGTAATATAGGAAAAGTAAAAAAGCAACTTCGGTTTCCGTATTCGTCTCGATGTAACCTTCCCGGGAAAAATATTTGACCATCCTCACGGTCTCTCTCTCGCCGGAGCTTTTAAAATCATAAATAATAAATAACCTTTTAAAAACAGTAAAATTCGAGGATGTTCGAGCAGAGACTTTGACCTTTGATACAAGTACAGGCAGAACGCTGCAAAATATTTTTAGGTGAAGTTACGAGAGCTCATTTTGTTAGTTGTGACCTTTCGCTTGTTTAACTTTGTGGAACGGTCTATTTTAACGCTATTTCCACCGCGTTTTTATGTAGAATCACCTTTCCCATTGTTGAACATCAGTTTATTCTGTATACTCAGATTTATTGAATACTTCCCCTTCAGTGCAACTTCGCAGCCTCGATCAAGTTTCATCTGCATATTTTGAAGGTGTCTTCGGACATAGAAATAGTGCATTTTAACACTATTTCCACCGTGTTTGTATGTAGAATCACCTTTCCCATTGTTGAACACCAGTTCATCCTGTATACTCAAAGATTTATTGAATACTTCCCCTTTAGTGCAACTTCGCAACCTCGATCAATTTTTATACAGGGTGCCCGAATTTAAATGGCAAAACTTCAGGAGCGTGTAGGGGACCGAAAAAAGTCTTCTAGATATTTGCTCGTTTTTGCTTCGTTTTGGAGAAAATCGCCAAAATTCAATATCTCGTGCCAGTTGCTCTCTTGAGTTGTTATATACAAAAAAATAAGAGTACAAAAATGAAAACTTGTTAACTTCCCGATTTTATAGGGAAGTTATTGTAATTTTGTTTCTGTTTTTGCGATTTTCTCCAAAACGAAGCAAAAACGAGCAAATCTCTAAAAGAATTTTTGTCTTAGTTTTTCGGTCCCCTACACGGTCCTGAAGTTTTGCCATTTAAATTCGGGACATCCTGTACAAAAATTTTGAAGGTGTCTTCTAACATAGAAATAGTGTTATTGTTGGGATATTTTCGGTCCTGTTTTGAAACGTCGTTTCGTAAGATCGGAAGTTCACGAGCGTTTCGAGCGTTGCCCTTTCCACCTAGCATTTACGTTGTTGCTATGCTCGGGTTCATAAGGTTTGGTCACGTGCATACTTTGGCCTTTATAATATAGACCAACAGGCACCCGAAGGAGCACGTTTCCCGACTCCGCCTGTAAGATAACCGATTAGCGACTGTTTAAACTTAGACAGTATGTAGTTGTGCAGATTATACACCGCCTCTCCGCGTGTATGCACGTTTCGTACATAACCAGCAGATGTTACGAGAACGGAACTATGTGTAAACAAGCTCTACAACAGAGATCACTCGTTCATTATCTCGAACCTGACTGAATGATACGACCACGTGTACGGGCGGTGATTTTGGCGAGAAGTAAAATATTCTTTCTGAATACAACATTTAGTTTCCGAGATAAAAATTCCAACGTACAACGGAAAACTGTGTCACGAACAAACAAATTGACACGAGGGACGGATGAGGGTTAAATTCTCTTAATTAACAAATGCATAAAATCCGCAATCTAAACAGTTATTGGTGGAAGTTCAGCATCGTTATTCGGTCAACTGGATAGAAGTCGTGTCGGCCAATATCAATTTTCGCAGTGTCTAAGTAGATTTATACGTACACATCGGTACATTTATTCAATATTGGGCTCCATCCGGAACAGATACAAACATTTGGCATAGCTCCACTCGAGCCCCGTCATGGCATGGACCCTTTACAAATATCGTGAACGGTCACAGGTGAATTCGAAATTGAATAAGGCGACGTCACTCTCGAAACGAACCGTACACACGAATGGAGCCCGCGGTTCGTCTGGCGCGTGGCCAAGTTTTTCGGCCGTCGGGCTCGACGGGAATTTTAACGCTTTCTGTTCCATTGGATGCTGCTATCACCGATCTCCTGGGAGACATCGCCCGAACGTGCAAATACCGACGATATCGATGGATCCGGCTTCGCTGGTTAATTCTCCGGCATCGCGTTCTTTCTCCTCTCTATCTCTCTCTCTTTTTTCATTCGCTGTATATGAGCGACACGGGATTAATTATCGATAACGAGAAAACACAATTAATTACCGGGGACGGTCCGATCGGCTAGAATGGAAGTTACAGTTCCCGATCAGCTGGAATGAAAATCTCGCTTTATTAGGCCGCGTGATCAATGGAACATATTCCGCGTATCAATTTCGCTACGTTTCGAGATATTGCCGCGCGCGAACACCTCGACAAATGGTTTTCAGCTGAGCGCGATCGTGCGAATTAACACTTGTTTTTTAGAAGAAGGTACCTGAAACATCCCTGTCATCATAATAAGTAGGTTGTTGAATGTCAAATAACCATTATGTTCCACAGGTTTATCATGTTGAAGTACTAAGATTATTTTTATCTCAGCTTCAGTTTTTGTTCACATATCGCCACCTGAATGTAAAAACTAAATAGGCAACTTACAATTCCTTATTTTAGAGAAATTGATGAAACAATATTTCGAGGTTTTAAGATTATGGTAGGGAGACCGTTGTTTTACCACGTTTTTATTAGCTCGCTTTCTTATTTGTCTATTTGTTTGTTTGTTCGGTACAAATTTTGCAATTGATTTTAAACTAACTTCCCGATGAGCTAGAGACTTGAAATTTTAAACATAGCTCAAAACTGGATGACAATGCAATATCTAAAAAAAATTTTTTAAAAAAGCCCATGTGTTCAGGAGATATAAATTATTAATAACTTGAACCTTTGCACCCTCCGCCGCGTGACGTAGTACGTCTTCGCGTTCAGCGTCCCCACTCTACTACGTGTTCCCACTCTGACTCATCCCCACTCCACTGACCCGCTTCGCACCGAAGGATCTCAGTGTGCGTCAGTGTGCGTTCGAGATCCGTGTGGTGTTTACAAAGTTACTACGTATTATTATAGTATAATGTTTGTTTACCAAGCGAAAGAACAGTTACACCGAAATTCTCCGTCGAACCTTTATCTTTGACATTTTACCACGGCGTTCGAATTGATCGATTGTAAAATGAAAAATGAAAAATCGATTGTAAAATTTCACACATAAAAGGCTAAAAAGCAGAAAATAATTATTTAAATAAAAATGAATTTTTTAAAAATACCACGTTTTTAAAACGGACGAAAAAGTATAAAATACAATTTTTAAAAATGCCACGTTTAAGAAACGGACTAAAAAGTATAAAATAATTTTTTCTAGCCCCATACAGATTCCTAACCCCGTACAGATAGTCCTGAAAATTTGTGATTGTGCATTTTTAATAGCTATGGAAATACTTGTAAGATTCAAAACAAAAAACGTGGGGCGCATGCAATAGATAATTGATGCATGAACACCTAAATCACTAACAATTTTATTGCACTGCAAATGATATGAACTGTTTTGCGAGTTTTCTCAGCGGCAGCTACTCTCTACACTCCTTACTATGTATTATCTTGCGCCCCACGTTTTTCGTTTTAAATCTTACAAGTATTTTCATAGCTATTCAAAATTCACAATCACAAATTTTCAGGACTATCTGTACGGGATTAGGAATCTATATGGGGCTAGAAAAAATTATTTTATACTTTTTAGTCCGTTTTAAAAACGTGGTATTTTTTAAAAATTTATTTTTATTTTAAACATAATGCCAATATCTGCTTATATTTATTTATTTTAAGTGGAACAATGCATGAAAAAACATCATTTTGGATTTAAAAAAATTTTTTTAAAGTCGAGTTGCCCATTTATAACATAAATAGAAATCTGTATTTATTTTTTATCTACTTTGAACACTGCTCACTAGATGTCGTAGATTACTTTGATAGGTTACCCAGTTTTGACACTTGATTTCTTCTTTAATATGAAGTAGATAACTCGAAATGTCCAAATTTCAAGTTACCTAGTTCTCACATTCAGGTGGCGATATATAATTTTACTTTTAAATGAAGTTTGTTTCAATACGATTAAAAAATAACATCAATGATAACGTCATGTGTTGTTTGGTCAAAATATATCCATTAGTGAAATGTTTCTGTTTAATGTTACTATGAAAAATCCGACATTCCATACGCAAGAATTTGTTTGCTATACTCCCATGTTGCCAGTCTGAAGTGAACACGACCGCGGTGGACAGCTTTCGTGATGATTAGTGTGTGCGTGTTGTTTCTTTCGAAAAACAAGCTAGAGAAACACCGAAACTTTTATATTAAACTTATGGCAAGGTTAAGTTGGTCTAATATGAAGTAAATGCGCCAGAAATATTCAAGATTTTCGATTCTTGAACAAGAGATTTCGGTCTCTTCTTTATGGTGCTTTATGCACGATGTTCGGTTCATTTCCTTTTAAAATAAAGTCAAGCATGTACTGTTTCCCACGACTTCCATTTTCTTCGCAAAGTGTCTCCTACAGGACAATGGAAAAAAACGTTGAATATTTTTCACTTGCTGCATCACATCAGACCAATTAAACATTGCCATAAGTTCCACAGCCGTATCAATCTGCGCACAAAAAGAGTGTTTGTTGATTAGCTTGTCCATATATCAAGACGAAGAAAACGTGTTCGTGTCGCAATGGCTGCCGCGGCACATTCACCTTGACATCTCGATAAAAAGGCGACCTTGAGAAAACATTCTTCTATGGTTACGCGAGATCGTTGCAATAGTTTATTCAGATTTCTCGGATTTTTTTTGTTCGGTGTTTCCTTCGAACGAATTCATTCGAGTGATTCAACAGGAACGAATGGAGAATCAGTTGGATGATATTTAAGGGGTTGTTTACGGGTAAATAAGGTGCCCCATGGGTAGAAGAATCATGGTAAACGCAGTTTAGAAACTTGTGGACTAATACTCCCGAAGTTTTGCCTCCCTGAGCCGTTGAACTTCCGGTTCGGAGGTTGAGAGTTACTTCGCGGGGATTCCAACCGTCATAAAACCTATTCGAGGCGGAACATATTCTATTCACGACATGCCGTGCCGCGAGTTCACTCGAGAATTTACGACAACGGCTCTTAACATGAAACCCGTAGAGCAACCCGTCATTAAGTTATGTTATAGTTGCTTCAACTATTGGCATTTGCGTGGTGTTTAATTTGCGTCGAGCATGTGCGTGGACACGCGAAGCATCAAACACAAGAATGTTTATCAGTTGTTCAAGTCAGAGATTCTGCGTAAAATAGGATACTAAACGATCTAAGATACAATGGTTTTCTTAGATCCAGGCTTTACTGTAATTAGTATCACGTTTGTTTTATATAATATACATAGGGTTGCCAGATCTTCTATATTTGATATGAGGCTTCTACATACAATGGGTGTACAAAGTATTCATACACTTTTTAAAAACTAATAACTTTTTCATAATTGTACCAAACGACCTGACTTTTTATAATCAAGTAGAAGTATTGATTTACGAAATGATGTGAAAAAAAGATTTTCCAAAAATTATAATTTACAAGGTTACATGCAAAAATAAAAAAAGGCATTTCTTAAAACTTTTTTATTTGGTCCCTTAATGAAAATTGAAAATATATGTTTTGTAGATCTATGTTAGTTATAGACATACTGAAATTTTAATCGAAATCGGTTGACGCAGGAAAAAACGACACGCATCGAAAGATGTACGATTCTGTGGATTTAAAGCAGAAACTGATCAAAAGTCGTGTAAAACTAGGATTTTCACAATTTTTAACCACTTGTAGCTCGTGTGTATGTTAATCGATTTCAATGAAATTTTCGGCATGTGTATAACTAACATAGATCTACTAAACATATATTTTAACCCTTTGCGGTCCGCGCTGCATTCGCAGGTTCGTACCAGCCGGTCCGTGCTGCATTCGCAGGTTCGTTGCGATGTCGAGTCATACTCGACATAGGACCGCAAAGGGTTAAATTTTCATTAAGGACCCAAATAAAAAAGTTTTAAAAAATTCCTTTTTTATTTTTGCATGTAACCTTGTAAATTATAATTTTTGGAAAATCTTTGCTGCATATCATTTCGTAAACCATTGCTTCTAATTGATTATAAAAAATCAGGTCGTTTGGTACAATTATAAAAAAGCTACTAGTTTTTAAAAAGTGTACGAATACTTTGTACACTCACTGTATATTTGAACTTGATCTCCTATATCATATTTGAATTTTCAAAAATCTTTGTTTGAATAAAAAAGTTTAAAATGTGCTGTGTACCTATTTTACTTGCACTCCTATATTTTGAGCCTACCTCATATATCATATATACATCATTGCAGTTTTCACTACTTCTTCTATATTTGGATAAAACATTTCTGGCAACCCTAAATATACACAAAATTAGGGTGTATTCGAGTCACCATTTCGTGTATATTATACCATGTAATTCCTCTTTCAATTGTATATATTACATCACGGAATTATCATATTCGTTTTTTGAAAACGAATCACTATCTGGATTTAGAACTTTTTGCCAGTGTTCATAATTCCATCTTCCCGCTTTCTGTTGCATAAAACCTCGACAGGTGCATTTTGCAGGTCTCCGGGGAATCAAAGTTTTTATCATCGTGCGGGTTTTGCGAGGATTTAGCAAATAATCTGTAGGTGCGAGATTACGCGAATATGGAGGGTAGAATATGAAGTTAATTTAAAGTGGAACGAGCCGTTGTTATGTGATTAAGTGAGCAATTTTATTATTTTACATTCAATATTCGTCTGAATAATTTTAATAAATAGATTACATTTAAACTTTACTAACGCTTTTGCTGTTAGTGTTTTTATTTAAGGATGTTCTGGAGGTATATAAAAACGCAACAAAATTATTGAAAATTTGACAAGATATTATTCTTACGTTTAAGAATTATAGCAACTTAAAGTTTGTACATTTTAACACGTCTTCTTATGGAGAATTCATAAAATTCCACTTCAAACCCTATTTATATCTTGAAAAAACGCAACTAGAAACTTCAGTTTTTCTTTATATATAGTAAAAATTATGTAATTAATTATGTTGAAAATTTGTTAGGATTCACTAAACAGTTACAGAGCAAAAAATTATAAACTGTTACAAAACGTCAAATTTATCGCGTTGTCCTTCTCACTAGCATGGAAACGCGACAACTGTGTAGACCACTGAATATAGCTACAATCAGAGGGTACAATTATTCGCAAAAGTCACTTACAATTTTTATAATATGAAGACAATTTGATTAAAAAATAAATATAACATGAAATTCACTAATTAAACGAAAGCTTTTTAAATTAATCTATTTTTTTAATGAAAAATATACTCATGAATGGCTTTCATTGCCAATATATTGATGGATTTCGAATTTCTTGTACCTTTGTCTCCCATTGCACCTCCAGAACATCCTTAACAGGTACAAAGAATCTTGACATATTAACTTTTACGTCATTAAATAGATTACCTTAGTAATTTTCCTAAAAACTAATTTAACAAGAGACATTCTTAAATTCCTTTGACGTTTTCAGTTTTCTTTACTGCTTTTTGTTGCCGTATAATCCGCAGTGTAGCAACGAGCACGACAAGTCTTGACGTTTCACCTCTAATTTCATTAAAAATATTCTCTTTCAAAGAAGCGCCATAATTGCAACCCCGTGAAATATTGCAAAGTATCGCGACCGTGTGCTGGTGTGTGGTCGCCGTTGAACGTTGCACTGTGGCGGTGGTGATGCTATCTCCATTTAAATGGCCGTTCTATACGCCCACTGTTGACATCACGGAGACCGTTCTACTTACTGTTTGCCAGTTATAATGAAATGCAGAATATGTGGTCGTTATGGTCGTGCTAGAGGACGTTGTTACCGGAATTATATTTCCGCTAGCATGCAGTGCGTTATTAGCAGTTCTAGGGATTTGCGTTCTACTGGCACTCTTCTACGAATCTTGATAACAATACTTCTCGTTTAACGCACGCGATACCTGCACCATTTCGATGTACCTACGAATAAACGACGCCACTTGCGAACGATATGCAACGAACTCGTTTCAAAGAATGCAACACTCGTGACCAATAATGCTAATCTCGAAAAAGTACGGGGCCACAATGTTCACAACGAACTACCGTGCTCCGAATTTCGAGAAATCAGAACTGAGTCAAAGAGAGAGTTAAAGAAATTATTTGCTGTTAGCTGGTTTTCATATTTTTATCATCTCTTTCTAACTCATTGAAAATATCCCTGCTCAAGTTCAACTCTACGTGAGAAATAATTTGGCGATAGGAGAAATGGATATTAAGTACAATTTTCTTTCTATCTTTCGAAGCTATAAAATCATGACAAAGTCAGCATGTGCCTGCCAAACAATTCCAACAAAGTTAATTAACTCTCTCGAGTGTAGCATCAACCTCGATCAATCCTCCTGGATTCATGGAATTTTTAAACAGTATCTCGATTGCGTTACAGAAAGAAAAATGTAATGAGAAAATGGATCCGAAAGAGACCTCAGAAACGTGGCACGATTAGTAAAACAAAAAGAACTGAATTTCTGTTCGACTTCGGAACATTTTGATTTTGCATGAAGTTCTACAAAGTTGGTCGAATTCACGTCTCTATAGAAACAGGAAAATATTAATAGCAACCACGTAAATAGTAGCAAACATTGAAAATGCAATGGTTTCATTAAATTACATTTAATATTTATGTTTAATATTAATTCTTCATAGAAATGGAAAATAACAAATTAGTGAGGTAATTTCATTTATCTCCACAAATAGTTACATCTATAATTACCTGCTTTACACGAGAATCCCTCGTGAAAGGGTTACTTTCTTGAAATGTATTTTTCCCAGAAAAAGAGCGTCGCGAAGTATGGAGCCGGTTGCGAAAGTTTCGGAATTCCGGAACAGGCATTAACCGATTCAGGAACATAAGTCGATGTTTAGTTACGAGGCGTGAGAAAGTCGTTACCGTGGCAAACCGTTTGTGAAATATCACTGCATCCGATGTTTTTCAAAGGCTGCAGCTTTTCGTAGGGCAGCGCGGGCGCCGACGTCGGCGCTGGTTGCAACAGCATCAAAGGGTCGTCCTAATTGGTCGTTTACATTTTCGCGTGTAAATTGTACATTGCCCATGGATCCCTCTCTCGCCCTTCGCCGTCCCTTCGCGCTCCCTTCCACCGCCTCAGCCTTCGTTTCGGTCAATGTTTGCCCTGGCGCAATGGTAAGCTGCAACCGTACGGTTTTAGTTGAAATGCCTCGGAGCGGCGCTACACCGTCCACGTAAATTCGCCGACACACCGCGCTCATGATCGTAAATTAACCATAATATTCATATATGCTTATCGACACTGTTAATTACATCACACTAATGGCTCTAAGGGCTGAATCTATAGCTTTGGAACGGTCGACGTTCGCCAACGAGTCCGCCAGGAAATCGACAGGTCGAAATGTATTAGGTTGTTCCGCGCGAAATGTCCGATCCTTAATATTAGATCGTTCAGTACATTCTGCGCACTGCTTAACTCTGAGGGCTGCCATCTTTTATTCTCACGAATTAGGCATTCTGGAATTAGTGAGCGCCGCACAGTGTACCAGAAACCGATTTTTTTGGACAAAAATCTGCCGACAACTCAGTTTTTCATCGATTCAATTGGAATTTGTTTTAAAATGTTCGTGAAGGACTATACTTTGATGACGTGCTGCGCGAAAATCGTTAACTGTCACAATCAAGAATCCTTATCTACAACTCCGATACTTCATCCGCTCATACCATAAAATTTGCATGTCCCAGCTGAGTTGCCGACACTTCTTAACCCTAAACCCTAAACCGCAAAATTTTAAACTGTAAATCTGGCCCTGAGAATTACCAATTGAATAGAATTACATTCGGCACTTATGAGATTAATTTATTGATCTAACAGCACCGTTTTCGCTTCTTGAGAAAGAACTTCCTTGCGTTTGCCATCCTTTATTCTTAGAGAGCTTATAAGTGGATCGCATGATAATAACATATGCCGTATAATATCTATATTTGTCTTTTTGCGGCAACACATTCGGGAGTATTCAGCTCGTGATTTCCTGAAGACTTTATTATTTGCCTCTTGTGGCTCTTCTGAATACAAACCAATTGACAGTTCAAATGTAGCAAGTACTTCACTTCAATGTTGCAGTACCTTAGGAACTGATGGAGGTAGTTTATACCATGGATAAATTTTAATGCACAATTTATCCGTCTCCGAACAATATTCTTTGAATTTCACAGAATCATCTTTCTTGTCACATGTAATTACCTGAAGAATATTATGCAACCTTGTGATAATAACCGCGTTTAATCCAGTCACTGCAGCAACTGATTCGGCTTTTCTAAAGAAAGTTCGGGCCACGTTCACAGTATTTGATGTACCAGCTCCCTGTTTGACAACATCAATTGTGATTGATAGCCCTTTCAAAGAATTTTGCACTGTAACTTAACGATTTTCGCGCAGCACGTCATCAAAGTATAGTCCTTCACGAACATATTAAAAGAAATTCCAATTGAATCGATGAAAAACTGAGTTGTCAGCAGATTTTTGTCCAAAAAAATCGGTTTCTGGCCCACTGTGAGCCGCGCCGTATCGAAAAACATTTCGCTCATCTTCAATTTGTTTAAAACTGCAGAGATTGATCGAAGCAATTGATCAAGGCAGCTTTGATGGCAATATTATAAAACAACAAGATTAAATTTATTTATATTTTGTGCGTCTTTTTGCTATAATATATACGGGAGTCAAAAAATATATTCAATAAGTTCCCATGGAATACCTTTACAATTTCAATAATTGTCGAATAAAAAATCTAAAATGGGTCATTGACCCCTCGTGGTAGGTTTAGCGTTAAACACGGTGCGATCGACGATTTTTATCATAAAAGTCATGCTATCGGCAGGGACCAGCCAACGCGTCTGCTCATGGCTGTCCGTTTCTACTTGGCGTATATACTAACGCGTGCTCGACGAATTCTGAAGCTTAATTTCCTTGTCACTTATTTTTTGGCTGCGTCGTGGGTAATGACAGTTCCGAATCAACGTGAAAATATTTTCTGTAGTCTGTATGTATTCCCCTATTCTTGAATTTGCTACTCTTCAATCCCCCGACCGTATAAACACCGCACGCACATGTAATATTAACTTTAAACCAACAAGAACGTAAACCAAACATACAATGCGTGTTTACTTTCGATATTTCGTATAGACAAGTCCACATAAACATCGCCTACATAAATTTGCTTCCAGTGGGATGTTCATGAACGCAACCTGTGTCGAGAACTCGATTAATTTAAGTAAACAAACTCGCATTAAAATCGAACAAATAATTCCTTTTGATCTAGATGTTGATTCTACTGCGTTTGCAAGTCAATCAGATCGAATAAATCATTTCACCTTAAGGATATCGTCGTTCTTTCTCTTTTATATATTCATTCTACTACATTTACGAAGCAATTTCTTTTGTTTGAGATGTTAATTATACTACATTCAGAACGCAGTCAACTTCAATGAATCCTCCATCCGCCATCCCTTTTGCTTAAGACATTAATATTCTACCATGTTCAGGACTTCATTAATTTCAATAAATCAACCCCAGCTTAAGGTGAAGTAAATCATAATTCTTTTCGCTTCGAATATTAATCCGGCTACATCCCGAGCGTAATTAATTTAAATAAATCACTTAGGGCTGTACAGATCGTAATTCTTTCCGCTTTAAATACTAGATAATAGAATCGAGTATTGCAGAACGAACTGTTACAGAAGTTCGCCGGGAACCCGATGCCCTATTTTCCGTGCAATTAATGGCGCTATCAGATATAACCGAAACTGGACTCGTTAGTTATTGTAATTACAGTAATTTGTATTATTTCCAATATTTCCAACTGTTTTTGATTAATTCCCCGCATCCGTATGCAGTCATTTATTCCATCTGGTGCCCACACGCACGTGTTCCCGAATTCGCCCCGGGCTAAAAACGGCGTAAATCGGATTGTGCTCTCTATCCGATTTTAATCGGTCGATATTGTACATTATTTATTTTTCGCATTCGTTAATCAGTCGATGCACGATAGATTATCTCCTACGGGAGCACGGAGCGGTTTTGGTTTGACGATAAGCGAGCATTAATGCCGCCCATATTTTTCGAAGTTTAAATTTAATTATCGGACGAGTGCACTTCATTCTCCCCGTGCCAAAATACAAATGGCGTTCGGCTATGGGATAATTGATATTTTCAATCCACGTGGAATTGTTCGGAAGACCGGAACGCAATTGTTGAATTCCGCGGATTTTTCGATCGCGAAAAAACACCATTCGCACAAGTGAACTTTGGTAATGGTTTATGGTTTTCAAGTGCATCCCCTTGTTTTTCTGTTTAACTCTGCAATGATATGTTGGAGTCTCTCCTGACCCGAACAAAATGTACCGCACGACAACAGCAAATGTATAGTTTCTTTAGCTTCTTTCTAACATTTGTGTAAAGCCTGAAATATTTTATAGCCTGAGTGAACCACTTGAGGATTAATAATAATCGTGATATTTTTGTAAAGAAATGTTCTTGTTATAAAAATACTCGCACAAGTAAGAAGTCGTTTCCTTCAACGAAGTGATAATTAACTTCCTTGGGCGCAGCATTAATTACAGACTCTCGATAAATATTCATGCGTTCGTGGAATTTTTAAATCCACATTTTCCCGGTGGTAATGCGAACTTGTCACGGTTCAATAAATTTTTACGTTATCAAGATCCACTGGAACAGTTCTCCTCGGCTGGTCGTTGCTCGCATGACGCTGAAATTATAGTACGTCTTCCTACACGTGCTTAACTGGGTCAATTTATTACTAGGAATGCTAGTGCATTCTTCTCGCTGCGATTCTCTATTTTTTCCTTGGTGCTCCTGCCGTTTCATTTCCTCGTATAGATTCAAGGAAGTCTAACAGTGAAGTTAAATTAACATTAACAATGAGATTTAAAAAAAAACAAAAAATCATACCAGTCTCTCTCTCTCTCCCTCTCTCTCTCACTCTCTATTGGCTATTAATTTTTCGCTGATGATGCAGGGAAATTGCTATTCTAGGGCGCATCCATTCTTTGAAATAATGACGAAACTGCACCAAGACCGCGTAATGGCGCATATTGTGCACGATCGCATAGCATGCGTGCCGGTACACCTGATTCTCATGCCATTCAACTTGACTTTTGCAGTGTTGCTACTTTCACTTCATTGAAACGTAGCCTAGAAAGCGTAGTATGGTGTCACTTGTATTACGAAAGCGAGGGTAACACCTGCATATACAATGTATGTAGGCTGCAATCATTGACACAACGATTTATTTTCAATATTCATTATTATATTATATGTTTATTCTTAATATTTACTATATCCTGTGTATCATTGTACTAGCGCTTATTCCAACGTGTCGAGTAAACGTTGTTAGCATGAAACAACTGATCTCGAAAACTCATCGAAAGTGAATCAGCACGTTTTTTTACAGAGTTAAAAATCCATTTCTGTTTTGGTGTATTTTTACTTCCATCGTGAAGTATTGATTATTTCATCCTAAATTTATAATTAGACCAATAGGGACATACAATGGGTGGTTGTAACAAATATAGATAGATGAAACATGGAACAATAATGCTATCACTTATTCAAGTTTTTAATAGAAGATTCCAATTTGATTGTTCGTTGCAGAAAACTCAGAAAGTAATTATTATGCATAATGAAATTGCAGGTCGAATAACAAATAGCATTTTTCTTTTCGTAGTTCAACACATTGTATCTTCAGTATCGAACGATATGTAGCATTTATACCGCGTTTCAAATTAACATTGTTCCCCCCGTTGTTACGTTCGAATGCTTGGCAAATCCACTGTACAGCACAATATGCATTCATTTTATACTGTGTAATCCATAGTTGAACGGACGAAGATGTTCCACAGCTGTGTATAAATCAATAGTAGTACGCGCAACGTCGTTAATCGCAATATCGCATGATAAATAGCATGTTTCATTCCCTCCCCCGTTATTTATACAAGTACGGCATGCAGTCTTCCAATATGATAGACGATATATTGTCCGAGCTTGTCAAAATTATCGAATGGAATTATTAATCGGCCGTACATCATCCGTGGTGACACGACGATGAATGTCTTGGTGCAACGTGCAATTTTTCTAGCGTTAGCCTAACATTACAATCAATTTCCTTCGCCTTCGAGAGCACTCCAATTTTGTACGGTTCAGGGCTCTGATTTATTCTCGTCGGTAATAGCTGGCAAGAAATTTGTTAGAGAATACTCGAGTTACGCGGATTCAGAAGTTCGTATCGGAGCATTACTTACCACGAAATCAGTATCGAAATCTTAGGAAGTGCTCCAAGTTCGATTGGAGTCTCCAGTCTCTGCGCCGCATCGGTCGGAGAGGGTTCTAATTAAATCCATTATTTTATAGAGAACTTCGAAGTTGGACCAACAGGAAGTAAAATGCGTAATTAGCGCCGGAAACGTATCAGTGAACTCGAACATGCAGTAAACTGATATTACCGCCAGTCTTCCTTACCAGTAATTAATTTCTACTTACACGGGGATCGCAATGAACCGTAATTATATGGAAGAAATCGAGCTTCTGCGTTTCCTTTTTAAACGAACGCTTTACGGAAAACCTGTTGGACAGCGTTCCGTCATCTGTGCTACATTTGAAAGAAACTTGATATCATGTCTGTCAACTACATTAGAAAACAAATCAATATTTTTATCTCCAGTGATAATCCTAAAACAATTTTCTCGACTGTGCCACATTAGAAACAAGGTGAATTTTCTTCTAAATACTAATCCCAAAATAGATTCGTCAATTGTGCTACAGTAGAAAGCAAATCAATATTTTTATCTCCAGTGATAATCCTAAAACAATTTTCTCGACTGTGCCACATTAGAAACAAGCTGGATTTTCTTCCATAAGAATTCCATAAATATCTTCCATAAATATTGTATGTATATTTGAATATTAAAGACAGATTGAATCTCTTTTTAATATTCTATGAATGTGTATACAATATTTTGCGCTACTAGGGTCGTTTAACAATAAAACAAAAATCTGAAAATATCGAGTCGACTTTAGCGTTACGAGAAATTCTTCTTCGTGACGCAGTTCTACTTGAATTATAGATAATTAAAGTTGCGTTCCGATAATAACATAAGTTTCACAAGTTTCGATCAGAGCAGATAACGAGAGGTTCTCGAAAGTAAAAGTTCTAGCTTCAATACAATTCATTCATAGTTCAAAGCTTGTTTGTGTTCCTGTTGTGCAGCCATGTTTAAAAAACTTTCCTACATGATACCTTGTTTCCAGTCTTATTATGCAGCTTCTAAAATATCTGCTGCGTGAGAATTTGCAATATATTTTTCTTATGAAATAATTATTTAAATCCTACTAATTTAAAATCCTACAGCATTATCGTGTGTCCACGTAAGTTTTTAATTCGACGTCGAGCTTGACGTCACAGCGAATGAGCGATGTTCCGCAGCCGGGCGGGCGTTTGATGTGTTTTTTTACGAAAAATATGAGGCTTGCAATCGCATTAGCGACGGGGAACAGACAAAACGAAACACAGAGGCTGCATTCGGGTGTCGGTTCTGTAACGGAAGTGCATGGGGGACGTCGATAATGGTGGCGCATCGATCAACGTCCCTTGATCCTTTTTAATGCTAACCCTCGGCAAACAAACGGGCAAAATATCGCGCGACCAGTGCACATGTCGGGGCCGAAATTAATGCACACGATATCGCGGCCGCGCGGCCATACGTTCATTTGTCAGAATTTCTATATGCATGTAAAAATCGCAGAACTTTGGAACGAACGGTCACCGTGTGCAGTCTGCTTCGAGCCGAATCAGCGAAATTGTCGTTGCAGACACCTGCGGCAGGATCGGGCATACATATCTTTCTCTCTCTCTCCTTCTCTCTCCCTTTGTCTATGTACGCGTACGTATATCTATCTATGTATGTATGGTACGTGGGTACACAAACGTTCCTCCTGAATATTCATCCGAATACATTATTCCCGGCAACTTACTTCGACATTTAAATAAGTCAACGAATTGCACGCCGCCCCGAAGCGTCATTATTCGACGCAGACGCGCGAGACCGGCCCAATTAAAAATTAAACGCTTCCCGGCGAAACTTATCCGCGGCCTTGCTTGCTCTGATTATACTCCACGACAAAACGATAAGACACCTCTAGATTCCTAATGTTTCTCAATACCAATGATGTGTAGAAAGATTTTGTATATAGATCTGTATAGAGTACCCTCTGTTTTGTAACATACGAAGTAACTGCTATTATTTACGTTGTGTGTCTTAGGAGTTATCTCAGTTTACATGAAAAACCAGTGCGTCGAAACGATAAGACACGGTGAAGAAGAATAGTGATGTAATTACACTGTCCAACACCAAAGTTCCACAGTTACTTTTGGTTGGTTCTTATAGAGTTTTTAGACCCACAGTTTTTGAGAAACATGACTTTAAAAAACAAAAAAACGTATTTTTCAACTTTAAACAAATATTGTAATGTTATTATAAAAGATATTGAATTGTTCTTTGCAGCAAAAGATTCTGTAGACTCTCCCGAATACAGTGATATCCAGTATTACTACATTATGAATGTTTAAACAATCATTAAAAATGGAGAGACACCACTTTGCACTAATTTTTGAGGATATTTTTGAATTTACAGTGACTCAAACAATTGATCAAATGTTTAATTTTGTTTAAATTTTTATTTAATTGAACACATGTTAATAAGATATGTAACAAAATATTTTATTATAATACATACATAGTTTTCGTAGTTCATATAATACAGAATTAACTTAAATATGTTACACTTTTTAAACAAAATTAAATGTAATTAACAAATTATGTAATGATCAAATTTTTGAGTTTGAAAAAATGAAATATTAGTACTTCGTATACCCTCCTTTCGCTTTCAGAACAGCTTCTATGCGTCTTGGCATACTATCTACTAAACTTTTACACTGTTTAGCCTTAATATTGTCCCAAGCGGTTTTAACTTCTGACCACAATTCAATAATACTTCTTGAATTGTGATCGAAGTTGGCAACTGTTCTTTTTAGTAAACACCATATGTGTTCTATTGGGTTCAGATCGGGAGACTGTGGGGCCAGTCTAAAACAGTAAAACCATAGCTGTTAACCATACTTTGGTGATTTTTGCCTTGTGTTTAGGGTCGTTATCGTGCTGAGAAATGACTTCTTCTGCGTTCTTATTCCATTTTGCCAAACTTCCAATTAAACTTTTCTGCAGGATGGATGTGTATGACGTTGCAGTCATTCGACCTACAATTTTTTCAACGCATCCGACGCCCTCAGTGGTTATACAACCCCAAACTGTGATATGGCCTCCTCCAAATTTCAGTGTTGGATGAATATGATGCAACCGTACTTGTTCTATATTTCCTCGCCATGTCGATTTGCGTCCATCGCACCCAAAACGATTAATTTTCGTCTCGTTTGACCATATTACCTGGGCCCAATCGAGATCTGTATAATTTTTACATTTTTCGGCAAACTGCAGTCGAAGCTTCTTGTGCCGCTTTGTAAGAAGAGGTTTCTTTATTTTTGCACGTCCTCTTAAATTCAATTTTCGCAGTGCATTACGCACTGTTTCAGCGTTTACGTTAATTTTTTTTGCATTTGTACGGCATTATTAACGCTACCATTACGGATTGATCGTATGATTCATCACTTTGTGATAGTGGATAACTTTGATTTTCGTCCTGCTTTATTTTCTAGTATGTTTTCTTTTAAAGTTTCACGTACTGAAGACACAGTACCAACAGAGCACAGTATCTTCTTAGAAATCTCGCGATGAGGAAGCCCAGATATTAATGGTTTTTTAATTTCTGATATTTTACTTGCTTTTATTAGTCTCATTATGAAATATGACTAAAAATATCTTTTTTATTAATTATTTTATCACAAACGTATTCTCGAATGTTTAAAAATAACATTATAACTTACCAGTGATTATATCTGTGCTAAGGAATGCCAAAAATATAAGAATTTTTCACAATTGAGCTTAACACAAATAATTGATCAAGTATACACAGAATATACAAATTTGTAATACACGTCCGCTTTATACGATTACAGGGCTTAAACTGTCGTGAAGTACCGACGCAATGTTAACATTTTTCGTATATGTATCAACAGTCTTAAGCAAGATTCTGAGAAAGGTATACTGTGACTTGTTTCCTTTTTGTTCGAACATTTGATCAATTTTTTGAGTCACTGTATCTCGAAAAATAAGGGCCCAGAGGAAAATTGAACTATATCACCCGATAGAGCAGATTTTGATGTAGAGAAATCACCCTTTGAAGTTTGCAACTATGACGTTTTTTTCGAACCACAAAGCAAAATATTTTCGCCCGACATGAGTAGGCCAATTTATGTTGAGACCGCGCTAGTGGTGAGCGCCATTGGCGCGGCGGCAACTAATGCCGAACGAAGATATTTTGTTTTGTGGTTCGAAAAAAACGTCATAGTTGCAAACTTCAAAGGGTGATTTCACAACATAAAAATCTGCCATATCGGGTGAAATAGTTCAATTTTCCGCAGGACCCTTATTTTTCGAGATAAATTCAAAAATATCCTCAAAAATTGGTGCAAAGCGGTGTTTCTCCGTCTTTAATGATTGTTTAAACATGTTTAAACATTCTTAATGTATTAGTATTGGTTATCACTGTATTCGGGAAAGTCTACAGAATCTTTTACTGTAAAGAACAATTCAATATCTTTTATAATAACATCACAATATTTGTTTAAAATTGAAAAATACGTTTTTTTTAAAGTCAAGTTTCTCAAAAACTGTGCGTCTAAAAACTCTATAAGAACCAACCAACAGTAATTGCAGAACAAATTTGGTGTTTCGCCATGTCTTATTGTTTTGACGCACCAGTTTTTCATGTAAACTAATATCTTACTTCGTAAGAGGATCTATATACAAAATCTTTGTACACATCATTGGTATTGAGAAACATTAGAAATCTAGAGGTGTCTTATCGTTTTGTCGCGGAGTGTTAGTCGCTCATGAAGTTTGAAGGTTCGTAATGCGATATTCCCTCGAACAAATCGTAAATCCGACTCTTTACGACCGATATCTTGGACGGCCGAAGCGAAGCACCTTTTCTTCTCACGATTATGAGCGAAGACGTTACGGTGTATTGAAATGGAATGTGATAAGTAGACAGTACTTTATGCAAAAGTGTCCATACTAACTGCGAGATACGGTAGCCATTTAGAAGCTTCTTTCTTTATTCAATAATCGTAGAAAATTGTACATCTACATTCTTGAATTCTTTAGATCTTTTCATTGTTTGAAATTCCACCTAAAATATAAACGCATAAAAAGCATTTATTTGATTTCGCTTTCAGAAACGAATTTGTTCATTTAGCTGTTGCATCGAGGACTGGATTGAAACATTTTTCAATGGGTCGTTCCTGTTAAAAATTATGCCATGAATGGTGCGATGAATGCGAGGTAATAAGTGTAGAAGTGCTTCGCGCGACGTATACAATTGTGACATTAACAATGTTCATACAGGAGCAGAATGAAATTATATTCTGTAGAATATGCATGAACGAAATTGCGAATCACTGTGTTGCATTTACATACGTTCGCCTGGACCATTATTACAGTGTATTGTATTCGCTGTGTTGCGGATATTTACGGAAATTAAGTGACATTAGTTGTTAATTTAAAAACGAGACGGTCGGACTACATTAGAAATAATTGCAACAGTCATATAAACGGAACGCCATAATGTGAATGGTAACTACTGGGAATTAACAAATCAGCGTATCATCTCTATAAGTAATTAGGAACATGAACTTAAAAACTGCATGTTAAATGAACAAAATATTTTCAACCTGTAGTAATTAAATATGATATATAAAGTAACGCATTGAACATCGAACTACTTGGAGTTAATTTTCATAAAATTAAAATTGAAATCCATAAGATAAAGTCCTAAAAATAGGTTTATCCAAATATGTACATCATCATCAAAACGAATTACTGAATTTCTACATGTAGGGCGCAATCAACGTGCAAAAGTCTCATTATTATGCCTGGCCAATAAAATATACAATTACAGTAAATTTTCTATAAATGCGAAGGCCTCGGGGGGATTTCTTCGCATCTATCGCATTTGGTACTACTTTTTGAGCTTCAAAGCAGTGTAGCCAAATGAGGGGAGTCACGGTGAAATGATGTACCTCCTCTCTGATGACGGCGAATGAGTGGGGCGAATGGGAGACACGTTGCACGTGCGCGATGGGGACCGTGGAGTGTACGCCTGCGCACGGTACTGGAATGGAATAGTGGAAGGGGTCAGGAGGAGAGTACGGGAGCTCCATTTGGAGCTCATTCCGGCTTCACTGTATCAAAGGCTGAGCCGAACGTCTCTACGTTCGGCTCAGGACAGCGCGTGTAAAGAGTGACCACGGCAACTGTCGATGCGACGGCAACTGTCCGCGTCCCTTTTTTTCTGATGCGCTGTCCGTCCTTGCGTTCGAAACTCTCATCATCGATTAAACCACAAAATAAAGTTGAAATTATATCGTGTTTGGTATCATTTTGCATTAGAAAAATGCCAGGAATATATTGCTGAAAGTTCCATAAAAAAATAATTAAAATTATTTAAATAAAAATAAATTTTTTTAAAATACCACGTTTTTAAAACGGACTAAAAAGTATAAAATATAATTTTTAAAAACGGACTAGAAAGTATAAAATAATTTTTTCTAGCCCCATACTGATTCCTAACCCCGTACAGATAGTCCTGAAAATTTGTGATTGTGAATTTTGAATAGCTATGGAAATACTTGTAAGATTTAAAACGAAAAACGTGGGGCGCAAAATAATACATAGTAAGGAGTGGAGAGAGTAGATGCCGCTGAGAAAACTCGCAAAACAGTTAATGATTTAGGTGTTCATGCATCAATTATCTATTGCATGCGCCCCACGTTTTTCGTTTTGAATCTTACAAGTA
Source organism: Lasioglossum pauxillum (assembly GCA_933228785.1). NCBI lineage: Eukaryota > Metazoa > Arthropoda > Insecta > Hymenoptera > Halictidae > Lasioglossum > Lasioglossum pauxillum. The sequence goes on along the minus strand of OW121701.1, from coordinate 34,067,352 downwards.
TTTCCATAGCTATTCAAAATTCACAATCACAAATTTTCAGGACTATCTGTACGGGGTTAGGAATCAGTATGGGGCTAGAAAAAATTATTTTATACTTTCTAGTCCGTTTTTTAAAATTATATTTTATACTTTTTAGTCCGTTTTAAAAACGTGGTATTTTAAAAAAATGTATTTTTATTTAAATAATTATTTTCTGCTTTTTAGCCTTATATGTGTGAAATTTTACAATCGATTTTGAACATTTTTATGAGATTATAACAGAGACATGTAGTAAATTTCAGACGGTATTGCGACGCGTCATATCGAAAACGAACGCCGTGGTAAAATGTCAAAGATAAAGTTTCGACGGAGAATTTCGGTGTAACTGTTCTTTCGCTTGGTAAACAAACATACTATAATAATACGTAGAACTTTGTAAACACCGCACGGAGCTCGAACGCACACTGACGCACACTGAGCTCCTTCGGTGCGAAGCGGGTCAGTGGAGTGGGGATGAGTCACAGTGGGAACACGTAGTAGTGTTGGGACGCTGAACGCGAAGACGTACTACGTCACCTGGCGGGGGGGGGGGTGCAAAGGTTCAAATTATTAATAATTTATATCTCCTGAACGCATAGGTTTTTTTAAAAAAATTTTTTTAAATATTGCATTGTCATCCAGTTCTGAGTTATGTTTAAAATTTCAGGTCTCTAGTTCATCGGGAAGTTAGTTTAAAATCAATTGCAAAATTTGTACCGAACAAACAGACAAACAAGAAAGCGAGCTAATAAAAACGTGGTAAAACAGAGAAGATTAAATATTGGTGTTACATTGTGATGATGCACGGGCGTTTGGACTGTGCCGACGACTGCGACTCTCCACGTCGCGTTAGTAGTGGTTCACACCGATATACCGAGCCGAGGTCAGGTTACTAAGCTCGGGGGGGATATTTTTTTCGCATCTATCGTACAAAAATGTTCGCATCTATAGAAAATTTACTGTACTAGCACAAGTTACAAAATCAACGTACCACCGCGAACGAAAAACTCATTGCAACGTCTGCCCAATTCGTATATTCGATGCCCGCGGATGCATATGTTTTGGCAACCGTGGACGAGGTTGTAACAGGGTGCGGAAGAGCCGTACTGCTAAAATTTTCGTAAGATCATCGCAGCGTTCAAGTTCCCGTTGATCACGGTGAAACGGGCCAAACCGGCCGTTGTATACGCGGCAATGTTTTACTTTTACTCGTATTTGATTACGGCCGGCGATTCCACGAGACGTGGCCAGTCGACCGCGATGCAAATGATGCACTCTCCAGAATTAAAGTGTTTGCAGCTACACCTGCACCCGAATGCAACGGCGCGGAAGGGACGACGCAGCGCGCTACTCTTTGCTGGACGAGTACGTCCTGCACAGTTCAGGCGCTCGTTTCATTTTCCATTTGTTAAATTTCTCTCTCCTCTGCCTGCTGTTGTTGCCTTCTTTTTTACTCTCGCTCTCCTCCCCCTCTCTCTGTCTCTTTCCACGCGATGATCGATGCTTCTGCACGGTGTCTCATTTATTGCGCCTGCACTTCCGGCCGTTTCATCTTCGGCTGTTTTTCTCGTGGCGTTCATCGTCGCGCTTGTTACTACAGGAATCATCAACGAAAATGATTTATCTACGTTTTTCTTATTACACGTATCCACTTGCGGGCATGTTCACTCTGTTTTCAAATTCAGTTTGTTGGAATTTGTTTTTAACCGGCTTCGAAAAATAAGGAGTTTACTCAATTCGATCTGTATGTGCCCTTTTGTTTTTTTCTTTCGCTTCTTTTTTGTATGTATGTTCACCAATTACGCCGAGATGGATGGACCAATCGGAACGAAACCCTTTGCATCTTGTAGAGTATGTCCCCGGGGTGGTCCCGTGAAAAATTTTTAATTTTTTTATTCCTTACGATTTTATTTGCGAAAAATGAATTATTTCATGTATGTTCACCGATTACCCCGAGATGGATGGACCAATCAAGACGAAACCTTCTGCATTTTGTAGGACATGTCTCCCGAATGGTCCCTTGGAAACAAATTTTGCATTTTTTCATTCTTTGCGGTTTTTATTGCAAATAACAAATAAGACCGAAAAACCATCCTACGGTGTTCTACAAATTCTGCTCGTTCCACTAAACAGTGTGAAATAAAAAAATTAAACCGACTTCGAATAAACGCACGAAAGAAATGCACTCATCCATTCATAAATCAAGAGATTATATCCAATTAAGTGGTCAAATCAATTCTTTCAAAATCAATGTTTAGCAAAAGAATTATTCAACTGTATTCCAGTTTTAAAAAGACGCACTAAAAACAGTGCACTAAAAAGTATGAAACAATTTCCATTTAATTTATGTGAATACACACGAACCTAAATACAATACAGTCTTTTCGGGTGGGGCGCAAACTTGAAAATTTTCCAAATGACAGATGTTGCTGATTATGACTTCACTGGAATATAGTGAACTTGGAAATCAGTAGGTGGGAAGAGAAGATACATTAATATTTATAGGAAAGCATGTAGAAGAATTTAAGGATTTTCGTAATTTCGTATTTCGTATTTAAGTTCGTGTGTATTCACATCAATTAAATGGAAATTATTTCATACTTTTTAGTGCATTTTTTTAGTGCGTCTTTTTAAAACTAAAATACAGTTGAATAATTCCTTTGATAAACATTGATTTTGAAAGAATTGATTTGACCACTTAATTCGAGATAATCTCTCTCTTGATTTATGAATGGAAATCATAATCATCATAGAAGTGATTGATTGCATCATTAAGTACCGGTAATTTTCCTTGGCGTTACATAAAATGTAATGTGCGTAGCATTCATCTCGGAGATTGTTTTAAAAGAATATTTCCGCAGAGACATGAAATCTGATATTTTCGAATGAGAGTATATTTCGACGTGTGTTTTATTGGTGGATCATGAATGTAATTAGCATAAGTTAGGAAACATCGTTCTAGCCTGGAACCTAAATATGTCAGTGTTAAGGTGAGTCGGGTTCACCGAGCAACTGTGATCGCTCCTAAACGTCTCCGGAAATCCGCTGATCGTGATAGATCTCTGTATAATGTCCATAAAGTTCCAGGACGGTGCAAGGTTTATGGTCTACTCTTAGCCCGGCAAGACCTGCGCATTGTCCACATTGCCTCTATCCCCATACAGCTGTAAATCACTGCCGGATTTCTGATTCATCGGACTTGGATTCCTGATTCATTGGAATACTGTAAACCACCCTTCTGATGCAACCTGGATTCCTCGTATTTTGTCCGGGGATCTATGACTGTCTACCTAAATAACAAACTTATGTGCATGAGCAACGCCAATTTTCTTTCCCATTCTCATCAATTTTGAATTAGTCGAGGGGATATGCACATCCGGATAAAAGAACCTCATTGTTTAATACATGGCTTTCTACATAAATAAGTGAGTCTAAGGGAGTGCGTTAGTCTTGTTTTCATACATAATAACTAGGCTACGGGGTTTTTATGCTTAATAAAAATTTTGTGCATACATAGCAGGATGTAGGAACTGCATATACATCTATTTCTTCTTTTAATAATTTTAATCAGTTACAAATAATATTGGGTTGTTGCAAATGAGATGGACGTTTTGAATCTTTAACATAAACTTTTATTTTACAAGCTTTATTCATATTCCATTAATTGAAATAATTTCGATCGACATCGATGCACTTCTTCCATCGTGATACAAGTGCCTCAATGCCTTTCTGGTAGAAATCTAATAAACGTGAGGCAATCAATTCATCAAATGCAGTTTTTACAGCACGTTGTTCTTTAAATATTTTTCCATTCAAAAAGCCATTTAGGTGCTTGAAAAAATGTTAACCAGTAGGTGACAGGTCAGGCGAATAATGAGGGTGAGGAGGAACATCACACTTCAACTCTGCTAATATTTTTACTGTTTCTTTCACAATATGTGGCCGAACATTATCGTGAAGCAATATTACACCACGTCTATCGACTAGTGCCGACTGTTGAACACGCAGTTCTTCGTCTATTATATCAATTTCCTGACAGTATTTGTCAGCAATTATGGTTTCACGAGAATCCCTTTCAACTATCTGTTTTAAATCTAAATCTTCAAAGCTGCTGGCTTATGACCACGAGGCTCATTTTCCAGATTTGTATCTCCGGAACGAAATTTTTCAAACCATGGTCTCAAGCCTCATGGTCCGATCACTTGCTACACCTTCACCGAAAGCGTCATTTATGTTTTTCGCTGCTTCAGACGCAGTATGTCCAAGTTTGAACTCGTACAAGTACCTATATTATACGAATTTCCTTTTTTTCCATGGTGAACGAAAATCGATTTTGTAGATATATGTATTTTTTAAACTGTACTACTTCAACCCTACCTGTCGTGGAAAAACTAAACCACGAAGGTGGGAAGTTTCAAATGTGATAAACGATCATTTCAATTGCAACAACCTAATATAATCAGTAGACTGCAGATCTTTATCCAGAATAAAAAAAATTTCGCATTGATTGCAGGACTAAGGAGCCAAATAAAAATTGTATTCTTTTTTCAATTATCCTATTTTGCTGAAGTTAATCCATTGATGTCCTGAAATATTTTTAACATGCCCACTGCTTTAAATTGTACCTACCCATTCTTGTCGTATCTTGTTGATCTTTATGCAGAATAAGTGTTCGCATTGATTGCAGGACACTGGAGCCAAATAAAAATTGTGTTCTTCTTTTAATCATCCTATTTTGCTGAAGCTATTCCATTGATGTCCTGAAATATTTTTAACATGTCCACTGCTTTAAATTGTACGCACCCATTCTTGTCGTAAATGCATAAACTTCACAGACGAATAACATACAGACTGTACACCAAATATCAATGTTCCCAGAACTCGTCAGAAGCCGAGCAAGTATTCCGAGTTTCCACGGGGAGGCCGAATAGCGAAAAAGCTTCGAAATTCCATATAAAATATCTCGGAAATAAATGTATCTGGCAAATACATTATTGCTGGAATAATTGCGCCTCGTATGGCAGATTCCATCCCCACGGTTCGTGCCGGAGGCTTCCGGGTACCGCGAGATGCCTTTGTATTTTCAACGAAGCTCCAGTTACCTCGGGGGAGCATACTTAAGCAAACACAGGACGACGCATAATCTCGTGAAAAACAATAATGCACGTTGTTCGCCGTACCATTAGCTTGATAGAGATATTATCCCATTTTTTACGTACACAAGCGAACAACAAATCCGTTCCCCATTTTACATGGCGTCTCTGCGCGTACACGATTGTAATTGCTTTCATTTTAACCGAACGTCGATCAGTGTATTATTGAAATTCTCCTGACTGTGGATTTTGTACGTTTGTGACAGGGATCAGTGAAACGAGTACAAAACGATGAAAACATTTCGGGAATTTAAAAGTATTTTCCGATTTTATCCATCTCATTAAGATTATTCAAAAATAAAATTAATATTTGTGCATTTCACGTATGCGTTTCTATGCAATTAAATTTTGAAGAACTCGAATGGAAAATTCGATTTGTTGATATTTTCCTGTCTGCGGATTTCATGAATTTATAATAGAAAAAGCAACGGAAACATTTCAAGAATTGAAAAACATTTTCGGATTATCTCCGACTGCTTAAAATGATTAAGAAACAAATGTGTATGGAATTCACGTATGTGAATTTCTGTATACTTGAATTTTCAGCATTCGGTCTACTCCTTTGATCAACTTAATGTCGGTGTTGCATTAAGGTGTACTTTCCATAAAAATCGGTCGTTACGTGACACGAGATTCTGTAGAAGTATGTGAGAAAATCGATAGCTGATAGCACGTAGAATTGTCGCAGATAATATCGCGCCGCGAAAAACGCGGACCGTGTTCCTCGCAACCACTTTACGATAGGTGGCCTTATCCTTGGATCTGCGATCGATATCCTCGAGATAGCGATCCTACTTACATAAGCTCGCATTAACATTCGCTGTCGGAACTCCGTTCTGGCAGATTTACAATTCCGAGGTTAACGAACAGTTCAAGAAATCCCGCTTACAGCTCGATCCACACTCCGGCCGGGTAATTCTATTTTCCACCATCGGTAATTACATTTCGCTAAGTGCGTTGTCGCGAAGCATTTTCACTTTTCTCGAGTCCTAGTTCTTTTGCTGCTTGCAATCTCAGCTACACATTTCTTACGGGAAAATTGACAGCTGCTTTTTCCCGGTTTCGTGCCGGTGCCGGATTTTATTGAAGAACAAATTTCACAGATACGAAAGAGTTAAAAACTGCAGCAGAACATAAGAATTATTCTTCTGAACTATCTTAGAGTTTGAGTTTAGTCTATCTGAGTTAAATCTGAACCTACTGGTCGAACGGCCGGTTTTATATTTTTCATTTTATAATTGTTTAAATTATAAAGTTGCGTACGTGGTAATTGATTCGATAAATTTTCTCATCTGAGCAAACGTAAGCAGAAATAAATAGATGCTTGTTATTGTTATAAGCTAAACATTTTAATCGCTTTTAGAGCTCGGTAGGTTCAGTGTTTTAACAAATTTATTTCTCCTTAGAAATAAATTTATTTTTTTCTATGTGTTTTATAGTTAAACGAGATGGCAGAAAAATATATTTCAAATGATTTTGGGAGAGATACGTGGTTCTCTGAGAATGATCCGATTCTTCCTGAGTTGTCATCGTATTTGTCCCAATAAAATCGTTAACAGCTCCAATAGACACGGATCCCACTGGTAGACACTGTGCACACATAATACCTTTGATACGATAGTGACCACTAAACATAGTTAATTGACGAGTACACATTACAAAGGCTATCGATTTGGTTTGGGTAGACTTTGGCAAGCCCGAGTCACCTAATCTGTATTAGGGGGAAGATGATAAGCTTTTGACATTGACGTGAAATCAGTGCAATAGGTGAACAGAATAATAGGGGTCTCTAGAGCTACTGTTTACCACCGATGATAGATGCACAACGCCACATTTAATTATGTTAGTTTAATTATGGTAATGGGATCTCTCACGAATGCTCCAATTGTACACATTATTTATAGGATTTCTCTTATTCCATTTATTAAAAACAAAACGAACACAAGTGCTGATTTTAATAGACAATTTAATAAAATGGATTTCGCATTGTGAATTTGCATTTTGTTACGATTTTATTCACTTTTGGAAACGTTTCTGGTAATTGGAAAAAGGTCCCACACTGTGAGGCATTCCATGGGATACGGCGCACAGTGGAATTTTTCGTCCAAATCGGAAACAAAATCAAAGAACTTTCGATAGAGATGAGGTAGAGCGATGAAATTTTTTTAAAATTGAAGCCGAAACTTGGGAGAATATGGGAAAATAGGAAGATTATGGTACGAACGTTTTATAACCTTGAGAAATTTCGTTAAACAATTCGTTCACAAAAATCGATTTCTTGTAAAATCCTGAAGTCGTAGACAAATTTTGAAACCAATCCAATTTGAATTCAGCATGAAAAAATCTACAGGAAATGATGTATGGCATGTTACAAAAAAATTTTTTTCTACCCGTGGTATTGCAAAAACCACAATTTTCGTGACATTGTGCAAGTTTGACGATTTTTTTCAAGGTTAAAAAATGTTCGTACCATAATCTCCCTATTTTTCCCATATTCTGTGAAGTCTCAGCTGTAATTAAAAAAAATTTCAGCTCTCTATCTCAATTGTATCGGAAGTTCTTTGATTTTGTCTCCGAAATGGACGAAAAGTTCCACTGTGCGCCGTATCCCGTGGATCGCCTATTCTAGCGGTAAGCGCCACTGGCGGCAGCTCATGTCGGGCGAAGATATTTTGCTTTCTGGTTCGGTAAAAACGTCGACGTTTCAAACTTAAAAGGATGGTTTCTCAAGATAAGGTCGATTTTCTGCTGGACCCTTATTTTTTGAGACAAATTCAAAAATATCGCCAAAAATTGGTGCAAAAGTGGTGTCTCTCCGTCTTTAATGATCGTTTAAACATGTTCAAACAATCAAACTTTTGCTGTAAAGATCAATTAAATATCTTTTATAATAACACCACAATATTTCTTCAAAGTTGGAAAATATGTCATTTTTTCAAACCCAAATTTCTCAAAAACTTTGCGTCTAGGAGAAAAATTAAGGACAGATTCGGAATCAGCGCAAAAAACACTATAAGATTTGCATAGTGAGAATCGAAATTCTTCTTGGCTGTTGCAGTGTTATTTATACCATGAATTAAGTGCACGATACTTCGAATTCATTTATAATATACACATTTATACATTTAGACGATTTAATAAAGTGGATTTCGCACTGTGAATTTGCATTTTGTTAAGATTCCATTCGCTTTTGGAAACGTTTCTAGCAATTGGAAAATACCATAGAATCGCTGATGGATGTTTTAATGTGCATTGTCTTACAAAAATAACAAGGTTAAATTAATTTAACACGTTGCTTCAAAAATTTGAATTTTCTCACGACTTTTATAACAATATTAAAATTGAATAAAGAAATCGATTTAAAAATCTCCAACATAAAATCTGAAACTGGTGATTTAACTTGTCGTGGTACGGTTAGCGTTAATTATTTATACGATGAATTATGTGCACGATGCTTCGAATTCATTTATAACATACACATTTATTTCTAATGAAAAATTCAAAGAGATGGAGTAATCTCGTGAAACCTTTGCAATTTTAATAATTACGAAATAAAAATGTGAGAAAACGGTGATTTCTGATCCGTAAATTCAGCGTTAGTCTGTCCCCGTCGGGTGTCTTTCTCGATAGCCGTCACGTCGTATTAATTTTTAATCCATAATCCCGGCTGCGGCGGGCATAATTCGAAACGCGCGTAGCGAAGACAGTGTCTATATGACACGCGGGGTGATAATATTTGTCTACATATGTCGGGTCGACTAATGCGTTGAAATGCCGATAATGATGACACCGTAATTCACCGAACGGTGATTGCTGTGCTCGAATCAGACATCAGCGCGCGCGCGGCGGCTGGTGATTTGCGGGGATAGAAAGCTGAAAACAGCGTGGGCTCGTTTAGCGCACTACAAACGCGCGTACACCGAGTAATTGGGAGATTAAGTGCAACCAATCGATGTTAACATCGGTGCTCGAATCGAACGCGATAACTATGCGGAATTTACAACACTAGAAAACCCATAAACACGCCTGAAAGCATTATGCTGTCTTATAACTTCGCTTGGCACCTCGTAACACCCTTCCATTAACGTCTCAGACGTGTCCTCGAAAATCGTGGAAAAATTTTTCTTTCTTCTTTGACAAGCACTTTACATGTGAATATTTTATTTATTTCATCAATCAACAAATTAAGAAACTGTTCCATTATTCGAAGTCTCGTATTATCCTGCCTAGTTCGGATAATTGAGGTGACTTTATGTTGATTCCATACATTAAAAATCTATATAGAAACTTCATGTTATTACTAAACTGCGGATCTTTTTATGCCAAATGAAAACTTTCCATCTGAATTGCCTGAAATTGGGGTGAAATCAAAATTTAATTTCTTTCTTAATATGTACAGTAAGGAGCATAACTGATTCCACACACTTTAAATCAGAACAACTTTTTTGAATGGACCAAACGACTTCAATTTCTCTGTGAGGATCGCTGAACGCGATGACGTACTACCGAGCGGAGCGCGGGGAGGTGTAACGGTTAAACTCGTTAATAATTTATATTCCTGAACGCATAGGCTTTTTTAAAAATCTTTTTTTAAATATTGCATTGTCATCCAGTTCCGAGCTACGTTTAAAATTTCAGGTCTCTAGTTCATCGGGAAGTTAGTTTCAAATCAATTGCAGAATTTGTACCGAACAGACAGACAGACAAGAAAGCGAGCTAATAAAAACGTAGTAAAAAATACAATTTTGAAAAATCCATTTTCCTTAATGGAAAGCTGAACGATTTTCTGGAAAACGAGATATCGAATCCGATAAATTTATTCGACATTTTCGACTTATTAGAATCACCCCCTCTACGGCGTTGTACCAACGATTTCGGGACACCCTGTATAAGATAGCTTTACTGTGAAATGGTTTTTCTCTTCGTTTAGGTGAGGTCCATAACACGATTCCGTGCACGGTCGGCGAATTACCGAATTTCGAGGTACAGGTGAAAAATGACTGGGACCGTTATAACGAACGCTCGGTGTCAGCGTGGCGAAAGTGTAGACAGTGGCCCGAGCGTGGGAAAGCAACGAGGTACCCAGTGGATGTCAAAGAGCATCAGGACGGATTTAACGGATCTAAAAGTTACGAGGGAATCGCACGGTTCATAAGATCCGAACTCGGTTCGTTATTCCTCTCGTTGTGAGGAAGCGAGAGTCGGTTATCTCTTAATCCGAGGCTGAACTTCACAGACTTTAATCTTGTGATTAGAGGCGGACCCTTTGATTCCACCTGCGTCTGATCATTACCACATTCTCTTAATCAGTGCAGGTTTTAATCTGAATCGCTTCGAATAAGTGGAAAACTTCTGTTCCTACCCGTATTAGTAAACTGATACGTTACGAATCCGGTTTGGGGCGGTGACAAAAAATTGTTTCACTGTAGAACCACTCTACTGTGGGTCTAGAGTTACAATGTTGCTAACAAAAGCACTTCACGAGGATACGATTCATTTTTACTGAATAAATTTGGTGCATAATATTTATTCACGTAAAATTAGATACAAAAATGGTTGTGTATCACCTACAGTTTACGTAAATAAAATAATAAATGAGGTTCTATTTATAAATACGAAACTCAGCCTTTGACTAATTTATCAAAAATGAATTTCATATTTGCTTTTAAACCATGTTGTTGGAAGCCACAGGAAAAACATACATTTGCAGTGGTTAATCAAATTATTGGAGTCACAGGAGCAAAGATATATTTATAACCCATTTGCAATTCAATGCTTCATAAATAAACTGCAAAATAAAAATTGTTTGCACGAAATGGAAGACATGGGAACCAGACAGAAGTTTATTTCTCTCATCAGTGGTTTTATGAAATCATAACGTTGATATTTTTAAATCCTTTTTGTCTTTCCCGTTTGGAATTGCACATTTCTGTCGTAAGTGCATGCAAATCCTCTTCACCAACCACTTTACGAAAATAATAAAAATTCAGTGTGGCTGTAGTTTCAATTTGAAAGTGGACGATTGAAACGTAAGCTCGTCAATTTATGAAAGTGGCCTCGATATAATTTTCCGACTGTAATTGCGTCTTTGTTGCGCAAAGAATCGTGGGAGTTTGATGGCGGTAGATTCATCCTGACGTCGTTGTCTCGTTGGCGGAACAACACGCCTGACTATCAACAAGTCAGCATCCACATGGAAATTCAATTTGAGCTGCAGTGATTGCGAGTCCCGTGACGGCTACAGGTGACAATGTTCGTGAGACCGTGCCATGGAAATGCCAGGTCGAATAATCTGAAATTGAAATTACGGAAGTTAAGAGCTTTGTTCCAGAGTCCCAAGCACAACTGCCACTACGGGGGCTAACGCGACAAGGCACCCCGACGCAAACGTGGAATCGTTTGACTAATTCTAAAGGAATTTTGAATTTTCCTATATTCCTATCTCGCGGGCTCGTTTCTCTGTTTTCCAAAAAACCTTTCTCGCTGCAGTGCCCGTAACATTTCATTTTCATATTAATCGAACCGCAAAATATTTTTGTTTTTCTTATGAAACTCTCTCAAACAAATATTTGTGACATTTTTCTAATTAGAATCATATCAAACACGGTACAATTTGGTTGCTCAGTATTTTGTTTATTTCGTTTCGCTGCTATGAATTGCAGCTAAAATGAGACGTTCTAAAGAAGAAAGACTAGACGTATTGTCAGTTTATTTTTACGGTTAAGCGCGGAACCGTTGCGCGAGTTCAGAAACTACGCAGGCGAAGTGTTTTTCTTCGTTTAAGGCGATTGCCTAATTTCGCTCTGAAAATTGAAACGCGCCGAGGACGGCGCATTTTCGCGATTGCAGAGAATTACAAGGCCGGGATTAGGTGAACGTCACCTTTCGCCTCGTATCCGAGAGCAATCTTTCGTCGCCGTAACGCCTAACAAGACGTTTTGTGCGAGGATATCGGGGGAAAAGTTTCGGCTGCAAACATCAAGCAAAACTGGTGACAGAGCGCCGATGTTAGGTGAAATACGCCCGCGAGACAACAGCTGCTCGTATAAGTTTAATCCTACGCGCAATATAACCTGCTGGGAGGAGCGACCTCTTCTCTCCTGGTGTCCCCCTTCTCCCTCTCCCGCCTCGGAATCTCACCAGTTCCTTACTCAATCCCTTATTCCTCTTGTTGTGTTCTCGGTATGATGTAATAAAGAGTCTCTGCCTCCTCCCTTTCACTTCCCTCCTGCTAAATTCCCTTCTTTGTCCTTCTACCTTCAACCAGAGGCTGCTGAAAAATTCTACTCTTCTGCTGGCTTCGATATTGAACTTGATTAGGGTCGACAACAACTGAAACCCGCAAGGACTATAACCACGGGTAAATCAATTTACGGTTCCCTTTCGATATAAGACGACGATGTATTTTTCGCAATAAGAAAATCTCTCAGCGCTCTCCTTCATTTGAAATTCGAACATTTGTAAAATCTTCGAAAATTTTTTCGTAATTGGATCCAGCAAAGATCCACCTAATTTGCAAAATTCTAGTCTAATTCTTTGAGAACATATTTTCGAGTGATGTGAAGCTGTTTATGTAAACAAGAAGTGGAAACTTCTATGGCGATTGCACACCTTCCCCGAGTTCGCCAGAACAGCTTTTCACCTCGGGGCGTGACGGATCAGACTCATTCACTGCACAGCAAAGTTTTCACTACAATAAAAATCGCCAAATAAAAATAAAAAGGAAATTCGCATAACGTAGGACTAAGACAGAATAACGGGATGGACGTCAGGCTGACAAATATGGAAATACAAACGGAATTTAGTATAGAAAACAGCATTGAAAGCGTTTCACCGAGCGGAAGATCGCGTGGCGACTGCCGAGCAGCCGATTTGAATTCGTGACACGCGGTAAATAGATTTGGCCACGGCAAAGTGACGCTCCGGATCTTCGGCACGGTGCCGGGTACCTGTCTGCCACCAAAACCGGCGGTGTTCTGAAAAGATAGAAGCCGCGCATGACTTGGCTGCCGCTCGTACCTCGTCCACGGTTCACAACAGTTTATTTCATTTTGTATTCCATAGTTGGCCTCGCCCGACACTGCTGCTACTCTCCGTGGCGTAACGCTCGATTTCATTCGCGTTTTGAAATCTTACACCCCGAGCTCGTGAAATTCCCTCGCCAACTTCGAACGCTTCGCGATCCCTCACCGAATAATAAACCGCGGATGCTCCTTTCCCTCAAGACGAAATACTGTCGATGTATCCGCTACTAGTATTTTCACAAATATCGCGCAAGGCACTTAAAGTGCTTACAATTAGCGTGTGGCCGACTCGAGTGTCAATTTGCGTCTACGCTGCGTTCGATTTGAAATCGAGTTTGTTCATTACCTCTCCATGAGGCGTGTTTCTCAGCGGCTCGCTAATTGCAGTTGAGCACTGACAAGACGCAATACACACTGTGAGGAGTGCACTGAGCAACGAGACAATTTATGGGATGACTTACAAATAGCATTACATGTAACGAAGACGTTGGAACGTGCAAGGAATTGTGTTCGAAATGGGGAGGATGATCAACACAGAGCCGGTCGTCGAGGAAAATCCGACTGACCGTTCTCGGGCTCCACTATACCTTAAACCTAGGTATAGTAGCACGCTTTACGCTTGAATTTGAGCTCTCGAGAAAATTATAGAGGTTGGTTTGCAGTAGCGCTGGCCAAGCTAATCCCACCGTATAATTAACCACTAACAACCGTCCTGGGTTCTCGTACAAACCTACGTCATAACTCATGGCTAAGCTTCCACGAGTGCATGTAAGTGCCTGCCTGTATACCGGTGCACGACGATCGCCTTTCTTTTTTTCTCTTATTGTTGGTACTATCGGAGAAGAAATACCATGTCCGTGCAACCAGAGAGTGAGAGAGAGGGAGTAATTAGAACCCGTCACGTGCTGCAATCCCAGCGAATCACACTTGTAACGTTATTGATTCGATGATAACAATTGACCAATTTTCTTATGAGCGTCACTTATTATTCAAGGCGAGTCGCGCAATTGGGCCGGCAATCTTGCGTTTGGTTGAAGAAGAATAAGGAAGATTCAATGCTGCGAGACTCCAATTGTCAACTATACTATGACCTTAACTTGAGCTGTCGCACTGTGGTCTAAAAGTCAGTTCTAGCGCGAATAAATTAAAAACACCAACTAACGTAAATCTGTAAAAATGTATACTTGTATGATAGTTTGATATGTATACTACAATAACAAAAGCAAAATTAGTAAATCACATCACCGTATTATTGTTGGCAAGATTATCAATATTCCAGTAATCACATTTTGTTTTTCTGCGTTAGTCAATTGCTACAAATTATAACCTGAAAATATCAAGTTCTTTCTTGAAGTGTGCATAAATTGTGTTAGTATCTTGTTATATATGATATTATCAGTATGGCTGTAACTGGAAATGGTAGGTTTACGTTTCCTTCACATACTTTATGATATATTTTATAAACTGATACTGTATAAGAAAAATTATTAGAATGTCGTAAGTTTTACAAAATTTTCACGCATTTATTTCATCTGCATAAACAGTAAAGAGAAAACGCGATCCCCCGCAATCCCATTATCATTTTATTTTAATATTTTAGTAAACGTATCTACGATCATCCTCTTAGAGTTGTTCAAAGAATTCGAAACGAAAGGATTGCGTTATTGGATTAATAGAAGCTATTTTTACCAGAAGGAATGCGAGCGGACACAATATTGAAGGAATTTTAGAGAACTTTATCAAAAATATTGGGAAACGTTGGAAAATAGGCAATAATTATAAAGATAGATTTCTGTCAAAAAATAAGACTCGGTTAGAATCGACCATAGTATTCCCCTTTAATGAGATTGACATTCACGAACTTGAACCCGCAAGAGTTGGAAGGCCATTCAAAAATTTTAATGAATGTAGTATTAGATTAATAATTATTACATTAATAAACAAGTAGTCAGTATTGTAAATTATGTTTTATTTAGTTTATTCAAATATTTAGAAGTAATTTTTACACAAAATGTCAATTTTTTTCTCACACAATAATTAATTCGCACTAGAACTGACCACTGTGTGTCGTTTGAAGTCATGTGAATATATGAGTAACAATTTTTTGTCTTATAATTTTATAAAAATGTATATATATATATATAGTGCTTCCAGTTTAGCTCGATCGGCTGGAATGTCGAAGAAAGGATTTGAAAATTAAATAATGTAAAAATCATTTAAAAGAGTCAACTTAATCCTAAACACACTTTTTAATTTTATTTTTTTTGCAATGTGTTCATGTTGGTTTGTTCTGTTACAGGTTGGATGACGAGAAGCTGTATCTGATCAATGTGAGTAATTCAACATTATCCGCGGGGAATTCGACCAACTGAACATTTCTAATAAATATGCAGCAGTCGCATGATTAAATCGAGAATGTACAGAAGGATTGTTTTAAACGAAATAACGTAGCTGCTGAAAGAATTAAACGGGAAAGTTGTACGGTCTGTGTGCGCACGTAAAAGTACGCTTTAGCTAATCTGTCTGACCATTCCCGTTTATTTCTACTTGTTACGGCGCGGCCGACTATCGGGCCGGATGTCGATTCCGGGATGGATAAAATACTGTTTCACGTAGTAAATAGTTAATCGTCTGTTTTATTATCAATTCTGCATATAACTCTGGTAATGTACCGCAATAATAAAAACAATATTTTATTTAAAAGCTACGGAAAATGGTTCGCGTTCGAAATATTTCTGTCTATCCTCGCCGAATTGATACTCTGACCACGAAACAGTAAACTGACCAATGTAACATTTTATTGACGTACTGTTACATGCAAACGGTCGTAATTAAATTGCAAATTGCAATGCTGTTCGCCCCCCTCTTCTCTGTTCATTTTTATTGTCAACAAATATTTTAAGTGCGTGCGTGCAATTCCATTTTCCTTGAAATCGACAGAAATTCGGAGACCTGTATTTTGCAAATCAATTCGAAACTGGCCACAAACTCTATTTCCATTTTTTATTGCAGATTTAATTATAGATTTTTGTTCTCCTCAATAATCGTGGAATCTTGGAAAAATTATAAACTATAAATGCCTGTACTATATAAAAAAATTCGAAATCGGAACAATGAGGACTTGAACCCGTCCTAATGTGATGTATATTATACAATACAGACTCGATTACAATTCTACATTGGGCACATTCTAAGGAAACTATCGATACTCATTTTTTCGGATAGCCTAGGAAATGGTATGACTGATCAGGAAAATAAGACCATCAAAATAAAAGCCAGCCTAATTTCGCACAAATCATACTACAGTCGAACCTCGATAACTCGAATCTCAAGGGAAGAACTGAAATCTTCGAGTTATAGAGGTTTCAACCTATCGAAGTCTTCGAGTAATAGGTTTCTGTGGCTCAATAAAAAGAAAGAGATTTACCCTACGAAAATTCGACTTACAGGGAGTTTGTACAAGAGTTAATGATTTGCTGATTACAATAGTTCTAAAAAAGGAAAAGTTCAATGTTTGGAAATGAGTTGTTTACACATACAGTAAATATAATCTACTAAGCTCTTCTATATTTTCAGTGGGTGTACAAAGTATTCGTACACCTTTTATAAACTGATCACTTTTTTATATGTGTACCAAATACCAAACGTCCAGATTTTTTATACTCAATTAGAAGATTTGATTTACGAAATGATATGCAAAAAAGATTTTCCAAAAATTATAATTTACAAGGACAAATGCAAAATTAAACTAGAGGGCTATTGTTGCTTGCTCGCTTCGCTCGCTCGCGAGTAGGGTTGTTTTTGCTCGCTGGCTTCGCGAGCTCGCGGGTAGGACTGCTCTTGCGAGAGGGTTAGTGATACGCATGGCTAGTAGGGCCTACTGATATTAATGTTTTTTTTTTGGTGTGTGACTCTCCAAAAGTCACACAAAGAACTTCTCGATTCGTTACTCCTTCGCCAACAACGCTAACATCGTTTTTTTTTTGCACTTCCATCGATATTCTCCCAAAATGTATTCTTGGGAGTAGAGATGATAAATTCACTGTTGCATTGGAATACCTTTCGATTATTCCAAGCGGTAACATTAGCATCAGTTAAAAAAAAATTTTTTTTAAATCTAAAAAAAAATCTTTTTTAAATCTAAAAAAAAATTAAGAAAAACATTTTTAACTTCCCGATTTTATAGGGAAGTTATTGTAATTACCCCGAAAATCGAAAATCGATTTTTTAGCAGATCTTCACGTTTCATGGTCATTGGAGTCATTTTAGACTATTTTTATCAAAATGTTTGTATGTGTGTGTGTGTGTGCGTATGTCCGTTTGTATGGTATCAAATTTTTCGTTAACGTTTTCAGAAAAAGTAACAACGCGATCAGGATGAATGATGCAATCGATGTGTCCCGTCGTAACTTAGAGCTGATTAGATTTTGGTCCATATTGGTCAAGTAGTTTTTTAGATTTTTAGTTTTTTTCGAAAAGAGTTGATTCTACAATGCAATTTATAAGGGAGGACGAAAATTTTCCAACAAAGAACCAAACGCAATTACATAAAAAAAATTTTTTTCTTAATTTTTTTTTTAGATGTAAAAAAAATTTTTTTTTTTAACTGATGCTAATGTTACCGCTTGGAATAATCGAAAGTTATTCCAATGCAAGAGTGAATTTATCATCTCTATTCCCAAGAATACATTTTGGGAGAATATCGATGAAAGTACAAAAAAAAACGATGTTAGCGATGTTGGCGAAGGAGTAACGAATCGGGAAGTTCTTTGTGTGACTCTTGGAGAGTCACACGCCAAATAAAAAACATTAATAGCAGTAGGCCCTACTAGCCATGCGTATCGCTAACCCTCTCGCAAGAGCAGTCTCACCCGCGAGCTCGCGAAGCGAGCGAGCAAAAACAACCCTACTCGCGAGCGAGCGAAGCGAGCGAGCAACAATAGCCCTCTAGTTTTTTATGCAATTGCGTTTGGTTCTTTGGTGGAAAATTTTCGTCCTCCCTTATAAATTGCATTGTAGAATCAACTCTTTTCGAAAAAAAACTAAAAATCTAAAAAATTACTTGACCAATATGGACCAAAATCTAATCAGCTCTAAGTTAGCTCTAAGCTAAGCACGCACGCGCGCGCGCGCGCGCGCGCGCACACACACACACACACACACACACACACACACACACACACACACACACAAACAAACATTTTGATAAAAATAGCCTAAAATGACTCCAATGACCATGAAATGTGAAGATCTGCTAAAAAATCGATTTTTGATTTTCGGGGTAATTGCAGTAACTTCCCTATGAATGGGGAAATTAAAAAGGCATATTTTAAAACTTTTTTATTTGTGTCCTTAATGAAAATTTAAAATATATGTTTTGTAGATCTATGTTAGTGTTATGCACATGCTGAAAATTTCATTGAAATCGATTAACATACACACGAGCTACAAGCGGTTAAAAGTGGTGAAAATCGTAGTTTTACACGACTTATGATCAGTTTCTGCGTACATCTTTCGATGCGTGTAGTTTTTTCCTGCGTCAACCGATTTCGATGAAATTTTCAGTACGTGCATGACTACCTTAGACTACAAAACGCATATTTCAAATTTTCATTAAGGCCCCAAATAAAGAAGTTTTAAAAAATGCCTTTCTTATTTTTGCATTTTACCTTGTAAATTATAATTCTTGGAAAATCTTTTTCGCATATCATTTCGTAAACCACTGTTTCTAATTGATTATAAAAAATCTGGTCGTTTGGTACAACTATAAGAAAGTTATTAGTTTTTAAAAGGTGTACGAATACTTTGTGCACCCACTGTAAGTAT
The DNA here is from genome assembly GCA_933228785.1 of Lasioglossum pauxillum. Classification (NCBI taxonomy): domain Eukaryota; kingdom Metazoa; phylum Arthropoda; class Insecta; order Hymenoptera; family Halictidae; genus Lasioglossum; species Lasioglossum pauxillum. The sequence continues at coordinate 34,048,331 of OW121701.1, read as the reverse complement.
TTTCAACGCTAACCGAAGCAGAGAACTTTCAACAAACATTTTCTTCAACATCATCGTATCTTTCTACGAAACTTCGTAAAACATTTACTGTTGTTTTGGCTTGTTTAACTTCCACGCTCGTGGAAAATAATTCGAGTTAAAGGAAGTCTTATTTCGATATATAGAAGTTTTTAAAGTGCAGCGGAGAGGAATGTACAAAAATTTCGTCTTATAGAGGTTTTCGACTGTACTTCATACTTGGTTTTGGAAAATATTCCTCCTCTGGACGTCAAAAATGATCGATTTGCACTCGCAGCACAACGATCGAAGAAACTTCGAGCCGTTACCGCCGGGGATTTTTCGAACGATCCGGAGCCAAGAGCATTTATCGGTGTGGCAAGGCGTACGCTTAATTACGACGGCTTTTCTCCCTTTCCTCGTGGCGCGCATCTGGCAGGAACTGGAAATGGAGCGTGGTAAATGGACGCGTTCTACGTCGTATCAAACGTTGCCGGCGTCATAGCAGTGTAATGCACCGCGTCGTGGGCATAACTGTATGCGCCAAATAACCGGAAATTACCGGGGGCATTTCAATCAGAGTACCCTGCAAGCTTCGAACACGCGGGACCATCGTTTACTCCGCATAATACCTGGCCGTATGATAATCTCGCAAATCGAGCCGGAGAGCAACCTCTGGAAATCGATTGCTCCGTTCTCTAACAAACCTGTCGTCGCGAACGATCGATCCTCAAACACTCTCTCCAGCCGCCGCTCCTCCTCCTCCTCCTCCTTCTACCCCACTTCTCTGTGTATTCGTTCACAAAGTTGACTGTAAGCTGTAATACCGTGTTACACGCCGCTCAGATTTCTATATTGGCTCTTATCTCGGATTGAGACGACTTTACTCTGCTTTATTGCTCTTCGCGCTATGACGGGGACCGGATGTTTCTAAAACGATCCTGTGTTCTCGTAAACGAGGAGAATATGATGGCGAACGTTTTATTCGACGGTATGTATCGGTTACGAAATTCGTTTACGAAAAAGAATATCGTAAGAAAAATTTACGAGTGGAATGAAATTCTTGAAATTATGGAAAAACTGGAGAAATGTGACACTAGCGAGGTTTCACCCCTTGCCGTATTTTAACTAGTCAGACTCGTGATGAAGATTTTAACAAAATGTGAAAAAAATTTCAATATAAGCGTTTCATTTTTCGATAAATCCATTACATTTTGCTGGATTCCGTCGCATATGGGTATACAGGGTAATAAAAACGCTGATAGAGCAGCCATATTAGCAGCCTGCAACACAAAAATTGAAACAAATCACCCTTTATACCAGACTACACGATCTTAAAAACCACCTAAATGAAATTTATAGGAATCAGGTTTTTGACAAAATTAAAAGGAAATAAAATTTGATTCGTTTGTCATCAATATTTAAGGGTGCCGGCGCGCCTGTGCAAGAGTATGGTGGAACACGCACACATCGCTAGATCCGCATATACGTATATAAAATTACGAGGTTTACAAGAACACAAATTGACGCTTCAACATTGCAATGAGGAGTTCAGAAGCGGTCAATTGTAATTCCTAAAAGTCAAATCTATGTCTGACGGTGTCCAAAAAGTATATTATGATGTTTTCGAGGAATAATTAGTAATATTCGGCAGATACCGCCTGTCTTGAGGCATCCGAAGCAAGCATGCAAATATCGCAAATACTGAGAAATTTATCGTTCGAATAAAAAGAATCGCTCTGCATCGACATAGCCAGGACATGTATAAAGGCGGTGGTGTGTACTTTTAGTTGATTAATTAATTATTTTAACACGAAAAATGTATCGGAAGCTAAAACAGCACCTCGAGGTTTCGAAATATTGCACTAGTAGCACCACTGTCTCTTTTCTAAACTGCACGTGACAAATGTAATAATAGAATACGGCTGATAATCCAGGTCGATATTATATTGTCCATCGATAATACAGTATCCGTCGTCCATGCAAACACTAAATTTATTGAACAAAAACGCTGGTACGCGAAGCGGCTATCTTCTGACGTCTTGCTTACTTCGGTTGCCTCGTGACAGGCCAATACCAGTGATGTTGGACCAATGTTGGCCAATACCAGCGGTGTTTTATTATAACATTTGTAACGTGCAGTTTAGGAAAGAGACAGTGGTGCTACTAGTGCAAAATTTCGGAACCTCGAGGTGCTGTATTTTTTTCCAACCCATTTTTTGTGTTTAAATAATTAATTAATCAACTAAAAATGCACACCACCGCCTTTGTACATGTCCTGGCTATGTCGATGCAGAGTGATTTTTTTTATTCGAACGATAAATCTCTCAATATTTGCGATATTTGCATGCTTGCTACGGATGCCTCGTGACAGGCGGTATCTGCCGAATATTACGAATTATTCCTCGATAACGTAAAAATATGTATTTTGGGCACCGGGCAGACATAGATTTGACTGTTAGGAATCACAATTGACCGCTTCTGAACTCCTCATTGCAATGTTGAAGCGTCATTTTGTGTTCTTGTAAACCTTGTAATTTCATATACGTATATGCGGATCTAGCGATGTGTGCGTGTGCCACCACACTCTTGCACGGGCGCGCCAACACCCTTAACATAAATGTAGCCATACAAAAGTATAAAATTTCCTTTCTCTTCTACTGTAACTGTAAAGAAAATGATGCGGCACGGGGTTAATGGAGCATTGTATTTCTCACGAAGCTCAAGCATGCTATATTTTAAACAAAACAGAACAGACATTACAGTTGAATATTCGTAACAAGAATTCATTCCAATAATATTGTGTAGCACTGAAATTTCTGTTGAATTTTGAAAAACATTAGCAAGCCTATACGATACCGCTTGATCAACTTTTTCAGGATGGGAGTCGGTCTGCCAGGAATTGATCGCTGGTTAGTTAACCGTGGTAGAGAGAAAAAAATCGTCCGTTTCATGAATAAAATGCTAGTTATCGAGACCGTAAATCGTTTGGCGAACTAGAACGAGGGCCTCCGGAATCTAAAGTAGAAACGCAAGGCTCTCGCGAGGTTCGCTAGGATTTGTGCATCAGCCGGCAGCAACAGTTGATTTATTCCGAAAATTTTCACCGCGATAGTATTCCGGCACACAGTTTTCCCCTGTAAGTCGAATAATTGCTGGCTCCTGAAAGTAAATGAATCTAATTGCATCTGAAATTTAAATAGGACTCGGCATTTGCATTTAATACCGGCATCGAACTAGCCATGCGGGGGTCGATAAAGTAAGACCGACCTTTTCCTCGTTCGCTATTTCGTCTTCGATGTTTACCCCTTTTCTGTAACAATACAGTTTTGCGAGCTGATACTTTGCCCCCTTTCGCCTGAATACGCTCGAACCAATCATTCTGGTAACACTCGATTCGGAATTGAACTTTCCCCAACCTGTCACTTGATTTTGATTTCCTTAGATCATTGTAAATTAATTGAAATTTACACTTGGTGCCTAAAAATTGATATACCATTATTCAAAATATTGTTTACATTATTAAATATGTTGGTATCTAACCAATTACTAAACATTTAAATACTGTATTAGGTATTATATCAATTCCATACAATACATACAGAATGGAAGTAGGGTAAACTGTACTATTGCTGGCACTGCAGTAGTTATTGGCACTTTTGATTTAAACGGCAAATATTAAGAATTCCTGATATAGAAAATCATTTTATATTGCTTCTTATTCATATTTCAAAGCAACGTTGTAAATTTCATAACAGAGTTCCACATGCGACTGTTAGTAACGCTGGTACATCCAGTAAGACCGACGGATGACCACAGTGTACTGTAAATTGTGTTTTATTAAAATTTTCGTTACGATTAAGTATACTTTATCGCTTTATAACTTAATTTCGGATTGTACTACAGATGTAATAAGTGCGTATATGTTTAATTATAAAACAAATAGCCTGTTTAACGTTTACTTCTTACTGTGCCAATGATTGTATTATTTGTCTTACTATTGTTATTCACTGAATATATTTTATAATAAAAGATTTTTGACTCGTAAAATTGTTTGATTTTGCTGAAAAATCTCTATTAGCTTGTAATAATAGCAAGTTAAGCTCGTTTAAACATTTCAAAAAAAGATAAAAAGATTTTTACTACAATTTTGGCTTAGGGTGCCAATCATTGTACAGTTTACCCTATTCTAGGTCGGAAGAAATGTTTAATTTTCAAGTTGAAAGAGACGCGACTACAGAAGGTTAACAAACATAATGTAATCGAGCATAGTAGAAAATTTTACATATACAGTAAGGAGCACAACTGATTCCACACACTTTAAATCAGAACAACTTTTTTATGAATGGACCAAACGACTTCAATTTCTCTGTAAGGCTAGAAGAATTAGTTTAGTAAATGATGTGTAAAAACTATGTTGAAAAAATGCATTTGGACGGACTTGTGAAAAACAATAGTAAAAATTGATTTTTACAACTTTTTTAGCTGGGCCAATAACGAAAATTCAAAAGATTTGTCCGGTCAACTGGTATAAATTATATACGCTCTGAAAATTTCATTGAAATTAGTTAATTGGTTTGCGAATTATAAACGATCAAAAGTGGTAATTTGTAGTGTACCATAAAGGGGCAAGTTTTACCATCTTTGATCGTTTATAATTCGTAAACCAATTAACCAATTTCAATGAAATTTTCAGAGCGTATATAGTTTATACCAGTCGACAAAACACATTTTTTAAAGTTTCGTTATTGGGTCAGCTAAAAAGGTTGTAAAAATCAATTTTCAGTATTGTTTTTCACAATCCAGATGCATTTTTTCAACTCATTTATTAGGCGTCATTTACTAAACTAAGAGAAATTGAAGTCGTTTGGTCCATTTATATAAAAGTTATTCTGATTTGAAGTGTGTGGAATCAGTTATGCTCCTTACTGTAACTACTTTCATTCGTAACATTGGCGCATTTTGTTTAAAATCGCAGACACTTCAAGAGGACAGAGTCCGTGGAACACATCGAGCAATTGACGTTTTTTACGATGAACATAAAATAGTAGAAACGAGATCGTTTCTGAAGATTGATAGAGCCTTGTGCTTCGAAGTGGTATGTTAGACGAGGATGGTTAAATAGCAATTTATTTGAAGGGTTGCGAAAGAGCATTTTCGCGCGGCTGCCTATTACGCGCCGGAAAACGATATAAGGTTGAACGACTTATACGACGTTGATAAGACAAACACAAGTTAGCAATATTGTGATAAAGGAGAACACTGTCCCTCCCGTGTAGTGATAAACGGCGCGTCTCGACGCGCAAGGACGCACGCGATGTTCAGAGCCTGGAGAGAAGGTCGCACGTAGGAAAGAAAGGAAGCGCAACGAAACTAACGAGAATAAAGAGCCGACATAATGGACGATGCACGCCGAGCTTCGTGCTAACGCATACATAAGGAAACTTGGATGCACGGACCCGTGATTATATGAAAAATCGCGAAAATTTGAGTGAACGCGGCCTTCTAGCTTCTACGCGACTGTACATGCTTCGCTCGGTAGTTTCAGTATTAATCATGATAATTACCTCTGGATTGGACTTCCGAAGTGCAATTACTAAATTGATTTATCGAATTATATGGAATCTAGTACGTACAGAGTCGTGATTATCTGAAAAATGGAGAAAATTTAAGTGAATGTAACCTTTCACAAAGCGACACGAGCTGAGTTAATTAATATCCTTAAGTGGAGCTTCAAATAGGACTTCAGAAATGCAATTTTCAATTGATTTATTGATTACATGGGAACTTGAATGACCGCACGGGCTCGTGATTGTGAGAAAAATCGTGGAAATTTGAGTGAACGCAATCCTCTGACTTTTGAGCGGTACGAGCTTCGCTCAGTAGTTCTAGCGTTATTTATAATTAGACTGCGGATCTTTATGCAAAATAAAAAATGTTTGCATTGATTGCAAGACACAGAAGCGAAATAAAAATTTCTTTCTTGTTTTAATTGTCTGATTAAGCTGAAGCCGATACGCTGATGTCTTTAAATCTCTTTAATATGTCCACTGCTTTAAATTGACCCATTTTTGTCATAAATGCATAAAATCCGCAGTCTATTTATAATATTTAACTCTGAAATGGGCCTTCAAAAGAGACTTCGAAAGCGCAATTAGTTAATTGATTTCTGTAATGTTGGTTTTTGCTGAATTTTTGAATGAAAATTCAAGTTTCTTCCGTCTTAAAACCTCTCTTCTGTCTTTTGTATTATAGTTTGCAAGTTACAGAGTAACTTAACCGAATTTTCACTTAAGTGCAACTCCTTAGAGTGAATTTAAGCACACAAAAGATTGCATAATGTACTCCCCCGTACATATGTGCTCTACATATCCTGGAAGTTTCATAATTTCCTGAATTTCCGGCTTGAAGATCTTCCCTCGCTACTTTTCAAACTGTTTCGCAAACATACATTAAAGAAATATTAGCTGAAAGTTACACAGGGCTGCAGTGATTTAAAGCGGGAATTTTCAATTAATCTACTGAACCATTTCTTGTTTTCACTCTTTGTCTAACTTTTGCACGCTTCATAATGGATAAGGTCCTCACCGTTTAAAGTTACGTGGCAGCAACTTAGAATAGAAATTAATCTACTGCACTATTTCCTCTTTAGCCACTTTAATCTTCGTTGACTTTGTGGATTGATTGTGTGTTTTATGGCTTTACGGTAAATGTTTATAGCATTGTAAAGCGTGAACAATTGAATTCGAACAAGTGAAATAAAGGTTCATTGCGAGTGTAATTGGTGAAAAATAGTGTAAGACGAGAGGGAATTAAGCGTTTGCACATTCTCGACGTTCAGAGCTCCATTGAAGTGGCTCCGTTTTAATTATCAGGAGCTTGCCATTAGACCGATATTAATGACGCACTCTCGTTCGGGCGTAACTTTGCCATCCTGTGAACAGCTGAACAGCTTAGCCAAGTAACGATTATTTATTTAAGCCAGACGAAAATAGCGTCTCTCGTTTCTTCTCCTCAGATTCTCTACAAGAACATGCAGACACCCATTGTCCTTTACCTATTCACAATTTCACTGCTCTATCGACTGAAAGTATTTATAATTAATGAAAATCAGAGGCTGTTTGAAAGATGCCGAATATTTTCCAGGATTTATTTTCCCCATGAAATCGCACGTGCGTTCGGTAATGCCGTTGGATTAATAATTTAAAAGATAATTTGGAACTGTAATTACATTTTTTAATCAGCCAACCGTCTAGATAAGCAATCTCGCCGAAATATAAACGTACTCATATGCGGGTTGTAGATGAAATAATGCACGGCATTAATTGGAACGAAGAAGTAAATGCACGGGCACGAGTTCTGCATACGTAGATGGGCTTAATTTAAACCGCTGTCGCTGGACGGAAATCCGGCCCGAAAAAATTCCCACAGTCGCTCCTGTATAATATCAGGCGAAATGTATTATCGATCAACGCGAGAACAAAGAATGTAGATATTACACGGGGACGGCTCCATTTATTTGGACTTGTATCACGCGTGCACAAAATAAAACCCAGCCGAGCTTCGAATGGAAATTAAATCAATAGGAACTGGTAACTCTCGAATGAAAGAAACATCATAAATTTCGAATAACATGATCCCCATGCACGCAAACATATCGACTTTTTGTTCATTTTATTCACAATATTTCTGCTGAATATTCTTATTATGTTTCTCTCGATAATTCCGCTCGTTATTATGCTCGTATTATCCGTTCCGTTTATTTGTGCTGAAAGAGTATTTCAGGTCGTTTATTTTTGAATAAATACACCGCCTTCAGGATCAGTGCAAAAGATTTGCCACGTTCGAGTACAAATGGGTCAGCGCAGTCGCTTTATTTAGTCGACTTTGCTCGAGCAACCTTTTCCCAGGACGCTGACGCGCATTGAGAACAGATATTCGACAAAACATCATCTTCTCGGATCTGCAGCAATCCTTATAAATCTCGTCGCACTCTGAGTGGAATCGATTCCTTCGTCCGTTCGCACTTTTCGGAGGAAATCGTCTCTGGGTCACTCCACTCGAAGTCTATCGCATCCGTTGTTCAGATTTTGTTAGGAATATTAAACCGACTTCGAAAAGACGCGCTAAAATAATGCACTTAAAAGTATGAAATCCATTTAATTTATTATTATTATTATTATTTATTTATTATGAACGGACCGAGGTCCTTTTACATAAAAGTTTACAATACAACAAAGATTTAACGTAAATAACTAAAAAAGGACATGCACAAAAAAACTGTTGGTATAAATGTACTGATATTATCAATTAATCCTGCGTAATTTTTTTTTGAAAGTGTGTAACGACCCATTAAAAAAATCAATACTATTATATAGAGTGTTGGAGTTCGCAATAATTCGATTTATAGGATTTATTAATCCATTGGATTTGCATTTAAGTGTTTGAAAACCTGCTCGAGATCTCAAAGCACGTTCAGGTGCGTAAAAATTGGTTTGCGTAAGGAGGGAGGGACAATCTATATGGTTATTAATTAAATTAAAAATAAAGCTCTGGTCGGATACTCTTCTACGAACAGACAATGTTTCCAGGTTGACTATGTTTAATATTGTCGAATAATCGTGATCAAAGATTGACATAGGATTATTAATCTTATAAGAACAAAACCTAAGAAATTTATGCTGCACTCTCTCGAGCATGATTTCGTTATTTAAGCTATTCGGAGACCGTATAACTGAAGCAAATTCCAACTGGGGACGGACAAGGGTAATATACAGGGTGTTCAAAAATTCCTGAACATCCCGGAAATGGGAGGTTCCTGAGACCATTTGAAGCGATATTTTCCTTTGCAAAAATGTTATCCGCGGCTTTGTTTAGGAGTTATTAACGAGCATAGACATATAGAGATAGACTGCGCCGTCTTATGGGCGAGTTGAAGCCCACAATGGCGGCGCGCGGTACAAAGAGTGACAGAGAGAGCATTAGCCGGGGTCCATAGCGCTCTCTTTCTAAGTGATGTGTCGGTGGGGACAGATTCCCCTACTTGCTTGCTAGATAATGTAGATTTCTACATAGTATTGATTAATTTGTTAATATTTATTTGGTTTTTGACATTTATTAAGTGAAACCATATTTATTTTAAGAATGGTAAGAAAGTGCTGCATCTGCAAGCTTCAATATACTCATGGCGTTACTTTTCATAAGTAAGTAAAATAAACGACATAATTAATTATTTTACTATTTTTAAAATAAGTATGGTTTCACTTAATTACGTTAATTGCGCACGTGGCACGTGTTTTTTTCCTTTAAGCACAGAGCAGCACAGAGTGTGGAGGTAGGGCTGTTCCTATCAGGCGTACAGTGCGTGCCCGCACGCAGGCGGCCGATTTTTGGGGGCGGCCGACTGCGGTCGAAAATAGAACAACGCAACCGAAATAAAATAAAATTTTATATTAGGAATTGCAAATGCGATATAATGTTAAATTATAAAATGCGTTAATACAACAAATTCATTGTATTCTGAATTTCTCATTATAAATTTGAATAAAGCACTTATGTATACTGGTTTAAATATTTTTTCTCATTGTCAAGGTGAGGGTGGGGAACGGCGAAAAATTGCTGAACACACAGGCGGTTGTACACCTAGGAATGGCCCTGTGTGGAGGAACGTTCTCCAATAAATAAACGTGTGTCTTTGAATGTTTATTCTAATCTGTTATTATTTTACAATTCGATGGTAGGGAACCAAAAAACAAATAAATGTCAAAAACCAAATAAATATTAACAAATTAATCAATACTATGTAGAAATCTACATTATCTAGCAAGCAAGTAGGGGAATCTTTCCCCACCGACACATCAATTAGAAAGAGAGCGCTATGGACCCCGGCTAATGCTCTCTCTCTCGCGCGCCGCCATTGTGGGCTTCAACGCTTCGTACAGGCCGCGCAGTCTATCTCTATATATCTATGTTAACGAGAAACACGGACTAATCAGAGCGCCACCTAGACGCGAGTTGGCACAGTCGGCCAATAGACAGTTGGCGCGCAGGGCCGACTGTGCCAACTTGCGTCTAGGTCGCGCTCTGATTGGACCGTGTTTTTCGTTAACAACTCCTAAACAAAGCCGCGGATAACATTTTTGCAAAGGAGAATGTCGCTTCAAATGGTCTCAGGAACCTTCCATTTCCGGGATGTTCAGGAATTTTGGGACACCCCGTATAACAATCTAATTGTGTGTATTGAGTGAAAATCAGTAGAAAATCGTAGTATAAATCCGAGTGTTCTTGGGGCGGAGTTAACAATATTATGAATATGGTTGGAAAAGTTCAAGGTTGAGGAGAAATGAACTCGTACTTTGCCTCATTTATTGAGGAGAGAATACAGTTATTGAGACGGTAAGGATGTATGAATGGTACAGAACGACGGGAAGACCGCATAACATGGCATTTTTTAATATTTAATACACACGAACTGAAATACAATACAATCTTCTTGGAGGCGGCGCAAAAATTAAAAATTTTCCAAATAACAGATGTTGCTGGTTATGATTTCATTGGAATATGATGAACTTCGAAATCATGCAGGTGGGAAAAGAAGATACATTAATATGTGAAAGCATGTAAAAGAATTTAAGGACTTTCGTAATTTCCAGCGTCGAAAATTTTCAATTTTGCACCGCCTGCGAAAAGATTGTATTGTATTTAAGTTCGTGTGTAATCACATAAATTAAATGGAAATTATTTCATACTTTTTAGTGCGTTTCTTCGAAGTCGGTTTAGTTTTTTTATAAAATTTTTTTATTTTACACTTTTAGTGGAACGAGCAAAAGTTGTAGAACATCGTAGGATGGTTTTTCGGTCTTATTGGTTATTTGGAATAAAAACCGCAAAGAATGAAAAAATGCAAGATTTATTTTCAAGGGACCAATCGGGAGACATACCCTACGAAATGCAGAAGGTTTCGTTCCGATTGGTCCACCCATCTCTGGGTAATCGGTGAACATACATGAAATTATTCATTTTTCGCAAATAAAATCGTAAGGAATAAAAAAATTCAAAATTTTTCATGGGACCACCCCGGGGACATACTCTACAAGATGTAAAGGGTTTCGTTCCGATTGGTCCATCCATCTCGGCGTAATCGGTGAACATACATAGAAAAAAAATCGAAAAAAGGGCACATATAGATCGAATGGAGTAATCTCCTCCTTTTTCGAAGTTGGTTAAAAATATATCGCATAGTGCACATTAAGGTGGTCTTTTCCAGCAGACTACGCCCACGCGTGAACACTCATGCACCGCTAGACCACGTATACGTACGCGAGGATTGCAAGGGTCTAGAATTCCACTTCTGATTTCACGATAATGCAAAGACGAAGTTTTTTAGTAGTCAAAATCGCTAGATTAAAGATCAATCTAAGGCGCTGTTTGCCCCAAAAGTCCTTCTTTTACGTTTCCGAGCAATTGTTTTGCAATATTCGGCTGCATGTTGCCCGTCGGAGAGGCTAGTACGCCGCGCCGCGCCGGCGTGACTGCAGCGTCATCTGACGGGCAACATGCAGCCGAATATTGAAAAACTATTGCTCGGAAACGCAAAAGCAAGACTTTTGAGGCAAACAGCGCCCTAGATTGATCTTTCATCTAGCGATTTTGACTACTACAAACCCCGTCTTTGCATTATCGAGAAATCAGAAGTGGAATCCCGGACCCGTGCAATCCTCGCGTACGTATACGTGTTCTATCGGTGTGTGAGTGTTCACGCGCGAGCGTCGTCTCTTGGAAAAGACTCCCTTAAGTTGGGGGAGATCCGGTTTCGCTTATCATTTTTCTGATTTCGAATTTGTTTATACAGTACAAGCTAAAGTGTTCGATTCTTCGAAGTTGAACCTCTATTTGTATGGCATTTGATGTACGTCGGTATAACACAACTCCAAAATCCTTTATTCTGTTTCAGAATACGATCCTCCCAGAAGCTGTTCATTTCTGGGAACGTGCACTCATGGTCCGTGAGACGAAGAACACTATTAGGTTAAACAGGTAACCTAAACGATTTACTTCGATTCTATGCAGTTAAGAAAGCCGAGCGATTAGTGTTTCCAGATACGTTTAGACACAAAGTTGATATTATATTTAATGAATAAGTTGAACATTTATTAAAATTGTCTAAAGTGAAAAATCTCTCGGCAATTCTTTCGGCTCTTTAAATCCGCGACCCCCCAGTGACGCTGAGATAACGAGATCCCGGTTGATCAATCTTTCACGAGGCTAGTGGTATTTTCAATGATTTTTGACATGCTACCGGAGCTTAGCCCGAACTCGAAGGCAGGAAAATTCGACCGAAGTATAGGTGGATGAGTGAGTGAGCTTCCGTGGTTCGGGAGAGAATCCGTTGCATTATTCAGCAAGCATCCACTGAATGTACAGTACAGGGAGAGAACGTTCCTTACTTTCACGGACTCTGCTCAGTCTGCCAGTAAGAATTTGTCTTACAAGGAACCATCTCGAGGTCATAATCACCGATTTTCATGAACTCTCGTACGGATCTGGAATATTAACAAATATTTTACACCTGTCCCCTCCATCGACTACGTTAAAAGTAACTAGAACTGAACGTTTACTTAGCGAGATAACGAACAGTCTTCGGAAATATTTATGAATACATATACAGACTGATTCCACACATTTTAAATCAGAATAACTTTTACATGAATGGACCAAACGACTTCAATTTCTCTGTAAGACTAGAAGAATTAGTTTAGTAAATGACGTCTAATAAATAAGTCGAAAAAATGCATTTGATCGGAATTGTGAGAAACAATACTATAAATTGATTTTTACAACTTTTTTAGCTGACCCAATAACGAAACTTTAAAAAATGTGTTTTGTCGACTGGTATAAACTATATATGCTCTGAAAATTTCATTGAAATTGGTTAATTGGTTTACGAATTATAAACGATCAAAGATGGTAAAACTTGCCACTTTATGGTACACTACAAATTATCACATTTGATTGTTTATAATTCGCAAACCAATTAACTAATTTCAATGAAATTTTCAGAGCGTATATACTTTATACCAGTTGACCGGACACATCTTTTGAATTTTCGTTATTGTCCCAGCTAAAAAAGTTGTAAAAATCAATTTTTAGTATTGTTTTTCACAATTCCGCCCAAATTCATTTTTCAACTTTTTTTTTACACAACATTTACTAAACTAATTCTTCTAGCCTTACAGAGAAATTGAAATCGTTTGGTCCATTCATAAAAAAGTTGTTGTGATTTAAAGTGTGTGGAATCAGTTATGCTCCTTACTGTAGATACAGATGAGTATTCATTTGTATAGATTATAACCATTATAATTATAAATCATTATACATGAACTGTTTCCTTGATCTCGATCGACAATTTGTTAATAACGTATATTAATGTTTTCAGCGCACTGGTTCGATCTGATGCTACTACTTAAGCAATTTGCAACTTACCACAGAATTTCCACGTTTCGGTCAACTATTTAGACCATTTTCAAGAAAAATTTTTATATAATTGCGTTTATATTACGTTTATGTTACGCAATTATATGAAAATTTTTCTTGAAAATGGTCTAAATAGTTGACCAAAACGTTGAAAATTTTGTGGTAATTTGCAAAATTGCTTAAGTAGTAGCATCAGATCGAACCAGTGCGCTGAAAACATTAATATACATTATTATACATGAACGATTGAAAAATGCTTCTGTCAGGATGAAGAGAGTAAATATGTACCCTGTGAAATGTGTTCGAAAATTAAGTGGTTTCTGTTTACGTCGAGAGCTTATTGTTCTAGTTTCATCGGTATAAATAGTCAACTGTTCATTTATTGAACCGATTTCATTACAAAGTTGTCTGACGGTTTAGCCTGACTATAGCGCATCGCATTTTCTCTCGTTTCGAATTTTACCCGTGACATCCTTTAACTTTCCCCATAATGTTCCCTGCCTCTAATATTTCGTTCCAAAGTCTCACGTGGACCTGACTACCCTCGGTGTACATTTACCGACCAGGTCTTCGGGAACCCCTATACTTCTCTCTTTACGGCTTTGCCACTTTCTCCGAGTTCCTCCACGCGTCCTGTTTTTCGATTTCTTCGTCGGCTATCTCGTTTCATCATATTTCCTTCTCTTTTATTTCCCCTTTTGGGAAACCGTCGTTTCTATCTGAAACTCGACTCCTGACCCATCACCCCGCGATTCAATTATTCAGTTACCGCTACCTCCATCTGCTCAATTCACTCAATTTTCAGATTTTTAATTTAATTAACGTCGACCGTGATTCGAGCCATTTTTGACAAAATGCTGTCGATATTACATTCTTTAATATAATCTATCACGTTCCGATTTGACAAGATTCAATTATTATTAGCTTGTTCCTCCGTCTGTTAGTCAATGTTCTACTTCCAGTGTTGTTCATTAATAAGATTTTTAATTGACCACAATATCGACAGTGATGCGATTTCCAATAGTCTATTTGGTTCTCAAAAATTACGAAATTCAAATCACTGTAGTTTATAAACAAATGCGATTGCAGCAAAATGATGACTTAAACCCTCCCTGATTTTATCCTACAAACCATATTACAATTCTGTATTATGCACATGTCAGAAAAGCTATTATTATTCGTTATTTTCGATAATCTTCCACGTAGAAGTTCAGCTGCGAAATTCTGACAAGTTAATTATTCTTCTACTCTGCTAATTTTCTTCTTAATAATGATTGACATATCTACTATGTCATTTTTGTCTTTCGTTACCTCCTCATAAGAGTTCATAATCGAAACGTCATCGATATTAGATTGTTTAACATAATCTATCACGTTCCAGTTTGACAAGATTTAATTATTATTACCTTCGTCCTCTGCCAGTTAGTAAATTGTCTACTTCCAGTGTTGTTTATTAATAAGATTTTTAATTGACCACAATATCGATAGTGATGCGATTTCCAATAATCTATCACGCAGAAATTTGGTTCTCAAAAATTACGAAATTCATATCACTGTAGTTTATAAACAAATGCGATTGCAGCAAAATGATGACTTAAACACTCCCTGATTTATCTTACAAATCATATTACTAGACTGCGGATTTTATGCATTTATGACAAAAATGGGCACGTACAATTTAAAGCAGTGGACATGTTAAAAATATTTAAGAACGTCAATGTATTTGTTTCAACTTAATCGGATAGTTAAAAGAAGAATACGATTTTTATCTTGCTCCTGTGTCCTGCAATCAATGCGAACATTTTTTATTTTGCGTGAAGATCCGCAGTCTACAATTACAATTCTGTATTACGCATATGCCACAAAGCTATTGTTATTCGTCATTTTCAATAATCTTCCACGTGGAAGTTCAGCGTTGAAATTCTAACAAGTTAATTATTCTTCTAATCTGCTAATTTTCTTCTTAACAATTAATGACATATCTACAATACTATGTCAATTTTGTCTTTCGTTATCTCCTCGTAAGAGTCCATAATCGAAACGTCATCCAGCCAAAAAAGTCAACGTTTGTTTATCAGACGAAAAAGCAATTGTGATTTGGCAGTACGCTAGCGAAAATTTGACGTCCGCAGCCGTCACTCGCAGGAACGTGTTAATTTGCACAGATTCCCAAGTTCGAGCGCGGCTCAAGTGTTTTACAAACACGGGCTCGGCACGCTGAACCGCGTCGTGTCGTCTCGCGTACGGCCCGTTCGAAACGGGATACGTCTTAATTAACGCAATTAATATATGCTTATCCTGTAGCGTTGGTTAGCATCAATTAGTGTCAGTCGCGGCGTGTGCCTTGTAACGGACGATCGTCATCTGTCTTGGAGGAAGACGGACAATCGGTGTGCGTACATATATGTAACAACGGGCGACATCGATTCGAAAGCTTCGTAGCTAGGGAAGTTTGACAGTAATTACTAGCCGGCGAATGTTTGCGGAAATTTATGCATGTTTGCCACGGGTGTAAATAAAATTCGCCATCGGCGTTCAACGATTTTGTTGGAAATGAAACGCGACGCGGCTGCACGGAAAATTGGTGCGGAGCATCGGAGTCATCGCAGCAAGTTTGTTTGCAGAATGTAGATCCGACATGAACGATGAACTTCGCAAATAATGATTCACGGCAAACGTTATTACCGTCCGTTAATATTTAAATTATTCCCGATATTCCGACTAAATTCGGACATATCCTATCGGATTACACAATTAGTGTTCCTCTTCGAATCCCCCGCCTATAGATAGTGGCCAGTACCTAATCCATTAATCGCATTGCACCGAATTCTATATGGAACTACATAATAGCCAAATAATTTCCAGGCTTTTCTCACTCGAAAATTGCTGATCTAAATCAGTCCGATCCAACATAAGCTCCGAAGATTACGGGGCTTCTCTGCTGCCACGAGGGGCGTTATGCTTAAAGAGACAAAACCACGCCGATCCCGTCCGCGATCCTCGGGCGACAGTTGTCTAAATCATCGGAGATCCTGCGCCTGCTTCGTCATAACTCCCATTTTTATCGGATCCACCATCCTGCGCACTGCTTTTCATTATTGGCTCGAATGTCCGACTTTCTCGACTCTCGCGTTCTGCCTCTCGATCTGAAAAATCTACCATAAACGCCACTAAACTTTCGCGACCAGGATCTTCAAATATTAGAGAATTTACGGTTTTCATATTATCGCGAACATTGACGCAGAGAAGACCACTCGATTTTAGAATTGAAATGGTAGTCCGGCGATTTTTCTCGCGTAATCAGCGAAATTTGTGTACCAATTTCCGCTGGTGCATTGCGAAGAAATGTGAAAGTTCTCTTTGACTTCCTTTGAACATTCAGACTTTACAGTAAGTTTTCCAGCTTTCGCGGAATCTTTAGAAAGACCCCGGTGCAATGGTTCATAGGAAATAGGATTCAATATGCAATATTTCGTCTTTCCCACAGTCATTTGCTGCGGCAGTGAAAGTGATAATGGCGCGTTAATTTTTTGTGGTTCAGGAAATGTGAAAGCAGCCAAGTCTTCATCAAGGATCACCATATACACTGCATTGACACCTGCCGCCCCACCACCATATGCGGTGACGTAGTTGTTCCTGAAGATCATCTTGACGTAAGCACGAAATCGTTAATCTTATTCGATAAGAAGTATACAATTTTGTTGAAAATTTGAATTAATATGAATGAAGCACATTTAGTGCAAGGTAGTTCTAGCGTTAAATAAAATCGGTTGAACTTCACCTGATGAAACCAGAAATTTTTAACTCGTTTTTATACAATGCTGTAGATTTTCACGAGAAAATGCCGAAAATCCAAATTTTTGATCTTAGGAATCTACTGGTTTCGAAGTTATGCGTGTTTGAAGTTCAGTATCAAAACTGTTGAAAATCACCGAACTTTAAACACACATAACTTTTGAACCAGTAAATTCCTAAGATCGAAAATTTTCAGATCAAGATTTTCGGCGTTTTCTCGTCAAGATCTGCAGGATTATATTGTTTGGAAAGTTAAAAATTTCTGGCTTCTTCGGGCGAAATTTATTCACACAATCTGCAAAAATGGTGGACGCATAATTGCGACACTTTAGGAGTACAATGCAGACGTTTGACAATGTAAAGAAGGATGTTCGCCGGAACGATTACTCTTTGTACAGTGTGTGAACGTATAAATGTAGGTTTGTCGAACGTGCAACGCGACCGGCCATGATTGCGGAATAGCAGAAGGCAGCAGAGCCGGTCGCGGAGTCGACGGTGCGGATTTCGTGTTCTACGTGTCCGCGATGCAAACGAAGAAATGCCAGAAAGGGTTAACCGTAGCGTACGCTGCGCACTGCCAACAGGAAGCCGCGTTGGACCGGTGAAATTCTTTAACTAACTATGTGTACGTTCGATCGGTTCCCGGCGTTAGACTAATAGCGGATCAAATCGGGTTTCAGGCCGATAGCCGGTCACGCCAATCTGTGCCCGGAAAGTATCAGCACGAAACCTCAAGAACTGGAAACGCTGCTGAGCACCGTAAAACATGAGATATTGCACGCCTTAGGATTTTCTGTGAGCCTGTACGCCTTTTATCGAGATGAGAACGGCGAGCCGAGAACTCCTCGACGACCCGATACCGGTAAACCAGCATTGAACGAGACGTAAGTCAATTTTTCATCATGTTTACCATCGTTCATTAAACGCGCCTTTACCACCTAACCAGTGGTCACAGATCTAAAAAAATGTTTCTGACAGTTTGAAACATTTAGAACAGCGAATCTGTGTCTTTCATTTGAATTATAAAAAATTATGACGTAGGTATGTATATTTGTTTCCTAGTTTTCGCGAACTCGCAATACAAAGATTGTGTTTCTCCATGAAGCCCGTTTTAATCAAAATTTCCACGGTGTTGTTACTATAGAGCTTCTGAAATGTCTGTTTCCGTGAAAATACATTTTCGAGAAATTCTCGGAGGTAATATTTCTCCAAAAAATTCGTACAAGTAATATTTTCCTCTAAACCAGACATGGAAGATCGAACAGAATATGTGAAAAACGACAAGATAATTCTTTAGTTGGATCTCCGAAGAAAAGGATTGCTGGGGAAGCACTGGACTTATTGTTGGGTCACGTCTCGGATTTAATTGCGATTCTTCTGTAGACCGAATTCCGGTGTTCGGTGTTAATTTAGTGGGGCCGTGAAATTAATTTGACCCGTGAGGGGGCCCGGTTCGTACGGCGATTCGAAAGACAGCAATAACGTACTTTGTCTCTCGTCTTTCTGCTGGCGGAGGAGCTTTTCTCCTCACGTATGCTAGCCGCCCGGGCTCCGTCTTGGCATTGGTGCATCTGCCTTTAAAATTGGAAAATTCCTTGTGTCCTTGGGTTTTATTCGGGTCGACGGACCGTAACGAACCCGGTTCCGGCGTTGGCAGGTGGGTGTGTTACTCGTTTTTCACGGATCCTTTTTCCCTCGCACCCTTCGTTTTACTTTAACTAGCAGCGTGGCAAGAATCCCGTCTATTCCTTGCCACCCTCCGCCTTTCGAACTTTCGGTACATGTGACCGTGAGTTTGCATTCTCTCACCTTCCGCCACCTCTGGAGCTACAGCGGATTTTCTTACAATACGAATATCGAACGGACCGACCGTCAAAGTGTCGGTCGATTTTCTTATTCCCGGCGAAACCTCTTCGAAACGCAGCAAACATTTCCATTTTTGCGTGTCTCTCTGGATGCAAATAATAATCGAATTGGTGTATCTTGAATTTCATAAAATTTACAGTAGGACGTAAAACAACTCATTTTTTATCTTCAATGGCATTACATAATTGAATGGGTGTCTGGAAGAAGGGCTTATGACAGGTTTTCTCAATTTTATAGGAGCGTAATTTTCAACTGAAACGTGAATTCCAATAATAAAAACCAGCTGAAAATTAGCCTTCTTAGATCCTTCTTTCATTGGGAAAAGGCTGAAAAATGAATGACTTTTTGTACGGTTAGTTTTATTAAATGTTAAGGGGGCACACTCGGCGACAAAACTATAAGACACCTGCGATTTTAGCTAATATTTTATAAATACTAATTTTTTCGTAAAAGTTTTCGTCATTAATCCAAAGAATCAACTAAAGCACATACATTTTCATAGCGGCAATGTTGTTGAATTAGATTGAAAAAAGTTTCATTAAAATTTCTAATTTTTTATAAAATAAGGTGCGACAAAACTATAAGACAATGTATATTTTACGTAAGAAAAAGTCGGTGGAAGTTAATGAAAAATATTTTTATCTATTTAGTAGTAATGTGTTGCGCCACCGTTATTTTGTATAGTTTCAATTAATCATCGTGGTATCGATTTATATAAATTTTTTATTTGATCTTGACTTAATTTGACCCATTTTCTTCAATACGAGCTTTCAACTCTTTCACCGACAAAAACTGTTTCCGATTTCCACATACGGCACGTGCTAAAATTCCTCAGATGTTCTCTATTATATTTAAATCTGTAGACCTCGCAGGCCATGGTAAAATTTGTATATTATGGTTTTCAAAATATTTTTTTACACGTTTCGCTGTATGCACAGCGGCATTTTCGTGTTGAAAAATATAATTTTCACGTGCAATAGTGCTTGCATGTAGCGTTAATTGTTCTTCTAATATTTCTATATATTTAATTGCATTCATGCTGGTGTTAATAAATTTTACATCGGTTCTCCCTTGGTACCCTATTGCGGCCCATACCATGATGCCGCCTCCGCCCATTTGCCTCCATGACAAATGCAATTCTTCCTTCCGCAAATCATGAAAATAATATGAAAGACCATCCGGTCCATCTAAGTTGAAACGTTTTTCATCTGAAAAAATAACTTTTCTCCACTTTTTTTCCAACTGCAGATGTCTCTCCGCAAAATCTTCCCTGGCTGCTTTGTGTCGATTAGTAAGTGGCAGTTTTTTCTGCAATTTTCGTATTTTTAAATGTTTGATCCGTTTAATTATCCGTTGCACATTACGAATATTGGCGTGAACGCCAGCTTGCGCTGAAATTCGCCGTGCTGTCAAGCAAGAATTTGCTGCTACCCTCAGATTGGCTCGTCGTTGTCGCTCGGTTGTCGCTTTTGGACGTCCACCAGGATGTTTTTTCCATAATTCTCTACTTTTTAAATAATTGAGCACGGCACATCGACTTCGTTCAGTTACTCTTGAAATTTCTGAAATAGAAGTATTCTTTTCTTTTAAATTTACGATCACTCTTATTTCACTGTCTGTCAGCTTTTTCCCACGCGGCATTGTAGTTATATTATGTAAGAACAAAATTACAAATGTTTAATTTTAAGTACACAATTACTTCTAACACTGTGACTGCGATTAGAGCATAAGATCGACTGACGAAAAGCTACTGTCTTATAGTTTTGTCGCGACGAAAGTAGCATGGTTACATACATTTCCCAAATTCTTGGAATTGTAGCCTACGATATTCCGTAGAACTGTAGAATATACTTCTATATAATGTAAACAATCACACTATGAATGAAGGAAGACAATACTCAAGACTTACATAGAATTTTCATCGAATTTCGCACATGTCTTATAGTTTTGTCGCGGAGTGTAGACTCGTTTCGCATCCGACTAATTGCGCTCCTATAAAATTTTAAAAAACCTGGCATGGGCCTTTCTTCCAGACACCCATTCAATTATTGTGCTAGATTGTAATAGCATTTTCGAGAAACTATTTGGTGGTTGATGTCGACAGGCTGGAGACGTACCAATGGAGCGAGAACACTGTCAAGACGGTGATTAGACCGCACTGGCAAGTGCACGATGACTATGTGAAGAAATCGATCCAAATGATAGTTACACCGAAGGTTCGAGCCGAGGCGCAAGCACACTTCAATTGTCCGGAGTTGGAGGGTGCGGAATTAGAAGATCAAGGGGAGGACGGCACGGCTCTGACACATTGGGAGAAGCGAGTGTTTGAGGTCAGTGTGCATTTCTGTAGTGCTGGTAGAATTGAACGAAGATTTTGATACTCTGGATCAAAATAGATCCGGATTCCGCCATCGAAGAGTGAACTTCTTTGTTTTACCAGCAGTAACATACGAGCGACCATCATGATCTCGTATTGGGTTGTAATATAAATATCCGCAGTCTATCTATCAAATTACACAATCAATTAATTATAAAATCGTTAGCTATCGGTGGCTTCTATTTAATTACAGTCAATAAATCACAACTAAATCACCAAAATTAGAATATCGTCATGCCGAACGTGTTTGTAATGATCCCTAGTATTTTACATAACGAAAACCAAATTACAATCAGTACCGCGGTGTAATATGACAGTGTCAATTGCAATTAACGAGTAAGTTCCCAATTTAACGGTGTAACCGCGCGCGGTTCGCCGACGTAAATGGTTACTCACTAATTAGATTTATGGTTCACCACCCGATTCGATTAATCATCAATCCTTCATTGGATGGAAGATGCACTATAATATAGTTTAATAATATTAATTATTATTATTATTTAGAACGAAGCAATGACAGGCACGCACACGCAGAATCCAGTTTACTCGAGAATAACGCTCGCTCTGATGGAGGACACTGGTTGGTACAGCGCAAATTATTCCATGGCTCAGGAATTAGGATGGGGCAAAAATCTGGGTTGCAGTTTCGCAATGAAATCCTGCAAAGAGTGGATATCATCTAAATCTTCTCGTTTGTCGTGAGTATCTTCAACAAGACTTTATATTTTGCATTATCTCGATCCCTTGCGATTACTTTCACGCGTCTTTTTTATATTTTCCAGGGGGAAATCGATTCATCCTTTTTGCAACAAGGTGAAGCAGGATCCACTGCAAACGGAATGCACCGACGATCGAAGCTCGGTTGCTCTGTGCAACTTGGTCAAACATAAAGAAGTGTTGCCTAAAAAATATCAAGTACGAACTCTCTTGTCTCTTTTTTTCGAGATTTAATTTGTTCGATGAACGTATGCAGCTTTATGAATGGTAGATTGTATTTTATTTAACAGTTGATTTCTCGATTTCAGAACTTCGATTCCATTCCTGGCGTGCCGCCCGAAGAGGTGCAATACTATGGCGGTTCGGTGCCTTTCGCGGACTATTGCCCATACATTCAAGAATTCACGTGGAGGGCACTGAATATTGTAGTCAGAGGATCTCATTGTCTTTATGAAGAAAATAATCCAAGTAAGTAACATCGTTAATAAATATTTTTCTCCACAGTTCCAGATGTTCCACGAATTCTTATAAAATAGTGAAATATTAGAAACCAACCCTTAATTGTATTATAAAATCAATAACATTTGAATACACACGCAATTGTTACTTAAATCAAGACTGGGATTATCGTAAAGAAATAGTGTCAATAAATCATGATAAAGAGTGGAATATCACAAAAATCTTTCATTCTGTTTCTTCTTTTATAAAACTATAAACATTGCTTCTCGGATTAGATCCAGACAAGAATTTCGCGTTGGAGAAATACGGTCCACACTCGAGGTGTTTCGATCATACTAATCAAATGTGGGAAGAGAAAACATGCAAGCAGGCGCGACAATGGCGGCATTGGGGTTCCGGATGTTATCAGTATAAATGCGAAGCTGGTAGATTGCACATCATGGTTAGTTCATCTTTAAAATGAGTATAAAAAACATTATCATGTATGGACAAATAGAATAAGACAAATGATCGTTTTATTTACAGGTAGCAAACTATACTTACACTTGCTACCATGCTGGTCAAGAAATAGCCATCAGGATAATACAGAATGGATGGCTTCACAAGGGTGCTTTAATCTGTCCACCGTGTCGCGATATATGCCAGGTGAGGTTATTTTTACTTACAAAATATTTACTAATCTATTTTAATTCTCCTTAATAAATTATACAATTTATAATACAATTTAAAATTCTCTCAATTTTAAATTTGTATAAATTTACTATAAAAATTTATCATTTTTAATTATACAAAAAATTTACTAATCTATTTTAATTCTCCTTAGTAAATTAAACAATTTATAATACAATTTAAAATTCCCTCAAATCTCTGCCATCAATTTCACTTTTAATTTACGTACTGTACAAGTACGTTTTTCTTCAATAAAAAACAAACTATAAAAAAAGAATCAGAATCCTTCAACAAAGATTTTTCTAAATTGCAACAACGTTTGTAACCGAAATGTTTATTTCTTCCAGGCCGAATTAATGGAAAAACATGAACAATGTAAACCAGGAGATGAGCATCCTCCTGCGACGTACTACCACCGAGACCACCTTTACTGTGCGTCCGCAGGAAGAGCGACAAGCTTGTCAACGTTGATAATACTAATCTATTTTCTCGTACTTAGATGATATGTCGTCGAACCTAGGCAATATTTCTAACAACGTCCAAATTAGATCGATGAATTGTTATAGGGAACCATCGAATCGTCGTTCGAAAGCACTTTCCAATCGCAAACTCTTGGATCTAATGACGCGAGTGTTATCTTTGGAACCAAATAGTAATTTCCTAAACCTACTAAACAGCCGAGGTGGTGATTTTATTTTAATATTTTTCAGTGGCAGCCATCGCCTCGACGAGTAGGATATACTGACAACAATTGTTAAGATTCTACCAGAGCGGGATGATCGATAAACGTTTAATTCCTTCGTACTGCATTTTTACCGTATTAAATATATACTTGTTAACGCCTTATATTTATATTAAGGTATCTGACGAGGCATTCGTGAAGTGCCAATACTTTTTAGTATTATAAATATATACGTTTATGCCTACTCGACTACGCTGCCCGTTCGATTCTTATCATTCTATTGCGACAGTATTGTTGTGTTATTGTCAATATTACGAGTACCACTATTTTGTTGACTATTGACGAGACCAGTCAGTGGTAGTTATATCGAGAGATTCGTTTTAAATTAGTAGATTATGTAAGTGCCAATATTATCTGCCAACGTCTTACAATCATATATCTGCACAATGATTTCAGATTACTTTCAGATTACTACCATGTTTTAGTTTCGAATATCTTCGATGACAACGATTTTTTAGGTATCTAGTTGCTGCTATTGGTTTCTTTTTTTGTTAAAAATATTTGCAATTGAAATCACTATCGATGTTTTAATTATTTTCCAAGCTAACGAAATCGCAATATGTAGTCTGTAGAGCAGAGCTGCTCAACAAAAGGCGCTCGTCGATGGCAGTGGACACTAGAGATCCCTAGAGGAAAGGTTACCGTCTTGATAGAGACAAAACGCGTCACGTGACCGTGCCACGGCGTAAACGTGGGGAATAGCGTCGTAGAAGGGGAAGGTAGAGTGGGGACACAAATCTTGCACCAGGGATCTTCTTATCATCTCACCACAGTATGCTTGAGCCCAAATGAGAAGGTACATACTTACTAGCCGACGAATTTAAGACTTTACTGCGCATATGACTCTAACGGAACCCGTTCATTGGCTAATCCCCCTACTCGTACTTCGCCGACCACGTGATCATTGGCTGACGCCATCAATTTTATGGCTGACGCGCAATAACATGCGCAGAACAAGTACCTTCTTATTTGGGCCCACGTATAGGCTCTAAGAAGTGGAAAAAGAAGCGGTGTGCGGCCCGCGGGCCACCAGTTGCCCAGCTCTGCTGTAGAGTATAAAAGTATAGATTGAAAAATCTGATAATTTTGCTCAAACACTTTTGTGTTTAATAGTTGGCAATTTTTTATGCAACAATTTGCACCAACTTGGATTGCTTCGCCTATAATATTATTTCTACAATACCTGAGTTTGGTTCTTATACATAACAACCTATCAAGAAATTCAAGTATTTAGTAGATTCTAGATGAATTGAGCATAATCTTATCCCGACTACGTAGGATATAAAAATGTGCGATATCGCGATTAAGAGATGTAGCAAAGTTACGAGAAATAACAATTTCTTTACATGTATTTATGCACACAAGAATCCATGTATAGTCATTCGTAATACAACATTGTAGAATACTTGTTTCGGAATTATTTCGATAGAATAGAGTTATGATATTCCCATCGTTTGATAATAATTGTATTACATTCCATTGTTAAGACTACTACATATACGTGAAGACAAGAATTACTGTAGTTTTCTTGAACGTACAAGAAGTTGATCATTTTGTACACAGAATATTAATATTGTACACATTCAATACTGTAAGGGTACGTTCGTAAACTATACAATAATATGTTCATTTTTTCGAATCTACTGTTTATATTTGTACAATGACCTACTGGAGCTTATGCTTGCGATGATTTGTAAGGGATGATAAGACAGAAAGAGTGTTGTATTAATGGAGAAGATGATTTCTGAAACTTGCATTGCTTACATCGTACATTATTAATGTACATAGTACATGTATATTATGTATTATCGACAGATGTTCGTCTAATTTGTGATTGAAAATGTGTATTTGCGATACATGTCAATTATGGATAAACGATCGCCGGTATTATTAAGGGCACAGGTGTAGAAACAGACTTATATATGTGATATTCTTAACAACTATGCCTGTTCTCTTAATAATTTTTCCCACGAAAATGCATTTTCACGTCGATGTTTACTGACAAACTGCAGGGCCCGCTCTAGGTGGGAGTACTCCGGGGCGCAAAAATTTAGGAGCGCCATTTTGGCTGTAAGTGTGAGAAAAATATTTATGTGTTGAATACCCAATTAATAGAAAATTTGCTTTTATTAAAATTTAAATAAAATGATTTGATTTTTATTGAAAATAAAGAATATGTACCTTTATTCAAAAAATATATATACATATATATTCTTAAGGGGCGGCAATTTGTCTTTTTTTCCGGGGCGACGTAACCGCTAGAGCGGGCGCTGTGCACTGTTATCATTGGCATAAAGTATACACGATAATATCGGTGAACCGAGTATTAAACAATTTTTTTAGCTGACTGTAAATATAACTGCCACTCATACAGGGTGTGGCCGGACGGGTGATACAACCCAGCAGTGGGTGATACTACATGTAACAATAAGTCGAAAAAAAGGAGTAACATTTTTTTGTTGGACGCTTCGTTTTCGAGAAAATCGAGTTTGAAAATGTAGCGAGTACACGTGCCACTGCATAGGAATTGTCCGACGCGTCCGACCATGATCAACCAATTCTACTTTGTGCATATACTAAAGCACGCGAACCTGGCGGAACTTTAAACTCGATTTTCTCGAAAACGAAGCGTGAAATGAAAAAATGTTATTCCTTTTTCTCACTTATTCTTACATGTAGTATCACCCCCTGCTCGGTTGTGCCACCCGTCCGGCCACACCCTGTATAAGTAAACTGCGGATTTTTATGTATTTATAATTCATGAAACAATTTTAACTTGTTTTTATACAATACATTGTATATCAAAGCGATTGCAGTTTATTAAAATTCAGCTTTCTTGAAATCCGTTTATGAATAGAGGAAGTTGCATAAAAACAACAATATTGTTTCCCATGCAACATAAAGCGATTTTGTCACTATATATTATTTAAGAAAAGCGATTGAAGTCAATATGAAAGGATTACAATTAAAACAATAGTATACGAAAGATGGTACTCTAAAGGATTGTTCTAGAATGCAGTAATCCTTTGTTAAAAATAATTTGTAATAAGATATAAACAAATTGTCTTGTCTCTTCTTTGGTAAACATGCTTTCACGTTTAAACAAATAGCTTTGCATTAAATATGTGTATCATCTTAGTAACAATTGCTGCATTCTCTGAGAATCGAAATATTGCGAGCAACTTGTTAGTATTATTCTTTGCAAGTCGAGTGTCATAAAATATGAACCCTGGCCAGAAAAGTTGTACATTACAATGGTAATGCAAAACTCTGTCGATAACGAAATAAGCAGAATGAAAAGTGTCCAAGTATGTGTGCGCGTGCGAATGTCTAAATGCCTTCAAATGCATATTGTACATACATAGAATGTACGAAGAGTTCGGAATTATCGAGGTGTATTTTTTCCGATTCCGAAGTTGATGCAAAATTGTTGAACGAGTCGAAT
Source organism: Lasioglossum pauxillum (assembly GCA_933228785.1). Classification (NCBI taxonomy): domain Eukaryota; kingdom Metazoa; phylum Arthropoda; class Insecta; order Hymenoptera; family Halictidae; genus Lasioglossum; species Lasioglossum pauxillum. The sequence goes on along the minus strand of OW121701.1, from coordinate 34,020,791 downwards.
ATTTTAATCAAATACTCACCATGCCATTTTCAGGTGTAGAAATTATACATACATACATATATATTCCGATTGTTCGTATGGAACGGTCGAAGAGGAAAAATGCCCTCGCGATTAGGACAAACAGATTTTATATATGTATAAGAATAATATTGTACATTGTACCGGATCGTAGACCCTGAAAATGACGTTCGAACAACAATCGTGTTGTTTTATAAAATGTCATTATAGACAAAAATAAAAATCAAAGCACGCGTTGTTGTATTGTAAGTAATGTAGAAAATGTAAACTATAATACAAATTTTATAACAATACTTATAACATAGACTTGAAACATTTTTACTTTTTATTATAATCCCTTTCTCATTAAAATATTGTGTAATATTATCCAAATATAATCTATGTACAAATCGTCTCCTGTGATGAACTCTAAAAAGATACAACATTCTTTTGTTTACTCCAGGGGTGGTCAACCTGTGACGCATGCGCCAAACGTGGCGCATTGGATCCTATACTTATTCTTTTAAAGTAGGCGTCATAACTAAATCCATCTTCATATTTTCAACGCCTGAGAGCTCTCAGTTGAATTTACACAGCCTTCTTACTCATCAATTCGTCGCAATGTTTTGACAGTTTACAATTATAGGATGGGAATTGGAGTGTTCATGACAGCGATCGCCCTCTCGTCCAAAAGATCATTTCTCACTATTGTAGATTGGTGCTCCCATGTGTGACTTTTCAACTGGCTTAAGTTAATTAATTTAGTTGCATGACTGAGTTATCCGTTTTCCTCTCCTAACCGAAGCAGATCCTACCCCTATTCCTATTTTCCAACCGCAACAATGAACGTAAGAAGGTAAAAAAAGTGCTTGAATTGTATGGCGCATCTGAACTCGTATGTGAAAAAATTTACGCATGGTATGCAGAAGGTTGGCCACCCCTGGTTTACTCTATAATTTATAGCCAGAGAGGAAATGAGAGTGCTCACGTCCGGGGTTTGGCCGTGCCGCTTTTGTCTCCACATCATGTTTAGCCTGGAACAGCTCCTACATCATCTTTAGCAGGAAACAGAACCCACTTTACTGTTATTAAATCTGTGTAATGGATCAGAACTAGCTTCAACCACCGATCAGATACTATTATTTAATAGTTAATATCATTTAACAGTATCTGATCGGTGGTTGAAGCTAGTTCTGATCCATTACACAGATTTAATAACAGTAAAGTGGGTTCTGTTTCCTGCTAAAGATGGTGTAGGGTCTGTTCCATGCTAAAGATGATGTAGGAGCTGTTCCAGGCTAAACATGATGTGGAGACAAAAGCGGCACGGCCAAACCCCGTGCGTGAGCACTCTCATTTCCTCTCTGTTATAGTAGATAGTATATTCAGAGTATATTTCGCTGTTCTCGGTACAATGTTCCCCGTAGATCAGGGCTCAGAATTACTTACTCACGACTTCTGGCTCTGGCGACACTGCACGCGTTATTGACAGGTGTCTGTGGATGGTTAAATCAGGTTAAATATTCAATGCAATTGTTATTCAAGGGCTAAAAAATTGGTGGGTGTATAATGGAGAATCCTCTGCGTCTGTATTGTACTATAAAGATAATTTATTCATGCAAAATGAAAAATAATGGATAATGGATTACTGCAGCAAATGATTCGTGCCGCTTTTCCCATAAGACGCAATGTTAATTTCGGCACGAATTATTTGCTCTTTCTAAACGTCGTTACAGCGCCATTTCATGCAGCGGCAAAACGCTCAAACTGTTAGCCAAATTTAGTTCCGAATCTACCGCTAGATGGCGCGGTTACTGGCCTGGACTCTGTCGGTAACATTTGGCTAACAGTTTGAGCGTTTTGCCGCTACATGAAATGGCGCTGTACGAACAAGAGCAAATAATTCGTGCCGGAATATGCATTGCGTCTTATAGGGAAAGCGGTACGAATCATTGGCCCCTGTAATGAATATCCAATACCACCGACGAGATACTATTAAAGACTGCCAGCCTTATGAGAGTTGGTGTCTCTCGAATTTTTCGTTGTTCTCTTACGCCCTCTAGGATATATTCTGCCTGGAGTGAGAAACAGAAGAGCGTACCTCTACTATATCCGTGTGCGCTGCTTGTGCGCTTGCGCCAACCACAATCTATTTTTAGCACTTGCCATGTTGTCTTGCTTGACGGAAACGAAACTGAAATTCGGCTGTCGAGCCGTCGAGCGTATGAATCGCAATCTGGAGCTAGCCCTCGAATCCCTGTGCAGCGATTTTTATTTTTATTTCTCATTACTTTTTTAATTACATTTTTAACCTTCCAAAAAATTAAAAATGTAAAAACTATGTTCAAAATATGTATTCATTTTAAATAGAAACGTTTTGTTACTGTCATAATTGCATTAATAAAAATTGTTATATGAGAACCGGTTGATAGTATTTATTTGGACTGATTGGAGAATACGAAAATGCAGAAAGTATTTTTTAGTTTATGAAACAATTTATAGATTTATTAGTTGTTAAACAAATAATAGAATAAATTGTATAATATATATAAATTGATTTTACTAGCATACACAAGTTTATTTGATCTTCTGTCTTCCTATAATAAAAAAATACAGTCATAATTATAATTATAATAGAATTTCATAGAATATTGAGGTTATTGCAAACTCATCTTTTTTCGCAATGATGTTCTAATTTCATTGCTTCTCACAAATGTCCATTTCCTTCCGAGACAGTGGCGTTTATAGGTGTAAATAACAAATGTTGATATTCATCATAATTAAACTACAATTATTCTAATAACGTGGAATGTAGTACATATTAAGTGTTAGTTACCCGGATTTTCGTCTTCGACGTTAAGCATTCTTTACTGCTTCTCGTAATTTACGTATATGTAACATTAGGGTTGACCTTATTTTTCGACCATGACATTTTTTTGGTCCCGTAAACCAGAATTGCAACAAATGTTGAGAAACTGTTCTGGAAAAATTTTGGGGCCGTTTGGATCATGGGAAAATGAGGCGCAGCAAATTTGAAAATTTTGAATTTTTTAAATCTTGTCATAAATAGACGTTATGATATATCGTTGAATTTGTCTTTTTTCTCTTTAAGAGTCCATATATAGTATAAACAGTTGTTGACAGAAAAAACATCCGTGACCTTAAAAACTTTAAATAATAACTTTGAAAAATTGTTTTTTCTTTGAAACTATATCCACCTCCTTATATACTACAACTTTTGTTTAAAGAGTTTTTTCATATATACATAACTGACGGAGATATTAAGGGGCGGAATTTGCATTATTCGGAAGCATACAACTGCGCATGTAGCTATTTTTATAGCTACATGCTGCCGAATAATGCAAATTACGCCTCGTAAACGAAAAAATAGGACTTTTGAGGCAGATTGTGCCCTAGATCGATCTTTTATCTAGCGTTTTTGACTAGTGGAAAACCCCGTATTTGTATTATCGAGAAATGAGAAGGTGAATCTATTGTAAATATGTTAGCGATTGGATACACGTAGTGGTGTGAATAAGCCGTAGTTAACGATAATAATAGAACTAGAGTTTATTAATATTTAATACATCGGTGGAGCCTCGCTATGCGATGCGTTGGCTATCGCGTCTGTCGAACGACTAATATGACAAAGGACGCACGGCGCGATGTTCGGCCGGAGGACGCCCCGAATTGTCAAAAGACGATCGCCACGGTCGGAAGACGATCGCCAGAATCGAAAGACGATCAAAGGATCCCGTCTCGCGATATGACGTATGACGGTCTCCTGTGACAACAGAATCCAGCACCCTTGCAATCCTGGAAGTCTCTCTACTCCCTTAAATAAATTCATTAATACGCTCCAATCTACAAAAAAACAGTTCTAATATCGGAAAAAGAAGTTATTATGAATAATAAGCAGTCTGACTGAAACATGGACCGAATGTGGTCAATGATACCGCTGAACGGGGCGTTAAACTAATGGAGGATCATAATTAAATTTTATCTAGAAACAAAGAGGATAAATAATATATACTATACAAACTTTGATGGAATATCGAAAGCAGTACATCCTGACGCCACAAAATAGAATTTGTCAAAGGATTTTTAAATATTTTTTAATATAGAGAGAAACACCTGATCAATCCCTACATGATTAATTTCATTTTTAAAAGGCATTGCAGACTGCTTATTAACTGAGAGTTATTACATTTTTAATTTTCCTCAGAGTCATTAAGTTCTCCATTTTTCTTCGAGTTATACAATTTTTCATTTTCCTCAGTGTCATTAAGTTCTTTATTTTTCTCGGAGTCATTAAGTTTTTCATTTTTCTTGGAGTCATTGAATTTTTTACTTTTCTCAGAGTCATTGAATTTTTTATTACTCTCTTTAACTTTCTCAGCCGCCGAGTTGGGCGTTGGGCATGCCTGTACTCCAACTTGTCTGATTTGTTGCGCGTTTAGACTTGTTTTCATCAGCAAACCATTTACTAATCGATTGATAACATTTCCATGGCAGAATTCTGAATCGTAACAAACATTTAATTGCTATTAATAAATGATGGTGAAACGCTTACATTGTTGTCTCTAGGAGGCACACAACGCGATGCGACGTTCGATACGGTCGTGATTCAGCATCAGAGGCAACATTGTAACGCACAGCGTATTGGCATTTACTAACTAAAACCAATATGTATTACTTATTATGAACGTTACCATAATGATATCATCACCTATCGATTGAAAATGTTTTCCCAATCAAAATAAGCTCAAACACGGCATAAATCGGATAATAATAATAATACAGCCAGGGTGCACTAGAAAATATCAGGCGAAACAGTCATGTTTCAGGCGTACGAATCGTCAAGTCGGGGCACTGACAGGACAGACAGTCGAGGCGTCGAGCGAGCTCAATCAAGCGGACTCGAGTCGGGTACGCGATACATCAGACACATCCGGCGGCCCATGACTCACCTTTGTCGGGCGGCTTCTAAAAGAATAGAACAAGACCGCGCGAGCGTGTTATCACTACACCCGAAAATCAACTCTGGGTTCTTATGAAATAGATAATGATAATAATGGTACGTATTTCTTTCACAATTTATAATGTGATTTTTAATATATGTACTTGGATTTTTTTATAACTACATTAGGTATATTTGGCACACATGTGCATGATCTCCATTTGTATTAAAATTTGAAATAATGCACGTTTCACGTGAAAAAATTATAAGAAAATATTGACAACGTGGTAATAAGTTATGATACCTTTTTAGTAGGTGATGTTTTTATTAACTGTTAAGTAACCTACTTACTTAACTATCATTAACCTTACACGAATTCTTAAAAGATAATATATAATATACAATATAAAATAAAATAGAAATTAACTTAAAATAAAATCATATAAAATAAAAAATTATACATATAGAGCCTATAGATAATACAGAATAAAATATAAACACGAAATATAATATGTATAATGTTTATTTTTATATTTCGTTTTTAATTATTGCTATATTTTACCATATTGTAACCTTCTAGGTGTATATAACTCCGTAAGGATATTGTAATGATATACTATCGATACATATCTAAGTTCACTCGGAGAAAATTCGTTAAAAAGCCAGAAATATTGTCTTTCAAGTTTTTCACATGAAACGTGCATTATTTCAAGCTTTAATATAAATAAAGAGCAGGCACACGTTTGCCGATTATACTAATACTAATATAGTTATAATGTAGTTATAAAAAAAACCAGGTATATTAGAAATCACGTTATAACTTAAGAAAGAAAACCATTATTACCATTATCTATGTCATAAGAACGCAGAGTATTTGAATATCGGATATCGCAATAACTCGTTCGCCCGAACTTGTTCGATTCTTTCCGAACCCGCCCGACGAATTCGAAGTCGAATCGACGCGACGGGCCGCGTAACTTTCTGCGACCCGACCCGAACCCGAACATCGAGCGGCCCGCAATCTCCCTTACGTTTATAATTGAAAATTATATTATATTAAATAACCTATATCATTGCGAGTTATGATCACGCTTTAAATAAATAAATGTAGCTCAAATTATGACGTATTTAGACTCATTTTAATTAGAAGAATCTCACAAATACGTTGGTAATTTCATAAAAAAACAATGAAAAATAAAATACTTTCCTATGTGTATTGATGTAATCGGTACTCAGCCTTTTGAACTGTGCCGGCTGCCTCATACCTCAGTCCCGCTTTGTTGTTTACGCGCTGTCGTAAAAAAAAGTTCTGGTATGTTGCTAGTCTAAAAATATGATCAATGCTATTTTTTAATTTCTCTAAAAACATGCATTTGTCGAATTTTTGCGTATTTTCACTTTGTGTAAATAACATTTTGAACCAAAAAATCCGGAAGAAATCTCAAATATCATTTCAATTATATGCAATTAAATGATTAAATTAATGCAAGTAAATGGGAAAAATTGACCAAAAATTGAATGGCGCAACGGCTGTTTAAATAATTCGAAGGACTACCTCATCCGGCTAGGCCCTTTATTCCAAATTGTAATATTCCAATATTTCAAATATATTAATGATAATAATATATTAATGAGTTTTAACAACAAAATATTTTAAATAGAAAACTAAATTTTGACAAATAAAATACGATTATAGCAAGCTTCCTATAAATGTCGAAACCTTGAGTCTGGCCAGAGACATTAATTTTCAAGAAACACTATTCTGTGATGACGAACGGAGAAAAGGCAAGCGAAGCTTGAGGGCTTCGGTCGCCGTGGAGTGGAGCGAAACATGGTAACATGATACGGGTTGGGTCGGGTATAACAGTGTGAGGCTTCTAATCACACAACAAAACTTAATTATTTATCATTATTTTTTTATAGGATTTTCCTTAACATATTTGGTGAATTTTTTTTATGAAAATGACATGATATACTTCCGATGATATTTGCTTGTGCAATGAACGACGCAAGTTTCGGACACAAAGAAGGACAGCATCGGGAAAAAAGAGACGCGGAGAGTCCTTCTTTTAAGATTTCGACTTCCGACTTCAACTGCTAGCTCTTCGCCTCGTCGCACAATGTATACAATGTATACGCGATTCATATTTCAGGAAGTGGTTCAGTTTAGAATGAAATAAAATCATTTTACACGCACTTATTAAATAGCGTCATGTTGCAAGAAATTTTCGTATAGAGTGAAATAGAATTATTTTGTTAGATATCTTCGTACGAAATACTGCCTCTAAATAACATTGTATGGATAGGAGCCGTCGAAAATTAGTTTAATTAGTTAATACTTTTGTCTTATTGTTACTACCTCTACTATATAATAATTGCAGTCAATTCTGTCGAGCATTACAAGTATGGGATAAATAAGTAAAAAAATTAATTTTCTGTTTCCTACTAAGGATCTTAATAAGAACGATTGAATTTTGTCATTACATAACATAACAGAATATTTTTTAAGAATCATTATTTTATATATAACGCAATAACGTTCAAATTACTTTTGAATTTCGATAAATTTGTAGAATATTACGTAGTAATTACTATCATTTTTCCTACATCTATAAACTATCGATTATATTGTAAAACTATTATTACAATGGTAATAATAAGGAAATAAGAATGCAATAAGAGAATTATATATAGTATTATAAGACAATTACAGAATGGGTAATGTTAGCATTCTACTATATCATTCTTCTTCAACTTGACGAATATCTCGTCGGTGGTGGAACTTTTGACTATGTGGTATATCAGCTCACTGTAAGCTCTACGTTATCCCCGCGCCCATCGCGCCCACTTACCCGTCCCGCTGTTTTTTAGATATTTCTACAAAGATAGAGATAATTAATTTTAATCTTAAGTTTGTGGGTATCGAAGCATCAGAGGTTCTCCAGCATCTGCAGAAAGACATCAACATTGCTGCTAGTAAAGGTGATATACAAACTGTTCAGCAACACAGGGGCTGGCAGTCTTTTAATAGTACCTCGTCGGTGATAGTACCTCGTCGGTGACACGTGCATGCGCGTGAATGTGTTTTCTTCTTGTTAGAGCGGTTTAGTTTCATCATTTCGCCACCAGATGGTTATGGGTAGGTTTAATAAGTTTTTGAAGATAAGAGGAAGGTGAGGTGACGTTGAAGAGGCTTATTTTTGCCTGTAGTAAATAATAATATTTCATAAGAAGAGAAATGGGTGATAGTTCAGAAGAAGAACTGAACTGTGAGGATATACCCGAAGACGTGAACTGGGTATTATACAAGGATCGGGAAGAATGGAGAGACGTGACTCCAGTACCGCAGGATGACGGTCCCCATCCAATTGTTGCAATAGCTTATTCTGAAAAATGTAAGTGACTTATTTTAATTATTACATTCTCCTTATTTAGCCTACAATTTGTTTACCAATTGTCTTGCTTCTTGAACGTATTCGATGTTCTGGAGACATAACCTCCGATTGATTTTACAATTCATTCAATGCCACCTTAATCTATTAGAATAGTGTATATTTCTCTCTAAAATTTATAATCGAATTTTTGTCAATTTTATTTTAGAAATTTAAAAGTTTAAAGTTTACAAAATAACTTTTACAGTTTCATTCAAGCCCTGTTTTTAAGACGATATGGTTTACAGTGTGCGATCTTAGTAAGTATTCCTAATAAATATTCATATTTACTGCTGTTTCAAGTTCAGGATGCCTACGACTATTTCCGAGCAGTTTTAAAGTCCGGAGAAAAGTCTGAACGTGCGCTTGCACTGACAGCAGACTGTGTCTGGCTGAATTCAGCAAATTATACAGTATGGCAATATAGAAGGGGAATCCTTAAGGCTCTTGGGAAGGACTTAAGAAATGAGTTAAAGTATATCGGCTGGTTGACCGGCTACTTTCCTAAGAATTATCAATTGTGGCATCATAGAAAGATTATCGTCGAATGGCTCCAAGATGGTTCCGCGGAGCTGGCATTTACAAAAACTATTTTAAGTAAAGACGCAAAGAATTATCATGCCTGGCAGTACCGTCAATGGTGTATAAAGACATTTAAGTTAGTATATTGCATTCCTCTTCTCTTTACATATACTATATCGGTTGAAAAGAGGCATCGGATAAATAAAATTATTGCATTTAGTTTAATGGAACTAATGTAATAATCTTCTATTCAGTTTATTCGATAACGAACTGGAATATGTGGAGAAACTCTTGGATGAGGATGTTCGCAATAATTCTGCTTGGAATCAACGGTATTTCGTGATAAAGAATACAACAAATTTCGAACAGAGTGTAATTGATAAAGAAATTGATTATGCCTTGGATAAAATAGACATAGTAAAAGGAAATGAAAGTGCTTGGAATTATCTTAGAGGGTACTTATATTATTTAGCTAAATGAAATAATCAATTATTCGAATAATCATTTTCTGAACGTGGATATGTGCTTTCTAGTATTTTGATGAAAGACAGCAGCGGTTTGGGTTATAACGAAAAAGTGAGGCAGAAATGTGAAAAATTGTATATGGACGGGTGTCGCACTAATCATTTGCTGGCTTGCATTGTGGACATTTGTCAGGAAAGACCTATATCAGAGGAATCGCAAGATTCACTATTCCATATAAATAATGCTCTTAAGGTATTTCACCTTCTTGCATTTTTATATTTCGATTTGCAGCACTGTGAATTATATAGATATTTATATTTATACATTCTTTGCAGATGTGTAAAGACTTGTCAGAAAAGCACGACACGATAAGAAGGCGATACTGGGATTTTGTTGGGCAACAAATAAAGGCTAAATTAAATCAGGAATCTTAACTACTTCTGTACAACTGTGTAGATTACTTCACATTTTTATAAAAAAAACATTTTACTTAATTACTACTATACCATGATCTTTTTACTTGGAGGAAAGCTACGTATTATTAGTTTCCATGTTGAAACGATGATAAATGTATTAATATAGAATAAAATTGTTCAAAAAATTGAACGAACGCGTTGAATGAAAACGTTCCTTTTCGATAACGAAAACACCAAACTGTTCTCTCGTAAGAAATAACGGGAACCGGTGAACATTGATTATCTATTTATTTATAAAATAGTTACATACTTTCAAGTATGATACAATAACTAATTACAATAATAATAATATCAATGTTTAGGCTTCCATGTGACTTAGATAATCGTGAACGCTGCGTTTCAAACGATGATTTCAATACTAAAAATACATCCGTGCGCCTTTGAAATCTGAAGTTGCTCGAATCAACGTCAAACCGAAAATCATTTCTGATATAAGGTGTTCTAGACGTACAGTTTCCCTTTCCGAGGCGCCTTAAAAATATCTAAAGCGAGAAGTAAATTTCGTTGCGAATAAATAGCGGCAGTGACTGCATTGCTTGAACGCTCAAACCAAACAATTCATTCTTCGTTTAGTATGAATAAGTGTTTAGGAGATTATTCAAACACTCAAAAGTCTGCGACTTTTATTATTAAACTATAATGTACTTACAAGAATTATAGTACAGTAAGAAATATAAATATAGTTTTCGAACAATCAAATGAAAGCGTATCAATGGAATTCCTCGACAAACAAATGTAGTTTTACAGTGGACGAATACAAGTTCAGTGTTACCCGATAACAGCAGATTGTTCGAACAAGACGAGATGCAACGAATTCATTTTCCGTGTGTTTTCGATGCATGTTTCTTAATAGAACAATCAACGTTGGACATGACATAGTCGGAGAACGATATGTGTGAACAACAAAGTGGCGTTAACTCCGAAAGGATGAAAACAGGTAACGATTCGATATATTCATCTCGACGAACAAAAACATTGCGAATCTAACGCGGTTTATTTTTCTCTCTTCTATGTAAAATACTCGCCGGTACGACGTGTTTCTTAGATTTCTCTATCCTAACATTTAACAATTAACATTCAAACAATTAGCCCGGTTACATGCACAGACCGATCGAAAACAAGTCCTCTTCCGTGGCAGACGAAAACAAAGGAACACTAATATTCATGTACGGAACAGTCTGACACGACGATTTTGTAGAGAATACACTTTAGAGAGGCTGTGGCTCTCTAATTTTTTACATCGTCCGAATCGATTTCGAATCGCGTTCATTGCTTGCAAAGAGGATTGCTTCCACCGGTACATTAAAGCTACCAGATATACGTAGTTTTACCACGAATTTATACATATACACTTGATTTACACCGAAAATATAACATCATATGAATATTTTTACCACTTTCTCTCTGTTTTAGTTTCTCTTTGCTTAAATTTCTTCATATTTAACATGTTGCGTAGTGAGTATCTTTCTCTGATCGATCGACTGCGATACGGTGGCTAAAAAATCGCTTATCGCGTGCGATTACTTTTGAAAAAGCGCGTTGTTACTGTACACATACAGATTTTTGAATATAAACTCTGCGGGAATCGGAAAACGTTCGTCGGTGTTTCCATAGAAAATCATACCATAAAATGTGTAACAGATCTGTAAGAGTTGCGAGTGGGTTTTGGCACTTTGCATCGTTAGGTCCGTCTGTTTACAACTAATATTACAACCGCAATTATGATTTCGTGAAAAGAAACGATAAACAATTGTACAATGGTTATTTCAATTATCCTGTACTTCTTGAACGCAAAAATAGTGAGGCAGAATGATCAGTTGAAAATTTCTCAGTAAAAATTACAGAAATTATTTGTAGTCGAGATGTTTAAGTATTTTTTAATATCTTCGGTTACCAGGTACTGTAACGTTGGTGTGCTTTGTAGAAAATTGTCTATTTCAATCAGTAGACAGCGGGTCTTTATCAGTGCTGGGGAAAATAGTATTTTAAATAGTAAATAGTACACCATCTACAAAACACCTTTTTGTTTGAAAAATCTGCTTCCACCTGTCAAAGACAAACCACCTCCCCCAAAAAACCGCCCACATGTTAAAAACACTTCCAATGATACAAAAAGAATTCTCAGAACGGCTGGCATTCACACCATCTACAAAGCAAAATAGTAAATAGTAAATAATCCCATTTATTTTACAGTATCTGTACAACTTTAAAAACAAAATATTTTATTTGATGCAGTAATTTTTGAAAATAAAATATTGTGTTTGATGCAGTAATTTTTAAAAATAAAATATTTTATTTGATGCAGTAATTTTTGAAAATAGTATTTTATTTGAAGAATATTGAAAATATTTGTATTTTGTCTTTATTTTCAATTTCAATTTTAAATATTGCTCAAAATAATGGTTCGCATTCAATAGATATTGCGAACCTTTGAAACTTCATTTACTATCGAGTTTAAAATCTCGATTTCGTGATTTATTCGATTTTTCTGAACACGCAAACGACTATATAATTGCTATTGTTAGCTATCCAAAATGGAAATTACGATGGATTCCGAACGACTTACATGAAGAAAAACGTACTTTTATAAAAAAAACCGTATTAAATGCTTTGAAACAGATAGCAAATCCAGATTCAGAGTCACGATCTCAATTACTTTCACAAAACATTGAAGTAGATGACTTTTTTTCCTTTATGGAAAAAGAAACAAATGATATCAGTCATACAAACATTGCAGAATTAGAATTATTTCAATATTTGAGCGATAGTGATACACGAATTGAAAGTATTGCAAAATACAAATACATGAAAACATTATTTTTAAAATACAACACAGCTATTCCATTCTCTGCTCCAGTTGAGAGACTTTTTAGCTTTGCTGGACTGATTCTGTGTCCTCGAAGGAGTACCCTAACAGATCCCAATTTGGAACGCTGCACCTTGTTGTATGCAAATAGCAGCAGTCAAACCAAAAATAAAACGAAAATGTGGCAAATGATATAGTTTCTTATATTAACTACCATTTCTTCTTTAAATTATTGCTAAAATAAGAAATATTAAATAAGTAATGCGATTTCTGAAAGTATTAGGTATGACGACGCAAAAAATAAAATATTCTATTTTGTGTCAGATTATTCAAATAGAAATATTTTACTTTGTGCTTCAGATTATTAAAATATTAGGTCGGAAAGAAAGTTCTTACGGTTTTTGTTATTTTGATTTTATAATAAAAACTTTCTTTCCAACCTGATAGAAATATTTTATTTTGTGGATGAAATTGTTAAAATAGAAATGTTTTATTTTGAGGATCAGATTGTTCAAATAAAAGTATTTTATTTCGAGGTTCAGATTGTTCAAATAGAAATATTCCACTTCGAGGTTCAGATTGTTCAAATAGAAATATTTGATTTCGATGTTCAGATTGTTTAAATAAAATACTATTTTCTTTAAGCAAAATAAAATCTAAAATATTAAATAGTATTTCAAATATTTTTTTCGCCAAATAATGCCCACCTCTGGTCTTTATGCAAAATAGAAGTTTTAATGATGAACGAAATAGAAGTTTATTTTCTTTCTTAATATGTTTACTAGGCTGAATATTATGTGACAGTATTCCTCAATTCTTCTAATGTTTTACTGTTTTCAATTACACCTGTTCATTTTTTTCGTAAATGCGTAAAATCCGCTGTCTATTAATTGGTACCTGTAACATAAAGACGCATTCGTTTCATTCAAGACGTAGATATTCGCATTATGGTCGAATCACAAGCATAATTTCCTCGTGCATAGACGATTACATTTTCGGAATGTTCGTAATTGTTCGATCTTCGCGATTTTTCACACGCCGTACGATGCAGTCGAGATTTATTTAAATGTTCTCAGTATATACCTCTTATTAATACGTAATCTATACGATTGGACCATCTGTCAGCCATACATGCACAGCCTGACCATAATCTTCCGTGGTTCTATTTAATAATTCATCTTAAGTATTGATACTGACCATTATTGGCTCGATGACCGCGCGGGTGCTATTTCACCGGCCTATGTTCACCTGTTTACCGGGACATCAAGCCCTAAACACGCCGCTCAATTCCCTTTTGATCTCTCTGTCCAGCAGTTACGCTATACCTAGTAGACACCACCGAAAATATCTTCGATAAAGACGCAACTAACTATCGAGAAGGAGATAGATTTCGTATAGATAAGGTAGATTGTTGAATCCTATTCAAGTACAGTGTTGTCTACTACAAAGTAGACGAGATATCATGTGCATTTTGTACCCCTCGCGAAATTACTTTTGTCGTTTACTCGGTCTCTCCTTGGAGCACGGTTAATATCTTTCTCAAATCTCCACTCGTTCATTCACTTTTATTTGTTACTTCGCGGAGTGAAACGAAGCAACTAATTACAAAACGCAATCGGTTAAGTTACTTATAAATATCTCCATTGGTCAGTAATTGGCACAATGCGGTTTTCAGCGACGAAAGTAAAAGTTGATATCCAAAATTTGTGTTAACATTATATGTTCGGAGATATTTAACGCGCGTTACATTCAACCAGAGGTGGATATTATTTGGCGAAACAAATATTTCAAATACTATTTTAGATTTTATTTTGCTTAAAGAAAGTAGTATTTTAAATAAGATATACTGAACCTCAAAATAAAATATTTCTATTTCAACAATTTGATCCTCAAAACAAAATATTTATATTCTAACAATCTGAAACACGAAATAAAATTTTGCATCGTTATAATACTCTGAGAAACCGCATACACTATTTTATCGTTAAGAAACGATTTACACTCATAAATGTATTGAATTCAAACCATTATTTTCAGCAATAATATTTAAAATTGAAATTGAAAATAAAGACAAAAAAAATACAAATATTTTCAATATTCTTCAAATGCAATATTATTTTCAAAAAGAATTACTGCCTCAATTATTTTTAAAGTTGTACACATACTTTAAAATAAATAGGATTATTTGCTATTTACTATTGAATATACTGTTTTCCCCAACTCTGCATTCAACCTCTTATAACTACTATAAACATAAAATATTTTCAGGATTAGAAGATGCCTATGTATTCAAATTGGTTCACTAAAAATGGAAGAAGATTCGAATTATATATCAGAAAAACGTGGTTTCGTTGTTACACCGTGCTCCAAAGAGTTCGCGCGATGATTTACAACTAATAGGCCCAACAATGTTCGCTATGATACACAATATGTCTCCCTTCAAACGTTTCCTGCTTGTCCGAAAAAAACTGAATCGCTCGAGTAGAATGTTTCTGCTGAACTCAGACGAAAATCGAGAATGCTCCGCAGCGACGATTCCTGTTCGAGTTTCGTTTCTCCCGACACTATCTATCATTTAATAATTACATCAGCAAAGACTACGTTGCTCTAGTTACTTGGCATTTGCAGATTGAAAATCTCGACACACTCGACCGTGCCCACGTCTCCGTAATGTTTATACCGAAATAAACGCGACGAAGACCACCTTCGAAATGAAATTGAACGGGAAACAAAACGTGGTGAATTTTTCCTGATAAAATTGCATTCGGTGCAACGTGTGACGGCGTGCAGGTGCACAGACGTGGACTCGGCTCGACGCACTTGACAAAATACAAATGTCATCTCGAATTTACTCTTATTGTCTACATTGATGAACTTAAGAGAAACGCTTTCGATATTTTCCCTTGATTGCACCTTAGAAAATACGAATTCTGGTCCTTTGGAAAAATTCCAGAAAAATACTCTGTCCGTTGAAGTGCTCGGGAAGAGGTAAAATTTCTATCATCTGATTAGTTTGTTCGTGATATATGTATTGTATTCCTACGATGCGAATTTTCCCATCACAATTTTCGACACCGTGTAAGAGTGTGACCGCTGAATTTCATTTTCGAATCAACCTGATCTATTCTCTCCGATTCTATCGTTTTTGTCTGTCGTCTTCTCACCAAAGCGCCCTATGTGACACGTCGAATACGTATATAAGAATTTCTGTTTAACGATCGGCGACCACTGCGAATGATCGTCGATTGCAATGCTCTCTAACATACAGAATCTTAATGACGTAAAGTTCTAGACACACTAGGAGTAAGATAAGACAAGTCACTGTTACAATGTGAGTGCGTTCGTGATCGAGCGCACAATAGAGCCAGCACACAATACTGCATTCGAAAAGAATGTACACACCATTTATTATTAAACCACCTGGACAGGTAAAAATAATGCACTCATGATTTCGTTGTATTAATTAGTCAGTTACCTCTAGAATGTAGTAAATGTCTAAGAACCCCAATGAGGATTTCTGTGAAATTTACTGAAGAAGGGTCCCAAATGAATTTGTACATCTAAAGTCGCAAGGTTTCCTCTAAATATGAAGTAACCAGATTGAAAAGAAAAGTGTTGAAACAACCATAGAGTCTGAAATCGTACGCAGTTGAAGAACGTTGTGTTAGGTCTAATGCATTCTCGACCATCGAGCGTGTGTGTACGTGGGTGTGCAATTAGTGTCTGGTGTGATCTCCGACATCTAGATCTAACATTTGGTTGATATTGAAAATAACTAGATAACGCAATTACCCCGTTCCTTTTGTCTTTTCTATACTTATTCCAGTAACTTCAAAGACATGCGGTAGTGATCGAGTTGATACGAGGCAAGCGTCGACGTTTGCCTCAGTTTTACACGTTAACCTTATGTCCTAATTGTAAGGGTTAGGCGCTGCTAAAAGTTGGAGAAATACCGGTATCTCGGTTTTGCTGGTGTCTATCTCTCTCTCTTTTCCTCTCTTTCACTTCCCCCATCTTCCTGTTATTCTTCAGTTGAGCTCCTTTCGACTAATCACGGATGCACGAATGCTTGTTTTTACGTATCTCGAAGTTACAACTCAGAAAAGGACAGGCACTCCTGAAGGAGTGCTTATCATCTGTTGTCTCTCTCGTGGCAGACTTGAACTTTTCGATGCACCGTAAGTCGTGGTTAGGCAAATGCACCCTATTTACAGTTACGATCGGAAGTAGGCAGTGATGGAAATGATTAAATACATTCGGAGAAAAGCGTCGTCGACCGTCGCGCGGATGCTTTGGTCCAGTCATCGCACAACGTCTCCCATAGTGATCACAATGAAAATTCGGTTACCGTGAAGTTAACGTGTCCCGGTCAATGTCCAGACGAATGTGAGAAAATGAAGGAAATCAATCCCGCGTGCCTTCTCTCTCTCGGCTCCGTTTCCAATTCGCTTCGTCGTTCTCTCTCTCTTTAGCAGCACGCAGTCTTTACAAGCTAGTGTTCTTACCACGATTAATATACACTTCGCTTACCTGTCACAAAAATAAATACTTCTATTATGTCGCTTAGTCTACTCGCTTACGTGCTATAAACAATAAGTTCGGCCGAACGTAGCCGGCTGCTCTAGCGGGATTTACCATACTATACTTTCTACCACTCACGCTAATCCCCTTCGACACCATGTTCGCCTGCTAATATTTGTCGCACTTGTCTCGATTAACACTTTACCCACCGCGGGAATCAACAAACGAGGAACTGAACAGTTTTATTACTTTAATCACTTTCTTCTTATATGGAGCTTTTCCAATTTTTATCTTCTAAACCTTTTGTTTAACCTTTTTAATTTGACAATTTTAGCAATGAACAACGTGCAGGACATTTTTCACTAACAACAATTAAACGAACAACCAAATTTTTACATGACAATCGAAGCCAAGGTACAGAAGATCATTTCTTCTGGACGCTTGTCTTTTTCGTTTTTATTTTTTAACCAGAATCTTATCAATGTTTCTACAAAATTGTTCAATTTCTGGGCTGTTTACAAGTTTTCGTTGCATCAATCGTAAAGTTTTTTTATCAAGGTTTCAAGAATGGGATTTTTCAACTTTCAACCTTGTATCGGTAGAAGTTTAAATATTCGAAAGGAGTGAGTAAACCAAAATACATACCAGGCAATTACAATAATCAATTCGAGAAGATTTAACACTAAACGTACCAAACACTAAATTCATTTAAGGATGTTCTGGAGGTATATAAAAACGCAACAAAATTTTTGAAAATTTTACAAGATATAATTCTTACTAAATTAATGCAGGTACCAAAGTTTGGGTTCGATTCACAGCACCGTTTAAGAATTATAGCAACTTAAAGTTTGCACATTTTAACACGTCTTCTTATGGAAAATCCATAAAATTCCACTTCAAACCCTATTTAAATCTTGAAAAAACGCAACTAGAAACTCCAGTTTTTCTTTATATATAGTAAAAATTATGTAATTAATTATGTTCAAAATTTATTAGGATTCATTAAACAGTTACAGAGCAAAAAATTATAAACTGTTACAAAACGTCAAATTTATCGTGTTGTCACCTCACTAGCATGGAAACGCGACAACAGTGTGAAGAAAAGTACACAAAAGTATACAAAATATACTCATGAATGGCTGTCATTGCCAGTATATTGATGGATTTCGAATTTCTTGTATTTTTGTCTCCCATTGTACCCCCAGAATATCCTTAAACTTTCTGTAATTTTCTATACAATAATAAATGTTTGAGAAAAGAGAGATTAACATCTCCATTTCCCACCAATGCATTTTTATAGCTCAAATAATTGCCAAATAGAAAGCAATCGTTCGTCCACGGTAAGTTTAGTGTTGAACAACGCTCCAGGAAACAACAAAGGAGCGGTCGATAAAGTGTTCTGAACTCCCGGTTCGCTATTACCGTTAAAAACCCTACGTAATTCAATGCTACCCGTTTTGACCAGCGACAATGGCTTAAAAGTGCCAGTCGCGTCGAATACGTGACCTATCTCCGCTCGCTAACGTCTCGTTGTGCAACTGAAAGTGCATATAACTCGGGTTTTACAACACCTACGAAAATCACTGGATCATGCCTGGAACTGCGTTTCTTTTTTTTATTATCGCGATATCCTAGCTGTACAGCCGGACGAGTGAATTAAATTCGATTCGCTAGCTTCTGCGTGACGCGAACAGAGTAAACTGTGCGAGCGCGCGCGCGCGTGTGTGTGTCATGTGCATATTCTTCCCGTTTGTTATCATTTCCTATCTCGATGACGGCGATATCAAAATAAAAGAAAAGAAAAGAGAAAAGAAAAATGAAAGAAGAGAGAAAAGGTAACTCCGTCACGCGAGAAACTAAACAATTTATACCGTGTGTATGTGTGCTCGTGTATGCCTCTCTCGATATACGGAGCCCGCTGTTCGGCGCTCGGTAAGCGTTTGTAAAAAACACGATCCTTGTAAAAAAGTAAACTACGTTATTATTGTTACGGAAGCCTTTTCGAGAATCTAGCTATCGATATTCGCGTTTCCTCAGTATAAAAAAAGGGTCGATGCGATTTATCGTTTTTTTTTTGTTGCCAATATATCATTTCTCTCACTCTCGTTCTCTCTATCTCTTTCACTCTCTCTCTCTCTAAGCAGACATAACAAACGTAACGAAAGATCGTAGAAAGCTAAGCTCAATCGTTTGGTTCATACAAACGTTTGTATCCCGTGTGTTTCATCCCCTGAATGACACAGTGAAACACGCCCTCGGCATCTTCGAAAATACCACCGCCCCCACACACAAAAATGGTCGTTTCCCTTAGCTCGGTGCTACGCGAGAATAATTCTGTTTCTCTCTTTTCCCCTATATTAAACGTCAACCGTCCTCGTCCTCATATCGATCTAATCAGGATCCTCCTCCTGTGATATTACACCGTTCGTCTCATCGTTTGTAGCGCGCGTTCCTTAAAAATGATCTACTTACTGGACACACTGGCCCATAACAGGTTCCACTTGTTAACTACTAACAATCACGAAATATTGTTTTCCTTGGCTATTTTTTTCGTTTTTTTCCCCGTTTTCTTAATCATTCCGCTCTCTAGCGACACGTATATCGACGCTACAACTAGACATTTTTGTTCGGAAAGGGTGACACGCCTCGCGAATATCTCTTACCGCTTCAGAAGGGATCGTTTTTGATCTGTATAACCGTCGTTCTTTTTTTCGGGTGTCGCGCGAGCACGTTCGAACGTGGTTTCCGCCATCGACGAGGTACAGGAAAAATATCTAGGTCGGTTTCCGGCGAGAATTTCTCCCGACCGGCGTTACACACACGTTCTCCCGGATCTCTTCTCCCATCGCTGGGGGACCTTCCCGAAACATCCTCGAGGAAATGCTTGTCGACTCCTATTTCCAGGAGCTGGCAACGTTGAGCGATTTATTCCCAAACCGACGAGTCTCTTCAGGTCCATGGAGTGTATCGTGGCCGTGCCGAGTGTCAGAAGGCCGTGTCCAAAGCTGCCATACTAGTCGAGATGTCCGGGTCCGCGCGACAAGCTTCCAAAAACTCGGTCAACGTCACCACGCCGTCCTTGTTCCCGTCCATCTTCTGCAAAACAAGCCCAAGTCAAGCGTTAGGTTCTTCCATCGACACTTCGCAATGCGCCGGTTTTGCGTAACTGCGGATTTCATTATGGCGAGAAAAAAGATAGTGCAACTTAACACTAAACCTACCGAGCGTAACTCGTACATCTTATTGTAATACGTGCCCACTAAAGATATCTATACAATCATTTCTTATGAAATCATTTTTATTATTTCAATAACACTGTCCAACAAATTTCCACTTTTTTAATGTTTCTAATATACTATTGGGTGGATCTTATAGAGTTTTTTGCGCTGATTCCGAATCTGTCCTTAATTTTCTCCTAAACGCACAGTTTTTTAGAAACATGACTTTGAAAAAAAACATTTTTTCAACTTTAAACAAATATTGTCTTGTTATTATGAAAAATATTGAATTGTTCTTTACAGCAGAAGATTCTGTAGACTTTCCCGAATACAGTGATATCCAATATTAATACATTCTGGTTGTTTAAACATGTTTAAACGGGCGTTCGCCGCGCCGTATCCCGTGGAACGCCTGTTCTAGCGGTAAGCGCCACTGGCGGCAATTCATGTCGGGCGAAGATATTTTGCTGTCTGGTTCGAAACAAACGTCAACCACTTAAACTTGAAAGGGTGGTTCCTCAAGATAAAAGTCTGCTCTATCGCATGGTATAGTTTGATTTTCCGCAGGACCCTTATTTTTTGAGATAAATTGAAAAATATCCTCAAAAATTGGTTTAAACATGTTTAAACAACCAGAATGTATTAATATTGGATATCACTGGATTCGGGAAAGTCTGTAGAATCTTTTGCTGTAAAGAATAATTGAATATCTTTTATAATAACATCACAATATTTGTTTAAAGTTGAAAAATACGTTTTTTTTCAAAGTCATGTTTATCAAAAACTGTGCGTGTAGGAGAAAAATTAAGGAGCAGATTCGGAATCTGCGCAAAAACTCTATAAGATCCAGCCAACAGCATATTGGAAATATAAAAAAAGTTGAAATTTGTTGGACAGTGTAATCAACTAATATTTAAAAATGAATAATAGTCTTTTTGAATCTTAGTCATAGCAAAATAGTCATTAGTCCAAACTTTTTGATTAGTTAGTGATAACTGAATGGGAAATAGTTAGTCACAGCTCTAAGTAATCGTTACCTATTTTTTATTAGTGAATTAGTAGTTGATGATCAGTCATCAATCTTTAGTCATCAGTGACTATTGTGCGATTAGCATACATTAATATTATTAATTAGTTATCACTTATTAATTAGTTGACATTTTTATTTGGCTCCTGTCTCTTGCAATGAATGCAAACATTTTTATTTTGCATGAAGATCCGCAGTCTAGTTATCACTAATTATCAATAATTAAAAAATTTTGACTAATGACTATTTTGCTATGACTAACATTCAAAAAGACTATTGAGTCATTTTTAAATATTAGTTGAATATTGCCCTACTCTGGACTAAACCTACCGAGCCTTAAAAGTAACTAGTACATGTTTCCTCATAAAAATGACAAGATTTACTTTAGTTAGACTTCGTGCGGCTCTTATTGTAATATATGTCCTACTAAAGATATCTATACAATCATTTCTTATGAAATCGTTTTTATTATCTCAATAATCGTAAAATAAAACTTTTGAATTTAAGAACGTAAATATATTTTTTTTCAACCTACTCAGACTATTAGAAAAGGAAGGAAATATGGTTACTGTTACTTGCAATTGACGCCAACAATTTTTATTGTACACACGTGAAGGTTAAAGCTACACAGAGGGTTAATGTTATAGGATAAGTGATTAAAGCATAGCCCGATGATTGATTATAAAAATCAAATTGGCAGATTACGTTACAATTACGTATGACTGAAACCGCTCGACCCTGTTTCTAAGTACCATATGGACCACGTATTGACCGTATTGTTATGAAGGGTTCTCTAAAGTTTCGCGGATGGTTTCCAGAAACAATGGAGCTGATTTTATCGGAACTTTCCCGCCGCTCGGTTCTGCGCGAAGTGTTTTTAATTAAAAGTCTATAAAAGATGATGTATCGTGTTTGATGCAGCTCGCAAATATACAATATCCTTTGTTTCTGCTTAATTAAAGCTCGCCGATATATCATTTCATATAATAATCATTCGTGTTGCCAGCGAGCACTGTCCTATTTCCGAAAAAGAAAGAAAACAAGAGATGCGAGCTCTCTCTCTCTCTCTCTCTCTCTCTCTCTCTCTCTCTCTGTCACATCGATCGGCAACGTATTTCGATACAATATCCCGTCGAAGAAAAGTAATGGCAAGGAATGAAATCGCAACCACTTTAAACTTCGTATTCTGCTTTAGTGTCGCCAAGGGACGAACTTTAAATTGGCAATTCCGTGTTGCAACTATGCCCTTATGTTCTTCTTTGTCGACGGCCAGACGAATTTGTACTATTTCATACTTGTATCAAGTATGGCTGCGAAGTTCCGTGTGTCGAGTCTGTATGTGTGTCGTGTGAAAGAACTCCATTATCGATGGACAAAGGATTCTCTCCTAACGAGAGTTGATTCAATTTTTTAATGGAACGAAATTTACGGAAACAGTCGAACATAGTTCTAGCAAATACAAGTTGAAGGTACATACCGAGTGTTATAATGTACAATTATTAGCACAATTAAATATAGATAAAGAATATTTAGTTCCTTTGACCATCGAACTCCTGCGGGTACAAGGCCTATGACGTAGTCATTTCTGACCCCCATCGGTATTTTACTAATACAGTCCCAAAAATGTCCAAAAATATTGCATTTTCTTGAAAAGGGTGATTCCTAATGTTATCTGAAATAAGGATATTTTTAGAAACAAAGGATTTCCTTTTTTTCAAGGAGGAACAAAGTTCGGCATTTTATGATTTTACAGAAAATCTGGCTCTTGATAAAGTCATTAGCTATTAGTAATAGCGAAGTTATAATTATTTTACGAGGAATATCGTGGCAGACAGTTTATGGAAGTACTTAACGATGCTCCATTAATAACAATTGTGCATATTTCATGAAGACTGTAATTGCCCCGTCTAAAAACGGCTTACGGTGAAATGTTCCCAGCACGAAGGAAACTTTTTTATCATACGGTCCATATAAGAGCATTCACGCTGATCTCGCAGATACTTTTTGCGACAAAACGACGTTCCTTTTTTACGGAAAGTTATAGAAACTTCGGAATCCCTGATTGCTTGTTCCGGTTGGAGTAGGATTTATGGGGGTGGTGAAATTTAAGGCGTTGTCCCCGGATCGTGCAACGCCTGCTGACCCCATGATTTAGCTCCCTTACGCAGACCACGCAGGACCTTGTACAAAGTCCCTTGTTCAAGGATATTGGCCCATAAATTAGCTTAGCATTTTCAGCGTGTACACACTACGTAGTCGGCCACTGCTTTCGCGAAAGGTACCAGTTCGCTCTTCTTCGTAAAACTTATTTTTTGGCAGGGTCGGGAAAAGAAAATCCCTACGTCTAAAATTTATTTCCTTGAGCCCAAAAATTCTTGGACGGCGAAGCCCGTGTCTGATCCATCTTTTCAAGACTTTACTTACGTTGCTGGGTATAATAATTTCATAAAACGAGAATAATGCGTTTTTGAGAATTGGTGCACTTTGTCAGACGTGTCTGAGAAAAATTGCGAATGAAGTATCCGAATAAAGAATTTAGATCTGAATACTCCTGAATTTATTAATTCGCTGTCGAGATGTTTTCGTCGCCCTCAATCAACGGGCAACCTCAAAAAATCAATGAGACTCGTCGATACATCAAAAATGGCTCTATCCTCGTCGGCGATAAATTTCGACACGCGTCTCGGCAACTGCAGGCACGTACTATAACAGGGATTTGTTTCTGGTGCGAAGGCACGGGATATTTCCGCAAATTGTCTCTCCCGAACGAATCGAAACGAATCGTCCTTTATTCGATGCGGGAGAAGATAACAAAGGGTATGAGAACACTGTTGCAGACATTGTCATTCGCAGCTAACAATGTGACAGCCGATAAAAAGGTAACAGTTTTTCCGCTATCATCGAAGCCGAGGCACTTTATAAGCAGGCACTCGTTTTCTTTCGCTCGTTTCCGTCGAAGTGAACGAGCCTGGCTGTCTGTTCGCACTTGGAGAAACTCCCTGACCATTCCACGATAGAAAATTCAATTCAGTAGAATTCTTGCACGTACTTTGGTTAACATATCGTGCGCAGGATATTTTTCACTGAGAATTCTTTAGTATTTTTTGGTTACTTTCCGCAGGATCAAGGATTAAAGGCTTGTTCGGTACTAAAACGAAAGTGTCGGAACGAAAATACATTTTTCGGTGAATGTATAAAAACGCGGGGGAACTCGTACCTGAAACATCCGATCGACTTTCTCACGTACGCCCTGATGGTCTAAATTTGGATCGGCGAACTTTCCCATCAGTTCGTACACAGCTGTCACGATGTCCGTCATTTCTTCCCTCGTGATACATCCGTCGCCGTTGATATCGTAAAGGGAGAACGTCCAACGCAGTTTTTCATCGATGGAACCTCGAGACAGTATGCTGAGGCCGGTAACAAAGTCCTGGAACAGCGAAATGAAATTGCTGCCTTCAATCCTGGCTGATCATTTCATTTTCGAAAATTCAATTCGCCGCACGGGACGCGGCGATACTGCATACGTAACAGCCTCGTGTCTCTTAAAAATTTTTATTTCGATTACGGTCACCGTTGAATTAGAGTCACGTAACACAAATTCGTATAAAATTACAATTTATTTATTTCTTGGCTAAACTATCGATCATGAAATATCTTCGAGTAAAAATATTTTTAATTTCTCCACTGCCTTAAGGGTGCCGGCGCGCCCGTGCAAGAGTGTGGTGGTACACGCACATATCGCTAGATCCGCATATACGTATATGAAATTACAAGGTTTTTTTCAATACAAAATGACGCTTCAACATTGCAATGAGGAGTTCGGAAACGATCAATTGTTTCAATTGATCAGTTGATCAATTCCTAAAAGTCCAATTTATGTTTGTCCGGAGCCCAAAATGCATATTTTTACGTTATCGAGGAATAATTTGTAATATTCGGCAGATACCGCCTGTCACGAGGCATCCGAAGCAAGCGTGATATCACAAGATGGCCGCCACTGACAGATTTTCGTAAATATTGAGATTTATCGATCGAATAAAAAAAATCGCTCTACATCGACATAGCCAGGCCATGTACAAAGGCGGTGGTGTGTATTTTTAGTTGATTAATTAATTATTTAAACACAAAAATGTTTCGGAAAATAATACAGCACCTCGAGGTTCCGAAATTTTACACTAGTAGCACCACAGTCTCTTTCCTAAACTGCACGTTACAAATGTTAGAATACGGCTGATAATGCAGGTCGATGTTATATTGTCCAACGATAATACAGTGTTCATCATCCATGCAAACACTAAATTTATTGAACAAAAACACTGGTACGCGAAGCGGCTATCTTTTGACGTTATTCTTGCTTCGGATGCCTCGTGACAGGCCAACACCACTGGTATTGGACAAGCAATATCTGTCGAATATTATAAATTACTCTAGTAACGGTATAACGTAGTATAATGTACAACCTGCATTATCAGCCGTATTCTATTGGAACATTTGTAACGTGCAGTTTAGGAAAGAGACAGTGGTGCTACTAGTCCAAAATTTCGAAACCTCGAGGTGCTGTATTATTTTCCGAAACATTTTTGTGTTTAAATAATTAATTAATCAACTAAACATACACACCACCGCCTTTGTACATGTCCTGGCTATGTCGACACAGAGCGATTTTTTCGATTCGAACGATAAATATCTCAATATTTACGAAAATCTGTCAGTGGCGGCCATCTTGTAATATCATGCTTGCTTCGGATGCCTCGGGACAGGCGGTATCTGTCGAATATTACAAATTATTCCTTGATAACGTAAAAATATGGATTTTTGGCTCCGACAAACGTAGATTTGACATTTAGGAATCACAATTCATCGTTTCTGAACTCCTTATTGCAATGTTTTTTTTATTAAGCATTGCAGATCTCAGTCGAGATCTATTTTTGCTGTAGTGAAACAAATTACAGTAGGTATATACACATTCACACATACACAGTCAACGGCGGATCCAGGGGGGGGGGTCATGGGGGTCATGACACCCCCCCTTAGTTGGTTCCAGGACTTAGGTGGACCACTAATTGAACATAATGATTTTATTTATATATTTTGTCACCATACAGATTTTATGTAACTACATACCTTCAATATTTAATTAATTTAATATAATATAATAACTTTGTATGATGGCAAACGTTTGGGAACGAACGCATCAAAAATTTGAATTTTACCGCGCCACACTTGCGCGCGCTTGTCGACTACGTAACGTCTAGCTAGACCTAGTAGTAGTAGTAGTAGTAGTAGTCGTGTTTATTGCCGGGGAGGGGCGGTTCGGCCGCCCCTCGCTTCCTTAGGGCACACCGGTTTTTAAACACCAGTTTCACAATTGGCGCTGCCGGCACTCGGCCCTTTAGCGGGTTGCAATTTTCCTCGTTTTTCAGCCGTTCCCTCTGTTTTATTCGGCCCGGGCCATTTTCAGAGTCGTCGACTTACTAGACGGGTCGGTCGTCATTGATGAGCGGGCCATGCTACCTAATTTTTTGAGTTTTTGAGCTGTTTTACGGCTCGGTGTGAACGTCGGGCCCCCTCACCTTCAGACCTGCAGGGTGTCTCGCCTGCCCTTTTAGACTCCCCCCCCTTCACCATATTTTCATGTCGAATGTGTCAAGTTTTGAACCCGTCCCTACACTGTTTCCGGATAGTCCAGAAACTTACCCACACCCTCCCCTAGGGCTATTCCACACCCTCTAGGGCTAATCCCTCCCCGCCTATGCTGTGAGTCTATTGGGAGTACAAATGCAAGGGACCGCGTATTGTTTTTGACCATTGGGAAGAAGTTACTGCTACTTCGGATCCAATCCGACTTCATCGAAATCTCGGCTGGGCCGAGATATCAATTCCATTCGGTCTTCACCTGCCGACCTACTTCGCGATGGGGTTGAGAAGGAAGGGTTCACCAACTTCACCGAAATCTGTCTCCTCAGAGATTTGATATCAGGTTCATCAGGATCTTCCTTCTTGGGTGGGCTTGACACATCCTAGAAAATATGGCTGATTGTTCGGATGGGACCACCATCCTCGGTTCTGGTCGGTATTCAGCAATTAGCTCCGTCCACCCGGCCTTTCCCTTAAAGGTTTTTAAGTGATGTTCCGTTTGCGTTTTTTTGATTCCGTTTTTTTTTGGTAGGGTCCATGCCCAGTTTCCAGTTTCCAGTTTCCTCAGTAGTACCATTTGTTCGCTGACCACCCCCTTCCTTACTCTTGTCCCCCAAACAGAGGAGATAGAGCCGGCGGGTACCTTTATGAGGCGGGATGGCCAACTTGGGCTCCCAATAGTTTACCGATTCCCTGGATAAAGGGGAAATTCGTTGCCATTGGTTGCCCCATGACCCCGACAGTAGGCACTGAGTCCGTAGCAGGAGAAAAAACCACACCTTGGAAATTTATGCCACCCCGGGAATCGAACCCTGGCCTTCCTGCTACGAATCAGACACTCTACCACCTGAGCCATTGACCCGCCTTAGCTAGACCTAACCTCAATCGGAATCGGAACGACTAAACTTCAACATATCATAACATAGTTCTAAGTTAAAAGACTAAAATTTCTTTCTACCTATAATGTGTTTATAAGTGTACCTTTATAAGTATTCTTAAAAATTGTTGCTGCAAATTCATTAATTACAAGAAATGGTAAGTAATCAGTTTCTGTAAAACTACCTATATTATTATGTTTTTATGTACTTATAACTCATATGTTTACAAAAGTTTGTTGTCTGTTGTGGGGTGTGAAATTTGCATGGTGAAATTTGCAAGGTTTTGCTTGCAGGGTGATTCTAAGGGAAAAGGAGATGGTAGTGGTGGATTGAAACGTTCATTAAAAAAAATAGATTCATTTTTCCCAAAGAAACCAAGGCTTGAGATTGCTCACTCGAAAAATTCACCTACAACAACTACAGATGAAAATAATTGTATTGCCGATGCTTCTGCTTCTACAGCTACATTGCCTACATTAACCATAGATGAAGAAAAAACATGCTCTCCTGTTACTAACGATATTCAGCCTACAATATGTACATCGACTTCTGATTCTGATCAGATAAAGACTTCACTTTCTCAACCAAAGTTTGCTTCAGATATTGCTTGTTATATAGGGGAAAATATAGATGATTCAACTAAAGCTATGTTGCTTGAAAAGCATTGGCAGCCTCCCCCTAATTATACTTTCCCGCATTGTGTTGTTAATAAAAAAGGAAAACAAACAAAAAAATATGCTCAGAAGTCTCACCTTGACAAGTTTCACTGGCTTGTTTTGTCGCATAAAGACCACTGTCTTTACTGCAAGTACTGTGCTATGTTTGTCGTAGCTCCTGGAGGTGGTATACAGACAAAAACACCTTTATGTCGACTCGTAAAAGAACCATTAAAAGCTTTCGATAATTTGCTAGGTGAAAATGGTGTTCTGCTAACACACCAGCGAAACAAATACCACGAATTAGCTGTCGAAGCAGGGAAGAACTTTTTATTGAGTTTTCATAAACCGGAAATTAACATAATGAACCAAGTAAATAGTCAAAGACTGAAACAAATAAATGAAAATAGAGAACGTTTGCGACCAATCGTAAAAACTATAATATTTTGTGGCCATCAAAATATATCGTTACATGGCCATCGCGACGAT
The DNA here is from genome assembly GCA_933228785.1 of Lasioglossum pauxillum. Taxonomy (NCBI): domain Eukaryota; kingdom Metazoa; phylum Arthropoda; class Insecta; order Hymenoptera; family Halictidae; genus Lasioglossum; species Lasioglossum pauxillum. The sequence continues at coordinate 33,991,705 of OW121701.1, read as the reverse complement.
GGTAAATTGCTGAACTATGACAGCGTAGTAGCCGATGAAGGGAATTTTAGAGCCCTTTTAAAATTCCGTATTGATTCTGGCGATATTGCATTGCAGCAACATTTAGAATCTTCAAAATCCAACGCCACGTACATCAGCAAGACTGTACAAAATGAGTTGATAGATGTTTGCGCAGAAATCATCCAGGAAAACATTTTACAGAATGTGCGGGAAGCTAAATATTTTTCAATTTTGTTCGATGAAACAACAGATATATCACATATCTCACAGCTGAGCCTATCATTCCGATATTTGCATGATGGTATTATTAAGAAACATTTTGTGACTTTTTGTGATACCTACGATGCTCTTAGACGTGAAGACAACAATTCAGGTGACATAGAGCCTCGATTGACAGGTGTAGCATTGGCGAAAATCGTTGAAAATCTGTGTACCAAATTTAACTTAGATTTATCTTGGTGTGTGGGTATTGGAACTGACAGCTGCTCGGTTATGGCATCAGATACAAAAGGTGCAGTGCAAGAATTGATGAAAATAGCCATTCATGCTAAACGTTGCCCGTGCAACAACCATGTGCTCAATAACTCATTGGCAAGATCATCCAAAGTAGTTTCCTGTCGCAATACATCTGGCACAATGAGAAAAGTTGTGGCATTTGCCAATGCATCCGCTAAGAGGCATGAAATTTTTAAAATAGAACTCGGATCTGCCATGCAAGGTATTTGTGAGACACGTTGGGTAGAGAGGCATGATGGGCATCTTCAATTTCAAGGAGACAACTTAGTCAAAATTTGTAGCGCTCTGGAGAAGATTTCTGCTTGGCAAGACAATAAAACTGCCAATGATGCGCATTGCTTGCTGCAAACATTGCGCAGTTCTGACTTTATTATATCCTCCATCTGTTTAAGTGATGTATTAGGTGGGTACTTCCCTAAATTATTTTATTTCTTATTGTTTGGCAAATGAACTTATACGAGTATACTAAACCTACTTTAAAATTATGTTGTTGTTTTGTTAATATTTTATGCTACGAGTACATACCGTTTATATTAAGTTATAAATTCTTAGTTTATGCACTACAGTCACCGTCACTAACTTTTTATTTTTCAGGTACTACTGTATCTTTAAGCAGAATACTGCAATCGAACTCAATTGATTTAAAAAAAGCTACGGACGCTATTAATGATACTTTAAGTGTTTTACAAAATAAAAGAGAAAATGTGGACCTAATCTACCGACAGCTTTTTGAAGAGGCTAAAGAAGTAGCTGAGCAGCTAGATGTAGAAATTAAATGCCCCAGAATAGTATCAAAACAAATACATAGGGCCAATAACCAACCTGCTCAATCTGCTGAAGAGTATTTCCGCAGAGCTATATACATCCCTCTTCTAGATTCAATAATAAGTGATCTCCAGGACCGCCTGTCTCCTGATGTACTTAATTTGTTTCAGCTAAGCGTTTTCATGCCAAAAAGCGAATATAGTAATGAAGACATTGAAACTGTGAAACAACTAGCTACCGACTATACATTATTACTAGATAACACTCCAGTTTCTGTCATTGTAAATGAATATCGGCTGTGGATGGTGAAGTGGCAGGCGTGGCAGCGGAGCCAGGACATACCGCAGTCGATTTCTGATCTTATTTTAAATTGTGACATCGATATGTATCCTAATATAAGAAAATTTTTATGTATTATGGCTACACTACCTGTCAGTGTAGCGACAGCAGAAAGGTCTTTCTCTACGTTGCGCAGAATTAAATCGTGGCTAAGATCTTCAATGGTTGAAGATCGCCTAACCGGACTGGCACTTCTCCACGTTCATAAAAACGTACCCATTGACGTAAATGACGTAATAACGCGTTTCGGGAGAAGATGTAAAAGAAAAATTGATTTTGTTATTTAAATATATGTATTTTGTCTGTTTCTATTTTGTTTGTTGGAAACCCTTGTCGTACCACCTCTTCACTTTTGCGAAGTTTTGCGTCATACCCCTCGACATACCTCTAGCTGTTATGACAAATCATTCACCACGGTTATGGAATATAAATAGGCTGCCTCATTCCGTGCGTGATAGTGCTTCTCTGGATGTCTTCAAGAGAAGATGGCAATATGTACGTGTATATGTACAAGTTATTATGTGTTAAGTTTTTCAAGTGTACAATAAAGAATAAATATTTTTAAGTACAGTACTTACGTACATTAATAAAATACCTACTTTTTACTTGTATCTATTGTTATCAAAATTAAATTATAAGTTCTTGACTTGACCACGACTATGTGACCCCCTCCTGGCGCCAAAGCTGGATCCGCCCTTGTACACAGTCCACACTACATCAAATCAAATTCGCAGTTTACATTTTTTCAAGAACTTAAAAATAAGAAGACAAGCCCCAATATTGGGTCGGGCAACCAACATTTCCAAGCTTAAAGGCAACTGAAGCTTAATTTCACGCAACTGTTGAATTAGCTCAGATCGCTGTAAATCGAAGAGACTACATTGCCAAACAATATGATTAATATCCCGACTACTGTGTCCGCAGTCGCATTTCGGGTCACTAATAATTCTTACACGAAACAGAGACTCATTAAGACTATAATGATCGGCTCTGCACCGATTAATAGTTACAATAAATTCTCGTGAGAGACGTTCGTGTTTAAACCATGGCTTAGACCTTCCAGTATAGTACTGGTTGAAAATATTCATTGCAATGTTGTAGCGTCATTTTTTATTGAAAAAAATCTTGTAATTTCATATACATATATGCGGATCTAGCGATGGTTGCGTGTGCCATTGCATTCTTGCACGGGCGCGCCGGCACCCTTAAATTTCAGCAACATGAATTCACCATGAATGCATTAAAACATTCTTCACAATAAAAGACATCAAAAGTTCGACGAAGATAATACGCCAATAGTAAATAAGCATTGGCCTACTTACTCGTTCCAGAAATATCAAAAGTATCAATTGGCCGCAATTAATGGCCAGAGGGTGTAATTTAACAATTATGTTAATTAAGCCCTCGCTACACAGACGCTGAACAGTGAACGTGTTCGTAGCAGTAGTTATTCACGATAACCGCAGCGATACGAAGAATAACAAAGGACGAGAATAATAAGTCGGACGAAAACAATAATAAGAACGTTGATGGAGCTGCAATCGTTGATCTTAACGCAGCACTGCAACCCGCTCTTACCGGGTAAACAGGGTTGCTCTGCGTCATCTAGTAGCCAGTTACCCGGGTTATATGGGTTACACTGGGTTACTGAGGACCGAATCTGATTTGGGTTACGGTTACAATACCGTTGGGTTCAAGCTACGGGGCACGTCCTCTTTTAATTCGATTCCGTTCGTGACGCGTTTGTGCTAACGTTTAGCGAAAGGGTAACTTTGATTAGCTCGCGGAGCATAAAGTGTCAGAGCCCCTGCATCAGTATGCGTGGTTGCACGTTCGTAAATGAATGTTATCGGCGAGGGTCACTTTCGCGTGTTCCTCTCTGCACAGTTAATCTTACGTGTAGAGTTTAAGCTTCGTCGTTAATTGTTTCGATAAAGAATTGTTTATAGCTCGAAAGTAACGGCTGAAATATGCGATAAAACTCACGTGGATAAGAAGGGTTTATTGTTATTCGCGAGTACACTGTTTGCAGTGTGGTTGATCAAATTTTAACTTTATTTCTTCATTTTGAAGTAAACTGGTACGAACGAAACGAAAAGTGTGATTGCGTCTCATAATTACAGGACCTAGGCGAGTGCAAAATATTTCGGGCAAAAGTAGACTCGCTTAAAAGATAGTGTTTTCTTTCGGCATACTTTTTAATTTGCGAAATCTGGCCTTTGATAAAAGTCTAGTAGAAGATGTAAGCTGACACGAGAGCGAAAGGATAAGCGCGGCTGCGTTTAATAATTAGAGGAGCTCGAATGGTATCCTCTGGGACCGCAGCGCCGCTGTACGTGTTGTTCCTGGGTGGTTAATGATTACCCTTATATCAAAAAGCTGTGTCTGTCAGAGCGTCAGAGCTGTTAGCGCGGCAAATTGCATTTCGTGACGTAAAAGGGTAAGAGGACAGCAACGAGCCTGGGAGATAAAACCGACAAAACTAAAGAGAACGGAAAGCGGAGTCTTTGAAAAATAAAGAGACGAGTTCTGTAAAAGGAGACTGCAAGCACGCTGGAAATTTCACGAGAGATGAGAAACTCGCGTCGTAACTGGTTCGCGGTTAAAACCGCGATAGGAGAATATTCGATGAAAAAAACAAAGTCGCTGAAATCATCACCGAATGCAATTGTCTAAAACCATAATATCGCTATAGCGTTGCTGACGCGCCTCGGGATTCCTCTAATATTCGCCGAATCGTAAAACCTGCGAGCCAACGAAGCTTAAAATAAAACAAGAACGATACTTAATCGTACTTACGTGTCGGACGTAAAGTTTCATGGACTTTTCGTTTCGCTTGTTACAACGTCCTGTTCGATTTTTATACTTCCCGACACGCCCTTCTTTCCGGAAAATTCTTTTACGTACTTTCGATAAATCTTCGTTCGCTCGAGCCGATAAACTTACAAGTTTCCGCAGAACGGTGGAAATCAGTCATTTTGCGAAATGACTTCCGGGAGATGCTAAATTCTTTTGAAACTGCGACGATGAATAGTTTGCTCCGTGGTGGTAAATTTTCAGCGACAGACCGCGACCTAGATCAACTGTCCAGAAAATCAAGATTCCCTTTTTCAATTATTAGTCCTCGAAGAAAAATATTTATTTTCCTGTGCATTTTAAATTCAAATTTTCATTATTGTTCGTTATCGTCAGGCGACTATAATTCGTCAGAATCATATTCGTCATGCATCGCGCACACAGTTGTCGTCGGAAGTCTCGATATCTTTTATCGGACGTCGTGTGATTGAAAACAGCAAAAGGAATTAGCAATGGCGGCCGGTGACATGACTCATCGCGTGTGTACGACGCGATCGAAAGCACTTTAGGATTCACGTTCACGGGATAAATTGAATTAGTAAACGCTTCAATTACGGCGGATCGAGTTATGACGGTATTTTCTACGCGGAAGTATGCGCCTAGTCGTCAGGAGAGCGCACAGTATTGTTCGCGTTCGTTCGAAACGCCGCGCTGAGTCAACCGGACAATCGCTAAAGCGCGCGACGCTCCTCCAGATTTCCGGATGAATTTGCTTCCGGGAAATACTTTCGAATACGTCGAAGTGCTCATGGACACAGCAAGAAAGGGGCAGACGTTCCAAGCTCTATTTACAAACTCGCCAGGCACAATGCTCGGAGCTTTCAAAGAAAAATCAATAACCTATACAAACATAATTTCGCGAGCAGCCTGCTAAAAGCAGGTACACCTTTTACGTATAAAGTCATTTACATCGATCAGTACTAAAAACCGTTTCGGGACGGTTTCGGATATTTTTATTTATTATTTACGAGTTTCTGCTCTCTTCCTCCCTCGCGTATAAGTTGGCTCGCTGTTCTTATCATTTGCCCTTTTTTATTGCAGTCGTCACTTGTCCGCGCGATATTCTTGCTTATTCAAGCTTGCCATTTTCTTGCATTTCTTTGACGTCTGACCTGAATCTCAAAATTTCCATAACTCGGTCAAACTTCGTCCAAAATTGATAAAATAAGGATTTTATAGCCATTTTAGAGCTTGAACTTTCTATCCTTCGAGATAGCTTTATCTAAACGAGTGTCCAGAGGACAAACATTACTTTTGTGTACTCGATCACAAAGTTACTAAAATTCTCTCGATTCTCTTGAAGCTCCTGAAAATCGTTAATAAACAAACGATGCTACAGACAGTGTTTAAAAAAGAAACACGTGGCACCAAATGAATAATTCTACTATCTCGGACAGCGAGAAGTGTTTGTTCAAAATGATCGAGACCGACTTTTGTCGAGGTTTTTCTGTAAACACTCCAGTGTACGTCTCCCCTAAGCAACCAGAGGTGCAGAACGATCTTATTTCTCCTCCCATCGATTCTCCCACCACCCCCGCTCACTATACTCTTCATAAAACTTTCTTCTCTCTTCCGACACTGATTCTTTCTTATCCCCAACTTCGTTTCGCTCCTCGGTAACATTCTCTCACCAATTTACTTCTGCTCTCCTCTTCCAATCTCTCCTCGAGCCAGTACCACCCCTCGACGTGTCTGTCCCTTATCCTAATCTCGAACGTTCAGAATATTCTACGCAGCGTGCCACACCTATGTCTTCTTGCGAACGATCAACCCGCAAACATTCTTTTCCTCCTGTTCGCCTCACCTTTCTCATAGCTATCCTTGATCTATGCTGTACCTCACACTTACCCCCCTAACATCCCCCTCATTGCATCACGTATCCTAGATATTTAAATTCCTCTGCTTCCTCGATAACTTCCCCTCGCTATTCCCACCGCACTTCCTTCGGTTCCTTTATCTTCGCACCTTCCGCATTCTATAGTACCTTATCGGCTATAAATTCGCTCGCTTAGCATACCATTTATCTCAGAGTAAGTATATCTTTTCTCTTCATCACCCTAGCACAACAACCAGCATACTTTTAATTGAGGATATTCACCAATTAATTTTTATAATACACTCCTCAAAATAATTAAGGGATCACCTCTGCGAACCTGAAAAATTGCTACTAGTTTACATGATCATAACTCCGGCCAAAATTGCTGTATCGATATCGTCAAACAATGGTTTGAAAGCGTGAAACCTCTCGTTTCGGATGCTCTATTTCAAATTGTTGCTATGTTGGTTTTTTACAAAGTTATAGCAAGATAAAGACAACATTGACGGCTAACAAAAATTTTGTGCAACTTTGCAAAATTTTTTTGATAAATCGCGTTAATATCGTTTGGAAGGGTTACTTTTCCTGTGTAAAATGTGTGGTTGTTGATTATTGTGCGATTTTTTTTATTCGAGCTATTCAACATTGAAGTAAATATTGGCTATTTAACATTAACTGGCTCCAGAAAGCGAAAAAATTATCGTAGAATCTTGTGCAAAAGAGAAATAGAAAGAGCGTTTTTTTCTCTTCAAGGCACTTCTTTTGTTTTTTCAATTTCATTAACATTTCGATATACCAGGTGTTTCTGAAGATATGCTTAAAATATACACAATTTTCATTTTTCCTTTAACTCGCTATATCTCGGCAAGAAATGATCGCAATACCATGATCCGAAAGTCAGATTGAAGCATTGAGCACCCCATGAACACGCTGCGACAATTTTTCACCTATGGCAGCTGTGTTTGAAGTTAGTGATTCGCAAAAATTACCGCGCCGCGTACAGCGGCTGCCTGACATCTCTGAATACACTACGTTAGCATTACCCAAGATATACCGCGTGGAGGTTGCTCGGCCGGATTTATGCCTCTTTTGTGTATATGTGTGTGTGTAATGCTGACTATTTAATTAACAATTTTAATAACATGTGTTTCTCCCCGTGTGACGTTACAAAGTTGCACAAAATTTTTGTTAACCGTCAATGTTGTCTCTATCTCGCTATAACTTTGTAAAATACCAACATAGCAACAATTTGAACCAGAGCATCCGAAACTAGAGGTTTCACGCTTTCAAACCATTGTTTAAGGGGGTCTTTTCCAACAGACGACGCTCGCGCGTGAACTCTCACACACCGCTAGGGTACACTCGCACACCGCTAGACCACGTATACATACGCGAGGATTGCAAGGGTCCGGGATTCCACTTCTGATTTCACGATAATGCAATGACGAAGTTTTTTAGTAGTCAAAATCGCTAGACGAAAGATCAATCTAGGGCGCTGTTTGCCTCAAAAGTCCTTCTTTTACGTTTCCGAGCAATAGTTTTGCAATATTCGGCTGCATGTTGCTCGTCGGAGAGGCTAGTACGCCGGCGTGACTGCAGCGCCATCTGACGGGCAACATGCAGCCAAATATTGCCAAACCATTTCTCGGAAACGTAAAAGAAGGACTTTTGAGGCAAACAGCACCCTATATTGATCTTTCATCTAGCGATTTTGACTACTGCATAACCCCGTCTTTGCATTATCGAGAAATCAGAAGTGGAATCCCGGACCCTTGCAATCCTCGCGTACGTATACGTGGTCTAGCGGCGTGTGAGTGCACCCTAGCGGTGTGCGAGTGTTCACTCGCGAGCGTCGTCTGCTAGAAAAGACTCCCTTAACGATATCGATATAGCAATTTTGGCCGGAGTTATGATAATGTAAACTGGTAGCAATTTTTCGGGTTCGCAGAGGTGATCCCATAATTCTTTTGAAGACTGTATTTCTGGAAGATTTTATCTAATATACAGTTTTTTAATTTTATATTAATATAGACAAAAGAAGCTAGTTCTTGTCGAACCCAATTTTGGAAAGACAATTTTCTGAAAAAGTTTTTTGCAGCTATATGAACTGAAATACATTTCTGATTTTTTTCTGTGAATAAGAATTTTTTAGACATTGTTAACCAGCGTTTAATTTCGATTTCAGTGTCGATCTTGTTTAGTTTATTTCCATGGTACGTCACTAGTCGATATCGATGGGTAACTCGTTCAAAGACACGTTTGATTCCACGCGTTAACTTCCGGTTTTAACGCAGCCGCATGCGGAAACTTGCTCGTGTATGTACATAAGTAGAGTACATACGTGTACGACTGGTAAGCATTACAACGCGAGCGTAGGAATTCCACATTCACAAATACAAGACCGCGTTTACATTAGATCTAATTGCAAACAGGGATGCTCGTCGGAATAAATAGCAATTGTTGATTTAGGCTGCCGTGAACGGGTCAACAGAAACAGAACATTGAACAAGATTTCAATTTAGTGCGCACCGACTGAAACGCGAAAAGGATTATTTTGAAAAACAATGGCACTTCGCCCTCTGCGAATGCTAAATAAATTTTAGAATAACAACATGAAAATTAGCTCGACGCCTTTTTAAAAATCATGAAACATCACAAAACATGAACGTTCCCAAAATATCTGCCGCTTTATGCTGTTCCTTTCTTCCAAGAATGAAGTTAGACACTGTTTTATAAATATCAAAGCGAGAATTTAGAAATTACAAAATGTTTAGAGAACATAATTTATTGGTATTACCCGGTTTCATTGAACAATTACTATAGTTTACAGTATTTTACAGACGCAAAATTTCTCTTGAAAATGGTCCACATTTGGATGGAAACATCGAGAACAATTTAAATGGCAAAATTGCTTAGTGAGTAACATTTGATCGAACCTGTGGCGCCGAAATCATTAAACTGTTTATTTGTTTAGAGAACGTTTAAACATGAAATGCTTCAGGAATTGATTCCGGGGGAACGCGTGGAATTTTCCACGGATAATATTTTCAGAGAACCTTGATTTTCCGCTGCTATGAGAACATCTGCTTGATGAGAGCGTTAATTGGACCGTGCTATAGCGCAGGAATTTCGAAAACGGGCAAAGATTAGTACAGCAACGTGGAAGCTTGCGACGGTAATGCGATTAAGGCGAAAGTAGCCGGACACTTCGTCCGCGTCTGAAGGAGGCCATGAATTCGCGCGAGGAGCACCGTAAGAGGGTGCGAAGGAGAACTTGAAGATGGAGGAGTCGTGTCGTCGTCAGATAAAAATCGTTCGACAAAAAGTGTCGTGCTATAAAGAAGGCGGAGGTGGTAATCCCGTCGCGTTCGCAAAAGCTTGGATCCCGAGGTTCGTAATGCGATTGATCTTGATAGGGGCTTATATCGCCCGAAAGTGTTACCGGACCAATGGCCCGACTAACTTTTGGACACATTGCCAGGGAGCAAGAAATCTGTTGGTCCAGGTTAGGGGCTGTAAACGAAGATTATCCGTAATCTTCTTACCTTGGATCATCTGATCAGAAAGCCCCTATTCATCGCGCGCCATACAGCCTGCAGAAAAATTATTGGTATTCCATATAGAGCACGGTGTTTCTGCGACATGGTTCCGGTCGAATCAGAGATTCAAATGAGCGTATCACCATTCAACTTTAATGTGATCCCGAAAACGTCCGCGAATTCATATGGGAACAGCGAGAGAGTTGAAGGGGATCTAGGGAAAGGTGGAGGCAGTATCGCCAGACTAACAAGGAGAGTGCAAGGTCGATGAGTCTCAGATTTGATTGAAACTTTGTACAGTTATAGATCTCGTTCTCCTGTTAACGTATATACAGGGTGTTCACGCTATTACTAGCCAGCGTTTTTCTTCTAAATAGCAAATATTTTAAAAAAATGTAAAAGGGAAAGTAGTGCTGTTTTTTATATGCAACACAATGGCGTATCAAACTTTTTTGTGTTTATACTATTTTCTTAAATATGAAGGTCACCTTCATTTTTTTAAATGGAATGAGTATTTTTTAATACATCAATCGATGCAGCTGTACATTCGTTATAAAAAAGGACTAACCTATGTATGTCGAATAGTTAGTAGTTCAGGAATGATTTCAATTAAAACTAGAGGGCTATTGTTGCTCGCTCGCTTCGCTCGCTCGCGAGTAGGGTTGTTGCTCGCTCGCTTCGCGAGCTCGCGGGCAGGACTGCTCTTGCGAGAATGTTAGTGGTACGCAATCCTAGTAGGGCCCACAGCTATTAATGTCTTTCATTTTGTGTGTGACTCTCCACGAGCCACACAAAAAACTTCCCGATTCATTAGTTGCTGTATATTATTATTATTATTTATTAAGTGTACGTTTTAAGAATATTATACGTTTTCAGGGAAATTCAATAGTTTTCTACTTATCAAAATGTTTGCTATATGGCGTCGCATTAAACCAATATCGTATGCTCGTTGCTCGCTTGGTTCCTTGTTATAGCATACTAATGTTGCAATATAAATTGTCTTAATTAGTTTTTCGCAAACGATACAACTCATCATTATCCGGGGTTGCAGTATTGATCTTGGTTTTCTTCGATACTGTTAATTTAAATTGTCCCGAAATATATAAACCGCGCTCAATTTTGAAACTCTGCTCAGTGCTACATACAACATTTGTAAAGTTGGCCTTTCTGATTTTTTAAAATCCAAACATACTTTCTCGTATGTTTTTTATCCCTGACTTCTATGAATCGTAATCGCTTCAGCAGGAACCACTGGAAATTGACTACGTGTGATTTGATATTTTTCCTCACTCGACATATTTACTTGATTCGATATTTTTATTATTGGTGTTAAATTTTGATCAATATTTGCATTTTTCATATAATCACGATAACGAGTTCTTACTTTCACTCCTACTCTGGCCAATTGAAAATCTAATCACAATATAGACGGAATTTTAGTATTTTCTTGAAAAGTAATCAATTTTAATATTCCGCATGTGTGCTCCATTAACCAATCCGTTTTCAACATCACTGTTATTAATAATTATCATATAGTTCATATTAATTTTCAATTTAATCTCAGTTAATAATTCGTTTTGAACTGATTGTTTTTTTAAAGATTGTAATATACATTTTTTTTTGTACTTTCATCGATATTCTTTGAAAATGTATTCTCGGGAGTAGAGATGATTAACTCACTCTTGCATTGGGATAATTTTCGATTATTGTAAGCGGAAACATCATCTTAAGGTACAAAAAAAGATTAAAAAAAAAAAATTTTTTTCTAATTTTAAAAAAATCGAAAAAAATTTTTTTGTGTAATTACGTTTGTTTCTTCGGTGGAAACTTTCCGTTCTCTCGTATAAATTGCATTGTTGAATGAACTTCTTTCGAAAAAAACTAAAAGAACTAAAAAACTACTTGACCAAAATGGACCAAAATCTAATCAGCTCTAAGTTACAGCGGGGCACATCGATTGCATCATTCATCATTCCGATCGCGTTGTTACTTTTTCTGAAAACATTAACGAAAAATTTGATACCATAGAAACGGACATACGCACACACACACACACATACCGACATTTTGATAAAAATAGTCTAAAATGACTGCAATGACCATGAAACGTGAAGATCTGCTAAAAATTCGATTTTCGGGGTAATTACAATAACTTCCATATAAAATCGGGAAGTTAATAACTCTAAAACACCATTACTGTCGTACTAAGACGTTAGCGTTTACTTACTTGTATAACGTCTTAGTACGACAGTAAAATGAAGGTGACCTTCATATCTAACAAAATAATATAAACAGAAAAAAGTTGCATACGCCATTGTGTTGCATATAGAAAACTTTCTCCTTTTACATTTTTTTCTAATAGTTGCTATTTACAAGAAAAACGCTGGCTAGTAATAGCGTGAACACCCTGTATACCATTATAAGCGCAGATACTCAATAGTTTTTAAGATATTTATAATTAAAGGTTTTCATTTCCATGAATATACAGGGTGAACATTATAAAGTGTTACAGACGAATATCACCAAAAATATTGATTATACGCAAAAATGTTTCAGATGAAAGTTGTTCAGTACCGAGGGGGGCATCATGCGGTGGAGCTTTTATTTTTCCCGGTGGACACTCCAAGGTGAGGTGAAGATCACCTTGATTTTTTAAAAATGGAAACACCTACTGTCTGTATTATGAATCGATTGACTATCGAATTCTGAGTAAAAATGTATGGACCTTCATATGTCCTAAATCTAATAGTTAACGAGATATCAACGAAACAATTTTCTTTCTCCTTTGGATAATATCTCGTTAAGCACATATGAAGGTCAACACTTTTATACTCAGAATTTGATACTGTATTCATTTATGGTATAAAAAATAGGACATTCCATTTGAAAAAAGAAAGTTGACCTTCACCTCACTTTGGAGTGTCCACCCGTGAAAATAAAAGCCCCGCCACATGATGTTCCCCTCGATACTGAACAACTTCCATCTCAAACATTTTTGTATATAATCAATATTTTTGGGGATATTGGTCTGTACCACTTTATAATGTTTACCCTGTATATTCATGGTAATGAAAACGTTAAATAAATATCTTAAGAACTATTTGGCATAATGGTTCTATATATCCCCTATAATGGGGTATACATATTAACAGGAGAACGAGATCTATAACTATACAAAGTTCCAATCAAATCTGAGACTCATCGACCTTGCACTCTCCTTGTAAGACTTGTCTCCCACTAGTTGGAGGGGATCTAGGAAATGTTAAGAATCGTGGACTTGTGATCCGTGCGAACAGGACGCTTAACCAGTCACCAATTTTTAAGTAAAGGAATCACCAATGCCATTATTTTTGCACTGAAGGAAATGTAAAGCTGAAGAACTTCTCTAAGGTTTAGCTTGTTTTCTGGAACTCAGCGATCTCTTTGTCACGGAAGAAGTAACTAGAGAAGTTCTTCGCGATCTTCAAGCATATTTCACTCGTGTTTAGTCATTAATGAGACACGCTCCGATATTAAGTTACCCGATTTGCCGAGATAGATGTGCTACGTACAGCCACGCCGACTTTGAATACGAACTCCTTTGAAACCTAACCGGCTGCACAGGGTGCTATAATCGCGATCGTGCATAATCTGTAATCACCTCATTTCATCATTATGTATGACTACACGCCGGAAGCTGCAGCTAAATACGTCTTGGTGATCCCTCTATTTGTTCAAAATGTAATCCCCTTGTATACATGACATTTTACTAAAATATGATAACTTTAATGGACGATTAACAGTAGAGCAGATTATATCTGAATGAATTGCTATTCAGAAGTGATAACATTTTAAGCGATTATTACACCGCAGTTTTTGTATAATAATCCTTTGCGCATCCACTTCGGCATGTAATATTTTCGAGACACGCCGACCAAGGGAGGTGGGGTGATCTGATAGAAAGACTTAATTAAATGGAGTCGGACATCAAAGGTGAGTGTAAAAACTTTATCGTGCGCAAAAGTAGAGGAGAAGAATGAACGAGGAAAATGTTGGCTGCGCAGAGAGCCCCGGTAATGTGCGAGTTTGGAGCAACTCGAGGGCTAATTGCACAAAGTACATTTTCAGTCCGAAGCCACGAGAGATAATTGTGTTCGTTCGTAATTATCCCTCGACGACTTCGTCTGGTCTTTTTATTCCTCGAGTGGAAATCGTAAACAGAGGAAAGACGGGGACAGAGGCAGTGTGGGACCGACGGCACATCGATCCGCAAATTAACCGCGAACCATTGATTAATACGGCCCTGATTATTGATTGGAAAACTTCGTTAGGTCTAGGCTGCTGATTATCGACGCCCGACCGGATAATTAGCATTAATCTTCGCCGGATATTTGTTCCGCGCATACTTGCCTATCCAATTGTCCCGGGGACTAATTGTACAAGGCGCAAACAATTGCGCGAGATCGCGCGAAATATCGATCATGCTCCCTTTGAAATAAATGCCATCAGTCTGTTGACCCTCGCACGCTCGACAAAATCAGCTGCACGGAAAATCGTTCAGCGATTTTCACCGGTTTTACTATGCAATTACGAACGAAACACAATTGATCCCTTTCGCATAAACACCGTCGATTTATTAACCCTCGTACACTCTCCGAAATTAGGTGCACGGAAAATCCTTCCGCGATTTTCTTCCATTGTACTACGAAATTACGAACAAAACACGATAGATTCCTTTCACGTAAACACCATCAATTCATTAACCCTCGTACACTCTCGAAAATTAGTTGCACGGAAAATCCCATTTTCGTTTTATTTGCTATGAATAAAACACGATTGATATGGGAAAGATGAACGATTTTCTAAAATGAAAATGGGCGAATTGTAATTATTCTATTATACTAAATAATAAATGAAAAGGCAGTGATCCACTTACCTCGAAGCTGAGAATACCACTATGATCCTGGTCCAAGGTATTAAAAACGTAATGCGCGTATTGGCTAGTGTTGGCTGCACAGAAAACGAGAACAGACGCAATTAGTACAATCGAATTCGTTCGAGAATTACGCGGAAATAATTTCCACGGTCATCTCGGGATTTCATTGAATCTTAATAATACGCGACTAAAAATCACTATATGCATGCTCTTTCTGAACGACCCCGGTGAAAGTTTCGCCAGAGCAGACGGGAGATAAAGTAGATTAACTCGTCAAAGTTGCAGAGCTCGCGCGAACACCGTTCCTAACAGAAAACGATTTTACTGTCACGTCGCGTTACGACAATAGTCGAAAATTAGTTTCCCGTTCTGATGTGGAGTTCCACGAAATCCATAGCCAGCCGAATTTTCCCGACCGTTTGACATCGGAGAACGGGCAATTATATTCGCTCGTTATGAAGGAAACACCCTGTGTACGCGTAACGAAGATCTTCCATCGGTATTTAGTCGTTTAAACTCGGAACCGGCAAAATTGCTTGTAGACTTAGAGTTGACGATGCTGTGCAAATTTCTACATAGTTTACCCCCGCTGAACAAACAAACGATATTAAACTGGCAGCAGATATTGAAGTCGCTTCCTGGAAGATATTGCATGCATCAATTTTACCGGGTTGTGTCCCGAACGGAAACGAAAGGTGTGGTTAACGAGTCGAATCACGCTGGCATAAAGTACGTCGAACGGCGAGGAGCGAGAATTGTTTGGAGAAAGAGGCGATTTTCTGTTTGTAACAAATATTTTCGCAAGCACAGTTTCAAGCGTTCCCTGTCGGATAATCATTTTTATTTTAATGGAGCTTGCATCGCAAACAGAATATTTTTCTCCAGATTTTCACTGAATTCGAATACCATTTAATTCGAATACCAGCATTTACTTGTAGCAAATATTCCCATAGGAAAAATTTGAAACGTTCCTCGGATAAGTGGCTTTTGTGCTGGAGGAAGATATCATTTTGATTTTAATCCATCTTCTATTTGCGTGAGCGAAATATTTCTATTTTTACATCATTGAGTTGTTGGAAAAATTTCTATAAAAAACAAACAGGACTTTCGAGCAGTTCTTTAAAAGAAAAAAACGGCCTTTATATTAAATAACGGTATTTTGTTTTCGCTAGATTTTTAGTGTGAAATTCGTGTTCTTCATTTCCCCGGTGGGCAAGTACGTCGCATAGTTTATATTCATATTCATCTGTGCCCCCGGGGGCATCATAATAATAAAATTACCCAGTGTGCAAATTAATTCAGCGCACATTCGGATTATCCAATTTACATTTTTATTTGTCCACTTACGAAATCAGGAATCGGACAGAATTTACTACCGGCGTGCATTATTTTCTGCTCTCTCTCCCTCTCACAAAATTTCCCTGAGTTCTACAATAATCTGGACCACAATATATTTCACTCTGAACAAAATCCCAACGTCGTAAAAATGATCGATTCACCAGGGAACGGCTTTATTCTGGGATTAATTAAAACAGATGGCTTTTGCTACAATCTGGATCGGTTGTGTGTAAATCATCTTATCTTCGGTAACATCGCGTGACTTTCTCTTGTTTTATATTCGAGTTCTATTTGATTTTTCCGTCAGAATTTCAGAATTTTCAGATTTTTTTCGACGATTATATATTGTAGCACCAGTCTTTCCTTATCAACGAGTCTGTTTCTAGTGATTTATGGTTTTTGGTTGTGAAAAATCAAACCACAGAGGATCAGTTTCTTACAGGTAGGTGATCCAAAATTGAAATAGAACTTTCACGACTTTTTAATACTTATCGATAACATCATTTTATCTACAAATTAAGGTCTACATTCTTCTTGTTTCAATAAACAATGATAACTGTCCACTACCATTATCTCCAGCTAAAAATAATGATGTTAATGAAAAAAAATATATGAAAAAACTTTTTAAAAACCACGCTTATATTAAAATGCACTAAAAAGGAGAAAATAATTTATTTAGACATTAGTCACTATAAATAAAAGCGTGGCGCGCTAAACTATATTGACGTGATCTTCGTGAGCGCTCCATGCTTATACAGGGTGGCCCACATAACTCTGAACAGCTCAATATCTCCGTTACTTTTCGTTGTACAGAAAAACTTCGTAGGACAAAGTTGCACTGTTTGAAGGGCCACATATAACGGTGTAAGGGAAAAAAAATTTCAAGGTCATTTTTATGAGATTTCAAGGTTATCGATGTTTTTTTAAATGGAACGAGGTATTTTTTAATACATCAATCGATGCAGCTGGACATTCTTTATAAAAAAGTACTAACCTATGTATGTCGAAAAGTTAGTAGTTCAAGAGATATTTCAATTTAAATAACTCCAAAATAACATTACTGTCGTACTAAGACGTTACACAAGTAAGTAAACACTAACGCCTTAGTACGACAGTAACGGTATTTTGGAGTTATTTAAATTGAAATATCTCCTGAACTACTAACTTTTCGACATACATAGGTTAGTACTTTTTTTATAACGAATGCCCAGCTGCAGCGATTGATGTATTAAGAAATACCTCATTCCATTTAAAAAAACATCGATAACCTTGAAATCTCATAAAAATGACCTTGAAAATTTTTTTCCCTTACACCGTTATAAGTGGCCCTTCAAACAGTGTAACTTTGTCCTACGAAGTTTTTTTGTACAACGAAAAGTAACGGAGATATTGAGCTGTTCAGAGTTATGTGGGCCACCCTGTATTTATAGTGACTGATGTCTAAATAAATTATTTTCTCCTTTTTAGTGCATTTTAATATAAGCGTGGTTTTTTAAAAAGTTTTTTTATATATCTTTTACTTTCTACTTTTTAGTCTTTTTTAAATGGAACGGAAGATATAGTAATACTATGTAGTATGACATAGTAAGATATAGAAACGCAAGATATGGAAATACGCGAGATAGAATGAAGGGATGACTCCGAGGGACGACGTCTCTTGATGGAGTCCGAAATTGCCCAAAATGGAACTGAATGAACGGAAGACCGCAACCACACTGAGCTCCTTCGGTGTGAAGTGGGCCAGTGGAGTGGGGATGAGTCGGAGTGGAAACACGTAGTGGAGTAGGGAGCGGAGTGGGGATCGCTGAACGCGATGACGTACTACCGAACGTCGCGCGGCGATGTGTGATGGTTAATATAAACATATTTTTTTCTCCTAGACGCACAGTTTTTTAAAAATTTGTTTTTTAATAGTGCATTGTCATCCAGTTCTGAGCTGTGTTTAAAGTTTCAAGTCTTTACCTCATCGAGAAGTGGTTTAAAATTCGATTACAAGATTTGACGCATACAACAACAACAATAACGACAACTCGGCAAGCTAATATAAGCGTGGTAAAATATTTGGTTAGCAACTAAGTAATTGCAGATTTTGTCGATGGATGGCTTTAACACATTCTTTTGTTTTGCACCTTTAATTAGCAAGAAAATTTATATCGATTGGTTATTTAGTTTCGGTTTTATCCCAATTGAAAAATGGAAGAAACAAACGAGCATTTCAGACACGTTTTATTGTATTATTTCCGAAAAGACAAGAACGCATCGCAAGCATACAAGAAGTTATGTGCCGTATATGGGAATGAAGCCTTGAAAGAAAGGCAGTGTCAAAATTGGTTTGCCAAATTTCGTTCTGGTGATTTTTCACTAAAAAATGCACAACGATCTGGCCGTGCAGTTGAAGTTGATGAGAGCCATATCAAGGCCATTATTGATTCAGATCATCATAGCACAACGCGTGAGATTGCAGACAAGCTTAATGTATCGCATACATGCATCTAAAAAAAATTAAAACTGCTTGGCTATGTTAAAAAACTTGATTTATGGGTCCCTCATCAGCTTAAGGAAATTCATTTGACGCAATGCATTAGCATCTGCCATTCGCTTCTGAAACGCAAAGAAATTGATCCATTTTTGAAATGACTGATTACTGGCGACGAAAAGTGGATAGTTTATAACAACGTTAATCGAAAAAGATCATGGGTGAAACAGGATGAACCAGCCCAGACAACATCAAAAGCTGAGATTCACCAAAAAAAGATTATGCTGTCAGTTTGGTGGGATTACAAAGGAATTCTGCACTTTGAACTTTTACCAAGAAACCAAACGTTTAATTCGAACGTCTACGTTCAACAACTCACGAAACTGAGCGATGCAGTTCAAGAAAAGCGGCCAGAATTGGCAAATCGAAAGGGTGTTGTGTTTCAACACGATAATGCAAAGCCCCACACATCTTTGGTCACTCGCCAAAAATTATTGCAGCTTGGTTAGGATGTGTTGTCACATCCACCATATAGCCCTGATCTTCCACCTTCAGATTTCCATTTATTTCGTTCCATGCAGAACGCCTTAAATGGTAAAATTTTTAATGACGCTGATGATGTAAAATCTCATTTAATTCAGTTTCTTGCTGACAAAAATCAGAAATTCTATGAACATGGAATTCACATATTTCACTGCCTGGAAGATGGCAAAAGGTCATCGACAAAAACGGACAATACATAATTTAATAAAGTTATATTTACAAGTAAAAATTTTGAATTTTCCTTCTTATTTAAAATCCGCAATCACTTAGTTGCCAACCCAATAGTTGCTCTATATCGTTATTCAATACGACTAAAAATATAAGTACGAAGTTCAAACATTAAAAGATTCTGTCGCAAAAAATTGTGGATACCAGATAAACGATCGCTGCAATAAATAAATGTACAGTACCGTTCTCGTCTCGGAGTCTATTTGCCGGGTAGTCGGAGTGTATTCAAATTTTCTGATATTCAAAGAACGGCCGATTTGCATCTAGATGGGATTTTTCGTTATTCATAGCGCGTAGAATGATTTGCTTTTAATTAAAGATTCCGTGTAAATTTCGGCTGGCAGGAGTGATCTATCGCGAATCACTGTACACCGCTGACAAGAGATAAACGGCCGAAACACAGAGCTATTTGTCGCCGAACTCTTTTTTTCCACCGGAGTTTCCGCGGTTCGCGCTCGTAAATTCTTGTTCGATCTTCCTCTTACGTCCGGACAGCGAACAGATCACGATATCGATGCAACATGTAGCTCGCAGCCATAAAATCGTCCACGAAGAAGAATTGTGCCTGTCAGAGATCTGCGATTGTCTTGCGCGCTTGCAGTTGTTTCGAAGGTTTTAAACTGCACACGTGCCACGCTTAAAACGATTGAAATTTCCAGATCCGGAACACTATTAATAACGGAGACCATTATAATCTACATTTTCTTCAAATCGATTTTTATCGAGAACTGCACATGGACAATCGAGAGAAAGAGATCGTGTGGTCTGTCTTCCTTTCGTTTATTTTCACACATGTTCAATTATAAAATATGCTTGTCGTGTGAATATAAATAAACTCTGAATTGATTTTTTTCTTCTTTACGTAGATATACTTAAGTTACTTTCCACACAGTGTGCAGCGTACTGAAAACTGTGTGAAATTAAACGAAGAAAAAAGGTAAAGGAAAATTAAAAAATGAGTTTTTCACATGGATGCGAAACGAGTTAAATATCGCGTAGAACGAAATAAAAAGTGTTTAGAAACCGCATAAATTTGGGTAAAAGGTTTTAAAAATCCGCATGAAAGTTAGTCATCTAAAATATTTCCCATGTGAGCTTGCACTGCACCTTTCACAGCGAATCATCTATTTCAATCTGAAGCGAGTATTTATCGACATAGTTGAACGGTGAAATTCTGGAACAGTAATGTTCGCGTTGCACACTGGTCAAACAACTGGCAAAACGTTTCGTGCATTGGAATCGGGTTTTTCAAATCCTACATACAGTTGCGACGAGAAGTTGATTGGTCCCTTCGCTTGTGGATCGGGAAGTAACCGTTTCCGAGGATTTGGAAATACGCAGAGTAGCGTCCAGTTGGCTGACGAAAAAATAGCCGAGCGATGGTGTCGATATCGCTTACGCGATTGGATGAAAGGGGGATGTGTAAAAATGCAAGGCCATTTTGACGTGGGTGTTTGCTACCATGGTAACTATAAATATACGCTCGACGACGAACCGCGAAACTGTTTGCATTATTCGATTGAGTTTCCTCTCCCTTTGTATTCTTCTTCTCCCCCTTCCCCTCACGGCCCGGCTCCCCGTTTTGTACACATACACATATGTATCTTTTGTATCGCTTATGCTTTTCGGTGGAACGAGCGGCCTCCGAAAGAGAGGGAATTTAAATGCGAATACGCACCTCGAACAAACATAACCGTTATCGCGTTCTCGTGATCGTTAAACTTCAACCTCTTATGGGTATATCTTCTCCGAGCGTTTTCTATGATGTCTCGTTCCATCCCGGAAATACACTGGGCCAACAAATTGTTATAACTAGACTGCGGATCTTCATGCATTGACAGCAAAATTGCGTAGATGAAATACAAAATTGAAGATGTCAATATACAGGGTATTTCACCTTGAATATCTTTGTTGTTTTTAAAGATACGTCAAATGTCTGAAGGATAAAGTTGAATGGTAAAGTGGGGCTCATACGATACAAAAAATTTTTGTTTCTATGTAATTTTTTTTAGAGATATGAAGTTCACCTTCATTTTTTTAAATGGAATGAGGTATTTTTTGATACATCAATCGATGCAGCTGGATATTCGTTATAAAAAAATACTCCCCTATGTATGTCGAAAAGTTAGTAGTTCAGGAGATATGTCAATTAAAATAACTCTAAAACACCATTACTTATTTATTTACTTATTTAGAGTTATTTAAATTGAAATATCTCTTGAACTATTAACTTTTCGACATACATAGGTTAGTACTTTTTTATAACGAATGTCCAGCTGCATCGATTGATGTATCAAAAAATACCTCATTCCATTTAAAAAATGAAGGTGACCTTCATATCTCTAAAAAAAATTACATAGAAACAAAAATTTTTTTATTATTATTCAACTTTGTCCTTCAGATATTTGACGTATCTTTAAAAACAACATAGATATTCAAGGCGGTCAAGTTAGGTGAAATACCCTGTATGGTTTCTCCTCTATCAAAATCATTAACGGAAGAAATAACATTCAATTTAGTTTCCATTTCTTGTAAACGATGCAGAACATTTTTATTTTGCATAAAGATCCAGAGAATCGATTTTTAAATAGAACACCAGCTAGACTGAACGTTTATTTTTTTATGAAATATTCGTGTTTACAAATTGGAAATACAACACATGTGGAAACACTAGGCAACGTTATCTGTCACGTTACTCAGTTCAGACATCGTCCGAAAAAGGTATCTAAAATTCAACTCGTTATTACTATTTTTTCTCAATTTCCATATTTGGAACATTCCCGGCTTTCGAATGGCTGAAATGGAATTATAAAATTTTTTTTAAACGCAACACACGTGAAAGATCCGTCCTGATAAAACACCGGAACGTTTTTTCAACCTCGATTTAAATAGAGGAAAATATTTTTTTTTCTGCGAAAAACTGAAGGGTCCGATAGTGAAAATGTTGAGTTAAACTTTGCATATGAAAAGATTGGGAAGTTACAAGTGATTTTCGAAAGAAATTAATTAATCTGCGTTAATGTAGTTCCGTGATGCAATCACGAACTCGTAACCAGGAATGCATAACCGTGTGCAGTTTATTCCCAGTTAAATCCCGTTGTTTACTGTTTTATAATAGCCCATAATGCGCGAAAGTACGACATTTGAAATTCAAGTACGCACTGTTGCACATTGAATAATAAAGTGGATAATGGGAAAAGTTATACATGGATTTCCATGTTGCGAGCTTTTCAAGGACTTTTTTTACGGATTCGTCTTCTGAAAAATTGCAATTTTTTCTGAAGAACGAACTTTTTCCTCGCGGAACGTGAATTACGCGATCTAATTAACACGCTCGCTGACTTCCTTGTCAGCCATATTTCGTAAACGAATATTCACCGAGCTCGTTCTTTGGACGAGATATCCCGCGAATCGATGTCGTTCATTTGTTCGCTGGGTGTCTCGCCCATGCGAAAAGGTTAATGAATCACTGATCCGCTAATTAGCCTCCGTGCTGTGCTTGGATCGATATGACCATGCGCGATACATCATTTAACTTCCTATTCTTCGTACAACGTAAGATTCTCAATAATAAACACGCTGCGGATCTTTCTGCGCTTATAAACTCAGAAAAATAAGTCTCCGTACACCCTTTAAAACTTTTTTATAATTATACCAAATGACCTAATGTTTTGTAAGCAATTAGAAGCATTGGTTTACCGAATGATGTACAAAAAAGATTTTACAAAAATTACAATTAATCAGGTTACATGCAAAAATAAAAAGGCACTTTTTAAAACTTTTTCAGTTCGGTCCCTAATGAAAATTTAAGACATATGTTTTGTAAATCTATGTTAGTTATACACATACTGAAAATTTCATCGAAATCGGTTGACGCAGAAAAAAACGACACACATCGAAAGATGTACGATTCTGTGGATTTTTCTGTGGAAAACTACGATTTTCACCGCTTGTAGCTCGTGTGTATGTCAATCGATTTAGATGAAATTTTCCCAGGGGTGTAACTACTATACATCTATAAACATATGTTTTAAATTTTTATTAGGGCCTAAATAAAAAAGTTTTAAAAAGTGTCTTTTTTATTTTTGAATGCAACCTTGTAAATTGTAATTTTCAGAAAATATTTTTTGCACATCATTCAGTAAACCAATGCTTCTAATTGCTTACAAAATATCAGGTCATTTGGTATAATTATAAAAAAGTTATTCTGTTTTAAAGGATGTACGGAGACTCATTTTACTGAGTGTACCTCACGTGTAAACTGTGGATTTTTACGCAATATGTTTATGTAATAAGTTATTGCATTGCGGATATTTATGCATTTAAAATATCACACTACAGAAAAACCGTACTGGAGTGGATATTCGTTTTTCGTAGGTCCTTCGGTTTTCGTTCTCTCACATCAAGACTTTGCTGTACATTAAATCTTTATTTTCCAAACATATTATTGTCATTATCTGAATAATTTAAAGCCATTTAAAACAGTAAACATATCAGAAGAGTTTAAAAATGCTGTTATATTTCTTCATTAAACATATTGAAAAAGGGAATTTTAATTTCACTCGAGTTCGTTGCAATTCGCGTAGAAAATATTTATTTCGTATATAGATCTGCTGTCTAGTTATAGCCTTCCAATTATTTTCTTATTTCCGTTATAGTGTCCCCGATAAAGGCAATAAGGTATAAAGTATTACACTCGTTCGGGAGATGTTTCAATTAACGCGATCCATCAAGTCAGCTCGGTCCAGTTGTTCCATGGACTCCCGTGGGTGCGACATTAATTAAAACTGTGGCAGAGAAGCTTCAAATATTATATTATATCGTACTTACCACCTTGCGGAAAGAACTGCGAGTAGATACACTTGAAAGTTTCCTCTCTCACCACTCCCGTGGGACATTCTGCCTTGAAGCCACGATATATTCTTTTCAGCTCGGCCTCGGTGAATCTTGTGGCTCGACAAAGGCTCGCCAAGGAATCCGGTCTGTACCGTGGCGTTTGCTCCTCCTCGTACTCCGAATCTGACAAATTCAAATCGACGATTTCCCATATTAATTTCAACCATTACACTTTTTAAATAATCCTCGCGCACGATGCAGTAAAACTCATGTTCAACAATTGAATAGGATGCATGCAGGATTAGCTCAACTCTAAATAGAACTTCCATACATTACGTTATGCTCAATTAAAATTCAATTTCAATGAGGTAGTTGTAAGCTAACAAAATTAACGTAATCTAATTGTAAGTTGTTATATACACCTTATATGGTTCAAAGCAATAAATAACAATAATAGTAACAACTTCTGTAGTGAAATGATCTATTTACAATTTTCGTTATAATTCTGTATTCTAAAGTTTACGTTAAAGCTAAAACGATACATTTGTGTCGCACTTCTGAAAACTTTTAGTTAGTGTTCATTCATGAATGGTTCTCTATTTCTAGTCTGTGAAAGAATTAAAAATTTTGTTCGCGAATGAATCCACTATATCGCAACGTCAAAAATATGTAGATTTTAAAAGACTGACCTCGAAAGATGACCTTGAAATTTCAAAAGAAAATTTACTGGAGTGAATGTGATAAAATGGAGAGAGATGTTTAGGATCCTCGAATTACGGACACCCTGTGTACACCTTGAAGGATACACTCGAACCCGCAGATTCTGCAAGTTTCCTGGCGGGTACGAGATTGTGTTGCGGGGAAACGGGTTTTGTGTGCTGTCTGCGCGCGATAACTAATGTAAAGATATATCTTGGTTTTCAGTTACGGAATTCCTGTATTGCTCGCATGAGTGGAGTATATGGTCTCCGCGCGGTGTATGATGTGCAGCACATCATAAACTTGGGCTGTCTAAGCTTTACTCGCGGGTAAATTGGGCTTCTCCGGCTCCGCTATTATTGTCAAGGAAATCAGGATGCTAAGCATGACCTGACTTACTGCCTTCTGCCTTGAATACAACCGACTCCGGTCCTCTGTCTTTCGCTATACTGGCACTATTCACTGTCGGCGAAGCGAGGGGGACCAGGAAGATGGCGAAAGCGTTTGATCGTCGTTCCGTATGAATTCGCAGAAATCGTTTCGCGATCAGAAACGGTTTAAGGCTTTGAGATATCGGACAGGCTCGAGAGACCTTCCGAGTAATGCTGCAGTATTACTTGTACAAGAATGGGTGCTAAAAAATCAGGTTGAGCTCCGATCTGATTCGACTCTTTAAAATCATCCGAGTTGGGGAAGCAGGATTAATTTGGTTGAATCAAATAGAAAAATTGATTTGATTGAGGTAGAAGAGTGGCGTTCGTAAGACATGTGTATTTTATCTCATAGAAAGTTTGAGAAAATGTGGTGTAAATTTCTTGGCTGCGCGCTATTCACGGCGAACTGTCACGATACTGATTTACACTAGCAATATTTACGAAACATAGTCCCATCTACGCTGTCCAAAATGTTATCTATGTTGTATACACCACTGTGTCTGATCCTACGCGATACATTACTACTGGCTGGGATAGTAGTGCACCGTATAATCATACCGTTACAATAGATTACAATGGAGATATGAAACGACTCAATGAGAATGAATGCGGTACACAATATTTTATTCAATTTCCTACAAATAAATTTCCTATGCAACATCTTCTAGGATTTCTAAATGTATGTCAGTAATTTAATTTGATGATGTTTTCGGCTCTACCATTTCGATCATTTAGTAAATCTAGCAATTTTGCAATAAACTTTTCTTCTTTCCTAACGTTTCGGTTCAGTTTTGAACCTTTTTCAAAGAATAAATTTGCGTTTGCTATAATAACTTTAGTTGTGTAAATTGAGCATTGAAAAACTGATTTGTATAGGTTGCTGGTTTAGAACGTACTGCGGTCAAAATGACCGTTTGAACAGAGCCCAAAAACTGAAAACATTGAAAACTGAAACACATAGACACACTAGTCTGAACATAAGGATCGACCGTTCTTAAGTCAATATATGGCGGTAAATTTGAAAACGTCCAACGATATTCAATACATGCTATTATACTAACCACAGGTGGTAGCTTTAAAAATCAACATTCATGATGTAAGACCATCAGACAGAATGTATTTTCTATTTATATACAAGAGAACAGGTTGTAATTTAAACGCCTTAGGTACGAAACGCCTAAGATTCATGATTATTACGCGGCATTACTGAACCAGTAATGTATTATGATGAAGTTTCCAATTTTATAAGGTTTATAATTGGGTCCTACCCATTTAAATTAGTTTAAATTAATTACAACCTGTTCTCTTGTATATAAATAGAAAATACATTCTGTCTGATGGTCTTACATCATGAATGTTGATTTTTAAAGCTACCACCTGTGGTTAGTATAATAGCATGTGTTGAATATCGTTGGACGTTTATCGTTGGATCTTATGTTCAGACTAGTGTGTCTATGTGTTTCAGTTTTCAATGTTTTCAGTTTTTGGGCTCTGTTCAAACGGTCACATTGACCGCAGTACGTCCTAAACCAGCAACCTATACAAATCAGTTTTTCAATGCTCAATTTACATAACTAAAGTTATTATAGCAAACACAAATTTATTCTTTGAAAAAGGTTTAAAACTGAACCGAAACGTTAGGAAAGAAGAAAAGTTTATTGCAAAATTGCTAGATTTACTAAGTGATCGAAACTATAGCGCCGAAAACATCATCAAATTAAATATTTAACGTTTACGATCGACAATCGAGATTATTTTGTGTCAGTAATCATTGAAACGCTAATTTATTTAAATGCCTCATGTATTTCATAAAATTATCACATAAAATTAGAACTTTGAAAACGTCACTTCGCGAACTGTAAATCATTCGAAGAACTCGAAAAGGGCGGTCACCTTTGAACCACGTCTAGATAAATTGAATACAGTACTTCATCAAATTCCCATCAAACAAATTAAGCAATCATGAAAACTCTAACGCAGTGCAACACGCACGCTGCACCAAGGAACGACCATTCGTTTGTGGTTCTCGAAAGGACAGTTAGCCCTTTAATACGTTTCGCTAAGTAGTTACCGCGCAACGCAAAGTAGTTAAATCATTCATTAAAAGTTGTAATGGAATCGGGAAGTTCTACTCGCACAATATTAGAAAGTTGCACGGACGGACACACACACATATACGTATAGAATGCAAAATATCTCTTTGCGCGAAGCCGTGCGCGCATAAATCATTCGCCGCTCTCGATCGAGAAAAGGAAAATCGAAAAATAGACGGTGATTCGGTTCGGCGGATTTCGTTCTGGTTACTGGAATGCATCGCTTTCCGGTCGCGGAGAAGTATCGCGAAAAAATGTGCGATCGTAATTGAAAATTGTATCGAGCGCCGAGAAAATATTCCTGCCCGAGACTGGCAAGATTTTGATTCGGGAGATTCGTTCCAATCTACGTTATGACGCACGCGGTCTATCAAGTCAGCGTCGCGCCGCGGTGTGCGCCGCGCAGAAAATTCAGGGAAGAAGAACTAACCCAGTTTTCGGATTGGCCAATTTCGTATTTCGGCTAACCGGGTTAATGCTGTTGTTTCGAAATTTTAGGGACTGCACTCGGGTATTCATCTTTCATTGTGACACATATTTAGAATCGTACTTGGGATCAGTTTGGTCACATTCGGTTTCGGCATAAATTATTTCGCCAAATTGTCGCTTGTAATAAGACTGTGGGGAATACAGCAAAATTACGATTTAGATTAAGGGTGCCGACGCGCCTGTGCAAGAGTGTGGTGGCACACACACACATCGCTAGATCCGCATATACGTATATGAAATTACAAGATTTTTTTCAATACAAAATGACGCTTCAACATTGCAATAAATATTTTCAACCAATATTATACTGGAAGCTCTAACCCATGGTTTAAACACGAACGTTTCTCACAAGAATTTATTGTAATTATTAATCGATGCAGATCCGATCATTATAGTGTTAATGAGTCTCTATTTCGTGTAAGAATTATTAGTGACCCGAAATGCGACTGCGGACACAGTAGTCAGGATATTAATCATATTGTTTGGCAATGTAGTCTCTTCGATTTACAGCGATCTGAGCTAATTCAACAGTTGCGTGAAATTAAGCTTCAGTTGCCTTTAAGCTTGGAAATATTGGTTGCCCGACCCAATATTGGGGCTTGTCTTCTTATTCTAAGTTCTTGAAAAAATATAAACTGAGAATTTGATTTGATGTAGTGTGGACTGTGTATGTGTGAATGCGTATATGTATACTGTATCTCGACTGAGATCTGCAATGCTTAATAAAAAAAAAAACATTGCAATGAGGAGTTCAGAAACGATCAATTGTGATTCCTAAAAGTCAAATCTAAGTTTGTCCGGAGGCCAAAATGCATATTTTACGTTATCAAGGAATAATTTGTAATATTCGGCAGATACCGCCTGTCACGAGGCATCCGAAGCAAGCATGATATCACAAGATGGCCGCCACTGACGGATTTTCGTAAATATTGAGAGATTTATCGTTCGAATAAAAAAAATCACTGTGCATCGACACAGCCAGGACATGTACAAAGGCGGTGGTGCGTATTTTTAGTTGATTAATTAATTATTTATACACGAAAAATGGGTTGGAAAAAAATACAGCTCCTCGAGGTTCTGAATTTTGCACTAGTAGCACCACTGCCTCTTTCCTAAACTGCATGTAGCAAATGTTCCAATAGAATACGGCTGATAATGGAGGTCGTACGTTATACGACGTTATACCGTTATTTGAGTAATTTATAATATTCGGCAGGTATTGCCTGTCCAACACCACTGGTATTGGCCTGTCACGAGGCAACCGAAGTAAGCAAGACGTCAGAAGATAGCCGCTTCGCGCACCAGTGTTTTTGCTGAATAAATTTAGTGTTTGCATGGACGATGGACGCGATATTATCGATGGACAATATAATATCGAGCTGCATTTTCAGCCGCATTTTATTGGAACATTTGTAACGTGCAGTTAAGGAAAGAGACAGTGGTGCTACTAGTGCAAAATTTCGGAACCTCGAGGTGTTTTATCATTTTCCAACCCATTTTTCGTGTTTAAATAATTAATTAATCAACTAAAAATACACACCACCGCCTTTGTACATGTCCTGGCTGTGTCCTGGCAGAGCGATTTTTTTTATTCGAACGATAAATTTTTCAATATTTACGAAAATCCGTCAGTGGCGGCCATCTTGTGATATCATGCTTACTTCGGATGCCTGGTGACAGGCAGTATCTGCCGAATATTACAAATTATTCCTCGATAATGTAAAAATATGCATTTTGGGCTCCGGACAAACATAGATTGGACTTTTAGGAATCACAATTGACCGCTTCTGAAGCGTCATTTTGTATTGAAAAAACCGTATAATTTCATATACGTATATGCGGATTAGGGTGGACCTTATTTTTTGACCAACGAATTTTTTTCACGACGCCCCCCAAAATGGTTCTCTGGTGAGAAAAAAATTTGTGCCAAATTTGAGATCGATCGGATAAAAGGATCACGTGGCGCATTTAAATTGAAAATTTTGAAAATTTTTAAATTCATCGTAACTATAAAATATTATATATCGTTGGATTTGTAATTTTTTTCTAAATAAGAATATGGAAAAATTATATGACCATAATTTAAAAAAAATAACGATGACCTTGAAATTTCGAAAATTTGATTTTTAAAAAAAATTTTTTTTGCCATTATATTTACCATATTGAACAGTGCTACTTTTTCCTGTGACATTTTTTCGTATAACCACAAATAACAGATATTTAAACATTTCCATTTATTACCTGAGAGATCTGGCGGCGTCTGCCGCAGTCATCTTTTTGCTTCCCATCGTCACACTTTTTTTGGGGGAAATTGTCGTGAAATCGACGCGAGCAGTCATCGAGAGGTAGTTGTTTGGGAGTGTCATGGGTTAAGCTCATTAACAGTAAGCCCAGATTGTAGTTGCTCAGTAACGTCATCAACCAGGTAGTTACTAACCGAACCCTGCGTATTTTCACATTTTTTGATCGGCAATTCATGGGTTTCAACGACCGAATATAATTTATTACGTTACCTCCAGATGTGCCCGTGGACCTTAAGTCCACTTTTTTACAATTTTACCTATCTTGAATCTCGTAAGCGCACACCCGGAAAACAGATGTAAACCCTCGTTATAAAATTTATAACCACCCGTACTTACACTCCTAATCCTACTCCTACCCTTACAAGTTTTTCCACGAATAACTTTCAACTGCATCAACGAATCATCACGCTTTTCCAAAAAAACGACACCCACACCGAAGTAAGAGTTAGATGTATCAGAGAACCACCGATTAGATCTGTCTGAGCTAACGAACTGTAATCATCAGTATCGAGTAAGCGAACACAGAACCACAAGTGTTGTCTTTGATCAACTATCTCCTCAACCTACCAAATCGGACTCGCGATCATCGTCGTTCAATCCAGATTCGGCAGACGCGAGACGTTACAGTAGCCTTACAGGAAGACTACTCAATTTCTATATAAATTGAGAAGCCCAATGGAGAGTTGAAGTCGCGAAAAACTGTTCTTATTGGAACATGATGAAAATCAGATAATTGGCGCTAAGTTGCCATCGAAACGACAAGTTTTAAGAGTGCTATTTTATAATTTGCGGAAAGTGAAACCGAACCTTCGGTCTAGTGCACACCTTGTTGTTAAAGAAGTGGAAGTGTTGTGGGAAAAGGCCAGAATTCCAGTTCAGTTAAACAGTCGCTACATCGAGAAATTGGAGTCATTACACCACAAGTGGAAGGTCTTACAAAAGAGTTGTAAACGACGATCCCAGATACAAGATCAACGGGAACAAGAGTTTCTTGATCAATTAGATGATCTTTTCGATATTGCGCACGCTGATGCTTTAGAGATGATCACGATAGAGGAAGACAAGCAATGTCTTTTGAATCAAAGGAAAAAAGGACGACCAGGATCGATGATTGGAGGAGATCGCAGTCTTTACGAAAAAGAACAGAGACAAGCGCTTCGTAAAGAAAGAACAGAATTACATCAAGTTCGAGTGCGAGCAAATCCTGACGCAACGAAAAGTACAATGGCGAAAAACGTGTAAATATAAAATAGAGTTCTTTAGTGTAAGAAAAACCGTACGTCGAGGATCCGCAGCACAGGCCGACCACACAGCTACCACCCTCTCAGGAAAAACCCAGAGGGGTAGCGTCATAAAATACGCTGGCAGCGCGGGTCCTTACAGCCACTTCGGGCCTGAGGACCCACTCTTCCCGTGCAACATCGCTCTTCCACTGACTGTGGTCAGTTTGGATTCTCTCTCTAACTTTTGTATTGTTTGTCTGTTCATTTAATAAAACGCATTCTTGGCGAGCGGCTTCACCGTCGATCGGCGTATGATTTGGTGACCCGCTCTGTCCTTCCCATCCTAAAGGCGGATAGTCTTACATTAGAATATAACAAATAGTTCCTTATTACTATTGTGTAGAATATATTCATTCACATATATAGTACAATACAAAATTAAATATCTCTTTTATTTGTGGTTATACGAAAAAATGTTAGAGGAGAAAGTTGCACTGTTCAATATGGTAAATATAATGGCAAAAAAAATTTTTTTTTTTAAATCAAATTTTCGAAATTTCAAGGTCATCGTTATCTTTTTTCTAATTAAAGTCATATAATTTTTTCCACATTCTTATTTAGAAAAATCTTCATAGTTACGATGAATTTCAAAATTTTCAAAATTTTCAATTTAAATGCGCCACGTGATCCTTTTTTCCGATCGATCTCAAACTTTGCACAAATTTTTTTCTCACCAAAGAGAACCATTCTGGGGGCGTCGTGCTTTGTAGCTCTATAAAAATTTTTCGCCAAGTATAGCTTAGGTCCACCCTAATGCGGATCTACCGATGTGTGTGTGTGTGTGTGTGTGTGTGTGCCAGCATACTCTTGCACGGGTGCGCCGGCATCCTTAATTCATTCATTCAAAACGCTTTAGAATATTCACAAACAAATGCAAACACCTTCCCATAAATACAATAACGCTTCTTTGTCTCCAGCAATAAATTGATTTGGCGCGCATCAAAATTGAATTCCATCAAAAGAGCAGTAAGTGGAAACTTTTAACCCCGATAACGTCAGTGAAACAGACAAAACTATGCTGTTTTTCATGTTTTCCGGATAAAAAGCACTCCCGTAAGGGCTGTCGAATAGTTCGGTTGTTGTTCGTACCACCGCAACCGATAAACGGGAAACAAAAGAATCAGGGTATGCTTCTCTTATGCAATTTGAACGGTTTTCGAGAGAGTTGCTCATATTTCCAGTCACGTCAATGAACTTTGAGGAGCCGCCCGCTTGAACGAGTTCCCTCAAAAGATTCGTTGCAACACATCCTCCAATATTCAGTCTTTGTTCCTGCCAGTATATCCAATATCGTCCCTCGCCTGCGCATACGTGTACACGTATCCATCCAGGTACTTTTACGTCGACTGAAAAAAATGAATGAAGTTCGTTAATCCGAGCGATTCGTGCCCCGTCAACTGTAAGTAGCGTCGCATTTCGTGGAACGATTATGAGATTACACGGTGGTTTCGTTATTGGGACGCGTTACTGCGCTGCGTGCAGTCGAGGTAACTTCGAAAGCTATTCTTTATTAGCTGACAAAGTACGGTAGAAGCTCTACTATTTTAATATTTTATTATATTTAGAAAAGGAAAATCTTTTATTCTTTATTTTGCATGTTATTTTATCGATGTAATTTTTAAATAAAAAATTCGTTTCCGTATTATCCGAGAATATCTCATTCACGATTACAATAATGCTGACTCGCTGCAGTTTTAAAAGTAATCCTTTAATCGATGAAATGTCGGTATTAAATTTATATTTAAACGGGTTTCGCGTTGCCATTTTACGTCTTTTTCCGCAGAGAATGGAATCGTCGAATCTGCACGGGCAGAATTGTCGGCTCTCGGTATCGGTTTTCATTTTGCGACGTTACTTCCGGCTTTCGGTCGCGATTTTCAACGGTTAATGCCGAAGCGTGACGATATATCAATCTGGCTAACGTTAATTAATTCAACGAATTGATACTTATACGCTCGAATCGTGCGATCCGCGTGGACGTCGATATACATATATTTAAAAAACAACACGTACGGTCATTATTACGCACACTTGCACGTTGAATCCGCGGGCGCTATGGAGGCTATTGTCAGGTTGTTTCGATGGATATCGACGCAGGCTTTTATTCGCTTCGACCAAACGAGGCGTTGAATTGCAGCCCGGAAAACGCTTCGAGTATTCAGATGCCTTCCGTGTGCGCGGTTCGCGTGCAATACCAAAGAAATTTATCGTCCCCCAGTACACTCAATAGAAAATACTCATTTACCTTTTTGCAACTTCCCCTCCGAGGTTATTTGTATTCATTTTTGGTGACGTTTCCCCCGTTCCTGTTTCGCACGAACGCGCCTCTAGACTAAACATCGTGTTCCTTTCGAGACATCGTCGCAGAGCTTTATACGCTTGCGGCACGTGGGGTCCTTCGTATTAACCTAATTTTTATCTTATTTCAATCTCAAAAAATTGTACAACCTCAAATTATTTTCTTCTTTTATGGTACGGTGAAAATAGTGCACAAAATATATGAAAGAATCTGTTCCTGTTACAGCAAAGTATTGATTCAAAGAACCATTCTATCTGTTCTTACCAGAACCTAAAATGTGTGAACTTGTTTTCATCGACTCGATTTGACCGACAGTAACTTTCGTCGACACTATGTTTTCATCGAAACGATCAAATCGTCGACAAATGTCTTCATCGACACGGTTTGACCGACACTATGTTTTCATCGACACGGTCTAATCGTAGAAATATGTTTTCATCGACAGTCTGTCTTTAGCGACAAGTTTGAGTTCATTCATTCCACTGACACCAAATTCACGTATTTTCTAATGTAGATTAATCGTTATTATCATTGTTATGTTCTCGACGCATTTAGATGCTTTATAATAAATAATAAAGAGAATTACAAAGCATTGTTATTTAAATCACAGTTTCCATTGCTACTTTATTAATCAGAGTTTCTTCAAATAAACAAACTTTATTAATAGGTATATACAGATGAATAAAGAATCATAATATTTCATTTAATATCAAACATAATTGTGTAAATACATATAAAAAAATGTGAATAAACAGAACGAATGCTACGAATGTACATATATAGACTATAAAACTTAAAAAAATTAATTACACGTACAATTAATTACACTATATCAAGTAATGAAATTAAAGCGATATGAATAATGAACTCAAACCTGTCGTTAAAAACAGACTGTCGATGAAAACATATGTCTACGATTTGACTAATCGTGTCGATAAAAACAGTGTCGGTGAAATGGGTTGTCGACGAACCAAGAGTACCTCGTTTTGAACAACCTTCCGCGGTCCACGTTTTAAACAGAACCTATTAAAAAGTTCCCTAATGATTCCGATCTGATCTAATCATTATTAACGACCGGCCTATCTCCTCCGGTTCAACAACATTTACGAGCTCGTTTCTCTATTATCTATGCGTTTATCGGACCCGACAGCGTTTCCGACAGTTTTTGCATATTTTTCTCGTAAATGTGTTTGAGGAAATGCAGCCGACAGATGATGCATATCGTTTATATGAATTTTCATGACGCGCGCTCGGGAATCCAAGTCTCCGGTGTCGACGGATAAGTCATTCCATTACTGGTTAACCACCAGAGGACTGCATAAATAAGTGGTGTGTTCAACAAATGCATGTTACACGGTGCAATTGGCGCGATGATTAAGCAGACGATCACACGAATCACTAAACAGCCCTAATTCTTACTTTGCGATGCCTTTGCGAGACACGTGTTTCGAATAATGCACAATTCAATCAGTAGACGGCGGATTTTTATGTATTTATAAAGAAATCAATTGGATGAAATATAAAACAGTGAAAAATATAGAAAAATTTTAGAATATTGTCATGTTGTTTTCAATATAAAAAGACTATTAAGGGATGAAATAAATTTTTGTTTAATTAGTATTTCCCACAATCGATGCAGAATATTTTTATTTTGAAATTAGAAGAATTTCAGAGCATTACTACAGTGGGTGTAGAAAGTATTCGTACGCTCTTTAAAACAGAATAACTTTTTTATAATTGTATCAAACGACCTGATGTTTTGCAAGCAATTAGAAGCATTGGTTTACTACATGATGTGCAAAAAAGAATTTTACAAAAATTAGAATTTACAAGGTTACATGCAAAAATAAAAAAGGCATTTTTTAAAACTTTTTTATTTGGGCTTTTAAAGAAAGAAAGAGAGAGAAAATTTAAAATACACGTTTTGTAGATCTATTTTATTTATACAAATGTTGAAAATTTCATCGAAATCGGTTGACGCAGAAAAAAACGACACACACCGAAAGATGTACGATTCTGTAGATTTTAAGCAGAAACTGATTAAAAGTCGTGTAAAACTATGATTTTCACAATTTTTAACTGTTTGTAGCTCGTGTGTATGTTAATCGATTGCGATGAAATTTTCAACACGTGTGTAACTACTACAGATCTACAAATAAATATTTAAAATTTTCATTAAGTTCCGACATAAAGAAGTTGTAAAAAATGCCTTTTTTATTTTTACATGTAACCTTGTAATATTCAGTTATTTGGGAAATCTTTTTTGCATATCATTTCGTAAACCAATGCTTCTAATTGATTATAAAATAATTTATAATTGTTTGGTACAATTATAAAAAAGTTATGAGTTTTTAAAAGATGTACGAATACTTTTTACACCCACTGTATATAATTTTCAACTTATTATTCCATGGAGCAAGTCTTAAGAATAATTCTTTTAACACAATTTTGAATCGATTTTATTGAGATCCAAGTTAATCCTCTTACCGGACTTAATCCTGCTATCGGATATAGATAGTTTACAACTCCGGGTCAAAATGGACCCAACGCCATTAGAGGGTTGAAATTGTTAAACGAAGAAGCACAGTATCGCTCGATTTCTGCACCGTAGAATTGACTGAAAACATTTTCACTTCGCATTACATCCCACAGTCCGGATCTCACTCCTGGACCAGGTGGACGAAGTTAGACGAAATGTAATCGAGAGAAGAGCAGTCGTTTACGTAAATTATTTCCACTCACAGAGTATTAACACCGAGAACAATATCGAAGGTAACGGGAGAGACAGCCCGCGCGCGAGAACTTTGGTAACCAGAAAACTCCGACATCTTCCGGAAGTTTGTAAGCTCGTCGAAAACTTGCATGGAAGTATCGGGAAATTTTTTTCCCGCCCGTTATTTTACTTCCGTGGCGTGGAACTGCGGCTTAAAGACCAACATGTTTGTGTATTCTTGTGTATTCTCGGAAGAGATGCTTCATAAAAAGTCATTTATCTACAAGTATGCAACATAAAACGTTCACTCGATGTTGTGAAGTTTGACAAATCCGAGAAAATGTAGCTTACATCATCTTATCGATTATTATACATTCGAACAGACAGAAAATTGGCAAGTGGACACATAGAAACGGAGAAACGTGCCAGAATCGTGCGAAATGTCAGGTTGAGTCATAAATAATCCCCGTTGTAGTTGACGCTGATAATATACAATGAAATTGTTTGCACAACAACGAGAAACTACTTACGACTTGACCTGATGGAATGAGTGGAAGGCTCGTTCCCTGTCAATTCCCAATTTCCCGTTAAAAGGAATGAACATTCCACTGAAACCAGAGCATGCAGGGTAAAAACAGCAAGGATCTACCATTCCGGAAGCAGCCGAAGCTCCTGAGACTCACACGTCCGAAGAAAATGTGGCCCCCGGTGCGATGTAGCTCGGGGATGCGATAGAGCATGCAATGAATTGGCATGAACTTCGGAAAGCGTGCATCCGATCCGGCGTTTATACCACTTGATTTGCGAACCCGAATTTATCCACTAGCATTTA
This sequence comes from Lasioglossum pauxillum, assembly GCA_933228785.1. Lineage (NCBI taxonomy): Eukaryota > Metazoa > Arthropoda > Insecta > Hymenoptera > Halictidae > Lasioglossum > Lasioglossum pauxillum. The sequence goes on along the minus strand of OW121701.1, from coordinate 33,954,393 downwards.
TACGCTCACGTTTAGCCCGCGCAATTCGACCTCTCTGTGCTCTAATGCTACACACGAGAGTAGATTACTACGTATTAACCTTTTAGATGGGAGTGATCCAATGGCATAAAGCAGCGAACGCTATCAGCGATCGACGCTTCAAATTAAAATACGCGTTGCGTTACGTTCGATGCGGATTAACATTTGATTGCTGGCCCAGTGGCCTCGACAATCTCACGAAATCAAAGGAATGCATTCAATGAAACACAAAATTGAATTTGCAGATACTAAACGAATTTGATACAGTGAATATTATAGTATCCCAAGAATGTTATACTTCCTTAAAGGAGATGATACCTTAGGTTGTTTGAAGTAACCTTTTTCTTCGCGAAAATATTCTGCGCGGCTGTGTTACGGAGTTATTACTGAAAAACACGGACCAATCAGAGCGTTAATAACTCCGTAACGGAGCCGCCGGGGAAAGGGAAAATTTACTTCTAATTTAAAAGTTTCCGGATACTCTGTGCACAATATTACACAGATTGTGAGATCGCAACGCAATTCGAATAATATTTCGCAGTAAAATCGTCGTGGTCCATAAACGCGCTAATTCGGAGCGATCTATACACATCCATACATATAACACTGATCTAAGGCTCCCCACTGCGAATCATGCCAAAGTAGAGTTTCACATAACGATAGATTCTACGCTAAATGGGTAACTAGCTAAAATGGTTCCATGTTAAGCTTCAGAATCCTCGTAAAATCAATCGCGATTGCAGACAATGGAATGCTCCTCGACTATATCTACGCGTATTCCGCATTCAAAATGGGGTTCGTGGAGATATCAACTACCGAAAATAATCGTTCTACTGGTAAATTGATCAAGTGTCCTCGTTATGTAGTTCCCTACAACACCAACGTCAGGGTGCACTCAAAATCATGTTACTTCGCACAAAACAAGTACTTTGACCCGGTCCCTCGACCCAGGAACTCGATAATAAAGTTACCGCGCCGAATCGACGTCAGATGCACTTGGTTGCTTCTATGTATATATATTTCGCGGTCCTTTTCAAGGATCATTTAATCGGAAGTTTCGATTCCACTGACGGGGGACGTCACGCGGCTCGAACTTGCAGATTGTGATGAAACTTGACTTGAAATATACAGGATATTTCACCTAACTTAATCACCTTGAATATCTTTGTTGTTTTTAAAGATACGTCAAATGTCTGAACGACAAACTTGAATGGTAAAATCGGGCTCATACAATACCAAAAAATTGTTGTTTTTATGTAATTTTTTTTAGAGATATGAAGGTTATCTTCATTTTTTAAAAAATGGAATGAGGTATTTTTTAATAAATCAATCGATGCAGCTGGACATTCGTTATAAAAAAGTACTGACCTATGTATGTGGAAAAGTTAGTAGTTCAGGAGATATTTCAATTTAAATAACTTTAAAACACCATTACTTATTTACTTATTTAGAGTTATTTAAATTGAAATATCTTTTGAACTATTAATTTTTCGACATACATAGGTTAGTACTTTTTTATAACGAATATCCTGCTGCATCGATTGATGTATTAAAAAATACCTCATTCCATTTAAAAAAATGAAGGTCACCTTCATATCTGTAAAAAAAATTACATAAAAACAACAATTTTTTGGGCATCGCATGAGCCCCATTTTACCATTCAATTTTGTTCTTCAGAAATTTGACGTATCTTTGAAAACAACAAAGATATTCAAGGTGGTCAAGTTAGGTGAAATACCCTGTATATTCGATACGTATTTCTTTATAGCTGCCAGTTTAGTATAAAGTTTTGTTGTTTATAATTATGCTTTTATGAAGCTTTTGGAAATATATTCGTGACGTTTTTCTGATTAAAACGAGACCAAAGAAAGAATTAAAATGACATTTCGGTCCTGAATTGTTTAGATATATTAAGATTGCAGCTCTTTCTGGACCGTTTGACGATGTTGGATGCACCCTGCACTTACAACGACCAACAGGTACAATACCTAAAGCGAATTTCACACCGGTCCAAGCTTGGCGAACATAGTTGATCAGCCTCCTGTAGAGCGGCCTGGGTGGTCTCTTCGTGGTCGTTCCCTCCTCTTCGTCCCCCTCTATGTCGTTGTCCAGAGAACCTGGCGGCGGGCCCACTCCTGTCAGCGTTCCCACCTGGTTCCTTTCGCCAAGAATATTCACGACTTCTCGTAGTTCAGGCGCTACGCCCTGCAGTCCTGGAGCGTAATTCGCGGGGGCGACGCCTGAACCAAGTAGGTTCACGCCGCCCCCGCGACCTCTGCCATGGCCCCGGCTACCGCGACCCCAGGAGGTCCCGCTACCTTCACAATTTCGTACCGAATTACGCTCAAACGAGTGGAAACGCCCAATTATCCTTAACCCCCTGTGATACCTTTCAACTTTGACGTCACGCGCAGATTGCGTTTACATTTCTTAATGGGGAAACCTGACATAATCAACCCAAATGAACAAATATTTACGAATTTATTGTAACTGATGGGGTGAAACAACATTATTGAAATTTTCGGGATATTTTCTTATATGTAACTGTTATGTACAACTTTGATCAGACTTCAAACAAAATTGTACCACAGAGGGCTAACTTACAATACATCGTTGAATAATACAACTCAATTACCTTGAATATTTCTGTTTTTATTGGTGACAGGAAGAAATGTCAAAGAGGAAAGTTTCGTCGAAGTTTCTTTTTTAAAGGGGAGAATGTTTGAATAGCTCAAGTTGCATTAAAAAAGGATATGAATCTCAACAAATGTGTCAGGGGAACGAACTAAATCAAGTGCCTACAGGTGCCATCAGTAACGAAAGGGTTAAGAATCAAGTAAAGGTTTTCGTTAACATTTCTTCTTAGTGTTGCGAATAAATGAAATATTCAAAGTGATCAAGACGTGTTGTTCACTCTGTGTGTCGATAGGCTGCGATTTACCCAGGGAAAAGGATGCACTCTTAACAACAATCAATTTCTTACTCGAGTCGAGGGATGCCGATTATTTTCAAAAAGATCGATTTTTCTGAATCGATTATAATGGAAGCTTCAAGAATCGATCCACTAAAAAATCGTTTCCAAAATAATCGATGTTTTGAATGATCGATTTAATTTAGAAATGTCTAAAAATGATAAAAAAACGAAGATCAGAATTTTGTTGGACTCTTTTATTAAAGAAATAAAGTAATAATAATTATTAGACCGCGGATCTTTATTCATTTATAGCAAAATTGAGTATATGAAAATCGAAGAAGTTGAAAAATTTATTACGCACTTGATTCGCGCATGTCGTTGCGCGTCAGCCAATGGTCGCGTGGTCGGCCGAGTACGAGTGGAGAATTAGCCAATGAACGAGTTCCGTTAGAATCATTATGCGCAGTAGAATTGTCGCGTTTTAGGAACATTTATACATATAGTTACTTTTGATGCTAGTTGGATCTCTTTATACAGTCTCCACAGTGAACACTCCACGGTCTCCACGTACAGCAGTACAGTCACACAATTTGCCATAAAAATTGATTATTTTTACATTTTTAGAATCGATTATTTGTAAAAATCGGATATTGAAGAATCGATTTATTTCATGAAAATAATTGATTTTTTAAATAATCGATTAAAAATCGACATCCCTACTCGAGTCTAATACTTTTGCATACAACTAGTATTATAGTAGACGGAATGCTCAACAATAGATTAATTTTTAAATTTACTAGTAATGTACTCGGAAAATTTCTCTTTACTATTTTCCTGGTTCGTTCCAGAGATGTTTTCCGTTTTATGCAACCTAATTGTGAGCTCCCGCGTATTATGGGTACTCTTCTGCGCCGCGGATCTCCGGGCGCGGCCATACTTGTCCTGATTTATCACAGTTAGCTCGGTCTCAAAGAACAGCCTTGTAGTGCTCATGCTATACGCAACAACAGTCGTAAAGATCGTTTACGCGAGCGAGGTCTGAACAAGACGCCGCCGTCGGCAAATCAAACTGCCACGCGAACGCAGCGATGACCTGATTAGAGCGAATTGAAATGTTGAGCGGCGCGGTAACATCCGTGTTTTGGGTAAATCGGAGACTGAAAAACGGATTTGATAATGCCACATGGAAACTGCTGAATTTCCCGTGCGGACCACGGGAATCCTATTAGAATGCTGTCGGCTCGGTGTTTGTATCACGTCCAGATTTGACAAATCCGTTGTGTCGGGAAAGATGAGGTCTGTCTCGTCGTACATGCGAAAAATATGTATGCTTTTCCATACATTTTCGCACGCCCAGAAATGCGCAGAAGATTTGCATCGCTGAATTATGCGTCGCGATAGGAATGACGTTCGAATAACGACATCTTCCCGTATTTTACGGCTTTCGTTTTATATCTCTCGTGCGATTATGTCCGAAGTCTAATTTCGTTGAACACGATTTCGAATCAGCGAATTCGCGAGCGATGCAAAACTTTTTACTGCGTATACTTGGGACAGTTTCGGAGCCACTTTATTCTTCGCGAACTAATTTCTATGTTAACGAGAGATTGCTAACAGTAGATTGTTGCCCAAATATTATTTAGTGTACATATTGTGTGTAATGTGTATAATGTGTATAACGTGCATAATTCGTATAACGTGTACAATTATAGTTATTTACTTTAAATATAGCATCACTTATTTTTCTACACTGTTATCGCTATGGCACTTGTTGACCGAAATGCACTCGTTTCGACAATCAAAAACCAGGTTACACCATGATCCCCTATTTTTGCCCGCGAAGTATAGCGTTATCGGTAGTTTTACGATGCGTATCGGAGTACCAATAAATTCGTAGCTGCTCCGATATTCGCATAATTCAAGCCGGATACGTACGTAATACACATAACAAACCTCTATGAATACGCGACTGGACCGGTTTGTAATAAACTCTGAATAATTCGCGGCGGTAGTTACAGACATAAATTATGCGGCCGATTGATCGTAACGGGGCAGCCTCATTTGTACATTAAATGAGCTGTAATTGCAAGTGGAATTTAAGCGTTCGACGGCAGCAATAGTGATATCTGTTTTTGAGGAGTAACGATGACAGCACAGTATTGGGTCTCCGTTCCGTTACATTAATCAATTTTCTAATTTGCCAGGGCGATTCGAATCATTTATATGTGCGCGGTGTACGGTGGCGAAAACGCTAATCCACCATTAATTTATGCAAATTATAGAATTATGCTAACATCGATTTCAGTAGTGCGAGTCAATCTTTGGGGATGCAGCAGGTGATTTTCCTTAATTAAAACCCTCGATTTTTAAGTAGACATTTACAAAATAAGAAGTTAAACCTTGGGTACTATCTAATCAATAATTAAACTTCAGTCTTCAATGAACTAGGTTGTTCGGTTACCTCTTTTTTGTAATACATCTTAATTTTCTGGAAGATTGGAAAAACGGTAATTTTGATGAAGATTCCGGAATATTCGCCACTGTACGGTGTAGTAATTTAAAATTTGCCACTAAAGAACGATTGGGGTCGCGGCCCTTCGGCAGGGTTAATTACGATCAACAGTGTTCCGTATAAATGTCCGATATGGATGTAATATAGAGATTGACCACGGTGACCCAGATATCCCGTGACATGGAATAAGATATGTAGGATTTATCTATCCAAGACCAGGCTGCATTGCATCCGGCTATGCAATTTGTACGGCCGCCATTGTACCAACGAGAAAGTCAAATTAGCCACTTAGGGATCAAGAATAGCAACGAGAAGAAAAGCTTGGCTGCAGCTTGTGCATTTCGGTCAGAATAGTACTCTACCATTTTTCATCGGCATCATCGAATCATTCAATCACGTGAAACCATAGTCTGAACTAGCTGTAGAAAAATACATGAAAGGTATTTTCTTACGTTATTCTCACATTCACAATTCAAGAAACATGACCAGCGTAGATTTTGGTATACAGATCTGGTAGAATTCGAAGCAAGCTCGAATGAAATTTTATGACAACAGTGATCGATGACAGAGAGAGAGAGCTTACTAAATTTCGTGCCTGAAAATGAACTAGGATCTTTTCATTCGAACAATAACCCGCCGTTCCCGTCCGGATTTATGTATTTCGCGGTGTAACAGAAACAAACAAATTAACTGATCTACCTACCTTACCCGTAAGCTGGACAAACAAATAACTCTATGTAATTTTCAATGAAACTCGAAACAGATTTAACATTCGAAACTCCGGCGAAGCAGGACGTGTCGATACTCTCGATTATAATTCGACGAAATTAATTACGTTCGAATATTCACACGGTCGCAACCTGCCAACGAACGATTTGAATAACAACGAACTAGTAATTGAGTCGGATGGTTATACGGAGGGCAATGATTGTTGCGCGGACCGTGGCTTAGTATCGTAGATTGTTGCGTGGATTATTGTTCGAATAAAAATTCCTTCTCTACGTCACTGTTTCGGTTTTGAAGAAGATACCTTGACGCTTTTTATAGGAGGGGAGCCCCACCACAGGCCTACAACCCCCCGCACTCCCGGCAACAGAGGAACTGATGGTGGCGAGGCAGGGGGCCCCCCGACCACCGCCCCCACGTCGTTCCAAGTCACGGCGTCTGCACCCACCTCCACCCCCGCCGCCACCGCCACCCCCGGCGGACAACACCACGGCGGCCCCAGGGGTACGTTAACGCGCCCCTTTCCGCGCGGAGCTCCTTCTCCTCGAGGAGGGCCCCGCGAACTCCCAAATCCGCACGAGCAGTCCTCTTCCGAGTCTCCTGCAATTCATTTTTATTTCTTTTTTGTCTCCTTCACCTTGACCGGCGCCAAAACTACCTCTACTTCGGGGCAGAGCAGCCTAACTGTTGTCCGTGCCTCACAAGAAGTCTCTCGCAGGAGGCTTTCCCCTCTTTTGCCAATAGCTCGCTGAAACGATCCCAGACAACCAGACGCGTCTTTAGCCAAGCCTGCATAGGGCAGAAACGGGCAGAATATTGTCCAAGCTACGCTCGGAGCTGCTCAAGGCCGGATTGGCTGAATTTTGGACGACCTCCTGTCAGCGCATATGCCGCGCCTGTGCTGGCCGTAGGACTAGGTATTTGGACATGGGCAAAACAAAGGGACAATACCGGCCGCTGGACCCCGAGTCTGCCTTTGTTTAAGAGGGCAGTACGGTCCCACTGATGTGGCGAATGCTTTTCCCTTGTTTATTCCCCTTTAATGTGCACAAAATATATTTCTGCATTCAAAAATCGGTATTTCGGATTGTCAGTAACAAGGACAAGGATATTTGGTAGATAATAGTTTACTTCGCCGACATCTGCCACATTAGTGCGACCTATCCTCCCCGACGGTGCTGTCCTGTAAAACGGCATTCGCCAGCCACATCAGTGCGACGGTGCTGCCATTCGGCATTCGCCACATCAATGCGACCGTGCTGCCCTCTTAAACAAAGGCGGATTCAGGCAGTGTTCCGATATTGTCTAAGATTTTTCGTACGATGGATGGCCGCTAGAGGAGCTGCGCGGAAAGAACAGTAACGTATCTATGATGACGAGGTAGTGGAGCCCTGCGCCCTGCGGCTCGAGACTGTTATATTAGCACGAAAGTTATTATGCATTAATTTTTCAGAATCAAATCATATAAATCTTTTCAAATTCTGCGGGGTGCTCAAGATACCCGATTTTATCGAGAATCTTACATTACTGAGGCTGGCAGCGCCTCTAGCTGCCATCCATCGTACAAAACATCTTAGACAATATCGGAACACTGGATTCAGAGTCCAGTGGCCGGCATTGCGCCTTCTTTCTGCCCATGTCCAAATACCCAGTCCTACGGCCGGCACAGGCACGGCATATGCCCTGGCAGGAGGTCGCCCTAATTTTAATTTTTGGTTGTCTGAGGAGGTGAGCTCCTTCCACTCTAACGAATCTGCCCCGCATTCCTTTCACGGAACTTCAAGCGAGGTACGCACAGTAGTGGCCCCTCGGCAGGGTTGCCAGATAATGTCGCTTCCCTCTCTACCATCAGGTTCTTCTCTAGCCAACAGGCACTAGCAGCCGTAGTGGGAGTGCTCGTGCAGAGAGTCGTTAGAGGAGAGTCGAGTCACATTTACTGGTAGAGGGGGAAGCGGGTGGGACGTGGACGTGGCCAATGTGTCATTTAGAGGGAGGAGGGACCAACTGACTGGGAGTAGGATTGCAAAGAAGAACGTATCTTGACCATGTCCATCTCCAACGTTCCCTTACTTTACAACAGGGTTAGAGCTTAACTTCTTCTCCGCTTCTTCTTTACGATCCTACTTTCCGTCAGTCAGCTTTCCCACTAATTGACAGATTAACCACGCCCACGTATCCCCATTTAGGTCTCCTTCAAGTCGTCTTGATGACAGAGAGAGAGAGGATTACTCGAGCAGCCGTGCCCTTGTCTAAACTATGCCAGTTCGGTAGAGTAGTGGTAGTTGTTCAGCACAGCATGTTGGAGAAGGTATTGAATATGGCCCGCGGGGCACAAGTTAGGCAGCCTTATTTTATCAGAATAATAGCAAAACAAGAGTAGAAATTTTGGGTAATTGTTTACAAAGCAAACGATCTCTCCGATGTCTATCACCTTAAGATGTGATGTCAAGGTCAATATTCTGAACTTTATTGTGTAGACAAGTCGCTTGGCTTTGGCTTTCGAGATATTCTCCGACTTTCTTGTAACACAATACAGTAATAAATGTCGTTAATCGTAAACATTACGTAAAAATGAGTCACATGCTTACCCTGAATCACGGAGGTGCTTCCTACCGCCACGAAATTAAATGGCTTCTCGAATTAGTGTAAACAACGATCAAATCTCCACGATGCGTTAATGCCTCAACTGCATATGTGAAACAGCCCAGATGGATATTCGCGGATTTTTACACAACTTATAAACACAACTTTGTTTTTACAATTTAAGGCGATGCGGTGGGGTCATTGGTGGGACTATCATAATGCTTGCATCCGAATGTTAGGTTGGTTAGAGCGACATCAGCTGATCTTGCATGTTATTATTATCTGAAACAAGCCAAGGAAAAACATGCGCATTAATTAATTATCACACAACGATAACACTGTTCCAAAAAAAGAAATAAATACAGCAAAAAAATTTCTTCACTATGTTCATATGCTTTTTATGTTCTCATAGCTATTTTCTAAAAATGCCCAACATGTATGGCTCTGAATATTACACAATGGAATACGGAAAAGTGTGAGTGCCAACACCGACAATAACGATAAAATGACTTACAGCAAAAGGACTAATCTCACACGTTTCCGAGACTCTTTCTCTGCGATTTTACAGTTGTTCGCTAAACAAATGTAGGACATGCGTGAATTTAAATATTGCACAATGAGAAATGGAAAAATGCGGAGGTGCACTTTTATCAGGGTATATTGTGCGCGGAGGTTCGGTGCTCGTGCATGGTACAATATTCATTGATACCGTAAGGACCAGCTAACTCTCACAAAGGGAGCAGAACAACGTCTCGGCTTTCCTATGAAAGATATGCTTTATTATGTTTCCTCTCGTGAGCGCATCGGCAATTGCCGGAAGCGTCGCATCTCCTCCATCCAAATTCAACGGCAGCGGAGTCGGCCATACTGACAAGTCTACGTCACGACGAGAAAACAATCTTGCTTGCACATAATAACCTCTCGTGATACGCATTCTTTATGCAGACTTGCTGCGGGCCTTCGAAAATATTATTACTAGACTGTGGATTTTCTGCATTTATGATAACGATGACTGCTAGATATAGGGTGTGGCCGGACAAAAAAAGGAATAACATTTTTTTGTTTGACGCTTCGTTTTCGAGAATATCGAATTTGAAGATACAGCTAATACACGTGCTATTGCATAGGAATCATCTGACGCGTCTGACCATGATCCACCAATTCTACTTCCTGCATACAGGGTGAGTCTCGTAACGTGACGATCTTACATAACTCGTAATTTATTTGTTGTACAAAACAAATATTGCATGGTTTCTAGTGGGATATACAGAGCTGCAATCTGATTTTTGTTACTTCGATTTATTATCGAGATATGAAGGTCACCTTCAGTTTTTTAAATAGAATGCCCAATATTTTTGATCGAACTCGGATGAAGCAAAAAATTCTGCATAAAAAAGTATTGACCTTCGTATATCATAAATCTAATAGTTAACGAGATATTATCGATATAATTTCCCATATGTACTTATTCAAATTGAAGGTATCAGTTCCAGCACCTACTATCTTCCAGGTAATAGCTATTATACATATGAGGAAATTATATCGATCATATCTCGTGAACTATAAGATTTATGATATATGAAGGTCAATACTTTTTTACGCAGAATTTTGTCCTCTTCATCCGAGTTCAATAAAAAATATTACGCATTTTATTTAATAAACTGAAGATGACCCCTATATCTTGATAAAAAATCGAAGTAACAAAAATCTGATTGCAAAACTGTATGTCTCCCTAGGAACCATGTAACATTTGTTTGAACATTTTTTTGTACAACAAATAACTTAGAAGTTATTTGAGATCGTCACGTTACAAGACTCGCCCTGTATACAAAAACACGCGAACCTGGCAGAACTTTAAACTCGATTTTCTCGAAAACGAAGCATCAAACGAAAAAATGTTATTCCTTTTTTTCGACTTATTTTTACATGAAGTAAAACTCCCTACTCGGTTGTATCGGGTGGTACCGAGCCACACCCTGTATATCCAGTGTTAATAACGAACATCCGACGAAAATACATCTATGTGAACAACGCTTCTTATAATAAAATCGGACGCTTATGTTGTCGGTAAAGAGGTCATTTATTTATCGGTCCACCGAATCCGTGCCATGTGCACATACAACAGGTTGGTCATCTAAATATCTCTTCAAGTTATTGTGATGCAAAAAATATTTGTTACGTAATGTGCATGGTGTCAATGGACCAAATATCTGGCACGACTATTTTTTTCCGAAGGTCATTTTTTTCAGAGTGTTGGGATAACGAGGTTGGGAGATCAAATATTACCTTATACAGGGTGTCCCAAAATTCGTGAACTTCCCGAAAGGGGGTGGTTCCTGAGATCATTTCAAGCGACATTTTCCTTTGCAAAAATGTTATCCGCGCCTTTGTTTAGGAGTTATTAACGAAAGACACTGACCAATCAGAGCGCGACCTAGACGCGAGTTGGCACAGTCGGCCCGGCGCGCCAACTGTCTATTGGCCGATTGTAGCAACGCGCGTCTAGGTCGCGCTCTGATTGGTCCGTGTTTTTCATTAATAACTCCTAAACAAAGCTGCGGATAACATTTTTGCAAAGGAAAATGTCGCTTGAAATGGTCTCAGGAACCACCCCCTTTCGGGAAGTTCACGAATTTTGGGACACCCTGTATATTTAGTATTCATTCAAACTCCACGACACAATGAAATAAACGTCTATCAGTTGTGAGTTACAATAGTATGTACTGTTCGCATATAACACAATATGATACTTTATGACTGTTACACTGAAATGGAACTATTGACGGTTAGAAAAAACTTTAGATGCTATGAGAGCTGTTACTAGCTCGGTAGGCTGGCTCGGACTGACTTGACCATTCCTTCTTAGGCCCTGTAGTGCGGAAAAAATGGCTACGCTTGACGTGTAATAAACGGCAGGTCAAAAGAGACCTTTCCTCCTCCGCATGTTCCGTGCATTTCGGTGTATACTCCAACATAGAGGCATCAAAGTCATCGATGTTTTTTGATACATAACTACACTTTTTTTATTGCATCGTATAACTGATCGAAAGATACATTCAGATATGTATAATAACATGACCTTGAAATGACCTTGATCTTCGAAAATTAAAGTTTTACTTTAAGACCAAGGTCAATGTGATGTTATTATAAATATCTGAATATATTTTTCGATCAGTAACACGATGCAATAAAAAAAATGTTGTTATGTATAAAGAAAAATAGATGACCTTTGGAGAAAAATATTCTTGCCAATTATTTGGTCCATTGACGCCATGCACATTACGTAACAAATATTTTTTGCATTACAATAACCTGAAGAGATATTTAGGTGGCCTTATTTAACCCGGCGTTAGTTAGGTGGGGTCTCACAGACCCCAGAGATTTTAGATTGATTTTAAAGATTTAATTTACATTAGTTAAGTATTTTTGAATAATAAAAATTTAATTTCATGTATCTGCGTTTTTACTCTGATAAATTGCAAGCCTCTTAAGCAATACCCAATCTTATATTTATGAAAAAGGTATTTATTTCTATAATACAATATATTATTTCGGCGGGTCTGTGAGACCCCACCTTACCACTTGCGATACATGTTCTCAACTTACCAACGCCAGGTTAAACGGACCACCCTGTATATACATAAATAAAACGCTAGACAAAACGTTCTACAGCTGAGTTCCGAATTCGTTACCGAATTGTGTTAATTCCACGGAGCAATCCATCAATTTTGCCAAGCATATAGATTGGAAGTACTCGTTTGGGATATGTTGGTATTCCCAGTGATATTAATGAAATAGCTACGAGAATTTGAAATAATCGCCAGCAACTAATTAACTCCGGATCAAGACAGACCCCGTCGGTGGATTAATCAGTCGCTAAGGAAAGTCTTGAAGAATTGATGAGAAGGGTGTCCAACGACTCGTCCGACCTAAGGGCACGAACTAACAAGAGTTTGACCCACGGGGTCTGCGAATATATGTGCCCTGCTCACGCTGTCAGAACGAGGCTTATGTTAAAACGATAAAGTCCGGGTCGGGGCGCTCGTAAAAGTAACACCGGACGGAACATCTTCAAGATCACTTGGGATAGAAGATCTCCTTCGCTGTGCATTTTCTAGGTATACTCCCTCGGCGAGGAAAGTGTCGACGTAAAGGTTTACCATAGTGTGTGACTAAACAAAATAATTTAATTCTGTGCTTTCTTATTCTGTAAAAAAACAAATTTTTGTTCCTGGGACGATTATAAATATGCTGCTGACAATGTTTGTTGTTAATGTTACACGATATTTGTGTACAGTGACGCAAGAGATACATGTCCAGCATGTCTTTGTACGTGAAAGTGTTACGGCCATATTCAAGAAGACGGAATCCAATCTATGGATGGAGATTCATTTAACTCGCTTAACCCCCGTGATCAAACACAGCGTATTTTGCTTAGCGTTCAACGTGATAAAGCATATTCATCCGACGTAAAAAGCGAGAATAGTCGAATCTCTCTTCGAAACAATAACGAACGGAACATTATTGCAGGGAAATTTGATGCCGGATAATACGAGGTTCGCGCGGTAGTGAGCATTATGCAGGGATTATGATGGGTACAGGACGTTTCATCCCTCTTAATCCCTCCTTCATGTTCGTTTTAGATGCTGAATACCTTCGATTATTGGAGGCCAATAGCGCAGCCGGGAATGCCAGCTGTATACTGTGCGATTAACTACTGCATAATTCCGTTAGCTTATTTCGAGAAAAATATTCGACAATGTTAATGCTCGAGACTGCGAAGAAAGTTCTATTTATTTAAAGTATATGTAATTCCTGTAATATTCATCACAAAATTGTGGAGACATTACTGAGCTGTATGTGGAAGAAGCCCAATAATTTTCTTTTAAACAATCAGTTCAGAAGAAGTTATTAAAGAAGAATTAAATCAAATATTAGCTGATTAAAAATCACGAGCATAATGACTGTCATTAAACCGTTGGTAACGGTTTCTGCCAAATTGTGTAGAAGTTTTGATTAATATCAATGTTAATGCTGCCGCGTTCCCGCTGCAAGCTAGACCAAAGTTCAGCGTCACCGACTGTGTGGCTGTGCCGGAACTCTTTTGGGAATTGTTCAATTTGCATGCGACGACCGACTATTTACTCGTAAACGACCTCGCTGACAAGCGGAAAGAACTAGCAGCTTGTTTTCGGGTTTATGCAAACTCCGCGTTTAGCACAGGGGGGCTGGGTTTAATAACAGTCTGAACCTGTTCGGCTTTTTCCAATTTACTCTTCCTCGGAGACTCCGTTTCTTTCCGTCGATCAAAGTCTTCCTGTAAACAGAATATCAGCGGTGAAGTACACGTTTCGATAGATTCGCGCGACTGCTTCCAAGACTCGTTACAACTGCGATAACTCTACCAACTTATTGCAGGAGTATCGCCGCCTACCAGCAATCCGTCATAACTTCGACGGCAAAAACTGTGACGCGAAAGTGACCGAGGGAAGTTTCCAAGTATTTTCGCGAGTTGCCGGGAAATTCGCCGAAAGAACGAACGGAAGAAGAAGAACTGCTCCGGAGAACGGGTTACAAACGACTCATGAATATTCTATTGAAGGGAGCATGGCGACGAGATTTCGGTGATTCACTGCCACTTAGGATGCTTTCATATTTATGCGCCCCGAAACTATCCCCTGGCCGTGTCCCCTAAAATGTTAAGTTTCAGTTAGCGGGCAGCTACATCCCGCGAAGACGTATATACGGAAATGAATAAAAACCGTATTCTGGGGAAAATTGTTTTCTTTCTTTATTTCTACACGGTTCGTCCAATAAGTATCGGGACTTATTGGAATATGGGTATACAATGAACCACTCACGATTAAATATGAAATAGAATTTATTCTATATAATATATATGAAGGCACGTTGTGAGGCACGTCTTTACTATTTGACAAACACGACAGAAGCGAGGATCTAGAAAATAACAGACGTCGATCTAAGAAACAGATAAGAGTTGAGGGTTCCATGACGCAGACAGCATTGTCTGCAAAATGTATTCAGCAAACAAACTGAATTTGCCTACTAAATAACAGTAGATTATTTTTGTCAATTTATAAATTCTAACAAGACTGATTTTTTTTCCATCCAGCGGTAAAGGATGGAGGGCGGTTTCAAGGGGCTAAATTGACGGGGGCTGATGTCAGGTATGCTAGTTCATTTGTTTCCGAGCCTTTGGAGTGTGAAGATCGCGACAGAAGTGGAAGCGTGTTTTTGGTGCACGAGTCGAGATTCAAGATGCAGCGAACAATCGAGCGGCGTTGTGCCATCAAATTTTGCGTTAAACTTAACCAATCTTGTCCAGATTTGGCTCCCCTCGACTTCTTTTTGTTCCCTGGATCAAAAGGAGTCTGAAAGGTCATCGCACAGTGTGTCCAAACGGCGAAATCGTGGTCAAAACCTCGAAAATGAATTTTTCGGTGGGGATACGGTAAGTACTATTTTAGATTCTTTAATAATGTGCCTATGGAAAAACCGAGGTGCGAAGGTTTTATTACTTATACCTGAAAATTGGCGAAAGCTCGAATTTTTCGTTCATTAGTCGTACAGTAAGCCTGCTGTGAGGAACTGTGTGTAAGCGAAAAGTGAAAACTGCATAATTTGAAAACGGTTTATTTAATTTCAATTCTGTAAAATGGATGCTGTTCCTGGAAGTAAGTAGAATGTCTCTGACTACTAGTACATCTGAAATACTTAATAGTTACGTTGTATAATTATAAACCATATTAGAAGACATGAACAGAAAAGTTTTAAGGACAAATTTTGAACATGTAGAGTAAAAGTTGCGCATTGGTCAATATTGGGATAAAATTTTTGTTGGAACTTGTACTTAACACTGTCGTCTTTCAGTATTTGCAAAAACTAGCTGCCCCAAAATAGCCCTTTTTTTGTAAGAACATTTTTTGTAAGACAACTTTTCTTTCTAGCGAGAAACACTGAAAAGAAACCTAAGATATTGAAGATGATAATGATTATTACAGTCCATCTGATTCAACATAGTTTGTCATTTTTTATTTTCTTACATTTATTTCTTTGTAATTATGTATTATAGTTTGTCTAATATTATTATCCGTAAATAAAGAAACTTATGATTTGCAAGTTGTAGGATTGAAATTTTTAAATGTGACAATTTTTTAAATTCTATATTAAAAAATGAATTTTAACTAATAATTAGCGACCTAAAAGCATTACTGTACAAATTTTTTAGAGGAAAAAACCATTTTTTGCTATACATGTCCGCCATATTGGATTCGCCATTTTGTTTTTTATACTTTTAAGTTCAGATTCGTAATCAGCGACCCCAAAAAACCCCATATACCAATTTTTGTCAAAATTTGTCCAGATTGAAGTGAGTTATGAGGTTTTGACCACAATTTCGCCGGTTGGACACACTGTGCATCGTTTCGGAACGATTGAGGCGGTCGAAGCGGAACAGTTACCGATTTCCAGGAGGCGTATAAACAATGGGAAAGCACTGGCAACGGTGTATCGATTCAGAAGAGTCATATTTTGAAGATTATTAAATGGATGTACAGATATTTTCAATAAATTTATTTTTATGACTTCAGTCCCGATACTTATTATTTGCATGATTTACGTGATTCAATGTGTGTCGTGAAATAGGGGTCTCCAGGCTCCACGTGTGTCGGGCACGTCGCGAGATCACGGATCGGAACTCTTGTTGTTTGCAAGTGTTGCGAATGCGGTAATCGCTTCTGATAAATTAGCGTCCGAAGCGGGATTACACGAGCCGTTTCGCGACTGCATATTTTGGGAAACTCGCGCGCTTACGGCGTCCTTACTTCTACACGGGTGATCGCGATTAACGTGTCATAAACCGCAAGGTTCCGAGCAGCAGTTAACTGGTCCGCTAAGCATGCAAGTCCCTTGAGCCTGGTCCCTTTGCGGACAGCCTCTACGGCGAATTTTCACCCACGTACCCGTGGCAGACCTTAAATTCCTATCGTATCGACCTCCCTATTCTCTCGCCAGCCGATACTTATTTAATTAATCCCATTATGAGACTGCGAGTCTTTGCACATTCATGCCGAATTCCGATAAGCGGACTCCAAGCCTTCGTGCATGCGTATACATATTTTTCGAATATCAGAAAGTCTTGTGGTTGTTGCTAGGAATTAATTTCTTGATGAAATACATCTTCTAGTTCTCAGTTTTATAACATTTCTTCCAAGATGGATTTGAAAAATGCTTTGAAAGCTTTTGAAAATGTAGACACGACTACAATATTCCTCTTTATTAAACTAAATGATTTATTGAGATACTATGGTTTTCTAGAATTCCTGATTCACATCATCGTTCTATTAAAAATGATCTTTTTCTGCGCTGCCGTAATGCAATTTTCGAGTTCGAAATGGCTGGCATGCCTAAGCGACGTTGGTATTTTGGGCCGCGTGTTACGCATGTTATGGAAATTTATGCGACATAAATAGCCCGAATGCAAAATTCCTCGATCATATTCCGAAATGTTGTATTGTGAATTTGAAATACGCGGGCGTGTATAAATTTACGTGCAACGTGCCGCTTCGAGGCACTGTTTCAAATAATAATTAATTTCGACCCGTTTATTTTTCGCGGACATGCATTATCGATTGTACCTTCTCGCGGAACCACGTCACTTCTTTTATAAACAATGGCAATTGCGACGCTTCCCGCGCGGATTTGACTTTCTAATTAGCAGAAGATTTACGGATGCGTGTCGAACACGTCACAATCGCGAAAGTGAAATATTAATGCAACTTTTATAGTGCATAAAAATCCGAAGTCTAATTGTTACAGAAAAATAAGATGTATTATCATTAAATAAATGTGGGCAAATTTTGGGAAGCTGCGGCTTTACTTTTGGTACACTCTGTAAATTTGAGTACAGAAACCGCAACTCCGAACAGTATAGTAGACGGTGCCGTGACGTTATTGGAGGTTACTCCTTCAATTTCCACAGTTGGTGGCATATAGAAGCGCAGCAGACATCTGACGAAGGTTAATTGAGAAATCGACAATTTGTCATGGATATTTCCGAATGTTCGTGACTGAGTTTCTTTTTTCTCCCGGCGGCTATAACAGTCTCCTGTTAAGAACGGAGATTCGGCACGTAATTATGCCATGTCCTTATTGGAAGAGGTGCTTACCGTTTTTGGCAAGCGCAGCAGCTTCGCAACGACTTCGACTGAAGCAATTAGCGGTAAGGAATTGAAATCGATCTTTGTATTCTAAAATATCGACTGCTCAGAATATCGATAATTCCCAGACAATGTAATATCAGATTGCGTCACTAGATAATGGTCTCGTAGTTAAACAATTTCAGTTACATCTTCCTTGTTCTACCGTTGAACGCAGAAAATTTCTGACGGTGTTATCTCTTTCTATTTTCCTGATATTTCACAGTTTATTAATTTTACATTTTTTTTATTGAGCCACTGAAACCTATTATAGATTTATTTCAGCTTTAACAATTTTACAGTAGACTTACTTAGTTAGTGTACAATGACAGACTTAATAATCGCTAGAGATGTAGATTGCAGTCGTTTAAAAACTGGAAGATATATTCGCAGGCTTTAACATTAGGTTTAGCAAAGAAAATGTCCGCTTTTAATGGTAGATAAAACTTAATTTCGCGCAACTTATTTACTAATTTAATTCTTTGGGAATCATAAAGACGACACTGCCATAGAACATAATCTAAGTCCTCGGAGCTATAATTACACTTACAACTAGGATCACTAACAATATTTACTCGATACAGAGAGGCAGCGAGATTATAATGATTAGCCCTGATACGGTTTACTGTGGATATAAAACCCCTTTTAATGTAGTGATCAAAATTTTGAGCAAACCAGGGAGTTTGATTTGGGTTGTAGAATTTTTGGAAATAATGTATAACCTTGATGGTGCCTTGCTCAGTAATTGAAGATCGAGTGTTGAGAATGCCTTCTAGTCTAAGGTGGCAAGTAAAATCGGTGAAAGGAACTTGAGAAATGTCCGCTGAGTTAGATGATGTGGCAGCTTTTGCTAGGGAGTCCGCATCTTCATTTCCACACACTCCTATGTGTGAAGGGATCCAGAAAAATTTTATGGAATGTGAGTTGTCCTGACAGAATTCCACATACTTCTTTTTAATTTCGAGAATGAAAGGATTTGTTCTGATTTTGAAGCTGATGGAATTTAGACTAAGCGAGGCACTCAAAGAATCAGTAAACAGCAAAAGAGCGATTTCTATCGACGTGTTTCTACCGATACTTTTTTTAAAACGAATGTTTAAGTCGTAGCAAATACAAAAACAACCAACATAATCAGCATTAGCGATTTTGCTACCATCGGTAAATATGGCCGTGGCACCGTTGTCTATTAGGATTCTTTTAATTTGAGGGTTAGAATCAACTGGATCTCTGAGCTCTGAACCCAGAGTTGTATTAATTGGGATGGATGTTACCAATGTATTGAAATCATGGCAATAAATTTTACATTTTTATTCGAGGGAAACGAATTTTCCAATGAAACTAATAATACAGGTTACAATCGAAGAACGTTGAAAAATGGGCACAAAAAAGATGTACAATACAACTTTTCTAAGGTATCCTTGGCTTTCCGAAAAATCAAGCCAACAATAAAAAAAAATGTTTTCAGTAGAACAATCGATCTGTGCTGCACGTGTCATGTATATGGCACAGGAAGAAAGTGTTCCATCCGAAACTGGATGCGATCATTACCATTACTCTGTTGGAAGGTAGTGCGCTGTTTATTTTGATGAGAGAAATTCCGGCGATGTCTGCGCGGTCACGGGAATGAAATATTTCGATCGACCGCGGGACAGTCGTGTAAGGTTTATTCGTTTCCCGAAAAGCTATTCTCATCCTCTCGAACGACTATCTCTTGATATTGCCAGCTTCCATTCTGAATTCCGCCGCACGAACATCGTGATGGGCCACTTTTCTTTCCTCCCAATCTTCCTATCCTTGGTTCTCGGATAGTTCTCGATCTAGGTCTCTGCTGCTCTCTCTCTCTCTTTTCTGGTGTTATTCGTCGATTGAGAGAACGATCGACCAGCAAGACAGCGAAAGAAAGCGAAAGGAAAATGTGGGGAACGATAAAAGGGAACGGGAAAACAATGAATTCGGGAACGTCCTATCGGAAAAGAGAAATAACCGCGTTACGGGCCGAGCATGCAACCGTAAAACACGTCGGATGAGCGGAGAGCAATCAGCGGTTTGCTGTACACGCTACCTTTACATCTATATTTCTCATTTAGTGGCCAAAGAAGTTCCTGTTGTGCCAACGCGATAAATTCCCGCGTGAAAGACGCCTATTGAATTGCTTCCTTACCTTCACCCTTGCGCTCCAAAACGAACAAACTGACGGAAATTATTTCTGCAATCTAGCATCATCAGAGAAATACTGGTTCCCTTTGTGCAGGCGTTTTTCAGACATTGATGCGTTTAAAATGTACTAGTTCGTTATAAATAAGATAGGTGATTTTCAGGTTAGATATTGCAACAACTTCAAATCTTAGAGCTTTCTTTGGCAGTCTTTTACACCGCTACTCTAAAAAGGTTCTGACGAGTAGTTTCACGTAAGTTTCACAGTGTGCTAGACGACGAGGCTCATTTCGTGCTCACAAACGAAGCGAAAAATCAGGGTAAAAGTACGATTTCACAGAAAGCTATTCCTCAAACGATTGTAAGACCTTTATCCCTTCATATAACACGTTCTTATAGATAAAGAGATACTCTTTCACACTGTACAGCTGCACTGTACTTAATCCCGAAAGACAGAGCAAGACAGAGTGCACCAACTTCAGGGAACCACGGTCCTGCTAAAAGACTCTTCCACTTGCAAAACTTTCACTGTTGCGTAGCTAGTGTGCGTGATAAGTCGCACGCGCGCTGCCACATGGTTGCGCCATTAGGGGGTCGACATTTGAATGGCGGTCTATAAATTTCCTTTTTGGAGACCATCCCTCCCTCACTTAATTCTTGGTTACTATGAGCAGCTTTATGCAACCCGGCAACAATAACATTATGTAAGAAAACACTGAGTTTTTGGAAGAAATTTCAACGAAAACATGGATACCTTTGGTCCGTGCTTAATGTTAATCCTCGAAGAAGCGGCGAGACGAAGCTGTTGCACGTCTTGCGACAAGCTGCGCGGATGCTGCCACATAGTTGCATCATTAGGGGGCAACGTGGTTGAAATTTGAATATCCGAGGGGGTCTAAAAATTTCAATTTTGGAACCTACACTCCGCTTACACGTGCCCTACATTCGAGTTTCCGTGGGACATTGTGTTGCATCGTCATTGCAGCCACGTATGGTTTTATCGGATGTTCGGGACAGTGCTCCCGCAGTTAGGGGAACGGTGGCGCACTACTTATTCACCTGGAAATCGTCTCGTCTCATATCGTATCAGAGGGCTTTGTAACGTCGTCGCTCATGTTCTCGCGGCGAGTCTGGCTTTAAAGTTCGAAGATTTATGCACGTATCGCGGACGAACTCGACCCTGGACAACGAGAACCGGCGGACTGAACTTGTCTTGCGGCGGAGGACACAGGCCTCCAACAAATCTTCGAGTTCCGTGGCAACGTCTGCGACGCCAACGGATAGACCCTTATAGACGGACAGATAGATGTTCAGGCTGGGTAGCCTATAATTCCAAACGGTGCGCCGAAGAAGACAGCGATATCGCGCGCTGGGGGACCTTAGACATTTCGTTCGGCTGATTTACATAACAGATACTTTACGTGCACGTAACTTAAATTGTGGAGCGTTCCGTCCCACCTCGAACCTGACCGATTTATCGTACATAAATTAGCCCCGAACACTAACGACCGAACGGAATCGGATCTCTCCCTCTCTCTATCTCCTTCTGTGTACATTGCGGCTGACCTGTTCACGCGCACCGAGACTCCACCACTTTCGCCAGAAGGACAATTGGCTCTAGCCGGGAAGAATCCTCGGGGAATGGAAGCTTCGAGAGCTTTCGGACGTCGGTATCCATTATCGTTTATACTACCGCATGCAATATTTATCTTAGACCAGACCGCTGCGCCAGTTTAACCTTCTGACTACCGGGAACGAGACCCGTTTGTTTAACCAACGCACCAATTTTTGGTAGATAAATATTTTTGGAAAATTATTTTTCTTTAACTCTTGAATTTTTATAGAAAAATATTCCTCCTTGCAAGGAGAGCGCAAGGTCGATGAGTCTCAGATTTGATTGAAACTTTGTAAAGTTATAGATCTCGTTCTCCTATTAACGTGTAGGTTTCCCGTAGATTTTTTCACACTGATTTCAAATCTGGACTCAAAATTTGAAATTAGCATGAAAAAATCTACGGGAAATGATATATAGCATGTTAAAAAAAAATTTTTTCCCTTGAAAGTCTACATGTTTAACGAATTTTCTTAACGTTAAAAAACGTTCGTACCATAATCTCCCTATTTTTCCCATATTCTGAAAAGTTTCAGCTTTACTTTTTAAAAAATTTCATCGCTCTACCTCATTTCTATCGAATGTTCTTTGATTTTGAATCGAGTTTGGTCCAAATTTTCCAATGTGGACCGGCCCGCTAATTTCTGCGAAGCACTAACTTCAAACACAGCTACCATAGGTAAACAATTGTCGCAGCGAGTTCATGGATACTTAATCGAATCGGCAGAATCTCTGATTCAATCTGACGTTCGGATCATGGTATTATGATCATTTCTCGCCGAGATATAGCAAGTTAAAGGAAAAATGGAAATTGTTCATTTTTTAAGCATATTTTCAGAAACACCTGGCATATCGAAATGTTAATGGAATTGAAAAAACAAAAGGAGTGCCTTGAAGAGAAAGAAACGCTCTTTCTATTGCTTTCTTGCACAAGATTGTACGATAATTTTTTCGCTTTTTAGAGCCAGTTAAAGCTAAAAAGCCCATATTTACTTCAATGTTGAATAACTCGAATAAAAAAAAATCGCACAATATTCAACAACCACACAATTTAAACAGGAAAGATAGCCCTTCCAAATGATATTAACGCGATTTATAAAAAAAATATGTTGCTCCCCGTGTGATGTTCCAAAGTTGCACAAAATTATTGTTAACCGTCAATGTTGTCTTCATCTTGCTATAACTTTGTAGAAGCAAACGTAGCAACAATTTGAAACATAGCATCTGAAACTAGAGGTTACAGGCTTTCAAACCATAATTTAACGATATCGATACGGCAATTTTTGACGGAGTTATGATCATGTGAAGTGGGACAAATTTTTCGGGTTCGCACAAGTAATCCCTTAATTCTTTTGAGGAGTGTAGTATTATAGTAGTACAAACGAATAAGGAAAGTTTAATTGATAAAAAAGAATTCTGATCGACAAGGAATCGAACGAACCCTTACTATTCCGGCACGCTACATCCAAGCCACGACGGTACTTGGTAAACACGGAAGTAAAACCTATATTCAATTATCCATGGTAATGGAAACCTTTAATTATAAATATTTCAAAAACTATTGAGTTCTATATCTCAGAACGAGATCTATAACTTTACAAAGTTCCAATCAAATCTGAGACTCATCGACCTTGCGCTCTCCTTGTTATCACATAACGGTAGGGGAACACTCCTGTACGTTTTCATAATGATCCCTCCACTTGTTGCGATGAAAAAAGTTGTTACAGCTGCTGACGTTTTAACGACTCGACCTTCCACGAAACTTTGGGAATGTAATTTGTTGAGGGCGGCCCTTAAATTATGCGTGCAGATTGTCAAATCAGTTCGGCGAGTTGAGGTACACGGTAATGCTTGGCATCGCCAGGCTTAGAACAAACTGTATAACCCGTCTTCAGGAAATCGTGGAATGTACAAAGCTACGCAAAGCTGTATAAAGCTTAGCTAAGCTTCCATGTTGTTCCATTGTCCCTTGGTGTTCCGTTCATCCAAACGTCTGCCGCTTTACGGGAAACTTGCTGCTGCCGCCGCGCGCCGACACATCCGTGCGCTCTGCTCGCCGAATGTTTCAAAGTGAATACCAGAAATTGTTTTCTGCTGACGTTGTTTTTGCCTCGCAGTTACCATTAAATGCTGGAAACATTTACTAATTCTCCTCTAAACTTTGTAAACACTCTCAAACGCAAGTTTTTGGAAAATAGGACTTCTCAATTTCAAACGAATAAGGTGCATTCGAAGTATTAAGACAGAAAGCAAATTAATCTATTAACAATCGTTTTTGTTGCAATTCTTTTTTACACAGTCAAAGTTGTATATAATAAGCACCAACAAATATAGGCTACTGTAAAAATTTCTGTATAATGTTGAATCATGCCCGAGTAAATTGCGAAAAGCATTTTAGCTCTACAGCGTTTGGTTTTCTTGCAACAAATTCCCAAAGATGTCCTATTTTTGTAGTTCACTGGGCAGCATGAAGGCAGACCTTTTTATAGCACGTGTAGTATACATCGTCTGCGATAAGCAACAATAAATTCAGTGAACTGTAAAAATTTGTCTATGATATTCGATCATGCTCGAACATGCAGCAGCAAGTATTTTGACTCTACGTCATTTGATTTTCTTGCAATAAATTCTTGAAGACGAGCTGTTTTCCGCTCACTGGAAGACAGACCTTTTCGTTCAAATATCTAAATATTCTTGTAACCGACTGTACCCCGACAAATGGATGGTCTATACGAAACGGGGCTTGATTTTCGCTCGCAATCAGAGTCGGGAAAGTGTCTTTGACCAGTCAAAACTCGCGAACTCGAGCGCACGTAACGCGTCGCGTCGGGGCGAATTTAAGTTTATGGACAGCGTTCAAGTTCCAACTTCTCTCGCTCGAAAGCAATAGCCTGTGTGTCATAAATCCGGACTACTTTCGCGAAACGAGATTGTTGCTAAGCGTAAGTCTTACGAATCGCCGCGGAAAATATGGAGACGGATCCTTAGGGAGACTTGTCGCATCATTGCTAAACTTTTGGACGTGCTCGTCCGAGCAGCGTATCGCGAATATAGGAAGCTGAACTGAGCTATTTTGCGAGCTGAGGCAAACTGAAATTTCGTTGTGAAGCCATGAACAGTCGCAGAACGGTCAGAACGGTTCAGTTTTATTCGGTACTTGAATTCGGCCGTTAAATAAAAATATTTGCATAAGAAGATGGAGAATATCAAAGTACAGTAGAGCCTCGATTAACCGACTTCGTTCAAAACATCCAATCAGTTGATGAAATAAATTATGCAGCATGTATCGACGAAAATGCCGGAGAACTTCCGAGAGTAAACTAACATTTTTGGACGGTCGAAGTTTCCCTGTTAGTCGCCTGGTCGTCGTCGCAGCAAACTGTTAAACCGTCTGCTACACTACGCTACGGCAACCGTGCTCCTATTTGCATCTTATCCGGTGACCTTATTAACATTGACGCAGCACTTTATTCCTGTTTGTACAAGGCTTGCGGGTTAACCGATATCCCCCCTTCGTTTATCTTCCGGGTTATCTCTGTTTACCCAAGTCAGAGAAAATCATTTTTTTCCTTTGTTTACGATTCAATTCCGGGAGAAGTTTTAAGGATTTCGGGAGAGTCTCGCAATTCGTTCGGCACACAGGAGAGATCCTGGAAACAGGTCAGTCGAGCAACCCCTTTGTTTTTTCGATCCGAGACAGCTATGTTTGACCGTCGCGTTCGGTGCAATCAATTTTCTTGGAATTCTCTTTGCCACCTTTTATCTTCATGTTCTAACGGTTTCTTGGACCATTAGCGGAACGTATGGTTGACCATTCCGTGTTTGTAGCAATGGCGTTGTTCAGAAGCGAACAAAATATCATTAGATGCCATCGTCGGTTCAAATAAAATCGAACTATGACGTTGAAAAGGTATCGTCTCAATGGTAGCGCCAACTGAAGAATAAATAACTATAAAATGTGAAAATCAAACTGCAATTTACCAGCTGAAAAAGTATCGTTTCGTGAAGCATCGTGAGCTCGAATGAATTATTCGATATTGATCGATGTATTCGATTTACTGTATAGAATCATTAAGGAAAATTAAACTATTACGTCATAATATTAACCGTTATTGCACGTACTGTGTACTGTACATGCAATTAACGTTATCGTATTACGGATTAACATATTCAAACAAAGCATAATATGCATTCATTGCACCGTACGACGCCATAAAAACACATTTCAGGTTCTAAAATATAATTTCAGTGAAATTGTGATTTATTTGGATGTACCCACTCCTGCATTCACCAACTGGATACACAATAATGTATTATACTTATTACTTTTCAGCAAAATTGTAAAGAATTTTTAGCTGAACGCAAATGAACGTACGTTTATCTATGTGTACAATTCGTGCACGTACAAATCGAATAATTGGCAAGTGCATTAAAAGTGTGAGGACTCACTGAATTATTGACGATCGAATGAAAAGTATGCGCGTTTGTTAAATTATTGAATGAATAAGATGCGTGTGCAAGCGTATAATTATTTGCTGATTATTCGCGCAGACTGGCTAGTCTCGAGTCTGGTAAGGAGACGGAAGTTCTAGTGCACGTAATTATACGTCCAGGTACCACCGAACGTTCGTTAATAGTAGCTCAAGGCGCGACATCATTGGGTGTATTATTTGATATCCAATTCTCTGCACAGTATAACTAGATATTGGCCGGTTCACCGCCATTACGTGGTTCAGACTATTAGGGCGTTCGCCCTCGATTACTCCCTAGGCCGTTGCAATTTCGATTCTTACTTCCATCTCCTGTATCGATCTTCTCTCGAGCAGGAAACACGGTCACCCGATTACCTGTTCGCCACAGTCGGTGCTTCTGAGACGACCATCGACACCTGACAGACAGTTGTGCCAGCAATGACTAGACAGCGTCGCTTTTCATATACAGTAAGGAGCATAACTGATTCCACGCACTTTAAATCAGAATAACTTTTATAGGAATGAACCAAACGCCTCCAATTTCTCTGTAAGGCTAGAAGAATTAGTTTAGTAAATGACGTCTAATAAATAAGTTGAAAAAATGCATTTGGTCGGAATTGTGAAAAATAATAGTAAAAATTGATTTTTACAATTTTTTTAGCTGGCCCAATAACGAAAATTTAAAAAATGTGTTCTGTCAACTAGTATAAATTATATACGCTCTGAAAAATTTCGTTGAAATTGGTTAATTGGTTTACGAATTGTAAACGATCAAAAATGGTAAAACTTGCCACTTTAAAAAAAGGTGTTTTGATTTAAAGTGTGTGGAATCAGTTATGCTCCTTACTGTATGTATATTTCTTGTTGTGCAGGGCGAGTCACTTGACTGCGATCGCATGAACGTGATTCATCTTTGGAGAATGCGATCACTAGTAATTCAACATTAAGATTCCTAAGGAAAAACGGATTTATTAACAAAATTGGGTTCACGGATAACTAGAAGTTAACGACCAACGTGTTTATCGCGGGCGCACGTTATAATCTGTCTTCTTTTTGCAATCTGTTGGCGATTATTTCTTCTATCTATGTACAGGGTTGGCTGTTAATATTCACAAAAATGCGTACACCGTTCGTACTTCAACTCTATAGACTCTTATAAAAAGAAAGATCTTTCCATCGAGTTCCAATCGGAACTCTTGGAATTGATGGAGAAAATTTAGATGCTGCATAATGATCCTTTATAACAAATTCACCTTAATACGATAGATTGTATACCCGAGTCTATAGAAATATGAAAATGTCCATTTACCCTTAAATTACTTGCAGAAAAATCCGCAGTCTACTAATGAGTATGGTATCTTGAATCTGATTAATCGTTAGTTTCACGAGATAGTATCAAGTAGACCGCAAAATCATGCTGAAACATGATTATGCCGTAATTAACGTCCGACGCGGTTCATGTTAATCGTAATTATGACCACGGACATACTCTGCCCGATTTTTCTGCGCTGATATCAGCGGAGTTTTCCCTCCGGTGGAAATTATAGCATCCTTTTTCGACTAATTATTCGAAAATACAGGATGTAATACGTTTGGTTATGCAAAATCTCTGATGAAAGAACAACAACGGTGTACCACGCATTTATGAGAAAAACGAGGTGTAATTTAAAACGGTGAAAACATTAGAAGAATTTAAAAATACTGTTATCTTCAACCTATTAAACATATTAAGAATGAACATAAAAGGGCAGACCTTCTTTCTTCAGGAACGGTGTTATTATTTAAATGAGGAAACAGGGTTTATAAGTAGTACAGATATAAAAAGCTCGATACTAGTAAAACACTTTCATCTCGACTTCAAACGATAACAATCCTTTGGTAACGTTCGTGTGGCTATTTTCGCAGCAGCGGGTCTACACGTCCCAGAAGCGAGGCTTATCTTTCTAACATCAGTCATCAACACGTTACAGACTTAACTAACAATGTATATAAGCTCGGATTTATATTATCGATCAAAATCTCTGTTAAAGAAATCGCACGAGCAACGTAAGTTCTCTTACAACAAAACTCAAGATTCTTTAAAATTTTTTCAATTGCGCATGTTTATAATTGGGCTCTTGGACAACTATTTCTGAGGATCAACCATTTCTATATTTAATTTTAAATAATATGTAATATGTTTGACAGAAATTTATGTTTTTAATCTTGCCGGACCTCGTATTAATAGTTCAGTTATCGGAGACTTACCAGTTCACCGGCGATGGTGTTGAAATTGGGGGAAAATCTATTTTTGAAAGTCTGGCGTCTTGATTAATATTGTGAGGTTGCAAATTTTACACGTCCCCTCTGCTGACCCAAATTCACCTTTGATGCGTGTTATCGGAGGACCGACCGGTCCACCCTCTGTCTGGTCGACCGGGTCTCAAACAGCTCAAGAGCACTCCTAGCTGGATTCCCGGGAAACAATATAGTACCGGTTTAATTAATTGCGTGCCGTTTCGCGCCGAGCACATCCTCGCGCACCTTTCAGGACTTGACGTTTACTGAACCGTGATCAAATCTGTCAGATGTACAATTCAAAAATCGGACCGCTACGGTGGCTCGTCCACACCCCTCCATCACTCACGTTCTCATACGATTCGTCACATCCTGCAACGACGTCATTCTAAAACTTTGTTCGTTATAAAATATACAGGGTGCGGTCGAATAACATGTACTAGCGGGCACGAGGTGGTTCCTTATGAAAAAATAAGAACAAAATATGGAATAAATTTTTTTCATTTAAAGCTTAGTTTACGAGAAAATCGAGTTTGAAAATCCTATTCGTACGTATGCTGTTAAGGCTCGACGAACCATAACTTATTGTTAGCCGTAACAGCATACGTACGAATAGAATTTTTAAACTCGATTTTCTCGAAAACTAAGCTTTAAATGAAAAAATTTTATTCCATATTTTGTTCTTATTTTTAACTTCCCGATTTTATAGGGAAGTATTGTAATTACCCCGAAAATCGAAAATCGATTTTTTAGCAGATCTTCACGTTTCATGGTCATTGGAGTCATTTTAGACTATTTTTATCAAAATGTTCGTGTGTGTGTGTGTGTGTGTGTGTGCGTGAGTATGGCCGTTTCTATGTAATCAAATTTTTCGTTAACGTTTTCAGAAAAAGTAACAACGCGATCAGGATGATGAATGATGCAATCGATGTGCCCCGTCGTAACTTAGAGCTGATTAGATTTTGGTCCATATTGGTCAAGTAGTTTTTTAGATTTTTACTTTTTTTCGAAAAGAGTTGATTCTACAATGCAATTTATAAGGGAGGACGAAGATTTTCAAACAAAGAACCAAACGCAATTACATAAAAAAAATTTTTTTCTTAATTTTTTTTTTAGATTTAAAAAAATTTTTTTTTTAACTGATGCTAATGTTACCGCTTGGAATAATCGAAAGTTATTCCAATGCAAGAGTGAATTTATCATCTCTATTCCCAAGAATACATTTTGGGAGAATATCGATGAAAGTACAAAAAAAAACGATGTTAACGATGTTGGCGAAGGAGTAACGAATCGGGAAGTTCTTTGTGTGACTCTTGGAGAGTCACACGCCAAATAAAAAACAGTAATAGCAGTAGGCCCTACTAGCCATGCGTATCACTAACCCTCTCGCAAGAGCAGTCCTACCCGCAAGCTCGCGAAGCGAGCGAGCAAAAACAACCCTACTCGCGAGCGAGCGAAGCGAGCGAGCAACAATAGCCCTCTAGTTTCATAAGGAACCACGTCGTGCCCGCTAGTACATGTTATTCGGCCGCACCCTGCATACGCATACGTATAAGGGGTGAGTCAGTAAGAACTGCTATTTAAAAAACAGTTAAATGAATCGTACAGCATTTTAAATGGTCACCAAATGAGTATACAATTTAATTTGTTTAAATCCCATTTTTTATGAGATATTAAGCTTTTCCAAAGCCAACTCATAACAATAAGTCGCTGAATTCGTCCTCCTATCGGCTACAATGTGGTATTAAAAATATATATATAAACACCACGCTTATATTAAAATGCACTAAAAAGGAGAAAATAATTTTTTAGACATTAGTGACTATAAATAAAATCGTGGAGCGCTAAACTATATTAACGTAATCTTCGTGGGCGCTCCACGCTTTTATTTATAGTGACTAATGTCTAAAAAATTTGTTTCTCCTTTTTAGTGCATTTTAATATAAGCGTGGTTTTGAGAAAGTCTTTTTATATATTTCTTATTTTTTACTTTTTAGTCTTTTTTAAATGGAACGCAAGATATAGTAATACTGGTATGAAATAGTAAGATATAGAAACGCAAGATATGGAAATACGCGAGGGGTTGACTCCGAGAGATGGAATCTTGATGGAATTTGAAATTGTCCGAAATGGAACTGAATGAACGGAATACCACACTGACTGAGCTCCTTCGGTGCGAAATGGGTCAGTGGAGTTAGGATGAGTCGGAGTGGGAACGCGTAGTGGAGTAGGGAGCGCTGGAACGCGGAGTGGGGATCGCTGAACGCGATGACGTACTACCGAGCGACGCGCGGCTAGGTGTGATGGTTAATATTAAAATCTTTTTTTCTCTCCTGAACGCACATTTTTTTTATTTGTTTTTTAATATTGCATTGTCATCCAGTTCTGTGCTATGTTTAAAGTTTCAAGTCTCTAGCTCATCGACAAGCGGTTTAAAATTCGATTAAAAGATTTGACGCATACAACGACAACTGGGCAAGCTAATATAAGCGTGGTAAAAAGGAGTATTGACATTGAATAAACTCAAGATCCCCTTGACATCTCAGAAGTGATGAGATATAAACAAATGAAATTGTACTCATTCGAAATATAATAATCCAGAGTCCGCTCATTACCTTGATACATTCACTGTATTATGCACATATGTAATCAACGAATCTAGTAGCAAGTATAAATTTAAAACGAGGTTACAATTCACCAATCGTGATGGTCACGAATTAATTTGTGCACTTGATGCATTCTTAACACGAAATAAATTAAGATCGTACGAGTATTAATGCAAATACAAATTAGATTTGAATTTTGTGCAGTGCACGTGTGTGTCAATGTCTAGCAAAATCAAAATGGAGGGTCGGAAGAGAAGCTATCAATTTTCTATTCCTCTTGGAGAACTGTGACAGGTTAATCGACTGAAGGCTTTTCGAAAAATAAATCCGAAGCTGTCGATTCAGTCCGGATTTTTTAACTTTATTTCTCCGTGCTCGTTGTAACATACTCGTTCGCTGTAAGCTTCTTGATTTAACGAGAAAAACTGTTCGCTATTGGATTCGTTGGTTGTAAGTTCTGTATAGGATACTGTGTAATCCTGTTGAGCAATCGTTCATTTACAATCGTTATTAGAGTGGCAAAATTATTGAAATTATTGTACGTTGTTTACAACAAGTCTGGGATCGGAGAAGCCACCGGGGAAAATAGAGAAACCTAATTGCACGGAATGAGAACAGTTCGTGAGCTCTAGGCAATCCTTGGCAAGGTTTCCTCAGAACTCTGTGGACCTTCTAATTTCCTCGAATGCTTTCGGACGTTATTAAGAATCCGCGTGTTATTAAAAAACGTCCGCCTCCTATCTTAATTGTTGCATTGCCTAGACAATTATTAAAGGACAATTATTGATGACCAAAGGAGTGAGTCGTTGTTTTAGAGAAGATTGAAAATTTGTCGACATTAACAGCGTCTAGAATGAAGAATTCTGCTTCCCAGAAGAAATGGACGCTTTCACGAGTTTATATCAGATTGAAGCTCTTTAGAAATAGCTTGGTCCACACTTTCGAGCAATTACCGACGTCCAAGTGTGCCGGGAAGTAGTTATTTCTCACAACATTGGAAATTTTATGACAGCCGCTGAAACGAAGACTTCTATTCTCCTCGAAAAATTGTCACTTTTATCAGATTCCATCCGATCGAAGTACTTCCGAAGAGATTTCGCCCACACTTTCGAACTGTTATCAATCTCCGAGCGAAGTGTAGAAGTGGTTATTCTTCAAAATATCGATAATCTTGCGACTTTTACCAGTTTATATAGAATCGGAGTACTTTAGAAAGAAGGGTATCCACGCTTTGAAGCAATTATCGATTTGCGAGGCTTCAGGAACGCAGTTATCTTTCAAAATATTGCGGACGGTGCAAACAGAAACCGTTTCCTTCGAAAACATTGAAAATCTTGCGAATAAACAACCGCTGAAACGAAATCTTCCATTTCCTGTGAAATGTCGCCAATCTTCTAAGTTTACATTAGATCGAATCGCTTCGGAAATACGTAGCCTTGGTCACGTCTTCGAGCAATTGTCCATATTCAAGTGTACGTAACATCACATTGTTATTTTTGAAAACATTGAAAATATGGCAACATCAATACTTTTCAGAAATCTTTTCTCCATATTTTCTGGAGCAATTACAAATTTTCAAGAGTGCTAGAAAACAGTTGTTAACTCCCGAGTCATTAATATCTGTTCAATAATAGATTTCAGTTTGGAGCAATTACCAATCGTCAACGATGCAAGAAAGTGGTTCTCTCGCAAAACATTGGAGATTTCAAGTCGTTAACATCTGCTAAAACACTTTTACAAGTTTTTGTCGGACCGAAGTGCTTCAGAGAAACTTTTGTCCGCGCATTGGCGAAGGTATCGACTTTCAAGGATGCAATAAAGCAATTGTTCGAGAAAATCTTTGAAAATGTGCGACGGTAGCACGTATTTTCCCTGAAAAATCGTCACTCTTATGAGTTTGTATCCGATCGAATTTTCTCCACATTTTAAAACAATCATTATCGTCCAAGGGTGCACGTAATCGCAATTTTTTAAAGTCGCTGGAGCGACGACTTCCGTGTTCCTCGAAAAATGTCCACCCGGTATACGAAGTTTTTCCGCGTCGCATAATTCCGACATTACTCAGGGCAATCAAGTTACCGTTGTCCGGCGTATACAGCTTCGGATGAAGTTGATGCATAATAATCGAGGTTAAACTTGGCGAGGGAGAGATCTCTCTTCCACAAAGGGTGGAACGGACGATATACCGAAAGGGCAGAGATTAAATAATGGAGCAGCGTGTCTCCTGTTGGAAGCTTACCGGGAACTTTTCGCAAAGATCAATCCCTTTGCCACGGAGTCGCCTATAGGCTGCCAGGCTATTCGGCAACAGGTAGAGTAATACATTACGCGCGGATAGTAACCTGTGGCCTCGGCATGCTAAAATCGCTATTCGCAGGATGTTCCCCAAATTATACCCGTCATTAAATTTCTGGCCCGCTATGAAAGCGACGCCGATGATACAGAATCGTTGTCGAAACGATAATAGCAATTGGTGAGTTCCCGACGCGATGTCTGCGTGATCATGGCAGCGCCGGAATGCAGGCAATTAAACCGCTAACCAATAAAATTTCATGCCATCGCGTAACGATCTCTTGTTTTTCAATCGGAATAAAACTTTATGCTGTTAGCAACGCTGAATAATGTGACATACTTTCTATAATTTATGTAAATCTCTTAGAAACTTCGAGAGTATTATGCAAACTTGGTGTGGTCGCTGATGACTTTGTTGCTATTGCGGTCTTTATAAATAAATATATCAAGTAGAAAATGCATTTTTATAGAGTCTAGAAGAATTTTATTAGTGAATCGTGAAAAGAGAATCTTCTGAAACTTGTTCTTTTGTTCTCTTAGTTCCAATTTGCTGTTATTAGCCGCAGAGAGAAGAACGAGATTGCGGTCCAACTCAATAAATGATATGAAATGTTATTTTCTCGAGGGAGGAGTGGTTCGATTTACTTCACGGCTGACGTTTTAGTCTCTTTCTTCTATTACGAGAACCTCGAAAGACTGCACTTTCGTTTTTTAGGCTCTACAAATGTAGGTCGTCAAATATCGTCCCCGTATTTGAAGAAGGCCGTCGTTTTAGTCCCCCTAGGCGCCAAAACTGCGGCGAACAGACGAGGAATCTAATTTTTAAGTGTGCTGTGTCCGGGACACGATCCCTGGCACGGGCTTTCTCTTCCGAAACGGGACTATAATTATCATACGACCCGATGTTAACTCAATCGATTGTATCGGGTCGGTGGGAAAGCAATTTCCACCGTATACAGAGTGTTTCGCTTACAACGTGCCACCTAAATATCTCCTCTGACTCTGAAAATGCAGAAAATGTTTCGAACATGATCTAAACAGTTTCAAAAGACGAATCAGGTGGAACAATCGTTTTCAATAAATTGTAATTTTTTTCATGGTTTCTTCGAGATCACTCGTGTTTTTATAGAACACATTTTTTATGGTTCTATGTTATAGCTAACATTATTGTGCATTCATCCATGTTTAATAGCACGACCTTGAAATGATCACTGTGATATGCAACTTTTTTTTATACGAGAAAAAATTGATTATAGAGGACCTGTATACAAGTATCCGTACAGTTAATTTTACCAATTATCACGACACGATTCCACAAGTGTCCATTTATTGAACAATATTTATGGTATGGCCTCATGGAAATTGACTGTGCTAGATTGCCGAGGGTGTCTCCCGACGCTAGTTGTTTATGGCCATGTTGTTCCGTAAGTCAACCTATACAGGGGCATGCCGCACACTATATCAGGTTACTACACGAAGCTGTATGTACCGCTGTATCTCAGGGGGTCGTAATTACTATCAAACTCTCGGTTCATAAGCTCATTTTCCACAGTGATTGGAACGATTGGTCTGCACTCTACTCATTCACTTTCTTGTTCTTTGTTTCTTTCAATGTTCTTTTACACATTTTCGAACCTATTCGGTATACAGGGTGTGGCCGGACGGGAAGTACAACCGAGCAGGGGGTTGCTACATGTAAAAATTAAAAAATGTATAAAAAAACTTTTTAGAAACCATCCTTATATTAAAGTGCACTAAAAAGGAGAAAATAATTTTTTTAGACATTAGTGACTATAAATAAAAGCGTGTGGCGCTAAACTATATTGACGTAATCTTCGTGGGCTCCACGCTTTTATTTATAGTGACTAATGTCTAAAAAATTATTTTCTCCTTTTTAGTGCATTTTAATATAAGCGTGGTTTTTAAAATGTTTTTTTTATATATGTTTTTATTTTCCATTTTTTCGTCTTTTTTAAATGGAACGCAAGATATAGTAATACTGGTATGAAATAGTAAGATATAGAAACGCAAGATATGGAAATACGCGACATAAAATGAGGAGGTGACTCCGAGAGACGACGTCTCTTGATGGAGTTCGAAATGAAACTGAATGAAATGAACACCACACTGACTGAGCTCCTTCGGTGCGAAATGGGTCAGTGGAGTGTGGATGAGTCGGAGTGGGAACGCGTAGTGGAGTAGGGAGCGCTGGCCGCGGAGTGGGGATCGCTGAACGCGATGACGTACTACCGAGCGTCGCGTGACGAGGTGTGACGGTTAATATTAAAATTTGTTTCTCCTGAACGCACAGTTTTTTAAAAATTTGTTTTTTAATGTTGCATTGTCATCCAGTTCTGTGCTATGTTTAAAGTTTCAAGTCTCAAGCTCATCGGGAAGTGGTTTAAAATTCGATTACAAGATTTGACGCATACAACGACAACTCGGCAAGCTAATATAAGCGTGGTAAAAGTAAGTCGAAAAAGGGAATAACATTTTTTCTTTTGATGCTTTGTTTTCGAGAAAATCGAGTTTAAAGTTCCGCCAGGTTCGCGTGCATTAGTATATGCAGGAAGTAGAATTAGTTGATCATGGTCAGACGCGTCAGACGATTCCTATGCAATAACACGTGTATGCACTGCATTTTCAAACTCGACATTCTCGAATCGAAGCGTGAAACAAGAAAATGTTATTCATTTCTCCGACGTATTTTCGCATATAGTATCACCCCCTGCTCGGTTGTATCACCCGTCCGGCCACACCCTGTATAAATTAATTCGTGGCTCTCACAGCTGATCAATTATAAAATTTGGAAACATCCTATTCAGCATTTGTTAATTGTAAGACGAAGTAAATGCAATGAAATTATTAGACTGGATGTCGGAAAGTCAGTGACACGATTCGCGAGATCCTTTTTTCAGGAGGGACCGTGAGGCTTTTTTCTGTTTCGTTACACACGAACAATACGTCGAGGGCCAAGTACGCCGTTGCGTGCACGCCGTTGAAATATTCAGGCGACTCATATCTTCCGTAAATATATTTATTGGCGTCCAAGTTTTAACGAGTTCATGGCTGCGCGAGCATTAACGTCCATGTCGATCAATATGATTTCAATTCGAATAATGTCGGATCTTTCCGTTGAAATTTGTCGGTTCCGGAAACAGATTTACCAAATAATTTGCGATTTCAATCTCGCCGAACAATTCGTCGACGCCCTTGATAACTTCACGTCTTTCTGATTTACGGTTCTCTGAACAACTTTTGATCCAAACATATTTTATTTCTTCTTTGTATTGAAGAATTAATTCTTCAACAAAACCTATTGAGATATGTCACAGACGCTTAAAATCCGTAATTGAAAAATGAGAATGATTAAAAGGCACCATTGCGCTCCAAGTTGGAATGGTCATAGTTTTGCCAAGCTGGTGTCTAGTTAGAGGCACTAAGAATGTCGAAAGGATATAGGGAAAGCCATTAGGGAAACTGTGCTTGAATAGTTTCGGTTATCTTGCTAACGCGTTCTGCATAGCGTTTCTGTTAGCATACGTCCGCCGCCGTTGGACCCCGCACTGACCTGCCTCACGAATCCGCCGATGGCTGGCAGGTTGCCTGAAATCCGGGGTATCTGATCCGAATTTTTAATCGTGTATAACTTTCAAATAACGCGTTCCATGCAATTTTTGTCACTCTTGATTTTCATCTTATCCCAGCGTACCGAGTCATCCTCGAAAAAGATGCCCACCTGTAGTCACAGTGCACGCGGGGTGTCCAATTTCCTCCCATCCACACGATTTTTCATTTGGAAAAATTACTTCCAAAACCGTGCACGTTTTTCCACATTTCGAACCATTCAATATTAAAATACAAATGCGGCGGTGTGTAAAAATTGCTGGTCGAACGGATTTCCCTTTACATTTGCTTTATGTTTCGGAAACAAAGTGCAATTTTTTATCGAGAGAGTGTAGAAAATAATAATTCATTCGACTGCAGTTTAAAATTTATAACTTGCACAGATGTTGTCTCCGAAGAGTCATCTCGCCATGAAATAATAATGACGATTTATCTTGAAATGTAGTCGAACATGTATACTACTGGCCAAAAATTTGGAATCACTTGCTGATTCTGTTGTTGTATGCGTCAAATCTTGTAATTGAATTTTAAATCTCTTCCCATAGTCCAATCTTGCTGAAATTTTGTATACAAACTTGCTCCCGATGACAATAAAAGTAAAAAATAGAATGTACAAAAGGAACTTTTTGAAAACCACGCTTATAATAAAATGCACTAAGAAAGAGAAAATAATTTTTTCCTAGTTCTCCATAAAAATACTGAATCAAGTGAAATGATTAATAATATTTTTCTCCAAAATTTTAAGCAGTTAGTTCAAAATTTCTTCTGTTATAGAATTAGTGTTGGAATATATAGAAAAATTGAATATAAAAAATAAAATCATGACATTAGTGACTGTAAAAATAAAAACGTGGAGTGCTAAACTACGTTGACGTAATCTTCGTGGGCGCTCCACGCTTTTATTTTTATAGTCACTAATGTCACGATTTTATTTAAATTTATATTTATTAAAAATTTTCTATCTATTCCGACACTAATTCTATAACAGAAAGAATTATGAGTTAACTGCTTAAAATTTTGGGAAAAAATATTATTAATCATTTTACTGGATTCGGTATTTTATAGAGAACCAGGAAAAAAATTATTTTCTTCTTTTCAGTTTTAAAAAGTTTTTTTTATTCATTTGATTCCAAAACTTTCGGCCAGTAGTGTATATCAAATTTCAAAACAAACCCTATAATAGCCTAACAATATTTTATCTGATATGTTGTGTAGAATTGTTGACACTTGCAATGTCGATGTAGCGACGTGGCAAGATGAAATCGGAATTCGCGAGGAGCCCGCAGACGAATATAATAAATTCGAGTGACCCAGTTCGCCGGCGAATATAAACCATAAGGCCAAAACAAACCAGCGTTGTACGAGGTTTCCATCCCTTCGGGTTTCTTATTTGTGGCGGCGACGGGCGCGTATACCCGGCACCAATTTTAAGATGAGCCTGAGCCATGGGAACAAAAGGGATGAAAGTTGCATCCGTGTTCGGGTTGTATACTACAGATCAGAGTGATAAAGGAACTTCGGTATGTAAGAATCCTCGTGGAAAGTTTTAGCATTCTCGAGGTAATCAGAGCTCCTAACGAGTACCGCTCAGTCTACTGTCATTTCGGACGAATCTGGGTCAAACCGATTGGCACTTTTCCAGCTAGCAAGCTGAACTTCTGAAGCCACCTTGCTGAAGTGCTGACGATCGTGATTTCCATTCCGTGAAAGACATGATCATAATATGTTTCAACCCTTCGATTGTCTGAATTACGACTACGCGGCGTGAGTGCTTGATTTATACTATTCTAGCCGACTTTCAGCTATCATTCTTGCCAAACGACACGGCGAACCATTCAAATCACCGTCGATAATAAAGCAACGATGTCGCACGCTGGTCAAGAAGTTGTTGCATTCGAATTCTGCGATTTAGTTAATTAATGGCTGCGACGCGTTCCGAGTTAAAGGTATAAGCGTTTCGTTGCGCGATACTTGCGCTGATTAAAATAATTTGCAATTAAATTATTGCTGCAGTGGAATTGTTATCGATATTGCTGCAGTAAGAATCGCATTGTTAAGAACGCGGAAGCGTCGATACTTTAAAAAATTTTTTAAATTTGTAAAAGAAAACTGATACCTGAAAATTTGAATGTATGTATTATAAAAATTCTAAAATACGTGCAGTATTTATTTATATATTTTTAACTTCCCGATTCATAGGGAAGTTACTGTAATTACCCCGAAAATCGAAAATCGATTTTTTAGCAGATCTTCACGTTTCATGGTCATTGGAGTCATTTTAGACTATTTTTATCAAAATGTTTGTATGTGTGTGTGTGTGTGTGTGTACGTATGTCCGTTTGTATGGTATCAAATTTTTCGTTAATGTTTTCAGAAAAAGTAACAACGCGATCAGGATGATGAATGATGCAATCGATGTGCCCCGTCGTAACTTAGAGCTGATTAGATTTTGGTCCATATTGGTCAAGTAGTTTTTTAGATTTTTAGTTTTTTTTCGAAAAGAGTTGATTCTACAATGCAATTTATAAGGGAGGATGAAAATTTTCCACCAAAGAACTAAACGCAATTACATAAAAAAAATTTTTTTCTTAATCTTTTTTTTAGATTAAAAAAAAATTTTTTTTTTAACTGATGCTAATGTTACCGCTTGGAATAATCAAAAGTTATTCCAATGCAACAGTGAATTTATCATTTCTACTCCCAAGAATACATTTTGGGAGAATATCGATGAAAGTACAAAAAAAACGATGTTAGCGATGTTGGCGAAGGAGTAACGAATCGGGAAGTTCTTTGTGTGACTCTTGGAGAGTCACACACCAAATAAAAAACATTAATATCAGTAGGCCCTACTAGCCATGCTAACCCTCTAACTAACCCTCTCGCAAGAGCAGTCCCACCCGCGAGCTCGCGAAGCGAGCGAGCAACAATAGCCCTCTAGTTATTAATATATATAGTATTTTAATATTAATTAATAATAATATTTAATATTATTAATATATATAGTATACACACATACGTGTCTCATAATTTAATTTGTTTTGTTTTCGTTACGGATACACCGCAACGTACGGACTCGTAATTGTTAATGTTAATTATCTTTTGCGAGGTTGCCAAGCTAATGACAAGCGTTACGATTTCATCTAGTCGGGTAATTTTAACATTAACCAACTCTCTCGCGCAACAATTAACTTTGAAAGTGAGGGGAAACAAACCTTCCAGTTTAAGCATACTTGCTATACTTCGTCACTGCGTGTCCCACTCGTAGCGCTGGATGCGAGCGAATTGAATAATGTATTAACTACTTGCTGGGAATTCAACATTGAATTAATTGGGCATGAAGCATACTTAAAATTTACGGGTTCGCTGGCTAACAATAGACTTACGAAAGTTATCGCGGGGAAGTACGCTTGGCGGCTCGCATCCCTGAACCTAATTTATTGTTAATAATATTGGAAAAAGTTTGGAATGGCCGCCATAATTCAAGATTTTTGCTGGAGTCGACTACAGACATTTTTCTTATCAATCTCGAGTTCTTTGAAACCGGTTTCGAACAATGGGAAACATTTTAACCGCGATTTCGTTGTAATATCAATTTAAGTCGATTAAGTTGCATAGAAGATGCTAGTGTAATCATTCACTAATTTTGTTCGACGCTTCAAATCAGCAGATCATGTTACATTTTAAAGAAATGCGCCTCACAACACTGACAGAAAGAGATTAATTATTTTGCAACATGTAAAAATATTAAATCAGTGGATTTTCGCTGTGAGGAGCGTATGACGGTTAATCGATGATATTTTACGAAGGGGAAAACAGTAATTAGTAAGTAATACGTCAGATTGTAATTGCATGTCTCGTTATTAGGGCAACAACTTTACTCATTCAACCAGCGAAGAATGTACGCACAGAAACTCCGAGATCTATTGTTTTCCACTCTGTAGAACGGAGCTAAATTACCTCCTACATTAGCTAAGCCATCCAAGTTCAGCTTCATAAATTCCAACGTCAAGATTAAATTAAGGTCCTAAGTGAGCTGATCTCGACCAACTTTAACGTATTTCGACGACGAAATCTGCCCCGTGAGTTAGCAGTGCAGATTTTCGAGTTTCTTAACGTACCCCGTAAACTATTAAATATTACGAAAAATTACTATCGATCACGCGATCTACTATTTGATAAGAAAATTCGAGGGGACTTTCAATGTTTCTACCATTGCTGACCTTGTATGGCCATGACAGGCATTGTGTCGTTTGCGAATGAATTTGCCTCGACACTTCAAATATGCTATAGCATTCCGTTTACAAAATTGAACGTCACCTTCACTTCTAAAAAAATAGTGCAGACAGAAAACCATTACTTTGGTTGCAAAAAGACAGTATTACTTTTCCTTCTCTCATTTTTTTCTATTTTATTATTATTTTTTATTATTATTATTATTATATACAGACCGACGTCCTTTTATACAAATGTTTACAGTTGTTTACAGTAGAACTGATAAAAACAAAAAGAAACATAACAAAAAAAAAGTCTTAACTTAAAATTTACATAAGAAGGGACAACCACGTATCGAAACAAATACCGGTACGATATTAACAAATAATCTTGCGTAATTTTCTTTTGAATTCTTGTAACGTGCC
This sequence comes from Lasioglossum pauxillum, assembly GCA_933228785.1. NCBI lineage: Eukaryota > Metazoa > Arthropoda > Insecta > Hymenoptera > Halictidae > Lasioglossum > Lasioglossum pauxillum. The sequence goes on along the minus strand of OW121701.1, from coordinate 33,912,745 downwards.
ATTAAAAAAAAATCAATATTATTATACAGTATGTTTGAGCTTGTAATAATGCGATTTCAAGGATTTATTACTCCATATGTGGATTTGGATTTCATTGTTTGTTGTTTGAAATCCTGCTCTCGTTCTCAAAACACGTTCAGGTACGTAGAAATTGATTTGCCTCAGGAGTGCGGGACAATCTATATTATTATTTATCAAATTAAAAATAAAGCTCTGGTCGAATACTATTCTTCGATCAGATAATGTTTCCAGGTTGACTATGTTTAATATTTTAGAGTAATCATGATCAGAGATTGACATTGGATTGTTTGTCTTATATGCACAAAACCTCAGAAATTTATGCTGCACTCTCTCGAGCATGATTTCATACTTAACACTTTTCGGAGACCATATAGTTGAAGCATATTCTAACAGAGGACAGACAAGGGTAATACATAGCAACCTAAGTGTATGGATTGAATGAAAATCAGTGGAAAAACGAAGTATGAACCCTAGCATTCTTGAAGCGGAATTGACAATGTGATAAAAATGGTTGGAAAAGTTTATGTAGAGGAGAAGTGAATTCCTAAGTCCTTAACTTCTGTTATTGAGGAGAGAATACAGTCATTAAGACGGTAAGTATATATAAGAGGTACAGAACGACGGGAAAACCGCATAATATGGCATTTTTTAATATTGAGATCCATACCCGGGACAAGATAATGCTGAAGATTTTAAAATCATCTGCGAATAAGAGATACAATAAAATTATTTATATCGATCGTATTCTTGTTGATAACAATAATAAATGATATCGGCGCTACGGTTCGATCGTTTAATACTCAAAAACACAAAATTAACTAAGCTATTTTGCTAATTTTTCAAATAAATCGACGTTTCGGTCACTATTTTAACCATTTTCAAGATTGTATTGAATTGCGTCTGTAAGAGAAAATAAATATGTTTTATAAACAATGACATACAATTTTCAAAAGTAATAACTATTAAGAGCTTAAATGTAAGGGAAACCAAATTTAATTTCGCAATTTTTCACTCACTTGCTTAGGTTAAGTATGTTAATGTGAGAATCGTGAGACTCGTGAAACACGTGTGTTAACCATGTCTGTTTTAACGACACTGATCGTTTTGGCAGACATCTAGGTTATGTAGATCGATACACCGCGGTAAATTCAAAAAATCATAATGTGTCTTTAACCTCACCTAGTGAAAATACCATAATGGTAAAAACACAATTTAATGACATTCAATTATAACTGAAATCAAATTTCATACAACATTGTATGTGTTATATATTTACTTTGATTAACAAATAAAAGACAGTATATTTTTGTATTGGAAAAGATACTTACAATGTTGAAAAATGGTGGTTAAATCATTAATGAACATTATAAATAGTAGAGGACCCAGGTGGGAGCTTTGAGGTACTTTGGATAGATCATTTACCGGGGATGATAGGCAACTGCTTATACGTATAATTTGTAACCGGTTATTAAGATAACTTTCTAGCCATACCAATAGATTACCCTTGCAGCCCAAAGCAGAAAGCTTCTTAATAAGAAGGGAATGATTTACAGTGTCAAAAGCTTTATAGAAATCAGTAAATATTGTGTCAACTTGTAGATTGGCATCCAAAGAAGATGAGACATAGTTGCAGTACATTGCTAGGTTTGTGGTTATCGACCGCTTATTTACGAAGCCAATTTCCTGTTCACATGGATACCATGGAAATCACCGACACAAATTTCCCCGACACGGTTTTTACCGACAACATTTCACCGACTCCAGATTTGATCGACACTAGCTTTGGCCGACAACGCCTTTAACCGACAACGAATTTGATCGACAACGATTTTGACCGACAACGAATTTGATCCACAACGACTTGAGATACAGTATGATAATATTGTATAATAATACTGTACGATAATACATATGATAATACATATGATAATACTGTATGATAATACATACTGTGGTCGTATTAAGTTGTTGTGGATCAAATTCGTTGTCGATCAAAATCGTTGTCGATCAAATTCGTTGTCGGTTGAAGGCATTCTCGGCCAAAACTATTATCGATCAAATCTGGAGTCGGTGAAAACCGTGTCGGAGAAACTTGTGTCGGTGATTTCCATGGGACCCGTTCGCATATTGAGAGAGAGACAGAGCCGTATAACTTATTAGTAGACTGCGGATATTTAAGCAAAATAAAAAATGTTTGCATTGATTGCAGGATACAGGAGCCAAGTAAACATTTGATGCTTCTTTTAATTATTCTATTAAGCTGAAACTAATACATTGGTGTCAGGTGGTTCGAAAGCCACCTTTATAAACTGTAGGTCCCGCTGAAAAGGCGATAGTGGTGAAAGTGGAAAAATAGGGGGTTGGTAAAATGGATTTGAAACCATGAGGGGACCACATAATTTTTAAAAAATACATTGGTGTCCTTAAATATTTTTAATATGTTCGCTGCTTGAAATTATACCTAGCCATTTTTGTCATAAATGCATAAAATTCGCAGTCTACTTATTAGTGACAAATTCTTCAAAGACTTTGGGCATAACACTAACGATGCTTATAGGCCTAAAGTTTTTAAAATTAGATTTGTCACCGCTCTTGAAAATGGGTGTAACCAGACTGGTTTTCCAAAGTGCGGGAAATAGGCCTGATTTCATTTTATGATATTTGTTATTTACAGAAAGAAAGAAACAAAAAAGAATCGACATGGTGAAGTTTTAAATGGTAACGATATACTTAGAGTTAGATGTCACCCGGCGTTAGGGGAGCTGCCCCTAATTTTCTGGGCTTCCTACAGCTTTTCTTGCAAGGTATCGAATCGATTCGATTCCTGGCGAAACAGGCCTCCGGCTGTCTTGTCTCGTGACGGTGAAAGCCAGGTTTGATCGAGTGACAATGATCGCGCCCGCTAGCAGGAATAATGAATGAAAATCCTCGGGGGAGACGCAAACAAAATGGTTGCGGTAAATATCCCCGATAGATGGGCAATTTAAGTTTCATTGCGAAATCGAGACGAGTCGGACGCGAATTCATTTGTCACCAGATATAAACGGCTGTCAAAGAGTGAAACGGGATCGGCGTTGGTTATTATCGTTCGACTTGTCGTCGTCGTTGCTACGACAAACCGTATCCTCGGCTATTGAGCTCCCTTCGGCGCTCTATTATCCGAACGAAAGATTTTCGGAGAACGTTTCGAACACATTGTATGAATATTTATGCACGCCGAGAGGAATTAACTTTCAAATGAGTGGGCTGCGCTTTAATGAAAATTCATAAACTCGGTGTCGCTCAATATTGAAACACCCGGCTGGTGATTCTATTTGAAAAAGCCCCGCCGAATGTTGTACATATTGTCCCGTTGTTAGGAGTCACGCTCAAGATGGTGTCTGTCTTGAAATGCTAATTAAACGCTCGCGTTGGGACTGTTGAAGTAATTAGATTCGCTGGGAGAATGAATACTGACTTCGCGATCGTGGAAATGATAGAAATGCTTCCGTGAAACAATGAAAAGTCGAACATGTATAATGTTTAATAGTAATTAGTAGCATAAAAGAGACTAGAATGATGATTCACTCGTTGTTGTTCTACACATTAAATGAACAAGTTATGTTCCATTTGTAAATAAATCTCACGTTTTTAGTCTGGCTCTTCTATTGATTCGTTTCAGTTCAAAATAAATGAAAATTATACTATCATTGTGTCTTCGCAGTGGCACTACTGGAGAACAATGGGATAGAACGCAGCTGTTCCTGTTTCATTTTCGAACCGGAAACTTTTGAAATCATATAAAACCTCCGGAACCAGTCGATGCAGCCGGTCCAACGAATCCAGTTCTAATTGCTCGCGTTTATATTGGTTTATACTTGGTTCCGGAGTCGATTACATGGCAGCTCTCGAGCGATGGAAAACGCGACGGGGATGAATTTTTCCCCCGGCACCGAATTTTCCGAAGTAATTTCCCGCGGAAATCCAAGAACGTTCGCCTTGTGTTCGGTCATCGAGGACTCCGACAATGCCAACGCGTCGAAGAAAGGGAGAACGAGGCATTTCCGGCGAACGCCACGCGGAAGGAATATCCGTTGTTTCTTTTTATGGGATTCTCATGGGTTATCTGGCTCCGTTTTATTCCGAAGCTACATAGGAGCGATGCGCCACTTCCTGGATTCGTAAGGATCAATTCAATCTCCCCGATAACGCCAATGGTACAAAAGATCCCGTATAAAGAGGGACGTACTCTCTCTCTCTCTCTTCTTCTTCGTTTTCTCTCCGTCAAGCCTTCGAGAAAAGAGAAATCTCATGTGGGACACCGTGACCCCTTTTGCGACCATCGTTCCGAAAAGGTCCCCAGGCTCGAGGTGAACAATTTTATCAGAGTACAGTGACCAACTGTATACGCTCGCCGATATAAAGTTTTTTATTCGCCAGGGCTCGATGGCCGCACTTTTGCGCCATTTTAAGTTTCGCCGAGCGCCATATTGGCTCGCTCCGTCAACATGGATTTGCATGGAAAAGCGGTCAACTTTTCTTTAATCGCGCGCAACACAGCCATCGTTCGCCAGGCACACTTTTATCTTGTGAACTGTGCCGAGATTCCGTTGAAAAATGCGTTTAACATTAAACCATCAACAGACTCGTTTTATTTTTCACTTTTATTGAAGTCATACAATAATGGTCTTTACACGTGATCTGATCGAATAAATTGCATTTTATCCGAGCACATGCAGTAATAACTAGACTGCGGATCATTATGCAAAATAAAAATTAATTAATAGTCTTTCTACGTTGAGGACAACATAACAATATAGTTACATTTTTTTACATTTTTCACTGTTTTATATTTCACGCAGTTAATTTCTTCATAAATGCATAAAAATCCGCAGTTTAGTAATAACAATCGCGAGGAGTTTAAATAATTCTTTTTGATACGTTTCATTATAATTTCGATATAAAAAGATGCACGATCACTGTTCATATGTGACGACGATGCGTTTATTGTACGCGTAAATTGTCGATTTTCTATTCAATACTGTTTTTGGTAAACATTGATATTTTTCGATATCAGATATAAACTGTTGCAGATAGAAGGAATACGTGCTTCGCTTGTATATCATAAAATGTGAAGAGCTCGTATAAAGTTAGATCCGGAAATTCTTCCTTTCCGAGGTATAACCGCTTTTAGTTTATTTACTTCGGCAGAGAAATCGATAGAAGTGATTTCCTTCCGAAACTATGTACGCCTCTCGTCGACGTTTTATAAAATGCCGAACATATAACCGAATTCGTGGAGTTTCTAGTTAGCCAAAAATTGCAAATGAATTTTAATTGCTGGATTCCAGCATAAACTAGACGGAATTTAGAAATGCCTGTTGGGTCAGTCGAGGGAAGTGAAACACCTAAATTGTTTTAATTACAAAATATTATAAAATATTCGGTTATCAAATCTGCTTATACTGAATAAATTATTAAACACTCAATAAATTGCATCAGTTTCATATGGCAAGAAAATTATATAGAATGGAAATATTTGTGTGCGGAGTTAAAATAGTTTCGACCGCAAAGGAATATATTTTTTGGAAATCGTTAAAATGTGTCCGAATATAAACAAAAGTTGCCGCAAATCGTTGGAGGAAGGGAATCACGAATTTCCAATAACGACGATGTATAAGTATTCTTCGAACTGGAAGCTTTCAAACGATCCGCAACGAAAAGTACACGTTCGCATAAGTATACGTGCAAATCTCCACGGCGAATGTATGTAAACATTGCCCGATGTATTCCGAATGCGTCTTGCGGGAGAATGTGTCTGCTCTGTGACACGAGAAATATATATGTGAACGTAAATACGGGCGCCGGTGAGCAGAAAAAAGCTGTCTGAAGTGTCGGTTCGACAAATTCACAACCGAACACGCTCGGAATTTTCGTATTCAAAAATATTTCTTATTTCGGATTCAGAATTCTTACCTCGACCGCATTCTTATTCGCGCGAGAAGCTTGCGGAAAAATGGCAGAAGTGAAAGAACCTGTAACCGAAGTAAAACGGAAGCCATCTGTCACCGATTAATAACTAGTCGGCGGATCTTTATGCAAAATAAAAATATTTTTCAACGATTGCGGGCAGCTGGAGGTAAACAAAAATTCATTTCATCCCTTCATAGATTTTCTACATTGAAAACATCATAATATTCTTCGATTTTTCTAGTCTTTCACTGTTTTATATTTCATCCAACCGATTTTTGCATAAACGCTTAAAAATCCGCAGTCTGTTAATAACAATTTTGGTCGGTCTGTAGATTGTGACAATTAGACTGTGAGAAGATTATTATTATTTTCAACTTACGTTTACATGGATGTCGTTTGCATGGACTATCTTGAAGACTATTTTGTTTCGCTTTTGCCGAACGATACGAGTCGCTCAATTAGGGTATCAAATATTTGGTTTTCGTTGGTGAGACCGCCGAACTAGTTTAAAACGAAGGGACACACAGCTTGGTTTGTCAATCGAGTACTGATTGCGAAGCTGCATCGACACGAGTTCACGGATTGCACCCATTCACACGTTGATCGAGTATTACTTCGCAATCCTGCACGAAATCCGAAGAAACGTGCTCCAGTGTAATTAACCGACCAAACTCACGTTACCGGATTTGAGTAACTCTGACAACTCTATCTGGTCGTCGGTTGGTCTACAGAGAAATACAATTATTGGAGAAAGGACCAATTTTAACGAGAAACGGATGATCCCGCCATTAAACTTTCACGAGCGCGATTAAAGCAATGTCTAATTTTTATCGAGTCTACATGCGCGCAGACGCGAATGGAAAATATCAAATTATTTCTAGCGTTCCCATAATCTTCGCATAGAAATGTTTTCTTTGATTTTTATGAGACGCTTTTGAACCGCAAATTCTTTGCATTTATTGCGATTTCAGTGCTCTAGAACTCCGTATGTGCAATGACATACAATTCAATATGGTTTCCAATTTGTATTGGTTGCAATAAAATTTATAATAGGAGAAGTGGATTTTTACTGTTATTACATGCTTGGCAATATGTTCGGCGATTTTTAATAAAGATAATCAGACTGCGAACTTTATTCGTTTATCCCAATCCTGGAATTCTGCAATAAAACACTCGATGCTATTTAACGAGATCCACATTTCATATCGATTTTAAAATTCGTGACGAAAGAATACACATTTGTATTCACATAAATATGCTGATGAAAGCCAAGTACCGATCAATTTGGAAATATATAATCTAAATTTGCATTTCCCAATTTTTCATGTCAGATAGCTTTTTATGTGTTTTTAACAATAGATTTTGTCAAAGCTGTCTAATAAAAAACTAACAAATTGCGATGAAGTGTTTAAGGATATTTTCAAAGGTCGGAGATCACGTATAGAGCTCTGTTTAGTTTGGATTTCATTTTCGGGTTTGATCGAGGCCGTTCCTATCACAGCGGGCTACAATCGGGCATAAATCGCGAATAATCCTTGCCCGTCGCACAGAGATAGGATTGCTTCTGTCCTTTGCGCTCGTCAGTCGTGATATAGATTTTATTTCGCCGTTATATTGGTGTAAGAGTCCTTTTGATTTAGCCGCCTAGCAAAAGAACAGTGGAAACGAGTTCTTTGATGTCCACGGATTCGCCGGCTGCATTTTCACGGGCGTCTGTCTTCATTGAAAACGAACCGTGGAAATGTGACCGAAAGAAAACGGAAGGTATGCGATACCAGCATCTGTCCGCAGGACGTCCATTACAGATACTGTTACACCGTTTCCTCGACTGCTAGACGCTGCCTGCCAAAGCTCTTCCCATGGCTTCCGTTTAACCTCGTTGTTGCATTAACAAATCCTTTATTGTCCCCCATCTTACAATTTGGCCATCAAGGTTCTACATTTGGGTTTCGTAGGTTCAATATTCAGAAATCAGAAATGTTATCTTTTAATAAAATTATTGGTATGCAAATTTATTGCAAAAATATCTTACAATTTAATCATTACTTTTTCAATCATACTATGTACTCTTTCCAAGCAAATATTTTAATGTTTCGTTTGTATTTATTCTAACAATGTAAAACAAAATTAAAACGTTTTCGGCGCATTGATTCGATCAAATGTTTCATTCGCGAATATGTTTCAGTTTTCATCAAAACTTAAATATAAACTGAAAAAAAGTAATCACTTTTTGTACGAGAATACTGATCAAAGCATAAAAAAGTGCCACGTGTGAAAGTCCCATAAAATCATAATAATTTAGTTAACGAAGCTGAAATTGCAGACTGCAGATATTTGTCACAGTAATTACTAAACTAATGCATCGATTCCAAGACTCAGAAGCTAAACATAAATTTCTGACTTTTTTAAATTATTTTATTAAACTGAAATTAATATGTTGATGTTCTTAAATTTTTTAGATATGTCCACTGTTTTAAATTGTACATAACAATTTTTGTTATAAATGCATAAAATCTTTGAATGTTTCTGGACATCCAGAAATTTTCAATGAATTGTTCGATAGCAATTTCATGTTATATACAGGGTGTGGTCGGACGGGTGGTACAACCGAGCGAGGGTGATATTACATGTAAAAATGAGTCGATAAAAACGAATGACATTTTTTCGTTTGACGTTTCATTTTTGAGAATATCGAGTTTAGAGTTCCGCCAGGTTCGCGTGCTTTGGTATATGCAGGAAGTAGAACGGGTTGATCATGGTCAGACGCGTCAGACGATTCCTTGCCATAGCACGTGTATTCGCTGCATCTTCAAATTCGATATTCTCGAAAACGAAGAGTCAAACGAAAAAATGTTATTCCTTTCTTTCAACTTATTCTTACATGCACTATATGTAATACCTTGTAAAGGTTGCAACCAGACATACATAGGACAGACTTCTCGACATTTGGACATACGTTTAACTGAACATAAACGTAATGTTTTTCTGTCTCCTTCACAACACACGGCACTGACGAAACATTCATTAGAGTTCGTCCATGCATTTGACTTCGAGAACGTTAAGGTAGTTGACAAAGAATCTAATCTACAACTAACAAGGGAACATATTCAGATGCGAAAATCGGATTTTGATGAAACTTTGGGAGCTTGTAGTACTTTGAAAAATATTTGACACGTATTTTTTTTATCGGCAACCATCCACTCTGAAGGGGTGAAAACAGCCCTCAAAGTTGGGGGTCAAAACCATATTTTTTGAGATATCTCGGAAACCAGAGGTCCAAAAAATTTGAATTTTTTAAAAAATTGTGTGTTTTTCAATGGGGAATGTAGTCGCGTAAAAAAATTTTAACAAAAGTTTTTTGTTTAAACAATATATTAAAAATTTGATTTTTTTTGCAGTTTCTCGTATTTATTGTTAGTTCATTTTAATGTAAACTTGGGTGTGCGATCTTTGATCCAAAATAGGGGATACATGTTTCAGGATTTTCTTTTTTTTACCATTTAACAATAATTATGCATAATGGAAGATAGTCTTGCACCTGGCGTGTGAAGGAATTCTGGCTTGTTTTATCGAAATATAAGCATTTAGTATGAACATATCTCAAATGCTGTAAATAACCAAGGTAAAACTGCAGTGTGCAGCATTTTGCCACCAGCTCTTATCAGAACTACCATGTACAACGAGGGAAACTCCAGTTTCGATTATTTGAAGGATCCACAGTGTATTTGAAAAGGCTCCAGGTATATTTTGACCGAAAGCCCAACGACAGCAGAAATTCGCAGACGAATTGGCTATACATACAAGTCGGTACCCTTACTCCGCCGCGGTAATTAGCACCGCGTCACGCTGCTACCTGCGCCAGCTTCTTTAGCTACTGATAAAATAACAAAAGACATATAATCCAGTGGTATTGTTTAAAATACTATATATGTTCATACTAAATGCTTATATTTCGATAAAACAAGCCAGAATTCCTTCACACGCCAGATGCAAGACTATCTTCCATTATGCATAATTATTGTTAAATGGTAAAAAAAAGAAAATCCTGAAACATGTATCCCCTATTTTGGATCAAAGATCGCACACCCAAGTTTACATTAAAATGAACTAACAATAAATACGAGAAACTGCAAAAAAAATCAAATTTTTAATATATTGTTTAAACAAAAAACTTTTGTTAAAATTTTTTTACGCGACTACATTCCCCATTGAAAAACACACAATTTTTTAAAAAATTCAAATTTTTTGGACCTCTGGTTTCCGAGATATCTCAAAAAATATGGTTTTGACCCCCAACTTTGAGGGCTGTTTTCACCCCTTCAGAGTGGATGGTTGCCGATAAAAAAAATACGTGTCAAATATTTTTCAAAGTACTACAAGCTCCCAAAGTTTCATCAAAATCCGATTTTCGCATCTGAATATGTTTCCTTGTAAGATTAATATGAGAAACTATTCATATGATTAAACAACAAAGTGTAAATCTTAGGTACGAAACACCTAAGATTCATGAATATTACGCAGCATTACTGAACCAGTAATATGTATATGATGAAGTTTCCCTTCATATAACAAGTTCCAAGAATTGTTCTCATCCACCAAATAAACACTCAGTGTTTTAGAATCGTTGAGTCAAATATTTTGAATGTCAACTTTTACCATTACTACGCTGCATTACTGAACTAGTAATGCCCTTATGATGATGTTTCGTATACATTATATAATTTTCACAATTTAGATTCAGCTATATATACAATTTCGTTGCAAATGTTATGAATGTAAATTTTTCAGTACCACAAATTTTGATGGTACATTGTAGTGTGTTTAGTGAGGAAAACAGATTCTAGTGGCATTTGAATTTACCGTCTAGTATTGACTTAGCGTCCATAGATCACTTGATTCTGATTGGCCAATTTTGAATACGTCGTTCTTATGTATGTTCTGTTTACTTTGTAACCTTCACTTGGTTCAGTTCAGTGTCTACCGGCATTGAATCAATTCGCTTTTAATAATTTCCAATTGTATTTGTTTTGATATATCAAGTATGGAAAAGTGGTTAATTTGGTATTTTCATATAATCTTTACTTTTAACATATATTATATTCACATTATTTTTTGGACGAAAAATTTACTCTTGAGAATGATCCACATCAGGACCGAAACGTTGAATTAATTTTTTTTTTAATTAATTTGCAAAATTGCTCGTGTTTATATCACTGATCGAACCTGTGCGCCGATACCATCACACATTTACTATATGTTATGTTATGTATGTTATAAGTACTTAATTTCAGTCGATCATATCCTTATAAAATTCAGATTTCTTAAGAATATGATCAACGTGCAAAATAATAAAATAAGACATTCGATTCGAGCAGGAAAGAATTAGTTAACGCTCAACGATCTCTTGAGATAAAAAATATTTGTTCAGCTTGTAAAAGGTATTTTTCCACGCATCCCGCATGTATTAGCCGTAACGTCATCGTAAATTCTTGCGACAGTGAAACATTTTTTACGGCTCCGTAAGATTCGATATTGCTTTGCAACATGGCTGCGTTCCGGAATGACTTTTGATGCTAGATAAATTTTGTAGGCCGTAAAACCGGAGAAAGTCTGTAGAAAATACGATAACGCAATGAGTATGGGGAACACCGTAACGTTTGATTTTATTATTGTGAATTCTATTGCGTTTGATGGGGCGAGCGATCGCTGAAGTATAAATTCCTTTACTCCGAGTGTTAACTCTTAACCCATTTTAAAAACGTTACTAGTTCAAGGGGCCCGCCTTATTTGAAAGGATACAGGATTTTGAAAGCAAGAAAGAGTACAATATTTAAAGACGTAGAAATTGTTATTTAATTTCCGCTCTGGAATGAAAATACCAATTTCTTTGGAACGTTGCAGGTTTCGCCACGGAAGTATCATCCTTATTTTTGCAAGCTCCCTCACGAGAGTTGCAGCATGGATTGATCCACTTCATGAACAGCTTCTTGGCTAGATGGTTTGAAAGCATTGCTTGCCGATCACTCGGCACGCGCCGACCATTCGAAACGGGGTTGTGTTAATAGCTTGGAGAATTTTGACGTCATGCTCGTTGACCGTAAAAGTGCACACAACGCAATACTTACACGCGAATCGGTTCTCTAGTATCGCTCCTATTTTTCTTTGATCAATTCTGCCTCGGCGAGCTGGCAAAAATGCACGCATTCTCCGCAACAATACTGCATCCGGAATCCTATAACTCAATCCCGATGATTTTGAATGAAAAATTAATTCTTTCTAAAAATTAGAGGATGATCGAAGAATTATCTCAAGTTCACACCTACCGCGATGCTACAGAAAAGGTCGCCATAATCAAAGTTCAAATTAACGGAGGCAATCATCGATATTCCCATATCGAGACTCGAGACTCGACGGGAACTACCTCTCGTTGATGGAAGGATAATATTTTCAGTGAAAGAAAAACTTGGTTCGAGGGAAACTCACGGGTGAGGAAGCTCTTATACACTTGTCGAGGGCAAATATTTTGCTAACGAATAAGATCGTCGGCGATCATTCTTCCGTTGGAATATTTTTGCGACAAAATGATCCCAACAAAAACATACTGTAAACAGGAGCCAAGTTCCTATGGCCGTAAAAAGTAGTGAGATCAAACAAAATACGGCCAAGTTCGTTAGCTTAGAAATACCTCTTGCAATACTGAAAAAAGCGTTGTAAAAATTAGTTTAAAAAAACGCTATTTAATTATTAAAGAGTTAGAGGGCTAAATTATTCAAACTTGGCCGCTACCTAACACCTTTTATGGCCATTAGTTTAAAAAGTAACGGCCAAGTTTGAATAATTTAGCCCTCCATGTAACTCTTTAAAAATTAAATAGCGTTCTTTTAAATTAATTTTTACAAACGCTTTTTTCAGTATTGCAAGAGGTATTTCTGAGCTAACGAACTTGACCGTATTTTGTTTGATCTCACAACTTTTTACGGCCACAGGAACTTGGCTCCTGATTGGAGCTCCTGATTACAGGATGTTTTTGTTGGGTTTTCATCAATTTTTGTTGATATTTCATCAAGTATCAAATAGGTATCAAAGAAAACAATTCCTTTTCTAATCTGCAAGATAAAATGCAAATTCAATTTATCGAAGATTAACACTCTGCCGGCGACGCACAGTGGACCAGAAACCGATGTTTTTGAACAAAAATCTGCCGACAACTCAGTTTTTCATCGATTCAAATGGAATTTTTTAAAAAATGTTGTCTTGAAGGTCTATTATTTGATGACGTGCTGCACAAAAATCGTTAACTGTCACAATCAAGAATCCTTATCTACAAAGCCCAATAAGTCCGATACTTCATCCGTCCATACCATAAATTTGCATGTCCCAGCTGAGTTGCCAACACTTCTTAACCCTAAACCTTAAACCGCAAAATTTTAAACTCTAAATCTGGCCCTGAGAATTACCAGTTGAATAGAATTACATTCGGCTCTCATGAGACTTACCACTAATTTATTGATCCAACAGCAGCGTTTTCGCTTCTTGAGAATGAACTTCCTTGTGCTTGCCATCTTTTATTCTTAGAGAGCTTATAAATGGATCGGATGATAATAACATATGCCGTATAATATCTATATTTGTCTTTTTGCAGCAACACATTCGGGAGTTTTCAGCTCGTGATTTCCTGAAGACTTTATTATTTGCCTCTTGTGGCTCTTCTGAATACAAACCAATTGCCAGTTCAAATGTAGCAAGTACTTCACTTCCATGTTGCAGTACCTTATGAACTGATGGAGCTAGTTTATACCATGGATAAATTTTAATGCACAATTTAGCCATCTCCGAACAATATTCTTTGAATTTCACAGAATCAGTTTTCTTGTCACATGTAAATACCTGAAGAATGTTATGCAATCTTGTGATAATAACCACGTTTAATCCAGTCACTGCAGCAACTGATTCGGCTTTTCTAAAGAAAGTTCGGGCCACGTTTCCAGTATTTGATGTACCAGCTCCCTGTTTGACAACATCAACTGTGATTGATAGCTCTTCCAAAGAATTTTGCACTTTAACTTAACGATTTTGGCGCAGCACATCATCAAAGTATAGTCCTTCACATACATTTAAAAAAAAATTACAATTGAATCGATGAAAAACTGAGTTGTCGGCAGATTTTTGTCCAAAAAGATCGGTTTCTGGCCCACTGTGCCACGCTCGGATCCGTTTGCCCCCCGCCGTTATAGACGATGCTCGGTGCAGTTTCTTTTGTTTACGTTAGAGCGATTGTTTTTTTCATCAGTATTTGTTGCGACTTTGAAGCTAATAAAACGTATACTTATGTATGTTATGCTGCTATGTTCTATTCTACGTACCTATTTCGTAATGTTTTCTTTTCAATACAACCCCTTTAAGGGGGCCTTTTCCAGCAGACGACGCTCGCGCGTGACCACGTATACGTACGCGAGGATTGCAAGGGTCCGGGATTCCCCTTCTGATTTCTCAGTAATGCAAAGACGGGGTTTTGCAGTAGTCAAAATTGCTAGATGAAAAATCAATCTAGTTCGCTGTTTACCTCAAAAGTCCTTCTTTTACGTTTCCGAGCAATGATTTTGCAACATGCAGCCAAATATTGCAAAACCATTGCTCGGAAACGTAAAAGAAGGACTTTTGAGGTAAACAACACCCTAGATTGATCTTTCATCTAGCGATTTTGACTACTACAAAACCCCGTCTTTGCATTATCGACAAATCATAAGTGGAATCCCGGGCCCTTGCAATTCTCGCGTACGTATACGTGGTCTAGCGGTGTGTGAGTGTACCCTAGCGGTGTGTGAGTGTTCACGCGTGAGCGTCGTCTGCTGGAAAAGACTCCCTTAAGGTGTAAAATTTCAAACTTTGATAATTATTCCTTTGAGTGATTGTTATGGTGGACCTATGTACCCAATTTCAAGCTTGTAGGTCAATGGGAAGTACCCAAAAGGTTTTGATGATCTGTCAGACAGTCAGTCAGTTACAAATTTTGCGATTTTTCAGGTCCTATATCTCGGAACCTACTAATGTTGGAAGATTAATGTTTTCAATATTGAGACATGATGGAATTAAACACGTCTTGTTATAAGCCTCTAAAAAACGGCTAAGTTGTTTCGTGTAAAAGGAGGTAGTGCGAGAACTTGGCTGGTGCACTACCGTGCACCTAGATTTTTAATTATCCGAACTTAATTTTGTTTACAATGCTTTATTCAGCCTCGCAGCTGAGAGTTGGTCATTCACTTTCTCGCACTCCTACTCCGTCCTCCATTTTCCCCCATTTATTGCACCCTTTCCTATTCTCTCACAGTTTTTATTCGATCAGATTATCTTTGGCTACTCGAGCTTTATTACACAGCTCGTAAAAATGCATTTCCTTCCGAATGAAAACTCTTTACATGAATCAAGGCCACGATGTCGCAACTACGACCATTGCTAATCGTCGCGAATCTCGCGCCAGGTGTTTATTAGATTTGGCGACACGTATAGGAGCACCTCGGCGCGTGCTAGTTTAATTGTTAGAACGACTTCGTTCTCGGGTAATTCGAGCGCAAGCAGAATATGGTACGATCTAATTCAGTCCACGAGCTCGGGATTAAGAGCTTCGACATTACAACTGTAACGAGAGGCTTTTCCGATGTAAAACGGAGTACATCGCACGCGTTCGCGTCCGTGGAAATTGATTGGTGCCTCGCGATACTAAAATCAAACGTTGTTGGATTCGTATTACACGCACGAGTATAAAGTGACATGCGGATTTAACAGACTGCAAACTTTTACCCCTTCCAGGACGAACAGCGACCTTTCGGCGATATCAGAATTATGTATCTAATTCTTGAAATTGAAAATATATTTATTTTGTACATAACAAGAAATTAGATCGTCCATTTTCCCAATGTACAAGACTTCGATACATAACTTTGATCTCTGAGGAACACATGCTTACGATTCGAAAAAATTCTCGACGACTCATCGATGGTAGAAGGAACTCAAAATGCAGATTATAATCTCGTAATTGAAGAACATGAATAAGAAACAATAGAATCCAGAAGCACATAAGTTTTCTTTAAAATCGTTGTTAAAAAAGAAGAAGTCGGAACTGGAGAGTTATCGAGGATTCCGTTAGCGGAAGTGGATTTTGAAGCATGGCCGTGTCGTTTTCCGAAGAGAATCAGCTGGCATTTTCCAGGCATTCCCGTGTCGTCGAGGAATACACAAACAACGGGTCGCATTAGACTCGACTTACGTCTTCTCTCAAAAATGGCATTGTCAGTATCGACCGTATACTGAAGCCAGACGGTTATCGGAGCCGGCGACGCCGCCAGCGAAATAATATTAAGTAGTTGAATAAGTTTCTGTCCATCTTTTGGTAAATAAAAGTCCCTTGTTGGGATAGAAAAATAGAGATTTTCCTATTTTTCGAAATTCGACGTTTTCAATGTAATGAAAATATCTTTTTACGCTGGACTAAGATGCAGAATTGACTCTCTCTCTCTCTCTCTCTCTCTCTCTCTCTCTCTCTCTCTCTCTCTCTCTGCCGGTACCGGATTAGTTACATCGTGACACATGCTCGACAGAGGCGAGAAGAACGTCGTAGAAGGGGAAGGTAGACTCAGATACACTAACAGTGTTAAAACTTGTTAGCAGTACTATCGCGTCCATGCAACACCATCGCAAAATACACACAAGTACTGGTTCCGGCATCTGCTAGTAAACGGCAGAAACTAGTTCGAGTATCTGATATCAAAAAGTGTGCCAGCTGCTACGGTTGATAATTCGTGCAGGGGGCGATTTTAAAAGGGCACAGTTGATCGACGCCATTCGATGTTTTATTTTTCGCACGATATCGCTCGGAGAGTCGAAAATTGCGAAGCTCCACAGCCGACTGCGTCCCCGTTTATTCACCCGTGTAATATATTCGCGCGAGGACGAACGCGGAAATCGTGGAACAACAAACTTGTACTCGAATTACTCGCCTCGTACTCTCTGCCTCGCAACAGCAAACACTGCACCGTAATTCACAGCTCCAACGGCGAAAGAAGATGTCGCTCGGAAAAACGAACTTTCCGGATATCAGCTGGTCGGCAAATTTTATTTCAACAACCGCTGCGTGGTAAAACATACCAGCTCGTATCGTCCCATTTAAATAACGAGGTCGCGTTTTTGCATACGCATTTATGCGTGAACAGTAATCTCACGCGTTAACACCTTTGTTATGTCAACAATTGTAGCTGCTGTTGCAGAAAACATTTGTTTGTCGTGAAAAAATTGCACGAAAATTGAAAGGCTTACGATTATGACCATTAAAGCTATAAAATGTTATGCATGAACTATTAACAAAAAATTCTACGGCTCTTTTGGCAAATAGAAGAAAATCGAATTCTTTGCATTGTCAAATTTTCCACATAAATGCGGAAAAACCACAGTCCAGGGATAAGCAACGAGTTACAATAGGGGCGGCACGCTATCTGTTTCCGATTCTATCAGCTGTCTCCAAACAGGCCCGCGGCCGTCAGCCATTGTCAACAGGAAAAGTTGGTTTTTCTATTTTCGTGCGGCATGCCGACGCGATCGTGAATTCGCTTCGTTGGAGACGCAAAGCGCGACCGAACGGCAAACATTCGCGAGTGTTCACGCGAGTTTCGACCAATGTCGGTTGCGCCAAAGAAAATTCGCACCCGCGCGCACTCGTGCGCGTCCACTGGGATGACAAATGCCTGGCCACCGTCTACAGAAGCATCAAACCATGCGGTCGCGTGTAACAGATCGATATCATTATCTATATCGCCTTTGTTCATCACATTCGCTGAATCTATTCCGGAATTCTTCCACTAGAACGTTTCGATGACTTTCATAATGACAACATATTTCAAGGTCAAACAAACAATTTAATGATTTCGTCGCTGCAGGTTCAATCAAACGTTACTCACTAAGCAATTTTGCAATTTAACTGTTCTCGACGTTTCGATCCAAATGTGGATCAGGCCCCACCCACAATTTTTATTGATATTGTGTGGAAAACAATGGTTTTAGGTTGAAAGATAACCCCCCTGAAATTTTAAATCGCTAACCCTTCGTATAAGGATGATATGAGGGTAAATACCCTTAACTGTATAATTCTTTTTTTCAGTTGTTAATTAAGATATTCAGATTTTAAAAAAACGAAAATACTCGAACTTACCTTCTTCATATCATACATTTTTTTCACCATTGTTATCAAACTATTAAGGGTAGAAAAAAAATCATTTAATTTTTTAGGGGTGGGAATTGCAAGCAACCCTTCGAGTGACCACTTCCAAAAATTTCAAGAACAATGTTCTGTTGCTTACCTAACATATAGAAACGTTTCAGGGTGGTCGGATTGTTGGAACGTAGTTAGACATTGAAATACAAATGAAATTACGTCATTATAATGGTATAATGTACAGTGCAGTGTTTCTTACGACATATTCAATGTAGCATTGACAACATTTGCAATTAATATGCCTCGAGTGAACTTTCACCCTTATAATATTGTTAGATTCCTTTAAATATTCAATATTTAAAATGTTAGCATCCCGCATTAATTCCGCGAGATAACATACTGCCTGGGTTAACTTGATAGGTACCTGTAAATAATATTACATAAGTAGTACATAGTTTTATATGTTGTTATATTATACATAGACAGGGTGTCTCAGACCACCCGTGCCACCCATTTTTAATCTAGAAAATAGGTTATTTTCAAAAATTGAAAGTCTTTCTTTTATAAACCAGATGCGCTGTATCAAATGATGATATTTTTAACTTCCGGTCTCGGCCGGAAATAGGCGATTGAGACCGGAAGATACATTTTTTAAATGGAACATGGTATTTTTTATTACGGATTCGGATTTTATGCGAAAAACAAGAAACTTATGTCGGAAACATTTTTTCAAGAAATGTCATTTTATGTCCTTTAAGTAACCTTCAAAATGAGTCTTGGCGAAATAATGTTTTCACTACCTGCTCTTGGCATAATCCAGAAAGATGCCAGAAAGATGGCAAAAGATCATCGGACAGAGTGGAAAATATTTTATTGATTAAAGTTCATTGCTTGCAAAAAAAACAAGACTCATTTTGAAGGTTACATAAAGGACATAAAATGACTGAATTCTAACCTTTCAGAAAATTCTTCTGATGTCATTAGAAATATTTTCCACATATGGAATGACTACTGTGTTTTTCCAATTAATTGGACCTGTTATTTTGAACTTTTCCTCTTTTCGTTTTTCGACGAAAAGGGGGTGATATATTTCAAATATTCTTTCTTTGATAATATTGGAAATAAGATTAACAGGGTATCCATTACGTTGGAGTACATTTCTAAACAGCAACAAATTATCAGATCTAAATCCTGGATTTGCAAGAAGGATGGCACGATCAATTAGACCTTTTGATGAGGCCTATTTCATGTTGTAACGAATCGAAAGAGTGAAAATTTACGTATCTGCCAGACCATATTTCAAGGTCATCCAAATCGGTGAGGTGTACCCTTTTCTGTATATAATCACCGAATTTTCTTCTTACATCTAAATAGGTAAGTAAAGCGTTAAAAATGAACGAAGAGAGAGATGATTTTTTGTTTTTCCACCGCCGCAATCTAAATAACAGCGAACTCCTCAAACGAAACGAGAACGTTTACCCTTTGCTAATTAAACGTCAGTGGAATGCGGTTGCGCACCGCTTACAGGCATTTTCGTTATATTGGTGCAACGTGTGAAGTGCCTTGCACGTATCCGGATACTCGAAAAGTTCTCACATACTTCGGAACTATGGGGTAAGGAAGAGGAAACTGCATCAGAGCGGCGCGTAACTTAACGAGTTCCGAGTTAATATAAAAAAAAGAAGAGAAAACGGAGAAAAAGAAGAGACAGATTCGGAACTTTTAATTAAGAATCTGGCAAGATAAAATTTAGACGATCATTTCTGCCTCGGATAAAGCCTCAAAGAGTAAAGTTTTAATTATACGAGGTTGCTTTATCAGGCCTGGCACATCCGTTTTGCTTTGCCTTTAATATCCATGCCTTTTTTCCCCGATCGGCAACGCGTACTCGTTTCGAAAGGGATCTAATAAATATTTAGTAGGAACGCACGCGAAACTTTCCCGCCAATCGTTTTCCTTTAATTAAAAGGGTGAGAGGCGTTCTCTTGAAATTTTATTACTGTTACCGTTCGATTTTATCACTCGTTCATTATTCGAAGGAACAAATTTTCGTCTGAGCCTAGACGACTCATAATGCCAGTGGTGGGTTAAAGGAGAACATAAAACATTGTAAAGAAATTGTATGGTTACAACTAGACTGCGGATCTTTATGCAAAATAAAAATTATCTGGATCAATTGCAAGGGACTGAAGCCAGATAAACAGTTCATTCTTACTTTAATAGTTTTAACAAGCTCAGAATAGAAGATTGGCATTCTTAATTCACTTTAACCATTCTCCTGTTGCAAATGTCACCTATTCGTTTTTGCCACAATTGCATAAAATCCGCTCTAGTTAAAACAAATCCGACGTGCAGACAAAAATATCTCTAGACACGTTAAAGCTGTATAAACCATATACAGGGTGGTCCGCGCAACTTGCACACCCATAATAACTTTCAAAGTAGTATGCGTTGCACGAAAAAGTTTTGTATACAGAAGGTGCATGGTCTGAAGGGGTACATTAGGTAGTGTATTTATTTTTTTACAGGTGGAAGCGTTTCGGAGATTTGGAGGTCGACTTTGTTTTTTTAAATGGAACACTACATATTTTATACCAGAATATGGAAGAATGTCGAATTCTGAGTGAAAAAGTATGACCTTCATTAGCCCTAAACCTAATAATTAACGAGTAAAATTTTCAGGGAATAAAGTGAAATTACTCGTTAATTATTAGGTTTAGGGCTAATGAAGGTCAATACTTTTTTACTCAGAATACGACATTCTTCCATATTTTGATATAAAAAATATAGTAATCAATTTAAAAAAACAAAGTCGACCTTCAAATCTCCGAAACGCTTCCACCTCTAAAAAAAATAAATACACTACATAATGTACCATTTGGGACCATGCAACTTCTGTATACACAACTTTTTCGTGCGACGCATATTTTGGAAGTTATTATAGGTGTACAAGTTGCGTGGACCACCCTGTATATATAGCATTATTAAGCATAGTTTAGTGAATGGCGTCTAATAAGTATGTTGAAAATATGCATTTGGTCAGAATTGTGAAAAACAATAGTAAAAATTTATTTTTACAACTTTCTTAGCTGGGTCAATAACGAAAATTTAAAAGATGTGTTTTATTACACGCTTTGAAAATTTCATTCAAATTGGTTAATTCGTTTACGAGTTATAAACGATCAAAAGTGGTAAAAATAGCCATTTTTCAAGATTTTCGGACTCTTTACCACTTTTGATCGTTTATAACTGGTAAACCAATTAACCAATTGCAATTAAATTTTTAGAACGTATAATAAAACGCATCTTTTAAATTTTCGTTATTGACCCAGCTAAGAAAGTTGTAAAAATCAATTTTTACTATTGTTCTTCACAATTTCGACCAAATGCATATTTTCAACATACTTATTAGACATCATTCACTAAACTAATTCTTCTAGCCTTACAGAGCAAATGAAGTCCTTTGGTCCATTCATAAAAAGTTATTCTGATTTAAAGTGTGTGTGATCAGTTATGCTCCTAACTGTAGAGGAAAATAAAAAAATCAGTTTTTGGCTCATTTTTCCCATAATGACAATTCAAAATCCTGAAACAAGCATTTCGAATTGTTACGAACTCCGTTTACAATAACTGAAAAAAAGTTTGTTACCGATTTTATCACTCGTTTATTATTCGAAGAAACAAATTTTCGTCTGAGCCTAAACGACGCATAATGCCAGTGGTAGGTTAAAGAAGAACATGAAACATTGTAAACAAATTGTATGGTTAAAACTAGACTGCGGATCTTTATGCAAAATAAAAATTATCTGGATCAATATCAAGGGACTGAAGCTGGATAAACAGTTTATTCTTACCTTAATAATTTTAACAAGCTCAGAATAGTAGATTAGCATTCTTAATTCACTTTAACCATTCTTCTGTTGTCAATTTCACCTTTTCGTTTTTGCCACAATTGCATAAAATACGCTCTAGTTAAAACAAATCCGACGTGCAGACAAAAATATCTCTAGACACGTTAAAGCATTACGAACGGTGTCGGTAGAGTGACGCATTTCAGTCCGGCCAAAATCGGGGATCGAACGGACGCTCTAAATCGCGAGTAGTTGGCAAGTAAAGCGAACGGGAAGAGCGGTGGCATAAGGACAAGGCTATCGGGTAAAAATATTTTCAATCTAGAGGCAACGTTGGCGACCGTGGATCGTTTTCGTCGGGTTCGAAAAAGGAAGGAAAAGCATCGTTCGCCCGATGAAATCTGTCCATTGAACGTCGACCAGACATGTATCTCAGTGTGTAGCCTGGTCGCGAGCACTCGAAATCTCTAAACACACTTGGACGAAATGGAATTGCAAGTGACGGCAAACAATTTCGAACGATCGTGCGCGCGCGCGCGTTCTCGCGTGGGTCGGCGAGCACATGGAAGCCGGGAAAGAGCCAGATCGCTTTCACGTGCATCGCAAATATATGGACAGTTGTATTGTCCCGACGATCGGCCCCCGTAGTAACGGCTGTGTGCCGTAGTTGCGGCGTTACTTCGATCGATAGAACAAGTAGCGGCCCTGTAATAGAATACCAGCTGGGCACAGTAAGTACTGACGGGTATCAATCCCAACAGAAACGCTATCTCTGTGCGTCATCTATCAGACGAGATATATATGTCGGCGTAACTCGAGTAAATTGACGCGGGACGTTGGTTTCGGTCTGCAATTACCACCTACATTCCAGCAATATGTCCACGCGCGCCGAGGATCATCAACGTAGCTATTCACATATTTCAATGGGGGACCCCGACCATGTCGCGGCCGACCAGTGTTCCGGTTGCGGGTCACAACTGCAGAAAGACCTGCAGTATCGGATCGGTGCACCGGTGATACTTTTTCCGGCTCTTTTCTTCCTTCTTTTTTTTTACAACGCCGCACACCGCCGCGTAGCCGCATATCACCGCCCATAAAAATCGGAGCGAGATCGAAGCGATTCGTTCGAACGGAAATTGAAAAGTCAAGATCTTTAAACCGCGCTGCATGCCTCACGGCGTCTGGCTATCCGCTAAATGAACTGCGTGTACCGCGGACACACTTGGTTGTCGATAACGATGACAGTCGTCATTCGTTCTTTAGAATGGAATGCTGCAGCCCGTGATTTCGTGCCGGATCTGTGCCGGCGATTTTCTGCGAGATGCGGTGTTAACTAACCAAATTCGTTTATGGCCGAACTCGTATGAAGGGACCGTCTATTATTTGTATCGGAAAAAGGTGTTCTGAATGTCGAAATTTATAACATATTTCAATTTTAGTTCGACAAGTTTACCGACTGCGGATTTTATGCAATTATGAGAAACATGTGTAGGTGTAATTTGACACAGCAAAAATATTTTAAAAATTCGAGAATGTTGATATAATACTACTTTCAACATGTTATAATTATTACTGAAGAAAATCAATTTGTACTTAGCTTCTATAGCCTGCAATTGATGCTTAAACATTATGCTGGTTTCAAACATACAACAAATAATTGAATTTTGTAATTTTTGTTTGGAACAAACTTATAATTGTTGCTCGAGGGAGAACTATGAACCTCGCTACGACAGTGAACGCGTTAGATGGGCTGTTAGTTAAAAAGGGATTAAAGTGCAGTTCACCGTCGGAGACTGATTGTTGTTGGCGTAAGTCGTCGCTTCCCAGGAGCCACCGAAAATGGCGTCTTAATGTATCCACTCGAGCGAATCTAAAGGAAGGAACAGTCTCGGTAATTGATTGTTAGCCTTTTACCTTTTCCTACTGGCTGGCTCTATTCATCTGTGAATGCGGGGGTGGCGAAGGGGTTAAGAGGAAGTTGTAAGACGTCCATACGGATGAGTCATAAGGGCGCACCACCTGTTGCCATGGTTACAGTCCCGAGTGCCTCTCCGCAGGTTTCAAATTGCCAAGCTCACAAAGACAGTCGCTGCTAAATCCTTGGCCGACTAATTACCGAGCCTCGAAAGAATTTTGTTACCACGTTGTTCACCAAGTGCTCGTACAACCGCGACAATTTACCGGGCAAACATGTGGCCACCGAGTGGCGTAACATTTTTACCAAAGCTGCGCAAATTAATCTTTACCCAATCTAGGAAACCACTTCACCCAAAGGGTCCTGCTTCGAACGATGCTCTGCTTCAAACTTTGTATAATTTCGTGATCGGTTGCAATCTATCTATTTTTTATCTAAATAAAAATGTAAATGTCCGTTTGTTTGTAATCGAACATCTCCGTAACGGCTAAACGTAGAAAGCTGGGGTTTAAGCCATTAGGCGGCAGCGTTTCTTCGGGAAGGCTTATGAGAAATCAAGTTCAAGAGTTTTGACGACATTTTCTACAGGCTACAACGCTTACTTCTTACTTCTTCTTATGCTTACTTCAAGTTATGTGAATGTGGCGTATTTGCGAAAACATTGATGTATAATAATCGATATGGTTTCGTGTTGATTCGCATCATCACCAATGCGTCACGACGAGAATCTTCTCAGTGGTATTCTGCTTCAAATTATATCGTGAAATATATATAAATAGAAAGATTGACCTATTCGGAGTGATTTGTTCTGTAAGTTTCTCATTGCATTGGAATTCAGCTGAGTAGATTGATCTGCGTTTTGAATTGAAATATTTTGTTAGTATTTTTAAATTATTAAGTTTTTTCTTTGTTTTTTAGTTCGTGTTTTTTCCTTATTTAATGTGTAGCAATTTTAGATGATTAGATTTTAGATATATATGCAGAGAATGGAACAACAAAAAATATTGTATACTCACAAGCATTGTAAAATAAAACATATAAATGTCATATCTGTGACACATAAAAACATGCTTTTAAAAAATACTGAGCCACAACAACGCGTGGCGTGGGAAAGCTATTTATCATAAAAATGAGAGAAGTTTGAAACAGTGGAAAAATGAAAAAAATTTGAGAATGTCACTAGATTATTTTCGACTTATTAAAATCGCAAAGGAAAGAAACCAAATCTTTATCTGGCTCCTGTTACCTGCAATTAAAGTAGAAAATTTGATTCAATTTGAATTATTGATTTGATCAGTAGTCTGCTCATTACTCGATTAAAATATGTTCCAAATAAAATAAAAATGCTTGCTTAAGAACGGTCTGATCATCCCACTGTTTTTATTTTATTCCGAGCGGGATTGCGTTGTTCAGAAAATCCGAAAGAGGTCCAACTAGAGTCCTTTAAGTCTTTTCTACGAAATACTTGACTTTGAAAGTGGGTTCACAATGAATAGCGGAGTAATGAGTTGCTAATTGCTGCCGCGCGGCGCGGCCCGGTCTGTCTTCCACACTGAACTGACCGTATTGTATGAGAGGAGTATTATTTGCATGAAGTCTGTGAATGAATTCAGCGAGTCTCAAAGTCGTTACAACCGAGCAATTTAAACATTCAAAGGGAACGATGGGGGATCTTCGACAATCACGTTTCTTCTACGATGACCAAGCATTCACTCATTGTTATATTATTTTGTATAATCCTCCCTTCCTCCAATCGAGGAAACTTTAATTAAAACAATCGCGTAATATTTCCACTGCTTCTACCTTCCCCATTCTACCGGCGACCTCATAGCTTGGAAGTTCATTCGCTCTGCCAAATTCTGTTTTCAGACTTTTCATTTCCTGAATAAACGAACCGTATTCCGGCGTTTTTCCCTCTGGAACCTAGAATTCTTCGACGCGGCATCCGTTACAAACTCGTTCTATGCTTGGGAAAACAGCTTTCGGGCTTTTTGTTGCGATACGGTACTTAACGGAACCTAGAAGAACGCAAATAGGGAACAACTACAGGAATTCGTTTCTTTTCGGGGCGAATATTCATAAATCCGGCGAAAGACGCGAGTATTGGAAGAGAAAAATGTCCGGGCAAAGACCACTTTACGGTTTAACGTCCGGCTCTCCTAAATTTTTCTTACCTGCTTCGAACAAGCAGCTATCGGATTTCGAACGAATCCGGGTGTATAAAGAATGGAAAATCAATGAAAGAACAGACTGAAGTAGGACAAGAATTTGTCAGATTTTTATATCAATTATTTTTAACTTCGTTCTGCCACATTTTTTCTTACCTGTTCTGATCAAGCAGCTATCGGTTTTACGATCTTGATTAATTAATAAAAGAATAGACTGAAACAGGACACGAATTTTTGGATTTTAATATAAATTATTTTTAACTTCGTTCCACTATTTTTTTTTACCTCTTTCGGCCAACCAGCGATCGAACGAGTACACTCGAAGAATGAAAAATCGATGGAAGAACAGACTGGACTAGAACAGGAATTTTTTTAGATTTTTATCTGAATTGATGGGTTTTTGTGTATAGTACCTTTTACACCTTATCACGCAAGGGATAAACATTTTAGCATTTTCCACCATTTCGAGTGGTAGTGGTCTACACGCATTTCAATTCCAGTTACGGTATGGAAACATATGACTGGATGTTTTATCTGACCAACATTCCTCAGTGCCAACATATCACGAGTAATGGGCAATTCGTTTTACTCGTAACGTGCTATCTTCTTTTTCCGCTTACGGGCCCCGGCTATGATTTATTATTTGTGTTTAAAACGATGATAAATTAAACCTCTGTGCATTAGAGAGCCGCGGCGCGCCGTCTCGTTGTTAAGGCATCGTTGTGCTTGCAACGAGGTCTGGATTGATGAATTTTCCGAAACTCGAATCAGACCCTCGGGGTAGAAATAACGAGTATGCAAAATAGGATGATTCGGTCCTCCCGTTAATGTTTTCCCGCCTGTCAAGACTCGGGGGAACGATTCAGAGGCAATTCTGCTCTGACACAATTCCGCAAAAAATTCAATTTCTTTTGACACGTATAGTTGAAAGATTAAAAAAAATGTTTTTACACTACCCTCCAATACAGCAATGTGTGAACTTGGAATCATTCTGTTTGCATTGATACGGAATTTCAAAGTTGCTTCATCTTACAGCTGACACAGATATTTAATTTCTAGCGATTCTTCACGATAGAATTATTCTATAACTAACTATGCCCGGGTTTGGGTGAATCGAGTTTGCATCATTCGATAGCCTACCAAAAAAGACTTGTGCTGAGTTTCAGCCCGATACCTTATTTGTAAGTGTAGTTATACAGTTAGGAGCATAACTGATCACTAGACTGCGGATTTTATGCATTTATAACAAACATTGTTATGTACAATTTAAAGCAGCGGACATATCTAAACAATTTAAGAACATCAACATATTAATTCCAGTTTAATAAAATAATTAAAAGAAGTAAGAAATTTATATTCAGCTTCTGTGTCTTGAAATCGATGCAGATATTTTTTATTTTGCACAAAGATCCGCAGTCTACAGATCACACACACTTTAAATCTGAATAATTTTTTTATGAATGGACCAAAGGACTTTAATTGCTCTGTTAGGCTAGAAGAATTAGTTTAGTGAATGACGTCTAATAAATATGTTGAAAATATGCATTTGGTCGGAATTGTGAAAAACAATAGTAAAAATTGATTTTTACAACTTTCTTAGCTGGGACAATAACGAAAATTTAAAAGATGTGTTTTATTATACGCTCTGAAAATTTCATTGCAATTGGTTAATTGGTTTACAAGTTATGAACAATAAAAAGTGGTAAAAAGTCCGAAAATCTTGAAAAATTGCAGTTTTTACCACTTTTGATCGTTTATAACTCGTAAACCAATTAACCAATTTGAATGAAATTTTCAGAGCGTATAATAAAACACATCTTTTAAATTTTCATTATTGGCCCAGCTAAGCAAGTTGTAAAAATCAATTTTTACTATTGTTTTTCACAATTCCGACCAAATGCATATTTTCAACATATTTATTAGACGTCATTCACTAAACTAGTTTTTCTAATCTTACAGAGAAGTTGAAGTCGTTTGGTCCATTCATAAAAAAGTTATTCTGATTTAAAGTGTGTGTGATCAGTTATGCTCCTTACTGTATATAACGTGAGTCATTGCTTCAATATATAACAAGAAGTTTTGAAGAGCAAAAACAAGAAAGCGATAACAAAATGAGTACTTATATAATAAACAAATATTATGCATATAGTTAGAATGTATTAAGAGCGAGTTCTGCATTTTATTAAATAATCTACGAACTATTTTGGTAAAGAAAGCATTAAATTTGCAGAGGATGGAATTTTAAAGGACCTTTTAATTTACAATACTTTCCCCTTAATTTTTGCCATGAGAATCGTTTCACTGTATCAAAGAAATGTTCTCTTATTCAGGATTGTATGAAATAATTCTGTGGTGTCCAAACGTGCTTCGCTAAAAAGGGACTTTGAACTCATTAAATTTGCCGTAGATCGAAATTTCGCTGAACCATTTAATTTAAAATTCTCTGTAGAAAAAACTGTAGAAGAAAATTAAAAAATCAGTTTTTGACTCATTTTCCCCATAATAACATATCAAAATCCTCAAAAGAATGGTTTTCCAAGTGTTAAAAATCGTTTAAAATCACTGGTTGTGAAAAAAAGTTTGTTCCATTTTTCAGCCAACTCACAAGAATGATTTTCAATTATTTTCAAAGCAGAATTCGCTTTTGAAAGAAGTATTAAAAATTAAGTTTTGTACTCTTCTTGAACGCTGTACTAAACAGGAATGAAATTGGACCCATTGTTTGTCTCATTGACACTGAAGAAAATTCTTTTGTTCAACGTCTCCAGAGACCCTGTAGAAGTGATCGCATTTAAATGATGACGAACAACGCTCTGTTACATCGATACTGGAATGATTTTCTTGGGCAGGCGGTGAGAAATTGCCGACAGTTAGATAGGAAAATCTCGACAACACCGAAATCCCCGTTTGAATAGCTGCTCCGAGGTTTAATGAATTGCAGGGCGATATACTGGCATAGAGTCTCGGGTCTTTGAACCTTCTGGCCGGAGGTTTCTGTGGAAAGACACTTGATAACGAATCGATCGACCTATCACTTTACTGGTGATGATTTTATTCATGCCTAACAGCCGCGTGACCGGTTAAGTGGTATTCGAGGGATACGGCCCGTGGATGAATGCTCTCAAAAGGGACGAATAGCTGAGGGAAGATGGAGAGAAGGAAGAGGAAGTACCAGTAGATTGCTGACTGGTTGAAAAATTAATGGGTCGAGTGTCGAGGTTGGTTAACAAGGGGAAGAGAAAGGGAGGGAGAGAAGCCGAAAGAGAAAATGCCGATAGCTTCGGTACGCGGGGGTGGTATCGTTATTGAATGGGTTCGTTTAAATAAATTTCCCTAGCGAGCGAACGGCCGCGGCGTTCGTTATTTTTGACCGAACTGTCGTGAAATACAGTCTACCGCCCACAATTCGATATTGATTGCTAAACTACTATTTATTTCGCAACTTTCTTCCTCCGCCATCGATCCGCACCACCGATAATTAATTCCCAGATGTTGAACCTCCGGATCGACAAACTTCATTGAAACGACTACGTAATGCATCGATTTTAATATTCGTGGATCATTTGAAAAAAATTACAGGAAGATTGTAAAAATAAAATGAAAATATTGCTAACCATTTGTCATTATTGATTAATTTACTGTTTTGTGATCCACTAAAACTATCCCGATCGCAATATTTATTAACGAATATGAAACCGTATGTTCTGGCATTCCCGAGCGTAGCACGAGATACGAGAATTTTTCTTCATATCGCAGAAATTATGGTCGGGCAGTGTCTTATTCGTATTACGTTTTTGGCGTGGCAGCACGTATTTATGAGAAACAATATTCAGGCTGTTTCTTAATATGTGGGACATTCTTGGAAGGACTGTTTCGACGGCTGATGTAATTAAGAAAGCTTCATTACTACCCGAATAACGATTATGATCATGTGAGCTGTTTCATTAATTTTCTAAAAACCATGCCTGTAAGTCAGTCGATAAAATTTGTCTCAAACTACTTGCTAATAAAACGTTTTAAGAATAAAAACAAAGAAATGCAGATTTCTCTTTAAAAATTCACATTTTGTGTTTCATAAGGTCAACATATGAATTTTCTAAAAATCATGCCTGTGAATTTGATAAAATTTTCCTCGAACCACTTGTTAATGAAACGTTTTAATAATGAAGACAAGGAAATGCAGATTTGTGTAAAGAAATGCACATTTGAATGTTGAAGACCAACAGATCAATTTCGTGACAATTGTGTCCCCGAATTGTTTCGCGAAGTTTTTCTCAACGAGGCAGTCCAACGATGGAGGCAACAGCCTGCAGATTTATGTAATTGTGAACACGGCTTGTTCTACGTGTTTCACGAAGCGCTCGTTCCCGGGCAGAAATCCACGTGTAAGAAATACAGATTTATTCTGTACCTGTACTCACAACTGGATGAGACTTGTTAGAGTGGGAAAGCCCACTCGCAGAGTATCCAGGCGATTAGTCCACGCTTCCAGCGAGAAGGGAGAAAGAGGGCGAAACTACCCGACGAAGGTGGACGAGTCGGATAAATTGCAGCGTCGCCTTTTAATTAGTTCATTCGGCAAAGGTGCTTGAAAACTCGCTTGACTCTCCGCGAGGAATCTTTCCCTCTCTCGGGCATTCCTTACAGCTCGTCCGACTTTCAAGTTATTTTTATTCCCGTGTCTGTGTCTCCGCGGCTTTGTGCTCGTAATATCGCGCTTTATCTACCGGAGGTCGAACAATAGCTCTCTCAAGTATCATGCTATTACTCGAAAGAACTCCGACCATTTTTATTGTTAACACCAACCTCGGTACAATTATCGTAAAATCCGTTCTTCTAACGCGGCAGCAATTAAACTGTAAAAATGTGTCATGATTATTATTAGTAATAATGTAATAATTTATTACATTAATCAAACGAGTGTCACAGTAATTTATTTAAAATTGTTTAAAGCAATGGAAAAATACGATGAAAGTTGCGAGGCACGCGCAAGCTTCGAGCTTGCTGTGCAGACGCAGTTGTTCGTTATTTTTGCGAATTTAGAGAATTCCCACGTTAATTAGAATGTCCCCTTTTAGTCGCTCCAATTCAGTAGCGATTGACGTCCCCGGTGAAAATCCGGCATGCGCTAAGCCGCTCCTCGGTGACAACGAAAAGTGACGCTGATTGGTTACCGAAGCGAAATCGTAGCTTCCAAACTAGCATAAAGCGACACGCCGCTAGCAAACTCAGGCGGACTGCACCGTGAAATCAATACACTTTTCTGCAACCCAATGAATCTCAACTCGGGAACAAGAATCCCGCAGAGGAACGCCTATCGAATTCCGAAATTGACCAAAGAATATAATTGGTAATCTGGTAATGGATGCATTGGAAAAAGTTTCCATATCAAAGCTAACTTTTGAACTAATTTTTTATAAAAGATACGTTGATGACATCATCAACTGTTGTAAACCTGACCAAATTGAAACAATGTTAGACACATTTAACAGTTTTCACAATAGACATCAATTAACTCATGAAATTGAGACCAACTTAAGCCTTAACTTTCTTGACGTTAATATAATTAGAGCCGGTAAAGAATTAGAAACAAATTGGTATCATAAGTCCAGTTGGTCTGGCAGATACGTAAATTTTCACTTGTTTCACCCGTTACAACATAAGTTGGGCCTCGTCAAAGGTCTAATTGATCGTGCCATCCTACTTGCGAATCCAGAATTCAGAGAGAAGAATTTATCGCTCATTAAAAATGTTTTGAAACACAATGGATACCCCGTCAACCTTATTTCCAATATGATCAACAAGAGCATATTTGAAATCTATCATCCCCTTTTCGTTGAAAAGCGAAAAGAGGAAAGGTTCAAAAGAACAGGCCCAATTAACTGAAAAGATACAGTAGTTATTCCATATATTGAAAATATTTCTAATGACATCAAAAGAATTTTCAGAAAGGTTGGAATCCACACGATCTATAAAATACCACTATACTTAAAAAATTGATTTCCACCGGTTAAAGACAAATTGCCACTTTTAAAAAGTTGTAACATAGTATACGCAATACCATGTAAGGGTTGTAACCATGCATACATTGGACAGACATCACGACATTTAGACACACGGATCACTGAACACAAACGAAATATTGTTTTGCCTCCAACTCAACACACCGCTTTGACGAAACATTCACTAGAGTTTGACCATGCATTCGATTTTGAAAATGCCAAAATCGTAGACAGAGAACCTAACTTACAACAAAGATTACTATTGGAAACTATCCACACGATTAAACAACAAACCGTAAATCTCAGGTACGAAACACCTAAGATTCATAAATATTACGCAGCATTACTGAACCAGTAACGTGTATATGATGATGTTTCCTTTCATATAACAAGTTCCAAGAATTGTTCTCATCCACCAAATAAACACTCAATGTTTTAAAATCGTTGAGTCAAATATTTTGAATGTCAACTTTTACCATAACAACAAATGGTATATAAGCAAAAGTGTCCGAGTTAGAAAAGGCAGTTTTCAATTCGTATTTACCGCCAAGTATCGATTCAAGAACTTTTCGATCACTGTGTCTGATTGGCTGTTTGTCAATATACGTTGTTCCTTTGTTTTTACATTGGTTCTCTCCTAACGTTCACATGGTTCAGTTTAGTCCCTGCCAGCATGGAATACAGTAACAAAGGCTATAGCCGGGTTTGATAGTGAAATTCGCCCCCGGCGGGATTTTAATCGTGCTTGGACCATTCGATAGCCTACCCAAAAAAAACCCTCTCTGCCAAGTTTCAGTCATTCACTATCGGCCTCTAGTCATTTACGGACTGTATTACAGCTCTACTTTACATTTTTTACGTGGATTTGTGCATCGACTTGATTTTTTTATCTTTACTGGCCGAAAGTACTCCAAGAATATTTTTCCGAAAAAATATTTTAAGATAGTCTAAATATAGTTCAAATAAGTTTTTTACAATGGTTCAACAATAATCTTAGAAAAATAATCTTAAAAAACTTAGAAAAAAAAATTGACCTGATCGGGACTCGTACCCGGTCCAAAAAGTCTTCAGCGGTTCCGCAGACGGAGACCATAGCCACTGCACTAACCGGCGCTGTTGAAATTCTCTTCGAAATATTCGAATATATGTACATGGTATTATTTTCGTATTTCGTATTAGGCAAGTTTTAAAGTCTGGGAGATGTTTTTCTGAACGTAGGAACGTTTAATATCACATAATATATTTTTATGATTCAGGAAATATAAGTATAACTTAGGAAAAACGCCGAAAAAAGCGGTTTTTATTTTTTTTAACTATGACGCACCACTCACAAAAATCTTAAAAAAATTGAGCATAATACTTACGGTAATACCTCATTGCTAAATTAAATCTGGAGTAGCACCTTTTAGATTTCTATATAAAATCTGCATTTTTTCGATTTTTTTCGGGTTTTTCATTTTTCACAAGCAGAGCTTGCAGCAGAAAAATCTGGAAATGATACCTAATATGTGGCTCGATATCCGAAATGTGCCAGATTTTTTTCAGAATTTTTAATTGTCAATAAATAGGGAAAATGGGCCAAAAACTGATTTTTCGTTTTTTCTCAATAACTACCCTTACAGATGAGATAGGGGGCTGAAACTTGGCAGAGAGGGTTTTTTTTGGGTAGGCTATCGAATGGTCCAAGCACGATTAAAATCCCGCCGGGGGCGAATTTCACTATCAAACCCGGCTATAGCCTTTAAACACTTAATATAAACAGTTTACACATAGCAAGTAGGGTGAAGAATTATTCTGTGGTTATTATTGATCTCGTGAAACACTCAGTACAATATTCAGTATTTTTCAGACGCAAAATTCTCTTGAAGATGATCCATACTTAGATCGAAACGTTGAGAAAAATCATTTAAATTGCAAAGTTGCTTTGTTTTGTTTTTTGGATCGAACCTGTACGCCGATAGCATAAATTAATTTCTAAAGAATATAATGTGTGAAAATGACGGGATTATTATCCAAAATGTTCTGACACTATGCTGTGCATCATAATGAATCGAAAGTAAAAAATGATTAAATACCAGGTGAAAGCAGAATTATTCTACCAAGAAATATGTGCGAATAAGGGTGACCAGTAAAGGTGCGGAAATTATCGGCAAGTCTCACTAGCCACCTCCACGAATTAATTCGATCGTATAAATTCGATAAGGCCGGACGTCTTTATTGCTTCTTCGTGTTCTTGCAAAGCCGATGCAATTCATCGTATTGCAACGTGTGCATGGACTATGCACGTCCGCGTTAGGTGGACGATGCAATGTCTGTCGCAGATCCAGTTTTGCCAGCGGCGAGATATACGTTCACCGTGTAACACGTCCCTTGTTTGTGTCCAGAACGTCCACCCAGGAACACCTTTGTTGGCAATCCGCTTTACATCGGCCCTTCACTCCAGGAACCCGTTAATTTCTAAGTTAGCGACTCGCGACACGAGGACAAAGCCAAACGAAGTATTTAAAATTTTTGTACAATCATTTATTAGGTTGTCGCAATTGAAATGACCGTTTTTCACATTTGAAACTTCCCGCCTTTGTAGTTCAGTTTTTCCACGACGGATGCGGTTGAAGTTGTACAGTTTGAAAAGTACATATCTCGTACGTGAATTTTCGTGTATAAGATTACGAATATTGTATAGTATACATGATTCAAAATCGATTTTCGTTCATCATGGAAAAAAAGGAAATTCGTATAATTTACTTGTACGAGTTCAAACTTGGACATACTGCGTCTGGAGCAGCGATAAACATAAATGTCGCTTTCGGTGAAGGTGTAGCAAGTGATCGGACCGTAAGGCGTTGGTTTGAAAAATTTCGTTCCGGAGATACAAAATGAGCCTCGTGGCCATAAGCCAGCAGCTATTCAAGATTTAGATTTAAAACAGATAGTTGAAAGGGATTCACGTGAAACCATAATTGCTGATAACTACTGTCGGGAAATTGATATAATGGACGAAAAACTGCGTGTTGAACAGTCGGCATTAATCAATAGACGTGGCGTAATATTGCTTCACGATAATGCTTGGCCACAATTGCGAAAGAAACAGTTAAAAAATTAGCAGAGTTGAAGTGTGAAGTTCTTCCTCACCCTCGTTATTCGTCTGACCTGTCATCTACTGGTTACCATTTTTTCAAGCACCTAATGGCTTTTTGAATGAAAAAATATTCAAAGAAGAACGTACTGTAAAAACTGCATTCGATGAATTGATTACCTCGCGTTTATTAGATTTCTATCAGAAAGGCATTGAGGCACTTGTATCACGATGGAAGAAGTGCATTGATGTCGATGGAAATTATTTCACTTAATGGAACATGAATAAAGCTTGTAAAATCAAAGTTTATGTTAAAGATTCAAAACGGCCATTTCATTTGCAACAACCTAATACTTAGATCGTTGACTGAACTGTCGCGAATACAAACGATATTTCTTGTAGTAAGTATAGTTTCTTGTATAATTTATTGATGTAACAAATACAAGAATTTTACTAGTCGAGAATCGAAAATTTCATAAATTATTTTATCTTATCTAAAATTAATTTATTGACATACAAGATTAGATACATAAAATTTGATATATGAAAAGAACTTTGTTCCACATCGAGAATTTCATTGTTTACTTTGGAATTTGTGGTGCTCGCGGAGTAAATGCGTAACGAATGGGTACTCAACGATTGCGACTTAATGTATTGGAAAATCGAGAGCTGCAAAGGGAGATCGCAAAGGGTTGAAGGGACAGGGGTTCGTTTAAATGATCGTCCGAGCAACGATCGCGTGAAAGTGGTATCGCGATTAAAGTCTGAGGAAGGAAGCAGCCGCTTATCTAAGCAAGATATCGAGAAAGGGGATTGGCAAAGGCACACACAAGACTGACTGCTAATGATCTTAATAGCGTTTGATACTTATCAACTTCAGAAGTTTCCCTTAAATTGAAAAGGTACAGACTGAACGTGTACTTTAACGATTCCCTGTGTAGTTTGTTCATAATGGTATACGTCGATTTTGTAATTCTGTTTACTAAATATATATACACAGCCATATATATTTAATAAATGAATAAAGATATGCATATTTATCACATGTATTTTATTCTATTTAATTATCGTACAATTCTGTTGATAAACACTTTGAAACACATACATACATATATTGTTGCAGGATTTTAATGGTTTGTATTGGATAAATTTAACGGTGCGAGTATTTCCGTGACCCAGTGTAGATTGTATAAACAAGATAAATGTACACAATTTGCTCCGGTATTTATTCTATCTTCCCTTTTAGTAATTTTGAAAGCATCCCATCAGACACCCAGAATTTTTTTTGATTTTGATAAGCCCTGTTTTATACATTGCGAATTTTTATTAATTCACAATTAATTAATTTACAATTAATTGTCGGACACCGTGTAGATGGTAGCATATGGTTCTCTTATTCTTTCGAAGGGCAGGGCGCCCATTTGCCATCGCGCTCTTCCGTTGTTCACGAGTTCGCTCCGGAATAGCAGATAACTCCCCACCCCACCGCAAACGCGTTATCAAGGTCTCATGTAAAATATAAATTACGCGAGTCTTCTTTCCTCGCACAGTATACTCCAGCACGAATGGCGCCAAACTACCAAGAAACCGTACTCTCCAAGATAAGCCGAAAATGTAGAATGTTTTCGTATGATTTACAGTGGCGGGGTAATCGAATTTGAAAATTTGTTCACGGTCTTATCTCTGTCAATCTCCCGATGAAACTTGCAGGACTTACAGATAAAAGTATGCAGTTCAAAATGTATATAACAATTTTTCGATAGAGAATTGTTTTCCGAAGTGTTTTGGTCCTGCTGCGAGGTTGATTTCGCAGATTTCGGAAGAGTACATTTAATTCACCACAGATTATACGCTGAAACGCATTCAACAATATGAAAAATATATCGCGGGGGCACCGTGAAACATGAAACGTGTCGGATCTTTCCCGGCGAGTCTTCAGGGATGCATAGAATTCTTTAATGAAACCGTGGAAACGTTCCTATGCATGCGGGAGTGTCCGTGACAAAACTAGTTACGCCCTTTATGAAGCTTTTGTTAAACGATTGAATCAACGTGGACGAATCAAAAGCTGGCCCGCCTGTTGTTTATGACAACTTTTCAGCGGACGTGACATCAGATAGTTTTATTTCACCGTGAGGTTGTCCCTTTGAGCTCCAACGAAATCTGCAGGAGATCTCCCGTCAGTGGTGAAAACGCATGAAAGACCGTGTTTAGAACGTGTAATTCAAACACGCGACTGTTTGAAAGATTGCTAAATTACCGAAGAAAATTCTTCACAAAAGTATTAAAAGTCTCTATTTTTAATCGTTGCTGCTCATTTAATTTTTATGTGGATTAATAACCTCTCACAGAAAAATGATAAATTAATTTTTCGATGTTTACAATGTGCACAAATAAATTAATTCAATATCTAATTTAATGATGCTTTCGGCGCTGATGTTTCGGTCAATTAATACATCTAGCAATTTTCCAAAAAACTTTTGTTCTTTCCTAACGTTTCGGTTCAGTTTTGAACCTTTTTCAAAGGTAGAAATTGCGTCTACAAGAAAATATATATCAATGCTTGTTCAGTAAAATTCTTAATTTCGCCGGCTCCGCTATCGCAAAGCCGAAATTAATGTTTCGAAGGGAAATATCGGTGGCCAGGTCTTGGAGGAACCATCGAGATCCTGGATCGTTTCTCTCGCGCACGGAAAGGAATCGATCACTCCGAATCGATGGTTCCGCGAGAATCACGTGACGCTTTTCTCATTGTTGTCCTTCGAAGTCGAAAGCCCGGTTGATTGATGGTATCTCTCGCAATCCGTATATATGCTTGCATGGCCTCCCGCTGCTTTGCAAGACAATGATCGCCTCTTTTCTCCTCCGTCGCGGCGGAACATTGAATAAAAAGTAAAAGCCAACGACTTTCGACCCCCTTTTCGCCGGCCTCATATTACTCAGACAATCGCATGAATAAAATATGGACGTGATGCTGGGAGAGAGCCACGCTGACGGTTCTAGCACGGGTCGGGCGCCCGCGCTACCATCTATCTGTTGCCATTTCGCAAACAATTTCCACCGAGCCCATCATCATCGGTGGTTACCGAACCGATCCCGAACAGGTGCAGTCCGACAATTGCTACCGGGATGCGGTGACGCGAATAAGAGCAACCTAATGATACAGATTCGATCGAACATCGAAACGCGAACTGTACAGAAATTCAAGTGCAACCTGCAATTGCATCGTCGAATAACACGGCCTCGGAGTCGCGAGCAGACTTCCCCAAAAGTCTGCGTTTCAACGCCGAAAATTTTTCGATTTCTCGAGTTCTTCTTTTCTACTTCAATTTGTTAATTTATCTTAAATGTATCTACAATTCAATATCTGAATTTTTAATGAAGGAATTTACCTTGGTATACTTCAGAATTTTCAAGAATGTCGTACCGACTGAATTATCGAATTTCTATCGAAACTGATAGCTTCTCACTGCAATTTATTGATTTAGTCTATAACCTACTTCTAGAATAAGAACGCGCTGCATTTTTACGCTTTTATTAGCACTCAGAATGTTCGTGAATTTTCATTAACCTCTTAATCATTGAATTTGATCGAAGGAACTTATTGCATTCCACGTCGCTTTATTGATTTCAACGGGTGTCTGCTCTGAGATAATGCACTGTTTTATGCATTTTCTAGTGCACGAGATTTATCTTAATTTCTCGATGTCCGGATTATTGAACTTTTTTACAGAAGAAGTTGTTAAAACCCTGAATTGTTGAATTTTAATAGAGGAACTTATTGCTTCCCACCTCGATTTATTGATTCTAAATGGGTGTCTGCTTCCAGGCAATGCACTGACTTCAATGCAATTTTCAGCTCGCAGGTCTCACAATTTTCTACAATCTCCCGATACCTGAATTATCAAGTTTCCAACGAATGAACTTATTACTTATCGCTTTATCGATTGGCGGGGGTGTTGTTCACGTTTGAACACACACACGCACACACACACGGTCTCAAATTTCATTAATCTGCCAAGGATAGAAGCAAGTGTAGCAAACCGTGTCAGAATTTGTAACTTCATTTTGTTGCGTCATCGGTGGAGCCACTTTTAGCCAAGTCGTCGAACTATCGACACCAAAAATCTGACTCGAAGTAGCTCGCAAATGTCGTTTTATATTCGGGATTCGGTAGGACCTCGATTAAAACCGGCGGCATAGGAATCGAGATAATCGAGATCTGGATAGAAAAAATTGGAATCGCAATTTACATTCACGAAAGATATTTTATTTGATAATAAATACCATTTTTTATAATACAATATATACATTTATTTCTTCTTGTTTTGTTAAAGTTGCTTCGATAAGAGATTTGTCAACGTTTCATTATCAATAAAGTGGCTTCCGGTGTGTCGTCACGAGTGGAATCCCCGTGGAAGGAATTTTACTCATTTTACACGCATCTGTGACGTCAGAGCTTAAACACAGAGCTGGAGAAAATAGTATTTTAAATAGTAAATAGTAAATAATCCCATTTTTTTTAAGTATCTGTACAATTTTGAAAATAAAATATTTTATTTGATGCAGTAATTTTTGAAAATAAAATATTTTGTTTGATGCAGTAATTTTTGAAAATAGTATTTTATTTTAAGAATATTGAAAATATTTGAACTATTTATTTTCAATTTCAACTTTAAATATTATTGCTCAAAATAATGGTTCGCATTCAATAGATATTGCGAACCTTTGAAACTTCATTTACTATCGAGTTTAAAAGCTCGATTTCGTGATTTATTCGATTTTCTGAACGCGCAAGCGATTATATAATTGCTACTGTTAGCCATCCAAAATGGAAATTACGATGGATTCCGAAAGACTTAAATGAAGCAAAACGTACTTTTATTAAAGAAACCGTATTAAATGCTTTGAAACAGATAGCAAATCTAGATTCAGAGTCACGACCTCAATTACTTTCACAAAACAAAGAAGTAGATGACTTTTTTTCCTTTATGGCAAAAGGAATAAATGATATCAGTCATACAAATATTGCAGAATTAGAATGAATTCAATATTTGAGCGATAGTGATACACGAATTGAAAATATTGCAAAGTATAAATACATGCAAACATTATTTTAAAAATACAACACAGCTATTCCATCCTCTGCTCCAGTTGAGAGACTTTTTAGCTTTGCTGGACTGATTCTGTGTCCTCGAAGGAGCACCCTAACAGATTCCAATTTGGAACACTGCACCTTCTTGTATGCGAATAGCAGCAGTCAAACAAAAAAATAAAACGAAAATGTGGCAAATGATATAGTTTCTTATATTAAGTACCATTTCTTCTTTAAATTATTGCAAAAATAAGAAATATTAAATAAGTAATGCGATTTCTGAAAGTATTAGGTATAACCACAAATGATTTCGGCGCTACCGGTTCGATCAAAGAATACTAGAAATTAGCAATTTTGCAGAATTATAATTTCGACGTTTCGGTTCGGTTTTGAACCATCTTCAGGAAAAGTCCGCGTCTGTGAAATAGACACTGTTATTCATTACAACAGAAACAATTTTATGATTTAAACCAGAGGTAAAATACGTACTTGCTAACTTTGAAAAAATACACAATGAAGAGCGTAAATAAATGGTACTTGTCTATACGAGGGTTTAAACTGTACTAGACTGTAACCGTTGCGACAAACGTCAAGAAGTCGTTGAGAGTTTGAAAAACTGGTCCAAAACAAACATCGCAACAGCTAAGATAAGTAACAGAAGATTATTTCTTTTAACATGTAGAAAATGTAAATTGATTCCAAATTTTATTCGTAAGAACGTAATGAATAGATTTAATATTATCACCACTTCCTCTTTCACTCAAAACAAATTATTCAATCTATTAAATAGAACCATGAGGAAATTATTAAACATTGCAATTAAGGATTCACATGGCTTATTATTAGAATCAGTTAATAGATTACATGAACTTGATGAAGAACTTCGGTTTTTGATTCCTCAGAATGTGTTGATTGATTTTTATGAACGAGAAAACATAAAACATTCACGTGCATTTGAGAATTGTAAAAAGCGTTGTTTAAAAAAGATTGAATTTTTGAGGGAAATTGAAAATAAAAAGTTTAATAATGGTGATTATAATCATATAAGCAACAACAATATTGTAGACAATAATTCCAACCCAGTTGATAATAACAACAATCCATGGTTCATCAACTTAACTAACATCATTGTTACTGAAAAGGTTGAAAAAGTGTTAAAATTAGGTCCTAAATTTGCAATTAATGTTCCTAAGAAATTTATCACCTCTCCTCATTTCATTGCTGCAATTGAAGCGGGTGTATCAAAATTGAGTGATATTAATAACATCAAATCGTCAACTAGGGTCAAAATTGTGAATAAAATTCTGAATCGAGTTACATCAACAAACAATGTTGTACAACAACATAATAATGGGTTTTCTGCAGTTGAATTGAAGGAAGCTAAACAATTTCTTGAAGTCAACAATAAATTACTATTATTAAAATCAGATAAGGGCAATTCAACAGTGTTGGTAGACAAAGATATGTACATTAGCGAAGTTTCCAAATTGCTAAATGACAAAAATACTTACAATATTAGCAAATTTGAATATACCAGTACTTTTGAGAAAGAGGCAAACTCTATTATCTCCAAATGGGTAAAAAAAGGACATTTGGACGAAAATTTGGGGAAAAAATTAAAATCTTATAATTCTATCACACCCAGAGCATATGCTCTACCTAAAACATATAAGAAAGAATTAGCTTGGAGAATCATTGTTTCTTCTATTGGAGGTCCCACTTATAAATTATCAAAGTTTTTAGCCTCTATCCTTTCTACGTTAGTTGGCAAATCACCTTATCACACCGTTGACAGTTGGAAGTTGGCGAGGGAACTTAGAAACAAATGGATTCCTGGAGATTCTATGCTTGTCTCGTTGGACGTAACTGCTCTTTTCACTAATGTTCCGATAGATTTGGCCATACAAGTATTAGAACATCGTTGGGATGAAATAAAATCTAATACTAGAATAAACAAAAATGATTTTCTTTATGCAGTTAAATTTGTCTTAAATGCCAATGTTTTCATGTTTAATGGGATTTTTTATAAACAAGTGTTTGGTACAGCGATGGGTTCTCCTATTTCCCCAGTAATAGCCAATATAGTGATGGAAGAACTAGAGAAAGTTTCAATTGCTAAATTGCCTTTTGAATTAACGCTTTA
Source organism: Lasioglossum pauxillum (assembly GCA_933228785.1). Classification (NCBI taxonomy): domain Eukaryota; kingdom Metazoa; phylum Arthropoda; class Insecta; order Hymenoptera; family Halictidae; genus Lasioglossum; species Lasioglossum pauxillum. Next base: position 33,870,320 of record OW121701.1, on the reverse strand, counting down.
CAAGAGATATGTCGATGATATCTTGATTTGTTGCAAGCCAGACCAAATAACAACAATATTAGATACGTTCAATGGTTTCCATAACAGACTTCAATTTACTCATGAAGTTGAAGCAGATTCATGTCTAAATTTCTTGGACATTAGCATAATTAGAGCAGACAATGAATTAAAATTAAATTGGTATCATAAATCTACTTGGTCAGGGAGGTATTTGAATTTTCATTCTTTTCATCCAATACAACACAAGATTGGACTTTTTAAAGGCATGGTTGATCGTGCGATATTGTTAAGCAACCCTGAATTTAGACCGAATAATATTGCATTGATTAAGAATGTACTTAAAGTAAATGGTTATCCCATTCAGTTGATTTCCAACATCATAAAAAAACGTATATTTGAAATTTACCACCCTTTTCTTATAGAAAAACGGAAAGAGGAAAAATACATGAAAAGGGGTCCAATTAGTTGGAAAAACACTGTTGTTCTCCCATATGTTAATATCATTTCCAACGATATTAGAAGGATTTTCAAAAAAGTTGGGCTACATACCATCTATAAAATCCCTGTTTATTTGAGATGTTGGTTTCCTAATATCAAAGATCCAATACCATTATTAAAATGTTGTAACGTAGTATATCAAATACCGTGCAAAGGCTGTAATCTTTCTTACATTGGACAAACTTCTAGACATTTGAGTTCAAGGATCAAGGAGCATAAAAGAAATATATTGTTACCATTATCACAACACACCGCCTTGACGAAGCATTCATTTGAACTTGACCATGCATTTGATTTCGAAAATGCCAAAATACTGGATAAAGAAAGCAATTTTCATCAAAGATTATTATTAGAAACTGTTCACATGATTAAACATCAAAGTGTCAATCTTAGGTACGAAAAACCTGAGATTAATGAAATTTACACTACATTACTGAATCAGTAATCAACTTATGATGATTTTCTATAATAATCTAAATAATGAATTCCAGTTATATAAATATGGTCAAGCACATTAACATAGTTATGTTAAACTCCACATATTAAATGATTGCTAATTTTTTCTATCAATTTTTGGTAATACATGGGCTGGAAATGTGTTGATGAATATTTAAAATTTGAATTCCGCGCCAAATATTGATTTGGCGTCTCTTGATCCTTGACACCGGATTGGCTAGTAAGTTCTACGATGTTTCTATGTTTTTCTGCCTTGACGTTTGTCGCAACGGTTACAGTCTAGTACAGTTTAAACCCTCGTATAGACAAGTACCATTTATTTACGCTCTTCATTGTGTATTTTTTCAAAGTTAGCAAGTACGTATTTTACCTCTGGTTTAAATCATAAAATTGTTTCTGTTGTAATGAATAACAGTGTCTATTTCACAGACGCGGACTTTTCCTGAAGATGGTTCAAAACCGAACCGAAACGTCGAAATTATAATTCTGCAAAATTGCTAATTTCTAGTATTCTTTGATCGAACCGGTAGCGCCGAAATCATTTGTGCATATACAAAAATTTACGATCGTGAAAATTCAAACGTATTATTAGGTATAACGACGCAAAAAATAAAATATTCTATTTTGTGTTTCAAATTATTCAAATAGAAATATTTTATTTTGTGGATGAAATTGTTAAAATAGAATATTTTATTTTGAGGTTCAGATTCTTTAAATAGAAGTATTTTATTTTGAGGTTCAGATTGTTCAAATAGAAATATTTTATTTCGAGGTTCAGATTGTTCAAATAAAATACTATTTTCTTTAAGCAAAATAAAATCTAAAATATTGAATAGTATTTCAAATATTTTTTTCGCCAAATAATGCCCACTTCTGCTTAAATATTGGGACTACGAGAGCTTCAACGGTGGGGGGAATAGGCAAAGTGAGCGAGAACCCCCCTTATTCTTGAGTTGTCCGACAATACTTGCCGTGGAAACAAAATAAATAGTGGGGATGATCTATGCGTAACAAGACTCTACTGTATGTCTAATTCAGAAAGTGACGAACGAATTATATTGCGGTTCCACTGTAATACATATTCTTGACGATCGAAGGGGCCTTATTACTAAACCGATAAACTAGCCGCAACAACTTCTAAACCATCAACTCTTTAAGAGCAGAGCGTATGCTGTATATACGTATGCCGGGATCACGAGAGTCCTCTTCACTATGAAGAGCCTCCACACCGAGAAACTATTACTGCTGAAAAGTGCTGCGAACTGTTGCGAAAGCTGAGCGAGGCCATCGAGGAAACACCGTCCAATAGCGTCGGACAGGAAAAGTGTAATTTTTCTGAAATAGAGCGCTCGCCTCGAAGCGGTTTCAAGACCGCGAAAAAGTCGAGTGACTTTTCATTTCATTCGCCTTCGAATCACGCTCTCCAGTTCTTCCAGAATTTTTTAAATTCTCCTCGATATGCGAACGTTTGTGTCTACGGATCGTTCGAAATAGTTGCCAAACTTTTATACCATTTTTTGTAGATTCCAATGACGTGATATAACATTTTTTGTTCGAAATTGTCAGGGTCAGTTGAAAACAATTCTCCGCTCGTCTTTTTAACGCCATGAAAGAGAAAAATATAAATCCAGAACGCTGCATTTAAAGCTCGCAACAATAATAATTGCACGGTGTTAAAGTAAGCGTACTCAAACAAATGGTTTGTTTTGGATTTCAAACAGAATAATGCAGTCTTTAGTACCTACATTTTAAAAGTCGTAAATATTTTTATAATTATTTTCAGAAAATCTGTAATATCTGTAATATGATAATTTTAAAAAATAATAGTACAATAATACAATTTTCGACCATAAAATTGAACGAATAAAATCTTGCAGTGAGAACAACGGAAAGACTCATGCAAAAAAATATCTTCAAAATAATGATTCAAAAATTTATGTTGCGAAATAGGTCGGTCGTCAGAGGGCAGAGGTGGGCATTATTTGGCGAAACAAATATTTCAAATACTAGTTAATATTTCAGATTTTGTTTTGCTTAAAGAAACTAGTATTTTAAATAAGATATACAATTTCGAAAATAAAATATTTCTATTTTAACAATTTGATCCTCAAACTAAAATATTTCTATTTTAATTCGTACCATTGTTTTCAGTAATAATATTTTAAATTGAAATTGAAAATACAGACAAAATACAAATATTTTCAATGTTCTTCAAATAGAATATTATTTTCAAAAATTACTGCATCAAATAAAATATTATATTTTCAAAGTTGTACACATACTTTAAAATAAATAGGATTATTTGCAATTTACTATTTAAGATACTATCTTCCCCAGCTCTGTCTGAAGGTTGAGACTTTGCATGCGAATTGGAGGAATTTCAGTGAATGTGGGACAGTAATGCAGAGACTGGAGATCATTTGCAGTCGTTTCAATCGTCGGTCGTGCGATTGACATTGAAAAATGAGAGAAGAGAATTGGAAAAGTCGACGTGGGCCTTTTTATTCTTCGGAATCCCGTCGGCGTTCTTTGGAAAGTGGAGAGGTGGGATTAATTTTTTGGGATGCACCTGCGAAAACTTCGTCGAGCGTGTCTGGCCTCGCATCCGTTTCCTTCGGGCACGTTTCTCGTTTCTCGTTTCCGCGTTTCCAATCCCTCAGACGGAGGAGGTTCTCTCGGCCGACTTATCTCCGCCGATTTGCCCTCACCTCAGTGCGCCCCAAGTGCGCGTATCTTTGGGCTTCCACAACGATGACTGGTAATCACATCGACGTTTCCCTAACATCGGCCCGACCTGTACATTCTTCCGCGGCCATTTTTTCCGAGATTTATTTCGATCGGAATGAACGGGGAATGAAAATGAGAGGCCGCCAAATGGAGATTGGATCTCCCCTCCTGATTTACTGTAATCTTATTCGCTGCTCGAAACGAGATAGTCTTCCCGAAGCTTTCCCGGCGAACAGGGATGCTGATTGACAGCGATTCACGGCTGCCGAATTTGTTTAATCCTCCCCTAGCCGGACAGTTTCCACGATTTCCTGGCCAGAGCTATTCCAATTTTTACGTAACGATTCACTTATATACAGGGTGATCCACAAGAAAATCACCTAAATATCTCCGTTAGGGTTGAAGGTCGAACACAATTTTACAGGGGTTACCTTTAAATCGCCGATACAGAACATTTTCTGATCGTTGTTGTCTTCAAGGTCTTCGATTGTTTTTTTAAATGGCGCTTAAATGACTGTGACCTTTAAATGACATTATAAAAATATAATGTTGCCATTTGAAAAACAATTGGCGATCTTCAAAATACCTTGAGGACAACAACAACCAGAAAATTGTTTGAATCATCATATTTGTCTTCCAAACGAAAATTGTTTAATATGAAGTGTAGTACACAACGTAGTAACTAGATTCTTAATAACTTGACTTGAATTGCAAATATGGCACTTCACGGTCCGAACCTAATTGAAAGAAACGTAAACGAGAATGAAACTGGACTACTCACGCAAAATATCGTCACGCAAAGCATTAACTGGTGCAAGAGCTACCGTAAACCTTAGGTCAGCTACTCACCTGAAACAGAAAGCACAAAGACAGTGAGCGTAAACGGTTTAATGGAAATTCATAATGGTCCTGAGAAAGTATGGCTGCTTAAAACGAGACCGGGCATGCTCGTCCGCTCTCGAGGTATTTGCCAAATAGGCACATTTTCCGCCACAATGCGTAATAACTATGAAGATGCAGACCATATGAGGCCGTTATACTGTATATCACTGTAAATACGTCCGGGTACGTCCATTTGATGTATTCTCTCGCGTGCGAGTTCCTTTTCTTTGTAGAAGCTTTGGCACTGGGTATTCCTTGGAACGAAAACGGTCAAGGAATACGTTACCTTCTGAAGCCTTTATACTCTGCCCGACCATAATTCAATACTAATTGTGAGCGGGTTCCAGGCTTACGTAACTCGATCGTAAAGCATATTTCGGGTAAACGGATCGTGTTACTGTCGTGGAACATGCATTGCGCAGAATAACTTGCCTCGGAGCTATTCAATCTTTGATTTTACAAAGTCAGAATAAGGCTGACTAGAGGGAAAGATTTCTTACAGAGAAAATAGAATAGAAACGATATTAATTACTATTGATAAACTGTGAATATTTGTACATATATTTATTTTATTTTTGCCATAAGGAAGCTTCCAAACAATTAAGAGAATGTTGCTGTTCTAGGTTTTACAAAATTATGTGTGAAAATGTACATAAAGAACGTACATAGAGATTCTCTGTTTAATTATTATTGTGCCATAAACAGACTGCAGACTTTTATGCAAAATAAAAATTGTCTGTGACAATTGTATGACTATTTCGATTTTTCGACTGATCAAAGTTTTCGCCAATCGAACTGAGAACCCGCGAGCTTTTCAAGTCGACGAGAAACGAAAGACTCGGATAGCGTGAGAGTGGGGCAATGAAAAAGTCGGAAGCTCGAAGAAATCGTGGGCTAACGCGGAAGGATAGCTAAGTAAGCTTCGTGGGAGTTCGATCGCCAAATCTGTGGAAAAATTAATCAGGCTCAAGCGAGACCTCGGAGAGGAAGTTCCGACCGAGAAAACGGCAGAGGAAGTTCGGGATCCGAGAATTCCTGGGGAAAGAATGATACAGGCGAACAGTTACAGCTCTCGCGGGCTTGTTCGTTAAACGAGAACGAATATTGACGGGCGAAAAAATGTCTTTGAGAGGGAACGCGTAAAGAACAGTCTGGATATTGAAAAAACTCGAAACGAAATTCCACGAAGTCCCAGGATTCAATTTCTTTCGTACGCCGTCATCTTCGATTTACTGGTCGTTCTCTTTAGTGTGAATTATTATTGTGCTACTATTTATGTCTTGCTGTGGAGTCATTTTTACTACGTTTTTATTATCTTGCTTTCTTGTCTGTCTGTCTGTCTGTCGGTCTGTTTGTCTGTTCAGTACAAATTTTGCAATTGATTTTAAACTAACTTCCCGATGAGCTAGAGACTTGACATTTTAAACTTAGCTCAGAACTGGATGACAATGTAATAATTTTTAAAAAATTTTAAAAAAAGCCTATGCGTTTAGGAGATATAAACTATTAAATTTAACCGTTACACCTCCCCGCGCGACGCTCGGTAGCACGTGATCGCGTTCAGCAATCCCCACTCCGCGCGACAGCGCTCCCTACTCCACTACGCGTTCCCACTCTGGCTCATTCCCACTCCACTGACCCGCTTCGCACCGAAGGAGCTCAGTATGCGTTCGAGCTCCGTGCGGTGTTTACAAAATTTCTACGTATTATTATACTATAATCTTTGTTTATTAAGCGAAAGAACAGTTACACCGAAATTCTCCGTCGAGCCTTTATCTTTGACATTTTACCACGGCGGCGTTTGTTTTCGATAGAACGCGGTCGCTTTACCGGCTGAAATTACTATATGTCTCTGTTATAATCTCATCAAAATGTGTTTAAAATCGATTGAAACATTTCACACACATAAGACTGAAAAGCAGAAAATAATTATTTAAATAAAAATAAATTTTTTAAAAACACCACGTTTTTAAAACGGACTAAAAAGTATAAAATAATTTTTCCTCACCCCGTACAGATAGTCCTGAAAATTTGTGATTGTGAATTTTGAATAGCTGTGAAAATACTTGTAAGATTTAAAACGAAAAACGTGGGGCACAAGATAATACATAGTAAGGAGCGTAGAGGGTAACTGCCGTTGAGAAAACTCGCACAACAGTTCATATCATTTGCAATGCAATAAAATTGTTAGTGGTTTAGGTGAACTATTCATGCATCAATTATCTATTGCATGTGCCCCACGTTTTTCGTTTTAAATCTTCCAAGTATTTTCACAGCTATTCAAAATTCACAATCACAAATTTTGAGGACTATCTGTACGGGGTTAGGAATCTGTATGGTGCTAGGAAAAATTATTTTATACTTTTTAGTCCGTTTTAAAAACGTGGTATTTTTAAAAGATTTATTTTTATTTAAATAATTATCTGTTACTGGGCTTTCAATGTCACGTGGAACGATAAAACACAAAATTGCGCGGGGAATGTACAGTTGATTCCGAGTCTTGGGTCTCTTTCGGAAAGCTTTAAGTTGCTCATTTGAGGAATAGAAATCAGTTGACTACGGTTCGCAAAAAGTTTCAGGACCGTCGAGTTGTTGGAACGCCATTAACGTTTGCCTTAATCAGGTGCAATTGCATCTGTAGTTGCAGTTCCTTCTATTAAAGCTTAAAACGAGTTCCAATTTGACCGTGAAATCGATAGAAGTTGTTTCACATACAGGGTGTACCTTTTCACTGGATAAAGCACGAAAGGGACTCGTTTGAAATTCGCAAAGTGAAAATACCAAGAGAAATGTATCCCAATGCATGAACGTTAATAGACCCCCGGATAATTCGGAGAAATGAATTTGGTCTCTTGCCAGAAGCATAATCAGCCACGGTAATTGCTAGAACCCGTAGATGAGCTCTCTGTTTCATTGATTCAACAAACGCAGTGGTCCACGCGCGTTTTATGCTCTCCCAGAAATCTGTTCCCTCGTTTCGTTTTTTTTCCGGCTTTTCCCATTTTCATGGAGGAATGTCGCGGGAAATATTCCCGCTGTAAATTCTGCAGCTGCGGCGCGGCTTGCTTTTTGCGGCATAAAATTGTCGCGAATTTATATGACGCGCTTCTTGTCCTTCGTCGTATTTTTTTACATTGTCTCTCTGTTTTCTAGACCTTCTCTTGTAGGCTGCGAGTATTTTCCGCGGCATTGAACAGTATTACTGTTTTCAGGTGTTCGCGAATTTATTCGGCAACCTTTCCCTGCTCATACTAACGCCCCCTCGAATTATTTAGCACCTCTATGCGGCGGAGTATCCTTTTAGGTATTCAGAACGGAATAACTTTTCCCCGGGAAGCGTTAATAAACGCTTGGGAATTATTGTGCAAGCAAACTTAGAATTATCTTGGTTAAATTGTTAAGCTGAGCTATTCGCGAATTAAACTTTCTTGTCCTCGTAGAAATTTCCAATTTAATAAGAAGCGAAGAATCCTTGAGAAGTGAACTATTGTTAAAAATTTTCATCAAATTCCCAAGTTAGAAGCGCCTACGTAATTAATATTAATGAAAAAGTATTTATCTCTTAGATGGAGGTTGAAAAACATCCCCGTGTTTTTCTGAAAAACGTATTCGCTACAATGACGCTGTAGGAATTTAAATCTATTGGTACCGAGGGACCGGAAAATAAAATATAGTGATTTCTTTCTCATTTAAATTGGTCTTATTTGTACGAAAATGCAAATGAATTCCGGATAGCTTTGGTTGTTTCGTTATTTATGCAAAGCTGGAGGTTCGCCTCGATATTCGTATCACGGAATCAGCGATGAAACCGAGGATTGCACAGTTTTATTGCTTAATTATTTCCCGAAGCCGGAAGACATCGATTCCTCTCGGACAGATTGGACAGCATTCTGTTTGACCCAATTAGGTGACCAGTTCCGAAAAGTAACCGCGGCGCTTCTTCGATGTATCCTGGCGAAAATAGTATTATATTTACCAAGGCAGTCTCGATCGACGGGTTCCCAGAAGACTGACAAATTTAAATGGAGATCTTCGTGCAGCATCAACGGAAATCGGGAATTCTTAAGAATTTCCGTGAATATGATTATTGGACGAATTCTTTCAGCGTATGCTAAATATGAACAATATATTACTGCATATGTATTAGACAGATATGGTACAATAGTTAGTAACATTTGAGAAAAACATTAATAAAAAAATTGATTCTTTTATCTTTTCACCAAATATAAAATAAAATGTCTACCATTGTGTGACAATTATAAAGAAATTTAAGCTGCACGAGAAAGTACTAAAACACTTTTTAATATTTTTAACGATAAAGATGGCGAAAAACGGGTCCCATGAAAATCACCGACCCAGTTTTTACCGACAATATTTCACCGACTCCAGGTTTGACCAACAATAACTTTGGCTGACAACGTCATGAACCGACAACGATTTTGACCGATGACTTTAGTCGACGACTATATTATTCGATAGTAATACCTAGACTGCGGATGTTTATGCACAATAAAAATTGTCTGCGTTGATTGCAGAAAATAGCATCGAAATTGAATGTTATTTCTTCCCCTAATCATTTTAATAGATGGGAAATCATACACAGGGTGTCCCACGTAACACTATTAATCTGACAAAAAATATTTTGACTGCTGCAGATGATTTAAACAAAAGTCGATCAGTTTTCGATTAGTTATACATTCCAATAAAAAAATTTCGTAAATTTTCTTTTTAATTATCGCCAAGGCCACCTTCATTTTTTAAAATGGTACTTCAAGGTCATCCGAATGTCATGGTATACTAGGTCGTTGAATTCGTCTTGATATGGGCTATAATACTGTTAAGTCAAAAATACCAAGTGCCATTTAAAAAAATGAAAGTGGCCAATACTAAAAATAAAAAACGTCGAACTTTTTTTTATTGCAATGTATAGCCAATCGAAAACTGATCAACTTTTGTTTAAAATATTTTTTTGTCAGATTATCGCAAGAGCATGAAAAATCGTGAAAAGTGTTACGTGGGACACCCTGTATATATTGACATTTAAAATTTTTTAAATTCTCTTATAATTTTGAATTTCATCTACTCAATTTTTCTATAAATGCATAAAGATCTGCAGTCCAGTAATATCGTTTCTAAAGATGGTGCCGACATTTTTCTCTTTAACTATTTTGCACTGACATTTTTGCTTTTGTATAAAAATATAATTATTACACTGTAAGAAGAATTAGACGTAGTTGCGTAATACTGTCGTCGACTAAAGTCGTTGTCGGTTAAAGTCGTCGTCAGCCAAAGTTATTGTCGGTCAAATCTGGAGTAGGTGAAATATTGTCGGTGAAAATGATGTCGATCAAACCTGTGTCGGTGATTTCCATGGGACCCGCGAAAAACGTATCCACAAAGAAATGTTGTGAATTTTGACATAACCAGTGTTCAATATGCTGAGAAAATACCTATAGATGAAAGAAAATTGAAAAAAATACTAAAACTTCAGCATACACCTAACATATGGTCCTATTAATCTTGACACTAAATTGAATCGAGAAATGTATCCGCACTTCACGCACAGTTTCCCAACGCGTAAACAACGTTTTAAGGTAAACTAATACCGTTGTGCAAGCTTGTCACACGAAGCAGTTTTAATTGTATTTTATTCGCCTGCAGCGTCGAACAGAAGCGAAAAATATATCCGTGTGACATAATCCGCGCCGATTCGTAGAACGACATATTTCACGTGCTGTTTTTCAATAATTTTTCCCTCGGAAAGAAATCCTGTGCATTCGTTGCGCGTTATTCAGTCGAGTTCCGCCCACTCGCGTTGCAAGGGAAAATAGTGCGTTTATGATCAGCCTCGATGGCCACGGTTAAAACTGCACAGCGTCTAAAATTAATTCCTGCCGTTAATTCTTGCAGTTTAATAGTTGTTTACACGCATGAAATGTCCACGCAGTGGTCACAGCCATTGCGGGAAACAGCACGGTTGCGTTTCGAGTCGGTTTCGCACAGAAATTCCGGAATTACCGTGTAAAACGTATCGGCGTGTCTCTAACACGCGTTATGACCATTTGACGAGACGTAATTCTCAATGACGTAAAAGACCATGCTAACGTGTTTTAACACTCGGACCATTCTATAGCTTCGAAAATCGCCTAAAACCACAATAATTCGATGAATGAAATAAAAATTAGTAAGTTAAAGCATGTGGCTCTTCACAGTTTGTTTGAAAATCCTGTAGTCATAATTAGACTGCGGATTTTATGCATTTATGACAAAAATGGTACGTACAATTTAAAACAGTGGACATATTAAAAATATTTAAGGTCACCAGTGTATTAGCTTCACCTTAATAAGATAATTAAAAGAAGAAAGAAATGCTTATTTGGCTCCTATGCCTTGCTATCAATGCAAACATTTTTTATTTTCATAATAGTTGTACAAAACAAAGTTGAAATATTATGATTATTAGTAGACAGCGGATCTTTATGCAAATTGAAAATTTTCTGTCTGAATGGCAACGAACTAGAGTGAAATAAAAATTGATTTTTCTCCTTGATATGTTTAATAGGTCGAAAAAGATAGAGCAGTATTTTAAATTCTTCTAATGATTTTATCATTTTAAATTACATCATTCTTGTCATAAATGCATAAAATTTGTTGTCTAATATTATTAGCGTTAAGAAAATTAACATCAATCTCAAAGAGTAGTAGGTTTAAAAATATGTAAAAGGAAGTTCCAGCATAGAAATATGAGTGGACCCAACCGCGACTGTCGTAAACAGTTAAAATCGTCCGACGAATTAAACGTTTGTTGAAAGTTGCAAATACAAGTATGCGTTTTGTAGAGTAATGTTGATGAATGCAGTCAAAGAAGGTCGGGTCAAGTCGAATCGGACTCTGGATCTCTCGCTTCCTCGGCATTGGCTGAAGCTGCAAACAGTATATACCACGATATAAGAATATCGAGAATTTCCGGGATTTCAGGTACTCGAGACACGTCCGTTGTACAGTGGGCGTCGTTAACGGTACCGCGAGTACATACGAGCTATTCCCGCGCACGAAAGCAAACCGAGAACGTAGAATAATATTTATTTCGATTTCTGGCCGGATACACTAATTCCATTTCAAACCAGGGTACAGCTGGGAGCAAAATTGAACAGGTACAGGCTGTCTCATACGGGTGCACAAGTTTCATTCCACAATTACGGTAAGGAGCATAACTGATTCCACACACTTTAAATCAGAATAACTTTTATAGAATGGACCGCAATTTCACTGTAAGGTTGGAAGAATTAGTTTAGTAAATGACGTCTAATAAATAAGTTGAACAAATTCATTTGGTCAGAATTGTGAAAAACAATACTAAAAATTGATTTTTACAACTTTTTCAGCTGGCCCAATAACGAAAATTTAAAAAATGTGTTTTGTTAACTGGTATAAATTATATATGCTCTGAAAAGTTGTAAAAATCAATTTTTACTATTGTTTTTCACAATTCCATCCAATTCATTTTTTCAGCATATTTTTTACACATCATTTACTGAACTAATTCTTCTAGCCTTATAGAGAAATTGAAGTCGTTTGGTCCATTCATAAAAATGTTGTTCTGATTTAAAGTGTGTGAAATCAGTTATGCTCCTTACTGTATATAGCTGCATTCCTAAGAAATAACTCGATAAATTTATTCTTTTTGGACATACATTATCATTGTTCAGATTTAAGGATGACGTCTTATGACAGACTTCATGTTTAGATGAAGTCGTCTTTAAGATCTCAAGGTGACTTCCGTTTTTTAAAATGGAACTGTACGTTTTTTTATTTAGCCTGGCTTGTACTTTGAGGTCATTCAAGATCATTGAACATCATTTGTTGCTGTGAAAATGCAGTATGAAATTGGTAAAACCAAAAGCTTATGAATTAAATACTAAGTCTGTAGAAAACCAAAGACATTTAAAACATTCAACAGAGACTGTAAAATATTGATCGAAAATCAGCAAAAACTGACACTTAACGTGATCATTATACTTTTTCAGAAAAGTGCAACATCGTATACAACGCCATATCAAACGCGTCGAATGAAAAATTACTTGAATTAAACCCCTGTAGAGAGCACAGAGTTTTGCATATAACTACTGTACATTTTTTTTATTTAGCCTGGCTTGTACTTTAAGGTCAATCCAGGTCATTGAACGTCATTTGTTGCTGTGGAAATACAGTATGAAATTGGTAAAACCAAAAGCTTGTGAATTAAATACTGAGTCTGTAAAAAACCAATTAAAGGCATTTAAAACATTCAACAAAGACTAAAATATTGATCGAAAATCAGCAAAAGCTGATCACTATACCTTTTCAGAAAAGTCCAACATCGTATACAATGTTATATCAAACGCATGGAATGAAAAATTACTTAAATTAAACCCCTGCAGAGTGCCCAGAGTTTTGCATATAATAGCATATCTGCGATGATTGAGTTCCAGTTATCGATCTATGCAGATTCCAGGCTAACGACATATAATTCAATTGCCAGAGCCTCTGTCAAAGTGTCAAACCGCCGGAACAATCCCCAATTTGAACTTTCGAATTCCGCGGACGTCTAAATTATTGAATGAACCAAGGCTGCTGGTTCCAAATGCGAGTACCCTGTTTGCAAACTTGATTAATACCGTTTGCTTCGCGGAAGCTAACTTGAAAAATGAACGAGGGAGGCAGTAAGATAAGAGCTCGGAAGGAAGCTTGCGCGCGAGCGAGAGACTTTGACCTCGAGTTATAGTCACATTCGCGGCGCGGCAGCTTTTAACGACGAACCGAGTTATTGTCGGTAACTCAAAATAAGAGACTGGCTCTCTCCTTCGCCTCTGACAACGACCGTGTAGCAGAGAGGTCCGACACTCGCAAACTTGTCGTGCTAGGTCCTGTGTCTTTCTGTACTTAAACGTAACTTTTCTCGGCGACCTGATACGGGAGATTCTTTCGCTGGGTCGACAGTGTTTCATTCTTTAATGTTTCTCTGTTTCCGCGGTGGTGTACGTGTGAAGGATTATTAATTCTTGAGATTTCCAGTTTTATATTAAGCTCTACGAACGTGTTACGAGCCAGGGCCGCGAGCAGCACGAGTGGCCGGCGAAGGGTTGTTACCCTAGAAATATGGTATCAATTTGTTAGTTAAGGTACGCGGACGAACCCAATGCGAAATTGGGGAGCCGCTGGGAATATAGCCAACAAGGACGAACCTAACGCGAAGTCAGGGAACCTCTAGGAATGGAGCGACGCGCAGACGAACCTGATGCGAAACCGGGGAGCTGCTAGGAGATTGTAGAACGACGCGGACGAATCCAATGCGAAACTGGGGAGCCGCTGGGAGGTTAGATAAGGCCACAGACGAACCTGATGCGAAATCAGGGAGCTGTTAGGATGCGGACGAATCCAATGCGAAATTGGGGAGCCGCTAGGATAGTATAGTTTTCGGGGACGAACGCAATGCGAAATTGGGGAGCCGTTAGGTTGAATAAATCTCTGTTTGGACAATAGGAATGTCGCGGAGGAACCTGATGCGAAATCGGGGAGTCGCTAGGATAATTAGTAAGCCTCGTAGCTAGTATAATTTAATTGATACAATCCGAACGGTACGATTGTATCGTGTGGGGACGTTCAATTACTCGATTAGGATATTGGACGGTAATTATGGGATTAATGACTTTGCTTTAATTATCAAATAACACAAATATATTCTTACTATAAGAATTCGTATTACAATTGTGTAATTGTCGCGAATGGATTGAATTTCGAATAGAAAGAATTGAAAAAAAATATTACCTAAGGTAGGATGCACGGAGTTGATGCACTGGCAATGCGGTGGTTCTCGGAGCAAACTTATGACTGCTTAATAGATTTTACACCGAACTCGCGGAATCTATACAGTTAATTTTTGATTCGAAGGGGAACTTTAGCCCGATCTCACTGGTAGTTGACTTCCGAGTACTAGCCCACGAGAGTAGAAATGCAAGAGCTTATATAGCCCTACAATGACGGGCGGTTCTTGTCAGTACCCATCAAGTGAACATTCGTATTTTGTCAACGTCCAGTTGGTCGTGCGTATGTTTGGGCCCTAAACTAAACTAAATGGCTATGTAGATTTATCTAGGGTGGCTCTGTTCGTTCATGTAGGACAGTTCCTGCCAGAGATGATATTGAACACCTGTTCGTCATCCGTAATATAATATTAAATTATAAATATCTAAAGCATAAGTTACTTCATTCCAATTTAATTTTCACCCACACTATCCTAAGCTGAAATACAGAAAACAAAAGCAGCTTCCAAAATATTGAAAACGTTTTATGTGTTTTAACTGAAGTTGTGAATGCAATTAAAACTTCGGACAATAATGTGGTAAAAGCGTCATCCGTCATTATCGAATAATATATAATAAATGTTATGATTTCGGCGCAAGGTTCGATCGTTTATAGAATACCAGCATATGTGCAATTAATTAAACATGCTTCTCGACGTTTCGATCCTTATGTGGATCTTTCTCAAAGAGACATTTTTTGCGTCTGAAAAATAATATATGTATAATATACTTTGTACAAATATTGTACCACAGCCGTGTAAATCCAACGGAAAAAAGAAAAATATAAAAAACACATACTTGCTGTGACAACAGAGACAACATTTAAACAAATATTAAAGAGTTACAAATAACCGGACTTTATTCCACGGTGGCAGATGTGTAACTGAACCATGTGTTGACACAAACGCAAGAAAGAATATGTCATGTAAGAATATGATTGGTTTTTCGATATCGATCGATGGTGATTCGTAATCATATTGGGCGGCAATTTTGAACGGCGTAACTGAACAGCCTTTGAATATGTACATAAATGCAACCACACTGTAGAGCATTGTGAAATGAAACAATCGAATTTTGAAAGCAAAAGAAACAACATTTGCATTCATGGTGTTTGTATAATAATTTTATAACCCATAAGATTAATATAACATAGTGAAGGATAAAGAAAAAACAAAAACTTTAGGTAGAACCTAAATTATATTGGAAATATCATCATAAATAAACATTACTGGTTCAGTAATGTCGCGTAATAATCATGAATCATAGGTGTTTCGTACCTAAGATTAACGCTTTGTTGTTTAATCATATGAATAGTTTCCAATAATAATCTACGTTGTAAGTTAGATTCCCTGTCAATGATCTTCACGTTGTCAAAATCAAACCTGTGGTCAAGTTCCAATGAATGCTTTGTTAAGGCAGTGTGTTGTGTTGGAGAAAGAAAAATGTTACGTCTGTGCTCAGTTATGCGTGTGTCCAAATGCCTAGAGGTCTGTCCAATATATGTCAAGTTACAATCTTTGCAAGGTATTTCGTAAACCACGTTACAACTTTTCCTTAAAGGCAATTTATCTTTTATAGGGGGAAACCATTTTTGCAAATATGACGGTATATTAAAAATGGTGTAACTACCAACCTTCCTAAAGATTCTTTGTATGTCAAAGGAAATATTATCTATAAATGGAATTACTACCATGTTTCTATAGTTGATCAGACCGGTTTTCAAAATTTTTTCCTCTTTCAATTGGGTGACTAAACAAGGATGATAAATTTGAAAAATCCTTTCTTTTATGATATTAGAAACTAAAGAAATGGTAAAGTTATTACATTTCAGCACTTTTTTGATAAGAGATAAATTGTCAGATTATCGAATAATATCCTGTATCAAAATTGCAGGTACCCGTTGCGAAATACGAATAATTCAGTAGTACATATACGATATACCTATGTATTCAGCTGTTAACTGCAACCGGTGTTGGATCTTTTTAAATTTGAATTGACAACGTTCACTGCCGAAAGTGATATACACGAGTCACCGAGAACCAGTCATTCAATTATCTCACTCGTAGTAGACTTCCGAGATGCAGCACGACGCGACACGATTCGTGATTACGACAGCACTAGCCCCCGAGTATAGAAATGCAAGGGTTCATATAGCCCTGCAATGACGTCAGTACCCTTCAAGTGAACATTCGTATTTTGTCAACGTCCAGTTGGTCGTGCGTATGTTTGGGCCCTAAACTAAACTATGTAGATTATCTAGGGTTATGTAGATTTATCTAGGCTGGCTCTGTTCGTTTATGTAGGACGGTTCCTGCCAGAGATGATATTGAACATCTGTTCGTAATCCGTAACAAACGCATAGAAACAACCGTAAACTCTAATTAGCTCCCTGGAAGCTGGCGACATTAAATATTTGGATAATTTATAAACAACTGTTCAATCAGTTGAATATCAACTAGAACAGAATGGTGCAGGTATCCTCATGATTTAACTAATTGTTCTAGTGTTCAGTGGAAAGAATAAAGAGCTGAATATCCGAGACAATCCTGCCAAATAGTATCAGCAATGAGTTCAATATCGAACTAGAGCAGAATGGTGCAGGTATCCTTACTTCCAGATTGAAACCGCGAAAAAGTCGTTATCTCGGACACTTTCCGGTGTCCTAGCAAGCCGAGCCGCCGCAACGGGAAACGTGTGCCGATACGATACGGGGTAGCAAACCACGGATGCATCCACATAAGTCCTTTCAAACATTCTACCGATTCCGCAGGATGGTGTGCCAGTTGGATAACCGCAACTCACACGCAGGTGTAAGCACCAGAACGTCGCAGTCTGGGTGCTACCACTATCATCGCGATGATACCACCTGTTACAAGCCCAGCAGGACAAAGGGAGTAAAATACTCCCGTGCTCTACGGAGCTCGCCAGACCCGGGGAAGAGATTCCCCATACCCATCTCTATCACCCAACCGCCCGTGCTACCATTATAGGAACGATTTTCTCCTCGTGGAATTATACACCTACTTTCATTCACCTTATCAGCCGGTGCTTACTACCAGGTAGCTAGTCGAGTGCTAACTTCCTGTCAGATTCGCTCGCGACAGTAATCCTAATTCAGCCCTCCGTACTTGGAGACTTTTCGCTGATCACCTGCCACCGGTCGGACACATTCGTTAGCATAATAGTGACCTAGATACTGTTTTATATAAAGTAGTGTAGCGTTCGAAATATTTGATATTGATCGAGTGCAATTTGCCCCGGAACTTTATACTGTATTGTATAAAGCAAGAGACAAAATTAAAGCGACAAATTTCTATTTTTAACCGACCTCGAAAAAGGAAGAGGTTACTCAATTCGATTTCTATGAAGAAAAATGAATTATTTCACAGATTACTTCGAGATGGATGGACCAATCAGGACGAAATCTTCTGCATTTTATAGGGTATGTCTCCCGATTGGTCCCTTGAAAAAAAATGTTGCATTCTTTCATTCTTTGCGGTTTTTATTGCAAATAACCAATAACCCCGAAAAACCATCCAAATTTGTTCTACAAATTCTGCTCGATCCACTAAAGTGTGAAATAAAAAAATTGTATAAAAATAAATTAAACCAACTTCGAAAAAACGCACTAAAAAATGCACGAAAAAGTATGAAATAATTTCCATTTAATTTATGTGAATACACACGAACTTAAATACAATACAATCTTTTCGCAGGCGGTGCAAAATTGGAAATTTTCGACACTGGAAATTACGAAAATCCTTAAATTCTTTTACATGCTTTCACATATTAATGTATCTTCTCTTCCCACCTACAGATTTCCAAGTCCATCATATTCCAATGAAATCATAATCAGCAACATCTGTCATTTGGAAAATTTTTCATTTTTGCGCCGCCTCCGAAAAGATTGTATTGTATTTAAGTTCGTGTGTATTTACATAAATTATATGTAAATTATTTCATACTTTTGAGTGCATTTTTTCGAAGTCGGTTTAATTTTCTTCATGCATAAAAGCGAAAATTCCACTCACCACCATCAATTATAGTTAATATTCTCTAACGCATATCTGGGTATACATTTCTCATTCCTTTCGCCAGTTTTTCTGGCAACGCAAAGTGGACACCTCAAAAATACATGTATTTGAATAAATTCTGCGTTTGCATAATTTACTCTGCTATAATTTCGAGCAATTTTTTTGTGTCTCCTCAGAAGGGACTATCAAGTTGCTAACTAGATTTACTGTGTCCGCTTTGAAGGGCCATTCGAGTGCAAAGGGTTAATAGCGAGATATACTATATGTACTATATGTCCAATTTATTTTGACGCAGTATGTATGCCAGCTGACAAGAAAATTTTCTAACCCAAAAATTCCGGTTTTGAAATTTTTAAACTGAAAAAGCGATTATTTACATTGAAATCTTTTCTACAGCTGTTCATTATTCGTGTTCATGTCTCAAAAAATATTGCATTCGACAAATTATTCCTTGATTACGCAGAAAATATTTTATTTTACGCTAAAGATAATTCATTTCAGATTCCAATGTTTGTTAAAAATGCAGAGGTACGTTTTTCGAACGAGTTTAATACTTTCCCGTGGAAAAAAGTATTCGTTTTTCCAGGTGTATGTCGCTGTTAGGAAATTCATCTCTGTTTCATATTTCTCAGGTACAAATGGTCGATTCCAACCTCGTTAACAGCTTCACACGCAATCCCTATAATACTTGAAAATCGACCATCAATTCGTGCTGGATAAAACCAATCGCCCTCCCGTTTGAAATACTATCTCAACTATGCTACAACGATGTACGATCCAATATTACGTTTTTTCTGTATCACGGGCCTGAAAAATGGAACGAGGAAAAGTTCGGTATGCAGAACGGCCGCATACACACGGCGGACTACTTTTAAAGCGTTCTACGCGCGGGGATGAATATTCCAAAATTTAAATAGCTTACCGTTGCTCCTCCGCAACGGATTTCGTAACTTTATACGCATTATATACATTCTGCATACATTGTGCGAAATTATGTTACTTTAAATTAGACGCTCCTTTAATTTCCCGCACTTTCATCAAATTTTTGACTAACGCACCGATCAAACTTCACACAGCAGCCTAGCAAAAACTGTTCCGACGATGTTGTTACGCGCAAACAATTAACTGAAAAATTTTGCACAATATCTCCTGAATAATAAATAACGTTACGTTCCATGAAATTGGTTTTTCGAAGTATTCCCTTTCATTGTTACACGAAGTGGGAAACTGTAGTTGCTTTATTTTCATTCGGAATTTTACAAATTGAAACGACTCGACGAAGTTTAAAACACTTTTTCCACATTTATTTAAATGCGATTTTATAAAAGGTCTCCTCTTTACAATGATCCCTTAAAAATTTGTCTGCGTTTTTTTCAAGCATGCAGTTGGTATCTATTTTCAAATTTTTTTTAGAAATATGTTCCTCGAAAGGATATCTAGGTGATTCTAAAAAAATTGGATTCAACTACATAACTTTTTAAGTGCCATCATGAAGACATTGAAATCCATTTTATTCGAATTGCATTTCCACGAAATGCTAGAATTTATATTTCTCTTGAAAAGTTTGCATGAATTCATAGATACCATTGATTAATCACCGACAGTGTATCGCGTTGGTGCGGCGTTTTTTCAGAGCCGTGTTAGAAGAATGTTCGCAAGAATGTTCGCGGCGGAAAAAAAAGTGTCAAATTGTTCCGGAAATGGAGCGCCCCGGGCACCACTCCATAACTCGAAAAAAATTTCGCCGGTTCGTTGAAAGCGAGAGCCAATCCACGCATTCCTCCCGCGCCGATGTCACGATTTTCATCGGCCATAAAAAGAATCTCATTTCTCGAAATCTGCAAACCGTGCTGCGAATTCATGCCGCGGCGGGCCCTTAAATACAAGTTTCCGGAACCCGGTTATGCTATAGCCCCGGATCAAATTATATGAACGAGGAGGACCTTTGCGCAAAAGAACTTTCCGGCTTTGAATTATCCCAGAAATGAGACTCGTAAAACGGGGCCGGTTAACCACGGCGAAAGAATTATAAATTAAACGGTTCAGCGAAATTTCGATCTACGGCAAATTTAATGAGTTCAAAGTCCCTTTTTAGCGTAGCACGTTTGGACACTACAGAATTATTTCATACAATCCTGAATAAGAGAACATTTCTTTGATACAGTGAAACGATTCTCATGGCAAAAATTAAGGGGAAAGTATTGTAAATTAAAAGGTCCTTTAAAATTCCATCCTCTGCAAATTTAATGCATTCTTTACCAAAATAGTTTGTAGATTATTTAATAAAATGCAGAACTCACTCTTAATACATTCGAACTATATGTATAATATTTTTTACTGTATAGGTACTCATTTTGTTATCGCATTCTTGCTTTTGCTCTTCAAAACTTCTTGCTATACTTTGGAGCAATGACACATTATATACAGTAAGGAGCATAACTGATTCCACATACTTTAAATCAGAATAACTTTTATATGAATGGACCAGACGACTTCAATCTCTCTGTAAGGCTACAAGAATTAGTTTAGTAAATGACGTCTAATAAATAAGTTGAAAAAATGCATTTGGTCGGAATTGAGAAAAACAATACTAAAAATTGATTTTTACAACTTTTTTAGCTGGCCCAATAACGAAAATTTAAAACATGTGTTTTGTTAACTGGTATAAATTATATACGCTCTGAAAATTTCATTGAAATTAGTTAATTGGTTTACGAATTATAAACGATTAAAAATGGTAAAACTTGCCACTTTATGGTACACTACAAATTACCACTTTTGATCGTTTATACTTCGCAAACCAATTAACTAATTTCAATGAAATTTTCAGAGCGTATATAATTTATACCAGTTGACCAGACACATCTTTTGAATTTTCGTTATTGCCCCAGATAAAAAAGTTGTAAAAATCATTTTTTACTATTGTTTCTCACTATTCTGTCCAAATGCATTTTTCAACATATTTTTTACACATGATTTACCAATCTAATTCTTCTAGCCTTACAGAGAAATTGAAGCCGTTTGATCCATTCATAAAAAAGTTGTTCTGATTTAAAGTGTGTGAAATCAGTTATGCTCCTTACTGTATATTCATTTGGCTATCACGTTATTAGTTTTGCACTCGTTTTTCGCAACTTCTTGCTGTACCTTAAAGGAATGATCATTTTAGATGTTCATTCAGCTATCGCGTTTTTATTTCCGTACATTTTTCTCGCAACTTCCTGTTAAACTTGAAATGAATGATCACTTTAAATATTCATTTAGCTGTCACGTTCTCATTTTTGCACTCGTTTTTCACAACACCTTGCTGTGCTTTAAAGGAATGACCATGATGATTCAGCTATCACCTTTTCATTTCTACGCTCGTTTTTCACAATTTTTTGTTGTTCTCAAAATAAATAATCGCTTCGGTGGTGGCTGGACGATTCGGCGACGATTAAAGGAAAATGAACAAAAACAGGTTGCGCGTGATTAAGAAAACATCGGTTTAAGCCGAAGTTCCCTGTAAGCCCGATAAATCAGGCGAGCACTTGGAAAGTCCTTCGAAAGCTGTGTTTACGATGCGTTTACGTAAATAATTTGCAGCATCCGTGGCACGTCGCTTGCATCATAGAACCGCGGTTTTCTGGTTGCACAGGTGATTACGTGAGATGCGTGGGAGATCAAGCTTTAAAAATCTAATCTTTTAATCCATAAATTAATTATGAACAGATTACGACATTAAGACTAATTCCACAACACTTAATCGCAAGAAAAACGTCTACAAAATAATTACAACGTCAGGTATATGATAAAAATGTGTGTTGGAAAATCGGAAAAATTATTTTCCGAAGCTTTTTACATTCGGCTGTTTAAACAGTTTGGATTATCGAGGTCACGCTGCTGTTTTTCGCGGTTCCAGCTGCGATCGGCAGTGTAAATAATTTAACTCTCGTGTAAATAAATGAAAGCTGTCGATTAATTTATATGTTCGCTTAAACTATAATTTCCCCTCGACGGATTTGTTTGCCCCTGTTGTCGATCACGGTCGTATAACTTTTAAAAGGTTTCGTAATTGTTTTACAAGTTCTTTTTCCGCTTTCATTTAGCGTTCGGCTTGATTTGTTGTTGTAAAAAATTTCGATTCGTGGCCCACTCAATTAGCGGTTGAATGGCACGAGCGCGGTTCTAAGATGTTGAAAGGGCCATTGATTCACTGAATGAAAGGGGGAATGTGTTTTAGAAGCGTTTTTAACGAGACTGCGATGAAGTGGAACATTTTAATGGAGAAACTTTGCTACATGTAGAAACTACCGTTAGGAGATCATGTCTGATACGCTGCACGCTAGGTTATACTGGCGACTTCGTTTTTTTTTATAATCTGAATACCCCATTTCTATTTTGTTTGTAGGCGAAAAGAACCTGTTGTCTCGTTATAATTCCTCATGATTATACTTCAGATTTATTAGAGCCCGCAGGAGATCCTGCCCGTCTGACACACTATCGTGATGCGAAATACTAATTTATCAGACTTAATCCTGTTTGCGTCATACTATCGATTGTCGTGTTAATGTGAATGTAAACGCCCTTTGGGCTCGATATGTGCAGTTGGATAAAATGCAACGTAGGATTTACAGTGATACATGTGCACTTGACACAGAAAACATCACCCAAATACATGAGAAAATGGAAGTAAGATAAACAAATATTTATTTAACATTTCCCTCTTCGAGATTCAAATAGAAAATCTGTTGTTTCCCGATTACGAAATCGCTTCACGTTTTATTTCTTTAATCAGCGTCCATTTGTTTATTCGCAGAAACGCGGCCGTACTTTCCTTGTTGCATTTTTGTTAAAATAATATATACAAATTTATACAAAATAAATAATTTCTGCATTGATCAGGAGAAACGAGAATCGAATAGAAATTGATTTTTTCTTTTCACTGCTGTTCTTCCAAACACCAACCCCAATAAATCGATTAATAAATCCTGAACGATTAATGTTTAATTCCCAACAGTCCATTAAATTACCACCACTAGGTACGGTGCAGGTGACGCAGAGTAAACGTTGAGAGGTTAAAATGAAGACGAACTTTTCCTGCGGAGTGTAGCACCGAAACAAAAGCGACGGTGAAAATTACACAACGAATAAATGCAGTTGCACGCGCATTTGTCGCGCACGTCTGGGAACATATTGTACGGCCGGATGTGGGGGACGTGTCCTGCTGCTGACTTTCACAGTTTTAAATTTCTCCCCATATTCAGGCGAAATAATATATTTCTCAGGCTTATGAGAAGTTCCCCCTTATCCCTTCGCCCGTTTATCCGACTATTTCTTCAACCAACAGCGATCCCTTATCTCCTGAATGCCAGCCGGAAGGATTCGGGAAGGCTGTAACCCGTTTGTTTTCCTCGTTCAGCCTCTACAGTGGAATACACTCGTATTTCTCAGACGGCCATTTGTAAAAACGTGTATGGCCTCGTGCAAATTACACTTTTTCCTACTGGTCGCCTGGCTCTTCTGTCTCTGTCCACGACGGTAAGTCCGACTTTTTTAAATTGATTATAGAAATTTGCATTAGAATGAGAATTAGAAACATACTACTCTTCCAATTTCAAACCTTTATTCAAACCTTTCTTTAAATGAATAAAACTTCCAATGAATAATGATAAATTCGGCAGGATAATTATCAGAGTTGGGCAAAATGTAATTTCAATTACAATTACAATTACTTACCAATTACTGTAATTTGAATTTGCAGAAAAAATTACAATTACATGTAATTGTAATTGGTAATTGCACTTACATGACGAACCACTGTAATTGTAATTGTGGTCCGCAATTACAACTACTGTTTGAGCCAAAGTAATTGCAATTATTTACAATTACATGTAATTGTAATTTTATTTCTGCAATTACAAGTAATTGTAATTTTATTTCTGCAATTACAAGTAATTGTAATTTTATTTCTGCAATTACAAGTAATTGTAATTTTATTTCTGCAATTACAAGTAATTGTAATTGGTAGTTGCACTTACAAGTAATTGTAATTGGTAGAAAAAGAAAAGAAAAGTAATTTGATACCTTTTTTTAATTGATTGTTTTATGTCGCTTCTTCAACTGCTATGGTTATTCAGCGAAAAGTAATTAGATACCTACTCAATGGAAATGTCTAAAAAGGACAAACAAATGGCATATGTTAGGAAATGTTTATTATTCATTAAATACTTATTTGTAGCTAATTATTTGATATTTCACAAAAACGATTACCATTACTTTTCAAAATGACCCTCATTTCAAAGTTGGAGTAGGTATCATTAGTACATTTCTATTGAGTAGATATCTAATTACTTTATTTTAGTGCCATTTTGGTGTTAAGTAATTACAACGACCAATTATAATTACTTGTAATTGCACTAAGATTACTTGAAATTGCAGAAATAAAATTACAGTTACATGTAATTGTAATTGGTAATTGCATTTACATCGGCTCAACCAGTAATTGTAATTGCGGACCACAATTACAATTACAGTAATTACGAGTAATTACAATTACAGTAATTGTAATTGAGTCTAACAATTACTTCATTATAATTGTTCTTTTAAACCACTAATTCTTATCTTTTTTTACCACTTAACCGTTTTCTTATTGTAATTATAGTCCACTTTTGCACATGTAATTGAAGATGTAATTAAATACTCATGTAATTAATTACTGCCCAACTCTGATAATTATTGAAAAGAAACGACTAAAAAGGGGGAAAATTCAAGAAAATTATTTCTTTGGAGCACGGCGCATCAATTTATCGACGATTTGTGCACGTGACGGCTCAAATATATGTAAGGTGGGATTCATGGGCGAACATGTGCTCGCTTTGCATACGAAATCCCGTGAAAAAAATACGTACGATCGATCTCGTCACGAACACGTGTCGGCCGAAAGCCAAAATCAGCAGAAACGAAAGTATACGGGATTCTACAGGGAGCGTCACTTTGACGGCAATATCTTACACGTGACACACACGGAATTATATAAACCGCCCCGCGTTTCATTGAGAGGTTTTATTAAAGGAGAAACGTCGGTGAAAATCCGAAGACATTTACACAAATGGCGAAAGGAGATTGTGCGTTGCGAGGGTGTGGAAATTTCAAATGAAATTTGTCGTGAACTGCTTTTATTTGTTATTGATTTTCAGTATCGAAGTCCGTCGGCGATCGGCGGATGATAATTAAATAACACTCGAGGCAAATATTTTGTGAACGGCCGGTGTATGGAAATATTTGCATGCCGCGCCGAAGGACAGTCGAATCTACAAATGATCGATTCCATTCTGCGCGATATACATATATAGACGTTACTAACTCTCTGAAATGTTCATTTTCCTTCGGGAAAAAGATCTCGTTTAAAATACAATCTAAAGCGGTAGAAATAGATGAAATATTTAATACACATTTTGAGGTCGCCGCGATCTGGTTTAATTTTGTTAAAAATACCCGACCACTTTTTCACCGAATTTATAACCCGACTGTTATTTTAAGTTTACTACTTCCACGTGAGTCTGTCTCTCATAATAGATTTTAACAAAGATGATACGTCTGAGTGCGAGCCGCGGTACCACGTTATTCAGCTGTTTGCATAATCTATTCTAACCTAATCGTTTCAATATTCACGTGCTAATCGGAATCCACATGCATTTATATCCATGTGACACGCGTACACACAGCCATAATCAAATTCCAAACAGTGCGAGGATCAAATGATTCAAATAGCTACCGATCTCAAGATTCTACTGCATTGCTGACATTCCCTTGGCGCAACAATTCAATTATTTTTCGACGCTGAACATCTTGGATGAACGTCATTGATTCGTAGTAAATCAGGATTCATATTAATTATGTCTGTAGGTGAGTACAGTAGAGTCCCGTATCCGTACCCCCATTATCCGAATACCCTAATATACGGACGTTCTATTATCCGTATGTTCTGTTATCCGCACAACGTTTCGTAGCGATGTTTACGTACTGCTGCAGAAATTTTTAGAAGAGATTTTAATAAATATATAAATGATAAAGAATACGCATTAGCAAATGTATACAATGCTGATGAAACAGGCACTACCACAGAAAACGTTAGTTTCTCGTCGTGAAAGATCAGCTCCCGGTCGCAAAGTTAGTAAAGAACGCATTACTGCACTTCTTTGTGCGAATTCTACCGGATGCCATCAACTTCCTATTCTGATCATTGGAAAAAGTAAACACGCACGCTGCTTTAAACATACCAATATGTGTGCAATGCCAGTTTATAAAAATCAGACAAATGCTTGGATGGACAGCAACATTTTTGTGGAATGATTTGAAAATATTTTTATACCAACGGTTAAAGAACATCAATTAAGAAATGGTCACAGAGAAAGAACTGTTTTGCTGATAGACAATGCTAGATCGCATTCTACATGTGACATTCTTAACCAGAAGGATGAACTTATAAAAGGTATGTATTTGCCACCTAATGTAACTTCACTCATACAGCCACTAGATCAAGGAATCATTGAGTGCTTCAAACGACTATATAGAAAAGAATTGCTTAAAAAACTTCTGTTTACGTATCACTAAAATGAAGAGGGTGTGATAGAGCAATATAAAAAACTAAATTTAAAAGACTGCTTTTACATGGTGGCAAATGCATGGAGCAACATTAAAAGTACAACATTGAAAAGAGCATGGAGAAAACTTTTAATGCGATGAAATTGAAGAAATTAGTGAACAAGAAAGAACAGCAGAAGCAGATTTGAAGAAACTGTCACTACATTGCGTAAAATACCATGTGATTGTAACAGCGATGATGTAATGCAATGGTTTCAGTGCGATAAGGACAATGAAGATAACGATGAAGTTAGCGATGTAGATAACATAAATTTTACACAAATAGAAACAGCAAACGAAAGTAACGGCGAGGACGTGCCTTCTCATGTCGAAGCATTTGAGTCATTTGAAAAAGGTTTTCGATGGTTTGAGGCACAACGGGAATGTAATTCTACGCAGCTGCTTACAATAAAAAATTTATGTGACTTAGCGGCTAAAAAGATATGGGACCCTTAGATGTTGAAAGAAACTCAATTTCGTTCATTTCTACTTAAATAAATGGTGATGTTTAGTGCAAAAGAAAGTAATTGTTCTATTATTCGAAAATTCCACTATCCGGCCACTTTTGTCTCCCTATTAGTTCGGATACAGGAGTCTCTACTGTACCTCTAGGTGGACAAAATAATTCTTTTAAGAATCACGTCGTTGATTTTCATCGAATATTTTTTGGTCGGGGACACTAACAGTCTTCATCGACAGCGAATCGTGTCGGAACGTCCTTAGATTTTCTCGACAGACCGTGGACAAATGATATCAGAAAGGCGGCCTTGAGTGGAATCCGGATATCATGATTGTAGTCGTTATTCCCGAAGGGATGGACCGCGGGGCTGTCGATCGGCTGCTAGCCGTAGGAAGCACGGCTCCCAGGACGTATTTACGAGCTTGTTTTCCTGAAACAAGGCTGGTTATACGGAGTAAAAGTGTCCATCTACGTGGTCGCCTTGGAGACAGGAGGGAATCTCGATCCCCGAAGACCTCGGAACCGGCGACTTCCTGTTCTGCTCGCCTTTGAACCAACGTTAGGGCCCGCGACGACTCTCGGCGACCCCCTTGAATATTCCGAGTCTTTATCGCGTTGCATAATGCAGCAGTCGTCGTAGATCTTGGGGACACCCCCAACCCCCGGTTGCTTCGCTTCTATTTCAATTAATGCCCATTGATTCGAGTCGGAGGTTGCTAGTTACCATTACGCCCGTCTATTATAATTTGCATGAAAATCCGCCGAGGCCGCGCGACAATATATTGTTAATCGTTGAAACACCGACGTCGCATTACCTGCTGATATACAAGTGTTTGTATTGACGGTAGAACAGTGAAAGAAGGTGATTCTACCCGTAAAAGTAAGTCGGAAGTTTGGAATAAATTTTCCAATTTTTGACATTGACGTAAAATATACACTCCTCAAAAGAATTAAGGGATCACCTCTGCGAACCCGAAAAATTGCTACTAGTTTACATGATCATAACTCTGGCCAAAATTGCTGTATCGATATCGTTAAACAATGGTTTGAAAGTGTGAAACCTCTAGTTTCCGATGCTCTGTTTCAAATTGTTGCTATGTTGGTTTTCTACAAAGTTATAGCGAGATAAAGACAATATTGACGGTTAACAAAAATTTTACGCAACTTTGTAATATCACACGGGGAGAAAAAAATTTTTTTGATAACTCGCGTTAATATCATTTGGAAGGGCTATCTTTCCTGTGTAAAATGTGCGGTTGTTGATTATTGTGCGATACTCAAGTTATTCAACATTACCAAGACTCTTCGTTAATGCTAACGCCGCGCCGGCGGTAGTGTATTTAGAGAAGTCAGGCAGCCGCTGTACGTGGCGCGGTAATTTCTGCGAATCACTAAGTTCAAACACAGCTGCCATAGGTAAAAAATTGTTGCAGCGAGTTCATGGAGTGCTCAATCGAATCGGCAGAATCTCTGCTTCAATCTGACTATTGGATCATGGTATTGCGATCATTTCTTGCCGAGATATAGCGAGTTAAAGGAAAAATGGAAATTGTGCATATTTTAAGCATATTTTCAGAAACACCTGGTACATCGAAATGTTAATGAAATTGAAAAACAAGAGAAATGCCTTGAAGAGAAAAAAACGCTCTTCCTATTACTTTTTTGCACAAGATTCTACGATAATTTTTTCACTTTCTCGAGCCAGTTAAAGTTAAAAAGCCAATATTTACTTCAATGTTGAATAACTCAAATAAAAAAAATCGCACAATAATCAACAACCACACATTTTACACAGAAAAGATAGCCCTCCCAAATGATATTAACGCGAGTTATTAAAAAAATTTGTTTTTCCCCGTGTGATATTACAAAGTTGCGTAAAATTTTTGTTAACCGTCAATGTTGTCTTTATCTCGCTATAACTTTGTAGAAAACCAACATACCAACAATTTGAAACAGAGCATCGGAAACTAGAGGTTTCACACTTTCAAACCATTGTTTAACGATATCGATACAGCAATTTTGGCCAGAGTTATGATCATGTAAACTAGTAGCAATTTTTCGGGTTCGCAGAGGTGATCCCTTAATTCTTTTGAGGAGTGTAGTTTCTGAAAAGACAATTTGGTCGAGTAAAAGTAAAGGTTACGACGTTTTAAACATTGCTATCAATGTTGAACCAAGTATCTTCCGCGTTTACAGTAGAAGTTGTTTACAACAAAGTCAATTACTCTACCAGTTCGTTCCTCTTGCAGTCAAAGTGGCGTGACAGCCGAAACAGAAACTGCATTACGACATGCGGTTTGCAGCAGGAGGCGTGCAGCGTTCGGCTGCTTTGAGCCTTGACTATACTGTTCTCTGCCGGTAGGTCAACAGTCATGGCAGATTGGTTTAAAATCGTGAGCTCGGCGTTAAGTATACTTCAGCCGACGTTCGCGATACGTGATTCTCTCCCGGTTCCCGAGATTAAGACATTCCCGAGCGTTTGATATCGACTCGTTTCATTCATTACTTCTACGCATTGACTCTTATCGAGTAAGAAACGGCAGCATGTCGTTGGCGAAAGAAAATTGAAACGGTTTTCGTTTATATCGGAAGCAGAGAATACCCTCGACTGTTGTACACTCATTGTTAGACCATATCGCTGCTCCGGAAGTACAATGACGCAACTGTAAAATTTTGTGAAATTGACTTTATTGTGTTGGCGGGCATTTACTAGATGTTTGTAAGTCGACATAATTGTACTTATAACATTCGCCATGGGAGAGAAGATCCGTCGATATAACCCACATGCTTCTTTGCATTAATAACACTGTCCAACAAAGTTCAACTTTTTTTTTTGTATTTCGATTCCCACTATGCGATTCTTGTAGAGTTTTTCGCGATGATTCCGAATCTGCCCTTAATTTTTCTCCTAGACGTACAGTTTTTGAGAAAATTGAGTTTACAAAAAGACATATTTTTCAACTTTGAACAAATATTGTGATGTTATTATAAAAGATATTGAATTGTTCTTTACAGCGAAAGATTCTGTAGACTTTCCCGAATACAGTGATATCCAATATTAATACATTATGATTGTTTAAACATGTTTAAACAATGATAAGAGACGGAGACACACCACTTTGGCACCAATTTTTGAGGATATTTTTCAATTTATCTCAAAATTAAGGGTCCTGCGGAAAATCGAACTGTACCACGCGATAGAGCAAACTTTTATCTTGAGAAACCACCGTTTCAAGTTTGCATGGTCGATGCTTTTTCGAACCAGAAAGCAAAATATCTTCGCCCGACATGAGTTACCGCCAGTGGCGCTTACCACTAGAACGGGCGTTCGCTGCGCTGCACAGTGGGTCAAATCGACGTTCTAGCTGTTCACGCCTATTTCACCATTATTTCAATACATAAAAACCACATTAAATAGGTCGTTGGATTCGTCTTGCCGTCAGCTATAACATTATTGAATAAAAAATATATAGTTATAAATAAATAATGAAGGTGACCACAATTTTTTATTGAAAAAAATTTTTTTTGGAAATTTTTTGTATTGATATTTGTAAAAGACTGTGTACTGATTACTTTTTGTAGGAAACATTTTGGCCACGATTTCGATCGAACTCACCACTGTGCGCGTGACACGCGACGCTTTAAACTATCATAACTTCGGGGTTGGGATTAGTTGGGATCTAAATTTTGCACGATCTTTTAGAGGAGATCTTCCCGAAAATGTTCCACTTTGTCAGAACATGGGCATCACCGGGCATGACAATTTATTTCTTGTCAAAGGTGAAAAACTTTAACGATTTCCTTAGTTGACTAAATATTTTTTTTTGTAATAAATTATGAACAATGATGTTCAGTTCCTGGTGCGTTCTCAACATAGATATACATTCTTCATATAAAAAAAAATTGGTCACTTAATCTTCAGTAGGTTTTCCAGGACATCATTATGAAGAAAAGGAATTTTTTCGGTGATAAATCGTATCTGAAAAAGTTTGATCTTTGAACGTTTATTGTAACGAGAGTTTTTAATAGCTTTAATTAATATTATCGTTTTCGAATGTAATAGACATTTAAGAAACATTGTGCATTCGTTAAAAATCGATATGAGGATTTTGAGTTTTTAGCCCGTGAACAACTAGAACGTCGATTTGACCCACTGTGCGCTGCGCTGTATCCTGTGGAACGCCTGTTCTAGTGGTAAGCGCCACTGGCGGTAACTCATGTCGGGCGAAGATATTTTGCTTTCTGGTTCGAAAAAAACATCGACCATGCAAACTTGAAACGGTGGTTTCTCAAGATAAAAGTCTGCTCTATCGCGTGGTATAGTTCGATTTTCCGCAGGACCCTTATTTTTTGAGATAAATTGAAAAATATCCTCAAAAATTGGTGCAAAAGTGGTGTCTCCCCGTCTTTGATCATTGTTTAAACATGTTTAAACAATCATAATGTATTAATGTTGGATATCACTGTATTCGGGAAAGTCTACAGAATCTTTCGCTGTAAAGAATAATTCAATATCATTTATAATAACATCACAATATTTGTTCAAAGTTGAAAAATATGTCTTTTTTACCACGTTTTTATTAGCTCGCTTTCTTGTCTGTCTGTCTGTCTGTTTGTTCGGTACAAATTTTGCAATTGATTTTAAACTAACTTTCCGATGAGCTAGAGACTTGAAATTTTAAACATAGCTCAGAACTGGATGGCAATGCAATATTTACAAAAATTTTTTAAAAAAGCCTATGCGTTCAGGAGATATAAATTACTAATAATTTGAACATTTGCACCCCCCCCCCCCCCTCCTCACCTGCCGCGTGACGTAGTACGTCTTCGCGTTCAGCGTCCCCACTCTACTACGTGTTCCCACTCTGACTCATCCCCACTCCACTGACCTGCTTCACACCGAAGGAGCTCAGGGTGCGTCAGTGTGCGTTCGAGCTCCGTGCGGTGTTTACAAAGTTACTACGTATTATTATAGTATAATGTTTGTTTACCAAGCGAAAGAACAGTTACACGGAAATTCTCCGTCGAACCTTTATCTTTGACACGGCGTTCGTTTTCGATATGACGCGTCGCAATACCGTCTGAAATTTACTATATGTCTCTGTTATAATCTCATCAAAATGTTCAAAATCGATTGTAAAATTTCACACATATAAGGCTAAAAAGCAGAAAATAATTATTTAAATAAAAATACATTTTTTTAAAATACCACGTTTTTAAAACGGACTAAAAAGTATAAAATATAATTTTAAAAAACGCCACGTTTAAAAAACGGACTAAAAACTATAAAATAATTTGTTCTAGCCCCATACAGATTCCTAACCTCGTACAGATAGTCCTGAAAATTTGTGATTGTGAATTTTGAATAGCTATGAAAATACTTGTAAGAATTAAAACGAAAAACGTGGGGCGCATACAATAGATAATTGATGCATGAACAGCTAAATCACTAACAATTTTATTGCACTGCAAATGATATGAACTGTTTTCCGAGTTTTCTCAGCGGCAGCTACCCTCTACCCTCTTTACTATGTATTATCTTGCGCCTCACGTTTTTCGTTTTAAATCTAAGAAGTATTTTCATAGTTATTCAAAATTCACAATCACAAATTTTCAGGACTGTCTGTACGGGGTTAGGAATCTGTATGGGCTAGAAAAAATTATTTTATACTTTTTAGTCCGTTTTTTAAACGTGGCGTTTTTAAAAATTTTACTTTATTCTTTTTAGTCCGTTTTAAAAACGTGGTATTTTTAAAAAATTTATTTTTATTTAAGTAATTATTTAAACTCAATTTTCTCAAAAACTGTACGTCTAGGAGAAAAGTTAAGGACAGATTCGGAATCAGCGTTAAAAACTCTATAAGAATCGCATAGTGGGAATCGAAATACTTTTTGGCTGTTGGACAGTGTAATTGGAATTTAGTTGTGTCATTATGCTTTCGGAGCAGCGATTTGTATATGTTACGGTAAATGTGATTAATCCGGTGATTATACATAATAACCGGTTATTATATATAATCACTAGACTGCGGATCTTTATGCAAGATAAAAATGTTTTGCATTGCTTGTGAGAAGCAGGAAGAACATAAAAATTGATTTTATCCCTTAACGACTTTGTTACATTAAAAACAACATTAATGCATTCTTGAATTTTTTAAATCTTTTACTCTTTTATATTTCGTCCAACTAAATTCTTCATGAATGCATAAAGATCCGCAGTCTAATAATCACTTATCCTATTGTAAATCTCCTCTATTGTAAATCCTACATATACTCTAAGGCTCACTTAATGCATAAACTCAAGTTTTTTGAAATTGTGAGAGAGAGACGTGAGGCGCTTATCCTTACAACCACAAATATATGATCCAAGGTTGTACACTGTTGTTGTACAGCAGTTCGAGCAACTATGTGGGCCAATGTAGACCAAGCTCTGGTACCGCAATGTTTCTGCGAGTCAATTTCGCCGCGCTCCGATTCGAGTCACTCCTCTTCGTGTTTCCGAGCTGACATTTTCCCGGCGATGTGAATAACAGCGAAAAAATAAATATTTCCACGAATCTACGGGACAGTACGGTCGTTTCTCTCATGGTCTCGCCGCGCGTGTCGCACGCTCATTTAAGTTCTGTAACATCCGCTTGGACGCGCGGAATTTAATCGAAAACTACGC
The DNA here is from genome assembly GCA_933228785.1 of Lasioglossum pauxillum. Lineage (NCBI taxonomy): Eukaryota > Metazoa > Arthropoda > Insecta > Hymenoptera > Halictidae > Lasioglossum > Lasioglossum pauxillum. The sequence continues at coordinate 33,836,129 of OW121701.1, read as the reverse complement.
CGCGCTGTCCGGCTAATGAAAAGCGCTTCAGGAATCAATTCGATCTGTAAACGATGTACATAGACCCGGTTTCATTATCGCGAGATTAATGAACTGGCCGGGATACAAAAGATAATTAAATGGCGTACGAAGCATGACGGGGGTGCGCGCGAAGCCACCCAGAGCAAACACTCCCTTTCTCTCTCGCTGGCCCGGCCCCGGTTTTTGAAGTCGAGGATTTCGACTATCATTTTTCTCGGGGGTTCGGCTCGGGCGAATATAATGAAAAGATATTTGAAACAAAGCGTCAAGAAACTAATCTTGTTCCCCTTCGTGCGCCCCGCGTTGTTATGAACCGGAGCCAGCGCCGAGAAAGCCACGCTATCATTAAGGACAGAACGTGAAGTAGAAATTAAAGCATTCATGCAACAATGCACGCGAATTTATTAAAAATCTCGTCGATCTGAAGCTCGGTATTTTTCTAGGTGAATGTGCGCTGTTGTGACCACTATGCACATTCACAAGGTGCCAGACAAATTAATATACTATGTTCCGGTTTTAGACAATGGTAATTGTTAAAAGGAGTGGACATCTTTTCAGTGCGTAGAAAATATTAAATTGTCCTGAACGTTTGGTTCGTTTCCGATGCAAATTCAGGTTTCTGGTTTTTACCTTAAAAAAGAATTAAACATTAATGAACAAACGATCATGTTTTTCGTGTAAACTCGTATTTTTGGTTATGACCATTCGACCGATCCAGTTGAAATATTGCGTGCTTCTACTACCAGACTACATTTTAGCCAAGGAATTTTTAAAATTCGACCTAGAGTCGGATTGGCAGCATCATCTAGGTTGAAGCCTCGATTCAAAAGAGAAAAAGACATACATTGATACGGTTGTATAATTTTTTCTATTCCGTACTTCAAGATTCCCTTTGACTAAAATACCCATGTAGTGTGGTATCGCATGCTTTGAAAATTCTCTGAGAAGGAGGAACACAAAAGTGGCTTACAGTAAGGAGCAAAACTGAACCAATAACCACAAGTTTTGTATAAATCATTATTTATTGCTAGGAATATAGAAGAATAACCAAAAATCAACATTATAATTATTTTTATCATAGTTAGAAGTAATTTAAGAAAATTTTTTCAATAATTAATGTCTCCTCGTTTAACAATGATAACAAAAATAGATTGACTCGGTATTGCACCACGTCCAATACTTGGCAATATTTAACATATTCTTTATTTTTAATATTTCGTCCACAATCCTTATGCTTGTAAAACTGTACTAATTCGCTTTGGCATACTTTCTACTAATTTTTTGCAATAATCCGGAGATATTTGTTCCCACTGTTCTTGAATTCTATCATACAAATCTGTGACTGAAGTTGGTTGGGAGTCATATGAATCCCGAAGTCATCTTTTTAGTAAACCCCATAGATTCTCTAAGGGGGTTGAGGTCGGGGCTCTGTGCAGACCAATCCAGAATAGAACATTTTTTAGTACTGAGCCAATTTTTTATACTTTTAGCAGTGTGCTTCGAGTCTCGGTCATGCATGAAAATTACTTTTTTTTCTTCAAAAGACATATTTTCAACAGCATTTTTGAGATAACCTTGTAAAATATCCTTGCACATGTACTGATTCATGATGCCATTAATTCGGTGCAGTGACATTAGGGACTCCAGGACATTAGGGATTCGACTTCATGCTTTAACGTTTGTTTCACATGTTGTGGTTTAAGCCTTTTATTTTTACGCATCCAGCACCAAGACATGCCATCTGAACAAATTCTGTTAATTTTGGTCTCGTCTGACCAAATAACCCGTTCCCAGTCAGTAGTTGTCCAGTTTTGATATTTTGTAGCAAATTCCAAACGACGTTTAATATTTTTTTCGATAACATTGGCTTCTTTTTTTTCTTAATGCTTCTAAACTCAGCTCCTTTGAGGGTCCTTCGTGCTGTCCACAGACTTATTTGTATATTCGTATCTACTTTTAATATTTTTGCAGCCATAATGGAACTTGAAGCTTCACCAGATGTGACAAACCGTATAATCCTTCGTTCATCCTGCGGTGATAATATTTTTAGTCTTCAACATTTAATAATATACTTTTACAGTATTTTTTTCTTATTCTCTGCACTGTCGATTGACTAATCCTGCAAGTTCTCGCTGTCTTACACGTTGACAAGACGTAATTCAAAAGAGAAATGACTTTTTTTACACAATTTGGAGTAATTGAGTTCATATTCATTCTTACTTCACTTGCGTGCTTTTCCGTTCGGCTGATTGCGAAGAACTGAGTGTTAAGGCGTAGACTAATAGTTTGTAAACATACCAAAGTGCTAGATATAAACATATTACTAGAACATTCCACGTAAACATTTCTTGTAGGGACCGGTGCAAAACCGAGTTAGTCTATTTTTGTTGTCATTGCTAAACGAGGAGACATTAATTACTGAACAAAATATCTTAACACTTTACCTACCATTAATAGGATTTTCAATAATTGAATTCAATCTTAAATGAAACAATTAGATGACGTTATTAAGGGTGACTTGTTAGTCCACAATGAAAAATAGCTGTTGCTATTCAAGGTTCCATTAAAAAGTGTTTCGCCTTGTACCATAGGTTTTTCAAAATTATACAACAATCATCGGTCGGTAATGTGTTAAGTTACTTCTAACTATGATAAAAATAATTATAATGTTGAATCTTGGTTATTCTTCTATATTCCTAGCAATAAATAATAATTTATACAAAACTTGTGGTTATTGATTCAGTTTTGCTCCTTACTGTATGTTCTACAAATATTAATGTTTTCAGAGCACTGGTTCGATCTGATGGTACCACTTAAGCAATTTTGATAATTACCACAAAACTTTCAACTTTTCGATCAACTATTTAGACCATTTTAAGAAAAATGTTTATATAATTGCGTCTGTAAAAATTATTATGTTAATATAAAGTGTAATTTATGTTGCGTTCCGCACAAAAAACCAAATGTTCTAAGAAAAAAAAAACAACCTACTTGCTAAGTGAACAAATTATTTTAAACTCTTTACAACTTTGTAACACATGTTGATTCCATGCCTGTTTTTACAGACGCAATTATATGAAAATTTTTCTTGAAAATGGTCTAAATAGTTGACCGAAACGTTGACAGTTTTGTGGTAATTTGCAAAATTGCTTAAGTAGTAGCATCAGATCGAACCAGTGCGCTAAAAACATTAATATATGTTATTAACAACAGGCATGGAATCAACATGTGTTATAAAGTTGTAAAGAGTTTAAAATAATTTGTTCACTTAGCAAGTAGGTTGTTTTTTTTTTCTTAGAACATTTGGTTTTTTGTGCGGAACGCAACATAAATTACACTTTATATTAACATAATAATTTTTACAGACGCAATTATATAAACATTTTTCTTAAAATGGTCTAAATAGTTGATCGAAAAGTTGAAAGTTTTGTGGTAATTATCAAAATTGCTTAAGTGGTACCATCAGATCGAACCAGTGCGTGAAAACATTAATATATGTTATTAACAAATTGTCGATCGAGATTAAGGAAACAGTTGCATGTTCTACGCAGAGAAAAATATTCACAGGCAACATAGTTAGATTGTGCTGTCGAGTAACAAACTAGAATGTCTGCACAGGGGCATCAACACAGTTCAAGGAATTATTGCTTTTTTCCGAGCCTGATAGATGCGTGGACACTTACGGACGCGTACTTAAGTGTCCACGATTTTTAAGCCGACCCAGAACCGGAAAAAGCTCGCGACCCAACCCGTAAACTTCGGGTTACCGCTGCTGCTGGTAAAAGTCCTTCGCCACTTTACAAGTTCGAATGTCGTTTCTCCGAGATGTTAGCAGTTGAAAATTTTAGCAGTTTAACTTCTGTGACGTGTGGTTTAAATCCCGGACAGCTGAGCGTTCGGCCACACTTGCGCGCACACAAAGTCGAAAAACGCGTCGTCCCGACAGACGTCACTCCCTTGAGCGTGCCTCTGCTATATTTCCACAGAGTTTAACGTGTTCCCCACTTTTTTTCCCTAGCTGAACATCTGTAAAACGTTTGTATGCAGCTATCGATTCGCCGCGTTCTTTTTGTGGAGCGAAGAATTCCGCGATGTGAAAATGCACGTCACTTGTCAAAGTCAGGGGAAAAGCCTTCGGAGAAAATTCGACCTCGGAATTTTGATAATAAGAAAAACTCGTTCTAATTAGTTAAACCATTCCACACAAAGACCAATTCTACACGGTTCAGCGTCTTCCTGCGACGTTTCCGCAGGTTTTAATCCCCGCGTGCACCTCGGGGGAAATTTCACGCGTTCTCTGATTTAAACATTGTAAAATCTTGTATTTGTCTCAGATTTACATATTGGTGTGTTTGTTTAAAATATGAGGAAAAAATCGACACGTTGATTGCCATATTGCAACCCCCATAACACTTAATAAAATTGAACTGGATAAATCATAATAAAAATTAATTATCTCCAATATAAATCTGTCGAAAAATTAGTGTCAGACATATACAGAAAAAGGAAAGAGAGAGAATATATTTTACCTAAAAGGAACAATATTTTAATAATATTTTAACGCGACGCGTGAAACAAAAAAATGTTATTCCTCCTTTTCAACTTAATTTTAGATACAGAATCATCCCCTATCCGGCTGTGGTCAACATGTTAATATTTGTTTCTCCGTAGAAAAGAAACAACAAAGCTTGTCCAAATTAAATCCAACAGAGTTTCATATTCTTAATTTAATCTAGCAGTATAATATTCTGAATTTTAACACTGTAATATAGTATTCTTAATTTAATCGAATATTCTCAGCGGAGTCTAACATTCCAATTTTCTCACAGTAATATTATATATGGTAACGAGGTTTCTAAAACGTGCGAGGAAAAGTGACGGAATCACGGAGTAAAATGGTTCTGCCGGAGACAGATTAAAACTTCCCGAACTTTTGAAATACTAATATTTTACTAGCAGAATTACAGTCCCGCTGTAATCGTTTCCGCTAGCCCTGTTTGCCCAACTGCTCGAGTTCTGATGTAATTAATGAATATTATAATTCATTCCTGATGTTTGTTATCCACTTGCGAATGTTCTCGTTTCACATATAATTAACTTGGCGGAACGATTAACTCCGGGGTTAACGCACGAAATCTCGGTTTCACTTCCACTTCGTTCCGTTTCGCATCTCCGCACCCTCTAAAGAGACAAATCACTCGTGTAATCAATTTTGGAACACATTTTCGAGCGAGTACATTGCCACAGATCTAGACCCCGAAGGGTTAGTTTCAAAAACGAGCCACTCGCCGAGTGAATAAAGGGAATACGATGTTGCACGGTGCAATTAAGGAAAGCGAAATCCCTCGGAACTTTTTCAATAATGTAATATGACAAGCCTCGTTTCCCCACGACCATTTCTACTTAGGATACCCGAGAACTTTGACACGCGAAGAATTCCCTTTCTCCTCTTGTTCGCGTGTTGCCAGCTGACGGGCTCGCGAGTTACTTTAAGCGATCGAACCCATGAAACAGCTGCTGCGAACTGCTATTCAGTTCGCGCGAGAGAGATAGAGACATCCCTCACGGATCGTGGAGAAGGAAAAATCGAGAACGTGGTACGACGACACGATTCCTCAAAATTCACCATCCCTACCCCGTTTGATTCATCAGAATGAAGACTTTGTGCGCGCAGCGGCGGCAAGGTCTACCGGACTAAGTTAGATGAATCAAGTTTTGCGAGTGGATTCCGAGAACCGGGAAAGAGTAGAGGACCTTCCGCGGAAAGTTACGAACTTCACCCCGGAAATCCAATATCGGGGACGGACGTTTACCAGATTGAAAAGTAATGTTTGTACATCGTCGTGTCGGTTAACTTCGGGGGGTATCGCTGCTGCTGTTCCGTACTATCGCAGTCAAAGCACAGCCGACGACGAACTGCGATCTATCGGTGGCAGTGGATCATCGACAGAAACTATGGGACCAGCGACTGGAAACTGCCAGAGGTACGATTACGATACTGAAAACGAATTGCGAGCACTCGCTCATGTAAAAGATTACATTCGGCTGGGACGAAAGTTCGTAGTTAAACCTTTGCAGTCGGAGCTATTTTAACCTGAAAATTAAACAGTTCTTCCTACCTAGAATAATTCTAATTAGTTATGAAATTGATACAATACCTCATGCAATACTTGAATGTGTAGTAATTGATTAGATACCAACATAATTAATAATGTAAACAATATTGTGAATAATGGTACAAATTAATTAATTATTCATAGGTTCATTCAGTAGCATAAGTTACCTCAACAAATGAAAAAACATACGAGAACAGCAAATGTGCTATTTATTAATGACATTAGACGCTTCCAATTTGTTTTCACTCTTCGATAATAATTATAAATTAATTTGAGACGAAACTGTGAATCAAAATATACGATACCTTGCCCTCCATTGTCGAAATCAAAGTATGTAAAGTGACTTCCACTAATATTCGGACACTTTTAAAAACACCATAACTTTTTTAACCCTTCGCACTCGAAGCAATTTTAATTCGAAACTCAAAATCATTTCTTTCAACCCAGAACATTTTTATTCTATGTAATCTTTTTTACATTGTGCACATGAAATTTAACCAGCTTTCTCATGTAACAGTTGAGCTTTTCGCAATTTATAGAAAACAGACGAATTTAATAATATTGAAACCGTTTTGAATAATGGTGTGGCCATTTTTACTGGCGCCTTACAATCACCAGTCGAGTGCAAAGGGTTAATATTGGAATACACGACTTGAAAATTTTGGAGAAGTTAGAACAATTGGTTTGCTACACAACGTGACAAAAATTTTTGAAAAACCTGCAAGTTGCTGGAATTTTTTTTAAATTTATTTATTTAATGTTGCTTCAACATCAAAGGTCATTAGCAGCACGGTACATTTTCTTATAATATTTTATACATATTTGTATCTTTGATATAGTGGACGAGACCGCGGCGATATACTCCTCACAACCTAACAGAATGAGTAAGGATCCAGGCAACTTAGAATTTTTCCTTTCATTCTCATACTTTTTGCATTCTATTATTACATGATTCATGTTAACTGGTACTTTACATATATCGCAGATCGTGTTTTCCTTTTTGTTTAACAAAAATTAATGGGTTATTTCTGAGTGTCCAATTCTGATTCTAGAAATTGATGTTTGAATTTGACGGTCTACAGAACTTGGAAATTTTTGCCACTCAAGATCCGCTCCTTTATTATGATAGTATTGCAGAGAAAATACTAAAAGTTGTATTTTTCAACTTTTGTATGTAGGCTCGTATGAAAAATTTATCAATTAATAATCTGTATCAATTAAACATATTCTGAAAATTTCATCAAAATCGGTCAACGTTGTAATGAGCTAGAAACGTTTAAAGATGGTAAAAATTGCAGTTTTTCACGATTTTCGGCCTCCAACTGCAGTAATTCTAAGGATTCTTACATCTTTCAATGCCTGTCGTTTTGCCCGCATCAACCGATTTCTATGAAACTTTCACAGTGCATACAATTGACACAGATCTACGAAACGTATTTTTTAAAATTTCAATATAGGCCCGCATAAAAAAGTTGTAAAATGCAACCTTTAGAATTTTCTCTACAATTCCAACCAAATGCAATTTTTAAAAAAATTTCTTTTCGCATCCTGTAGTAAACTAATTGCTCTAGCTTCACAAACAAGTTCAATATTAAACAAATTATGGTGTTTTTAAGAGTGTCCGAATGTTAGTGGGAACCACTGTATGTAGTAGAGAAGTTGAAAATGACTTCGTGACACTGCACTCATCGAAATCTTGTAATCTGACCATCCAAGTAAGCTAATACAAAATATGATGATTAATCTTTCTACCGCGTTTAAATCGGTATGTAATTACATTTTTGTCCGCCGCGATAAAAAGGTTGATTAATGTTTCACGATTTTAAAGTAATATCCTCCGGATAATTAAACGAAGATCCGGCGAAACGAGCAACACACTCATTGTCAATACCAGAACTGTGTATTACGGTTTGTTTGCCATTATAGATGAGAAACTATCCCAATTAGCAAATGGATAGTGTTCCACTAACACAATGATATATATTCACGGCGGAGCGATTATTTCACAGTAATTACGTGGGTGTATGCCAGTGGCGATTGATAAGCTAGTAGGTTATAATTAGATGAGGGGCGGCGAAGACAGTTATCTAACTACAGCGTAGTATTGCAGTTCCTGTACTTCTTGAAAAACATCCAGAAATCAAAAATTTATGACCATTCGCTGTTTTATTTACCAATTTTTCGAAACATATTTTTCAGAGTACTTCTTGTTAACACGTCAATTTTTCTGTTGTACTTAACGCAGCAGCTGTACATTTAATTAATTCGCTAGACACTGAACAATATTGAATGTCGTTGTCCGCTGTTGAAGTTACAATAAACTTGTCTTCTGGTTTTTTGCTAAAATTTTGTTAAAATTTTCGAACCCTTGCACAATCGCAATGCAGAAGAAGATCAACGTGCCCGCTGCAACGAGTCGGCGTCCCAATTTTGGACGAGCTGATTAATATTTGCCGAGGTTCAATTGATTTTGCGCGAGAATCAATGTCGACTGTAGTTACATAAAAAAAATATCCGCGGTTTCGGAAGTGTTAATACCGGTAGAACTAATTAACGACGGAAATGCACAACAGCCCAGACCCGTTGTAAAGTGCATTCAACGACTGTAATTGCATTCCGCTCGAACAAATTTTCTGCAATTCGTGTTTGCCATGTTGGGCGGGCGTTCGGAAAACAAAATGTACAATGAAACTTGCGCTGTCCTTAAATTACTATTCCTATGGTGTCACGCTAATAGTGTTCGCGCGCGATTGCGCGTAATTCAACGGCACGATTCCATTGTGCCTCGACGCGTGATTATTATTTGTTTTGTCTCATCTTTCGAAAACCGCGATGATCTCTATGGAGAGGATGGCAAATTACGAACGTCGCTGTATGGATTTGCCGAAAAAACACGACACCGCAATTGTTCCCGATTTCTTTGTTGTCACCGTCTAAAATTATCAAAGGGCGTATTGTGCTTTCGTTCCGCTGGCAAGGTGTAATTAATTAATATTTTGTTAATTACGGTCGCCACGTCTGCCGCGACGCGCTGCTGATCACGACAAGTATTTTAATAACCCCGCTAACGAGACTGAACATTTATATTATTAAACTTCTGTCGAATGGAATTGACAAGGGACGTCGGTCGATGCGAAATTGCCAATTATAATGAAACGCACGCGTGCAACACCGAAAAACATTCGGCACATGCATTTTTATAGGTGACGGATTTCATGATTAAGAGATGAAAACAGCTTTTGGTTAATTACCAGCATACGTCGACAGCCAATAAACAATTTGTCCAAACAACCAGAAGATTATCTAGGTGCACGGTAGTGCACCAGCAAAGTTCTCCCACTACCTCCTTTTACACGAAACAACATAGCCATTTCTTAGAAGCTTAAACTCGGCACTGGAGGCAGATGGAGAGATGTAATTTCGTACACTTGTTAAATGCTATCATGTCTCAATATTTACAAAACATTAATCTTCCAACATTAGTAGGTTCCAAGATATAGGACCTCAGAAATCGCTAAATTTGTCACTGACTGACTGACTGACAGATCATCAAAACCTTTTGGGTACTTCCTATTGACCTACAAGCTTGAAATTTCTTACATTGGTCCACCATAACAAACACTCAAAGTAATAATTATCAAAGTCTGAAATTTTACACCTTAAAGGGTTTGTATTGAAAAAAGAACATTACGAAATAGGTACGTAGGATAGAACATAGCAGCATAACATACATATGTATACGTTTTATTAGCTTCGAAGTCGCAACAAACACTGATGAAAAAAACAGTCGCTCTAAAGTAAACAAAAGAAACTGCACCGAGCATCGTCTATAGCGGCGGGGGGCAAACGAATCCGAGCGTCGCCGCAGAGTGTTAATCTTCGTTTCATTGAATTTGGATTTTGTCTTGTAGATTAGAAAAGGATCTTTTCTCTTTGATACCTACTTGATAATTGATGAAATCTCAACAAAAAAACTTGTAAACAGGAGCCAAGTTCCTATGGCCGTAAAAAGTTGTAAGATTAAATAAAATACGGCCAAGTTCGTTATCTTGGAAACACCTCTTGCAATACTGAAAAAAGCGTTTGTAAAAATTAGTTTAAAAGAACGCTATTTAATTTTTAAAGAGTTACATGGAGGGCTCAATTATTCAAACTTGGCCGTTACTTTTTAAACCAATGGCCGTAAAAGGTGTTAGGTAGCGGCCAAGTTCGAATAATTTAGCCCTTCATGTAACTCTTTAAAAATTAAATAGCGTTCTTTTAAACTAATTTTTACAAACGCTTTTTGCACTATTGCAAGAGGTGTTTCTAAGCTAACAAACTTGGTCGTATTTTGTTTGATCTCACAATTTTTTACGGCCATAGGAACTTGGCTCCTGTTTACAGGATGTTTTTGTTGGGTGACCAGTATACAGCAAAGTCTTGATCATATAAAACGGGTACTGCACGGTCTTAGAATTACGCGTGTCAAGTTTCATTATAATTGACCAGTTCAATTCGTGTGGTGTGCTTATCAACTGAAAGAGCGACGTCTATTTTCTCAATCCAGCGACGTAAAATCAGGTCACCGTAGATCCCGACATTTTCGAGCACTTACTATCAGCCATTATGCAGCCATGAACACGTTCCGAAATCCTTTCGCTGCGATTTTATTACGCGCTATATGCTTCTAATTCGATTTTCCACTCCCGTTAGCGGTACGATTCAGGACAACAGCAAAAAACTCTCGATATGCTGTATAAGTAATGGTTGTTACATGCACGCCTCGCGTATTTTTTTCCCCCTCATCGCGATGTTTCCTTGCGAGCTACGTCACCGTCGCTCGTTGTCACCGCCGTTTACTTTTATTATCGTAAAGTGTTCACTATTATCCCGGGCTGAAACTTTTCTATCAGAGTCGTTAAAAATTATTTGCGCATCCACTACACTGGGAAAACTGCATTACTGACCTCAAGAAAGGAGATACAGCGACTAACAACGCTTAATAGAAATACGTAAAAGAAATATTAAGAGATGTTCACTGGAATATTTTAATTATGTCGTGGAATTTACGAAAAAATGAATGGAAACGAAGAAGAAGATGCATAAAGTAAACGTCATTTTTCCCATTGCCAGAAATAATATTCTTGGAATGTGAGATTATAAAAATTGGAAAATGTGTGACGGTCCACTGTGATCAACGACAGATATTCAAATTAGCTAATTTCCGCTGATTAACAACGGGTCAAAGTAATTTACAGGGCCGGTTTCAAGCCCTAGGTGTTTCGAAGACGCAGCAACTTTCGACAAACCTAACGGGATGCTGCTAAACACGAAATTACTGGGGAACTTCCCCCAGAAGCGTTTGACGTGATCAAATTAAGATCATCGTGTAAGACGACCCGAAAGATTTTAATTACAGCTTCCTTTCCAGTGCGTTCTAGGATTGAACACGGGGGAAAAGCCAAGGGGCGACCGAGGTTCACCATGTGCACGGGCCATTTTTTTGCCATATTTTTCTTACGGCTGCTATCTACGTCTGTCTTCCACAACTGCGCCAGCATTGGGAGCCGTTTTTCCGCTTAATGACCTTCGCCCCTTCATCCCCGGCCAGCCAAGGAAAAACTCTCGAATTTCTCCGAACATGATCGGTCACAATCAGGATCATAACGATACCTTCGACGGAAACCTCGACCCGACCGGCCATCTTAATTCTTGACAACGCACACAGGCGAACGTCGCGAAAATTCTGCTGGAAAGGTAAAAAATAATAGTTGAACGTCCCAAATCTGTTAAATCATCCCATTAGTTTGCTAGTTACACTGGTATGTACAGTGGGTGTACAAAGTATTCGTACACCTTTTAAAAACTAATAACTTTTTTATAATCGTACCAAACGACCTGATTTTTTATAATCAATTAGAAGCATTGGTTTACGAAATTATGTGTAAAAAGATTTTCCAGAAATTATAATGTACAAGGTTACATGCAAAAATAAAAAAGGCATTTTTTAAAACTGTTTTATTTGGGTCCTTAATAAAAATTTAAAATATATTGGGTATGGGAATAAGTTTCCGCCCCTTTTTGTTCAAAAGAAGCGTATAAACAATTCCCATAGCGTGAAAACGTTTTGCAACAGTAGATCGATCGACGTTTAATTCAATTGACAGTTTTGCAAGTGTTTGACGTGGATTTCCATCAAGCAATGCTGTGAAATCTGTATCTTTGAATTTTTGGCACACCATCGCAATCTTTGCCCTTACGTCGAAATGTTATATTTGATGGAGCATCGTCCCCGTAAATATACATAATAAATATATATAGTAAATATATAACACCTTTCTTTAAAACAAAATAATGCAACATGACTTCCCGCAAATGCTGCTTACTAGCAACAGACGTCTGCATTTTTCACGCGAAAAATTGACTGCTGTTCACGCTCGAAACAATTGCCACTAACTGCGTTTTGAAGCTTAGACATAGACCTTTGAAAAACATGTACTACGTTCCATCAAATACGCGATCGGTACTTAAGTACAACGACATCTCCAAAAGGGCGGAAACTTATTCCCATACCCAATATGTTTTGTAGATCTATGTTATTTATACACGAGTTGAATATTTCATCGAAATCGATTGACGCAGGAAAAAACGACTCGCATCACAACCATTTTTAACACCATTTTTAACCTTTGTAGCTCGCGTGTATGTTAATCGATTTCAATGAAATTTTCAGCATGTGTATAACACTAACATGGATCTACAAAGCATATATTTTAAATTTTTATTAAGGACCCAAATAAAAAAGTTTTAAAAAATGCCTTTTTTATTTTTGCATGTAACCTTGTGAATTATAATTTTTGAAAAATCTTTTTTGCATATCATTTCGTAAACCAATGCTTCTAATTGATTATAAAAAATCAGATCGTTTGGTACAATGATAAAAAAGTAATTAATTTTTAAAAGGTGTACGAATACTTTCAAAAGTTTTGCCAAAATATAATCACGTAAACGTGATGGCGTCCAATAAATTCTTAGGCTTCAAAAATTCACCGTGAAAAAATTATCTTTCCAGGATTCCAGCCCTTTTTGACGATATGCAGTAGTGCAGTACAGTTATACGAGAACAAGAACTTTAAAATTGACTAACAATTTTCTTGAAATTCGGGGAATTACTTCATTGGGAACAAGAGGAGAAATTGGGATGGTCCATTGCGAATAATTGTGTACGAATGCGTCAGACATTGAAATACGAACATCCCATAGATCCTAGATGATAATTGATGGCCTCGTTACCCAAGCAGATGAGCCCAAAAGAGTGAAATCTCTAAAATTCCTCCAGATTTTGGAGATAGCCCATTTTCCTTGCTGTTTTAATTGAATCTAGTTTGAAACTCGCCTCTCTAATCATAACCAATATCGTGCCACGATGTTTTCATAGCGAAACAGAGCCAAGTTAGTTGTTATTCATCTATCCAATCGATATTCGCAATGAACCATTCTATTTACATAATAGTTGTATTTGTACGTTTCCCATGACTGTACCAACATTAAAACCGAAGAACGAATACTATATGCTTGTAATGAAAATAAATGAAAATATGCAATAATAGAACCACCAGAAACAATTATAAACTAACACTGTTGATGTATTCAAATTCTTCGGAGGTAGAATAAATTTTTTATTCGGTCTTTACTCTCAACAATTCTACAGTCAAAAGAGCCAGGAATTTCAAAGAAATTTAGTTTAGCAGTATAAAGCAATGCATATAAAGCAGAATTTTATGAAAGAAATTTCGGTCTTTTATTATTAAACTGCTAATGTCATTCTTAGCCTGAGAATGTCTCCATTATCAAATAAAATCATCGGAGAACGCTTTCATTTTATGTTTAAGCTTAGGAACTGAAAAACAAGACAAAAAATTCCCAATTTTGTAAGTGGTAATCCAAACAACCCTCGGAGCTTCTCGATAACGTTCATCGGATTAAAAAAGAGTGAGAACCGGCTAGATAATTGGATATTACGAAAGAATAATAATTAGCGGGAGTCAACGCTGTTGCCAGATAATTGAGTTTCGCACGCACACACACACTCGTACACACACAGGCGCATATGCACAGGATCTATGGAAATGGATGACATAGTATACGCTCGTACTACTTGTATTCTAGACCCGGCGACTCGTTTTCACTTTTTCCCGAGAGCACTGCATTCTTCCCAACACTAAACTCTTAAACGATCGATGAACTACGATCGACGAAACGGCGAAATAAAAAAAACGTGATCCCATGCCGGAACGAATGCGAGGCTGCAACAAACAAATACTTTTATCTGTTGATTAAATCATTCATCGGGCCGCGGCGAAATTCTCGTTTGTCCATAAATTCTCCACTATGTTGCACGAAATCGCTTCGATTTTTCGTTAAACGCGGGAAACAATGTTTCACCGCGACCGGCGAATTTTTCAACAAACAACCCGCCGTAAATGCGATTTGTACAAAATTCCTGCATCGGAAAAAATGTCAGAAATGTCCGCGTTCGTTGTGTGTCATAAATACGCCGATGCCTTAAAAAATTGCGATAACGTGGCCTTTTTGAAATAAAGTATGCCGTAATATTGCTTTACATTGTTAGGGCAGTGTTTTCTTTCGGAATCTTTCCTTCTCGTCTTCTAATCTTAATGCGGACTAAAAATTTATTTGCGCGAAATAAAAATTGTCTGCATCAATTGCGAGAAACAATTTAATGAGTTCTTAAGGATTCTTTTAATATTTCCGCTATTTTTAAATCGCAGAAATGCACAATCTAGACACCACCTATTAATCAGAGTTGGGCAAAAATCAACTAATAATTAAAAATGACTAATAGTGTGATTGATTGTTAGTCAAAACTTAAAAAATGTCAGTTAAAACTTTTTGATTAGTTTAGTCATAACTACATGGCACTAGTCAATCACAACTCTAAGTAATCGTTAGTTATTGCTTATTAGTTATGATTACTCATTAGTTAGTTTAAATGATCAGTCATCAATCTTTAGTCATCAGTCACTATTGTGCGATTAACATATTCATATGTATACTTAAACTATATCGGAATTTGCAGTGACCAAACGTGTCATAATCTGTATTTTATATGTTTATAAAGTAATAGGATATCTTTTTGTTATTATTATGTCTGATTTTAACTTATAACCATTTTCAGTCATTAGTCATAGAGAAATTCTGATTGCGTATTTAGTCATTAGTTATGCCATTATAGTCAGTATTCAATATTCATCCTTAATAAAAATTTAGTCATTATTCATTAGTCATTACGCTCAAATACTTTTGTAGTCATTACTGATAGTCACGCTCAAGTATTTACTTTGTCATTAATTGTTAGTCACTTTTGTAGAGCTTATGAAGCTATTAGTCAATAATTATAATTGTGACTAGCGTTTGCCCAACTCTGCTATTAATAATCGGTACAAGCTAAAATGAATGCACTTTTCGGTACGTCCACTTGATATTTCTTTCTCATCTCGATCAATGATCTAGCGGAATCGGAGGTAGAGTATTTTTCGTTCATCTCAGAGAAACACTTTCCTCAACCGATCCGAGTGGTTCTTTTTACCATGATTACGTCTTTTAGCTGCCCGCAATTGCACTTTTCGAAAACGACCAATGTAGCTGTAACCTCTATCTTCGCCGCGGAAGGCATCAATCATCGTCTTTTCGCTGTCAGAAAATTCTTCTCCTCGCAGCATTTTTCCTGTCAACCATTCTAGCTGACGTAATTGACACTTACCAACGTTGGGTAAAACGTATGACGGGAACATGAAAGAATAAACAATCGTAATATGTCCGTACGTTAGAAGAATTATGGTCAGGGTTGACAATTAACCAAACACTTGAATCTTGTTACTTCTCCATTGTTATAGAACTTAAAATACCTGTGTTAACACTTTTTAACGGAACTTTTTAATGGAACCTTCAATAGCAACAGCAATTTTCATTGTGAACTAACAAGCCACCCTCAATAACGTCATCTAATAGTTTCATTTAAGATTACAATGTAAAAGAAAATTTCTATGCTTTCTTTTGGTACAACACAATTATTGAAAATCCTATTAATAGGCTTTCGGTAGGTAAAGTGTTAAAATAAAATTTATATGTTTTGAAGTCATATATCCAAAAATGTGCGTACGGTTACAGAAAAATTGTATTCAGGGTTGACAGTTAATCAAGCATTTAAATCTTGTTACCTTTCCATTTTCATGGAAATTGAAATACCTCGGTTAAATAATTAAAATGTTTTATTCGTCTGTCGTAAAGCCATATTTATTGACTTCGTTTTGTATCAAGTACAAATCGAAAATGAATTCTAAAAAAATTCTAATCTCTGAAATCTATTAGAAAATTCGTATAGAGAACATAGTCACATTAGAAAGATCTAACGATATTATTTTCGACTTACTGAAAATATTTCAAGAATGGTTGGCTATCTATTGCCAAGTAGAAAATACCGAATTACTTGACATCACTGATATAATCCTACTGTGGTCCAAGAGCGTTTAATTCTCTTTCTCAGATGCAATGCTCGCATTCCATTGAAATATTAAACGACTCATCAACGTAATCGTTCCCCAGGCTATCGAAAACATTGCAATATTGATGGATCAGTATACTTCTGACACGCACAGCAGCGAGACACGCGCAGGACTGGTCCGCGCGCGCGAGAGCATTATTAAATACCATATTACGCGCGCGACAGAAACTGACGGTGACATATCCTGGCCACGATGCGTGCCTCGAAATATCAAAGGATACACGCGATAGGCACGAGTAAATTCAACGTTTAATGGGATTCGAACCGACCGGTCTCTCATTGTCGCTTATGATTCCCCCATTTCCTCGGAGGCCGATAAAGCCCACGGCTCTGTGAAAAGCGTCGCGAGGCCTGTCTCGTGTATCCTTTCTCGTTTAAAAGGCGACAGGGAGAGCACCCAAGACAGAGAAATCGAGACAGAGAGTGGAAAGGAGAGAGCCCGGTGTGCTTTTGGCGCGATAAGATAAAAATACCCGTTAATAAAACAACATCATCCTCCAGTTCAGGGAGCTTTTCGTCTTTGCGGGGGCGAGCTCCCCGAACGAGCCGCAATTGCAAAACAACTAGCAAGCTGGCAACTTTCACAAAGGGCACCTATCGCTCCCTCCATTAACCAAATGGAGCCGGGGAGCCGCGAGATCGCGAGTGCAATCGCGTTCGAGCAAGAATGGGAGGAGGCAGGTCCTGGACAGCCCGGAGCTTTTTCAACGGTCACTCGATCCTTCACCTGTTAACCGACAGACGAGTCAACTCGTCGTGCAAGTCACCGAACGTATCGTCCTTCCAGAACTTTTCATTCCCTTCGTGGACAACGCGACTAGTCCTTCAAAGATGGACTTCAAAGACTGTACAGAGTCTGCTTAAAAATTTGTTACACGCGAGATCATATCATTCTTCACTGTTTATGGTAGACAGCTACGACAAGCACCAGAAAGTCTATATATAATTATTAGACAGCGGATTTTATGCCGAGAATGAGTAAGTATAATTCAATTCGGTGGACAGATGTCGTAGAAAGAGTGAATGATCAATTTCTACCGACAATTTTTAGTCTGTATAATGATTATAGTAACACCATACAGCGTTGATCATGCATGTACAATTCGTCGGAGTCTGTCAGTACTATTTTAAATCCAAATCTTCTATACATTATTATAAAATGAAGTGAATACACAGACAGTGATGGAGAATAGTTTTGACGGTAGAATATATTTCTATTGTTTCCAAATAATCAAGAAATTCGCGAAGAAAGAGCTACGGATTCGTTTGAACGCCTGATGGTATGAAACCGCCGATCGGGCGTCGTCCCCGAAGGGTTGATTTACAATTTTATTGTATCATCGTATCCATATTGGTGCATAGCGGGTGCATTCTATTCGCGTTCGCAGCGAAACGAGATGTTTCGCGACACATTACTTTGAACGGTGTCGTGCGCCGGGTTTTCCAAAGGGAAATCGTCCGGTTAACAGGTTAAAAGGGAGGATACGGTGGTCGAGGGTCGACGTGGAAGTTTGAAATTCGCTGTACTCACCAGAAAGGCCGCGCGTGGGCGCGTGAGGGCTGCTAACGGGGGTAAGAAGCACAAAACAAAAGGCGGCCTCTTCAAAGGAGCTGAATATGCACAGCGCGCGGTTATATACCACCGATGATAGAACGATTCCGAACGGTCCACCAGCCGATAAAATAAAAAGAAAACGGACAGGAGAGGCTCGGATCGGCAGAGAGACGAGAAGTGTACGTGGGATTGCGTGTCGGGGCGCGGACTGAACGACTGGGAACACGGTCTCGTCTCCGGTCTTGTCCCACCCCACGCTATCCTGAAACCATCCCCACTATTTTCATCCCTCCACGAAACCACCCTCCGCGACCCCACACCCTCGACACTTCCAGTACCGTTCGTCGTCAGCGCCAACGCCCTTGCGCACTGGGGACTCGAAGGAAGCGTGGCCTCGTCGCTTCTTCGCCACTCGACACCTTCAATTCTACCTGGCGCCTCTGTCCTCTCTCTCTCCCTCTCTTTCTCTCACCCCTTTCTCTTTCTCCTTTTTCTTTCTCTTTCCAGCCGAAGATAATCGCTGCGTCCTACCCGAATGCAAAAAACCATCCCCCACCAACCTAAGTATCACCACCCCGGATAATTGCCCCGTTAAACACCGCAGCATCCCTCTGCGGCCAGGTGTTGTTTACCTGAGTCCACGGCTAGGAGGCACGATCTTGTGGTGAATCTTCTTTTGAACAGCACGGGGAGGACGTGTTTATTGCAGACTGTGCGCAATAATGGGTAAAATATTTATAGTTATTTCATTGAGTATTTACTGCAGTTATTTCAGACCAATATTTCTAATATTATTCATGTAATACAATGATCATGCACTGTATAAATGTTTCGACATTCGTAATTATACAGAGTGTCCCAGCTAACTTGACCACCATGAATAACTTTGTTGTTTTTGAAGATACGTCAAATGCCTGAAAGACAAAGTTGAATGATATATGGGGCTCATACGATACCAAAAGAATTTTTGTTTTTATGTAATTCTTTTTAGAGAGTTGAAGGTCACCTTGATTTTTTTTAATGGAATGAGGTATTTTTTAATACATCAATCGATGCAGCTGGACATTCGTTATAAAAAAGTACTAACCTATGTGTCGAAAAGTTAGTAGTTTAGGGGATATTTTAATTTAAATAACTAAAACGTTTGTTTGCTAGTGTACGGCCTTACAATTAGTACGACAGTAATGGTGTTTTTTGAGAGTTATTTAAATTGAAATATCTCCTGAACTACTAACTTTTCGACATACATGGGTAGTACTTTTTTATAACGAATGTTCAGCTTCATCGATTGATGTATTAAAGAATACCGCATTACGTTTAAAAAAATGAAGGTTACCTTCATATCTCTAAAAAAAATTACATAAAAACAAAAATTCTTTTGGTATCGTATGAGCCCCATTTTACCATTCAACTCTGTCTTTCAGACATTTGACGTATCTTTAAAAACAACAAAGATATTCAAGGTGGTCAAGTTAGCTGGGACACCCTGTATACAGGGCGTCTCAGAACCGGTGGTACAAGCGGATCTGAGATGATTGTATCTGCAAAAATGAATAAAAGGAACAAAAATAATATGTTTCTCAGCACGAACTTCAAATGATCGTTCGAAGTAAAATGTTTATGATTTAACACTAGAACGATACTTTGGCAATACTTTTCGGGCACGTCGCCGCCACATTGAATATAACGTAATCGCTCGAGATGTTCGATGGGTTCGCAGGAGCATTCCAGTAGTATAATGCGCAGACAATAAAATAAACCGCCCGTGAAAACTCGAATTTTAATCGGCCTCGTGAGCACAAGGCGAAGCACGTTAAATACCTCGCTATGTATGCACCCCCAAGAATGTCGTGCGTTTTTAACGCAAATGTGTCTCGTTGGAATAAACAAAATGTGTAAATTATATCACCGTTAGACTGCGGAATACAAATATTCTGTAAAAAAACAAGAAAGATAAAGTAAACTACTGTAAATGAAAGATTCTCGTAATTTTTCAGAATGTGCACGTGCTCCTGTATATTGCATATTTGCAAGTGCCATAAATGTTCAAATTCGTGCAGTCTAATCATGTTAACTTCATCCCATTTTTCATAGGCCGTTAGAAAAGTATTGAAAACAGGGCAAAATGGATTGAAAATGCTATTCAATTTTTGATAATCTGCGCGTTTCCCTGCATTGCACAAATTGACAAGTGCCATAAATGCTCAAATCCTTGCAGTCTAATCATCTTCAACTACATCCCATTTTTCATAGGCCGTTAGAAAAATATTGAAGACAGGGCAAAATGAATTGAAAATGCCATTAAATTTTTGACAACCTGCACGTTTCCCTGCATTGCAGAAATTTAAAAGTGCCATAACTGCACAAAGTACCATGTTCAATCGTCTGGAGCAATTCTACCTGTACCTTGCGCATTATTTCTTGCCAGGTACTTTTAAATGAAACAGACAGTAGTCTCTTTCGCGTACCATCATCTAATACGAGTCGTACTTCACGGACACGTATAGTTTTATATGCAAAACTGCATATAGAGTTCAGACCGCGCCATTACGTATATTATACATAATTCAAAGTTGCGTTACACTTGCAACTTACCGGAAACAAACCGTATCTCGGTGGAATGGAACAAATTACAGTAGCGCGAACTGTGTTGCCACGGAGTCGAAGTAAGCGCGAATGTTCAACGTCGCGTGTATTCACCTTTTTATAGTTCAATCATCAATTGTTAGCAGCGTTTCAGGGGTTCTGCGGAACTCTTATTTTGCTTGGTCTATGAGTGAAATCGATCTTTCTGCAGAAGTCAGGTTTCGGTTCCCAATATGTTGCTATCGATGCTGTTTATACAGTGCCCAACTCGGATCTGTCGGCGTACAGATTGATCACTGTTTGACAGTTAACGAGGCCCCGGCTCCTTCCTAATGCCGATTTCATAATCGTCCGTGATTGCAATGTACCCTGCGTCCCCCAGCATAGTGATCATTTACACAAGATCTATTTCCGTTTGACAAACTTTAATATTTGTCCCGGCGTTATATGGGTTTTTACCGTTGCGATTGTTCGACGTGCAAAAAGCTTCTTTTCGCGAAGCTAAATTGTCGATCCAACGAGAGGCAAAACAGATCCTGGAAGTTTATTTAAAAAGGTTAATTGAATTTTTTATTCTGCAACAATGGTGGAATATATAATCCTTGTGTATTAGGACTGTTTTATCTTTTTTGCAAGGGTTATTTTTATCTCAGAATTTTAAGAACAACTATTCTCTTTAACTAAATTTTCTTGCAAGAATTATTTTCAACTAATCTCTAACTAAATTTCTGACAGAATAAAAACGTCTTCTATACCAGAACTGATTAATAATTTAATAATCTTTGAACATTACTGTAATCTCATGTGCGCTATTGAGCAATACGGGATTGTTACCGAAGCAGATTTACATTTCGCGACTGAGCAATAATTCAAAGGCAATTTCAAGGGGCTGATCTTCCTACGAATCGAATATTCGCGATAGAAGATGCATTCTCTTACTTATCGGACATTCAGATTACATGAAAGACTCCATGGAACCAATGCATCTCGGTAGATAAGCTGAAGCTCTCATTCTCTTATGTTCGAATTTCCGCCGGTTAAAGCGTTATCGATGATTCGAAGTTAGCGAAGAGTAGATGATCGGTAAAAATAATGGAGGATAATCGGGATGGAATAGAATGGAGTCCTTATACGTTCCGCGCCTACGAGTGTGTCATTGATTACTGAAATATCCCTAGTACCCAAATTAATAACCGATGGGATACGATATTCAAATGCCAAGAACACAATTATATCATAGAAATAGATTTTGTGTCGTCTAACAAACTTGCTTTAGCTTTGAATAAATTTTCCTAAGTAGTAATAAGAATCGGGTAATGGGCAGACACAATACTGCTCTAATTGTCTCTGATAGTTAACTTTTATACGTAACAGCGTCTTCTTTTTATGATATTATCACTCCGGAAACAGGATCATAATTTCGGAAAATTTTCGAATCGGTGGAAACGAGATAAAAGTGTACAATGACTTCAGCTCGCTAATTGGAATGTGGCAATTTGCGAACGGGATTCGAAACGGAGAAGCCAGCATCAGGAGTAGCAGCTCGAAACGAAGCGGATTTGAAACTATCGTTTCGAGTCAGTGCTGCCGGTACTCCGGCTATCATTTGAATCCCAGAAATTTGATCTTCGAAGAGGAGATTTAACGGATTCTTCAGACGGTGAATTGAATGTCGATATAGAAGGATCGATTAGTGGAAGAGATTTGCGTGTATTAGCTGTATCAAGCACTGGGTACTAATGAAGCACCACTCACAGACCTCTCTACTTATCCTCTCTACAGTAAATGTAATTTAAAACCAATCTTTAATCCAGTTTTGAGAATCCAGTTTTGAGAATCCTGTTCTGCTATAAAAGCACCTGCTTGTTTGTCCTATCAAATTAACACATTACCGACCGGTGATTATTGCATAATTTTGAAAAATCTATGGTACATGGCTAAACACTTTTTAATGAAACCTTCAATATCAACAGCAATTTTTATTGTGAACTAACAAGTCACTCTCAATAACGTCATCTAATAGTTTCATTTAAGATTACAATGTAAAAGAAAATTTCTATGCTTTCTTTTGGCACAGCACAATTATTGAAAATCCTATTAAAAGGCTTCCGGTAGGTAAAGTGTTAATTTAAATTTTGCAACTGAAAAATTACTTCTTAATTTTTTATTCCTTCTAGCTCTTTCTAATGTGTAATCGTCTCCAATTCTTGATAACTTTTTCGCTATTAAAATGCATCAACGAAACTTTACGATCGAGGATAAAATAATATTTGACAGTTCCGTTGGTTAAAGTATTTGTTTATTGTTTTTCAATTCTTGATGAAATAAATTAGTAAGAAATGTCAGCACGGGATAATAAATATTAGGAAAACGGCGATCGTTGACTTTGGCATAAACTTCACAGCGATTTTCTGCATTACGAATGAAGAAACAGGAATAATCCATCAAATGTTTAAACACTGTGTACGAGTGAAGTTTTATCGCTGCTATCAATTTGCACGAATATCGAGCAGCAATATTTTATTGAAATTAAAATAATAACGTTTCGAAATATTTCTTTGCACCGGATCCTGAAACACTGTACCATCATATGTAAATGTAAATTCATTCTATCCGACTGAATACATTCGCTGTCTCCATACAAATTAACATAGAAATAGTTGAAACTTTCTTGTTTCGTTGCGCCATTGTCGACTGTGTGTGTTTTCAGGATGCAAGACGATTGTACTCTTAAGAGATGCGTCGCTGGGAAGAAAAATGCTAAGGACAATGGAAATCTTAGAAAATTTTATTTATGGCGGAAAAAGAATGTTTTGTTGCGAACATTAAAAATTTGGCAAGTGTACAAATTCTTCACTGTCAGCGA
Source organism: Lasioglossum pauxillum (assembly GCA_933228785.1). NCBI lineage: Eukaryota > Metazoa > Arthropoda > Insecta > Hymenoptera > Halictidae > Lasioglossum > Lasioglossum pauxillum. Next base: position 33,812,418 of record OW121701.1, on the reverse strand, counting down.
AGACAGTCGCTGTCCCCGAAAACGTAATGCTTGACAAAAGATAAATGGCAAAGAATGAGTGGTAAAAAGACACGGATTCTGAGAAAAAGGGAGCGACAGTCGGTAATGGGTCGGCCACCTTTCAGAGGCAACCAAAGACAGAGGCCGATGACTGGCTAGACATATTGATTCGCTATTTTCAGAGGTGACGATGTAGGTATTTATCTTTAGCTAGGATGCGACGCTCCGAAGAACCGCTCTTATCTCCGCCTTCTAGACCGGCTGATGTACATGGAGCAAGAGAGTGCACTCGCGAACCTGGCACACGCTGTTTCATTGTGCAAAATGCAACCGAATATGGAGATCTCTGCGAGCGAGCGAGCGCGCGCGCACGTCACCTCTACATTAGGGATGCACTTTGCTTTCTGGGTTTTGTGTTCGGCTTCAGTCTAACCGTATCCCAAATCATTTACGAATTTAACACTTTGCCTACCAACCAGCAACCATTTGCACTCGAAGCTACTTTAACATCAGAACCAAAACGTTGCTTCCAGTCTAAAATATTTACATTGTTACGATTTATGCATTATTTTACTCGCTCATTCGACACTAGAATTTTTAGCAGTTTATTAGATGAAAACAGATCAAGATCTGTTTTTTTGGTACAGACACGAACAAATCATAAACTTGACTTTACTATGACTTTTCAATTAAAAATACAGGGTGTACTCGTTAAGTTATGTCACCATTTTATAGGCATTTCCGGTAGCGCAATTAAAAAATGTTTTAGACAAAAGTTTCTCAGTACTTGGTGAGATATATGTTCGCATATTCTTAAATCTGAAAAAATGCTTTTTACGTGAAAAAGTAAAGGTCACCTTGACTTTTTTAAATGGCACCATATGTTGTGGACGTCATAGGATTGTTTCTGACGTCGAGACGAATTCAACAGTGTATTACACAATACCTTGAAATGACCTCAAACTCAAAAATTTGGTGCAAACGTAACTTTAATGAAAAATTACTTCTTACAAAACAAAGCAAGTTACATTTAGATGTTCGAACTGCGATCTATCTTCTACGATACAGAACTGCGCTCTTTGTATCAGACCTTTCGTTGTCGCCATAATTAGGACGTCTCGATTTATATTACATGCAGTTGTTATGCGATTCCGAAGTTCTTGAACATTATTGATTGTTGTGTCGTATACAACAGATTGCAGATATCCCCAAAGATAAAAATCCAACGGAGACAGTGTTGTGCTAATTCAATTACATTGTAATTCAATTACGTAATTGAATTACATTGTATTTCAATTAATAGTAATTCAATTACGTCGTAAATGAATTACTATATAATTCAAATACAACGTAATTCAATTACTAAGTATTTTAATCAGATTTTTAATTGAAATACAATATAATTGAAACACAATGTAATTGAAATACAATGTAATTGAAATACAATATAATTGAATTACAGTATAATTTAAATACAATGTGTAATTGAAATACAATATAATTGAAATATAATATAATAAAAATACAGCTCTCCAAATTATAGCCCAGAACTTGGAAGAACTTGCGATATATTTTTATATTTTTCTTTTATGTACAGTAACCGCGGGTTAACTGTCGAACAGCCGTGTTCTGCACGGACAGTATTCCCGCAGTGACATCATTTTTTTCACAATGTAACACCAATATTTAATCTTCTTTATTTTTCATTATTATTTTATGGAACTTTCGCCAACATATTCGTGGCATTTTTCTAATGCAAAATGGTACCAAACACGATATAATCAACTGTATTTAGTGGTGTAATCGACAATGAATGTTTCGAACGCAACGAAGAAAAGCGTATTGGAAAGAAAGAGAGGCGGTTGTCGAGTCAATGTGTGGTGTTCACACCGATATATCCGAGCCGAGAACAATTATTTCATCTCGAAATATTCACAATTATTTCGAGAACAGTATTTCATGGGCTGTGTTTCCGTTTACGTCCATTCTCAGAATTTGATGAAATTTTGAATTATTTAAATAAAAATAAATTTTTTAAAAATACCACGTTTTTAAAACGCACTAAAAAGTATAAAATAAAATTTTTAAAAACGCCACCTTTAAAAAACGGACTAAAAAGTATAAAATAATTTTTTCTAGCCCCATACAGATTCCTAACCCCTTAAAATTTGTGATTGTGAATTTTTAATAGCTAAGAAAATACTTGTAACATTTAAAATGAAAAACGTGGGGCGCATGCAATAGATAATTGATGCATGAACACTAACTCAGTAACAACTTTATTGCACTGCAAATGTTATGAAGTGTTGTACGAGATTTCTCAGCGGCAGCTACTCTCTACACTCCTTACTATGTATTATCTTGCGCCCCACGTTTTTCGTTTTAAATCTTACAATTATTTTCTTAGCTATTAAAAATTCACAATCACAAATTTTAAGGGGTTAGGAATCTGTATGGGGCTAGAAAAAATTATTTTATACTTTTTAGTCCGTTTTTTAAACGTGGCGTTTTTAAAAATTTTATTTTATACTTTTTAGAGCGTTTTAAAAACGTGGTATTTTTAAAAAATTTATTTTTATTTAAATAATTTTCTGCTTTTTAGTCTTGTATGTGTGAAATTTTACAATCGATTTTGAACATTTTGATGAGATTATAACAGAGACATGTAGTCAATTTCAGACGGTATTGCGACGCGTCATATCGAAAACGAACGCCGTGGTAAAATGTCAAAGATAAAGGTTCGACGGAGAATTTCGGTGTAACTGTTCTTTCGCTTGGTAAACAAACATTATAGTATACTAATACGCAGTAACTTTGTAAACACCGCACGGAGTTCGAACGCACACTGAGCTCCCTCGGTGCGAAGCAGGTCAGTGGACTGGGGATGAGTCGGAGTGGGAACCGAGTGGGCACTACCGGTCGTCGCGCGGGGACGTGTAACGGTTAAGTTTTTAATAAGTTTATATCTCCTAAACGCGTAGGCTGTTGTAAATTAAAAAATTTTTTTTAAAATATTGCATTGTCATATAGTACTGAGCTATGTTTAAAATTTCAAGTCTCTAGCTCATCGAGAAGTTAGTTTAAAATCAGTTGTAAAATTTGTACCGAACAGACAAACAGACATACAAGAAAGCGACCTAATAAAAACGTGGTAAAATATTTAATGGCATACCTGGTGATTTGGCGACTTCTCTGTGAAAATCATCATTAACGAACTGCTCCTATTTTGTAGACATTATTTCCAGATTATAACAGAGACATGTAGTAAATTTCAGACGGTATTGCGACCGCATCATATCGAAACGCCGTGGTAAAATGTCAAAGATAAAAGTTCGACCGAAAATTTCGGTTGAACTGTCCCTTCGATTGGTAAACAAACATTATAGTATAATAATACGTAGTAACATTGTAAACACCGCACGGAGCTCAAACGCACACTGACGCACACTGAGCTCCTTCGGTGCGAAGCGGGTCAGTGGAGTGGGGATGAGTGAGTGAGGGAACGGGTAGTGGAGTAGGGAGCGCTGTCGCGCGGCGCACAGTGGGCTCGATTGAAGAAGTACGCGACATTTTGCGAAAAAATCAACTTTCTAATTTTGATATTTTTTCAATTGATATCGATTTCTAAATGTCCACCGACCACGAAAATGATAAAATTAATCAAATACAATAGCAGTTCTAGTTGTGATACACGCATGAAGTTAGACAGTTTAAGAATATCGATTTTCCCTACATAATTTGGCTGTTCATTCTTAAAGTGTCCTGATAACTGTGATCAACTTCTTGCCCTGAATTTTTGTCTACATCAAAATGCACACTTTATTGATAAGAAATCATACTTTTCAATGACAATTATTATATATAACATATTTAAAAAGAATAATGAGCAACATTAAAATAATCGTTGAAAATTTGTATCTTTGACATGCGCGATCTTTCAGGTCCCAGGAGATCCCAGTTTTTAACAAGTAAGGATCTTTTCAGTGAACCTTCCTCTATGTAATGTGACAAAAATGATTTCCTCCTTCGAGTCCTTTTTCAAGATATTATTGTCTGAAGACATCCGCGTCGCGTTATCTTGTCCGCGCTCGGACGCGCGCTACGCGCTGAATTCGTCAACTATGCAGCCTCTGAAAGTCTGACAGAACTGTGTTGAATATTTATATTTATATTATATTTTTATTTAATATTAATTTATATTTTGCAGTAAATAAGTCAGTCTTTCATCTCTGATATTTTGACTGCGTTGAGTTTGACGAATTCTTTTCGACAGTGCATAAGTTACATTGTAATTGTTTACGAAATTGATCTTCAAATCTTTTGAAATTTCTTTTCAAACGTTTTGTTTTGTCGACACAAATTGTGGATTGAAACAGAATTATTGTCAGTCAGAGCAGAACTATCAGCCTGAGCAGTACTGTGATTCCGATATTATTTTCAGTTTTATACGTTTTCTGTTCATATTATTTAATATAATACATCAAGTAAGTTAATATATATCAATTATATTTTATTTTTAGAACTTCATATACAATAAGGAACATAACCGATTCCACACACTTTAAATCAGAATAACTTTTATATGAATGGACCACACGATTTGAATTTCTCTGTAAAGCTAGAAGAATTAGTTTAATAAATGACGTCTAATAAATAAGTTGAAAAAATGCATTTGGTCGGAATTGTGCAAAACAATACTAAAAATTGATTTTTACAACTTTTTTAGCTGGGCCAATAACGAAAATTTAAAAAATGTGTTTTATCAACTGTTATAAATTATATACGCTCTGAAAATTTCATTAAAATTGGTTAATTGGTTTACGAATTATAAACGATCAAAAGTGGTAAAAATTTCAATTTTTCTATATTTTCGGCCTTAACAAATTTTTCTCAAGAATGTAAAATTTAAACATTGTATCTATTTGCATTAAATAGCGAAAATATTAAATACATTGTAGAATAAATAATTTATAAAGCTGTTTTAAATGAATAAAAACGGTTAAACAAATGTGAAATATATTAAGTTAAAAATCATTGAAAAGGAATTATTTTTTTATATATTCATCCAAATTTCATTGCAATATCTTCAGTGGTTTAAGAGTTATTCAAAAATGTCGCGTACTTTTTCAATCGAGCCCACTGTGCGGCGCACAGTGGTCGGAAAGCGCTAAAACGTGGCCAAAATGCCAAAAATGAATTTCCCGCTAGGCGTATGGGGTTTGCCATACTGGATACTCAGATAATGACTCTATGGGAAACCCAAAGTAAAAAGGTTTTATTATGTATACCTGCCAAATGGTGGGAGTACAAATATCGCGTTCAGTCGTCACGCAGTTTTTGTGCAGTGAACTACGGTGTGAGAAAACAAGTGTGAAGCTTGTAATTTTACGAAAAGTGAATTTCTTTTCTGTGTGTACAATGGATGCTGTTCCTGGAAGTAAGTACTATGCATAATAATAATATTAGATTTATATTAATTAGTGTTTATAATGTATAAAGTCAAAGATAAAATTTGGTGCATAGATTTTAAGAATGTAAACTAAAAGTTGTATACACCCCAATATGCTCCAGATGTAATTGCTGGGTCTTGTAGTAGATACTTTCATCGTATATTATCTTGAAAAAAAAGCTGCGGAAAATTGCGGATTTGGTCATACGATCCATTTTTGTGACGCAGAGGTAGTCACGGTACTAGTTACAAGCATGTTTTCTCGAGAAAGTTAGAAGATATAATAAAGTTTGTTAAATAAGCATTGTATGGTTCCACTTATAGAATTTTCTGATACATGTTTTGAACATCAACAACAATTTGTTTATTGTTTAAAAAAAAATTTTTAATTAATACATTATTTTTTTATACTTTCAGGTTCTTCTGATACTGAAATACGTTTCTCCAGAAAAGAAATTTTTCTCATGGTTAGAAATAACCTTGGTAGTAGTTTAAGTACTATTCTTCAGCATTTGGAGGACCAGATATTGGAGAAAAGTGGATTCACAATCAAGATCACTGATTCCAGCATGAAAACGGCCATGTCGAAATTATTCTCTTTAATGAGAAAAATTATTTATTGTCATATAATGTTATTAACTTCCTGATTCATTTTTATTTACTTTTACTTTCTCATTCTCGCAGTGTCAAGGTCTTAAAGTTCTTTTAATAAATCGCACTCCTTGGCGGACGGCTTCACCGTCAATGGTTGTTATCATTGAATTCCCACACCAATCATCCTTTCTACTGGAACGCATATCCACTTCTCTCTCTCATCTATAGTATTTTCTTACATAAATATTATTTATTATAATAAAATGTTCTCCTTATTTAGTTTTATATTGTTTGTCGCTCATTTAATATAATCTTTTATGCATTAATTTTGAAGCAGTCATCGGTAAGTACTATAAAACATTTAGCGAAATCAAATTTCGGTAAATCATTTTATTAGCAAAATCAAATAATTTTTTCACATAGCATGTTACGCATCCGTCATTTTATTTTTTAAATTTTTGACATCAGATTCATATTCGCCGGCACGAAAACTATGGGAATACTAATTTTCAAGAGAGTCCAATAATTTTTTGGGTTACGCATCCGCCATATTGAATCCGCCATTTTGTTTTTTTAATTTTTGACATCAGATTCATATTCGCCGACACGAAAACTATGGGAATACTAATTTTCAAGACAGTCCAATAATTTTTTGGGTTACGCATCCGCCATATTGAATCCGCCATTTTGTTTTTTTAATTTTTGACATCAGATTCATATTCGCCGACACGAAAACTATAGGAATACTAATTTTCAAGACAGTCCAATAATTTTTTGGGTTACGCATCCGCCATATTGAATCCGCCATTTTGTTTTTTTAATTTTTGACATCAGATTTATGATCAGCGACCCGAGAAACCTAAGAATATCAATTTTGAACTACATTGGAGTACTCCTTCCTATTTTGGCCACGTTTTGGCGATTTCCGACCACTGTGCGGCGTGGCGATCGTTGAACGCGATGACGTAGGTTTCGCGGGGGGGGGGGTGAACAGGTAAACATTTAATTCTTATATCTCCGAAACGGATAGACTTTTTAAAAATTTTTTTTTTTGAATAATGCATTGTCATCCAGTTCTGAGCCATGTAACCGATTTCAAGTCTCTAGCTCATCAGGAAGTTAGTTTAAAATCAATTGCAAAATTTGCCACCGAACAAACAAACAAACAAACAAACAAGAAAGCGAGCTAATAAAAACGTGGTAAAATAGGTTCCTTTTTGACTAAAATGACGATTGCCAGAAGGATTTTTGAAGTAACAAATTCCTTCTGTTTGAAACCTTTACATGGATTTTTCAACCTCCTCTTGCCTATTACTTCATTTTTCATAATTCAATTACAATGTATTTTATAATTGTGCTCCATTGCAATTACGAATTACATTGTAATTTACTTGACTGAAGATCTGAATTATAAATTACAACATAATTGAATTACAATTTAATTCAATTACAATGTATTTTATAATTTTGCTCCATTGCAATTACGAATTACATTGTAAATTAATTAACTGAAGATCTGAATTATAAATTACAACATAATTGAATTACAACTTAATTCAATTACTTTGTAATTATAATTTTGGAGTAATTCAATTGTAATTCTGCACAACTCTGAACGGAGACAGATCCAGAGAACGTGGTGGCCAACGAATTGGACCATACGTTCCTATCCAAGGATTTCTAAACTTGTTATTAAGATATCCCCTAATTATAATGGTATTATGGGCAGGACACCCGTCTTGCTGAAGGTACATATCGTTCCTAATGTTCAGTGAAATGTCTTGCAATACGTGTGGAAGTTTTTCTTCCAAAATTCCTCCGAAATGCCACACCAAACAAAATTTTTGAGTTTGAGATCATTTCATGGTCATAGTGTAATACACTGTTGAATTCGTCTGGACATCAGCAACAATCCTATGACGTCCGAAACATATGGTGCCATTTAAAAAAGTCAAGGTGACCATTACTTTTTTACGTAAAAAGCATTTTTTCAGATTTAAGAATATTGGAACATGTAGCTCACCGAGTACTGAGATACTTTTGTATAAAACATTTTTTAATTGCACTACCGGAAATGCCTAAAAAATGGTGACATAACTTGACGGGTACACCCTGTATATAAATTCTGAGAAAATTATAAAATACAAATAAATTTGTTAGAAACTCTAATTTCATTCATAAAATAAGAAACTGTCTCCTGCAACATAATTGAATACATTTCGTTTAGTTATCAATAGGGAAAGACATATTTCCATGCATTTAAAGAAATGAAATTGTAAATCCTGAGGATAAGGACTAATGGTTTTCGTGTAGCTAGAGTGTTAATTTACGATTGCATCTACGACTCCTTGTTTCGCAATCGGCGACGCATTAAACGCAACAGAGCAAAGAAGGTAAGACAGAAGTTCCGGGGGCAGTTTAAACCGCAATTTAAAGAACTCAATTGTTTCCGGCGATGTTAAAAGCAGAATTCCCTCCCGGAAGTTCCAATAGCATCGACCGAGTCTTTCTACCCGAAGAAAGTTCGATACTTCCAGGCACCGGAGTTAAGCGTTCTAATGAAACTTTCATGAGAAGTCGGATCGAAAATGTCAACGTTAAATTCTTTTAATCGCGTCCCGTTTCAGAAGGCAAAGTATTTCTGGCAATCTGTGAAATATCGCGGAATTGCACGGCGGCGGCGGCTGCGGCCCCGCGCAAAACGTATATTTCAAGCAGATCTGCTTTAATGAAATTATTATTCGACAGTCTTTTTGCGGCGGGTAAGATTGAACGAGGGTAATTAAGAAAATAGTCCGTAGAATCTTGGACGGCCGAAGAACACAGTGGGCTGGATCGTAACATTTTACCATAACTCTTCAACCATAAAAGAGATCGGGATGAAGTTTCCACTAAAATTCATTAAAAAGTTATACTTACTTACTAATAATTATCGTAGTAAATATATTTTTCGTAATCATTTTTTAATTAGTTCTTTAAACTTTGTTGTCTCAAAATAAAATTAAAAATTGTTCATTTATTACGTATTTAATAGTTTTTTAGATAATTTAAGTCACCGATACCTTCGGTTATAAATTTCTCTGTATTTCTTGAAATATTCATAATATGAAGAATAAATGTTGAGAAGAAATGAATAAATTTTTTGAGTAGATACTCTTATGTTTTCACTATAAGCTCCTAAAAACTCATTTTCCTCGATTTGCTAGTTCAGCTATTATAATTGAATGGAAAAAACATTGACGCTTTATTTTACACGCCTGTAAAACCGACAATTTTTAAGATTTCGAAAAATTCTTTGAGATACGTTTATATATCATTACAAATTACAACACATCGAAATTTGAACAAAATCCGAAAAAGTATTTTGAAGCAGTGGGTCGACAAAAGCATGGCTGTGCGACTGCCTCGGAAGCAGTGGGTCAAAAAACCCTTGCGTTTGGGTCTGGCGCAACATTCAGAAGTCTCGAAGCGATAATACAAACGCAAACGTGTGCGTCGAACACATATCGTGAATCGATCAGCGCACGTGTTTGAGTTTGGGCGATGCTCATCCGCTTTTCTTCACAAAGAAAGACATACCAAATCGCATCATAGGAACGCAAACTTGTGCGTCCAGAGGCGCAGCAGAGAGCTATGACGAACGGAGTATGGTTAACAAATCTCTGCGTCCAGACGCGCAAAGGAGATCCCACCTTAAAGCATCGGTTACAAAGTGAATTTCGTAAATCACTCGTAGCCATTTTGCTGGGCAATATCACACGGAAAATTTTACACAACACAAACCGAATCTCATAATTCTCTAAGCCCACATGAAAATCCGAGATGCTGTTTAAAGTTCTATTAGTCTGTTCAGTGCAAAGAAAAAGAAATGACACTTTGCCAAAAATGTACTCACACCCGTGCAACACATACCAATTCTGCGAGATTCGGCAGAACTGTCTCGAGCTGGCTTTAATTAAAAAACGTCGGGGGAACGTGACACTTTAGAAACTGACTTCAACATCGTATTTATCTTGTCGAAATTTTTGCAGCAACTGCGAGAAATCCAATGAGAACTGCCTTCGGACGTCCGTATTAAAGAACTAACTTGACGAAAAGATTGCCTTAAAGCGGATACTCCTTTCGGGCTAGTTGCTATTATTCAACGTCTGTAAATTTAGTTGATGAAATTCCAATTTCTTTTCCGATTATTCCAATTTTATGACACAGTATTATTAGATTGTTTGATTGCACTTGTCAGTGGGATTCCGGCTTATAAAGTCGTATCATTAGCATTATTATAAATTGTCCTTCTAAATCATCTTATTCCTATGCATGGAATACGTAAGTAGATATTGGGAAATTCTGATCATTTATCTTCGAGTTGGACTGTATTCTTACTTTCTGACTAATGGATGTAAGTGGAAGCGGCGATATTACCGAAAGAAGAGAGCAGAGTGATCGAGAAAAGAATTAGCTGTGAGAATTGTGGCGGTTAGGGTGTCAGTCAATTTTTACATTAAACAATCGATTACTATAAACTTTTTTCTAATGCTCGTGAAGTGACGTACGATGTTTATAAATTAACAAATGAAAATGGAGATCTGCATACAGATCGACTCTGACACGACTCGTTAAACTCCATAATTTAGATGCACGCCACGTTTAATAATGACTGGAGTTAATGTCTCCGTACGTGGGTGCCGTTTCTGACTGATGAAAAACGTTTAGCAGCGAAATTGGTCGAAACTTTCTGGCAAACCTCGAAGAAGGTCAAGTAAAGCGCCATCTTTAACGAGCCAAGCAGAGGAAAATTACAAGGGCGAGGATTCTTGCACATAGTTGAGACACACTAACCGCTTTTTTATAGCTCCTTACGCTGAAACCACCGCAGCAAAACCAAAAGTATTACACGATCGCTGCGAGAAGCGCGAATGAAGATCTAAATATTGGAAGAAGAAACTGGAGCGAAGCATTGTGACAAAAGCTACTGTTTAAATAAATGCACATGAAACCTGTCAATATTTTATATTTTTGCTGGTATTGGATTGGTGAAAATAGTAATGGTGGAATTTTTTCGCTCTCATGTTTTACGAATGATATGTTATTAATATTAATATCTTTTACATGTGATTGCAACTTTTAATCTTTCTGTCACGAGTCTCAATAGAAATGGCAAAACTATATTTATACAAAAATGTGCATTTCTGTTTATTGGTTGAAAATAATAATGATAGAATTCTTTCGCTCTCGTTGTTTTACAAATAGTTTGTTATTAATATTAATATCTTTTACATGTGATTGCAATTTTTAATCTTTCTGTCACGAGTCTGAATAAAAATGGCAAAACTATATTTATACAAAAATGTGCATTTCTGTTTGTTGGTTGAAAATAATAATGGTAGAATTCTTTCGCTCTCGTTGTTTTACGAATAGTTTGTTATTAATATTAATATCTTTTACATGTGATTGCAATTTTTAATCTTTCTGTCACGAGTCTGAATAAAAATGGCAAAACTATATTTATACAAAAATGTGAATTTCTGTTTGTTGGTTGAAAATATTACCACGCCTTGGTAAAGCCTTGGAGCGCCTTCGGTAATATCAGGGGGAACTATGCTCCCCATAAACATCCCATAGCTGTGCTTACTTCTCAACGAGAGCGGAGTAATATCTTATCAGCATATTTTCGCAATATGGCGGTGGTTCTTGTTTTTTCGAAAAGATTAAATTTCTTTGCCGTATCGTCATTAGATCCTCCTTAGCCTAGGAGTCATGCGATGGCGAAACAAGAGCAAAATGCTTTTCCCTGCCCGGCTGGTGGGTTGGAAGACGTTGAGAAATACCGGCCAAATGAGCCAACTAGTTACGGGGCTTTAATGAAACAAAGCGAATGCTGCGCGAATAGCAATCAACAGCCCCGGGAATTAAATTTAAAGCCTTTATCGACAGACGAAATTATCGTGGAAAAGAAGCGCGCGGTTTTTCAAGTTACAGCGCGCGTTCGCACCCTTTCATTCCGGGCCGAATGAAACGCGAAAAAGAAAACCTGGGACAAACGCGAATTTCCCGTCGACAGGAAATGTACAAATATTCTTCGGTCCCGGCGATCGAATCATCGAATCGAATTATACAGGAAATTGATCATCAAACAAATTGACGCATTGCATAATCTACTGAAACACGCGAACAGAAAATATCGGCAATTCGACTACTTTCAGCCAAATTGCTTTTATTTAAGATGTGAGAGAAATGCTTTGGACATAGTAATTTCAATATTTTTTATTGAAATTAGAGTTTCAAAGTACTTTCAGAAACGTTTCAATCGGGATTATTCATTGAACCAGTAATTTTATAGAAGGATATTTTGTAGACCGTAGAACGTTTATTATTAAACAAAATAATATACTACGTAATTTATGTTTGAAGTTAAGTTTAAAGTTGAAGTTTCGGAAGGAGCACTGTTCTTACGTTTAAACTTGTGTACAACATTTTTTAATATGAATCACTCACTGTCCTATAAATTCATATAACGCGATTTCAAATCCATATAGCCGTTTAATTGGTATACATCTTGTTAGAACACAATCTTTCTCGGGGAAAAGCGTGGTTTGCAATAAAGTTCTTAACGGGTACATAGCTGACTATAAAATACGTCCGGTTAAGTACACTAGAGGTGGCTCTGATGCAAAGGACGTTAAAAGCTAAATTCTGAAGTAGCTTGCTCCAAAGTCTTTCTCCCTTGTTCATCGCATTATTTCTGCCAAAGAGGATTTACAATACAAATATTTGATCTTTCCATTCCATTAGGTCCAATGTACATAGTGTTTCTAAATATTCGAGCATTATTCTAATCAAAGTATCAGGGTGAATTTTGTAAAATATTCTTTGCCATCATGAGTTTATATCAAATTCAGATTTTGTCTTATCACAAATTTCTATTCAATCCCAGTGTCATAGGTGTAGGTATAACTGACATAGACAATGTTTATTTTGCATAAATATCTACTTACGTGTAATATAAGACAAGGTTAGTTATGTTTGCGAGTAGATACGAATTTCTCATTGTAATTTTGGTAGCTAATTTGAGATCCAATTTGTTTTTTTCCGATGAAATCTTTCCGGAAATCGCGTGTTACTTTACTTTTCCAACATTCATTATACATGTCTTGGACCGAGGGAAGAGAAGATGATCGATGCATCCACTTCGGTCCGCATTGTTGCTAGCTTGCAAATTTCCGTAGGGGTTTGGCGGGCGCATGTATTCCGCGCCGCTTGCCAGAGATTCAATTTTACCCTGTTTCGTACCGGATTATATATAATATATAATTAAATGACTGTTTCTCGGTGACTCGTGTATATCACTTTCGGCAGTGAACGTTGTCAATTCAAATTCAAAAAGATCCAACACCGGTTGCAGTTAACAGCTGAATACATAGGTATACCATATATGTACTGCTGATTTATTCGTATTTCGCAACGGGTACGTGCAATTTTGATAGAGAATATTATTCGATAATGTCGGATGACGCTTTCACCACATTATTGTCCGAAGTTTTCATTGCATTCAGAACTTCAGTTAAAGCACATAAAACGTTATCAATATTTTGAAAGCTGCTTTTGGTTTCTGTACTTCAACATAGGCTAGTGTGAGTGAAAATTAAATTGGAATGAAGTAACTTATGCTTTAGATATTTATAATTTAATATTATATTACGCATGACGAACAGGTGTTCAATATCATCTCTGGCAGGAACCGTCCTAGATAAACGAACAGAGCCACACTAGATAAATCTACATAGCTGTTTAGCTTAGTTTAGGGTCCAAACATATCCACGACCAACTGGACGTTGACAAAAAGCGAATATTCACTTGAAGGGTACTGACAAGTACCACCCGTCATTGCAGTGGTACATAAGCCCTTGCATTTCTACTCTCGTGGGCTAGTACTCTCGTAATCACGAACCGTGTCGCGTCGTGCTGCATCTCGGAAGTCAACTACCAGTGAGATCGGGCTAAAGTTCCCCTTCGAATCAAAAGTTAACCGTATAGATTCCGCGAGTTCGGTGTAAAATCTATTAGGCAGTGATAAGGTTGCTACGAGACCCCGCATTGCCAGTGCGTCAACACCGTGCATCTCAGTTTAGGTACTATCTTCGTTCAATTCTTTCTATTCTAAATTCATTCCATTCGCGACAATTACACAATTGTAATACGAATTCTTATAGTCAGAATATATTTGTGTCTTTGATAATTAACGCAAATTCATTAAACCCATAATTATCGTCCAATATCGTAATAGTATCGTAATCGAAATTATACTAGCTACGAGGCTTACTAATTATCCTAGCAACTCCCCGATTTCGCATCAGGTTCGTCCACGACATTCCTATTGTCCAAACGGAGATTTATCCAACCTAGTGGCTCCCCAATTTCGCATTGGGTTCGTCCGCATCCTAACAGCTCCCTGATTTCGCATCAGGTTCGTCTATACTCTTATCAAGCCTCTCAGCGGCTCCCCAATTTCACATTGGGTTCGTCCGCGTCGTTTTACAACCTCCTAGCAGCTCCCCGGTTTCGCATCGGGTTCGTCTGCGCGTTACTCCATTCCTAGAGGTTCCCTGACTTCGCATCAGGTTCGTCCTCGCTGGCTATAATCCTATCGGCTCCCCAATTTCGCATTCAGTTCGTCCGCATCCTACCAACTCCCTGATTTCGCATCAGGTTCGTCTGTGGTCTTATCTAACCTCTCAGCGGCTCCCCACTTTTGCATTGGGTTCGTCCGCATCCTAACAGCTCCCTGATTTCGCATCAGGTTCGTCTGTGGTCTTATCTAACCTCCGAGCGGCTCCCCAGTTTCGCATTGGGTTCGTCCGCATCCTAACAGCTCCCTGATTTCGCATCAGGTTCGTCTGTGGTCTTATCTAACCTCCCAGCGGCTCCCCAGTTTCGCATTGGGTTCGTCCGCATCCTAACAGCTCCCTGATTTCGCATCAGGTTCGTCTGTGGTCTTATCTAACCTCCCAGAGGCTCCCCAGTTTCGCATTGGATTCGTCCGCGTCGTTCTACAACCTCTTGCAGCTCCCCGGTTTCGCATCGGGTTCTTCTGCCCGTTGCTCCATTCCTAGAGGCTCCCGGACTTCGCATCAGGTTCGTCCTCGCTGGCCATAATCCTATCGGCTCCCCAATTTCGCATTGAGTTCGTCCGCGTCCTACCAGCTCCCTGATTTCGCATCAGGTTCGTCTGTGGTCTTATCTAACCTCTCAGCGGCTCCCCAGTTTCGCATTGGGTTCGTCCGCATCCTAACAGCTCCCTGATTTCGCATCAGGTTCGTCTGTGGTCTTATCTAACCTCTCAGCGGCTCCCCAGTTTCGCATTGGGTTCGTCCGCATCCTAACAGCTCCCTGATTTCGCATCAGGTTCGTCTGTGGTCTTATCTAACCTCCCAGCGGCTCCCCAGTTTCGCATTGAATTCGTCCGCGTCGTTCTACAACCTCTTGCAGCTCCCCGGTTTCGCATCGGGTTCTTCTGCCCGTTGCTCCATTCCTAGAGGCTCCCGGACTTCGCGTCAGGTTCGTCCTCGCTGTCTATAATTCTAGCGGCTCCCAATTTCGCATTCGATTCGTCCGCATACCTTAACTAACAAATTGATATCATATTCCTAGGGTAACAATCCTTCGCGGCCACTCGTGCTGCTCGCGGCCTGTCTCGTAAAAATTACATTACTTGAACAGTGTAGTGTGGGTGAAAATTAAATTGGAATGAAGTAACTTATGCTTTAGATATTTATAATTTAATATTACATTACTCGAACATAGAAACGTGTTTCAAGTATCGGTGAAAGTGAAAAAGTAGGCGAAAGTGTCGAAATTTTTGCAGACACTTTTAATTTTTAATCGTTGGCACATGACAATAATTGATATTCTAAATTCAGAATAATATATCACACAGGTATTTCACAGTGATAAATAAAATTGATGTACCAGAAAAAGAGCCTTTTAAACCCAACAATAAAAATTAATCCATCAGGAAGTAGTCGCTAACGCTGGCAGCTTCGGAAGTCGAAGTTAGAGTGCATACTCGTTCGGTATAAATGGACAGCTCGTATTCCGCGCATAGATGTTATTTGCATTCTGAAATGCAGTCATATTGTTCTAGAAGCGAACCAGCGAGCAAGGAGCAATTAACACCGTGCATCGGCTTCGTTATGCCGTTAGACACCGTCCGTCCGATTCGTAGAACAATGCTATCATAACACGCGACATCTTCGAGACACGCTTGGCAATCGGACTGTTAATTAAGTCGAACTATTTCGTAATCTGTGCATCTCGTAGAAATCGCATGACCTGCATCGAAATGGAACAATCATGGATTCGTGGACTAAAGGAAAATTTCTCTTCAAAACGATCACGCGAAAACAATTGGTTCTTTGTTAGTTTATTCGAATGATAGTACTGGAGAGAGATTGAAGTAGCTAAAAATAAAATTTGTACATTTTACGATGGACTGCAAAATGCATTGTTTCCGCTAGGAAAAAATATTATTAAATAATGTTGGAACGACAAAGGACGTTTCGTGGATAATCGAAAGCGAGTCCGGCGCGGCTTCAAAAGTAAAAGTTTTGTGGAAAGTGGCGGCCGACTTGAATATTTCAGTAGCGCAACAGTAAAGCGTATAAAATTCCATTAAGCAGTCTAGGTTACACACATTTCGCATTAACGTTTAAATCGAAATGTCTTCGCCACGTGTGCCCGAACTGTAATCTCTTCGTTCGTTTTATTTTTGTTCAAATAATTTTCCGCTATCCTTGGTCGGACGGATCCGAATCGTGATTAAAACGGCTTCAAGTGCAGAGGATTGAAACGTATAGACTGTAAGCATATACGGGAATCAGACTCGGTGGTTTCTTAGATAACGAAAAATTCTCTTTGTGCGGCGATGGGCTCTCATAGAAATTCGAAACGCGCTGTACCGCATACAGATCTCAAGGCGAGATGAAGCCGCCGCAGAATCGTGCTAAGCGGTACACAAAACGTGTCAGATATCTGTTTTGGACGGGAACCAGAATCCTTCGTCTCTTTAACTACCATCCGTTCTAATATGCCCTTGTTTTCCCGATTCTCTGTTTCCTTTGTGCGCCCGAAAGAGACGACAAGGGCGGCTGGAATAATGTCCCCCATCGACTCCTGTTTCCTGACAAATGAATTTCTATTCGGGCTAAAGGGAGAAATCCGGCTTAGAATGCCAGAAATGAAATAATCTCGACGACTCTCTCATTAAAACGTGGTAAAACCCTCTCAAATAGAATGATATATTTTTGGATAATACAAATATTTAAATAGACCTCAGCAATTCTTAAAGAAGCAAGACAGTTTCAAACAATTATCTCTCCTGGACACTTCTTAATTTTAATAATTTTTTCTCTCTCGCGTCTGTGTAAAACATAGACAAATGTGCGTGAATGTTTCATAAACATTTCCGAGACTTGCATACAAAAATTTATTATTTTAATGTGAACACGTGGCCAAACTCTGCAAGTGTCTCGAAATACATGTTTTCAGTGAGCAAATAATTTTATGACTTCTCGTGACGCGTGTCGTTTGGCGTGGAGTTAATTGTGAACGTCCCGCTCGGACGTCTCGAGCTAGAAGCCGACCGATTAAATTATGTTCGAACATCTCGGGGTTAATACAGGTTCGAACATGCTTGAGTGACTTGAATACCCATCGCCAGTCACCGCAAGTGGCTGCGACCTGTCCCTACAATACCAGGAAGACTCTGCAATCACGAGTGTCTTCCCCAGATATCCGCGTCCCTACACCCTCAACGCCACAAATCGAATTCACCCTCAGATTACATCGAATCGGTACGCCAATTTCCATTTGGTTATTAAGGATCATTGTGCGAACGTATATGCGGACCAACCACAATAAACATTACCGTCAAGTTAACACCGTACGAGTTTCTCTCCTCGACAAATTCGAATTAAGTAGGGTCTTCGAGTCTTCGAGTACGTTTTCAGCAGTTCAAGGTCACTGTTACATTTCTTTGTTTCTGAAAAGCAATCACCACTTTATTATTTGTACACATTATTATCTATTTATTATTATATTAAAGAGATATTCGATTTTTATAATAGACTTCAAATCCTGTAAATTCTGACGAAAAAATATCACAAATCCAAAGTTCAATCTGAGGGCATCATCAAAAATTATGAGTGTTTAAAGTTGAGCGATTTTCGCTTGTGCTGTCAAAAACACTGAAAACGTTCAGCTTTCAACACTCATAACTTTCGAATAACTGATCTTCTAGGATTGAAACTTGGATTTTTAGCTTCTTCTCGTCAAAATCTGCAGAATTACATAAGAACAAGGTAAGAATTTCTGGTTACGCAAGGGTAATGTTTAACCACTTTAATTGTTGTTGATCATTCCATCAATTGGACAGTGCAGAATAATTTCAAGCGACTGCATGATCTCAATTTATTATGGCAACGTTACGTTCGTATTTCGATATGAATTTCAGAGTTGGCATCCTTATTTGTAAATACACGAATCGCAGAAATACGTCGATAGAGGATGCAGCGGCAGTTATCTCGGGAAAGATAGAACGTTGAAATAGCAGGAAGACATTGTACGTCGGGTCACAGGAAATTGACGGATGGCCCGACTAAAATGGATTATACATATGTAGTTTCCGTCCAGAGTCATTGTCCAGCAGCGTGAAAAAAAAGGGAATGTGAAATTCCCGGAAGCCGGCCGCATTTACTGTCCCAGGTGACATTTTCGCGTGTACTTTCCTTCTGATGGAAGTTCCGTACACCTATCGCAGCATATTGTAGTTCCAGTTGGGAAAAAAATCGCGAATGTCAGTATCGATCCGACGGTTCGAGAGATCGCGGAACGAAAAAGTCGACGGCCACTGCAATTTCAAGTAAAAACAAAGAATTGAACGAGATGGAGGAAGCGCGCGCTTTAATTTAATTTAAATCCCACACTCGAACGTTCCGTACTGTCTATTTACCTTTCCATCTTCATTTGACGATGATGCTTGGAAATAAGCAGCCCTCATAATTTCAAGATCCAATTCAATTTAAATCTTATCGTCGAACGTTTAAAGCTTCTTATTCGTTTTTCAGCGTTTGTTTAGTCGATCACGATGTTTCCGAATAAGCAGGATAAGCACGATTTTCCTGACTCCTGTCTTCAAACATTGTTTCATGTATAAAAAAGATTGTGTAAAATTTCAAGTGTCTACCCTTACCGATAGGGGTGATATTGAGGTAAATTCCCCGCACTTAAATACAATTTGCTCTAAAACGAGAAAAGATATCGACATGGGATAAACGGTAAACAAAAGATATAGATATACTCTATATTTCAGATTTTTTTCAGAATTTTTTTCTAATTATTTATAGTTGAAAATAATTAATTAATTTTTAGCTATACCTTGTGTTCGAACTTTAGACATTTTTACTGTTCATTTTTTAGTTTTTACTCATTCTCGAAATTGATTAACTGAAACAGAAGACCGAAATAGCACGTTCTAATTTAATTCGAACTTTATTCTCGAATACTTCATACATTTTTTAATAGAAATTAAATTACTGCTGCAGATGTAACAATAAGGTCGCCGTTGACCTCAGCTGCAAGTAGTATAGCCGGCTTATAGCGCGGCCGGCGCGATGCGGCGCGGCGCCCGATCTACTCGCGCTCGTAAACTGTTTATTAAGTGTCAATAATGTTTTATTAAAAAGCGTCGTCGCGAACACCTCCCAGATTTTCGCGCGCCAAACACCTCGGGCGCGGCACCAGCGAAACACACGTCGATTCTCTTCAGACACTCGGGAGAAAGTTTTCCTCCAACGTGTGCGATACTTTAAAAGTCAACTCTGCTTGGTCACATGCGAAATTTACTGTTGATGTTCAGCTGAGCACACGTGTGCTGGGAAGTTCATCCCCGAGCAATTATTCTCACCGGTTGGACATTGTTGGAGTGGCGCCTAGAGGACCGCTTTTCCTATTTTCTTCGCGCGCCTAGCTTGTTACCGCCGGCTGTTGCCGCAAATATATATCGCGAACAACGAATCATCCCAAAGTAGCAATCACCAATTTACTCGGAACTTTGTAATGCAGCACGGAAAAATACTGGGTACGTACTCCAACTCGTCGTTTCAATCTCCGCAACTGGTTGCAGATGAATTTGTTCGCGATGTCGACATTTTCAATCCTTGCGCCTGTCGTCGGTTTAATGTACGCGAGTGGTGCAGCTGAATTTTTCGTGATACCGAAATTTTTGGTAACCTTGGCTCGGTAATGGTGTCAGCCGACATTTCTGTACAGATTTTCGCTGCTGATAATTGCAAATGTGCAATGTTTAAGGATAATATGTAACTAAAATAAGGAAACGTTGTTTCCTATGTCCTTCGTGTAAAAATTGAACTGAAAATTTGTGCGAAATACCTGAACGAAGTCTCAAAACAAAAAAGAACAGACCAATACTGTACCAATAGCTTTCACCAATAGGGTATGTCTTCCGATTGGTCCCTTGAAAACAAATTTTGCATTTTCTTATTCTTTGCGGTTTTTATTGCAAATAACCAATAAGACCGAAAAACCATCTTACGGTGTTCTACAAATTCTGCTCATTCCGCTGAAAAATGTGAAATAAAAAGTTTTATTTAAAAAAGTTAAACCGACTTCGAAAAAACGCACTAAAAAAATGCACTAAAAATATGAAATAATTTCCATTTAATTTATGTGAATACACACGAACTTAAATACAATATAATCTTTCCGGAGGCGTCGCAAAAATTGAAAATTTTCAGCACTGGAAATTACGAAAATCCTTAAATTCTTCTACATGTTTTCACGTATTAATGTATCTTCTCTTCCCACCTACTGATTTCCAAGTCCATCATATTCCACTGAAATCATAATCAACACATCTGTCATTTGGAAAATTTTTAATTTTTGCGCCGCCTGCGAAAAGATTGTATTGTATTTAAGTTCGTGTGTATTCACATAAATTAAATGGAAATTATTTCATACTTTTTAGTGCATTTTTTAGTGCGTTTTTTCGAAGTCGGTTTAATTTTTTTTATGGATATGAAATTGATGTAATACCTCATACAATACTTAAATGTGTAGTAATTGATTATATACCAACGTATTTAATAATGTAAAGCTGAAAAAGTTGAACGTTAACGTTTCAACTGTGCAGTTGTCGTTCTATTAATTAAATTATCTTCGCGAGGGAAATAACTGTGACACATTTTCCAATGAAATATTGAAATACTCTTTGATAGAATACACGCGTAAGGAATAAAAGAATGCAAAATTTTGTTTTCTCGGGACCACCTCGGGGACATACTCTACAAGATGCAAAAGGTTTCGTTCCGATTGGTCCATCCATCTCGGCGTAATCGGTGAACATACATAGAAAAAAAGCGAAAAAAGGCACATACAGATCGAATTGAGTAACCTCCTCCTTTTTCGAAGTCGGTTAAAAATAAGGAAACGTTGCTTCCTATGTTCTTCGTGTGGTATTTACTGAAAATTTGTGCCAACTACCTGAACGATGTCTCAAAACAAAAAAGAACAGACCAATACTGTACCAATAGTGTTTCACCTCGGAGCGTGACGAATCAGACTCGTTCCCTGCCCAACAATTGCATATGCAGTACGCCTTAAGAAATTTCACTTCAAAAAATGATTCTTCTTTTACGACTGATCTGATCTTTTTATAGAAAGATCGTACTATCAAAGTGTAAAACGTTTGGACGATCGATATTTTGACTTGATCGCGTGTCCCATTAGAATTCGCCGCTATCGCTCCGGTATGTTTCCCCGTTCGTAATTAAATCGCGACGAAATCTAGAAAAATCGACGTCGCGTCAGGTTGCGATAACAGTGACGTCGGACCTCTTTGCGGGATCCGTGCGGTTAGTCCGGTATCGAGTTCCCGTCAAGTTCCGCGTCTTTAAACCAATAATGTATCTGTCACAAGCGTTAAACTGGATATTCGACGCATTCGATGCACGCTACGCGGGAGATTCAATTTTATGACCGTATGCTCGTTTTACAGTTCTACGAGCCGATAGATTTCGAATGAGTCGCGGGAGAAAATCGAATTGCCCTCGTACCATTCGGCTCGGAATCGTGAGAAAATTGCGAGCTTATCTTCGGACCGATTGTCTTGCGAGTGGATCCAAGCTGGTTACAATGTTAGCATTCAGTGCGAAATAGAATGCAGTTGACTCGTCATTGCTCGTATTTCGAAAGAGGCGTGTCCAATTTCGCCACATTACCAATCACGGTATACCTTAAAGGTGTCCCAAAAATATTGTACTTTTTTAAAGTGGGTAATTCCGGAGTTTTTTCGAAGTAACTTTTTCCTTCCAGGAAATCCTCTCCGTGGATTTTGTAAGGAGTTATCGACGAGAAACACGAACCAATCAGAGCACAGGCCCCGTTGAACGCGGCGTTGGCATTCGCCGAACCGGAATCCCTCCGCAATAGCCGCGCTCTGGTTGGTCGGCGTTTTTCGCTAATAACTCCTCAACGAAGCCGCGGAGAACAATTTCGCAAAGGAAAAAGTTACTTCAAACGACCTCAGGAATTCCACCCCTTCAAGGATGTACAACATTTTTGGTACATCCTGTGTAAAGCAGATTTCCCAATTTATCCGAGATATTTCACCGTTAAATACAATACATTTATTCATTTCAATTATCCTTCTAATTTATTGTCGGTTTTCTTTCAAATAGAATCTACGGAAAATAATTTTCTGTCAGCTTGCAAATTGCTCTCGCAGCATTTTATCGAATTGTTATTAGATTTCTCCGTGTATTCTGCTGGCTGGTAATTAATTTCGACTGAATTCACGCTTGCGTCGCGGATATTGCTGAATACCAATATCTGCGAGTGTAAGGAGAAAGCCAGCGATTTAATTAGCCGAGAACCAACCGAGAATCTTGTGCAAGTATTTTGTTCGTCGCTACGAGAAATAGTTCGTTTAAGTAAAAAGTTTTATTAAATTTTTCAGTTACATCCTCCACGGTGAAGAGTGCATTAGCATTTAGTGTTTAACATGTTGCTTCTTAATCCCTCTAGCTTCCACGTTATTTTGCTGTTTTCCTCGTTGTTATCATTTCATATAAATATGGAATTAGGGAAAGCTTAAAATTATAATTGCCATCCGTGGATTTTTTTAATTTCTCTGAACTCTCATCCGGATGCACGAATTGCGCAAACATTTGCAACTTCAGGACAATAGGCAAGCGACAGGTGGGATTGTTATAAAAAATACAGACATAATATATCTTTCAACTTTCATTCAAAAAGAGCTAGATAGTAAAAAAAATGTTTAAACAACACAAGTTATCATTTTCAAAAGCAATGACAGGAATACATTTATTAATCAGATTTATTGTGTTTTTTATCAATATACAAAGATTCAAGTTGCACAATTTCAATAGTCATAATTTAAAAAATTTGTAACCCATTTCGTCGATTGGCTCCAATCTAAAAGGAATTACGATCGACACGGTATCGAGTTTATGGTGCGAGGAGCGACGGGATAACTGCTACGTCGCGTGCTCCCGGGGAAAATTATGAAAATGATCATTCGTCGCGTTGTATAACCTTAAACTTGTCCTCCCGCGAAAATTCGAGCAGACATTTAGTGTCGTTTCGGGTTGGATGGCGACCCGACGAGTGCCTCAGGCTTTCGTCCATACCTTCAGCGGAGAATAAGTAGGGCGAAACCCCTATCAGGGATGGACGAGCGGAAAAAATTGCACCGTTGCCCTATAATCAGTTCATTCGGTGCTGAAGGCCGGTCGACTCTTTCGGCCGCACGGAATTTTTCTCCGGAGCATTTCTTAGCTAAATGGATTTTATCTCGGGCCATCAGTGGAGCTTGCCCGTAATCCGACCGGGCTGGGCACAATTTCGCTCTCAAAAATAATTCTCGCACGCACGGACTTTCCTCCACTGGAGAAGTATCTGCACCTGTGTTTTTGTTAGCAACAGCCATCTCATCGAGAGAAATACTATTAATTATTATTCTAATTGTAGAAATGATAGAAAATTATAGAAAAAAAGGAGTAACATTCCTTCGTTTGACGCTTCGTTTTCGAGAAAACTGAGTTTAACTTTTTTACGATAGTGTTCGATCGTAATCGATTATATGCGATTTGTTCCGACTACATTCGATTTTAATCTATTACATTCAATTTTATTCGATCGTATACGACTTTATTCGATTGCAATCGATTTGCTCCGACCGTATTCGATTTTAATCGATTACATTCAATACAGTCGATTTCATGCGATTATATTCGACTTTACGCGATCCTATTCAATTGCGTTCGATTTTGTTCAATGGTTTTTTGATTTTATCCGATTTCATGCGATTATATTCGACTATATTCGATCCTATTCGATTGCGTTCGATTTTGTCCGATGTTATCTGATTTCATGCGATTGTATTCGACTTTATTCGATCCGATTCGATTCTGTTCGATATTGTTCAATATTATTCGATTTAACCCGATTTTAGTCGATTTTATTGCGATCGTGTTCGATCGTAATCGATTATATTCGATTTATTCCGACCACATTCGATTTTAATCTTATTACATTCAATTTTATTCGATCATATACGACTTTATTCGATCCCATTCGATTCTGTTCGATTTTGTTCAATATTATTCGATTTTACCCGATTTTAGTCGATTTTATGCGATCGTGTTCGATCGTAATCGATTATATCCAATTTGTTCCGACCGTATTCGATGTTAATCGATTACATTCAAGTTTGTTCGATTTGATTCGATCGTATCCGACTATATTCGATTTTAATCGATTCCATTGAATTATATTCGTTCGTATTCGACTTTCTTTCGAGTTTATCGGACCAGTCCAAAGTAAAATTGGTTGATCATGGTCAGATACGTCAGGCGTTCCTATGCAATAGCACGTGTATTCAATGCATTTTCAAACTTCATTGTCGCGAAAACGAAGCGTCAAACAAAAAAATGTTATTCCTTTTTTTCGACTTCTTCTTACATGTAGTATCACCCCCCGCTCGGCCGTACCACCCATCCGACCACACCCTGCATATTGATTATTAAAATATAATTGATTGTCTATGTGAGATTTTAAAAATTTTATAGGAGCGCAATTAGAAATTTATTTTGCTTTAATGCTTAATAGAATAGAAATTTTATATAGAATTTAGTATTGTTTTAAAATATCATTAAATTAATATGAAAATTTATATATCTAATATTATTTGAGGGAGTAATATTATTTATAAAAATTTTATATAGAATTTAGTATTGTTTTAGAATATCATTAAATTAATATGAAAATTTATATATCTAATATTATTTGAGGGAGTGATATTATTTATAGAAATTTTATATAGAATTTAGTATTGTTTTAAAATATCATTAAATTAATATGAAAATTTATGCTTTAAAAAGCAAACCGTAAAAGAGTTTTTCAGTTTTCAATCTTTTTCCCATGGAAGAATGGCCTATGTCATTTTCAGCTGGTTGAATTGAAAAAAGTTGGCAAAATTCCGCTCCCATAAAATTTTTAAAATCTGACATATGCCCTTCTTCCAGACACCCATTCAATTAATATTCACGTTGTTACATTCAGTACGGTGTAAACAATTTTTCTGAAAAAATACGCATCTCGAACGAGATATTTCGCCAAAACGCGCGCCCACCCTCCTTTCCACGTTTTATCGCTGCCATACTCGTACGCACGCACGGTCTAAATACCATGACGTTACAGCCAACAGCCGAATCGAAAATCCTAGTCTGTACAGTATAATACCTCTTGTATTTGTGCTCGCTGTTTATCCGAGGAGGCTGTTAACTTTTCGAAAAACGGATGTTGCAAATGGAACGGATGGAAAACAAATAATGGATGCAACTGATTGATGCTGGGTGGATTGGAGTTTGCGTACGCTCCGCGAGGAAGCTAGTTTTATGGCTGGACGAGTGCGTCGCTCGCGGACTAATATCACTATGTAACTATTCTTTATTTGATTTTCATTAAACACAATGCCCGGTCTGCGTGACGTTCGACTATCCTCGGATTAGTGTGCTACAAACGTTTAACCATCGAGCACGTTCTTCTGGAAGATATCCACGCCAACAGAACTATCCGACCGTAACGCTGATATGTCTGTATGCCTTTGTAAAATTAGTGAATTCAATCATTTTCCCGGTAACGTGTTTATATCGCGTTGTAACATGAATTCATTCGGCTGCAAATATAAATGTGCTCTGATTTATTGAAAATACATGTAGGTCTGATTAAGTACGCTTACAGTAAGGAGCATAACTGATTCCACACACTTTAAATCAGAACAATTTTTTTATGAATGCACCAAACGACTTCAATTTCTCTGTGGGGCTAGAAGAATTAGTTTAGTAAATGATGTGTAAAAAATATGCTGAAAAAATGCATTTGGATGGAATTGTGAAAAACAATAATAAAAATTGATTTTTACAACCTTTTTAGCTGGGCCAATAACGAAAATTCAAAAGATGTGTCTGGTCAACTGGCATAAATTATATACGCTCTGAAAATTTCAATCAAAAGTGGTAATTTCTAATGTACCATAAAGTGGCAAGTTTTACCATTTTTGATCGTTTATAATTCGTAAACTAATTAACCAATTTCAATGAAATTTTCAGAACGTATATAATTTATGTCAGTTGACAAAACACATTTTTTAAATTTTCGTTATTGGGCCAGCTAAAAAAGTTGTAAAAATCAATTTTTGGTATTGTTTTTCACAATTCCGACCAAATGCATTTTTTCAAGTTATTTATTAGACGTCATTCGCTAAACTAATTCTTCTAGCCTTACAGAGAAATTGAAGTCGTCTGGTCCATTCATATAAAAGTTATTCTGATTTAAAGTGTGTGGAATCAGTTATGCTCCTCACTGTATATTTAGAGTCGACGATTTTATAAGCGATGGATTCTAATTCTGTAAAAACAAAAATTGTCTGCATTATTTTCAAGCTGTATAGACATTTACTTTTTTACTCAATAATAGCGGAAAGCTGGAAATAATGCAACAGTATATAGAAATTTTTCAAAAGAGTTCGCTGATCAACTAATTTTTGCTATAAATGTGTAAAATCCACAGTCTATTAATAGCAGGGAGGAAAATATCGAAGATAACCGACCGAATAATATTAGAATTGATATTACAAGTTAGAATAATTTCAATAATCAGCTTCCGCAATCGCGGTTCTACCCGAGAAGATACTCGCCGATGAATCCGAAAGTTCGTTCCGCGCGGGCAATAACACGAGTTAAACTCGCATCGGGCGGATTCGAGCAGAGTCGAATGAACGAACTCGCAACACCCGGTGGATACAAGTAAGACTAATTCGGAAATGGCCCTCAGGTCTCTTAGCTTTCGCGAAGACTTCCCGGGAGACCCATAGTCGGAGAAACAGAACCACCCCTTACAGTTTGGCCCCGGACGAAATACGTTCGCTGTCGAGGAATATCGATAAAGCGGCCAGCTAAGTTAATCTGTCCGAATATTCGGAACGGGAGATGGGTCAGAAGGATCTTCGTTCCTGAAGGAATGAAATCCCAGGGACTTGGATTCCGCCCGAAATCATCTGTTCCCGGGGAGTGAAGAGCCTCATCCTCGAGAAGGTTATGCTCCAGAAGGAGCGCGGCACGGATAGCAGAAGGATGTACACAGAGAAGAAAGAACAGAGAGAATGATAAGACAGCAGCAACGGTGGCGTCAGCAACTGTGCCGTGACCAGCGGGGGATGTAAGAGGTTTACTGTTGCTAGGCAACTTGTTGCCACGGGCACCCGGCGTGCCACCATCAGAGGACTCTCAGTAGGCTACGACTTTGCCGCTCAGGATCAGAGAAATTAAAGGAGGCTAGCGGGTAACGTTGGAAATTAGCCCAGGCACTGCCTGCATCCGAAATTCTATTACAGAAAGTCGCCGGCCGTTAACGCGACGTCGCGAATTATAAATGTACTCTGTGAAACGCCTTTTGGAAAACCTGTCAACTGCTCCGCCAGCTGTTCGTCTCGCCGAGACCCTCCGGCGAATTATCTATTTGCGAATTCATTATGTCTCGGACAGGCAAACTTCCTTCTTCACCCTTTGCAGTTTATTTTAACTCGGAAATTAGACATTTCTTCCGACCTACATGATTTTGTTCATTTTTAACCGACTTCAAAAAGGAGGAGGTTACTCAATTTAATCCGTATGTGCCTTTTTTTCTATGTATGTTCACCGATTACGCCGAGATGGATGGACCAATCAGGACGAAACCTTCTGCATTTTGTAAGGTATGTTCTCGGGGTGGTCCCGTGAAAAAAATTTTATTTTTTTTATTTATTTTATATTTTATGTTTATTCCTTACAATTTTATTTGCGAAAAATGGATTATTTCACCGATTACTCCTAGATGGATGGACCAATCAGGACGAAACCTTCTGCATTTTATAGGGTATGTCTTCCGATTGGTCCATTGAAAACAAATTTTGCATTTTCTCATTCTTTGCGGTTTTTATTGCAAATAACCAATAAGACCGAAAAACCATCTTACGGTGTTCTACAAATTCTGCTCATTCCACTGAAAAATGTGAAATAAAAAAGTTTTATTTAAAAAAGTTAAACCGACTTCGAAAAAACGCACTATAAAATGCACTAAAAAGTATGAAATAATCTCCATTTAATTTATGTGAATACACACGAACTTAAATACAATCCAATCTTTTCGGAGGCGGCGCAAAATTGAAAATTTTCGACACTGGAAATTACGAAAATCCTTAAATTCTTCTACATGCTTCCACATATTAATGTATCTTCTCTTCCCACCTACTGATTGCCAAGTCCATCATATTCCAATGAAATCATAATCAGCAACATCTACCATTTGGAAAATTTTCAATTTTGCACCGCCTGCGAAAAGATCGTATTGTATTTAAGTTCGTGTGTATTCACATAAATTAAATGGAAATTATTTCATACTTTTTAGTGCGTTTTTTCGAAGTTGGTTTTATTCTTTTTTTGTGTAGTAATATATAATAATTTATGTGTAATAATTGAGTAGATACCAACGTATTTAGTAATGTAAAGCTGAAAAAGTTGGTGGTTAACATTTCAACTGTGCACAGTCATTCTATTAATTAAATTATCTTCGCGAGGGATTGAACTCTAACACATTTTCCAATGAAATATTGAAATACTCTTTGATAGAATACATGAGTAGCATGTGTAATTAAAAATTTAGTTACGCCGGCTCTTAGAGCTCGCAAAGCTTTGGAATTTGCCGAATTTGTTGTGCCGGTTCGTCGATTTTAACCGAGCGTAATACTTCCGCGATAAACGAGTAGCTTCTATTCGCATAGTAAAGACCAATATGAAAGTTTCAGCATGTTCTATGAAACGTGTTCTCGGAGTTGCGGTCTGGAGGTCGCCAGCGGATACGTTTTGATACACGTCAATCCATATCGTTCCGAGTACTATAACGCAGATCATACGTTCCGATGGTCGTTCTCAATCGGCCTGTGTTTGTTTGACGCGCAACTGCCTATTGGTTGTATTCAACGACGCACTGGGAACTTCGCGCGAATGTTTCAAAAATTTACAGTGTAAATCATTCATATTTTCCTTGTGCTAGGACACCGCATTCATTCGGACGAATCTACGGCGTGATAATTGTAATTAGACTGCGGATCATTATGAAAAATGATCATTGTCTGCATCGATCGCAAGAAATAGAATCCAAAATGAACTTTATTTCTTCCCTTCATGATTTTGATACAGGAGAAATCATTTATTGAGATCTTCAATTTTGAAAATTTTCCTAGTGATAATATGTACACCTTTTAACGAAATTGATGTTGACTGAACGGTTTGATATTTTAACACTCCTCTGCAATCTGTTTCCAAAGTTGTGCAGAATTTCAATTGAGTTACTCCAGGAATTATAATTACGAAGTAATTGAATTACATTGTAATCCAGCCATAATGTAATTTATAATTCAGATCTTCATTCAATTAAATTACAATGTAATTCGTAATTGCAATGGAGTACAATTATAAAATACGTTGTAATTAAATTACATAAAATAGAAACTACTCCGCACAGACACTAAACAAGCATACAGGGTGTCCCAGTTTTTTCCGGCCAAACTTTGCCAGTGTGTTCTACACGCAAAAGTAAGAAAAATATGTTATATGAACATATGCTCTTAAATGTTTTATTAAGGAGTTATAACTAATAATACAAAATGATAATGAACTGGCATTTCGTCGACACAGCGTACGAACGTATTATCAATACGGGTCAATTTTTGTTAGATGCCAATCCTGTATTCGTAATAACGGACGTCATTTTGAAATGTTAACTCGTTAATAAAACGTTAATAAAAAATGTCGATATCAACTACTTCAGCAAGTAAACATAAGACTTTATGTAAACACAAACAGAGATATTCATAATACGTTCGTACGCTGTGTCGACGAAATGCCAGTTCATTATCATTTTGTATTATTAGTTATAACTCCTTAATAAAACATTTAAGAGCATATGTTCATATAACATATTTTTCTTACTTTTGCGTGTAGAACACACTGGCAAAGTTTGGCCGGAAAAAACTGGGACACCCTGTATATGTATGAAAGAAAAACATAAAAATATATCGCACTTCTTCAAAGTTCTGGGCTATAATTTGGAGAGCTGTATTTTCATTATATTGTATTTCAATTACACAGCTGATTAAAATACTTAGTAATTGAATTAATTGAAAGGTTTGAATTATGTAATTCAGTTACGACGTATTTGAATTACTACATAATTGAAATACAACTTAATTGAATTAGCACAACTCTGTTTCTAAGCTCCGCCATAATTAACTTCCCGATTTTATAGGGAAGTTATTGTAATTACCCCGAAAATCGAAAATCGATTTTTTAGCAAATCTTCACGTTTCATGGTCATTGCAGTCATTTTAGACTATTTTCAGCAAAATGTTCGTATGTGTGTGTGTGTGTGTGTGTGTGTGTGTGTGTGTGTGTGTGTGTGTGTGTGTGTGTGTGTGTGTGTGTGCGTATGGCCGTTTCTATGTAATCAAATTTTTCGTTAACGTTTTCAGAAAAAGTAACAACGCGATCAGGATGATGAATGATGCAATCGATGTGCCCCGCTGTAACTTAGAGCTGATTAGATTTTGGTCCATATTGGTCAAGTAGTTTTTTAGATTTTTACTTTTTTTTCGAAAAGAGTTGATTCTACAATGCAATTTATAAGGGAGGACGAAAATTTTCCACCAAAGAACCAAACGCAATTACATAAAAAATTTTTTTCTTAATTTTTTTTTAGATTAAAAAAATTTTTTTTTTAGATTCAAAAAAAATTTCTTTTTTAACTGATGCTAATGTTACCGCTTGGAATAATCGAAAGTTATTCCAATGCAACAGTAAATTTATCATCTCTACTCCCAAGAATATGTTTGGGAGAATATCGATGAAATTACAAAAAAAAAAACGATGTTAGCGATGTTGGCGAAGGAGTAACGAATCGGGAAGTTCTTTGTGTGACTCTTGGAGAGTCACACACCAAATAAAAAACATTAATATCAGTAGCCATGCGTATCACTAACCCTCTCGCAAGAGCAGTCCTACCCGCGAGCTCGCGAAGCGAGCGAGCAATAACAACCCTACTCGCGAGCGAGCGAAGCGAGCGAGCAACAATAGCCCTCTAGTTGTGAATGCAGTTTCCCTCTGCCAGTACCGAATCAGTCACGTGACATTGTGACACACGACAGTGACGAAGCGCGTCACGTGACCGGGCCGTATCGGAAGGATGGGAGAATAGCGTCGTGGAAGGGGAAGGTAGAGTGGGGAGACAAGTCTTAATCTGGCGACTCCGTACTGCACGTCGTCGTCTGGAAGCAGATGGTGTGGCTAACCACGTAAATCGATAAACCGAAGCGAGAAGTTTCTTTGTTACACATTCATAATTCGGTCCATTAAAATTGGACACAGATTAGACCTCAGCGTAGTCTCCGTCCAATTTTATGAATTTTTCCTCGAAGCTTTTTCTCACAGAGATTGAACTGCACGTCTCGGAATCTGCAAGGTAAGATTTGCCTAAAGCAGTCGTTGGAAACGTATTAATCTGTGCTGACTAGGGAACGACACTCGGCGATAAATCTTCTTGACAGTCGAAATCTTTACGAAAAACATCGGACGCTCAAAGATCGTTTATCTCTCGTTATATGTCGCTGGAGTGGGATGATTAACAACACGAGAGCAACGAATGTCGTCGCTTACGATCCCCCGAGTTTAATACGCGTTTGTTCACTCTGTTGTTTAGAACCTAATGCCTTCCTCCTTCTCTTCGTAATCGGTTTTTATGGTATTTATCGATTTTTCACAGAACTTTTATCGCCACCTTGATGACAAGCTTTAGCTTGGTCATTTACTAA
Organism: Lasioglossum pauxillum; assembly: GCA_933228785.1. Lineage (NCBI taxonomy): Eukaryota > Metazoa > Arthropoda > Insecta > Hymenoptera > Halictidae > Lasioglossum > Lasioglossum pauxillum. The sequence continues at coordinate 33,779,881 of OW121701.1, read as the reverse complement.
TCAGTAGACTGCGGATTTTATGCATCTATGACAATAATAAGGAGGTGTAATTTAAAATAGCAAAAATATTAGGAAAATTTAAACATATTATCATATTATTTCCAGCTACTAAACATGATAGAGAAGAAAATAAATTTCCATTTCCCTCCATTTTGTTGCAATTCAGGTAAGAAATTTTTATTTTTCTTAAAGATCCGCAGTCTACTAATCAGTGTGCCAAAAACGTTTAGCCATTGAATACATTTTCTAAATTTGGGAAATATTGATGCGTCCATGGCAACTACCCAGCAAATGTATATGTTTATTAATGTTCCATGGACGCATCTTTAGAATTCCAATAACCCGTTCAGCATGCAGCATTCTGTAAATATTTCAACAATGTGAATAAATCTGCATATTCTGCAATAAAAAAATTCTCAGATCTTGTCCAATATAGGCGCGTACTTGCGAACCGCTCATCCATAAAATTATAATGAATTATAATTATAATGAAAATTATAATGAAAAAATTATAATGAAGATTGTGTGTCTCGAGATTAATTCACAAATAAATACAAAACTTGATTGGTGAGGCGAGAATGGTGAATTGTAAATAGCAATTAAATCTGCAATATTTATGTACGTATGTGAAAAACGCTCGATGAGACGTGGAAATCGATTTTTACCGTTTCTATCAATAAGTAGCAGAATTTTCGTCGGTGTAGATAACTTGAATGACACAGGCGGATTCCCAGGAAGAATAATAAAGTATAATTAAACATTCCTGGAATGGTTACTGATAATTGTAGTCACGTTCGTGTCCCAGACCGTGTCCTCTACGCGATTCGAACATATTTAATTAGTCTCCTATAACTTGCAGCAGGAAGTGGGACAAATGGCCTGGAAGCGAGAGTTCTGAATAAACCGCACATTTCGAATGTAAGGAAAACCTCGAAACTATCCCCGAATTCCTTGCAGTGTATCATAATTTATTTACACGCGTCTCCGAAATATCTCTCCGGCTTTTTGTGACAGCGGCTCAGATTAATTGCGTGTACAACTTCTTCTGCGGGTCCCAGAAAAATAAAATTCTGCCTGATTCTCCATTTTTGTTAATCGCTTCGGGAAGTTGCCAATTTGTAAGAACGTCAGAAGCTCGCCAAGTTAATATCACAGGAAGAAAATTATGAAAAGTGTAATGAGAATTTAATGGTAACTATTACAACTGGATTTTTTCCACTGTGGCACTGGCGCGTTTTAAATGTCCTTTATATTTTCAGCACTGTTCAAGCGACAACAAGAAGGACGTGTAAGTGGTAAAATGGCACAGAATTTATTTCCGCAATAGTTAAACAACTACTTAAACAGCAATAATAACCAGCAAGCCAGCGATTAAGTCGAGGAGAACGTTCCCGAGCGACGTTAGCTTCGTAATTTATGTCGAACGGATCCCTTTCTTCTGTTGTTGTTCCCGATTCTCCCGTTATCAAAAGAATCCGAGGGTGGGAAGAAAGGAAATCGTTCGAACCTGCAGGGAAGTGCTTGTGCTCCGAGCACTCCCGAATGAGAGAAAAGAAAGAGCGTGCCTTTCGTTTGCGAAAGTGCATCACCGATGCGAGGGGTGTGTCGTTCCAAGTGCAACTACAGCAAACTTCACTCCGTACCAAAAATACCAGTAAGTTAGACCAGACAACACCGAGCTACACTTCCCCATTTTTTATAGGGATTCTTGCAAATTTTCCGTTACGCTGCTATCGGAAGCATGTATCCGATCATTTTTCGGGGCCGAATATCGGGGATTTTGATGACACTGAAATATGATGCAGCGTACCCGAAATTAAGGGGATTCGGTGTAGTCATCGATGGTTTAGAATTCGTTTGCAAAATAAAAAGCGCGAGATCGACGTTCTTTTTCGTTTAGATGAGCTACGCGATTTACGAACCTGAAATGAAGCACTTATGAAAATGTAAATTAAACAATTTATTTTCTTTCGTACCATTTTCGTACCAGTTTTGTTTATGTGCTTCAATAGAGAAGTTCGCTAAAAAGATTTCTCATAAAAAGAACCAGTCAGGAGCAAGTAATTTTGTGATGGCACACGCACACATCGCTAAATCCGCATATACGTATATGAAATTACAAGGTTTACAAGAATACAAAATGACGTTTCAACATTGCAATGAGGAATTCAGAAGCGGTCAATTGTGATTTCTAAAAGTCAAATCTATGTTTGTCCGGAACCCGAAATGCATATTTTTACGTTATTTGGAATAATTTGTAATATTCGGCAAGATACCGCCTGTCGCGAGGCATCCGAAGCAAGCATGATATCACAAAATGGCCGCCACTGACAGATTTTCGGAAATATTGAGAGATTTATCGTTCGAATCGAAAAAATCGCTCTGCATCGACATAGCCAGGACATGTACAAAGGCGGTGGTGTGTATATTTAGTTGATTAATTAATTATTTAAACATGAAAAATGGGTTGGAAAAAATACAGCACATCGAGGTTCCGAAATTTTGCACCAGTAGCACCACTGTCTCTTTCCTAAACTGCACGTTACAAATGTTCCAATATTATCTTGCAAGAATTGGGCATTAATCGATTAAAATTTTAATCATGATTGATTGATTAATGTGTACGATTAAAAAAAGAAATCGACGATTGATTCAATCGATTGATGAAGTTAATAGTCAATCGTTGATTAAATGAAGAAATCGTCAAAAAATCGGCGATTAATTCAATAGATTTATGAAGTTAATCGTCAAAAAATCGGCGATTAATTCAATAGATTGATGAAGTTAATCGTCAATCGTTGATTAAAAGAAGGAATCATCGAAAAATCGGATGATTTAATCAATTGTTGAAGTTAATCGCCTCACTTATCCATAAATTGTAATATGGAGGGGGAGAGAGAGAGAGAGAGAGAGAGAGAGAGAGAGAGAGAGAGAGAGAGAGAGAGAGAGAGAGAGAGAGAGAGAGAGAGAGAGAGAGGGACCAGAGGACGGATGGAGAATTGACAGAAATAATAATATATTTCAACAAAACACGGTCGTAGCTTTCCAGGAATAATAACTTCAAACATAAAAGCACGTAAACAGAGTTTGTATTATAGACCAAATGACAATACCTAAATATAATAATAAATACCTAAACTCAGTTTACATTTTGTTCAGTATTCATACATTTCTGATTACGTATTTCATATTGAAATTTCAGCAGTTAATCATTAATCAATTATCCAATTGACGATTAATAATCGTTAATCGCAATTAACAACTAAAGTAGAAATTTAATCGTTAACCGCAATTAACGATTAATAAGTATTTAATCGTTAACCACAATTAACGATTAATAAGTATTTAATCGTTAACCACAATTAACGATTAATAAGTATTTAATCGTTAACCACAATTAACGACTAAACGAGCAGAAGTAGAAATTTATTAACGATTGAAGTAGAAATTTAGTCATCAAACGTTGATTATATTTTTGCCCAACTCTGACTCTTGCGGCACTCTTAAAAACAAGCCACTTTGTAGTAAAAGCAAAAATTGTTTTTCGACTAAATTGAGTCGGAAGGTGCGCGGGAGTCGAGACAGTTCTGTTACAAAGAAGCCGTTAAATTGTTCAGAGACATTATACAAACTCTCGAAACAACTCCGATCTGTATCTCGACGATTTACGGAGGTAGCGGCGGTCGAAGCCTTTCAGTGTCCAAAATTATATCAATCTGTCTTCTTCTTATCTTCGCTTCCAATTTAAGGAACCTTTGAAACGCGTTCCGAGGTCGAAAAGTTCCTCGCACTCGTTTCTCCGGTGGTTTCGTAGCCGTCAAAGAATTCGGAACACACTCATTTCTTCCACCCCGAACAGAGATATTCTCTGGAACTTTCATAATCATCGCATGCACACCGCGCTCTGTAAAGCAGATTTGAATAAATTCTGATAAATATCACCGTACTAAAATTCCGGGAAAATTTCTCGCGAGCTCTCTGTTTCTCTGCGTATGTCTCGTATCGCGAGGGGAATTTTATTAAAACCATTTTTCAACTGGTGGAAAGCGCGATCGATGATATCCAGTTGTGGAACGATGTTAATGAGAACTTCTATCAAGTAACATCGGTATTTTGGAATTCGACGCATCATTATACTGTTTCTTTTCGTCCGTTTAAGTATATTTTAATTCGTTGGATTTTTACAAACGCTTCGAGTTGAGTTCTTTTAGCGAATAAGAAAGCTCTGTGTTTGGATTTTTAAATTTCAACGCATAGAACATTATAATATGAGAATAAAGTTACGAAATAACCAGATGAAACAGCTATTTTCTGAGAAGGATGAACTTGCTCTTGCGTTTCTATGGTAGTACGAGTGTATTAAGCAAGTGAAGTGATAGATTATAATCATCTTAGGCGTCGACTTCCTTTGTACTTTGAAATCTGCAGACAATATGCTTCGCGAAGTCTGATACGAACTTCCGCAGTAGCCGACAATGACCTCTCCGTGTGTAAGCTGTCTGCAACCATGACTTCACTTGATACCTTATCGCCTCGTTCGTCCGAGGAAAGTTTTGCAATTAAGTAGTTTATGTTTTATGAAAAACCAAGTTAATACCGTATACACGATAGTGCACGAAGCAGTTTTATTCCACGGTTTAGTTACTTTTAGATTACTGTTTCTCCACAAGGTGTTCCACTATGTTTCTACAAGATTGAACATCTCAAAGAATTCGATCATTTTTTTTACTATTTATATGTATTGTGGAGCGCATATATATATATATATTGGGATAACACGATAATAAACACAAATGAAGAGGGAAGGGCTCTGGAGAACAGCCAGATTGCTCTGGAACTGATAAGTCCCGAGGTTTGACCTGGAAAGCATTATTGTACTCGACGATATAACTATGGCTTCGACAACGTCATTAAGTGCCCTGAAAACTGTTTTGTCGAAACATTCTTCTCTTGTTGGCAGTTTCTTTGAAGAACCATGACTCTGACGGATTTATTTCAGGGCCTAAAAGTAGGCTGAAGATATCAGAATGTTGAAGCAGAGAGGAAATGAGAATGCTCACGCCCGACGTCTTCTCTGCCACCACTTCTGTCAGTATAGACAGAGACAGAGCATACCCAAGTTTAGCATGGAACAGTACCTTCTAGACAGAAAGTAATGGCGCCATCTGGTTTCAACTTTGGAACACCGGTTCCAAAGATGTGTGGTGAATGTCGGTAATATAGACGGAAGTCGGTAAAGTGGATCACTGTTTTAATATTGATTAACATTATTAACAACAAGACCAAAAGTATTTTACAAAGTTACAACCAATCGATATTAACAAATGGAGAATCAGATTATCGACATCTGCCTACATTATCGACAACCGTCATAAGATTGCCACTGGTGGCGCCACTATAAATTTCTGGAACTAATCTACTGTCGGTACCGTTTGTCTACTAGTTTCAGCCTTCCGCCACTGTAATGTCTAATTTCATATTTTGAATCAAGCGAATTTATCATAAATATTTAATACTATTTATTTTTTCAGAAGTAAATGAACTTTCTCCGATAATATGGACACAGAATATTCTCCCAAATATTCTTTTGCTTTTAATGTATTTTTTTTCTTCAATCCTCCTGTTGAAAAGTACGTCAAGGTCTTTCAAATAAATAAATTGCAATTCATTGTTTTAAAAAATAGATCTTTTACGTGATATCGCTACAGAAGGTTCACCTGAATATTTTGATATCTGCAATAGATTCTTCTCTGTTCAACCGCACGATTTCATAAGTGATTAATGAAGATTTCTAATTGGTTAATTACTTACAGGAGCTGCATTCGTCGCTTGACTCCTCGATCTGCGTTCCTTTGAATCGTGCTTTAATTTTACGCCAGACTGCAAAAAGCAAATATAGCAAATGGATATTTTTATCCCCGTCCTATCCAGAGATAACAATAGTTCTCCTGGTGTATTCTTATTTTACGATACAACTCAACTGAAAGTGTGTATTAGAAACGTGTCTACTACATCTACAAAATCTACTAGGTCCACCAGATCTATGTGAAATCCATGCTGAACAATTTAAATTTATTCTTAACAATGTATATTAGCCACTTACAACTTGTCAAACTTTTCTCAATTCTTGATTTATGGTGTTTCTTAGAGCGTTTGGATCTTTCCGGCCTTTCTTCTTCTATATAATCCTCGTCCTCTTCCATGTCTGATATAATTTATTAATCTCCAAAATATTTAATTTAAAGTTGTCAGGCTTTGGTAAATTGAATCTATCACAACTTAACAAATTGTAATCAACTGAGCACTGTGTCGCCAACGAAACGATCAAACCTCGATTCAGAGCAAAATGAACGTACTAACACATGTCGAAATAAATTAATAATCACAGATCATGATGTCACTACGTAACAAAGCGTATGCATTAAAAATAGAAAAAATTAAAATTTGCTGTTCTCGCGAATGAACAACAAGTGCGCGACAATGTTTCGCACGACCAAATTATGTACTGAAGTATTTTCGGGTGTCGTAGGATAACGAAAAACTGTCGACAAGTCATCTAGCCAGGACAGGAGAACAAACTTTGGCAGGAAGCCAAACCCCATGCCAATGTCAGTTATAAGTTGGGCCCGTAAACTGCTGTAACAATGCTTTCGCGCATATACGTATAAGTGACATTGACAATACAATTCTGAAATACCCGTTCAATCGTGTAACGACTTATAAAATCGTTCGTAAAATAAATGTTGAGCATGAAACAGTTGTACCTATTGTTCATTCTCTATGTATATCACTTGAATTGCACACTTCATCAACAATACTTCTCATTTCAACTATGCTTACAACAACGATCAATCACTTATCTTTTAATTATATGTTAAACAACTAATCGAACATCCCCGAAATTGTACAGCAGTTCAGGATCAAGGCAAAAATTAATCAAGAACGCTCTAGCTTCTTGAAAATAATAAATATCAAGCAGATTTGACTGAAATCCAAAAGTTATTCCTGAGTCAAGAACTCTTAGAAACCGTTTCATTGGAATATTTGCAATCCTAAAATAACAATCGAGTATACAATCAAATTATGAGTGAAAATCTGTATAGTAACAAATTCTGTGTACCAGATAATTTTATCCAAGTATGTACTGATAAAATGATTGTTATGGTTGTTGGGGTGTCAACAGCAAAATGGTAAACACCACTGGTGTCTCTTATCACCTTGATTACATTAGTGTCCAGCAACATGTCAATGATGTCGCTGCGAATCGCGTATATTGCACATGGTCGACAGGATGACTGACATTAGTGACATTAACTGAAGGGTGAGCCCATAGTAGAGGGCAGGCGAGACTGTTGACTGTTGAAAATGCACTTTGTCGGTGCGTTACGGTTAACTGTATAGTCGCTCACTGTTTCCTGCCATCTGATGGGAGGTGGCAGTTTCCAGATAGTAACTGTCGTTGGTGCAATCATCGGCCAGTCTACGGGGAAGGCGTTTAATACCCTTTAGCGAGCGCGCTTGCTCGCTGAGCGTCGCGTCGCGGTGTAAGAAAGTCAACTTGTCTGCGGAACAGTTAACTTAGCAGTGCAAAAGTTCTGCTGCGCAAACATGATTTGCTGGCTGACCAATCCCACCGATTGCCCCTCTAGTCAGGCGTTATCGTTATTCACTGAATCGGTAACACCTAGCTCTGACTGCTGGCACAGTGGAACCTTGATTATCCGAATCTAGGATACCTGACTTTTTTATTATCTGAATAGTATACGACGTCTGTTGTAAATAAATGTATTAGGTATGGGTATAAATTTCCGCCCTTTTGGAGATGTCGTTGTACTTAAGTACCGATCGCGTATTTGATGGAACGTAGTACATGTTTTTGAAAGGTCTATGTCTAAGCTTCAAAACGCAGTTAGTGGCAATTGTTGCGAGCGTGAACAGCAGTCAATTTTTCGCGTGAAAAATGTCGACTTTTGTTTCAAGTAAGCAGCATTTGCGGGAAGCCATGTTGCATTATTTTGTTTTAAAGAAAAGTGTTATATATTTACTATATTATGTTTATTATATATTTACGGGGACGATGCTCCATCAAAACCATGATTTCGACGTAAGGGCAAAGATTGCGATGGTGTGCCAAAAAATTCGAAGATATAGATTTCCCAGCATTACTTGATGGAAATCCACGTCAAACATTTGCAGAACTGTCAATTGAATTAAACGTCGATCGATCTACCGTTGGAAAACGTTTTCACGCTATGGGAATTGTTTATACGCTTCTTTTCAACAAAAAGGGGCGGAAACTTATTCCCATACCCAATACTTTATTTAGAAGTTACATGTCTGGGTCCCCTTCGTAGTATTCTCCTCCCCGACGCACACACTTATCCCAACGGTGTTTCCACTTGTTGAAACAGTCCTGGTACGCTTCTTTTGTAATATCCTTCAACTCCTTCGTCGCATTTGCCTTAATCTCGGGAATCGTCTTAAATCTTCTTCTTTTCAAGGGTCTTTTGAGTTTGGGGAACAAGAAAAGTCGCAAGGAGCAAGGTCAGGTGGGGAAGAACAATGATCGGGTTTTTTTGTCCAAAAGCTGACGAGTTCTGAGAACAGAATGGCACAAATTTCGCAGCAATGCGGTGCATTTTCAATTTTTCGGTCAAAATTTCGTGACAAGATCCAACTAATATCCCACATTCTTCAGCAAGCTCCCTGATGGTCAGACGTCGATTTGCCCGCACCAGGATGTTGATTTTGTCGACGTTTGGGTCGTCAGTTGACGTGGAAGAACGTCCAGGACACTTATCGCCTTCAATCGACTGTCGATCATCCTCTCCTAGCAGACGACACTCGCGCGTGAATGTGTGGTACACTCACACAGCGCTAGACCACATATACGTACGCGAGGATTGCAAGGGTCCGGGATTCCACTTCTGATTTCTCGATAATGCAAAGACGGGGTTTTGTAGTAGTCAAAATCGCTAGATGAAAGATCAATCTAGAGCGCTGTTTGCCTCAAAAGTCCTTCTTTTACGTTTCCGAGCAATGGTTTTGCAATATTTGGCTGCATGTTGCCCGACAGATGGCGCTGGAGTCACGCCGGCGTACTAGCCTCTCCGACGGGCAACATGCAGCCGAATATTGCAAAACCATTGCTCGGAAACGTAAAAGAACGACTTTTGAGGCAAACAGCGCTCTAGATTGATCTTTCATCTAGCGATTTTGACTACTACAAAACCCCGTCTTTGCATTATCGAGATAGATCACTCGCGTACGTATACGTGGTCTAGCGGTGTGTGAGTGTTCACGCGCGAGCGTCGTCTGCTGAAAAAGATCCCCTTAAAACGTTCATGCCACTTGAAACAGTGGCAGATTCAGTCGCAGATTTTCCCAGTTTTACACAAAATTTCGCAGCAACTCGTTGCTCCTTTAGGTCATTCATTCTGAAATCCGCCAAACGAAAAAATAGCACTTCGCTAAAAACCCGGTAGCTATTCAACAAATGAAGATATCTGCAATCGGGAAACGGCGTTATAATCAGCTGATATGTACGAACGTAGCGACCCCAAGCGCGTTCCCCTGGAACCAATTGAGCCCCCGCAATTCAAATAGTCCACGTATTTTATGAACAGACCTCGTATGTAAAAAGTTACTTGGAATAATACACTGAGAAATATAGAGAGGGTTAAACCCTATTTAACTTTGACACATACGTCCCAGTTTACCACACTAGCCTTAGTTAAGAAATGTCGAAGACGCGACCAGAAAAGATCGGGGTCGAAGGAGCGAAGAAAAGCAGAATAGAGAAGTCGATTTTTCCAAAGTTGCTGGAATGGCCGCCTAATTTGTAACACTAAAATGGGAAAAAACGGCACGAAGATGATTCGTCGTTATCCAGGAACGAGGAATGTGGACGCGGATACCTCCCGAAGGCATTAAATAGGGGACAAAAGGACACGGGGCACCGAGAGAGATTCACATTGTAAATTAATGTCGGAGGCTCTTTAACTAAATTAATTGCGCCAATGGTAATTACACTTAGAACGCGCGCCGCGGGTGCCGTCGTGGTTTTAAACGGTGCTAGCACTTCTTCTAGGAGAGTTTTCTTGCCTCCACCTCCGTCTCCTCTCGTTCTCTTGCTGAAGTGTACCAGTCGCCCGCTGCTGTCGGAACAACAGAGGAGACCGTGCTTGCCGACCTGTTCGCCGGCGATAGTCGCAGAGCCTCTCTCGTCCATTGACTGGCCGTGCGAGCGTGAAACACGTGTTCGCACACGCACAAATATAATTAGTCAGAAATTTTTCTGGGGATGGAGGCGATACAATGTTCGTCCGCCTCTTTCACTGCGGCGACACGCATACCACGGCTGTGCAAGCCGACTGAGATGCTGCTGTTGCTGCTGCTGCTGCTTCGGCAAATCGATGTTACACTCTTCCCGTGCCTTCTGTCCCTGTTGCTGCACTTTTTCCGTCTCGGAACTTCTTCGCGATAACGAGGCAGACTTGAAGATTTCGAGCACAATCCGTTCACACGGTGACTGCCGCGTAGATCGTGTGTGACACGATTCATTATACGTCGTGACAAATTCATCCTCGTCGTAATAGATTTCGCTGAATCGAATTTTATTAGATTTTGTAGGATCGGAACAGATCGACGAGATCTAAGTGTAATGTTAAATCGTTAAGGGAGTCAAAAACGGCCATCGTTTCAAAAAGAACCCTTCCTGCCAAGTTTCAGCGTTATACCTTGTGAAACAAACGAAAAACTCATTTAATCGCACATGGAATCTCTGAATATCATGTTATGGCGACTACCGCAAGATTGGGGGCGTGAATTTTGGAAATTCTTAGGTGAGGAAGGGGCGAGTCGAGGATGGGGGCTACGGGCTTCGAATCGAATCGGGTCGTTGAAACATGGGTTCGGAACACGTCTTCATTTTAGCAGTTCGAAGGTGGCGGTGGCATTCCAGGGGTTCAGGACGCGGGCCGAGCGGAAAGGACACGATATTCCTGTGCACGTGAGGATCGACGTCCCGGAGAACGTGGTCGTCCGGCGTCCTCGTCAGTGGCACAGGCACCTCGTGTATCCGAGTAGTCTTCGTCGTGTGGGTCCGAGCGTGCCGGACATAGCACCGCGTCCCCGCGATCGCCATGGTTTTGCCGTTGCGCGACCTGAGTTTTTCACCCAGCTCTCCTCTGGCGGCAACTCGAGGCCTGGCAAGCCGGGAGTGCATTACACGTAATTAGACGCCAGGGTGGCCCCGAGGTATGTCCGACAAACGGTCCTCCTCTTCCCTCCTCTGCCTTCCGAGATCGCGTTTTCCTTCTCGACTCTCTTTCTTCTCATCTCTATCCTTCTTCCCTCGTTTCTTTCCTCCTTTCTTTCATCGGTCCTCTACCTACCGTGTACCTGTTGCTCCTCTCTCTTTCTTTCTCTCTCTCTTCTTCCACGCCGACACCCTCTTTCGCCCCTCTTCCTCCTCTTTACCATTTTGTCGTTGTCTCCCCTACCTTAATCTCTACCCGCGTTCACCGATACCTTCCTCCAGCTCCACGCTCCAGGAGCCGCAGTCTAGAGCCTCGCCAGGACCAATGCTGAACCCTCGTGTGGACGATCGATGTGGACGATTTTCTAGCTCAGAAATGTACCCCTGGAATTGTCACACATCCTACCCTTTGCTCTGTTCACAGTGCTGAATTCAATCTTTCGACAATTGTAGTTTTAAAATATGCATTACTTAGATAAGCAATATATTGTAGAAATATATTTAAGTTTTTCTCTGCGAAGCTAGAACAATTAGTTCACTAGATGCGGTGCAGTGAAAATGTAGAAAAAATTACATTTGCTGAAAAATTGATTTTTACCTGAGCCTGTAGCAAAAATTTACAAAATACTCAGATCGCATACAATTTCTTAAAAATCTCTATTCCTCATCGTTCCAAGTCGTTTGGTGCACTTGTGAAAAAGTTATTTAAAGGGCGTCCGAACCGTATTTTTGATACGCGCGTTTATTCTCCCGCGACTGAAATCTTTCGTGAAATCGTGAAGCGCTTAGCCTTTTTTTAACGAATCGACAAAAACCGGATGACCCGACGCTACAGATATAGTCCTCTGTGACTCGAGAACGTTTAATTTTCTTATTCGGCCGGGAGTCTTCGAAACGACGATCGTTTGATCGCCGCCGATCGAGACGTTCCGAAGAACCTGGCGGAGCGAGAGCTACGATGGCGAGCATTTAGCGCAGCAGCCTAAGATCTGTTTGTGCCGGTTTTTTGTCGTGACAGCTTATTATGAATAATGATTTATATCTTGTCCGTCGGGGTGTTCTCCTCTACGGAGTGAACAAGCCGCGCCAAGAGGGCACAATAAGGATAGATTGAAGGGGGTCGTAATGGAGCGAGGGAGAACGATCGAAGGGTTAATAACGGTCGCGTGTTGTAATACCTGCCATTATCCACAAACCAACTGCCTAACAAGCTACCTGCTAATAACACAGAACGGCGCCGCACACACGATCACGTGCGTGATCTCTTTACTTGACGGACCCTTCGAATATTTTTGTCATTGCGATACCTAATCACCCGGTACGATAGTTCAAGCCGATCAATCGGAACCAGTCGGCTCTAATGACGTTTGCGACTTAGATGACGGATATCCAGTTTACGATTTTTCTATGATTTCTCAAAATTCAGGTTTCAATGAGAATATCGATTTCCGTTAACCTTCGTTTCTATTTACTGAACGTGCTACCGATGATTATTCGTGGCTGAACGTACGTGTCCGTGAGAGCATCCGTATTCTGAGAGGATAACAATTCTGGGTACTCACGAATCCGAGTCAAGTTCAATAACCAAGTTTCATTTCATGGGTTTCGATTACTACTTAACACATTACCGACCGGTGGTTATTGCATAATTTTGAAAAATCCATGGTACATGGCTAAACACTTTTTAATGGAACCTTCAATAGCAACAGCAATTTTCATTGTGAAGTAAAACTCACCCTCAATAACATCATCTAATAGTTTCATTTAAGATTGCAATGCAAAAAAAAAATTTCTATACTTTCGTTTGGTACAGCACAATTATTGAAAATCCTATTAATAGGCTTCCGGTAGGTAAAGTGTTAAAAGCAATAAAAGTTTCAATGATTATATTAGGTCAATCGGAAAGTTCCGTCCGTTTTTTTTACAAAAAGTAGAGCTTTATTTAAGAAACAACATGAAAAAGTCCATTAATCAAAATATCCATGTTAGCGATGACTTTTCCCCATCTTTCGGGCAGCAAGCGAATTTCGCGACGAAAGAATGAGTCATCTTTGAAGGTCATCCAGTCAGACTGATCTTAACTATCCCGTGCTCGAGGGATAGATTCATCTTTAGAAAAAACTAATGTTTTGAACAGTGGATCCAATAATGCAGTTAACATATACAAATGATTGTTCTCGACATCACCTAGATAATATTCGATATAATATATCAGATTTGTCGCAAAGTACATTCCAAACTACAATCATCGGTAGAAGCATGTAAAAGTATGAGACCCGTTTTCTCTCTCATCTCCACAGCGTGTTTACAAAAAAAAGGAAACAGACGCCGCGCCGGAACAGCCTTACGTTGTCACGGAGCGTGCAAGAATACGGAAATTCGTAATGATATTTATAAAAATTTCGAAAGTTTCGAAACTGTTCGACCAAGATTCGAGTATACTTGCAAGTATTATTTACGTTTACCACAGTACTTGTAAGGGGTTCGAAACTGTCTGGCAAAGGTTCGAGTATACTTGGGTGAACTATCTTTTTATCGAAGTACTTATAGAGAGTTCGAATTCCATCAATCAAGGTTCGAACCTGTTTGCGAGGTACTTGGTCCCATCCCTACTCTCGACAGTCAAATTCGTCAGTGTCCATGGTGTTGACAGTGCTAGCTGAGAGCTGCGCTGGAACTCGCAAATGTACACGTCCAATTTTTTCCTCGGCGAGCAACTATCAGCCATACGAACACCATTCGTATGATCGAAAGGGAAACGGCTGACCAACGTTCGGGATTTATTTATAATGTTCACCCGGGGGTAATAGGTGCATCGTCCTACTTACGGGGCGCGCTACGGTTCCAATTAACGCTTATTATAGAAAAGACCGAGGTAAAACAAATCAAGCCTGTCGACGCAAGAAGACAAGTGGGCGGCGAGGTCCGCACAAAAGGTACTCGGCAAAAGTCAATCAGTAGCGCAACAATTATATCCGGTCGAACGGAGTTCTCCGATCCCCTTCTCTTTGTACCAGTTGGCTTCACCTGTCATCGGCCGGCGCGGCGATCCAGGAGCAAGAGGATCAACCAAATAAAGAGGACGAGGAACGCGAAGAAGGAGCAGCGTTTACGAGTCGCGAAATAACAGGGCGCAACTATGACTACCAACTTCCGACCCGCCGGTTTTCTCTTGCCTACCAATCCGTTCTCCTCGCGGAGATATTCTTTATGCACTGTTTACTGCAACCCGGCCGTCGTCGCGCCGCAATCTTCGAAATGTCTCGTGAAACGCTCCCTGAGCCCATTACGAACAATGTCGACACAGTGCTTTATTGTAAACTCGCGCCATTTAATTCGGAGCTTGGTCACGGTGTTACGAGAATCTCGGAGCCAAATATTATTTTCCGTTTAGCCACCCTTCTGTCCTCTCAACCTCTGCATAACATAATTCTGTTGCTCACCTAAGTCTGACTAAGAAGCATATCGCTTGGAAAGTGATAGATGTGATTCTGAAAAATTACAGTAAAGCCTTGATCTAAAAAAAGCGGAGCATAGTGGCCTAAAACGGTACTTCTTAGAAGTTCCACAATGCGTAACGATAATATCTACACTTTTTACTAAAACGTATACCAAATTTTATTCCGGGGACCAAAAATATCTCTTCCATAGCCGATATTGGCAAGTTTCCGCCATGAGCTAAAATATGGTCGATATCATGTTTTAATTGTTTGTAGGCTCAGGGATCAATAGGATCAATACCACTCGACTTCAATGTCCAATCGCCGTTTAACGAGGGATCGTGGACAAACAATGTAGTTAGAAGGTTCTCTGTCGTTTTATCGCGAGAATAGCTTGCCTCCATCTATGCGTGTACACAGTAGATACGTTCGTTGGTCGGATGCAATTACGGATCGGGGCCGGACCGAGAAAAACGCCCAGTGCATCGCTTGCCAATTACTGGAAGGAATGGCAAGGAAGGCTCCAATTTGCTGTTAACTTCTCTAAACGAAGGGCGGAAACAGAGCAGAAGGGTGTGGCGGCATTTGCCAGTCGCGAATCACACGACCTTCCGGAATTGGGGATACGTGCGACCATATTGATCACACCCCCGCATGCAACCAGCGACGAACTTCTCCAAACAACCTGTAATTATTATCCATTATTGTTCCAAGTTGGCAGCTTTAAATCGTTCCTTTATGCGACAAACTTATTATGACCTTCTCGTGCGTTTCCGGCGAAACTGCAATCATAATCGTTTGGTCAGTATGGAAATAGTAAAGACTCGGAAAGTTAGTTTAACGCGTTGGAACTCCGTGGGACGGAATCAGATATAACAGTCCACTTGGATTCAGTATGTTGGCTTTGCTCTGAACAATAAGCTCAGGCATTGTTTGATTTTTTTGGACAGAGTTACAGCAGGTCCTTGAACCTTAGTCGCCAGTGTTGTTAATTTGTTTTTCACATTGAATGCTTTACGAATTCCATAAAAAAAGAACAATTAGGGAAAGTACACAAAGACCTCGTAAAATCGCGTAGAGTGGATGACAACCGGTGAGACCCTCGAAACGAGAAGGTTCGCGTCGAAGGAAACGACGTGTTACAGAAATAAGAATAAGATGTAAGGTGAGTTGCACGGCAATTCGTTGGCATACAGATCATTCGTTTCGAGGACGCGGAGTGAGAATAGAACACGACATGGATGTGAGACACGAGTGAGTCGAGTCGGACAGGTAATCGAAAATGCGATGCGAGTGCCACGCCGGCGGTCTTTGTCGGCGAGCCTGCACGAGCAAATGCAAAAGGCATGAATGCAGCTGAAACGGCACGAGCGGGCACGAAAGGCGTACGGTAGAGAGCGACGTCTGCTGACGCAGTCCGGGGCTTCCTCTTTGGCCAGACTTCCCGTCGGAAACGATCGTCGCGATTCGCCTCAACTAAGCGCCCATTCCAACCTCATGATTAGACTGCGGATTTTATGCATTTATCACAAAACTACAGCACAGTTGCAACAGCCCTCGTAACGCGCCCGACAACATTCTTTAAACCGAGATTGGGTAGACTATAATCGTCTAAATTTTAAAAAATACTGGTGGCTATCATATAATTGTACACACCTAAATGTACTATATAATCGCAGAACTTCTAATAGGCTACGTTTGAGATAATTTATATGCAGTATTCTTTATATTCTTATAGTATTAAATTATTTATTTTCTTTTTAGTAGTTATCAAGAATGTCTTTGAGATTTTTCGCATTGCATTCAGAGCATGCGTTTTCCACAAAATTCATATACTATAGAACTAACCTAATCCTGTTAACAATATCTATATGTTTAAATACTTAATAATATTGTTTATCTTGGAGTATTGTATGCGTACAATCAACTAGATACTAAACACAATAGCGAATGGTCTTTTCTCACTATGTTTATTAAGGTACCAATTAATTATGTAATACAATGTACAAATATAAACCAATAAACATATTTCTAAGAAAAAACAACATTCTTTAACCCATTGTGGACTCGAATTCTTTGTAATATTAACGCTAGGTCCACGAAACCCGTCCAATTGACGGGTTGTAATATTTATAATTTGCGATTATTAAAATTGCAAAAGTGCATGCTTGAGGAATTATTCTACAAAGTTATTTAAATTTATTTCAAGTGGCTTATAATTTGGATAGATGCATTGTTGTTATTTTTATAAGGTAATGTAAGATAGTCGCATTTAGTGCTAAAACATATTTTAAATAGTTTCTTTTTATCGCGTTCTACAATAATTTAGTTGCAGTTTGAAATAGTGGAAACTATTCTCCTATGTCACTTACAGGTTTATTTCTGTTGTTTTTTTTTTTTGTTGAACCTTCTTCTGTAATGTATTTAGATTAAATTCAATATGGAAATTGAAATTTCATGTACAACTTGGCTGAATGTAAATGCAATACGATAATAATCGCATGGAATTTTCCGTCATTGGAATGTGAAGAATAATGGAACTTTTGTAATAATTGTTTAATTGCGATGCATAAATCATCGTAGGTGGTCGGAGATGCAGGTGTGGGACACGTATGGCGATGCCGAAAATCGCGACATCTTCGACACCGCATCGACATCCGGAGGAAGGCGTCTCGGTTACGCATATTAATTATGACACTTATAGATGCTAATTAATTCTTCTAATTAACTAGGCGACGCGGAGACGCGTTGACCGAAAGTGTTAGACTAGGTTTTTCCAGTTGATCGAACTGAGAATATTAAAGTCTAATATTGCATAAAGATTTTGTGCAAATCTTATTGCCAATGTTGAACCATTGTTCAAGCCGATTACAATTATTAAAAGAAAGTAAAAAAATCTAAGATTAGAATTTAGCGCCTACCGTTCATACTACATAATTCCACTTTATACATATTACGTTATATACTTCTCTATTTTTTGTAAAGTGTTATAGTAATGTATGCTATATAAACGAAATTAGGTTTATGCCATCAATAAATAAATAATAAATTATTAGACGAAAGAATACGTTCCTGTTTCTAGTCATTTCTATTTTGCATGCGTTACATTCATGGCAAAAATGAATAGTTGTAAAATTATTGGAAGAATTTAAGGTAACTGTCACATAGACAAGAATAAATTGTTGCATTGCAGGTGCATTTACGAGAAAAATGTGTAAAAATATTGTTAAAGAAATAAATTTTCGTTTCTATGAATCTTTGCTTTGCGCGTACTTTTATATTACAAAGTGCTGAAAATGAATAACTGTTTGTTCCTGTTAATTTTGACTTTGCAAGAGCATTTATTTAGACAAATTTGAGAATAGCGTCACATTATTTTCAACCGATTTAGACGACTAGAAGGATGACTAGATTCCTGTTAATTTTTGCTTTACATGACGCAGATAGAACGTTCTCGCGTCACAAGACGTTCGAACAGCAAATTGCATGTCCTGTATTAAAGGAGTCCTCCGGTTTGCCGATAAAGGCAAGGAACTCTAAAGGAGAAGAGGGCAGATCCGTCCCTTCCTACGTACCGGTGCGGTGGATTCTTGCAGGACAGATTCTTGGTGGGAGAAATGGCGGTCGAGTGGGAAAACACCGACGAACCATCGGCGGGGAATCGAATTGACTTACGATACATTCTTGCACAGGTAAATACTGGTAATGTGCCGGCGAAAACCCCCGCAACAGGATTTACCACATTACTTTCATGCCTCCTCTAAAGATTTTGTCCGGCCGGATTTGTGGGGCTTTTACATTTCTCGCCGCGCGGAAACACGATTGACGGGTACTTGTTTCCATTTCCGACGATATTCTAGCGCCGAGAGTGGCACCGCATCAATATCGTTCGATACTGTTGTCTTACACGGAATTTTAACGGAAAAATCTGTGTCAGGATCACATCGTAAACAACGAACCAGCTCGTTTTCTTCAGCAAGCATCTACAACCTTCTAGCTTTGATCATATATCATGCCGTAGTAACATCGCTGCCAGTATCCATCGGCGTGGCCATCTTGTACTTTGCGTAAAGAAAGACACATTGTTTTGCTGATATAATATTTCAACGGGGTTCACAGAATGTATCTCATTTTATTTAATTAAACTTCTATTCAGTTTTCTTAGACTAGTTAGACTTCAATAAACATTAACATTCGGTACACAGTTTACTTATTCTTCGTGCAAACGGGCTGTCTATATTGAAGATAACATTCTACTCAATTCCATTATCAACTAGAGGGCTATTGTTGCTCGCTCGCTTCGCTCGTTCGCGAGTAGGGTTGTTTTTGCTCGCTCGCTTCGCGAGCTCGCGGGTAGGACTGCTCTTGCGAGAGGGTTAGTGATACGCATGGCTAGTAGAGCCTACTGCTATTAATGTTTTTTATTTGGTGTGTGACCCTCCAAGAGTCACACAAAGAACTTCCCGATTCGTTACTCCTTCGCCAGCATCTCTAACATCGTTTTTTTTTGTACTTTCATCGATATTCTCCCAAAATGTATTCTTGGGAGTAGAGATAATAAATTCACTCTTGCATTGAAATAACTTTCGATTATTCCAAACGGTAACATTAGCATCAGTAAAAAAAATATTTTTTTAAATCTAAAAAAAAAAAATTAAGAAAAACATTTTTTATGTAATTACGTTTGGTTCTTCGGTGGAAAATTTCCGTCCCCTAGTATAATTTGCATTGTTGAATGAACTTCTTTCGAAAAAAACTAAAAAAAAACTAAAAAACTACTTGACCAATATGGACCAACATCTAATCAGCTCTAAGTTACAGTGGGGCGCATCGATTGCATCATTCATTATTCTGATCGCATTGTTATTTTTTCAGAAAACGTTAAC
This sequence comes from Lasioglossum pauxillum, assembly GCA_933228785.1. Lineage (NCBI taxonomy): Eukaryota > Metazoa > Arthropoda > Insecta > Hymenoptera > Halictidae > Lasioglossum > Lasioglossum pauxillum. The sequence continues at coordinate 33,760,295 of OW121701.1, read as the reverse complement.
GAAAAATTTGATACCATACAAACGGACATACGCACATACAAACATTTTGATAAAAATAGTCTAAAATGACTCCAATGACCATGAAACGTGAAGATCTGCTAAAAAATCGATTTTCGATTTTCGGGGTAATTACAGTAACTTCCCTATGAATCGGGAAGTTAAAAAATTGGTTTTACTTAGTGAAAAAATGTACAAAAATCTTTCCATTAAAATAATCTATGTAAATGGAGGTTGATGTTTACTTAGAACGTACCGTGCTAAGAAGATTTCCTCCCACGGATATGCAGAGCGGTACCAAAATGGCGTCCAGCAAAGGCCAGGTCGATTTCGATCAAATTTTCATCGATGAAACGTCAATTCGGTTGAGTCCGTGCTCGCGTATCGAAGGAGATCGATGTTTAGACATCTTGAAACTGAAGCAACATAGAACCTGAGACATACTACTGACTACCAACAGGGTCGACGCCCGGCGAAGGCCGCTAACGACGCCTAATCTTTTCCAGGAAGTTGTCACAACTCGCCGCTCTTCTGGTATCGAGCCATGCTCAGGATCAACTGAAGCTTCTCGATGCTCTGAACTTACAAGTTTGTTACAAGAAACCGTGGCTGGTCCGAAAATCTACGATTCCTGCAATGGAGGTTTCAAAAATACAACAATTCAATCGGTATACAGTCCACATCGCAGATACAGCGTCGATCTCTCAATATTTTTATAGTTTAAGGAAAAATTGAGCCTGGTCATTTTAGAATGAATAATTAAAATTAGATATACTTCGAAAAGGCGACATTTTAAGTTGGTCGAATTGTAACTTCATCATACTTTACAGCAGTAGAAATGTGATGAGTAGACTGCGGAACTTTATGCAAAATAAAAAACGTTTGCATTCATTGCAGGACACAGGAGCCAAATAAAAATTTCATTCTTCTTTTGATTATCTTGTTAAGGTGAAACTAATACACTGGTGGCCTTAAATCTTTTCAATACCTGCACTCTTTTAAATTGTACGTACACATTTTTGTCATAAATGCATAAAATCTGCAGTCTAGTGACAAGATAGTCGACGAGTTTGTTCACATATTGTTCACAAATGCCAAAGTTATACAATGCAAGGTGAAAAGAGTCCTCGTTAGCTTAATGTGCAATTAGTGTCGACAAGTATTTCCGTTGTTATTATTCTCAAGAAGCGAGTGTTCGCTCTATATTATATAAGACCCACCGTCGGTTATCGTCAACTTTATCGCCCCGCGCTAGTCGTCACTTTCATCTATTGCAACAACTTTCTATTCATTAGTACATACATCTCATTCAGAGAAAAACTGTCAATCGTAAGGGGAGAAAATGTGAGTAGTTTGTGTAATTTACTTTCATGTTTTCTTTAATTATTTAGAAACTTGTACAACGTTCGGGCACACCCATATATGAATACAATTACATAGTGTCGCTTTTTCTTCGAAGAGGAATCGCCGGAAAAGTCAGAGCGAACAGGGACGATACGAACAATAATTAAACATGCTCCTTTACAAATAAAAATGCATTTTGTGTTAGAGTTTCTTTCTGTTAGACTGTTGCATGTAAAATGTTCGACTTTCCAATGCAATTGATACGAATTGCCCGCATCAATTACATAAAGAGTTCTTCTACTATTTATTCTACTATTTATCAGAAGATAAGATAAAATTAATATATAACAGAATTTAATCATTCTTCAGACAACTGAATTCAGAATAAAATTTATTTGTTCAACGTCACCGTGAAAAATCGCACATTTCGCGTGGAACAAATATGAATCTCGAGAAGAAACTCGCGGTGTTTAAAGGTGAGAATTATTCACGTTCGTCCGTCGGCTCCGTGCAGATTTAGTGCACTCTTTGTGCAGCCGGTCCGCCATCTTAACGAGATGTTGCAATAATGGCTACCTGTTATACATTTCCCGCAACCTCGACACAGGAAAAGTATAGTCTGCGCTCCGAAGGATCCATACTCTTTCGATCCTCACACTGTGCCTCCATTTACCTCCGTGGCCGCGTTGCATAGCGTGCATGCAGAGTGCACCGTGGTATGTGTCGTGCCTCGTTCGCAAACGAATGGCACCGTTCGAAATCATTCATGCGAGTAGCTCCGGTATTTTTGATGGATGCTAAACGAGCCGTCTCAAACGGATGAACATATCGGCGAGAATTCGCACGGCCGATAGTGATGGCGTTAGGACAATTTCAAATCTGCCTGGCGACTATTCTGACTCAGGTACTGATCACTCGGAGGTTGATGGGGCGTGGCGCCAGCAGATGCAAGCCCTGCCATTGGCTAGTACCTGTTAAACCATCCACTGACACAGGAATTCTCGCCACCGCATCGGTGTAGCGATTTTATCGATCACCTCCAGCCTGCATTCAAAGATCCAGCAACGCTGCTCTCGAGCTGAGCGCGATGCACGCACGTGGACCGTGGATTCATTAACGCGTTAGGGATCTATTCTGGTTTCTCTTGCATTTCTTTTACTTTTTCTTCAAGAATCTTGTAGAATATGTGTGCGAAAATGTTTATCTGAATTCGTGAAATTAACGTGGCTATGGGCGCTTAAAATTTTTCGAGGATCTCCAACACATAGCCTGTCATCGCACGAACCAACATTTTTCAAATTCGTCAATTTAATCGTACGCCGACAAATATAAAAAATCGGTAACTCGCCTTCAAAATGTTACCACTCCGAGAACAATCAGGATTTTCGATTTCTTCTGGTTCGGCCCATAACTACAGCTTGTCAAATCTAGCTGTGCGGCTGACCAAAACATAAGAATGGGCAAACAAATACAAAGATTTTCCCTTGCGGGAGACATTCAGCCGCACAGCTAGATTTGACAAGCTGTACGTACATATACCGAGTAGTAAACAACTCTATTTTCCTGTTTCCGATCAGCAGAAAGACTGGAATCGTGGCGAGCAACCATGTTTTTCAAAAATGTATAACAAGTGTAATTTCGATAATTTGAACTTGAAGAAAATCACGTGTGTACTCCAAACGCCAATAAATATGTGTGTAAAATCCTAGTGCAAACGGTTCAATGGTTTTCCGGAGAAAAATTCCCAAAAATCTAGATGCGCGGTAGTGCACCAGCCAAGTTCTCGCACTACATACCTCCTTTTACACGAAACAACTTAGTCGTTTTTTAGAGGCTTATAACTGGGCACTGGGGGCAGATGGAGAGATGTAATTTCGTACACTTGTTAAATCCTGTCATGTCTCAATATTGACAAAACATTAATCTTCCAACATTAGTAGGTTCCGAGATATAGGACCTCAAAAATCGCTAAATTTGTCACTGACTAACTGATCATCAAAACCTTTTGGGTACTTGCCATTGACCGACAAGCTTAAAATTTGGTACATAGGTCCACCATAACAAACTAGGGATGCCGATTATTTTCAAAAAGATCGATTTTTCTGAATCGATTATAATCGAAGCTTCAAGAATCGATCCACTAAAAAATCGTTTCCAAAATAATCGATGTTTTGAATAATCGATTTTTATTTAGCAATGTCTAAAAATGATAAAAAAAAGAAGATCAAAATTTTGTTGGACTCTTTTATTAAAGAAATAAAGTAATAATAATTATTAGACTGCGGGTCTTTATGCATTTATAGCAAAATTGGGTATATGAAAATTGAAGAAGTTGAAAAATTTATTACGTACTTGTTTCGTTCATGTCGTTGCGCGTCAGCCAATGGTCGCGTGGTCGGTCGAGTACGAGTAGGGAATTAGCCAATGAACGAGTTCCGTTAGAATCATTATGCGCAGTAGAATTGTCGCGTGTTAGGAACATTTATATAGTTACTTTTGATGCTAGTTTGATCTCTTTATACAGTCTCCACAGTAAACACTCCACGGTCTCCACGTACAGTCATACAAATTGCCATAAAAATCGATTATTTTTACAATTTTAGAATCGATTATTTGTAAAAATCGGATTTTGAAAATAATCGATTAAAAATCGACATCCCTATAACAAACACTCAAAGGAATAATTATCAAAGTTTGAAATTTTACACCTTAAAAGGGTTGTATTGAAAAAGAACATTACGAAATAGGTACGTAAGACAGAACATAGCAGCATAACATACATAAGTATACGTTGTATTAACTTCGACAGGGGCGGCGCGAGGCAGGTTTAACGCGTTCGCCGGAACCCGGCCTCGCGTTTTGAAAGGCTCCGCGGTCTACGAAAACTTATGACATTTTGCAGGACCCCGTGTATAGTAAATTGAATATTCGGGTGTGTGTGGAAAATGCAGTCGCATAATCCACTAATCGATGACAACTTACTGCACACTGACATGAGTGCAAGATTTTCTCTCCCCTCTTTGTATTGAAATATTTCGTTGCATCGTGTTGCAGACGTTGACATTAAATGTTGACATCATACGTTGGCACGTCTGTAACACAGGTGCGGAGAACATTAGGTGTTAAGGAAATTACCCAATTAGAAAACACCGATTTTGATTAATTTTTTACGGAATGATGATACCATAAAGAGATGCAAGAAATTTGTTTAGTAGCGATGATTCTGTTTGAAGGCGTGACAAAAAAATAAGTATAGGATTTGAATGTGTATGTACGAGGACGCAACAAATGCTGATGAAAAAAACAATCGCTCTAACGTAAACAAAAGGAACTGCACCGAGCATTGTCTATAGCGGCGGGGGGCAAACGGATCCGTGTTAATCTTCGATACATTGAATTTGGATTTTGTCTTGCAAATTAGAAAAGGATTTTTTTTCTTTGATACCTACTTGATAATTGATGAAATTTCAACAAAAATTGATGAAATCCCAACAAAAACACCCTGTAAACAGGAGCCAAGTTCCTATGGCCGTAAAAAGTTGTGAGATCAAACAAACTACGGCCAAGTTCGTTAGCTTAGAAATACCTCTTGCAATACTGAAAAAAGCCTTTGTAAAAATTAGTTTAAAAGAACGCTATTTTATTTTTAAAGAGTTACATGGAGGTCTAAATTATTGAAACTTGGCCGTTACTTTTTAAACCAATGGTCACAAAAGGTGTTAAGTAGCGGCCAAGTTTGAATAATTTAGTCTTCCATGTAATTCTTTAAAAACTAAATAGCGTTCTTTTAAACTAATTTTTACAAACGCTTTTTTCAGTATTGCAAGAGGTATTTCTGGCCGTATTTTAAAATAATCCCTAATTATCGATCGTAAATGTTGAATATCTAATTTAAAGATGCTTTCGGCGCTACCGTTTCGATTAATTAATAAATATAGCAATTTTGCAAAAAACTTTAGTTCTTTCCTAACGTTTCGGTTCCGTTTCGAACCTTTTTCAAAGGTAGAATTTGCGTCTATGCCAAGAAAGTTAAGACTTGAATCCATTTCTATTTCATGTGTGAATTGTAGTCTGTTTTGAAAATTGTTGAAAGTATCAACGAACGTTCTTACTTGATCAGGTTTACAACAAGTAAGGATATCATCTACGTATCTTTTATAAAACGTAAGTTCAAACGGTAATTTAGAAATGGAAACTTGGCCATATTTTGTTTGATCTCAACTTTTTACGGTCATAGGAACTTGGCGTCTGTTTACAGAATGTTTTTGTTGGGTCTAATATACATGTTTCAGCAATTATAAAAGCATTTCAATGACGAGAAGTGTTTTATTCGCCGCGGTTGTTGCAGTTTGAGCCGTCGAGTGGGAGTGCCGAGTACCGTGGGTGGCAAAGTTGAACAATCGACCGCGAATTGTTAGTAGCTCGCCGTCAAGAGTAACGGGCTATGACGCTCGTCGCGCATTTGACTTTTAAAGGGGACTCGTTCCGTGTAACAGGTGCGAGACTGAAATCGTGGAAGGCATAGCCGGGTTCTGCGTAAGCTGCCGCCGATTCTAGTGAATCATGAAAATTCATAAGGATCGCCTCCCAAGTAGAAAGTTACGAGGTTCTTCGCTCGCGACCGCGTAGCATTTCCACGAACCGATACTATTGAAAGAACTGAAACATGGCGGATCGCTTCTTAATGAACGCGGACGTGGAGAACACGAGGCGCTCCGGCGCGATTAGCTTCGAATCACGTGGCGAGATTATGCGCAGGGTTTTCCCAATCGGCAACGCAATCACTGGACGGTGCATTTTATTCTTTTACAGCGTACGCTGTTTCTAAACATCGGTCAAAGTCAGTCCTCGGTAAAATTTCTAAGCGAAATGGAAAATTTTACGATCTTTCAGGTCGTAACGTAAATAAGTTCGTTGGAATTCAGTATTTTTTTTTATTTACCCTCAGTACTCTCGGTTTAACCCTTAAATAAAAAAAAATTGTAGCTGCTGCGGTTCCATTAAAATTTATGCTAATGCTGGTCAATGTACAAAATAAAAATTTCTTTCATCGATTACGAAGTGACGGAATCTGTGACACTCGTTCACCGCTGTGCTGAAACACTAATTTCAACTTCTGCATTCGCATCGTGCGACTTTCACGCTACTCCTCATTCGCTGTAAAATGAGTTGCTTATGCAACGAGTCACATTTCTACGCAGTAGCATATTTGCATTGAAACGTGAATGGGTTATTAGTTTTTTTAAGGGAACGCATTACGTATTATCATTATCATGTGATAATTACGTAATAATTAGACTGTAGATTTTGTGCATTAACAGGATAGCGCGAAATTCGACGAAGATTTAATCAATTTTTTGATCGTAATTATTAAAAAATTGGCTCTGAACATTTTTATGTACAGATTCCAAGTCTGGTAATCATGTAATAAAGCAGAGATAGTTTTTCTTTATTGAAGCCGATCTTTGCAGTCCCGGTGTTATAATTCCCGTTATTTTCGTCGACGAACTCTCGAACACTTTTGACTATTCATAGACCCTCGCTGCGTGACCCTGTAATTTTAGATTAGGAAAACGAGGAAGTGAATTCCGACGATCTCGAATTTCACTTTATAACGATAGAACCGACTAGAAGTCTCTCGCAAACCGTTAGAAAATGAATGTATTTACTACTAGTCGTCGCAAGATATTGCAGAATAATCGAACGTCTCAAGAAATCTTCACCAAGATGTATAGCCAAGTTTAACGCGATACTGATCAATAATGTACCTACCGTGACGCAAGCCACTGCTTTACCCTAACTTGTAAATAGCACTAGCTACAAACTTGCGGCGCACATACGCCATTACTACGTTCTAAACCTAAATCTTCATATAAAACAAATAAACACGAGGAATTTGAAAATTCCACACGCTTTTCTCGCCGGATAATGTCAAGACTGAAAATTATAATTGACCCGATTCATTGCTTCAATCTAGAATTGGATTCCTGCCAAAATTAAACTTAGTTAAACATCTACATAATAATACCAAGGGAAACTAGTATTTAGGTTTCTCCAATTTTAGTAAAAAATTTCTTCCTCTAACTCGTCTTCATTTACAATTGAAGTAGCTATCACTGCTGCAGGGTCCACCGAAAAATCAAGGCTATAAATTTACCGCCGATGAATCATGTGTTAACACTTCAATAATTAAATTGTTAGCTGAAACAACGTTGGATGATATAAAGTGCAAATATTACAGGAGAGCAGGATTTGATGGGAGAACAAGGAAAGCCTGATTTTAAGTCTGAAAATTACAATTGGCCCGATTAATTGCTTCAATCTAGAATTGGATTCCTGCCAAAATTAAACTTAGTTAAACATCTACATAATAATACCAAGGGAAACTAGTATTTAGATTTCTCCAATTCCAGTCTAAAATTTCTTCCTCTAACTCCTCTTGATTTACAATTGAAGTAGCTTCGCTGCTGCATGGTCCATCGAAAAGTCAAGGCCACAGATTTACCGCCGATTAATAATGTGTTAACACTTCAATAATTAAATTGTTAGCTGAAGCAAGGTCGGATGATATAAAGTGCAAATTTTACAGAAACTAGGTGGCTTGCTCCAGCCAGCAATTCAATTGTGCTATAGCAACACTTCAGTGCCGGATTAAGCCAGTGCGGGGCCCGTGGCAAATGTTATCACGGGGCTCTAGGCTTTGTATCAGGGCCGCTTGTGTGCAAATGTAGCGCACCCTTTTTAAACAAACACAATGAATGACCTTCTTTTCGGCGCCTCTTCGATGAAGCGCCCGTGTGCGGGGCACGACCTGCCCAACCGCACGCGGCGGCCCTGTTTTTGTACGGCGCACAGTGGGGTATTTGCCCGATTTCAGCGGTCAAAATTCAATTTTAAAAATTTTACATAAATTGTAAAATTTTTGTGCCTTGAGTTAGTTGAATGTCTGAGGAACAATTTCACATCATTCGTTTTTCCATTCATGTATCCATTAAGCACTGAAATTTGTCGGAAGTTGAAGTTCCGTTAACCCGCTTTCATTTCTCAACGAATTCACCTATTAGTAATTGTTGTGAAGCTAAGGCCACCAATTTTCTGGACAGAAGCAGTTTTCTTGCAAAAAAATACCTTCTTAAGTGCTTTTCACTTAAAGACCTAGTATCAAATAAAATTCTCTTTGGTAGCAATACTAATCTCATAATGTTATTTTCTAACAGCAGAGTAAAGCACTCACTTTTATTCGAAAGTTTCATTAATATCTCTGAACTTCTTGAAGGTATCTCGACAAATGAAAGGCACCCTATATACTCCAGCAACTACAGATCTTTAGTTAACATCCCACTTTGTGACGTTAAATTGGGTAAGTCTATAAAGAACTCAGCTAACCCTAATGCTGTCTAATGAAGCACTTTATTGAGTCGGCCCCTCCGCAAATGATTGAGATTTACACAGATGGCAGTAAAACAGAAAATGCACAGTCAGTGGGGGCAGCTTATTACTGCCCACAATTAAATATGAGCCAAAAAATTAGCCTACATAGACGAGCGTCCACATTTACAGCAGAATGTTTTGCAATTAATCAAGCTTTAGATGTGGTTAGCTCCCACACTGATTCAAATTTTCTCATTCTCACAGATTCACAAAGTGTTATCAAAGCTTTACAAAAACCTTTGTTCAATTCGCGATGTAACAAACTGCTCTTAGAAATTAAGAACAAATATTGCAATTTTATATCCTGCACTAGTGATACTAAATTTGTAAAATTTATCTGGATCCCAGCGCACATTGGCTTAATAGGTAATGAAAAGGCTGACTCGTTAGCCAAAGAAGCTACAGAATCGGGAACCGTATCGAACGTCAAAATACCGTTTACCGATTTCGTTAGCTATTTTAAATATCAAATGAGAATGTCATCGAATGATAAAATTAAGACTGAAGCATTACACAAAGGTATATATTTTTTTCAACATTTTTTTAGTGACTCAAGAATACCTTGGTATTCGAGTCTCAATTTACCGAGAGATTTTGTTACATTTGTCAACAGAAGCCGTTCAAATCACTATAATTTAAATGCCTCAATCAAGGTGACCTTGAAATCTCCTCTATGCCTCCACCCACGCAGAAAATGTTTGTGTCACAACATGTCCCCCTCTGAACCGTGCAAATTTTGTTCATAATATTTTTCCGTACTATTATAAATAACGGAGATTATTCTTTGTAATAACTATTTTAAAAAGATATTTTAATTGTACACGATTATACTTTTTGATAATGTACATAAAATAGACGATTAACGTTAAAATATTGATTATAATCTGCAGTCCTTGATTGAAAAATAGCTACAAACTTTACAATCTGATACGCTCCTCTTTATGGACAAATTTTGTATTTAAAACATCCGTTTCAGTAAGAACGGCATGCAGTACAAAAAGTAGAAATCTCAAGCTTTAAAATGGTTGTTTTTTCATCGGATAAATTTCAGCAAAGTTACAGCAGTTTCAATATTGAGCGAATTTTGAACTATCTGTGGCCGCTAAAATCGGGCAAATACCCCACTGTGCGGCGCGCTATGGGCCAAACCGACGAAATTTGTGTCAAAATCAAAGAACTTTCGATAGAAATGAGATAGAGCGATGAAATTTTTTTAAAATGAAAGCTGAAACTTTGCAGAATATAGGATAATTATGGAGATTGTGGTATGAACGTTTTTTAATCTTGAAGTAATTCGTTAAACTTGCACAATTTCAAGAAAATTGTAGTTTTTCAAATACCACGCACGGAAAATTCTTTTTTTAACATGCGACACATCATTTTCCGTAGATTTTTTCACGTTGATTTCAAATCTGGTTTCAAAATTTGTCTACGACCTCAGCATTTTGCAAGAAATCAATTTTTGTGAACACAAGTTATGAAATAATTTTTCTTTGAAATGAATTGGTAACCCACTACTTTGAAGGAATATTGCATTCTTACCTTACTTCCTGTGTAAATGAAAATATAATTATGGAAAATAGATATCTAATTTAAATTACATTACAGTCACACATAGCCTACAAGGAGTACCAGCGGCAGTCGCAGCGGTACGTCAAGTGATTGTTCGTCAAGTGATATACGTTTAGCAAACGTTCAAATACTTCATTATGATTATTATTAATGTGTTTTATGTATGAGAATACAATGTTCCTTCAAACTAGTGGGCTACCAATTCATTTCAACGAAAAAATCGATTTCTTACAAAATCCTGAGGTCGTAAACAAATTTTGAAACCAGATTTGAAAGCAACGTGAAGAAATCTACGGGAAATGATATGTCGCATGTAAAAAAAAGAATTTGAAAAACCACAATTTTCTTGAAATTGTGCAAGTTTAACGAATTATTTCAAGATTAAAAAACGTTCATACCACAATCTCCATAATTACCCCATATTCTGCAAAGTTTCAGCTTTCATTTAAAAAAATTTCATCGCTCTATCTCATTTCTATCGAAAGTTCTTTGATTTTGTCACAGATTTCGTCAGTTGGCCCATAGTGCGGCGCGGGGCCCGTAGCATTTGCTACTTCTGCTACGGGGCTTAATCCGGCACTGCAACAATCCCAAATAGGGTTGCAAGAAATGTTTTATCCAAATATAGAAGAAATAGTGAAAACTGCAATTATATATACAATGAGATAATCTCAAAATATAGGAGTTCAAGTAAAAGAGGTACACAGCACATTTTAAACTTTTTTATTCAAACAAAGATGATTTTTTATTCAAATATGATATATGAGGTCATGTTCAAATATAGAAGACTCATATCAAATATAGAAGATCTGGCAAGCCTAATCCCAAACGAAATGATTATATTATATTATTGAGGTGAGTTGTTGGTTCATGACAGAAGTTGCTGTTGAAGAATTTATTAAAAAATGCTCATCGATGGGACTTCCAAAAATTATGAAATGGCCGCCGGTGAAAAATGTGCGAAGATAAATGAAAGAAACACTGCAACCGTGAGAACAGTGTCGAGCCCAAAGCGGTCGACGCGGCAACCAACGAAAGCAATAGTAATAAGAGAAAAGTGAATGAAAAGTCGGCGCGGCGGCGAGTTTACGCCTAGCATGTGTGTAGGTATAGTTGCCAACAATATGCCATCACATCTACACACCCGCCCGCGCACTAATTTCAATGCAAATAAAGGTCGCCCACGAGAGAGCGCAGACGCCCCACTCTCACGCGATTCTGAGCACGCTGGTAGCCATATATCTGCATACTAACATACAAACGCGGAGGAGGCACTTATGTATACATCGGTACCAAATACCGACGGCGAAGCTAGACCCGATACACGCAACCGCCTTGTTCTCCGTGATCTCTCAGCGAGGCAGCGGCTTTCCTAGCAGTCGTCGTTCGGTCTCTCACCGTCTATTTCTTTACCTAACGGTTTTCGATAGTCTCTAATTATCGGAGTGGTGGTACCTCGATTAATAACTAGTGTGGCTGAAGTTGTATACATAGATGGCTTGAACCGTGATGTATCCCCGGTTTACGTTTCTGACACCGTTATCCCGTCCTTGAGGAGATACCAGCGTCGCGACGACGACGCGCCGAGAAGCCGCAGAACCCGCGCAATCCTCAAAATCCATTCAGTTTGATCGGATCGGCGGTCCCGAGTACACACAAGTTACGTCTTCCTGGTTCCCTCTTTACCGAACGGAGCTCTCTACCCACTGACACCGGATTCGCCGAAAAACGAGGTATGTTTGTCGGATTGAAAACTGCGTTTTACATAGCACAGCTGATCCGCAGCGCTACCTTCGCTTCGGCTTCGACTCGCCGCGCTGTTAATTAAATTCTTCGCTTAGCTGAATGCCGATGTTTTTCTTCTCCGACCTTCGCGACCGGTCAATTTTTCCTGACCGCGTGCAAACTTCTTCCGACGATTTATCGTTTCCCAGTTGCACAGGCAGACTCGTTCTCGCATCTACGATTTAGCTTTTTATTATTTATTCGGTGCTAATATCAATTTGTTCGGCTATCCTTGATTTCTTCTTTTCACTTATTCACTCTTTGGTCACTTCGGTCATGTACAACTAGATTGCATATTTTATGCAATTATGGTAAAAATGAAAATAAACGAATTTAAGTTTACCACTTAATGAGACCACTATCTTGCATAAAAATCCGCAGTCTACTTATGATAACTTTTATGGGCACTGGCGTAGCACTCGACGTGTTAATGAAATAGAAGATTACAAACACTCAATTACAAAATCGTTGACTGTAAGCAGTTCTTATCTAATCAAAGTTGCCTGCATTTGCATCGAGTCAAAACTAAAACGTTGGAATTGGAATAGATCTATATTTTCCTCGAAAAATAAATTCGGTGAAGTGAGGGAGAGGGTTGATTTTGTGGAGAGGGTAGATCTTTTATTTACGAAAATATTAGCTGTACAGTATGTATATAAATAAAGTAAAATTGGTAGAGAGAAATCTGTGTTTGTGTTTTCTCTGCAGCTTCTAAGTGAAATTTTGGCTAGTTGCCTTCAAAAACAACGTTTCCGGTCTTGGCCAGTGAGGTTCGAGTTCAGCAACTGACCTTTTCGACTGGAGATGATGAGTCGTCTTCTATTGCATTATGATTTCATTATAAACGCATCAGAAACCGCAGTCTCGTTGTCACCGTTCATAAATTATTCATTCGGCGAATTTGCTAGGTTGTGTCATAGCGCTATGTTGATATAAAATAATTCATAATGGAGGTGGTTAAACGATTAAAATTTTGATGATCAACATGTTAGACTCATCTGTTCCGTAGTAGAATTTGAAATTGTAGTTCGATGTGAAAGAACACGGTTGCGCAACGGAAGCGATTTAATTAGGTAACAATGGTTTGCCGATTACGGTCGGATTCCGTGTTGTGCAAGTTGTCAGCCGGGTCACGATAACTTTATCGCGTTTAATATTCAACTTTCAATATCTTTTATGTTTCCGTGCTGCACAATTTCCCGGGAAACGTGATAATGGTGCAACCGAGTGAGAAATCGAGGGAAATACAGACGATCAATATTTCTTAGACGATAGATCGGTCCGGTATCGACGATCAAGCGAGTTCAAACTGATCGAAGACGAAGTAGATTATTTACGTAACTATTTGTGCACCAACTCGACAGTTTGGTGTCCCGCTATCAAGATTCCAAAATTTCGAACTTGTCTACTATTCTTCGCGCGGTGCGTAATATACTGCCACTCTCCGCGGAGTAGTTGCATCGGCATGATCGCGGTATTATGTAAGAATAAGACCTTGACGACCGACCGCAAATAACCTCAACTTCCCACTTCGATCGCTGCGTCGACTATCGTAAAATCGAAGTTATCAGTGACCGGCATCAGTGGAATAAACTTTGCCTTGGTTAGCCTTCGCGGAGGCTTCACAGAACAAACTATTGATCCGATAATAAAACGTAGCACGATTCTTCGCAGAAACGCGAGATACTAGTTACACTAGAACCAACCCGTTGCGAAACCTACGAGAATGTTTAATGCGTTAGGTGGGTGCTTAACGTAATTTTAGTTTGCCAAGATTACACAATTTAGCGTCATCCAACGATTTGATAACGAAATCTCCGTTTTGAATCGAATGAAAGTATTGCGCGTGTTTCCGCGATTCTCGAAGATCGCTAATATTTCAATGAAATTATCTTCATTGTTTAATATGATCGATTAAGTCATCAGTTTTTATATACGAACCGATAACCGTCGCGCCAGTTCGCTGGAATGCTTCTGTTCGCCGTTGCAAGAACCATGTCGCGTTCGTGTTTGATCCCATTAACGATGTCAACTGAAAAAATCATTTAGTATGTTAATAAAAATGGCCTAAATACCGACACTGAGCGATGTGGCACAATTAAGCTTCCAGTGATACGTTTGCCCTACAATCTTCCGCTGTATTAGATGTTGAACGATGTGGAACAGTTTCTTTGGTTTATTTAAGCAAAAATATTTGCTTCAACAAACAAATGTTTTCTGTTCATACAAAATTCGAAAAAAGACGTGTAAACAAAAAGGAATTACAGAAGGGCCAGCTTTGGCTCGTCGTTAAGAACGAAGTTATTTTTCCGGAAGATACTCGCGAAAGTATCGTGATACAATATCTAATACAAACATTGTAAAGTGAGTAATAATCTGATCCTTTTTTTATCAGTTCTGAGCACCTCGGCTTATCGTAGTGCCGACACACTCTTAATTTCAAGTGCGATAATACGCTTACGTATTAAAAGGAGAAGTATCGTCGACTGTTCTTACCTGTTACGCGATGGAAAAACATCTTCGGGAAAAATAATCTCAGAATATTAAAAACCACGGGTTTCAGCTTTCAAATGAGGCCTAATGGATCGAACTGCGATTGTTTTAACTTGCATTTCATTTTGGAAGCCCACTTAACAGTTAAATGGACAACTGTCGTATGATTATGTATGTGCTCCTTCTTTTGAAAAATAGACTATTATAACTATAATATGGAGACGAATATTTGTATGTGAATTGTCTCGTTTCGCACACACAGGCGATTGAAAAATATTTTTTTCTACGGTCGATAGAGAAGAATCAGTCAATCGGTAAAGAAGTTCACTATAGTAGACGTGCGCTATCATATGTACTACACGCTGACGCAGAACCCGTCTGTGATGCTAATATGCATACCTTCTGGCATACTATTTAAGCCACTATTTCTCCGTAGGCGTACAAGCGAGTTAATCATTCCTTCTACAGATGTCTCCGTACATGCGATTAATATCTAATTCAAATGATCGCTTCATACTTCGACGATATTTGTGCTTCGTTCAGATGTGAATGGAAGTCGACAATGAATCACGAACATCCGGTATTTAAAGCTAGCTTTTCAAAACATTAGAATATATTTTGAAAATACAGGAATTGATCGTGCCGAATTGAGGAACGCAATTTTGAAGAATTTTAAACTGGAACAAACAATTTCTGTACTGAATTCACGCTGTGCGTAAATGCGAAATGTGCATCCTATGCAATCCCTTTTTACAAGTTTTAAAAAATTAATTAAATTCGTAATCTATCGTTTGATTGCAATATATTACGTATCGCAACAACCGCGTTTTATAAAGGCGTTTTAAGACTCTGAATAAATCGTTTAAACGCACGGACAGAGGCGTACGTTAAAATAACAGTTTCTTTCTCGTCCGAGTATTCGTATTTCGTTCACGAAGATGTCATTGTAAGAATAAAGCAAGACATTAAGGAAGCTAACCGTCGCATAAACTCGTGCGACAAGTTTCGTTCACACGATATCGTCAACCTCCGGTCAAGTACGATTCAGAATGCTCAAATTTTGTCGCTGGAATGTTCTTCCTAGCCCGCGGATGCTCATTATACCGGTAGTTCTAATCTCAGTTTGTAAATAAATTTATTTACGATTCGAATCAACTGCAATCATTCGTTTCACTGTAATGGAAACCATTTATAATTTCCTGTACGAAGATTAAACGTATGCTTTGTAGACGCCGCACAGTGCAACCTTTCGTCCAAATCGGAGACAAAATCAAAGAACTTTCGATAGAAATGAGGTAGAGCGATGAAATTTTTTTTTAATTACAGATGAAACTTGGCAGAATATGGGAAAAATAGGGAGATTATGGTACGAACGTTTTATAAGCTTGGGAAAATTCGTTAAACAATTCGTTCACAAAAACCGATTTCTTGTAAAATCCTGGGGTCGTAGACAAATTTTGAGACCAGATTTAAAATCAGCATGAAAAAATCTACAGGAAATGATGTGCAGCATGTTAAAAAAAATTTTTTCCGTCCGTGTTATTGAAAAAACCGCAATTTTCTTGAAATTGTGAGGTGTTTAACGAATTTTCTCAAGTCTTTGATTTTGTCTCCGATTTGGACGAAAAGTTCCACTGTGCGCCGCGAGGAGCGTCTTTCGTTATTAATTAGACTGCGGATCTTTATACAAAATAAAAAATTTCTACATCAGTTCTATATTATTAAATCCTATAAAATTATAATAATTAATTTAAAGTTTATCCCCTAAATCATTTATACCATATATACATATACTAAAATATATGAATTAAATTCATTTCTAAAAAAACTAGATATCTAAAAATTCGATTTACATTTCACATCAAATTAAATATTCATAATCTTTATGCTAGAAAAACAATTTTATCTAATTAGCCCATTTATATTTGAAACTAATACACTGATGTCCTTAAATCTTTTTAATATGTTCACTGCTTTAAATTGTACGTACCTATTTTTGTTATAAATGCATAAAATCCGCAGTCTGGTTATTATTTATAAGCGCTGACATCTGCTAAGAAAACCACTTGTGCACCAATATTACTTAAGGAAATCATCGATGGCATCATCTGGACGATTCTATACTCCTGTATAATATTGACAATTTACCACTTGGAGTTTCTTAATACCCTAACATATCCTGCAAACATTCTTCTGCTGCAGCGACAGAGTAGTTTAACAATCCTTGCCTAATTTAATAATCGGGACTGTTGTTATCGCATGCAGAAAATGAAGATCGCAAACATTTAATGGCACGCGTAATAAATATCCTCCTTCGTTGTGACACCCATGCTTTTCCACGTGCTAGCAATTTTCGTCGTGAGTCATTTTTCACTTTAAATGACTCACAAAATTGTAGGCACGCGTGAGAACATCGCCCCCAAAATTACCTCGTCCAGATGAAAAACCATTACAACATTGATACAACATCAACGTGACGTTAGTGTGATATCATTCGCATACCTCTGTTCATTCATTAGAAATTAATATTCACTCTTTGGCCATTTGGCACATTGTTCGAGTAATTTCGAATTTTTGCCCGTTGTAGTCGGAGCTATTTTAACTCGAAAATTAAACATTGCTTCGAGATCAGCGTCACAAGAACGGTATGGATCTCAATATTAAAAAATGCCATACATATTATGTTGTCCTCCCGCCGTTCTGTACCTCTTATATATCCTTACCGTCTTAATGACTGTATTCTCTCCTCAATAACAGAAGTTAAGGACTTAGGAATTCACTTCTCCTCTACCTTACTCTTTTCCAACCATTTCTATCACATTGTCAATACCGCTTCAAGAATGCTCGGATTCATACTTCGTTTTTCCACCGATTTTCATTCAATCCATACACTTAGGTTGCTATATACAGGGTGTCCCAAAATTCCTGAACATCCCGAAAGTGGGAGGGTGCTGAGACCATTTGAAGCGACATTTTCCTTTGCAAAAATGTTATCCGCGGCTTTGTTTAGGAGTTATTAACGAAAAACACGGACCAATCAGAGCGCGACTTAGACGCGAGTTGGCACAATCGGCCCGGCGCGCCAACTGTTGATGGGCCGACTGTGTCAACTCGCGTCTAGGTCGCGCTCTGATTGGTCCGTGTTTTTCGTTAATAACTCCTAAACAAAGCCGCGGATAACATTTTTGCAAAGGAAAATGTCGCTTCAAATGGTCTCAGGAACCTCCCATTTCCGGGATGTTCAGGAATTTTGGGACACCCTGTATTACCCTTGTCCGTCCCCCGTCAGAATATGCTTCAACTATATGGTCTCCGAAAAGCGTTAAGTATGAAATCATGCTCGAGAGAGTGCAGCATAAACTCAGGTTTTGTGCATATAAGACAAACAATCCAATGTCAATCTTTTATCATGATTACTCTAAAATATTAAACATAGTCAACCTGGAAACATTATCTGATCGAAGAACAGTATCCGACCAGAGCTTTATTTTTAATTTTATAAATAATAATATAGATTAATAATATCACTCCTGAGGCAAATCAATTTCTACGTACCTGAACGTGTTTTGAGAACGAGAGCAGGATTTCAAACATTGAAATCCAAATCCTCATATGGAATAATAAATCCTTTAAATCGCATTATTGCAAGCTTAAACATACTGTATAATACTATTGATTTTTTAGTGGCACGTTACAGACATTCAAAAGAAAATTACGCAAGATTATTGTTTAATATCGTACGTGTATTTGTTTAGTTTCGCGCTTGTTCCTTCTTATGTAAATTTTACGGTAAGATTTTTTTTTGTTATGTTTCTTTTTGTTTTTATCAGTTCTACTGTAAACAACTGTGAACATTTGTGGACCTTGGTCCGTATTTAATAATAATAATAATAATAATAATAATAATAATTTCTTCCGACCAGAGCTTTATTTCCATACATATAATCCCATACAATACCACATACAATACTTAAATGTGTAGTAATTGACTAGATACCAACATAGTTAATAATGTAAACAATATTGTGAATAATGGTACAGCAATTTTTAGTGGCGACTCTGAGTACTAAGGGTTAATTCAAGCTATGACCATAAAATGTATTGTTAAATTTGTGTTCTCTAAATGCAACATTTCTATTTTCCTGTCTATGTTCCTGAAAAACCACCTGGAAAATTCTGCTTGCGAAACGTCACAAAAGCTGTCAAAGAAGCGTTAGAAGCACTTCGCTGGGAAGTGCTACCCTATGCGACTTATTCGCCAGACTGTGCCACTTCTGACTATCACTTGTTTTGGTCGATGGCACACGCACTTGCTGAGGAACGATTTAATTCTTACGAAGATGTCGAAAAATGGAACTTTGACTGGATGACCTCCAAAGATGACTCATTCTTTCGTCGCGAAATTCGCTTGCTGCCCGAAAGATGGGGAAAAGTCATCGCTAACATGGATATTTTGATTAGATGGACTTTTTCATTTTGTTTCTTAAATAAAGCTCTACTTTTTCTAAAAAAAAACGGACGGAATTTTCTGATTGATCTAATATAATCATTGAAACTTTTATTGCTTTTAACACTTTACCTACCGGAAGCCTATTAATAGGATTTTCAATAATTGTGCTGTACCAAACGAAAGTATAGAAATTTTCTTTTACATTGCAATCTTAAATGAAACTATCAGATGATGGTATTGAGGGTGACTTGTTAGTTCACCACGAAAATTGCTGTTGCTATTGAAGGTTCCATTAAAAAGTGTTTAGCCATGTACCATACATTTTTCAAAATTATGCAATAATCACCGGTCGGTAATGTGTTAATTTACGGATTCTAGTACATTTATACTTTCTAGAACCCAATCCGACCTGATCCTGGTACATATCGGGTATCCGAAGTTGGGTTCTAGCACGCCTCTATTGGACGTTGACGGTTCCCGGACGTCCAAGAACGTGCATCCGAGATTAGAGGCCAGTTATCGCGGGATCATGATCATCGCCCGATTGGGAACAGGAGGAATGCAGTCCGGGTGTTCCCGGGTACAAAGAGCGACGCTGAAATACGTGAATACTGTAGCGCCCTCGCGCTAACATAACGAATCAGGCAGCCGGTACTCATGGTCAGCAGGCCAAGGTCAGCGGTCTTTGTAGCTGTCGAATGAAAAATGAGAAAGAGGGAAAGAGAGAGAGTGAGAGAGGAAGAGAGGGACACGAAGAGAAGGAAAACCGAGAGATGTCGAAGAGAGCATGGGACACGCGACGCGACAGATGGCGGTGCGGTCACGGATACTAAAACCGACACAAGCCGCGCAATCGCGACCTTAAACTTTTCGCACGCACGATCATTCGTGTGTCACTGACCACGCGTTGCGCGCCGCGCCGGTACGCTCGACTCACGTGTAACAGCTACAATGCATGCCTATGACGCCCCCGCAATCGCATAATCGCTCCCCTAACACGTTGCACCCTACCACTTCGACGTGACACCCTCGATTTTCAACGTGGTCGTTATTTACGTCAGCGATTCAATGATTTTAGGGAGCTTGCGATGGGTTGTCGGGATCATTGTTTTAATCGGGAACCACAAATAACAGATCAGTAAAGTTTATGAACAAAATCAGTAACTGCAATGTGCGTATTATTTAACACATTACCGACCGGTGATTATTGCATAATTTTGAATAATCTATGATACGTGGCTAAACACTTTTTAATGGAACCTTCAATAGCAACAGCAATTTTTATTGTGAACTAACAAGTCTCCCTCAATAACGTCATCTAATAGTTTCATTTAAGATTGCAATGTAAAAGGAAATTTCTATGCGTTCTTTTGGTGCAGTACAATTATTGAAAATCCTATTAATAGGCTTCCGGTAGGTAAAGTGTTAAGTTGATGCTAGCGGGTTGATATTATTTAAGACTGTACACTTACTATCAAAACTAATAGATATAAAATCTTTTTTAAACCGTTTTTTAGGAAGGTTGGTAGGAGGGTTGGGTTCATTAATTGAATTATTTCGTTTTTTATGAAAGATTTTTGGAAAGTTGTTTAAAACCTTGAAATTGGTGTACATGTAATCACCGGGATTTTTTCAGATCCTAGGAATATTTTTTGTAATTTCCTTGACGTCTTTTGACCATATAAATCGCATGACCTTGATTTAGGTACCTGGAAGAGTTTACGGTTTCGTACGGGATTTCCAGTGTCGCGCTTCCTGGCGAAATAATCTAGGATTACATTGACACTTGTCCGAGACCGCGAAATTAGAAATCAGTGATTCACATATATTGGCCTTATTACATTGCACTTTCACTCGGTTCGCAACTGTCTTCGCTTTCTCGTTGAAAAGGTGTGTTGCAGCGATCTTACGGGATAGTCTTCGCGTTGACGTCATGGCTATTCTTTTTCTACGAACGGTGAAATCCTACTCTCGAAACGAATGGGCGCAACCTGGAAGTCCTGCCGGCACGCGGACACTTCTCAAAAGTGTCTCCGTACGTCGCACACTGGTCCACGCGCTCGATCTAGCTGTTCATTAATATTGTAGCACTATTTGAAAGTTTAAGGGTATAGTAATTTAGGTCGTTGGATTCGTTTTGACATCAGCTACAATATTATGAAGTCAAACATTCATATTGGCTTTTAAAAATTCGAGGTAACTTTAATTAATTAATTTTAGCTTGACTTCAATATAATTTTCGATTGAAATTAGTAGACTGCTGAATGTTGATTGAGTCTTGTTTAAAACATTATTTTCTTAGATTATCGGAAGTGTCTGATAAATCAGTTTCGGTTTTTAAATAAACACCATAATCAATCAGTTTTGAAGTAATGGATTTTAAAAACATAATTAAAAATATTTTATTTGAAACTGTGCGAATAATATAAAATTCATTATACAACAAAAATATAATTTTTATTGTATAAACAACAATAACAATTGACATTATATTATATTATATTATATTGACAAATCATTATTGTCATCACTTCCTTCTTCGACATCTTTCAATATTAATTGTTCGACTGCATCATCAAAATGCCAGAGGTTCAGCCGCAATTCAGGCGATACATACTCTTTAAACAATACTAACTCGTGTACCGAGGCCGAATGGGATGTGATTCTTGCATGATTTCATAGAGAAAAGAACGCTGATAATAATGCACTTTGATACAATGAGGGACGACGAGGGACTCGAAAGATATCCTTCGCCAAAGATTGAAAACTATGAAGATTCTCTTTAGTTTATTGAACATTGTTATCTCAATAAATTATAAATATTAAAAACAGAAGATATACTCTAAATATAGACGAATACTATTCATTTGCAACAAAAATGGACACATCATATTAAATAGATTCTCCAGGGTATCAATAAGAAAAGAGATAATTTTTTCAGTGGCAAATACGATTGATAAAATGTTGATTTTCTAATCACAATATTTAATAAATCTCATTAATTTCATCGTTTTCGAATATCATGGACATTTAGGAAGCAATGTACATTCAATAAACATCGATTTGGGCGAATTGCTTTTTTACCAAATGAACAGCTAGATCGAGCTCGTGGACCAGTATGTTTTGTTTCCGTACATCACGATTAAAACAGAATTTTAAAAAATAGACAACATCATTTACTCCCAAAAGGCCAAATTAATAAAATGTTAAGAAGGTGGTATATGTATTCATGATATACATTCATAATATACCTTATAAGTTAAAAACAAACAAAATTTCATGAGGAATTGTTTCTGTGAAAATTGTTGATGATTAAATATGTACAAACCGACAGGCAACGTGAACAAATGTTAACGAATTAACTGCTGTATCACGGTTACAGGTCGATTTCGTACATAGTCGTGGTACACAGTCCGTGAATACTAAATCTCGGCGCGTTTCGTGCGATCTCCGCCGTGTTCGCAGGAGGATCTAGAAATCGATCAACCGAACTAACGTTTGGAATTACCGGCGCGCTTCGTTGTGCAATCCTCTTGACGTCATTCGGTCGTTACACTTGCCTTCGACTGATTCATACACCTTGGTGACTTGCGCGCTACTACACTCGTTGTAGGAATCGGTGCTCTCTTACTTCGCTGCAAAAATCCGCGTTTCCTGCACCGCCAATCAATTCGAAATCCCATCAACCCTTGATCGTTTCATTTTCATTCATCGGGTGCAGATTAATCCCCAACAAATTTGCGATTTAATTTTGTCTCCAATTAAATTTTCTCATTTCACATACATATTGATTTTTGCACAATTATTTTATTAACATAGAGTTTCGACAGCGCCTCCACCCTTGACGACAGTGTTTCCTACGTCAAATGCAAATATGAATGGTGAAAATTATAGACGTCATACGTGTTCGGACCAACGCTATCTACCAAAAATCTCCGCGCGTCTTTCGCAGTAACCTAATCCGATGAAGACGCGGTGTTCCTCTCGGATCGATGAGCTGCGAGATAACAGAGATTGCTGAAGAAAGCCTGACGTTCTTGTGTCTAAAGACCGTCATTATAAAACGTCTATCTGACGCAAAAGAAGTGATTATACGGTTGAACTTTGACCCGAACGAATCGCTTCGAATAATAAAATACCTCTGTTGTCGTATATAATCTTAGGTAATGATAAATAGTCTTAAAACAGCAACGGCAGCATATTACAATTATGAAACGGCTAATCCTATCCACCAATTAAACTCAATTAAACATCACTGTTACAACTTCACATATCCACTACGATTGATTGATTGAAATAATAATAATCATTTTCAAAACAGCAGCATTACAATTATAAAACAACAAATCTTATTTACCAATTAAAATCAATTATACACCACTGCTACAACTTCATATATCCACTACGATTGATTGATTGAAATAATAATAATTACTTGTAAAAGAGCATCATATTACAATTATAAAACAAGTAATCTTACCTACGAATTAAAATCAATTAAACACCACTGCTACAACTTCATACATCCAGTACGATTAATTGATTGAAATAATAATAATCATTTTCAAAACAGCAGCATTACAATTATAAAACAACAAATCTTATTTACCAATTAAAATCAATTATACACCACTGCTACAACTTCATATATCCACTACGATTGACTGATTGAAATAATAATAATTACTTTTAAAAGAGCATCATACTACAACTATAAAACAACAAATCTTATTTACGAATTAAAATCAATTATACACCACTGCTACAACTTCATATATCCACTACGATTGATTGATTGAGAAAACAATAATCACTTTTAAAACAGCAGCATTACAATTATAAAACAACAAATCCTATTTACCAATTAAAATCAATTAAACACTACTGCTACAACTTCATATATTCACTACGATTGATTGATTGAGAAAACAATAATCACTTTTAAAACAGCAGCATTACAATTATAAAACAACAAATCCCATTTACCAATTAAAATCAATTAAACACCACTGCTACAACTTCATATATCCACTACGATTGATTGATTGAGAAAAATAATAAACACTTTCAAATCAGTAACAGCAGCATTACGATTCACCAATGCTACTTACCAAGCAAAATCATTTAAACACCACTTTTACATCTCCATATATCCACTATGATTGATCGAAGCAAGAAACGTATAATTTTAGAACGTGTGACTCAAGAATAGTCTTCACAGTTCCGCCAAGTCACGCTGAATCGTAAAAAAAATTGTTAAGTAGGATTTTCAGATTTGTAACAATTTAACACACTTATTCTAGCCATTAATTAAGGTTCCTAAGACGATCGATACATATGTATATGGTTGAGGCAACAGCGTTGTCAGCGACAGAAGTAAACAAATCGAAGATAACGCAACGCGCATCGCGAAATTCGTAAGCGAGATCAGTAACAAGGAGTTCCCAACGTACTATAATTTGTCGTGAACGTCATCGCGGTTACGTCCTTGCCGTGGCGCACGTAATCGATGATAACCGGTTGCATAATCTGGTCTAGGACGCAACGGTTCCTCGTCGAAAGAAAGAAAGAGGTCAGAAACGCGAGATAACGACGCGAGCACTGTGCCACAGAAGCCGCCAACGTGTGTAATAATTTATCCGCCGGTATTATTCAACTCTCGTGCCTCCGCGCGTGTGTAAGCAAACCACACGGCCGGGGATTTACCATGGCGAACGCTTGGTTACACTTCAGATTGACGGACGATCTGGTGTTGCACCTGCACTTTGCACGGCATTGCTTATGCCGGAAAATTGCGCATCCGACACGCAGGGAAACGGAAAACTGTCGAAATACTCGCCGAACGTACTCGCCGATTAAAACTCTTTCCGCGTGCAATTGTCAGATTGCAAAATTTCGTGAACGTTTTTCACAAATTGAACACGAGCGACTATATTTGGATATAACGGTTCTAATGAATAGAAAGAAATTCACTCACAGTTCAATAAAACGACCATCAAAAATCGTGTACAAAATTTTCGTGTGTCACTGTAAAATCATCCTCGAGAGCGTGTCTCCATTTTCCCAGCGGTTACATCATGCAACAACATTTTAGAAAACGAGTAGAGTGAGAATAGTGATACGCCAAACATTGAAGAGGGAAAACGGATCCTTTTGTACGCGTCCTCGGAACGTGAATATAATAAGCGATTATCCGATGATTGAATGTGTAGAAGGAAACAGGTCGGAACCTGCGCGTAGGATCAAAGACTGGTCCAAACGCGTCTCGAAGTAGGTCGACCGTCTAGTGAGAGTGTATTCTTCAAGTTGGCTGTAACTCCTGATCGCCGAATCAATATCATCCTCGTTCCATCGATATCCATTGATTGTTCGTCGACAATTTTCATTGATCCCGATTAAGGGAGCAGTCTCCTGAAAAATCGATTATTTTTTGATTGTGTCTTTTAGAAGTATAGAATCTTCAAACCAGTGTCCCAAAATTTATGTCTAGACTGCGGATTTTATGCGTTTATGACAAAAATGAGTGGGTGTAATTTAAAATAGTATAAATTTTAGAAAAATTTAAACATGCTATCATATTATTCTCAACCTACTAAATATAATAGGGGAGAAAATAAATTTCTAATTCACTCCAGTTTGTTGCAATTCGAGTAAGATATTTTTATTTTGCATAAAGATCCGCAGTCTATTTATGACTTATTTAAACTTATTTAAAAATTATAACGCAAGGCCCATGTCTTGAAAAAAATTCATGAAAATTGTTAAGTTTTGCAGCGTTTACACGAGACGGCCCCCTTAAACTAATACTTTTACCTTTAACTAATAACATGCTTGATCGTCCTACGCGGTGTTCGAACGTCACTGATAAACCATAATCGCTTCATTCACAGTACAATCATGCGCGGGTGCACTGGATCCACGAGGGAGATGATCTGGTTACTCAGACACTTTCTAGCTGGTTTCTCGGAGTCCCTCAATGACTCAGCAATCGTGCTCGGGCTTATAGTCTTATGCAGACTATGCGAAGCTATCTATTGGAATTTATTTTGTAGAATATCTCAGAGTAATCTATTCTGTCTCGCGACTATGAATCAGACTTGGTTCTACAGCAAGTCTGAAAGTTATTTTTAGCCAACCGAAACCGCTTTACGACCGAGGCGCGTCTAAAATTAACTCCTCTTTTAATTTAGTCCACGAAGGTGTGAATTTACATAACGCTCCGTAGACTAAATTTATTTAGAAAGCTACACGTGTGCGGTGACGAGCTCGTTTATCCGTCATTGAAACGATGCGATTCGGAAACAGTTTCGGATTTTTTCGTAAAAGGTGACTTGTCCAGTGAATCGACAAAAAACGAAACAATAACATTTATGATACCCTAAGATATCTAAAGATTTGAGTATCGAGAAATTCTCAACTGTACTGCGAGTGAAATAGCGATTTGCGAATACTAATTTCGTCCGGCATGCAGTTCGAGTGTTCATTCACAGGTGACCGTAGCAATACAATTTTTCGGCGAATACCGGCACCGTTTCACAAAAAAATTCACTATTTACATATTATGATCCTCCGCGGGCACAACATAACCGAGCTCACGTTCGCGGCAGACTTTATGGACTGGTAAAAAAGAAAAAAACAGAATAAAAAAAAAGGAATGATACGGGTATGCTAATTCGTCACGCGAGCCGGTAATATCGGAGGCAGTATAGTCGCGCGTCACTGACCGGTTCAAAACGGTCCGGGTCCGTGTGGCAGGATGTGCTAAAAATGACGAGAATCCACGCCGAGTGTGAGAATCGCGAGCGTTATTCTCCAGCCGAGCTGATTTTCGAGCAGGGAAATGTCGTCGAGGACTCCTTGTCTCGCAGACAACGGGAAAAATCCTTGTATTATTTATCTGTTTTCTTGCTCTACGCGTCACCTTCGGCCGAGTGACTGTTCAGAAATTAATGGCTTTACGCCGAGCGTGTTGAAACTTGCTACGGCGCGATAAGATGCAACCTCGATCGGGAATCGAAGGTGAGTTTCTTTGAAAGAGAGCACCGGCTGCTGGAACGGAGCTACCTGACTGCGATGCAACGTTGTTGAATACCCCCTTACCTTCTTCGGAAGTGGCTGCACAAAGGATCTACCGATCACTCTATTCGAATTGTTTTAGATTTTTAAAAATACTTTCCCTGGGAAAATTATATTTTTGTTTTTAACCCTTAGCAGTCGAGGGGTGCCTCAGAGTCACCACTAAAATTGTTTACATTATTAAATATATATATATATATATATATATATATATATATATATATATATATATATATATATTTGGTGCATTAAAAACACTAAATAATAAAAAAATGAGGAAGCTTTTTTGAGGTTAAAAAATTATGAAAAATTAATTTTATATAAAAATTTTATTAAAAGTGAATAATTTGGGGGTTATTACTTAATTTTATATAAAATTTAATATTATTTAAATATTAATATGAAAATTTATGTATCTAATATTATTTGAGGGAGTAATATTATTTATAGAAATTTTATATAGAATTTAGAAATATCGTTAAATTAATTAATATGAAAATTTATGTATTTAATATTATTCGAGGGGGTAATATTATGTATAGAAATTTTATATTGAATTTATAAATATCGTTAAATTAATATGAAAGTTTATGTATCTAATATTATTTGAGGGAGGGAATATATGTTGGTATCTAATTAATTACTTGTTTAATTATTTTATGAGTAGACTGCGGATCTTTATGCAAAATAAAAAATGTTTACATTGATTGCAAGACACAGAAGCCAAATAACAAATTCATTCTTCTTTCAATTATCTTATTATGGTGAAACTAATACACTAGTGGCCTTAAATCTTTTTAATACCTCCACTGTTTTAAATTGAACGTACACATTTTTGTCATAAATGAATAAAATCCGCAGTCTATTTATGAGTTATTATATCAACTTCATGTCTACAATGGTCGGAAGAAATGTTTAATTTTCAAGATAATACAGCTTTGACTGCAAAGGGTTAATACTGAAAAAAACGAAAAATACGAGTAGGTGATTCGCGACCTGAAAAATGTCCGGAGCGGAGAAATGTAGTTGCAGGTGAAAATAATCAGCGGTCCCCGAACACGAAATTCTCCAGGACACGAAACGCCTGTAACGGGATTTTCGATCTTACGCAATGAGCCCAGAAAGAGAATCGTGACTAAACATGAACCGAACGGTGGTCCAACAAATGGCTATCCACGACGTCCGCGGAATTTACCGGTAATGATTCACTGCCAATGGCTGATTGTGAGATCCGGTGTATGACTCGTTACGCATTCCGTTACGATCTTCATACGCCTCCTTCCGATCGAATTCGATTTCGTTATACGGAATGGTCCACCTAAAGGTAGACACAGAAATGTCTCAAATATCTTTTAGTGAGGATTGCACGAAGAATGGTTTCGTATACAGTTCATTCGAAATGAATTTCGTATATTTAACACATTGTTGTCGCGCTAGACAATTTATTTGATGAACGATTTATTTGACAACATAAGAATAGACAAGATTTATTATCCGTGTAGACAATGTAGACTCCAAGACATTTTGAATTACTTAATACATTGTAATGACAATTGATTTTCCAGCCTGACTGACGTGATATTCTAATTTTAGAAGTCGAACGCAATGCACACACTTACAGTAGCTAATTAAATTATTAGAGCTTCAGTGTAAAAAATGTATTTATTGTCTGCGCGACGGGTAATATTGTTTTAGTTGTTTAATGCATTCAAAAATTAAGAAGCATTTCATGTAGCCGTACTCCATTTAAAAATTTACTGTTTTAATGTATTTAAGTGATTCTATTAGGTCGGAAAGAAAGTTCTTACGGTTTTTAATAAAGAACCTTCTTTCCAACCTAATAATAATTCGATCACCCATAGTACATTCAAGAAAATAGTAACTTTGAAAAATCCGAAAATATGAGCGTCGCCTAAAAATGTATTTGTTACAAAAATGTCTCTCGCGCCACTCCATTACGACAACCACAAACCGCTTCAAGTTCGAACATGGTTTGCTTCAGAAACAAATTTGAAAACGTCAGAGCAGGTACCGTGAGCGTCGATGATCTCGTTGTATCCGAAACGTCATCTCTTTGCTGGATGGCATTCCCCGCGTTTTGAAATATGGGACAATCGTCAGTGCTAATTTCTATACCTGATGTAATACTACCGGGCAAAAGATAATAAGTCTCATATTTATTTGGTGACAATCTTTGCTGAAAGCCTTTAACGAACTTCTAGTACTCGGAAACGTTACCAGCCATATTCTCTATCGAATTTGTAGATATATTTTTGTCGGTGCGATCCGGATGGGGTTTTACCAATGAACTAAGAACTAAGTTGCGCAATGATCCCGGGGGCAAGTAGCTGAAGAATTTTACTGGAAAGTATGAATGGACGGTATTCATTTACGAGAATGGAACGTACTACAGATTTTGAGTCATCGATTATACAGTGACCACTATTTACGCTGCGATAATTGGATTCGACGTACGCTGAATTGTACATGTATCGATCAGCGATTATATCGAACGGAGAGGAAACGAAAATCCAGCCAATCTTACTTTATTGTTAACTTCGACGTAATGTCTTTATTAGATGATTGATTCTGCATATCAAACATGGAAATATTCAATTTTCCGTAATTCTGCGTACTTAATTTAATCAGTTTTAATGAACTATTTAGAAAATTTTTTGAGGATCACAGAAGCTTCAAAATAGTAGAATTCGTATCTAATCCAATCACTTCTCTAAAGTACTGCATGGAAAGTTTAATAAACTATCGTAATCAAAGTATAATAGTATCTTTATAGCATTATACAAATTTCTAGTTTATTTGCTTTGATTTGCTTTAAAACGGCATGAAAATTTAATTTAATATTCTCTGTGATTCAGTTTTATCAAAGAAGCATCTTTATTTATTTATTTATTAATGCCATAAACCTAGTTTGGTGCATATAGCATACATTACTATAACACTTTACAAAGAAATAGAGAAGTATATAACGTAATATGTATAAAGTGGAATTATGCAGTACAAACGGTAGGCGCTAAATCCTAATCTTACATTAAAGAAGCATCTTCATTTAGGATCCAAAAGAGATCCCCTCCAATCCAAATTTCTCTACATTACACGAAACTATTAATAAGCCATAAAATTTAGCTTGTAACAAGATCCGTAAATCAGTGTAAAAATATCTCTGGGATCTCAATCGCTCTAAATCATCGTCTAAAAATATCTGTTTGCATAAAGCTATTGAGCAGCCCAATTATGTGTGTAAATATAAGCTCTTGTCTACGGCGAGTAACATTACGTGTCGGAAACCATGTAGGAACCAGGTGACGAATTCCCAAAATTCGTCAGACGCGAACGAGAATGATTCGACCTCGAGATCGTAATCGTCTACGGAATTCAGCCTACGCGCGGTGAGAATGAGGCCAGAAAAGCGTTCCTTCCGCGAGTGGGTTCGTCGATTCCGCAAGACCTTCGGTTTCCGCGTCCGAGACATTGCTCCGAGATGAATGGAGCATTCCTAGAATCGAGCCAGGAGGATGATTCAACGGCGGGACGCACTATCCCGTTGGCATCCTCTCCTCCTTAAAAAGTAACCCTAAAAATTTCGTCATTGCATGCGCGCTGCATGAAACATCGAAGACGCGTTTAACCCGGCTCCCACAGGAAATACCGAACCTGTTGCCAGCTGCGCTCTCGATCGAAAATCGAATCATCAATTTCATTTTACACGAAGCAACCGGAACTATTCGATTGCAGATCTTTTTGCGTTTATAGTATTTCTTTAAACACATTTAAAATACAAGAAAACATAGTGAAATATCAAATATCAATCGTCAAATATTGGTGATAGATAGTCAAATTAATATTGTGCACATTGTCATTTAAAATCGGGGAACATGGTATAATACTTAGTCAGCCCTGATTTTCCTTTGACAAATTATTTAAATATTTCGTGAAGGGGGTACCTGCGTTGCATTTGATAAAATATTTGAACGGTGATACTCCGTTTCTCGAGCCCGCGCGTTTATGAATGAAAATACGAGCGCGTGATTGAGGAACGGAGTATCAATTGCACGCAATCGCTCAGTCATTGCGAGAAGTAGCGAACAGATGGTCGCCTGATGTAAGATGATATTCGTCGTGGAGAAGTATTATAACACGTTGATAACGCGAGGATCCGTTTCCTTTGAAGACATCACCGACGATTGATAGATTACGGGCGAAATTGTATGGAAATAGAAGATTGTTGTGCGAACTCTGTTACACAAAATAATCGTTAGCTTTCGTCAGAGCCACGAACAAATTATAGTCATTATATTGATCGTAGAAAATCATACAATATTATCAAATATAGAATCGTAGATGCTTCCCCTGAAAAGCAGCATCCCCTACGAATAAAAATCCAATTAAAAAATGAGGAACTGGATCTTGAACCGTAGACCGGATCCTAATGACAGGATCAAAATCTCAAATTTGTACGACGATGCCTGCAGATTACGATTTGAGTCTAAAATTTGAAAATTTAGGGAAAATATCAACATTTTAAAGAATATCAAAATCGAAGTACATATATTCTGTTCTCTCTCTCGTCACACAACTTCGAGATTTTGATCCTGTCATTAGGGCGTCGAGCGTGGGTGGTTTTATTTCGAAAAAAACTGTTTTCTTTTCGATCTGGCCTATTGAACAGGGAGGAAGAGGCAGCTTAAAAGTCCCCGTCAGCTTCGGAGATAACGGAGATTCGCGAATCTCTCTTGCGGTTCGAGAGGCTGTAAGTCAGCTCCGGGATCGTCTGCGCACAAGTGTGGATCATTTCCTCTCGGCTGATTCATCCGCAGCATGCAGGTCGCAGCGGATAGGCTGCGAAAGGTCGCAGGATTCGTGTTACCCTCTCCCGTGGGGTGCACCTGTGCCTAAGTTCGGCGACGCGCATTCCTTTCGGGATCAGGCCACGGTCTCATTTTCCCCAGTGTTTCCATCCTTTGTTAGCCCACGTCCATTCATCCAACGGCTGGCCAGCTCTCCCGATAAGATTGCCAGCACAGCACACGCTTCTACGCCATGCGATTGCGCCACCACCACCACACCGTGGACGCGAAAGAACCCACTGGCATCGTTCGCATGTTCATTCATGCCCGCGCTCAGCTGTATCGATTGAATCGACGATAGAAGCCTCGCTAGCGGAAGTTGTGCAGCTTTCGAATGCCTTGTCTTATCACTGGCAGCCGTGAGATCGTCTCGCTATGGTTTATGTTTCAATCGTGACGCGGATCTCCTCATGGGACGGTGAGCACCGTCGAGGGATTTGCTACTGGTGATCTCCATGTCACGTCCAGCGACGTTTTTAAAAACACGATAACCTTTTCTAAGATTGGACCGAACGACTTCAAATTTTTAACCGAATTCGAAAAAGGAGGAGGTTACTCAATTCGATCTGTATATGCCTTTTTTTGGCTTTTTTTCCATGTATGTTCACCGATTACGCCTAGATGGATGGACCAATCGGAATGAAACCTTTTGCATCTTGTAGAGTACGTCCCCGGGGTGGGCAGTGAAACCAAAATTCTGCATTTTTTTGTTCCTTACGATTTTATTTGTGAAAAATGAATTATTTCATCGATTACTCCGAGATGGATGGACCAATCAGGACGAAACCTTCTGCATTTTGTAGGGTATGCCTCCCGATTGGTCCCTTGAAAACAAATTTTGCATTTTTTCATCCTTTGCGGTTTTTATTGCAAATAACCAATAAGACCGGAAAACCATCCTACGGTGTTCTACAAATTCTGCTCCTTCCACTAAAAAGTGTGAAATAAAAAAATTGTATAAAAAGAAATTAAACCGACTTCGAAAAAACGCACTAAAAAGTATGAAATAATTTCCATTTAATTTATGTGAATACACGCGAACTTAAATACAATACAATCTTTTCGCAGACGGTGCAGAATTGAAAATTTTCGACACTGAAAATTACGAAAATCCTTAAATTCTTCTACATGCTTTCACATATTAATGTATCTTGTGCAAATCTGCAAATTATTTCATACTGTTTAGTGCATTTTTAGTGCGTCTTTTTGAAAACACGATAACCTTTTTAAGATTCGACCGAACGACTTCAAATTTTTTCCAAACAGAAGGATTAGTTTACCAACTGATATGAAAAAATTGCAATTGGTCAAAATCGTAGAGAAAATCATAGTGAAACGGTTACTTTCACGAAAAACCGATTATTCAGTTTTGTTGATGATATTTCTTGTAGACGCATTGGTCATTCTGATGTACCCAGAAGTTTCGTTCAATTACCAGAAGTTACGTACTTAGAGTAAAAAGCATAACTGATTCCACACGCTTTAAATCAGAATAACTTTTATATGAATGTACCAAACGACTTCAATTTCTCTGTAAGGCTACAAGAATCAGTTTAGTAAATGACGTTTAATAAATGAGTTGACAAAATGCATTTGGTCGGATATAAAAAACAATACTAAAAATTGATTTTTACAACTTTTTAGCTGGCCCAATAACGAAAATTTAAAAAATGTGTTTTGTCAACTGGTATAAATTATATACGCTCTGAAAATTTCATTGCAATTGGTTAATTGGTTTACGAATTATAAACGATCAAAAATGGTAAAACTTGCCACTTTATGGTACACTACAAATTACAACTTTTGATTGTTTATAATTCGCAAACCAATTAACTAATTTCAATGAAATTTTCAGAGCGTATATAATTTATACCAGTTGACCAGACACATCTCTTGAATTTCCGTTATTGGCCCAGCTAAAAAAGTTGTAAAAATCAATTTTTACTATTGTTTTTCACAATTCCGTACAAATGCATTTTTTCAACATATTTTTTACACATCATTTACTAAACTAATTCTTCTAGCCTCACAGGGAAATTGCAGTCGTTGGTCCATTCATAAAAAAGTTGTTCTGATTTAAAGTGTGTGGAATCAGTTATGATCCTTACTGTACGTAACGATTCTGATACTCCGGGTCAAAATAGACTCAGGTGCCGCCGAGATTAACGATTACTTAACACATTACCGACCGGTAATTATTGTATAATTTTGAAAAATCTATGGTACACGGCTAAACACTTTTTAATGGAACCTTCAATAGCAACAGCAATTTTTATTGTGAACTAACAAGTCATCCTCAATAACGTCATTCAATAGTTTCATTTAAGATTGTAATGTAAAAGAAAATTTCTATGCTTTCTTTTGGTACAGCACAATTATTGAAAATCCTATTAATAGGCTTTCGGTAGGTAAAGTGTTAACAATTAATGGTTCTTTGAGAAACGAAGGCTAACGATCGCGAATTTCTGAGTACAATGTATATTGTTCAAAAGCAACAGAAATTGGATTCCTGGCCAAATAAGCTAGACGAATACGTTACGAATGATATGTTTATGTATCTGGTAAAAATAAACTATATTCTTGACGCAAACACAGTTAGTATTCAATATATGTAGTGTCAAATACAAAGTTTGTTTGTGTCTGTTTGCATGTACATTTATAAAATATATATTTGTGATAGGAACGTGACAAATAGAAGAACAATATGTACTCGTGTATTGCATTTGAAGGATGACTGCATTTTCCTTGTGCACATATTACTGCAGCGGTAAATCTGGCTCTCGGAGAATGTGAGAAATCGTAAGATAAACATGCTAGGGGCATTCCACAATTATGTAGTTTAGCCTGCAGTGATCATTACACAGACAAGGTTCCAATATGAAGTAGCGAAGCTAGCCTACCGTCTAATTATGACCATTACGAATTATTTACAATTAAATCCACGATGTGTCAATATCAAGTTACTAATAGAACAACAAATAGAGATGATGAATTGAGATGTATTCGGCTAACAATCCGTATCGCGTATATTACGTAATTCAAAATGTTACACACGTGATTGATGCAAATGAAACATGATTTTTATTTTTCTGATTACAGAATTCGCCGATAAACATCTTCGAAGCGACTGTCTTGAGAGTTAAGGTAAGTTGAGGATTGTAATTTATTAATTAAGTGCAGCAATTAATTCTTAGCTGTCTTGGCATGAATTATGAAAACAATCTCAATCAGTTCGTACGCGTTTTCCTCAACTCTTAATGAATGTCACAATAATAATATGTCTGAGAGCCACGAATTAATTTGTGCAGCCACTAATAAAGTTGTTATATTTGAAATTAAAATTAGTTCGAGTTATATACATTCGTGAATGTTTAACCGCGAAAGTGATAAAATAAATACGACGATCCTGTCTTCAGCAAGTAGGAAAATAGAAATGTTTGGTATTATGTGTTTGCTATGTATACACTCAATTTGTTCACGGAAGCTAAGAAAATCCACGATGACGAAGTTGTCATGACGCTACATGGAAATAATTCACGTGAGTGGAAGTGCGTCAGCAGAGTAAAATGTCACACCTATGATTTTCAAGTGTAATATTCGCGAGCCATTAATTGGTACATACCATTCCTTCCTTAATTAAGCATTTCGAGAATCCACATGCTTTTCAATTCGCGCATATACAGTCGGTGTACAAAGTATTCGTACACATTAAAAAAACGAATTACTTTTTCAAAATTGGACCCAACAGCTTGAGTTTCTTTTCAGACGTTAGAAGGATTAGTTTACTAGCTAATGTGTAAATAATGTTTTTATTTAAATTGTTATTGGTCGCAATTGTAAAGGAAATAGTAAAGGTCACGATTTTTAAATTTTTTATCTGTACCTGTAATGAAAATTTAGAGAGCGCCTTCGGTAGGTCTAAGTAAGTTATATACTTATACAAAGTTTCATTGAAATCAATCAAGGATGTTACGAAATACAATTGATTGAAAATAGCAAAAATCGTAAGAATCTGCGATTTAAATGAATCGCAAACCGTAAATTCAGAGATTTTTACATATTACTATGCCCGTAGAAACTTTGTACCTATATATAACTTACTTAGATTTACAAAATACCTGTTTTAAATTTTCATTACGAGCACAGATAAAAAATTAAAAAATCGTGGTCTTTACTGTTCCCTTCGTAATTGCGACCAATATCAATTACACAAAAAATTATTTACACATTAGCTAGTAAACTAACCCTTGTAACATCTCAAAAAAACTCAAGCTGCTTAGCCCAATTTTGAAAAATTTATTTGTTTTTAAAAGGTGTACGAATACTTTGTACACCGTCTGTAAAGTCACATTCAAATATTTACAAAATGAATGTTCACGAATTGAGTGAATACTTTACTAACGAGGATAATAAGCTGAATTATAATTCCCATCGTTCACTGTTCTACGATATTGTGATCACTAGGCAGCGGATTTTATGCATTTATGACAGAAATGAGGAGGTGTAATTTAAAACAGTAAGAACATTATTTTCAGTCTATTGACCATATTAAGAAAGAAAATAAATGTCCACTTCAGTCCAGTTTGTTGCGGAATTCGGGCGGAAAATTTCTATTTTGCATAAAGATCTGTCTAATGATCACACAGTTGACAACGTGTGATATATCTTGTTACAAAACAGTGTGTTACCGTGCCGATTTCGTTCAAGATTTCGCTCAATCATTTATCCGTAGCGACATCGCGAAATGATTTCATCGTCGAAAAAAACTGCGATAAATTTAAACCTGTAGCTTTATCTTCTAAGACTTGACTATTTTTTCTTCGAGGAAGTCCCTCGTAGTGACGTAGATAATGTAATTTCTGATAGAGGAGCATCGTCATAGTCTCGTAGCTGACGTCGAGCTTAACGAAACGACGCTTTAAGTGAACATTCTTGGAAAGTGTTTTGACCGTGGAAACATAGACATAACCCGGCGCCGCAAAATTACTTCATTTTTAAACATTCGTCACTTCCTTCACTCTGCCATAATAGTTGGCACTTTACTCAACGACAAATATACACTATACAAAAGAGTCTGATTTTAATTATAAAAACAAACGGGGGGGGGGTTGTCACAAAGTCTTGTCGTCTTTCTTTTCAATACAGTAATGACATTGTGATAAAAAATAGACGGAATATTGTCAATGATTTCCTTGCATTATACTAAACGCTTTACCCACCGGCAAATATTTCATAGTCTTTGAAAAATGGATGATCAACAGTTCAGAATTGTTTAATGAAGTATTCAATAATCATAGCAACTACGAACTCGACGTTTATCAATTTAATAGAAGGATGAACAGAAGGAAATAAAAATTTGAAGACCAGATGCATCCGCGTTGCACATTCTGGAAACATTGCCACCTTCAGAAGGCGGATATAGATGCGGTATTTTGATAAAATGTATTTACAAGATCCTGAATTGTGTCTATCGGCAGGAGTTAGCCCTGAGCAAAGTAGCACTGTAATGACACACCTGGGAAAACCAAGCAGTACTTTTCTTCAGTCATTGTCTTTCTCATCAGTTAACAAAAATATCGCTATCATCTTCCTAGTAATCGGAGATTTTAGATATTCGAGTATCGAAAGCAGAAGTTTCCCTATGTGTCACATTGGACCTTGCACTTACATTCTAGGTAAATGTAATAGTCACGTTACAGTCACTTTGATTCGCTATTCGACCACACATTGAATTCAAACCTGCGCCACCGAATTATTCAGAAAATATCTTCTAACAATAAGTAATAATTCGTAAAAATATATATGCAGGATTTAATCAAATTTAGTGCCCTATGAAAACAATAAAAATCATCAAAATGACAAATCCCAAATTTTTTAATTTACAATTACAATTTAATTTACAGTTTACTGAGATAAACATGCAAAAGAGGATAACGAAAATAGGGAAATGGTAAAGCGAAGGGTGAAA
Source organism: Lasioglossum pauxillum (assembly GCA_933228785.1). Lineage (NCBI taxonomy): Eukaryota > Metazoa > Arthropoda > Insecta > Hymenoptera > Halictidae > Lasioglossum > Lasioglossum pauxillum. The sequence continues at coordinate 33,722,314 of OW121701.1, read as the reverse complement.
TTTCTCGTTGCCGATTCCCAAGCGCATCGCAGGGCGAAAATGCACGGAGTGCACGATGCGTGCAACAGGTTTTATAGGTCACGATTCTCAAATCCTGCGTTCCCAGCTGCGACCAGGCGGGTTTCGCGGGCATACCAGGCAGATGATCGGTCGAGGAGGGTGCGGTAGACAGATCGCGATCGGTCGAACATGCTTCGGTGACAGAACGGCTGGTAATTATGCGAGCCAAGCCCGCGAGATGACCTAACGCGTTCGGAGCCGACATTGCGGTTGTCTCGCGAATGCTTTTCTCGCTGTTCTTTCCTCCTTGCGGCTTCTTGATCACGCGCTAAAAATAATAGCAGACAGAGCTGACCGACCAGACGAGCCGAAGGCGAGCGTGAATCAAACGCGAGAACGAAGGAACTCGCGGCTCGACGCATCGCTCGTTTACGATTCAACGACCACGGATGCAGCTAATCGGACGCACCGCCGAAACTCTACTTGAGACTTGGTAAAAATAACCCCCGGCTCGAATGGTTTACCTCTACAAATCATCGACAACCTCCTATCCGAGGCGTCGAACTCACCGCGCGAGTTTTATGCAACCAGACACTATGCATTTTTTAATAAGCGGATTCAAACCGTCCGCACCGTGCAACGTGTTTGCGCGCGGCGTGCACTTGACGATTCGCCGAGATTGCTATACGATTCCACGAAACGATGCTGGAATTCTTATAGATCGTGACATGCCGTGGAATATTGGTTTCATCAGCGGACGATGATGGAAGCAGTAATTTTTTAACACCCGAGGAGCTCTTAAGAAAATGATTTAATCGTGCAACAGTTACCGCATAAATTGTTGATGAGCGTATGTTAATTGAATTTTACATTCAGAATCGTTAAGATTGATTTTCAGAGGCTGCATCAATATAATGCACGTGATTACGTCGTAATGACTTTAAAGTTTCCTGCTAGTTTCTTGTGTAACGTTATTACATATTGTTTTATAGCAAAGTGGAGGTAAACGTAATTCGAGAAAAAAAGTCAGGAAACACTTCAACGCGTACCATTCGCACTTGTTAAACGATTACGGAAATGTGTTAATTGTAATGGAGAACATGTGGAGCATTACTGAAGAATCAATTAGGAAATAGAGATTAAATGGTTTCGAAACATGCACATACAGGTGATATTGGTTTCTTGAAAGACTTATGAAGGTCAACTTTGATTTTTTCACTGGAACAACAATATTCAAATTGAACTATCTCCTAAACCAATCTATTTGACATACATGGGTTAATACTTTCCCATAGAGTACAAAAAGCTACATCGATTGGTGCATAAAAACATATACGGTTCCATTTAAGAAATCAAAGTTGACTTTCCCAAGTCCTTGACGCATCCACCTACAAGAAAGCTGATAACACCAGCACGCGCATCTCTTGAATTCATATAATCCCCGCCGAAACATATCTCGCTGTGAATAATAATTAGACTGCGGATCTTTATGCAAAGTAAAAAATGTTTGCATTGATTGGAAGACACAGGTGACAAATAAAAATTTCTTCCTTCTTTTAATCATCTTATTAACGCGAAACTTACACACTGGTGGCCTTAAGTCTTTTTATTAGATCCACTGTTTTAAATTGTACGTACCCATTTTTGTCATAAATGCATAAAATCCGCAGTCTAAGAATAATAATTACGTAAATCGCAGTGGTAATATCTGGCGAGATACCAGCTGTTTGTACACACAGCTCGATCTCTTCGCCGACATTTAAGTGTAGCCTGAAAACGCGTTTCCTTGTTAGTGGCACTGCTTTTGGGTTCACCGCCCTCTAAGTCACCCTGTAGAAATCCGTCCAGGTGACGCGCGGTTTGCCATAAGCTCGCAGGGCTGCGATATCGTGCCCCCGATTTTCCAGTAGCTCGACACAGCTGATCGGGACTCGTGCCGCGAGAAAAGACGCGCGGCAGTGCGTGGTTGAGTGTGCGATCGTGCAAACGACATTCACGGTCGGATAACGTACGCCGAGTGAAATGCTCGAACGTGATCGCGACGTGAATGTTCCATGGCGTGGGACTCATTGCCCGAGGATCTACGCTGCAACGGATCGTGGAATGCCGCCTGTGAGTCTTGCAAAATGACGACGATCCTTTGTTCACCCGGCCGAACCCGTCCAGTGAACCGAGCCTAGGATTTCCCGGCGAAAACAATATCGGCCCGCATCCATTCCCGTTTACCTGCCGATCTTAAGATACCTCGTAAATCGTGCGACGATCTAGTATTTAATTTCCTGGAAAATTAAAGTACCGTGGACGTCTTTGTATCTGAGAAACATTCTAGGATTTGGAAATTATGGTTCTCTCATTATAGAACGGGGGAGACGTTGTAAATTGTGAGTGGTGTGCTTTCGTTGTGAACACAATGTTCACAGGTTAGAAAGCAGACAATATAAACTTCGTTTTAAGAACTTCAATATGTACTTTGATTTTGTGGAATGTTTTGCTATTATTACGAAAGAAATCACAGGGTATTTCTCGCCCAAAATTGACGTTGTTAACAAATTGAAATCGGAGGAGCCGTGGCATGAATGGCATAGTGAGCTCGATAGTGAAACCCTCGAAAACGGCGAATGTTTGTGTAAATATAATTAACTTGCTTGAGGATCCATCTCGACCTTGGTACTACATATTTACTACGTCAAGGCTTGTCGTGGATTCGAGGCGACAACATCAATGACTGTTACCAGAGCATCGAGCCGCATTCAAGAACGCTATCCTCCTGTAAAATTATAGTTATTTCTGTCTGAAATGTTTCGAGGTCAAAATAATTGCAAATCCCCGAAAAAATTTCGATTAGATGAGAACTTGCGCGAATCGATAGTAAAAAATTGAGAAATCATTCATATATGCATTTAGTGGAGAATAAGCTTTCTGTACACGGAAATAATAAGTTGTAACGCGGCTGCAGACGCGAATAATAATTTATTACGAGATCTTACACGAGAACGACACGATTCTACTCACACCTAACTGTCACTGCTGTTCTTTTGTTTATCTTCTTTCGCGTCCGCCGTCCTCATTGACACATGTCCACGGGCCAGTGTCAATTTAACATCCTTTTAATCCTCATCGATCGCCGCATTCGTCAAAATTCGCCGATAACTCTGCATGGAAACGCGTTCGCGAATCTTGTTCGCCGGCACCGCGCGCGAAACCGTATGGTAAATATATCCTCGCACGACCGACAGAACGTTCGGTGACAGGAACACGCCAATAAATGAATGTTGACTTTACGGCTCAGAAAATTTTTAAGTCGCCGCTGCCTCGATGCTAAACTCTCTTCCCTGCTCCGGTAAGCTGTTTCATTTTTCATTGTATTATGTATCCGCGTGAAACAATGTCGCCATTCGCGATCCCGATTCTGTTCGCGTGGCTAAACCGGAGAGAATTCACGTTCGAAATCGAAGCATTTCAGGCGTTCGTTCAATCGTCATCGATTGCATTCGATAACGCGTTTGATTAAAACATTTTCGGTTTCTTCGAGGAAAATCGCGCGCTGATATTAACAGATAAGGTTAGGTAATCCCGGTTATATTATTAGCTAATATCGGAGTCGAATTTATACAAGCATATTAGAAGCAATTTGAAGAAGATTGATTTATTCTTTATTAAATATCAAGTTATGGTTTTTTCATAAACGGATGTCTAGAAATAGGGAATCGCACAATGTATGTAGGACGATGTTCGTTAACAGCGAGCGTGCAGAACTCGACGCAAGTAATCAATCCAATTAATTATAAAAATACACCTCCGCAACTTCTATACTGCATCACCGGATTGGCGTTGTAGTAGCCCGACATAAGAGACTTTCCAGAGTTAATTAAAAGAAAATGCGACAGATGATTTAATGGGACCTTTTCTATCTTTTCAAGGACGACTCGAACTGTAGAAACTAATTTTCTTATTTCACTTCACGTTGCACGGTAAATCCTACGTACGTCGCATTCAAGAATTGATGCCACGAGAACACTGAAAGATTCGATGAAAATTTTGGAAATTTTATTAAGAACATCCCGAAATGTAAAAAACCATATTATCCATTTTATCCATATCGTTCAGATTACTCTAGACTGTAAAAAGAATAGTTTTCTTGTTCAACTTCAGTTCTGAAAATTAATTAAAAATAAACCGCGATAGATATTTTAACGAGAACTGGGGTAGTTTGTGCGGGAAATCATTTTTGCTTAACATTGCATTTTCAACGAAGAACTCGCAAGAGTTTCCGAAAATGGCGGGTGATTTAAGGAGTCGTTGAAGAATATATTTATTGGTGAGGTAACAGAAAGTGTTAGAGCATCCTCCGGATGCGGTTTTGTCCGAGCTATCTGTTTCTTTGAGCCGTGCGCGGCTGATATAGCTCTTGGGTATTGAATATTGCGCCAGACAACGAGAGTGGTGTCTGGGTGGTCCTTGTGCGGCCGAAATGTTAAACAGAAAGGGCAAAACGGACAGCAAGATGGTCACAGTATAAGAGTGAGATAAAGAAAGACAGGAAAGCCCGAGGTCCCTATTGGGTTCTTGGCGTGCCTTTCGTACTCCTGGAATGTGGCCGATGTCTCTATCCGCTTCTTGCAACGGTCGCGATCGCGGGGACCACACGAATCGATAATTGCCTCTTTCGAAAAATTGCTCCCGCCTTTTTCACTTGGACCAGTCAAACCTCGTTTTTCTGGGGAATACGCCGCGGTGTACGCGCCATGAATTCGATCGCGTAATACACCGAGCCCGCGATATCCCGACCGGTTACCTCCATCTACAAGCATCCGAAACCTACCCCGGAACATAGGGTACAACGAACTCACTGTCAAATCGCTGCGTTTACGTTTCTTAACCATTTCCAGGTCGCAGACACTCTCTTAACTTTGCATTCAATTCAGAGTTCGTCTCGTAATTTAGCTCGTTGGCCCATGCAGTTAAACCTTGATTCAAGGGGTGTTAACGAAGTGATTATTAGGAATGGGATCAAATTCAATTTGTACTCACGAATCCGAGTCAAGTTCGATAACCAAGCTTCATTTCATGGGATTTGATTACTGCTTAAAAACAATAAAAGTTTCAATGATTATACTTGAAAAGTATTCATTGTATACAAGTAGTTATCGAACCTCGGAACGAGTACTTACAAGTTTCGAAAAAATACTTATAAGTACTTCGATGTTGAAAGAAATCGAAACTTTCACAAGTAGTACTCGAATCTTGGAAATCAAAACTGCATAGTAGGTTTTAAGCACTTTCTTTATTAAATTCGTAACTATTTAAGAATAATATTTCATTTACGATATTTGGTTTTATCCTATTTCTTTTTTTATCCATGATATTTCCTGCTTTTGAAACAACTCTTTCTGAAGGTACAGAAGTGACCATTATATAAAAATAGTCACGTGCAATTTTTGATAAAATGGGGTACTTGATTGAATTTTCACGCCGAAATAATAACGGGTCTCCTTTGCGTTCCACTTCTAACACAGCAGACGATCAGATAGGTATCGTCTTATTTGTAATTGCTATTTCATTGTCAAAGGATGACCAAATTGATAATTCGCTATTGTGCCGATTTTCGGACATCTGCGTCTGTGAACTGTCACATGTTGTAGATGAATTATCATTATTAATATAATTAGTGGCTATATCAGTCAAGGCACCCGTGCTCGAGGGATAGATTCATCTTTAGAAAAAACTAATGTTTTGAATGGTGGATCCAATAGTACAGTTAACATATACAAATGATTGTTCTCGACATCACCTAGATAATGTTCGATATGTTCGATGAATCTACAATCATCGGTAGAAGCATGTAAAATTATGAGACCCCGTTTTCTCTCTCATCTCCACAGCGTGTTTACAAAAAAGAAGTGAACAGACGCCGCGCCGGAACAGCCTTACGTTGCCACGGAGCGTGCAAGAATACGGAAACTCGTAACGATATTCATTAAAATTTCGAAAGTTTCGAAACTGTTCGACCAAGATTCGAGTATACTTGCAAGTATTATTTATGTTTACCACAGTACTTGTAAAGGGTTCGAAACTGTCTGGCAAAGGTTCGAGTATACTTGGGAGTACTATTTTTTTTTCGAAATACTTATAGAGAGTTCGAATTCCATCAATCAAGGTTCGAACTTGTTTGCGAGGTACTTGATCCCATCCCTAGTGATTATTATACATAGCATTCTGAAACTTTGTTAGCTTATTCAGGCATGTTTTGGGATCATCTAATAATTTTTTCAGGTTGAAATATTCGTTCGATCCAAAGTTATTCTCATAGCTTGGCTCCGTGGTCCACGTGAAAATCATTGTGACTCGTCCTGGGACTCTTCGTAAATTTCTTCAGCTATGAGCTCATTCAAAAATTAAAGCACTGCATCGTGCAGCATATTTGAAATATGAAATGATTCTCGATCTGCGTGGGGAGATGATGGTATCGCTTTAGCTTGAAGCAATATTTCACTTAACAGTGGGCAATCAGATTGCACAATTATGACGATTGTGTTCCACTTCCATCGATTCTGAGGGCTCGCATTACTCGAGGGTGCGTGCCTGTGGGTATAATAGTGTAACATGATGTTAATTCGCGTAACTAACGCGCCTGTCTCTCGGTACTATGCGTCAGATACCAGTAAAAATCATCGGGATGAGTTCGCCGACTGTCCCAGCATCCGCTCGGTTTTTGACGGAAAACCAGCCCGACTCCTGAGAAACAATAAAACCGTTTTGACTCACTGATTAATGCGCCCATGTGACTGCGCTGTCATTTTTTCCCTCGATGATGTCCACGTGCGGCACGCGCGTTTTCTCCGTAAAGTCGACTAGTCACCACTTAACCCTAGCGCAGCGAGTTTCAACCAGATGGAAAATCTTAACATGCAAATAGCGAGTAAACTGGTTGCTGACGCGCGTTATCTATGACTTTTCTGTTTTGTAGATTTTCACGGCATTTCGACATTGATCGAATTTTCTAGAAAACTCGCGCATAGCGTTCGCAGAAGCGTACGCAATTTTCATCCTCGTGCGCGCTTCTTCTTCGGAGATTCCGTAAATGCCTAATTTATGGGCATGTGGAATTTGAATAATTAAATAGACTGGCAAGTGAAAAACACACAGTAAGATCATTAGGAAAGTTTGAAAATGCTGTCACACTGTTTTCAACCGATTAAGATTGTTCAGGAGAGAAAGAACTTCGATTCGACTCTTGTTCTTTAATAATTGAAGTAGAAAGTTTTTATTTTCAAAAATGAATACATTATCCTTATTCATCTTCTTTAACAAAGCTCGTAAGGGATAAAAATGGTTTTTTGAAATAATATCCAATGAGGTTTTCACAACGAGAAATCATAAAATATATAAAAACATGTGCGCAGCGGTTGCCTTGAAGAATTCGCTGAACATTCGGAAAAGGCAATTTTTAATTGATACGTTAACAACGTGATTGAATGTTTTCCAAACATTTGTACGGAAGTGAGTCTGACAAATATACACCAATAACAATGTAACATTAGAACTTTTACGTGTATCTTCTACATTGCTCGATCACGTATACCTAAATCTCTGTGTTATCGTTCGGAATTATAATGCTGATGCGGTATTCCACATAATGTGCGATAGCCACATGTGTGTAGCACGGAGAACGGTATCTTTAATGGACCCACTGTCAAAGTGCGTGAGGACGGTCACGTACAATCCCGTGTAAATTAAGATGCTACACCTGGCCGAATATATCGTGACCTAATCTCGCAGCTATCCATCGGAGATCGAAGTTTCCAAACTTTCAAACAAGTCATCGGCAATCGGGGCTGAGGTTGTAAAAACATCGATCTTCGTGAACAAACATCAAATTATATTTCACTCTTACCATTTTCGATTAAAAGCTTGTTGATTCTCGATTCTTCGCTTCGTCGAAATCTGTCGAATTCGTCGCAAAAGCGTAAGGATATGCAGTGGCTCGTATTCACGTGTTGATTGTTCCGAAAAAAACTGAATCACGTGTTTAAGATGCGTTTCATAGTAATCCACATTTATCTTGACCACATAGTATCCGCATAAGTCACGACGGTCCATCGAAACTACACGTAACTTTGTTGACTACACGCGAATAAAAGCCAAGGGAACTGCGTTCGTACTTTTTTCACGAGATAGTCACGTATCGACGGAAATTCTTATAAGGTTGCTCCATTCGATATTTTTCTCTGGTCCACGCGATACTCGAGAAACATTGTTTTCTTTTATCGAAACCTCGAAGTCACGTAATTCATTGTTTTCTTCGCAATAATTCCGCACAATGTTTTACGCTATTATTACATTGTCGAACATAGTTCGAACTATTTATTTACAAGACGAAATGCTTCACCGAATTAATGTCAACAGACAACTTTTATTTTGATAAACGATTATTATTGACTGATACGTGCGGTCTGCAGTTATAAACGAAAGGAAGAGTATCGCCAACTAATCTGACAAATGATATGGTATGGAGATCACAAAAATGTTTGAGAGGTGAAAACAACTCCTAATTTAAAACAGTGAAGAATGTCTATATATATTTTTCAACATATTAAAATTATTAGTCAGAGAAATAAATGTATTTTGCAATTGATGCTCAAAAATCTCACTTTGCATTGTCGCAGAGATGGGGAAAATAGTATTTTAAATAGTAAATAGTAAATAATTCTATTTCTTTTACAGTATCTGTACAACTTTGAAAATAAAATATTTTGTTTGATGCAGTAATTTTTGAAAATAAAATATTTTGTTTGATCCAGTAATTTCTGAATATAAAATATTTTATTTGTTGCAGTAATTTTTGAAAATAGTATTTTATTTTAAGAATATTGAAAATATTTGAACTTTGTCTTTATTTTCAATTTCAATTTTAAATATTATTGCTCAAAATAATGGTTCGCATTCAATAGATATTGCGAACCTTTGAAACTTCATTTACTATTGAGTTTAAAATCTCGATTTCGTGATTTATTCGATTTTTCTGAACACGCAAGCGACTATATAATTGCTACTGTTAGCCATCGAAAATGGAAATTACGATGGATTCCGAAAGACTTAAATGAAGAAAAACGTACTTTTATCAAAGAAACCATATTAAATGCTTTGAAGCAGATAGCAAATCCAGATTCAGAGTCACAACCTCAATTACTTTCACAAAACAAAGAAGTAGATGACTTTTTTCCTTTATGGAAAAAGAAACAAATGATATCAGTTATACAAACATTGCAGAATTAGAATTATTTCAATATTTGAGGGATAGTGATACACGAATTAAAAGTATTGCAAAGTAAAAATACATGAAAACATTATTTTTAAAATTCAACACAGCTATTCCGTTCTCTGCCCCAGTTGAGAGACTTTTTAGCTTTGCTGGGCAGAATCTGTGTCCTCGAAGGAGCACCCTAACAGATTCCAATTTGGAACGTTGCACCTTGTTGTATGCGAATAGCAGCAGTCAACAAAAAAATAAAACGAAAATGTGGCAAATGATATAGTTTCTTATATCAAGTACCATATCTTCTTTAAATTATTGCTAAAATAAGAAATATTAAATAAGTAATGCGATTTCTGAAAGTATTAGGTATAACGACGCAAAAAATAAAATATTCTATTGGGTTGGCAAATAAGTTCGTTCGGTTTTTGTGATTTATTCCACTCTAAAAAACCGAACGAACTTATTTGCCAACTCAATATTTTGTGTTTCAGATTATTCAGATAGAAATATTTTACTTTGTGTTTCAGATTATTAAAATAGAAATATTTTATTTTGTGGATGAAATTGTTAAAATAAAAATATTTTATTTCGAGGTTCAGGTTGTTCAAATAGAAATATTTTATTTCGAGGTTCAGATTGTTCAAATAAAATACTATTTTCTTTAAGCAAAATAAAATCTAAACTATTAAATAGTATTTCAAATATTTTTTTCGCCAAATAATGCCCACCTCTGCATTGTCGTTATGTGTTGTAATTTTTTAAAAGCTGCGACCTTAGGGTATAAACGGTTGGTCTAGTATTCATGTTTCATTATAATGCTTATGTATCTCTAGTTTTACTTTCTGTAAAAATTTTCCACTGTTTGTTTTTTGTTCGTAATCTCTGTATGGTAACTTTGTATTCTCTATTATGTTGAAATAAATCTCACATGAGATTTTCTATAATAAAAAAAAATCTCATTTTGCATGAAGGTCGGGTCTAGCAGTGAGTCACAACTGAGTTGTTAAAAATTGGATATCCTTGATTTGCATCTTAATGAATTTACGACAGGGTCCAATAAAGTGGCTACGTGTCAAATACGTATAGGTTGAAATGGGAAATCAGCTTGTTCCACTTGAATAGTAACCATTGCGAACCTCACCGGTCTACAGGTCATAGTTTTCAGACTTTGGAATTGGCACGCGTACTTTCCGAAATAATCCTGTAAGAGCCGGATAATAGAAGAAAGGGCGTGACGATTATGTGGCGTCGAGTCCAGTTGAACCGTTAAACCATGCGCTTTCGGCCGACCTGCTTGTGTTTACCCCTTTTTATGGCACTGCACTGTCGACGTTAATCGCAGGTTTAACCCCTCAGGTTTACTTAATAGGGTTCTTAATACCCTGGCGAGCGCAATTTTAGGTTACCCGAGCTAATCGGATTACGCAGCTAAACACGTCAATAATTACCGGACTGGACCGTTTTAGACCCAAAATGTCCAAATATTTTCCAATCTCGGTGCCGGAAGTCTTGAACATTGTCGTGGGTAATTAAAGATCGCTGCGCCAACAATATCATAGTAAACGTATTCTCTAGTTGTTGACAGGAAATTATTATTAAAGCAATTCGAATTCCTCCGTTACATTGAACTCTTAACTAAATACGTGACTTTTGGCTATGTAAATTACTTAAAGAGGAAGCGTTTAGTATTATCATTTCAAATTTGATATGCCTATTGGCTAACGTTCGAAGAATGTACACGATTTATATTTTGCAACAACAATAAGTTTTATCGAAGTTGTAGCGATTGGGAGAAACGTTTTTTGTCGGAGAACGTGATTCTAATGAGTATAGGTATCGCACGTACTAGAATTAATAAAAGAACATTGAACAATAGAAGAAACAGCAGCGTTTTGTATGTTTACATTTTAGTTAAGCGATAATTTGTTAGTTCTCCGAGTTGCATAATTCAAATTTCGCAAGTAAACACTTAAATTATTTTATTGATTAATTATTGACGTACTGCTTTCTCTATTAATATGCTTATCGTTTTTTTCGTTTAAAAATTATGATTTTTACATAAACTTACTGTTAAAAAGTACTGGATAACTATCGCTACGTAATCTATTAAAATTCTCAACTATAAGAGACTGCAGAAAAAGAGGATGCGTTTTCCGATCGATCAACGAACGGGCTCTAAACGTGCTCTAAACATCGATCACGAGTCCCTCGAATTTCCAATGCACCGTGCAGTTGCATACAGCGTCCGAGATAGCGATCTGTTCATTATATAACAAAAGATCTAGCCGGTGCATGGAGGATCAGGCGTATGGAGTCATACTCCGTGGCATTTCTTGAATGCTGTGCACTTGACCCCGAAAATTAAACGTGACGTAGTCGGCGCGGCGTACGCTTCTGTTCTCGTGGGTAGGCGTCCTTTCGCAACTATTGGCGACACCAGCGTAATAGTTGCGAAAATTGCTACGTCACTAACGTTAACAAGCCCGACAAGCGCGAACCGCTTCGCAGCGAAAGTAGAAGGAAGCGATCGAAATGAGACGGCCTTCGTGTTTGAAACCGATGCCTTTTACTTTTCGGAGACCGATTTGATTTTTACCGTGGGACGTCCCGGTATGCCGTCCGCTGTTACAGACTTTGATCTCCCTGTGACGTCAGTTAGCTGCCGTGATCTGTGGTGCCCATAACCCAGAAACCGTTATTACGGTGTCCCACTAACGTGATTTCCTAAGTTGATGTAACAGAAATCGTTTAGTCACCTCGACGATTCCAGGAACCCCTGGCATCGACTCATTGCACTCGGGATCGAACTCTTTCGATCTTTGGGTCAATGAAAAATTTTAGGAACGTCGGAGAAGGAGAAACTACAGCCCTCGACAAAATAATAAGACACCTAGCATATTTTTAAATTTCTTATATTTAAAGGTGAAAAGTGTACACTTCGTTATATCCTGAATACTACATACTATCTCCAAAGTAAACACGCGAGATCTTAGGATCGTATCGCATACCATAGCAAAATTAGAGGAAGATATGTGAACACGGCCTGACATTGCTTCAACAAAAGTATAAGACATTTGTCATATCTTCCACTCATGTGACTTGTACCATTAAGTGTTCTACTGCGAACGTATTCAGACGTTGAATCTTGTGATTTTCCTACAGTATAAGTACATTTATTACAACGAAAAATAAATAATGGGTCGAGGAAAGCAGTTAGATAAAAGTGAGGTCGATCGAATCGTTCTGTTGCGCTCGGAAAAGTACGATATTAATAAAATTGCGAAATTATTAAACAGAAGTAAGTGCGCGATATATAATGTGTTAAAAAATCCAAGTGCTTATGGAAAAACGAAAGAAAGTGGAAGACCTAGCGTTACTTCCGAACGTGATAAACGTGCAATTTTACGTGCTGCGTCGAATTTTAAGGACGCAACAAGACAAATAGTCGAAGAAGCAGGTGTGAAAAAAAATTTAAGAAATGTACATCGCATTTTACGAGGTAGCAAACACATTAAACGGAAGAAATTAAAACAACGGCCACCCTTAATGGAGAAACACAAAGCAGCACGACTAAAGTTCGCTTGTAAACACGTCCACTGGATGAAAAACTGGAAAAAAGTCATATTTAGTGTCGAGAAAAAATTCAATCTAGATGGCCACTGATGGCTGGGCCTACTACTTTCATGATTGCAGAAAGGAAGAACTCCATTTTAGTTGCCGTCAAATGGGTGGTGGCAGTGTTATGATATGGGCCGCTATTGGTTACTATGGACAAACAGAAATAAACTTTTTATCGGGTCGGATAAATAGTAATAAATATATTGTACTAATAACACATCAGTTAAACAAGCCTGCAGCTCGAATCACGCACTGTGACTATATTTTCAAACAGGATAATGCAGCAATCCATACTGCAAAATCTGTGGAACAATTCTTTTCTTCAAAAAATATTAATATTTTGGAATGGCCTGCTCGTTCTCCCGATTTAAATATTATAGAAAATGTGCGGGGAGATTTATCAAGACGATTCTACGCGAATGGGAGACAATATAATAACGTAAAGGAACTAAAAGAAAGTATAAATCACGTAAATAAAGTATAATTTTGTATTTTTATTTGCTCAATCATACATTTTTCTGTTAATGTCTTATACTTTTGTCAAATTAATGTTAGACCGTGTTTATATATCTTTCTCTAATTTTGCTATGGTACGCGATACAATCCTAAGATTTTACATGTTTACTTTGGAAATAGTATGTAATATACTGGATACATCGGAGTGTACATTTTCTACCTTTAAATATAAGAAATTTAAAAATATGCTAGGTGTCTTATTATTTTGTTGAGGGCTTGCCTGATTGTTGCCGAGCTTGGTTAAGGATGTTCTGGAGGTATATAAAAATGCAACAAAATTTTTGAAAATTTGACAAGATATAATTCTTACTAAATTAATGCAATTACCAAAGTTTGGGTTCGATTCACTGCACCGTTTAAGAATTATAGCAACTTAAAGTTTGCACATTTTAACACGTCTTCTAATGGAGAATTCATAAAATTCCACTTCAAACCCTATTTAAACCTTGAAAAAACGCAACTAGAAACTAAAAAAAATACACTCAAAAACAAAAATATACTCACGAACGGCTTTCATTGCCAATTTATTGATGGCTTCCGAATTTCTTGTACTTTTGTCTCCCATCGTACCTCCAGAACATCCTTAACGTTGGTCAATCGTCATCAAAAAACGTACAAAAGTGCAACGACTGTTTTCCGAAAGGGAAATGGCTATAAATCATGTTACTATTAACAGTGTGTCGCTTGAAGGAATGCTATACGATAACTTTTCCCGGTCTGGTTTCCATAAAAAGGGGATCTGCATATGCATCGACTTATTCATTGAGCTTTGTAATCCCGGTAGCCTGAATGGATTATCTAACAGCGATTAACCGCGTCAACTACAGGAATGATTCAGTTACCGGTTGCCCGTTATTAAGGAAATTTCCCGCTGAAATTTCCCGGCGGCGGAATCGACGCTGGAAAACTTTCCGGATGAACGTTGTCAGCCGTTCCTAAATCAGGTGGGTCTAGCATTTCGAGGGCAGGTGGAGTAGGGTCCGGCGAATACGTAAGCGATACGTAAGAGTCGGTGAAAGGAAACGTCATCACCGATTTTAGGTGGGAGGCAAAGATGTCGTGTGCTTGGAAGTGGGGCGAGAATCTGTAGGGTTACGAGTGTGGAAATGATTTTGCTCAAAATATGATGCCACCGATCTTTCAAAGTCGGAGCTTGATGATGGATAAAACCGAAGAAGAAGGAGCGTTAATTGAAGAGGCAACTGTTCTCGCGGCGTTCTAAAACGTCCGTAAACATTTTATGCAAAGTCAATATTATGGAAGTCTGCCGACCGATAACGTTGCGAATCCCGGATGGAGGCTCGCTCTTATGCGACGATGGCGCCGAAAATTTCGCGAGGCTCGCCGCACGTCCGTCGATTACAAATTAATCCTGTCGAAGGTCGAATGAAATGAAGGAATGTGCTAATGATACATCGCGATCTATGCACCGAGGCGAATGAATCATTCGGTAACGTCGGCGCGTCGTCGACGACAGGTTGATTCTGTTGCCCGTTCGAAAAAAGCTGAACAAATGGAAAAACGGCCGTCGTTGTAGTCTTTATCGAGCGTGCCCCGCGACACGCTTGTTATCACCGGTAATCTCGGGATGCAATTAAACGACGCCGTTTCACGAACCGTGAGACGCCGTAATTATTACCATTACCGTCATCTTCTCTCTCTCTATTATTAGTGTTTGTCGGTGTTACGTACCTACGTACGCGTTATACGCACACACGATCTCGTCGGGGTACATGAAGTCTCGAAAGCCGTCATTGCCGCTTATTAATTTATAAGACAGAGAGAGAGAGAGAGAGAGAGAGAGAGAGAGAGAGAGAGAGAGAGAGAGGCTGTCGTAAATGACTGTCCGTCTCTCGTCGATGACGTGTAAAAGAACAGTGTTCGACTATTTCGAGAGCCGATCGTCGATGTTGTCTCTTTGTCAACAACGATAATAATAAACGACGAGCACCACGAGTGCATACGGTGCATACGATGGCGCTAATGACGCGTTCGGCCACCTGCGCGCTTGCCAGGGATCGCCCCACAAAAACCACTCGCTCGGATACGATTCATTTGTAAAAACACATTAACGTACCGCTGATTCTCACGGAGGAAGCGAACCAGCTAACGACGTGTCTTCCGTTGCGGCCGCGCCGCGGAAAAAGAGCTCGCGTGCCAACCGCGGAACGTTCGTGCAGCTGCGAGGACCGAGGACTCCGCAAAGACATACCATCTCCCCGAGATATAGTAACTTCGAGAACCTTCAGAAATTTGTCCGCCAACGGATGAACTGTCCCCAAGATGTAGCGGTATCGAGAACCTTCGGAAATCTCTACGAAGCAGGAACATTGCTCTTGAATCGTTAATGAACGGGACTGGAATCGTAAATGACAATTCTGGGCTGGAAAAATATCGCCATCTTCTTTTGCTATTGCAGTTCGTCGAAGGGGGTTTGCATTCAGACGTAGAAATTCATTTTTTTCTTGATACGTTTAGTAAGGCAAGTTTACAATAAGATTATTCATTCGGAACTGGTAAAACGAAGTGTAGAACGTAACACTCGCTCGTAATCAGTAAACATGATGAAGGAGGATCAATAATATTGACGAGAACAAGCGCCAAGGTACCTGCACAAAACTTCTTGCAAGACAGTACTCTGAAGACACGGTTTCAAACGGTGCAAAAATTTCGACAACCCTCTATACAGACTTGGAGTAGCCCCATACAGGCCTCCGGTATTAGGATTTGTATTACTTCTATTCGTTGCTTACCACGGAACGAACGAATCGTGTTATAGTAGTTCGCAAGCTTGTCTAGGCAGTTTCCCGAATACAGGACCGCGTCGAGAGACAATCGAAGGATGCTGTCGTGGATCGACGACGGTAAGGACAACTGGATCTTCAATGATCTGTGGTAGATGGTATCGCGGTGCACCTGCGAGAGAGAGAGAGAGAGAGAGAGAGAGAGCAAGGTTGGTCGAGCCGTGAAGCGTGCCGGTATAGCATCGAGTTTCCAACAGGCTGATCGTGAGACGAAGTCCAGATCGTTTCGTTTAGATGCCGGTCTTCTACTACGCGGTGGTGGGGATTGCGCCCATGGATTGCGGTTTAGTGGGGATGGTTGGTCGCTCGCGGGGAGTTATGAATGAGTCGTGGAGTCCTGACCCACGAGTCATGGATGGTGGGAGACGCGGCGGTGGTGAGCGTGAAATAAAGAGGAGGGAATTCGACGGGTGCCGGAGGCGGAGGAGCAGAAGGAAAAGAGGTTCTTCGGGGGAAGAGAAGGAAGAATAGGAGAGAAGAGCGTGCAGCAGGGAGCGAGAGGGGAAACGAGAGAAAGAGAGAGAGGGAGAAAGAGAATGACGAGGAACGGTGGGGGGAACGCAGGATTGACCGAAAGCGGGGTACGGGCCACGTGCTACGGTGCCTCTTTACGATCGTATATAGGCACCGGTGACGCGAGTTTCCACGATCATACATTGATAGTCATATACTCGGGGAGCACCAGATAAAAACAGGGAAGAACCGTGGTCGCCGACGTTGAAGAAGGGAAAGACGAAGGAAGGAAGGAAGGAAGAAAGGAAGGAAGGAAGGACGGAAGGAAGGAAGTGAAGGAAAGAAGAAAGGGAGTGAAAGAGACTACACAATAGACGGAGAGGGAACGGACACAAGAGAAACGACCTACCGACAACTGAGACAGACAGAAGTCCACCTTCCACTTCCATTCCCTTACGCAGGTTCACTCCTACTATAACGACGAGCGAACAGCCTGCCTCTGCTCGCTCGCCTGCCTATAGCTGGCTTCTCCTTCTCTGTTTCTATACCGACCTACCTACCTACCTTCTCCGCGCCCGTGGTTAACTCGACAGAGAGACGAGAGGTGATACACTCGATACACTCGGCCGAACGAGGGCGACGAAGACCTCAGTCACCTCTTGACATTCGGTATGGTACGACCTTACCCCACCGGCGTGCGTGCGCAACGAGCCTACTGGGCCCGACAACGAGGCTAGTCCCCGGACAGTGTCTCCAGAGGGGAGAAAGCCACCCGCAAAAAGGGACACACGCAAGCGGAACAACGCCGGGATCAGAAAAGGACGAGAAGCCGAGAGAACGGAGAGAAGAAAGAGAGACAGAGACAGAGAGAAAGGGAGAAAGACCACCCCTAACGGGGCGCACCGAGAGAGACCCGATCCTTCCGTGTCCCCCGCCATATTCTTAAACACCTACATCGACTCCGAGCCCCCCACCCACCCCCCACCCTCTCTCCTAAGGACAGCTCTGAAACCCCCTTCCCCCCTCGTATAAGAATCACTGCAACGGTTGTGTTGGAACCAGTGCCAAATGGGTTGTGTTTCCGTGCAGACAGTTCTCAATTGTGATTACGGCTACCGATACCCGAAGTGACCGGTGAATCGTTTCGACGCTCTTCGAAACTTCCTACGAGTCGTGCGGCTTTTATCTTACCAGTATTAGTGCGGCATATTTGTTAGCCCTTTCTCCGTTTTTTTTTCTTCGTCGCCGATTTTATTTCGGATCTCCACCGGAAGTATACTATAGAGTATACGAGATAGCCTCGCATCAGTCGCGAGTGCCCCGAGTGCGACAGTGTGCTATGTGAAGCAGCATGACAGCCATCGAAGACAGAACGATCGCCGATGATCGACAGATGACAATGGAGGCAATCCTCAGCCGCGACCAAAGGACCACCGCGCACAGAGTTCTCGATCACCATGGTGATCCAACGAGCAACACCGTGATCCAGATCACGCCGGCTGCCACCATGAAAACGTCGATGAGATGGTGTCGCGGCTTGACAGCGAACGGCCACCGCGACCGAGTGATCGGCCCCGGGATTAATAAAAATGACCATGCACAGAGACACTCGGATAGTGATTCATACTACGTACCTGCATTTTACAACGATCGAAGGATACGATCGAGACACAACGCATCAATCGCCGCGACCACGTGGCTGAGTAAGTCGAACTACTGACTTAGATTGCCGGGGGAACATGCGCGACAACTGTTGCTCCTATCGCTCCCCTTCTCTCTCTCTCTTTCTTTCTCTCTCTTTCTCTCTCTCTCTCTCGAACTCTTTCTTTTTCTCTCGCTCCTTCTCAATCATCGAATCGTTAACGGAGTGACGTACGTCTGCGAAAATCTGACAGGATCTCTGCGATCCTCGATCCTCAAGTGCCACAAACCGTTGGCAAGTGACACTTTTTCCCGTAGTATTAGCTCCTCCCATAAGCAATGCGAATTTGTTTTCTTGAATGTTGAAATACAAAAAGCTGCAGAAGGTTAGTCTTTTATTCATTGTTCTGTAGACTACAGAAAATTAGGAAAACTGTAGAATAGTCGTTGCGAATATGTCTCCGACTTTCAGATAGATTCGCCAATTTCCTGTTTTAGACACTGTAAAATCTTCTCCGACTTTGCATGCTTTAATTTGATATATTTGCCTCGTGAATCAGGAATATGTGAAAACCGTGGCAGGATCTCGCGCAGGAAGATCGTCGAGAGATCGTCAGAGGATCTCGTCCGATCGGACTTAGATCGGGAAGAGCGAAGAATTCGTTGAACCGTCAAATTATCGCTGGTCGTTCTATCTAAACGTTGTCGCACGGTAAAAGTTGCATCCTCTTTCCGGTGCGACTGAAAATGCATCCTCTTCCCCGAATTGATTCGGAAATCGCATATCAAGACACGC
Organism: Lasioglossum pauxillum; assembly: GCA_933228785.1. NCBI lineage: Eukaryota > Metazoa > Arthropoda > Insecta > Hymenoptera > Halictidae > Lasioglossum > Lasioglossum pauxillum. The sequence goes on along the minus strand of OW121701.1, from coordinate 33,703,230 downwards.
TTCTCTCTCTCGCTTGCACACTGCATGCATCGTGTTATTGCGAATCGCTGAAGAAGGTGGCGATTTAACGGAGCGCGGCATTAAAAATTGCATCATCGATTGGCAATCATCGTCGATCGTTCAATTAATTTCCCTGCGAATCGCGTTGAAGTTTGTACTCGCTCAAATTACGTCTTACCGCGGCGGGTAAGCGCCGCAGCCAAGTTCGCATGTAACAGAATTACATATACAGACTAGAATTCTTTATCATTTCGCGTATTTTTACGTGCGATGTGCATCCGACGATGACTCACTCAAAACCGATGTTTTCTTACATAATGAACGGCTTCGTCTTCTCCGACGAATGTTTCCGCGATTTTGAAACTTTTCTTCCGCGACACTTGATTTTGCCGCGCAAAAAGGTTCGCGGAGTTCTCAATGACGATCCGTCAATGATTCCAGGCTACATGTCGCGACAAGGCACGGTTTGATACGAGAGAGCGTATGAGAGTATTCAGTGAAATTCACAATCAGTGACGCTGTCGCGCGTCATCGAGTCGTTAGACGTCAGAAACGGTAATTTCGCCGTCGAATGCGCCGGAAAATTTGAAGATAATCCACGTGTCGCTGCGCGATGTCAATTCGACAGGTGCGATCGATCCGGCAGACGTGATCCGGTGACATTTTTCCTTCGGTCCATTATCGTCCCCATTCCCTTTTGCGATTTGACGTCACGCTCGAGAAAGTCGATGAACACGTTAGTCATCGTCACGGTCCTTATCGGAAGCTCCTCGTGTGATCCATTAACATACTTCATTGTCGTTTCTATCATCGAACCCCGAAGAATATGATAGAAATAACATCGAAAAATCACAATCTACCCGGCGATCAAAAATTCGAAAGTTCTCTCATCAACAGGGAGCCTTCAACAAACAAAAGATAATTCTAAAATTGGTAACGTTACTTTAGATAAATCCGGACAAAAATGAATTTTTACGGGGTCGTGATAAAGTCACTCGTTAATTGGACAGAAAAAGTACCAGCGTTCGACGAGTAGTAGAGCACAGAAGTTCCGAAACGTGAGAGCAGTGAAAAGTGTGAGGCTACACCAGAGGAGGCGTGTGCGTTCAAAACACACCCACCTGTTGAACATTCTTAAATCTACAGGTAGGGCTGGAGCTTCGCCATTCACAGATTCCGCAGAGTGTACACGAATTTCACGGTTCTCGTACACCTGGATCATCACACAAAACACGAACTTCAAAACAAACCTCGGGGAGCATTCAACTCGATTCGAAACATTAACATTATTTTCTCTTGCATTTCGCACTGGCACCTTCTGTGCAGATGATGATGATAACTATAACCTCCCTTGTTAACGCGATTAGAGTAGCTACTTCCTATTGTTTGATGATCGAAGATAAAAAGGACGACGGGGTGAAACGGGAAGCAAAAGGAATTCGCGACTCGACTAAGGGTTCACCGGCGTCTCGTCCTGCTCGAAGTCAGCTCGGTTCAGCGTCCTGAGCTCGCCAGCTGACATTCAAAACCGCGGGCGGCGCGGAATTAAGGATGAACGTAGGCAGCCGGGGATCGAGGAAAAATGGTCAGAAAACGGCGTATAATAAATCGACGAGCGTATATACTTACCGTGTACCGCAACCTACCGCAACGCACTCCGGTCCGGGCATGGACACGATCGCGAAGATAAGGGGGTGGCGGGACGGGCGTAATGGGGTATAATTGTCGCGAGCAATGCGAGGACAGTGCGTCATTACCGCATTTTTCAGCATCTTCTTGCCGGCGAACTGCGGAGATGCGTCTTGCACCGGTGTTCACAGGCTCCGCACGCCTTACTTTTTTCCACGGGGCCGCGGGTTCTCAGGAATTTCGTTGGAACGCCGTCGCCGAGCGTTGTCGTTGAGGTAGGCCCTAGCTGTACCGTCGACACCGTCCAGGCCACACGGAGCGAAAGTAGAAAAGACGCGGGTGCCGACCGTTAGATGACCGTCTCTACCAAATGTCCACCGATCTAATCCCGTGGCTGTCGCGCTTCTCGCGATCCTCGAAAAACCGCCGGTTTCTTACGCTGCGATCCTACGCCGCGCCGCGCGACGTGTCACCCTTTCCCCGGCTTCGACCCCGGTAGATCCTCTATTCGACCATCTTTGCACCTTTGTTACCTCCCTTTGTTACATCCTCGCATGATCCTCGAACAATAATTATGTAGACGAGTCTCAGCTTTACTAGGTGCCATTTTTCTGCGAACTTTTTGCTCTTTATCATATGAACACTTTATTATTGTACAAATCAGTCGAAATTCAAACTACATGGTACTATGAATAAATAATTTTTTTATTATTCGAAAACTCCTAACGATATATCGTTATCAGCATCTTTAGTAGGATTGCCAGAAATGTTTCATCCAAATATAGAAGAAGTAGTGAAAACTGCAATTATGTATATAGGAGTTCAAGTAAAAGAGGTACACAGCACATTTTAAACTTTTTTATTCAAACAAAGAGGTACGTAAAGATCAATTTCAAATATAGAAGAGTCATATAAAACATAGAAGATCTGGCAACCCTAATCTTTGGTGGTCACTGATGGTTAGCTGAAGATTTGAGTATCGTTCGAAGCAGAACTACACATGTAAATCCACATGAAGGTAGATTACAAACTTCGAAGGAATTGGTGAACGACGTGTCGCGGTTAGCGAGAAAAGTTTGTCAGCGGATTCGCGTCGGGACCGAGGCAAGGGCGACGCGACGGTGGTCCGCACACATAGCAAATCGTATGATGCATTCCAGGAGGGCAATGTTGCAAGTCAGAGAGGCGAGTGTGTGTCCACAGGTGGCTCTTTCGGTTTCTTACGGGGCGAAAGAATGCGAACTTGCTCGAAAGCGTACACCTATCGCGGCGATCCCGCTCGCGCGGACAAATTTGGCCCGGCCATTCCGCGGGCAGAGGCATATCGCGCGGCAATTAAATTCCATTAGTACGAAAACCGGCGTCGGCTGAAGCGATTAAAGAAACCCGCGCGCCTCGTGGCGAAAGTACGGCGTTGATGCGTACAAAACGCCGCGCGACAAGTAAGGAAACGTAATCGCGTACGCGCCGGGATCATTTACCTGGATCAGCCGGCCACTTCTGGTACGATAAAAATACTTGCCGCATTATCGTAACCGGCGTGTTTTTCGAAAGCACGCTACCGGAAAGTCAAACGCCTAACGATATCGTTCCAACGCATGCTGCGTCGAGCGTCGCCGCGCGCCGTAATGCCCCGCGTTTGCCATTTCAATTCGCGTTCCGCGCGAACGGTTCTCTTCCTACTTTGCAACAGACGGAAATCGAAATATCAAACGGTCTGGCATCGTTAGCATCACGTTTCGAAAATTCTTCCGTCGGCCACCGCTGATCTGCGACTGCGGCTCTCGAATGCCTTTCTCGCGATCCGCACGTTCCGTATTGTTTTGTTTCGTTTATGATTCTTCAGATTTTGAAGATAAATTCGTTTCATCTTTACGAAAGTTTAGCTATCCAGTATTAAAATCAAAGTAACTGCGTATTTATGTTAGCGAGACGCGGAAGCGAGCAGTTCGACAGTAATTTTGCGAAGGGTCGGTTACAATAACATTTTTGTCATCTCAATTTTGTTTGTCGTTTACGATTATTCAGATTTTGAAGATAAATTCGTTTCATCTTTACGAAAGTTTAGTTATCCAGTATTAAAATCAAAGTAACTGCGTATTTAGGTTAGCGAGACAAGGAAGCGAGCACTTCGATAATAATTTTGGTCGGTTACAATCAAATTTTTGTTGTCTCAATTTTGTTTGTCGTTGAAATCATCCATTGGCTTTGGGTATAGTCGCGAAAAATCGGCGGTCGGTGCAACGAGTCAACGTGACTCGGTCACGTGGCGATGCATATCGGCGAGAAGAAACCGTGTGTGGTCTATCTATCTTTAAACGAATTCCAATACAATCTCGGTTCGGCTGAAACCGAGGCGCGTGCCCGTTCGCTTATCGAACACTTCTGTCCGCCGAGGCTGACAAAGAAGGAACGCGTGCTGCGCCCGGAGGACGGTGCAGTCGAGAAACGCGGTTTGACGCAATTACCGGCCGCAGACAGAAGAGAAGAGAGACGCACCGCCGTTAGCCGGTGCACACGTCGAAACAGTTTTCACGGTTACTTTGGGGCGCGAACTTCCCCGCGGCAAATCATTCTCTCACCGAGACGCGAAACGCACTTAAGAGCCGCTCATTAATATGCGTTAAGTGTCTAAGATGTCTCCTCGGCCTCCCTCTTCTACCCTCCTTCGTACTGCATCATTGTCTCTCTTTCTCTCTCTCTCCCCCTCGATGTCCGTTTATTTTGTCTCCTCTGTGACTAGCGCAGTTGCCGTGCGCGTTGCATCACGCCCAATGCACATTAGAATTAAATTTTCCGTTCCTCGGATGCACACTTTCTTCAGCTCCCGATTCGATTCGGGCTATCGACGGCGGGATAATGGTTGTTAGGATTGGTTATTTTTAATATTTACGTTTAGGATTGATCTTGTGGGGCACGAGAAATTCATTGAATTAATTTTGTCCCCCCTTAATCGTTTATGTGCCGCTTCGCTCTCAGAATTTACCATAAAACTTGTTACAAAAATTCACGCTACTGATTCGAACGTGTAGAAACACCCGTGGAAAATTTGTGCTGATTCGATGGGGGATCGCTTAGGAGAAATTAATTCTCGAGCATCGCAGTGGAAACGTGTGTATACACCAGAGAATGTCCGCTCGAAGGGTGTGTACGCGCGCGGTTTAATGGCGGTTTGGGCTGTTTTCTCGGGTTGCGTGCGGCTAGAAACATTGACGTCGAATAACACTGTTTAGACGGCCGGACGAGATGTTAATACGGGAGTAATTCGGTCGGGGGGCCGGTCGCCACAAATCAAGCGCACAAGGTATTCGCTGGAAACGAGCATAGCTCGCGCAACAAACAGTACCGCGGGAGAAAGACAGACGGCGACGCGCCGAGCCGAGAGAGAGAAAAGTTGCGGTGGTTATACACATCCTCCGAATGCGTACGCGACTGCTGATGGTTTGTCGTCGTAGCGGTGCACGTGATTCCAGGCCCCTCATCAAGGGTCGTAACTCGTGAAATAATGCGACGACGAATTCACGTGGATGTAATTCGACGAGCGGTGATCCCGAAACTGCCGGATGATCATAAGACGGTCTCGATCGAAATCTACCATTTAGGCACTCGCTATCGACGGAGAGAAGTGTACCCGAGGGTGGGGCGAGAACGGGGAAGATCGAAACAACAAGCCGGAAGCTTCTTCGTGATGATCACTCTCTCTTCTCTCTCTCTTTCTTTCTCTCGCGAGAAATAGGACGTTGATTGCACCGACAGGCCGAAGTCAGCTTCGCTTCTTATCCTCTTAATACACGAACAATTCGGTTAATGGCGCGCACGGTTAACCGGTAATCAGGAAACAAGACTAGCAGAAATCTAAGGAAATCGAGTCCTCCGCGCACCTCGTAACCTGTGGTTTCAGGTGATATCGTATCTAGCAATGCTTGAAACGCAGATGCTGAAATTACACGGTAATCTGTCATCGTTTAGAGAAAATCTCTTCATCTTCGATAGCGCTAGATCGGTATGTACTTTGCCCAAGACCCGTTAAAGTGTTCCGAATTGTTTAAAACTCAATAAATTCGTTTCGTTAGATGTACATAGTAATAAGCGAGAACGCGAGAGTAATCGTACGAATTTATGGTTTCCAGGGTTAGGCAGTCTTCTGGTGACTCTGCTCGTGGTCTCGGTGCAGAGTGCTCCGACGATGAATCCCGAGAACAGACGACTGACCTCGCCCCCAAAGTGGTTGAACCCCTGTGGCCAGGCAACAACCGGAGACTTCACCGGTGATTTGGACGTGGAGGAGCTAACCGACTCGGAGCTAGTTCATTTTGTCATCCAGCAGGCGAAAATGTCGCTAGCGCAGACGGAGGAGTTTCGCGCGGCTTACGTGAGTACCACGATCCAGAATCATGCATCATCCGGTATCGATCTACATACGTATATTCTCGTCCGTTCTTCGTCATCGTCGTCGAGGGGTTCTTCCGCTCCGGAAAAAAGAACGCGCTCGACGGTTCGCGCGCTCGCGATATCGACGATCTAACAGACGAACATTAAGTTCATCAATGGTTCGATAATTACTAACGTGACTTCTGGTGGGGATCGGACGGGGAAAGGGGACATCGAGCGGAAGGCGGTTATGGTAGTACTTCCGGTCGTACGGACGTTGATCGTTGAATCCCAGAGACCTTCGAAAGAGATCTTCGACTTACCAATGCTGCTCGATGTACTCGATTCAAAGTACACACGCGGTTTCACGTTTACCCTATGTTCAGGGAAACGAGCGATTTCTGACCGGATAGCGATTCGCAACAAACGAAAACGAAACTGCCGGAAGCGAGACGAGTTGCACTGGAATGCGACAGGAAGTGCAATCAATATGTAGAAGTAGACGATTTCTCCGTTTATTTCTCTTTTCCGCTCTGTGAAATGTCAAGATCCGTATAAAAATAGATTTCGTTGCACTCGTGCAGACGAAATTGTATTAATATTTAAATATGGGTTTCCGGAATATGGTGGATTATTTTTGAGAAGATCGCCGCCGCCGGTGCGTCTCCCTTCTTTATTTCAATTACATTTGTCTATATTTATATATGTTTCCTCCGGTGAACGGTTATTCATGACAATAACTCATTCTCGTCACGCAACTGATCGGCGACTACAGACGATTCGTCCGTGTGTTTAAGTATTCGAATGTTCCTCTTAGCGCGCGGATGGTTCGGAAAGTGGTCGCGCAGTACGGGATTACCCTGTTTCTCTGATTCCCATGCATCCTGCGCGCGATATTTATTGCGCGTAATTGCACAGATCGAAAATGTACTTTGTAATCGGGAGGAGATACCCGGCGCGCACCGCGGCAGAAAATAAAAAAAGAAAAGAGGATGAGACGACTCACGTTCGACTCCTATTATGCGTCGACGATTGGTCGAAAGTGACATTTTCCCCGCCGACAGACGCCGCTTCCTGTCCCACCACTCCTCGGCCGTATTATGAAATGTGTAAGCGATCTACCCGCGCTCCCCCCTCCCTCTCAAAAAGGAGAGAAAAAAACCCGAAAAATAGATCCGTTCGACCGCGCACGAAGATCCTTTCGTTTCGAAAGAATCTTCCCAGCCGATCGTGCCTTATTATCTCTAACCAAGGACAATAAATCACGGTCCCGGTTCGGCCTCTGTGTGTGTTGCTCAAGGTTCCTCTCTTCTGAAACGATCCGAAAAAAGAGACGTGGAAACCGCAGGATCGAAGCTACGGTTACACACGCGAAACTTTAGTCTCGTTTTTTTTTCACGGAGAATAGATTAAGCTCGGTCGCCCTCGTACCCCACCTCCTAGTTATGCATCGTGCACACGTGTCGACATGATTTCGGGGACCATAACTGAACGTCCTTACATGCCCGCCGGAGTTCTTGGACCCACCTGACTCATCCTTGACAGCCGCTCTCTCTACGCGTTTCCTGTTTCTACGTCGGCCACGGGATCGTGGATCGTTGTATGCACCGCGCAGCTTGGATTACATCGCCCGTTTAAACCCCCGCTTTCGCGGTCTCTTTCGCAACACGGGAACCTCCCTGCACCACCGCCGTGACCCATTTCGTATTCCTTGTTCCGCAACTGGTCGGGAAGTACAGCTGATTTTCAAGAAAATCTTCCGAAGGGAACAGGATAGTCCATGAAAAATATTAGGTTAAGGCTGGAGTTGGTCAGCCATAATTTCTGAGTACAATTGAAGTCGCCAAGTTGATCAATAACTTGTCATTGCAACCGAAGTTACCTAATCGGCTTGTGTCGCCTCTGGCATGAATGATTATCTTTAGACCAAGCCGAAGTTGATCAACCACGTTGATTTCCGGTAATTAAAGTAAGTCAATGGGTCGGCGCCTCGGCTATAAGTTTCAGGTGCAACATGCGAACTAGTGATATTTCCAGTCGGCGTAGCAAATAGGGAGTCGCACGCACGAATCGAGTGCACGTTCATCGAGATTAGGATTCACAGCACGCGACCACAAAAGGCGTTTGCGTCTCTGCGCGTATAGGGCTCGTTCCGGCCCTATTCTGTGGCCTCATCGAACTCACCGTGGAAACGCTCGTCGTCGTTACATCATCGCTGGACGATACTCGATACCGATGTTTTCTAAGTCAGCGCATAATCTGATATCGTTCGGCTACCCCTCCCCCCTTCTTCTCTCTTCCTCTTTGGCCCGCTTGGGAAAAACGGGCATCACCGAGAGAGGACCATACACACTTTGCTGTGTGTCTCTCTTTTTCTCTCCCCCGACAGTCACCTTTCCCAGAGTCGAGAACACTTCGCCGGGTGCTAAGGACGTCCCTGATGCTGTTGATACCTCTCGCTCTTTCTTTCTCTCTGTCTTTCCAACTCCGACACTCCAGGCGACGCACTGTCTGGTAGTCCAGTGACGTCACTCGCTAGGTCTTGTTATCGTTTTAGCGTAGCAGACACCACGACGAGAAAAAGCAGATTAGACAGAGGGTACGGAGAAGCGAGCAGCTTTCGTGAGACCGATCGCAAACCCACGCGCAGGTGGTCAGCGATAACGTTCCGATCCGCGAATTCCTTGTTCGTTATCAGTCTCGCGGTATTCGACATCTGTTAAGGCCACCAAGCAGCACCACCAGTGTGGTGAAGTCCTTTCTCTAAGTAGACCGAGGTATTTCAATAACTAGAAGCTTTTTAACGTTCATAATTATTTCTATTTAGCGCTCATAGATCGCCCGCCTTACACTACAATCTGGAATGAAGATAGCTATTATGTGAGAAGTTTATCGAACGTTCGTTTCTTGAGGAAAAAATTATCATTGATTCGAGCTAGATACGATGCTATTTATACATTTTAAAATATTCACAAAATTGCTTCTTTTTCCTTGATTCACACATCTGTGCCTCATGAGATTACGGAAGTAACTGTTGCGCCAATGAATACAGTAAAATGAACAAGCCTTATGCAACGGAGAAAACAAAGACAATGAAACGAGCAGGCCAACGAGGAAAGTATTAGATATACAAATTTATTCGTGGCTCCCACAACGAATTTATTTCTTTGACGTCACTTCTACAAATTATATGCTCCTACGTTTAACAGTCGAAAAATAATGAAGATCAACGATAAAATAAAAACGTTACTAAATAAATAATTAGGAGATTTTTACGTCAGTTCTACAAATTATTATATGCTCCTACGTTTAACAGTTGAAAAATAATGAAGATCAACGATAAAATAAAAACGTTACTAAATAAATAATTAGGAGATTTTGACGTCACTTCTACAAATTATATGCTCCTACGTTTAACAATCGAAAAATAATGAAGATCAACGATAAAATAAAAACGTTACTAAATAAATAATTAGGAGATTTTTACGTCAGTTCTACAAATTATTACATGCTCCTACGTTTAACAGTTGAAAAATAATGAAGATCAACGATAAAATAAAAACGTTACTAAATAGTTACTAAATAGTTACTAAATAAATAATTAGGAGATAAAAGTAGTGGAAAATAGTGTCTCTAGAGACAGCGTGTCGGAAATCTAATTGCAGCGGTGTCGTGACAGAGTCGTTTCGGTAGTGTGTCGATCGTCGACCACAGATAATACCGCTAGGATGATATTCGTCGTTTGGCCGCGTGCCGGCGAGAATCAATGGATCACCTTGTACATGTGATTACAGTCGATATACTGTTGTCGGTGGATAGGAAGTTCGACGTCTACGAGTCGCGTATACGCGCATTGGCTACGTGAAGGAATCGGATAAAATATCGGAAGCGGAGGATTCCAATAAATCAGAATCGGAAGCTGCCCCTCTCCCCGACAAGGATGGGGCATCTATACCCCGGTACTCCGCCTGCATACTAAAACGCAGACCGGATACACAACCCGCCAGTGCATTTACTTGCCTCGATACATTCAATACGCACTACGACACGTATTTTCTGCTACTCCACTCGGCTGGATGTCGGTCCGTACGGTTTCATTCAAGGCTGACATATTTTTCGAACACGATTCATCGACGCCCATTCTACCTACCACTACGTACCCACACGACCATTTATTTTCTCTCCTTTCCGCGCAATCTTAGAACAGAATTGAATCACTGGGTACCAACGTGTTCGTTCGTTTTCAGGCTATTCGATTGACATAATTTCCAGCTTTTCCGCATGTTTCACTCCTTTTTGCACAATCTTGTACCTCTGAATTTAATTGCTATTGTTATTATATAATTTCGTGGCATCAATTCACTGGCATGTTTTCCTCGTGGACTGGGAATTATTCTAACTCCTTTTAGTACAATATTGGCACACAGTTTAATCACTAATTCATTCCACTCGCATAATGTCTGCTAGAAATTATTTAAACGTTGCGATCTTTTCCTTATAAATTGATCTATACTTCACATATTCATAGAATATAATATTCATGTTCATCATGTTCATATTCGTATAATTAGCCTTACTCCTTTTCGAACAACCTTAGCACAGGATTTAATTACAAGCTTCCAATTCATATATTTGCTACTTGCTAGTCCATTCTATTGTCATTTTCGAAAGAGTTTTTTTTATACAGCTTTACGGTCCGCGTGTCGAACAGAAGCTGCCTGAAAAACTGTTGTAACTCTTTCGATCGACAGTTTGAAGAAAAATCAATCGGACCGAAAAGGCCTCGATTTTTCCCCGGGCGTTTCTTTCGTGGCTGCACGAGCCATTGAATCGGTTCGTGGCCGTCGTCGCACCGAAATTTTATAACTTCTAATAAGCGGTGGAGCGGTGAAGCCGCGCTAGAAGAAAGACCGAGAGACTAATTGATTTTGACGGGTCCTCGAGTGTACCGCAGCGACCATGCCTACTCTTGCCAGCCTACTTCCTGTCAGTTTTCAGCCTGGTTTTACGATTATTCGTGCTCCGGTGTGGCCGAGGAGACTTTTACGAGGCACAAAAGACCCGCGCGTCTCAGATTTGTTCGCCGCCAGTGGTTGTTAGCGACAATTCCTTTCATTCTTCGCTTTTTCTTCCTCCCGTTCCTATCCGTTCTCTCGTCGCGATTCTTTTCGTGATTGTCTCTCTCCCTCCCTCTCCCTCGAAACAGCTGGCCAATACGAGAAAACTGGGCAAGATATTCGCGACTTCCCCGCCACGAAAATTGATCGAACCCGGGGGCCTTTAAAAGACACGTGCGCATTCCTTGTTCCGTCGGCTCGCAGGTATTTTGTATCGAGTGTGTCCAGGAGTCCTGGATAACGAATGGCCGTCGGTATCGAAACAAGCTATAAAACTCGACGATGGAATTTCTACGGTTCCTCCCGAACGATCCACACTCGGAGAACGGTGATCGATTAATCCCGAAATCGGTCGTAAAGCCGAATTTACACGCGGTATGTTTATAGTTCTTCAATGAATGGAGCGTCAGGATCGAGTTAATCACTTTTGGGTGGGGTTCATATATGACCATCTACGCTAACGATAATAATTCTTGTTTCAAAGTATATGTATACTTTGCAAGCAATCTTGTTGATACAGAATTTGTTTAGCTTTACTTGGCGTGAATTTTGAGAACGAACTATTGTCGATGGTGTTATCGCAACCGCAGGTCCTCGGAGCAGTATCGCGTGATATTTATTTCTATTCCTGGGCTAGATAAGAGTTTCGATAATCTCGTTATCACCGCGAGACCGAGCTGGACCGTAGGGTCGGAGACGCTTCAACAAATCGATCGATATGGATCTAAAACAATGCTCGAGAATATGCGACACACGCCTCGACATAATTCGTAGCGAATCATGCAAGAATACGTTACAAACAATTTTTCTAAATATAATCTTTCTCGTGAAATGCATTGTCAAAGAAAAGTTACAACTTCTAAGAACATTAAACATTATGTAATTATAGATAACAATGCACAATTAATTTGGTCTTGTCGTGGCTGTCGTCAAAAGGCGCTATTACATGTATTCAATGTAAAAAATAAAACTGATTTCCAGCTTGGTCAACGTTTCACCTCGTGATCACGTTCTGACCACGTTTTCGAGTTTCCGTCTCTCGTTTCGCCAACAAGCCGACCTTGCGACCGCTTTAGGCACCTTTCTGCAGCTTATGGTTTCACGAAACATGTACTAATGGACCATTTCCAAGTTGTCACGTGGAGCGAGGGCTTCTCCCTTCTGTCGCGATCGGAGCACCTTGTTACCGATGATTCATGGCGGTTCGAGCGTTCGAAGCGTTTAGCGATTAGCTTGCCTGGCCCGGCACGGCGCCCGAGCTTTCGCACAAGCCACTCTTTGCAAACCGATGCAGAGAAGATCGAAGTCCAAAGTAACATTGTAAACAATCCGAAATGGAGAGAGAAAAAGCTGTGACGCTTTCTACGTTCCATTAAGAACCGTCGAACTTCTTGAAAAAGTGTCCTCACAGGAAGAGTGCTCGAAAGTAAAAATTCTCTAAAGATATTGAGTTTAGATAATTTTTAGATAAACTTCGACCTACGAGATAACTCGTTGTTGGCAGCGAACGTGTTAAAGTGATGAAACTGTTAATGTCGACTCCGGTCCCCGGGAATTGCCGAAAAGCCTGCGACTCGAGCCGAACGCGTGCTGTTCGCTCGCGATGCTGACTGCTTACTCATCTGTCAGCGCGTTCGTTCCCATCGTACCAGGAACAAGGGATATCGAAAGCCTGATCTCGCGCGAGGCGCTGCTCCCTGTTTAATCAGTGACTAAACCTGTTATTGAACCATATTGCTCCCCCAGCGAGAGAGGTGCGCGGACATTTTTGCATATACGGCATCGCACCGAGCCTGTTTCACGGCCGACACTCTTTTTAGTTGGAAATAAAGACATTCATCTCGTTCATGGCCTATCATTGCTACCCTTCGCGCGCGAATATAGGCCATTCGCATGTAACTCAACAGTTAACTCCGGCAAAACCAATTCTTTTCCCGATAAACATCGCGCCGATATACCAGCCGCTGCTTATGTCGAAATATTCTCATTCTTTTTCGCACGATCTCGCCGTTAAATCAAGTTACTTTGTTTTGATGAAAATATCCAGTCTCTAACCATTTTTTCAACAGAGACAATTGTGATTGTTACTAAAATTAGTCCACGTTATTAAACTATCCGTAGTGTAAGGTTGAAAAACATTTTTCGTTTGGAAAGATTCGTCCACCAGACTAGTCACTAGAATTCCAACAAAATCTTATCAATTCAGCTGTCTGAATGAAATATAAAAAATCGTCGGGGACGAAAGATCTTGACTGTCGCGTTTGATGCTTTTCATCCCATTAAATCGTGTTAAGGATAGAAGTTTCCGAAAATTTTGTAGCTTTTACCACGTTGCAAACTTCATTTTGCAGATGACGGCTCGAAAGAAGGCGAAGGTACGAGAAAGTGCAAGAAATCAATTTTTTGAGCGACGAAGGCTAGAAAATGTGGTCGAAAACAGAGCAATTGAAAACACAGGGAGGGAGGTTCCCGAGCGTGTTCCGACGGTCGGGATTCTTTTTAGCTGAAAATAAAGACATTCATCTCGGTTCATGGGCTATCATTGGTACCCTCCGCGCGCGAATATAGACCATTTGCATGTAACGTAACAGTTAACTCTCCGGCAAAACGAATTCTTTCCCCCATAAGCCGATTTTTTCGGGCCGGTTGCACTGCCGGCCGCTGATTGCTTTCAGCAAATTGTCGGTTGTGTACGCGAGAGCGCCTCCTCGTTGCCGAACCGTTTATTAAGTTTTATGCAATTAAACCGCGGAGAGGTTACGTTGTAGTCAATTTGTACGTCGATAACAACGATAACGCACGCTAGAATGTACTTCTCCCGGCTAACCACGTAATTCGAACTATTATTTACTGCTCGGATGTCTGCTGGTGGGATAATGTTACTTTTACAAGGTTTTCGGGCCAGAAGAACGACGACGATGACGAATTTTGCATTCAGTAGATCAATCATTGAACGATCAAACGGGCGAACGATTACACTTGAACTTGTTTCGATTTGCAGGCGAAGAAAACCTTCAACATTGACTTCGATGATTTGCATGCCTTGTTTAAAGAAAGTCAGTATGATTGGCTTCCGGGGACAACGGAAATTCCGAAGCAACTCGGACAGCAACTGGACAAAGCGTATCTTGACAGGCTGGAGGTGAGTGGAAACAACATGAAAATTCCCCAATTGTTTAACGCTAAGGCAATCGATACCAAAGCCGTGAAAATGTTTCTGCTTGCTAGTTCTAGCGTTGAGCGAGTCCTTTAAACGAATTTCTTACTGAAGATCACGAATTCTGTTCACAGCTCGACACTGCTCTGATCAATGCGTACGAATACATGCAGAAGTATGCAGTGGGCTTAGAACAGATCGTCTGGGATCAAGAAGATCTGCAGCTCGACTTTCTCGAGCAATTCAGACAGACGGAAAACCTTCTGCGAACGGTAAGTGCACGCGGTTCCAGTTCGACTGGTTCCGCGCAGATTTGTACAATAAAAACAAAAAGAACACCTTTCACAATGTTGCCAAGCAACAATTAGCCTGAATTATATTGCCTGCTGTGCTCGTAAAAAACCCGCCGAGTTTACGAGTTTTACGTAAAGTCGAGTTTTGTTAAACCTTCTAAGGCTGCAACGCGAAAAAATTTATGGTTCTATCGCGGCTGACGATTTATTGAATCTGTAGTCGATCTACTCGGCACGGCGGCGATCTTGTTCTCCATTTTTTATATGCGTTATTTACATTTTTACCCGGCCTTTTCAACGGAGAGGTTTATCTATTACACTAAATTCATTTTTACAATTATTGAAATTGTAAAGGTGTTTTCATAAATATACAAATAGTTCAGTTTAGTTTCTTACACTGACATTCGCAGCACTGTAGACAACATTAATCATCACATTGTTCGCCTCTTGCCGTTCCATTTTCTTTACAGTTACAGTGATTAAAACGTCTTTATTAGGGATGGGATCAAGTACCTCGCAAACAGGTTCGAACCTTGATTGATGGAATTCGAACTCTCTATAAGTATTTCGAAAAAAAAAATAGTACTCCCAAGTATACTCGAACCATTGCCAGACAGTTTCGAACCCTTAACAAGTACTGTGGTAAACATAAATAATACTTGCAAGTGTACTCGAATCTTGGTCGAACAGTTTCGAAACTTTCGAAATTTTAATGAATATCGTTACGAATTTCCGTATTCTTGCACGCTCCGTGGCAACGTAAGGCTGTTCCGGCGCGGCGTCTGTTCACTTCTTTTTTGTAAACACGCTGTGGAGATGAGAGAGAAAACGGGGTCTCATAATTTTACGAACGCTTGTAATTATAAGTACTCATTCCGAGGTTCGATAACTACTTGTATACAATAAATACTTTTTAAGTATAATCATTGAAACTTTTATTGCTTTTAAGTAGTATTCGAAACGCATGAAATGAAACTTGGTTATTGAACTTGACTCGGATTCGTGAGTACATATTGAACTTGATCCCATCCCTAGTCTTCATAAATATTCCATTTTGTCGATCGTAACGAATTAGTCGAAATTAGTTTATGTTATCGGCGCACAGGTTCGATCCAAAATCAAGACAAAGCAATTTTGCAATTTAAAAGATTTTTCTCAACGTTTCGATCCAAGTATGGATCATCTTCAAGAGAATTTTGCGTTTGCTATGTATGAATTGTTTAGAAGTGTATACATTTGCAACTGAATTCGATGCTGGCTCGTTTTCGAGTTTAGCTCGTGCCAGCATGGTATTCAGTTGGAAATTTATACACTTATAAACAATTTACACATAGCAAACGCAAAATTCTCTTGAAGATGATTCATACTTGGATCGAAACGTTGAGAAAAATTTTTTAAATTGCAAAATTGCTTTGTCTTGATTTTGCATCGAACCTGTGCTCCGATAGCATAAACTAATTCCTAGTCTTCATGCAAACAAATGTCGTAGAAGGGAAAATACATTTATTTTAATGCCAACATATGGATTACAAACGAATCAAATTGTATTCCATCTAAAATGAGACGCGTAACATTCGTATTCGCTAGACTTTGTTAAAAGCGTTCGTCACGAGTCTGGCTCGTCAGAATACGGCAAGGGGTTAACGCACGTGTTGCACGGAGTTTGATCATACTCGCAAAGTATCGAAGAGATTGTCGATCGTGACCGAGAAGTATGTTTAACGCCTCGAATGGTATGATTGCAGGTTCTGTGCGAGTTGCAAGTGGCGTTGGCGGAGCGTCAGCTGACGTCGCGGCCCGACGTGACCCGTGACATCATGAGCGCGGAGTACCGGCAGTTGTCAACATCGGAGACGTTTCGGAACCTGCGGGACTGGGTGATCTTCCGCGATTACATGAACGCGCTTGAATACGTGGTGCAAGTGTTCGAGCACCTGCACCGCGGTCTTCAGTCCTGAGGGTGGCAAGGCGAAAGCCGTGGAAGGGCTACCAGGCGTCGACTCGCCCATCTGAGGAAGCTGCCGGACCACCCTAATCCGGTCGGTCATCTTTGAGGTCACTGGCACAAAAGGCGGGTATAACAGAGGAGGAGGAGGAATAGGCGCCAGGCGTGCTCTGTCAAGCAGGCTGAGGGGCTGTCATACGTCCCCGCGGCGATCAACGATCTATCTATCGGTCACTGACCAGTGGGACCGTGGACACTACCAAGCGACTATCGATAGATAGCTTCATTGTCGTCGCCGGATAGCTAGAATCGTATCACCAGCCGAAAATGCCTAAGCAGAACTCTGTGACGACCGCGGGATTAAGGAAGATGGGGAACCAGAGTCGCACGATTTACGTAGCCAGATGGCTTTCGCCGCCCAGTTCACGATCGTGCAACACACGTACACACACACACACACACACACAAACTTCTAGAAAACATGCTGTACGTTCACCAGAATGTCGCATGTTACCGATCGCGTCACGTGCGAGAAGTGGAAAACGACAAACCGCCGTTGAGCAACCGATTCTCAACAACTCGAACAAAGTGGCGGTATGGCACGGCTGCTCGTACCAGGGGATTTTCGATTTTGAAACTTCCGAGACAGTGTTTTATAGAGTGATCCGAGTGTTCGAAGCAAGCTGCTACGCTGGGAAAAAGTCGAAATGAAAAGACGCGGGAGAAGGAATCGTCTATGAAGGCACATCGGCGATCGTTCTATCCCGGATCGGATTTTCGTGTCTTTCTCATTTCGACGGTTTTCCCTTGAGATTCCGCGGCAGCCGTGCCCCGATCCGAGGCTTTGCACTTCGTCGAGGGTCGGCGAAACGAAAAGAGACGAAGCACACGCGAGACAGAGAAAGATGGAAAGAGAAGGGAACGGATTCCGACGGAATCCTTTTAAACGAGCTTGTGCACCGCAGCGGTATTATATCCTAAGTACACAAGGAAATACAGTATTCGCGCTTTAAGTTAGACTATTCGCGTCACGGCAAGAAAGGAAAAAGCAGAAAATTCGTACGCGTAGCCGATTTTCCGTCGCGTACTATCCACGCGAGCAAAGAAAACGATGCCGTTCGAACGTCGGCGAACCACGGGTCTCGGGAGGATTTGTTTCCCGGGGCCCCGAGACGTACCCATTTAATCCTACACGATATAATTTATTGACTAACTGTAATATTATTCTATTCGTATTTATTCAGATTATTTATTTTATTTTTGTAAAGATTTTACATGTCCGATTTAAACTGTATTTAAAGTGTCTAGTTGAGCTTAAAATTGCCTAGAGTGTAAGAGAAGAAACAGAAGGATATATTATTAATATTATTAATATTATTATTATAATTATAATTATTATTATTCATGATTAATATTATTAGTAGAATTATAATAATATCTTAGAGGAAGAAGATGGTAACGCATCGACGCGGCCCGACGCCATTTTACGTTACGTGCCGCGCTGCTGCTGCTACTCCCTTCGCCCCGTGTCAAGATGAAACATTCGATTAGGACGCTAGGCTCCGTGCTCTCTTCGATTCGGCGTGAAATCGATTCTGTGTTCGACATTGGCTGACAATTTTTAGATTCTCTTTAGCCCGCAATTCTTTTTTTTAAGCAATTTTTTCCGTTCGATGCCACGATCGAGACGTACCTTTTCGACTTCGTGCCTTTTCTCGAGGGTCTCTTGATTTTACACAGCCATAACGCGTTTTGGTTTTAGACGGCTTTTATTTATCGATTTTTTGTTGTTTTATCGCCACGATGTTCGTCGCTTTTACGCCATTTTATCCTGAAAACCGAGAAGGAACGTCGACGTCCGAGAGCAATCGACAGGCCCCCCGTACTTACGTGATTTTTACCATAAATCGACGGCTAAGCAAGCTTATTCGTAGATAGTCCGCGCAAGGCTAATTAGGCTAAAGACCTGTACGTACACGCACCATATACGAAGCGCATTCTCATTTCCATATCATCTTGTCTGTGATATGCATCGTCGTCCCACGTGTGACTAATTGTTATTGTCTGATCGATCCGCTTCATTGTTTCGAGCGAGAAAACGGAGGAAGATGAAACCGAGGAAACCGGTGTGTGAGAGAATGAGTGAAAGAATGCGCCTGAGAAAGAGAGAGGGAGAGGAAGAGGGCGAGAGAAAGGGAATGTCTGGGTGGCAATGTCGATCTCGTGAATCGATCTCGAATATATCTCATTTTTATCATGTCTCATTTCGTACATTTTATTTTGATAGATAGCTTTTCTTCGTTCTTTCGGAGCACACCGATCGGTTCGTTCTTCCGGAGCACGCCGATCAGTTCGTTCTTTGTCGAGCATTTTCGTTTTCCCTTCCGCGCAACCAGAAAGACTGTGTCGTTCTAGAATTATACGGGTAGAATTTTGTTGGAGGATCGAGCGTGATCGCGAAGAAGTTAGGATCGAACATCGGGCGACTCGATGCGAGCCATGATCGCAAGCAGCAGCGCAGCCTGTTCTAGCGTCGAGCAGGGAAACGATTCTACCGATTCTGCCGATCTATATTCTCTTCTTTTTTTCTCTTCTTCGAAACACGACCCAGTTTGTCCAAATTCAGCAACGCCAGCACGCTATTTCGGCGATCTATCTGTCCCTTGTCGTTGGAAGAGGGCGCGTACCTCTGTGCAAAGATTCGTGGATCCGCCAAAATACATGCGATTATCTCCGATTTGTGAGCTGCTTCTTTCGAATTGACAGTGTTGAGTTCTCGAGACGGTTCGAGACGTTTCGAACGGTCCACGAAATCGATGCGCAAAGTGTACGGTAAATTTTCTGTAAAATAATTACTGATTGCTTGGTATATGTTGTATATAAACATTTCTGATGATATAGAAGCTGAAAAATATAATTATGTATGTGAATATGTAATATGTATACGGGCCCCTTCCCCGAACCGCCCGCTCTGTTGTATCATATTAAACCAAAGACAGTTCGACATGAACATAAACGCTATATTTATTTATTTATTTTCTCATGACGAAGCGCGCTCAACTAATAGCAACTCCAATACTGTTCCATGCATCCACGCTATCCAGTTTCCTCAAAATCAAACTAGAAATTAAGAAATGAATACACTCGATTCGGTATACAATAAACTACAATTGCGAGACAATTATCTTCGTCTCCTTGGATTCCATAGATCCCATAGAGACCGAGTGAGAGATCTGACAGCTTCGACAAACAAAGTTGAAAGGCTGTGCCGTCGTTTTATCCGTTTTATCAATAAAAGGCGCCAAAAAATAGAGAAGGATGATCCCGGTATAATAAAAAAGTGACGACAGTAGCAAGGTCTACCTCGGATTCGTTTCGACCGCGGCTCGAAGGGATCGCTACTTAATTCCATGGTTGATTTTCTGTCTGGACAGGAGAGAGACTTGTCGTTTCCCATGATCAATGGCCGAGTCGTTGTGCCATCGGTGCTGCCTACGTCGTCGATGTTTGAGAGGAAACGCGTAAGTACATGATCATCATCCCGGGCACGGCTCTGTCCCAAGCCGCCGTGTTTGTCCGCGCTGTTAGCTCGTTGTCATCGCTCTCCCAACTTACCTTCTCATAAGGATTTCTACTTCACTCGTGCTGACCGTCTGTTTGACGACCCATGCCCGTTCGTTCCCTCCTCGTGTCCTCGCCCAGGTGGTTTCCCGAGCGCCGCCAAGGTGTCAATGTTTTGCCTAGCCATTAAGATCATTAGTCCTCCTTCCTGCATCGCCGAACCGTTCGGCGTCGGGCCCCGGCCATCAAATTCTAATCGTCTGTGTCCACGGGAAACCTTTCAGCGTTTCCAAATCAGATGTCGAAATTCGCTTCTTCTCGTTCGAGTTGGAGATCAATGATTGACCGCAACACCTTGCCGACCAAGCTTCTTAGTTGTGGGAGTTAAACGATCCGGACGATCATCCAAAGGTGCAGTTTGCTGGAAACAGTCACCAAAGAGTTATTAAATTTTGTCTTTGTCAGGCTTTTCAACATTTTCTAATGCAGTTGTGTTGGAAATGCCTCGGTTTTTATTTATTGGAATTATTTGGTTTGGAGATCGACGATTCGAGGATGCAGTTCGCTGGAAATCGTCACGAAAGTGTTATCAAATTCTCGTCTAGTGATTCGTCAACTATGAACAGGTTTTTATGTTTTCTAACAATAACTCGAAATTGGAGTTGAACGGGTGAACGATGATTCACGGTCGCAGCTCGCCGGCTGTCACCGGAGATGCAAATATTCGTCAGCGCGTCCCGTTATGGGAGTCGACAAGTATTTAGGCTGGTTAACAAGACAAGAATGAGCAGCGAAATCTGGAAAAAGCCTGGGCGCATGCATACCAGGCCCGGGAGCGAGAGGGCCGAGAAGGATGACGCGCCGCCGCCGCGCCGGTGTCTTCGCCGATGATGCAGGTAGGGATCGACGATCGGATCTCATGCGGCGAGGTATGAATGAGTCGTGAGAAGAGGCCAAAAAAATCGGTCAGTACCATGAATGGCTGGGAAAACTGCGACGTTCCCGCGAAGAATGTGTACCTCTTCCCCCTCTCTCTCTCACTCTCTTCCTCCCTCTTCCTCTTCTGATTCTACATCTTCTTCTTCCTCCACGGCCGTGTCTTTTTCGTTTTGGCCGATCCTCGATGACGACGAACCGAAGTGCCGGCCCGATCCTTTTGCACTTGGTTTTCGAGCAAGTCCTGGGAGCGGTCCGGGAATCGTCTAGTCTCTGTTGCCGCGGGCAAATACTTCGGCTCCTTTCAGCTCGAAAAAAATAGGAGGCCTCGTTGTAATTAGGACAGTGCGCCCGCATGGCCTGCTGGATGGAGTCTCTCTTCCACCACCTCCTCTCCATTCTCCTTCATCACCCGCTATCTCGTCCTTCCTGCCTTTCTCCATCTTTCATTCTCCTACTCCTTTTCCTCCGTTCCTCTCCTCTTCTTCCTCCAATCCTCCTCCTCCTCCTCCTCCACCTCCTCCTCCTCCCCCTTCCTCTGTCGTCCTTGAATACCCGAAGGCATCCTGCCGCTACATTCCTAGTGACCCTCGAGACAACTTTCAATAACGTTGAGACAAAAGACTTCCAAAGTTGAGTGGTCCCCGTGAGCTGGACCGCCGTGGAACCCTTGCGTGTGTAGACATAACGCCTCGTGCGTCACGCGGATTCAATGACGCGGACGATGCACGCTCCGAACGAGCCTCTTCAACGCCCCAATAAATCCCCGGCTTCCAAATGCACGCCGGGAATCCTGCAGAAATTTGCGACCCTCGTTTGTCCCGACTACGACCGTTCAAACAATCTAATCGAAGTGCAATTTAAAGACAGATTGGAAGAATGTAAGAATACCAGTTCACTAGCTTCAGCTTATTCCAAACAATAAAGCTGGAAAGAAATTTCTGTTCTATTCAATTTTTATTTTGCGTCAACATCCGCAGTCCAGTGATCCCAGACGAATGGTTTATTTCAGCCATTGAGAACAAAAATTCTACGTAGCTTTATCGCCTAATTGACTAGCAGAGGTTTATACGTATATCTTTTACCAGATGATTTTAGCTGCAAGGACGAACAGAGACGTTCCCGATGGTAAGTGATGTCCTTCTCTCGGTGGGTCTCGATAAGGGCCACCGACAAAGGGCTGTGGGTAAACAATTGGGATGCTTTATGACAGAATCCGAGATACGGAGGACATCGGAGGGCATTAGGAGCGACGCTGGTTTCTCTCGGTGAACGCCGGAGAATGGCTTCAGAGAAAAGAGGTGCCGTTCGTGGGAACCGTGAGACCGCTTCCGAGAAGTTTTGAAGCGCGGCGTAGACATCGGACCGAAAAAAAGAAAGTGGATAGAAGCGATTTGGGGACCGACGAGAGGAGAGACGATCGATATTATGGAAATGGTTTGGCTCTTTCGCAACATAGAGCCGAGTACCTGCGTGATGCCGACGCGGGTGCGGTGGTGGTGGTGCTGCTGCGAACCGATGCGATGATCGCAAGCTTCATCGGCCGGCTACGAACATAATTTCGACCAGCTGTTCCGGGCCAACGAGATGCATTTTGTCGCGAGATAACGCGGCCGAGGACGATTCGGGTGCGTGGGTGGGACGGCTGATAGCCGGTGAAACACACGAACACTTTTAACGACTAATTGCCGTAGATAGGACCCGCTCGAGAAGCTGGGTGTGGAACTGGTATACATATATCGTTGATCGTCCTCGCGAAATGCATGGGAACCAGAGTCGTCTGACCCGGGCATGTGTCATCGTTCCCGTATCCACGTGGATTCCACGGCGATCTTAATCTAAGCGGACTGACCACTATCGTCTACCACCTCTGACGGACTGTCCCCCAGAAACTCTACGTCCACCGCAAACACCATTTTTCTTCGGCTCTTTTCCGTTCAGTTTCTCTTCTTCTAATCTGTTTTTTACAAAACAAGAAGTTTGATTTAGTGATGATCAGCATCACATTCGATCAGTCAGCATTGGCAAACTGTTTTAAGGGGGATCTATACCCTACTGAAGTAACTAGAAAGGAACTAGAATCTTACTAGATTTTGGGTCTAAACATGGGTTTACGCGCATCGATTTTTTGTCCTTATTTGAGAAGATTTATGGCTGGATGAGGGCTCATTCTATAGAGGAAGGTTAAATACCGCGCGCTCTGCTATTGATTTAACGAGATTATGTTTATATCTAATAATATGAATGCCCAAAGTAGAGAAAAAATCCAGAAAAATAACCGTAGATTTCAATGTATTTTTCTGTCTCAAAGAGACATTTTTGACTGATGTGATGAGCAGAGCGCGCCGTGATGAACCTTCTTCTATCAAATGAACTATTGTGTAGCTCAAAATATGCTCGTATAAGGACAAAAAATTGATGAACGTGATTTCATTCATATAGCAGAGATTTCCCCATATTGCGTTCATGAAGACAAAAGGTCCTCTCTGATGTAGAGCCAATCTAGACCTAATTTTATTTCAGTTAGTTTAGACGAGATGGTGCCTAATCAGAAGGACTGTCAATCAGTGCTGCGATATTGTGCAACATTTCACTGCTGCACTGCTGTCAATGTGGAATCATAGTAAAACTGACACAGACGAGGTACATATTCTCATCAGGGGCACTAATATTAGTGCGACCTGTCCTGTATAACGGCATTCGCGACGAGCTGAATAGAATATGGAAATACCAAGTAACTCCATCTCGTGTTCATTATGCAGTTGCGTGTTTATCAATGTTACCAAATCTTTTTTCTGCACAGAGGTTGATAACATTGATAAATACCCCAAAATCAGAGGGTATAGATCCCCCTTAACTGCAAATACGATTTTTGTTTGCATCCTCTTCCTTCAATATTCACTCCGCTGATTTCACCCCATGCATGTTTCTGTACTCGAAAATACTTTGACTGCATAAGTATTTGTGAAATTTTATTGATCTTCATGACGGTAGCTATGAGAAGATTAAACAATTTAATCGAATATACATATAAGAATACTCTAAAAACAAATATTGTAAAAAATTAAACCGACTTCGAAAAAACGCACTAAAAATGCACTAAAGAGTACTTATGAAATAATTTCCATTTAATTTATGTGAATACGCACGAACATAACATTTTACCTACCGGAAGCCTATTAATAGGATTTCCAATAATTGTGCTGTACCAAAAGAGAGCATAGAAATTTTCTATTTACACTGCGATCTTAAATGAAACTATTAGATGACGTTATTGAGGGTGACTTGTTAGTTCACAATGAAAATTGCTGTTGCTACTGAAGGCTCCATTAAAAAAGTTTTTACGCAATAATCATCGGTCGGTAATGTGTTAAATACAAAACAATCTTTTCGGAGGCGGCGCAAACATTAAAAATTTTCCAAATGACAGATGTTGCTGATTATGATTTCATTGGAATATTATGGACATGGAAATCAGTAGGTGGGAAGAGGAGATGCATTAATATGTGAAAGCACGTAGAAGAATTTAAGGATTTTCGTAATTTCCAGTGACGAAAATTTTCAATTTTGCACCGCCTGCGAAACGATTGTATTTTATTTAAGTTCATGTGTATTCGCATAAATTAAATGATAATTATTTCATACATTTTAGTGCACTATTTTAGTGCGTTTTTTCAAAGTCAGTTTAATTTCTTTTTGCCGCCTGAATGTAAGAACTAGGTAACTTACAAATTCCTCATTTTAGAGAAATTGATGAAACAGTGTTTTACGATTTTAAGATTATGGTAGGGAGACCGTTATTTTAAACATAATGCCAATGTCTGCTTATATTCCTTCATTTTAAGTGGAACAATACATGAAAAAACATCATTTATATGTTATCTGTATAGATAACTATAGAAATCTGTATTTATTTTTTATCTACTTTGAACACTGTTCACTAGATGTCGTAGATTACTTTGATAGGTTACCCAGTTTTGACATTAAATTCTACTTGATTTCTTCTTTAATAGGAAGTAGATAACTCAAAATGTCCAAATTTCAAGTTACCTAGTTCTTACATTCAAGCGGCGATATTATTAAACAATTTATGGACTAAATCTTCTTGTACCAATTTTGGTAAGACAATTCACGAAAGTAGACGTTTGTATAGCAGTCTGTACCAAGAGAGAGTGTTTCATCATCAAAAATAGTGATTCTATCATGATGTAGGAGGCCATTAAGGATCGTCGCAGTGCTCTAAAATTCCCATGCAAAGTAAACTAGCGTAGTCCAATTCCGGTAAAGTAACAAAACGAAAATGGAAATTCGTGTAGAGATCAGCCGGCTATAGCCAGACGAGAGTGTTTCATCATGAAAAATAGTGATTCCATCGGGGTTTGGCAAGCCATTACGTGTTGTTACAGATCTTCCAGGCCCTTATGGGAAGTAGTAGCGGCGAAGGTAGTCAGTTTGGTGGCGGTGGCAGCGAAGGGTTTAAGAACGTAGCTCGAAGCGGGAGGACGAGGTCGCGACATCGTGACCACGGCCAGCCACTGATTTACATATTGTCCACCGGTGAACCAGCATCGCGGCTTTTTGTTTTGGAATGCCTGCCGAGAGCGAGGAGAGGAGCCTTCCGTCTTCGTTTTTCACGGTGAGCCTCTCTTTTTCTTTCTGCTTCGCTCGTAATAGCGTCCCGATCCCGACGCCGGTGCTATCCACCGAGCCACCAACGTCGATCTCCCCGAGAACTCAGAGAGAAGGCGTCGGAGTAATGCATTCTCATTTTTCGACCGGCAACACCCTTTCTGTCACTCGCCAACCCGCTGTACTATGGCATACGAAACAACGCCGACGATCGGGCTGATTAAAAAATTCTTCTAGTCGAGCGTCGCCGATCCCGAACGATAAAACGGCGTGCACGCGTTCACGAACGCCATTTTTAACCCTGAAAACTCGAGTTGCGACTCTGACGAACCAAAATATGTTTCACACGATTCAATTTACATTCAATTTCAACAATATAGCTGTTCAAGGTCGTTCGAAGTCATAAACGTAAAAGAAATAGCCCATTCTGATTTAATAGGCAGTTAATTAATAGACTAACCCTCCCCCAGCCGTCCGTTCTAGTTAATAAACGACCGCACAAACGCGCTCGAAGTAAATGAAGGTAATATCGAGTCGATGGAAGGTAAATACCTGCACACTCTACCTCGGCATTGTCGCAGTCCGAAAATGAGGTTCTATGCAGCCGTCGATTGCGGAGGCACCGCGCAGGTTTGCCCCAGGGCCAGGTGGACGGTCGGAGTGCGCCCGATGGTTAAGCAGAGTTGTAAAACTCGGGGCAGATTAAGGTGTCGCAAAGGCGTGTAGACAAACTGCGACGTGCTGCGAATAATAAAACGGCAGGTTAAGGGTTCTTTGCACCATGCGCTTTTGCAGGTATAACTGTGCACTCCGCTGGTTGCTCCGCCACCTTGGATCCGAAGGCCTTGGCCCCTTTAGTCTCTTAGTTTTCACAACAATGCGACAACACGAGGCGCCGTTCCTACGATCCCCGCCGCTTTGCAAACGTCGAAAGGTGCAAGGTGCTGCTGCTGCTGGGATTCCCAAGTTCGCCGGCGAATTATGACTAACCACGTAACAAGACGTCTTCGAATAGTTCTCAACCTTGTCTCAACCTTAACTAGTCAACAGATGGTGCACCTTAAACTTGCCCGTGCACGTTGGCAGTTTATTAGCTCCAGCTTTCGAGTCCTCCAACTTCTGTCTGCCACGTTGAGCATTGACCTTGTCGCCATGTCGTTTAAAAGCAAATTTCAATTGAAGAGAGAAGCTCTCCTCAATACAATACAAATTCAACGGAGGAGAAGTTACCTATCAATTTGCTACTGTTCTAATAAATATAATATTGGGTATGGGAATAAGCTTCCGCCCTTTTGGAGATGTCGTTGTACTTAAGTACCGATCGCGTATTTAATAGAACGTAGTACATGTTTTTGAAAGGTCTATGTCTAAGCTTCAAAACGCAGTTAGTGGCAATTGTTTCAAGCGTGAACAGCAGTCAATTTTTCGCGTGAAAAATGTCGACTTTTGTTGCAAGTAAGCAGCATTTGTGGGAAGTCATGTCGCATTATTTTGTTTTAAAGAAAGGTGTTATATATTTACTATATATATTTATTATATATTTACGGGGACGATGCTCCATCAAATACATAATTTCGACGTAAGGGCAAAGATTGCGATGGTGTGCCAAAAAATTCGAAGATACAGATTTCCCAGCATTACTTGGTGGAAATCCACGTCAAACACTTGCAGAACTGTCAATTGAGTTAAACGTCGATCGATCTACTGTTGGAAAACGTTTTCACGCTATGGGAATTGTTTATACGCTTCTTTTCAACAAAAAGGGGCGGAAACGTATTCCCATACCCAATACATATAAAGTTTAGACATTTTTTACCGAACGCACATATTGTAAAGAAGAGCAGCGAGATTGTCGATAATGAAATTATTCCGTCGAGTTTCACAAGGGTTTTCATCACAACCCGAGCGAGACGAAGCGAAAGAGAGAGAGAGAGGAGTGAGCGAGGAAGCATCAAAGTCTAAAATAAGACACGGAGCACAGGATGAAGACCTTTCGGGAAAGGTTCAGCAAACCGCAAAACCTACCGTGGATCGTTTCGGAATCGACGTGTCCAGTTCTGTTGGGTGCCGCGCCTCTCCACTTCATCGTCCCACTTGTTGCCGACCGCAGCTGTGCACGAGGCTCATGCTGATGCCTTGTTAACATCCGCGAAACGACTATCAAGAATCCCAAAGAGCTCGCCGCATTAGAAACCGGCCTGGAGAAGGAAGCTCGCTTGCCCGGATGACTCCGGCTCCCATGTAGATTTGTCAGACGCAATAATATCGCCTGCGTCCCGTATACCTACTGCACCTAAAGCACGTTAAGAGGATTCCTACACGATTATGAGCCGGCGATCCCGGAACGCCGGTAATGGCGACAGATAAAGGACTGGTTGTAAACAATGACGGTGTTTTTTCTTATTTGAGAAACCGCCCGGGGGACGACGTCTTCATCGATTCCCAAACGATCCGGGTCAACCGGATAATTGAGACAAACTGCCGCGACTTTGATACTCGATCCTCGTCGATTTCTCGAATTTATGAAAAATGCATACACCGATTGTTTTTAGGACGGGCGCACGTAAGGCCAAATACTTAAATTACGACGACAAAAATAGAAATAAAAAGTTTCTGCAAACTAGTGACCAATACCATCGTAACGTACTTCAAGAAACAGCCCACAATGCACAGTGTGCAATATCGCCCGAAACGCGTACAAAATATGAAATTGTTGTTTGACTTTCACGAAACTTGGTATACTAAGGTTTTTTGTGCTGCTGATTAAGAATCTAATACCAGATTAATGTTCAACTTAACCGTTTATTAATTTTCATTAATAAAATAATGAAGTTTTGGATTCTGTATTACAATTTTAACATATCATCACATTAATACTAGACAATTGAAGAACAAGTAATAGGATATTAATAAATTCAAACAGCAATATTCATAGCTTACTTGTTTGAAGCAGAACTATGTAGAATTAATATCATTTGATATAAGAGATATCGAAGAAACGCCTTTATGTGTATAAATATCTTTTACAAAAATACAGTATATAACATATATAAAATACATTATATAATTATGACATATATAAAATATATTACATGCTTTATGTAACAATAAAACTTATTAAATATAATAGCGACTGCGATCCGCGACTCACGACTCTGATCTGCTCTGGACCGAAAAAGGCAATTAGGACCCGTGTCACACGATATCTACCGATCTTATCTTATCGTTAGTAAAACATAGGTTTCTATTGCTTATACAAACGTTATTTATAAATCGTAGTTGGTAACTTTGGATTTTCTGAACGGCAACACAAATCCGTAATAGGATGCATCTAATAACATTACGTTTACATTACAAACATGAATAATTTATTAATAGCATATACATTTCGTTGCTGATCAGATTAAGAATACTCTCTTGTTAGTAGAAATTTTTAAATAATATTTTAAGTATACTTATTGACTGGATTTATTGCATCTATGCCATATACAAACGTTAATGTAATAAATCCAGGACAAGTCTCTCACAGTTAAAACACGAGTATCTTTTTTTTTTGGTAAACTCCGGCAAAGTTTTCTTTTTGTATATTATTATGGACATATTCAGTAATAATTTCCATGCAAAACCGCCGTGTTATCTCGTGTTTCTCACATATTAAATGAAACTAAGAATTGGTCCATGTGACTTTTCTACGCAAAATCGTAATGTTTAAACTCTGCACGCTCTTATAATGAATCAGGAATGGCACACTAACGTTATAATCCCATTATTTAATCACAGAAGTACCATTTTCAATAAACAGAACCCATCCAAGCGTACACATTCGAGACAGGTACAATATGTTCTCGTTATCTTTCAAATCATTTGAACTAACAAAAATCGACATACAACTATGACTCCATAATGTTGTAATCGGTTTTTTTCATTAACTTTTATGATTTCTTATACTTCGAACTATTAACTAACGATATTACAACTCATATAAACAATATCTGTTACTTTGAAATAACCGATTTCAAGTCTCTAGCTCATCAGGAAGTTAGTGTAAAATCAATTGCAAAATTTGCCACCGAACAAACAGACAAACAGACAAACAAACGAGAAAGCGAGCTAATAAAAATGTGGTAAAATAGCATTCGCTTGCATTTTGTCCGCGTTTAGCGTGAGAATTTTTTTTGTTAACGCAACACAGTATGGACAGCACGCCTATGCAAAGTGAAATTATCTTTCGGACGGTCAATATCAGTTAGTTGCGCCAGTATTATTGACGACGTGCTTGCGTTCATTCTATTTTCTTCAATGTAAATTCGCCAAGTTTTCTACATGGATATTGAAGCGTCAGGTATGTACTTTCATCTGCAATTATTGTTAATACAAAGGTAAGTTGTACATACTGTTAATATACTATGTTGTATGAAATACTATTTTTGTTTAAAGAATATCAATACGCTTACTTTAGCTATAGAGTTATTCAAAAAATTCCGCTTATAACAAATTACACCGATTTCTTTTTACTAGTTCGAAAAAATGTCCTATAACTAATATAAAAAATTTTTAAATAAGTCCCCGTCTTTCCCCCTTCGATCAATAGAGCGGATTGTTTACAGGTAGTAAACGCTAAGATCGTCTACTTCCTGTAGTGATGATAATGAATGCAACGATGATCAGGAGCTTGATGATGATACTGATGATGCCGACGACGACGATGATAACAATGAGGATGTAGAATAATATTCTTATTGCATATTATATCTCACTAATCAAACTACAGAAATAATTTAGTGTGAAATAGTTTCTGTTTTTAAATTAGAATACTATGGACCCTTGACCCCAATTAATCCTAAGTGGCTACTTTTCCGAAAATAATTATTAAGCAGTCTTCTCATAAGCATTTCTTACCAGAATATCAAATAAAATCTTATCTTATTTTTGTCGTCGTAAATTGTTAACACATTACCGACCGGTGATTATTGCATAATTTTGAAAAATCTGTGGCACATGGCTACACTTTTTAATGGAACCTTCAATAGCAACAGCAATTTTCATTCTGAACTAACAAGTCACCCTCAATAACGTCACCTAATACTTTCATTTCAGATTGTAATGTAAAAGAAAATTTCTATGCTTTCTTTTGATACAGCACAATTATTGAAAATCCTATTAATAGCCTTTCGATAGGTAAAGTGTTAATTTGGCCTTATGTGGGGCGATCTTTTATCTATCAGTAAAAGTACTTTGCACAAAAATTTTGCAGATTTTTGTACCTCAAATGTAAATTAATCTGTGATGACTAGACTGCGGACTTCATGCATTTATGACATAAATGGGCACGTACAATTTAAAACAGTGGAGGTATTAAAAAGATTAAAGTCACCAGTGTATTAGTTTCGCCTTAATAAGATAATTAAAAAAAGAATTCAATTTTTATACGGCTCCTGTGTCTCGCAATCAATGCAAACATCATTTATTTTGCATAAAGATCCGCAGTCTAGTGATCACTGATCACCCAAAACATAAAAATCTATCAGTTATTGACATAACAGTTAAAACATAGTTTCATTATTAGAGATAATAAATTGATTTCATCCCTTAATGACTATCTTAAATTTTTCTGTTCTTTTGCTGTGTTTTATATTTCACCGAACCAATTTCTTCATAAATGCATAAAGACCCGCAATCTAGTTATTATTATAAACCCATGTACTTACATTAGTCCTGTTTAGTGATCGTTTGTTCTGGTGCTGATACGAAAAAGCATTCAGAGTTGAAAATAATTTGATTTTGTCGTGGACATTGTTAGTACGGTTCATTAGAGGATCCGTCGGGTAAGCAGCGCGGTCTAGAGACAGCTATTCGGTTTCTTCCGTTTGTGGTATTTTGCTAGGGATACAGCAGGGTCGGCGCGGGCGCAAAATATACAGAGTCGACGTGAGGAGAGATCTCGTCGGCGGGATGAAACGGGATCACCCGCACGTGGGAAAGTGCGAGGTTTAACCGTGGGGGGTCTTGGTCCTGTTCTATCCTGTCCCGCCTTGTAACCTCTCTCGTTCTTCGTCCCCTCCATTTCACCCACTCTTTACTTCCAGAACAGAGCTGTCCCCGCAATGCGGAATCGTATTTCTTTCGGCAGAGCTGTCCGAGGTAAAAGCCGGTCGGTAGGTAGCTCTCTTTGAGTCCCTTCATGACGGCGTCTCTGCCGAACACTATGGAACCACGCGGGCCCGCCATTTTGTCGCGCATGAACGAACATCCGAGCCCCCGGGGAAAGACTCGCTAAACGCTCCCACACGGAATTTCGTTTGGCCAATTAAAAATTAATCGCCGTAACTCTACCGGAATGTCTTCGAACAATTCGGTTCTCTCGAGATTAACGTGTCCAGGCACGTGCTTCGAAATTTATACGTTTATGGTAAGAATGAAGTAAGTGAAGTGACTAAATAAATTGATGTGACAACTGTAATTGGGTTAAAAGGGCGCTGCATTCGTCGCGGCAGGATGAAACGTGATTTGCATTCAGCGTCGCATCGAGTAACCCAACCTACCCAGCATTGAAGTCACCGAAATCCAGCGCTCATGTATTATTTGACGTCATACAGCTACAGATCTTAAGCTTTTACTACTATACATATAATCTGTTAAAAATTTCAAACTACGAGAATAGTTTATTATCAAAATAACATTATTATTTTTTTAAATATGTACAAGCTACACGTCTATACTACAATCTTTATAGGTTGAAAGTTGCATTTTTCTGATGTATTAAATGAACCTGTTGAGTCCTATGAAATGTAAAGAGATAAAAATTGTAATATCTACGAATAATGTTGAACCCTCAATTTTTCAATGTATAAATTACTCCAATTTTATGTTATCATAGGAAATGATAGAATTAGTCTACAGAATTACTCGGAACGTGCCAAAAATTTCGTGATGTTTTACGACTGAAATATATTGGCTACTTTTGTTGTCCCGGTCTCTTAACCTCGTAGACAGCCCTCTATTAATGCACGCATATTTGTATCCAGGCATCTCCGATTACCACAAACGGAGTCTGCTTTCGAATCGCGAGCTTGGACCACCGGCGATACACGCAGAAGGATTGCTTTAATTTTTCTGACACTCGTGTCAAATATATCACGGCCGGAGCGATAATATATTAGCTACCCAAACTGTCCCTACCGGTTTGCGCACACTTTCGTCCGTTCGTTATGCTTGGGTTACCTGTATAGTATCAATTAGCGCGACTACTGAACTTTTTCGAAAAACCACTGGTTCTTTCACAAAAAAGCATCCGATGAAAAAAGAAAAATATTAATGGAGATAGTATTAGCTATCACTTCTAGAGCCCCGTTCCTGATGTGTGTCGCTCGTTTGTTGAAAGAGCCGCTCGAAGATTGCGATTTTCAAGAATACAAGCTTGAATGTTTATTTTCTTCGATAATATGTTGCTGTAGCTATAAAAGAACGTTGCACAAATGCATGAAAATGTTATGTGCGACAATAACTAAACTTTTATGGAAATTACAAAAGTCAGAACAAGGGAAAATCTCGAAATCTCGTTCTTGATGTGTGTCGCTCGTTTGTTGAAAGAGTCGCTCAAAGATTGCGATTTTCGAGAATACAAGCTTGAATGTTCATTTTCTTCGATAATATGTTGCTGTAGCTATAAAAGAACACTACAATAAACAGACAATAACTAAATTTTTACGGAGATTAAAAAAGTCAGAACGAGGGAAAATCTCGAAAATTTCTTTCGATAAAAATTCATAGATTTTCACTTTCAATAAAAACAGAAAAATCTGCAGTCTAATGACGGTCCTAATGACTCGTTTCCGTTCTATCTTGGAAGGCCGTCCCGAATAGTTTCACCGGCTAGATAATTGACTCTGTGCATGTATACATATTATAATGTATCATGGTATATATGAATGCGCCATCGATTGTAGCAGTTGGGTGGCAAGGGAATCTCGTTTCTCGTTAGTCCCGTGAGAGTGCCAGCTACTATCGTGTTGGCTGAAGAGACGTTCAAAGATTCGAAGGTGACGATATCGAGCCTGTGAGTCGCCAACGTCGGTGCTGATGACCTGCACGGAGGCTTGCTGTATGTTTTACGGACGTTCGCAAACTAGACCAAACGAAAAACCACCTGGACACTTGCACGTTCTTCGACGTGCCATTAAAACCTCTCACAAATACCATTCTTCCTACTGTCGTCTTTAAAAGTGGCGTCTTCGAGAAGGTGACTTGCATAAACAATATTTATGATTAGACTGTGGATTTTGTGCATTTATGACGAAAATGGCCACGTACAATTTAAAGCAGTGGACATGCTAAAAATATTTAAGGATATCAATGTATTAGTTTCAGCTTAACAGGATAATTGAAAGAGGAGTACACTTTTTATCTGGCTCTTGTGTTCTGCAATCAGTGCGAACATTTTTTATTTTGCATAAAGATCCGCAGTCCATTTATGATCGTAGAAAAACTGATTGAAAATTCAACGCAGCGGCAAGTCAAGTTCTAGGTTCACAGAGAATAGACGACCCAGTGAAAATGGTCCATCCGATGAAACATTCTGCAAACATGGTTCTTTCTGAACAATTCAACCTTTGTAGAAAAAACTGGAAAATATGTTTTTATCAAAAAATTCAGGAAAACGTTTAAATAGAAAATACAGAGATGTTCTGTAGACATCGTAGAAAGGGGGAAAGTATGTTTGCACGAAAAATTGAACCAGCAAATAGTGAATAGAATTGAATTGTTCCGGACATGGAAGAACGACAGGTTAACAGTTGGTGGCGGCGAACGAATGGCAAAGAGAAACATTTCTCGCCGTGGAATTAAAGCCGTTCGGTCGACTGATCGAGCACGGAGAGCACCGCAGCCGAAGATATTTCTAATCTGAAAAGGAACGGCCGCGTAGTAGATCGTCCGATAAACCGTCCAGCGAAAGAAAGAAAGGGCGTATCCGCCGAAAAGGAAAACACGGCACAAAGGAAGGTGCTTCAGTTTTCCCACTGAATCGAAGATAGATGATAGCCGGGGGAAAAGCATAGTAAAGAGAGAGAGAAAGGAGAGAGAGTGGCACAAGAGTGGGATGACCGTGGTTGATGGACGAAGCGTCGAAGCGACGAGCCGGCCCCTAAATCATAGCTTAAACAAGCCCATTGTTGCGCATTTAGCGTGTGAAGGAATGTTGCCAAATCCGAAAGGGATTGTCGGCCTGTTTGGTACCAAGATAGAAGAGCCCGGCCCTCGTAGACCAGTGAAAAAGAGAGGTCTAGACGAGGGGAGCAGGATAAACGAGGAGGAGGATGATGGAGAAAGGTCTTGGATGGCCCTAAAAGTGGCGCCAGCTTGTCGTGCGCCTCTCTTTTTCCTGTCAACGATGCTGTCTTCCTTTTACCGACGCGACGCATCCCGAAAAGCGGCGTACGTTCACGCAAACTGTCGGTACAAACGTGAAATCTAGGGAACTGTCCGCGTAAAACGAGACGCGCTCGATTCGCCGCGCCGCCGGCATTTCTCGATCGTCCACCTTTCACTATGCCAGAAACTACTAGTTATCGGGCATCGGGCACCGATACCGACGTCGGAAAGAGGAAATGGTTAGGCTGAATGAGAGAAAAAATTTTCATTGACGATCTTCGGCCAGCTCCAGGAACTCGAGATAAAACGCATCCTTGAACGTTACAAAAATCAACCACCACATAACCACATAAGGTTTCTCTTTATATGATATTAATGCATAAATGCTTAAAAATAAATCTTTTTACGATTTTGAAAATCGCTTGTCAAACTGGATGCAACTGTTCGAGACTCGTTCCGAATCTCGAATCGGAGCAGCTACACGTTAATTAGAATCGACTCGTGCCGGTTCCCTTGGCGCAATGTATCGTAATTAGTCAGCGTTCCCCCATTCAATGCGTTACGACCTGTTAGACAAGTGTAGTGGCGTGAAACTACTCGTGCTACTTGAGTAGTAGCATCAAGTGGCGTCACGCTCCGCCCTCTCGGTTTCACGCTCTTCATACTTCGCCGATCTGCGAACATAATCTGCGGGGAAATCAGGATTTCATGGGTTGGCTGCTGGCCGGCGCATCTCGCTTCTCAGATCTAAGAGGGGTCACCGCCATTTTTGAACACGCTCGCCTATTAATTTCTTAGCGAACAATCGTCTTAGAACGATCCTATTATTATTATGTTAACTTGCACGTAGTATGGGGAAAACGTTCTAAAGTTATTGAAGAGCAAAATTACTTCTCCTAGAATTTTTATTTATTTTCATATATTAGAAGTTTTCTTCTAATTATGATCTTAATTAAATAACGTATAAAAATGAGAACTTTCATAAAAATCCGCAATCTAGTGATTACATTTTTACACTTTGTCTTCCAAAGTATACCTAATAACTAGACTGCGGATGTTTGTGTAATTTTTAATTTTCGTAGATAAATTTTAAGAACATGGAATGAAATATAATCTTATTGTCAATACAAAGTAAATAAAAATCGTACCAAATTCTATTGAATTTATATTCTATTTAGTATTCTAATATTTTATGAAAATTTTTATACGTCATAAATGCACATAAATCGTCTGCTTTAATTGCATTATACAGAGGTCAAATATGAGTTTAGTTCTCCCTTTTGTGTTTTAACAAGTTGTAAAAAGTGTGTTGACAATCTCCATTTCTTTCAATTTTTCAGCTCTTTCAAATTACACTCATCCACGTTCTGTCGTAAATGCATAAAATCCGCAGGCCGCTAATAACTCTTCGAAAAGCAACAGGAAACGTATCGAATTGAGAGAAGGAACGAATAAAGGGTTGATCTACGATTATTTTCAGACGGTTACCGCCGTGCTAAACAGTTTTATTCACCGTCGTCGAAGAGAAACGTCAAGGAATGTTCGCCGAGGGACGTTCACCAAGTTTCTGGTCGTGAACATGGTACTCGCGATTACGCTAGCAAGCAGATCGCACGACGAGGCACGTCTTGGCCACATAGACCATTCAAAAGAGCCCTGATGGGGTCCGAGCAACGTGGCGGACGATGCAATAACACACGCTGCACGACTTCGGCGACAATGTGCTGGCAAATTGTATGCACGCCCGGTACATTGTTCGCGAGCAAGCATTCGAGACGGTCGGAGTCGCGATCGTAAGCTCGAGGACGAAGATGAACGAACTTGCGACCCTTGTTAGAACTTTCCGAGCCAAGGGCCATTTCCTCCGGGAAATTTACAAGTCATTTTCAAGTCTTTTCGTAAAAAACCAAGTCCATTTTTGTCCGTGAAGTTTTACGGTTTTTATATGCCATTCATTTTTTCAAGTAAGGCTTAAACAATTTTTCAGATTTAGGCTTGCATAGTTTTTGCAGCAAAATCTTTAAGCATCATCATCGTGCAACTTTGAGATTTGAATCCTGTCATTAGGGCGTAGTAAAACCACAACTTTTCCCGCGAGGAGCCTTTGCGATTTCGAAAAAGATGTTTCTTCGATCCGGTCTACTGTATACGTGTCATTTATTCATACAGGTTGCATCAACATCTAGATCATATGATTACATGACCGAATTCTCATACATAGACATTGTTATAAGTGCAAAATGGGTAAATCAGTTCGCAGCTATTACTACCCTATTTACAGAGTGTGGTAAAAATTTGTAGATCTTGGAAATAGGATAACTTTGGTGTTGTTTTTATCGTTATTAAGGGATTCACTGAATTTGCTAGAGACAGCCGAGCGACGCGATGCCACACTGGTCCACGCGCCCGATATAGCTGTTCATTAATATTTTAGTACTATTTGAAAGTTTAAAGGTATAGTAATTTAGGTCGTTGGATTCGTTTTGATATCAGCTACAATATTATGAAGTCCAAAATACATATATAACTTTTTATCTGATCCCCTCGGGGTTACAAATTCTTATATTTTTCCACTACTTTTACCTTTTCCATTCTCCTCTCTTATTCTACTCCTTATTCTAAATTCTTTAAAACTATCGCTTAACCTAAATTCTTAATTATTACTACCTTACAACTACTTAAATCTACTCCTTAACACTATATTTACAAGTTTTATTTACATTTATTTACAAACTTTTCGAGAAGTCGAGAGAGAGAGAGATCCTCATACATTCCATACATACATGCACAGGAAGTAAAAAATACATATTGGCTTTTAAAAATTCGAGGTAACTTTAATTATTTACGCATTAAAAATTTCTTTTTTAATTTTTTGAATTGAAATTTGTAGACTGCTGAATGTTGATTGAGTTTTGTTTAAAACATTTTTTTCTCAGATAATCGGAAGTGTCTGATAAACCAGGTTCAGGTTTTAAATAAATACAATAATTAATCAGTTTTGAAGTAATGGATTTTATAAACATAATTAAAAATATTTTATATAAAACTGTGCAAAAAACATAATATTAATTATGAAAAACAAAAATATAATTTTTATAGTATAAACAACAATAACAATTGACATTATATTATGTTATATTGACAAATCATTATTGTCATCACTTTCTTCTTCAACATCTTTCAATATTAATTGTTCGACTGCATCATCAAAATGCCAAAGGTTTGGCTGCAATTCAGGCGACACATACTAAAGAGTAAACAATAATAACTTGTGTACCGAGGCCGAATGGGATGTGATTCTTGCATGATTTCACAGAGAAAAGAACGCTGATAATAATGCACTTTGATACAATGAGGGACGACGAGGAACTCGACAGATATCCTTTACCAAAGATTGAAAACTTTGAAGATTCTCTTTAGTGTATTAAGCATTGTTATCTCAATAAATTATAAATATTAAATCTTAGTACAAAAGATAGATACATAATATTAAGTAGATTCTTCAGGATATCAATAAGGAAAGAGGTAATTTTTCGGTGGCAAATAGGATTCATAAAAAGTTGATTTTTAAAGGCTTGTTCTAATCACAATTTTTAATAAATCTCATTAATTTCGCCGTTTTCGAATGTCATGGACATTTAGGAAGCAATATACATTCACTAAACATCGATTTGGGCAAGTTACCAAATGAACAGCTAGATCGAACGCGTGGACCAGTGTGCGCAGAGGCGTTTGGCAAAATCGCCGGGTCTGGAAGAAAGTCAGTGCATCAAAATCGCATCGGACGGAGGCGGATTGCGGGTGGGTATTGTCGGGAGCAGCGTATTGTATCTGGCTGCTTAAAGTTAAGTGCCGGCGAGAGACGACCAAGGGAAAAAAGGGAATAAAAGAGGGTAAGAAGACAAGAGGAAGGTGAGCTTCGGAGTTGGACGCATTCCCGTGGAACCAGCAGGACGATCGGTGGATCACTCGAGTACACTTCCTGGGCCCCATTGTCGTCCCAACGCCATTCATCGGCGTGTCCCGGGACCCCACACGGCGATTCCGACGGAAAGAGGAATATCTTCTGGTATACCTTCGAAAACGCGTATACCTACTACCTGGGACAAAGAGCCGGCGCAAAACGCGTGAAAGCAAATGGCGCACGAGATACGTCTTTCTCGGTGCCCGGCTGTCAAAAGGTGCACGCGGATCTAATGTTCCCGTCTTAGGCAATTGAATTCCCCAAATCATTCCGCGCCGCCTTTTGCACGGTCACGCTTCGTAAATGGCGGAACCGGTCTCGAGAAAACCGTGCACTCCAATTTTCCGCCGTTTATATCGCCGGACCACCGTGGAAATTAGTATGTGCCAACACCCATTTTTACCTTTAACGCGATTCCCATGCGCCAGTGTCGGGACACAAAGGAACACGATTATTTTCCATTCGTCCTCGATTTAAAAATGATGTAGTTTAAGGATATTTGAAGGTTACGGGAGTTTATAGAACAGAGACAATTACAAGAGGGACGTTAAAAAATTGATCTTACGTTCAATTTGCGCTTTGAGAATATTTCAATTATACGACCGAGCGAATTAAATTATACGAGACGAGGAAGACAATTAGATGGACCACCCAGCGTACGCAATATCGTTTTCCATTTTCAATAAATGCCCGAATAATTCTGCCAAAACCGATGCCGATGATTTTGATCGAACGATCTCTGCCTGTGGTTAGCGGTTCGGATTTTGATCGAGGTTGTTAATATTTGCCGTTTTATGCGCGAGATTTCATAGCGAGGGGAGTGTCCTGTGGCGAGAAGATGGTCCATTGAGGGTCTATGGACACTCCCGGGGGACAATTTGACGGGATTAACGAGGTACGAGCGACGGAAGATCCTTTGAAGAATACATTGGCTCCCAATTCTCTGATTCACGAGCGTGTTCGACTCCGTAAAGTCATCAAAGCTGGCAAATATTTGGTCTGCCGGACCGAGAGAGAGAGAGAGAGAGAGAGAGAGAGAGAGAGAGAGAGAGAGAGAGAGAGAGAGAGAGAGAGAGAGAGAGAGAGAGAGAGAGAGAGAGAGAGAGAGAGAGAGAGAGAGAGAGGAGAGAGAGAGAGAGAGGAGAGAGAGAGAGAGAGAGAGAGAGAGAGAGAGAAAGAGAGAGAGGGAGAGAGACGAGGGAGATAGAAGCGAGAGAAAGAGACGCGTTGGCGGGGCCTTAAACTCACCGTGGGCACGAGACCCCCTTAATGAAATTACAGGGAGGGCGCTGCCGGCCAATTAGCGTGAGAATGTCGAACGGTGCTGGAGTTAGGGAGTGTCGGATAGACGATCGTGCTTCGTTGGAGAAACGGAGACGCTCCTGGCCCGACAGAGAAACATCGATCTTTGGAGGATATCTCCGTCGTTTCGTTGGGACCTACCTGAGTAGCCCCGGGGACTCATCGTCGGGACCAAACACGACGGTTTTCGGGTCCCGAGAGAGTGCCTTATTCCTCGGTGTTGTATGTGGTTATTGAGTTGTCGGGCCCGCAGGGGACACATACCGAACCCTCGTGAAACACGATCGGACACGGATGCACACGAGCACGCAAACAAACAGAACTATTCTTCTATGGGCAGGGGGAGCCAC
The DNA here is from genome assembly GCA_933228785.1 of Lasioglossum pauxillum. Lineage (NCBI taxonomy): Eukaryota > Metazoa > Arthropoda > Insecta > Hymenoptera > Halictidae > Lasioglossum > Lasioglossum pauxillum. The sequence continues at coordinate 33,662,607 of OW121701.1, read as the reverse complement.
ACCGGTTTCCGATTGATCTCTTTCCTCCTTCTTCTTCTTCTTCTCATCCTCCTCCTCCTCCTACTCCTCCTCCTCCTCCTCCTCCTCCTTCAGCCGTCTTCCCCCCCGCCTAGTTCTTCTCTCGTTTTATTTCTTTTCCCGCCCCCACTAAGTGGACACTGTGCTAATTTAACTCTCGATTTCTTTCGGCTACGTACTCCTGTACGAATCCTGCTGCGCATCAAGTTCTGACTGAAATTTGCACCCGAGCCTCGTTAGCGGCATAAATTGACACGGACGTCCTTCAACTTCCTTTTGCTTCCGAAGTTGATCTCACTTCAACATCCAGAGATTTTTGTCATAAATGTGTAAAGTCTAATAAGCTAAATAATAAACAGTACATTTACTTACTTTCTAAAATATCTAATATATGTATAAAACAGAAATTCATTAAATTGGAAATTCATCAAATCGTAAGAAAAAAACCGTCGTTCAATTTGACATAATTTTAGTTCACAAGACAAGGGGTCTATATTTGAAATATGTGTAAAATTTGCTGAAAATTAATCAATTCTTTATAAAAGCGGTATGCTGCAGAAATCATAGGATTTAAGTAATAACTAGACTGCGGATCTTCATGCGAAATAAAAATTGTCAGTATCGATTGCACGGAATGGAAACTAAATTGAATGTAACTTCTTCCCTTAATGATTTTAATAGAGGAGAAATCATATATTGACATCCCCAATTTTAAAAATTTTCCAACAATTTTGAATTTCATCTACACAATTTTGCTATAAATGCATAAAAATCTGCAGTCTAATAATAACAAAGATAATCGTATAAAAAAATTGCATTGCGTCACGTTGAAATAAAGACAAGTATATGTATTCACGACATTTTCAGACGCTAAATCAGTAATAATCGCACCATTTTTTCAATTGTCAAAAAACGACAGCTCTAAATGGGAATGATCGCTCGAACAGAGTTTCGGTCGATTGAAGTGATTCGAAATTACGGAAGGGAGGTACGATTGTGACAGGTGATTGTTGGTGAACAATGCGGCACGAATTCGAGACGATGACGTAGTGGTATGCTCGGTGCGAGGTCCGATAGCTCGCAGGAGCGTGAAAAGCAGTTAACCCCCACTAGGATCGGGGGCCACGTTCCATCGCGGCCCGAACGATATCGAGTCTGGTAATCTCGATCCGGTTTAAACCAAGAAAATGTCACGGCCCCGTCTCGGCTGTGGGATACGCTAAGGGCGGGACGTGAAGCTATGTCGTGGAGAGCTATGTCTCTCTCGCGAGGGTGCCGTGCTGCCACTTTCCCACCCTTTGGCAGCGGCGAGTCCTCGAGACAGAGAGACAGAGAGAGAGATGCATCCGTGCATCCTCACCGACAAAACCAGTATAAATGCATTTACACTGCTACAAAAGCTAACCATTCCTTCGACTCCCACCTTCCCTCACGTCGCGTCGGCTTTCTCGCGCTTTAGTTCGGTTCGCTCCTAAAAGCGGCCACTTTGACTGGTTCGACCGTGAGGTCTCTCTATCTATCTCTATCCCTCTCTTTCTATCCGCTTGGTCGTCTATCTGATCGGTCAAAAAAGGGAAAAAGGAGAAAGAGAAGAAGAAAAAAAAACAGTAAAATCATGATGTTGTCAGCCCCGGTAGGCGGCTACCCACAAAGCTCCAAGGTGGCCCTTTAGCCGGGAGGGGGGTTCGGGGCCTGCACTACGGGGGTCTGCCCAAAGCTAATAGAGAAATCACCTTGGCGCTGATACTTCCCACTATTGGTAACGCCGTTTGCCAGCGTCGTATCAATGAGAGACTACCTCCTGCGAGCCTCGTAAATCCACGGCTTATACGGACCATGTCGAACCAATGCTTCGAATACGCACCCTACCTCCCTTGTACCCTCCTTGCTGACACCACAAGTCGAGGACCACTTCTCAATCCGACGTGTCCGACTCCTCCACATCGATCGTTTGTCATACCTAATGCCCGGCATTCGACGTGTTTTCCGCCGATTGTTAGCCCATTCAATCCAATCCTATAGTGTTCTAAATTAATTTTCAGACACCGTCGACAATAGCACAACTTCTTTTCTGAATTCAACCTAATCACTTCAGCCTTTCGTTAGAAAGATCAGTTTACTAGACGACATAAGAAACAGATTTGTCATGTCTGTATATGTTCACCGTTTGGAACAGTAAGTTACAGTCTTTTCTAAGAATTTTTTGTAACTTCTTGCACATTTATTGAACGATTATGTGACGGATATTTGACAGATTTACTAAATGAATGTTTGAAATTTTTCAAACAGGCTCAAATAAAAGATGAATTTTGTTAGGCAGAATAGAATAAGAGATGATGTAACAGTTTGGTGAGGAAGGGCACAGCGCAAGCTCGAGTTCACTGTTGACGGTTCGTTCAAGTTTTAACGAGCAGTCGATTTGGAGGAGACGAATGATTAAAATTTTTCAAACAGGCCCGAATAAAAGATGAATTTTGTTAGGCAGGATAGAATAAGAGATGATGTAACAATTTGGTGAGGAAGGACACAGCACAAGCTCGAGTTCACTGTTGACGGTTCGTTCAAGTTTTAACGAGCAGTCGATTTGGAGGAGACGATAAGTCACACGTATGAGCTTGTAAGGTTAACGTGTGCTGGGGTTGGTGGCAGCCGAGAACCGTGAAGAATTAAGGGCGTGTGACGACGTGATTTGTGGCCGCGAGCAAAGTACGAGAGCGAACGTTTGTTGATGCCGCCACGCACTGTGGTCCACTTACACGCAAGTGCACGCCTACCCTGCCAGGAGATGCATCCGGAACCGGGACACTTTACACGAGCATGATATGTTGTCAAACACTTCGACACCTCGGTGGACACGTTACAAATCGTTCCGTAATTTTTGAAATGCGGGCCACGCTTTTCAATTGGATCATTGTCTGAGCAATGATTTTCTAGCAAGAATAAGGTATATGTAATTGAGTTACGTGGCTCGATAGTGTTCAACCTAGCAACTTGTAAAATTCCTTAATCTCAAGATTATTTATTTGATGAAACAAAAATTGGAAAAGCGGAAATGTATGGTAGTACATACTTTTTTTCTATTGTTTTTCAGAAATGTAACATTGAAACTGTTAAAGAGGTATTTCTATTTGGAAATGCGATCTTAGAGAATTTATAAGAAAGGGATAATTTATTGTAGAAACATCTCGACAGCCAATTTTAGTCCTGTTTCGCATTGTTATAACTAAACTACGGATTTTATGCATTTTTGACAAAAATGGGTACGTACAATTTAAAACAGTGGACATATTAAAAGGATTGAAGGTCACCAGTGTATTAGTTTCACCTTAACGATAATTAAAAGAAGAAATCAATTTATATTTGGCTCCTGTGTCTTGCAATCAATGCAGATAACTTTTATTTTGCATGAAGGTCCGCAGTCTAGTTATAACTTTGCCACTTCAATGAATTCAAGTGTTCTGGGAAAACATTTTCAAAAATGCATTAAGAATACAAAATTAAAGAATTATAACGTCATAAATTATGAGATGTGAAACTTCTGGCTATAATGTGCAAGCCGTGCTTGTTACAAAATGCTTTCTCGCTGCGTTGTCTGTCGACAGGTTCCCGCCAGAGCGATTTCCGCGGTGTTTTACGGCGGGCCGAGGAAATCTCTCATTTTCATAAACAAGCTGGCAGAGCGCCGCGCCGCGCCGGCCCAAAAAGGGGCCTAACGTGGGAAAGAAAAGGGTCTTACATTTCAGAGGCCTCACTCTGCCGCGCCGGTTTTGATCTCGCACGAATGAATGAGAGATACGGCGCTCTTCTGCGGCTACCAGGGCCGTGTTCATTGAGCTCCTACCCATTTTATTTTTCGAGGGCTAAGAGAACACGAGGACGAGCAAAACGAGAAGACAAAGTAAAAGGAGGAAGAGAGGAAAGAAACAAGTAGAATCAGCATCAGGAGTAGCCGGATAAGAAGTTGATAGAAGCAAAGTACCCGGGAGAGACGGAGAGAAATAGAGAGAAAAAGAGAGACAGTGGGGAGAGAACGAACCTCGGGAGAACCTGGTTCGTTCAGGTTGGATTGTTTCTGGTGTCGCGTTACCGTAGACTCTACAAAGGATCGCGCAGGACTCTTATCTCAGTATCGCCTAACTTGTTAACATACCTAACCTGCCCGAGGACCTCACGGAGGATTCACCCGGCACCTCGAGACAACTCAATTCCACTCGTCCCCCTCCCTCTTCACTTTCTCTCGCTCGCTCCCTTTCTCTCCTCTCTGTCTTTCTTTCCTTATCCGTTTTTCTCCTTTCTGTCGCTTATTACCGTTTTTAGTGGTTCCGAGTTTACGATAACGTTCCCGTGAACATTATACTCCGTTCGCATCGGAGATGGAGCTTCGGCTAATGCACCGAGCGCGAAAGACAAATGTAGAAGCAGTCGTGCATGAATATTCATCGACTTTGCTCAAACGCGAACACGTTTTCTACGTGTACGAATTAACGTGTTGGTAGAAATTAGTTTATGTTATCGGCGCACAGATTCGATCCAAAATCAAGACAAAGCAATTTTACAATTTAAAAGATTTTTCTCAACGTTTCAGTTTAGTTCCTGCCAGCATGGAATTCAGTTGCAAATTTATACACTTATAAACAATTCACACATAGCAAACGCAAACTTCTCTTGAAGATGATCCATACTTGGATCGAAACGTTGAGAATTTTTTTTTATATTGCAAAATTGCTTTGTCTTGATTTTGCATCGAACCTGTGCGCCGATAACATAAACTAATTCCTAGTCTTCATACACAAAAATGTCGTAGAAAGGAAAATACATTTATTTTAATGCCAAAATATCGATTACAAACGAATCAAATTGTATTCCATCTAAAATGAGACGCGTAACATTCGTATTTGCTAGACTTTGTTAAAATCGTTCGTCACGAGTATGGCTCGTCAGAATACGGCAAGGGATTAACGCACGTGTTGCACGGAGTTTGATCATATTCGCGAAGTATCGAAGAGTTTGTCGATCGTGACCGAGAAGTATGTTTAACGCCTCGAAGATGATCCATACTTGGATCGAAACGTTGAGAAAAATCTTTTAAATTGCAAAATTGCTTTGTCTTGATTTTGGATCGAACCTGTGCGCCGATAACATAAACTAATTTCTATTAATTCGTTACGATCGACAAAACGGAATATTTAACGTGTTGGGCTTAAGAAAAATCCTGCGACAGCTGGCCATTTTTTAACGTCCAATCAGTAGCAAGACTGGAATAATTGTAGTCATTGTTGTCATTTCTGTATACAAAAATATATAACTCATGTAATTTTGTTTATCTCTTTACTTTTAAAAAATCACGCATTTACTTGAAATACAAAAAGTTCTATAAATGTTTTCCTGAAAAAAATTCCTAAAAATTCTTGCCCTCGAAAACCATAAAGTCCCCTCGGGAGAAATTAAATGAAACTATTCTGGAAAAATTCGTAATTGCGGTTCGCAGATTGGTGAGGATGCGTACGAATTTTGTGGCAATTTGGGGCTGGTTCGTGGCGAAACATTCGCCTAATTGCGAGCGAGTAGCGGAAGGCCGATCAGATGTCAAACGGAGGCAAGGAGCAGCGCACGTTCGCAGCCGAAAAGGTTCGCCGAGAGCGTAGGACGAAACGCAAGACAAGGTAGACAAGACTGATAACGTTCGCGGGGAATAAAGCTCGGCGAGTTTGCGCTCGTTAAAATGTCGCCGGTGGACAGAACGAGTAAGTCATCCTCGGTTTATGCTAATCTCGGTCGGCGCGGCGCGGCGGCGGCTAGCTCCCATGGCCAATAAATTCCGGAAAAATATGCCCCAATTACCGAAATGACTCATCAAGTAATTGCGCATAAAACAAACCGCCCCGTGGTAGATGGCCACGCCGCGATAACAGGGTTACCTTTGCATTCGGAGCACACACGGGGCCGAATAAGAATGTAGATAAGGCATACTTTCCCAAGGCGCTCGGAACGATCGACCAGATTCACGGCAACCGACCCAGAATTTAGGCGAACCTTCCTTCTGACCAACTCTGCGCTTTTATTGCTTATTATGGTGTAATTGGATACTGTTTAGCCAACCAACGCTCGACAAATTAAGGGCTCCGCCTAGTTTAACGGCCTGCAAAAACTGTTCTCTTTTCTTTTTACATTTTCTTATAGTTTAGTGTCTTCGGAACACATTCCTGAAGGATTACAGCTTTTGGTAGTGTTGGTCATGTTGGAACATGTGGAAAATAGTGTAAAAATTGATCATCGAGGGATAGAGCGACAGGTTAAAAGTAATTAATTGTTAAACACTCTAAAACAGCACTTGAATTACTAAATGCGTTTTGAAAAACTGGAATTAATTAATTGTTTGAGAAGTTCGATTTTTTATACCGAAAAATGTGAACTTCCTTTCGAAACGATGATATTTTCCTGTTTTTCGATATTTTTTATTCATTTTAGCTCATGTGATACGTAAACTATAATTGTTGGAATCATGTTCGCTGGCACTAGAATTTATTTCTTTAATATTTTTGTTTAATATTGATTTAATAAAACTTGAATAAATATAGTCATAATAGGTGCAATTCAATTTTGCTAGTTTCAACAGAACAATGAAATATCCTGCAAGGATATTCGTGCTCCGGTCGCCTAGATGTCCTTTTCCTCGCAGCGTTCCTGTCAGCATGGTTGCACTCCTAAAGGTGTTGCGTTCAAAAACCCATTTCACTTCACAGAAACGAAATTAACAAATTCAAAAACTGTTTTGCAAATTTTGCAAGATTTGACTTTAGAATCGAATCACTTGTACCCGTGGTTCAAACTAAACGCCAATAGAAAATTCAAAACTATCTCCTCTTTGGATAAAGAGTCCACATCGGTTTTCAAATTAGTATTATACTTATTCAAATAGTTAATAACATCACGATACATTAACAAAATCAATCAATAAACAAAATTGCTTCTATAATTTTAGGGTGTAGGAAAGAGTCTCCCCCGTGTCGATTGGCGAAACTACTCGAGAGCTCACTCGGTATGAAAGGTTTCTCTGTTAACGTTACTGTATTCAACGAAAATTATTCTTCGAAATGACTACACTGTTAAAAATATTTCTGATGCTTCGCTATTATTTTATTGGATCCGAGTGACCAAATATTAATCAGAAACAGAGGAAGAACGCTCCGAACCACCATGGAACTGCAAAATTCCCAAAAGGATCGCTCTCACACCTCGGTCTGCTTGTCGACCGAAGAAACGTATAAATTAGACCCCGCGATAACACAATAAATTGCGGTGGATGCGTGTAAATGTCCGACGGACTGCTTGCAAAACGATATTTCACGTTGGCCACCATGGCTCCCCAGAATGCGCCGCGAATGGGCGATAAACTGCGCGATTCCCGAATCGAGTGATTTAAAATTTCATAAAATCAGCTCCCCCGAAGTTACCAGCCAAGGTACAATGTATGCATATTGTGGGCAACGTGTGCAACTCGGCTGTTAGTGGTCTGCAAATCTTCAGCGTTCGTTTCGAGAAGAACAAGGTTCGAGAGATGCTGTCTCTGAGAAACACAAGACGGAAAACATGAAAAATCTTGAATAATAATAAAAGATAATCTCGTCAACAGAGTAAAGAAATCGTGGGAAAAGTTGCAGAAACACTTATGGCGGGTCGTGTCCTCGGGGCTCCGGCGAGGACTATGCTCGCCGACACCGATTTGCCAACTGACTTCCACGAAAACCGATCGCTGGCTACTTACTGCGTTTATTCAGCCTATTGCCATCCGCGACGTTACGGATCGTCGAGAGGCGGGTCTTAGGCTGCTTGCTAACGGTGCTCTTTTTCTGCTGCAACCGCGAGATCCATATCCGTGGACGTATTTTCTACCGGTGGGCTTTCGAAATGCAGGACGTTCACGATTGTCCTGTCAGTGTCCATTAAAAGACCACAGACCATAGTTTATTAACCCTCGCTTTGACGATTTCATAACAGTCACATGTACTTCTTTAATTTGTCCATTGGAACACATAGAAAGATAAGTAAGGTAAGCTTAAAATAAGGCTATTACTTGGTTCTTCCTGATTCTCTTTGGAAATGCATTGCACAATTTGTTAAATTAAAAAAAGTTTTCTTAGCTCTCACAAATTCCGTAAGGTACCTGCTGCGTTGTGGTTGGATCACGGCCATTTTGTCGCGATGAGACACGGTGTGGTAGTCTAAGCAGCAATTTCATGAGCTTCACGTTTCTTCGAGCCGTTCCAGCATCTTTTCGGTAACTTAAATACTACTGCATTGTGGATTTAACAAGTAAAGCATCGAACACTAAAAGTGTTGAAAAAGTTCAGCAACAATTGGACTGAAAGCATAATTGTCGGAAGAGTTCACGAATATTGAGAATTCCATTTCAGATTTATTACGGAACAGTTCGAAAAAGAAAGTTTGAACGAACACAGAGTCCCACGTTAACGAATCGGGCTCTCCCTCGAAATAAATGTCACGACCGTTAACTAAATATTCACGCTTCACGAAGAACGAAAATATTTCTAGTTTCCGTTTCGTTCCACGGTTTCGGACCGCGCTCGTTTACGAGCAGTAAAACATTAATAGGTGACTTCTTTTCACACGCGTTGGACAGTCGTGCTATCTTGCCCGACGTCAACCCCATCACTAGCTACAGATTCCATTCTCGGTTTCCAAATGAATTCTCGTCTCGCTGACTTTGCGACGATATATTTCATATTTTATGATTTGTGGAACGTTCTCGCCCACCTTTGCTCAGCTTTTTTAATCGCTGGATCAACCGCGTTCTCTCTCTCTCGGTCTCTCTCTTTCTTTCTTTCTCTTCGCCACAAAGGAAACCCTAAAAAATCGTCGGAAGAAAACGTCGCATTCTTTCGTTGTGGTTAACCGATTTTGTTCAACGTCGGCTCGAGCAACTTGTAGTAATAGCATCTGCAGCTAACTCTTCCCAACCTAATAAACCTCATACATTCTTTAAAAATATTTCGAAAATTAAACAGCTTTTTGGAAGGACCTAATAGAATTACTTTAAATTTACAGTAGCTTAGTTTTCTCAAAAAATTGTAATGAAAGAATTGAAGAATAATGAACAGTGCCGTAACGAGTGCGTGGCCTCGTTACAAAGAATACCGACCCGGCTGAGGATCGCTTGGACGCTTTTCAAATCTTGCAAAAAAATTACGAAGTCTCATTACAAAACACGTATCCAAATCTAGACATAGAATTAAGGCTTTTCATAACAATGCCTGTAACAACAGCTTCCTGCAAACGTTCGTGTAGCAAATTAAAAATTGTAAAATCGTACCTTCGTTCTTCTATTGGACAAGAGCGATTAACAGACGTGTCTATAATATCAATTGAAAAAGATGTTGCCAAAACATTAAATTATGATGACATAATAGATTTTTTCGCAAATGAAAAAGCGAGAAAAATTATTTTATAAAATATGCTGAACTGTTTTATGTTTTTATTATATTATTTCAACATATACCTACGTTTTGTATTTCTTTCATTTTGTCGTCATTGAATAGGAATAAAAATTTGTTCTTATTTAGGTTATAGATTATTTATTCATACAGCTACCTTGACAAATACGTTATTGTATATACAGGCAACTCATTTTGATGAGGTTAATAGTATTTAATATATTGCATTTAGTAAAATTTAACTTATGTTAAAATTTTTAATTTTTACCCTCGTTAGGATACCCTCGTTACGGCACTGATAATGAATTCCAGTTTTTCAAATTCGAGTATTAGATTTTTCGAGAATCATGCAAGTGGAACGAGCGCTATTTTGCGCGAGTCCTCCGCAGGAAGGACGAACAAAGGGAGTGTTCACGACCAATTACATGACGTTCCTCTAATTATGCAGCGGCGGTGGACCAGCCACGGACAGTTTGTAGGAGGTAACCAACAGCTTTAATTTGGGTCTCAGGAGTATCGCTATAGACCCCCGCCTGGGGCGCCATACGTGGGAATATAACCTGTGGACTATGGTCGCTTTTGTATGGGTGACTGTCTACACCGTGTTCCGTCGTGTCCTTGGTCCTTGGCTCAAGATAGTCGTCCGATTCTGTTTTCCCTTGCTCTCTCGTGGAGCGTGTGCTACAACACACTTACCCTTGCAACCTTATCAGATTCGCTAAATTATACAGTTGCTTGTGTATCAGACCGTGTCACAATTTGAAAAAATTTATTTTATCAATATGTATGTATTAATTTGGTACATTTCGCTCAATAACTGGGAAACATTGCATAGGAACTAGCAGAATATCGAACACTCCACGTTTAGATTTCGTTGACGTAAGTCTTGAACTGAAAGTTGTATTATAAACTTTCTAGCTTATCCAGACCGTCAATTAATTAATTATAAAAACGCTATCGTCTTGCGTAACATTTTTCAACGTTCCGATCGCATTTTCGCGAAAGCTGTTGGCAGGCAAGCAGTTGAATGTCGTCTTTGAGAGATCAAAAAAATGCATAATACCTCGCGCGACATGTACAATGACGACGCAGCGACTTCAGAGAAAAAATCTAGAGAAGTAAGACAACTCGGTTGGTTTTAGAATCCGCAGAAGGTGGTAAGGGCTAGGTTCGTAAACAGAGATCAGGAACAGAATCAGCAAAGCTTTGAACCGGTCGGAGGCCGTCGAAAATGCCAACGTATGCTCGTACGTTTTCGTCGCCGACAATATGCGCGTAATGCTAATCCGCCTTCATTGCTCTGTGCGCGATCACGCTTAAAAGAAATGGCTTACCGACGAAAATGGCGGTTAACGCCGTGCGCCGGTTAGTATAGCCCCAGCCGGTTTCGCATGCCGCCCTGCTAAACCTGGAACCAGATCGGAACCAACCTCTAACGTTCTCTCTTGTTCCGATGGAATGTTAATGGCAACAATGACAGAGTAACGGCTCGAGCGACGGTCCGTGCCGATCATCGTCTTTGATCGTAACAGAAAGTCAAAGGGGGGCAACGAGGTTCAAGGTCCCCGCCACGGGGATTTAAGAAATTGTTAGGTGATCAGGTTTATCCTCGTGGATCCTTGCCTCCTTTTATGCCCGGAATGATGTAGCGACATCTTAAATTGGAGTTTGGCCGTTCCAATTTCGAAATGGCCGGTATAATGGCGGCGGTATACGACGACGGGGCCCTGGCGGGGTGACATTGTACGTCTTGCACAGTTGCCACACGCATAGACTGCATCCTCTCCCAGCCAGCCAGAGTGGCCTGCATTCCACGGGAAGGATACCGCGCGAATTTGAATATCGGTCGATCAACGGAGCCGTCCGACGATCTTCCTCGAGAACGTGGTACCCGTTCAACCCGTGACCCCTTTTGTCCACTCGTGCGATCCATTTTAAGAGGCAACGAGACGGTGCCACGTTTTCGGGTACTTCGTTACGTAAAACCGCTGCTATTTTATTATTTTATTTCGCTCCCTACTTCGTTGCCAGATCTTCTATATTTGAACTTGATCTCCTATATCATATCTGACTAGCATATTATTTTCAAAAATCTTTGTTTCAATAAAAAAGTTTAAAATGTGCTGTGTACCTCTTTTACTAGAACTCCTATATTTTGAGCCTATCTTATGTATACATAATTGCAGTTTTCACTACTTCTTCTATATTTGGATAAAACATTTCTGGCAACTCTACTCCCTTCCCTTCCGCACATTCGCCGCACCACTTCCAACTCGCAAATTCGCTGCTCCCGTTTTTTAGACATCTTCCAACTCGTAAATTTCCTATTTGCATTTTTTAGCCCTTGTCTAAACTCGCTACTTGTATTCTTCAGGCGACTTCCAAGGCACACAGAAATTAGCAATTTGCATTTCTCAAGCGACTTCATGTCAGTAATTAAAAATTTTATTCTTTCACATCTAGGTGCACGGTAGTGCACCAGCCAAGTTCTCGCACTACTTCCTTTTACACGAAACAACTTAGCCGTTTTTTAGAGGCTTATAACTCGGCATTGGAGGCAGATGGAGAGATGTAATTTCGTACACTTGTTAAATGCTATCATGTCTCAATATCGACAAAACATTAATCTTCCAACATTAGTAGGTACCGAGATATAGGACCTCAGAAATCGCTTTTGTCACTGACTGATTGACTGACAGATTGTACTTCCCATTGACCTACAAGCTTGAAATTTGATACATAGGTCCACCATAACAAACACTCAAAGGAGTAATTATCAAAGTTTGAAATTTTACACCTTAAAGGGTTTGTATTGAAAGAAAAACATTACGAAATAGGTACGTAGGATGGAACATAGTAGCATAACATACATAGGTATACGTTTTATTAGCTTCGCAACAAATACTGATGAAAAAAACAATCGCTCTAACGTAAACAAAAGAAACTGCACCGAGCATCGTCTATAGCGGCGGGGGGAAACGGATCCGAGCGTCGCCGGCGGAGTGTTAATCTTCGATGCATTGAATTTGGATTTTGTCTTGCAGATTAGAAAAGGATTTTTTTCTTTGATACCTACTTGATAATTGATGAAATTTCAACAAAAATTGACGTTGTTTAGCATTTGTTTGACAGCCACCATAGCATTTAGCGAGAAAGAAAGTGTTGTTCCATCAGGACAATGCACCAGTTGACACATCCGGTATCGCGGTGGCCAAACACAATGAGTTAAAGTTCGAATTGCTTCCTCACGCACCCTATTCGCCAGATTTAGCCCCCTCAAACTATTTTCTCTTTCCAAACTTGAAAAAATGGCTCGGTGGTAAAAGATTTGCCAACAATGAAGAGGTGGAGTCTGCGGTTGATAGCTATTTTGAAGAGCTCGACGGATCTCACTATAAACGGGGTATCGAAGCTATTGAACATCGCTAGAAAAGTGAATCGCGAGCTAACAGGAGACTACGTTGAGAAATAAAGTTATTTTTTTCCCAAATTTTTTGTGTTTTCTTTGTTAGGTCGGGTACTTCTGGGACTACCCTCGTACCTACTTGATAATTGATGGAATTTCAACAAAAATTGATGAAATCCCATCCCATAAACATCCTGTAAACAGGTGCCCAGTTCCTATGGCCGTAAAAAGTTGTGAGATCAAACAAAATACGGCCAAGTTCGTTAGCTTAGAAATACCTCTTGCAATACTGAAAAATTAGTTTACAAGAACGCTATTTAATTTTTAAAGAGTTACATGGAGGGCTAAATTATTACTTTTTAAACCAATGGCCATAAAAGGTGTTAGGTAGCGGCCAAGTTTGAATAATTTAGCCCTCTTTAAAAATTAAATAGCGTTCTTTTAAACTAATTTTTACAAACGCTCTTTTCAGTATTGCAAGAGGTATTTCTAAGCTAACGAACTTGGCCGTACATATTTTGTTTGATCTCACAACTTTTTACGGCCATAGGAACTTGGCTCCTGTTTACAGGATGTTTTTGTTGGGATTATGATTTACAGGATGTCTAGTTTCAAACATCACTGTAATACACTTTACAAAATTGTGAATTGCAATTCTCGGCAATCTATGCCGACACCAGCAAAGTTGTAGAAGTGTATGAAGTTCAGCCTTGAACGACACTTAAAAACGAGAAAAACAAGAAATTACGTGCGTCTTTCATTTGATGCTTAACGCGTCGCGTCGACTGCTTCTTTAGTTCCACATTGAATAATACGGTGGGCAACGCTCCGTGGAAATATTAATTTACATAGTTATTGTACGCTGCGAGCGCGTTACGTCACACGAATGTAAGAGTTAGAAGTCACATTTAATCAAACCGCAGTACCAATCGACGCAGTGTCCTGCGATCGTATTACTTGAAAACGGAGGTGTCGGGAAACAGATATTTGCTGGTTACCACTTTCACATTAACATTGCAATGTTACTTATCAGTCCACCGTCGACATGATTATTGCGTGATTCGGTCTCGGCCTGTTCGACAATATTCTGATAAAACTTTTAATAGTGGCAATGGCGAACACTGTGTCATTCTATATCAGATAAACGACAAAGCACCTGCTGAAACTTCGTCGTCATTATCTGTACAATCTGTATCATTTAAAAATGGGCTTGTACGTGCTAGTAGAAATATTAAAGAAAGAATTCTTAGGTCACATAATTATACAATCTTTGAAGAAGGAAACAACTTTTTATTTGGCTTCTCTATCGTTAGTGATCGATGCAGAAAATTATTATTTTGCATAAAGATCCATTCACGAACTTTCTTGGCTATCTGGTTTCGCTTCGCAATTCGAAATATGTATTGTGGTGGTTCAGGCACGAAATATTCGCGGCGTGATTCGTCGAGGTCGTAATTCTTGATGGCAATTGCAGGCAGCCTAGAAACATGGGAGAGTTCAAAGCCGGAGTCCAGTTGGCCGATAGAAAATTATCCGAACAAGCAAAAGAACGGTCGAGGGGGCTAACATCTGGAAGTAGCTGCTCAGGTTTATTTGTCACTGGACAGTCATTAAGCGACAGCCAGAGAAATAAAGGCGGTAGGTAAGCAAGAGAAAATGATCTTCGATACGAGGACACCGGCGGAGGAACGAAGGGATAGAAGTGGTAGCAAAAACGAAGTGCGCTTCTCAGAAACCGCATAAACACCTCCGTGGCGTAGATCTTAGGATGCCGGCGGACAGTGCAGGTATCCCAACTGTTCCCCGAGCTCCCTTGCTTCAATTACTCCCTTTTCCGTAGCTATCGAGATTAGCTGTAATCGAGATTCTGCGTGTCTTCGAGTCGCCGGCAAAAACCTAAACAATTTCATCGAAACGAAATAAACAATACGGCCCCCGGAAAAGTAATTGTTACATTAACGCCTTTACGGGTGATCGGTTGCTAATCTTTAAAAAATTTAAGATTGCAATTGTTATTAGACTCGTCAATAAGTTGTTTTAGGGTAGGGAAAATTTTCTAATATCAATATAATCTGTTTCCAAGAAGATATCTAAAGTCATAATAGCTGTCTACTTCACTCCTACGCTACAGGCTTTAAATTGTAGCAGTGAAGTGGACAACTATTATGACTTTAGACATCTTCTTCCGAAAAACAGGTCACAAGAAATTCTGTGTCTACAGAAAAACTTAGTTATGCTCCTATTAAAACATCAATTCAATTTAGATGATCAATACTCGTTCGGCGACATGTTAAAACATTGTAATTCCGAAGAAAATGATCGAGCTTCTTTAAATTATAGAATAGTCATTAGAACGTATTAACAAGTTTCCAGTAAATTGTTAGTTCGAAAGACGACGTTGGCTTAATCCGCGGTTCTTACGGGGAAATGTAGGCTGGCAGGCATCTCCGCCGGCTTCTTGCTTCTCGTTTTCTTGCCCGACATAAAGAAACAGTGTGGGTGGAAAACTGGTCTTCGCCGCAGTGATATACAGCGAGCCATCAACTTATCAGATCATCGGAAGGTTATTAAATTGTCACGTAGTTTTCACACGCTCCGGATTTAAAATAGTTGCTACGACGGTTTCATGTAAGATGCAACGTTGTTTGACGCCTGCCACGGTCAACCACTTGAATATTGATCATTACCATAATTCAAGCAGAGCCAATGGTAATTTAATACTTTAATTGGTCCTAAAATGACGCGTGCTAAATTATGTTGATCCCTCCTTTCGACGGCGTATTGTCACTCGTTTCTTGGTCAATATTGTCCACGAAGAATACGATTATAGAAAATTTCAAATAAACATCAAGGTGACTGTTATACGTTCTACGTATAGTGAAACTTAAGAAATCTATTGAAAAGATTTCGTTCAGGACAATTAGACTCTTTATGTCGAATAAAATTTTTCCAAGCATTCTTTTCATCGGTGCTTTTATTATTTCAGCTAATCACTACAATACTGTCACTAGTATTTGCTCGTTACGACACACAGTGGGCTGGATCGAGAAATTTAGTGACATTTTATTAGAACTCTTGAACCATAAGAGATATCGGGATGAAATTTGCACTAAAATTCATTTAAAAAATAGTCAATTTTAACTGTAGACAAATACAATTTTTTTGATTTTGCTAAACAATAATTTTTAATTAATTTTCATTGATATCTTTTATTAAAGTAAAATTGTTTAAGTATAATCTTCCAAACTATTTTTTACTTACTAAACATGTACTTTATATTTACATTTCATACATGTAATGGTTTATGGAATACGTAAAATATAAATTCGAGAAATCTTTTTATAATCAACGCATAAAAAATGTACCGACGAGGTGAAAAGATATTTTTTATAATAATTTATAATAATTATAAATAATTTTTTCAATTTAATTGTTTTAAAAGCATGTCCATTCTATATATTACAACCTTTGTTATTTCGTATTATTTTATGTATGTGTAATGTGTTTATAAAAGACAAAAATGTGAAAAAAATAAAACGTTTTTAAATTGATGTCAACAGGTAAACTTTTGGTCAATTTGATTAGTTTAATTAATTATTAAATCTGCAGCTTCTGGATACCTGCAGGCATAAAAATTGAGATTAAAATTGTTACATTCAACAAATATTGTCAGATATAAAATGTAATCTAATTAACATACTACTTTATCTGCATAGATAAAGTAGCATAAACATCTCGCGTTTCGTTAATCTAAACAGTTCGCTAGAAGAGTCTCTTAATTGTTTACTATAATTCAATGACAGATATACTTACCCAAAAACAGTGATACTCACTAAAAAAAACTAAGAAACTCTTAGTCCAGCTATATTATTACCGTTCATTATGTTTTTAACAATAAAATTAATAGATTACTTATATTATTGTTAAAAATTACATACTTGTTTTAGGTAGATATGAACTTCTAATGCAATTGTAAAAATATTCATATTTGGATGGTATTTAATTACTTATGTAGTAGTACTATATGTGAGTTGCTATGCGTCAGGCGACACGTCCCGATAACTTTAAACAATCATAATTTGTTTAAACGGATCAGTCCGGATATGATTTTTGTGGGGATATGTAGAGGAAGGTCTAATGAAAATGATCTAATTTGTCCGAAGAGGTCCAATGAGGTACATTAAAAGATATACCTTGCAAATTCTAAGAAAGTATATAGATTTTATTCATTTCATTAATTATTAATTTTTAATACATTGCGAGCAAACATCCTCAACTAACAGCGTTAATTGTTACCCCAAAGGACTGTTTTTCATTTACGCAAAAGAGACAGAAGAAATATTAAATAGGGTAATCAGGACACCTCAATGAAAAGAAGCAATTTTTGGCTGAAAAATACTGTATCCCAAATGTCTATCTTCGTGAATTTATATTAACTATAGTTTTTGTGGACAAACATTAATTTTTTCAGCTCCCATGTTGATGGACATTTAGGAAACAATACAAAATTAGGAATCGATATGGGAAAGTCGACTTTTTCATGAAACGTCACTTTTCTCGATCCAGCCCACTGTGCGACAGTATCGGCCAATAAGAAACAATATTAGCTACATTAATGTTAACCCGGCGTTGGTAAAGTGGGAAAATGTATCGTAAGTGGTAAGGTGGGGTCTCACAGACCCACCGAAATAATATATTGTATTATAGAAATAAATACCTTTTTCATAAATATAAGATTAGGTATTGCTTAAGAGGCTTGCAATTTATCAGAGTAAAAACGCAGATCCACGAAATTAAATTTTTATTATTCAAAAATACTTAACTAATGAAACATCTTTACAATGTTACAATCAATCTAAAATCTCTGGGGTCTGTGTAACCCCACCTAACTAACGTCGGGTTAAGAGACTGTTTTTGGTGTAAGAAAAAGTCTATAATAAATGTCCCCGCTCCAATTTCCACAGGCCTCAAAACTCGGGAGTTTGGACGAAGACGCGCTCGTCTAGCAACGAGCGAATTAAGAAGAAAAATCTTAATGGAGGGCTGTGAATAGGGACGTTTACCTTGCGTCTTCAGGATTTCGGTTCGAGGGAGCAGGTTGTTTTCGGAGGCGGCGCAGCGGTAATAAAGCTGCGAGGGGTGAGAAAACGAGGAGATGGTTAGTAGCAAGCGGAACAAGATGAGTCCCGGAGCCGGGGTCCGGGTCCTGAACATTTTGTCCGGTGCATTTCGGTATAATTTTCGGTGCACCTCTATCTTTATGCAGATCGGGAGCAAACATCTAGTCGGACTGGCTGATTGGTATTCTCGATGGCACGCGGCTCATCACTTTTCCCCCCAGATTTATCGTTCAAAATTCAGCCCCGCATTTTTATATTGATAATCACTCACGGGGGCCCTCTTGGTGAAGGGGTAGGGGGGGGGGGGGAAGAGGTAGCAGGGGGGACAGAGAAGAATGTGGGATGGGTGAGTGCAGTCACGACAGTGACGTCATGCCGGTTATGGTAGCGTATGGTCGAGTGTGGGTAGGCCAGAGGAGGGCTTTACTGCTCTTTCAACTACCTTTCTCTTTGCTTTTCCTTCTGCATCTCTTTTTTCCCTTACTCCGCGGAGTTCGATTAATGGTGCATTTGCATACGCAATTTAGTCATTCAACTAACCGTGTGCTAATTCATCCGGCACCCTTGTTTCGCCCCGGTTGATACTCCTTACCGATGTTCGCGCGCGGTTCGCAATGTCCGCAATTTATCCTACCTGCCAAAAATGAAATCATTCCACCGGACGCTAAATTGTCGCACAATTAGGCCGAGCTCTCCTAATACCACACACGCAAACCTTTCTTTTTTACTATATGTAAAATTGTACAGGTTTTTTAGTTGGTTCTTTGCATATTTATATAACATACATCCTGTTTCAACTTGGTTTTGAAGGATCACATTATAATATGTACCTGACGCTGAACAGTCTCGAAACAAGTAGCATTTGTGATAAGTATGTCTGATTATGCGAGCAACCATGATATGTACACAAGCTTAATGATCTCATTCTTCGCAACTCGAGAATTGAATCCCATCTTTATCATTTAATCTCTACACAAGTTACACATGCAGTCTATTTAGCAGCAACATCCGGTGGAATGGCTTACTGTTTGTTTTATGTGAATAGCTTCTAACATTTTTAGTCACACAAAGTAACAGAAAATTTGAATTTATTCAAACAATTCATCGTAAAAATGCTTGATTTAATGCAGACATAGTCTAGCTTGTAATACTCGGAAAAAGAGCTTCGAAAGAGGAACTATGAGTCAAAGAAGAAAACCATGATTTAACCGGATGAAGTTCGCACGTCGTTTTGCTGCGAATTACGAGCTGCTACGCGCGTCGTTAAGATATCGAAGTTGTTTCCATATTTCCGGGATTTCAAGCACGAGATTTCGAAACGGTTTGGTCATGTTCCCATAAAACCTGGCGATCAGCTGCGATAATCGATAATTTAATCAATTCTTTAGTCGATTGTATATTATCTCTCGCGAAAGGACTAAACGTATACACACGAACATTTCCCGGCCGATATTAATCATCATAAGACGAATTTGAACTGCGAACGTCGTCATTTCCTTTCCACCTTCTCGGTAACGTCATCGATCGCCTGTTAACATAAACACACACATTTATGAGACACACCGGGGATTCCCCTTGTCTGTCTGTTCGAAACCGAATTATACACTGCACGATCATACAATTACGACAGAAGTATGCGTTAGATATGGGATCTATGTAATTCCCCTTTATGCGTTTACAATGCACGTCAAAGACCGCGATAATACTCCGTGGCAAGCGGTTTTCACGAGCTAAGGGAATTCCTAGATTTAATTGCTACGAAAATACATTCCTTCCTATATTTAGCATTGACTCGCCAATTTTGTATAGAATTAGTGACGCTGCAGCTTTTCAAACGGAACTTTAAGTCCCCGTGGCTGAACCTCCATCACCTCGCATGAAATTACTATATGTTTGCACACAATGAAAATACATTTCAAACTTTTCCCTTTATTTCCATCTTCGCTTCTATTCAATGGGAATATTAACACTAAAATCTTTTCATCGCACCAGATGAAAGGATCGGTGTAGAAAAATACTAGAGTGTTCGTTCTAACACGGAGAAATATATTTTCAACAAACAGCTGGATGATTAACCATAAGACTGTTTCGAAAAACGTCGAAATGTTCAAGTAATTTGAAGAATCTTTATAACAAAACCTATTAAAAGGACCAGAATGCAAAAATACAGGAACGTTCTTCAACCTCTGTTCAGAAAACGTTTCTTTGCGGAAATCAAGAAGATAAATGAGATTGTTGAGTAGGGATGGGATCAAGTTCAACATGTACTCACGAATCCGAGTCAAGTTCAATAACCAAGTTTCATTTCATGCGTTTCGAATACTACTTAAAAGCAATAAAAGTTTCAATGCTTATACTTGAAAAGTATTCATTGTATACAAGTAGTTATCGAACCTCGGAATGAGTACTTATAAGTTTCGAAAAGATACTTATAAGTACTTCGATGTTGAAAGAAATCGAAACTTTCACAAGTAGTACTCGAATCTTGGAAATCAAAACTGCATAGTAGCTTTTAAGCACTTTCTTTATTCAATTCGTAACTATTTAAAAATAATATTTCATTTACAATACTTGGTTTTATCCTATTTCTTTTTTATCCATGATATTTCTTTCTTTCGAAAAAACTCTTTCTGAAGGTGCAGAAGTGGGCATTATACCACTTCCACTTCTAACATAGCAGACGATCAGATAGGTATCGTATTATTTGTAATTGCTATTTCATTGTCAAAGGATGACCAAATTGATAATTCGCTATTGTGCCGATTTTCGGACATCTGCGTCTGTGAACTCTCACATGTTGTAGATGAATTATTATTATTAATATAATTAGTGGCTATATCATTCAAGGCACCCCGTGCTCGAGGGATAGATTCACTTTAGAAAAAGCTAATGTTTTGAATCGTAGATCCAATAATGCAGTTAACATATGCAAATGATTGTTCTCGACATCGCCTAGATAATGTTCGATATAATATAACAGTTTTTGTCGCATAGTACAATTCCAATCATCGGTGAACTACAATCATCGGTAGAAGCATGTAAAATTATGAGACCCCGTTTTCTCTTTTATGTCCACAGCGTGTTTACAAAAAAAGAAAACAGACGCCGCACCGAAACAGCCTTACGTTGCCACGGAGCTTGCAAGAATACGGAAATTCGCAAGGATATTCATAAAAATTTCGAAAGTTTCGAAACTATTCGATCAAGATTCGAGTATACTTGCAAGTATTATTTACGTTTACAACAGTACTTGTAAAGGGTTCGAAACCGTCTGGCAAAGGTTCGAGTATACTTGGGAGTACTATTTTTTTCGAAGTACGAAGTACAATAGAATTTGACCATGCTTTTGCTTTCAAAAATGTAAAAATAGTAGAAAAAGAAGCCAATTTATACCATTAAACATCATAGCGTAAATCTTAGGTATGAAACACCTAAAATACATGAATATGACGCAGCATTACTGAACCAGTAATGTTCATGATGAATTTTTCTAACAAATAAAATCTGTTAATGGTTTAAAATACATCAAAAGTAGATTGAATGTCAATTAATAAATTACCACAACTTCGTATGGTATACAAACAGTGGAAATTTGTTGCTTGCATTTTTCACGGTTCATATTTACCGCCAAATATTGATTGGCCAATGGGTCGATCGATATTTTCTGATTCATTGCCTCTTCAAATTCTAACGTTTGTCTCAGTTCGTATATCACAGGCATGGAATCAACATGTGTTATAAAGTTTTAAAGAGTTTAAAATAATTTGTTCACTTAGCAAGTAGGTTTGTTTTTTCTTAGAACATTTGGTTTTTTGTGCGGAATGCAAATTACACAATTATATAAAAATTTTTCTTGAAAATGGTGTAAATATTGACCGAAACGTTGAAAATTTTGTGGTAATTTGCAAAATTGCTTAGGTAGTAGCATCAGATCGAACCAGTGCGTTGAAAACATTGATATACGTTATTAACAAATTGTCGATAGAGATAAAGGAAAGAGTTACTGATAGAGAGTTCGAATTCCATCAATCAAGGTTCGAACCTGTTTGCGAGGTACTTGATCCCATCCCTAATTGTCGAGCACGTGTTCCAACTATAGAAGAACGAGAGGTAACAGGGGAAGAATTCGCGAAGTTCGCATTATTTTTGGACGAGCAATGTGCAAGGCGACGCGTTAAATGGATGACGTAGTTAGGGTAAACACAAGGAACGACGGCGGTCGTCCGGTGATAAGGGCGCAACAAGAAAAGGGTAGGAGGAACTGAGAAGACGGTAAACCGAGCCGATAAAGCGTGCAGGTGTTTCGATGCTGATCCACGAGAAGCTCGGCCGGTCGCGTCGGGATAAGTGAAGTAGTAATGTTCTTGGAGCAACAGTTTATCCGACCGATGACATAATCGTGTCACGTCTGAACTATACCACCTGCACGATCCCTATCGCGACTAATGCATGCGTGGCAAAAGCCGACTCTTTTCAAGTGGTAACCGCTGCTGGGAAAATAGATGCAAGGAATTCAACGCCGAAGGTTCAGCTTCCACTGTGTCACGTTAGTTTTCAAATGAAATTAATTACGCGAGCGTCGCGTCACGTTTCGCCACCGGGTGTGTTTTGCAGCTTGTCTTCGAACGGGGAAAACATTATTCGATCGCATCCGGAATCTGTTCCGTCGAATCTCGTCTGCTTCTTCGAAGATCGAAGATTTACGAGCTGCGAAACGCTCTTGATAATTTATTACGATTCCTCGTATCCCTAAGCAATATTACTCTTCATGCGGAATAAAAATTCTCTGCGTTCATTGTAAGAAACAGAAGCTTCATCTTCATAGATGAAGATGAATACGATTTCATAATCGTATTCTTCAAATTGTCTGATATTTTCGCTGTTATTGTTGGAATTATAGTTACTTTTTCTACATTATTTTAGACAAACAACTTAACAAATATATAATATATTTATATATAATATACATATTATATTTATAATTATATATTTTTAACAAACGACTTACCTCATTTTTATTTGTTGCTGCAACATGGTGTAATTGTGTGTAGCTTAGAATGCCTAACAATCGGTATACGTCAGAGCCTTGTGTGATTAACTATAATTGGTTCTAAAGTAATTGAGCCTCCACAAACGTTTGTTGTATTGTCTTTGGTAGCATGTGGATTTTGTACACTCATAATAAGAAGGAATAGATGAAATACAAACTATTATATAACGACATTCGAAGAATTTAAGGAGAGTTTTCCACAGACGAGTATGAAGCTCGGTATTTTCTGTACTGCAGTATAAAATCTGCGTCTTGGAAATAAAACAGTGCGTTAATCTGGTTTGAAAATTAAAGATTAGCTGTGATTAGAGTTCACGCATGTCTTTGTGACGATTAATCCTGGATAATTAGAGCCGCGAATCACGGTGTCCCTCGACTTTCTTTGTTCTGCCATTAACACTTTCGAAAGAGCGTGAAACACGCATCGTGTAACGGAAGTTGCAACACATTAATGATACACATGAAAAAGCAATTTGTGCTGGTTTTTGTCTTATCAGGTAACGTTCGCATTCCGCCGCTCTTAAAACGGCGTGTATACACATATATACAAATATCGGTTCCGTACAGTCCCGACACATCGGACTATTAACGCATACCTTCGATGAGTTAACGTCACCCGCAGAAGCAAAGGTGCCCCGCAACAAACGGCGATCAATACCGTTTTATCTTCGGCCGGGTAGGTAATATAAAACCTCGATGACCGTTTGTAAACACGAATTGCACCAGAACTTTGTTTTGCAGATAAATGACGGCTCGTATGCGGCGTTATATCTGATCTTGCTGCAATTACCGAGCGACTGATTCATAAGGCGCGGGCGTTCAAGCGTGATCCTCGTCGCTTTCAACGACTCGATCAATTTCCTCGGACCTCGTGAATTCCGCGCGAGTTCAGACGCACCTTCGAATACCATCGAATCAACGTTTTTACTGTGACCGTGGTCCCTCAATTTCCGAAACGAACTCGGAATGACCTTTCGACCCGAGATGCAACTCGACATTAGTGACTTGTGCTCTTGGACCGATCGCGTAAGTGTGCAAACATCTACAGTAGTGGACAAAAGTCTAAGAACGCTCTACAAGAGACAATAACTATTTTAATATTGTACTATACGATTTGAACTTTAATAGGAAGCTAGAGCAATTAGTTTACTACAGGATGTGAAAAGAAATTTTTTCAAAAATTGCAGTTTGTCGGAATTGTTAAAAAAATACTGAAAGTTATATTTAAAATTTTTTATGTGGACCTACATTGAAAATTTAAAACATACGTTTTGTCGATATGTGTCAATTATATCGCTGCTCCGGAAGCATAATGACACAACTGCAAAAATTGAAGATTCGGTTTAATTCTTCTATGAGAGTAGTTTATAGACATTGTGGGTTATTATTGCAACTTTTAAGTTATTTCAATTTATAAAATAATAAATATCAGCCTCGATTTACATTATATCGATTTACAAACATCTGGTAAATACATTTTTGAGCCCGCCAATAATAAAGTCAATCTCACAAAATGTTACAGTTGCGTCATTATACCTCTGGAGCAGCGATATGCACTGTGAAAGTTTCATCGAAATCGGTTAATTCGGGAAAAAACGACAAGCATTGAAAGATGTAAGAATCCTTAGATTTATCGCAGTTGGAGGCCGAAAATCGTGGAAATCTGCAATTTTCACCATCTTCAAACGTTTGTAGCTCATTGCAACGTCGATTTTACGAAATTTTCAGAATATGTTTAAATTAGATTGTTTATATTAGAATATGTTTACATTTTTTAAATTTTCAATATAGGCCCACATAAAAAAGTTGAAAATGCAACTTTTAGTATTTTCTCAGCAATTCCGATCAATTGCAATTCTTGAGAAATATCTTTTCATATCCTGTAGTAAACTAATTGCTCTAACTTCCCAGAAAAGTTCAAATCCTATAGTACAATATTAAAATAGTTATCGTCTTTTTTAGAGCGTCCTTAAACTACTGTAATTGTCTATTCACGCTGCGACAATATTTTGTAATTTTATAATAGGTTCTGTGCTTAAAATGCAGATCGCGCGTGGAACTTCAATCGCGTTTTAAGCTCGCATAAGAACAGACAAAGAAATTTTCCAGAGATGGCTTTTAGAGAATAAAAATTTGGTTATAACAGGAACAGATTATTTTATTCGTAAATTTTGTAAAAGTTCATGGTTCTCTTCCCTTTTTAATCAACAAGGACTGAATAAAACTGGTCGAATCGAGGTAATCAATCAAAAAACGTAATAATAATGTAATAAATATTTTTTTAACAGCCGTGATCCAGTTACGATGAAGTATTCGATAAAAATAAGCGCATTAGAAAATGTGATTCCAGACGTTGACAGCAGTAATCAATTTTTCTAGAATGGAACGTGTATCGGTCATTTCACCATTTTCCGAGATCGATATCTAGCAGCTTTTCGCATTTCTATGTTCAGTGCATCGACTACAATCGCTTGTTATTGGCATAATGGGACGTATTTTATAATGATTAATGCAGTAAGTCAGTCTCGGCGATATTTACCATGATCGACCATACGTCTGCTCTTCTGGTGCTTGAAATACCACCGAGGAATAATTTAATCGACGAGGAATGCTATTTCCAATGCACGTGCCGATTCTTGAGCAACCGCAAAAACGACTATCAAACGGCTACTTATTAGAAACCGATAAAAGCGGAACGGCGCGAAACGACGGTGGCGGAATAGAATTTTGAAATAATTTATTTGTTCGCATGGTTCGGACCCGCGTTGCCGGAAAAATAAGTATGCTAAAACGATCCGCCGGCCGATGTATTAATATTCATTAAAACCAGTCCAGGCAACCTTCCCCGTAGACGCTACCAGAAGTCATTTAAAACGGCATCGTGAGAACTGCGGCGGCGGCGGCGAGACAAACCGATCTAATATTAGTTTATCGACTGAAGCTTCGGGAACGTGTAAATTTAGTGGATCCAGTTCAGCAGTTCAGCTGATTCATCCGACAGGTCTTCCGACGGGCGAAGACCACCGAGTCTCGAGGATTCCGGGTGAATCACTGATATTCAATACACCCGATAATCGTGTTGTGAACCAGCATGAATCCGTCGCTCGCGTCGAAAGCCTTCGGGATTCTCCCGGTTAGATCAGTTCTAATTTTACGAGTTATCGGTATTAGTACAGCGCTGCTCAAAACCAATGTCGCAAAAGGTGCATCTTTCAACGCTGAAAATATCACCTAACCTACAAACACTAAAACTAACTATTTCATTAACTTCTCGATTTTATAGGGAAGTTATTGTAATGACCCCGAAAATCGAAAATCGATTTTTTGCATTGTCAGTCATTTTCATTGTGAGTCATTGCAGTCATTTTAGACTATTTTCAGCAAAATGTTCGTATGTGTGTGTGTGTGTGTGTGTGTGTGTGTGTGTGTGTGCGCGTATGTCCGTTTCTATGTAATCAAATTTTTCGTTAACGTTTTCTGAAAAAGTAACAACGCGATCATAATGATGAATGATGCAATCGATGTGCCCCGTCGTAACTTAGAGCTGATTAGATTTTGGTCCATATTGGTCAAGTAGTTTTTTAGATTTTTAGTTTTTTTCGAAAAGAGTTGATTCTACAATGCAATTTATAAGGGAGGACGAAAATTTTCCACCAAAGAACCAAACGCAATTACATAAAAAATTTTTTTCTTAATTTTTTTTTAGATTTAAAAAATTTTTTTTTTTAACTGATGCTAATGTTACCGCTTGGAATAATCGAAAGTTATTCCAATGCAAGAGTGAATTTATCATCTCTACTCCCAAGAATACATTTTGGGAGAATATCGATGAAAGTACAAAAAAAAAACGATGTTAGCGATGTTGGCGAAGGAGTAACGAATCGGGAAGTTCTTTGTGTGACTCTTGGAGAGTCTCTGCTCTCGCAAGAGCAGTCCTACCCGCGAGCTCGCGAAGCGAGCGAGCAAAAACAACCCTACTCGCGAGCGAGCGAAGCGAGCGAGCAACAATAGCTCTCTAGTTTAACGATGCTTTCGGCGCTACCATTTCGGTCACTTAGTAAATCTAGCAGTTTTGCAATAAACTTTTCTTCTTTCCTAACGTTTCGGTTCAGTTTTGAATCTTCTTCAAAGGAAAAATTTGTGTCTACAAGACAATATAAATATATAATACAGTAAGTAGAATAGATGAATTGAAATTGAGCAAAAAGGATATTAGTACGTACTTGCTATAATAATTTCAATTATGTAAATTGAACTAAAACTAACTGCTGAATTTATCGAAATGAGAGTAATGAGTCTGTACAGATTCTCTACCATTTTTTTATTGTGACGAATGCTTAATAAAGGCATTTATTCCATTTTTTTTCCACGAATTCATTTTTATAGTGTGAATAAATAAATCCCAGTCATTTGTCCGTGATTTATTTAGTGTTAACTGCACAATTTTTCATTCTTACCGTCGATGTACAGTAAAGCCTCGATCTAAGAACCACCGTCGGGTCCGTACTGTTTCTTAGATCGTGTAGTTTTCGGAGCACTGTTTGCCCAGGCCAGAATGAAACCACCAAATTATATATAGTTCAAATTATATCGCGTTCAGCGTGATTTTAATAAGAAAAATGCCAAATTGAAATTATTTTGATATTTACGTGGTTTTTTTGGAGTATATTATTAGAAACGGCGACGCAGCTTTTTAGTTCGCCTGTACATTCTCATTTCGAACCGTCAACTCGTTAGCCGGCGGACACCTCAACATATCAGTGAATTAGCTTGGCCGCTTAAGTAGTTATTAGTATGTCTCAATTCAGAAGTCATTAACTGGCCGCGGGGCAATTAAATTAACATTGTCAGCTGCACGGGATCGTAACATCCATTCGGCTTACCGGTCGTCGTCATGCGTGTCATTTTTATACCTGTCGAATGGGAAAGCACCGCTAGCTATCCGCCGGCAGAGACTATCCTTGTGATTTGCATTAAATCGTCCAATTAAGAGGCGGTCTGATGCTGAATCGATTTATCGCGGAACTGTCCCTCCCGTGCCGTTGACATGAAAAATGATTTACACTCTTTCTCGTGCTGCAATTAGTTAACAGTTTCACTTTATAATAAAACGTTGCGCAACCGTGTCTGCCCGTAAACTTGCTGCGGGGGTTGATAACAGATGAAATTCAGCGATAAGAGCGCATTAAGTACCGGAAATTAACGTTTATCTGTCTACTGTGTCAATTTGATACATTTTTCACTCGATTCTGAATAAGTAGTATGCTCTACCGAGCACTGAAAGCGACTGGGAGGTCTTTTAAATATTATTACGTCGAATTTGTTAAGAATTCAGTCTCAAATTTCTGTCTTAGGAAAGAATTTTATTATTATTACAATCTAAGTCCGTCCGAAAATGCATTGTTAAGTAATAAATAGACTGCGGATTTATGCATTTATATGACACAAATAGATATGTACAATTTAAAGCAGTGAACATATTAAAAAGAAAGGACATCTGTGTATTAGTTTCAACTGTATAAGATAATTAGAAGAAGAACAAATTTTCTAGACGGCCCCTGTTTTATGCAATTGATGTAGACATTTTTTATTTTGCATAAAGATCCGCAGACTGGTAATAAATGATGGCTTTGATCACATCGAATTTCATTTAAATCGTATGTCAGAAAGCCAATTTGCATTTCCTGACTTGGTCAACAACTGTTACAATTCTAGTGTTAACATTGTTTTGTCTCAACACGATCATTCATTTTCAAAGAGCACACCAACCGATGTAATTATTTATGCTCTCATCGTACTGGTTTTGTAGCACTGTACAAAGGGATAAATTAATTTAGAGGAGCGAATGAGGGATGAATGAGGGTCAAATGAACGTTTCTCCGAGACTTTTGCAACGAATAATTACAGCTTGCAAGGAAGGAGCGGTCGGCCCGAGACATAAATCGTTCGATTGTCGTAAGAAACGTTTCGCAGCCTGAAATTGTTCATCGTCGCGGTCGCCGCGGGAGTCGCTGACGTACACTATTTTCAAATTAATTCTCTAATCCCTCCATTATCGATCTGATGAATGTACAATGCTCAAAGCTCGCCGAAGCGTGCGTGGTCGTTGACGAGATTGACCGCCGTAGGAAAGCAGGATTCAGTGTATGTTTACAAGGTCTGACGTCATTTGCCTAGGGCGACACATGTTGCCAGCCTGTCTGGCGGGATCGTACCACTGGTCGTGATCCTTGATAACGAAAAAAACACGACGATCCTCTCAGGTGTGCGTGCGCATTCATGCATGCATGCATACGGAACTTCTGTTCGCCTGGACAACGCTCTCTCCCTCTCTCTTTCTTTCTCTACTGTAACTGTGCTACACCAGCAAAAATTAATGGAAGCTTCAGAAAGATACCGATGAACACACAATCAATTATATAATTTTTTAATTACATGAAACACGTTATTCAAAACAGGTCATTTTTCATCCGTCTTCGAGTTTTTATTTTTAGAATTGAAAAATTCGAATAACAAGTTAAACACGAGTGGCTCGACTTATAAACGCTATTTTTGTGACAACACGCTTAATTTTCATTTCTCTTCCGCCTAAAAATTTGCAAACACAGTCGAGACGGAATTGGAAGCGTGCAAAAAGCTAGACTCGCGAAAGATTTTTCGGTTAAAAAATCCGGGAGATAGACTCGTGGATCGAAGCAACAGCAAAACACGTTTCGCTGTTTTACAGCCACGGATAATTCGGTCCGGCAAAAAGCGCGAGAACAAGAATGGCAAACCAGAGTTGCGGCGATCGAGTTGCTTGGCACCATGAAACCGTTCGATTAGTATTGCGCGGAACTAGTCCGAGTGAAACCAAGATCTTTCTCGGTTCTTGTGCATCCGTGTTCACCGCTTCATGACGAGAAATCGAAACGGTGGTCTCGCTAATCGTCAACCATTAACGATCCGCTTCACGGTGCACACGATGCCGGAGCTGAATCACGGAAACTAACCACACCTAAACTCGAAACACCGGGTCGCATTGACGGCTAAACAGGACGGGCACCTCGCGATTTTTGCCGCGACGAAATGTTCCGAGCAATTTTCGCCATCCGGCTGCAATTAACTTTCATGTATGAAAATTTCATTTGTTATGCGCGGAAAGTTATTGTCTTGATTTTTTGGTACCGGAGAACTGTGGTGGTACACAAAGGTGTTATTTATGAGTCAACAATTCCAATGTGTAGGACGCGGCGAGAGGGCTGCGACATGAGACTACCAGGATCGAGGCATTCTGTACATGATTCATGAATAGAAAACGCATTGTTGCTAATTTAATTGCCGGTACTGAATTATCGAAGCAGAGTTGTGACAGTGATATATGTAGAACTCGGAAACGATGGAAGGAATCAAGAATTGATCCCTGAATTCGGAAGAGTTTGAAACTTTTAACATAAGTTCAATCAGCATTTCCTTAAAACCGAAAAAATAACAACTTATTTCGATTATGATTATTCCTTTATGTCGATCGTAGATAGTGCAAATAAACAATTTAATAATTTCGGCGCCACTGGTTCGATCAAATGTTACTCACTAAGCAATTTTGTAATTTAAATCGTTCTCGACGTTTCGATCCAAATGTGGACCATTTCCAATTTTTTTATTATCCTTGATTATTTGATTCTATCGGGCTATCGATCGCATCCGTGTTCGATTCGAGTCACATTCGAGGCCCAAAGCGCGGGGCATTAACAAAACTTGACGTATTTTTCGAGCACAATGAATTCTCCACCTACGAAGAGTGTCACTCCTCCGGGTTCGTCCCTCGAACCGTGGAACCGGGTCGTAAGGTACACGTAAGATGCAGTTATCGTGCGCTCGCCCTGAGCATTACCGACGCGAATTTCAAGCGTAAAAATGTCCCCACGGTGCACACCGCTCCGCGATATAATTCTCGAAGCACAAGAGCGAGCGCGCGAGTGCTCGGAGAGCGCAGAGCGCGCAGAACGCGCAGCGTGCACCGTTGCACTGTGTTGCATACTGGATCCCAGTGTGCGTACACGCGTCCCCGTAATTGCTCGTTCCGGGGGCGTCGTCGGCGATATAGGTGTCACACGGACAGAGACCGCGCGTGCATCTGTGCCCGTGCATTTGGTGCACTGTGCTAGCAGGAAGAGAAGAAAGGGCTTTCATTTGTCGTGGAAGTGTTAATGGCCTGACGTAAAACTCGACGACGACAATGCGGAGCGAAGCGACGTGTGGGCGACCGAGATATGGGCCAGTCTACCGCCCAAGACTGCACTTATAGCGCCGTTGCTCGTCTTAATAACGACAAACGATTGCCTTCCTCGTTACAAGATACTTACATGCTTATTTCCACCATTACTCCGGCTGATAACATCGAATTCGGAATAAGCCTTCGACGATTTCTTTCGATCGACCTCACGATAATATTCGCATTTGACATTCTCTTCTCGAGAGCCGATCCGTACAGAACAAAAGCGACGAAATTATCCGTTTCGAATATTTTTTCTCTTGCATGTACGACTTTTTCCATTATTTGCGTAAATTGTTTATTGCACGACTGCGTGTTTGGCATCTTCGCGTGTACTTTATACTTTATATACAGTGGGTGTACAAAGTATTCGTACACTTTTTAAAACCTAATAACTTTTTTATAATTATACCAAACGATCTGACTTTTTATAATGAATTAGAAGCATTGCTTTACGAAATGATATGCAAAAAAGATTTTCCAAAAATTATAATTTACAAAGCTACATGTAAAAATAAAAAAGGCATTTTTTACAACTTTTTTATTGGGGCCCTTAAAGAAAATTAAAAATATATGTTTTGTAGATCTATGTTAGTTATACACATACTGAAAATTTAATCGAAATCGGTTGACGCAGGAAAAAACTACACGCATCGAAAGATGTACGATTCTGTTCACAATGGAGAATCTATGGGGTTTACTAAAAAGACGACTTCGAGATTCATGTGACTCTCAAGCAACTTCAATCACAGATTAGTATGATAGAATTCAAGAACTGTGGGAACAAATATCTCCGGATTATTGCAAAAAATCAGTAGAAAGTATGCGAAAGCGAATTAGTTCAGTTTTAATTCATTTTATTCTTCTATATTCCTAGCAATAAATAATGATTTATACAAAACTTGTGGTTATTGGTTCAGTTTTGCTTCTTACTGTACATGCGATTGTATACATCTCTTTAGTCAAGTAGATATTACAATAAATATATCGCAGAAAATCTATATGAATTCTATCATGTAAATGAGTATTGGACCAGCATCGAATGAAGAAGAATTTGTTTATAAATATATGTATAACTACCAATCTCTGTGAAACCACTCGAACGTAAATCACTGGATCCAGGCAACTGGACTAATGTAAACCCAGCTTTACACCGAAAGCCTTAACAGTGAGAACTGTATTATCTTATGGGTTCGCGGGGAAACTGACAGAGTCCGGTTTCTTTTTGATTGCTGCTCGTATAAGGTGTGCTACCTTTGTCCAGGGTATTGGGCCGGAGTTCATCGCGCTCGCTACTGGCCCGGGGTCCGCGGGGTCCGAGGCCCCAGGACACGTAGTCCTGCCGCTTACTCTTACTTTCTTCTCCCACCCGAAAATTCGGGCCGGGAAGAATGCCGCGCGGCGCAACAGGGTACGTTGGCGATTTCAACCAGGCGACGATAGATCTCCGTCCGCCCTCGGCTTTATACGGTTCGGGGACCGGCGTAATTTCTGTCATATTCGCCGAACCCGCGCTGTACAGTGATTTAAATCGCGCGGTTTGCACGCGACCTTTCTCCGTGGGAGTGTTCCCATCGCGGATTGACGTCTTCATCCGTGACCCCATAGCGGTGGTGTTGCCCCCATATTGATATCCTGGACGCGACACCATCGCCGCCGAACAGGACAAAATTTCCTCCGACAGCGCGGCGCACGTGGGCTAGCCGGCCACGTGATTCACCGAGCCCCCGAGTGCATCGAGATGCACGCCGATGCACGCACACGGGACACCGAACAGGAGAACAACCGCCGCACCGTGCCAGCTGGATCGTAAAGTCGGAAGCGAGCCGATTTGACAAATGCGAGAGCCATGGGAACGATGTTTGCCATAGATCTCGCAATTGCTAGCAGTCCGAGGTGGTCCCGATTTTGCTGTATCGGTGCATTTTCTTTGTAGCTGCGCCAATGATTCAGCGTGCAATCAAGTTCCGCGAGTGCGTCACATTGTTCGACATTATTTGATTAGGCAATTGATGCAACAGTGCTTCAATAAGCTGTTGTGGCTGCCACCGACGCTATTCTTTAGAGAGACAATTACTTCGAGTACGTTGATGTAACTGTTTGAAGATTTATTTCCACAGTGGAATTGACTTCTATTTGACACTTTAAAAAGATGAACAATGCATGATCAATGATGCATCATGATGTATCAGTTATATCTGGACCTCTGATGTCTGAAGTGTTTAGTATCCCAACACATGCAACACTGTTGTACAAATTGATCAAAATCGAATCTAGTATAAGGATAATCGAGGTTCCACTGTACCTCGAATAAAATACTCCAATTTTACAATACTCCAAAATTTTCAAATACTCAAAACAAAACGCATTAGGACTCGTTCGCGCCTGAAGGTCAGAGTACAGAGGGTTGTTGAACCGCGTTTGACAGCAGCCAGAACGTCGAAGGGAATTAAATATAAGGGACGCGTCGCTCGTAACACGGCAGAACCACAAATCTGACGGAGCATGAGTTAGAATCGATTTTAAAACGGCCGCAGCAGCGGGCTGCATAGCATTCTGACTCCGCTCCAGGATTACTCTCGTCCTCTCCCCTCTCTCGGAACACCTCCTTGCGTGCGGAACAAAGGTTATACATCGTCGCATGCACATCGCGGAATATACCCCGGGACCGTCTATATTCATACGGGAGACGTATAAATGCGAACGACTCACGAACGTCTTCTAAACGTTTCTGGATGCGCGCGGTCTTCTCAGGTTACGTTCCACAGGAGACCCGCCTTGGGGACTTTTGTGTGTATTATAGTTCGCGAGAATAAGCACCTACCGATGATTCGACCATATAATGATCGCGCGTACACGCACAAAAGGAAGGGAATCGCTGGCCAGAACTACAAACCGGTGATACTACCTGCGTATTAACGGAGGAGCAAAAGGCTCTCTGACGGCCATGCGAGCTGAACCGCTCCGGGGACCGTGTTGCATCATTTGAAAATTGAAAGGCACGCGTTAGCCACCTATTTGCGAATTTTTTGTTACCCCCCTCGTCGGGGAGAGCCGCGTCAAACTTTTTCTGCTTTTTTTCTTCAACTTATTTATTTATACAGGTCGCATCAACATCTAGATCATATAATTACATGACCGAATCTTTATACATAGACATAGTTATAAGTGCAAAACGGGGAAATCAGTTCGCAGCTGTTACTGCTATAATTACAGAGTATGGTAAAAATTTGTGGATCTTGGAAATAGGATAACTTGGGCGATGTTCTTATCATTATTAAGGGATTACCAAGTTTTGTTTAACAACAATGTAGACCTGGCTACTTCATTCTCCCGTGGGAGAAGGAAGATCTCTCTCCTAGGCGAAAATATTCAGAGTACATTGGATTTACAACCTGGTCTTGTAATTAACGAAAAGCATCCCATATTTACACTCGATTACAACATAGTTTTTAACACTCTACCTTGTGATGCTGATTTGGGCTCATTTGGGATTGTGATAATCCCAATGCGGTACTACTGGACTATGTTGAATCTAACCCCCCCCCCCCCCCCGCCAATATTATTGTAATTTATACAGATGGTAGTAAGGTGAAAAACTCTCCGTCAGTACGTGCTGCGATAGACTGCCCGCAGTTAGATGCAGCACAAAAAATTAGCCTAGATGTAAGAGCATCAGTTTTCACTGCGGAGTGCTATTCTATTAATCATGCATTCGATATCATCAGTTCATATAATGGTATGAACTTTCTTATTCTTACTGACTCTTTGAGCGTGATTAAATCATTGACAAAACCATCACTTCGTTATGCTACTAATTATTATCACCTCATCGAACTTAAAAATAAGTACTTTACCTTTGTATCTAACAACAATAATCAAAACTTTATTAAGTTCATATGGGTACCATCCCACAGTGTTCTTGTTGGCAATGGACAGGTAGACTTAGTACTTGCAAAAGAAGCGACAAATGAAATGGCCACGCTGGATATTAAAACCCCATTTACCGACTTTGTCAGCGACTTTAAAACCCAATCAAGGAAATCCACTAACAACTTCATCAAAGAGCAAGGTTTATTTAAGGGTAAAGAATGCATCCAATTTTTCTATAAAGATGATGGTAAATCATGGTTTCATGGGTGTAGGCTACCCAGGAACTTTGTCACTTTTGTCAATAGATGCCGATCTAATCATAATTTGAACGCTTCGTTAGCCAGAGTGAAATTTATTGTAGACAGTACATGTGAGTATGGTGCAGAATCCCAAGATCTAGATCACGTCATTTGCCAATGTCCAAAATGTGAAGATGAACGCGGTACACTCCTCTCAGCTCTTCTCCGTTGCAAGTACTGCTTCCCGACTTGTATAAAATGCTTCTTATGTGGCCCAGATATTAAAGGCCTGTCAATTATCTTCGATTTTCTTAAGCGTTGTGCAATTAAAATCTAATCTCATTAAGTTTACCAAGTAGAAGCTATATAAACTAGTTGTAAGTTAAGTTACTATTATGTATTGTTAAGAGAATTAATATATAATATGTCAATATGTTCATGTATTGTTTATGCTACATAAACCATACTTGGTTTAAAGCATTAAATAAATAATAATAATTATTATTATTATTAAGGGATTCACTGAATTTGCTAGGGATAGCCAAACGACGTCTTCGGAAGGAGAAGAGGCGGGCAGTGCAGGATAACGTGTTCAACCGAGAGTCGGATATTACATCGAGTAAACAGGGGAGGGGGATCTTTCAATATTCTGTAAAATTGGGTTAGAAGTAAGGAGGACCTGCCTTACCAAGGATAGATTAGAAGGAGGGGAGCCTGTCCATCTTACCGTAACGGTAAAACGTAAAGCCGAACTAATGCGAACGATTTTTCAAACGAGAAAAAATAAAGTGACTTCCATTGAATGTATCGCGTTACAGCCACGGAATAACATTCATTATTTAATCTGCTACAACGTCGTTAAAACTGTGCGGGTTCAATTAACACATTACTTTCGGGCCAACAAAGTTAACCTGAAAAAAAGTTTCTGCAATCGTGGTCCCGTTGGTTGGACAAGTTGTTGCAGAACGCTTGAAATATACATACGTATACACGGTGCAGAATGCTTGAAATATATTCGGTAACCATAAGTGTTCCCTGGCATGTAACGTACTGATCATGATCCACGGGCGACCGTCTTCCGCATGGGAGTTAGCATACATAGGGGTGATGTGCAATCGCTGTCGTAATCGTTCTTGTCTCTCGAGGTGCTTCTTTGCACGTATTGAATCGCATGATGGATCTCCACTCGAAACGTGTGTAGCACTCGTCACGTTCGTGCTGTCGGCGTTGGCGTATCCTCCGTGCACGCTATGCTTGCTGGAAGCTGTGTACCATAAATATACTAATCCCTTTCGAATTTCATTAATTCGTCCTTTCCGAAACGAGTTACGGCACATGAACTTTACCAAATACACTTTTCATTCACAATTGAATAAAAAAAATCGTATGTCAAGTTTTCAAAGGAGAGGGGAGACATCTCAAAAATTCTTTAAAAAATTTTCCGATCCCTGTAGAGTTATTTGAATTTGAAAAATTCTTCGAAAAAAGAGCACCTTTTCACAGTCTAATCGCAGCGGCCGCACGCCGCATGAAATTCACAATAAGTTTTTCTGATTTCTCGATGCGTGTTTCAACATTTCGTCGGCAAGTCGACGCAACTGGAGCAGCATTTGCAATTAGCGATCTGGGACTGAGATATCTTACTACGGAGAATAGAAACCAATTAGGGTGTAACGCGCTTGTACAAGAAAAGACGACTTCGCCAAATAGTTTCGTTACGGGCTCCAGTAGTCTAGTCACACGGTAAAGCTCGCTACCGAATGCGGGAACTAATTAGTATCGCTGTCAGTGCCGCCGATAAAAAGGAGGCTGCGTTATAATCGATGGGGCATGGCGCCTAATAACATCCACTTATTTCAGCGTTATGACGTGAAACATGCAGTACAGTTCCGTAAGAATTATTAGCACTCAGCAGTTTTATCTCTGGTAAACAGTTCGAACTTCGGATCCATGGATAATTTTACAGCAATTTTCAAGTGGAAGTTATATTATACAACTCGTCTGCTTTTTTGGGAATCGGTATACAGGGTGAGTCACCTAACGTTGCCACCTCAAATATCTTTGTTGTATTTAAAGCCTGAGTATGAAGTCTACAGATAAGGGGCTTCGAAAATTAGCGAGTGA
Organism: Lasioglossum pauxillum; assembly: GCA_933228785.1. NCBI lineage: Eukaryota > Metazoa > Arthropoda > Insecta > Hymenoptera > Halictidae > Lasioglossum > Lasioglossum pauxillum. Next base: position 33,625,071 of record OW121701.1, on the reverse strand, counting down.
TTAACGAGTAGACTGCGAATTTTTAATGGTTGATGAAACATAATAATGTTCTGTGTCTGTTATATGGACTAGGAGCTACTTAAAAAGTTTATACAATAAGGAGCATAACTAATTCCACACACTTTTAATCAGAATAACTTTTATATGAATGGACGAAACGACTTCAATTTCTCTGTAAGTCTATAAGAATTAGTTTCGTAAATGACGTCTAATAAATAAGTTGAAAAAATGCATTTGGTCCGAATTGTGAAAAACAATACTAAAAATTGATTTTTACAACTTTTTCAGCTGGCCCAATAACGAAAATTTAAAAAATGTGTTTTGTCAACTGGTATAAATTATATACGCTCTGAAAATTTCATTGAAATTGGTTAATTGGTTTGCGAATTATAAACGATCAAAAATGGTAAAACTTGTCACTTTATGGTACACTACAAATGATCACTTTTGATCGTTTATAGTTCGCAAACCAATTAACTAATTTCAATGAAATTTTCAGAGCTTATATAATTTATACCAGTTGACCAGACACATCTTTTGAATTTTCGTTATCGGCCCAGCTAAAAAAGTTGTAAAAATCAATTTTTAGTATTGTTTTTCACAATTCCGTCCAAATGCATTTTTTCAACATTTTTTTTACACATCATTTACTAAACTAATTCTTTTAGCCTTACAGAGAAATTGAAGTCGTTTGGTCCATTAATAAAAAAGTTGTTCTGATTTAAAGTGTGTGGAATCCTTACTCCTTACTGTACGCGCATGGGTAATTATAGTCACTGAATTCCTAATGAAATGGACTATCATTGTAGGTGTTTAAAAAAAGGTGCTTCCATTTAGAAAAATAAGGTGACCTTGGTATCTCTAAAAAAAAATCACATAAAAACAAAAATATTTTGGTATTATGTGAGCCCCACTGAACTATTCGACTTTGTCCTTCAGACATTTATCTTTGAAAACAACAAAGATACTTGTGGTGGCAACGTTAGGTGACTCACCCTGTATAGAGAATTGTTGCAATGTTGTATAGACACGAAATATGCAATTATCAAGAGTGGAAGAATCGTAAGCTGAGGTGGAGGTAAATTTTCTCGGTAACACCGTAAACCTCGTTGACGCTAACATTTGTTGCTCAGACAGCGAAGCAGGGCGATAACGGTGGGTTGATTCGAGAGGAGGGCCTCAAAGAGTGCGCCGGGTAGTGTCAGTGCAAGCAGGATGCACCGGTGAGGCGAAGATGAGAGCGGGTAACCATGAATCGGCGGTTCGCCAACAACGGGTTCGCCAAACCGTCGCGTCGCGCAGAGTCCACGCTCAAGAAACGGAACACCTGAGCTTACTCCACCGTGTCCCTCTATAGCCACTTCTTCTTCTTCTTCTTCTTCTTTCTCCTCCTGCTCCTCCTCCGCTTTCTCGTCTTCTTCTTCTTCTTCTTGTTCTTCTTCTGAGCAGCCACTATCCTTCCCCCAGACTCACTTGAACCTCTCGCTTCGGAAACCGAACCCGTGTGAGGACTGTACTCGCCGAGGAAGGATGGCTTTGCACTAACTCACCCACGTGGGACGCGCATTTCCGAACTCTCTCGTCATCGACCCTTTTAGCTCGAGGCGCCTTCCACCTCGCGGAGCACCAACGAACAAGGTCGTACCTACCGCTGCGGTTCAATCGGATTTTCGAGGGTGCCAACTGGCCCGGCGATCAAGGCCTTGCCAGTTCCGGTCGACACGTACACGCGTCGGACACAACGATCGCCGCAATTTTCACCGTGCCGCTCTCGCATTGACCCTACGCGCGATCCAACGAGTCAGCGTACACACAGGAAACAGCAGCAAGCTGATATATTCTTCCTCCTCTTTGGAATCCTCCTCTTTAAATATTGCAAGCATAACTTTGAGAAAAATATATATAAATTGTTGAGCAGGCCTATCCAACTACGCGACCCGCCACGTTAAATTGTGCGGCCCGCCGCGCCGCACAGTGGGCCAGATCGACGCGCTAGCTGTTCATGAGCTAAAAAATCGAAGTCATCATATCGATTTTTAACGAATGTACAATGTTTCTTAAATGTCCATTACATTCAAAAACGATAATATTAATCAAAGTTATTAAAAACTCTCGTTATAATAAGCGTTCAAAGATCAAACTTTTTCAGATACGATTTATCACCGAAAAAATTCCTTTTCTTCAAAACGATGTCCTGGAAAACCTACTAAAGATTAAGTGCCCAATTTGTTTTTGTATGAAGAATGTATATCTATGTTGAGAACGCACCAGGAACTAAACATTAATGTTTATAATTTGTTATAAAAAAAAATACTTAGTCAACCAAGGAATACCGTCAAAGTTTTTCACCTTTGACAAGGGATAAGTTAAAAGTGTTATATAGTGTCGTGCTCTAACAAAGTGAAACATTTTCAGCAACGTCTCCTCTAAAAGATCCTGCAAATTTCACATCCAAATCGATCCAAACTTGGAAATTATTATGGTTTAAAGCGTCGCGTGTCACGCAATTCCGCGGCGAATCGCGTTGCGCGAAACGCATTGACGACCACTCAGCAGCTCTTAAGAGTGTAAAGACCTAACCCAGACCTATCTTATGAATTTTTTAGATTATACGACCATTGATAAACATTCGAACTTATTACTAGCTCACAGTTGAATCATTTGTATTTGAGAGATTATAGTAACAGCATCGTAGTATAGCATCAGAGCAGTTTTTCCATATTAAAGACCTGTATTTTACCTTTGTTAAGAGGAATTATAGTATAGATTTTTGTTTATTCATAGATAAACAGAGTTATAAGCAGAAAATACGTATGATCAATCGAATATAGTCAGTAACTTTGTAGAATATAATACTTAATCTTGTTTGAATTTTTGTAATTTTTTAAATAAGACAGTAATAACACATTTTTGTTATTTCATTAAATATAATAAACTTCATTCATTCAACAATTATGAATTACTCTTGTTTGAATGCTTGAATAGCCAGTTTTCAAATATTATTTATTATTCACACGAGTTTACAGACATTTCCGGTGATGTAACAAAAAAATGTTTCCTACAAAAAGTAATCAGTGCTCAGTCTTCTACAAATCTCAATACAAAAAATTTCAATAATTTCTTTTTTTTAATAAAAAATGGTGTTTACCTTTATTATTTATTTATAACTATATATTTTTTATTCAATAATATTATAGCTGATGCCAAGACGAATCCGACGATATATTTAATGTGGTCTTTATGTTTTGAAATAATGGTGAAATACGTGTGAACAGCTAGCGCGCCGATCTGGCCCACTGTGCGCCGCGCCGATTTTATATTTCTATTGAAACTTTTGTTTCTCGTTGTATGTATACAAAAAATATTAAATAAATGAAGTGCCATTGTTATAATGCGCAAATGCGACTACGAACTCCAGTTCTATATTTGACATCTTTGATATAATTGAGTTACAGTGCAACAATGAAATTAAACAAATTTTTTCATGCATATCAAAAATTAATTTTTACAATACTTATATTACATCCGAGAGATATTCCAACTTAAGATATATTGCACAACGAGTTTTAAACATTTGTTGAACATTTACTAAAAACTGTTCCGCTCTGTAAAATCGAAGAGTTGGACCAAGATAGGGTTAAATACATTGCATCTAACGAGACAGTTGAAACATTTTTTCCGAAGATCAAATTTACAAGGAGTTCATCACGTACTTCGTTAACTGATGCCAATTTAGAGAACCAGCTAACAAAAGATGTGCAACGTCGAACATAAGTATAGATTTACCAAAATTAAGTGCATGAAAGGATAAACAAATATCTCATTAATTAAGACTCGCGAGTTAATTATATTTAATCATAGTATAACAATAATGTTTTATTCATTTTGTATTTGTATTACATTTTTTAAAAGCATATTTACCTAAAGTGCGGCCCGCTGTAACGTTACGCGTCATCAAAGTGGCCCGTGAAACCATTTGGGTTGGCCAGGCCTGATCTAAAGAGTAGAACAGAAATGGATGAATTATCGTAGTCTGTTTTATACAACTATTTTGAGGAGCACATGAGGGTTAAAAACGTCACAATTTTATTTAGTTGGTATATTGACCCCTTGTACGGCGATTTATTTTACAGTTACAGTGATTAGAACTGCTTTGTCGATCATAGTATCTTAAAACAAGAAGAAAGTGTATATTTACTGTATTTCCATATGTCCCCTATGGCTTTAGAAAGTAACAAATGTAAGTCAGCTTCGTGGAAGGGTGAAATGGATATTTTCAAAAGCAGCACCCGTGAGGAAAGGAGGATTTTCCAGAAAGATCGAGGGATTCGTTGATCCTGTCGAGATGTCGGAGTTAATCCGTTCCGCGGACGGATAGTTCATCTATCACGAGTGTATCGTCGAGATCATCGATGCCGTAACGAGTCCAGAGATCGCGAAATATCATTAGTGCGCGCAGTGGCGTAGAACGGGTGAAAAACCGGAGCGAATAATTCGTCGGGATGCCGAAGGGAACGTAGGCGGCCCTCGGTACCATTTGTTTTCCGTGAACAGTGAACGCGATAGGACAAGCTCTATTCGTCTTGGCGAGTTCTTCCTTTTCCTTGTGGCAGCAACGTTCTCCTCGAACGAGATAGCCTCCGGCACGGGAGTCCGGTGAGAGAGAGAGAGAGAGAGAGAGAGAGAGAGAGAGAGAGGGGGGGGAGGGAGAGGGAGTTCAGAGACAGCACGCGACGATATCACCGTCGCAAGAATTAAATCGATGATACACGGAGGACACGCTTTTAAATTATACGGAAACCGGTGCTCGGGCTCGGGCGTTTCGCGAAAGCAACAGACGCACGGTGCGATTCCGAACACGCATGGTTGAGTCGCGTAGGCGAATTTTGACATCCGTAGATGAATCAGGCTTTAAAGTATCTCGATAAACGACGAACAGCAGCCGCTTCGCAAAAACAGGTCACCTCGACGGTGTTTCTCGGAATGAAAAATTGCGCCGACCCTGACTGCGCCGTCTAACGTCGAACGAACCGGTGCATCAACCACGGAGAATGCACGCGCGATTGTTGCAGCTCGACAATTTCCGAAAAGGAATGCGAGAAAAATCTTGGATTTTCTGTTAGCACGAGAAATGCATTTTGCGCAGGAATTTTAAAATAAAGTGGCTTGATGATCATACAGTGAGAAAGGCCTTCAATTTTGAATGTAGTTATTGGTTGAATACACCAATACACTTTGCATTGTCGTGAGAAAGGTCTTTAATTTGTTGAGATAGATATGTATGGTTATTAATATGCTGGAAAGTGGAATCGGTGAAGAATCGGATGAAGATACGGCCACATTGACAGGTGATTACAACTGTTTAGGCTTCCTATGATAATTTGGTGCGTGGCTCGACATCGGTTTAATAGACTCCTTTTTATAGGCTAGTTTGGTCAACAAGCAATTCCGTGTTGGCAGGTAGGCGAGGTCAATCCTAACCCAAGTTGTTACGGGCCTCTCGAACATCGTGACTACATCCAAAGGGGGAAATAAATCTGATGGCCTTCGTAGCTCTTCCAACGTCTCTCGCCGTTGCCCGAAAAAAAAATCGCTGTCGTAAAAGACGCTAATTCGTTTAGTCGGCCCGGGAAAGTGCAAAGTGCCTCGGTTTAAGCAGATTAAGAAGAAATTTACGACCGGACTCGATTAAAAAATTCAATTGACCGTGGTGCCATTAAGCAATTTACAGATAACGCGAATGGTCTTCGGTCGTTATGTAATTATTGCATCTTTTTATATAATTTTAGATCAATTTTTCCGTTCAAAAGTATCTTCACGGAGTTTCAATAATCGTAGTGTTACTCTATTTGTGTGTGCAATTTTAAAACAATTTTGAACACAGCTGTTCAGAGCCTGCAGAAATCCAAAATTTGCGAATTCTCACCCGAAAAAAAAAACATGTGGGGGTTGAGAATCCCCTAAGTTCGACGCAATTCCTAAGTGCACTGTCCGGCGTGTTTGAAGAATACAGAATTCTTGGCGGACATTTGCAACGCGTGCGTTTTTGCACGCTTTCACGAGCGTCCGGCAAATGTAGGGGATTAAAAACGCGTTAAGGGCAACCGTAACAGTTGCAGCAGAGGATACATTGAGACGCGCGCTAACGCAACGAGTTATGTGACAATAATGACGGCGTTAAGGCGAATCTATACGAAAGCGTGGGATGCTGGCAATTTCATGTTCGATCATAAATAATGTGACTCTCGCGAATGATTCTCGCGGGACGGAGCGTAATAGTGAAGGGGAAGAAATTAGAAAGATGATTCGTGTCAAGAAGAAGCCTTTGGCTCGGTGCAGCGAAATATTAATAGATGATGAACTAATACAGACGTTTTATTTATCTTTCTCATTACGGTGTCGCTAGGCACAATGCGGGATTACTATGCCGGTACGCAATCGCGTCGGAATTTTTGTTCATGCCCTATTTGGAAGTCTCAAAGCGGAACTGTGTCACAAAACTGGCGCAAAACAAGCTGTAATTCGATGTTTTCTTATTTTTATCATGAAGCTCGTATTTCGATGATTTTTTTATCGTTCGAGAATTAATAACCCGAGGGAAGTGGAGGAAAATAGCGTTTTATAAAGAAAAATGACGTGATGATGTCGCGAAAGCTACTTATCCATCGATTAACGACCATGATAAATGTTCGAGCAGCGAGCGACAAGTTCGAACACGGTGTCCAAGTATTTATAAACCAATGCAACTAATTGAGCTGTCTGCGGAATGATGTCATGTGTTGAGATTCAGCATAAATCGTAGGCAAGAGCCGAGTGACTGTTGTAACGCGACAAGACGCACGCTTCTAGATATTATTCATGGCTCAGCAGTTAACGCTAACTCGCTAGGTACTTACTCTCCTTCGGACCCAAACGCCGAGCACAAATCTCGAACGAATTAACGCTCCTGACAAACTGCCTCGGCAACGGTCGCGGAAAAACTGTGGCAGCTAGGACAATTTAAAGCCATCTAGTCCGGACTCGATTCATTGTCAAAGTGTACGCTTTACTTAACCCTTTCACGGACTGTAGAGAACGTGTGTACAAAGTCGACTTTCTAACTTCTCGCATTTGCATTCACTGTACTTGTTTTGTACCGATATAAAATAACTTTTTAGGATTCTGTACTTTTTAAGTAGTTAGAATTTTTATCAGTTTATGAGATACAAAGTTATTTAATTGTGAGTGTAGTACTGTTTAGAATGGCTGTAAGAGCTCAGGCACAGACGAATTGAACCGGGTCGGAAAGATGGAGGAGCGCATTAATTTTAAATGAACTTTGGGACCGGGTCGCGGAACGGCGTTTATTTGGCGTGTTGCGGCCGACTATGATAACGCTAACAAGTAGATAATATTATTCATTTGCGATAAACGCATCAAGATTCGCCGGGGACGGTGTTCCGATACGGTCGGAGGCGAGGCCGGAGCGAGCGCAATGAAACCACGCAGCTGAACAACGATGAAACTCAACGCGACCGCGCGCGCGCGCTTATTAAATTTGCATACTGCAATATATAGCATGAACCACAGGCATCCATCTTCGATCACGATAGTATTGTCCCATCCGGAAAAAAAATCCGGAATTCATTCCGGGTGTTCAAGGGGGCCACTCGATGAGAGAGAGAACAGGTTGACCAAAGAGAGCAAATCTGCGCGCCGCGCGAGCCGAGAGGATCGTTATTGGCGTTTCTTTTTGCTAGCAACGAGGCTCTCGGGCTCGCATTATTCGCGGTTCCTCAGCGAGAAACGGTCTCTGCCGGCGAAGTGCGCGACAATAATTTCAAGGCGGTCTCCTCGTAAATCTAGCCGACAAACTGGTACCACACCTCCGTGCGAGCGAATTTCTCTTATGGGCAAAAACTAAAGAGATTGGCAACCAATAAGCGATTTCACGGGCGTTACCAATCCCGTGGCAACACACGTGAATGCACGCGTCGACAACCGCCGCTCGAATAGACACACGTACACCGTCGTCGACGCTCGGACCTCGCGAGCTTCCTTTTTGCAACCGGTAGCCACTCAATCCTCACTGCTACGTATTTATTTGTATTATAAGCGCACCACTATCAAATTTTACAGCTTCATTCGACTGCCGTTCCTGCAATTTTGATCATCATTGAATCCTACACCTACTGCCTCCACCTATCAATACTGGAACGACGAATGTTGACATATTCACGACAACAGGATTATGTATCTAGTTCGTAGAGCCTCGATTATCCAAACTGAACAGTTTCAACCTGTACGGATTCAATCTTCGTTGATCAGTAAAGTGAATAATGTGCAGAAAGTAATAATATTCAAACTATTGTAACTACACCAAGGATCTCTATGCAACATAAAAATTTTCTTCGTCGCTTACAAAATGCAGGAACCATACAAAAGTTTCCTCCCAACTTTAACGATTGTGATAAATTCAAAATATCATATGGATGCCCTTAAATCGTCGTAAATTTTTGTCATAAATGCATAAAATTACCCGCAATCTAATTATAACTTATCAATTCAGATTTTTAAGAATTGTTCAGGTTGAAAATCGGTGAACTGTCTATAACTTTAGTGCAACTTCGGTTCGTAACCGAGATAAGGGAACATAAGCGAAAGCAGGGTGTGCAAGTCAGCTGTTTCTTTATTTCGCAATTGCCTCACTTCGTGCTTTTCTTTCGACGTGGCTCGCGATATTCCCGAGACTCGCTGATAGACGTAATTACATCGTATCGACAGAAGGCGTGACTGACCCGCGCAACGCGCAACAAGCGCGACGCTTTGTGATTTACAATTGCGCCGCTTGAATTAAATGCAATTAAGTCGCGGTAAATTACGTGCGCGCGTCCCCGTAAACCGGCCAGATAAATCAGCGTTCCCGTTTGTGTGTGGCTCCGTAATCGCGAAGGATTCGCAAGTAGCCGCCGCCGCACCGCCGCGGGAATAAAACGGAGAGATGAGAGAAGATGAGAGACGCAACCACGCGAAATGGAATGGATGGAACGAAGATGCCCCCCTTCGCTGTGTTGTCTGTTGTATCTCGGTGGCAGAGCAGAATTCGCGTATATCCACACGGGCTGTGTTTGTTTGCCTTGCAGAATTTCTAGAATGCCGACGGGACCGCGAGAGAGGGTGTGTACAACCGCGTTCACCAACTCCTCCTCTCTTTTCTCCTCTCCCCCGCTCTCCTCCTCCCTCGCCACGCCAAATAACAGATACTTCGTGGCACTGGCTCGTTAATTATAAAGACGGCAGGCCTATATTCAGAGATCGCTTACGGAACCATAAAGGACTCATTTCTCTTCCGATCTTTTACTTCTCAACCGACTTTTTCGCGTTTTCTCTCCTGTCAGCGGGAAATCAAGTCCGCGAGTTTCGAAAAAATACATCCTCGACCAGCGAATACGTCATGTTGATTAAATGAAATATTGTTGAAGTTTGTTGTCACTTGACATTTTTATACATTTTTTTTGCACGTGCTTTTGACGGTTAAAAATATTGAAAATTTCATATCAGTAACAGAGATAATTTCTCATCGGAACAGTTTGCGGGAAGCGAAGGAGATAAAGTGTACGAATTAGCCTGTATCCCGGCAACCGTTAATGAAGTGACGTCACGGCTGGCGAATTAATAAGTCCGCGTGGGCGCCGGTGCCGCTAATAAAGCGTGCTCTTATCCGAGCTCATCCTTCAGGTCCTGTTTCGCATAAGCGGAGCACCTAGATGTCCTGCCTTCTCGAACGCGACGCGACGTCCTCTCTTTTGCCATTCTGTTCTATGCTCCACAACCTCGGCCCTAATTTACATATCTTTGTATCAATGCTGCTACCCAGGCTCGCAATCGCATACTTTTAGCAGCGGTTCACATTTCGAAACACGAAAGTCCGCAGACAACACGCTGTTCAATCTGTCGGCTACCTAATTAATAATACAGCGAAAACCATCAGGGAAGCCACAATGACCCACTCCGAGTCTTATTTTGTAGAATGATGTCCTGTGAATTTCAAACAAAACTGATTAAATAAGCAATTTAATGATTTCGGCGCCACAGGTTCGATCAAATGTTACTCACTAAGCAATTTTGCAAATTAAAATTGTTCTCGACGTTTCGATCCAAATGTGGACCATTTTCGAAAGATATTTTGCGTCTGTAAAATACCGTAAGCTATAGTAATCGTTCAAAAAACGAAACCTGATTAATTCGGATTTTGTGCAATTAGATTATGAAGTTAAACGAATTTAAGTCACGTCAGCCAGTGTTACCGATCTTGTTAATTTCCAAAATCCGCAGCTACCTGCTCTTTGATAACTTGCTATAGTTCACTGACGTAGAACAGCGGTGAACGACGCGTTGAACTGCTTTAATCGGGTTTACATCCACGATAAGGAGACCCTCCTATCCGCTATCTTCCACCTGTTCCATTTAAATGGCGGCATTCATTAATTCCACGCGCCGTAGAATCCAGTTTAAATTTCTATCAACGATACAAAGAGCCTCGCCCCGTTCGTATTTCGCAGACTTTATCTCGCCGGGGGTTATTAAATTGCAGGCGAACGCCGAAGCTTACCCGTTGCTGAATTTTTAAGCACGCTGTGCCACTGCGAGTGTAGGTGTTTAGGACATCCGGGCAACAAAAGCCGCGAGGCAACAGCGTAAGTAAAGTATCGTATAATTTTATGTCCACTTGCACTAGCGATATCTGAATCCTTTCTCGATCTTGTTGCAGATAATCGACTCATTACCGATGCTCCTCTGGCTTTAAAATGAAATATATTAGTGGGGATATGAAACACTTTACGCTCCCGATTTTTAAACAAATGTGTTTCATCTTCAAGCAAGTTAAGGATATGTCTGAAGCACACCTGATACATCGTTACTCTTACAAGAGTTACCGGATTCGTGGAAAGTTCCGATGGAACTTTTACCACGAATTTCTGATCCAGATTCTCTGGAGACTGTAGCCGTGGCGATGATGTCATTGAGGACTTTCCCTTCCGCGAGCTTTTACACGCAGCTGGGCTCTACCAATGGTCGGAGACGCGTTTCTAACGCGAAGAAAGTCCGTAAAGAGTCGTTATTAAGGTAAGAAACAACTGAGCGTTTTTCAACAAACATTACTGTTTAATAACCACTTGTTTTAGACACTTGAAATATGGTGAACGAATAAATTAATGAAACGTTAAAATCGCCCCTGTATAAAAGTTAAACATTTCCTCTAATCGCGTTCCAAGCTAATGCGTTTAATAAATTCCCTCCGTGCCGTTCGGCGGGAACGATCAATTTGACGTTTGTCATAAGAAGACCGCTATCAGCGTAGCCTTGGTGGTCTTTTCAAGTATCCAGAGCTGTTTCACTGGCTCCGATTACATCGAATACCATCGGTATCCGTCGTTCAACGTTCCTCGATGCCTAATGGTCGGTATTAATCCGATCCTCCCCGCAATTATCAACGTCACCAGTCAAAACTTGACCGGAACACCGATTACGTGGCCGAATTAGGTCGCGAGTGGATGCAATTAATAACGAGACGACACGTCCATTAGCCGCCGGGCCGCACGAGTTATGCTCGGACCTTCTTCGGACGTGCTTCCCAGCAGCATCGATCTTTAAACCGTTTGCATCTCGATAATAGATTGTCCGCGAATATTAATTCACCTGACGACCAGGTTACCGGTGAGAAATGGACTCGACCACGGTCCTCGAATCGATCCTCTTTTATTTCCTTCTAACTTGTTCGCTCGATGTCTGCTTGTTAGCGAGCATTTTCGCCCGTGATCTTCTACATTGTTTGATCACGTGTTAGGACATCATTCGTTGGAATTTTTATTTACTTGGATTAATAGTGAAAGATATACGGTTGAGGGGTTCTTAATAATTGTCGAATTGCGATTTGATTCCTCGTAAAACAGACAATTTTTAACCGACTTTGAAAAAGGAGGAGGTTACTCAATTCGATCTGTATGTGCCTTTTTACGTCATGTATGTTCACCGATTACGCCGGGATGGATGGACCAATCGGAACGAAATCTTTTGCATCTTGTAGAGTATGTCTCCCGATTGGCCCCTTGAAAACAAATTTTGCATTTTTTCATTCTTTGCGGTTTTTATTGCAATTAACCAATAAGACCGAAAAACCATCCTACGGTGTTCTACAAATCCTGCTCGTTCCACTAAAAAGTGTGGAATAAAAAATTGTATAAAAAAAAAATTAAACCGACTTCGAAAAAGCACACTAAACAGTATGAAATAATTTCCATTTAATTGATGTGAATACACACGAACTTAAATACAATACAATCTTTTCGCAGGCGGTGCAAAATTAAAAATTTTCGACATTGGAAATTACGAAAATCCTTAAATTCTTCTACATGTTTCCACATATTAATGTATCATCTCTTCCCACCTACTGATTTCCGAGTCCGTTATATTCCAATGTAATCATAATCAGCAACATCTGTCATTTGGAAAATTTTTAATTTTTGCGCCGCCTCCGAAAAAATTGTATTGTACTTAAGTTCGTGTGTATTCACATAAATTAAATGCAAATTATTTCATACTTTTTAGTGCATTTTTTTAGTGCGCTTTTTCGAAGTCGTTTTAATTTTTTTCATTTTGTGTAAGGTTCCACAATCTGCTGATCAGGAGGAGAATGCAGTGCTCTGGATGGCAGCGTTCGCAAGCGAGACAGCGTCTGCAGCGGCGCTATCAGCATACGCACAGGAAGTTTGCATGTGCAAGGTTAAGGTCATCCTGATATAATGTCTTGCGGTTTCTCGCCACAACAAATGTCGCGTGACTCGTCACCGATAAAAATAGACAAAATTAACGACAATCGTTCCAAAATATACACAAGCGAAGCGCTCGGGGACTCCCTACCGCGCGCGTATCAACGACTCCCTGCTCAATGAAACGACCTTGCGTCATCGTCGATTCGCACGACGTCACGATGACGTCGCGACGACGTTGCAAGACCATGTCTAAATATTTGTCCGCGGCTGAATACGATATATTCCGAGAAGCGATTCCGGCCACGTAAAGCGTACAACGGCTTTATTAAAGGAACGTCGACCGGAAACCACATGGCATAGTTTTTATTCCGCGAGCGGAACTTCCGAGTTTTTTCGTCTTCGACGGGTCTGGCGTCTATCTAGGATCGTTCCCGTTAAGCACACATAACCGAAAGTTCACAATGACTAACTTCCGCGCGGGGAAACCTACGAGCGTCAATTAATCACGCAATTCACACGGTTCTGTTACAATCAGCAAGGTATTCACAAGGTATTGGGTGATTGCAAAAATTCGCGCCCGATTTCGAGATGAGGCAGTTGCAATTTGACGTAAACAGTTTTATTGAAATTTATTAATATTATGAGATAATCGACGGTAGTTGATGTGTTATAGACAAGATACGATCAGAATATTTATTCAGTCGCCAACCTTGATTTGCAAATGTTACAGCGCTTCCGACCTAGAATAATTCCATTCTATTGGGTTGGCAAATAAGTTCGTTCGATTTTTTAGAGTGGAATAAAACACAGAACGAACTTATTTGCCAACCCAATACATACGATGGATGAAATTGATACAATACTTAAATGTTTAGTAAGCTGGACTGGGGTAAGTACGCCCTAGTTTTTGTAAAGTTGGACTTTCCAGTCTGGTATATAAAAACTGAACGTTCTTGGTTTCAAACTCTTGCCACAGTTATTACTAGACAGCGAATCTTTATGCAAAGCAGAAATTTTCTACCGGAATTGCAACATCCTGGAGTGAGATAGAAATTTATTTTTTCTCTTAATATGTTTAATGGGTGAAAAGTAATAGAACAGTATATTTAAGTTCTTCTAATTTATTTGCTGTTTTTAATTACTCGTACGTATTTTTGTCATAAATGCATAAAGTTCGCTGTCTGGTTATTACCGATGAATTAGTATTACGTAGGATTATAATTTTGCTTGAAAATTATCATTTTGATAGGATATTGTACAAAGTGTTAACTAGGACGCACTTGTCCTGAAAATGGGGCTAGTCCGCGTCTGAAAGTTAAAAATGCTTTCGAAACTTGTTTCAAGTGCTACCGGGCAAGAAAAGAATGATTGACAAGCCTGCTGTAAAATGCTTCTGATTGCATTCAATTATATTGTTTAGTTTTATGATTACCTATACAGTACGCACTTACTATATGTATATTTACGGGGCAAGATCAGCTTAGTGTTTTTCTCAATAAATGTTAAAAAATACAATAAAAACGGTTTATTTAATGTAAACCTACATCAACATTTGTTGTGCTTACCTAAAATAACAACGCAGGATATATTAATAACTTGTAAACTATTGCACGTTCAGGGTAACCTCAAAGTGTACCTCGCACGTGACTGTTTGGCATTGGTTGATTTAAGCGAGGAAGACGCCTTTATTCTCGTCCGACATCTATGTAGAATAGTTCATACTAACTTATACTACATTAATAAATACAAGCTAGAGAAATTTCGTTCATATTATAATAAAAATAACCAATTAACGGACTTGCCCCGTAGACGGACTTACCCCTCTCCACCTTAACACGTTCGCTGCCGAGCGACATATTCAAAAACGGTTCCACCACGCCAACAAATTTTAATTAATTGTAAAATAAAAAAATACAAAACATGTATTTATGGGAAAGATATTGAATTGAGATAATTGTTAACTGCTTATTAATTATACGAGTTATATCATAGTCGGTTTTTGCGATAAGATGTTTTATGACAGCCTAAACACAAACTTCGACCTACGAGATAACTCGTCGTTGGCAGCGAACGTGTTAATTGGTTAGATACCAACATATTGAATAATGTAAACAATATTTTAAATAGCGGTACAGCAATGTTTGGTGGTGTTTCAGAGTCATCACTCGAGTGCTAAGGGACAATACATGCCAAATTGAAAATTGAGCACGATTCCGAACTCGTCCAACCTCGTAAGGAAGATCGTGTTCGAACGAAGACGACCCGCAATTTACGGAACGACATCGTTCGCGAGGCTCGCAAAACATTCACAAAGGACCCCGGCGTGCTAAATAACCGCCTCTTCCATAATTTAGGGAATAATATCTCCGTATAATTCTTCAAATGACAATTTTATTGTCACAATGATACCCCTCGGCCTGCAAGCTGCGCTGCAAGCAATATGAATGCAGATTCCGGTCGTAGACAGTCGTAAGTTTCATATTCAAATTTGTAAGGTTTGGCCCACGTCAACCTGTCCCGCGTGAATTATAGTTGTGACACGAGCACCGACGAGAGCCAGGTAGATTAAACAAGCGGTGAGATCACAGCGCGCTCGCCCAGTTTCCCTCGCGGATACAATAATTATATTTCTATCTCGGCCGGTGAATTAATTCGAGATTCGAATTTCCCACGTCGAAAACTGTAAACAGACGAATTAAGCAGAAAGATCGACATTTCCGATGATTCATTGATAAATAATGTTATCGACGCCTGGTGCTACGAAGTTATAAAATTCTATTATCAAAAGTCCCGTTTTCCCACGCGATTATATCGTTTAGGTGTTATTGCCATTTGCGTCACTAATTCGACGGACGCGTCTAAAACAAACGTGTGCAAGCTAAGGAATTCGAAATCTGAATGAATCAGAAAAGCAACACCGGACGCTACAAAATTATAAAATTCTATTATCAAACCCATATTCCTTGGCGATAACATTGTCTGAGTCAATAGTTCCGCAACGTGTACTATTAATTCTGACTATTGACTCATAGATTCGTAGGCACACTATGCATCTCAGGAGTTACAGGAGTTACCGAGAAGTTGAAAGATGTACAATAAGTGTTCGATCTAAGAAAACGGGAACTGTACGATCTAAGAAAAACGAATGTCCCTTCTACTGCATTACAAATCTTTATTTCTTGCGGGACTTTCGGCAACTTATTTGTGGCATCTTTCTTATACAAATGACACTAAACACGAGAGCACATGACGTAGTAACTTACGAGAGTAAGTGACGAAAAATAGCAGCAACACGCAATCTAGGATCTGGGCCCACGGTAGTGCACCAGCCAAGTTCTCGCACTACCTCCTTTAACACGAAACAACTTAGCCGTTTTTAGAGGCTTATAACTCGGAGGCAGATGGAGAGATGTCATTTCGTACACTTGTTAAATACTATCATGTCTCAATATTGACAAAACATTAATCTTCCAACATTAGTAGGTTCCGAGATATAGAACCTCAAAAATCGCTTTTGTCACTGACTGACTGACAGATCATCAAAACCTTTTTGGTACTTCCCATAGACCTACAAGCTTGAAATTTGGTATATAGGTCCACCATAACAAACACTCAAAGGAGTAATTATCAAAGTTTGAAATTCTATACCTTAAAGGGTTTGCATTGAAAGAAAAACATTACGAAATAGGTACGTAGGATAGAACATAGTATCATAACATACATAAGTATACGTTTTATTAGCTTCGAAGTCGCAACAAATACTGATGAAAAAAACAATTTCTCTAACGTAAACAAAAGAAACTGCACCGAGCATCGTCTATAGCGGTGGGTGGCAAACGGATCCAAGCGTCGCAGGCAGAGTGTTAATATTCGATACATTGAATGTGGATTTTGTCTTGCAGATTAGAAAAGGATTCTTTTCTTTGATACCTGATGAAATTTCAACAAAAATTGATGGAAACCCAACAAAAACATCCTGTAATCAGGAGCCAAGTTCCTGTGGCCGTAAAAAGTTCTGACATCAAACAAAATACGGCCAAGTTCGTTAGCTTAGAAGTACCTCTTGCAACACGAAAAAAAGCGTTTGTAAAAATTAGTTTAAAAGAACGCTATTTAATTTTTAAAGAGTTACATGGAGGGCTAAATTATTCAAACTTGGTCGTTACTTTTTACACCAATGGCCATAAAAGGCGTGGCTCCATGAACTCTTTAAAAATTAAATAGCGTTCTTTTAAACTAATTTTAAAAACGCTTTTTTCAGTATTGCAAGAGGTATTTCTAAGCTAACGAACTTGGCCAGATTTTGTTTGATCTCACAACTTTCTACGACCATAGAAACTTGGCTCCTGTTTACAGGATGTTTTGTCGGGTTTTTCTTTGTTCGAACCTTCACTGTACATCGAAAAGTTCAGTTTCTTTACGTTTTCATGAGAAATTTACAGTCAATTTGTAAATAATAGAGACGCCTCACGCTGGAAAATTATAAACTTGTATTATCGAAAGTGCATTCCTTGGGGATAATGCGATTCGGTGCACTGGTTTCGCGAGCTCTACGACAAATTCTGCGAGCATTGTGGCGAAGTTAGGCGATAGAGGCGAGACGTGTGGCAAGTCTCATGCGAAATTCACAGACGAGTGACGAAACGTGAAATCAATAAAGCGTGGCTACACAAGGAGCATTATTTTCAGCCGGCCGGATTTCACGGAGATAAGATAAGCGCGGAAGGAAAGTATTGTTGTCCAGTGGCGGACACACTTGAACGGCGAACGCGGCGCCGCGCCGCGCCGCGCCGGTTCGACTTTTCGATGAAAGTTGTTAACGGTCGCTTCGATTCGATGCACCGGGTCACTCGTAAAACCGACCACGTAAAGGCGTCTCGTCGCGCAGCCGTTTGTGAAGCGCACGTTTAAGGGCTTTTACGAGTCTAATAACGTAATAACGCATCGGCGAAGGTGTGCGCGCATTCACGCCGCGAAACGAATTAATTCCAGTCGCGCCGATAACGCCAGACTGCATACAACAGACTGCAATCCTTCACGATCCTAACAATTGATCGGGCCTCCCGCAGAACCGTCCTTCTTGGTCTATGAATTTCCCATTGTAATGCTGGTTTCACTATTATAATACCACCGCCGCGCCGTTGCGCTGGCTGCACGAATTAATTCGTGAATTACACAATTTTGTTCGTATTTATAATATTTTCGATAGTTAATAGTACATACGACATAATTAATATTTTCAACATTTGTATTGCTTCAAAGAACTTGAAATATTTTACGAGTGGATTGTTCGACTATTGTTCGAAAAATTCTAGGTACTTGATGCGAGTCACGTGAAGGATTTCGCACGGGTCCGGAGTACGTATAATACTCGCGGAGGCGTGCACATTTCTTTCGGGCTCGAACATTTTCGTGGGGCTCGACGTCGGGATCGACGTTTTCGCAAATACATTACAATAATTGTGAAATAATGAATTTATAATTTCCGCAAATGATACATGATGGCCGCGGCCCTGCAAATTATACGGCACCAGCAAAACAATTTCTGTCTCTCAGTTTCCTCGCGCAGACGTTGCCCGCCGCCTCGCATCGCATCGCATCGGATCGCATCGCATCGCCGTTGGACCCCGTTTTTGCGCTAATCGTCGAAATTATCTGCGTGAGAAAATCGCGAAAAACGCGATATTTGCCCTTCTTTTGGTCGTCCGGCATTTCTTTCTCTTCTCCGGCTCTCCGGCAGTTTCTCGTTTTATACTTTCATATTCCCCCGAAGCCTCCGTGCGAACGCGAACGCATACACGCGTGTAATGATACGTCATTTCGCGGGGATTTCTGGTCGTCTTGTTACTCATCGCTTATTGGTACAAATATCATGAGCACCGGATACAAAAGAGACCGGTAATGACTTCTGCTCAAGAATGTTGATGATACGAGTATAATGGGCTACGTATATTCGACGCCTCGGCTAGGTTCTTTTTTCACTATCATCTTTCTCTCTCGAAAAACTCAACCGAATGGAATCATACACATTACGCGAACCTTCTTCTCATCCTCTCTACCTGTCGCGGCTGTGAATTCGACGCTCTCCTATGTAGCAACGACAAGTTGATCGGTCGAAGCGGTATGATGTTATTATGTAAACAGCACTGAATCATAGCCATTGATAATAGACCAATAGCTACCCGCGCGAATCGGAAAGTAGAAAACGTTAGAACGGAAGATAGTGAGTCATGGAGAGATTGTTATCGTCTCTAATCATTACGATTCCCACTGTAATCTCGTTACAATTGGTTATCTAGTCGATTGCTGCGCCCCGCGAAAAAAATCGGTTGGAACGTGAACGGAAGGGTAATCTTCTTTTAGACTAAGGATATTGATTGACTCACCGGTATAATTCAGAAAGATGTGTATCTCGTTATGCAATGATTCCAGATCTGATCAAAGGATTTTCCCGGGATTCCTGAACGTTTAGAACAATCATATTTCTTTCGATGGGCGATGATACTAATCCTCGATTTCACGAATCCGTGGCTGTAAGCTAAATATATGCAAAATCTTCGCGAGAAGTAGCGAATTCCGACGATTATTGGCAAATTCCACTTCTTCTGGATTTCTTGCTATGACTTCAAAGCATCCGTATTTCTAATCCATAATTTATACAGAATTTTATTCCGAGTAAATACTGTACCGCTTGAGGGTTCTTCTACAAGATTTCAAAATAAATTCCTCCACCTCTGGCATCGAGCATTCCACATTGGCGTAGTTCAGAGGTTTCCCAATTTTTCCGTCGAACGTTCAGCGGAGTTTCTAGTTAATTGTTACAGTACGACACTCGATAGGTGGTAGCTCGAACACCAACGCGTTTGGCAGCGTTTATAGTGCACTGCATCCCACTGGCATAAACTTCGGTAACTCGGCTCCCCTTCGTCCAGTGATACACGTCTATCTTTGAACAATGAAACACCAGAACTGCAAAGTGACGTCACTGGATACTGAATCACACCTTCTATGGATCCTAAGTTGGCAGTTCGGATCTTGCCCACATACGTTGCCCGCCTAACACCACGCACTGGGCCCGCCGAGTTACGTGTAGAAATTACAAGCGGGCAACTGCGTAATGCGGTTCGATCGGATTTACGAGATCGTAAATACAACCATTCCGATAGCATTTACTTTTGTTTCCCTGTATGAAATATTGATGCACTATGCACTCCGTGGAACCTTATGACCCATAAAACCGTTCGCGGTGGTCGATAAATTATGAAAACGCGGAACGGTGGGTGAATTGCGGATCATTTTTCCAGGAACGAGAAAAGTCGAATTGTTACGCGCACATTATCGCGTATATTGTAGCTCGGTGCACCGACTGCAAAAATAAAGTACAAAATCGTTGTACATAGTAGAAGCCGCGATTTTTTTCCCCCGATGTGGCGTATGTAGTGCAACGTAGAACGTTGGGAAAAAATCGAAACGGATTCACGGTCCTGTTACCCTCATTAAGAAGCTGGGCGTAGAACGCAATTGATACTTTCATAACCTGGCAGCATTCCCACCTGCGAATTGTTGAGTTTTTGTCACGGCCTCGTTAGAGGTGACAATAAGTAGTTTCCAGGTAGGTATCTGTCAACCTGGCGCGGCGGCCTGCCTGGTGTGAAACATCGCCAGTCGAAACACGGCGCGAGCACCGTGAAATTGTTGCGACATCGACGCACAATCGTTCCGACGCGATTTTCGATAATTACCGGAGCATCGATGCTGATGCACTCGTAACATGCACAGCCTGTTCAGGTACATGAAATGATATTCGCACACTCTTGAAAAGACGATCACCTTTTTAATATCGGATCTTTCTTGGATTACTCGCTGCTTTATTCATCAATCTTTCTAAACATATTTTTTATGGCACTTCTTGTGGACGCGTTGGTCCTTCTATTCTGTTTCTAATGAAACAGCGGTTGGTTTAATTTGATCACTGCATACTAAGTTGTAAATGACGATTTTTAACCGACTTCGAAAAAGGAGGAGGTTACTCAATTCGATCTGTATGTGCTCTTTTTTCGCTTTGTTTTCTATGTATGTTCACCGATTACGACGAGATGGATGGACCAATCGGAACGAAATCTTTTGCATTTTGTAGGGTATGTCTCCCGATTGATCTCTTAAAAACAAATTTTGCATTTTTTCATTCTTTGCGGCTTTTATTGCAAATGACCAATAAGAACGAAAAACCATCCTACGGTGTTCTACAAATTTTGCACGTTCCACTAAAAAGTGTGAAATAAACAAATTTTATAAAAATAAAAAAAAATTAAATCGACTTCGAAAAAGCGCACTAAAAAGTATGAAATAATGTCCATTTAATTTATGTGAATACACATGAACTTAAATACAATACAATCTTTTCGCAGGAGGTGCAAAATTGAAAATTTTCGATACTGGAAATTACGATAATCCTTAAATTCTTCTACATGCTTTCACATATTAATGTATCTTCTCTTCCCACCTACGGATTTTCAAGTCCATCATATTCCAATAAAATCATAATCAGCAACATCTATCATTTGGAAAATTTTTAATTTTTGCGCCGCCTCCGTAAAGATTGTATTGTATTTAAGTTCGTGTGTGTTTATATAAATTAAATGGACATTATTTCATACTTTTTAGTGCATTTTGTTTAGTGCGTTTTTTCGAAGTCGGTTTATGATATTCCAGGTCATAGAGTGAATATATTTGGGATGTAATAAAATCAAAACGACGATTGTTTTAATGAAAGCATGAACAACCGGCTAAAAGACAAGTGTCTAACATAGAAAATTGTTGTAATTGCAACACGAATGATTGTTGCGAAGGTTTAACGGCGGGTTCGGCGAGGATTATGTCACGCGCACGTCACGATCGCATTGTAAACAATTAGTAAGAAGGGAAGACGGTGCATTTAAATGTGAGCATCGATGGCTGTCGTTAACGGACAAGCGACCCGATGATTGAGCCTCCTTATCCAAGGTTTAAATCTATGAACGACGCCCGACATATCAGGGATACAGTTACGCTTCGCACTGACTGCGCTCGAGAGCCACGACAGCTCTCCCGCATCCAGTCGAACGATCCTATCTAATTATGTAAGTTACCGGTACATATATACATATATTATAATACATATACTGTATACATATATACATATATACACGTATAAGTATATATATGTATATTTATATACGTATAGAAGCATGCGTGCGAGTGTAATACACGCCAGAGTTTACAAATTAGCTGTGGTTACGAGATGCCTGTACACGAGTGTCGGCGATACACTAATCACGGTGATTGCAGGGGAGTGTAAATCGTCGGTAGGATAATATTCCGCGTAATTGGTTCAGCCCCTGTCAACCTGTCTAGCTACCGGACGATGTCTTAACCTGACTGTCTATACGACACGTAAACGGGCGGGATGTACCCATTTTAGCAAGGTATCACCTACCATGTCCGTTCGTGGAATCTATTACGTACTCGGATTTTATATCATACGCACAAATCTGGACCGAAAGCGGCCGCTGCCGCTGTCTTTCTCGATTTTTCCTTCCACCGATGTGAAAGGAAACGCGAAAACACCATTAAAAGGGACGGCCACTTGCGCGGCAACGTCGTCGTCGTCGTGTCGCGCTCGATCGAAACGCAATTTGCCTTCGACTTTTGCGACGCGATAACAAAAGAACTATTCCGGCCACTTTTCATTTATACGTCACGCTCGCGCCTTCTGTTACGCAATTCACGAATTCTTCCTGCTCCGTGACAGTTCCCACATTTTCCGGGTAAACTGTTACGCTGGAGAGATGGCGAAGTTCGGTCACGCGTGTAATTTTATTTTACGGACACGTAAAGAACAATACGTGTTTCGCATATGAAGAAAATGAATTTCTTTTACTTATTTTGAGAAGTCGAGAAATGACTTATTTTCATATAATACTTATTAAATTCAATTACAGTAAGGAGCATAACTGATTCCACAGACTTTAAATTAGAATAACTTTTATATGAATGGACCGAACGACTTCAATTTCTCTGTAAGGCTAGAAGAATTAGATTAGTATATGACCTCTAATAAGTTGAAAAATAATACTAAAAATTGATTTTTACAACTTTTTCAACTGGCCCAATAACGAAAGTTTAGAAAATGTGTTTTGTCAACTGGTATAAATTATATACGCCCTGAAAATTTCATGGTAATTGGTTAATCGGTTTACGAATTATAAACGATAAAAAATGGTAAAACTTGCCACTTTATGAAACACTAAAAATTACCACTTTTGATCGTTTATAACTCGTAAACCAATTAACCAATTTCAATGAAATTTTCAGAGCGTATATAATTTATACCAGTTGCCCAGACTCATTTTTTAAATTTTCGTTATTGGGCCAGCTAAAAAAGTTGTAAAAATCAATTTTTAGAATCAATTAATCAATTTTTAAAATAAATTTGTAATCTCTCTCCTTACTGTATGTAATCTTATTAGTTTTCCTATATTTTAAAGAAAAATTCGGATGAATTTGAAACGCGCACAAACCACGATCATCTCTGATTCCAATCGACACGGCAGCGGCCGAACAGCGATGTCAGCTGCGATTTGTTTGTACCGGGGGGTCCGTTAGAATTTGGAAATCCTTTTCACGTTTTGGCTACTTGCCTTGTTCCGATTCCCTCGGCTCATCTCGGCTTTGTGTGGGCGGTTTCGATGACTGTGGGCCAAGAAGCACGGCATGGTGGTTCGAAGACAGGAGGAAAATACGTGCGAACCTAGATCATGCCGAAGAAGTCGGTCGTCGGTCGGTGCTTCAAACGAGAGCTTATCTGATCTGCGGGCTCGGGGCATGGGTATATAATACGAAACACTGGCGATCGCGTTGTCAAAGTCTATCCCGGCGCATCTTCGGGAGACCCGGGTCTCCCGTGGCGAATTCGGCCATTGTTGCCCCCCGTTCAGGGTCCGCCTTCCCAGAAAAAAAAGAAACACACACAGAGCCTGATCGAGCCGCTATAACTTATTAATATCCGGAGGAAAGTGACTCCTCTTCAGGCCCCCGCCATAGGCAAATCCTTGCGACGCGAGGCGAGGGCCCGCCAACAAGCAACAGCTCTGTCATTTCCGCGGACTCCCGTGGGAACAGAGGCCCTCGGACCCCATGGAACACCGTGGAGAGACCGAGGAACGCGACTAGGAGATGCGAACACGCCGCTGCGCTGCTGGCCCCATGGCATTGTGGAGTATTCTCGACAGGTGCAGGTCCACCTTCCAGGAAACATCCTGCGCTGCTCTCTGTCAGGAGAGAATTCCGCGAGAAACGGGAACGTCTTTATAAAGAATGCCCGGTGTTCGATGCATGTACGTGCACCGTAACACAGGCAAAAACTCTGCGGCTGCGCCGATTCACCGGCCCACGTTGAGAAAGTACTTTCCTCCCAGCCAGGGTATAGTTCTTTAGATTCGTTTCTTTAACGACTGCCACGTTCGTCATATATGGTGGACACTATTCTTTAACACCTGGAGTGCCACGTCACGTCGGTCATATACGGAGGGCGAGCCTCGTAACGTCACAACTTCAAATAACTCGAAAGTTATTTGTTGCACGAACACATTTCCCAAACGAATGTTGCTTGGTTTCCAGGATCTGTTATCTTTCTCGTTACTGTGCCTTTTCTAGGTGTGTAAACAGAATGCACAATAGTTTTTCTCAAATTCCAGGCAAGACTTAAAATTAATCATTGCTGAGATATTTTCAATTTTTTTTTATTAAAAGTATGATCATGATTGTTGATCAAATTGTAATGGTGTAATTTATCAACTCGCTGACTTATTTGTAGTTACCTGCTAAGTTGGCGACAACTGTTGTTCATTTAATCAACGAATAAATTCGATATGGTGAAACGGAAATCACTCGTGATCCAACCTGATATTCCCAACATTAACTTGCAAAAACGAAACTTGCGATACTCGAGGCGCTGGTCGAGCAAATTCATCAGGTTCAGCGAATTTCCATAATAATTGAATCTTCGCACGCGCGAAGGAACTTGTTTAGATAATTTGACGCGTTTGATCGGTAGTAAGGCGAGCGCGCGCGCACAACAGAGCCAACCGCGAGGGGATTGGCAAGCCAAATGATTTAATTAACTTTCCAACCGGTCCCGATTCGGCTGGATTACCAGTGGGAGACCCCGAAAGTCCTTGACCAACGAGTGTGTCCCAGGGTTCCCTGGCACGCGACGACCGAAACCGTCCGGTCCGATGTTGCCAATAATAATTTGCGAAAAGATCGTTCCCGTCCTGTGTCCGACCCGAAATATAAATCTCCCGACGATTTCATATCTCCCGGGATTTATTCTCGTATTCTTTCTTCGTTGCGGAGAACACGCAAAGTTCACTGGCGCTTGCGTCACCGGCTCTCTTGACTTCGCCGTACTCCGGTTAATGTCTCCTTGCTCCGATTTTTGAGCGTAAATAAGCAGTTGCTCTGCTAGAACCATTTCAAATGACAGTTGTAAAATATTTCTGCGGCGCGGGGAACGTTTGTGATTTATCGCGGCTACGGTAATAATTATTGCACGCGCGGATATAATAACGAGTGTCGATGGCAAACGGCGTTCAACGAGTATTAAAAATCGAGACCACCCCGGCGAACAGAAAGATAAACCGAGTTCTCGAATTCTTTCCGAAGACTATTACAAAATTCTGCACAATAGCGGAGTTGGATTTCATGAAAAATCGTTTTAGTACAATATCTAGGTGCACGGTAGTGCACCAGCCAAGTTCTCGCACTACCTCCTTTAACACGAAACAACTTAGCCGTTTTTAAAGGCTTATAACTCGGCACTGGAGGCAGATGGAGAGATGTCATTTCGTACAATTGTTAAATACTATCATGTCTCAATATTGACAAAACATTAATCTTCCAACATTAGTAGGTTCCGAGATATAGAACCTCAAAAATCGCTTTTGTCACTGACTGACTGACAGATCATCAAAACCTTTTTGGTACTTCCCATAGACCTACAAGCTTGAAATTTGGTATATAGGTCCACCATAACAAACACTCAAAGGAGTAATTATCAAAGTTTGAAATTCTATACCTTAAAGGGTTTGCATTGAAAGAAAAACATTACGAAATAGGTACGTAGGATAGAACATAGTATCATAACATACATAAGTATACGTTTTATTAGCTTCGAAGTCGCAACAAATACTGATGAAAAAAACAATTAATCTCTAACGTAAACAAAAGAAACTGCACCGAGCATCGTCTATAGCGGTGGGTGGCAAACGGATCCAAGCGTCGCAGGCAGAGTGTTAATATTCGATACATTGAATGTGGATTTTGTCTTGCAGATTAGAAAAGGATTCTTTTCTTTGATACCTACTTGATAATTGATGAAATTTCAACAAAAATTGATGGAAACCCAACAAAAACATCCTGTAATCAGGAGCCAAGTTCCTGTGGCCGTAAAAAGTTGTGACATCAAACAAAATACGGCCAAGTTCGTTAGCTTAGAAATACCTCTTGCAATACAGAAAAAAGCGTTTGTAAAAATTAGTTTAAAAGAACACTATTTAATTTTTAAAGAGTTACACGGAGGGCTAAATTATTTAAACTTGGCCGTTACTTTTTAAACCAATAACCATAAAAGGGGTTAGGTAGCGGCCAAGTTTAAATAATTTAGCCCTCCATGTAACTCTTTAAAAATTAAATAGCGTGCTTTTAAACTAATTTTTACAGACGCCTTTTTCAGTATTGCAAAACGTATTTCTAAGCTAACCATATTTTGTTTGATCTCACAACTTTTTACGGCCATAGGAACTTGGCTTCTGTTTACAGGATGTTTTTGTTGGGTCGTATAAATGAGAAACTTCGAGAAAATGAAACGAAAGGAAATTCAGCGAGACTCTTCTGTAACTGTTATAAAGCAGACGGTCTTTCTAATTTTTTGCTAGAAAGCTATTGATGACAGGGGGATAAACCTTTTTGGGATGCGAAAAGACATCCTTCAACACCACGAAGAAATTTTTTATTTATTTATCGGACAGTATATAATCACGTCAACCTTTTCAACGCCGTAGCCGTTATATTGACGTGTCGTGCAGAACCTGTCAGAGCAATGTGAATACAGAATAGTTTTCATAAAATCAGACAGTCGACATTGGGACTGAGTTTAGAACGAAATATGAAGAATTCGCAATCAAACAAGCACGCTTACCAGAAATAGTTTTCTACGGTGTTGTAAATCAGCGATACGTATAGTGATTGAAGTAAAATAGAATGTCAAGTCTTCGAAGAGGGTTGATCATCGCATTTTTCATTGTGCAAGTCGGGGACACGTATTTTCAATCGTTTACGTCTGCATTGTGCAACGTTAACTTTGCTTGTCGGTGTGGGATCGTGGTGTGGGGGCTATTGTTTCATTGGCAGAGTTTGATCGAAACGTCCATACATTTCACATTTAATGGGGGACGTCTAAGCTGTCTATTCGCGCATGATTTGCTGTGCAAAGTACTTGACCGAAAATGATTAGACAGAAGGAAGATAGCGCTCGGGAATGGAACGCGACCGACATGCGTGGAATCAACAGGGAACCTAACGTGAATATCTGAATAATGATGTAATTGATAAATATTATCGGCAGTGTAAAGCCGATTGAGTCTGAAGCTCAACAATGGGCGTGAGTCATTCGGAGAAAATGACTGATAAGAAAGACTGCAATGATCGTTTCTCTTATTCTGTTACGTACGCGTGACTCCCTGCGATATAGCAACATCTTTTCATTAACGCTGTATATATAGGTATTTGATACGGATTGTTGAGACAGTCCGATACTTGCTTTTATTAGTCTCACAATTAGACGGCGTCCGATCAGCGTGCGATACGAGTATGAAGCCCAGAAAATTTTTGACGGGCGCTTCCAGTGCTGGTTGTTCAAAAGTAAGAGCAATTATGGAGTCAAATCACATGAAGTCGAAGCTACTGTTTACAATTCTTCCCAATCTAGGTAAGTTAAACGAGTTACATATCGAAATTTAATACTGCGAACTATAATGTGAGTCGGCAACATTCGATTTTCAAGGTTTGAACTATTTTGTTGTATCTCGCGTGCAATTCTAATTTTGGACACTTGAAAACTTATCCTGAATATCTTCATTTCTGTCATTTATCATACTGCTTTGACCTTGTTTTAAAAATCACGAATATTTTAAACAACATAATTATACAGCGATTTTAAAGCTCTAAACCAGTGGTTCTTAAACTTTTTGAAGCCAGGGAACACTTTTAATCATATGAAAAATTTGCGGAACACCAAAATTAATGATCCGAAAAACAAACAAAAACATGCGCGTAGAAATAAATATATCTTAGAAAATATCGCTGCTCCGGAAGTATGATACGACTGGAAAAATTGAAATTTTACAGGACAAACAAAAGAAAAATAATTTCAATTTTTCTTAATAGAATAGCCTATAGATTCGGTTTAATTCTTCTATGAGAGTAGTTTATAGACATTGTGGGTTATTATTGCAACTTTTAAGTTATTTCAATGTATAAAATAATAAATACCAGCCTCACAGTAACCAGTACCATGTAAATACGTCATTGTTCTTCTGAAAATACATCACAAATTTTACACTTCTGTCGTTATAGGAGTAAGGAAAACACGTAAAAATATGAAGAAAACGTTATGAAATAGTTTATTTGAACAAAAATTATCAAAATAGTATGAAAAGTATAAATCGATTTAACAAAAAATTATAGAAAATTCTTTACAAGAATTATAGATATAGCTCTCCCGTGGCGAATTTTGTAAGTACTATTATATCGATTTACAAACATCTAGTAAATGCATTTTTGAGCCCGCCAACACAATAAAGTCAATTTCACCAAATTTTACAGTTGCGTCATTATACTTCCGGAGCGGCGATATATTATTAAATGCATTTAATATATTTCGCGGAACACTTGCGAAAAGCTCGCCGAACAGTGCTCCGAACTGTCGTTGAAGCTAAAAAAAAGAGCTACCTGAATAATCTTATCGTCGCAATGTGACAGCAGCTTTTAATCTAGACATTTAACAATTGTTCATACAGTGCACACGTTTGTCGCAAAAACATTCAAATTCAAATAAGTCACATTACCATCGCTAACTTAATAAGAATACCTTTCACGACGGAAGAACATGCAGCCGAAATAAATAATGCACCGGCGCTAAACAAAAACATTGAAATTCAAAAAGTGCTCATCGCTATCGTTGACTCGAAACGATTACAACGCGCAACAAAAGAACACGCGGCGCGGCTGAAATAGAAATTACAAGAATATGCACCAGCTATAAAGCATCGAGATCAGACGAATACGTAAGTCGCGAGTGGTGACATCACTCGATCGTGCAAGAAGTTTCTAAAGAAGACCTAATTGTAACAAATAGCCGAGTTCCCCGGATTTTCGGCTGGCGATGTCGTCACGGCTGAAAAGGGTCGTCATTTTGCGCGTCGAATGAATCATTGGCTCGCGAATTCCATGCCGCGGGTTTTCGATAAACGGAAGTGACGTCGCCGATCGACGGGATCGTCCGGCGCTGGTTATCTAGCGGCGCCGCCGGTGAATTTCCGCGAAAAAGACCGGCGCGTCGAGAGATGTAATCGTATTAGACCGCGTGCAAGTCACTGCAAGGGAATCTTATTGGCCGAGAGCGGAGGACGCCCACAATGTGTACGCTTATATAGTACTCCAGTGTGCTATGCGGTGTTCATTCATAGTTCCACTCCTGTCTAGTCATTCATTAATCCGATACGGCGAGAGTGTCCTTACAGAGCGTGCGCTGATCACGATTCTCAATCGTTCGAGTGACCCCCTTCGAGTTCGCGCTCGCGCTCGCGCTCACGCGTGTTCTCTGTATGTGTGTGGGTGTTTGTGTTACCCGTCCTACGAGACCAAGAGCAAGAACGAGAAAGACAGACAGGGGAGAGAGACAGAGAGAAGAGAGAGAGAGAAGGCTGAGGACAGAGAGGCTCGTGAAATCGAGAAGCACAGGCTCGTCGACAAGGTGGATTAACATCGAGCACGGAGAATGCGAATAGGTGAGAATGACTCACTATCAGTCTCGGTTTCACGCGAACCTTCTAGGAAGCGAAGCGTTTTACCGGCAAACACGCCGGTGCGGTGCGTGGCTCCGTTTAAAATAGCCGATGCCACTGAAAAATCGATCGGTTCGCTCTGCACATATCCCTTGCAAGGGAAAATACCGTCTCTCTTCTTTTGCTTCATCCCTCCAACACGGTGCCCTGCTTTCTACCTTACAATTAGAATGTTCGCGCGCGAATTTTCTATTTCGACGTTCCGTTTCTGTCGCGTCGTATCCGAGGACACCGTTAACGAGGATTAACCTTTCGATGGGGCCTCGATCTCATTTTTAGATACCGACGATCGTCCGTTCCCTGAGAATTAAGGGCCGAGTGTTTGGTTCGGAACGCCAGCTACGTGGTTCTTACCGCTCTCTTTCAAAGGAACCATGAATCCTTGTCAGGCGGTCGAGATTATTTTCCTGATGTTCAAGGAACATTTACCAATTTTGTCTGGAATATTTTCGAGAGAAATAAAATCATTAAGGAAAGAAAGAATTCTTACAAATTGCAATTAATGCAATCAATATTTAACTTGCATTTTCTAAGATATCAATCTTGTTTTCAGAAAATATGTGCGGTTTCGAACGCACAAGACTAACAAAATCGAGTGCCCCGAAAACGTTCTAGATCTAGATTAAAATAGCTGCCTGCATAAAAAATTAATTTCGGACATTTTGAGTTCCGCAGCTTGGAACTACATATTTCGGATGATATTTCATCCATTTTCTGTTTTCAGATGATAAAAGTAATTTTCAAGTACACATAAATTTCTATGTCACTCGAATTTGTTTGAATTCGCGTAGAAGATCATTATTTTGCATGAAGATCCACGGTCTCGTGATCTGCGTTT
Organism: Lasioglossum pauxillum; assembly: GCA_933228785.1. Taxonomy (NCBI): domain Eukaryota; kingdom Metazoa; phylum Arthropoda; class Insecta; order Hymenoptera; family Halictidae; genus Lasioglossum; species Lasioglossum pauxillum. The sequence continues at coordinate 33,594,316 of OW121701.1, read as the reverse complement.
GGAAAGACCAGAATGCAAGAAAGATCGAAGAGAGCGATGTTAACCGGCCGACGATCGGTTAAAGAAGATATTCCGCGCCGGTTCCATCAATCCCAGCATAATCACGTGCCCGTAGCCTAGCGTAATTTTTGCTTTCCCGCGGACATCAATTTTCCCGTTGCGTTCTGTCGTCGTCCGAGTAATTCCTCGCCGAAGGAGAGCACGCGGGACCGAGACCGAGACCGGCGCGGTTAGCTTTTATTTTTCGTGGTCGGCACGGCGTCGGTGGTGGTGGATCCTGATCCTTATCGTTAACGAAACTAATGGATTTCAAGCTTCTCCTCGCATCAAGGAGGCGCAAACTTGCCCGTAGCAAATCGCTCGTGTGCCACGGCTCCTCGCAACGAGCTCCGAACACCATTCACATCGGCAGAAGCCGGTAAACCTTTTTTATCGGTCGTTTTATCCTCGATCCACGAAAGTGAATGAAAGAACCGGCGCTTCCTCGACGGTTTTTCGATCTGGAATGCGGGTCTGTCCGGTAATCGATGTGACTTGTACTATTTCAGCGATCTTTATTCGCAGCGTTCGTTTTGGTAACAGCCTCGCTTGTTGCAACCAAACTTATATCTATACTAAGCAAAATGTACAGAATTTTTACTTTACGTTGATCTGTAGAATTGCTCCAGTAGTCGAAGGGAAGCGTAACGTATTTCGTGATGAAGCATGAAAATGAGCATTGCGATAGGGACGTTACACATTTTTAAATTGTGTAGTCACTTTGACTTTTTAGAGATGAACAACGAGAATTTATCGTGTATGAATCATTTTTGACGCCATCTATTTAACCCCGATCGCTGCCTACCGTGTATCGACTTTATCTCGCAACGCATTAGTGTGACCGATTACACGATACACCGGAGTTATTCATCATTTAGACACACTCAGGCGATAATTTACAAAGTAGATTGTTTTATGGGAAGCTTCCACCATAAATAAATCACGAGTAAAGTGAACATTCTAGTCGCTTTAGTAACTATCTCGATTTAATTTGATCAAGAAAACTAAATAAAATAAATAGGGTGCTCTAATCCCTTAATTGGAGCTGATACGGTCGAAACGCTAATATAATTATTTAATGTGTAACTATTAATGACATAATTTATGGATTTAGATGAAATCTGACTATCTCCCTTTTCTATTCGAATATTAAATATATTAATCGAATTATTGTATTTTTAAAGTACATTTTGAAAGTCCATTTAAGGATCAAAGAAATACAAATAACGTTCAACAAATTTCATTTGCTTATACATATATATAACGTGCGAACTGATAAGGCATTTTCGCGAGGCAGCCAAAGCGAGCGATGAAATTAGCCGTGCAACGGTGCGCGTTCTAATGATTAGCAAGAACTGCTAACTGGAAATAACGCTGGGATTCGGGCGTTTTCCGAAGCCAGCCTTGCGTAACGAGAATTTTCCATCTTTCCTGTCAAAGTACGCGAACCGTTCAGAAAAAGCCCCGGCATTACATAATGAAGACGATAGAACTCGGGGAAACCCTGCCGGCATTACCTGCCGCTGTTGATTCTTATCGGGAAACTGGTCGGACAATGAAACTCGATTGGGTGAAACATTATCGCTATTGACACGCGACTGCACCGCAACAAATAACACACTTACCTTCCAGTAATCTTTTCCAAATTTCAACAAATAGCACATAACACAAAAATTGTTTAAATAAACCCGTAATACACACAACTTCCTTATGCAACTTGCAGAGGTTCAGGCTAGTCTAAACAGAATATATTATTAATAACTGGACTGCGAATATTATGCATACCTGGTAAAACGTTCGAAGCATTTGCAGATATTGTTGAACTGCTTCCGGCTTGTTAAAATTATTCCACGAGGAAAAAATCACTTTTCATTTCTTACAAGTGAATCGTTTTGCTTAAGAATGTTCTCGAGGTACAATAGGAGACAAAAGTACAAGAAATTCGAAGTCCATCAATATATTGGCGATGAAAGCCATTCATGAGTATATTTTTGTTTTTGAGTGTATTTCTTTTTTTTGGAGTTTCTAGTTGCGTTCTTTCAAGGTTTAAATAGGGTTTTAAGTGGAATTTTATGAATTCTCCATAAGAACTCCCTTTGCACTCGAATGGCGAATCTAAGGCGCCACTAAAAATTACCATACCATTATTCAAAACAGATTTAACATTATTAAATTTGTCTGTATTTTATACTTTATAAAAAGCTCAACTGTCATATAAGAAAACAGGTTCAATTTTATGTGCAGAATGTAAAAAAGATTATATAGAATAAAAATAATCTGGGTTGAAACAAATATCTTGATTCTGGAATTCAAATTGCTTCGAGTGCAAAGTGAAGTGAAGTGAATCAGTGAAGTGAGTGCAGTGAATCTAACCCAAACTTTGGTAATTGCATTAATTTAGTAAGAATCATATTTTGTCAAATTTTCAAAAATTTTGTTGCGTTTTTATATACCTCCAGAACATCCTTAAAATTTTACAGTCTATTAAGGATGTTCTGGAAGTATATAAACACGCAACACAATTTTTGAAAATTTGACAAGATATAATTCTTACTAAATTAATGCAATTACCAAAGTTTGGGTTCGATTCAGTACACCGTTTAAGAATTATAGAAACTTAAAGTTTGCACATTTTAACACGTCTTCTTATGGAGAATTCATAAAATTCCACTTCAAACCCTATTTAAACCCAAACTCCAACAAAAATACACTAAAAAAAAATATACTCATGAATGGCTTTCAATGCCAATAGTTTGATGGATTTCGAATTTCTTGTACTTTTGTCTCCCATTGTACCTCCAGAACATCCTTAATAAGAATTAAATGGAACAGCGAATATATTAATAAGATAAAAAATAATATAACTAGAGCAATAATATCCGAAAAGAAATGATTTGGTTACAAAGGGATGGTGTTAAACAAGCCTTGAAAAATGTGAATAATAAATATCGTGAGCTAAGATGTGCACGTGACGGCGAATTTTGAAGGTGTCGCGCCGCTATCGCTCGTCCATAGTGTTCTAACGTAACGCGAGGCATTAAAAAGTGATTTGGCTCGCGACGGCCGTCATCAACGAGGAAGGCTGTAATTGAACACGGGCATCGTACTGTTACGTGTAACCATTCTTTTCAACGGCACACGGGCAACGAGATGATTCACCTGCGAAATGACTCGCTATTCGGAAGGATGTGTTCCGCGACTCGCCAGACTACCGGTTAATTAACGACGTGACACCGTAATTGACGCGGTAATTTGATCCCCTTGTGGATGCGTCCTCCGAGGAGCTTCACGTGTTCCCGGGGGCCGAGCGTTAAAAAAACCGCTAAATTAAAATCCCGGGGCGACCGGCACAGTCCCCGAGGCCCCGCGAACGGGCCACCTCGCCGGTGCTTTCTAATTTGCAGCGCATAATATTCGAATAATTTGCACGCGCTAATGGGACCGGCCGTGGGCCCGCAGAAACGAGCCCGAAACCCGCGGAACCACGTTGCGCTGTTTTGCGGGCCATGCGATGACGCTCTTCGGCGTCGATCCGGGTGAACTATACCGTGTCAGGGTCCTAGGACGTTATAGTAATCCATTTTAACGGTACGGATAGTGCACTTTGTTTTTACAGATTTGTTCTCGGCCGAATTATTGCTCAGTGTACTTTGAAAAATTAATCTCAAGAGTTCTAACTCAACTCTTTCGAATCATTTGACGTGACTATAGGCTTTTAATTGTTTGCAGTTTTTGTTCGTGTTCAATTTACATGATAAATACTGTTAAAAAGTATACGACTACGTCAAGCCAGATGTATCGTAATTCAACTCTTCCATAGAAGTAGTTGATCGTTTCTCATAAACTTCGGCTATTAATTGTTTGCATTTTCTATTCGCGCCTCATCTCCATGGCAAAAGATGTGCAAATCTTTCCTCGTTTTCTAATAGGCATCGGAGAACCAGTATTTATATTGGGTACTTCTCCGTAGTGCTTACTATGTATGATACATAGTAAGGTATTACAACGTTAGTGACAAAGTTTCATGATTTTGCTTTCTATTATGGTAATCGTTAGACTGTGCATTTAATACATTCGTAACTAGACTGCGGATCTATTTTCAGATTATTTTAATCTTTTTTCCGTTCGAAATTAGACTCATCCAGCCCTGAATACATAAAATCCGTAGTTTATTTGCAACGAAAATGAATAGATACATTTTAAAACGTTGTAACATTGAAGGATAAAACACATTTAGACTTTCGTGCAGTGCTGTGTGATATCGCCAGCTGTCAAGCATGTAGGTATACATATAGGTATGGAGTTCCCCGCATCCGGTTAAATGCGTCGCGCGACGCACCTAATCGTCGACGTAACGTCTTATCAGTGACGTACGCGAAACCATATCTTCCCACCTCTAGAGATGTCATCGTTCTTTTCAAGCCTGTCCCTCTTCGATAGTTCGATAAAGTGTCAAGTGTTCTTGATTCAAGGCTTAGCCAAAAATTCGGAACATGATTGAACGAATTGTTGGATTAGTTAATTAATTAAACGATTTCGAGTGCTGTTGTCCGGGATATCTGGTTCGCACACAATGATGCTCTCTTTTCAGAAGAACATTGAGTAACATTCGACAGTAAATTCGTTGATGAGTCAAACTTGCTTGGAGATTAAAATCGTACCATAAACCGATTCCCCGACTTTCCGTCGTCGTCCACGGATTCTCTTGACATTATCGCTCCGTTTAATCTGATATTCTAACTCTACTTACTCATCGATGAAATGGCAGATGGATCGAAAGTTGCGCATTTGCGTTTTCGTTTTATCATTGCGGTTTACGTCGAATTCTTTGCATCACCCGAGCGTTCGATTGTTTCTGGCATGCGAACGGACCTTCAGAAGAATGTGTGAATTTAAAAAAAAAACTGGTTTATTACTGAGTAAGGGAGCATTGAAGATAATGTCTATAAATCAATGGAAAAATTAATGCTCTTCATATTTTTGATTGATGTTGATTTAATTAGTAGCCACGACGTAAAACTGAAAGTAATTTGCCTGCAAATCAACCGAGTTTTAAAAACTTAGTCAAAGTTCCAGGGACGGTAGATGTTTCGTTCGAATGCTTACGGGGTTGTTAATTTCACGAGCTCGCCTACTCTGCTTTGAAAATGTATTCATGAAACGGAAAACTGCAACAAAGTGCAGAAGAGTGGATGGAATTTACATAAGGCCACCAGAGGGCTTTTAATTTAACGAGTTTATATACTGAAGTTATACATTTTCAAAACGCAAATGCGTAGGCAGATGTGGCAACGTGGGAGGAGTTTCACCCTACCGTTTTCTAAAACGATGTTGACGGATTACAAAAATTGCAGAAATTTGGAAAAACTGGTGAAACTAGGAGGCTAGTGTGCAGCGTTACAAATAGGGTTGCCAGAAATGTTCTGTTCAAATATATTGGGTTGGCAAGAAAGTAATTTCAGTATTTTAAGGTGATATAAGACCCAACTTCTTTATTAAAGCGATGAATTTTAATCAATAAAATATTTTCTTATTTATTCTTTTTGGCAGAAGATCATCGAACAAAAGGATCGTCGAACAAATAAATATCTTACTCATTAAAATTCATTGCTTGGATAAAAAAAATTGGGCTCTACTTCACCTTAAAATACCAAAATTACTTTCTTGCCAACCCAATAGAAGAAGTAGTGAAAAGTGCAATTATGTATATATGAGATAGGCTCAAAATATAGGAGTTCAAGTAAAAGAGGTACACAGCACATTTTAAACTTTTTTATTCAAACAAAGATTTTTGAAAATTCCTATAGGTACGTAAAGATCAAGTTCAAATATGGAAGATTCATATCAAATACAGAAGATCTGGCAACCCCAGTTACAAAACCCGCAGATTAAGGAGTGCGTCTACTATTTTGTGACACTGTGTCTACAAAATCTTCATCTCACACACATACTGTCTTCCTGAACGATACAATCAAGAAAATACAAAATTGCAGGAAGGTGGGGGGAATTTGTGGAAGGTGGGAGGGTAGCTTAGCCGGGTAACGAAATAATCGTGGGCACAAGGAGGGAAAGGGGGGGCAGAGAGAACACGTATCTATCTCCCACACAGAGCTCGGCGCTGAGCGCACAGAGTGGCAAGAAGGTTCGGCGAGGGTGGTGTGTGCGCTCTCCGGTGGGAGGGCGGGGAAGACCGAGAGGTAGCCGGAGGAGTAGAATCGAGTCTTGGCTCGCCGGGAAGGAAGGAGGAGGTGTGGTGTCGTAGGAGGTGCAGGCAGGAGGGAAGGAGGTGGGACCGAGAGTGCCGGTGAGCGAGAGCATGCAACAGCGAGAGGACGAGGTGAGTAGTAAGTCCGTGAGCCCGAGTGAGTAACTGGGAGCCGCGACCGAGGACCCACTCAGTCACCACGAGATCGGCAAGCCGAATGGTCAACCGCATCGGTTCTCCCGCTCGGAAGTCGCAGCACAGGCCCCGAAGGGACCCTAACATAACAGGGACACGTTGCCGTTTCGAATGTCAACGGGGCGAAGCGGCTCCTCGGCTAATTCGCGGACGCGCGTTATTCGAACGTCGAACAGTGGTGTCGTCGTCGACTGTCTCTCATTACCAGTGGAGCACGAGGGGCTGAGAATCGTTCCCGGGACCGGCCACGGGACTCGCTGACTCTCTCGCACGATGTGGAGATTCCTGGTGCGCTGTTACGTCACGCTGACATCGATCTGAAATCAATTCGTTGGCCACCGTCCCGTCATTGCTGTCGTCGCGTGGTCTTCACTCAATCGAGAACCGATCGGCGAGAACAACCTCATCGAGACCGATCGACATACCGATTCCGGGAATCTCTCAAATCGTTTCGGAACTGATAGTGCGCGAGTGGATGCGAGAGCGAGCGGAATCGACGGCAGACGCCGAGGACTCTCCTGCAGGAGTACGAGGAAGAGATGATCTTCGAGCTGCTGGTGGCTGGAGCTTTCGCCCTCGCCACACTAAGGCGGTGTGTGTACATTGCTAAATCCTACCCACTTTCTCTATAGTTTTTACCACTTTCCGTATATATATATATACATATACATATATTTCTTTAAGCTAATATTGTTTCTTTTCCTTCGGACGTTTTTCCGACGACCGACAAGCCTCCGGACGATCTTACATGCTCGTCCAGCTCTCTCGAACGGTATTAGAAACGATTTTCGCGTTTGCTTTTCTGTTTTTTTGTCCGTTGCAGTCGCGTTCGTGTTTGTTCCACCGCGCCAACGTAATTGCCATTTATTCCCATCGCGAGGTTTTCGTGGAATCAATTGCAGGAAAGAACTAACGGCAAGGCGAAGCCAACAGCAAGTTTTGCCGTAATGTACATAATGATGGAGTGACACGTGAGGATTCCTTTCGCTGTTTCAGACGCCTCTTTTCGCTCGCTTTGCCCGCGCGACAATTATACTATTTTCTCCCGCCGCGCCGCGCCGCCGCGACGTTTGTTTGCAGTTTTCTGAACGTGTCTGACGGACTGATTGCGAACCGTCTCATTTTGTTAGCCGGACGAGGATCCCTCGGATCAGTGCTTTCTTTCACGCGGACGAACCATTGTTCGTCCCGGTATTCAACTAGAAATTGTCCCAAGGATTTTACATCCGAGAACGTTCCTTTATCAATCGTTAATAACTAGTAAAACGTGTAGGTGGAACACACACCAGAAATTAATATTATTTGTAGCTTACTAAAATTCTTAAGAACAGAAACAAATGTCTTCCCACCTCTCGTTCTATTGAATAAATGCTTTTAATTTTATCTTTGTCATTGAGAAACGTCGTCGGGGATCGTTAAACTAATTATTTCATCGCGGTTTATTATCAGCGGCGCATGCAACCAGCGCGAACGGCGTTGTTTGTTTGAACAACATTCGGCAATGCCACGGCAAACACTCGTCGTGGGAGAGGCTGTCATTGTGTTTGCCGACGAAATTTCGATAAAATTTTTCCCCGGATTGTACCCGCGGTTTTGTTCGGGCCATTGTTTCGACATACGCAAAAGCTTAAACGCTATTTATCAGTAGTCTATACTCGGTCTGAGCCAGATATTTAATCTTGCTCATGGTATCGGAACGCGTTTCGTTTTCGCCAACGAGATATTCGATCGAAGAAAGCGCACCCGGCGTGTGCGCAAAAACTATCGATTACTAGTGATCGAACCTGGTTAACAACTCGAATTCGGAGATACGCGTTGACTTGAGCGTCGCAAAATGTTGGACGAAATTCATTTAATCTCTCTTGGCTCGCGACGTAACTACGTCCATAGTTAATTAAAGTAACAAGGTACTTTTTTAAGGATCAAGTTCCACAATTTTAAGTATTTTAGCTCGAAAAAATTCTATATTGTACAGTCCAAATAATAGGAAATGGGTATGCAAAACCTCAATACAAAATGGTCGTCTGATTTCTGTACAAAAATTTCAAAGTTCTACAAAACAATGCTCACCACAATAGTGCATTGTTTACTCCTATTTCACGAGACGAAAATTTTCGGATTAATTCCACCTATTTCACTGAACACTGCGTCATTTCCAGACGACGATAACGACACGTCTGATGTTCATGCATAACGTTTCCACGTCAGATAGCGGCGAGATGTGTCGCTTTGTTGTGGTTCTCGCGTAACAACGCTTTCGTCGCGGGCCGAGGCGTATATCTCTAACGCCTCATCAATCATTGGGAGACCTTTATAGGGAAAATTAGTATAGGAGAGAGTGACTAAGCGCGTCGCGGTCGCCCGAATCAACGAGAGCTTATGCTCCCCGTGTGTTTATTTGGCTTCTGAAGCGATGCCCGGGAGAGGAAAGTTATCGCGGGCCGGCTCTCTTTTTCCCGTCGTCCGAATATCGGCCCCGTGTTTATTTTACACGCGCGGGCCTCTTACGGATAAATCGTGTATCGTCGAGTGCACGGCGAACTATCTCGCTCCGATTGAAGTGAATTTTATAGTTGCGCGACCGTAAATTACCATCGTGCCTGGATAGAGCCAATCGTATAATTATCACGGGGTAGGAATTCAATCCGAGATACAAATCGCCTCGGAAAATAAATTAACTACCGGGGAGAAACGAGCCTCGAGAGAGAAACTGCTTCGCGCATTTCAAACGAGACCAAATCGAAATTTTCGTAAAGCGATACCCGCCCTGGTCTTGTGTTTCAGAATTATTATTCTTTCGCCTCGGCCGGGAACCGGCGCGGCGCTGCGCGTCGCCCGGAACACAAACACGGGCGGTCTCTGTTCTTAATTAGAAAATAATTGTAACGGTATGATCACGTGCAATTGTCTTTCGCTGGAAAAATTTCACCGAGATGCTGATCTCATAATTCGACGCTGATTGCTTCGCCCGTTATACAAATATCGAGTTTCTCGTTGAACATGATCGGGCTCGTTACTAGGGCACAGATCTGATGTACATATTTTACGCGTTTATGGCGATCGCGAGCATGCACACTGTAAGAGACCGGCCCGTTTAATGAGATTCTTAATTCGCTTCTAATTTTCCTCGGTAATTTTTCGTTTTATTACGCGGTGTAACAGACTATTCATTTGCATAAAGAACTGCAGTTGCACTCTTCATCAATGAGTAGCCGGTTTTTATCGCCAAGATCAGCTCAATTTTTTTGCAGATGAATTGCTAAAATTGATCGTTTGAAGGGTTAGTTTGTTGTTAAATTTTTTCGTTAGACAACATCAGGTATAAGTTGCTCGTTGTTGCTTCAGTGTGGACATAGCTTTGTGCGCTGAACTGCAGTTGCACTCTTCATCAATCAGTAGCCGGTTTTTATCGCCAATATGAGCTCAATGTTTTGCAGATGAATTGCTGAAATTGATCGTTTCAAGAGTTAGTTTGTTGCCAAATTTTTTCGTTAGATAACATCAGGTATAAGTTGCTCATTGTTGCTTCGATGTGGACATAGCTTCACGATTGCTTCGTAAGTAGTCCCTTGAAGACAAGCGCAGCTCACGGTTTTCCAATTGTTAATAAAGAGCATAGGCTTTTGAGTGCAATGGAACAATTATACCATACACCCTTGAAGAAGACCGAAGCTCATGGTTTCCCTGATTACGACCTAATACGTATTGCGTGAAAAAGGCTACGCGGTGGTGTGCGTCGCCTTCCACATATAATATCCGCATGTTCTCCTCGGCTTGCAGGGCTCCATTCGCCGATAGAGAGGCGTGCGCCGTGTTGATCCGGGACACACATCGACTGTTTGCTCTCGGGGTACCATCGCAGACCCTTTTTTCGTGTTAGCTCCGAGCCCGAGTCACAACACTAGTAAAGTTACAAAAGCCAAAGGCAAACAGATCTGGGGATGGGCCTTAACCGGTTTATCAAACACTCGTACGTCCAGGAGGTGGTCTCGTACGTTACTGGAAGTGACGAAGACGAGAGATCTCGAGAGATGACGACGATGTAGATGTCGACGAAGGTTTGTCGTCTTCTCTTGGGCGCACGCGTACCACACGGTTTCGCTGATTCGCGACCGGACTACGGGAAAAGTTCACTGATCCTCTCGGAACCGATAGTTCGACATAACACGACCTACGGACAATACGATTTATCGTACTTCGTACTTCATGTTGCGCGACAAGTTGAACGGACAGTTGCGAGAACAGATGGCATTCGCTTCTGCCTACAAATGATCGCGATCGCGATGGCACCGATCATGTCCAAAGAAACAGCTGAAGTCAAAAATTACAGGACATTTTATTGTATTGTATTTGGATCAGTTTATTAAAGGTAACAATGAAATTTCGTAGAAGGAAGAATGGTAAAACCATTCGAAATTGCACCACCCCTTCACTTCTATAGAATAATAATATAACTAAAAACTATTTTTCGTATAGTTTATTCGATAACTGTCGATGGGACAGGACGGACAAACGAACGACAGCCTAACGTGTCGTCGTCTAAAGTCTAAACGATGAATTCGAACGGTTCAAGTTATTACCGAAGCTAAATTCGAGTCCCTTTATGGGTCGCAAGCCAGCAATAAAAAACAGATTTAAGGATGACACGCACTCCATTGTGGTTTCGGGTTCATCAGGGTTCACTGGACATACTATGTCGGACAGGCGGCCATTCCACCGTGAAATGAAAATATTATGCCACTACCCAGACTGCTTACGACGAAACACTCTGATCGCCATTATGTGAGCCCTTTGTTGCTAAACGGGCCGATCCGATGAGTGACAGAATGAAATTGCGACGAAATCGCATTTTATGCGTATTGCCGGTTTACGTACCTCAAAGACAATGAGCGAACATGTTTAAATTCTTAAAAATCACGATATTTTACTTAAATTTCCAAATTTTTGGCTCACTGCGCAACCTGAAGGCATCGTCGCACAACTTGAGATTTTGATCCTGCCATTAAGGCGTAGAAGCACAACTTTCCTGTGTGGGGCGTTTTCGATTTCCGAAAAATATTTTGTATAGAATCTTCTACCGAACAAAAATTCAGGAAACACTCGGCACACAAGGACGTTCACCGCAAAATCGTGGCCTATTTATCGTGGCCTATTTATCATGGCGTCGGCCATTATCTGTTGAATATGGGACACTTTGCATACGCGAGATAAAAGATCGTTGAGGATAATCTGTTCGACACGGGCCGAGATAAGCGAAGGTAATCAAATCGGCTGGATCATCGAAACTGTGAGGTCGTGTTTACCAAACACAAAGTCCCTTTTTTAACCGAAGGTCCCATCTCTTCCGTCGCATGGTGGTCAGACATCGTAAAATCTCGGACCAGACTTTTTTCAACTTCTTTCTCAATAGATGAAGCTGTGGTTACAGATGCATAACAGCATACGCGTTATTTTATGAACTTCTTTTTAACCCTTTGCACTCGGAGCTATTTTCACTCGAAAATTAAACATTTCTCCCAACCTAGAATAATTCCACGATTTTTTTTCATATGAAATTGATATAATACCTCATACAATATTTAAATGTGTTTAGTAATTGATTAGTAGACAGCGGATCTTTATGCAAAATAAAAATTTTCTACCTGTATTGCAACAAATTGGACTGTGGATTGAAGATAATACAACAGTATTCTTACATTCTTCTAATGCGTGTGCTATTTTAAATTACACCTACTCATTTTTGTCGTGAATGCATAAAATCCGCTGTCTATTGATTAGATACCAACATATTTAATACTCTAAACAATATTATGAATAATCGGACAGAAATTTTGAGTAGTGACTCTCTGAGTTACCCCTCGAATGCTAGGGGTTAAATTGGGGCTTGAAGGTTGGTGTTCAAAATTTCCACAGGGGTAGCGTTGTATGAACCCAACGAAAACATACTGTAAACAGGAGTCACGTTCCTATGGCCGTAAAAAGTCGTGAGATTAAACAAAATACGTCCAACTTACCTTAGAAATACCTCTTGCTATACTGAAAAACGCGTCTGTAAAAATTTGTTTAAAAGCACGCTATTTAATTTTTAAAGAGTTACACGGAGGGCTAAATTATTCAAACCTGGCCGTTACTTTTTAAACCAATAGCCATAAAAAGTGTTAGGTAGCGGCCAAGTTTGAATAATTTAGCTCTCCATGCAACTCTTTAAAAATTAAATAGCGTTCTTCTAAACTAATTTTTACAAACGCATTTTTCAGTATTGCAAGAGGTATTTCTAAGCTAACGAACTTGGCCGTATTTTGTTTCATCTCATAACTTTTTACGGTCATAGGAACTTGACTCCTGTTTACAGGATGTTTTTGTTGGGATTTCATCAATTCTTGTTGAAATTTCATCAGTTATCAAGTAGGTAGCAAAGAAAAAAATCCTTTTCTAATCTGCAAGACAAAATCCAAATTCAATGTATCGAAGATTAATACTCTGCCGGCGACGCTCGGATTCGTTTGCCCCCCGCCGTTATAGACGATGCTCGGTGCAGTTTCTTTTGTTTACGTTAGAGCGACTGTTTTTTTCATCAGTATTTGTTGCGACTTCGAAGCTAATAAAACGTATACTTATGCTGCTATGTTCCTATCCTACGTACCTATTTCGTAATGTTTTTTTTCATTAGAACCCCTTTAAGGTGTAAAATTTTAAACTTTGATAATAATTATTCCTTTAAGTGTTTGACCTATGTACCACATTTCAAGCTTGTAGGTCAATGGGAAGTACCAAAAAGGTTTTGATGATATGTCAGTCAGTCAGTCAGTGACAAATGTAGCTATTTTTGAGGTCCTATATCTCGGAACCTACTAATGTTAGAAGATTAATGTGTTGTCATGAGACATGATAGAATTTAACAAGTGTGCGAAATTACATCTCTCCATCTGCCTCCAGTGCCGAGTTATAAGTAGGGTTGCCAGAAATGTTTTATCCAAATGTAGAAGAAGTAGTGAAAACTGCAATTATGTATATGTGAGATAGGCTCAAAATATAGGAGTTCAAGTAAAAGAGGTACACAGCACATTTTAAACTTTTTTATTCAAACAAAGATTTTTAAAATTTCCTATAGGCACGTAAAGATCAAGTTCAAATATAGAAGACTCATATCAAATATACAAGATTTGGCAGCCTTACTTATAAGCCTCTAAGCAAACGGCTAAGTTGTTTCGTGTAAAAGGAGGTACTGCGAGACTTGGCTGGTGCACTACCGTGCACTTAGGAGCCGCCGAAATGTAAAATTAAGAGATTTATGAATTTGGTCCGGGTTTTTGCGATTTTGCAGCACTGCGCGTCGTGTTAGCCTTGTTTCTCTCTCCTCGGCGAGTTTTTTCGCCGTTTCCAATAAAATTACTCAAGACGTGACAGGTCGAGCGTGGTAGGCGGTAGTCGATGTGCATCCAGTTGACAAGGTACACAGTACACAGGCGTAACGTACACATGTCGGCCACGTATCGGTACGTCATCGGGTGCCGTCGATTTTGCCGGCGAGTCCGCGGGGTTACTTTTTCTGACAATTTGTTAATCGTGCTCACTTACTGTCGCCGGTTTCTCGGTCTCTCGGACAGAGACTCGCCTCGCCTCGTCTCGGCCGGACAGAGGACGAGGTAAAACAGTCCTCGGCTCCGAGCCGAGCCTGAGATAAATTCAGTTTCATGCATTCTCGTCTGGTTTTCTGACAGGTTTACCCGTCTGACTACCGATTACAGGCCATCGGCCCGATCGACTTCTGTCCACCGCGAGATACGGCCGCTTTCGAACAAGGGCGGCCTCGCCGATCATTGTTCCACGATTTACGAGCAAATTGATAACGCGAATTCGGTCCTGCCATGCCACCCTTTCACCTTATGCAAACGTTATACTTCGCGTATCGACACCGTTCCCCGTGTAAATCGCGGCTTGACGATAAACAAACGGATTATCGCTGCTCTTGAAAAACGTTTCTGCTATACTTCTGTTACCGGAAGGCTTCTAACCCTCGTGTGTAGATCGCGGTCATATGCAGATCTATATGTATGCAAGTAGGAGAAACCACTCGGAAATTTCTTTCTTCTTATAATAGTTTTAGTAAAAATTATATATTGTTCCGTAGTTTAGATAGCGCAAAACATTTTATTTCTCTGCTACTGTGTCGTAACTTGATGTAATGAAAAATATCAGCCAAATTCACAAATTAATTGAACAATTTTGAAAATAGTTGAGCAAACTTTGATTGGTAACAAAACGAAAAATATACTGAAGAACGTACACTTGTTCTACAAAAATAAACGCCTCTCATTTTATGTTTTGGAAGTAACTCTTCCAATAAATCGTAGTACCTATATCGCTTGTTATACACCATTGTGAAGCTTATTCATTGTTTAATCTGTTTGGTCGTGACGGTTCTTATTGCGATTCATAAAATTACATTTGACCATTACCGAACAGTTTATCACGAAATTTATGAAGATTTATGAAGATTTTTATAGAACTATGAAAGTAACTGTGCAAGGGATCAGTGGCTGTCGCGAGCAGTCAGAGGAATCGTAAAATGCATTTCCGTGCATTGAATGTCAGCAACCTACAAATGTATCTCGTAAATTCATTGTATAATAATAACTATCGTGTAAAATATCACGAAAAGAGTGCTCGACGTTGCGGCGAATAAATTCCGACGAATTTTGTAAAGCAATGCAGTTGTAAATGCAACACAGTTGAAAATCTGAAAATACGTGCAGCGATAGAATGGTTGATCTATCAATGCTAATGGTTGACGAGAGTGCAGCTCGCAAAGAAATATACTTTGTGCGAGAGACAAATTCGGTCGTATCGGAGGGGCCCGTAGGTGTAATAACAGAATCGTAAAATGCAGTTGTTTGTGTCCACGTGAGAAACAGGCGAGAGATAAGCGGCCGGACAACGATATAATTTATCAGGCATATAAAAGGCAGCACAAAATGTAAAGAGGTCTTTAAGTGCGCGGTTATATTCTACTTGAAAGCGTAAAAGTTAATACAGACAACAGAGCTGTCGTAATCGAAAGAAGATTTAATAAATATTAAGAATCATCGGGTTTTGCTCGGCGGATGCTCGAGAACTATTAGTAAGAACCACCGCGCGCCGGTTTCCCAGGAATCTGCCTTGATTCCGGCCGAGTGTATCTTCTCAACGATGGCCGCTTCGCAGGGGAAGGTTATGTTCCACTTGTTACAATTTAGGATTAACTGCGGGTTTCGTTATCCGTTAACGAGCCACTAATTGCAAGGATTTACGAATGCGTCGGGGAACCAGAAGTTGTTTCTTGTCGGGCGGTCCGAGCCGCGTCCGCGCATCATTCGTATCGCGTTCCTTCATACTTATCCACATAAAACTGTTGATGGTTTGAAGCTGTGCGCGATACATTCGTTGCAGCTTCCTCCGATTCGGTCGTTACGTCGAAAAAATTGACTCCGATAACCCGCAGCACGAAAACCTTACGATGCTGTTTATTCAAGTAGCGCAGATTGCGATTTTTACAGGCTACTCGATGTTTACCCGATTCGACAGAATTACCGCATCAAGTTCATGGAAAGCGTTTGATAATAATTAATTAATCTTCCGCTCGAGATCCATGAAACTATTACACAAAACTTCCGTAGTACTCTGTCTCCCTCGGTCGGAGAAACGAATCTTTCCGTGTTTCCGCGTATCCAGTTTATTCGCAAACGTTCGGTAAACTAGCGATTAGATAATTAATAATCAGCGGATTTTATGCATTCACAGGAGAAATGAGTTGAGGCAGTTTAGCACTAAATATTTAGTAATGTTCTAAAATTAGAATGTTTTTGTTGATCGAAGAAACCACGTTCAAGTCATCTAGCGAACGCGTCTTCCGAAGAGATTAAGATAAATCGCGTATGTAAACAGCGGTAATTGATAGATACGTTCTAGAAATGTTAACAAATCCTTCAATTACAAAGTTGTATAAGAAATGGCAAAGTACTGATACACGCGGGCAACGTTTATCTAATCAGGTTTCGCGAGTCTCGTTCGATAGCCGAGTTCTTTAATAATTTATCTCTCTCTCGCAGTTATTATAATTGCTCCGGCCGCCCCGATATCTCGCAATTTAGCTTGTCGAATTTTTTGATCTATATGCACGCGTGTAAAAGTTCGGAGTGCGGGTGGTACCCCTGTTGCAGAATAAGGCAATGTTTAAATTATACGCTACGCAGCAAATCGAGTTTTACGAGGCCTCGATGCACACTCTTCCGTTCCACCACCTACGATGGCAATAACAGAGCCTCGAGCAAATCTCGACTATGCCGTGGAAATGCTCTTACTTCCGTAAACTAGTGCGATGCTTGCAAAACTTGATCCTCTTAATATTTTTCCGGTCGGAAATCCTTGCACGCAAATGATAGCCTGATCTTTATCCTAGTAATTGGCACACGATCTTTCGACTGTTACGAATTTTTATCGAATTTCTTTGTTTGAATATTTTCTATAGATGACGCGTAGGTTGTGGACTTTTATGCAAAATTAGAATTGTCTAGATTCATTGCCAGAAACAAGGGTTAACCGCATAATTTACAAGGACATAGCAGGTGCAGAGCCATATGGCCTGCTCCTAAAATTTTGTTAATTTTTACAACCACCATGACTTGACAACTGCAAAATAATTCAAACACCATGTGCGATGAAGCACTTTTATATCACTCTAGTTCACAAAATACAATGACAAAAAGTCCTGATACAGCTCCTGTATCTCGCCATAACCGCAGACAATTTTTATTTCCCCTAAAAATCCGCAATCATAATACAATACAATACAATACAATACACCTTTTAAAAACTCATAACTTTTTTATAACTGTACCAATCGACCTGATGTTTTATAATCAATTAGAAGGTTTATGAAATGATATGAGAAAAAGATTTTCCAAAATTTATAATTTACAAGGTTACATGTAAAAATAAGAAAGGCATTTTTTAAAACTTTTTAAAAATATATGTTTTGTAGATCTATGTTAGTTATACACATGCTGAAAATTTGATCGAAATCGATTAACATACACACGAACTACACGCGGTTAAACATGGTAAAAATCGTAGGTTTACACGATTTTTGATCAATTTCTGCTTAAAATCCACAGAGTCGTACATCTTTCGATACGTGTCGTTTTTCCTGCTTCAACCGATCTCGATGAAATTTTCAGCATGTGTATAACTAACATTGATCTACAAAACAAATATTTTAAATTTTCATTAAAGGCCCAAATAAAAAAGTTAAAAAAATGCCTTTTTCATTTTTGCATGTAACCTTGTAAATTATAATTTTTGGAAAATCTTTCTTGCATATCATTTCGTAAACCAATGCTTCTAATTGATTATAAAAAATCAGGTCGTTTGGTACAGTTATAAAAAAGCTATTAGTTTTTAAAAGGTGTACGAATACTTTGTACACCCATTTTGAAGCTTTTTTTATCGCTTAATCCATCAGCCTGAAAATGATTTTCGAAGTGAAACAATGCGGCCATTGTTGTTTAGGCTAATAATTGCCGGAGGGAGTGCGTTGAAAATCGCGGGTCTGTCGCGCATTATCGCTTATGTAAAATACCGGCGCGGGTCCAGCTATAACCTTTGAGCGTGTTCTAGCAGTTTGAGGTCCTTTAGCGTCGGTCGATAATTGGTCGAGTTTGAAGGTACCATCAACGGCGATCCTGAACCGATAGCCCGGGGTATATTGATTCTGAAGTCGGGCCAATTACGAAACGTGCAATAAGGAATGGTCGTACGACCGTTCGGGAGATAAGCTACCATCTACGATCTCTCGCCACCTGACGCCCTCCGCCAGTGATTGCTAGCCTCTGCCCTGGGGAACGCAATGAGCGATGCGTTCATTCATGTCAAAGCGCAAGAGACCGCGCTTTCTCTCCTCCGTGCCCTCTGCCTTTATTATAATTCACGTCGATCCATCGATGCCAGCTATCGAAAGAAGGAACACCACGCGGTATATTACATATCGCGAATGCCAACTCCGGAGATCTCGATCCGCGAGATCTACAACGCTTAGCATTTCCACCCGAGAAAAATGTCCACGCTTCGGCAACTAGGGCAATTAATGAACCGTGCAGTAGAAATCGTAACCAACGTTTTTCAATCTACGAAATCACGCGGAAAGCAATTTCTTTTTTGCAGGAATCGCGCATATCCTTTGAATCATTACTGGTTCCAGTGATATATGCATGCCGGCTGCGCGCCGCGCCGCGCGGGTACTTTATTACGTATTATGCGAAAAGTGTCGCGAATATCTAACGCCTGCGTTTTAATTATCCAAGCGATACGAGCACGCCTCGCCGCGAGATTTATTCCGATGCATTGGCTCCCCGTTTAGGCGCTGCAGAGGTCTACATTCAAATTTAAGTTTCTAGATATCTCATTCGCTATGCATAGGTTCCAATGCTCGTGATTTACTGTATGTTGCCTGATATTTTGCGAGAACAATTTCTAATTAATTTTTTGTCTGTGAAAGTGTAAAAACTATTCGCATAATAGATATTATATTAAAACAGAATTTTATTCAGAATCAACTTATAGTTATACTCTTTAATCTTTAGGGAGAAGACCGGTCACTAAAGAAGAGATTATTCGTACACAAAATTATTTGTTACTAGCTTGTACCCGGCCACGCGTTGCTGTGGCTCAGGGTATTAAAAACACGCGTGTATCGAATGTAACGTTGTGTCAAAATTTCAAAGCAATCGGTGAAGAACTTTCGGAGATTTAAGATTTTGAACAAACGAACATTTACATTTTTATTTATATAGATTCGCTAATTGAATAACAACCAAGTATCTCGACAATCGATCGCCAGCTAGAGAAACAATTGCTTACGAGTTTGGTTCGCAGCTTGGTTGCGATCGGTGTCGCTAATCGGTAGACTACATTGTAACAAATGTGAAGTGTGGTAAAAATGATAGACTGTTATAAAAATTTATTGGAACAATACTCATCTCTAAAGTGGCCATGATCAAATGTGGGAATTTTAATCGTAATAATAATATGAAAGTTTTTTTGATCCGGTCTAATGTTTATCTTATCTGGTACGTCATTATCTTCAATGCCAATATGCGATGACACAGTAATAGCAAGAATATGCGGATTAATAGATTGATTGCAACAAGCAGACCAGCTGACTAGAGAGCTAATCACCTTAAATCCAGTTGGTAGATTCCGAGGACCGCGGCAGAATCGATCAATGCTGCCCGATAAAATCGACTTGTCACGCGAAAATCCGATCCAGCCTCGCCCCGGCCGGCTTATATTAATTCATTACCGAGATACGCATCGTCGTAAGAGCTGGTTGGTTAGTTTGTCGAGTGGTTGATCGTTTCTCGATCGTTTCCGCGCGGCGTTCGCGATAAGACAAGCGGAGAGAGAAGAGAGAGAGAAAGAGAGAGGGAGAGTAAAAAGCACAATGGCCACGCATCCGAAGGCTCTCGGTCACGGTTCGTGGGTGGAGCGCGAGCGAGTTTGTGCCTGACCACCGACAACTTTGATTCAATACGATTGTTGTAAAGTCGGTTCAATGATCGACGCAACACAGGGAACAGCCACCGTGCCTCGTCTCTCGGCAACGAGGCACGCACGCATTCACGCACGTATATCCAGGTGTATATGCAGGTATATGCACGCACTGCATCACACGAGAACGTTTTGCCACGGACACGCCGCGTTGAACCAGTCACGTTTACACACGCGATACCACGTGCTCATGACTCGATCGTGTTTCAATTTCTACATACATCGCGGCTCTCTCAAGGGGATCCGGCGAGAGCGCGCCTCTGCGCCGCCGTCCATCGCGAAGGATTTACATTATTGTCAAGGACCGAGGAGTTAATCTCGCGACGACGTAACTTTTACTTAACCTCTGCCAGACATTTTAATCCCATGCCTCACGCGTCCACGCCTTCGAACCAACTCGCGCGTCAGACGCGAGCATCCATCATCCGAAAGTATCACCAGCTAGAACAGGCCTGGCCAACCCAAATGGTTTCACGGGCCACTTTGATGACGCGTAACGTTACAGCGGGACGCACTTTAGGTAAACATGCTTTTAAAAAATGTAATACAAATACAAAATGAATAAAACTTTACTGTTATACTATGATTCAATATAATTAACTCTCGAGTCTTAATGGATGAGATATTTGTTTATCCTTTCATTCACTTAATTTTGGTAAATCTATACTTATGTTCGACGTTGCACATCTTTTGTTAGCTGGTTCTCTAAATTGGCATCAGTTAATGAAGCACGTGATGAACTCTTTGTACGTTTAATCTTCGAAAAAAATGTTTCACAAACATATGTGGATTCAAAAGCAGTTACAACTTACAACTCGTTGTGATATCTCTTGGATGTCATATAAGTATTGTAAAAATTAAATTTTGATGTGGATGCAAAAATTTGTTTCATTTCATTGTTACACTGTAACTCAATTATATCAAAGATATCAAATATAGAACTCGAGTTCATAGTCGCACTTGCGCATTATAACAATGACACTTCGTTTATTTAATATTTTTCGTATACAGACAACAAGAAACAAAAGTTTCAATAGAAATATAAAATCGCCTGGCGGGCCGCATAATTTAACATGGCGGGCCACAAGCGGCCCGCGGGCCGCGCGTTGGCCAGGCCTGAGCTAGAACCTCGGATAGACGAATTCATCGACGGATGTTCGGATAAGACGATTTATATAGGTGCACGGTAGTGGACCAGCCAAGTACTCGCACTACCTCCTTTTACATGAAACACCTTAGCCGTTTTTTAAAGGCTCATAACTCGGCACTGGTGGCAGATGAACAGATGTAATTTCGTACACTTGTTAAATGCTATCATATCTCAGTATTGACGAAACATTAATCTTCCAACATTAGTAGGTTCCGAGATATAGGACCTCAAAAATCGTTAAAGTCACTGACTGACTGAAAGATCATCAAAACCTTTTGGGTATTTCCCATTAATCTACAAGCTTGAAATAGGTCAAACACTTAAAGGAATAATTATCAAAGTTTGAAATTTTACACCTTAAAGGGGTTGTATTGAAAAAAAAACATTACGAAATAGGTACGTAGGATAGAACATAGCAGCATAACATACACAAGTATACGTTTTATTAGCTTCGAAGTCGTAACAAATACTGATGAAAAAAACTGTCGCTCTAACGTAAACAAAAGAAACTGCACCGAGCATCGTCTATAGCGGCGGGGAGCAAACGGATCCGAGCGTGTTAATCTTCGATACATTAAATTTGGATTTTGTCTTGCAGATTAGAAAAGGATTTTTTTTCTTTGATACCTACTTGATAATTGATGAAATTTCAACAAAAATTGATGAAATCCCAACAGAAACATCCTGTAAACAGGAGCCAAGTTCCCATGGCCGTAAAAAGTTGTGAGGCCAAATAAAATACGGTTAGCTTAGAAATACGTCTTGCAATACTGAAAAAAGCGTCTGTAAAAATTAGTTTAAAAGCACGCTATTTAATTTTTAAAGTGTTACATGGAGGGCTAAATTATTCAAACTTGGCCACTACCTAACACCTTTTATGGCCATTGGTTTAAAAAGTAACTGCCAAGTTTGAATAATTCAGCCCTCCATGTAACTCTTTAAAAATTAAATAGCGTTCTTTTAAACTTATTTTTATTTCTAAGGTATTTCTAAGCTAACGAACTTGGCTGTATTTTGTTTGATCTTACAACTTTTTACGGTTAAATGAACTTGGCTGCTGTTTACAGGATGGTTTTGTTGGCATTTGTAACAGTAACAAGTTCAACAAGCTCAGCTTTCTTCTAAATAGACTTGTGGATCAAAGTAGTCATAGACTGTCAAAATATTTCAGTTTCTAGTGAATCAATTAAATGATCAGCTACTGCATTAGGAACGATAGGAAAATTAACCTGTTCACAAAGAGTACCTTCAAAAATATGATCTAAAAAATTCGTAAATTTTTCAATGAACGGTTTTGGACATTGTCACAAGCATGACCCGCTGTCCGAGGGCTGAGCAACACATTCTGTCTAATTGACAGAATTTCTTTAAAAGTAAAATTAGAACACGGAACCTTAAAGATCAGCTTTGTACCTTAAAATGATATACACTAACCACCGTAACGATCGGAAGTGTTGGTTGAAGGGTTTGAAAGGGTCGCAGTTTGCCCGAAATCGTGAAATTGCTAGGCGCGCGTCGCATTGAAGGGCGCAAAGATTTTTCTGTGACTAACTGCGGGCGGTCCCTTCGACTTGTGGGAACATAAACTCGTGCCCTCACACCGCAGACCCTTTACGAGGAGATCGCCTGCTCCTTCGGCATATACAGAGATGTCAGCGGGGCTTTCGGATGGCACTGGGTGCGTGCGCTACGCCTCGACGTCCCTTTAGGATCTTTACGATTTCCGCGCATTGTCGAACACGCCAAGTCAGTAACGACCTCGACCTCAAGGTCATAAAATCGACCGACTGTCTCACGAGGTGTCGTCGCATCGTTGCTTTTAATGCTCGATATGCTAATCAAAAAACGATACACAGTCAGGAAACGATCGAACAATCTTCTTGATCGTGCTTTCGACCAACCCCCCTCATAAAATCTGGAACGTATCGCTCTCCTCCAGTTGAGACTTCCTGTTGATATTCTCACATTGCTGAATCCGATCGTTCTGCGCAAGAGAAATGCGCGGTCTTAACCATTTCCCGTGTAATAACGGGATCAACCGAGCCTGGATTTTATTAATTTCTTTCATATTATCGTAAACGTCTATTAATAGTCTCTATACGTCTATATAGTCTAATACGTCTATTAATAGACCTCCAAAGTTCTACTCCAAGACTGTAATGTGAGTGCTGTTGGAAAATCGGACGACAGTCTGCCCGAGCTCATTTGAAAACTCGAACGAGGAGTTTCTAGTTTTGCGCTGGGACTCGGACAGGAAAGTGCGCAAACATCCGCAGTTCGAGTGAGCAAGCGCGGATGTATTTGGGTCAAGTTTTTCTTGGCGCGTTTTCCGAGGAAATTGTCCCCGGGAATGAATCTTATCCGGCGGAACGTCTTCATTCTATTCCACAACGGTCATGCGACGAGGTAGGATCCTTGGGAGGTTGGTGTGAATGGGACTTTACGGCGTAGGTCGTAAAGACGCGTAGCGAAATCGAACGCGCGACAAACAACAAATTACCCTCCGCCGCGCGGTGAAACGCAACGACCAGTTTCTGTCCATTGTCCTAGGTACCGTTGCGCGTCTAATAACCGAACGGAAGTTTCAGAGACACGGAGAGATCTAATCGCCCCTCCCCTCTCGCCGAAATGCGAGATTCATCCCCTGATCGCGTGAACGTACACGCGTTCTCTGTGGGTGCAGACGGTATTTTCCTCGCGCGCGTTTCTTCCTCGAAATGTTCCGAGAAAGATCTGTCGCGGCTAAGAACTAGACTGACAAGAATGCGCCCGATGAATAATGTATATTATCGACCATTAATCACAATGCTCCTTTTATTCTGTTTCAAGCGCACCGCGACAGCCACCGCAATTTCACAATCGTTTGCATAATCTACTTTTCTTGCGCGTAATGTCGCGAACACTCATCCGGATCCCGATGAATATTCACAAGGATCCTTTGCGCGAAAGCGCAAGAAAGCGAGCCGTGTTTTTCCGTTTCGATTTCCTTCTTGAACCTTCGACAACAGATCGCAATTACTAGTCGATTGTGATTCTTGTGGGCGAAAAAAACTGTATCGAAAAAGGGGAGCATGATTTTTCTGTAGGCAGCAGCTTTGTCGACTCGACTTTGGGTCTCTACTCATCATCGATTCATGAAACATTGCTGCAAGCTTTGTTAGGGGTTGGAAGACACTGATACCGGTTTGTCGAAGATCAGGGGAATTGACTGAGGAAGCGTGGCAGCGTCTGATCATTGCTCACCGTTTCTACTTTTCTATCGAAGTGTCCTTGCCGACTTCCGGGAACCCGAACCGAAATTATCGGGTTCTCGCGCGCCTCGAAGTTAAACAATGACGAACAGCGAATGTGTACACTGTACACGTTTTACCGAGCGACCTATCGCGCGTCAAACAATACACGGATCGGCACCGGAGCTTTCTCCTGAAGAACGGAGAGGCCGTCGCATCGAGAACGAGCGTACATTGATGATTTCGTGTGGTTGCTATAGGTTGCTCGATCTGGCGAAACGCCGAGCAATCGCGCAATCATTCAATGGAAAAAGGGGAGAAGACAGGCCGTCGTGCAATCGTTCGTGAAAGAAAGGAGGCAGAGCGACGGGGCCGGAGAAACAGGGTAGAGAGAGAGAGAGGAGGAGAGCGAGAGAAGAGAGACAAGAGAAGCACGAAAGAGAGGCAAGAAAGAGAGGGAGGGAGGGAGGGGAACGCGAAAGAATCACGATACCATCGACCGCGATTCACGCACATAGAATCGGCCTCCGCGCGAGTGCTTTCTTGCGCACGTGTGCGCGCGCGTGTGCGGCCCTATCGTCGGCCGAGGATTCGAGATAATGTAATCGACGATGACATTGAACGCCGTAGTAGCCGATCTCGTGCATTCCAGCGCCCCGTTACCCCTCCTCCTTTCTTGCCGCGATGCGGTCGTGAAACGTCGTTCCCGATCAACTCTTGCACCGATGCCAACGGTAGGCTGTCACCTCTGGATATAAACGATAGATGACGTCAGTATGACATCAGTGATCCATATCGTCGTAATACCGTAAACCACCTTTAGCCGCTTGCACGTATGCTTGCCCGCGCTCGCGGGAACACACCGGTGTGTTGTCCAGTAAAGTGTGTAGGTACGCGCTCCAGTCGCGAGAGACGAAATGAGAAAGATAAAGAGAGCTGGAGCAAGAGAGATGGATGGGTTGTATGTGGTGTCGGATGAGGAGGCGGGGGTGGCGAGGGGGGTATACCTTGGACTACGCGGGAACACGACGACGGTGTAGCAGGTAGGCTACGGGAGGCGACGAAAACGAACAAACACGTTCAGAGAGAGAGGATGACGATGACGAACGAACCAACGAACGAACGAACGAGCGAGCGAACGAACGAACGGGAGGAGAAGCACCGGGGGGCAGAGAGAAGGAGGAAGAGGAAGAGAAGCAGGAACAAAAGGAGCTAGGCGCGTACAGCGCGGGGCCTCTGAATTGCCGGGTAGATGGCAAAGGATGGAGGTTAACGCGCAACCCTGCCGAGTTAAAATCCCTCGGCGTATCGCGGCTGGCTCTCTGTTTATGGGTGGGGTCGTCTTCTGACAGGGAATATCCGACAAGCTAGACCCGCCAGACAAAATGCAAATAAGTGCGTGCCCGCGCCCCGCTAATCTGTCTGGCGAATCCGTGACGTCAGGTCCCATTGGCGGAGGACATCATTCGCGAACCGGGTTGACCCGATTCGCCTTTCTCGTTACCGAGACAGCAGCACGCGAGAGCGCGTGCGATCCTTTAGAAAGGTCCCGTGTACATATATACGATATATGTGTGGGTGTGTGTTTTGCGAATGAGAATTTAGTCGTGTGTGGCGGTCGACCGGTCACACGGTGAAATGAAATTGTGGTCGCGTTATTGAGACACAGGACACCACCACTGTTCCCCCGTCCGATGATAAAGGTTAACGGCTGTGCAACGTTATCATATCTCGCGCTCGCGCGAGGAGGAGAAAGCCTCGACGCCTCTGCAAACTATTCTCGACGACCCTTCTCGCGTGCGTATTGTATTAAATGTTGCGTGCCACGCATAATCTGCCTCTTTCTATGGTGCCCACCGGTGCGGTCGCTCATTTGCGCCGTGTGCTGCTCTCGACGTAGGTGCGCGGATGAGCATGGTACACCTCCGGTGTACAAATTCGCAGTCTGTGTAGGTACCTCGGGCCGACGGGAAAGAGGAAGCGGGGAAGGAAATGCTGAAACGCGTCCCAGTTACCGCCGTGAAGCGCGGTGCAATTAAACCGATTCTTCTGGCTGATGTTTTTCGTGTTGCGGAGATCCCGGTTCAACAGTATCGATCAGTTGACTGCGGATTTTTATCGAAAAGTGGTTGGATCGTTACGAAAACTTAACTTTTCTTTGCTTTGCTTTGATCCACTTGTTGATCCACTGGTCGGTCCACTTGTTGGCCCACTTCCCGCCCCACTTGCCGCACCATTTTCTCTACGGTTACAATGATTAAAGTATGTCTTCATTTGCATTAATGCTTCAATATTGGTTGCAAAAGAATTTCATGTTCTAAAGCAGGCTTGGCCAACTTGCGGCTCGCGGGTCACATGCGGCCCGCCGGGCGATTTTATATTTCTATTGAAACTTTTGTTTCTCGTTGTATACAAAAAATGTTAAATAAATCAAAATTTGCAAGTGTCATTATATTTTTGAAAGCATGTATACTAATGTGCGGCTCGCTGTAACGTTACGCGTCATCAAAGTGGCTCGTGAAACCATTTGGGTTGACCAGGCCTGTTCTAAAGGAAAGACGAAACATTCATACGTAGTAGACTCCGTCTGGAATCTGCACCACGAGTTTGTCTGGTTATTATACGACGAGGAGTTAATGCAAGGATTATTGTGTCGTTCATCTCAATTCATTAAAACGGCAGGAATGCCCATGATCGTTTCTCCGATGGGAAGGATACTTTTCTAATCAAGATTCCGTTCGGACGGGGGTCAGTCCCTCGAACACTCGAATTTGTGAGTGTTCAGGTTCTAATAACGGTGCTATCCGTCCGGGTACATCCCGATCCCAATGATCCGCATTCCGGGCAATGTCGTGTTCGGAAGATTGCTTACTCGGTCGTTTAATACGTATGTTCGACATCTCCCGATCGGTTCTCAAAGTGGAATTGCCGCCATTCTCGCAATGGATTCCCTGGATGCCAGTAGTCGGCTGATCGGTCGGCCCTCCGGTGATTTGGAGAAAAGAAGGCGGGGGCAAGAAGGTGGAGGATGGTGGAGGCCTTTTTTTCCCGCGGAGGAGAGGACGAAGATTGTTGGTTTTGCTATGCCAGTACCGCGGTGGTGAATGCCCCAGGGCGGCAAAAGGCGGTTGCTGCTTTCTGAGAACGGGTCGGAGTTGGCCGCACCGGCAGCGGTGATTGCGTGGTGATTAGCCTCCACCTTCGCCTCTTTCGACTGGCTCAAACGACCGAGGAAACGGGAGAACATCCTCGAATCGAACCGATATCCTCGCCGAGAACGATCTCGGTGTCGTTGTCAATCTTCGCGACATCTCTCTCAGCAATATCGCCCGACTTTCAGAGTTTACGTGTCCCAGCGATTTTTGAATATCTCGTCTGTCACATGTTCCAGGTTGTCCCAAAATATTCGAAGATGTCTCTGAGATTTCCGAATACGATTTTGTTTTCGATATTATGTTATTACTAACCGGCTCATTTGCGATTTTTAAATTTGGTTTAGCTTTTGCTAACTAAAGAATTTATTTAGTGGAAACAAAAATTTGAAAAACTCATCGGAAAGATACCGTTGCAGACCTAATCGTAGCGTGATTGCGTCGTACCACCTGGAGTACGTTGGTTGAGTTAGCGCCCCGGCGACGATATATACAGTAAATCGCGAAACGTAGAAACACGGTTGAGTAGCGATGCAAATTGTTACAGTTGAAAGCGGCGATCGTTAAAAGTCTGCACAATATGGGGTGCACCTTTAACGTACGCCCACGCGGTTTCGCGCATATATATCTCTGGGTACGAGTTGTGGCGGAGAGACGGTCGGTGGAGAGTGTGCAATTCCGGGAGAAGAAGAGGAGGCGTGAGTTTACGATAAGATACACACGTGCGAGAGAGGCTCCTTCCAGTCTCTCGGCAACGGGCTAATCGAATCGTGACTTATTGTCAAGCCGAGTCCATATTTAAATGCTGAGGGCGCGTTCGTTAGGGCTGCGCGTTTAACGTCTGAATGCCGGCTCGATTTTCCTTGGACGATCGGGAGAGCCGGGGAGAATTTTCAATGGCCGGGGTGACAATTGACAAGCCCCGTGCCCGCCTGCTTGCATTGTGAACAGATTAGTTATTGTCGCGGCGCCTCGCATTTACCGCGTCAAACGTTCGCGCCAAACCGGCTGTGTGTATCCGCGAGTCTCGGATTCGCGACGGTGCGTTGTGCAGTTTGCGTTTATGGTCCTCGGCACAGTGAGATATCGATGGCTTGACAGTTTTAGGATCGATTCTTCTCTCCCGACGACAATAGGCGCCGGGGATTCAGCCGCGTGGATTTTAATTGGCGAGAAGCGAGAGTTATATCGGCTGCGAACCCGCTGACCCGACGCGAGGAAGGAGTCCAATTAATCATTAATTGCGATATCGGAGAGGCTAAAAGCGAGATCGGTGCGCGCATCATCGCGCGGCACACGTGCGACGCGCCGTGGCGTTGTCGCTGGCAAGTCCGTGTATTCGTTCACGCGTGACTGACGTGCGAATTGCACGAACGATCGTATCGAATCGCCGTGACAGGTTGCGCCTGAACACACGCACCGCCACTTCGGATGGACGTACACGCACGCACGAGCAATTAACGCGTGTTAATTACCCGCGCGGCGGACTCCGGGCCCGTGCGCGCTTCGCAGCCCGCTGATCCCGCGGGCGCAAACAAACTGCGCCCGTGTCACACCGCCACGATCGAATCTACAGACAAATAACCGTTCATTTAGAAATAGTGGAGACTGCGGTTCTTTATGCAAAATAAAAATTGCATGAGACAGGAGCCAAATCAAATTGTGCTTCTTCCTTTAATCGTTTCAATAGATATTCCTCGAGTGGCAAGTACCCACCACTTTTAGCTTGTAAATAAACAAATACTGTGCATTGTTGCACCTCGAACAGCAAAAACACGGTGAAAGAGAAATCAAAGGTTTCCCGTTATTGAAAGCCGGAAAGCCGATCAACGTTTCGAAGGAACAGCATCGAGAAGATGATCACACAAGGGTTTTGATACACGAGATGCCACTTGCACTTTTCAAACGGCGCGTATGAAAGTCCGAGGACTGTCGTGACTCGTTGTATATTGTCCGCGGACATTATCGGTGAAACCGACTTTCTATCCTTCTCGTTTGTTAGCGTGCCGGAGTGCACGAATCTCCGCGAGCGCGAGCGTATAAGAAAATTTAACCTTTTTCCTACTTTCTCGCAGTAAATAATCGTCGAATTTTGTTCCCGCCATAGCATAGGATAGCGCAAAGTGTCGGCGTGAGTTATTCGCCGAAGAAAACGGTTCCTCGGCGCCTCGGTAATACGTCGGATAAATCAATTTTAATCGACGGGGTCGCGGTTACGTTTACACGAAATCGAACAATAATGAAGCCCCGCGCGAAATTTATTAACCGGCGGGGGTCTGGCCTCGTAAAAAAGGTCCGAGGAGAGGAGATCCCCGCACGCCCGCGGGGTGAGTTCGCGAAGTATGGAATTGCGAAGGAAGTCGTAAGCCAGGACGTTTAATTGCGCAATAAATCCTGATTCTCCGATTTGCAACCCATTTCCTACTGCGGGGGCGACGATTGGTCGCTGTTAAATTGGCGCGTAGGTGCAACGTAGGTACCTACGTATCCATGTAGGTACCGCGACTGTGAAAGTCGGAAGAGCTCCTCTCTTTCCTTTTCGACAATCTCTCTTTCGCGCGAGCAGGCTTCGACAGGAAGCCGCGCGGCACGACCTTCTCTCGCAATAACAATTCGCAATATGTTTCCTGATCCGACGTCATTAACCTTTTACTCGCCGCCCCTTAATCCCCGTTGATTTTACTGTTCCATTATTG
Organism: Lasioglossum pauxillum; assembly: GCA_933228785.1. NCBI lineage: Eukaryota > Metazoa > Arthropoda > Insecta > Hymenoptera > Halictidae > Lasioglossum > Lasioglossum pauxillum. The sequence continues at coordinate 33,564,065 of OW121701.1, read as the reverse complement.
GCCCTCTTTGTTTTTATAGAACATTCAAATTTAATCATCCGGATCAGCCGCGTTTATTTGAAAATTTTTTATAGCTCGTCGCTCCTTTGTTCCTCATCTTGTAGCCCGTTCCTTAATCCTCATAGAGATTTTATCCCTTTACTATAATCTTGTGTTCTTATATGTAGACATTCAAATTTAATTGTCCGTGTCGGATGCGTTTATTTAATAAATGTTAATAGCTCGTTTACCCTTAATCCTAGACTTAATATTTCCCTGCTTTATTTTTATGGGACATTAAAATTTTAATGTAAATACCGCATTGTCTAAATTTATTCGAAAAATGTTTATGTCCATAAGAATTGAGCGTGGAAAGCAATGGCGTAAAAGAGGGTTGAACTTTCATCACTCAGGGGACCAAAAGTTCTCAACTTTTCTGAATGTAAAAATGATAACCCTGATCTAGCGTTTTCTGATCTCGCAATTTAAAGTTTTATCATTTCTTGATTGTTGACATTTTTTGAAAAGAAATTTTTTGTCGCCTGAGTGAACGTTCAGCCTAAAGGAGTGCGTAAATGAAGGAAAGATAGAGTGATCAAAGAAATCGAGTGTATACGAAGGGTATTCTTCTGACAAGTGTTGGTTTTGTGTTGCAGATTCGGTGGCACAGACGGTTACCTTGACGAGTCTCGCACTTTTCCTGAGTTCGAGCCTGAACACGGTGTCGTGTGCACCCGCGTACAGCGTCCGCACCGCCGTAACCAACTCGAACACCATGAACCGGTGGGAACAGCCGTGCGGCAACCCGGTGACGATGCAGTTCAAGAATATGCCGCAACGGCACAGCGTGCACAGGACCCTGAAGAGGGTGCGTACGCAGCTCCGGGTCGCCCAGAATCACTTCAAGATGCATCTCAAGGATGTGCACGACATATATTCAAAGGTAAATCGCAATGCTCGACCTGACCGCGATTCGTAATTAATCGCTGAACCGTACCGAAGGTAAAAGAGAGTGGGCGACCGCTTCAAAGAGGTTCTCTCGCACGTGTGCACGACGACGGTGCATTACTAGCGCTAAAGTCCTACTTTCCGCTGCGACTGCAATTTGCATTTGTTACGATGTGCCACGCACCAACGTAATTGACATTTTTCTATTTTGCGAGCGGGCCCGGTTTCCTGGTTTCTAGCACGGTTGCACAATCCGTCGAGTCGGTTCCCAACCTTTTTTCGATTGCGCACACATTTTTTAAAACTTCATTCTCCGAAATTATTTCAATCGTTCTATATTTCTCATTCGCACCCACTCGTTGCTGCCATAAGCGCGTAAAACCGCGGTCTACAGATGAACAATTTAGTCTGCATTTCACGGTTGTCTGCTGAAATCAGATCTCTAAATTTTTATGAAAAAATTCTATTCTTCCAAACGACTGACAGCCTGCAGTGTTTCTTCTTTAAAAAAAATTAAACCGACTTCGAAAAAACGCACTAAAATGTACGAAATAATTTCCATTTAATTTATGTGAATACACACGAACTTAAATACAATACAATCTTTCGGAGGCGGCGCAAGAATTAAAAATTTTCCAAGTGACAGATGTTGCTGATTATGATTACATTAGAATATGATGGACTTGGAAATCAGTAGGTGGGAAGAGAAGATACATTAATATGTGAAAGCATGTAGAAGAATTCAAGGATTTTCGTCATTTCCAGTATCGAAAATTTTCAATTTTGCACCGCCTGCGGAAAGACATACAGATCGAATTGAGTAACCTCCTCCTTTTTCGAAGTCGGTTAAAAATGATTCTCTGACTGGACACAGGATTGAGAAGAAGTAATTCGCAAAAGTTCAAGGGAAGCAATGAAACTGATATTTTCGCGAACCTTGTTGCTACATCTCTCTATCTCTTCAAATCTACGACACGTTGGGAACCTTTAGCTCGATCTGATCAGAAATTCGATACTTTTAGATGATCTTTTGATTGTCGCACTCTCTTAACAGCAAAGTTCAGTAACCCCGGTCCCCGCCTATCGCCATTGAACAGATGTCAAGTGCAGCAGAATTTCCAGCGTAGAATAGACCAAGTGTAGATTTCGACGAAACAATATCTCGACTTTCGATTCGCAGGTGTATAAAGTGCTGAAAGATCAGTACAAAATGTCCTGGCTTCCAGAGAAGGAATTCGAGTGGTATTCCAAGGAGGTTTGGTGTCTTGACAAGGAAAAGAAAGCGAACCGTGCGCTTCCGCATCTTCACGATTCGCTGCAAAGGTTCGCAATTACGTTCGATCATCTCACGGCTTTTCGTCTGAAATCGAACATCAACGTTGATCTCACCATGGACAGAAGGAACGAGATCATTATGGAGATGTTCAACGAGATCCTCAAGGTACGAACAATTTCTTTTCCAATCTTGCGCAAAGCTCCTTCCCTATTAAATCGAGCATGAAGTAGAAAGTGAAGGTGTAAAAAGAATTTGAGGATACTGTTACATCATTTCCAATTGATTAAACCCATTAGAAGAAGAAATACATTTGTATGTAACTTCTGTTTCTTACAAGACTTTAAACACGTTGATCGAGCCAATGTTACAGTAGAACCCTCAGAGACACTACACCAAGCATAATGCTCTCATTTAAAACTTGAAGGATCGTCGGCGTAGCGTCTAATTGAACGCGTTTCGTTGCAGGTGTTGTGCGAAGTGGAGACAGCTATCTCGAACTTAGGAATCAAGGTGTCCACGTCTCACACGGAGAAGATGGTGACGGAGAGTTCGAACTGGGCGAAAGAGGGCGACTTGACGCTGATGCTGATTCAGGATTGGGGCGTCATCAGACTGTACCAGAGATTCCTGAAGGCATGGACCAGAGCCTTTAGGAACGCCACGGCGCCTGGACCAGGCACCTGTGACTCTGTCAGGCAAAATCACCGTCCGAGACCTATCAACAAAGGTCCCGGGTCGAAGGGCAAAAAGATAACGAAGGTCAAGAAGCAGAATAGGCCAGTCCGGAGGCGCCCGATGATCGCCGGTCAGAATAGTTCCTTGCCTCAGGGATCGAAGAAGGATTTCTCGAGGAACAGACTGCTGAGAAACAAACAGAAGCTGGTGGGGGCGTCATGAGATTCATGATATCATGATCTTTATATTTTTATCTCGTCGACAATCCACGGATCGTTTCGCGCATCAACAGGCAACTTCAACGTTACTTTCGTTTCTCTATGGATCTGAATTTTGCGGCCCTTGTTTTTGCAACTACGCGGTAGACGATGCTTAAAACCATTTACTCAATAATTTTTTGAATCATGCTTTTTACGGTACTTGCGGTAAAAGCTTACAATTACGATTAATTGCCAGAGACCATTTAGAAGATGTGGGTCGGAATACGAAGATCGTTCGCCTGTCCGCCTCGAGCTTTCCTCAGAGAAGCTCTCGCGCCTTGTATTATCACCAGCAGATTTCTATTTATTTCATCGTCGCATTAATTCGCGAGACGCTTTTCCGGTCTTGCCAATTCGTTATCGTTCGGAGAGGACGATCGTGTTTTGAACACTGGCGTATTGCTTCCGACAATCGGTGCGTTTTATACATAGGTAAGAGCATCGTTAAGAATCCAGTTGTATACTAGAGACCAGTATTAAGAAATATATTTCAGAACAGTATTATATATCTAATAATATACTTAATAACAAGGTTAGTGAATAATTTTGACAAAATGTTTCGTTCGCGCGTCGTGTTTCCGTCGATTCGCCTCGCGAGGAGCAGCATAATTAATTGTTACGTGGAAATTTCGAATGTTAACCCTCCAGTTGGACCATGGAAATTCACAGTGATAATAATCAATGTTAATCGAATATTCGACGATTTATTTGCGACAATTCAACGTTTTCTACATTTTTTCGAGCGCATTTTGTCGAGTTAAGGGTTAACCATCGAAGTAAATGGTTCGTTCGAAAAAGAATGAAGGGATGACGAGTACGAAATCTTGTTTCGTACGATGTTGCAATTGTTACGGCGACGAATCGCGGTTCTAATCGCGAAAGTATTAACGACACGCGGGAAGAGTCATCGATCGAATCGTTGGGCAGGACGGTTTGTCAAACTTATTTATTGTAGCTTTAACATTGGTAGGCTCTAGCTTAATGTTGTTTAGCTGTGATATCTCCAGCGTACGCGTACGTACAGAGTTCCTACGTTTTATACATAGGCGCGTTACTTATCGTAAGTGGCTACGTCCACGCGTACTATACGTATTTAGGTGTAATCAGATTTCCACTTTTTGTTTTACTTCTCTATTCGCGAGCTTCACTCTCTCCGATTCCGTAGAATCTCGTTTTCTCTTTCCGCGGTTATCTTGTTACGGATTTTGCGCAATTACCGCGAAAATGGCTCTTGATATTCCAAATGTATCAAACTATCAAGAAAACTTAACTCTTGAGTGGACATAAGAAAAGTTCAAAATTTATGTTGATCATTATTTAATGTGCATTACACAAATTTTTTATTACATATTATTCTTATTCAACTTATCTTTTGTTCCAAAGTTCACTCTCACTTTCCTCAATTCTAGCATCAAATTTGAACTATTCTGTGCATTTTGAACAAATAAGTGTGAACAGCTTTTCGGAGAAAATTTTCATAAATTCCGTTTTGCAAGTTCATTTGAGGGTAAAGAGCGCTACTGCATCATTCTCGAGTCGTTAATCCGAGAGAAAAAATTGCGAGAAGAAACAAGATGTCTGTTTCGACGCAGGAAATTCTGATTTTGCGTATAGTTTTGCTTGTTATAGTTGCCTTCGAGTGTTTCGAACGTGGAAACCGTAAAGGACGAATCAGCTGTCGTTCTCGAGACATCATTCCTTTCGTTCATTGTCGTAGTTTCGATCAGAGTATGTACTTCGGAAAAAAGATATCTGTTCTAGTTAAGACGCGTATATCGAGGGACCATTACGAGTTAAGAATGATTTTTCTATGGGAAATATGCGTATCGTCGATTTAAAGACAATCAATGTTTCGTATTGAACCGGTACTTAGGCATACGTATGCGTACTTTAAAGTTAGATATTTTTCTACTTGGTATTCACACGTGACGTGATACTGAAACGTTTTTTATACACGCGCACTTTAGACTATAAGGACTCCCATTTGCATTTTATCAAGTATACGTAGTAGGTATATTTATTGTGGCTTACACGTAAACGTACGTAGCGTTACGGTTTTATTTATTGTATCACGTTACCATCGCATTTATTATTTATTGTCATTTCTGTACTTGTATAATCGACTCGAATAAATTCAATGTTTTTATATTGAGCTGAGCTGCTAACTATCACCTTCTCGTCCTGATGACCAATTAAACAAACTGACCGATCGACCGGAGGAAAACCTTTCATCATGATCATGATCATGATCATGATCATTTCTTTTCTTCGAAGAACAATTACGCAAACTCCTGTTGTTTATATTGTGTTTATAATTTAAATGAAACGATTGTTTCTCTGTTTATAATGCCGCGATTTAATCAATTCGACCAGGGTTTAATAAGCGGTCGATGTGTTCTCGCGAGCTGACGATCGTTATCGATGATGGCTTGCGAAAAATGTATAGGTGCGCTGCGAGATAATGGCGTATCTGGTATCAGGTTCACTAAACTTGCGGCGGTGGTGGCTGGTAACGCGATACTGAAAAATGTGAATTAATTTGTGAGTGGCATAATTTTTCACTGACTCGTGCAAACGAGATCTTATTCGAATAATAAAATGTTAATTATATGTGTCCAATTGTTTGAATGCTTTTCCACCATTTCATTTTGCATGTAAAATATCAAGTGCTTAGTTGAATTGTGTATCTTTGTTAATAATCTCCATTTTTGCGAATAAAATGAAACAGTTTCACGAGGGAAAGATATTTAGTATTTCGGATTTTATTGTTTCGGTCGTTCAGTAACTTTTCTATTCAAAAAGCTTTTGTCAATTTAATGTTGGTAGGCAACAATGTTCGGTGTGCGAATAATTAATTGCGAAATAAATTCGTGGGCTGTATCGATCGGCTCAAAGGGTCTCTTGAACGGCTGCCTCCAGTATCAGGAGTCCACGAAGGGTTGGAAGGTTGTAGTCAATATTCATTACTACCTACAGCAACGTGTAAATACATGCATATTTCAGCCACTGTACCGCGAATGTTTATGCATTTATTGCATCCGACAATTTACACTTCCGAGAAAAATTAATAGCATTTCTATCGAGTCGCGGGAAAGAAATTTCGCCCTTTCTGATTTTTATAAAATAACCTAGTCTAGTAAAAATATATATCTTTATATATTTATGATATTCGCAAATTTTATCTCTAGAAGGAAATCAACAGGGTCTTCGAAAATATAAATAATTTTATTCGAAAGACATTTTAGTATAAACACACCCACCGTATTCTATGAACATTCATATATTATACACATGTTAAAAAAGGAAAATTAATGTTGAACAGTTTCCATAACAGCATTTTGCGCACAAGTATGGAGAATAAAACACGGTTTACGTCTCCCGGATTTTATTATATACAGAGAGGCTGTCGTAGCGGGAATTTTGTCGCATCCTAATCTGGTGTGAGAAATCTAATCTTAGTTCGGCGAATTCCCCGCGCATCTAATTATAGTATCTCCTTATATGGTACATGTACGTATTAAGTATTACGTAGGACTTGCGTAGACGTAGAACGCGTACCTTACGCTGACTTCAATCACTAGTTTTTGTGCGCTTTCATCACCGTAGCCCGACCATAAACGCGAAACTATTGACCGTGTGACGTCAGATTTTCCTGCAGCCTCCGCTTTCCGTTTCTCTTCGAGAAGATGGCCTTTCAAAAATACCTATCGCTGCCACCGAACACTTTCGATCGTCATTTTATAAAAACAAATGCCTTCGCAGAGCACAAAGTCAATAATCAAAACTGTCTGCGGTCCTCGATAAAAAACTCAAGGACTCCCAAAATTTTCATATGTTTTCCAACATCCCGAAAGTGCTCTTTCTTAAGCCAAACCCGTTTAGCGTTGTTGATTTATTTTTTTATGTGCAACGTTATTTTACAATGTTATTATAGTATCTAGTATCGGGTGTCTGGAATTTTTCATTGATATTTATTTTATGTAAAATCTGAATGGATACTTGTTTGAAAAAAACAATGTGAATAAATTCTTGTGTCAGTATGTATAATATGATCTACATAAGACTTAAAACAACATCGTACAACTAAAATCGTAAACCTATAATAATTAAGAAAAAGGAAATTAAAATTGTAAAGTGAAATGATTTATTGAATAGTTTAGAGCTTTTTGTAGAATCAAATTCATCAGCATGTCGTATAACAAAATACTTTATTTACGAGCTGAGAGCACATCGTACAATTCAATTAAATTATTTAATAACTTAGAGTACGTAGTATAACTAAATTAATTTATTTGCAAACTGAGAGCACATCGTACAATTCGATCGATTCATTTAATAGTTTAGAGCACGTTGTATAATTAAATCGATTCATTTTACATACTACATTACGTTACATAACTAAACGGTTGTATTTAGAAATGCAGAGCTGATATCACAGTAAATTAACAGAACAATAGAAACCAGTTCTGGCGTGAATGAAAATGTTATGGGGTCACGACAAAGAGCACTGTCACAGCGTTAGCGTGAATGGAGTCGCGGTAAGTATATCGATGATGATTCGCGGACGTTACCGTTAATCCTACCGGTTTGATGATTAGATTATTGACATTGGCGCGCGATCAAATCGCGGTTATACAGGTTATGACAATTCACGATGCGGCATTCCCAACTGAATCATAATGCAAATAGAGCGAAGTCCGCACGCGCCTGTGTCTGTATGTTCAATGCCTCCGTAATACTTCTGTCGGAACCGAGATCTTCGCTTCCGACGAGCTTACGGAACTGGCAGGTATAGTCGGTTTTTCGGGGAACACATCGAAACGTGGGAACACAGACGTTTCGCAAAATTTCCGATGCCCAACCAATAGGTATTATCCGCGTTTACGCGAACACTACGTCATTCAGATAAATTTGGATGTCGATACAGTCGCGCCGCAGTTTCCGAAAGCATCCCTGAAACAGAAAATGCTGATATTGCAATTTTTTTCGTCGCGGCGCACATCGATTTCTTTCGTTCTTTCGAATTGCTATGTTTTATCAGAAAAGAGGAACACTTCTTTCGTGGACACTTTTAATGAAAAAACTTAATAAACTTTTTGAATTATTATCGACAAGAAGGTTCGTGAGCTGTACTTCAACAGATTTTTAGTAAATTGTTAACCCTATCCAGTCGGAGGTATTTTAACTTAGCGATTAAGCATTTCATTAATGTTTTCGGCGCATGGGTTCGATCAAATTTTAACTAACAAGCAATTTTGCAAATTTTTAAATCATTCTCTCATGTTTAACTGATGACGTTTCAATAATTAATGTAAAGAAATTGTTTTCACACAGCAAGTACGCTTGGTATAATAGCTATTACCCTATTCAGTTAAACATACATTATAATATACGGTTTTTTACAGTCGCAAGTTCTCTTGAAAAGGATCCATATCCGGATCGAAACGTTGAGAATGATTTAAAAATTCGCAAAATTGCTTGTTAGTTAAAATTTGATCGGACCCATGTGCCGAAAACATTAATGAAAAGTTTATTCAGTAAGGCACGATCGACAAAAAAGAATTTCTATTAAGCATTTCTTTCGACCTAGAAAACAATTGACAAATTGATACAATATAATTGGTATTCTTGATACAATACTTACAAATATGTGTAGTAGATACGATAGAGGTGTTGATTAGATACCAAGATAATAATGTACGATAATAATGTATGACGATAAAGTATCGCCATCTTTAGTGGTGACTTCATCCCTCGACTGCTAAGGGTTAATTTCTATTGAAACACGCGTGTCCTAACATTCCGCATATTCGTTCCCGCTAATCAATTCGAGCAACGATAAATGGTTTATGGAAACGCACTAGCCCCGCACAGCAGGAAAAAGTATGCCATTTAATCTTTGTAAATGCATTTTGCAGATCGGACGCCCGATAAAAAGCATGTTCCAATCGATTAGAATGCGCTCGTAGCAGCCGTTAACGTTAGAACAGGAATTTGATTACAACGTGATCGTTACAGTCTGCGAGATACGACACGGCTAATCAGTCGCGACACCGCATCGATTGCGGGTCGTAAATAACGCGGCGTTTATTGAGTTAGGCGTGCCGGCCTTTTGCACAATTAGCGAACATTGTCGCAGCGATGATGCACGTCAAGTCTTTAAGACATCCGGTGCGGATATCCACCGAAAATTCCGTGGTCAATGGAAAAACCCATGTTTCTTATTGGCTCTTCTAAACTTTGCTGGCTTGTCTATGATGCTTATTAATAGACGCTTATAGTCTAATATGGAACGATGACTAAGAATGATGTTCATTGAGATGCTTATTAAGAAGTAGAATTTTCTTTAACCCTTTGCTATTTATTTTAACATGAATATTAAACATTTCTTTCGACCTAGAATAATTCCATTGTATATGATTTTGTTCATTTCATGGATATGAAGTTGGTATCATACCTCACACAATACTTAAATGTGCAGTATGTAATTGATTAGAGACTCGCACTCGTGATTAAGATTTTAAATAAAGTCTAACAAATATGAATGTTAAGATTTTCTTTGTAAATGAAATACAATTTATTAATAATGAATAGACTGCGGATTTGATGCATTTATGACGAAGATGAGTAGGTGTAATTTAAAATATCAAAAATATTACGAAAATTTAAACATATCATTATATTGTTTTCAACCTACTAAACATAATAAAGAAGAAAGTAAATTTCTATTTCACTCCAGTTTGTTGTAATTCAGGTAAGAAATTTTTATTTTGCATAAAGATCCGCAGTCTAGTAATGAATATTTAATTGAAGAAATATAAATTTTCTTTTCTCTTGGTGACTCTGAGTGACTCCTCCACTGCTAAGTGTTAATAATTGTATGAACATATTTAGCGAAGTTGGATCTAAGCTAACGCAAAAGAGCAGTATAGCAAGATAAACGAGTAGTGAAAATAATAAAAATGAAAAAATGAAATTGCTCGACTTTGTTAAAAAATATCGAAGCATACACACGAATCAACCATGTAGTGAGCCAACGTAGCACATGTTGAACTTGACGTTCGATCCAAAATCTGGATCGTCGACGCACAGTGCGCGTCGTCGCGTCGCGTCACGCTGAAAAAGCTGGACAAAACGTAAGCTGCTACCCCACCGTCGATCATGCGTGCGTACGCTCGATTGTTTACACAATGCCATATATAAGCTGGAGGCATGAGAGTTTGACAATCTCAGTTCACGATCTCGGGCTTATCGTCAGCATCGACACTCGCACGATCCGATCCGACCGTGTAACAAGTGCATCGTTTTCTCTCGTCTCTGCTCAAGTGTTCCGGTGCGAATCCCGATCAGAATCGCAACATGTTTGTTCGCGTCCTTTGCCTGTTGGTTTCGTGCCTGCCGATTGTTTGCTCGGCTCCGAGTCGATCTACCAGTCGATCTATCGATGTGCCGAGCTGGCACCGTCCCTGCGGCGACGGGTCGTCGGACATGGAAGCAACGTCCATCGAGAACTTGGAGGAGGAACTCGAGTCCATCATGGAGAGCCTCCGGCTCCAGCACCATCAGGCCATGAACGATTACTTGAACCGCGACTACGAGTACCTGTACGAGAGGGTTCGGATCGGTGTCCACGACCATCAATACATCCCCAACTGGGTGCCCGGCAAGAAAGATGTGAACATAATCAAGAGGCTGGTCAACGCCAAGCCGCAAATGGTAAGCCTATCTCTCGACTGTAACTCTAGAGACTCTCGCGGTCGACGGTTCTGCGTCTCCCGAGGCTGCTGTAGACGCACTTCGGAAAACCATACGGCTCTTAGGGTCTTCCTTGTTGCACGGTTTCGCCGTGAGCCTATTTTGGCAATTTTCTTAGCTGTAGTTTTACCATTTTTCGACCAGAAGCTAGTAAATAGCTTGCTGGACAGTAGAAGACACAGCCCTACTTATTAATCGATATACATATGAGTGTTTTAAACTATTACTTATTTCCACTTATATATATAAATTTAATCTTGATCACCTTATCGAATATGAATTTCTATTAGCAGCTAGATAATTCAATTAAATTAAGTAACCCTGGGTTAAGATGAACGTTAATCAAATTTGATCGAGTATAGAGGCGAGGGTTCATCTTACGTTTTCAGATACTCTGAACGATTCGGTCCCAATCTGATTGCGTTATAAATTGTTCATCGAATAAAAGTCGAGCATAACCAGTGAAATATTTTTCGAAGACTCTCCAGGGTCTCTGTTTCTAAGGAACGCGTTAAAGGTGGATAAGAGACTTTCGAATCTCCCTCCGACCGAGAGTATATCCGCGGATTATCTGAATGAACGTTCTTTGTGTGGCCGGCGATTAAGAACGCCCCTCCCATAAATATTCATCGCGTCGGTGGTCGAAACGGAAGAGTTCGAATGTGCAACCTCTCGTCGAAGCCCGGGACAGGTGAGGTCCGCGGGCAAGAGTCGCGCGCAATTTTCCGTCCCGCGATCGGCTGACCATTCGTCGTTGCAATTAATTAACGCAACGTTAAATAACAAATTTTAATGAGACGGTAATTATTATAAAGTAGTAGGCGAGCAGAAGCACGCGCGGCTGTTCGGAAGTTTGCGCGCGCAATTCAGGTCCAGGGTACATCCCGCTCATGTTAGCCGGGTCGCGCGACTGCGTAATCACGCTTGTCGTCCGCCGCGATGCGTGCACTCTGATAACGCACCCGTGATAAGCACTCCACGGTGCTCCCTGATATTTCTGCCGCGCTTCCCCTCTCCCTCTCTCTCCGGCCGCGCGAAATCATTCTGCATCAGCACGTTCCTGCGACCACGCGGTCCTTGACATATTGTACTGGCATTCCTTCAGCCCCTTCCCTTTGCGAATCTATTCTCCCTTTTCAGGACCATTGTACTGTCAACGACGATGCTCAATCGTCGGATCCTCGAACTAACGCATTCGAAATACATATTTCGTTGTCCCGAAAGTTTACCGAATCAAGGGCAGATTTTGAACTCTCGTGTCGGAATTTTCTACTATATTCATCAACATTTTATGAATAATGCAACGATTTTCGCTATTTCTTTCTCAATCGACAACCCAGCTTGTCGAAGAAGTCACAACCTCCATACATTCCTCGTTATATGCTTCTAATTTCTTTAAAATGAAGCATTACTGCGGAGTCGCGTCTAGCCTTGTCTTTCTATCGGAAAACGCCTAGCAGAAGCCGTACGGTTCAACGATCCGTCTTTAGGAGAATTAGCAATGTCGATTAACGAGTTTCGCGGTCGTTTAACGCGAGGATCACGGGCATGTTAGTAAGTGCCACATGTTTCTTGTTACAGATCGCGAACCATTTCCCGAAGATGCACACGGACCTGCAGAAGTTTGCGGTGGCGTTTGAGGAGTTGGTGGAGGACGAGACGAACTCGAAGATCCACGACGCGCTGGCAATGACACAGAATTATTTGATGGCAATGCTCTGCGAGGTTGAGACTTATATCACCTTCCTGCCGTCCCTTCAAGTACCGACACGAGTGGAAAGAAGCATCATGAAGAGCGCTGATCGGGAACCCGTCGACGACACGAGGAGGCTCGTTCGCGATTGGGGCGTGCTCCTCAAGTACAGGGACTACCTGCACGCTTGGAGGCACGTTTTTAACTACTAGAACGACGAGAAACGAAGCATCGAACTTGGGGGGACGTCGGGGGAAACGAGATGTCGAAGCGCGAGAAACGAGAAACGAGGATTGTCCGCGGTAACGCGTGACACCATCGACGAAAACCGTGCGAATCGATTACGAATGCACGATGTAAATTAACTTAGCACCTATCGCTCGCGATCTGGCCGCGGAGCCGTGTTACAATACGCATGACTAGACAACAGCCGACTGCTTTCGAGTCGCTCGCGATAATCGCTCAAGACAATCGAATCATTGCGAAACGAGTCCGATCTAACAATCCCGGCTGATTTTCGCTTATTTATTCGCCGAGAACCTTTTATATTTATTACGATCGCTAATCATTCAGCCGTTTAGTATTCATTATTTATTCACGGAGCATCGAACGTTATTTATTTAGACTAGATGATTATTTATTGAACGAGACGTGGTACCTTTCTCAGGCCGCCTTCCGATAGAGGTGACGCATCATATGTGATAAACATTGTCCGCTGCGGGGATTTCCCTGACTAGCGATCACTATTAGCGAATAGGTATTTATGAAAGACAATAATTGTAAAAGAACATTTCTACTGTACAGTATTACGGAGCTGATATTTATATCGTAGACGTAAGATCGCGTATTTTTGTAACTGATGATATTTAATAATTTATTACCGAACTTTTTTAATATACCTCACATTTTATGAACCAAACTGCTTTCTTTGTTCACGCTCACCTTTACGTCTATCCTGCCGACCGAGAATGCGGTTTTTGATTGATATATGCATAATTTTGTAATTCTTTCAACTGATACTTTACGCTATTATAGCAGAGTTGGGCATTAATCGATTAAAATTTTAATCATGATTGACCGATTAATGTGTACGATTAAAAAAAGAAATCGTCGAAAAATCGATGATTGATTCAATCGATTGATGAAGTTAATCGTCAATCGTTGATTAAGTGAAGAAATCGTCGAAAAATCAGCGATTGATCCAATCGATTGATGAAGTTAATCGTCAATCATTGATTAAATGAAGAAATCGTCGAGAAATCGGCGATTGATTCAATCGATTGATTTAATCGTCAATCGTTGACTAAAAAAAGGAATCATCGAAAAATCGGATGATTTAATCAATTGTTGAAGTTAATAGACTCACGGTCTATCCATAAATTGAAATAAGGAGGGAGAGAGAGACAGAGAGAGGGAGCAGAGAGCGGATGGAAAATTGACAGAAATAATAATATATTTAAAAAAAAACATGGTCGTAGCTTTCCAGGAATAATAACTTCAAACATAAAAGCACGTAAATAGAGTTTGTATTATAGACAAAATAACAATACACCTAAACTCAGTTTACATTTTTTTCACTATTCATACAGTTTTGATTACGTATGTCATTTCGAAATTTCAGCTGTTAGTCATTAATCAATTATCCGATTGACGATTAATAATCGTTAATCGCAATTAACGACTACAGTAAAAATTTAATCGTTAATCGCAATTAACGACTACAGTAAAAATTTAATCGTTAATCGCAATTAACGACTACAGTAAAAATTTAATCGTTAATCGCAATTAACGACTACAGTAAAAATTTAATCGTTAATCGCAATTAACGACTACAGTAAAAATTTAATCGTTAATCGCAATTAACGACTACAGTAAAAATTTAATCGTTAATCGCAATTAACGATTAATAAGTATTTAATCGTTAACCACAATTAACGATTAATAAGTATTTAATCGTTAACCACAATTAACGATTAATAAGTATTTAATCGTTAACCACAATTAACGACTAAACGAGGAGATTAATTGTTAATTGCGATTAATGATTGAAGTAGAAATTTAGTCGTCAATCGTTGATTAAATTTTTGCCCAACTTTGTATTATAGCAGCATGGAGAGTTAGACTATGGTAAACGAAAGTCGGTAAACTATTATGTTTTCCGGATACCAAGTCTTTTGTTGAAATTTCGAGATAAATATTCTGCATGGAGTATAAACTGCATAAGGGGTTTGTATGCTTTTTGAAGAAAAGGAGAAACAATTGTCGAAAATTTTCCGCTCGAATTCGTGCGTCGAGTGATGCGTGGTTTGCAATCCTAGGCTGTCATATCGCACGTTTCTGTTTTCACGTCGCGTGTTGCTGTTATGTCTATGTGGCGCTACTAGTTGCTCTTATCAGCAACTCTTCTTGAGGCTAAATATGTATATTGTCTCGTAAAATGGTAAACAGTAATATTTCAAACTAATATTTAGAAGACTACTTTAACGTTTGCTTTGCGCATTCTTATGTATGATGGGTGCACCAGACTCTAATCGCTGTTACTGTTATGGCCGCATTTTATCAATCGGAAGTCATATCGGAGCTAGGATTCCCAAGGTGTATTTATCTTGAGCACACAAGAAATCGCGAAGCGATTGTTTCGATTGCGAGATATGTACATAGCGAGCCAACTTATCAATGTTGGAGCAAGTGAAGAAAGACATTGAAATATTAGTTTGTTTGCTCAAGGAGTTTTATAAAAAAATATAAGATAATGTTGGTTCTGATCCAGGCTCAAGGTAATGTAGGTTCTGATTCAAGCTGAAGATGATGTAGGTTCTCATCCAGGCTAAAAATTAGACTAGGGCAGTGTTGAGCAATAAATAAATTTATTTAAATAAATAATTATTTAAATAAAAATTGAAATAGCAAGTTATTTGTTATTTAGATGTTCAAATAAAAAGTAAAAATAATTATCTATTATTTGACCAGCTCTAAATAGAATTATTTAAAATAATAAAGTTAATTGTAATTTACAAATACGATTTCAATTATTATTTGTATTGACAAATAATAAATTAAATTGTATTTTTTTATAGGCAGCTAGGCCCTCTGGACGGGCCCGACCACTGGCGGTATACCTGAAAAGCTTGCTACAGCACACAAAAACGCGTACGTGTTCATTGTATACACAAAATACAAGAAATAAGAGGAGACCAAAAACTATTTATTTGATTTCCACCTCAATCCAAATAATAAACAATCTTTTATTTGCGCGCTTGCGAACGAGAATTAATAAATAGATCACATTTGGAATTACTTAAATTACCTTTATTGAAATAAAAATTTTAGTTATTATTTGCAATTAAAATCACACGTTTATTTATTATTTAATTATGTATTATCTAAAATAAAATTTGCCCAACACTGACTAGGGGCAGCACTATACTGGGAACAGCGAAACTCGAAACGAGTATTCTCGTCGGTGACACGATCTCCCATAAGCACCGACGAAACAGTATCTCGTCGTTGATACGTTATTCCGCATTGTGGAAAAATGCTGAAACTGGTAAATAAACGTTCCCAACAGAAGGTAAATGCTCAAACCACAGACGAAGTATAGGACCTATACCTCATCTGTGCTCAAACTAGATGAGGGTTACCATCAAAGAATAAACACTCATTCACCGAACGAGATTGCAGCGTCGACCAGGTACTACCAGAAAGGATATGAGAGTGCTCACGCCCGGGTTTTCGATGCCTCCAAATCCTAGCCTGGATCAGATCCTAGACCGACGGTAGAGCGGTTTCCCCTGGTTCCCCCCTCCCACTTTTAGCCTGGATCAGATCCTAGTCCCAAGGTAGAGCGGACGCTTAGCCTGGTCCTGTCTCATGCTAATACATGCTGTGGTCTCTGTTTCGTGGTAAAAGTGGGCTCTATCCTCGGTGTAGGAGCTGTTTCATGCTAAGCGTGAGCGTGCCACAAAGTGGTAGCAAGTTAGACCCGGGCGTGAGCACTCTCATATCCTCTCTGGTACTACAAAGAGGAGTCTTCTCCAGCAGACGACGCTGGCGCGTGAACACTCACACATCGCTAGAGTACACTCACTCACCGCTAGACCACGTATACGTACGCGAGGATTGCAAGGGTCCAGGATTCCACTTCTGATTTCTCGATAATGCAAAGACGGGGTTTTGTAGTAGTCAAAATCGCTAGATGAAAGATCAATCTAGTACGCTGTTTGCCTCAAAAGGCCTTCTTTTACGTTTCCGAACAATGGTTTTGCAATATTTGGCTGCATGTTGCCCGTCGGAGAGACGAGCAACACCTCCGACGGGCAACATGCAGCCAAATATTGCAAAACCATTGTTCGAAAACGTAAAAGAAGGCCTTTTGAGGCAAACAGCGTACCAGATTGATCTTTCATCTAGCGATTTTGACTACTACAAAACTCAGTCTTTGCATTATCGAGAAATCAGAAGTGGATTCCTGGACCCTTGCAATCCTCGCGTACGTATACGTGGTCTAGCGGTGTGTGAGTGTACTCTAGCGATGCTGAGTGTTCACGCGCCAGCGTCGTCTGCTGGAGAAGACCTCCTTATGGAAGATCGTGTCACTCGAATACTACGGTGTTTTCTTACGCCCTCTACGATGTATTCTGGCTGGAGTAAAAAACAGAAGGCCATTGACATGGTCTCGTCAGTGAGAAGGCAAATCGTCATGGAACCATATTGATCATCGTGAATTGTCACATTCTGTACCGAGCAGATATTTCAGACGATGTTGGTTTCAATATTAAAAGCAAAACTCAAGAACAAAACATTCCTATAAATATTGAAGCATAGTTTTAGGAAAATCAACAATTCCTATTTCAAATTTTATATGAGACACCTCAATTTGTAATTTCAAAATATTTCGTAAACGAGAATTATTACCTTACACTTGTTTATATATAAATGTTCCAAGAATTGATCTGTGAGAACAGAAATATGTTGAAAAGATTTACTGCAAGAGAGTGCTTGTCCACATCATTGGCAAAAGGAATTATTATAAATATTAATTAGCTAGAATTAATAAATGTCTCATAGTATTATGTTGAATAAATTAATGCGTGCGAACGTTCATTGTTTAAAAGTTATTCCGTATCTCAAATACTATTAGCCACTTTTATTAAGAAATTAGGTGGTCAGATAGCCAAGGGATTGCTTGTGGACATTGCTGTAAAATGGAATTGTTATAAACATTAACCAGCTAGAAATAATACATTTATCAATAATTGTCATGGCGATCGATATCGATCGATATTCGGTGGGGTGGAGAGCGTTGAGCGTTGAGCGTGGGGGGCACGCCCGAGCTCGGCGACAGTGCTTCGATCGGTGGCACCTTTTTCTCGCGCATGCGAGAACTATTCTATTGGGTTGCGGAGCGGCCAGAGCACTGAATTGGCGGGAGTGTGCAGTGTACCGGTGTTATTGGCGGGACGAGTGGAAGTATTTCCTTGTTTTATTATGTATTCTTTTGCGTAGTTATTGTAGTGCTCTTTCCCTATCCCATCCTCAAAATAAAGAATAAGTTTCAATTATAAAAGTCTGCGGGGTGCTCAAGCTACCCGATTTCATCGATATAGTTACGTTACTGAGGCTGAAATTGTCGCGCATGTACGCGGTACGGGAAAACTCACGCATGCGCGACGATTCTAGCGTCACTCAAGTACAAAATCGGGCACCTTGGTTGCCCCGCATAGCTTCGCAAAATCTATTCTTCTCGATTTTCAAACATGACGTTTGACATGCGCATGCTATATTAAAATTTGATGTGTATGTACATGTAATATATAAATATATTCTAATTGTATATATACAGTAGCGGACAAAAGTTTAAGACCGCTCTAAAGACGACGATAACTTTTTAAATATTGTACTATACGATTTGAACTTTTATTTATTTATATTTATGAAATTAGTTTACTAAAGGATGCGAAAAGAAATATTTTCAAAAATTGCAATTGATCGGAATTGTTGAAAAAATACTAAAAGTTGAATTTTTAACTTTTTTATGTGGGCCTATATTGAAAATTTAAAAAATACGTATTGTAGATCTGTGTCAATTAAACATATTCTGAAAATTTCGTCACAATCGGTTGACGCTGCAATGAGCTGCAAACGTTTAAAGATGGTAAAAATTGTAGATTTTCACTATTTTCGTCAATAAATCGTTCGCCCCAATTTGCCCCACAAGCTACGGACTGTAGAACGCAGATACGTTCCTGGATTCGCCGCACATGCGCGAGTTTTCCCGTACCAGTTCACAACACTGGGCGAGAGCCTACCGTCAGTCCAGTGTGCCCAGATGGGACGCTTTTTTTCGCGCATGCGCGACTTTTTCAGCCTCAGTAAAGTACGCTACGCGAGGAAATGTGGCACCTTGAGCGCCATGCCGAATGTTAAGAAGTTGATATGAACTGATTATGAAAAACGAATTAATGACAAGTGTATTTGTATATATATCCGTATATACATATGAAATATTGAAATATTATTAATTATTATATATAATTTTAAATTATCGTTACAGGCCCAGATAAAAAAGTTGGCAAAACATCATATTTTAAAATTTGTATAATTCCTACCAATTGCAATCGTAATAAATTTTGGTTTACTTATTCTCTAGCAAACTAGCCGGTCTAACATCTTAAAAAAATTCAAGTCCTTTGGACCAATTTCTAAAAAGTTATGCGATTTTTAAGCGTGTCCACTTATCGCCGCTGACTGTAGCTGCCTCAGGGCTCTGCTACATCATCGCCTCGGCCGCATCATAGCTACGTTACTATTTTGGACGCGCATGCGCGAAAAAAAGCGTCCCATCTGGGCACACTGCGTCAGTCAGTCAGTCGGGCCGGAGGCAGTGTTGGGAACTGGTACTGGAAAACTCGCGCATGCGCGGCGATTCTAGCATCACTGAAGTACAAAATCGGGCACCTTGGTTGGCCCGCATAGCTTCGCAAAATCTTTTTTTTTCGATTTTCAAACATGACGTTTAACATGCGTATGTTGAGCTGCTTCGCTGGTTGTTCTCGCACTCATGTGCAGGATTATAATTGCTCTTGTGAGTTGCTTCGCTGGTTGTATTCGCACTTCTGTGCGAGGTTACAATACATACAACCAGAGAGAACCAGCTCATGAGAGCTACATATTCGCACTCATGTGCAGGATTATAATTGCTCTTGTGAGTTGCTTTGCTGGTTGTTTTCGCACTCATGTGCAGGATTATAATTGTTCTTGTGAACTGGTTCGCTGGTTGTATTCGCACTCATGTGCAGGATTATAATTGTTCTTGTGACCTGGTTGTATTTGTACTAATGTACAGGATTATAAATTATAATTGCTCTTGTGAACAGGTTGTATTCGCACTCATGTGCATGGTTTGCGCTTACGTGCGGGTTTATATTTGCTCTCGTGAGTTGGTTACATTCGTACTCGTGTGCGTGATTTAGCCTTCTGCTCTGGTTCGCTTTAGTTCCTCTCTTTGAAAGAATCAGAGCCTTCTGCCTGATTCGCCTTTGATCGCCTGTGATCGGAGACTTCTTCTCCGATTCACACCTTTTGCCCCGCGTTAATTACTCGACATGCTTGCGTAATTTAGTATAAGTCCGTCGTTGTTAGAAAGGGAGCTAGAAGGACCATTGCATTCGTTCTGACTCTCTTTCGGGTCTCTTGTGCAGCAACCTCCTCGTGGTGAGACCTGGGCAATCGGTATTACCCTCTATTTGTAAGAACTTCTAGTATTTTATGAATAAAGGATAATATCGAGCTAATAGCTGCACATTTAATAAATATGTTGATTTTCAATAAATTCTATTCTTATACCTATAGTCTTCCATAACATTTTGCAATTTCACCTGGTTCGCCCCGGGCGTGAACAATGTCATATATTCTCTGGTTCTATTTAGGTAAAAAGTGTGGAACCACCGACACCGATGAGATAGTACCTCGTCGGTGATAGCATTATACGGCAATTACAGAATGGGTAATGTGAGTATTCTTTACTATATCATTCTTCTTCTACTTGACGATTATCTCGTCAGTGGTAGAACTTTTAGCGATGTGGTATTTCAGATCACTATAAGTTCCACGTTATCCCCGCGCCCAGTTGCGCTCGCTTACTAGTATCGCTAAATGGCACAGGAGCTGGCAGTCTCTCGTCGCTGATTACAGTGTGCCTGGCCTGACTGTTTTACCAACTTGATATTTTCCTTACAGACTAAAGATCTTAAGTCTGTGTTTTCCTGCTGTATGTTTATATGTATATAAGGTCGAACATTTTACTACTAGATGCCTATCCCGTTTCAGTATCTGTTGGACACATACTTAAAAAAAGATTCAAGCCTTCCAAATTCAATAACATTGATTATGTCTCTCGAGTTTCCAAAATATTATTAATTTTCTATTTGCCTATTTTCCGGTCTCGCCATCCATTTTATTAAATATGTAATTATCACGCGATTCTAGTTTGATGTTTTATAGACATGCCAAATGCAGGAGAGTCTAACGAACAATTCTTTATGTTCAAACCATTTTTCTATCGCAATTTACTATAAAAATTAATTTTCCGAAATAATGAAACCGAATTCATAGATGTTATAATGTTTCTTGACGCCTTTCCACAGGTCTTTAATTTTTGGGGGTGAAAATCGAAGCTAGAGCGCACCATGATCGATTAATTGCAATATCAATGTGGGCACGCAAGTGTACTAAAAATATGAAGATGTCGATTGACTGCCCGAGGAAAACAGAATTCTAAAAGTTAACTTTCGACTGAAGGGCACCATAAAAATGAATAATTCTCCTGAAACGATTAGTACAAAGGAACACGATTCTAATTTAAAATTTTTCGACTTATGAGTTCGACGAACCGCCCCAGGAGTTCTAGGGTTGAGCGATGTGGCACGTGTATTTTTGACTTGTGGCAGTTTAACGCTATTTCAGTAACCAAGCGTCAACTCCTACGACTCGCACCTCGGTTCCTTGCGTCCACCCTCTATTGCTCTTTGTTTCCCTCCACGATAAATATTTTTCTTTCGATGCTCGAAGGTACTCGTTAGGAAGTGCGCTAGTCAGATGACTACCACATGCTATCTTCCCCTAATTGGTCATTAACCCACTACATAGAATTAACAAAAGGGGAACTTCGACTTACTAAACATTGTTGCTTGTTTTGTGTTTAAGACTGATTTATTTAGTCATTTTTAAAACATATTTTTCAAGATAATTCTTATAGGTCTGTTAATCTCTTTGTTGTTTCTAATATCACTTATTCAGTTGACTTAATTGCTGGGAATTGAGTGTACCGAAGGGTTAATACGAATCATTTCGAATCCATAAAATCAACTTGGGATTCACAGGTTCCATTCGTGCCTCGAAGTTTATTGCTGAACATATCGCGAAAAGAAATCCTTTTCCACGGACAACCAGATATTGTCAGCGGCAGTCATGCGCTGAGTGTTAACCCAGTTGGCAATTCGCGTGCAAAGGGTTATCTTACACTCGCGCTGCCTTTCATTTCGTTCCGTGCATGACGATCGTGTTCCGTGCGAAACGTTGGGTTTCGTACAAAGCTGCTGCTGCTCGTTCTTACTTTTTCTTTGTCAGCGAGGCTCGACGGTAATTGAGGAAAAAGAGCTGTGTCCAGTACGCGGTCAGGCAACTAATGCTATCATTTTTAAGACGCGTGTTTCACACTAGTTACAGCTCATTTTAATCGTGGAACTGCTTGTATCGTGTGATATCTGCAATTACCTTTCTCAGATCGTTCTTGAAACCATTATCTCGTAATCAAATTAACCCATTGCTCTTTGATCTTCTCCTCAGTTAAACTTCTTTGTCCTAACTAATCTCCTAGAAAAAATTTGTTATATTCTTTTTATATTCGACATTTAATGCTTAAATGGAATTTTATTTCCATTTGAAAGAGGTAAATAACGTTTACGCCAAGTGTTATGACAATGTTAACTCTTTGCAGTCGAAGGTATTTCAACTCGAAAATTATGAATATGAAATTGGTATAATACCCCATACAATACTTGAATGTGGAGTAATTAATTAGATACCAACATATTTAATAATGTAAAGAATAGGGTTAATACTGATTCCATACACTTTAAAACAGAATAACTTTTACATGAATGGATCAATGACTTCAATTTCTCTATAAGGCTAGTAGCATTAGTTTAGTAAATGTCGTCTAATAAATAAGTTGAAGAAATGAATTTGGTCGGAGTTGTGAAATACAATACTAAAAATTGATTTTTACAAGTGTTTTAGCTGGCCCAATAACGAAAATTTAAAAAATGTGTTTTGTCAACTGGTATAAGTTATATACGCTCTGAAAATTTCATTGAATTTGGTTAATTGGTTTACGAATTATGAACGATCAAAAATGGTAAAACTTGCCACTTTATGGTACACTACAAATTACCACTTTTGATCGTTCATAACTCGTAAACCAATTTATCAATTTCAATGAAATTTTCAGAGCGTATAATAATTTATATTAGTTGACAAAACACATTTTTATATTTTCGTTATTGGGCCAGCTAAAAAAGTTGTAAAAATAAATTTTTACTATCGTTTTTCACAATTCCATCCAAATGCATTTTTTCAACATATTTTTTACATATAATTTACTAAACCAATTCTTCTAGCTTTACAGAGAAATTGAAGTCGTTTGGTCCATTCATAAAAAAATTGTTCTGATTTAAAGTGTGTAGAATCAGTTATGCTCCTTACTGTATATCAATAGTGCAGAAGAAAAATAGTAATTATTCCTTTCGATACTATTTTCTGCTGTCTCAACGAATTTGAATATTTCTCGTTCTTAGTTCCCATAAGAACAGAACTAATTAATCAATTTTGACATCACTCTATCTACGTATAAGCAGACTGCTGCAACTAAGAGCCGTGTTTCCAGATTGAGTGTGGCATAATTGCATTGCCATCCCCATCGTATCATGGGGTTTGGTCGCAATAGGTAAGCCTTACTTTAGTCTTGTCGATGAGGAGTCACAGGGATGACGGTAACCGAATGAAGGGGATTAGAGCTAAAGTTTCTTAGAGTAAAACGATCAACAAAACCTGCACTATGGATTCCATGCGTATGCGTCCAAAATCAGCGCTTGAAATTTAAATCAGAAATGAAATTGAACTTTCACAGTTCAATTCCTATGATACTTTTCACAGCCACAATGATTAGTTTCTTTGTTTTTAATAATATCGTACAAGTTTATATCTACTTTAAGGCTTAAAATTAATGATATTCGTGTTTAGATAATTCTACTTGAATTCTGCGTCACGGGGTTAACACGACCTCATTTGGTAAGATGTTCAGACAACTTAAAACCATAAAAATCTGTTACGTTTTAATTGGGCGACACGTGTCATGCGTACGCTTATCTGTGATAGTAAAATTAGCGCGTCTAGAGCAGCGTTAAGCCAAAAGCATCCATTAACCACGCAAACAAAGGAGAAGTTTCAGCAGCCAACTGAACAAAGAGACCAGCGCCCGAGGAAGACTTCCGACCTCCTCCTTTATAGACCCAGCGTATGGCTCTAAAACCATTAGTGTTGCAGAGTTGGTGAGAGTGATCCGCTCACTTTTCAGTTGGAAGAGACGAACTCTCTCAAAAGTGATTTTTCGTTGAAATCTTGTAGACTAATCCTACCCTAATCGTTGTCAATGGCCGATTCGCAACGTTAGAAACGACAATTATATCCTTATATCGATCGTGTTTATTGTTAATATTAAATTACTAATGCTTTCGGCGCAAAGGTTCGATCATTTGTTATTTGATGTACAAAGCAATTTTGCAAATGACTAAAGTAATTCCGACGTTTCGATCTTTATCCAGATCATCTTCAGGGGTTACAAGAATTGTATCTGTGAAGAATTATTTTATTGAGAATATTTTGAAAAGGAATGCATAACATCAAATCAGTTGTAATTTATGTTATTACGTTTTTATTATTATTATTTTATATGGACCGAGGCCCTTGTATACAAATGTTTACAGTTGTTTACAGTAGAACTGATAAAAACAAAAATAGAAACATGACAAAAAAAAGTTTTAACCTAGAATTTACATAAAAACGGACAAGCGAAACTAAACAAATACAGGTACGATATTAACAAATAATCTTGCGTAATTTTCTTGTGAATTCCTGTAACGTGCCATTAAAAAAATCGATATTATTATACAGTATGTATGAACTTGCAATAATGCGATTTACAGGATTTATTACTCCATATGTGAATTTGGGTTTCATTGTTTGAAATCCTGCTCTCGTTCTCAAAACACGTTCAGGTACGTAGAAATTGATTTGCCTCGGGAGAGACAGCGGGACAATCTATATTATAATTTATCAAATTAAAAATAAAGCTGTGGTCGGATACTATTCTTCGATCAGATAATGTTTCCAGGTTGACTATGTTTAATATTTTAGAGTAATCATGATCAAAGATTGACATTGGATTGTTTGTTTTATATGCACAAATTCATGCTGCACTCTCTCGAGTATGATTTCATACTTAAGGATGTTCTGGAGGTATATAAAAACGCAACAAAATTTTTGAAAATTTGGCAAGATATAATTCTTACTAAATTAAGGCAATTACCAAAGTTTGGGTTCGATTCACTTTACCGTTTAAGAATTATAGCAACTTAAAGTTTGCACATTTTAACACGTCTTCTTATGGAGAATTCATAAAAAGAAAAAACGCAACTAGAAACTCCAAAAAATACACTCAAAAACAAAAATATACTCATGAATGGCTTTCATTGCCAATATATTGATGGTTTTCGAATTTCTTGTACTTTTGTCTCCCATTGTACCTTCAGAACATCCTTAATTAATTTTCTGATATAGCAAGTATGTAAAAGTGTTTATTTAGTATCTCCATAGTATTTCATAGTTAACATTTACTATGTTGACATTATTTTTCAGACGCAAAATTCTAATCTTGAAAAAGGTCCATATCAGGATCGAAACGTTGAGTGTTTAATTATTTGCAAAATTGCTTGCAGTTTATCATTGATCGAACCTGTGCGCCGATATCATCACACTTTGATCCTTAACGCTTTTCGGAGACCATATATTTGAAGCATATTCTAACAAGGGACGGACAAGGATAATATAAAGCAACCTAAGTGTATGGATTGAATGAAAATTAGTGGAAAAACGAAGTATGAACCCGAGCATTCTTGTAGCGGAGTTGACATTGTGATAAAAATGGTTAGAAAAGTCTAAGGTAGAGGAGAAGTGAATTCCTAAGTCCTTAATTTCTGTTATTGAGGAGAGAATACAGTCATTAAGGCGGTAAGGATATATAAGAGGTACAGAACAATGTTGTTAAGAAAAATTACTCACTAGCTTTCTGATAAAAATTAATAAATTCGGTGTGATAATATAATAAATGTTGAACACATGCTGGTTATCGAGACACTGAGGTAAACAGTAAGAAACGAGTGTTTCATTACTAGACTGCGGATCTTTATGCAAAATAAAACTGTTTTACATTGGTTGTGGGATGCAGGAATAACATAAAAATTGATTTCATCCCTTAACGACTTTGTTACGTTGAAAGCAACATTACATCATTCTTGAATTTTTTCAATCTTTCGTTGTTTTATATTTCGTCTAACCAATTTCTTCATAAATGCATAAAGATCCGCAGTCTATTTATTACCCACAGATACATGATTAATGTGCAACATGCACAGGGCCATGCACATTCATAGAGTTGAGTCGAGTAATTTTTCTAAGTATCTTTACCTATATAAATAAATATATTAACAAAAAAATGACACAAGTAAATAAAATTCGTTTTTTAAAGCCAACCACTATATTTGGCGCGGCCTGTAGACACGACATGCGATAAGGAACGACACGACCGGTGGGGACGCCCTAATCATTGGTAATGAACGATCCTCCCTCGAGCTAGCATGGGCCGCGTTTCGCCGATTCGATTGCGGCTTCGAAACGACGCTACACGGTGGAACGACGCCGTCGAAAACCTACACGATTGGACTCCGGCCAGCACGAGGTTCGCCGAGCGTCCCGACGAGGCGTACCGAGGCTCCGCGACGCCTGACGTAGCGTCGCGACGCCGCTGCCCCGCGGCCTCAGTGTACCGCGCTACGTCGGACGTGCGTCGCCGTGTTGTGTTCCTTTTTGTTCGGTGCGAGAATCGTTCGTTTCGGGCCTGGCCGCGCCGCGTGTGGTATCGAGACATGTGACGGAACAGCTCGGAAGATGACGAACGGAATCGGCTCGTTCCCCGGCCACCGGAAGTAGTAAGCGAGAAAAACCATTCTCTCTCGCCGAAAACCCACCGTCGACTGTGTCCACGGTTTCACTCGAAAGGAACGAACGGATGCTGGATTGTATGTACACACAACCGCGAAGCTTCGTGTTGTTGGCCTGTTTTCATTCGAGGTCTCCGTCCGATTTTTATCGGGATAAAGCTTTCAGTTTTAAAGTTTTATGGATATCTCGTTAGGGGTTGATAGTGGTTTTTACGTCCGGGTATCGGTAGTCGATTTTTTAGCCATCAGTTTCGGTGTCGTATTAATACTTTGTTAGGGGTTGATCATTCACGTATCTACTCGATAGGTAGATACTCGTCTGGGCGATTAGCGTGATTGCTAGTCGATTTTTTGGTTAGAACTTTCAGTTTTGAAGCTGCATGATTGTCTCGTTAAGGGTTGGTATCGTTTTTTCCGATCAGTGCAAAGAGTTTTCGGTGTTGGGGCTGTCCGAATGTTTAGTTAGGGATTAGTAGTGGTTCTGAGACAAAGTTTATTTAATACGGAATGTTATTTGAGTTTGAATTAAAGTTTTTTAATCTTATTGTAGGGAATGAAATTCATTTTTTAATTCGACTGAGGTGTATCAATTTTAATTTCATTATTAATTTGGTGTATCAATTTAAATTTTATTTATGTTCCAATAGTTATTTATGTAGGACAGTGTTTCGAATACATAGGACGAATTGAATTTTTCCACTCCGTAGTGCTGATTTTCCCGCGTTGATTTCGAGCGAAAAATTCGGGTACCTCCCTAAATTCTAACCCCTGAAGCTCATGTAACTTCTTCTCTCTCTCTTAACTATATTTCTTTTACTATAAATATGTACAAAGTACACTTCTCTTAACAGTATTTCAAATAAAACCTTGTGTTCACAAAGCGTATAAAAATACTTAACACGTTATCTTCTTACTAATCATCGCACTCTCTCAAAAACTTTTTATTATACGTAATACCTAATTTCTAGAAATAATAATTATACTAAGGAAAAAAAAGAAAAGTGGAAAAATAAGGAAGTTAGCAAAAATGAAAACACTAATGAGGGGGAAAGTGGGAAAAAGGGCGGAGTACGGAGGAAGAGGGTAGTGAAAGGAGTAGGATTCTGCTTTCAGACCTCAATTCGTACGAAAAATGTAACTTCTTCTCTGATATTTAAAATTTGTTTTACGAACACGTAGAACAACATTTCAATCTTACTGCTGTTTATACAGGGATTCACAGTCGCGTGTGATAAAGTTGAGAGATATTTGATACATCGGGGAATGAGTTACGTGAGTTTACCTCGTGATGGAGGATCAGGTTGGATATGGTTGCAGTGAGAACTATTCTACTCATTGACCATGGTTGTTAAATCAGCGTTCGTTCCGTTTTCGTTTCTTGAATAAAGAGAACAATTAAATTCGTTGGTCCTCCTTCGACCCTTTGACTGCGACAGCGTATATCTCTCGTACATTCCGGAAATTTTAATGAGTGCACTGCATTTAATATTACCGTAAGTTTTAATTAGTGGGGTTTTAATGTCAAGAAATACTTCCGTACTTGTCTTTTAATTATACAATTTTTATTTCTGTTGTAGCTAATTTTAATCGAAGTAGATTTTACTATAGTTGACTGAATTTAATAAATTCTTACGAATTTAATTATGGTACGAGAAAATGCGTTCATAAAATTCATAAAATGTTTTTTATATCTTTATATCTAATAATAAGAATAGTGAATTTATATGCTCGGGTGAAGAAGTAATTTTTCGTTGAAGCATCTTCGTAATTTTAACAAATTTTAAGTAAAAAATTTGAAACCGGTCATTTGACCGATGCTGGCTGGTTGAGTGCTGTATGAGAGATTGCAGAGATCATGTATGAGCATAAATTCTGAATTTGCAAAATTTCTGATCGCTGTTGGTGGCCGTAGCTCGTAAACACCGAGGGCCGCGAATAGGTTGATCTCTTCCACTTAACGTTGCACCTAAAGCGTAATAAAATGCGTCATTCACTTTCAAAGAAAACAGATCAATAGACTGTTTTGTCCTTATGGAGGCTTTGCGGAACGCTCATGGGGTTCCATTAGCGTCTATCAGCTTGACGCGTGAGGAATGACGGTTCCAGCAGGGTTTTACGATGCAGTAACCGAAGACATTTCATATTGTCTACACTATCATCAAATTACATTTCATTGCGATTATCTCAAGATTATCTTCTACGTCTGTAATATCTTTATAGTGGCTGCATTTTTGTCACGAACTTTTCGAAATTACAGAATGAACTGCGACAGTGTGCCAAAATAACTCTCTTCAAAGTATAATTACTGAAGTCGAACAAGATTACAATTTTTGTGAAAACCGTTACTGCATTGCTCTGCGAGACAAAATGCTTCAAAAAATGTGAAATTCTGTTACATTATTTACTCGGGAGGTTTGATGTTAATTATCGGCGAGGCAATTATCCCAAGTTATTCTTATACGAACAAATAAACGCTGCACGTGCGTGCTAGAAAATGACATATATAACACAGAAACAACTTTGAAGCCTCGAAAAAAACCAATTGCGAGCAGGTCTTCCTCACTGGGAAAACGAATTGTTCGCAACTTCTCTCGGGCGTTCTTCATCCCGGAAATATAATATCTTGAATATTTACTGCTACCGATTCTCGTGTTTTTAACGATTCTCGTGAATATATTGCAAACGACCTCTGTACAATTTATTTCTTGGATAATTCATAGCAGTTTGCAAACAATCGGGAAATCGATCCACGAGACAATTTTTCAAGAAATGTTCCTGTTCCGTAAAATCGGTTTCATAATTTTTCTTACAGTTTAACATTTTCAAAAATATATCTCGTAAACATTGAATTATACTTTGAATCTTCTGTACTCAAGATCATCCGAAGGTCACAGTGTTACAGGTAATTGAATTCACCCTGACCTTAGCTGCTAAATTGCAGTGATAAAAACATGTACATAGTTCTTAGCAGAGGTAGGCATTATTTGGCGATATAGATTTCAAAATCTTTGAAATACTATTTAATATTTTAGATTTTATTTTAATATTTCTTATTTATGTTAATATATTATTTATGTTAATATTTCTTATTTTAGCAATAATTTAAAGAAGATATGGTACTTAATGTAAGAAACTATATCATTTGCCACATTTTCGTTTTATTTTTTTGTTTGACTGCTGCTATTCGCATACAACAAGGTGCAACGTTCCAAATTGGAATCTGTTAGGGTGCTCCTTCGAGGACACAGAATCAGTCCAGCAAAGCTAAAAAGTCTCTCAACTGGTGCAGAGGATGGAATAGCTGTATGGTATTTTAAAAATAATGTTTTCATGTATTTGTACTTTGCAATACTTTCAATTCGTGTATCACTATCGCTCAAATATTGAAATATTTCTAATTCTGCAATGTTTGTATGACTGATATCACCTGTTTCTTTTTCCATAAAGGAAAAAAAGTCATCTACTTCTTTGTTTTGTGAAAGTAATTAAGGTCGTGACTCTGAATCTGGATTTGCTATCTGTTTCAAAGCATTTACTATGGTTTCTTTGATAAAAGTACGTTTTTCTTCATTTAAGACTTTCGGAATCCATCGGAATTTCCATTTTGGATGGCTAACAGTAACAATTATATAGTCGCTTCCGTGTTTAGAAAAATCGAATAAATCACGAAATCGAGATTTTAAACTCGATAGTAAATGATGTTTCAAAGGTTCGCAATATCTATTGAATGCGAACCATTATTTTGAGCAATAATATTTAAAATTTAAATTGAAAATAAAGACAAAGTTCAAATATTTTCAATATCCTTAAAATAAAATACTATTTTCAAATACTGTTTTCAAAAATTACTGCATCAAATAAAATATTTTATTTTCAAAGTTGTACAGATACTGTAAAATAAATGGGATTATTTACTATTTACTATTTACTATTTAAAATAATATTTTCCCCAGCCCTGGTTCTTAGTACCAATGATTTCATATTACACAACCTAGTACAACATCCGGTAACTTGTCGGAAAAAATTCGGAAAAACCAGCATAGACTCTGCTCGAGGTTGTAAATTGATAGAGATCGTTAGATTGCTTGATCAGAATTCATGAATTCAGGAATTTTTGGTCGAGTGCTTTTCTAGAAACAACGTCTAAACATTCAATAAAGAATCTTTCAAGAAATCTGTCTGGTTCGTAAAATCGTTTTTAAAATTTTTCTTACAGTTTAACATTTTCAAAATATATCTCGTAAATATTTAATTATACAGGGTGTCCCAAAATTCCTTCAACAGCCGGAAATGGGATGTCCCTGAGATCATTTAAAGCAACATTTTCCTTTGCAAAAATGTTATCTGCGGCTTTGTTTAGGAGTTTTTAACGAAAAACACGGACCAATCAGAGTGCGAACTAGACGCGAGTTGGAACAATCAGCCCGGCGCACAGTGGGCCAGATCGACGCGCAGCTGTTCATGAGCTAAAAAATCGAAGTCCTCATATCGATTTTTAACGAATGTACAATGTTTCTTAAATGTCCATTACATTAAAAAACGATAATATTAATTAAAGTTATTAAAAACTCTCGTTACAATAAGCGTTCAAAGATCAAACTTCTTCAGATACGATTTATCACCGAAAAAATTCCTTTTCTTCATAACGATGTCCTGGAAAACCTACTAAAGATTAAGTGCCCAATTTGTTTTTGTATGAAGAATGTATATCTATGTTGAGAACGCACCAGGAACTAAACATTAATGTTCAGAATTTGTTATAAAAAAAAATACTTAGTCAACCAAGGAATACCGTCAAAGTTTTTCACCTTTGACAAGGGATAAGTTAAAAGTGTTATATAGTGTCGTGCTCTAACAAAGTGAAACATTTTCAGCAACGTCTCCTCTAAAAGATCCTGCAAATTTCACATCCAAATCGATCCAAACTTGGAAATTATTATGGTTTAAAGCGTCGCGTGTCACGCAATTCCGCGGCGAATCGCGTTGCGCGAAACGCATTGACGACCACTCAGCAGCTCTTAAGAGTGTAAAGACCTAACCCAGACCTATCTTATGAATTTTTTAGATTATACGACCATTGATAAACATTCGAACTTATTACTAGCTCACAGTTGAATCATTTGTATTTGAGAGATTATAGTAACAGCATAGTATAGCATCAGAGCAGTTTTTCCATATTAAAGACCTGTATTTTACTTTGTTAAGAGGAATTATAGTAAAAAAATCCGTATAATCAATCGAATATAGTCAGTAACTTTGTAAAATATAATACTTAATCTTGTTTGAATTTTTGTAATTTTTTAAATAAGACAGTAATAACACATTTTTGTTATTTCATTAAATATAATAAACTTCATTCATTCAACAATTATGAATTACTCTTGTTTGAATGCTTGAATAGCCAGTTTTCAAATATTATTTATTATTCACACGAGTTTACAGACATTTCCGGTGATGTAATAAAAAAATGTTTGCTACAAAAAGTAATCAGTACTCAGTCTTCTACAAATCTCAATACAAAAAATTTCAATAATTTCTTTTTTTTAATAAAAAATGGTGTTTATCTTCATTATTTATTTATAACTATATATTTTTTATTCAATAATATTATAGCTGATGCCAAGACGAATCCGACGATATATTTAATGTGGTCTTTATGTTTTGAAATAATGGTGAAATTCGTATGAACAGCTAGCGCGCCGATCTGACCCACTGTGCGGCGCGCCAACTGTCTATTGGTCGACTGTGCTAACTCGTGACTAGGTCGCGCTACGGCTGGTCCGTGTTTTTCGTTAATAACTCCCAAACAAAGCCGCGGAAAACATTTTTGCTAAGGGCAATATCGCTTCAAATGACGCCAGGAACCTCCCATTTCCGGCTGTTGAAGGAATTTTGGGACACCTTGTACTTTGAATCTTCTGTACTCTAGATCATCGGAAGATCACGGTGTTCCAGGTAATTGAATTGACCCTGACCCTAGCTAGTACATTGCAGTGATAAAAATTATTTCTTACTACACGACCTAGTACAACATCCGGTAGGTTGTTGGCAAAAAAATCGAAAAAACTTGCTTAGGCTCTGCTCGACGTTGTAAATCGATAGAGATCGTTAGATTGTTTGATCGGAAGTAGTAGAGGTTCCCTTATCTTTTGCGCAGTTGTAATTCAGGAATTCTTGGTCGAGTACTTTCCTAGAAACAACGTCTAAACATTCAATAAAGAATCGTACAATGGCAAATAATTTAGCATCCGTCCATGATATACAGGGTTTGTCCGGAAAGTAATGCGACCACTTTTTTTTAAAAATCTATTAAACATATGGGTACAAACCTTTAAATTTCTTCAAAGTAGGATCCTTGGGCGTCGACACATTTTTTCCAGCGCGATTTCCATGTATCGTATGCCCCCTGGAAGACGTTTTTTGGAACCTCTTATAGTACCCTCGTCACAGCCTCATCGAGCACTTCCAACCAAAACTGTTCCGTAGATTACGGGGAAAACAGTAAACGGTACTTCTTAGTTGGATCACAAAACTTCCTCAACCCCCGTACAGTCCTGACTTGTCTCCCGCAGACTTCTTCTTGTTTTCAAAAATTAAAAATGTGGTAAAAGAATGCCATTTTGAAATCGTGGAACGCCTCAAAGAGGCTGTGACGAGGGTACGACGAGAGGTTTCAAAAAACGCCTTCCAGGGAGCATACGAAGCATGGAAATTTCGCTGGGAAAAATGTGTCGACGCCCAAGGATCCTACTTTTAAGAAATTTAAAGGTTTGTACCCATATGTTTAATACATTTAAAACAAAAAATGTGGTCGCATTACTTTCCGGACAGACCCTGTACGACCGAATACAACGCCCGATAACATGCTGGTGAAAAATTCGAGATAAATCGGCTAGAATCGGATCGCGAAGCTGGAGAGAGCCCTTAATTTCCGGCGAGGTAGCCGAGCCCCGGGCGAGTCAGCCGAGGTTTAAACGGTTCACCGAATCCGTCCCGTTCCGTTACAATTAACGTCTGCGATACCACGTGTTGCTTCAGAATTCAAGTTTCGTCAGCGGGAGGCACTCGGCACTCGAGCCCTGTAGCACGAGGACAGAAGGCTACAGCCTTTGTTTTCCTACACTCGATCGATAAGTGTCGACGGCGGCTGTGTGTGTATACGAGTCGCGTGAAAAACTTTCAACAGGAGACTGGATCCGAAAAAGGTAGCGAAGGTTCCCTGCGGTGTACATGTGCCCGTGCGTGAGGGTGTGGGTGCGTGAACCGTCCGTTCCGTGGATAATCAAAGCAACCGGAAGCTTAGTGGTTCTCCAGTCGAAAGATTACTCTTCCGGGAGCTTATAAATCCGCCGGGGGCGATTTCCGAGCACGCCCCGAGAATCTTGATTGTTCGAAAGGGCAAAAGTGCGGGATAGAAGGTCCACGTGTGCGTGTGTGCGTCACGGGAACAAGCAGCACCCTACTTTCGTTCCTCGTGTCGCCAAAGTACAACGAAAACGTTCGAGCGCGAGTTCAAACGCTCGGGAACCAATAAAAAATTCAACGGGCAATAGGAGACGGTTAAAGAGAGGAAATTGACTTTGAAATATCAATAGCGAACGGTGAACGTTGCTGGATAGTGCGGCGAGTATCGAGAGAGAGGGAGGGAGACGGACACTCTCGTCGAGGACGCTCTGCTGAGTCGGAAATTGCCGGTCGACAGTATTACAGGGATTGCGTCGAGGAACTTGAGGAAGCAAGATGGCCGAAAACTCGCTACGGAGGAAGACCAGGTCAGCCTCGATCTGCGCTCCCGGGTTCTCCAGCATGGAACAAATGTTGGAGGCGATGCCTCCCTCGGGCGCTAGGGAACGAGATAGGATCGACAGGGAGAAGGACAGTGGGAGCGGTACACCCGACAGCAGCACACCCACCAGAAGACGCAGACCTGCCACTAGGTCCCAGAGTGCTCGTGTTTCCGGCGCAAATAAGAGCATTCGACGCCGAGCAGCTGCCCAAGGTAATGCAACGATAACTTAAGAGCTTTTAATCTTTAGGGAAGAATGATCACCTCGCCGAGTCCCTCCTGGAGACTCTACGAGGCCCTACAAGGGCGACAGGTCCTAAGAGAGCTGCAGATCCTACTAGGATCGATGTTCCTCTCACACCTTCGACGACAACTGAACCTTTCACGAGTCAAACCGATCAACACGTTCATTGTCGCATTGGTTATACGGGGGTGGTAAAATTTTCATTAGATTTGTTTAGACCCCGTATTTTCAAGAGGGTCCAATGGAATTCACGGTTTTCACCGACTCCAGAAATGACCGACAATAACTTTGGCCGACAACGCCTTTAACCGAAAACGATTTTGACCGATGACAAATTTGATCCACAACGACTTAGGACGACCATAGTATGCATTAACGTACAGTATTATCATATCGCACCCCCGCAAGAAAAGTGACACAACTCAAAAATTCAGCATTTGAGAAAAATCAACTTAATGAATACTATAAAACTTATATTGATATAGTTTAAGCTTCTTTTAAATTTCAGGTAGGTATGATAAATTGCGAGATATAGATGTGACGCTTTTCGTGCATGTTGAGGCACTTCATACATATTTTTCAATAACATCACCACAAAATTGCCATTTTTTGACTTGTGTCACTTTTCTTGCGGAAGTGCGATATGTATTATATGTATTATCATACAGTATTATCATACTGTGGTCGTCTCAAGCCCGACAACGAATTTGATCGACAACATGATAATACTGTATGATACTGTGGTCGTCTCAAGTCGTTATGGATCAAATTCGTTGTCGGTCAAAATCGTTGTCGATCAAATTGGTTGTCGGTCAAATTCGTTGTCGGTTAAAGGCGTTATCGGCCAAAGTTATTGTCGGTCGAATCTGGAGTCGGTGAAAACCGTGTTGGGGAAATTTGTGTCGGTGATTTCCATGGGACACTTTTCAGAGATATCAAAGTTATACATCCGACAGGTTACGAGCTGTTTTAGATGTCAGTTCTTATTAACTCGCCCCATAGACACATCGACGATGTGTCGAGTAGTTGCGGGACAGGTGTCTTCGCGTAATTAGCCCTCATAATGTGGCGGAAGGTGCCGCCATAACACAATTTGTGCATGTCGATGAATGTGGTAGGAACACTGAATCCACTCTGAAGGAACGAGTTTCTTAGATCTACGTATGCAAAAGGAAATTAGAAACACAAACCCGTAACATCCAAAGAAGAATTTACAAAATTAATTTTGTATGTCGCTAAATTCTTTTTATTTTATGTCTTCTTGCAAATAAATGTAAAGAGATCGTTATTCATCCAGAATCTGTCTAAAGTAAACCCACAGAGGAATGTATGTTTATAATATATTTAAAGTCTTCGTTCCCTTGTTTTCAATATTTTAGATTAGACAGATCATGTAGATTTTTGCGAGTAACCTGAGGCTAAATTTAGAAGCGTAACAAGAGAAAATAATTTCATAGAAATCGTTATTATATGTATGTTTGTAATTAATATAGAAGTTCAGCAAAGGTTAACGCTAATTAGACCAATCAGTAAACCGAACATCATGGCACTGATTTAAAAAGACTTCAGTCGTGGGAGTTTCCGAATGCAATGTGTTTATTATGCTTCGCGTATTGCAGTGTTTGAACTTTGAACTTTGAGCCAGCGCTTTTGCTTTACCACGTACCGTTTTCGAAAAAAGAAACGTGTGATTTCGTGCTCTGATAGTCTCGTTTGCGCAGCTGTTTTCCCTACTGAAAATTTTATAAACTCTCGCAGCCAAAGTGATAAAGGATCGGACTAAGTCCGATTACATTCTGATTGACATGGTTGCTCGTTACGGCTGCTAGCATGCAAATTGATCGGTCAACATGACGTTCTCGTTGAAAAATCGACTCGTGCGTTAAACACCATCGATCGCCTTTATTTGTCCGAGCTGATCCTGGTTGGCATTGTTGATATACGTTTAATTGTAATTAGCGGTTCGTCGGACGTCGATTAACTTCGATATCGGCAATCAGCTTCGCGTTTCGAAACTAGTTAGGTAACGGGATAATTCAAAGGATTCGATGAAATTAATAACGAATTACAAACGAGGTAAATTATTTTTACACGTTGCGGGAGTCGCGTATTTCAGTTGTTGATCAAATAAATATAAACTTTCTTTTTCTTCTATGAAATTATTAACGACAAAGAAATGATAATTTCAGTAACGAATAAATTGCGGTGTAAACCGATTTTTCGTTAATGAAAAACAAGTACGAGTATCCTGATACGTAAACTGCGGATCTTTATGCAAAATAAAAACTTTCTACCATTATTGCAACAAGCTGGAGTGAAATAAATATTTCAATTTCTGCTGAATATGTTCAATATGTTAAACATAATATAGTAGTACATTTAAATTCTTCAAATGTCTTCATTGTCAGAAATTAGATCTACTTATTCTTATCATAAATGCATAAAATCCGCAGTCTATTGATAAGGATGCTTTTTGTCCGAGGAGTCATAGCTTCGTTTTTATTATCATCGTCCAGTAACTTTTTCCACTTGCACCGCCCTTGCATTTTGACTAATTTGTTGGCGATTCGAGGAACTTTCGCGATTATATTATATTTATATAGAAGAATGCACGGATTTACGGCCCCCGGAGAATTTTCTTTGGCAGGTCTTTGAACGCATTAGCATATTCACGTGATCAATCCCCATCGTGCGTGGGGGATATACTACCTACCCGCGTATCGACGCCACGTGAATATGTGAAAGAGCACGCTGCTCCACGCTGTTCGGTGCTTTTGACCCCCTGTCTAACCAGCCGTTTTTAAATTCGCTCGACGAAGGGCGAGGTACAGGCTGTTCAACAAGGTGGGCGGGTCTGGGTCAGAATGACCCACCATAAAAGCTTTATTGCACGCACGCTTCTCGAGAGATTTAAAAGCTTCCAAGCACCGTGTAGGTGTTGCGCAATAATAGACCGGCGAAAACATATGGTTGCGCAACGGCTATCCGCTGGAAATTCTGCGATAACGCTGACATCTTGCAAACTGTTGGATAGATATATATTCTCCGATCGCAACACAGAAATTTGACAGATATAGTAAGGAGCATCATTGATTCCACACACTTTAAATCAGAATAACTTTTATATGAATGGACGAAACGACTACAATTTCTCTGTAAGGCTAGAACAATTAGTTTAGTAAGTGTCGTCTAATAAATAAGTTGAAAAAATGCATTTGGTCGAAATTGTAAGAAACAATACTAAAAATTGATTTTCACAACTTTTTTAGCTGACCCAATAACGAAAATTTAAAAAATGTGTTTTGTCAACTGGTATAAGTTATATACGCTCTGAAAATTTCATTGAATTTGGTTAATTGGTTTACGAATTATGAACGATCAAAAATGGTAAAACTTGCCACTTTATGGTACACTACAAATTACCACTTTTGATCGTTTATAACTCGCAAACCAATTAACCAATTGCAATGAAATTTTCAGAGCGTATATAATTTATACCACTTGACCAGACACATCTTTTCAATTTTCGTTATCGGTCCAGCTAAAAATGTTGTAGAAATCCGTTTTTACTATTGTTTTTCATAATTCCGTCCAAATGCATTTTTTAAGTATATTTTTTACACATCATTCTAGCCTTACAGAGAAATTGAAGTCGTTTGGTCCATTCATAAAAAAGTTGTCCTGTTTTAAAGCGCATTTATCATTTGCAACATCTTATTGTGTGATTTGTCTCGTTTCTATCTGAAAAAGGCGAACGCCATGTGAACAATTATAAGATAAACAAGTCTCAGGATAGTTAATAATGATTGATGTTTGTGAATTGTTGTTCACGTGTTCGGTTGATTTTCGATTTCAGCCGCGCAACATCATCAAGGCACAGTCAAGTCAGCTCACTGCAGCAGCGAGCCCAGATTAACTGACAATGACATCAGCCCCGGCCTCAGAAGAAGAGGAAGCCGAAGAGGGCAAAGCATGCATCACACTCATCACAGGAAGAGCAATGCATTTTTAGATGTTCCTGACAGCTCATCGCAGATGTCGTCGGGAAGGGAAGACGGCGAGGACGAGGACAGTTACAGGCTTCGAAGCTTCAGTCTCACCAGTAAAGGTAGGCTGTGATAAATTGACATTATTCTGATCGAACGTTCGCAACTCCACCATAATCATTAGACTGCGGATCTTTATGCATTTATGGCAAAAATGTGTAGGCACAATTTACAGCAGTGAACATATTAAAAAGATGTAAAGACATCAATGTATTGTTTTCAGCTTCATTAGACTATTAAAAGAAGAAAGACATTTTTATTTCGCTCCTCTGTCTCGCAATCAATGCAGACATTTTTTATTTTGCATAAAGATCCGCAGTCTAATAATCATGATATTTACACTATAAACTGGGATGCTACAAATGCGACGCAGCACTGTGTAGGGCGTATCTAGTGACTAGCTTGTTATTTAATACCTTCAATAAATATTTATGAATGTCAATGAATATTTCTACTGAATATTCGATTCATCTTTTTTTTATCGAACAAAAATTCTAGAGGAGCTTTGCATGGTTTAACAAGCTGTATCAGGAAATTGTGCTTGTTTTTTTGAATGAAGTTCTATGATATTTTGCATAAATTGATTTCTCGTCCAGTTTCGAATAAAAAAAGTATTAAAATACACTTGTAAAAACTCGGAACCCTGAAACCTGTTGTTCATATCCCTGTGAATATTTATAATTGAGACGGATAAAACAAGCGAAAATGGTTGAAATGAAATTCCGAGAGAGACGTAGTAGGGTAAACTCGAAGGGTTTAGCGTTGAGAAAGGGCCGGATGAAGGGAGAGGAACGTCTCTTCTCGAAAATGGATGGGAACCACGTAAAGCTCGACGTGGAGGAATCTCATTCGCCGTAAACGTCCTCGAACACATCGGATGGCTTCGTTGCCGGGGCCGTTCCGCGTGCAATTTCTCGCGTGGCTGGCGATTGTTTCTCGTGCGAGTCTGGGGGATCGTTTTCCTCTCGAATTCTCGGGGGATCATCGACGAGCGATTTCTATCAGCTTTATCGTGATTCGTGGTCGGAACGGATTCCGGTTCGAATTTGTCTTCGGAGCTCTGCCCTGCGCGCCCGTCGAGAACCCGAGCCAGAAATACACATTTCTCGCGGCGCGGCGCGCAGCGGATCCGGAGAGGGAAACAGAAAACGAGCAGGAGGGACGCAGAGAGAACGAGAGAGTTTAGAGTGGAGAGCCAGTAGAGGTGAGATAAGCGAAAATAGAGTATCTATAGTTGTGACGTCGTACGACTTCCCCGAAGCGGCTTGCTCGCACATGCGAGCTCTCTCTCTCTTTCTCTTGAGAGAACGAACACGCGTGAAAGTCGTTTACTCGTTAATTCCCGCTTGGTTCTCGAGATTTCGGGGATCTCTTTATTCGCGGACATGATCTGGAACAGCTGTTTCCTCAAACGAACTCGCCGCAAATGACGGAAACTCACGAACATGCTCTCCTTTCGACGATACCGAACGAGAAAGCGATGTTTCGAAACATCAGGCTGGCGTTCTGGAACCACATACATATTTTTCAATTCCTACGATTGTAGCCCTTCTCGAGACAATTTCAACTAGGCTTGCCAGACCTTCTATATTTGCTATGAGTATTCTATATTTGAACTTGATCTCCTATATCATATTTGAATTTTCAAAAATCTTTGAATAAAAAAGTTTAAAATGCGCTGTGTACCTCTTTTACTTGAACTCCTATATTTTGAGCCTATCTCATATACAGGGTGTCCCACCCGATTTCGACATCATGATTTTCTCGCTATTGTTACTCGTAGCAAAAAATGTTTCAGCAGAGGCTTGAATGGTATCGAGTGGAGCATATTTTGATGTTATTAGTTTTTTCGTGAGTGAACGCGTAAAGATTATGTAAAGGTCAACTTTGTTTTTATAACTTCCCGATTCATAGGGAAGTTACTGTAATGACCCCGAAAATCGAAAATCGATTTTTTAGCAGATCTTCACGTTTCATGGTCATTGGAGTCATTTTAGACTATTTTCAGCAAAATGTTCGTATGTGTGTGTGTGTGTGTGTGTGTGCGTATGTATGTCCGTGCGTATGTTATCAAATTTTTCGTTAACGTTTTCTGATGAAGTAACAACGCGATCAGAATGATGAATGATGCAATCGATGTGCCCCGCTGTAACTTAGAACTGATTAGATTTTGGTCCAATTTGGTCCAGTAGTTTTTTAGTCTTTTCGAAATAAGTTGATTCAACAATGCAATTTATACGAGAGGACGGAAATTTTTCACCGAAGAAACAAACGTAATTATATTTTTTTTTAATACAAAATTATGTATATTTTTTTTTTAAATTTAAGAGACTACATACGTCACGTGGTTGGGCATACCCTATATGCCTTGGGTGGCGCCTTTTGAAAATTTCGTTATTTCTGCGGCAGGACGCACCGTTCCCAGACATTAGCGTGTACTTACTAGTGTTACGACTTAGTACGGTAGTAATGGTGTTTTAGCATTATTTAAATTGAAATATCTTCTGAACCACTAACTTTTCGACATGCATAGGTTAGTACTTTATTATAACGAATGTCCAGCTGCATCGATTGATGCTATTTGGGAAGGCTTGTGGAGCATTTGCAATTTATTTTGCAACATTACTCTGCTATAACAAGGAACCAAGCGAGAAACGAGCATACGATATTGGTTTAATGCGACGCCATATAGCAAACATTTTGATAAGTAGAAAACTATTGAATTTTCCTGAAAACGTATAATCTTCTTAAAACGTACATTTAATAATGATAATAATATACTGCAATTAACGAATCGGGAAGTTCTTTGTGTGACTCTTGTAGTCCAACCCGCGAGCTCGGGAAGCGAGCGAGCGAAGCGAGCGAGCAACAATAACCCTCTAGTTTTAAATGGAATGAGGTATTTTTTATTACATCAATTGATGCATCTGAACATTCATTATAAAAAAGTACTAACCTATGTATGTCGAAAAGTTAGTAGTTCAGGAGATATTTCAATTTAAATAACTCTAAAATACCATTACTGTCGTATTAAGACATTACACAAGTAAGTAAACACTAACGTCTTAGTAGGACAGTAATGGTATTTTAGAGTTATTTAAATTGAAATATCTTCTGAACTATTAACTTTTCGGCATACGTAGATAAGTACTTTTTTATAACGAATGTCTAGCTGCATCGATTGATGTATTTAAAAAATACCTCATTCCATTAAAAAAAACACAGTTGACCTATTTATATGACCTTTACGCGTCCACTCACGAAAAAACTAATAACATCAAAATATGCTCCACTCTATACCATTCAAGCCTCTGCTGAAAAATTTTTTGCTACAAGTAACAATAGCGAGAAAATCAAGATGTCGAAATCGGGTGGGACATCCTGTATACATAAATGCAGTTTTTACTACTTCTTCTATATTTGGATAAAACATTTCTGGCAACCCTAATTTCAACGATATACTCATTCAAGGTCAATAAATTGTTTAACACTTATTAAAATAATAAAGATGATCTCGTAAGAAATACAATGGGTGCCGCACGAAGTCTAAATAAGCTCAGTCTTGTCACTTTTATAAGGGAACATGCACCACTTACTTTTAAGACTTGGTAGGTTTAGTGTTAAACCGTAAAAAAGTATGAAAAATACAAATTCAATGTGAATATCAATTTTCAGCTTCATGAATGATATCCACCTTCTAATCCACAGAGAGTAAAATACGATTTCATCATTACCGGTAATGGTTATTCACAGTTCCCGGAAACTCGACCGAACTCTGATGCAAAATGCAACCATAAACTTGATTATTTACGCTTGAAGATCTAGCTTGTACCCTGCTCGAAACTTGAAGCGCCCGGGATGGCAGTTTTCGAAGCTGATCGAGGAAAGGCGACGCGCGACGTTAAATTATGGAAAAGTAGCACTTACTTCGTGTTTTTCCTAGTTTCTTCTGTCTTGATCCATTTCGCTGTGGCACGAGAGGAAAAGAGAGAGAGAAAGTTTCGTATTATTAATGCGGTTTCGCTTTTGATGAACGGGCCCACGCTGTAATTCGCGGTGTAATCGAAAAAGGACTGCTCTCACGTGTAGAAGTGGGTTGAAAATGTAGAGTGAAATTTTATCGTACAGAACTCCGGCTTCAGAAACTTGGACGATATATATCTTTGCACGTAAGCTCTCGAGCGAGGGATAACGCGTCTGTAGAGTGCCCGCTGTTACTGTTTACGGTTGCGATGACAAAGAAATCTTTAGCTTTTCAGTGACACATACACGATTCTGTATGTGTCACGTGTAATCCGGCGAGATTACGAGCTCAGAAAATGCGGATCACTGGAAAGAGGTTGCAGTACCTTTGGATTGTAGAATAAGGGAAAGCTTAGAATCGTACAGTCGGTATACAAAGTATTCGTACACATTAAAAAAGCGAATTACTTTTTCAAAATTGGACTCAACAGCTTGAGTTTCTTTTCAGACGTTAGAGGGATTAGTTTACTAGCTGATGTGTAAATAATTCTTA
This sequence comes from Lasioglossum pauxillum, assembly GCA_933228785.1. Classification (NCBI taxonomy): domain Eukaryota; kingdom Metazoa; phylum Arthropoda; class Insecta; order Hymenoptera; family Halictidae; genus Lasioglossum; species Lasioglossum pauxillum. The sequence continues at coordinate 33,520,551 of OW121701.1, read as the reverse complement.
ATTTTAATTGTTATTAGTCGCAATTGCGAAGGAAATAGTACAGGTCACGATTTTTAAATTTCCTATCTATACCTGTGATGAAAATTTAGAAGGCGCCTTTGGTAGGTCTAAGTAAGTTATACAGGGTGTCCCAAAATTCCTGAACTTCCCGGAAATGGGAGGTTCCTGAGACCATTTGAAGCGACATTTTCCTTTGCAAAAATGTTATCCGCGGCTTTGTTTAGGAGTTATTAAAGAAAAACACGGACCAATCAGAGCGCGACCTAGACGCGAGTTGGCACAGTCGGCCCGGCGCGCCAACTGTCTATTGGCCGACTGTTTAAAAAATGTTTTAAACAAAACTTAATCAACATTCAGCAGTCTACAAATTTCCATCGAAAAAATTAAAAAAGAAATTTTTAATGCATAACTAATTAAAGTCACTTTGAATTTTTAAAAGTCAATATGTATTTGTGACTTCATAATATTGTAGCTGATATCAAAACGAATCCAACGACCTAAATTACTATACTTTTGAACTTTCAAATAGTGCTAAAATATTAATGGACAGCTAGATCGAGTGCATGGACCAGTGTGCGCCGGGCCGACTATGGCAACTCGCGTCTACAGTCCCTGCTCACTTTATTAGACTCACCTGTATAATTATGATATTTCTATACGATATTGTACTATACGATTTGAACTGTTTTGGGAAGCTAGAGCAATTAGTTTACTAAAGAATGTGAAAAGAAATTTTTTCAAAAATTGCAATTGATCGGAACTGTTGAAAAAATACTAAAAGTTGAATTTTTAACTTTTTTATGTGGGCCTATATTGAAAATTTAAAAAATAAGTTTTGTAGATCTGTGTCAATTAAACATATTCTGAAAATTTCGTCAAAATCGGTCGACGTTGCAATGAGCTACAAACATTTAATGATGGTAAAAATTGCAGATTTTCACGATTTATTGCCGAAAGTAAACTAATTGCTCTAGCTTCCCAAAACAGTTCAAATCGTATAGTACAATATCGTATAGAAATATCATAATTATACAGGTGAGTCTAATAAAGTGAGCAGGGACTGTAGGTCGCGCTCTGATTGGTCCGTGTTTTTCGTTAATAACTCCTAAACAAAATCGCGGATAACATTTTTGTAAAGGAAAATATCGCTTCAAATGGTCTCAGGAACCACCCATTTCCGGGAAATTCAGGAATTTTGGGACACCCTGTATATTTTTACAAAGTTTCATCAAAATCGATCAAGGATGTTACGAAATATAATTGATTGAAAATAGCAAGAATCGTAAGAATCTGCGATTTAAATGAATTGCAAACCGTCAATTCAAAGATTTTTACATCTTGCAATGTCTATAGCTTTCTTATCCGTCAACCAATTTCAATGAAACTTTGTACATATACAGTGGGTAACGAAGGATTCGAACGCCCTTTAAAACACAGTAACTTTTTTATAATTGTACCAAAAATCCTGATTTTTTATAATCAATTAGAAGTATTGGCTTATGAAATGATATGCAAAAAAGATTTTTCAAAAATTATAATTTACAAAGTTACATACAAAAATAAGAAAGGCATTTTCTAAAACTTTTTTATTTGGGCCCTCAATGAAAATTTAACTAGTCTTTACTGTTCCCTTCGTAATTGCGACCAATAACAATTACAAAAAAAATTATTTACACATTTGCTAGTAAACTAACCTTTCTAAAGTCCCAAAAAAAACTTAAGCTGCTGAGTTCAATTTTCAAAAATTTATTCGTTTTTAAAAGATGTACGAATACTTTGTACACCGACTGTATACTTGGAAACTGGAAACTATTTTGTCTTTCACGAACATATACTCGGTATTATTTAATAAGAAATACATCGTCCTGCATGTTCTAATATTTCTGTCATTTGACAAAAGGTTGATATAGCTTTGAATTATTTTTCTTCATTTATATTATTTCATTTCAATGTACGATGCTTTTAAGGACTGGATTAGGTCGGGAACGTTCCAGCAATTTTCGATAATATTAATGTCCGGTAGGCATGCAGGACGTGGCAAACCAGGCATTTTTTTCATTATTAAAGTAGGTATGGACATGTTTTGCAGTGTGCACTGCTGCAATGACCTCCTGAAATATGAATTCAGTCCTGGGCATGTGCTCGCCGTATGTTGCAGTTATGCAAGTCTATTAAAAGGCCGAAAATAAGGCACGTCTGAACATCAATATTAAAATTTGTTGGAGCCAGCTTGCACGAATCGTTTACTCACATGAGCGTTTACACACATGAGCACACAATAAACTATCCAAAAATAAGAGAAAGCTGTTGACTCTAAAATGGACTACAATTTCAGCCAGGAATGATAGAAAAATAAATGACCTACATAAATTCATCAAGGCAACCAGATTCGTCAAACTAATGATGTAATTTATCCTCACTTATTTTATATTGATGCGACATAAAACTAAAAAACCAAAAACGCGAAATAAAACTGTATTAAAAACAAAAGGCGAAGGAAAATTTCATTTCTAAGTCGATCTACAACTGACGAATTAAAGATCGCGTACAGGTGTTACCTTTTTGGCCAAGAGTATGCTAGTCGTCGCTGATCAGCTTGCGGAAGCCGCCACTAATTGTCGGCTATCGTGACGCAATGGACGAGAACAAAACATGCATAAATAAATTGTAATCCTGTGATTTAATGATAGACACGCGCTCAAAGCGTTCCGTACCCTCGTATAATCTGCAGATTCTGTTTCTGTATTTCCGATAAACGCCCCTTGGGCAGGATATGTTTGCATCGGTGGAAGGTCAAGCAAACGGTCCGTGGGATTCTGCGAAAATTGGATTTGCCCGGTGATTTCCCATTAAACAATTTCCCGGAAATGACCGTTTAAGGAGCACGTTTCCCTTCCAGTTACGCGACGGTTTAGATTGCAGAATATCATTGGCGAACTCTCCATGGCGTGGCAGCCACCGCTAAGCTTATCGAGGGCGCAGCCTCGTGAAATTAATATTTCTCGCCGGTGTTCTGCTTGGCTTCGCGAAATAGGACTTCGTCGATCTTTCTTGTGTGAAAACGTTCATTATGCAACCATTACACCCACTGGCGACGTTCATTAAACCGCCGACGGTGCCCGTATAATGCACTATATGAAATTATAATCTGCACGAAACCAAATACAATTTCGTATATCGTGTATCACAGCCGAGTGAAAGACGATCTCTGTTCACAACCTTGAATACGCGTCTTAATGCAATTAACTAAACATCTCGCTGCACTGCACGGCAGCGAATTTCCACCGGAGAGTTGGCCGAATGTCAGAGCTTCAGTTCCGTCGGTGATTAATCATTTTTGTTCTGTGTAACCGCATATCTGCACAAATGAACTGCCATATTATTTGTCGAGGGCCTGTGTTACGAATATGTAAAATGATTCAGTTGACGAAGTAAGTTTTTAAATGTTTCTACAGAGGTTTCAGCGTACACGGCATGTTTAAGGAAAAACAGATCCTCCGTTTCTCTGCTACACTGTTTAAAAATAGTTTGGAGGAAACTGATTAATGGTGTGCGACAGTAGAATCTTTAAAGTGAGTCCAGACTCCGGTTCTCGTTTATCTCTATTACAGGAATATTAATTCATACGATTCTCAAAAAATAAGCTGCTAACAGATGGCTGAACTATACACATAAGTTTAGTTTAATTTTATCGTGTACAATTTTAGTAGACAATTTTTTCGAACAGCTTCAAGATTCTGAATCAATCGAGTTCAGAAAAAGCACTCGTTTCGAACTATGAATCATTATTTCGTTAAAGCAATTCAAAATGTGTCAGTCAATCGCCTCGAGTGTCCTCAGCTCTGTCAGTCAGGAATAAGATAATTGCAGATTTTATTTAGAAGGATGGTTACACGGTTAAGTACGTCGCCTTTCCGCGAGCGAGTACGTTTCCCACTAGACGTTTGTTTTTCGCCAATGTAAACAAGAATTTTCACATTGTCCGGCAATCGTTGATCAATTTGGCACCGCTGCCAGATGCATCATGTAATACTCACAGCTTCGGCGTACCGGCCACTAACTTCGGCCAAATCTTCGGCCAAATCTTCTTACAATCAATGTCAATGGAACTGTCTGGGAAACATCGGTTGAATCGTCTCGCACCTGAAACTGGGAATTCGATCGAAGCTTTGCGGCTAATACAATTCGATCTGCTTACTGCATTGCAAGTGAATAGACCTTTGTGACGTTCGAAATGCTGTTACAGCAATATTGTCAATCATAGTTGTACGTGGACAGTGCAAGTGGTAGAAGCTGAAGACTGTGTCCATGGCTCCCCTGGAAAACGGGCCACCATCCAAATAATAATGCAATCTAAGGACCGTTCAGTTGTTCCGCGAACGTTGCACCTGTCGGATCTTGGGTCGCGCGTGAATCGGTTCTGCGAAAGTCTTGGTCTTTCAGAAGCAGTGGCGTGATTGACATTTTGCCAGGTGTGCAAGTGCTTGTTGCGTTCAACTATACCAATTCGGTTTTACCGTTTCAACAATAATTATTTAGTAACTCCTCCTTGATACGTAACAGTAGAACTATCGACGAAACATGATTTAAGGGCGATACGAAAATAAGTCGAAAATGTGGAATCAACTTTTTTCGTTTCAGGCTTTGCTTCCTAGCTGTTCATAAGCTAAAAAATCAAAGTCCTCATATCGATTTTTAACGAATGTACAATGTTTCTTAAATGTCCATTACATTCGAAAACGATAATATTAACTAAAGTTATTAAAAACTCTCGTTACAATAAGCGCCCAAAGATGAAACTTTTTCAGATACGATTTATCGCCGAAAATACTCCTTTTCTTCATAACGATGTCCTGGGAAACCTACTGAAGATTAAGTGCCCAAATTTTTTTTATATGAAAAATGTAGGATCTCTGTTGAGAACGCACCAGGAACTAAGCATTATTAAACGTCAAAGTTTTTCACCTTTGATAAGGGATAAGTTAAAAAGTGCATACACAGTCATGCTCTCGCCCATTCTCATCTATATTTGGAAAGTATGATGGTTTAAAGCGTCGCGTGACACGCAATTCCGCGGCGAGTCGCGTTGCACGAGACGCATTGACGACCCTCAGCGGCTCTTAAGAGTGTAAAGTCTTAACCCAGACCTATCTTATGAATTTTTTAGATTATACGACCATTGCTAAACATTCGAACTTCTTGCTAGTATAGTTGAATCATTTGTATTTGAGAGACTATAGTAACAGCATCGTAGTATAGCATCACAGCAGTTTTTCTATATTGAAGACCTGTATTTTATCTTGGTTAAGAGGAATTATAGTATAGATTTATGTTTATTCATAAATAAATAGAGTTATAAGCAGAAAATCCGTATGATCAATTGAATATAGTCAGTAACTTTGTAAAATATAATACTTAATTTTGTTTGAATTTTTGTAATTCTTTAAATAAGACAGTAATAACACATTTTTGTTATTTCATTAAATGTAATAAACTTCATTCATTCAATAATTATGGATTACTCTTGTTTGAATGCCTGAATAGCCAGTTTTCAATTATTCTTTATTATTCACACGATTTTTTAGACATTTCCGGTGGTGTGACAAAAAAATGTTTCCTACAAAAAGTAATCACTACACAGTCTTCTACAAATCTCAATACAAACAATTTTAAGAATTCTTTTTTTTAATAAATAATTGTGGTCACCTTGATTATTTATTTATAACTATTATTTTTTATTCAATAATGTTATAGCTGACGCCAAGACGAATCCAACGACCTATTTAACGTGATCTTTATCTTTTAAAATAATGGTGGAATGGGCATGAACAGCTAGCGCGTCGATCTATCATGCGTCACATCGGGCTCGCGTGCTTCGATGTACGCAGGAAGTAGAATTGGTTGGTCATGATCAGACGCGTCAGTCGATGCATTCTCCAACTCGATTTTCCCGACAACGAAGTTCTGGATAAAAAAATTTCATTGAATATTTTCGACTTATTTTTGTGTGTAACATCACCCCCTGCACGGTTGTACAATAAGAATTGACCACGTTTTGAATTTCAATTTTTATGTTAATAGTATACTTGATTGAAGTATATCAAACAATTATTAATATTAATTAATTAATATTAATTAGTTCCAATAATTTCCAAAGAATTCAATTGGGAGCTAAAGTGTTAAAATTAGATGTTAAAGAGGGACACGAGAGAGCCGGGTCTATCATTTAAAAACAAATAGATCGATTCATTTATAAATGTAATGATCGTGTCATATGAAAGTGAGGAATGCATACAATCCACTCACAATCCAATAACTAATTGCAAGAATCAAAACAAGGTTGTGTTCAGCAAGACCTGACACTTTATTCTAAATTAAACTGACGCACGTGGATAGCAGTATCGACTAATTTCGAGAGTCACTTCACGGTGTGTGTATCGCTGTAAAAAAAACGGAACAATCGAAGTTCCTCCTTGTTGCAACGCTAATACGTCGAGGTAAAATTAAATTCGACCACCTGTTGAAATAGGTAATTCGTAGACTTGATTTATAGCCAGTTCCTTGTATTCGTCGTGTGCCTGTCGCATCATCTATCGATTGGTTTCGATCTGTTTGTCATTGAGATTATTTATAAACTGTTTGTGTAATTAAAATGATTCGCTATTAATACGAACAAGTACAAGTGAATAGTCTAAGTGAAAGAGACCAGTTGTGTTCGTCCCTCATGGACGCGTTATCAATATCCTCCCTTATCAATATTTATGTCTTTTAGATAGATAGATCCCGCATGCGAAAATCAGCAGGACATTTCCATTAACCTCGTGCTCTAATTAATTGATCCATGTTTCCTTGATGCGAATTAATTAATTCCCTGCTGTAATACGCCGCTTCATTCGCGAAATAATTATGTTAGACAATGCCTTTGAGCATTTCAATTTTTAAACGGTATTCCTGCGTGTATGTATCTTAATGAATTTCTATTATTTGCTAAATATTTTACATTACGTATTTCCTAGCATTGTAGTGAATTTTTACTAATTGTTAACCGTTTGAATGTACTCTCCTCCTGCATATATGATTCTAGAAAAAGTTTTGCTTTAACAATGTTAGCCATGCAGTCGTTTTTTACAAACAAAGTTTTATACACACGCTCAAAGAAAACTGGAACAGAACCAGACTAACTGTGATTAGTAGACCGCAGATTTTTCGCATTTGTAACGAAAATGAAATGTTCAAATGCTATTATACAGTAAAAAAAGTGTAAAACACTGCTGTATTATATTTAAGGATGTTCTGGAGGTACAATGGGAGACAAAAGTATTGGGTTGGCAAATAAGTTCGTTCGGTTTTTGTGATTTATTTCACTGTAAAAAACCGAACGAACTTATTTGCCAACCCAATACAAGAAATTCGAAATCCATCAATATATTTACAATGAAAGCCATTCATGAGTACATTTTGCATTAAAAAACTAGATTAATTTAAAAAGCTTTCGTTTAATTAGTGAATTTCATGTTATATTTATTTCTTAATCAAATTGTGTTCATATTATAAAAAATTGTAAGTGACTTGCGAATAATTTTATCCTCTGATTGTATATTCAGTGGTCCACACAATCGTCGCGTTTCCATGCTAGTCAGATGACAACACGATTTTGACGTTTTGTAACAGTTTATAATTTTTTGCTCTATAACTGTTTAGTGAATCCTAATAAATTTTGAACATAATTAATTACATAATTTTTACTATATATAAAAAAACTGGAGTTTCTAGTTGCGTTTTTTCAAGGTTTAAATAGTGGTTGAAGTGGAATTTTATGAATTCTCCATAAGAAGACGTGTTAAAATTTGCAAACTTTAAGTTGCTATAATTCTTAAACGGTGCAGTGAATCGAACCCAAACTTTGGTAATAGCATTAATTTAGTAAGAATTATATCTTGTCAAATTTTCAAAAATTTTGTTGCGTTTTTATATACCTCCAGAACATCCTTAACTCATTCCGACTAGTAAGAAAATTTTTATTCTCGTGATTTAGTCCCGTGATTTCGTCAAATGCTGTAACTTTCAGATCGTGTCATTTTCGTAAATCTTTAATCAATTGTAGTAATTCAAAAAAATGGCGTACCATCGCAAAGTTAATCTCTTGTTCACGATGGACAGCAGCATCCTGAATTCGCGGTAATTAATTACCAAACGGGAAATGGCCGGCGCCATTAACGGTTCCCCCGGGAAAGTTGCCGAGTTTTTCGCGTCTCGACGGGACCATCCGATTATTAAAACTGTTGCTTCGATCACGAGATGAATATGCGAGAGAAAACTACCTAACTTCTCCCGCAGCGTCGAAGCCGAGTATCGAGCGTTCGCCTCGTGGCACTAACTACAGCCTAACTAGACTCTGGCCGGATATTCGCGGGGTCAACGAACAGGAAAGGGAGTTCAGTGTCGATGTGGGTAAACATAACCACCCCGTTAACCGTTTCGTTATCATAAACTAGGTGAATAATATTGATTCCCGTTGTTCTGTTTCCGACACTCGCCTCCCCTTTCCCCCCTGCCAGTCAAGCATTGTTCCTCGGCCGACCAGAAAATACTTTCAGCTCGTAATTATTTACTGCCAATGGCCGATACTGATAAACTGATAAATCTCCTGCGGTATCCGACACGTCCAAGTTTCATTAATATTAGTAGGTCGCACACTACATGCGCCAATAGTATGATATGCATTTTTGTGCAAAATGGGAATTGAAAACACAGTATTTTAAAATTCTTTAATTGCACTGTCTTGCATTTGATCTACCCCATTTTTGTCATGACTGCGTCAAATCCGCAATGTAAGTATGATATTCCACAGAAATGAACAAAATTTTTATTCCATTCTGCACCCCATAGCTTTCGAATGAAACGATAATAATGAGTCGAGCTCGTAATTACTTACTGCCAACGGCCGATACTGATAAACTGATAAATCTCCTGCGGTATCCGACACGTCCAAGCTTCATTAACATTAGTAGGTCACGCATTTCATGCGCCAATAGTATCATGTGAATTTTTGTGCTAAATGAAAACTGAGAACACAGTATTTTAAAATTTTCTAATTGCACTGTTCAATTGTACTGTCTAACCATTTTTGTCATGACTGTATCAAATCTGCAATGTAGTATTTATGATATTGCACAGAAATGAACAAAATTTTTATTCCACTCTGCATTCCATAGCTTTCAACTGAAACGATAATAATGAGTCGAATGATCTAAGTTCTCGGAGCTATAATTACACTTACAACTAGGATCACTAACAATATTTACTCGATAAAGAGAGGCAGCGAGATTATGATTGGCCCTGATACGGTTTACTGTGGATATAAAACCCCTTTTAATGTAGTCATCAAAATTTTGAGCAAACCAGGGAGTTTGATTTGGGTTGTAGAATTTTTGGAAATAATGTATACCCTTCAATGTTAAAGCCTGCGAATATACATATCTTCCAGTTTTTAAACGACTGCAATCTACATCTCTAGAGAGCGATTATTAAGTCTGTCATTGTACACTAACTGTAAGCCTACTGTATAATTGTTAAAGCTGAAATAAGTCTATAATAGGTTTCAGTGGCTCAATAAAAAAAAATAATGAGTCGAATGAGTGACCATCCAAATTGGATAAAATCTACGGAAAACGCATATTCCAGTAAATATTCTCAGTCTTTCACGCGGCAAAACAGAACTGGTCAGAATTAGACTCGTGATGTAGTCTTTAGTATTTCATTTCGTCCCAGGCTTATTATAGTCCGCGCCCATCTCGACTCTCTCTACTCATCTCCGCACACCCTTCATAAAACGGGCCGACCATAAGTCGCTGAACATCGTCGACCAATGCCCGGTGGTATTGGCGTATACGCGATCCCTTCGGTCGTCGTTTACCTTTACACCGTCCGTTTATTTTATTTAATCCGGTCGTCGATTTTCGCCGGCCGTTCTGCGCGAGAACGCATTGATTACTTCGGCAACCCTGAGGAAACAGGTTTCCCTTTCTTTACTCCCGAGACTATAATAGCAGACGGGAATTTTTTCATTAAATGTCACCCTCTCGCACGGCGCGCAATCTCCCGAGCGTATCGATTGTGACTTGATTCTCGTGGACAATGCCCGCCGAGATATGGTATGTTTCACCGCACTGTCCGACAAATTTTCGATTTTTTCGCATTGCCGACCCTGGGCCAGAACATACTCGATCGAAATCTTATTCAAATGTTTGCCGTGAATGTATCCTGGAAACTCTGTACATATCTGAAATACCTTCGTTATTTTACACAAATATTGCACGCGAAACGCTTGTTTGGATAACGGAAGTCAATTCTCCTAACGACACAATTTTTAACCGTATGTGCCTTTTTTCGATTTTTTTTCTATGTATATTCACCGATTACGCCGAGATGGATGGGCCAATCGGAACGAAACCTTCTGCATCTTGTAGAGTATATTCCCGGGATGGTCCTGTGAAAACAAAATTTTGCATTTTTTTATTCCTTACGATTTTATTTGCGAAAAATGAATTATTTCATGTATGTTCACCGATTACTCCGAGATGGATGGACCAATCAGGACGAAGCCTTCTGCATTTTGTAGAGTACGTCTCCTGATTGGTCTCTTGAAAACAAATTTTGCATTTTTTCATTCTCTGCGGTTTTTATTGCAAATAACCAATAAGACCGAAAAACCATCCTACGGTGTTCTACAAATTCTGCTCGTTCCACTAAAAAGTGTGAAATAAAAAGATTTTATAAAAAAAATTAAACCGACTTCGAAAAAACGAGACTAAAAAGTATGAAATAATTTCCATTTAATTTATGTGAATACACACGAAGTTAAATACAATGCAATCTTTTCGAAGGCGGTGCAAAATTGAAAATTTTCGACACTGGAAATTACGAAAATCCTTGAATTCTTCTACATGCTTTCACATATTAATGTATCTTCTCTTCGCACCTACGGATTTCCAACTTCACCATATTCCAATGAAATCATAATCAGCAACATCTGTCATTTGAAAAATTTTCAATTTTGCGCAGCCTCCGGAAAGATTGTATTGTATTTAAGTTCGTGTGTATTCACATAAATGAAATGGAAATTATTTCATACTTTCTAGTGCACGTTTTCGAAGTCCGTTTAATCTTTTTTTATACAATTTTTTTATTTTACCTAGAGATATTATTCACAATATTGTTCATATTATTAAATATGTTGATATGTAATCAATTACTACACATTTAAGTATTGTATCATAAAATGAAAAAAAATCATATACAAGGGAGTTGTTCTAGGTCGGAAGAAATGTTTAATTTTCAAGTTAAAATAGCTCCGACTACAAAGGGTTAAGTTAAACAATCTGTATAAACGGTTGAACTAATGGTCATTAAGCGTTGTATTAAATTACGACATTGTCTTGAGAAGAGAATTTGTGTGTACACACATAAATTAAATGGAAATTATTTCATACTTTTTAGTGCATTTTTTCGAAGTCGGTTTAATTTTGTATTTGATCGATCCATTTCTCTCATAAATGTATAAAATCCATAATTTTCTATTAACGTGAATCGGATCAGAAACATTTATACGAGATTGAACAGAGTTACAGTAATCGCATCAGGTGTTCTATAACATCGTGCTCGAATTATACAGTTATTCTATTTAACAACGCGATTATACCCCAAAGTGTCTATTAACGTTGATTGTTTGTGCCTTGTCATTTGCGCAAGCCATAAAATGGCTCGGTAATTGCGTTTTCTGATTTCAGAACTTTTGCATAACAGATTGATGTCAGAGCTTTTAGTTGACAGATGCAATTACGTTCTAACGTGATTGAGGCTGCAACACAATTGCAATTAAACTTCGCAAATGGTTGACCTCTGTATTTTCACTTGTTCGTGTCAGAGTTCTGTATAAAATATATACCTCGTGTCTGGAAGAGCGCTTTCCGATGTAAACAACATGCTGAATGTTGGAACAATGCGTCATGCTTTTTATTTATAAGCGCTGTGAATACGACTCTCGTATGTATATAAATAACATCCTCGTATTTCAGTCCGTGCATTAATTAATTGTGCTTCTTCCGAAATTGTTTCGTAACGCTGAGAATGTAATTGGGCGTTAGGGTTTCGGGAAGGCAAAATATAAATTTTATTCGCTAAAACGGAACACTGACTTTCAATTACGATGCTTCTTCTATAAAATTTACAATTTTAGACTCGCTGTTAAATTTAAGCGCGCTGTCACATCTGTCCTTGAAAAAAAAAAAAAGAAAACAGCAGCCTCAAGTCCCATGGTAATGAAATTTAAATAAAAGGGATTGGCGCGTCGTTTAAAATAGATTCCTTTTTAAAAATAAATGACGGACCCTGCGGCGTTCGTTAAAGGAATATCCGTGTTGACCAACAACGAATGACCGGCACCTTGCCGTATGGAAAATTATTAATTACAAGGTTGGTTAGCCGAGTGAAATAAAATGAAAATTTCTTTCAGGGTTCACCGAGCATTTTCTTGAACGTCATCGCTCGCCCGCGTCCCGTTCGTATGTGGTCCGTCCGTGTGCGAGTTCATTTAACCGTCGGGGAAAAGCGGCAACCTGTCTCTCTGCTCCGTATCTATAGCGTTTAAAAAGCGATGTTTTCTTTCATTTTCTCCGAAAGTGATTCTCCATAGAGCCGTTCTTAACCGAACAATAATTCGCAGTCTGTTGCGCGCCGATCGTACAACGCAACGCGGCGAATCGTATTCTTTATGGAGCTGGTATTCGTGTATCGATTCAATTAATTCGCATCACTTGTGCTTCGTTATAAAGCCAGGCCCACGATATAGCTGTCCATAAATCCTGTTGGAAATCCACGGCTCCAAAAAAGTGCTCTCTTCTAAAATAACAGGAATTTTCATCGAGCGACGGCTCTCGTCCCGCGTTAAACCCACAAGCAAAATCATTTATTAAATATTTATGAGAATAATAGCCACTGATAACTCAAATATTAGCTATCCAAATTCTTTCTTTCCTCCATACAATTTATTTTTATATTCAGCAGGTGTCTTTTCATCTTACAAGCTAACAAAATCACAATTTCACGGATAACAAAGCCGTCTTTCTTCCGCAAAAATTGCAGAAAATCGCTTGAAACTCTGCCAATTTCTTTCTTGATAGTCCTCGTTCTTTCTTTTTTAGTTTCTCTGGGTTCCGCGATAACTGCATTCATGCATGTTAACAATGTTCCGAAATCTTTCGATTGAAGTGACTATAATTTCGAGCCGAGGCGAGGGGATGAAATTTTAATGACAGGTTAAAATGAGTTGTTGTCTACTCCGTGCAATATTTGAATCTTTCAATCGTTTCTAGAGCGATTATGTATATTCCTCGTGTAACACGCAGTCACTAGTGGTGTGCGAGAGCCCGAAATATCGGGTCGGGTCGGGAACACGAAATTTTTTCGGGATCGGGACGGGTACCCGAAAATTTCGAGATTCTCGAATTTATCGGGATTTCCGAAAATTTCGAAAACCACGTAATCATTTATATTCATTTTAATGAATACATTCATAGTTTCGGATTTTTTATTCTAGATGTTTTCGAAATTGAAAGAATGTTGTCCATCACGAATCCTTTCAAGAGTGTCTTATGTCATATTCTCGAAATTTTCGGGAACCCGATTCCTTCGAGAATCTCGAAATTTTTGGAAACCCGACCCGACCCGACTCGACCTCTTCTCGACTCGTCCCGACCATCGGGTTCCCGATATTTCGGGTTCTCGCACACCCCTAGAAGTCACTATAGCTAGTATAGTCAGTGAGTGTTGGGAACTGTCTTCCCAATGCGAAATCAGAGTACGTGCCCGGGGGAACGTAAAGCGGGCAAACTTTTTCGCGGCGTATTTGAATTTCAATGGACGCAGTGTTCCACTTAACTTATCAGCTAAAATATTATGGCGTTCGGGAAGATATTTTGCATTTCAAACCTCCGGTTTATTAATTCGCGGGTAAGCAAATAGAAAAGTACGGGTAAAGCGGAGTGAGAAAGTTCGATTTGGAATGTTTGTAACTTTAAATAGAAATTTAGTTATTATTACAGATGCTGTGTTCCGTTATTCTTTCCTATCGTCGATCGAATGGTTTCGTTGCCCGACGAAATATGCATTGAAAAATTTCGTCGCGTATCAGTCCATGCACGCAGGGGATCACTTTATATTTGTTTTCACAGTAGACACGTTCGAGTTTCTGTGAATGCGAGTGCGATCACAATGCGGCTGTCCACCCATGCGTAAACGCGTATCACTGACAATGCATTGCCGACTTTAGCGATGGAGGAGCTCCGCGAATATCTGACTCGTTGTTTCGATCAGTTTTGATGACTTCTAAAGCGCATTTCCCAAGCTGCAGCTCGAAATGTTGCGATGTCGTTGTTCGAAAATAAACTTCTCAGCCATTTTTAGTGGTGACTCTGAGTCACCCCTCGACTGCTAAGGGTCAAATTAGACTATTCGATTATTTGATTCAGCTGTGAAAACACGAGAAGTATACAACATTTTCCTACGCAAATAATTCAATCAATCGTTGAGGAATCACGTTTGATTGTAGAAACGATTTACACGATCTCCCTCCCTCTCTTTAATTTAGAAGATTGTTATTTATCTCCCTCTGTTTTTAATAGCACCGGTAATAACTTAGGAGTTCAATACAAGTGAAGCACTCTATAGTGGATGTTCATAAAGGTCTACACGGTTTTATAGCACGCTTTATACACCGCCACAGCATGCCAGTATAAGGGAAGTTTATATAGGATCTTGTTTGCGAAACGTGTGCAGAATTGAACCGTGATAAAAAGGGGCTTCAATTCTCCCTTAAAATTAACTTTGTGGTTTAGTGAAATATTCCTAGACGATCGTGAAATGGAAATATTCTCGGAAAACTGTTTTTCAAGCAATATTTTGTATAAAAAAAACAAATTTGGAAACATTCAAGACGATTTCACGTATACCTCTCTCTTTCACCATCTTCGTAACATAGCTATATATTTATATTTCTTTGTTTGTTTTTATTATTGATGCAGCCTTTAATGAAGGAAATGTTTGATTAAAGTTTCGCTTTTACCAAACTGATGAACAGATTTCAATTCCAGAAAAATTGGCGTCCTACGCTGTCCAATATTTTTTCGATTATTTACACAATATAAATTTGCATGATATTATATTATATTATATTATATATTTTGTATAAAAAAACAAATTTGGAAACATTTAAGACGATTTCACGAATACCTCTCTCTCTCCATCTCTATAACATAGCTATGTATTTATATTTCTTTGTTATTTTATTATTGATACAGCCTTTAATCAAGGAAATGTTTGATTAAAGTTTCGCTTTTACCAAACTGATGAACAGATTTCAATTCCAGAAAAATTGGCGTCCTACGCTGTCCAATATTTTTTCAATTATTCAAACAATATAAATTTGCATGATATTATACGCGTACCGAGTGAAATAAAAACTGGAACATTTCTAGAATTTGTCACGGATCGACAGAGGTTCGTGGGAAATCGTGCGATCGATACGAGACAGTGACCTCTAAATCGGGAAAATTACTTCCGGTTGAAATCGTCCATCGCGAATGTTCATTCTTCGAATCATTGTAGGTGAAGAGCGCATCGAGCGATTATTTGAATGACAGCAGGGATCATTAGGGATCCCCCTTTTTCCATCTTCCGTCGCCGACCCATTCATTACGTTATAATTGGGACACAACGTTCGAGCATCTCAGTTTTAACGAGACAAATTAGAAAGAAATTACTCGGCGTGAATTTATGTCGATTCTTAAAAACTGTTTTAAATGATTTCATTAAGATTGCAAATTCTATATACAATCGAATGCATCACAGGTGTGCGTCTTCGGAAATGCTTTCCCGCGAGTACCGTAATTTTCGATAGCAAAACGTCTAGGCGAGTTCTCACGTTATTTTTAACTCTGTGAAGCGATTCAACACAATTTAACCGTATCACACATGTGTGGGCGGACATCCACATTGTGGCGACCGGTATATACCTCAAGGCTCTTCCTTCAAAAAACAAACTGCAATATTCCGTCGGTCCAAACTAAAATATAAATATTGAGAACAATAACTTGAAATGTCTAATCAATACTAGACACAGTAATTGAATCTGAGAAAAATGTGTTTCCTGTACGATGATAAAAAGAGTGCACGAAACCGGCAGTTTAATTATTGCTCTCGCGCAGAGAGGCCAGGGAGGAAAACAGATTTCATAGCAAAAATAAAATGGAAACTTCAGCGTTTGTCGATAATAACATTGTTCATTTTCCTAGTCGACGAGAGCTATAAATGTATAAAATCCTCAGTGAACTTGCAGCGATCGCCTTCGCCTGTTTCAACGTTCCTGGTTAGAAAGTTTGTCGTCGCGGAAGTTCGCGGTTGTTTATCGCAAGCTCCCCGTTCTGAATATTTTTCAGGGGGTAAATCGATCAACTAATTTGCTAATTCCGCGTAGCGCGAGACACGTGTTAGGCTCGGTGTTTTCGAAAGGAACGTGCCGGCCGCGTTGTTGACTCGCTTCACATGAATTGTAAATATCGTCGCCTTGCTTTCCTGAATCGAAATTGCCGTCACGACGACGGGAAGTGTCGCGGCTGACCTTTCACGTGACTCGTTGAAAAACTTTCGCGTACACCGATCGAAGCTAAATTCATGCTTCGCTTAAACGTCCATCCGCTTGTAAGTTTCGCGCGAGTGTATAGTGATTTCGCCAATGGGTACGCAGTGTTTTCATACGTCAGAGTACTCATTAAAATTTCATGTGCAACGAGGACAGTCTAACTAAGACACTACAAACTGTATGCAATTCAAATTTTTGTCGACAGTAATTTGCGCCGCGAACTTTCGCAGATCGACGTATGCAGTTCTCGGTTTTGTTGGGAGCCGCATTAAAATTTTATTTCCGGTGAATACAGTCGATATAAGAAACACTATCCTTTAAAGTTCCGCATTTAAAATATTTTAATCGGGGTAATTTGCGCCACGAACTCTTGCAGATCGACGTATGCAGTTTTCGGTTTTGTTGGGAGCCCCATTACAATTTTATTTCCAGTGAATACAGTCGATATAAGAAGTAAAAACTTTCGTAAAATATTTACATCGATTATAATTTGTGTACACAACTCTGTATTCGTTGGGAACTCCATTAAAATTTTATTTGCAATGAATCAGTTAATGCAAGAAACTCCAAACTCCACTTTGCAGTTTTTCATTTAACACGTTCGCTACCACCAACTCCTACCAGTGATAGTGAAATTCATTTTATGAGCTGCGAATGGATTTAAACGTAACCAGCGAAGTGACAATTACAAAAAAAAATAGAGCAACATTCTTCAACTTTAACTGAAACAGGGTGAAATATTTTTTTAACAAAAATGGACGAATTGAACAACGAAATATTTCTGTTCCATGTAAAGAATGAAATCGAACTGTGCGACACACGTGGTTTTGATTTAGCGTGCATTACGCATAGCGCACCGTGCACTTGACTCACTTCGCTCAAATCTTTCTGCAAAACGTGTGCTTTGCTTACATAATTAATGGCGCCTTATGGCTCGGTCGTTGTGACAGGTAAATGACCAGAGAACTTTATACAGTCGCTCGTCTCGTCACATGTTTCAAAGCAGAGTTATTATTGGACATGCTATTTACATAATAGTCGAGCATAGATCATGTGCATCGCGTTTATTGTTAGAGTCAGACGTGCGCGTTACACATATCTCTCTCTCTCCAGATTTCGTGGTGATTTGGAAAAATACACGATCCCATATGGTTTAATCTATCTCGCTTGTCTTTCAAATTTATTGCTCGAACAATTCTCGTATCTCTGAAATATTCTACAGTTTCGATTTCGAAAGTGCCTTCGCGCTTCGATGCTCGATATGAATCAGTACGACACGATTTTTTTTCTACGGTTACCTGCTCTGGACTTTTATTTCCCACATCATTTATTTTACGTTCTAATGTCGCCATTAACGTCGTGATGGATTAAATCTCGCGCATTAGTGCGGAAGCTATTCTATCGTTAAACGTTATACAATAACGGTCTCAGTCACGCTTAGGCTGCTTTCATAGCTTTCATTCAAATATTTACTTCCCTTTCTGTTTGCACTCACTTTTTGATTGACTATTGAAAAAGTTTCACACGAACTGTCATTACAATTCGAACCTTCTCTTTCGGAAAATGAACCGTTGCCCTGGTATCGTGCTTTAGAGCCAAGAATTATGGAAAATACGAGCAGATGAAGTACATTCTGTCAAGAAAGTACCGGGAATCGATCATTTAAAAAGCCCGCTTGAAGGGATTATTGAAATTGTTTTTGTCGCTAAGTTGGCATAACTGTCCTCTATACTCACGCGGAGTTTGAGCGTCACTTGTCATTTAGTTTGTTTACAGTGCGCCATTTTGTCAGTTCATCTCAAGTGTGTTTTGCGATTTTTACAATGGGTAAAAATATCGAACAAAGAATCTGCCTTAAATTTTGCATTGCAAATGGAATTTCGTGTGCCGAAGCGCTGAAAATGCTACATAAGGCTTGCGGTGAATCGACTATCAAAAACACGTGCGTATGAGTGATACAGTGCATTTAAAAGCGGCGGGATGTGGTGGAAGATTTATCTTGCTCTGGTCGGCCATCAACGTCTTCAACTGAACTTCACATTGCTAAAGTAAGGGAAATAGTGATTAAAAATCGTCGTTTAAGTCTGAGAGAGATAGCCACTGAAATTTCTGTGTCTCACGAATCAATTCGTACCATTTTAAACGATTGTTTGGGCATGAAACGCGTTGCCGCTCGAATAGTGCCGAAAGACCTGAAGTTTCTGCAAAAATTCAATTGCGTTAAGGTCGCTGAAGACATGTTAGAACGAGTCAATTCCGACCCAACATTCATAAAACGCATTGTAACTGGTGATGGGACATGGGTTTACGAGTTCGACATGCAAACCAGTCAACAAGCTTCGAAATAGCACCCGTTTTCAGTCGATAGATGACATAAAAGAGAATTCGTGGGGAGTTGATACCAAAAAATGCGTTTAAAAAATGTTTTGATGATTGGGTTATTCGTTGGCATAAGTGTGTTATTTCGAAAGGAGCCTACTTTGAAGGCGATGCAAAAGATTTGGATGAATAATACACATTTTGTGTTTCATCCACCAATTCCCATTACTTTTTTGACAGAATGATGAAACAGTGAAAATGATAAGGAGAATGTAATGCTTAGTGGACGAGGATTTTTGTAGTATTAAAATCATTTTCCTCGGAGAACTGGATCATATACGAAAGTCTTAAGTGTTGAGAAGAAACAGAATTGTTAAATTGTTTGTTGGTAGCTTTATGAAGTAGATATGTACATGAATTTAATGCTTCTCAAAGTGTAGAATATACTACATTGTTTCGTGCTTATTAAAATTGTGCACGATGTGCCCGTTTAACTCTTGTTAAGACAGAAAATATTTATTTTAGTCACAGATCCGCAGTCTGTTAGCAGAATTTCGTATTCACTGCTGATGGTTTGTATATCGTTGTGAAAACAGCCTTAAATGTCTCTTGTGAAGCGTTTGTTCGGATAAAGAGCTCTCGAGGATCTAGAAAGCTTTCAAGTCTGACGCAAAATGTTCGGGAACAGAATGTGTTCGCGCTAGGAAAGGATTAACAATTAAACTAACGGTGATTTAACTCCTCGGAGCGGCTTCAGCGTTGAAACTCAAACATTTTACCGTCGAAAGTGTTGAAAACACCATGTTGATTAGTGTTGGGGAGCATGGGAGATCGTCGCCCAATTTTCTTTTCACAAACCGGTCGGACTATAGGCGATATTTGCATGTGCGAAGAAGGGAAAAAAGCAACGGGTCGATATCGAGTATTAAGCGTTGTTCAAAGAACCCTTTGCCCTTTGTCTTCATCGGCCGTATCGACTTTATAGGGGATATATTTACTTTGAAATTCAACTGGGAATCTTATCCGCGTTGCCTTCAAGGAAAATGCCGACGCATCGTCTTGTTGACGAAAGTGTCGCGCGAAATATCACGTCGCGCGCCGCAGCGAAGCGGTTTATCATTGCATAATTTACCCGTCCTACGTTCCGCAACCTTTGATTCGCGGGGTGCACCGATGACGTCGTTCCTGCTCGATGGGATATCGGTTCCGGGGGGCTTTGTGTGCACAAAAAACAGCCACCTGCGAGCCGAATGCAATTAACAACGATGTAGGTGGATAGAGTGTAGGCAGCGGTCACCAACGAAGTCGTTCCGCTGCAGCCTGCAGTTCGGTTGCTTTTCATTTATTTCAAATACTGCTGACCCTACCGCAGGAAAATTGTTCGAAAACGCGCGATAACGGAACGAGATTGGAGCTTTTACTAAAAAAACGATCATTCGATATGGCGCGGTACCATTCAGCCCTTATAGCGACAAACGAGTATCCATTTCGAAAATTTCCTTTAGCTGATTTCTATGTGCTCCTGTGGAAGTATTAAAATATATTCGCCTAGATCACGTTATCTCATATTTTTGAAGTTTATAATCATAATATCGTCTACTGAATCTAGGAACTAGGTAATTTATAATTCCTTATTTTAGAGAAATTGATGAAACAGTATTTTAAGGTTTTAAGATTATGGTAGGGAGACCGTTATTTTAAACATAATGCCAATATCTGCTTATATTTCTTTATTTTAAGTGGAACTATACATGAAAAAACAACATTTTGGATTAAAAAAAATTTTTTTAAAGTCGAGTTGCACATTTATAACGTAAATAGAAATCTGTATTTATTTTTTATATACTTTGAACACTGCTCACTAGATGTCGTAGATTACTTTGATAGGTTACCCAGTTTTTACATTAAATTCTACTTGATTTTTTGTTTAATGCGAACTAGATAATTCAAAATGTCCAAATTTCAAGTTACCTAGTTCTTACGTTCAGGCGGCAATATATGGATGTAAATACACTCCTCAAAAGAATTAAGGAATCACCTCTGCGAACCCGAAAAATTGCTACTAGTTTACATGATCATAACTCCGGCCAGAATTGCTGCACCGATATCCTTAAACAGTGGTTTGAAAGCGTGAAACCTCTAGTTTCGGATGCTCTGTTTCAAATCGTTGCTATGTTGGTTTTTTACAAAGTTATAACGAGATAAAGACAGCATTGACGGTTAACAAAAATGTTGAGCAACTTTGTAACATCTCACGGGGAGAAACAAATTTGTTTGATAAATCGCGTTGATATCATTTGAAAGTGCTATCTTTCCTGTGTAAAATGTGTGGCTGTTGATTATTGTGCGATTTCTTTTATTCGAGTTATTCAACATTGATGTAAATATTGGCTTTTTAACTTTAACTGGCTCCAGAAAGCAAAAAAATTATCGTAGAATCTTATGCAAAAAAGCAATAGAAAGAGCGTTTCTTTCTGTTCGGGGCACCTCTTTTGTTTTTTCAATTTCATTAACATTTCGATATACCAGGTGTTTCTGAAAATATGCACAATTTCCACACACGCACACGCACACACATACACAAAAGAGACATAAATCCGGCCGAGCAACCTGCACGCAGTTTGTCTTGGGTAATACTAACGCCGGTGGCAGTGTATTCAGAAGTAGTGTTCCTGACTTCTCAACATTTTTCATTTCTCGAGAAATGAGAAATAAGACTATATTTCTCGAGAATTCTCACGAATTCTCTAGAATTTTTAAGAAAATAAAAAAATATTGGAAAACTTATGATACATATTTGGAATATCGTTGACAATATTTATCGGAAGCGCAAAAAACATTAACTCAATGTTTATTTTGTCAAATATGTACATTAGGGTGGACCTAAGCTACACTTGGAGAAAAATTTTTATCGACATATAATGCACGCAACTATCCAGTATTGTACCTTTAGGTGAGAAAAAAATTTGTGCACAGTTTGAGATCGATCGGATAAAAGTATGACGTGGCGCAATTAAATTGAAAATTTTGAAAATTGTGAAATTCACCTTAACTATGGAACATGGCACATCGTTGGATTTGTCTTTTTTCTGAATAGGAATACAGAATAATTATATGAGCTCCTTTACATAAAAATAACGATGACCTTGAAATTTCGAAGTATGATTTCCAAAAAATTTTGTTATTTTGCCATTATATTTATCTTATTGAACAGTGCAAATTTCTCCTCTGACATTTTTTCGTATAACCACAAGTAACAGCGATATTTAAATAGCTACATTAAAATGTAGCATGGTAGGAAATACACATATAATTTATTCATTTCCGAAAATATGTTATAAAATAAATGAGATTCATAAGAATTTTTCTAGATTTAAATTTCTCGAGAAATACTGTAAATTTTCGAGAAATGAGAAATAACCAATTATAAAATTTCTCGAGAAAGAATTCTTGAGGTGGAACACTAATTCAGAGATGTCAGGCATCCGCTGTACGTGGTGTGGTAATTTCTGCGAACTTCAAACACAGCTGCCATAGGTAAAAAATTGTCGCAGCGAGTTCATGGGGTGCTCAATCGAATCGGCAGAATCTCTGCTCAGATTGATCTGACTTTCGGATCATGGTATTGCGATAATTTCTTGGCGAGATATAGCGAGTTAAAGGAAAAATGGAAATTGTGTATATTTTAAGCATATCTTCAGAAACACCTGGTATATCGAAATGTTAATGAAATTGAAAAAACAAAAGAAGTGCCTCGAAGAGAAAGAAACGCTCTTTCTATTGCTTTTTTGCACAAGTTTCTACGACAATCTTTTCGTTTTCTGGAGCCAGTTAAAGTTAAATAGCCAATATTTACTTCAATGTTGAATAACTCGAATAAAAGAAATCGCACAATAATCAACAGCCACACATTTTACACAGGAAAGATAACCCTTCCAAATGATATTAACGCGATTTATCAAAAAAATTTGTTTTTCCCCGTGTGATGTTACATAGCATACGTAGCAACATAGCAACGATTTGAAACACAGCATCCGAAACTAGAGGTTTCACGCTTTCAAATCATTGTTTAACAATATCGATACAGCAATTTTGACCGGAATTATGATCATGTAAACTACTAGCAATTTTTCGGGTTCGCAGAGGTGATCCCTTAATTCTTTTGAGGAGTGTATATACCGAAAACGTTTATTTCCCATGAAAACATGCAATCTAGTTACACACGATTGACAGCAAAGCGAACAACGTTTGCCTCGTGCAGACTGATTGAGAGAAAACAATACCATGCATCGATTCCATTGTTAGCTCAAGCTGGCAATAATCGAACACCTAATACTTCGATTTGATTAAAATCGCAGACAGCGAAAGTGATTGATTCGTGAAAACTCGGTGAACGAGTTTAGGCATCATCGGAACATTCTCCGCACAGTGCGCGATATTCGTATCAGAGCTGCCATGCTCGGTCGGAACGATTTGGCATGCAGCGCGGATCGTTCGAACGTTTAAACTTTTATTAATAGACGCCGTCTCACCTATTTAATGGTCAAAACCGTGCACCTGTGCTTTGTTTATGGAACCGCAATTTTCATGCGCGAATTCAATCGCGAGAGATTCAATTTCGATCCCGAGGAGAATTTCGTTCTCGATGAGATAGACTTCGCAGCGACCCGGTTCCGATATAATCGATTAAAGGATACCGAGCCACTGCGTACGTTTTGCTCCCCTTTTATTTCGCAAATCGAGTTCCGCGGGAAATGGCAGTCGGTATAATCCAGTGCAGTGGCTTCGGGGAATAAAAAGTCATACTCTCATTGTGCGCAGCTTTCAACTGGATCTCGTATCGCATTATTGTCGAGGAAAGACTTTCAATCCATTTTTTAAGCGGTTTTACTTGTCGCGCAAGTACCATTTTCCTGAGAAAAATTTGCAATTCAAAATTGCATAGAAAATACTTTTTACATCGCCTCGATGAATGAGACATTTGGGCGACCATCATTAAATGGACCACCCAGTGTGCGTCGTCAGAGCCGAAAGGGTTAGGTGACACTGAGTCACGAGTTGTCCCGAGATTCGTTGTTAAACCAGGCCAGAAGTCAGATTATCCTGGTGTCAGCGCCTCGTCAATGATTGTCTTTGTTGGCTCGATGCAGCAAGTTTAATTCTCGCCGGAGCGAAAGCAAGTAGCGCGCGCGTTCATTTGAGTTTCTCGCGAAAGGAGTCAAGGGGACAAAGCCGGCGTATAGTCGGACGGAGGGACGGACGGATATCGGAATTTTCATCATCTAAACATGTCCTGGACATGTCCCAGACACGACAAGGCGAGGCTCGCGCTGCGGAGCATATCAGATTTATCGCGTTTGCATTAATGCAATACCTCGGCGCAGTTTAAACGGGCGATTCACGCGCGCGTGTTCGCCGAGGCGCTCGCTTTCTGGAAAAGCGATTTCCCCTCTGGTGTTTTTCACATTTTCCACCATCCGTGAAACACGTTTGTCTCGCCGGCGCTTTGTAATTTCTTGTGTCGGCTTATCCTTCTTCTCAAAGAGGCTCTCCGATTCCCTTTGAAATAATCGCTGCTGGCATGCTCGCAATCAGTTCGCTCGGGTTTAATTAAGAAAAAGATCAATCGGTTTATCGATTACGATTATTTGTTCCGCTCATGGAGGTCACTTGTTTATCCGCTATCGTTCGTTACGATTCATCAAATCGTCATTTTATCATTTTACAGCAAAAATATTTATTTATTATTTATTGTGAACGGACCTTTTACACAAATGTTTATAATAGAACAAAGACTTAACGTAAATTACTAAGAAAGGACATGCACAAAAAACTGTTGGTATAAAGGTACTGATAGTATCAGTTAATCCTGCGTACTTTTTCTTTGGAGTTCGTAATAATTCGATTTATAGGATTTATTAATCCATATGTGGATTTGCATTTAAGTGTTTGAAAAGCTGCTCGAGATCTCAAAGCACGTTCAGGTGCGTAAAAATTGATTTGCATAAGGAGAGAGGGACAAAACAAGTATTTCGATTCCCACTATACGATTCTTATAGAGTTTTCCGCGCTGATTCCAAATCTGTCCTTCATTTTTCTCCTAGACGTACAGTTTTTGAGAAAATTGAGTTTTAAAAAAAGACATATTTTTCAACTTTGAACAAGCTCGGAGACAGGATTCCATGGAACTTTCTTGCCATTCTTCGCGCTCGACGGTCCGTATCGAACGCCCACAACTCGCGGTGCCACGTAAACGCATTAGACGCGAGATCAATCGGCGATCGACTGGTTTACTTTCCGGCTTTCTGGATCAGTTATATCCGCCGTTGAACGCGGCCCGATGCCGACACCGTCAGTTTCAAGAATCAATTAACGCTTAGCTGCCGCCATTTAGAGAATGATTCCTTTGCAAATATTCCCCGAAGCACCGAGGATCTTTGTACCCGCGCCGAGATACCGTGCTTCGAGCTTAAGTGGAGCGCAAGGGGTGCTTGTTAGTCGAGCATTAGCGGCACCGCTCGTTTCCAAGTCGAAAAAGACTATATTTACGACTAGCGAGGGGTCGGTAGCCGATGCGGCATTGTAGCTTCGATCTTTTTAACATCTCAACGAAAAATGCTCTGTGTCCATAAGGAGACTATCATAATTTCAATTATTTTCGTTTTTGGAGAGGAGTTACCATATTGAGTTTTGTCTTCCTACTCTACGCCGCTGTTCCCATACACTTCCGCTATGACCTACAGTGGTGCCGAACGCGAATCTAGCTATAATCCATACTTCATAACGATGGACTGGCGAGCGTACAGCTTGTCAAATCTAGCTGTGTGGTTGACCAAAACATAGGAATGGGCAAACAAATACAAAGATTTCCCCTTGCGGGGGACATTCAGCCGCACAGCTAGATTTGACAAGCTGTACTGTCGACATTTTAAAAATTGGAATATAAAACCGAATGTTCCATTTATAACTCCTAAAATAATTCGAATTTCTGTTTCAGTTCATTTACTAAAAGGATTAACATAACTCACTCACTCTTTAATGGCTCGTTGTTAGAGAAATAAACCATCACCATTTTATAACGTTAGCAATTTTAAAAAATTGGAATAAAAAACTAAAAGTTCACGCTTATATTCTCGAAAATAATCAAAATTTTTCGTTCGGTATACCTGTGACAAACATTCTCAAACTGTACTTTTTCGGTGTACAATATTATAAGGGTGTGTTCACTTCACAACTGCGACACATCGCAACATATTTACTTTCTAAAAGTTGCGACCTAAAGTTGATGGTCCGTCAAAAAAATGCAATTTTGCAATCCACCAATAATCCATTCAAAAATCAATTTGTTTCGAGACGAGTGGGGCGGTGCACAGTGGTGCCGAACGCGAATCTAGCTGGACAAAAATCACATTTTCGCAGAAGAGCGCGAAACATATTGGGACTTCATTATAATGAAACGGTTGGTAAGGGTCAATGATCATTTACTCGAAGAAGTGTTGTAAAATGCTTTTGAAGCAGGTAAAAAATGAGTTTTTGCGGGTATCAAACCATTGCACGCGCCAGTCGCGTTTCAAGCGTTCTGAACGAACATTGCCTTCGATTTTTCACATGCCTATTTTACTTTGTTGGATATGGATAGTTCTAAGAAAGGTATGTACTTATATATTTCACAGAAAACCCAATAATATCTACGTAAATAATTGAGTTCTGTATCATTATTTGTAAAGTATTATATTTTCTGTCTTAGCAAGTTGCTTTACCTTTAGGTAGAGTTACAAAAAAAGCTTTGCAATCCTTTGTCATACTTTCACTCTCAAATCGTAGATTAAATATGGTAGAACCATCGTACAAAAAATTTACGTCGGCCCGTATCAACCTTCTTTGTTTTTTACATTTTAGTGGGGCCTGCTAAAACTTCTTGCGCGGAGCTATTTCATGTTTGGCGCAGTGAGGCGAACGTTGCTAAAAGAAGTGCTTGTGTATACAGAGTGTCCCAGCTAACTAGACCACTTTAAATATCTTTGTTGTTTTTCCAGATACGTCAAATGTATGAAGGACAAAGTTGAATGGTAAAATGGGGCTCATAAGATACCATTTAATAAGATAAGATACCATCAAATCATTTGTCGACGATTTCACAATGTCGAGGAAAACATAATGTCGACGAAAGTTATTGTCGGTTAAATCGTGTCGATCAAATGAGTTGTCGACGAACCCATGGTAACCCCTTAGTACGACAGTGATGGTGTTTTAGAGTTATTTAAATTGAAATATCTCCTGAACTACTAACTTTTATATCTATACATAGGTTAGTACTTTTTTATAGCACATGTCCAGCTGCATCGATTGATGTATAAAAAAATACCTTCCATTCGC
Source organism: Lasioglossum pauxillum (assembly GCA_933228785.1). Taxonomy (NCBI): domain Eukaryota; kingdom Metazoa; phylum Arthropoda; class Insecta; order Hymenoptera; family Halictidae; genus Lasioglossum; species Lasioglossum pauxillum. The sequence continues at coordinate 33,493,160 of OW121701.1, read as the reverse complement.
TTCCGATACCATTCCATTTAAGAAAATGAAGGTGACCTTCATATCTCTAAAAAAAATTACATAAAAACAAAAATTTTGTTGGTATCGTATGAGCTCCATTTTACCATTCAACTTTGTCCTTCAGACATTTGACGTATCTTTAAGAACAACAAAGATATTCAAGGTAGTCAAGTTTGCTGGGACAGCCTGTATAATTATGTAATGCACTATTTTAATTTAAAAGACAGTAGTGCTGATGAAAACAAGTCTATTAAAAAAGTGTGTGATAGATTTTGCGTAAATTTAAAGAACAGGCGGCAGGAAAGTTACTGTAGTGTAATTAAATTTCTAAACAGAAATGAACAGTGGTTGGACGGTAAAATCTAGTTTCCAAATAAAAGTATAGAAACAGTAGATGCAAAATCTTTTGGTAGAGGACGTCCAATGAAACAACTTGATGAATGTTCTGACAAGAGCAAGAAAAGGAGGATCGATACATTTGTGAAGGATATTAGATTTGAAAACGTTGCGGGGTCATTAAACATTATAAATAATTTTGGCCAGCTGGATCAATGATAAGGTTCGGTTTGGAAACATTTTGGTGCAAATGCCCAATTGTCACCACGATGTTTTCAACATTTCGGATAATCCGGCAAGAAAATGTTTCCAACAAAAGTTAATCGATACACAGTCATCTATAAATCCCAATAAAAAAATTTCACAAAACTTATTACATATTGCTGTAGCTGATGTCAAGACGAAACCAATTACCTACTTAACTACGGCTTTAAGTCTTAAAATAATGCTAGAATAATTTTGTTTAGATTCTCGATCGGCACCAGTGTCGCCAGATGAGGGGAATCACGGTGAGATGATGTACCTCCTCTCTGATGACCAGACCAGTCCACGGCACGGGCACCGTGGTCTAGGGTCTTAGTGGGGGACGTTGGAGTGTACGCATGGTGCTGGAATGGGATAGTGGAAGGGGAAAAGGAGAAGAGAAAATGAAGCCGGTTTCTACCTCATCTGGCGACACTAATCGGCACCTCTGTGCGGCCCAGTCACGTGACGCTAATCCGCTACTCGCAGAAAGAGAGGGGGAACTTTTCCCCTGATCTGGCGACTCTGCTTTGGAATCAGCCTCGAATCAACTCGTCATTCCCATTTAAAATACGACTTTTCAGATGCCGCATATTTGTCAGCGTTAACAGGAATACGCATACGAGCCGTGTCACTCAACGACCGCGCGCATGCGGATCCCTCCGTCTGGTAACCGAAATTAATTTTGTGCTGGCAACTGTTTGTCTGTCCGTGACATTGTTTAACTTCTGAAATATGGATATTGTCCGCCGGCTGCCGAAAATTGCCAGCGCGGATTCTCATTATCCGACGTGCAACAGTTAGGTCGGAAGTCGTTTGCGGCTGTGGTGGGTTAAACCGAGCGAAATCACAGGATAGGTACCGTTGCGCAATTATTCGAAGAACTTTAATCATCCGAAAGATGGGACGACGAGGCGGGTGTACGAAATTGTATCGTATCCAGGCGTAGCCGTGCGAATTCTCGACGGAACGAGCAACAAGGTCGAGGTACGCGAATTCCACGGGACTGGTCGCATAATCTACCAGTAATTGGATTACCGATTACGGTACGCGATCCACCCTGATTTATTTCGCCGCGACGAATTCCCTGTAATTCTCAGACACGCGCTAACGTTCCACCTGCCGTTAGATGGCGTGCCAATATTATTAACGACTGCGCGTATTCCTGACTATGCGTATCGATCGATCATTGCCAGGTTAAAATTCTAATTGCACGAATCTGACGTTTCGCCCGCACAGACACCAACCTGCTCACCGGAATGATGTACTTTTACCTTCGTCGAATCGCGGATTAAAGAAGCTATTTCCTCGTCGTTAAACAGCCAGCCTCTCTAGTCTCAACAGGTCCTCTAACAATTTTCTAGATGGATCTGGCAACCTCGTCGAGCATTCGGCGTCTCGAATTCCTTCAAAGACACACCCTCTTCGTAATTGGAATTAACGCGGTGACTGCGGTCCACTCGGCTACCACGAAATTACACAAAAGGAAACCTATTCGATAGAAGAAGAACTGAGATGTTAAGATTTCTGATATTATTATTTTATTTATTATCAGGGTGTCCCAGCTAACTTGACCACCTTGAATATCTTTGTTGTTTTTAAAGATACGTCAACTATCTGAAGGACAAAGGTGAATGGTAAAATGGGGCTCATACGATACCAAAAAATGTTGTTTTAATGTAATTTTTTTTCAGATATGAAGGTCACCTTCAATTTTTTTAAATGGAGTGTCCTATTTTTTATACCATAGATCGATAGAATATGAAATTCTGAGTATAAAAGTGTTGTCCTAAACCTAATAGTTAACGAGATAATATCCAATGAAGAAAGAAAATTGTTTCGGTAATACCTCGTAAACTATTAGGTTTAGGACATATGAAGGTCAACACTTTTATACTCAGAATTTGATACTCTATCGATCTATGGTATAAAAAATAGGATATTCCATTTAAAAAGATGAAGGTAACCTTCATGTATCTAAAAAAAATTACATAAAAACAAACATTTTTTTGTATAAAGGTTGAAATATGTTTCTCGATCGAAAATTGAATAACAAGAATTTATGATTTCGGCGCCAGGTTCGATCATTCATAATCATAAATTCTTGTTACTTTTTGGATCGTATGAGCCCCATTTTACCATTCAGCTTTGTCCTTCAGACATTTGACGTATTTTTAAAAACAACAAAGATATTCAAGGTGGTTAAGTTAGCTGGGACACCATGTATATCACCTTGCCTCCCGGCTTTAGATATTTTGTTCCGTATATTTAAAAAAAAGTCAATGATTAAGTGTTCAAAAAATTCATTTTTGCGGGCTCGTTAAAAATGTTTCGGCCGTATATAGAGAACATTTTTTAGTACAAACAACTGACGGAACTAAGTTTTCAAATTTACAGAATAATCTAATAGTTTGCTGCCAATCTACCAGTGTGATGTACGTACAAAAATCAAAATAAAGAGTACAGAGTTTGCTTTTAAAGAAAATAGAGAGAGAAATTTTGTTGTATGAAATGAAGCTTCAAAAGAGTTCGTATGTGCCGAAGTGTGTACGTAAAGTCTTTATGAAGTTTTTCCGCTGCCTAACATTTTAGAGAATCCTTCCGGGATCGATTACCATATCAGCCGGTCTCGGATAAGGAACACGCTTAAAAGTTCCCCGACAAATCCAATGTGAATATTGGTCCCGCCGATGCTGCCGTGGTAGACAGCCCGCGTGTTCCATTATAGTTCGCAACACAAAGAAGGAAGAGATATTGGCGGCGCGAGCAAACACAGCAGAGCTTCTCGTTTACGTTCCCGATTTGAAGCTACGTTAAGTATGCATGAGGTTACCGGTTTGCCGAGCAGCGTAGAATTCGTTTCTTCCTGCATTCGTACAATTGTAAATAAATAAGCTGGTTAAAATACGAGCTGTCGGGTGCGGATTTTGGGTCATGGACGATCTGGCGCGTGATTCGAGAATTCGGGAGAGCCGTGACAGTAGAAGTAGTGTAGAGATGCCGAGGTTTCTGGCGGACTATCGTCAAAATACTAAAAAATTTTACATTGATTTTAAAGATGATAACTAGACTGCGGATCTTTATGCAAAATAAAAATTTTCTGCATCAATTGTAGAAAACCCAGGCCAAGGAAAAAGTCCTTTCCTTCTTTAGTAATTGTAGTGGGTTGGAAATAATACATTGGTGTTTCTAAATTCTCTTCGCCTCTAATCTTTTGTAAATTGTTGGACTTACCCATTTTTGTTATTAATGCATAAAATCCGCAGTCTAATGATGACACTCTAATACGATGAATATTAAGACAGCCAGAAAAAATGAAATAGCAGAGAGTCACTAACCATTTAAAATTCGGATTTGTTCGTAAAAGAATGTGAATTTTTAAAAAGTAAAATGGTCTTTTGAGCCACCTTGTACGTTTTGATCTGAAACCTTAGCATGAATTTCACCACAGAGATAGAAACGAAAGACATTCATTTCGATCTCCGGATTAATGGATCCTCGTTCCGGGTTCCAGGTATCGTTAACAGAGGCGACTCGTTCAGAAGAAGAAGATCAAGATCAAACTCCCTGGCACCGGCTAATTCCGAGGCGGAAACGAAGAATGCGGCGCCTCCGAAAGAAATTTGCTCGTACGCTGTCGCCATGCTGGGAGGAAGGGGTGTCGGAAAAACCGCCCTGATTAGCCAGTTCATGACCAGCGAGTGCATAAACGCTTACGACAGGCAGAGAGGTGAGTGCATCCAACAAAAATTCAAACTATGGTGGTGCTCGGTTAAATTTACACGAGTCAGCTCCGCTCTTCCCCCATAATTCACCTGTCAGCGACATTGCCGCAAACAGTCCCTTTGATAGATTATATGACGTCACGTTCCTAGAATTGCCCCACCAATACTGCCAGTACTTGGAGACGTCACGATCCTTACTGTAGCTGGGGAAGGAAAGAACCGTACCGTGAAATTAGGCTAGGCTAGGCGATCTGGCTAATAGTTCGGGGTATCGTATTGGCAGACAGAATTTCCAAGATTTGCGACACGGGTCGCCCGATAAAGCGAAAGGTCACGCATAAATCGTCGGACGACCCAAGAAGTCAATCCTGTAGGAGGTAGAGGTACTTTTCTGCTCCCAGCGAATTGTATCGCATTGTTGGCTCGCTGCTGCTGTGCGACCTTTTTCCCTCGATTCACCCGGTACTCTTGGAGGAATCCCGAAGCCACAGAATGAAATAGTTGTTGGCTTTTAGTGCGCTCCGTGTGTGCTTTCATCGCGGGATTAAAACGCCGGAACGAATGCAACCGGCGAGATAGCCGGCCGCGTTCTCTAGCCTATTTGTTCGCTAGTACAATCTCCGATTTTCGAACTCTTTACTTTTTCATTTGCGTCATTCGCCCCTCTGCCGCTCCTATTTTCTAATTCCTATCACCGTGCTGTGGCTCTTTAACCAAAAACGTTTCGAAGCAATGCTATCAATTGGAATGATAAGCAGCAGAGATCCCTATTTCACGTGTGGGTCATTCGATGCCAAATCGATCACTTTTTGCAGGCACCATCGTCGATTTTCTTCTAAATGAAATATGTTGTAGTCCACGTGAAATTAGGGGGGTTTAAGTCATCATTTTGCCGGTTTCGAATTTTTTAGAAATGCCAGGACTTCAAAGTTTTCAATTTTTGGCCCATTTCGGCGAAAACGGGCCTCGCTTACGAATTTTTATCTCGGGAACTGTTTGTCCGATTGAGCTACATTTTTTTTGTTTTATTCGGAAAGCATCGGGCTATTACAAAATAATTTTTTCAACCTCGAAAATCAGCTTTATAATGTCGAAAAATTTAAACAAATGCTTAATGGAAGCAATTGCTCAATGGAAACCACGAGAAGGTGGTGGTGCTCTTCCATCGGGAAGGGATAAGGAGGGTTTATGGTAAGATGTATGGATAGGATCATTGTGTGGGGTGGACTTCAGAATTATGGAGAAAAATATAAGATAAACTATTTCATTACACTAAAAACAGAGCCATCATTATCGCACGAGCAAGTTTTGCATAGCAGTTCTTTATTCGATAATGGGGTAAAGCTATGAAAGCTTCTCGTGCCTGTAATTGGTAATGCTGTTGCAAAGCAAGCTTGTTAACAATCAGCATAATTGTTATTGTAACCAAGAGTGGTTCCTGATATTGTTCTCCAAGTATAAATAGGGTTATTTAATCGAATACAGTCTGCTGGTATTTTCTCAAGACCAGCGGAATAGACAACGGATCATAATGGCGGTGACCTCGACTCGCCTCTACCTGAAACGGGGATCTTTTTCAAGGGCTCATTTTAAAGGGAAAATTTCAAGGAATACAACCATATTTTTCCAAAATTTAAATCACTCCGGCCCCTCATTGAAAAAAACGTAAAAAAAGAATTTGTTTAAATTTTTCGACATATAAAGTTGATTTGCGAGGTTGAAAAAATTATTTTGTAATAGCCCAATGCTTTCCGAATAAAACAAAAAACAATGTAGCTCAATCGGACAAACAGATCCCGAGATAAAAATTCGTAAGCGAGGCCGTTTTCGTCGAAATGGGCAAAAATTGAAAACTGCCATTTCTAAAAAAATTCGAAACCGGCAAAATAATGACTTAAACCGCCCTAATTTCACATGGACTACAACATATTTGATTTAGAACAAAATCGACGATGGTGCCTGCAAAAAGTGATCGATTGGGCATGGAATAACCCGTGTATCTAATTCCAAATACATGTGTACACGTGTAGTAAACGAATCCGGATCTCGATCTGTGTAGTTTTTAATACCCGTGTATTTCTGTTTCACGGGTGCACGTGACACGTAAAACGTGTTAACAATCCGTGAAGACGGATTTGACACGTTCGATTCCGGCGACATATGCGTTAATGATTTCGATCGAATTCTCTTCGACTGTTGATGTTAGAAGTGAGTCGTAAGCGAGCCAGCATTCCTCGGTAAATTGTTCCACATTATATTCTTTCCTTAATGATTTTAGTCGGCTGGATCTGAGACGTTCATATTTTAAATTCTTTAATCTGCGCACTGTTTGAAATTGCACTCATTTCTGTTATACACGCTTGAAATCCGATGACAAGCGTTGAATAAACGCGATTGAAATGCGAGACAGAAAGAGAGCATGCTTGAACAAGTTGCGGCAAGTGTCCGACAACGATGACTTGTGGTCCCAAAACAGCGTGCGATCAGGTGAAAAGAGCGAATCATCGTGTCGAATAGCAGCGAATACGATGAATCATCGAATTTATTTTGCGCGAGAATTTTGTTGGCAACGTTGTCGATGCACTCGTCATGATGGACACTCTCTTCTGCTCTATTTCATAGCTGCATCAGCGTTTCCGTGAAGAGTTTGTATCACGGAAATACCCGTGTGTCGCAACGAGACAGCTCGCGAGTAGAACATAACTGGCAAACATGTAAATTTTGTCCGCGGCTTTTCAATCCAACGTTTGAGAAGATTTAATCGTCTTTGTGTGGCGGTTGAAATTTTTCGCTTTTCCGGGGACGCAATCTCCCGAATAATAAAACGCTCGCAAGGGTATGTAGGTCGAGGACCTGAACGTGTCTCGGTGACGTAAAATATTGTCAAGACGCTGTCAATCGAGCCGAGGCTCCCTGTTAAAACAGAGAGATCAGACTCCCGCTGGAATCGAGAAGAGAACCTACTCAAACTATCGAACCAGTATAGCGTTATCGTCGAATTGCCGGGCGCGACAGTGTTTCCCCGGCTTTTCTCTTCTCCATTCAGTTTCGGAGTTTACAGGAGCAAACAATTCCTGAGAGCTTTTTAAAGGATGTAGGTCAGATACTGTTTTGAATCTTGCGACGCTTGCTGCGAGCTAGTTTCCCACCGTTCAGACGACATTATGCTTGACATTAGCGACTCGTGTTGCGTTATTCATTAACCGTTCGCCGCGTTCGCATGGTCAAACATTTCCCTCGAACGGGGGATTATTTGCGGAGGGGAAACAATCAATTTCCATCGAGCTATAAATTATTTTCAAAAATGGCACCGCCGGAGACCGTAACTGCCTCCAGCGTGACTACGCTTGCCAAGTACGAGCGGAATAACGATTTCGACGGAAACTCCTCTCCGGCGCGGCGTCCGCGCGCCGCCCGGGCATCTTAAATAAACCGATTTATGTCCACCATCGTTTTTAAGAGTTCGAAAATGCATTTGCATTGCACGTTCGAGTAATGGCCGCGATAAAAGCGCCAACGCCAACGCCAACGTCGTTAAGTGCAAACAGCAGCTGCTCCGAAAAAGAACAACGGATAACGAAATTCTGCAACATCCTCGCAGCTTGCACTTCCGCAAATTGTTTCTGATTTTGAGTGCTACCAAACTGACCGACCGGTACATACCGGCGCAATTGTTCACATGTAAAGTACCGCGGTACAAATAAAACATCTGACAACGTTCACTTGATTTTGCATTTATTACATATTGAATCGATAGTAATTATTTTGTGTAAGAAAAGATTTGCTGTTCTTTGTTATCGTGAGGAAACATCCTTGAAGCTACGCCCATACCGAACCGACATCGAGCAACTTTTTGTCGCCTTACTTCCTTCGGTAAAAGAAGAGGCGATAAAAAGTTGCTCGATGTTGTTGCGGCGTGGAAATGGCTTCAGAACGACGCCCGCGAGGTTCAAACCGAGTCACCGGGGACTTTCTCGAAAATTCACGGCACGATGATCGGCTTGGACGTTTTTAGGTACGGGGGCGTCAGCAACGAGTTCGTCGATCGTCTAACTAGGTTTCAGCATGTTGCCTCGAAACACGCCGCTCTCTGTACGCGACAACATTGGCGAGTGGTAAGTTTGCGCGGAAAGTTGACAAAACTTTGTTAAGCAAATGAGCAACTTCAGCTTGGAATGAGAAAATGCGTTTACGCGCTGACGACAGATAACGACGCGTTGTCTGTTACCGTCGAATGGTCACAACGGCGATGGAACTTCTCAGTAAAAGGTGAAGAAAGGATGGCGCTGCCGAACGACCTGCTGTTTCCTAATTGATCGCTAACTACCCGGGGACAGTTTAATCGAGCCTAATGGTGCAACGTGACCGTAAGATCGGTTGCTAATCGATAGTGCCGGGGGCTTCGAAATTGCTTCGGGATCCCTGCGAAAACATTGCCGAGTTGCAAACTCCGAAATGTTTTTCGAAATAGAACTTTTTATTACGACAAGTTTGCATTTATTGTGAATGAAACAATTGTCCACAACCAAACAATGAATTAACACGATAAACTGAATCCCAACAAAAACATCCTGTAAACACAAGCCAAGTTTCTATGGCCGTAAAAAGTTGTGAGATCAAACAAAATACGGCCAAGTTCGTTAGCTTTGAAATACCTCTTGCAATACTGAAAAAAGCGCTTGTAAAAATTAGTTTAAAAGAACGCTATTCAATTTTTAAAGAGTTACATGGAGGGCTAAATTATTCAAACTTGACCGCTACCTAACACCTTTTATGGCCATTGGTTTAAAAAGTAACGGCCATGTTTGAATAATTTAGCCCTCCATGCAACTCTTTAAAAATTAAATAGCGTTCTTTTAAATTAATTTTGCAAACGCTTTTTTCAGTACTGCAAGAGGTATTTCTTAGCTAATGAACTTGGCCGTATTTTATTTGATCTCACAACTTTTTACGGCTATAGGAACTTGGGTCCTGTTTACAAGATGTTTTTGTTGGGATTTCATCAATTTTTGTTGAAATTTCATGAATTATCAAGTAGGTATCAAAGAAAAAAAATCCTTTTCTAATCTGCAAGACAAAATCCAAATTCAATGTATCGAAGATTAACACTCTGCCGGCGATGCTCGGATCCGTTTGCTCCCCGCCGCTATAGACAATGCTCGATGCAGTTTCTTTTGTTTACGTTAGAGCGATTGTTTTTTTCATCAGTATTTGTTGCGACTTCGAAGCTAATAAAGTGTATACTTATGTATGTTATGCTGCTATGTTCTATCCTACGTACCTATTTCGTAATGTTTTTTTTCAATACACCTTGAAGGTGTATAATTTTAAATTGCAATAATTATTCCTTTGAGTGTTTGTTATGGTGGACCTATGTACCAAATTTCAAGCTTGTAGGTCAATGGGAAGTACCCAAAAGGTTTTGATGATCTGTCAGTCAGTCAGTCAGTGCCAAACTTAGCGATTTTTGAGGTCCTGTATCTCGGAACCTACTAATGTTGGAAGATTAATGTTTTATCAATATTCAGACATGATAGCATTTAAGGATGTTCTGGAGGTATATAAAAACGCAACAAAATTTTGGAATATTTGACAAGATATAATTCTTACTAAATTAATGCAATTGCCAAAGTTTGGGTCCAATTCACTGCACCGAGTAAGACTTATAGCAACTTAAAGTTTGCACATTTTAACACGTCTTCTTATGGAGAATTCATAAAATTCCACTTCAAACCCTATTTAAACCTTGAAGAAACGCAACTAGAAACTCCAGCTTTTTTTATATGTAGTAAAAATCATGTAATCAATTATGTTAAAAATTTATTAGGATTCACTAAACAGTTACAGAGCAAAAAATTATAAACTGTTACAAAACGTCAAATTTATCGTGTTGTCATCTCACTGGCATGGAAACGCTACAAATGTGTAGACCACTGAATATAGCTACAGTGAGAGGGTACAATTATTCGCAAAAGTCACTTACAATTTTTTATAATAAGAAGACAATTTGATTAAAAAATAAATATAACATGAAATTCACTAATTAAACGAAAGCTTTTTGAATTAATCTATTTTTTTAATGCAAAATATACTCATGAATGGCTTTCATTGCCAATATATTGATGGATTTCGAATTTCTTGTACTTTTGTCTCCCATTGTACCTCCAGAACATCCTTAACAAGTGTACGGAATTACATCTCTCCATCTGCCTCCAGTGCCGAGTTATAAGCCTCTAAAAAACGGCTAAGTTGTTTCGTGTAAAAGGAGGTAGTGCGAGAACTTGGCTGGTGCACTACCGTGCACCTAGATAATATCATTCCATTCGGGTGACTATGTCCTATTTTATGTGAAAGTAACAGGTGTCCAAAAATTTCGCGAGTACACAATACACAATATACGCCACGGGGATCGCATTTATCCGACTTAGCCTACTTGCGACACGCTTCCTCGTCGAGTGATATCGTTTCCGGAACACGGTCGTCTTACTATCAATACATATACATATGTTGCATAAGTTCGAATTCGATTTACGTGTGGATTCGTAACTTGATTCAAGTGTGTGTCTGCAATAGGATATTGAGGCACAAACGTAGCATGTCGAGGGTATAACGTGCGTTGAATAGGAGGCACACTCTCTGGTAAAGGCAAAGCACATCAACAAACTCCATTAGTATGTTTGCGTCGACGCAAGTGATAAATAAACGCCCGAGTATTGCGGTAACGTGTGCATCACTTGACATTTAACATGGCATGTCAAACTAAATTGCCTGGGCTCATGAAATGATAGCGAAACATTTTATTCCGACAGACTTCCCGGCTTGAAATAAAATATTATTTTGCAAGATGAAGTAAATGCATATTATTTTGTACAGTAGAATGCATTTTAATTGTTAGTAAATTAGTAAACTTCATCCTATTCGCTGAAATAAAACGATGAAATAGCGAATGCAGAAGGTAAACGCGCTACGGTCGGTGCTCGTTTCCCGAAAGAAAGAATCGCGCGCGTTAACCGAAGGCAAACAAGATCTTGTAAAAGAAGATCTGGGCTGAAGTTGTGTTTCATCCCATAATTCAGCGGCGAAATCGAGATCGAGGCCGCGGCGAGCGACAAGCGCGTCGGAGGATGCGATTCCGCAAACAGAACAAAAGAAGATGGCGGTCGCGGATGGGTTGTCGCCGCGAAAATCGGTGAAAATTCGCATGAGATGAAACGCATGGAGGATGCGTGCGAGCCGAGCGAAACGGGCACGGCCGTTTCCAGGAAGGTGTAAAAAAGAAAACTGCAGGAACAACCGGGGCAGAAATAGCTGGTTAATTTTGCATCGGTCCGTGCTATAAACGTACATCATACAGGCTCCGTGTCTGTTCATCGTCTGCCCTCCTTTACTTTTTCGCGCTTTCTCGCTCCGTTCTCCGTTCTCCCCAGCGTCTAATAACCGCCCGTTAACGTTTCTCGCTTTCCTCAGAACGTTCGACTCCTTTCGTCGATCGAAAATACCCTGGGAAAAAATCGCCCCTATCGAGAAACTTCCCGCATATTGCTTCCCGAATTGAGCGCAGTCTTTGAACTACACGCATGCAAACCCGAGGTAAACTCGGCTCGTCTATTCCCACCGCGGAGCGTTTTATACGGAGGGGAAAGAAAAATAAAGCTGCTTGCTTGAAATAAGCGGGCTTCGTTCGCGCGCTTGTTAAAAGATCACCTGAAGCAATATCCGCGAGCATCGCGTTACGTTTATCTCCTAGGGCTGCGGGATATATCTCGCATTTCCCGAACCTACCCTGGGGACGAGCGTCTGCAAGAATGCTTTGCTCTCGCATCTTTAATACTATTTTTATTGCACGAAATATTTTCACATGATCAAATCCTAGTTAACAATCGTAGTTTACCTCGGAAGCTGAGCTGATTAGGTTGTTTTGTGATAGATTTTTCTTTCTTTTCCGAATTTCAGACACAGCTGCTATGAATGATGGAAATAGGCTATATACTCGTAGAAAGAGAAGAGTCAAGGCAACGGAGACTGGGAAACGTGACTTGAGAGCATGTGTCGAACACCGTCAAACCGGGGACAGACCGTTGCAATCTGACATCATCGAATTACGTATCGGCATGAACCGTGGAAGCCGTCGACGCTTCCGAACAGACGTTGACGGGCGAACGTCGACGCGGACGCATTTAGACGCCCGATTACGTGGAACTCGACGACGTCATGTGGCCGTCAATGTAACGGGCAACGAATTCATTTTCCCTTCGGTCGAGTCCCCGGGTTTATTTACGGTGGCCCGATTACTTCCCCTTCGGTCGCGTTTTTTTCTTATACCTGTTGCGAATGTCCTCCGCGATACTTGGATCTCGTCGAGATCCACTTCTAGGGAAGCTCGTCGCAGCTGATCGAGGCTCGAACTACGTGTGCTGGAAGATGGTTGAATCATTTCCATTCTTTTCGGGGCGCTGTACTATGCATTTTTTTATTACGAGAACTTTTATGGACTTATTCAGAATACGTTTCCTTATTCTACGCACGTGATATTTTGTAAAGCTCATTTTACAGAGAGGCATCTTGCATCTTATGCAAAGGGTTTTCCTCCTTTTCCTTTGCTTTCCCTGCGAGATCCTGTAATACCTTCTTTAGGTAGATGCTCTGCTACATTGTTCGTGTGTTTAATAATTTTCGCGTTTCTCTCTACTAATCCTTCTTCTCTTCTCGGAAAGATTCATTTATGAGTTATACTTATATCGCTCACTCCTTTGCACATTATCCATGAGTGATATAATAGAGGGAATACCTAATCGGACGTATATGTCCCTAAAATGTCAAGCTACTCAAAATCGCGAATGAAGACATAATGTTTTAAACATTTATTATCGTCCCGATTTTGTTCCACATTTTTCAGACACCGTGTAATTCTTTATCTTGTATCTTTATCCACAAACAAATGCGAGCTGCAAAAATTCGCTAGACCAGGATAAATAAACCGAACACCAAATTGCACATCCTTTCTTTGCGGAATAACGAATCCTGGCGCCATGTTCATCCTTTTCCATTTTTATTTACAGACGTACCCAGCGAGCAATCCGTCTTTGTTATGCTGAACGGTGAGGAGAGCGAGCTGAGATTTCTGAATATTTCGAACCCGAAGGTGAGGAAAATTCATACCATCCTTACACAGATCTGCATTATCTCCATTGCATTATTTTATGAATTTACAATTGCATATGGATTTGTTGCGCCTTTGTACAGCGTTTCATACGAATCTGCATCCTTTGCAGCCTCGAAAACTTTCATGACTTCCAAGTAATGGTGTTTCAACTAGACTCTGTGTTTTTGTTACGAGAAGTCGGAGATGGAGAACATACATCCGGACGCTTTCGTCGTGATGTATTCCGTGATTGATAAAGCATCCTTCCAAAGAGCCGAGGAGTACCTAGAGCGCCTTCACGATCAAGATTTTCTGCGTGGAAAATCAGCGATCCTAGTCGGGAACAAGGTGGACCTGGTCCGGTCCAGGGTGGTGTCTTCTCAAGGTCTGTAGACGAGAATTAAGAATTCGCAAAAGAAGAACGAGTATTCCCTTCAAATGCGAGTGACTTTTTTGAAAGTGGGTCAGGTTGTTCGTGGTCAGACGCGTCATTTCAATTCTCGTAGCAGAAATCTGATGTCGTTTGGTCCACTTTGAAAAAAGTTCATCGAATTCAAAGGGCGTCCGAAGAATTACGCGAGTCTCTGTACGTGAAGCGGTTGCTGATTTAATTTTCCATCGTATTAGACGGCAAGTGCATGGCGTGCACCTACCGGGTGAAGTTCATCGAGATCTCGGTCGCCATCAACCACAACGTGGACGATCTTCTGGTCGGCATATTGAATCAGATTCGACTGAAGAACGTGCAGGGGAACGCGGAGAACCGAGCCGCGAACGGAACCGAAGGCGGCGGCCATTGGTACAAGTCCAGAGGCGTGGTACGTGCCAGCATGAAGGCTAGACAAATGTTGACCTGGTTGTTCGGCAAGGAGGACAGTAAGTTCAAGAATTGCGAGAACCTTCACGTGCTTTAAACCGGCCGAACGGATCTGTCAGTGTGGCACCTGAAGACGGATTGTGTAGGGATGGAACCGGCGCGATTCTTTCCCAGGAAATTCTCATCTTCTGATGAATCGTCGAATCGCGAAACGAGCCCCTCGTTGTTCCGGCGACTTTTCGGCCAAACTTTACCACCAATCTGCGGATCTTTATGCGTTAATATCGTTTGCAATTTTCGAAAATTCGAGAAGTTGTGTGAACGAAAATACGACACATATCTAAACCGTGGTAATTTTCTTATTGCTTGTAGTCAGATTAATAAAAATAACAGCATTTATAAATTTGTTAAATATTTTTAAAATCCACAGTCTATTGATTAGAAAAGAACAGAAGGATGAAAAGAGAAAAAATTCCGGTCGGTTAAGTGTTGTTAATAGTAGAATGGGATAAAAATTGTTATTTATTGTTACTATTCTGCGGATCTGTATGCAATACTTTGCATATTTACTAATAGAAAGTTTCCAAGTTAATTGTAAGAAGCAGAAGAGAGAGAGAGAGGGAAGTGTCAAAATGTATTTCTTCTTTGCATAAATTTAGTAAATTAAATGTAATAATATTCTCAAAGTTCTTCTAATGTCTTTACAATTCTATATTTAATTTATTCGTTCTTATTACAAATCCATAAAATCCGCAGTCTAGAAATCTGAACATGTCATTTTAATTTGCATAAAGATCCGCAGTGGATCACCAAATCGTATTCATTCTCGCCTATCAATCCTCGCCAGGATCGAAAGATATCATCAAGACGGTATTTTTTCAAAGTAATTCAATTTGAGCGGCATTGTTCGTGTATCCATCATTACACTACAGATCTTACGTAGCGCTATTCAATTACTATTATACTTTTGATACTTTTTTAAATTAAAATGATCGTTAAGAAACAAATTTCGTTTGGAATTGGTCTGTGGGAGTTTGCGTGAACGTCGCGTTACAATCGAAAAGCTCTGTACAGAATGATGTGCTTTTCGTGTGAGCATCGTCGATTGATAAAATACTAAAGTTTGGCCAAAAGTTTTCGACACGCATCGGTGGAGAATACAGAAGTTGGAGTAATACGAGTGCGACCAATTAGATTACAAAGCGACCGCTTTGTCTCGAAATTCATGCAGCGGTGGCCAATTTCGTTTCATGGACTCTGACCTTTTCGTTGTTCTTCCGAATGGTACAGAGCGGTACGCTAAACACGAGAAGATTTTATACGATTACAGATCGTGTGCCAGTAGAAAATAAACCAGAACGGATGAACGCGGTCCAATATTCCGTTTGCACGTTCAGTGCTGAACGCGAACGAAAAACAGTAAATAAATATTCGATCTAAGAAAAGAGAACTGTACGATCTAATTGACCAAACTGTTTGTGGCATTTTTGTGGGTTTAATCTTGGCTTGGGCAATGCTCCGAGAGCCAGTGACGTGGAAGGTCCGTATAGGCCTCGCGCTGGTCGGCCGAGAGTCAAGATAGCGATTCTACGTCATCGACTCTCGGAGTACTAGTCGCCCAGACCTGGTTTAATTGACGGCGTGCAGTAAGTTTTTGGTCGGGCTGTCCGTGGTCACAAAAGGTTGTAGACTACGCGATCTAAAAAGCAACACGAACCCGAGGGTTTTTCTTAGGTCGAACCTTTACGGTAGCTTTTTTGTAAGGAAGGTTCGCGAGAAATCGGGGTACGATCGAAGTGCCAACCAATCAAAATGGAACGTGACTAACTCTTCGTCGGGACTCTCGAGATTTTATCGAGAGACGGCTCGAGCGAATCTAACAACCGACATAAGCATAAGTTTGTATGTACACCGAGAGCTCCGGAAGCACTGCATCGATTTTCAATTTTTCATAGAAAATTCACCGGTACAAAGACCTATTGCCTTGCTGCAATAACCAGTTCCCGCGAGACTAATCAAAAAAGGCGACGGGCGTAGCTAAAAGGGCTAGTGATGAAAAGGCTAGATAGTGATAAGAGCGAGTTCTCCCTTATCGAAGCAACCTGGAGAAATCGACTTCAGATTAGGCACGATGGAATTTCATTGGACCACGGCGAGAGTTCGCGGCCACTAAACCTATACGGCGGCGCTATGCTGTACAATAAGACCAATTTAATGTTTTCATTCGATGCTGTATATAGAATAAGTTTAACGATGCGGATCTGTGTACCTATACTGTAAACGCGAGATATGTGTGTCGATGCCAGGTTGTGGATCGTGTGACAACGCGCGCGCGAGAACAGTCTTGTTTTCGTCGGAAAAACGTCTTCGATCAATGAGATAATTTGTCGAAGAATCTAGTCTAGAAACAAGTTGAAAATTGCGGCAATTTAATAGCGCGCGCGCGCAATTTCATTCGGATAGACAGCCTCGCGTCAGAAATACATAAACGCGACATATTCCTGATATCCCATGATGAAATAAGTTAGTGGTTAGTTTGTGTAGATGTATGTTATGGATTGATGTGTTTACTGTATTGCGTGTTTTCCTTCGATGAACGAGTAATATACGACGGGACATCTGGCCGCAATGTCCCTCAAAAAGAATATATTCTTTTCGAAGTTTTCAGAGTATAAGTATGGAAGATGATAAAGAAAAAAAAATATATATACACTATTCTCCGTCTATTTTCTGCGATCTCTATGCCTGTATATCCAAATTATGTATACATACAATATACATACACACATACATGAAACGTATACGTACGTATGTACAATACCGCTCAAAAGTTTGGGATCAATTATAATACTCGCGATTTATGAAAGGAAATAAAATGAATGATAACGGAAACCAGCCTCCCTTCTCTCTGTTTCTATTTTTTAATGACGTGTTCAATAGAAAGATAGAAAATGTACCTGCGAAATTGGGTAGTTCGTACAATTTCCTGAAGTTCGATCCCCAACTTGGAAATTCAATAAATTATGGAACTTTGGGTGTATGTAGAGCATGTATTGGTTTATAATTTCTGTTAAATTCGCTGTAAGTAGTTGAAATTTTCCCTTCTGTAATAACTTCTGTAATAAATAATCCGAGCAATTTTATAAACAAAAAGATCTTTCCCAAAAGTCTAGTTTAAGTAATTATGAAACTCCCTTAAAATTATAATCACTGGTGCTTCAACACCCTTCAGAGAGGATTATGATTTATGCTTTCATAATAGCGTAATTGAAATCCTGTACGTTACTCAAATAACTAGCATTACAAGTGGAAATTAATTCAATACGCATTACGAACTGGACTATTTCACCGCCCATTGTAATCCACTAATTAGTATTAAATACCACAATAATATTGAAATGTATTAAAGCTGAATTCACTCGAGCCACGTAACGGGTAAAGCGTAAATGGATTGTGGTTAACAATCACATTTTTATTGTTTACAGGCGACGAATGTACACGATTCGAATTTCGAAGACCTGTATTTTTTCAATGTTAACGTCCCTCGTAAATCTTATCGCGACGTTTCGTTGATAAATAACCGACGCCAGACGCATGCGTCCTGGGCATCGATTATTTTGATTGGTACCAGATATTGCCAGGCTCCAGTCGTGGCCGTTTGCCACGAAGCAAAACGAATGTCGTTTTCTTTTAACCTCGAACGGAATATAAACGATAATAAACGATATTGTGGTGCACGCGAAACGTATTTTATTGGACGAGAAGTCGCAACGAAATGTTGGCAAGTGATAGATGACCGCTTCGTCGCGTTTCAACGTTCCGGATCGAGAAGGATGAAGAAATTCGAGTTTATCCGTCATAAATTAGTTACACGCGATCACTAAATTACTGAAAAGTACCTAAAAAGTTCATAAAAATTCATCTCTCCCGTTCAAACTTTGCAAATTGCGATGATTCGATATTTTCAATGATTTTGAAAGGATGTTTCTTGTAGTTTCGAAAACTTCTGAAATAATCGATGATGATCGAGGAGCAGCATGGCCACCGTCAAACCGTCCACTTGCAAAGAATCTATTCGTCGATGGGAAGAAGACAACGAACAAGAAGCGTCCGCGTCGACAGAAGTCAGTCTGAGCTTTCAATGGCCTCCCATAGAAAAGATGGACAATGCTTTGGCGAGTTTGACGAACTGCGAGAAACTTTCTTTATCGACGAACATGATCGAGAAGATTGCAGGTGAATATTCCCACTACCTTTAGAAAAATTTTAATATCCTTTTTACAGAATCATTTCATCTTTTCGTTTCTTGTATTGATAAATCCTAGACAATGATTCTTCAAAATCGAAGCAAGTGCAATTCAATTTAATGATAATCTATCAGAATAATGAAAAATTAATATCAGTTTCTATTTTTTAAAAATGTTTAAAAACCCTGCATCTGCCCCACGATGGATTACACTAAAGATTAATTTCTTTGGACCATTAAATTTAATGAATGAACGAAATCAATAACTTTATTAGGTCCTGAGAAAAAGGCTTGTAATATTAAACTTGGCACAGCCTGTACAAATTCCGTTAAAACATCCCGTCTTATCGAATTTCTCTTATTTGACATAGGGATCGGAACTTTGAAGAACCTGAGGATCCTATCGTTAGGTCGTAACATAATCAAAGGATTCTCTGGCTTGGAACCTTTGGGAGACACGCTGGAGGAACTTTGGATTTCTTATAACCTGATCGAGAAAATGAAGGGAATAAACGCGATGAAAAATCTTCGTGTTCTTTACATGTCCAACAATTTGGTCAGAGATTGGAACGAGTTCAACAAGCTACAGGACCTCGTAAACCTCCAGGATCTCGTTTTCGTTGGCAATCCGCTGTATGAAAGCGTCGAGGTACTTTACAACTACCTCCTGTACTTCAAAATTGTATAATTCGATGAATTTATAATATTCATTCTCTTAGATGGAGCAGTGGAGGTCAGAGGTCGCTCGACGTTTACCAACGTTGGAAAAATTGGACGGCGAGCCGATAATACGAACGGAAGAATGCTGCGTGATTCAAGCACAAAAGGTTGACTGTCCATCGCAACCGGAAAACAGCTTAACCTGATCATACAGCAGTTTTATAGAAATGTTTATTCTGTATTCTATACCTTTGGTTTGGATTTTCCTTTTAAAACTCAGTTTTTGGTCAAGCATAAACTTGTATGGACTTTGTAATATTTTTCGTAATCGTATCGGTTTATCATTTGTGAGCATTACCTTTTGATTTAATCGATGGATTGGAAAATGGTATTTATATGATCGTTTTATATCTTTATGTCCTTTCATTCAGGCAATTTAAGCAGAAAGTGAAACAGGATTGTAACATACATAGCGAATTGTAAAGGATTTTGTTATAAACAGAATTACGATACGAATGTTCATCGAGTTGCACGTTATTTATCGCGCTTGAATACAGACGGAAAGACAATGTAGATTAATTAATTATTTGCAGCTGCGAAACATACATCTTCATATATTATACAATATAAATGCAAAGACAAAGATCAAGATGATAGTAAGGATTGATATACTTATTCCAGGATGTATTGATAGATTATATTCGGTTAACATAAAGTAATGGACGATACAACCCAGATAGCACAGGACGACTTTAAGTTGCCGTTTTCATGTCCGGTCTACATCTTTACGTCTCACGTCTCAGTAAGACGCATTTTAGGCGTCCATAAAGGCACCTCTGCTGGGACGCCGTTTTCACGTTAGAAATGAGATGAATAAAAGGCACCTGCCTTCGAACGTGAAAACGTCGTCCCAGCAGAGGTGCCTTTAAGGACGCGTAAAAGTTGCCTCTTTCGGTACGCCGTTTTCAGGTTAGAAATGAGATGCATAAAAGGCACCTGCCTTCGAACGTGAAAACGTCGTCCCAGCAGAGGTGCCTTTATGGATGTGTAAAAGTTGCCTCTTTCGCAACGCCGTTTTCACGGCAGAAACGATTGAAGTACTTACGAAAATATGTATATCTCTTAATCGTTAATATACTGATACTATACTTCATTAAAAAAAAGTAGTTTGATTTTTACCTAAAAAATATTTTAGGTAAATAATTAAATAATTAGGTTACATAATTATTAGAAGAGATAAACTTCTGTTAAAATATTTTTTATATAATAATATATATGATTTGATATGATTTGAGCGTATAAGAATAAAAAGTAATGAATCTAACAGTAAAGGTTCGCATGGCTCAGCGAGGAAACCATCATGAAGTTAAATGGTAGGCCCGAGTTCGATTCCCGCCCAGAGTATGCTGCATAAAAACTAAATTGTAATAAGGTTTTTTCGAAGAAACAAAATGGAATATTCTCTCTCAAGTAGTACATGAGAGTAGTAATATATATATATATATATATATATATATATATATATAGATTCTAATTTTTTCTTAAATTTGAAGATTTTGTACGTCTTTTCAGATGTCCAAAAAGGCAACTTTTTTACATCTTAAAGCGACATCTTAAAGATGTCGAAAAGACCTGTGAGAGACGACTTTAAGTCGCACAGTTTTGTAACAAAGACCTGTTAAAGTTGTACACAGTACGTGGAAAAGACGTGAAAACGACGTGCCACAGACGCAACGTACGACTTAAAGATGTACGTTACGTCTTGCGTCAGGCAACTTTTAGGCGTACTTTAAGATGTCTTTGTGCTATCTGGGAATATTTTTGTATAAATGTCAAGCTCAGTCTTTGTACTTCTAAGGGATCATTTTAGGTAAAATGTCTAGAACCATCTCATTCGAACAAAATAGCAGATATTTTAAAAGATAACTTCAACGTATCTTTTAGGACTACTTTCGCTAAACACTGAGCGCGACTCTCCCCATTACACCGAATGTCGATCGACATCGATCGCCGTGATAATTATTGTAATAATTATGTAGATATGTGATAATTACACAGATCGATTCTTGGAACATTTACGTATAAAAAAAGTGTAAGGAAATAATTCTCGTTTATGAAATAGCATTTTGAAATTACAAATTGAAAAATTATGCCGCAATACTTTCTTATGTGTACAATATTTCTAGGAATTTTTTGTCCTTGATATTCATTTTGCTTTTAATATTTTAAACCTTACAAACCAACAACAAAACATACGTTCGGTGCAGAATGTAACAATTCATGATAATCGATATGATTCAGCGATGATTTTCCTTCTGACTGACGAGAATCTTGTCAGTGGCCTTCTACACCGACGAGAGATCACGTCGAACGTTGAATGTGGAACTTACAGTGATCTGAAATACCACATCGCTAAAAGTTCTATCACCGAAGAGATACTCGTCAAGTAGAAGAAGAATGATATAGTATAGAATGCTCACATTACCCATTCTGTAATTGCCTTATAATACTATCCCGACGAGATACTATCTCGTCTCTTTATCTAAATAGAACCAGACGATATATGCCATTGTTCACCCCCTTCTGAAGGAAGGTGAAATTGCAAAATGTTATGGAAGACAATAGGTATAAGAATAGAATTTATTGAAAATCAACATATTTATTAAATGTGCAGCTATTAGCTCGATATTATCCTTTATTCATAAGACACTAGAAGTTCTTACAAATAGAGGATAATACCGATTGCCCAGGTCTCACCACGAGGAGGTTGCTGCATAAGAGACCCGAAAGAGAGTCAGAACGAATGCAATATTCCTTCTGGCTCCCTTTCTAACAACGACGGACTTATACTAAATTACGCAAGTCTGTCGAGTAATTATCGCGGAGCAAAAGGTGTGAATCGGAGAAGAAGTCTCCGATCCACGGGGGATCAAAGGCGAATCAGGCAGAAGGCTCTGATTCTTTCAAAGTGAGAGACAAGAGCGAAACAGAGCAGAAGGCTCTGGTTCGAAGGTGACGCGGCGCGTACAATGCTTGCAGCCCAGCTCCGGCCAGAGTCGATACCCGACGTGTCCTCACCAAGAGAAATGGACAGTGAGAAGTGTTCAATCGATATCCCATTTCTCTACCAACTACCTGTCACCAAGCAACACAAGTTGAGGTGAACCCGGGTAGGATGACGAATAGAGAGGACACTGTAGCATGGCTACACGAGTGAACAGGTCTCAATGGACCACGCCTCCAATGTATCGACGCCGAATACCAGCTCCAACCAGTCTGATACATACAAGCAAGGTCCGACACAGCAGAAGGCTGTGGGAAACAAGAAAACGAGCAAAGTGAAGTTACGGCAATAATTACTCGACATATTTACGACGATGGTATATTCTTAATCTTAATCTTAATAATATGTAGACCAAATATAACTAACTTAAAAATACACTCTAGTCTTCTTTCTCTTCGTTGGTGTATCCTCTTCATTCGGTGTGTCGTCTTCGTTAGCAGCCGGCTGTTGTAATCTAGCTGAAACAGACTAATCGTATTTAGAAACTAGAGGGCTATTGTTGCTCGCTCGCTTCGCTCGCTCGCGAGTAGGGTTGTTTTTGCTCGCTCGCTTCGCGAGCTCGCGGGTAGGACTGCTCTTCCGAGAGGGTTAGTGATACGCATGGCTAGTAGGGCCTACTGCTATTAATGTTTTTTATTTGGTGTGTGACTCTCCAAGGGCCACACAAAGAACTTCCCGATTCGTTACTCCTTCGCCAACATCGCCGACATCGTTTTTTTTTGTACTTTCATCGATATTCTCCCAAAATGTATTCTTGGGAGTAGAGATGATTAACCCACTCTTGCATTGGAATAACTTTCGATTATTCCAAGCGGTAACAATAGAATCAGTTAAAAAAAAATTAAGAAAAAAATTTTTTATGTAATTGCGTTTGGTTCTTTGTTGGAAAATGTTCGTCCTCCCTTATAAATTGCATTGTAGAATCAACTCTTTTCGAAAAAAAACTACTTGACCAATATGGACCAAAATCTAATCAGCTTTAACAATAAGTTACGACGGGGCACTTCGATTGCATCATTCATCATCCTGATTGCGTTGTTACTTTTTCTGAAAACGTTAACGAAAAATTTGATACCATACAAACGGACATACGCACACACACACACACACACACACACACACATACGAACATTTTGCTGAAAATAGTCTAAAATGACTCCAATGACCATGAAACGTGAAGATCTGCTAAAAAATCGATTTTCGATTTTCGGGGTAATTACAGTAACTTCCCTATGAATCGGGAAGTTAACAAGAAATATAAATTTGAAGAAGATTCAATACCGAACGTCTCGATGGAAATTCCAATTAGCATATTAGAGATTCCAATTAGCATATTAGAGATAATTTTATTGATGGTATACGTTGAATGAACGGTTGAAGGACAGGTTTGATTAAGCTGGGCCAAGGGTACACAAAGGAAGCATTGAATAATATTAGTAATAAAACTTACCGTTGTTCGTTGAATGAACAGTTGAAGGTAGGCCAGGTAGCTATAGATGACCCCTTGTCCACGTCTGGTAAGTCCCTGGTCCTTCTGGTCCTTCTGGTCCTTCTGGTCCTTCTGGTCCTTCTGGTTCTTCTGGTTCTTCTGGTCCTTCTGGTCCTTCTGGTCCTTTTGGTCCTTCTGGTCCTTTTGGTCCTTCTGGTCCTTTTGGTCCTTCTGGTCCTTTTGGTCCTTCTGGTCCTTTTGGTCCTTCTGGTCCTTTTGGTCCTTCTGGTCCTTTTGGTCCTTCTGGTCCTTTTGGTCCTTCTGGTCCTTCTGGTCCTTCTGGTCCTTCTGGTCCTTCTGGTCCTTCTGGTCCTTCTGGTCCTTCTGGTCCTTCTGGTCCTTCTGGTCCTTCTGGTCCTTCTGGTCCTTCTGGTCCTTCTGGTCCTTCTGGTCCTTCTGGTTCTTCTGGTCCTTCTGGTCCCGGAGCCCGACTGAAACCGTCCGCTCACGCCGCCCCCCGGCCCGACTGACTAATTGACGGAGCACTCTCGCGGAGCTCGGGCGTGCCCCCCACGCTCGACGCTTGACGCTCCCCACCCCACCGAATATCGATCGATGTCGATCGCCGTGACAATTATTGATAAATTTATTATTTCTAGCTGGTTAATGTTTATAACAATTCCATTTTACAGCGATGTCCACAAGCAATCCCTTGGCTATCTGACCACCTAATTTTTTAGTAAAAGTGGCAAATAGTATTCGGGGTACGGAATAACTTTTAAACCATGAACATTCGCACGCATTAATTTATGCAATACAATTCACAGATAAATTTATTACTTCTGGCTGTTTAATGGCTATTTCTGGCTATTAAGAAAGAGTAGGGATTGTGGAAGGGGCGTACAAGAATAAGATCACTGGCACTTGAGTTTTAGTTGCAAAGACAACAGTCAGAATATAGTTTATTTATACACTTATCGAACTACCCAACACCATTTACACTATTTGAACTAAGAAGATTAAATGACGGAAACAAAGTTTTATGTATGCCAAAAGTATAGGCGAAGACCAGAGAAGCGCAATGATCTTTTGTTTATCGAGCACCGTTCGTTTCGAGCAAGCGACTCTAACGTTTAAGGATGTTCTGGAGGTATATAAAAACGCAACAAAATTTTTGAAAATTTGACAAGATATAATTCTTACTAAATTGATGCAATTACCAAAGTTTGGGTTCGATTCACTGCACCGTTTAAGAATTATAGCAACTTAAAGTTTGCACATTTTAACACGTCTTCTTATGGAGAATTCATAAAATTCCACTTCAAACCCTATTTAAACCTTGAAAAAACGCAACTAGAAACTCCAGTTTTTTTTATATGTAGTAAAAATTAGGTAATTAATAATGGTCAAAATTTATTAGGATTCACTAAACAGTTACAGAGCAAAAAAATTATAAACTGTTACAAAACGTCAAATTTATCTTGTTGTCTCTCACTAGCATGGAAACGTGACAAGTGTAGACCACTGAATATAGCTACAGAGGGTACAGTATTCGCAAAAGTTTCATGCAAAATATACTCATGAATGGCTTTCATTGCCATGTATTGATGGATTTCGAATTTCTTGTATTTTTGTCTCCCATTGTACCTCCAGTACATCCTTAAAGGTAACTGACTTCTCGGGCGATCCGCGGTTTCCTAGAAGTCAGATCGGTGAGGGGAAAGAGGTGAAGAGGACCCGCTATTGTCGCGAGTTGTTATGAGGATTTGGGTACGCCCGTCACCTCTCTCGTCTCTGGCCCATCATAACTCACGTGCCGCCGCTTCGCTCGCGTGATCCACAACAAATGTTCATAATAATTTCTTTTGCTAATGATGTTAACGAGCACTAACTTGACCACTGTGCCATCTATTTGTTTACAGTAAAGTCTTTTCAACATATTTCTGTTCTCACAGATCGATTCTTGGAACATTTACGTATAAAACGGTGGAAGGTAAAAATTCTCGTTTATGAAATATTTTGAAATTACAAATTGAGAGGTAATCTCATATAAAATTTGAAATAGAAATTGTTGATTTTCCTAAAATTATGCTTCAATATTTGTGGAATTTCTTGTCCTATTGAAACCAACATCGTCTGAAATATCTGCTCGGTACAGAATGTAACAATTCATGATGATCATTATGGTTCCGTGACGATTTGCCTTCTCACCGACGAGAATCTCCTCAGTAGCCTTCTGCACCGACGAGATCATGTGGATGGCCTTCTGTTTCTCACTCCAGTCAGAATATATCCTAGAGGGCGTAAGAGAACACCGAAATATTCGAGTGACACGATCTTCCATAAGGCTAACAGTCTTTAATAGTATCTGGTCGGTGCTTCTGTTTCTTACTCCACCCAGAATATATGTATCCTGGAATGCGTAAGAAAACACCGAATTATTCGAGTGACACATCGGTGCTGGCTGCCTTTAACAGTATCTAGTCGGTGGCATGAGTGTATCTCGTCGGTGCTTGAGTTCTCTATCGTACTGAAACATTTACTACAGTAGGTAACAGTTGGCAATTCAGAACCGAAGACCGAAAAATTTGTATTATCTGTCGATGATATTTGTCGACTAGTTTGGACGTTCTACCATGAGGGATCTCTGCTTGTAAATTTTAGAATTTAAAACAATTTTTGTTTAAATCGTAAATTGTATAATGTACATACAGGATGTGGCCGGACGGGTGGTACAGCCGAGCGGGGGGTGATACTACATGTAAAAATAAGTCGAGAAAAAGGAATAATATTTTTTTGTTTGACACTTCGTTTTCGAGAAAATCGAGTTTGAAAATGCAGCAAATACACGTGCTGTTGCATAGGAATCGTCTGGCCATGGTCAACCAATTCTACTAAAGCACGCGAACCTGGCGGAACTCGATTTTCTCGAAAACGAAGCATCAATAGAAAAAATGTTATTCCTTTTTTTTTACTTACTTTTACATGTAGTATCACCCCATGCTCGGTTGTACCACCCGTCCGGCCACACGGCCACACCCTGTACAAAAATACGAATTTGTATATTATATTTTATATCACGATCGCATATTCAAATTGAATCTTTATTGGCATAAAGAGCTTTTTAACATGTGAAATGTATTTTTGTAAAATGAAAAATGTACTGTACAATTTTAAATGATGCACTGTATGCTATAAATTTCTTCCAAAGTTTATCTAAAAGAATTCTATTCAAAATTTTTTTTACCGTTATCAATTTTTCATTACTAGAAAAAATACGAATATATACGGTAGATATAAACTTTTCTCTTCTTTTCTTAAGATACACAACCATTGCAAATAATCGCAAGCCAAGGGATCAACATGAAATAGATTTTTCTGCATGCCACGGATGCAGAAAATTTTTCCAGCTTATTCAGTGTTCGGAATTCGTCACTTTTGTGTCCACGGTCGTAATGTATCGTCAATATTCTTCAGTCGACCATTCACGTCGCTCCGCTTCAAAGAATTTGATACGAATAGAAGAAGCTCTTGATGGCTCCGGCTACATTGTTGCGTTGGACGTAGACATATTGCGTGCCCATAGGAGGGCCATTTTCATAATACATATGGGGTTAATCTCGCGATTAAACTTCTAAGCGCCCACTGACCAAAAAGGCCCGGTAAACTCTATTGTCTGGAAACTGTGAATCATTGGCCTCGTCTAATGGATTTTCCTTGGTGAGAAATGAGCTAGTTACTCGAATGATCAGATAATGATGTTCTTCGACGATTCTTCGGTGCATCATAATGTTGGAATTTTTCGTCGTTACTTAGAAAGTCTCTTGCGGATTCCTTCCTCTCCAAATCCTTACGATTAGTTTGTTGATCTTTATGCATAATACTTTCCACGTCAGTGGCAAGTCAAGCAAATTAAACATGTTTCCCTTAATGCAGTTTATTATACTGACTTTTAAATTTATTTCTATACTTTGTAGTCAACTAGTCAGAACATAATTTCGTTTCATATAGAATATAAATACAGATCCTTTGAGATATTCAAAAGCATCCCATCAGCTAATAAATAATTAAATGTAATTGATCAAAATGTAGGTAAAGATTCATTTTCCGACGAATCAAATCGCTATACATTAAAACGAGAATAAATTACGATTGGACCGAATGCAAGTAATATTCTCGACTTCTTCGTCAGAGAAGTCTTCTAGCCTCGCAGCATCCGATCAGGTAATAAATAATTTCTGTTCCTCCAAAGATTCACTGTACCCGAGGCTAACTAATAAATGCTGAACTTAATTGTAACTGATGAAACGTAATTGATCAAAATGTAGGTAAAGATTCATTTTTCGGCGAATCAAATCGATATAAATTAAAACGAGAATAAATTATGACTGGGCCGAATGCAAGTGATATTCTCGATTTCTGTCTTCGTCAGAAGAGTCTTCTAGCCTTGCAGCATCCACCATAAAACAATAAACACGCATCTGAAGCGTCAGATGCTTCTCCGTGGTCCCCATAGGTGTTCAGTTCGAAAGAATTTGATGTTTTTCAGCAGGCTGACAGAAATTGATCGTTTCTAGATATTCCGAACAAAGGGGTCGCCCACTTTCCACCATTGTACTATTATGCTCATTGTTCGGAAGCCTTGAATTTTGACACTTCTGTCGTTATATCCGGCCGCGGACAAGACTCGGGGGAAGTGCCCTGTCTAGGGCCGACAATAGGCGCTTATCCCTTCGCGCGATTGGGAGAAGGGTTGCGTGTTCGATTTTGTTCTAATCGACAAGCCTCCACCGGTGCTCTCGTTCTCATCTTACACTGCAGACGACAGTGATTTCTGTATTGTTGTGCCGGGCACAATTGCCGAGTCGAAAATAAATGAAACCGGACGCGCCGTCGGTGTTGTTCCGTACGAGTTCCGGACTACTTCATGTCCGACGGTGCGAGCCCTCTTCGGGCGCTGGCTGGTACCGTTCACAACCACTTGGTGGAGTCCCCTGACTTATTCTCGTTGACGAAGAGGATGCTGTGAAAATCCCAAGTCATCCGACGACTATTATATCTCGCGGATGCTTTTCACAATTTCTTGACTGGATCTATTCTAATCTTTACCTACCAATTTTATCGTATGAGGTCGTAACACAAATTCGTTCTACATCAAGTATTAACGTGATTCAATTTTAAGGGTTTAATTTTGACTCATTGCAAATGCATCTGCTGCTATTAAATATGAACCGTTTGTATTGAACGATTTTATGATTGATTGGTTGTAATTCGACAGTTTTGCTAATAAATGAAAAGAACAAATTTTTGGTGACGACACAATGGTTCATCAAATTCAATCATCTGAAAATGCAGTTAGAAATCCATAATCTAATTATTACCAGACTGCAGATTTCAATTTAAAATTCGGTATTGCGCAGGTTTAACAATATTTAATGTCACAGTTATTTATTATTAATATAATTATATATTTATATTATTAATATAAGGGCTAATTTTGATTTTATGCATAAACGTATGTAATACACATAAATATCATAACTAATTTTTATTTGATTTATAATCAATTATAGCACATTACAAGTATAGTACAGTAAATGGGTATCTAAATCTAAATCTTGGCTCGAGGCCTTCAAATGAATGTTAGCACAAACATCTGCAGTCCAATTGTTTCTTTTCATCTAGAATACATCTAACGATACTTAAGCCCTTGGCTTAAAAGAGAGCTACCCCCCACGAGTGGAGAAAGAAAAGAAAGAAAAGGTTCAAAGAAGGCTCAAAGAAAAGGTTCTGACTAGGAGAAACGTTTGGTAGGAAGGAAAAATAGAAAAACTAGAATACAAAAATAGTTAATAGGAAAATAGTTAGAATATGTTAAGCGAAGAGGAACATCAGTCTTTCTCCTTATAAAATATATGAGCGAAGTGAGTGAGTGGACAGAGAATACAGGAAAAATAGTTTAAGTTAGAGCGAATGAAATAAGTAGGCCAAAGTCGTGTATTTCTCGTTGTCAGGTTAGTTTAATTTTTAGGATCGATTAAATTTAGGATAAAGTTTTCGAGGTAAAAAGCGGCGCGTTCAGAGGAAAGTAGTTGTTAAAGGATTGGTGAATACCTTGTTTGTGGAAAAATAAAATAGATTCTACATCTAATGCGATACCGATGCAACTGAGTACCTGAAATAATAATTCCAAATAAATACGATCCAATTCTGTATTCTGTATTAATCAATAACGTCAGAATACATTAAATAAATTAATCGTCCGTGCGGACAGTTCCTGCACAGAAACGGGTCACACCGAGTATCTTCGTTTTTTCGCGCGCCTCAAGTTTCGGCATTATAAATTCGACTTGAATGGTGCGGCCAGAGGGGCGCGATTTTGATTTAGGTCATTTGAAGCCTTCCGATCGGGAACGACGACGAGTTGCTACCAGCTAACAGCAAGCGTAAATCTCGCCACGGCGACAGTATCGCGCGTGGTCGCGCTAAGCGAAAAACGAATTTGTATTCGGCAGAATTTCGAGTTTTATGAAATGAAGTGAAACGTCGGCGATAATTTTTCCGGAGCGTGCGGTTCCCGCTCGCATTGCCCGCCGCCGCCGCGCGGAATTCGCGATTCTGTCATGGCGGTCCTGTGTGTGACAAATGGCGGCCACGGTCCTTCCGCGATTCGCGAAACGATGCGTTTCGCATCGAAATGCGGAGACGGTGCAGTAGCCGTTGTACTTTCGACAATCGATAAGTTTTGCATAAAAATCACAGTCCAGTTGTAGTTATTCAAGCGCAGTGTTTAGAACGGTTGAAAATTTGAGTATCTTCAAGGACCTGTATTTGTTTGAAAACAGGGGTTGCTATAATGGAACTGTTTAATTTAATTCCTGCGCTTTTACCCGTGATTGCCGCCAAGTTTCATCTTAATCGATCATTGCGAAGTGCAACGAGAAAAAAAGTTTCGCAAAGGGGAAAAATCGCGCGACACAGAGAGCAAAAGGGGAAACGATGCAGCGATATTCTTTAATCTCGTTGGTTGTCGGCGCGGTATCTGTGACAGATGTTCACACAGAGACACCCGGCCGCCTATCGAGTTTCGGTTTTGTGCTTTTTAACCTTTCGGCCGCGGATGTTGAAAGGACCGTCGATGCTTTACCACTGGCCCTGCCACGCGAATCCAGTATGCTCTAGCTTCTTCCTTTCGCGAAATGTAAAAATAAGCACGGCCAATGGGCTAGAGTAATGGGCGAGGATTCGTTGGTGGGCGGCAGAGGGGGGAAGAGCGCGGTGGTCGGTTAAAAGAGAAAGCATTGTACGGGAGAGGAGTACACAACTCCGTGCATCAGAGAAGCCCGCATTCATTAAAATATTCATGTAAAAGAACTCTAGGCATTTGTGCCTCTGATTGCGACGGTACAGAACGGCGAAATGATTTAACGCTTTCGCGAACGTTGCGGAGTAACCGCGTAAAAAAGAAGAGGGCTGGGAATGGGGAAAGAAGCAAAAGTACTCGGGGATGATAATAGAGAACGACGAGTTCCGCGCTCGCGGGAAACCGTGGCAGAGTCTCCCGCGAGTCGGAAATTGTGAGCTAATGGGTTGAACTCTTCTGCTCCGCGGAAGAATCGAGCTGCTTCCTAATTTTATACGGAATTCCGGCTTAGGATTGAATTGGTTTCATTCAGACAATCGCGAGTTCTTCTTCTCAACCATTGAAAACGCAGGGTTCGCTTTGACTCGGAGTGATTCCAGATTTTTGTGCAAATTACGATGCTTCGGGACTGTCTTGGAGTGCTCGGAATGAATCAGTAGAGCTACGAGAGTCGATAACGCAGAATCAGCAGGTCCGTGTTTACACGCACTGTCCCTTTCTACGTGTATATGTCTTTTCTTAATGATTCTTTAGTCTTTAAGTATTTTTACTGCTTTGCATTTGATCTACCCATTTTTGTGATGAATGCATAAAATTCGCAGCTTAGACTCGCGAATGTATTATTATAATAAATGATGAAAGCAATCTTGCAAAATAGAAGACAAAAAACTTTCGCGATCATGATACTACAAGCTCGTCGGTCGGATTAAAAAGAAAACGAAGTGGAAAGAAAGTTCAGCACCTCAATTGGAGGTTCGCGTTGAATGATTAATTTCATGGATCTCATGGTACTTTGGTTCGTTGTTCGCTTCGAGAATCGGCGTGAAATACTATTTTCGCTTTCATAGAAACATAGAAAGATAGAGTGAAAGGTGAAAGATTGGAACGCGAATCAACGGATTGAGTGTTAAAGTGAACTGGAGATGATGAATGAAATGGAATGAGGATCGATATATGACGACCTTGGATCTCGGGGCGAAACTGGCTCGCCAGAATTGCACAGCTCGGTAGCCGAACGTTAAAAGCGGCGTCGTCGATCGATAACACACACACAACGAACGGTGCAATAATAAATTATCCGTCTGCGAGGCGCGAAATAGCGATCCGAGCAGATAACGTCAGCGAGCTAGAACATGCTAAGATTACCATAGGATTTCTATTTGCTGCTCGTCCTCCTTCCTCCTTCCTCCTTCCTCCTCGTTCGCTACCTCCGCTCTTCTTTAAATCTCTCCTCCATTCATTATTTCAGGGAAGCATTGTCGATAAGGGCATCTATCCCCTATCTCTGTCTCATTGAATTGAAATTTACAACCGTTCACGATTAAACGAGGAATATGTATCTTTGAAAATAGTTCGGCTATCGATCAATCTGTGAGACTACTCTCGCAATTACAGAAATTCGATTGAGAACATAAATTAAAATTCGAATGACTTTCAAGACGTAGGTATCATTCTATAGTTAACAATCTTTTGCTTTCCTTTCTCTCAATTCTGATAAACGATGCTACAGTCCTCGACAAAATAATAATGAGACTATGGATCTTTATGCAAAATAAAAATTGTCTGCATCGACTGCAAGAAATAGAAACCAAACTGAATGTTGTTTCTTCCCTTAATGACTTTAATACAGGAGAAATCATATATTGACATTTTCCATTTTTAAAATTTTCCAACAATTTTGAATTTCATTTACTCAATTTTACTATAAATGCATAAAGATCCGCAGTCTAATAATAAGACACCTAGCATATTTTTAAATTTCTTATATTTAAAGGTAGAAAATGTACACTCCGTTGTACTGTATATTACATACTATTTCCAAAGTAAACATGTAAAATCTTAGGATTGTATCGTGTACCATAGCAAAATTAGAGAAAGATATGTAAACACGGTCTGACATTAATTCGACAAAAGTATAAGACACTGACAGAAAAATGTTTGATCAAGCAAATAAAAATACAAAATTAATACTTTGTGATACCTCCCTTGAATTGAATTACGTCTAATAATCGCTTTCGGTTAGTTTTATATAACTTTTTGATTCGTTTTTGTTCTAAATGTGTCCAATTGTGATTTATACTTTGTTTTAGTTCATTTACGTTATTATATTGTCTCCCATTCGCGTAGAATCGCCTTGACAAAACTCTCCACACATTGTCTATAATATTTAAATCGGGAGAACGAGCGGGCCATTCCAAAACATTAATATTTTTTGGAGAAAAGAATTGTTTCACAGATTTTGCAGTATGGACTGCTGCATTATCCTGTTGAAAAATATACACAACGCGTGATACGAGCTGCAGGCTTGTTTAACTGATCTGTTATTAGTTCAATATATTTATTAGTATTCATCCGACCTGATAAAAAATTTATTTCTGTTTTTCCATAGTAACCAATAGCGGCCCATATCATAACACTGCCACCATCCATTTGACGGCAACGTAAATGGAGTTCTTCCTTTCTGTAATCATGAAGGTAATAGGCCCAGTCGTCAGGTCCATCTAGATTGAATTTTTTCTCGACACTAAAAATGACTATTTTCCAGTTTTTCATCCAATGGACGTGTTCACAAGCAAACTTTAGTCGTGCTGCTTTGTGTTTTTCCATTAAGGGTGGCCGTTGTTTTAATTTCTTCCGTTTAATGTGTCTGCTTCCTTGTAAAATGCGATGTACCTTTCCAATTTGTTTTCACACCTGCTTCTTCGGCTACTTGTTTTGTTGCGTCCTTAAAATTCGAAAAGTAACGCTAGGTCTTCCACTTCCTTTCGTTTTTCCATAAGTACTTGGATTTTTTAACACATTATATATCGCGCACCTACCTCTGTTTAATAATTTCGCAATTTTATTAATACTGTACTTTTCCGAGCGCAACAGAACGATTCGATCGACCTCACTTTTATCTAACTGCTTTCCTCAACCCATTATTTATTTTTCGTTGTAATAAATGTACTTGTACTGTAAGAAAATCACAAGATTCAACGTCTGAATGCGTTCGAAGTAGAATACTCAATGGTAGAAGTAACATGAGTGGAAAATAAGCCAAATGTCTTATACTTTTTTTGAAGCAATGTCAGTCCGTGTTCACATATCTTTCTCTAATTTTGCTATAGTATGCGATACAATCCTAAGATCTTGCGTGTTTACTTTGGAGATAGTATGTAGTATTCTTGATATAACGGAGTATACACTTTCCACCTTTAAATACAAGAAATTTAAAAATATGCTAGGTGTCTTATTATTTTGTTGAGGACTGTAGATATTTCAAACAATAAAGAAAACCTGCGTTGTCCATCATTATACAGTTTTTCCGGCATTTATTAAAGATCACCTGACCAATCGGTGAACAGTAGAGATAGAATTGAGTTCTTGTTTCGCTGCATTCGGTCCGCAGAAGGCACTTTCGGCCGACAAATCTGCCGCAAATCGAAAGATTAAGGGATCCTAGGCGGCGCTCGTAAATTCTCTCGGGGAACTAGGAAAGTCTTACGTTAATAAAGCGTGTTCGGGACAAAGACCGACGCGAACGCCGGCCAACATGATAACCATGAAGGTCAAAATTTCTCTCTTGCCGGGAGATTAACAGAGAATGGTGTAGCGAGCGAGGTTGATATTACGCTGCACACGGCCCGTGAAAATTAATTACAAACTCCAACGGTTCCCCTCCGCGAAACGACACACGGAAACTAGACGACCGTTAGGACACGGTCGGGGGGGAAAAGGATTATTACGCTAAGGGAGGTTTTTACATCTACGAGTCTACGGAAGGACACGGTTGCACTGTGAAGTTTATATTTATGGGGTAGCAGGGTGTAAAAGACGGGGCCTTTATCGCTCCTTCTGAATATTTCCTGTTCGCAATCTCTTCGTGGTGTGGGTGTACAGTTTGTGTGTCCGTGTGAAGGCAGTTCTGATTCTTTTTAAGGGTTGTCCGTTTTTTAGCGTCCCGTTGTTATCCCTTTCGGTCAGTAACGTAAATCATTGGATTGGAAGAGATTTCGTGTTTTATATGACCTTAAAAAGTTGATGTATTTTAATTGGATTTTTGTTTGGCCTTAATGCAACCGAAATTTTTATTTGATGGAGTTCCTGTGAATTAATGCGTCGGGAAATGGGTCTGCATAAAAATCTTCATCATGATGATCTCACCGAAATAGTAATAAATGTGTACTGCAGATGTTTCTGCATTTACACGAGGTATGAATACGAAAAAGGTAATAAAGTGTGCAATTACATGCAGTAATATTTTAACGTTCAATGATATTTTACAAGTTAATCAACGGGTACATTATCTGTGAAGACGTACTGCATCTTCGTTTTTAAAACCCCGAGCCAACTGTTTCGAACAGATGAAATATTTTGAGAACGGAACCTGTATCGAGGTCGATCACGCAGTCCCGTAAATGGCAATCAGTGTTAATGGGAAAGTCGTTCCCAGGGCGCAATTATTACGATTGAAATAACATTAGAGGCTCCCATCGTCGTTAGGGTGAAGTGCCACAAACTCCACTTCGTTTGAAGCAGTTCTTCCATTGCCCCGGTAATTTCTGGCTCGTTGAAGCTACTGTAACAACCCCACCCCCTCCCCACCCCCTATTCTTTTTTCACTCGAAATAATATGATGAAAAAAGAAGGGTAGATTCGCGGGAACGTGCACTTCAAGGTTTGCGGGTCGCAGTGTAAACGGGGCCGAAACTTCGCTCAACTTTAAAACGAACCTGCGGGAACGAGTTCCGAGGTTTTTTCTTCTTCATTCGCCGGTTCTCTAGTCCTTTTCATTCCCTGTTCTTAGTTTAATTAAATACTTTCCCTAAGGAAACGCCTCGTGACCGATTCAAGATCAAGAACCACGGTTGATTTAAAATTGTACTAATTAAAATCTGTTCGCTACGCGACGCGTGCACGCGCGTAATTTCGAACGCTAAGAATAACGTGACCTTGCGATGCTTTTTCTTCAGAGAAAATGGAAAATGAACTTGCAATGAAAATGCAATATGTACCAATTATTTTTGTTGAGAAATATGTGGTAGAAATTAAAGCAAGAAATGAGTCTTTCCTGGTACAATGATGCAATTCTAGAGTGAAAATTCATCCAGTTCCCGTTTTTGTAAAGTGTTTCGAGCGCTGCGCAACTTTGCCGCTTAAAATACGCGATTAAGAATGAAACAGGATCGGTGGAATTAAACCGCGAATGGAAACTGGTGGAAAACCATAAGGGAATCTTTTGTGCGTGATTTTTGAGGAGGGTTGAGCTGTTAAATATTCGTCAAGCGTTGCCGAGCAGAATTACTCCGCCCCCGGTAACATATTGTAGAACGTTACGCGACCGGTTTAATTCTGAAACGGTGTATCTCATATTCAACTGGCATTTTCTTTCCATTACGTTTCGCGTGTTTGAATTCAGAATTATCCTCAGGACCGTGGCGGTCGTTATCGAGCGTCTCTGAAATAACATTCCGTCGGAATGTGGGTTACATTTTTCTCCACGGGGTACTTTCTAGCACGTACTATGACCGCATTACGCAGGGGGTTGGTCTGACAAGGACGCGGAATCGTGGGTGGAGCGAGGAGATGTGAATGGGACGTGTAGAAAAGCAGACCAGATTCTGAGAACGAGCTACACATTCTTCGATAAATGCCCCCGCTATTAGGTTGTATTCTTTCGCGAAACGAATCACGTAGATTCGAGAAATAGGGGGGCAGGCGAGGCCGATTTATTGCCGCACCGCACCGGTCCCCCCGATCTCGTTTTATTGTATTTCGTGTACCAATGCGACTGCAGCGTGTTGCATCAGATTCCAACGTTATTGTAATTCTCGTCCCCCGATCTCCTGGCTTTAACGTTCGCGTGAACACTCAATATTCAAGATTCTTATGGGCGTTGTATTGTGTATTCTAAATAGTACGTGAACGAAGTCGATTCGATCCTTGCCTCCACAAAATTAGTAATGGGTTGAAATTGTAGTCGAACGGTAGAAAATGTTCAAGTATAATAAAAAGTAGAATCATTGAAAAATTGAATGTCCAAAAAAAGTATAGTATCAGGACCAGTTGATCTGGAATGGAATAAATGCTAATGAATTTCGGTTCTTCACTTCAACGTATAGCAATAAAAGTGGATTTTCATAGCTGGACAAGGTGTCGCTCATACATGACCAACGAGGTAGTCAAAAGAGGCAGTCTCAAAACGAGCTAACAACTTCATAAAACGACTGCCGATTTTCATAAATTTATAAAACATGTTCATAAGACTCTTTTCAAATTTTTAGTTACTGAAAGAAATGAAGTAAAAATTATGTAGTCATGACAATATGACTTCTTTGATAATTTTTAATAAATTTCTAAAATCAGGTCTATTCCCCGCACTTTGGATAACCAGTTTGGTTCAAGAGCGGTGACAAATCTAATGTTGAAAACTCTAGACCTATTAGTGACAAATCTAATGTTGAAAACTGTAGACCTATAAGCATCATTAGTGTTATGCCCAAAGTCTTTGAAGAAATTGTCACTAATAAGTTATACGGCTCTGTCTCTCTCTCTCTCAATATGTGAACAGCAACATGGCTTCGTAAATAAGCGATCGATAACCACAAACATAGCAATGTACTGCAACTATGTCTCATCTTCTTTGGATGCCAATCTACAAGTTGACACAATATTCACTGATTTCTATAAAGCTTTTGACAATGTCAATCATTCCCTTCTAATTGAGAAGCTTCCTGCTTTGGACTGCAAGGGTAATCTATTGGCATGGCTAGAAAGTTACCTTAATAACACTGTCCAACACCAAATTTGTTCCCCAATTACTGTTGGGTCCTTCTTATAGAGTTTTTTGCGCTGATTCCGAATCTGTTTTTAATTTTTTTCCTATACGCACAGTTTTTGAGGAACATGGCTTTGAAAAAAAAGAGTTGCCGCCAGTGGCGCTCACCACTACAACGGTCGTTCGCCGCTCCGTATCCCGTCGCTGCGCCGTATCTCGTCCCGAGCGCCACTGGCGGCAACTCATGTCGGGCGAAGATATTTTGCTTTCTGATTCGAAAAAAACGTCGACGATCCAAACTTGACAGGGTGGCTTTTCAAGATAAAAGTCTGCTCTAACGAGCGGTACAGTTCGATTTTCCGCTGGACCCTTATTTTTTAAGATAAATTGAAAAATATCCTCAAAAATTGGTGCAAAAGTGGCGTCTCTCCGCCTTTAATGATTGTTTAAACATGTTTAAAAATTCATAATGTATTAATTTTAGATACCACTATATTCGGGAAAGTCTACAGAATCTTCTGCTGCAAAGAACAATTCAATATCTTTTATAATAGCAACACAATATTTGTTTAAAGTTGAAAAATATGTTTTTTTTTCAAAGCCATGTTCCTCAAAAACTGTGCGTATAGGAAAAAAATTAAAAACAGATTCGGAATCAGCGCAAAAAACTCTATAAGAAGGACCCAACAGTAATTAGGGAACATAAAAAAAGTTGAAATTTGTTGGACTGTGTAACCGGTTACAAATTATACGTATAAGCAGTTGCCTATCATCCCCGGTAAATGTTCTATCCGGAGTACCTCAAACATGGTTCCTCTACTATTTATAATGTTCATTCACATGATTTAACCACCATTTTCCACATTATAAGTATCTCCTATTCGCAGATGATTTAAAAATCTTTTGCGACTGGTGTCACAGAAACGGTATGGATCTCAATATCAAAGAATGGCATATTATGCGGTCCTCCCCTCGTTCTGTACCTCTTATGTGTCCTTACCGTCTTAATGACTGTATTCTCTCCTCAATAACAGAAGTTAAGGACCTAGGAATTCACTTCTCCTCTACCTTAGACTTTTCCAACCATTTTTATCATATTGTCAACTCCGTTTCGAGAATGCTCGGATTCATACTTCGTTTTTCCACTGATTTTCATTCAATCCATACACTTAGGTTGCTATATATTACCCTTGTCCGTCACCTGTTAGAATATGCTTCAACTATATGGTCTCCGAAAAGCATTAAGTATGAAATCATGCTCGAGAGAGTGCAGCATAAATGTCTCAGGTTTTGTGCATATAAGACAAACAATCCAATGTCAATCTTTGATCATGATTACTCTTTTGAAACATTATTTCATCAAAGAATAGTATCCGACCAGAGCTTTATTTTTAATTTGATAAATAATAATATAGATTGTCCCGCACTCCTGAGGCAAATCAATTTCTACGTACCGGAACTTGTTTTGAGAACGAGACCAGGATTTCCAACAATCAAATCCAAATCCACTGTATAATAATATTGATTTTTTTAATGGCAGGTTACAGGCATTCAAAAGAAAATTAAACAAGATTATTTGTTAATATTTTATCTGTATTTGTTTAGTTTCACGCTTGTCGCTTCTTATGTAAACTTTAGGTTAAGACATTTTTTGTTTTTATCAGTTCTACCTGTAAACAACTGTAAACATTTGTATAAAAGGACCTCGGTCCGTATATAATAATAATAATATTGAATTCTCGAATATTCAAAACTCTAACTTCGAAACGATGATATCGCGTTCTGGGAAGGCTCTAAACTCGCTCGCCAGTTGTAAACGTTCAGCACTTTTCGCTTCTAATCAGCGCCGTAAGTTTTCCCCGAGAGCAGTCGGCGAGATAGCGCATCGCATACGACAACCACACTCGCGATGACGGTGCCGAGATGAGGATGTAACATCTTAGAGCGTGGATTCTACTATTCCCAATGCTCCTTGACGGTGTACGATATGTATATACGTAATAGAGTAGCCAGGAACGGATGAAACTTCGAATAGTATTCGGAACCATCACTCCGTGGAAGCACGTTTACGTGTCCCGAAATTAAGCAACAACGGCGTAGATATTGGCCTAATGTACATCGGATTACGTAGCTGAGACGTTGTCGGAAAATTTCGACTAACCCGCAGCCTCGTTTGCAACTTCCTAACATCATCATGGCTGACACGGAACCCTCACACCTTTATGATTTGTCCCAGAAAGTACACATCATACCATAAAATGACGTTTGTGTTTCACTGTGATTCCAATGTACAATATACAGACACTCGTTTACTTAATGTTGGTTTGTTTCATCCCGACACAATCTTGATGGACAAGAATCCTGTTCTTCCGTATCTTTATGATCTTTATGACCGTGTCCCAAGGGAACCGATTGCATTTCGTTAAGAAAGTTCCTCTTGGAAAAAGTCGTTCAGCATTTGCGTGCATGTATCTTGTGTAGGAGATAGCAAACGTAGCGAATTTTTCTCAACAGTGTTTACGCATTGAACGACATGTTTCGCCGGTGCTCGTTCGGAAGCACAGGTTCGCATGATAGCTCCTCGAGTCTAGAAGATTTCGCAGGATGTTGCGTGGCGAATTCGCATCGGAACGACCGAAAACTTTCAGCCGGTGTCCCCCGTCTGACGCCATTAACGGTGACAGATATCGAAACGGCATTGAGCGTAACTCACAATACGTTTCCCGAGCAAACCGGAAGTAACGTTAGGACGAAATGTGGGTTACATTCTCATAAGTACAGTCGCGTCGCTTCGTAGCCGTATTAGAGCGCCCTGGGCGAGCGATGAGGGTGCTGGAGGGTTTAACGGGGGTTGCGGGGTTGTGCAGAGGGGATCGTAAAGGAAGAAGACGATGGCGAAGGGTGGAACGAGCGACGAGGATGCCCTCGGAGCCCCCGGGGGTAAAGGAGCGGAACGCGAGAGGGGTGAAGGGGGAGGGATGAACATAGATGGCGATGGAGATGAGGAGATCGTTGGAATGGGAATGGCAATGGGCCGGATAGGGGGCATGGGGGTGTGTGCACGGGTGTATACATGCGACGACGGCAACGGGACGACGACGTCTGCTGGCTCTGGAGCCACGCTGTCGCTGCTGTGGCATCGATCCTCCACTCGCCACGACTTTTTGCCACCGTTCCAACGAGATCTTTAACCCGAAAACTGCTCTGCAGCACGACCGGCTCTCGTTCCAGCTAAACCAAGTGATTTCACCGCGATCTGCGCCCCCTTTACACCGACTCCCTTGGACATCCCCGTCGCTGGACATCAGTTGACGATCAGCATTTCTGAAAATGTTGACGTTATAGCCTGGTCCTGTTTGGAAGGGATGCGATTAGGGAAGGAAATAGGCAAGAGAAGATAAGGAACAGTAGAAGGGGAGGAATTTGGAAAGGAATGGTAGGCTGTACAACTAGGGATTCGGAAAGGAAGAGGTTAGAAAATAGTCGGATCCCATGGAAATCACCGACATAAATTTTCCCGACACGATTTTCACCGACTCCAGATTTGACCGACAACGCCTTTAACCGAAAACGATTTTCACCGACAACGAATTTGATTCACAATGATTTCGGACGACCGCAGTATGGATTATCATACAGCATTATCATATGTATTATATCGCCGGCTGAATGTAATAACTTGGTAACTTGATATTTGGACATTTTGAGTTATCTACTTCGTATTAAAGAAGAAATCAAGTAGAATTTAATATAAAAACTTAGTAACCTATCAAGGTAATCTGCATCTAGTGAGCAGTGTTCCAAGTAGATAAAAAGTAAATACAGATTTCTATTTATGTTACAAGTAAATGGGCAACTCGTCTTTCTAAAAATTTTGTATAATCCAAAATCATGTTTTTTCATGTATTGTTCCACTTAAAATAAAGAAATATAAGCAGATATTGGCATTATGTTTAAGATAACGGTCTCCCTACCATAATCTTAAAACCTTAAAATACTGTTTCATCAATTTCTCTAAACTAAGGAATTGTGAGTCACCTAGTTATTACATTCAGCCGACGATGTGTATTATCATACAGTATTGTCATACTGTGGTCGTCTCAAGTCGTTGTGGATCAAATTCGTTGTCGGATAAAATCGTTTTCGATTAAAGGCGTTGTCGGCCAAAGTTATTGTCGGTTAAATCTGGATTCGGTGAAATGTTGTTGGTGAAATCGTGTCGGATCGTGAAATCGTGATTTCCATGGAACCTGAAATAGTCTGGGGAATGAGGCTAGAAGAGGGAAGGATTTGGACAAGAATGGGTCCAGGATTGAAGTTATAATTAAAGTTGCTGTTGAAGTATCTACTGAAAAGTCGGCAGCCATGAACTATGCACTAATGTGTTGAGTGAGGGCCAAGTGATGTGTTTCCAGCAGGAATATTAGCGGACGGTTCGATTTGTATTTTCAACGTAAGCCTGTTGCAAATTCCAAGCCTGCTCTCGTTTCAGCTGAACCAAGTGATTTCACCGTGATCTGCACCCCCTTTACACCGACTCCCGTGGACATCCCCGTCGCTGGACATCAATTGACGATCAGCATTTCTGAAAATGTTGACGTTATAACCTGGTCCTGTTTGGAAGGGATGCGATTAGGGAAGGAAGTAGGCAAGAGAAGACGACGAACAGTAGAAGGGGAGTAATTTGGAATGGTAGGTGTTCCGCCAAACCGAGACGCATCCGATCCGCTTTACCTACTTCGCGTAGTCGCGATCGGGTGACGTCATGTTGTCGCGGCAACCCCCCCCCCTTTACGTCCGCGGAACGCGTGATGCTCGGCACGCACCAGCGGATCGAGTATACCTTTCGTACTGTCAACGGCCTCAGATCTACATCTTGTTTACCGCGTGCGTCGAACCGCAGCGAGTCGTCTGCAAACACACGTCGAATACGATACACGTCCGTCGCCTCGCGATTTTGGTCCCACTCCGCGCTCTCCACTATCGTGGACCATCACCTTCAGTTCGTGCGACGGTACACCACTTCATGTACAATTTGTTATCGTTTATATTAAAGTGTTTTGTTAACCTAAGTCCCTTACTTTAGCGCTCACCCACGACTATCTCCGAATTCCCTTATCCGATCTGCAAACAGTAGGGTTACTACTAGGGAGTTGGAGGAAAAGAGGCTAGGAAATAGTCTGGGGGTGAGACTAGAAGGGAGAAGGATTTGGACAGGGTCTAGGATTGAAGTTATGATTAAAGTTGCTGTTGAAGGATCTACTGAAAAGTCCGCAGACATGAACCATGCGCTAATGTGTTGAGTGAGGGCCAAGTGATGTATTTCCAGCAGGAATATTAGCGGACGGTTCGATTTGTATTTTCAAGCCTGTTGCAAATTCCGAGCCGCGGTGGCTGTTCACCGTCGGGAATGCCTGCAGGAAAGTTCAGAAAGCTCCAGGCTGGCTGCAT
Source organism: Lasioglossum pauxillum (assembly GCA_933228785.1). Classification (NCBI taxonomy): domain Eukaryota; kingdom Metazoa; phylum Arthropoda; class Insecta; order Hymenoptera; family Halictidae; genus Lasioglossum; species Lasioglossum pauxillum. The sequence goes on along the minus strand of OW121701.1, from coordinate 33,449,924 downwards.
CGGCCAAGACTAATTTGAACTTTTCCCAGAAGTTTCCGGTGACAAATTATCCCTGGCGAAAATGGAGTGCTGCTTGAGATTCAACGAGGAATTTTATTGCGTTACACTCGTAAGAATCCTCCTACACGTTCGAGCAGCGTGTGCTGCGCGCAGCTCGCCGCGGCCCGGTGAAAAATGAAAGCTTTAACGACGACACACGGAAACACGGTTCTAACGTGCAAATGAATTTGCGGCAACGTAACGGTCAATAATGTCGCTCGCAAACATCGTTACTTCCGCGCCAGTTTTTACGTCATGGAAACGCGCGGAAAATATTTTCGCATCGAACGCGAATTAATGTCTCCCGTTTACAACGCTCCCCCTCTAATTAAAGGGGCACTCCGATGGCAGATTGATAAAGTCCTTTTTTTCGTTGCATCGATCATTATCAGTTTTTGCATAAATCATTCTCGTTTTGACAACTGTCAGGATTTTTCACGAGATAAAAAAACATTTTCTTCTTTCAAAGATATGTGGTAACACAGGCTGAAAGTTGATGGAAAATCCGGCGTAAAGTTACACAATCTCTTTTGATTTTACATTCGAAACAGGAAACGCGGAGAACGATTTTTTAAATATTTTGCGTTACCTAGTCCCGGCATAGTTCGCTATTTTGTAGTAATCCGTGGAAGAGAAACCCGATTACGTCCTGAAATAACATTTAACAGGCTCGCAACACAAATTTCGTCGAAATCTCGGCAAGTAGTTCCGAAGTAAAATTAATTACAGTATAAATATGCAAATTTCGGGATATTGTGTAACCAACTTGGTTGGCAGAGCGTCAAGTAATTCGTCAGGGAACTTTTACCAAGTATCGCCGACATTAGCTATAACATTAATTATACAACTGGCAACTTCGGGTTCCGTTGGTTTTTTTATGCGCGCCAAACGGTCGGTAAGAAGACGCCACTTTATTAACGGGAACTTTTTCGGTGACGATAATCCGTGAATAATTGAACTGGTTACCTATCTCTTCTTCCATTTTTAATCTTCAAAAGTAGGAAGTGAGGGGTTTCCTGCGAGGGAGTATTTTCGTTTAGCAGCAACTTACTTGTCCCAATCGGAACGAGTATAGTAAGATGTAATAATTTTGAAAATGTCGTTTTGAAATCGTCGTTCTGAAGGAGACCATTAGAACTAGAATAGTTTAACAAAAATATCCTTTTCGAGTCATCTCTACTGCATGAATTCGCTATCGCAGAATTATGCGGGTATTAAAAAGTTTTGCTATCTTTTTCTAAAAAAATGTAATAATATTGTAATTCCTATATAAACCACTTGGTTTAAAGCAATAACAGATAGGTAAATAAATAAGAGAAGGGTGAAGAAACTCCGCGAAACTCTTGCCGGACAAACGCGTGTGTCCAGAGGAAGTAATCGAAGTAAGCACGAAGCAATCACAGGAATAATCAAATCGAGTTTCGGAGTAACAGTGACGTCCTGTGTAACGTTGACTTCCGCTAACAAGCTGTGTATAAACTCATCTTCGCAAAGCTACGAGTCATCGTCTCCGATTGATCGTTTAATTTAAAATCTTGCAACGTCGTTTACATCGGCTGACTTTCACTACACTTTTATGCAGCGGCGCTAATTTCCCTTCCGTTCAGGGAAAATCTGTTTAATGGCGAACCTTAGGTTATCAGTGAATCAATTCTAAATATTGCAAAATAAATCCCGTAAATCAAAGTTTGCAGAAAATTTATGTGGATACGTATCTTTTGATTATTTCGTGAACTCGATCCGATTGGGGTTCTTGAGGCGATTCAATGGAAAGGGAAGATGTGAGAGATACGTATAATTTCCTATATTTTAAAAAACTGTGTCCGGTGCTTGAGGAACAGTTCGCACGTGATTCGCGTGACATGATACTAATGTGTTTCTGCCTTGTAGCGTAAGAGGTTTCGCAGCTGGTAAAATGACGACGACGGGCCGCGCGCGCATCCCTCGACGCGTTTCGTAGGTTGTTTTACGATCGCAGGACCGTAATTTCGTTGTCGCGGCGGGTGCAACGGGCACGCGAGAGTGTCTACGGGTACGTGGAAAATCGTGGCGCGAATATAACGCCGAGGCTCGGCCGTGTGTCGGTCAAGTGTTTCACGCTACTGGACGTGACCTTTACAAGAGAGGCGTATGTATATGTATACCTGACGAGAGTGACATCATGACTCAGCCGCGTTAATTAGCGAATTCAAGGGTCCCGCCACGTAAGTGGGTCTCCGGGCTCTCTTTTCAGATAGACTAGCTGAGGCAACAGTAAACGCTTTCAATGCAAAAAAGACGTCCTTTATCACCGGCACCGCTAACGAAGGGAACGTTTGAGACCGCTGCCCCCGGGTCTTTAACCCCGGAAAGTAATCGGTGCGCCAGGTTATTCGTATTATTCTTCGTGTCCCCGTCAAGCTTTCCTCCTTATTTCATTTTTTTTTCTTTCCTTCCAGGTTTTTTTCCGACTGCGCGCCACCGCCACCGGGGTTCATCCTCGAACGTTTAAACAGTTTTCGATGCAAAGCGAATGGAAAGTTTCCATTGAAATTCAATTACAACCCGGGATATTAGCATCGAATCGATGCCTTTCCTACCCCGGGTACCTATCGCCGCGGATCTTTAAATTCGATTACATTTCGTCCCGCAAACTAGCATCGCCAGCCGATCGGTCGACTTTAATTATCAACCTTATCGGTCGAGATTCGAAAGAACCGCGTCGCGCCGCGCCGCTCCATCCCGGAAACTGCGCCTCTTCCTCTTCCACCTCCTCCTCCTGCTACTCCTCACTCAGAGCCAGACAACAAGTCTAATCTGAAATTCATGATTATGCCAGCTGAAGTGGCAGTGTATTATCCACCCAAGTGACTCCGCTTCTGATCGAATTATTCGAAGCGAATGATTCTACATCGACACGAACATATGCGACGAGTTCCTCAAAACGAAACATGATCTTCCATTTATTCTTGGGAAAGGAAACATACTACACTCCTTTTACATGTCGTTCGATCATTTACATTTAATCGATTTCGAACATTTGGGGATCGCGTTTCGTTCGGTTGCAGTTGGATACTCTCCATTTTCACAGATTTCATTGGCGGTTTAGACTTCAAAGAAACCGTTCTGAAAACGAGAGGAACACAAAATGTATTAAATTCTTGATTGGTCAGATCTCTCGAGGCGGCACTCGACGTTCCGGATCGTTCAAACGAATTTCTTCTCGCCCGGTAAAGGCCTGATTTCATCTCGAACGGTTTATTCCCGGGTAAAATTAATTTCGTCGTGGGTAAAAACAAATTCTGGAAATCCTTTCATTGCGAAGTAGATTTTAACGGATGGGGGAACGCTCGTGGTCTCGTTACGACACCGCGGTCTTCTTCGCCACCACGTTTCCATCATTTTTCTCGAAGAAAATAAACGTCCGCAAAGCCGGCGGGAACTAAGAGCACTAACGTTCCCGTGAAAACCGTCTGGAGATCGTTTTAAAACCTTCCTCCTCCGCAGTTTCATATTTATGCCCGCTTTTTTTTCTTATCTGGTTTCATTCATTTGCGTAGCCGCCCGGTGTGATTAAAGGCATAGAGTTACAAAATTTACAAGCGCACTTTAACGCGTTCTGATTCAACGAGCTTCTTTCTGATGCTCCCGAGCTCTGAATACGTCGTTAATGCCTTTGTGTGTTGTCAATTCAGAGCTTAGAAAGAGCTTAGAAAGAAAAGAAAATTCTTTTTATACCATTGCTTTAAGATGTACCGAATACTAACTTTGCCTTGCACAATTACTAAAATTATGAAACTACAGTCCTCGACAAAATAATAAGACACCATATTTTTAAATGTGACACCATAGCATATTTTTAAATTTCTTGTATTTATAGGTGGAAAGTGTACACTCCGTTATATCCTGAATACTACATTCTATCTCCAAAGTAAACACGCAAAATGTTAGGATTGTATCGCATACCATAGCAAAATTAGAGAAAGATATGTGAACACGGACTGACATTGCTTCGAAAAAAGTATAAGACATTTGGCTTATATTCCACTCATGTTACTTTTACCATTGAGTATTCTACTGCGAACGCATTCAGACGTTGAATCTTGTGATTTTCTTACAGTACAAGTACATTTATTACAACGAAAAATAAATAATGGGTCGAGGAAAGCAGTTAGATAAAAGTGAGGTCAATCGAATCGTTCTGTTGCGCTCGGAAAAGTACAGTATTAATAAAATTGCGAAATTATTAAACAGAGGTAGGTGCGCGATATATAATGTGTTAAAAAATCCAAGTGCTTATGGAAAAACGAAAGGAAGTGGAAGACCTAGCGTTACTTTTCGAATTTTAAGGACGTAACAAAACAAGTAGCCGAAGAAGCAGGTGTGAAAACAAATTAGAAATGTACATCGCATTTTACAAGGAAGTAAACACATTAAACGAAAGAAATTAAAACAACGGTCACCCTTAATGGAGAAACACAAAGCAGCACGACTAAAGTTCGCTTGTGAACACGTCCACTGGATGAAAAAATGGAGAAAAGTCATTTTTAGTGTAGAGAAAAAATTCAATCTAAATGGCCCTACTACTACTTTCATGATTGCAGAAAGGAAGAACTCCATTTACATTGCCGTCAAATGGTTGGTGGCAGTGTTATGATATGGGCCGCTATTGGTTACTATGGAAAAAAAAATAAATTTTTTATCAGGTCGGATGAATACTAATAAATATATTGAACTAATAACAGATCAGTTAAACAAGCCTGCAGCTCGCATCACGCGTTGTGACTATATTTTTCAACAGGATAATGCAATAATCCATACTGCAAAATCTGTGAAACAATCCTTTTCTTCAAAAAATATTAATATTTTGGAATGGCCCGCTCGTTCTCCCGATTTAAATATTATAGACAATGTGTGGAGAGTTTTGTCAAGGCGATTCTACGCGAATGGGAGACAATATAATAACGTAAATGAACTAAAACAAAGTATAAATCACAATTGGACACATTTAGAACAAAAACGAATCAAAAAGTTATATAAAACTATCCGAAAGCGATTACTAGACGTAATTCAATTCAAGGGAGGTATCACAAAGTATTAATTTTGTATTTTTATTTGCTTGATCAAACATTTTTCTGTTAGTGTCTTATACTTTTGTCGAATTAATGTCAGACCGTGTTTACATATCTTTCTCTAATTTTGCTATGGTACGCGATACAATCCTAAGATTGGAAATAGTGTGTAATATACAGGATACAACGGAGTGTAAATTTTCTACCTTTAAATATAAGAAATTTAAAAATATGCTAGGTGTCTTATTATTTTGTCGAGGACTGTGTTTTCATCAGAAATTTTTTTCATCCCGAATTGTACGAAATGTAAATAGATGGAATTTTGTCACACATTGTTACGAAGCAACATGCTAATTATGAAGACAAGAAAGTTCTGATTTTAATCAGATTTTTAAATCGCGATCGTCCACATACTTTTGAACAACTTTATTTAATAAACGACACGCAGCTGTGCCGCGAGCGTTATAAACTCGCAAGCAGGAGTCCATCAGAAAATTCGCGGTTCCCCGGCCACGTTGAAAATGTCATCGCGTTCGTCATGGAACGTGGGCGAGGCAAAGTCGGGGGAACGATGGATACGAATTCCTCCCCCGTGACGGATATAAAATTCTCCAGTCGTCAATAATAAAACGTTCCGCGCCTGACATCGTATTTCCGTCAGAGAAAAATCCGTCGCCGGCTGAAGTCTTCGTCGGGCACACGAATCGATTGTCTTCGCACGAAAAAAAAATTGATGTCGTTGATGCTAACTGGAGACGGGGGTGAACCTGAGGAAATTCGTGATTCTGGGCCCGGTATGGTTGAACGTTTTTGATAGACGACGCGGCTAGGAGGGAGTCTCGCGACCGCTCGAATTTTCTGACAAATTGCACGCCGGAATTCGTGATTTTAAAATGCAGCTGCTCGCACACGTGCGCCGCATGAACGGCGACATTATGCGGGGGAGTCGCGGGCCCCGTGACATCCTCTCACCTCGCGAATACACACCTCGCACAGGTGTGACGCGTGTGACCACCCACGCGCGCCTGTGGATACGAGAAGATGAGGCCTATTGTTCATTGTGCTGCGCTGGCAGCGCACTTCAGGCGCCCCGTAAACGCCTGCTCTCTTTATCGCACCTTTGCCTAAGCGAATTTCCTCTCAGGTGATTTCTTTCGGCGTTTCTGCCAGCTATAAAGATGTAGAGATACCTCCCATCCGGATGAACGGGAAGTACCGTCTCCGACGCAAACGGTTTGTAACCTGTCCCAGATTTAGTCTAATGCCTGGCGATGCTCGAATCAAACCGACGCACAGTGTGACGAATGGTCTTTTTAGCTGGACAAAATGAACTATCAAATAAACAAAAACTAACTGTGCCAATATAATCTAAAATAACCATGTATTAAAACCCTTGAATATTAAAACTTAAAATTTTTTCGTTGTATGTTTACAGAGCATGTAAACTTTACCTAAAAGACGGACGCCTAACCTATAAATGAATGGGCACATTTCCATACACGCTAGAAATATGTTAAAATGTACTAAGGAATATTTAAATTTCCTATACAGGGTGTTTACCTACAGGTGGGAGAAAATTTAAGGGGTGGTTCTCGACGATAATATAAGACGAAAATGAAGAATAAAAAAATTGCGATTTCGGCCTCGTTATTAAGTTATCAACAGTTAAAAATCTGCCCAAAAAGCGGCAACTTTTCAACAGCGGTGCACGTTGCGTACGTCAGACAGGCGCAGTTATGCCATAATGAGCTCCAAACGGAGCTCCCGTACTCCCCTACATACCCCTTCTACTATTCCATTCCAGCACCGTGCGCAGGTGCACAGTCCACGGTCCTCATCGCGCATGTGCAACGTGTCTTCCATTCGCCCCACTCATTCCCCGTCATCAGAGAGGGGGTACATCATTTCAGCGTGACTCCCCGCCAGTGATGCCAGAATCATGGGTCGTGGGTTTTTTCCCCTCCGCTCGCTCAGCCGACTCGACCCCCCACTCTGACACACCGTCGTCACCACGTTGCTTCTACTGCGCACGCGCTACACATGAACGTATCTCTACTCCGCCGCATACTCTGATAGAGGTACGTTCGTGTGTAGCGCGTGCGCAGTAGAAGCAACGTGGCGACGACGGTGCGTCAGAGTGGGGGGTCGAGTCGGCTAAGCGAGCGGAGGGGAAAAAACCCACGACCCATGATTCTGGCATCATTGCTCCCCGCATCTGGCATCACTGCACAGGCGCGCGACAGTCTCGTATCAAATGACAAACCCATGCATACCTTGGTTCTCATTTGGGGCCCCAGCGAGGTGAAAATGTTTAAAAAATCGTTGGACGACATTGAACCTACCTACTCGTTAAAATCCACAAGGGCATTTCTAATATCCGCCCTATGGAATTATCGAGTAGAAGGGGTCAATGCCCTTTCACTTTTAAATTCTTCTCACAAATATCCACAAATGCTTATCCTGTACTATAATTGTTCATAACACCGTACTTAATATACTGGAAGAAACGCTCTAGCACTATTTACACTATCATACACACGCATTACGAGTTAACAGAGAGTACAAGTTTACTGAGGGAAATGAGGAGAATGTAAAGTTCTGGTAATCCTTTAATGTTGAAACACTGCACTTTACGAAACTTGATTTACGTCGCGAGACTCGTTCACAGACGGAACGGACATCTTGAGGTCGTGTGTGATTACTGCGAACGGAAATCTTCGACGCGTGCGAGAAGAATCGTCCGTACAAGCTAGCATCCGTATGCACACTGATTCAAGACAGCTGATGTGGTCAATGCACACACATGAAATATTTCGCGGTCACAGACAGAATGAGAAGGAATCAGGAAATTCGTGAAAACAGGATAGACAATGTATTGGTATAACAACGCGCGACGTTTGGGCGGTAGTTTGCTGTAGATCTTCATTTGTTTTATCGATCTGGCATCGACCTCATCAGCTATCTTGAATCAGTATGCATACGGATGCTAGCTTGTACGAACGATTCTTCTCGCACGCGTCGAAGATTTCCGTTCGCAGAAATCACACACGACCTCAAGATGTCCGTTCCGTCTGTGAACGAGTCTCGCGACGTAAATCAAGTTCCATAAAGTGCAGTGTTTCAACATTAATGGATTACCAGAACTTTACATTCTCCTCATTTCCCTCAGTGAACTTGTACTCTCTGTTAACTCGTAGTGCGTGTGTATGATAGTGTAAATAGTGCTAGAGCGTTTCTTCCAGTATATTAAGTACGGTGTTATGAACAATTATAGTGCAGGATAAGCATTTGTGGATATTTGTGAGAAGAATTTAAAAGTGAAAGGGCATTGAATTATCTACTCGATAATTCCATAGGGCGGATATTAGAAATGCCCTTGTGGATTTTAACGAGTAGGTACGTTCAATCTCGTCCAACGATTTTTTAAACATTTTCACCTCGCTGGGGCCCCAAATGAGAACCAAGGTATGCATGCGTTTGTCACTTGATACGAGACTGTCGCGCGCCTGTGTGACGTACGCAACGTGCACCGCTGTTGAAAAGTTGCCGCTTTTTGGGCAGATTTTTAACTGTTGATAACTTAATAACGAGGCCGAAATCGCAATTTTTTTATTCTTCATTTTCGTCTTATATTATCGTCGAGAACCACCCCTTAAATTTTCTCCCACCTGTAGGTAAACACCCTGTATATGATGAATATAGCATCTCATGTATTTTCACTTTAGTAATTCCAAATTATCGATAACTTTTCTCTATTTTTGTAAATTAAGTGCCAAAGATGTTACTTATTTTTCCACAGAAACGTCCATGTTACTCCTCTTCGTTAACACTTTACCTACCGGAAGCCTATGAATAGAATTTTCAATAATTGAGCTCTACCAAAAAAAAGCATAGAAATGTTTTGTTACATTGCAATCTTAAATGAAACTATTAAGGTTCCATAAAAAGTGTTTAGCCATGTACCATAGATTTTTCAAAATTATGTAATAATCACCGGTCGGTAATGTGTTAATGAATTAGTATACGCTCCACGACGCCCCACGCGATGATTTTTACATATAATAAAGTAGAGATTCTCTAGTTTATTTTAATACCAAAATTGGTTTGCAAAACGTTGCAAAACTATACTAATTTTTACAATGAAGTTACGTCGTTTTACGTTCACGCTCGTGACTATCACAGCACGGGCCGGCCGTTCCAAACGCAACCGATGCCATCGTCATTTAGCGGTTTGTTTAGTCCACTCGTTGAAACCTATGGATTGGTCTTGTTCATTGTATATTGAAGGAATAAACAATGATAATATCCTCAAGTTTTACTCTGAACTTTCTTCCTATGAAAATTCATTTCTTCAGTCTCAGGGCAATCAGAGCACAGTGTACATCCCCCTTGCTTTTTTTCGTATATCTTTCAGTTTCGTTATTTTTGTCGTTGTTATTGCTATTATTACTGTGATTGTTGTTAGTGTTTTATTTGTCACGTTATCACTTTATACGTGGAAACGTTATATCAAAATCTTCCAATATTTACTGCTTGTTATTTATTTTGTTTTTTATTTTTATTTTGCTGTAAACCCAAAGTCAAATATTAGGTCGTAACAAAAATACGTTTAGATATATTCTATTTACATTTTTTACAAGTTATTAGTTTTATAAAACAGTGAAGTCATAGTGTTGCATCTAAATTGACCAGAAGTGGCTTCTTATTTATCACAGACATTGTATATTAGTGATAAGTCTTAACAAATTTTTATAATTGGAAAATGTTCATACACGCAACCGAACGTTCCTATTTAATACTTTGATTTGGATCTCTGTTATTTCTTTTGTTTTATTTATATTTTTATGTTATTATATTTTTATTAAAATAATAAACATTAATATGAAGCAGAGTTATTATTTATAAATAAAAACCTTATACTAAACCAAAGAATAATTCTTTCCCGTTAGAATATATCTGAATCTCCAAAAAGTAAATTAGTAAATTATATTTACGTTCTTTTTGTCCATAATAACAGATGACGTCTTCTTTGATAATATTCACTACTTGTTAAATCATTCTGTGTTACATAGATCCATTACTAACTTTGTTGTATTTTATATTTAATTATAAATCACTTAAAATATATTGTTTGATTAACAAAAACCAACTAAATGTTGTAAAAAGTTAATAACTATTCATATTTTATACAACCGTGAACATATTAATTGATAAATATAGAAAAATAGGCGATTTAGAATTTCGTCCAGCTAAAAAGGCCATTCGTCACACTGTGCGACGGATGGCCTAAAAAAAGACGAATTTCATTTTTGCGGGTGACGCTTTGCAGTTGACGCGTCTGATCATGTCCGACCATTTCTACTTCTCCTGAATGCCAGGACACGATAGATCAAGAGAAAAGTTTCTATCAGAGAAAATACTGCGACTACAAAATCCGCGTGTGTCATTGCACTCGCAAAAGAGATATGATCAGCGAATATATTTCGAAGCACTGTCACCTCGAAAATTTCGTATCCGGCAGCAACTAAAAAGGAGGAAGCTCGTTCGAGTTACTCGAGTTCACCGCGGACAGAGTGCACGAAACAGAAAATTCTTTTGCGGAGGTCCCAAAAAATGAATAAAACTGCACGAACAAGGGTTCCGTATTCGACGACAGGCATTGGCATAATATCTCAGCTGTCCACGTTCGCTCGCGAATTCACCGGCCAGCGCGTTCCATCTTTTATCCTCTCGTAATAGAGTTATCCGCGTGCGCGCGGCAACTACCTGTACGCGGATAAATAAAGCAGGTGAAAAAAGAGAGTGACGGTCCGTACACTTGGCCGGGATAAAATAAACCGTGGTTCAGAATGGACGGGACACCAACGCGGCGCGCCGTTGCGGTCTTTCATCCATCGCGAAACAGCGGGCGTGAAAATGCACCGGGCACGATCATACGCGTATAGTTAGCAGCGTGTAAGCTCGTAGTCGAAGTAAAATTTGCTGTAGCATTTTTGTTGGCCAATGTGCGCTTCTCGTTCGGATGAAAATCGATTTCACGGGCCTCGGCATGGCGGACACTTTTATCCCCGCGGTGTATTCGTGTTCTCCCGCGACGCGGATCATTTGCAACGAAGAGAATCTGCATTTGCGATTTTTTTTGGTCCCGTTCACTTTTTCCCTCCTTTCCACCTTCGTTTTATCCGGAATTTTTCATCGGGCAATTTTTCATTTATTCTTTGAACCCGGTCCAAAAGCGAATCGGTTGGCTCGCGATACCGTCCAAGATTGCTGAATTTTAATTCGCCGGATCTTTGACCGCCGCGGATAAACAAATTTCTTGTTCAACCGCAATCCAGGCTAAACGATATCATCCATTGTTTGCCCGTTCATCGTTCCAACCGATTCTTCCATAGTTTTTTTTCTTTTTTTGGATATTTTTCGATATCGCTGCAATTCATTTCAGCACGATGGAACCATTCATCGCGTCGAATATCGAGCACGATGCTAATTGAAACGAATGTTCATTGTAACTCTTTGGCAAACTAACTCACAGCCTAATTAATTTGTCGATTAGAATAGCGTCGCATACAGAGCGCGGATTGCGTGCAATTGTACACAAAAATAGTGAAATGTGAAACGCTACATGTTGCACAAATTTAAGAAGACATTCATTGAGAGAAGAAAGTATTTTGCATAAAAATCTGTATCTCACTAATTTTAATCAAATTTAAGGGGGTCTTTTCTGGCAGACGACGCTCGCGCGTGAACACTCACACACCGCTAGGGTACACCCGTCTCATGTTAACCGTCAGATGGTGCTGCAGTCACGCCGGCATACTAGTCTCTCCGACAGGCAACATGCAGCCGAATATTGCAAAACTATTGCTCGGAAACGTAAAAGAAGGAGTTTTTAGACAAACAGCGCTCTAGATTGATCTTTCATCTAGGGATTTTGACTACTAAAAAACCCCTTCTTTGCATTATTGAGATATCAGAAGTGGAATCCCGGACCCTTGCAATCCTCGCGTACGTATACGTGGTCTAGCGGTGTGTGAGTGTACCCTAGCGGTGTGCGAGAGTTCGCGCGCGAGCGTCGTCTGTTAGAAAAGACCCCCTTAATTTACTTTTCTGAGCCTTTGTCAGTTATTTTTCGTGCTCGGTGCTAACAACGTTCAAGTCGATTTGCATCGAATATTGCTTCAACCGCAGAACGCGAGAGTAGAATAGTTCACAGTGACAATAATAACGCGATTTCAATAACCCCACAACTATTTCCGACCGAAAAGTGGCGGCTGGCCGGACTTCCGATATTAAACTTCCGCGGACTCGGAGTCGGTATAATGAGATTTTTGTTTTCATTCGTTAATTGGTACTGCTTCAAAGTTTCTGATTTCTTCTCCCCCTGCCGCTGCTTTTCGTTACGCGCAACTCCGTCTCTCTCTCTTTTTTCTCTTTTTCTCTTCAAAAATTAATAGAAAACTTTTCATCCTGAAATAATAAACTTGGGGCTGTTGTTTGATGCTCGACGAGCGTTCTTGAATATTCGCCTCTCCGTTCAGTCGATTTTGTACTCCCCGCCCCCCTCTATTCTGCCGTGCTTTTCATTGAAATAAATATGGCGCGAGGTGGAGGAGGTTTTATTCGAAATTGGCCGACCCTTCTCCGATTATCTCACCCTGAAGAAGGGAACTGGGATCTCGCAGCTTTGGGGACGTCGGAGACTTTAAGACAGTTCGGTTTCCCAGGTCTCTGATCCCTAAATGTTAATGTCACTCGGATAATACAAGATTCCCTTCGTTGATCTCGCTGTCGAGATTCGGGGAGCGTTTGGCATTCGATGTATCGTTCTCAACAGCCCCGAACATTGATTTAGATTGGTCTGCTGACATAGTTTCTTGTCCAACTTTCCTCATCATCGGTAGACTGAATCTTCGCAAACTACGAACCATGCAAATGAGTTTTGTCCGGGCTGTAGCGATTGAAATTAACTGGTAACGTGTGCTTTGGATTAAGGGTTTTCTTTTCCGAACACAAATCGAATTTTATATTATCCATCTTATTCTACATAAATAATCATTAAAACTTTTCTCTGCATAAACTTGACCTGAATTTCTTATTGAACTCATTGTTTTGTCTCAGTTTCTTCAATTAGCGAGGACTAAGCAAAATACTAAGAAATAACTTTAATGCACGCAGTCTCTCGCATTTCACAAAAATTTCCAGATGCTACAAATTCTTAAAAGTTAGCAGTGTAGCAATTAATGCGAAAAACCTCGACATTTTTTCCAATGAATTATTCTATCTTGGTAGTTATTTCGAGTGGAGAGTTCCATCCGGCAAACGTTAAAAGCAAAACATTATTGGCCGGTAGTTAATGCACATATTTTCTCGTGTTTAAAAATTCGCAGTTGCCATAAATGTATAAAATCCTTATTCTAATAATTCCCGTGAGGAAACCTCGACATCTGATTCTGCAAAAGTAATTGTTTCAGTTTCCCGGAGCTCATCTTTACGCTCTCGCAGATCCTTTGCTCCGGCAGATATCGGCGAAATTCGAACAGAAACAAAAGTTACATGACGTCCAATATTTATCGAATCGAAAATGGAATATTAGTCTCGATGAAATAATATTTGAATCCGACCGAACTGAAGTTATATAATTGTTTAAAGGTCAAGGGGCCGCGAATGTTTTATTCACTACCCGAGCCTGCCGCGCAGTAATGTTTTTCCAACTCATCATCCTGCAAAGATAATACGTAGAGTCTACCGCGTTCCCGACAAAACTGAATTTGAAACAGTGGAAAAATTAACGACTTTCCTGCAATCCACGAAGAAAATTCAGCACGAAGCGCTGCAGTGTAATAAAGACTCGAACATCAGCGAGGGAAGTTGATCGCTTGTACAAAGTGCGCACCAATTGCAACAAACTGTTCGGAAGACGCGACTACATTAAACGCGCTGTTTCCTCCGCAGCTTCTGATAGTTGGTCCACGTCCAAAATCATCGGAGGACCAAGATTGGATGCGGAACAGGCGAAAGACTTTTTAATCTTCACAAATTTTAACGGTCCGAAACTCTCGTGGTGCAACTGGAAAATCAATTTTCCGTGGGAAAAAAGGAAAGATGGAATTCCTCGATCACGTTCCTGTTTGGAACTGCATCGAATCGATAGGTGTAACGCATGCTCGAGTTTCCGTAGGACGTGTGCTCGATACGGGACAAGGTCGCATACGACATACCCGTGGACGACAACGGGATCAGTATACCACTCGGGATAAACCGTCTTCGGACGATCGCCGTTTTAGATAAACGGTATCCGGATAAACTGGATCCCCCCGCATTCGAAATTGAGCTGCACTCGAGGTGCGTTTCTCGTCGCGTCACGTTTTTTCCCCCGGCTTTCTCTTATTGCCGGACACATCTTCGCGACTGGTCATTGGCGACACGTGAGAAGCATGGGAGGTCGATCCTCGTTCCCACGGGGAACTTTCGCCCGAAGATTATGGCAAGCAACAAACCGAAAAACCGATCGAAATTAAAATATGCCGACCTAGAAAAATATTTTGGACGCTACGTGGTATACTCCGTGACGAAACTATAAGACACCTGCGATTTTAGCTAATATTTTATTAATACTAACTTTTTTCGTAAAAGTTTTCGTTATTAATCCAAAGAATCAACTAAAGTACATACAGTCCCTGCTCACTTTATTAGACTCACCTCTATAATCATGATATTTTTAGTTTTACCATGAATAATGGGTATAGTAGCCTTATGCAAATATTACTTAATGATGACCAATTAATTTTCCATATATTTATTTTACAAAAACAATGGATACAAACACAAATAGATCAATATAATTCTTAAAACACTAATATTTTGTTAATCCGCCCTTAGCTGCTCTTAAAGCCTCATCTCTTCTGGACATATTATCTATGCAAGTTTGTGCCATTTTTTTTATGCGTTATGGTATAGATTATTCTCTCTATCAACTTGGTGTTTGTTGTTATATTTTCTTTGGCCAGTTCTCTTTTCAGGCACTCCAGACATTTTCAATTGGATTCATGTCCGGTGAGTTGCCGGGCTATGGTAAAAGGGGGATTTTTTGCTCTTGCAAGAAAATTTTACACTTGGATAGGCAACCCATAAGGCAACCTTGTAGTACGAAATCATTACCCCATAGGTTGAAAACAGCGTTGAATTCCTTATAGGATTTCAAAAAGCACCAATTCTTCAGGTGAGTCTAATAAAGTGAGCAGGGACTGTACATTTCCATAGTGGCAATGTTGTTGAATTAGATTGAAAAAAGTTTCATTAAAATTTCTAATGTTTGATAAAATAAGGTGCGACAAAACTATAAGACAATATATATTTTACGTAAGAAAAAGTCGGTGGAAGTTAATGAAAAATATTTTTTTCTATTTAGTAGTAATGTGTTTTGCCACCTTTATTTTTTATAGTTTCAATTAATCGTCATTTTCTTCAATATGAGCTTTTAACTCTTTCACCGACAAAAACTATTTCCGATTTCCATATACAGCACATGCTAAAATTCCTCAGATGTTCTCTATTATATTCAAATCTGGAGACCTCGCAGGCCATGGTAAAATTTGTATATTACGGTATTCAAAATATTTTTTCACACGTTTCGCTGTATGCACAGCGGCATTATCGTGTTGAAAAATATAATTTTCACATGCAATAGTGCTTGCATGTAGCGTTAATTGTTCTTCTAATATTTCTATATATTTAATTGCAATCAAGCTGATGTTAATAAACTTTACATCGGTTCTCCCGTGGTACCTTATTGCGGCTCATACCATGATGTCGCCTCCGCCCATTTGAATCCTTGACAAATGCAATTCTTCCTTCCGCAAATCATGAAAACAATATGAAAGACCATCCGGTCCATCTAAATTGAAACGTTTTTCATCTGAAAAAATAACTTTTCTCCACTTTTCTTTCCATTGGAGATCTCTCTCCGCAAAATCTTCCCTGGCTTCTTTGTGTCGATTCGTAAGTGGCGTTTTTTTCTCGAATTTTCGTCTTTTTAAATGCTTGGCCCGTTTAATTATCCGTTGCACATTACGAATATTGATGTGAACATCAGCTTGTGCTGCAATTTGCCGTGCTGTCAGGCTAGACTTCGACGCTACCCTCAGAATGGCTCGTCGTTGTCGCTCGGTTGTCGTTTTTGGGCGTCCACCAGGATGTTTTTTCCATAATTCTCTCTACTTTTTAAATAATTGACCACGGCACATCGACATTGCCCAGCCACTCTTGAAATTTCTGAAATAGAAGTATTCTCTTCTTTTAAATTTACGATCACTGTTATTTCACTGTCTGTCAGCTTTTCGCCACGCGGCATTGTAGTTATATTATGTAAGAACAAAATTACAAAAATGTTTAATTTTAAGTACACAATCACTTCTAACACTGTGACTGCGATTAGAGTATAAGATCGACTGACGAAAAGCTACTGTCTTATACTTTTGTCGCGACGAGAATAGCATGTTTACATACATTTCCCAAATTCTTGGAATTGTAGCCTTCGATATTTCGTAGAGCTGTAGAATATACTTTTATATAATGTAAACAATAACACTATGGATGAAGGAAGACAAAACTCAAGACTTGCATAGAATTTTCATCGAATTTCACACATGTCTTATACTTTTGTCACGGAGTGTATTATCCATGCAATTTTTTTGGTGTGCTCGATTTTTTCATGGAATGCTATATTTCCAAATTTATTTGGACAAGGGCTCTTTGACCTTCAGAGCAACTAAAATATTGTAACATTTCATTAGTTATTGCACCATCTTACACACTCACGATAACAACAAAATCATATTATATTAATAAGGTATAACATATTTTACGTTCTGAATTCAGTTTACTTTTTCCTTAACCCAAGTTTAACTTAAATAATTTATAATTTCCTCGTAAGTTCAGATTTCCCACTTGAGCGACGTAAGAGTTCAGAAGCAAATGAACAGTTTCAGAAAGGTGACAGCGATCTGGAATGCCGAACTAATTCGTGGTTCCCAGTTAGCTATTTCTGCGTACGAATTTCGTGAAATCCCTGTCGCAGGAAGGCGGCAACCGAACGCAGGATTAAACAAGTCGTTCAAGGACCCGTGTACGATACGTATCGACATCACCGACAGGTGGATGAGAAAAAGCGGCAGTAAATATCGCGGGAGAGAGAGAGAGAGGGGGTGGGGGGTTGAACGCGGAAGCGGACACACGAACAGAATTTTATAGCTCGGTGAATATCCTGATTTACCAAGATCTCTTTTGTGAAACGGCCGGGGAAGATGGATTCCGGTGACGGAGATTGAAGCGGCCCGATGGAGATTTATCGACGTTGAAAATCCAACGGGTAGCATCGGTATCCGGGAGCATTATTTGAAAGCTTGTCAATGCGTCAAAAAATCGGTCAGCGGAGAAATGATTACTGTCGTGTACCCGCGGTGCGTTCGTTGTTTGATGAACGTTAATCGAAACGTTGACCCGGTTCTCTGTACTGTGTACCTGTGTACGTCCGGCCGCTAGTGTACGCAAGTGTGCGCTCTCGCGAGCGCCGAATCGAACGTCTATTTGTTCTGCGTGCGCGGCGCGCACATGAGAAATGGTGCGTGCGACCTGGAGCCACCAGCGGATCCGGGCAAATTGTTAAACGGTCCTTTTTTGGGGCGGGAGGGAGGGACATCGTTTTTATTTCACCTTTTTTTCTAGAAAATATACCCCCTCCCTTGCCGTACGATAAAAATTTCAATTGGAAAAACGCGTTACCTTCACTCTGGCGACGAGAACGGCTCCGGCAGTTCGGGTCACCATTTTTACTCGATTAAACGGTGAACATTCGGAATTGTTCGCGGTTCATCGAGCCTTTATAAATGCGCCGATATGTCCGACAATTCTGCCGATCGACCCGTTAAACAAACTGTTAATAAAATATTTCAACAGTTAGAATAACAATTTGCATCACGACGAATTGCCTGTCACGCGTTAAAATGCTGTTTGCTTTGTAATTTTCCGGGCACCGATGTTTCATTTGCCAACACGCGAATATAATAGCGCAACACCGCGCGTCTTTTGATACCTAATTATTGCAACATGTGGAAATGGGGTCTTTATACAAGGATCATTCTGTTGAAACTTAATTCCTCTCGGACTAGTTCAAGAATCGTTCGTTCGAATTTTATATTATCCGCAAGTTGTGGGCAAACTTACTTTTTTACTTCGAAATACGTCGTTCGTTTACAAGTGTCCGGAGACGGAATTGAATTTGGTCCGTCCGGTCCTCTTAATTTTTTTCCACGGGGCAGAGACGAGGATTATTCTTCGTTGCCACTTCCTCGCGACAAAGTTCTCGCGCCCTTTTGTAACGCGCCTGGTACAACGGATAATAATTACCAGAAAGTTCCAGGACCGAGGACTAGACTTAAGCGACGCGCGGGAAACTGAAAAGTTTCTCAGAACGAAATTCTCCCCTTTGTTCCAGAAACACAACCCCCGAGAGCATAATACACTACCTTATCTCGACCTGTGCTCCTCCTCCCTTGTAACGCAACCGCGCCACCCCCGTCAATCCCGCGAAGATTATCGCGCATTCTCCTCGAATCTCCTAAAGCGTCACTCACCGCGTTTAAGAATCGTCGTGAAGACCACAACCGTCATTCATGAAGGGTTAATCTCGCAAGGGTAGATTTTTATTAACGATGCATGCACGACGTTCCTCGAGTCCGCGTTTCCCGTAGGAATAGCAACCGGTCCCTATCTAAAATTCGAAGACTAGCGGCGCGGCGCTTCCATGGAAATAAACAAGAAACACCCCTTCATCCCTCTCACCTGCCCGTGAAACAAGTCTCGACGATGTTCCTGCGATCGCCACGAGCTATATATCGTGCGGTCTCCTTCTCTCCGGTCTCGCTTCTCCGTTCTTTTCCCCGTTGTCGACCCCTCCTCGGTCGTGCGGCCAAACCACCCCTACGGCAGCACTTTATTCCAACCTCGGCACCAACGCGAAGTGGGTGGATGTGGGGTCGGCGGTACACCAAGGGGGTGCAAGCGAAAGAGAGCGGGAGAGGAAGACAGAGCGAGCGAGAGGGGGCGACAGAGAGCGCGGAGGCGGGAGAGAAAAGAGAAACAGAGGCACGGTGGGGGGTGTGGGAGGGTTGGCGTTGGTTAGACGTGGCGGAGGTGGGGGTGGGGGGAAGGGCAGACTGTTTCTCCGCGAACCCCTCCAGCCCCCACCTTAGCCGCACGGGCGCCAACGTCAAGCGCTTTCGAGACGTTAAGGCCGACACTCGTGCGGCGCACTTCGGCCCGACGACATCGGCGAGCCTCGTGGTCACGTGCGGATTCTCATCGGGTGTCGTGTGCTGCGATCGCGCACCCTTGCGTTTGATCCGCGGATCGACAGATCGCTACCGCGCGCCGCGGACACCTTGTTTACCTCAGTGACGATACATCTCGTGTACTCCGAATATCTGTCTCTCGAAATCACA
Organism: Lasioglossum pauxillum; assembly: GCA_933228785.1. Taxonomy (NCBI): domain Eukaryota; kingdom Metazoa; phylum Arthropoda; class Insecta; order Hymenoptera; family Halictidae; genus Lasioglossum; species Lasioglossum pauxillum. Next base: position 33,430,333 of record OW121701.1, on the reverse strand, counting down.
GCTGACGGTGCAGGTTCTCCCGCCGACACGTGGTCTAGGGTAGCGGAGGAGAGTGGCGATGCTCGAGCGAGGGTGATCAGTGTTAAAGTGTGAGACCGTATTCAGGTGACGCGTTGCAGTAGGCTCGCGGCGACTTGATCCTCGATGCGCCCTACCTCGGACGGTGCAGTGTGTACGCGGCGGCAAGTCGAGGATCTCTGACGAAAGGGACACAGTGTCGAGCGTTTTCCGTGTCGCAGGAACAACTAGGGACTCGCTCTGGGAATCACGTAGGAGGTGATCACCGTTGGGAATCGCCATCATGAGGAAGTCCTACTTCGTTCTCGTGAGTATCTGAACGGATTCTTCCTATCTCTGATTGAAGTGTCCTGCGCGATGTTCTTCTTCTTGGAGAAACCTCTTTGCGCTCTCCCCCTTCCATTTGATTGTCGTTATTCGCACGGAAAAAGCGAGTCTCCGGAGAGCGTCCGCTGTCCCGGAACGCTCGCGTTTTACGCTCGCCTTCCCTCTTTCTTGCCTACCGCCTTGCCGCGGATCAAAGACCACCGTCGTCGCTTTAATCTGCCAACGACGTGGCACATTTTCCTCTTCAGGTACCCATGTAGGCTTGAGATACCTGGGTCCCATGGGACCTGGCTGCGAATAGTCTTTCCTCGTCTTTCAACGTTCTAAACCCAGCTCGCGGTACCCTCTAAGCTCGCGGATGGCAAAATTAACGGACAGGCCACGTGACTCTCTTCAGCGAACGAGGTCAGTCGGTGCACGCGACCCGTTCTATGTCGATTCCGAGACTTTTCGGGAACAGGAATCCTGGAAGCTCGACGAGCGGGTCCCACCCGACTAGGACACCTGAGATCCTTGGACGCCGACGCGCTCGACTCTCCAGATGGAGTTTTGAGCAGCTGGACCTCTTAAATACGACGTTTTGTGTAATATCGTCCGGATTTAATTAATATTAATGCGCTGACGACGGCGGATCCATTATCCACTCGCGGATTCAGACTCCTTTCGCTGAGGGTGAAAATGCCAGCGGGAAAAGTGGATTGCTAAGAGTTTCGGGTGTTTGTTGGGATTGACGTTGTTAACCTGATCTGACCCTCTTCGGGAATATAATATTTGTTATACCAACCCATTGAAATTTCAACTATTTCGGAATAGATGGCAGTATAATATTGTTATAAATAGTACCAGTACTGTTAGTTTGTTATATTAGCAAACTGAAAGGCAAAACTGCTGTTTAATCCGAGTTCCATAAATATACCAACGAAAATTATTTTATTTGCAGGAATAAAAATATTACGTTTTATATTACGTTTTCGACGTCACGGGTCGGATAATAAATACGATTTTCCAAGCGTGTAACGAGATTTTTTATTATGTTTTCAACAATTCTGCTCCTATATTCTACAATTTTTTCATTGTTACACATTCGCGTGCTCATGATTATTTATAGATCTCTGTCAAACGAAATGTGTTGATATTCTTGAGTTTATTTTAATCTCCATGCTATTTGTAATTACTAGACTGCGGATCTTTATGCAAAATAAAAATTCTCTGCATCGATTGCAAGAAATAGAAAATAAATCGAATGTTACTTCTTCCCTTAATGATTTTAATAGAAGAGAAATAATATATCGACATCTTCAATTTTTACAATTTTCCAACAATTTCGAATTTCATGTACTAAATTTTCCTATAAATGCATAAAGATCCGCAGTCTTGTCTTTGTCAAAAATGCATTAAATTCGCAGTCGTTTTTTCGACTATGAAAACATGAAGTAAAATGAGATAGGTGTGACACAAGGACTACCTGGACTTCGGATATGTTTTTTTCATTTACAATTACTAAAGTTATAGAAATATATTCTTCAAAATTTTTTTAGCTCACTTCTTCATTCAAGTACATGTTACCATAAAAATCCAATGAAATCTGACTAGATTCAATTCTCTTATCATTGCAGTAAATACAAAAACGGGAACTGTACGATCTAATTGTAAGAAATACGAATATCAAGAACAAGAACTATCTGGACTTCGGATATGTTCAACAATTTACAATTACTAAAGTTATAGAACTATATTCTCGAAATTTTGTTTAGCACACTTCTTCATTCAAGTACATGTTACCATAAAAATCCAATGAAATCCGACTAAGTTCAATCCTGCCATCATTGCAGTAAATACAAAAACGGGAACCGGACGATCTAAGAAACACGAATATCCCCTCCACTAGCGGGCCATACCCGCAAAGAGTAGACTATACTATTTCTTCAGAACCAGTGGAAAAGTGTGTTAAATTGACGCTGATGATAGACGAGGCTCAAAGACCAGACACGTGTGGCAGCTTATAAGCCAAGAGAGTCCCCGGTTATCATTTATTTCTATTAATTGGAATGGCAGGAACTTTCTTCGTTGGCTAATACGTCGGGGGATGGTTCTGCGGCAGACATTTCGGTTGAGAAATTCGGGCCGGCGAATGCTAAAATTTGAAAGCGGGGCTGGCTGCGTTAGCGGCTCAGGATGAATGATCAATTTTCCGAGCTCGTGCGATATTTAGGTCGCGCGGCGCGCAGAACAGGGTACACCTAGAATCGTCACACGAAAATAATAAGGGAAAAATGCCAGTTAAATCCGCGGACAAAGCGCGGTTTCGCGAGACCGGCCGTTGATTACGGTCCCATTAAACGCGGGGCAAATTATTATCGATTCGAGGCCGTTATCCGCCGCGTGCGCTCGACGTTCTCTCTCTCCCTCTCCCAGCGTCGGGACGTAGCTGCATATTAATCAATTTCAATTTTCGTGACCTGTAATTCGAAAATTTTTCCCTTCCCCGAAGCTACCGTCGCGAAATCTCGTCGATTAATATCGCGATTGACAAACGGATTTTCCGGTTCCGCGCAAGGAAACTGTATGTGTCGAGCTCTCTCGCTCTCTCTCCGGTATAGAGGGCGAGAGAGAGCTTCGAGCGCGCACTAATTAATGTTTAGCGTTCGAGGAAGTTGATAGAGCCGTTTTAACGCAATCGCGACTGGCGTCCCGATTTCCGCGAAGAAAGTTGAATGCCTTTCGGAGTCGTATTGTGCGAATTTCGGGCCATTGCTGTTTGACGCTTCTGAAACTTGGCCGAAACTTACGAGCTACCACGCTTCGCTACATACAATACCGGCGGGGGAGAGTTCTCGGAGCTTCCAAAGCTCCGCCGTTTGCCGGCAGGGCTACGAAAGAACTCGTGAATGTGCAAACATCTAATGCATGCCGTTTGGACCTGTTTCGCGATGATTCCGACTTCTACGGAACTTCGGAGCCTCGAAAAGCCCGCCGCTCCGTTCTTTTTTCCTTCTCCTACGGCACTCTTCGAATTAATGCGAATTCAGGCTGTTTTATTGGAAACACGCCTTTGTTAAAAAATGTTAGACGCGATCGTGGAATTGGACTCTATCGATTGGCTGATGCTTTTGGTCATTTGCACATGAATTTGTTAATAAAAAATATGTCCTACTTTGGTTCCATTGAGATTCTTCACTCGCTTCGGCATAGAATCAATTAATGTTTGGCAATCTGTCGAAATGTTTTCGTCCCGACGCCGTATACGCGTCGATCAATGTATTTGTGGTGATGCAGCCCATTTTGACTACTCCGGCCTCGCAGGTACTCCATACATTTTTGATTCCCTTCAAATCTGGTGAATTCCCCGGTCAGCATAATTTCATAAAATAAAGCATCGTTTCTGTTCTGACTTATTGGGAAGCTCCGAGTTATTTTATTTATTGAACGTTTTCATTCATATGTTTTGTACTGATAGTCCACTGAACAGCATCAGTACCTCTTCGTCAATCGCAACATTCTGAATATGTTATTTATTTATAACATCTGCGTAGAGATACTTCACGGTTAAAAGCCCTTTTATGTTCCCTTTATGGAACCACCTTTAACGAACATTTCGACATAACTTGTTTCCACGGAAGTTTCCTTACAAATCATAAACTATCTGCTTCGCGAGAACGCTCTTAAAAGAAGTTCCTAAGAGTAGCATTTCGTTTCATGAAAATTCCTCGGCAACAAATATTTTTGTCGATGAACCGTCGAACGGAATTTTTCTTAGAAAGAAAAGAGAACTGTTTATTTCCATTCCTGCTAAAAATCTATCGATATGAAAATGATCCATCAACTTCCTACTTCATCCATCTTTCTACGAACGTGAACTTCGCCCATGAAAATTTTCCACGAAAGCAAGAAATGATTTTTGTTCATCCTCATTTCTATCTTCATAATTCAACTCTGAATCTTTGTACGACGTAAAAATGTATATTTTCTCTTTTAACAATTTTAATAAGTCAAAAGTAATATAACGACATCCTTAAAGTCTCCTATTCATTTTTGTAATAAATTCGTAAAGTCCGAAAATTCTTCAATAAATCCAGATTTCGGATAATTTGTCGATTTTTCATTTTTATCGACATCGATTGAGAATTTCCGTCGCGACGCGATCGACCATATGCGTGAAGCATAGCAACTTTTAATAATACATTAAACGAAGGTCTCTAGTGCTTTGCGAGGTACGCTTACTTACTCCGAAAATCGACGGCTACGACCACTGTGCCGCATACACAATCCGTACGCGCGATTATTAACTACAATAGGACATTCGCGATAACGAGATTATACACTTGAAAGGGATTTGAATACCGTGTCGCGAACGAGGAATTTCGTTGACAACAGCCGCACCGTTTCGGCTCCCGAAATCTTTGTGTGCAATACAAGCTGCTATTCTAAATACCGTGATTTATTAACGAAACCGAAAGCCAAGAGCTTGCTCGATGTTTGGGACAAACGAAAGCCTCGCCTTTCCAAACGAAAGTCGAAGGAGTCTTACAAAGTTTAATTCGTAAGTTTCTTCTTTTATTGATCGACTATAGTAGTAGCTTCGTTGAGCTGTGCAGGCTTTTCTTGTACCGTAAAACGTCGGACCACTTTGGTCTTCTTCTTTGCAATTTTCTTCGGAAACCTCACCCTCTGACTTTAGGTTCTGTTCGAGCTCGAATTGGCGGGCCTGATGAGCGTAAATAAGTTGTAGAATGTTAGCCAAGAACTGTTGTTATTTTAGCAACAATTTAACAATGCTTCTGATTTGTTCAGATCAAATACAATACTGTGAAAACATTACAAGAATTTAAGAACAATATTACATTGTTTCTGACTTATCGAATTCATTAAGGATGTTCTGGAGGTACAATGGGAGACAAAAGTACAAGAAATTCGAAATCCATCAATATATTGGCAATGAAAGCCATTCATGAGTATATTTTGCATACTTTTGTATACTTTTTTTACACTGCTGTCGCGTTTCCATGCTAGTGAGATGATAACACGATAAATTTGACGTTTTGTAACAGTTTATAATTTTTTGCTCTGTAACTGTTTAGTGAATCCTAATCAATTTTGAACATAATTAAATAATTACATCATTTTTACTATATATAAAAAAAGTGGAGTTTCTAGTTGCGTTTTTTCAAGGTTTAAATAGGGTTTGAAGTCGAATTTTCTGAATTCTCCATAAAAAGACGTGTTAAAATGTGCAAACAATAATTCTTAAACGATGCAGTGAATCGAACCCAAACTTTGGTAATTGCATTAATTTAGTAAGAATTATATCTTGTCAAACTTTCAAAAATTTTGTTGCGTTTTTATATACCTCCAGAACATCCTTAAAATATGAAATACATTTTCATTGACTTCGAAAATTTTTGTAATATTACGGGCTATTTTTTAAGTGTTTAGAAGCGAATTACATGTCCGCTCCGATAAATCTAACCCTGTTTTCGGTCCGTCGGTAAACAAACTGCGGCGATGGGGCTCCTAATCTGGCAGGACAATGGCAGGATCTCGGTTACCTGTGTCACGAACTTTTCTCACCTTTCGAGAGGGGTCGGGAAGCCAGGTTCCTGGACAAAAGTCTGCTTTATGAGCCGGCGATTTTGCGTGACCACCCCGGTAGACATAGCCCCCGTCGACCGGCCATTGTAAGGCCTCTTCTTCTTCACTGTAGGTGGACCTATCGCTAGCCTCGCACCCTCGCCTACATACAAGGTGGTTCGTAACTGGTGGTACCATCGGGCACAGTGCAATTCCACCAGAGAAAATAATGAAATTTCTTCATCCAACGCGCGCTTCATTTTCAGGAAAATTAACTGTATACTTTCAGCGAACGTAAATAAATTAATTGTGGTAATTGCTGTAAATGTTTGTGTACAGCATTTCTCTCATGATCAGAATTGAAATTGTATTACGTCAGCAATTATTGGAAATATTTCCCATCATGTTTTACCATGGGGTCTCTCACGAGCCTGACAAAATGTTTCACAAATATGAAGTGTCTTGAACCATTTACCACGCTTATATTAGCTTGCCAAGTTGTCGTTGTTGTTGTTGTATGAGTCAAATCTTGTAATCGAATTTTAAACCACTTCCCGATGAGCTAGAGACTTGAAACTTTAAACATAGCTCAGAACTGGATGACAATGCAATATTAAAAAACAAATTAAACAAAAAACTGTGCAACCAGGAGAAAAAAATGTTTATATTAACTGTCACACCTCGTCGCGCGACACTCTCTAGTACGTGATCGCGTTCAGCGATCCCTACTCCGCGCGCCAGGGCTCCCTAAACCACTACGCGTTCCCACTCCACTGACCCATTTCGCACCGAAGGAGCTCCGACAGTGTGGTGTGACAATTTCGGATTCCATCAAGAGACGTCGCACAGTGGAACTTTTCGTCCATTTCGGAGACAAAATCAAAGAACTTTCGATAGAAATGAGGTAGAGCGATGAAATTTTTTTTAAATTAAAGCTGAAGCTTGGCAGAATATGGGAAAATTGGAAGATTATGGTACGAACGTTTTATAACCTTGAGAAAATTCGTTAAACAATTCGTTCACAAAAATCGATTTCTTGTAAAATCCTGAAGTCGTAGACAAATTTTGAGACCAGATTTGAATTCAGCATGAAAAAATCTACAGGAAATGATGTATGGCATGTTACAAAAAAATTTTTTTCTACCCGTGGTATTGCAAAAACCACAATTTTCGTGACATTGTTCAAGTTTGACGATTTTTTTCAAGGTTAAAAAATGTTCGTACCATAATCCCCCTTTTTCCCCATATTATGTGAAGTCTCAGCTGCAATTAAAAAAAATTTCTGCGCACTATCTCATTTCTATCGGAAGTTCTTTGATTTTGTCTCCGAAATGGACGAAAAGTTCCACTGTGGGTCGTCTCTCGGAGTCATTCCCTCATTCTTTCGCGCGTATTTCCACATCTTGCGTTTCTATATTTTACTATTTCATACCAGTATTACTATATCTTGTGTTCCATTTAAAAAAGACTAAAAAGTAGAAATTAAAAAAATATATAAACAAAACTTTTTAGAAACCACGCTTATATTAAAATGCACTAAAAAGGAGAAAATAATTTTTTTAGACATTAGTGACTATATTGCTAATGACCTTTGGTGTTGAAGCAACATTAAATAAATAAATTAAAAATTAATTGGTGACTATAAATGAAAGCGTGGAGCGCCCACGAAGATTACGTCGATATAGTTTAGCGCTCCACGCTTCTATTTATGTTCTACTAATGTCTAAAAAAATTATTTTCTCCGTTTTAGTGTATTTTAATATAAGCGTGGTTTTTAAAAAGTTGTTTTATATTATATATTTTTATGCTCTATACACCCACAACTGATTTAGAGTGGATTTCCTCAAAAACGTGAATGCTTTTCTCGTAGAATCGCAGTTACGGACCACCCTGTATAATACCTGGCCGAAAGAGCTCTCGGGGTGGGTGTCTTCTCGGACAATAGGTTCGGGAATCAGCACAAGCCAAACTGGCAGCGAAAAGCCAACAAATAAAAGTCCAGGCAAGAGATGAACAGATAACGGGGGCGTGAAAACAGATAAGTCAAAGGTTAGGAAAGGGTGTTAGGAGTACGGGGGTGATGTGGCAAGTCTGCTAAAAGAACCCGTGAAGTGCTTGCCGTGTTAATGACGACACCGGGCGGGATCACGAGTGGCTCGAAGGTTCTTGGAAAACGTGGCGACGCTTTACACACAATTATTCTTTCCCTCGTATTGATCACGCGTTCTCGGATCAACGGTATGCAAATATCCGCGCGGCGTCATTATGCACGAGCATCGCTTTACTAGAATCAGGCCGAGAAGCGAAAGGGTTGCTGCTGGTCTTCGATGTCAAAGGGTACTTTCTGAATGTTTTGCCACTGTTTGCAGTCCGGTTTCTTTTATTTTAATTCTCGAAGCTTCTGCTGGAAACTGTTTGACCGAAATCGTTAGTGGCATTATCCAAATGACTGCCTTTGTGTTTGAAAAGACTTTAATCATTTTTTGTAAAATATGAATTTCTTCGTTTAGTATCCAGATAGAATAAATAGTCTTTGAAAACGAGGATTTGCATAAAGGTCAGTCTATTAATGAGCAGACTCATCTGAATTTTTGTGCAGAGTAAAAATTGTCTGCGTCCGTCGCAAAAAACAGGAGCCAAACAGAAATTTCTTTCTTCTTTTAATACAACTTTCAACAATTGTGCTGTACCAAAGGGAAGCTCAGTAATCTTCTTTTTACATTATAATTCCAAACGAAATTATTGGACCATGTTCACAGTTGAAATTGCTGTTGAAGAATCCATTAGAAAATTTCAAATTATAAACATGTGAATATGTGTGGTGAGAATGAGAAAGAAACATAGTGAGTCTGAGGCAAAATGTATGAAGTGAATTCGATTAAACGAGATACACAGAAATGAGTGTGCATGGGGGAGCGTTTTGTTTGGTCAGTCGTTTATTGATCATCGTTTGTATAACATCTGATATGTTTTGTTAAATATATGGATCGTTAAACATTGACAATTCCATCCACCGCTTGAACAAAACATGAGAATTTCCTAAAAATAGATTTCGAAACCTAGCAGAGAAATTTTAAAAATTACAAGTCGATAGACGTACAGCAAGGAGCATAGCTGATTCCACACACTTTAAATCAGAACAACTTTTTTATGAATGGACCAAACGTCTTCAATTTCTCTGTAAGGCTAGAAGAATTAGTTTAGTAAATGATGTGTAAAAAATATGTTGAAAAAATGCATTTGGACGGAGTTGTGAAAAACAACAGTAAAAATTGATTTTTACAACCTTTTTAGCTGGCCCAATAACGAAAATTTCAAAAATGTGTTTTGTCAACTGATATAAATTATATACGCTCTGAAAATTTCATTGAAATTAGTTAATTGGTTTGCGAATTATAAATGATAAAAAATGGTAAAACTTGCCACTTTATGGTATACTACAAATTACCACTTTTATATATAATTGTATATAATTTATATCAGTTGACAAAACACATTTTTGAAATTTTCGTTATTGGGCCAGCTAAAAAGGTTGTAAAATTCAATTTGGCTATTGTTTTTCACAATTCCGTCCAAATGCATTTTTTCAACATATTTTTTATACATCATTTACTAAACTAATTCTTCTAGCCTTACAGAGAAATTCAAGTCGTTTGGTCCATTCATAAAAAAGTTGTTCTGATTTAAAGTGTGTGGAATCACGATGCTTCTTACTGTTTATAATAATCGAGTCTTTTTTCTTTTGCTCAATCGAAGACGCAATGAAAAATTGGAGTAATCCACAGTAAATCGGGGAACAACACCGGAGGCTATTGTCTTCGATATCCTATTATGGAGGGGCTCGATAGATTATTCACAGAGGCCCGGCTGATTATCGTGACGATAATGGCTGCAGGAGATTACCTGTGGTCTTCGAGAAAATTTAATCAAAAGACTGAATCGACCCAGGTCGCTGGATCAGAATATCATCGCGGCGCCGAGAAAGCCAGCGTAGTCCGAGGAGACCTCTGGAAATTCTCGCGACCATTACCGATCTCGGTGCACCAGTCACTCGTAGACGTATCTATAGAATGTTTCCTTATGCCTTTCGAGTGACTCAGGGGTTGCGCCGTCGGAGATGCTCGCTGAGATTTCCCATGGGTAGCCGTGTAACTGGGACTCACGGAACAACTTGATCTGTAGGCCTTTGACGCGCTACTTTACATAGAATCGGCCGCGTATCTGCTGGAGTACCGATTTCAATTCTGGAACACGAACCTTCAATTAGACAATGCTAATCGCGGTCGAATTGTTTATTACCATTTTCGGATTTCAGTGACCCTCTTAGCGAGAGGATTCGCTGTTTCATTTTCGATCTTCGTAAACCTTTTTCATTGCTTTAAGATTAACGTTAATTGTTGTGGATCACGCGAGCGAAGCGGCGGCCCGTGAGCTATCATGGGCCAGAGACGAGAGAGGTGACGGGTGTACCCAAATCCTCACAACAACTCGCGACAATAGCGGGTCCTCTTCACCTCTTTCCCCTCACCGATCTGACTTCTAGGAAACTGCGGATCGCCCGAGAAGTCAGTTACCTTTAAACGCTTGCTCGAAACGAACGGTGCTCTATAAACAAAAGATCATTGCGCTTCTCTGATCTTCGCCTATATTTTTGGCTTACATAAAACTTTGCTTCCGTCAGTTTGAGTGGTGTTGAGTAGTTCGATAATTGTATAAATAAACTATATTCTGACTGTTGTCTTTGCAACTAAAACTCAAGTGCCAGTGATCTTATTCTTGTACGCTCCTTCCACAATCCCTACTCTTCCTTAACATTAATTTTATTGGATTCATCCGTTATTAGAAGAGAGTGAAACCATCGGCGCACAGTGGGCTTAATCGAGAAATTTAGTGACAATATACATGATAAGATAAAAATATGAACAAAAATATAAAAAATATAAAAGATAAGCCAATTAATCTTAGCAAAACGTTTTTAAATTGATGTTAACAGGAAAACTTTTGGCCAATTTGTTTTAATTAATTATTAAATCTGCAGCTTCTGGATATCTACAGGCATAAAAACTGAGATTAAAATTATTACATTCAACAAATATTGTCAGATATAAAATGTAATCTAATTAACATACTACTTTATCTGCGTAGATAAAGTAGCATAAACATCTCGCGTCTGTTTTTCATTTACACAAAAGAGGCAGAAGAAATATTAAATAGGGTAATCAGGACACCTCGATGAAAAGAAGCAATTTTTGGCTGAAAAATACTGTATCCCAAATGTCTATCTTTGTGAATTTATATTAACTATAGTTTTTGTGGACAAACATTAATTTTTTCAGCTTCGATGTTGATGGACATTAGGAAGCGATACAAATTTATTAGAAATCGATATGAGAAAGTCGACTTTTTCATGAAATTTCACTAAACATCTCGATCTAGCCCACTGTGCGGCGTTCTTGAGTAAGCGGGGTACATATCTGTGGGATCCCATTCTTGTTCTCTCGTTGCCATTCTCAGAGCAGCAGATGATTCACGGCTGCAGCTATCATCCCAGGACAGTCATTCTGGACGGGGTCATCCCCGTGACGTCAGTACCATCTGTGTTTTCAAGGAACCGTCGTTTTCCGGGGGGTGATGTGCGGGTGGTGACAGTGCGCGTGGCTATTTTCTCGGGGAGTTTGCAAACCCTCTAGCACAGGTCGCGACGGTACGTGCCAATTTCTCGGGCAGGGTTTTGAGACAGCTTGTTGCGGCTTGTAGCACGGCTTGTTCACGTAGTTCTGTCAGGTGGTGCTTGTTCACGGCTTCTGGCAGAACCGGCAAAGGTTGTCTGGCCAAGCGTGATCACGCTTTGTCCGACGAAATTCGTCCACGTTCGTTTTCTAACGAGCCGGAATGACCGTCGGGCTCGCGAACGGAATTACAAGCGTCCGATCCCGCGGAAAGACATGCACAAGCGTTTGTCCCCGTTCGCAGTCCCCGCCCTGTACCTTTCGCAACCTGTTGTCTTCCGGCGGTCGAAGTGCTACACCGGGCTCTCCGAACGTCGTAATTAGAGGTTCGACGGATGCCGATGTCAGGACACTGACGGCGAAAATCTAGTTGTATTGTTCTGCAGGATATACGTCTACCCGGTATCGTCTCTGGAGATCTAGCTGGATGCAATAGCTTGATCTTTCCGACTGATATCTCCGTTCGATCACGATCTTCTTGGAGATCTTCGATGGAGTTAGAATGGGATTTATGAACTGTGTTTGAAGATATGAGGTTGAACCTTTTTGTACTTTTCTTTGATACATTTGAGATTGCGGGATTTTTGCGAGGCCGTTCGTGAGTCGGCGATTGTAGTAGACGTAATTACAATTGAGTTCAATAAATCACTAAGCAACTATGCAACTATGTCCTCGATGTCGAATTGAAAACGGGGAAGGGGGAGGATGCACATTCGCGGAGATCTGTGCAAAAAGAGAAGCTGCAGGCTCGTTACGCCGATTCTCGAGGCAGCAGCGATCGTTCGCCGGTCCGTTCGATCAGTCTGTATTCGGGCCGGCGGTAAGTGGCCTGTTAATGGGTCGAGGAGCGACTCGGCTGGTCCTAGCGGGCACTTTACAGATTGCCCTCAAGTAGTAAGCCGTTAAGCCCCGTGCTGTACAGAAAATGTTTTAAGAACCGAAGGTAGGGCTGCCGGCCTAAAAGGATTACGGCCGACCGGCGTGACCACGCGCGAGAGAGCATTTAACTGTGGAAGCTCCCTGGAGAGCTTATCTCTCTAACGACCGCTCTCACGTTTTACGGATTCTGTCGTCTGCCAATCGACGAGTACCCTCCTCGGATGCACCGGGGATCCGCAGATTACGGAACGATCTATGAATCACGGGAACCATCATACCGATCCTTGAAATCTTCGTTACACCTCTCCCGACTCCTACTTGGTGTAATTAATGCGTTTGCTACCATTTTGACGTCCACGAACCTTATACTGTTATTTAAGATTACAGAACATTATAATATTCAAATAATTTTAATATTTCAACGACAAAGATAGACGATTCGCGGTTTCGTTATAATAAAATGACGTGCCGCGTCAAAAGAAGACGTCGAAGTGGAGACATCGGTGACGATTAACGGAACGACGAGCCGGAATGTAGACGTGGGTAACTTCGTGACTGGTTTACGTGCCAAAGAAGCACAATGCTCCCCTCGGTAATAGCCACTCTCGCGTTTTATGGATCCTCTAGCGCCAATCGATATGGGCAAGACGTTTCAGATGACGCGGAACAAGCATCGTTCGGCCGAACATCGAGACAGTGGTTGTGCCTAGGCTCCTTTCATCATTCTGAGCTGGTAATGGACCAGCACCATCGAGATACTCCGTGCATTGTATCCTCGATTCCTCGCCGACTAGTGCTGGTAATTTGGCAACGGATTCTTCACTCAAATGGAACGCGCCCGACTTGTCTTTTTCCCGATCACTGTTATTGATAGCGTAAGAGCTCGTACAGGATATACAATGGAGCTTCGATGCTTCTTGGATTCCACCACTGTTCTACATCCTCAAGGTCCCGTAAATTTTTCTTGATTTTCTTCGAGGTGAGTGCTGAAATGTGACTGGTGAGACAGTGGTCGGGGCTTTTTGTCTTCGTGCGACATACACGTTCTAGTAGTAAAACAGCGAACGAACAAACATCAAAATAACAAGTATATACTACCAGTAAAACACCCTATGTGGACATTTTTTATTTGTGGGTGTTAAGAGTTGATTTAAAATTTTTGTCCATTACTAACGCGCCGTGCATCATCTCGAAGGCACACCGCAACAGCAACTGCATCGGAATGCGCCGGACGGCGCGTGATACGCTGGTAACGCGTAAACAGCTGTTGCATACGTTCAGGGGCCGATTTATCGCGCGCGATTAAACATCGTTCCCCTCGTCAGGTATTCAGAAGATGGTCCAGCCTGACGACTAGGACACCGACGTCAACGTTTCGTCTCGTCTTCGGTGCACACGTGCCGGAAAAGCAATTATCCACGTAAACGTCAGCGGGGGCAGCTCGCAAAGCAGCCCGGAGCTAGGCGCCACCCCTGCTTGGCCAGCTCCTTTGTGATTGATAGTCTTACTCAGCTTTCTACAGACTCTCGCCGAGTGTTTCACCAACGCCCACGCACCTTCCTCCTAAGAACGTCTATAAATAAGGGACGCGCGCACGCGTAACGATCGAACGAGAGACGGCAGTTTCGCAACGGCGACGGTGTTTACAAACGGCGAATTTTGCGCGCGTTCGCCGGGGCAAATGTTTGTCCAGCGGTCGCGGGAAATCCCCGGTCAGATATTATGAAAATGGAATTTTCTCCCTCGCACGCAAGAGTTCTCCGAATCGATTCACCCTTTCAACTTCGCTCGCGACTTTCTCGCCCGCAACCCCGGACTCCTTGGTTGCACAGCGAAAGCCCCGGAGATCACGAAAATCTTGCAGTCCTCGGGGATTCTCGTTGCTAGCGGATCGTAAAACGTGGAACTACCGCCGCCGAGACGCTCACTGTGCTTCCGAGCGTGGCCGACATTCCTACAAAGTCACGATCCCCGGCTCGATGGATTTTTCTTTATTTTTTCATCGGTGATCGATTGACCTTTCTAACTATCGCGACCTTCTTCTTACTCGGAAGTTATTTGCTAATATCGTGCGATTTACACGCGTTCACCAGCCTAATCGTTGGCACATGCTGCCATCCTCCGCCCGCGTATCAACAAGCCGGATTGGTGGCTATAGTGGACAACAGAGTTAGGCAAAATGTAATTTCAAATGCAATTACAATTACTTATCAATTACTGTAATTTGAAATTGCAGAAATAAAATTACAATTATATATAATTGTGGTCCGCAATTACAATTACTGGTTGAGCCAAGTAACATTAATTTGATACCTACTCAATGGAAATGTCTAAAAAGAACAAACAAAAAGCATATGTTAGGAAATATTTATTATTCATTAAATATTTATTTGTAGCTAATTCTTTGATATTTCACAAAACGATTACCATTACTTTTCAAAATGTCCCTCATTTCAAAGTTGGAGTCGGCTTTTTGTTTGTTATTTTTAGACATTTCCATTGAGTAGGTATCTAATTACTTTTTTTTAGTGCCATTTTGGCGTTAAGTAATTGCAACTACCAATTACAATTACTTGCAATTACATTAAAATTACTTGAAATTGCAGAAATAAAATTACAATTACATGTAATTGTAATTGGTAATTGCAATTACTTTGGCTCAACCAGTAATTATAATTGCGGACCACAATTACAATTACAGTAATTGTGAAAGGAGTAATTGTAATTGAGTCTAACAATTACTTCAGTGTAATTGTTATTTTAAACCACTAATTTTTATGTTTTGGACCATTTAACCGTTTTCTTATTGTAATTATAGTCTACTTTTGCACATGTAATTGAAGATGTAATTAAATACTCATGTAATTAATTACTGCCCAATTCTGTTCGCCAGAGACACTCTTGACAATTTTATGTAACATGTTAGTTTCACGTACAGGGTGTTCTCCAAAATAAGATGAATATCAGTGACTAAAGAATTTTTAATTTGTAAGTAGACAACTACGGGTAGTCGTCAGTTTAAAACTTGTGCTTTCATCAAAATGAAAAATGCATCATCGCTAAGGATGCAGTTGTACTTAATGATTCTATTTAATATGTCGTCATCGTGGTTTTGAATTATGGAAATTCGATTGTAATGCCCAGGACGTGACGCGCAAAATTGGTGTAGTGGTCAACGTGTTAACAATGCTTAATCGAAGTGTCCATTGTTTAAATTAATCGTGGTTTGCAATGTGTTCAACAATTTCCCAACAAGTTCAGCACTCTTGATTTCGAATATGCGAATGAATGCATTCCGATGCTGTTAACTTTAGGAAGAACATTGTTTAAGAATGGAAATTGTTTGAAGAGTCTTTTTTGTGAACGACAAATATGTTCTGCGGAAAAATCGAATAATTCAAGTGTTATCTATAAACATGCACATTGGTGAAATGCTGATTAGAGAATCATTCATACTTTCGCAAATATGTCCCGGGCTATTTCGAACAAAATTTTTTGCAGTTACAAAATGCTTTTTTTCGTGCAGATCCCCAAGTCGCTAAAAGCAGCGATGATCCTTCCGATTCCGATCGAGTTTCTTGATCCGACGCGCCTTATTCAATCGTGTCATGTATTTTTGCTTTGAAAAAATTCTCCCCAGTTAATATTCATCCTGACAGTTGACCCCGATTCAATTCAGAATCTACCTTTAATCTGTTCTGTACTTAGATTTTCCGCTTAAAATACGTTTTCCATTAGTGTATTACATAATTTAACTGACATTCACGAAAATGTTCCACGTATTTCCACCAGACTATTAAGTAAGAGATTTCCCACTAAGATATAAATGAAAATACTAATTGCAATTGGATTCTCAATGTCCCGAGCAATTTACACTAACATTATAAGTGCAATATAATGCAGTGTAATTTGCTCGATTGCATTACATTGTAACCGGTGTAAATGCATTCCACGGATGGAAATAATTTAAAAATATGAATGTGCTATTTTGAGCTAATTAGTAAAATCAAAATGATTTTTATTCTCCACGAAGATCATTTGCAGTCCTCTTATGAGCACATATTAAATATTAGTAACATTTCCAATTAGAAGAGCAATGCAATAACAACCAGGAGCATAATAACCAGGTGTTCAGTGACTCACAGACGTGATTGCAAGTATCCAGAAAGTAGCGCTACCTGATAGGAGTCTGTTCGTGAGAACGCAACCTTACAGTCAGGCCTTGTAGACCTAATCTCAAGTAGGATTCCTCGAGGGTGTCACGTTATGCGGACCGATACGGCCGATAAGACGCGTGTACACAAGTATTCCGGAGCAGCTCGACTATTGTGGAAGTTCGAGGAAATGATTTCTACGAGTTCCGATCGGCGTGTCCGCGTTCGTGTTGGTTCGATGGTTAGTATACCACACCTTTATCGACGGGACAAACCCTTCTTATCTATCGACAGGGTCGTTACTTCGATTGTTTCGCAGGACCAGCGGCTGTTCTTCCTCCTGTCTGCTCGACCATTTCTGTTCCCTCGTTAGGGAATCGTTTCTCGATATCTTCCACGAGACTTCTTTGCTAATTCCGAGGCGATACTGTTCTGTTGCGCATACATCGTCATTAGCCCCAGCGGATCTTTGTGCGTTTATCGCGTACACTATGTTTTCTACATAACAAGAAGACATGTGTATTCTGTTGATTCGTCTTGTTGTACGAAACCTTCTCAATGAATTTCACAACAAGTGAAAAGAAATTCGATCATCGATAACTGTTATGCGCGATCGAAATAAATTTCTCTCATCGATGATTGTTATGAGCGATTTAAATAAATTTCTCTCATCGATAACTGTTATGAGAGATCGAAATAAATTTCTCTCATTGATAACTGTTATGAGCGATCGAAATAAATTTCTCTAATTGATAACTGTTATAAGTGATCGAAATGAACTTCTCTCATTGATAACTGTTATGAGCGAACGAAATAAATTTTTCTCATTGATAACTGTTATGAGCGAACGAAATAAATTTTTCTCATTGATAACTGTTATGAGTGATCAAACTGAACTTCTCTCATTGATAACTGTTATAAGCGGTCGAAATAAACTTCTGTCATCGATAACTGCTTTGAGCAACCGAAACAGTTTTTCTTCATCGATAACAGTTATCGAGGAGGATCCAATTTTTTGGACACTAATAACTGTTATTTGTAACCAAAACGTATAAAAATCGATATCTTTTAATCATTTTGTTCCTCGAATTTTCTTCTTTAATTTTGTGTAGATTATCTTAAATTTCAATATTAATCAACTTTTTATTAATGATTTTTATCGTATAAAATTTTAGAATAACTGTTATTTTTGGTCCCTGTTTATGATACGTTCAGAAATGTTTTTTTGTACAAATTAGAAGACTATTTACTTAGAATATATTCCATTCCGTGTCTTTCAAATTTCAGCAGTGGCAAGTGGTTAATTTTGAAGACTTTGACGTTGGATAATAATATAACACGATATTCTAGTAATCCTCCCACTGTAGTGAATTTAATGAAGCTATTTCAGCTGCAGGATGTCGACGTTTTACCTGACCTGGAATATTTTCGTCTTTGTTAGCCGATCTCGATCAGATGTGTGCGAAATTGACTGCCCATTCCATACTTACATTTTTAACGCGTACCAAGTCGTGCAACATAAAATTAAATTCCGAACATTTAAAATCTGACGTTTCATATTACCAGATTGAATACGAACAAATTTAGTCAAAATTGTTTCTAATTGTATTATTATCATTTTTAGTGGCGTTTCAGAGTCGCCATTCGAGCTGACACGATCAAATAAATGTCGTGTTAATTTTCAAAGTTTCTGAGCCACGTCGGGCACCGGACTGTGTGTCTAGGTTTGCACAACAGCCCCGATAAAGGAGATTTTGCTCCATATTATGAACGACGGGATCGTTTCTCGGTGTCCCATCGATAAAATCAAATCCACGGTAATTCGAAGCAGCGCGCGGCCATTACAAAACCAATTTACTCCGTTTCACGGGCAATCGCGTCCAAAATGGCGTGGTCCGTGTAAAAATTTTAATTCCCCGGTTATGGCCTCGTAAAAGTCGCGATCCCGCTTGTAACTCGGCCTGTCTGTGTACGGGATTTACATGTATATATTCACGGCTCGGCAACGGGCTCTTGCAAAGCCAACGCGCAAGCGGTGTGTGTATTCTCTCGATAATTTCACGCCGGTGTTTTTTTTCATCGACGGCGGATGCATATTAATTGCATTCCCGGTAGGTGTTTCCGCGGGCAGAGTTCAGCGAAGGAATCATGCCGGAAAATCGAGGGGCGATATCAAGCTGTGTATTTAACGGGTCTGTCGATTGTTATTCGCGTCTGCTCGCGTCAATTAGTCGCGCGAACTGTGGAAATACGACTTCGCGAGTTCATTTGTTTACGTGACAAAGCTACTTTCTACGTTACACTGATCGACCGTGCTGTTTCCTGGATAGCACGGTTAAAGCTATATTTTCTAACTAAACTGAAAATACTATCGTCAATCGGTCATGTTTATCTTTGTAGATAGCTGAAAGTATTCATAAAGGTACTATCGACAGATAACGAGCCCTTCATGTCCTTTCGGAACATGAATACCGCCGATCTTTATATTCTTTCGAACCTAATTTTACAAATTTATCGCTAGACTTTTATTTTCTAGAGCAGGCCTGTGGCCAACGCGCGGCCCGCGGGCCGCATGTGGCCCGCCAGGCGATTTTATATTTCTCTTGAAACTTTTGTCTCTTGTTGTATGTATACAAAACATTAAATAAACGAAGTGTCATTGTTGTAATGCGCAAGTGCGACTATGAACTCTAGTTCTATATTTGATATCTTTGATATAATTGAGTTACAGTGCAACAATGAAATTGTTATATTATATCAGTTGTTATATTATACAATTATATTACATCCGAGAGATATTGCAACTTAAGATATTTTGCACAACGAGTTGTAAGTTGTAACTGCTTTTGGATCCACATATGTTTGTGAAACACTTTTTTCGAAGATGAAATTTACAAAGAGTTCATCACGTGCGTTATTAACTGATGCCAATTTAGAGAACCAGCTAACAAAAGATGTGCAACGTCGAACATAAATATAGATTTACCAAAATTAAGTGAAAGAAAGGATAAACAAATATCTCATTCATTAAGACCCGAGTTAATTGTATTAAATCATAGTACAACAATGAAGTTTTATTCATTTTCATGTTTACCTAAAGTGGGGCCCGCTGTAACGTTACGCGTCATCAAAGTGGCCCGTGAAACAATTTGGGTTGGCCAGACCTGTTCTAGAGAGATTCTACCCTAAAAAAATAAGGTCATTTATTTCGTATAAATCAGTCCATCAATGCCAGAATTATATTAAAAATTCGTATAGTCTGTTCGTCAATCACGAGGCTTTCGATTCACGGTAAATACAAGGTTTTCCAATAGGAACTACCAACGATGTTTCTAAACTATGTTTGCCGTACGACAATGCATCATTTGTGTTATCTGTAGACTGACACAATTTCAGAGTAGACTGGTGCATGTATTATCCAGGCTGTCTCACGTTGAATTTCGAGAAATTATGGAATGGTACACGATTTAAGTAACATTTCAGTCCCGAGACATTACGGTGCATATTTTCGATATTTTTGTGCTTTCATTTTTGCAACTCTTTACAGCTGTTTTTGCGGAACAGTCTCGTGTGCATCGATTGTTGTTATTGTACTAATTCTCCTAGGACGACGTTAATCCATCGACCGAGAGAAATCAGAGCGCGAGACGAGCAGTTCCGTGATTACGCTCGTAATTGCATCGAATTTTACCGCGAGCCCTCGCTTTCGCAAACTCGTCCGCCATGGTGTGCTGTGTGCTGTGCGCGGAAACCAGTGCGGAGCAGCGCCGCGCTTTCGTATTGTGCTCGCTTATGGGAGTGTTCGAGTCGCGTTTGTAAGGCTCTCCGTGCACTTTATTAACGCTCGTCGGCTGTACGGTTCGTGCCGTCGACAATCCGGCAACCATAACACGTTGGTCCGCGATTACAACGGGCTCTGTTCATTATTATCGCGAAACCGCTCCTCGATGTGCACCGAAAGCTTTCATCGGCGTTGTGTCCTCCTGCTCTCGCGGCTCTCTGAATTCGCCGTAAAGACTGCCCTCGTTCGCGTTGTGTGCAAACCTCTCGTCAAAGCTTCATTCAATTCCGAGTTCTAGACTATTACACCTATCTTCGGATGGAGAAACCACGCTCCGCGAAACGTTTAACCCTTCCCAAGACTCATCCCTATCTTCCCTATATCTCACCCTTATTTTTCTTCCTCGAAGTCGGCTAACACGTTGATGCTCACGAAATTCAGACAGAATATTTCGTAATATGTTGAGTTCCCCGAAAAGTTCATGCGTTTCTAATATAAATAAATTCTGCTCTGTTGTTTTTACAGAGGACATCATTTCCATTAGCCTCTGTTATTTTCTCCCACCGTTTCACGAGTTTTTTTAATACCATCTTCGTAAAATTTTTGTGGTTTGGACGAGAAATATTTTTCGAGGACGGTTTTGACTTTTCCATAAGTTTTCAAGCTTTTTATATTTTATAAATTCGCAAGAAAATTTATCTCTCGTTAAAACGAGCAACATCTGAAAAAATCGTGCAACGAGCATCGACCACGTAACCAGTGAACACGAAACCAAAACCGAATTTTTTCATCTCCGGCGACCTCGGACGCGTCGAATTACAGCCCCTCCCACGAGCAAGTATTTTATGGGATTATACCGCCTTAATTATGGAAAGAATAATTTAGCGAGTCCAAGTTTCCGCCTTGTCTTTGAGGGATTATGCAAATCCTTCCGACTCGATTTAAATCTTAGGATTACTGCTTGAGATATTTCGATCGTGATAATCGTTGCTAACTGCTGGCCGCTACTTCTAATTACTCGTGGTCTCTCTTCTTTTCCTTTTCCTCGAACGATGGTCCCCTGGCGAACACGCCAGAAAATCGTGTAAAAATTTCGTCCCTCGACCAGCGATATGTTCTCCTGTCTGTTATTTCGTGATCCATAACGGGCTTTGGCAATTGCTGCTTCTACGGACTGATTACATGACGCAGCAGAGGTATAAGCTCGGACAAATGCGTGACGACCCGGTATAAAAATTTTTATAGAGGATTTCTGATTGAACGACCATTTTACGACGTTTAATACGCTCTCGCAGCACCTCGACGAAAGTCCTGCTCGATACGTGACTGATGGGAAACGCGTCGTCGATAAGGGAACAATGCACGGAATTTCGATAATGTATACACCTTAGCAAGGAGTTGGGCATTAATCGATTAAAATTTTAATCAAGATTGGTTGATTAATGTGTAAGATTAAAAAAGTAATCACTGAAAAATCGGCGATTGATTCAATCGATTGATAAAGTTAATCGTCAATCGTTGATTGAAAGGTGAAAACATCGAGAAATCGGCGACTGATTCAATCGATTGATGAAGTTAATCGTCAATCGTTGATTGAAAGCAGAAATCATCGAAAAATCGGCGATTGATTCAATCGATTGATGAAGTTAATCGAGATTGGTTGATTAATGTGTACGATTAAAAAAGTGATCATTGAAAAATCGGCGATTGATTCAATCGATTGATGAAGTTAATCGTCAACCGTTGATTAAAAGAAGAAATCATCGAAAAATCGGAGTCTGATTCAATCGATTGACGAAGTTAATCGCCGTACGATCTATCCATAAATTGTAATAAGGAGGGAGATAGAGACAGAGAGCGGAGATGGAGAATTGACAGAAATATAGCTCAACAAAAACTCAGTTTACATTTTTGTCAGTATTTATACAGTTTTGATTCCCTATTTCATTTCGATGTTTCAGCAGTTAATCATTAATCAATTATCCGATTGACGATTACAATTAAAAGGAATGAAAGTGGAAAGTTAATCGCAATTAACGACTAAAGTAGAAATTTAACCGTTATTCCAAATTAACGATTAATAAATAGTTAATCGTTAACCGTAATTAGCGACTAAATTAAGAGATTAATTGTTAAATGCGATTAACGATTGAAGTGCAAATTTATTCGTCAATCGTTGATTACATTTTTGCCCAACGCTGCCTTAGCTCGAAAGTTAGAATGTATTAACATCCTAAAAATACCCGTCGCTCGGTCTTAGTTTTCATGATATTCGCAAAAATCTTTAAATAAATCGAAATTACGAGTACAGTTTATTCTGCAAGTTTTAATACAGGATAGCCAAAAAAATATTAATATCCTGAGTTAATTCTTTATTGGATAGTGACTGTTCTTTATTCTGTTGCTTGTTAAGTTGTATGAATGTATCGATACTGTTATAAATTTTTGTAATCTCCTTATTGTTTGAAATTATACCACAAGTCAAGGATCAATACGATTTTTACAGAAATTCCAAGTACCGAAATTATGGGAAAATTGTGTGTGTCTACAGGTTAAACAGGTGGAACCTGTCAGCAGTAGAACAGCCGGCGCGGCGGGCCGAGGATTAATAACAAGCCAGTTTTTCTCCCATTAGTGATTTCGCTTAGCCGTGCTCGTTAATCCGCAAAAACAATTACCGCGTAAACAGGATCAAGCTAGCGGAGCAGGTCCGTTCGATTGAGTTGTTCAACTGGTTGACCGCGAGGTACCATTAGCGGCTACTTAAGTATATAGTTATTAGGAAGTTTCCCGCCTTGTTGCCGATCTCTCGACACAAGAGCGTCGCTCGAGTAATTACTCGGACACGAGTGTTCCGAGAATCGTTCGTGTCGCACGACCGGAGACGACGACGCAGAAACACGAGAGTGATCGTTTCCTCGATATCGATGTGTGAAAACTGCAAATAATTTCTAAGCTTACATGGTTAAACCTTTTTGAAAAATCTGTCCTTCCATCCTAACACTTTCGACCAACATTTTTTCTTTCAGATTCTTTCAAATGTGAAACCTGTATGTTAATTTCTGAACGTGGGACATGCGTGATGAAAAATTCAATTTTAAATGCTGTTTAATGTTTGTAATTTTCTAACATGAATATCGTCTCTACGAAGATCAAACAATTTTCGAACAAACCTTCCCGAATCAAAGGATTTGATTAAAAGGGTTTGTAGTCCGCGATGTGATTCGGAAGTAGGTTTTTTGTTGGTGCACGCAAAAGAAATGGCATTGCAGAGCCGGTTGGTTATTGATCGGCCGATTTCGGTCGAAATAGAGCTGGCCAGTGTGGAAACGACGACGAAATTGCCCGGAGATCTGTTCGATCGGGCAATCTTTGCGCGAAGAGATTCCCCATTACGTAGTTCCTCCTCCTCGAGCGATTCTCTTTCGTCGATATAATTTCAACTGGGCGCAACGCGGAAATTTCTTCGGCCTGATCCGTGATCCTCGAGCCGTTGTTCGGCAGTGAGCCAACAGGGAACTTCCGAAGAGATTAATTACCGGCCGCTTTGATTCATTATCTTGAATATCTTGTTCCGTCGAACCTCTCCACGGAGCGTATCTCGCGGAGCGAAACTTTCCCTGATCCGAGATGGCTGATTTAGGCTGCATCAATTCTTTCGCGAGAGCTCTTCCGGTCTTATATATTCAGCAATCTTATATTAGTCAATAATTAAGCTACACTGTGCTAATATGCGATCATTTATTGCCAGTCTTTTTCAATTCTTAATTCGTAATTTGATCGGGACTTCGAGTAACTGGAAAATTATTTTAAAGCAGTTTCCAAGTTCCGAGTAGTCATCGGTAGTTTTAAGATCACGATTTCCGGTGTAAAACCGGGGGCGCACCTGTAATTGCGCTCATCGTTCCCGACTCTTTTACAGAGGAGTCGAACGGGGATCGAAGTTCGGGCGAACTCTTGTAAAACAAAGTTCTTTCAGACAGTCAAATCGACCGCCTTCTCGCCGTAACAACCATCGATGTCGGAAGTCCGGTGAAACGGTGCTCGTTAAAAATTTCACGCGTTTCCGCGCGAACTTGTATCGTAAAACAAACAAACGTGTGCAGTAGACCGATCATGGAGCGACAGTTGTAACGACCGTGAGCACGAGCACGGCCATTCCCGAAAGAAAAAGGGACAAAAAGAACGGAGGGAATCGTTCAATTAGCTGGGGAAAGAAGGCAGGTCGCGAAATTCTTAATTAGTTAAACGTTTCGTTTCGGGGCTTATTAGCGACTGTGCCCCGCCGCAATTCCCTCCTTCGGAACGTCGAGACGAGTCGAATTTCGCGGTCGATCCTCGTTCGCCCGACCTTAATTACCTTTACGCAAATGACTTCGCATTGGCGCATCGCGCAACTGCAGCCGCCTCTCGGGACTATTGATGACTCTTCGATCGCCGGGACGACCGACGCTTCTGCCGTCTCTTATCTCGCTCCGTGTGTCTTCGAGAATAATCGAACGGTCGGCCGAAAAGGACCTGGCAATTTTTAAACAAAAGTATTATAATATTTCCAGCCGTATCTAGGAGCACGGTGGTGCACCAGCCAAGTTCTCGCACTACCTTCTTTTACACGAAACAACTTAGCCGTTTTTAGAGGCCTATAACTCGGCACTGGAAGCAGATGGAGACATGTAATTTCGCACACTTGTTAAATGCTATTATGTCTCAATATTGACAAAACATTAATCGTTCAACATTAGTAGGTTCCAGGATATAGGACCTCAAAAATCGCTAAATTTATCACTGACTGACTGACTGACAGATCATCAAAACCTTTTGGGTATTTCTCATTGACCTACAAGCTTGAAATTTGGTACATAGGTTCACCATAACAAACACTCAAAGGAAAAATGATCAAAGTTTGAAATTTTACACCTTAAAGGGTGTATTGAAAAAAAACATTACGAAATAGGTACGTAGGATAGGAACATAGCAGCATAAGTATACGTTTTATTAGCCTCGAAGTCGCAACAAATGCTGATGAAAAAAAACATCGCTCTAACGTAAACAAAAGAAACTGCACCGAGCATCGTCTATAGCGGCAGGAGACAAACGGATCCGAGCGTCGCCGGCAGAGTGTTAATCTTCTATACATTGAATTTGGATTTTGTCTTGCAGATTAAAAAAGGATTTTTTTTCTTTAATACCTACTTGATAATTGATGAAATTTCAACAAAAATTGATGAAATCCCAACAAAAACATCTTGTAAACAGGAGCCAAGTTTCTATGGCCGTAAAAAGTTGTGAGATGAAATAAAATACGGCCAAGTTCGTTAGCTTAGAAATACCTCTTGCAATACTGAAAAAAGCGTTTGTATAAATTAGTTTGAAAGAACGCTATTTAATTTTTAGAGAGTTACATGGAGGGCTAAATTATTCAAACTTGGCCGTTACTTTTTAAACCAATGGCCATGAAACTGCAATTTTTAACATTTTTTGTACAGTTCTCAATATTCACTATTTTTATGACCGACTGTAGAAGTAAATAATATTATGCGAAAGAAACTGTAAGCTCTAAACGGTTGGAGTGGTTGGAACTGAGAACTTTTTCTGGATCATATTCAATCAGAATTACGATTAACAATGACTTCTCCGGCATTGGCGTTAACGAGACTTAAGCGCACGATCTTAATTCAACAATTTTCTGTCGAGAACATCGATTCGTTAATGTTGGATGAATTTATTGATATTTATGACCGACGAATTCTTACTTATTTAACCCTTTGCACTCGTTTTTCTAGTGTGACTCGACATCGGAGAAAGAAAAATGTAAATAAAACGGGTTCCTCCTTTATTTACACACATAAATTACAACAAAGTTTGGGAGCTATATTCAACATAATCAGTAAACTAAAAATTGTTCAAAATAAGTAGCAGTCTGTCCTTCGAAGTCAATTTCAAACAAAACACTTCAAATAGCAGGGACAGTTGTGGACAACAAAATTGAAAAATCGGAGTGCAAAGGGTTAATTCCAGCAAAAACATCCTGTAAACAGGAGCCAGGTTACTATGCCCGTAAAAAGTTGTGAGATCAAATAAAATACGGCCAAGTTCGTTAGCTTAGAAATACCTCTTGCAATACTGAAAAAAGCGTTTGTATAAATTAGTTTAGAAGAACGTTATTTAATTTTTAGAGAGTTACATGGAGGGCTAAATTATTCAAACTTGGCCGTTACCTATCACCTTTTATGGCCATTGGTTTAAAAAGTAACGGCCAAGTTTGAATAATTTAGCCCTTCATGTAACTCTTTAAAAATTAAATAGCGTTTTTTTAAACTAATTTTTACAAACACTTCTTTCAGTATTGCAAGAGGTATTTCTAAGCCAACGAACTTGGCCGCATTTTGTTTGATCTCACAACTTTTTACGGCTATGGGAACTTGGCTCCTACTTACAAGATGTTTTTGTTGGGATCGCTTTCTTTGCAACTCTTTCGGATTCGTTGAACTCCCAAATAATTATAAATTATGAATTTGGCCTCACATTAACAGCAGGTTCGTCCATGAAATTTGCAAAAGTATCACAGTGGATTTCTCTCAACTGGTGATTGTATATTTTTATTCGACGTCCACAATGGCACCTAGCCCTGCCTTGTTCCTGTTTCGCTTTATTGCACCGCAAAGATGAGCAGATATAAAGTTCACGCTCGAGGATTCGGCGTTATTGGACTGTAAACGCTTCACCTAAATATTCACCGATTATGCTGCAAAGGCTGCGGACCAGACCGTGTAGGATACGTTTAACCCTTTGCACTCCAAGTGTTGATTAGGTTGGCTTTGAGCGCTCGGCGTTCCTGTTCGAAGCGACAAGGTGGTCCGCTCTTCGTCGTTCCTGGGATCGTACAATCGCCTTATTTCCATACCCGCAAAGCTTTTCATATCCTGGAATAGCTTTTGAACCCGGCAAACCGATAGAAAATATCCCGGGTCCCGAGAGGATTTTCGAAATTCTTGAAACACGAGCTGAATCCACTTCGTATCGTAACAGTCGCACCTTATTGTCCTAGATCAAGGATTTCGTGCAATCATTTCCTCGAAAAGGGTGGTTACTATTTACGTTTGATTTCCACTTGCATCTTTTTCATTTCCATGTTCCAAAAGTTCTTCTTGCAATGTTCACACTTGATATTATCAGGCTCGCTATTTTCCTTGTAGATATTATTTTTTCGTACGGTTTCAATCAATTTATCGAGCCAATTGCTGTCTTAAAAACGAAATTTTTGGGACAATCTGATGTATGCGACCATTCCTGTAAAATTTCGTAACTATTTAGACCCGAAACTAATTAAGTCAGAATTTCATTTTTGTTAGAAATGTATTTCAGGATCACGTTTAAATTATTTTTGCGACAAATTTCAGCTCGACGAACTATTTTTATAGCGATGCCTCCGAATTGACGTGACGTTAATTCGACGAAACTCGAGCAAGTATGACAGTAAATACATATTTTTAGTGATCTGTGCCGTATACAACCAAATTTTTGAAATATACGGAATTGACTAATGAAATAAGACTAATGGAATAAGAAGTGAACTGCTATTTAACAAATCTGCCAAATTAGACAGTGGACATATTGGTGACATCTCTGGTTCAATTATTTTTTTCGTCTACCAAAATGATAATAATTGATAATTCTTTTAACTCCGGTGCTCTGTTTAAACGACATCTACTCTTGAATACAGCAGATTTTCGAGACAATACCAAAAAACGAACAGACAGGTGTCCGATTCGAATAATTAAAAGAATAATCGAAGGGTAGATCGATCGGCAGCTCGCCGTGACATTTATAATCATTTTGAGCGCATTCGGCATTCCGCGTGGCACGCAACTTTTGACAATATGAAGTAACAAGTTTGCCGAGGTTCTCATATTTTATCGGATAAGAGCCGAAAATGGTCTGCCACCCCCGGGGGGAGGGGAGAAATAACTGGGACTCGGGGTGAAACGTTGGCGTGCAACCTCGTGAAGTTGCGCAAAGTAATGCGCTAAGTTCGCGTCACCGGCGAGGGCGGGGAGAGCAACGTCGAGAGAGGGGAAAAAAAAGAGAAGGAAAGACTTGCGAGAGTTTCTCGTCAATTTGTCAAGCGTACCGAAACGTATCCGGGCTCTCTCTTCCAGGTTCCGTTCGAACTATCCCGAATCGTCGTTTTCACGCGGCGAACTGCGAAGACGGGCGAAAGTCTGACCACCCCCGTCTCCGCGCTTCTTCATTCGTCTATTTACCGCCTCTTCCGAGCAGAATCGAGCTCCTCGATACCGTTATTCGAAACTCGAGCTACATTCAATAACATTTATCCAGTCGACGCTTTGGAGCGAGAACCGCGAAAATATTTGCGGACCGGCATTCGTCGGGAGTTCGTTGTTTCGCCGGAAGTCGCGCGGAAAACTTGGGCGGTGCAAGAAATTAAAAAGCCCCGGAATAATCGGGGATGCTCTGGAATTGTCCCTCTTTTAATTGCTGACTTTTAGTGGAAAATTTTTCTACGATTGTTTTGTATCTCGATATTGGCTCGTCGAATGCTTGCATGCCCTAAAGTGTAGTGTGTCCTAAAAATGTACCTCGATGCTTCCGGCTTTGTCGAGGAGTTGCGAACGATAAAGCTTCTTAAAATGACTTCAGAAATCGCTCCTTTCGGTCTGACGAAATACTATACCATTTGAGGGTTAACATTCTAACGAAATAATAAAGATTAATTAGAAATAATGCGAAAATGAAATATTTGCGTGTAGTCTCCAAGCCAAGGAGTCAATAAACCGGACGAGGAAGGATTGAACAAGAGAAGTAAGCTCGAAACAGCGAACGCAGCTATTTATCACACGGCGTAATGCCTAGAAAAATGAAATGTTTGCATGCAGACCTACCTCGATTGCTAGCGACTATAAATAATCGACTACTTCAGAATAATTGCTAAAGAGGTCTGTCCCGAATCGGGTACAAAGTGCCAAGCGTCGACAAATCGCAGTTTCTCGCGGCAAATGAGCCGATAAACTGGATAAAGTATGATTTGCGAAGAAAAGCAGGTTCTCGGCAAGAAACACGCCGCGGGAGAGAGAGGTCGTGTCGCGTGACTGGAGGCACGCGAGTTCCGAATAAACGCGGATTAATAATTTCGCGGAGCGCATGGGCCTGCGGCTGTTTGCCGGGGTACACGTGTAATCCAAGACGCCGTAGTCCAAGGCTGCGTAACGTTATTTGCGTGAAATTCAACGAACGAACGAACCGAACCTAGTCCTGGTTCGTAAACCCCCGCCGCGTCAGAATGTTCGAGCTTGTACGAGCCGATCATTAAACACGTGCTTTCCCTTTCTCTCTGTATCGGGGATCTTTGCTTCTTTCCGACATGCCGGCTACAGAGAGAAGAGCAGGGTAAGTTAAGACGGAGTTTAGAACGAAAATGGGAAGCCGAGCAAGAATATTCGCGCACGCAAAAGTGGTTCCCCCCTGGAAAATACACATCCCGCAGTAAAATAACGCGGCGACGCGGAACCGCGTTAAATTTCTCCGCTGCTTCTCGGAAACTGCGACGAGAGACGCTCTGCCTCCACAGGGAAGCTTACCCGTGTTCCTTGTATACTTATTTTGCGGATTCCGTTAGTCGAAATGTTTCCGCGTTTTCGAATATACTAGCTGCGCCGGCAAGAATCGCTGGCTTAGATACCAGGTTGCTCCGGAAGTAATGAGAATCAATGGATGCAATGTAATCAAGTTTTTGTGCAACTTTTACCAACGTGTTCCAGACATTTTTCTAGTTTAACACTGTAATTCACAGAGTACTCGAAATTTATTTAATTTACCATTTCTATCAATAACGCCCCATCTTCGAAACCCGTGGATATGGATGGAAACCCGGCATCGTCGCGCCGCACAGTGGGGTATTTGGCCGAAAAACGGGAATAAAATATTGTAGCGTTATTTATGTGCTCAGAGTCATAAAAAAGTAGGTGGTTGGATTCGTCTTGACGCCAGCTATAACATTATGAAATAAAAAATGTATTTTAACATTTAAAAACTCAAAATATGTTTTATTTTTTGTAGAAAAAAATATGTTTTTGAAATTTTAAATATAGAATTGCGTACATGTTTAAGTACTGTTCAACTTTTATTGGAAACATTTTGTCGTCAGATTATCCGAAACTCTTGAAAAGTAGTGATAATGAAATGCTTTGAGTACGGGCACTCATAGATTTCATTCTGTCATCATCTAAATTAATATTGTTATTAATATTTGAATATTACCGATCATTCTGTAAGTTTTTTTTCGATTTCAAAACGAAAGTCGCGACTTTCGACGCTTGTTTCTACTTAAATTAGTTATAACTCTCCAATTCAGAACGATCGGGACCAAATTTTTTTGGACTATGATCGTAAACTGTTATTGAACGTAATGGTACAAGAAAGAGTGCGGAATACAGCGGAATAGTTTACCAAAATCGTCAATAAAGTTTTTAAATCGAAAAAAAACTTACAGAATGATTGGTAATGTTGAAATATTAATAACAATACTAATTTAGATGATAACAGAATGAAACCTGTGAAGAGTTTGTACACCTATCTCAACTCACTACATCGTAATCAAAGCATTCAATTATCACTACTTTTCAAGAGTTCTAATAATCTGACGACGAAACGTTTCGAATAAAAGTTGAACAGTAATTAAACATGTGCAAAACTGAATATATAAAATTTCGAAAAAAAAATTTTTTCTACAAAAAATAAGAATTATTTTGATTTTCTAAATGTTAAAGTACAATTTTTATTTCATAATCTTATAACGCTACAATATTTGATTGCCGTTTTACAGCGAAATACCCTACTGTGCGCCGCACAGTGGTGCCGAACGCGAATCTAGTTGAACAAAAATCAAAAATTACATTTTTGCAGAAGAGCGCGAAACATGTTGGCACTTCTTTCCAATGAAACGGTTGGTAAAGGTCAATACTCATTTACTCAAAGAAGTGTTGTAAAATGCTTTTAAAGCAGGTAGAAAATGAGCTTTTGCGGATGTCAAACCATCGCACGCGCTAGTCGTGTTTCAAGCGTTCCGAACGAACATTGCCTTCGATTTTTTACATGCCTATTTTACTTTGTTGGATATAGATAATGCTAAGAAAGGTATGCACTTATATATTTCACAGAAAAACCAATAATATCTACGTAAATAATTGAGTTCTGTATCATTATTTGTAAAGTATTATATTTTTTGCCTTAGCAAGTTGCTTTACCTTTAGGTAGAGTTACAAAAAAAGTTTTGCAATCCTTGGTCATACTTTTACTCTCAAATCGTAGATTAAATATGGTAGAACCATCGTACAAAAAATTATCGCCGTCCTCTATCAACCTTCTTTGATTTTTACATTTTAGTGGCGCCTGCTGAAATTTCTTGCGCGGAGCTATTTCATGTTTGGCGCAGTGAGATGAACGTTGCTAAAAGAAGTGCTTATGTATATAACTGTGTAGTGCACTATTTTAATTTAAAAGACAGTAGTGCTGATGAAAAGGAATGTATTAAAAAAGTGTGATAGATTTTGCGTAAATTTAAAGAACAGTTGGCAGAAAAGTTACTGTAGTGTAACTAAATTTCGAACCAAAAATGAACAGTGGTTGGACGGTAAAGTCTAGTTTCCAAATAAAAGTATAGAAACAGTAGATGCAAAATCTTTTGGTAGAGTAGGTACGTCCATTGAAACAATTTGATAAATGTTCTGGCAAGAACAAGAAAAGAAGGTTCGATACATTTGTGAAGGATATTAGCAGCGAAGAACTAATATTTGCAGCTGAAACTAGATATATAATACTTAAACAAATACAAAATGATATTAAATGTGATTTTAAAACGTTGCGGGGTCATTAATCATTATAAATAATTTTGGCCAGCTAAATCAACGAAAAGGTTCGGTTCGGAAGCTTTTACGGTGCAAATGCCCAATTGTCGCCACGATGTTTTAAACATTTCGGATAATCTGGCAAGAAAATGTTTCGAACAAAAGTTAATCGATATACAGTCATCTATAAATCCCAATAAAACTAGAGGGCTATTGTTGCTCGCTCGCTTCGCTCGCTCGCAAGTAGGGTTGTTGTAACTCGCTCGCATCGCGAGCTCGCGGGCAGGACTGCTCTTGCGAGAATGTTAGTGGTACGCATGGCTAGTAGGGCCCACAGCTATTAATGTCTTTCATTTTGTGTGTGACTCTCCACGAGCCACACAAAGAACTTCCCGATTCGTTAGTTGCTGTATATTATTATTATTATTTATTAAGTGTACGTTTTAAGAAGATTATACGTTTTCAGGGAAATTCAATAGTTTTCTACTTATCAAAATGTTTGCTATATGGCGTCGCATTAAACGAACATCGAAAGCTCGTTGCTCGCTTGGTTCCTTGTTATAGTATACTAATGTTGCAAAATAAATTGTCTTAATTAGTTTTTCGCAAACGATACAACTCCTCATTACCCGGGTTTGCAGTATTGATCTTGGTTTTCTTCGATACTGTTAATTTAAATTGTCCCGAAATATATAAACCGCGCTCAATTTTGAAACTCTGCTCAGTGCTACATACAACATTTGTAAAGTTCATATTTCTGATGTTTTAAAATCCATACATACTTTCTCGTATGTTTGTCCCTGACTTTTATGAATCGTAATCGCTTCAGCAGGAACCACTGGAAATTGACTACGTGTGATTTCTTATTTTTCTTCACTCGAAATATTTACTTGATTCGATATTTTGTTATTATTGGTGTTAAATTTTGATTTATATTTGCGTTTTTCATATAATCACGATAACGAGTTCTTACTTTCACTCCTACTATGGCCAATTGAAAATCTAACCACAATATAGACGGAATTTTAGTATTTTCTTGAAAAGTAATAAATTTTAATATTCCGCATGCTCCATTAACCAATCCGTCTTCAACATCAATGTTATTAATTATCATATATTTTATATTAATTTTCAATTTAATCTCAGTTAACAATTCGTTTTGAACTGATTGTTTATTTAAAGATTGTAATATAAATGTTTTTGTACTTTCATCGATATTCTTTGAAAATGTATTCTCGGGAGTAGAGATGATTAACTCACTCTTGCATTGGGATAATTTTCGATTATTGTAAGCGGAAACATCATCTTAAGGTACAAAAAAAGATTAAAAAAAAAAGTTTTTTCTAATTTTAAAAAAATCGAAAAAAAAATTTTTTGTGTAATTATGTTTGTTTGTTCGGTGGAAACTTTCCGTTCTCTCGTATAAATTGCAATGTTGAATGAACTTCTTTCGAAAAAAACTAAAAAAACTAAAAAACTACTTGACCAAAATGGACCAAAATCTAATCAGCTCTAAGTTACAGCGGGGCACATCGATTGCATCATTCATCATTCCGATCGTGTTGTTACTTTTTCTGAAAACGTTAACGAAAAATTTGATACCATAGAAACGGACATACGCGCGCACACACACACACACACATACCGACATTTTGATAAAAATAGTCTAAAGTGACTCCAATGACCATGAAACGTGAAGATCTGCTAAAAAATCGATTTTCGATTTTCGGGTAATTACAGTAACTTCTCTATGAATCGGGAAGTTAAAAATTGTACAAAACTATTCTTTTTTAATAAAAAAATATGATCATTTTAATTTTTTAAATGTCACTAAGTATATTTTATTATATATTCATGTAGCTGATTTCAAGACGAATCCAATTACCTACTTCACTACGGCTTCAAGTCTTAAAATAATGCTAGAATAATTTTGTCCAGCTAGATTCGCGATCAGCACCACTGTGCGCCGTGTGTACCGGCTCCTATAGATCCCAGATGATCTGCTCCAAGATCCGCAAGTCACGGATAATCAGAACTGCAACCTTTGAAATCCAAATCTCTCTATATTCCGTCGCAGAAATTTCAAGTCGGCTCTACCTACAGCTTCTTCCGCAAGGAATCATTTTCTGAAGCCCCGCAGACGTTTCCATTGCTGCAGGCTGGCTATTTAGACGTCTGAAATTCGGTTTCGCTCCATCGGACCGCTTCCGATGAAGTTTGACAAGTATCGGACGCGTGCCAGCCCTAATACTATTTCCTGCCACGGAGGGTGGAAACCCTCTGAATGAGAGCCGCTCCAGCGCGTAAATTCTATTTAGCCGGAGACGACAGCCGAACGCGCGCATGATTTACGTCGCTCGCGAATTGCCTGCGCGAAATACTCGCCGCAATGGGCGAAACCTGGGAAAAAAGGGACGCGTCTCCGGGTGTCTCGTATCTCACGAATCTCATTAAGAGCTGGCTGCACGCTTCGCGAGAGGAATTTGCGACGTCAGCATCGGGCCATACACACGCTTCCCTTTCGTGGCAGGCGTTGCGAAAATTCCTCAATAACTAAAAAAAAAGAACCGCATACTATTTTTGCAGGTAGTTCCTTGTCAAACTCATCGGAGAGTACAGTAAACATTTCTCGGTCTCTAGTCGAGTTCCCTGCGTGTCCATCATCATCAGATGACAGAACAAATTTTTTCTGGTGCCTGTCTCTTAATTAATATCGACACAAAGATCCGCAATCTAGTCATCATTAGATTCATGTAATATAAAAATATTCCGCATCGATGGTGGGAAGCAGCAGTTAAATGAAAATGCATTTCACTCCTTAATAGTCTTTTTACGTTGAATATGTATATGTTTCACTGTTTTATATTTCACCCAGTTGATTTCTTTATAAATACATAAAAATCTGCAGTCTGGTCAATATACAATGCCTAAATATTAACATGCTCTTCACAGATTCGATTACAGAACAGAACAAGTGAAACCCCAATTTTAATCGCAAGTGTTAAGTCGTCGTTAAAGATGCAATTGAATCTACACGCACACATACATTCACACATACACGCGCGCACACACGATGCTATCGATTGCGGAGTCGCCATCGCGTTTCCGGGAAGGCGAGAAACAGCAAAAGCGGTATGGTTCGGCGAGTTAGCTCCGGCAGGTGAAACATTGAAAAACGTCGAACCATCAATTGAGTGCTATAGCGGTAGCTCCTTCGTGTTGCATGACGCGTTTCAGTTTTCGCGAAGAAGTGTCGATAGCAACGCGCACGATACCGAACGGTTCATTCCCGGCAGCTTATCCCGTGCAGCCAGTTTTCTCGCTGCATCATGCAAACCGTTGCAACGGGTTGCAACAGGGAGAGAGCAAGTCCATCAATCTTCGCCGCCTACCGAAAATCCTTGCTCGCAGTGGTCGGACCGTTGTTTGCCGTTGTTTCTCATCCCGAAATCGTCGAGGACCGGCCATAATTTCACGATAGAACACTATGGAACGGACCCACGCCACGTTCTCCTCTCGCCAGCGAGATCTCAGATTGCCTCATCCGATAAATTGTCCCTAGGTTTATATAGAGGCGAGGCCGGGAGAAGCGGATGACGTCGGGGAAATGCAAATGCAATTTCATTCATTGATTGGCGACGTCGCGTCGTGGCGACCAAGATGCAGACGAACTGACGTCATTTCGATGTCTTTTCAGGTCCGCGGATTAGAAAATTGTCCGCGAGACCCGCAATCGCGCAGCCTGAATAGAGATTGCGCCGGAATTACGTGATGTCTCGAGATTCCGCGCTTGTCCGAGATCCTGCGGAGCTGAACCGTTGATTCCAGGAACGTTTTTGGCACGCAGCCTCTTTCCCGAGCGGAACACTACGGGTGATCGAACTTGTACATGCCGATGGGACAATTTCGGATTCCACCGAACGACCTAGAAATAATACATATCCATATTTTTAAATTATTTGTATCTTCCCGTTCTATCAAATTTCACCTATTCATACAGTTCGCAGTCTAATAATAACACATTACGAGCGAAATACGGTCCTCGTCTTCCCGAATCCCGCCTCCGATTTGCCGTACAGTCTCCCGCGACCATCGGGAACGGCCGTTCGTAAATCAAGAATATGATATGCTCGGATTAAGCTCGAGGAACAGGCTAGCGCGGCGAAACTGTTCGTCGTTCGCGCTCGAAAGGAATATCCTCTGGAGCGGTCGGGTCCACGGAACGAATGTTGATCGATTCAATTGACTAGAGTTACCTCGACGAGCTCGATGCCCTGGCATGCCGTCTGTCCGGGAAATCAACGAAATTGCATAGTTTGCTGCTCGTTCTCTCGTCACGTTGTTTCCACGGCTCGATCGGTTTTTCCATAACGCGCCGCCGCGTCTCGCCGTCGAATATTTTCCAGGACAGGGTTCGTTTTCCAGGGAAGTTTCCTGGACCGCGTTTCCCCAGGGGGAACGTCCGTGGTCAGAGAGAAAGAGAGAGAGAGAGAGGACAAGGAACGAGGAATAAAAATGAATGACATCTTTCGTCGGGATGACCAGGCCGGATTTCATTTCAATGTTTTCCCGGCGGGCCGGTCTGTCTCGTTTAAAAGGCTCTCCGCGGAGTCCGCTGCTGGCCCGATTCTTCCGCCCTCCAATTTTTCCTGAGGTTCCTTTTCTGTGTTTCTCTACCACGCTTTTCCACCAGCAACCCCCCTTTCGCCCCCTGTTTAATCGGCGTCTCTCTGTCTATGCTTTCCTCCATTTGTTTGCCGTTCCCCGGGCCGGCAGCCCTCATCCCATATTCCGGCGGTGTCCACGATTTCGGGTTTGGCGCGGAACAATGCGAGCAAACTGAATGCGCCGCACGGCCCTCTGAATCATGCTTCTAACGCGAAAAAATTGTTAACGATTCCCCGACAATCTTATCGGTTAAGCATTGCACTCGAATATTGGGTGCAGCCACCGATGAAATTGACAGCTCGGTGGCGTTGTTCTTTCATTTTTTGGGATACAGCTCTTTTAGACCTCGCTTCGATGCTGAATTATTTGTTAGGTTGCTTTCGTATAAATATCACAGCATTGAAAAAATTATGTTATAGATACCAAAATAGAAGAAGAGTCAGTTTGTCGTTCGGTTTAACTCCATTAGTTTCGATTAATAGATCGTTGTCTTGCATTTCACAAATTTAGCAATCCCACAACTGCATGCAACTCCGTAGCCTGTTAACTCAAAAAATTTATCAAAATAATTACTTAATGTGTATCCATTAATAACCATGAGTGGATATAGATGAGATTTAGATAGATGGGATATAGATGAGATTAATTATCTCGCTACGTTTCTATTTACCATTTCGATATTAGATGAATATTCAATATCATTTATATGCACAAATTCCATAAAAATTAGCAGTATAATAATAATTGACCAGCAGATGTTTACGCGAGCTCTACCAAGGCTCGCGTATCAGGTCTTCCAAGTGAGTCGTACGTTTCACTTCGGCATGGTTTCCCTTTCGCGCGGAGATCTCCATTTTTAATCAATGAAACGATGAGACGAGAGTTCTATCCGCTTGTATTTTTTTCGTTTTATTCCGGCGCGAACGGTGCTGGTAACGCTTCCGTTTCACTCGGCGAGGTGATATCTCCTTTATATTCGAGAACGTTGCATCCCTCGCGCGGCTCCCGTTTAGAAGGGAGATGGAAAGTTGCAATAAAACGCCGCCGCGGATCCGTCTTTTATTTGCAATTTCTCCCCAGTCGCCGCGCCGCGTCGCACCGACCCTGTTTACCCGGGAGAACTTCTCGAAATCGCTTCCACCTACACGAATAGAAAGAAATACCAATGCATAACTCGAGCAAACCCGCCAGAGAATTTGTCCGGGGTCGCCTGTGAACTACATGAAAACAGTCCGGTACCAACCGTTCCTTCGGCATTTTTATGTCAATGTATGCTTGTCGTTATAAATGCGCCGCGCGAGCTCCTCTACCAGCAACTCCTGCTGGAAATAGTCGATTATCGTTGTCATTGCTCGTCGAGGCGGCCGATTTCGGAACTCAACCGTGGGTTTGATACGTTTACCGCAGCTACAGGTTAAACGAAATGTAACTGTTCATTTTGATCCCCGTCTTTGGTTAAACTTTCATTCAGCGGACCAAAAATTGCCAACTTTTCTGAATGTAATATTATACAATTCGACGAAATAAATGATAAATCTTTAAATTCTAGTGTAAGGGATCCAAGACCTAGCGGATCCGCTCACTACGTCACACTATGGGACAAACCGATGAAATCTGTGTCAAAATCAGAGAACTTTCGATAGAAATGAGATAGAGCGATGAAACTTTTTTTAAAGTAAAGCTGAAACTTTGCAGAATATGAGATAATTATGGAGATTGTGGTACAAACGTTTTTTAACCTTGAAAGAATTCTTTAAACTTGCACTATTTCAATAAAATTGTGGGTTTTCCAATACTACGCGCGGAAAAATGTCTTTTTAACATGCTATACATCATTTCCCGTAGGTTTTTTCACGCTGATTTGAAATCCGGTCTCAAAATTTGTCTACGACCTCAGGGTTTTACAAGAAATCGATTTTTGTGAACACAACTTACCCATGAATTGGTTACCAATTCATTTCAACGAATAAATGATTTCACAAAAATCGATTGGAAAACCCACAATTTTATTGAAATAGTGCAAGATTAAAGAATTCTTTCAAGGTTAAAAAACGTTCGTACCACAATCTCGTTAATCATCCCATATTCTGCAAAGTTTCAGCTTTACTTTAAAAAAAGTTTCATCGCTCTATCTCATTTCTATCGAAAGTTCTCTGATTTTGACCCAGATTTCATCGGTTTGTCCCATAGTGTGTCATATACGCTCCTATGTTTGGAAACCAGTGATGGGCAAAAATTGTATTTAAATACAATTGTATTTAAATTGTATTTAAATACATTGTCTTTAAATTGTATTTAAATACAAATTTCGAATAACGAATAAAAGATACAAAATTTGTATTCGTTATTCGAAGCTTCGAATACAAAAGTATCTTTTATTCGACTTTTACTTTTATTTAAATAATCTTGTATTCACCGAGAATGTATTCGATGAATAATAGTTACAAATTGTATTCGAAGCTTCGAATACATCCGCTTCCAAAATTACAAAATACAAAATTGTTTATATAAAAGTCGAATGAAAGATAGTTTTTTATTCGAACCTTCGAATACGGAATAAAAGTTATGTATCTTTTATTCCAATCGGTATTTAAATTTAGTTAAATTTAAGTTAATGGTTTATTCGTTACTCCATATCGTAGTTCAGAGATAGCGTTGTAGAGCCGAGGCTCTAGAATTTAAAGTTTTATAATTTTTTCGTCGAATTGTATCGCATTCAGACAAGTTGAAAATTTTTGGTTTCCTGAGGGGAAGTTCATCCCCCGACTTTAGTGATACGTTGATATTTTGAGAACGCATAGTACCAAGATGGTTGCCGAAAAAATGACCACGTCGCACCCGGTTTGACAGACGCAGCAGTTTGCTCGGTGGACAACTGGAATTGCGTAAGTGTTATCGCGCGGCGTCGTTCCCGGGGACACTGATTGCGTGTCAAAGGGGGAGAGGTTGAGAGGTTGAGTCGCGACGAGTGTAGGTTGTCCATCCGCTCCCAAACTCAATTCCCATTCCCATATTTCTGTCCCGTGCCGAACTAGAAGATACATCTAGATAAACGCGGCGAAACGTGCTCTGAGAGCCGCCGCGCCGCGACCGGCAAACTTTTGTCCGACTGCGACGCCGGGACGTCCCTCGACCGGGACAGGACTTTTTTTCGGGGGAGATTTACCGTCGCGACGGGCGTCGTTGTCGCAGAATCCCTGTTGGGAACGAGCCGTCCTCCTGGCATTCGATTTTTTCACGATCTTGGGAAATCCTTGGAAACTACCCCTGTTAATTCCCGCGGATATCCAGAATCCAAAGATCCTGTGGCTGACAGTCCATTTTTGTAACTATGCAATTGGCGATCCTTTCAGATATTCTTATTAAGTGAAAATGAAGAACTAAATGACGATTTATCGCTGTTGTGCTCCGAAATTCTTGCATTATACACATGAAAGCATCGTTCAATTCTTCTAATGTCTCCACAGGTTCGGCCAATTAGTTTTCGCGGCGGACGCATTAAATTTTCAGTGAAAAGAGCGCAAGAAGGTATTTACTATAATGCGGAGGATCGCGAAACTCGGTGCAGTCTGCAACTAGATTATAGTTCGTTGGGAGGCTATTGCACGGTCCTGGCCGTATTGATAAAGATTAACAGTCTGCCGAGAAGCTTCGAGCCCCTGTAAGGAAAAGATTAATCATACTTTAAGACCGGGGCTCGGTCTAAGGACTTTTCTGGGCTGGAAATAATCCAGAAAAGAATCTTCAAGGACTTCTTCCCCGGGGCTCGTATGAAAGGAGGTATCGAAAGCAGCTTTCTTCGCGCGCACTCGATGCATAAGCGATATCAGATTAGCGGGGCTCGTTACCGTCCAGGGAGATTAATTATCGGCCTGGCAATCTTAATCGGGGCTAATTCGAACGGTAACGCAACACTTGCTGACACCGCGAGACGATTTATCTATCGCGGTGTGGCGGACATTTTTCCGAGGGACCGAGAGGAGAAAACCGCTCGATGGAAAAGCGAGACGAGAGACGAGGATGACCTCGACTACCGCGGAACACTTTCTAGCGACCCCGGAGCTTGCTTAAGCGAGTAGAAAACAAGGCCAGGTGGCCAGGGATGCGAGGGTAATTTTTTATCGGGGAGAAATCGATTCCGCAGCCTCTGTTTCCTTTTGGGTGGATGCACGATAGTTCGCTGACTGAAGGAACTCGAAGCGGGAAGAAGGAGTCCGATAAAATGAAGATCGATTCAATTGCTCGTAACCTACGAGGTTAATGTGTTACTCACCTCTCTCTCTAATTTCTGAGAGGAGACGAGAGGTACAGTGCAGTAACACGAGAACAAAACCGAACACGAAAATGATGGATTTCAGATTCTTTATTTTACAATTGTTTTTGTTAGTTGGAAGCAACCTTTCTAGCGTAAATTAAATCGATACAAATTGGAGCGTATCGAATACTTCAGATCTTGACATACTTATACGTAACCACGTCCGCATGTGGAATAATGGTTTCAAATATTCAACTTGATTTATATTTGTTCAAATATCAGGTAACGGAAAGAGCAAAATTTACAAGCTTTTGTAGCACCGCATTCATCATTTATCTGTTCATCATTTCTCTCGCTTCCGATCTTGCGTGACCTGGAAGGTCATTGTGTCGTATACACTCCGCGACAAAACTATAAGACACCTGCGATTTTAGCTATTTTTTTTAATACTAATTTTTTCATATTAAAAAGTTTTCGTTATTAATCCAAAGAATCAACTAAAGTACATACATTTCCATAGGGACAATGTTGTTGAATTAGGTTGAAAAAAGTTTCATTAAAATTTCTAATTTTTGATAAAATAAGGCGCGACAAAACTATAAGACAATGTAGATTTTACGTAAGAAAAAGTCGGTGGAAGTTAATGAAAAATATTTTTTTCTATTTAGTAGTAATGTGTTGTGCCACCTTTATTTTTTATAGTTTCAATAAATCGTCATGGTATCGGTTTATATAAATTTTTTATTTGATCTTGACTTAATTTGGCCCATTTTCTTCAATACGAGCTTTCAACTCTTTCACCGACAAAAACTATTTCCGATTTCCATATACAGCACATGCTAAAATTCCTCAAATGTTTTCTATTATATTTAAATCTGGAGACCTCGCAGGCCATGGTAAAATTTGTATATTACGGTATTCAAAATATTTCTTTACACGTATCGCTGTATGCACAGCGGCATTATCGTCTTGGAAAATATAATTTTCACATGTAATAGTGCTTGCATGTAGCGTTAATTGTTCTTCTAATATTTCTATATATTTAATTGCATTCATGCTGGTGTTAATAAATTTTACATCGGTTCTCGCGTGGTACCCTGTTGCGGCCCTTACCATGATGCCGTCTCCACCCATTTGCCTCCTTGACAAATGCAATTCTTCCTTCCGCAAATCATGAAAATAATATGAAAGACCATCCGGTCCATCTAAATTGAAACGTTTTTCATCTGAAAAAATAACTTTTCTCCATTTTTTTTCAACTGGAGATGTCTCTCCGCAAAATCTTCCCCGGCTGCTTTGTGTCGATTTGTAAGTAGCGGTTTTCTCTGCAATTTTCGTCTTTTTAAATGCTTGGCCCGTTTAATTATCCGTCGCACATTACGAATATTGGTGTGAACGCCAGCTTCCGCTGCAATTTGACGTCTGTCAAGCTAGAATTCGACGCTACCCTCAGAATGGCTCGTCGTTGTCGCTGGGTTGTCGTTATAGACGTCCATCAGGATGTTTTTTCCATAATTCTCTCTACTTTTTAAATAATTGAGCACGGCACATCAACTTCGCCCAGCCACTCTTGAAATTTCTGAAATAGGAGTATTCTCTTCTTTTAAATCTACGATCACTCTTATTTCACTGTTTGTCAGCTTTTTCCCACGCGGCATTGTAGTTATATTATGTAAGAACAAAATTACAAAAATGTTTAATTTTAAGTACATAATTACTTCTAACACGGTGACTGCGATTAGAGTATAAGATCGACTGACGAAAAGCTACTGTCTTATAGTTTTCTCGCGACGAGAATAGCATGTTTACAAACATTTCCCAAATTCTTGGAATTGTAGCCTTCGATATTTCGTAGATCTGTAGAATATACTTTTATATAATGTAAACAATAACACTATGGATGAAGGAAGACAAAACTCAAGACTTACATAGAATTTTCATCGAATTTCGCACA
The DNA here is from genome assembly GCA_933228785.1 of Lasioglossum pauxillum. Classification (NCBI taxonomy): domain Eukaryota; kingdom Metazoa; phylum Arthropoda; class Insecta; order Hymenoptera; family Halictidae; genus Lasioglossum; species Lasioglossum pauxillum. The sequence continues at coordinate 33,387,136 of OW121701.1, read as the reverse complement.
TGTCTTATAGTTTTGTCGCGGAGTGTACGAGTGAATTTGTCTTGACACGCGCTTTCATATGATATTAACATATATGGCAATCCTAAAAAAAATTAGGAGCCACCTATTCTGAAAATAAGAGCAAAACTATTTCCTGCCTTTATCGGCAAGAAAAACATGTGTAGAAAATTAGAGATTAGCACAGAAGGGACGAACGGTGAGAATGCGAAGATTCTCGTGAAGTCAGGACGCGTTTGAGAGCGTGTGCTCGAATGGATATGCGAGGCTGAATCGCGAAAACTGGAACGTTTTCGGAGGCGCGCGGTTTGCACGGGAACCTTCTTGAGCGCGATTCGCAAGCGCATTTTGAGCTTGTCTTCTAGAGCTGCGTCGAGGACACGGGTCGCCCGCGGATCAAGAGCAGTCTGGATGCTAAACCGCGTCGAATTTATCGATGTTGACGGAGCACTCACCTGCTCGTGTCACGTTCTTAGGTGTGCAAGGCACCTTGGGGGAGAAGCGGTGTCCCGATGTCAGCCGGCTGGCTCCCTCCCGGAACGCTCTGTCGAATGCGTTCCGAACTCGTGTCGCAAATACGCGCGAATGCAGTTTACAACGGAGTCGTTTCACTATACTCTGCCCGGGTTGCTTCTTGCCAGCATACCCGACGAGCGGGGATTAACGCCCCAGACATGGGACTTCCGTTTCACCCGCGACGCGACGAGCGTAAGCTCTTTTGTCTCGGTTAACGAGTCGCTGGGAACGTTACTCGCGAAACTGTTATTGCAAGGTGTTGGAGACACCTTTGTGTCCAAAGAAATTGATGAAATAATTAACTCTTGACGGTGGCCGTCCCGTTTCTTCGCGAGCTACGTTCCACGCTTTGCGCTCTATATGTTTTTGATAAGAAATTGTAGCGTGGCTGGCACAATTTACCCAAACGCTAGCGAATGCGTTATAAGTGGATTTTATGTGTTCGCAAAGGATTGGCTGGATCGGGTCTAAAACTGTAGAAATGCCAAAAGAATTTAGAAATACTGTTATATGTATTATTTTTAACTAGATTCCCATGTTGACTGTGGATCTTTATTTTTATCTTTATGCAAAATAAACATTCTCTAAGTCGATTGCCTTCCATTTTTTTACATTATTTAACCCTCATCCGTCCCTCATTTCATGAACTGAACCTGTCCCGCGATGTCAAATTGACACAGTGGTAAAAGATCGATGAAACCACAAGGTAAACAGTTATTTTTCGATGTTCATTTATACAAATTTTTGAGTTAACATGCTCATCTTAGGTTTTTCGGTTATCTGTTTCATCAAAAAAGTAAGAGTCACGAAGTGCAACAGAACAGTATTACTTATTTCAGGAAAACTGTGTCAAATTGAGACGAGGGACGGATGAGGGTGAAACGTGTCTACGGAAAAATGAAAAATTGACGACTCGAGGTAAAACCGGGTAAAACCAAGTTTCAAGATAAACGTCACTAGAATAATGTGAATTATATTTATTAAAAATATTATTAATTGAACAATATTATTCTTTGCATGCACACGTTATGTACAAAAATAGTACAAATTAATTCAAGATAATTTGAATGTAACCGCAAGTTAATAAATTCCCTACTTACAATTAGTATGGGCCTTCAACCTCCTCTTAATATAGACACACTCATAGCAAAGCCAAAGATTGTAATTTACATATTTAGAGTTAACGACCATTCACTTGTATTATTATTGTATTATTGCATTCACTTGTATTATTATTATTACTGTATCCTATATTATTATGTTCACTTATATCATCCTTACAAATTTTACTTACAAATAGAAAAAAGCATTTTTTGTAATAAAGAGCAGTTGGAAGAAAACCGAAAATCGTATCGAGATTTTGTCGATGACCGATCGGATGGAAATTATCGGCTTCGAGGACGCAGTGTGCGTTGATTTGACGAGGCATGTTCCCATCGCGCGGCATCGAGGATTCCTTATTTTTCCGGCTTGGAGCGGTATGCTTTTCGTATTTGCGCCTGATACGTATACAGCCAAGCGGGCGACCGTGCGTCTCCGGAATAGTTTGGACAGGGGAAGTTGTAATTTCAGCGGAACTGGTTCCCGGAGACTATCAAATTGCCGGGAGTTTGACAAAAGTTGGAAAATACGAGGCTTCCCGTAGCGAGCGCGCGGTTCGTCGCGGAATGACTCATGCAGCGCGGAACGCAATCGCATTGCAACGAAAGATCGTTCGAGCGGAATCGATCTCATTTGTAGCAGAGCGCGCAGCAGCAGCGGTGCTTGATGGAAACGCGCCGCCTCTTTTCCGACGGGAATCGGGCAACTTTCCGGTGCGCTCATCTTCGGGAAACTCTGATTGGTTCGTTCGACGTATCCCCCCTCCTGCCATCCGATTCGGTAATCATCACTCATTTTCCCAAGGTTTTTTCTTACGAAGGAACCGACTCTATCAACCGGTGGAAAAGTACGTAGCTCCTCGCGGAGCCGTTCCTCTGCGATAACATCGATTGAACCACACAGAAAATGGCGGAAGAGAAAAAGTATCGACGTTATAGATCAACATTTTCGTAAATCACGATTCTCAAACTCGTAAACTTGTTCGTGAGCGGTCCTCGCAGTTACCTTGTTTTCCTGGAAAATATTGTTCTTGATGGCGACATTCTCGGAGAACTCTCTGTGTTTTCCTAAGCAAATTGGTACCTCGTGATTCTTTTAATCACTATGGATTGAAGAATGAAGCCTCCCCTTTACATCGAACACTTAAATTTTGATACACGATATTTCACTGTCGATTTATGAAACTTTGAATAAAAAGCTGTGCTATTACCATTTTATTAAACTTCAAATGAAATACGTGCTACCAACGATGGGATAAATTGAAGTATACCGCGAGAAGATTACCTCGCTGAACTACAGTTTCGTATGTGTGGATTTTTTAATCAGTATAGATTTGAATAATGAAGCCTCCCCTTTACAACAACCCTCTTAAAGTTGATGTCTGGACTGCGGATTTTTATGCATTTACAGCAAAACTGAATAGATGGAATTCAAAATTGTTGGAAAATTTAAAAAATTCAAGATGTCAATATATGTTTTCTCCTCTATCAAAATCGTTAAGGGAAGAAATAACATTCGATTTCGTTTCTATTGATCTAGTGATCTCTTAAACTTCAAATAAAAGACTTGCTTCCAGCACGATAGAATAAATTGAAGCCACGTAATAAATTGAAGTACCACGAGAAAATTGCCCCGACGAAATAATATTTTGAGTGTATGGATTTTTTCAGTTATTATAGACTTGAAGTTATTCATCCTTACAACGAACTCTCTCATTTTAATGTACTCTGTTATTATTTTATTGAACTCCAAATGATACAAGTACTATTATAACATCGATTGTAGAACACATTGAATAATATCAACTTCGCGAAGAGAAAATTATTGACATACGATAAACATTTTGGTCAATGACGTAAAGAATCTCAAACTCGTAAACTCGTGAGCGGTTCTAAGCAATCTGCAGTTACCAGTACATACCTTGTTTTCCGTGAAAACGTTGTTCTTGATGGTGACATATTCTGGGAAAGCTCTCTGTGTTTTCCTGACGGCGCGGCGCGACGGTCCAAACAAAACACTAAGAAAAAATAGAAGATTAAGTGACCAAAAATTATTTATAAGTTTTAAACGCGAGCGAGTCAGTTTAAGCTAAATTTTCTTTGATTTTGAATGAAGATCGTGTTCGGATTAGAAACTACAATGATACGAGATCTAAATAGGAAACTGGATAAGTGGTCAACTGTAGTGGACAAATGAAATAATTTGGAGGAACATGAATAGGCTGTGGTCAACAATAACCGATGAATTAAATAACTGGAGAAACATAAACAGGATATCGTCAACAATGACCGATGAATTAAATAATCTGCAGGAACATCAATACATAGAAAGTGGTCAACAATAGCGATCAAATTTAATTATTAGGAGAAATATCAACAGAACGTGGTCAGCGATAACCAGAGAATTAAATTATTTTGGGGAAATGAACACTTTGTGTTTAGCATTAACGATTATTGAATCCGGAATGGTCGGCTACAGCAAAAACCTGAATATGGAGAAAAATATCAGAAAGGAGTCAAACATAGTCAAAGGATTAACTAACTTATGGAAAAGTCAGCACCTAAAGACCTGAAATAATTTCTAAAAAAATCAACAGACTGAATAGTCAAGTAATAGTCAAAGACTGAAATAATGCAAAGAAAACAAAAGCTGATATTTATTTCTAAAAAAAAATAATTACCGTCTCATTCTTCTTGACGTAATTGAACAAAATACTCGAGAAAAATTTGTTTCTTGAATATTTTGTGGTGATAATGTCCGTCCTGTTTTTTGATTTTCTGTGCTCGAGAATGAGACTTCCGGTTTCCGATGCGTCGAGGTTTTGTAAGGAAGCGGCGGAGCTTTTAAAACGGCGAAGCCCCGATCATTGTTTCGCGGAGCCCGACGATAAAACAGCGGAGGAGGGAAACAAGGAGAATTTATACACGGTCCCGACCCCCGTGGAACAACGCAAGCTCTCGCTCCCAGGAAGGTAAATCGCTGCCGATTAGGCTGACATCTGGGGCGATTCTTTCTCGATTCCGGCGAATTTGCTTCTCGAGCAGAACGCGAGTTCCCCGGGACCGACGATTACCATTGTTGATCGAACGTGCTCGATGTTCCACCGAGGACCGCACGATTTTCCTTTCTTGTAATTTTTCAATCCAACTGACACGAGTCCCGCTGATTTCGAGCAGTATATTCGATTGTCAGGAAAATTGCAAAGCTTTCTTCAACCTGGAGTAAGTCGCACGAACCTGGCCTGCGTTCGTCGATTTGATTTATGTAGATCCTCCGGATAAAAATGTCCCACCTATACATGTATAAAACTTCAATTCTTTATAAGACAAGTGTACTGGACCTGCTCCATTTGGTCTCTCCTAAATAAGAACAACTATGCCGTTGTACAGTACAAAATTCGGTCAATATTTGACCGACTCTCGTGCAAAGGAATCGAGAAGGTTCGGTAGCGAGCGACCAGAGATAGCAGATATGATAAAATCAATTGGAATGTTTATTTTCGTGCGGGCGCCACGTCGGTGCGATTGCTCTTTTTTCCTCTCGGCCAGGGAAAATTTGTCGGTGAAACCAACCCGATTGGTGATGGCCGCCAGGTAGTTATTTAACGGGCGCAGCCACTTCCGTCGGGAAATAAAAAAAATTCTTTATTGCCGCACGGCATTAATACGGGTCGGCGTTTTTCGATACGACGAATCGGTGAAATCAATGTTGTGAGAGCAAATAAAATCAAAAAGAGGAGTGAGATGGGAGGGGAGGGGGCGAAAAAAAGAAAGATGGGCAACGAGCTGACGGCCTGAATTAAAAAGTGACGTGACGGCCCTGCTGAAGCATCCGCAGACGAATACAACTGAACCATGAAACAATGGGAAAATCTTTCGCGTGGAAGATTAAACGTATTAATTCCTTCCAATCGGGAGATCTATTCTTCGCGAATCGATTTTACGTTGATAAGAATCGTAATGTTCGAAATGTTCTTTATAAGTATATACAGGGTGGTCCATTTATCTTGAGACAGTCAATTATTACGGAAACCAGCAGGTATATGAAAAAATGTTTTATATAAAATATTCTTCATATGAAGGGGCACATTTAATGGCGCTATGTAAATTTTTCCACAATGGCCCTTTAACGGTCAGATGAAAGGCAACTTCATTTTTCCAAATGGAAATCCATATTTTTTATTTTATATCCTTATTCTACATCGAAAAATAATAATATTTCGTATAAAAGATTGTTTTGCTGAACTTACCATTTTTTTACGATACCATGATAAATGTTGCAAAGCTCGCATAGTGGCATACAACATGTATTGTGAATCTTCATCTAGTAGACGGCAATAACGCCACCTACGATGCTCAATGTACTACACGTATTCCTGTCACCGCTTACTAGACTTTTATGACTTCAGATCAAACTCAGTATTTTTTAAGTGAAATTTGTTTCTCGATCGTACATTGAAGTATAAGAGATTATGGTATCGGCGCCAAGGTTCGATTAATTATATAATTGATCGAACCTTGGCGCCGATACCATAATCAGTATTTTTTGTCATTACTAGACTGCGTATCTTTATGCAAAATCAAAAATGTTTGCATTGATTGCAAGACACAGGAGCCAAATAGAAATTAATTTCTTCTTTTAATTGTCTTATTAAATTGAAATTAATATACTGATGTCCTTAAATCTCTTCTTAATTCGTCCACTGCTTTAAATTTTACGTATCCATTTTCGTCATAAATGTATAAAATCCGCAGTCTAGTCATTACAAATATTGGGATATTCACCACAATATGTTTAATAAAACCGTGCACGCTAGGAAAAAATATTTTATACAAAATATTATTATTTCTCGATGTATAATAAGAATATTAATTAAAAATATGGGTTTCCATTTGAAAAAATGAAGTTGCCCTTCATCTGACCCTTAAAGGGCCATTATAGAAAAATGTGCATAGCGCTATTAAATGTGCCTCTTCATATGAAGAATATTTTATATAAAACATTTTTTCATATTCCCACTGGTTTCCGTAAAAATTGACTGTCTCAAGATAAATGGTCCATCCTGTACTTCGGTATAAACACAGGGTGAGGCGCCAGAAATAGGCCTCCTGAATAACTCGGCTGCAATTGGTGTTAGGAAATAATGCATCACATAGAAATTGCTTAGTTTCGAGGAGGCATTAATCTAATGTTAATAGCTTTTTTGTAGGTGGACGCGTAAAGGACATATGAAGGTCAACTTTATTTTTTTAAATGGAATGAGGTATTTTTTAATATATCAATCGATGCAGCTGGACATTCGTTATAAAAAAGTACTAACCTATGTATGTTGAAAAGTTTGTAGTTCAGGAGATATTTCAATTTAAATTACTCTAAAACACCATTACTGTCGTTAAAACGTTAACGCTTACTTACTTGTGTAACGTCTTAGTATTGCATCGATTGATGTATTATATATAAACCTCGTTCCATTTAAAAAAATGAAGTTGACCTTCATATGTCCTTTACGCGTCCACCTACAAAAAAGCTACTAACATCAGATTAATGCCCCTCGAAACCAAGCAATTTCTATTAGTTATTCAGGGTGGCCTGTTTCTGGCGCCTTGCTCTGTATACTCGTCATGAAGTAAAAAATTGAGATTCCATATTACATGAAGTTACAGAGGTCGCGGTGCAGAGAGAAAAAAGCACAAAATAATGAAAAGTAATTAAGCACACAAGTGCAGTTAACAGGTTAATCTAGAATGATCGTATTCCCAAGTGCCCTCGGGACATTTTATATCTCGCCGTCCTTAAACGCGACGCAACAAGAAACTGGAAAAGAAAGATCGCTTTTCGGAAGCCATATCGAAGTAGTAAGACCCCTCAAGTTCACCGTTCACACGACCGGGAAGGTTCACAGTCGCTGAATCGATCAGAAGAGCTCTCGGCGGTGCGGTGTGATGCGGCGCGGCGGAGCACCTTGCCGCATTTGTCGCGGGCAAACCGCCGTAATAAGAGAAGTAATTGTGAAACAGCGTAATAAAGCCAGTTAAACAATCTCTGTCGCCCGCTAATAACTAGAATCGAATCAGGAAACCCTTTGTTACCCTGTCTCCGGAGGGGATTGGCGACTCAATAAGCATAAGATCTTCCAGGTCTCCTCCTCGGGCCGATTCGGGCCGGGTCGGGCCATCGAGAGACCCTCGGAGAAATATCGTCCACTAACTGTTTTCCCGACGGTTTAAGAACCTCCCCCGAATTGGCCCCTATTGATTTTCCCCGAGTATGATTACGCGACTAGCCGGGAGAACCACGATTCGTTTCTCGAATCGATTTTCGCGATACCCCGCCCCCTTTCCTTGTAAAAATCGCAAAATTCCTTTGGCATCTTGCACGTTCTAAAATTACTATTGCGCTACCGTAACTTCGAATATCAAATGGATACCCCGATAAACTGCCGGAGCTGTGCAACAATAATTGTCTATTTTCGTCTCTGTAAAACGCCGTTTTATTGATCGGAGGATTTCATTAGTTGAAGCACGGCTATGACGTGGAAGTTATTTTTCGTGAATTTCTTGGAACGGTATCTACTTAATATAGAGTTTGTTCTGGATATATCTCGGTTATTCATCGGCCCGGCTTTTTCGGATGCCCGTAAAACCGCCGAACAAGCGAGGAACGTTAATTTTATCGGGGGCAAATTCCATAACTTGGATCCGCCTTCCTCGAGCCTCGGTTACCTTTTTTCTTTGTTTTTCTTTCTTCTCTCATCTCCTTAATCGATAACTGATTTACGGGGCCTGGCCAAGTTGATTGGAAGAAACGGGACGGGTCTGATCGAATTAACCGCCTAACCGCTCTTCAATTCGTCGTGACAACCCGTAAAAGGGAAACATAAAGGTGTACAGTTGGGAAATGCGCTTTTCTCCCGGTCGACAATGCAGCCGGCCGATTTAGCCGACATTTATTCGCGGACAGGATTCGAAGGAACTCTCACTCTCCCTCCCTCTTACTCTCTCTCTCTCCTTTGTTTCGCTTAAAGACATTCGCGAAGCTTTTCGCAATTACGTTAAAGTAGTCCGAAGAATAGTTAAAAAAAAAAAGAAAAACGGGAATGGGAGAAGCTCCTATACACTGCGAATTACAATTTCGCCGTCTTAAGCCCGTTATTCGGTCGTTCCCGATTACACGGGGAATCCGAATGGAATGGGATAATGGGATGAAGTGGTCGATCCTTAGGATTTTCGAAATTTAATTACCGTGAAAAGTTTTGTTGGGTAATTGCCGGCGTTCACGCGGACTAATTCGATTTGGTCTATATGCTTCAAGAACCGATCAAACGTTTCCTCGATGTTCGAAGACGAATGGCCAGACGAATTATTATTAGTTGTATTCAATCGAGGTAAAACAAATAATGATTTTTATGGAATTTATGGAACGTTACCTAGATATTCGGAAAATCGACGAATAAATCATTAGTTGTGTTCGGTTGCGGTGAAACAAATAATGTTTTTCATGCAATTTATGGAATTACGTGTTCGCTCGTATTGCAGCCGATGTAACAAACCAAAGAATAATTTATTTATTTATTCATGCATTGAAATGCAAACGCCACAGCTGAACGAGAGAGAAACGAGAGAGACTTTTTAACCAATTTAATATGATTTCCGAATTTTAAATTGAAATGAGGCGGCGGCGTTTTAACATAATTTCAAGAATTAGGCAGGAAATTGAGAAAAATCTTCGGCAGAGATTGTCAGTACTTAAACTGTTATAGCTTCGCGATAGAAAATCGTACGTTAATGTTTATCGATTTCTTTAGCCTTTTTAGAGCCTTTAATATTATTACTCTGGATTGCTTTTTTTATGTAACGTCTAGTTTCACATCCTTGGGTTCAATTTTTCCGAAAATAAGATTACGTCATGTAGTAGATTTGTCTACTTTATTTATTTTAATAAAGACTAATTTTATTAAATCTCAAATGAAATACGTGCTCCAGCGACAGAATACATTAAAGTACAATAAATAAATATTCGATCTAAGAAACGGAAAATGTACGATCTAAGAAATTTATTTTGATCATTTTATTCTCATTTCCTATCGAAAACTGGTTAGATTCCATGGGATTCTACTGTACGTACGTACGTAAGTATGTACGTCGCAAAGGGGCCAGAGTTTGCGCCGAGGAAATGTTGACTTGGGAAGGGATAAAAATAGCCGGTGGTATATCTTAAGCCGTCGCGCGATGGAAAATATTCCATCGGGCGGCCGGAAACAATACCGGAATTAATAAAATCGATGCCTGATGAACAGCGCCCCGCAACATCGACGCCCGCGATCGAACCTGATTTGCATTTACCGGTGAATTTTAATTAACGTCCCTTAATTAATCCTCGGCTCGACACGGGGCAAGGAAGCCCGCGCATAAATCTCGCTACAATCCAATTCCGTAAAAACTCGAGCTGTCCCGGGTTCCGATGCCCGGGAGGGTAGCGCAGCGGTTCCGTAAATCTTCTTTAACCTGCCGAGATGTCGGCGATCCGATCCGATTCGCGGTGGAAAGCTAATCATTGATGCGATCATGGCACCTAACGCCGTTTAAAATTTCCACTCTTAACTGGTCGGAACATTCCCGTCGATCGACTGCAACGACGTGCACCGGAGTTGCAATCACGGCTGGTAATAAATTGGTGCATATATGTCTGGAACATTTAACACGTTTCGTACTAGTTCTCTATTTCAATAAAAATTATTTAAATAAAAATAGATTTTTAAAAAATACCACGTTTTTAAAACGGCCTAAAAAGTATAACATAATTTATGATTGTGAATTTTTAATAACTATGAAAATACTTGTAAGATTTAAAACGAAAAACGTGGGGCGCATGCAATAGATCAGCGCTCGGAATTATTTCATCGCGGCGGCCGAGAATCGAAAGCTACGCCTCCTCGCCTAGTGCTCGGAGCTGCTCAGGCGCGTACCATTTCACAGGCGCTATTCGTGGCGGATCAGAACAACACTCGTGTCAATAGGTTTCCGCATTACCATTGAGGTACTATTGCCAATGTGTTTTTAAAATTTTAAATTTTTAAATGTATCTTATGAATTTGTTTTTCTAATTAATTTTCTACAGCTGTTGTCCGAAATTATCGTGCGTTATAGTGGAGTAGGCCTACAGGGGATACCATTAACAAAAAAAAAAACACATTGGCAATGTGTAATGTGGAAACCTATTGACACGAGTGTCATCATGATGCACCACGAATAGCGCCTATGAAATGGTACGCGCCTGAGCAGCTCCGAGCACTAGGGCCGATACGGGGAGCGAGACGCCCGGCCGGGGCGAGGAGGCGTAGCCTTCGGTTTTCGGCCGCCGCGATGAAATAATTCCGAGTGCTGCAATAGATAATTGATGCATGGATACCTAAATCACTAACAATGTTATTGCACTGCAAATGATATGAACTGTTGTGCGAGTCTTCTCAACGGCAGCTACTCTCTACACTCCTTACTACGTATTATCTTAGTGACTGCGTCACGGGAGGGGGGGTGGTGTAACGGTTAAATTGATTAATAATTTTGTATCACCTAAACGCATAGGCTTTTTTAACGAATATTTTTAAATATTGCATTGTCATCCAGTTCTGAGCTATGTTTAAAATTTCAAGTCTCTAGCTCATCGGGGAGTTAGTTTAAAATCAATTGCAAAGTTTGTACCGAACAAACAAACGGACAGACAGACAAGAAAGCGAGCTAATAAATACGTGAAAATCCTCACAAATATTACTAGATTAGAGATTGTATGCGTTTACGGTAAAAGTGGCAAGAATTTAAAAGTTCTAAGTTTTTAGCGAATCACGCACACAATTCAATCCTGTTATTATTATAGAGGAATATACATCAGGGCTCGATAGTTCTAGCGTCGAAGCTTCCTAGAGCCGGAGCCGCACATGAACATTTTAATAATCGTGTTATGGGACGAAACGTAGCAAAAAGCAAAATGTTCCTGCAGTTTACAGTACCGATTCCGAGGCAGGCCAGAACGGGCGTTGTTTGCGTTCTGATTGGGCCATTGTGCCAAGGCAAATTCACGTCTGCGTATGTACTCCCGTCCGTTCGCTTTTGTCGCTCGGAACGCACCGCTGCATCAACGCGTTTGCGTCCGCGAGCCCCGTCCTCCCGTCGACAAGAAAATCGAGGTCCACGGGACGAGAAGAGAGAGGAAGCGCTTCACAAAAATGTCCAGAGCTTCCGATGCCATGTGTCGACCATCGTCCGCCGTGATCCCGCGGCAAACAGAATCCCAGGTTGTACAGAGTCTGATCACGAAGCGACTCTTTGGCCACTGTCGCCGTATATTCTGGTAAATCCGCTCGTGACTGCTGGGTAGACCATATCTACTTACCCCTCTGCTTTCTGGATCGTCGCGTCGATCTTCAAATCCGAGATCTCGAAACTGATTTCCTATCCACGTTTCCGGCAAGAATTATTGTCCAGCGCTTTCAATTTTACCACAGATTTTCGATTTCAGGATCTTCTGTACAGTTCAAAGGTGATTTTAAGCGCACCACGTACACAGTTGCTGGCCACTGAATGAGTCTGATCCGTCACGCTTCAAACTCGAGGGAGGCGATCGTCGAAAATAAAAATGTTTTCTAAGGATTCTAACATTTCCATGGATATCAACAATATAGTGTTGCACAGCTGTTCGACCAGAAGTTTCTTATCCAGATTGCTCGTTACGTTAAGGAAAAGTCTAGATTTCGACAATAAGTAGATCCAAAAGAAAAAAGTATGGTCTGTCGATATCTCGTACGTCACAATGAATCCCTTCTAAATTAAAATCACAAAACTCGATATCCCGTTCGGAGGAGGGCACACCTGAGGCCGCACGCGCCACTTTTAAAGACCCTTTTAAAATGCAAACAGGTTTTTTTGCAATCGCTTCAACTATCATTAAACTATCATTTTTACTGTACCTACGCGACATAGTATACGTTCAGGATTACGTGAGTCTCGAGGACCTCTCCTCCTCCCCGGGAGAAGGAAGGTTAATCGCGCGGCCAAAGAGGCGAATAGAGAAAACCAACGACTCCAGGAGCTTTCGATTTTCAAGTCAATCACCCGCCATTGAATCGCAAAATACTACACTCGACTGCTCTGTTTCCGAGACTCGAATAAACGCTCGCTTATTCGAATGTGAAATCGACAATGCCGATTCTTATCGTTCCACCTATTTGTTTTTCGTCTCTGACGTTATCTACTGTGTTCTTCTATTATTCCGTCGAGTTTTTCTTGCAGTGTATAACGAAGGGAAAACCAATTTCTGGGTACCAGCATCGACCTCGGAGAGCTGCACAGCCTCGGAGAGAAGCTTTGGATTACAAAGCTGCGGGATTTTTACCTTTTTATTAAAGCAATTTAAATAATCTTGATAAGGAGACTGTTATAAAGCGCAGTGTATTTACGTTGCAGCGAACGGAGTGCTCAAAGGACATTAAACCTGCTCTTCCGTCGAGTGTATAGAAGTTTTTCAGGCATTTTCAATTCTCGCAGCACGTGAATGCTGTTATTTATTGTGCACCGGGTGTCTCGCTTGAAAACAGTCTAGTCAATCATTTCATCTAAGTAAACATAAATTACATTTTTATATATGTATAAACTAGCTGTCCCCCGCCACGCGCTGCTGTGACTCAGTATTTTTTAAAAGCATGTTTTTACCTGTCACAGATATGACATTTTAATCACGGAGTCGTGTTTGAGGCTGATCTGCTGTTTCTCGTTGTCGTCTTTCAGCCTGTCGTGTTCATTCTGTTGAGTTTGATGCTCAAGATGCTGAGCATCAACTGATGCTGTTGATCTGAAGCTGCAGAACCCGATCGGCTACTCGCAACCGTGCATCTTCAAGTCTGGCACGTATTTGTACCATTCTTTGCGATGCCCGTTCTACCTCAATTTGATTTGATCTTAATCCTCGCACTGCTTTCGTTCCGCGAGTACGACGACCTAAGTTTGCTTTTCTGTGAGTCATTCTTTTTATGTACTAAATTAGAAAGAACGTTATATCGATAACATCTAAAATTGCTAAACATTAAATAAGGAAGAAACACGAACTAAAAAACAAAGAAAAAACTTAATCATTTAAAAATGCTAACCAAACATTTCAATTCAAACGCAGATCAATCTACTCAGCTGCATTCCAATGCAATGAGAAACTTACAGAACAAATCACTCCGAATAGGTCAATCTTTCTATTTATATATATTTCACAATATGATTTGGAGCATAAATACCACTGAGAAGATTCTCGTCGTGACGCATTGGTGATAAAGCGAATCAACACGAAACCATATCTATTATTCTACATCAATGTTTTCGCAAACGCGCCACATTCACATAACTTGAAGTAAGCAGTTAGCGGTGTAGCCGGTGGAAAAAGTCGGCAAAACTCTTGAATGAATGGACTTTTTCGAATGCGGATCATCCTAAAACCTCCCCGAAGAAACGCTGCGTCCAATGGCTCAAACCCCAGCTCTCTACGTTCAGCCGTTACGGAGATGTCCGATTACAAACAAACGGACAAACGGACATTTACATTTTTATTTATATAGATTGTTTCGTTCAACAAGTACATCACTTCCAAAAACAAAGAATGTTCGCGCCGTGAAATCCACATTAAAATACGGGAAAAATGGTGGATTTGTGAAATTGCGGAGAGCAAAGGATTTCGGTGAAAAAATCCGGTAACAATTGTACAAATGAAATAATGCAATTTGGCGAATAATAGAATACTTTGATCAGATCCTCGTTCATGTAGCATGGAGGTGGTCCGATCCTCCCTCCACCTGTTCACTTGATGCAGATTCATCGTCGAGTCCTGCGCGTGTTGCATTGCGGCTGCGACCGGCGATGCAGCAGGATGCAGTTCGGATCGCAGCTCTGTGACCAAATCAGCACCACCCTTGAATTAATATGCGGCGGAACTTCTCTGTCGACGATCCTCAGGGCTCTTTCTACCAGCTATCATGAACGGCGATTCTCTATTAATTGCGTTTAACTCGCGACATTAGCGATCATTGCGATCAGGTGTCTCTAGAGCTATGCCGGTGATAGAACCAGACTGTTTCGTTCGATGGAAAATTTATACACCAACGATTCTCGTATCGTGGTCTAGGGATCATTCGAGTAATCGATTCAGAATTTGGTAGTTACGCGCGGGAGACATCGGTTCCGCTCGTAGAGGATCTCCGAACTTTGATAATAGAAGTCCAAGGGAATTCCGAGTAATCTCCGGTTGCCACACGTTCGAGACGCTTTATTAGAACATTTTACGAGCAAGTGCAGTCTGTACTGCACCGGGACGCGTTATTGTTTCATTTGATCATGTTAACGCTGAACCACATGAGCATTTTATGTGTGTCTTCTTTATGACTGTTTTGCATATTGACCGTATTAGCAGTTTCTAGAGACAGTAATGCGTACGGCGTGCATGTAAGTGGTGATTGATGCATTTCATAGATTTTTATGCACTTTATAAAACCTTCTATCCGCGGAAAATACGCTCTCCCTGGCGGAGGTTCTGTTATATTAGAATATAAAAGTTTTACGGACCTCTTTCAGCATTCTTAACACTTTTATTCATTTTTATATTTTATTGTTCTAGTGTAGAGATCCATAGAATTATGTCTGGATTGAAGAATAAACGAGCTGCTTTCTCAATCCTGTTTTATACAAACTAGCCTATAAAAAAGAATCATTTCAATATTTACATGACGAATCAGTCTAACTAATTATAGACTGTGGTGTTCTTGAATGAAGGATCATTTAATCATCTTTATAAGTTGCCGATATTATAACAACGTTCTTGAACTATTTTAATCTTGTTAACATAAATGCATAAAATCCGCATACTAATTATGATTAACAAAATTTTTATGAACCTCTTTCAGCATTCTTAACACTTTTATTCATTTTTATATTTTATTGTTCTAGTATAGAGATTCCTAGAATTATGTCTGGATTAAAGAATAAACGAGCTGCTTTTCCAATCCTGTTTTATACAAATTAGCCCATGAAAAAGAATCATTTCAGTATCTACATAAAGAATCACAGTTTAAATAATTATAGACTGTGGTGTTCTTCCATCCCTTCATTTAATCATCTTTATAAGTTGCTGATATTATAACAACGTTCTTGAACTATTTTAATCTTGTTACCGTAAATTCATAAAATCCGCGGACTAATTATGACTAACAAAATCGATAAAACCTTTCCTGGGTACCTCACGTGTTCCGAAATATATAATTCCGAAAATAACGGGTACGAGGAAATGTTCAAGATCAAATTGTATTACTCATATGAATCAAATTGTTTTAAATATTTCAAAAATAGTATAATATATCGCTGCTCCGGAAGTATAATGACACAACTGCAAAAATTAAAGATTCGGTTTAATTCTTCGTATGAGAGTAGTTTATAGACATTGTAGGTTATTATTGCAACTTTTAAGTTATTTCAATTTATAAAATAATAAATACCAGCCTCGATTTACATTATGTCGATTTACAAACATCTAGTAAATGCATTTTTGAGCCCGCCGACACATTAAAGTCAATTTCACAAAATTTTGCAGTTGCGTCATTATATTTCCGGGTCAGCGATATGATACAAATGTGTCTTGAATACTGAGGGCAGATTGAAATAAGTTGTGCTACAAGCAACACACAGTGGTGCCGAACGCGAATCTAGCTGGACAAAAATCAAAAATCACATTTTCGCAGAAGAGCGCGAAACATATTGGGACCTCTTTCTAATGAAACGGTTGGTAATGGTCAATACTTATTTACTCGAAGAAGTGTTGTAAAATGCTTTTAAAGCAGGTAGAAAATGAGCTTTTGCGGGTGTCAAACCATCGCACGCGCCAGTCGTGTTTCAAGCGTTCCGAACGAACATTGCCTTCGATTTTTTACATGCCTATTTTACTTTGTTGGATATAGATAATGCTAAGAAAGGTATGCACTTATATATTTCACAGAAAAACCAATAATATCTACGTAAATAATTGAGTTCTGTATCATTATTTGTAAAGTATTATATTTTTTGCCTTAGCAAGTTGCTTTACCTTTAGGTAGAGTTACAAAAAAAGCTTTGCAATCCTTGGTCATACTTTTACTCTCAAATCGTAGATTAAATATGGTAGAACCATCGTACAAAAAATTATCGCCGTCCTCTATCAACCTTCTTTGATTTTTACAATTTAGTGGCGCCTGTTGAAATTTCTAGCGCGGAGCTATTTCATGTTTGGCGCAGTGAGATGAACGTTGCTAAAAGAAGTGCTTGTGTATATAATTATGTAGTGCACTAATTTGATTTAAAATACAGTAGTTCTGATGAAAAGGAGTCTATTAAAAAAGTGTGTGATAGATTTTGCGTAAATTTAAGGTGGCAGAAAAGTTACTTTAGTGTAACTAAATTTCGAACCAAAAATGAACAGTGGTTGGACGGTAAAGTCTAGTTTCCAAATAAAAGTATAGAAACAGTAGATGCAAAATCTTTTGGTAGAGGACGTCCAATGAAACAATTTGATGAATGTTCTGACAAGAGCAAGAAAAGAAGGATCGATACATTTGTGAAGGATATTAGCAGCGAAGAACTAATATTTGCAGCTGAAACTAGATATATAATACTTAAACAAATACAAAATGATATTAAATGTTATTTTAAAACGTTGCGGGGTCATTAAACATTATAAATAATTTTGGCCAGCTAAATCAATGAAAAGGTTCGGTTTGGAAGCTTTTCGGTGCAAATGCCCAGTTGTCATCACGATGTTTTGAACATTTCGGATAATCTGGCAAGAAAATGTTTCGAACAAAAGTTAATCGATATATAGTCATCTATAAATCCCAATAAAAATATTTTACAAAACTTTTCTTTTCTAATAAAAAAATATGATCGTATTAATTTTTTAAATGTCACTAAGTATATTTTATTATATATTGATGTAGCTGTTGTCAAGACGAATCCAATGACCTACTTAACTACAGCTTTAAGTCTTAAAATGTCTAGCTAGATTCGCGATCGGCACCACTGTGCAACATCTAGGTGACCTACAGTGTCCGACGAAACGTAATAATGAACGAGTGCTCGTTATCAACGTTATTAGCCACTGAAGTTATCGACTGAACCCATACAGAGTTTCGGCAACCGCAAGATCGACCGACACCTGAATTTCGATCATAAATACTTCTCGCTCGGAATTGCCCGGCAAATGGATCCTCGCGCGAATTTCGACAATTGAATCTTGTAATATGCGTCGATGTCGTTCGGTTGGGATCTCGCAAAATTAAGGGAAGTTCACAGGGGGTAGGAGAGAGGTACGAAATTCCGAATAATCGTCGTTTAGCACGAACTTCCTAATAGAACCTCGGCTGCGGTTCTTCGCGAGCCAAGGGAGTTTGTATTTTACGAGCCTCGCATTAAAGTATTGTTCCAATAAAGTTAACAAGGTAACCGGGACGTTAGTTTCAACGAGAATCGCGTCTATCGACCGGCCGTCTACCTTTCTGGTCGCGCCGTTCTACTAATAAATTGATTTTTAATGGAACCCCGGGCAAATGGAATTTTCAGCCGTATATTAGAAGTTCAACAAAAATTTACCGATGCAACGTGCTGCTGAACGAAATATTGAGCAATGTGTACACAAGACGCGGTATTTAGTGTTTCCAGTTTACTTTTACTCTTGTGAATTTTTATTTCGAAGAAAAAATGGACATATTTCTTATTGTACTGTGAGTATCAATAGATAATTTAAAGAATTGGGTATTTCTGTAAAGATTCATAATTTAGGGGCATTATGATTGCTATACTCTCTACTAAAAGTATATGTCCTGGTTTATAATCTGAGAATAATTGTTTAGTGTCAGAGAAGAGCTGAATTTCAAGCAGCCTCTGTATCTTGATATTAGAGCAATTTTTATTTTCTATAAAAATTCGCTGGTACAAAATACAGAACTGCAATCACTCAAAGGAAGCTGTTTCCTTTATGTTCGTACGACAAAATAAAAACTGTAAACAAGAAAAAAAGAAATATGTAACAACACAAATTGGAAGAAGTAACTGCACAAGTGAACTGTAGAACAGAAAACGATCGAGACAAGCGTCACGTGACAACATTGAAAGTTGATTATCATTCGGGAAGTATGCAAAAGAGGTGCACCGGGGCCCAAAGAAAGTAAAAAGGCAAAAGGACACTGTCAGCTCGGCTAACTGAATTATCCGGCAAACAGAATATCCAAGTACGAAGCTCGAATGACTGTGCTTCTCCCACAAAGGAGCTCTCGAATAATCAATATGCAGTCGAGCAGAAGTTTCGCGATGCATTGCCGCTCGCAGAATTTCGGTGAACTTGCCGAGGCGATTGCATCCGCAACAAAAGAGTCTTTATTTCACGATGGGTAGTTACATCAGCCCCCCTCCGCCAACACACCGCCGCATCGTTTCCACTGGGGCAGGAGTCCTGGGCCACTTTGTCCCAGCCCGTGAGTTCCTCGGTATAATTTATCCTTATCTTTTAGTATCTTTCAAGCGGACGCAATTAAATTTCGCGACGCGCGAAGAAAAACGGGGCCTGCGGCGTTGAAATTATTGTTACGCCGGCCTGGAAACATTTAATTATACTCGGAAGCGGGTCCACGGGCCGGGGGAGCCGGTGCGCTTTTTAACTCGGGGAACGTTAATAAAACCGTGCACCTTCGCTCTTTCGCGTTCTTCTTTCCCCGTGTCTCCCTTCGCTCCAGGATCCTCTCCGACGTTTCATCCAGCTTCTCTCCATTCTCCCGCGGGATGGACCACCATCATAACAGCGTTTTCTCGCGCGCACACGGAATACAAAGTATACCGGGCTATACGAGTCCCAGGAGCGACCGTTGTACATCCTGCACAAGCCTGTATACTCGCTGTTCAAAAGTTACTGTAAAATGAAGAAGCCGACTCGCTCGCAGAACGGCACTGGCTGCGATAGTTTGACGAAACGTCTGCTCCAGAACAGCCCGTTGTTCGATCTTGTTTCTGGTTTGATACAGAATTGCCTCGGAGGCGGGACTGTGCCGATGCTGGCTGTTGATTGATTGAAGGCGAGTCCGATGGTAGGGGTTCGAAAAATTGATTTTTGCTTTTGCGTAAATCGATGCTGTAATGGCTGCACTGTTTTAATACACGGAAAATATTGTTAATCAATTTCCCATTTCTGTTTCACTGAGCAAACAATCCTTTTTGTAATAACGGCTTAAAAAATCATTCAACTTTAAAATCGTACGGTCACTTTGCTTACGGTCTGTATTCACGAAAAACACTGTGCAAAAACGAGTGAAAAAAGGAAAGTAGTATAAAAAGGCGCTCAGCTCCGCAATTGTAACTCATAAAAATTTAAATGGGTCGACAGGGGCGAATTTGAGCAAATATTTCGAGCAGTATTTTTCAGTTTCACAGGGAAATGGAGCGGCCACACGACGCGGAGCAGTATCTACGAAATTGTAATTTGAATTTTTTATCCGGCCGGCCAGTGATACACGGATAGTATCTAAATCATGATTGAATGGCCCGTTTCGGAATATAATGGGTTCGTCGCGAGGAAATTTATATTCCGTTTTATCGAGCAGTTTTTCGATGCTACTCGCGCTCGATGGGGCCACGCTCCGAACATGAATAAATTTGCGTGTCGGATACACAGCCAGTTTTTAGGGGCGCCATGGGGAAAAGCGACCGAAGAAATTTCTCTTGCCACCACCGCACCGCACCGCACCGCGCTACCGCGCCGGGCCGACCAATTGAAAACGATGGAACGCATACTCGACGGACCTAAGAAATTCGTGAGAAGTTTAAAAAACCGTTCGATACGGAACCATAAAGTTCCCTTCGGTACAGATATTTTGCATCTGATTCTCCTGAAAAATTCACCGTGCACGTGCGACCATGAACGAACAGTGTGCCCATAAATGATGCCAGGGTGCGATACGGCTGTACCGACATTACTTGGTGTAAACGAGCCTTTTATAGCCATGCGGGGCTGAGATTCTCAACAGAAGATGAGATAGCTTTCCATTGCTGCTTAAGACGATTTGTCTAAATCTGGGAAGATTTTTTAATAATTTAAGAGATTTTAATCACTTCAACCCTCTTCACGAGGACATTTCAATATTTGCTTGTTAAAGTCTAACAAATATGAATGTTACGCCTTTCTTTCTAAATTAAATGAAATTTGATTCGTTTGTAACAAATATTTAAGCATCAAAATAAATAAACATCAAAAAATATACATTTTCTTCTGTCTTCTAGTTCTCTCTTTTAGTCACTGTAAAGAAAATATTACAGCGAGGGGTTAATATGAAGACTATCAAAATGGATCAAGTAAATATTATGCAGTTCGATAAAACAAGCTGTCACAGTAGCAAAAGATACTAACCTCTCATTTAGACAAATGTTGGATTTTAATCACTTCAACCCTTTTTATAAAGACATTTCGCATATGTGCTTGTTAAAGTCTAACAAATATCAATGTTACGCCTTTCTGTTTAAATTAAATAAAATGTGATTCGTTCGTAACCAATATTTAAGCATCAAAATAAATGTGGCCATACAAGAAATATACATTTTCTTTTCTCTTCTAGTTCTCTCGTTTAGTGACTGTAACTGTAAAGGAAATGTTACGGTTAATATGAAGACTATCAAAATGGATCAAGCAAATATTATGCAGTTCAATAATGCAAGCTATCATAGTAGCAAAAGATACTAACCTCTCATTTAGACAAATGTTGGATGCCCCACTTTCACTTTAATCTTTAATCTTCAACCGAGCGGTTGTCTCTAAACAATTTATTACGTACTAAATGATTTCCAATAGAACCTCTGGCTCATTCAATTTAAGTATCAAGGTGGATGTCTTTATTATTTTGAAAAAGAATAGCTTGTAACAATTTAATTAATTTACACACTTTAAGTTAGAATAACTTTTATATGAATGGACCAAACGACTTCAATTTCTCTGTAAGGCTAGAAGAATTAGTTTAGTAAATGACGTCTAACAAATAAATTGAAAAAATGCATCTGGTCGGAATTGTGAAAAACAATACTAAAAATTGATTTGTACAACCTTTTTAGCTGGTCCAATAACGAAAATTTAAAAAATGTGTTTTGCCAACTGGTATAAATTATATACGCTCTGAAACTTTCATTGAAATTGGTTAATTGGTTTACGAATTATAAAGATCAAAAATGGTAATTTGTAGTGTACCATAAAGTAGCAAGTTTTACCATTTTTGATCGGTTATGATTCGCAAACCAATGAACTAATTTCAATGAAATTTTCAGAGCGTATATAATTTATACCAGTTGACCAGACAAACCTTTTGAACTTTCGTTATTGGCCCAGCTAAAAATGTTGTAAAAATCAATTTTTACTATTGTCTTTCAGAATTCCGTCCAAATGCATTTTTTCAACACATTTTCTACACATCATTTACTAAACTAATTCTTCTAGCCTTACAGAAAAATTGAAGTCGTTTGGTCCATTCATAAAGCAGTTGTTCTGATTTAAAGTGTGTGGATTCAGTTGTGCTCCTTACTGTATATACCTAATACGAGTTGGTGGGGATCTCAGTTCCATTACTACAAATTTAAGTATTGTATGAGGTATTATAATTTCATATCTATAAAACGAAGAAAACCATATAGCAAAGGGTTAAACAAATCGAAGTGGTGCCAAGACCGAAAGATTAGACGGCAGAGAAGCGTATTCGATAGTTCCAGGGAATCGAGAGAGCCGATCCGTAGTAATGCCCATTATTTAGACTGTCGTTCGACGATCATTTATTTGCGCGTTTGCAAAGGGCAGATTTGCACAGCAGAATTGCTCCCGTTTGACGCGTTATCTCCGTACAAATATGCGGAATCGCTTGTCGGACGCACGTTCGGCCTTGTCTCATTATCGAAAAACACGCAACAGCGTAATCGACGCAGGCCGAGAGCAAACATCAAATGGAAACAACTGCAACGATGACCACCCGAGGGGGCAGACCGGTGTGTCGTGTCGTTTCCGTTGCCACTTTCCTCTCCCACCTGTGTATACTCCTGTGATGCTCGCGGACAGGTGTCTCTCTGTGTGTGTGTGTTTTTTTTTGCGGTGAAAAATCGGTCGATCTTGTTGCCGCGACGATGTCATCGATCACGAGGCACTGATTGATTCTCGTGAACGCGTGGGTAAACGAGGCCTTTGTGTCAGTCTGCACACGGCACGTTCTATTATCGATAATGTTCGACTCGATGGCGCACCGGAGGCCTTTGTCTGACTACTGCGATAGCCTCTAGCCTCCTTGTTCGTTTTAATTGAAAATTTTCGACGTCCTACGCTAAAAGGATTGGTCTGCTAAATGCGCGACGGATCCTATTCCTTCATTACCTCTCGGCTTACCTATGATCGTTATAAGTACCCGGTATGCTCGATGCAATCGAAGCGTGCAGGTTGCATTCGTTAAGAGGCTGCTGCAATAAGAAGGCAGTTTTAAGTGACTGCACGAGAAGCAATTAAAAATTCACTGTACTTTGGCGGCAGAGGCAAGAGGAATCGTTTACAGAGAACGTTGGAAAGTAATCCTTTCATTTTGTCATGCTTTTTATGCATTTATGTAGCATGGTTTATATTATTCACGTTAACGGTAGATATTTTCGAACCTTTTAAGATCGTAGAAAAAGAAACTACAATTTTATTTAACTTTGATTTCATACGATTGATTTGAAAAATTTTTTTTTTGTTGAAGCTCTTTAGACCCTTAAATGGGTCCATTTCGCTTTACAATGTGGTATTACAATCTTACAGGTTAGTATTACAATGTTGCAAGATGTAATTATGATTCAAATAGACAATTTACAATCTTTGAAATACGGCTAGATATAACTGCAAGCCTTAATATTAGGTTCCGCTATGAACAATTTGAACATTTTTTATGTTGCATAATGGTGCACAGTCTAGTCATCACTATTTTTGTGGGCTCTTTTCAAAATGATTTCTTGTATCTTAAAATTTGAGAAACTCCCAACATGTCTTGGCATTTTCGGAACCTTCCAAGTACCTCAAAAGCTCGTGAACTCGTGTTACCGTAGAACCTTGAATGAGAAGCGTCCCTCTACCCTCGCGGAGTCGGTCCAGACAGATTGATGTTTGTTAATACGTGTCAACCGCTCGTCGTCATTAAAAGTTGCTAATAGGAATGGAAGTGTCGTTCATTAACACGCCCATTCACCGTGCACTCTGCGACGCGGCGACGGTGGCGTCGGGTCCAGGCTTTTTCAAAAAACACCGAACTCTATTAACCCACTTCTGTCTGTGTACACTGCGGCGCGTAGTCTCGGCCAGAAATATCAAACTAATTTAAAAGTTCCCTTCGTTACGTAGCTGCGGCGCCAGAAGAATGCTCCTGGCAGTTTAATCGGGACGAAAAACCGGGCGAAAGTACTTTTAATCGAAACACAATTATCAAGTAGTTCGGGGCTTTAAGCACGACGAAACCGGGGCGGAGGCTCCGACGGTATAATAGGATCCCCTGGAACAGTGAAAGTTTTTTTCGGTATTCAACGCTTCGCTACGATCGACGAGTTTATAAACGGCTAATCTCTCTGCTTCGATTAACACTAAATCACCGGTTTCAGATTTTTTGTTATGCAATCGTTGATTTCTTCTAAAGAAATCCGAATCAGTTGAACCTGGGAACTTTTAATTCTTTGTTACCATTTAGATGTGCATGCGTATTACTCTCCACAAAAATATGGGAAAACTCGTGATTAAAAATTTTTGATGAAATTCACAATTCTAATTACTTTTACAGATCTAAGTATCTTGTTAACAGACGGATTTAAATCAGAGTTGGGCGAACGCTAGTTATAATTATGATTATTGTCTAATAACTTCATAAGCTCTACAAAATTGACTAATAACACTGTTCAACAAATTTCAACTTTTTTTATGATTTCAATATACTGTTGGGTCCTTCTGATAGAGTTCTTTGCGCTGATTCTGAATCTGTCCTTAATTTTTCTCTATACGCACAGTTTTTGAGGAACATGGCTTTGAAAAAGAAACATATTTTTCAACTTTAAACAAATATTGTGATGTTATTATAAAAGATATTGTATTGTTCTTTATAGCAAAAGATTCTGTAGACTTTCCCGAATACAGTGATATCCAATATTAATACATTATGTTTGTTTAAACATGTTTAAACAATCAGTAAAGACGGAGAGACACCACTTTTGCACCAATTTTTGAGAATATTTTTTGAGATAAAATGAAGCATATCCTCAAAAATTGGTGCAAAAGTGGTGTCTCTCCGTCTTTAGTGGTAATTGTTTAAACATGTTTAGAATGTTTTGCTGTAAAGAACAATTCAATATTTTTTAGAATAACATCACAATATTTTTTTTAAGTTGAAAAATATGTTTTTTTTTTCAAAGCCATGTTTCTCAAAAACTGTGCGTATAGGAGAAAAATTAAGGACAGATTCGGAATCAGCGCAAAGAATTCTGTAAGAAGGACCTAACAGTATATTGAAAACAAATTTGGTGTTGGACAGTGTACCTAATTAATGACTAAGTAAATACTTGAGCGTGACCATGAGTAATGACTACATAAGTATTTGAGCGTAATGGCTAATGAATAACGAGTAAATTTTGATTAAGGAGGAATATTTGATACTCACTATAATGGCATAACTAATGACAAAATACGCAATCAGAATTTCACTATGACTAATGACTAAAAATGGTTATAAGTAGATTGCGGATTTTATCCATTTATGACAAAAATGGGAAGTTGCAATTTAACACAGTGAACAAATGAAAAACATTTAAAAACATCAATGTGTTAGTTGCAGTTGAAGAACATTATTGAAGAATGAAAGCAATTATTACTTGGCTCTTGTTTGTTGCAGTTGATGCAAACAATTTTTATTTTGCATAAAGTTCCGCAGTCTAGTTATACGTTAAAATAAGACATTATAATAACAAACAAATATTGTATTAGTTTATAAACATATAAAATACAGACTATGACACGTTTGGTCACTGCATATTCCGATATAGTTTAACTATACATATTGATGTATGTTAATCGCACAATAGTGACTGATGACTAAAGATTGATGACTGATCATTTAAACTAACTAATGATCAATCATAACTAATAAGCAATAACTAACGATTACTTAGAGTTGTGACTAACTAGTGCCATGTAGTTATGACTAACTAATCAAAAAGTTTTAACTAACTCTTTTTAAGTTTTGACTAACAATCAATCAGACTATTAGCTATTCTTAATTATTAGTTGATTTTTGCCCAACTCTGATTTAAATCTAGAGCAATACATGAAATAATTCAAGATGGTGATTCTGAAATGATTCAGAAAACGTTTCAAATCGTGGAATATAGGGCAAAGAAAATGTCCGTTCGTCTTCAGGTTGGCGGGATTGGTCAACAAGAAACCGCTGTCGGTTCCCGTGCTAATCACAGGTGACCCAGATTCGCGTGTCGTTTAAAAGAGCAATCGTTCGGCAAGGGTCGGTGCATCGGTGCATCAGTTTCGTTGACCAAAGACTCCGGACCATTTAACTTGCCGAGAAGGATAGAAGGAGAGAGAGAGAGAGGGCTTCGTCGAGGGAGCAGTGACTCGCACCGCGAGGAATCGTTTCGGTAAACGTTCAATTCGAAGCCGAGGTTGAAATGCTGATCGCGTTCCGTGCCAGTGTCTTCATCAGCCTCCACCCCCGCAGGGGGTTCCGTTCCTTCTTTTTTTTATACCAGGCGCAATCTGTATGGGGTTCGCTCTCGCTGGCTGCTCAAGATGTAGGCGTGATAACGAACTAATACGGGTTACGGTGTAATCTGCATAATAATACGCGAGCGTTATTGGCCCGTGGATTCCTCTTCAGCTGCATACAGATTCAAAATTACCGAGGAGCCCGGATTTCTCTTTGCGGCGATGCACGTGCACCCCCGCACAGAAGGCAAATCGGCCGGCACCGAAATCTCGCCCGTGTCTTTTCCTGCCGATAAAAACCGTTTATTCATATTATCGTGCGAGAGTTAGTCAAAAATTATCCGCACTGTGTACTGTAGAATTTACTTTTAGTTCGAGAAAGTGTAGATACACCGACTCCTTCTTTATACCGTCCAAAAATAAAAGATTTGTATCTAAAGGGTTATCGAGTAACAGTTTAAGTTGAAATAAAAACGTAATGGTATAAGATATATAATTTTTTTATTTACTGGATTACACCATTATGTGATCACTAATTTGTAGCCACTTCTGCATAATCTAACTAATTTTATTTAACAGGAAAAGTATTCCCTAGTAGCACAAAAATATTGGATAAATATTTTTTCAAATACTGGAAAAATATTTTTTAAACCACACTTTTTCATATGAGAAAAATATTGGATCTGAATATTGCATACATATACAAGAGATTTAAATTGAATGTTTAGAAAATATAAGTTAAATATTCAGAGAATATAAATTGGATATTTAAAAAATATAAAGTCAATATTTAAAAAATGTGGAACCAATATTCAAATAACATTAATTAATTCTTCAAATTTAAGAAAAAGTTATATCAAAAATTAGAAGCTATATATAATACTACTTTATAACGAGAAAAAATATTTTTTTCATAATATGAAATAAATACTATCTGTATATTAGGAAAAAATATATTCTATTTCTGACATGAAATAAAGATTCATTTCATATTTAGAAAACAAATATTTTTCTCGCAACATGAAATAGATATTTACTGCATATTTAAAAAAATATATTTGCTACTTAATGTAAAGTAAATATTGTATGTATATTTGAATATTAAAAACAGATTGAACCTATTTTTAATATCATATGAATATTTGGTGCTACTAGTGTTGTTTGGTACCGAATTTATTGATTGAAACATTTTTGCAGATCATTATCCATCGTTAACACTAAACCTACCGTTGCCGGTCAAATGACTCGATAAATTTCTTTACCCAAGCAGATATTGCAATAAAAATTTCACACAATCGAAATAAATAGAGCCTCGTAATTTTTGTACGTAAAACATTTTAATCGCTTTTAGTGGTCGGTAGGCTTAACGTTAATAACAACAACCCTCAAGTTGGCCGTCTACCTGAACAATCACCCAGTCTGCAGATGTTTAGAAAAGAAACTTCTCCCACGAGCAAGTATCGCATTCGCGTGTCGATTTCGCAACCCGATTGGTCAGTATATTCAAGAAGGTTTTCACCCGGCGCGCAATAACGTTCCCTTATTAGCATTCTCGGAACTAATTAAAGTTTCAAAAGGGAGAGCGGAGGGGCAGGTGCGGAAGTTAATGCGCGCGGCCCGTATTTATTATTGCGATCGGCAAGTTTAATAAATGTTTAATTCACGATGACCGGACGGCCGGGAATAAGCAGCAAGGGTGAGCGGAGAGAGAGAGGGAGGGTAAAAGTACCCTGTTGGTGAACGTCAACATTGTAAATTCCGATGCGAAGTAATTATTGAAGTTGAACGTCAGACGTCGGGGGCCAGCGGAGTTATCAGGGTAGGGGCACAAGAACACTCACAGCGCCTTTAAGATTGAGTTTAATATCGTCCGGATATCACCGTGGACTCGGAATCTACGAGGTGTGCAACGACGCCAGTAAACTTCCTCGAAAAGTTATTCGCGCTCTCTTGAAATTCGTGTCAGCGAGCTCAATTATTCGGTGAAGATCATCGGAGCTACCTCGCGATAATTCACCGCAAGCGAGTCTCTTTCGATGGTTAATGAAACCCCTCGACAACATAAATTCTTCCTGTTTCTATCATTAATTTACACCACGCTCGAAATCTGTCTGAGGATCGTTCTCATTGTTCAATTCTCCTCGTGTTTATTAGCTGCATCTTACAAGTCCTCTAAAAGTTTATCATCATTATATTATTCTTTAATTCTTTCGTGTATCGTTCTTTATTTACGGTAAAGTCACTGATTCCACATACTTTAAATCAGAATAACTTTTATATGAATGGACCAAACGACTTCAATTTCTCTGTAAGGCTAGAAGCATTAATTTAGTAAATGACGCTAATAAATAAGTTGAAAAAATGCATCTGGTCGGAATTGTGAAAAATAATAGTAAAAATTGATTTTTGCAACTTTTTTAGCTGGCCCAATAACGAAAATTTAAAAAGTGTGTTTTGTTAACTGGTATAAATTATATACGCACTGAAAATTTCATTGAAATTCGTTAATTGGTTTACGAATTATAAAGATCAAAAATGGTGAAACTTGCCACTTTATGGTACACTACAAATTACCACTTTTGATCGTTTATAATTCGCAAACTAATTAACTAATTTCGATGAAATTTTCAGCTAAAAAAGTTGTAAAAATCAGTTTTTACTATTGTTTTTCACAATTAAGAGAAATTGAAGTCGTTTGGTCCATTCAGAAAAAAGTTGTTCTGGTTTAAAGTATGTGGAATCAGTTATGCTCCTTATTGTAAATTTATATGTTAACAAGATTTTAGTATACAAGAAACTTGGATGTATTTGGAAAACGAATTGGAATAGTGAATTTTATCAAAAATTTTTAATCACGATTTCTCGAATATCGGGAGTTTAGTTTGTATTTATTAGTTTGAGTAATTTATTTGGAATTTCTTCAGCGCCAACATTATCAAATAACTAGCTCGAACATTAAAGTTTTTTGCTGGCTCGAGAGTATATTATTCCGTTAAGAATTATCAAACTAGTTAAGCAACTTACTTACCAAAAATTAAAGTTTTGGAAGTTCTTCGGTGTTGCGGTAGAAGAGGATTAGTTTGATAAGAATTCGTGGGAGTATAATGTACCCCGAAGTGAGCAAAAGTGGTGTGAAAATGGCCACGTGTCGGCTCTATTTTTTTAATAATATTCAAGTAATTAAAAACAATTTCAACGGCTTGGTTTTAATACTGTCTACTGACTGAAATCGTCGTGCAGTACAGAGGAATGCGATCTTTTGTCTACACTCGCATGAAACATGCGTTTCCTTATCGCATGAAAATGTAGGAATTTAAGAAGAAGGGATGAGAAACGAGAACAGAAGGCTAACAAGTTTCTTTATGGAACCTACGACCCAGTACTGTGGATATTAAATCTTATTAAGACATTGTTTCCACTTTTCCTTTATGTTTTGTTTATTCTTTCTTTTATTTTCGGACGTATTTTATTATTCCATTTTCTTTTTAGATCGGGTACTGCGGTCTCGACATTGTTGTTAATTAATTTTGCATTTATCAAAGAGCTACTTCTGGGTTAACTCTTGCAGCGAATCTTCTCTGTACACAAAAGAGGACTTTAAATCGTTTAATCAACATGATGCACTTGATATCACAGAGAAAATCGTAATAAGGAATTTTGGGTTTCCAAAAATGATTTAAAACGTTTTAGACACATTTTCATTGTTCACTTATAAGTAATACTAACATTTAAACATGTTTTTGACAAACAAACATTTTAAGACACATTTTCATTATTCACTTATAAGTAATACTAACATTTAAACATATGTTTTTGACAAACAAACATTTTAAGACACATTTTCATTGTTCACTTATAAGTAATACTAATATTTAAACACATGTTTTTGACAAACAAACATTTTAAGACGTTTTGATATACTCATAGTGTTATTCACTTGATATTTTTCCAAATATATCATAATTGAAATACTTAAATTCTGATCAAAGTGTTCATTGTGCACTAGAATAAACTGACTTACTATTGTACCTAATTCACAAGTTCCACAGCAGATAGATAAAACGTCGATGCTGTTTTCACGATCGTCGAAATGTCGCGCGAAACAACGTCGAAACAGTGGGGTGGGAAGAGAAGTTTGTGGAGAGAAAAATTAGTCGGCATCAAGAGATTAAACATAAATTAACTGTAGCGCGAGGGGTTGGTCCGGCCAGTCGCTTCGCAACATAGTGTTATCGGCCAAGTTCCAAACGACCAAGCGGAAGCGGGAGCCTGCAGCGTCGAGTTTCCGGCGTTGCTACGTATCAGACATTCAAAGTGGTATTAGCGACCGTATCGTAAATCTGAAATGAGCTTAACCTCGTTGAAAAAAAGCCGGAGAATTGGTAATGTATGGGCATGACCGGATCTGGCGAACGTCGGCGCACAAAAACCGTTTAATTTTGCCACGGGGAGCTTAAAATACAATTAAGTCGAGGGCGACGCGTGATTATTCAACGCAGATTTGATCGCTGACTGGAAATCGAGGATGGCACTCCACTTTCGTTCGGCTA
Organism: Lasioglossum pauxillum; assembly: GCA_933228785.1. Lineage (NCBI taxonomy): Eukaryota > Metazoa > Arthropoda > Insecta > Hymenoptera > Halictidae > Lasioglossum > Lasioglossum pauxillum. The sequence continues at coordinate 33,356,186 of OW121701.1, read as the reverse complement.
TTTCGTCGAATAATATCGATAGAATCATCGTAGGCCGTTGAATGCAAGAATTTCTAAATTATTCGTTTGTTTTTAGCCCCTTTCTTTTTTTCATTTTGCAATTACATTTAATATGCCATTGTGTTATATTTGATTTCCTCAAGTCGGCGGATGATAGATGTAGGACAAAATTTCCGTGATAGTCCCGCGACCGAGCGTTTGCTATGGTAGACACGTCTCGTTGCCATTATTTGCATCATCACGCAATTAACATGGTCTGTCTGATTACTGTCGGACATATTCAGCTCGATTTTCGGCGCAAACATTTGCCGTCAAATATTTCCTAGTGAGCCGTGTCCGTCGACTGGCAGCGTCTACCGTCGTCGCTTCGACCCGCGCGCTTCGAACCCTCGTTATTTAATAAAGTGCAGTTGTCATTAGCGCGAGCCTGATTACTCGGTGATCAGCAGTCACCGATGTACTTGAATAAACTGAGGCGTGTAATTGCGCAATGAGCTCAATGGTCAGCGAAAATCGGCCCTGCAACCGGGAAACCACCTTTCCGATGTTCAAATTTTCATCCCGTAATTTCCAAGGGTGTAACCCGGTCTTCTCGTTAACCTAATTTCTAAACACTATCCTGTACTGCGCAATATTTTACTGATGTAATCTTTATACAATTGTAATATCTGTACAGATGTGACGTACAGTAAATATACGATCTAAGAAAACGATTACTGTACGAACTAAGAAAAATGAGGAAATTTATTGAACAATGGAATTGTTCAATAGAATCTACAGAGTTTTAATGACACTAAAATTGAATAGAGCATATTTTCTAAATATTGTAATATTAAATTACAATAGTGTTCACAAACATCCATAAATTGTTTTCGAATAATACTCGGGTTAGTTCTGTCAAATAAAATTAAACGAGGTGTACTCCATAGATTTTGGACTAATTTCAAAAGATTTCTTGCGTCAGAAATCGAACAAGAAAGAATCGCATGTGTTCTAATTCACAGAGTGATCAGAATGGTGATAGTTAATTGTTCTTACAAATACATAGATTCAGGTAGTTGAATCGAAACTCTGCATATTACGTTTCATTCGCTATTAGTTCAGAACCACGTACACGCTGTCGCCATGTTTGCCTATCTCTAATTCCCGAAACTTCGCCAGCCTGCGTATTCGTGCGTGTTTAAGGGAGGATCTATACGATGCAGCGTACTAATTAAGCGGCACCACGTATATGTCAAAAAGGGTCAAGAGGCAACGAGTACATGTATCACGTTCTGCTACGTTCGCCGCGATACACCGCGTTCACAAATTTTAGGAAGCTACCGCTAATGAAGCATACCTCCGTTATTAACTTTCGGTTGTAACTGCAATTTAACATGTTTGCATCCCAATTGTTCCGAACATAACATTATAATTACCACAGAATTCGTCGAGGTAAAATATAAAACATCAAATTCTGTACCCAAAAATTTCATTCGTTTAAATCAACGAAAAGTGTAACATTTGGAAAATAGACAAATCTACTCAAACACGATTATCTTGAAAATTTAACTTCATTCTCATTTTTGCACAGAAAATACTACAACGACTCCCATCAATACTCGAACATTCTTAAAGAAAGATAACTTTTTTAATATTGGAGCATACGACTTGAATATTTCTGAGAAGTTAGAGCAATTAGTCCACTACATGATGAACTTTCACAGTGCAGATAATTGATACAGATCTGGAACAGGTATTTACAAAATGTTCAATATAGGCCCGTTTGAAAATGTTACTTTATCAATTTATAAATCCCGATGGGGCACAGGACATTTATGAAGCAATTGGTGTCCCTTATTTCTCAACATTTTTAATTTCTCGAGAAATGAGAAATAAGACTATATGTCTCGAGAATTCTCGAGAATTCTCTAGAACTTTTAATAAAATAAAAAAATATTGAAAAACTTATGTTATTTGGAATATCGTTGATAATATTTATCGAAAGCGCAAAAAACATTAACTCAATGTTTATTCCTGTCCAATATGTACATTAGAGTGGACCTAAGCTATACTTGGAGAATAATTTGTGCAAAGTTTGAGATCGATCGGACAAAAGGATGACGTGGCACACTTAAAATGAAAATTTTTAAAATTGTGAAATTCACCTTAACTATGGAACATGGCACGTCGTTGGATTTGTCTTTTTTTCTGAATAGGAATATAGAATAATTATAAGACCTCCTTTAAATAAAACTAACGGTGACCTTGAAATTTCGAAATGATTTCCAAAAAATTTTTTTATTTTGCTATTATATTTACCTTACTGAACAATGCAAATTTCTCCTCTGACATTTGTTCGTATAATCACAAGTAACAGAGATGTTTAAATACCTACATTAAAATGTAGCACATTTTGACTGATGGTAGGACATACATATGTATTTGTTCATTTGCGAAAATATGTTATAAAATAAATGAGATTCATACGAATTTTCCTAGATTTAAATTTTTCGAGAAATACTGTAATTTCTCGAGAAATGAGAAATAACCAATTATAAAATTTCTCGAGAAATTCACGAGTAGGAACACTAGAAGCAATGTTCATTGATAAGATATCGATAGGAGAAAGTTAATTTTAGTGTGCGGAGACTGCGTCGTGTGGTAGATCGAAGTAAAAGAAATATTTCAAAGAGAAGAACTGTTTCTTTCTGCTATTCGACAAAACCGCAGACTTAACGGGCCAAACCAATAAATAATCCATCGAGTCAGATTGTCCTCGGTGATCCGCGAATTTGCTATTGAATGGTTCGGAATGAACGCGGGGCTCAGGAGACTCGAACGCGGTCGACCGCAACAAATATAAACGTTTCCACGCCCAGATGTTCCTCGGGCTTTTTAACGGTGGCACGCGCAACAAGTTATTTTTTTCCCCCGGCGTTTCGAACGGAGTGACGGTAATCGGGCATCGGCGGGTTCAAACAGCTATAAGATTTATCTGCTTCGGGCCTCGGCTCTCGGATCCTATTCGCATCCCCTATCCCTCGCTTTCTCTCTGTAGGTTCGTTGACGCGCGCGTTCCCAGTAAATAAAATCGATCGATGTGGACTCTGCACGGTGATTGCGCCACGGCCAGGTGTGTACACGACTCGCATTTGCGAGTGTACATATCATAATTAAACTCGCGATTGTAACGCGCGGCGATCGCGCGCTTCGAATTACTCGCGGAGATTCAGCCGGATCAACTATGACCCGCAGAGTTTCAGCGAAATTGCTAATTAAGGTGCGAGCAGAATGCTTTCGACTTTTATCGCGTGTTTGAAGCATTGGTTAGTAGTTCGACACTGACTTCGCATAACGATCCTATGTGATCGTGCAGTGTTCAATATCGATATACTACTGTGTTGACTGAATAATTTAATTTGCGAAGATCTAGAAATGATTTCAATTGATCAGATTTCCAAATGAATGTATTTGCACAGATGTAAAAATAAATTAAGTTGATCGCATTTAAAATTAATTTATTTGCCGAGATTTTAAATTGAATTTAGCTGTCCAGACTTAAAAATGATTTTTATTTCTGCGGACTTAAAAATGGATGGACTGAAAGATTAATGTATTTATTCAGATTTAAAAATGAATTTATTTACTCAGATTTAAAATTGAATGCAGTTGTTCAGATTTAATAATGAATCTACTTATTCATACACACTATACATAAGTGTATACATACATTACAAAATAACTTTTTTATAATTCTACCAAACGACCTGATTTTTTATATTCGATTAGAAGCATTGGTTTACGAAATGATATGCAAAAAAGATTTTTCAAAAATTATAACTTACAAGGTTACATGCAAAAATAATAAAGGCATTTTTTAAAACTTTTTTATTTGGGACCTTAATGAAAATTTAAAATATATCTTTTGTAGGTCTATGTTAGTTGTACACATGCTGAAAATTTCATCGAAATCGGTTGACGCAGAAAGAAACGACACGCATCGAAAGATGTACGATTCTGTGGATTTTAAAGTCGTGTAAAACTACGATTTTCACGATTTTTAACCGCTCGTAAGTCGTGTGTATGTTAATCGATTTCGATGAAATTTTCAGAATGTGTACAACTAACATAGATCTACACAAAACATATATTTTAAATTTTCATTAAGGGCCTAAATAAAAAAGTTTTGAAAAATGCCTTTTTTATTTGTGCATGTAACCTCGTAAATTATAATTCTTGAAAAATCTTTTTGGCACGTCATTTCATAAACCAATACTTTGAATTGATTATAAAAAGATCAGGTCGTCTGATACAATTATAAAAAAGTTATTCTGTTTTAACGGGCGTTCGAATACTTTCGTTACCCTCTGTAGATGTACATCTGTATAGTGTCCGTATAGTACAGGATAAGTAAATACATATAGTATAACCTATAGTACAGTACAAGTATTATAAAATTGTTACTTTTAGTGTTCCGTCCAATTTATTTGTCCATATTAGAAAAAATTGAAAATTCGTTTAATGTCTATGATAAGACTGACCAGTTATCAACAGTGATCAACAGTGCGAACGTTTCATAATTCGGACAAATAGAATTCGAGTGAACGTGTAATCGTACCGTGAATTGTTTCCGCGAGCGCGAGAGAAATCTATAACAAACGTTTCTCGGAAGCTTGCCGCTGAAGAAAAATTGGACGATATCGTCCGAGTAGAATTTCTTTTGAGCTTGTATTTCGCAGCGCCGCTCAAACGTAGCATGACCATCCAGCGGGTTATGAGGTCATACCGCTGCAAGTAGGTGTTTCCGGTACACAACACTGTTTCTTTGATTTCGACCATTTCATCCGGAGCAATTGAAGTCGATCGTTAGACACCGCGCTGCAGAGGGATATCGCGTCATAAAATATTTCCAAGCTGAACAATAAAAATGTTTATTGCTGGCAGGCCAGCGGCGCGACGATTGAAAACGCGGACGCGGACCGATTCTATAATATTTACTCCGGTTGGTCGCATTGTGTCCTCCGACTGCGAGCAAACCTCCGCAAAATAAGTGAGTTCGCTACGTTCCTTTCAAAAAAATTCGTTCTCTATCTGGAACAACGTTTCAGTAAAAAATACTAAACGACAAAATGTATAATATTATAAACGGATTATCCGTGACGCAGATTCTTGCATTATCCATTCAACCGTTAATTGATCCTGTGTTTTATACATTTTAATATCTTTCTTTAGTTATTTAATATCTTTTTACTTTTAAATGATTTTACGTGCCCATTCCATAGGCTGCCAAATACCTCGATTACAATACTTGCTGTATGTCCGTTTAATGCTCCACGAAAATTGGATTATTTAATACGAATTTAATATTGAAATGAAGAGCACAGCTTCTATTGTGATCCTGCTTTTTGCTAATTCGACGATATTCAGTTTTAGATGCACGAGATTACTATTGCAAAACTTGGTTACTGCCGAACTTCCGTATCCAGTCAGGTACTATTCTCGGAGCATGTCAGTAAAGCAACTCGGCGATTCAATGTCCACTGCTCATGAATCTTCCAAAATAGAAGTTTTGTAAATTGTTAAAGTAGTATGCACAACTGTAGCCGTGTTTTGCTGGCGTCGTCAACCGGAAAAGAAACAAGAAAAGGGAGAGAATGAAAAATCATGTGAACGTAAATAAAATACGTGAAGAAAATCGCCTAAAAACAGACCGTGTACAAAAACTGTATACGTGTAAACAAAACCGTGTTAAAATAAATAAAGCATGGTAAGAAAACAATACAAAATTAAACTTGTCAGGGACATGGTACAAATAAATAGAGCACGCCGAGAGAGAACAACGTGGAATTTAAAAACACGTATTAAAAGCTGAGCAATCTCAAATAAAACTTGCCAAGAGGAGTGCAGCAGTGCAGAAAACGCGTTGGAAATCCACAAGAAAAATAGTCGTATAAAAGAATATCTCATTAAAGGAAAGCCGAGTTATTTTAAGTTACCACGCACGCCAGAATGGAATCCCTAAAAATAGGAAAAACCGGCGTTCGCGGTCGCGATTGAGAATAGCGGTTGAAAATATGATTAAGGACGTATGAAAGGTGGCCGTAAAAATATAGAATAATATTCTCGGTCCAGTTGCCGGCTAGTAAAAGATGCAAGGGCGTTAGAGTGTATAAATAAAGGTGACAGCTATTATTCTTCCGGAGTTCTTGCCGGTTTCGACCTATATAGACCACCATGAGTGAGTAATCCAGCAGCCGGAGGTTATTTACGCTGTTGGAACGTCCTTCCAGCTCCACCAGCAAGGATCGCCTTGAATCCGCGACCCTGGACCCGGGTCGCGAACTACACGAACTATACAGGGTGAATTCGATAAAGCAGGACACCTAAATATCTCCGTTACTTTTCGTTGTACAAAAAAACATCGTAGGACAAAGTTACACTGTTTGAAGGGCCACATGTAACGGTGTAAGGAGAAAAAATTTCAAGGTCATTTCTATGAGATTTCAAGGTTATCGATGTTTTTTAAATGGAATGAGGTATTTTTTAATACATCAATCGATGCAGCTGGACATTCGTTATAAAAAAGTACTAACCTATGTATGTCGAAAAGTTAGTAGTTCACGAGATATTTCGATTTAAATAACTCTAAAATACCATTACTGTCATGCTAAGATGTTACACAAGTAAGTAAACACTAACGTCTTAGTACGACAGTAATGGTATTTTAGAGTTATTTAAATTGAAATACCTCCTGAACTACTAACTTTTCGACATACATAGGTTAGGACTTTTTTATAACGAATGCCCAACTGCATCGATTGATGTATTAAAAAATACCTCATTCCATTAAAAAAAAAACATCGATAACCTTGAAATCTCATAATAATGACCTCGGAAATTTTTTTCCCTTACACCGTTATATGTGGCCTTTCAAACAGTGTAACTTTGTCCTACGAAGTTTTTTTGTACAACGAAAAGTAACGGGTATATTTAGGTGTCCTGCTTTATCGAATTCACCCTGTATAGTCGATACGTCCTTGTTCCCCTGGCCACAAAAGGGTGAGCCGCGCAAACAACCGGATCCAGGGTAAACGTCGATGCTAAAATAAAACCGTGACGCGTTCCTCTCCGGGTAACCTTCAAAGGATTCGCCTAGAATGGAAACTGGGCTTAAGCCCTTGTCTTTCCTACGTCTTCCCGTTCGCCTCTCGGGCAAATATTTATTTACAAAAGCGGGACCGGCCGCGATTACCTTGACCTTCGCGTGTGCACAAGGTCAATATTCTGAAGAAATTTTCACTTTACGTGCATCCGCCTTATTGACTTGGCCTTAGATGCCGACGCGCTCACGAAAGACTTTTACCCTTTCGGCCAAGACAGCAAATATCATGTGCTACAATTCTACAAAATTCTACGAAATAATACAATAACTAAACGAGTTTATTCGTAGAATCAGTTATTATTTAATACAAAACTTTGCTATTAAATAATCCTTATATTCTTACCACGTTTTTATTAGCTCGCTTTCTTGTCTGTCTGTCTGTTTGTTTGTTTGTTTGTTTGTTTGTTTGTTTGTTCGGTACAAATTTTGCAATTGATTTTAAACTAACTTCCCGATGAACTAGAGACTTGAAATTTTAAACATAGCTCACAACTAGATGACAATGCAATATTAAAAACAAATTTTTTAAAAAGCCTATGCGTTTAGGAGATATAAATTATTAATAAATTTAACCGTTACACCTCCCCGCGCGTGACTTAGTACGTCATCGCGTTCAGCGTCCCCACTGTACTACGTCTTCCCACTCTGTGTTCATTTTAAATCTTACAAGTATTTTTATAGCTATTAAGAATTCACAATCACAAATTTTTAGGACTATCTGTATGGGGTTAGAAATCTCTATGGGGTTAGGAACCTATATGGGGCTAGGAAAAATTATTTTATACTTTTTAGTCGGTTTTTTAAACATGATATTTTTTAAAAATCTATTTTTATTTAAATTATTTTATACTTTCTAGACCGTTTTTTAAACGTGATATTTTTAAAAAATTTATTTTTATTTAAATAATTTTTACTGAGAAGGTCCACCTATGTAGAGACGACAGTGGATGAAAATTTCAAACAAGACTAGACAATTAGAAATGTTATCAAATTCTCTCATCAATATTGAATCTTTGCAATAAAAATTCCATTTCGCCACGTTTCTACTGGAAAATGGATTAACGTTCGGAAAAATCAACTGGAAGGCATAGTATTTTAACGTTCTGTTTAAACAAATGGACGTTGTTAAAATTCGCTCGTACAAATGAATCCCTCATCACCAGCGGATTTTATGCATTTATGATAAAAATTACCAGCTAAAATTGTAAAGAATCAGACATTTTTATTCGCAATTTATTAAAGTTAATAACAGAAGATATACATTTCAATTTTTACTCCCGTTTCGTTCAAATGATGACATCTTTTTTATTTCGCATGAAAATTCGCAAGCTCCTTATCTTGAAGTACAACTTCGCCAGTTAAACCATTCTTCAAGAAGTAATTTTCATGCGAATAGAAGAAATCCATGCCTCACTCTTAGCAATAAGGGATGAATGAATTTTTTGTCCGAAAATCGTCGATTATAATCTCCGGCATGCTAGCTTGTAAGACATTCTTGTTCCTTTCTACACGGTTTGTACCCGCAACTTCCAAAGAGTCTCTATGAACCTGAAGTTTCGTCGGAGTTTGTACGGTGATTATTTCTTCTTCTACTTCGTCCTGTTCCTCGGCGCAGGAAATGTAAGTTAACTTTGAGGGTGAATTTATGCGACGAGGTGTAATCAAGTTTGGTCGTTTGCGGAGGCACGTTGATTGTTCACTTTTCTGCGGGACTCTGTGTCTTCTTTTCGCCCGCGAGTACACCGCCGAAAGATCTCTCCTGTTAGGTGCCCGGGGACGAGGGACAGAGAGTTGTTTCTCCCTCTGAACCTTGAAAGTCGGCCATCGCGTGACACGCCTTTGGCATAACTTCAAGCGCGAAGTCGGTTGTACGACGGTTGGATCTACGGTCTGTGTAGAACAACGTGCTTCGTCATCTTGAATTCTTTATATCGACGATATTTCGGACATCAAGAAATCGCCGAGAAAACAAAACGGAACATTCTACATTTTTTCTTGTCTGCAAGAATGTAATGCAATGCATTTTACTCGAGGTACTGAACATTACGTAGAGTGGTAACATTTCCATCCACGTACGTAGCACAGTAGTTCGTTCGCAGTAGAAGTGGTTCGTATGTGGTCAGACGCAGAACTTAAAACCTCTTAACGACTACCGTACCCTTATTTCCTTAATTAGATCTTACTAATTCAACAATTTTATCAAGTTTCCTGTACAGCAGCTAAATTTTTCTCTGTTAAACATTTTCAATAAAAAAAATTTATTTCAAGAAAAAGGGTTGGAAGAATGCAACAGTTCAACAAGTTCTCAGTCTAAATGCAATTTGCTTCACCAACGATTTTCCATATCATCAAACAATTTTCCTAGAAATTTACAATCGAAATTGCGCAATGAGCTCAATGGTCAGTGAAAATCGGCCCTGTAACCGGGAAACAAGGGTTTAATAATCTAATAACCTAATTTCCAAGGGTTTAACCCGGTCTTCTCGTTAACCTAATTTCTAAACACTAACCTGTACTGCGCAATATTTTACTGATGTTGTAATATTTATACAATTGTAATATCTGTACAGATGTGATGTACTGTAAATATTCGATCTAAGAAAACGGGTACCGTACGATCTAAGAAAAACGGGTAAATTTATTGAACTGTGTGTAGCTGTTTAGCAGTTCGAGAATTTTAAGATCTCTTGCAAATACATGTTCAATCGACTCTACAGAGTTTTAATGACACTAAATTTGAATAGAGCATATTTTCTAAATATCAATAGGTGGCGTCATAGTGTCCACAAACGTCCATAAATTGTTTTTGAATAATACTCGGGTTAGTTGTGTCAAATAGAATTAAATGAGGTGTACTCCATAGACCTTGGATTAATTTCAAAAGATTCCTTGTGTCAGAAAACGAACAGAACAAATTTTTCTCTGTTAAACAACATTTTCAATAAAAAACAATTTATCTCAAGAAAAAGGGTTGGAAGAATGCAGTAGTTCAACAAGTTCTCAGTCTAAATGCAATTTGCTTCGCCGACGATTTTTCTTATCATCAAACAATTTTCCTAGAAATTTCCAATCGAAATCGCCGTATCTTGTAACAACATCGAAGAACTAGAAGAGGCTGGATCGTCTAGCAATCCCCCAGACTAGGGGTTGTTTAGCGAGTATCGATCGTAGCTCGGATAAGAGACGATTGTTCAGGGTCTGCAGGGTGCTCGCGCTCTATTTAATGGAAACAACGGTGTTCGCATGGAACCATGTTTGGAATCAAGTCGGCCGTGAGCACCGTAGGGACCATTCCGCGAAACTGTTTCCGCGAGCCGTCACGATGACGGATCTCGATCCCCTTCTCTTTTGGGGGACGACGTGGGCTCGTTTGGGACGACCATCAGCCTTATCTGGCTTCTAGGAGAAAGAAGTCGAAAGAACGCGGGGGAGGATGATGTCGTTTAGTCAACGGTTTAAACCGCGCGCTGCTTCTCCGCTTGGCCGGATTTTCATCTGATCGAGCATGGAAATCCAGGAAACGCGAAAATATCCCCCCAGAAAATTTAATATGCTCCGGACGCGGGCTTGGGGAATCGCGGGGGTGTGGGCGGCACAGCATGTAGGTTTCCGGGTCAGAGAGGCTTGCAGAGCGAGGGAAACGGATAAGACAAAGTAAAGCCGGCTCGTTGCGATTCCGATCTGACTGAGGAAAATGGAAAAGCGCTGCGTCTGTGGTCCCGTCACGGGATTTTCATAGCGTGCCCCTTTTGTCGAGATACCTTCCATTTATTTTGGTTGTTTAAGCGCCGCTCTCGGTTAAACCCGGCAAAATGATAAAGCCAATGAACAATGGAAAATGTTCGATCGAGGGAAGATAAAGGTATACGTAATCATTAGACTGCGGATTTTATGCATTTATGACAAAAATGGCCACGTACAATTTACAGCAATGGACATGTTAAAAATATTTAAGGACATCAACGTGTAAAAAGAAGAATACAATTTTTATTTGGCTCCTGTGTCCTTCAATCAATGCAAATGTTTTTATTTTGCATAAAGATCCGCAGTCCAGTAATCGTTTTAACTGTTTAAAAGTGAAATGCAAAATAGTACGATCGATGAAATAAATTAATCTTATGGCTAAACTGCGGATTTTATGCATTTACGACAAAAATGGGTAGTTGCAATTTAAAACAGTGAACAAATGAAAAACATTAAAGAACATCAATGTGTTAGTTGCAGCTGAAGAACATTATTAAAGACGGAAAGAAATAGTTACTTGGCTCTTGTTTGTTGCAGTTGATGCAAACAATTTTTATTTTGCATAAAGTTCCGCAGTCTACTTATGGCGAACAAATGAAACTTTCTCTCTCGAAATACACTCCGTGAACGATTGACGAAGCTATTCGGCATTTTCAAAATTCCTGGCTCATACAGATGATCTCTAACGATACTGTCCTCGCACGGAGGACTCACGATTAATACTCGCGGATCCTCCGAGGAGGCAGACAACCTATCCCGTCGAGTTGTGAAATTTTGAAACTCGGATTGCCGACCGTGTTTCTGTTTTCCTTGTGTCAAGCAAATTTACCTGCGCTCCGGCACGGATTAGCGTACCGTGAACTCCGGGGTGGCCCCAGAGTTAATTCTCCCATGGTTGTCGGTCGTCGTTACTCGCCAGCGAGCCGAGATCTGCGCGATCCGCCGCGAATGTCGCTCTAATGTTTTTACCCCTGGCATGGGCGGTCCCCTGTAAAGTTCCATTTGTCTTGGCGCGGGAAACTTGCTGTCCCGGTCCCAAGATCTGGATTACGACGCAGAACGGCTAGAAAATTTCTGTTTCAATCCAACCCGCTCCCGTGTCAAACCGGTGACAACGCACGCCAGGCCTCCTGCATTTTACATTCGCGCGACCACCGTTCTGCAACTGGGAAAACATTTCGCGGTTCCTTTGAGATGATTCGTTTTACGTTCCACCGCGCCGTCGCGTTTCCCCGTGAATATACGGTAATCCGATTTTCCCTGGATTTTTCATTTACGGACCCTAAACTGATTTTACAGAGAGGCGGCTCTTGCGCGAATTGTCTTCCTGTTTCCCTCTGCTTGGGAATACGTGTGTAACACGTTCGATCATCTTGTAATGTGAATTTTATTTTATATTTTTCGAAGGTGAAAATATATGCACATAGCTTTCTGTTTTTTCCTTTTTCCTATAGGAATTTCTGTGACACCATTGTATAATTGATCTCCCGCGTTGTGTTAATAATCGTCCTGTTAGTAATAAGAATGCTATTTTATAGTGTTGAAAGGTGAAATACAAGGAAAAAATTTGTATGATTCTACGGATTGTAGACAATGACTAAAGAAAATATTTTTAACATTAGTGGTTGCGATTATGTTTTTGTATGTACATACATAGTACGGGGTTCGAACGGGGTCAGCAAAACGCAAAAAAGATCGATTTTTCGCCGTCCGAAGAGGAGGCAGCGGGTTAAGGTTGGTTCCGCTCGCGAATCCGTTCCCCTAAATCTTCATAGCGGGGAACAAGGCCGCGGAAGGACCGCGATAGACTAGATTCTCGTTGGAATCCTCGTGGAGGGTAGAAAATACGAATCGTTGGCCCTCCGAGGCTCATGAAACACACTCCACGAGCTGCGGCACGGTTCCAGAGCGACGGCGGCCCATTCGAGCTCGTTCGAGCGTTAAGATCGCCCGCTCAATTACGAGCAGAACGAACGGTCGACGAGGAAAAGAGGAGACGAGAAAGAAAACCGAGGGAAAACGTGTCGGCTTTCCGTAAGGATCGTTGATCCTGAAGGGCAAGGAAGCCCGACATATTTCGTTTGACGTCCTCCTCGCAGGGGGCCGGAGACTCCAGGGGGGGGGGGGGAGGGGGCGAAACTCCGCAGAAGAAAATCAGAAGTTTCCTTTTTTCTTCCCAGGAATCACCGGGACTGGGTAACTAGTTCTGGACGAACGGTATTGCTCCCTTTTTATCTCCTCGGAATAACAAACGGCGATCCCGCAGGCCTGCAAACAGCTGGATCGCAGATTTCGTGCCTTCGTGCTTTTATTATACTACATAGTTATTTTAACCAAAGAGCTTTTCCATTGAAAGAACTTCTTCTCACGAGATCAATCTACGATAATCGTAATAATAAGTTAGATCAGCGTCTACGATGAACCAGTGTGCATTTTAGGAAAAAGAAATGGTTCAGTGCTGTTAATCACATTAATTAGTTCTGCTGGAAGTATGTAACTTAGTGTTATTAATAAATGTGTTTCTTCTATCGTTCGTATTTGCTGTTAATAAATGTTAAATGCTTTCGGCGCAATGGTTCGTTTATTACTAATTATGAAGCAATTTTGCTAATTATCAAACAAAATCAACGTTTCGATCCTAGTTTGGATCCTTTCCAACATTTATTTGAATCGCGTCTGTAAAGTAAATATGTTATAATAATTTAAAACACTATTAAATGATTGAATATAAGGAATATTGTTCATAAAAATTCACGCACCTGCTTTGGGGAAAATAAATTTATAATAATTGTGTGGCACGTGTATTACGTGCGTCGGACATGCTTGTTGTCAAGACACTGATGTAAGAACTTGTTGAAAACGATCTAGGTTATATCCGTCGATATAAGGCGGTAAATTTGAAAGGTCGTAATATGTTCTTAAATCCACTCTTACGAATATACCTTTATGGTAAATCGTTATTAACGTTCAACTTTGATTGGAATCAGTTTCATACAGTTAATTGTATGTGAGAAACAGCTAGTTAAAAAATGACAAAAGTAAGGTTTATTGGAAAATTTTCCAATGAACTGATTCCAGTAAGGTATATTCGTAAGAGTGGACTTAAGAACATAGTATGACCTTTCAAATTTACCACCTTATATCGACGAATATAACCTAGATCGTTTTCAACACGTTCTTACATCAGTGTCGTGACAACAAGCATGTCTGACGCACGTAACACACATGCACACAATTATTATAAATTTATTTTCCCCACAGCAAGTGAGTGAGTTTTTATGAACAATATTCTTTATATTCAATTATTTAATAGTGTTTGAAATTATTATAACATATTTACTTTACAGACGCAATTCAAATAAATGTTGAAAAGGATCCAAAGTAGGATCGAAACGTTGGTTTTGTTTGATAATTAGCAAAATTGCTTCATAATTAGTAATAAACGATCGAACCGTTGCGCCGAAAGCATTGAAGTATTATTAATGGTGTTAATTGACTATGAATTGTAAGTTTCTAATTCAAATTCAGCCGAGAAATTGTTACCTCTCATAGATCAGACTTTGCAAGATTTTTCCACCGTCAAAATACAAAATACAAATGGTTACTCGTAATTGTATATATTTTGGATCCGGAGACGTTTATCAGTATCCTAAATGGCGGCTTGTGGCTCAATGGTCAATTACAGTTTCAAGTAAGAACATTCCACCCGTTCCAGACAACCGTCTCATACGTATGCACATCCGCGTAATTTCGTTAAAAGAAAAAGGAGTGCAACCGTGGAGCGCATTGAAATTCTTCGAGGAAGCAATTATATCCGCATCGGTTTCCGTTATCTGAAGTGGAACTCGAACCGGAACGCGCGTGGGCTCCGCCGATGATTGACGTTAAGACGATCTGATTTCCATCGGTCTGACGATCTTATTCTTTCTTAACCGATATTATCGATCTTTATTCAACTGTCCCGACGACAAGACGCAGCAAATAGAGTGTGCATTATCGTAATGCTTGCATCGAACGTTTGTTGGCGCTGTGCACGCGCCACAGTCTACCCGTCGCATGGTAATTTACATGTTTTCCATATGCGAGTCTCTGCCTAATTGGACAGTGTTTAGCGTCTACTGGTTGCCGACTAGCTTATGCTAACCGGTCGCGCGCAAACTAACATCTTCCTGAACATATTTTTCTCTCAGGAGACGTCGAGTTCGCGACTTTGTTTTAAATTTTGAGCATTTTATAGATGTAACAGCAAGTTTGTAAATGCATCTGACTTTTATACATTTGTTTCTGAGAAAATGTTTAACAATGTGGGAATTCATGTGTCCTTAAACCACCATAAGAAATGTTTTTAGTTGTATTTTCTTGACGAAATATTAACTAAACGAAATATTGTCCTAAAGAAGCTTTGAAATCATAAAATTGTGAAATGAACTTTTTCGAAATTTAATTTAACGATTAAAAAACAATTTATCTTTCTTGACTAAAATGATGGAACTATTAACTGCCATATTTTTATGTGGTTGTTTGAACAATCTTGAAGTGTCTAAAATATAGATAGTGCTTAAAAGGGAGAACAAAGTCAACTTCTTTTGAAAGTAAGGGATTCTACAGTACTTGAGAAAATTCTAAGCAAAGTATGGTTTTCCACGTGTGGATCAACACCTTCAGCATTTTCCCCTGTTCCGTGTGGTTTCTCGGGAGCCGTTTAACCGGTAAAGTGCCCGAAGGATAATTGCACAGAAGACTGTGTAATTTGAGACTTTGAGTGGGGCCGAAGAGGACAAAGGATCACGCGGAAGTGGTCAATAAAGAAATTATGAGCCAAAAGAAAAGAAGAGAGGGGTAGAAAAACGATACCCTTCTCTGAGAAGGGTTTTAGGCCGCAGGATGTCTGTCGATACCCCAGCAGAAGGGTCAGGTTAGAATGTTTCACCTCGCTCGACAATTTAACTATTAACCTTCCCGGTATGTAATAAATATTCCATGTCGAATAACTTTGGTGTGTCTTCAGAATATAAAACTTCCATTGAATGTTCAATGAACCAGAAATATTAATATATATAATTAATTCTTAACTGGACTCAAAATGGACTTAAAAAATTTTAAAATTAATATGTTTCATTCAATTTATCATGAAGCTAGACTAAGTTAATAAATGGAAATCAATTTTACTTCGCAAAATCGTTCAAAAGTCACTCTCTGCTTAAAGATTAATAGCTAAGTATGTAATATTGTTAGTTAGAATTTTTAGTTAAACTTATTGTTCGTTCCCTAATGTTATTTTAACAGATTGAAAAGACAATATTAGGAATTATAGGAATAATATATAACGTAAATGTGTGCTTAATATTTGCATTGCAATTCTCTTGGCTCATGAAATTTCGAATTATAACGTCGAGAACATATCTTCGGTGATGATATGGAAAATGATGTACATTGAGTTCCCCGGAAAGGTAAGATATTTTTCGTTTGAATATTGCAGATGGTAAATTTTTGAAAGGTACAATATTTTCGCCTCTTCTCCTCCTCGTTCCTCGTTTTCTTGTTTTCTTTGGCGATCTTTCACCGATGAAAGACCTCCACCAGGGCGTTTTACCCGCCTCCTCGTTCCTTTCCCTTTGATGCACAGCCGACATCTTGCTCTTGTGCTTCTTGCCTCTCTTATTTGCGCAGCATGCAGACCCTTTCGCGCATAGATTATGCGAGCTAAAGGTGTTAGTCTTGGTTCGACGGGGTGCGCCCGGGCACTCCCGCGCTCTGCAACCTTTGGGAATTATGTTTATTTAATACTGTGTTCCCTCAACGCCAATAACGCTAGTCTCGGTAACTTTGGTTCATTGAGCATTCAATTAAATTCCGTTTGTGTAAGTGGAATCCTACTATTCCCGCGAACTTTTTCACCTTTCTCCAGCAATATCCTTAACTTCGGAGCCTTTGCTGTCTGTTCTCAGTTCGCTATGCTTTATGATCGGTATCAATGCAATATTGTACTTTTGACTTCTTGCACTCTGAACAGCAAAACATTAATATATGTATTCCATGTGATCTTTATATTCTTTAGAATGTAATGAGATCAAATTGTCTCAAGTTTCAAATTTCAGTAATAGTACCCTAATAGGACCTCTAAGAAGGCAACTGAATGTTTCCGGATTCTAGATTCTGTAAATTTGTCTGGGTCACAAAAATCTATCGGAATTAAACAAACGAAATGAAATTTAACGCTCAGTATCATCGTGCAACAGACATGTTACACAAATTGGAAACATCGCTCACGTATTTTCACAGCCCTTTTACAAATTATAAAGCGTTGCATCGTTGTTAACAGCATGTAGCAAATGGCCCTGGTGAAAAACGCATTCCATAGTGATTATTTTCACGGAAAAATATGGTCGAAAATGTATTATATAGGAATTTATGTTGCCGAAATAAAAAAGGCATTAAATTGACAAACATTTTCATTCCGTTTAAATGATGAGAGGGCGCAATTTAAAATGAGCAGTAAAACTAAATCAAATTTAAGAATATCGATGCATTTTTTCCAGCTTATTCAAGTTATTAAAGCTGGAATTTTGTTCAGGTTTTATAGGACGATACTGGAGGATTTATGTATGTTTCAAGATGCAGGAGCTACGTAGACATTCATCTCTTCTCTTAATAATAGTTCAGAGCTGACGGCAGTAGTATTTTTGTTAGATGTTTTTACTATTTTATATTTGATCTACTGTGATTTTTCTCATAAATGTACAAAGTCTTACATGGTAACGAACTTACATGGTGATAAGTACACATATTTCCAATAATACTTTCGTGAAACTAAAATCGGTAATTTAGCAGCGATCTCGAATGCACAAGCGCTAATAAATAATTTTTTTTACGTCTCCTCGACATTTTCCATCGGAAGAGCCCGTGCACGAGTCTTTCCCCAGTCGTACGGTTTATTTACGTCGCAGAGTTGGAAACATTTCCTGCGTGTTTACACGTCGAGCAGCACAAGTCTCGCGAAGTAAGATTACGCCGCGATTCTTTACCGGAGGCTCGCGTCGTTCAATTTCCAGGGGGTTGGCACACTTTTGAAACGCGCACTAGACGTTGCAGCGACATCAGCAGCAACACAAGAAGACGAAGGCGAGGGAAGGGGGGAGGGGGTGGAGGAGAAGGGAAGAAAAGAAAAAGAAGCAACAGCAGAAGTAGCGTTGACGGTGAAAAGGTAGAAGAGACTCAAAGTGTCTGGTTCGCTTTTCAAAAAGTAATCGGCTCGTCGAAAGGAATTGCGCTAATCTCAGCCGGTAGCGGCGAGTCCTCTTTTTTAAACGGTCGGGGGGCTGAGAGAGTGCAACGGGTCGTGGATAGTCGCAGAGACGGAGAGAAGCGAGACTCCGCGAAATCTTTCATCGTCTCTCCCTTTTATGCGGCCATTCTTCGGCCACTCGGTGTTCCTCCTCGGCGATTCAAGGCGAGAAGCGTGCGGTCCAACGAGGCATCGAAGTGCCGCTCCAACGATTCGAGTGGTCGAATCAAAAGCCGTGTCGATTATCGAGTGAGAGAGGGACAGAGCGAACGAGAGACAGACATGTAGAGAGAGAGAGAGAAAGAGAGAGAGAGAGAGAGAGAGAGAGAGAGAGAGAGAGAGAGAGAGAGAGAGAAGGGAGGGAGGGAGGGAGAAAGAGAACGAGAGTTGACGTCTGACGCAACGGATCGATCTCTAAACAAGCGCGAGTTGCAACGCGTTCGAAGCATTCTGGCCTCGGGCGCAACCTGCAATTACCTCAGGCGTCGTTTAATTTCATTAACGCCGGCCCGGCGCGGCGCGGCGCGGCACGGCCCGAGCCGTTCGTCGTGCGGACTGACCGCGTTTCCCCGAATTCTAATTGATTTTGCGCCGGCATGGTCAACATTAGGATTCAATTAGACACGCCGCCGCGCCGCCACCCGACGCTGTTTGCAAATTCGACGCGAAAAACCGTGTCCCCCGGCCACGTTTATTGACGCGCGGATAGAACCGGCTTTTCTACTGTTCGACCCCGAATCGCGATTTTAGCGCGTAATCCTTTTATTGGTTTAACCCCTAACCGCCTCTAATAGGACGCACACGTACCGGTAATGTTCCTGATCTTTCATAGGACAATGTGTGTCAAACGTTAGCATATGTATGTACACATATTATTTATATGTATATTTATATGAATAATATATTTATATGAATAAATGTATCATTCTTTCTCTCCCACAAACACGCCAATTTCCCCACTTTGCGATCCGAACGGAGCTCACCTTAATTTGCAACACTATGCTCAATGAGATTATTAAAGAAAGCCGAACCTGAACTTTTCCACCATTTCAATTCGAAGAAAACCTACCTACTTTCGTCTCAATCCGTAAAGTCCGCAATCCGCCAGAAGCCAAACGATGCGCCGGATAAACAAAGGAGACGTCTAAATACTTAATGGCGGAGGTGTAACCGGAGAAACAAATTCTTGTTTCGCAGCGCGACGACTAATTGATAATTACCACCGGCAGCCCCGGCAATCCTTCCCACCAAAAACATTGTTTCTTCGGGGATCTCCAAGAGCCTGGAACGAAGGGTTAATTATCCTCGAACAAACTAACCAACTAAATTGCAAGTCAACCGAATCCTCTTCTCGAAGCACAGCCCCCCCTAATCCACGGGTTGAACTTTTCCGCGGTGTGGGTGAGATCGCCGTCGGAGAAAAACTGCAGTTCGCCTAAGTGTATGCTTACCGAATCCGAACGCATTCGCCAATGAAAACGGTGGTTAACCGTGTCGAAGATCTTCTACAAGTTCGGAAGGATAGAGAGGATCGGAGAGAGAGGGAGAGAGGAGAGAAGAGGAACTTGTCTACTGGGTACATGGGTTCTCTGAAGTTTCCTTGGAGGGAGGGGGAGAGTTCCGGTTCCTCGCGCAACCTCGAATCTGTCGTTTCTTGGACCCCGTTGTCCCCAACGTGAGAAGAAAGGAGAGCGAGAGGGAGAGAATGTGCGGGGGAGGGACAGGACGTTGAACCGTTAAAAGAGTTTGGCTCGGTTACAAAATTTGTACGGCCCTCCGACTCCACGGTCTGCGTCCCTCATCCCCTTTGGCCCGGTCGACTTATTGAAAGGCTTTCTTTGGCTGACTAAAGGACGATTCTACTGGAAATTGTGCAACCCCTGCACTGGTCTCCTAAATAAGAACGACGAGCTCTTAACACATTTCCTGCCAGCCATTATTTCATATTTTCTAAACGTCCGGAATCCATAACCCAACGATTTCTCAACCCCTTCGTTGTTTGATCTCTTCACAATTCTTCAATGATATTTTAAACACACAGCTACGGTAAAGATTCTTTTATTTTAAAAATAACATCAAATTCGAAAACAACCCGAGGCTATCAACCGCAAAGCAACAGAATCCTACGATAAAATAAATTCTGCAATCAAGCGGGGACAACAAGGAGCACAGTTGAGTCCACAGACTTTTTTCTCGCTGTGTAAACGTGAAATCGAATTTGAAAAAGTGCCATGCAACTCGCCGCCGTTCCGTATACCCCGGACCAACAAAAACAGACTGTATATTCAGCGTACCAACTGGAAAAATCAAAATTGAAACGGTCTTTTGAACAGAAAAAAAATGGAAAATACTCGTTTTCCTCAAAACTGATGAAAAGTCACGGGTGCCAAGTGTTTGACAGAATATTTTTACAGTTTCGGAATTGTCGAGAGAATGAATTTTCATGGGGGATGGTAGCCGGGTAACTCGATTTTTGCGGGCAAAAACAAGTCGATGGCGAATCGATGTGGCGAACGGGCGGGTTCTTCCGGTTGGCCCGTAGCGAAAGTTCGTTAAAGCGGAACGTTAATTGCATTCAGAACGCTTCCGCTCGCAGATTGTCACCGCGGCGTCGTTTAATTACAACTTGCCGAAGAATACGGCGCACGCCAGCCTCCTTGGTACGTGACGGAAGTTATAATTATGGAAGAGTCAGTCGCTAAAGCGGACTCCTTAAAAATTCACTGGCCGATCTTGCTCCGATCCGCGCCGTGAAGCCAATTGCTAATGAGCCGCCAGATAATCCCCGTCCCGTGGATTTCGGTGGGAATCCTGCGAATTTCATCCTCAAGCAGAACCCTTTTACCTTCCACCATCCCTGCTCCGCTGAAACCCTCGTGCGAACTCCATCCGCTCCATATTAGCAATAATTTCCGCTCTCAAGAATAATTTCCATCTCTGAACAAATAAAGAAGCAAGTTAGTGAAAAAATAGTTCATCAGTGTAATAGTAATAAAAGAAATAAAAATGTGAGTGGATCGAGAAAACTGTTTCATAGGTGATGCATTTTTAAAAGGAAGCTAAGCAAGTTCAAGTGTTCTTTAACAATATTAAACACACACATTGCAGAAGAAACATTTGGATTCTAACACTTCCTTTTAAACATGGCACACGTTTCTTTCTTGATAATGTCAGCCTGCAGAGCGGACGAGTCGCTAATGGGTCCAGAGTATGACGTAGGGTCTTAGAGTAGGGACGTAAAGTCTGAAAATCGTGAAACGTCGGATACGAATAAATTATATCGAAATCCTAGACGGACATTCATTCTAAAGGCTGTCGATTCTTTCGTTGGCCGGAGTAAGTACCCTGGATCCTATAATTACCATCGAGATCAGACTTTGATCGTAAGGCGTCGCGGCACGATCGCCTCGTCGTCGTCGTCGTCCTCCTCCTCCTCGTCTTCTACGGGAAAGATGGTGCGCCAGTAAAGGAAGCCAATTTGCAAGCAATCAGCGTTGGGACATAGTTAAAAGCAGAGAGATCCGTTCTGGGATTTGCTCGCTAACCTGCGAGTCAGTCGACGGAGTCCAAGTAGGACAGGATCTCTCCTGAGAGACACCGATGCCACTCTTCTCCGTGTTCCGAACTTTCTCCCGACTCCTTTCGATCCTTCCTCCTGCTTTTTCCTTCGCCAGAGCTCTGCGTCTCTTTATTCATTGGCCTGTTTGTCTCGAACTTGAACCCTCCACTTCCTCGCCGATGCACAGCTTCTCGCAAACCACCTGCGCGATCTGCGACTCCGTAGAATTTTTCAAAACCACCCCTGTGCACACTGGCCCGGATCAAAGAAGTTGGTGTCATTTAGGTAAAAAGTCAAATTTCTCATATCGATCTCTAACAAATTTGTATTGCTTCCTAAATGTCAATCAACCTCAAAAATGAACAAATTAATGCAGTTTACCAAGAATTGTAATTAGGACGAATACTAGGTAGGTAGACATTTAGAGATAGTAGTTTTCACCAAGAAAATTGCTTCTCTTCTTCGAGGAGCCCTGGTCACACCACTTAATGTTTCTTATTTTTTTTTGTTTACGATGAAGTGCACTCTTTTGTATTACAAATATTATAAAATCACAAAATTTACTTCGATAGTCACTTTTGTTTAAAAAAATATAACGAAACGAATGATGAGAGTTTCTTAGTGTTCTCGCTGCATTTATTTCTACCTTTGGAACCTTGTGCAGCGTTCGAAAACTATTTGAGATTATTGTTAACATCTGACCCGTACGTGTCACAATTACAGTCAGCGGCAATATTAAGTGGACACCCTTGAAAATCGCATAACTTTTTAAAAATTGGTCCAAAGGACTTGAATTTTTTAAAGATGTTAGACCGGCTAGTTCGCTCGAGAATAAGTAACCAAAAATTTATTAAGATTGCAATTGGTAGGAATCATACAAAATTTAAAAAATGATGTTTTGTCAACTTTTCTATCTGAGCCTGTAACGATAATTTAAAAAATGCGTTTTATAGATTTCGGTATATAGATTCCAGTATGCATATAAATTATAACAAAATGACACCCACTTCTTCGATCCGGACCACTGTGCTGTGTGTCAGGAAGGTGTATTAATTAATTTGTAAATGCATTTTACTCTCCAAAACGATCTCCATCACTTCGGCTTCAGAGCTTGACTCTTCCAATTTCCGTAGGTTGAATCCCAACATTGTTGAATGAACCCTTCACAGAGAGCATCCCTTAAATTCTGACAAGCGCAGGCCCCCGATATGAGCGTCGCGACGTCCACAAAACGCAGGGTCGAATTACAGAGACCTGTAACTTCGCGAGCACTTACCATCTCATTACACGCACCCCCACCCCCGCTAATTCGGAGGAGTTGCCGGAGTGTGGGCGTTCCAGGACGAGTTTATCCGACGATTCACAAGTGTGTCATCCGGCGCGTATGAATATGGAGATTGGTTTTCCTCATGCAGGTATGGATCGATATCGCGGACCGGTTCCTCGACCGTTAACCAAGTTTCCGGACACTTCGGCCGGCCTGTTCTCCATCCCCGCGCCACCCCGCGGGCCGAGGATCAGTTAATTTAATCTCGAGTTTCGCGAGGTGCTCCACAGAGCCTGGCAGCCACCTAAATCATTCGTTTAGCAAGCTTAATTCAGCGCGGCTTTAAAACTGCTGGTCACATCCCATTGCCTATTTTCAAGTTAGACACCGCCGCCGTTTCTCTTCTTACGTCGCTTCCGCCGCGGAAGAGTATTTGGCACTTCCGTCACAGTACAGCCGCTTGCAGGTACTCGCGAAGTCCGATCGTCCCACGGAATACTAAACACCATTTGGCAAGCCGGCCGACCGGTCGTCCAACTTTTCCCTCATTCTTCCTTTCTTTTTCATCCCCCTTCCTCCCTTTCCCTTCTATCTTGTTCTCCCTTCCTCTATCGGGTTCTTCGGACACCTTGCAGCCTGTCTTGGCACGAGTTCTCCATGTTTGTAGTCTCGGAAAAAAAGATTGACCCTGCCGCGGCTGATTCCGAAACCTTGTTTCGGAAATGTAACGAAGGTGAACAATTTTCTCTTCATACAAGATCAATAAAATAACTTTTGACAGCTTAATAAGGAGTTAGTATGTTAGAATCTAGTAAGATGACGCGTAAAAGAAATTTGTAAACAGTTGCAATTTTCTGAAATCGTGGAGAAAGTGGTAATGGCTGCTTTTTACAACTTTGTCTGGATTTATACGGAAGTACAAAGCCAATCTCCCCGACCCGTCAGACAGTTTAAGCGTTAAAACAAGAATGGACGCGTGAAGAGGGATGTGTCCAGAGACGTCGCGTCGGATGATCGAGCCGCGCGGAGAGGATTGCCGGCGTTCCTAACACGGGAAAAGAAAACACGAGAACGTTCGTGTCGCTCGGCTTAAAACAATTCAAACACAATTTTACGAGCGTGCCGTGACTTTTCACGGGCGTGGGCATAGTCAGCCGCGCGGTCTCGAACGCACGATCGCCTTCGTGTCGATCCTTTCCTTCTAAAAACAGCGTTTTCCACTCTCGAAACGGCCGCTAAACGGTCCGAAACGGTTTTTATCTCGTAACCTGGCGAAGCTTCTCGCCGGTAACGTGATTTCGCTGCACCGGACCGACCGTCGAAACGATCGATAATTCCGGAAAGGAAAAATAGAGGATATCGAACGTGGTCGACTATGCCGCGGTAGTCTGACGATTTTTCTCTCTCTCTTTCTCTACCTCTCTTCATCTCTCTTCGTTCTCTCTCGTTTGCTCACCCTCTTTCATCCCTCTCACGGTTACTTTACCGATATTATTCTTTGGGATTTCTTCGCCGTAAAGTCTTTATTAAAAGCCGGGCTACCCTTCTGTCCCGCCAGCTTTTGCAAACTTTTAACTCGATTTTTTCGATACCTTTACCCTCGCTCGTTATCAAGCCACCCCGAGAGATCGAGCCAACCTCTCGATCTCTCTTTCTCGCTCGTCCTCGCTACTACAACTTTTCGTCGCATCCTGTGTCGAACATTCATTGCCACCGAGTCACGCCAGTTAAACTGTTCTGCTGGAAACGATCCTCCTACGAGGCGAAACTTGTTTGTCTAAAATAGATTTACCTTCTACCTCCGTCGCTTTTCATTCTTTTCTACGTTTCAATCTCGGTCGACGAACAGATACAATGTTCAATTTTGTAATGATGTAATACAATTCCCACAACAACAAGTTTATTTCACAATTTCTAATTTCAATAAAAATGGACATTCCTTCAGTTTCATATCCTTTACTCGTCACCCAAAAGTCGATCTAATATTACAGCCGATAACTACCGAACCAGAGTGACAATAATCGTTTCCCCAAGTTTATGGCATTCCATTCCAGAAGCTATCGCTCCACAGGTAGCCCTTCACCAAAGGACTAGTACTAAAGTACACTTATCCTCGAATTATTTATCGCCTGCTTTTAGATGCGTCATTTTCGAGATTTTTTCCAAATGGTTCATTGAAAAGAGAGTGTTCCAGTTACTCGAAGCGAATGAATGCGTGGTTGCGGGTATGTATTGTACGTCACGCGTAATTAGTCACGGATAAAAGTGTCGCACGCGGTAATTGCGTCGGGAGAGCGTGTCTAGCGTGCATTGATACTCGCGCGACCTTCTGCTCGTCAATTAGACCTGCTAATGAAATGAATTCGCTTCATGCAGATTAGCACTCGATTAATCCCACGTGCGTTGTCGTTGCCGTCGGCTTTTCTCTGAATGGGAGGTGGCTGGAACTGCGAGTTCCTGGGAACGAGCATAACACGCCCCAAAAATGATGCAACATAATTTCACAGTTTTACTAAAATATTTTACGATTTTACAATTTTACACTCTCACAATATTACAATCTCACAATTTGCACTCTCAATTTTACAATCTCACAAATTTCCACTCTCAAAATTTTCCACACAATTTTACAATTTCACAATTTTGCAGTCTCACAATTTCACAATCTCACAATTTTACAATCTCACAAATTTCCATTCTCACAATTTTACAATCTCACAATTTTACAGACGCACAATTTTACAATCTCACAATTTTGCAATCTCACAATTTTGCAGTCTCACAATTTTATAATCTCACAATTTCACACTCACCATTTTACAATCTCACAATTTTACACTCACCGATTTGATTCTCAATTGTTCAATTCTCCATAGTACTGTAATTCTTTGCGTGATCTAACATATCGCCGTCTCCTAAATTCAAAATGCTTCAGAATAAATGGAACACATATTTTTCACATGTGATCAAGAACAGAACGTTCAGCACAGACACAAAGCATTCAGGGCAGAGCATTCATCCTAGGGAAAGCTAAGTGAAACGGTATAATTAAATTGGCAATATTGGCAATGGCAGGGCTAGAGCAGTCGTTACGAGAGGGGACGTGAAATCTTGTCAGTTTGTCCCCCGCTAAATCCGCTCGTCATTCAATTACATTTTCCCCGAGCCTCGGCTTCTCTGCCGGCATTAAAATAATTCATCGTCATTGTACGCCGTCACAACAGGGTTAGACATCGCGAAACATCAATCATATTTCGGAACAATTCGGCTCGTCGTTGCCGCGTGACTAAAGGGAATCCAATTGAACGGTCGCGGGTATTACTGGTAATCATCGCTTACCCGCGTTCCACCGATACTACCAGGCGTACTTGTAATTACACTCGCGCCGCTGGAAAACATTTAGCTTGGCGTTTCTTGTAACCCATTCATCAGCCGATGGACGCACGACTCTCAATTACCTGGATCATTACGGACACGGACCTGTGCGTCGATTACACGCGATCGATCCGCGACCTTCTATTCGCGATACAGTCTAATCTTGGTCCTCGAAGTTCGCGATGCAACTTTCGATGAAAGGCGACTGCTGGCATTGAGCTTATAGTGAAATCATAGAAGTATCTACTCCAGAAATTTATTCATTTCTACTCAACATTTATTCTTCATATTATGAATATTTCAAGAAATACGGAGTTTATATAACCAAAGACATCGATGATTTAAATTATCTGAAAAACTACCAAATAAATAACAAATGAACAATTTTTTTTAAGACGATAAAATTTAAATAAATTAAGAAATAATTACAAAAAATATATTTATTACAATAATTATCAGTAGGCAGGAATAATTTTTTAATGAATTTAGTGCATCCCGATATCTCTTATGATTGAAGAGTTATAGTAAAATGTTACGATCCAGCCCACTGTGTTCTTCGGTCGTCCGAGGCTGTGTATCGCGATGGTAAAATAATTTTAATTTCGTCAATTTTCAAATGTCCACCTTTTTAAAAAGAGGTCCGTAAAGGGGACACTTGTAATAAAAAAAGTGGTCCACTATGAAAACACGGCATTTGTTTAAAACAATTGCAAAATAAATGGTGAAAGAACATTTTTTCAAATAATAACATTTTAAAAACTCATTTCTATCGCTTTGTCAGTTCTAGTCTTACAATTTAATGGAAAAAGGTTGACAGGTTTCTTTCCACCTCTGTAAAATCAATAATTTTTAAGATATCGAAAAATCCTTTGAGATTCTAAAAACTTCTAAATAATTACCAGAAAACCTTCTTGGGGGGATGTCTTAGTTCTTATTTCGCGAAATCTTCTGCGTAAAGCATCTTGTTAATTAGTTTTTGGAGGGATTATGGGTTACTTCTATGTTCCAGGGAAATCCCTTATTATTGTTAGGCGAGTAGCACGTAATCCGCGTGCACGCGAATCGATTCTACAGAACGCACGCGCGGTCTCGCTCGCGTGCACGTCTCTCGCAACGAGTAATTAATAACACGCTATTGATTAATCATGTTTTTCAACAAATTCACACTTTCCTTCGGCGATCGCCGGGCTGCTTGTCCACGCGAGTCAATTAGGCTGTGCGTCGCGCGTCGGCCCGGTAATTAATCAGCTGAAATATCATCGATGTTCGGCAAACATGGAAATTAATAAACGAGGTGGTAATGTTCCATTGCACGGGGACTGTCAATTTGCCAGACTTCAATAAAAGCTTTTTAATGCATGCAACTTTAATGCGCCACTACCGCCCTTCATTTATTTTCACAGAATCATTTATTTCAGGGGGATAATTTTTCAGTCGTCATAAATTTTAACATACGATTAACATGAGTACCATGTGAATGGCAATTGACGTTACTCTTATTTAAACATTAAATTAATATTCTGACATAACATACATTAGTCTTGCATTTAATACTTTACAAACAATAGTCAAGTATACGACTTGTTAATCTCCAAATATTTCATAGCATGTTTAATAAAGTATCTTTATTTTTTATTTTTAAGTACCTAAGATTTACAAAAGAAAATGTGTTTATTAACAAGCTCTTAAGAAATGGAACGATAAAGATCATTAAAAATATTTTCGTTGCTTAACAAGTGATCCCAAACTTGTTTAAAAAAGATGCATTTTTCTCTTGTTTAAAAATGCATTTCTCCACGAACGTAAATCGTAGAAAAGCTCCGTTGGCGTTCGTCAAAAAATGTGCACGTACGATTCGCTGTAAAAACTCAGTTAATCTGCCAATAAATCTCGTTCGCCGATGTTTTTGTTACTTTTATATTTAGTAACGATAAAATCCGTACGCGACTGCGATTGATTTTAAACGAATTCGTTAGCGGGCGAGATGATTACATATAAATTGCTGGACCAGTTAGCGGGGCAGGGTAAGCTTCGAAATTCAGTGAGCGCGCGGCGAAAAAAAGTTTAATGGAACAGAATTTACAGAATGAATTCAATTCCGAGTAATCGAGCAAACCGTGTGAAATGGGGGCGAAAAACGGCTACCATCTTCGCGGACTCTCGTACGTGTATTATCCGCGCGGCCACGCGAGCTTTGTTCCGCGTCCGAGTATGCATCGGCGATTGAATTAGTTCCAAAATTTTGATAGGAAATCCATTAACGGTCACGTTGCAGAACCGTGGCCCATTTTCCCTTCGCCGAGAGGGAAAATAACGGCGGAATATTTGCCCGTCGATGTTTTCGTCCGCTTTATTATTAGCTCGTGAAATGTCGTTCAGCTTGCACCCTCGTAATTCTTCGATGGAAAAAGAAATCGGCTCCACCTGATGGGTATCGATTGATCATTGAAAAATGGAAATAGTTCGTTTCTAACATCTTTAGAGAAATTGCAAAATTATTTCCTACCCAAGTTACTATGTAAAGAAGATTATGGACAATATCATGGAAGAACCGTTTTTTTTGTCCGGTTATTTTTTTATAGTTTTTTCAAGGTCATCGTTATTCTTTATCGAGAAAACAATTTTTTTTATTCCATCTTGTAGCGGCTGAAAAAATACATGTGAATATGCTTAAATAATTAACAAGATGGATTAAAAAAAATAAGTTTTCCCGATAAAAAGTAACGATAACCATGAAAAAACTGAAAAAATAACCGGACAAAAAAATGGTTCTCAATAAATATTTTTTTTGTGCCATTAAAAATAAAGGAGATATTTAGGTGGTCCTCTTCAGCTGAGACATCCTGTATATTACAGTAAAATTTCCAAATTTTCCAATATCAACACATAGAACAAACAGTGGACAAAGAGTCCAAATTTTTACAAAAATATCCACAAAGTTGATTACTTTCGGATCTTCTAATCTTCAGAAATATTAGTCCTTCGTATTTCCCAGTGTCCAATTTTCATCCGGAGCGTTCATATTAATGAAAAATTGTTTCCTGCGAACAATATGCTTCGTATTGACTTTGCCCCTCTTGTTTCCCGGATCTCTCTCTTTCGCGAAAGATTTCGGGCACAATATCGCATAAGTTCCGTGTTTGGAATTCCTCGGGAGCGTAATTGAGTCGCATGTAAATATCCTGCCGGGCGAAATTTCTTCCTCGGCGAAGAACTTGAAGTATTTTGTAATATCATATCCAGCAGGTGTATTTTCCTTTGAACAAATTCTTTAAATAACTGATAGGCAACATTCTGCGAGAGCTCACTTCGATCCCGTCATAGTTTGCTCCAGTTTCGCCGTATGAGGAGTTAGAGGCCGAGGGAATGATCTTTGTCCAAGTTTCTCTCTCGCTCTGCGTACTCTTTTTAACTAGCTGTCGAAAAAAAACGCAATAAATCCGACTGTTCGGTCTCTCTTGAAAGACGCTGGTTTAATCCAGTGCCTAGCTGAATTAAACTGTAAATCACGGCTCACTTGCTCGGTCGTACATCGTTGAACTCGGGACAGGAGATAAGCTGTGGCGCGCATTAAGCATTTCTGTAATTTAGAGCCCTCCTCGGAACGCATTCTTCAGCATCGCTTATTCCTCGAGGTAATCAAAGACAGCCCCGGAAGTCTGGCAGAGCAATTATTTTTC
Source organism: Lasioglossum pauxillum (assembly GCA_933228785.1). Classification (NCBI taxonomy): domain Eukaryota; kingdom Metazoa; phylum Arthropoda; class Insecta; order Hymenoptera; family Halictidae; genus Lasioglossum; species Lasioglossum pauxillum. The sequence goes on along the minus strand of OW121701.1, from coordinate 33,326,132 downwards.
ACGTTAGCGGAGGATTCAACATTTTCAAGGCAGAGCAAATCGTTCGGCATTATAACCGATCTCTCACAATCTACAGTAAGGAGCAAAACTGAACCAATAACCACAAGTTTTGTATAAATCATTATTTATTGCTAGGAATATAGAAGAATAACAGAAAATCAACATTATAATTATTTTCATCATAGTTAGAAGTAACTTAAGAAATTCTTTTCAATATTTAATGTCTCCTTGTTTAGGAATGACAACAAAAATAGATTGACTCGGTTTTGCACCACGTCCAATACTTGGCAATATTTAATATATTATTTATTTTTAATATTTCGTCCATAAACCTTGTGCTTGTAAAACTGCACTAATTCGCTTTGGCATACTTTCTACTAATTTTTTGCAATAATCCGGAGACACTTGTTCCCACTGTTCTTGAATTCTATCATACAAATCTGTGATTGAAGTTGGTTGGGAGTCATATGAATCCCGAAGTCGTCTTTTTAGTAAACCCCATAGATTCTCTATGGCGTTGAGGTCGAGGCACTGTGAAGGCCAATCCAGAACAGAACATTTTTTAGTACAGAGCCAATTTTTTACACTTTTAGCAGTGAGCTTAGGGTCTCGGTAATGCATGAAAATTACATTTTTTTCTTCAAAAGGCATATTTTCAACATCATCTATGAGATGATCTTGTAAAATATCCTTGCACATGTACTGATTCATGATGCCATTAATTCGGTGCAGTGATCCAACACCAACTGCTATTATCCACCCCCAGAACATTAGGGATCCGCCTCCATGCTTTAACGTTTGTTTCACATGTCGTGGTTTAAACCTTTCATTTTTACTAATCCAGCACCAAGACAAGCCATCTGATCAAATTCTGTTAATTTTGGTCTCGTATGACCAAACAACCCGTTCCCAGTCAGTAATTGTCCAGTTCTGATATTTTATAGCAAATTCCAAACGACGTTTAATATTTTTTTCGATAACATTGGCTTCTTTTTTTCTTAATGCTTCTAAACTCAGCTCCTTTGAGAGTTCTTCGTGCTGTCCCTGACTTATTTGTATATTCGTATCTTCTTTTAATAATTTTGCAGCCATAATGGAATTTGAAGCTTCACCGGATATATAATCGTATAATCCTTCGTTCATTCTACGGTGATAATGTTTTTGGTCTTCCTCCAACATTTAATAATATACTTTTACAGTATTTTCTTCTTATTCTATGCACTGCCGATTGACTAACACTGCAAGTTCTCGCCGTCTTACGCGTTGACAAGCCGTCATTCAAAAGAGAAATGACTTTTTTTACACAATTTGGAGCAATTGACTTCATATTTATTCTTACTTCACTTGCGTGCTTTTCCGTTAGACTGATTGCGAAGAACTGAGTGTTAAGACGTAGACTAATAGTTTGTAAACACACCAAAGTGCTAGATGCAAACATACTACCAGAACATTCCACGTAAACATTTCTTGTATGGACCGGTGCAAAACCGAGTCAATCTATTTTTATTGTCATTGTTAAATTTCTTAAGTTACTTCTAACTACGATAAAAATAATTACAATGTTGAATTTTTGGTTATTCTTCTATATTCCTAGCAATAAATAATGATTTATACAAAACTTGTGGTTACTGGTTCAGTTTTGCTCCTTACAGTATGCAGAACATTTTTATTTTCCACAAAGATCCGCAGTCTATTAATTACACTTTCGAATAAATAGTTAACGTGTCTATTCATGTATTATGGATTCTATTTGCTCCTCTACATTCCGGTTAGAGTCAATTCGAAATGTTTTAAATAACAAACGCGCATCTCACAGGGAAACAGAAATCAAGAATGTTATACGCATGTTCCGCAACGTGCGCGACACACATCAACTGCGCACGTGTTACGCAAAAGCAATGAAACAAAAATTCATATAAATACAGTGTCCCACTGGACATTGATACAGAGTTATGGTCGTTTTTATGCTCTAGTTGCGCGCACGGCCACATTTCGAGTAGAAAACTACAAGCCTCGGGTCGCAGCGCTTGCAAATCTCGAAAAATGTCCTTACAAAAAAAAAATGAAAGGTCAAATATTTCGCTACGACAAAAATAGAAATAAATGGAAATCTACTCTTTCTCCGGTATCTCACAATTAACGCAGACAATTTTTGCAATGATCGACCATTTTCTAGCAAGCACACCTTCGATAATTCCATAACAGTCACCGTCCGTACACGGTCAGCTAAAAAGACCCGAAAAAGAGCATCGAGAGACTCCCAGCAGAAAGGGAACTAGGCCAAAACTTTGTCCAGCTGGAGCACACAGTATTCTTCGCGTCGACTGAGTAATTCAGCGAAAAGTCAGCGAGCAAAAAGGGATCCTCGGTGGCGTCAAATTTCGAGCCCTTCGCCGACAATAAACCAACGTGGGTGTCCCCGGCGTCGAAACTTTCGGAACAGCACCCTCACGGCCGGAACTCCAGCTCGAGGCAACAATCCTGATGGCTATCGTGGGGATCCACGAATGATCACCGGCTCCCGGGAGCAAAAACTATGGCCCATTAATCGATTCCGGTGCAGGTCTGCAGCGTGCAATGTGCATTCACCGTCGGCCGACCCACTTTCGCCGGGTAATAGCGTCCGACCGGCGAGAGTACGCAAAACTGGTCTTTTCAGCTGGTCGCCGGATGAACGGGTCCGCGTAATTTAGCAAGATACAGGGGATGATACAGTAGCGTTCGATTAAATTTCACTGAAATGCTTAAATTCGCGTGACCCATGCCCACTCTTCCCCGGAAAGCGGATAATGCTACTGGAACAAAGGAGGCAGACGTGCTTCAAGGAGACCATCTTCATAATTTAGAATTCAGAGATTTTCGTTTTAGCTTTCCCAATGAGTCAAGAATGCGACTTCCGGATCGAAAACTTTGGAAATTTCCGCGAGCACTGCCGTGTCCCGGCAGCGAGACGCGTGGTTATCGACCCACGTGGAGGACGCTGGCTGGCTCTAGCGAAGGGTAGCCGTTGTGGCGCCTAAAAGACCGCTCGGACGCAGAGACGCGTGGGCGGGGGGTGGTTTGCTGGAAGCTGGCTCGGTTACATCATCTGATAGGCGTCGGAGCTTGGGCAAAGTCGATGATGCTGGCCGCAAGCGTGTTCTTTAAAGGAGCCATCGTCGGGAAGGCTCTATTATATGCCGACGAGACGGCGTGGCCTGTGAAGAACCATCCGGTCAGTCTCTATGAAAACCATGAATACAGGCTCTCTCTCGCTAGACAAATCTACGTGTCCGTGTGTGAGTTTTTTAACGGACAGGTTTGTGTGCATATTTATGGGGAGAGGGGATTAGACTGCAACACGAGGACGATGTTTCGTAGAATCTTGGGAGATCTCTGGTTCGAGTGAAACTGGGACAGCTAACTTTTGAGTTGGGATTGAAATCCTTTTCGAGTCTAATGAGAATTGAACACTTTTGAAATTCATTTCTGAAAACTGATCGAACGCCTTGCAATGTTTCTACCAAAACTGTATTCTTGTTAGCTAAGTATTGAACGTAGAATCCTAGACTGAATGTAAACTACGATTCTGCTGTCATAGTAAGCGAATGCACAGCTCAGTTAGCCGACTGTTTACAGAATACAGGTTCCATGCCTATTAATAAAGTGCTTCCTGACCGGAACATCATTTTCTGCTAGACAGTTGACGTGAATGTGCCTCGATGATCAGTTAGAACGCAGCAATAGTTAATTACTGTTGATTAATAAAATATCATTCGACTGACAATGTTTGCGATCCGCGCATCTGCGATTCTAATTACCTGTACACGCGGATACAGGTAATGTTTTCTCTCGTGCAGATATGTCCACCATATCGCAACATGTTCCCGTTCCCATTTGCATCGATTCGATTCAATACTGCAATATTGTTGGGATACTTCGGTTATCTAGATTGCTGACTGTCGTTAACAAACCCGGCATTGAATTGCGGTAACTGATACACGGAAACGTAACGCGTCGATATATAATCGGACTGTTTCATAGATCTAGCTGAAATGATTTGTAAAACTGTTATCGGAATAGCGAATTGCGTGCATTCATGGCAAAAATTTCCAACAGCTGGAAATTATTAAAGAGAGAAGATGTTGTGCGATAGATGCAGACAATTTTTATTTTGCATAGACAGCTGCAGTCTGCTAACAGCACCCGCTCCAGCGGGTCGTCGCCCCAGACAAAAAGACAAATTGCCCCCACCCCCCACCCCTTAAGAATATATACAGGATTGTCCAGCAGGAATATGAACAAATGTTTTATATAAAATATCCTTCATATGAAGGGGCACATTTAATGGCGCTATGCACATTTTTCCATAATGGCCCTTTAAGGGTCAAACGAAAGGCAACTTAATTTCTTCAAATGGAAACCCATATTTTTTATTTTATATTCTTATTCTACATCGAAAAATAATAATATTTCGTATAAAACATTTTTTTCCTGAACATTTTTTAACGATAAATGTTGCAAAGCTGGCATACAACATGTATTGTGAATCTTCATCTAGTAGGCGGCTATAACGCCTATTCAGTGTCGTCAGGTCGAGAAAATCGAGGGGAATTATGTACCCGTTCTCTAATGACCAGTCCAGTCTACGGCACGGGCACCGTGGTATACGGTCTCAGTGGGGGACGTTGGAGTGTGCGCATGGTGCTGGAATAGGATATTGGAAGGGGAAAAAGAGGGGAATATGTGAGCTCCGTTTGGAGTTCAACTGGCGACACTGCACGTATTCCTGTCACTGCTTACTAGATTTTTATGACTTCAGACCAAACTCAGTATTTTTTGTCAGTACAAATATTGGGATATTCACCACAATTTGTTTAATAAAACCGTGCATGCTAGGAAAAAATGTTTTATACGAAATATTATTATTTTTCGGTGTAGAATAAGAATATGAAATAAAAAATATGGATTTTTTAAAGGGCCATTATGGAAAAATGTGCATAGCGCCATTAAATGTGCCCCTTCATATGAAGAATATTTTATATAAAACATTTTTTCATATTACTGCTGGTTCCGTAATAATTAACTGTCTCAAGATAAATGGAGCACCCTGTATATTTTTTAAATAAAGGTACATATTTTTTATTTTCAATAAAAATCAAATCATTTTATTTTGATTTTAATAAAAGCAAATTTTCTATTAATTGGGTATTTATCACATTAATATTTTTGTCACACTTACAGCCAAAATGGCGCCCTTAATTTTTTGGCGCCTCGGGCAAATGGTCGTGTTGCCCGCCCCCAGAGCGGGCCCTGCTACTAATTACGTACATGAAAAATTGCGGACCGATAAAATCAATGTTTAAAATCTCCGAGCGGTCTCATTAGCGATAAGTGTATCCGTCTGCAGAGGAATCATAAATGTCTTAAATCTGGGTATCAAATATTTCCAGGATATTTATGAAAGTTCACGGAGTAGTATATCAATCTTCTCCGAGGGCTTCGCGGCCCCGTCCCCGGCTAGTTTGCATTCCGGTGCATCGCGCAATACCATTTATCTTCCATTAACATAGGAATCCACGTGAGGCAGACAAATTTTCGTGCAACGATTCACCGCGGGGCCCCGTCGGATCCCCTTTTTACGTTCCGCCGGGAGCATGATAGATACGTTGCGATACCGGGACGCGGACTATTCATGCGACCGGCATTACTCGCGCGCGCTTTTCGTGCCGTCGAGTGGCACTCGTCGCGCATTCGAAACCGAGAACACGTTCCCGTGCTCGCGACGATGAAAAGATACGCCCGAAAGACGTAATACAACCACTCGTAATCAAGGCCAATCAGAACCGACCGAATCTGTCACGCTCCGCATGAAGAATCGGGTAATTATGCACGCCGCCGACGAGTAACAATCCTCGAGCTGCTGGTAAAGTCATGTTAGAAATTCTTTTTCCTTGGACGAAGACTTTTGTGGACTACTGTATCGTATATCTGAGACGAATGGAAATTTGATTTTTTCTAGCAATTTCCATTGTAACTGGAACTTCTTGGCTTCTCATACAGAAGGCGATACAATTGGATCTAAAATCAAGTTACGAATTCGATTTCCTTAGAAAATTTCTGTAAACCAGTGCATCATTCATCTTATACGATGGGAAATTTTATTTTTTAATACCTGGATCATGGAAGTTTTGAACTTCTGTATCCACTTTTCTCCTAGGACAAGAAATTACCTTCTTAGATAATATTCTACCCTGAGAAAATGAAATGTGTAGCAATTTTCGAAGCGTCCTCTGCAAATAGGACCGTTTGAAGGGTGTTTGAGAGTTCTAAAATCTGAAGTTGGTACCATTTTACTCCAAGGATAAAGTAGAACTTTGACAGGGGATGCTCCACCGTAATTGCACTTAAAGATAAGAAATTATTAGTAGAAGGATCAATAACACTGTCCAACACCAAATTTGTTCCCTAATTACTGTTGGGTCTTTCTTATAGAGTTTTTTGCGCTGATTTCAAATCTGTTCTTAATTTTTTTCCTATACGCACAGTTTTTGAGAAACATGACATTGAAAAAAAAACATATTTTTCAATTTTAAGCAAATATTGTGGTGTTATTATAAAAGATATTAAATTGTTCTTTATACCAAAAGATTCTATAGACTTTCCCGAATACAGCGATATCCAATATTAATACATTATGATTGTTTAAACTTGTTTAAACAATGATTAAAGACGGAGAGACACCACTTTTGCATCAATTTTTTAGGATATATTTCGATTTATCTCAAAAAATAAGGGTTTAGCGGAAAATCTAACTATACCATGCAATAGAGCAGATTTTTATCTTGAGAAACCCCGCTTTGAAGTTTGAAGCGTCGACGTTTTTTTCGAACCAGAAAGCAAAATATCTTCGCCCGACATGAGTTGCCGCCAGTGGCGCTCACCACTACAACGGTCGTTCGCCGCTTCGTATCCCGTCGCTGCGTCATATCTCGTCCAGAGCGCCACTGGCGGCAACTCATGTCGGGCGAAGATATTTTGCTTTCTGGTTCGAAAAAAACATCGACGATCCAAACTTGACAGGGTGGCTTTTCAAGATAAAAGTCTGCTCTATCGATTGGTATAGTTCGATTTTCCGCTGGACCCTTATTTTTTGAGATAAATTGAAAAATATCCTCAAAAATTGGTGCAAAAGTGGTGTCTCTCCGTCTTTAATGATTTTTTAAACATGTTTAAACATTCATAATGTATTAATATTGGATATCGCTGTATTCGGGAAAGTCTACAGAATCTTTTTGCTGCAAAGAACAATTCAATATCTTTTATAATAACATCACAATATTTGTTTAAAGTTGAAAACTATGTTTTTTTTCCAAGCCATGTTCCTCAAAAATTGTGCGTATAGGAAAAAAATTAAAAACAGACTCGAAATCAGCGCAAAATACTCCATAAGAAGGACAAATCAGTAATTAGGGAACATAACAAAAATTGAAATTTGTCGGACAGTGTTATTGAAAATAAATTTAGTATCATTTAAATTTTAAAAAAGTAATTATTTTTTTTATTAATTTAGGATATTTTTTAATAGATTTAGTTTAAGAAGAAGTTATTATAGTATAAATTAATAATAAGGTTCAATATATTTGGCTTATTTGAGGGATAAAAGAACAATATCGTTAGAAATAGGTGATTGACTACTATAATTTGGTTTAAGAGACCATTTCTTTTTTTCGGACATCTAATGAAAGAGTATTATGTATAATAATTTTAAAATAACAATTTAATGTTATATTTTTAACTTTTTCTTTAATTTATTTTATTAACTCAATGAATAAAATTTTTATAATTAGTTCTTTCAATTACAATCGGCATAAAACTATGATACGCCCCACAAATTTGTGAACATTCACCAAAATATAAATCAGGGCGTAAAGAAATAAGAGGTATTTGGTTAATTCGGCCTGGAGAAGCATCTATTTTAATCTCTATTGTAGGGACAGTTTATGAATGAATTAATTAATATTAATATTTTTCTAAAAGGGCTCGATGTGTGACCGGCCTCGTTGTTTCTTATGGAACTCGTTCTCGGAACTGGATCTAAAATCAAGTTACGAATTCGGTTTCCTTAGAAAACTTCTGTGAACCAGTGTATCATTCATTTTAGACGAGTGGAAATTTTATTTTTTAATACCTAGATCATGGAAGTTTCGAACTTCTGTATCCAATTTTCTTCTAGGATAAGAAATTACATTCTTGGATGATATTCTTTCCTGAGAAAATGAAATTTGTAGCAATTTTCGAAATGTCCTCTGTAATAAGAAGACAACAAGGTTAGTGTAAAATGGAAATTCGTGGTTAGTAATAAACGTAACAATTTCAAATGGTTTCGGATTTCTAAAATTTGAAGTTGGTACCATTTTGCTTCCGCAATAGGAAACTGCATTCAGAGAAAACGAAACTTTAAACACTTCTCGAAGTATCGTCATTAAAAGGAATACAACACGTCAGTGCTAGATGAAAATTTCCCTAAATGACTAATTGCAAACAGGACCGTTTGAAGGGGGTTTGAGAGTCCTAAAATCTGAAGGTGGTACTATTTTACTCCAAGGATGAGGAGGAACTTTGACAGGGGATGCTCGACCGTAATTGCACGGCCCTTTGAGCAATCTCCGAATTGTCCGCGGCAGACGGTAGACAAAAATGTTCACGTAGCGTCGCAATTAGTATCGCTCGGTGGCATCGGAGTCGCGTGGGCGTCGGAGTCAGCGAGGCGGGCGGTAGCAGGCCGCGCCAAAAGTGCACGAGTAATGTCCGGCGATTTGTCAGAGGGACAATTTGTAATCGTTTGTCAGCCGCTGTACACCGTAAACACAACTAACTGCCGTCTTATTCAAATGAGGGCGGGGGCGCAGCTCTCCTTAGGCCGATGCCTATCCGCGCAGCCTCGCCTTTTCCAAACCTCTCCTCTCTCTTCTCGACTCAAAATTCCCTCGGCCATGGTGGTGCCATGTCCTCCGTCATTAATCTTCAAGAATTTTCCCGCCCTCTGCCCTCCGGAGGGCTGCAAAGACGCCCCTTTCTCGCTCCGATGTTTGCTGCTTCAGCGTGTTTATCGGGTTTTCGGAAAAATTGGTTGCTGACCGTAAAACGGCGAACTTAAGAGTCCTGCGACTTTCGCGCTACTACTGTGACCCAGTTACCCGTGCCCGACAGAGAAAACCGTGGTGCCGGATGTTTGTTCGCGGAAAAGGAAAATATTAACACGATGACTGTTGCCGTAGCCATTCGGATTTCTTCGATTCAAAGTTATTAATTTAGCATTATTATACAAGATGAAGATGTGGAAATAGTCATTTACGATACGATTGTTTGTTTCAGGGAAGCTGCAAGGGATGCAGAGGAGCTCCCGCGATATTTTTTATTGGGGTAAGTATTTATTTTTTCTCTTGAAAAAGAAACGATTCGTCAATAAAGTATGGTATATCAATGCTTTTAAAAAGACTTGTACTATTTTACATAACGGAATCAGTTTACATATTCCTATCGTGGAACGTCGAGCATAGGTAACCTAAGTGGCTGCATAATATATTCCAGCAGCCACTTCTTGTCGGAAGATAAAAGGAAAGCTAGACATAACGAAGGATAAAACTGAAGTGGCTGAATGAACTTCAAGTAGCTAATTCAGAATTGAGTTAAGAAGTGTTGGGAACCTAGTTTTCTTTATTCTAGAGGAGTCGCGATTATATCCGAATTCTTCACTATATGAACAACCACGAAGCGCACCACGCGTAACACGATTTACTGTAGAGGGTGTCACGAAATTATATGTCGTGGACACCATAGCGCGATTCTACACCCCCGATTTAGTCGAAAATGACGTAAGAAACCCCCCGAGAAGAATTAAAATTTTAAATCTTAAAAGAAAATTTTGGTATAAAAATTTTAAAAATTTTAATCTTTAAAAAAAATTTTGGTTTTTTACTTTGTTTTTCATGTTCAAGGTCAATTTTTCGGGGGTTTCTCACGTCATTTTCGAGTAAATCGGGTGTAGAATCGCGCCATGGTGTACATGACATATAATTTTGTGACACCCTGTACAAGTAATCAATCACAGTAATATTTGAGATTGTTAATAAATTATAGAAATGACAATGTTGAATGTATATTTAAATTTTGAAACAAATGTATTCAATCATTTCGCACGGAGAGAGTTTTACGAATCTAATAATTTTAGTCTGAAGTACAAAAAGTCTGCCATTTGACCGATGGTGGTAGGATTAGTGTTAAAATGGCGTGATCCTTTTCGGTGACCGAGCAAAGCTCGATCGATCAAATTCAAAATTCTGGTCAATTAATGCCGCGCTCATCCGATGACTGGCATCCCGGTCTGACAGAATAATACCATCAGAGAGTAGACGCCGTGGCGCCAGGACTCATCTGTATTGTCTATGTGGTTGCGGGGGAGGATTCCATAAACGCGGCAGCGGCGACAGGAGGAATCGTCCTCGAGATACACGCGCGCCACTCGACGCCCGACGATTCACAATAATCTCGTCGATACCCACGACCAACCATCCATCCACCCTCTGCCACCCCTTCCCACCCTTTTCCACCCTTTGCGAGACCTCGAAGTGCTGACTGGAAGACCGTGTCCCCTTCGCTGGGCGGGGCATAATTTTCGAAAATCGATGCCTGGTTTACGGAGTGGACACCGCCTCGTAAATATCAACGAATTTACAGCGATCGTACGCGCGACAATGCGGAAATAAAACGGGGGGATATACGAGTTCTCCTGACAAATTCGAACTTAAGACCCACCCCCTAGAAATTTATCTCGCGTCATTTTTAACGCTCCTGCCGGCGGAATTGTTTGTTCGCGGGAAGTTTACACGTTTGCGGGACGAGAGTGGTTAGATGAGCGACCTTTTGTGTAGGTCATTATTTACTGTCGTGAAACCTCGCTTATTCTTAGGTTCACGTTCTTTAAGTGAATTTTTATTACTACGTTTTGTCTGTCTGTCTGTCTGTCTGTCCATCTCTCTGTCTGTCTGTCTGTCTGTTCGGAACAAAATTTACAATTGATTTTAAACTAACTTCCCGATGAGCCAGAGACTTGAAACTTTAAACATAGCTCAGAACTGGATGACAATGCAATGTTTTAAAAAAAAATTTTTAAAAGCCTATGCGTTTAGGAGATATAAACTATTAAATTTAACCGTTACACCTCCCCGCGCGATGCTTGGTAGTACGTGATCGCGTTCAGCGATTCCCACTCCGCGCGACAACGCTCCCTACTCCACTATGCGTTCCCACTCTGACTCATCCCCACTCCACTGACCCGCTTCGTACCGAAGGAGCTCAGGGTGCGTTCGAGTTCAGTGCGGTGTTTACAAAGTTATTACGTATTATTATACTATAATGTTTTTGTTTACCAAGCGAAAGAACAGTTACACCGAGATTCTCGAACCTTTATCCTTGACATTTTACCACGGCGTTTGTTTTCGATATGACGCGTCGCAATACCGTCTAAAATTTACTACATATCTCTGTTATAATCTCATCAAAATGTTCAAAATCGATTGTAACATTTCACACATACAAGACTAAGACGCAGAAAATAATTATTTAAGTAAAAATAAATTTATAAAAAATATCTCGTTTTTGAAACGGACTAAAAAGTGTAAAATAATTTTTCCTAGTCCCATACAGATTCCTAACCCTGTGAATTTTTAATAGCTATGAAAATACTTGTAAGATTTAAATCGAAAAACGTGGGGCGCATGCAATAGATAATTGATGCATGAATAGTTCGCCTAAATCACTAATAATTTTATTGCACTGCAAATGATATGAACTGTTGTGCGAGTTTTCTCAACGGCAGCTACTCTCTATACTCCATACTATGTTATTATCTTGCGCCCCACGTTTTTCGTTTTAAATCTTACAAGTATTTTCATAGCTATTCAAAATTCACAATCACAAATTTCACAGGACTATCTGTACGGGGTTAGGAATCTGTATGGGGCTGGGAAAAATTATTTTATACTTTTCAGTCCGTTTTAAATTTTCTTATTTGATCTTCCTACATATTCAACAAATTGTGAAATCTGTTTTTTCTGATCTCATTTAGATCATAAAGGTCGTTTGGTTAAAAGAAAAAATTGTTTTATAATTTGATTGTAATGTACAGGATGGACGACGTAACTTCCGATTTTATTTGACCTCAGAGTGTAACAAATTTCAGCAAAAGTTGTGTAAGAGATTGTCTAAAAAAATACGTAGACTGTCAATTTGTAGATACAGTATTACACCATTGATTAAGAGCATATATGGTACGAATTTCCCAATAGAGAGCTTGCAAATTTTCATAAGAATCAACAGGGGTAGAGTAGCATTTCTCGTAAATTCGCGACAACAAAGGCTCATCAAAATTCTCTTTGTCTATTGAATTATTACCGTATGCCAGGCCCCAAGAACGTCTTCGCGTTTGCCAATTTGCTTCCTGCTAATTAGATTCATGAGAGCGAGGAAGATTCGATGAGAAATTGGAAAACGCAGCGTCACCTGCTTCTCCTGCCAGGATTAATGAGCACAATTGGCGCTGCGAGGTGTTGGCTCGCGTTCGAACACCCTCGGAAAATTTGCCGGGGGGTGCACACACAGAACGGACGAACCGTGAACTTTCTGTCCGACGAATAAATTCGTCACCTCTCGTGTAAATTATTGAGGATGTTTCCGAAACTTTCCGTGTACGCCGCCGCTCGAAACTTTCGGCCTCGTTTATTCGACGAGGAGAACTCTTTTTTGGAGTTTCGGCGAAGTTAAACGATGTATATAAGCTTGTCGAGTGCATAATGCGTGCATCTTTACGATGCATGATTCACTGGACAATGAACCCATACATCAAAAACATTCCTTTCTTTCAATTTTCCCGAAAAATATTTTATAATTGATTTTAACGTTTTAACGTGGTTTCAAATTTTCTTGCAAGGATTCAGTCAAACAATAATTTTAACGTTGTGATATTTTAAAATTGAGTTGCAGTAATCCCTTAAAATTACATAAAATTTTTTTCTCCGTGGTTCCAAATTTTCTTGCAAAGATTCAGTCAGACAATAATTTTAACGTTGTGATATTTTATAATTGAGTTGCAGTAATCCCTTAAAATTACATAACATTTTTTTCTGCGTGGTTTCAAATTTTCTTGCAATCATTCAGTCAGACATTAATAATTTTCACGTTGTGATATTTTAAATTGAGTTGCAGTAATCCCTTAAAATTACATAAAATTATTTCTGCGTGGATCGAAATATTCTTGCAAACATTCAGTCAGACAGTAATTTTCACGTTGTGATATTTTAAAATTGAGTTGGAGTAATCCCTTAAAATTCCACAAAATGTTTTTCTGCGTGGTTCCAAATTTTCTTGCAAGCATTCAGTCAGACATTAATAATTTGAATGTTGTGATATTTTAAAATTGAGTTGCAGTAATCCCTTAAAATTCCACACAATTTTTTTCTGCGTGGTTCCAATTTTTAAACAAGTCTATTATAAACTACAATTTCTTACCTTCCATTTACGCCCTCGAACGTTAATAAATTACACTGCTGTGAGATTTTTAAGTCGATTTTTCCGAGTTATCGGTTTGGATAGTCTATTTATTGGGATAATTTGTTTAGTCAGTTTATTTTTCTAATCCGTTTACCGATGGAAATAATGTCACAGCTTAAAGGAAACATTATTGCAGAAGTATTTAACATAAAAAGCGTGGAGACCGTTACGAACGGTGTTTAGCGAATTTTTTGCGGAGGGTGTTATCGCGATTTGAGCGATGCTAGAAAATAGGAATTAAAAACACGCGATAGTGAACCGTAAAAGCTAGGAATTTCTGGCACGCGCGGGAGGTTAGAAGCGAGGACAAAATTAATTTCACCGGCAATGCGTGTCGGGCCGGGTAGGTGGGAGGCTCGCGTGCACCTCGTTTACAGAATATTATGCTTCGTAGAATAAACTACGTAGAACGATAATGGGAGTGCATCTTTTTGCCGGTGCCTCGTTCAAAGAGCATCGTTGATAACTGGTGTAGTCACTTCATTACGATTACATCGACGTGTACTTACGCAACGCATGTGCAAGGGCCGATCGCGGGAGATGAGGTGCTCGATAAAATTTTCACGAAGCAAAGTAGTCGAGGAAGAATTTATGGAGCGGACCTTTCCGAACCAATATTTTTACCGAGAGACATTTTCCAGAAACTATTACCGAATGGAATAACAGAAACGTTGTTAAATCAAATAATTGAACGTCGTTGCTAAATAAATAATTTTTCCGATTTACACCATTTCCTCGTTTACCTGCAGGCTTTTTGTAACTTTACCTTACACGAGTTCATTGCCACTCTATTTTACACGACAGTTACATTACGAGTTCTTTAGAACTTTGCTTTAAGCAAACTCTTTACGGAAATTAAGTCCCTACCGCCGCGCCGCACAGTGGGCCAGATCGGCGCGCTAGCTGTTCACACGTATTTCACCATTATTTCAAAACATAAAGACCACATTAAATATATCGTCGGATTCGTCTTGTCATCAGCTATAATATTATTGAATAGAAAATATATAGTTATAAATAAATAATGAAGGTAAACACCATTTTTTATTAAAAAAAAGAAATTATTGAAATTTTTTGTATTGAGATTTGTAGAAGACTGAGTACTGATTACTTTTTGTAGGAAACATTTTTTTGTTACAAAACCGGAAATGTCTGTAAACTCGTGTGAATAATGAATAATATTTGAATACTGGTTATTCAGGCATTCAAACAAGAGTAATTCATAATTATTGAATGAATGAAGTTTATTATATTTAATGAAATAACAAAAATGTGTTATTACTGTCTTATTTAAAAAATTACAAAAATTCAAACAAGATTAAGTATTATATTTTACAAAGTTATTGACTATATTCGATTGGTCATACGGATTTTCTGCTTATAACTCTGTTTATCTATGAATAAATAAAAATCTATACTATAATTCCTCTTAACAAAGGTAAAATACAGGTCTTTAATATGGAAAAACTGCTCTGATGCTATACTACGATGCTGTTACTATAATCTTTCAAATACAAATGATTCAACTGTGAGCTAGTAATAAGTTCGAATGCTTATCAATTGTTGTATAATCTAAAAAATTCATAAGATAGGTCTGGGTTAGGTCTTTACACTCTTAAGAGCTGCTGAGTGGTCGTCAATGCGTCTCGCGCAACGCGACTCGCCGCTGAATTGCGTGTCACGCGGCGCTTTAAACCATCATAATTTCCAAGTTTGGAGCGATTTGGATGTGAAATTTGCAGGATCTTTAAGAGGAGACGTTGCTGAAAATGTTCTACTTTGTTAGATCGCGACACTCTGTAACACTTTTCACTTATTCATTGTCAAAGGTGAAAAACATTGACGGTATTCCTTAGTTGACTAAGTATTTTTTTTATAACAAATTATAAACATTAATGTTTAGTTCCTGGTGCGTTCTAAACATAGATATACATTCTTCATACAAAAACAAATTGGGCACTTAATCTTTAGTAGGTTTTCCAGGACATCGTTTTGAAGAAAAGGAATTTTTTCGGTGATAAATCGTATCTGGAAAAGTTTGATCTTTGAACGCTTATTGTAACGAGAGTTTTTAATAACTTTAATTAATATTATCGTTTTCGAATGTAATGGACATTTAAGAATCACTGTGCATTGGTTAAAAATCAATATGAGGACTTTCATTTCTTAGCTCATGAACAGCTAGCGCGTCGATCTGGCCCACTGTGCGCCGGTTTGACCGTCTCCTAGTTAAATCATAACCTCAGTTTTCAACGTTGCATAAGTCGTACCTGTAATTTGAGAATTTTCGAGAAAAAGAATTTTGTCTAATTTCCAGTAAGATAAATGAACACGTTGCAGTCTGCTTAGAACTTTTGTGAACTGAGGATACAACAGTTTTTGTCATCTTTATTTTAATATGCATTACTTGGCAATTAATTTATTCGTGTCATATAATATTAAAGTGGTAGTCAATTTATTCTACCTAGATGCCGGTGAAAATGCTGAAATCTTATAAAAATAATTTATTCACTCGTTGATAAACGTTCATTCAATTACAAAAGCCATTACAAATTCATGATTTTCTAATTTTAATACGTGATTTTCACTGATAGCAATTACCGTAAAAATAGCGTAAAGTTAATCTCGTTTTAGAGGAACGATTGTGAACGGATCAATGGGAGTTCGTTAGTATCAGGAAAGATTATTCCTCGACGTTAATGCTTCATAGTATAATCTTGGTCTCAGCGATGCTAGACGTTTGAGCATCGTCGCAGACGGAATAACTTTATGCAAACCGACGATCATAGGGAACGCGCACGATCCAATTAACAGAAGATGACAGCTGCCAAGCACACAGAGGAGCTCTCCCAAGCCGATGCCACGGAATGCGTATCAAGAGCGATCGATGAATCATTAACCTGCGACGCGTGCTCGATTGTCGCGGACAAGACCTTTGTTCGTTGTTTAATTGATAATCCTCACTCGATGCCAGGCCAAGTCGGACGAAATGAGCCACCTGCGCGATAGTGTGGTCTGACAGGTCCTCGGTATACGACCGGTATCCGACCAACTAAATGAGAATCAACCGTCACGGTGTGTAATCTTTCGTGCGAGATTATATTGTACGATATCTCTCGTGCCTCTCCTGTAAGTCTGGCTAATTCGAACACTATGAATCCTACTGACTGGCGTCGGCTCTACCACTCACTGTAAGTGTTCGTGTCGCTGGCGGCTTTTGGACCGCGCATTACGTTGTTGCCATACGAAATTTCCGATCTTCAACTATAACATTACCACGTTCACTGGACCATATATGTCAGAGACAACCATTTACATAATTGAACTTTTTAATCTACTCAATAACGTTCTAATATTTTTGAGGTATTGATAATTTCGGTGACCTTGGGTTAATACTTTTATACGTAGAATAATACAGGGTGGAAATTATAAAGGGTTACAGACGAATATCTCCAAAAATATTAATAATACGCAAAAATGTTTCCGATGTAAGTTGTTCAGGACCCAGGGGCACATCATGTGATGGGACTTTTAGTTTTCCCGGTGGACACTCCAAGGTGAGGCGAAGATCAACTTTCTTTTTTAAATGGAATGTCCTATTTTTTATACCATAGATCAATATAGTATCAAACTCTGAGTATAAAAGTGTTGACCTTCATATGTCCTAAATCTAATAGTTAACGAGATATTATTGAAACAATTTGCTTTCTTCTTTGGATAATATCTCGTTAACTATTAGATTTAGGACATATGAAGGTCGACACTTTTATACTCAGAATTTGATACTCTATCGATCTATGGTATAAAAAATAAAACATTCCATTTAAAAAAAGAAAGTTGACCTTCTCCTCACCTTGGAGTGTTCATCGGGAAAAATAAAAATCCTACCACGTGATGCCACCCTCGGTACTGAACAACTTTCATCTGAAACATTTTTGCGTATAATCAATATTTTTTGAGATATTCGTCTGTAACACTTTATAATTTCCACCCTGTATAAGGGATCGATTGGTTTAACAAAAAAAAAGGAACATACAGATTAGGGCTGTTACTTTCCTTCGAAGGTCGAAGAATTCGAAGCTTCGATTTCGGAAACTTCGGAGCTTCGACATGTTCGATTCGTTCGATTCGTCTCGAAAAAAGTTGAATCGCGCGAATGAATAGGCTTATTTTCAAAAATGCGTTACAATTTACAATATAAGCGTCCGCGATGCGAAACTTTCGACGTAGCTGTTCGCAATTTCGCATCGCTAGGACCGCTCTGGGAAGCGAGACGCGCGGCTGGGTCGAGGGGGCGTAGTTCTTGAAAACCGCTTCGAAGTTCCCTTCGTTCCTTCGCATCTTCGAAGAATCGAAGCTTCGGAAAAGTAACAGCCCTAATACAGATGGAATTGAGTAACCTCCTCCTTTTTCGAAGTTGGTTAAAAAATTGGGTTGGATTAAAGAATAAAGTGCAACTGCACGTGGCGGTTGCATCGGTGCATCCACATGAAAAATAAGGTTATATGATTTAAAAAAAAAAACAGTAACTTGTATACTATTTAAAAGATGTTGCTGGAAATTTGGATAGATAAATTCCTGCCATTTTTATAAAGTAATGTAAAATAGTCACTTAATGTACTGTAAAATAAATCGCAAAGGGTTGAAGGAAAAAATCTGAATGAAGAGTCTATGATAAAGTTTGTGCAAGCACAGTTGTGCCTCTAAAGATATGAAGGAACTGGGAGGGCGAACAGGTCAGCGAGGAGGAAAGACGCGTATCAAAATTCCATAATTGGGGTAGGTAGGGCACCCTCCGGTGTCTGGCGGGTAACGTTCACGTCACGGTTAACAGTGACGTCGATGGGAACAAGCACGTACACGGTAACCGACGTCTTCTGTCAATTCGGCTTTCCGGATTATTACAGCAGGATTGCGTAGAACCCGTTTACCCGGAACGTGTTGCGCAAGCGATTGCCGTCGGCAGGACTGCGAGGCTTGAGGGGGGGGCGATAGGGGAGGTGTGCAGGACGAGGGACGATACGGGGGGGTTGGGAAGGTTGAGGGTGGTTCGACGGGGAGCCGCACGACGTCTGCCGGAAATTGTAAACGTCCTCGAATCGCGTGCAGCCGGAAGGTGCGACTGACAGTACTCGGACCCCATAATGCGCTCCCGGAGCCTGCTACTGCTGCTGGTTCTGGTTACCCGCTCGCCAGGCTTCCGTGCCGCGCCGGAAACTTGCGCGCTATACAAAACCACGTGTTCCTCGAGGATGATGGGACTGGATGGATATTCAGTCGAACTTCCAAGATTGCACGTAATTATCTTGCCCGGCAAGTTCTCGCGCCGGTTAGGTTCCCGTTGCGTGAAACGCCATACCAACCCTGCGCGCCAGTGACAACGATACCCCGAACTTTGATCACTGCGGATCCACGGCACCGAGTCTATAGACTGTGTCGGCTTTCTAGGTCTCAGGCTTTCAACCAACCCTTTCTGCACGCATGTCGGCGTAACGTAACGAATCATTTTATCATTAACCCTCGAACGGCGGACTTGTTTTACGCTCACTTTCTGGAAGCTGCAGTCCTCGACAAAGTAATAAGACACCTAGCATATGTTTAACCCTTTGGCTACGGCAGACTTTGGCACGCACCGGCCGTACGGTACGGTACGAATCCACTCGCGACGTCGACTGGGTACGGTGAAGTTTTTCCTTAATATGTGTCGGACGCCAATAGGCGCCTACAGTACCAGAAAGCCAACATGTGTCGGACGTCAATAGGCGCACACAGTAGTCAAAGGGTTAAATTTCTTGCATTTAAAGGTGGAAAGTGTACACTCCGTTGTATCCTGTATATGGGTTACCATGGGTTCGTCGACAACTCATTTGACCGACACTGTTTTGATCGACACGACCTGACCGATAATAACTTTCGTCGACACTATGTTTTCGTCGACATTGTGAAATCGTCGACAAATGATTTGACCGACTCTATGTTTTCATAGACACGGTCAAATTGTCGACGTCTGCTGCTTTCATCGCCAGTCCGTGTTTAGCGACAGGTTTGATTCGTATTTGCTAATGTTGACTAATCGTTATTATCACTGTTATGTTCTAGACGCATTTAGTTGCTTGTATAATAAAAATAAAAAGAAGTACAAAGCATTTCTTGAAATAAACAAACTTTATTAATAGGTACACACAAATGAACAAAAATCATAATATTTCATTTAATTTCAAACGTGTCTATGAAAACATAGTGTCGTTGAAATCATTTGTCGACGAAAACATAGTGTCGGTCAAATCATTTGTCGACGATTTCACAACGTCGAGGAAAACATAGTGTCGACGAAAGTTATTGTCGGCCAAATCGTGTGGATCAAAACAGTGTCGGTCAAATGAGTTGTCGACGAACCCATGGTAACCCCCTGTATATTGCATACTATTTCCAAAGTAAACATGTACAATCTTAGGATTGTATTGCGTACCATAGCAACATTAGCGAAAGATATGTAAACACGGTCTGACATTAATGCGACAAAAGTATAAGACACTAACAGAAAAATGTTTGATTAAGCAAATAAAAATACAAAATTAATACTTTGTGATACCTTCCTTGAATTGAATTACGTCTAGCAATCGCTTTCGGATAGTTTTATATAACTTTTCGATTTGTTTTTGTTCTAAATGTGTCCAATTGTGATTTATACTTTCTTTTAGTTCATTTACGTTATTATATTGTCTCCCATTCGCGTAGAATCGTCTTGACAAATCTCCCCACACATTTTCTATATTATTTAAATCGGGAGAACGAGCGAACCATTCCAAAATATTAATATTTTTTGAAGAAAAGGATTGTTTCACAGATTTTGCAGTATGAATTGCTGCATTATCCTGTTGAAAAATATAGTCACAGCGCGTGACACGAGCTGCAGACTTGTTTAACTGATCTGTTCGTTTTTCGTGGACGTTACAAATTCCCGAGATATTCGCAGAAAACTTTCTTACCAGTCGATGAATTTTGCCTATAAAGTGTGAATCTGTGAGACGGATCTCTTTAATCGATGAAGCGGATTAGAGAGAATGGGAAGCAGAGCAGCAGGAGTTGTAGAGATGAAGAGTGGGAACTGGATCATTTTAAGCTTTGCAAATATTACAATACGAGAGACAGTGGTTACTGTTCAGTCAGCTAGGATGTCCAACACGGAGTGATAGGTTATTATGATACCGGAGCCGTCGAACCTGCGAGAGCTACATATTTCTGCCCCCAGGGGCATGCCCGTTTCCGTTTGGACCGTAAGTAAACGTCCCTCGAGTACCATAGATCCGGACGGGTCTACCTCTGACCTCCATAAGGTTAACAACACGCTGCATTACGGTCCAGGTGCAGCGGTTCAGACACTGAGCGTTATTTCATGAAATGGAAATTGGACTGAATTACGTGGATGTGATTGCTGCTCTCGGATTGTGCTCGCTGCGCTTTGTCCGCTTGTTGTACTAACGATACTCTACATGGTATATTACTTTCTGATGTGCATATTACCTTCAAAACAATCGATCCTCTACATAATTATCTTTAATTATTTTAATTACTTATTAAAGGCCACCGGAAATCTGTACCGAATAATCTGCTAGGTCCTCAAAGGATAAACAAAATTACGAACATGCAAAATCCTCGATCCACTTACAGTCACGTTCATCCGCCAATAGCAATCAACTTCAGCGAATAATTTTCTCCGCAAAAACCGCGAACACCCGAAGAACAGCGTCGATGAATTAATGGTGACAAATTACGGCAGTCCGGCGGCCGCCGCAGGGAAAGTCTTGTTGCTAATGGGATGACCCATTAAATCCCCCGGTGAAATTGAATTCCGTTCGCGGTCGAATCGTTGGACGAACGCGACAGAGGAGAAAATTTCTCGCAGCCGAGCGATATACGTATCTCTGATATCGTATCGAGCACTCTGAGTTACGAACGCCTATCAAGAACGATGGAAATCAGCCCTGTCCGTCCACCCCCGCGCCCTTCCGCAGCAATATACGATCACGTGACAGGACCTTCTGGTGTCTGGCACCGAAACGATCAGGAATCGATGTTCACGCGTGCCTTGACTCGGTCCGACATACCCGACGAATGTTCGTGCCGTCGAGTACGCGGGTATCCGTGGTATCCCGACACGAGTACCTCGCCCACTCTCCCTTGCAGACTTTACACATCGCGTGGGACTGCCACAAAGACGTTCTGCGACCAGTGAATCGGCACACTCTCTCGTAAATACAATATTACAAAGCGGACGATGAAGAGGGAACGACGAAACCAGTGTCCTCATGGCCAGAACACTAAACCCACTAGAAGTAGCTGGTCTCTGTTACTTCATAAATAATAAAAACGTAATAAAATGACACGATTCTATTTATTTAGAGTTTATGCGATTTTTATTATATCGCTGCTCCGGAAGTATAATGACGCAACTGTAAAATTTGGTGAAATTGACTTTATTGAGATGGCGGGCTCAAAAATGCATTTACTAAATGTTTGTAAATCGACATAATTGTACGTACCAAATTTTTACTTGTTTTCCTTACTCCTATAACGACAGAAGTGTAAAATTTGTCATGCATTTTCAGAAGAACAATGCCGTATTTACATGGTACTGGCGAGGCTGGTATTTATTATTTTATAAATTGAAATAACTTAAAAGTTGCGATCATAACCCGCAATTTCTATAAACTACTCTCATAGAAGAATTAAACCGAATCTATAGGCCATTCTATTAAGACAAATTGGAATTATTTTTCTTTTGCTTGTCCTGTAAAATTTCAATTTTTGCAGTTCTGTCATTATACTTCCGGAGCAGCGATATTTGGTTGTTCGGAAAGTAATTTCGTTCTTTCAACGGAAAATGGGAGACGATTTTTTACAGTTCATAAAATTTTATAAAAGAAAATTAACCCGACTTCGAAAAAATTCAGTAAAAAAATGCACTTCAAAGTATGAAATAATTTTCATTTAATTTATGTGAATACATACGAACTTAAATACAATACAATCTTTTCGGAGGCGGCGCAAAAATTGTAAATTTTCCAAATGACAGATGTTGCCGATTATGATTTCATTGAAATATGATGGACTTGGAAATCAGTAGGTGGGAACAGAAGATACATTAATATGTGAAAGCATGTAGAAGAATTTAAGGATTTTCGTAATTTCCAGTGTCGAAAATTTTCAATTTTGCACCACCTGCGAAAAGATTGTATTGTATTTAAGTTCGTGTGTATTCCCATAAATTGAATGGAAATTATTTCATACTTTTTAGTGCATTTATTTAGTGCGTTTTTTCGAAGTCGGTTTAATTTTTTTTTATACAATTTTTTTATTTCACACCTTTTAGTGGAACGAGCAGAATTTGTAGAACACCGTAGGATTGTTTATCGGCCTTATTGGTTATTTGCAATAAGAACCGAAAAGAATGAAAAAATGCAAAATTTGTTTTCAAGGGACCAATCGGGAGACATACCCTACAAAATGCAGAAGGTTTCGTCCTGATTGGTCCATCCATCTCGGAGTAATCAGTGAAATAATTTATTTTTCGCAAATAAAATCGTAAGGAATAAAAAAATGCAAAATATAACGGCACCATCCCGGGGACACTCTACAAGATGCAAAAGATTTCGTTCCGATTGGTTCAACCATTTCGGCGTAATCGGTGAACATAGGGTAAACTGTACTATTGCTGGCACTGCAGTAGTTATTGGCACTTTTGATTTAAACAGCAAATATTAAGAATTCCTGATATAGAAAATCAATTTATATTGCTGCATATTTATATTTCAAAGTAACGTTGTAAGTTTTCATAAAAGAGTTCCACATATGACTGTTAACAACGCTGGTACATCCAGTAAGACCGACGGGTAGCCACAGTGCAGTGTAAATAGTGTTTTATTAAAATTTTCGTTACGAGTAAGTATACTTTATCGATTTATAACTCAATTTAAGACTGTACTACAGATGTAATAATTGCGTATGTTTAATTATAAAACAAATAGCCTGTTTAACGTTTATTTTTTACTGTGCCAATTCATGTTTTATTCACTGAATATATTTTATAATAAATGCTTTATGACTCATAAAATTGTTTGATTTTCCTGAAAAATCTCTATTAGCTTATAATAATAACAAGTTAAACTCGTTTGAACATTTCAAAAGAAGATAAAAAGATTTTTACTATGATTTTGGCTTAGGGTGCCAATCATTGTACAGTTTACCCTACATAGAAAAAAAAAGCGAAAAAGGCACATACAGATCGAATTGAGTAACCTAATTCTTTTTCAAAGTCGGTTAAATAAATTAGTGAAAAACCATCTTGCCCCTATCACGGGGTGTAAAGAGCGCCATCCCCTACATCAAATGAAATAAAATTTTTCCCGAAGTCGACTCCAGGATGAAGAAATCGCGGCAGAACAGCCCTGCAAACAGAAACGCTCTAAACCTAAAATACATAACACCCCGAGGAGCAACCTCCACGGGACAAGGCTCAGTCAAACCTTACGAATCCTCATCCCGAGTCCTCGCGCCGATTAACGAACCAGCTGACCAAATTCGAGATTCGCCAATGAAAAACCAACGATCCGTTTAATCGGATGGGTCAGTCGTCCTCTAAGACTTTGGAGAGGGGGAAGGTGGTTGGACGGGAGAGAATTGCTCGTCGTGTCGTATCGGAGAAACGATCGCCGAGGGGGTAAGATCGTTCTGCTAGCGAGTAGAAGCGGCTGCAGGGTCACAGCCCCCAGAAGACCCGCTAGTCTGATGGTGTGCTGCGGGGGTGGGTGTTGGTACAGCGACTCGTTGTCGTCTTTACACGACGAAGAGGGTGGTAACGCTGCCGCGGGTACGGTTGCCAAAGTTTAATGCACCTTTGGTTTTCGGTCGCCGGGTTTCACCGACGGCGCACGAGGACGCGGCCGCCGTTCTGGCGCCGGTTTCCTTCTTCCTTCTTCCTTCTTCCTTCGTCCACCCTTCACCAACAGCATCTATCTTTGTCTTCATCCTCCTATTCGTCCTCCTCTTCGTCCCGCTCGTACTCTTTTATATCCGACTCCTGGCTCGGAATTCTTTCTCCTCGTCCCGCACGACTCTTCCTCTCTCGACGTTTCTTACGACCGAAGGCCTCTGCAACATCTGAAGAGATATCTTTCTATCGTTACACTTTATTGCCGAGCTCTTTCCTCGTTATTGAGCCTCCCCTCTCCCCTTTCCCCGACCTCGCGGCTCATCTCGTTGTCACTTTATTGAGCTTTAATGCTTCACTTGCTTCGCTGGCCCTTCGAGATGAGCAGCGAATACGAGACCGGGATGATTTCCGCTTCGGCTTTAAGCACTGCAGGCCCGGCGATCTGCTTCTCATTGGATAGGAGAAAGAGGCCAATCGAGGCTCGCGCTAAACCTAAATGTGACTGGTTCGCGAGAGCGACATGGTTTTATTTCGATTTTAGGCAATTTTTGGTAGGATATGTATATAGGGTTGCCAGATCTTCTATATTTGATATGAGTCTTCTATATTTGAACTTGATTTCCTATATCATATTTGAATAGCATATAATTTTCAAAAATCTTTGTTTGAATAAAAAAGTTTAAAATGTGCTATGTACCTCTTTTACTTGAACTCCTATATTTTGAACCTATCTCATATATACATAATTGCAGTTTTCACTACTTCTTCTATATTTGGATAAAACATTTCTGGCAACCCTATATGTATAATATGTCCTTCTTCTATCTCTACCTTTAGTGACAACAATTGATGAAATAAAAGCGTAATTATAGCGATGCACAGTGCGTTGTCATGGGACAAAAATAAAAAAATAAACTTCCGTCTCATCATATAATGTCGTTTCTGGAGGGTTCTTTAATATACATTACTTAAATAGGAAGTGAGATTGGAAAAAATAAACAATCGTTCACGATGCTCTGTCACGTTGCGTGCGAGCCAAAAATTTCAGTTGAAATTCATCACGTAAGCGAGCTAATGTACGAGTGTGATGAAAGTTAAAATTTTGTATTATTTGAAATGGAACGTGTTTTTGAGGGTAAGTACTTCTAATTTTTACACTGTTGCGATTCTCATGTTCACTTTTTTGGAGTGGACTTAGTAGCAGAAATTGCAACGCTTTTTGTAACTTTAATGAAGGTTTAAAAAAGTACTCCACCAAAACTCCTCCATGATTTTATATGCATAGATGTATCCTGCAAAGGATAACACTAGAATTAGCTGCCCCTAGCTGCCCGAAAATTTTGAAACAATTTTTTCAGATTTTTTTGTTTTCATTCGTTTTGATTATATTATTATTATTATTTATATTATGTATAGTATATATAACGTACGTAAATAACCACATTGCTAAACAGTCGATTTTTACTTTTGTCTCACTCGCAGTAATACATATAATTAGACTGCGGATCTTTATGCATTTATAGGAAAATTAAGTAGATACAGCGCCTGCTCTAGCGGTTACGTCGCCCCGGACAAAAAGACAAATTGCCGCCCCGTAAAAATATACAGGGTGGCCCACATAACTCTGAACAGCTCAATATCTCCGTTACTTTTCGTTGTACAAAAAAACTTCGCAGGACAAAGTTACACTGTTTGAAGGGCCACATATAACGGTGTAAGGGAAAAAAAATTTCAAGGTCATTTTTATGAGATTTCAAGGTTATCGATGTTTTTTTAAATGGAATGAGGTATTTTTTAATACATCAATCGATGCAGCTGGACATTCTTTATAAAAAAGTACTAACCTATGTATGTCGAAAAGTTAGTAGTTCAGGAGGTATTTCAATTTAAATAACTCCAAAATACCATTACTGTCGTACTAAGGTGTTAGTGTTTACTTACTTGTGTAACGCCTTAGCAAGACAGTAATGGTATTTTGGAGTTATTTAAATTGAAATATCTCCTGAACTACTAACTTTTCGACATACATAGGTTAGTACTTTTTTATAACGAATGTCCAGCTGCATCGATTGATGTATTAAAAAATACCTCATTCCATTTAAAAAAACATCGATAACCTTGAAATCTCATAAAAATGAACTTGAAAATTTTTTTCCCTTACACCGTTATATGTGGCCCTTCAAACAGTGTAACTTTGTCCTACGAAGTTTTTTTGTACAACGAAAAGTAACGGAGATATTGAGCTGTTCAGAGTTATGTGGGCCACCCTGTATATATATATATTTTAAATAAAGGTACATATTTTTTATCTTCAATAAAAATCAAATCATTTTATTTAAATTTTAATAAAAGCATTTATTTTAATAAAAGCAAATTTTCTATTAATTGGGTATTTAACACATCAATATTTTTCTCACAGTTACAGCCAAAATGGCGCCCCTAAATTTTTGCGCCCCGGACAAATGTCCGGGTTGCCCACCCCCTAGAGCGGGCCCTGAGTAGATAAAATTCAAAATTGTAGGAAAATTTTGAAATATGAAGAGGTCAATATATGATTTCTCATTTATTAAAATTATTAAGGGAGGAAATAGCATTCTACTTGATTTCTATTTCTTGCAATGGACGCAGACAATTTTTATTTTGCATAAAGATCCGTAGTCTACATATAATCAATACATACTACCATAGACGGCCCGTCAAATTTAAGTAGTTATATCTTGACAACGGTTTATGCAAAAATAATGTTTTGAAAATGTCTTAACCTCACCTATTACATAGAATACATAATCAAAAATATACATTACCGTACGAAATTTTAAAAGTGACCTTCATAGAGCTTTTTAAGGTTACAACAATATCAAACAAATACAATCATTATATACTCTTCCCTATATACTCTATAACTTTTATTTGAAACATTTTTTTATACCACTTATAGTTTTTAAGATATGTAATTTTGACCAAAAAACGGGCATTCTGACGCACGGTGCGATGCTAGAATTTTTAAATATATTGTTACCTTATTTCCGACTCATTAAAATCATTGAAAGATGAAATACACATTCTCGTCTAGGAAATACTTAAACCTCTTAAAAATACAACTATAAGTTTACAATGAAAAGTGAAACAAAGTAAGTACGGAACGCAAACGAGGGAAATGAAACGAACAGACTAAACGCTGCTTCTAATGTATATTACACAATGATCGTAAAACTGAAGCTCGATGTTAAAAACTCCGCGCCAAGATAATCTCGGAAGCTCCAGTACTTAACCCTTTCTTTGGTCGGCCGTACAGTTTTTCAAACGATTTTCAAACAGAAGAAAAAGGGTTTTGCAACGTCAGGAGGAATTCTACCTATTCATCCTACCCCGCGCGAAAAGATAATGATGAGATCTCGAAGAAGATCTCGTGATGACGCCAGCATAAAGTACCTGCCCGGCGATCATTATCGTTTTCGTCCACGACGGTGTAGCCGCGCGGGTCTACTCGGTCCGTGCTCGCATAAAATACGCATTATGCAAAACGCCACGCAGAACACGCGACGATTCGAGCGATCGTGTGCCGGTTTCGAGGATCATTTTTTCCGGTTCGTTGCGAGCCTGTATTTGTGTGGGGGAAGGTCAATTTGCATACAAAACGACTAATTTGTCACATTCGTTAGAACGAGTTCCTACCTCAATTAGGTGAAATTCTTTTCCAAAAATCAATTAAATGAACATAGTACATCCTCCAAAATTATCATATTATTAGAATATTTTTACGTGCCATCTCAAATTGTTGGAACATTTTTATTCCCACTTGGGTCACGAGTATTTCTCTAATTGAAGGAGCTCGCCTCGATTTTCCAAAGACGCCGTCTGAGAATTTGGGTTTGCAGGATCCGCAGTCAATAAATCACTCCAATAAGCAGCTCGAGTTCCTGATTCATTAAAATTTGTACGGCCACGCTCCGCCATTATGTTGCTCGATTCTCAGCCGAATATTTCGGCTTACTTTCGCCAGATGCTGCACGCACAGCAGCCGAAAGCTTCGCAAGCAGCTCTCGCTGTTAACACGACTTTGTAATTAGTTCGCTGTAGACCAGCGTACATACCTGATTTATTAATCTGCAACGAAGCGAGTTTATTGTTAACCAGCAGTGTTCCAGACTCTCTCGAAACATTCCGCAGTGTTCTTTTTCTACTGGCAACTCCGCGTCAGTCGATCGTCATCGGCATTAGGTGCAGCGGAGGCAGGTATGCATCGGGTATGCGACGCCGAGAGCCAGAACGATTGGATTCATTAAAAAAATATCGAGCTATCGGGAACCTGTCATTCGATTAACGGCGGATTCATTTCGCTACCTGGCAAGACTCGCAGATTTAATTTCGCCACCCCCCGCAAGCGAGCATCGGGGAATAAAAGAGCAGTCGGTTCCGAGGAAGCTGTTTCCGCACGTCCGCTTTAAAGGATTGACCACGACGCTTTTCCGAAGGAAAATGTTAGCCTGCGATGTCCTTCGAGCCATTGCCGGTCGGCAAACAAACGATCTTTTTACCCTTTCTCAAAGGGAACAATCTCGGGAACGGACACCATTTATTTCGAGCTGAACAGACTGCGCGCGAGGATTTCGAAGGTTCACCGAAACCTGGAATGGAATTCTTTGAAATGCAGCTGGTAATGATAAACTAGTATCGAGGTGTCAGGAATAAAATTGCTCGAATAAAATAGGTAACCATTGTTAAACTTAATTTTTAATATCGAATAATTCACATGGTCCGCACAATACTATATGGAAAGCAATAATTTCAAAAGAGAGCGGCTTATTTTCACTGGCGAGTAATAATTCGATACAGACTTTGAAACACTCCGAATAAAAGCGAGGTATTGTTCCTGTGATTACTGCATTACAGAAAAGAAAGTAATAACTTTCATAAATGAACGTTCAACAGTCGAAGGTATTAGCGATTTATCAGCAAACAAATAAGCAAGTTCGCGACAACAATCGCTGATAAACATTTCATTTTCCAGAAAGTTTAATGTGGCTATTCATGCAGCAACGCGCATCCGAAACAAACAAATAATAATATATGTAACTTGGCGAGCACATTCGCCCGAACATTAATGTAATAGAAACTGTTGCGCACAATTAACCAGAGCCGTGCGCCCCAAAGAGGTGCGTAATTTGAAATAATTGAAGAGTTGAAAGAAGGTGTCATTTAATATCGCAATAAAGGAGCCTCCGCCCAGTCATAATATTTAAAACAATATTAACTCGCACGCCACTCTTTTATCGCAGCAATTTTCTAACAATTTTAAATATTGCCGCGCGAAATTCCCGGCTAACATAATTAGCACGCTCGCATAATCTGTTAATGAATTACCCACATTATGCATTGAAAACGTCAAAGGCAAAATGGTGTGCCGCGCACTTCGAAATTAAAAGAAATTTATGGTGTGCTACATATAATTTCAAGATAAAAGCATATTGTAAATTTATTGTAACACATCTCGTAATTATACTAAATGTAATTATCAGAATCCATAGGTGAAATTTGATAAATAGTTCTCCCCTATAGGTAATCAAACATTGAAAACACTTTTTAGAGATATTCTTATTTCTATTTCATTTCATGACGCTTTTACCCGTTTACTGCGCTATAAATAATAATTAGATTATAAAATGACAGCGCTGTGTATGGAAAGCATAGAAATGAGAACCAAATCAATTTTGATACAAATGGAGCGCAGTTATAATTAAAAAGTAACATTACAAAGCCGTCGAAGTATCAAATAATTAACCCTAGTAGCACAAAATATTGTATAGACATCCATGTGATGTTAAAAGGAGATCGAACCTGTTTTTAATATTCAAAAATGCGTACATTTATTTTGCATTAAGTAACAAATATTTTTTTTCAAATATACAGGGTGTCCCAAAATTCGTGAACTTCCCGAAAGGGGGTGATTCTTGAGACTATTTCAAGCGACATTTTCCTTTGCAAAAATGTTATCCGCGGCTTTGTTTAGAAGTTATTAACGAAAAACACGGACCAATCAGAGCGCGACCTAGACGCGAGTTACCACAGTCGGCCCGGCGCGCCAACTGTCTATTGGCCGACTGTGGTAACTCGCGTATAGATCGCGCTCTGATTGGTCCGTGTTTTTCGTTAATAACTCCTAAACAAAGCCGCGGATAACATTTTTGCAAAGGAAAATGTCGCTTAAAATGGTCTCAAGAACCACCCCCTTTCGGTAAGTTCACGAATTTTGGGACACCCTATATAGTAAATATACAGGGTGAATTCGATAAAGCAGGACATCTAAATATCTCCGTTACTTTTCGTTGTACAAAAAAACTTCGTAGAACAAAGTTATACTGTTTGAAGGGCCACATATAACGGTGTAAGGGAAAAAAAATTTCAAGGTCATTTTTATGAGATTTCTAGGTTATCGATGTTTTTTTAAATGGAATGAGGTATTTTTTAATACATCAATCGATGCAGCTGGGCATTCGTTATAAAAAAGTACTAACCTATGTATGTCGAAAAGTTAGTAGTTCAGGAGGTATTTCAATTTAAATAACTCTAAAATACCATTACTGTCTTGCTAAGATGTTACATAAGTAAGTAAACACTAACGTCTTAGTACGACAGTAATGAATTCACCCTGTATATTTCATGTTACGAGAAAAATATTTTTTTATTGATGTAAAATGAATGTTTATTTAATATTGGGAATAGAATTATTTTTCCTAATGTACAAGTAATATTTATTTTATATTATTAGAAAAATATTTCTTTCTCAATATAAAATGAATCTTTATTTAATATTGGGAACAGGATATTGTCCCCCCAATTTTCAAGAAATATTTTATATTTATCATAAAAAAAATATTTGTTCCATTATACGAAAAAAACACATTTCATATTATGAATAAAATATTGGTTTCAAATACGTTAAATATTTACTTCGAATTTACTTTGAATATACATATGTTGTGCGTGTCACATATTCGATATAAATTTACATTATAAGAATATTATTTAATTACTTAGGTTTTCTTATATTCAGCAATTTACTTTTTGTAATATTTAGGCTTAGAGATAGAAGAAAATGTTACAGAGAAAAGTAAAGTAAATGTTCAAAAATATGGACTAAGTATTCATAGAGTATAACAGAAATATTTATTTTACATTTTTTAAATATTGATTGTACATTTTCTGAATATTTACTTTACATATTTTAAATATTTCATATTTGATGAATATTTAGTTTACATTTCTTTAACATTTATTTCATGTTTCCTGTATCTGTATGTAATATCTCATCTAATATTTTTTTCATATAAAAAAGTGTGGCTTGAAAAATAATATTTTAATATCTGAAAAAAATGTTTAAACAATATTTTGTTCTACTAGGGAAATTGACTAATCCTGTATTGCGTTCCGACGAGAGTATTTTTATTATAACGAACAAATATATAAACGCATGGGAAAGAATACGCGATTCAACCCCCGATTGTTCCGCGAAGTATGCTTTGAACACAGTGCCTATTTTCGTAGACAATAGGGGCTGCGCGTTCCTCTAATTATTTTTAACAACATCTATTTCCAGCCGGACGCCCAGCACAGCCGAGAAGCAATTCTCTCGGATATCAATTATTTTAAAAGTTTGATAACGAGAGCCTCGCTTCAATTTCATCCCGGCTGTCCTAATATCCTCTATTCACAACTCGTTGGGACACATTTTCATTCCACCTTTCATTTCTTTGGACTCGTGACATTCACACGACACTCGGGCGTAAACCCTGCGCTGTTATCGCCACAGTCATTTATAAATGTTCTCCCACACCCCGCGAAAGGTTTCATAGTGCGAAAGTTCATGGTGTACGTACACTGTGTGCACGTGGGAATGGCATTGCAGCCACGTGGCGCGTCCAAAAATGGCCGATTAAATTACATACATTTAATTAAAAGTGCTCGCTGGTAAACTGGTCTCACTGCCCCGGCCACAATGGACGGTGGTGTATTTTCTGCGGATGTTACAACAGTCGGTAACTCTTCTGGCGAGTAAACAGTGCTTCTAAGAGAAGATAATAATTTTTTAAATCGAACATGGGTTTGTGTATGTTTATCCATCGACCGATGGTTTTATGGGAATTTCAACAACTTATTCGGGGTACTTTTTTTTATTAAAATGGCGCTAAACACGATATAATTTGAACTGTATTTCGATACACACAGAGATACAAACAGTAAGGAGCATAACTGATTCCACACACGTTAAATCAGACAACTTTTTTATGAATGGACCAAACGACTTCAATTTCTCTATAATGCTAGAAGAATTAGTTTTTAAATGATGTGTAAAAAATATGTTGGAAAAATGCATTTGGACGGAATTGTGAAAAACAATAGTAAAAATTGATTTTTACAACCTTTTTAGCTGGGCCAATAACGAAAATTCAAAAGATGTGTCTGGTCAACTGGTATAAATTATATACGCTCTGAAAATTTCATCGACATTAGTTAATTGGTTTGCGAATTATAAACGATCAAAAGTGGTAATTTGTAGTGTACCATAAAGTGGCAAGTTTTACCATTTTTGATCGTTTATAATTCGTAAACCAATTAACCAATTTCAATGAAATTTTCAGAGCGTATATAATTTATACCAGTTGACCAGACACATCTTTTAAATTTTCGTTATTGAGCCAGCTAAAAAGGTTGTAAAAATCAATTTTTAGTATTGTTTTTCACAATTCCGACCGAATGCATTTTTTCAACTTATTTATTAGTACTTATTTTTAAACTTATTTATGAATTGAAGTCGTTTGGTCCATTCATATATAAGTTATTCTTATTTAAAATGTGTGAAATCATCAGTTGTGCTTCTTACTGTATATCTCGGAGCACTAGTTGCTGTACCTCAGTTTTACAGTATTTTTGCTGTGCCGAAATGTTCAATATAGGACATCGTATTATAGAAATTCTATAAATGATAGCAAACAAGAATCAATCGACGAACACGCACAAATCCAGAGAATATTAATACAAGAATGGGGATACGTTTTCTCCTTTAGAAAGCCAGCTCTATTCGAGGCCATTCTTCAGCTATGAATTAGTGATTTCGAAAAAAAACAATCCCCAGTAGAAAATTCGCTGAAAACGAGAAAAGCACGAGTCGATTTCCTGTCCAAACAGAAAACTGTCGGTCAGATGTTCCGGGCTTTTGGGATTCGATTCGCATTGAAACCCATGTCAACGTATCGGATGATTTAATAACACGTTGGGATCATCGTAGACGATAAACTTTTCTTTTTTTTGTTTCATTCTTTCGGCCTTTTACTTGAACGAGGCGGCGCACGGTCGCGCACAGACAGAAAATGAACGGTCGAGCATTTCGAGTGGAAAATTAACGGATTTGAAAATAGTTGAGCGTTCACGGCCGGTTAGCCGTGCGACGCATTATACATTGCCGGTTATATTCAAATCGACTTATCGATTCGAGCCACGACCGACAGCCGCCGTTTCCCCGTACGAGCCATTCATGTAAGTACGGTGTTATGCTTGTATCGTAATTAGGGTCGAGCACCTACTACCCACGCGAAATTGTTTTCCTACAAGCTGGCTCGAAGATAAAGCTCCTTTTATTCTCGCCGTGCCGCGCTTTTTCCCTCCGCCTTCTCGCCTGTTTTCATCTTTCCGTCGCGAGACACGCAAGGTGTGCGTTTCACCTGGCATTTTAGAACGGGAAATGCTTGAGCTATTTATTATGTAAGTTGCCGGATGATCGGCGAGAATATCCCGTGAATTTCCGTGTAAGACAATTTTCTTTCGTTATCAAATTAATATTTGTGAAATTTTAAGCATTATTTTTTTCATAGAAAACAAAAGATAATTGAATGAATGTGGAGAGGGCAATGACTTAATGCGTGTTCGTATCTCTCCACGACCACTCATCACTATTTGTGGCAGTCCGCCATTTTGTTGACTCCTAATACGCTTTATTTAACATATCATAGAGATATGATTACGACTCCACTTTAACTTTTAATCATAATTAACTTCGGATTTCGTTGTTGCACCAGACCGACATTTTCAATGAAACATGTACATAGTTTCGGTGAACGAACGCTCCGCTTGTTTCGAAATCTAAACATGCCCAAAACTTTTGAGGGATTGTGAAAGTATCCTCATAATTATCATCATCATTCATAATAATACAATAATAGTAGTTATATTTTTACTTTATTACGAGCACTTTGTTCTTTGTTTCCTTTCTATGTATATCATTTTATAATAAAAGTTTCAATTAGCTGTTCGTGTTCCATTATACATTATTTCATTAATTTAAACGAGACTTCCACACAGAACGGGGCAGAATTTGAATTTACAACATTTATGTTTAGAAGTAAAATTTCTTTAACCACATTACTCAATGACAAAGAAAAATAAAATATCACAAAATAAAGCGCTGTTGTTTCCAGTTTTATTTATTGTATATCGAATACATTACTGTATTCACAAAACTGTAATTAAAATAAAATCGTCCATTTTTTAATTTTTGTGTCCAGGAAGAAATCGTCATGGTACATTTGTCAATGTAATAACTCATCGTTCTCAAGCTACTTGACAAAATGGAAATAATGATGAATATACGGTTGATTGATGTATAATTGTTCGTTTCAGTGATAAATAAAATTGACACATCAGAAGGGAAATGATTTACGACTCGACTTAATAATTTACTAGTTCGAATATTTGCTACTAACAATACCAGATTTGTAGGTAAAGTGAGCTTCACAGAAAAAGGTCTCATTAATTGATACTACTGTAAATTAATATAAAGTGTCTGTAAATATGACGCAAAATAAAGTAGAAATTCTACTTTCCAGAAAATATTGCAATCCACCGCGTCTAGGTCGTTGATATGACATGATCGAAAGCGCGGAACGTATAAGTTCCGGAAAGCGAATCTCGGGGAGGATCTTCTTTCTCGCGTGAAGAAAAAATTGGTTTAAGAATCGGGGCCACGCGGAGACGGAAGCAATTTGCATGCTCGCGATTGCGCGAGCCCGGGCCCCTTAATTCTAGCATCGCTCGACGACATAAATTCGGGGATAGAAGTTTTCGGGGAGCGATCCGGGGCTGGGCCATCTCATGCAAGAAGTATCGAATCACTGATCAGCCGCGGTGCAACTTCCACGTCAATATTATCTGCCTGATGGATCGAAATTATATTATAATCCCCGGGCCGTGTGATGGATATCCTGATTGGACGGTAAATCGGTTCGCTAATAGTCCGCAGTTTTCAAAGTAGATCGTGACCTAATCGCCCCGTGAGCCCGTGTCGATCGCACTCAAACTTTTTCGAGGCTCGTGCGAGCTCTAATCTTTCGATCCGTGGTATCGGCGATCTCGCGTGAACCTCTTCCAATGTTCCTTATATGGTGATTCTTACATGGTGACATACAGTAAGGAGCATAACTCATTCCACACACTTTAATTCAGAACAACTTTTATATGAATGGACCAAACGACTTCAATGTCTCTGTAAGGCTAGAAGAATTAGTTTAGTAAATGACGTGTAAAAAATATGTTGGAAAAATGCATTTGGACGGAATTGTGAAAAACAATAGTAAAAATTGATTTTTACAACTGTTTTAGCTGGCCCAATAACGAGAATTTAAAAAATGTGGGTAATTATTTACAAAAGCACTGCGTACTCCGATTTTGATCAAATTTAAATATGTTATAGATTTCGACATGTTGAACAACTTTTTCCTTTTCCAATATAGGGGGGTCGCTTTTAGTTTTCGAAATATTTGCAAAAAACTGTCGCGAATACTCTATTGAATTTTTGGTATTCTTGCACGCTCCGCAGCAACGTAAGCCTGTTCACGCACCCATTTGTTTATTTTTTGTTTGTAAACACATTGTGGAGATGAGAAGCAACAATACCACACACACACACACCCAGTGCTTAACACGGACCCAGTGTTTCTAAAAAGAAGGTTCTGACATTATACAATATAAAATCAACTGAGACCAATACAGCATACATCCTAACTCAGTCGTAATCCAGTCCTAACCCAGTCCTAATACAGTGTTTCACATGCATCCAGTGTTTCTCAAAAGAAGGTTTCCATTACGAAGTTAACATTTGCACCAATTTTCACTATTATATTCGTAATCAGCACGTCAAAATACGTAAGGGTCTAGAGTATAATTTAGAAACACTGGGTGCATGTGAAACACTGAGTGGGTGTGTGTGGTGTCAGGCCGGCCCTTTCCGCCCCCCTTGTTTCTCCCTCATCTCTACAGCGTCAAAATGTAAACAAACGGCGCACCGGAACAGGCTTACGTAGCTGCGGAGCGTGCAAGAATACGAAAAATTCAATAGAGTATTCGCGACAGTTTTTTGCAAATATCTCAAAAACTAAAAGCGACCCCCCTATATTTGAAAAGGAAAAAGTTGTTTAGGATGTGTTGCTGCATAACATATTTAAATTTGATCAAAATCGGAGTACGCAGTGCTTTTGTAAAGAATTACCAAAATGTGTTTTGTCAACTGGTGTAAATTATATACGCTCTGAAAATTTCATTGAAATTAGTTAATTGGTTTGCGAATTATAAACGATCAAAAATGGTAATTTGAAGTGTACCATAAAGTGGCAAGTTTTGCCATTTCTGATCGTTTATAATTCGTAAACCAATTAACCAATTTCAATGAAATTTTCAGAGCGTATATAATTTATACCAATTGACAAAACACATTTTTTAAATTTTCGTTATTGGCCCAGCTAAAGAAGTTGTAAAAATCAAATTTTTACTATTGTTTTTCACAATTCCGTCCAAATGCATTTTTTCAACATATTTTCTACACATCATTTACTAAACTAATTCTTCTAGCCTTACAGAGAAATTGAAGTCGTTTGGCCCATTCATAAAAAAGTTGTCTGATTTAAAGTGTGTGGAATCAGTTATGCTCCTTACTGTACGTTGGCTATATCGATTGTCAAACATGTAGTTGATGACTTGACAAATGAATGTCCATAGTTTATTTATTTCAAGGGTCTCTACTTTACAAACAAATACAAAACCAGTGAAATAATCAGTTAAATCTCCCCTAATTTCCCTGTCTAGTATTACAGCAAAGCCTTGACCTAATAAACACCCTCGGGTCCGTACTGTTTCTTAGATCGTGTAGTTCTACTGCGTAAACCTACTGCGTACTCTTTTATTCGAACCAAATCTGCGACAGCAACTTGAGAAAGTAATCTATTCGCTCCACAAATATCCACGTACTCCATTAAAATCAACTTCTTCCAAAAGAATCCTATTATCACGCAGTTGGGAGAGAGACCATTCACCTTGAACATCCTCGGTAAGTTCCCGGAAGCATGCTGTGCACAGCCAGCTTCAAAATCGCGCGTAAGTGGCTCGTTGCGGTGCATCATCAGGCTGTGTTCCCAGCGAAAGTTTCGCGGACGCGTCCGCGAAAACAGAAAAAAAAATCAACCGAGACCACGATTCTCCTTTACAGCGGCGTGGCCTGTTTCGAGATAAAAGGAAGTAGTATCGTTCCTCTGCATTACACGAGCAATCTTGATCCGCGATGGTATTTTCCTTTTCCCCGCGGGAAAGTGACTCTTCGGGCGATGTTTTTTTCAGCTGTGCTTCGCGCTACCGCGACCGCGCCGCTTTCGAAAACAGAAAACAGAAGGAGAGAAGGAGTGGGTAGGAGAGAGAGTACGAAACCCGGGGAAACAGAGAAACGTCGAGGAAAAATATGATTGTCCATCTCGAGAGTTTCCGAGCATTTTCGCAAACGAGCGCTCGCGGCGGCTTTTCTCCGCCTATAACGAGCGCTCCGCGGCTTGTTCGCTCGCTTAACCCTGCTGCTTCGCCGGGTCTTTCTCGACCCAATCACGGTTTCGTTCGTTGTATCTGCCACTGGGCTTGTGTGGGATTTTTTGAACCGTCCCAATTTCTCCTACGATCGCATTTCGGAACACTGTAAGAATTTGGGTGTATAGCATTTTTGATCTTCTAAAATATAATATAAAGACATTTTTGGAGGAGCTTCATTCGCTGTTCGCTATCCTTGGATAATATGAATTGCGGATCTTATGCTTCTATCGCAAATTTATATTTGTTCATGTGTCACAACTGTTTATTGAAAATTTATCGGAATAAATACATCTTGGTATGAAATGTCTCTCGACAGAAAGATCGCGACAAAGTCAAAACACCGGAAATTTCGACGTGTCACAGTCACCATACTCGGCTGTGATTGGCGTGCGGCGAAAATGTCCTACATTATTATCCTAAATGAGTCCCTGACCTCCATTCGAGTGCAGCACAGATCTCCGCTGAGAATAGCGGAAATGAACGAAGAACTCGATCGATCGGGAATAAAATTCGGTGAGAATTGCAGGATTTTGGATCAAAGTGGTTCCTCGTGCAGGAAAAAGCTTCGTGGAAATGTTCAATATTCATTGAACGTCCCCTCGAGGGGCGAATTTCTGTATCTATTGATATTGTGGTTCGTGTTTTCTTGTCGTTGGAGTCGGAAATTTTATATAAATTTTATACCAATTTCGCAATTTTAACGTCCTCTTCTATTAAAAATTTGGTTAAACGAAATATTCGATGGAGCTATCGATTAAAATGGAAAACACATAAGATATCAAAACATCGAGTTTTCAACGAAGCAATTTTATTACCAAACAGCTGGTATTTAATTCTGAAAATATATAGTACACAATTTTATACAATTGAATACAATTTCATACTGTTTTTTTTTTAATATTTTAGTAAAATAAAAGAGATAGTATTGCTCTTAATGTGTTGAAGTATCAGATTTTAGGGAAATTATTATTTTTGGCGAACCAAAGTGACAATCCTGAATACTGTTTTTGTAATAAATCATTAATTTAACTAAACTACTATTTTTGGGAGAAGTTATTACTTCCGTCGGATTAAAGTGCCTCTTTTAGCTTAGCTATAAATTCATTTTGAAGCTATAAAATTACATCACACTTCGAACTTTAACAAAAGATTGCAGTTTAATCGCTTTGCCCGTAACGTGCAGTGTTAACGCAATCGTTTCGCGATTAAGTATCACGTTAAGGGTTTTATCTGGTTTATCGACAAGGCGACGAGCACTCGCGAAAGCATCGCTAAATGTCGTTTCTTTCTCAGGTAGCCAATTGGATGCACGCCAGGCCACTTATCCACCTTCTTCATCTATGTAATTATATTAACTTACGTAAGGTACACGTGCTCGTTGCGAGACACTCGCCGTGACCAAATATTCCATGCAGAAATCTTCTTAACTTTTTAACGTGTTAACTTTCCAACTTCCTAACTTCGCGCGCCACAAGCGTTACCGTACAGTTAAGTACCGTGATTACCTGTATTAATTAATAGATGTAGATCAATTCAGATTGGGCTTTGACAAATTGACTCTTCGCTACTAGTCGAGATTCGCCTATTAGTATCGTCGTTTCACATAAAATCACGGCAGTTTAAATATCGAGACATTTCTCAAATTGGAGATTTACTGTGCCAATACCTTACGGGACCATTGTATATTTTAAAAAGCTGTTTCCGGCGTGTTGCTCGCCGGGTAAATAAAGGTATCGTTTGAAATAGGAAGCGTGGCGCAGCAGCTTCCCTCGAAAAACAATATCGTAAATACGCCATTAAGACGTCGTCCTCGGAATCCATTTGTTTTACGTTCTTCGCGGTAGAGATTACAGCATCGTTTACCGATAACGGTGACTATTCGTTCGATTGCCTCCGCTGTACATACCGGGCCCGAGTACAGTCACAGTGCTAGGGTTTTTAATAGCGCCGGCACACGGCAATGACCGAAAGAGAGCGTCGGTTTTATGTGACGATGGAGAAAAAGGGGGAGAGAGAGAGAGAGAGAGAGAGCTTTAAGTACAAGCTCCGCATAACCGAAACCGTGAGACCGTGCAACCTGTACTCTTTATTCTCGAGTGCCGTTTATCTAAATTCTCCGCGGGCCTCTTCATCGACCGAAGTATCCTTGAATAAATTGTTACGCCCGGGTCACGATATTCTCACGGCGACGATGCTAAATTCGACCATTTTTTCCATTAACCAGCCGCCAAGAATTTCAATTTCTGGTGACGATGTACTCTCCGATACAGCAACCTTGTCTCGCGCTCCCTTGTCCGCTTCCATTCACTTTTGGACGGATTCGATTAGGCTGTTCGCGATGCTAGACTAAATTTATTCATATACAGCGTGAGTCTCGTAACGTGAGGATCTCAAATAACTCGTAAGTTATTTGTTGTACAAAAGAAATGTTCAAAGAAATGCTGCATGGTTTCTAGGGGAACAATACAGTGCTGCAATATGATTTTTGTTACTTCGATTTTTTATTAAGATATGGAGGTCACCTTCAGTTTATTAAATAGAATGCCGAATATTTTTGATCGAACTCGGATGAAGCATAAAATCCTGCGTAAAAAAGTATTGACCTTCGTATATTATAAATCTAATAGTTAACGAGATATTATCGAAACAATTTTCCATATGTACTTATTCAAATAGCTATTAATAATTAAGTAAGTAATAGCTATTATACATAGGAAATTATATCGATCATATCTCGTTAACTATTAGATTTATGATATATGAAGATCAATACCTTTTTACACAGAATTTTGTGCTTCATCCGAGTTCAATCAAAAATATTAGGCATTCTATTTAATAAACTGAAGGTTACCTCTGTATCTTGATAAAAAATATGTATGTCCCCCTAGGAACCACGCAACATTTGTTTGAACATTTTTTTTGTACAACAAATAACTTACAAGTTATTTGATTTCGTCACGTTACGAGACTCGTCCTGTAGACACGAGTCCCAAAATCTTTCAGTGATTCATACATTTATTCGCACACGTTTTAGATAAAAATTGTGTAGACTCTTGAGATTTATGCTTCACTCAACGAGACTTTAGTCCAATTTTGAAAAAGTGATTGTGTTTTGGAGGACGTTCAACGTGAACCGCCGCATGTCGAGAAAATCGTCTCACCTAATTCTGGCGAGCGGAATTGGCTCGGGAACTCTGTAACACTGGCTTAGAATCACGATCGTACGACATCGAATGCTCGGCGCGACCAAAATCACGGTAACAGAGCAACCGCACGATACACCTGCAGACTGGCCGCAAAATTTCGTCGGCGTTACTCCAGTCAGCTCATAAATATCCCGGGAAGATCCGGGAACAGCCGCAACCGGAGTGTCGGTGCCCGGTGAAATCGGGTCGGGAATCGGTCCGAAGGTGTTAAGAGCAGGGTCGTTTCGCGTCCACGGTTCCTCGAGCGTGAATCTCGACCTCGAGGAAAAAAGAACACGGTGATAGCTCGTCGATGCCGACGCAGGTGGTTTCTGCCGGCCTACGGGACGAATGCTGAAGCCAACGAAGCGTCAAAGCCAGGGAACAGGCGAGGATTCTCCGGCACGCGTTCGCTACCATCACCAATCTGCTATTATCTAGAGTCTAGACTTCGAGTTTCGCAGCGATAGGCAAGTTTAGAGACTCACGATTGGTTTGGGTACTCTTCAATACGATTTTCTTGGACCACGAGTGCAGCAGACATCGAAATTTACATCACCATACAGGATGGAGCACCTGAACGTCTGAATCAGGTTGTCACCTAAATCTTCAATTGTGGTGACATGAAAAATATTTTTCGTGCAATCCGTGGCATAAGACGAATACCCTGAAGAGACTGTATTTTGAAAATATATTTGTTGCTAATAGCTTGGTTCTTTTGATGGTAACAATATTTCCAGTTGTTGAAAATAGCCTTTCGCTAGTTGTTTGTGTACTTGGTATAGCGATGTAACGTTTTGCAGCAACTGATAATATAGGATATCTTTCTGAATTCTCCTTCCACCATTTTATAATTCACGGGATTCCCGAAAATGTTCGGGAATTCCATATATTTTCAGGAATACCCGAATATTTTTGGGAATTTCCGTACCGTCTCGCCCACCTCTAGTATTTTCCCATTATTTGTTCATGATGATGATATGACCTTGAAGTGACCTTTGACTCCTATTACAGACATCTACGTGGTCTTCAAAGGTTGAAATAATGAAATTAAGTTCACAAGCGTATATTTCTTGAATTGTTGATCGGGGTCTCATGTATGAGCAATTCTTGGCTGCGTTTCCGTTTAGAATTGGATGAAATTTTGGGAATAGGTTCTTTTTTGACTAAAATGATGATTGTCAGAAGGATTTTTGGTTTTTCGCACAAGATTCTACGATAATTTTTTCGCTTCCTGGAGCCAGTTAAAGTTAAAAAGCCAACATTTACTTCAATGTTGAATAACTCGAATAAAAAGATCGCACAATAATCAACAACCACACATTTTACACAGGAAAGATAGCCCTTCCAAATGATATTAACGCGATTTATCAAAAAAATTTGTTTCTCCCCGTGTGATGTTACAAAGTTGCACAAAATTTTTATTAACCGTCAATGTTGTCTTTATCTCGCTATAACTTTGTAAAAAACCAACATATCAACATTTTGAAACAGAGCATCCGAAACTAGAGGTTTCACGATTTCAAACCATTGTTTAA
Source organism: Lasioglossum pauxillum (assembly GCA_933228785.1). NCBI lineage: Eukaryota > Metazoa > Arthropoda > Insecta > Hymenoptera > Halictidae > Lasioglossum > Lasioglossum pauxillum. The sequence goes on along the minus strand of OW121701.1, from coordinate 33,282,987 downwards.
CGATATCGATACAGTAATTTTGGCCGGAGTTATGATCTTGTAAACTGGTAGCAATTTTTCGGGATCGCAGAGGTGATCCCTTAATTATTATGAGGAGTGTAGATCACATGTGCGAATTTTTGTGGCGCTGAGGTCAACATTTTTGCAATTAATTGAAGATATTAAATATGTATATTCTGGAAATTAATATAAAATGTTTTTAAAATTCCAATTGTTAAACCAATTAATTGAATATCTTCAATGGGACAATTATGCGATCAGAATTAGTTAGGGTTAGGTGATGGGGGGCGGAGAGTCCACGTATACGAAAATACAGGAGTAGTGTCGGTAACGTAGAGAGTGATATTAAAATGGTAAACATTTTTTTTCGAGACGCCAAAAATCCTTCTGACAATCATCATTTTAGTCAAAAAAAGAACCTATTTCCAAAATTTCATCCAATTCTGAGCACTGACGTAAACGGAAACTTCGCCGAATTTTTGTATAATATTGACTCTCAGCTCTTTTGTTGGTATACAACCGAAAAAGGCATTGGATATGCAACCAGGCAAATAAGCTTGCTACAAATGCGTTAAACTACTTGGACACAGTATGAAGGAGCAAGTTCAGAGTCGGTCGCGCAATAAATAACAAAAGAAGCCGGTGGATGTAGCAAATGGTTGAGGCGGATGGTCTAAAAGGAACGAGGAGCGAAGACTATATGGCGCGGGCGAAGCCGTAGTCGAAAAATCACGAGCCGGCCCGGGCTCTCCACTAGCTATTACCCGAAGTTAGCAATGAATCTCTGCGGCGTGGAGACCGCGAACGAGGACCGGCCCGGCTAAAATCCATCCCACCTGGCCGCAAATAGTCCGAGGAGCCCGAGAAACAATAGGAGGCAGGATGGTTCGAACTGGCGAGAGAAAGGAGGCGAAGTGTCGGTCGGTCATGCGTGAACCGACCACCCTCTTGCCAGATTTATTGCGGATTCCTGCTTCTTTTCGAATCCTAATACTGGCGGGCAGACTCCATTAACAGGGTAGGCTAGAGGTTCATAACGTGGGCCACCTGATCTCAAAAGCTCCCGGGAAGACAAAGAAACGGATAGACAATATTATTCTTTCGGCGACACACAGTAGTATTTGAACACTCCGAAGCACAATATCCTGGACCGAACGAGTTGGATTGTTTCGAGAAGTTCAAGCCTTAATACTGGTGGAGAGATTTCATTAACTATGTAGGGGGCGGGATGATAACGTGGCCCAGCTGATTTCAACAGCTCCCGAAGAGACGAAGAAACTAATAGTCTAGACATTCTTTATAATTGTAAATTATAAACAGTAAAGTCATAAATTTCTTGAACATCATGCGCTGTGTATCACAATTTTAGGCGAAGTTTCGGAGAGGGGGTCCTCTCCGCCCCCCCTCCCACCTAATCCTAACTAATTCTGATCGCATAATCTTCCCATTGTAGATATTCAATTAATTGGTTTAACAATTGGAATTTTGAAAACATTTTATATTGATATCCAGAATATACATATTAATATCTTTAATTAATTGCAAAAATGGATCATCACCAGCTTTGTTGACCTCAAAATTCACACATGCGATCTGTAATTGAATCATTCTAGAGTGACATTAAAATACACTCCTCAAAAGAATTAAGGGATCACTTGTGCGAACCCGAAAAATTGGTTCCAATTTACGTGATCATAACTCTGTCAAAAATTGCCGCATCGATATCGTTAAACAATGGTTTGAAAGCCTGAAACCTCTAGTTTCAGATTTTGCAAAATCGTGAGGTCCTAGACAAATTTTGAGGCCAGATTAGAAATTAGCGTGAAAAAATTTAAGGGAAATGATATATAGCATGTTAAAAAAAAATTTTTCCGCGCTTGGTACTGGAGAAACCACATTTTTTTCAAAGTCTACATGTTTACGAATTTTTTCAACGTTAAAAAACGTTCGTACCATAATGTCCCTATTTTTCTTATATTCTGCAAAGTTTCAGCTTTAATTTTTAAAAAATTTCATCGTTCTACCGCATTTCTATCGAAATTTCTTTGATTTTGAATCGAGTTTGGTCCAAATTTTCCACTGTGGGCCGGCGCGGCGCACAGTGGGCCAGATCGGCGCGCTAGCTGTCCACGCATATTTCAACATTATTTCAAAACATAAAGACCACACTAAATATATCGTCGGATTCGTCTCGGCATCAGCTATAATATTATTGAATAAAAAATATATAGTTATAAATAAATGATGAAGGTAAATACAATTTTTTATTAAAAAAAGAAATTATTGAAATTTTTTGTATTGAGATTTGTAGAAGACTGAGTACTGATTACTTTTTATAGGAAACATTTTTTTGTTACAAAACCGGAAATGTCTGTAAACTCGTGTGAATAATGAATAATATTTGAATACTGGTTATTCAGGCATTCAAACAAGAGTAATTCATAATTATTGAATGAATGAAGTTTATTATATTTAATGAAATAACAAAAATGTGTTATTACTGTCTTATTTAAAAAATTACAAAAATTCAAACAAGATTAAGTATTATATTTTACAAAGTTATTGACTATATTCGATTGGTCATACGGATTTTCTGCTTATAACTCTGTTTATCTATGAATAAATAAAAATCTATACTATAATTCCTCTTAACAAAGGTAAAATACAGGTCTTTAATATGGAAAAACTGCTCTGATGCTATACTACGATGCTGTTACTATAATCTTTCAAATACAAATGATTCAACTGTGAGCTAGTAATAAGTTCGAATGCTTATCAATTGTTGTATAATCTAAAAAATTCATAAGATAGGTCTGGGTTAGGTCTTTACACTCTTAAGAGCTGCTGAGTGGTCGTCAATGCGTCTCGCGCAACGCGATTCGCCGCGGAATTACGTGACACACGACGGTTTAAACCATCATAATTTCCAAGTTTGGATCGATTTGGGTGTGAAATTTGTAGGATCTTTTAGAGGAGACGTTGCTGAAAATGTTCCACTTTGTTAGAGCACGACACTATATAACACTTTTAACTTATCCCTTGTCAAAGGGGAAAACTTTGACGGTATTCCTTAGTTGACTAAGTATTTTTTTTTATAACAAATTATGAACATTAATGTTTAGTTCCTGGTGCATTCTCAACATAGATATACATTCTTCATACAAAAACAAATTGGGCACTTAATCTTTAGTAGGTTTTCCAAGACATCGTTATGAAAAAAAGGAATTTTTTCGGTGATAAATCGTATCTGAAAAAGTTTAATCTTTGAACGCTTATTATAACGAGAGTTTTTAATAACTTTAATTAATATTATCGTTTTTGAATGTAATGGACATTTAAGAAACATCGTACATACGTTAAAAATCGATATGAGGACTTCGATTTTTTAGCTCATGAACAGCTAGCGCGTCGATCTGGCCCACTGTGCGGCGCGGTGATAGCGTATTCAGAGATGTCAGGCAGCCGCTGTACGTGGCGCGCTAATTTCTGCGAAGCACTAACTTCAAACACAGTTGCCATAGGTAAAAAATTGTCGCAGCGAGTTCATGGGGTGCTCAATCGAATCGGCAGAATCTCTGCTTCAATCTGACTTTCGGATCATGGTATTATGATCATTTCTCGCCGAGATATAGCGAGTTAAAGGAAAAATGGAAATTGTGCATTTTTTAAGCATATTTTCAGAAACACCTGGTATATCGAAATGTTAATGAAATTGAAAAAACAAATGAGTGCTTTGAAGAGAAAGAAACACTCTTTCTATTGATTCTTCTGGAGCCAGTTAAAGTTAAAAAGCCCATATTTACATCAATGTTGAATAACTCGAATAAAGAAAATCGCACAATATTCAACAACCACACAATTTACACAGAAAATTATAGTCGTTCCAAATGATATTAACGCGATTTATCAAAAAAATTTTTTGCTCCCCGTGTGATGTTCCAAAGTTGCACAAAATTTTTGTTAACCGTTAATGTTGTCTTCATCTCGCTATAACTTTGTAAAAAACCAACATAGCAAACAATTTGAAACAGAGCATCTGAAACTGGAGGTTTCGGGCTTTCAAACCATTGTTTAACGATATCGATACGGCAATTTTTGACGAAGTTATGATCACGTAAATTGGAACCAATTTTTCGGGTTCGCACAAGTGATCCCTTAATTCTTTTGAGGAGTGTAGTAAAAAAATTTTATCGGTAAGGTAGGGATTGACATTGAAATGATAAATTTTTTTTCGAGTCACCAAAAATCCTTCTTACAATCATTTTATTCAAAAAAGAACCTATTCCCAAAATTTCATCCAATTTTGAGCACGGAAGTAAATGGAAACATAACCCAATTTTAGATAGCTATAGTTGTCGTTAACAAAAAATAATCAGAACACCTCAATTCCGCTAATCTGAAATTGCGCTCGTGTGTATGACGCTTATCGTAATAATTATCGCGGTAAAAAATAGAAAACCGAGAATATCAGAGGGAGCCAATCACCTATAATTAACTCGGCGAAGTAATAAGATAGTACATGGGAGATTACTTCTGTAATCGAGTGAACAATTGGCCCGAGTGTTCCAGGAGCGTTTCGAGGAAACCTTCCTCTCCGAGGAGAGAAAGAGACGAGGGAGAGAAAGAGAAAGAGAGAGAGAGAGAGAGGAGAAAGAGAACGGTGCAACTCCTTTCAACAAGTAGGACGGAATATCTTAATTGCTGGCTGGCAGTAGTAGCGCGAGTGGCCGGGAATCGCGAAACAACTGGTGGCGTTGGGAATTTGTTGGGAATTTGTTTGGCCCGCGGAGGCATTAATTTCCAGAACAGAAAGCCTCGGGCCCCGAACTGCCGGTTCTTCTTGTTCTGGTTCCGGGGCGTCGAGTTGTCTGGTTACGCACCATGTACGTCGCCGCGAGATAAGAACTTGGCGAATTATTCAAAGTTAATGCCAACGTAAACGCCACAACTTTCGGTTGTTATTGCGATTGTGCAGACCGCGCCGCCGCGGAAAAGACTCGCTGACGCTGACCCGACGGCGACCGGAAGTCATCGGGAGAGTTATGAAATAGACCGCGAAAGCTTAATAGGGGACGCCCGGCATCTAATGAAACTTCCCTCGTTCCGCCGCGGAATTAATTAAATATTATCGATTGCAGACCGACCGCTGGATCCCACGATTTTTACTCGTCAAACGCATTTTACGCGATCCGGTCTCTAATACTTTGATTAAGACTTTTCAGTGTGCCGGTTTGGCGAACGTGAAAAAATTGGGGGTTACTGTTACTGTGTCGTCCAGAGGTGGACATTATTTGGCGAAACAAATATTTCAGATACTATCTAATATTTTAGATTTGATTTTGCTTAAAGAAACTAGTATTTTAACACTTTACCTACCGGAAGCCTATTAATAGGATTTTCAATAATTGTGCTGTACCAAAAGAAGGCATAGAAAATTTGTTTTACATTGCAATCTTAAATGGAACTATTATATGACGTTATTGAGGGTGACTTGTTAGTTCACAATGATAATTGCTGTTGCTATTGAATGTTCCATTAAAAAGTGTTTAGCCATGTACCATAGATTTTTCATAATTATGCAATAATTACCGGTCGGTAATGTTTTAAATAAGATATATAATTTCAAAAATAAAATATTTCTATTTTAACAATCTGAACCTCAAAATAAAATATTTCTATTTCAACAATTTGATCCTCAAAATAAAATATTTCAATTTTAACAATCTGAAACACGAAATCAAATTTTGCATTGTTATAATACTCTGAGTCTATCTCAGTCTATCTTATCGTTAAGAAACGATTTACACTCATAAATGTATTGAATTCGAACCATTATTTTCAGCAATAATATTTCAAATTGAAATTTAAAATAAAGACAAAATACAAATATTTTCAATATTCTTCAAATAAAATATTATTTTCAAAAAAATCACTGTCTCAAATAAATTATTTTATTTTCAAAAATGACTGCATCAAATAAAATATTTTATTTTCGAAGTTGTACACATACTTTAAAATAAATAGGATTATTTACTATTTAAAATACTATTTTCCCCAGCTTTGGTGTCTTCTGATGTTATTGTATTACGTATGCGTGTCTCGTTCATTGTTCTACAATATTCGTTCCTTCGTCAGGCCGTTTAGATTTTTAAGCTGATTATGACTTCGTTTCTACTAATCGTTTTTTACTCGTGCGAGAGCGATATATTTAAATTCAAATCCTTTAAATATAAATTCAGCGTGCAGTTGACCCAATTCCTTTTGTTCTGTCGGAGCACTACTCACTTCATTATCCGTTGCTTCATATATCCGAGAACAATGATTTTCATTAAACTTATATATTCTGGAAATAATAGAAAAAATCGGACGCTCAACCAATCCAAAGAAACACAGTAATTCCTACACTTAAACTGCGTATAGATAGCCAGGTTTTGTGTTGAGACAGACAAACAGGTATTGTAATCTGCTGATCTTTTTAAAAATTCCTATTTTCATTCGTTCATTCAACTCACACTAAATAACGTTCAATAAGCGTATATTTAAACGTATGTCATAAATGCATAAGTGATGCACAGTCTAATAATAACATACTACTAATACTAATCTTCGCATTTCACCATTATATGTATAAAAAAGTACGCGAGCTAACAGATGATTAGATAGCAGCACAACGAATTGATATAATGATCGCGAATTAAACACGTGCCAGCGTTACGAAACTATAATCCTAGCTCCGCTGGAAAGTCAGGCAATTTATTCGCCGGTACAAATGTTCTCGAATCACTCTGATTCGCCGACACTAATTAAAGGGATTGGTTACTTTCTATGCGTATTGCATAACAAAATTGCATCGATGTTCCTCCGTTATTGGCCATTTACGTTACCGGACCGTATCATTAGAAGCCATCCCCTTTAATGTTGCTCGATTCCTCTTCCGGCCCGTTCTCCCGCTGTTCTGTTTCTCCGTCGTATCCTTAACACTCGTTTCCACGAAGAAGAGGTTCGAATGCAAATTCGAACCGTTTCTCTTCCCCCGGACCTGGTCCGCGAACAACTACCCTGGCGCCACTTAATTCCCGAGCAAAAAAATCCTCTCGCCTACGTGAGAACCTCCGTAATCCACGGGGATGATCCTATCGTTCGGAATTAAAAAAATGGGGACAATTGCCAGCCGATACACGAGATCCCGGGTACACAAATAACTTCCCACGGTCCATCTGGAAAATATTGTGTAATTCCAACATCAGCAACAGGATTTTTGAAAAAGTGAATGTATCTGCTTAGTCCATTTTATATCTAACGAAATGAAGTCTCTTCAATAGATTCTAAATATAGTAGCAACAGTATATTCGTCACAGCTAGTATCGCCGTCACAAAACAGTCGCTCGAAACGCCGGTAACCGAATACACGTATAAAATTCCAAAAGAATGATTATCCCGGTGGCTACACGACCGGCTCGAGCGGATTAAACTCGGTCGAAAATTTATATTTCGCCGCGCATTCATTTCGAACAATGCCTTCGGTAATCCAAGATTCCGCGGACGTCCAAATTTCCCCATTCATCGCGGCCCTTTTTAATTTATATGTCAGCCTGTCCGAGCTAAATGGGCCAACGGGTCTTAGAACTAAAGGAGATCGGATTCTTTGTTATTCATTAATTAGAGAAGAGCTTTATCGATCTTCCCCAGGGGGCCTTGTCCCGCGATTCATACCACTTCTCGCGAGATGTTCTTTCACGAGGGTGCGCGCGCGTGCAGACCGGAGGAATTCCGAGATTCATTTCAATTTATTTCCCTCACGTTCGAGAGCCGAGTAAGCCGAAAAAAGGGGGGGACAGGGCGGACACGGTCTCCGAATCGAAAGAGACCGCATTAAATAAATCCTCGGAACAAGGTATCCCGCAGCACCAGGCTCACGAGAACACGGCTCCCTATAAAAAGAGATCCCGTCCGCTGCTTTAAAAACAACGCTGTCCCGAAATTTATTCGCCTTGCGCCCACCCGACCGTCTCTCTCGCCTTAATCTAATCAGCCGCCCCGATCCGTGGCACGGCATCGATCCCCTAGATCCGATCCACGAAACACACGCACGCCGCGCTGCCGGGTCGCTCATCCCATCCTTCCTCGCGAGCATAACTGGCCCCGGGGATTTCAATCTATTCGAGGGGAGAGGGGAAAAAGCGAAAGTTACTCTCTCGCGTCGAACGGAAGCTGCTGGGCCGAGAGCAACGGAGAAACGGAAGCCACCATCGCCGAGATGAAATACGAGCTCGATGCTAAGGAATTCATCAAAGGAAATGATACGGGAATTAATTTCGAACGGCCTGGCGCTAGACTGCGGATTTTTATACGCCCCTGGCGCTTCTACGCCTGTGTCTACGAAAGTTACTGGACAATATGTATGCGTAAAGTTTTCAGGGTTGTTGTATTTTATTTCTAGCAATCTTTCTTTATCGCATCTGTAATTAAATGATCTGGAACAATTAGAAATATGTTTATAACGGCTGTTTTTTGAAATTGGCCAATGAGAATCAGATTAATAGATTTACGGTAAATAATGTGTCAAGTCATAATATTGCTGGTTCCATTTTCGCTCAGAAAATACAGGTACACCGTTCCTCAATCTCCATAAAACTTGAAAAGCCGTTTAATGCTGCGAACGTTTTCCTACCACGTTCATATAAAAACGTCCACGTTCCACCATCCCTGTTTTTACAATCGAACCAAGACAACAGCCAAAAGCTTCTTCATCTTCAATAACAAAAACCGTAGCCCATCCTCGTAGGGACACAAACTCACCCCCTAGCTCCATATTAACTCACCTGAGGGGTTCCACTCGGAGTAAAACAGCCGGAGAAAGAAGCCCCGGGTATAAATTCGACTGCTTCAATCCCTGCAACGACGTTTACATTTACATCTCGGGACGCTGAACAAGGGAGGAAAGCAGTGTTCGCAACCGATGAAGTATCCACCCCAAGATTCCTCCATCTTCCGAGATATAGAGGGACGGGGTTTTCCCGTAAAGCTTTCGGGACAGGGGCTAAGAACTAATACACTTTTTCGTGCCCGTATAACCTTCGTTTATTCCGCAAAAGGGGCGGAGGGGGTGGCTTGTGAAACAACCTCCTAAAGATAACGAGATAACCCGTTTTCGGGGTGGCATTCAAACGCCTTCATTTCCAAAAGTTTTTCCTCTGGTCCTATCCTCTCTCTCTCGTTCTATATCCTATCCGGATCCAAAGTTTTCTGCGTCTGTCCTCGATCGCCCCATCTTCATTCTCTCCTATCTCTCTCGTCCGTCCATGTATAGCCGCGGCGCCATTGTCGTTTCTCACTTTGCCCTCCATTTTCCGTTTCATCGTTCTGTCCGGAAAATGTCTGCCGGGAATGCTGCCACTCCAAGATTGCTGCCCCCCTTTCAAAGGGGAACCCGGAACACGCGACCATCGCGGCAGAGTAACACCACCGCGCCGGAACCCGTGAACGCGCGATTATGGCGATTCGTTCGCGCCTCCTTCTCGCACCGTCCCGATTCCACTAAACGCTCTGTCTCGCTCGATACCGGGGCCACTTGCGCCGCCGTTCGTTCCGCACCTGTTAACTTTAACTGCTCCGCGACGAAATAAAGCTGCCCGTTTTTATGAGCAATGGTGTTTGCATCAAGCGCGTTGGGATTTCAGTCGGTATCGAAAATGGGGTAGATTGCGCGAGATTAGGGACACGGGGTGGCTTGAATCTTCATTCGTTAGATTGTAAGTATTAATTAATGTAATTGGTTTCGTCAACATACGCACGATATAATATTTCAACCAGGACTGTATGATAAAGTTTATGTGTAATTAAGGGGAGTTTAAGTCATCACTTAGCTCATTTCGAATTTGTTTATAAAATACTAATATATAAAACATCAACTGGGTCCCGACTCCAATGGATTTATCTTTTATAAAGTTTTTGCCTGAATTGGATGTCACCTCTGACACAATTTAATTCACAAAATTGAAGTGTCACATACGCTTCGCGATAACTATCGAAACTTTTCGAGACGTTCCTCGTATTTCGCTGGCTACAGTTAAGTCGTATTTTCTGCATCGGTGGTTAATCATTTTCATAAAACTTTTCCCTCGATAACGTCTTTAACTGTGTTTATTCTCATAATGAAATACGAAGAGCTGCACACAGACTTCAGCAACAATCAAATGTTTGTTTTACAAGGCATACTTAACGATGGTCGTGATTCTATTCTCAGCTTCTTAAGAAATCGATACTACCAAAAAAGTCTGATAATAGCATTATCAAATAATGATCACCGAAGAGCTTATTAAATTATGTGACGTCCGATAACCGATTGGTTCACGAATGAGATACCTGTAAAAAATTGCATTAAAACGTTATTATTCATTTACTGTTTGTTTATCGAGGATAATGAAGCACTTGCCGATAACTAAATTGTTAAAAAGACAACGAAGCTTCCGATTACCCGTATATCGCGTTCGAACAGCTCGGTACAAATTTTTTATTGAAAATCTCTGGGCTCCATTAACGGTTCCATGATGCTACGTCAATTGCCGTGTTAATAATTCGATCGCCAACAACCCGGATGGAGTGAAACGGGTCAGACTGCGCGCAATTATTTACAGATACGACTCATTTGGTATCGGGCGACACCTCGCGATCGCCGGCTCTCGGGAAAATCGATAACATTTTAACAATAATGAGCGACAGTTATTTGGCTGGCGTCAATAGACCCACGAATCGAGCCGAAAATTATTGACAAACACACAGAGCGCTGCGCGACACGCATTTTCCAGTATCCTGTCCGGGGCTTGGAAATATTGATGATGAGAGCTGGGCATTACCATAGGCAACGATGGTCCTTTCGATAATGGTATTACGGCCATGCGCAACCTGGGACAATGCCAGTCTTCGTCTCAATGCTAGCTGTCGAACTAGCCTCCGGCTTGAGTCGCTGCTGCGACAGATGGCGAAGGATAAATCGAGATTGCTATCCGCCTAATCACGACCACCACTTACTCCTGTTTCCCTTTCGGCATTACTCGATAATCCGTTACCGATCACATTCCTTGATCTCCCTTGATTCTGCATTGCACTGCTACGTTTTCGAATGAACAAAACATCCCAGGACGAGATGATGCTAAAGATTTTTAAATCATCTGCGAATAGGAGATACTTACAATGTTTAAAAATGGTGGTAAAATCATTAATGGACATCATAAATAGTAGAGGACCCAGGTAGGAGCCTTAAGGTACTCCGGATAGAACATTTACCGGGGATGATAGGCAACTGCCTATACGTATAATTTGTAACCGGTTATTAAGGTAACTTTCTAGCCATGCCAATAGATTACCCTTGCAGCCCAAAGCAGAAAACTTCTCAATTAGAAGGAAATAATTTACAGTGTCAAAAGCTTTATAGAAATCAACTTGTAGATTGGCATCCAAAGAAGATGAGACATAGTTGCAGTACATTGCTAGGTTTGTGGTTGTCAATCGCTTATTTACGAAACCATGTTGCTGTTCACATATTGAGAGAGAGAGAGAGAGAGAGAGAGAGAGAGCCGTATACATATTAGTGACAATTTCTTCAAAGACTTTGGGCATAACACTAATGATGCTTATAGGTCTAAAGTTCTCAACATTAGATTTGTCACTGCTCTTGAAAATGGGTGTAACCAGACTGGTTTTCCAAAGTGCGGGGAATAGACCTGATTGTAGAGATTTATTAAAAATTATCCAAAGTGGCCAAGATAAAATAAAGCTGCACATTTTGAAAAATAAGGGAGGGATGTCATGTCATCTATTCCAGGCCCTTTATTGACATCGAGTTCATCTAACATGACATAAATTTCACTAATGTCTATATCAATGTCAGAAAAACAGGGGTTACAACCATTTTTGGTGGTATTGTAATTAGTAGTGTTATTTCGGTAGACAGATCCAAAAACCATATCAAATAAATTCGCAATATTGTCATCACTAGTGGCCACATTTTCTTTGTAATACATGTTGCTTGGTGGGCTAGATGCTTTTCGCTTAGAATTCACAAAACTCCAGAAGGATTTAATATTATTATGAACCAATGGTTCAGTTTTGTGTACGTATAAAGAATAGTAATGTTTATTTAGCAGTTCTCTTACATTCGGTTCGCAAGTTGACAAAAGTCAGGTAGTTACACAGTTGAGAACTGATTTTAAAGACTCTATGAGCCTGTTTCTTTTTACGAACTAAACTAATTAAGTTTCTAGAGTACCATTTCGGATAAGTCGAACGGTTAAAGTGCATTTTAGGAACATAGTTTTCAATCGCAAAATAAAGATGGTCGTATAAAATATTCGTAGAATCATCGACGTTAATATTTATACTGTGATAATTTTATGACATTTTTCAAATTTTACAAACGATAACAGTTGGACTCATTTTAAAGCTAGAAGCCTCTACTTTCATAATCCATCGTTCATTTCGTTATAAGATTTTTTCCGTGATGCAGCAAGCCAGAAACTGAAGACGCATTTTTATCGAGATTTCGAGCTCGGTCCATCGGCGGATAAGGCGATCGATCGATTAACATACGGCGCGAGCGCGCGGGAACATGTAAAATTGTGGGAACGCGGGCCGGTACAGGCCCCGACCGATTACAACCATGAAAATTGTCATCCTCTTTCTGTTTCCGAGAGGTGCACACCGTTATTCCCGTTTTCGAGCAATTTGCATCTGGCACGTGTCACGTTGCTGGTGCACGAGCCTCGGATAATCGCGAAGGACGCTCGAATGAGTAGGTAGTTCTCCGCTCGTCGGCACCCGAAACGTTTTCGATTACACTCGATCTCGTTTTTTTTTTGTTCGGGATGTCACGAGACCGTATTTCGATCCTCCTCGCCCAGGTTATCGTTCCGACGGTATCGACGGTGACGTTGAGTTGACGCGTTTCAAAAAGTGCAGCGATTCTTTCAGAAAATCGCGGTGCACCGAAACAACCGGTGCCCTTCGAGCCGAAAACTCGATTAGCCTGCAATCGTTTCGGTTTAATGTTGACGAGGTTGGTTTGAAGAAATAATTTGCACAAATTATAGTTATGTACAGGGTGATTTTTGTGTCAAAGTTTAAGGGGTTACCATGGGTTCGTCGACAACTCATTTGACCGACACTGTTTTGATCGACACGATTTGAACGACAATAACTTTCGTCGACACTATGTTTTCCTCGACATTGTGAAATCGTCGACAAATGATTTGACCGACACTATGTTTTCATAGATAAATTTAATACAGAAAATATTAAAAGGTGAAACACTGCCGAAGCAAAAAAGAAAAGATCCTTTAAAGAGAAGAACGTATTAGAAAAATACTAGAGAGCCGAGAAATGTACAGTAATATGGATCTTTTAAAGGCTTTAGCACAAAATATATCGCTTTGATATCATTACTTGATATTTATGTAATTATTGTACAATTTTGTTATGTTTTGTAATCTGTATAAGTATATGCGTAGCATTCGTTCTGTTCATTCAAATTATGTATATGTATTTACACAATTATGTTTGAAATTAAATGAAATATTATGATTTTTGTTCATTTGTATGTACCTATTAATAAAGTTTATTTATATGAAGAAATGCTTTGTACTTCTCTTTATTTTTTATTATACAAGCAACTAAATGCATCTAGAACATAACAGTGATAATAATGATTAGTCAACATTAGGAAATACGAATCAAACCTGTCGCTAAACACAGACTGTCGATGAAAGCAGCACACGTCGACAATTTGACCGTGTCTATGAAAACATAGTGTCGGTCAAATCATTTGTCGACGAAAACATAGTGTGGGTCAGATTATTTGTCGACGATTTCACAATGTCGACGAAAACATAGTGTCGGCGAAAGTTACTGTCGATCAAATCGTGTCGATCAAAACAGTGTCGATCAAATGAGTTGTCGACGAACCCATGGTAACCCAGTTTAAGAGGGTGTGTCAGAGGTTTTACCACGTTTTTCTTAACTCGCTTTCTTGTCTACCTGTTTGTCTGTTCGGTGCAAATTTTGCAATTGATTTTAAACTAACTTCCCGATTAGCTAGAAACTTGAAACTGTAAACATTGCTCAGAATTGGATGACAATGCAATATTAACTCGCTTTTTAACTCGCTTCTTGTCTGTCTGTTTATTACTAAGCTCACGCTATCTGTCTGTCCGTCTGTCTGTCCTACCTTTAAAAGGCATAGGGCCAGAGTTGGGCATTAATTTATTAGTATTTTAATCATGATTGATTGATTAATGTGTACGATTAAAAAAGAAATCGTCGAAAAATCGACGATTGATTCAATCGATTGATGAAGTTAATCGTCAATCGTTGATTAAATGAAGAAATCGGCGAAAAATCGGCGATTGATTCAATCGATTGATTTAATCGTCATTCGTTAATTAAAAAAATGAATCATCGAAAAATCGGATGGTTTAATCAATTGCTGAAGTTAATCACCTCACGGTCTATCCATAAATTGTAACAAATTGTAATAAGGAGATAATATATTTCAACAAAGACATGGTCGTAGCTTTCCGAGAATAATAACTTCAAAGTTTGTATTATGTAGACCAAATGACAATACACCTAAACTCAGTTTACATTTTTTTCAGTATTTATACAGTTCTGATTACGTATTTCATTTCGAAATTTCAACGTTATCGCAATTAACGATTAATAAGTATTTAATCGTTAACCACAATTAACGACTAAACGAGGAGATTAATTGTTAATTGCGATTAACGATTGAAGTAGAAATTTAGTCGTCAATCATTGATTAAATTTTTGCCCATCTCTGTATGGGGCTAGGAAAAATTAATTTGTACTTTTTAGTCCGTCACACATATCTCGTGAAGTATTGACAATTTCGAAGATCTTGGGTTAGTACTTTCATACGTAGAATAATATAAGGGATCGATTGGTTGAACAAAAAAATTGGGTTGCATTAAAGAATAAAGTGCAATTGCAACCTGGCGGGTGCATCGGTGCACCCACATAAAAAATAAGGTCGTTGGAAGTTAGAACACATTACGACATATGAATTTTTACTTGAAAAGGAGCAGTAGGGCTCGTCCCAGTTCGCAGAATCACCCTGTATATAAAGTTACAAAATTTACGTGAAAAATGTGTCAAGTTGGCACGAAGGACGAAGGCCTAAACACTGTGCATGCGGGAGAAGTTTGTATACGATATTGAATCGTAAGTTCAGGAACAGATCGCAAGGTAGAATATTGCGGAAAGGAAAAGACGTGGGGAAATCTTTGCGATCCTTTCGGCGTCGCGACTTCTCTTTAGCTGTCGTCTCAATTCCAGCGTTGTTTACCCGCTGGTTTCGCCGGTATACGGGCGCATTGTTGCACCTGCACCTGCAAGAAGCCCGGGCCACGCTTCTCGAATTTCCTCGGCTCATGTCGCACGTACAGGCCGCATGAAAAGCGGAACGCGAGCCCTGCTCTTCAGCGTTAGCCCCCCGCCAACCCCTAATTCCAGGCTTCGTTTCATCCCCCCTCCTCTCGCTGTTGCAATTGAATTCGCACGGGTCCGATTTCCTGTCGTGATTCGCGACCTTTTCTCAGCCCGACAATGGGGGCCGAGCAGATTCCCTTTTCTAACCGGCTACCGTTGACATCCTGATGGATCTCGTCTTGGACGTGCGCGAGAATATCGCTGGCGGATTTCACCGGGACACCGCGTCTACGGGAGAATGATGGGCCTGATGATGGAATCCAGTTGGAACGGGGAGACAACGATTCATTCTTGTTGATCCGGGTTCCTGGATACTCGGCTGATTCATGTAGGGTGCAATTTCTTCGGGGCTTGAAGCGTTATGTGTAAAAGCAAATTCTTATATGGAAACACAGCTATAGCAGATTAGAATCATAATCATAGCTGACGAATCAAATTGTCCGCTAAATAGTGCTGCTAATTAAACACTTCGTTTTATGGCAATTTATTGTATACTTTCCGAAAAATCATATTGATAACACTGTCCAACAGCCAAAAAGTATTTCGATTTCCACTATACAATTCTTATAGAGTTTTCCGCGCTGATTCCAAATCTGTCCTTAATTTTTCTCCTAGACGTACAGTTTTTGAGAAAATTGAGTTTAAAAAAAAACATAAACATGTTTCATAATGTATTAATTAAATGTATTAATGTATTAATTAAAGTTTCCAATTTTATAAGGTTTATAATTCGGTCCTACCCATTTAAATTACAACCTTGCCTCTTGTATATAAATAAAAAATACATTCTTTCTGATGGTTTTACATCATGAATGTCGATTTTTAAAGCTACCACCTGTGGTTAGTATAATAGTATAATAGTATATTATTAGTATAATAAAGGAACGGTCGATCCTTATGTTCAAACTAGTATGTCTATATGTTTCAGTTTTCAATGTTTTCAATTTTTGGGTTCTGTTCAAATGGTCACTTTGACCGCAGTACGTTCTAAACTAGCAACCTATACAAATTAGTTTTCCAGTGCTCAATTTACATAACTAAAGTTATTATAGCAAGTACGTATTAATATCCTTTTTGCTCAATTTCAATTAACCTATTCTACTTACTGTATTATACAGGGTATCCCAAAATTTATGAACTTCCCGAAAGGGGGTGGTTCCTGAGACCATTTCAAGTATTTTCCTTTGCAAAAATGTTATCCGCGGCTTTGTTTAGGAGTTATTAACGAAAAACACGGACCAATCAGAGCGCGACCTAGACACGAGTTGCCACAGTCGGCCAATAGACAGTTGGCGGGCCAACTGGGCCCACTCGCGTCTAGGTCGCGCTCTGATTGGTCCGTGTTTTTCGTTAATAACTCCTAAACAAAGCCGCGGATAACATTTGTGCAAAGGAAAATGTCGCTTGAAATGGTCTCAGGAACCACCCCCTTTCGGGAAGTTCACGAATTTTGGGACACCCTGTATATATTCTTGTAGACGCAAATTTATCCCTTGAAAAAGGATCAAAACTGAACCGAAACGTTAGGAAAGAAGAAAAGTTTATTGCAAAATTGCTAGATTTACTACGTGATCGAAACGGTAGCGCCGAAAACATCATTAAATTAAATATTTAACATTTACGATCGATAATCGGGACTATTTTATAATGTATTAATATTGGATATCACTGTATTCGGGAGAGTCTACCGAATCTTTTGCTGTAAAGAACAATTCAATATCTTTTATAATAACATCACAATATTTGTTCAAAGTTGAAAAATGTCTTTTTTTAAAACTCAATTTGTCAAAACTGTACGTCTAAGAGAGAAATTAAGAACAGATTCGGAATCAGCACGAAAAACACTATAAGAATCGCATAGTGGGAATCGAAATACAAAAAGGAAGTTGAAATTTGTTGGACCGTTTAATTGAAAGTGGGTTGTTAAATTATGGTATAATCAGCAGAATGTACAATTAATAATTCGGAGAGTGGTCATAGTATATTTATAGAATATTTATATCCTAATTTGGAAAATGATTATTCGTAAGGTAATAAGACATATGCGTGTGCGGGCTAATTATATAATAAAATGCCGTAATCTACATTGCTCTACAGTGTAAGCGTGTTGAATGAACTTGATTACGTTAATTAGCTCATTATTCCATCGAACGTTCTGCGAATATTATCAAACATCAGCGATTTACGTATGTCGTCGGTTAAGTGAGGCATTCAACTTTGCCAGTTTGTAGAAACTAAATTAATCCTCTGCTTACATTACGCAGAATCTACGTGTCATTCAGAATCAGCGAATGGCAGTACGTCAGTCAGTTCAGTAACGTCTGAAAATGATTCGTTTTTGAGTGATTTGTCAGAAGGGTTAAGATGAGCTCAGACTTCTCGTAATCACGGAAGCTCGGCGAAGGAGAACGGGTCGAACTCTAGTTCCCTCGATTCCGCGAAAATCGATACCCACCCCCGAACCCCCGGTCTCGGCGAATTTCCCGTTTAAGGGTAATCGATCGACGCCAATTTACTCCGCGGCTCGATACTCCGTTCCGTTTGTCGCGCGTTGTTTGCGTTCCGTTGATGGAGGAATTGCGGAACTGTGTGTTACATCCCGGTGAAATTGTTTCCCTCCATTAATTGATGTCCAGTGCTTTTTTCAGCCCGGAGGATTTTTCCGACATATTCTCATAGGTAAGTCGCTCTGTGTTCTGAAAATTTGGCAAATTGATTGCCAAAATAGTCATTGAATGAATCTCGACAATATGAAGGATGTCCGAATGTATATTTACACCGCCAACCTTGAAATCTGTGAAATACATAGTCTCGATTTACGGATTAATACTTGAACGTTCTAAAAATGACACAAACTCAATTAGAGCTATATTAATGGACGGATGACAAGATAGTCGTGTATTATATTTAAATATTCATTAGATAGCACTCGTCTACTCGCGCACCTAAAATTACACGTTCCGAATCACATATAGGCGACATACGCGTGTTCACCTGTGATTTTAATACACATTGGAACCACGGTCTCTAATTTCTGCAGCTAATAATAGCAGAGAGCTTCATTGATTGGCGTGTGACAAAGAACGTGTCAAAACGTACCCGAATTACGGCTGAAGCGGATTGACGACAGTTCCGAATCGAATGTTTAACAGCCGAAACTTCGGAACTATAATAGTCTCCTTATACTATGTACAATACACGCGGCAGCAATAATCCGCGGCGTCTATGTGCACAGTTTCGCATTGATAATCGGTACGTGTGCACACCGATGTTCTGTCCGTGTGGCGAGTATGTACATATGTGATGTACACTCTGTGTGAGTGTGGAGAGGAGGGCAAAAGGGGGAATAATCGTGGGAGGACCACGTACATCATCCAAGAAAACTAGAATAGGAAGGCAATGCTCCCGGCGGTGGAGCGCCGCTGGCTGCCTACTCGACTCGAAAGCTAGATGTTCCATATTTTTATCGATTTCGTGTAAATCCAGCAAAACAATGGCCGGCTCCTCGTAAAAACCGCGAGCATCGTTGCTATGACATTTGTTGTACACGATGGGAACGCGTGCTCTCCGGGATAGATCGTCCTCGTAAAAGCTGACCCGATGTTTCTTCCCCACTCCCCCGGACCTGTCTTTCTACCTTGGTTCTCTCGCAGGTGCATACACGATCGGATCGTTTAGAACATCGAGGGTATGCTCTGCCAACCGTTCGATTCACGCTTGGACTGTTGCTGTAAAAATTAATCGATGACGACTTAATCAATCGGTCCAGTGAATATGACTGACATGAATTGTTTGAGTACATTGTACATGCTATTTGAACAGCTGTAACTGTCCAATGGGTCCCATGGAAATCACCGACACAAATTTTCCCGACACGGTTTCCACCGGCAACATTTCACCGACTCTAGATTTGACCGACAATAACTTTGGCCGACAACGAATTTGATCGACAACGATTTTGACCGACAACGAATTTGGTCCACAACGACTTAGGACGACCACAGTATGTATTATCATATCGCACCGCGGCAAGAAAAGTGATACAACTCAAAAATGCAGCATTTGAGAAAAGAAAACTTAAAGAATACTATGAAACTTATATTGAAATAGTTTAAATTTCAGGTAAGTATGATAAATTGCGAGATAGAGATGTGACGCTTTTCGTGCATGTTGGGGCACTTCATAGATATTTTTCAATGACAACCTCAAAATTGCCATTTTTTGACTTGTGTCACTTTTCTTGCGAAGATGCGATACGTATTATATGTATTATCATACAGTATTATCATACCGTGGTCGTCTCAAGCCGACAACTAATTTGATCGATAACGATTTTGACCGACAACGAGTTTTATCCACAACGACTTGAGACGACCACAGTATGTATTATCATATGTATTATATGTATTATCATACAGTATTATCATACCGTGGTCGTCTCAAGTCGTTGTGGATCAAATTCGTTATCGGACAAAATCGTTGTCGATCAAATTCGTTTTCGGTTAAAGGCGTTATCGATCAAATCTGGAGTCGGTGAAATGTCGGTGAAAACCGTGTCGGGGAAATTTGTGTCGGTGATTTCCATGGGACCCCTATCCAGTGGGGTATGCAATTGTTTTAGTTTGAGGTATCGATGGTGTTTCTTTTATTTACCGTACCGAATTAATTCGCGATTAACAATTCGTGCACCGGCGAGTACCGGAATTCTCGGTAGGATAAGCCCGCTGGTTGGGAGCGTTAATTCTCGCCGCAGGACCTCAAACAAGGTACCGTCTCCGATTGCCGATATTCGACGTTATTTGTCAGCCATAATCCCCCGACGACGATCATCATTCTCGAAGGACAGTCGATAAACGGCCGGTTATTACGCGCGTGTAATCCTCTTTAACGCGTGTTCCACTTCACGCGCTATGATATTAATCCCTCCTATCGGAGATCCATAACGCATAAGTGAAGTCACGGTATGTCGGATAGCTCGCAATACCTCATCATTTGTCTCTTCCCATTCGTCCGACCGTCAATAACAGCTTTATACCCAGAAAAGAACGCATAACAATTATTTTTTTCCAGCTGAATTTTTTCCATGTGTCTAGCTCGACGTTTCGACTCGTGAAAATTTAATAACTAACGGGATAATGTGTCCGAGATGATTATTCATGCTTTTGACACATTACCCGCCATCGCTGGCAATCAAACAAATTATTAATCCTCATCCGTCCCTTATTTCCCGAACTGATTCTGTCGCCCGGTGTCAAATTGACACGGTGGTAAAAGATCCGTGAAATAACAAGGTAAACATTAATCTTTTTTAACGTTTACATCTTAGGTTCCTCGGTTCTATGTTTCGCATTAAAAAAATGAATGTCGCGAAGTTTCGGGCAAGAGAGAGAGAGAGAGAGAGAGAGAGAGAGAAGAGAGAGTTTACCTACTCTCTTCTGTTCTATAACAGAACAGTATAACTGAATATAGTAATTTTCTTTAGGATTGTCACTTCAAAGAAAGTATCGAGGTCTCCTTTCGATGTAGAATATCATTAAAAATCCACAGATCAGTAGATTTCTGGTTTAAAAAATTATTAATACGTTCAGAAAATGATTAAACTTTGTTAAAGATAAACAAGATTAAAAAATAGCGAAAAGAGGAAAAAGAGCCCGGAGAAGCTTAATCCGACAGGGAATGTATTAAAAAGTACTGGAAACTGTATTTCGCCCATTCCAGTCGCTCGAACCGCATAAAATTACATTTCGACCTCACGCTTGATGCAGCGAGTGCAACTTCGGCTCAATCCCGGCGAAATGAACTCGCCTAATTATCGCGTATTGAATACGGGGCTCTGGTAAATTCGGCCGACGCGCTCGAACGTATAAACCGAAATTAGGGCGCCGTACTAAATTAAGGTAATTAAACGGTAATAACTATCGCGCGATAACTGTCATTCGATGTGTACACGGTTTGTCATCGAGCCGCCAATAATCGTGTGCCAACGATTGTTCGAAACGATAATAACACAGTCTTTATCGGCGCCTCGTGTCACGCACACATCCACGTTCCTGTGCGTATACAATATCTTCCGTTCACTTGTATTGGCACACGGATACCTTTGGACATAAAATATAAAATACACCGTGTTTCATATGAAATATGTCGTCCCCATTGACATTCTAATAAAATATTTCCGATTAAATGCAATTGTTTTATCTCGCACTGCAATATGGGTATATCGAAACAATGTCGACGATGTGCTACTTATATCGACGAAAATATGCACAGTAATTAACTCTTTACAGTATAGTGGATTACATAATTTTAAATTGTAGTTCATGTTGTAACATTAAAAATGGTTCTACTAACTTCCAGCTGAAGTATGTATGTCATTTATTGCTAGGGTTTCCAGAAATGTTTTATCCAAATATAGAAGAAGTAGTGAAAGCAGCCTTTTAAAACAGAATAACTTTTTTATAATTGTACCAAACGACCTGATTTGTTACAATCAATTAGAAGCATTGGTTTATGAAACGATATGCAAAAAAGATTTTCCAAAAAATTATAATTTTCAAGGTTACATGTAAAAATAAAACAGGCATTTTTTTAACTTTTTTATTAGGGCCCTTAAAGGAAATTTAAAATATATGTTTTGTCGATCTATGTTAGTTATACACATGCTGAAAATTTCATTGAAATCTGTTCATTGAAAGATGTACGATTTTGTGGATTTTAAGCAGAAACTGATCAAAAGTCGTGTAAAACTACGATTTACAACATTTTTAATCGCTTGTAGCTCGTGTATATGTTAATCGATTTTTATGAAATTTTCAGCATGTGTATAACTAACATAGATCTACAAAACATATATTTTAAATTTTCTTTAAGGGCCCTAATAAAAAAGTTTAAAAATGCCTGTTTTATTTTTGCATGTAACCTTGTAAATTATAATTTTTTGGAAAATCTTTTTTGTATATCATTTCAGAAACCAATGCTTCTAATTAATTATAAAAAGTCAGGTCGTTTGGTACAATTATAAAAAAGTTATTCTGTTTTAAAGGGCGTTCGATTACTTTCGTTATCCACTGTATGAGATAGGCTCAAAATATAAGAGTTCAAGTAAAGAGGTACACAGCACATTTTAAACTTTTTTATTCAAACAAAGATTTTTGAAAATTAAAATATGATATAGGAGATCAAGTTCAAATATAGAAGACTCATATCAAATATAGAAGATCTGGCAACCCTATTTATGGCTAGTAAGATTCTAATAATTGTAATATTTTTCCCCGAACGAATTTTTAAATTATTAAGTCGTTAAATTTCTTGTAAAAATTTCTTTTTGACAAAATAAGAGAACTATGTGGTATGAGATATACATAAAACTGTAAAAAGTGTTTCTGGAAAATTGATAAAAAATAAATTTTGATTTTGGGTTCACAGCAATTTTACACTATACAAAGTATATATAATTGTTGATCATTATTTTGCCCTTCTACCCAACGCTGTTGTAAAAGAAACGAACGTATCAATGCTTACAGAGCTTCCCAGTAAATCTTCAAAGCCCTGACATCCCCGGAGCTAGCAGCAACCCTTTGTTATCTACTCTCATCGACGATCAGACATCCGAGAAAACCGCAGAAACAATCGGCAGTGTCTGGATTGATAGAGGATTTTGAAATCCGTTAGATCGCGCGTGGCACGTTAACTATTATTTACGCGCGTCCATCGGCAAGGTAGAAAAGGTAGCAAAGCCACCGTGCACGCCGCTCGTTCATCAATTAACAGGTACACAAGGGATTATCGACGAGCCGCAACGAACGACGTCCCACCAACCTTCTATTGACAAACTATTTCAATATCGTCACTGCCACCCACTGCTAAAGATAAAGGGGACACCTGGCTAGGCGGAACGACAACAGAAACCTCGGCATTCACCTGATTGCACGAATTGGCTCGTGTTAGAGCGAGCTGCGTCGAATTCGACATTACTTCTCTCGTCTCGTTGCCATCGATTACCCGAAATATATCGATATCAGCGACGGAGACGCGGCGGGAATCTCCTATGTACTTTTCCCCGGATACCTTAAAAATGATATTCGGCCCAATTTCGCAGAATTGCCGTCGTTCTTGGACCAGCCAGATGGTACCCGCCGCGATTCCACGCTTTCTAGATGCAGCTCTATCTGTTCACCCCGTTTTCTCCCTGCAACCAACCTCGATTGGCTGATTCTCTTCCGGTGTTGCCTCGGCTTGCAACCCCCTGGGGCTCCGAACACGTGAACGATTTTTGAAATGAACCGAGATGCGTTAATTTGCTATCGGCCTCCTGCTGAATCTCGGATCTCGTTTCAGGAAATCGGTGCAGCATCGGAACAGAATCAAAAAGTCAATCGCAATGGTAGTAACCCTTAGCAGTCGAGGGACGACTGGAATCACCACTAGAAATTGCTGTACCGTTATTCACAATTTTGTTTACATTATTAAATATGTTGGTGTCTAAACAATATTGCTACACATTTAAGTATTGTACGAGGTACAGCAAATTTTCTATAGATGCGAAAATTTTTGTACGATAGATGCGAAAAAAATATCCCCCAACTTAGTAATCTGATCTTGGCTCGGTATATCGATGTGAACCACTACTAACGCGACGCGGAGAGTAGTAGGCGTCGGCGCAGTTTAAACGCCCGTGCGTCATCACAATGTAACACCAATATTTAATCTTCTTTATTTTTCATTATTTTTTTATGGAACTTTCGGCAAAATATTCCTGGCATTTTTCTAATGCAAAATGATACCAAACACGATATAATTTCAACTGTATTTAGTGGTTTAATCGATGATGACAGTTGCCGTTGTCTCTCTTTACACGCGCTGTCCTTCTCCGGGTCCCATGGAAATCACCGACACTTTCTCCGACACGGTTTTCGCCGACAATATTTCACCGACTCCAGATTTGACCGACAATAGCTTTGGCCGACAACGAATTTGATCGACAACGATTTTGACCGGCAACGAATTTGATCCACAACATCTTAAGACGACCACAGTATGCATTATCATACAGTATTATCATACAGTATTATCATATGTATTATCATACAGTATTATCATACAATATTGTCATACTGTGTCTGAAGTCGTTGTGGGTCAAATTCGTTGTCGGACAAAATCGTTGTCGATTAAATTCGTTGTCGTTTAAAGGCGTTGTCGGCCAAAGCTATTGTCGGACAAATCTGTTGTCGGTGAAATGTTGTCGGCGAAAACCGTGTCGGAGAAATCTGTGTCGGTGATTTCCATGGGAACCGTCCTTCACCACGTTCGGCTCGGCCCTTGAAGCTCAAAAAATAGTACCAAATGCGATACATGCGAAGAAATACCCCCGAGACCTTCGCATCTATAGAAAATTTACTGTATTATATCAATTTCATATCCATAAAACGAAAAAAGTCATGTGCAATGGAATTATTCGAGGTCGTATACCACTTCGGGGTTAACCTATATGTATAATAAATACTCTAGTCAGTTTTCAGACGAAAATAGGCCGGTTCTTCGTTCTCCAAAATATAGGCCACGCGGTCCTTCGATACGGAAGATGCAACTTCAACGGATACGTAGTCGTCTTCGTAGTTAAGAGGTCCAACTTCTGCGAGTTCAGAGTGCAAGAAGACGCAACTCCGAATTCGAGAACATAACTTCCGTGAACTGTATCGAGGAGTTTCCACATTAACGTGGTTCGAATTGAAACAGATAATTTTTCCGATGTACCCAAACCCTTTAGAAATTTCAATCCGGAGAAACTTGGCTTCAGATCCGCAAATTCCATTTCTCTGTGATCAGAATCAAATTGTATTTCCGTAGAATTCCAAGTCTGGAGTTCGTCGGAGTTCCGAACTTCGATGAAGCTCAAATTAACAGTTATTCTAATCCCTGATGAGATTTCGATCCACTGGAGTCGACTTCTGTTCGGCCAGAGCAAGGGACGTTCAATTTTGTAGAAGTCCAGATCGAATGAGATTCAATTTCGAAGAAGTTCGAATCGAATTGTATTCAATTTCGATGACATCCTGATCAGAGATCCTGTCTAGTGAAGACTGAGGTATATTCGATTTCTGAATTCAAGTAGGTCGTTGATAATGCTCA
Organism: Lasioglossum pauxillum; assembly: GCA_933228785.1. Taxonomy (NCBI): domain Eukaryota; kingdom Metazoa; phylum Arthropoda; class Insecta; order Hymenoptera; family Halictidae; genus Lasioglossum; species Lasioglossum pauxillum. The sequence continues at coordinate 33,257,358 of OW121701.1, read as the reverse complement.
GGTCTATTTATAGCTTCATTTATTAATATCTTTAATTATCAAAGAACTAATTTGAGGTCGAATAAAAATGGACTCGTAATCCAATATTTCAAATAAAATAGTCGCATTTGATCACTATCAGTTTGAGAAGCTGATAATTTCAACGATTTTTAATTTGCTATTTCTGGTTGCCGCCGATGATATGGTTGAAAGGGGTCTCTTTTAATGACGAAATCAATTAAATCAGCTTCACTTAGCTAATTTAATTAGCGATCCCTTGGCACTGTTACGGTTAAACCTTCGCCGGAGAGCAAAACTGTAGTGCACTAACGTCTCCTCTGGGAACCGGTAAATATACAAGAACGTGAGAACGGTGTCGAGTGGCGTGCAAGAATATTATTCGAGGATACACACAATGCGATAAGCTACCTGTGGAGAGCCATTCAATTTTCCACCTGTGTATCACGGTTTGTTCCTTAAGGCTTGACAAAGTCGGTGCCATTTCGAACAACCTGATCTCGAGCGTTTCTCGTACTATTTAAACCTATATGCGATTTTATACCAGCTATTTAAATTATTCAGACCATGAGTTTCTTCCAATTTTAGACTCATTCTTCCCTTTCCAATTTTTATTCTGTTCAGTGCACCCTTCGGATGAACTGTTTCGACTGTCATAATTTTCTAGTATACAGTCGGTGTACAAAGTATTCATACGCCTTTTAAAAACGAATAAATTTTTCAAAATTGGACTCAGCAGCTTGAGTTTTTTTGAGACGTTAGAACGGTTAGTTTACTAGCTAATGTGTAAATAGTTTTTTTGTAATGGTTATTGGTCGCAATTACGATGGGAATAGTAAAGACCACGATTTTTAAATTTTTTATCTGTGCTTGTAATGAAAATTTAAAACGTGTATTTTGTAAATCTAAGTAAGTTATATATATGCACAAAGTTGTATTGAAATCGGTTGACGGATACAAAAACTATGGGCATTGTATAAGGTGTACAAATCTTTGAATTTACGGTTTGCGATTCAATTAAATCGCAGATTCTTACGATTTTTGCTATTTTCAATCAATTATATTTCGTAACATCCTTGATCGATTTCGATGAAAGTTTGCACAAGTATATAACTTACTTAGACCTACCAAAGGCGCCTACTAAATTGTCATTACACGTACAGATGAAAAATTTAAAAATCGTGATCTGTACTATTTCCTTCGCAATTGCGACCGATAACAAATAAAAAAAAATATTTACACATTAGCTAGGAAACTAATCCTTCTAACTCTGGAACGAAACTGAAGCTGTTGGATCCAATTTTGAAAAAGTAATTCGTTTTTTTAATGTGTACGAATACTTTGTACACCGACTGTAATTGTATGAGTGACTTTTAGAAACTGGTTCATCCGTTTCTATCATACTTGTCAATATTTTTCTTAAATATTTCAAATTTTAATGTAGATACTATGCAGTTTTATTAGATTGCATATAGAAAATAAATACACGTGTTTTTTCAATATTTTACAACCTTTACTTTATTTTACGACTTAATTGAATAATTTCCGATAGGAGGCATTTCGAATTGATCGATGCGTCTCCGAATAAAATTTTTTCTTGGCTCCCATTAAGCCAATGTATCACCAAACGAAATTGACAAATGACAGCATTAGTGGGGAAAATGAAAAATTAATGCAGTCATTTTCTGGCAGGATTACGTGCGCGATAAATTATCCTTTCGGCTCCGCCGTCGTCCCCGTATAATCGTGCCCGTACGAGATATCGATAGCTTTGTACCGACCAGTCGCAATATCAAAACTAACGAGCGTTTTAATTGCGTATCGTCCACGGAGTTCTTCGGGGGGATTTCGAAAAAGCAAATAGGCGAACCGCTTTCCACCGTTAAAAACTCGATAACGATCTAACGAGTTGTGTGTCGCTGATATGTTCTCATCAATGCTGAAATGGTTTTTTTTTCTCCGTTTCGTTAGCGACAAAGCAGTGTTTTTTTTTGTATGGAATCGGCGAATTTGTCTTTGACCGGGTTCACACGTTTCGCGACTTCCTTTCATGTGAAAACGAACGCACTCGTGTATCGAGTGCGGCCCAGTTTCATCAATTTTCGCGTTCTGTTCGTGATCGCGGTTTTTTTGCATCGAAAATGGGTAGATCAACACTTTTAAAGAAATTTGTTGCTCTTCATCCACTTGCGTCCCTCTCCATCAAGGCATAATTACTCTGTTCAACGCGGAAAAATACTTTTAAATATCTTTCCATTTACGCAAAATAAAAATTGTCTTTAATTGCAACACACGGGAGCTACATGGACGTTAATTCCTATTTCTAATTCTATTCTATCATTCTATTTCTAATCTTCACACCATTTTTCCATAAATGTATGCAAGTTAAACAATTCGTTTGCCAAAATTCTTCCTATCTTACGCGTGTGATTACTCAGCAATAAATTGTTTTCTAAAATACTAAACATCGGAATCGACCGATATCTTACACATTCGAAACTTGAAAGGCGCGAAAGAATATTAGACACAGAAATTGTGACTTTCTATCAGTTTCCGTAGGCCTGGAACGTAGGAATGTAGTTCCAGCTCGCGGCGATCGCAAAATAAACAACGGAAAGAGATGAGGAAAGTAGAAGTACGAACGCGGCACTTTTCCAGTTTCGTTCTGGACCTCGGTGAGGGTTCAGAGGTCCGCGGATCCCGGGATCTTGGGGATCGTTAAGACTTTCGACGAGCCAGCATCGAATCTTCGTCCGTGGCTCTCTACGCGGAAACTTGGCCGGTGCGAATGAAAGACAGGGGCCTAGGGGCGGACGGAAAAAAGAGAACGGCCGGCTGCAGCTGCGAAACTTCTCGAATCTTTTCTGCTGTCAAGTAGTCATTGTTACGTACGCGCGACAATGCGTCTTCCTTTTCTCGATTTGCCGGCGAGCCGCGCAGCGACCGAGCCCCCTTTGACGGTGAAATGAACGTCCTGGCAAAAGTGATGGCCTTTGACGAATTTCCTTCGTTCAAATCCACCTGCTCGGACGCTCGCGAGTCTCGAACACTAGCAATTCGTCTAGCACCAGCGAAATTAATTGGAGATCGTCCACTCACGGTGTTGTTAGTCAACAACGACGAGCACCTATTAATGCGACTAATTTTTACAATCTTCAAGGCCGTTCGAATTAATCTTTTTTTACTAGAAAAATATTCATGTCGCCAATTAATGATTCTGCTTAGAAGTGCAAAATTTTCCAAATCACTCAAACAATTCACCTGCCTGGTGTTTCGTCACGAGAACAAAGAAAACATTATCGGACGATCAGCATACTCCACAGAGATGTGTGCAGTGGCTTGTCGATCCTCTTCAGACCGTAGACACCGAACAGTGTTTATCAGTTAGCTGGTCAGCAGAGGAGGTGTACCAACAGAACACGGAGCAGGCACCAGTACGCACATGCACTGTAGATTTGCAGATAATCCGATCGATATGGCAGGATTATTCAGTTTCAAGACCTGTTCAGCCGATGGTTCATATTATTGGATTGTTGCCTGGCGAAATTTCGTCAGTTGTCAGACGTATGGGTGCTACAAGTATCCTAAATACCTACTATACTATTCGACTCGAAAGGGAGAGACGTTACGTTGATAGATCTAGCTAATACTTAATCAAGATAGCGTATGGATGCCGGGAGTTAGGTTGACGTTTAGCTCCCGATCCAGTCTTATTGAAGATAACCCGTGTTTGGGTCGATTTGGGTTGTGTCCCGTTGTGTACACACTTGATCCGGGAACCTCCTCATTAGATTAGGGCGCGGGGTTGTTAGTGCGTGTAATGTGAAGCAATAGGAGCTTCAGAAGAATTTAAAAATTAATGAAAAATGAATTCCTATCGCACTCTTGTTTCTTGCCATTATTTTAGAATGATTTTGAATGAAATGTTGCTAGCATGGTCTAATAAGCAGATGTTTGCGCAGATACTCCAGTATCATCCAGTATCATACCAGTTATCTAGTATCAATATAAATGTTCCTCAATTTCACCCCGGATTATCTTCCCATTTCAATGATACCTGAGGTTAGTTTTGCTTGTACATAATCTCCGTTACACCTGGACTTAGTCAGGTTACATCGAAGTTGAATCTTGTTAGACACGAGCTTGTTAGGTCTCTTGCCTCTGGCACGTTACATCTTTGATCCTTCGCGAACTCGTGCTCGCATTCTCATGTTTCGGCACCCACAAATCGGTCATTTGCATAGTCATTTTCTGGGGCGCTTCCCGAAAACGCCTCTGAAACAAATTTTCAGCAATTTTAGCAATTCCGAGAGTTACAAAGCGTCAAACCCTAGCAGAAACCTACCATATCAGAATTCGAAATACGTCACCGATGAAGTTTCTAAAGTCCCAGAAATTATTAAATAATATAAGTTCTTTCTCATAAAGAAATGCTACAAAATCGAGAAAGAAATTTTAGAAATTTTTGGCTAATGCAGCAGAGTTGATAAAAATTTTTCTCTCTTTCCTCGTCATCGGATTCATTTATTCTTCAGCAGCCAACCGAGCGAGGATCCGGGAATCGTTGAAATTTCCTAGCAAAAGTTGTCCATCGCATCGTCGCGAGCTCTTCGAGGTGTGAAAGCGCCCGCTAATTGCATTCGGTTTCATGCTAGCCGGTGGTTCACGCGTCGGGGACACGCATACTCGCATTATCGCTCGTCGGATTGCATCGCGGGAGCGGTGAACTTATTAAAATGTGTTCAGCGTCGCTCGACGCCGCGCCGCGCGTCGTCAACCACAATAACATTTGTTCGTTACCTACCGAAGAAAACAAATTGAAGCCGCTTCCCGGCCGGCCGTTTTTAACTTTTAATTGGATCACACCGACCCCGAGTTCACACAACAATTCCAGGCCGGGACCCATCTAATTAATTCTCGATCCTGTTCGATGCTGCCTTGAAACCTGGCGATAAAACCACGATGCTCCTCGTACGTGATCATGTAAACTTTTATTTACATCATGTAAACTCAATTATAATTTTATATCACGCGCATCTCAAAGAAACTATTAATATTAATTAATCCAATCATCTACCACACGTTTAGTTCAGAAAAATTACAAAATTCAAAGCCCCATATTTTACAAATCATATGTCGAGACTTACAAGGGAACATATTCAGATGAGAAAAGCCGATTTTGATGAAACTTACGTGAGCTATAGTCTTCGAAAAATATTTGACACGTGTTTTTTTTATCGGCAACCATCCGCTTTGAAGAGGTGAAAACAGCCCCCAAAGTTGGGGTCAAAACCATACTTTTAGAGATATCTCGGAAACCAAAGGTCGAAAAAATTTGAATTTTTTATTAAATTCTGTATTTTCCAATGGGAAATGTAGTCGTCCAAGAAAATTTTAACAAGAGCTTTTCGTTTAAACAATATATTAAAAATTTGATATTTTTTGCAGTTTCTCTTATTTATTGTTATAATTATAATGTAAACTCGGGTGTGTGAACTTTGATCCAAAATAGGGGATACGTGTTTCAGGATTTTCTTTTTTTTGCCATTTAACAATAATTATGCATAATGGAATATAGTCTTGCACCTGGTCTGCGGAGGAAGGAATTCTGGCTTGTTTTATCGAAATATAAGCATTTAGTATAAACGCGTATAGTATTTTAAGCAGTACCACTGGATTATATGTCGTTTATTGTTTTATCAGTAGCTAGAGAAGCTGGCGCAGGTAGTGGGAGCGCGTAGTGGATTAGGGAGAGCTGTCGTGCGGAGTGGGGATCGCTGAACGCGATCACGTACTACCGAGCGTCGCGCGGAGAGGTGTAACAGTTAAATTTAATAGTTTATATCTCCTAAACGCATAGGCTTTTTAAAATATTTTTTTAAAATATTGCACTGTCATCCAGTTCTGAGCTATGTTTAAAATATCAAGTCTCTATCTCATTGGGAAGTTAGTTTAAAATCAATTGCGAAAATTTGTACCGAACAGACAGACAGACAGACAAGAAAGCAAGCTAATAAAAACGTAATGAACTAAAATAATTTATTCGAAACGTAACAATACCAACTGAGCCATTCATTTCGATCGGAGTCTTCGTTGCGGAGTGCAAAAATCGATCGATTCAACTTGACCAAGAGAGACTTTCCCCTGGAGCCTCCTAAGGACACGTGGCCCCTTAATAATTTTCAGCGAGTACACGGACTTCCGGTCGAGGCCGAAGTATGGCCGCGTAAATCACCGCGAAGGAGGGCATGTGGCCGGCGAGCTAGAAAATTCGCAGTGATAGCCCACTTTCAACGGTGTAACACTCTACCCGGTGAGTGATTGCGAACGAGCCGAGGTAGATCGTAGGAGATCGATCTGCCGGCTAATCGACCGGCGCGATGAACCGAATCACAGCACGAACTCCAAAAAAGGAAGCCCGCCGATCAGTCGGAGGGGGGGGGGGAGAGAGGACAGGAGGAGGCGGCAGAGGTGGATGGAAGAAAAACGGATGAGACTCTAATAACGTGAGGTCGAGTAGATGAATAGACGCGAGTGTAGCGGAGGCGTGGGTCGGCGCTATCGTACGCTCGAATCGGAAACCAATTTGAAAGCAATACCGCGCTCATCGTTCTCCCTTATCTGATCTCCGGCTCGAACAAAACGTTCTTGGATTTGGCTCTGATCGCTCGACGAAAGCCTGATGACTTAAGCGCCTTAACACCTCTCGGTATTTAAGTCGACTCCACAATGGCCCGCAGCCTACTCTGATGGGATTTCTTCGTTGCACAAGCATGATTCCCGACGTTTGTTCCCGTGCACGTTGCCGAAAATACACGAGAACAGCTAACCTGGAGCTAGCTTCAGCTCTCGAGTCCACGTCTTCAATCCTGAGGCAAATCATTCAAATGTTTTGTTACATCGCTCAGCTATCATGAATGGTTTGTATTCAAGATCATCTGAAGAACATAAATCACAGGATTCGCCTCAACTTGAGCCACTATTATAAAAAATTTAAACAAATATTATTTGGGAAATACAGGGTGGTCCACGCAACTTGCACACCTATAATAATTTCCAAAGTATGCGTTGCACGAAAAATTTTTGTTTACAGAAGTTGCATGGTCTGAAGGGGTACATTATGTAGTGTATTTATTTTTTTTTACAGGTGGATGCGTAAAGGACATGTGAAGGTCAACTTTATTTTTTTTAATGGAATGAGTTATTTTTTAATACATCAATCGATGCAGCTGGACATTCGTTATAAAAAAGTACTAACCTATGAATGTCGAAAAGTTAGTAGTTCAGGAGATATTTCAATTTAAATAACTCTAAAATACCATTACTGTCGTAGTAAGACGTTAGTGTTTACTTACTTGTGTAACATCTTAGCAAGACAGTAATGGTATTCTAGAGTTATTTAAATTGAAATATCTCCGGAACTACTAACTTCTCCACATACATAGGTTAGTACTTTTTTATAACGAATGTCCAGCTGCATCGATTGATGTATTACAAAATGTACCTCATTCCATTTTAAAAAATGAAGTTGACCTTCACATGTCCTTTACGCGTCCACCTGTAAAAAAAATAAATACACTACATGTTGTACCCAGAGTTGGGCAAAAATATTATTTAAATAAAAATTTCAAATAAAGTGGGTTTAAAACCCACTTGGAAAAAATCTACTTTATTCGAAATTTGTATTTAAATGAAAGTTTTGCCCAACTCTGGTTGTACCCCTTCAGACCATGCAACTTCTGTATACAAAACTTTTTCGTGCAATTCATACTTTGGAAGTTATTATAGGTGTACAAGTTGCGTGGACCACCCTGTATGTTCACCCTGTTACATTTTTCCTGTGATAAAAATAGACAAGATATTTAAGTGGAATCGAAACTGATAATAATTTAAACAAACATTACTTAAGAAGTATGTTCACGCTCTTACATTTTTCCTGTGATAAAAATAGACGAAATATTTAGGTGGGATCGAAAATGATAATTGACAAAAATTAGTGAAAATCCCCGTCTCTCCGGTACCCGTGAATATTTTCGCCGGGCCAAGCGTTAATTTTCGCAGATCCGCACGGCTCGAGGAACGCAAATTGCGGCTGGCGCTCGCTTTTGCGAATTTTTCGAAGTCTTTGCCAATGCCGCGCGGTTAAATGGAGCTTCTATTTTTCGGTCGTGTCATCGATAGTTTCCGTTTCTCGATTCAGCGCGGAACCGGGAAACCGGAACGAGCCGAAACTCGATGGAATCGCGAGAAGTCATCGCGAATCGGCCACCGTGGTAAATCTTATTATCGTTGGCACCGCATCAAACGCCGCCGCCTCGAACGGGGGGCTACGCCGCGCCGCGCCGCCGGAACGAGACGCGTCCAATGAAATTCCGAGCTGTTGCCTTTTTTTCGAGGTCTTCCGTCGACATTCCTCGCGATGCTCCCACTGACAAGTGCCGAAATTTCGCCAGCCAATTTCACCGAAATTTCCGACACCCCTCGGCTCGGTGTTTCAACAATTTCGCAGGGCAAAATTGATCTTCGATAATATCCCAGATATAGAAAATCAGATTCGACATCAACAGAATGTCCCATTCGCGTGATCAGAACATTTTTTACCGGATAATAGTATACCGAGAAAATTGAACCAAAAAAATTCGACATATTCAGGAATCTTTCTCAACAGAATTTGGTTTTATCCGGTAAAGATGGGGCTGCACGAGGACCACTTATTAAATAACAACAGTCTCGTGTCCCGTTGAAATTATTATCACTTCGAAGGTCTTGTCCCCGGTAATTCGTTCGTCCAATTAGCCCGAACGCTGTCCGGCAAATTTATCATCGGGCGGGGTTCGTGCCGCGACAGGTAGTAACGCAAATAATGGCCGTGGCCAGGTAATTACATCGAGCAGTCAGCCAACATATCCAGGTTGAATCGAGCAGCGATCGAAGGTTTAAAGACGCATTGCAACGCGGGATGCAGTGCGGGTACAGAGAGAACAGAGCTGAGCGAAATCCATGCGCCTTCCAGCGTCCACGTCGAATCGTATGCGAAAGGCTTAAGGTTACATTATCGCGCGGCCCTCGACGGATCCGCGCTGATATATCGAGCATGTATCCCGGACAGATCGTCGACGTCGATGCTCCTCGGCGCACCGCGTGCTTGATTAACGCGAGATCAAGCCTGTCGTCCGCAAGCTTCCATCTCGGATTAATATCGAATTCCGCCAGTGGAACCGCGCACCCGGCCACCGGCGAATCGATCGCAACCAGCTCGATGTCTCGCGAGCACGTTTAACCCTTATACATATACATTCCCTCGCAGAAATATCCGGTGATCCCGCAAATTAATTTACACCCCTGTCCAGAAGTCACTGGACCTCTCAAACTTCGCTTAAAGCTCCCATAGTCGTTCTACGACTTATTTTAGCCGCTCTATTATTATTATTGAAGTGAAACTTCTTTGCTGAGGGGGCTACAATTTTCTAGCGTTGCGGAAGTGACGAAATTTTGCGAATAACCTCGAATAGTTTGACAAATAACATTTTCATAATTAATTTACTAACTTTAAAGAGTTCACTGATGAACTTTTAAGATTGTAGAATGTAAAATGAAGCCTTGGCTACATTCCCATTTCACTTTTATGCAGGTTTGATGCTTAAATTGTTAGTTATTAACAAATTTTGGAGAAGTGGTATGTTATGTATGTCTGTCCTTGTCGCACAATTCGACCCTCCTTGTCTTACGCATTATGGGAACTTCCGAAACAATCAGCCCGCGCAACAATTGTTAATAACTAATTAACCAGAGTTAATTTGTAAACATTTGCAATTGGATAACATAGAATCAACCTCCAGCTACTTTTACATGCAGTTTTTCATTGGATTTTATTCCGACTGAAAGATTTATAAACAATTATCCAAACCCTTGTTCTAAACTAACCTGAAAGATTTTGACAGATGTCAGGTAAGTAAAAAAACATACGGGTGGAAAACCACGCGCGGCAGAAGTGAAACTTCTTGCAGTCTAGTAATGTTTAGAAGTAAATTAAGATTGAAAACGGTAAATAATCCTAATGAAGCGACAACAAGATCAGGAACAACTCTCTTTGTTTCAAAATTAAATCAAGAATATTTATATCATATTTTAGCTATCACAAGCCAATTGTTTCAATGATAGAATCATAGAAAATCATGGAACATAGAAAAAAATAATGAACGATCAAAATTTGCGACGCAAAGAAGGAGAGCATATGGGAAAGAAAGAGACATAGTTCATAGCATTTCTATATGCTCTCGAAATCAGTAAATATTGTGTCAACTTGTAAATTGGCATCCAAAGAAGATGAGACATAGTTGCAGTACATTGCTAGGTTTGTGGTTGTCAATCGCTTATTTACGAAACCATGTTGCTGTTCACATATTGAGAGAGAGAGAGAGGCAGAGCCGTATACATATTAGTGACAATTTCTTCAAAGACTTTGGGCATAACACTAATGATGCTTATAGGTCTAAAGTTTTCAACATTAGATTTGTCACCGTTCTTGAAAATGCGTGTAACCAGACTGGTTTTCCAAAGTGCGGGGAATATACCTGATTTTAGAGATTTATTAAAAATTATCCACAGTGGCCGAGATAAAATAAAACTGCACATTTTGAAAAATAAGGGAGGGATGCCATCTATTCCAGGCTCTTTATTGACATCGAGTTCATCTAGCATGATATAAATTTCACTAATGTCTATATCAATGTCAGAAAAACACGGGTTACAACCATTTTCTGGTGTAATGTAATTAGCAGTCTATTGAACTTTGAAAATCGTAGGATGTCACAGTGAAAAGCATAGAACCGCGCAACCAGGAAGTTCAATACGCAATTGATTTGCGACTCGATCTCCCAATAATCGATGAATTATTTCTGTTCATCTTGAATGTTCTAAATTCTCGAAGCTACTCGATCTGATTCCTCCCGATCGCCGTAGATATTTTCTCCGCGGAGCACAAAAGTATTCCAGTCTACTATTCATTCCGCAGGATGAACCTTTCAAGTTCCCTCGGCGCTGACTTAATAAGACACGCGAATTTAACTTAAACGTATCACATTGCCAAGTTAACGTCAGAGGATTCCTTGTCAGACATGATAAATGTCGAAGATAGTGAACGTATTTTTAGATGACGACACGCGTATCGTTCATCGCGCCGTGCCAGGTCGATCGCACCGAGAGAGAGGAAAAGAGAGAGAGAACAAGAGAGGAAGGGAGACTCTCAGACGTGATATTACTGGCAAGTTTGACAGCGATAAGACAGCGATCCCGCGCGATGTATTATTCAAGATGAACGAGTACGATTCGATGGAAAATTTACGGACTGCTTTAATTTCAGATAAATGCAAAGCCTGGGACTAAGTAACTCTGAGTAACTTGGATCATTATGTTCCTTCGGATGCGAGAGTTAATGAAGCTTGTGGAGATTATCGGAATCGAATGTGTTCGCTGCGGATGGAATTAAAACGGGCCGGCACTGACCGTAAATAATAGAAATGATGGAGAATTAAAACTCCATATTAAAGTCATGTGTCTACGCTCACTTTATTTAAATTACAATTGAAGAACAAATTAATGGATTCATTTTTAGAGTACTCTGTTTAAGATCTTCCTCACAAATCTCATTTGATAACATGTGATAAAGGAGATATTTCATGTCCACGACTAAATTATAATGTAAGTCCAGACCGTACATTAATGAATACATTTTCATAAATGATTAACGATAAAAATTTGCAGTTAAGGATTTTTAAACCGTACATTAATGAATACAGTTAAGGATTGTTAAATGAACGTTTTAAAAGCGATTTGACAATAAATCTCCTTTAAAAAAAAATTATAAATCTGAACAAAATGTGACAGTACAACGTGAAAGTTCTTCTATAAATCAGAAAAGGTTGTTTTGTTAAGAATTCACCAGAATATGAGGATTGTGCCAAAACTGCAAAGGTAGGGAGAAACCATGAGGGTTCCCAAAGCTTTTCCTGCTTGAATCTTCGAGATCACGTCTCATGGTGCGCTGACCCCATGAAAATTCCCTATAAAGTCTCCCTAAGCGTCCGGCTAGTCTCCACAGCATCGTAATGACCGATTTAAAATCAAGATTCAATTTTGGACCGTTTAAACATCGATTCCAGCACACCTTACGGGGTCGTAAATTTCATGGGGTTCGGAGTTGGAACCCATTGGTGGTCCAACCCGTAAATTTTTCGAGCGAGGCACCTTTTGAAGGTAGCAGTGAGAATGAAGGCGGATCTTACTGGCCAATTAGTCGGTTATCTGAATCCACGGGACGTTCTAGTTCGTTTTCCTTCGTCTTATGGTGTTTACTGGGTCGCTCGCCCCAAACGGGTCGGATCTCCCACTTGGATTAGAAATTTATTAGGGGCCATCGATGCGGGGGCTCAACCATGGGGTCTTTTACAATTTTTCGTGGAGGAAAATGGAAGGCGTGGTACCTCTTCTCTGTTGGAGTGGTTATACCGATGGGAGAGAACACCATCGAATTTATTACCTGCCCTTTTGTCACTCTCCCCTGTAATGGGGTGGACCAGGAAGATTCATCGCGCGTGCACCATATTGTATTTTCTATCTCTATAAAGGTACTTTTATTCGATACGCAGTCGGCGCTATTAACAAAGCGATTGTTATTATTATTATTAGGTAGGATCCATATGAAATATAAGATATGAAGTTGCTAACGGGTGAAAATTGAAATTTTACGTACGCTGCCCACTTATTCATCTATTTGACGATATGAAAATATTTTCATTAAAGCTGATAGCAAATCTGAGATAAAATTCGTCGTGTGTAAAAAAATATTAATATACAGTTGTATCCTTTTTTTTCGCAAAGTACAAAATGAGAAAATTGTTCAATTCGAAGCATAATGATGCACGATTAAATAAATCGTTTTAGAAAAACAGGTTAAATTCAACAGATCAAGTTGTTCAAGTAAATATGTATAACGTTGCGACCAATAACGTCAGAAGACTGACGTTACGATTGTTCACAAACGAAAAAAACTATAACAAATTGAAACCACGTCGTCGTTTCAAAAGATACACATAAAAGGCTGAAATGAGACTGGGAGTCAGAAACGAAGAAAGCAGGGCTACAAAACACCGAAAACCCAAGGCACTCAAGAGTTAGTGAATAAAATGGAAGAACGAAGTAGATGTAGATGCTATCTGGTAGGATCATCCCGTGAAATGACCGCCATAAGGTGAGATTGTATCTGACTGAGAGCAAAGTGCTACGATCTTTTGTCTTCTTCCGGAGGACACGTCGAAAGATAATTTATCAGGGGTTCCCTTGTCGAAACTGACTGCTCCGAACTGTGATCCTAGCTAATAAAATATTACCCTCGTTACCTGCTTATTGCAGCTTTTACGGGGTCAGTATAAACAAGAGAAAAAACCTCGGGTCCGTGCTGTTTCTTAGATGGTGTAGTTCTACTATTTTTTCGCGAAGACGTTCTGACCGACTTAATACTTGGAAAATTGAATCTCGGCCAGCGTTCCGAGAAAATATACCACGATGTCCCTCCCAGGGGCTGTTCTAGATGCACAGGATCCCGTGGACAGGGACATCGCGTGCTCGCAGGAAAGTTTTTCGCGCGAAGTCCAAGCTTGGAGGAGAGCACATAATGAAAACCGATACGCGGAGCGCGCGCGCGCGCAGGGCCGTATCATAAATTAAGCCAGTTTTCTTATCCCCGGCACGTCTTCTTTTCAATCTCTCCCACGCGGTCGCGAGCCACCGGCTTCCCTTCCGACTGCTTGATTCCGCATCCCTCTGAATAAAGATTCTATCTCGGCTGGAATTTTCCTTGCCGCTTAGATCGCCTTATCCGCTATGCAGAATTCGTCTAGATAACCGAAGGCTGAAAGAGCAAGAGAGAAAGAGGGAGAGAGAGAGAGGGGGTAGGGTTGGGGGTGGAAACGGTCGGCTTTTATTCCATTCCACTGGTGAAAGGCTGCGCGGGAACTTTCTTCTTTTTCTTTTGCATCATTCTCGTGTCCTTCACCGGCGATTCCTCGTTGGATGTTCCGCGGATTCGGAGAACTATAGCTGGCCATACTTTGTTTAGAATCTACCGGCAGATTGAAGAACAGCCCGAAAATATTACTTGTAGGATGTATACGCTGTTTCCTATTTACATTACCTCGATATCTGAAAACACGATATAATTTGAACTTTTTATTTAGTGGATTCATTCTGACCTCAGCAACTACATACACTCCGCGACAAAACTATGAGACTCCTGCGATTTTAGCTAATAAAATGCGACAAAACTATAAGACAATGTATATTTTACGTAAGAGAAACTCGGTGGAAGATAATGAAAAATATTTTTTTCTATTTAGTAGTAATGTGTTGTGCCACCTTTATTTTTTACAGTTTCAATTAATCGTCGTGGTATCGATTTATTTAATTTTTTATTTGATCTTGACTTAATTTGGCCCATTTTCTTCAATACGAGCTTTCAACTCTTTCACCGACAAAAACTATTTCCGATTTCCATATACAGCACATGCTAAAATTCCTCAGATGTTTTCTATTATATTTAAATCTGGAGACCTCGCAGGCCATGGTAAAATTTGTATATTACGGTATTCAAAATATTTTTTCACACGTTTCGCTGTATGCACAGCGGCATTATCGTGTTGAAAAATATAATTTTCACATGCAATAGTGCTTGCATGTAGCGTTAATTGTTCTTCTAATATTTCTATATATTTAATTGCAATCAAGCTGATGTTAATAAACTTTACATCGGTTCTCCCGTGGTACCCTATTGCGGCTCATACCATGATGTCGCCTCCGCCCATTTGACTCCTTGACAAATGCAATTCTTCCTTCCGCAAATCATGAAAAAAATATGAAAGACCATCCGGCCCATCTAAATTGAAACGTTTTTCATCTAAAAAAATAACTCTTCTCTACTTTTCTTTCCACTGGAGATGTCTCCTCGCAAAATCTTCCCTGGCTGCTTTGTGTCGATTCGTAAGTGGCGGTTTTTTCTGCAATTTTCGTCTTTTTAAATGCTTGACCCGTTTAATTATCCGTTGCACATTACGAATATTGGTGTGAACGCCAGCTGCGCTGCATTTTGCCGTGCTGTCAAGCTAGAATTCGACGCTTCCCGCAGAATGGCTCATCGTTGTCGCTCGGTTGTCGCTTTTGGACGTCCACCAGGATGTTTTTTACCATAATTCTCTCTCCTTTTTAAATAATTGAGCACGGCACATCGACTTAGACCAGCCACTCTTGGAATTTCTGAAATAGAATTATTCTTTTCTTTTAAATTTACGATCACTCTTATTTCAGTGTCTGCCAGCTTTTTCCCACGTGGCATTGTAATTATATTATGTAAGAACAAAATTACAAATGTTTAATTTTAAGTATACAATTACTTCTAACACTGTGACTGCGATTAGAGTATAAGATCGACTGACGAAAAACTACTGTCTTATAGTTTTGTCGCGACGAGAATAGCATGTTTACATGCATTTCCCAAATTCTTGGAATTTTAGCCTTCGATATTTTGTAGAACTGTAGAATATACTTCTATATAATGTAAACAATAACACCATGAATGAAGGAAGACAGAACTCAAGACTTACATAGAATTTTCATCGAATTTCGCACATCTCTTATAATTTTGTCACGGAGTGTAGTGCTTCGAGAGTCGCTGACGTAAAATCAGGCCTGATTTAATTGACGCGATCCGTGCTTACACGCGCTGTCCTTTTCTACGTTGGTCGGCGAGGTCACAAAGAAATAGGAGAACCACAGGATCTAAAAGACAGTACAGGCCCGAGGGTTTTTCTTAGGTTACGGCTTTACCGTAGGAAGTTTTGAAATAAGAAATAGGGGACTCTTCGGATCGCAGCGGGTTGAAGAGCATCTTCAAAATTGGACCGTGCGATTTGAACTTTCTTGAGGTATTAAATGAATCTGAAGCTTCCAGCGGAAAGGGAGAAACTATCTATTAGTAATGTAACGAAAATCTGAAGCGATCTGTTGTCACGGTCAGGTCCACCTTGTGCCGACAATTTGAAGCCGGCTCTTTTATTTATCAATCCAGGTTTCCTCTCGCCTGTCACTTCCGTTCGACGTCTTCCCAGCTCCGTTTCCTTCTCCGTCTATTTTGCCCCGGTTCCCGCTCGTCGTTTCGCAGCCTCGGTTGCATTTTTCATCGCTTAAACCTGGCAGCCGGTTATTTCCCCGCTTGCGGGTCCGTCTTTCTTCATCCCACGTTCCCATCCACCCCCTTCATCCCTTATACAGCTGATGGTCGAGAAGGATGGAAAAACGCGGAAGAAAACCGTTCCGTTTAATCACGCTAGCACTGGTAAATTGAATTATCCCGAGAAGCGGTCGGTCCAACAGGGCGAGCCGAGAAAAAATGCTCGAGGATCGTCCGGGTGGACCAGATCCGCTAATGATAGCTTATAATGGAGCTGCCTGCGCCACTGGTTGACCTCGAAACCCAACGCCGTCGAATTTAAGTGGAGCAGACCGTCATGGAATTATTTCTCCCGGTAATCGGAAGTCAATCCCGGTGCCTGCTGTAATGTGATCCTTAAAACGCGCCCGGTTCTCCAATTCACTACACTTCTGATCCCTGTGAGATGCTCCGAGCTCGTTTGGAACGAGGAACCACGTTGTTCGAAATAATTAGGCGAATTTAATGGAACACTCGGTCACTGCGAAAATAATTCCAGGATCTCTCCTTTTAACCTTTGAATTTTTTTTCAGGATAAATTGTTGTTTGAACAGCTAGTTTGAACAGCTCAATTATATATTGCATTCTATTGAACAATTTAGAAAAACTACGAAAACAATATAAAATAGAATCGCTACTCTTATTTGTTCAAATTATAATATTGTACATGAAACAGTCACTTTTACATTGATATGAATATAAA
Source organism: Lasioglossum pauxillum (assembly GCA_933228785.1). Taxonomy (NCBI): domain Eukaryota; kingdom Metazoa; phylum Arthropoda; class Insecta; order Hymenoptera; family Halictidae; genus Lasioglossum; species Lasioglossum pauxillum. The sequence continues at coordinate 33,240,400 of OW121701.1, read as the reverse complement.
CGCGTCATGAATGAACAGCAAAGCAAAAGGCTATAAAAATGAACATGTAGATGAAGCACAGTGTAAATATTGATGAAAAATTTTTGCGTTGAATTTTTGTTTAACAAGTGTGGGAATAAACGCGTGTCAGATCGACGAGTTGGCAGGAGGGAACAGGAACCGCAGAAAAAGTCGTATTGGATACAGGGTCAGTTAGAGAGCCAGTTAGGGTCGGTCCAATCTTATTTTATGGCGGTCCGGAACGGTAGGTGTTTAGGTTTATAGATGACGGCAGATAGGTGAGCGAGTTTAACCCCGTTTAACCGGGAGAAAAACACCTTCGGCCCTGGGAGGTCCACGTCCACCGAGATTTTATCGTGTAACTATTGGGCGGTTACGGTGCACAAACATCGACGGAGTTTAGCATACAACGTCTAATGCTCGCCGGCGTTTCTGACCGCCGCGCCATAACGCCGGGCAAACAGCGCCGTTTCTTTTACGACTCTTCGGAACAGGGAAAAATTTTGGGACAAATTCTTTCGGGAGATTCTTCCCGATAGACCCTCTGTTCATAGGTTTTTAAGTAACATGTCTTCTGCTTGATCGTCGACTAGGGTACTGGAGGGATATTTTTCACGGTCTAACAGTATCACGTGTCCAGTAGGATAATCGTGCCAGTTTGAACGTTGTTATTATTAATATACAGGGTGATCCATTTATCTTGAGACAGTCAATTATTACGGAAACCAGCAGGAATATTTTGTATTTTCTAAATGTTTTATGATGAGGGAACATGAAACTGCACACATTGTGGAAATGGAGCCGATCATTGTACTCATTCAAATGTATAAGACAATTTGTTTTGTCTGGAAGACTGATCACTGCAACGTGAAAACCTTTATTCACTTTTAAACAACCCAATATTTACTTCACCATCTGAAATTAGGTTCTACGCGTAATACGTTCGCGGAACTGCATTTCCCCTGGATATTCGTTGCAAGTACCTCATACCATTATTTTCGGGGAGTGTATAAAGTGCAGCAACGGTTGCTTCGCGATCGTTGCGCCAGTTTTGCCGGAGCCACTGAATAATAAACGATTCGACAGTCTCCGAAAGTTCGGTCCCGTCGACGACGGAGGCCCTTTAAGAGGACAATCTTCCCGCGAAAGTCGATCCTTCGGAGAGAGAGACCGGGCGGCGACGTAACAATTTGCGACGTAGTTTCCGTCGTCGTCGACGGACTTCCGGTGACGTTAAAACTTGAACGAACTCGTGGAGGGGCAGGGGGAGGGGACGAGCGTCGATCTGCTTCATCGTCGTCCCCTGTAACTGATTGCGGACAATCTCGTTGAGGACGAAACAAAATTCTATAACGAGATTCGCGCACCTCTTTCTCGCCGGAGAGCACTCGATTATACTTATTTCTTCTCCTTTTCCCTCTCTCTCTCTTTCTCCCCACGCTACCCGCACGCTGCTGTCCCGAACGGCGACCGTAAAATCTGAAAAGTCATAAAAGTATAATAGCGTTCGACCACGAGGTCGAGGCAAATCTGTTATTATTGAGAATAATGCGCAAACGTCGATAGAATAACATTGACTCGAGACCACGTTCCGGCAACATTGAATAAACCTTTCGAATGTGTGCTCTTCGGTTTTGTTAGGAAATAATGTGGAAAGAGGATCCCTCTGTGGGTAGAATTCGTTTGGGAACTTTTTGCGAACGGTCTTGCCGAGTCGATCGGCCGGTTTGATGCGAAGTTAAAGAGGAATACTACGTTCGCCGTGGTTCAATGTGATTTCATTGTGCCCGCAAACGGTTTCGTACCTAAATACCGTAATCGATTTATTGTGCAAAAACTCGATAATTGCAGTTATATAAACTTTCTTTACAAAACAAAACACGTTTTATAAATAATATTCTGATTCATTGCGATATCGCCTCGGTAGTTATTGTACATATTTTATTTTTATGCATTTTATTGGATCAACGATTATTGGATTGCATCCCTACTATAATCAGCAGTTTCTGTTTTCTTAGAAAAAGCTTTACTGTATTAATAATATTCTTAAATTCTTTTATTCTTTTTACAGTTTGAAATTGCCCCCGTCCATTTTCTTCATGCATAAAGATTCAAAGTCCAATCATCAGAATTGGAGACAAAATTATTTATAGAAATCTTATATATAATTTATTATCGTTTTAATATATCATTAAATTAATATGAAAATTGATGTATCTAATATTATTTGAGGGGGTAATATTATTTATAGAAATTTTTTGTAGAATTTAGTTCCTCCCAATCGAAGCAGCCAATTTTTATGACATTGTTAATATGAAATGTTGTTTTTATGTGTTAATATGAAAATTGATGTATTTAATATTATTTGAGGGAGTAATATTTATAGAAATTTGATATATAATTTATTATTGTTTTAATGTATCATTAAATTAATATGAAAATTTATGTATCTAATATTATTTGAGGGAGTAATATTTATAGAAATTTTATACATAATTTATTATTGTTTTAATATATCATTAAATTAATATGAAAATTAATGTATTTAATATTATTTGAGGGAGTAATATTATTTATAGAAATTTTATATATAATTTATTATTGTTTTAATATATCATTCAATTAATATGAAAATTTATGTATCTAATATTATTTGAGGGAGTAATATTTATAGAAATTTTGTACATAATTTATTATTGTTTTAATATATCATTCAATTAATATGAAAGTTTATGTATCTAATATTATTTGAGGGGGTAATATTATTTATAGAAATTTTTTGTAGAATTTAGTTCCTCCCAATCCAAGCAGCCAATTTTTATGACAGATTACATAAATTGTTCAACGCTCGGCATAGTTGGGCAGACAAGTGAAGCTCTTCAAACTTTGATATCCCCGTAAACGCGCAGCCACCAGAGGTGCGACTACCTCAGCTACGCAGAGCCCCATGGCCACCATAAATAAAGAAGTTATCTTAAGTGATACAACGTGTATATCGGCCTTCTCGGATGCATTGTCCAGGCTCCTCCCAAGGGGAAGATTTGGTCGGTCGCTGGAGAAGGATCTAATCTGTTTACACGGGGCGCCTTTTAGCGAGGCTCTGCCCTCGGAGGACACGTGCACACGCCTTCGATATTAATTCCACCGCGGCGGGAAAATTAATTTTATTCACACTTAGCCGTAAAGTACAGTCCCGTGTTCTCCCCATGACCTTTTGTTCCCCAGCTACCGGTACCGGTTTCCGGTGTGTTAAATGCCTCCCGGCTAGAAGTACCACAGCCGAGGAACCGTGTAATCGAATACCAATTTTTCTTTGGCCGATAAAGCGACTTCCAGAAAAGATATATCATCGCTCCGGCCTCTGAAAAATCATTCTGTCCCACGGAACGTTCTCCGCGGCGCGATGATCCAAGAGGAATTTTGAATGCAAGCGATCCTTTGGCTCCGGTAACGCCGATCCTGGGATCCGCATGGAAAAATTCTTCTCGGGGATCGACGATCCTTCTATCGTCGTTCCTTTTGAATTTTGGGCGGAGAGTCACCGTGAAGATTTTATTTCCTGGAAGTATATCTTCACCATATTTCCTTCAACCGTTCCGTATGTTATTTTTCAGATATCACAAAATCCATGTCGAAAAATAGAAAATATACCGAAGCTTTAATAATACTTGTACGGTTGGGTTGTCGAAACACTTGTTTCCTCATCTCATTTTGAACGTTTTCTCTTGGAAAATCAATCTACTTATAGATGAAAATGTTGTCTTAAAAATCTTTTTATCGAAATGTATACAAATAGTTACCTACGTGTTTGTGTCTGTTGAATTTGACTCGACATATTCGCTTGTACATTTATATTCTTTCAACACTGCAGGATTTTATTATTGTTTTTTTCTTAAAAAACAATACAAAATGCAGCTTTGAAATGTTGTGTTAAAATGTATTTCTTTTTGGGACTCGTCATTTATTCAAAATGTGTGCGAAAGGTACAAACGTTTGCCTACGCGTTTATTTCTGTTAAATTTTTTTGTAATATTCGTTAGCGATGCATTTATATTCATTTCAATGCGTTCGTCTTTGTCGTTTTTGGACTTGGCAATCTTTTGTTACGTGTTTATATTCATTTGAATGTAAAATTTGAAGTTTCATATACAGCCTGGTTAAAAAGCCTTTTTTCCGAGCGCGTGTAGTCACTGCAGGTTAATAGGAGTTTTACTGTCATACGAAAACATTTTTCAAAGGAAATTCGTATGGCATCAAGGGGGATTTGGAATGCGGTAATTTGAATTTGAAAAAGTTTGTTCTTTGACTTTTTATGGAGATCTTGTTTCAGAATGAAGATATGGAGATTTTTTATAAAGAATAATACTTGATCCGAAGTTCCAAAGGATTATTTAAATTTAAATAAGAAATTTAAAAAAGATCAGTATTTTTCCATCATGCAAATTTTTTGACATCACAGTCGCAGAAATCGTTACAACCCTAATCAGGATAATTATCATGCACTGTGTACCGAGTACCACGATCCAGACCGAAAATAACCACGAAATAGAAGTGGACGCGGATCGCGAGTAGAAAAAAAGGCGATCGATAAATCGCGTTCGGTGGCGCGGATCGGATCGATCGATCGGGACAGGTGTTTTTGAGTGGACGAAGTTGCCGAGCCGTGTCGGAACGACGATCCAGGGCCGTGTCGAGGCGGGACTAAGTTAATTACCAGAATTAATGTGGACCGACGGCGTTAATCCAGGCGTGGCACGCGAGCCAATCAAGGGGCCAGATAAGAATTAAATGGTATCGAACAGACGCCTCGTTAGTCGGTGCCGTGTCGGACATAAATTTCCGCGCTAAGCCGGTCCGTTCGAGCGCGTTCACGCCGATGTACGATGGAATTCCAGTATCGGCAGACACCTACCCGAGCTGCGCGTATTTCAATCGAAATCTGGGTTATTCATCGATATTATTGTCCAGCGGGCAAGCTCGCGCCGTGACAAGCATACGTTGCGAATTTCTCTCCTATTCTACCGTCACACAAACCCAATATTTTTTACCGCCGATCATTCGATTAAGTACTCCCACACGTAGCTCAAAAAGCCGATTTTCAATCGTATTTTTATCAACTATAACGCCTATACAATACCCCTGCACGCTGTGCTCATATTCTACCTGATATAAATCATATTCTACCTGAATTGCCATCAACTCGAGTGAAATAGAAAGCTATTTTATTTTTCAATACGTTTAATTGGGCTGAAAATAATAGTAAAGAATTTTTTAATTTTTCCCCTACCTTTACTGTTTTTAACCGACTTCGAAAAAGGAGGAGGTTACTCAATTCGATCTGTATGTGCCTTTCTTTCGCTTTTTTTTCTATGTATGTTCACCGATTACGCCGAGATGGATGGACCAATCGGAACGAAACCTTTTGCATCTTCTAGAGCATGTGCCCGAGGTGGTACCGCGAAAAAAAAATGTTGCATTTTTTTAATCCTTACGATTTTATTTGCGAAAATGTAAGATGGTGATGTCGTTGTGAACTCCGCTGAATGTTAGATATTAGAAACAGTAACGACACGACGTCGTTATCGTTATTCATTGCGGCTTTCAGATATTTATAAATTACGATTTCGAATGTGACGGTTGACAGAGATAAAAAGTGAGAAATTTTATAAAAAAATTTTATAAAAAAAATTAAACCGACTTCGAAAAAACGCACCAAAATGTATAAAATAATTTCCATTTAATTTATGTGAACACACACGAACTTAAATACAATACAATCTTTTCGGAGGCGGCGCAAAATTGAAAATATTCGACACTGGAAATTACGAAAATTCTTAAATTCTTCTACATGCTTTCACATATTAATGTATCTTCTCTTCCCACCTACTGATTTCCAAGCCCACCATATTCCAATGAAATCATAAACAGCAACATCTGTCATTTGAAAAATTTTTAATTTTTGCGCCGCCTCCGAAAAGATGGTATTGTATTTAAGTTCGTGTGTATTCACATAAATTAAAAAGAAATTATTTTATACTGTTTAGTGCGTTTTTTCGAAGTCGGTTTAATTTTTTAAATCGCATTTATTCATTTTTACCACGCTTATATTAGCCTGTCGAGTTGTCGTTGTTGTATGCGTCAAATCTTGTAATCGAATTTTAAACCACTTCCCGATGAGCTAGGGACTTGAAACTTTAGACATATCTCAGAACTGGATGACAATGCAATATTAAAAAACAAATTTTTAAAAAAACTGTGCGTTCGGGAGAAAAAAATTTTGATATTAAGGATGTTCTGGAGGTACAATGGCAGACAAAAGTACAAAAAATTCGAAATCCATCAATATATTGGCAATGAAAACCATTCATGAGTATATTTTGCATTAAAAAAAGATTCATTTAAAAAGCTTTCGTTTAGTTAGTGAATTTCATGTTATATTTATTAACTTCCCGATTCATAGGGAAGTTACTGTAATTACCCCGAAAATCGAAAATCGATTTTTTAGCAGATCTTCACGTTTCATGGTCATTGAAGTCATTTTAGACTATTTTTATCAAAATGTTTGTATGTGTGTGTGTGTGCGTATGTCCGTTTGTATGGTATCAAATTTTTCGTTAACGTTTTCAGAAAAAGTAACAACGCGATCAGGATGATGAATGATGCAATCGATGTGCCCCGTCGTAGCTTAGAGCTGATTAGATTTTGGTCCATATTGGTCAAGTAGTTTTTTAGATTTTTAGTTTTTTTTCGAAAAGAGTTGATTCTACAATGCAATTTATAAGGGAGGACGAATATTTTCCACCAAAAAACCAAACGCAATTACATAAAAAAAAATTTTTTCTTAGTTTTTTTTTTAACTGATGCTAATGTTACCGCTTGGAATAATCGAAAGTTATTCCAATGCAACAGTGAATTTATCATCTCTACTCCCAAGAATACATTTTGGGAGAATATCGATGAAAGTACAAAAAAAAACGATGTTAGCGATGTTGGCGAAGGAGTAACGAATCGGGAAGTTCTTTGTGTGACTCTTGGAGAGTCACACACCAAATAAAAAACATTAATATCAGTAGGCCCTACTAGCCATGCGTATCACTAACCCTCTCGCAAGAGCAGTCCTACCCGCGAGCTCGCGAAGCGAGCGAGCAAAAACAACCCTACTCGCGAGCGAGCGAAGCGAGCGAGCAACAATAGCCCTCTAGTTTTTTAATCAAATTGTCTTCATATTATAAAAAATTGTAAGTGACTTTTGCAAATAATTGTACCCTCTGATTGTAGCTATATTCAGTGGTCTACACAGTTGACGCGTTTCCATGCTAGTGAGAAGGACAAGACGATAAATTTGACAGTTTTGTAACAGTACATAATTTTTTGCTCTGTAACTGTTTAGTGAATCCATAATTAATTACATAATTTTTACTATTTGTACAAAAAACTGGAGTTTCTAGTTGCGTTTTTTTCAAGGTTTAAATAGGGTTTGAAATGAAATTTTATGAATTCTCCATACGAAGACGTATTAAAATGTGCAAATTTTAAGTTGCTATAATTCTTAAACGGTGCAGTGAATCGAATCCAAACTTTGATAATTGCATTAATTTAGTAAGAATTATATCTTGTCAAATTTTCAAAAATTTGGTTGCAGTTTTTACATACGAGGTCTGTTCAAACAATACGTGGACTGACGTTATAAAACAAAATGTACTTTATTTAGTAGTTACATGTCTGGGTCCCCTTCAAAGTACTCTCCTTCCCGACGCACACACTTATCCCAACGGTGTGTTTCCACTTGTTGGAACAGTCCTGGTACTCTTCTTTTGTAATATCCTTCAGCTCCTTCGTCGCATTTGCCTTAATCTCGGGAATCGTCTCAAATCTTCTTCCTTTCAAGGGTCTTTTGAGTTTGGGGAGCAAGAAAAACTCGCAAGGAACAAGGTCAGGTGAAGGGGGGGGGAGAACAGTGATCGAGTCTTCGGCCAAAAATTGGCGAGCTCTGAGGGCTGAATGGCACAAATTTTGCAGCAACGCGGTGCATCTTCAATTTTTCGGTCAAAATCTCGTGACAAGATTCAACTGATATCCCACACTCTTCAGCAAGCTCCCTGATGGTCAGACGTCGATTTGCCCGTACCAGGGTGTTGATATTGTCAACGTTTGGATCGTCAGTTGACGTGGAAGGACGTCCAGGACGCTCATCGCCTTCAATCGACTGTCGACCATCCTTAAAATGTTCATGCCATTTGAAACACGCCGCACGCTTCGTAGCAACATCACCGTAAGCCGTGTTGAGCATAGCAAAAGTTTCAGTCGCAGATTTTCCCAGTTTTACAAAAAATTTCACAGCAACTCGTTGCTCCTTTAGGTCATTCATTCTGAAATCCGCCAAACGAAAAAATTGCACTTCACTAAAAACCCGGTAGCTATTCAACAAATGAAGATATCTGCAATCAGAAAACAGCGTTATAACCACCTGATATATACGAACACATCGACTACAAGCGCATTCCCCTGGAACCAACTGAGCCCGCTCAATTAGACAGTCCACGTATTTTTTTAACAGACCTCGTACCTCCAGAACATCCTTAACCGTCACACCTCGTCGCACGACGCTCGATAGTACGTGATCGCGTTCAGCGATCCCCACTCCATACGCCAGCGCTCCCTACTCCACTACGCGTTCCCACTCCGACTCATCCCCACTCCACTAATCCATTTCGCACCGAAAGAGCTCAGTCAGTGTGGTGTTCCGTTCAGTCAGTTCCATTTCGGGCAATTTCGGACTCCATCAAGAGACGTGGTCTCTCGGAGTCATCCCCTCATTCTATCTCGCTTATTTCCACATCTTGCGTTTCTATATCTTACTATTTCATGCCACTATTACTATATCTTGCGTTTTTGCATTTAAAAAAGACTATAAAGTAGAAAATAAAAAAATATATAAAGAAAACTTTTTAAAAACCACGCTTATATTAAAATGCACTAAAGAGGAGAATATAATTTTTTTAGACATTAATGACTATAAATAAAAGCGTGGAGCCTACACGAAGATTACGTTAATATAGTTTAGCGCTCCACGCTTTCATTTATAGTCGCTAATGTCTAAAAGAATTATATTCTCCTTTCTCGTGCATTTTAATATAAGCGTGGTTTTTAAAAAGTTGTTTTTTCATGGATACATACATCATATCCGCAGTCTATTCATGAATTTCGCAACGTTCTAATGCAATTCGCGATTGGTAATGTAATTCTAATGCATTCTAATGCAATTTAAATCGGAGCAATGCACTTCGGAATCGAAATTGGAATCTTCTAAATGCATAGAATATCCGTACTCTAATTAATAATTATTTATTAGGTTCCCAGAGAGAAGCATTTTTAAGCATTTTTCGCCATGAAAATTACAAGTATTATAGCTTATAGTAATTGGCAAACACCTTTCTAAACACCTGATATACCTGAAGGTATCAAGTTGCCTAAAATTGGCCCGGCCGGATCACTGCGGCCCACACGGAACCATAAATCCCCGCGGAACGATCAAATTATCAAGTTATTTGCTATCATGTTTTTGATTACTTTGTTGAACGGGCGACAAAGATCGTCTTACGGCTACTAAACGGTATCGAGCTCACGAATTACAGCCGAGATAATAACCGTGATCAACTAATCGATCCCCGTGTCCGATCACTATAATTTTCTACGTTTTCAAAGGCCGTGTGTACTGTGTGTGGGCACGTCGGCGAACGCCCTAGGTGGTCGATTGGCCAATCATAATGATCGTACTAGAGGATGAATAATGACTTTCCAGTTTCAATGGGATGCCTCCGCCAAGTATTACGATTCGATAAATTTTCACCGGGATTACGATTCGGAATATTTTGAAAGTTCGCTGTGTAATCGAACCGGTCGACGGTGATCCATCTACCTTCGTGATTGCTTGAAACGTTATGGATCCCCTTTGCGCAACTTTAATCACTCGAATCAAATGTAAAATAATTACTCCAGGGAAGATTTACATCGAAGAACAGTCCGAGGAGAACACTATAATTATTTAGTCAAATAATAATGGAAGGGCTATTTAATAAAGCTGTTCTACATTTTTATCGATATTGTAGGATCTGGAGCGTGGGGTCGACGATCCCCAAACTGTATTTTGTGCGTTGCGTGACGTATGAGTGTATGCGTGTATGTACGAGCGACAACAAACGACAAGGTTGTCACCGGGCGTCGCAAAGGAGTCGTCGCCGGCCGTGGCGGAGGCAGAAAACGCCCCGCGACGACAATTCGAAAACCGACATCAGTCTATGATAGAGAGTTGTATGTATAAAACAGTTTTATAACAAAAAAATTAAACCGACTTCGAAAAAACGCACTAAAAAGTATGAAATAATTTTCATTTAATTTATCTGAATACACACGAACTTAAATACAATAGAATCTTTTCTGAGGCAGCGCAAAAATTAAAAATTTTCCAAATGCCAGATGTTGCTGATTATGATTTCATTGGAATATGATGGACTTGGAAATCAGTAGTGGGAAGAGAAGATGCATTAATATGTGAAAGCATGTAGAAGATTTTAAGGAATTTTGTAATTTCCAGTGTCGAAAATTTTCAATTTTGCACCGCCTGCGAAAATATTGTATTGCATTTAAGTTCGTGTGTATTCACATAAATTAAATGGAAATTATTTCATACTCTTTAGTGCGTGTTTTCGAAGTCGGTTTAATTTTTTTTATAAAATTTTGTTATTTCACACTTTTTAGTGGAGCGAGCAGAATTTCGGCGTAATCGGTGAACATACATAGAAAAAAAAGCGAAAAAAGGCACACACAGATCGAATTGAGTAACCTCCTCCTTTTTTGAAGTCGGTTGAAAATTGTCAACGTCCCTTACTGTTAATCGTAATATATTATCGGTTTATTATTCGTGTAGTCGAGTTAATTTGTCTCGTCCGAAGTCAACGCAGATCCGTCCGCGTTGACGACCAGATCCTACAATATTAACCTTGCACTACTTTTACCTTACACATTAATAGTTTTTCTTCTGCTCTAAAGAATAATATCAAGGTTTATTGTACGCTTATTTTATATTCAGGATTTTTCAGGCTTGATACTACGATCTTCAGAATCCAACCGCAGCAGCTAATAAGTCGTAAAATCCACGAAGTATCTCCGCCATACTAATCCCAATCCGTACGAGTTCATTTTCTCGGCGCCACGGGCGTTAATCGTTAACCTTTAATTACAGGGCGGGCCGAGCCTCTTAATTTATCGCTAATAACGTGTAGATTTCGTCCTACTCGTCGCAACAAGTCGCCGAAGCCGTATTCCTTCCTTGAAATATTCTACGAAGAAAACCGTAAATCTTGAATCATTCTCTTTATTCAATATTAGAAACTCCTTCGGTCAAAATAAGTCCGTTATATAGGGTGGTCCACGCAACTTGCACACCTATAATAACTTCCAAAGTATGCGTTGCACGAAAAAGTTTTGTATACAGAAGTTGCATGGTCTAAAGGGGTACATTATGTAGTGTATTTATTTTTTTTACAGGTGGATGCGTAAAGGCCATGTGGAGGTCAACTTTATTTTTTTAAATGGAATGAGGTATTTTTTAATACATCAATCGATGCAGCTGGACATTCGTTATAAAAAAGTACTAACCTATGTATGTCGAAAAGTTAGTAGTTCAGGAGATATTTCAATTTAAATAACTCTAAAATACCATTACTGTCGTACCAAGACGTTAGTGTTTACTTACTTGTGTAACATCTTAGCACGACAGTAATGGTATTTTGGAGTTATTTAAATTGAAATATCTCCTGAACTACTAACTTTTCGACATACACAGGTTAGTACTTTTTTATAACAAATGTCCAGCTACATCGATTGATGTATAAAAAAATACCTCATTCCATTTAAAAAAAATGAAGTTGACCTTCACATGGCCTTTACGCATCCACCTGTAAAAAAAATAAATACACTACATAATGTACCTATTCAGCCATGCAACTTCTATATACAAAACTTTTTCGTGCAACGCATACTTTGGAAGTTATTATAGGTGTGCAAGTTGCGTGGACCACCCTGTATTTAATTTGCTTCTTCGGTACTATAGAATGTGGCAACATTTATAGAATTATATTTTGTAGGAGAGTTGAAGCGTTCAATTCAATTTCAGCGTAATAGCCGGAGATACTACATCACTCGAATAATAAGCACGTTACCACTTATACCTCTCGTATCATTAGTATTCTGAAATTAATTAAAACAGATATTTGTTGTTTAAATACGCAGCACACTATTTCGGTCAAAATAATATCCATCATTTTATGCATATTCATCATTTTATTAATAATATCGTTGCGAGAATTACGTGCGTGATAAATATAACATTTCCGATACTGTATTTGCCATTCTAATTTCGTACAGATTATAATTTCAAATTAAGGTTTTACGGTATCAGAGAAGATCGAATTTTACGAACGCGGGTAACAGTTATAATCCTTTCAACATTTTTATTCTAATGTTATATACAGGGTGTCGCGTTTAAGTGAGAACAGCAGAATATCTCGGAAGGCGTTATCAAAAAAGTGTTGGTACAAAAGTTGTTCGGTATGACGGCCTACATTGTGTAGTATTCGTTGTTTTCTTGTGGGTGGAATGGTGGAGGACATCAATCTATTTCTTTTTAAATGGAATACTATATTTTTTTCTTCAGAAAATAATAGCAAGTACTGAGACAAATCCAAAAAGGTACTATATGATATTATCCTGAGTTGATTGAAGGTAATTCGTTAGCTTACGTTCGGCATAGGCCGTCGGTCTATCGCGTGGTTTAGTACAGTAAGGAGCATAACTGATTCCACACACTTTAAATCAGAATAACTTTTATACGAATGGACCAAATGACTTCAATTTCTCTGAAAGGCTAGAAGAATTAGTTTAGTAAATTGCGTCTAATAAATAAGTTGAAAAAATGCATTTGGTCGGAATTGTGACAAACAATACTAAAAATTGATTTTTACAACTTTTTTAGCTGGCCCAATAACGAAAATTTAAAAAATGTGTTTTGTCAACTGGTATAAATTATATATGCTCTGAAAATTTCAATGAAACTGGTTAATTGGTTTACGAATTATAAACAATAAAAAATGGTAAAACTTGCCACTTTATGTTACACTAAAAATTACCACTTTTGATCTTCATAATTCGCAAACCAATTAACTAATTTCAATGAAATTTGCAGAGCATGTATAATTTATACCAGTTGACCAGACACATCTTTTGAATTTTTGTTATTGGCCCAGCTGAAAAAGTTGTAAAAATCAATTTTTACTATTGTTATTCACAGTTCCATCCAAATGCATTTTTTCAACATATTTTTTACATATCATTTACTAAACTAATTCTTCTAACCTTACAGAGAAATTGAAGTCATTTGGTCCATTCATAAAAAAGTTGTTCTGATTTAAAGTGTGTGGAATCAGTTATGCTCCTTACTGTATATGCACAAAGTAGAATTGGTTGATCATGGTCAGACGCGTCATACGATTCCTATGCAATAGCACGTGTATTCGCCGCATTTTCAAATTCGATTCTCTCGAAAACGAAGCGTCAAACAAGAAAATGTTATTCCTTCTTTTCGACTTATTTTTATATGTAGCATCACCCCTGCTCGGTTGTGCCCACCCGTCCGGCCACACTGTGTATAATTAGCAATGCTTAGAATCGTTCACAGCTCTAATTACTAAGTTTTAAAAATTTACTTTTGATGATATCTCGTGCAGACACATTACTCTTTCCGATATCCTCAATGAAACAGCTATTCAGTTAGTTTAATTGCCACAAAATCAGTACTTAACATATTACCGAGCGGTGATTATTCCATAATTTTGAAAAATCTATGGTACATGGCTAAACACTTTTTAATAGAACCTTAAACAGCAACAGCAATTTTCATTGTGAACTAACAAGTCACCCTCAATAACGTCATCTAATAGTTTCATTTAAGATTGCAATGTAAAATAAAATTTCTATACTTTCTTTTAGTACAGCACAATTATTGAAAACCCTATTAATAGGCTTCCGGTAGGTAAAGTGTTAAATGACAATTTGGTTGTTCCGTCAATAAAAAAGTATTCGGTCAAAATAGACTCGGGCACAGCCGTCGGAGGGTTAAAGAGGAATGAATAGTGATGAAAGAGGATAGTGACGAGAACTTTTTGCAATTCTTCCAGATATGCCTGCTGGGCTTCGTTCTAAGCGACAACAGCACGATCGGCGATTCGATCATCGAAGACGTTTCGGAGGTCACAAACACCGGCAAGAATGTTGATGCGGACACGGGGGAACAGGTAAGAGAATTTAATACAGTCCACCCTTCTACACGCGTCTTGAAACCTTTCGCCGAGGGTCGAAGCCCCGCAAACTTCCTCGTCAAACTTTATCCCGTCCACGTGGCTCGGGATACTTCCCCTATACCTACGTCAACTTTCATGGATCTTGTCGACATTATGTGGATCGCACATTCTCTAATCAAATAATCGAGTTACATCTCTGAAGGAATTGGACAGACGGAAATAGTATCTTAATCGTGATATCCGTATAGATATCCAGTAAAAACATCACAATTTTCCTGAAGAAAAATCCACAGACTAGTTAGCGAGAAGTCCGACTTATTACAATTATTAAACAACTTATTACAATGTTCGTTTAGTCTACACAGACCTACAGTTCGATACTGGTATAATTTAACCAGGAAGTGTCGTTTCAAAAAATTCTCGTCAACGACAATTCCAAAAATCGTCGCGCACCGGCTACAAAGGAGCCAGAAACAGTATCAGCTAGAAGGTAGACCGGAAATGAGAAGCGACACTTCGCGAGTGACGGAAGGAATGGAAACGGGTCGCGATAGAATCCGTACAGGGTGGTCCATTAAAAATTTAGCACTCGAACGTCTCCGTTATTTGTGGAGAAGCATGAGAGAACTTTATGTAACAATCTTGTTCAGTTTAAGGGGAGCTGTAATGTGCTCGTAAAAGAATCTTGTAGATAAAGGAGTTTCAGATGTTTCAAGGACATCCCCACTCTCTTAAATAAATAAAATTACACACGTCTCTAATGCAGTGCGGATGTTTAAAAACATGTTTAAAAGAAATTTTTATTTATCTCACAACTACAAAGACTACCTACACTTTCTTAAAATTTACCTATAAAAATGGAAAATTGCCGAGCAAAAACCGTTCAACGCCGCAAATAGCGGAGATCGAGTGGGAAATTTTGAGCACCCTGTAGAGGGAGAATTTAAGGCGGAATTATGGAAAGGAGGGAGGTTGGGTGGGGGATTGCAAGTGACGTCCGGGGTGAACGTCCACGAACGTCGAGAGGAGGTCGCGTGCCTCGGTACTCACTTCGCGGCTGCATCCCGGGAAAAGGGGCGGCCGAGAGTGCGTCCGTAACGTCGTCTCGAGATTATTGGAGGCTGCTCGGATGCTGGCCAAGACGCCGGAAGTCCCGTTGACGAACCACCAGCGAAACAGAGCACGAAAGGCCAACGATGTGGCATCTCGCGAGGCGTGAAAACTTCACACGCGGCTGTAAATGTGCGCCGTGCTCCGCGAGAAAACCTGAGAACATAGAGAAAGAGAGGGAGAACACGCGGAAAGACAGAAACAACAACGAGACGAAAAAAAAAATCGAATGCTAAAACGGGGAAAAGACAGAGAGCCTTTGCCGGGTTCAGTTCGGGTGTAACGGTTTCTCTGCGACCTATTTCCGGCTGGTTGGCACGAATAAAAGTGTTTATTTTTCCTGCAGCTGCTCCCCCACTTCTTCGTGTGTCCCGTGTTCTTTTTGAAATCCACAGGTACACAGTGAACACAAGGGGTAGAACGTGCGCGAGACGTTTGCGCCTGGATGGGATTGATGCTTCAATTTGCCTCGGCTTCGCCGGCAAAGAGGGAATTATATTGGGAGTCGAGGGGCTCGAGCGATCTCTTGTCGTTCAGCTTATAGAGCGACGATGGGGCGGTTTTGTTCCACCATGCGCCGAGATTTCTGCTAAGCGCCCGAAACCGGCTGGAACGCTCCTTATTTTCTGATAGCAGCTGCTTCAACCGTTATTGTATTCACGATCGTGTTCCTCCCCGATTTCAATCAACCATCAACTTATTTTACGCGGGAGGTATACAGTATATAGTCGGTCACGAAAATATTGGGACACAATCTCATTTTGGATTCTAAGCTGAGTAGTTTGAACGGATATGCACGTACATATGTACAAAACTGATTTGAATTATGTTAAAATACAGTATAAATGATGTATTCCGGAAAACGGCTTTTTTCCTATTAATAATTTCGTTAGCATAAATGAAACATCCGAGAAATGCAAAATTTTATGTCAAAAAATTATCGGAACACTTTATTGGTTCAAGTTATGAAATAAAAATTATACCTCCTGCATAATTACTTATTTGACACTTTTTACATTTTTCTTTTATACTAACGCAATTCAGTAATATACGTGCTACTGATATTAACACCAAAAACTTACCGCATATCGTCAATTAAACTTCTTTTCCCAGCCGGGTTTTCCAAGTTCGTGTTATAGTAATCGCGCCTAGTGAATAATTGTAAAAAAACTTCGTGTATATATCGAGAGTGTAGTTACGTAATCTACAGGTTATTTCTGTCAACCTATACCACCTCACCATTTTTCTCGTTCAACTTATTCTGTAAATGAAGAGTCTAAAAACATAGCTGACTGCTCTACACTGCAGAATAAACGTCTCTCTATTTTCGCAGCATTTAATCCGGAAATCGCAGTTTCCGGGGGCACAATCGACCGGCTAATTTGCTCCGAGGGTTCAATGGCTACTAACCGGCAAATATTTCCCTCGAATTATCCGGCACGCTGGAAGAAATTGATCCATCCCTGTTTTCCCGGCTAAACAAAACAGGTGCACAACCGTTCCGGAAGCTGCTTCGACGTCCATAATACCGGATGGAGAGGGAGTTGAAGTGCTAAAAGCAAGAGGAAGACCATCGATCCAAGCCAGTTCAGGCACGATATTCAAAACGCGTTCCGCGCCTAAGAGGAAACACGAAGAAGCGTTACACGTGTATATCGAGTGTGTGGTTCATCGTGGCGGTGCATTCGTGTCTTCCCTCGCCGCGAATAAAAGTAGGCCACCGGGTGTGCTTCCTAGTCTGCTTCGTTCTCGAACCTCTCAACGAAAGTGGAAATTCTTCGAGGGAAGCGGGGGTGGCAACCCCTGGACCCGTAAAAAGATGTCGGCCGTTGCCATGAAGCATTTCTGGGGGGATCTGTCGGTGACTTTCCCCGGGAAAAGCAAAAATTACCGTCTGGAAATGGGATTCGCACTCGAACAATGTCGAGAAATTGGAAATCGCTTGTCAACCCTCGGATTTCAGACAATTTTCACCCTTAACTGGTACATTGAGGTCTCCTATCAGCCCAACAAAATTTCTATACACCGTACCACATAAGGTACGGACACATGTTTGAAAAATATGTAATAAATTTATATATGAGCAGGCTGTCGATCTTTATGCAAAACAAAGATTGTCAAAGCACTTCTTCTTCTAATAATTTTAGTAATTGTTTCTGTGCGACCTCATTCGATTCGATCTATTTTCGTGAATTAATTCGGGTGGAACAACTCTTGATAACTTGGCCAGCTTTGTCCAAGGTGCAGGGATTTCGTATAATACTGTCAATAGCGGTCATTCAATGTGTTATCTCGTATTTTGACAAGGTCTCGCTGAGTTTAGTTAACATATCGCAGAGGGCTACCGCATCGAACTGATATAACATGTTAGTACAACCACTATTCATATTCTCAAAATATTTTCATGCTGTTCAAATGAACAAGATTCGTTCTTGCAAACTTTTTCTTTCATAGAGTCGCACACTGGTCCACGCGCTCGATCTAGCTGTTCCTTTGGAAAAAAAGCAACTTGCCCAAATCGATGTTTATTAAATGTATATTGCTTCCTAAATGTTCATGACATTCAAAAACGATGAAATTAATGAGATTTATTAAAAATTGTGATTAGAACAAGCATTTAAAAATCAACATTGTATGAATCCTATTTGCTACCGAAAAAATTACCTCTTTCCTTATTGATACCCTGGAGAATCTATTTAATATTATGTGTCCATTTTTGTTGCAAATGAATAGTATTTGTCTATATTTAGAGTATATCTTTTGTACTAAGATTTAATATTTATAATTTATTGAGATAACAATGCTCAATAAACTAAAGAGAATCTTCAAAGTTTTCAATCTTTGGTAAAGGATATCTCTCGAGTCCCTCATCGTCCCTCACTGTATCAAAATGCATTATTATCAGCGTTCTTTTCTCTATGAAATCATGCAAGAATCACATCCCATTCGGCCCTGGTACACAAGTTATTATTGTTTAAAGAGTATGTGTCACCTGAATTGCGGCCGAAACTCTGGCATTTTGATGATGCAGTCGAACAATTAATATCGAAAGATGTTGAAGAAGAAAGTGATGACAATAATAATTTGTCAATATCATATAATATAATGTCAATTGTTCTTGTTGTTTATACAATAAAAATTATATTTTTGTTTTTTATAATTAATATTATGTTTTTCGCGCAGTTTTAAATAAAATATTTTTAATTATGTTCATAAAATCCATTACTTCAAAAATGATTGATTATTGTGTTTATCTAAAACCTGAACCTGATTTATCAGACACTTCGGATAATCTGAGAAAAAAATGTTTTAAACAAACCTTAATCAACATTCTGCAGTCTACAAATTTCAATCAAAAAAATTAAAAAAGAAATTTTTAATGCATAAATAATTAAAGTCACCTCGAATTTTTAAAAGCCAATATGTACTTTTGACTTCATAATATTGTAGCTGATATCAAAACGAATCCAACGACCTAAAGTATGATACCTTTAAACTTTAAAATAGACCAGTGTAAGTCGATCTTAAAAACTTGGTCGACAATCGTGATGTTGAATAGGGGTCTACTGGCATGTCTGATCATGGCTGTCCGGTTCTACTTCTGGAAAAAATCGTGTTTGTAAAAATGTAACTGGAGTGCAGAATTGTAATATGAATTTTTAATGGCCATACTTTTTGCACGACAATTCGGACACAATTTATAATATAATTACTACACAGCAGATTTTCCTATGAACTTTGACCTGTTACTTTTCAGCGATTAAAAGATTAGTCACAGATTGATAACATATTTTCCATGTATCGGTTTATCGGTGTTAGCGTACAACAGAGGAAAAATCGGATCGAAGCCGGATAATACAGGAGAAATTTCAGCAGTGTGTCGGCCACGCTGAACGTATTGACGAAAGTTGAATGCGCCTACACTCAGTTTTCTATTGAATGCGAGCAAATTGCAGAAAGAACATCTCTTACTACCCTTTTTTTCACGGGAGCTCATACTCGCGGAAAATTCTGCAAATGTTTTCGCGCGGTGCGGCGTGCGAGAACAGGAAAAAATATCGTGTTTAACGTCGACGCTTCGGACACGTAAAACCTGGACGCGCTTATTTCCGGAATTGTCACCGACAGGTTTTCCAGTGGAAGTCGATCGCAACTCTAAATCCTTGTTACGTTTAATCAGCTGTGTTGAATCGGCGCGGACGGTCTTGCAACGATTCTCTGCACAGCGTGTAATTGGCAAAAACACTGGAAAGGAAGCAATTTTACAGGAAAAACTTGGCTTAAGACGGAGCAGAAAATTTCTTTATAGAAGAGTCTCTTTTCGAGATAATCGACTTCAAAATTTCATTCCCTTGAACTGCATCAAATTTTAATTAGCTCTGCGTTTTACTTGTATGAGCTATGAATGCACAAACGTTCGCAGTTTGGTTATAATTACCGCCGTCACCATCGATCTTCTGTTTCGCGAAAAGTTTGACAGTGAAAAATTGAAGATTTGAATGAGAGAAGCGAGAGATACCAGAAGATCTTTAGGCTTCCTACACCCGAGATCGCTTTCCCTCGACCGTGTCGTTTCGTAGAAATAATATTTGTAATATTGGGATGTGCACCCCCGCGTTCGTTCGAATCGATTCGCACACATTAGTCGACGTACTTTGAAAGCAATTTCGTGTAGGTTTTCCAGAGTATTGGAAAAGTGTGCACTGTCGTCATTGCGTAATGTTCCATTATCGTCGCGGCAGATGGCAGAGCGTATCCTTTCTATTTCAACGGCAGTTTTCGATAGAACGAAACGAGGAAAGGACCGACGCTGCCAGTGAAATACGCACGTCTGCGAGTCGCCAAATAAATAAACCTTTTCCCGTTCTGCTGGAATCATCTTCCTGCTCGACGCATTTTCTGTGCAATTTATGACAAAAACGAGTAGATGAAATTTAAAGCAGTGAAGTCATTAGCAGTCTAGAGTCAGAGGGTCACTGCTAGGCAAATGCCTTTATCTTTGTAACAACAATAAAAAATTTGCACATTAGATCTCCAGTGATAACGATGACGTTTAGTATACATACATAAGTTGACTTGTGCTATGTTCCAGACTCATTTTTCACGTAGAAACATCTGTCTCCGAATTGTACACCGCCGGTTACACGACACTCTGTGTACAATGCAACTTCGTCTCGTGAAACGAAGTGTACACTTCAATTTAGCACGGAGGGTAACACATTTTAAACAGCGTTGGCCTCGTGCTGTTAATTACCGTGCATCCTGCAGAGGGAAGGGTGAGGAGCGTTTCGTTAATTAAACGCATTTGTCCAAAAATGAAAAGGAAACAATTGCGTGGGGAATAAAATTATACGGGGGTGAAAACAGAGTACAGTCGTCATTCGTATGTAGGTCAGTTTCGACCGCGTCCACCCACACAAACCTGTTTCCCCGGTGAAACTTTCGCCCTCTTAGCAACCGGCCGTTTAACCAATTTTCAATCCGTCAGAAAAATGAATTAAAACTTTCCCAGCCCCCTTACCCTCGCTCTCTGCTGCGTCGAAAATGAAAAGCCGGCGTTCCGGAAAATGTATAATCCGCTGCGGATTTTTTTTAGCGCGGTATTGTGGAACCGAGGCAGAAGTGAATTTCATTCATCGCATTAACAGGCAGCCCAGTTGATATCGTTGGTGTCTAATTCCCTAATTATTTGTTAAAATATTGCGAGACAATGATAGAAATATAGAAAGAAATTTTATATGTATTAATATTATTGTTTGAACATAAAATCCATTACAAATTTTTGATAAAATAATTATGAAGAACACGCCGGAATCAATTAAAAATATTATCCGGCAAAATGCATGTCTATTAAAGCGCCCAATCGTTTCCGAAAATCTTCATTCACAGAAATACAATTAACAATGGATATTTTATAATTATTTGTCACAATTACATGCGACGATAAGCGAGAAGGTAGTTGCATCATTTTAAGCGGAACAAAAACGGATTAGCCGGAAAACGTAAAGTAAATACACACGTGACGGATTAAACGAAATATTTAAATAAACGCTGCACGAGTAAAATCCACATCAAAATCGGAATTGTTATTTTTTAACGAGCTGCTCTCGTATGTACGCTTGTGTTTTCGGATACCTCATTAAAACGTTAAATTGCAGCTATCCTAATAATTTCACAGGAATATTCACAGCAATTAAATCTATGGTTGCAGGAAGAACCTCAATACTTGCAAGTTTTTCAGACCCGTCTCGTGCAATTACCGAGGTTCTACCGCATCGTAAAAAATGGTGCAGAAAATGTACTCGAGCTTATACGCTCCGCGACAAAACCATAAGACATGTGCGAAATTCGATGAAAATTCTATGTAAGTCTTGAGTTTTGTCTTCGTTCATTCATAGTGTTATTGTAAACATTATATAGAAGTATATTCTACAGTTCTACGAAATATCGAAGGCTACAATTCCAAGAATTTGGGAAATGTATGTAAACATGCTATTCTCGTCGCAACAAAACTATAAGGCACTAGCTTTTCGTCTTATTCTCCCCCATTTTCATCTTATACTCTCCAGAGAAGATTTTGCGGAGAGACATCTCCAGTGGAAAGAAAGGTGGAGAAAAGTTATTTTTTCTCTTTCGTATTATTTTTATGATTTGCGGAAGGAAGAATTGCATTTGTCAAGGAGTCAAATGGGCGGAGGCGGCATCATGGTATGGACCGCAATAGGGTACCACGGGAGAACCGATGTAAAGTTTATTAACATCAGCTTGATTGCAATTAAATATATAGAAATATTAGAAGAACAATTAACGCTACATTCAAGCACTATTGCATGTGAAAATTATATTTTTCAACACGATAATGCCGCTGTGCATACAGCGTAACGTGTGAAAAAATATTTTGAAGACCGTAATATACAAATTTTACCATGGCCTGCGAGGTCTCCAGATTTAAATATAATAGAAAACATCTGAGGAATTTTAA
Source organism: Lasioglossum pauxillum (assembly GCA_933228785.1). Lineage (NCBI taxonomy): Eukaryota > Metazoa > Arthropoda > Insecta > Hymenoptera > Halictidae > Lasioglossum > Lasioglossum pauxillum. The sequence goes on along the minus strand of OW121701.1, from coordinate 33,217,951 downwards.
CATGTGCTGTATATGGAAATCGGAAACAGTATTTGTCGGTGAAAGAGTTAAAAGCTCGTTTTGAAGAAAATGGGCCAAATGAAGTCAAGATCAAATAAAAAATTTATGTAAATCGATACCACGACGATTAATTGAAATTATAAAAAATAAAGGTGGCACAACACATTACTACTAAATCGAAAAAAATATTTTTCATTAACTTCCACCGACTTTTTCTTACGTAAAATATACATTGTCTTATAGTTTTGTCGCACCTTATTTTATAAAAAATTAGAAATTTTAATGAAACTTTTTTCAATCTAATTCAACAACATTGCCGCTATGGAAATGTATGTACTTTAGTTGATTCTTTAGATTAATAACGAAAACTTTCACGAAAAAATTAGTGTTAATAAAATATTAGCTAAAATCGCAGGTGTCTTATAGTGTTATCGCACCTTATCTTATTAAAAATTAGAAATTATAATGAAACTTTTTTCAATCTAATTCAACAACATTGCCGCTATGGAAATGTACGTACTTTAGTTGATTCTTTTGGATTAGTAACGAAAACTTTTACGAAAAAATTAGTATTAATAAAATATTAGCTAAAATCGCAGGTGTCTTATAGTTTTTTCGTGGAGTGTAAATATTCGCAGCATAGTGCAATTGTTAAAAACGGAAACTGCTTTCTCGATTACCTCCCCCCCTGACTATCAGACAGTTCATTGCAGATTCGATAAAAGATGACTAGCAGATCGGACCGTAAAGAATAAATCGCCGTAAAAATTCGGGCGCGAAGCAGCGACGTATGTACGGCAGTGGTTCTCAGGCTCTTTTCGTCGATCATGAAAACGGGGATGTGGAAACGGGGGTAGCAGTTAGGGGAGAGTTTTACGCGCGACGCGAAGAACTTCCGGTCTGGCTGGGGGGTCCGAAAATAAAATCGCAGGGGGTACGCGTCAGGGGCGTACCGATCCATGGCTCTACTGCTGCCGCAGTCGTAAAAACGGGTCGCAGGTTTTTCGGGCGTTTCGCGAGCGGAGACACAGTTTTACGAATGCGGCTCTCTCCGCGGCTTCCGGTCTCGAGTTTAATCGCGTCGACGCGCCCGGCGAACAGTGTTGTAAAGTTTACGCGAACCGGAGCCACCAGAGACGTGGCCCGGTATGATTTTTCGGGGACCCTTCGCTGAATTAGGATGGATGAACTCGCGCGAGAGAGATTTTTCATTGTCCCCCGCGCTTGTCCTTTTTTCTGTCCGCGAAGCTTTTCAACCCTCTTCAGACGGAGGCTACGGGAACTTGTCACCACGGAAGAAATAGTTTTATGGATGAATGAGGAGGAGTCTTCGTTATACGAATTAATTGAGGGACAATTCTACCAAGTTTTATGGGACAGAACGCCGAGGAATTGTGACTCGGATTTGTAGACAGGGTGAGTTACCCAACGTTTTGTTTTTATTATTTCTCTTTAGAAATCTCAAGAAACCTCAATCTTCACTTTTTAGACACCTACGACGACAGTCCCTTCCATTAGGAATTCAGTGACTATAATTGATCAAGGCCTTTCAAGGTAATTTGAAATATCTGAACATTTAACCCTTCATCGGCGATATGGGTGACTTAGTCCCAGGCAAACTCCCATGTCTTCATAATTTTTCGAAAACGGTATTCATATTACACTCCTCAAAAGAATTAAGGGATCATCTCTGCGAACCCGAAAAAATTGCTACTACGTAGTTTCATTTAAGATTGCATCGTAAAAGAAAATTTCTATGCTTTCTTTTGGTACAGCACAATTATTGAAAATCCTATTAATAGGCTTCAGGTAGGTGAAGTGTCAATAAGAAAAGATAAGAAAAAATTGCCGGGTGAAAGAAATGTTGGTTCCTGTGATAACAGAGTATGCGCAGAAGATTTTCTGAAAATTTCAAGTTCATTGGTAAGCAGTTCTCATCTGTAAACCATTTTCAAAAATGGAAAATTAGAACATCCTCTCGAAGACAATGTTTCGACCCACCTGAATGGTAGCCTTGCAGGAAAATGTTTGCACGAGACATGGAGCCGCAGTGTCGATGAAGATAATGATCCAGTGAATGTCCACGTCGTAAACATCGCCGAAGCTGCGTTAACAGTCGTCGTACAACCCCGAATGACAATGAATTCAAAAGGACAGCGACTGATAGCAGCATAATCTGCGGTTCCTACGAATCCGCACTCTGGATTCTTTAATCGATGGGTAACGCGGTTCAGGAGAGAAGGTTAATGAAGGTCTGACCGCATTTGCAGGTGGCAGCTACCTGGTATAATCATAAATATAAAGGATGTAATCCCTCGCTATCAGAAACTCCGGCCGACTGCCGGTTTTATCGGCCCATAAACGCGTTGAAGTACGACTCCGTATTTAACGCGGACTTGACCCATTCTCCAGCCGCATCGTCTTCCAGCCCCCGGATGAAAATTTGTGTTTCGCCTCGTACACGTCCCGTTCCGCCTTCGAAGCTCGTTACGAAATCCATTAGTCACGGAATGGGCGCATTGACTGGCCCCGACCGTACGGAAATTACGCTCGCAGTCGAACTTCTTCTCGCTAATGTGTCGATGCCGTGGCGCTGTTTCGCACGCCTAATGAACTTTTTGCGATAGCCAGGCAAAAGTATCGCGTCTTTCGGATTCGTTTCGGCTACGTAACGAGCGGACGTTGGATTTATGCGAAATTATAACTTTACGAACTCGATAAAGGAAAAAGAAATTGAAAAAATTCACTGGGTGTTCCATTCGAAGTGAACCACTGGAATATCTCTGAAGTTATCGATGATATGTGGGGGACGTAAGTCTACGTTAATGATATTTTATTATCTAAATTATTTCAATTAAACTAATTAAAATTTTTGTGCGGTTAAGAATCGGATAATTCCAACCATTAACGTTGTATTTCTATCGTTCGAAAATGTACGATCGTCGACAGAAAGTCACAGAGCCATGTTCGAAAGAGCCATCAAAATAGATTTGTGCTTATCGAGTATGATTCCGCAATAATTAAGTACATTAATGCGTCCCCATTTGAAATTCCACAGAGCGTCGGGCGGCAGCGATGTGTCGCGCGACATATAACTTCCGCTGGAAACAATTCGTTGGCCGAAATTCGATGATCGATCGTTTACTAAATAGCCGGATAGGCGTGTATCTCACGGGGTCGTATTCAAAACATAATTCCTATGGAATACCACGGGCGCTCGCGACCCGGTGGCGCGGACCCGTTTCAGATTGCATGATTAAAAGACCGGCCTCCACATTTTAATGGAACACGGGAGAGAGCAGATATTATACCGGCGCGCTTTTAAATAATGGTTTCCGATGTTTTACCCGTGAAAAGCAGCGGATAAAGAGTCGGAAAGAGACAGAGGCCCCCGCGGGTTAATTTAACTTGTTCCCCCATCGAGGCGTGCTCGCTGCCTCCGAGGAACAGGGGGTGAGAAAAAGAGAAAAAAGAGAGAAAGAGAGAGAGAGGGTGGTGGCTAGGGAGAGAAAATGGCCGCGCGAGCCGAGTTAATTTGTAAGCGGGTGCTTCGAGTAAAAGGGAATCGATGCTCGAGCATGAATCCGCGGATAGCTGAAAACCGTGGCGGCTTGGAAATCGTCTCGGAAACGCGGCTAGTCCGATGCCATGGCTGCTATTACACGTCAGTCACACCTCCCTCAAAATTGCTAAAGTTTTATAAGACACAACGATCCTCGACCCAACGATTACGCCCCCCCGCCACTTATGACCGGGGCTTTATTATTGCGCGCACTGCCCCGGCGCCAATATAACCCGCGAAAAACAAATTGCCTTCGGCGCCCGTTTCCTTTCGCTGCAACTTCAAATGGATGCGTCGGGCGTGCTGATTGCTCTTTGGGGCGCTGCTCTCGTTCCACAGCGTCGCACAGTCAGACGGAACGAACTGACACCGATCACAAATCGATTTCCTAATAATTGTCAATTAGAAAAAGATTGATAAATAGTATGGCAAACTCCATTTTCTAATGTTTTCTACAGAGTCTTCTGTTAAGTCCGAGAACAATAGAGTTACGCCTACTCAGAGCCAGAAGGAAGTCAGGAGCAGGGAAACCACGCCTACTCAGATAAATCTGTGTACTCGGAATTACTGGTAAACTTCAATCGATTGCTTTAAGAAATACAGAAAAATTCGGAGTAGTTGTTTTGGTTCACAGATTTTTAGAGGATACAGAATTTAGACCATGGGTGTGGCCGTAGGAAGTCAGGAGCAGCGAAGCCACGCCCACTCAGACAAATCTACACGCCGGAAGCTTAAAAGCGATAATCTTAAATTCGATAGTTTAAGCGAGAAGCAAAAATGTAGAGTGGTCGTTTTGGTTTACAGATTTTTAAAGTCTGCACAGTCTATGGTGGGCGTGGCCACTGAATATTTTGTGGAGCACTACGCTGGCTTTATCGATGCCAAGAAAACAAAGCCACATCCAGTCAGAACAGTTTACACAGAGAAATCAAAATAAATAGACTTCTATTTCTTTGATATCATTAGTACTGAAGTATTGCTCCTGGGGATAATCTGTAACGCTCCCCGAGCAGAAGCGTTTCTTGTCTATGAAATATACAGCCTTCTGATGACATTTGTTCAGCCTTAATGAAATCAAAAGAATCAGTTCTCGCTTTCTAGGCTGCAATAATGAATTGTACCAAAATCTGAAAAGCCGTTTTCCGTCGGTGTTGTGTTACGAATGCATCATTTGTGTTGTACTATGTAATTAAACGATGAATAGACCTATCAATAAATAAATTTCTCCGCACCGATTGGAAAATTGATTGGAACCATCGGAATGTAATTAGAGCTCGTATGTTTAATCAAACAATCTGCTGCGTTATTCATCACTAGGCTTCGAACTCTCATCGGAAATCCACATTTTCAAAGACGCATACAGCATTAGAGTGCCACACGTATTTAAAATATCCAATATCATAAAACTTCCTTGCTAATTGATTAATGAAAAATGACAATTATCGCACAGAAATATAAAATTCGGAGACAGCTGATGCGAGCAAGATTGACAGATGGTCGACTGTTTTAAAAGCAAAATGTTTCTCCCGCACGCGCGTATTAATTACGAATAAAACTAGAGGACTATTGTTGCTCGCTCGCTTCGCTCGCTCGCGAGTAGGGTTGTTTTTGCTCGCTCGCTTCGCGAGCTCGCGGGTAGGACTGCTCTTGCGAGAGGGTTAGTGATACTCATAGCTAGTAGGGCCTACTGATATTAATGTTTTTTATTTGGTGTGTGACTCTCCAAGAGTCACACAAAGAACTTCCCGATTCGTTACTCCTTCGCCAACATCGCTAACATCGTTTTTTTTTGTACTTTCATCGATATTCTCCCAAAATGTATTCTTGGGAGTAGAGATGATAAATTCACTGTTGCATTGGAATAACTTTCGATTATTCCAAGCGGTAACATTAGCATCAGTTAAAAAAAAACTAAGAAAAAATTTTTTTTATGTAATTGCGTTTGGTTTTTTGGTGGAAAATATTCGTCCTCCCTTATAAATTGCATTGTAGAATCAACTCTTTTCGAAAAAAAACTAAAAATCGAAAAAACTACTTGACCAATATGGACCAAAATCTAATCAGCTCTAAGTTACGACGGGGCACATCGATTGCATCATTCATCATCCTGATCGCGTTGTTACTTTTTCTGAAAACGTTAACGAAAAATTTGATACCATACAAACGGACATACGCACACACACACACACACACATACAAACATTTTGATAAAAATAGTCTAAAATGACTCCAATGACCATGAAACGTGAAGATCTGCTAAAAAATCGATTTTCGATTTTCGGGGTAATTACAGTAACTTCCCTATGAATCGGGAAGTTAAATATTCAAATAAAGTCAAACAGCATACAACGTATAACGATATCCACGGAGAAATTCCAATTATTCCATCGAGTCGAGGGTCCCGCGGAATTATTAGATCCCGAATGTAACCGCCAGCTGGTAAACTGCTTCTATCGGTCGCCGTGCCGTGAAATATAATTAACCGGTCGGGCGCGGTTATTGAAAATTTGAGAAGCGGGGGCGGGCCCGATCCCGATTGGGAAGACCGACAGCGACGATGCTAAACCGACGCGGCTCGGCTGGGCTCGGCGGCAAGTTTCGCGGCTGCTAGCCCCGGCCGGTTGCGAATTATTCAAGGATTTTCCAGATAATGCAATAACGTAGCCCGCGCAACGTCGTGAGAAATTAGTGGCATGAATTATGAATGAGACCGAGTTCCCCGGCCGTTTATCTTCTTTAATGTTTCTTGGGCCGCCTCGCGGTGGACGAACGCGCGGTATCTGGCTGCTGTATCGTGATTTCTTCGTGGTTTCAACAATGCAATCGCTAAGTGGAGAGGAAACGACCGTGACGAGAGCTTCCCATTAGGTTTCATACCTCGCCACATTGGCTCCCATAAGTTCCCATCATTTCAATTAACATTTCAATCCTACCATTTATGTTACATTTCCAAACCTTTTGGGACGGCAGGAGAAAATAAACTTTTTAGAGGTATACGTTATGTTAGGTGTAAAACTTTTCTGCATCAATTTTAACCCCTTGCCGTATTTTACCGAGTCACACTCGCGATGAAGATTTCAAACAAAGTCTAACAAATATGAATGTTATGCCTTTCCTTTTAAATGAAATCAAATTTGATTTGTTTGTAATCAATATTTAAGCATTCAAATAAATGTAGTTTTCTGGTCTACGACATTTTTGGGGATAAAGACTTTGAATCACTGTTAACCCTTGACAGGGGCAAAGGAAAATGTTCCTTCCTTCTTTAATAATTTTAGTGGGTTGAAAGTAGTACATCGGTGTTTCCAAATTCTCTTAACCTCTAAACTTTTTTAAATTGGACTTTTTGTAATAAATGCATAAAATCCGAAGTATAGTTATAAGAGACCGAATTCTCCTTGCCACATCGCACAATTTTTTTTCATATTTATCAATTAATATGTTTGCAGTTGTATAAAATATGAATAATTATTAACTTTTCTCAACATTTAGTTGGTTTTTGTTAATTAAACAATGTATTGTAAGTGATTTATAATTAAATATAAAATACAACAAAGTAATGGGTCTATGTAACACAGAATGATTTAACAAATAGTAGACATTATCAAAGAAGACGTCAATTTTAATTATGGACAAAAATAATGTAAATATAATTTACTAATTTACTTTTTAGAGATTCAGACATATTCTAACGGGAAAGAACTATTCTTTGGTTTAGTATAAGGTTTCAATTTAAAAAACAACAACTCTGCTTCGCATTATTGTTTATTATTTTAATAAAAAGTGTCCTTTCAGTTTTTTTCCTAACGTTGTTTATACCAATTTGTTTAGATTAATCTAAAAATTTGTATTTCCTATTTAAACTTTTCATAATTTTTATAAAGGATTAAATGTTTTGATTCAACGTATCTGATTATGTAAAGAAGATTTTGTTAGAACGTTCTCACATATAAAGTGATAACGTAACCAATAAAACACTAACAACAATCACAGCAATAATAACAATAAAAATAACGAATCTGAAAGATATAAGAAAAACGCAAGGGAGATGTAGACTGCAAGCTGATCGCTTTGAGACTGAAGAAACGAATTTTTATAGGAAGAAAGTTCAGAAGAAAACTTGTGGATAGTATCATTGTTTATTCCTTAAATATTATAATGAATGATACCAATCCATAGGTTTCGAGTAGACTAAACAAGCCGCTAAGTGGCGACGGCATCGGCTGCGTTCGGAACGCGCCCGACCCGAGTAGTGATTGTCACGAGCGTGAACGTTAAACGACGCTACTTCATTATAAAAATTAGTACAGTTTTGCAACGTATTGCAAGTCAATTTTGGTATTAAAATAAACTAGAAAGTCTCTACTTTATAATAATGTAAAAATCATCGCGTGGAGCGACGTGGAGCATATACTAATTCATTAACAAAGAGGAATAACATGAGTCTTTGACACTTAATTTACAAAAATAGAGGAATGTTATCGATAATTTGGAATTCCTAAAGCGAAAATACATGTTTTGAGATGCTATATCCATCATATATAGGAAATTTAAATACTCCTTACTACATTTTAACATATTTCTAGCGCGTATGAAATTGTGCCCATTCATTTATAGGTTAGGCGTCCGTCTTTTAGATGAAGTTTACATGCTCTGTAAACATACAACAAAAGAATTTTAAGTTTTAATATTCAAGGGTTTTAATACATGGTTATTTTAGATTATATTGGCACAGTTAGTTTTTGTTTATTTGAAAGTTAATTTTGTCCAGCTAAAAAGGCCATTCGTCACACTGTGCATCGTTTTGAACAGCGTTACGTCGAAGCTGTGTACGTTGGGAGCGGGTTGAGTACGCAATAGTTATAAACAAGTTATTACACTGTTATTTTCGGGCCTGTTTGGAGCCGAACGCAGCCGTCAACCGATCGGGTGTTATCCAGTTTCGTTGATTGCTGGGAGCATAGTTTAGCCACGTAGAATACTATGCCGTGGCGTTCCCTAATTTGCTCGCCGAAGGATGAAGGTGTTCTCGCCAGCGAAATAAACCGAAGTTCTCAGCGCGTTGGACCGGTTAATGCTCGACAGAGCCAGGCAACGTTTACGGCTAGAAATAATCGTTCCAGCAACGGCGCGGCACGGCGGAAACGTATGCAACGCATGCCGAAGAACGTGTCCGCGGAAAGACGGCGTCGTTAAACGGAGAGTGCCCGTTTCCGGTGGCGGGTTTTCGGTGTTTCCCCAACGCTTTATTTGCTTTGGAGACGAGCAGGACGACACCGTGGGAGCGGTCTGACGAGGGAATATCGATTTTCCCGGCATTTTTGGCGAACGTGAACACGGGGGGAGGAAGACGCCGAGTGCCACTTGTTAGGGGATCCATCGGCTGATTTTCCGCTAGTGCGGTGACGAGAAACCTGCGCGTACAATCCCGATACACAAAGCGACAGTCCGACTGAAAAGTTGATCCCGCTGAATAGCCCAGAAATGAACGTATGAGCTAACGAAGATCGTTATTCCGGCTGGGCTCAATAGTCGACTAGGCTCATGCGCTGAATCCCGCTTATTCACTGTTCTAATTTGCGCGTGCTCATCCTGTGTAATACGGGCCACGCTGTTATTGTTATCTTGAAAAGCTAAGCAGGAAATATAATTGGACTTCGGGGCCCCGTTTCTGTCGTCGCTGGATCATTTTGGACAGCAATGTTGCGATTCGCCACGTATGTAGGACGGCAACGATTGAACGAGGAATTTCATTTCCTTTTTTGATACGAAATATTGATCTTTTTTTACAAAGGAATAAGTGGAATCGATTAATCTGACAGTTCGGCAATTTTCGTCGAGATGCGTCCGTCAAGATATTTATGAAAAATAAAAATTGTCAGCATACATTCCAGAGTTGTGTAGACATATTAATCCTGTTCTTAATTATTTTAATAATTTCCTCATAATCAGTACTTTCAGAATTTGTCTGGAGCAATTAGAGTAGTTCGGACTTCATACAATGTTCGTTGCAATATGTGCATCAATAAAATATTGGAATGATATGTATGCAGCAGTTTGAACGTGCCGCGTGAATTCTGGGGAAGTCTGCGCCGCGGAACGAAAGAGAACAAGAAAATTAAAAGGGTTCGAAGGTGGAAGGGTGAGGGTGTGGGGGTGTGACAAGGCTTGGAACGTCTCCGAGAAAAGAGCGTGCGTGCCGTAACAATGAACATTCGTATCTCGCAACAGTGGCGGCGCGACGCGGAACGTCGCTCGCCTCTAGTGGCTCTCTCGAGGAACAGAAGGGTGAAAAGCGTCGACGAAGCACTCGCCGGTCTATCTTGCCACCGGGCTAATTGTCTAATTGCATTTAACGGGTGTTCGATTTCAAAGGTGGCTGCCAATGGCCCCGGTCATAGGTGAAAGGCAGTCTACCTGACAAACGGCGATAGTTCATACCTAATGGCGGTCGTTCGACGTGCCTTGTCATTGAATTACTGTCTGGGAGTAATAAGCTTATTAGGGACATCGGTCGCCTAAGATGGGATCTAAAAATACCTGCATGTGCTCCAAACATTCTGCGACAAGATGCAGAAAATTGCATTCAGCTACTCTCGTTGCGGCAAAAAAAATCCCAAAATGACGGCCATTTGGAATTCACATATTTACATATATGTTTCTGAATATTATATATTCGTTGCTCATGAAAATTGATCAGGTTTCGATTAGAAAGGTCGGCAGATTCGATGGCCTGCATGCTATTATTAATTTGAAAATGTTCAAAGGAAAAATTCTGTACGATTTAAGTGCTAAATGAGCATGAGAAGACAATTCGAAAAAATTGGAGCCTTTGTTCTCTGCGGTTTTTTCTGTCTGAAAAACTTCTTAGTTAACAATGTGCCGCGCCATTGTCTGTCCGAGCGCATTTAAATGCACGCCGTCGAATCTTCGTACAATAAAAATTCCGGCAGCAGGAGAAGCGTTGAATGGATAGCTCTCGAGCCTGGATTTTGATCACCGATATCCAGGTTCTATTCGAGTGCGTTCGATTTAAGCCCCGACGGGGTTGCAAAGAAACGGACAATCGGCCGATGGAACAACGCTAACAATAATTCACGGACTGAGAAAATTATAGGATGGCTCGGTCGACGATCGGAACGGAACCGCGGAAATTGTTTACGCGCCGCGGAGACTTTAATCGCGAACGCCCACGCAATTATCATCTTCGACGCGATCGATCGTTTTATACCTGCAGTCTCTCTCTGTATCGTTTTAACGAGGTCGCAGCCCCATTATCATCCCGCGTAAATCCTTTTTCCCATCCGCGTCGATCGAAATTGTGGCGCGGGCACACAACAAATATTTCTCGCAATTAAAACGATCCCTTTGTTTTTGGCTTCTTCTTCTAGAGAGGCTGAGCGCGTGTGATTCGTTCCGTCGCGATTTTAGCGACGAGGGACACGCGCGGAAAATCATTTTCGCTTTTGATTAAACGGAATAGACGGGAAATTGGTCGGACAGGAAATGGGTCTTCAGCCGCCGCCGCTATTTTCTAGATCACGGATAACGAAGCCCCCTCGCTGCGACGGACAAAGGCTCGTTTTTGGAGCGACGCGATATGAATTGCTATGCATGAGACCTAAACGCGTTGTAGATATTATTTAGACTGAATACAGATAGCGGAGCGCACGGTGCTGGATAAGAAATCGATTGGACAATTTTTCGAAGCCTGGAACGGTCATGTAAAATTAGGAGAAAAATTCGGTGCAGAAATATCGTAGCAACGGGGAGAATTAACAGGATGCAATGTAAATTGCTGTTCGTGTAGCTGAAACGCGTTATATCATTTTTAAGCTATACAATTTTCCGGAAAAAACTGAAGAAAACGGGAAAAAATAATTGCACTCAGTTTCCGAAACTTGAATATCACGTCTCACGGCAACAATGTTGGCGGTCACGTAGCTCGATAATAAAATTGGAAGAAAAATTCGGTGCAGAAATATCGAAGCAACGGGGAGAATTAACGCGATGCAATATACATTGCTATTCGTGTAACTGAAACGCGTTGTAGATATCATTTCTGAGCCATACAGTTTCCCGGAAAAATTGAAGAAAACGGGAAAAAATAAATGCAGCTAGTCTCCAAAAGTTGAATATCACGTTTCACGGCAACAATGTTAACGACGACGGTCACGTAGCTCGATAATAAAGCAATTAGAAGTTCGCCGAACAGATTCCACGAGCACTTTTACCGAAACAATTGCCAGCCGCAGATAACCATTCTCGCTAATAACTATTCTGGCAATTATCCAAATAATTCGTGTTAACGTGGACGCTCATCAAGACTTTCGGCGAAGTTCGAAGTTCCGGCTGGGCAGGCCGGGGCTTCTGAATAAAGTTCGAGCCCGATCGAACAGCGAACTATCACAATTCCAATTACGTTTTTCCTCCTTTTTCCAGTCTGGCGCGGCGACCGTCTGTTCGTATTCACTCGGACTTCCCGAGTCCGAGGGCTTCCTCCTCGGCCACTTGACCACAGAAATTTCGGTCAATTAAACAACGAATCGCCGCAATTTCAATTATACTTCACTTCTTCAACGCTCCTGTTACACCTGCCGGTGCTGAGATTTTGTTTACGCGAGAGTGCCGTCCGAGAACCCACGCTCTTTATCCGCGAGCAACCTCCATTTTGTTTTAATCAAAAGTCAACGCCATGTTCTATTTTCCTCATTCCGGTTCATCAGGGTATACACATGGTCCATATGCTTAATTTTGCCACAGTATTCGCCGACTCAAAACGATGTTATATTTTTCTCTATATTCGTGGCAATTTTCAAAAAGAAAGAAATGTGTGCACGATCATTAGATGCATGTATTAAAAAAGCGAATAAATGATACACACAACAGTGAAAACATCAGAAATAATAACGAGTATTGTTATGTTATTTTCATCTTGTTAAAATTATTACGAGAGGAAATACATTTTTATTGAAATCCAGCTGAATGATCACAAATTAACTGAAATATTCTCATACATGATATACATGCTATAATTGTTTCAAAGTTTACTTTAAAAGACATATTGGAGGACAGGGTAATCGTATCGTGAATTTTTACAGACGAACAAATGAGAATTTCTGCGGAGATAAATTGTGTACAGGTTTTTAATCACGGTGTCGCTTCTCGGTTCGTGGTGAATACAAGCTCGCACGGTAATAATTATCGCGAGTGGTAGACGTCTCTGGGAAACAGACAGCAATTATCCTCCTCCAGCTCGTTCGTTTGTAACTATGCCAAAGAGGAGACTGATTTCCGAGGGGTGGTAGGGATAACGTTGTAACAGGTAACGTGGGAGTATCTTCAACGACTGTTTTCTCTTCTTATCTCTTCTATCCTTTGAACTTGCCTCGAAGTTTAGCAAGCTGGACCACGACTTATCATGAAAATGCTGATCCCCACAAGAATATGATAAATAAATAAGAGAAATAAGGTAAATCTGGGCTCTGAGCTACTCTCTTTCTTTCCCTGCTTTATTTGACTGCGCAGAATATCCTTCGCAAACTTTCATTTACTTCTGTCTGTTACATTTTACTAAATCTGAAAATAAACATTTCGTAGAACTATTTGTAATAGTAAAATACCGATTAAGAGAATATTTAGTTTTGAGAAAAGATAGTTGTTCTACACTGTCGGCCAAATGATCAATAAAACCGATTCGTGTGATAGATCACGAATGGAGATTACGAAAAATCCCGAGCGGTCTATTCGACGGTCATGTATCATCACACGCGCAGTTAGCGTTATCGTATTCGGAATACGCAAATCGGAATTTACGAATTGGATAGGTATCGCGAGTACGGTGCTTTCTGTAAGCATTGATGCTGTCCCCGAAGATGACTATGGTATTCCGATGCTGTCGCATTATGCATGTATGTATACACCTTGCACGAGCTACGTGTCCCGTAGTAAAAGCGTATAAAATTGTTTACAAGAAGATACTGAGTAGTGATGGGAATAAAATAATAAATTCTTTCGGAACGAGGACAGCCGGTGACCAACAAAACGTCCCCGAGCATTTATTTCTCCTGAAACACGCCGTTATACAGAGTACGAGGGGAAGAGTTCGTAGCGCGGCAGCCTCAAAGGTTCAAACTAAAACTCCGTCGTCTGCAGACATGCGAAATTTGTGTGCAGCACGATCAGATTTCAGCATAATCCGCCGATGGAAGTCCGTCGAGTAGAGAGCCCGGGTAACAAAATTCGGCGCGCAATAAGCCGGCGACCCGGTTTAGACAACCGTATCTCGGTGAATCACGGCGACGCGGGGCGTCGCGACGCTGGTTCTGTACTCGCATGCGCATATAGAAACGCAGCTCTGATACGTACGCGACCCGATAAGGCGAACAGGCTCATATCCCGTATAGGAAATCGTGCTCGACGTACATCCCTTCGGCCGTGTACATTTCCTTTTCGGATGTTTCACTGTTCCACGGTGATTGCATTGCGCTCGGCTTCGAGCATAAAACTAACTTCGCGAATACCCACCCTCTTCCCCCTTCTCTCTCTCTTACCTTTCTATATCTCTACCAGCGTAGCTTAGCTGGCTGCGCGCCGCGGATTTCGCAAGCGAATTAGGATGTCGCGGCAGTATCGAAATAACGTTTGTCTCCGGGGCGCGCGTATTTTCAGGAATTCCTTTTGCCGCGCCGCGAATGCCGAATGAGCACCGGCATCGAACTTTACGAAGCCCCGGAATATTTGGCAACTCGATTTCTCGGATACACGAACGACTGCCACTGCGGTTATACCTCCTGTCCGATTCGAATCTGCGTGAGACCTTTGAATTGCCACCCATCACCTTTCGGTACCTGCTATACGTCTTTTTACAATGCTATGTATTAGATGATGTTATTCACAATGAAAATTGCTGTTGCTATTGAAGGTTCCATTAACCTTCCGTCGTGTGTAACCGATCTGAGAGGCACAGCGCGATTATTTAGGTACCTCCTCCCCCCCCCCGCCCCCCTGCACCAGGCGACCTCGGCACTTGGCGCTCCCAGTAGGTGCCTGTTTTGACGTGCTCTATGGATCCTTCCCACTTAGTTTGTCTTTGACCGGCAATACGGGAAATTATTCAATTTTTGTTCAGATAAGCTATATACAGGGTGGCCCACATAACTCTGAACAGCTCAATATCTCCGTTACTTTTCGTTGTACAAAAAAACTTCGTAGGACAAAGTTACACTGTTTGAAGGGCCACATATAACGGTGTAAGGGAAACAAAATTTCAAGTTCATTTTTATGAGATTTCAAGGTTATCGATGTTTTTTTTAAATGGAATGAGGTATTTTTTAATACATCAATCGATGCAGCTGGACATTCGTTATAAAAAAGTACTAACCTATGTATGTCGAAAAGTTAGTAGTTCAGGAGATATTTCAATTTAAATAACTCCAAAATACCATTACTGTCGTACTAAGGCGTTAGTGTTTACTTACTTGTGTAACGCCTTAGTACGACAGTAATGGTATTTTGGAGTTATTTAAATTGAAATATCTCCTGAACTACTAACTTTTCGACGTACATAGGTTAGTACTTTTTTATAAAGAATGTCCAGTTGCATCGATTGATGTATTAAAAAATACCTCATTCCATTTAAAAAAACATCGATAACCTTGAAATCTCATAAAAATGACCTTGAAATTTTTTTTCCCTTACACCGTTATATATGGCCCTTCAAACAGTGTAACTTTGTCCTACGAAGTTTTTTTGTACAACGAAAAGTAACGGAGATATTGAGCTGTTCAGAGTTATGTGGGCCACCCTGTATATATTTCTTTCCATCAACCCATTGCCATTTCTTTAATAGATCGGTCTGCAGCCGACATGTGGCACATTTTAGCACAATTACAAGGTTTCTCAGCCAATGCATTCAACTTAACCTCCCAGGTCCAACAGACCGTATAGTAAAGTCGCAGTGCCGAAGGTTCGGGTAGCAAGTAAGTATCTGGAAAACACAAGCGACTCAGTCACCCCCACCCTTGGGGAGGGCCCAAAAGAGCGACCCTACGAGTATAGACGCCACCAAGTACACTATTTCCCTAACAGCAGATGTATAAATGAACTTAAGTAGGTGTTTATCATGTTTTTTGAATGTGTGCCCGTCAAGCACATTGCGTTCGAACTCTGCGGTCCAGATATTGCGCCCGAAGGAAGGTTAAAAAGTGTTTAGCCATGCACCATGGATTTTTCAAAATGATGCAATAATCACCGGTCGGTAATGTGTTAAAATGGTAATTTGACTTCAAAATGCCACGTTACTCTTCTGCATCATCTTTTGGCTGATTATTCCAACTGCATCAACTCGGATCATATCCATCAGTGATCCACTGTCTATAGTTCTCTCAAGGATCAGTGATTGACAGGTAGCAAACCACGGGGTCTAACATTTTCACTGACAGGTGCAATGCGATTACCAGAATCGGCCACAAAAATACTTGAAAGATGTATATCTGGGTTCGGTCGCACCGTCTCCATTAGCGACGGACCGTCGTAGATGGAATCGCTAAGATGACGGCGGGACAAGCGTGCTTAAAGCAGAGAAAAGAGAGAAAGAGCGGGCGAGAAGAGAGGATCTCTCACCGTCCTGCTGTTGCTTTCAATAATTTGGGAGTCTAATGTGCCAGCCCGCTGTCGGCGGAAAGCATTTCGAGCGCGCTCGGAACGAAATCGTGGAACGAGAGATCGAAGATCGGGGTCGTAGACACTTCCGAGCGAAGAACTTCGGGGGAAGAAACCGAGGCTGACCCGCGGAGAGAGGAGGATAGAGACAAATTGACACCTGCACGCAAGAACGGAGCATCGAATGCGGCCGGGACGAAAGCGTCGCGCGTCGCGTCCCGTCGCCCGAGGAAAAGGGGCCTGAATAATGCAGGCTGCAGGACCTCGCTTAAAAGTCCGATCATCCGTTTTATTCCGAGCGTCTTCCAGACCTGCTTGTCGGAGATCTCGAAAAAGAAAATACTCGGTACATTATTGGACCAATTGCACGATGCCGGACTTCGATTGGGAGATCGCTGGTATCGAGGATGTCGATAACATTCCATGTCTTCCTCCACGTCGATCTTATTCACAATGTCTTCTGTCCTCGAGGCAGTCTGTCATAGTGATATTCGGACACTTTTAAAAGCACGATAACAAACAAATTTTATGAGAAAATTGAAAAATTTTCTTCTGAGCAGGAACAAACAAAATGAAGTCGTGTTTCAATCGATTATTTACAATATCTTTTCGGCCTCCAGATTCTCTGAAAGTTTCGAGTCAATTGGTCAATTAGAAGTTGAGATATCGTGGCAACCATTTCCAGAAAAACAAGTTGAAAAATTCAACTATCGACATCTCGTAACAGTAGTTGCATTCTTCAAACGTCTATACAGAGACTCCCACAAATATTTGGACACTCTTAAAAAGACGATAACTTTTTTACAATTTGACTATACGATTCGAACTTTTTGGGAAGCCAGAGAATTAATAGAGCAATTAATTTACTACAGGATGTGAAAAGAAATATTCTTGAAAATTGCAATTGGTCGGAATACAAAGTACTAAAACTTGCGTTTTACACCTTTTTAATGTGGGCCTATGTTGAAAATTTAAAAAATACGTTTTGTAGATCTGTGTCAATTATATGCACTGTGAAAGTTTCATCGAAATAGGTTTGTTTGAAAGATGTAAGAATCTGCAGTTATAGGCCGAAAATCGTAAAAATCTGCAATTTTTACCATCTTTAAACGTTTGTAGCTCATTGCAACGTCGATCGATTTTGACGAAATTTTCAAAATATGTTTAATTCACAAAGATCTATAAAACGTATTTTTTAAATTTTCAATATATGCCCGCATAAAAATGTTGTAAAATGTGCAACTTTTAGTATTTTTTCTACAATTCCGATCAACTGCAATTTTTGGAAAAATTTTTTTTCACATCCTGTAGTAAACTGCTCTAGCTTCCCAAAAGAGTTCAAATCGTATAGTACAATATTTAAAAAGTTATCGCCTTTTTAAGAGTGTTTGAATATTTGTCGGAGTCACTGTAACTACGAATTCGAACAAATCCTTTTGCACACATGTCTTTTACCACACTTATACTTAAAGAAAATGTAAAACGAGGAAAACCGATTTTTCCAAAGTGGAAAACTGGGATCACCAGCAATCCATGAATCACCTCGATCACCGGTTGGGTCCAAAGAAATTCACTTTATAAGACATTTGGCCCTGGTTTGGAACCGTTTAGCTCGCAGGGATTATGCTGCGACCGTGGAGAAGAATGAGTCATTACCTCGCAGGTCAAATTTATGGTTCCTCCTCTCGCTTCAATATCCACAGCTCCTATTGTTATTATAATCGCCCCATTATCATCTTAACTCGCACCAATTTCAAGCCACCCGTCCGCTATCTTTAATCGGCCGTTTTATTTTCGGACACCGGAGGACTATATGCGCTTTTGAACATCATTACGCCGGTTCCCCGGTCTCATGGGGCCGCCATGGTACCCCGTGAGATTTATTTCCGCGGCTTACTTCTTATCCCGCTTAAGACATCAGTCTTTCTAAGCCTATTACGCACCCTTTTTAACCTGACACCGGCCGAGAACGATGCTCGAGTCGATTCCACTGTTTCACCGCCTCCGCTTATGGTGAACCCACGTTATTCTGAAACTTCTATGAACCCTTGTTGCTCTCGACACGGCTCCGAGAACACCTCAGGTGATTTATCGACGCCTATTGCCACTTTCTACAACTTTTATCGGAGCTGGACCCACGATCTCGATAACGAATACTAATTTTATGCGTTGTGGTAGCCGTAGATCTATGGGCACGATATCCGAGGCTCGAGTCTTCATTTGTTGGTACGAAAAGGCTTTTTAAATCATTTTACTCATAGAGTAGATTTTAATTGGACTCAGGATTTTTATGCGTATATGTATCTTTGTTTTTACTTTCAAATTTCTTTTATTCTCTTACGAAAATGAACATTTCTCTTTGAACATTTGCACTATATGCACTATTATGTCTAGATCTATATCTAGATATTAGATTTTACATCTATTTCACGTGTTTACACGCTGCCTGAGTCTGCATTATCTCCTAGATCATTTTAGTTGCACACAGAACGTCCTAATTTATTCTACTGCAGAGACAGACGCGAATTGTGCGTCCTATCTTGTCGTTTTAGTACATGTTTATGGTTGTATAGTAGCTGCCACGGAAACTGCTAGGGTGGTGCAAGTGTAATTGACTGGCTCGGTTATGTAGGGCAACTTGTGCACTGGCAAAAAGCCTAATTTTGAGAACTCTCCCTCAAAAATCAATTCAACAAATTTCAATCGCGCCAACTCGTTTCTCCGATGAATCCATAAAATCCGCAGACTAATAATTAGACAGCGAACTTCAAGAGTAACATGTTTGATAGGCTAAATATAATATCACGGTATTTTTAAATTCTTTGAATATTTTTATTGTTTCAAATTGCGCCTACTCATTTTTGCCATAAATGCATAAAATCCGCAGTCCACTAATAATATACCAGGATATAACATGATATACGAGAATGATGTGCTACAATATACAATATACTATAATAAAATGTAATAGGATGCACACACCAGAATATAATTTCGAATAGCATTTAATTTCTTCAAACCTAAACATTTATTTAATTTAATGATGCTTCCGGCGCTACCTTAGCGCTTACCTTTCGGCGTAAATCTAGCAATTTTGCAATAAACTTTTCTTCTTCCCTAACGTTTCGGTTCAGTTTTGAACTTGTTCAAAGGAAAAATTTGCGTCTACAAAAATGTTATCCGCGGCTTTGTTTAGGAGTTATAAACGAATAACACGGACCAATCAGAGCGCGACCTAGACGCGAGTTGGCACAGTCGGCCAATCGACAGTTGGCGCGCCCGGCCGACTGTGCCAACTCGCGTGTAGGTCGCGCTCTGATTGGTCCGTGTTTTTCGTTAATAACTCCTAAACAAAGCCGCGGCTGACATTGGTGCAAAGGAAAATGTCGCTTGAAATGGTCTCAGGAACCACCCCTTTTCGGGAAGTTCACGAATTTTGGGACATCCTGTATACATATAATACAGTAAGTAGAATAGGTGAATTTAAATTGAGCAAAAAGGACATTAATACGTACTTGCTACAATAACTTTAGTTATGTAAATTGAGCATTGAAAAACTAATTTGTACACGCTGCTGGTTTAGAACGTACTGCGGTCATAACTTTAGACTTTAGACTAATATCTTTACATAACTAAAGTTATTATAGCAAGTACGTATTAATATCCTTTTTGCTCAATTTCAATTCACCTATTCTACTTACTGTATTATATATATTGTCTTGTAGACGCAAATTTTTCTTTTGAAAAAGGTTGAAAACTGAAACGGAACGGTAGGAAAGAAGAAAAGTTTATTGCAAAACTGCTAGATTTACTAAGTGATCGAAACGGTAGCGCCGAAAGCATCATTAAATTAAATATTTAACATTTATGATCGATAATCGGGATTATTCTAAGCATTTATGTTTGACTATTCAAATAGTATCGATCTTCGGTAGAAGGGGAATATCACAGTCGACCTGACTAGATCGAGCAAATTTTCCGATCGCTGTTCATTCGATATCGTCAAAGATCGCGTTGCTCGGTCTTACTTTCTCGTTTGATTCGACTGAGGGAATTCCAAGCGCGACTACTCATTTAACCGTGTTCAATTATTCACCGACTCGGCAGCATGATGCAAGGATCGCTCGAAAACACACCCTGTGTCCCGAAACAACGCGTCGCATCTAGCTCTCCCCTAGAGTGTTCCCCGGGCATTGAGTCGGTACATCGTGCAACGCAATGCAACGCGATGCAACGGAACGAGCGTACAGCGCGCGCGTTATTGGAAATCCAATCCAATATTGAATTGCGCCTCGCTCTAGAAGCGAGAGATAGCGAGATAGTAAGATATGTAACTGCTATTTACACATTGGTAAATAATTTGGTGAAAAAATACTTCGAAGTAGATTTGAAATTGGAAAGCATTGTACATTTGGTGCCCGAAACTGTAGTGAAACGGTGCAGGAACGAAAAAGCTGCGGGATCGAGAAAATCAAGGCGGAGGCAAAGAACGAGATCGGTAGGTCGGTAGGTTCACGAGCGACGCAATTGTGGAATGTTTATATTAGCCCGTAAACGCTCGTTTGTTTCCCAGCGACGATAATCTGATGACCACGTGCACCGGAATTTCTAGGCTGCCGAGTGGCTGGTGCGCGAGGGCAAATATTTGAGTCGCAACGCGCTTTAACTCGTTATTTGTACGGTTGCTTTTTTCGTGAAAAGACTGCCGCGAGGATGAAAACGCTCGACAGAAGACAGTGCCTTCAAATACCGTTGAACAACAGCAAGTGTCTCCTTTACGCAAGTGTCTCTTTTTAAAAAGATGCACATTTGAAAATTGGCGAAATTAAAATTATTTGAAGCGAACGCGATATCCAACCTCGGGCGGCCGAAGAACATTTTACTATAACTAGACTCCGGATCTTTATGTAAAATAAAATTTTCTTACCCGAATTGCAACAAACTGGAGTGAAATAGAAATTTATTTTATATATGTTCAATTTTCCTAATGTTTTTGCTATTTTAAATTACACCTCCTTATTTTTGTCATAAATGCATAAAATCCGCAGTCTAACCATAACTCTTCAACCATAACAGATATCGGGATGAAATTTCCACTGAAATTCATTAAAAAATTATTCCTACCTACTGATAATATCGTAATAAATATACTTTTTGCAATCATTTTTTAATTAATTCTTTAAATTGTGTTGTCTTAAAATAAAATTAAAAATTGTTCATTTGTTACTTATTTGGTACTTTTTCAGATAATTTAAATCACCGATGTCTTTGGTCATAAATTTCTGTGTGTTTCTTGAAATATTCATAATATGGAGAATAAATGTTGAGTAGAAATGAATGAGGGTTTCCATTTTCCGGAAAAAAATTTGTATCACAAAGCAGTTGGAAAAGTGAAGATAATTTCTTGATGAAAGAAACGTTCCATAGACCCTCATTGTTCGCATAAACAACCGCAATTTGGTTGTTTGGGCCACTCCGAGACGAAGGTACTAGATCATAAATACTGGAAGAAAAGTCTAGGAGCGCAGATGAGAATACAATTAGAAATCCAATCTAGTGCATTACCGGGACGAAAATGGATGAGGTGTGAGATGGTCTAGGTGGGTGGTTTGAGGGTGAGAAAGGGCTCGTAGAAAGACACAGGGGGTTGCCGGGTGGTTCCTTAGAGGGTGGCGTTGGAAGTCTAGTTTGGTTGGCGGTGGAGTTTGAATAATGCAGACTTGCAAGCCTGCTTAAAAGTGATCGGTCGACCCCTCCCGTCCCCTTGCCCCTCGCCGTGGAGTCCGTCGCTTTCTCGCACCCTTCACGGTTTCCCTTTAGAATCCTACTTCCAGTTCGTCTAAGAGCACGAACTAAGATTGATTTTAGATTGGGTGGGAATTGGGAATAGCTGGCCCGTTACTCTCTTGCAACACACTTTCCGAACCCCCGGGTAGCTACCCCCTTAGCCGCGCTTGCACACTCCCTCAACCTGACCCTCTTTCTCTCAACCCCTTCTTTCCGCGAGGCTTTTATCTCCCCGCTGCTTGATTTTATTAAAGTCCTCCGGTTGCAGCCCGGTATGAGCTTGTATGCATGTAAATTGGCGGAATGCTTTGAAAGCAGCCCGCGAATGCGTGAAAATCATTTCGCCGGATCGGCCCCGGAAGGGCGGAAAGGGGCGGGAAGGGCTGAAAGCTTCGGCGGTTTGGCAATGTCGCCCATACCACGGTTCAGACGAATTTGAATTATTTTTGACGCGCGGCGACGGAATTGTAGCGTTAATCGCGCCGCAGAGAACACGGTTAAAGAGGTAAATATTAGAGCGACGGGACGGGACTCGAAATTTGAGTCCTCTTCCCGCGAAATTGAAAGTTAAAATATACATAAGCCTCGCCGAGGAACGCAGCTGCTGGGGGATTGCGTTCAGAAACGACGCACAGTGGTGCCGAACGCGAATCTAGCTGGACAAAAATCAAAAATCACATTTTCGCAGAAGAACACGAAACATGTTGAGACTTCTTTTTAATGAAACGGTTGATTATTTACTCGAAGATGTGTTGTAAAATGTTTTTAAAGCAGGTAGAAAAAATGAGCCTCTGCGGGTGTCAAACCATTGCACGCGCCAGTCGTATTTCAAGCGTTCCGAACGAACATTGCCTTCGATTTTTTACGTGCCTATTTTACTTTGTTGGATATGGATAATTCTCAGAAAGGCACGTACTATATATTTCACAGAAAAACCAATAATATCTACGTAAATAATTGAGTTCTGTATCATTATTTATAAAGTACTATATTTTCTGTCTTAGCAAGTTGCTTTATCTTTAGGTACAGTTACAAAAAAAGCTTTGCAACCCTTTGTCATACTTTCACTGTCAAATCGTAAATTAAATATGGTAGAACCATCGCAGAAAAAATTATCGCCGGCCTGTATCAACCTTCTTTGTTTTTTACATTTTAGTGGCGCTTACTGAAATTTCCTGCGCGGAGCTATTTCATGTTTGGCACAGTGAGGTGAACGTTGCTAAAAGAAGTGCTTGTGGATATAATTATTAGACTGCGAATCTTTATGCAAAATAACAAATGTTTGTATTGATTGCAAGACACAGGAGACAAATAAAAATTTCATTCTTCTTTTGATTATATTGTTAAGGTAAAACTAATATACTGGGGGACATAAATCTTTTCAATACCACCACTGTTGTAAATTGTACGCACTCATTTTTGTCATATATACATAAAATCCGCAGTATAATAATTATGTAGTGCACTATTTTAATTTAAGAGACAGTAGGGCTGATGAGAAGGAGTGTGTTAAAAAAGTGTGCAATAGATTTTGCGTAAATTTAAAGAACAGGTGGCAGAAAAGTGACTGTAGTGTAAGTAAATTTCTAAACAAAAATTAACAGTGGTTGGACGGTAAAATGCAGTTTCCAAATAAAAGTATACAAACAGTAGATGCAAAATCTTCTGGTAGAGGACGTCCAATGAAACAATTTGATAATGTTCTGACAAGAGCAAGAAAAGAAGGATCGATACATTTGTGAAGGATATTAGCAGCGAAGAACTAATATTTGCAGCTGAAACTACATATATGATACTTAAACAAATACAAAATGATATTATATATGATTTGAAAACGTTGTGGGGTCATTAAACATTATAAATAATGTTGGTCCGCTAAATCAATGAAAAGGCTCTATTTGGAAGCTTTTCGGTGCAAATGCCCAATTGTCACCACGATGTTTTGAACATTTCGGATAATCTGGCAAGAAAATGTTTCCAACAAAAGTTAATCGATACACAGTCATCTATAAATTCCAATAAAAAAATTGCACAAAACTTTTTTTTAATAAAAAAAAAGATCAATGTTAATTTTTTAAATGTCACTGTAGCGGCTGAGAGAGGATCGCGAAGAATGTCGATAAATTAGGAATTGTATGTATAAACGAGGTGTGAATGATAATATAAGCAATTAGATGGCGCGCGACAGGAATGCGAGAAAGAGAGTGCGTGTGAGATGCGAGTGATGGATGTTCGACAGTCATGATTGTTGTACGAATCGAAGAGCTTAAGTGTTGCGTCCGCGTAAGACAAAAATAAAGATTATAAAGTCAAGCAAGCGGTTTAGCTTATTTACGCAGTCCTATAACAAGAGAACCAGGTGAGGCCATAGGAGGAATTGCTCCGAATAAGTGGTGACCCCTGATTTGTGAAGTGTAGAGAAAATAAACAAAGACAACGGTCGGCCACGTGTCAAACGGAACCGAAAATGGAAAAGGAAAAGGACGAGTCGATCGTCAGAAAACTGGAGACAAACAAGGTGAGCATAAAAATTCCTCCATTCTGGGTAGATAAACCAGAAATATGGTTTTACCAAGTCGAAGCACAATTCTGTATCAGTAATATAACAAGCGAAGCCACAAAATTCAATTACCTCGTGGCGCAACTAGAACCCAAATTCGTGGAAACAGTATGGGACATAATTAAAAGCAATAGCGACGGAAAATATACGCTAGCAAAACAGAGACTCATAGACACGTACAAAGAAAGCGAAAATAAACGAATCAAACGATTAATTACTGGTGTGGAATTGGGCGACATGAAACCTAGTCAGTTGCTACGTAAATTGCGATCGCTGGGGGACGCTGAGGATATTTCAGACAAGGTTTTACGAACGGTATGGCTAGAAAAAATGCCAGAGGTTGTAAGAAGCGTACTAATAGTCAGCGAAGAACCGTTAGAGAAATTAGCAGAAATGGCGGACAAAATGGCGGAAACCGTAGCACACGTGGAAATGGCCACCATCGGCAGCAACAATGCTACTAACAACGAAATACTACAAAAATTATCAGCCTTAGAACAACAAGTCGCGGCGTTAAGTAGCCAACAACGGTCACGACCAAGAAACCGTAATTCTAGTCGGCCTCGTGACACGAGCCGAAGCGGATCCAGAAAAAGATTTAGCCCTGATGGAAAATTCTGTTATTACCATTTCAGATTTGGGAAAAGATGCCTACCAGAAAAATGCAAACAACCTTGCAGCTGGAAGGTTTCGGAAAACTCGAGCCAGCAGTAGACGAGGCGGCAAAGCCTGCTGCAGGGGGTGAAGGACGGTGCCGCAAGTTCCGACTATTTGTGAAGGATAAGAAGGCAGGATTACGATTTCTGGTAGATACAGGAGCAGACGTATCAATTATTCCGGCAGGTCCAAAGGCAAAAGGGTCCTGCGAGTATAAATTATACGCAGCAAATGGCACCGAAATACCAACGTTTGGCATAAAACTGCTTACGCTAGATTTGGGCTTGAGACGTCCATTTCAGTGGCCATTTATAATAGCTAAAGTTAACAAAGGAATACTCGGTGCCGATTTCCTGAATAAATTTCAATTAGTCGTGGACATTCATAAAAAACAATTAATCGATGGTATTACACGCCTGGCCGCAAGAGGCGAAATAACATCGATAATCAATGACCACGGAATTAACACAGTAAATCAACTATCAAAATTTTCAGACCTGCTCCGCTCGTATCCAGGAATCGCTAAACCAGAGATTGTACCAAAAGCAATCAAACATGAAGTCAAACATTACATAGTCACAACGGGACAACCAGTATACTCGAGGGCACGACCGCTAGATCCGAAGAGACTGGGTATAGCTAAGCAAGAATTCAGATATTTGCTAGACAACGGCATCATAAGGCCATCGAAATCACAATGGGCCAGCCCACTGCACCTTGTCAACAAAAAGGATGGCTCGGTAAGACCTTGCGGCGACTATAGACTACTAAATGCACGAACAGTTCCAGATCGATATCCGATTCCGAGAATCGAAGATTTTCAGTCTATCTTACAAAATAAAATCATATTTTCAAAAATTGATCTAATCAAAGCGTACTATCAAATACCGATCGCGGAAGAAGACAAACATAAAACAGCAATCATTACGCCATTCGGACTATACGAGTTTAATGTCATGAGCTTCGGACTCCGTAATGCTCCGTCCACATTCCAGAGATTTATTAATGAAGTATTTCTGGGTATCGAGTTCGCATTTCCCTATATGGATGATATACTAGTTGCCTCAGCATCACAAGAAGAGCACAAAGAGCACCTGAAATTAATTTTTAATCGACTAGACAAATACGGCCTCCGTATAAATACATTCAAGTCGATATTGGGAGTACACCAGGTAGAATTTCTGGGACACCTCATCACGGCTGAGGGATCAAGGCCACTTCCAAAAAAGGTTCAGGCAATCCTAAATTATAAAATACCCAAAACAATCAGTGACTTACGCACATTCTTAGGTATGGTCAATTTTTATCGGAAATACCTAAGAGACGCTGCACTGATTCAGGCACCGCTCCACGAGATGTTGCAGGGCGCAAAAAAACGAGACCGGAGAAAAGTGCCATGGACTGAAGAAACGACTAAGCAATTCGAAAAATGTAAAACGGAATTAGCCAACGCGGCTCTCCTAAGCTTTCCGAAGAGCGAATGTCCATTATCATTATATACAGACGCCTCAGACTGGGCTATAGGGGCAGTATTACAACAATACGATCAAGAGAGCTGGAAACCAATAGCGTTCTATTCTAAGAAATTGAGCGAAACACAAAGAGCATACAGCACCTATGATCGCGAGTTGTTGAGCATGTACCTATCAGTAAAACAATTCAAATACTTGCTAGAGGGAAGAGAATTCACAATATTCACCGACCACAAGCCGTTGACTTTCGCATTTAGGCAAAAAAACGAAAAAGCCTCACCGAGACAACAACGACAACTCCAATTTATCTCACAATATACAACAGAAGTCCAGCATGTAAGCGGGAAGGATAATATAGTGGCAGATACATTGTCAAGAATGGAAGAAATCTCGGCGGTCGACTACGATCGAATAGCCGAAGAACAAGAGACGGATGAAGAGTTAAAAGAAGTGATAAAAAAATTTCCTTCCTTGAGCATGAAGCAACATGTACTTCCGTCTGGGAAGACTCTGTGGTGTGACACATCACAGAACAACATCAGACCATATATTTCAGAAAAATTTCGAAAAACGGTGTTCAAACAGATTCATGATTTAGCACACCCAGGTATCAAAACAACTATCAAGCTAATAACAGAAAAATTTATATGGCCAGGAATGAAGAAACAAGTTCGAGATTGGGCAAAAACATGTATAAATTGCCAAAAGGTCAAAATAACTAGACATACAAGATCAAAGTTTGCAGAATTTCAAGAGCCAGATGCCCGATTCAGAATGGTACACATAGACATCATTGGACCGTTACCGCCTTCAGATGGCAAAATATATTGTCTCACCTGCATAGATCGATTCACAGGGTGGACGGAAGTAATACCACTGAGAGACATCTCAGCGGAAACGGTAACAAAAAAAATTCTACAAACATTGGGTAAGTAGATTCGGCGTACCAGACAAAATAGTCACAGACCAGGGCAGACAGTTTGAGTCTCGCCTATTTAGCGCGAGACAGGAATGCGAGAAAGAGAGTGCGTGTGAGATGCGAGTGATGGATGTTCGACAGTCATGATTGTTGTACGAATCGAAGAGCTTAAGTGTTGCGTCCGCGTAAGACAAAAATAAAGATTATAAAGTCAAGCAAGCGGTTTAGCTTATTTACGCAGTCCTATAACAAGAGAACCAGGTGAGGCCATAGGAGGAATTGCTCCGAATATCACTAAGTATTTTTTATTACATATTGATGTAGCTGTTGTCAAGACAAATCCAATGACCTACTTAACTACGGCTTTGAGTCTTAAAATAATGCTAGAATAATTTTGTCCAGCTATGTTGTTGAACGCAATGGATGAACCACGTTTGACGCGCTCCAGAATTTGTACTGGAGCTATCTGTTGTATTCCTGTTTGTTTTACTTCCGTATCGTACGTGAATTTGTAAAATACTAATTTGTAATCTGTAAAAGTATGATTTTGTAATAATTATTATAACAATACCCGCCGTCTGAGGGTTCAGTTGCAACCTCAACAGAAGTTCGTAAATGGTCGTACTCGGTCTAACTTATTAATTTGCGAATCTAATTAATTTTAACTCGTTAAGTAAGCGAAGTGCTGAGACTTTATTTAATTGGAGTAAGTTGTGCGGCGATTAGCCGTGAAAGCACGAAGATCAAATGATAGAGCAGAGACGAGAGATAAGCGAGTCGGTGTGCCACATAAATATTGCTCATACCGCTGACAATATTTAACATGACACGATTACGCATGCATATGCAACGTCGTGTTACGTCGTTGGTTCTACGGCCGACGCGCAGGTAAGCGGGCACGGTTGCACGCGACCGCGAAGATTCGCATGCATAAACGCGCGGAATCGGCCGCGCAGGAGATGCAGAACTGCGGCCGCGACTAGATTCACAAGCAATATGCAAAGAAGAGCGATGTTTGCCCTCGCTCCGGGTAACTTCTTCCGGCTGGGGGAAGTTACGAATTAATTATGGAATTACCAGGCATCACCCTCGATGCGACGCCCTCCGACGCCTTTTAATGTTGCTATTCAACAATTCGCCACCCTGTGTACGGTTCAGTGCGATTTGTATTCATGCCGGTCTAAAATGCAGACGACAGTCTCGTTAATAAAGACATTATTAATTATAACAATTGCATATCTTGGTTGATAGAATTTTCGAGCCTGTGTCCGGCGATTTTGACGACTCGGAGTTATGAAAAGTTACGCTTATTGAACATTAAAAATTGGATATCTTGACTTGATCGAATTGTCTGGTCTTTTCGCGGCGATTTAACGGCCCAACTTATAAAAAGTTACGTTTATCGAACATTAACAATTATATATCATAGTTGATAAAATTGTCGAGTCTGTTTGCAGCGATTTCGGCGACTCGGAGTTATGAAAAGTTACGTTTGTTGAACATTTAAAATTGGATATCTTGACATAATCGGATTTTCGGGTTTTCTCGCGGCGATTTCGGCGACCCAACTTATGAAAAGTTACGTTTGTTGAACATTAAAAATTGGATATCTTGACTTGATCGAATTGTCTGGTCTTTTCGCGGCGATTTAACGGCCCAACTTATAAAAAGTTACGTTTATCGAACATTAACAATTATATATCATAGTTGATAAAATTGTCGAGTCTGTTTGCAGCGATTTCGGCGACTCGGAGTTATGAAAAGTTACGTTTGTTGAACATTTAAAATTGGATATCTTGACATAATCGGATTTTCGGGTTTTCTCGCGGCGATTTCGGCGACCCAACTTATGAAAAGTTACGTTTGTTGAACATTAAAAATTGGATATCTTGACTTGATCGAATTTTCAGGTCTTTTCGGGCGATTTCGGCGACCCAACTCGTGAAAAGTTACGTGTGTTGAACATTTTGGCGAATGAGACAGCGCGCGGTTTTCCAAAAAAGCAGCATGTAGTACCGCGCCTCGTCTATCTTCGACCCTGATTATATCGCGGGAGCTCGTGTCACCGGACCCCGAAAGTTTTGCCATGGTCGTGGAACGAGGTAACGCGGTGACATCGGGCCGCGGATACGCGACGCGTTAACATCCGCCGAGTTGGTTCATTAAAAAAGCACGGGAACAAGCTCCGCGGCGCGCTCATTTGTTAAAAGTTCCCGGGCTCCGGCGCTGTTTGAATCGTTGATTAAAAAAGTGGCTGGGTACCGGACGGACTCGTTTTCCCTACCCGGTTCTTTTTGTGTTTACCGAGCCGGCGTCACGCGCCACTGCTTCTTAGACGATCTTAGACAATCCCCTGGAATCGCTAGGACTTCTGCTCCCCGGGAAAAATTAGTTCCGTTCCGGCATAGCCTCTCCTCCGTGCGAGCTTCTGTCTCTGGTTATTTCTAACAGCAGTTTCCCAACAGTATATAGCATTGGTAAATTATTATCTAGAACTCCTAGGCTGTTTGAGCACCGATTCATATTTTTTACTTTGCCACCGACACTCGTGACAATGAAATACGATCTACGGTATATTGTGACAAACAGTTAATTAAAGTGGTTCTGTACCTTTTAGTCACGACGATAAACTATCCTCTCTTTTGACAGCTACACTCGGCTTTCGAACGATTGAGACGAGACAGATGTATGGATATTAAGTCACTTATTATTTAAAGTTAAATAGTTCATGTAAAAATGACAAGTTGGAGATAAATATACTGATAATGCGAAGACAGATACTTTTAAGTAGCATGTAAATGAGTGTCCTAGTTTCCGTAGAATGTGGAAAATATTTATCGTATGCATAAATTTCGCAGTCTAGTGATGGCGTGTATAATTTATTGTCACCGTAAAGAATCCTACAGAGGAATAGCATGAAACGAGAATGATCGCGCACCGATCGAGCAGAATCCGCCGAAAGTGACGGAACAGGAGCGGCGAGAGAAAAATGGAAAAATAGGGAAATCCGCTTATCGAGCTCGTCGCGAAAGGTCCCACGGAAAACACGTAACATTTCCCCCGAAAACCGCTAAATCTTTCGGCGTCGAATGTCGGTCCGACGGTCGATTTATGCGATCGGCCGGTCATGAGTCCTCGGAACGAAAGCGATTCTTATCGGACACGCACAGCACTGTCACACCTGGAGCTGCGAATCTCTCGCAAATTGCCAATGAAAGAGGATCGT
This sequence comes from Lasioglossum pauxillum, assembly GCA_933228785.1. NCBI lineage: Eukaryota > Metazoa > Arthropoda > Insecta > Hymenoptera > Halictidae > Lasioglossum > Lasioglossum pauxillum. The sequence goes on along the minus strand of OW121701.1, from coordinate 33,187,105 downwards.
GGGAAAGGGATTCGGACGAAGATAGACGTACGAGGAGATAGATAGCACTGTAGCGAGAGAGAGAGAGAGAGAAAGTGAGAGAGAAGCGTGGAAATAGACGAGCGAAGAGGACAAGCCAATAGGCCGATAGGCGATCTCTCATTCCGCAATGCGGGCTTTCGCGCCGCCCTATATAGGTACGGCACTGTGCTAGTCACTTTGCCTCCCTCGCAGGCCCGTACCCACAGGACCCTACCGATCGTTCGGACAAATCTCATCGAAGCTTTCGACTTTCTATCGGCGCGGCGGACCGTCTACGCTCGCTGCGGACCACTTTCAGATCGTACGGCACGGCGACGCTGTTACCGTTCAGCACCGGACCGGGACCAGTTACATCTCGCGCGGAAATCAATGCGCGTCGTCCCGCAAACCCCTGCAACCCACCCCCGCAACGCGATCGTAATGGCAAATCGGGATCCAAGCGAAACTCTTAATCCCTCAACGCTCGTACCCGTGTCCGACACGGACTCCGGCTTCTCGGCGGGTTGCCCCAGACTAACCTTTATAGCTACTTTCCGCTCAAATCGGCCAAAAACACATTATTTAAGGTTTCACAGCGTGTACTATTTTCTTAACCGCCTGCCTTACGATCTCTTTCGCTGTTGCGCCAATTAGGACCTTTTTGTTGCCGATGGTTCCCCACAGGAAAATCTGATGGGCATCATATTGAACATTTATGAACATAATATCTTGGGAAATGCATGGCTGAGGATCGAGGCACACGATTGTTTGTTTCGTCTTCAATGCGAAAATCTCGAAAAACGATGGAGCAAAGTTGATCACATTCGCCCACTCGATGAGCGCATTTTCTCACGCCGACAGCCCTAATTACCGCTCGAATTCAATCACGTACGAATAGGGAAAACAAACAGAGGACAGCAGAAAATAGAATCCGCTGAAGGAGTTCCTAAAAAACAGCAACGGCCATTAACGTTGCACGTCCATCCCTCTTCTAATCGCTTCTGCCTCCCCATCCGTTCCCCTTCCACCTTCATTTCCCGCAACCCGCCTCTCTGGCTATTTTTTTTCCTGGATTTTTGGTCTGTCCTTTCACCCGTTCCGCCTATTTACCTCTCCCTTTCTCCCTGCATTCACCCTCAAGTGTCTCTTTCACCCTTCCGGAGGGTCGCCGGTCGGATAAAAACGATTAATTGTTGACCCCTGGTTTTTCTTTCGTCGGAAAGCCGATACAACGGCTCATTATCGGCGAGCCAAGTTAAAGGGAACGATCCAGCTAAGACGCGCTAAGAAATTCCATATTTGAGCTGCGGGGGGTTGCGAAAACCCTTCCACGGCTTACCGGGAGTTTTAACGATTCCGCGTAGATTTAGTAGATTGTAAATTTTAATAGTCGCGCCGCGCGGCGGGCAGCCGTGTTCGTTAATTGGAGGTAGCCCGGGCTTCTTTGTTCGGGATCGGCTAACATAATTTGCCCGGGAAACTATTCGCCGCCGCCGCCGCGAGTTTTGAAACATTTAACTTCCTACCACGGAGAGCTAATCGAATTGCCGGCGATAATGCGGCCTAGCGCTGGCCGAAGATGTTACCGCGGTGGCTGTTGATCGGACCCATCGGTCCAGAGTGTCTCTTGACTTACAGTTCGATGGAGAACAAGCCATTTTTCTTTACGGGCTGTCAACCCTTCCCTTAAGTGTCTGAATGTAGTATTACATGTATTTATGAAAAAACTATCGTATTCTTATACAGGGTGTCCAAAGCCACCCGTCCAGGGGTGTTAACATCTCAGATAAGCATATTCGGTAAAAATGTTTGCAATAAAAGTTGCAGGGATTAATGGAGGACATATGTCCATGACCTTGTATTTGACCTTCGGATCCATTTTCAAGGTTACTTGGAGGTCGGTGCGTATTTTTATGGCCTCTAGCAGTCACTTTAATCTCCTACATTAATCCCTGCAACTTTTATTGCAAACATTTTTACCGAATATACTTATCTGAGAAGTTAACACCTCTGGACGGGTGGTTTCGGACACTCTGTATATAAATTAGCAAAGTATAAAAATAATTTCAATTTTGAGAATTGCTGATGAGGTTTTCCAGAAATAATAATATACAGAATACAACAGAAATGTTGCTCCAATAGTTAAATGGTTCGAGCTGCAGTCTGAAGTCGGGCATTACCATGCAAAAGCATAATCCCATTAGACAGCAACCCATGTCTTTTGTTTTGAATGGTACATTTAAGTTTCATCACGGAGTTGCTTGAAGCTTCTCTGTAGTAGTATTATTTTTTGCTAACAAAAGCGGACTCGTATTAATGAGGAATAAAAGGCACATATAATAAAGGGTGTCCCAAAATTCACGCAAGAAGTAATTTTGATAAAAAACACAGGTTTTTAATAAAAAATTGTGAATTTTTTATTGATTCATAAAGTATACAAGTATACATGATCGTTTGCAATAATGTGGCTGAATTTCGTTGATACAGCGCTCAATTTCCTCCTTCAAAGCATGGGTGGTCGTGGGCTTGTTGGCATAAACCTTATACTTCAAAAAACCCCAAAGAAAAAAGTCCAACGGCGTTAAATCGCATGATCGCGACGATCAATTCTGATCACCGAAGCGAGAAATTACACGACTGTTGAATTGTTTCTCGGAATGTCGTTATTTTTAAAATATTGCTCAACAATGAAAACGCGTTGTTCTCTCGTGTAGCACTCCATTTTTAATAACACATTTGGCGCAAAATTCAAATCTCGCGTGAATTTTGGGACACCCTTCATATCCATATTATATTGTATTATACAGAATTGCGTACTATTGTCAAGCACACAAACAAGTATTACAATGAACTGAAGAGTTCTGTAAAAGTCAAACGGAAAATATTGCTTTGAATAATACACGGCTTGGGTAAAATGATGTTTGAGATGTAGGACAAGATTCCAATAAAAACAAAATGTTATTACATACAGAGGGGACCATTTAACTTGCCTGCATAAATTGCAAGAGACAAGACTCAAATAGGAATGTTAGTAATTAATTAATTTGTCATAAATGCATAAAATTCGCAGTCTAGTTATTAATAAATAAATGAAATGTTTCTGAAAGGTGACGAGTTAACTCGTCATTCTCCCTCAAAAAAGGTAACTTCAGAATAAAAAAATTGCTCACAGATATTCTTCTCACCGTACTTTAAATCTGAATGCCTTTGTAAGTTATAAAGCTTTGAAAAAAGTCCGTCAAACAAAAATTTCATTAAAGTACGATACGATTACATTTCACTGTCTGTTCGCATAAAGTGGAAACAGAGGAAATAAAAATTTGCTAGATATTTCTTCCGGCGCTTTGTGGTCCGCTTATTAATTTGGCGTGTTCGGGCTCCCTTTTGTGGGGATTCGCGAAAAGGGTTCGGAGCCGGAAAGCCGGAACAATATCGAGCGACGAGTCCATGGCGGATCCATCAGGCGACGTATTAACCCATGGAACCGCCCCCATCAATCTTCCCGGTTTAGTTCTATGGGTTTCGGGGGATGGTGAGCCGTCATCGGCGGCCACCCCCGCGAAATACCTGGCAAGGAATTCGGTGGGACCACGACACGGAGACTCGAGCAGGCTGGCAAAAGTGAATTTTCGAAATCCGCTCAGTTCGGTCGGGTACGTGCCGAGCATTTCGCAATTCGCAAGCGGTACGCTGGTTACCGGTGCCGAAATTTTTATCACGTCGCCCGACGAACTTATTGCCCGGAGAGGGATATCGATGTGCCAGCCAGAACCCCATGTCGGCCCCCATCGACGAGATTTCTCTGTTTCTGCGCCCCGCCGCCCGCGCTAAATACAATACTTTGATATGGCGCAGGTTCGTCATCGACCAACCCCCGCTCCATGTGGTTCAAGAATGTGAACATACTTACGAGTCAATAAATGTATATGTGTACATACCATTAAATATAGTTTTAGTCTTTCGTCAATATCCTTTTGTGAGTTTTCAGCTAACCCTTAAAATGCTGAGTGGGGTCCTATAGGGACCCGAGAAAGTATTTTACCACGTTTTTATTTTTCCTTAATAACTTTGTAAGTAATTGTTTGTAATTTTTTATATTTTATGTATTTTCTCCTTTTTCATCGTCAAGTATTGTGGGTGACTTGTCTATTCTAAAAACATTACCGTTATTTTGTTTTTAGCTATAAACATACTGGGGTCTCCAGGAGGGGTTACCCTGGGTTGGTCGACAACTCATTTGACCAACACTGTTTTCATTGACGATTTGACCGTGTTAGTGTCGGCCAAACCGTGTCGATGAAGACATTTGTCGACGATTTGACCGTGTAGATAAAAACATAGTGTCGACGAAAGTTACTGTCGGTCCAATCATTGATGAAAACAGTGTCGGTCAAATGAGTTGTCGACCAACCCAGGGTAACCCTCCAGGAGATCCCATACGATTATAGATAAGATAAGATCTAGCGACAGAAAAATAAATATTCTTTTTGAAGAATGTCGAATGTTCATCTGCAAAGATCATAGAGTAGAAATAATAGTGAAGAAAACTGTACGTTGCTTGGGCCATGACGAATGAAGAGTATTCTATTGTTTAGAATCTTGATGTATTAATTTTTTTTTTAAAGAGAATAAAATTTAATTTTATGTTTTTATACCATAATTATATCAATAAATACATATATTAAACATATCTATTTTTAATTTTCAATTCTACAGTTTTTTAACGTGGGGTCCCTTGAGGACCCCACATCGTTATTAGTGTTGCCAGAAAGTATACAGCATTTTAAGGGTTAAAACCTAATAACCTAACCATCTAATAAAATAATGATTAGCTAGTGATTGAAATAGAAGAACGACGAGCACGATTGCTGCAGGTTTGGCAATGTTTCTTCATAATTCCAGTCCGCGTCGGCAAACCGATCGAAGCCGTGGGATAAACACGAACTTTCTCGTTACACAGACAAATTGGCCAACAATTTCATGAGGGCCAGGTTCAATTACCATTCGGATATTTCTCTGCCGGCCGCGGCGGCTTTAACAAATTTATCCGGTCCGGCACGGATCCACCAATTTCGTTAAAAGTAACATCGAACCGGCCACCGCGTTCCGCAAATACGGTTCCCTGATTAATTCGGCAACGCGGATATAATTGAATGTCGAATTTTTTCGCCGTGCGTGATAAACACGCGGCGCACCGACGGCGACCTCTTGCGCGGGCAATTTAATCACCTGACAAATTGCTTTCTGATTTCAGAGCGTCACGTGGGGAGAATGGTCGCCATGGTCCAAGTGGTCCGGTTGCTCCAGGTGAGTGTCACTGGCTTCTAATTAACATTTGACGATCCCACTTCCTTTATTCCGTCGTTTACAAATCTCACGATTCGTTTAGAACGTTCGGTTTCTCGTTTAGTCAATTTTCGTCATTCTTCCTAAATCGATCGATCAGCCGATTTCTCGACGGTTTTTCGTCTAATATCGGGTCGCCAGACTCCTGGTCCAGCACACCGGCGGAATGTTAAGCGTTTCAGAACTCATTTCGGTAGCGGCGAGTTTCCGGCAGCTCGTTTTTCAGTCGACCAGAAACGGCGCAGACTGCGCCGGCAAGTAATTTATGACGCTTACTACTGGTGAACTGCGCTCGCCCTTACCGGAGGAGCTTATTGTATGATGTACGGGACTGTACATTCGACGGTTCCAACCCGACGACCGGTAAATCTTCGTTCGCCTGGCCCGATACAATTATTAAAATTTTTTTCCGCGACCGCGGGGATCGATTTACGGCCGACGCGACGCCACACAGTGTGCCAAAAACCGATCTTTTCGGACAAAAATCTGCCGACAACTCAGTTTTTCATAGATTCAATTGGAATTTTTTTTAAATATGTTCGTGAAGGACTATACTTTGATGACGTGCTGCGCGAAAATCGTTAAGTGTCACGAACAAGAATCCTTATCTAAAAAGCCCAATAACTCCGATACTTCATCCGCCCATACCATAAATTTGCATGTTCCAGCTGAGTTGCCGACACTTCTTAACCCTAAACCCTAAACCGCAAAATTTTAAACTGTAAATCTGGCCCAGAGAATTACCAATTGAATAGAATTACATTCGGCACTTATGAGACTACCCATTAATTTATTGATCCAACAGCAGCGTTTTCGCTTCTTGAGAAAGAACTTAGAGAGCTTATAAAGTGGCTCGGATGATAATAACATATGCCGTATAATATCTATATTTGTCTTTTTGCGGCAACACATTCGGGAGTTTTCAGCTCGTGAGGTTCCTGAAGACTTTATTATTTGCCTCTTGTGGCTCTTCTGAATACAAACCAATTGGCAGTTCAAATGTAGCAAGTACTTCATATCCATGTTGCAGTACCTTATGAACTGATGGAGGTAGTTTATACCATGGATAAATTTTAATGCACAATTTAGCCGTCTCCGAACAATATTCTTTGAATTTCACAGAATCAGCTTTCTTGTCACATGTAATTACCTGAAGAATGTTATGCAATCTTGTGATAATAACCGCGTTTAATCCAGTCACTGCAGCAACAGATTCGGCTTTTCCCTGTTTGACAACATCAACTGTGATTGATAGCTCTTTCAAAGAATTTTGCACTTTTTTCTTCCTTGCCGCCTTTAATTTTTTTCCTCTATGGTTCTCGCAGATCCTTCTCGAAATCTAAATTGTATGAAACATGTAGAAGGTATTCCATGAAACGGATCCAACAGTGTAAGGTCGAGAGCCCGTATTTATAATATTCTTCATTACACGGCAGACTGTTAACGTGTTCCAAATCATTAACTAACTTGGGCCGACTGTGCATATATTACAACGGTTAGACGATTTCTGTTGAGTAAGTATATGACAGACTTTACCATCGATCATTGTACACCGGATATCAAAACGTATGGTATGGTATGGACGGATGAAGTATCGGAGTTATTGGGCTTTGTAGATAAGGATTCTTGATTGTGACAGTTAACGATTTTCGTGCAGCACGTCATCAAAGTATAGTCCTTTAGGAACATATTTAAAAAAATTCCAATTGAATCGATGAAAAACTGAGTTGTCGGCAGATTTTTGTCCAAAGAAACATTGTACATTCGTTAAAAATCGATATGAGGACTTCGATTTCTTAGCTCATGAACAGCTAGCGCGTCGATCTGGCCCACTGTGCGCCGTTTCGAATTTTACCGCAAAACGCGCCGCGGGAAATGTGAATCGTACTTAGCCGCTCGTACTGGTCAAATTTTGAAATTAGTCTCGGCTATTCGAGCCTGAGCCATTAACTCGTCGTAGTAAATTCATCGCAGATTCATTTCAATACTTTATAAGAAAAAGAGTTCCAAATAAGACTTGAAGTGTATCCTGCCCCAGAGACCTCGAAGTGTCAGCATAACTAAGAATAGCTAAGAAGAGTATTTCCGAAATAATGATCGCAGGCAAAAGACGAACAGGAAATTAGAAAGTGACCTAACTGGAAAATTCAAGACATCGTGCGACGTCGCGCAAGCTTCTCTAGATATGGCGGACGACTCGGTGTAAGAGTTTAACTGGCACTCTTGCTTCCGGTGCACTGCTGCTCGGCAGTTCCTGAACGTGACGTCACTACCTAAAATGTGTTTCATACCCGGTACGGTTTAAAATTTAAAAGCGATGGAATATAGAGGGAACACGCGCAACTAGGAAGGGAGAATCCTCCAGTCTACGCGACAACAACGCAAGCAACTGCTCTCAAAGGGACCTCATTCTCAAAAACTTCCTTCGGTGACTCGGAAATTTCGTCTCGTGTTCCCCTCAATTTCGAAATTAAATATCGCCGTAACGAAATTGTCAATTCCACTTGATCATTCGGCAAATTTCTTCCGACCTAGTAATTAATTTCAGTAAAAATATCAGCGTGTCTTTAAGACTAGAACAACCGAGCATAAGTATCATCGATGCATATTGCATTTTAATAAATGAGAGGACTGCATCTACTCAGACTTCGTACAACTTTTATTGCAATGAGTGCTTCAATATAGCTCCAATAGAAAAATTTAATTGGAAAATTTCTGAACATTTTTATAATTTCGGTAATTGTGCAAGAAATTAGGAAACCAGTTTACTAATTCAAAAGTGGATCTAATTCGACATTAAGGTCGCAACGAATTGCAGAGAAAGCTAGGGCCGATGCTAATGTGAGATACGTGCAATGGATGCTTAAAAAATTAGAGCTTACTTAAGAGAAAGCCGCCATTAGCCTTGCAACGTATGCATGCATGCAGCTAATCGCGTAATTTATACTCTCTCTACCTTGAATACATAGGGTACAAAGCATTTTCAGCAATTTAGAAATGTTTAGAAATCAACAGATCTCTAATGTTAACGATATAGTTGCGCGTTTTTTTATTTGTTCATAATTTCTTTTATATTTATGTTCCTAACAATTTGATCGCCCGCTGTCGATGCATGAAACGTGCAGGCTAAGATCAAAATTCAGTTTATTAAGGCCTTTCAGGAAAGCACAGAATCAAGAAATGAAAATATACAATTTTTATTACATAGTCGACTCGCTGCACCGTAAAAAGACATTTCAACGGTACAGTGGTGCCGAATGTGAATCTACCTGGACAAAATTATTCTAGCATTATTTTAAGACTCAAAGCCGTAGTTAAGTAGGTCATTGGATTTGTCTTGACACCAGCTACATCAATATGTAATAAAAAATACTTAGTGACATTTAAAAAATTAACATTGATCTTTTTTTTTATTAAAAAAAAGTTTTGTGCAATTTTTTTATTGGAATTTATAGATGACTGTGTATCGATTAACTTTTGTTGGAAACATTTTCTTGCCAGATTATCCGAAATGTTCAAAACATCGTGGTGACAATTGGGCATTTACACCGAAAAGCTTCCAAACAGAGCCTTTTCATTGATTTAGCGGACCAAAATTATTTATAATGTTTAATGACCCCACAACGTTTTCAAATCATATATAATATCATTTTGTATTTGTTTAAGTATTATATATGTAGTTTCAGCTGCAAATATTAGTTCTTCGCTGCTAATATCCTTCACAAATGTATCGATCCTTTTTTTCTTGCTCTTGTCAGAACATTCATCAAATTGTTTCATTGGACGTCCTCTAACAAAAGATTTTACATCTACTGTTTGTATACTTTTATTTGGAAACTGCACTTTATCGTCCAACCACTGTTCATTTTTGTTTAGAAATTTAGTTACACTACAGTCACTTTTCTGCCACCTGTTCTTTAAATTTACGCAAAATCTATCACACACTTTTTTAATACACTCCTTTTCATCAGCACTACTGTCTCTTAAATTAAAATAGTGCACTACATAATTATTAGACTGCGGATTTTATGTATATATGACAAAAATGAGTGCGTACCATTTACAACAGTGGTAGTATTGAAAAGATTTATGGCCCCAAGTATATTAGTTTCACCTTAACAATATAATCAAAAGAAGAATGAAATTTTTATTTGTCTCCTGTGTCTTGCAATCAATACAAACATTTGTTTGTCACACAGGAAATTTCAGCAGGCGCCACTAAAATGTTAAAAACAAAGAAGGTTTATACAGGCCGGCGATAATTTTTTGTACGATGGTTCTACCATATTTAATCTACGATTTGGGAGTGAAAGTATGACAAAGGATTGCAAAGCTTTTTTTGTAACTCTACCTAAAAGTAAAGCAACTTGCTAAGACAGAAAATATAATACTTTATAAATCATGATACAGAACTCAATTATTTACGTAGATATTATTGGTTTTTCTGTGAAACATATAGTACGTGCCTTTCTGAGAATGATCCATATCCAACAAAGTAAAATAGGCACGTAAAAAATCGAAGGCAATGTTCGTTCGGAACGCTTGAAATACGACTGACGCCTGCAATGGTTTGACACCCGCAAAAGCTCATTTTCTATCTGCTTTAAAAGTTCTACCACTTCTTCGAGTAAATGATCATTAGACTGCGGATCTTTATGCAAAATAAAATTTTCTTACCTGAATTGCAACAAAACTGGAGTGAAATAGAAATTTATTTTCTTCCCTGCCATGTTTAATAGGTTGAAAATAATATAATAGTATGTTTAAATTTTCCTAATTTTTTTGCTATTTTAAATTACACCTCCTCAGTTTTGTTATAAATGCATAAAATCCGCAGTCTAATGATCATTGACCCTTATCAACCGTTTCATTAGAAAGAAGCCCGAACATGTTTCGCGCTCTTCTGCGAAATGTGATTTTTGTCCAGCTGGATTCGCGTTCGGCATCACTGTTCAGCGTGTGCAATTAAGAGGGTCGGTTGTCCTATCTTCCGCGACCGCGTGTATACAATATTGGAGTTTTTTTTAATTATACTTGGTGTGCATCGCAGGAGCTGCGGGGGTGGAATTTCGCGGCAGCAGCGCCGTTGCAGAAGGAAGCCGTGCAAAGGTCGTTCGTGGAGTACGAAATACAAGGTCTGCAATCCGGAGGTGAGTCACAAAGCGAGTCGTCACGTTCTCATTACCTTTCGATCCAACATCGCTTAGAATCCCTCGGGAGTCCAACCGTTCGTTTCATCTTCGTCCCATCATCGTTCGACTCCGATTTGTCCGTACACATCGTCGCTGCGAGCGTATTTATTCGTTACAGCACGTTTCGCATGGAGAAAGAGAGCAAAGAAGACAACACGCTAGCGCGAACATTCTGTCTCTCTGTCTCTCCTCAAGACAAGATTTAATTATTCCAGTAGGCTAGACCCCCATCCAAGGGTCGCTATCAATTTCTTTCCAGTTTCGTTTCACTTCCCTCAGAGCGAGCCTAGCAAGCTCAAAGTACATTGTATCGTAGTAAAATTAACATCCGCGAGTGCTCCCGAGCATCAGCGTCCCGTTTGGCGTCTCACCAACCGGCAACTCGGCCATATTCCGCCTGGCGGAGATGTAAAAATGCTCGGAGCGTTTTGCATAATCGATAAATTCGCTCCAGTTTATCGGGGAACGACTCCACAGGAAAGGTTAGGGGTAGCGACCTCCGGATCCGGCGCGGAGTTAGCACAAAACACCCTGTCATTGCTAGGAAAGAGCTTGTCTGTCGAAAGGACCACGTTACCTACTCCGACTACTGTTACATGTGATCCTTACAGAAATTTGGTTAGGTTCAACACGGTTTAAAAAGCGAATTTTATCAATTTCTTCGGATTAACGTAGCTACACCTACGACATCTGTCTAACATTGTCTTCCGGCGGTGTTGTTCCGGTCAGAAATTATTTGGAAAATTCCTTTCTTAGAATATACAATGGTAGTAGAATTTTATTGGCTGTATTTGCTTCGATTTTTAACGAACGAAGCACATAACACATCCTATCCTAATAAAATATCATTTTATAACAAAAGATCCCATATGTAATGTGTCAATAAAGAAAAAGAAATATGAAACGTGACCAAAAATATTTCTGTTGAATAATTTCGAAGATCAAAAAGCACACTGAAGAATAACGTCAGCAAAGGAAGAAGAAGACGCGGACAGAAACGCGAGGCATTTTTTAGACACGTTGACATTTCGAGATAAATTGCCGCATGAATTCTATCGGTTATTTGCGAGCATTTTTCACGGAGGTCTCTCTGGCGGAAAGGTTATAGGGTAGCAAGCCCCTCGGGGTCCCGACGACTGAATCTACGCGGGACCATGGCAGACGAAGCGAATCGGGGGCGGCCATCGCGGTGGAACACAGCTTCAAAAGTTGCCGGTTAAACGTCGGAGTTTAACTTCGTTTCGTTGTTTGTCGCGAGCCGCAAATTTCCTACAGTTACTCAAACCCCGATGCCCCGTTATAATCACGCGGATGTACGTGTTGCCAGTTTATCCGAGCAGATATACAGACAGACAGACAGACAGAAAGACAGACAGAGTCAGAGAGAAACTGAAGAGAGTGGTAGGAGGCTCGTTCGACTAGTAGTCCTGTTTCTCTTCGTGCGACAACTTGCAGGCGGTACGCATCATTCGTGATAAAGGATAGTGAGAAACACGAAGCAACTGCACACGGTGTGCACGGTTGCTTCTATCTCTCATCCCCGGTTCCTATAGACCACTGCCTCCTTGCTGCCGCAGAGGAGAATAGAATTATATTGATAAGGGCGATGCTTTCGCTGGAATAATTGAATTTAGGCCAGCCGACGAGTTTGCTGGCTGCTTCGCCACGTCTCGGACCGAAGCGCGCTGTTTCTTTCCGATAGAAAAGTTTGGAAGTAGGAAAAAATTACTAGAGAACGTGGGATCTTTCTATCACGACAGCATGAAGTCAATCTTTGAAGCTGATCGTAACGAATAGTAATAAAATCACTTTACGTTCATCACTATGTGGAACCAGACTCGACATTTATCATTAGTAGACTTCGGATTTTATGCATTTATGACAAAAATGAGCAAGTGTAATTTAAAACACTGAGAGTATTAATATATTATATGCACCACATTAAAATTATTAACGAAGAATATCAATTTATATTTAGCTCCCGTGTCTTGCAATTGATGCACGAACTTTATATTTTGCATGAACATCCCTCCGCGTCAAACCATGAAGAATGAAAACGTGGAGATCTCTCACATTTACCTGTCCCATCAGGAGAACCAAAACAGGATATCCATCAGCGTCGCGCACCTGCCACGGTCAAAGAACACCGCGGCATATCTGTGCAATTAATTATTCCTGCGTTATCACCGTGCCGGCAGGCGGACGGTTAGAAATTACGCGTATTATCAATTCAAATTCGACGCGTGACGGTCAGCTGCGGTTGTCACATATGACGGTGGGGGCTGTTGGCTGCTGCGAAGTGCATCGAATACGTGCGCTCCCCTGCAGCACACACCCGGACGTAGCCCGGGGGATGTACCGATGCAGGTGACCCGACCCACATTCCGAATCTGGGCCACTTCAGTTTCGTCCCCATCCTGCTCCCCCGCCCCCGCCTTCCTGTGCTCTCTCTCGCAGACGGACACGTGGCCGGGGCCATCCTCCATTGATACCTGCCAACTCGATATTCCTCGGCGAATTTACTCTCAGCATTTTTGAAAGGCTCCGAACGGAATGGAGCCAGCCCCGGCGGCCATTGTCTTCGCGCTATCACTGTCCACGGCGTGCAGCTCGATTTCCTAAGGAACAAAAAAAAATATATATATATAGAGAGAGAGAGGTTCCGCCAGAGAGGACACCGACCAAGACCGCAGAAAAGTTGCGCGCCTCTCTCTGCGGATCGTGAATCCCCCGCTGCAAAATCGATGCACCCGCCGCGCGTCCTTTTGTGCCGCTTAGCATGCCGGCCAGGTATACACACGCCGTTTTCTGCATCCACGATGTTTTCCGCCTTTTACGTAACCGATCTCGCCACCCGAAAACCCCCGGTGTCTGGCCGCTAATTAGTTCTCCGCCGAAACGTTTAGCTCTCTCACGGTTCGATGTATATGCGAGGCGGGCTGAAGAATTTTGGTCAATTTTTCTCTGAACCAGAAACACATGATTTGTTGAAAGTGATCGAATGGGGCCAGTGATTCTTGAAAGTTTAATGTATCAAAAGTCTGAAGACATTTCCGGAACGTGAGTTTACAACATGCATTTGCTATTCCCGGAAAAGATACACTGAATATGTGAAAAGTTCTGTGTCAATCATCTGGAAGCAGTAACAAAAATAACTACAATAGTATGCAGAGCGTCAGCTAAATGAGTGGAATGCCTGAGATACTCCCATCACCATTTTTAATTCAGTGAGATGTAATGGCATCTTTCGTACTATTGTCCATGGGATTGACGTTCCATTTCGAATTTGCCACTAAAATTTTTATGGATAAAATTGGCCGTTGTAGATTTACTAAATAATCAGCGTGAACCCTTTCTACGTATTTTCATTTTCATGGGTTCTTTTGGAAAAGTCGACAGAAGAGAAAAACATCTTTCAATGACTAAGAAATTTTTTATGAAATAAAAATACTATCAATGAATATAGGAATTATTTGTCCAGCACTTACTCAGAGATTTCATTTCGCCTGTCTCATGAATATTGCGGAACGAGAAAAGGCACTTCTCACTGTGCAATATTGCGCAACGAATATTATCACTGCCGATGGTTAATCAGTTACTTCCGATGCATGTCACGACTCGATATTCGCTTCCGATCCTCGAAAGTATTCTCTGTATTCCCAATCACTCACGCAACCATTTATTCCTCGAGTTCTTGGATGCTGCTATCAGCAGGCTCAGACATGAAAATTCAAGACGCTCATTTGAAATGGAAGAGCACACTGTATAATTTTCTGCCAACATGCTATGTATACACAATGTATATGTACGAACTCATTTCTACTAGTTCCTTTGGGATGAACGACAGACATTTGAGATTTGTTAATGAATAATCCAAGAACGACGAATCGATTAGACTAAATCTAATTCATCAAATTATATTAACGAATATAACCATTTCTTCTGAAGTTATTTATAAGAAAATGATCGAGCTCCAGTTAACTACATAGTTTCTTTGGGATGAACGACAGACATTTGAGAATTTGTTAATGAATAATCCAAGAACGACTAATCGGTTAGTCTAAATCTAATTCATCAAATTATATTAACGAATATAACCATTTCTTCTGAAGTTAGTTATAAGAAAATAATCGAGCTCCAGTTAACTAGTTTTGGTTAAAATAGATGATAAAACATATTATTATTATTATTATATACGGGCCGAAGTCCTTTTGTACAAATGTTTACAGTTGTTTAGTGGAACTGATAAAAACAAAAAGAAAACGTAACAATCAAAAAATTCTTAACCTAAAATTTACATAAAAAGGGACAAGCGCGAAACTAAACAAATACATTCAATATGATTTAAGTAGTCGATTATACTCTTGCAATCACCATGTTTGAAGTTATAATAGGAGTGTTAAGTACGCTGAGTATTTATTATGTTTTGGAGTTTAATCGATATGTAGAGAGCGGAATGGCAATAATCAGATTTTAAAATTGACTCACCATATTAGAAAATTTTCTTTACCCACAGTCCACAACTAATGTTTCTGTACTGCACCACCTTCGAGTAAACAGCCTCTGCTATCAAAATATCCTAACGTGGCTGTCTAAATGTTTCAGCCAAGCGTTACCACGGTGCAGACTACTGCAGACCACTGCGTCCCGCCAAACGGGTCTGCACTATACCAACCGTTTCCACTTATTCCAGTCACGAACGCACACGCTTTCGAATCAATTTTCGAGGTCCATTCTCTCGGAAACGGAGCGGCTATCGAAAAATGTTCGAAGGACTCTATTTTTTCCAGCTCTAAATCCACATTTCACTCCGTCGGCATATGATTGTTGACCTTCTCCATTAGAATAAAACTCAACTTAAACACTCAATTTTCCCTTATTAACACCGTACATATTTGCAAATATGTACAGTGACTCCCACTAATATTTGGACACTCTTAAAAACACCATTACTTTTTTAATATTGGACTATGCGATTTGAACTTTTTTGGGAAGCTAGAGCAACGTTTACTACAGGATGTGGAAAGGAATTTTTTCAAAAATTGCATTTGGTCGGAATTGTAGAGAAAATATACTAAAAGTTGCATTTTACAACTTGTTTATGCGGGCCTGTATTGAAATTTTAAAAAATACGTGTTGTAGATCTGTATCAATTATATACACTGTGAAAGTTTCATAGAAATCGGTTGATGCGGGAAAAAACGACAGGCATTGAAAGATTTAAGAATCCTTAGAATTATTGCAGTTGGAGTCCGAAAATCGTGAAAACCTGCCATTTTTACCATCTTTAAACGTTTGTAGCCAGTGTTCCGATATGGTCCAAGATTTCTCGTGCATGCGCTGGCAAAACAGTAACGTATCTATGATGACGAGGTAGTGGAGCCCTGCGCCCTGCGCCCTGAAATAATTATATTGGTTCGAAAGTACCGAAACAATCTGTTCCGGACAAAAAAACATCAGGATATGTCCTACAAGTTACAAAATAAACACAAATGCACATGTTATACATTCATTTTTCAGAATCAAATCATAAAAATCTTTTAAAATTCTGCGGGTTGCTCAAGGTACCCTATTTTATCGAGAATCTTACTTTACTGAGGCTGAAAGCGCCACCATCGCGCGAGAAATCTTGGACCATATCGGAACACTGTTTGTAGCTCATTACAACGTCGACCGATTTTGATGAAATTTTCAGAATATGTTTGATTAATACAGATCTACGAAACGTGTTTTCCAAATTTTCCATACAAGCCCACATAAAAATGTTGAAAAATACAAGTCTTAGTATTTTCTCTACAATTCCGACAACTTGCAGTTTTTTTCAAAAAATTTTGTCACGTTGTGCAGCAAACCAATCGTTCTAACTTCTCCAAAAATTTCAAGTCGTATATTTCAATATTGAGATCCCAGATTTCCTAGATCCGCATATACGTATATGAAATTACAAGGTTTACAAGAATACAAAATGACGCTTCAACATTGCAATGAGGAGTTCAGAAGCGGTCAATTATGATTCCTAAAAATCAAATCTATGTCTGTCCCGGTGCCCAAAATGCATATTTTTACGTTATCGAGGAATAATTTGTAATATTCCGCAGATACCGCCTATCAAGAGGCATCCGAAGCAATCATGATATCACAAGATTGCCGCCACTGACAGATTTTTGTAAATATTGAGAGATTTATTGTTCGAATCGAAAAAATCGCTCTGCATCGACATAGCCAGGACATGTACAAAGGCGGTGGTGTGTATCTTTAGTTGATTAATTAATTATTTAAACACGAAAAATGGGTTGGAAAAAATACAGCACCTCGAGGTTCGGAAATTTTGCATTAGTAGCATCACTGTCTCTTTTTTAAACTGCACGTTACAAATGTTCCAATAGAATACGGCTGATCATGCAGGTCGTACGTTATACGACGTTATACCGTTATTAGAGTAATTTATAATATTCGGCAGACATTGTCTGTCCAACACCACTGGTATTGGCCTGTCACGAGGCAACCGAAATAAGCAAGACGTCAGAAGATAGCCGCTTCGCGTACCAGTGTTTTTGTTCAACAAATTTAGTGTTTGCATGGACGATGGACGCGGTATTATCGATGGACAATATAATATCTACCTGCATGATCAGCCGTATTCTATTGTAACATTTGTAACGTGCAGTTTAGGAAAGAGACAGTGGTGCTACTAGTGCAAAATTTCGAATACTCGAGGTGCTGTATTATTTTCCGAAACATTTTTCGTGTTTAAATAATTAATTAATCAACTAAAAATACACACCACCGCCTTTGTACATGTCCTGGCTATGTCGATGCAGAGCGATTTTTTCGATTCGAACAATAAATCTCTCAATATTTACAAAAATCTGTCAGTGGCGGCAATCTTGTGATATCATGATTGCTTCGGATGCCTCGTGATAGGCGGTATCTGCGGAATATTGCAAATTATTCCTCGATAACGTAAAAATATGCATTTTGGGCACCGGGACAGACATAGATTTGACTTTTAGGAATCATAATTGACCGCTTCTGAACTCCTCATTGCAATGTTGAAGCGTCATTTTGTATTCTTGTAAACCTTGTAATTTCATATACGTATATGCGGATCTAGCGATGTGGGCGTGTGCCACCACACTCTTGCACGGGCGCGCCGGCACCGAGTGTCCGAATATTAGTGGGAGTCACTGCAGATTTATTTCACTAGAAACTTCTCACTTGCAGGTGAAGTATCCAGTATCCAGGCTTAGTTAATGCTTGTTTAAAGGTCTTAATATCATTACTTACCTTTGGGATAGAGGGTAGAAATGCCAATCTGAAAGTAGATATTTTTATTTTTGATCGGCGGGGGTTAAAATCGTTTACGGATCGCATCTCGTCGATTTTTCACAGCAATCTCTTCCATCTCTTAGAGAAAGAAAGAGAATGAGAGGGAGAGGTGGGGGAGGGAGCAAGAGGAGGCAATGCACAGTATAAAATTGCATTCGGAATTTCCGCAGGGTCGTGTAAGAACGGTCTCTTTGGTCCCAAGTGAGAACGGTTCCGTCGTCGACGTGACATTTCGCCTGGGGTGTCGGGCGTCGCGACACGACGCTCTGCCACGGCGTCGCGAGGCTCTCCTCCGTGGAGGGCTGGCTGTGCCAGACGTTCGTAAATGCGCCGGCAACAAAGCTGTCGATAGGTTCCGTTCACAAAGGCGACGTCGATCTCTCGCAACCCGGTCTTTTTCCCCGAGTACGCGTACGGCGGCCGCATACGTAACGGCCGCGTAATATCTTTCACTTAACCGGCTCCGGAGTCGGCTTTATTGGGACTTTGTTGCTACGGGCCGGTTCTCGCTTTCCACACGCTTACCGCTCGGCGGCCGCGTCCTGCAAACGTGCTGTCCATTACGCCGAATCCGAGCCTGAGAGAAATAAATCGGACTCCTCGGGAATTCCGCGCGCGGAATTCTCTGCCTTCCTTCCTCCGCTTCGACAAGGAACAACCGATGCGGATCGATCGGGAACCGTGCTATCAAAGTTGCAGGCTCGGTGCAAGGCGCTCTGCTTTCTCGTCACTGGCCGATAATCTACGTTAGATGCTCCGAAGAGGAGGGACGCCGGATTTCGGTGTGGTTTCGATGCGATGCGCGATGATTGCGACGAGGGAACAGACTTTGTGCGCCCGAAAATGTGCCAGATGAGATAGCTATGGTTTTTACAATGTGTTCATCATGTAGGAGAACCTTCGTTACGTGAACATCCGTTTGTAAATGTTTTATTGTACAAAGAGAGTGGAACACGACTTCAAATAACTCCTGTGTTATTTGTTGTACGAACTTCGAAAAAATGCTGCATGATTTCGAGGGGGACATCGGTGCAATACTTTTCGTTACTTTGATTTTTTTGTCGAGATACGAGGGTCACTCTTCAATTTTACAAATGGAATCGCCAATATTTTTTCTCGAATTCGGATGAAGCGCCAAATTCTGCGCAACCGGGAGCCACATAAAATTTTTGTTCTTTAATAGTTTTAAATTTTACCAACTCGCTTTTGTCATGACTGATCGAGTTATTTTTAAAAGGAAAATAGAGCATTTTAATATCAAAATGATAAATTTAAAAAGAATAGAGTCGACTGGATAGGAGCTAAATAGTGGATAGAATTACAAGTCCTCGGATTGGATGTCCTCTAGGACAGTCTCCCGGTTGATCCTGAAGAAATTGCAGTAGAATTCCAGTAACTCGATAGCCACTCATTCGACACACTCGATAGTCCGTGTAATCCCTAGCATGACCGAAGCGTAAAATTGGTCCCCCCAAGGTCGACACCACCAATGAGCGAAACGTAAGTTAGGCTTCGCGTCGAACACGGATAGAGCTCGCAATTAGTATCATATAGTGCGCTGTTTTAGCGAAATCGAATTTACATGGGTGACTAAAATTGGTCCAGCGGCCCCACCCACAATTTTTATTGATATTGTGTGGAAAATAATAGTTTTAGGTTGAAAGATAACCCCCGAAAATTTTAAGTCGCTAACCCATCGTATAAGGATGATATTAGGGTAAATACCCTTAACTGTATCATTATTTTTCTCGGTTGTTAATTAAGATATTCAGATAAAAAAACGAAAATACTCGAACTTATCTTCTTCATATCATACATTTTTTTCACCATTGTGATCAAATTATTAAGGGTAGATAAAAGTCATTTAATTTTTTAGGGGTGGGAATTGCAAGCAATCCTTCGAGTGACCACTTCCAAAAAATTCAAAAACAATGTTCTGTTGCTTATCTAACATATAAAAAAGTTTCAAGTTGAAAAACAAATGAAATTACGTCATTATAATGGTATAATGTACAGTGCAGTGTTTCTTACGACTCTAATTAATCATTTTTATCAGGATATTAAGCCCCATCATAATATTACATAAGTAGTATACAGGGTGTCCCAAAATTCGTGAACTTCCCGAAAGGGGGTGGTTCCTGAGGCCATTTCAAGCGACATTTTCCTTTGTAAAAATGTTATCCGCGGCTTTGTTTAGGAGTTATTAACGAAAAACACGGACCAATCAGAGCGCGACCTAGACGCGAATTGCCACAGTCGGCCAATAGACAGTTGGCGCGCCGGACCGACTATGGCAACTCGCGTCTAGGTCGCGCTCTGATTGGTCCGTGTTTTTCGTTAATAACTCCTAAACAAAGCCGCGGATAACATTTTTGCAAAGAAAAATGTCGCTTGAAATGGTCTCAGGAACCACCCCCTTTCGGGAAGTTAACGAATTTTGGGACACCCTGTATATCTTTATATGTCGTTATATTATACATATACAAGGTGTCTCAGACCACTCGTACCACCCATTTATAATCTAGAAAATAGGTTATTTCCAAAAATTCAAAGTGTTTTTTTTATAAATCAGATGCGCTGTATCAAATGGTGATATTTTTAACTTCCGGTTTTGGCCGGAAATAGGTGATTGAGACCGGAAGTTACATTTTTCAAACGGAACATGGTATTTTTTATTACGGATTCGGATTTTATGCGAAAAAACAAGAAACTTTTGTGTGAAACATTTTTTTAAGAAATGTCATTTTATGTCCTGTATTTGACCTTCAAAATGAGTCTTAGCGAAATAATGGTTTCCAAGAGAAATAAAAATCTGGGAAGGTAGATATTCGGAAGCAGCGCGATTTTCCTGCGAACTTATTCTCATAGAAAATTCTTGTTTTCTTAATTCCCTATAAAGATCTGCACGAATATCCGCAGTCTAGCTATGGCGTACGCTCGCTCGTAAAAGATATAGTTATCCAAAGAGAACTATGCTGGAAGTTCGGGAACGAGAACGCGCGAACATACAGGCGGAAAAGTAAATATGTATACGTAGACGCGGGTACAGTCAAAAACGAAGTCGAAGCCACAGTCGATTTCAATAAAATCCTCGGCTGCTAATGCAACTTTTATACCGAACGGTAGAGTTTTACATTCTCGTTCGAACTACGAAAGGAGAACCGTGAAGCACAAAAGGAACTAATAAAAAAAGAACCAGTTTCTCGGACAAAGAAAAAGAGTTCCACGACGCCGTAAAGCATTTTGATATTCGGAACGCCAAGATTTAATGGGTTCTCGATGTTAACCACTTGGTCATACAACCTCGCCCCCACTCGGCCATCTAACAAATTCATTTACTGCAGGGCACCGTTGATTGCGCCCTAAATTAGGTTCTCTCGCCATTTACACCCTCTCGGGCACAAGCACCGATGCAAATGCGGCGTCACGGGCTTTGAAAAATCGTCGCTTGATAATTGCTTGACCCAGCATCTTTGCTCTTGTTAAAGAATAGTTCGGGAAATGAGAGGGAGGCGAAAAAGGAGGCTACAAACGTTAAATGATTTCCTTTGTAGGCTAAACATCCATCTCTGGTACATATTACACTTTAATCCTTTGAAATATGGCAGAGCTGAAATTTAACCGAGCTTTCTAACACTTTTGAGGACGAAGGATTTTTTAAAATACTAAAATAACACCTTCCGCGGAGAACTAAATAACAGTCTTAATTGTGCGGAATATCCCGAGCATTTTGCCCAAACAGCAATTTCCTTTGTCGTTCGTAAGCCTACCCGTAACGTTTTCCCAGTTTCGGTATGTCATCGCAATACCCATCGATAACAGGCGAACGCTTTCCGTTTATTCGGCGTTCCATCTTCGGAGCCGTCAAAATCGCCATGAGGAATGGAACGAGAACCGATTTTCCGAAAGCCGTCGTAAAAAGTCCGCTTTCTGTTATTCCTCTTGTACAGATAGAAAATCATGGCTGGCAGTCGTTTGGCCGTCGAGGTCGGGGAATCGATGGGACGTAAGCTCGTTGTCGCCTGATTTGTCGGACTCATGATCATCCCGTTTACACGACGGGGAACACTCGTGTCCGCTAGATTGGATGTGGCGTCGTAAAAAGCTCGGCGAACCGTCGACCACTTGCGGCCTACGAATTATTGTCCATCAAACCGAATGAAAGACGTACCAACGAATCCGTGTATCGTTCCGATGTCGGCGAGACGTGACGAAACTTCCGATCGAACCCTTTCCCTGTCTATGAGCTGCTCCCCTGAACCCTTTGCCGACCTATTAACGGAGGACCCTCGAGTAAATTACACTGTCCAACACCAAATTTTTTCCACAATTACGGTTGGGTGGTCCTTATAGAGTTCTTTTCGCTGATTCCGAATCTGTCCTTAATTTTTTTCCTAGACGAACAGTTTTTGAGGAACATGACTTTGAAAAAAAAACATACTTGTCAACTTTGAACAAATATTGTGGTGTTATTATAAAAGATATTGAATTGTTCTTTACAGCAAAAGATTCTGTAGACTTTCCCAAATACAGTGATGTTGTTTAAACATGTTTAAAGCGCGTTCGCCGAGCTGTATCCCGTGGAACGTCTGTTCTAGTGTTAAGCGCCACTGGCGGCAACTCATGTCGGTCGAAGATATTTTGGTTTCTGGTTCGAAAAAAACGTCGACGTTCCAAACTTGAAACGGTGGTTTCTCAAGATAAAGGTCTGCTCTATCGTGTGGTATAGTTCGATTTTCCGCTGGACCTTAGTTTTTCAGATAAATTGAAAAATATCCTAAAAAATTGGTTCAAAAGTGGTGTCTCTCCGTCTTTAATGCTTGTTCAAACATGTTTAAACAATCATAATGTATTAGTATTGGGTATCACTGGATTCGGGAAAGTCTGTAGAATCTTTTGCTGTAAAGAACAATTCAATATCTTTTATAATAACATCACAATATTTGTTTAAATTTGAAAAATACGTTTTTTTTCAAAGAAATGTTTCGCAAAAACTGTGCGTGTAGGAGAAAAATTAAGGGCAGATTCGGAATCAGCGCGAAAAACTCTATGAGATCCACACAACAGTATATTGGAAACATGAAAAAAGTTGAAATTTGTTGGACAGTGTTATTTAAATGATTGCGAATTTTTGGAAAACATGTATTTAATATTCACTTGGCTAATTTAACAGTATAAAAGAATACTTTTTAGCATACAAAAATAGTATAATAATGAAAATTAATAAAAGTATTGGTCTGAAGCGAAAGACATTCTTATTCGTTATGAATACAGTTTGTCGATGAATCACAAAAAATGAAAAAAATGTATAAAATGGGAGTTGACAAAAAATAATGTAACAACATGTTTAAATTCGTTTAATGTCTTCACAGTTTTGTATGTCAAATGCATAAAATCTGCGGCCCAGTGATAATTACTCAATTATTTGATTAAAAACGTCAACATTTCGATTTGAAATTTCCCTTGGGGCAGGCATATTCTAGGACAGCTAATCTTCATAAATCAAGCTAATGTCTGACATGCACATTCTCGAACGCATTCTATTATGCTATTCGATATAGCAGTGCACAGAGTGATCGATGGCAATTCAGTGGTCACTTAATGTTTATTTGCAGCGTTGAATTTCCTGAATGAAGTAAAAATGTATCTAACCGTGTATCGTTATGTGAATAAAAAGAAGATTTTAGATGCAAGGAGCGTTCATCTGTGTCATTAAAGTGCAGGGAAGAAGCCGTCGAAGCAGCGCATAAATTATAGGAGATTAAATCTAGCCTTATAAATCCTTAATAAAGTTAATTTGAAAAAATGCTTGCGTGAAAAGAGCTACATCCACCATCGTCACGGACAGAAATCAGACCAGACGGAAGCTATAAAACATTGCAGCGCGAGTCAGTCTTCCGAGGGAGAATGTCAATTGCGGACAAAAACCGGAAAAAAATCGAAATATCGCACGATGATTCGAAAAATCTCGGGATCGTTCGAGATCTCGAGTAAAGCCGGAGATCAAAGCGATGCAGGGATAAATTTATCGCCGCGCGCGGTCGGGAATGAAACGCGAGATTACCCGGGGATATCGTCGACTGGAAAGATTTACGTAGCTCGTTCGTAAAAAAGTGAAACAGCAAAATCGCCATAGAGAAAGAGAGAGAGGGAGAGAGAGAGGCAGAAGGGGTGAAAATTCAGATTACAGGGAGGACAGTAAGAAAGTACAGGGTGACTGAAACGGGCCAGCTGATATCTCGATTAACATTGGTAACAACAAAAACGGTATTACATCAAATGAGTATGCATATCGTATACGAAAAATGTAACTTCATATTACACATGTTTGAAGACGCTGTACCAGATAGTATGGTTCACCTATCAAAAATTTGTTTCAATGACCAGCAGCAACCGAAACATTCGCACGACCAGTTTCAAGTGTCTCACTCTGTATATTTAATGCGTTGAACACGATCCAGCGATACGTTTCAGCGGACTCATCAGTCCTCGAATGTAAATTCGGCTCGCGGAGCGCCGCCGGTCCGCCGCGGTTAATACTAAACCAAGGGAAGGATTATGCTGAAAAGAGGGATTACGTGAGCCGGTGGCGGCCACGAAATTGGAAAATTTATGAAAACCTTCCGAATGGTTGGCGCTGGGTATTTATAAAGCAATCGAAGACACGTTAGCTCCGGCGAAATATTAATAGGGTTGCAGAGGTTCGATCGGAGGTTCTCGCTCTATCCCTCTCTCTCTCTCTCTTTTGCCAAGCCAGACCGTCCTCCAGGAACCCGTGACGGACAATAATTTACCAGCACGACGATAAATTCTACGTTAAAATCCAGCCGGAAGGGATTTACGTTCGCGGGTTACCCGGAGACCCTTCTATTCGCGCCTCCACCCTCTATATCTATATCTTCCTCCCTCGTTTCACGATTTCCTGTCTCCGCAGCGTGATCAGGTTACCCTTACCCTCTTCGTATTTTCGTTTCCTTCCGATCTCTCTTCGACGGCCTCCGTAGGCCAGCCAAAGTAGTCTTGTCGTTGGTTATATTGAAATTGCAGTCTTTTACATGTCTTTATCTTTTTTATATACACTCCGCGACGAAACTATAAGACATGTGCGAAATTCGATGAAAATTCTATGTAAGTCTTGAGTTTTGTCTTCCTTCATTCATATAGAAGTATATTCTACAGTTCTACGAAATATCGTAGGCTATAATTCCAAGAATTTGGGAAATGTATGTAAACATACTATTCTCGTCATGACAAAACTATAAGATAGTAGCTTTTCGTCAGTCGATCTTATACTCTAATCGCAGTCACAGTGTTAGAAGTAATTGTGTACTTAAAATTAAACATTTGTAATTTTGTTCTTGCATAATATAACTACAATGCCGCGTAGGAAAAAGCTGACAGAAAGTGAAATAAGAGTGATCGTAAATTTAAAAGAAAAGAATACTTCTATTTCAGAAATTTCAAGAGTGGCTGGGCGAAGTCGATGTGCCGTGCTCGTTATTTAAAAAGTAGAGAGAACTATGGAAAAAAAACATCCTGGTGGACGTCCAAAAGCGACAACCGAGCGAGAAACGACGAGCCATTCTGAGGGTAGCGTCGAATTCTAGCTTGACAGCACGGCAAATTGCAATAATTAAACGGGCCAAGCATTTAAAAAGACGATAATTGCAAAAAAACCGCCAATTACGAATCGACACAAAGCAGCCAGGGAAGATTTTGCGGAGAGACATCTCCAGTGGACAGAAAAGTGGAGGAAAGTTATTTTTCAGATGAAAAACGATTCTATTATTTTCATGATTATATTATTTTCATGATTTGCGGAAGGAAGAATTGCATTTGCCAAGGAGGCAAATGGGCGGAGGCGGCATCATGGTATGGGCCGCAATAGGGTACCATGGGAGAACCGATGTAAAATTTATTAACACCAGCATGAATGCAAATAAATATATGGAAATATTACAAGAGCAATTAACGCTACATGCAAGCACTATTGCATGTGAAAATTATATTTTTCAACACGATCCTAATGCCCCATGTAAAAAAATATTTTGAAGACCGTAATATACAGATTTTACCATGGCCTGCGAGGTCTCCCGATTTAAATATAATAGAAAACATCTGAGGAATTTTAGCACGTGCTGTATATGGAAATCGGAAACAGTTTTTGTCGGTGAAAGAGTTGAAAGCTCCTATTGAAGAAAATGGGCCAAATTAAATCAAAATCAAATAAAAAATTTATATAAATCGATACCACGACGAAACTGTAAAAAGTAAAAGTGGCACAGCACATTACTACTAAATAGAAAAAAATATTTTTCATTCACTTCCACCGACTTTCTTACATAAAATATACATTGTCTTATAGTTTTGTCGCACCTTATTTTATCAGAAATTAGAAATTTTATTGAAACTTTTTTCAATCTAATTCAGCAACATTGCCGCTATAGAAATGTATGCACTTTAGTTGATTCTTTGGATTAATAAAGAAATTTTTACGAAAAAATTAGTATTAATAAAATATTAGCTAAAATCGCAGGTGTCTTATAGTTTTGTCGCGGAGTGTAGAACCCCTCCTTTTCCGATTATGCTTAATTTGTGCGAATAACTCTTCACAAACGCGTCTGTGCAGTCTGAGTAGTTTCAAAATAATTTTATAGTTAAAAATCGTCGAATCCTAGTATGTGGGTCAAAGATCTTTTCGATTGGCGTCCGGACAGAAAGAGAAACGGAGAGGACAGTGGTCGAGAATATTGATAGGATCATTTCATTTCAGTGAGTAATACGCGGCGCGATAATCACGGCCAATAAAAACAGCCGGGCAGAATTTTGATTAGTCGACGAACGTTATTTACAGGGGACGGGGTTGCAGCTCGAGCCGTGCAATTCTGCGGTTTCCGGTCTGCGGACGGAATCACCGTCGTTCAATCTCGTTTAATGCGGAAGACAGCAGAGCCTGTTTCTTGCGGGACGCTTCCCGATTCCGAAAGCGTTTGACAAAGCGCGGAATATCTCGGTCCGCGGGCCGATCATGAAACAAGAGAAAAGAATACGAACGTGGGGGCACAAACTGTCCTCCATTTTCCACCGTTCCGCCAACTAACCGCAGATTGCTCGAAATTCTTTATACCACGGGCTGGGAAGGTCCTCCGGCCATTACTTTTGTCCTTTTTCATCGACGCGTGAGCAGAAGCGGAGACAATGTAAGAACGTCCACTATGTGACCTACCTTCGAATCTTCTAACTCGTATATCTGTGGTTATGAGGAAAAACGCCGCGTGTCAAAACTTCAAAAGATTTGCCAGAAATTTTAACACAAAAGAAGTCGTGAAAACAAATTCGGAAGGCTCAAGAAAATAATGCAATTTAAGCGATGTCCTATGTTCAGAGTTAGTGATCAAAACTTTAAACAGTTACCCTCTCTCTACCAGAACGCGACACGTGACCGGGTCATGGCGAAAGCGTAAGGCAGGCAGTCCCAACGAGTAGCTCCGGAGCTATTCGAGGCACCTTCCCCGCTTAGTTTCTTCCCCCACTTTTAAGACTTCATCGTTATAACGTATAGTAGTGGGAAGCTCCCACCACGAGAGCCGCGTGCCGCGCGACGCACGACGCGATGCACACGCATACATTGTAAAGAGGTTCGATGGTGGGGGACCTTTGCAGTTATCGGAGGGGAATAGGTTGGAACTGCCTGGCGTAGGGACATAGAAGATACAAAGAATCCTACAGAAAATACTGTCGTTGACGCAACCAGAATAGAAGCACATGTCACGGCGAAAAATGAAGTACGTGTACATAATATCCACGAAGTGCACAGTTCAAAGGAAAGGGCTAGACTGTAGCCAGCCACGCAGGAAATAATTCCGAAGATAAATCGGTCGGTATAGGAGAAAGTGATATCGTTATGACTTTTATTAGTGTCCCGAACTTTATGGGAACATTAATGTCGCGTTTAGTACTCGTATCGTAACGCTGAGTTCTGTTACATCGTTGGCTCGTAAAATCGGTGCAAACTCTTCTCCCTCGACGATGCACTATCTGTTTGATGCATCTATTAATATTATTTCCGGACTCTATACAATTTTACGCGCGGAAAATGAAAATTGATCTACTCGGTGGTGTAAAGGCTAATTTGGATGATCCATCCACAATGAAAGGTGTAAGGATCGTCTTCATCTTGTTTTCATCCAAAGTGATTAGTAGACTGCGGGTTTTATATATCTATCACAAAACAGAGTCGATGTTAACGAAATGGAAGAATGTAAAGATACATTTTTCACCACTTATCACAATTATTAAGAGAAAAAATGAATCAATTTTTATTTTGCATCAAATTCCACGGCCTAGTGAGTCGCGAACAAACCAGAATCAATTTCTACTTTTGACGACTCGATCGGATGATTCGTCTACAATGAAACCGTGAAACAGCAGCGACTGAACCTGTCCAAACAATTGAACGGTGTTCGTTTTCATCGTTCAGTTTCAGTGCTCCGCGTTGGTGTACGATACATACACACAGATTTGCGCCAGTGAAACGAATTGAATTCAATCGTGGAAGAGAATGTATAAATACTCCGATATTCACCTTCCACATTCATTGTGAATGATCCATCCGCGATGCTCATCCAAAGTGAAGCCGTGTAAATTCGCCTTAACCTACGTGACGTAACCTAAGACAAATAACATTGATATGATCAATATTTTGCCATAATTTTTTACTTTTTTTTATCGCGTTTACTCCATTGCTTAAATATACATAGATTACAAAAGAATAAAATTTTATTTCGTCTAGATAGAATTTATTTAGAATCTTCATCACACACATGAATCAGACTTGCTAAAATACTGCAAGGGGTTAAAATGATTATTTTATTTTGTATGAATGATTATTTATGATTGAACGATTATTTTGCATGGAGATCCGCAGCAAAAGATTAAACAGGATAATTCGGGAGTATCGTTTGAAGCGATCGTTCACCTGTTAATTAAAACAGGTGCATCCAGATACCAGGGGCGAGAAAGAGAGAGAGAGGAAGAGAGCGAGAGAGATTAATATCGCATTCGGCGGAGCCGCGTTGGTCCCGGTTGCACCGCAGCAATTATAAATAATAGAACTTCCTTCACCTAGCGGAGTGCATTTAGCCCATGTGTAATGCATTTCTTCCGTTTCCGCAGTGTTCGGATAATCACCGGGCGTTGTATTTGTCGTTGTGTGTTTGCGTTGTCGTACCGTTCTCGTTGCCCCTGGAAATGGACAGGAAAAATTAACGAATATCTCGGTTATATTCGTGGATTCGGGATCATAAATTCCATTCGTTTATAGTAAGGTATTTTAGATCGAGAGATCTAAAAGGATCACGTACAAGCGTAATTCCATGGCGGAAAGGAATTTTGCTGATGGAAGAAATACGGGGATGGAAGAAGCACGAAAAGGGACGCTACACCATTAGCATAACGAAACGGAGAGGCGTGTAGTGAATTCAGATTCATAGACCCTCGATTTTCCTCTATCTACCCTGCTGTACTTACAAGGGACCGGCGATCTACATTCGGCCGGATTTTTGTGAAATTTGATTCCCCGACGTGGAACCGAAAAAATTATCGATCAAACTGCTGTTCAGAAAAACCAATGTACGATATTTCAAAGTAAAAATATGTTCTCAGAAGCACTGGTTTCAAGATATACATTGTTAATCGAAATATTGTGCTCGGAGAAAAGAGTCGTCGAATGATATACAAGATGTTGCATAAAATCAAATTCAGTAAAAAAGAAAGCAAATTTTTGGTCAGTAACATTCAATTAATACTTGAACTGTGTAAGAACGATGGATTAAATTTCGAAACAACTCGGAAAATGTTCCATAAAAACGTGACACTCCAAAAGAAATAACGCGGGGCAGTAAAATTAACTGGCACAGGCCGCCACATCCCTCAGAATTGGCGTCGGAGAACGCAACGCATGAATTTCCGAGGAAAATTGTGTCCGTTTCCAGCTCGTCGTGCCGTATGAATGGAATTTTTGCGTGCGCTCCGCGAAGTCTATTTACATGATTACTCGGGGAAACAAAGGTCGAGAGGTCGAAGGGTCGAACGAGAGGGAAAAAATCTGCGACACGGTAACACAGCCCGGTCTAGAATATTCCATAAGGGTGAGCGGGGTAGAGGGGAGAGATTCGATGGATAGAAATTAATTAAACGCGACGCACGATTAACGAGAGGCGCGCGGTTTTTCGTCCGGGCGTTGAAATCACCGGGCGGAGCGCGATTTCAAGTGCGCGCGAGGGAACAAATGCGTTTAACGAGAGTATTATGCAAATGCCGGAACGAGGCGCCCTCCAAAAGTCTGTCTCCGTCCCTTTCCGCACACGACTATGTTCGAGCTGGTCCATAAAATTATATTCGACGGAATTGCGGCCGGAACAAAAAAACGAAACAATCGTTGCCGGCCACCGAATATTTTTCTTGTTTGCACGACCGCCTTCTGAAACTCGGTCATGTTTCCTACGTTTACAATTTATTAAATCATTCCATAAGTCATGTAGATAAAACTAGATATCATTTTATGGTTAAATTCAACGTCGTATTCTTGGACAAATTTTACGTGGAATTTTTAAAGTGAAACTTCTTTGCTGAGGGGGCTACAATTTTCTAGTGTAACGGAAGTGACGAAATTTCGCGAATAACATCGAATAGTTTGACAAGTAACATTTTCATAATTAATTTACTAACTTTAAAGACTTCATTGGTGAACTTTTAAGATTGTAGAATGTAAAATGAAGCCTTGACTACATTTCTATTTCAGTTTGATGCAGGTTTGATGCTTAAATTATTAGTTATTAACAAATTTTGAAGAAGTGGTATGTTATGTATGTCTGTCCTTGTCGCACAGTTCGACCCTCCTTGTCTTACGCATTATGGGAACTTCGGAAACAATCAGCCCGCGCAACTATTGTAAATAACTAATTAACCAGAGTTAATTTGTAAACATTTGCAATTGGATAACATAGAATCAACCTCCAGCTACTTTCACATGCAGTTTCTCATCGGATTTTGTTCCGACTGAAAGATTTATAAACAATTATCCAAACCCTTGTTCTAAACTAACCTCAAAAATTCTGACAGGTGTCAGGTAAGTAAAAAAACATACGCGTGGAAAACCCCGCGCGGCAGAAGTGAAACTTCTTGAGTCTAGTAATGTTTAGAAGTAAATTAAGATTGGAAATGGTAAATAATCCTAATGAAGCGACAACAAGATCAGGAACAACTCTCGATGCAGTATTTGCAAGACTAAATGTCTTGACTAAATGCCTGACAAAATTGAATCAAGAATATTTATACCATATTTTAGCTATCACAAGCCAATTGTTTCAATGATAGAATCATAGAAAATCATAAAACATAGAAAAAAATAATGAACGATCAAAATTTGCGACGCAAAGAAGGAGAGCCGTATGGGAAATGCTATGAACTATGTCTCGCTCTTTCCCATATGCTCTCCTTCTTTGCGTCGCAAATTTTGATCGTTCATTATTTTTTCTATGATTTTCTATGATTCTATCATTGAAACAACTGGCTTGTGATAGCTAAAATATGATATAAATATTCTTGATTCAATTTTGTCTAAATGTCTTTCAAATATTGCATCGAGAGTTGTTCCTGATCTTGTTGTCGCTTCATTAGGATTATTTACCATTTCCAATCTTAATTTACTTCTAAACATTACTAGACTGCAAGAAGTGTTTTTCTTTTCCAATAAACTCAAATCGTTTGACGTCAACGAATTAGAAGCGCTAATTGAGACAGAAGTTTTTTCATTCAGAACCTTAAATATTGTGTGGAAACAATTTTGTTGGAATCAAAAAGTTGATTGATGAATCGGTGGACGTCGCACGGAACAATAGTCGATACGTCAATGATTGAAACTGAACGTAGCCGTTATCGTTCGACATTCGAAGTTAGCGTTAAAAGGAAAGAACTTGTGGGAACAAGGTAATATAATAATATATTGCACTTTATGGTGACCAAAAAATTCGAAATAAGCCGCGAGAGCATGAAAGCGCGGTCGTTAATTAATTTCGTGCATGCGACGCCCACGGAATCAGGCATTATCGCGTCAGTAATTCGGTTAGTAGTAATTTTATGGCGGCAACGTTTGTACGGCTTTGCAATAATGAGCCGCGACCGACTCGCCCCCTTGATAATAATAAATCGAGATATCGATTTCCGCGAGACCGAGTTCGAGCAGAGACCGCCACGAACGCGCGTCGTCGATGTTCCGTCGAATAGTAGAATGTTTATTGTCCGGGAAGCCCCTGTGGCTGTGCAACGATGATTAATTATCACTTCGAACCACACGCAGCTCTCTAATTATTCGGTTTACACGAAAGTTCTGTCGAATTCCAAAAATTATGTTCATGTGATTTCATTTTCTCTGCTAATACAGGCTGCTTCAAAAAATGTGTATACATTTTTTGGGAACACTAGAAATTACAAATACAATGAATTAAGACTACTATATTATGTACTACTCGAATTAAAGTAAACGTGAGCCGTGTTCCATTTCGTTATAAATTTTCCCGGTATCTAATGGCCCGCGTTTGATGTCTTCGAGCAAGAATTCGAATGCGAAAGCTCGAAATTTTCGGTCTGGTGCGAGCTCGAAACAATCGATCGGGTTTAAAATCGTGTCGCGAAACGCGTCCGTCGTCGGGGCTTTGAACGGTGCAACAACCCCGCTAATGCACCGACGCGTCGCGCATAACCCCGTCCACGAGGACAGGCTACGACCGACATGTGTGCGCACACTTCCGCTTTCCGGGCGATTAATTTTTTACGATCCGGTTTGATCTGTCTAGAGGCTACGGCCGAAGAACTTTCGACCCGTTTGCATAGAACGGGCGATCCCACCCCCCTGTTACATCGCCGATCGGTAAATCATGAATGATGCAAAGTCATTCTGTTACGTGAACGTTAACACGCCTTCTATCGCCATTTATTTCGCTCAGAGTCTCCATACGAGCGACATTACGCAAAAGGAAAAATTGTTCCAACACCAAGGAAATCGAAATTCATCACAGAGAGCGATTTGTACCTGCGATATGTATGTATTTCTTATCGGAAATTTTACGTTGCTTTTGAAAAATTCTACCGTATGCATTCGAACGAATGTGCAAAACAGAACCGGTGGAATGTCATCCGGGAAGCTTGGGCGTTTCGTTTGAAAAAATATGTGCACGTCGAGAGGACATTTGGCGTCGATTGCAAAAGAAGATTTCCGCGCGAGTGAAGGATCGCGAGAAATCCGGCGATCGCAACAGACACGTTTCAGCGACTTGGCGACTCCTAAATCCCGTTGAAGCATGGCCGGAGCGCATCGACGGGACGTTGAAGCATCGTCGACGTCGGGACCGTTGCCCGATCGTATTTTTCATCGATGGCTCGATAATCGACCGCCTTTGTCTTTCCTAACGTGTACACACGGGTCCGCTACGCCGCGAGGAATGGGTTCGGAGCGGTCGCATGCATGCCGCGAAACCGCAATCTCGGTCACGACAGAAGGCTGCGGTTCGGCTCGATTAGATCAGATTTCAAGGGTAATGCGGTGTCATGATGGTCGCCGGGGATTATCGCGTGATAACCGGAGAACGTTAATAACGAGACATTCATTTCCGTCATAGTTTTGTATCCTCGATCGCTTCTCCTTCAATGCACCGCCCTTAATCGCACAGTGTGTCGTCCAATGGAAAAAAAAATCCGAAAATCAAAGTGTAAGATCTGCAAATTTATGTATCCTACAATGTTCGTAACAAAACGTAGTTTCTAAAACCATCTTCATTTTTAACTGAATAAATCAATTTGTTATTAAAATTGAGGCTGAAACTTTACTGTCAAATTCCGTGCATTTTTTAAAACATGAGTCCCTCGCCAGCTATTTGGTTTTTAATTTGATTTTTACAGGGCGTGTTTACTATTGTAAGACCTTCAATCTCCCAAATTTTGTTTAAATAATCGCAATTTTTGATTCGAGTTTTAAAAAACGTATCACGAGGTATCACCTTGAATTTTTTTACAGTCATTGGTGGCACATTAAACTGTAATTTCGCGTGGGTTTTAATTTGCTCAAACTTGCTCACGTGGAGAAAATAATAAAAAACCATATTAAGACGCTCGCGCTCGGTGGCATTCTGCGTAGTCTTTCGAAGAACTTTGTTGCAATTATTTTTAAACGCATGCCATTTGATAAGTACTTACGTATGTGTCCAATTTCATCATTATAAATTATATATTTAGTTTTAAAATTGTTAAAATATTCACAATCTTTCAATTGAGCATTAAAGAAAGTACCAAAAAGTTTCTTTGAGATTTTGTATTACATTAATTTAAAACACATTAGACTTGATATGACTGTGACATGACTTAATATGACAATGGACACACCCTTATAATATTGTACACCGAAAAAGTACAGTTTGAGAATTTTTTTCATAGGTACACGGAACGAAAAATTTTTATTATTTTCGAGAATATAAGCGTGAACTTTTGATGTTAATCCTTTTAGTAAATGAACTGAAACAGAAATTCGAATTATTGTAGGAGTTATAAATGAAACTCAGTTTTATATTCCAATTTTTAAAATGTCGACAGTACGCTTGCTGGTCCATCGTTATGAAATATGGATTATCCAATATCAAACATCCTTTTTGATTTATAAATAAAAATGTATGATCTAACATTCAGTGAACGGATTTTCAAAAGTTTTAGTTATTGTACTATCGCTGAAAGGGAGAACCTTTTACTTCGCTATGAAAGATTTCACTTCCAAATTTCGAAACGTTACCTTGCCATAATATCACGTTCGCTTGGACTTTTACGAAAACGAGATAAAACCAATTGTAACAAATTACAATAAAATACAAATTATCGGGAATCGCCATTAAAATCGCATACTTCCAAACGATAACAATTGCTCGGTAAAATATAATTGTATGCACGGAAATAAATTCTTAAACTGCTTTTATCGTATCCGGACGTATTTAATCTTTTAAATTGCTCATTATACTACCATTAAATTTGTAGAGCAAGTTCCGCAAAAATTCCACGGCATCGTAACGCGAGACACGGGACCAGAGCGGCACGCCCTCATTACATCGAAATAACGTCCAATATTGTTTTGTAAATTCACTGGGGTTTGTGATCGTACGCCGTCCAAAATATGTATTATGCATATCGAAGGAAAATATTCCAGGATACGCTCGTATTTTGACCCCGCTCCGCTCCCCTCCCCGCGTCAAAAATAAATATTTTACCGGCGCCACGGTCCTGTGCACAAACAACGAATATTGTTTTCCTACGGGAACGTGCAGTCCCGACAACCATTTCCGCCCACACGAATCGATAAACAAACATTTTTCATCTGTACCGCTAAATCAAGGCTTCGAGGATTCACTTGCGCTTCCCGTGAATCCTAACGCTAGATCTCCACTTCCAGCCTGTCAATCTTTTATTTTTAGCGAAGACGAAGGAAAGGGATCTTGTGAATTAGGGTGAAATTTTTTCTGACGAGTTGGAAACTCTCAAAAGATGCTGAGCCAAATTTATGGTACTGAAGAGGAATCCATTTAGTATAAGATATTGATTCTAATATACACTACTGTGCAAAAGGAAGGAGCACCCAGTATAATATAAGATACATTGACAAACAATATCTTTATGTGGAAATTGTGTTGTACAATGATTGATTTATTGCATTTAATATAATCCGCAATAACAGATATATTATCAGAACTATTCAATTAAACAGCGGAATCCTTTTTCAAAACTTACCGTGTTCTTATTTGATGTTTCACGCTTTTCTATTAAATATGGCCGGTTGCTTCTTTCTTTTGCACAGCAGTGTATACAGGGTCGGGCACTTCAAACAGGTCACCTGAATAACTCGGTTGCTATTGGTGTTATGAAAAAATGCAACAAATGGAAATTGCATGGTTTCGAGGGTGCATTAAGGTCGTCGCTCACTAGAACGCACCGGCGCCCACCCGGCACCGCGCGGCCTCAGCTGTTTTGGATTTCTTCTATGTATTTTAATTGATGTGCGCACATCCATTTAAAATACATAGAAGAAATCCAAAACAGCTGAGGCCGCGCGGTGCCGGGTGGGCGCCGGTGCGTTCTAGTGAGCGACGACCTTTAATCTGATGGTAGTAGCTTTTTTGTAGGTGGACGCGTAAAGGACATATGAAGGCCAACTTCAACTTTTTAAATAGAATGAGGTATTTTCTAATACGTCAATCGATGCAGCTGGACATTTGTTATAAAAAAGTACTAGCCTATGTATGTCGAAAAGTTAGTAGTTCCGGAGATATTTCAATTCAAATAACGTACGACAGTAATGGTGTTTTAGAATTATTTAAATTGAAATACCTCCTGAACTACTAACTTTTCGACATACATAGGCTGGAATTTTTTGATAACGAATGTCTAGCTGCATCAATCGATGTATCAAAAAATACCTCATTCCATTTAAAAAAATGCAGGTGACCTCCATATCTCTAAAAAAATTACATAAAAGCAAAAATTTGTTTGGCATCGTATGAGCCCCATTTTACCATTCAACTTTGTCCTTCAGACATTTGACGTATCTTTAAAATCAACAAAGATATTTAAGGTGGTCAAGTTAGCTGGGACACCCTGCATATTAGAATAAGATAAGATTCTGTATTATCGGACATTTATAAATTGTTAGAATAGTTAAGCACCGAATCGCGCAGATGAGCATGTTAATGGGGGTCGAAGTGACGAGGAGGGTGCGCAAAGTTGATGAAGCGATCCGCAGGCACAGCGTTCCTCGGGGTCCCGTATCAGGCCCGTATGGCTTTGAAACGGTATCAATTTGGCTTGGCAGGTGGTCTCGGTTTCTTTCAGATCCCTGTTAATTCGCGTCCGCGATCCTTTGCCAACTGCTGATGATGTGGGCTGCGACTGTGCAGCCCCGGTGCATACGACGCGCATACAACCCTCCGCGCGCTCTCTCCCCGCGCAATAGGCCGCGTAGCACGCGTGCACTCACAAAGGGATATTCACGTGGCAGAACGCGGACGTCTGGTCCACGGAAATGCACCACTCCGCACGGTCCGCTGAATGCATTTCTGTGATTGCCATCAGACGCGAGACCGCTGCTCGTCAGAATGGAACGTCGATTCGGGCCCTGACCCAGCTTATGTCGCCAGCCCTCTTCCGTTTCAAAGAGACGACGCCGCCGCCGCGCCGCCAGCTTTTCCGTACTTCCTTTTGGTTATAGTGATCGCGAGCAGACTGTTCGATCTAACCAACGCCGAGTTAGATCGGCGCGTTGGAAGCTCAATTTCAACCGGTGGAGCCGATCGCGTTATTCTTGCACCACTTCTTGACCCTGCCTTTGTCCGCGTCTACTGGCCGTAGAAATAGCATTCTTTCTGGTTTCTTCAGCAAAAACTTCCTTCAAATTTAATTCCCGAAAATATTCGCTGTTATTATTCATATCTATACTAGGGGTCTCTTTATGGAAAATCGAAAAAAGGCAGCTATTTATACAGGGTGAGTCCGAAGAAACAGAACACCTAAATATCTCAGTTACTTTTCGTTGTACAAAAAAACTTCTTAGGACAAAGTTACTCTGTAAAACACCACTCTAAAACACCATTACTGTCGTACTAAAACGTTACTGAAGTAAGTAAACGCTAACGTCTTAGTACGACAGTAATGGTGTTTTAGAGTTATTTAAATCGAAATATCTCGTGAACTACTAGCTTTTCGACATACATACCATGGTAGGTCAGTACTTTGTTATAACGAATGTCCAGTTGCACCGATTGGTGTATTAAAAAATACATCATTCCATTTAAAAAAATATCGATGTCCTTCAAAACTTGGAAAAAAATGACCTTGAAAAATTTTTTCCCTTACACCGTTACATGTGGTCCTTCAAACAGTGTAACTTTGTCCTAAGAAGTTTTTTTGTACAATGAAAAGTAACAGAGATATTTAGGTTTCTGTTCTGTTTCTTTGGACTCACCCTATATTAATACTAATATTTATATTAATAATTTTTTCACAGGATGCAAATAGTACATCTCATCTCAAATCCTTTTCCTGTTTCAAATTTCACCTACTCATTTTTTAAAAAATTGTACAGCGTGTATAACAAGTAATGATCATCCGTCATAGGGGTGAATCTACACCTCTGGATCGGTGGATATTTGTAAGAGAAACTTGCCGCAAAATTGTTTATAACAAAGAAAATTATTGTCAAAGTTTGTTTTTACATCAATACCTTCTACTAATCAAGGAGAGAAAAGTTTGAAAGGAGCCACATGTCTCAAACAAATAGTTACTGAGATATAAGCTGTTCAAGTTCTTGCAAAATTTAATTGTGTAGAATTATACGTACAGACAAAAGCCTACTACACAGCCCACACGACCGTGTCGATAAGACAGACCATGATCGTGTGCGTGCCGATCGTCTCCCTGCCCATTCTAATCATAAATTTGAAGTTACAAAATGTGAAAGAATACCTTATATCCATTGTTATACATGAGAATATTAATGCTGGGCTATAAAATACTAATTTCAAGCATAGATACTTACAAATTTTTCCGAATCTTCTGTTCCTCAGTGGGATCAACAGGACACTTATTAGCGCTGAAGCACAAAACACCACACTTCTACACAATCACTGGACACTACACAACACACTTTCCGAAATCGTGACAGCGAACGGGAAGAAGGTACTCCAACCGCGGTCAAAATAGTACTGCGGTTGTCACCTCGGTTTTTCATGAATGGTTTTTCCAACCGTTTCCAGTCTCCCCACTTCTCAACCTAAAGTCCTTCCGATACACCCCTGTCCAATTAACAAACGCAACATTTCCCCGCCTAAATCCACTCTTAACCCTTCACGAAAAACCGAGGTGACAACCGCAGTACCATTTTGACCGTGGTCGGTGTAACTTCTTCCCGTTCGCTGTCACGATTTCGGAAAGTGTGTTGTGTAGTGTCCAGTGATTGTGTAGAAATGTGGTGTTTTGTGGTTCATCGTTAATAAGACGTATTCGCGATAATGGCAGTGTCCACTTGATACGACGGAGGAATAGAAGATTCTGAAAAATTTGTAAATACCTATACCTACTTGACATTAGTATACTATAATGTAAGATTAATATTCTTATATGTAACAATGGAGATAAGATATTCTTTCATATTTTGCTACTTCAAATATTCGAATGGGCAGGGGCACGATCACTTGCCCCGAAAAATTTTTTTATACGAATCTTTTTAACATACTTCATTATTCAAGTGTAGATTTGACTAAATTCAATTTTGTTATTACTGTAGAAGAATGTATATCAGTCGCGTTTAGTGCTCGGTTAGTTCAAAAATATATTGGAATGAAAATATATATTAGAATGTCTATTACGTTCATTGAAAAATATTAGTAGAAGGTATAAAGAATCTATCAGAAGACTTGGCAAACGGACGGGAAAGATAGAAGATCGCAGTGACTAGTTCCAAAATTCTCATGAATCACTTCTTTTCGAACCCGGTTCACGGTCCCTGATTTATTAATGGGATTAAGGATACGTCGGTGCAACAAGTTCAGTTCCAATTTTAGACTCCGGTGTAATTCATCGAAGTCAACCCAATTCGACTAGCTTAATACTCTCCGTTAGCCATTCTCGTGAAATGATACATCACGTCCCAATCGTGTCAATTACGCTGGTAACGATCGCGGAATCAGTCGCACGTCCCCTCTAATGCTGCGGTTGCATAAAATACACTCGCAAGAGAATTTACAGATAATTTCGATCTACCGATAGCACACATTCGTAACGATTTCATACAATTTCGTTCCGACCTTCCAGGGAAACAATTTCAAATTATGTTCGATATCTAAATTTTTCTGATTTTCTGGAAAATAAAAATTTTCAGTTTTAAATGTAAAGCTTACAAGTTCAAAGCTTCCTTGCTATTAAACTGCTATTAAATTTCACTTGTACCAATTTTTTTGATACTTGCTCATGCACGTACATTAATCGATAAAATACAAAATTCTACAATTTAATGAGGGCGCGGCTTGACTTTAACATATTTTCCAAATCGTGCTCTCAATAAAACCGGCTGAAGTCGTTGAAGAGCGTGGAAATTTCTGAGTTGCCCGTGAAGTATCAACGAGACGATTAAACACGTGTTAATTGTATAAGCTGACGTCACCGATACGCAAGTATTCTCGACGAGAACCAGGTCGCAGCGATGAATTCAGTTCAGTATCAAAGCCAAACGTATCCGCTGAAACTGAGCCCCGAAGACTAATCGATAGCGATACGCTTTGGGTCAGAAGTTCGAAAAAAAGTTCGGCTGGCCACAAAGTCACGTGCGGCGCCGATGGAATTTTGATTAATTAAAACGAACGGACGCGGACCAGGTGCATCGATCCGAGGAATGTTATTTATGCAGTTGCGGCCTATAAACATAGTATTAAAGCATCCGCACGGGCGCACGTGAAAGGTCAGTTGACGTCAATACCTGACGAGAAACGGGATGGGAAATCAGGTCAGTTTCCATGAAACCAAGGGCACGCGGTTACCAGTCAATAACAAAGTTGCACTTCCCCCGTAATGCGTGTACCTTTGAATCAGTGTCCCCGTGCTTTAATTAGAGGTCGGCTCGATCGGCCCGCGTGGCCGCCACTAAACGGCATGCAACCCTTATCCGAACGTTCCACACGCGAACCGGAAGCTTCCGTGCCCGCATACCAAATGAAAAATCTGATAGCGAACATGTTGTAGCCGATCATGTTAGATCGATGCGTACGCTCGGAATTTTCAACGAACCTTTCAGCAACTGGATTTTTATTTATACTAAACCTACCGATCATCAAAAGTGACTGATGCGTATGGTATTATAAAAATGACAAGATTAAATTTGTTTATATTTTGTGCGATTTGTACCATGTAACATGACCACCTTGAATATCTTTGTTGTTTCTAAAGATACGTCAAATGTCTGAAGGACAAAGTTGAGTGGTAAAATGGAGCTCATATGATACCAAAAAAATTGTAGTTTTTATGTAATTTTTTTTAGATATGAAGGTCACCTTCATCTTTTTTTAATGGAATGAGGTACCTTTTAATATTCTATTTCAATATTCTAAAATTCTAAAACACCATTCTATATTCTATTCTATAATATAGTATATTCTAAAACACCATTACTGTCGTACTAAGACGTTACACAAGTAAGTAAACGCTAACGTCTTAGTAGGACAGTAATGGTGTTTTAGAGTTATTTAAATTGAAACATCTCCTGAACTACTAACTTTTCGACATACATAGGTCAGTACCTTTTTATAACGAATGTCCAGCTGCATCGATTGATGTATTACAAAATACCTCATTTCATTTAAAAAAATGAAGATGACCTTCATATCTCTAAAAAAAATCACATAAAAACAACAATTGTTTTGGTATCGTATGAGCCCCATTTTACCATTTAACTT
Source organism: Lasioglossum pauxillum (assembly GCA_933228785.1). Classification (NCBI taxonomy): domain Eukaryota; kingdom Metazoa; phylum Arthropoda; class Insecta; order Hymenoptera; family Halictidae; genus Lasioglossum; species Lasioglossum pauxillum. The sequence continues at coordinate 33,145,707 of OW121701.1, read as the reverse complement.
TGTCCTTCAGATATTTGACGTATCTTTATGAACGACAAAGATATTCAAGGTGGTCAAGTTAGGTGAAATACCCTGTATACAGTAAGGAGCATAACGGATGCCACACACTTTAAATCAGAACTACTTTTTTATGAATGGACCAAACGACTTCAATTTCTCTGTAAGGCTAGAAGAATTAGTTTAGTAAATGATGTGTAAAAAATATGTTGATAAAATGCATTTGGACGGAATTGTGAAAAACAATAGTAAAAATTGATTTTTATAATTTTTTTAGCTGGGCCAATAACGAAAATTCAGAAGATGTGTCTGGTCAACTGGTATAAATTATATACGCTCAAAAAATTTCATTGAAATTGGTTAATTGGTTTACGAGTTATAAACGATCGAAAGTGGTAAAAATTGCAATTTTTCCAGACTTTCAAGATTTACCACTTTTGATCGTCTGTCTATAACTCGTACACCAATTAACCAATTTCAATGAAATTTTCGGAGCGTATATAGTTTATACGAATTGATTAAACACATCTTTTAAATTTTCGTTATTGGGCCAGCTAAAAAAATTGTAAAAATTAATTTTTAGTATTGTTTTTCACAATTCCGACCAAATACATTTTTTCAACTTATTTATTAGACGTCATTTACTAAACTAATTCTTCTAGCCTTACAGAGAAATTGAAGTCGTTTGGTATATTCATATAAAAGTTCTTCTGATTTAAAGTGTATGGAATCAGTTATGCTCCTTACTCTACGTGTATACTGGAGTGAAAAAATGTATTCAATCAATTCCCATGAAAACACATTTACAATCTCAATAATTGTCAAATAAAAAATCCAAATTGCGTCATTTCACCCCTCGTGGTAGGTTTAGTGTTAAATACACAATGACTCCAAACATTATCAGCACATTTTTTAGAATTGCCGATATTTAAATAGTTATAATTTCCGAAAATAATTTTCCAACGTTTTCAGAGACCTTTTCGTACGACGTAGTATTTCCCTGAAGATCGCAGAATAAATTCGTACAAGCAATTCTTTCGATGGTTATCAATTTTATACTTTTATATCTGAATAAATGAAAATTCCGAGATGGATTATTTTAAGAGACGGTTTTACTGTTAACGAGTCTCAAAGGGAGTGAAAAGGATTGAATATCAGCAGAAATGAATTCGGTATGATCGTGCCGGGCGATGCCAGTCTGTGGCGTCCATTTGACTGCATTGACAATTCGCCCTGTGTAGTTCGCCGGGGTGAGCTTGCCTGGGCGAAACTTTCGACGAGTAATCCGTTACGAAAGTTATCGAGTGTAACGTGCACGGAATTTCCGTAAATACGGATAATCGAGAAACGTGCCGGTTTCCTCCGTTTCCTTTTCTTCACTGCGCCAGGATACTGTCACTCCTTCTCTATCTATGGATTCCATCGACCGACAGTCGGGATTTCGCAATAAAATCTGCACTGGTGGAACAACTTCGCAAACTTCCATAATTTACCAATTCTAATCTATCGCAATTTTTATGTGCTCTCGCGAAAATGATTTCACCGAATGTTCAAAATACTGTATCTCTTTTCGCCGACGATTTTAGTGATTGGCCACTGTATTACATTTTACAACGTTATGTGCAAGCATTATACCACTTACATTGTTATTCTTTGGGGCAACCTCTCGAGAAACCGACGTCGAAAGTATCGCGTGCACCGGCGAAATAATGATTAAAAGAAATCGCGGGGTCCCGGGCCGAGTTCCGTGTTTCCCAGCTTTCAGGAACTCGTTTGAAGGTATCCGTTTCCGGGACGGTTGGGGTTCACAAGGGTGGGTAGCTCAATGGCGACGTAAATTACCCGAGTGGCGTCGCTTCAAAGCGTGGAAACGCGAGAATCACGGGGAGCATCGTGTATGGGGTGAACAGAGCACGTAGGTTGAAGGTAGAAGGGGCTGGAAGAGAAGCGGAAGAATCTGTTTCACCTTCGACCGTGATGTCAAAGTCGGTGTCCGAACGAAATAGCTTGTGAATAGCCGTTCATTCAACCTCGCAGAAAATAAAGGGGTCTCTCCGCGACAAGTTTGCTCGCCAGATAGCCCGTGCGGCCAGCCATTGGTGTTCGGTTTGGTGCGATGGCTACTCTCTATTTTACACTGCAACCATAACAGAGTTCTGGGGCTACCAAGAATCATTGAGAAAATTTATACAAAATTTGTTCACTTAAGGGTTCAAAACTTCTTGCAGTCTAGTAATGTTTAGAAGTAAATTAAGATTGGAAATGGTAAATAATCCTAATGAAGCGACAACAAGATCAATATTTGCAAGACATTCAGACAAAATTGAATCAAGAATATTTATATCACATTTTAGCTATCACAAGTCAGTTGTTTCAATGATAGAATCATAGAAAATCATAGAAAAAATAATGAACGATCAAAATTTGCGACGCAAAGAAGGAGAGCGTATGGGAAAGAAAGAGACATAGTTCATAGCATTTCCCATACCGCTCTCCTTCTTTGCGTCGCAAATTTTGATCGTTAATTATTTTTTTCTATGTTTTATGATTTTCTATGATTCTATTATTAGAACAATTGGCTTGTAATAGCTAAAATATGATATAAATATTCTTGATTCAATTTTGTCAAGCATTTAGTCAAGACATTTAGTCTTGCAAATACTGCATCGAGAGTTGTTCCTGATCTTGTTGTCGCTTCATTAGGATTATTTACCATTTCCAATCTTAATTTACTTCTAAACATTACTAGACTCAAGAAGTTTCACTTCTGCCGCGCGGGGTTTTCCACGCGTATGTTTTTTTACTTACCTGACACCTGTCAGAATTTTTGAGGTTAGTTTAGAACAAGGGTTTGGATAATTGTTTATAAATCTTTCAGTCGGAACAAAATCCGATGAAAAACTGCATGTGAAAGTAGCTAGAGGTTGATTCTATGTTATCCATTTGCAAATGGTCACAAATTAACTCTGGTTAATTAGTTATTGTTAGAAAACTTTATTTCATTAAATAAGATGACTTTATTTATTCAATGCAAATAAAGTTACAAAGTGGATTAAACAGTGATCGAAATGTGAATGGAAAAAGGGATAAACTGTATTGAAATAAGGTAAAGCTAATACTGTAGCGTAAAAGATGCTGTGATGTGTTCTGTACTGTGTTGGAACGACGACTGGGCTGGTTCGTCCCTGGAAAAACTTTTGGTCCCTTTTCTTAAGTGGGGGTGTCATAAACTACTTGGACCAGGCAACGAAATCTCTGTTCCTCCGGTCGGAGTTGCACCACAGCCTGTCTCTGTATAATATTATCGTTGGATTCCAACAGTTATTAACAATTGTTGCGCGGGCTGATTGTTTCGGAAGTTCCCATAGTGCGTAAGACAAGGAGGGTCGACCTGTGCAACAACGCACAGGCATACATAACATACCACTTCTCCAACATTTGTTAATAACTAACAATTTAAGCATCAAACCTGCATAAAACTGAAATAGGAATGTAGCCAAGGCTTCATTTTACATTCTACAATCTTAAAAGTTCACCAATGAAGTCTTTAAAGTTAGTAAATTAATTATGAAAATGTTACTTGTCAAACTATTCGATGTTATTCGCGAAATTTCGTCACTTCCGTTACACTAGAAAATTGTAGCCCCCTCAGCAAAGAAGTTTCACTTCAAAAATGTGAGTAGTGATTGTATTGTATGTGAGAGTTGAGAACGAATAGAGAGTATAGAGAGAACGAATAGAGTGGCCGGAGATCACGTGTGACAGTTGGAGTTCAACTATGTTAACTATGTTCTTCATTATAATCATAAGCGATGTTTATTAAATTCTATATACACAAGTATGGTTTTCACCACAGAAAGTCCTTCTCGGCAAACGGTTAAAATCGCAGAGAACGAGGTTCGCATCAGAAATCCTTACCGCGAGACCAGAGGCATTTTTGCGAACGATTCTGCTCGCAATAAGACCGATCAGTGTTTCATTAATCATCCTCGAAACGAGAGAAGACCCGACGCGAGACAAGTTGGCTCAGGCAAGGCGGAACAGCAAACGTTATTACCGAGGATTTTATCGGTCCCCGAACCTAATCAACGGCGATAATCGAAACATCGTTCGGGAGATGGGGTAAGAGGCCCGGCTCCCCGAAGAACACGGAGAGGAGAATCGGGTCAGGACGGCCGGGGATGAGAGACGCCATTACAACGCAGCTCTGGGGAAACCGGGTTGAATCTGTTTGCGCTGAGGGTAGCGGTCTATGCCGGTGGGAATTGGCGGATCAAGTCGTATCCAGGCCTTGCAGGATTAAAATCGCGGAAACCTCTGACCGCCAGGAAGAACGGCCAACCGGTGTTACCATCGACGATTCTTGTTATCCCAGGTATCTGTCCTAGGAATTAGCGAGACCGTTTCGCAGTGCAAACTCGGCGACCCTGCCGCGGATGCATCGTCCTCCTGTTTTCTGTTTGGAGAGAGGTTATAGTCCGATCTCTCTCGAGTTTGCAAAACACGATCGGATATTGTAGTTCAACCGCATTTTATATTTACGGACGCTGGTAAGCTGGACTGCGGATCTTCGTGCAAAATAAATATTGTCTAAGCTAATTGTAAAACGTGAAAGATGAACAGAAAGCTTTAAACAGACAACAATTTTTCGAAAATCAAAAGTTCTATGTGCTGATACTTTTCGTAGCCATTGCGACCTATGCACAGTGGTCCAAACGGCTGATTTAGAAGTGCAAAAGTCTAAACGCTTCTAATAATCGATAATTCTGTGTTACTTGTATTCTATACACATTAGGTAAGTATAAAGGAGGGTAATAGTTCCGTAAGTTTATTGAAATATTTTTTTTCTTAAACTATAGCAGAGGAAGCAACGTATTTCAATTTATAATGCCAGTTTTAATTTACAGTGACAGAAAAGAGAAACTTGTACACAATTCTTCTTTTTTTACAAAAGTATAATTTTCAGAAATGAAATAAAAATGGGAAGCATTCATGTGGGTGGCCCATAATAATAGAAAATCAATCTCTTTTTGTTTACGCTTTCTACGACTCGCGAAAATAACCATTATTGCCTAATGCGTCTATTAATCGTCTACATATATATGTCACAATATATCTATTATATGTATATAATTTTGAGTTTTAACGATCGTAAATTGTTGTTTATGCACAAGTGATATCGGCGCTACAGGTTCGATCAAAGATACAAAAATTAGCAATTTTGCAAAATTATAATTTCAACGTTTCGGTTCGGTTTTGAACCATCATCAAGAAAAGTCCGCGTCTGTGGAATTTAATAGACACTGTTATTCATTAACACAGGAAATTTTATGGTTTAGACAAAAAGTAATATACATACTTGCTAATTGTGAAAAAACACAGAATGAAGAGCGTAAAAGAATTTGGTACTTGTAAGTAAGAAGATTTAAACTGTACTAGACTGTAACCGTTGTGACAAAGTCAAGGCGGAAAACAGAGAAACATCGTAGATCTGACTAGCCAATCCGATGTCAAGGATCAAGAGACACCAAATCAATGTTTGGCGCGAAATTCAAATTTTAAATATTCATCAACAAACTTCCAACCAATGTATTACCAAAAATTGGTAGAAAAATTAGCAATCATTTTATGTGTGAAATTTCACATAACAATGTTAATGTGTTTAACCATATTTATAAAAACTGGAAGTCATTAGTTAGATTATTATAGAACATGTATATGTACGTCCCACGTGTACTCGTCATCGAACTGTACAAGAAAAAATAAAATAACTTGCTAATCAGCAATTTTCTGCAAATAAATTTCATAAAACCATAAACTACATATTCCATTCCTAATATTCATGCAAAAATTAACGCGAATACGGGCGAATATCATTAATATTTCCTACAACAATCTTAAAAAATAAATTTCTTAATACTTCCTTGAGAAACATTATTTAAACGTTTCCGAAAAATTGTTTCATTTTTTTTCATATCTTCCTAATGCTTCTGAACACGGCTATTATAATTAGAATCAATATTAACGTTCTAAACAATAAATAATAGCAGAAAAGGATGTCCTTTATATCGATGTACTTTTCATACTGCTACTTTCAACCTATGCCACACTTAACAATAATTGATTTGAGAAGTAAAATTGTCGATTTTAACTTCTACAGACATGTGTGTTGATGTAAGAAACAGTATTAAATGCCTACTTCATGTTTGGTTTTTCGATTTTTGCACTCCTAAATCGGCCGTTTGGACCACTGTGCTACACTTCGAACCATTACAAGATGAACACATTTTTGAGATTAAAACCGACACGCTTTCAATTCTCAAATCGACACAACAGCTAGCAAACACGAAATACGAACAAATTCTCAGCCGGCCACGAAATTTCTTCGGATTCGACCGGTCCATTCACCGTCGTTCGTCTCTCGTTCGAAAAATTCTTACATTCACCTTGTCCTTCTCCGTCGCGGCGCATTAAAACGAGAGAGAGCGAGAGAGTGCGAGCAAAAGTCACCGGGGACAAGATTGAAAAACTTCTGGGGTTCGCAGCTGTTTGACTTATTCCGTAAAAACAGCGAGAGCCTGGGTCGTTACAAGAGCGAAATGCTGTTAATAAAGTTGTGCGACGGGCCGAGGTGGAAACATGTTCCTCCGTTCTCCAATATTTTCCGCGACTGGAACTGCCATCTATCGACCTATTCCGCTGAAAAGGTTGCCGAGCATATTATGGCAGTCGAGACACGAGGTGAAGGAACAAGCTTCCCTCTCGGAAGGCCCGGGGAGAGAAAAAAATAATCCAGCGTGGAAAACGTACGAACGATACTAAACAGAGGAACGAGGGCGAGTTTATGCAATTACGTAGAGAACGCAATTCCGTTATCGTCGATCTCGATCCCGATCCCGATCGACCGACCTTTCACGTTTCGGTTGTTACGTATCGAAAAGTTCCCGGTGTCGCTGCAATATCCGAAAACGACGCTTATTGCCGAGGATTCAGGATCGGGACGTGCAAACTCACCCCTCGCTATTAGACGCCCGGCGAAAGAATGAACGCGAGCGAAACTGATTCCACAAACAACAAGCGACAAAATGAAACGGCGAATTTCTCTATCGAGCCCGGATTATTCGAATTCACAATTCACTCGCGGCCAGTTCCTTTCGCCTCCACCGCGCTATACAAAAGCTGTCGCAACGTTAGAAGCTGAAATACTTTCGAAAGTATCTGATCATTCCACAGATGATGCAATTTCTTTGCATATTTTTAGATATTGAATTGAATACACTACTGGGCAAAATGTGCGAGTTCTCAAAATCTAATAACACTAGCTCAGAGGTGGGCATTATTTTGCGAGAAAAATATTTGAAATACTATTTAATATTTTAGATTTTATTTTGCTTCAAGAAAATAGTATTTTACTTGAACAATCTGAACCTCGAAATAAAATATTTCTATTTTAACAGTTTCATCCACAAAATAAAATATTTCTATTTTAATAATCTGAAACACAAAGTAAAATATTTCTATTTTAATAATCTGAAACACAAAATAGAATATTTTATTTTTTGCATCGTTGTACCTAATACTTTCAGAAATCGCATTACTTATTTAATATTTCTTAGTTTAGCAGTAATTTAAAGAAGAAATGGTACTTAATATAAGAAACTATATCATTTGCCACATTTTCATTTTATTTTTTTGTTTGATTGCTGCTATTACTACGTATATCCACTTCAGTTCGCAGCATGTGCCTACTGAGGTTTGTTGATAAACATATAGTGTACCTTATCACCAGAAAACTATTTATTCTCAGAAATCTGTTGAATGCGAACCATTATTTTGAACAATAATATTTAAAATTGAAATTGAAAATAAAGACAAAGTTCAAATATTTTCAATATTCTTAAAGTAAAATACTATTTTCAAAAATTAATTTAACAACAAATCTAGCAATAAATAAAATATTTTATTTTCAAAAATTACTGCATCAAATAAAATATTTTATTTTCAAAGTTGTACAGACACTGTAAAATAAATGGAATCATTTACTATTTACTATTCAAAATACTATTTTCACCAGCTTTGCACTAGCTTTCTCGTAGGACAAGTAGAACTACACGATGTAAGACACAGCGCAGACCCGAGGATTTTCTTATTACATTCTGCGAAGATGTAAACGAAAGTTTTGCACAAGTTAACTAATGTCTTATATTAATACAGACTAGGGTATATTTAAGCATTTCTAGTAACCATCGACTCTTTTCTCATCGAATCGGAATGGTATCTTCTGAAGATGATGGAAACGTAACCTGGCGGTGGGGAATTTTCCCCATTGGGCGATGGTATAAAGGAAAACACATGGCGGTGGTCCTCTTATTCGAAGGATAACACCGCTGCTCTCCTTTTCTACGAAAACTTCCAAGCCCAAGGAAGAAGGGAGAGCAACCAAGTCTAGCAACCAAGGGCTTCTGGAAATGCTCGCGAAAATAACGTTTTCGAAACGCGCGGCCGGGACAAGTGGCTCGAGCAATCCTGTTACGCTGCGGGATGATTCGGGGAATTTGTGAAAATACGTTCGCCTCTGAGGATCTCCGATTCATTTTCTGCTCTCGATCCCTGGAACGTTCGCCTCGAAACCACGGGGAACGTGTCTGAGGTGATTTATTCTCTCGTTGGTGATCAATTAACGACCTCACGGAAACCAAACAACGTGAACAGTTCACTGAAATTGTGGGAATTTATACAAACTGGTCCCCATAAATTTTTCATCATTCGCTGAAATAATGATAAAAGAACCTATGTTCAATCAATAACACAAAGAATTGTGACCTGGTGATCCAGGCTGTTTGAAAGTGATCAGAAGGTTCCCAACAAAGATGATAATGACGCCCACCCTTCTCTAATTCACAGTTCTCAACGGTGTTGATGTGAAATAATGCTAAAAGAACCTATGTTCAATCGATAACACGAAGAGTTGTGACCTGGTGATCCAGGGTGTTTGAAAGTGATCAGAAGGTTCCCAACAAAGATGATAATGACGCCCAGCCTTCTCTAATTCACAGTTCTTAACGGTGTTGATGTGAAATAATGCTAAAAGAACCTATGTTCAATCAATAACACGAAGAGTTGTGACCTGGTGATCCAGGCTGTTTGAAAGTGATCAGAAGGTTCCCAACAAAGATGATAATGACGCCCAGCCTTCTCTAATTCACAGTTCCCAACGGTGTTGATGTGAAATAATGCTAAAAGAACCTATGTTCAATCAATAACACGAAGAGTTGTGACCTGGTGATCCAGGCTGTTTGAAAGTGATCAGAAGGTTCCGAACAAAGATGATAATGACGCCCAGCCTTCTCTAATTCACAGTTCCCAACGGTGTTGATGTGATGGGATAGAATGTCCACCGGATGCCCGCTGGGGGTCGCCGGATACGATAGACGTAGAAACGTTCCGGTGTCATGAGTAGTTGAGATTCCTTGTTAAGAAGCGCCTGAACTCTGCACTGCGGCTTTCGCGGTTCCTAACCGGTTTCAGCGTTTCGCATAGTTTCTTCCCCCCTTTCCACTTTAGCCGTGAATTGCTGCACCATCCCTCAAATCCAAACTCGCCGGATACGTCCGCTCCGGCAAAGATCTGCCCCTGATACATCATGTTTCGGACAAACATCACGGGACCTTTCCAATAACCTCGGACAATCTCAATTTTAAAGCGCTGCCCAATACTGCTCGTATTACCTGTGGACGCCCAGTCCACAGTAAACCCAGTCAGCAGAAATTTTAGGTTAGGTGAATTTGTAGTATTTTGCAATGTATTATTCTAGAGTAAAATTATTAAGTTCTGTCAGAGCGACATTTTCAAAAATTCATTTCTGAAGCTAACGTTGGCGTTCGGTAATAATGCCAACGGCGGCGTTAATAGAGTGTTAACACGGAGTAACGGCGGTTGGATCCCATTGTCATAATTGTGATGTAATCCTGAGGGATTAAGAATTTAAAGCGCGCTCGCGTTTCTCGGGCGCGATTAAACTGCGGGGGTATGTCTGCGTAAACGCCGGGCGTAGTGAACGACCGGAAGGTGGCGACTGTCGCCCTCCTTTAGCCCGTGAAAACTACTTTCACTGACGCGGGCTAAATAACAATGCTCCGCGAGCGGAAATTCTTTGAAAAAACAGATGAAAGATAGCGGGTGTAGCGGCCTCGAGTACGTTTAATCCACGGATATCCTCTGTACCTGCGTGTTATACCGAAAAAAACTTTTCTCTGCTAAAGTGAAGTCCTCCTTGTCTCCTAGACACTATTCTCCCCCCGAGAACACTAATCTCCGAGTAAAATTATCTTTGGAATAATAGACTGACACAGTATCCCTGAATTTGGGACACTTTTTACTGTGAACTGTTTAAATTCAGTCAATTATTCTTTTGTGTCGCTGCTTCTCGGTGTTGAAATAGCCAATAGCAATTTTTCTTATTTAATGAAATATTTTTTGTTACGTTTTTTTTAAGAATAAGCCAAACAGAGCACGTCTCTTCCTAGAATTATTAAATCGTGCAATACCCTGGTGTTACGTTTTTGTCATTTAATTTTTCAGTTACAGCTCAGTTCAGTTACTTTTATTCTGACCACCAGACTTTTTGGAACACTGAAAAATGTATAGCACGTCCTCTTTCTACAGATAGTAGTTCGTGCATAGTTTATGTGTTACGCTTTTTCGTAAATAAGTAATTATTATACAATATCTCCAGAATACAGTCCAACGTTGGTTTTAACGATATTTATGAATACATGGTTTCCCAGTTACTATTTATAAAGCGTACTACTAAGGGTGTGTAATAAAACTGTTGTGTAAAATTCTAATATTATATCACGACCGAAGAGATTATCAGAATAAAATCGAAACATCAGTTTCTCGCTTATTATTCCTACTCAATCGCACTTTCGGTACGGGTTTCACTCTTAGCGACTGACGTCACATTTGAGGACCCCTTTGTCTTAAGTCTGTGGTACTGACAAGTAACACTACCCAACTAATTTCAATGAAATTTAACGTACATATTAAACATCGAAAAATATTAAATACGTGTTTTTTTGTTTCGGCTAAATACGTTTTTTAGGGGTAGAAAGCACTCCTCAACCTCTGGAGATGGAGACGCTTGTGGCTAATTATTTCTTAAAGGATTCATACTTTTTCTATGTATAAATTTTAGCCTATTTTCCCATAACGTCTGATTTTTTTCTTTTTTGGGAAAATAACGCAACAAATCAATTCTGAAGATAGATTTAGACTTATCGCATTAAATTACTGGTTATAGATACAGGATGCGCTCAAGGTCCGGCAACTGCTAAATCCGGCAAGTCCGGCTTATTATTTCCAAATTTAATTGATCTAGAAAATCGACCTCAAGGTCGATTTCAAGGACGCCATCAATTGCATCACTCTAAACTGTACAACTCTGGATGTAGCACCTTTTTTTCAGAAACTGTATCCTTTAAGAAATAATTAGCCACAAACGTTTCCATCTCCAGAGGTTGAAGAGTGCTTTCTACCCCTAAAAAGTGTATTTAGCCGAAACAAAGAACACGTTGTTACGTCCCGGAGTCTGACTTGCGCGTAATTATCGTTCCGCGACCCATCCCCCTTAACTGGACGCTCAAATACGATACAACCTTTTGTCCACGCGGCACGTACGTCCGACGCGACGTCTGACTGGGAACCACGACTTTCGCGAACATGCGTATACTACTTAACGCTTACAGGTAGTAGATTCGCCCGAAGCGGTGGACGAGAACGGAGATAACTGAGACGGCGCGAATCATCGCAGAGAAATGTTTAGCAACTTATCAGACAGTTGAGTATGGCGATCGGTGAATACAGGCTGGCTTCCTTCATGCGAACTGCTTTCGTTGCTCGTTGACGGCTGCAGTCGAATCAGACTGGGTCGTCGTAGGGAGAACGATGATCCTTACTCGCCCTGGAGAGATCACGTCGTTGGTGATCCTCGGTTGACGGGGGATACTCAGTAGCTGTTGTCCTCCGTTTCGCGTTCGTTGCCGAGCACCAGCTTTCGTAATTGATAGCGACGACCGGCGCGTCGCGGCATGTGATACTCGTATTAGAGAATGTATTAAATTGATATATATTGAAGTAAAGAGAGGCTTCTGTGTTTCCCGTTGGAACCAGAGGAATGCACCGAGCAACTGGGTAGGCTCAGACGTGCGAGTTGGAAATGCAGAAGCAGGTAGAACGCGAATTGAAAAGGAGAGTATCACAAGCGCGAGGATGTAGGGAGAAGAACTAAGCGAGACTCACTTATGAAATTAATAACTGGGAATATATTTGTAACGTACGAAATGGAATTACAACGAATTAGAAGCGCGTGATATAGCAAGACCGCTCGAAGGCGGATGAGAGCGAGGACTCGTCGGAGTCCGGACCGGGACATCCAGGAGGCGACGAGCCGCGCTGGAGTCTTGAACGAAAGTGACAGTCTTGACTGTCCAAGTTGAACTGAACTAACTGAACTGTTTTTGGGATCGCGAGGTCGAATATATAGGTGTCTTATCTTCTACGCGATGTGTCGTTAGACATAACGCTACGGATGTTATGAGACGCGCGATTAATGATTACGGAGAATGCTACGTGATACTGCTGCGGGGAATACATTAAGATATGATTATTATACAAGGGTTAAGATAAGAATGGGGGTATGATATGACGTGAGAATCGGATATGATGATCGGAGCGAAGTATGACTACTTATATCTAACGAATATTATCAATAATAAAGGTGAAAATTTCTCGATCGAAAAATGAATATAAAATTTATTTGATTTCGGCGCAAAGTTCGATCATTAATACCACAAAGCAAATGTGCAAAATTAAACTATGTTTCTCGACGTTTCGATCCTAATGTGGATCATTTTCCCAGAGACATTTCTTTGCGTCTGAAAAATAATAAATGTATAATATGTTTTCAACAATATTGTATAGAATCAGTGTGAGGTCGTAACAGAAAATATGAAAAATACATACTTGCTGTGACAAGAAAAACTACATTTGAACAAATATTGAAATTTTTAAAGTAGCACTGAACTATATTCCAACGGTGGCAGAAATGTAACTGAACCATGTGTTAGAACACCAACAAACCGGAAAAGTCATGTGAGAATATGATTGGTTTATCCATATCGATCGATGGTGATTCGAAATCATATCGGCGGCAATTTTGAAACGCGTGACTGAACAACTCTTGAAGGCGTGCTTCTATGTGAAACAATCGCTCTTTTAATAATTCCACAACACATGTAATCAAGGTTAGTGTAACAAGGTGAAGAAACAAAAAAACCTTTAGGTAGAACCCAAAATTATATTGGAAATATCATCATAAATAAACATTACTGGTTCAGTAATGTCGCGTAATAGTCATGAATCTTAGGTGTTTCATACCTAAGATTAACACGCTTTGCTGTTTAATCATATGAATGGTTTCCAATAATAATCTATGTTGTAAATTAGATTCCCTGTCAATGATCTTCACACCGTCAAAATCAAACCTATGGTCAAATTCCAAAGAATGCTTTGTTAAAGCAGTATGTTGTGTTGGTGAAAGAAAAATGTTACGTTTGTGTTCAGTAATGCGTCTGTCTACATGCCTAGACGTTTGTCCAATATATGTCAAATTACAACCTTTACAGGTTTTTTATGAACCACATTACAACTTTTCTTTATAGGCATTCTTTCTTTAATCGGAGGAAACCATTTTTTTATACAAAAATTATTTGTATGTTTGACATACAAAGAATTTTTAGGAAAGTCGGTATTCACACCATTTTTAATATACCGTCATATCTAAAAAAATGGTTTCCCCGATTAAAGATAGATTGCCTATAAAGAAAAGTTGTAATGTGGTTTATGAAAAATCTGTAAAGGTTGTAATTTGACATCTATTGGACAAACGTCTAGGCATGTAGACACACGCATTACTGAACACAAACGTAACATTTTTCTTTCACCAACACAACATACTGCTTTAACAAAGCATTCTTTGGAATTTGACCATAGGTTTGATTTTGACGGTGTGAAGATCATTGACAGGGAATCTAATTTACAACGTAGATTATTATTAGAAACCATTCATATGATTAAGTGGCCCAGTGGTTAGAGCGCGCGCCTACGGACCTCTGGAAATACTCCATGTGCTCTGTAAACTGTGGTGCCCAAAGGTGGTGTTCGGAACCCACCTTATAAAAACTGTAGGTCCCGTCGTGAAATAATTCCGGAATGTAGTGTTCACAAAGCGACATAAAATAACAAAACAAAAAAACAACAACATTTATATGATTAAACAGCAAAGCGTGTTAATCTTAGGTATGAAACACCCTAAGATTCATGACTATTACGCGACATTACTGAACCAGTAATGTTTATTTATGATGATATTTCCAATATAATTTTGGGTTCTACCTAAAGGTTTTTTTGTTTCTTCACCTTGTTACACTAACCTTGATTACATGTGTTGTGGAATTATTAAAAGAGCGATTGTTTCACATAGAAGCACGCCTTCAAGAGTTGTTCAGTCACGCGTTTCAAAATTGCCGCCGATATGATTTCGAATCACCATCGATCGATATGGATAAACCAATCATATTCTCACATGACTTTTCCGGTTTGTTGGTGTTCTAACACATGGTTCAGTTACATTTCTGCCACCGTTGGAATATAGTTCAGTGCTACTTTAAAAATTTCAATATTTGTTCAAATGTAGTTTTTCTTGTCACAGCAAGTATGTATTTTTCATATTTTCTGTTACGACCTCACACTGATTCTATACAATATTGTTGAAAACATATTATACATTTATTATTTTTCAGACGCAAAGAAATGTCTCTGGGAAAATGATCCACATTCGGATCGAAACGTCGAGAAACATAGTTTAATTTTGCACATTTGCTTTGTGGTATTAATGATCGAACCTTGCGCCGAAATCAAATAAATTTTATTATCAATAATTACGGTTACAATATCCTACTCTTCTTAACTATGCTTATAACCTATGGCAACACGTCGGCAAACGTGACAACGTATTTAATATTTTTCGGTGTTTGATAAATACGTTAAATTTCATTCAAATCAGTGAGTATCAGTTGGGTAGCGTTAACTGTGAGAGTACTTGCCGCGGAAACAAAATAAAAAGTGGGGATGGCATATCTGTAACGAGACACCACTGTATGTATTCAACAACACTGTTCTGGCTGATTCGGAAGGAGGCGTCTTAATTATATCGCGTATCACTCTGCGCCGGATAATCGAGGTTCTACTGTATTTACTTTCACTTTCAGAATCTGGCTGTCAGAATTCTCAGTCTCGCTCCATAATCGATCTTCCAAAAATTACAGCGCTTGTGACTATAGCTGTTGAGCTGGTACCATACTTTTCAAGTTTTCACGGGCAAACGAGACAGTATTAGTGACTTTTCGACGGTACAGCGAATTTTTTATCGGTTCAGTAACAGGTGTCTCGTAAGTAGCGTTTTGCATTCCGGGTGCGGGAAATGATAGATCGCCGGGTAATTCGATGCCAGTGTCCCATGCAAAAGGGTGTAGGTGGAACAACGGTGAAGCGGGGGTGGATAGTGGGCAGATGTAGAGAGTGGGGTATGAAACCGGGCGGGATTTCCGTGGAAAAACGGACCGACGGAAAAAAAAATTGCGAAACCCGGTTCGCCAACTACGCGCGGGTTATGTATTCTGCCGCGAATCAAAGGGAAAAGGGATTTCTTTCCACTGACGAAGTCAATTTTACCGGGGAATGGTCGCTTTGATGGCTAGATAAGTTTTATTCAACTCTATACCCAATAGGCAACCATAACCACCGTTGGACCTCCGGTGCTCGAGATTAATATTTATTCGACTGCAACATGACGGACTAAAATCTACCAAATTGTGAATTGTCCATTTTACTTCGAATACTGTCTGGAACTTATAAAATGCAATATTCGAGACAATTCTTCGACGAGTTAAACATAATATTGCAATGTTCTTAAATTCTTCCAACTAGTTTCATTGTTTGGTTTTCCCTCATTTTTGTGAATGCATAAAAATAAGTACTTAACACATTACTAACCGGTGATTATTGTATAATTTTGAAAAATCTATGGTACATGGCTAAACACTTTTTAATGGAACCTTTAATAGCAACAGCAATTTTTATTGTGAACTAACAAGTCATCCTCAATAACGTCATCTGATAGTTTCATTTAAGATTGCAATGTAAAAGAAAATTTCTATGCTTTCTCTTGGTACAGCACAATTATTGTAAATCCTATTAATAGGCTTCCGGTAGGTAAAGTGTTAAAATCAGAAACTGACGATATATTTATCCCCAATATTGGATATATGTGTTTAGACATCTCGGAAGAATATATAAAATATTACAAGTAATTCTCTTCAGTAGAGACTCTGCAACTAAAATCGAAAATTTCGCGAATTAAATAGTACAACATTGATTTTTGCAGTGATACTGAAGCTTGCAGAAAGGACAGTAATTTCCGAGTTTGATTTCTTATTCGGCGACAGGCGGTGGCATTAAACTCGAATTATTCAAGGCGCGTTAATTCCGCGTGGTCGACGCAACGCGACGGAAATCGAAACTGTGATGTTTTTAATTTATGCAACAGCGCCCCGCGCGTGAATTAGACGGTTCGTTGGCCGCGGATTGGCGTAAATTAAATAAAACCGTGCACACAAACACGAGGGGCTGTATTGCGTCTGGGGGGAAAGCGCGCGCGATCGTGCGGCGAATGGAAAAAAAACGTCCGCCGCCTGGGGCAATCTCTCTTCGCTCCTCGTTTCCGACGGAAACGTTATGAGCCATCGATTTCATAAACATGTTCCCCTCTGCCGCGTACGCGTCACATCGACGCCGCGTATAACGCGAAAAATACACCTCGATATTCATAATCTGCACGTTCGACCGCTTCCACGTCCATTTGAAAAATTAATCTGCTCTGCTAGACAGTGGCCCAAATGCTGGCTGTCGCTCGTTAGTTCTAAGAGAAAATAGTTTAACCAATGATTGATAACTAATTTCTTAAATCCTTAATGCGTGTGGTAATTTCTATTTGACTTCTATGTTTTTCAATGACGAAGACAATTTTCATTTTTTGTAAAAATATACATTCTAATGAGGATGAATTGTCAATTTTTTTAAGTGTTCTTTTATCATTGAATATTCGTTAGTCCGTTCTGTTTAAGCTACTCTCATAATAACGTCTAAATAAGTACAACTTGGTCTCGTCTCTTCTCCATGCATTCTTTATTTTCCAGTTCTGCATTTGTCGAACTCGATTTAATAAACCCTATTTTAGTGCAGTGACTAAGAGAATTTTTATGATCAGAACTATTTTGGTCGACGACTATTTAACAGAACAAAAAATATTTCATGATCTCCTGCAGATTGAAGTACCAAAAAACGCTAATCGCCAATAAATAAACCGGATTAGATCAATTTAACCTAAAATAATGAAATAAGAGGATAATAAGCAAAAACAGTAAATTCGTTTCGTTGAGCAAGTTCTACTAATTAGCAGCCTCGCTCTATGAATTCCCGAAATCGGTCTCGCCTAAAACGCGACGTTTTAGTCCGTTCGGCGTTAATGCGCGGCTAATGCAGTAGTAATAACAATACGGGGGGAAAGTTTTAATGGAACCGTTGATCATCGCCTCATTCATAACCCCGTGTAGGACTTACCATTAATTCGCGTCTCGCGTTCGCAATTGCAGAGCGCGCGAGGAAAGAAACGCAACCCGTTGTGTAATTGCACCGGGGAACAGCGCCAGTGTTGATCTAACTAAATTACAGTCGGCGCACCGTGTTAATTAATTACCATTAGCACCGTAGCTAATCAGCTTCGTTAGAGCGCGGGAAAGTGATGGGGAACTTTGACGTTCCCGTTGTTGAAAATCGACCAGCTTTCGGCAGCGAACATATTTTTCGCAAATTTCTTCGCCGTGAGGGCCTAGTGGGGGATGAGTTAGTATCGAAAGAACACAAATCGAACAAAGTTGATTTACGAAACTTCCTTTCCTTGAGGATTCGAAAACCAATATTCGAACAGAGGGGAGCAACAATCGACAGAACCGGATTCGTTTGTAATCCTCGCGTGTACGTTGAATGGAATAACAATAGTTCGTGCGAAACAGCTCGTTCGCGATTACTATTTACATCAATCGGAGAAGTTTTAACTTCGTCTATGGGGCGAAGTTCGGCGCGGCCGAGTAGCAGCATAGTTCTCCCCCACGAATCTGAAACTTCTCATCCGGTTAGGATCTATCGGTGGATAATTTGATTGAATCTTGAGAGAATTCGATAGTCCGCTAATGGGATTAAAACTGCAGATTTGTCCGATCCGTCTTCCAACTTCGAGCACAATATTCTCCGTCCTCCGATGAAATTGACTCGAAATCTGACATGGTCTCAACGATATCCACCCGATTTCTCCGTCCCGTTTCCCTCTCCCCTCCCCCTCTATAATGACCGAAAACTCTGGGAATTTATTATATTAGGTCGTTTAGACGGGAGGGCTCCGCGGAATAAACTTAAAACTAATAGCCGGAAACTGGTCTCTTAATACCGGAAATCATTGGCGGAATCCTCTTCTTCGATCGATGTAATACCCTAAGTAGCTGGAACACAATTTTATGGAATATGGGGGGAGGGCTCGAGAAAGTCGCTCAAGAAATTTCAGGAGATGAGTGAATTGAATAAATAAACTTCCGAGTGAAAATCTCCGGAAAAATTGTATTAGTATTTAACGAAGATGTTTCACCAAACACACAATGGAAAAAAGTACATTACCGTTGTAATTATCATAATGTACACGTTAATTTGACATTAAATTCAGTTGAACCAGCTGTTATTATAAACCTGAATAATTAAGATGAATTCTCTGTTCGACTGTCTTTAAATTCCTTTTAAACCGAAGCGAGTGAAAAAAATGACGAGATTCGAGAACGAGACACTCGGTTACCCTCAGCTTTGGTCAATTTACATTCTAGAACGTGCACTCGATGGGAAACGAGGTACATTCTGAATGCTGGCAAAAACGTACAATCGATATGCCCTCGAGTCATGCCCGATCTGATTACGAAGCTGTTAATTACATCGATAATTAGCTGCCATCGATTCAGTCCAGTTTGTTGATCCGTCTGCATCGGGATGCCCGTAATGAAATACCTAAAGACGTAAACGAGAGATAAATCGATTCGGTTGCTGGCTGAATAAAAATTCCTTTCCTCGATTATCGTAATTAATATTACAATATAGAATCTTACAGTTCCCGTGTTTCAGGCTCGACGAAATGAAGCAAACTCTGGCCTGCCAGCGCGAGTGACCAGCTCAAAGCTGTAGTCCTCTCGCGGAATAACGTTTTCCTTAGATCGTACAGTTTCCGTTTTCTTGGGTCGAGTATTTACTGTAATATTTCTTGATCGGAGCGCATCATAACATTTGAATTGAAAAATCGGATATTTCATACGCTTCTCGTCGAATAACGTTTTTCTTAGATCGTACAGTTTCCGCTTTCTTGGATCGAGTATTTACTGTGATATTTCTTGATCAGAACGCATCATAACATTCGAATTGAATAATCGGACATTTCATACGCTTCTCGTCGAGCCCATCGAAAAGCTGGAAGTCAATTCGCGGAGTGACCCAAGCGTTGTTCATTCGTGCAATGTCGCAGAAAGAAAAGCCGGCGTGCACCATCAGCGGTGAACTTTCCCAGCGTTCGATTCTTCGTTTTGCATCCGGCTGATTAAATTCGAATAACGAAATTATCGAGTGCAGAATGATCAAGCGCTGCGGAAACGGAACGATGCTTTTGAAACGTAATGGAGCCCGCGCAAGTAACGCCGCGGGAGCACGTATCGTTCCAATTAAATAATTCCCGGGGAAATTACAGGCAATCCGCAAATTACACGTGGAAACAAAGACCACCCATCCCGCTCTCTTGTGTTCAATACAACGGCTGTGAACGTGCCACGGTTGTTCCGTTCCACGAGGTTGGAAAACCGGGCGACATGAATAAACGCGAATGTGCTGTGCAGTGCGGCAGCGGCCCGGTGAAAGAGAAATAGAGAAAGAGAGAGAGAGAGAGAGAGAGAGAGAGAACGGACATCTTAAAATATCAATAACGATTCGACCTAATTGGCTAATGATCTGCCACGACGAAATCTGCGCCTTTGCTTTCTACCCGTCCCTTGTGGAAATCCGTTTGCGTTTTCCGCGGCGAGGCGCGGCGAGGCATG
This sequence comes from Lasioglossum pauxillum, assembly GCA_933228785.1. Classification (NCBI taxonomy): domain Eukaryota; kingdom Metazoa; phylum Arthropoda; class Insecta; order Hymenoptera; family Halictidae; genus Lasioglossum; species Lasioglossum pauxillum. The sequence goes on along the minus strand of OW121701.1, from coordinate 33,125,413 downwards.
CCTCGTTTAACAGCTTACGGATAACTAAAACGGAAATAATGGGCGAAACACTCGAGGCCGTTACGAGGCAACCCGTCGAACAATATAATCCTGACATTATTGCGACCGTGTTTCATTACCGTAATGGTAAATCGACCTTGAATATAGTCTGTCACGTATAACTGTAATATATTGTTTAACACAAACGAAACGCCGCACCGCGCCGAGTCAAATGAACTGGAAAGGAGAACGCGAATTAACCGTCGTCGTTTCCCTTTACCTGGACTCCTCATCCCACCCGTTTATTATGGCAAAGAGCTCTTGATCATTCGCCCCACGGCTGTGCAAATCTTTATTCGCGAGTTTCGAGAATAGCTCTTCCTTTGTATCAGTTACTTGCCAGTTGAATTCACCAGAAACAATCATTTCTTTCTTGCTTTAGTGACTTTAACACGTTCGTGCTCTGTCTTCATTGTTCAAATGTTTCATCAAATACAATGTGTAAAATTTATTGTTTCGCGGGTTTTCGGAGTTGAAACTTTCTCGGCATATTGAGCCTTGCCTTCGTGAATCGTAAATCTCCCAAAATCCACCTAATAGACGGCCTACGTAGCCGAACGGACCGTTTCAGAAGATAATCCTCGCCTTTGATTGCAGCCCTGCGAGAAGCCGAGCGATATCCGTGCGGAGCAGTGTGCGGCGTACGACGACGTACCCTATAGCGGGCAACTGCTCAAATGGTATCCGCATTATGACCCGACGAGACCATGCGCTTTGATCTGCCGTGGCGAGCAGTCCTTGGAGAACACCGGGAGCCGGCTGAAACAGGAAACGTCCGCGGAGAAGATGCTTCCGCGAGACGCCACCGAAGCTTTGCAACTCGACAGCGACGAGACTATCGTCGTTCAGCTCGCTGACAAAGTGGAGGACGGCACCAAGTGCTACACCGATGGCACCGATGTGTGCATCGCCGGCCAATGCATGGTGAGCACCTTTCACTTTTCATTCGACTCTGAAGGGATCAACCCTTTCGAGCTTTCATCATCTCCGAAAAAGTTTCTCCCTTCGATTGGAGTCAATTCCATGATCTGGTGACTCCGTGTACAAGATGTCCCACAAATGTTGTACTTCCTTGAAAGAGACGATTCCTTAAGGGAGTCTTTTCCAACAGACGACGTCGCGCGTGAACACTCACACACCGCTAGACCACGTATACGTACGCGAGGATTGCAAGGGTCCGGGATTCCACTTCTGATTTCTCGATAATGCAAAGACGGGGTTTTTTAATAGTCAAAATCGCTAGATAAAAGATCAATCTAGGGCGCTGTTTGCCTCAAAAGTCCTTCTTTTACGTCTCCGAGCAATGGTTTTGCAATATTTGGCTGCATGTTACCTGTCGCATGTTGCCCGTCAGATGACGCTGCAGTCACGCCGGCGTACTAGCCTCTCCGATGGGCAACATGCAACCGAATATTGCAAAACCATTGTTCGGAAACGTAAAAGAAGGACTTTTGAGGCCAACAGCGCCCTAGATTGATCTTTCATCTAGCGATTTTGACTACTAAAAATCCCCGTCTTTGCATTATCAAGAAATCAGAAGTGGAATCCCGGACCCTTGCAATCCTCGCGTACGTATACGTGGTCTAACGGTGTGTGAGAGTACCCTAACGGTGTGTGAGTGTTCACGCACGAGCGTCGTCTGTTGGAAAAGACTGCCTTAAGTCATTTCAGATCTCTTTTCCCTTTGCGATATTGTTCTCCGCGGCTTTGTTAACTCTTTTCCGTACCATTTTCTTTACAGTTGAAAAACCAAAACCATCGGTGACTTAAATTATCTGAAAAACTACTAAATAAGTAACAAATGAACAATTTTTAATTTTATTTTGAGACAACAAAATTTAAAGAATCAATTAGAATGATTACAAAAAATATATTTATTACGATAATTATCAGTAGGAATAATTTTTTAATGAATTGTAGTGGAAATTTCATCCCGATGTCTCTTATGGTTGAAGAGTTATTTAAGTCAAAATAAAAAAAAATGAGTTTATCAGTTATTTTACATAACATTAAACTAAATTAAGTCACTGTAATTTTTACGATATTGTCAAATATGAACCGCTAGATAGTGTTTGTTATTTCAACGTTATATCGAATTCATATAGTGTTAATATTCTTGTCCTTCAAATATATCTCGAAACAAGAAGTATATGACATAGACCACTTTCATAATTATGGGCACATTTATGTGTTAGTACAGTGGTAGAATTTCGACATTATTCATTTCGCAATATGCAAGGTACCGGCTGTAACATCCATCTGCTGCGTTGGCAACAATAGTATTTTGTTTAGTATCTATCGGGTACCTTGATAACAATAGTACATTGTTAGTAACATCCATCGGATACCTTAATAGCAATCATACGTTGGTTAACGCGTTAACTATCGGGTGAATTTCGTGTTTCGCACTTTTGCTTTGTCCATCCATGTAAACGATCAGAGTAATTAATAATTATTATGAGTTACTAGTCATTGAAGTTTGTATCTCACACTATAATGTCGTTCAATCGAGAACAAATGGTAACAATTATTTTTACACAACTCAACAGCGCCGGTCTCTTAACGTCCATAGAGTGCCTTAGTGGCAATCCTGCGTTGTTTAAAATTGATTGAATGCCGTGATAACAGATCGTTTACAAACGAACGGAACTCGAAACATTTTTATATCGTGCTCAAATATCGACCGATTCCCGAAACGACCGGACAGATTTGTTTCCAGTTAACGAACGCGACAAAAAGTCGGGCTGGCGTCATTTGTTTATGAAAGCTCAGTTGTCTGAAAACGAACGGATGTCATTGTTTTCGTTCGTTTCCGCACGGCCGGTCGTTACGAAATTATACGGAGCCCACCTCGCACGCACAGATACATATATGATTTGCTCGCTGTAAATTTAATCAAGCATAATAAGCGTGACCATCGGGGTTGTTCGTTATTGTTAATCAATCTGAAGATTACAGCGCGCTTCAATTAATATGAAACGAAATTTCATTTGGTCAAAGTAAATTGCGTACGAGTTTTAATGGAGAAACGAGCGTGATCGATGCGAATTTTCATTCACCGAGTTGCATCATCGGGAAATGTTTGCGATTCGCTTTGTTCCTTGCGAAACGATAAAAGTGTCCAAGAACTGTCCAACAGATAGTGAAGATTTTCAACGACAGAAGTTGAACTCATTTCTCGTTCGGTAATTATCATTTCTGCTCGATCATTTTAATAGAAATTCCTCGGAACTTATCGATGCGAATGGAAGTTCATTGAAAAATTGATTTTATCAACAATTGTCAGTAATAAATCACCACAAATAATTCGATAAACGACGAAGAAAATTTGCTAGCACACTTTCAAAAATGTTTGTTTTAACAAGCTGGATCAACGTCGACATGTATTCGAAACCGGTGGAATAAATATTTCATTAAACAACATAATCCGTCATCAAACATTTGCAAAGTACACTCTGGTCCATTTTTCCTTTTTCGGTCTCAAGCCACATTTGTCTTTATTTTCCGTTTCACGTGGTGTCTCGATTAATTTGTGTAATCGACAGTGCTCGACGCAGCATGCTCGATTAAATGCGACTCGGAAATCGGCCACGCCGCTTGTAAAACACAAGATTGGATGGGAGAAGGTTTGGCAGGCCGAAACTCGCGAACTTTCGTACGAGCTACAAAATATGGCGTATCGCTAGTGATACTGACGCGGCGCAAAAATTACGCTCTCCCCAGAGATGAACGTTCCAGGGGCTCGTCGGCGCCAGTTTCCTTCGGATCGGGTGAACTATGATTCACTTAACAAATTAGATTCCCGGATGGATCGAATTTTTAACTCGCCAATCGCAGATCGCGCTACTATTCACGGTCGAACGTTGATTGTGCTCGGTTTCGGCATTGAACTTTCAAATCTGAATCAGCGGTTCCATATTTTTACCACGTTTTTTATTAGCTCGCTGGTAAAATTTGTGATTGTGAATTTTTAATGGCTATGAAAATACTTGTAAGATTTAAAACGAAAAACGTGGGGCGCAAGATAATAGTAAGGAGTATAGAGAGTACCTAGCTGCCACGCCGTTGAGAAAACTCACACAACAGTTCATATCATTTGCAGTGCAATAAAATTGTTAGTGACTTAGGTGAACTATTCATGCATCAGTTATCTATTGCATGCGCCCCACGTTTTACGTTTTAAATCTTACAAGTATTTTCATAGCTATTCAAAATTCACAATCACAAAGGGTATAGCCGGATAAGCATGGGCCAGCGGCCCCCGCTCCGATTTTCCTGATTCCTGTCTTAAAACATCGTTTTATGTCTAAAAAAACATTGTGTAAAATTTCAAATGTCTACCCCCACCGATAGGGGAGATATTGAGGTAAATTCCCCCGCACTTAAATGCAATTTGCACTAAAACGAGAAAAGATATCGACATGGGATAAACGGCAAATAAAAGATATAGATACACTCTATATTTCAGATTTTTTCAGAATTTTGTGCTAATTATTTATAGTTGAAAATAATTAATTAATTTTTTGGGAATTTTTTTTGACACCTACCAAAAAATTCTAAAATATTGCTATGATTCTAACCTATTTTGTAAAAAAATCTCAGAAGTGTCCGTTTGGTGGAACAGTGTCAAAAAAAATGAAGTATGCCGGCGAACGCTCGGTTTGATCAGTAACGACACAGCGACCGATTCCCCTTGCGGCGGCTAGTGACGGGAGCGAACGGGAAGTCGACGCTTTTCTTGTTTTTTTCTTTTTTTTATATGTATTTATAAACTAAACGATTTTTATTGTCTAGAATATAATTGTTTAGACTTCTAACTGTAATCATGTATTAGAAGATTTAGTCGCATTTTTACATGTATCAGCTTTTCCGTACAAGCGCCGACTTCCCGTTCGCTCCCGTCACTAGCCGCCGCAAGGGGAATCGGTCGCTGCGTCGTTAATGATCAAACCGAGCGTTCGCCGGCATACTTTATTTTTTTTGACACTGTTCCCCCAAACGGACACTTCTGAGATTTTTTTACAAAATAGGTTAGAATCATAGTAATATTTTAGAATTTTTTGGTAGGTGTCAACCTAGGGGAAGATAGTTTAAAAAAATTCCCAAAAAATTAATTAATTATTTTCAACTATAAATAATTAGCAAAAAATTCTGAAAAAAATCTGAAATATAGAGTGTATCTATATCTTTTATTTGCCGTTTATGCCATGTCGATATCTTTTCTCGTTTTAGCGCAAATTGCATTTAAGTGCGGGGGAATTTACCTCAATATCACCCCTATCGGTGGGGGTAGACATTTGAAATTTTACACAATGTTTTTTTAGACATAAAACGATGTTTTAAGACAGGAATCAGGAAAATCGGAGCGGGGTTTATTCGGCTATACCCTTTTCAGGACTATCTGTATGGGGTTAGGAATCTATGTATATAGTACATATAGTCCATATGGTATGGGCTAGGAAAAATTATTTTATACTAAACCTAATAGAATCTATTACGAACTAGTCTAATATCATATGAATTGCAAAATTAAAATTACTTTCATTTTCTACGCCGATTTCCGAGAGTGCTCTAATTAGGGATCTAGGTCGTTCACTGATCAGACATATAAAGTGATCATTGCGCGCGGCGTGTCAGCCAATTCCAGAAACAACCGGGTCAATTACCGAACCAATTTCGACCCGTTAATTCCGGAGACACAGTCGAATCGCGGGAACGCGTCCGACGGACGGACTTGTGAAAAATGCCAGGAACAAGAGAATGTCGGAAAAAATATTTTCATCGGGCTCTCCCTCCGTCTCTCTCGATTTCTCGTTGAGTTTCCGGGCCGGGTCCTCCCCTTGCAAGTTTCATCGCGCCGTTAATATGCGATTAACACGCGAAACGGACGTGTGATTCGACTGTTTTTTCTGGAACGAGACTGTGTTTGCTCTCTGCCATGTCCGCGGAATTTATACGAAATGAACCCCGGACCGTTGCGAATAAAACGGAACTGGCGGAACTGGTTCTTCGCCGGCGGAAAATATGCTTTTTAAAGCCTGCTTTCCAAACTTCATCCGAAACGTGCCGGATGTTTTATAACGAATGAAGCTTGTATAGACGCTCGAAAGAATTGTTAACAGCCGTATGTTTTCCCGTGATGTGATAAAATAATATCCCTGGAACCTTCTTCGTTCTCCTTTCTATCGTTCGATTCTTCCGAGCAGGTAAACTATTCTTTTTGATAGAATCCATATTATTGTTTTAAAGGTTTTGTGGCTGTTCAACTTTAATTCAATTCAATATTCGCTTTAATGTAATATTTAACTTTATCTCGACCGCGAAATTTGGAAAAGGGGCGCTTGTTAGCAACAGAAAAGAATACAAACTGGAAAACATTAATATTGAACATTATACTACAGTCTAATTATATTGTATAAATTAAAATCGTATTTCTGTTACTGTGCAAGATATGATCGAAGTTATTCAACGAGTTCGTCGCGAGGTCTTTTAATCAATGCAGCCAAAAATAACATTAAAAGTAGATACCCGCTGAAAATTTAAACGCATCTCCGAATTAATAAACTCATTAGGTTAAACGTTTTCCATATTGAATGTATTTCGATTCTCCACGGGAATTCGCTCAAGTCGATTCCTCGGCACTTCTCGATTACATTGAAGAGGAATTTCTGGAGCGTTTCAGCAGGCTAATTAATTAAAAGTGGGAGGAGAAGACCTTTAAATATGCGATCGTGCCCGAGCTGCCCGATTCAGTTCAGAATTAAGACGCAATCGCTGCATCTCTTGTCGGAACTTGGTCAGAAGAAACTTCCGGGACCGGAAACTCAAGATTTTCTCAGGTGGGGCATGCGGTATCCCATTTTCCATCTCTCTCTCTTCTTCTGTCCACACGTCCAAACTTATTTATAACTTTTGGTTTCCGCCGCGATTGTGCGCGACCGCGTTTTTCCTCGGCCAGAGAAAATGCGAGCTAACGAGGCGTCGTCCGGTCAATATTTGCACTGGGTGCGTCGAGACGCTCGCACTTCTTCTCCATTAAGTTAATTCGATCTTACAGGCGACTTCGAGAAGCCGCATCGATTAGTCTCTCGGTAGATAATAACAATTCTATGCTGGTGGCCTTCATATAAAAATTGACCGTTTACTTTGATCGTTTAATATGAATTAACAGTTGTTTGTAGTGTTCCTGATTTCTCAACATTTTTCATTTCTCGAGAAATGAGGAAAAAAGACTGTATTTCTCGAGAATTCTCGAGATCTCTCTAGAACTTTTAAGAAAATAAAAAAATATTGGAAAACATGATATTTGGAATATCGTTGACAATATTTATCGAAAGCGCAAAAAACATTAACTGAATGCTTATTCCTGTCCAATATGTATGTTACGATTGGACCTAAGCTATACTTGGAGAAAATTTTTTATCGAGATTTTGTACCAGTATTGTTCCTTTAGGTGAGAAGAAACTTTGTGCGAAGTTTGAGATCGTTCGGATAAAAGGATGACGTGGCACACTTAAATTGAAAATTTTGAAAATTGTGAAATTACCTTAACTATGGAATATGGCACATCGTTGGATTTGTCTTTTTTCTGAACAGGAATATAGAATAATTGTTTGACCTCCTTTAAGTAAAACTAACGATGACCTTGAAATTTCGTAATATGATTTCCAAAAAATTTTTTATTGTGCCATTATATTTACATTATTGAACCGTGCAAATTTCTCTAACATTTTTTCGTATAATCACAAGTAACAGAGATATTTAAATACCTACATTAAAATGTAGCATATTTTGACTGATGGTAGGACATACGTATTTGTTCATTTCCGAAAATATGTTATAAAATAAATGAGATTCATAAGAATTTTCCTAGATTTAAATTTCTCGAGAAACACTGTATTTTCTCGAGAAACGAGAAATAACCAATTATAAAATTTCTCGAGAAATTCTCGAGAAAGAATTCTCAAAAAGGAACACTAGTTGTTTGTAAATAATACCGTCCAACAAATTTAAACTTTTTTTTATGTTTCCCATATATTTTTGGGTGGATCCCATAGAGTTTTTTGCACAGATTCCGGATCTACCCTTAATTTTTCTCATACACGCACAGTTTTTGAGAAACATGACTTTGAAGAAAACGTATTTTTCAGCTTTAAACAAATATTGCAATGTTATTATAAAAGATATTGAATTGTTCTTTGCAGCAAAAGATTCTGTAGACTTTCCCGAATCCAATAATACCCATTACTAATACATTATGATTGTTTAAACATGTTTAAACAATCATTAAAGACAATTTTTGAGGATATTTTTCAATTTATCTCAAAAATAAGAGTACAGCGGAAAATTGAACTATACCACGCGATAGAGCAGACTGTTATCTTGAGAAACCACCCTTTCAAGTTTGTTTCATAGTTGCAAACTTCAAAGGGTGATTTCTCAACATAAAAGTCTGCTCTATTGCGTGGTATAGTTCGATTTTACGCTGGACCCTTATTTTTTGAGATAAATTGAAAAATATCCTCAAAAATTGGTGCAAAAGTGGTGTCTCTCCGTTTTTAATGATTGTTTAAACATGTTTTGTAAATAATATATTAGTATTAGACATCACTGGATTCGGGAAAGTCTGTAGAATCTTTTTCTGTAAACAATACAATATCTTTTACAATAACATCACAATATTAGTTTAAAGTTGAAAAATACGTTTTTTTTTCAAAGTCATGTTTCTCAAAAACTGTGCGTGTTAGAAAAATTAATAGATTCACCCAACAGTATATTGGAAACAATTTTGGTATTGGACAGTGTGATCAATGAATTCACGAAGAAAGGGTTACAAATTAGTTTGTATTTGATTCGATTACCTGCTATATTTTGGATGATAAATAGCACCTCCCAACCGATTAATTATTCTATTCTTAAGCGTAGTTGATACGTCATGTTCAATTTTATACAAGATAAATTGAAATTTCTTCTCGGAAGGAAGGAATCCGCGAAGAAAACGCGTTCTCCCAGTCACAAAAGGAATGCATAATGGGGAAGATTGTATAATTCAGGTGTCCACTGATTACTTTGCCGGGCGCGCAAACAAATATACCGGAAGACGCCGGAGCGCCAAGCGATTCGCGTTACATCCGGCGAAACAAACGACGGGGAGGGCACCTCGCTAAGCGAAACAATTGGAGGAATTTCACGGAGGGGAAGACAAACTCTAACGAGTTGTGATGGCACAAAAGCGTCCCGCACTTATCGAGCGTGTCCAAAGCGAAAGGAGAGCTCGCCCGCGCCGCGCCCGCCGCGCTTTAATAATGCAAAACCAGTTTGCGTTCACCGGAGCCCCGGTTAGTGCTTAATTACGTGGACTCGTCCTGCTGATTAGATATTGTCCTTCCAACTTCGTCGCCACTGTCGCCGCTATTAAATCTCGTTAATTATTTCTTGACACTCCTCACAGACGCTGCCCCTGAACTCGTCACCATATTTGTCCCATTTCTATCGCCCGCCCCTGCGTCCCGACAACGTCTTACCCAAAACTCTTTGAATTTCGTGAACGTCATAATAGGATGTCAATTTTCTAATTATGTGTGCGATGAGGAAACTCGCCCGGGGAATTTGATCGATCTGAAATCGTTTGCCGAGCGATTAAGGCTAATGGATTTTTATCCGTTATTTATCGATTTAGTCCTTTGCACTCGACTCTCCCCTCTAAGAGGACATAAAGTTAATAATTACAGTACTTACAGGATCTAAAGTTGTCGTTCCATAAAATCTGTGTAAATGAAATTTCACGCCAAACAGAACCATTACTTTTAATGAATAAATAAACGCATTCGAGTTGCCGAGTGCGAAAAGTTAGATTTATATTCGAGCGGACCTTTCTTCGATCAAAAGGGTGGTGTGAATGGAGTTGCTTCGAAACATCGGCGTTATCTGCCGCAACAAACTATTTCGCACGGTTGAAAAATTCATCGAGATTTTCTGGAGAAGGAGGATCTCAGCAGGCCGCAGAATTTTTAGATCCCGTCGGTGGACAAATGGAGAAAGGGACATACTGTGGCGCACGTATGCACACACACGGACACGGGTTACCCTCTGTCCATAGCGTGCGCGCGCTTACACTCGCGCTGGCAAACAAAACGGGAGAGAGACACAATACGGGCGCTCGGGATTAGGTTTACTTTGCCCCGAGAAGTGGAAACCTGCAGCGGGAACCCCGTAATTGAAGGATAGAACTATCGAAGCAACCGGTTATTTCTCTAGGTAAACAGGCGAAGAGAAACGGGCAGCCGGTCGGGCGTGCAAAATGAAATATCGCGGAACTTAACGGCGCCGATCCCCTGTTCTTGCAATCCCGGCTGTCCTCGGCTCGATTCGTACAAATAATACCTTTACATCCAGAGAATGCGGACGTTCCCTGTGCACCGGAGAAACCGTACCCGGAAATCGTTCGCCTGGAAACGGGACGATGGGGAATTCGCGAAGAAATTAACATCGTCCACGCCGTTAATCCTTTCGACCGCGGAATCTCACTTTTGTACCGCCGCGAAAAAAAGCGGATGCATTTCAGGCAACAACCCTGGCGATTAGATAAAACTGCAATCGATTTATTGGCACGAAATGTTACTCACAAGGGAAGAACCCCAAGTGTCCGACTTCGATTTTGATAATTTTTTGTGAGACGATGGTATATAGATCCCTAATGATATCTGCAAAATATTAGGTGTAGTTACTCAATAGTTTTAAAGATATAAACAATTAAACTTTCAAGTTTTCGAAGTTCCATTAGCCGTGTAAGCAGGTTGCGTGTGTCACGTCTTAAGGTGGACGTATTATAGATTTGAAGTTTAATTTGATAGATTTTAATAGAAGATAAAACGCAGTTTTGAACCTATTTGCATTCACCGGCTTCGGTTCGGGTAATTGAGGATTTCTTAAATTCTATGTGGCTTTGATTGTGGAATTAGATCGAAGAAATCGAAGTTGGGTAAACTCTCTTTAAAAATGATTAAAAATTTTGATTTGAATAAAAATTAACAAAAATATATTGTAAGCATCAAATTTCGAATACACAGAGTTATTGTGATCTTATTATAAATTGTTAGTATTTACCGTACGCTGATTTCGCTCGAGTTTTCGCTCGCAGGAAAATATATAATCGTTTCTGTCACGAAGATGATGATGATGATGATTGATGATGATATATATATATATATAACACATCTTCAACTTTTAACTCCACTGAACTTTAAATATTGAATTCAGAATATCGACTGACTTGAACTTTTACGAACGATGACTTTCGAACAGCGACCGAATAAATTCGAACATAGACTGGGTTGGGTTTCTTGAAGAGCCATCCCTTTTATAGATTAATCAATCCATTGTTCTAAACCTAATCTCCATGGGGTGAGTGCATCTTCAGACGTTCTGCGAAATCAGTTTTCCTATGAACTAATACCTCTTGACCGGATGAAGAGTCTTTGATTCCCTTTTATCGTTCTCTTAGCTCGATCATGTTGCCCTACACATCCTGCCAGGTAATTAGTCACCAGCTTATTATTTATCAATCTTTGTTCATTTCAAAGTATCGATCTTCACATTCTTCAGCGATGAACAGTCTTCAACGTATATTCATTCGCAATTTATGTTTCAAATCATCGCTTTATATTTAATAAAATACATTTCGTTGCGTTCTTAATTTATTCAATGATACTCTACATTTAAGTCGAGTTTAAGTTTAAAATAAATCACATGAGTTAACAATTCCATATGATCAGCTGCGAAATATATGTTATAGATTTACCTTAATTCTATTGATTCTGCCGCACGCATTATGATATAATATACGACAGTTCAATATTAATTATCAACAATAGTATTTAACATTCAACTTCTCGCACAACATTATTAAGAGCAAGCATAAAAAGAAATTCAAAAAGTATATGTTATACATGATTGATTATATCAATTATTATCGATGGCTGAACCACCGGACGTGACACGTGAAAGTTTGATTGTTTATATCTTTAAAACTATCGAGTAACTACACCTAATATATTGCAGACATCATTAGGGACCGATATATCACCGTCTCACAAAAGATTATCAAAATCGAAGTCGGACACTTGGGGTCCTTCCCTTGTCAGTGCTCGACTTAGTAAACATTAGTTCCCATTAGTACCGAGTCTCGCTTCAATTATACGTATAAACATCTACTGCGAGGACGTAATACACAATCCTAAACGATGATAAAATAATGGCGAAAGCAACACAAAAGGTGATGAAACAACAGAAGACGAGATGCAAATACAAAAGAAGAGAGAAACAAGACAGACAGGGCATAGAACAGATGGAAGATGCTAATGATGAGTTCCCAGCATATTGACGCCTTTATAAATATCATTCGAAGATTGAGGGAACTGTTTTACATTCCATTACGTTTCTGTAATGATCGCAAATATTGATAACGCAGAACGAGGGCACAGATGCAAGCTACCTCGGCGATGTCCGTGTCGATACTGAAATTGCGGAGAACTAAAATTGTCGACTGGCAGTGAACACTCTTTTTTCTCTCCAAGATCGGGAGAAGCTTTCTAATCCGCCACCATTTCACGGCGGAGTGTTCCATCAGCGGCTGATCGCTGTAAAGATTTGTTCAAATCGACGTCGGTCCACGAAATCTTGGATTATCTCGCGACAGCCGATGGTTGTAGGGATCTCGTTAGGCTCGTGTCTCTCCTTTTTACAGCCCTCGGCAGGGCCCCATTTGACTGGCGTCGGGTCTCCCGTTCAGCTGGCGCCTTCTCTGCCAGTTCGGTTCGCTCTTCTTGCCCGGATAACGGATGAATAATGTACTCCCCGACCTCGGAGCAAACCTCCATGCAGCCTGAATGACAAATCAGTTTGCCGTCCGAGCCAGGTCACGAATCGACGTCAGCTTCTCCATCGCCTTTTTCCACCCTCCACCACCCCTAACCGAAGAACCTGAATTTGTACCGTCGATGCTGGAACAGCCCGCATCCGGATTCTGCGCCAGCTAGGTCGAGTGCTACCTTTCCATCCTTTTTTCGGCAGGTTTCATTGATTAATCTTTGATAGCGCGACGCTTTGTGAGCCGCTTTGTCGATTCGGGAATTCTTCGACGACAGTAAAGTTGCAACGGTCGTGTGCATGTCTTGTGTTTTACTGTTGAGCTACTTGCGCTCTTGGGAGGTTAGAGGCAACCATAGCCAAGATTTATCTACGTTGGCAGAATTCATAATTTTGTCTTCCGTGTTGATAATTTTAATAAGCCGAATCCGATCTATTCACATTCTTAACCCGGCGTTGGTAAGGTGGGAAAATGTATCGTAAGTGGTAAGGTGGGGTCTGACAGACCCACCGAAATAATATATTGTATTATAGAAATAAATACCTTTTTCATAAATATAAGATTAGGTACTGCTTAAGAGGCTTGCAATTTATCAGAGTAAAAACGCAGATCCACGAAATTAAATTTTTATTATTCAAAAATACTTGACTAATGAAACATCTTTACAATGTTACAATCAATCTAAAATCTCTGGGGTCTGTGAGACCCCACCACTAACGTCGGGTTAAATTCTCTTAGCCTGTCTGTCGCTTTAAACTGCATCTGTTAATTTTTTCTACAAGTGATGAAATCGTGAGAAGCGTTCGACGGTGCCGATCATGAATCTAGCTGGACAAAATTATTCTAGCATTATTTTAAGACTCAAAGCCGTAGTGAAGTAGGTCATTGGATTCGTCTTGACATCAGCTACATCAATATATAATAAAATATACTTAGTGACATATAGAAAATTAACATGATCATATTTTTTTATTAAAAAAGAAAAGTTTAGTAAAATTTTTTATTGGGATTTATAGATGACTGTATATCGATTAACTTTTGTTAACTTTTTAACTTTAAGTTAACTTTTGTTGGAAACATTTTCTTGCCAGATTATCCGAAATGTTCATAACATTGTTGTGACAACTGGGCATTTGCACCGAAAAGCTTCCGAACCGAACCTTTTCATTGATTTAGCTGGCCAAAATTGTGTATAATGTTTAATGACTCCGCAACGTTTTCAAATCACATATAATATCATTTTGTATTTGTTTAAGTATTATATATGTAGTTTAAGCTGCAAATATTAGTTCTTCGCTGCTAATATCCTTCACAAATGTATCGATCCTTCTTTTCTTGCTCTTGTCAGAACATTCATCAAATTGTTTCATTGGACGTCCTCTACCAAAAGATTTTGCATCTACTGTTTGTATGCTTTTATTTGGAAACTGCACTTTACCGTCCAACCACTGTGCATTTTTGGTTAAAAATTTAATTACACTACTGTAACTTTTCTGCCACGTGTTCTTTAAATTTACGCAAAATCTATCACACACTTTTTTAATAAGCTCCTTTTCATCAGGTCTACTGTCTTGTAAATTAAAATAGTGCACTACATAATTATATACACAAGCACTTGTTTTAGCAACGTTCACCTCACTGCGCCAAACATGAAATAGCTCCGCGCAAGAAATTTTAGCAAGCGCCACTAAAATGTAAAAAACAAAGAAGGTTGATACAGGCCAACGATAATTTTTTGTACGATGCTTCTACCATCTTTAATCTACGATTTGAGAGTGAAAGTATGACAAAGGATTGCAAAGCTTTTTTTGTAACTCTACCTAAAGGTAAAGCAACTTGCTAAGACAGAAAATATAATACTTTACAAATAATGATACAGAACTGAATTATTTACGTAGATATTATTGGTTCTTCTGTGATATATATAAGTACATACCTTTCTTAGAATTATCCATATCCAACAAAGTAAAATAGGCACGTAAAAAATCGAGTATTTCACCTAACTTGACCACCTTGAATATCTTTGTTGTTTTTAAAGGTACGTCAAATGTCTGAAGGACAAAGTTGAATGGTAAAATGGGGCTCATAAGATACCAAAAAAATGTTTGTTTTTATGTAATTTTTTTTAGAGATATGAAGGTCACCTTCATTTTTTTAAATGAAATGAGATATTTTTTAATACATCAATCGATGCAGCTGGACATTCGTTATAAAAAAGTACTAGCCTACGTATGTCAAAAAGTTAGTAGTTCAGGAGATATTTCAATTTAAATAACTCTAAAACACCTTTCTCAAACAACTCTAAAAAACATAACATACAGACAAAAATTTTGTTAGTATCGTATGAGCCTGATTTTATTATTCATCTTTGTCCTTCAGACATTTGACGTATCTTTAAAAACAACGAAGATATTCAAGGTGGTCAAGTTAGGTGAAATACTCGGTATATAAGTACATACCTTTCTTAGAATTATCCATATCCAACAAAGTAAAATAGGCACGTAAAAAATCGAAGGCAATGTTCGTTCGGAACGTTTGAAAACGACTGGCGCGTGCAATGGTTTGACACCCGCAAAAGCTCATTTTCTACCTGCTTTGAAAGCATTTTACAACACTTCTTCGAGTAAATGATCATTGGGCCTTACCAACCGTTTCATTAGAAAGAAGTCCCAACATGTTTCGCGCTCTTCTGCGAAAAGTGATTTTTGATTTTTGTCCAGTAGATTCGCGTTCGGCACCACTGTGCGACGTGGTCTCTAATTTCAGTGCCTGACGATCGCTCGCATTATTTCTATGCATCCAGGCACCGCCCACGAGTATAATACCCGTAGGACATAATCGTTTCACGGAAGGAATCCGCGAGCATCCTTCGAGAGGTCGATAGAGGCTCCCCAAGCCCCGGTCCTCCCGCCTTTCAGTTAGCCGTCCGTAATACAAAGCTCATAATATCCGGCTGTGTTCGCAGGAGAGAGGAGCTGCTCAGATACGGATAAAAAGTACGCAAGAAATTGAGGATATATGTATATATATAAAATATATATATATATATACTATATGTATACATACACAGACGGCACGGTGGTCTATAGAAATGAATTCCGTCGTTTTCAGTGAAAACGGACGAAATAAGGCGGACAAAGTGATCGGCAGGGAAAAACGCGGCCTCTCCTCCACAGCCGGCAAATCCCATTCTACGGGAAACTATGTTAAAAGGCAGAAACGAGTGTAGAGAAAAGAACGTCTGAGGAGAGAGAGAAAGAGTGCAAGTAAAATGGGGGAGGGAGAGAAGAGGAACCGGTGCACCAACCCGTCGGAAGGGTGTATTGAGCGTAATGGGCTAACTCCGGTGGGTGGCAAAGGCTGCGGAAAGTGTACCGACTGCCGAATGGAACCATGAAAGCCAGTCTGAATAATTGAACGCCAGTCAAATTTACGTAACGAAATAGCGGCGAGGTGGAAAGTCGCGGAAATCGCCGATTTACTTTCCACTGAGATCTTGTTATCTAACAGGGCGGGGGGTGGCGAGCTTCCTAAAGAGAGGAATTACATCTATTGCTCGGCCCTTGTTGCGTCAGAGGATACTGCGGGCTATCGAATTATCTCTTAAGTTTGTTCGAGGAAAATGAAATATGACGACGGGCTGCGGATCTTATGCAAAAAGAAAATTATTGGTATTCATTGCAAATTCAAGAGCTACGTAGACATTTCGTTTAGATAATTTCATGTTTGCTCATATTTGTCGTAACCAGACAGCGGATTTTATGCAATTATGAGAAAAATGTGTAGGTGTAATTTAAAACATTAAAGATGTTCTGGAAGTACAATGGGAAACAAAAGTACAAGAAATTCGAAATCCATCAATATATTGGCAATGAAAGCCATTCATGAGTATATTTTTGGTTTTGAGTGTATTTCTTTTTTTTGGAGTCTAGTTGCGTTTTTTCAAGGTTTAAATAGGATTTGAAGTGGAATTTTATGAATTCTCCATAAGAAGACGTGTTAAAATGTGCAAACTTTAAGTTGCTATAATTCTTAAACGGTGCAGTGAATCGAACCCAAACTTTGGTATTATAATTGCATTAATTTAGTAAGAATTATATCTTGTCAAACTTTCATACATTTTGTTGCGTTTTTATATGTATACCTCCAGAACATCCTTAAAAACATTAGACGAATTTCAAAATACTTTTATATCATTTTCAACCTGTCGAACATATTAAGAGAGAAAATAAATTTCTATATCACTTCGGTTTGTTGCGATGCAGGTGGAAAATTCTTTTTTTGCATAATGGACGTAATTTATACAAGAATTTGGACCGCAGGACTTTGAATAGCCAAAGTATCGAAGCTTTCAAAGACTGATTAGAATATTGGTTACAGTATATGTATATTACAAAATATTGGTTGGAAAGATTTACTTCGAATTCGCTTATACACGCAAGGCAGTAATTAATATTTCTCCAGCCAATCTTCGTCGTTGGAAAATGTTTAATTCGCCACTTCACGAATGTTTCGCAAAATGTACTTAAAGAGGTAAGCCGTGGGAAAAGAGCGGTAAACGCGCCACACAAAAATCGTGTGTTCCAGATTTAAATTTCATTCGAATTCCCAGGTGCGCACTTGAAACCGACCTCACGAACTGCGGGCTTGCAGGCTTGCAGCTCCGAAAGATCGCGAAACGGATCAAGCCTCGTGTAAAATGAAATTTCAGAGAAATTAGAATAGAAGACATGTGAGAAGAGAAATGCGTGTGAAAAGATAGTTTCATTGGCAGAATAAATAAAGTTACATGTATAATTAGTAATTTGAAATTGTGTGTGGTGTGCTAAAGTGCACTTACCAGTTAAATCACGAGTTAAACCTTCCCTCACCTTACTTTCCACCGCTGTCTTCTTTCCTTTCTGCGGTTTCTTCCGCAGCTTTTCCTACCAGCGTCGAGTAGGAGGCATGATTCACCGCAGTTATACTCGCCGCGTAAATTTCGCGGACTGCGCGATTCGAACTGTCGAAGAATTTCCGGTCGAACTATAAACGTAGTTTCTAAACGCTCGCGAGGAACGGGGGAACGTGTTCTCGATATAAAGGCGGCCTTTGCCGAACACGCGGGACGAGACGGAGGCGTGAGACTGACAGAATTTTTCGAAAAATTCTACCGCGAACCCGTGAAATTGAATATTAACCGGGAATACGCGGCAGGCTATGCGCGCGTTATGTGAACGTCGAAAGACTTACCCCGGGAAACGTGCGGCCGCGGACGTTTTTATAAAATATTTGAAACCCACGTCGCTGGGAAATCGTCATAGATATAATAGAAAACCGACGAACGTGGACGGCCGACCATCCAAAGTGTAGGATCGAAAATGTTCGGCCGGTTAGCCTATCCCTTCAACGCGACTTAAGAAAAGCAATCTGGATCCAATCAAAACCGCCCGTTCCCACGGCTGTTTGTTCCCAGAAGCGAAGTAACACTCTTCTGGGCGACGTTGAAGGATTCAAGTCTTGCGAGAGCGGGATAATAAAAAGCCTCGCGGAGAAAGGTTTGGTTCTATAGGTCAATTTTTCTTCGCTAATTCTCTGCGCCGTGAGTAATTGCGACTCATGGTCGAAAGAGCCATTTGTACGGAAGAGAGATGGAGTGGGGGGAAGGGAGGAGGAGGAGGATGAAGAGAGGAGAAGCGGAAAACGTTTTATTAATCGAATCGGTCGGAATTTCTGTTTCAGAAGGTCGGCTGCGACTCGCGAGTCGGCAGCAACAAGAACACGGACGCGTGCGGCGTGTGCGGCGGAAATGGATCGAGCTGCCAATCGCGGTACTCCTGGAGTTTGGAATCGATATCCGCCTGCTCGAAATCATGCGGCGGAGGTTAGTAGTGGTTACCAAGTTCATTTACTTGAGCCGGCACGGCTCCCGCGCACACGCCAGTCCATTTACATCGGCATCGGGAGCAATGAATTCTAATGAACTTTGCGCCCGAGAAATCGTTGAGCGTTCCGACCCCCTTTTCCTCCTCCGTCCGCGCTGTCCAAATTAATAACGGCTACTCGAAGTTAGACCGGCCACGTATTTCAATTGTTGCGCCTTCGACGGAGATCGCCCCCTCGGAAGTCGCGAAGAATTTGCTTGCTGAACAATCTTGCTCGAGGAGGCACTCTGGCCCAGGAGATTTTTTGTGAGAAGTCTCTTCTAATGTTCCAAGCAATTCAGCAAAACAGAGTTAGGTGTCTCGTCCTGTTCGTCACATGATTCTTTCGCGCAGAAAGTCCCGCGAGAAAGTGTGCGAAATGGCGAAGAACGTTTCGAGGAATGAGCGATTTGTATCGCGAGGTGAATGCAGTTGTCTTTCCGGCAGGTTTCAAGCTGGCGATGGCGGTGTGTAAGAGCATGCCAGACGAGACCGTGGTGGACGACAGCTATTGCGATCCGGACAGCCGACCGGAGACGACCCGGATGCCGTGCAACACGCACCTCTGCACTGCAAAGTGAGTACTTTCTGACAAACGGAGCCCCGGTCTGGGTTTAGGTCTGCGTGCACACTATCCGCACGTCAAAGAACGTTAAACTATCAGCGTCCGCGGCGCGAGTTCTCGCGTCGAACTCGAGCGGACGTGTGGCGTATATGCGGAGCTGGGAATATAGGGGCTCGCCGTACAAAAGCGGTGCCGTTTGACGGATTGCTCGCGGATTTTTGCACGCATCATCGCGTGACAAAAACCGGATTCCATCGGGGACGACACTCGTGCCCGAGATATCGCGATTGCTCTTCGTTTCGATCGAACACCGTCTGGATCGGACTTCCGTGCCTTTCTCTCGGCTGTGTCAGCAGACTTTGCTACCCGGGGAGACTGACTGGAGCAGCTATTAGATCGTCCAATAACTCGTGACTTTTCTTGCCGCTCGGATTCGGTTTATGTGAGAAATAGAGGAGAAGAGTTCAAGAAGAGACACAAAATCCACTGCGTTCCACAAAGTCCAAACACGATATATTTAAAACATTCTGAATGGTTCGATTTCCCTTCAGACAGATTACAATAAACGGTTTAGAAATCATAGTGGTCCCTTTCTGACGCAGCGTAAAATGAATTCGCTAAACATTTGTGTCGGACGCAGCTCGAACAGCCTCCGTGTATACGCGTTGATGTCTCTTTGTTTTTTAAATTACGAAACGCGGCACAATTTCGAAGAAATAAGCAAACACCGTAAACGTCACCCTATTCGCTCGGAAATCCCAAAGAACCGGAGCCAACATGTTGAAACCCTTCGAAAGTCGTTTCATTCTGTAAGGGACCATCCGCGCTGCATTCGAACGACCGTGGAACAGTATCATTAGCGCTTTTTCTAATCGAACGATCCAATTCGTACCGAACCGTGCCGAAGCAGTGTTCTGCAGCGGGTCTTGCTGTATTTCCCGAGGAAGGACATTGGGAATCGGAATTTCCACTTTTGGGATTAACGCTGGCCAATCTTCTCTGACCAATTTCCTCGCGCGGCCGCGAACAAAGCAAGAACTCCCGATTATTGTTGGACAAGGCGCGCAGCATGGCGCTCTTGCACACTGGCAAACAGGCAAACAGACGGAAAAGGCAGAGACAGAGACACGGTATGGCATGGCGGCGGGCACAATGTTGGTGGTACGGGTATGCATGCGGGCGGGTTTCACTGCTCTGTGCAGAAATGGATACGGTGGCCGTGTGGACTCGCAATATTCGCCCGAGAACGATGGGCCAGAGCTTTCAAGCGGACTGAACGGCCATTAGTCGGGAGAACGAGAGGGAAAGAGCAAAAGCCCGGCGGGCCTCTTTCTGAAAGAGACCTGGAAAAACAAGCCCCGGTCCTTTCCGCAGAGATACACCCACTCCACGTTCCGTTCACCACCCCCGGCGCGCACCACCCCCGTTGCGGAAAGTACCGATTGCGAACACTTTGCCCGCGCGAATTGTTCGCCGAATATCGAAACGCTCGAGGAAGTTAGTTTACCGAAATTACTGCGATCTATCGCGGATACTGTCTTCCTCGCGGTCCCCGGTGGCTTCTTCGCCTGCTCCGCGATTTTTAGGGGATGCTGCGGCACGAACTTGCTGTTAATACCGATAATTCGATCATGATGTCAGGATACATAGAATTTTTATCGAACGAGGTTCACGACACGAGCGACTGAAATCCGCAATTTTTAACCGACTTCGAAAAAAGAGGAGGTTACTCAATTCGATCTGTACCTATGTGCCTTTTTTCACTTTTTTTCTATGTATGTTCACCGATTACGCCGAGATGGATGGACCAATCGGAACGAAATCTTTTGCATATTATAGAGTAGTATGTCCCCGGGATGGTCCCGTGAAAAAAAATTGTTGCATTGTTTTATTCGTTACGATTTTATTTGCGAAAAATTAATTATTTCACCGATTACTCCGAGATGAATGGACCAATCAGGACGAAACCTTCTGCATTTTGTAGGGTATGTCTCCCGATTGGTCCCTTGAAAACAAATTTTGCATTTTCTCATTCTTGAAGGATTAAAACGATTTAATAAGCAGAACATATGTCAATTTGTATTCATGCATTCACACATCCTCGCACATGTTCACACTCAGAGGTACCGATCGCGGGATCCGATTCTCGGCACACATCACACGGGACCATTTCTCGACATCCATATTCCTACATTCTCTGCGGTTTTTATTGCAAATAACCAATAAGACCGAAAAACCATCCTACAGTATTCTACAAATTCTGATCGCTTCACTAAAAGGTGTGAAATAACAAAATTTTATAAAAAAAAATTAAACCGACTTCGAAAAAACGCACTAAAAAAAATGGACTAAAAAGTATGAAATAATTTCCATTCAATTTATGGGAATACACACGAACTTGAATACAATACAATCTTTTCGCAGGTGGTGCAAAATTGAAAATTTTGGACACTGGAAATTACGAAAATCCTTAAATTCTTCTACATGCTTTCACATATTAATGTATCTTCTGTTCCCACCTACTGATTTCTAAGTCCACCATATTCCAATGAAATCATAATCAGCAACATCTGTCATTTGAAAAATTTTTAATTTTTGTGCCGCATGCGAAAAGATTGTATTGTATTTAAAACTTTACCTACCGGAAGCCTATTAATAGGATTTTCAATAACTGTGCTGTACCAAAAGAAAGCATAGAAATTTTCTTTCACATTGCAATCTTAAATGAAACTATTAGATGACGTTGTTGAGGGTGACTTGTTAGTTCACAATGAAAATTGCTGTTGCTATTGATCCATTAGAAAGTGTTTAGCCATGTACCATAGATTTTTCAAAATTATGCAATAATCACCGGTCGATAATAATAATGTGTTAAGTTCGTATGTGTTCACATAAATTAAATGGAAATTATTTCATACTTTTTAGTGCATTTTTTTAGTGTGTTTTTTCGAAGTCGGTTTTAGAAGACTTTGATGGTGGTCAGTATTATTATTAATGTGCAATAGAAGGAATGTAATGAAGGTTGATTGTAATTAGTCTCGAGGAATATTGACGGTTCTGGAAACGGTCTGCCATCCGATAAAATTATAATATCGGAAAAAGAAAGCTTGATTGTGTAATAATTCAGAATGCCCAAAAGTTCAGGCAAGAATAGAACAGTAAAGACCAATAAAACAATAATTATTAAACAGTGTTTTGCACTAGAACAATTGTCACTCAGACCGTAAAGATAGTTCGACATCTAATAAAATAGTAACGCACTTTTCCCAATAATTGTAGAGCCGACGTCCAGGATCCAGAAGCAGGTGTCGCGGAATAATTAATAAATTTCAAAAAAGACCTTCCTGAACTCCTCCGCGCGGGTTGCGAGGATTCTGGCAGCTTGTAGATCGATTTTCTTATCGGCCGCTAATTACAACCGTATATTTTTATCGAAATTCTCCATCCCCGCGTCTCTCCTCGTTATATCGTGTAAAAAGCACGGGAAAGGTAATGCATCCATGCTCTCGCTCATCACGGCCTCCCTCGCGCGTACATCAGCGCTTTATACCCCGCTGCGAGCATTTTTTACTTTTTATCGTAACGTCGATTCGCGTGCAGCCGAAAAAATGAGACCGGGGAAAAAGGAGGCGTGCTGCCACGCTATCAGTTTCGTCCGGCGATGAAACGCTTGCTCGCTTCTTCTCTGAGAACTGAATCGTTCCGAGAATCATCTTCGAATCTCTGAAACTTCTGATTAGGCCGCGAATTTTTCTTTAAAGTATCTTTAATTCCATCCTTAACGAAACGCGAAACGAATGGTAATCTGGAAATGTTTACATAATAATAATTCGATCGTCCACTGTAAAATAAAATTGATTCCCATCTACAAAATCTAGATTGAAAGCCCACCGAAGGTTTAAACGATAAATCGAGTATTTTGACCACGTTGTGAACTGTGCGGAATTAATATGTTATATTTGAACGTCATCATTTTTGGCGTCGGCCAAGCTGATACGTGGAAATTATCGATCGCGACACGGAATATTGAAAAACCCCATTACCCGTCGACCAAATACGCGGATTCCGAATTGTTCGGTAAAAATAGAGTCTCGTTACCATTTCCTACGATCGTCGCTGTACATTTCCAGCCTCGTCAACGCGGCGCAAACATTATTTTAAAAAGCCATTCCGTTATATATACAGAGCGTTATACTCTGCTGTGTCACGTGAAAATATTTTTATGATGAACCCAACGTTTTTTTTTATGATAACGCGCGATAAAAGCGCTTCTATTCTGTGCGCGGGCATCGGCAGCCACCGTTTTTCGCTTGAAACTGAAATATTCGATATAATGGAGCGCATTCTGAGAGAAAAATCTAGCTGACGGCTCCTCACCATTGTAATCTAACTGTAGGCAGAGTGGACTAGATAAATGTTGCGACACGATCGTTTTCTACGAAATTATGCGAATTTATCGAAGATCAGGAATTCAGTGATTCGCATAGTGATTCGGTTGGTTTCCCGCGGCGCGGAACGAAAAATTATGAACGTCTCTGGGCCGCGGAATGACGTGCCAACCATAAAGTCGAGTCACAGATGGGAGAAAGGAGAAAAGAAGAGGATCAACGAAGGTATCGTCGGATCTCCCCGGCCTTGCGCTCCTGAAAAAGTTATTTAACGGAATTCCAGGACTTTTACGTTTGCCAGGAATGCGAATTCACAGTTGCGGAACGACTCCCTGTTTCACTCGATGATGCTTGTTGTACCACGCCGGTCGAAATTACGACCGGCGCGCGAGGAGGGACCAAGACAGTTTATTCACCGCGCCCACGGAATATGCTTTTGTTCTTGCCTCGCGGCTCACATAACACAGAAATTCGCGGCAATTTATGACGGACTGGATTCTCCGGCCGAAGACCCAGAAGAAAAAAGAAAACACCACAGCGAAGTTCCGCGAGGATCGTGGAGGTCGCCTGGTTCAGCAATATTTTATTTTTCTGGTGCCGGGACGGAGAAAGGCTGTGCTGCGATCTTCCTGGCGTTCGGTTGTAACATCTGGATGTTGATGTCCTGGGGTAAAATGACAAAGTGACAGAGATCGGTTTAGTTTGGAAATTCATTGGTGCTGGCACCGATCGAACTTCGAAAAAGGAGGAGGTTACTCAATTCGATCTCTATATGCCTTTTTTCTATGTATGTTCACCGATTACGCCGAGATGGATAGACCAATCCAAGCAAATAACCAATAAGACCAAAAAACCATCCAACGGTGTTCTACAAATTCTGCTCGTTTCACTGAAAAGTGTGAAACAAAAAAATTTTATAAAAACAAATTAAACCGACTTCGAAAAAACGCACTAAAAAATACACTAAAAAGTATGAAATAATTTCCATTTAATTTATATGAATACACACGAACTTAAATACAGTACAATACAGCGCAAAATTGAAAATTCTCCAAATGACAGATGTTACTGATTACGATTTCATTGGAATATGGTGGACTTGGAAATCAGTAGGTGTGGGAAGAGAAGATACATTAATATGTGAAAGCATGTAGAAGAATTTAAGGATTTTCGTAATTTCCAGTGTCGAACATTTTCAATTTTGCACCGCCTCCGAAAAGATTGTATCGTATTTAAGTTCGTGTGTATTCACATAAATTAAATGAAAATTATTTCATACTTTTTAGTCCATTTTTTAAGTGAGTTTTTCGAAGCCGGTTTAATCCTTTTTTTATCAGAGTTTTTAATTACTCGCAGGTCATTAGGAGTCTAGAAATTTCAGTTCTTCGTTGACTGCTGTTGATAGAACGTTCATTCACACGTTCTAATCGATGTTTCCAATATAAAGTAACCACAGTTGGCGAAACTGCAAAATGTTACACCAAATTCTAGAAAAATGGGCACAAAGCTGAGTAAAACGCAAGCACCGAAAATCACTTCTAGACGGTACAGTTGTAACCCGAGCCAGTGCAACTACCTTAAGAAAATCCAAGAGGAAGCTAATTCAAGAAGTCAAACAAACGTTTATATTCTGCGCTCCCGCGATTCGAAACGCGAAAGTTCACGCGGTGCAACCGTTCCCGATAAAACGTAACGATCGGTCGGAATAACGAGAAGCAGAGAACGAAGTAGAGAGAGAGAGAGAGAGAGAGAGAGAGAGAGAAGAAGGGGGAGGGAAAGAACGTCCCGAGGATATTTTTTCGCAGAAACAATCTTAGCTCCCAGGAACGATACAGCCTGTTCTTTGTCCGGATAAAGGAGAACCCATTCTCCCACCCTCGGGGGGATAAAAAGCGTAGCTTTAAAGCTTGCTCCCGATGAGAATCGTTCGCCGACCGAGCAGACACTACGTCGGCGACACAGATCGGACAAAAAATACCAGCCACCAAACCATTCTCGGATGTACAGCTGAATATACAGCCGCGTTCGAAACGTAGCACGTCGTTCGGACGTTGTACTACACAGGACCTGTCTCCCTTTGTGATCGAAATTATGGTTCGACGTCCACGAATGGCTCGATGATCCGCCGCGACAACAGCTTCGCTCGCGTTTATCTCTTCTCAGACATCTTCGAGAATCGGCCGATGCTAGTTATCGATCGACTTGACGGCGGAGAGCCCGCGCGTAAATATCTGGCTATAAACCTTGCGTTTATGCCACTCTAGGAAAATCTGTAGGCCATGCTGCGTCAAAGGTTTCTTACGCGGCCGTTTGCTTTTTGCTGAGAAAGCGATGGTTCGATGGAGTTTAGTTTGCTTACAGGGGATGATTCTGCGCCAAAAGGCGGAGGAAAATGTGGAATAGAATTTTCCATTGAAACATTAAATAAATATCAAGATTGTATACATATACAATAAACTTTGGAGTGAATTCAATAACGTTTGTAAATCTTCTTACTGTTATGTGTTATTAAAGCCTGGATATTTAGTTGAACGACAGATAACATTTCTAGAATGAAATTTGCGACGAGCCTTTTCGCAACACCCGACAAAGATGGCCGCCCTCGCGACGAGTGCCTCGCAGACGCAGAAACGCGTCTAGATTAAATCGGGGATGCTCGTTTCGGTTCGTTTGCCGACAAACAAAGACCGTTTCCCGGGGATAATTTATGCGAATTCCGTGAAGTACGCGTCCCCCATTGTCCCGGGGTCGGCCTTCAGCGTTATTATATGCGCCCGAAGCGCGAAAACTTCGCTACTTCGATGATGCACGTAACCAGGAACTCGCGGGGCTGCCAACCAGAACTTCGAGTGGCTCGGGTTACTCGAACTCTCGTTTAACTTTCCGCAAGAGGCGAGTCACGCGACTGATTCCAGGCACATTTTCCTCTTTACACCCTGGCAGACCCGCGGGGGATGCTACCTCGAAACGGGACCCCCTTGAAAACGCAAATACAGCCTCCGGTAATAATCAACAGGATCCTCATAGTTACCGGAGATACAAGACCGTGCACTTAGCTGACCAGTTATAACGAGTTCCCTGCACACTGACGCAACGTATTGATTCACTCGAGTCCCACTGATGCTCGAATGAAATCGTCAGGCCTTCTGTGCAATTCTTGGCAGGGAGCTCGTTCGAAGTACACAAAGATTTAGTGAAATTAATTTATGGTATTGCATATTACACTGTATTATACAACGCCAGTTATCTCTGGCATCGTTTCGACCAGTTGTACAGACGATTAATTACCGAATTGACAGTGCAGCCAGGATTTTGTCGAGAACATGTCGCTCGAGTGGCTGCTGGTGATACAGTCTGTTTCGTGTCTTTGAAGCGCGAGACATTAGGCCCTTGCATGATTTAGTAGAAGATGGATCGGGGGACTAATCGCTGGGGTTGTTGGACAGGTGTTTAGCCGGGACCATCACGTGCAAGTAATTGAAACGATCAACCAGAATACAGCGACGCGCAAGTTAATCTATACAGCGGTAGTTTCTTGATACTGTAATTCCAGTAGATTATTTTCGACGCATACTAGAGGACAAGTTGTTCCGAAATAATCAACAAATTGAAGATTACGAGTACTACGAATTAATTTGTGCACCTAATATTATTTGATCGCATCGGACGCGAGAGTCCAAGTATCTCGAAGAAAGAAGACACGATTAGTTGAAGCGAAAGGGAGGAAGCACTTCGGACCGAAGGGTTAAGGCCACTTTAGCATGTTTCGACAGGCGTTTTGTCAGGTCGCGTCTAATTGTCCTTCTCCGTTAATCCGAAGATTCTGCCAGCGGTCCATTGAGCAGTTTACCATCAATTACAAGAATAATGTAACCGACATCGACGCGTTACACGAGCCGCATTGTGATTGGCACGCGACAAACCGGTCGATCGATACAGCCAGGCCGTCCGGTATCGCAAGATTAACCGTCAAATCTGCCGGAAGGCGGATAATAGAATTTAATTGGGGGTGTAGCCCTAGTGCGACATGGAATAATGGCCGCTGAAGTATTTAGTGGCTTAATACACAGTTGCGGGTGGGCGGCGGTTTAGGAATCCCGTCCCTCTTGGGGGAAACGGCTGAAACGTCGACCACTTGCGCGGCCCGGCCGAACCAAATTAAACTAAATTCTCCGGCTGTGGCAATTAGCACCAATTTAACGTTGACGAGGCCTCACTCCACTGGTGATTTATTAAACGGCAGGCGTGGAACGAGAATCGGCTCGAATCGGCTCCGACAACGTCGCGACGTCTCGATTTTTAAGCCTCCCGCGGGTCGATCGATCCGCGCCCTTCGGTTTGCAACACAGGTACACGTAATTAACGTGCCACCGACTGTTCAATTATTCATAATCCAATTACCGCCATTGTCGCGAAGTAATCCTATTTCTATCGGCGGTTTGCTCTTGGCCAACCTTTTCGCTACTCCCGCTGCGAATTCTCGTTAGATTCTGCTCCACTGGACGAATTATGTGAACCACTCGGAAGGTGTATGCTTTTCACGATTTTATAACAGTCGTATCTAGATCCATTTAAATTCTAAAAAGATTGTATTTCTATTCTGGTTCTCTTTCTTTGGTGAACAAGATTTATTTAGGGAGAAATGATCAGAAGATGAAGGAAATGTTGAAAAGCAAATGCGTTTCTCGCGATTCGAAACAGCTATGTAAATGAATCCCAACAAAAACATCCTGTGAACAGGAGCCAAGTTCCTGTGGCCGTAAAAAGTTGTGAGATCAAACAAAATACGGCCAAGTTCATTAGCTTAGAAATACCTCTTGCAATACTGAAAAAAGCGTTAGTAAAAATTAATTTAAAAGCACGCTATTTAATTTTTGAAGAGTTACATGGTGAGCTAAATTATTCAAACTTGGCCGCTACCTAACACCTTATATGACCATTGGTTTAAAAAGTAACGGCCAAGTTTGAATAATTTAGCCCTCCATGCAACTCTTTAAAAATTAAATAGCGTTCTTTCAAACTAATTTTTACAAACGCTTTTTTCAGTATTGCAAAAATTCAGTATTTTGTTTGATCTCACAACTTTTTACGGCCATAGGAACTTGGCTTCTGTTTACAGGATGTTTTTGTTGGGATTTCATCAATTTTTGTTGAAATTTCATCAAGTAGGTATCAAAAAAGAAATAAACCTTTTCTAATCTGCAAGACAAAATCCAAATTCAATGTATCGAAGATTAACACTCGCCGGCGACGCTCGGATCCGTTTGCCCCGCGCCGCTATAGACGATGCTCGGTGCAGTTTCTTTTGTTTACATTAGAGCGATTGTTTTTTTCATCAGTATTTGTTGCGACTTCGAAGCTAATAAATCGTATACTTATGTATGTTATGCTGCTATGTTCGTAGAACATATGTTTTTTTTCAATACAACCCCTTTAAGGTGTAAAATTTCAAACTTTGATAATTATTCCTTTGAGTGTTTGTTATGGTGGACCTATGTACCAAATTTCAAGCTTGTAGGTCAATAGTCCAATCAACGAAAAGTTGTAGAGGGAAATGGAAGGGACACAATTTTTAACTTTGGGACTTTGTTTGGACTAGTTAGGAGGTAAACATACTAAAAGTACCCACTCCTAGAAGGTGAGCGGGGTGCAGGGGGGCACGTAGAAGGTCCCCTTTTTCGGTTTTCCGCTTATATCTCGGAAACTATGCATCCTAGCGATAAGACCATTCTATACAAAATTAAAGCTGACAAAATGTGCCATAAGATTGACTTCACTCAGTTTTTCGCTAACTCGCATAGTTTCCGAGATATCTGCGCTCAAAGTTCACTAATTGTGCTGAAGAGTTAGCTAGTCAAATAAGACAAAAAACGTGAGGCAAAAATTTCGTTTTCACAATTAGTGAACTTTCTAAAATGTAGCTCAATCGGACAAATAGTTCCTGAGATAAAAATTCGTAAGTGTAGGCCCGTTTTCGCCAAAATGGGCAAAAATTGAAAACTTTGACGGCCTGCCAGTTCTAAAAAATTTCGAAACCGACTAAATGATGACTTAAACCCCCCCTAATTTGTCATGGTCTACAACATATTTCATTCAGAACAAAATCGACGATAGTGCCTGCAAAAAGTGATCGAGTTGGCATGGAATGACCCCAAAACGTTTTGATGATCTGTCAGTCAGTCAGTCAGTGACAAATTTAGCGATTTTTGAGGTCCTATATCTCGGAAAGTCCTATATCTCGGAACCTACTAATGTTGGAAGATTAATGTTTTGTCAATATTGAGACATGATAAAATTTAACAAGTGTACGAAATTACATCTCTCCATCTGCCTCCAGTGCTGAGTTATAGGTCTCTAAAAAACGGCTAAGTTGTTTCGTGTAAAAGGAGCTAGTGCGAGAACTTGGCTGTTGCACTACCGTGCACCAAGATCCATCTCGCAGGACACCGTCGGCGCAAGAATGGATTCTGATCCATTCACAGCACGATTCTCCCTCGCTTCATATGTCCTACTTTTCAAAAGCGTAACAATCCATCCTAATTATCCGCGGAGACAAATGATTGTCGAGAACAGCGGGGACAGGTTCATCGAATGGGACATGTTCATTGAGCTTCTGCATTCCGGCCATTATGTCGGTTTCCATGACGATACAGGATCGAGGAGAATGATCGGACGCGGGCTCGGTGAACAAACGCGAGAACACCTGCACGGTGAACGAACGCACACGCGTGTTGCACTTTTGCAGAAAACAGGGGCAGAAAGTTGCCAAGCCAAGCTGTTACGCGATCGATGGGTCCGTCTGGTGACTCGGGAACACTTTCGCCTGGCGAGCACGCGATAGTAACGGAAATTGAAAAAGTCCGTGTCGATTAGTCCAATTGGTCTGAAGACTTTTTTCCTGTCTCTCTGGCTTCTCCCCTTTCTGTCAACCCCGTGACCGATGGAAATTCTTTAATTAGAGTAAACGAGCCACCGGGAAGTTGAAAAGTCGCGAACGCTTACGCGAATATGTCCGGAAATTTTGGGAATGTTTTTGTATATAGAAATCGATGAATGAAAACGATGTAATTTTTACAATTTCAAGATTATTTTGTTAGTTTTGAACTGAATTATTGTGGTAAGGGTAGAATACCATGCAAAATCAATCTGTTCAGCATAACCCGTAAAAATTGGAATTTTCTGAATTGTAATGTAACACATTTGTTCTCGTTAAATTTCGAATTTCAGATTTTTATTAAAATTTTAGAATTTGTACTGAAAAGATAAAAGTAGAGATGTTAATTAAAACTTTTTAATGTCAAAACTACACCGTTGTAATGAGTAGAGGGGGGAACACTCGATCTTTGAGTTTATACTCCGAACAATGTTTCGAAAATATAGAAGTCGTTCGACGTGAATTTCCTGTAAAAACCATAGTATTCGGGGGATATTAAAAATCAGCACGTTGGACGATTACGACGTCTGGGGAGTTCGCACCGTTTCTTCCCAGCTCCAGCGATGAAAGCGTTCATTTTTTCACAAAAAGACATGCAAATATTAGGATTACCGTAGGCATATATGAATTTTAAACGCTCTCTGCGACCTCTTGGACCCTCTGCCTTCCAACAGGGTCGTTAAGTTAATAACTTTTTATCGAATCACGTGATTTCATGTCCGAAGAACTTGCGGGGATTTCGTACAGTATCTTAAACTCGCGGCAACTGGCTGTAACTATCTTTTTATGGTAAATTAGGCGAATATTTAACCAACGTGAAAGAACGAATACATCACAAAACTGATGTGGTCGTTCCATTTGTTCTCATCTAATTGTGGAAAATATAGTACACGATTTACAAGCAACGTTTCCATATTTTGTTCAACCCCTGAAATTTAAGTCCGAACTAAACTTTGGACATAGCCTTGCGAAAGAGATGCAAATATTGCGGTACAACACTATGCAATGAAAAGATCGGAATTATTGTAACGAGCTTATAATAAAATTGTTGTAGCATGGTCCAAATGCTGAATTGAAGAAACGATTAAGAAACCGACAGTGACTAATATTCAATTTTCGTAATATTGTTAAATCACCGCCTGTAGGTAATGCGTTAAGAGATAACAAACGATGTCGAAGAAAAACGAGATTACGAAGGAAGGAGAAGCAAAACTGTGTACACAATGCAATCTAATACATAAGATACAACTGTAGACGATTTCCACGGCGATCGTCGTTATTTCTGCAGCTTATGAAAGCCGTGGCACACGCCATCGTCATTACGTAACATGATGGCGAGCTGCCACCAAACGAAAACGTTGTTATCGCGCGTGGAGTCTCCATTGATTCTTTTTACCTTTCCAGATGGGTAGCCAGCGAATGGAGTATATGCAGCACAAGCTGCGGGGGAGGATCCCGGACCAGAGCCATTTTCTGCACCGAGGAGAACGGCAATGAGACTACAAAGGTAAATAAGGGGCGGAATGGAGATAATTTAAATACGCGAAATCCCTTTATATTAAATTCCGGGATTTCGGCTCGAGGGATACGACCCGGTTCCGTTCCGTTCCGTTCCGTTCCCGTGAAAAACACGGCACACCAGTGTTTTCCAACCGCGTGGCCATGGAACCGGTTCGAAACCCGGGATATCCTCTTATAAATCGCGTCGGGGTCTTATTCTATCGTCCCCGTAAGAAGATTCGATGCGATTTGCCCGGAACTTTACTTTTATTCGTCACGTCTTAGCGATTTATCGACGCAAATCGAACCGAAACCACGATCACCGGTCGCCGGAATAAATATGTTACACGTTCACTGCTTTATCAACCAGTTTTCGGCGACAGAATGATTCCCTCCTTTTTTATTCTGTTTATTCAATGTATTGTTTAAAGTTTACTTATTGTAACTGGTGATTGCTACAAATATTTTCGAAATGATAAATTTTGAATTTCTTTTTGAATTCATGACATTTCTTGATATACAGGTACATTTTACAAACAAGTGTTTGGCACAGCAATGGGTTCACCCATTTCCCCTGTCATTGCCAATCTGGTGATGGAAGAATTGGAAAACGTTTCCATTTCAAAGCTACGTTTCGAATTAGCAATATTGTATAAAAGATACGTTGATGACATTTTCACTTGTTGCAAACCTGATCAAATTACAATTTCATTGGATACTTTCAACAGTTTTCATAACAGACTTCAGTTCATTCACGAAATTGAGATCAATTCAAAGTTGAATTTTCTTGACGTTAGTATAATTAAGACGGATAAAGAATTAAAAACGAATTGGTACCACGAAACTAGTTGGTCTGGCAGATACGTAAATTTTTACTCTTTCCATCCGTTACAACATGAAATAGGTCTCATCAAAGGTCTAATTGATCATGCCATCCTTCTAGCAAATCCAGAATTTAGATCTGATAATTTGTTGCTCATTAGAAATGTACTCCAACGTAATGGATACGCTGTTCATCTTATTTCCAATATTATCAAAGAAAGAATATTTGAAATATGTCACCCCCTTTTCGTCGAAAAACGAAAAGAGGAAAAGTTCAAAATAACAGGTCCAATTAATTGGAAAAACAGTAGTCATTCCATATGTGGAAAATATTTGTAATGACATCAGAAGAATTTTCAGAAAGGTTGGAATTCACACAATCAATAGGATACCATTATATCTAAAAAACTGGTTTCCACCAATAAAAGATAAATTGGCATTACTAAAGAGTTGTAACATAGTATATGCAATACCATGCAGAGGCTGTATCCAAGCATACATTGGACAGACGTCTAGACATTTAAACACACGGATCACAGAACACAAACGTAACATATTTCTAACTCCACCACAGCACACTGCCTTGACGAAACATTCTGTAGAATTTGACCATGCATTTGATTTTGAGAATGCCAAAATCATTGACACAGAACCTAACCTGCAACAAAGACTGTTACTGGAAGCTATTTATATGATTAAACAGCATAGCGTAAATCTTAGGTACGAAACTCCTAAGATTCATGAATAATACGCAGCATTACTAAACCAGTAATGTGTTTATGATGACGTTTCCACATAATAAGTTGCATTATTTGTTTTTCACCCATGAATTGAACACCTACTGTTCTCACATACAAGAACAATTGTATGTAATTTGTGGTTCAAATATTCGGAATGTCAATTATTAATTTACCATAACATCTACATGGTATATAAGCACATGTGAAGTGGCTGTTGTGGACCGGCATGATTCATAATTGCCGCCAAATATTGATTTGAGAACTCATCGATCCCTGTGTTCAGATTGGCCATTGTTCGATATGCGTCGTTCCTTTGTTCTGACGTTTGGTTCAGTTTAACGTCTACCGGCATGGAGTTAATTAGTTTTCTCAAAAGTTCCATCATTAAACTAATATAATTCGTTTACACTTATCAAGCATGTCAAAGTTTTATTGGTATTACCCGGTTTTGTTGAACAACTACTATAGCTTACAGTATTTTACAAACACAAAATTTCTCTTGAAAATGGTCCACATTTTGATCGAAACGTCGAGAACAAATTGCAAAATTGCTTAGTGAGTAACATTTGATCGGACCTGTGTCCCCAAAATCATTAAATTGTTCATTTGCACTATCCACGATGGACATAAAGGAAAATTTATTGATAATTTTAATCGCGGATTAGTCAGTCACGTCAGTGGTGCGGTGCATAATCCTTCGCAAATATAAATCCCGTGGAGTTCACCAGCGCAGCGGCGTCATTCGCGGACATAAATAGGTTAATAATTTCCTTCATCTTTGAAGATTCACGAGGTGCTCAGCCCTCTAGAACCACCGAGAAGATACACGTCCAGCCATCCATCCATCCATCTATCCATCCATCCATCCACCCATTCGATGTCTACGACAGCCCCGCAAAATCCCACGAACCCTAACCCAGTTCGGTTCGTTTAAACTGGAAGGGCCGCCCGCGGTTCTGTGTCAACCACCGTAAAATCCTCTCATCCGAGACTCGACGAGCGCCTGGAACACGCGCACACGTTCCCCAAAGTACAGGGCGCCTAAAATATATGGGACACCCTGAAACGTGCGCCGGAAACGTCCTCAAACTTCAAACGCTAAACACAAGATCGAAAAAGCAACTGACACGCGTGGAAAAAATTTGTTAAGTTGTCCCCGAAGCTCATTTCGATCAACGTGCATCATGCAAATTCAAAGTTGTTTTTCAGAAATCAAGTTGCATGGTCAAGTAAGAGGATGATTTGAAAATAACAAAATATTAAGGAACAGGCGATTGCATATATGCTTATACCGTGTTATTTAATGATATTGACCCTTTGTACTCGAATAGCGAGTCTGAGACGCCACTAAAAATTATTTAAAATTATTCAAAACAGTTTTAACATTATTAAATTTGTCTATATTCTATACATTGTAAAAAGCTCAACTGTTATATAAGAAAACAGGTTCAATTTGATGTGCACAATGTAAAAAAGCATGGGACAAAAATGATCTGGATTAAAACAAATATTTTGATTTTGGAATTCAACTTGCTTCGAGTGCAAAGGGTTAAATTCACACATTACGAACAAAATCTTTGGACGACCTAATAATATTTTGGAGATGAAGTCTCCGTTTCAAAAAGGTCAAAGAACTTTTTGACGTCTCTCGCGTAGAGGATTGCATGTTTCCAGTGTCCCTTATTTTTGGAGTACCCTGTACGTATGGTTAGACGTACGGTGCACCGCCGAGGATTTCCTTCCACCCCCGTCGTCCACCCCCGCAGCTCTACCTACGAAAAACGGCTAGACGGCTCTCTGGTTGGTAATAGGGGGTGTAATACGTGTAGTAATGTCTCGTCGACCGTACGATTATTCAGTGATTACGGGCTAAATGACGTTTGTTCTGAACTGCAAGGGCTGTGATAACTGTTGATACTTGATCTTGAAAATTCACCCTAAAACTTCTCGCTGCGAGAGCATACAAGCACATTGCAACCACCGCGATATGTTTTCTATCAATCCTTAAGTGGACTTTCCATTTTAGATTGAATTAATTTACTTAACCCTCCTCAGGGTGGTTCACCTTTAAACTGTACCCACTTTAAACTGTAGGTCCCGTCGCTTAATAACCATAGCAGTTGAACAAGCGACGTAAAACAATCAATAACTAGAGGGCTATTGTTGCTCGCTCGCTTCGCTCGCTCGCGAGTAGGGTTGTTTTTGCTCGCTCGCTTCGCGAGCTCGCGGGTAGGACTGCTCTTGCGAGAGGGTTAGTGATACGCATGGCTAGTAGGGCCTACTGATATTAATGTTTTTTATTTGGTGTGTGACTCTCCAAGAGTCACACAAAGAACTTCCCGATTCGTTACTCCTTCGCCAACGTCGCTAACATCGTTTTTTTTTGTACTTTCATCGATATTCTCCCAAAATGTATTCTTGGGAGTAGAGATGATAAATTCACTGTTGCATTGGAATAACTTTCGATTATTCCAAGCGGTAACATTAGCATCAGTTAAAAAAAAAATTTTTTTTTAAATCTAAAAAAAAATTTTTTTTTATGTAATTGCGTTTGGTTCTTTGGTGGAAAATTTTCGTCCTCCCTTATAAATTGCATTGTAGAATCAACTCTTTTCGAAAAAAAACTAAAAATCTAAAAAACTACTTGACCAATATGGACCAAAATCTAATCAGCTCTAAGTTACGACGGGGCACATCGATTGCATCATTCATCATCCTGATCGCGTTGTTACTTTTTCTGAAAACGTTAACGAAAAATTTGATACCATACAAACGGACATACGCACACACACACACACACACACACACACACACACACACACACAAACATTTTGATAAAAATAGTCTAAAATGACTCCAATGACCATGAAACGTGAAGATCTGCTAAAAATCGATTTTCGATTTTCGGGGTAATTACATTAACTTCCCTATGAATCGGGAAGTTAAAAAAAAAGAAAGGTGGATCATCTGCTATTATCATTTTTATTCACGTCGAAAGAACAACGAGTGTTGCACGGTTCCCAAATAAATTTTAAGAAATCGTTCTAACCCAAATCATTTATCTAATCAATCATGTACCAAAGTAGAACTTCGACGTAGTATTTCGAGGGAACCAAACGAATAATTCGAATCTCGGCCAAGGGATGGACCAACGGAAACGAATGAAAACATTCGAGACCTAATGTACGCCCCACGAAATCACTCGTCGCCCAAGATGAATGGTGTTAGAGCTTTAAATCCTTCTCGTTACAGCTGCCCGACCACAAGTGCAGCGGCATGCACAAGCCCCGTAACCAGGAGACCTGCAACACCATCTCCTGCCCCATGTGGGAGACCAATAAATGGAGCGAGGTGAGTACAAGAGAAACCTTGGATACCAGAACTGGGACCCTCGCGCGAGCCATGAACATGCAAAACGGGACGAGCGGTTGCTCCGTATAGATAGACGAGAGTCATTCGCTTGATGCTGGAATTTAGGGCTTTAGACGCCATGGGGAAGGAGTATTTATTGCCCTCCAACTTCCCCTTAGCCATGGCTAAGGATCCTCGTATTTATTATCGTTTTAGCAAGGAATCGGGGAATCATGAACTCCTTACTCTTGTCCATTTCGAGAACCTTTCAGACTCTACGACCAAAAATTTAACAGAAAACGATATAAAAATTGACTTTTACCAAAACCTATCAAAAAAGAAAAAACATTTTTTATTCTTATACTCTTGTGCGGATTGAAGGAACTGCTTCGAGCAGGGAAATTGATCATTTTTACACACCGATAAAACGGTACATGCTTGTTGGACAAACACGAAACGTTAATTCCAATCCGAACGGGGTTAAGGGTGTTACACGAATTCTAGGAACCTTTTGTCTCTTCGAGGGACGTTAACGGGTCGACGCAGATGAACGTGTAACGTTTCTCCATCCAGTTATATCTGTCTATTCGCATCAGGAAATCCGATTTCCTCCGGGAACAGTAAACAGGTCGGGCTTGCTGATTGTTGCAAAGGGAAATGAAACTCGTTCAACAATTTGCTTTGTGCGAGCTGGTTGTTTTGCCATCGTGCCGCGCCGAGGCTAACATCAAGTTGCGGTGCTTCTTCCGTAATCGTCCGACAATTTTTTCACATGGGACCACCAGTTAAAGTGAAACTGCTCTTTCGGAACATGGAAGAACCGTCAAAGTCACAACGTTGTCGATTTCAGGCGGTTAATCTCTCGCACTTATTTTTAGTATGATGAGACGTCTAAACAATTTAATCAGACTTTTCTATTCTTTGGAATAATACTATTTTACCACGTTTTTATTAGCTCGCTTTCTTGTCTGCCTGTCTGTTTGTTTGTTAGTTCGGTACAAATTTTGCAATTGATTTTAAACTAACTTCCCGACGAGCTGAGGACTTGAAATTTTAAACATAGCTTAGAACTGGATGACGATGCAATATTTTAAAAAATTTTTTTAAAAAAAGCCTATGCGTTTAGGACATATAAATTGTTAATAAATTTAGACGTTACTACGGTTATTATTATACTAAATAGGTTTATTTAGTCGTATACAGTCTGCTGGTATTTTCTCGAGACCAGCAGTATAGACAACGGATCATAATAGCCGTGCGCTCGACTCGTCTCTATCTGAAACGGGGGTAGACGGCGTACCAGCTCATTGTGACGTCAATTTTTTGGCTCCATCTTTTTCAAGGGCTCACTTTAAAGGGGAAACTTCAAGGAATATAACCATATTTTTTTCAAAATGTATATCACTCTGGCCCCTCATTGGGAAAAAACGTAAAAAGAGAATTTGTTTAAATTTTTCAACATTATAAAGTTGATTTTCGAGGTTAAAAAAATTATTTTGTAATAGTCCAATCCTTTTTGAATAAAACAAACAAAAATGTAGCTCAATCGGACAAACAGTTCCCAAGATAAAAATTCGTAAGTGAGGCCCGTTTTCGCCAAAATGGGCAAAAATTGAAAACTTTGAAGGCCTGCCCTTTCTAAAAAAATTCGAAACCGGCAAAATGATGACTTAAACCCCCCCTAATTTTACATGGACTACAACATATTTCAGTTAGAACAAAATCGACGATGGTGCCTGCAAAAAGTGATCGATTTGGTATGGAATGACCCTTTGACATTTTACCACGGCGTTTCTTGCATTCAATTCCTAATAATGCATTAAGTTTACCTGGTCCAAAAAACTCGACAAAAATTCCCAAACATGTGCTTCGTAATTTGAAATACGTCGATTTTTCTCAGAATTTTTGCATGTAATTAAAACCGGTTTGTTTTTATAGCAAAGTGTCTGGTTGAATTTTTGCGAAAAATGTATTTGCTTGCTTCATGCAATAGTTTGTTTGTGTTCATTGTATCTCTGTGATTCCTACAATAATATCGAATTCCATCGCGTCGATCGGTGATTCTAGCGTTGAGAAGATTTTCAACGAGAGGAAGGCGGAGATGGTATTCGCAAGGTTTCGATGAATGAATTATAAAATAATGGAACACGCCGCGCCGTGCCGTTTCGTTTCGTTTCCTCGGAGTTCGGTAGAAAGCTTCTACTTGGTTGTGCTGGCACAGAACGTCCTGATATCCGGCAAGAATGGAGATATTGGCGTTGAGGAAAATTTAAACTGACGTGCCGGAAACGGCCGACAAGGAATCGAACATCGGTACGCATACAGAAGTTCGGCCGAGGCAAACTTTAAGAATCAAGTAATTCCGAGAGCGAGCTACTCCGGTGTCCTGGCAAAAAGGATCAACTTGCGAAGTTGAAGTACCCGAATGCAAGAAACTTCTTCTTGCTACTTTCAATATCGGCGGAAACTGAAACTGGTACACAATAGTCGTCCACCACTGTCTGCGAGTATTTACCCACTTACGACAGCTGATGTCCTTTTTGTTAAATGAAATTTTAAAAAATTAGTTCTTTTTGTTAAACACCATCATCGCATCCTTTGGGAAACAACAAACAACACGAAGCACTGCCAGTTTCCGCAAGGCTAGTCAAAACGTGTCTAATTCGCATTCTAAATCGAATAGCGGCCGCGTGTGCTGGCAAATTGTGCTAAATAATTCAAGACTTCTTCTCAGCCTCTTATTTCATGCATGCCCTCTTCCGCCATGTTTTCTGAACCCGGAAGCATCGCTCGAGGACTACAAATTTTTTCGTCCTTTCGCCGAGGACGTTGACGAAGTGGCAGCACAGCTGGAAGAGGCGTGTCTCTATCCTTTTTTGCGGAGGGAGCGTCCAAGAAGCGACGATGAGCGCGAACGCGGGTGGGCGTAGAGAGGAGGGGTTTGTTTGACGAGAAAATCGTCCTGTTTGATGTCGGCGGCCCGTTACGTCCTCAAAGAGAGCGGCAGAGGGACGAGCGGAGGGAGAGATTTCGCGTGCAGCCACTCTGACGAAGGGGGATGAAACAGGTGTAACCGCGTTGCATTTATCGCGAAGACTGGAAAACTCACCCCCCGTACGAGACAATTTTACGCGGGCGAGAACGCGTCGCCTTTTCCGCGTTGGTTATTGACGGGATCCGGAGAGTAGCAATCATGCTTGGTTGGCTACCTCGGTTTCGAGAAGATCTGATTTCGACGAAATTCTCAAGAGCTGACGATTCCGTGGGGCGCGAACGCTGTCTGGGAACGTTTGAGCAAATTAACAGCTCGCCGAAATAGTGGTAAATTGCTCGTAAATTAATCGCGGACCTCCTTGCACAGGCGTAAGCCGTTCATTGAAAGCGGGACTTCCGGTATTCAACCTGTAATCGCTATTAGGTGGACTCTGGAAATCGGTACGATGCTTATTTTCTAGAACATGAAGATAGTTATGAAAATATCGACAAAGTCTGAATCGCTGACAGACGATGGTGACATCCGCAACATTACACAACGTCGATCGCGTGGAAAGAAAGGACGATCGGGCGTCCTCCCCGAAGGGTTAAATCGATTGCTACATCGAGAGACCCGCCGCCAAAGTGCGTCGCCGTTGCACACTTGCACTGTCGGTTGTCGTCCGCGTTTCCCCTGACATTCCCGCGTAACAAATGCGATTCAGATACAGAGGAAGCGCATTGTAGAGGGTTTCGGACGACTCCGCGGCGCCTGTGGGAGCCGCGGGGGCTCGTTTTGGCACGATCCTCGATGACCGACTCTCTCCGCCGTGCCATTTCTTGCCCGGGCCCGACAACTGTGTCCTGAAAAGCGCGATATCTGCTGGAACCGTTCCAGACATTCGGTCGCGGCCACGTCCGATTTCGTGCGTTTATGGAAATTTAAATCCACTCGAGGCCCCCGGACGTTCTGCTTTCGGTCTTCGACCGGCCCGATAAATAGCATGCAAAACACATCACCCTTCATGCCCTCAATTACTCATCTTCTGTCCCAACACTCGACTCGTCCAGTCCAGTTTACCGGCGTGTTCGTCACATTTTTCTAATTGAAATGACTCCAAACACGACATCAGTTGGATCGCGTTTACTTGTTTATTCCACGACACAGTAGAGCCTCGATTATCCGAACAGTTACCTAACTACAGTCTTACATTGAACATTTGCTACGTCGAAAAATCTGTGGAAACGCTAAGCAAACATTCTCTGGTTGGTCAAGATATATATCCACGTCGGAACTTGCGTCGCGTCGGTGATTTCAACGGTGGCCCCTTTTCGGATGCATGGTGCGAGCTTGAGCAATGCTCATTGAACGAGGTGCACGTGCGCGACGCCTGCGTCTCGAATGCAATCGGCAACGGTGAATTCGCCGTCGAGTGGCGACACGGGGCATTTTCCGCGAGAATGCACTCTCTCTCGTCCTCTTCTTCGCGCCTCTCCTCTCGAACAGCTCTTATCGCGTATTTTTTTCTCCTTCGCCTTCCCGACCGACCGTTTGTCTTCCACATACTCGTTGCTCGCGAGAAATGCCCCTTGAACGCTGCGGAATTGCCTCTTTCGCTCGGCAATCCTTGCGATCCCTTTCTCCGAACGCGCATTCCACGCGGTTTGCGAGCTTCCGTTCTGTTTGACTACTTGCTCGCCGATCGTTGCAATCAAATTGCATCAAGAGCATCGAGAAAGACCTTATTTTCAACCCTTTCTATCCTGGGGCTGGGTATAGTCATTTTCCGGGGCTGGTTGCGGGCCAAAGGCAACTGCATCCACCAGTAAAAGGACTGTTCGTTAAATTTCGTACGGGGAATGCAATTCTGTAGTTATTTGGAATGTTGATATCAAAATACTACAGTATTCTACATACTAAATACACTCCGCGACAAAACTATCAGACATGTGCGAAATTCGATGAAAATTCTATGTAAGTCTTGAGTTTTGTCTTCCTTCATTCATAGTGTTATTGTTAACATTATATAGAAGTATATTCTACAGTTCTACGAAACATTGAAGTGTACAATTCCAAGAATTTGGGAAATGTATGTAAACATGCTATTCTTGTCGCGACAAAACTATAAGACAGTAGCTTTTCGTCAGTCGATCTTATACTCTAATCGCAGTCACAGTGTTAGAGGTAATTGTGTACTTAAAATGAAACATTTGTAATTTTGTTCTTACATAATATAACTACAATGCCGTGTGGGAAAAAGCTGACAGACAGTGAAATAAGAGTGATCGTAAATTTAAAAGAAAAGAATACTTCTACTTCAGAAATTTCAAGACTTCTAGCTTGACAGCACGGCAAATTGCAGCGCAAGAGCTGGCGTTCACACCAATATTCGTAATGGGCAACGGATAATTAAACGGGCCAAGCATTTAAAAAGACGAAAATTGCAGAAAAAACCGCCACTTACGAATCGACACAAAGCAACCAGGGAAGATTTTGCGGAGAGACATCTCCAGTGGGAAAAATGTGGAGAAAAGTTATTTTTTTATATAAAAAACGTTTCAATTTAGATGGACCGGATGGTCTTCCATATTATTTTCATGATTTGCGGAAGGAAGAATTGCATTTGCCAAGGAGGCAAATGGGCGGAGGCGGCATCATGCTATGGGCCCCACCGGAGAACCGATGTAAAATTTATTAACACCAGCATGAATGCAAATAAATATATAGAAATATTAGAAGAACAATTAACGCTACATGCAAGCACTATTGCATGTGAAAATTATATTTTCCAACATGATAATGCCGCTGTGCATACAGCGAAACGTGTAAAAAAATATTTTGAAGACCGTAATATACAAATTTTACCATGGCCTGCGAGGT
The DNA here is from genome assembly GCA_933228785.1 of Lasioglossum pauxillum. NCBI lineage: Eukaryota > Metazoa > Arthropoda > Insecta > Hymenoptera > Halictidae > Lasioglossum > Lasioglossum pauxillum. The sequence goes on along the minus strand of OW121701.1, from coordinate 33,082,449 downwards.
CTCCAGATCTAGGTGCACGGTAGTGCACCAGCCAAGTTCTGGCACTACCTCCTTTTACACGAAACAACTTAGGCGTTTTTTAGAGGTTTATAACTCGGCACTGGAGGCAGATGGAGAGATGTAATTTCGTACACTTGTTAAATGCTATCATGTCTCAATATTGACAAAACATTAATCTTCCAACATTAGTAGGTTCGGAGATATAGGACCTCAAAAATCGCTAAATTTGTCACTGATTGACTGACTGACTGACTGACTGACGATCATCAAAACCTTTTAAGTACTTCCCATTGACCTACAAGCTTGAAATTTGATACATAGGTCCACCATAACAAACTCTCAAAGGAATAATTATCAAAGTTTGAAATTTTACACATTAAAGGGTTGAAAAAAAACATTACGAAATAGGTACGTAGGATAGAACATAGCAGCATAACATATACATAAGGGTACTTTGGGATTATTCCTTCGACCATTTCCTCCAAACTGTATTTTCGTATGCGTGGGCGGGCCGGCCGGGCCTCTCCGCCCCCCGCCACCTATCCCTAACTAATTCTTAAGAGGTCGACGGGATAATCCCATAGTACCTACATAAGTATACGTTTTATTAGCTTCGAAGTCGCAACAAATACTGATGAAAAAAACAATCGCTCTAACGTAAACAAAAGAAACTGCACCGAGCATCGTCTATAGCGGCGGGGGGCAAATGGATCCGAGCGTCGCCGGCAGGGTGTTACTCTTCGATACATTGAATTTGGATTTTGTCTTGCAGATTAGAAAAGAATTTTTTTCCTTTGATCGACGCTGCGTTGTTTAGATTTTTCGGGACAAAGTTTCAAGTAGGTATAAATAGGTAGTAAAACGAACATGCATTTATTAATTTACTTAATGTCCACCTTAAAGATAAAAAATGTTTAGGATTTAATGAATCAGGAATAAGAGTAATACCTACTTGATAATTGATGAAATTTCAACAAAAAGTGATGAAATCCCAACAAAAACATTCTGTAAACAGGAGCCAAGTTCTTATGGCCGTAAAAAGTTGTGAGATCAAACAAAGTACGGCCAAGTTCGTTAGCTTAGAAATACCTCTTGCAATACTGAAAAAAGCGTTTGTAAAAATTAGTTTAAAAGAACGTATTTAATTTTTAAAGAGATGCATGAAGGGCTAAATTATTCAAACTTGGCCGCTACCTAACACCTTTTATGGCCATTAGTTTAGAAAGTAATGCATGTTCGTTTTACTGACTATTTATACCTTGTGACGTTGCAACTTTTGCAACGGAGCTTGGCTCCTTAATATTATAATACCTTGTCCCGTTTAATGTTTATGGTGTTTTTTTTCTTTGTTAGTTGATTATTTTTTCTAATTGCAGGAGGTTTTCTTTTTCTTTGTATTCTTGGTTTTGGAATTTTAGGGTCCGGTATTTGTACTTCTTCGATGTGTGGCCGTTACTTTTTAAACTAATGGCCATAAAAGGTGTTAGGTAGCGGCCAAGTTTGAATAATTTAGCCCTTCATGCATCTCTTTAAAAATTAAATACGTTCTTTTAAACTAATTTTTACAAACGCTTTTTTCAGTATTGCAAGAGGTATTTCTAAACTAACGAACTTAGCCGTATTTTGTTTGATCTCACAACTTTTTACGGCCATAAGAACTTGGCTCCTGTTTACAGAATGTTTTTGTTGGGATTTAAATATAATAGAAAACATCTGAGGAATTTTAGCACATGCTGTATATGGAAATCGGAAACAGTTTTCGTCGGTGAAAGAGTTGAAAGCTCGTATTGAAGAAAATGGGCCAAATTAAGTCAAGATCAAATAAAAAATTTATATAAATCGATACCACGACGATTAATTGATACTATAAAAAATAAAGGTGGCACAACAGATTACTAAAATATTTTTCATTAATTTCCACCGACTTTTTCTTACGTAAAATATACATTCTCTTATAGTTTTGTCGCACCTTATCTTATCAAAAATTAGAAATTTTAATGAAACTTTTTTCAATCTAATCCAACAACATTCCCGCTATGGAAATATATGCACTTTAGTTAATTCTTTGGATTAATAAAGAAAACTTTTACGAAAAAATTAGTATTAATAAAATATTAGCTAAAATCGCAGGTGTCTTATAGTTTCGTCGCGGAGTGTAAACACATACTACATCCACAAAATTCTTACAAGACCTTCACAATGCTGTTTTTCGCATACTCGTTTTTATAAGCGCACAAAATCAGCAAGATGCTTAGAGAACTTTCAAAACTCGAACACCGTGATAAAAGACAATAATAAAAGCTTCACCAGCATATGCCGGAGCCGGAGGCAACTCGACGAGCGAGAAAATATATCGAGCCAGTTCATTTTCCCTCGAAACGACGCGCTCAGAGGTAAACGTCGTTATTAATGGGCGCACGTATAAGGACATCGCGACGTCACGTAACAGCACACTGTTTACGCGTGTTTTCGTGAACAGAGGCTGTATCCAGCAGAGACACACGATCGGTTAGAAGAACGTTGTCGGACCGTTTCGACACAGGAAATTAAAGTAACTCGCTCGTAGCGAGCCCGCGACACGCCGCGCCGTTCCGTTTATATGTATTCAGAGACAAACTGGAAACGCAAAGAAACTTTCTCGCCAAGAGGTGGGGAGAAAAATAAAATTTTACGGCGTCGTATCTCAGCCGGTGGGAGCTCGGTGGGAGTCTACCGAATGCAACGAGCTGCGGAAAACCGAGGCTGCGGGACGCAATTCACGGCGAAGCAACCTCGAGAGGCGCAAACAGACGCAACAATGAGGGACAAGTTGTACGAGGAAGGTCGAACGCGGACTTTCAGACTGGAAAAGTCAGCCCGGAGGATTCTCTAGCCCCGGGAATCCAGTTGGTTATGCTTTATTCATGAGGGCCTGCTAAATGCGACCGCGGATATCGCGTTTCAGCCACTCGGATGCCAAACTGATCGGCTCCGTGAAACGAAAACGATGTTACAGAATTATTCCTTGAAAATTCTTCTGAGAAATTACAAATGCGTGAGGCTGACTGCAGATTTTCTATTGTACAGTACAGAATTACGGTGGCACTGTGGATCGTTATATTATTTGTTCTCTTCCGTTGATTGGGTGGTCTGTTTATTATTATTGCCTGGCGATACGTAAAGCGGCGGTATTTCGCCGACTTGTAATGAGGACGCGTCCCCTGACGCGGAATATTTTAAGGTTCTGTCTCCTCGCGACCCTGGGAAGGATCCTGGAAAAAGGGAAAGGGGAGACCGAGGTCGCAAATTGAAAGTTAAATTTTATTTTCCTTCCTCACCCGCTGGGAGATTACCCGGCACGCTTGTGCCATTTCTGTTTCTGCTGTTGCCTGGAATTTGGTTCGTTTAATCCGGTCGGGTCTCGAGGATTGTTTGAATTTTTTGGGTCGGCGGGAAAGGAGCGGCTTATATTCGATGTTTATGCGTCGGCATGAATGTTCATGAATATTCGGATACTTGAAACTAGACTGCGAATCTTTATGCAGAAGTTTTTGTACGTCGTTTTGTAGAAACCGAAGGGGAACGTTAGAAAAATCCTGGGACGAATAGTAACGTATTAGGCCATAAATCATTTCTGCTTTAGCGTTCCAAACTTTCGCGGGCAAGTTGAAGAAAAATGTTCCAGCCAGTGAGTCAAACATTTTTTCGGAAAATCCGTAGTCGAGGTTCGATGTAAAAAAGAAAATTGCATACGACGAATCGATGACCAGAAGTCCCGGCAGCCACCCCCGCGGCAGTTTCTTATCTGTTCCGATAACAATGGGCGGCGAACAGGGTGGCATCGAAGGCGGCACGAAAATAGCCCCAGTCACGTGTAAACGAAAGTGTACGTAGTGTGATTTACGGCTCATCTCATGCTTGATCGATACACAATGGCGGTGCTCGTCTCCGCGCTGTCGAAGGAAACGATGCTAGGCTGGCGGCGGGGGCAGCGTGGAAATGGCGTCGGTATCCTTTTGCCAGCGATACATAAAGGCCAGCCTCTTATGCCCGTCAGCACGGTAATGATTTCATCCGAGGTTGGTGCCCGGGCCAGCGAAAAAGAGGGACGAACCGCCCCCTCCACCTTCCCCGGAAGACAGGAATTGATAGATTTCTCTCTTTTGTGAGCTCGGGAACCATGCAAATATTGAACTGAAAGCACAGGGCTCCTTAAAGCACTCCCATGATATCGGACCTTCTCGTGGAAGGGGTTGGATTCCGGAGAAAGACGCTGCGGGGTGGAAAAAGCAGGGGAGAGGAACGGGGGGAGAAACGGAGGGTAAGATTGGGTTGGTGGGAAGTTGGAAAACAGGAGAAACTGAGGGGAAGAAGTACAAAAACAGAACGAAAAGGAAATGTATAAAAGTTAGCGCTGGAGAAGCAGTTGTTTGGCAAGAACTGCAGTATCCAATCCGTTAATTGTCAATACATGTTCTACCCCAAACATGCGAACAGAAAAACGCTTCAACATATTATTATAGTATTTCGACGAAGTTCTTAAATTGCCAAACGTACCACGATGTTTCCCAAAATTTGAACCAGATGGGGCCGCCGGCCGTAGAGAAGTTATTAATTGACGAAGCTGAGGAGTATGTCCTATTGTCAACGCCCGAGACGCAATTCCAAGTGCCACTGCAATTGTTAACTACGCGGCAGAGTGCATCGCAAAGGGATAGAGACGTAAACGCGAGGAATGCGATGGGTTAGACAAGAGCAGGCGGAAAGGGTGCAGGGTGAGAAAGGTAAAAGAAGGTGATCGAACTGAGAAGTGAAACGGGGACAGAAGCAAATAGCGCTGATGGGCGGGGACATCGGCGAGAGAGCGGAGGCGGAAGAAAAGGCCAGAGTGCCTAAGTCGAGCGGGTTTCCGCTTTTCCGTCCGTGTCACCTTTCCACCTTCGACGTCTTGAACGATAGCTCCGGCATGGCATCCGGGGCTTTTTGTTCATCGTTTTTCTCGCGTTTCATCGTGCTCGCCCCTAAACCGCTCAACCCGCTCTCGGCTCTTACCTTTCCCGATCAAGCGGACTTTATTCTGGCTGAGAGAAGTTTGAGGCCGCCTCGAACGAGACGCCTGGCTTCGCGTGAACTGGAAATCGTACCCGTCACTTCGGATTCGGCCGCGATTCGGTTTGACGTCGAAGCGAATCTGATCGGCACGTTCGAAACAGAAACATTCGCCAATCCTCTATCTTGCTAGCCAATCAATTCGAGCGAAACGCTCCTGAAACCGTACATACTAGAATTTTAGAACCTCTAGACCTGGGATAAGGGATACGAACTTGGATAAGTGGTGGCAGTGGTCGTCGGAACTCGAAAAACCCCTAATCCTACGGTTTCAGCCTCTTTGAAGGGCGGCTACTCCGGAGATTTGCGTTTGATCGATTTTGAGGGCATCGATATGCGAATTAAGAGTCAGATCGTCTTGCTGGCTTGTTCTGATGCTAGGAAAAATTCTTGGTGATCAACAGAAGCAATTACTCGGCCTCTTCCGTGACAGGAAGCAAAGAGGTCAGCCGACGAGCTTTGTTTCCGGATTTACAGAGCTCGCCGAGAGAATTCGTTCGATGTTTCTGCATGTCACGCCCAGTGTTCGCGAGCCTCCGACACTTGGACGAATAATGAAGCCCTGAACCCGCGGAAGTTAAAAAACTTCCTACCTTTCGAGGCTCATGCTCATTTCCGCCAGCGAAATCATTCTCGAAGGATATTCGGGCTCGGTGTAATTGAATGCGGACCTCGATTTTCTGGAACGGAATACGCGTGGTTCTCCTAATCTTATTCCAGGAAATGTTTCCTGCAATTAAAAGTTTGAAAAATGTAGGAAGTTTTCTTACTTGCATAGGAATTAGACCATAATAATTAAGGACTTGTGACCATACAGGGTGTCCCAGCTAACTTGACCACCTTGAATATCTTTGTTGATTTTAAAAATACGTCAAATGTCTGAAGGACAAACTTGAATGGTAAAATGGGGTCATACGATACCAAAACAATTTTTGGTTTTATGCAATTTTTTTTAGGGATATGAAGGTCACCTACATTTTTTTAAATGGAATGAGGTATTTTTTATACCGTATATCGATAGAGTATCAAATTCTGAGTATAAAAGTGTTGACCATCATATGTCCTAAACCTAATAGTTAACGAGATAATATCCAAAGAAGAAAGAAAATTGTTTGGATAATATCTCGTAAACTATTAGATTTAGGACACATGGAGGTCAATACATTTTTACTCGGAAATTCGATAGTCTATCGATATATGATACAGAAAGTAGGTGTTTCTATTAAAAAAAATCAAGGTGTCCTTGAAATGTCCTCTATGCCTCCACCCACGCAGAAAATGTTTATGTCACCATATACCCCCCTCTGTACCGTGCAAATTTTGTTGATAACATTTTTCCATATTATTGCAAATAACGGAGATATTCAAGGTGGGCATAGTTATTGCCCTATCCTGTTTACAAAACACATATCAACATCCTTGTATATTATCTCGTTAACTATTAGGTTTAGATATAAAGGTCAACACTTTTATACTCAGAACTTGATACTCTATCGATCTATGGTATAAAAAATAGGACATTCCATTTAAAAAAATGAAGGTGACCTTCATATTTCAAAAAAAAATTACATAAAAACAACAATTTTTTTGGTATCGCATGAGTCCCATTTTACCATTCAACCTTGTCCTTCAGACATTTGACGTATCTTTAAAAGCAGCAAAGATATTCAAGGTGGTCAAGTTAGCTGGGACACCCTGTATATTTCATACAATGATTAAAATCTTCTGAACGTGATTAAAAATGTCCATGATGTTTACAAGCTACAGATATTTTTTCTGTTCGAGAAACTGGTCTAACGCAACTTGGAAAATGATGACAAACATTTTTAGAACAATGGACGTGTAAGAAAAGAATTGATTGACCACTGTCCAACCTTGTAGGAAGTAGTGAGTCCTCTTTCTGAATTAGCGTAGGGTCCAAGGCCACCCGAGCTTTCAAATCCTGTACGTCCAAACCTTTTCTCCTTTTCATAGCGTTTATTTCGTTCCTTTTCAACTTCTCCGGCGCACTTCGCCCCGATAATGATCTCCGAGGTCTCGCGTAGCCCTCGTTAGATCTTTTAAGTCTTCTTAACGTTAGAATAGAACCTAGCAAATACCACTTAGTATACTGAAATTAGATTCCACTGTTGCGTCACGAGAGTTTACTGTTACCAAGGTTCCCCGCCTTTTCTTTGCATCGCCCTACCCGTTTCACCCTATTTCTATGGACTTTATCCCGCCAGGAAAGTATTACCTTGACCCACACGCTTTTCCGTTTTCTCTTACTGCGCCCGTTTCGCGAGAGATACGCCCCGGGTTAAACTGTCGAACAGAAATTTCGAAAATCCAAGATTCCACGAGATACTGCAACGATTCAGCGGAAAAGGAAACATCGTTGCTTATCGCTGGACTGTTCAATTTTCTTCCACAAAAGATGCGAGACTTGGAAATTTATTTCCTTTGCGGGTGGACCCATTGCGCGGAATGCGTAGTAAAAGTGTAGTCGATGAGTTGTACATTTCGCGAATTTTTCAAGATTCTTGTAGAATATAAGTACATATACGGACGGAGATCCACGGTCTACGCTTTGTTCTTCGTGAGTTCTCTTCGTGCATTTTTTCAATGTACAAAACATTAATCATCTGCGGTATAGCGATTCCTTTCCCTACGAATTAATTAATCAGCGCTCCGCTCAAGTTACACGATTTATCAAAACTTGTTTCAAGGAAACACGAAGACGGAGTTATCAGTTGGAAGTTCCGAATAACTGCGCAGAGGCCGTCGTTACAAAATTTAGTAGAACCTTGGATCCTTTTCACCTTTACATACATATCATGATCAATGGAAATCTCGCAAAGCAACTTTTTGGAATGAAGTTAAACGAACATTTCTTGTGGCGATAGAAGGAGACATTCTAAAATCAAAAATTCACTTTTACACGAGATGGTCGACGAAAATCACTGTACGAAACTGCTTAGAACGAAGTTCATTGAACTGAAAGAATTCATGTAATAGAGGGAGAACATTTTTCGAGGTCGAATGAGATTGGAAATTCACTGATATTTTTACTGGTTGTGTTTCGCGAGAAGGGCGGATGGAACGAAAGGAATTCGACAGTGTCAAGATGGCCCGTTAATTATTTCGGCCACGTTCCGATTTCTTTCGCTGCATCACGCTCCCATCGGTTCCGTTTGAAAGCAATTTACGCCAGCAGCATGAAATTTACCTTTCCCCCTGTGATCGATAGTGTTCTGTGACCTGTGGCACTGGCATCAAGACGAGGACGGTCGAGTGCAGGGACGCTGTTGGTTCCATCTCGACGGACTGCGATCCTGTTGAACGGCCGCACACCGAGCAGGAGTGCAAAACAAACATCGTCTGTCCGATATGTAAGTTTTATAAGTTACATTGCTATGCAGCTACGTCGAGTGCCATTCCCGTGACGACCAGTTCGAGCTTATACAGGGTGTCCATCGATTAGAAGCTCATTTGCGTTCTCCAACCCTAAAAGCTGAAGACTTGCCCTTATTTTGCGAACTACTTCTCGTGGAAGTATCACGCATCATTATTTGAAGAAGTTTCACGCTTCTAAAATCTGCGAACTTTTATGCACATATAAATAAAAAACGTACTCAATTTTCAAGTGTCTATTAGAGGCCTGGCCAACCCAAATGATTTCGTGGGCCACTTTGATGACGCGTAACGTTACAGTGGATCGCACTTTAGATAAACAGGATTTTAAAAATTGTAATATTGAGTTGGCAAGTAAGTTCATTCGGTTTTTTACATTGGAATACATCACAAAAACCGAACGAACTTATTTGCCAACCCAATACAAATACCAAATGAATAAAACTATATTGTTATACTGTGGTTCAATATAATTAACTCTCGAGTCTTAATTAATGAGATATTTGTTTATCTTTTCTTTCACTTAATTTTTGTAAATCAATATTTACGTTCGACGTTGCACATCTTTTGTTAGCTGGTTTTCTAAATTGGCATCAGTTAATGAAGCACTTGATGAACTCTTCGTAAATTTCATCTTCGAAAACTGTTTCACAAACATATGTGGATCCAAAAGCACTTACAACTCGTTGTGCAAAATATCTTAAGTTGGAATATCTCTCGGATGTAATACATGTAACTATTGTAAAAATTAATTTTTGATGTAGACGCAAAAATTTGTTTCATTTCTTTGTTGCATTGTAACTCAATTATATCAAAGATATTAAATACAGAACTGGAGTTCGTAGTCGCACTTGCGCATTATAACAATGACACATCATTTATTTAATATTTTTTTAATACATATAACGACGACCAAAAATTTCAATAGAAATATAAAATCGCCCGGCGGGCCGCATAATCTAACGTGGCGGACAGCGTGTTGGCCAGGCCTGTTCTATTACATAGAAAATTATAGAAAAATGATACGACACCCTGTGTAAAACCAAGAACAGCGATTTCGCGCGTGAACGGCTTAAACTGTGGTTACAGCGTTATCATTGCCATTGACACTCCCACATCTATCGAGAAACAATATCCCACAACATTATTGGCTTTAAATAAACAATTTAATATTTTCGGCGCTAAGGTTCGATCAAATATTACTTACACTGACAAGTAACACTACCCAACTGATACTCACTGATTTGAATGAAATCTAACGTACTTATTAAATACCGAAAAATATTAAATACGTGTTTTTTTGTTTCGGCTAAATACGCTTTTTAAGGGTAGAAAGCACCCCTCAATCTCTGGAGATGGAAACGTTTGTGGCTAATTATTTCTTAAAGGATACAGTTTCTCAAGAAAAGTGCTAGATCCAGAGTTGTACAGTTCAGAGTGATGCACTTGATGGCGTCCTTGAAATCGACCTTAAGTCGATTTTCAAGGTCAATTAAATTTTTAAATAACAAACCGGACTTGCCGGATTTAGCAGTTGCCGGAGCTTGAGCGCATCCTGTATCTATAATCAGAAATTTTATGCGATGACTCTAAATCTGTCTTCAGAATTGATTTGTTGCTTTATTTTCCCAAAAAAGAAAAAATCAGACGTCATGGGAAAATAGGCTCAAATTTATAGAAAAAATATGAATCCTTTAAGAAATAATTAGCCACAAACGTTTCCATCTCCAGAGATTGAGGGGTGCTTTCTACCCCTAAAAAGCGTATTTATTACTTGTGAGTAACATTGTACTGTGAGTAACATTTGATCGAACCTGTAGCGCAGAAAACATTAAATTGTTTATTCGCACTATCTACGATCGACATAAAGGAAAATTCATTACTGGCTTTCATGTACAAAGATCATTCTGAGTGTTTCTAAAGTAACCCTCTCACACTAACGAGAAATTTATCTCACTATTTCGATAAATTATCCACCGAGATCGCAGAAATCTTTTCCACTTTCGCCCTTGAATTCCGGGACAAGATAGGAAACGATCATTTTTCAGACGCTGATGAGATGACTCAACCGCTGATGCAGCCATACCCGCCCCCGCCAGTGTCGGAGAAGCTAATCGATCAGCCGATTCCATCGGAATCCACGTGAGTACTATCCGAGATCGCTACTATAACAGTGAAACACGGTGAAACGCGTGTCGTCCAGGTGTCCTGAAACGTGCGTAGAAGGTTGATAGAGCCTCTCGTCGCTTGCCCGGGAAAGAAACTTATTGTACAACAGCTAGATAGAAAATCTCTCCGTGTTGAAAGGATTCATTTCTTGACGTGAATTGATCTGTCCCGACAGATATACGATCTACTTTGCCTGTGGCTGGTTGTATCTGAGGTATCCCATTACTGTGTCTCTTTCTTCTATCACTTTAACTCTTCTTCTCTGTCTTTTGTTTCTTCTTGTTCTCTACTTCCACCCCTCGCCCCCACCGCAGTTTCACTTGCACCCCCGTTGTCAGTCTCTATTTCTCTTCTTCTTCCACTTTTTTTATCTTCTACCCTGCTCCCCGGCTTTCACCGACCTCCAGACGTCGCGACGCATCCCCTATCCGCCTCCTTTGAATTTTCCTCTGTTTTTCTTTGTTACTAAACCACCAAACCACCCCTCCTATCCAAACCGCACAACCCCGACAACGCTTGCGTAGAAATTCCCCGCACGCTTTTGTAACTCACCGCAGAGCTACGAAGTCCGACGAGGCTTCTCGTTTTAGAGCTAAATCAAGGTTAAGTTTTAGAAGCATCCATCCCCAACACCAACCTCCGCGACAGCTTCCGCGATGAGTTTAAGCTCAAACGCTTCGCCCTCGACTCACCCCGTTCGTTTATCGATCCTCTTTACCACAGAACAATCGGGAAAAACGCGTTTTTAAGCGAGGTCCTCTTCAAGAGGATCGAGAAGCTTTTGTGCCGGCAAACAAAGTCTGTAAGGGTGTTCCACCTAATTAGCTTCTCCAACTTCAATAATTACACTCGCTTCTTTCGTAACTCATGTAACTTACCGGTGGCTTCGTGCCACGTATTATTTCCGTAAGAAAAGATTAGTTAATTGTGCGGAGTAATGTATGCCGATTGAATCTTTGCAGATTTCAAGCTCATTCAAGGGTTGAACTGCAATTGATACGCGAATCTCTGGCACTCTTGAAAAAAGCAACGCCTTCGAGTGCGGATGAGGCGCATCAGCAGGAAATTCCGTGGGGGAAGGCGATTAGTAGTTTCATTTAATGATAATGTTTATTTCGTTCGTCTCGCAAGAGAATAGAAATTTTTCGGCGAGCCGAGGAGAATAGTTTCGCGACAGTCTCCATTTTCTGCTGACGCGCAACAGTTTTCCAACTTGAATCTCTCTCCAACCCCGCCGCTGAAATTCAACGGAGCTTAATCTCCCCAGCCTCCAGTTTCTTCTTCTCTCTCTCTCTCTCTCTCTCTCTCTCTCTCTCTCTCTCTCTCTCTGCTAGATTTTCCTTTTTCTTTCTTTCGCTTAACGTTTTCCTGCCTCTTGCTCCTAATGCATTTATGAGATTACGAGATTTACCGTGATTTAATTAGCGCATAACGCGAATGCCGTAGAACAAGCATTAGCATAGACTTACGATGATAATGTTACGTCGACTATTATCGTACACCGTTTCTTCGCCGATGTTTCCTAGCCCACCCTCCACCCCCTTAGTCCTTTTTCTGGCTTGCGCATTCCACGGTAACCCCGTAGGCTTAGCATGCATAATTTATAGCGTAGAATTGTCTACACGTGCTCGCCTGTTCGATTTTACGCAGGTTCCTGCCTCCAGATTTCTTCCTCCTGCGAGGATCGACGTCCTTTTTTTGCCGTTATCTATCAGTTGACTTACTCTGATTGAATCGAGTAGGTTTGAATGTTAATCGACTGTCTGCGATATACGAAGCAGGTTTCTGAAACTATATGATTTATTTTTCGAAATTGAACTTTTACCCTTCAGCGCACGAGTTCTTTCACGCCTGCGGTAATTACAAAATTTCTTCTTGAAATTAATGGTAATAATATATTAACGCTCTTGGATTCATTTAATTTCTCCATTGTTCTAAATTGCACCACATCATTCTTGTCATAAATGCATAGAATCCGCAGTCTACTGATGCTGGAAGGTTCACCGTTAATTTTGGATAAAATCTTTCAAAGCGAGAGTACGGCAAAGAGCTTTGGCAACATTGCCCGTGCAGGAAGCAGAGTCGATTTCTAGTCAGTCGAATCGTGAATGGCAGGGTTAAAAAGATTATTGACGACAAGAATCATCGATTCGCGGCCGAAAATAGACACTCGAAGACTTCGGTACGAGTTCTCTCTCTCTCTCTCTCTCTCTCTCTCTCTCTCGTCTCGTGTCGAATGAACGAGAATCGAGAGGAACGACTCCATCGTTCTCTGAAAAGCCGAAACGCGAATAACCGAGCATTATTTATTCAGTTTAATCGATGACGCGAGAGACGTGCACGCGTCGCTTTAGGAACTACACGAATAGCTGCAGAGGGCCAATAAATTCCTCGCGCTCTGCGAGCGTCACGACGTTTGTCCAACGAATAAAAAGAGACGAATGCGCTCGCGTAGAATCAGCTCCTTTCATGTTCGTTGATTTATCGCATTTTCCCAACCCGAGCCCGGGACCAATGAATAACTGTTCGCTTCAAGCCACCGTTCCAAATACTGTCGTATTATATCGCGGTGATTGTTCAATTATTTCTCCCGGCTCCGTTCGAGCCATTAAGAACACATCTTTCGGCTCAAATATTGACTTCTAGCTTCTAGCAAAAAGGTATTGGTCGTTCAACGCTGGCTAGAGATGCTAGATGAGGAGGTAGAATTGCTGGATTAGTGAAACCTCTGTTATTCGGACTAATAGGAAGACGCGAGCTTTTTCTATCAACTATAGAATGTTTTAGAATAATATTTCAAAGGAGGGGTAACAGATAAAATCTTGGAGGAATGTGGATCGTCATGATAATTTCAAGAAAACGGATTCGAACAAAACATTTTCACTATGCTAGAGGTTCTATCAGTGCCGTAACGAGGGTATGAAGCGCCTGTGGCAAGTGTCTAACTTTTGCGCCTCCCCGTAACGCAATAATGGCAAAAAAAATAAAAATTTTAATGTAACAAGTTAAATTTTACTAAATGCAATATATTAAATACTATTAAACTCATCAAAATGAGGTGCCTGTATAAACAATAATGTGTTTGTCAAGGTATTTGTATGAATAAATAATATATAAATAAGAACAAATTCTTATTCATATTCAATGACGACAAAATAAAAGAAATACAAAACATAGGTATATGTTAAAATAATATTGGGTTGGCAAATAAGTTCGTTCGGTTTTTGTGTTTTATTCCACTCTAAAAAACCGAACGAACTTATTTGCCAACCCAATATAATAAAAACATAAAACAGTTCAGCATTTTTTATAAAGTAATTTTTATCGTTTTTCATTTGCAAACGCATCTATTATATCGTTATAATTTAATGTTCTGGCAACATCTTTTTCAATTGATATTATAGACCTGTTTGTTAATTGTTTTTGTCCAATAGAAGAACGAAGGTACGATTTTACGATTTTAGAGTTCGTAATTTTTTTGCAAGATTTGAAAAGCGTCCAAGCGACGCTCAACCGGGTCGGTATTCTTTGTTTTGCGCCCAAAACCCAGTTGCGCCATTGGCGGGCGTCTCTTTCGCCACGCCCTCGATACGGCACGGGGTTCTATCATAATGCAATGAAGATCAAATTAAAGTTAAACGTTTTCAAACATTTTCCTATGTCGACTTTTAAAAAGCCAACTTTGAAAGGTTTCTTTGCTTTGGGAAACTTCGGAAAATTCGCAATCCGAAAAACCTGATTCGAATTGCTCCCAGGGGCAGCATTCAATGACCTCCAAGTGCCAGAATATGAGTCGCTCGTTTGCCACACCTCGTAGATCCTAAGAAAGTTTAATTCACTTAATAGATTATAGTAAAGATTAATTGAATCGCCATAAAATATTAACTTGAAAGACAGTTAATTAGCGTGTGAGCGGCTCATACCTCTAGCTCCGCCCAGAGCAGCTCCAGTGGGCGTGGTCTCGCTCTCGTCAGCGAGAGTCACTCTCGCGAGATCCCACGGTGAACCAGTCAGGAACAGCCTCGACTGCAACTCAAAATGCAGGAGCCGAAATTTCGAACGGTATCTCGAACGCGAATCATCATCATACTGATCGACCCTCCAGGTTCATCGCCGACGATTGGTCGCCGTGCAGCGTCACCTGCGGCGAAGGCATCCGGCATCGCGACGTCAAGTGCAAGATATTCCTCGAATTCAGTCGGACCATCGCCAATCTGCCGGATCGACAGTGCTCGGGCCCGAAGCCGATCCAGACCGAGAAATGCGTACTGGACCCCTGTGGAATGATAGAGAACAGTCTGTCTTATGGTATCGACGCTGTCGGCGACAGCGGATACGCTGAACCCAGCCTGACCGACGACAGCTATAGACCGCAAGCAGGCAGTTCCGGAGGAAGTGGCTACGATTCTGGGATCAAGGTTGCGCCAGGAAGCGACGTTCAGACCACCTACTCGTGGAAAGAAGCTGGCTACACTCCTTGCAGCGCTACGTGCTTAGGGGGTGAGTCGGATTTCGATGAATTTAACTTCGAACGACGTATTTTTTAAAAGATTAACGTAATGCAATGAAAAGTTATTGCACGCTTTTTAACACTAAACCTACCGACAGCGCCCGCTCGCGCTCTAGCGGTTACGTCGCCCCGGACAAAAAAACAAATTGCCGTCCCTTATGAATATACATATATATGTATATATATTTTTTTTTTAAATAAAGGTACATATTTTTTATCTTCAATAAAAATCAAATCATTTTATCTAAACTAGAGGGCTATTGTTGCTCGCTCGCGAGTAGGGTTGTTTTTGCTCGCTCGCTTCGCGAGCTCGCGGGTAGGACTGCTCTTGCGAGAGGGTTAGTGATACGCATGACTAGTAGGGCCTACTGATATTAATGTTTTTTATTTGGTGTTTGACTCTCCAAGAGTCACACAAAGAACTTCCCGATTCGTTACTCCTTCGTCAACATCGCTAACATCGTTTTTTTTTGTACTTTCATCGATATTCTCCCAAAATGTATTCTTGGGAGTAGAGATGATAAATTCACTGTTGCATTGGAATAACTTTCGATTATTCCAAGCGATAACATTAGCATCAGTTAAAAAAAAAATTTTTTTTAATCTAAAAAAAAAATTTTTTTTAAATCTAAAAAAAAAATTAAGAAAAAATTTTTTTTTATGTGATTGCGTTTGGTTCTTTGGTGGAAAATTTTCGTCCTCCCTTATAAATTGCATTGTAGAATCAACTCTTTTCGAAAAAAAACTAAAAATCTAAAAAACTACTTGACCAATATGGACCAAAATCTAATCAGCTCTAAGCTACGACGGGGCACATCGATTGCATCATTCATCATCCTGATCGCGTTGTTACTTTTTCTGAAAACGTTAACGAAAAATTTGATAACATACAAACGACCATACGCACACACACACACACACACACACATACGAACATTTTGCTGAAAATAGTCTAAAATGACTGCAATGACCATGAAACGTGAAGATCTGCTAAAAAATCGATTTTCGATTTTCGGGGTAATTACAATAACTTCCCTATAAAATCGGGAAGTTAAAAATTTTAATGAAAGCATTTATTTTAATGAAAGCAAATTTTCTATTAATTGGGTATTTAACACATCAATATTTTTCTCACAGTTACAGCCAAAATGGCGCCCCTAAATTTTCGCGCCCCGGACAAATGTCCCTAGAGCGAGCCCTGCGACCGACCATCAAAAGTGACTGATGTGTATAGTATTCTAAAAATAACAAGATATTTTGTGCGATTTTTACTATAATATATACTGGAGTCAAAAAATATATACAATAAATTCCTATGAAACCACCAATTTCAATAATTGTCAAATAAAAAATCTGAAATGCGTCATTTGACCCCTCGTGGTACGTTTAGTGTCAAACAGCAACGTGGAACGTTAAATTGATGGAAGTAATGCCGATTGGGTGACTGAATAGTACCCACCAGCGATCGCAAATAGGAAATTGACTATTAATTTGACAAAAGTTCATTAGAATTGCCATTTAACAAGGACCGTTATCGGGGCTCATAGAACCTTTCAGTGGAATTATCTACTTCCGACCGTGATCATTAGTGTTCCATAAATACGGTACTTCAGTCGACGATAATCAGCTGGGAACATAAGTCAGGGTATTATCGAAAATCAGATCCAAAAGGATTAACAGAGCGTACCTAGGGTTCGTTTTGCAGGGGGCGTTTAGTTATTCTGGATAATTTGATGAGATTGTGCTATTAACGCCGCTTAACGACGGTCGAATATCGAGTCGATATATAAAAGCCGCCGCGATTCGTATTAATGTATCCGGCGTAAGAGCAAAAATCTTCGATCAATAACATAAATCAATCTTTCGACTTTTCTAGGTGTGCAGGACCTGATAATTAACTGCGTGAGGGACGACACGGGGAAAACCGTAATGCCTCTGCTGTGCCCTGTGGAAACGAAACCGGAAGCGAGAATAAGAGTTTGCAATGACCATCCCTGTCCTCCGAGGTACAATGTATATCAAATTAAAAACAGTAAAAGTATTTACAGAAATAAAAAAATTTTTTTAAATACCACGTTTTTAAAACGGACTAAAAAGTATAAAATAATTTTTCCTAGCCCCATACAGATTCCTAAACCCGTACACCGAGTGGGTACTACCGAGCGTCGCGCGGGGAGGTGTAACGGTTAAATTTATTAATAATTTATATCTCCTAAACGCATAGGCTTTTTTAACAAAATTTTTTAAATATTGTATTGTTATCCAGTTCTGAGTAAAATTTCAAGTCTCTAGCTCATCGAGAAGTTAGTTTAAAATCAATTGTAAAATTTGTACCGAACAGACAGACAGACAGACACAAGAAAGCAAGCTAATAAAAACGTAGTAAAATGACAGAATATGTACACGTTATGATTTTGATCTTTGCAACTGATTGTCGTTCGCAGATGGAATTTGAGCGAATTTTCGCCGTGCATGAGCCCATGCGGACTCGGCATACAAACGCGGGACGTCACCTGCATACACGAGGTGACAAGAGGATCTACAGGTAAGACAGTAGCGGTGCCGAACAAGATGTGCCCGCAACCACCACCGGCAGACAGACAATACTGCAACGTGTGGGACTGCCCCGTGAAATGGAGCACCGGCAAATGGGGCAAAGTATGTTCCTCTTATTCCTTCACGATCTTGTACTTATACTCCAATGACTGAATTCTCGCCATCATAATATTCATTGGTTTCATATTAACACGTTTGCTACCACCAATTATTTCGTAACTCTCAGCACTCTACCAACTAGTGATGTTCTGAACTATTCCTTAATTGGTAAATTGATAGAGGCTAGATAATAATATTTTTCTCAAGTGAAGCAACTAAAATTTTATTCGTAATAAATATACAGTAAGGAGCATAACTGATTCCACACACTTTAAATCAGAACAACTTTTGTATGAATGGACCAAACGACTTCAATTTCTCTGTAAGGCTAGAAAAATTAGTTTAGTAAATGATGTGTAAGAAATATGTTGAAAAAATGCATTTGGACGGAATTGTGAAAAACAATAGTAAAAATTTATTTTTACAACTTTTTTAGCTGGGCCAATAACGAAAATTTAAAAGATGTGTTTGATCAAGTTGTATAAATTATATACGCTCCGAAAATTTCATTGAAATTGGTTAATTGGTTTACGAGTTATAATCGATCAAAAGTGGTAATTTGTAGTGTATCATAAAGTGGCAAGTTTTACCATTTTTTATCGTTTATAATTCGTAAACCAATTAACCAATCTCAATGAAATTTTCAGAGTGTATATTTTAACACATTTTTAAAATTTTCGTTGTTGGCCCAGCTAAACAAATTGTAAAGATCAATTTTTAGTATTGTTTTTCACAATTCCGACCGAATGTATTTTTTCAGCTTATTTATTAGACGTTATTTACTAACTAATTCTTCCAGCCTTATAGAGAAATTGAAGTCGTTTGATCCATTCATATAAAAGTTATTCTGATTTAAAGTGTGTGGAATCAGATATGCTCCTTACTGTAGGTACGTTTGCTGTTAAGATCCGGAAATAACCGGAAAGCGTTTTGCAGTGTTCTAAAACTTGCGGAGGAGGCGTGATGAAACGCAAAGTGACGTGCGACCAAATAATGGCCCAGGGACGTCAGCAAAGTCGGGAAGATCGCGAATGTCCGCCGCAGAAACCCGCTTCCGAAAGACCCTGCAACAGCAGGCCCTGCCACGACATGGATGCTGGTTCCTTACCGATTATTTCCAGTCAAAACACCACGTACAACCAGACCGATTTGAATGCGAAGGTGGATCTCAAAATCGGCGGAACCGCGAAGATATTCCAAGGCACGCCGTTCATCAAGATTCGGTGTCCCGTCAGGAAGTTCGACAAGTAAGTCTATAATTCGAACAGTTAGACTAATTAAATAACGCGTTTCTTTCCATTGCATTACGTTGTAATTGAATTGCATAATTGAAATTTTTGGTTAATTCAACTGCTAGATGATCACTGTAATCCTATGTGTTGAAGTAGAATACTCATATTCATCGTTCATAATAATATCTTGTGGTTTGAAGACTGGGTCTATATTTTGACCAAAACGAAAATTTCATCAGGTCGCAGATCATGTGGACCAAAGACAACAAGGAGCTGAGGAAATCGAGGAAACACAAGATCAGCAAAAAAGGTGCATTGAAGATAAACGACATCACAGCCTCCGATTCCGGGATTTATGCGTGTATAGGTAAATCTATTTCACAATTTTCAAATCTCGAAATAATGCTGTATAGAGGAATTAATATGGATTCATTTTTGTTACAGCGGGAAGTTCGCACGCGGAGACGCAGCTTATCGTAAAATTTCGTTCGAAGGAGCAGATTAGCAGCGAGGAGTATTTGCGAATAAGTAATTCCGTCTATCTCCAACGCAAGATAGAATCGAATTTGGACTCTGCTCCTGCGAATTCAGGTGAAAGTTTGTACACCGATCGAGCAGGTAAATTGTTCCAAACGTTATCGATCTTGAATCTATCCTTATTCCAAACTTACGAATTATATCTGGATTTATTTGACAATTCCCTAAATTGATAAAAGTGTATTCTCGCTAGTTGCGCCTTTCGTAAAAGATATAAAATTTCTAAGATTATTCGTGAATATCCTGCAGCCGCCTATGGGAACCGCTTCATTCCCCTCGACAGCGAGGATATCAGCCACGAACGATCATTTCCCAGCAACCCCACGAAGAAACCACAGAGAAAGCAGAAGACAAGTCCCACACCGCCAGATTCAACTGACTTGCACAGAGAACAGACAGTGACTTCGCAGAATCAGGTAAGAATCTCGCACGGAGATAAATAATTGTTCTCGAAGAAAAAATGATCGGACTCGAACCATTTCTCTGGTGTGATTAAGGATCGCAGCTCGTTGCCTTTGTTTATCCAAATTTCATCGAGTTACGAGCAATTTAATAGAAATGCGATCGTGTGACTCTCCTTTGATACGCTTCTATTAAATTATTCATGGGCACATTGAGTTATTCAGAGCTCGATGAAATTCGACAGACCGATGCGCGAAGTTACATATACAGAGATGGCCTGCAAAGTCATTAAATCTCATTCGATCAGACGCAGAGAAATTGACAGAGTTCAATCTCATTTTGATGACGCTTCGCATTTCCGAAAGACACGGTCAACTAATTTTCTTCCGGTGATCTTTTACTTTCCTGCTTGCTATATTTCTGGATCTTTGACGGCCATTTAATATGTCAGCCTGGACACCACGAATCCGTGGAATCGACTTCGTCAAGTGCCTCTACCCTTGTGCCGCACTTAACGTATTTTATATCGAGCCTGAAGGTGAGACTATCTAGAGTCCGAGGGACTTTCTGTTTTTCAAGTTAGTCCTCGATTGTCTTGGCAAAATAAAGGAACGCTTTACTTGTTACTAGCATTAAACATTGTTAAACAGTTCCGTTTAATTGTGTCGTCTGAAGCATTGTCTTCAGTGACAGTGTCGTATAATTTTGTCCAAGTAACATTCAATTATTTCTGATTACATCTTCCAATTATGTCCAAACTGTTGTCAAATGTTATCTGTTGGTGTAAGAGACAGTATCCGAACAGTTCCTGAATTGTCAATTACCCAACAGGAATACTGGCCGTTCCAAAGCGAATCATCAGCTAGCAGATCGCATAGGACAGCTCCGGTAGCATTCATCGACAACACTCGAAAAGAAACTGGGCCGACAAAGCACACCATGGCCGACAGGACCTCCGGTTTACGGTACCAGAACGTGGAAGAAAACTTGGACACTCTGTACCGCAACACCGCCATTCCAGACGAAACGTTCGGTCCCGACGAGGAAAGGATCTTCATCGACGTGGATCCCTACGATCTAGATGACTCCATGTTCGGATTACAGCACAGCGACCCCGTGAAGATCACGCCTGTTGCCAGCAAACAGACTCCGGTGACATCCGCGATTTTTGACAGAGACTACGTAGAAGAATCCTTGGAGAATGTCAAGAGACAACGGCAGGACAAACGTCACGGGAACACGAGGCCGAAAGAACAGGCCAAGGACCTGATCACGCCTGTCGCCAGCAAACAGACTCCAGTGACATCCGCGATTTTTGACAAAGACTACGTGGAAGAGTCCTTGAAGAATGTGAAGAGACAATGGCAGGACAATCGCCACGGGAGCACGACGCCGAAAGAACAGGCCAAGGATTTGGTCTCGTCTACCACCTCAGATGGCATTGGATTGGAGGTGTTTTACATTCCAGACTCGAGCACCGGACACGCAGAGTCCCACAGGAAAGAGACCGGCAGACATCACGACAGCACCGGGACGGAGCATGCTTACTCGACTATGTCGCTGAAGGAGTTAGAAGAGTTTCAGAGGAAACCCGATAGCAGGGAGAAAGAGATCTTGAATAGGACGGAGAACTACGCGGAAGAACTTGAAGAGGGGATGAAGAAACGGAAGACCTACGTGGAGAATGGTACGGTCGATGAGTCTCTCGCCTGGACCAGCACTAGGGACCCCGAGGAAGACCTCAGCGAGCTGACCTTGCTCGGAGATAGAGGATCTATCGAGAAGGAACAGGAGGAGAAGAGTGGACTTGTTGAAATTCGCAATGGTTCAAGCGGAGAAACAAATTTAGAAGATAGCGAAGAGAAAAAGAATAAGTCATTAAATATCGCTGGTGCACCTGGGCATAACGCTACAACAGATGCTTCGCTTGCATCTATGAGCATATTCGGTCAGTTTATTTGCGATAATTTTAATTTTGTGTATTACCTGCTAATGAATGTTACCTACTAATGAATGTTTTAGGCAGCTTTGTAACTGTAATATTGTTGTAGATACGTCAGAGGAGCGGATATTCGAGTGGATAACGACAGAGTGGTCCAAGTGTTCTCAAACTTGCGGGGGAAGTGGATTTCAGGTAATCAACAGTTAAAATTACTCATTATTAGACAGCGGATTATATGCATTTATGAGAAAAATGAGTAGGTGTAATTTAAATCAGTAAAAATATTAGAACAATTTAGAAATACTATTACATTATTGTCAACCTATCAAACATATTAAGAAAGAAAATCAATTTCTATTTCACTCTAGTTTGTTGCAATTCGGGTAGAAAATGTTTATTTTGTATAAAGATCCGCTGTCTACTCATTATTAATGCTCTTCTTGACTCCAATACAGGGTGAGTCTCGTAACGTGACGATCTCAAATAACTTGTAAGTTCTTTTTTATAAAAAAAAAATGTTCCAACAAATGTTGCATGGTTCCTAGGGGGGCATACAGTGCTGCAATCAAATTATTGTTACTTCGATTTTTTATCAAGATATGGAGGTCACCGTCAGTTTATTAAATAGAATGCCCAATATTTTTGATCGAACTCGGATGAAGCACAAAATCCTGCGTAAAAAAGTATTGACTTTCATATATCATAAATCTAATAGTTAACGAGATATGATCGATATAATTTCCCATATGTATAATAGCTAAATACCTGGAAGTAGTGTTCCTTTTTGAGATTTCTTTCTCGAGAATTTCTCGAGAAATTTTATAATTGGTTATTTCTCATTTCTCGAGAAATTACAGTATTTCTCGAGAAATTTAAATCTAGGAAAATTCTTATGAATCTCATTTATTTTATAACATATTTTCGGAAATGAACAAATACGTATGTCCTACCATCAGTTAAAATATGCTACATTTTAATGTAGGCATTTAAATATCTCTGTTACTTGTGATTATACGAAAAAATGTCAGAGGAGAAATTTGCACTGTTCAATAAGGTAAATATAATGGCAAAATAAAAAAATTTTTTGGAAATCATATTTCGAAATTTCAAGGTCATCATTATTTTTATTTAAAGGAGGTCATACAATTATTCTATATTCCTGTTAAGAAAAAAAGACAAATCCAACGATATGCCATGTTCCATAGTTAAGGTGAATTTCACAATTTTCAAAATTTTCAATTTAAGTGCGCCAGGTCATCCTTTTATCCGATCGCTCTCAAACTTTGCACAAATTTTTTTCTCGCGTAAAGGAACAATACTGGATAGTTGCGTGCATTGTATCTCGATATTGATTTTTTCTCCAAGTATAGCTTGGGTCCACCCTAATGTACATATTGGATAGGAATAAACATTAAAGTAATGTTTTCTGCGCTTTCGATAAATATTATCAACGATATTCCAAATATCATAAGTTTTCCAATATTTTTTTAGTTTATTAAAAATTCTAGAAAATTCTCGAGAAATATGGTCTTATTTCTCATTTCTCGAGAAATGAAAAATGTTGTAAAATCAGGAACACTACCTGGAAGCTAGTAGGTGCTGGAACTGATACCCTCAATTTGAATAAGTACATATGGAAAATGATTTCGATAATATCTCGTTAACTATTAGATTTATGATATACGAAAGTCAATACTTTTTTACGCAGGATTTTGTGCTTCATTCGAGTTCGATCAAAAATATTGGGCATTCTATTTAATAAACTGAAGGTGACCTCCATATCTTGATAAAAAATCGAAGTAACAAAAATCATATTGCAGCACTGTATGTCCCCCTAGAAACCATACAACATTTCTTTGAACATTTATTTTGTACAACAAATAACTTACGAGTTACTTGAGATCGTCACGTTACGAGACTCATCCTGTATACGCACAGATTTTAGTAATTAATAATTTCGTAGTTGAAGCGTCAAAGTCGCTAAATAAGTAGGTTTCACCAATTTGAAAAATTCTTTTGCTTGCACGAAGATACGCGGAGCTCAGTGCACAGTGCGGTCAACAAAGCCGCCGGGGAATTCGACGCGCATACAGTCCAGAGTGGTGATAGAAGCTAAATTCTGCGAAGACGCCGGACATCCAATGGTGCAGAAGGTGCGACAATGCGGGTTTGGCAAGTGTCCACAATGGCACACAACTAAATGGACACCCTGCGAGACGTCCAGGTGTTTCAACTGGAAAACAGCGATGCAGAGACGCGACCTTACTTGTCGTTTAGCAGAAGACGACGAGAAGGATCAACAAAACGTCACTTTGCTCGATCTGAGCAAGTGCGACGAGACCACCAGACCTCTGCAAAGGCAAGAGTGCTACAACGACGCTTGCAAAGGTGTTTGGAGGGTCGGCGAGTGGTCAGAAGTAAGCTTTTCAATAAAAATTCTGTAAGAAAGCTTCGCGAGACGTTTCAGATTTCAACAAACGAATACAGAAAATGCGGAAACGTTTTGCACATGTTGTTTGTAATATGGTTTTCTGTGACCTTGACATGTTTGAAATTGTCTGCAGTGCATGGCACCGTGCGAAAGGGACGGAATGAAGTACCGAATCCTGCAGTGTGTCTGGTTCGGGACGAAGAAACCAGCTGGCAACGCATGCAGAGACATTCCACGACCTACTGTGATGAAGACCTGTAAAAGTCCGCAGTGTCCTGACACACCTGGTAAGATGATCGTTAGCAACCGCTTTGATCCAGCAAGTATAGCTCAAACGTCCTACAATCGAATGAAAATATTTCAAAAATATTTTGTGACGTAGCCCCTTACGTATAGTACTGTTCCATGTTTGATAATTTTCCAACTATGCTAAAGCTACTCTTTCGCAAAGGCTGAGTCGACTAGGTCAAAAACGAATGTGAAACCTTTACAGACGACTGCAAGGACCACTCGTGGCTCTGCAGCAGAGTGAAGTCGATGAACATGTGCAACGTGCGGCTTTACCAGAACCAGTGCTGTCAAACGTGTCAGCTGGAGAAGACCTCGGAGCCGGACAAGCCCGAGAAGAGTCGCTAGGAAATTGTTGTAATACGAAAAACAGAATAAGATTAGGTCGAAATTAACTGCGATGTGAGGCGTGCACGGGAGCATGATTAAACGAGTCCGAGGATTGGTGTTCGAAGGAACACGGCTCGAGGGATTACCGAGTCGAACCAGCCGCGGGGCTGCTTACAATCTTCGAACACGTTCGTCGGACACTTTCACGATACGCGAGAGTTATTCGAGGGTTCGACCAAATTACTCCCGCTACTACTAATTGTCCCCCCTCTCACCCTCCCCTGGCCCCCGAGAAAAACGCCCAGCAAACCCCCTCGCACTCGGAACTCGAGCACCGGATTCTTCTCCGGGGTCCCAATAAGAATCCGACTCCTAATTGTGTGCTAATTGAAGCTATAATTTCCCGAACGTGTGTAACGCGTTAATCTGGCACCGATCCTAATTACGCACGCTCACGCCGCCCCTCGAGGCGGGGGAGGGACCAGAGGGAGTTCTGGCATTCGTCCAAAAAAGTAAGAGAAAGAGAGAGAAATACAAAGATGAGAGATTATATTGTTGAAGTTCGATGAGAACGGATATAGTAGAGAATGTAATTGTACGGTGAAAAGACGAGCTTCTGAAGGCTATTCAAGTGTTAGAGACGAGACTATTGACGGGGTGCTGGGGCGAACGGAACATACACACATACAGGCATAGGGTAAACCTGGGTAATATGGAACATTATAAACTGTAGATTCAAAATGTAAAGTTTCTGGTAAGTGAATCAAATTACAAACATTTTGATACGAATTTTGTGTATTTCGCACAAGTCGGAGGTATTCCTAATTATCGGTAATGAAATTTACACCTTACATTATAATTTAGTTCATTTCAGAACAAATAAATTGATATTCAGTGCCACTAATTTTATGACAATCGTTTCAAGCAAATGAATAATACCGGCCACCGGTGACCACCGTGACAGTCAACGTGTTATAATAAACATTGTACCGAAGATAATTTAAGAGCACCGATGTGTATCACTTCGTTCTTCACCTCGTGAAGGTTTCATTCGAGAAAATAAATTCCTCTAATTTTGAAACAGTTCCATGTTACCGACGTTTGCTCTGCAGTTTCTCTGAACACATATGTCGCGGTAAACGGTCAGCACAAACGAAAAAATTCCATTCTTTGAGGCTTTATTTTTTTACATGTACTCTCTTCGACAACGCACCGATCGTCTTCGATCGCTCGGTTCGGTTCCGGGAACGTGTGCTGGAATCATTTTTAATCGAAGACTGAGACCGCTTCAGCCGCGAACTTGTCAGGGTTCAACGCTCCCATCGGGCATTACCGAGTGTCGGCAGAGATAGGCAACGTTCTCAGCGAAACGTTTCGAATCACCTTTCGAAACTGAGAATACCTGTTATACTGTTAGTCGTTGAATTATCGTAAGATGCTTTTATTGAAACACTCGTTGGGTCGTCCGATCGATACGTGTCACAACCATTTTGAAACATTTGCACCTTATAGCAACAACATTATTGTTTTATCATGTCAAAACGAAGTTTCTTCCGTGCTTTTGTGAAGTGACATCTAAAAACATAATCGAAACCGTCAGTTCTCTATATGCTCAGTATATTTTTGTAATATAATCCTTCGCTCATGATGCACTTTGTGACTTTCTCCCTTCTCCTTGAGTCATCTTTCTTCTAAAACAAGATTTCAACAAGAACGTTTGTAAATAAAACGTTTCATAGAATTTACTAGGGAAAATTTAGTTAATGCTACGGGAGAAATACGTGGTTACATGAAACAGTAATATTAATTTGCTCATCCGAGAACTAGGTTCGGTCAATACCGTACGGCTCCTTAATTAACAGTCGAAGTGCATATAGTGCACTCGAGGGTTAATAATGTCGATAATGTAATGTCGATATGTATAAATAATGTCAGAGATTTGAGGCTTTCACGGCCCGGCATCATACAGTTATTTCTGTTGAGGTTTTCGGGTGTAAGCCGTGTCCTAAAGGAAGAGATTTCCCAACGTTTCGCAAGCATTGCAGCTAGCTTCATCAGGGGGTCGGATCAGTACACATCAGTATCAGTGTGTCTTCCGACCCCCTGATGAAGCTAGCTGCAATGCTTGCGAAACGTTGGGAAATCTCTTCCTTTAGGACACGGCTTACACCCGAAAACCTCAACAGAAATAACTATAAATAATGTATTTGAGAAAATTGACACGAATTTCCAGGACGACCTAACGATACTGGAATTATCGGTATGCAAGTTAAATGCCATCGGGACGAAACACTCGAGCAAAATTGCGCCCATCTCTGATACCAAGAGCCATTTTTCCGTTCCCTCTCCCAAAAAGAGTCTTCGCACATTCCGCGTGTACCGTGCAGGTTTGTTACTTTGTTACGTTTCCTCGAAGTATAAAGTAATTTACTTATTACGATCTATGTAATCTGTATTTATTGCGACGTTACCTCTGAGTTTCAACGATCCATAGAAATTCGAATCAGCCGAACGACGGACGTTGAGTTGAACAAAACGGAGAAAGAAGAAAGCGATAAATGTTATCAAAGTTGCTAACGATATAAGTTATGGGAAAAAAGTGAATTATTACGCGTCTACAAGCGCCTCGTCGGGCGCGTGTAAGCCGATAGAGTCTAAGCAATAAAATATATAGGTACTGTAATATACTATTTTGTTAATAACCTCTGGCGAAAATTCGTTAACATGACGTTCCATTGTTAATCGAGTACCGCTGAAAAGGGTTTGCGTGCCTCTGATTAAAAATCGACAGTGATCGTTCAAAGGCTTGCCTTCCTCGCCGATTCCAATGAACTTCAGCTAAATTGTCAAGGTCGTCATTCTGAACACCTTTCTGTTATACATATTATCACCGATCAGTATTAATTCTCAACAATTCACAAAAATATTTTGTTAAGCCTGCACTTATCATTGGCATTCTGATGAAATTATGATCGTATTCTGCTTCTTACAGCAGATGAATTATTACTTATGTTAAGATACTTAATATGTAACTAATATAACAATCCATATCTTACAGTAGATATATCATAAACATAACAATATATACAGGGTGCGGCGCAAATTAGTCCCCACGATTTTTCTGCCCCTTCGGGTGGTCGGGCAGAAAAGTGTTTCGTACCAAAGTTAATCAGTATTTAACCGACAAGAAATTGCAATTTTTTAAATTGAAAGAAAATCAAGGTCGCTGTCATATCTTTTAATGGAACTGGGTATTTTTAACTTCATAATATTGTAGGCGACGTCGAAACGAATTCAACGACCTTGCTATACGATAACTTTCAGATGACCTTGAAAGAAAATATCGCCATGAATCAATTGCCAGAATATTTGAAATATTTCGACGGTACGTAATATGTAGCAACGCCTCACATTTAGAGGTAAACGAATGAACATAAACATTGCTGGAGCCACATTAAAAACACAAATGTTAAATGTGTACATGTTATTAATTAATAATTAAATTAAATTTTCGAACTGCATCCCATCTTGTGTAACGCAAAGTTCTGCTCTTTGTAACAAAGTCTTATGTGTAGCTTCCATTAGAGAACTTCTTTTTACATTTCTACACGCTTGAATTATGCGTTCTTTAAGATTTTCCATATTATCCACGGGTCTTTCATACACAATCGATTGTAAATATCCCCAAACATAAAAATCTAAAAGGATCATATCCGGCGAGCGAGCTGGCCATCGAATTGGACCATATGTTCTGATCCAAATATTCTGGCAATTGATTCATGGCGATATTATCTTTCAAGGTCATCTGAAAGTCATTGTATAGCAGGTCGTTGAATTCGTTTCGACGTCGCCTACAATATTATGAAGTTAAAAATACCCAGTTCCATTAAAAGGTACGACAGCGATCTTGAGTTTTTGTTGAAAATCGATTCTTTTTTAAATTTAAAATATTGCAATTTCTTGTCGGTTAACTTTGATAACTTTTGGTAAGAAACATTTTTCTGTCAGACCATCCGAAGGGGCTGAAAAATCGTGGGACAAATTTGCGCCGCACCCTGTATATGTCATTAATGTAAATGGTGCTGAACATACTTTCTTGTGTGTCTCGAAACTCAAGCGGTCGTAACATGTATTAGGAAAAAGTCGACCGGAGTAACGACCTTGACAGCATACATCGAGGTCATTGAACTCTGAGATTAGGGAAAGCTTTAAATAATTATCGAATCGACTGTCCAGTGCAGTCGCGTTTCTTTCTACGGGGATCTGACTCTTGATAAACGTTTCTTTGGCGATCGATAAGAATATTTGATGAAGATATATACACTATACGTGCTATCGTTTCTCTCGATGATAACGTCTCGGTTACTTTTACCCTCGGTTCCACGATATTGTGAACAGATTTTCGCTATCAACGAATTTGCCTCAACACAGCTAGACAGTTTGCCAAAACGAGCTGATATAAATGAAATGAGATATAAATAAATTAGTATATTATTGAAATCGAGATAAAAAACAAAAATATATATATATATTACAAGCTACGTAAAAATATAAGATGAAAACGCACGCGGATAAGAAACAAAAGTAAAAGAAAACAATGGAAAAAAACTTCGACACCCTTAAAGCGCAGGTATGTGTGTAATTAATACAGGATCGAAATATATATTGTCCTAACAATATATATCCACAAGCAAATTCTGTACATTATCGATCTACCTTTCGACGGAAGTTTTTAGTCGGGCAATGAAAAAATATAATTGTTATTCGATCCAGCTGGGTCGCGAAAAAAGTGTTTCTTTCGTGTCGTCTGCCAGCAACACACGCGTTCCCCCGCGAAATGATTTCCGATACCTGCATTTTTGTATATACCACGAACCTAGTTATGTAAAGTGACTCCACACTATTATACGAAGAGCATTATTGTTCATTATATCTATGTAAATATGTAACTGCCTAAATACGAATAAAACCAGAGGATATATCACTGCACAGTACTTTAATTAATCAATGGGATCTGTGTTTATTGCTCTCGATTAATTGACAATCGTAGTAAAATCGCACCGACAATGTCCGAGGTTCCTGTAACCGAAATGCTTAAGAATTTTTTCAGCATCCAAAACAATTTAATTTCCATAACAAATTAAAAAATGTTCGATAAAATTGATGGAGTAAAGGCACTTCGTTTTCTTTAAGCATATACAAATGTTTAATACGGAAATTTTTCTCGCTTTTACGCTTCGAACGGAAAAAATTCTTAAGACTAAACCTATCACTGCCAATCAAATGATTTTTTAATTCATATTCATCGGATCATAGTCTACAGAAACCACCTCTTAATAATCGAGATTTAAAAATTGAAATTCGTTGAACAGTCTAATTGACAATGTTGGGTGCTCTAATCTAACTAAGTAGTACTAACAGTATAAAACATGATAATGTATCAATTAGCCAGGCCCCATTTTCGAAGCACCTCCTCCTGACTAACCGGCCATAGATTCTTCAGCAAAGCCCAACCAGATTTCTGTGTGATCAACAGATAATCATTCTGCGGATCATGTAAATAGGAATAAGCACCCATAACCAGACTCTGGCACATCCTCGCGCAAACAGTGACCTTTAAAATCTTTTTCTCTAGCTCGGTCAGCTTCCTGAAGTCTTGGTAGCCGTCGATAACATACTTTCCCATCTCCATATCCCCAGCTTGCAGTATCATATAACAGAGCGCAATAGCCAGCTCGAATATTAAACAAGTTCTATGTGAGTCCCCAAAATCAATCACCGCAGTGATGTCCATGCCGTTCGGACTCATCACGATGTTCTGCTCATTCAAGTCACCGTGAATGACCCCTTGCTCAAGTTCAGAAGTCACTCTTAAGACGTCTTTCTCGAATGCCTCGATCACCTGGTGCACCAGGTCCCTTCGAAAAGCGTCGTTCACAGCGTGGGTGAACTGCCGCAACTTTGGCACCGAGGTCAGCATCCACAAGGTCGTATGGTCGTCGTAAGCGGAGTGAGAAAATCCCTTAAGTATGTTATCCAATTTCCCTGTAAAACGGCCCACGTTTCGAAGCAGGTCGCTAGTAATTGGAACGCGATGCAACAATGCGCCTGGACGATAAACGAGCAGTCTGACTGCATAGCTCTCCTCGGTGTCTTGCGCAGATAATGTTTCAAAAGAGTAATACTCTCCGTTAACATTTTTTACTGGTAGAGGACAAGTAATGTGTCGTTCGTTCAAAAAGATCAACATTTCGTTTTGGGCGTCTACCACGTGGCTCTTTCTTGAGTCTAGCGAGTTTACGATCTTCAGTACGTAGCCATCCTCGCTGACGCTGTCTATGTGAGGATTTTTATGAAGATTCTCGCAAATTATGTAGAAATTCCTATCGTCGTAGGCGTTCAGCTCGGTTATCTTCGTCACCTTCAGACCGTAGAGCTTCTCCAGCAGAACTGAGACTATATGTTCGCTTCCTGGAGGTCGTATCCGCTGGCCTGGTTTCAGAACGTCCTCCTTCACTTCCATTTTGATAGTTGTTCTGGAAATAGTGCAAATTATTGGCAGGAATTCTTTACTTCGGTTCGTTCGGATAATGAAAGATATGAATTATTTTCGAAATACCAAACACAATAAAAATTATTACAAATGAAATTACAGTAAATGAGAAAATACAGTTTAAATTTGCGGAAAGCAGTGACGTACAACCACTTCCGGTTTCTTTTTCTTTGAATAAAATATCGTTGGTAAACAATAACCCTCTTAGTACCCGAGAACCGATATTAGTGCCCGAACAACAGAATGTATAAATATTGTTCTGATTCAGTAAATTAATATAAGTTTTTCAAAAGCGCGTTCATATACAGTCACTTCCGGTTCATTAAAATATCGACCAAAATCAACAGTTTCCCTTCCCCCTTTCTGTTACACATTTAAAATTTGCATTTTTCATTTAAAATGTTATTTGTATGTTTGAAAATAAATTTGTAATTACTTTTGTCTCTTACCTGATAAAATTTTTTGCACCAGAACATAAACACTGCGACGGGTTGGCAGAACGAGCTCCGCAATACAATACTGTTTACGTACGAAAACTATACTGTACTTGTACGTTAATAAACTTTCGAAAATTCTAAAAAGCAAATGCCATTAACTCGAAAGAAACCCAAACAGTTAACACGGTGTTGAAGTATGCGAGACGATCGCTGAATAAAGTTCGAGGAGTATAGTATCGAATCGTGTAGGTAATAAATGTAGTTAACACACAATGAGTTCAAGTGGTAGAACGTAAATGCACGCTGATTGATGCTTATCATGACTGCTGAACAGTAAGCTGAAAAGTACAAGTTCGTGCTATATATATATCTATAATCGAAGATCAAACAATGGCTTATCGCGATGATAGCAGTACCAAAGTCGTCGAAAATTGCATTCTTAATCTCTGAAATAAAATATGGAAACTGTTTCAATATTTTTATTGTTTTTTATTACGTTTTAATTCATCACTGTTTTAATGTCTTCGTTTTATATATTCAATGATTATCTTAATTCGATGTTCTAAATTAACTAATGATTTTAGAAAATTATTTGTCACAATAAATAATATGTCTAAAATATTGAATAAATGCTTAAGATTTTTACAGAATGTTACATACCTGGCAAGAACACGATTCCTTATTGTTATACTTATCGACGGGAATTTGAATTATTCGAAATGCGCGCCATAAATGTTTCGATATATATAGATATCGATTTTATTTGTTTACATTTGTGCGTTAATGATGCACAGTGCTGCATTATTCATTCTATGTACACAGAAATATTCAGTATTAAAGATTTTAATTATTAAGCAAGATGAGTATATTTTTCACATTGAACAATATATACACTTTGTATTGTGAACATAAAGCTAAATAATGAAGTGAACATCATAAATAGATCGTTTTGTTGAATGATAAATGTAACTGTACTCTTTAAAGAATTGACACAGTATTCAAATTAGAACTATCTATAAATATTTAACACAGTTTCAGAATTTTTAAACGAAGAGTACGATCAGAGAAAAGCTGACTATGAGAGGGCTCACGTTCGTGGTTTTTGTTGGTTTTTGTGCTTCCGGTATAATGCTGCCCCAAACGAAATACTGTGATAGTACAGAGCAGTACAGAGGCTGGCGTGACATGGGAAAGATGGTTATAGGTTCTGTTCCATGCTAAAAGTGAGTATGATCCTTAGACTATGTATACTTATAGACCCGACTTCAGATAGCATGCCGTATTCCTGCCGTATTCCAAGATTACTTTATTTACAACTTACTTTATTTAAAAAAAAGAACAGTAAGAACAATATATATGCGATATTAAGTATAAAACACTTGTGGAAAGATATATTTGCTCATTTCCTCTCTGTAATCAACTTGGAAAGCTCCCTTAGAATTCAGATAGGTCGTGAATTGGGAATTTATACTTAGAAACGAAACGCAATTGTAAAAGCACAACCATTTATTTCTTTAGATTGACCAATCAAATAAAAGAGCTCATGGGAAAAATTGCATTGCTAATCTGTTACCTTCTAATTCTATGGTGGAATTACTTTTTGCGCGGGAACTGGGAACACATTGAACGTGTTCTTGTGATTGCTTGTGATGAGTAATAAAGAACCCTCTTCTTACTCCTTAGACTGATTTCTGATGATTTCTTAGAATAGTGTTCGTTAGTCTGTAATTTTTGTGTATCTCAGGTGTAATTTAATTTGAGAATTGCTCTATTTATATAAAGTCATGGCGGTTCTACCAAATCAACAATTTCAAATGGGTTAGTAACATTAATTGAAAATTTTGTAAGCAATTTTTTAAGTCAACATTACTCGTAAACCATACAATGTTTTAGATCCTCCTACTCAACAAGGCTTCGTTAGATTTTTTAAAAATTTACCTGAAGTAAGTAAACTTATTCAGTTATAATTTATTATATGTATATATTTAGAAGACAGGAAAGGGAAATAAAAAAGTTATTTATATAAATAACAATGGAGTGCATGATAATTTTAACATAATAGTGTTCTATAATACTATGTCTTCTTGAATTAATCACACGATAACAGTATATTAAATAACATTTCTAAACATGTACAGCGAATAGATTTAACATTTAGCTTAATATATGTCAATGGACAATATGTATTTACAATCTATTTAACCAAAGATGTTCCTAGCTTTTTCTTTAGCCTTGTCAAAAGTATTTGTAAATTTGTTTCCAAGTCGTGACCAAAATGATGGTGCAGGTGTTGGTTCATTTGTATCGGGTGACAAAGGTTCTACAGGCAATGGTGGGGGTGTTGCTTCATAAACTGGCACATTGGTTTCTGCTGGTTTTTCCCGAATGTCCCAAGAATCAGCTGTATTAATCGGTGCTAGTGTAGCGCTAGGATTTACTGTTACTCCAGCATATATATTTTCATTGTGCAATGCATCGTAAGGTCCACCTCCATAAGCTTCCAATATTCTTGGTTCCAAACGATGCTGAGGATTATCTTCTGTTTTACCTAATGTCTGCTGGCTAATTCCTAATTGATCTTTTTCTTGACCATTTTGAGATTGCTGATGCAGTCCTGACTCTGTTTTTCCAGGACTCGATGATTGTTGGTTCAAATCTTCAAATATATATTTGTCTTGTGCTTGCTGTTGGTCCAGAGTGTCCTGATAATCACTAAAGTCTGGTATAGTTGATTGTTGCTGCATTCCTCCTTTATCTTTTTTATCTACCTGTTGCACCAATGGCCTTTGATCACTGGGATGATAGGTGTAATGCCACTGTAAACCTACAGTTGCATCATTAGATTTGTGTAACCAATTTCCTTGATCCATGCTTCCATCAATACTCAATACATTACCTTCAGTTTTTTCAGTTGAAGGCTTAGCATTATTTGTAGATGATCCAACAACCTGATCTCCTCTAAGATCTTGACTTCTGGTACGGTCTGCTTCAGTTCCTGGAACAACTACCGGAGGTAACTCGGAAACCCTATCTGCAGATTTGTCAGATGAATGGTTAAGAA
The DNA here is from genome assembly GCA_933228785.1 of Lasioglossum pauxillum. NCBI lineage: Eukaryota > Metazoa > Arthropoda > Insecta > Hymenoptera > Halictidae > Lasioglossum > Lasioglossum pauxillum. The sequence goes on along the minus strand of OW121701.1, from coordinate 33,047,421 downwards.
CTTCTATCAAAAGTTTATCTTCATTAGCGGCATGAGAAGGTTGTATATTATTAGAACCCTGGACATTGTTACTTCCAGGAGGTAAAACAACTACAGACCCAACTCTTGAATACCTAGGCCTGGGCCTTGGCTTGCCAGCAGGTTTAGGAAGCGGCCCATGAGACGCTTGATCCACAGGGATGTTATCGTTAATATCTGACACTGGCAAAACATGCCCATTTTGTTGAGTCACGTCTTCAGAATGTTGGCTAGAACTTTCCAGCCCCCAAGGTTGATAAGATTGCTGTCCAAATAGAAGCTTCCCTGATGTCTGTTGTGTCAGGTCATCAAAATCGCCAGTTTGTTGAGTCATGTCTTCAGGATGTTGACTACCACTTGCTGGCCTCCATGATTGATAAGATTGCTGTCCCAATTGCAGCTTTCCTGATGTTTGTTGTGTCAGGTCATCAAAATCGCCAGTTTGTTGAGTCAAGTCTTCGGGATGTTGACTGCCACTTGCTGGCCTCCATGGTTGATAAGATTGCTGTCCCAATTGCAGCTTTCCTGATGTTTGTTGTGTCAGGTCATCAAAATCTCCAGTTTGTTGAGCCAAGTCGTCAGAATGTTGACTGCTACTTGCTGGCCTCCATGGTTGATGTGAATGCTGCCCAAACTGAAGATTTCCTGAAGCTTGTTGTGTGAGGTCATCGAAATCACCAGTTTGTTGAGTTATGTCTTCTGAATGTTGACTAGCAGTTCCTGGCCCCCAAGGTTGATGAGATTGCTGTCCAAATTGAAGATTTCCTGATGTTTGTTGCGTCAGGTCATCAAAATTGCCAGTTTGTTGTGTGAAATCATCAGAATGTTGACTGTCACTTGCTGGTCTCCATGGTTGATAAGATTGCTGCCCCAATTGCAGCTTTCCTGATGTTTGTTGCGTCAGGTCATCAAAATCACCAGTCTGCTGTGTTAAATCTCCTGAATGTTGATTTCCACTTGCTGGCCTCCATGGTTGATAAGATTGTTCTGTTTGCTGTCCAAATTGAAGCTTTCCCGATGTCTGTTGCGTCAGGTCATCAAAATCGCCAGTTTGTTGGGTCATGTCTTCAGAATGTTGACTGTCACTTGCTGGCCTCCATGGTTGATAAGATTGCTGTCCCAATTGCAGCTTTCCTGTTGTTTGTTGCATCAGGTCATCAAAATCACCAGTTTGCTGTGTTAAATCTCCTGAATGTTGATTACCACTTGCTGACCCCCGTGGTAGATGCGATTGCTGTCCAAACTGAAGATTTCCTGATGCATGTTGTGTGAGGTCATCAAAATCGCCAGTTTGTTGAGTCAAGTCTCCTGAATGTTGGCTAAAACTTTCTGGTGCCCAAGGTTGATAAGATTGCTGTCCAAATTGAAGCTTTCCTGATGTCTGTTGTGTCAGATCATCAAAATCGCTAGTTTGTTGAGTCATGTCTTCGGGATGTTGACTGTCACTTGCTGGCCTCCAAGGTTGATAAGATTGCTGTCCCAACTGCAGCTTTCCTGTTGTTTGTTGCGTCAGGTCATCAAAATCTCCAGTTTGTTGAGTCAAGTCTCCTGAATGTTGCCTAGCACTTTCTGGCGCCCAAGGTTGATAAGATTGCTGTCCAAATTGAAACTTCCCTGATGTTTGTTGTGTCAGATCATCAAAATCACCTGTTTGTTGAGTTAAGTCTTCTGAATGTTGGCTCCAAGGTTGATGTGGAGCCAACTGGATCTTTCCCAAAGTCTGTTGACTAAGGTCTTCAAGTTTTGCAGTTTGTTGAGTCGTACCTTCAGTATGTTGATTAGAACTTCCTGGTCCCCAAGACTGATGAGATTGCTGCGATTGTGGTCCAAACTCAATCTTTCCAGAAGTCTGTTGAGTGAGGTCATCGAAGTCTCCAGTTTGTTGAGTAAAATCTTCAGAATGTTGATTAGCACTTCCTGGTCGCGAAGACTGATGAGATTGCTGCGATTGTGGTCCAAATTCAATCTTTCCAGAAGTCTGTTGAGTAAGGTCATCGAAGTCTCCAGTTTGTTGAGTAAAATCTTCAGAATGCTGATTAGCACTTCCTGGTCCCCAAGACTTATGAGATTGCTGCGATTGTTGTCCAAATTCAATCTTTCCAGAAGTCTGTTGAGTAAGATCATCGAAGTCTCCAGTTTGTTGAGTCAAATCTTCTGATTCTTGGCTACCACTGCCTGGTTTCCAGGGTTGATAAGTCTGTTGTGATTGTTGTCCAGATTGAAGCTTTCCTGATGTCTGTTGTACGATGTCATCGAAGTTATCAGTTTGTTGTGTTAAGTCTTCTGTTTGTTGTTGATCACTTAATTTATCATCTTTTGTACTTCGTTTATACATTCTTCTATATTCAGAGTGGACATGACCGTGTTCAACTGTTCCTTGGGTACAGTCATCACTATTCCCTACTGCGCTTAAGTCCACTGCTCCAACCATTAACTTTCCTGATTTTGTTTGATGTGCAGAATTGAAACTGTTTTCTCTATATTGGCTGTTGTATTGTGCATTCTGTCCACTGATTTGTGAAATATCTGATGAATAGATGGGAAGAGATGTTTCTTGTCTGTGACTAGAACTCCATTGTTCATTATGGAAAACTCTGCTAGGTGCAACTGGTTTTACTATATTATGCTGATTATACGTGTTCTGTCTTAAATTGTCAATGTCCATGTGATTTTGAGTAATCGTTGACTGGTGTTCATCCAAATGTTCTGCTTGATGTAAACTGTCTATCTGTTGATGTAGGTTTTCTTCATTGTACATGTTTCTATTATATCCGTTATTTCCTGTGCTAAGCACATTGGTATATCCTGATGTAGGATTTATGTATTGTGAAGTTGGTAGAGTGTTCACATGCCCTTCACGTCTGCCATATGTTCTATAACTACTGACACCATAAGTGCTTTGAGATGGATTTTGTTGAGGTGCATATTCACTTGCGATGCTCGTGTGCTGTTGTTCATTACGATGCACCGACGATAAACTGTTTCTATAATCTGGTCTACGTCTATAAGCATCGCTATTTATACTGTGAAGACTATCAGTATTTAAATCACTGTATGAATTAATATTTGTTTGCGCAGTGTTACTAGATGTCACACCCTGTACAGTAGAATGTTTGTGAATGTCTCTGTGAATGTTTTCTATATCTTTGTGTATACGGTCCACTTCTATTTCTCTATGAATGTTCTCTATATCGCTATGTATATTACCCAGCCCGATGTTAGCAATATCAGGAACAGGAAGTCCATTAGACGAACTGTAACTAGAAGTATAATTTCTTTTGTAATAACGAACCTTCTTAGGACCTGTCGTGTATTGACCTTCCTCTTCGAACACTCGTCCATGTCCTCCATCAGTTTTATAAGAATCAACTTTGCTCCAATTTCCAGATTGCGTGTTAGTATAAGAAGGCTGTTGCAAAACCTGTGTGTTTAAACCAGATGCACTTTGGTGTATCACTTCTGAGTTTCCACTATGTTCTCCAAAGTCTTCGAGCCTTTCACTTTGCGTGTTGGTTCTTCTAATCGCTGATTGTGTATGTTGTTGACTCTGTATCCTGTTATAGTCTTGCTGCTGCCCAATCGATTCCAAACTACCTACTTGATTGTATGTCCTCTGATTGTGAGAATTGAAAACATTTTCTAAGCTGGGTGCATGAACACTCTGTCTGTAATTATTGCTTAACTGTTCAACTTCTGATATTCCTGAGCCACTTGGATACCTTGTGCCAAAAGAAGACGAATAATTTTTCTTAAAGTATCTTACAGTTTTATGACCATCGACAATTTGTCCTTTTTCTTCGTGTACTTTTCCATTATTTATATTGTAGTCGTTGTGTTCAGTCCAAGTTCCAGGTCTAGAATAATCGGGCCCTTGTAATTGAGCTGCACCTTGTAGAATATCCCCATGATTCGGAGTGCCAGATAATTGAGTATGAAACTGATTAGTATAAGAATTGCAGGATTCTATACATCCAGCCGGTGCACATAATACTTGTGTTATTAGCAATGATAAAATAACAATGCCTCGAATCACCATATTACCGGTCCGGTCTCTACAACGTAAAATGAACATTTCAATTATTTGTTTTAACAAAATTTAAGCAATATTGTTCTCTATGAGAAGATAGCTTGCATTTTGTTTGCAGGTTTCAATTAAAATTTTAATTAAATATACGATTACCTTCTGTCAGAAGACCAAGTTCATAAATTCCACCAACTGGATAGTTGAGATGTTCTCAGTGGCAGTGTATGTTGATATCTACTACACATAGGTTGCAGCAATTCCATTTATGTTGGCTTCCCCTTCTTTTCACCTCATCTCTTAAAACATTCTCTTTCATTCTTACACAGTGATAATATGTGCTCTGCGTTAATTTCATATCCATTCTTATCGTTGTCTATAATTCGCAGTAATCTCTTGGAAGTGCACGAGGGAAAGATGCTTTTCTCTTTCTTCTAGTTTTCGTTTATTCTATTAGAAATTTCGGATTAAATAATCCTAAATCATTGAAGTTACTTTCATTGATATAGTAGTAGACAAAAGTTTAAGACCGCTCTAAAGAAGACGATAACTTTTTTAATATCGTACTATACGATTTGAACTTTTTTGGGAAGCTAGAGCAATTAGTTTACTAATGGATGTGAAAAGAAATTTTTTCAAAAATTGCAATTGATCGGAATTGTTGAAAAAAATACTAAAAGTTGAATTTTTAACTTTTTTATGTGAGCCTATATTGAAAATTTAAAAAATACGTTTTGTAGATCTGTGTCAATTAAACATATTCTAAAAATTTCATCAAAATCGGTCGACGTTGCAATGAACTACAAACGTTTAAAGATTGTAAAAATTGCAGATTTTAACGATTTATTGCCGATTAATTGCAATTTTTGAAAAAATTTCTTTTCACATCCTTTAGTAAACTAATTGCTCTAGCTTCCCAAAAAAGTTCAAATCGTATAGTACAATATTAAAAAAGTCATCGTCTTCTTTAGAGTGGTCTCGAAATTTTGTCCGCTACAGTATTTAGTAGAAATCATTAAGACAATAAAATTGTAAGACAAAAACCGTCTCTGTCAATGCTCGATCATTTTGTATATCATTCTCTAAACTTAGTGAGTGTTAAATTAGATTTTTTTTATTGTATGTTTATAAAAATATCGTTTATAATTTTTATATTAACAATTTTGCATTCGTAACAATATAGCTGTTTTGTATTCTTTGATTAGCTTTTTTCTATTCTTTGAACGTGTAGGTGTAATTCCTTTAACTTCCTGGTAATACTTATAAATAGTTCTCCATATTTGAAATGGTGTGTCATCAATGAAGTCATTCTAAATGTGTAACATCCTTCTTGTAATGTTTTAATACATCCTTATTTCATAATAGGTAGAATTTCAAGGTGATTACCACGAGGATACAGTAATGAGTTCAAGCATTGATACAATTTTTATTGAAGATTTAAAAATAGGTTTTTAATAGAATACATTTTATTCATTTTTAAATGTGATCGACAAATAAATAGTCTTCAAGCAATTATGTATCCGAACAAAGTATTTCAGCACATGATGTTTTCGTCATGGCCTATTTGAAGCATACATATACATACATACATATATTCCTGGCCTTCCTGGAATATGAACTGTGATCTTTTATCAGAATAAGAATGAATAATAAGAATCTGTTGTCAACACATATCTTATTAAAATCATTTTATTTAATATTTAATGGTCAATACTTTCCATCAACGATAAATGACCAATTATTAATATTCATATTCGGTAATTCGCTAATTTTATTAACTTGTTAAATCATGATTTTTTATGATCAACTCTTTTTAATTGCAAGCATTAATCAATCAATCGAATTAAAAATGTCAATCGATTAATATAAACTCTGTATGCTGTTAATTCAAAGTCAATAATTATTCCTCACAGAATAACGGATTTTCCTTGTAGTCACTCATTACATTAATATCAGTGCATGATGCTTTGACCCCGAGATAGACATTGACCTACAGATATATAACAAGATTCTTCTCTTTCTTGGAAGTATGAATTGTAATAATTATGACTTAGGACCAATGATCATAGTTCTCGTGTTCATGGTATCGAGTATGTACATGTATTTTTCTAATATTTTATACAATATCAGTATAATAAAAGATACAAATAAAAAATTTAATTGAAAATTTTATAAGATTATATTTGGTAATTGATAAACTTCAATTATTGAAACGTCTATTGAATTATTATGTGGACACTGCGCATGAAATAAATTAAAAAATGTAATTATGAAACAACGTATTAACGTTACCAGAATGCTCATGTCAAACACGCATGGACCTTGCAACTTACATAAATAGGTCAAGGATAGACAGAAAAACAACTTCGTGCCACACAGATCTTGATAGAATGATTTATTCACATGCTGCGCTGAAATTAATTTCAATCATTTGTTTCAGAAACTCAATACTACCATACGATTTTTCAATAGATCAGATTATTACACGTTACATGGAAGCGATGCTCTCTTCGCTGCTCAAGAAATTTTCAAAACTACATCTGTTTGCAAAATGATAGGTTCAGGTATGTATTTACTCTCAACGTTTAGTTTCAATCTATATGATAAAATATATACTTGATACAGATCCATACAAAACCGAGGGAGTTATTCTGAATAAAAACCACTTCGAGGCTTTCATACGTGATTTATTATTGGTTAAACAATACAGAGTAGAAGTGTATGTCAATCAAGGATCAGTCAAAAATCAAAACTGGGTACTAGAATATAAAGGCTCTCCTGGAAATTTAGCACAGTTCGAGGATGTGCTGTTTGGCAATAATGATGTGGCAGAAACAGTGCGTGTAATAGCTGTTAAACTGGGAATGGATGGAAAGTCCAGAGTGAGTCATAATGAGCAATCGTGATGAAAACTATTCCAGATGAAAGAGTGATCTCTGAGAAGTATGCTAATTATTACACTATTTTTCAGATGGTTGGTTTAAGCTGTGTAGACACCACTGCAACTTTATTTTCTGTTTGCGAATTTCAAGACAATGAATCATTTCCTAATCTGGAATCTCTGGTTGTTACACTGGCACCTAAAGAATGCTTATTAATTCAAGGCGAAGGCAGCTACGAATTTCAAACTCTGAAACAAGTAAATATTACGTCTACATACATCGAGTTAGATCATGAGAAGCTAATCTAATCTAATTGGTAGAAAGAGTATAGCTGGATAGGAGCATGAAAAATGCCCTTGAACTGAAATGTAGTAGAATATCAATGTCTTTCATTCAGTTCAAGGGCATTTTTGGGATGTGTCGTTTTTTCGAATATTCTTGAGAATCCCGAAATTTTCGAGGACCCATCCCGATCCTGAATAGAACTCTTGACCCCACGTTTTTACCAATATATTTATTTTTGTAGGTAATGGAACGAAATAATGTAATGGTCAGCTTAAGAAAAAAAAATGAATTTTCCAGTGAGTCGATCATACAAGACTTAAATACTTTAATTAAATTTAAGAAGGGCCAACAGCAAAATGTACAGTCCTTGTCCGAAGTAAATTTAAGCCTTGCCATGTCTGCTACATCTGCTCTCATTAAATACTTGGATGTAAGTATCACATTATTAAATTGTAAAAATAGGTAATAATTTCTTAAATTACAATCTAATGCAACGCTTTTCGAATAGTTAACATCGGATGAGGGGAATTTGAATCAGTTTGGCATAGACCAGATAGAACATTCGCGTTATTTGAAATTAGATGCGGCTGCTATGAAAGCGCTTAACATCGAATCACGTAATGACACACCTTCTGCATTAAGTGGTAACGCGCCGTCAAGTATTTTAGCGCTTTTGGACAAATGTAGGACACCACAAGGCCATAGGCTGCTGGCACAATGGGTGAGGCAGCCCCTTAAAGATTTATCTCTCATTAAAGAAAGACATGACATTGTAGAAGCATTGGTAAATGATAATGACTTACGATCTGCACTCAGTGACGACCATTTAAGGCGTATACCGGATTTACAAATGCTCTCAAAGAAATTGTCCAGGAAAAAAGCAAATTTGCAAGATTGTTACAAGTACGTATACCTATATTCTTCTTAGGCCTCGTACAGGCTAGAACATTTCGACGAACAGCGCAGCGAACCGCGCATTTCGACGAACATTTCGACGAACGACGATGGGAACAGATTTGTGCTATTTCCAGATTTTTATTCCGAACAACTATGGGAGCTGCAGCGGCGTATACTACACAAAGAAATACAGAAAATGTTGGCAGTTTATTGAGTTGAAATGTTCAGGTCTATACAAAACATCAGATTCGAGATTAGATGACTTGAATTTTTTGAGATGTTATGACATTTCGACGAACATTTCGACGAACGGTGCCACGAACGCCGCCGCGCGCATTTCGGCGCGCACGAACGAGAACGGGTGGCACTTACAAATCTGTTTGCAGGATAAATAGCATATCCTAAATATTCATAATATAAAGAATAAATGTCAAGAGATAGACAGAAATTTATAAACAAAGACCGTTAATTTATTCGGAATTCCGAACATTTTCGGGAATCTCGCACACCCCTGTAGAAATCCCGAAAAAATTCACGGGAAACCCAAACACCACCGGGAATCGCGAATATTCTCGGGAAAAACCCAGGATTTTTGGGATCCCGTCCCGACATGATACGAGGCTTCCCATCCCGTTCCCGGCATCGGGATTCGGGAATTCCTGGGTTCCCGCACACCTCTAGTATTTACATATCAAAAGACGTGTGCGATTTTCACAACTTAGAACGCTCAGCCAAACCGAAAAAAGCTCGATGTGTGACCAACCTTGTTGTTTACGGAACGCGCTCTCAGAACTTAACCCTTCCGTTTTTATTCAGAATATGTATCGTAGAAGCATATGAAGACGAAAATTCATCATATTGCAACATCTCCAAAACTTCAAGTCATTTAATCTCGAATCTGATGTCTTTAATGCCTCGTATAGACCTGAACATTTCACTTTGAAACTTTAATTCACTCAATAAACTGCCAACATTTTCTGTATTTCTTTGTGTAGTATACGCCGCTGCAGCTCCCACAGTTGTTCGGAAGAAAATCTGGAAATAGCACAAATCCGTTCCGATCGCCGTTCGTCGAAATGCGCGGTTCGCCGCGCTGTTCGTCGAAATTCTAGACTGTACGAGGCCTTAAACATTTTTTATAGAGGTGTGCAAAAACCGGAAAATGTTCGGTACATTTAAGTTTCAAAATTTATTGTTTTTTTTTATTTCAGAATTTATAAAAGTGTCTCGCTGCTACCAAGATTGCTAGAACAATTATCTAGCGTAAATGTAGTAGCTTTAAAAACAATGTTCTCCGATCCACTATCAGAACTTATTAACGATATGGATAAGTACCAACAGATGGTTGAACAAACAATTGATTTGGAAACCGCTGAGAAAGGAGACTTCTTAGTGCGACCAGAATTTGATGAGGACTTAAAAGGTACTTATACAAACTATATTTAACCTTATACAAATTTATATTAATTTATCATCGTGTTACCAGAGCTAAAGGATACTATGAATGAGATTGAGGGGAAAATTCAAACACAATTAGGCAAAGTTGCTACGGAACTCTCAATGGATGCTGGCAAAACGTTAAAACTAGAATCCAATCAACAATTGGGCTATTACTTTCGTATCACGCTAAAGGAAGAAAAAATATTAAGAAACAAAAAGCAGTATACTATTTTGGACTCGAACAAAAGTGGTGTACGATTCCGAAGCAGTAGACTCAGTGATTTAAATGATGCTTACATTGCTGCTAGAGATAAATATACAGTAGAACAAAAAAAGGTCGTGGCAGAGATAATTGAAATCGCAGGTATTATTACATCGCCCATTGTAAACAAATAATCGATCATAACTTAAATTGAGTCATTGTTATTATTAGCCGGATACACTGGACCCGTAAAAGCTATTGGCATTGCATTAGCTTCTCTCGATGTACTCACTGCTTTTGCTTCTGCTGCTGTGAGTGCAAATAAACCTTATGTTCGTCCCGATATGCTGCCTAGCGAAACAGGTGAATTGAGTCTTGTTCAAGTTCGACATCCTTGTTTAGAAATTCAGGAAGGAGTGGACTATATAGCTAATGATGTCAATTTTAAAAGAGGTAGTATTTTTCTTCTTGACTACTACAGGTGTTCGGGAACTCGATGGTCAGAACGGGTCGAGACTAAGGCTGTTACTTTCCTTCGAAGGTCGAAGATTTTGAAACTTCGATTCTCATCATTAGACTGCGGATCTTTATGCAAAATAAAAAATGTTTGCATTGACGGCAGGACACAGGAGCCAAATAAAAATTGTATTCTTCTTTCAATTATACTATTAAGCTGAAATTAACACACTGATAACCTTAAATTTTCTTAATTCGTCTACTACTCGAAATTGTACGTGCCCATTTTCGTCATAAATGCATAAAATCCGCAGTCTACTCATCACCTTCAAAGTTTGGGAAATCGAAGCTTTGAAATTCGAAACTTCGGATACTTCAAAGATTTCGAAGCTTCAATACTTCGGAACTTCGTACACTTCGAAGTTCCCGTCGCTCCTTCGAATCTTCGAAGAGTCGAAGCTTCGGAGAAGTAACAGCCCTAATCGAGACGAGTCGAGTTCTCGAATATATCACGAGAATATTCAAGAATCTCGGTATATTCAAAAACCCTAATATACTCGACTAACCCGTCCTGATCCCGAATAAAATTCTCGAACGGCCCACAACCCGACATATTCAGGTTCTCGCATACCTCTATTATCTAGCATTGACGTCCCGTGATAATCAAGATCAAGAGGAATTCCATTTTTTATCATTGCAGGAGAATATCATTTTTGTATTATAACGGGTCCAAACATGGGAGGTAAAAGCACATATATAAGATCTGTTGGTGTCGCTGCACTAATGGCTCATATTGGAAGTTTTGTTCCCTGTGACCAAGCAAAAATATCATTATTGGATTGTATATTAGCCCGAGTAGGTGCTGACGACTCACAATTAAAAGGACTTTCCACGTTCATGATGGAAATGATAGAAACTGCCGCTATACTGAAGGTATGTTCAAATAACTAACATTTTGTATTATGTAAAAAATGATCGTATTTAAATTTGTTGATAGACAGCTACCTGTAATTCTCTTGTACTGATTGACGAGTTAGGAAGAGGTACATCAACTTATGAAGGTTGTGGTATAGCATGGTCAATTGCTGAGTAAGTTTTGAACTTTGTATTAATACCCTTCCCCCTTAATCGAGATGTGTAATTTAGTTGTTTTGTAGATACTTGGCAAGAGACGTTAAAAGCTACAGTCTTTTTGCGACACATTTTCATGAAATTACAAAATTGGAAGAGGAGATCTCTGCAGTTAAAAACCAGCATGTTACAGCCCTTGTTAATGACAATAAGTTAACTTTATTGTACAAAGTAAAACCAGGTGTCTGCGATCAGAGTTTTGGAATACATGTCGCTAAAATGGTTAATTTCCCACAGGAAGTGATAGAGGTAAACAGGTAAACATTTGGCACATAAATTTTTGCGCATCTTAATTACAAAGAATAATCTATTTTCTAGTTCGCTAAGTGCAAGCAAGCGCAACTGGAGGATTACAAAGGCTCTGTTTTCGAAGGATCTGATAATCCACAGAAGAGACAAAAAATTATTAAGGTAACATTATTACATATATATATATATATATATATATATATATATATATATATAGCTTTTTAGCGTTAATGAGAATCCAATAAATTTATTTAGATATTACTATCGAAATAGTCATTTAAAAAAATTGATATTAATTTATTATAGGAAGCTGAAGGGCTTATAACGGAATTTGTTAGTAAATGTAAAAGATTAGATATATCTTCATCTGATGAAGAATTGAAGAAACAAATCTCAACGTACAAAGATGAAGTTCTATCTCATAAAAATCCTTACATAAACGCGCTTCTCGGTGGTTCGTGAATGCAATTAATTTAAATATTTAAGATAACAGCCTGCAACATGACAGTGTCATTTTATAAATACCATATTAAATTTTCATTTTTACAGAAACGTGTACTATATTTTTCCAGACCATATATTTCTGAAATAAATATATATATATATATATATATATATATATGCAATAATCATATATAAAATTTTCCCTAACAAAATGCGTAATTTCTATAGTAGTTTATAGTCGCAAAAGTAACATCTACAATGTCGTTTCCATATTTACTACGTAACATTTGCTTTCACCATGTAATATTGTGTATTACTAATTACATAATAACCGTCATAGTAATTCTTATTGAGGTATCGCCCGTTGATAATATATTGATTCACTATTTTCACCATTGTAACCTTGAACTTGACTAGCGTATTCACCGTTTCTGGGGAGTGTCTGCAATCTTGTATTAGTAACTGTTAATTGTACCTTTTGTATCGTTTATATTAATAATTATGGATCCAGCAGTCTTCCCTGAAGAAATTTGGATAAAAATTTTGTTATATTGTGACGTACCTGATATTATTGCTTTCGGTAGCACATGCAAATACTTAAGGAAAACGTCGGATACAGATTACCTATGGTAAGGTTGAGGTTAAGTTTATGTCAATCTCGCTTTAAAGTTCAATAACTTAATTGATAAATAAATGTAACCTTATGGCATTTCAAGTTTTCAATGAGAAAATCAAAATTTCCATTGAATTTTTACAAATTTCGTAATTGTCAGTATCTCTAAATGTCATTTGTTCAGTGGTAGAAAATGGTCAAAAGCTGGACAGCTCTGACACCCAAAATATTAATAAAGTGCCATTCTATAGATCCCAAGAAATTGCAGATGTACAATTATTCACCCGGTAAGTATATAAAGGGAAAACATTTGTTAGAACTAAAGATGAGTGAGACGAGATTCGAAAGGATGAAGAGGCAAAGAGAGATGGAGATAGGGAATAGAGATTAGAGTGCAACAAAAATATAATATAATAAAACGGAAAATATACAAGAATTGAGGGAAATGAAAACTACAAAGAAAGCGGAAAATGGTTGGCATGTAATTGCGACGCCTATGAAAACAGAATAGAAATGAGAACAAGGTAATCAGTTGATCGAGAGTTTAGCAACCGAAAGCTTGATGCTAAAATAAAGCACGTGAACAGTGACAAAATGTAATGATAAAGAGAGCTGATGCTAAGAGCGTTATTGCCAATCAGAACCAAGGACGAAAACCAGAACAGCGCAGCCCTATTTATACTTTGGTGGGCCATCGGTTTCGGAAGAAATAAGGAGTAGGAAATTTGGAATCGAAAAGATAGGATCGCACCAACGTTTGTTAGGGCAACGACCTAACAAACTATTTGTTCATGAATTTGACATAGGGAAGAAAGATAGTCCATGCGACAATCATAATGAGTTCAACAAACTTTCGACACAGCAAGGTATACAAATTAGGTTGATTACCTCGCTGATTGTCGCCAAACTCGAACAAAAACTACCGAAATGCAATAGTTCTTGCACCTCACCGACGATTCGTACGCGAAACCTAAACAGATAGGTTTTTAAGTAACATTCAAATGCTATTTTGTAACTGAAAGTCAATACTATCTAAATTTTGACCATCTTCTATCATCTTCCTTTATTAATCTATACGTATTTTTAAAGTGTACTGTTTTACCTTTTTGGCTACTAATTATCCCGTTTTTTTTATAGGAAAATGAAATGGCAAGAATTGATTTCAAAAGTACACTTTAGGTTTCCAGACATAAAGTGTTTGCAACTACTTAGCGTTAGTTTCAAAGCGATGTGTTACAGGCTACATATGGTACTCACTTTAGGAGAAAATGTACCATTTCCGAAATGTTACCACTGCAGTGGTTACACGTGTCAGAGAAATTGTGTTGAAGGTACCAGTGCTAAAGTAGTAATCGAAATTGGAAACAAATACACATGGGTTATCACACCGAATTTTGGCTTAAGAAGACATTTGTCAATGTTTGGCATACCTAAATACAATAACGAAACACACATGGAGCAAACTCAGACACAAAATGTTCCAAGTAGTAGTACACGCCCAAAGTGCGATGGAAAGTCATTGGCGAAAAAACTGAAATTGTTGAAGTTGTCACAGTTGGAAACCAAAGTTCCAAGGCCCAGCGGTCCATTTTGTATTTTCTGTAACCCGGTTAAATTATATAGAGAAAAGAAAAGATTAACCACGCATCAGAACGATCCGACATGTTATACAAGGCCAAATCCAACATACGAGAAACTTATAAATGGGTATTGTACCGACACTGTTGAAGTTCTTGGAATTCCAAATGTCGATGTTGTTAGTCCAGCAGAAGCATTGAGCGATGGATCTTTCACGGTTCTCAAAACATTTGTTGACCACTTGTTTCAGCAAATGCATTTAACTTCAACGCTAAGAAAACCTAATGCAGTGCTTATGTTCTGCGAACCGTTAGCGATGCATCCAATACTCAGAAAACAGTTGCTGCACTATTTGTTCCAAGAAGTTAAAGTAGCAAGGTATAATCAAATGGAAATAAAATTTTGAAGAATTACACTGTCCTAAAATCTGTCTATTCTGTAAAGATATTATTATGAACTTTGCAGAGTGTGTTTGGTACCTAAACCCTTAGCAGCATGTGCAATGTTGGGTGTGGAAACTTGCGTCATTGTTGATAGCGGAGCTCTTAGTACAACGGTAGCTGTTGTGATTGGTGGCCGTGTTGTACCAGAACGTTGGAGATTATTGCCCGTGGGTGGTTGGCATGTAGCTTATCACTTGAAACAAGCTATGCATTGGCAACCAAAGGAGTATCATCAAATTCCTATATCATATTTGGATACCCTAACTGTTAAAGAAAAATGTAGACTAAGCTATAATATCAAAAATGAAGAAAAACGAGTAGGACAAAAATCCAAGGAACACATTAATCTTAGGGTTGACAGCTATGCTGCTGCTTACAAGCAACACTGGGTATGTAAATTCTAAATATATAGGAGATTGACAACCTAATATGATCGGGGATAATATTAGGCAACAATATTTTCTGATTCTCGCATACCTCTAGTAAATTTTGCTGTTACATTATATTTGCTAATTTTTAACAGTGTTTAAAAACAATATTTTACTGTATTATTATTATAACTTCCAGAGAGTGTCCTTCGATTCGGAATTATATATTGCTCCTGAAATGATGTATATTAATCTTGGCTTACCACAAGTAATAAAAGATGTTACATCTGGTTTATCAGAGGATCTAATGTACGATTGCCTCTCGAACATCTTGCTTACCGGAGGCAACACTGATCTTTCAGGTTTCGAGTTAAGATTAACTAAAGATTTACAAGAATTGTTGTCTGAACATAGTAAAATTCTAGAAGTTAGAAATTGTCCTGGTACACATAGTTGGCATGTTGCTATGGGTTCCACTTATGTGCCTTTAGCTGTACATCCTGGTAAGCGCATACGATAATGTTTTCAATGAATTTATGAAATGTTCAATTTTCTATACACTCGTATAATTATTTAGGTAAAACTCCTCCTGAATACCTAGAAGGTAATCCATTTTGGTTATCAAGAGAAGAATACGTTTTGTTTGGATGCGAGTCGCTGGAGCAGTAAAACAATAATAAGTGATTCTATGAAATGTTAGTACCTCACTTATTACGTAAATGCAAAATCCTCGCATGTGCAACAAATCTTATGAAAGTAAAAATTACCATCAAGGAACAAGTCTTTTCTTCAGTTGCCTTTAAATAAGACAGATCTTGTATTCATAGATCATTGAAAAGACATTCCATGATGAGACACTTCAAAAAAATTCAATATTGGTTGGTATCTATTGTTTACAAAAATCTTTCGGATTTGTCTTTATGTGCTTCTGTTGTGTTTTGTGTTGCAGACACATCGGAATTCAACTTAATACGAGGGAACGGGAGATTTAAACTCCACCAGCATGTTTGCAGTGAATAATAGGGTAGACTGAATTTTAGGTATTTAAGGTAGACATATCTCCGTGCCTATGTTGCTATTCATAAATCTAACGTTATCCTTCCTTCGTGTATCCTCTTACGCTGCGAAAACTTGATCTACAAATTCTTTCTCAAATCAGCAAGTAACACTATGGTCGATTTCTTAAAAGAGAACGCCTGAAATACGTTTGTACTCATTTACAAAAACTTTCATTCCTATCTAACATTACACTAACCCTCGAATATTCTACTCCAACAAATTTTAATAGACCTTCTTTAACATAAAATGCTCTTGAACTTTCAAATCTTATCATCTTATCATGTCTGTCATTTGTTAACTGTCTGACTCAGTATATATAAAGTCAGTGTCTTGTTATTTCATATCAATTTCCTGTTTTTTGCAACGCTACAAGCTTAATTTCTCCTTTCCCTTTAAAACTAGCATGTATGTATATAGTTTAGACACTGAATTGTTTTGTAAATATAAAATATCTAAGCTAAATTGCTTATAAAATACTGTACAGTTAGATAATTTTAAAAAGTATTATTGAGAAAGAAGTATTACTTATATAATTATATATATATATATATATATATATATATATATATATATATATATTTATAATTTATAATTTTAATAAAACAAATAATGAATAAATAATATATAAATATAGTGTTTCTAAGAAGCTGTCCACAATTTCGTACATTTACATCGCATATTCTTGCCAAAATAAGAAATATTATACTGACAGCAAGAGAAATAGTAACGTTTCTAGTCACTATATAGTTAAGCTACTTAGATTTTCCTTCCAAAATAGTGAGCTAAAACTATTGAAATTAATATATATATAATATATACAGGGTGAGTCACCAAACGTTAGCACCTCAAATATCTTTGTTGTTCCTAAAGATACGTAAAATATGGTAAGGACAAAGTTGAATGGTACAATGGGGCTGACACGATGCCAAAACAAAATTTTGTTTTTATGTCATTTTTTTTATAAATATGAAGGTCACCTTCATTTTTTTAAATGGAATGAGGTATTTTTAATAGATCAACTGATGCAGCTGGATATTCGTTATAAAAAAGTACTAACCTATGTATGTCGAAAAGTTAGTAGTTCACGAGATATTTCGATTTAAATAACTCTAAAACACCATTATTGTCGTACTAAAACGTTACACAAGTAAGTAAACGCTAACGTCTTAGTACGACAGTAATGGTATTTTAGAGTTATTTGAAATGAAATATCTCCTGAACTACTAACTTTTCGACATACATAGGTTAGTACTTTTTTATAACGAATGTCCAGCTGCATCGGTTGATGTATTAAAAAATACCTCATTCCATTTAAAAAAATGAAGGTGACCTTCATATTTATAAAAAAAATGACATAAAAACAAAATTTTGTTTTGGCATCGTGTTAGCCCCATTGTACCATTCAACTTTGTCCTTACCATATTTTACGTATCTTTAGAAACAACAAAGATATTTGAGGTGCTAACGTTTGGTGACTCACCCTGTATATATTTAACTTTGCGAAATATAAAGATATTATTACTATAATTTTTCTCGTTACATTTAAACCTACCTTTGTGAATAGTTCATTGAATTGTAATTGTATATACAGTAAAGATATTTTATTGATTTGTAAATTGAAATTCTAATAGCAAGTAAAAGAATAAATACATTTTAATGTTACTTCAAATGAAACTTGAATGAATAGTAAAAATATTAATAGAGAAAGTATTTGTAAGTATCACATTATAAATAATTTTCATCAACGAGAATCTGTGTGAATTATTAAATTATACTGTAATAATCTTTAGTTCATATAACATATTATATCTAATACTAGGCGATTATAGAACGTTTACCATCTCCGTAACGTAAACTTGTATATAATTTAACAATTCAAAACTATAAAACAATATCAATATATTTATAGTATCGATTACACAAATTAAATACCTTTTATATAAATTATATATTTTTTATCTTTCAATAATTCTTAAAACAAAAATTGAAGACATATATAGATTCTACTATATTTATTATTTTTTTAACTGCCAATATTAATATTTTGCAATTTTTCAGTTCTTTCGAGTCAAGGTCCGAGACGCGAATACCTGCCGAAACATTCTGTATAGTTCAAGTTAAATTTTGCCATTTGTACAATTTGTGAATAAATAATTTTCACTTACTATATATATATTCAATATAAAATTTGTATATCTTGTTATTATTTTAATTACTCTGATAAGATCACAGTCTTACGGAACACAAAATAATGTAATACATAGAACACAATACTTACTATGTTGGTAAAGTAATTAATAATAAATTAAACACGTTGATGTAAAAGTACAGAATTACGGCGAACCTATTTGTGTTATATCGCAAAAAATAATATCAATAAAGCCATACAGTAAATTATAGAAAAAAATGATAATAAAATTCTATGATATACTGTTTATTTTCCAACATTATCATATATAAATGTGTAGTGCACGAAGATATATGTACCTCCAAGTTCGTCAAATTTTACATTTCAAGAGAACACAATTACAAAGTATATATATATTGTATGTAGACGGTATATGTATGTACGTGTATATGTATTTGTATGCGTGTGTCGTACGTGTGTGTTTAAATAATATAGCTCGAAAATTTTTAATGATTCACATTTTCAACGTAAACCTGACGATTTCTATTTACAGAAGAATAGCTAAAAACACAAAAGAACTTATTACAACTTTGGACAATACTAACATAACACATTTACAATCTCTTGTAGCTACAAAATTCATTTTTATTAATCTGTATTTTCAAAACACTGCACACGTATCCTATATTTCTATTTATTGACTAAAAGACAGATGATGTGTATAGAGAACTATACAAATTTGATGCCGTATACCTATATGTATATTAATTATAGTTGGCAATTCATGAAAAATATCTACAGATTTTTGCTTTATGCCACAGTTAATGAGTATAAAACTTCATAAATGAACACTATTCATGCTGCATTTGTTCTATTTATACAAAACGATAATTCGCTGCACCCTTCGTCATCAAAAGTATTATACACTGTGTATAATAATGTTACTGTATTGTAAATAAATATTTTCCTAGTCAATTAAACTCGCAGTAAGTTATGCAAGTCCTATAGATAATATTTGTATATCTCGATTTACCCTCATCAACTTGTTTTCACCTTAAAAGTATGCAAAGGTTCGTGTTCTTAAATTATCGCTTTAAGGACAGATAAATCTGATGTTTTGCTTGTTTTAAAGATAGTTATGAAAAAGTGTAAAACATACAACCCGGTAAAAAATGGTCATATTAAAAATATTATACTACATACTTTTTTATATAAAATCTTTTTCTTGCCTTGTACACAACATGGCACTTATACATGTACATCTTATGATAAAAATATAATAAAGCAGTTTATTAGTCTGTAGTAACTAATGTAAATTAAGGTGCGCTAACTAATATGGTATTCCATAACAAGGTTTTTCAACAAGATTGTCACATAAACATGTGATGTAGTATATACAGAATAAATCTCTCGTTTTTCTTTTTAAGCCAAAACGCAAACATCATTGTTCATTTCATAGTATTTTTGTTATTGTTTTAACTTTTAATTAAATACGAAATATGTAAATTTGGCTTGTTGTGTGTGTGTATAATATTATTACTAGACTGCAGACGTTTATGCAAACATTTATAGATTATGAATTATTTTATAGAACAATTTCAGATACTATTGGATTTCCAAGTAAAATAAAAAGTTAATTCGTTAAACATTTCACGATACTAAATATTAGATATGCTAACCCATGCATAAAACTCCCGCAGTCTAATTATCACAAACTGTGGCATTAAAAACAAAAAATAACTATTAAAATTACACAAATCGACCAGCATATCTGATACAAGCATTTCGTTCCTAATTTATATATGTACAATATACATATAATCACCAGTGAATTTCATTTGTATGTTCACAGCATTTCTGAAGGTTTAACTCATTGTTACTCAACAGTTTGTATTATCAAGATATTCTGTAACAAACTCGCATTAGAAAAACGATTGTGACAAGGAGCGTAGGCAGTTACTTCCTTTATTCAAAAGAACAGTTAATTTGGATGAGAAAATACAGAGAAACAGTATATTAAATTTATATTTAGAACATGAACTCTTTTCATGCTTATATATTTTTTATTTTTTAAATGAGATAAAAAACATTCCTAGCTCAACGCCTAAATGTTTCAATTCTCTGTGTATATAATATATATAATATATATATATGTATATGTATATAGAGATTTGTTTATACAAGCTATGTACAAGAATGATTACTAAAGACTTATACACAGTTTATATTTATCATTAGTCTTTTCTCTAGAATAAGAATGCAGTGGTACATAGTTCAATGATTAATTAAATATAAATATATACACAGAATTTAATTGATCGAGACAGATTGAAACTCATAAAATAATCTAAAGAATTGCAATCAAACTTTTATGCAACACATATAAATGTAATATTATTACTGCACTCCAAAGACTCGTATTCTTTTGAGTAAAGTTTACGTTAATTAACAGCAAGAACTTCTTGCTGGTTCTGCTTCGACTAAGTTAAAATCTAAACCACCAGGTCTGGCAAATCCTGTTTTAATACCATCCCAACCATCTTCTACGTTGTACTCTCCACTCTGTATTCTGTCATAAACTTCCTGCGTGACTGTTTGAAATGCTTCTTCGACATTAACTCCAGTCTTCGCACTGGTTTCAATGTGATGCACACCATACTCGTCGGCAAAGGCTCTAGCTTCTTCCCTTGAAACCTCTCGCTTACCTCCATTAGTAATCAAGTCTAACTTGCAGCCAACCAATGCAAACACAGGACGGTGTGGTTCTATGTGTGTTTCGGCTTCCACCATCCATTCAGGAATATGTTCGAAACTAACTCTGTTGCAAACATCGTACACAAGCAATGCTCCAACAGAATTTCTATAGTAAGATTTTGTGATTGCCCTGAGATAAAGGAAGTATCTTTTTTATTGTTATACATTAGGAAGGAAGGGTATATGCTAAACAAGTAAAACAAATTGTGTATAATAGTACATAATGAGTTACACACCTAAATCTTTCTTGGCCACCTGTATCCCATAACTGTAATTTTATCCTCGTTCCATCTTTAACTTTAATCAATCTGGCGAAAAAATCAACTCCGACCGTTGGATCTGAAAGCTGAAATACAATGCATTATAAAGACAGTATTTATATCATCAATTCAGTAACTTGCTTATGAGTAGATGTTTCATTTTTATGCAAATTCAAATTCTTGCAATCTCATTCATATACGAAATATATTCTATTCATAATAACTGATCAAATATAGATAATAGGTCAAATGAAAAAGCGTTAGAGCTTCAGAGAATTTCGATTCTCTTTTAAATTCAGATCGAAATTCTCCTTCGAAAAATATATATCAAATCGATTGGAGCATGACGGCACGTTTAATTGTTTACTAACCTAGCATCAGTTTACATAACAAATACAAACAATAAGGACAATCGGTTTATTCAGATTTCACATAAGCTGTAAAAATACTTTAGTTGTATTCCTATTTCTCCGAAGAATAACAGTCTATTATTAGGCTAAGAAATTGGAAATACTCCAATTGTGTTACTGGATTAGAGAAACGAAAGCTTTTATGATACAGAAAAAGACCAGCTGTAATTAGGGTGTAGCTAATTCAGGAGAGGAAAATCATTATGTTGACGAGACGCTACAAGTTGCCTATTTATTTAGAAACAATTTTTCCATGTTGTTGAGATGGTTAGGATCGCTGCATACCTCCGCGAACTTCCCATCGGTGAAATACTTCAGCAACGAACTTTTCCCGACTGTACTGTCGCCGATGAGTATCAAACGAAACTGATAGTCAAAAATTGGTTCCACCATTTTGACGTTCGTTACGATAAAACTTCTTCACAAGCGACGTTCTCGCGTTGTCACTTTAGAGAATCATGATTTTCCTGTATACACTTGTCAAGAGTGAGAACCTCGCTGACCGTGACATTAATCATCAGCTTCCTACCTTTGCCCGAGACTGTACTGTACTTATTGCGCACGACACTGTCCGTATAAACATGCAGACCTCGCGAGGATCATCGAAATCGTATGCATCATGATTTACGGAGGATCTAGCCTCCCGTCGATCGTGTCAGCTCTCTCTGCTTTCTTCACTTTTAATAGTTTTTTAACCACTCGCCGAAATCACGCGATGGCACAGTCAGTCCAAAGTGGATAGAATTACATCCACTGATCACTAATCTTGGCTAGTGACGATAGCTCCGTATCTATTTCTTTTGTCACTTTTTCATAAACGTATTTTCAACACATGGTCAGTGTGAAAAGAATTTGCAGAGTATTTAAATAGTTAATTCTGATCTTGGCTAACTGCAACATTAATTCCGTATTTATTTCATTTACAACATATTCTATCATACGCATACGCAAAAAGTATAAATACTGTTTACTTAGTTTTATAACAAGAACGTCGTAATTAATTATATTGTTACAAGCATCAAGAATAATTGCCGCAAGAAAAGAAAAGTCAGATATCAAATGCTCAACAATTGGTAGAAACACATGCATAATGACTATAAATCTTCTCTGCTATAAGTATAGTTATTGTTAACTAAATATATTGATAACAAATGTAAACAATACCAATGCTATTTAGTTAAGGGGTTAGGTCGTCTGGAATTTTTTTGTTTTCAAAATTTAAAATTTGAACTTCATTACATAAGTCGTCAGAAATATTTTTTTCTTTTTTGTTTTCAAAAATGGTTCAATATATTGTTATATTCTATATGATTTTCATTGTTTCATGGATACGTTCAATTATTTCTAAATAATCGATAAAATATTCAAAAATCTAGATTGTAGTGATACGTTGTTTTTTTAAAGTTTAAATTGTTGCAAAAGCATTGAGTACGAATACTTTTTTGACTCACTGTACATACTACGACGACATAATGAAAACTTATCAATGACGATTTAATTGACAATTTATACGCGCACTAACATAGAACGCGATTAGTGTTATCCATGCTTTATACGTGAGACCACTTCAACCACTGAGACCATTTTAATCCAGTGGAGGTTATGAAACAATTCTACTTGCTTTGCTCATTGGATCATTAATCGAGCGTGCTTATCGCATCACGCCTCCTATAATAATTAATCTCATGATTGCTACATTTTAACGGTGCTGTTTCATCTTCCAAATAGATGTCGATATAACCTAACCGAATTTCCAGTTTCGCTTTTAGTCGAACATTTCGAGAACGATACATCTATCAACATATCCGAAAGGCAGATTAATAATTGATTTGAAAAGATTCACTCAAAAAATATGAATGAAGAGGAATTAATCGATGAAATTATGGAACTGCGTAAGATGTTACGTGCGAAAGAAGCTCAATTGACCACCCTGAGGCGGGAAAAACAAATCTTGCAAGACTATGGTTTAAGTAATGACGAAATATCGAGATACAGCAGGCAGATTTTTTTAACAGAAATAGGCATCGAAGGTGTATTAAATATTAGAAGCTTTTATTACAATGAATTTTTGGAAATGAAATACTAATTTCATCGTAAAATTCCAGGCCAAATCAAATTGAAAAATAGTTCCATATTGATTGTTGGAGCAGGTGGTCTTGGATGCCCTGCTGCTTTGTATTTGGCATCGGCTGGTATAGGGCATATTGGTATCGTTGACTATGATGACGTTGAGATTAACAATCTCCATAGACAGCTGTTATATACGGAAGCAAGTATAGGGACACCCAAAGTAGATGCTGCTGCAGAACACCTGAATCGGTACTTACATATTAATAGGAAGCAATGTATATAGGGTATTCCATGCAATTGGCACAAGTTGTATCTTTAAAATGATAAAAGAAAGTCATAGGACAAAATGGTGTAGAATACTGCATTTGAAAAATGCAATTGCACTATTTCTATACCATGTCTGCATCGGTTGATATGCTTCTTTACTTTCTACAAAAAAAACACCAAGATACTTTGTCCTATGGCACTTCTTTTGTATCTTGGACCCATAAACATTGTACTATATAATCAATGTATGCATTCACTATTCTTTACTTATGTATTCCCTGCAGTATGAACAGTAACATTAAAGTTACTCCATACAAGGTCCAATTAGATAGTAACAATGCAATGGAAATAATAGAAAACTATGATGTAGTGTTAGATGCGACAGACAATGTTGCTACACGTTATTTACTAAATGACGCGTGCGTCTTGAGTAAGAAGCCCTTAGTTTCTGGGTCAGCGTTAAGATTCGAAGGACACTTATCAGTATTCAATTACAAAGGTCCTTGCTACAGATGCATATTCCCTAAACCACCTCCACCGGAAACTGTAACAAATTGTGGAGATGGTGGAGTCTTTGGTCCAGGTAATAAGTGTTGTTTTTCTTTTAATTTTTAGAATATTTACTCATTGTTTTATTTTACTACAGCTGTTGGAACAATTGGCGTTCTCCAAGCGTTAGAGGCACTAAAGATTGTACTTAAACTGCCTTGTGTTTTATCTGGCCAATTACTTCTGTTCGATGGTCTAGAAATGAAGTTTCGCAATATCAGCTTGCGTCCAAAAAGAGCGAATTGTCTCGTGTGTGGAGATTGCCCATCCGTACAGATACTAATCGATTACGAACAGTTTTGTGGCGCGAAAGCGAACGACAAGGATCCAAACTTAAATATTTTGCAAAAGGATGAAAGAATTAGCGTGGAGGAGTATAACACAGCACTGGAGTTAGGAACAAAGCCTCACATGTTGATCGATGTGCGTTCACCTGAGGAATTTGAAATTTGTCATTTAAAGAATTCTGTAAATGTGCCACTACATAAAATTGGAAGCACTGAAACGATATCGTTGATCAAAAATAAAATGGAAGAGATAAAAGAAGAGCATGATAAACTTGGAGGTAAGAATTTGAATGTACATTTCAATTTTTTTGTTGAGGTGATGCAACTTATAGTTTAATATTGTTTTAGTATACGTGATGTGCAGAAGAGGCAATGATTCGCAAAAAGCAGTGAAGCATCTACAGAAAATATTCGATGAAACTGATTTCGAGATAAAGGACATCATTGGAGGAATTCACGCTTGGAGCAAAAAAATCGATCAGACATTCCCCGTATACTGAGCACGTGAAATTCAAAATACGTTTATGTGTGTTTATTATGCTTTTTATTCATAAAGATCGTGTGTGCATAATTCAGCAGTATGCGATTTTGTAAATAATGTACATATAAGGGACATATACATCTACAAAAATGTATTATCATATATAAATTAAATTAATTCAATTAGTATATTTTTCTATCTCGCAACTACTTAAACTTCTTTCTGGATATTTATAATGGACGTCGGGTAAACTTCTTAATTTCTCTGCTGCCTGCTCTGGTGTTAAGTCTCTTTGTGCCTGTGCGAGAAGCTCATAACCGACCATGTGTTTCTTTATAGTTGCAGATCGTAATAAAGGAGGTAAGTAGATTCCATGAAACGTCCAGTAAGGATAATCTTGTCTCATGTATGGACCGGTCGGTGCACCTTTAAACAAAACAGATTTATAATTTACAAGTCTCTTTTATCAATGATTAGATATATATCGAATAAAAAATATTCTATTGTACCATGCCAGCCCATAGAGTAAGGAAAAGAGCAATTGAATAAATTATCATATTTTGTACATAATCTTTTCATAACAACTGCCAGTGTTTCCTGCTGACTTTCTGTTAAATCCTGCATCCTGGAAATCTGCTTTTTGGGCAGTACCATCGTTTCGTACGGCCATATTGCCCAAAACGGTACTAAAACTACCCAATCTCGATTTTCCAGTACAATTCGCTCCTGAAACGTGAGTTATCAATCATATACCTATCTATTGTCTATAGTCTATTCTATTACATAATGCGTGTACGTAATCTTTCGTTACCTTTTTAAGGAGTTCCTTCTGCACATAATCAATGAGAAGTGGTTTCTTATTGCGATTATAATAATCAGTAAGATATTTATCTTTGATTTTAGCTTCGTTTGGTAAGAAAGAGCTGGCCCAAATTTGGCAATGAGGATGCGCGTTGCTGCACCCCATCAGAGCACCACGGTTCTCAAATATTTGTACCCAAGTCCATTTCTCTCCCAGTTCAAGCATTTCAAAAATCCACCTGGTATAGAACAGTACTTGTTGACCAAGAACTGAGATTACGAGGAAATACGTTTGCTATGAACGTACCGTTTCACCACTTCTTTGATCTCAAACACTTGCATAAGAGCTATTGTTACATTTGATTTCGGATGGAAGCACATTACTTTGCATGTGCCCCTAGCAGAGTCCATTTGGAACAATTCGTCCTCCGATCCTGTCGGGCTAGGAACTGTTTCCAGTAGTGCAGGAAAATCATTGACGAACGAATATGTGTTCTCATAAATTGGAGTTATCTAGAACAAAAAGAGATTCGTGTCGAATATGTTCAAAAGAATTATAGAGTACAGTAGAACTTTACAAAAAAATCACCTGTCCACTGGCTCTGATATTGCCTGGACAAAGAGGATTATTAGGGTCATAATCTGGGAGGTCTTCCTCTGTATTTAACTCGATTTGTCCTCCCCATGGTCTTTTCATACGGTGAGGCGACACTAGTACCCATTCTCCCTTCAAAGGGTTATATCGAATATGTTGGTGTTCTATAAAATATTGATCTAATAGTTGAAACATAGAACAATAATCTGAATAAACTTTTTCGCAAAAACATAGAAGAATTCTAACCAGAGGGATTGAATTCTTCCTTTAATGGAACTGTGCCATTTTGTGGGCCAGCTTCTTTTTTGTCACCTGTAAAAAATAATTTTATACATTAATCCTATGAATTGTAATAGATAACAGCACAAAACTCTTAAATTTACATTCAGGGAATATCGAAAATTTTTATAGTTAATTACGTTACAATATAAATAGATATAGTCACGGAACACTAAACAAGTCTAGAGTATATGTATTGTGAGGAAAAACTGATTTTCTGATTGAAAAACATTTATGCAAATTTTACTTACTATAGCAGAATGGTATATAAACCGCAACGTAAACTTTAGCGACAGTCGACAGTCACGTGGATTTCGCATTAATTGTAGCTACGTAATATTTACACGAGATCCGGTTGAATTTCACTTTTGCTTCGGTCATAGATGATTTGTAGTGATTTATCGAATTGTTATTCTATTACAACAATGAATTTACGGTACAGAAAATAAAAAAGACGCGATATGTCATATGACCGATGCGTAAATATACGTTCGTCGCGGATTTATACTTATTCGAAAAACATCATTCGATCAATAATGGTACGCGTTAGGCGAACGAAAATTTAATTATTCGTATCCGGTGCGAACGCGTATCCCGCAAAATAATTTTCCCCATTGAAATAGTGGCTGTTTACATATTTTACCTGTTGATGTAAACATTTGTATGGAACGGCGGAAAGAGCGCAATAGCTTGTATGGTCGAATAGTGCACTGGAAAATTTCCTAATACCAGCGGCAATTTATAAACTTCTACTGGTCATAAGAGTCTTAGGTAAGGTAATTGATGATAACGCGTACTTACACATAGATTACGAAACACGGTAATACTCGACCATATTGTGCCTATTATGTCTTATAATATGTTATATATTTATAATCGATTCAATCAAAGTGGATCTCGATCGGAATGATAAGATGTGCGAAAAAATTCAGCTATAAAAATCTACGGAAATTCTATTATCCCCTTTCATTCTTTGGGAAGATGAAAGATAGTATTACTTTTTAAATATATTTTATATAGGATAATGTGCATACAATGCATGCATAGTTAGTCTGTCCCACTTTGCTATACCGACAGCCACCAATCAAAATCAGAGTTCCATTTTAGACTATATATAATATTCAATACATATTCATGTATTTTGATTGATGATATAATTTTACTGGAGTGAAAAATGAAAAGGAAAATAATGTGAATTATATATGTTTATACATACCCAGATAGCACAAAGACATCTTAAAGTACGCCTAAAAGTTGCCTGACGCAAGACGTAACGTACATCTTTAAGTCGTACGTTGCGTCTGTGGCACGTCGTTTTCACGTCTTTTCCACGTACTGTGTACAACTTTAACAGGTCTTTGTTACAAAACTGTGCGACTTAAAGTCGTCTCTCACAGGTCTTTTCGACATCTTTAAGATGTCGCTTTAAGATGCAAAAAAGTTGCCTTTTTGGACATCTGAAAAGACGTACAAAATCTTCAAATTTAAGAAAAAATTAGAATCTATATATATATATATTACTACTTTCATGTGCTACTTGAGAGAGAATATTCCATTTTGTCTCTTCGAAAAAACCTTATTACAATTTAGTTTTTATGCAGCATACTCTCTGGGCGGGAATCGAACTCGGGCCTACCATTTAACTTCATGATGGTTTCCTCGCTGAGCCATGCGAACCTTTACTGTTAGATTCATTACTTTTTATTCTTATACGCTCAAATCATATCAAATCATATATATTATTATATAAAAAATATTTTAACAGAAGTTTATCTCTTCTAATAATTATATAACCTAATTATTTAATTATTTACCTAAAATATTTTTTAGGTAAAAATCAAACTACTTTTTTTTAATGAAGTATAGTATCAGTATATTAACGATTAAGAGATATACATATTTTCGTAAGTACTTCAATCGTTTCTGCCGTGAAAACGGCGTTGCGAAAGAGGCAACTTTTACACATCCATAAAGGCACCTCTGCTGGGACGACGTTTTCACGTTCGAAGGTAGGTGCCTTTTATGCATCTCATTTCTAACCTGAAAACGGCGTACCGAAAGAGGCAACTTTTACGCGTCCTTAAAGGCACCTCTGCTGCGACGACGTTTTCACGTTCGAAGGCAGGTGCCTTTTATGCATCTCATTTCTAACCTGAAAACGGCGTACCGAAAGAGGCAACTTTTACGCGTCCTTAAAGGCACCTCTGCTGGGACGACGTTTTCACGTTCGAAGGCAGGTGCCTTTTATGCATCTCATTTCTAACGTGAAAACGGCGTCCCAGCAGAGGTGCCTTTATGGACGCCTAAAATGCGTCTTACTGAGACGTGAGACGTAAAGATGTAGACCGGACATGAAAACGGCAACTTAAAGTCGTCCTGTGCTATCTGGGTAAGTTCTCGATGTCAGATTGTAAGTGTTATTAGGTTATTGAGAACGAGTAATTATTGTTGTTCTAACCTAACTGTACATACTATGATACTATCATAGTATTACAGCCAAGGGATTATACCATAGACGAGGTATAGGAATAGACCAATCATCATATTCACCATAAGGGGTTTCGGGTCTCGCGATCTGAAATACCGACATCTCACTCGATTTCTTACGCCCTCTACGCTGAAGAACGATAAATGTTGGAACCAGATCCACGAGAACGATCAAATTGGATCAAATCTGGTAAAATGTATACGCTGTGTAAAATACAAATGACTGACAAGTCGTCGACATTACAAAATGATATGGAAGGGAATAGGTTTAAGATAATCATAGATATTAATTTGCAAGATCTTTATTGAAAATCTTTCAACACGTTTTGTTCTTATATCTAACAAGTCTTACATTCTACAATCTACAATACAATATTATATAATATTATAATATCCGATATATCGGACATTGTAAATGTGCAGCTATTAGCTCGATATTACCCTCTATTTATAAGATACTAGAAGTTCTTACAAATAGAGAATAATACCGATTACCCAGGTCTCAAGTTGGACAAAGTCCCATAAAAAAATAATGAAAAATAAAGAAGTTTTATAATTGGATTAGTTAGTGGTTCGCACCGATATACCCGACCCCGTATCAAATTACGCGGCATGTTTATACACTTTACACTTTTCAGCAACCGAGGCAGCTCGAGCTTCATGTATATCCTACTATTTATTAAGAATCCTCCAATACATCTATTTTTATATATTTACTTTTAAACCGTTATCCAGTTGTCTTAATTTTTAAATCTTGTTCTTGCATTACAGACGATAATCGGTGTCCTCCAATGTATTTCTACAAATAAGAAAACGTCGCATTAATTAAGCCACTCTCTATAGCACTCTGTGCAATAGGGTGGCTCTTATTTTCGACTTTTGAATTGTTACAAATAATTTTAAAAAATCTGTGCAAAGTTTGAGTGCCCAGAGATAACGGAAAAATGTGCTCCAAGACGATTAAACATTCAAATAATTAATCTTTCGTTTGATTGTTTTACGTCGCTTCTTCAACTGCTATATGTTGCAATTTTCGACAAGAGTAAATATAAGAGCCACCCTACTGTGCATTCATATAAATGCAGGCAAAGTATCGATCACATAATAATCTTGTTACATACATTTCTTTAAGGTGCAATTTTTCCGCTGTCAATGCAAGCTTCCTAATATTTCGAATTGTAGATGCAGCAGCAATTTGCACTTCCGCATCGTCGGATCCAACCAAGCGCAATATATGCTGCAAAACGTTAAAAATTAACACATTTGTGAGGGGTTTTCGCTTTGATGGTTCATTGTAAGCTTCATCGGTACCTTGACAACGCCACACGTATGCATAGTAATGCAATTCGAGGGTTCTTTGCTCAAATGATACGCCGCTATGCAAACACCTCTCAGAACATCAGTATTACTGCTGCTCATATATTTAACAAGCGGTGCAACTGCGTCCAATTGACCAAACTTATAACTATTTTCTTCCCATTCGCTGCAGTACGCTATAGCTAAAGTCAAATTCGCACGCAGACCTTCGTCTTCCTGGATTGTAACATTTATCGCGATACAGTGTTATTCTTTGCGTTAACCGTGCTGCAGAAAAATGGAGTAATTACCGTTGTCACGAGCTTCGCCAGTTCCTCCACCACACCGTGATCGCTAAGGATGCCCAAATTTTCTGGATCGGTCGCGATCTCGGCTATGGTAGCGCAAACTGCGCTCAGAACTTCGGTATCTTTACTTTTTAGGAGGCTGACCGTAAGTTCTAGTCCGCCCACGAATGCCCGCACCATTTCCGGCGAATCTTTCGCATATTTGATGCAGGGGACCAACGCGAGACAAGCGTTTATTTTGATCTTGTCACTGGGATGTTTCAGCAACGACCAGATCAATCGCACGCCATCCAAGGCGTGAGGAGGGTCGTTGATGATGTCCATGCATTCTTCGTTTTGCGCGCATTCCCTCAATACCAACGGTACATTCTCCAGTAAAGGTTCGTGCGTCGACGTTAACAGTCTGATCTGCGCGTTAATCAATTTTCAGAATTATTTGGTATACAGGTTTCCCCCGTGCAACGCGGATAAAGAATTGGAACTCTACTTTCTAAATGCAGAACCTTTCACTGAAAAAAGCATGCAGAACTTTACAAATACTTTTAATGCAGACTACTCTATTACACCGGGGATACCTATACTACGACACAGGTCGCTTAATTACTGTGTTTCGTTACAAGTTTCGGTAGGCCGTCGTTCACTCTGAGGATAGTCCTGTTGGTAGGGTCCTTGCAACATTCCGCCAGGGCTCCTACGACGTTGACTTGCACGTCCTCGTCCTCGTATTCCTCTAGAAAAATCACTAAAGAAGCCACTAAACCGTTCTGATTAAACCTCGCTACATTCTCAGGGCTTATCGCGCATTTCCAAATTCCACCGGTCACCGCTGCCAACAGGCTCTTGTTCTCCTGAACATCTTTATTCTGCACCAATTTGCAGAGCATGTCCAGACCGTTTGTCTCCCGAACTATGTTCCTCGCAACTTTGTTCGGGCCGCAGTTGAATATCGCCAGAGCACAGTTCTCTTTCAATTTGATGTCCCCGCTCTTCAAGTGATGCACCACCGAGTATATGACGTTCGTATCTTCGAACGCCTCTCGGAAAACTGGCTGCGAATTGTTTATTTTTCTTTGAGAGAAGATCAAACGTATTTTTGCGGTCCATTTCTGTGGCGTCATGTAGCCCCATTACCATTTTCATTTCGCCTATTTGCATGCAAACGAAGCGATCCAGCACGCGAAACAACGATTCAGAATAGAGGTACAGTAATTTTTCGATCGGAGTCCCAACACCCGTGTGTTGAACGGACTTGGTTAGCGTAGAGAGGCTATTTTTTTATGACTCCGTCGACCGCGCCGAGACTTCAAACGACGAGCCGAACATAGAGAAGGACAGAATGAAATAGGATCGCGTGGCCGAAGCGTGTAGTCGTCGCCGGCACAGTTTAAAGGCCCGTGCGTCATCACAATGAAACACCAAAATCTTAACTTCTTTATTTTCTATGATATCATTATGAAACTTTCACCAACATATTCGTGGCATTTTTCTAATGCAAAATGATACCAAATACGATATAATTGGGCCAATATTTAGTAGTTTAATCGACGATGAAAGTTTCGAACGCAACGAAGAACAGCGACAACGCGGGCCTTTGAACTGTGCCGGCGGCAGCTACTGTTCGCGTCTCTTTCTTTCCAATACGCTCTTCTTCGTTGCGTTCGAAACTTTCATCGTCGATTAAACCACTAAATATTGGCCCAATTATATCGTTCTTGGTACCATATTAATCAGCGAAACGCCAGGAATAAGCTAGTTAAAGTCCCATAAACCGATCATTAAAATTAAGAAGTTTGAGATTTCGATTCAGTCGAGTCAATGTGTGGTGTTCACACCGATATACCCGAGCCGAGATCAAACATCGCCGCCCTACGGCGCGGCGCAGCGCTGGCCGGCAGTGGAGTGAGTAGGCACTGGACTACGGTTAGATAGGCGACCCAGGACTCCGATTGAAGATTTACTGTACAGTAATCTATGCAATCATTTTGCATTAGAAAAATGCCACGAATATGTTGGTGAAAGTTTCATAATGATATCATAGAAAATAAAGAAGTTAAGATTTTGGTGTTTCATTGTGATGACGCACGGGCCTTTAAACTGTGCCGGCGACGACTACACGCTTCGGCCACGCGATCCTATTTCATTCTGTCCTTCTCTATGTTCGGCTCGTCGTTTGAAGTCTCGGCGCGGTCGACGGAGTCATAAAAAAATAGCCTCTCTACGCTACCCAAGTCCGTTCAACACACGGGTGTTGGGACTCCGATCGAAAAATTACTGTAGACTTATTTATTTACTTATGGCACGAAGATTCTGGCATACACTTGTCTAAATCGCGTGAAATGAAAATGCTAATGATAAGGATGATAGGTCTATCCTTATACCTAGTCTTACCATGGTCGCACATTGTTGGACGGTACCCATCATCGGTATCACCAACGAGGTGTGTTTCGATTTCAAGAAACGCTCCATAATTTTAACAGCACCGTACTTGCGAAGCTCCTCTTTCACTTTAGGGCTGCTGCTCAGAGAGTCCAACACCTTCGCGCAAGCTATGGCGACCGACAGCATCTCCTTGATCGTTTCGTTCGCAGTGTCGAAAGGCTGCCGGAGAATCCAGTCAGGTACGTCCATTACGTCCAACTAGAAAAATACCGTTGCATACACTTTCATTCTTTATATTCAACATCAAAGAATCAAGGGTTAGTTCGTGGCTTACGAAGCGCTTACGATTAGAGGTACACCGCCTCGAAGACGTATTTGCTTCCGAGCTTTCCTTATTTGTGCGATAATCGCCATGGTCTCTGCAGCCAGGACCTTTGTGGCAACAAAACTCTTTTACTTTCTTTGGATCGAATCGAAAGAAACATTGTTAGATCAGTCGATCGTAAGAGGAAACTAACTTGAATGTCTCTAGCCGGATGTTTCAGCATTTGGATCAATGGTGTCACGATGCCGAGATCGATCAGGCACCGTCTCATCTCCGAGGACCTTGCAACTTGCAACAAAACCGACAGAGAACCGCTCTGACATTTTAAATCCGTGGTTTCGAGGAGGTTCACCAAGATCTCCAAGCCCCCCATTTCTTGGATGGCTCTTTGAATTATCTATTCTCGAATATAATCCTTTTAATATTTCTCCATATTTTTAATAAATTATTTGCAAATTTTCACATTCCGGTTCTAAGGGAAATGTAACTTTCATGAGAGCATTACCCTGCTGCTCAGGTCGTAGTCCTTCAGGAGGCAAAGCGCTACCAAAGTGGCGGTCTGGTTGCCTGCTTTCATGTATCTGATAAGCTTTTGTATATGCCAGAATTCCGAAGGCACTTCCGATACATCTTCCGCCAATCGTTTCATTTCCTCGTCACTTTCGGACTCGGGCTCATCGTCCGAGCTTTCGTCTTCCATTTTCTCAGCAATCTGTTGGACTCGGGGCCCAAATGGCTCCCCGGTCACCATCGACACCAATGGTTTAGGTGGCTCTTCCGATTCGATCACTTCCGGAATGTCCGGCTCGATTCTTTCGCCATCAAAAACAAATAATAATTTCAGAAGAATTGTTAATTTTCACGATTCATAAATTTGAAGACGCATTATATGTATACAGGGAGGTCCATTTAAATAAGAACACCTAAATATCTCTTCAGGTTATTGTAATGCAAAAAATATTTGTTACGTAATGTGCATGGTGTCAATGGACCAAATATTTGGCACGAATATTTGTTTCCGAAGGTCATTTTTTCGGAGTTATCAAGGTCATTGATGTTTTTTGATACATAACTACATTTTTTTATTGCATCGTGTAGCTGATCGCAAAATACATTCAGATATTTATAAAAACATGACCTTGAAATAACCTTGATCTTCGAAAATTGGCGTTCCTTTGCGTGATCCATGTCTTCAGGATATTGTGATGCAAAAAATATTTGTTACGTAATGTGTATAGTGTCAATGGACCAAATATCTGGCAAGAATATTTTTTTCCAAACGTCATTTTTTTCGGAGTTATCAAGGTCATCGATGTTTTTTGATACATAACTACATTTTTATTTTATTGCATCGGGTAACTGATGGAAAAATACATTCAGATATGTATAATAACACGACCTTGAGCTTGATCTGAAGGTAAAACTTTAATTTTCGAAGATCAAGGTCATTTCAAGGTCATGTTATTATACATATCTGAATGTATTTTTCGATCAGTTACCCGATGCAATAAAATAAAAATGTAGTTATGTATCAAAAAACATCGATGACCTTGATAACTCCGAAAAAAATGACCTTTGGAAAAAAATATTCTTGCCAGATATTTGATCCATTGACACCATGCACATTACGTAACAAATATTTTTTGCATCACAATATCCTGAAGAGATATTTAGGTGTCCAGTTTTAGACGAAACACCCTGTATACAATCATTATTATAGCAACCCTATATATAGTTTTAATTTACTCGGTTACGATTACAATTGACTTTATAAATCGACTATACCTGGTACCTGGTATATACCTAGGTACTTTGTCCTCGCGCAGGGGGCCAATGTTAACTATAATCATTAATATTAATTAATAGATTAATTGTGGTCTGTTTTTCGAAAGAAAAGATTCGAGATTCGTTAACAGAGGCCGTAGATTTCAGGTCATCATCATTAGCGAATGTTTTACCATTCAAAGAGTTTTGTAAACTTCGGAATAAGTGGTAATCTGATAGTGCAATGTTCGGGCTATATATATATATATATATATATATATATATATATATATATATATATATATATATATGTATGGTGGATGTGACCATTTCCCAACCGAGCTCCAATAATTTTTTACGTGTTATCAAAGATGTGTGTGGCAAAACACAATGGTGAAACATTCACTGATGATGATGACTTGAAATCGCACTTGGATCAGTTTTTTGCCAATAAGGACCAGAAGTTTTATGAGCGCGGAATTATGAAGCTATCAGAAAGATGGCAAAAGATCATCGAACAAAATTTATTGATTTATTGAAGTTCATTGCTTGAATAAAAAAATTCGGTTTTATTTCGCCACACCGAAATTACTTTCTTGCCAAACCAATAATAATATTGACGGCTGCGCCTTTTCTTTCAAATGGCATGATGTAGTACAGGACTTACGTTGGCAGAGGTTCGATATCCATCTTCTTGACATCTTTTTTCCGTTTCGGTGGCATGATGTATTAATTATGTTTAACTAAAGTGATTGCACAATTCTATGTTTTCAGTCGAAAGCACTTGTTCAATCGTGTTACAAAATTTTCTCTTGTGCTTCTGCCGACGTGGTTAAACTTTATCCTACGCTGAACGCTTTCATATCGACCAAACAATACGTCGAGATTACGGAAGTTCATTATTTTACAGACATTAACCTATTCGGTTTGTCTTAGCATTTTACTGGAGTCATTTCTGCGATATTCTTGAAATCTGCCGTGTG
Organism: Lasioglossum pauxillum; assembly: GCA_933228785.1. Taxonomy (NCBI): domain Eukaryota; kingdom Metazoa; phylum Arthropoda; class Insecta; order Hymenoptera; family Halictidae; genus Lasioglossum; species Lasioglossum pauxillum. The sequence goes on along the minus strand of OW121701.1, from coordinate 33,010,912 downwards.
AAATTCGAATCTCAGTTGCCAATTAAAGGACACAATTTGCTAACTTCAAAAAATCGATCTGTTCCTTTTTTTCGAAAAGCATGTAGCGAAATAATAACCAACTATCGTCGAAGAATCTGAGACATTTTCGTTCATCGAAATTAAAAATTTCGTACGATAATAATAGCGAATAAAAACGTAAGATGTCAATTTTACAATGCTTTCAAGTTTTTCAATTCATTAACAATATAATAAGTATATAAAAATGAAGAAAATCATATATTAGTTCCTTCTCTATTTCAATGAAAAAATTCTTGTCAAACTGCAACTTTGGCGATTAGGCCCTATACAATTATTTATTTATATTTATTTCCACTTTCTACTGAATATTCGTCGACAAAAAAATTCACACTTATTTCTCAAATATGCGAAAAAATATCCTGAAAGTTTCAGAAAGATCCGCTTTGTAGTTTCTTGGAGAAAATATAAAATATAACCTTTCGAGTGTTTCCAGTTTGAAATTTGAATTTTCGGTAGCGCGTAATTTGAATGGAGCGGTGTTCGTGGCTACGAGCTCGTTTGAGAACGAACGCTGGTAGGTTGGCCAACCTGAAACGCATTGAATGAAAAATTGATGAGCTGTGAGGCTGTGAGCATCCGCAGTGCGCATCGTGTGTTGTGTTGTGAATGGTGTCGTTACGAGCCACTTTCAGCGAAAAGTTTACTGTCTGGCCTATGATCTGCGGCCGCGAAAATGTTTGTGCGTGACACTTAAACGTTGACGTGCACGCGCTGCGATTCCGTGGAAAATCTAAATGAGAAAAGCGTCCGTTCTGCGTTTCCCAGCGACGATATAATCGTGTTATTCGTAGAGCGGGAACCGTCGAATATCACACAATGGCAGATTTCGACGCGATCTACGAGGAGGAGGAAGAAAATGAACAGAATTTGGAGGAACACTACGTGACAATGGTGCCAGATCCCATAGTTATTCGGGGAGCTGGAAACATGACTGTGTAAGAAAAATTTTATTGTTTTTTTCGATCGTCACGTACACACGGGCTCCAAAATCTTTCAAGAACAAAAAGACGATACTGCATACTCTTTTTACAGAAGATATCACCTGTATTCATCATTCTCTGTACTTTGGACAATATTCAAATTACATACAATGTGGCGAGAAAGTATTCGAACGCTTGTTATTAACACATTACTTGCCTGGTGGGTATTAAATTGTTTTTGAAAGTCTGTGGTTTGGAGCTAGGGATTTCTGAATAAATTTCTCATTTGCTGTAATCATTTTAATCGAGTGCCAAGGAATCACTGTCAGTAACGTACTGTAATCATTTCTTTTGGAATTATTATTTAAAAGGATATTTGAATGCCTATTAATAGGTAGGTAAAGCGTTTGTACAAATGTTTACACTTCAAACAATAAAAATATGCATATCAGACTTGAGTTCTGAAAGTAATTTTATAGCTACTATAAGACACGAGTATTAAGATTGTACGTGTAAAATATAAAGTGAATTGGATAATATTTGTAAAAGTTATGAAGCATTTGTTGCAACGATATATGTTGTATCATGCTATGCATTAGCTTTATAATTATTTTAGAGTTTACATAACTTCATATTTTGAAAATCTTTAATCATTTCTGCTCGCAAATGTTTCACGAGGTTAATATATGGATTTGGTGGGAGCACACAAAAAAATATGTATAGTAGAATCCTATTTATCCAGATTGGCAAAAATAATCCCTGTCTTGTTTTACTCTGACTTCGGCGGGCATTCGAATACTTTCACGAGCCGCTGTAAGTAAAGTTGATATGTGCAATGTAGTTTTTAAGAATATTTGAGAATTATACCAACTGTAAAAAGAAATAATCGTGTATTCTTCTTATATTGTATTTTCCAATATTTATTTGTACAAGAGAATGAAGAACTTTGGTTCGATATAGTAGATGGTATATATATATAAGTAGATTTACTTTTCAGATTCGGTCTTAGCAATTGTTTTGAATCGGGGTTTCCAAATGAGCTGGTATCACGCGTTGCCCCAGAAGAATTCAAAGCAACTGTTATGAGAATAAACAGTGTGTTGAAAAAAACTTTACCCGTTAATGTTAAGTGGTTGTTTTGTGGCTGTGTCTGCTGTTGTTGTACGTTAGGTTGTTCCCTCTGGCCTGTCATCTGTTTAAGTAAACGAGTAAGTGTTCGACCATTGTTAAATTATCGATCTCATTCTTTACATATTTCTTTTGCAAAAATCTTACTTGTGTTGAAATTCGCAAAAGTATGGCGATAATGGTTGTGTTTTTTATATTTTACATTTTCACGTAGACACAGCACTCGTTAAACAAATTATTAGAATGGGAAAACAGTAGACTATATCATAAACTTGGATTACATTGGAGGCTGGCGAAACAAAGATGCGATACTTCGTCTATGATGGAATATGTAAGTAAATGTACAAAAGAATAAGCTGCAGGGTACCCAGTATAAATTATTCCTAGACTGCGGATCTTTATGCAAAATAAATAATTGATTTTTGCGAATTGCAATTCATAGGAGCCGATCAGGAATTTATTACTCTATTTAATAGTCTTAACAAGTTGCAAATAATGCCTAGATATTATTAACCTTTAACTACTCGCGCTGGTGTATAAAAAGTACACCAATTTTCTTGTCCCAATACAATAATATATGTACTGTGCAGAGCATAAAAGAAAACTAACGGGAAGTGAACGGGGAAAGATGCCTGACCATGCAGATTGCCTTTGCGTTCCTCTTGCCTCGTTCTCCTCCCGCTAGTTTCTCTCGTGCTCTGGACAGTAACTCAGTCACACAGTGATACATGTGGTATACAGAATACACTACATGGGTAGTTACGTGAAAATTCAGGGTGCGGGTAGTTAAAGGTTAAATTCCTTGAATCTGTGTATCGCTTGAAGTTACACACAATCATTTTTGTCTACTTATTACACATTGTTTTAATAATTCATTCGAAGGCTTTACTATGTTTCAAACCGTATTTAAATTAATGAGCTCATACTGTTTCTAGTTACATCATTGTCTAAGCTGTTCTTATACATAGATATATTGATTCTTGTTTATGTATAAGCAAAACACTTACTTGTTTTCACCTTTCAGGTTCTGTTAATCGAATTTATTCCAAAAATACCCATATACAAACCCGACTAAAGTCAAGATCTGGATTCTTATGTAAGTTGTACACACGTAGCAAATCGGTGCAAGTCTGTGACATGCAAAAAGCTGTACACTTTTGGCTTAAATTATAAATGAAAGAATGCCACTATAGATAGCACTCGCAGGAGGCATATTTTTGTAAATATTACACGTAGGATTGCACAGTACAATAATTTCAATGAAATTCGAAGTGGAATGAATTATTCTACATTAGTTCTATCTATTGAAAATCATCTAATTGACTAGGTACAAAAATACGGATAATTCGTTCGGTTTCTAGTGAGAGAAATTTACTTTTTTTCCTGCTATTGCTCTCCGTTCAAAGCTGAAAATACATATTCCATACTTACCGTTTTGCACTGGAATAGTTATAAAAAGAACAGGAAGATATACATGTTTAAAATACTGCTTGACGTCTAGTTTGCTAGTCATTAACATGTAATTGTCTTGAACAGTTTTCGTATCTTTGTTAATACTTTCCCAAAATGTACACTTTTCGATTAGGGCACTTTCGATACTATGAAGAAAAAAAACGAAATTTTAAAAGGAATTTAAATGACATGCTGAAAGTTGGAAAGTATTACAGTTCTTTGTGTTGCTATATTCAGTGGCTGTGATCGAGAATATAAGACTAGCTTTCAATTCAAGCATGTATATTATACAACTCTTAAAAATTACATGTATTTGTGTTTGTAGTTTTTATCCATAAGCACGACAAAGAACTTTTGATTTCTCTAAGGTGTGTACTTAATATGCAAAATTAATGATTATAGTTAGATTGCGGATGTTTATGCGGATACATCATTTCAGACACAAATTTTGTAAAAGCATAAACATTACACTTCGTCGAACTGTTTCGTGTATTGCGTTTTGCTGGTCAAAATGAAATACATAAACATTCACAGTCTGATTGTAATATTAGTTTCTCTATATTAGAATAATAATTTAATATCCAGTACAGTGATTCATACGAACGTTCATCTTCTGAAGTATAATTAAGAAACATTATGTTACACTTATATTTTAAGGAGATCGTTTTATAAAACACAGTTCAAAAGATGCGTTTAAAATCGCATCAATGAAAACGATGCGACTAGCTGTAATCTATACACAATGTGAGTCTTAGAATCATTATTCGGAAATCGATATAACATAGAAAAATATTTTGAGATGTACTGTGCAATGGAACCATGAGCGTAAAGAACAGTTGCTTTTCTTGTGTGTTTAAACAAATTATAATTAAGTAGTACTGTGCAGAATCGATAAATATTAAGGTGAACGTACTTCTAAACAGCGTATTTATAATGTACACGTGTAATCAATGTTTCCTTTTCCTTTCTTTTTTTCTATCGGCAAAACTTGATTACTTTTATTGATGTAGATAGAATGCAAGTATTTCCTGTGGTTCGTAAATGTGTAAATGTAAATATAGCATTGGCAAACACAAGAAATCAGAACGGAGTCGGTCGTTTGTTGATTAACATTCAGACACGTATCATAATTGATTATTCTAATTATATTTAGTAAAGTGATAGGGCTAAAAAGAATGAAATTAATCATTTTCGTTGATTATACATATTAATGTTATAAATAGTAAATTACTTACGTTACACTTTCTTTTGTAGACCAAGTGAAAAAGATGTTACACATTTTCATGAGTGTGACTGTAAATATGTTTAAAAACGAAAAAACCTTAAATATTTAAAGAAAATACTGGTAAGCTGATATTGTAAAGAACAACTATAGAAAGTATAGAGTTCACAATATTATAGAATTATTTCGAAGTGTATATTGAGTCTGACGAATTTATTAGTATTCGAACAAATAAACATTGTTATTAAATGAAGGATTACTTTGAAAATATACAAATTTATTTATATATTGGAATTGTAATAGAGAGGATTGGCGTAAGATGGGAAGGTACGAAATTATAAGTCAACATATATACATATAGTAAGAGTCGTTTAACTGTGCCATCTAAATTTATTTGTAAATTATTTGTTGTCTGCCAAACAACTTTTGTTTGAAAGATTTCTGTACAATAAAATAGTTTAACAAGTAAATTTAGGTGATAAACGACTTACCCTATATAGTACTTACCAACATATACAAAATTTAATAAACGAGAGGGATATATATTTTTGATAGAGAATCAATAACGAAGAATAACGTCCCTAGAAACATTAATTTCTTATTCTTACAATTTATATTCTTCAGCCTCAAGGTAGGACACTATGATCATGCCACAAGCTTCGTACTTATAATTCAGATACTTTTTAGTTCTGCTATGATATCAGTTTTTGCCTAACGAGAAAGTGTTCTCTGTCTGTCTGTCTGTCTCTCTCTCTTCCTCTCTCTCTCTCTCTCTCTCTCTCTCTCTCTCTCTCTCTCTCTCTCTCTCTCTCTCTCTCTCTCCTTCCCTCTATGGGACTTGATAGCTAAAGAAAATCATGTTCAAGTAAAAAGAAAAGATGCAGCACTTGCCAATCCCCCTCTTCGATAGTACAGTGATGAGAAATTATCTTATACTGCCTACTGAGTAGCTACCTCCAAGTCTGTTCTTCTCACTGTATTTATGACACAGAGCCCATAACCTTCTCTGACATGGAACTCCATATCAAACTAGTCATATTTGTTGGCAAGCTCTTTGACAATATGGACATGTCCGCTGACACCTAGGAATCGGACGATATGCCAATCCTTCTCGCGAGACTGGCAATTGTTACATTTCCCACTTTAGTTAACACTTTACCTACCGTCGACGACCTAACAGTCTATTAAAAAATAAGTTTTACTAATAGCAATTTTATTCGCAAACCAACAATAAGTTGTTTTTAGCAATATAATCCCACTCTTGCCTTGAAACTATTATTTAAAATTTTCTTTTATCGAAACACCTACTAATAAGTTTCCAGTAGATAAAGTGTTAAAACGAGACAAGCTCCGATTTATAATAGAATACGTCCACGCTGATCATGAACAATCTCACAATCATCATTAAACAATGGATCTTTATGCAAAATAAAAATTGTCTACCTGCATTGTAACAAAGTGGAGTGAATTAGAAATTTATTTTCTTTCAAAATATGTTTAATAGGTTGAAAACAGTACAACAGTAGTTTTAAATTCTTTTATTTTTATCACTATTTTAATGTACAACTTGTCAAATCTAGCTGTGCGGTTGACGAAAACTTAGAAATGCGCAGACAAAAACAAAGACCGCACTCGACGAGAGAAGGATGCAACATATGAATGGTAAGGTACATACCTCGTCAAAAGTGCGTACTGTCCATTATTTCTTATAGCAGTAAACATACAAAACAACTGTTTATATGTTTGTGTGAATACACTTGTGTCACTTTACTTTTTAACTGAACTGTTGCTACATGTATCATTTGACAGGTAACGATCAGTTCTCTATCGTTGCGAAGTTCCGCCTATTTACCATTGCGCAGCAGGGTCATTTCCCCTTGCAGGGGACATTTAGACGCACAGTTAGATTTGACAAGCTGTACTCAGTTTTGCCATAAATGCATAAAATCTGCTGTTTAATCATCGTTGAGGCACCCTAAGGTTTATTTCTTCTTCTAAATTCTGAATTTCAATAGAACAACAGTTAAATCTTTAGTAACAGATCCCCTAATCTGTTGTAACTAATTTTGGAGTATGTAGCAACCTGATACTGGGGCGCTACAACCATACATTAATTACGCTTCATGAATATATGTAACGATATAGTTTATAGAGAAGTAATTAAGAAGGAAAAAAAGAGTTGGAAACTAATCATCTATCTTAGCGAAGAAGACGATAGAACGGATTGTACATTCGAAAATTTATTTTAAAAAAAAGCAGTATTTAATAGCATTGTGAAAATAAAGATTAGACTACTATGGTTTCAATGTGTGCCTTTCACTCATGGATTTGTGTGAATTATAAATTTACATAATGTATGTTAAAAATATATTGCAAACTATATTTGTATGAAGTGAAGATAATTCCTATAGAATATGTATAATTAAAGTAAGAATTCTTATAGTAACAAACGTTTTACATAACATTACACGCATATCATAGTTCCATCTCTCCGCAATTCTTTCATCTGTTCCCCCATTACCTTTATTTTATTTAGTGCTTATAATATTATGATTTAAATCATGAACAGAAATAAATTTTGTTATATTTGATGCAAACAAATGTACTCACTTTATTTATACAGTTATTCTAAGCAAATAATTATAAAGAATTTCTAAAACAAGACAGACATAATTTATTCAATAATACAATGTTTCCTAATAGGTGTAATGGAATCAGTAAAATAATTCTTCTCTAACTGATTACCTTTTTAGCTTATATAGACTTTAGGGGAGATACAGTGGCCGAAATAATGATTAGGTTCACTAGCCGCATCGGCTGGTTTACTGCTTCAACTTTTGTTTTCGTTTTCGGAAGTGTACTGTGGCATTTGTTTTTATTTCGCAAGAATGTGTTCTACACATTGTATACTGTGTAAGCAGTCAGTCGACTATCAACAGTATTAGTGTAAAGATGTACTTGTTTCAAAAATTCTTTGAAAATTATCGAGTACGAGATACGAAATAATCTTAGATTCACAGAGAAATATTTAAAAATTACTATTGATAGAGCAATTTTTTGAACGTTTTTGTGTGGTAAGTACACAGATTTATGAAGTTTAAGAATTATAAAAAATATTTTATGTTCGTTTAATATTATTAGAGCACAATGACACGGGGAAATCGTTAAATGATAACGAAAAGGCCCAAATTATTGTTTTCCACAATATGAATCTCTCTAACACAGAAATTGCAAGAAGATTGAAAAGCTCATTAAATGTCGTAAACAATTTTTTAAAACTAAAAGAAAAATACGGCAGTAAAAAATCTACGGGTCATCCAAAAAAATTAACACACAGGGACAAAGGTAAAATTTTTCAAAACTCACGGCAAAGTATGTTTAATGCCTCTAAAATAAAAATGCAATTATATTTGCCAGTTGGTGTTCGACGTGTACAACAAGTTGTGAGATTGAGTAGGACACTTAAATATTCTAAAAAATTGAAAAAACCTCTGCTAACTAAATTCCACAAGGAGGAGAGATTAAAGTTTGCAGAATATCATATGTCATGGACCGAAAAATAGAAGACGGTGATTTTTTCTGATAAAAAAGATTTAATTTGGACGGCCCAGATGGGTGTCAATATTACTGGCACAATCTGCATGATGAAAAAGTGTAAAAATGACCAAGAGTACATGGAGGAGGATGTAATGGTTTGGACTGCATTCGGCTGAAACAGTAAGACTCCGATAATGTGGTTCCCTCCAAAAACCAATGCAGAAAAATATCGGGAACTATTGGAAGACGTACTGGATGAATATGGCGACAAGATTGGTGGACCTAATTTAATATTCCAACACGATAATGCAGCAATTCATCGTGCAAAAACAATTAAAAACTACTTTGAAAGGGTAAAAGTTGAAGTTTTACCCTGGCCATCAAGGAGTCCGGACTTAGATTCGATTGAAAATCTTTGGGGAATATTAGCACAAAAGATATACGACAATGAAAAACAGTATAGCACTGTTTCAGAAATGAAAAATGGGATTAGAGAGGTGTGGTCTGAAATTAAATTAGAAACATTACAAAAATTAATTGAATCAATTCCACACAGAATATTTGAAGTTATAACACACAAAGGAGGTTCAACTAACTACTGAATTATTTTTATTTTTCCTTTTTTTAAATTTTTTCTGTGAAAATACATAATGAATCTATGTTTATTTTGGAACTAAAATTCAAGTGTTGCAATAGAAAATTTATAATTGACATTAATTAACATTGTGTTATTCAACTGAGCTGTGTATTTTGTTAATTTTATTAGATTGAATAAATAATAAGTAAAATCGAAAATACTGCATTAAACACAGCATTATGTCAACAAATTGAAGTGAACCTATCATTATTTCAGCCACTGTATAATTACGTGTACCACAGGAGCTTTATCATTGGATGGGCAGATAGATCTGCATTTTATTGTTAGCGTACACAAGACGCAAGTCTGTTCCTACTGGCACATAAGAGGTATGTAAGTTGTTATCTGCATTGAAATGATATTTGCCAGGAATAATTCTGTGTTATGATAATTGACAACAGCTGCCTTTACAGCTGTTAATAAGAAGTAATACATCATTATTAGTCATGACAGTGAAAAGTGCTTGTCAGGAGAAGCCACATAGAATTTAAGCAACGTTTTCTTCGCACTGTACTAAGTGCCCTTCAGGAACGTTTTTCTATAACTCGTTTGTTTGTGTTTCGATGAAACTTTTCCTATCTTACCCATACAGTAAAATAGTGCATGTTCACAAATGTTTTCATTAAAGGATACAAACGTGTACATATTAATACTGATATTATACGTGCTGTTGCAGAGTGTAGAAACTACACAATTTTTAATGAATAATGATACCAGGTGAGAGGATGTTTAAATATATATCTAAATCGTAGTTGAAAGAGGGTCAACTGTAAAAGAAAATAATTGTAAAATAGTCTACGTATTTGGGAATCACACAATTGTTCGTTAACATCTTTCCACATCTTTCCATAATTTTCTTTTATATTGCTTAACAGAAGAAATCTGTCATGTTCACTGCCGTTAACAACTTTGGACTTCATTTACAATTTCACAAAACCCAACATAGAAAATGTGTGGCCCTGTGAAGTACGCTTTTACTGGTTATCATTGCAACCATTTGTTAATATCGTGCGTTTTCTGCTTGGATACATTACACCGTTGATCATAATTCTTGGTAAGTATGGTTTTTAGATAGTACAAAGTTCTTCCGAGTCATTGCTTAATACTGAATTTAATGTTGTTTACATACTTAGGTGTGTTATTAAACACTGTTTCTTTCGTGATGCTAAGCACTCCTATACTCTGCGAATCAAATTTGTCGCTTTACCTGAAAGCACTTGCATTATCCGATAATGGAGCACTAATTTTCAACTACGCCGTGGGTATCGCAAAGTCTCATTTTCCATTTGTCAATAATCTCTTCATGGTAAGCGGAGTAAATTAATTAATTAATTTGTTTCGAATATATAATTTAAGCTTAAAGTTATTATTTTATTAGAATAGCAGATTTCTGTGCAGTATGAATTCTGTTACTATGGAATTCTTCCAATTTACATCGACATGGCTGGTCGTAGCGCTTACATGGACACGAGTCTTTGCTATTATATTCCCTTTCGGAATACCTGGCCATTGTAACAATTGTTCTGAAATGATAACTATAATCACTTTAATTTGCACCAGTTTTGTAATATCATTAACAAAGTTGTACTCTGGAGGTAAACATGTTTTATGGTATATATTTTATTAACGAATATATCAGCGAGATTGTAAAAGTATTATAAAATAGCCTTCCTTAGGATATGAAACGGACAGTGTTTTTGAATTCATACCGTGCCAGAAAAAGATCAAACCATGGGGCAGTGCCATGTACTTTTATATAGCTTTATCAACGTGGCTACCTTTAATGTTTATATTTCTTGGAAACATTCTGCTTATTTTCCATATGAGGAAAACTGAAAAAATTCACTGCCAGTTAACTCGTAAGTGTAGTAGTTGGAACTCTATAGTCGTAGAAATATATAAGCATCTTCAATGACGTTATTCCCTAGAAAATTTCAAGCAGAGAGCAAACAAAACGCATCATACATCTAGAATACTGTTTGTAGTATCGTCTGTTTATTTAGTGCTGTTATTGCCCCTGGGTATTGTCGAAACCTTGGAACTTTATTGGGACGTTATACTGATCAAAGAACCTGCTTCCGAGCCAAAGAAGAAAGCAGAATATATACACTGGTATACAAATATACATTAGAGAAAACAAATTCAATTATTTATAGGGTGGGTCAAAAAGGTATTTGTAAATCCATTTTCTAAAAATGTAATTTATTGGTGTAATGAAGTTACTATAATAGTGTTCAATGGAACAGAAATAATTAAGACATTGATACAATGCACGCTTTTTCGTGTTCATTATGTACAGGAACAAGATATACGCTCAGTTATGAACATTAATAACTTATAAAAATATAAATTATATATTATTTTGTAAATTACTAACATTTTTAATTGAGAATATTATTGCTGTGTATAATATGATAGAATTCAGTTGTATATACAGGGTGTCCCGCGCAACTGGAACAGGCTGTACCTCCTAAACGGTAATAGAGGAAAATCTTATAAGAAAAAGTTGAATAGCATCAGACGGTGCATACTATGCAACTAATTTTATGCACTTTTGTGCATTGGTGCATCAGAAAAATGCAACTGCACTGTTTTTCAAAATGGAGACCTACATTTTTGACTGCATCGAGTTTGTTGTGCTCTACATAAAAGTACTAACATACTTATGCCCTAAACTTATTCGTTAAGAAGTTATCGAAGCTAAAAGTTCACTGAATTATTTTACGTTATTATTACGTTATGTTCATTTATAATGATTTATAATGACATTTATAACATTTATAATGATAAATGGAACTTCATAAGGATATAATTTCCATTATAAAGGAAGTTATCGAAGCTAAAAGTTCTCTGATTTATAATGGAACATAACGTAATAATAACGTAAAATGATTCAGTGAACTTTTAGCTTCGATAACTTCTTAACGAATTAGTTTAGGGCATAAGTATGTTAGTACTTTTATGTAGAGCACAACAAACTGCATCGATTGGTGCAGTCAAAAATGTAGGTTTCCATTTTAAAAAAAAGTGCAATTGCATTTTTCTGATGCACGAAAGTGCATAAAATTAGTTGCGTAGTATGCACCGTCTAATGCCATTCAACTTTTTCTTATAACGTTTACCTCTATTCCCGACCGTTTAGGAGGTACAGCCTGTTCCAGTTGCATGGGACACCCTGTATTTATTCTCACAATCAGTTAAAAATGTTAGTAATTTACAAAATAATACATAATTTATATTTATATCGTTTCTGCACATAATGGAACACTAAAAAGCGTGCATCAGATCAATGTGTTATTTCTTTATTAGAAATTGTAATCAGTAATTGGGCGTGCAAATACTTTTTTGAGCCACTGTGTGTCTAAAAGGGTTTCGTTCTGAAGCATTTTACTATTTTTCAGGTTGAAAGAGAAAATGTTATTAAAATGGTGTCGCGGTTTATGCTTCCACGTGTACCACTGGAATTTTGCAATTAATTTCTTTTTGTATTATCTTACAGGTGAAAAGTTTAGGAATGTTGTGATACAAAAAACGCGGCACTACAAGCATGCAATATTTTCAGTATGCACCAAACACATTGATAAGTGTGTGTCTTGTTCGAAATATCCTATGCAGACAAAATCTATGCAATGTTCGAATGTATTCTTAATAAGAGCGATTACTTTAAGCGAACATTCTATTAACAATAGTGTTTCTGTTCAGAACAATGGTAGTACTATTACAGATATTTAAATAATAGGACAGGAGCAGAGACGAAAACATATACCAAAGACTGTTAGTATTAAACATCATAAAACATTTCTTTGCATACACATTTCTTTTTATCGTGTACTTTATTATTACATACTTCATGGCAAGTTTTTACAATTACTCCAATCTTTGACCGACCCATTTCGTTTTCATTGTTGTTATTATTACTCCATTTAGTTTACAATCAGTATCTTTGTTATGTAGCGTGTTAAATAATTTATTTCGCATATGTGGAAAAATTTATATAATAAAATAAATTTGAAGATACATTACATGTATGCGCCCGGATTATATTATATATAATCATTATTATAGCAACCCTAGCTTTAATTTACTCCGGTTACAATTACAATGAACTTTATAAGTCGAATATATCTGGTCCCAATAAAGATCACGGAATTCGTAGAATTATTACTTATTAATACTGCAGGTCGTATTTCCGCTGACATTAGCCATTTTTATAATAATTTAGCGAACGTTATGATTGAAAAACACACGTTGTATTTACACATTTACACACACAGCGCGCACACATACATACCATTAAAATAGATAACAAATATTCATGAAGACATGCTTGAATTGAATATTTAACTATGTTTCATTGTAAGAATCATATATTTACACTAAAATATACGATTTTTTTCATGTAAGGAAAACCTTTTTTTACATGCTTAGAAACTAATATATATTATGTTTATAATTGTAAACTGCATTACTTTTGCATTGGTAACTCGCTCAATACGCGTTTATTAGATTACGAAATATAATTCGATATATGTTAAATACAAACGCATTACATACGAAATAAAAGTGGAAATCATTAGTATATTGCTCTATTTCCTTAACATAATTACTTTTTATCCTAGTATAAGACACGTTACTCAAAGCCTTTGCAGCACTTGCTATTTTTAATATCTGCAGAAATATGATGTATTTATGTTTATTACATAAACAAAAATACTCTATGTACATATGCAAAGATGGAATTGATTTACATGTGACTCGCACATCGATGTACAAAATTTTAATTTTAATTGTTTTTAATTTTGTAATCAATCGAATAATTAAAATATAAAAAGCTACAATTTTAAAACGTTCGAAAATCACGAATACGAAAAATTAAATTCTAGCTAATACTTTTATTGAAGTGAGAATCGAGTTTAGGCTAGCATGGATGCTGTTCAAATCCAAAACACGTTAGATTTATGCACACATCACGTTGGGCGCACACAAGGTTAAGGATTTATCACTCCATGCAGATAATATAACAACAGTGAACGTTGGTACTGTGTTGCAAAAAGTTAATGCTTATTACTATTATGCTATTATCAATATACACAACAATATATGTCAACTTTGTTTAGGGGGAAGAAACAGTTTAAATAATATCTACATACATCACAAAGTAAATATTTCTTGTCGGGCACTGACATTTAAGAATATCGTAAGAATATGAATTTTGTACGCAACCGTATAAAATACGATACAAACTTATGTTTAAAATTTAAAAAATTGTTACAAAGTTTTATATCTGTATTTTTCCACGTACTTGCAAATATGTTCATATATTAAAGTGAAAATATACTTTATATGGATGGAGATTGATCTCTTTTACATTTAATGTATCGTAAGGAGTTATATCTTACCCATTTAAAATTGTAATCTCGAAAAATAATCTTTTAGGCTGAAAAATCTGATTTAAGAACTTATAAAAAGTCGCTCTTTCGCAAAAATTTGCGAAAGTAATGCGTGATTGCATATAATTCAGTCTTTTTGTGAATACGATTTTGAAAGATGTATTTTTATCCCGTTCGATGTGTTTAAAAAAGCACACTTTGAACTATGAACATTAAACTTTTAATCTCTTGCCTTCTACGAAAAAAATTAATGGAAAAATAGATATCTATTAAAACGGATATCGAAATGTTAGTGCATTATGACGATTAATGTGATGGAGGAATATTGCATGGAATTCTGTTTACATAATTTATTGGAAATTGTCCTTTCCGACCGTCGTACTCACCGTAATACCAATCTTGCGATAACCTTGATAAAACTGTGATTTTCGCACCTTCCTGCAACACATATAAATTACAAAAATTTAATTTAATTTAGCAAAACAGTTATTAAAATTTTTTCGGATGAAGGCCATTTATTAAAGAGTTTATTAATAGACTTCCGGTGACTAAAGCGTTCGTATACATTTGAATGACTCACATTGAACGTTAAATCTTCCGGTGTTTCGCCTTTGAAAGAATAAATAGCGGTAACGATGTTGTCCGGTAAACCGGGTAATTGTACTTTAATGTCGATGAAATTGGTTGGAAATATTCCTTGCCGACTTCCTATTCTACCCTCCATCCAATCATCATTAATTGTCTTGATTAAATATATCATATCTCCTTCTTTAAAAGATAAATCATCTTCACGTTCTTCTGGGAAATCATACAGTGCAATTCCATAAGGTTCTTTGCTGTTGTTTGTAAAAGGAGCAGAATCTTCTTCCATTAAAAATTCAGATGGTGGTGCAGGTGGTGGTATCGTAGGCATCGGTGGCGATGGACTATCTTTAGTGTCGATTGGCCACGACTCTGTCAAATCTAAAGTCATTGGTTTAATATACGGTCCTGTTGTTTCTTTACTTAACGAATTCAACTGAGTTTCAAACTGATCGATCTTCTGTCCTAGTTTCTTTTGTAGAATTTTCGGTGCAGCTGGTTTCGGTGGTTTGGCGCGAATAATGGTCGGCATTGATTGAACAGGTTTCGGACAGGATTGAGTAAAAGGCACTTGGTTACAATTATTCGTATTGAAAGCAAAGAAGGATGCATCTCCAACATGTTTGACAGGTTGCAACGCATTATGATTTGTAATTTCTATCGGCCCGAATGGGTCCGACATCATTTGCCAAGGATCATTTTGCGAAGGATCATTTTGTGACACTTTTTTAGTGGACATTCCAAAAAAGTCGAAATCATCTTCGAAGGCACTCTCTGTCTGAGATGTGTTTCCGCTACTTGTGAACACAGATGGATTTGAATTGCCATCGCTGCCAAAACTGTCTATACTGAGACCATCGCTGCTCGAACGAGTTGTAAAAGTTGGAGACTCCGGTGGGCTCAAATTTATTAGAGAGACTGATCCATTCATAGTTTCTGCGTGCATTAACGTATTGTGTATCTGACTATGCAATTGTGTTGTGTTCGAATGATGGTCATTCTTCTTCTTTCCGAACAGACTGGTCAAGAGTTCTCTTGGCCTTGCCTAGAGAAGTATTTAAAACAAAGGAATCATAATCATAGTAAATAAAAATATAAGTATATAGAGTTTTCAAAAATGTCTTATATACCGGCTTCTTTAATCTATCCTTTTGGTTTTGTACATAATTCTTGTTAAATTTTGGTGGTGGTGGCCGAGGAGGTGGCTTTTTCTTTTGAAGTGGTTGTTGCATGAAAGTAGATGTAAAAAGATCATTTCTGTAAGCATTAAAGGAATTGAATGTTACAATTTATATATTTAACTAGAAAAACAAAATCAATATATTATTAAGGGGTTAGACTCACATTTTCAGGATTGCAAGGGTGCGAGATGTTTCAGTAGCCAAAAGTGCTAGTTAAAAGATCTTTCTAAGCCACAATTACTCTCAAAAGTCCTATTTTTCTGTTTACAAGGCATAATTTGTATTATTCGGAATATTGTCATAAAGCTGCGATAGCTTCATGCTGCCGAATAATGCAAATTCTGCCTCATAAATGTATTTAAAAATAGGACTTTCGAGGGCAATAGTACTTTTGACTACTGAAAAATACCATCTTTGAATTATTGAGAAATGAGAAGGCGCATCCTGCACCCTTACTATTTAGACACGAGTCTATCCCCTCAATACCATTCTCTAATCTACATTATTATCCTCGGTGAAAATATTTCAAATAAAAGTTAAATAGTTCATGAAGAACACGGTAACAGATTTAGTTACGATACACAACATAGTACAATTGTAACTAACTCCATTATTTTGGCGTACTCTGTACGAAGACAGAATAGAATAACGCTTGTTTACCACCCTATATCTAAATTACATGCACAATTGAGCTTTTAAAGTGAAATGATAGACAACTGTGGATTGAAACATAAAGAACATGATCGAAAGGTTGGTTACAAGAAAGTGTTTTTTAAAAACTGTTTGTAATACGACAGTACTGTACTTGTTTTAATAAAATAATAGAAAACTTACGAGCTATTCCAAACGGCAGTTCTTTGTATAGAAGAATTGACAGGTGGACGAGGAGCTGACCGTGTCGGGATCCGCATTTCTAAAATGAAACACGCAACGTGATGATATTTAAAAAGCAACTTCGTTAACACATACTATCACGTGCATGCAATGATACGGCCAGGCACCGATCGCACCGATTCTCTCCTACACATTCATGTTACACAGCGCAGATGCAGATGCGTAGAAACAGATGCACAATAGGAACCGTGAAAAAAAAACTTGTATTTCAAATAAACGAACCTCTACGCCACGATTACAAGTCCGCTATCAAATATGGGCCGTGATTTGACGCAATACGGATTCCCAAGGCACAGCGATAACAATGAAAATTTAAAGAATCGCAATTGCAGTTCGGTTTGACGTCCGAGCCAAAAGTATGACGCAAAATCAAAATTCTCAAATAATCTCAAACACGGTCGCGATACAGATTTTGACACTTGTACTCGTCATCAAGCCGAAACAATATCTATCGAAAGATTACGAACAATGACAGGTTCGAGGATAAACTCACCTGTTCTCACGTTTGCGGCCATTTTTCATTCAATTCGGTTGAAAATATATCCACTATTACGGCGGATAATGTGTTTAAAATAAAACGATTGGATATCGTTTAATTAATGACGTTTAATTAGCAGATAATTGCCACTCTGTCGAACAGATATATCGAACGGTGATAGTAAAGTACCGAGTGTTACCGAAAATTTTATTTGACTGTCTCTAAACTGTTTTGTTTATTAAGGAAAAGTTGCAATTGCGTCAGTAATGTTTAGATTTCGACAATTACAAAGGCACGGCTCTTTTGTGATATCTGTGATAGGCGGTTGACTAGTTTCATTGTTCATGCATTGATGTAGAGAGTTGCTTTATGTAACTTAAGAATTCTACAAGGTTGATAATTGTATTGTTTCAAACATGTAATTACGATTCGTAAAATTGTTAAAATACGAAGAATGGATAAATTCTATTAGCAGAAAATTCTATAGTTCCGTTTGTATTGCTGTAGTGGTGCGATTGCAGTATCATTGCTGCCATTTCAAATCAGAGAGGATATCCTGTCTGTTCAAATATATATGTATATGATGAAAATTTTTATTATTTCTTATTAATTATGTTAATATGTTACACAATTGACTAGAATTTGTAGTTTTTAAAGGAGTAATCGAAATGCGTATTTACGAATTTTAAAAAATTCTAAAATGAAATGGCATCGGAAAACTGATTGGCAGCGACATCTATCTTTCATTATTTGCAACAATTCGCATCCCTCATTACGCAAATTACAAATTTGGACTCTTTAAAATTATATCGATCAATATTTACTATAACGTCAAAATTCAATTTTTTTAATGCGTTTAGTATTTAATTTTGTATAAAGCAATTTAGTAAAAAATGTTTTACGTAATAGCAGGGCTGGTAATATCATTTAGCTATTACGTGCTGTTTAAACAAATTACATAACGGCAGTCGATTGTAAAGACTTGTTACGCGATTAGACGTGCAATGCAAATATTTACATTTCAGGCAAATGATGATTTACATTGAACAATTGTTACGTTTCTAATAATATATACTGTTTAGGATTTGTATTCTTTATTTTCTTAATGTTTTTAATCATTAAAAATTTACTATATTATAACTACAAATTGTCTAATCGATGGAACACTCGTTTTTATCGATACATGTTAATAAAGTTTGCACTATAATTTATCCTGGATTTATTATAGAATACATGATTTTATTGATATAATGGCAGGAAAAAATTTTAAAAATGCGTATTGTGTCCGGTATTTTGAACAAAAATCAATTTTGACATTAGCTACCGTCAGATTTTTTATTTTACAAACACATCTAATGAAAATTCCGCAAGATCTAGATAAATTAAATCTCGTTACTCTTATACGGCAATCAGTCATTTTAATGATAGATTTAATAATTCATTTGTAATTGAATTCACCCTGCTCATTAGTATGGCCAGAATAGGAACTCGGAATGCGTAGGCAGTTCAGCAATGATTTTATCATAAACGCCACTTTATTTTGTCTATGTACAGAACATCTTATTAATGTTTTCTAATTAACGATTTAGTAGGACTTATAGTGGACTGAACTTATATACATTTCAGCGTCAACGTGAACGCTCTCACCATTGTACCCTGACTCAAATGATACGAGGAATCGTGCGCTAGAACGGCCGCTTCCAGCGCACAGAGGATCGCGTTAGAAAATACAAAAGAAAAAAAAAGGAAAAGTCTCTTACACTCATGTTCGTTTCACGCATTCTGTAATCTTGCGCTTAAATGTATGTCCGCAAAGTTAGAAAATAATTTGTATAGGTATCAAATACAAGAACACTTGGTACTTTCTTCAAACCAAACCATCAGCGAAGATCAGAGGGGGTGTAATCGTCCAACGGGAATTTTCTCTAGCGATTATCGACTCCATAATGATTCCATAAAATTGCCAGCATTATCAGAACGCAGAAACCGATACAAACTTAAATACACAATAAACTGTCCAGTTGAAAGTTGTTACAATTTAGGTGTAGAGAAATTTGTAGAAATTTGCTGAATATTCATACACGACGTAACAAATAATAGTAACTGTATCATCCCTTAAATTGTACTGTTACGACTCTTCAACGATTTGAGGAAAGCAAAATGGAACTATCACTTTTTAAGAGTTAGC
This sequence comes from Lasioglossum pauxillum, assembly GCA_933228785.1. Lineage (NCBI taxonomy): Eukaryota > Metazoa > Arthropoda > Insecta > Hymenoptera > Halictidae > Lasioglossum > Lasioglossum pauxillum. Next base: position 32,991,243 of record OW121701.1, on the reverse strand, counting down.
AAAATCGTGTTCTTTAACTTATCGTTATACTTTATTATTGACATTTACGTGTTCTCCTAATAAGACGATATTCAACAACTCGACGAGTTCAATATATGAAAGTTAGAATACAAAGACATACGATACGAGCTTTCCGCAAAACAAAAACGATTCTGTAACAATAAAAATTGCTTTCAAACAAGTGAATCGTGTCTCTTTATGCGTTATAAAATTCTATATTGTTAACAGGAACAAATCCGCTCGCAGGTCTTTGCTCACAAAGAACTGGAACAACGATCATCTTCCCTTAGACCTTCTCTAACGTTTTCCAACAGAATCTGTTCTCATAGTAGGCTGTTTTCTATCATCGTGTTGACAAAGCAAAATAAAGATTCGGGATCAGGCGATTCCTCGATGCGACAGCTAGTTATTTAAACCTCTATTTGGTAACCATTCAATCGATGAAGCATAGACGAGTTTCTAGCCGACATAACGTGTTACTAAACAATATCACAAACAAAGGATCATCCGCGTTCTAGACATTTTTTGAAATGTTTCGATGCGTTTAATCCTGTCTGTCTGTCTTCTGCAATACTAAAGAGGATAGCGTACGGAATATACGCTATCAGAAGGCCGAAGGCAAAATTGCCGTTCTGAGTATGGCTCAGAAAACTCTGACGCAAAAACGATACCTACAGCACTCCGGTGCCTCCGATCATCTCGAAAAAGATAACATAGGTGCGCGCGTGTTCTGTACGACCATGCTTACAACGCTGAAAATTCAACAGAAAGCGTTGAAAGCATCAGTGGAACCGATCTCTAGAGACGTTTCACTGATCACCTTCTCCTCAGCTTCGCTTTCACGACCTAACACTACACCATTAGGGTTTCATGCTGGTTCTTCCCCAACGTGTTATCTCGAACCGGTTTTAATTAACATAAGACCAGTTAAACTAAAGCCGTACGGTACAGGACATTTTTGTAATTTACGGTTTCGCCAAAAGAAGCATATATATACATTCCCTGGAAATTTTTAAGTTTCATTTTTAGAAAATTTCTTAATCTTAACTTAAAGTTAACCCTTTGATGGAGGAGTTGGACTGTAAAATATCGTGATGGCGAGTTTTTGAAATGGTTTCCATCAAGACGACGTGCCTCCTAACGCTAACAACAAATTTAGTGGTGAACCTTATCACGGATCGCAAACAAAAACGTCCTGCAGACGAGCAGAGTTTCGGTGATTCTCGGTAGCCATGCCCTACGTATCTGATGTCCTTCGTCCAAATAGAGGATTAAGCTGGTAAGCTGGTTGCAGCGTGCGCGGAATCTTCGTCCGTTTCCCGAAGGAATCAGTCTTGGTGATTGTTAGGTAGCTCTGGTACGACTTGATCCTGACACGAGGATCTGCTGCTGGTCGTTGTGCAGACACGCAGCGGTTTCGACAACCATGGGTGTCTGGGCACGTCCTCGGCATAGGGCCTCTCGGAAGGCTCCTTTCTCAGCAGCGAGCGAATCAGGCACCGTGCTCGCGGGCTCAGACACTCGGGAACCGCGAATTGGCCACGCGAGATCTTCGCGAACAGAGATGCATGCTCGGCGTCGTTGAACGGATAACGACCCACCAGCATCGTGTACAGCAGTACGCCGAGAGACCAGATATCCGCCGCTTTGCCGGAATACGCTCGTCCCGATCGCAGCACTTCCGGCGCCACGTAGGCAGGACATCCTCTACGATCGGTCAACTTGTCATCATCGTCCTCGACGATCACTGCGTCCTCGAGACTCTCTAGACGAAGCCGTGTCCTGGAAAGAAAAGCACCCAGTTTTACAAGATGGACTTCAAGATCCCTATACATATTGATCTTAGACTATGAAGCAAGGCTCATTGATTAATCCCGTTAACGTACACATTAAGTGCTACCTATCTATCTATTTTTTGTGTTCATTGCAAAGAATTCTTTCCCAAAATTCAACGGAGGTTCGTAATCATCGTGGCTGTAAGAAAATTCGCAGAGCAAGAAGCTAGAGGGTAGCGATGGGGTGCTAGCTCTCGCCTCGGGTTGCCTGGATCGCCGATAGGAAAGGGAGGCTGTGCAATGTTTTAGCCGAGGTATTTTAATGTGGCAAGAGGACACCGTGATTGAGTCATGCCGGCGAGGCACGGCCGTGTATCGTGGAACAGGGCACAACGAAAGGACTGGTGAAAGAAAGGAGAGTGCTGGCGGCTGCCGGTTGATCAACCTGCAACGCGGAAGTCGCAGAACGCGTGTACGTAATATTCCCGGGTCTTGAGTAACTTCAAGCTTTCCACGATGCTCCTTTTCACACCGGTTACGATATCCGATCGATACGCAGGCGAACAGTATTATCTTCTTGCTCAAGCTTCGAGACTAGCTTCCTCCGCAATCATTCTAACGGTGGATCAACCGTTATCTTGGAATCAATTCCTACGGCAACGTGGCTCTTAACTCCATTATCGCGGGACATTTCTCTGCGAATCTTATTCTAACTTTGGAATTACCAAAATTTTGCTTTTCCACGAATACCTAAATTTTTTGTCCTTCCCATCCTGTATTATAGTTCGCGAGAAAGTTAACTTGGAGGCTTCTTATGCTTCTACACTGATCGTTTTTCTTCTCTAACTTGTGTAATAGTGTTCTGTCGACTCTACTGAATAAGGTGATGCAATGTAATATTAGATTAGGAGTATGGAAACATGTTTAGCAAAGGTTAAAAGTGAAAAAGGCACCCGAAGTGGGGCAATGTTTGCGGACGTTTTTCGATTCGTTTCAAAGGCGGATACGGAAGAAAAATTTAGCTGTAGATGAGATTCGACATTGTCTGCCTAAAATGAAGTTTTGTTCGGAGATCTGCAGAGAGCTGTTGATTGTTTTCAGTCTTCCGAAGAACCGGGAGACGAAAGAGCTCCGAAAACGAATTATTGCCAACGGTGACGTTCTTAGAATACATTTAATAGGGACCGGCGAGAATGCGTGTACGTAATATTCTCGAGTCTTGAGCAACTGTAAGCTCTCGACGATGTTCGTTCTCATATCGGCCGGGACACTTGGTCGATATGTAATGGCGTAATCGTTTGGGAAGCGCACACGCGTCGAGAGAAGAAAATATAATTGGTGCCACGGGACCCGTTTCGTCATATGCACACGCCAAAAGGTGTGCGCGAGCACAAATTATATGCAAATTGTTCGCGCGAGCGAGAAAAACGGTGATCGATCTTTCCTTTAAACGCACCGATTAGCATACAATACCAGTCATTCACAAAATTCGCCATTTTTCATCCGTGCATCCTTCTTTCGCCATAAGAACGAGAGAGAGGGGAGAGAGAGAGGAGAAAGAGACTGCGAGGGAAAAAAAGAAACTATTATAACACTGTCCAACAAATTTCAACTTTTTTTATATTCCCTAATTACTGTTGGGTCCTTCTTATAGAGTTTTTTGCGCTGACTCCGAATCTGTTTAAAATTTTTTCCTATACGCAGTTTTTGAGGAACATGACTTTGAAAAAAAAACATATTTTTCAAATTTAAGCAAATATTGCGATGTTATTATAAAAGATATTGAATTGTTCTTTGCAGCAAAAGATTCTGTAGACTTTCCTGAATACAGTGATATCCAATATTAATACATTATGATTGTTTAAACATGTTTAAACAATGATTAAAGACGAAGAGACACCACTTTTTCACCAATTTTTGAGGATATTTTTCAATTTATCTTAAACATGTTTAAACAATTATAATGTATTAATATTGGATATCGCTGGATTCGGGAAAGTCTACAGAGTCTTTTGCTTCAAGAAACAATTTAATATCTTTTATAATAACACCACAATATTTGTTTAAAGTTGAAAAATGTTTTTTTTTTCAAAGTCATGTTTCTTAAAAACTGTGCGTCTAGGAAAAAAATTAAGAACAGATTCGGAATCAGCGCGAAAAACTATAAGAACCACCCAACAGTAGTTGTGAATTAAAATCGTTAAGAAAAGAAATAAATATCAAGTAGTTTTAAAAATTTGCAGTCTAGTTCATTACTAAAGTACTTGTAGGTACGAGTAGAATTTTGCTCGCCTCCGATTACGTGATAAGATTGCGAAATCCGCGATGGTTAGCGGGAGGGTCTACGATCGACAGGTATTGTGTCTTCTCTTTCTCTCTCTCTCTCTCTCTCTCTCTCTCTCTCTCTGTTTCTCTCTCCGCTTTCATCGATCTGCGAGCCAAGGCTCGGAGAAAAGAGAGAGCCCGGCGAACGATCTTGAAAATCCGAGCGAGTGTCAACGGCCTCGGGTTATCGTTTAAGAGAAGGAACCCGGTTTCGCTCGTTTCCCCGGCACGTTCTCCGCCTCGGATGCACGAGATGCTATAACTTGATGAGGATAGGCGGCCGGCAGGCCACAGCTTTCTTCGCAAACTTTCACTCGTAAGCAAACGACTCCTACGACACGCGGCGCGGGTTCAAGAACCCCGACGACGAATTCTAACGCGGTGGTTTCCTCAGGAGAGGCCTCGTCCATTCTCGAAACCCTTGCTCCGGAGAAACGAGCGCGTTGGAAATCACCGGTGAATCTTTCCTTCGTGACCGTAATTGCTTTTAATAGTTTCTCTTTCGATTCGAGAACTCTAGGAAACTTTCGGCGGGAAATTATTCTCGGACGAGCCCCTATGAGCTGGCTAACCGGGACACTTGAACTCCATAAAAAGGTACATCCGGGAAATCGCTGATTCGATCGATCGATCGATCGGTTCATCGGTCGCAAGAGCGGAAGGTGCTGCTGGCAATAAAAGGCGTCAAGGACTCCGATGGAAATGAATTCTGACCGGCGTGTTATCGACTGATCGATTGATCCAGGGTCGGAGGACATGGCCAGACAGGTGGGGACAGAGAAGTGTCAAGAACCTTGATGCTAACGATTTCTGCGATGCCGTCAACACCAGAATTATACGCAGATATGACCCGACGCCATGTTGTCGGGCCGGAACCGCGGGAAAATTCTAACGATAGATAACAGTCTTTGATTACGAGTAGATTGTGGATGTTTATGCAATGTTTTTTTTTTAAGGGAAATTTTAAGAAGATGGAATCACACACATTGAATTTTAGATTCAGTGGTACTAATCGTGATCTGTAGAATCGCAATCCGTGCAGGATCACAATACTAAGGTCAACGTTTGCATTGCATATGGTCGGACAACGCGCGAGCAAATATTCATAATAGCATGCGAAAAACTTGACGCAAAGCCGAGCCAAAGGGGAACACAAGGATATATTTACATAAGTGCGATTGCTGCAAGACGGAGGGATAGTTACGTATCGCGTTGCACGTTGCAACCGTCGTAATCGTATTATTCATTGTGAAAACCCGATTTTCTTGCAACAAACTTGAAAAGCTACTTCCCGACATTTACACAATGAATTATGTACTTCTACGTAAGAAAAGGAGCATCTTGCATCGCAAAATAAAAGAGAGAACATACTTCGACCCTTAAATACACTATCACAGTCTTCGCGACGCTATGCATCTTTAAACTAATAAATCTATCGAATGCTTGATACAATCATTTGAAAATTTTGATACTACATATACAATAATACCTACTTTGCTGAATGTTAATAACATATATTAATGTTTTCAGCGCACTGGTTCGATCTGATGCTACTACTTGAGCAATTTTGCAAATTACCACAAAACTTTCAACGTTTCGGTCAACTATTTAGACCATTTTCAAGAAAAACTTTCATATAATTGCGTCTGTAAAAATTATTAAATTAATATAAAGTGTAATTTATGTTGCGTTCCGCACAAAAAACCAAATGTTCTAAGAAAAAACAACCTACTTGCTAAGTGAACAAATTATTTTAAACTCTTTACAACTTTATAACACATGCTGATTCCATGCCTGTGATATACGAACTGAGGACAAACGTTAGAATTTGAAGAGGCGATGAATCAGAAAACATCGATCGACCCATTGGTCGATCAATATTTGGCGGTAAATATGAACTGTGAAAAATCCAAGCAACAAGTTTCCACTGTTTCTATACCATACGAAGTTGTGGTAAATTATTAATTGACATTCAATCTACTTTTGATGTAATTTAAACCTTTAACAGATTTTATTTGTTAGAAAAATTCATGATAAATAATTGAAAAAGTTCTAAATAGTTGACCGAAACGTTGAAAGTTTTGTGGTAATTTGCAAAATTGCTTAAGTAGTAGCATCAGATCGAACCAGTGCGCTGAAAACATTAATATATGTCATTAACAAATTGTCGATCGAGATAAGGAAACAGTTCCAAGAGCAGATACGCTCGATTTCGTCCGGACAAAATGAAAAAAGTCATATGTAATAACGATATTGCTTGGAGTCAAAATAGCTTCGAGTGCAGAGTTAGAATTCGATTTGGAACTCCACTTAAGAGCCGCAATACCGTGGTTAAAAATAAATGTATGGGGAAACCATGTGAGCCCATATCCGATAAGATATTCAGCGATTGAATGCAACGGCGCAGGGCAATCGAAAAGCGAGGAGAAGAGGAGAAATAAAATAAAACACACGGTCGGGTAACGCAATCGAATCTGGACTCGAGATCTGGGAGGTGGAACAAACCACGCGTTTCCTAATTATACCAGCATTTCAAAATCTCCCAAGCCGATGAACCAATATGCTTTTCTGGCTTGCAACATTCCCTGTCCCCTCCCCGGTATCACGGTGATCTTTCCTTCTCGCTTCTCGTTATTCTACGCGCGGGAGCAGTTCACTGAGCGGCAGGAATGCGAGCGCAAGACGCGATTGGCCAACACTGAACCGACGACACGACTCGCACGAGAGTTTCTTGGTCTGGCTCGTTCGAGGTGCTTTTATCGAGGCGTGCAGACTACATACACGCCGGTACCAAAGAGCACGCACGTGAACCACCGACCAATCTCCTCCGGCGATTTTAGCACCGTGAACCGTTCTCTCTCTTTCTCTGGTTCTCTACCAACCATTCTAACCCTAACATCGACACCCGAAATGCTCTAAGAGATTCAATAACATTGTGGTCAGTCGATTTCCAGTCGGCTTGGGCAATGATTTAGGAGAAAATAGGTTGCAACGTGCTTGAAAGCAAATCTGGAAGGAATGAAGAAGAAGAATGAAGAAGCATCCCCTAAATTTTCTCCCATTCGGTGTACAAAGTGCCAGGGAACTTTGCGACTCGAGCTTCACAAGGTACACAAAAGTGGGTGCGTCGAAGCGAACCGTCACGTTCAAGCTACGAACACGCCTAGCGAATTGTTCGACGTGGCGTGGCTCGGCGTGGTCTGGCGTGTCGCGATCCGCTCGTTCCTTGAATTCATTCTTGACGCTGCGCCGCCTCGCACGCCAGCTGAGACGAGAGACGCTTACAACCGCGGGAGGATCGACTTCCTTGCACCGCGTGGAAGCTCGCGCTTGCGGCGAACAAGTATTCCATTGAAGCGTTGATTACTTTCATGAACTGTTTCCTCGTTGTTAACGCCGGAAACGGCCGATTAAAAATTGAATGCCGGAGGCGTTCCGTATCGGAGCGTGGCTACTCAAGAACGGGGGAAGGCTGGAGAGTCTGCAACATCTGCGCGTGAAGTGCAAATTAATTTTTTTTGCTCGCTATTCATTTCCGACGCTCCCAGTCGTCGCAGACATTGAACGATTCAACACCTGGACTAGTAGTCTTCAAACTGTGTTCCTTTATTTTTGTAGATTCTCAAACTGCAGGGTTTATGCATTTACGAGAGAAACGAGTTGTCGATGTACTATTCTCAATGTACGATCTTAAGGTCGACGCAGTTTGAAGGCCATTGATCCCGACAGTGACAAGCTGATTGTGAACTGGTGACGCTAGGAGAAGTCGAACGGGGGAAGTCCGATCTAATGAAGTCATTCTCCATTTAGAGAGCCGCCGCGATAGAGAGATACGTAACGGCACAACAGATAACGCGTTTCGAGCCGCTAATTGCAATAAATAATCGAATGAAAATAAAAGCAGAAAATGTGGAACGGACTCTGTTAGAACGTGGGTGGGTTACACATTGTGCCGCGCACGTCGAGTGAAGGGGAAGTTAATTTATGTAGGTGTGGAAGTACTTCTTTTCCGAGATACCTACACCCGTCGATAGCCGATGGTGCGAAAGAATTACAGGCGAATATGGAAATGGAACGAATACGAACTGGTTTTCCATGGTTCTCTGTAACGCGGGTCCTCTCGCTCGCTCCAAGAATGCCGCAGACGATACGTGGGCGTACCGTATCGTTAACAGTCGTGTCAAATTAGCGGCTGGTTTGTCACCTTAACGTACCCCTCCACCTATACCTCCGCATTTTACATTCAATGATATGATGCTGTATCTGGTCGATCAGGCCACCTCGTTTTTATCGGAGTCACGCGGACACGCGAGGGATCAAAAACTAGGCAGCATTCAATGAACTTTTTCGAGTACGCGTTTCACGTTTAAACTGTCCAATCTAAAATTAGTCGTATATGTATGCAACTACACGTGTATGGAACTGTTCTATTGTCTTTCAATTAAAAAGGCAAGACATGTTTGCGTTTAACCCTCCTTGTTTGAGATATATTGGGTATGGGAATAAGTTTCCGCCCTTTTGACAGATGTCGTTGTACTTAAGTACCGATCGCGTATTTGATGGAGTGTGGTACATGTTTTTGAAAGGTGTGTGTCGAAGCTTCGAAACGCAGTTAGTGGCAATTGTTTCGAGCGTGAACAGCAGTCAATTTTTCGCGTGAAAAATGTCGACTTTTGTTGCAAGTAAACAGCATTTGCGGGAAGTCATGTTGCATTATTTTGTTTTAAAGAAAGGTGTTATATATTTACTATATATATTTATTATATATTTACGGGGACGATGCTCCATCAAATACAAGATTTCGACGTAATGGACAAAGATTGCGATGGTGTGTCAAAAAATTCGAAGATACAGATTTGCCAGCATTACTCGATGGAAATCCACGTCAAACACTTACAGAACTGTCAATTGAATTAAACATCGATCGATCTACTGTTGGAAAACGTTTTTACACTATGGGAATTGTTTATACGCTTATCGGTTATTAGGGTTATTTTCAACAAAAAGGGGCGGAACTTATTCCCATACCCAATACTAATAAGTAGACTCCGGATCTTTATGTAAAATAAAATTTTCTTACCTGAATTGCAACAAACTGGAGTGAATTAGAAATTTATTTTCTTCCCTACCATGTTTAATAGGTTGAAAATAATATAATAGTATGTTTGAATTTTCCTAATGTTTTTGCTATTTTAAATTACACCTCCTCAGTTTTGTCATGAATGCATAAAATCCGCAGTCTACTAATAAGATATTTGTGTTCTTAAAAATAAATCTAATTTTGTTGTAAGTTTGGAACGGAGGAACGTTGTTCATGGGTTTGACGGATTGGTTTATCCAAGTGCTCACCTTGCTTCGTCTGCAAAGACGAACTTCCTGAGCTTCAGGTCTCTGAGTACCACGCCGTATTCGTGGCACGTAGCTACGGCCCTGGCCGCCTGCCGGAAGAGTCGTCTAGCTTCAGGTTCCCGCAGCCTCCTGCGTGCCCTTACGTAGGCGTGCAGGTCACCATGGTGGCCCTCCAACAGGAGATAGCGTCGACCTCCAGGTGCTTCCACCACGCCTGCCACGCCGCTCGCCGCTCCGGTACCTTCTAATCGAAGGTGAGCTTGTAGCAGCGCCTCGCAACCTTTGTCGCCCACAGTCAACGCCTGAAATTCAGGAAACCCGTTGCGTCAATCCGTCGTGCGTGTACGCCGGACAAACTCGATGGGGATTGAGAAACTATTCCCGGAGGAAGGACGAATTTCTAACTCGCTGTTGCTCGATCTCGAGTCAATGCTTTCTCACGGTTCGCCCAATCTACTGCTAAAACCAACCATTGTTAATCAAACATACATTCGGTCACAAAAATCCACGTCCGCCTGCTAAATTTCGTATATTAACCCGAATTTTTCTCGTTGATAGAAATGAACATTAAGCATTCTGGCGATGTCCCCTGCAAATATTTAAAAAAACCCCCAAGGTGTCCCGCTTCCATTGATCCTAATCGCTGGGACTCTTTTGAAGATTGCTCCCAACAATCCCTGTCGACAGAGGGTAGCCAGCTGTGACGTATACTTGCGAAACTAGTTTCTGCGCGCATCCTTGTAAGGAGCGCGAATCACGTGAACGTTCTCAATAACGAGCACAATATCTGCCATTGTGCTGAATAATTGTAGGTTGGTATTGACCGGTTAATACGGACATCCGCATCCAGCGGACAATACAAATATCCGGATCTCTCGACCGACCGCTTCGCCTTTCACGTCGCTTCATAGACGAGCACATCATCTTACAATTAGATCTTCTCTTTTCGATTTACACGTGCAATTCGCCCAACGTTGGATCACATCTAACCTATGTTTTAGAACAGGGGCCGGCGAACTATGGCCCGCGAGGTTAATATTGTGCTTTACATTAAAAAATTAAGATTAAAATAATCAGATAAGTATTAAAAATAAATCAAATAATATAAAATTAAAAAATGATGTAAAAATATCATTTCCTAGTAAGAAAATTTTGAACCTGTCTTTTTTGTTGCTCTAGTAGTAGTATTACCCATGTAAATATTTATTTGTGAGCTTAACTTTACGATCTGACCCTTTTCAAAAAAAGTTTGCCGACCCCTGTTTTAGAAGAGCCGAATGTGTCCACTGTTAGGGGAATTCTCAACGATCGATCATTTCGCAACCGTTCGCGCATTGTCTCACTTATCTGCCCGATAAATTTCATCGGGTAACGAGAACCGCTCAACTGTTGCAAAATATCCGTCCCTGATAACTGTTCGAACATCACTCTTCATTACCGTTTATTATCGAGCGATGTCACCAACGATCAGAACTCGATGATCAGCATCCGGAGGTATTTTTTTTCTGTGTGCATTATGCGCGCCAGCTCCCGAACAAAGGATAAAGGAAGATTTACAAGACGCCTCGATAAGAGGGCACACGAAATCTTGGCTACTTTTGAAATTTTGTTCGTCCGACCGTTCATCTCCGGTGTCGAAACCTGTCACGGTTACGAAAGCGGGGTCCCATTAGTTTAATAAGGGCACGGTGCGTTCTTTACGAAATCTTGCCCCCGGTGCTGATCGGCTAGCAGACCAACGACAAATTCTGAACCATCCATCAGGACCGTCCCACCCATTTTTGAGTTGCAACGTTCAAATTCGATTCGGGGTTTTGCTACACTTTGACGTAATACTTATAAACAATTTACACATAGCAAGTACGGTGAAGAATTATGTTGTGGTTATTATTGATCTTGTGAAACACTCGGTATAATATTCAGTATTTTTCAGACACAAAATTCTCTTGAAGATGATCCATACTTGGATCGAAACGTTGAGAAAAATCTTTTAAATTGCAAAATTGCTTTGTCTTGATTTTGGATCGAACCTGTGCGCCGATAACATAAACTAATTTCTACTTTGACGTAACGTTTTATTCTTCTTCTTTGACTAAAATCTTCCGATGTATATTTTTTGACCGGTTCTAAGTTGAACACTTTTGAGCAAAATTGTTCGCAGATGGTCGAAGTTAGAAGTACGAGTTTCAGTTGCAAAAGGAATTCTCTCAGAAGATGGCAGTGATTGAGAAAGACGAAGTTTACAAGAATCGCCTATGGCCTATGCCCACAGGAGCGAGAAGGTGTCGGACGGTTGTAATACTTCGTTAAAAATCGATGTTTCCGCTGTCTTTGTATTGCAAAAAAATTCACGTTTTAATTGCCTCGCGGTCTTTCGACAGAAGAGGTAACGCAATGTTTTTTCGCAAGGTCTTTCAAATTTGCCTTTCGATTGCGCCAACTATACGCCTTCTGTGAGCCCGACGCCGAGCGATTTATGGTTTTTCGTTGTGTACCAACCGAAAATCCTAAGACCTCGGGCGAGTCGTAAACGTCGGAGTAGAACATTAAGAGAGCACACGATTTGACTGAAGCCTAAATTCGAAGATCTTGCATAAAACTGCTTCCTAAAATCAATCTGATTTTTTTTACGATAATGTAAATCACCTATTGCTCTTCTAAATTGAAAGAAAATTACATTTTCTAAAGTTCCAAGATGACTTCTACAATTTCTACACATTCCAAGTACATATGATCCAGTTCGAACCAATTAAATTCTTCGAACTGACCTCAAATGAATTACGCGTCGATACGAAGAAATTTTTGCACAATGGCTTTGGACTTCGTCATCTCCTTTCTTCGCGTTAATGCTTTAAGCTTTCAAAACGATAATGTTGCGTTTCTTATCGTGCTATACAGACGGATGCATCTATGCCAATTACTTCATCTTATCTGCTTTCTATATTCGATACGAGAGAATTATTGGAACGAAATTTCGATTGAAATGAGTCACTCGAGATAGTATGTACCGGAGAGTAAAAGGAGACGAAGAAAGAGGTCAACTTTTCGGCGTGGTGTCATTAAACTGTTCGATCCGGTTCACTGTAGGCCGCCATTTCGAAAACGTGTCACGCAACGGAGTAATGTCAATTAAATTAATCGGCCCTGGCTTTAGAAACGATTATGAATAACGGCGATATGGGCAAAGGCGAGGTGAGGCAAGGTGCAGCCTTGTATTTGTTCACGAGCCGGTGATGTAAGCGATACATTGTATAACGTGACGATTGTAAAATGTTAATGGAAACGCGGCAGCAGCTGCCACGGGTGTGAACGCGCGCAGTCTCGGGCGCACGCGCGAATGTTTGGCGCCATGACGTCTACCGTATGAAATCATTTAATTATTACCGAGATCTCTACAGATTTTAGACATGCACTTCCTCTAAGAAACACAACATTATTACGACGAGCAGCACTACAAAAAATCCTAACACACGTGTCACTGCATCTTCATCGATTTACGACGTGCATCAACTTTGTGCACATCCGCATTGCAGCATGAAGTATAAACGTACAGTATAGACGGCCAGACCGTCATACGAACCATTCGTTTAGCACATCAAATAAAATAGATTAAGATATAATTGTATTTATCTGCTACCTCAAGTATGAATACAATTTGTTTATTAAAAGATCTATCACGACCTCGCCTAATAGACATCGCAGAGCGTTCTCGGACAGGCGACACTCCTGTCAAGATTATTCGATGTTCATGACCTCGAAATTTTGAACCTACATGCGTACAGTGTTGCCTAATGTGCAATAGTTCGTTGTTGTCGAAAGCGCGGGAACATTTGAAACTGAACATGATAGAAAACGGTGTGTAAGAACTATACACAATTTCGTGAACCGAATATTAAAGAAAAAACTATTTTTGTAATGTCGCCTCCGCAACCGAATGTTCTTAGGCATTAAAAGTGAATGTTGCGTCTATTTAATGCAGATATGGAAGAATATTGTTAAATGAAAATGTTCACGATGTATAATTTGTGTAAAAATTGTAACATGATGATGCTCTAGGACCATGCATGCCAACGATGAGCCTAATTACAAACGCATATGTATTGGAAATTGATTTGCCAAGGTTTTTCGCCTGTATGAAACTTTTCTCTGGCAAAGCATGACGAGAAATAGAAAACATTCGCAGCATGTAACCTTTACGTCCATTAGCCACGATGTTATGAAACAACGACAAGTTTTTTTAATCCTGTTCTGCGAGTTAAGGATTGAAGCGATCCGTGGGTGAACTGCAACGATTATGATCCAATTCTGTTGTCGTGAAAAACGCGTCCCGAGGACAAATGCAATTACTCAGAGAGAGGTCCCATTGACATCCGTAAACTGTTGCACCTCGACGTCTCGTTCTACAACTGCGCACCGTGCCGAGTTATAATAACAGTTAATTACAGCTTTTTTAAACGTTGTTTTCACGGCAATTTGTTCTTGTAACATGTAGCAAGAACCCCCCCCCCCCCGTAAAAGCCTGCAAGTTCACGTTTCTTTGGTATTCGAGTGAAATTTAAAATAGTTCGAGAACTTTCTAACACGACAAGTAAAACGATTGAAATTTCTGCATCGCGTTCACCGTTTCTTGTTAAAAGCGTGCAATTGCTACCCGGAAGATTAGCCGCGTAACGAAATGCACGAAAGCCTCAAATAAATTGCTTCGAAATATGGTAGCGAGTTGCGTCAACAGCCTCAGGAAAGGTTTTGTATAGCGGAAGTAACGACTGCGCGATCTGTTACGACGTTGCAACGTGTTGTACGAAATCAGTGGTTTTCAACTACATATAATTCCCTCTACGAAAACGTGATCGTTTCAGGTTTACCCGAATGTTAACAAAGAAATATACATTTTTAAAATATATATCATCTGTCTAAAACGCTCTTCCGTACCGTTTGCAAAATAAGTGTGAACGTTCGAAGGTGAACATTGTACATCCAAGGTTCGCGTTCTTAAAGAGTAACGTGCGTAAGTAATGCAACAACGACGGGATTTAATTGCGAAAAATGCGGTGAAGGTTGACGCAACAATATTACCGAGAAACTTCTCTCGGAGAGTGACATACGCGTTCCTATCATTCAGGCCTGCGACACCGGTCACAATGGAAATAACGGTCGCTGGTTGCGCGAGAGGAAATACCGGAATGATGCTAGGAGGTCCGCTACTTTTTTTGAACTGGTGCGATCATGTTTACGGTCGGGGACACACTCTGAAAAGTATTCAAAGCATCGCGGCTGCTTCTCAGATTCCTTTGCGGACATCCTCTCAAAGATCCACATCAAATCTCATTATTTACATGTAACGGCACAGAAAAACCGCTTTGGTTTTCGAAGGATTCGAGAATTGAAAGCAGACTTTCTCGAAGAATTTCTACGAAAACTTATTAAATATTATTTCGTATTTTCCACGGTTGAAACGGAAGAATTAAAAGAAAAATGAAACTGAAGTATTGTACACAACTATTGTACAAAGTTCTCAAACATTTGATATTGAGAACTATGGTATGTCATAAGAAGAAGAATATTGAGCTAGAGCTAGACGATGCCTTCGAAACGCTGGGTCAAGATGGACCCGGGCACCGCACTCGAAGGCGACGAGGATAAACAAACCTCCCAATGAGCACGTGCTCATAAAAATGTTTACAAACACACGTTCGTGCGAGATCCCGAATCGTCACAAACAAGCAATATCTTTCGGCGTTAAATAAGGCAGACCAATTTTTCGCCATCCGGGGTTACGTACCTCGGTGGCATCGACCGATAACACGTGAA
Source organism: Lasioglossum pauxillum (assembly GCA_933228785.1). Taxonomy (NCBI): domain Eukaryota; kingdom Metazoa; phylum Arthropoda; class Insecta; order Hymenoptera; family Halictidae; genus Lasioglossum; species Lasioglossum pauxillum. The sequence goes on along the minus strand of OW121701.1, from coordinate 32,975,983 downwards.
CCAATCCCGTTCGACCTGAATCGGAACGAAAAGCCCCTAGGCTACAGTTTAGAAAGGCGATTTTCATCGATACAACGTGTAGAACTTTTATTGGATATGTTCTTGCACACCTGCCTCCGAGTCTTACGTGACACATATCCTGGAGGCGGGATGCGTTTGCTCTATCAAGGATAAACACGAATCGTTTCGACATCGCTGGTTGCTATTTTTCTTAGGTGACTGAGAGACACCTGGCGTTTGATCACAGGATTCCCCTCCTCTTTAGGCTTCGAAATTCTGTTGCAATTATCTCTAATTAACCCCTGCACGTGCCGCAATTATATGTCAATTAAAATGATTCGAAAACTGGACACCCATTCGCTCCCTCCAAAGAATTCGCATTCATAATCTTTTCTTATACTCGTAATTTTGCATAACCTTGATAAATGTACCGTTGTGCAGTATGGCTGTTCAACGGTGGCGTGGTTGTTGTCTCTTATGGAGGCATTACATACTGTGCAGAGATCGTGTGTTGCCGAGCACCTGCAAACTATATTAATGTATTATTGTAGAAAATGTATGAACTGTACTATGAACAATCTAGTAGATGAGGCTTCTGAAGGGAATTAGTTGGAGCTAGCAGCCTAGTCCCCTTGCTCCTGTGCTATTCAGTTCGCAGGTGCTCGGCAACGTACGACCTCTGTACGGTACATATAAAGATCATTCAAAAGTTAATAACTAATGGGTTAAGAGAAGGATGGGGAATTTGAGAATATTAATCAAGTCGCAAAATTCACCTTCGCGACGAGTTGCTGGCCGGTGTTGACGTCGACGCATCGGTAGAGAGCGCTGCCCTCGGCCGGGCCAAGAAGCAGATACCGATCGCCGAGTATGGCTGGTCCATGATGATCGGTTGGGACCGGTTCGTAACTACGGAAGACAACTGGCGGCACCGAGTTCGCCTCGTCGTTCGTCGGCTGCTGACTGATGTCCTGACTATTGTTCGGACTAACCAGGAACTTTCCATTGTTGGTGCGAGTCACTTGCAGATGAAGAGGATGCTGCCTGGTAGCGGCTGTCACTCTCATATTGTGCCGGTTTTCACACGCGCACCGTTTTTTCTTTCACACTACACTAATCGAAAGCGTCCACACTTTGTGTCTTCCGTTGCGTGATCTCGCGAATCGTTTTTTCTCTCTCCTCTTGCTCGTGCTACGGACACGTGTCATCCAAAGTTCGAGCGGTTTTACAATCCGCAATATTGTCGGTTGACCATTAAAGCTGTGAAAGCCTTTTGAACACACTTCACGTCACGAGATTACCGTACGCCGGTAGCTGCGACAGTTATCGATTTTCTTAACGGACCGATTCTAAGTCGGGTTGCTCTAGCGGGTACGAAACGCGTTTTGTATACATACGAATTAATTCTAGTTAAGAATATCACTTTGTGCGAGGGCCCACGCAGAGTTGCTTCGCGCTACCTGTGGGTCCTTGGACGGAGATCTTCGTGGGTGACAATCGGTCACGTTTTACCAAAAAGCTCTGCAACACGCACAAACAAAACAACACATTACTAAAATCCTGCTATCAATTGTTAATAGCCTTTTCGTACGTACATAGATACGGAAACAAAATAAACAACTACATTTCCTCGATTATCTATCACGTGGAAAGGCTTCATTCGAATAAGCGCCACTAGGGGAACAACTAACTTTTGTCTGCGTTTCGATTTCTTTACCTCGCGTAGTTTTGGGTAATATTTTGCGTCACATTGTATTACGTCACCGCTGTATCTTTCGCCGATAAAAAGTATCAACGTTTATATAAGTTCTTAAATATTATTTTTAAGAAACGAGACAATGCACACGGTGGGAACATTTTCGACACAGTAATGACTAAGTCGAGGCTCTAACGGAGACAAAGCGCATTGACACACTGCGACGAGCGTAACGTGCCGAAGTCAGTTAGCGTGTGTACATAATGGGACTGAAATGACAAGAGTTCCATCCATTAACTCTATGTGATTCACGGACAATTTCAAAAGAGTATGTTTCGACATTCGTCCTGCCCTGTGCGCAATTTCTATGGAGAAGGGGACACCGTAAGGTCAGGGATATCGCTGTAAGGCGGTCGTTGCGCCGTAACGTTCTACCCAGCCGAGGAAGCCGGGTCACAGAAAAAATTCTAAAACGTGATGCAACAGCATCCTCGGGCGTTATTAATGTCGGTAATGTAACACCGAATTTTTATCGGCCGTTCATCGGGTTTATTCACACCTTATTGCGTGCGTCATTTCGGGGACTATTTATAAGGATCAATACCAAGTACCTCAATGTTACATTTGCAAATAACTTCATTTTACATAAAAACAATGTTTGCTCCCTGTAATTTTTGAAACTTCTATGCTTCGATTTCGCTGAAATTCTGAAAACAGTCTCTTTTTAGATAAAAGCAATATTCGCAAGAATTTTTGGTCTGGGTTTCTAAAATTTCTAGGTCACAACTTTCTCGTAAACATCGTTGTTATATTAGACGAGACCATCTCTAAAATTTCAGTTTGTATTTAAAGCACTAACGACACGTATATGTTCCAGAACTTAAACAATGCAAAGTGTTTCACAATGTATGTGCGTCGTCGTGACCAAGACGAGGGTTTGAAATTGAGAAAAATTACAGGTTGAGGACCATGTTATTTCACAGCGGCGTGCAGTTTCGTTGAACTCTTATTACAATCGTCGAGTACGAAATTGGATGGTAACCTTGAAAACGAACAATTGGGGCACGTATCAGAAATCCGATTTGCACAGCTGACTCGATTGATCATTGGCATACAAGTACGTCGACCATCTAGAATCTAGATTATTCGCGAAATCGCGCCATTATGACGTCCACGCACTTGCGCAAAACTCCCACCGTTCTAAAGATCATTCCTTGCTTGGTTCTACGTACATATCTAGTTTGTGGCGATATTCGATGACTGATCGTGACTTCAGTACATAATTTTCATATTAGAGATGAAAACCAATAGGAATGCACTTGCTCTGGCATAGTACATATACAGTGTACAGGCTACTCGAATTCAAAATTAACCGTTATTAACTGACGATTCCTTGTTTGGCTCTATATAGTTTCAAGGTCTATTTTAATCCATAATTTCCAGTTTAGAGGCAAACTCACTTGCTCTGTCACAATACGGAGAGTATTCGAACAAAAAATCATGAAATTTAGCTTGGTGTAGGATCTTGATGACGGAGATTTTAATCCATAATTCGCGTTTTGCAGATTAGATCGAGCGAAATGCACTATTGGAACGGAAAGTCGACCGTTACTGACAAATGCTGTAGCTCTGGCGTCCCTTTTCCGTTTTTATTGAATGAACGAGTAGCTGACGAAACAACGAGCTTGAAATTAGTAAAGCATTGCGTCGGCACGGTAGCGCGTGTCGAAACCCGCGTATACTTAACACGCACACTACCGAGTGTAGATAGCTGATATCCTTCGGTAAGGTCAAAATGGCGGAGTTTCACAGTTGTCACGACGATATTGCGGGCACCGGTTGCATTAATAGCGCGCAAACGTGACGCAACACCGCGAAATAAATTAATTGCCTAATACATCCGCTCGGGGAGCCCATGACTTTCTGTCAATGAATAGCGCCGGCGTCAGCGGAACCTCTCCCTATTGGCAGTCGGATAAACAACATCTACCATTGTATAAGTTGCGAAACCTGCCATTGAAAAATTGCTTAAAAAGGCCAGACTCGACCATGTGTCGCTGCATCGTCAATGATTAGAGTGGGGAACTGTTTACTGTCGCGCACTGTACGGGTACACAGTATGTTTAAGCAATTTTTCGATAGCGTTATGCGGCACTTCCGGTTGAGCAAACTCGGGTATGTACATATACATACGTTGCAACATTATGAAAGTAAATGACCGGAAAGAAATGGGAGTAAGGGTGCACTGATATCAGGGCAAGCGCACCAAAGTAAATACACGATACAAGAGGCTGACATCGATCCGGTACGCGTCAGTAATAATCACTGCACTTTGCACTGTACCCAGGCGTGTAGAGCCCGATACGCAGAAATACGGCGTGCGCGCACAAGTTCCGAATTTCATATCTGCTCAGGAAGGGAGGGTTTGTGAAATATGGTTGGCCGCCGGTGTTACCTTTTTTAATGTTCCTGTTGTCGCCGTGCGTTCCTGAACGGGTGGTTGGTGCGGAGAAAAACGGTGTTCGGCCGTGTTTCCCCCCCAAAGACGTTGTTGGTTAACCGCCGTGTCTGCTCGAAAAGCGAATTCCCCGGGTATGGTTACACCTGGCGTATTGGTTTTTCGAATAGCGCGCGCCTCGGATCAAACCTGGCTGCTTCCTGTTGGCTGCTCTACCTGGATGGAGTTGGTAGATTCTCTTCTTCACGGTTCTCTTGCTGTTCGTGCGAGTGTATGTGTGTCGCGATCGACGTTCCTCTTCGTTCACGGAGTTGGTCGGTCACACGAAGAGAAACTGGAAAGCTGAGCGGTGCAGAACGAGGGAGACTGGTGCAGAGAGATTTGAATCCCGCGCAACGGACGGGCCAACGTTTTGGGCCGACCCTCCGCTCAGAAACGACGGCGGCAGCAGAACGAGCAAACACAAACCGATCGCGCCATTGTGCAGCAAACGACTGAAGCCACGGTCGCCGCCTCGAATTAACCCGACGGCACCGTGACAGTAGTGGGGGAAGACGGGAGCCGAGCGCGCACGCGCGACCACTGATTCTTCAGTACCGGCGTAAGACTCGTCGACACTTTGGGGAATCCGCACGACATCAACAAAATTAACATTTTCTAAGGTATTTAATTATCAATTACCGGCTCTGATAGAAAACGTTTGATCACAGAATATGATTTCAAAGAATCATTCGAACATGCATTGAAGAGAAACACGCCATTGTATGTTTTATGTTAGAGGAATGTATAATACAAAGGCTAACAATATTTCAAAAAATATGTTAATAAAACGATGGATGGTCTTATATGTTTGTCAAATATAAAATAACATACTGTCATATGAATACTATAAGAACGCCTATTAATATTTTGATTGATGATCATGATAGAGATGGTCAAAAAATGACCTCAACGTTAGGATTGTTGTACATGCTTTCTTTTCTGTATCTTATAAGAAAAACAAAATTTTTCGATTTTATATATACGACAGGTTTTATTATTATATTTACTTCTCTGTTGTGAACGATGACATTTTCAAGGTTATTGGCTTTATTTAGTTGGTGCGAATAACGAATCTATTTGTACAAAAAGTAGAGGGCATTTGGTGTTGGAAAAAGGTCTACGCATTTTTATTTGCATTCGTTCAAAAAATTAAACAACTTTATTGTCACCACAGAAGAAAAATTAGTATAGGAGCTATGTAGCGCTGCAGGTCAATCAATTATTAAGTAATTAATTGTATTCAAATAATTGAATGAGTGCGTTGCATAGACGTTACTCATGGGACTTCTAGGGACTTAGTGATTTCTATTGGTCAGTTCACTGATTCACCGTAGATGCGTTTGCCATCGGTACGCGATTTGTTTTCGTTTACTTTACGTCGGTGATGCAACACCCAACAAAGTTGCAGAATAATCGCGGAACGGTTCTAGAAAATTGTGGAGCAGTCGCGTTCTGATAACAGTACATAGTGGGGCCTTGCGACTTAATGCTGCGTCACTGGCCACATAAGCGCGTACGTGGGCATCCTAAACCGCCACACGCGGTCACACATGCAAATCCATTGCGCGTTTACAACATCTGTAACACTAATTACCTCTTTTACATCATCCGAGCGTACGAAACACATTATTAATCGCGTCGATTGCAATGTCCCGTTGAAATTTTCCACTCGTCTCGCGAACTCGATTGCAAGAATCGCAAGAATTACAAAAATCGAACGCCGGACTTCTCCAAAACACGTTCAACTTTTCCGTTGTTTACCTACACTCCGCCAAGATACTAACGAGTCTCAATGTTGTAGTCTTGGTTACTGAATTGATAAAAACACCAGCTAGTTTTGATAGTTTAAACTACGGTCATCGGTATAAATTTCAGGACCTAGTAATTTTTAAACCATTTTGGGAGCCTTGCTTTTAGCGCACCGACAGATCCAGTGTTAAAAATCCGTGGAGTTTTCAGTCGATTGAATGCGAATTCTTCGGAGATGCTCGTTCCGTACAAACGACCTGCCCTTGACCTACCTTAACGTTACTTAGCAACCGAAGGAGGCACGCTTTAAACAATCGGCCGGTAACTAAGGGCATGCAACCTCACCCACGCGCATCGACATGACCGTGAGAAAACGCGGAGTCGTCGCGCATAGCGTTTGTCGCGAAGAAATCGAGACGTGTCACTCGCTCATTCGAGTCACTTCTCGAAATACGCTTGGTAACTCTATTATCTTATTAACGCGACAATGCAAGAAACGTTTTATTGATCGCCGATGATCGTTCTCCGACTCTCCAGTCCGGTTTTTACATTTTTTCCTGTTTGTTCGTCCGTACGTTCCAGCGACTTTTTTCATTAAGCTGATTAAAAAGGCCGCCTTTTGCCGGATACTGGCCGTCGACATTTCGTCATGCTGTCTGGAACAACTCGAAGGCCGAGTGTCTATTTATCGCGACCGAGATTATGATAACCGCTTTTGGGCCTTATTTTGGGACAATAAATATTTTTGTTATGCGCTCAGCCATTGACTAGTCTACCGTTATCCACGGAAGTACCGATTTTCGAGAGTCTCTTCCACCATTGTTCCCCCAAACACAAAATCCATCGTGATAGCACTTATCTTTTATCGTGTCATAACGTTTCAAAAAGGGAGCACGATGCGATAAAAAAAGTGCGACGCTGCACGATTATGTTGTTCCATCGTTACAATTGAATTTCCGGCGAAAGTAAATGAATCTGCAGTATCTGCACGGTAAACAATAATAGCGAAATCGTTAAACAGATAGATAGAGCCCCTTTAGAAACGTCGTGCAAGTTGCCAAAAGTGATTAATTGGCGCTATAAAAGAACACCGCGGCGAAGATAAAACGGCTGTTTAATTTCGTATTCAATAAACGGATGGTCCGCAAATAAAACAGATATTAGTGGATTTCGAAAGTCATCGACCAGCCGCGATTGCGAAACGCAATCTTTGATCCGAACAAATACAGTCGCCGAGACCTTCATTTTTCGAAGCAGAAGAGGAAAGGGGAATCAGTGTACATACATACTCTGCGTCTTTTTGAGAGCTTTTCTGCTAAATTGCCGTGTTTTTCGCAGCGGTGTTGATTCAACGGAAACCAGCAGCTTGGTGTACTAATTTAAGAAACCGAGAACGAAGCGAAATTCGCGTTTCTTCCTGCAATAGTCTCGCCAGGTCGAGCAGAGTATAAAAATTTCATTCAAGTCGTTGAACGTTTCATTTCGAATTTCAAATTCTTCCTTCGGCGTTTGACCGTTTTTGCGCACCGATTATTGTTAGGGGAATGTTACACTCTCGTGGATGACGGAATGGCGCGGTTTCGCTCGCCTAATCGCCGAGCGAAACGGATCTTCGTGAAATCCGGCCGCAGAGACAACAGATTATTGAATTGTCGAGATAGACACGAGGTCACCGAGTGTCGGATTGATAATTCCCTGATGGATGGATGCGAGAGAAATATTGGCCGAGCATACGTGACGCACGTCATGCTACCACGAATTTCCTGGACAGGAGTACACCTTTCCACTCAGCAGATCGTTAACGCCTAATCGGACAAACGAGGTTTGCGGCGCCCCGTGATTACCCTGCCGTTACTCATTGGCAAGTGTGAAAGACAATGGAAATGCGATGACGAGCACGTCAACATTGCTTCGCGCAGTGATTGCAACGAAAAAGCCGAGATATCAGTCCTGCTTGCGCAAGAACCAGGAATTTTCAGATGATTTCCGGTTTCTGGAAAGCTGACGTCACGCCTCTGTCACTCAAGATTACGCTCTGCGTCGCTTTGTAAAAGTTTCAGAGAGATTTCTAAGAAGAGATGAAATTGTCACTGCAAAGATTTTTTTCCGAACGAATTAGTGGCGTAATCCCCGATTTATCGATTGATATAGTTAATTGACACCTTCTGCTATTACTCGTAAATGAGTCTAACAATTTGAAGTGTATAATGGATTTCCACGGAGTTTCTGAGGTCACGGCTCGACTCTCAAAATTCGTCATCGTCCGTGATCTCACGTCGCCGGTAGGTTTTTAGCGGCGATCATGGTTTCGCGAGTTTCTGCGAGTCCTTTTGTAATGCCTTGTATAAATACGGAGTGGGGCCTGCAGGTTGGCGCGATGCAGGCTCACGAGCATTCTCATGGCAAACGAACCGGACGTACGATTATGTTCACGGCCGAAACTATTTTTGCGGATGCCTCACGAGACGAGACGAGACGATCCGACGTGGAGGAAAAAGTAATGACGTGGGCGGTCGTCCACGAAAATTGTTTCTTCCGGTGCAATTCAACGGTCTTTTTTTCGCTTTCGAAATACTGTTCGCTGTTTATACGCGTGCTGTGGGGAGATCAATCTTTTAAATTGATCGCTTGGTGGGAACGATCATTTCTGTTATTAGCCTTCGGTGAATTCAGTAAAGAAATTCGATCGTTTCGAGTTTCATCGAGCAGTATAATTTCATCGAATTGATTGGAGCAGCGTTTAGTTACTATTGACTGTGTGTGTGGAAGATCTGACAGCAGTCTTCTCCCGAATACCGTGACATGTTCGCGGCGAAACATTTAGAAAAAGCTAGGTAAATATAAACGAAGGCAAACCGGACGCGGTGGTCTGATGCAAAACGGAAATCGTATTGCTTTCTTTGTGTCGCTGGCCACGAATTTCATGACGAAACTATCTCGCACATTACCTCGTCTTGATCAGCGAAAGTGTCAAGACCGATAAAAATAAACGTAATAATCTGTTTTCGTCGGAACCGAGAGATAATTCAAACAGATCCAGCTATGAAAGTACAACAGATTTGAAAATTTAAACTAGTAGAAATGAGAATTTCAAATATTTGTTGGAAGATGTATTGGAAATTAATTATAGATTGCGCGAACAGAAATTTTGAGAAATGAAAAATGCAAAGAGTTTGTGATAAAGAAATGGCCTCGGTTGAACCGCGTGATGCAGAAAGTAGCATCGACTGCAAATATGAGCGAAACGTTAAAGTGCACTTACAGCTCTGCGGACGTGCGATCCAGCATGACAGTGGTTCACATAATCTCCGAGGTCCCCTGATCCAATAAAACTGAACATTGATACGCAGCCACAAATCACAAACACCAAATTCCAAGCGGAGAGTCTCCTTGGGAACGTTACAAGTCGACCCAATAATTACGACTGTCTCATTCTGAAAAACATCTACAATAGATATACTGACGCACACAATAACACAACACGCATGTCTACGTACACATGGTGCAACACTCATGGAACAACCTATGGCTTCGAATTCTACGAAAGAAGGAAACGAACCATAGAGTTACTACTCCCAAACAATCCTGAGCGGTCTCTGAATTTTTTAATCCGTATGGGGATTTTAAACACGAACTGAAAAAAATGCAATATTCAACTTATATTTAACTCCTGTTTGGTAGAACTGAAGTAGAATACTTTACATAAAGATCCTGGCAGTCTGTTCATAAATGGCCTCCAGATGAATATAGTTGAAAATAAAATGATTCTTCGAATATATTATGAAATATGACCATTTTGCAGGAAGTTTGATTTTACGAGCAATAAATAACGCATATCGGTTTTTGTAAACACTCCTGTCTATTACATCATGGCCGTGCATCGTTTCCCCACGGTTGCAGAATTCTACTTTTCATAAGAGAACCATCATGGTGCAACAGTCTCGTTTAATCAAGTCGGATTGCACCCGATTACAAAAACTTGCTTTTAGGTATCCGATCCCACTGAGTCGTATTATTTGCCATTTTCGCAATGCCAGCTGCAAATTCTTCGTGTAGAATAGTCGCCGGACAGACAGGTACCTATGTACTTCTATTTTTTCGTATCGATTTTATCAGGTAGCTAGGAAATCTTGTGCTGCGCCTAGTTGTCATTATTGAACGTGCATTCCATCAAGCACGAGTGGGGTTCTGTGTGTTTAAACGAAAGCTTATTTCACGGAGCACCGAACTAACAATTACTAGATCATTTCATTCACTTGTTATTGAAACGTTTGTGATTGATATCCAGAATAAGAACTTTCGTAAAGAATGAATAGAATAATTACTTGTTACAATTTTGTATATCATTTATCTAGCTCTATTGATTAATACAGTGCAATGTTTCTTAGTCACCTCATAAACTGTAAGGTAGTTGCAATCTCTTGGTCAATGTTCGGCAATTGCAGAGTTTTGATTTCATGGTAGTGGTAGGTTGATTCATTCAAATCCTTACGTAGCAATTTTTATTTATCGCGCATGTTGTTCAACCTATTGTTTTACGATCAGCGTCGATCTTTTCAGCGTATTTAGTATAAATAGCTATTAACATAATTAGTAGAAGAAGAAACTCTTCCAGTTGATGGAGACGATTTGTTTACACGAAGGTCCACGGTCTCCAAAGCTCTCTAGTTCTAGCTTCGAATTAGAGGTACTTCTTCGAGTGGAAAAAAATGAATAAGTATTTCGCACTTTGGACAACGGTTGCCTCATCCCCGCATAAATTCTCGACGGATAAACGACCTTCTACGTAAACCGTTAATTTTCGTGACGGCGATAACAATGTCGCAACCGGGTGTTTAGTAACGTCAGATTGCACCCGATTGCGGGCTACGGTTTTATCAGAACGTCGCGTCGCGTCGTCCATACGTCGGGACCATTATCATTCTCCTTCCTGTAAACACGGCTAAAATAACGTAGAATTGCCTCGCGAATCGATTCGGAATAATATGTATACCCGCGAAGGAAAAAACTGACGTCATGTTATGCGATTGCGAATCAGATGACATCAATTGTTGCACCTCGTTGCATTGAATATATTCATAGCGCGGGCGTGCGTCGTAATAATCGCGTAGTCACAACAAATTGTAATTCAACGATACCGGTAATAACAATAATGATTTGATCTTTTGTCGCTGGTACTTATTGGCAATCGTTCGTACAGTTTGTATTGCTTTTGCACGGTGTAGTGATAATGTGCATCGACGATTCTGCAAGTTGACCAGCTATGTGCAGCAGGAATCGTTCGAGAAGCGGTACAAGTCGCGGCTTTTCGTAAGAAGAAGGATTAACACGGCGTGTCTGGCCGACACACGTATTGCGATTGATTGCTGGTATCGTGTTCTCGACGTAAATGTTGGCCAATGTGGATCGAACATGCCGTTACGCTTTTTCCGCCGGCGCGATTGCACGACTTTATGCAACTTTCCACTCGGACGTGGCTCGCCGTCCTGGTCCTAGGCCTCGGACCAGAGCAAAATTCGTGGTTATTCCTCGTCGATGGCCGTGAAACAACTTTCTGATTCCGTTGGGTTGGTGCACAAGTAATTTTCATCAGTTTAATCCCCAGCGATTTTTTTCGAGGTTTCCTCTACTGATTACATTGGAAATTGTCAAGCCAATTCTTTCAAATTCAATCCACAGAGTGAAGAAATATGGTTTCATCTAGCTGCTGGCTAACGGAGCACCGCGCGCCTGCCATAATTCCGCAGACACCGAGATTTACGATCGGATACCCGCTGCTTTCGTTAATTACGAAGGTAGTTGCAGTAGTGCACGGTCAAGCACCTGCAAAGTGGACCATTCGGAGGCCTCGGCCTCGTCTCGTCGGCCGATAGGCCAGGGAAGCGATAAATGTCTGCGGCCTCCAGGTTGCCGTGGTTTCTCGGCCTCGAGACACGTCTCTACCGCTTGTCACGGACTACCAAACGGTCACGTTTCCTCGATTAAGCCGGCAAAGGATGGCAGCAGTCGAGCCAGCTCCGAAAGCACTTTAACTTCCGGCGCGAGCTTGTCTTCCTCGGAAGGGATTAGGAGCGCAACAAAGACCTATCTATCCGCCGGACGAACGAAGAATGATTTTCAATTTAGTCTTGCTTTTCGACAGATAGACCAAATGTGTCTTATCTCAGCCCCTGCCCAACAGTCATTCTTTTTCAATACTAATTGTTATAGGTACTTTTAAATGAGCATCAGCCAATTGTTCCCTTTCAATGTTCAGTCTCGTGTCCTCATGTTATAAAATATAAAATATTTAGAAAATAGCAACGCTTAAAATGGATAACTGGCCTTCAATGCCGGTATCGTTGGAAAGTTCTTCCCTATGTAAAAATGTTCCTGTTCTGGCTGAAGGATGCACAGTTCGCTGTCAACTCTGATTCTCCAAGGACGGTTATCTGCTCCCGATAGATACGGAAGTTCTTAGCCGGTCGGCAACTCCATTTCCGGCGATATGAGCCCTTTATCGGCCGTTCCGGAAGTCGTCCCGATTAAAAATGCTTTTCTTTCGAGAGCGTCCGGTAACGACGAGCACGTGTGCCTTCTAAACAGAGCCACTTGTTCTTCAGACACGCTATTCGCCGTTCAACCTATCGCACTCGACTGCCTCCTCCGAGGGGCTCCGCCAAAAGTTATTATAACATGATCGGAAACAGTTGCTACATGACTAAATGTCCTCGTGTTTATGATTTCATACAATAATGAGGAAGGTCGTATGCGACGAAAATATTCTTGATCAGACAATTGCGGCAGCTCTTTCGAAAGAACTAATCAATTGGAAAAAAAACATCTCAGTTTGCGTACATCGATGCTAGAGAACGTCCACGGATGTTACAGTGAATGGGACACCGTCTGTTGGCTTCGGCCGTCATTGTCAACTGTCGCAATCCACTTCGAGCTGTGCTCGAGGCTTCGCGGTCCGTCCTTCCTGTAACCCACCCGGACAAAGATGCAGCTGTGGTGAGCATAATGGTCGGACTCGTATAATCGTATCTACATGCCTCTCTTTGATCTTCACGTTGATCGGATTGCCGAAATCTCCTCTAAGCGCCGTTCTTCACCGACCTTTGGGGACGAACTGACCGACAAAGGACTGGCTGACAATGGGTTCGGGTTTGTTTGGTAGCCGCGGCATTAATTCTGCTCACCTTCCACAAATAAACATCCATCCACACTTGTTTCGAGTCCGGCTGCAGATGTACAACATAGTAGTTCGCGTGATAAAAACTCAATTATAGAGTTTATACATCTGATAATAGACAAAAGCTAGCTTACGAGGTGCGAATAATGTTTCGGTTTTTTATTGGAATTTGGAGTTCAATCGTACGCTCCACACGCACGCGCGCACACGGTCATAGTGACACACATTAGAATCGATCAAAAAGTATCGTGGAGTCTGCATTGCGCAAAATGCACCTGCGTTCGGGGACCTCTCTGAAAACATGCATTCCTAGATCAAGTGGAACACTTTCGTCCACTTTGTCCCGAGCTAATGCTCGTTCGATACGTTTGGTATTCGACGCGCGTTCAAAGCGTTCAAGACATTCAAGGCAGTATAATTCAAATTCGTGAACCACGAGGTACGTATACAGTTTCCTTTACTCGTCGAGAATGTGTGGAGAAATATACAAGATCACGTAGAGTCGCGCGATCGCTTGATTTTGTAAGAGGTTTACAATAGCGGAGGCTGTACGTATGGTAATTATCTCCATGGAGAATAGCCAGTCTATTCGACGAACAAACGCCTTATTGATAAACCTGAACTTCCGTTTGCGCGTCACCAGCTGGCTGAGATCATCGACTGCTTACCGCGTTGCATCCAAAAGGTTCAAGGAGCTGCAACTGATAAAGGCTGTGTTCCGAGAACGATTATTGTTTGAACGCGTCTCGCTCGAGCCGTAGATAACGATTGCGGCGTGCTCATCTTGCGAAAGAACTCGGCTGACACGCTTGCGAAACGGCTACCGAGACCTACCGTCGAATTCGATCGTGGAGCAGCGATTTTTCAATGAAGCACGATCTCGATACTTGCATCTTATAGTTGCAACTAGAAACAACGATGAAATTACTCCAAAATTTAAGGAGGTACAATGGGAGACAAAAGTACAAGAAACTCGAAATCATTCATGAATATATTTTGCATTAAACTTTTGCGAATACTGTACCCTCTGTAGCTATATTCAGTGGTCTACACAGTTGTCGTGTTTCCCTGCTAGTGAGAGACAACACGATTTTGACGTTTTGTAACAGTTTAAAATTTTTTTGCTCTGTAACTGTTTAGTGGATCCTAATAAATATTAAACATAATTAATTACATAATTTTTACTACATATAAAAAAAAATTGGAGTTTCTAGTTGCGTTTTTTCAAGGTTTATTTAAACCCTATTTAGGGTTTGAAGTGGAATTTTATGAATTCTCCATAAGAAGACGTGTTAAAATGTGCAAACTTTAAGTTGATATAATTCTTAAACGGTGCAGTGAATCAAACCCATACTTTGGTAAGTGCATTAATTTAATAAGAATTATATCTTGTCAAATTTTCAAAAATTTTCTTGCGTTTTTATATACCTCCAGAACATTCTTAATTAATTTTAACTTATATAGAGAAACTCCTTTCACCGCTTGCTACAGTTATTGATATCGTTAGGAATATTCTTCAAGCAATAAGTAAGATTTGGGGCAAAATTTAACTTTGTAATTAAGCTTAGTACATTTCTTAGGCTTTCTTTTTTGCCCAAAAGCGCAGATACTGCTGAAATTTCCTAATTCTACCACATTTATGTCAACAGAATCGCCATCAGTTAAAACACATTCTAAATTCTTAAAGTGGTTTAGCAGCATTTCTTTGGACATGGTATTTAAATCGTATATATTATATTAATAAGAATTGAACATAATTACTATGATTACTGAGTTATTCAAATCTAGCATCTAGTGCATTTAGTGCTTGATCGATTGTGGAATGAATAGCGAACGAAAAAATCAGTATGTAAAATTTTCTATTAATTGGGTATTTAACACATCAATATTTTTCTCACTTACAGCCAAGATGGCGCCCCTAAATTTTGGCGCCCCGAACAAATGTTCGGATTGCCTACCCCTAGAGCGGGCCTTGACGTATATTTTTATCCTTTAAATGTTTCAATATGGCGATCCTTCTACAAGTCCTCCAATTGCTCAGACGAAGCTAAATAACACGTGATGTTTGCAATTATTTCGCGATTAGACGAAGTCGCGGGGGAAAATGGAATGTTTCTTGTAGATTTTGAAATTATTTGAAAGTCGAAGAGCTTAGGATTCCCGTTTCGCGTGGACGCGTTTCAGCATTTGCATCGTTTCTATCCGGACGTGCGCGAGGCGGATACGAGTGTTGTATTCGTGACACGAATGTGGTACGAATTCGCGTATCCGGAATGGACGGCAATCCGCAAAATGCACCGCGTCGGACGGCCTACGCATCCTGCAGCAACGTGGAGGAATACCGGTCTAAAGTCCGGGACATGGACACCGACGAAAAATTCTGGAACCGGTTCCCCAGCATTTTCGCTCATGCCCCGGCTCAGCCCGAGAAAGGATAAATAGTCGAAGGGAGAAGGCGGGAGGAAAAGGAAGAGGATACAGGAACGAGCACACACCGGTCGTTCCTGTGGCAAGGGGAACAGGATATCGTTGGGGGCCCATCAACTTTTTTATCCCGGGAAGAATTGGACGCCGTTCGCCACATTGATTTCAGCGAAACGGCACTTTCTCTAAACACCGCTCTGAATCGCTTCGAAAATTCTAGTTTGCCAGCTGTACCACCTGACTGTACATTCTTAAATTGTTTTAGACGTTTTATCTTTACTTTTCATCAAGTATATTCCAACAGACGACACTTTATGGAAACTATATTGATAGATAACAAAAGCGGATGAAAACAAACGATCGACGATAGAAAAAACGAAAACGACTACTAAAATTTCATAAACCGAGAACGATGCCATCCACTGTGGACGAAGATTGCGGCAAAGGAGCACTGGAAGGGATACACGGATCATCCCACGCGTGAGTGACGCTTACAAACGATGGGAAGGCGGTGCCGAGATAAGAACGCGAGATACAAACTCGCCTATGTGCAATAGGATGAGCCTTCGATGCATTATCGATTCCGGAACTGTACCGCGATCTATTCGAACGATCTATGCTATCCGAGGCGTACGAGGTGTGATCGAAAAGAAGCCGGACACAGTTTCCTTGCGACGGAATCGGATAGAAGAAAAAATTTATATTGCTCAATCGCCAGGTGGCCTTTATTTTTCAGCAACATTCTAACGAATATCTAAAAGAAATCATCCTGATTTTTATAACATATTTTTAATGGTTAATTAATATAATAATAATTGGGAGTACCGTATATCAATTATTGTAGAAAAGAAAAGTATAGGCGAGCTATATACCGACTTGAAATTTGATTTCTGTCCGTGTTCCTTTGTTGGTCAGACAGTAGGTCGCCCCAATTTCTGTTGAAACCGAAGATAGTGTGCCACGTGCGCCAGTTGTGCATCTTTCGGCCGTGGCGAACCGCTGGCACACGGTTCCATGGGGTTGCGGCGAAATTAAAACGCGCCCGATCCCCTTGTTCCCCTTGTTCACGTTTCCAAAGCGTTCTTCCTCGTCCGGGTTTCCCTGGCAGCTGCACCGTGCCGCGTGCACCATGGAAAATAGAGGCCACGACCCAACAGGATGCGTGTATCCTATAGAAACTGCGTTTTATGGAAAACTCCCCTGCCCGATGGTCGCCGGATATTATTATTCGTCACAGGCACGCAGGCATCTTCCGTGAATAAGAAGCTCCTTCAGATTTATTTCCGCTCATTTTTATCGTCGTTAATGTCATCGCGCAATACGGGGCGCGATGAAAAAATATCCGTCAGTTTCATTGCAAAGGTAGGAGGTAGATTTAATGGATTTGGTGGTCGCCTCTCTCAAAATTTTCATCGAGCTGTGGATGTCTCAATATGTGTTCTTATTACACCGCGGAGTTTAAGCATTTATGGCAAAAATAGATAGTCGCAATTTGAAACAGTAGACAAATTGAAGGAATTGAAGAATATCGATTTACAGCAAAGTCTTCATACATATACATACAGTAAGGAGCATAACTGATTCCACACAATTCAAATCAGAATAACTTTTATATGAATGGACCAAACGGCTTCAATTTCTCTGTAAGGCTAGAAGAATTAGTTTAGTAAATGATGTGTAAAAAATATGTTGAAAAAATGCATTTGGACGGAATTGTGAAAAACAAAAGTAAAAATTGATTTTTACAACTTTTTTAGCTGGGCCAATAACGAAAATTCGAAAGATGTGTCTGGTCAACTGGTATAAATGATATACGCTCTGAAAATTTCATTGAAATTAGTTAATTGGTTTGCGAATTATGAACGATCAAAAGTGGTAATTTGTAGTGTAGTATAAAGTGGCAAATTTTACCATTTTTGATCGATTATAATTCTTAAACCAATTAACCAATTTCGATGAAATTTTCAGAGCGTATATAATTTATATCAGTTGACCAGACATATCTTTTGAATTTTCGTTATTGGGTCAGCTAAAAAAGTTGTAGAAATCAATTTTCAGTATTGTTTTTCACAATTCCGTCCAAATGCATTATTCCAACATATTTTTTACACATCATTTACTAAACTAAATCTTCTAGCCTTACAGAGAAATTGAAGTCATTTGGTCCATTCATATAAAAGTTATTCTGATTTAAAGTGTGTGGAATCAGTTATGCTTCTTACTGTATAAGAAAATTATGACCGCGCCAAACGTAGAAGAGGACAGCGTGTGTAAACACGGACCGCGTGGCCGGCGGGGTGAGGTAAACCGATTCTATACAGTTCAAATTATATCGCGTTTATTGTCATTTTAATAAAAAGCTGCCACAAATAAGTTGGTGTAAGTTCTACAAAAAAAATGAAAAAATAAAGAAATTTTGTAATTGGATCAGTAGTGGTTCACAATCGGAATCATCTTCACAAAGTGTCCCGTGATTCCTGATCCCGTTGCACACTGATCCAGCTGGTTCAGAAAATTGAAACGAAGAGCCATGGAAAAGGAAGTAAACGGTACCGATTCAGAACGTGACATGTGGTATTTGATACGTCATGATCGAAGTTCGGAGAGGTTCGTCTATCATGGAAAAAAATTCGAGCGCGATTAACCGTCCCGAGAATAGATGGTTATCGCGTAAACTTTCCATCGTGACAGAGCAGCGGCGGTTGAACCATTCTTTCGCATTGAAACATACTTACGTAAATTCCAATTGTTCCAGTGACGCCGTAATGATCGGCGCGCAATCACTGTGACGTTCTCCCGAGCGAGCATGGAGCGTTGCACTCACTTTACACGCGGACATGTGTAAATACTGCGCTAGTATGCACGCGTGTCTACTGATTCATAGGACCAATAAATCCCCGTTTCGTTGGGCATGCGAGATCGTACACACCTACAGTTCTGTCGATAACGATCGTCGACGGTTGCGTCAGGTCGACGGTTTCGAACGAAAATCCAATGAGCGCGATAAAGCTCACAATGGGCTGTAATGTTGGATATTGGGAGGAAGTATCAAAGTTTGACTACGTTCACGTATCTTCAATAATACTTTTCTGTTCTTGTTAGACAAGGTTCTTTTAATCTTTTGTATTTAGACTTTTTATTATAACTTTCAGTCAAGTTCGCGATGGGGGTTCAAATAAGATTGTGAAAATTCTTCTGGGATTTTAAGCATCAAGAAAAATGTGAAATGGAAAGTTCGATCGCATATCCGGAAGTGCTCGCCGATCTATGATCGTGAATCCCCCGAAATTTTTCATATCGTGAACAACTTTTCACGGTTTCGACACGTCCGCGAACGTTTCGGACTGGTCTTCGACCAAGCAGGGTCGCGCAATCGCGTTACGCTCCCACCATAAGAACGATTGTGTTCGCGGAAGGGGGAAGTTGAGTTGGTTTTAGCCGGTGTTCAATGACGCCGCCTATCATCAAGGTAGTGGCGAGCAACGGCACGTTTCCGATACAAGCCGGCTCGGCCGTCTGGCTGGCAGCGCTGACAATGAACGCTTGCGTTGATTTTCGAGGACACTTCTCGGCGAACGAGTGAAACGACAGCCATGAGAGAATGCCGACCTCGGGCTGAGGTTCGCGTTCCCGTGTTTCGCAGCCGCTAGTCGCTGGCAGACAGTGTCTTGCTCTCCAGCAGATTCAGTATGGCTGATACATGCGAAAACTTCGGGCCTAAAATGTCGCTTGTATCGTGTACAGACATTATTCTTTACCACTTACCCCTTGCTTCGAACGTGGAAGTAAAAAACGTTGTTGCCCTTAATTATTTCTTTATGATACTTTTAGCAAGATATTCGTGACATTTTTCTGATTAAAATGATGCCGAATATTATACACATTATGTATACAAGGGACTTTTCACACCTCGACCGTGTAAAGGTGCGCCCATGACGCAACTCACGCAACAAGCCAGTAAAATCCGATCACCCACGTCTACGGTGTCCGCAGTGTCGAAACGATTCCTCGGTAACTGCGTGGAAATCCGAGTGATTCGAATTTCGCGTTGTTATCAATTTCATTAAATCGCCAGGTATCATTAGTTGCCTTGATTTTGAGGTATCTTTATGGTCGTCGAACGGATTCGTACACGCTCGCGTGGCTTACGACACGCGTGCCGAAACACCTTGTACGAACACATAGCATTAAGGAGTCGACCGTAATTGACGGCGAGGAAGTGCACACGCACGTCGCTGGAAAGGTGTTGCAGCCGCCGCCGGTGCAATTACTGGTTGGCGATTGCATTGCTCTCGATTACCAGCATGGTCGAACGCGATCTAGCAGAGAGGAGGGAGCGCTATAACGACTTTTTGGGAGATTGACATTTCGGCCTTCTGAATTTCTGGCTTACGCAATCGCGATTCCTTTCACGGTCGTGAAACCTTGTTCCGAGTCTCGAATATTGAGGTTCAACGTCTTTATAATGTCCCATGTCCAACATTTAACCTTTCTCCACATTTCAGAGATCCTTTGAATAAATTCCTGAAAGGTTCTCCTAGGTTCTGTGATTTCCGAGATGTCGAGGACATGTTTTTCGATTTTTCTATCGGCGCTTTATCGATCGAATTTTTAATGTAGAGGAACTTTGAAGGAATAGAATGAGATTTTGGGGATCTGGTTATCACGAGCGTTTCTCAATCGGCACGCGAGCGAATCGAGCCAATCTCCCGGCCGGTCGTGAACGAAGCCTCGGTTTCGCAACTTCGGCCACGGATCGGCACTCCATTCCGTACGATAAACCGTGATCCCACCTTTTTCTTTTCGCCTCCCGTTGTTCCCTCGGCATCGACCTTCGTCCATCAGACACGTCCGATTCGGTGAGCAAGGCCCGCAATATCGATTCCGAGGCCAAGTCGATCCTGCGTTTCTAATCCGAGTTAACGAACTGTCTCCTCGCGCACGAGACACAGGGTCATGTTCAGCAGTCGACAAATACTGTGAAATCGGGGCCACACATTTTAGCTTTTCAGCTGTGATTACACGAAGATTACAATTTTATTCCTAGTTTTCTCGGTACGCGAATCACGGGGAACTCTTTCGCTCACCTCCGCGAAACACGTTACTAATACGCTAACGAGAAAAAGGAATGATATCATTCATTGTCTCGAAAGGTCAAGCGCGGAAACGATCGATAAACGTCATTGATCGCGCGTCCATTGAAAACTGTCGCTAAAAGTCTTGACAAATCGACGGAAAAGTTGTATGATCTTGTTATTCGCTGTCGACAGTGACGACACGAACGTAAAAAATTCAACGATCCGCTTATGAGTGATGAACAACTATTCCGAAGAGGTTGGTTATTAAATACCGTGAACGCGCAACATAGCGAGAGTCGAGAGTCGCGTTCGACAATGTTCTCTCTGGTTCGAAGCACTCGATAAATTGCATTCAAGACGTATCCTTGCCGAGGTGATCCAGTTGCATGCTCGAGCCCCTTGAAATCGCGTACAACGAAAATTTATCGTTTGCAACCGAAGGCCAATCTGCTCTACTAATCGGTGATCGATGTATTTTGCAAATGAGCCACTGGTTTTTTTTTGACATTGTGCTGCCGGAGCACTTGATCGATGCTTTTCTTTTAATAATTCCGATGAGCCGAAAATAGCGCAACGATGTTCTTGAATTCTTCTAATGAATACCAAAGAGTCTATATGTGCAATAAGCTGCAACCGCAAATTCGTCTAACACTCTCTGTCAAGGCTACATATACATGTCCGTCCAGCATCGTATAGCACGTGCTCTAACAATAAGAGGGAAATCCTGATCGCCGCTCGACCGGTGCAAGTGAACAATAAGCTCGAAAATGCCAGAGCCCTATCGATTTCGCGGGAAATTGCGTCAGTTATGGCGCTGCTCGAGCCACGGAAGTGATAAGCGGAGTGCTGGGTGCGCGATCATGCGAGAACATTCCCACGTTTCCGATAACCATTCGTAATTGAGGTAGCGCGAGCGGCGCGGGCATCGTGGTGGGAGGAGGACACGCGGATACAAGTCGGATCAGCGACTCACAATGGGCATAAGGTTCGCGGAACCGGCTGAACAAACAGATCTCGACGATACACCCGGGGGATCAGCTGAATTAGAATTCTCCAGCTCTTATTCCGGATATGACGGCACCGCTTACGAGACGAGCTTCCGTCGCGGCGCGACGCGATACACGGTTGCTAGATCGCGGATGTTCGTGCAACTGCATACGCTTATTAACAGAAGGACTGCCGAGGAAATCGTTTCTTAGACCCACATGTAAAATTTCAGCAAATTAATACGACCGTCATTTCTCTCTGTCTCTCTCTCTCTCTCTCTCTCTGTTCGTCGCCCTGGACCTAACTCTAACGCTTCCTAATGTATTGCGACTCTGTTCAGAATCTTTGTCACGAGCCTGAATTAACACTTTACCTACCGGAAGCTTATTAATAGGATTTTCAATAATTGTGCTGTACCAAAAGAAAGCATAGAAATTTTCTTTTACGTTGCAATCTTAAATGAAACTATTAGATGACGTTATTGAGGGTGACTTGTTAGTACACAATGGAAATTGCCGTTGCTATTAAAGGTTCCATTAAAAAGTGTTTAGCCATGTACCATAGATTCGTTAAAATTATGCAATAATCACCGGTCAGTAATGTGTTTATTGAACGTCTAGTAACTCTACGGAGTTGTTAGGGGAAAGGAGATTCTTAATTTTACAAAACGCAATGTTTGTACGAATAATCATGAGTGCACCACCTCCTCTAGAATGAGATCTGTCTTGCCTAATGGTGAGAAAGCCTGGAAAGTTCCCTTTATTATCCGGAGATAGCCAGGTTTCCACACTGACCAGAATATCGACGTCTTGCAGTGAATGTCCTCGGTACGGTGTCTGACGCTCCTTGTGTTCCAAAAGATAATTTTTAAGGTGCAGGGCTCCATAATTGACTTTTCTATCGTAATAGATGAATTGATGAAAAACTAGAATTCCTTCACAGAACTGAGGTCTTCATTTGATAAACAGGGTGTATCAGCCTGAATTAGTTATATGTGGAACTAATAATGTTCCCGATGGCCTGCAGGACAATATGTAAATCCCGCAAAGAGAAATCACGCAGCAGTAAATCCTCGGAGAGGATTGTCACGGCCGCAATGCTCGAATGAAGTCGTGTTTGCGGATCGGGCTTAGGAACGATCCCCGAAAAATCGGCGAGAACACGCGCGTGGCGAATACGAGATACCCCATGATCCTGGCATTCATGGCAACAAGCGTACACGAGAGATGCACGGGGGCCGTTTCCGCCCCGTAACAAATTCGAGCGGCTTAGAAACCGACTCGGCTATTGTCGCGGCGATTGTCGTTGCCGATCGCGGGGCCCACGATACCCGTTTTGTCGGCTACGAGAATCCGGAAAAAGCGGATTTCCCGCCGAGGAAATTGTCGGCGTTTTCAATGCACCGGATACGAGCCGATTGCTTCACGGTCGACTTTCGGGAACATTTTACTTTACCTGCAAGCGAACGGTTCTAGGTATAGTGAACGAGGGGATCAAAGGTAGACGAGACACCAGCTACAGCTGTCCTTGTACCATTGAACGGAACTCGGAGAAATATTTACCCTTTCGGCGCGCTGCCATTGTCCATCGCGGAAACGCAGTATGCCTCCCACTTCCTCGATAAATATGGACAAATTATTTTTCCGTCGTGGTACTGATGGTATAACCGCGCTTGGTCGTAGATCCTCGAGTTACTATTGATTTCGCAATTCTGCTGCGGACGCTACTTTTCGGTGCAGAGATGGCATGAATATGAGATGGGGAAGAAATTTGAGACATCAATAAGTATTTGATCTATGCACAACGTTGGTGGTTTTGATAATGATTGTTCATCAAGTTTATGTCGACTAAAACACGTTCTTCTGTTTAAACCTTTCATCCGAATCATTGTTACTATTTGTTTGTAACCCTGCCGATCGCGCCGAACGTAGAAAAGAACAGCATGTATAATGTGTAGACTGCGGATCTTTATGCAAAACATATTAGGTTGGAAAGAAAGTTCTGGCGGTTTTTGTTATTTTGATTTCAAATGGTCTATTTTCGATTAAGTTGGTGTTACATTGCATTGACTTTGTATATAATTTTAAAGTGCATTTTTCGCTCTATGAAAATGTGATATTATTTTTACTTGCAAGTTAGTTTTCCCGATTTCTCAGGGCGTTGAAAACAACATGGACAAGAAGCAGATTCGAACAATTTTCCTATCCGAGTTAAAACTAGGTCGGAAAGCTGTCGAAATTGCTCGCGATATCAACAAGTCGTTTGGCCCTGGGACCACTAACGAACGCACTGCACAAAGGTGGTTTAAAAAATTTCGAAGCGGTGACGAGAGCCTTGAAGACGATGAGCGCAGTGGTCGGCCATCAGATGTTGACAACAATGACCTGAGGGCTCTAGTCGAAGCCAATCCTCTCGGGAGCTTGCTTCTGAATTGGGCGTAACGCATACAACAATCTGTAACCATCTACAGAGAATTGGTAAAACGAAAAAGCTTGATAAATGGGTGCCGTACGAATTAAACGAACATCAACAAAATCGTCATTTTGAAATGTCGTCTGCCGTTCTCTTGCGCAATAAAAATGATCCATTTCTCAGACGAATTGTAACGTGCGATGAAAAATGGATTCTTTATGACAATAGGAAATGATCGGCTCAGTGGCTAGACCACGACGAAGATCCAAAACACTTCCCAAAGCTACAGTTGCGGCAAAAGAAGGTTATGGTGATAGTTTGGTGGTCTGTGGCCGGTTTGACTCATCACAGCTTCCTGAATCCTGGTGAAACCATTACAGTTGAAAAGTACTGCCATCAAATCGACGAAATGCACGAAAAACTTCAACGTTTGTGTCCAGCACTGGTCAACAGAAATGGTCATATCCGTCTCCACGACAACGCCCTGCCACACGTCGCCCGACCGACCCTTCAAAAGTTGAACGAATTGGGCTACGAAACTCTACCTCATCCACCATACTCGCCAGATCTCTCGCCCACCGATTATCACTTTTTAAGCACCTCGACAACTTCTTGCGTGAGAAATACTTCAAATCTCAGAGAGATGCTGAAACGGCATTCAACGAATTTGTCGCCTCCAGGACTCCAGAATTTTATTCAACCGGTACAACAAAACTTGTTTCTCGTTGGCAAAAGTGCATTAATTGCAATGGTCTTTATTTTGATTAATAAAGTTTTGTTTGAGCTGAGATATGTACATTTGAATTTAATAGTTAAAAACCGCCAGAACTTTCTTTCCAACAAATAATTCATTTTCCACCTGATTTTCAACAAACCGGGGTGATATAGAAATTAATTTTCTCTTTTAATATGTTCAATAGATTGAAAATGATATAAAAGTATTTTGAAATTGGTCTAATGTTTGTAATGTTTTAAATTACACCTACTCATTTTCGTCATAAATGCATAAAATCCGCTGTTCATTAATATTTTAGCACTATTTGAAAGTTTAAAGGTATAGTAATTTAGGTCGTTGGATTCGTTTTGATATTAGCTACAATATTATCAAGTCAAAAATACATATTGGCTTTTAAAAATTCAAGGTGACTTTAATTATTTATGCATTAAAAATTTCCTTTTTAATTTTTTGGAATGAAATTTGTAGACTGCTGAATGTTGATTAAGTTTTGTTTGAAACATTTTTTTCTCAGATTATCGGAAGTGTCTGATAAATCAGGTTCAGGTTTTAAATAATCACAATAATCAATCATTTTTGAAGTAATGGATTTTATAAACATAATTAAAAATATTTTATTTGAAACTGTACGAAAAACATAATATTAATTATAAAAAACAAAAATATAATTTTTATTGCATAAACAACAATAATTATATTGACAAATCGTTATTATCATCACTTTCTTCTTCAACATTTTTCAATATTAATTGTTCGATTGCATCATCGAAATGCCAGAGGACACATACTCTTTAAACAATAATAACTTGTGTACCGGGGCCAAATGGGATGTGATTCTTGCATGATTTCATAGAGAAGAGAACGCTGATAATAATTCACTTTGATACAATGAGGGACGACGAGGAACTCGAAAGATATCCTTTACCAAAGATTGAAAACTTTGAAGATTCTCTTTAGTTTATTGAGCATTGTTATCTCAATAAATTATAAATATTAAAAATAAAGACAAATACTATTAATTTGCAGCAAAAACGGACACATAATATTAAATAGATTCTCCAGGGTATCAATAAGAAAATAGGTAATTTTTTCGGTGGCAAATAGGATTCATAAAATGTTGATTTTTAAATGCTTGTTCTAATCACAATTTTTAATAAATCTCATTAACTTCATCGTTGTCGAATGTCATGGACATTTAGGAAGCAATATAGATTCAATGAACATCGATTTGGGCAAGTTGCTTTTTTACCAAATGGACAGCTAGATCGAGCGCGTGGACCAGTGTGCGCACGGTCGAAACACGTCGGGACAGTAGCCGATTCTACGTCATCGATTCTCGGATGGATAGATCAAAATATAAAAATAAGAAGGAAAGAGGAAGTAACAGAATCATGTGTCTCTTGTGAGGTCTACAATGTTTATGTTTATGCAGCACAAACTTCCATATTTGATTATGTGTTTACGATTATCCTCAGATTTTTTACATCATACGTAAATGAAATAGGTATCTCGTATCAGTCTCTCTACCTGTGAGTGTAGCAAGTCAGCACTGCCAACAGTTAAAAACGTACAAGTTTCGGAATAAAGTGCAACTGATGGTTGAGGCAACGTTCAAAGACCGTAATAGAATTGTTTCTTCTGCTTTGGCTATCACCTGCGGCCGCATTGACGCATTTGTTTACGATTCTTCTGCCATTGGGTGCAATGACGTGACTTCACCGAGAACACAAGCCAAAGACAGTTGCGACATACTGAAATACCTTCAGGCGTTACTCGTTTCAGAATCATAGATGACGGTACCACGATGACTAACGACCATGCATCATCGAATGGAGCCACCGCGAGAGTTCGTTGTCCTTTGTACCCAAAATTGGTCGTCGTCCCACGTTCCGGAAACCGTGTATCTCTGAAAAACTCAACATGGTTCGATCGAATGTGCCGTACACTCAGCGACGAACACAGTTCCGCCATTTTCTTGTTGGAACTACCGAGCACTAAAAATAAGGCTTTCGAAACGTATAAAAATTGCAGGATCCTGAAAATTGGGACTTCAACTTTCTTTCACTAGAGGAGATTAGCGAAAATTTTTTTTTTAATTTGCTTTTAAGTTATTCGAGTCTATCCACAGAATCATTTTGTGTTTTGAAAAAGTGCATTACAGCATTGAAAGCTATTAGGTACATTTATTAGCCGAAATTGTGTATGAAATGCCAAATTTTATATTAAGATGTGTATAAATACATCACAAAAGAACTTTGAAACAACCAACGACGAGAATAAACGCGTGGGTGTGACATATCAGTATGTTTATTTGGAGAGTGCGTCAACAAACGCATGAGTCACCGAATTTACTGAGTTACTGGTGGAGTAAACGTTAAAGACTAAATTTTGCTAAAGAAAAATACTATTTTGCATAAAGATCTGCGGTAATCATAAATCATAGAATTCGAAATGGGTTATGTTGATTCCTCTGACAGATTCTATCGTTCATAGTTGCGAATCGAGTCATCGTGACGTGCCGAACGTAAATGGTAACAATATCATAGACTTCCATCCACCGTCCGCGATTATTACGCCACGTCTTCGCGTAAAGCGGGGTTTCTAGATCGACCTAACTGTTCAACGAAGGTTCTGCGGCTAATTATGCCGCGGAATGCAATCTGTCCGCGATTAGTCGAGGCCTCCGTAATTAGGCAAACTATCGTCGTGTGGCAATCGTGTACACCGGCACGAGGTTTATTCATAAATTCGTACGAAATTCTTAAACCGCTGAAGTTTCAGCCGAGTGGAATCATTTTTTCATTGAACGCCAGCGGCACGTTGCGCGGCGAGCCAGAGATGATGAGTTTGCGAAGAATGCGAGACACGATACCACCTTGTCACCTCTAAGGTATCCTTCACGCTTGTCCCTGCGCATGGCAACACCACATGATAATGAAAAGAAAACCGTGAATGGTCTCTACAAGAATTCCAAACGATTATTACGTACGTGGAAAATGCAAGAGGACCTAGAAGACATTGTTCGATTATATTTTGACAGTAACAAGGAGGTGGAGCACTTCGTGTGAATTGGCTTAGAGCCATCTATTTTTTATGCAACTGGAATTTAAAAAATTCATCAGTCATACGCAGAGAAACAACTGATTTGTACTTTTAAAAAAGTCCACTGGAATCGAAGATTGAAGAAGGAGTCCGGTTTATATTTGACTGACCCTCGTAGATCCTTGGAGAAGAGGCTAGGATCAGGGTACGTTTTTTGTCCGATTGATGCAGGCACGTGAATGACGACGGGTTCTCCGGGAGGCATTCTGCCGTTCATTAGTTCGCGTCTCCTGAAACTCTATCCCGTTCTAACCTGGCGTGAAATACTATCGATACTCCTTGCCGACGCAGTCCAAGCAGAATGGAAAAAACGGGGCCCTGGGCACACGAGACACGAGACACGATTCGGCCTGGCAGCTTGCCTGCTCTCCACAGGTATCCCTTCGCATAATCCTCGTTATCTCGTGCTGCGTGGCTCGTCTGCACCGGCCGGCCTGCAGGCACATCTGCCGCTGACAAAGAAAGAGGAAATTGCCGCGAGTAAGCCCACGAAGAACTGTGTATTCTCTCTGTTCTTGGACCTTTCTGTGTGCGTGCCCGTACACCTAACACCTGCTCCCCAAGCTATTTCGTTGCTGCTTCCTTTCCACCTCCCTGATTACCTTACGATATTGCCGAGAGGAACAGAAGCTGAAACCACTGCCAGCTGAAGCAGGACCGAGAGAGGCTCGTGCTGCTCGTCCACCGATCCACGGGTTACCTGATCCTGGTTGCGGGCTCTACGGTCAGCCTTGGCTCATCCGAAATTTCCGGAAACTTGTCGACCTGGCTGCCACTCGGACATTCCTTTCATAAACGACTGCCTCGGCTATAATCCCGATGCTCGAGACCTCAGCTGCGCATTTAATACGGAATACGCACTGTATCGAGAGCAACTACTCGCAACAAGTAAAAAAAGAAGTTTCACTTCAACAATGAGCTTAAAAGTGGGAACTTTAGCACGAGATGCTTTCTTCTTGAGCGTTACATTAGATCCAGTCGTAAATCGTTCAGTTTATTTATTAGTACGAAGTTCTACTGTGGATCTTCATGCAAATTCATCATTAGTTGTGTTTGTTATTAATGGTAAAAATAAATTAACCGCATAGAGATCCGCAGCTGAATTACGATAAACCGATTGACATTCGATCGTTGGCTCACGCGAACCTGTTATGAATTTTTAAGAATCGAGTCGTGTGTTTCGACATCCTCTCTTTCCTTCGATTATAATCGGTTTTACGCAAGGGGTGTAAAAACCATTGGACACGTGTATAAATAAAAAGCGACGCGTGGAAGGAAAGGTTTCGTAACCCGCGTTGGTAACATGTGCTCCCCGGTTGCCAAATTGCTACGACAGAAACCGAACGTTTCACGAAGATGAAACATATTCAACGAAAAAATATAAAAATCTGTTTAGTTAAAAAATAATAGATGTTTTATATAGTATATGAGAAATTTATCGGATTGCATGGTACAAACACTGCAAGCAACAGCAGTAT
This sequence comes from Lasioglossum pauxillum, assembly GCA_933228785.1. Classification (NCBI taxonomy): domain Eukaryota; kingdom Metazoa; phylum Arthropoda; class Insecta; order Hymenoptera; family Halictidae; genus Lasioglossum; species Lasioglossum pauxillum. The sequence goes on along the minus strand of OW121701.1, from coordinate 32,946,647 downwards.
TGAACTGAAAGTTTCTCTGCGGGTACGGCAAGACAATGCATCATCGATTTCTCAGACCTTCCTCGCACCCAACCGCGAACGCGCCGATCGAAGGCTGCATTTATTTGGGTCGCGGACACCGGCGAATTATCTTCTCGATCCTTCCGTTCTTACAGCGTCTCTCCGATCCCCACCACCACTTTATCAGACTTTTATCGTGTATCTATAGTCGTTTCCCATTGTTTTTACCGTCGGAGATGTCTAGACGGCGATGTTACGCCGTGAAATATCTCGCGACGATTATTTCCCCCTGCGTATTGAATCCACAAGGTCGACAGATCCATGAAACATCGTTTTAATCTTTAAGTAGACCGTCGAGGTCGCCGTGGCCCTATTCAAAGTGACGCTGAGAATTATTTGGGGAGTTGTAATACCAAACGCATAATGCAAATTACGTCTCGTAAACGTAAAAATAGGACTTTCGAAGGCAATTGCGGCCTAGATTGAGGCTTTTATCTAGCACTTTTGATTTTCGAGAAATGAGAAGGCGCATCCCGCACCCTTGCAATCCTAGAAACGAGTCTCTACCCCCTTAATATTCATCTTAAGAGTAAATTACACGTCAAAAGCGTTTTACATGGGGTGATTTTGGAGGATTCCTGTAAAATGATAATTGTGAGTTGCATGATTTCAGATTTTTCCCGATGGACGACGACTCCCCGGCACAATCTAAGGATAGACAGAAGGATAAGACGGATCCGGGCGCTAGTCGGCACGGGAACTTCATGAATTATTACCAATTCCATCCTGCGGAAGAGCGCGTGCGACAACTTCCGTGTGGCGTGTGGCGGCCAGCCCATCCGGGCCGGAAATACGTAGGCCTAGACGTCGGCTGTAACGCGGGGGTGAGACTGAAACAGCTGTCGGACGAAAATGGGACGAGCCCGACCGTGATCCGAAATTACAAACGACGCACGACTAAATTTAACGGTGTTATCCCTTTTTGAAAATCACTCGAAACTCCGCCGCTTCCGGAAATTCCCTTTCGGCGTTAATACCGTCGCAGCGCCTTTACGCCGGATCTCGTCTCCGTAAACATACTCCCTGCAATTTGTCGATAAACATCCGAAACGAGCCCTGCAACCATTAACCTTTATTATTAGTAAGTGGACCAAGACATACAATTCCTTGCGAAGATGTTTATGCACAAGCATGACGACTAGACTGTGATCCTTTTTGCAATTGATGTTTTACAATCTCGTAATATCTTTTAATCTTCAACATTTATAATTTCAATTTTCAACATTTGCATTATCTCATACATAAGAACAAAATATTCAAAGAAGTTCGTCTAGTATCATATACTATAGAACCCCTTTTGTTCTTTCTATTCAAATGTCGAATGCGTTCCTGAAAACGATTAAACCAATCAGGGTTTAAAGACCCAGCCGCGTGCAAACGTTATTTTTACCATCGCACGAACATTTCCAGGACCTGACGTTCGTGCTGCAAGAGTTCCTGGAGAAGTCCTTGCATCAAACGGAGATCTCTCTGCTCGGCGTGGATCTCGATCCGATCTTAATCGAGCGGGCGCAGGAACGTAATCCTCGACCGGATCGGATTGACTTCGAATGCCTGGACTTCCTCGGCGAAGACAGCAACAGGACCCTAGAAGAATATCTCCAACGGTTCGAGAAGCCACATTTCGACGTCCTGTTCTGTTTCTCCGTGACAATGTGGATCCACCTGAACCACGGAGACAAAGGACTGGTCGAATTCCTGCAGAAAGCCTGCTCGCTAACAGAGATGATCGTGATCGAGCCACAATTATGGAAATGCTACGCGAAAGCGTCTAGGAGGCTGAGGAGATCCAAAGACGAAGATTTCCCTCTGTTAAAAACGCTGAAACTGACCGGGGATCCCGCGGCACACATTCAAAGTATATTAACCGAGTCATGTAATTTCCGAAGAGTGACGGTCACTGCCGACAATGAGTGGAAGCGGAGACTATTAATTTATGAGAGAACGTGAGTGTCCACTCTCTTCGGGATTTATGCGCGTCCGATCCACGTCACACGACTGAATCAATCGTTTTTATGTGACCGGTGGTCTGCATACAAATGTACAATTCAAATGGCGTCACCTCATCCAAACCCTTCTTTTAATAAACCTACCACTGTTTTGTAGAAATTGATCATTTTTCTAGATGAAAATCTAAAGTACGAAACAAAGAGAATATAAATTATAATACAACAACGAGAATTTGAAAGGCTCGAAGGAAAATGAAGATTTTCACAATATATTATTTTATTTTACTATATGTCGTTTTGAAACAATTGTGTGCAACAACTAACATAGTCAGAGTACTATTGTATCAGATTGTGGCCTGCTATAGCAGTCAAGCTCCACCAAAAATGCTTCCCAATCTAACGCCAAGTAGAACGGTATTAGAATTTATATTCTGGTCAAACAAATATTTGCGCAACTCATAACTAAACGTGAACATGGATTTTAATCCGAGTAGATCATTGTCCACATTTAGCCAGGCATTCGGGATTGAATGGACGAGCCGCGGCGCCACACAGTGTTCGAACTCTTATGGGAGTCGGCAGAAAACGAATAACTTCTAAACTGCTCCGATTTCGCCTAATATGTCTAATACTTTCTTAAAGATGACAACAAGGTGCATGGATTGATACAAAAAATTAAAGTGATCTTTTATACTTCGAGAATTGGACTTTTTAGCATTGTCTCGAACATGCTATATGCTTGCATGAGAATGGAAATTCGCGGTCGCAACGACGTCAGTCAGGCCATCTGTGAAGCTGCGTTAGAGGTATTAGTCGAAACAGAGACACTTGTACATATCGCGGTGAACATATGACGTCACACCCGAATTCGCCACGCTTTGTGGCAGCCCACTCTACCTTACCCCTTCTACTAGGCCATTCCCCAAATCCCCGCAGCGAGCATCCTCACGCTTCCGCCACGGCCCGGTCGCGTGACGCGTTCCGTCTCTGTCATGTATGTGTCAGAATGTCACGTGACTAATCCCGTGATGTCAGAGAGAGGGTAACTGTAGTTTTCTCCAGCGCCGCCAGATCGGGGAAATCGAGGGGAATACATTTTACCCCCTCTCTGATGACCATGCTAATGCGTGACCAGTCACGGCTTAGTTAGTTAGTGTGGGCAGAGAGGAAATTTCCTTTCTGGTGTGGGATGTTGGAGTTGCAGTCAGCAGTATGCTCATGGCGCTGGAATAGGATAGTGGAAGGAGAAAAGAAGGAGAGGAAAGATCGACCAGTTTTGGTCGCTTCTGGCGGCACTGCGACGCGTTATTGACAGGTGACCGTGGATGGTTAAATATTCAATGAAATTGTTATTCGAGAGCTAAAAAAATTGGTGGGTGTATATTGGAGAATCCTCTGTGTCTGTATTGTACAATAAAGATAATTTATTCATGCAAAATGAAAAATACTGGATATTCATTACAACAGCAAATGATTCGTGCCGCTTTTCCAATAGACGCAATGTTAATTCCGGCACGAATTATTTGCTCTTCCTTTTTTTTATTATAAACTTTAGGCCTACTTTGGCCCATAAGCTGGAATGAGTAGGTAAAAAAAAATTTTTTTTAATTTTAATTCTGACTCTACCGCTAGATGGCGCTGTTACCGATCTGTACTCTGTCGGTAACATTTGGCTAACAGTTTGAGCGTTTTGCCGTTGCATGAAATGGCGCTGTACGGACGTTTAGGCCGGAATTAACATTGCGTCTTATGGGAAAAGCGGCACGAATCATTTGTCGCTGTAATGAATATCCAATCTCTTGATTTTTCATCAATAAATGTAAATATAATGTGTCAGGGAATAAATAATAACCAATTTAATTTCTGGCAGAATTTGCTGAAAATTATTACAGTTACAAATTATTTACAGATATTTATGCAAGCTTCACGAATGTTGTAATTCCTCAGTCTGGCGACACTACCTCGCGCCTCGCGGCTGCGCGTTATCAAATTTTCTACTTCGTTCGACAATCGCTCTCGGTAGTAGACGTGTCGCTCCTGCATGCTCTTGTTCTTATCAACCCAAATCGCTTGCTCGCACATCCTTGGTTGGACACGCGAATTATTAACTAAAGTTAAGTTAATTATAAGCAGTTCTGCAAATAAGTTTATTGTTCTTTCGCGTTCTCATTGTGTTCGGACTTTTTGTACATTGACTAATAGACGTCGACCCCAACGGACAAATCTGTCCACGGTTTAATAAATACTAAATATATTAAACCATCTGCATCTGTCTTGCGCGCTCACATAATCTTGAACACTGCTATTGCAAAGTTATTGCACATATGTATGTAGGATTGATATAAAGCGACGCGACGGCAACAAGAACCTACATACGCGAAAACCGACGCGAGATGGCAATACCGTATGAAAGTATGTTCGACTGATGGCGAAGAACAACAACAGAAGCTGACATGAACTCTGCGAGCAAGGTAAGCAGAAAAGGGAATGGTTGTCGCTGATTTTAGGTAGTTTCCCGCCATATAACACTTAACGGTCCATTCACCATACCGCTCGTCTTTCTTCTTCTACGTGAGTCACGTGTTTTTACTCTCGGGTACCTTTAGCAATGGAGTCTGTAAGCGGTCAGAAGGTTAGGTTATGATAATGTCTACAAACATTGTTTGTTATTATTTTTTTTCCTTCGCTTTCCTCACATACTCACATATTCATTGAATCTTTCAGCTAAATGTGAATCTATAGTAGTATTATGTAGTTTGTATTTCTTATATATGCTTGAAACGATCGGCAACTATTTAGCTTGTCATTTCTTTCAGGTTGGTGAGATTTTCACCGCAGCCGGTGCAGCATTCAATAAACTCGGAGAGTTGACTATGCAGCTGCATCCGACGACTGATTCACCGGCAGGGTAATTCAAAACAACAAATATATTGTTGCTTTTGCGTTGAGTCACTATGTACAATAAGCTTGATGCTTATGTATGCTTGGAGTTTACGTGACCGCTCTATGCATAGAAAAGCGTGGGAGACTGTCATCTGTACAGATAGGATAAAGTTCAATATGTACTTGTGAATTCAAGTCACTTTCGATAACAATGTTTCGTTTCGCGGGTTTCGATGACTACACAAAGACAAAACAGTTTCAATGAGTATACAGTTTTATTTCGATAAAAGACGATGATCCGAAAAAGAAGATCAGTATCCCTCCTTCTTTTCAAATTCGCTTGACACCGCTTACTACCAAAACGAGAGGGTATTATTTATGGGGGAAAAAATCGAAAATTTTTACTTGGCAAACCAGGTTCCTCTCTAAACAAATTTGTATTCGAATATTAACTTTCCAAACATATCATTTGAACAATACCCAAATCTGTTTGAACTATATTCTGTTTGAAAGTAATTAAGACAAAATTTAAGTAAGTCTAAAATTTGTCATACTATCGGTACAAAAATGAGTTTCCGAGTAAACAAGATAATCGATGATCTGGCATTGTAGCGCAAGTATACACGCCTGTAATCGTTAATGCATGCAGATTGTATTATCGTATAAATTAGTTTTGATGTTGTTATCATTTCTCGATTAGATAGATTATAGATGATGATCAATTCAATCAAATTATTATTGGACTGCGGATCTTTATGCATTTGTAGTCTATTGTAATTATTTGCAAAGAGGTAGTGACCTTGCATCAACTTGACTCAATTCAAAGTTTTTTTTTAAGGACGTTCACCTTAGCGCGATATCCGAAAGTCGTTGAAATCAGTGGGACACACATGTTTTTGCAAATAATTCCCTAGCTTCTAAAAATCTACGAAATCGCATAATGGTCCGCGAAAAACGCTGACCGCATCTCCTCATAATCCTCTGTGTTGCTTAATCTGTAGTAAATGGACTGACGAGGAAATTGAGATGCTCCGTCACTCGGTAAAGACCTTCAGTGAAGATTTGAACAAAATAAGTGAACACATCAAGGGACGAACGGTGTAAGTTACTAAGGCTGCATCGAGCCAACGGTTGTTTTTCTCAATTTTCCCGGCGTCAGTCCAGATCCAATGTTAACCGGTCGGTTATGGTTTTCAGCTCGCAGATTCGAACAACGTTGAAGAAAAAGGCGTTCGAGGAGGCGGGTGTACCGATTAGGCAGCAGTTGATGTCGCAGCAACAATCGGCGCAGCAATCGACGGTTGTACAACAGCAAGTATCGAAGCAACAATCCGGAAACCAAGGATTGATGGGTAAATCAGCGGAAGTAACGTTAAACATGTTAAACGCTCCGGAATCGGAGGTGGACGTTGAAGGACTACCGGAGGAGTGTCAAGTGAAACTCGAGTTTGAGGGTGCAACTGAAGAAGTTGCATCTTAAACCATATGTGATTCTTCATGGTGCGACTTTTCCATATCCCAGACCTTTAAGCTTAAGATAATTTTTAAGTACTATACGTTTAGCGGTACGCAACAACACTGTACATTCAAGAAGTTATGTTTCTCAATAAAATTATAAAAGCCATTGCACAGGTGGTCATTCGCTGGATAGATCGCTCTCTGCACCCGTGATTTTGTCCCTGTACGACTAACCTAGCGAGCTGGTGCTTAGCGATTTTACCTGTAGAGTGTAAATTGAAAATTTCAGGTCTTTCCTCATTATAAGAATGTTTCTTACGTAGAACCAGGTACAAGTATTCTATAGACCTTTTGGAATGCAATGGTATAGTTTAAATAACATGTTGAAACAAGTTTAGAAAAAGTAAGACATCTTTGAACCTGTTTAGTATCTGCAGAGAGGAAATGAGAGTGCTCACGCCCGGGGTTTGGCCGTGCCGCTTTTGTCTCCACATCGTGTTTAGCCTGGAACAGCTCCTACATCATCTTTAGCATGGAACAGAACCTACATCATCTTTAGCATGGAACAGAACCTACACCATCTTTAACAGGAAACAGAACCCACTTTACTGTTATTAAATCTGTGTAATGGATCAGAACTAGCTTCAATCACCGACCAGATACTATTAAATGATATTAACTATTAAATAATAGTATCTGATCGGTGGTTGAAGCCAGTTCTGATCCATTACACAGATTTAATAACAGTAAAGTGGGTTCTGTTTCCTGTTAAAGATGGTGTAGGTTCTGTTCCATGCTAAAGATGATGTAGGTTCTGTTCCATGCTAAAGATGATGTAGGAGCTGTTCCAGGCTAAACATGATGTGGAGACAAAAGCGGCACGGTCAAACCCCGGGCGTGAGCACTCTCATTTCCTCTCTGACTCCTATATTCTGTCACAGACTCAATCTATGATTGTAGATTTACTTTTCTTCAGTTTTTGAAATGGAAACAAGAAATGAAAATTCTAGTGCTCTGTAGATAAAGTCGCACAGAGATTATAGTTCTCTTTTTTACCGTCGATTCTCTGTCGTCTCACGATTGCTCCTCTTGTTTCATAGAGATTTTTCTATTAATGTTTTGGCACTCGGTTATCCTGTGGCTTACGTTAGATCGCTCGGATGACGTATACGATTGACAGATTAGTAATGACACGACTGATAGTATTGTATCTAAGTAGCTCGAGTAGTGAAAAGACAGCGTTCAGGGGTTGATCCTTTGCTCAGTCCACCTTCTTTTGTAATTAAACAGTTATTTTAGCTCGAAGAAGGATTGCTTGTTCGTGCATGATCGATGATTGTGTAATGATCGGTACAGTGAACTTCCGTGAACGTCTGCACACCAAGGCACCTGTGGCTGTGCCTGTCAGTAAACATTAAAAGATCAACAGAACAAAACGTAACATGGAAGGAGGCATATTGGAAACTCCAGAGACGACACTGGACAGATCGGACGATGAAATTGCTCTCCAAGGATTCTGCAGTCCTAAAAGGCTGCCGTTCAGATTTGTTGGACTGGCGTTGATGAGCATAGTAGGCTTTGGTACGCATCGCATTGTAATTATCGTTTACAACCTTATCAAGCCATTGTTTATATTTGATCGTTTTTGTTTCGGCGGACCATGACCTCGTTCAATATTTACTTTAATCGTGTCTGATAACAATTTATATTTTTTACTGTCATTCTGGCGATTTGAGAAAAGGGCCCTAATTTTGTTACACCCAGTTAATACGTTAAATTATGTATGTTCACTTTTCCTAAATAGCCGTCCTTGAAGTTCTCGAGGTTGATGTGCATGTTTACGAATATTGAAAGAATCAGAGTTTCAAGTTTCATATAGAAACTAGGCGACTTTCACATTTTAAGATTATTTTAACATCGAACGGGATGGCGCGTTGTTCGCTATAATTATAAAAACTTAAACCGCGTTTATCTCAAAACGATGCACGCAATAATACAAATTTTCAGATATCTTTGCGTATTCTGTACAAATTGACGGACGATTTAAACAAAATTTTGTTGTGTAATTTATAAGCAAATTAATGAGGAAACGAAAATTAACGAGAAGAGTTTGTTTTTCTCTTCAGTAAAAAGAGATAATTAATTGAATGCTCTCCAAGAATATTCATAATTTTCCGTATAACATTATTTGAATGGTGTTCGCGTTGTCCGTCCTGCGTATTCGTCGGACGTAATAATTCACTCGAAACAAAGAACATTCTTCCGCGAAACGTTGCTGTATGATATTTTAGCTCTGATAAACCTCTTATTCATCCGAAAATAATATATAAACAATTCTAATCGTGCCCCAGCCTTCCTCAGCTGTATTGCATTCTTCGCGTATTTATCGGTTTTAGCGATATTTTTACGAACTTTCTAGGTTGCGTATAATATTCCTTTCGTTCCGCACATGCTGCATTGATAAGACATATCGAATCGTCAGCTGTTTTATCCGCGAAATTTTATTTTCTTCTCTTCCCACTTTGATTTCCATATCGAAATATGTACTGCTGGGATTTATTTCGAAAAATAGTTAAACGTCACACGTACGCGTGCTTCCGCGTAATCGCCCGATTAATGAGTCATGTTTTGTCAAATATTCAAGTATGCCACATGCGATTAGGTCACCGACCCTATTTAAAACGATTGGCTTATCTGGAGGATGCGCTTTCGTTTCTTTTACCGATTAATTTAATCGAACGTTTCCTTTTTCTTTTTAGGTGCTTATTTCTGTTACGATAATCCTGGTGCATTGCAAGATAATTTTAAAACTGACCTACAGATGTCCACTAGTAAATTCGTATTACTGTACTCTATTTATTCATGGCCGAATGTGGTACTTTGTTTTATTGGAGGATTTTTATTGGACAGCGTTTTTGGTATACGACTGGGCACAATCATATACATGGGACTAACTTTAATTGGTCAAATTATATTCGCGACTGGAGCTATTTTTAACGCTTTCTGGCTTATGATGCTTGGTCGATTTGTTTTCGGGTATGTTCGGTAATTTGAACGGAAGTGAACAATTAACAAATTTGTTGATATGAACGTGTTTTACAGTATCGGCTCAGAATCATTGGCAGTTGCACAGAACAGTTACGCTGTGCTGTGGTTTAAGGGGAAAGAACTGAATATGGTGTTTGGCTTGCAACTGAGTTTCGCTCGAGTTGGATCAACAGTTAATTTCCTGGTTATGGAACCGATCTATAAGTTTGTGTCTCAGTATTATAAAGGACCAGAATGTATTGGAGTTGTTCTCCTCCTGGCCTCTTTAACTTGCGTAGGGTCTATGATCTGCGCATGTGTATTGGGTGCCATGGACAAACGGGCAGAGAGATTATTAAGAAGGGGAGAAGGGCAAGAGCCAGAAGTTGTTAGTCTAACAGACGTTAAAGACTTTAAACCTATGTTCTGGTTAATCACTTTAATTTGCATCGCCTATTATATTTCAATATTCCCATTCATTGCTTTAGGCAAGTAAGTATGATTAGACAGAAGTGTTTTGTAATTCTGTTTTACATACAAAGTGGAGTATGTAACTGAAACTGTATTAATTGCTGCATGAGTAATGATTTAGTGAAAAAGGACGTACAATATGGCATGATTAGCTTTTCTGGCGTGTCAATTTTTACCTGAAATATTTTTTACTAAACTCATTATACAGTAATTAACGATACGAACTCAAGTATCGCTTTTAAAAGCTTAGGTGGATCACCATGTATTTTGTACCTAATCTTATTCGTTGTTTTCATAGGGTGTTTTTCGAACGGAAATACTCATTTGACCCATCCAATGCGAACACAGTGAATTCTCTCATATATTCTATATCTGCTATCGCATCCCCCATTTTCGGATGGGTTGTCGATAGAACTGGAAAGAATGTGCTATGGGTATTTATCGGAATTGTTGCAACTATAGTGGCTCATGGATTACTTGCATTCACGTATCAGAGTCCTTATGTCTGCATGATTCTCATGGGATTAGCATACTCCATGCTTGCCAGTAGCTTATGGCCGTTAATTGCACTTGTTACTCCGGAATATCAGCTTGGTACTGCTTATGGGATGTAAGTAGAGCTACATTCAAGATTCAAACTTAATCTAGTCAGGGTATATGCAATTTATTTTGTGTATCATCTTGTCTATTTACAGCGCCCAAGCTGGACAGAATCTAGGCCTGGCAATAGTTAGTATTTTGGCTGGAATAATTGTGGACAAAAGTGGATACTTCATGCTTGAGATGTTTTTCTTGGTTTGGCTGTGGAGTATGTTTTCTGTTCTTTATATTTATTATATATTTATTATCACCTTGCCTGTCAACATTATATACAGTATAACATAACACATAATCCTACATATAGTCCAGTCAACGAATAGTTGTAGAGGGAAATGGAAAGAACCTCCTAGGAGGTGAGCGCGGTGCAGGGGGCACGTAGAAGATCCCCTTTTTTGGGTTTCCGCTTATATCTTGGAAACTACGCGTCCTAGCGATAATACCATTCTATACAAAATTAAAGCTGACAAAATATGCCACAAGATTGATTGGATTCAGTTTTTCGCTATCTCGCATAGTTTCCGAGATATCCGCGCTCAAAGTTCACTAATTGTGTTGAAGAGTTAGCTAGTCGAATAAGGCAAAAAAAGTGAGGCGAAAATTTCTTTCTCACAATTAGTGAACTTTGAGCGCGGATATCTCGGAAACTGTGCGAAGTAGCGAAAAACTGAATAAAGTCAATCTTATGGCACATTTTATCAACTTTAATTTTGTATAGAATGGTCTTATCGCTAAGACACATAGTTTCGGAGATATAAGCGGAAAACCGGAAAAGGGGACCTTCTAAATACGTGCCCCCCTGTATCCCGCTCACCTCTTAGGAGTAGGGACTTTTAGTATGTTTTCCTCCTAACTAGTCCAAACAAAGTCCCAAAGTTAAAAATTGTGTTCCTTCCATTTCTCTCTATACCCCCCTTATGAGCATTCATTGACTGGACTAATAATGTAATATAGTATATATATATAATCTCATGCTTTTTAACAAACTACACCAACCGTAATACTCGTAACGATAATACGATTAATATGTCTTTAACAGTATCCCTGATAACTTCTGTTGCGATCTGGTTGCTGGACGCAGCAACAAGTGGTGGTTATTTAAATATGACTCCAGGCCAAAGAGAGAAACATGAGAGTACTCGATGCACACCTGAAAGTCTTGAAAGGGAAAAATTGTTATCTGCAGAATCTACTTCAGATTTATCAACCGATGAACTTTTACAACCACAGTCTGACATTAGTATCAGAAATCGTTACCTATATCGTATTGGAGCAATGGTAATTAATTATATTATCTCGAAATATTATATTCGACTTAAGTATAAATAACGAATTATACTTCCAGGTGCCTCCATCTTCAAAAACGCCAATACATCGGCCTTTACGATGATGCATTCCATTTAGATACAATTTTCAGATATAAATAGTTGCTATCGTTTAAGGTATCATTAAAAAAATTTGGTCACTGTGTCTTCCTCCCACACAGCGTTAATCTGTGATAATTTCTTAATCGATATATTTACAATTGACTACAATTCATTTTTAATATGTCGATGAGCAGACTTTTGACAAACAGGTCGATGCGTCGACGCTTGACAAGTAACAGAGATATATTGTTTGTTTTACACAACACTAACGGCATTATAACCGCAAGATATATAATACGATTTTAGGAATTGTCGTCTTATGAGTAAAATGTTTATAGCGTGAATGAATAAAAGATTATTTTTGATCTCTTGTTTGATAAAAACAATACGCCAAGACGTTCAATTTCTTATTGTTGTGTATGGTCTCTTACCAATGTAAAATATCGGTGTATTAAAGTGTATATGTACGTGTTGCTGAATCAAAATATGAAATATGCGATTTATTTTAGAACATTATTATTTCACGCCCACGCACATTACGTTAAAATACTCAATTTATTCGCATAAATGCGTTTTCATTGTCTGGAACGGATATAAATTCGGAAATGTTTAACTTTTCTTATAGAGTATTTTATTATACAGAGTATATAATATAATACAGAGTATTTAATTTAAAAAATAAATTACTTTTCTTCATATACAGTAGCGGACAAAAGTTTAAGACTGCTATAAAGAAGACGATAACTTTTTTAATATTGTACTATACGATTTGAACTTTTTTGGGAAGCTAGAGCAATTAGTTTACTAGAGGATGTGAAAAGAAATTTTTTCAAAAATTGCAATTGATCGGAATTGTTGAAAAAATACTAAAAGTTGAATTTTTAACATTTTTATGCGGGCCTATATCGAACATTTAAAGAATACGTTTTGTAGATCTGTGTCAATTAAACATATTCTGAAAATTTCGTCAAAATCGGTCGACGTTGCAATGAGCTACAAACGTTTAAAGATGGTAGCTCATATAGACCCACATAAAAAAGTTAAAAATTCAACTTTTAGTATTTTTTCAACAATTCCGATCAATTGCAATTTTTGAAAAAATTTCTTTTCACATCCTTTAGTAAACTAATTGCTCTAGCTTCCCAAAAAAGTTCAAATTGTATAGTACAATATTAAAAAAGTTATTGTCTTCTTTAGAGCGGTCTTAAAGTTTCGTCCGCTACTGTAAATAGCGAATGGTAGTGTGTACTGCCTGAAACACTTTTCCGGATAAAAAATAGTTCGAGATAATTGTGCGCCAAATATCAAACGGGACACCGTGTGTACAGTTTTACAAATATTTGTTCTAAACCAAGATAAGAAAAAAAGTACAAAGTGCAGTGATGGTAAGAACTGGTAAGGAATTTCCCGCGATGCAGACTGAGTGACATAGTCAGGATTTGAATGACTGTATACACAGAGGAGCTACGTCATTGGCTGAAGCTTCCTCCTGTCAAGGCGCTTATTTGTACACAACTGTACTGTGCAACACGTGCGTGCTCGTGTGTCGTTTCGAAGTTCGTTTGTGCTACGATTTTCGGTGACATGGGGGTCCACGATAACACGGATTCGAAGTACAATGTGATTGGCACTGCGACTTTCACGAAATTAGCAGTGAAACGACCTAACACTGTCGTGTTCAACGAAACATCGAGCAAAATAAAGAAAGATGAGGCTAGTCAACATGCTGCCGCAGAAACTGTAGACAAAGGGAACATAAGCTTTCAACAACAAAGAAAATCGTTACCGGTTTACAGGCTACGCAAACGGCGAGTGCTGCAATACTTTTGTTTCGTCTATCTGTTGATTTCCGCTGTTATCTTGTTCCACCGACAATATTTTCACGACATTCTCTCACGCGAGTAGTGTAAAACAAAATGGAGGGCTACCGACCGTACTTGGTCAGTAGTTTCAGATATTATAACATAGGTAGCACTGTGGTGTGCGTCGTTCTTGGCGGGAATATTTGAATATAATCGCACAGATGAGGTATAAAAGCAGTTCGATTATTTTAGGGGGCTTTATGTTACACCATCTAAAGATCAATGATTTCCTCACACTTTAGCTAGTGAATTATTTAAAACTGCGAGTTAGTTGCTGAGCCCTGTATGAACCTGTAGAGTTTCAAATATGAAAGATCAACATAATCAATAAGGGAGGAAACTAATGTATACAATATTGATATAATAGAAATCTGTTTTGTCAAATGTATCTGGAAGTGTGATAAAATAGAAAATTGATTTTTAGAGGGGGTTAAAGAAAATATAAAAAACGGAGTTTTGGAAAGATCAGAACCAGGCTGTATTTCAGTGTAATCTATTGAACCGGCTATACCGACTTTACTGTAACATTTATCTTTAAAAATAAGCTGTCGCTAACAGGCTAATGCGATAAATTTCAGTTTGTTGGAGGAGATCCGGCGCAACAGCACTCTAATCGTGATAGGCGAGACGGGCAGCGGGAAGACCACTCAGATCCCTCAGTTGCTGTTGTCTTCCGGTATAGCTGGTGCATCGGGTTGCATCGGTATCACGCAACCGCGTAGGGTGGCCGCGGTCAGCGTGGCTCGCAGGGTGGCACAGGAGCAAGGGGTTGAAACCGGGAAGCTGGTGGGCTACTGCGTGCGTTTCGAAGACGTTACGTCCCCCCAGACCAGGATCAAGTACCTGACCGATGGAATGATGGTCCGCGAGGCGATGACCGACGAAATCCTGTCCGATTACTCGGTGGTGATCCTCGACGAAGCCCACGAGAGATCCGTGCAAACCGACGTGCTCCTCGGTGTGGCCCGTCGTGCGCAGAACCTGCGGAAGCTGAAGAACCTACCGCCGTTGAAGCTGCTGGTGATGTCGGCGACGATGGACGTCGATAAGTTCGCCAAGTATTTTCAAGCATCGGCGGTCTACTTGGAAGGTCGTCAGCACCCCGTGAAGATTTATCATGCCGTCAAGTCGTCGGACGATTATGCGTTCTCCGCACTTGTTACCGCTTTCCAGATCCATCGCGATAATCCTGCCAAGTAAGCGAGACCTTTATCCACCGTATGCCCGATTTTTCTTCTTGCTTCCTCGCAGAGCGTAAAAACGGATTGGAGAAACGCGAAACAGTAAAAATATCAGAATTTCGGAATTTGTTAAGAAAGGAAATCAACTTTTCAATTCATCTGTCTGATGAGTGGCTCATCAAAATCAGTAATTCTGAAAATTTCAACTTTCCTTTTGTGCACCTAATAATTCATTCGCGAAACGCTCGTGCATTCGTTGCACACGTGGAAGGCGGCACGGGAATTTTAATAATTAATGAATACCATGGGACGCGGGGAAGTATCGTCGATGTAATTTTCGAGTTTGTAACAGAATTATGGAATTTACATACCGTTACGTCCATTAAATTAAAGGAAAACAGTCCGCGTACAGGAGAAGCGCAGCGAGAAACTAGGTCACTAGGAAACGGACAATTTCCTGAATTTTTCTGTCTTTCCTCCAGCGAGGACATTCTGGTCTTTTTAACCGGGCAGGAAGAAATAGAGGCTACAGCCATGAGCGCGAGGCAAGCGGCTAAACAGTTGGATGGACAGAGCTATCCGCCATTAAAGGTCTTTCCATTGTACTCGGCTCTGCCGACGCATCAACAATTGGAAGCCTTTAAGCCGTCCCCTCCCGGAATGCGGAAGCTTATTTTGTCAACTAACGTAGCTGAGACGTCTGTTACGATCGGAGGTGAGTTATAATTACACAAATCTCGGCGGTTCTCAAATTTACCCGCGAAATCTCGGCGAAATCGACGATCGGTTTTCGCGCGATTTCAAATACATTTAGAATGTTTTATTCAGGCTAGTATTGCTGTTTTATAACAATAAGTGATTTTGAAAAATCATCTTTACAATCTCAATAATACACTCCTCAAAAGAATTTAGGGGTCACTTGTGCGAACCTTGAAAAAATGAAAAAATCTACGGGAAATTATATATAGCATGTTAAAAAAAAATTTTTTCTGCGCGTGGTACTGGAGAAACCACATTTTCATGAAATTCTACATGTTTAACGAATTTCCTCAACGTTAAAAAACGTTCGTACCATAATCTCCCTATTTTTCCCATATTCTGCAAAGTTTCAGCTTTAATTTTTAAAAAATTTCATCTCTCTGCCTCATTTCTATCGAAAGTTCTTTGATTTTCAATCGAGTTTGGTCCAAATTTTCCACTATGGGCCGGCGCACAGTGGGCGAGAAACCGATCTTTTTGGACCTAAATCTACCGACAACTCAGTTTTTCATCGATTCAATTGGAATTTTTTTTTAATTTTCGTAAAGGACTATACTTTGATGACGTGCTGCGCGAAAATCGTTAACTGTCACAAGAAATCAAGAATCCTTATCTACAAAACCCAATAACTCCGATACTTCATCCGCCCATACCATAAATTTGCATGTCCCAGCTGAGTTGCCGACACTTCTTAACCCTAAAATCTATTCAATTGGTAATTCTCAGGACCAGATTTACAGTTTAAAATTGTGCGGTTTAGGGTTTAGGGTTAAAAAGTGCCGGCAACTCAGCTGGGACATGCAAATTTATGGTATGGGCGGATGAAGTATCGGAGTTATTGGGTTTTGTTGATAAGGATTCTTGATTTCTTGTGACAGTTAACCATTTTCGCGCAGCACGTCATCAAAGTATAATTCTTTACGAAAATATAAAAAAAATTCCAATTGAATCGATGAAAAACTGAGTTGTCGGCAGATTTGGGTCCAAAAAGATCGGTTTCTCGCCCACTGTGCGGCGCGGCGGTAGCGTATTCAGAGATGTCAGGCAGCCGCTGTACGTGGCGCGCTAATTTCTGTGAAGCACTACATAACTTCAAACACAGCTGCCATAGGTAAAAAATTGTTGCAGCGACTTCATAGGGTACTCAATCGAATCGGCAGAATCTCTGCTTCAATCTGACGTTTGGATCATGGTATTACGATCATTCCTCGCCGCGATATAGCGAGTTAAAGGAAAAATGGAAATTGTGCATTGTTTAAGCATATTTTCAGAAACACCTGGTATATCGAAATGTTAATGAAATTGAAAAAACAAAAGGAGTGTCTTGAAGTGAACGAAACGCTCTTTCTATGACTTTTTCGCATAAGATTCTACGATAATTTTTTCGTTTTCTGGAGCCAGTTAAAGTTAAAAAGCCCATATTTACTTCAATGTTGACTAACTCGAATAAAAAAAATTGCACAATAATCAACAACCACACATTTTACACAGAAAGATAGCTCTTCCAAATGATATTAACGCGATTTATCAAACAAATTTGTTTCTCCCCGTGTGATGTTACAAAGTTGCACAAAATTTTTGTTAACCGTCAATGTTGTCTTCATCTCACTATAACTTTGTAAAAAACCAACATAGCAACAATTTGCAACAGAGCATCTGAAACTAGAGGTTTCAGGCTTTCTAACCATTGCTTAACGACATCGATACGGCAATTTTTGACGAAGTTATGATCACATAACTTGGGACCAATTTTTCGGGTTCGCACAAGTGATCCCTTAATTCTTTTGAAGAGTGTAGTTTAACACTAAACTATCCATTTAAAGTTAAACTATCCATTCAGGCCGCGTTTATCACTGAAAACATATATTTTATAACAATTTGAACACTGTCGAATATATTTCTATCAAAAGATTGAGGTATTGTCAAAAATGCGGTATAAAACAAAGCACATAAGTCTTTTAATTGTCGAGCAGAAACGGCACGGAACGTGTTAAATAAAAACAGATTTGGAGTAGTTTCAGTACTAATAGAAAAGTGGATATTAAAGCTACGATCGCACCGTGTCATAGCGAACTGATTAGAACGGAGAAAAGTTTTCTATAAAATCGTGGTCTCTCCCCCGGCATAAAAATTGTCTTCCGGGTAGGAGGTCGTGCCCCGATTGGATTAATTCGGCGAATTATCTATCGGTGGGGGGCCAATTTCATTTTCGACGAGCGCCGCAATCTGCTAATATCACGGCCGAAACCCGGTACTCGTTCGTGACAGACTTGATTACTCGGCTCGCTTTCGTGATTACATTCGCGAGAGGATTGTGGTACACACAGAGATTCCCGGATGAAATTACACAGGAATTCGACATGTGATCGACACCGGAGTGGTCAAAGCGAGAACTCATCACCCGACGACAGGATTGGATGTGCTCAGGGTGGAAAAAGTCTCAAAGGCACAGGCCTGGCAGAGGACAGGCAGAGCAGGCCGTGAAGCGGCCGGCAAATGTTATAGAACTTACACGAAAGAGGATTTCGAAAGGATGAAGGAGATGCCGGTGCCCGAGATACAAAGGTGTTCCCTCGCGGGAGTGGCGCTCCAGTTGCTCGCCATCGGGATTGATATCACCACCTTTGATTTCATGGACAAACCGCCGACGGAAGCCGTCGACGTCGCCGTCGCTTGCTTGGAGAAGCTCGGCGCTGTTAAAGGTGAACATGATCCTTCGAACCAAGTCGAAACGATTACGGTAGTGCTCACTTAAATCTGGAAGTAAAATTCTGGCAATGAAAAATTTCTAACGTGACAAAGTTAACTGTGACAAGTTTAGCAAATTTAACTGAGCACTACCGTGCTTTTTAAACCATTATTTCTTATCGGTACAAAGAAAATCCTCGTCCACAAAGGGTTAAAAGCTATTCGAGTCTCTTGGATACTCTAGTGAATTTTTGAAGGATTTTCTCGGTGCTCGAAGCATTTCCACTATGTTGTGTTTTACCATTATCTCGAAATTAACTCGAAAATGTTGTACAGAAAGCCCGGTTGCTCTGGAATACTTCTTTAAAACCAGTCTCAATAGATTTACCATTACAGGCCAAGGTTCGGATAAGGGCGGAAACACGGTGTTCCTCGGATGATCGACTTTCAAAGTGAAAAATGTAAATTTTATTGAAGATAGGCCAGCGCCGATATCGTCGGAATGATCACCCGACAGAATTCCGTAGTTTCAAACAGTTCGAAGGGATTCTGAAATTCAAGTAGGCGACATCGGCGCGCCGAGAAAATATATCCGGATTCGCGAGGAACAATATATTTCCTCCAGTTTCTTCCTTCGCGGAACAATATTTCATTTCTCGGGCTGGTAACGCGTCGAGTTTGTCTGCGTCCCCGCGAAAACTGTCGAGACACTGTTGAAATTGCCGTTCAACGGGAACGAACGTCTCGGTTTATTGTTAAATCTGTTATGTAATTTTTCGATCGGTCGCGGTTGTCAATACGATTTTCATAGGAGAATGATCGAGAGAGAGGCTGATCGATTCTATTTGCGTTCGGTTTTCTTGGCGCATCGGAGTGTGCTAGGATGGTATTAGCATGTCACGTAAAACTTTCTCATTTGATTTTCCAACGCGAACAGGTTCTCCGCCACAGCTGACCACCCTTGGCAGGACGATGTCTTTATTCCCATTGGATCCAAGATTCACTAAAGTGATCCTTGCGTCGGTGGAGCACCAATGCCTCGAGGAAGCGCTATCGGTGATTGCTCTGTTGTCAGGGGAGTCTATCTTCACCGATCCGCCTGCTAAAAGGCAGCAGGCACAAATTGCTAGGTCAAGGTAGTTACTCCATTTCACAATTACTATATTCTTTGACCATCGAACACCAGAATTTAGCCGATACATGTATTCGTGACATTTTTCTGATTGAAACGAGTACAAACACGATACAAGCTAAAGCGATCTTGTTCCAGCGATTAATTCGGATCATCGAGGTTCCACTGTATCGTGGATAAAACCTGTTGTGTTTGGGTTCATTCCAATCAGAAAAATGTCACAAATATCCCGGGGAAAGTTCCATAAGGAAATAATCAAAGACAACGAAGTTCTGTCACTGGATTAGTATTGTATCATCGACAGGAAAGCGTCAGTCCCTTGCTAATCTTTTTACGTTCGACATTAGCGTTGAGAGATCAAGGAACAGGAAAAGGGTCTCGAATGTTAATGTAAATAGGTGGGAAATAAACGAGGAGGGCATACTGGACGGCCTAATATTTCACGGCCGGTTGAATCATCTCTCTCGCAAAGTGGAGCATCTAGTTCGCGATAGGATCTCGGAGGGTTAGAATTCTCGCAGTGTCCGTGGGTGTCCGGGTGTTCTTTTATAGCCGTCAAATGGTCCGAGACGTGATCGATACTCGTAGTTTGTTACGTGACACGACGGCCCGGTGTTTCGTTCGTTCCAGATTCGCGTCACCCGAGGGAGACCATGTCACGTTGCTGAACGTTTTTCGCGCATACATGAACACGAACCAGAAGAAGGTCTGGTGCCACGAGAACTTCCTGCATCATAGGAATCTGGAGTACGCCGCGGAGGTGCGCCAGCAGCTTGCCGCATTAGCGAAACGTGCGAATTTGGAAAAGGTGAGCTGCGGAACGAATACCGAGCAACTCAGGCGAGCACTCCTCGAGGGCCTCTACGATAACCTCGCCGAACTGCAGAGGGATCAAACTTACATCACCGTAAGTAGTCGATCCTTCAGATGCGCTGGCTCATTGCACAAAGCTAGCCAAACTCTCCCACCGCATTTTACCGCCCTGAAGAAAAAGCTCTGCTTTCTCTCTCTCTCTCTCTCTCTCTCTCTCTCTCTCTCTCTCTCTCTCTCCGGAGATCGAACGGTTACCTTTTGTTCCGAAAAATTCCATTCGAACTTAGGAAAATGTTCCTGCAGGGAAGAACGAAAAAGTATTTAGCGTAGCTGGAGGTTTATTTGAGAACTTGTTATTTCAACAGAAACGCGTGAATTCGTGCAAGTGGCTCTAACAATTTGATCACCCACCGCACATCCCGTCCACGCTTTTATGTAACACGCTGCAAATTGGACCACCGGGGGTTAATTTCGCGCAGCTTCGAACGCACTGTTTCTTTGAGCTGGAGCGATTAAGGGTAACCGAGGTAGGGAGAGAGAGTGAGAGAGAGAGAGACATTCAATTATGTTGTTCCTGTGGACAACGGGAGACAGGAGCGTCGGGTTAGGTGAAAAACTTTGCACAGCAAGATTAAGGGAAGTTTTTGAGAAGGGTTAGCGTTATTTTGTTGTTACGTCGGGAATTCGGGGCTTAAGCGAGTTTCAGCCGAGGTATAGGGGCGCAGTTTAAGTAAGTTTTCTCCCTGGCTACTGGATAACGAGAATTTAGGAGTAATTGGATTGTACGTGTGTGTAGGTGAGCTCGAAGCAGCCGGTTGGGATACATCCTTCCTCGGCGTTGCACCGTACCAAGCCACCGCTAATATTGTTCACGGAGTACGTAGCCACTGGGAGATGTTATATTCGTGGTTTGTCTGTCATCGAGTTCTCGTGGCTGGCTGGAAAAGGGCTTAATATCGGCAAGCACGACTAAAGGACGTTCTTCTAAACGGTTCACCGGAGCTCCGACAGCCACTGGGAGAGCTCCATTGTAAAAAGACGATACGTGACTTCTTTTTTTCCAGATCGTTGTAATCGCGTGGGATCGATGGGGCTCGTTTTTCTACTGTGTACAGTCGTTTAATAAAACTTTTTACCACACTGTTGACGATGGCTGCGCTCGATACACTTCCAGTTGTCCTCCGTTTTCCTTGGTCGATGCTCTTAAGAATGATGATTCGTCGATTTCTCAGGAAACGCTGCTCTCATTTCTGTCGGTTGATGTTTCAGTCAAAGCACAGATGCTGGTACAGCGTTTTTCCTATTGTGTACAAGCCTTTAAAGGGCTATTCCGGTTTGTGAAACGTCCACTTTGATAAAACTTCTTACTTAATTGTTAGCAATCGTTGCGTTACATTTGTTTCGCGTACTCTCATCGATTGATCAACCCGATAAGGGTGTTCCAGGCTGCGGAGAGACGCGGCGGTGGTCGCCGGTCGTTAAATCGTTTCACAGCATTAGGCGATAAATGAAAAAAACCGTCCCTCTCTTAACTAAGGAAGGCCGCTCTGGAATTTAATACCCGGGGCTCTCGTGGGTGGAAAAAGATCAAAAGCGGGTGTGCAGCGGCGCCGGATATGAGAATCTCTCGATGAAGAATGGTGGAAAATAATATGGTTATCGGGCATTCCATGGATTCGGAACGAACGTTGAACGCGAGACACGGCCGGCTTCGTTGAGCCCCCGATGTAGAGGAGGATCTTCGAGGAGGTGGAACGTGTCTGAGAACAAAGGGGATGTTTCTCGGTAAATGGGGTGACGAGCAGACGACGAAGCGTAATACGCCGAACAAAATCGAGAGAGAGCGAGAGAGAGAGAGAGAAAGAGAGCCTTACACGATGAAGCTTGCTGATACGGTTAATACGATGCGACAACGAGGAATGCGATTTTCTCCGAGACGAGAAGCCCGAGAAACAGCCATCCCGAATAGGACGGTGAGGCGCAGCGAGGACGAACGATAACTCGATTGAACGAGCACAAGAAATACCCCACTGACGTACTACGCCGAATAAATCGGCGACAAGTTAATGCGGATAATTGTTGCGACCTTTCCCATCTTCGTCCCTCTTCACCGGAAACCTTCTCATCGGCACCGGAAATTGTTATAGGCGGCGCCAAAACGGACGAATCGCGAACTTTTCACTCTGGAGCTACTGGCAACGACCTACTTCAGATTTTTGGTTGTTGCAAGGAAAGAATGTAAAAAAGACTTGCAAGTAGCTGTGGGTGAATAAAATAGTAATAAATTCTTGCGTATCCACTTCATGATTCAGCTTTAACTATTTTATTTCTCACATTTTGGCGTGTTACTTTTCCCAGTTCATTCATGTACATGGTGTGTCCGTTAAGTTATGTCACCATTTTTTAGGCATTTCCAGTAGTGCAATTAAACAATGTTTTAGACAAAATTTTCTCAGTACTTGGTGAGCTACATGTTTGCGTATTCTTAAATCTGAAAACTGCTTTTTACGTAAAAAAGTAAAGGTCACCTTGACTTTTTTAAATGGCACCATATGTTTTGGACATCATAGGATTGTTGCTAACGTCGAGACGAATTTAACAGTGTACTATACAATGACCTTGAAATTACCTCAAACTTGAAAATTTGGTGTAAACGTAATTTTAATGAAAAGTTATTTCTTACAATATAAATCAGGTTACATCAGATGTTCGAACTGCGATCCACTTTCTATGATACAGAACTCTCTTTGTATTAGATTTTTGTATTATTTTTTTGGTATTTTTTTTTTAGTTTAGAAATTGTTGGATAGGAACGTATGGTCCAATTCGTTGGCCACCGCGTTCTCCAGATCTGTCTCCGTTGGATTTTTATCTTTGGAGATATCTGTAATCTGTTGTATACGATACAGCAATCAATAATGTTCGAGAACTTCGAAATCGCATAACAACTGCATGTAATAACATAAACCGAGACGTCCTAATTATGGCGACAACGAAAAGTCTAATAGAAAGAGCGGAGCTCTGTATCGTAGAAGATGGATCGCAGTTCGAACATCTGATGTAATTTGATTTATATTGTAAGAAATAATTTTTCATTAAAATTACGTTTGCACAAAATTTCCGAGTTTGAGGTTATTTCAAGGTCATAGTGTAATAGACTGTTAAATTCGTCTCGACGTCAGAAACAATCCCATGATCTCCAAAGCAAAGGTCAAGGTGACCTTTACTTTTTTGCGTAAAAAGCATTCTTTTCAGATTTAAGAATATGCGAACATGTAGCTCACCAAGTACTGAGAAACTTTTGTGTAAAACATTTTTTAATTACACTACCGGAAATGCCTAAAAAATGGTGACATAGCTTAACGGACACACCCTGTATACTTTCTAAGAAAAAGAGGCATAGCTAGTAAATTGATCGATAGCCACAAGTATAGTTAAAAATACTTGTTTCTATGTTTCGGATGCAGATTTCTGTCATTGACAGTACGTAGCACGATCTGCCCATGATTGAAACTGGTACATTCGTGGTGTTCCTGTATGACGGTTCTCTTTCTTTGCTTGTAGTTTGTTTGTCTTCAATGGCGAGGTCCGATCCGTCGCGAACAAAGAGTCCGTTCAATTAGGATCACCTCCTCTGTTATTATACCTTGTCGCATTCAGCGTTTCCATTTCTGGGCAGGCTATGCATAAGGTACCGAGCCAATTTAGTTCGGTGAGTAGCTACTTACATGTCGACCCGGATAGAGCTTCGTGTGCTAGAACAAGCCATCTTCGAACGGCGAGAGGAAGGTGGAAGGTGTAAGCGTTCGAAGGAAACCGCAGGAAACCACAGGAGCACCGTGCACACGAACTTCAGATCTAGGATGAGGTCTCTGACACCGTTTTGCGTTGCTGGATTTTTCGGTCTCGTAGCCTAGATTGGTTCTCTGTCAATACTCGTACTACTGAAGAAAATTACTAGTGAATACTGAATTAATACTGCGTAATACCGAAGACAATTATCTAGGTGCACGGTAGTGCACCAGCCAAGTTCTCGCACTACCTCCTTTTACACGAAACAATTTAGCCGTTTTTTAAAGGCTTATAACTCGGCACTTAAAACATTAATCTTCCAACATTAGTAGGTCCCGAGATATAGGACCTCAAAAATCGCTTTTGTCACTGACTGACTAACTGACAGATCATCAAAACCTTTTGGGTACTTCCTATTGACCTACAAGCTTGAAATTTGGTACATAGGTCCACCATAACAAACACTCAAAGGAAAAATGCTATGAACTATGTCTCTTTCTTTACCATTTGCTTTCCTTCTTTGCGTCGCTTTGATCGTTCATTATTTTTTTCTGTTCTATGATTTTCTATGATTCCATCATTGAAACAATTGGCTTGTGATAGCTAAAATATGATATAAATATTCTTGATTCAATTTTGTCTAAATGTCTCGCAAATACTGCATCGAGAGTTGTTCCTGATCTTGTTGTCGCTTCATTAGGATTATTTACCATTTCTAATCTTAGTTTACTTCTAAACATTACTAGACTGCAAGAAGTTTCACTTCTGCCGCGCGTGGTTTCCCACGCGTATGTTTTTTTGACATGATGTTTAATCACTATTTCCAGCTGAATGCGAAATTGTCATAAATAAATAAATTATTATTAGTGCAACGGTTTTTTCGTAATGAATGCGAAATTGTCATAAATAAATAAATCATTATTTTACTTACCAGCCAAAATTTTTCAGGTTATTCAGGTTAGTTTAGAACAAGGGGTTGGATAATTGTTTATAAATCTTTCAGTCGGAACAAAATCCGATGTGAAACTGCATGTGCAAGTAGCTGGAGGTTGATTCTATGTTATCCAATTGCAAATGTTCACAAATTAACTCTGGTTAATTAGTTATTAACCATTGTTGCGCAGGCTGATTGTTACGGAAGTTCCCATAATGCGTAAGATAAGGAGGGTCGAACTGTGCGACAAGGACAGACATACATAACATACCACTTCTCCAAAATTTGTTAATAACTAATAATTTAAGCATCACACCTGCATAAAACTGAAATGGAAATGTAGCCAAGACTTCATTTTACATTGTACAATCTTAAAAGTTCACCAATGAAGTCTTTAAAGTTAGTAAATTAATTATGAAAATGTTACTTGTCAAACTATTCGAGGTTATTCGCGAAATTTCGTCACTTCCGTAACGCTCGACGCGTCACTTCCGTGTCATCATCAAAACCTTTTGGGTACTTCCTTTGACCTACAAGCTTGAAATTCGGTACATAGGTCCACCATAACAAACACTCAAAAGAATAATGATCAACATTTGAAATTTTACACCTTAAAGGGGTTGTGTATTGAAACAAAAACATTACGAAATTGGTACGTATGATAGAACGTAGCAGCATAACATATATAAGAATACGTTTTATTAGCTACGAAGTCGCAACAAATACTGATGAAAAAAACAATCGCTCTAACATAAACAACAGAAACAGCACCGAGCATCGTCTATAGCGGCGAGGGGTAAACGGATCCGAGCGTCGCCGGCTGAGTATTAATCTTCGACACATTGAATTTGGATTTTGTCTTGCAGATTAGAAAAGGAATTTTTTTCTTCGATACCCACTTGATAATAGACGAAATTTCAACAAAAATAGATGAAATCCCAACAAAAACATCCTGTAAACAGGAGCCAAGTTCCTATGGCCGTAAAAAGTTGTGAGATCAAACAAAATACGGCCAAGTTCGTTAGCTTAGAAATACCTCTTGCAATACTGAAAAAATCGTTTGTCAAAATTAGTTTAAAAGAACGCTATTTAATTTTGAAAGAGTTACATGGAGGGCTAAATTATTCAAACTTGGCCGTTACTTTCTAAATCAATGGCCATAAAAGGTGTTAGGTAGCGGCCAAGTTTGAATAATTTAGCCTATCATGTAACTCTTTAAAAATTAAATAGCGTTCCTTTAAACTAATTTTTAGAAACGCTTTTTTCAGTATTGCAAGAGGTATTTCTAAGCTAACGAACTTGGCCGTATTTTGTTTGATCCCACAACTTTTTACGGCCATAGGAACGTGGCTCCTGTTTACAGGATGTTTTTGTTGGGTTATTTTTACTTGATAAAATTCGAAATTGACAAAGTTTGGAATGATCGTACTCGATACCGTTCTTTTAAAAGATTCCCAAAGACAGTGATTCCGGCAACGATCGAAATATGGGTCTAAAAGTTAGTCCGCCAAGTTCTGCCGTTGCAAAACCGGAAGCATCTTGCAGGGGCAACTTCCTGTCCCTGTACCGTTCCAATTGACCCATTTGCGCCGCTCAGGATTTCAACAGCTGTTTCAACGGTACTCGCGCGACGGAAATAATGCGACCGCCCTTTAATTGCGTATCGCTGCGCTGAAAATAGTAGGACCGTTTACATGGAATTGTGACGGCGTTTCTCTGTAGGTAGCCACCTGTTGTGGTGACACGCGCTCGACCGAACGACGACTATGTTCTATCCGTTCGTTCTCGTCAAACAAACCGTTTGCACAGTGTTAATTAACCGTTTTACTGGCCGTCGCGCTGTCGCGTCCGCGTTTGAATCGTCTGAATCGGCCCGCGAATGAAAACGCGAGCGAGAAAAAAAAAACGCTCTGGACGAGCGAGAACCGTTCTAACAGAAGAGTGTCCTGAATTATTTTGCCTCATGACTAATCGACTTTCGGGAGCTAGCAGTTTCCGTATTTGCCGTTGTCTGCCTCGGGCTGCGATAAAGACAGCCGCGTTTGCGCAGCTATAATTAATCGACGCGATCCCCTAACGACTTCGGAACGCGGCCAAGTGCCTGTGTTCGCTACAGCGCAGCGTCCCCCTGCCAAGAGAGATTCTGCACTTGCGTCTGTGTAGGCTTGTCCCGAAAGTTGCCCAACCGGAGTTGAAGTTGCAATGTTCCCCGAGACGTTGACGATCCATCATTGGCGAAACAGAATTTTTGCGGTCGAAACTCGAGTTTTCGTCCGATCTTCGTGGAACATATTAATCAGGGACTTCTGACGGCGATGGTAACACTAAAAATTTCAAATCGCAGCTGGCGCATTGAATACACTGTAAAATATGTTACTTTTCATATTTATTAAAACTCTCGTTCAATAAAAAGTGTATTTTATAATGAGTAGGACGTTTATTTCACTTTGAATTTTGCGATTTGGCTTTTAGAACGCTATGTGTGATCATAGGACTATTTGAAACGAGCAGAACGCTTGAATTTCAACGCTTCAAAGGGGTGACATTCTGCATAGAAAAAAGATTTGAAATAGTGATGTTGAAACATCGAGTTTTGGCAATAAAATGTTATTTTTGCAATCGCTTCGAGTCTCTCAAACATGTCAAACGTGCAAAAGCGAGGTTTTAGTGCGATCTGACTGTTTCAAAATGGACTTGAATGCTTGTCAATTAAACTGGTATTTTAGATACGTTTCATACATTGAATGGATCGTTATAATTGTAATAGTTAACAGAATAAAAAGAAACGATGCAATGGACTGTATGCCCGATTTCAGCGGTCAAAATTCAATTTTTAAAACTTTACATAAATTGTAAAATTTTTGTGGCTTGAGTTAGTTGAATATCTGAGGAACAATCTCCCATCATTCGTTTTCCCATTCATGTATCCATAAAGCACTGAAATTTGTCGGAAGTTTGAAATTCTGTTAACACGCTTTCATTTTTCAACGAATACACCTATTACTGACTGTTACCTTATTTACATACGCTAACAGATTTTTGTTTTATAGACACTTTTTTAGCTAAGTATAAGGTATACTTTTAAGAGGAATTCACTTTTGTACTATATACATTTTTTTAGTTATTAATATTTGAAGATAACCAACGATTCAGTCACTTTCTTTATGATTTTAAGACTTTGGTAATGACTTTGTTATACCTCTGGGTGCGACCGGGTGTTTATTTCTGTGCCATTGTGTTCTTTGAAGTTTTCTGATTGAGATGCAAGAAAAAAGGCTGCTACTACGTGCTGCTCCGTGTTTTATAGTTGATCTACGAAAAAATGGCCATCGCGCGCGCGCGAAAATCGCAGCATTACTCACATCCTGCATGTTCGTATTCGCTTTATCTTCGTATTAACTTAAATAAATACTAAATAATAATAGTAAACACACAATATACACTAAAATAATAAAACAGTATACACATGAAATTTAAATAATATACAGGGTGGGGCAATAACTATGTCCACTTTGAATATTGCCTTTATTTGTAATAATATGAAAAAATGTTATCGACAAAATTTGCACGGTATAAACGGGGACATGTTGTGATGTAAACATTTTCTACGTGGGTGGAGGCATAGAGAAGATTTCAAGGTCACCTTGATTTGTTTTAATCGAAAGACCTACTTTTTGTATCATAAATCGATAGACTATCGAATTCTGAGTAAAAATGTATTGACCTCCATATGTCTTAAATCTAATAGTTAACGAGATATTATCGAAATCATTTTCTTTCTTCTTTTGATAATATCTCATTAACTATTAGGTTTAGGACATACGAAGGTCAACACTTTTATACTCAGAATTTGATACTCTATCGATCTATGGTATAACTAGAGGGCTATTGTTGCTCGCTCGCTTCGCTCGCTCGCGAGTAGGGTTGTTTTTGTTCGCTCGCGAGCTCGCGGGTAGGACTGCTCTTGCGAGAGGGTTAGTGATACGCATGGCTAGTAGGGCCTACTGATATTAATGTTTTTCATTTGGTGTGTGACACTCCAAGAGTCACACAAAGAACTTCCCGATTCGTTACTCCTTCGCCAACATCGCTAACATCGTTTTTTTTTTGTACTTTCATCGATGCTCTCCCAAAATGTATTCTTAGGAGTAGAGATGATAACTTCACTGTTGCATTGGAATAACTTTCAATTATTCCAAGCGGTAATATTAGCATCAGTTAAAAAAAAATTTTTTTTTAAATCTAAAAAAAATTAAGAAAAAAAATTTTTTTTATGTAATTGCGTTTGGTTCTTTGGTGGAAAATTTTCGTCCTCCCTTATAAATTGCATTGTAGAATCAACTCTTTTCGAAAAAAAACTAAAAATCTAAAAAACTACTTGACCAATATGGACCAAAATCTAATCAGCTCTAAGTTACGACGGGGCACATCGATTGCATCATTCATCATCCTGATCGCGTTGTTACTTTTTCTGAAAACGTTAACGAAAAATTTGATACCATACAAACGGACATACGCACACACACACACACACAAACATTTTGATAAAAATAGTCTAAAATGACTCCAATGACCATGAAACGTGAAGATCTGCTAAAAAATCGATTTTCGATTTTCGGGGTAATTACAGTAACTTCCCTATGAATCGGGAAGTTAAAAAAGAACATTCTATTACACAAAATCAAGGTGACCTTGAAAGCTCCTCTATGCCTCCACCCACGCAGAAAATGTTTGTGCCACAACATGTCCCCCTCTGAACCGTGCAAATTTTGTTCGTAACATTTTTCCATACTATTATAAATAACGGAGATTATTCTTTGTAATAACTATTTTAAAAAGATATTTTAATTGTAAATGAATACACTTTTCGATAGTGTACATAAAATGGACGAATAACGTTAAAATATTGATTATAATCCGCAGTACTTGATTGAAAAATAGCTACAAACTTTGCAATCTAATACACTCCTCTTTCTGGACAAATTTTGCACTCAAAACATCCGTTTCAGCAAAAACGGTCTACAGTACAAAAAGTAGAAATCTCAAGCTTTAAAATGGTTGTTTTTTAATCAAATTTGGATAAATTTTAGCAAAGTTACAGCAGTATATAATATTCAGCGAATTTTGAACTAGCTGTGGCCGCTGAAATCGGGCATACAAAAATAGTTATTAACGAAACTTGATTTTTAGATCTTATACAAATATTTGTAATAATCGCGGAATAACAAATCTGAAATCATTTTCCATTGAACCTAGTGTCAAAAGAATTTTGTTGTTCGCCACCGTCACATTATTTATCCTTATCGCGTCAGTTAAGTGAAATATGGTGTCGAAAATTTCGCGAACTTCGCCTTATGATCCGCGGCACGGTGTCGCCCGCGTTAAACGCCCGGCAAAGAGTTTGATATTCAAACAACGATAGATTTCGCGTCGGACGGGATCCTTTTGTGCGGATGATAAATCGCGTGGCATAATCTAAACCTAGCCCATCGCAAAACTTTCGCCGCATCAATCTTTCGGCCACTCGACGCGATCAGAACCCGTAGTTATGTCCGCGACATTAGAAAGCAATAACTGCATCGCTGTTTACGGCGAGCAGCGTGCAAAAATGCACATTTTCCACTAATACCATGTCCGAGAATGTATTACCCCGCGCGTTCTTTAATTGAATTTTTTCTCGCCATTTTGCGGGCTTTCATTCGAAGGTAAAAAGCTCGGAATATAAGAAGCATCTCGCATTGCGGTATATTGCATTAGTAACGAACTATGGCGTGTTATTAGATTATTGAGATCAAAGAGTACTGGTTTTTTTAGTTCGGTAGTAGTATGTTTAATATCAGCTAGTAATAAAGTGCTCTTTTTGCAAAGAAGATCGCAAATGTTACAGTGTATTCTCAATGAAAAACAGTTAACGTCCAGTCAATTGCCCTCGGACCCTTATAATTAAAATCTGGAGTCTTGGGTAACCTTAATTAACCTTTGATTATCACTTCCGAAACTAAAGCAATTAAAATTCGACTAATTACTCGCGGCGGGTAGCATGTTGGGAACGTTTCAACTGTTGCTTTTCGCGGAGGGCGATCGAGGATCCGTGCAAACACCACAACTATTTCGAATCAAAGCTTTCCACTAGCTCGCGCCGAATTCCCCTAACGTGCAGGCAAATTTCATTACGCCCGATCGGAAGTGCTGGAATCTCCCTTCCCTTGTTCCGAAACGAGTTTCGATACCTTAGAAGAACTTATTTTTCCGCGAGAACGTTCCCAGTATTCGTCCGTCGGAACTATTTCAATCGCATAGCAATTACTTTGCATGCTTTGTCTGTATCAAAAAAATATTAGGAGTACAAACGAATTATTCCTCAGTTCCATTGTTCCTTTTAACAAGTCAGACTCGTAATGAAGATTTCGACAAAGTCGAACAAATATGAATGTTATGTCTTTCTTTTGAAATGGAATAAAATTTGGTTTCTTTCGTAATCAACAGACTGCGGATTTTATGTATTTATGACAAAAATGGCTACGTACATATAATTAAAACAGTGGACATATTAAAAATATTCAAGGACATCAGCTTAATAGAATCATCAAAAGAAGCACCAAATTTTTATTTGGCTTCTGCGTCCTGCAATCAATGCAAACGTTTATTTATTTTGCATAAATATCCGCAGTCTAGTAATCAATATTTAAGCATTAAGATAAATGTAGCCATACAAAAAATATAAATTTTCTTTTCTCTTCTACGACACTTTTGGTACGGCGCGGCGAGGGTTAAATGCTTTTTATTTGTCGACTGTTTTAAATTTTACTTGTTAGTCGTTTTCATTGCAAACGCGTGAAATTCGCAGTCTAGTTGCTGAGATTAAAGAAGTCTTGCTCTAGGAAGGGTATCCTGCACGTGATTTTAAAGAAACATTTTTTCTTGCTCGTTGACAGCAAACACCGTGGATACGTCGTCGCGGTTTGCCCCATTTTCTAGAATCAATTTGCCCGCAAAACCTTCCACCCCCTTTCACTTTGTCGATAGCGACTTGGTTCGCGTCTGTTCAATATGTAATATCTAATATTGAATGTCTCGATAACGGAGCATGTGTTCCATCGCGAGCGGCGCTTCTGCATTCAAAGTGGTATTTCGATATCGAGAATTAATCTCTTAATTGAACCGGTGAGGCAACGCGGCCGAAATTCTACCAGCATTTCGCGGAGTTCTCGGTGCAGTCAAAACTGATAGCTTCCGGGTGTTTGATTTAAATTTGCCTAATTACCGTCCCGTGTGTTTTCAGATTCAATTTCGAGTGGATCTACGCCCGTTCGCGCGGAGCTCGGTCGAATCAGTTTTCTGGCAATTTCACGTCGAATTGCTCGTCATTTTAAATTGTCAACCTTTTATCATTGATCCGTCGAAGACAGTCGAGAAAATACGAGCTCAATCTTATCGAAGAACTTCCTCGTCACACCTACAACATTAGGTATGTCGTTAGATTGTTGTAACAAAAATTACACATTTCAATTCGGAGTATAAATTTTATCGGAGCTTCTAGAAAAGTTTCATATTTCGTGTTGCTACGATATACAGTGGCCGATCGCGAATCTAGTTGGACAAAATTATTCTAGCATTATTTTAAGACTCAAAGCCGTAGTTAAGTAGGTTATTGGATTCGTCTTGACATCAGCTACAACAATATGTAATAAAAAATACTTAGTGACATTTAGAAAATTAACATGATCATATTTTTTTATTAAAAAAGAAAAGTTTTGTGAAATTTTTTTATTGGGATTTATAGATGACTGTGTATCGATTAACTTTTGTTGGAAACATTTTCTTGCCACAAAACATCGTGGTGAAAATTGGGCATTTGCACCGAAAAGCTTCCGAACCAATCCTTTTCATTGATTTAGCTGGCCAAAATTATTTATAATGTTTAATGACCCCCCGCAACGTTTTCAAATCACATATAATATCATTTTGTATTTGTTTAAGTATTATATATGTAGCTTCAGCTGCAAATATTAGTTCTTCGCTGCTAATATCCTTCACAAATGTATCGATCCTTCTTTTCTTGCTCTTGTCAGAACATTCATCAAATTGTTTCATTGGACGTCCTCTACCAAAAGATTTTGCATGTACTGTTTGTATATTTTTATTTGGAAACTGCACTTTACCGTCCAACCACTGTTCATTTTTTTTTAGAAATTTAGTTACACTACAGTAACTTTCCTGCCACCTGTTCTTTATATTTACGCAAAATCTATCGCACACTTTGTCATACACTCCTTTTCATCAGCACTACTGTCTTTTAAATTAAAATAATGCACTACATAATTATATACACAAGCACTTCTTTTAGCAACGTTCACTTCACTGCGCCAAACATGAAATAGCTCTGCCCAACAAATTTCAACAGGCGCCACTAAAATGTAAAAAACAAAGAAGGTTGACACAGGCCGGCGATAATTTTTTGTACGATGGTTCTACCATATGTAATCTACGATTTGGGAGTGAAAGTATGACAAAGGATTGCAAAGCTTGTTTTGTAGCTCTACCTAAAGGTAAAGCAACTTGCTAAGACAGAAAATATAATACTTTACAAATAATGATACAGAACTCAATTATTTATGTAGATATTATTGGTCTTTCTGTGAAATATATAAGTACATATCTTTCTTAGAATTATCCATATCCAACAAAGTAAAATAGGCACGTAAAATCGAAGGCAAGGTTCATTCGGAAACCCGTGAAACACGATTGGCGCGTGTAATATTTTGATACCCGCAAAAGTTCATTTTCTACCTGCTTTAGAAGCATTTTATAACACCCTTCGAGTAAATGACCATTGACCCTTATCTACCGTTTCATTAGAAGGAAGTCCTAACATGTTTCGCGCTCTTCTGCGAAAATGTGATTTTACCACGTTTTTATTAGGTCGCTTTGTTGTATGTCTGTTTGTCTGTTCGGTACAAATTTTACAATTGATTTTAAACTAACTTCCCGATGAGCTAGAGACTTGAAATTTTAAACATAGCTCAGAACTGGACGACAATGCAATATTTTTAAAAAAATTGTAAAAAAGCCTATGCGTTTAGGAGATATAAACTATTAAATTTAACCGTTACACCTCCCCGCGCGACGTTCGATAGTACTTACATGTCGCGTTCAACGATCCCCATTCCGCGCGACAGCGCTCTGTACTCCACTACGTGTTCCCACTCTGACTCATCCCCATTCCACTGACTGGGGCTGGAAAAAATTATTTTATACTTTTTAGTCCGTTTTTTAAACGTGATGTTTTTTACAAATTTATTTTATACTTTTTAGTCCGTTTTAGAAACGTGGTATTTTTTAAAAATTTATTTTTGATTTTTGTCCAGCTAGATTCGCAATCAGCACCACTGTGCGATATTGCTATGGATTGAATCGTAGTTTTATGGTTAATGTTTCGCAGTCAGTCGTGACGCTGACTACATAACGAAACGGTGAAAATCGCTGAGCTTTAAACACGCATAACTTTTGAGCCAGTGGATTTCTAAGATTAAAACTTGCATTTTCAGCAAGTTCATCCCTTTTTTAAAAATTATTTTAACAAGTCGGAAATAATACAACATTTCCGAGTTCTTGCAATGTTTCTAGTGTTTTGAATGTGAACATTTTTGTCATAATTTGCATAAAATCCGCAGTCTAGTTATGACAATCCGTGACGCTCGTCACCGTTACAGCAAATGAGCGAGATGTTTATTTAATGGAGCTTTTGTACAGTATTCCCGCATTCACTACCAGAGGTTCGTATTAGTTCGTAACAGTCCGAAATACGCACGTAACTTCGTGGTAATGAAGCGTTGTTAGCAGGCCGCACTTAATCTCATTTCCAGCGTTCCCGTGACAAAAATCCGTATCCACAATATGCCAATTAAAAAGCATGATGACTCTTATTCAACTCAACAGTTCAGGAGTTCCGCGTGCGGTTTTCAGCCGCCGGTAATATGGAAAATAACAGTAACTGATTACAATCTAGCTGAGGAAGTAATCGTAGACATCACCGTCATTTAATCATTCAAACTGCAACATTACACTTACACACCTGCGCGTGGATTAGCATATTAATTCGCAAATTGTGCGAATTTTCGCCCGGTGGTAATTCGCTGCGTCTGACCAACGCGCGACCGATACTACTGAAAGCAGGAAATTTAATTATTTTGTGACTGAAACTCGATGAAATGGACTAAAATGTTGATGTGCTGACATCATTTACGAGCATTTTACATCAGTTTGCACGATTGTTTCACCAGTCTTTGCTCCCGAATAGCCCGCAGTACGATACTAAATCATTATCGTCTCGGAAAAAAGCAGCGATTAGGAACGATATCTCGATAACCGTCTTCGCTCCTCATCCAGTGGGTGCACGGCCATAATTACCGGGCCGTGGAAAGCGTCCACGACTGTCGGATAATTAGAGGACCATTCATGCGAGTTCTGAGGGCGCGAGTTAGGTATACAATACGAAATAACAGCGTGTGATGGAGCCTCTGACAGAAAGAAAGAGATACCGGGGCTTGATACGTACCCGGTGAAAAAGGCTTGGGAATAATCGCGGCGACACGGGCCGAATGCGAAGAAAAGGGGAAGAAAAGAAGGGTAGTTTGCGCGGGGTTTGGTTTTAGGGTCGTTCTTAGGGTCGTCGGTCCAGCGGAGCGGTTCCGGTCCGTTTTCCGATGTATGACGAGCGGCCGTGATTAAGAATTAAATATTTACGACGGCGGAAATTCGAGTCACGACCGAGTCCGGTGAATAGGCGACACGTAAAAAAAGAACCCCGTCGGGGGCCGTTGAATAGAGCCCCGGAAATAGGTGTGGTCGACACCAAAGCGTCGGTGTCGGCGTGTCTTTCGCCCCTATTTCTATGGCTTGCTAGGGGATGATGCGCCGGACTGTCCTCGGTAAGACGATCCTTAAGAGATCCTCAATAATGAATTCCCCTCTGAATGCCGGGGTTCCGTATCGCTACCCTCTTACGTACACTCCGCGTATATTTACACCGGAGCTACCCTTCCTTCTCCCTTTTCCCTTCGTTGCACCGGGGGCGGATTCAATGTACCGGCGACTACGAGTATGAGTGCAGATGAGTACCAGTGAATGATGGACTCCACGGCCGCCGGCTAACTTCTCGCTTTTTCCTACTTTCCAACCCCACGTTTCTGCCTTTCCTTTTTTCTTCCACGCTTCTCCCGTGTTTACGGGACGCCTACGCCTCGGCGAAAGCGATCGGGCGATCGCCGGTTCACGTTTCGACACTTCCCTTCCACGGATCGTTGATCGGTAACCGGGTTTCCCTTTTTTTGGATCGCAGCAGCTTTTTTGAAAAGACTTCTCTATTTGGCACAGCATAATTACTGAAAATTTTATTGATATGATAGGATGAATCGAGTACTAATTAAGAGAATACCGATAAACGAAGAAGAGAGATAATTTTGAATTCTTGAATTTCGCGAGATATTCTAGAATTGTGATTCTCTCCTGAATTAGTAAAGAAAAATGAACAGCTGGGAAATCTCGGGGAAGATTAAAGCGAGGCTGTCGTGTTCGGAACGCCAGGTCGCCCAGGTTTGTGCAAGCGGAGATCCTTCGAAATTCATCGGGCGTGTAAACAAAAATCTAAGATCAAGGGTGAATCTCACGACTGAAGAGGACACCGGCGAAATAAAACGCGTTCGTTGAACGACTCCGGTCCCCGAAGAGAAGAGGTTCCCGTTGCGTTTAATCAACATCTCACTTCTAGCATGCAGACAATGTCAACAAGTCGACCAAGAAAAAGAAAGGAAGGGGGATGCGGTCCTCGTTTCACGCGACTCCCGTCCGCCTACATAAATGATCGCTTCTATTTCCTTGCCCTATCGTTTCGCTTTTCATCCGGCCTTTTTGTCTCTTTGATCTTTTTCGTGCTCTCCATGCGAGCTCATTCACGTCTTTAATCCTTTCACAAGCATCCGCCCACACTTTCTTCGCGGCTATTCATCGGCCCGAGAGGAGATGCGACCACGTTTCGTATCGGTGTGTTTAATGAATCAAAGAAATCCGCTTGATATCAAGCAGAATGGAAGAGCATCGATACGCAATCTCGGCAAAGTGCCTGTCGATCGTGTGATCAACACTTTCGACGACGACCGATAGAAAAATAGAATGTTATTTCTGGTTAACATGTGCCGTGCCGAGCCGCTTTTGCTCGACAATTAAACAAACCTACAGTAGAGTTGCCAGATCTTCTATATTTGATATGAGCCTTCTATATTTGAACTTGATCTCCTATATCATATTTGAATAAAAAATCATCTTTGTTTTAATAAAAAAGTTTAAAATGTGCTGTGTAGCTCTTTTACTTGAACTCCGATATTTTCAGCCTATCTCAAATACAGGGTGTTCATTTGAAAACTTTCCAGCCGAATATCTCGAAAAGCATGAAAGATATCAAAAAAGTGTAAAACACGTGTCCAAGGATTTCGAGCGGGAAAGAGGGGCAGTATTAGTTTTTCATTTGGGTGGCGTTTTCAAGGTCATTTGAAGGTCAACTTTGTTTTTTCAAATAAAAACCTATATATTTTATTATGGGATCTTATTGTACGTAAAAAGATCAGCAATTTTCGTAGGTTACTTTTTTTATCCGCGCACTTCTTTATAGTTGACCTTCAAATGACCTTGAAAACTCCACCCAAATAAAAAACTGATACTGCCCCCTCTTTCCCCCTCGGAATCCTTGAACACGTGTTTTACACGTTTTTTAAGTATCTTTCATACTTTTCGAGATATTCGGCTGGAAAGTTTTCAAATGAACACCCTGTATACATAATTGCAGTTTTCACTACTTCTTCTATATTTGGATAAAACATTTCTGGCAACCCTAACTTACAGTAAGGAGCAAAACTGAACCAATAACCACAAGTTTTGTAATTGCTAGGAATATAGAAGAATAACAAAAAATCAACATTGTTACGTACGGAGGCTTTGCCTACGTGACTTTTGCTCCCTTCTTGAAATCACGTGTCCATGCAGGAGGTCCAGCTCGCATGCCCAAATAAACAGTTTTTTCCCCTTATGGGAAGTGCATGCATCTGGGGAAGCATAGACAAGCCTCCAGATTTTCTGTTCACCCCCACTACCATTTTTTGAACAATCTGACTGATATATAAAGGGCTCGAGCTTGGCCTCCACGGGCTTAGTTGAAGTTTGAAAGAGAACCTGCACGCGACTATAGTGAGATTGGGTTTCATTCCCTCTCGATCGTTATAACTTACAAGAAGTTTAGAAACGCGTTTAAGAAAAGGCAAGTCAAATTCATCTACCCCCGCATATCTCAGTGCGTGAAAAACGAGAGTTCGGGAATTAGCTTCCGCGAAACCATATAATACAATACATTTGTATTTCCCTTTACCAAAGAATATATTGCACTCTTTACATTTAGATAATTGAGAGTTTCCAATATCTTTTCTACATCCTGTAAACTCCAGTAACTAGCATTTCACCCATTTCGATAAACCTTTACCGCTCGAGGTTTATCAACTATTTTATATAGAGTTACGAGAGCTGAATTTCCCAATACCTTACCTCTTTCCGAAATCCTGTGACACCCGGTGATGAAACAGGCATCGGCTAGTTCACAAATTCCTATCTAGTGGCGACCCTGTGGTGAAACAGACATAGGCTAGTCCACGAAAACCCATTTCCTATCTAGTGGCGACCCGGTGGTGAAACAGACATCGGCTAGTCCACGACTACCTCTTTCTCCTAACCTAGTGGCGACCCGGTGATGAAACAGGCATCGGCTAGTCCACGAAAACCCATCCTGTGACACCCGGTGATGAAACAGGCATCGGCTAGTTCACAACCTTCCATCTAGTGGCGACCCGGTGGTGAAACAGACATCGGCTAGTCCACGACACCCTCTGTTTTTCCTAACCTAGTGGCGACCCGGTGATGAAACAGGCATCGGCTAGTCCACGAAAACCTATCCTGTGACACCCGGTGATGAAACAGGCACCGGCTAGTTCACGACCATCCTGTTCATAAAAACAACCCTCGGCCACGTCTATCCGCCAGCCCTCGGCTCGTAACAAACATTATAATTATTTTTATTACAGTTAGAAGTCTTAAGTCAGAAGTGACTTAAGACATTTTTTTCAATAATTAATGTCTCCTCGTTTAGCAATGACAACAAAAATAGATTGACTCGGTTTTGCACTGCTCCCTACAAGAAATGTTTACGTGGAATGTTCTAGTAGTTTACATCTAGCACTTTGGTATGTTTACTAACTATTAGACTACGTCTTAACACTTAGTTCTTCGCAATCAGTCGAACGGAAAAGCACGCAAGTGAAGTAAGAATAAATATGAAGTCAATTGCTCCAAATTGTGTAAAAAAAGTCATTTCTCTTTTGAACGCGTAAGTCAACGCGTAAGACGGCGAAAACTTGCAGTGTCAGTGAATCGACAGTGCAGAGAATAAGAAAAAAATACTGTAAAAGTATATTATTTAATGTTGGAGGAATATCAAAAATATTATCACCGCTGGATGAACGATGGATTATACAGTTTGACATATCTGGTGAAGCTTCAAGTTCCATTATGGTTGCAAAATTATTAAAAGAAGATACGAACATATAAATAAGTCTGGACAGCACGAAGAATCCTCAAAGAAGCTGAGTTTAGAAGCATTAAGTAAAAAAACGAAGCCAATGTTATCGAAAAAAAATATCAAACGTCGTTTCGAATTTGCTACAAAATATCAAAACTG
Organism: Lasioglossum pauxillum; assembly: GCA_933228785.1. Lineage (NCBI taxonomy): Eukaryota > Metazoa > Arthropoda > Insecta > Hymenoptera > Halictidae > Lasioglossum > Lasioglossum pauxillum. The sequence continues at coordinate 32,906,898 of OW121701.1, read as the reverse complement.
GACAACTACTGACTGGGAAAGGGTTATTTGATCAGACGAGACCAAAATGAACAGAATTTGTTCAGATGGCATGTTTTGATGCTGGATTCGTAAAAGTGAAAGGCTTAAACCACGACATGTGAAACAGACGTTAAAGTATGGAGGCGGATCCCGAATATTCTGGGGCTGCCTAACAGCATTTGGTGTTGGATCACTGCACCGAATTAATGGCATCATGAATCAGTACATGTACAAGGATATTTTACAAGATCATCTCATAGATGCTGTTAAAAATATGCCTTTC